>OX387273.1:0-5000000 GCA_947562075.1 Orthosia gracilis | reverse complement strand
CAAGAGAATCGGAGGTCATCCTAGAGAACGATGCATTGACGATATTATAAAAATGCCGAAGAAGACTGAAAATCTGGAAACTGTTGGAGTAGGCCTACATACGCCAGGGGCCTTAACTAGTAAGATTTATGTAAATATAAAATATCGAATTTTAAGAACTTTATGTATGTTAAGGAAATAAAAAGGTTTAATTATTATTCCATCAATTTATTATCTATTTATATTTTTACAGTTTTAAATATAATTTCATCTAAAATAAAGTAATCATTAGAAAATTTAAAAATAGCAGCCGTATCCAAGAGTTCCGCTTTCTGGATCAAGTTCTTGATCCAACTGCCCAATACTAGCATCCTCAAATGGCGTCGAGGCTATTATGCCTGCGGTATTCACATCCCACTTGTCGACAACCTCGCGAGCTCCTTTAGCGCTTACTTTTCTAATCTCTCGTGATCTTCACGAGGTTTTCATCATGGGGGACCGCTATATCAACAATCATTGTTCGACGCTCATTATTAATGTACAGGCTGCATCCAGAGTTTTACTATACGGTCCTTGTAGAAACTAGAACAAATTTCTGTGCGTTCAAGCATTTTTGCTATACCTATTATAAGAAACAATTATCAATGCTCAAACGCTCAATTGGAATCAAATGTTCACAATGTTAGGACTCATTAATATGAATGATATGTTTTATCTGTGATGCTAGGCAAGAGGACTTATCCTAGTTGTAAACGATACTTTTTGCCTATTGGCCTTGTTTGTTCTGTCTGTTTGCTATGGAGGGAAGTGGAAATTATGTTTTTTTTTTTGCTATTTCTCCGTTGTTCTTTTATGATTAATTTAGTCGCGGGATCCAAGACAGTTAAATTCATTCGCCGGGTCAACATCGAGCTTCATTGCATCGGCGCTTTTCTAGTGGTCGCCACTGTTGATTCTGGCTTTCCGGAGTTGTTCCAAAAAATAACCAGTAACTGAATAACACGATATCCCTTAGCAATACTGGTGTCAGATTCTATGGCTTATGTTTACCGTAATGACTGAATATTAACCGGGATCAACGGCTTAACGGCTTTCCAAGACACGGACGAGTCTCGGTATGTTTAAGATGGTCACGCATCCACGGACCGACCGCGGCAAGCGTTGGCTTACCTTGATCATCGACCCGTGCGGCTCTTATTAATTAGCCTCGAGCTCCTCTGGTACATTATAACTAATTTCGTCTGATTCGTAATAGCAAAAATTTTACTTCCTATAAAGATGAAAGTTTGGAAAGATGGATGTTAGTTACTCAATCACGCCTGAACGGCTGAACGAATCCGGATGTAATTAGTTACAAAGATATATTATTAATAATAGCACATATTATTATTCTACTTTTTTTGCAGGCGATTGAACATGCGGGCAACAGCTCATGTTAAATAATGGGTTGTTATTAAATCTAAAACTATTTTGTTGCTGATTGTACCAATATAAAAAAATATGGTAAATTTGTTTTAAGAAACACTTAGGTAGTGACAAATGTTATAAATACGGGGAACTAAACATGTTTGTACGCAGTTGGATGTAGAATATCTATGCGTGTAGTAAAATATGTCTAGTTTATAGTCAGAAAAAAGTCGATTTGTATCAATATAATTAAAACAATTTATAAAAAAAAATAAGATTCTTTTTATATCATAGTTTTGTGAAAATATCCAAGTGTTGTGAAAAAAATGGAGTCTATACCAGAAAATCGTCTTTTGAAACTTCCTCCGGGTGCGTTGGAGAATATCAGGAAAATTCATAATCTGGATAAACCAGGTCGACTTGAGGAAGCAATCAAAATATTAGAAGAATGGCTTCAGAAACAGGATCATATTATCAAAAAAGATTTTAGTAAGTATACCTTTCGCAGACAGTATGGCGAGCCAATGCGAGCATGATGAGACGAACATTTATTTTTCTGCGGCGTCTTGGAGAATTTTGTCATTTATAAGAAAGCCAATAATTTTTCATTTTTCGAGCCTTTTCTCTAGGAGAAGAGGCCTTTGTTCTGCAGTGGGATAGCAACATTATAATATAAAGAGTTTGAGTAATCGTGGTGAAAGGATTTTAGTCAGCTACACCCTGGTGCTATCCAGGGTGCGCCGGGCATTTAGAGTCACAGTACGATATGATTAAGACGACGACTAACGACAACGACCTTGAGGGAACAAAACGCGCACTCGTTTCACACCCGCGCGTCCCAAAATTTAGTAGTTTTCTGTAATTTCCTTTTTATTCTATAACTTAAAAAAAAAACCTCAGATCAAAATGTAGATAATTAAATTGTCTTTAAGATGGTGTCAATTTCATTAAAATACGCCCAGCGGTTTTGCTGCGATTGTCGTGTTTTTGTCCGTTTTAGACATAACTTCACAAATTAATTACACTATGTTCTAAGAATAAAACTCAAAATTTTCTTAGATCAAATTATTAAGAAAATAGTCTAATTTAACATATATTTTTTCCAAAAAATTACGACTAGCATTTTAGACGTGATTCTCATTTTAAAATTAGCTACTCAGGGGTAACTGCGCCTTAACGCCGCTCGGGGAGACTCCATACAGGTGGCCATATTTTGGTCGGGCAAAATTTATGTTAAATAAACATAAATTTTGCTCGACAAAAATGAAGGCAAAGAAATAGAATAATACTAACTGAAAACGGTTAAAATTCCTGTCTAAGTAAAAAAATTACAATTTAATTGCTTCGTTGATCAAGTGATATGAAACCTTCTATCTAATCCAGTTTTTGTAATGAAATTAGTATGTTAATTTAATGCTAACGCAAAAATCTATCAAGACAACGAGTATTTAAAACATAAGTTATAGAATTGGTTAGGCCTGTTCAGGGATGAATAAAAATAAAATTATTATTTGTTTAAATTATTAGTACAAATAAAATTGTAGAATTTTAGCAGATGCATGCGACTTCGTCCCGCGTAAAAAAAAAGGAAGCTTTTTAATTTTTTTACGCATACCTCTTTTTCTAAAATAATAATCAACAGGTTCGATTCCCAATAATGATTTTTAAAAATCGAATGATGTATTAGTTTTTATCAAAATCGGGCTCGTGACTCCTTTGAGTGTTTTTCGCTATTCTTCATAGTTTTGGACATTCACGTCCACTTGAAAACTGTATACTTTCATATGCAATTAGTAAAAACGCTATTATTTTGATATTACAAACAGACATTTCAATCATATTTATTACTATAGAATAACCTGTAACAGCGCGCCAGGCCGCACAGACCCGAACCAAACAACGTATCTGTTAATATATATTTGCATACTTTGACAATACTTGTATGGATAAAAAAAGTGTAATTCTAACAGCAATGGTGATTGTCGAAATGTCAAATGAAATGAAAAAAAACGTCCACTGCTGGACATAGGCCTCACCCAGGCGTCGTCACATTGACCTATCCCGTGCATCCGTGCGTTGTTTTCAATTGATAAAGTAAATGAATATGAAAATAATATGATTTAAAATTAAATTTTCAATGCTTTCAGGTAATGAATATTTGGAAAAAACGTTGATATCATGCAAAGGTTCCGTAGAAAAGTCAAAAAAGCAGATAGACCGACTGGCTACAATGAAGACGCTGATACCAAAGTTCTTTTCAAAGGCCAATGTCAAGATGGAGCTGCAAAGCATTCTGGACATAGCGTAAGTAAAAGATGTACTTATAAAAACTTATGAGATAACCCGAGTGCAAAAAATTCATAATCGTCTACATCATCAGCCTATTAATGTTCCCACTGCTGGGACACAGGCCTCCTCTCTGTGAGAGGGAATGGGCCGTAATCCACCACGCAAGCCCAGTGCCGGTTGGTGGATGTCACATGACTTCGAATTTTTTGGTTCTAAGATATGCCGGTTTCCTCACCATGTGTTCCTTCACCGTTTAGAGAGCAGTGGTGATGAAATAAGTTACACAAAGTAAAGCACCTGCCCGGGGTTTGAAACCACGACCCAGAATTTGTCAGTCACAGCCGATACCACTGGGCCGCCACAGCTGGAAATGAATTAATTTAAAAGAGAAAAACAAGTAATATATAAACATTAAATATTATGAAGTGCTGCCAACGGTGACAAACGAAGTTTTGGTAGAGTTTTCTATAAGTTTACTACTTGTCTTGTGAATACTTGTTTTTCTCTTTTCAGTTAATTATTTTTAGCTGTCGTGTTTTTTTGTTTTTATAATAATTTCTTTTATTTCAGAATTTTTAGTTTTATTAATGAACGAGTTCTACAAATAAGTTATGTGGTAAAAGATTATTTGTTTCGCTATCAAAGTTACGCTTATCTTGAATTTGCGCCAAAATAGTCACATAAAAAAATTACGATATTATATATTATGGAATGGTCTATTTATGAGCTCATTTGATACCCATATAGTAATGAAAACGAAAAAAAGAAAATTGTATCGAGTCCGTTTTGGGGTGCAATATTTGAAAATTATAAGGACTATGTCACTCCCTCAATTGAGACAATTCTAACGACACCCCATATGTCATAATCCATCAAACCCTTTGGGCTTTAGAACGTCATAGAAATGGATACATTCATATATGAATACGCTCAAAAACATTACCCTCCCGCAGTCAGGTAAAAAGACTGCCTCACTGGTTTGGTGCTAATACTAGACAAGCGCTACTGTTAAGCACGAGGTCCTGGGTGCGATTTCCGGGTCCATCAGTGTGGTATTTAGATTTTCTATATGGAATTTCTTACGAGCACCCTAGAGAATGTTTTGCCGGTTAATATCAATAGACTCATTACTTATAACGAGTGAATGTGGCTGAACGTTATTTAGGCACTCCTCTAACGATGTTGGACTTCTCACATTCAGGGTTACGTACCAAACCGCAAAATTAAGTTGGTTGTAATAGGAAAAAGTAGAGAATTTCAAAGAAAATCTGATTTATAAATAATATATTGGTATTTTTTTAGTAAAATAACGTAATAATGAACATCAACAACAAATTTGAAGTTCATTGGTCAGTGGGAAGTTAGAAAATTCAACGAAACAAAATTTTGTAAAAAAAAGCTGACTTTGGTGGCTTTTCATTACTTTGTTTTCCAATATTTTTTAAAACAAAAAACACAGCATGTATTTACTCAACGATCTCTAAACAACGATAGCCCTTTCAATGGGGTAGGTAAAAAAAAACCGCGCTCCCCTTTACTTGCATGGGAATCCCCTTAAATACCCTCCTCAAAAATATTTTTGACAATTTGTATGGCTTTGGGTCAACAAGATAATTTTACTGTGAAAATTTGAAGACTGTAGCTCCGTTTGGCTAAGTAGAGGTAACTAACCAAGAGAATGATGTCAATGATTGTGATAGCCGTCATCGTCAATCGGATACGAATTGAGGTGACCATAATGATTTAAAAAAAAATGTGTTGATAAATGCATATCAATCGGAAAAAAATATAAACGAAAATGTTACTTCCAAAAAATTTCAGAAATATTTTTTGCCATTATATCGAATGGAATTACGAGTAAAAGACAAGAAAATTCTTATTTAAAAATTAGTCTTCTACTCGTACTTGTTTGTGTTTTTTTTTGTTTTTCATAAAACTCTCAACCTGTGTTAATTTAATTTCCTGTCTGTTTACTCTTAAACGTTATCAGCTTATTCCAGAGTTTCTTCTTTTTTACACGTAATATATTTTCTTGCAGGTGGCTGATTCCTCTGCCAATTATAACAGAAGATTATTACAGGGTACTAGTCGTTAAAATCAACGACAAGAAGTTTACCACCGAAAGTTTCATGCAGTATTTTCAGTACAATATAATCGTTAGTATATTTTATTTCCTGTCTAAACTATCGTAGAATAGATAGGCAGAAGAATCGATGAATAGATTGGTAAAAGATGCTCTGGCTCGAAAGGAAATGGCGAGCAAAAAGGCTGTAGAATGTCTCCTTCGTTAGACCTCTCTCATTTATAGTCTATAGCCCGAAATAAATTGGGATAAATGCCAGTTGAAAAAACCATCCCCATACTTATTATAAATGAGTAGGTAATAGACATCTGCACCTGTGTCACAGCAGTGGGAACATTGTAAGGCTGGTAATGATGATGAGGTAGGTTAGGTTAGGTTAAAAAGTCGACTCGATCTAGCTATTTAATTTATTTTCATGTCGTCATGACTGAACGGATTGAAACTTGCTCGACGAGTAAACGATTTCCTGGATTAGGACCTAGTATACTTTTTTTTATTGTATTCTTTTTTTTTTAGTTGTGGCGACGCTTAGAGGAGGCCTATATCCAGCAGTAGACGTCTTTAGTTTGATATGATGATAGTTTTTATTTAGGGAGTATGTTTACTTGAGATTCTTACCGACTTACATTCTGGCAAAACCTAGGTATTGAATAAACGAATGGAGAACGGACTCCTCCTCAGTATCTGCTGTATCAAATTTTGATTTATATGAAATTTTAAATATGAATATCATTTTAATTTAGTCGATGTACAACCAACAAAACAACAACCGCGCAGTGTTTTGTTTCGTGTCTTCGCAATTTTTTTTTAACACCATTTTTTTTTTTTTCAGCTCACCGAATACATAAAAGCACATGATTACGTTAATGGTTTTATTATAATAGACGATTATAGTCAACTCAATTTATTTGAACTAATGTCTAATATGAATACTGTGGAGTTACAGCAGTTTATGTCTATTTTAATCGTGAGTAGATTTTTATTTCAATTACAGAAAAAATATTGGTTCCTTGGTCTAGCGCAAACGTTACTGTTGACCATGAGGTGCTGGGTTCGATTCCCGAGTTTTCCTATCAGCATTTATCAACAGCAGCCCGGAGTGAGGATTTGTGCCCGGTTGATGACAAAAGGCTTGCACCACTTCTTTTTCTTTTCGTCTGAGGATGTTACATTTAATATACAAGTCCAGGTTCCCTCACGATGTTTTCCTTCACCGATGCATGTGATGTCCAAGATAAACTTAGAAAGTACATTTTATGAATTTGAAAATGTCACATTTGTACTTGACCGGATTTGAAACCCCAACCTCAAGCACGAGAGGCGAGATCTTAGCCATTGGGCTACCACGAAATTCTGCTTACCCCCTATTAAATGATACTTAAACTTAACTAGCTCAAGGTATTATAGGTGCACTTCTTCCTAACCCTTCGGCGGACACAAGCGTGATGTTCCAGCTACTACCAGCCAAATTTTTTTTTTTATCTTTTATTTATGCTCATGCATACTGCGCTACCACAGGAAGATAGCGCAATTATGTGAGATTCTAACCCACTAAAACTCCACGGTGTCCTCCTGTGCCACTTATGGCGGGAACACGGGCACGCGTTAGCATTCACCGCTAACCCGCCGCGGCTGTCCGTCATCGGACCCTTCTCTGGGGAGTAACCCCCATTACCGGCGCAAGAGAACACACTGTGCACCGTGATCACCCTAGGGACCAAACCAGCACATAGCACATAGGTGCCAGACGACCCCGTGTATGGCACCCTTGGTCTCCTTGTGACGGAACACGGTCAATGGCCCCGCCTCCAACCAATTTTCGGCCGCGGGGATAGGGAGAGCGGCCAACGCTATACCGACACTTCTCCTCCCCTGCGGCCTCACCGCGTCCGCCATCAGACGGAGGCGACCCCGTCCAGGCCGAATAAGGTATGAAGAGCGGTACACCGATATTTTTTTTTTCTGCCGGATTACCCCGTTCCAGATTCGATCTCTCAGAGAGACCCCTAGCATGGCACTTTCTATAGCTCGCTGAGCGACCTTAAGCTGATGGAACAGCCGTACCGTGAGTGTCCACGTCTCGGCCCCGGCATAACTGGTAGGATGCACTGATTGAAGACTCTAGTCTTTAGGCTCTATGGAATACGCGACGAAGTTTACCAAACGTCGCCCAGCCCACCTGTATTCTTCTATTAGTCTCCCTCTCAAAGTGTTTTTTACCAAACTGCAGAATTTGCCCGAGTTATTAACAACTGACTTAACTTAATGAACAACATTAAGCTCCGCTATGAACAACAATCGATCCCGGAGTGGTGAATGAGTTGAACATAACCAGAGTTTTGTCCAACGTCATCCAAAGACCGTAGCGTGCAGAAGAGTCAACTAGACCGTCCAGCATCTGCTGCAGGTCAAGCAGCGATTCAGCCATTTTGACGATGTCTGCAAATCTCAAGTGTGAGATGTACTTGCCGTTTATGTAATTCGTAATTCCCCGTCCTTCCCAGTCCAGCATCATCTCAGCGTGATGTTATGTTCTGCCACCGAACTATGACGGGTCAAAACTATCATCAAAATATTGTATGTATAAAAGGGACAGATGAATACAAGTCAAATACATCTGTCCCTTACGCACACTCAAAATAACCTTGCTGTAAGAGCTTATGGTCACCTCCCAGGAAAACATAAAATCTGGCTTACAGTGAGAACATGAAAATTAGGTACAAGAATGCAAAGAAACTACTATACCTACTTAATTATTTCTTAGGAGTCTTGAGATTAAAAACTTCGTCATCGGACTTTTTATGTCTTTATTAATTCAAGGTTTTTTTCGAAAAACTTTAGTTTGCTTTGCTTGGATTTAATTAAATTGTTAGTTTAAATAATGAGATATTAATTTGCGTTTCAAAATTGAATACGTTTATAAAAATAATTTATTGTATTAAATAAATACAAAGATTGTTTTAGTTGCATTCAACAAGTTATCTACTTAATAATAAATTAATTAAAAAAAATTACTGTATCTATACTAACAATATTTTAAAGAGGATTTTTTTTTTTCGTTTGTTTGTACCGAGTAGCCTCCGAAACTATTAGACCGATTTAAAAATTCTATCTCCAATAGAAAGCTACATTATTCCTGAGTGATACAGGTTAATTTTATCCCGAAAACGGGTCCTGTGGGGTGGTCCACGGGAGCGAAGCCGCGGGGAACAGCGAGTTATTATTAAACCGCATTATCGCTTACCAACAGGTGAGATAGTGGTCAAGCGCGACCCAATAACATACATTAAAATAAAATAAAACTTTGACAATCTTGGGACCCTGTGGTCTTTATCCTTCGAAAGGCGTGCGAGGGGCCGAAGCCAACTCGCAGACGCCTTGTTAGGCATATATCAGGAAATGTGACAACGAGATGAATGTCAAAAATTTTAAAGTAATAATAATTGATTCTACCGTCCATTCGGAAAAGTAGCTTGTTATGGAGAAAAGTTGTTTTCCAATATTTACATTAGTACATTGATTTATATACGCGAAGACGATGTATCCAGACTAACACTACTATAATACATATAGATATAAAGTACTACAAATACTAACAGGTAAATTCATTCGTTTGATAAATAGGAACAAGTTCTCACATACTTACAAATATTGCAAACATGAGAAAATTACCTAATTCAAAAACAACGGAACAGTGTGTGATTCAATTCCTTAAACAAAAAGAGAAGAAAAAAAGAAATTTAAACCAAAAATAATATATACCTATTAATATTATATATAGATTAACCAAACAGTTTGATTTTGCTGACACTAAAGATTGCTCTATGGAGCAGAACCAGCATGTTTCCTAGTATGTTCGTATATTGAATATAATCATCTAATTTGTAATTAAAGCAAAGTAAGTTTTAAATTTTCTTTCATTTAGTTTTAGTATATCACCACATAATTTGGCATAGAATTTAACACCGTAACCCTTGAAAGAAGTGTGTACTTTAGTTGAACTATAAGATGGTTGATCTAACTTACCTTTATTTCTAGTATTACGAGAGATGAATATTTTTCCTTACATACATCATGTTTTCATAAATTAATTTGCAAGAAACTGTCACAATATTAATCTTTTTAAATAGTTCTCTAAGAGATTCTCCATGAATTAATTTATAAATGGCTCTGACTGCTCTCTTTTGCAATATAAATATGGATTCAATATCAGCCATCCGATTCCACAGCAAAATACGGAATAACTTAATTCTGTTAAAGTAAATAAAATAGACCAAATGTGCGGTTTCAACATCCGGTAACTGTTTTATCTTTCTAACAGCATAAGCGACTGATTTAGGGTATTATTAAATAGGAACTATTAAAACAAGAATTAAAAATAACATTTTTTTTTTAATTTCAGGAAGGCTACGGTGCGAGAATGAAAAGTTTACATATACTAACAGATTCAAAAGCCATAGATTTACTAATTAAGACTGTGAAGCAATTCGTTAGCGAGAAGATAGGGAACAGAATACAAGTTCAAGCAACCCTAGAAGATTTACATAAAGTAGTGCCGAAGGAAATTTTGCCGATAGAGTATGGTGGAAACGAGAGATCTATTGTAAAATTGCAAGGTAAGACAGTAATCATGAAATTTTGCAAATTAAGGTCTGATAAAGCAAAGATTTTTGTCGAATCGCAAGGGAATCAAAACCCATAGAGTACTTCCCGTTGACCTAGATTCATGAATTTGGAAAGAAGCAATGTCTTATAAGATAAAATGTCTTAAAGGAAAAAACTGGACACCGTAAATTTTTACCTACATAAAAAAAATATTATTAACATATTTGCAGTTAGTAACCTGACCGCGACTTATTTCAATGTATGGGGACATTTTGAACGGCAAAGTTGAGTTTGTTCCACATTTTTGTTTTACCTTATCGTTAGAGCAATGATCGGTGATTTCATTGTTTAAGTACTTCAGTTATGTCACCTAACTATTTTGGTGAATGTTACTGTATGTAAGTAAACCTCGGTGCGCAAGTCCGACTCGCACTTGGTCGGTTTTTTTATAACATTAGTAAAGGTAAACCATTATTGAATAGTTTTGACAGTAGTAAAAGCAAATCAATTATGTTTAATAATTATTATTTTATCATTACAGAGGAATGGGTGGAAGCACTAAGTTCAGAAGAACACGTAGAGTATATGAAAATGATGAACAAAGCTTGCACAGATGAAACTAAAAGAACTGCGGGAAAATTCAATGAAGAATACATGGGCATGCCCGGCTCCTTCAGGGGTTTGAGTGTCGACTAAACTGTCCCCGTACCCTGACGTGTCAAAATTATCATAGGTCGACTGTAAAAAAGGACAGATGTATACAAGTCAGATACATCTGTCCCTTACTCACATTCAAAATAACCTTGATGCACATAAAAACTGTATATGACAATATCATAACAAAGAATAATAAAAGGTGATCAAGCAAAACTGAACTTCTACTTTATAAAAATACCAATTTCAGTAGTAGACAACGTACAACGTTGACCGACCTACATTGAGAAGCTTGAAATTTAGGACAAGAATTATTTCATAACGAAAATAAGCACTGAGAATTTTTTTTCAACATCACGTCCCGGGTTAATAGCCGAAAGTTTGAATCCAACAATTTTTTTTTCCTACAGGCTTGCGCTTGACCACTATCTCACCTGATGGCAAGCGATGATGTGGTCGACGTTGAAACACGCTTGCCTAGAAATAGCCAGTTCACTCTGGACTTAAAGACCCCCAGATTTTAGCTGTCCGTAAACACAGACTCCGGCAGGGAATTCCCCTCTTTAGCTTTTTTTTTATTATTATCAATAGGCTCCCGCTTGACCACTCTCTCACCTGATGGTAAGCGATGATGTGGTCGACGGTGAAGCACGATTGCCTAGAAGTAACCTATTCACTCTTCACTTATAGACCCCTAGATTGTAGCTATCGGGAAACACAGACTCCGGTAGGGAATTCCACTCCTTAGCTGTACGCATAATAAAAGTGTTCCCAAAACGTTTTGTGCGTATGGGTGGGATGTCCACCATATACCGATGACGCATCGCCGTGCTCTGGTTGTCCGATGATGAAACTGGCTAGGCGGAATTAGATTGTGCAATTCCATCGCACATTCCCCGAAATGTAACCGATAAAAAACCGACAAGCTGGCAACTCGGCGACGATGTTCAAGACCCTGGCTTGACATAACCAGCGCCTTATTGCCGATGAGCCTCTAGGCCCGCTTTTCGATCGACTCTCGTGCATCAAGCTTGTATTTGGCAGATCAATCCCAGAGATGAGAACAGTACTCCATGAATGATCGAACTTGCGCTTGATACAAATTGAGGAGCTGTTCCGGCGTGAAGTTCCTTCTCTCCTTTGCAAGGATCCCCAGCTCTTTGGCTGCCAGCTGAGCCTTTGCCTTAATGAATGGACCAAAATTGAGAGTCGATGTCAATGTAACGCCAAGAAGCTCAAGATGGTCCGTTATTAGCACGGTCACATCTCGGAAAGTTGGAGCCGGGTGAAATTGGCTCTTTTCAGCGGAAAAAGACACGCCTGGGTCTTAACAGCATTAAATCTGACCAGATTGGCATCGCCCCATTCGGCTGCCTGCAAGGACAGGTTCAAACGCTCCACGGAGAGACCGGATCTGCGACCCGGTAGCCCGTGCGTTGGTAAAGTATCTCTCAGCAACAGTGCTGTCCTCTGCATACCAAATGTACCGGGTTTTAGCAGATCGTTAATGTGCAGTATGAATAATGTTGCTGAGAGTACCGACCCCTGAGGGACCCTGGCATTGATATCCAATTGGTCCGATGTACAGCCATCGAATGGACCGATCTCTCAGGAAGTCTGCAATCCAGTCACATAGAACACCGGGCAGACCGAACGAAGGAAGCTTACCAATAAGACTTTCATGCCAGACCCAATCAAAGCCTTCGAGATGTCGAGGGAAACAGCAAGCGCTTCCCTGTGGCTCTCGATGGCCTCGCTCCAGATGTGACTGGCATACGCTAGAAGATCCCGAGTAGTCCGATTCCAGCGGAAGCCGTATTGGCGGTCACTAAGGATCTCGTTAGTTTCTAGGTATGCCAGGAGCTTCGAGTTAAGTACACGCTCGTGTCGCTTCTCGTTAAGTGCAGAGTATGGACGTTACAGAGATGGGTCTGTAGTTGCCCGGGTCAGTTCGACTCTACCCTTCTTGGGCACGGGCTGTACGTTAGCTAGCTTCCAAGTATTCGGCACTTTTCCAGTCTCATACGAAAGGTGGAATAGGCGTGTCAAGATCCAAGACAGTTCAGGCGCACAGGTTCTGAGAACTATTGCTGGTATTCCGTCAGGGCTGCTAGCCTTGTTCTCGTCGACGTTGCGCAGTACCTTACGGACGTCCTTTTGATGGATGTAAATGCGACATACTCGTCTCGCATAAATCAGGATAAGGCGGGGGCCGCGCCTCACCTGGATTCAGAAGTGAAGCGGAGTGGGCCAGCGACCCGTCGGGTTCGAAACATTTCCATTTTTATTGATGCTAAACCGGTTGAGTAGACATTGACTTGTATATTCTAATAATGACTTTGCTCTCATAAATAGCTACATAAAACATACAAAAAATAATAGATCTAAATAGACATTCTAGTTATTTACCAGCCAAATGTTATTTGAAAGACCTTGTGCGACAATGCCAACAGAAGAGATAAAAAAAATGAAGTTTAAACATTAAAGTAATAATCGTTTCTGCAAGAGTACCTAAATCTGTGGAATGTATGCTCATGGACTTCCTGAACTAGTTTTAGTTTAGTTGTTCTATTATTATTTATGTTTTATATACACCGTGGTGGCATTAAAATCGTCGTACAAAAGCAGCTTACTTCATGTATCCAATGACTACTAAACATTCATAAAAAAATACCTAAACATTAAACAATAAAATTTTAAAATATCAGATGCATTGAGTGGTCCACCTTTGTAAGAAAATGTCACGGTATCTAGCATTTTTTATTTGTATTCTTGATTGTTAAAGAATATTTTATGCTATCCTGAAGGTAGTGCCTGTCCTGGATTCACTGATAACTGGTTTCAGGCCACTCTGTCTTCGGCTCTTCTCAGGGAAGTAGTCACTTTGAGTACTGCTATCGCCTTGATTTGATCTGACCCGCATGGAGATGAATGGCCGCGAGGTCTTTTTCTGTCCAGTTTCCCCACTACAACCAGTTTTTATTTCTCACTATTGTATTTGATGTGATGGTAGAAAATAATTAGCTATACAAATAAATAATTGAAATGTGTTCATTTAATGTCTTTGTTTTCTTTTTTTATATTCACATAAACTCGCACCCTTTACCCTTGGATGTTGGCAGAAACTACAGAATGCCGCCTGTTTTTGCTTTTTTCTTAGGTACTTTTAGTTATACACGCCAGATACACGCAAAGAGATAGTATTATAAGCTAATATAAATCAAACTATATCACTCGATTGTATGTACTGTGAAGGGGTAACTCAGGGAAACTAATAATAAGCAGAAATTACTTTTAACTTATATTGACTCAACAACGTGCCTGCCCTCGGGCGGTTTTTACAGAAGTCCCAGCTAAACAAAAACTACACGCGTTCGATATATTTCAAATATTCTGTATTCGATTTCCTTCCAAACTTATAAGTCGCCAGTATTAGGTGTAAGCGGCCGAACAGGTTGCTTGTCCTATGTGGAAAGCCTCTACATGAGCTACGCCCCTACGAATAGATGCGCAGAATCATGTGAAGCGCAGCTATTCTCAACTTTGGAAGGAAAATCACTCTTACCTAACCACCTTGTCACCTTTACCTAACGGAGGAATTAATCTAAGGTCCTTCCCTTACAAGGGGAAGGCTCAAGTCATGGCAAACGAATTACCGGATTCTCCGATATTTACTCTAACTTCAGCTAAGAAGTGCACATGCATTAACAAGTCAACGCCGTCATGCTTGAACCTCCTTGCACAAAACCTCCGAAAAAGTAACAAGGCGGCCTCTTCTTCCTAACTGAAATGATGTGATAACTCACATCCACCCGGATGGGGTTTAACTATGTGAAATTCAAACGTGATACAATATTTCATCCTCAAGCATTTATCAGGCCAGAGAAGGAAAGGCTGGATCGCATCGAATCGTCTAAACCTATCATTGAACTTTATCCAGAGCTTATCACACTTATCGTATTTAATATTATCAATAAGTTATTAACTGGACCAACGCCATAAACAGTCATCAACTGGACCAATGATGCCAAATCAACATCCTTTGCATACGGGGCGCCGGGTAACTCAGGGAAACTAATAATAAGCAGAAATTACTTTTAACTTATATTGACTCAACAACGTGCCTGCCCTCGGGCGGTTTTTACAGAAGTCCCAGCTAAACAAAAACTACACGCGTTCGATATATTTCAAATATTCTGTATTCGATTTCCTTCCAAACTTATAAGTCGCCAGTATTAGGTGTAAGCGGCCGAACAGGTTGCTTGTCCTATGTGGAAAGCCTCTACAGTACTTTGCGTGTGAAAAAGGGAGTAAAATTACGATCACTAATCGTACTTTGAGCTGTTTCATTTAGCATTATTGGCACCGGACATCAACCAAAATCTATAAAATTGACTATTGTATATCTATATTATGCCAATATTGAGCTGTAAAAACTGTACAGAAAAAAGTTGGCCGAGGCAATGGAAATATTTTCTTTCATCGGTAAGTAAATTTGTTCTTAAATTGTGTGTGAAAAAGCGGCACGCTTGGTTTTCATACAGATGGAGGGACTTGCGATGCCTGTGATTATAGGAGTGCAGTGTAGGCGCAAACACAAGTGGTAATGATGTGCTTCCAAAATATCACGAAGTAAATTCTAAATATTTTGGTATTTTGACGATTATTATTGACAAGTATAAATAAAATAGAATGCCATTTTCAGTTAAAAAATTTAATGTTGTTCAAACCTTGAGAAAATGCTCCACAACAAAAATACACCCGTGAACAAAAAAGTAATCCTAAATACAAAATTATACTAACTTATCCCCCGTTTAATTCTGGTTGTTTAAATACCGTGGCGAGTCGATCCGGTACATGAAACGGTTGTGATGACAACTCGTCACACTAGCTATTTTGTCGCTATCCTTAATAGGTCACCTTCACTAATACGTCACTTTGTTCATGTAGTCAGTTCCCCAACTTGTCTCAAGCCGTATTTCGTCTCTTTCTCAACTCGTCCGACGCGTATGTACAGTAAAGTACAAAATTATGATCCTAGATACCCGATGCTTTACGAGGTAATAATAAAGGAATATTTCAAATGTTAACGACTGCACCAGCCATGAGTTTCGCCGACTTCGAGAGTTTCCTTATTCAGTCAGGAGCCGTCTTAGGCTGGTATCAACCTCGCCTACGCTTTTACTTGGGGATCTGTATGAGGATTGGGTTTTTACGGCGGGTCTATCCGACTTAAACCGGGGCTCAGACAAAACGTGTGTGCGGTACCAGGGGGTCAATGGAGACGCTATCGGACCACCAATACTTTCGTTTTTACGTCTTCGCCCAGACCGCCGGTGTCCGTAGCCAATCAGTCCCGCAAAGAGACGGTCTACGATGGTTGTTTAAATGCATTGACAGGGAAACTCTCGAGGAGGCCGCTATCATATAGGCTTGGATCTGGGAGTCGGCGACAGATGAATCAATCGACGCTGAAGAGGAGGCGCAGTGGTACAGCGAGGCGATGCGGTGATGCAAATCTGCGATGCATTCATTCCTCGCGTCCGCAGACACTTCACAAGGCGGCTTTTATAGGTACTGGTAGTCTGCGGAGATTAAGCAGTCCGCACTGTGAGTATTTGCGGCAGCGCCGGCAAACCCCGCCGTACTTGGAACATGAGAAAGCGCAAGGGTATCGACACCGGTTGCATACCACACCAAAAGTCTTCCCAACCTTCAAGACACCGACATCATGCCATCTAGTGTTTTTCTGATATATCTTAAATAAATAAGATTATTAAAAAGTCTTTTTTTATTAAATTTTCCTAATTATTTGGTCTTATTTCTACTAAAACAAAATTAAAAACTAAAACATTACATACGAATATTTTGTTTAGATATTTTATGCTTAATTGTACATAAATGTCGGACAAATTAGGAAAGTGACGTAATAAGGGTTGAGACGAGTTGGGAAACTGACTATATGTACAAAGTGACGAAAGTAACCTATTATGGATAGCGACGAAATAACTATTGTGACGAGTTGTCATCGCAACCCATGAAACAACATCAATTTGTAAAGAAAAAATTAAATTAAAATAAAACACAAAAAATAAACATATTTCCAAAGCAAAACACAAAAAAGTGCAAAAATAACTTTCGTTTTGGAAGTCGGTGTTGCAACATGATAAAAAAGAGGTACCAAAGACACCGAAACCACAACTGGCAGAAAATGCCTATGGCATTAAGTCCGCATGAAGTATTAAATAACTAAATAAATATACACGAAAATTTGTAAGGCTGGATGGAAATAAAGCTTGTACATCAAATTTACACATGGGCAATAAATTACATTATGTAGACGTATGTACTAATTCGACGCTGGAGGAGCTGTGGCCCTAAGTAATAATTACACAGCAAAAAACGGAAGCATTTCGAAATAAAAACAAATTTTAAAATATTAAATTGCTTGTTTATTTCTGTCACACTATTGTATTTAAATTAAAGCAAAGGAATATTCGCCATCATTAAGCTATGTCGAGTTATTATACTGTGATTTTCTCAGATCGGGCAAAAAGTGTTATTCTTTTTCGGTCTTTTTTATTAGGCATTGTTCCGTAGCAACCCGGAGTTCGGATGTTTGCGGTGTGACACCCCGTGCCTGGGAAAGCATGTTAAAGCATTGGTCCTACGGCAAATCTCTCTCAGGCCGTGTCGGATTGCCTTCCTATCGGACTGTGGTGTTTGAGTGTATTTGAGGACGATTTGACTGTGATTTTCCTGAGGACAATTAGACTGTTGTTTTTCTCACAACTTAAATCAGTCAGCCTAGCCTTTTCCCAACCATGTTGGTTTCGGCTTACAGTTAAACCGGGTCCAGCCGAATACTTGTATTTTACATAAAGTGATTGCCTATCGAACTTCCATAACCTAGTAACTATGTGACAGGATACCTCTTAGCAAGACTGGTGTCATATTTTCTGGCTTCTGACTGCCCTTAATGACTGTTATACATATTACGTAGATCTTTAAAATGTCCACCGGGACTAAGAACAAAACCGATTAACGTCCATCCACGGATCGACCTCAAAAAAAAAAATAAAAAAAAAAAGCTGTTTATTTCAATTAAAATACAGTTTATACAATTCTTAACTTAATCTTAAACAAAAATAGAAAAGATTTTACAGTTAAGGAGTTGCTATTTGCTTACAATTCATTAAATGTCGCTTGAATATGTTATAGGTCAACAAGCGTTATTTGTTTATCTATTTAGTCATGTTCAACTCACGTAGGACTATAGCAATACAGATCTAACGAGTGGTCATTAAAGAAGTTTGGTTAGGTTTTAGAACAATTTGAAATAAATATATATCTCGATCATTTGTAATGGTTATTTTGGTTCAGCATGTCACTTAAAAGATTAATTATTAATTATTTGTTCGAAGTTTGATTATTAAAACTTTAAAAAGTTCAAATAATAAAATGTAAATATAAGAAAAATTCATTCAATTCAATTCCTGACCAGATTGGCACCGCTTCATTCGGAGTCTGCCTGCAAGGACGTGTTCAAACGCTCCACCATGGTCTCGCGGAGAGACCGGATCTGCGGCCCGGTAGCCCGTGCGTTGGACAAGTAACTCGCAACAACAGAGCTGTTGTCTGCATACCCAAAGGTTTTAGCCACACAAATGGACCAATCTCTAAGGAAGTCTGCAATCCAATTACACAGACCACCGAGCATACCGGATGAAAGAAGCTTGGCAATAAGGCTTTCGTGCCAGACCCTATCGAAAGGGATACTGACACAGATGTCACCAGACAGTGGTCGGAACTACCTGAAGTTATTGACACAGAGTGTTGCTGTGCGAACGGTAGACAGCCGTTGATAATTTTATCCAGACCTGTGTCCACTAGAGCCCACAGCGTTGAGAATCTGGAGTCCTCAAGGTTATGGAGACGCCGATAGCAAGTGTCCTCACGGGCATGCATACACACACCGCGCGTGGTTTAAAATTGTGTTCCAGGGTAAACCCTTGGTAAGATAAGTTCGACACGTCTGACGTCTCGCTATCTGCGTCTCCTTAAGGAAAAACATCGCAGGTTTCTCAGCCTCTAGGTGGTAGTCGACTGTAGAGAGATTTGAGTGCAGACCTCTAATGTTGGTGAGGTACACTTGGTGGGGGAGGGGTTGCAGCCGCTGTTTTTTCTTCCAGTATTCCTCTTCCTTGAGTTTGACAATATATATAGTTTGTGAGTGAATGGTGGAGAGGAGAAGGAAGTGAGACGAGGTTCCACGCTGCTAACCTACAGACACACACTGGAAGGGCGCCATCATTGGGGCACTAGGCCGGAGACTGCGGGGACGCCTGAGCCTCCCCTGGATTGTCCATCGGGCCCTCCAAGTCTTGTCGCCAACTAGCACGATGGTGCATTCCTGGTTTTTTTCAAAAGTTTGCGGTGCAGCCTTTCATGTGTGGCTAGTACACTTCTTGGGCCCCCAACTACCTGCGGTCGGCCAGCGGCGCACCGTGCCTCGGATCCCGCTACTCTCCGCGACTTGTCAGGCTGGTCTGCCAGCAGTGGAACAGCTATCTCGACCCAACTCTTCTAGTTGGCTACATCGAGCATCGTAACCGGAACACGGCTTTTTCTTGAGTTTTGAATCTTATTTTCATATTGTGGATAATTTTATTTATCTTCGGTTTTTTTTAATTTTTTTTTTTAGTTGTTTTTTTTTAAATAGTTTTTTATTTATTTGTTTTACTTGATTTTTTTATTTTTATTTCCTTAAGTTGTCATTTTTTGTTTTTTTGGTTATTTCTTTTTCTAGACGTACCTTAATATAATTTTTATCCATATTTTGCAGTAGTCCTACAGATAGCCAGTGATTGTCCTTAGTTGAACTTACTCTGTGAATACAGGTATAACCATCGGTTTGTGTCATTTGATTTAGACATGTCTAACAAAGTCTTTGTGATTTGGCAGCAGGCCTTTTAATTGTTAAGAACAACATGGTTCCGAGATGTATAGAGATAATAATAATAACAGTCTACTAATGTCCCACTGCAGGGCGAAGGTCTCTCCTTATACAGAGAAGGAATAAGATTAATCGCCTCGGCGGGCGATATTACAGCAAGAAATTTAAAAACATCATAACAAAATAAAAAAAACGATACATTAGAGCATGTTCATTTGTAACTTAATTTTGATGACGACTGTACACCTGAGTTCTTTTAAATAAATCTGAATAATTAGCAAAGATTATAAAGAGAGACTCGTAAGCAATCTAAAACAGTTGGACCCCGTAATTCAAGGTGGACAGGAAAATTAAAAGAAGCTAGTGAAAATATAAATTTTTTTTTTTTTTGATTTTTCGTGTTAGAGTTTTTAATCGTGCTGTGAAAATTATTGCATTCTAATACTTTCAAAATGGATATATTACAAGATGACAGCTATTTTAAAATACCTGCAGGAGCTATTGAGGATATAAAAAAGATATATAAATTGGATAAACCAGAAAGAATGGAGGAAGCTTTGCGCATTTTGTTTGAGTGGATTCAAAAACAGGATCATATAATCAAAAAGGATTTCAGTAAGTACTAGTAATATTTTTGTTTTTTAATTTATGAAAATATTTTTAGTTTTGTATATCATCATCATTTTTGATTTCGTAGTTACCTTTATGGCCGCCGGCAACTTATATGCATAGAAGAATCTTATTCTTCTTGGTGTTATACAACTGCCGGTGTACCTCAGGGTGGCGTTTTATCTCCTTTACTCTTCGCAATATTTATAAACGCTATCTCCTAAAAACTTCTCTCCTCCTACCACCTTTATGCAGACGATTTACAAATCTACAAACAAGCTGCCCTTGCAGAGTTAGCTGATGCAATTAATGCAATAAATAAGGATTTGGCTACAATATGTGAATGGAGTGAGGCAAATGGGCTTCAGGTGAATCCGTCGAAGACTCAGGTCATAGTTGTTGGCAGCTCTGGGATGATTCCAAAAGTAAATTGGACACAACTTCCTCTGGTACAATTTAACGGAACTACTATTCCAATATGTGAGGAGGTTAAGAACTTTGGGGTTTGGATCGACAGATATCTGTCTTGGGGTCTGCAGCTTCAGGACGTAAGCCGCAAAATTTTTGCATCTGCCAGGTCCCTTAGACGATTGCGAAACTTTCTTCCCACTGCCACTAAAATTGCGCTGGCACAGTCCCGCAATTTTAGTGGCAGTCCTGCTTCCTATCCTTGACTATGCTGATGTCAGTTATCTCGATACCCAGGCACAACTAGACAAACTTGAGCGTCTTTAAAACCTTTGCATAAGATTTATATTTGGCCTGCGCAAATATGATAACATTTCTTAATTTCGGATAAAGCTCAAGTGGCTTCCCATACTTCTTCGCGTTATTCGGGATTCTCATATTTTATTTCTGCTTTACAGTATTCTATACAATCCTACAACGCCCTCTTATCTCAAAGAAGGTTTCAAGTTCCTTACAAGTTCTACACATTATAGATATCTGAGGTCATAGGAAAACTTGAGACTAGAGATGCCGATGCATTCCACCAGCTTTTATGACAAATCTTTTACGGTTCAAGCGGGGCGATTGTGGAATGCTTTGCCCGTGTCAATAAGGCGTGCTCAATCTTTGCCCATTTTTAAAACTATGGTAAAGAATCACTACCTCTCTCTTTAATAGTTGTTTTTCTTGATTTCTATGTTTTTGTTCCATGCATTTATTTATATATAAATTGTACACCAAAGACTACCTACATTAGTGTTTTTCCTTTTATTTTTAAAATCCATCCAAAGGTTGTCTTGAAAAGATCGCTTTTAGCGATAAAGCCGCCCATTGTGTCGTCCAGTGTAATGTTTACTTGTTCTATACTTTCTGTAACTTTTATGGTGTACATAATAAGGAGTATTCTATTCTATTATATTCTATCATCACTAAATTATGAGTTTAGTAGTAAGTTTTATAGTAAGGTACCTTAAGGATTGTCAAAATCTCAATCTTAACTCAATTTACGCGTTCGTGCTGTTTTTCGTTAAGGAGTTCCGATTTTGATGAAACTTACACTATTCTCTAAATTGAGAGATATTTGATCTAGTTATAAAAAATAGTCTTAAAAAATATTGTATCACAGGCTCTGGGCTCTATCAGTTGAAACTAATAAACGAAGCTTCAAACAAAATAAATCTCCTCGAAATTCAAATAAAATTATGTATGTTTATGTAAAAATCAGGGCAAGCTAAATTTTATTTTGTTACCAACCCCAATGTATACCGTTTCATTTTAGTCTATTTGATAGCATAAATGACGTAACGAATATAGTTGAATTTCAAATAAGTATCAGCTTCGTACTCGGCATGAATTATAATTGCATACATATTTACATAAACTTACGCCTTTTCCAATCTGGGTAGATAGAAACTACAAAACGTCTCCTCCTATGATCCTTACATACTCTTGTTGCCTCCTTTACGTTCCCAGCACGTGTAGCCAAGTTGAAAATCTACAATCGATAACGCGAGTGGAATAGGAATCAATGTATGGGAATGACACAGCTGAACGTTAAGTCACGTGGTCAACCCTTACAAATAGAAGGCGTTAACGATTGTAGAAAGAGATTAGATATGAATCGTTTATAATTTGGCTAGGGGTCTGGTCATGTGTGCGGGTACGCCGATAGTGAATACGATGGGCCTGACCACCTTCTTGAAGAATATCCAAGTATGTCCATGTGTGTACACACACGTCTGTTTTGTAAATACCTTATATGAATTATACAAATATTTAATACTATTTATACCGCACGCGTTGCAATTCCACGTAAAATAATGGGCTTAGAACCTTTGCGGGCGTAGGCAGAACAACCCACTAAAGTTTCATCAGACATTGCAGCCGTTTTGGAGTCCATAGGGAACATACATGCATTTCTAGAGTGGCAGTATCAAACCGGGAGACGCAGCATTGGAAGGCCTCCCTCTAGATGGAGCGACGACCTGGTCAAGGCTGCGGAAGTCCGGTGGATGTGAAACATACAGGACTAATCAGAATGGCATCGCTTGGGGGAGGCCTATGTCCAGCAGTGGACTTTTTTTTGCTGAAATGATGATGATGATGACCTCTCTCACAAAGAGGATGCCTGTGTACCAGCAGTGGGAATATTATAAGGCTGATGATGATAAATTTTTGCATAATATAGATTCTATCTATTTTCCAGGCAATAGCTATTTAGAGAGAATCCTGATAACATGCAAAGGTTCCGTAGAGAAAGCAAAGAAGCAGATAGACAGACTGTGCACGATGAGGACACTGATGCCAAAGTTCTTTACGATGACCAATGCCAGGATGGAACTGCAAAATGTTTTGGGTACGACGTAAGTACCCTCTGTATTGGTAGAATAGTTTATTTTCTAAGTTTTGACCACAATCTTGCCTGATGGTAAGCGATGATGTGGTCGACGATGAAGCACGCTTGCCTAGAAGAAACCTATTCACTCTTGATTTGAAGACTCCCAGGTTGTAGCTTTTTTTTTATATATTGTAGGCTCGCGCTTGACCACTATCTCACCTGATGGTAAGCGATGATGTGGTCGACGGTGGAGCACGCATGCCTAGAAGTAACCTATTCAGTAGCTATCAGGAAATACAAACTCCGGCAATGAACGTTTGGTGCGTATGGGTGGGATATCCACCATGGAACGGGTTAGGAGGAATTAGTTCATGCAATCCCAACGCACACTCGCCGAAATGTAACCGATAAAAAACCGACAGGCTGGCAACTCGGCGCCGATGTTCGAGGTTCTGGAGCCTAGATTTGACCAGTAATTCATTGCCGATGAGCCGCTTGGAACATCTTTCGATCGACTAAAGTGCATTCAGCTGATACTTGGCAGATATGAGAGCAGTACGCCATGCATGATCGAACTTGGGCTTGATACAAGTTCTGGCGTGAAGTACCGTCTCACCTTCGCGAGGATAAGTTGAAAGAGAAGATGGTTGAAGTTTTTCTTCTAACTTCTCTAAATGTGTTCACGTCTCTAATACAAAATTGCTTTTGTTTGTTGTTGACTGATGTCACTTCAAAATCAGTAGTCAAAATTAGAAATCCCCGACACAAAATCTTCTAAAATGTAAGAATTTTTTTTTTTGGCTACCTGGTGGTGACCATAAGCTCTTAGAGTAAGGTTATTTTGAGTGTGTATTAGTGACAGATGTAAATGACTTATATATATCTTTAACTTACGCGATCTCAAAATAACCTTACTCTAAGAGCTTATGGTCACCCCCTTGGTTTCGAAGTGACACAGTCAGCAACAAACATAATCTACTCGTATGTTGTATGAGACTAAATATACATGTGAACACATTCGCAAGAACTTAGAAGAAGAATCATTACAGCGTTGATTTGTTGGATTAATGTTTCTCAACAACCTTGTTGTTTGTATGCATATATTTATATTACAGTAATAGCCACTACCACAACCTATGATTGCACAAGTTTTACTGGTAAAAGTACGAAACGATCTATGATAATCGTTTATTTGGAGCTTTTATCAGCAATCCCACGGTAAGTGTTACAATTAATCAGTAGGTGTCCAACAAAAGATCTACAAGTTGTTCAATTACCAAGTGCCCTTTGTTCAGAGGTGTTAACAACGAGATACGAGAATGCAATGCACCTGAAATTTGTTTTGAAAAATTAACCAATTTATTTTAGTGAGAATGAAAACAACAAAAAACATGTCTAACTACTTAAATATTTTTACAGGGGTGTCCCATTACCCAAATTAACAGAGGATTATTACAGAATAATTGTAACAGACATCGGAAATGTCGAAAATCTTACCAGTGACATGATCCTGCAGTATTACCAGTTGAATTTAATAGTAAGTTAATATATTTATTTTTTTATATCACCAAAGTTAAGGAACCTCATAAGTTAAAGAGAAAACCTATGTAAACCGGCTTAAAGCTCGTGCAAAACGTTAACAAAAACATCTCGGGATAATCCTTCTACTCTGAAACCAAGATAGCTAATGTGGCTCACAATGCTGCTACTAATGTAGTTAATAAACAGGTATGTAATATTTTAGGTAACAAAAAACTCTGTTTTTTTCCAGCTAGCTGAATACATGAAAGCAAATGATTATGCCAATGGTTTCATTATGATAGTCGACTACAGGGGAGTAAACTTAATTGAACTAGTGGGTAAATTGAACACAGTGGAGTTGCAGCAGTTCATGTCTATTGTAATCGTAAGTATATTCTTATATTTGGGCTATGATCGGCTAAACGTAAGCCTACGTTTCGACCTGCAAGCAGATCACATGCAAGTTGCATTACATTGTGAGCTATAGAAGTATAATGTGATAAATCACTAGATCGTTACCCACAATGCAATATACTTGCAAGAATTGCAGATGGAACCACGGACTTAAAAAAAAAAATAGAAACGGTGAATGAATTGCGTGAGAGATGACATCTCTAAAATTAGGTATATCACTGAATGACTACTAATATACTTGATGGGGAAGAAGAAGATAGTAATAAAGAAAGTTCATGCGCAGCAGAGGGTATACTATACCCAAAGAACACGCAAAGAAATACTGAAAAGAATGAGAAAACTAATATGTCCATAATTTCCTTTCAGGAAGGCTACGGTGCAAGAGTTAAAGCGATGCACTTTCTAACAGATTCAAAAGCTATAGAACTTATGGTTAAGATTATGAAACAGTTCCTTAGTGATAAGATTGCGAATAGACTTTTCGTACAAAAAACCTTGGAAGATCTGCATAAAGTAGTGCCTAAAGAATTATTACCAGAAGAGTACGGTGGGAATGAGAAGTCTATTGCCAAATTGCAAGGTAAGGAACACTTATACTGAACGCTGATTTATGAAATATATTTATTTTTATTCATTTATTATCACAATGTTTTTCTTACAACCTCTACTTAACTTTTCTGTTTAATTTAGGCATCTAATATAGATGAACCGTTACGCCGGGACTCGTTAAACTTCATTGTCTCTTCGCTTTTCTGGTGGTCGCCCCTGTTCTGGCTTTCAGATCTTGCAGTTGTATCCATGATGCCCAGATAAAATGTTTTTGATCAAATTTCAGTCACTTCTACCGTCAGTTTAGTTTTAAGTATTGATTCAACTTATGGGAAGCAATGATTTGTGGTCGAAGTTGTAAACTGCAATCAAGCTGAAACTATTATTTTTGAATACTATAATTATATATTATATTGTTACAGAGGAATTGATAGATGTATTAAGTTCAGAAAAACATGTGAAATATATGAAAATGATGAACAAAGCATGTTCGGATGAAACAAAAAGACATGCAGGAAAGTTCAATGAAGAATACATGGGTATTCCTGGTGCCTTCAGGAATTTGAGTGTAGACTAATAAATACTAAATACACGTCTTCAAAACATAGTACCACAATATAATATTAATAGATATAAAAAATATTCACCAACATCGTCTCCGAAACCTCGTCTTTAGTATGCCAAACCAGCTCGAAGCTGTCATCAGAGCCCGAGGAGGCAATACTAGATATTAAAATATAACGGCGTAAAACAAACTTATAAATTTTGTTTCAGTTTTTGCCAGTAAGCTGAAAATGGTTATTTTATTGTTTGTGTGTATTTCTAAGTTAAAAACGTCACTGGTGTAAACTATAATTTCAAAGAAAGTTCAATCATTTTTTATTTCATAAGTCTGACTATATAGGTATCTATAGTTTAGGAGAAATTGCATTTTTTAAAGTGCGGTACTAAAAGTGAGGTACTAAGTTTTTCATAATTCAGGCCAGTGTATTTCATAATTACAAAAAATAATATTATATTCTAAAATATATTTTCATATAAACATATTATATATTTTCATATATAATCACGTTTTTATTATTTGCTGAACTTAGGGTCGATTTTTCAAAAGTCTCATTACTTTTAACTCAGTAATAAAAATGGCCGTTTGAAATATTTTTTATACAAAAGCTGTTAAAACGCCATTTTTATTCCTTAGTTAAAAGTTATCATACTTTTGATAAATTGGGCCTTAAACAAATTATTTTCGTTTTCCTGTTAATGTTTTTTTTTAAAAAAACGTGCCCTCTCCTGAAATTTCCGGTATCACGTTCCTGTTTCCGGTATCCACGATACCGAAATTTCTCACGTTACTTTTTATGTTCTTTTAAACTCATTTACCCGGAACGCCATGCAAATATTTGTTCCGTGCGGGAATCAAACCCACGACCCACAGCACAGCAGCTGAGATATTCTCAATCACTGCGCCAAAATTTTGTGCATTCAAATGTAAAGTATTTAACTTGAAGTGGAAATCTGCAAATCTTTGAATCAACTATTATATGTCCATTGCCACTATAACTTGAAGTGGAAATCTGCAAATCTTTGAATCAACTATTATATGTCCATTGCCACTATAACATACATGACGATATACTGTTCACACTATAGTATTAGCTTGTGATAATGAAATTAAAAAAAAAGTATTCTTATTTATTTATTTATTTAGACTTCATGCACTAAAGGTACAAAGGCGGACTTAATGCCTAAGGCATTCTCTACCAGTCAACCATGGGTGGTGAAGAGATAACATGGCAGGTGCATGGCTTAAAAATTTAAAAAAAAGTTGTTATTAACATACTAAGATAGGTAAAATAAACGTACATATAGATTGAATATAATATATACTTATATAAATATATATATTTATGAAGTAACAGAAAAGAAGAAGGCGAGATGACTCTCCTTAATTGAATTGAAAATAAATCCGCAATTTCCGCTTGAATGCAAACCGACTTGTAGCCGTCCTGATCTGGGGAGGAAGTGCGTTCCAGAGCAGAATGGACTGAACATTGAAGGAAGAGTGAATCTAGGTGTGATATGTTAAGTAAATGTAGTATTTTTTTATTGGTGTTAATTATGTAAGATATATTCAATATACCACCTCAAAGCTAGTAATAAAAATAAGTATAATAAAATACATTGCTTCTTGTTTTTTTCCTTTTAATTGTCCAGCTTTAAGTATGAAAAGTAGAGCATTCTTCTCGTGTATAATAGTGACTTCGACTTGAACTTGAATTACTGGATTCAGGATTCTAGTTTCAACTCCCTCGTTTTGCGTTTGAGTTAACTCTTAACATTCTTACTGTGATTGGTAAGCCCTAAATAGTAACTGACAATGCAATATCAACCTAGGCCTATCCTTTCCCAAAGTATATTGGGTTTGGGTTCCAGTCTAAGGCTGGTTTTAGAGTCACGCTAACCAACGCTGACCATCAGCGCTAAGTGTCACCGCGAGCTCGTCATTGGTCGAGTCTGACGGCCGTCAGCGCTGAGCCGAACAACTCGACCAATGACGAGATCGCAGCGATCGCCAGCGCCGACGATCAGTATTGGTCAGTGTGACTCTAAAACCAGCCTCACCGAATGCAGCTGAGTACCAATACTTTACTGGGAGCGACTCCTGATCTGAACTACACAACCCAATAACTAGATATAAGATTTTATGACATCTGACTGTGCGACATATTTATCAATAAGTGACAATATTATTTGAAATTATTACTAAAGTAGAAAATTTATGATAGGAACTTACATTGACAGATTGACAGTTTGTTACTATTCATCTATCGCCTGAAGGTTTTAATAAAATCCTTGGATTCAATATAGCACCCGTGACATATGACACAGCTTTATAGTTTTTAACTCGTTGCCTTACCCTGAAAACTTATATACCTTAAATTAAAATCACTAAGAAGGAACAGTCATCTGCAAAAAACAAGAATGTTTTAATATTAAATTTTGAATAAATAACTACAGATTACCTCTTATTTTTTTTGTTTTTGATATGCAAATCTGGTTACAAAATTCTCGTTTTACAATTTTACCCATGGATTCAATATTTAACAGTATAACGTTTTAATTCTCATTGGAATGATCAAGTGAAAACATCAGGAAACATCAACGTTTGAGACAAAAATATTAAGTATTTTGGTTATGAGTCATTGCGAGATTCAACCTTGAGAGAATATTATACAATTTAACTTTGACGGTGACAGTATTTTTTTTTAATGTGATATATTATTTACAATGTTATAAAAACAAGTTTGTTGATAATCTAATTCAGTTGGTCTTCAACCTTCATTGAAGATTAATATAGGAAAGAAAAACAACAGCAGGTGCAACAAGTTTTTAATATAAAAATATTCTATACAATCTAGAATATTTAAAAATCTTTGTGTTAAGGCAGCTAAAATTCAAAATGGACTCGATACCAGAACACCAATTTTTAAAACGGCCTCCGGGTGCTGTTGATGAAATAAGAAAAATCTATCATTTGGATAAACCGGAAAGACTTGAAGAAGCCATCACAATATTGAGAGAGTGGATTCAGAAACAGGATCATATTATCAAAAAAGACTTTAGTAAGTACCAAAATTTTTTTTACGGACGTAATCTACAACTTTTAAAATAATTGAATAGAAAAACATATCATATACTCAAATGTGCAAGAGCAAATGGACTGGTAGAAGCAATTAATAGGTCATAGATCGGAACCTGAGAAATATTAAAATTAATTTTATCTTGTCAAATTGTACCTTGTGTTGCGACTCAAAATGATTCACTTATAAATAATCATCGTTACCTATCGTTATCTTAGCATTTTACGTAAGTGACGCGACCGAGAAAATGAAAATAGAGAAAATGACGTTTTCTAAAAATGAAACCTAGCTAGATCGATTTATCGCCCCCGAAAGGCCCTGCATACAAACATTTCATGAAAATCGTTGGAGTCGTTGCCGAGATTCAGAATATATATTATGTATATATACTAGAATAAATCATACGTTCCTAAACCTTCTGGGCACTTTGACAATTGTTGACAATCTATTTAAATAATTAAGATTCCAAATACGCATATACGTACGACACTATAAAAGTCAATTCAGCCAACAATATTTTATACATGAAGCTCTAGACAAGTAGAATACGATGTCAGCGATAGCAATGGTCAATATTCCTGAAAGTACTATATAAATGAAAGGGATTGATCACGTGAAATTTCGATAGCGTTTGATATTTTCATACATTTTTATTATTTTTCCAGTCGCTATCGCCATAGATATCGATTTCATTGATAGAATTTTAGTTGTCTTGTGTCTAAGGTATGTAACATACGCAACGTCAACCGTTGTAGTACCTACCTAAATACGAGATTAAAATTGCTACTTTTCCTGATAGGAAATGGAACCATGCCGTTCTATGAAGAAGAAGGCGATCTATGAAAAATCTTCTATGAGAAAAATAAAAGGATACTCTACTCTATATTTATAGATATCAAACTTGTTTTTGTAGTCGGTCTACTTTTAATATATGTAACACACGAAGCTGCTAAGGTCAACTGAATATAAATATCAAGAATTAGTAACATTTTATCTTAATGTGAGAGTATTTTTAAAACTTAAAATAGTGAATAAAGATGATATAATATGGATCTAAAATTATTTGTATGTTTGTTGGTAGGAGGTAATCTCTGTAATAGAGGATATGTTAACGAATATTCTTTGACTAAAAGGTATATCAACGCCTGATGCCATTTTGGAAAAATGCACAGTTCCCTTGGGATAAGTCGAAACAGGAAATTGTTGAAGAGCAGTGGTAGCGCAGTAGTAACGGCCCTGACTTACGTTTTGTAGGTCGTATGTTCGAACCCAGGCAGGCGAATTACTTTGTGTACATTATTTCATCACCACTGCTCTAAAAACGGTAAAGGAAAACATAGTGAGGAAACCGCCCTAAACCAAAAATTAGAATACCAAAAAAAATACTACTTCGCGTTTAGCTTTATTTTTACATTTGATCCACCAACCCGCACTTGGCTCACTTAGTGGATTATGGTCCATTCCCTCTCACAGAGAGGAGGCCTGTGTCCCAGCAGTGGGAACGTAAAAAGGCTGATGATGATGATGAGGCAGTTGATGAATAACACCAGTAATTAATATAACATAACATCACGCCTGAATTCCCCGAAGAGTTAGACAGAAGTGCACCTTACTCATGAATTATTTATTTACCTTTAATTACTCACTGCACTTACAGTTTGACCCAACACGTGCAGAGAATCAATAATTATATAATTCCATAAGACAAATAATTTGACGACACGGTTGGCGTAATGGTTGAGCGATCGACTGATGTGCTGCGTGTCGCGGGTTCGTTTTCCGCACTGAACAAATATTTGTATGGCCTACGGATAGTTGTTTCGGATCTGGGTGTCTTGTGTATGTGAGTTTAAATGTTTGTAAATGCACCCACGATACAGGAAGAAATGCTCAGTGAGGGGCAAAGTAAAAAAATAAAATCACTCAGACTAAACACAGACAGCCAAATCAATTAAACTAACATCAATAAATAAATCATAATTTGAAAAAAAATTCAACAATGCAATAATCACAGTCCAATAATAAAAAATCAATAATAATAATTGAACAATATTCAATAATTGCCAATTAACGCACCTACAGTACGACCATATTAAGTCAGTTATGTTTTATTCCCATGTAATGACAGGCAAGCCTATTACCATCAACCGGGCGCAAGTCCGGACTACTGGCTGCTACTGCAATTTTTCAGATGGAAAAACCCAATAACAATTTCCCCAAACCGGGAATCGTACCCAGAACCTTATGCTCAGCAATAGCACTTACAGACCAACGAGGCAGTCATCATCAATGTAATAATGTTCGCACTACTGGGACACAGGCCACCTCCCAGTGAGCGGGGACGGGCTGTAATCCACCACGCGGCCCAGTGCGGGTTGGTGGATGTCACATGTCTTCGAATTTTTGGTTCTAGGACATGTCGGTTACATCACGATGTTTTCCTTCAACGTTTTTGAGAGCAGTGATGATGAAATAATTAACAAAAAGTAAGGTGCCGAAGAGGCAGTTATTAATACTAATATAAGCGTTTTTCACTTTCCAGGCAAAGACTATTTAGAGAAATCACTGATAACTTGCAAAGGTTCGGTAGAGAAGGCAAAAAAGCAGATAGACAGATTGTGCACGATGAAAACGCTGATGCCAAAGTTCTTCACAATAACCAATGTCAAATTGGAACTGCAAAGCATCATGGATATGGGGTAGGTCTGACCAATGTAATAGATTTTTCTAGAGATGATTTATTAATCTTAAAATGGAATACAATCTATACAACACACAGTTCACAGTGCTGCAGACATGAGCAAGGTTGTTTGTTACTGCAAGATATAATAAACATGTATAAAAATAAACTGGATCTAGCAAGGTCATAGATGTCAATGTCGTTGCGATCAAGTAGTTAGAACAATCATAATTGGCGTGACGAAGTAGAAACAGTGACATTCAGCCAATGTCAGTAAGCATCATGTCTCGGAAATGTATGGCCTGGAAAACACGTTCAGTTGTCATGAGGAGGTGGGTGTCAGGAAAGACAGTCGTTCCATGTAAAATATTGTTGTGAATGAGTATTCTTTTTAGTTTTTAACGAACTTTCCGAAAAAAAGAGGTTTATGTTCGACTGTGCGTTTGTTTTTTGCATAAATGTTCACCGATTTTTCCATCAATTATTGTGGACCGATTTTGAAAAATAAAAAATGTTTGAATATGTATTTTCCCAAATTGAATCTTATTTAAATTTGAGGAAGATCTGAAGAAGAACTTCACATCTCTCGGAATTGCTGCAATCGCATGTATTTTTATTGTTTATACCATTTCATAACATAACATCACGCCAGTATGCTCTAAAGAGGTACGCCGAGGTGTATAGTTCACCTTGGTACACTCTCATTTCACCGGTTGTGTTCATGTTTCATGATATTCGTGTTATCTATTCGGGGTTATAGCTTAGTATTATTCTGCTGATTAGGTTTCACAACTAAAAAGTGAAAAATAAAAACTTAAAAAAAAAATACAACAGACTTCCAAACAAAAATACTACAAAGTAAGTAATTTTTGAAGACGGTGTCAAAAAACGAAGAAAAGAAATCAGGACACACACAAGTCGGTGTGATTTCAGTAAAAGAATTATTTTTCACTTTGCAGTGTTTTTATTTAGAAGTCGATTTATTTAGAAGATATTTTTTTTAAAGTTTTTTTTAACAATTTCTATGGCTGATGGAATTAGGTTTTTTCAAGAGCCTCTGAAGTTCATTAAAAATGTTTTAATACTTACGTTTTCTTTTTTTACAGATGGGTGGTCCCACTTCCCAAATTAACTGATGAGAATTACAGAGTAATTGTAATTAAATTCAGAGAGCTCAGGAGTATCACAACCGATATGTTCCTGTTGTATTTTAAGTACATTATAAATGTAAGTAAAACAAATTAAGCCGACCAAAAAAAGAATATCATACTAACTTTCATAAAACACAAAACAAAATTTGTGTGTGCAACTGCACCAAGAAGGTTAATTTCAACAATATTCTCTAACAGATGCTGTTTAACGCTAGTATTTGAAGAAACTTTTCTTCGTCTCTTTAGGGAAAATTCAGATAAGTCAAGAGCAGTTGGGCAAGGCGGTAAGACATATGGCCCTGTTGTAATATCCCTGACTGCCCCGACGAGTTGTACGGCGGGGATTTGAACATAGCCAGGTGCATTACTTTTGTGTAATTTATTTCATCACCACTGCTCTTAAAATGTTGAAGCAAAACATTCGTTAGGAAACATGCATGTTTAAGAACATAAAATTCGAAGATATTTCAACATGGTGGATTACAGCAGACATGAAGAGACCTGTGTCCCAGCATTGGAAAATTATGCTTATATGCTTAGGGACAAGCGACCGACTTCTCAATATGACGCTATAGCTATCAATACAAGTATGTGTGTTTTTAAATTTCAGCTAGCTGAATACATGAAAGCAAATGATTATGTTAACGGATTTATAGTAATCGACGATTTCAGAGAAGTAAACTTACTTGATCTGGTGACTAAAATGAACACAGTGGAGTTACAGCAGTTTATAAGTATTTTGATTGTAAGTATACTCTTATTTAAAATATCCGTGGAACCAAGGTTACCGATATAGCCCGAAATATTACCTATCATTCAGTGGCAGTGGGAAAAGTATGTTGTCTCAAAACGGATGGTCGATGGGGCTGAAAAGTTCTGCCTTCAGCGTGGAAGTCGTAGCGTTTGAAGGCATACCACTAGGTAGCCCAAAACCTGGTTAAGGCTGCGGAATTCCGCTAGAATCGAGACATACGGGACCGGTCGAAGTGATGTTTTGTTGAGGGCTTATGTTTAGCAGTGGACATCTTTTGGCTAAAAAGACGAAATTGATTTTTTTCGATCAGATGCTCAACGGTTTTATTTCTTGACTGTAAAAAGAGAGGTAGAGGATCTTTTTTTATTCAATCACATTTAAAAGATTTCGATCTTTTTTCAGGAAGGCTACGGCGCTAGACTGAAGTCTTTGAACTATCTAACAGATTCAAAAGCGATAGAACTGCTGGTGAAAATTTTAAAGCAATTTGTTAGTGATAAAATTGGCGACAGAGTGCATGTTCTACGTAGCTTAGAAGATGTACATAAAGTAGTGGCCAAAGAGATATTGCCAGAGGAGCTTGGTGGGAATGAGAGATCAATGGTCAAATTGCATGGTAATTGACTCAGTTAAATGTAATTAAGTTACTAAGAAAAAGTAGTAAATTTTTTTGGAAGAATATTTATAATTATATTTAGTTATAAAATCGTACTAGGTACTTATATAAATGCATGTAGGTATCGATAGATGGGTGGATGTTTGATACTTTTTCGCGGAAAAAGTATTGAACGGTGTTTGATGAAACTTATGAGAATTATATATTGCTTTTATATTAAAAAAGCGTAGTATTTAAACGAGCGACAATAAATTCAAGTTAAAGGTGTAAAAAATACTGAATATGGCTTACTGAAATACTAAGTGGGCGACAAACAGTGGGTGAATACAAATGTTTAAAACAGCGACTTGATTAGTACTTTGGCAACATAGTCGACGGAGCCCCGCTACGCGGGGCTCCTATTTCCGTCCGCAGGGTCTAAAGTAACCTAACACGAACGAGATGACGGGAGCTGAAGTGAGCGAGCAAAGCGAGCGAACTCATCTCGTTCGAACCTAACCTGTCCGTGTCGGGGTGCCCTAAGCTCCCGAACTCGCTCCGCTTGCTCTTGTACCAATTCGTTGAAAACACAATTATACTCGAATTCCCGCGCTGCACAGCGATGTCGCCTTCATTTACGATGAAGAATAATATGCTAATATAGAAAAAATAGAACCCCAAATACAATTATAGTATGTCACAATATTATTACTGCAGCTCACAAAAACCTCCTAAAAGGTATTGCTCAAACCGGATAAATAGTTGCTTACTTAGTATAATAGTCGCCCATTCAGTATATTTTTCACCAGGTTAATTATTTCCCTTAAAAAAATACAGGCTATAATTTATATAGATAGATGTACTAATGCAGCGTGCAGGGCCGCTGCAATTATTGTTTTACAATTCATATAAAGTTATGTTAGAAATTAATACAGTCTACTTCTAAAGTAAAATAATAACACAAATGATAGATGTGGACTCAGTGATTATTGTACCGATAGTTGTGTCAGTCAATGGCTTAACAACCACGAGCCTCAACCAACACCTTTGGAGGCTCTCCTTAGGCAGCTGGGTCAAGGGTTTGATTCAGAAAGCAGTGCAGAAGCAAGAAAGCAGAAGTAGGACACGGCTCGTATTGTTCAGAGTTCCTCTCTCTGGAGCCGTAGCTTGGACCATGCTCCCAATATCGGTGGGCCTTTATTTTTTTGATATTTTTTTAATGTTTTTTATTAATGGAAGGAACATTTGATGCGAAAGTTTGGATGTGTTTGTTACTCAATCACGCCAGAACGGCTGAACGGATCTGGATGAAATTTGGCACAGAAATTAGATTATAGTCTGGAATAACACATAATAATAATAATATATTTTAACACCCTTGTATACCATGTTTTACGCAAATAAATATTCTATTCTATTCTATTCTATTAATAATATTAAAAATAAACCAAATATGAAAACTATTAAGGATATCAATAGTAGTAAGTAATTAATATAGCATTTCATCTATCTATCCGCACATAGCCCGCGGGCTGCGTCTCATAGAGAGTAGGCCTGTGCTTAAGCAGTAGAAACATTATAGTAACATTATATAATAAGTATTTTTGTAATCAAGACTGATATACCTATAAATTTTAACGTGCGTGAAAATGTATCTCACCGCCCGTTCGATGTTCACCACACCACCGCGCATGGGATGATTTAAAGCAGCAATATAAGTGATCCATTGATGTAATGGAAGATAAATAATAAGTCAATATTTTAATTACAGATGAACTGATAGAAGAGCTAAGCTCAAAAAAACACGTGGAGTATATAAAAATGATGAACAAAGCTTGCTCTGATGAATCAAAAAGAAATGCAGAAAAATTCAACGAAGAATACATGGGCATGCCAGGATCCTTCAGATGTTTGAGTGTAGACTAAGCTGTAATATATTAATGTTGGTTAGTTATTAAGAGTGTAATAAAAGACAACAAAAATATAAAAACATGGTAATTGTGCTTTATGTACTCGTATATTGATAGAATAATTGCATTGACAATCCTAACAATTTTCAAAAAAATATTGTGAACAAAATATTATTGTTGGCAGGGAAGATTTACATAAGAGGTTCTAGACAAGGCATCATATCAATGAAAGCGACGCAATGGCAATTGGAAAAATAACAAACATGTATAGAATTATTGACAAATGCCATCAGTATTTATAGTACAGGATAGAACCGCAAAGTACGTAAACGCCGGTGACCGAACAATGTGGCGACACTTAGGAAAGGCCTGTCCAGCAGTGGACATCTTTCGGCTGAAATGACGGTGATAATGCTATCGGCATTTCGTCAATCGCAATCGCTAATAGCATGACATATTGTGTAGAGCCTCTAGTCATTGTTTGATAATATAAACAGTTATCTAGAGTCTAGACAAGGGCTCTTAAAAAAATGTAATTTTGCCAAATTTGATGATTGACAATGCCGTAATTTTAGGAATTGATCACATGACATTTCCATAGCGCTTGGCAATGAGGGCTTCCGTTTTTGCCCACCAGTTGGCGCCACTAGTGAATAAGGTCTTTAAATATAGCTGGCTGGCTGTTTAACGTTGTTATAACGCGCACGGAAGCAAAGTTTAATAAAATAAAAAATATTTCTAATGCCCTAGAACTGCGATTAAATATAAAATCGATCATGCCATAATTTTGCACAGATCCATCCTCCATTATTCTTTTCTGATTAATTTCGTTGCGGGATCCAAGAGAGTTAAATTCATTCGCCTGGACTTCGTCGAGCTTCATTGCCTCGGTGCTTTTCTGGTGGTAGCCACCGTTTGATTCTGGCTTTCAGGAGTTGCAGTGGTTTGGAAATAGTGCGTTTGGTTTGTCCCAATAAAGACCCTTTTTTTAGATATGAAGGAAGATAACATTTACCGAAACATAAATCTTTATTAATGCTGTGGTTGGTAAAACCCGTACCAATTCAAACGTGGATAGTCCCATTCCATTATTTTTTGACATTTTACCAATCGCAATGGTCAATGTGGCGACGCTTGGGGGAGGCCTATGTCCGGCAGAGGACGTCTTTCGGCTGAAATGATGATGATAATTTTATAACGTAAAATATAAATAAAAAAGAATAACAAAAACTAAAATAAAAATAGTAAACTATTAATATTATATAAAGTATTATATATACATATATATTATAAAGAGCAAAGATTTGATTGTTTGTTAGTTTGTATTTAATGGATAAACTTAAAACCTACCTACTTAACCGAATTCTTTCACCTACTGAAAGCTACATTATTCTTGAGTGTTATAGGCTATGTTTTGTTTATATATTTTATAAACGCTCAAATTCTACACGTTCGTAAGGCACGCGCTGAACAGAAACCGGTGGAGGCAGATCATCCGCTCCAGGTTCAACCCTGATGCTGATCACGATCCTCAGACATGAGGGACCGACCAAAAGAGAGAGAGAGAGATATATACATTTTTTTTTAATTACAACATTTTATTATTAGTGTAGATAATTTATTTTACATGTATTTTATAACGTTTTGTATGCAAGTCAAGCGGGCAGATAACCATTGATGCCATTTTGAGTAGAACCTAAATGAGGCGGGCACAGGAACGTGGGGATTGGCACATGAAAGGATAGTCGGGAACTTCGATGATGATATAGATGGTGACTTTGAAGGTGATGAAGTTTTATGTGGGAAAAAATACGAACAAATCTGGACCTAACAAACCTGGTTTTACAAAACTGGGTTGGGTATTTTTTTCGGCCAGAGAATCAGCATTGCTATTCAATGTGGCAATGTTGCCAGAGTTCGAGGCACTTTTCTCTTTTAAAGAGATTTGGACGAATTCTTATTGAAGTCCAATATGCCCTTGTCCAACCGCCGACGATCAGCGCGTAGCGAGTAAAGCTGGAAACTAGAAACGAGTTAGCGAGAAGTGACAAGCGAGTTTGTAGTACCGATAGTTTTGTCGCTTGGCTATAAGCGAGTGTTTTTGTGCGACGGGCGATTAATCGCACCGCTCGCACGCGGTGGCCGCACTGTAAATAGAAATGACCGCTGGCTGGTCTCTCGGCGTGAGTTCTGACCGCCAAACGAACAAGCGAGCATCGCTGAGCGAGTATAACTTTAATAGCTCTTGTCGCTGCGACAAACTTGTGGTGAGAGATTACTCTCCAGCAGTATAAATAGCCAGCGATCAACTATTACTATATGTGTATCTTTTATTGACACATGACCTTATAATATATATTTTCTCTCGTCAGCGTTAGGACAAGTGCTTTAACCCCTTCCCTTTTCATAGGCACTTGTTTATAATATGCGTTTTTTACTGAACGGTTTCTAATTAAAGTTATTAAAATATATACCTATTAGGAACACTAAAATGAAAAAGAAATAATTTATGCGTTTATTTCCATCGACGTGACCCATAACACTTGGATAATTATAGCAAAAATGTTGACATTATGGGTCAAAAAACATACACACGTAACTTTGTCGCATCGAAATACCACACAAAATAGTAGGTACGTAACGCAAGACCATGTGCGATGTCTTGAAATAATAGTAAGTAGGAATCTTACGATACAATCTACGCCAGTGCAGCGTTTGATGTGCCTGACGTTAATTTTGTATAGGTATGAAATATAGATAGATTATTAGATAAAGCATTCAATAAGTGCAGAAAAAAATAAAAACTCAAAAGCAAAATTAAGTTATAAGAACCAAGTCCACAAAATAAAATTAAACATCAGGAACACAAATAGCAAACTAGTTTGATGGAATTATGTATTTGGTTTAGTTTAAAAACGGCAATTCGCTAATTATATTGCTTAAAAAAGATACACAAAAAAGAACACACTCATATCATATAAGTCTAGTCATACAAACGTCGTCTTCTGTTCGCGTACACATCGAGTCAGGCTTTGCGTTCCAGAGAGCGCTGAGCGGAGAGAGACTGCAAGGACCTAGGACTGGGCAACGGTATGATTCGCAAGCGCAGCTAGCAGGCCATGTCTCCTGATGTGGCGTATTTAACCGTGGCTCAAAGTTGAGATAGCAAACAGTTCAGGAGCATCGGTTTTAATTTTACTTTGGCGGTGCCAAAATAATATTCATCATCTTCCTGCTATTGTCCCATGTCACTTGGGGTCGGCGCAACACGTTCGTTTTCCATATCATACTGTCCCCCGTCACGCCATCACTGACTCCCTTTTCTTTCATATCATTGCTCATACAGTCCATCCATCTTTTCTTTGGCCGTCCCTTTCCTCTCCATCCATCCACATTTATATTCATAAATCTTTTTGTAACATACGTTTCATCACATGACCATACAGGCAAAACGGTTACTTTTCAACTTTTCTGTCACTGGTGCCACTTTTAAACTGCCTCTAATATACTCATTTCTCACTTTATCCATTTTCGTCACTAAGCACATTCATCTCAATATTGTCATCTCTGCTACGTACAATCTCTTTACATCCATCTTTTTCATAGCCCAACATTCTGATCTATACATACAGTACAACATGTCTAATCACGGACTTGTAAATTTTTCCCTTTAACTTGAGATCCGCGGGTCGCAAGTTTTTCCAGTGACCTGTCACCATTTCAACCATCCCGAGTTGATCCGGTGTGTTATGTCTCGGTCTACCTTGCCATCAGCTTTGGCAAGCGACCTTAGGTACCGGAAGTCGGAGGAGATCGGTATGAGTGTTCTAGCGAGAGCGGAACTGGAGAGACCGCCAAAATACAAATATTTGTAAAGAAAACTTCATCAGTCTCGTGTTTGGAAGCTATATGTGGGTGTGCTTTAGATTATTATTATTATTATTATTATATGCTTTATTGTACACCTTAAAATACAATTATAAGAAGAAACTTAAAATTAATACATATACAATGGGCGGCCTTATCGCAATCCGCGATCTCTTCCAGGCAACCTGGTATGGACAGTAATAGTCTGGACATGAAGTGGGGTTGTTATCGGTGTGACAATAATTTTTCAAAATACTATATTATAATAGATACACAGATAAATATATATGCTATGTAATATATACATAAATACATACATACTAAATATAATGGCAATAAAAATAAATTATGAATGACTCTATTGATAACCACAATCACAGTGTCAGCTTGAAATCAACACGCTAAGACGAAGACAGCGACAGGTAATGTTCCTTTACAAGTCTTTTGAACACAGGCAATGATTGAGCACGTTTGATTGGATCTGGCAAAGCATTCCACAGACGAGTAGCCTGGACAGTAAAGGATTTATCCAAAAAAGTCGTGCAATGTGTTGGAATTTGAAGTCGCAAGTTATCTGATGACCCAAGCAATTTTGTGTGGGAATCGCGGAGAAACTGAAAACGTTTCTTAAGGTAAAAAGGGGTGGAAGGAGTAAAGAGCACATTATATAAAATGGAAAGAATATGAGCATTCCGGCGAAGGCGAATTGGCAACCACTTGATTTAGATATGTCTGCCTAAATCTTGGATGGATACAGGCGTGATGATATGTTATTTATAAAGGTCATTGACATCCACAAGGTCACTAACTATTATGGTAAACGAACGAGAAAGTACGTAACGCCGATGTTTATGAATGAACTAAGGAATGAATAGGTTACTTCTAGGCAAGTGAGCTAAACCGTTGACCACATCATCGCTTAGCGTCAGGTGAGATAGTGGTCAAGCAAGAGCATATACAAAAAGAAAAATTAAGGCCTACCCTCAAAGTTGGTGTCGTGTATTAAATCGAAATACCAAATTATAAAATTTAAAAAAAAAAGCATTATCTGTCACTCTGACCATAGCCAAGTTTTGAAACAAGACTTGCATTTTGCAACCATGGACAATACAAATTGATCATAGGTATGGAATGTGGGATTGTCTGATCCCGATGGATTTTTTATTAATTATTTAATTCAGTTTACCTACTTAGCATAATTATTTAAGTTGTTGTTTAACTACATAATTGAACAATCAAGCTAGCATACCTGTAAGCGCTGTTCAATTGAGATTATTCCTGTTGTTGTCTCGTCCGAAGATGACGAAGATTGTTATTAAGGTAGTATATTGCCTGGTTACATGAGCGCGTCACATAAATTTTAAATCTTCAAATAAAAATAATACTCGTTTCCGAAAGCTCCCATTCCCAGCTCACCTTTCTATTATCTGTTGACTTCATTTAGTAATCAGCCAAAAAATATCTGATTGCTACAACCAACAGGGCTATAAGGGTGGGCGGGATTCATCATCTTCGGACGAGACAACAACAGAAATAGTCTCAATCGAACAGCGCTTACAGGTAAGCTAGTATGATTGTTCAATTATACCTGTTGATGTCTCGTCATCGATGGTGAAGAATGTTACTAAGGTAGATGTTCAAAGTCTGTCGTATAATCAGATCTTTTTGCTAAACTTCTGTTAAGTTACAGGTACTACTTAATAGACAATAATAGGACCGCTTTTTAACTTATTAATTAATCCTTATTTTAGGACGAAGAATTGCTTCTGTGAAGCTTTCACTACGTACAGATCTGTTATAGAACCTTGCGAAATAATTTGAACTGTCAGTCCAACCGGCCGTTGGACTGACAGTTCAAGACACCCCTCTGAAGCGCTGCAGAAGTAGACGCATGTCGAGTGCTGAGTGCAGAAACCGTGCTAATAACTATGCCACTGTCTTGAAACACAGATTTTATCCAACGGCTGATTGAACTGACTGTTACAGGTTTATTAGTTGCCCAAAAATTTAATTTATCGATATTTTAATAATCAATAACAGTCTTAGCTGGACAGACATGTGGTCGATATGTGGATAACGGCAACATTATAAAAGGTTGCATTAAATTAGGTGCAGGTGTTTTAAGTATTTTATCTACTTGATTTAATACATAATCAGATTCTATTTTAATATGATATTAATGGAACATATTGTTTAGATCCTGTAGCCAAAACTAAAAGAGTTAGTCGATTTTGAAAATGCTTCTAAATTATCAAAAGTTATAAATTCATTTTCCATGTAATTTAATGCATAAGACACATCGCATGTGTTATCTATCATATTTAGGCTGAATTGGCCTTAACTTAAAGAAACCACTATACAGTATTTTAATGTTGCAATCTTCGTAAGTAACAGGACTGATCGAGTAGAGTTCAAACTAATGATAAACCTTCTTTAAATTTACTAGTAAGATAAGTTATAATTTCTGGTATTACAGCTAAGTACATTCAAACCTAGAGGTTTTAATGTACTTAGCTGGTATGTATAGCAATATGTTATCCAATCTTTTATGTAAGGGGAATATTGCTTCAGAGTATTTTTAGATATTGAGATAAGCATTATGTTTGTGGCGCTTGTAGCCTCTTGCTCTGAACCTGCTTCAAGAAAGCTGCGCCGGAGAGTTGTCCTACCATCAATTGAAAGACAGAGGCAGTTGAAATGACCTGGTAACTAATTATAGATTAATAAACAATTGCTGACTTATTAAACGTTTTTGGAAAATGGGGTACCATGGTTGTGTAGGCCAATCTGGTACGACCATGATGCCTTTACCTCTTTCCACTATATATATATTTTAATACTTTTAAGAATCAACATAAAAATACATTTTTGACCAAGAAAATATTAATGCATCAGCTTTAAATTCATCAGGATCAGGACACCATGACACATTTTTTTCAAGGAATTTTGTGTTTGTGCGTGTTGCGAACAAATTCATACCAGGGTTTCCAAAACTGATAACTACTATTTTAAAATATCTATTACTAAGTTCCCATTCTGTATGACCATTCTTTCTATTTGTTTGGTATATAACAGAAACTAATGTGACTAAAACTTGAACTAAGAATCTTGGCATTCTATGTTTAAGTTTTGAAAGTAATTCTAATCATCTCTGTCTTTTGTCTTGGTCAATTGAAATGATCATACGAGTATCTTCACTGTTGAAAATAAATCCTTAGAATTAGCATTATATTTTTTAGGTGTAATAATGCAATTTTTTTGATTAACCAAAAAACCCACGTTTTCAAAAAGATTATTTATTTATTATATATTTTATTGTACACAACTTAAATAATATACGAATATATGTATGTATTTATTTGACTTATTTTTTACATTCTTAATAGGATTCTGCAATTATACATGTATCATCAAGGTATTGTACCATTCTTATTCCTCTATTTCTAATCACAGAAACTATTGGTTCGAATATAATTCGTAAACAGAAAAGTTCAGAACAGTTCTACTATTTGGTTTCTGCACAGGGCTGTGCAGAGACCAAATAGTAGAACTGTAAAATGGTACAATTTACCATCAAAATAAAAACGGAGGTATTTTCTGTAGTTAGGATCTATAGAATAGAATAGAATAACATTTATTTGCATAAAAACATGGTATAGAAGATGGTACCAAATTAAATACAGAGCATACATGTTTTTGCTTAACATTATTAGCGTGCAAATTTTTCGTGCATACAATACAGTCATTTAAATTTTTTGTCAAAAAACTCTTTCACACTATAAAAACTATTAGTGGACAGCCAGTTATACAATTTACTATTAAATAATCTGGTATTTAGAATTTTTAGGTCACTTGGTATCTTATTAAATATTTCTACACACATAAACAAACAGCTTTTATTACATTTAGTAAGCCTTGGCATGACATCCAGTACGAGCCTGTGAGGGTCGCGTCGTGTTCGAGGATGTACATCGTCTGCTTTTGTAAATAATGCCTTATGCTTCCACACAAACTTACATGTCTCATATATATAAAGAGACGGTAGCGGTAACAAACCAAGTTTTTGAAATACCAGCCGACAAGAATCGTCGGATTGAAGCCCATATATTGCTCGAATGTATTTTTTTTGTGCAACAAATGCTCTATTTTGATCGGTGCTATTGTCCCACATAATCAATCCATAGCGTAACACCGATTCAACATACCCATGATATGATGTTATTGCCGTTTGGGCGTTTGTTATATTCCTAATTTTTTTTAAGGCCATATACAAACTTATTTATTCGTTTCGAGACAGTAACGACATGGGTTTTCCAGTTTATGTCTTGATCCAGAGTAACGCCTAGGAATTTAGTTTACGTTACTTCACAAATTTTATTTATATTCATTTTGTAATTAAATTTGGAATTATTTGATCGGTTAAATTATACTAACTAACTATAAACAGATATTGCAAGATTTAAAGATAAATTACTTTTATTTAGCCATTCAATCAATATGTCAATTGTGTTATTAATGTCAGTTTCATGATCGTCAATTGTATTATTATTTTTATCAGATGTCATAATAGTGGAAATGTCATCAGCAAATAATATACATCCATGATTAGTTATATTAGTAATAGAGTTAATATACAGAATGAATAAAATTGGGCCTAACACTTCCTTGTGGGACGCCATATTTGTTGCATTTAAGTTCAGAGGAGTGTGGTGTCATGTCATTATATCTATTTACTTTTGTAATTATAACACGCTGTTGTCTGTTACTTAGATATGTCGATATCCATTGAAGTGCAATGCCTCTAATGCCAATTGCCTCCAATTTCTGTAGTAACAGGTCGTGAGATACTAAGTCAAAGGCTTTAGATAAGTCAAAAAACAACCCTGTAGTAAAGTGGTTTCGGTTAATATTAGTCAATATGGTTTTAATAAGAGCGAAGATAGCTAGTGTTGTGGATTTGTTTTTTTTGGAAGCCAAATTGCTCTTTCATAATAATTTTAAATTTATCACAGTAGTCAATCAATATCCTAGACATACACTTTCATAAAATTTTCGATATTATAGGTATTAATGTTATTGGAAGATAATTATTAATATTAGATTTATCACCTTTTTTAAAAAATGGCTTGACAATTGACACTTTCAATGAATCCGGAAAAATGCCAAGTGCAAATGATTGATTGATTAAATATGTCATAATACTAATAAGTTCATTAGTGCATGCTTTTATAATCTTCGTATTAATTTCGTCATAACCTGCCGAATTTAAGTTTCTTAATGATGTCATCTCCACTCTGACTTCATTCTCGGATACAGGTTTCAGAAACATCGAATGAACTAGTGAACTTTCGTCACAATTCCTCTTTGTACTTGTGCTAGTAGATTGTGCTGTATTGATAAAGTGATTATTGAACGCAGTTGCTATTTCCACGGGGTTCTGTAAGTACTGTATTGTCAATTAGGATATCTTATAAATCGTTCTTAAAGATAAAGATAAAGATAAAGATATTTTATTTTGCAAATATGGGTACAAGTCATGGTGGTACACAATAAATAAATACAGAAACAGCCAAATTTTGCCAATTACAAGGCATGCAAAAGTACAGAGTTTAAAATTTAATACTATAATTCCATTAAATAATATAAATTTGGTTCATCATTTACTAATAATAATATCAATGTTCAACCATTCAATTCATTCAATAAATAAAATAATTCTATTTCATCAGTCAATAATATCATTAATGTCGCAATTTCTAATAATTATTTAAATACAATATATAAAATAGTCAAACAATTTCTTTCTCCAATAAAAAATCTGCAATACTATAATAAACCCTATCTACTAAAAAATTCCGAAGTCTTTTTTTGAATAATGTCAAATTATATTCCTTCCAACAACTTGGTATTTTATTATATATCACCGGTGCCATGCTGCAGACACCCTTGCGCATCAGAGTTGTTCTAGCACTGGGGATACACAGACTAGTATTGTCACGTCTATTCCGTGGAAATACATCAGCCATTCGTGCGAAGCGCTCTGGGTTTAATTTAACAAATACTGCCATTTCTAAAATGTACAAACATGGTAGGGTTAAAAGTTTATATTGTTTAAAATATGGCACGCAGCTATCAGTACTTTTCAATTTAAAAATAGATCGTATGCATCTTTTTTGTGCCTTAAATGCCGTTTCTTTTTCTGTTGAGTTGCCCCAAAAGATAACTCCGTATCGCAGATGGCATTCAACTATACCATAGTACGCAGTAAGGCATGCATCCAGATTTACAATATAAGATAGGGTATATAGAGCATATGCAGATGTACTTAGTTTCTTGCAAAGTACCTCAATGTGCTGTTTCCAGCTAAGTTTTTTATCTATTTCAAGCCCTAGAAATTTTGTACTAACTACCTCGCTAATTTTATTATCATTATATTTCACATTAAGATTGTCCATATCTGTCATGCGTTGGTTAAATTGAATTATTTTTGTTTTACTTAAATTGATTCTTAAGTTGTTTTCCTCTAGCCATTTTATAATAGTTTTTAACGAATTATTAATGTCACTTTGGTATGTATCAACGCTTCTCGAAGGTATTGTCACGGTACTGTCATCTGCAAATAGAGTCAATGGTTGTTCAATCCATTCTGGTAAGTCATTAATATAAATTATAAATAACAAGGGACCCAGCACACTACCCTGTGGTACCCCATAACTAACATTTCGCTCTTCTGATCTAAATATCTCGTCATGTTTATTAATTAAATTTATCCTGTTGATTTCTGTTATTTGCCGTCTATTTTGTAAATAGGATTGAAACAGTTCTAAAACATTACCCCTTATGCCATAAGCTTCTAGTTTTTTTAATAGTGTAGTATGGTGGACATAATCAAACGCCTGCGTCATATCTCAAAAAATTGCGCAGACTGGGTTTCGTTTATCGACATTATTTATGATATTATGAATAAAATCGTAAATCGCCATATTTATTGTTTTTCTTGGTCTAAATCCCTTTTGTTGCTCACACAGAATATTATATTTGTCAAGGTATTTAAATAGCTCTTTGTGTAGATATTTTTCAAATATTTTTGAAATAACAGAAATCAATGAGACTGGCCTATAATTTTCCACTAGCTCTCTATTTTCCTTTTTAAATAATGGTTTAACAATGGCAATTTTCAAAGCATCTGGGTACACGCCAGCACCTATACTGAGATTAAGTATATAACTTAAATGTACACATAGTTCCTTAGCCACTGATTTAATAATATTTGTGGAGATGCCATCATAACCAACGCTATTTGTGTTTTTTAGTGACATTATAATTTTAAATATATCATCTGGTAAACTTGGTGCCATGAACATTGATTTACATCTTGTGTATATCTTACGTTGTGGGTTAGGCTGGCTACAGTCATTAATTATGGGCTGTATTTTGTCAACAAAGTAGTTGTTAAACGTTTCAGAAATGTCTTTAGGATCTAATATATTATTATTATTAACTTTAATTTTATCAATTTGCTGGTTGGGAGTATTGAATTTCTTTCGGTTTATTAATTGCCACGTAGTTTTTGCCTTGTTTGCAGCTTTTTCTATTCGGTAGTTGTTTTGTGCCTTTTGTGTCAGATTTTTTTTTTTTTTATATAATTTAGAATAGTTGACCAACTTTATTTTATTGTCACGGCTCGGGTTTAATCTCAGTTGCCATAGAAGGTTCCTTTTCTTTTTACTACACAATTTAATACCCTTTGACACCCAATTACGTTTTTTTACTAAGTTAATTTTTACTCGAATAAGCGGGAAACACAAGTCATAAAACAACTTTAAAGTGTTGATAAATGCATTATAGGCTATATTAGGATCGTCTGTATCGTATATCTCTGAGAAAGAAATATTTTGCATACAGTGATTGAATTTAGCTATGTTTTCTTTATTGTAATCTCTTCTTGTCCTATACCAATAGTTTATGGCACACGCCTTTCTAACGGGGCACTGAAGTAGCTGTGCTGTGTGATCCGATAACGCAAACTCTAATACTTCACTTTTACATGTTTTACTAAAATTATGTGCAAAATTATCTATGCATGTCTTGCTGGCCATGCGAGTCGGTTGTTTAAATACTAGTTTTAGATTATAACTTAATAGTAGACATTCAAACGTAGCAGAATGTCTATTAGATTTTAGTAAATCTATGTTAAAGTCTCCTGCTATGACAATCTTTTTAGAAGTCGTCTTTGATATTATTCGTAAAAGTCTCTCAAGTTTATTCAAACAATCATCATAATTATTAACATTCGGCACCCTATAAATGCAGACGACAATTATCTTATAGCTTATAAGCTCAATGGCGCAACATTCAAAAATACCAGAAGTCGACAATTTAACAATTTTAGGCAGTTCTTTCCATTTGTGGCCATTTTTAACAAGAATACATGCACCCCCTCTTTTTTTTTCCCTTTTCTGCAATAAGACGACGCTAAACTATAATTAGGTACATACAACTGACTCTCGTAGCCTTCCATAATGAAATGTTCGGTGATGCATATTATATCAATACATATTTGATTATCAGCTAGTTGATCCACTATTGAAAGATATTGCCCAAAATTTCTTCCTTTATTACTTTCCATACCGCTTGGCATTTGTTATCACTTTTGTTAATAAACTTGATATTTGCGTTCTTTTTTTAGTTATATATGCATTTCTGTAAAAGTTTTTAATATTGAATATATTTAATTTTAATTAATATATTTAATACCGTAAGAATCGTTTCGTTTTACAACTTTTTTAAGCCCCTTACTTATCCAGTTCTGTTTTTTTTATATTTTCGTTGTTTACCTTTATCTTTATTTTTGGGAAGTACTCGTATAAATTAAAGAACAGGCATAATGTATCATGAAAAGAACTAAATGCTTTATTTATGTCCTTCTCAGCGTAAAATTCGGACCAAGACATTTTTTGTAAACATTCTTTATACTTGTGAATGTCAATTGAGCTGAAAACTCGTTTGTAGGTATAGTACGTCGCTTGATTTTTTGTGTTATGTCTCGCAGGGAAGCTCAATATTTGTGCTGTGTCGTGGTCGGATAAGTGAAGTGGCATTACTGTACCAATAGCATCAGGAATGTTACTAAGAATATGGTCGATACAAGAAGACTTACGAGTTGGTTCATTAATGTGCAGTTTAAGATTATAATTGTATGCTAGTTCTTGTAACTGATTTCTAATATTGCCTCTTTTAAGAGTGTTAATGTTTAGGTCAGCTGTTAGAACCACGTTTGTTTTGGAGTTGTATTTTTGGGATACCTGATACAAAAGACTGTTTAATTTGATTAAGAATTAGGTGGGGTCGGATTGAGGTGTCCTATAAACACATAAAATTATCAACTTATGACAGGTTAGTTCTATGCCACATACTTCGAACGCATTTTGTGTTGCATGGTTATATATACACGGTAGAAATCTATTAATAAGGCCACGTTTAACTAAAATGCAGGTCCCGCCTCGTTGTTTTTCCCTGGAGAAACTGGCAGCCATTTCATAATCATAAATCTGAACTGAAACTGAAGTTTCATTGCCCTTTTTTATAAAGGTTTCGGAAAGGCATATTACATCCGGGCTATTCTGTTCTTCGCGTAGTTCCTGTACGGTTAATTCAAGGAGTTCTTTTTTGGATAAGATACTAGCAATATTTTGATGAAGTATTTTAAATTTATATGTCCCCGATGGAGTCTTATGCTCGAAAAAACGTCATGTTCTTTTGTGTCACAGGAAAATAATAGGGAATAGTTCCCTTGCGTGCTTGTTCTGTGGGATTTATAAGGCCACTAGTTTTTTGTGTTTTCAATTTCATGCGATCAAAATAGAAGGGAATTGTGCCTCTCTTGGGTTCATTTATATTGGTAGTTGGTAGTCTTCTAACTTGAAATAGCGAGGTAGCATAAATTGATTTAGTTTTTTTTTAGATATAGAATAAAACGGTATTCTCCATTTTGTATCTGTACTAAAAAAATGGGTGAACAAAATGGTACTTTGCTGGCATACAACTTTCAACAGCCTTAACCCTAAGTAATTCATCAAATTCCTTTCTAATAAAAATTGTTAATTAGTGGGGTATCCCCCTGATGAGAAGTTTTAATAAACTTAAGTGAACAGCCAGATACCCAAGTCAGAATTACAGGGTTGTCTTTAATTGTTTCCCATATTTTCTTAAATTAGGGTAATCTACCTATCTCTTTATGCAGGTTCATTTGTGTGGGTTGTGACTTCGCTCGCGCTGATGCTGGGGTGGTCTTAGCATTTTCTTAAGAATAAGAGGCTTTTCCCCCTCCACCCTTTTGGTTCTCGTTCTTTATCTTGTTGAACGCCGAGTGTTTGTATCCTGGTTGAGGAGGAGCCCACAAGTTTAAAGTTCATTGATTAGCTCGAACATTATTTTTTTTGACTACACGTATGCCCAGTTTGTGAGCAGACCTCTGGACCGCCTTGGCTACCTTTATCGTTTCTGTAAGGCCTGCCACAAAAAGGAATTCTTCTGAATTTCCTTGTAAGGAGTCCTTCATTTCTTTATTTATTACGCTTAAGATAAGAGAGCTCTCCTACTCTGAGTTTCGTATATTTCACTGTATTTGTGTATTATTAATCTTTTTATTCCAACAGCCTTATTATAAAACATTCCAACTCACGACCAATAGCTGCTAGGGCAACGGCCACATTTTTGTCTTTATTCTATAATTATATGTCTCTTCTTTACTGGCTCAGATACAGCGGCTGACAATTCCAGACACAATTTTGAGGGTACCATTGAGGGTATTATGTGAAAAGGTGCACATTCTTTTATTAAGAGTACGTTATCCTCTTTTTTGAAACTTTTACTTAAAATAGATGTCCAGCGTTGTGCCATCTCACTGTGAGCTGGAGGGCCGCTTACATGCTCCTCCACTACAGCAGCCATGGCAGAAAAAATGTGAATGTCAATCTCACTGTGAGCTGGAGGGCCGTTTACATGCTCCTCCACTACAGCAGCCATGGCAGAAAAAATGTGAATGTCAATCTCACTGTGAGCTGGAGGGCCGTTTACATGCTCCTCCACTATACAGCAGCCATGGCAGAAAAAATGTGAATGTCAATTTCATTACGTTCAGCCTCCTGCTATTGCATAACCTGCTCTATTGTAACATCTGGTGTTGTTTAAGAGGCTTCAGCCGCCAACGCTTGAGGCATTTCCAAGTTTTGGATACTATTTGAAGGCTTACTAATATCGTGATTTCCATGTTGTTGTATAATGGAATGAACACTAGGATCGGGTGTGGCCTCGTACACTTGGAGTTTGTGTACGATTACAAGCGCATGACGATCGGGTACGGGCACGAGTAAATGGTGACCGGCTACGATATCGGGTCCAAGACCTTGGTCACTGGTGTCGCGATCGGGAACAAGCACTTAGTGAACAGGTATGGCGACCAGGAGTGGCCATCTGTGGACTTTTTAATCATTAACACTTCACCAAACGATACTCTCTGAATACAAATGCTTGATGATGAAAATATCAAAATCGCTTTATGTATGCCTATAAAATTTGAGGAGTTCCCTCGATTTCCATGGGATCCCCTCATCAGACCCTGACTTAGTGACACTGGGATCACCTCGAAAGTGTACCCCTTAAAACACATTTTTTTTAAATCGGTTCTAATCAATGTATTTTCACCGATTACTCAGTCAGAGTAATCGGTGAAAATACATTAACAAAAAACACAAATACAGCCGAACATAGCACTTCTGTCGAATCCTTCGTAGAACACAACCGTAATGTTATGTATTAGGTATGTTATCTAGTAATTAATTTAACGAAAATTAAAATTTAAAAAACCACGACACATTTTTTTTGCACGCTACATAATTTATCTAATAGTAGACGCGTTTTGATCGACAATCTATTGAACAAGTAAGAAACACACGATATTTTTCTATTTTTCGAAAACACAGATTGAAACAGTAAAACGCCTCTGACTTTTGATCGGCTGAAACGATTTTCATCAAACATAGCTAAAAACACTCACGATAAAGTCACATTAAAAAAAAAGGAAATCGAGATCGGTTCATCCATTTAGGAGGCAATTGAGGTGCGGGGTTGTGCTGGTGCTCTTCTTCAAGAAGGGTGACTATGCCCTACTGAAGTACTATAGGCCCATCTCACTGTACAGTACAACCTGCCTCTTTGCTTAGCGTTTGTGGACTACGAGAAAGCTTTCGATTCGATCGAGACTTGGGCTGTGCTGCAGTCTCTTCAATGATGCCAAATCGACTACCGGTACATCGAAGTGCTGAAGTGTTTGAACAAAAACGCCATCATGTTAGTTCGAAATTATTCACCGCTGCACTGGAGGATGTGTTCAAGGTTCTGGACTGGAGAGGGCTAGCCATCAACGTCAATGGCAAGTACATCACTCACCTTCGGTTTGCCGACGATATAGTCGTCATGGCCGAGGCCATGGAGGAACTCAGTACAATGCTCAGTGAAGCTTCCTAAAAAGTGGGTCTTAGGATGAACATGGACAAAACCAAGGTGATGTTGAAAGTCCATGTTATACTCCTATCAAGGTCGGAGACAAAAACGCCGTTTTCTATGGCGGTTGTATGGGCATCGGCGCCGTGGCATCTGACGTCGACGTCTCCTTCTAATTCTTTACTTTGACGCTTTATTACTTCGTCTCTGATCAAGATATTTTAAAATACTTTTCATTATTTGTTTACTGTAGTTAATAAGTATTTCAGTTAACATATACAAAAAGTACATGCTTAGATTTTTTGAAAATCATAAAATAAGAAGTGTGGGGGAGTACCATTTAAGGGTTAATTTTAGCAGCTGTGTTTATATTGGATGAAGACCTGTGAACCATTTAAGCTGTTCAAACTGTTCATAAAAAAGCAACATGTCGTATTTTAAGGGCCGGATTTATATTCTAAACCAGTTCGACAACAAGCTTCAACCGTTGTTCACATGCTTTTTTTTACATTAAAATCCAAAATAATTAATATAAACCTTGACAAGTGTTCATCAAAAAATCAGATAAACAAAAGTTTTTTTTCGTTATTTTTGAAGTTTATAAATAACGTTGTAAAAAAGGCATGGAGTCGATTCCAGAAAATGTTCTTTTAAAAGTGCCTCCGGGTGCTCTTTACAATATTAGAAAGATCTATAATTTGGAAAAACCTGGAAGGATTGAACAGGCTATCAACATTTTGGAGGATTGGATACTGAAACAGGATCATATTATAAAGAAGGATTTTAGTAAGTACTTAAATTGTTAAGTAGTATAATAGAGGTTCTTAAGTAGTGACTGCCTCGTTGGTCTAGTGCAGGGATCTTTATTAGAAAACGTGCCATTAAATAATATATTTTTATAAATGTGAAAATACCGTGCCGCCAAAGAATCTTGAATTGGTGATTTAAAAAGACAAACCTGCTTATTAACTCTTATTTGCAACCCGAAATTCGTACAGCAACAATATTATTTACAGATTTATGTTTTGTCGATATAAAAGTAAAGTCGATGATTATCCTGCAATTTCAAATTATCTGGTTACTAAATAACCTTATAATGGCGTGCCCGAAAAATGTTGTCGTGTGCCACCTCTAACACGCATGCCGTAGGTACGCCATCCCTGGTATAGTGGTTGGAAGTGCTACTGCTGAGATTGAGGACCCTAGGTTCAATTCCCAGTTCAGACAAAGTTTTTTTGCGCTTTTCTATCTGGAATTTCTCAGTAACTTTCGGAGTTTGGACTTGTAGCGGAGTGTGTTTGAAATATGTGACTACAAGCGTGATGTCATCTATGTTTGGTAAGTACTTAAACGAGTTTAACTACGATATTTTTTATATTTTATTAAACTCGTTTGTTTGTATGTTGCTATTTAGCTTGTTCTTTCCTACTAATTATAATAATTGTATAAGTTTGTAAAAATATCGATGGATGGAGATTTGAGACTCTTTTATGCAAAAATCAAATCCTCCAAGGATTGGATTCGGAAACAGGATCATATTATAAAGAAGGATTTTAGTAAGAACTTAATTTTAAGGCAGTTCGATTTTTATTTCTCTTTTTATTTAGGAATTTTTATCTCAGATATGACAACCCCGTCATACCTTTTAACCAATTTATCCTACATTCATAAATATTATATTATTATACAGACTAAAAACAAAGATAGTGAATCAATACAGACTAAGAACAAAGAACTGTCATTAACTCACAAAAAAATATTCTGGTCTCTGAATACGGTAAAGATAATATTGACTGAATTAAGCCTTCATCTAATTTGTTTAGTTTTAGATCGATCATGAGTGATTTACGTTCATCTTTATTTCGGACACAATCCATCAGCAAATGTTGTACATCCTCGACTTTATTGCACACTGTGCAATTCGGAGAATCACTCATTTTCATTCGCAATGCAAACTTTGCCGATGGGTAGTGTCCGGAGCGGAGTCTTAAAATAAATTTTACATACTTTCTACTAAAACTAGCACTATCAAACAAGGGCACTCGAGATGGCTGACCTTGAATACTTCTATACCAAATACCTTTATATTGTGAAATGTTGTTGAAATATTGTTTCCAAGAATCAAAACATACCGTTTAAATTGCGTTATGTATGCCCAATAATCGGGTATTTAGTTAATACCAGTTCCATCTATTACAGCTGATTTAGATATACGGTCAGCCTCCTCGTTACCTCGTAGTCCAATATGTGCTGCCCATTGCAATTTTAATTCTATGTTATTTTTATTAGAGTTTTATTACTTACACGGATAAATAACAAAGTCGTCTGCGTTTTGTGACACTACTATATTAAGAGGCAGCTGGAAATTGTATATGTAATTCAATTAAAAATTAACGGAGATAGCGGATCTCCTTGGGCTAATTCCTTGTTAGTACATCGAACCTTTTTGCGTCACTATTATCTGATTTAATTTTTAAATATATTTCACTCAAAAAAGCCCAAAATTAAGAACAAATCTGTGACCTGATTTAAAGTTCATTTAAAATGTTAACTGCTGCATCAATTGAGACGTTGTCGTATGCATTCTGAATGTCCAAGAAATATTTTATATTTGATGTACGAATATTAAATTTTAGAAAAACCAATCTGTATATAGTTAACTAAGCGAGCCAATGAATCTAGACAGGACAACAATTTTCGGAAGCCAACGGTGTATGGTGATAATATTTTTCTTTTTCCCGTTAACCATTCTAAACGTTTTGCTAACATTAAGTGAAATATTTTGCAAATGCACGATATCAAAGATATGGGTCTTAATTCAGGATCTTCTGAAGTGCTGTTAGCTTTAGGAATCGGTATTATTTGAATATTACGCCACTGAGTAGGCAAAATACCAGATCTAAAAATATTATTGTATAAGTTGAGTAAATAGGTTTTAGCTATGTTGGGTAGATTATAAATCATAGAGTAAAAACCCCGTCATCTCCTGGTGCAGTATCCTTTTTTTTTAAACAATTCTCTAACTCCTCCATATTAAAATCACATTCCAACATATCATTTTTGGATATAAATTCGGGTATTTTATTTGTAACATAATCAGGTGTCAAGGTACGTAGTAATTCTTTTTGTTTTTCAATCGGAGGATAACTAATAGATTGCTTTAAAAATAATTGACCAAAATAATCGCAACAACCAATAAACTCTTTGTTTCTTCTTACTGGATTATTTTAATTTCTTGTTGATTATTTTAAGTAACTTGATGTAGCTTCTAGGAGATTTTTAATGAGATACATTATACTTATTGTTTTATTAAGTGTAATATTTTGCTAATAGCTCGTTTTACGAATAGGACATCAATATTGACATTTTTTTAATTTTTTTTTTTTTTTTAACCGCAGATTTGGAGTCTTTTCAGCCTCACACAAGGCATTTTCATTTATTCATTTTTATTGTTTCCCTTTTTATTTCCTTTGTTTGTCCTAGACAAATACGTTTTCTTTTGTTTGTTTCTTAAATTGTGTACGATTTTGACAAGACAATAAAGATCTCATGCAAGTTTATGTATCTATATCAAAACACGTTGCTTTGAGTAATCACATGAATTTAAAATAGCCTGACGTTAGCAATCATACCTGAAAAACTCTATTTTATCTGGTTTTCTCATTACTTCCTTAACATTATACTTATGTAATTATGCAAGACATTTATTCCTCGTATGAATATTGTGCCATTTCGACGATCACTTACCAAACACACATCGAGATCCAGCAGACAAATCCGTCTAACAAAATAACATCTCCCGAAGGGTTGAGCAGAGATAAATCTTTAGGTCAGGGTTAGGCAGTATTTGCATTATTTTTAATTAAAACACGTAATTGAAATACAGATGGTAAAAAAATTAATTGGTATTTTAAATACCTGACGCTGAGGTATTTTGTAGTTTTGAATATAAATAAATTTAGCGATCTTATTAATGGGTGCGTTCTGGAGAAAATAGTACTTGATAGCTTTCGTAAGCAAAATGGCGACCGCTAAATATCTAAATCTTCAAATTTAACAACACTGCACCTGTATTGTAGGTACGTCAAATTGTCAAGTATTTATTTATTTAAACTTCATGTACAATGGTGGTACACAGGCGGATTAAAAGCAGCAAGAATTCTCAACCAGTCAACCTTTGGGTTAAAAAGGACACAACAATGGTAGATGTACAAAATAAAAAATATTAACAATAATTAAAATCGGATATTGATTCAACTAATAAAATACATAAATAATTACTTAAACAATAGACATGTAAATATTAAATTAAATAATAAATAAGATAGTTTAAATTATAAAAACTGACGAATGCCGAGCTATGTATGAGAGGAAAAATAATAGAGCCGGTTTCTACACTTAACATTCCAGTACACGCGCCCCTGTTTGGAAAGTAAAAATACTTCAATATCAAAATAATCTTATTTAAGAAACAAAAAAAAACAAAACATAACTGTATGCATTTATTAACAACTTAATATCAGACTTCATGAGAATTTTGAGAAAAATCTATTATTTTTTGCCATCAAACCTTCTATGTCTTCTTTTGTTACTCACCCATATCCTCCACTCGGTTTTCATCATTTTTACAATAGTCAGGACATTGAAGAACTTGATTTTGAGGACAAACCTACAAGATACAGATGTAATATTATTTCTGGTGCCCTTATTGCGAAGGTAAAAGCCTATCACAGTAGGCCGTGCTCGTAATAACCATTTAGTAATAGAGGAATACTATGAGTTTGTGCGTTCGATACTCGCAATACATGTTTAAATTTCACGAAATGCATGCTTGTTCTACAATAGTAGAACGCGCGACTAATGGAAAATGCACTCTCAGCTTTTTTGATGTCAAGGGGATACACGTTCCAAATTATCATGTCATAACCTAAACCTGGCAGTATTTTGTTATTTTTATTTTAAATAAAAGTAGTTCAAATGTTGTGTTTAATATTTCGAATACACGATTTAAAAATATTATGTATTTGGTATAAGAAATAAATCCGAGATAGTACTTTGTATTTGTATTTTAGTTAATACAAAGCATGTATTTTGCCCAGCTCTGCCTATAGTATATCCAAACTTTGCCAGTTATGTTTTATGTCCCATGTAATGGGAGCTAGCCTAATGCCATCGTCGTCAACATCATCCAAAGTCCAACTTGACCAACTGCTGTCATAGGCTCCCTCTTCTTATTCTTTCATGTTCTACCCGCGATGGCAACAATAACTTCTGAGTACCCCATAGCTGGAGGGCCGATACTTCTTCTCGGAGATGTTATATTATCTTATCTTATCTTCTGGAGAGGGCGAGAAATAACTGAGACACTTCGACCCATTGGGATCTTCTGTGGTACCCTAGATAACTTACTTCTCCGCAATCTCATTAAAAATCTTCTTCATGAGTTTTAAAACGAGACTAGGAGATATGAGCCCATATTCTTCTGGTTTTGTATATTCTACCTCTAGGAGTCTCACTCCCTTATCAGCCAGTGCATCGCATGTGCACAGAAGGTACTTCATGCGTTTCGCATGCCCCTTTAGGACAACCTGCACATGGGTGTCTAAGTTAGACCCCATTTTCATGTTTTGCATGTCGTTGGTTTCAAAGTGCCCAGTAAAGGCCCCAAGCAAGTAGCGGATCTGCCCCGTGCTCATATTCCAAATGAATTCTCGTGCTTTGAACGTTGAGCCCAGGAATTTTTTGGAGTTTTCCAGACCGGTAAAAGACAGCCAATGTGTTTGTTGGTCGTGGTCTGCAAACTCCCAGAATGCAGATTTCACGAGACATGTCGAAATGCCAACACATGGTTCTGGACCCATAAAATCATTTGCTGAGCCCCCTCTCTTGCAAGTTCAGCTGTCATTTCGTTATCATGTATTTCTTTGTTTCTATGTTATACTAGGATAGTAGCTGTCGGGAAACACAGACCCCGGCAGGGAATTCTACTCCTTAGCTGTATGCATAACTAAAGTGTTTCCGAAACGTTTTGTGCGTGTGGGTAGGATTTCTACCACGGCAGTTAAGGCGTCAAACCGGCTTTAAGCAGTTTTCTCACGGCAATACGGAAATAGAAATGATGTAGCAGGGGAAAAGATGTATTTAATTAAATATACAAAAAAAAAATCTAAGAAGTAAATTAATAGGATGCTTAACCTTGTACAGGTCCGCCTCAAAAAAAGAAACAATTGTTATTTGCGCGCATTATTAATATATAATGTACTTTATAAAAAGTATAAAACAAGAATTTATAATTCAATCTGAATTATTACACTTTAAATGCGACAATATCCAAGGAGAGTAGTAGACTCATACTAGTTTTGGATTAAATTAAGGATACTAAGAGTTATCATTATGTTTTTTGCGGTCCCGTGTAACTTTGGAATGGCGAAACTCGTTTCCTTCTTCCATTATCCTGTATCTACCACCATTTCATTCCCTGCCTTTCCTTACACATCATTCCACACATCTTTTTTATGTATAGGTTAGCCATTGAACACTATCTCGCCTGATGATAAGCGATGATGTGGTCTACGGTGAGGCACATTTGCCTAGAAGGAACCTATTCACTCTTGAATTAAAGATCCAAGGTTGTAGCTATCAGGAAACAAAGATTCCGGCTGGGAATACCACTTTTTAGCGCACAGTGAAAGTATTAGCAAAACGCTTTGTGCGTAGTATGGGTGGGAAGTCCACCATGTACATCTTGTAGTCTGATGATGGAATCAAATTGTGCAGTTTCGTTGCAAATTCCCTGAAATACATTTTGGCATTTTTTATTTCTCCCACTCCATCCATCCACATTTTATTGTCATTACATACCAACTATAAGTTCTCAGACAAATATAATTCAATACACATATACCTTGGGCTAAACTATTAGGACAAACCCGATATACGAGTTATATTTTAGTTGAGACCTTCAATTAATCGAGTTGTAAAAAAAGTACAAAGAATAAATCAAAAGAACCTCCACAGTACCTCCTCTTAGGGCGCGTTTATACAAGAACAATGCCGTCCGCGCGGCGTCCGTTCCTTAGTCAATCTACTTGCCAAAAAGAAGGAGGTTTTGTATGTTCTCCGATTTATTCGTCAATAGTAGACTGATTATGCAAAATTTTTTTTGTTTGAAAGAATACCTTCCCGAATTAGTTCCATTTAAATTTGGTGAAGATCTGCTGAATAACTTCGGAGATATGGAACAAAACTCCTCAAAAATAACGGCAAATAGTAATGGTAATAATTTATTTGACAAAAAGTAGAGAATTACAGATGACACTTAACTTATGCTACAATTGGTGCAAGGTATAAATTACACGATTAATTACCCCCATGCTAAGAAATTCCTGTGTTACAAGGGCCAACTATCAATCCATTACACGTGGCATTATCTTTCGGCATTGCTGCAGTCGCATGTCTGTTTATTATTGACACCGTTTCATAAAATAACATCACACAACTCATTTCACCTTTTATTTTATTACAAGCTTTTATTTAACTTGCAATGTATGTATGCATGTGTGTTTGGGTCAAATCTTGCAACTGAATTTTAAAGCAGTTACCCTCACCGATTAAGATAAAATTTTGCATAAACGATTAGTTTGGATGACAATCCAATATGGCAGATGGCGCAAGATGGCGGACCAGTTATTTTTTGTGCCCTGCCATGATATGTACTATAATCAAATGAAAGTGTTTGCTGAGAAGAACACGAAAAAAATTGTTTAAAAAAAAGATTTTTAAATGAATAATTTTATTTTATTGCTATGTTCAAGTTTTAAGTTATTACGGTTATCTATTCTGGCATAACTTTGGGCATTGTAGGTATCTTTCCTTATACCTATCTTATACACCGTGAAATTTAAATGGTTGTTTTCCCGCAGCGAAATGGTTTTGTCTATGTAATACAATCGTTTCGTAGTTATATAAAATATTAGAAACAAAAACTGGCATATTTAACACTGTGAAAAACTAAACTCGAAAGCGATCACGAACCAATAGTATACCTCCCGATATCTACGACCGAACGACAGCAGGCCGTTGACCCGGGTGCTAGGTCACCGTCGAAAGGATTAGGTTCGAAGGCGGCTCCGTTTGATCATGTTACGCGCGGGCTAGATTATGCCGTATAATTACACACGAGAGCTTATTTTACTTTAAAAATTTAATAAATCGGTCTTTGCTTTGTCGGCTTGTGGCTCGCTCGTTTGTTTTGCGTGCAAACTTTTATGCCGTATCACCACGTGCGAGAGCTTATTTGGGTTTGACATTATTTTGTGCATCGGTTTTCTTTGTAGGTGGTGATACGAGTAGTACCTAGTACCTACAAGTTACGTCTAGAGTTACTATTGTTACTCACTTTTTCGAGTTGATGAATATTTTTTTAATTATTTTAAAACAGAAACATCATTATTTATTTACTTTAACTCTATACTTCGAAAGTACTCCTTAAGGCAAGTCGTTCTGCCGCGGGAAAACAACCAATTAAATTTCAGGGTGTAGAACTTGTCCATTATGTACACAACTAAAAAGTAAAAAACAAAAGCTTTTTATTAAAATATACAATTGACTGACAAATAAAAACACAACAAAGTGAATAATAACTTAAATTCGGAAGTCGGTGATAAAAAACAAAGAATCAAAAACAGGCGCACTGACTTTTGAAATTAAAGTTATTTTTCACTTGTATTTAAAAAAAAATATATATAAATAAGTGTGGATTACATATCTCGAATGTAACTTTGCTGACGTGAGTTGAACCGTACCACCTTACGCGATCTTATAAAAAACCATGACAAAATAAGTCGTCTTATCCGCACGTCATAAGGTGTATAATAGTGTAATTAATTAGGTATCAAATTTTGAAATCAGTAAGTATTTATATGAAAAGTTGTCCTAGCAAAAACCAGTTTTTTTTTTCATTTTAATAATTACCTAACAGCGGCTTTGTTTTAATATCATTATATAATCTAAAAATACGTATTTAAAATTAACGTGGAAGGATTTTCAAATAAAAGAAAACTGACTGATCGATCAGCGCACAGCCAAAACCGCTGGGCCTAAAAGCATGAAATTTGGCAGAATAGTTTCTCAAGTGACAGAAGCGAGCACTAAGAAAGGATTATTGGAAATTCCGCTCCTAAGGGAGTAAAAAGGAGGTTGGAAGTTTGTATCGAAAATCTTATTCTTTCAGCCAAAATGCCTGAAACTTGGCACAAATATTTCTTGAGATAAATAATCAAAACGTACGTTTTTTAAAACTACTCTGATAGTGTGGGTGTTAAAGTTTTAAAGTTTTTTTGAGGAATCTAACCAAAATATAAGGGGTGTTAAAGTTTTTTTGAGGAATCTAACCAAAATAAACGAAAAATGCGTTTATTTTGGTTAGATTGCGCAGTAAGACTTCGCAATCTAACTAAAATAAACGAAATATAAAAAAGAGTTAATAACATAATATTTGGGTTGTTAAAAAGTTTGACACTCAAAAGTGCAAAATAAGTTTTAAGGGCAGTATTTTACTTTGTGGCAGTAACCTAAAATTAATTATTCTAAGTCAACTATAGAATCGTTATAAACTAATAAACCGTTGACAACATCGATACCCCATTTTTTATTGAATTAAAAGTAGCTTATTTTTGTCACATTCACTAACTGCGCGTAAGAAAGTCATCTGTAGGATAAAAAACGAAATCACATAGTTTTATATTTAAATTTAAAACATTAATTACTTTGAGAAACTTTTGATATGTCAATTATTTATCAGTCACTCAAAAAAGTGGCCAATTTTAAAGCGTAGCAATTTCTTATGGAGAAGAATGAGGTGAAACTATAAGGATACCAAGAGTATCCTTATAGTTTCACCTCATTCTTAATATGTATAATCAACATAATATGTATAACTAAACATTCGTTAGATACTTCATTCTATAACACTAATCACACAAATATTATTAAGGCGAAAATTTGTGAGTGTGTTAGTTACTTCTTCAAGCCAGAACGGCTCAACGGATCTGGATGAAATTTGGCACAGAGATAGTATGGAATAGTCTGGAATAGCACATAAGACTTTCAAGACTTTTTACCCCGGGAATATGTTCCCTCAGAACAATTTTCGACGTTCACACGGTGCCCACACTAGGAATTTCTTCGTGAATTCGTGCGGGCGGTACGGGAATCGAACCCACGACTCGTAGCGCAGCAGTCAATCGCTCAACTACTGCGCCAACCGTGCCCCCAATATTAGAGCTATACCATTAATGTATGAATTATTAAGAAAAATATCCTTTTTTTCAGACAAATTTTACTTGGAGCATACCCTGATACATAGCAAAGGTTCCGTAGAAAAGTCAAAGAAGGTGATAGACCGATTATGCTCGATGAAGACACTTATACCAAAGTATTTTTCGATAACCAATGTCAAGCAAGAGCTGCCAGAAATATTCAAATTTGGGTAAGTAATATTTTCAATCTCGTCGGGACTGCCTTGCTTTAGTGTAGTGGACGGAAGCGCTCTCGTTGAACTTGAGGTCCTGGGTTCGATTCCTGGGTAGAGCAAACTCTTAGGCGCTGTCCTAATACAACGCGATCATCGTGCAAACACGTGACCGTCGCGTTCATTTGTATGGCGAAATCGAAAATCACCCTCTGTCGGCGCGACGACGCGTTCGTGTTAGTCTTATCAATGAACGCGACGATCGCGTGTTCGTGCGATGATCGCGTTGTATTAAGACAGCTCCTTATTGGGTTTTTCCAACTCGAATTTCTCAGTAGCCACCCGGACTTGTGCCTGCTTGATGGCACTAGGCTCGCTCTCTATTACATGGGATTTACACGAAGCTGGCGAAATGTGGGTACCTACAATAGGTGCACCATAAGTCATAAGTGATTTATTTCTTAACAACATACATTGTGTAGAAAAAATAGGCAAAATAGAACATAACCATTAAAAAAAGATCGATTAAATTGAGTGAAAACATAAAAAATAACAGTTTCTCAATAATTAACAATCATTTATAAATAATTTGATTTCAAAAGTAGAGTCAAACGTAAAATTCAGTAATTATTATAAAAAAGATCAATACTGCCACATATTACAATAGAATATAAATATTATAATAATTTACTGTCCATTTTAAATTCATCCAGTTGAATAAATAAAGAAAAATGTAAACAAAATCAATGTAAAAATAAAATTGAAACAAATAAAAAAAAAACAGATTAATAATGTCTCACATACGACAAAAAATAATAATAATGATAATAAACCAAAATCTTTCTAAATCCCTCCAGTAAAACACACTCTGGCTAACACTTTGACGAATACAGATGGGGTGTTATTTTAATATGTTATGTTAATAATTATAAAATATATAAGCACATTTATGCCACTATACGATATTTTGCAGAAACATGTTCCCACTGCCCATTTTATCGGACGACTTCTGCAGACTGATAATGATTCAAGCTAGCAGCACGACATTGACGAATGAAGCCTTAATACAGTTTTACCAATACCTCACAGTTGTAAGTTTACTATAAGTTTGTTTGAGACGGTCCTCCTGTGACCTACCATACTTTTCGAAGACGTATTCAAATAATTTATCTGAATAAGACCAATGAGGCCCGCTTGCGCTACCCTGAGTCATCTCATAAATTCTGAGTTATGATTTTGTCGCCAATGGGTCTAAAAGGCAGTTTTGAATTTCAAAATGAACCGGAACAAAATTATATAATGAATTGTAGTTATTCTTTTGCAAAGACAATCTCATAGTGAACCGCTTTTGACAAAACTTTTATAAAGATATCCCGAAAAATACGCGTTTCGTGGATCCATAATTCCGAAACAAGACGATTAATGTCTTAATTTCTATTGCAATATCTTACTTATTCGGAAACTGTAAAAATATCGATTGGCACAAGAAAAGGGAGGTTCATACTCAGTAGTGAGTGTAATTGGGTTGCGAATGATGATGTTGAAGATTTTATCGAAGTGCAAATTCTGGTTTATTTTTTATGATGTGAAGCTTGCATGTTTGTATAAAATAATAATGTTGAAATGTAGTAAACCGACAAAAATTGTTTAGATTGCTAAAAAGCTATATTATATTCCCAAGTGACGTAAATTATCCTGTCTAGGTCGAGGATAAACTTGAAAGATTTATAAATCATGTTCAAAATTAAGAATGACCATCGCTCTTGTACCCTGAGTAATGTTTTGTCTTCTAGTAATCTTTATATTCTTCCACTTAGTGCTACTCACAACTTTCCTAACTCTACTCCTTCACTTCTTGATTTGATTTTTGTCTCCTCGCGTCGCTAAGCATGGCCAATGCTCAGCCGATGCCTTTTCTTATCATGATCTGATTTTTCTTTTATATAAAATTCGTCCACCTAAGGCTAAAGCCAAAACTCTCATGCAGCTCAATTTTGGTAGTATGAACGTTGACCGTCTTTGTGAGGATGCCAGCAACATAGATTGGTCTTCTCTATTTAATTGGTCTCCTCTACTTCAGCCGATGAGCAAGTTCCTACGTTCACGACTAAACTTGTTGAGCTTTACGACCATCACGCTCCTGTTCGGGCACTTAAAGTGAGGCATTTGTCTGGCCTGCCGTGGCTGACAGAGGAAATTAAAAGGATCATGAACAAAAAAAGTACGGCGAAATCCAAATTTAAGCGTCGGCCTACTGAAGCTAATAGGGAAAGATATGTCTCAATCCGTAAACTCTGCAATAAGGTATGTAGGAATGCTAATCTCCAACATATTCATAATTCTGTCCAAAATGGGGACGCTTCCAAAGTTTGGCAATTTCTAAGGTCATTTTGGGTCGGTAAATCCAGACAAGAAACTATCCTATAACATTGATGCAATGAATAATCATTTTACTGCTTCATCCAATTTTGATAGGACAACTATATTAAATAAATTGAATCATCTTTCATCTCTCCCGACTCCCAGTTATTATCCATTTATTTTTGGTCAATTTGTTGCATGTGATGTTAAGTAGAGCATCCCATCGATTTCGTCAAACGCAATAGGTAGCGACTGTATCAGCCGTAAAATGCTACTTCCGGTGCTAGACATTATCCTGCCCGTCGTCGTTTACCATATCCTCAATTTTCCTGCGTCTAGCAGTGTCTTTCCTAGTTCATTTTTTTTTTTTTTTTTTTTAATCTTTGCCCCACACTAGGAATTTCTTCCTGTATCGTGGGTGCGTTTACAAACATATAAACTCACATATACAACACCCAGAGCCGGAACAACTATCTGTAGATCATACAAATATTTATTCCGTGCGGGAATCGAACCCGCGACACGCAGCGCAGCAGTCAATCGCTCAACCACTGCGCCAACCGTGCATTGAAAGATGTTCAAATAATTCCTTTACTTTAAAAAGTCCAATCCCTTTTCTGAGTATCGTCAAATTTCCGCCTTGCCATTCCTATCTAAAGACGTTGAACGGTTAATCCACAACCAAATAAGCACCTTTCTCTCCAAAAATAATCTTCTTTCCCCTTTAAGTCCGGCTTCCGCCCTGGTCAAAGCACAACTACAGCGCTTCTGAATATTACGGACGATACAAGATTTGCCATGGAGATGGGTAATCTAACGGTTTTGGCTCTACTGGATTTCAGTAATGCCTTTAATACCGTGGTTTTTGATGTTTTACTTGGCGTCCTTTGCTCTCTTAACATATCTTCATCGCTTGTTGAATGGTTTCGTAACAGGTAACCTGTTTGGTCGCCGACAACGTATTTGCATCGGGGAGACCTAGTCTTTCGGGTGTAGTACTTCTGCCGGGGTACCTCAGGGCTGCGTTCTATCTCCCTTAATTTTCGCAGTTTTTACTTACTCTATTAAGTTAATAAAAACTGCGAATGAATTAATTTCTTCCCACCACCTTTATGCAGATGATATTCAAATTTACACACGATCTCCTCTTGGTACTCTAACTAAGGCTATCTTAATCATAAATAATGATCTGGTCCGTACATGCAACTGGAGCAAGAGGCACGGACTTACGGTGAACCCTATAAAAACGCAAGTTTTGGTAGTGGGCACTTCAAGGTTGGTCTCAAGGTTCGTCTGGACGACTCTTCCCCAAGTTTCTTTTGACAACTGTACCCTTTAGCGAGAATGTTAAGAACTTGGGGATACTCGTATTCAATGACAAGAACTTCTCTTGGACTGCCCAGCTACAGGAAGTTAGCCGCAAGCTATTCGCGTCTGCTGGATCTCTGAGGAGACATAATTTTCTGCCGACTGCCATGCGCTTGCGCAATCTCTTCTTTTACCCATCCTTGACTATGCTAATGCCAGAAATCTTGATCTCACTGAAACACAACTTGATAAACTTGAGCGTCTTCAAACTTTTTGCATAAGGTTCATATTTGCTTTGCGCAAATATGATCATGTTTCAGAATTTCGCAAGAAACTGAAGGGGTTGCCAATTCAGCTTCGTAGGAATGCTCATATTCTTTCCCTCCTGTATAATATACTATTTTTCCCGTCTACCCCTCTTTACCTCAAAAATCGATTTCAGTTTTTATGTGACCCGCACACGAAGGTTTTTAGGTCATCGGATAACATGAAACTTAAAATGACAATGCATTCCACTATCCTTCTGGACAAATCTTTTACTGTCCAGGCCGCTCGTCTATGGAATGCGTTGCCTGTAACAATAAAACGCGCGCAATCGCTACCGATCTTTAAAAGACTGGTAAAGGAGCACTACCGTCACTGTGATCTTATTCTTGCTGGATCTGTATTGTTTTCTTGCTTGTATATTTATACATAAGTATGTATATATGTATATTTTTTAGTATTTTACATTTAGTGCTTACTATTTTTGTATCTTATTATTTTATTTAAGTTTGCACCAAGTGCAACCCCATGACATGTCCATGCTATCTCTCTCCATTCTGGGTTGCCTGGAAGAGATCGCAGAACGCGATAAGGCCGCCCGTTGTATGTTTGTTTTATTTTAAGGTTTCCGTATGCATGATTGTATTTATCTTGGTGTAAAATAAAGTATATATAAATAAATAAAATTTGAAATTATCGTGAATTTTTTGATGTATGCATTGTTTGTTTTAAAAAAAATACACTTTTTTTTCAGTTTTATGAATATTTGAAAGCACATGATTATTCCAATGGTTTAATAGTAATTTTTGACTGCAGGCAAGTTAATTTGTTAGACGTGATATCCAAAGTTAACACTGTGGAACTACAGCAGATTCTAACAATATTAATAGTAAGTATTTTTAAAGTAATATGGATCATTACATGCATGCCTTTTCTATCCTTACTTTATACTTATTTAACTCATACTTCTGATCCTCCGTCCACGTTCCTTCATCTGGTCATTCACTTATGACAGTAAGTTGCAAGTGACAAACCTAGTCTCACTGTTCATGTGATTATTTTATTTCCTCAAGTACTACTCAATACTTTAAGCAAAAGGCGGATTGTAAATCAGTGTTGATCAGCGTCTCAGCTATGCTGCACACTGATTAACATTTGCTGAGCCTGCTCTTTTACGACACTGAATCTACTCCTATTTCTACCTCTGTTTAATATTATTATTATTGCGATTGTACAGTGTTGGTAATAAATGTTTTTTTCTTTAATATTTATAACTATATAAACTTTAACAAAAACTAAAATTTCAAAACCTCTTTTGCAGGAGGGCTATGGAGGTAGATTGAAAAGCTTTCACTTGCTTACGGAATCAAAAGCTATAGAAATAATCATTAACATCGTCAAGCAATTCGTTAGCGAGAAGATTGGTAACAGATTACATGTTCAACGCACCATTGAAGATTTACATGAAGTGGTACCCAGAGAATTGCTGCCTGTGGACTACGGTGGAAAACAGAGATCTAGTGATTCACTGCAAGGTACTAAACACAGATTTTATAACAAAACACTGCTGGGTTTATAAAAGATTTTATAAAATTTCATGATATTTTTGAAACTAATTACGATCACCCTTGAAATAATTGTTTGTCACACTTCTACTGTATTATAATAAATAACAAATACATTGCTTATTACAGAAGATACAGTGGCAGAACTAAGTTCAGCAGAACACGTGGAGTATATGAAAATGATGAGCAAAGCTTGCTCTGATGAAACAAAAAGAAATGCAGCAAAATTCAACGAAGAATACATGGGCATGCCAGGATCCTTCAGATGTTTGAGTGTAGATTAATCCGTAAAGCATTAATATTATAAGTTATTATTTTAAATGTTTTTCAAAATATACTCGAGTTAGTCGATAAACGATATAAGAGACAAAAATATATTATACTGAGTTTGTAAAATATAATAGAAAACCTAATTGGACTAGTCCCCTGCCAAATATAAAATGTTGTGTATGACCTCAATAGTAGTTTATGAAACTGTTGCATAATGAGGGATATTAAAACATGAGTCTATTTAAAAACCGAGCCGTAGGCGACGTTTTTAATAATATCACACGAATGTTTTAATACCTAGTTATGTGCAGTTTCATACACTGCTTTATATACACTCATGCATTGGGATTGAACCTACTAAATAAAAAAGTCAAAAGAGTAAGGAAAATTCAGTACCGCAAAACGTATGAATGGCGCCAAAACCCAGCACATCACCGCATTAACCACGCATGCATTAAAGCGGGCGTTACCACAGACAAGTAAAAGTTGGAATCAAAACTTTTTATAATAGGTACTAATAAAATGGCGCGCCCCACTTAAGCTTTAAATTGCAAAAAAATAATTGAGGGTAACTCCTCGGTGATATTATCTTCCTGGATTTGCCCTGTATCGTTATAGATTAAAGAAAAGTAGAAAGTTATAGAGAAAAAATTGTTTTATAGCATTATTTTGTTAGAGAAAAAGTGTTATATTAATATTCTATTTTTAAATTTCGGTATTGTGTTTATGAAGTATGTCAATATAAACTTGTTTTGAAGTTTTGAATTCGAATATTACGATATGAGACTAAATAAAATCATATAATGAACAATCAGGACTTTAATGTTTTTTCGCAACTTATTATCTTTGTAAATGTCACTTGTACGTTATTAAACAATTATCGACCAATTGTAATGATTGAATTCCAATTAATTAGATGCTTTTGACAAATGTGGTGAACAATCTTTGAAGGTACCTAAGACCTTTGTGATGGTGCATCGCAATTTAAAATGCATCGATAGGCGATAACACGCACGTATTTTGTAAGAAAACTGCAAGTACAAATCGGTCGAATTGCGTCTATGTGTACGAACTTGCAATGTCGGTTAGTAAAAATTGCTTATCAGTGTGACGTAAATCGAATCACTTTGCGCCATCAGGAAGGTATTATTGCAATATGCAATTATACTTTGAAATACAATTCTTGCAATTATAGATGAAAGAATAAAATGGAATGCAGATAAATTTGCCTATATTTAAAAATAATCTGAAGTTCTAGACAAGTTGCATTCTGGCAACGCAAGCGTCGCGATAACATTTGGTAAAATATCTAAAATGTATGGAATTACAAAATGTTATCGAAGTGTCTCGTGACCAATCCATACAAATTTTGTCATTTCTACATTCGCAATCGTAGAAACGTACGTGTGGTGTTCAAAACTGCGTGGGTTCAGACACAGGCAGGCACGTTATTTATTGTAAATTATTTCATCACCCGGTGAAGAAAAATATCGAGAGGAAACTGGCATGTCCTAAAACCAAAATTTCGAATACATTACTGTGACATTCACCAACCCGCATTGGGTCCGCGTGGTGGATTAAGGCCCATTTCCTCTCTCACAGAGGGGAGGACACATCCCAGCAAATTGAAAGGCTAATGACAATCGCCATCGCTGATAGAATGGCACTTTGTCTAGCTAGAGCCTTTAATTGTAGGCAGTTGATGTAATTAGGGCTATCGGTATCGGTATGTTTTATTGAAATAAAGTTAATTTGGGCTATGTGATGGTTATGGAATAAGTAATATAATAATAAAATATTGTGAAACAATGGTGTTTTATTAAAACATAATTAGCTTGCGATTTTGCAATGGTGAAAGTCTAATATTCCACGAGAACGCACTATTAGCAGAGCGGTCGTGGTCATCACGTTGCAGTGAAACACCGGGCTACCATGAGTCGCCTCACGATGCGACGCTTTCCTCTATGTCGGCTGCGACTCGTGTACACACATGCAATGAGCTGCTGGGCCGCCTACTGCTGATTTGATTTACAGAGGCTCTAGACAAGTGGCATGCGATGTCAGCGATGGCGATGGTCGAAATGCAGAAATGTAAAAGATTCATCACGTGACATTACGATAGTTAATGACATTCCCATACATTTTTGTCATTTTTCCAATCGCTGTCCCACGCTTTTGACGATAGCATGACACTTGTCTACGGCCTCTGGTTGGTCGCGATCGCATGTTGATTGGACATGAGACCAAAGAAAACTAAAGTATTCAAGCCTAGACTACTACTAGAAAGTATTAATTGGATAAAAATAGGTGAAGATTTCGAATCAGAAACTTTAAGGTAGAACGTTCTTAACTGAATGGAGCGACGATCTTTGCAGAGTGACTGGTAGGAGCTGAATGAGAGATGCCGAAAATCAAGATACATGGCGTGCAATTGGTGAGGTCTGTGTCCAGTAATGGATTGTTGTTGGTGAAAACAACACTCCTTCTCCTCGGTTTTTGATGATCATAATATACCGCCCAAAGTAAAGTGGCGTAGAGTTAAATAGACCTTGTGAAGCTATTGTTAGACATGTTACTGACTGAATGCGTGTACTAAAATCTTGTTTTGATGTCAGCTCAGTACCAGTATTCTACATGAAGCGACTGACTTCCTGACCGCCACAACCCAGTAACTGAAAGTCAAGATACCGCTTGGCAAGAGTGATGTCAGATTGCCTGGCTTTTGACTATCCGTAACGACTTTCAATGATATACATAAGGCAGCTGGGACCAACAGGTGAGCGTGCTTCTCGAAGCACGGAGGAATCTCACTTAGTGCGTTTTTTCTTATGTGGTTTCCCCGGTAGGCCTATTCCTCGGATCTGTTGTGATTCTGTTTAATTTGAAACTATTGAATAATTAAAGAAAAGGTTGAAAATGATAAAAGTGATAAAAGTGATAAAATTTATCCATCTGATTCATAATTCTCTAATACTTCTGCTTCCTCTTCTCCTTGTTCTTCATCCTGGATGCAAGTAAATTGCCTCAATAAAGACATATCGCATGTCTCCTAGTTAATATCAAATGAATCCTCAATTGTTGGTGATTCAACAATGGAGCACGACCGGTCTGGAGTGGAGTGTGACAATTTGTACACGCTACAGAACAAAACAGTCCAACTTATTTGCAACCACCTTTAGTACTACATCCCCTTCTACAGTTTAAAAAAATTGTGTTTAGCAGTTTTTCTGGCGCAGGTGGGAACAAAGTTTGAACTGGTTCTCATGTATCGTCGACCAACTTCCAACCCCAGTCTTTTGGGTCTTGCCACCAAGCCACACTTGAACTTGTTAATATACCCGAAAAAGATGTTGATGCAGCCACTGAGGTTGGGGGAAGACAAGCTAACTGCAATTGTTTTTTTTACGAGTATTTTTTACGAAAAATGCATGTTATGACGATCTCTTTGTTTCAAGTGTTTCAAAGGTGGAAACACTTTTATTATGCGTACACCTAAGCAGTGGAATTACCTGCTGGAGTTTGTTTCCCGTCAGCTACAGGGGTATTTAAGTCAAGAGTGAATAGTTTATTTCTAGGCAAGTGTGCCTCACCGTTGACCACATCATCGTGGCCAAGCACAAACCTCAACACTAAAAAAAAATCGTCGTGGACCACACGCAACAGCTCGCCGCTCGCCGCGTGCGCTCGCCGGGTTAACTAATCTGACAACAAAAATGTCTTTATAGACACTAAATATGGTTTTATGAAAAGCCACGCGCAACATTTCTAAGCAATACAACAAAGTTTTCGTAGTAATTCGATTGACTAGGTCCTGAGGCTCAAGATAAGTGTCACCCAATGTCGGCGATGGCGATTGCCGAAACGCCAATATGAGTTTTTATTGTGTTTGATATTCCCATACATTATTAAAAAACAAAATAGTTAGCGCTACACATTCGTTGATAAAATGTCTCGCGTCCAGGGCCTCTGGAACATGTTCTTCATTACTATCCTCGGAACGTTCTTAAGTCTCGTTTGCTAGTTCGTCATCGTGATCGGAAAAGTGAGTTAGGGCCTCGTTACAATTAATAGAACCTTTCTTGTCACCTCGCCTGAATGGTAACAAATATCCGATTTAAAATCTGAATCTCAATGTAGTATTTTTGTATCGTTCTACTACTTTAAGCAAACGATTTTTTTTTGCAAAGTACCCGTTATTAAAAAAAAACATATTCACCGATACTAGCCAACAAAAAACCGACTGAAATATAACAATTTAAAGAAACATCTTTAAACCCTCGCTACGAAAAGCCGTTTGCTATGGCAGTTGTATGGGCGTCGTGGCATCTGACGTCGGATTCTCTTTCTAATTCTCACAAATTGACGCTTTATTACTTAGCTCTAATCAAGATAACATTTTAAAATATCTTTCATTATTTCTTTAATACAGTTAATAAATATTTCAGTTAGCAAATACAAAAATTACATGCTTATATCCTTTGAAAATCGTAAAATAAGATGTGAGGCATATACTTACCAGTTAAGGGTTAATTTTAGCAGCTGTGTTGCTAATAGATCGATAATTACTGCAAAGACCTGTAAACCATTCATGCACGGTTGTGTAATTTTGTCGATGACTGCATACATTTGCACTTTTTGCATTTTTTTGTGCATAACTAGTTTTAAAAAAGAAACATGTTATATGTACTTAAACGACCGGATTTATATTCTAATCCAGTTGGACATAGAGCCTCCGCCTCTGTTCACATATTTTAATATTACAAGCTAAAGTTATTAAGAAAAACTTTGACAAGTGCACGACAAAAAATCAGATAAATTAAGAAATTAAAATTCTATCGTTATTTTTGAAGTTGAAAAAAAAACATCGTAAAAAAGGCATGGAGTCGATACCAGAAAATGTTCTTTTAAAAGTGCCTCCGGGTGCACTTAACGATATTAGAAAAATCTATAATTTGGACAAACCTGGAAGGATTGAAGAGGCCATCAACATTTTGGAGGAGTGGATACTGAAACAGGATCATGTCATAAAGAAGGATTTTAGTAAGTACTTAAATAGTCAAGTAGTATAATAGAGGTAATAGATAAGTGATTAAGTAGGGACAGCCTCGTTGGTCTAGTGGTTGGAAGTGCTACTGCTGAGATAGAGGGTCCTAGGTTGAATTCCCAGGTCAGACAAAGTTTTATTGGGCTTTTCTATCTGGAATTTCTCAGTAACGTGGACTTGTGGCGGAGTGTTTTCGAAATATGTGGCTACGGACATGATGTTATATATGTTTAGTAAATAAATACTTAAACGAGTTTAACTAAGATGTTTATTGTATATTTTATTAAAATCGTTTGTTTTTATGTTGCTTTGAGCTTGTTCTTGCCTACAAATTTTAATGAGTGTGTAAGTTTGTGAGTATCGATGGACGGAGATTTGTTAATCTTTTACGCAAAAACTACTGAACGGATTTAGATAATATTTGGTGCCCAGAAACTTTATAACCTGGTTTTACACACAGAATGCTTTCTTTATCTTCATCCAGGTCGTAGGAATAACTTTGGGATGATTATGATTTTCCAATCATCAGTATCTATAACGATCAGATAGACGATAATAGCTGCGACACGAATTCAAAGTAATGCAGCTATTTATTTATTTATTCAAACTTTATGCACAAATACAAAGGCGGACTTAATGCGTTAGGCTTTTTCTACCAGTCAACCAGCTGGTGCAGAGATTAAACATGGCAGATGCAACTAAATGAATGAACTACTGAAAAAAAAAATATATACTTAGATACATACATATAATAAACAATGTCAATAAGAAACCGAATCCAACAAAATGACTGTGTGTTTCCGTACACAATTCATTTTGTAGACTGTGTTTTGTTCCATTTAAATATTGTTATTATTAAATGCCTTTATGTTCTTACCCACTTATTTAATTATGTTTTATCAAAAATGTGGAAGTGTTTGCCACATCGATTGAATGAAATTGTATATAGACTTGAATAGACTATTTATAATCCGGCAGCCTTATTACGTACTTTTTGCAAGAGCAAAACGAAAGCGATTTTTGTGCAATAATTGCTCTTCAATACAGAAGTTTTAGAGTTATTGGCGGTTTGTTTTTTAAATAATTGCATTTGACAAACAGCGATCAATTAGCAAATGACTGTGTAGGATCTTCCATACATACACTGCAGCTAATTCCGATTTATATGACATTAAGCGTTTGACCGCTATCGTTTTGCTCTTGCAAAAGATACGTATAAGCCTGCCGGGCAAGACTGGACTAGTCTCAGGAGTGATATGAAATAACATGGAGTCAGTGATAGCGTGACGTTTGACAGGATGGAATGGAAGAAGAAACCATGTTGCGACGACTCCAAGTAACCTGTGACAAGGGCGGGAAAATGATATTGAATCTGTCCTAGTAGTCAATATTGTAGAGGCTTTCCACATAGGACGAGCAACCTGTTCGGCCGCTGACACCTAAAGCTGGCGACTTATATTTGTTTTAAGTTTGGAAGGAAATCGAATACAGAATATTTAGAAATATATCGAACGCGTGTAGTTTTTTGTTTAGCGGGGACTTCTATGAGTGCCTACGAGCGGCACGTTTGAATAAATATACGTCGTAGAAGTCGAATAGTATTTTTTTCAGCCCCTGGCTGCGTCCCCCTTTTACAAATGGTGGAGGCTATTGGATAGTGGATATGGATAGTGAAAATCCTGGTAAATAAGTAAAAATCTAAGAAAAATACGAAAAAACATATTTTCTCGTGTGCACGGCGAGAACAGTGCGCGAAGCCCTATCAACGAGTGTACGTCGCGTCGTTACGAGGAACGAAAGTCCTGTCGGCGAGAACCCCAGCCGACGAGCAAACGCAGAGAAAATAAAGATAAGTGGTCTATTTTAATTAAAAATGGCACAGCCAGTTTTTACGGGGACGGGAACAAAGTCCAGTTTCGAGGCTTTCCTCTTGCAGTTCAAGGTTGTCGCCGCTATAAATAAATGGCAAGAACAGGACTTAGGGCTCATTTTGGGAGCGTACCTGGACGGCCCGGCACTCGCTTATTTTAAATTCATCTATAAAGACGGTCTTTCATTCAAAGAAAGGTGAAAGGCAGATTTTGTACCGCATATTTTTTTTTGTTGTTCTGTTATAGAATTTGGTATTTAAATAAAGGCAACTAAGCCATTTATTTTCATGTAAGTTTACTATTTTTAGAACTTCGGATTAATTAATAATATCAATAAAAAGATTTTAATATAAAAACGTAATAAAATCGTGCACTCAACGCAGTTATGTTTTTAGATGTTGCCTTACATAAAATAACACAAAATTGAAATGATAATTAATTATTTAGAAATAGAAATAACATTAAATATAACCAAACTCATCATTATCAAACTGTCGCAGTCTGCTGGTGGATATAGGTATTTAGTAATACCCTGAGTAGGTACGATCCTCATCTCAATCTACCTACTTATTGGTAAGGAAAATACTACAAAGATAGCAACAAACAATTTACTTTACACATAACCTATGTAACAATCTGCAACATTTACCTATATGTAACAATTTACATTGGTACACTAGTACACCTTTAAAAACAAAACTGGTTATAACTTTTACGTTCCAAGTTCTAAAAATCTAAGAATTAAAAAAGGGCTTATTTATCATATTAACTACCTATTAAAACAAAAAATATCCCAAAACACGAAATTTTATTTGCGGTACGAAGTTCCCATACAAGCCTGCCGTTCGCCTTTGCGATGGCCTCAAAAAGGAATTTTCGTTGGGGATAGATTTTGTCGAAAAATTTTACAACGCACGACAAGACAGACAAGAGGAAGTAGATGCCTTTTTCTTTAGACTGTCGGAGTATGCTCAGCAAGCAGGTATAACCGATGAAAAAATTTTCATTAAAATGTTTTTAAAAGGGGTAAATAACTACTACAAATATAAATTAGGTACGAAACTATACAGCTCCAGGACAGAGCTGCATGACACACTAGTACAAATGAAAGAGATATTTGGTGGTGTGCAAAGTGAGCGGATGAATTTGCCGTTGCAGCCTCCGCGCGTGCGTTTCGAAACGCCGTCTTCTAACAACCAAAGGTATCTCTGGGAGACCAGTAAGCCCTGGTCCAACCACGTCCAGCGCGACTCCGCATCGGGAAGGCGATGGCGAATCCTTTCACACGCTGAGGTACGATTTTCGCCCAAGGCAGCGCTTCGAGAACAGAACTAACCGCTCTCGTATTGCCCCTAGATATAGAAGCCCACTACCAACTGATCACCCAAACGAACCAGGACACAGTCAATAAAGATGGATGAGGAGTTGCGGGCTGTGTCCATGAAAGAGCAATTCCCGATTGAAAACAATAAACACGGTGATCAAACTCCATTTATTAAAATTAGTATAGGTAACCGATCGTATGACGCATTAGTTGACACAGGTACTTCCATCTCGTGCATCGCCGAAGAACTAGTTGGCTGCTAGGTTTGAAGCATACCAGTGATGAGACGAAACATTTTGTGAAATCCATTTCGGGTTCTTTTCTAACGATTATGGGCAAAACAAGAATCAACTTCATCGTGGATTCGTGTGTTTTAACGAATGACTTTTTTGTGATGAAAGGCATTAACCAAAGTCTAATATTAGGCCAAGACTTTTTATATAAAAATGGGGCCATCATTGACTATAATAAGAAATGTGTATTTTTTAAAGGAAAATTTTCTGCTAAGTTTTGTAAATACTCTGAACAAAACGTTACGTCATTTTCACAACCTCTGGTTTATTGGAGCTGTCATGACAGAACAAAAAATAATAATAACGTCGTAAACGGCCAAGAATCTATAGAAGAAAAAAGTGTACATACCGTATCTAAGAATGACTATTTATATTTTTCGAGATTAGTGAATGGTAATGATGAGAACTTTATATCAACTGCACCTAAAGAATGTAATGTAAAAAGGGAACTTGATATAAACCCGAACTTGAGTCTGGGCGAAATAGAGTCACTTATGAAACTTCTTTCATCTTATGGAGAGAATTTCGCATTTTCAACATCAGAGCTAGGCAGCTGTAGTGTAGAGGAAATCATTATTAGAACTGTAGATGAAATACCAGTCCATCATCCGCCCTAAAGAGTATCTCCAAAACAACTTGACATAATAAACACGCAAATAGATGAGATGCTAAAGAATAGTGTCATCCGGGAGTCAAGGAGTGCATACGCCTCACCCGTGGTGCTAGTACAAAAGCCAGATCAGTCCTGGAGGTTCTGTGTTGATTATCGTAAACTTAATAAAAAGGTCATTACCGATAGTTACCCGTTACCAATCATAGAAGATCTGATGATTTACTTATCAGGGGCGCGATACTTTGCGGACTTAGACTTAAATTCAGGCTACTGGCAGCATCGTTTATGCGAGAAAGATAAACATAAAACAGCATTCATTACTGCGTCGGGGTTGTATGAATTCAATGTTTTACCTTTTGGGCTCAAAACGAGTCAAGCTGTTTTCCAAAGGATAATGGACAAGGTCTTAGCTGGCATTAAATATAAAAAGGCTATTTGTTATGTAGATAATATCCTAGTTTGGGGTAATAGTTTCCCAGAGTTTTTAGAATCGTTAGAAGAAGTCATGAGTAGATTGAAGAAAGCAAACCTTACGCTGAAACCGAATAAGTGCAGTTTTGGTTATAATAAAATTTCGGTATTGGGGCATGAAATCTCCGGGGAAGGAGTTAAGCCCGATAATGAGAAATTACAGTCATTAAAAACACTAAAGACCCCAACCAGTGCAAAACAGGTTAAATCTGTGTTAGGTTTGTTTTCCTACTATAGAAAATTTATTAGTAACTTTGCTGAAATAGTTCTGCCTTTAACAAAATTGTTGAAAAAAAACATCAAGTTTATTTGGGGAAGGAATGAAGAAGAAGCCTTCCAGAAGATAATAAAAACTATGGAATCACCCCCGATCTTGCATTTTTATTCTAGTAGTAAGTTATTAACCACTAGGTTACATGTGGACGCGAGTGGTGAGGCTCTTGGCTGCTGTCTCAAGCAAGGTAGTGATGTGATGTTCCCTATAACATATGCATCCAGGAAGCTGAGTGAAGGAGAGAAGAAATATTCCACAACAGAGAAGGAGTGTCTTGCTTTAGTCTGGGCGTTGAATTATTTCAAACATTTCCTGTGGGGTTTAAAGTTCCAGGTTGTCACTGATCACAAGGCGTTGTGCTGGCTGAGAGGTAGAAAGGACATGAATGGAAGATTAGCTAGGTGGTCGCTGTGCATCCAGGCGTATGACTTCGACATTGTTCATTGTGCAGGAAGAGACAACGTCATAGCAGATTTCTTGAGTAGGAATCCTTTAGGTCAAGTAGATGAGGACCAGAAGAAGTCTGAAGAGGGCTCCGACGATGGCATGCAGCTGTATAGGATAGAGATAGTTAGAGTTAAAGATGAGCAGCTTGGAGATGAGTATTGTAGGTATTGGTTGGATAGGATAGCAGTGAGTGGGTGTAATGTGGTGAAAGGGTTTAGTGTGGTAGACGGCATTTTGTGTACGAAGATCAGAATTTTAAATGATGATAGAATGGTGGTGGTCATTCCTAAAAGCTTATTGCAGGAGGTGTTGAGGGAACTTCATGATGATCCATGGTCAGGCGGTCATTTAGGTCTGGCGAAAACTTTGGCTAAGTTCAGAGCTAGGTACTTTATTAAGGATGCTGAGAAAGTAATAGATAAATATGTAAGAAGCTGTATGCTGTGCCAGGAGCGGAAGAAGGATAACCAGGTGGCACAGTTGCAACCTGTTGTGGTGAATCATTTGATGGAGAAGATTGGGATAGATGTGTTAGGTCCATTCAGAAAGTCGCTGAGAGGTAATAGGTATATTATTGTGAGTTTAGAGTATGCATCGAAGTATGCAGTGTGCAGAGCAGTGCCTAAGGTGACCGCGCAGAGGATCAGTGAGTTCTTGATAGAGGAGATTTTCTGTCGTTTTGGAGGAGTTAAGGAAATAGTATCGGGTAGGGGGTCAGTTTTCACGTCTCGCTTGATAAAGGAAACGGTAAGGTATTTCGGAGCCAAGTCACGCTTCACCACTGCGTTCCACCCAGCAACAAATGGGTTAGTTGAACGATTTAATCGAACAATGTGTCAGATGTTGTCCATGTACGTCTCCACCGATCAGCGAAATTGGTGTAGTTATGTCCCACTGGTATGTTTCGCTTATAATTCAAGCAAACAGACCAGCACTAGAATTTCACCCCATATGTTGCTGTACGCTAGGGAACCATTATTGCAGACAGACATGATAGTAAATAGCGGCAATAATAACATGATTGATTATGTGGGACGTCATGAACTAGGAAATAATCTGACACGATGTGCCATAGCCAATATAAAAAAGGCACAGGTTAAACAGAAAATGCTATATGATAGAAAAGCTAAGTTCAGAAGGTTTACGCCGAATCAGTTGGTGATGCTCTACACGCCCAGACGGACCATAAATAGGAGTTTGAAACTATGTAGGTTATATAAAGGCCCCTACCAAATAGTTAGGCGATTATCTGATGTTAATTATGTAATTAGAAAGTTAAATAATAGGAGATTTAGGGATATTGTACATATAAATAGGCTAAAACCGTTTAATGTTAGAGTAGGCTAGTTAAAGGTAATGTAGATACTGGTAGGCAAGGTTATGTAACGTCAATGTCTAAGTACGTTAAAAAAATATATATATATATGATAGACAGTTTTCAGATTTGACATGTAGGGATGGGCAAGCAGAAAATATATTTATCGATGATTTTTGCTGCAATTAGTATCGATGTGATTAAAATAAATTATTTTCCAATTCCATGAGCTGATGTAAGCTGCCGGGGGAAGAAAAGGCTGGCAATGCTGACTACGCATCGAAGCAATATCTGTTTTTTTTTAATTCAGCTAGGCTGAGCTTAATCCAGTGCATTGATGCATTTCAAGAGTGGGAGAGGTATTGGTCATAACTGAAACCGACTTTGCATACGGGGCATAGCCTTCGCAAAGGATGTTGATTTGGCATCATTGGTCCAGTTGATGACTGTTTATGGCATTGGTCCAGTTAATAACTTATTGATAATATTTAATACGTTAAGTGTGATAAGCTCTGGATAAAGTTCAATGATAGGTTTAGAAGATTCGATGCGATCCAGCCTTTCCTTCTCTGGCCTGATAAATGCTTGAGGATGAAATATTGTATCACGTTTGAATTTCACATAATTAAACCCTATCTGGGTGGATGTGAGTTATCACATCATTTCTGTTAGGAATAAGAGGCCGCCTTGTTACTTTTTCGGAGGTTTTGTGCAAGGAGGTTCAAGCATGACGGCGTTGACTTGTTAATGCATGTGCACTTGTTAGCTGAAATTAGAGTAAATATCGGAGAATCCGGTAATTCTTTTGCCATGACTTGAGCCTTCCCCTTGTAAGGGAAGGACCCCAGATTAATTCCTCCGTTAGGTAAAGGTGTTAGGTAAGAGTGATTTTCCTTCCAAAGTTGAGAATAGCTGCGCTTCACATGATTCTGCGCATCTATTCGTAGGGGCGTAGCTCATGTAGAGGCTTTCCACATAGGACGAGCAACCTGTTCGGCCGCTGACACCTAAAGCTGGCGACTTATATTTGTTTTAAGTTTGGAAGGAAATCGAATACAGAATATTTAGAAATATATCGAACGCGTGTAGTTTTTTGTTTAGCGGGGACTTCTATGAGTGCCGGCCAACGACGATATAACCACTTGACGGCGCATACAGTGCCCCGACGCTCGAAAACTATTAGTATTTTGTCGCCTATGTAAAGGCTTCGGTACTAGTAACCATTTTAGTTGTGTCCAGTTATTAGACCTGTATGCACGCAAAATAAATACAAATTGTTTTATCTTTTTATTGCAATTATAACGCATAAAAATGCTCTCATGCGTCGTAAAGGGGTATGGGAAACATGCCAAGACATCTAGTTACAAAAAGGATGGCATAACTTTTCATCGGTAAGTAAACAGTACGAAAATTATTTTTAATTTAATCAGATTATGAGACACCGCAGGGATCTAGTTAAAATGGTGGACGGGATAAACGAGCACACTTTTGAGACCCGCGTTGATGTCTTTTGGAAAAGTCTCGCTCTTTCACTAGACAATTCTAATGCTTCTATCCCTTTCTCTCCCTTTGTATTTTTATCGTAAATATCTGTGCTGTTACTTTTAATAGCTGAAGTCGATATCGATAATAATAAAATTAAACTTAATAAAAAATTTATGAAAAAATATCTATCTACTTTTAACCGACTTAATAAAAGGAGGGTGTTCTCAGTTCGTCGAATTTTCTTATGAATTATGTTCCCGGATTGACCGATTTGGAAAAATACTTTTTGTTTCTCTATGTCCCCGACACACATATTTATATTTGTAATTGATTGATTTTTATTAAATAATATTTATATGATTTTAATTGAGTATTTTTAATAATGTTAAAATCCATTTTATCGATATCGACAATTTTCCCTTAATCGAGTTGATCAACCCTAACGATAGCCATACCTACGCAACTTACTTTGAACTGACCAATTGCAGCCGCGCGTTCTTCCTCGTCCCCCGGCCCGCGGTAGTGAGTAGTGTGCTTAGAAGAAATCGGCCTATAAGCTCTCTAGTGGTTATATTCTCTTTGGTGCCGGCCTACGAGCGGCACGTTTGAATAAATATACGTCGAAAAAGTCGAATAGTATTTTTTTCAGCCCCTGGCTGCGTCCACCTTTTACAATATATAAGAACGACTTAATCATCGATGAGTTAAAGATTCACTCTTTTTCAGGCAAGCGATACCTGGAGTTAACGTTGATAGGTAGCAAAGGTTCCGTAGAGAAGGCAAAGAAGCAGATAGACCGATTGTGCACGATGAAGACGCTGATTCCAAAGTTATTTTCGAAGACCAATGTCAAGACAGAACTGCAAGAAGTATTCCAATTTGGGTAGGTTATATTATGAAATGCTCAACCTGAGTTTTCTAGATGTAAGACATAAAATGTAATTTTAAGATTTCAATAAACCCGACTGCAGAAAAAATGATTTTAAAGAAAATCTGAAAAGCAGAAACAAATCTAGTTGTCCAATTTGTAAGTAATATTGTATAGAATAGCGACTTTAATAGAGCAGGCGCAAAAAACATAATCCTCCTTTGGCAGTCTGGTAAAAATGACGTCGTTGGTGCAATCAGATCAGAATTCAGAGTGATATGCAATCTAGTTTGCATTATCACCTGTCTAAATATGTTCGTAACTACGCTGGGGCTGGCTTGCAGTCCTGGATGCAGCTGAATATTACTAAATATTATACTCAATCAAGCGACTGCCTATCTAACTTCCAAAACCCATGGCGAACTAGTCGTTCAACTTTCGGGACTTTTTTGTTTAGAATAAATTTGCAAAGTGCTTCTACTAGTAGGTCCACTTTATGGACAGATTTATTGCGTTCGACGTTGATTTGTCCAATAAAAGAAAGAAAATAAATTTTTGGACCCAGCATAGCACATACGAATAAAAAAAAGAAATATGCTTAGCGGTATAGTAGTTGATATAGTATCTAATATAAAGGTAGATAGGTAGAATTATAAAATTAATCATAAATAAAATAAAAAAGAGAAAATTAAGGATGTTAGTGTCAAATATAGGAAGCACAAAAATAAATATAAAATACCTGTTTCTAGCGATTCGATCACACCAGGGTTCATGACACCTATGAACATGAGTTGTGGTGGAGAGTCGTTATGGCCCCGACTTACGAGCCGAAGGTCGTGGGTTCAAACCCAGCCATGCGCATTTCGTTGTGTTATTTATATCACCACCACTTGTCTCAAAACGGTGAAAGAAAACATCGTGATTCCTCACCAACATGTCTAAATCTATTAACCGTTTTAAAAATATATATTGTTATGTACGTGTATATTTAAACGGCTATACAATATTTTGCAGTAAGGTGATCCCATTGCCGATATTAACGGACGACTTCAACAGAATATTAATCGTTCAAATTAACAACAAAGAATTGACGAAAGAAGCCATAACGCAGTATTTCCAGTTCATCATAGTCGTAAGTTTACTATTTGTTTTGTTTTAGACGGTGTTACTGTAGTTTTCAAAGTTGTAGTTAATGTTTTTATTCAATTGGATTTTTATTTGGCAACAGATACTGTTACATATATATATTATTATCAACATTATTTACAATACATAATAATTGGTTACAGCTCCTATTCTCTTATGTGTTAAGTTAACCTTATATGAAAAAGAACGGGTATGTCTGCATTTATTTGTTGTTTTCAAAACATTTTTTTTATTAAAATATATAAAAAGATGCGCTTCCAGACTTTATAACATGTATAATCCCAAGTGACTCTTATAATACTTGTACATACAAAAAATGCAATTCTGATGAGAATTCAAAATAGTCGCGGGTTGATAATTTAATTTAAAAAACAAAAACACTTTTTTTCAGTTGGCTGAATACTTTAAATTACATGATTATTTGGACGGTTATATAGTAATTCACGACTTAAGACAGATGAATTTGTTTGACGTTCTTACAAAAATTGACACTGTGGAACTGCAGCAGCTGGTGACAATATTAATTGTAAGTATTAAACCACATATTCATGCACTCGCGAGCAGCCGCACGGTAAAGTCATAGCACTCAAGTAATTATTATTTAACCATCTCCAGCGTAAAATGTTAACACGGGAAAATTACCAAATACCATAACTGTGATAAAAGGATAAAAATCTCACATGGGCTTGCTCTCAAATGTGGTAAATTAGTTAACGCAAGTCCTTCGTAATTTCGAAAGTTGATGAAAATGAGGATGATAATGTTTCTGACCGCGATAAGAACAGTGTTGCAGTGAATAAATTGCTTCGTAATATTTTACTCAAGGTTAAGAAAGCAGTGAAGAAAGAGCTGGCAATCTGCAACCCTAAAAAGCGACCCCTAAAACCAGGATCTGTCACAAAAAGTTGGCAAATTTCCGTTGGCGCCATCTTGGATTTCGGTTTTGACCCCACATATATGTTATTAGTGAATCTAAAAACCACGAAAATGACACCTATGACGCAAAAATTCCAATTTCTCGTTAACACTCATTCGCCGTGATCTTAATTCTAGTAACTATTATTATATACACTGTTGGGTAAAAGGCATTATTTTAAAAAAAACCAAATATAATATCGTAAGAATTCTTGTTGTGGTCTATTCATATTAACCACTTAGCTTTATAGCCGTTTAAAAGAAGAAACAGCGTGTTCTCAGCTACTTTCACTCAATGAGCGTTTTACGTCTTTGGTCGTAAAGTATACACTACATCAACACACACATTTTCCATCCTTATACTGCTTTGTCCACATTCATTCATTTTGATCATACACGTACATCACTTTCGAGTACTACGCAAGTACGCACTCGACTTAACTAAAGAATATCACAAATCAAGATAGATATCCTTTAAGCGCGAGCGTCCACTACAACTCCCGACGTCAGATTGTACCTACTAAAAATTTAAACATACAAACCTCTTTTACAGGAAGGCTACGGAGCTAGATTGAGAAGCCTTCACATGATTACAGAATCTAAAGCTATAGAAATGCTCATTAACCTTGTCAAGCAATTTGTTAGCGAGAAGATTGGTTACAGAATATACGCCCAGCGAACCTTAGAGGATTTATATAAAGCAGTACCCAGAGATTTGCTGCCGGTTGACTACGGGGGAAAACAGAGATCTGTTGACTCACTGTGGAGTAAGTTATAATTAATAAACCACTCCTAATTTCATAAAATCAATATACTTCATTGATTTGATATCAAGTGAACAACCAGTTTCTGAGTAATACCATAATTGAGCAGTGGTTGGCCCATTGCTAACGACCGAGACTTACGAGTTCTAGATCGTGGATTTGAATCCATAGAGGCTTTACTTTGGGTAAATTATTTCATCACCACTGCTCTAAAAACGGTGAAGGAAAACTTTGTGAGCAAACCAGCATGTCATATTCCCCAAAGTTCGAAGATATGTGTAATCCACCATCCCACATTAGGCCCGCGTGGTGGATAAAGGCCCATTCCCTCTCTCACAGAGAGGATATCTATGTAGTGCTGTGGGAAAATTAAAAGGTTGATAAAGGCTGATCTATTTTCTGACTTAGTACGCTACAGGTGGTACAGCCAGTGGGCTGGTTTTAAACTTTATATAAGTAAAAAAAATATTTCGTTACAGCGGACACAGTGCAAGAACTAAGCTCAGCGAAACATGTGGCGTATATGAAAATGATGAGCAAAGCTTGCTCTGATGAAACAAAAAGACATTCAGGCAAATTTAACGAAGAATACATGGGCATGCCTGGATCCTTCAGATTTTTAAGTGTGGACTAATCTGTAACACAAAATAAAATAAACACGAGTAACTTATCGTTCAAGGACAAAAAAGACATTTATACCATTCCTCCTCTAAAAAGCTTATTTTATTCACTGAAAACAGTGAATAAAAAGCACTTTTAATCACTGTTTTGGTGTTTGAATTTAGAACACACCAATATATATTTGACCTTCATCTCAATGCAATACAACCTACTTGCGCATAAATTACTCGATACAAACTTCTTGTGCAAAGAATATTCGAATTGCAAACTCCTTCGTCGATTTAATTTTGAGTTTGTTTATATTTAGGATTTTGATAATGATTTTGATTTTGGTCTAAAATGTTTAGTGAATACTTATTTGGATTGTAATTCTATTAATTGCATTAATTGTTATTAAGATATTAATATTAATTGCATTGGTGTTTCAATAATTATAATTATGTAACGTATGTACGGAGGTGGTCACTGGCCCCTGAAACACAGGTGCTGTTACCTAGCTCAGCTTCAATTTACAAAAAGTGTGAATCCCTGAGGTTTCTCATTCTTTGTAAATTTTGAAGGTAATAAACCTTTTATTTATTTATTATTATTCCTTGTGCTATTTTGGCTTAAATCCTTCTTTTTCTCGTAGTCATGGTATAAAATATAGTATGCAACTCTTGAATAAAACGGATTTATATCGAGGGCCATGAATCACTCGCGTCGCTCAGGATTCTCACTCCCTACGGTCGTGATTCAGTTGTTAGAAACCTTCACTTTGTTCGTGATTCATCTATGGCCCTCGCTTTAAAACCGTCCTTTATTCACTAGTTGCATAATATACTATTATTTTATTGTTGACCAGGAAGTTAACTTCTATAAAATCAAAATATACAGTCAGATAAATAAATGTCACTTGCACATTATGAAACGATAAAAGACAAACTTATAATAATTTGTGATTACCGTTTCGTTTCGATATGTCAATGCCATCATGATACCGTTGTGAAAAATCTTTTTAACAAAAATAATTAAACTCACTTCCAAAACAAAACACTACAAAGCGAAAAATAAGTTTCTTTACCGAATTCGTGTCTGTGGTTTCGACACCAACTTCGGAAAAAAAAATGTTTTTCGCTTTGTAGTGTTTTGTTTTTTTAGAAGTCGGTCTGATATTTTTGTTAAAAATATTTAGATTTTTCACGGTCAGCGTCTTTGAGTAATCGGAAAAAAATACATAAAAAAAAGAGATTCCAACGAATTGAGAACCTGTTCCTTTTTTGATGTCGGTTAAAAAGAGGAAAATGCTATTTTTCTTGTATATATTGTATAGCGCCGTCTCTATAACACCGAGGTACCATAATAGTTTTGGCACATCATGGTAACCATGGCCCCTGGACATTGAATTTCCCCAGATAGAGTAAAATAGCGTAAGAATAAATAGGGATATATTCACAAATGATCTGCTATTAGCTGTTGATGTAGTTAGGGCTATCGGTATTTGTATATTTTTGGGAAACAAATTTATAAAAAAAAATCATTTGCAACATTAGCCTCTGTGATGGTAATTTTAGTATACCTTAAATAATAATAAAATGTTGTGAAACTTCGGCGTTCTATTGAATTATATATCTTTAGCTAGCTTTTGTTTTATAGATGACAACTGTAATAAAAAACTTTTTTATAAAAAAATACTACCGATTTCCATATGAGAAAACTACAAAGTGAAAAATAATTTTATTTTTGGAAGTCTTTAAAGTGTCTTTTGTAGGTACCTTTTTCTTTCCGTTATGGACACCGACTTCCAAATATAAAACAATTTTTCATAAAAAAAATATTTTTTTCATAATAAAGTTTTTTTTTCACTTTTTAGTTGTATGTACCTAATAGGCAAGTAGTTTAGTAAGTTACCTTAACGCCAGAATAGATAACTCGAATATCATGAAACTTGAACATAATCGGTGAAAGGACAGATCTGCGTACCCCTTAAGAGCATACTGGCGTGTTGTTATGTTATGAAATGGTATAATCAATAAACAGACTTGCGATTGCAGCAATCACGAGAGATTTGGCGTTATTTATTGAAGAGTTCTGTCGTTTATCTTCGGAGTTCTTCATCAGATCTTCAAAAAATTAAAATGGGACCAATTTCGAAACATACTCTTTCAAACAAAAAAAGAATATCCAAAATCGGTCTACAATTGACGGAGATGTCGGTGAACATATATTAAAAAAAAACACGAAGTCGAACATAGAACCTCCTCCTTTTTGGGAAGTCGGTTAAAAATGACAAAATTCTATGGGATTGACAAGCGCTACCGCTGATAGAAAGACAATGATTTTTCATTCTATCAGCTTATCTTGAGACACTGTGGTAAGCTGGACGAGAAAATACCGCGGAACTTCCCGAACGCTGCCCAGCCGAGTCAGACTCGAAGGTTGACCTAGTCCTCGAAGTTGGCCCTACCGAACTGGATCGTTTGTCCCTGATAGACATAGTTGCCCACAACTTTGAGTGTAGAGTCTCCGACCTTGATAGGAGTGGGTGTCACATGGGCATTCAACAGCACCTTGGTTTTGTCCATGTCCATCCTAAAATCCACTCTTTCAGAAGCTCTACTGAGGACATCGAGCATTGTACTGAGGTTCTCCATGGTCTACGCCATGACCACTATACTCGTATCGTCGGCAAACTGAAGATGAGTGATGTCATCACTCATCTTCAGTTGTATTCATATGCCATTGACGTTGATGTCTAGCCCCCTCCAGTCCAGAACCTTGAAGACATCCTCCAGTGCAGCGGTGAACAATTTCGAATATATGACGTCTCCCTGTCTCACACCTCGCTGCAGAAGCACAGGTTCCGAGGTGTGATCCTGAAGTCGAACTGACATGGTGACGTTTTTGTACAAACACATCAACATTTCGATGTACCGGAAGTCAATTTGGCACCGTTGGAAAGACTGCAGTAGAGCCCAAGTCTCGATCCAATCGAAGGCTTTCTCGTAATCCACAAACGTTAAGCAGAGAGGTAACCTGCCTCTCTGTCTGTCTGTCTCTGTCCTCTATTGTCTTCTGTATAACCTGCCGCAGCGTATGTAGGTGGTCTACGGTGTTGAAGCCTTTACGGAATCCGGCTTATACGGCAGGCTGGAAATCGTCAAACCTGCGCGCGAGACGATTCGTGATGACTCTTGAAAGCAGCTTGTAGACATGATTAAGTGAGATGGGCTGATAGTTCTTCAGTAGGGCATTATCGTCTTACTTGAAGAAGAGTACAACCACAACCCTGCACCATGCCTGTGGTGTTTTTCCTTAAGAATGACGGAATCAAACAGCTTCTGAAGGGCCTTAAATACTGGATTGCTAGCCGCCTTCAGGAGTTCAGCCGCAGCAGCAAAAGGTGCCTTGTTGTTCTTAAGCTGTTTCAGAGTTATCCTAATCTCATAAAGGCTCACGTTCGGAATGTCTTCGGTATGGTGTCGTGTCAATCTAGCTCTAGGGTTATTTGCTAGATTCGCGACGGGTTTACTGGTTAGATAGATATAGAATAGACATAGAATCTTCTCGATCTCTCTCAGAAGCTCCGGTTTGGCGAACATGATCCTGCCATCGTCTTCAGTTTCGTGAGCTAGCTATGACAAAGGTGAAGTGAGTTTTGAAACAATGCGTGGCTCTAGAGTTATCCTCATACAAGGTGTCTACCTCGTCGTCGGGGTGTGCCAAGGTCGGGGCATAGACCTTTAGAACCTTAAGCAAATATCTTGCGTATATTCTGAGTATAAGTTATGCCACCCTGGTCGACACACTCTTAACCTTCACCACGTTGTTCACAAGGGACTTGTGGGCGATAAACCCGACACCACCCTGGGACTGCCAGTCACTCTCTCGGAAATAGAGCAAGTTACCGGATTTGAGGATTGTCAAGTCCTTCCTTTCTCTTTGGACTGCAGATAACCCTATAATACTCCATCGCAACCTGCTCAATTCGTCCTCGAGTTCGGCTATCTTCTCGGCGGTCCGGAGTGATCGCGTGTTATACGTTGCCAGGTCCACTCGTTGGTGTTTATTGAGCCTTGCCTCACCATCGCCTCGACTGCTACCGTTGGCGAGGGTAGACGGGCTGCCAGGCACTCGGGGCTGTTTTTTTTTGTGCTATTGATTTTGGTTTTGTGGTGTTTGCCGTAATTGCCACGCTCGGCAGGTGGGTTGGCGATCGCAGTTTGTTGTTTAAGTCCCCAGAGAACGCTGTTGCCCATTCTCTGGTGTGTCCCTTAGTCGCCTCTTACGACACCCACGGGAAGATAAGGATGGTGAAATTATTAACGTCCGACACCATACAGGATATACTTCGGATAGGATATTTAGAGGTGCTTTGGATAGGATATTCAGAATACAGTCCAATGATTAAACACATTAAAGGGCAGGTCAAGAAAAACAGGTGTAACTTGATGTAGAAGCGGCAATATAGTTGCACATAATAAAATTGCCATGGACATAACGAAGACGGTGCGAAGGAGTATGTAGTTTGTTATATAAAGGTTTTGGTATATTAATGTAAATTTTGTCTAATCCTTCCTACTTCATATTGTGAACGTGATAGCTTGTGTATATTGATGGATAGATGTCATGAATATCTGTTAATCCTTTACGGTAATACTAATAAACAGATGTAATGCAAATTAGCATATGTATTGACCTGAACCTGGATTAGAACATATAATACTTTTCATCCCAGTATAATTATCCCTTGGGTTTATTAAAAAAAAAACACGCGGGCGCAGCCATGGGCAGAAACAAGTACATAACTTTGCTTGCAATAATTAGTTGAAATGCCACCTTGAGCATAACCTTTGCAAACATACTGTACAGCTTGAATAATACAACAGAATTTCAATAGGTTATATGAATAAGTATTCATATATTCTAATCCAGTTGGACATCGAATCTCCAAGTCTGTTCACATGAAATTACAATCGAAAATAAAACAAAAAACCTTGACAAGTGTTAGTAAAAAGTCGTATAAATTAAGATCTAAATATATTTATTCGTTTCAAAATTAAAAAAAAAACTGTGTACAAAATATGGAGTCGATACCAGAAAATATTCTTTTGAAAGTGCCTCCAGGTGCACTTTACGATATTAGGAAGATCCATAATTTGGAGAAACCTGGAAGGATTGAACAGGCTATCAACATTTTGGAGGAGTGGATACTTAAACAGGATCATATTATAAAGAAGGATTTTAGTAAGTACTTAAATTAGATTTTAAGCAGTTAGATTAGAACCACCTTAATTAATTTGAGATTGGACAGTCAAAATGATGGTTACCTGTCTAAAACAAGTTCACTGTTTATATCGGCCGGATTTTAAAATTTCTATTTTTAGTTTTAATAATAATTCATAATTATGTCTTACACTGCCTCGTTGGTCTAGTGACAAGCACTAATACTACAAATGAGATCCTGGGTTCAATTTCCGGATCAAGCAAATTTTATTGGGTTTTTAACCGACTTCAAAAAGGAGGCGGTTCTCAATTCGATTGGTATTTTTTTATGTATGAACACCGATTACTCAAATACGCCTGGACCGATTTCAAAACTTCTTCCTTTGGTCAGGATCTGATGATGGGATCTAGGAAAAATCGAGGGAACTCCTCAAATATTATAGGCACACATATAGGAATTTTTGTATTATGAAAATAATGCCATCATTTGCACTCTGAACGTATCATTTGGTGAAGTGAAACTGATGAAGAAGACCACAGATAGCCGATGGTACTCCTTAATGCTAAGTACGTCATGGGTATAAGATAATATCTTGAATCGTTAACTGACTATGATGAAGCAAATACATAGAAATAAATGGTACTGATGAAAATGGTACCATGGAACTGATCTGATGATGAAGCTAGAAGGTAGCCACTGGAACACCGTAATAAAACTATGTATCCTGGTCGTTTTTGATCTTATTGGAATCGGAGGTACCTACCAAAACTAAAAAGATATAAATAAAAAACTTTATAACAAAAAATATCAAACCGACTTCCAAAACAAAACACACTACAAAGCAAAAAATAACTTTCTATTCAGAAGTCGGTGTCGAAAAACAGAAAACTATAACCAAAGACACCGACTTCGAAAAAGTTAGTAGATTGTTGCATCAAGCGCAAAGTGAGCTATTAATGCATGAGTGTTATGTTGTTGCCCGGGCACTACTGACCGAATGCACTAATTACTCAATTTAGCGAGGTGCGTAATCTACTTTTCTTTCAAGTACCAATCTACCAACCGTGACAAAATATACCTAATCAAAATAAAAACTCAAGTTAATGAAATATTTATCCCGCGACTTTTGCGGCAAAAGATTATTAACAATTTAATTTGCAGCTGTATTTAAACTTTTTGGAGTTGAATTCATATCGCTATCGCTGTGTATTTCCATTTTTTTAACTTTGCTTGTTAAATATGAAGTATCAAAGTTTTACAATGGTAGTTTTACGATTTTATTCAGCCGATTTTTATTTTCAGCCAGTATCTTTTTGATCTAATGCATACATTTTATATTAAACTTAATGGGAGACATTAAACCTCTGTGGTAAATTTTGTCTAAATAAAAAATAAAAAACAGTGCATTAATGAAAAACTGTGCAAGAATGAGATTCCATATAACATTTCTGCACTGTTTTGGTTCTAAGCAAAAAATACGTCCTTTGTGATCGGTTTTGTAGTGATTAATGATAAGATTATTACGTATTTGAAAGAAAAAGTTATTTTTCGCTTTGTAGTGTTTTGTTTTGGAAGTCGGTTTGATTTTTTTGTTAAAAAGTTTTTCCATCTATAATTTACTAGTAGTAGCCGGAGTCTAGATTTGTGCCCAGTTGTTGTGTGTTGTATTGTAATAGGGGATGAGGAATAGGAATTCAACATAACTAGTGAATTGCAGTGTTCGAGGAAAACAGCCGTGATATGTGTTGAGAAAGGTCTAAGAAATGATGGATGGACTGAGTGACGAGTGATACGAAAAAAAGGGAGTCAGTGATAGCGTGACAGGGGACAGGACGGTATGGTAGAAGAAAACGTGTTGCGCCGACCCCAAGTAGCATGGGATAAGGGCAGGCAGATGATGATGATTGCCGTGTTTTGATGTTCATTGATTTATTGTTTAACCACTTAACATTTTACATGAATAACCGATACCATATTTTTCATCCATGTTATGTAATTACCACTGAAATATGAATTCTACATGGGAATACCGAAAAGTTAGAAACTAAAAACAAACGTCAACAGAAAAGCAAACCAAATCCAAAAAAAAAAACACTAAACAAAATAATCGCAACAATCAATAAACTCTTTGATTTATTCTTTGTTCATTCCTTCTTGATTATTTTCATTTCGATTGGCTATTAAGTAACTTGATGTAGCTTCCAGTAGATGTTTAATATGATACGTCTATATACTTATTGTTTTATTTAGTGTAACATTTTGCTAATAGCTCGTTTTACGAATAATACATTATTAAACTTTTTTTACTTATTTTTTTTTATTTCTGAAAAAAATATTTTGTATTTTGTTCTAACCGCAGACTTGGAGCTTTTTCAGCCTCATACAAAACATTTTAAATTATTGTTTTTTTTTTTTTCCTTTGTGTGTCCCAAACATATAGAATTCCTGTTTTTTTTTTTAATGTGTTTTACTTTAAAAAGGCTATAAAGATCTTATGCAAGTCTATGTAACTATACCAGTAACAAACCACGTTGCTTAGAGTAATCACACGAATTTAAAATAGCCAGTTTATAGTACAATACGTCTGACTTGTTCTTACTTGTTAAATTAAAGTTATTTCAACTTTAATTTAACAATATTAAAGTTATTTTGACATAATCCTATTATTCAATATATTAGTTATCGCATATTATGATATACTAGACCATACCTATTACTGAGCATTAGTGAAATTTTTAGAGAAGTGAAACGGTGAATAATTATTTTTTCATACACACAGGCTGTCAACGTTAATTATGGTGGCGTATTTAAAAGTTTTGCGAAATGAGTCGCCTCGCTATTACGCGTCCCTATTATTTAACTAATACTAGGTAACCTATTACTCTATATTCACTTATCTTAATACGAATATGCGTGGCTTGTATAATAAAACCTGTACCTATTACAAATGTATTTCTCACCTCTACTTCTTCTTCTAGTCCTTGAACGCCACTCAGTCTACGGCTTTTGACGTTTAAGGTTTTTGACGTCGGAAAACAAATTTCAGAACTCAAATGGAGCTGGTCAGGATACCTGGCAAGGCGAAGTGATGATAAGTGGAGACCTATTATCACCGAATGCGTTTTCCGACGTCAAAAACCTTCGACACACTGACATAAATCTAACTAGATAACGGAAGTTCCTCCATCTGTATGAAAACCATGCGTGCCACTTTATCACACACAATTTAAAAACAAATTTACTTACCATTTAAAGAAAACCTTTCCAATGCCTCGGCCAAAATTTTCTGTAGAGTCTTTACAGCTGAATATGGCTTATTTAGGCATTTTTCCAGATTTCGGTGGATTTACAATCGCGTCATCTAGTTAGATATATATCTGTGTTCGTACGCCTTTGCATCTCGACATTCGGAATTCGTTATATTAGGTAGAAAAACCCAACAGCGATTTACCCGATTTGGGAATCGAACTCAAGACCTCATGCTAACAGTAGCACTTGCGCCCATAAGTCCATTAAATTTTAGTTAAACCCGGCTTTGAGCAGTTTTCTCACGGCTACACGGACATAGAAATGATGTAGCAATAAATAGTTAAATAATTAAATATATAAAAACAAACGTTGCAAAGAAGCAAAATTAATTGGATGCTTAACCTTGCATAGACACGCCTCAAAAAAGGAAATAAGTATAGTTTAAATAAGGATTGTTATTATTAAATGTATTTTATAATAAGAATAAATCAAGAATGTGTACCTAATTCAATCTGAATTATTTATTTTTATATTACAACAAAATCCAAGGCGTGTAGTAGCCTCATAATAGTTTTGGACTAAAATAATGATAGTTAGAGTTATCATCATGTTTTCTGCGGTCCCATGTAACTTCGGGATGGCGCAACTCGTTTTGTTCTTCCATTCTCCTTTATCTACCATCCTTTCATTCTCTCCCTTTTCTTATACATCATTCCACACATTTTTTATCTGTAGGTTCGCCTCTAACCTCTATCTCGCCTGATAGTACTACGGTGAAGCACGCTTGCCTAAAAGAAACTTATTCACTCTTGACTTAGAGGCGCAAGGTTGTAGCTATCGAGAAACAAAGATTCCGGCTGAGAATTCCACTCCTTAGTGCACAATGAAAGTATATCTATCAGCCATCTATATGTATCAGCCAAACGGTTTGTGTTTAGTATGGGTGGGATGTCCACCATGTACTGATGGCGCATTGCCATACGTCTTGTAGTCCGACGATGAAAAGGGCTAGGCGGAATCTAATTGTGCAGTTCCGTCGCAAACTCCCTGAAATGTAACATTTGGCATCTTTTATCTGTCGCTCTCCATCCATCAACATTTTTATATCATCACAAACCAACTATAAGTTCTCAGTCAAATATAATTCAATACACGTGTATATTGGGCAAAGTTAGTAGGACAAACCCGATATAATTATTGTGGTTCAGACCGTCACTTTATATATCAAAAGAGTTGTAAAACAATTAAGACGACTAAATTAAAAGAACCTCCACAGTAGCTACTCATATGGCAGAATTATACGAGAAGAATTCCTTCCGCGCAGCGTTCGTTTCTTAGTTAACTGACTTGCCAAAAAGGAGAAGGTTCTATGTTCGGCTGTATGAGGGTTTTTTTTGTATGTTCGTCGATTTATCAAAAGAGATGTGTAACTTTATTTTTTGTTGTACAATAAAGTATATTCTATTCTATTTATCCGTCAATTGTGGACCGATTTTGAATACACTTACAATGATTTTGAATAGTAGGCTCGTGCTTGACCACTATCTTACCTGACGGTAAGCGATGATGTGGTCGACGGTGAATCACGCTTGCCTAGAAAAAAACCTATTAAAATGTTGAAAAAAACCTATGTTTGAATAAATTGCGTGCCCCAATTGGTCCCATTTAAATTTGTTAAAGATCTGATGAAGAAAATCGGAGATATGGAACAAAACACAAAGACGCAGGTTATAGTGGTGGGCAGTTCTAGGATGGTTACAAGAATCGACTGGACAAATCCAATTTTTTCGATAACTCATTGCTTCCGTTCTGCAAAAAAATTAAAAACTTGGGGATATACATTGATGAGAACTTCTCTTGGGCAACCTAACTGCAGGAGGTTAACCGCAAGCTATTTGCATCTGCTGCGTCATTGGGGAGACTGCGTAATTTTCTTCCGATTGCAACCAGGATTGCGGTTGCACAATCTCTTCTTCTTCCCATCCTTGATTATGCTGATGCCAGCTATCTTGACCTTACTCAAGATCAACTTGATAAGATTGAGCGGCTTCAAAATGTTTGTATAAGGTTCATATTTGGTTATATAAATATTACCATGTTTCCGAATTCCGTGTGAAGCTCAAGTGGTTACCTATTCGCCTTCGCCGGAATACTCATATTCTTTCCCTTTTATAATTATAATGTACTCTTTACTTCTTACACCCCTTTTTACCTCAAGAATCGTTTCCAGTTTCGCCGCGATTGCCACACGAGATTTCTTAGGTCATCAGAGAACTTACGAAATCAAATGCCAGCGCATTGCACGACTTTTTTGGATAAATAATTTACTGTACAGGCTACTCGTCTATGGAATGCATTGCCAGATCCAATCAAACGTGCTAAATCATTTCCTGTGTTCAAAAGACTTGTAAAGGAACATTATCTGTCGCTGTCTTCTTCTTAGCTTGTCAATTTCACAACAACAGAACTGTGATTATCAACAGATTGCCGTCATTTTTGTATTTCTTTTTATTTGCCTTTATGTTAAGTAGGTGTGTATGTATTTATGTATCTATTACATAGTTTCCTGGAAGAGATCGCGGTATGCGATAAGGCCGCCCATTGTATGTGTATTAGACTTAAGTTTCTTTTTATTCATGTATTTTATGGTGTACAATAAAGCATATAATAAATAAATTATAAATAAAACTCCTGAAAAAAAGACGGCAAATCTTTCGGAATTTCTGAAATCGCATGCCTGTTTATAATTAAGCTCTGGTACTCTGACATTTCACCTTTTATGTATTGTATTGCTATGTTTGTTTTATGTTATTACGGTAATCTATTCTGGCATAACTTTGGGCATTGCAGGTACCTTACTATAGAACTTGTCCATTATTTACAGAACTAAAAAGTGTAAAATAAAAACTTTTTTACAAAAATCAATCCGTATCATCAATTCGTATCGCAATCCGTGTGCTTGTTTTTGATTATTTGTTTTTTGTCACCGACTTCTGAAATTGAAGTTATTTTTCACTTCGTGGTGTTTTTATTTGGAAGTCGGCTGTATATTGTAGTAAAATGTTTAGTTGTAGGTTTTATTTTATTGTAAAAAAGTTTTTACTTATAAATAAGAGTGGATTGCATATCTAGAATGTTACTTTGTGTTACCAATTGACGTTAGTTTAACCGTACCACCTTACATGATCTTACAAAAACCATGACAAAATAAGTCGTTTTATCCGTACGTTACAACGTGTATACGTAACGTGTGTAACGTGTAATTAAGTAGGTATCAAATATTGTACTCAGTAAGTATTTATTTTAAAAAGTCATCCTAGCAAAAAGTAGATTTTTCAATTTGAATACTTACCTGTTGAAGTATGACGTTGTCCTTGTTTTACTATCATTATAAAATTAAATAAAACGTTTTTATAACTAACGTGGACAGGTTTTGAAATAAAATATATATTATTCACCTGTTTTCAGAATAAAAATATCTTCGTTTGAATCTTAAATTTAAACATTAATTTTAATTTAATTACTTTGAGAATCTTTTGATAAGTCATTTATGTATCAATCAACGAAACTAAACTAAGCTTGTGGCCCATTGTATAGCGTAGCAAACATATAAACTCAACACCCGGAGCCGGAGCCGGAGCAACTATCCCATAGTAATAATAATTGACTATGGTGATGTGTACTACTATGACCTGAATGCAGATCTACTCAATAAACTTGACCGCCTTCTAAATAACTGCATTCGATTTGTCTTCAACCTCCGTAAGTATGATCATGTATCCGCACATCGATCACTTTTGAAATGGTTACCAATTCGCCAGCGTAGAGTGCTGAGGGCCTTGACTACCCTGTTTTCTTTTATTGATAAACCCACTTCTCCTTCTTATCTGACTTCACATGTCCAATTCCTTTGTTCTGCCCACAGTAAAAATCTTCGTTCCGCCAATCATCGTCTTCTACAATGTCCCTCTCACCGCTCTGGGTTTATCCATTCCTCCTTCTTTGTCCAGGCGATTTCCCTTTGGAATGCGCTCCCTCAGAACATCAGGATGGCAATCAGTCGGTTGTCTTTTAAATTGAAGGCACGCGAACACATTCGCAAGAAGTTTGCAGAATCATCACAGAGTTAATTTGTTGGATTCGATTTCTCAATAACATATTTTTTATGTATGTATGTATCTAAGTATATAATTTATATATCTATATGTTAAATTGTTGTATTTATATTTCTTTACTTTTTTTTTTTTTTTTTCATTAGGTTGCACCTGCCATATTTCATCTCTGCACCACCCTAAGGTCGACTGGTAGAAAATGCCTAAGGCATTAAGTCCGCCTTTGTACTTGTACATAAAGTTTAATAAATAAAATAAATAAACTATCTGTAGGTCAAACAAATTTTTTTTCCGTGCGGGCGGTGCGGGATTCGGATCCACGACACCCAACGCAGCAGTCCATGGCTCAACCACTGCGCCAACCATGCGCCCAATATTAGAGCTCTCATAAAGAATGTATGAGTTATTAAGAAAAAAATCATTTTTTTTCAGGCAAGGGGTACTTGGAGAAAACCCTGATATATAGTAAAGGCTCGGTAGAAAAGTCAAAGAAGTTGATAGACCAATTGTGCACGATGAAGACACTGATACCAAAGTTCTTTTCAATAACCAATGTCAAACAAGAGCTGTCAGAAATGTTAACATTTGGGTAAGTAATATTTTCAATATAATATTTTCACCTACGGCAGCGATTGAGAGATACCTCAATATCCCTCCGCTGCATATGATGGTTGAATTCGAAGCAAGAAAGGCATTACATCGTCTTGCTGTTGCTGGACTATGGAATGCTTCTAAGCCAAAGACTAACCATACAAAGTTCGATGGAAATGAAGGCCTGGATCGGGTAACAAGCATGATATCTGATAAAATGCAAACTATGTTTGTATTTGAAAGGTCTTTTAAGGTCCAAATCCCTACAATAGAGAACTGGACGAAGGGACTAGATCCACCAAAACAAGATAGTCTGGTGTGGTACACTGATGGATCCAAAATGGAATCAGGTACAGGAGCGGGCATATTCGCAAAAGGTTACAAATGTAGCAAAAGCTTAGGTAAGATGGCAACTGTATTCCAAGCAGAAACATATGACATAATAACCTGTGCTCAAGAGAATATAGACAGAGGAACCAGAGGTAAATCCATATATATTCTTAGTGACAGTCAGGCTGCAATCAAAGCCATGGCATCCTACAAAGTGGACTCCAGACTTATTCTGGATGCTATCCGGACCCTAAACAGGCTTGGGAAGCATAACAGGGTAAGACTGATATGGTTCCCTGGGCACAAAGGAATCCATGGTAACGAAGTGGCAGATGAACTGGCAAGAGAGGGCTCAGCAAATGATTTTGTGGGCCCAGAACCATGTGTAGGCATTTCGACGTGTCTCGTAAAAGCCGCATTTAGGAAGTTTGCAGATCACAGACAACGAACACATTGGCTGTCTAATACCGGTCTACAACACTCAAAGAAATTTCTAGGCTCTACTTTCAAAGTCCGGAAATGCATTTGGAATATGAGCAGGGGGCAAATCCGCTACCTGCTTGGGGCCTTTACTGGGCACTTTGGAACCAACGACATGCTCATGAAGATGGGTCTGGCCGCGACACCCATGTGCAGGTTGTGTGGGGAACATACGGAACGCATGGAGCACCTTCTGTGTACATGTGATGCACTGGCTGGGAAGCGAATGAGTCTCCTAGGGGTTGGATATCCAAAACCGGAAGACTATAGGCTCATATCACCTAGTCTCGTTGTAACACTCATGAAAGGAGTTTTTAACGAGATTGGGGAGGAGTAAGGTATCTAGGGGACCACAATAGATCCCAATGGGTCGAAGTGTCCGAGTCATTTCTCGGCCTCTCCACAAGATAAGATAAGTAATATTTTCAACCTCGAGGCTTCAAATAAACATCCGGAAGACCCAGGAAATGAGAACAGATGTAAAGAACCACTCACCGTTGCTGATTAGCACAGAGAAAGTGGAACGCATCCACATATTTATCTACCTCGGGAGCGTCCTGTCGGAGACTGGGTTTATTGAAGAGGACATCTATTCACGGATTGCCAAAGCCCAAGCTACCTTCGCAATCTCGGCAATCGCGTCAACTGACCCAAAGGATTAAACTCTAAATGTCAAATACGTGCTGCTCTTGGGGTGTGAAACGTTGAAGGTCACAAAGGATATCTCACGCCAAATACAAGTCTTCGTCAGCCGCTGTCATCGTCGCATTCTCGGCATTTATTGGCCCAAGACGATCTCTAACGTAGAGCTCATGGAGAAATGCCACGAGAACTTTTGCCCGCGACCATTGAACAGACAACAAGTAATTGTTTTTCTCCGTTGCTTAGGGCATCACAAAACTCCACGAGGTTCGTGAGTAATTAGCAAAAAAGTTTTCAAAATTTTGCTAGAAACACTCAATCCCTGATCTACAACAAATCGCGGCCGGCTCGCTGTACGCACACTGACACAGGACACGCAGGTGCGCCCGTTTCTCAGAATTTTGGGAATCATTACCTATTTTTGCATGTTTTGAATACGCTATCTACGCATAAATATTTTAACGTCACGCTTGCTACTGGGATTGCGGAGAACAGAATTCTTACCAAATCGCTTCGCGCACTATTAATTAACATAGCTCTGAATAATAATAGCTGCTCGATTTGTCGAAAAACCGTGCCAAATAAGGAACTTCTTAAATGCTGTAAATGATAATACAAGCACCATCTGCATTGCGCAAATGTCACTGAAAAACAATTCCAAGCAATGATGACAGCAAATAAATCTTCTTGGACTTGCACTAACTGTTGCAGCAAACTGGCAAAAGCTAATTACTCAACCCCAATAGTACTCAATAAGACTTGCTCATCTGCCGACTTTCTAAACACCAGCTATTTTGAAAATTCCTCTGATGATGGAGAATGCAACGTAACACTGAGACAAAAGTCTAACACCCATAATGTTTCTACTGATAGCTTAGTGCAAGATCTTTATTTAGAGGATAAGCTACGGACTATTATTAAATAGGAATTTTGCTTTCTTGAGACTAAAATAAAAGTCCTTGTAACAGACCAGCTCAAACAGATGACAGACCAAAAATCAGATTTTAAAGACTAGAATTTTTGCAACACTCAATATGAAACTTTTCAAGTCCTGTCTCGAGAGAAAAGTTACCATGATAAAAAAAATACAGGCTGAGAACGAACGTCTATTAACAGAATTCGCAGACCACTCCATGAGACTGTCATTGGTAGAGCAGAATCTACCCGCAAACAACATTGAAATCAATGGAATACCGGAATACAATACAGAAAATGTTATTACTACCGTAATTCAAATAGCAAAAGGTGTAGGAGAACAACTTGGAGATGGCGATATCCTTCATGCGACATGAGTTGCCTAATTAAACGCTGAGAGCAATAGGCCTCGTCCTATGGTCGTTAAACTACGAACACCCCGTCTCCGCGACAGGTAGATGTGAATTTCAATTAAAAAAAAATAACCCTAAGGAAAGCTCAACTCTAAAAATTTGGGAATATGAGGAGATCAAACGCCGTATACATGTCGGAGCATTTGTGTCCAGCTAACAAACAGCTGCATGCTGCCACAAGGCAATCAGCCAAGGAGTTGGGCTATATATTTGTGTGAGTTCGAAATTGACGAGTGTTTGTACGTAAAGGCGCACCTTCGCTGCGATTCTTATTCGCAACATGGAAAACTTAGCTTTACTCAGAACCAAAGAATAGCTCATTAGTTTAGTTTATCATTCCAACACTTACTCAGACAATGTTTCTGGTCAGAATTATATCCACAATGCTTGATATTTACTATCAAAATGTAAGAGGCTTAAGAACGAAAAAAAACGAATTGTGCCAAAACACTTTGCTGAACGATTATAAAATAATAGCGTTTACTGAGACTTTTCTGAATTCAAACATCCTGAATAGCGAGTTGTTTCTATCTAGGTACTGTTTACCGTCGCGATAGAATATGCCATAATACTGCTAAAAAAGATGGCGGCGGTGTTCTCCTACCTATTTCTCGGGATGCCCCTTCAGCCAGAGTCCACCATTGGGAAAGTGACAATTAAATCACAATAAATGAAAACCTCTGAGTGACTGTTAAATTAAAATTTAATAACATTGTAAAAGATATAGTAATTTGTGTCTCATATTTACCTCGTCCTGTAAAAGTTGAGTCTTTATATTTTTTTCTGAATACTGTAAGTTACACTGTGAACAACTTTGAAAAAGTTCTTACCCTCGGCGATTTTTTTGCTTTTAATTTTTCTTCAATTTCCACCGACCCAAATAGCTGTACCAAAATAAACATCCAAGAATTATCCGGAGTGCTTGATAACATAAACATTTCTCCACAAGAAGTTCTAGCGAAGATAAAGAAACTTGATACATCCAAGGGTGCGGGTCCCGATTGTTTTCCACCAGTTTTTGTAAAATCATGTGGGAGAGCCCTTGCAGAGCCACTGTGTCTAATATTTGATTGAACTTTAGAGTTGGGAGTATTTCCAGAAAAATGGAAAAAGGCTCGGATCGTGCCGGTACACAAAAAAGGCAATTCCAACAATATTAAAACTACAGGCCAATTTCCATCCTATCATGTTTTTCAAAGCTTGTTGAGTGACTCGTTTGTCCCATCATTACCAACTACTTGGACACTAAGCTTTCCAATAGCCTACATGGTTTCCGAATTGGACGTTCCATAGAGACTAATTTAGTCAGATATTTATCCGACATATCTGAACCGCTCGATTGCAGTCACGAAGTCGACGCATTTTATACAGATTTCAGCAGCGCGTTCAATAAGGTGAGTCATCCATTCACGATAGCAAAAGTGTGTGTTGTGTTCACGGATCTTTGTCAAAATGGTTTGCATCCTATCTTATATATCGTTCACATTTCGTTGATGTTATGTTTCTTACAAATTGTATGCACGCTCCGGTGTTCCACAAGGTTCCCACTTTGGCCCAGTTTTGTTTCTACTATTTGTTGTTGACATAACAAATCATAATTATTGAGCGAGGCCTGGAGCTATAGACTTTGGCATGTTTAATTTAATGTAATTAATTGATGCTGTATTAATATTATTATTTTATTGTGTGTAATTTTGTGTGTTTGTGACTTGTAGCATCATATTGGATTAACCTGTAAAGATGTTATAATTGGTGATAATAAATAAATAAATAATAAATAACAGGCACTGTCAAACAATGTTGTTAGCAGATGACTTTAAGATTTACAAAAAATCATTGGACCTGAAAACATCACAATTATTCAAAGCGATTTAACAAACGTCGAAAATTGGTGCAAATCTAAAAAAACCTTAAACCCCCAAAATGCTATCACATCCGTTTCTCTAGAAGAATGTCATCATTCCCAGCTATCTACACATAATGCGACACCTCGTTGGCAAAGGTTGGAGAAATACGGGATCTAGGGGTTCCGGTAGATAATGGGCTCACCTTCAAGCCATTCATCAACGACGTCGTGAAGAAGTCTGCGCAGAAGCTGGGTTTTGTTAAACGCAACACAAGAGGCTTCCAACCCTTAAATAGAAAGACCAAAATAATTTTGTTTACTACCCTACTGCGAAGTCGGTTGGAATAAGCCAGTAACGCCTGGAACCCACTCTACGCTGTTTATTCGCAAAGACTTGAAAAAATTCAAAGAGCTCTCATTTAACATCTTGCATTTATATCTAGGGGAATTAGTCATCGCTGACCGTATGTACAGCGCCTACGCTTTTTCTAAATAAAGACTCTGCGTGACCGTCGCCGTAAGCGTCATCTAACTTTCCATTACAAAGTAGCAAACGGGTTAATTAAGTGTAGTAATTTAGTCGAATGTATCCAATATCCATTCCCATCAAAACTACCCAGACATCCCATCACAAATTTACTCCATACTCCATTCCGCAAAAACAACCTAGGCCTCAACTCTCCACTTTTCCGCATGTATAGAAGCTACAATAGTTTTTGTACAACACCAGATAATGATTACACGGTGTTTCACTCAATAAATTTAAAAGAGCAGCCTCGGAGGTACGGGCGTGCGCAAATCCTTCAACTTAGGCTAATTATGAACATATACATCCTACCTACTTCTTTTTTTTTATTCTGTTTTTTATTTTGTATGTTTTTATTTTTACTTTGTTTTTAAGTTCAGATTTATATTTATATTTTGAAATAATTTAGTGTTTCTGACCATCTGTGTAAGCTAATACCTGTAATAGGCATACATACCAGCACCTTTATTTTTTCATTGTTTACTACAAACTGTTTCGTATGTAATGCTGTTGGTCTACCTTATAATAAATAAATAAATAAGCATGAATTGCCTAGGTTCGATTCCTGGGTTGTGCAAACTATAATTGGCTTTTACCAGCTGGAATTTCTCAGTAGCCGCCCGGACTTATGCCGAGTAGGTGGCAATAGCCTCGTTCTCTATTACATGGGATTTAAACGAAACTGGTGAAATGTGGGTGTATCTACTAATTATGTTATGTTAATAATTATAAAATATATGAGCACATTTTATACGTATTTTATATTTTTCAGAAAGATGTTCCCATTGCCCATTTTATCGGACGACTTCAACAGAGTGATAATGATTCAAGTTAACAGCAAAAAATTGACGAATGAAGTCTTTTTACACTTTTACCAATACGTCATAGTTGTAAGTTTACTATTTGTTTCGTTTGAGACGGTTCTCCTGTGACCTACGATATTTTCGAAGACGTAGTCAAATAACTTATTTCAATTAGACCAATGAGACCCGCTTGCGCCACCCTGAGTTATGCTTTTAGCGCCAGTGGGTCTAAAAGGCAGTTTTTAATTTTAAAATTAACGTTTCAACATTATTTATAATTTATTGTAGTTATTCATTTGCAAAGGCAGTCTCATAGTGAACCAGTACGACTCCATACTTAAAAAAAAAAAAGAAAATTGGTATCCCAAAATATATACGTTTCGAGGATCCATATTCCCGAAATTAGACGACAAATAGTGTCTTAATATCTATTGCAATATCTTACTAATTCGCCAACAGTAAAATATCGATTGGCACAAGAAAAGGGAGGTTTATACTCTGTAGTGAGTAACGTCGGTTGCGAATTATTATGACGAAGATTTTATCGAAGTGCAATTTCTGGTTTGTTTTTTACGATGTGAAGCTTGCATGTTTGTAAAAAACATTTGTTTTAATGTACTAAACTAACAAAAAATCTTATATTGCTAAAAATCTATATTATATTCCCAAGTGTCAAACTCATCCTGGCTTGGTCGCGGATAACTTAAAAGGGAGTTACTGTGGCCCTGGTACAAGCAACTAAAGGAACAGTGGTGGGTTTCAGAGTAGAAGTCATTGGATGACTTTAAAACTCAAAAAAAAAAAATGATATAAATCATACTTTCAAATACAAAATTCGATATTTTCGTGAATTTATTGATGTATGCGTTGTCTGTTTTATAAAACCTTTTTTTTTTTTCAGGTTTATGAATATTTGAAAGCACATGATTATTGCAATGGTTTTATAGTAATTTATGACGCCAGGCAAGTTAATTTGTTAGACCTAATAACCAAACTTAACACTATGGAACTACAGCAGATTATAACAATATTATTAGTAAGTATTTTTGAAGTTTTATGGATCATACATAAACATACATACATAAACTCACGCCTTTTTTACCCTTAATTCATACTTATCTTACTCATACTTATGTTCCTCCGTCCACTTTCCTTCATCTGATCATACACTTAAGACAGTAAGTTGCAAGTTACACAACTGATCTAACTGTACATATGATATATTTATTTCCTCAAGTACCACTAAATACCTTAAGAAAAGGCGGATTGTAAATCAGTGTTGACCAGCGTCTCGGCTATGCTGCAAACTTTTTCAACAGTGAATCTACTCTTTTTGCCACATCTGTGTTTGATATAATTATTATTGAGATTGTACAGTATTGGTAAAAAATGTTTTCTTTCTTTCTTTTATATTTAACAAAATACACTTCGATAAACTATACAATTTTTAAAATCTCTTTCGCAGGAAGGCTACGGAGGTAGATTGAAAAGCTTTCATGCGCTTACAGAATCAAAAACTGTAGAAGTAATCATTAACATCGCCAAGCAATTTGTTAGCGAGAAGATTGGTAACAGAATATATGTTCAACGCACCATTGAAGATTTACATGAAGTGGTCCCCAGAGAATTGCTGCCTGTGGACTACGGTGGAGAACAGAGATCTAGTGACTCACTGCATGGTACTAAACACAGATTTTATAACAAAACACTGCTGGGTCTCATAAGAGCTATTATAAAATATCATGACATTTTTAAAATTAATTCCCTACAGGGAATGACACTTGCTAATTAAGTAAAAACCACCTTCAATTTTAATTGAAAGCATATTGATTTTTCTCCAAGTCAACGCCCAGTAACTGGGTATTACGATAAATCTTGGCATTATTATTTGACACACTTCTACTATATATTATTATAATAAATATCAAATACATTGCTGATTTCAGAGGATACAGTGCAAGAATTAAGTTCCGCAGAACACGTGGAGTACATGAAAATGATGAGCAAAGCTTGCTCTGATGAAACAAAAAGACATGCAGCAAAATTCAATGAGGAATATATGGGCATGCCTGGATCCTTCAGATGTTTGAATGTAGATTAATCTGTAACACATTAATATTATAAATTATTATTTTAGATTTTATCTGCACTAATACTAATATATATATAATATTATAAAGAGGAAAGATTTTTTTGTTTGTTCGTTTGTACCGAATGGGCCCCGACCCTACAGGACCGATTTAAAAAATTCTTTCGCCAATAGGAAGCTTAATTATTGCTGGGTATCGCAGGCTATTTCTTAATCCCGAAAACAGGTCCTGTGGGGAAACGGGAAAAACGGGTCCACGGGAGCGAAGCCGCGGGGAACAGCTAGTTCAAAATAAACTAGAGTTAGTCGATGAACGATACAAGAGACAAAAAAATATTATGCTGAGTTACCCCTTTAGCCAAATATAAAATGTTGTATTTAAAAACATGACTGTGACATCCGCCAATCCATACTAGGTCCGCGTGGTGGATTAAGGCCCATTCTCTCTCTCAAAGAGAGGAGGTCTGTGTCCCAGCAGTGGGCACATTAAAAGGCTGATGACAATCGACATCGCTGATAGAATGACACTTGTCTCGCTAGAGCCTTTAATTGTAGGCAGATGATGTAGTTAGCGCTGTCGGTATCGGACATTTTATTGGGAATTTTTTATGCTCTCAGTATCCATTTCAATAATATGTTTTATAATAAAATGTTGTGAAACAATGGTATTTTATTAAAACACTAGCGATCACACCGGCTTTGCACGGGTGTTGTTTATCACTTTGGTATTATCTTTAAAAAAAATATTACTTAGCAAGAAACAATTATATCTATTTAGTTTTATTACGATAAATAGTAGCTCACCCCGGTCAAGTAGGTCTCCCTTTCTGTCATTCATTACTAAATTGTGTAAGCAACGAGTAGTGCCGCAGAATTATTTGGTTGCGCGGGTTATTTTAATTATGTGATATCTCAGATATTCATTCAAATTAAATGGTTTGAAGGGCATTTCAGCCCTAAATTAAACGATCAAGATAACTTACCTTTTTATTTAGATAAGGATATGTACTAAATCGCTGCTTATAAACTAAAGTGCCACAAATTGAAATTATTATTTTTTCAAGCGAGCTAATTAAAAAAATTCATTAAATTCTTGGTTTGTTTTTTTGCACTCTCACTGCCAATGTTTTACTGTCATATATCCTTCGATGCGTAGTTGAATTGCCTACCTCTTGTTTATTTGAACTTTGTGGTAACTATAACCTAAAGAGGACTAGCAGCACTTATTTCCCTTTAGCTTATAAAATATTTCTCACAAGTATATTCATATTTTGTATAAATGGCCACAAGAAGAAAAATAAAAGTGTTTTATTAAAATTTTGCATCATAACCTAGTACATAAAAACTCTTGCCTTTTCACATAGCCATTTTTTTAATAAATCAAAAACTTAACTTTTTATGACAAAAATAATGTTTGGCACCATACAAAATATCTATTTTAAAAAATGCTTCTAAATCGTCAACAGGTAAACATTCACACTAAAATATAGTTAATACACAGCCTTTTATGCAATTTTAATAATTTATGGATAAATAAATCCTTAGTACTAGTAATTAACAAGAGCTCAGCAATTTCACTAGCGGAAGTAACTATGACTCTCTTAACTTACTTAGGCGTAAGCTCTCTCTGGGGTTGAGCTCTCTTGACGCTGGAGCCCTAGCATGGTCGTCCACGTTTCTGGGGAAGGCAACCCACATTCGTTAATCCCAGTGTCAGCAACAGCTGGCGATGCTGGTTTTAGCTCCTACCCTTGGCCTACTGAGGCGCCATGATTCTCTTTCTATCAATTGCCAACAAGGGAGGGGGAGGGCGCAATTTTGGGCGCTCCCTAGAAGCGATAAAGGGGCATCGGAGGAAGGAGTCCTATAAAAGCCGGGTACAAGCGAAGAATTGGCTGAAGACCCTACTCCGAGTGTTCCAGGGGAGGCAGATGTGCCGAGCAGTGGTACCCCTATCGCTAGCACTACGGAAAGTTCGACACCAGAGCTGCCTCTCATTGAAGCGGAATTACCCATCCGATCCATGCCTGACCCCGTAAACCTGCAAAGCACGAACTTGTCGCAAGCGCTAGACTGCGCCAAAATTGTGGAGGAGGTCCCCTGGCGAGCTCCGAAGCGAGGATAGCGCGGGGTGTGCGTGATGGGAAAAGGCGGGGGCTGCCTAGGCGCAAAGGCCAACACATAGAAGATACTGCTTTTACCAGGTTGTTTGCGCGAAAGCGGCGAAGAATAGAGTACGCGAGGGTGCAGAGAATGTACAAGACCTGTAGATCTCGAGCGTCTGCTGAGATTATTGACGGCAAAACTCGAGGTGTCAAGCATAGCCTTGCTGAGCTGGAAGCCTACTGGCGACCGGTGATGGAGGCCGTGTCTTATGCCTCGGGGCTTACACCGAAAGTTCTGGGCGCGTTAAAACGCTCGGAGCAGTACGGGGGCTGTCGCGATTACTCGCAGCTGTGGACGCCGTTCACTTCAGAGGAGGTGAAGGCGTGCAGGTTTGACAACGGGTCGGTTCCGGGTCCTGAGGGCTGTGGCGTGGCTGATAGCTGGAGAGGTCCTCGATAAGCTTAGAGGCTGCCGGACAGTCTTCGTGCCGAAGACGGAGAGTCCTGCGTGTCCTGGGGAGTACCGGGCGATTTCAATGGCGTCGGTGCCTCTCAGGCACATGCACTCTGTATTGGCGAAGTGACTCGAGGCATGCTGCCCTCCTGATGCACGACAGCGTGGATTTATCTGCGCCGACGGCACACTCGAGAATTCGGCTGTGCTGGACGCTGTGCTTGGACATTGTGGGAAGAAGTTGCGTGAATGCCATGTTGCAGTGCTGGATTTTGCCAAGGCGTTCGATATGGTGTCGCATGCGGCACTTATTGATCTGCTGAGTAAACGAGGCCTGCCTGAGGGCTTCTGCAACTACGTTGCGAGGCTGTATGCCACGTCCGAGACTGTCTTGGATGTGAATGAAGCCCGCAGCGGTCCCGCAAGAGTGGGTCAGGGAGTTCGACAGGGAGACCCATTGTCGCTGTTGTTGTTCAACATGGCTATGGATGCGATTTTAGCGGCCTTACCGAGGGGAGTTGGTTATAGGCTTGAGGGCGAGAGCGTCTCGGCCTTGGCTTATGCTGACGACCTAGTCCTGCTTGCAGGTTCAAAGGTAGGCATGCAGTCCTTCATCGACTGTGTCTGGCACATTGGTAGGATGATGGGCCTATTTATCAGTCACGCGAAAAGCGCTGTGCTTTCGATGGTGCCTGACGGGAAGCGTAAAAAGGTGCACTACCTGACCGACCGTACCTTTAAGGTTAGGTCACGATGGCTACGTCAAGTCACCTGCGTTGAACTTTGGCGCTATCTTGGAGTGGACTTCAAGGCGTCTGGATGTGTGACGTTAGAGCACAGAATTAAAGAGGCCTTAGCTAATATAACTAAGGCACCCCTTCAGCCACAGCAGTGGCTCGAAATTGTAAGGGTTCACCTGATCCCCAGATTCCTGCACGGTCTAGTGCTGGGAGTCATCACGGAGGACAGGCTGCGAATGCTCGACGTCCAAATCCGGAGGGCAGTAAGGACCTGGCTGAGGCTTCCAAAGTATGTGCCTGTCGGGTACTTCCACACAGCAACCGCGGACGGCGGCTTGGCGATCCCGTCGTTGAGAATTTGAGTGCCGGATCTCATTCATAAGACATTCGGCCGCTTGGACTTGTCGCGATGGCCAGTGGCTTAAGCCGCCGCCAGATCTGAGAGGATCCGAAGAAAGCTGCAGTGGGCCGACAGGTTACTCCGAAAATTCACGAGAGAGAACCCCAAGACTGGAGAGCGAATGACAGCTGTGTATTGGCGTAAAGCCCTGCATGCTACCGTGGATGGACGCGAGTTGCGTGAATTTCCACGGGTTCCTGCGTCCACGAAGTGGATGCGGGTGCGCAGCATGCAGTATACTGGCCGAGACTTCGTGCAGTTCGTGCACACTCATATAAACGCGCTCCCGTCGCGAGTACGCAATACACGGGGGCGCAGGACTGGTGTGGAGTCTGAGTTGAACTGCCGTGCAGGTTGCATGGTTAGGGAGACGACGGCACACACCATCCAACAGTGTCACGGAACACACGGCGGCCGTATTGAACGCCACAACTGCATTGCGGATGTCGTTTGCTCCGCCATGTCCGAGAAGGGGTGGAAGACCGTGAAGGAGCCAAAAGTCAGGACCGCGTTGGGTTTCAGAAAGCTAGACATCATCGCCTCCAGGAATGGTGTGGGGATAATTGTGGACGCGCAGGTGGTCTCGGGTCAGCGATCACTCGATGAGCTCCATCGTGAGAAAAGTAATAAATATGGGAATCATGAGGAGCTTGTCGAGAAATTCGCAGACATACTAGGACTGCCTTGTAAGCAGAGCGGCCATTCGAACTCCTGCACTATTTCCTGGAGGGCCGTATGGAGCCTAGCCTCTTATAGAGAGCTAAAGAGGTTCGTCGGGCTTGATGAGGGTGTGCTGGCCGGCATCCCGTCGTTGGCTCTGAGAGGGTCCCACATGAACTGGACGAGATTCAATCGCATGACAACGCGAATCGACTGAGTTGGGGAGCGAATGGTCGGGTTCCTGTGGTTACGGGCCGCTGCCGGGCCCAGGGGTCGAAGCTCCCACCAATGGCTACACTCATTATTTATTTATGTATCATATTTCGACCTCGCCAGAGATCCCACCGGCGCAACTTCGGCAAAATATGGTGATAGTAGGGGGACGTGGGAGTCCTGTCACAACAATCCATAATGATTACAGTAGTTTTTCACGGATTGGACGATGGCATATTGTCGAGCTAATATTTATTGTTTTTTTTATAGGTGGTTTATTGGTTATTACGGATTAACAGTTTTAAATAATACACGAATATATCGTGAAAACGTCTTTGCAAATAAAGCAGTCTTTTACGCCGAATATCATAAAAATGGTTATTGTGAGTCAACCTTAATAGATAGCCATATACTTTGTGGAGCTTTTTTAGAACTTTTCGAGCCAATTTTTCCATCATATATTGTTTTTAACCGACTTCCCAAAAAGGAGGAGGTTCTCAATTTGGATGTTTAAATATATATCATTCATTATCAGCCTTATAATGTTCCCCACAGGAATCTTTTCTGTGAGAGAGGTAAAGGGCCTTAATCCACCACGCAGGCCCAGTGCGGGTTGGTGGATGTCACAATGTCTTCAAATTTTTTCGTCTAGAACATGCCGGTTGAAAAATAACTTCAATTTCGGAAGGCGGTGTCAAAAAACGAAGAAACGAAAACAGGAACATTGACTTACGAATTGGAAATTATTTTTCACTTTATAGTGTTTTTATTTGGAAGTCGATTGTAATTTTTTATAAAAGTTATATCTCAAAAGGCACGTTTTCGATTAAAGGGCTTGATTTTTTCCGTCATTTTTACAACTATCGCCCAATTAACACAAAACCTTAACATAGTACACTAAAACTTTCCTCATGAATCACTCTAATAGTGAACACCGCGTGAAAAGCCGTTCAGTAGTTTTTGAGTTTATCGCGAACAGACAGACAGACAGACGCAACGGGGATTATGTTTTACAACAAGTAGTGATAGTGATACTGATAATAGTGATATTTATCTAGTGATTTCGCAATGGTGAAAGTCGAATATTATTCCACGAGAACGCATCCTTCTTCTTCATCGGTAAACTCTTAGCAGAGCAGTCGAGGTCATCATGTTGCAATGAGACACCGGGCTACCATGAGTCGCCTCACGATGCAACGCCATCCCTCTATGTCGGCTGCGACTCGTGTACACCCATGCGATGGGCCGCTGGGCTGCCTTCTGCCAACTTGATTTGCAGAGGCTCTAGACAAGTGGCATGCGATGTCAGCGATGATGATGATCAAAATGCCAAAATGTAAAAGATTCGTCACGTCATATTTCGATAGTTAATAACATTCCCATACATTATTGAAATTTTTACAATTGCTATCGCCACGCTTTCGATGGTAGCTTGACACTTATATATATTTATGTTTTAATGGAATAGCAGTTCACCGCAGACTACCCCCTTTTTTATTCTAAGTCTTTTCAGTCCATCCAAAAGCTGTCTGGTAAATATCACTGTCGGCGATAAGACCGCCTTTGTACTCGTATAACTAAGTTTTTCTTGTAAATTTGTATAACTTTTATGGTGTACAAAAAGTATATTCTATTCTATAAATACTTTTCATCCCGGTAAAATCCCTTGGTATGATATAATACTTTGCACGCGAGTGCAGCCGCGGGTAGACATTAGTAGATAATTTGTTGTGAAAAATTAATTAATGGCCATCTCGAGCATAAAATTTGCAATATAACTGTGCAGCTTGAATAATATAACATAATTTCAACAAGTTTTAAGTATAAGATTGTTCATTTTCTAATCCAGTTGCACATCGAGCATCCAAGTCTGTTGACATTAAATTGTAATCGATAATAATATAAAAAACCGTGACAAGTGATACTAAATAGTCAGATAAATTAAAAGCCAAAAATAAATTATTAAAAAGTTGAATAGAATATGGAGTCGATACCAGAAAATATTCTTTTTAAAGTGCCTCCAGGTGCACTTTACGATATTAGGAAGATCCATAATTTGGAGAAACCTGGAAGGATCGAACAGGCTATCAACATTTTGGAGGATTGGATTCAGAAACAGGATCATATTATAAAGAAGGATTTTAGTAAGTACTCAAATTTGATTTTTTTAAGCATTTGGATTACGACCTCAATAAGGATCGAGCAAAGTCTTACATCGGACTTAAATAGAACTGGCGAAATTTGGGTGAACTAGAGGTGCCCAACCCATAAGGGGTTCAGGTTCCAGGTATACTCCGCCTCAACTTATCATTGAACCACTCAATATTTTAAACTAATAGGTGCAAGTCTACTTGTTAAGTTTTCTTATCAATAGATCAAAATTAAATCGAAATATTTGTACAATCTGAAAAATCAAAAAATCTGCATGGTAATAAAAAAACCAAAAGGATTAAAAAGATATTTCAACAGTTCAACAGAAAACAATCAAAACAACACATCCAAAACTTTTCTTAAAAGTGTATGTTACTACTTTCTGGATTATTTTTATTTCGACAAGAGACGTACCTTCAAATATACTTTAAATAAGATTAACCTTTTTTCTTCACATTTATTTTATTTAATGTAATAACTTTTTCTTAACATTATATACAATTGAATGTTATAAAAAAAACAAGTCAACTAAAAGGGAGAGGAAAAAGTGCTCATTGTGCATCAAAAAAATCGTCCAAATGGGATTCGTACCCAGAACGCTGGCAGCATTGTCACATTGGATGGCAATGCTGATTCTCTGGCTGATGGAAAAGTCAGTCTTTTGGTCACGGGAAGAGTCGACGAGCTTTGTGCTAATGTCTCGAAAAATTCTAATGTTTCAATCCCAAACGGTTCAAACATATAAGCCAGTAAGGTTGTTTTGCGCCGTTTGAGGTTTTCTGCACCAGCAGCAGCCGCCCCAGCACACCCCACCGTGCTAAGAAGATGGGATGGCGCAAGAGTGTCGACACATGTTGCATCCCACACCAAAGGCCTAACAAAACCAAAGGCCCCAAACGCAGACATGTAGCGTTCCGGAAGGTGTTGTCAGTGTTGTCACCCAACATAGTACCTATGTTGGGTGACGATTGTGCCTGTAGCCAGAGCGCCGACTCCCACTCTCCCAAAGCACGCTCAACAGTATTGATGGACGTATTAAAAAGTTTTTTCCGTATCAACCTGCAGAGCGGCTCATCCCACCTCTGTCTCTGGGAAGATGGGTTCTGAATTAACTGAATTGTTTTGTTTAGTGTTATTTTTATTAATTTTTTTCTATTTTAGTCCGTTTTGCGGCCTTGCACAAGTCTTTTTCATTATTTATTTGTATTCATACCAATTATGTTCCTATTCTTGTCTTTGTGTGTCCCAAATAAATCCTCTTCCTTTGTTTTTTCTTATTATTAGTGAATGATATTGAAACGACAAAAATCATGTGATGCAAGTCTATCAACTATGCCATCATCAAAACACGTTATTAAAGAAATCATACGAATTTAAATTAGCCTGTTTATGGTACCAAAAAGTCAGAAAACAAACTTGAAAACTACATATTATCTTGTTGCTTTATGACTTCCTAAAAATAATACTTATGTAATTATGCAAGAGCACTAGATATTTTCGTGACATTTAATCCCCGTATGAATATTGTGTCATTTTGACGGTCACACATTAAAAACACTAGTAGATGTAGATCGAGATCTACATCTACTATCAGCGTACATTCCCCGGAAGGTTGGCCAGCGGTGCACCTGAGTACACCCAAATTTTCGGCAATTATGCTTTAAGTCTCATATTATAGGGGGCGGGCCTTTTGCCATCAACAAGGTATAAATCAAGACTTCGATACTGAGGCTGCTACTGAGATATTTCAGATAGTAAAACCCAATAACACTTTGACCGATCCAGGAATCGAATTCAATACTTCATGCTTAGCAGTGATGCTAGCGATCACTAATCCGTTCAACTATTGTGAATAACTCGCTTTAAGCAGTTTTCTTACGGTGACACGGACCGTTTCCGTGACACTCGTGTGCTACAGACCGTGTCATTCCGGTCTGTAGAAGAGGAATAATTAATTATTTAAATTAATGAAATTATTGTAAAGACGCAATTTAATTGGATGCTTAACATGCATCGACCCGCCTGAAAAAAGTACGTAAAAGTCACGTGAATGACATTATATAGAGCATTTTAAAATATGAATAAAACTACAATGTATCAGTCTATCTGAACTATTTAACTTTTAACCTTTCGTGTAGCCATAATTAGTGAAACAATAGAAACGCCATTGTGACTCACGTGGAGTTGGGTCATAACACACGAAAGGATACAAGCAACAAAAGCCAAGGTTGTGTTTAATAGACTCGCACCAGTTTCAGATAAAATGATACCTAATAGAAAGAGTTGTCATCACGTTTTCTGCCCTTTTCTGTTCCCAAAGTTGAGGATGGCCATTCCTTTCCCTTCCTTTCTGATCATTCTTCACACAATCTATCTATATTTTCTTTGGCATCTCTCCATCGCCATCCATTTAAATTTACTTGCAGTTAACGGTCAAATGTAATTAAACACAAATGTGTCTTGGGCAAAACTAGTCTGGCATACCCGAAAAAATAATGTACTTTAGACCGTTAAAATGACCCTACACGGCGTCCGTTCCGTTGTTTAATAAATTAATAGTGGATTGCGTACTACATCCGATCCGTATCCGTGAAATGTCGGTTCTCGAATAGCTGCAGTATAATCCCCGGCACGTAAGTTGGCAAGAGTCGTTATCAAACGGCTGCATCTGCGCAGAAGTAAATTTTTATCTACCTCTGGTAGTGAAGTGGGGCGCGGGGAACGTTTAGCGTGCGATTGGTTGGTCGTCAGTTGACACAAGGATCGACTGACCAATCGTGTCGCGTCCATGTTCCGTTCAATCTAAATAGTGGTTGGTCAGTTAGCGGAGTATAGACTATACTTCTTGTAGGAAAGCCTACGCACTACATCCGAACTCTCCGTCATAATCTGCCATAATTCAGAACATTTTGAATTTGGAACTCAAGTCACGGACATGGGTCGAGCGTTACCCATGATGTGAGTTTGACCCTACAAGGTCTTGCAAAAACCGTGACAATAATAATATGTAAGCTTATCCAAACGTCATTAGGTGTAGTAAATTAGTGTAATTAACTAGGTATCAAATATTGTTATTAGTAGTTACAAAATATGTTAAAAAGTCGTCTTAGCAAAAAGCTGTTGAATTTTAATAATACCTATTTACACTGGCTTTGTTTTTTTAATATCATTATAAATTTATAAACAGACGTTTACACACTAATATGAACAGGTTTCGAAATATAAAAATATATGTAAAACTCGTTTTAATAGGCTAAGTGCAGGCAATAATTAAAACAACTTGTTTGTTGGAATAACTTTTATTTTAATTCAACCATTTATAGGCAATTTTGGCAGTTAATATGTATCGGTCAGCGAAAAATATTATGATTGTGAGCCATTTCAAAGCGAAGCAAGTTCTTACGGAGAAAAATAGGATGAAACTCTGAGGTCAATCATTAAAATCAACATATGTGTGTAGCAACTCATAATTATCAGGTACCTTGTCGGACTCCAGACCGAATTTCAATCACGGCGGCCAATCTCAGCGGAGATAAGCCATCGGCGGGGCAAATATTATACTGCACAAGTGTGTGTATTCTTCCTCACTCTCATAGTCATGGAACGGCTATCCGACACAACCGGAGAGAGATAAGGCGTAGGATCAGTGGCTTAACGTCTTTTGCCAAGGCACGGGGGTGTCACACCGCCAACTTCCAGACTCCGGGCTGTTACTGAGGTTATGGTACAGTCTAGATTAAGAAGACAAATAAGCCATGGCAGCTAAGAGATGATCAGTCCCTATTGACGGCGCCCATTCATGAAATTTCAAACTGTTAGTACTCGTAAGTCCCCGTGGGCATTTGACTTCCACTCAGGCGAAAACACACGGCCGAAAGCTAGTATGCAATATATTATTGAGTTGAAATTATTAAGAAAAAAATTATTTTTTTCAGGCAAGGGATACTTGGAGAAAACCTTGATACATAGCAAAGGTTCGGTAGAAAAGTCAAAAAAGATAATAGACCGATTGTGCACGATGAAGACACTAATACCAAAGTTCTTTTCGATAACCAATGTCAAGCAAGAACTGGCAGAAATATTAAAATTTGTGTAAGTAATATTTTCAAAATCGGGATATAAAATAAATATCCGGAAGACCTAGGAAATGAGATCTGGTGTTAAGAACCACTCACTGTTGCTGATTGGTACAGAGACAGTGAAACGCGTGAAATTTACCAATCTTGTCGTCGTGTCGGAGATGGGGTATTGAAGAAGACATCGTTTCACGGATCAGCACAGTCATAGCTACCTTCGCGCAGCTGAGAACTGACCGGAATGATTTAACTCAAAATCTTCGGATCCAATGTCAAATCTGTGCTGCTCTACGGTTGCATAACGTGGAAGGTCACAAAGGACATCTCACGCCAAATACAAGTCTTTATCAGCCGCTGTCTTCGTCGCATTCTCGGAATTTACTGGCCCGAGACCACCTCCAATGAAGAGCTGTTGGAGAAATGCCAAGAGAGCCCGATCGATTGCCAGATCAAGCGTTGCAAGTGGAGATGACTTGGCCACACGCGCCGAAGGGGTCCCTATCATATAAACAAGCCAGCTTTAGACTGAAATCCACAAGGGATAAGAAAGCGTGGTCGTCGCCGTCACACTGTGTTCACAGAAGCGGCGAGCATTGGAATGACACTGAGCGAGTAAAAGCGTGAAGCTCAAGACCGATCGCGATGGAGTTCATCTGTGGACGCCCTCCACCCTCGAAGAGATATAAAATATTTAATAAAAAAAATATTTTCAACCTCGTCGAGACTGCCAACGCAAGACAGTTTAGCATGAGGTTTTAGTGTAGCATGAGGTTTTTGGTTCGATTCCTGAATTGGGCAAACTATTATTGGATGTTTCCATCTGGCCATTTCTCAGTAACCACCCGGATTCTCACTTGTTCTCTATTATATGGGATTGAATCGAAATTGGCAAAATGTGGGTACCTACAATAGGTGCACCTCTGGCTAACTCTTTGAGTAATATAGGCGTGATGTTATGTTATGTTTTGTTGTTTTAATATTTTTTATATAATAAGTACATTTATACGTCTATACGATATTTTGCAGAAAGCTGTTCCCACTGCCCATTTTATCCGAAGACTTCTGCAGACTGATAATGGTTCAAAGTAACAGCAAGGAATTGACGAATGAAGTCTTTTTACAGTTTTACCAATACCTCGTAGTCGTAAGTTTACTATTTTTTTTTCGTAACCTACCATAATTTGGAATAAAGTTGGTGCCAAATGTAGAATAAAATTTTAAATAATAAGTTATTCCTCTAATGGCACCTGCGAAAAATAATTATCGATAGGTGACGTATGTGGAATACCTCAGGTGCCATTCATTTAGGTGCCATTATACACCCGATTTAATGGCACCTAAATGAACGGCACCTGAGGTTGGCTCAATGCCTTAATTTTTGGTGCAATATCTTTTGGCAACACTAAAAATATCGATTGGCACAAGAAAAGGGAGGCTTATGCTCAGTAGTGAGTAAAGTCAGGTTGCGAATGATGATGATGATGATCGAAGTGCATACAATTTTAGGTATTTTTTACGATATGAAGTTGTTAACTTGCATGTGTGTAAAAAAAAATTTTGAAATGTAGTAAACTGACAAGAAATCTTACATTGCCAAAAAGCTGTATTATATTGCCAATTGACATAAATAGTGTTTTTAACCGGCTTCAAAAAAGGAGGGGTTCTTAATTCATCGTATTTTTTTTTCTTATTCGAGAGGACAATGGCAGAAGCTCATACATAGTTTAAGCTGAGATTAAATTCTTACGTATTTAAATATCTTAATATCTGGTTTAACCAAGGATCATCTTTTAAAGCAGTTTTTGCAAGAATTTTTGTTCGAGAATGCCGAGAATAATATATATTTATATTTGATTAATGTGTTAAATAGGTAATATTATTGAATTTCGTGGAAGTAAAAGTGCAATATCGCTTTAGTACTGCATTTCAGCATAAAATGTAAAATATACTCTTTGGTAAGAGTATAATAATATCTGCTTACAATGAGCGACTTTGACGTGTATTAAAAGGTCGTCATCAACAACTAAGCTATATTTTTATAGACTTGGATACTAGTATTTTTGCCTGTCATAAATTGCAAGTAATTCATTTATTTCTACTAAACTACAGTATACTTATCTACCAGCAAAGAACACCTACGCATAGACATAAACTGTGTTGTTCATTCATTTACTCCCTTTTATTATAATAACTAATACAATAATGATATACTTACTACAGTCATTACTTGCCACTTGGCAGATTAAGTATAAAAAGGCTAAAACTAAGTTAACGAAAGCTAACGAAAAAATCAAGTTAGTTACATTTATATATATTTTTTTTTATCAAGGTGCACCAGTTAATGTTATACTTTGAAAAACCGTAGACAATTAATGGAATTTCTTTCGTATATTACTCATTTTCAGACGTTAAATTTTAAGTCAGCTAAGATTTCGCCATTGTTCTTTACATTTTCGTAAGTTGATTGATTGTGTATTGGTTGTTTTATAAAAACATATTATTTTTCCAGTGGACTGAATATTTAAAAGCACATGATTATTCCAATGGTTATATAATCATTTATGACTTGAGGCAGATTAATTTGTTAGACATGATATCCAAACTTAACGCTTCGGAACTACAGCAGATTATAACAATATTAATGGTAAGTATTTTTTAAGTTTTAAGGGTCTATAAAGTAGTAGTTACATGCATACATAAACTCACGCCTTTTTTTACTCTTAAATACTCCTGTTGCTTCGTTCACGTTCCTTGTTCTGATCACTTACTTGACTTGTGACAGTTGCGAGTTACACAACTGTCCCTGTTTATGTGATATTTCTATTTCCTCGAGTACCACTTAATACTTTAAGAAAAGGTGGGTATTAAATCAGTGTCAGCTTGCATCGTGGCTATGCTGTACACTGATCAACATTTGCTAAGCCCGTTTGTTTTTCGACACTGAATCTACTTCAACTGCTGCCTCTGTGTTTGAAATTATTATGATCGTGATTGTACAGTGTTGGTAATAAATGATGAATGAATGATGTTTTCTTACTTACTTTCATATTTAACTATATGCACTTCAACAAAAAAATATTTATACCACTTTTACAGAAAGGCTACGGAGATAGATTGAAAAGCGTTCACTTGCTTACAGAATCAAAAGCTATAGAAGTAATCATTAATATCGTCAAGCAATTTGTTAGCGAGAAGATTGGTAACAGAATATATGTTCAACGCACCATTGAAGATTTACATGAAGTTGTACCCAAAGAATTGCTTCCTGTAGACTACGGTGGAAATCAGAGATCTAGTGATTTTTTGCATGGTATGCAATAATTAATAACATAAATTATCACATATGCTTTGCTTTAAATTTGCTTGTAGGTTCCCGCAACTCACAGGACCGGTAGATGAGGCGACACTTGGGGAAGCTTTTTTTCCTTATTATGATGATGATGAATTCTGCTAGTAAAAAGATCTTAAAAGTCATAACAGCCAACGTGGAGCATAAAGTGCTGGTCTTGAAAGGAGACTGCCAAACGTCAATACTGAGTTCGGCCCACCTTCGAAACGCCGACGGACAATAGTTATTTTATGCCATCAAAATACTGTTAATATGATGAAATTTAGGAAGAACGATTAGAACAAAAAATATACGATGGGAACCCAAAAATATTCGAATGTTAAGATGTGTTTTTTGAGGTTATTTTAAGTAAAATTTATCAATTTCTTGTTGAACCTCTTATTTCTGTCGGACACTACCTCGTGGGTTTCATGAAAATAGTAAACATAAATGGAAAGAGAATGGTTTTGTGGAATAGCTTTCATTCCTGTCCGCGTCGTACTCATTATGGGCCAAATTTCGCTAGTCCTTTTGCGAAAGGGCTTGTTCTTAATTTAATTATGAATGTAGGTTAATACCTACTAATATTTTTTGGGAAATTAAAGTTGGTATGGCAGTTACAATCACCTTTAATTTTAATTAGAAGCATATTGTTTTATAATTTTAGTAAAAACCCTGTTACTTGGTAATACAATAGTCTTGGTAATGATTGATTGACAGGTTCCTACTATCATCATCATCATATCCACCGAAAGACGTCCACTGCGGGACATAGGCCTCCCCCAAGCGTCGCCACTTTGACCCGTGCGTCCCGCACCCAGCGGATCCCCGCAACCTTCATCAGGTCATCGGTCCACCTGATGAGTGGCCTTCCAACGCTAAGTCTTCGGGTTCGCGGTCGCCACTCCAGAACTTTTCTGCCCCATCGACTATCCGGTCTGCGAGCAAAGTGCCTACTATATATCATGTATATTACTAGCTTCTATCCGAATCAAAAGTGTTTTCTTATCCCAAGGGACCGTTATACTGGGATGGAAATTAGAATAGGGGCTATTCCAGACTGCAGTCATCACTTTGCCAAATTTTAATCAGATTCGTTCAGCCGTTCTGTCAAGAACATAAATCCAAAAAGTTTGGTTGGTTATATTTTAAAATACAAATAATTGTAATTTACATTATAAATTATTTGTATGTCAAAGTCACAACGACACGTCATACAGCGTTGTCTTAAATCTAGTCAAATAACCCGTCACTCAATGTTCCCGGTGCAAAGGTGCCCATAACGTTTGCTGCATTGCCACGTTGAATGGCAATGGCTAGCCTTTGCTCCAAGAACGAGCCGGAGCGGGAGCCACCCGTTTTGTCACGGAGCTTGTGCCCTATCTCACGAATGAGGCTCTTGGCCTCAGTGCCCCAACCGCCCATGGTCTCAGCAGCAATGGGCTCAAAATGAAACCGACCTTCCCACGGTGCGTACTTCACCCTGTTCTTCTCAGCGGCGTCTCCCGCCGCTGCTGACGGCGAGAGGACGGTGCGACCGAGGTGGCTGGCAGCAACAGTGCTGACGCAATTTGCGTCCGATATTAAGCACTTGCCGTTTTTCCAAGGCACCAGGGTCAGTCCATCCGGCCTTCTGCCGTCAGTCCTACATAGACCCGGAGGTTCCAGCACACCGGTGAAATAATTTATAATTAATTAATACATTTCTTATTACAGAGGATACAGTGCAAGAATTAAGTTCAGAAAAACATGTGGAATATATGAAAATGATGAGCAAAGCTTGCTCTGATGAAACAAAAAGACATGCAGCAAAATTCAATGAGGAATACATGGGCATGCCTGGATCCTTCAGGTGTCTGAGTGTAGATTAATCTGTAATACATTATTATTTTAGATTTTATTCAAAGTATGGAATTACCAAATGTTATCCAAGTGTCTCGTGACGAATCCATAACATTTTGGCATTTTCACTGTGAGATCCACCAATCCGCACTGGGTCAGCGTGGTAGATTAAAGCCCATTCCCTCTCTCACAGACAGGACGTCTGTATCCCAGCAGTGGACACATTGAAAGGCTGATTCTCTGATTCTATCAGCGATGACAATCGCCATCGCTGATAGAATAACACTTTGTCTAGAATATTGGGAATATTTTTATGATGTCAGTATCCATTTAAATAATAATTATCTTTTATTGAAAAACAATTTATTTGGCATCCTTAGCCTCTGTGATGTTAGTTATTGAATAAGTAAAATAATAATAAAATGTTGTGAAGAATAAAATGGTGTTTTATTAACACATATTTAGCTAGCGATTTTGTAATAGTGAAAGTCTAATTTGCACGAGAACGTATTCTTATTCTTCATAGGAACCTACTCTCTTAGCACAGCAGTCGTCGTCATCGTTTTGCAGTGAGACACCGGGCTACCATGAGTCGCCTCACGATGCGACGCCATCCCTCTAAGTCGGCTGCGACTCGTGTACACTCATGCAATGGGCCGCTGGGCCGCCTACTGCCGACTTGATTTGCAGAGGCTCTAGACAAGTGGCAATCGATGTCAGCAATGGCAATGGTCGAAAAGCCAAAATGTAAAATATTCAGCACGTGATATTTTGATAGTAATTGACATTCCCGTACATTTTTTGTCATTTTTCCAATCGTCATCGCCAAGCTTTCGAAATTCAAATTCAAATAATTTATTTGTAAAAACATAGGTACAATATAATATAATAAGATCTTATTCTAATGTCAGGATCGCTATGTTTAACCTATTAGGCATACAAATTTTGGATACGCTTCTAATTACAATTTTAAAATATATATTTTTATGCATTGTATTAATTAAATTATTATTAAGATTAAATTAGGTACACACTGTCGTCAGCATTACCTGACCCCCTATTTAAACAAACGAATTAGGACCCTCTATTCGTTATATTAAGGTTTATTTAGTTTATATGAGCTCATCGGACCAGTGCTCGAACACGTAACGTTAAGAGCCACTGGCATTCTATATCATTTTGTCAAGCTATTTTAATAATTATCTCGTTGAAATTAAAGTTGAAAATCTTTTAAGACACATTATATAATTACAAGCGAATCTTTAATTTCAAGTAAGCGTTACAAGTTCTTGTGGCTAAGCGGTTTGACGTTGGATTGGCGACGAACAGTGTGTGGGTTCGCATCAGCCAAACTATTATCAATTCTTTTTTTAATTTGATGTTATTTCTATAATATTGCTTGCTTTATTAAAGAACGACCAATATGATTTACACTTAATAACATTATCTTGTAAAGAGGTGGGTAACTTAAAAAAACGTATATAAGTCACAGTATTTATAATTACCAAGAATGGGAATACGAAGTAAAACATACATTTGCTTCGTGAGGTAGATAATAAATTTATTTACCCGCTTAATAGCAGTGACTCAGTGACTGCGCACATCAATTGTGACTTAGTGACATATAACATTATAACCGTTCACATTTTAACTCATTAAGTATTTTTATGCAATTTGGTGTAAAAAAGCATCATGTCGCAGCTTGATGACTATACCAAATATAAAATCATATTTTTACATGAGCAGAATGTAGGAATTAAAGAAATTAGTCGTCAACTAAATATAGCAGTAAGTGTTTTTTTATACCTGCCTATTTTATTGATTGTGATTAATGAATGTGTATTTGGTTGTTTTTACATTCTCTCCTTACAAGTTACATACTTGGTTTCAAATATTGTTTTTTTATGGTTTTAGAGAAATACGGTTAGACTATGGCTAAGACGTTATGGAGAAAATGGAACTATTCAGCGGATTCGTCCAGGAAAAAAACCTGTCAAATATACTCTTGAATTTGAACGCCACCGGGCTATTGTTTCAAGCCATGTTGAAAAACCATTTTTGCCCCTTCGTGCAACCGCAATAAACCACAATATTTCAGTGGAAACAGTGAGAAGGCACTTACACGCTGCTGGGATTAAGAATTACAAACCGGCACAGAAAATTGCAATGACAGCTGCTCATCGTGAAGAAAGGGTTCGTTTTGCCCAGGAATATTTAAATTTTAATTGGGAAGAAAATGTTGTGATCTTCACTGATGAAAAATCGTTTAAATCGGACAAAGATGGCCGTAAAATCTTATGGCGAAGAAAAGGAGAACGCTACAATGAGAAATGCTTGCTACCTTGTAGAACCAGCGGTAGAATAACTCTGGGCTACTGGGGCTGGATGTCGTCCATGGGACCTGGTGAATTGGTGGAAGTTGGTGGTAGGTTTAATAGTAGTTTATATTTGGAGATTTTACGTGACGTCATGCTGCCGACTGTGCGAATTGCCTATCCAACGGCACTTATTTATTTTATGCACGATAATTGTTCCATCCACCATGCAGGCATTGTGCAAGATTGGTTAGCTGCTCAAGAAGGTGTGACAGTTATTAATTGGCCATCTAAAAGTCCTGATTTGAACCCTATAGAAAATCTATGGGGTCAAATGGTTTTAAATTGGGACACAACGGAAGTGCGAAACAAACACAACTTGGCTGAGACCGTGACATCAACTTGGGAGCACATGAGAGGCAAAGATTTGTGTTGGAATATGGTGCGCGGCATGCGTAGCCGATTGCAGCAAGTTATATCAGGGAAAGGTGCGCCAATCCGCTACTAATATTCATTGTTCCCCAAGCGTCACCCGGAGGCCGCGCACCTATTGTTCTTTAATTGTGTCTGTGATTTCCAAGATCGAAAGGCTAATTTACTGTAGGTATTTTTTAACATACCATGTTAGTAAATGCTCAGATGATTGATTATTTATTGAACCATTAAAAAGTTGCAGATTATGTGGTGATGTTATTGTTATAAATAGTTTTTTTTTTCTATTTAAATAACATGCCTATTCACTACGTATAAGCAGCTATAAAATTGTAAAGCATTTCACAGAATTCATTTTCTCGATAACAAACTTTTAAGCATAGCATAATAATATTATTATGCTTATGCTTAAATGTATGCTTGCTTATGCCTTTTTTATGAATGTTTTTAAATGGTTTTTAGATTTAATTATGGCCATAGAAATATAAAAATATCTATGATTATGGCATACTAATATAAAATGTATATTAATTTGAAAATATATGAGCATTTACTTCTACTTCTTCTGCTAATCTAGCTAAATTATCCAAGTCGCTAATATAATTCTTGGTTAATATAGTAAATTTTCCTTTAGTTCTTAAATATTGATAAGTTAATTATTAAGTTGTTTCTTGAGCAAAACTATTTGTTTAAGATTTACTAGTGGTTGATATATGAAACTATTTTGTGTAAAAGATGAAATAAAGATTATTATTAAGTGTTTTAATCCATTAATGAAATAATAAACATTTTAAACTTGCAATTATTTCGTTTTATTTCTATACAAACTGCCCGTTTAAAAATGCAAGACCCTATGTCGTCCATTAAAGAAATGTGAAAAAAAAGTGTAATTAAATACTTAATTATATAAAAAAAAAACACTGAACAAACATCTGTGCAAAATGCTAATTAAAAAGAATCATACTTTAGTTACACAACGTTTTCGAACCCACACACTGTTGATCGCCAATCCAACGTCAAACCGCTAAGCCACAAACACTTGTAGGATCTACGTGAAATTAAGGATTGGCTTGTAATTATGTAGTGTGTTTCAAAAGATTTTCAACTTTAATGTCAACGAGATAATGATTAAAATAGCTTGACAAAATTATATATAATGCCTCGAGTAGGTCTGATGAGCTCATATTAATTGAATATAACGAGCATAAGGTTCAAATTCGTTTGTTTAAATGGAGGGTCAGATAATGCTGACGACCGACTGTACTAATAATTAGATTCATTTGATCGAATTGAACATAAATAAATCGGACATTTGACTCACACAACGATATACATAATTATTATTTATTTGAATTGTCTGTTAAGAATTCACCAATGGAATAGAATGCTTTTTTAACCATAAAATCTGTTAGCATTCTTTTGAATTTGTTAGTATCATTCTCCGCTCTTATAGTCGTAGGTATCTTGTTATACATTTTTGGAGCCATTCCCAGAAAGCTTTTTGCGTATAATGCTGTTTTATGAGGCAAAACGTGAATTTTGTCCCGGTGACGTTTTCAGGGTTTAAATTGAAGTGTTTTTTAACGAACATTGCTATTTCAAATGCATATAGAGAAGGAAATGTCATTATTTTTAGCTTAATGAAGTATGGCCTACAACTATCAGTAGGTTTTATATGGCATACTGCTCTTATACACTTTTTTTGTGCCTTAAACACTAGTTCTCTATCTGATGAATTTCCCCAAAATATTATGCCATAACGCAATGTAGAAGATACGTATGCATGATATGCAGTTAGTACGGCTTCTCGACTTGCTATTTTATAGAGATTATGTAGCGCGTACTGAAACTGATTTAGTTTTTTCAGTATATGTTCAATATGTTTACTCCATTTCATATTCCCGTCTATATAGAGTCCAAGGAAGTTTGTGTGCTTTGTTTCTTCTATTGTTTTGTCAGCGTATTTAATGTTAAGTTTATCTTGATTGATTCTTTGTTTGAATGACATAGCATAGGTTTGATCTAAATTTACATTGAGATTGTTATTATTTAACCATTTTATTAACCTGTTCAGATTTAGATTTATATCCATTTCATAGCTACGTGATTCCATATTTTGTACTGTGAAAATAACTGTACTATCATCTGCGAACAAAGTCATGGGATGTTGAATAACTCTAGGCATATCGTTTATGTATACGAGGAACAATAATGGACCAAGGATGCTACCCTGGGGTACACCAAATTTCGTTTTTCTTGGTTTCGATTGGTACGTTAGTTCTAATTTTGTCTTCTGGCAAATCTTTGCTATACTTGTTATACTGCTTATAAACTTAAGTGCCACAAATTGAAATTATTATTTTTTCAAGCGAGCTAATTAAAAAAATTCATTAAATTCTTGGTTTGTTTTTTTGCACTCTCACTGCCAATGTTTTACTGTCATATATCCTTCGATGCGTAGTTCAATACAATACATACTGGATGCATCGAGTGTGTTGCAGATTTCATCTAGTTTGTGGACAGGATCGATACAAACTGTTATTCACAAATTGAAGTACGTTTGGCATTTTGGCATTCCACACTATAGTACAGTTAAATAATAAATATATACGATTGAAATAAAATGTCATGTTAAAAATTCAAAGGAAAGAATTTGGTCTTTGACACTCAAAGAACATTTTTGAAACGCCCAAAACTGGAAGAAATGAACACAATTCATTACTGAAGATTAAAATTCCATATCATTTTGGAAACTACTCTTGTTTGGGATTCTCGCTGCATCGGAGTGCGAACAATTATGTACTTGTGGTCGCGCCTTTTACCACGAGCGAGTAAGGGTTACTTTATACTGTAAGGATTACGCAGAGTTGAAGCAGTTTTCCAAACCAAATAATACGACGCGACGCCCCGCCCGTTGCCAAGGCTACTGTTGCGAAGTGTGTAGGCCTCCTGCGTCCCGCAACCGTCATAAAAGACATTTTCTGAGTGTCATTTATTGGTGACAATTTGTTATTTCCATTTGTGTTTTATATTATGTTTTTAATTTGTGAGTTTTAAAGTGATAGTATAATGTGTATAGTTTTATATTAGGGTAAGTTTTAATTTAGTTTCTTTTAATGAACAATGTAGACTGTAGCGAGGCCGGAACCTGTAGCAGTCAACCTGCCACATCCGTTGATGTTCAGCTGGTGAGATGTCCCCATTGCTCTCAGGCACGCTTTTTTAAAGGCGAACGGGGACTTAGGATACACTATGGGAAGGTCCATAAACCTCATAGTGTACCTTTGTGCCCTCCAGCCACCGCCCAACCTTTGGAACAAACCCTTTGGAAAACGCTGTCAAAATTAAAAAATTCTACACCTGTTTTAAAGAGGATTCCTCGGGGTGCAAGACGGTCTGTCGCACTAAGTTTGGCGCGTTGCGTCCGTCTTGTAACCCAGGAGAACTCACAAAGTGCCTGGGAGGAATTGCTCACCTTCCCTTATAGGATTCTGCATGTCCAGAAAAATTTGGCTGCAAAAAAAACATTAACAACTCAAATTAAAGACAATTGCAACGATTCGACCTTTATTTTAGATTCAAATTTACCAGCATTTAACCACCCTTCCCAGAAAGGTGTGTGTTCGCATGTGGAATCCAAATTAAGTGAAGGTGACATTAGGGGAGCGGCCAGGCTGTTGTTCAGCAGTGATGTGGTGGCGCCTTACTCTCCAGAAACAATTTCAGCCTTGGAGAGTAAACATCCAGCGCCTGCGGATGATCTTACCTTTCCCGACCCACCCGACACCCCCGATCTCAATTCATCCTTTTACCAAATTACAGCTCCCCAGTTGATTGCAGCCGTGAGCTCCTTCCGAAGTGGTTCCGCCGGCGGCCTCGACGGCCTGACTCCTCAACATTTAAAAGATCTTTTAAGTTCAGGCGCCGGGGATGCTGGTGAGACTCTTTTGAAGGAGCTTGCGGGTCTAATCAACCTAATGCTCTCCGGCGGTATAAACGATGCCGTCGTCGATGTCTTGTACGGGGCCAACTTATGTGCCCTGCGCAAGAGGGACGGCGGCATTCGTCCTATTGCCGTCGGTTGTACCTACAGGCGTATGGCAGCCAAAATTTGCTGCAAACTCTACGGCCAAAGACTCACCAATAAGTTCCAGCCCCTACAGCTTGGCTTTGGCTCTAGGGGAGGCTGCGAGGCTGCTGTACATGCCCTTTCTACTTTTTTGAATTCTGACAAGGGTGAGGTCATCCTCAAGGTTGACGTTAAGAACGCTTTTAATTCTGTTAACAGGGACACTTTGTTGGCGGAGGTAAAAAAGGAACTTCCTGAAATTTTCGGTTTTATTTGGCAGTGCTACAGGCACCCTTCTAAACTATTATATAAAGAAAATCTTTTGGAATCTGCAGTAGGTTGCCAACAAGGTGACCCTCTCGGGCCAGTCATTTTCAGTTTGGCTATTCATCCTATCATCAAACAATTAAATTCAAAATTCAACGTCTGGTATCTAGATGATGGCACACTAGGAGGTGACGTAGATACAGTTTTGAAAGATTTTCAGTTCCTAAAGCAGCAATTCCAGTCCATTGGCCTTGAACTCAACCACTCCAAATGCGAAATTTTCTTTTGTGACAATACAGACAGACAATCGACCCTTCAAAAATTCAATACAATAGCACCAGAGATCAAAATTGCAGAAAGAAGTTCACTGCACCTCCTAGGTTCCCCAATTTTGGAAGATAGTTTTTCTCCATTCATTGACGCCAAAATAACACATTTCAACGATATTTCGGACAGACTCTCTAAAATTAATGTACATTCGGCTATCACCCTCATTCGTTATTGTTGTTTTGGTCCAAATTTCATGTACTTTCTTCGCGCTTCGCCATTATGGAAGCATTCACAAATTCTCTTGGACAAAATTGACCAGATTATTCGTTGCACGCTATCATCTATCCTTAATGTGGCCCTGGATGACCGAGCATGGCTGCAAGCCAGTCTACCCATTCGCTTCGGTGGGCTCGGCATCCGCAAAATTTCTAGTTTAAGCCTACCGGCGTTCCTGTCTTCGGTCCACAGCACTGAAAAGTTAACCAGAAAAATCCTGTTGCCATCACCAGTGATGGCAATAGGATTTTTCTGGTTAACTTTCTTCTTTTCTTCTGGTTAACTCTCTTCTTTTCTTCGCGCTTCGCCATTATGGAAGCATTCACAAATTCTCTTGGACAAAATTGACCAGATTATTCGTTGCACGCTATCATCTATCCTTAATGTGGCCCTGGATGACCGAGCATGGCTGCAAGCCAGTCTACCCATTCGCTTCGGTGGGCTCGGCATCCGCAAAATTTCTAGTTTAAGCCTACCGGCGTTCCTGTCTTCGGTCCACAGCACTGAAAAGTTAACCAGAAAAATCCTGTTGCCATCACTGGTTAACTGTGAAGTGCCGTACTCGACCGATGCAGTGAATGCCTGGAAAGTGGCTTGCCCGAATACAGCGTTGCCCAAGACCCTGTTTTCCCAGAGACAGTGGGATGAGCCGCTCTGCAGGTTGGTACGGAATAAACTTATAGATACGTCCACCAATACTGCTGAGCGTGCCCGCCTGCTGGCTGTGGGAGAATGGGAGTCAGGCCTCTGGCTACAGGCACTACCGTCACCCAACATAGGAACTATGTTGAGTGACAACACTTTCCGGATCGCTACATGTCTGCGTTTGGGTGCTCCCAGCGGAGCTCCACATCGTTGTCAATGTGGTGAAGCAGTCGACCGCCTCGGACACCATGGCCTATCCTGCAGTAGGAGCGCTGGTCGGTTAGCACGGCACGCCAGCATTAATGACATCATACGTCGAGCTCTTGTCACCGCCGGTGTGCCAGCTGTTTTAGAACCCAATGGCTTGGCGCGCGACGATGGGAAGAGACCAGACGGGATGACCATAATGCCATGGAAGGTGGGTAGGCCTTTGGTGTGGGATGCAACATGTGTCGACACCCTTGCGCCATCCCATCTTCTTAGCACGGCGGGCTGTGCTGGGGCAGCTGCTGCTAGTGCCGAAAACCTCAAACGGCGCAAATACAACAACCTTATTGGAAGTTATATATTTGAGCCGTTTGGGGTTGAAACATTAGGTCCATGGGGTCCGAGTGCTCTTCGAGTATCAATCAAAATCAAATCAAAATCAAAATAGTTTATTTCAAATAAACCTTAAAGGTACTTTTGAATTGTCAAACAACAAAAAAAATATGACTCTAGTTGCAAATTCGCAAACGTCAGTAGATCTCAATGGAGAAGAATTTGCAAGAAACTCCACGGACACTCTTTTCCATCAGTTTCAATTACAAGTTTTTGGTTACATCATTCTTGTTAAAAAAAAAAATACATATATGTGAGAACGATGCAAAAAGACGTGCACGTAAAAGCGTCTAGAGTAACAAACAATTTCAACATAAAAATGCAATGACAGGCCGAGGCAGCTAAGTTATGACCAATCCCAACTGATGGCGCCCGTTCACGAACATGACGCATGGATCGGCACCACTCAGCTCAACCATTATGGAGGGAACCGAATGATCCAACACATGTGCCACCATCAGAGAGAAATTAGAGAGAGCATGACACACTCAAATGCCAGGGCACACAGAAGTCAACCAACGACACATAGGTAGATTTACAGTCGGAACATAGTACTCACACATGTGCTGATTTCGAGATGTAAGCAAGCGGTTAGTCGACTCTTCACGTGACCAGAGGGCTGGGCTTTTCCTTGGCCAGAGAATCAGCATTGCCATCCAACGTGGCAATGCTGCCAGCGTTCTGGGCACTTTTCACGTTGACAGCGATGTGGACGAATTTTTTGACGCCCTATGACCCCTGCCCTTTTATACGTGTTCGTCGTATTTTATCTTTATTTAAGTGTATATATAGGTAGTTATTGTTAATTAAGTATTGATGCGTAGTTGAATTGCCTACCTCTTGTTTATTTGAACTTCGTGGTAACTATAACCTAAAGAGGACTAGCAGCACTTATTTCCCTTTAGCTTATAAAATGTTTCTCACAAGTATATTCATATTTTGTATAAATGGCCACAAGAAGAAAAATAAAAGTATTTTATTAAAATTTTGCATCATAACCTAGTACATAAAAACTCTTGCCTTTTAACATAGCCATTTTTTTAATAAATCAAAAACTTAACTTTTTATGACAAAAATAATGTTTGGCACCATACAAAATATCTATTTTAAAAAATGCTTCTAAATCGACAACAGGTAAACATTCACACTAAATTATAGTTAATACACAGCCTTTTATGCAATTTTAATAATTAATGGATAAATAAATCCTTAGTACTAGTAACTAACAAGAGCTTAGCAATTTCACTGGCGGCAGTAACTATGACTCTCTTAACTTACTTAGGCGTAAGCTCTCTCTGGGGTTGAGCTCTCTTGACGCTGGAGCCCTAGCATGGTCGTACACGTTTCTGGGGAAGGCAACCCACATTCGTTAATCCCAGTGTCAGCAACAGCTGGCGATGCTGGTTTTGGCTCCTACCCTTGGCCTACTGAGGCGCCATGATTCTCTTTCTATCAATTGCCAACAAGGGAGGGGGGGGGGGGCGCCATGACTTTCTTTGACAACGAGAACGGGACGAGTTCTCTTACTGTCGGAGACTGAGTTGGTTACTCACGTTTGTGGATATGTACCCTTTTGACTGCCGCTATCAGCCGACTGGGAAAGTGCAGTCCACAAGCGTCAAGGGTCCTAGTCATACGTCAACAACATCAGACGGGGCTTGGACCAACAACTACCCTTGGCCTGCCCGTGGACCCGCTGCCAAGCCAACAAGGGAGGGGGGCTACTCACCAACGAGTCGACTGAATAGCAAAGGCATCTCATGGTGAGTATGCCTTTTGAACGATATTGAGGTGTCGCGCATACCTCCCCGCATTGACCAGTAATCCGACTGGGGTGCGCAGGCACATGCATTCTAGCTGTGTATATCCAGGACAGGCTCTGGGGGAAGTTCCCAGAGAAGCCCCAATGGGGGTCTTCGGACCTCAAATCTAGCAGCTCGTAAGGCTGGAGCGTACGAGAGCTGTGGTTGAGCCAGGGCTAGCCCCCCTGCCACAAGGGTTTTAAGGGTTGCTTTTGACCAAGAAGAAAATATAGATGGTCGAACCTCCGGCCTCCCACAGGAGCGCCACCGCAGGTGAAGCGGAGATGGCGTGAGGAAGAGGGGGAGCTCTTAGCTCAGACGGAGGCGCGTCTGGTTAGAGCTGGAAGTAGTGCTAGGTCCATCAACCAGGACATTATGAGGGAGTTGCCGAATTTAGGGCGCTCCCTAGAAGCGATAAAGGGGCATCGGAGGAAGGAGTCCTATAAAAGCCGGGTACAAGCGTACTTGGAAGAATTGGCTGAAGACCCTACTCCGAGTGTTTTAGGGGAGGCAGATGTGCCGAGCAGGGGCACCCCTATCGCTAGCACTACGGAAAGTTCGACACCAGAGCTGCCTCTCATTGAGGCGGAAGTACCCATCCGATCCATGCCTGACCCCGTAAACCTGCAAAGTCCGAACTTGTCGCAAGCGCTAGACTGCGCCAAAATTGTGGAGGAAGTCCCCTGGCGAGCTCCGAAGCGAGATTGGCGCGGGGTGTGCGTGATGGGGAAAGGCGGGGGCTGCCTAGGCGCAAAGGCCAACACATAGAAGACACTGCTTTTACCAGGTTGTTTGCGCGAAAGCGGCGAAGAATAGAGTACGCGAGGGTGCAGAGACTGTAAAGGACCTGTAGATCTCGAGTGGCTGCTGAGATTATTGACGGCAAAACTCGGGGTGTCAAGCATTGCTGAGCTGGAAGCCTACTGGCGACCGGTGATGGAGGCCGTGTCTGATGCCTCGGGGCTTACACCGGAAGTTCTGGGCGCGTTAAAACGCTCGGAGCAGTACGGGGGTTGTCGCGATTACTCGCAGCTGTGGACGCCGTTCACTTCAGAGGAGGTGAAGGCTTGCAGGTTTGACAACGGGTCGGCTCCGGGTCCTGAGGGCTGTGGCGTGGCTGATAGCTGGAGAGGTCCCCGATAAGCTTAGGGGCTGCCAGACAGTCTTCGTGCCGAAGACGGAGAGTCCTGCTTGTCCTGGGGAGTACCGGCCGATTTCAATGGCGTCGGTGCCACTCAGGCACATGCACTCTGTATTGGCGAAGAGACTCGACTCGAGGCATGCTGCCCTCCTGATGCACGACAGCGTGGATTTATCTGCGCCGACGGCACACTCGAGAATTCGGCTGTGCTGGACGCTGTGCTTGGACATTGTGGGAAGAAGTTGCGTGAATGCCATGTTGCAGTGCTGGATTTTGCCAAGGCGTTCGATACGGTGACGCATGCGGCACTTATTGATCTGCTGAGTAAAAGAGGCCTGCCGGCTTCTGCAACTACGTTGCGAGGCTGTATGCCACGTCCGAGACTGTCTTGGATGTGAATGAAGCCCGCAGCGGTCCAGCAAGAGTGGGTCAGGGAGTTCGACCGGGAGACCCATTGTCGCCGTTGTTGTTCAACATGGCCATGGATGCGATTTTAGCGGCCTTACCGAGGGGAGTTGGTTATAGGCTTGAGGGCGAGAGAGTCTCGACCTTGGCTTATGCTGACGACCTAGTCCTGCTTGCAGGTTCAAAGGTAGGCATGCAGTCCTCCATCGACTGTGTGGCACACTGGTAGGATGATGGGCCTATTTATCAGTCACGCGAAAAGCGCTGTGCTTTCGATGGTGCCTGACGGGAAGCGTAAAATGGTGCACTACCTTACCGACCGTACCTTTAAGGTTGGGTCGCGATGGCTACGTCAAGTCACCTGCGTTGAACGTTGGCGCTATCTTAGAGTGGACTTCAAGGCGTCTGGATGTGTGACGTTAGAGCACAGAATTAAAGAGGCCTTAGCTAATATAATTAAGCCACAGCAGTGGCTCGAAATTGTAAGGGATCACCTGATCCCCAGATTCCTGCACGGTCTAGTGCTGGGAGTCATCACGGAGGATAGGCTGCGAATGCTCGACGTCCAAATCCGGAGGACAGTAAGGACCTGGCTGAGGCTTCCAAAGTATGTGCCTGTCGGGTACTTCCACGCAGCAACCGCGGACGGCGGCTTGGCGATCCCGTCGTTGAGAATTTGTGTGCCGGATCTCATTCATAAGAGATTCGACCGCTTGGACTTGTCGCGATGGCCAGTGGCTAAAGCCGCCGCCAGATCTGAGAGGATCCGAAGGAAGCTGCAGTGGGCCGACAGGTTACTCCGAAAATTCACGAGAGAGAACCCCAAGACTGGAGAGCGAATGACAGCTCTGTATTGGCGTGAAGCCCTGCATGCTACCGTGGATGGACGCGAGTTGCGTGAATGTCCAAGGGTTCCTGCGTTCACGAAGTGGATGCGGGTGCGCAGCATTCAGTATACTGGCCGAGACTTCGTGCAGTTCGTGCACACTCATATAAACGCGCTCCCGTCGCGAGTACGCAATACACGGGGGCGCAGGACTGGTGTGGAGTCTGAGTTGAACTGCCGTGCAGGTTGCATGGTTAGGGAGACGACGGCATACACCATCCAACAGTGTCACGGAACACACGGCAGCCGTATTGAACGCCACAACTGCATTGCGGATGTCGTTTGCTCCGCCATGTCCGAGAAGGGGTGGAAGACCATGAAGGAGCCAAAAGTCAGGACCGCTTTGGGCTTCAGAAAGCCAGACATCATCGCCTCCAGGAATGGTGTGGGGGTAATTGTGGATGCGCAGGTGGTCTCGGGTCAGCGATCACTCGATGAGCTCCATCGTGAGAAAAGTAATAAATACGGGAATCACGAGGACCTTGTCGAGAAATTCGCAGACATACTAGGACTGCCTTGTAAGCAGAGCGTCCACTCGACCTACTGCACCATTTCCTGGAGGGGCGTATGGAGCCTAGCCTCTTATAGAGAGCTAAAGAGGTTCGTCGGGCTTGATGAGGGTGTGCTGGCCGGCATCCCGTCGTTGGCTCTGAGAGGGTCCCACATGAACTGGACGAGATTCAATCGCATGACAACGCGAATCGACTGAGTTGGAGAGCGAATGGTCGGGTTCCTGTGGTTGCGGGCCGCCGCCGGGCCCAGGGGTCGAAGCTCCCACCAATGGCTACACTCATTATTTATTTATGTATCATATTCCGACCTCGCCAGAGATCCCACCGGCGCAACTTCGGCAAAATATGGTGATAGTAGGGGGACGTGGGAGTCCTGTCACAACAATCCATAATGATTACAGTAGTTTTTCACGGATTGGACGATGGCATATTGTCGAGCTAAAATTTATTGTTTTTTTTATAGGTGGTTTATTGGTTATTACGGAATAACAGTTTTAAATAATACACGAATATATTATATCGTGAAAACGTCTTTGCAAATAAAGCAGTCTTTTACGCCGAATATCATAAAAATGGTTATTGTGAGTCAACCTTAATAGATATATATACTTTTGTGGAGCTTTTTTAGAACTTTTCGAGCCAATTTTCCATCATTTATTGTTTTTAACCGTCTTCCCAAAAAGGAGGAGGTTCTCAATTTGGATGTTTAAATATATATCATTCATTATAAGCCTTATAATATTCCCACTTTTGGGACACAGGAATCTTCTCTGTGAGAGAGGTAAAGGGCCTTAATCCACCACGCAGGCCCAGTGCGGGTTGGTGGATGTCACAATGTCTTCAAATTTTTTCTTCTAGAAGAACATGCCGGTTGAAAAAAATAACTTCAATTTCGGAAGGCGGTGTCAAAAAACGAAGAAACGAAAACAGGAACATTGAATTACGAATTGGAAATTATTTTTCACTTTCTAGTGTTTTTATTTGGAAGTCGGTTGTAATTTTTTATATAAGTTAAATCTCAAAAGGCACGTTTTCGATTAAAGGGCTTGATTTTTTCCGACATTTTTAACAACTATCGCCCAATTAACACAAAACCTTAACATAGTACACTAAAACTTTCCTCATGAATCACTCTAATAGTGAAAACCGCATGAAAAGCCGTTCAGTAGTTTTTGAGTTTATCGCGAACAGACAGACAGACAAACGCAACGGGGATTATGTTTTACAACAAGTGATAGTGATAGTGATACTGATAATAGTGATATTTATTTAGTGATTTCGCAATGGTGAAAGTCGAATATTATTCCACGAGAACGCATTCTTCTTATTCATCGGTGTACACTCTTAGCAGAGCAGTCTCGGTCATCATGTTGCAGTGGGACATCGGGCTACCATGAGTCGCCTCACGATGCAACGCCATCCCTCTATGACAGCTGCGACTCGTGTACACCCATGCGATGGGCCGCTGGGCTGCCTTCTGCCAACTTGATTTGCAGAGGCTCTAGACAAGTGAAAAATGCCAAAATGTAAAAGATTCGTCACGTCATATTTCGATAGTTAATAACATTTCCGTACATTATTGAAATTTTTACAATTGCTATCGCCACGCTTTCGATGGTAGCTTGACACTTATATATATTAATGTTTTAATGTAATAGCAGTTCACCGCAGACTACCCCCTTTTTTTTTCTAAGTTTTTTCAGTCCATCCAAAAGCTGTCTGGTAAATATCACTGTCGGCGATAAGACCGCCTTTGTACTCGTATAACTAAGTTTTTCTTGTAAATTTGTATAACTTTTATGGTGTACAAAAAGTATATTCTATTCTATAAATACTTTTCATCCCGGTAAAATGATCCCTTGGTATGATAATAATACTTTGCACGAGAGTGCAGCCGCGGGCAGACGTTAGTAGATAATTTGTTGTGAAAAAACTTTTTAACAAAAAAAAACCACCGACTTCCAAATAACAAAACTACAAAGTGAAAAATAACTTTATTTTTGGAAGTCAGTGTCCATAACGCAAAAAATATGGTACCTACGAAAGACACCGACTTCCAAAAATAATGATTTTTTTTCACTTTGTAGTTTTGTTATTTGGAAGTCGGTGGTTTTTTTTTGTTAAAAAGTATTTATTTTTACTTTTTAGTTGTACTTACCTAATAGGCAAGTTGTCTAGTAAGTTACCTTAACGCCAGAATAGAATATCATGAAACTTGTACATTACCGGTGAAATGAGAGATCTGCATACCCCTTAAAAGCGTACTGGCGTGATGTTATGTTATGAAATAGTATAAACAATAAACAGACATGCGAATGCAGCAATCCCGAGGGATTTGCCGTTATTAATTGAAGAGTTCTGTCGTATATCTTCGAAGTTCTTAATCAGATCTTCACCAAATTAAAATGGGACCAATTTCGAAACATACTCTTTCAAACAAATAAAGAATTTTCAAAATCGGTCCACAACTGACGGAGATATCGGTGTACATAAACAAAAAATAAAAAAAAACAAACATGAAGTCGAACATAGAACCTCCTCCTTTTTGGTAAGTCGGTTAAAAATTAATTGATGGCCATCTTGAGCATAAAATTTGCAATATAACTGTGCAGCTTGAATGATATAACATAATTTCAACAGGTTTTAAGTATAAGATTGTTCATTTTCTAATCCAGTTGCACATCGAGCATCCAAGTCTGTTGACATTAAATTGCAATCGATAATAATATAAAAAACCGTGACAAGTGATACTAAATAGTCAGATAAATTAAGAGCCAAAAATAAATTATTAAAAGATAAAAAAATTGTTAAAAACTTGAATAGGATATGGAGTCGATACCAGAAAACATTCTTTTTAAAGTGCCTCCAGGTGCACTTTACGATATTAGGAAGATCCATAATTTGGAGAAACCTGAAAGGATCGAACAGGCTATCAACATTTTGGAGGATTGGATTCAGAAACAGGATCATATTATAAAGAAGGATTTTAGTAAGTACTCAAATTTGATTTTTTTAAGCATTTGGATTACGACCTCAATAAGGATCGAGCAAAGTCTTACATCGGACTTAAATAGAACTGGCGAAATTTGGGTGAACTATAGGTGCCCAACCCATAGTGGGTTCAGGTTCCAGGTATACTCCGCCTCAACTTATCATTGAAACACTCAACATTTTAAACAAATAGGTGCAAGTCTACTTGTAAAGTTTTCTTATCAATAGATAAAAAGTAAATCAAAATATTTGTACAATCTGAAAAATCAAAAAATCTGCATGGTAATAAAAAACCAAAAGAATTAAAAAGATATTTCAACAGTTCAACAGAAAACAATCAAAACAACACTCTTCTTACCAGTGTTTGTTTCTACTTTCTGGATTATTTTTATTTCGACAAGAGACGTAGCTTCAAATATACTTTGAATAAGATTAACTTTTTTATTTAATCTAACAAATATATTAACATTGTTTACAATTGAATATTATAAAAAAAAACAAGCCAAACAAAGGGGAGAGGAAAAAGTGCTCATTGTGAATCAAATATTCGTCCAAATGGGAAACGTGCCCAGAACGCTGGCAGCATTGTCATATTGGATGGCAAAGCTGATTTTCTGGCTGATGGAAAAGCCAGTCTGTTGGTCACGGGAAGAGTCGACGAGCTTTGTGCTAATGTCTCCAAAAACTCGATGCGCATTCGAATCCCATGGACCTAATGTTTCAACCCCAAACGGTTAAAATTATATTTGCGCCGTTTGAGGTTTTCTGCACAAGCAGCAGCCGCCCCAGCACACCCCGCCGTACTAAGAAGATGGGATGGCGCAAGAGTGTCGATACATGTTGCATCTCACACCAAAGGCCTACCCACATTTCAAGGCATGATGTTCATCCCGTCTGGTCCCTTCCCATCGTCGCGTGCCAAGCCCTTGGGTTCTAAAACAGCTGGCAGCCCGACGGGGACAAGAGATCGACTTATGATGTCATAAATGTTGGCGGGCCGTGCTATCCGAGCAGTGCTCCTACTGCAGGATAGGCCATGGTGACCGAGGCGATCGACTGTTTCAACACATTGACAACGATGTGGAGCGCCGCTAGGAGCACCCAAACGCAGACATGTAGCGTGCCGGAAGGTGTTGTCACTCAACATAGTACCTATGTTGGGTGAAGGTATTGCCTGTAGCCAGAGGACGGCTCCCACTCTCCCAAAGTCAGCAGGCGGGCACGCTCAACAATATTGGTGGACGTATTTATAACTTTATTCCGTACCAACCTGCAGAGTGGCTCGTCCCACCTCTGTCTCTGGGAAGATGGGTTCTAAATTAACTGAATTGTTTTGTTTAGTGTAATTTTTTATTTATTTTTTCTAATTTAATCCGTTTTCGGCCTTGCACAAGTCTTTTTCATTATTTATTTGTATTCATACCAATTATGTTCCTATTCTTGTCTTTGTGTGTCCCAAATAAATCCTCTTCCTTTGTTTTTTCTTATTATTAGTGAATGATATTGAAACGACAAAAATCATGTTATGCAAGTCTATCATCTATGCCATCATCAAAACACGTTATTAAAGAAATCACACGAATTTAAATTAACCTGTTTATGGTACCAAAAAGTCGGAAAACAAACTTGAAAAACTACATATTATCTTGTTGCTTTATGACTTCCTAAAAATAATACTTATGTAATTATGCAAGAGCGCTAGATATTTTCGTGACATTTAATCCCCGTATGAATATTGTGTCATTTTGACGGTCACACATAAAAACACTTTGTGAAGACCTATAGTTCCGAGATCTAGCGTACATTCCCCGGAAGGTTGGCCAGCGGTACACCTGAGTACACCCAAATTTTCGGCAATTATGCTTTAAGTCTCATATTATAGGGGGCGGGCCTGTTGCCATCAATCAATCTGCCTAGCCTTTTCCCAACTATATTGGGGTCGGCTTCCAGTTTTACCGGATTCAGCTGAGCACTAGTGTTTTACGTGGAGCGACTGCCTATCTGACCTCCACAGTCCAGTAATTGGGTAACACAGTACCCCTTGGCAAGACTAGTGTCAGATCTCAAGCTTCTGTCTACCCGTAACGACTGTCAAAAAACTTCAAATGACAGCCGGGACCAACGGCTTAACGTGCTTTCCGAGGCACAGAGGCAGTTCGGTATGTTGAAAATGGTCACCCATCCACGGACCAACCTAATCAAGCGTTGCTTAACCTTGAAGATCGAACCGTGCGGCTGTTATTATTTAGCCACGAACTCCTCCGGGGCCTGTTGTCATCAACCAGGTACAAATCAAGACTTCGGGCTGCTACTGAGATATTTCAGATAGAAAAACCCAATAACACTTTGACAGATCCGGGAGTCGAATACAATACTTCATGCTTAGCAGTGATGCTAAAGATCACTAATCCGTTCTTCTTCTTCTTTTCTAGTCCATGGGAAACTCTTTATAAATTCTGGACCCAGTAGGTGGCCATCCCGATTGCGGCGTCAGTGGCGAGCATAAGGTCTTCCAAACTGCTCTTCTGAGAGCCATGACCAACAACGACCCTTCTTAGGGCCAAATAATAATAATAACAACTAATCCGTTAGCTAACTATAGTGAATAACCCGCTTTAAGCCGTTTTCACACGGTAACACGGACCATTTCCGTGACACTCCTGTGCTACAGACCGTGTCAATCCGAATGACACGGTCTGTAGCAAAGGAATAATTAATTATTTAAATTAATGAAATTATTGCAAAGACGGAATTTAATTGGATGCTTAACATGCATCGTCCCGCCTGAAAAAAGGACGTAAAAGTCACGTGGATGACATTATATAGTGCATTTTAAAATATGAGTAAAACTACAATGTATCAGTCTATCTGGACTATTTAACTTTTAACCTTTCGTGTAGCCATAATTAGTGAACAATAGAAACGCCATTGTGACTCAGGTGGAGTTGGGTCATAACAGACGAAAGGATACAAGTAACAAAAGCCAAGGTTGAGTTTAATAGACTCGCACCAGTTTCAGATAAAATGATACCTAATAGAAAGAGTTGTCATCACGTTTTCTGCCCTTTTCTGTTCCCCAAGTTGAGGATGGCCATTCCCTTCCTTTCCTTTCTGATCATTCTTCACGCAATCTATCTATATTTTCTTTGGCATTTCTCCATCGCTATCCATTTAAATTTACTTGCAGTTAACGGTCAAATGTAATTAAACACAAATGTGTCTTGGGCAAAACTAGTCTGGCATAACCGAAAAAATAATGTACTTTAGACCGTTAAAATGACCCTACACGGCGTCCGTTCCGTTGTTTAATAAATTAATAGTGGATTGCGTACTACATCCGATCCGTATCCGTGAAATGTCGGTTCTCGAATAGCTATAGCATAGCAGTATAATCCCCGGCACGTAAGTTGGCAAGAGTCGTTATTAAACAACTGCATCTGCGCAGAAGTAATTTTTTAGCTACCTCTGGTAGTGAAGTGGGGCGCGGGGAACGTTTAGCGTGCGATTGGTTGGTCAGTTCGACACAAGGATCGACTGACCAATCGTGTCGCGTCCATGTTCCGTTCGATCTAAATGGTGGTTGGTCAGTTAGCGGAGACTATACTTCTTGTAGGAAAGCATACGCACTACATCCGAACTCTCCGTCATAATCTGCCATAATTTAGAACATTTTGAATTTGGAACTCAAGTCACGGACATGGGTCGAGCGTTACTCATGACGTGAGTTTGACCCTACAAGGTCTTGCAAAAACCGTGACAATAATAATATGTAAGCTTATCCAAACGTCATTAGGTGTAGTAAATTAGTGTAATTAACTAGGTATCAAATATTGTTATTAGTAGTTACAAAATATGTTAAAAAGTCGTCTTAGCAAAAAGCAGTTGAATTTTAAGAATACCTATTTACACTGGCTTTGTTTTTTAATATCATTATAAATTTATAAACAGACGTTTACACACTAATGTGAACAGGTTTCGAAATATAAAAATATATGTAAAACTCGTTTTAATAGGCTAAGTGCAGGCAATAATTAAAACAACTTGTTTGTTGGAATCACTTTTATTTTAATTCAACTATTTATAGGCAATTTTGGCAGTTAATATGTATCGGTCAGCGAAAAATATTATGATTGTGAGCCATTTCAAAGCGAAGCAAGTTCTTACGGAGACAAATAGGATGAAACTCTGAGGTCAATCATTAAAATCAACATATGTGTGTAGCAACTCATAATTATCAGGTACCTTGTCGGACTCCAGACCGAATTTCAATCACGGCGGCCAATCTCAGCGGAGATAAGCCATCGGCGGGGCAGATATTATACTGCACAAGTGTGTGCATTCTTCCTCACTCTCATAGTCATGGAACGGGTATCCGACAAAACCGGAGAGAGATCAGGCGTAGGATCAGTGGCTTAACGTCTTTTGCCAAGGCACGGGGGTGTCACACCGCCAACTTCCAGACTCCGGGCTGTTACTGAGGTTATGGTACAGTCTAGATTAAGAAGACAAATAAGCCATGGCAGCTAAGAGATGATCAGTCCCTATTGACGGCGCCCATTCATGAAATTTCAAACTGTTAGTACTCGTGGGCATTTGACTTCCACGCCGGCAAAAAAACACGGCCGAAAGCTAGTATGCAATATATTATTGAGTTGAAATTATTAAGAAAAAAATTCATTTTTTCAGGCAAGGGATACTTGGAGAAAACCTTGATACATAGCAAAGGTTCGGTAGAAAAGTCAAAAAAGATAATAGACCGATTGTGCACGATGAAGACACTAATACCAAAGTTCTTTTCGATAACCAATGTCAAGCAAGAGCTGGCAGAAATATTAAAATTTGGGTAAGTAATATTTTCAAAATCGGGATATAAAATAAATATCCGGAAGACCTAGGAAATGAGATCTGGTGTTAAGAACCACTCACTGTTGCTGATTGGTACAGAGACAGTGAAACGCGTGAAATTTACCAATCTTGTCGTCGTGTCGGAGACGGGGTATTGAAGAAGACATCGTTTCACGGATCACCACAATCATAGCTACCTTCGCGCAGCTGAGAACTGACCGGAATGATTTAACTCAAAATCTTCGGATCCAATGTCAAATCTGTGCTGATCTACGGTTGCAAAACGTGGAAGGTCACAAAGGACATCTCACGCCAAATACAAGTCTTTATCATCCGCTGTCTTTGTCGCATTCTCGGAATGTACTGGCCCGAGACCACATCCAATAAAGAGCTGTTGGAGAAATGCAAAGAGAGCCCGATCGATTGCCCACACTTGGCCACACGCGCCGAAGGGGTCCCTATCATATAAACAAGCCAGCTTTAGACTGAAATCCACAAGGGATAAGAAAGCGTGGTCGTCGCCGTCAAACCTGGCGTCACACTGTGTTGACAGAAGCGGCGAGCATTGGAATGACACTGAGCGAGTAAAAGCGTGAAGCTCAAGACCGATCGCGATGGAGTTCATCTGTGAACGCCCTCCACCCCATCGAAGAGATATAAAATATTTAATAAAAAAAATATTTTCAACCTCGTCGAGACTGCCAACGCAAGACAGTTTAGCATGAGGTTTTAGTGTAGCATGAGGTTTTTGGTTCGATTCCTGAATTGGGCAAACTATAATTGGATGTTTCCATCTGGCCATTTCTCAGTAACCACCCGGATTCTCACTTGTTCTCTATTATATGGGATTGAATCGAAATTGGCAAAATGTGGGTACCTACAATAGGTGCACCTCTGGCTAACTCTTTGAATAATACAGGCGTAATGTTATGTTATGTTTTGTTGTTTTAATATTTTTTTTATATTATAAGTACATTTATAAATGTCTATACGATATTTTGCAGAAAGCTGTTCCCACTGCCCATTTTATCCGAAGACTTCTGCAGACTGATAATGGTTCAAGTTAACAGCAAGGAACTGACGAATGAAGTCTTTTTACAGTTTTACCAATATCTCGTAGTCGTAAGTTTACTATTTTTTTTGTCGTAACCTACCATAATTTGGAATAAAGTTGGTGCCAAATGTAGAATAAAATTTTAAATAATAAGTTATTCCTCTAATGGCACCTGCGAAAAATAATTATCGATAGGTGACGTATGTAGAATACCTCAGGTGCCATTAAACAACCGATTTAATGGCACCTAAATGAATGGCACCTGAAGTTGGCTCAATGTCTTAATTTTTGGTGCAATATCTTACTAATTTGGCAACACTAAAAATATTGATTGGCACAAGAAAAGGGAGGCTTATGCTCAGTAGTGAGTAAAGTCAGGTTGCGAATGATGATGATGATGATCGAAGTGCATACAATTTTAGGTATTTTTTTACGATATGAAGTTGTTAACTTGCATGTTTGTAAAAAAAATATTTTGAAATGTAGTAAACTGACAAGAAATCTTATATTGCCAAAAAGCTGTATTATATTGCCAATTGACATAAATAGTGTTTTTAACCGGCTTCAAAAAAGGAGGGGTTCTTAATTCATCGTATTTTTTTTTCCTATTCAAGAGGACAATGGCAGAAGCTCATACATAGTTTAAGCTGAGATTAAATTCTTACGTATTTAAATGAAAAATATCTTAATATCTGGTTTAACCAAGGGTCATCTTTTAAAGCAGTTTGTGCAAGAATTTTTGTTCGAGAATGCCGAGAATAATATATATTGATATTCGATTAATGTGTTTAATAGGTAATATTATTGAATTTCGTGGAATTAAAAGTGCAATATCGCTTTAGTACTGCATTTCAGCATAAAATGTAAAATATACTCTTTGGTAAGAGTATATCTGCTTACAATGAGCGACTTTGACGTGTATTAAAAGATCGTCATCAACAACTAAGCTATATTTTTATAGACTTGGATACTAGTCTATTTGCCTGTCATAAATTGCAAGTAATTCATTTATTTCTACTAAACTACAGTATACTTATCCACCAGCAAAGAACACCTACGCATAGACATAAACTGTGTTGTTCATTCATTTACTCCCTTTTATTATAATAACTAATACACAGTCATTACTTGCCACTCGGCAGATTAAGTATAAAAAGGCTAAAACTAAGTTAACAAAAGCTAACGAAAAAATCAAGTAAGTTTCATTTATATATTTTTTTTTATCCAAGGTGTACCAGTTAATGTTATACTTTGAAAAACCGTAGACAATTAATGGAATTTCTTTCGTATATTACTCATTTTCAGACGTTCAATTTTAAGTCAGCTAAGATTTCGCCATTGTTCTTTACATTTTCGTAAGTTGATTGATTGTGTGTTGGGGTTGTTTTATAAAAACATATTATTTTTCCAGTGGTCTGAATATTTAAAAGCACATGATTATTCCAATGGTTTAATAATCATTTATGACTTGAGGCAGATTAATTTGTTAGACATGATATCCAAACTTAACACTATGGAACTACAGCAGATTCTAACAATATTAATAGTAAGTATTTTTTTAAGTCACGCTTTTTTTACTCTTAAATATTCCTGTTGCTTCGTCTACGTTCCTTGTTCTGATCACTTACTTAACTTATGACAGTTGCGAGTTACACAACTGTCCCTGTTCATGTGTTATTTCTAATTCTTTAAGAAAAGGCGGGTTATAAATCAGTGTCAGCCAGCATCGTGGCTATGCTGTACACTGATCAACATTTGCTGAGCCCGTTTGTCTTTAGGCACTGAATCTACTCCAACTGCTGCCTCTGTGTTTGATATTATTATGATTGAGATTGTACAGTGTTGGTAATAAATGATGAATGAATGATGTTTTCTTACTTTCTTACATATTTAACTATATGCACTTCAACAAAAAAATTAAATCCTCTTTTACAGAAAGGCTACGGTGATAGATTGAAAAGCGTTCACTTGCTTACAGAATCAAAAGCTATAGAAGTAATCATTAATATCGTCAAGCAATTTGTTAGCGAGAAGATTGGTAACAGAATATATATTCAACGAACTTTAGAAGATTTACATGAAGTTGTACCCAAAGAATTGCTTCCTGTGGACTATGGTGGAAATCAGAGATCTAGTGATTTATTGCAAGGTATGCAATAATTAATAGCATACATTATCACATATGCTTTGCTTTAAATTTGCTTGCAGATTCCCGCAACTCACTGGACCGATAGATGAAGCGATACTTAGGGAGGCTTTTTTTCCTTATTATGATGATGATGAATTCTGCTAGTAAAAAAATCTTAAAACTCATAACAGCCAACGCGGAGCATAAAGTGCTGGTCTTGAAAGGAGACTGCCAAACGTCAATACTGAGTTCGGCCCACCTTCGAAACGCCGACGGACAATAGTTATTTTATGCCATCAAAATACTGTTAATATGATGAAATTTAGGAAGAACGATTAGAACAAAAAATATACGATGGGAATCCAAAAATATTCAAATGTTAAGATGTGTTTTTTGAGGTTATTTTAAGTAAAATTTATCAATTTCTTGTTGAACCTCTTATTTCTGTCGGACACTACCTCGTGGGTTTCATGAAAATAGTAAACATAAATGGAAAGAGAATGGTTTTGTGGAATAGCTTTCATTCCTGTCTGCGTCGTACTCATTATGGGCCAAATTTCGCTAGTCTCCTTTTGCGAAAGGGCTTGTTCTTAATTTAATTATGAATGTAGGTTAATACCTACTAATATTTTTTGGGAAATTAAAGTTGGTATGGCAGTTACAATCACCTTTAATTTTAATTAGAAGCATATTGTTTTATAATTTTAGTAAAAACCCAGTTACTTGGTAATACAATAGTCTTGGTAATGATTGGTTGACAGGTTCCTACTATCATCATCATCATATCCACCGAAAGACGTCCACTGCGGGACATAGGCCTCCCCCAAGCGTCGCCACTTTGACCCGTGCGTCCCGCATCCAGCGGATCCCCGCAACCTTCATCAGGTCATCGGTCCACCTGATGAGTGGCCTTCCAACGCTACGTCTTTGGGTTCGCGGTCGCCACTCCAGTACTTTTCTGCCCCATCGACCATCCGGTCTGCGAGCAATGTGCCTACTACATATCATGTATATTACTAGCTTCTTCCCGAATCAAAAGTGTTTTCTTATACCAAGGGACCATTATACATTATACTGGGATGAAAATTAGAATATCGGCTATTCCAGACTGCAGTCATCACTTTGCTAAATTTTAATCAGATTCGTTCAGCCGTTCTGTCAAGAACATAAATCCACCCATCCATCCAACCAAATTTTGCATTCATAATAATCTACTATAATTATGTTTTATAATACAAATAATTGTAATTTACATTATAAATTATTTTATGTCAAAGTCACAACGACACGTCATACAGAGTTGTCTTATAACTAGTCAAATAACCCGTCACTCAATGTTCCCGATGCAAAGGTGCCCATAACGCTTGCTGCATTGCCACGTTGGATGGCAATGGCTAACCTTTGCACCAAGAACGAGCCGGAGCGGGAGCCACCCGTTTTGTCATGGAGCTTGAGCCCTATCTCACGAATGAGGCTCTTGGCCTCAGTGCCCCAACCGCCCATGGTCTCAGCAGCAATGGGCACAAAATGGAACCGGCCTTCCCACGGTGCGTACTTCACCCTGTTCTTCTCAGCGGCGTCTTCCGCCGCTGCTGACGGCGAGAGGACGATTCGACAAAGATGGCTGGCGGCAACAGTGCTGACGCAAATTGCGTCCCATATTAAGCACTTGCCGTTTTTCCAAGGCGCCAGGGTCAGTCCATCCGGCCTTCTGCCGTCAGTCCTACATAGACCCGGAGGTTCCAGCACGCCGGTGAAATAATTTTTATAATTAACTAATACATTTCTTATTACAGAGGATACAGTGCAAGAATTAAGTTCAGAAAAACATGTGGAGTATATGAAAATGATGAGCAAAGCTTGCACTGATGAAACTAAAAGACATGCAGCAAAATTCAATGAGGAATATATGGGCATGCCTGGATCCTTCAGATGTTTGAGTGTAGACTAATCTGCAATACATTATTATTTTAGATTTTATTTAAAGTATGGAATTACCAAATGTTATCCATGTGTCTCGTGACGTATCCATAAAATTTTGGCATTTTCACTGTGAAATCCACCAATCCGCACTGAGTCAGCGTGGTAGATTAAGGCCCATTCCCTCTCTAACAGACAGGACGTCTGTATCTCACCAGTGGACACATTGAAAGGCTGATTCTCTCATTCTATCAACGATGACAATCGCCATCGCTGATAGAATAACACTTTGTCTAGAATATTGGGAATATTTTTATGATGTCGGTATCCATTTAAATAATAATTATGTTTTATTGAAATACGATTTATTTGGCATCCTTAGCCTCTGTGATGTTAGTCATGGAATAAGTAAAATAATAATAAAATGTTGTGAAACAATGGTGTTTTATTAACACATATTTAGCTAGCGATTTTGTTATAGTGAGAGTCTAATTTGCACGAGAACGTATTCTTATTCTTCATCGGTACCTACACTCTTAGCAGAGCGGTCGTGGTCATCGTGTTGCAGTGAGTCACCGGGCTACCATGAGTCGCCTCACGATGCGACGCCATCCCTCTAAGTCGGCTGCGACTCGTGTACACTCATGCAATGCGCCGCTGGGCCGCCTACTGCCGACTTGATTTGCAGAGGCTCTAGACAAGTGGCAATCGATGTCAGCGATGGCAATGGTCGAAATGACAAAATGTAAAATATTCAGCACGTGATAATTTGATAGTAATTGACATTTCCGTACATTTTTTGTCATTTTTCCAATCGACATCGCCAAGCTTTCGATGCTAGCATTACGGTGAAGGAAAACATCGTGAGGAAACCGGCATGTTCTAGAACCAAAATTCGAAGATATGTGACAACCACCAACCCACACTGGACCCGCGTGGTGGATTACGTTCTATCCCCTCTCACAGACAGGAGGCCTGTATCCCAGCAGTGGGCACATTAATAGGCTGATGATGTTGACACTTGTCTAGGGCTTTTGGTTGGTTGCGATCGCATCGGTGACTTGCAGCGTTCTTTCGTTACTTCCAATCTACCCTAGAACACAAATCGCTCAATAGAGTCGTTGCCTCGTCGGGACACGACACCAAAAAAAATTGAAGTATTCGAGCCTAGACTATTAAAAATGGATGAAGAGTTCGAATCAGGAACTGTAAAGTAGAACGTCCTCAACTGTATGGAGCGACGATCTTTGCAGAGTGACTGGCAGTAGCTGAATGAGTGTTGCCGACAATCAAGATACATGGCGTGCTATTGGTGAGACCTGTGTCCAGTTATGGATTACTGTGGGTGATTATGATCCTGGGACCAACAGGTTAGGGTGCTTCCCGTAGCACGAAGGAATCTCGCTATGTACAGATATTGGTGTGTTTCTTATAACACAACAGTTAATACTGTAACCAAATATACACCTTATGAATTAGTTTAAGGTAAAATTTGTAGGTTACCAAGTATTATTCAAGGTGAAAGTGTTGAACCTTTGTAAAATTTTGATGATTATCCTTTAGAATTTAAATACAGGTTGCAAAGGGCTCAAAATTATGCAAAAAAAATATTGATATCAAGTAAGTTAGCAAGAAAACATACAACAACAACAGATATAATAAGAATCTCAATTCTATAACTTATAAAGAAGGTGACTTTATATTGGTAAAAAACGAAACAGGCAAGCAGTTGGAATGCATTTATAATGGACCATTTGTTGTTGTAAAGGACGAGACACCAAATTTTATAGTTAAATATAAAAATAAGATAGATGTAATACATAAAAATAGGACAAAGTTATACTTTTTTTCTACTCCTGAAATTCAATCGTGGATGTCCAGCATTGAGCAGTGCCTAAGTGAGGTGTCGACCATAGCTTCGGAAGGAAAAATGAATTCCGAACAAAAGCTTAGAATTAGTAGCCTATGTCGTAAAGTCGGACACGGAGTCTCCCAAATGGCTGTGCAATATCAGTCACTGAAACATAAAGCCCTCCAAAACTACGCCACCCTGCAAAGTTTAAAGGAAAATGAAGACCTCGCCATTAGTTTGACTGATATCAAGCATAAATTAGAAGAAACTCTGACCAAGCAAAAACAGGAAAGCACTTCTTTTGCAGACATGGTGAAGGGGACAAAAAGCCTTATTCGGCCTCAAGCAACTAGCTCAGTCGCTATTTATCCTAGCGACAATACCAAGACCAGTGAAGAGACCAAAAATCTTGTACAAAAAATTGTATGCCCTGAAGAAATGAAGCTGAAGGTTCGAGGACTTCGGAAAATAAGAAACGGAGGTGTAATCATTAGCACGGAGACCAAGGACGACATCCAAAAGTTGAAGCAGACTGTCGAGCGTTCCACATCAGGACTTACTGTAGATGAGCCTCAAAAGCGGAAGCCCCGTATTGTAATAATTGGGGTCCCCACTGATATGGCAGAGAAAGAGGTATTTAAATGTATTTATGAGCAAAATATCGTCGATAAACTACCAACACTGACCAAAGATACATTTTTGACCTCAATCAAATTAAGCCATAAGTCAGGCAAACGAGATGCCGACAGCTGCAACTACATTGTTGAAGTGCCAGCCAGCGTCCGGAAAGCCCTAGTTAACCAGAACAGGCTTTATATAAACTGGACATCGTGCCCGGTACGAGATTTCACCCTTGTGACTCGGTGCTTCAAGTGTCAGCAATACGGTCATGCATCCAAGACTTGCAAATCCGCCATCTCAACTTGCGGCCACTGCGGGGTAGAAGGCCACGCGACTCAGGAGTGTTCTTCGAAGGATGAACTACCGAAATGTGCAACCTGCAAGCGCTACAAAAAACCCCACAACCACAAGACAGGAGATTCTGATTGCCCAGCTAGAAAAGCCGCTGAATACAGGTATATCAACTCTGTAGATTATGAAGGCGCCTAAGAGCGCCAAACTCTAGATTATATTTAGATCTAACGTATTTTTACAGAGTACATACTTTTACATTTTTTACTTATGGATAGTTTGATTACTGATATAGATAACGCTTTTTTGTCAGAATCAAAAACTTGTGAGGTGGAAGACTGCAAACAATATCTTTCCGAATACCAAAATCCTTTTACAGTACTAACACAAAATATTCGTAGCATCTGCAGGAATTTTGATAGTTTTAACATTTTTCTTCATAGACTAAACATAGCTTGTGATATCATAATACTAACCGAATGCTGGTTATCAAAACGCCAAGAAAACATCCCTACTATGACGGGATACAACATGTTCCATAGCACTACTAACCAGAATCAAAATGATGGTGTCGTGATTTACGCTAAACAATCGCTTATAGCCACAGTTGAAGAACAGAATCAACAAGACTGTAACTGCCTTATAATTAAAATAGGTACAACTATAGCAATACTAGCTATCTACAGATCCCCATCGTTTAGAAATCTGGACTCATTTCAATATTTCTTAAACCAGGCCTGTCGTAATCTTTCCGCTTTTAAGCACATCATACTAACAGGTGACATTAACATAAACATCACTGCTGAAAACTGCGATGCTGGAATTCAAAATTACCTCAATTTATGTTCATACCATGGGCTTCTCATCGGTCATACGCTACCAACACATCAGAGTGGCTCGTGTCTCGATCACATGATGATAAAAACCAGCCTACCATATATTACCCTAGTTACTAATTCAACAATTACTGATCATAATGCTGTCCTACTAACAATGAACTTAACGCTACCTAAGCAAAATCGTCCACTGACAAAGTCCAAACTAAACATGCACAAACTAGAACATGACCTGCATAACATTGATTTTAGCCCTGTTTACGATTCTCCTGACGCTAATTTGTCTTTATCGTATTTAATTAAAAACGTCCAGCAAGCAATATTACATAATACGACCGTAATAACATTAAATCGGAAGCTTTATAATATTAAACCGTGGATTACTCCGGGCCTTGTTCGATGTATAAGGCACAGAGACAAATTACATCAGAAAACCAAACGCTACCCTGATAATATAATGCTTCTTGTAATATACAAGAGGTACAGGAACTTTTGTAATAATCTCTTGAAAAAACTTAAAATTGAATACGATAAAAACGAATTGCAGAAAGCAGGCAAAAATAGTAAACAGATATGGAAACATATTAAAAACCTGAGTTACAGATCTAAACAACGGGAACCCGTTTCAAGTTTACTGCTCACTAACTCTTCACCCCTATCATCAGCTAATAATGTAAATAACTATTTCGTGAATGTAGGGAAATCCCTCGCGGAACCACTCCTGAAGCAATCGTCTTATCGGTCTGCCGCGCACTTTCAGACTTCTCTCAAGAGCTGTGCTAAATCTTTTGCACTTTTGGATACGGACGAAAGTGAAGTAGAACTAATCATCTCAGCTCTGAAAGATGACTGTGCAGTCGGCTGGGATAATATTGATAATAAAATACTTAAGCGTTTTAAACACATTTTACTCCGACCGTTAACATGTATATTTCAGGCGTGCCTCCGAGAAGGAATTTTCCCTAAAAGTCTAAAAAAAGCGGTGGTCATCCCTATCTTTAAATCTGGAAATAGAGATGTTGTGAATATCTTTAAATCTATACTGCCTTCTTTATCCAAAATATTAGAAAAAATCATTAACAAAAGACTCGTCAATTACTTGGAAACGAACAACTTATTATCTTCTTCACAATTCGGGTTTAGAAGCAGATTGTCCACAGCAGATGCGGTTCAAAAGCTGACAGACCTCGTTGCACAAGAACTCGGCGATGGAAACCAGGTCCTGACTATCTTCCTAGACTTAGCAAAAGCTTTTGACATCGTATCTGTTCCTTTGCTTTTAAATAAACTGGAAACGTTAGGTATAAGAGGTACACAGCTGAAACTATTCGAAGATTATTTAAACGATAGATCGCAATGTGTTCGAATAGAGAATATAACTAGTAACGATGAAAAATCACTAGGATTTGGAGTTCCACAAGGCAGTATCCTTGGTCCATCATTGTTCCTCATTTACATTAATGATCTTTGTAATTTAAATGTAGGAAATTGCAAAATAATATCGTACGCTGATGACACTGCGCTTATTTTCACCGCAAAAACTAACTCCGAGCTGTATAATGTTGCACAGGCAGGTTTTAACATCGTTCTAAACTGGCTTCGTTGTAATTTACTAACACTAAATGCAGATAAAACAAAATATATTCAGTTCAACATGCGCAATCTTAATAACAAAACTAATCCCCATTTATATGCACACCAATGTAACAATCAGTCAGCCACTTCTTGTACCTGCCCTATGATCCTGGAAACAAAGTGCCTCAAGTATCTTGGAGTTTTTGTTGATAACACGCTCTCGTTTAGGCAACATATTGACAGTTTGGTTACTAGAGTACGTAAACTGATGTTTGCTTTCAAACAACTGCGCTCCATTGCCGACACTAACTTAGTCAAACAAGTTTATTTTGCTCTATGTCAATCAATACTTCAATATTGTATAACCTCATGGGGCGGAGCATCAAAAACTATCATTCTCTCTCTTGAAAGAGCACAAAGAGCTGTTCTAAAAGTAGCAAATTCTCTACCTTTCCTTTTCCCTACCCACCAGTTATTTAAATCCTGCAAAGTCTTGACTGTTCGGCAAATTTATTTACTGCACATAACACTAAAACAGCATGCAATGCTTAAATATAACCTAGATATAACTAACAAAAGGCGAAACGATATAGTATGCAGCTCAACCTCTACCTCTAAATTTGCATTTACATATAGATTCTTTACATTTTTAGGGCCCTTTTTATATAATAGATTAAATAGAATACTAAGTATATATAATTTAAATTATTTTAGCTGTAAAAGCATTGTTTTAAACTATTTGCAAGGTTTGTCATATGACCAGACTGAAGACCTGCTTCTAGTATTAAAATAAAATTAGATTAAAACTATGTAAGCATGATTAAAATAACACTACTATGTATATTTCCGCAGTGTCCTAGTTTTACTTAAAATTGTTAATTTATTGCAATACCTACATTATTAAATATAAATAAGCACTTTTACGCCTGAAGCACAGGTTCTACCTAGTTCAGGCAAATTATACATCAGCACTTTTTAGAACATAAGCAAATTATTGTAAATTTTGTACTTTAAGAAATAAATAAACGATTTTATTATTATTATTATTATTATTATTACTGTAAGACTTAGAATATAAGTTTTAAAAATATAATGAAATGAAAAAAAAACATTGTAATTCATTTTTTTTTTTACTTTAAGGTAAGGGGTGATGTGGTGTGATGTCACGTTCGTCACGTTTAGCACCTAGTTTAAGTTACGGTAGATAAGATATGTTCATAGTTATATAATAATAAGTATAACGCACGCACTATGTATATATACCGCAGATTAACAAATAAAGGGAATCTTCAGTCTTGAGTCTTGAATATTTAGTCTTCAGTCTCTAGTTGACTGCTGGAGGAGTAAACATCACAGTGTTTATTTAACCTCTCCTTATTTCCACATCGCAACTCATCCACGAATCGGCCTCAGTTAGCGTTGTTTAATCTTATATTTTTTCTTTATATAATAAGGGCATTTTACAATCGCCATGCGTATGACAGTCAGTGTTTGATCTTGAAGATTGATCCGTACGTCTATTATTATTTAGCCACGAGCTCCTCGCATTTTTGCGAATGTCTAGTCATTTAACATGCCTAGTTCTGCGTAAACCGTAACCGCTGGACGAAAATAGAAATCAGACTTGGGTCGAATTTGACGCTCAATGACAGTCAATTTTGCTTTATGTACATTACAACCGATAGTCGTGGCCCATCTGAAGTTAGCGCCACGTGATTGCGCAGAACATACTGTACTAACCAATGGCTGTTTTTATCACGAGTGTATATGCGCGAAAATTCGCAAATCCTATATTCAGACGGGCCACGACTCATCGGTCGTACTGTGTATGAGCTTAATTTATTTTAAAAAAGGGGAGCCCATTTTTATATTTTTATATATATATATTTTAATATCGCACCTCCGATAAAATAGGGTTACAAGTCGAAAAACCTGGATTTTCAGAAAAGCGAAAATAAACTCGCGTGTTTGTTAATCAGCCTTTATTCTGAAACTATTATTATTATGTGATACAAATTATACATACTTATAAAGCTTACAAAACATACGTTTTAATGGCATTCGCTGTTTTTGAATTTTCCTGAAAACAAACCTGAAAATTCCCAATTGTTACAGTATTTTAGATAACTATTCAAACTTCTACTAACAAAAATATGATATGATAAATGTAACAATTCTTATTATAATAAAAATCAGGCAGTTCTTTAAACTTTTTTTAACTTAATAATTATCCATAAAGCTGTTGAACAAAAAACTTTAACAAAAACATTAAAACATACTAATAATAAAAAAAATATAAACAATTCTAGCCATCACAATTCCAACGAATCACTTTAAAATACAAGTTTAGGTAGTATTTTATTAAGCTACGCTTAAATATTATTTGTTTAATGCTCTCCTTAATGAAATAATGTTTAAATACTTCGTAGGAAATATAATCATCACTATAAAAATCAAAATCACAGATAAAGTCTAAGTTACAGTCTTCTCATAATTAGGAAGTATAATTATAAAAAAAATTAGGTATTAGTATTAGGTAATTCATATTCAATTAAAATTGAGAAGGCACGTAAATTAGGCCAGATTTTAAACTTCTTTTAATGCATTTCTCAATTACCGAATTAACCGAGTTGCCTTCATTTTGAGTATGTTCTGTCACCAAAAATGTGTGTGTAATAAATTTCAGTTTATCGTATTTGAGTACGCATTAGGCGAATAGAGCCATTATAAACTTGTTTTTAATTTGAACTCCGCAGTTGTCCGAATAAAAAGTTATATTAATAGCAGAACCATCACTGATTTGAGACAATCTTTTCTCTATGATCTGTAGGATACAACTTCCAATTTCATCTGAACCACGATTTCCTGTGCCCTCGTGCCAGTCTGAAGAAGAATTAGTTGAGTCATCAATAATTATTTTGTCGCGAATTTGCTGGGAGCTCTGGTCTCTAACTTCGATTGAATTTGTAGATGGTATTGCTTCAGTATTATTAGCGGCAGAATTACTAATTGTTATATCTGTAAATGCTAAATAAAATCAACAATTATAATGACGACTCAACTTCCAGCCACCTTTTATATTAAATAAAATGAAAATAAATTAAAACTTTGTAACTTTCAGCTTCGGGATCAGCTATGAAATCTTGATTGACTCTGGCGAGGATACATTGGGGTTTATCGACGCAAAGTTTCTCGGTTCCCAGATTGTCAATAATATCAAAATCCGATTTTTCTCCTGATTCTGAAAAAAAAAACAAATGTGATAAAATTAAGTTGTTAACATAAAGTTACTTAAATAAGAAAATCATTCAAAATAACTTAGCTATTAACTTTTAGAATGAAAAAAAATACCTGGTAAAAACAGGTAGGTAAGGTAAGTATAGTAGCCATCTTACCTTGCAGGTTTGTTCCCCCAATCTTTTGACGATCATCGGCGGGTATTTTTTCTTTATCACTTTGGGCTGAACGCAGAATTGCGTCATTACGTTTCATTTTGACCCTAGAATCATAAATCATATTCCAAGCAAATAATCCGAAAATACTTAAACGTAAAATAAAATAAGATTACAAGTCGAAATATTCAGACAACAAATGCACATTTTTCGTCAAATACTGTTACAACGTGAAGAGTAAAACTATATTACAATAAATCCTATCTAAAATACTGATACAATACAAAATATATGACTTTATTATTTTAATATTGAATTAGTTTAATTCAATCCTTTAGCAATAAACTGTAATAATTCGACTTGTAACGGTTCATTAGACAAATTGATTTAAGCAACAAGATTATACCTTTCTGAAAAACTGTTACATTTTAATTTGTAACACTACTAGTCTCAACAAACACACGTCAACCTTTCATAAAACTAAATGTAACACTAATTGAGATCATTTTGGAGTCAAAATGCTTTAGTCATGTAGTGTTACAACTCCATACAGCGGCGAGTTTTAGAGCTACAGTTGTAACCATTTTGGAGAAGATAGTTTGTAAAAATTTAAGTATTTCTGTATCATTAACGCAAAATTCGACTTTTTCGACTTGTAACCCTATTTTATCGGAGGTGCGATATGATTTATTTATTAACACACACACAAATTAAACACAGAAACAATTTGTACAGCCACAGTCGGCCAATACAAAAAAATACATGTTTAGATCCTTTGAAAATCGTAAAATAAGATGTATGGGGTAGATAAGGGTTAATTTTAGCAGCTGTGTTGCTACTGCATCGATTATTACTTTACAAACATTAGTTGAAAAATCTTCGTTTGCAAAAGACATGTGAACCATTCCAGCATCGTTGCATATTTTTTTCGAAGACTGTAGACCGACAGTGATAAAAAAAGCAAGATGTTATATATATACGACCAGATTTATATTCTAATTCAGTTGGACTTCTAGCGTTCACCTCTGTTCACACATTTCCATATTACAATCCAATTTTTTTTTATTTTTTATTTTTGAAGTTTAAAAAAAAACGTTGTAAAAAAAGGCATGCAGTCGATACCAGAAAATGTTCTTTTAAAAGTGCCTCCGGGTGCACTTTACGATATAAGAAAGATCTATAATTTGGAGAAACCTGGAATGATTGAACAGGCTATCAAAATTTTGGAAGAGTGGATACTGAAACAGGATCATATTATAAAGAAGGATTTTAGTAAGTAGTTAAACAATATTTTTAAGCACATTAGATTAGGTTGAAAACAAATGCTGGCGTGACCACGCAAAAGCGTTTACGGGAGATATGGCTCTATAAGGTTATGGCGGAGCCCAGCAGTGGGGCAATAAAGTTGGGACAAAAAGAATGGGATTCCTCCTTTTATTCATTAATTGGAGATAATCAAAGGCACTAAGAATGGGTATGTCCCAAAAGTCACATTGTCCCAGTCCCATAATGGGACAAGTGGGATGATATATCTTACTAGTCCCATGGGACAACTTATATTAACACATTTTTTAAATTATGCTCTACTAGTCCCATGGGATAACTGATACTAATCTATTTTTTTAATTGTGTCCCATTAGTTCCATTGATCGCATTTAGTATAAGAAACTCCCAAATCAATAGTCATGCTTGATGCTGTCAATTTAAACTTAAACCAAAATAGACATGCGGTTATTTTTTTTTTTATTCTATACTTTGAATTTTATTTACATCATCCAATAATGTAAGACCTCCCAGACGTTCCTTTCTTCTTCTTGCGCAAAATGTTTGGGATAGAGTAGTGTTAACGAGTATGTACTTTGAACGAACGCCCATATATGAAACTTATTATGTACACATTTGATTTTACTTTTCGTCTTAACAAAAATAATGTTATTTTGTACCATTAATACCTGATACTTGTAAATTGACCGCCAGTCTAAGCTAGCAGGCATGCGTACATTCAAAGTATTTAAATACATATATCGTACACATTTTGTGCAGGAATAAGTAAAAAATGTCAGGGGATTATGTGATCTTGCTCTATAAAGAATTTACCCAAAATGCTAAAGAATCCCTTACATTTATTTATACTTGCGGCGACGAATTCACACTTCGCGCTTTATTGAGAAATTAATCCTTCTTTTTCAGTTATATTCAGATACCAACCAATCAGTTTTTAAAGTCACCGTAAGTATTTGTAATAGGTATTTGAAAAATCTGCGGAACACCATCATAATGATCCGCAGCTTGACTTCGTGAGCTTATTAATCTAGGCCTCTCTTGTGCCAATCTCCAAGTTCCTGTGCCAAACTCATTCAGGTTCTGCGCCGCGCCTTGCCGTGTATCCTACTTTTATGGGCCTCCCCAACTCCATCTGAGCTCCATATCTCGTTAACCGACATCAAATACCTTCGTACGCCTGAACTCACGAATTTTAGAAAATTCACAGTTACTTTTTAACAGTCTATTCATTCCTAAAAGTCAATATATCCTTAGAGTGACAATAACTTCATAAATATTTGAAAAGATACTATTAATTTGTTCAACCATTTAGAGGTCGTTCTTTTTACGGTAAACCGGTCATTTTAACGATCCTTTTGATCCGATGATCTTTTTTTTTGTATTTTAATGGTAAATTCAAATTGTCTGGCATATAATAGCAATTGTAAGAAAAGCACATGTCATTTTCTAGGTCGAATGTCACGTCATAAAACCCTTTCACATTTTTAGGTAAGGAATACTTAGAGAAAACGCTGGTATGTTGCAAAGGATCAGTAGAAAAGTCAAAGAAACAGATAGACCGATTGTGCACAATGAAGACGCTGATGCCAAAGTTCTTTTCGAAGACCAACGCCAAGAAAGAGCTGCAAGACATTTTGAAAACGGGGTGAGTGATATTATTATTAATATTTTTGGTCTAATTGCACTCGACGTCATGCAATCCATGGGGCTTTGTATCTATACCCTTCAAACCCAAATCCAGCATTAATTTATACATTGGGGTCTTGGCTTCCTCAACGATCTTCGTCCATTTTGCTCTTTCTCTGGCCACCCTACGCCAAGATCGAAGCTTAGTCTTCCTCAACAATCAATCCATCCAACGCTTCCTGCGTCAATTCTGGATCTTTTCCAATTCGTATTCCATTTGGACACAAATCCAGCAATGCTCTAAATTTTATTTAATAATAATGGTGTTAGTACTGCTGCTAGCATTTTAAAGAGTGCTTTGTTCGGGGGACAAAGCACTCTTTAAAATGCTGTTGTGTAATGATTTTACAGTAAAATAATTTCAGTAAACTGGGTATATTTATCTACCTTTATTTTGTAGAAAGCTGGCTCCATTGCCCATTTTAACAGAAGACTACTACAGGATAGTGACAGTTCAACTTAATGAAAAGGAATTCACGAATGAAACCTTTTTGCAGTATTTCCAGTACAGCATTATCGTAAGTTTACTATTTGTATTTTTTAAGACGGTTTTACTGTATATAATCGCTCATCATTCGACCCGCGACCGTTGCGGTCAGTACAGAACTATCGACTTCTACTGATATTCTTGCCATCTACTACGACTGCGCTGAAAGCTGCACTCTATTAAATGACAAACAGTTAACAGGCATTGGTTCCGTCTAAGGGATCAGAATCGGATGATCTATCGGTCATTTTCATTGCATACAATATTTTAACTTATATTATTCATTAAAAAAAAACTTGCAATTGCAAGTTTCCACGAGCAACGATTTTTTTTTTTGAATTTTATAAATGTAGTATGTAATTAAATACTAATGTGAACCTCTGTGAAAAGTGAAACAAAGGCTTTATTTATTTTATTTATATAATAAAGTTTATTTTCAGTGTACGGAATACTTAAAAGCACATGATTATTTTAATGGTATTATAATAATTTATGACTGCAGGCAGAAGAATTTATTAGATGTGATATCAAAAATTGACACAGTGGAACTACAGCAGTTTATATCAATATTAGTGGTAAGTGTGTTGCGGTAAGATCTCCATCATCACTTACCATTCGTTGAGATAGTGGTCATTTTTGAGCCAATCGATGGTTAAAAGAAGCTTTTATATTAAAACAATGTACCAATTTTCACAAAAGAGAAACAGATTATCAGCCCAATTCAGGACACTGTGAAGTGGGTCAAATTTAACTTGCAAGATTTGATTACAAATACTGGGACATACCAATGTAAATAAAAGCTTGTAAAAAGGTTAAGCAGCAGATGCATTGTTTGGTCCCAAGATTTAAATATTTCTTTTACGACACTTTCATATACTCGAATACAACGCAATTCAATATTGTTTACAACATACACTCACCATCAGATTGTAAAAATTAATAAATCAGTACAACATTAAAACATAGCAACTTCATTTACAGGAAGGCTTCGGAGCTAGATTGAAAAGCATTCATATGATAACGGATTCTAAAGCTATAGAATTAATTATTAACATCGTCAAGCAATTTGTTAGCGACAAGATCGGAAATAGAATGCATGTACAACGCACCTTAGAAGATTTACATAAAGTAATACCCAGAGGATTGCTGCCGGTGGAATACGGTGGAAAACAGAGATCTGTTGACTCACTGCATGGTAAGTAACACCACTACAACAAACATACTTGAAAACGAATTTTAAAGTCTTAACAGGCAAGGTGCAGCTGCTTTGTCTCAAAATGTTGCATAAGGTAGATGAATGCTCAGAAGGGGTTTTTGAAACTTATTCACTAAATAGCGGCTTGACGCAAAATTATATATTAAGGCACAATATTCAGAAATATTTTCACTAAATCAGAGAACATAATCAAAATCATAGATTTCAAATGTTTCAGATTTTACGAAATCTGACGACGGCTAACTATTTCAGAATAGAATAGAATACTCTTTATTATGTACACCATATAAGTTACAGAAAATAGAAGAAGAAACATGACTCTGGGTGACACAATGGGCGGCCTTATCGCTAAAAGAGATCTTTTCAAGACAACCTTTGGATGAATTCAAGGTGACTTCAGGTGGTTAATTTATATAAGTAATACATTTTTCGTTACAGAGGACACATTACAAGAATTAAGTTCAGCAGAACACGTGGAGTACATGAAAATGATGAGCAAAGCTTGCTCTGATGAAACAAAAAGAAATGCAGCAAAATTCAATGAGGAATACATGGGCATGCCTGGATCCTTCAGATGTTTGAGTGTAGACTAAATCTATAATAACTTTAATCGGTCAACAAATAAAAATATATACTGAATATGTAATAAATAACAGAATACCTACCTGCTTTCTAGGCCGATCAACAATTTATATAATTAACAAAAAAATATAACTTTTAATTTTAAGTGAGTCTCTACAGAGTCAACGGTAACTGGTACTATATTTAATTTAACAACAACTAATACCACTGATATTTGTCTTAACATATTTTCTATTCCGAACGGATGGCATTGTTTAAACTAATACCAGAACAAGTTAAAAGATAATAAGGTACAGTCAGTAAAAATGATTTATGTGTAATTAGAAGACCTCTAATTTGAAAAAAAAAAATCAGTAATACCAAACAAAAAAATTTTTTTTTAGGAAATGTCTAGTTCAATAATAAAATATGACTAAAACTAAAATATAAACTAAAAATATAGTAAAAACAACTTTACTATAATTTTAGTTCCTACTTGTACCTGTATATTTTTTTTTGTTGAAACATCAAAACTAGAAAAATTTCTAGTTCAGGTAATTTAATTCTATTTACAAAAAAAAAATTACCTGAACTAGTTATGATTAGATAGGTTCATAATTATAAAAATATGTAGTTACATCATAACAAATCGAATGAAGAAAAGTGAATGACAATACTTTTTATTTTATCCACAAAACAATGAATTTAACTGATTTACCTTATTTCATTTTATATTTTCGATATCTTTTTTATGCAAAAATGTTGCAATCTTGTTTGAATAAATGAATACTGCGATTAATAAACATAAAACAAGATGTTTTTTAAACAAAAGTAAATTTTTGGGCGTTTCATGGCCAAGCATTTGCCTTTAATTTGATTATATTTGACTGAGCTGCCTGAACGAAATTATTGGTATTCGTTCGCAAATAAAATGTTATTATTTAAAGAGCGGTATCCGTTCGGAATAGAAAATAAATATGAGTTAAAAGTGGTATAAGTTTTTGGTATTAGAACGGAATAAATCCTATATATATTTTTTTTTTTTTTTTTATTCCTTTTCGTTTTATTTTCATTACGAAATACCATCCATATTTACCTTGTATTTGAATGTCACTGTGGTATGGAGGTTTTCGTATCGGAGGTTTTTTTTAATATTTATTTAAGTAAGTCTTTGAACATAAATAAATACTTTGCCTAATATTATGTTGGTAAAAAAAACGTTTTAACAAAAAAATAAACCAACTTCTAAAGGAAAACAAACTTTATTATCGGCAAAAACTTAATTTTCGGAAGTCGGTGTAGTCATTGGTACCTATTGTTTTTCAGTTTTCGACACCGACTTCGGAAAACAAAGTTATTTTTTGCTTTGTATTGTTTTGCTTTAGAAGTCAATTTAATTTTTTGTTGAAATGTTTTATTTTACTCTTTTTATTGGTGGTTCCTCATATTACCATAAAAAAACATTTATAGCCAGAGTACATCTCATTTCAATTCCAATAAGACCAAACACGACTAGAATACATTGTTTAATTATGGAATTCCAGTGCCTACCTTCCCGATTCGTCATCAGATCCGCTCGATGGTATCATTTTCATCAGTGCCATTTATTTATAATGTATTTGCTTCATCATAGTCGCTTATCTATGAGAGATATCTTATACCCATGACATACTTAAAGAGTTCCAGTGACCATCTGTGGTCTTCTTCATTGATTCCACTTCACCAAATTATACTTTCTGAGTGCAAATGCTTGCCAGATTATTGAAAATACCAAAATCGTCTGGCTAATACTCGTATTTGAGGAGTTCCCTCAATTTCCATGGGATCCCATCATCAAATTCTGGTTTGTGAAAATAGGACCAAAAGAATTCTGCAAATCCGTCTATATATGAAGGTGTTACGCTCGAACATACATAAAAATAAATAGAAAAAGCCGAATTAAGAACGTCCTCCTTTTTGGGAAATCCTTTTTCACAGATTTTTAACCAACGACGGGAAAAAGGTAGAACGTCGAGATCCGTAAGTAAATAAAATTAAAACCAAAATTAAAACGTGGGTATGTATATTTGCACATTATTTAGCTGTCGACTGTGTCTGTCAGCAGCTGGACTATGTCATTAGGTTTAAATATCTAGGTCTGTGGGTGGACCGACACATGAACTGGAAGACACAGGTTGACACAGTGTGTACAAAGCTTAGGTCAGTGTTAAATAAATTCTATATCGTGAAGGCACCTTTGAGTAGCAAAACGCTGCATGTGATTTATTTTGCTATCGCTGAGTCTCTGCTGAGCTATGGTTTAAATACTTATGGCCGTACAATCAAAACCAACCTGAAGAGTATACAAGTAAAATCTCAAAATTTAAAAAATGCCCTACACAACAAATAACCTCCAGCCAAGCATGTAATGATAACATTCTAACCGTCTATTCATAGTTGCGTCTACCTAATTAGATCTTTATAAATGATACCAAATATTCTTAAGACAAGCGCTAATCCTGCCTAAAAACTGTCACACAGTTTGGCAGGTTTATGATATATGAACAAATGTTTGGTCCAAAATAAAAGATTTATTTATTTATCTAAAATTTTACTTTGGCGGTCCCCACGTTGGGTGGTCAAGTACGACGTTTGGATGAATTTGGCGATCCCTGATGCAAGTACGACGTTAAGATAAAAATATGACTACTGATATTAGACTTATAGGATCAATACATTTCTTACTTTTTATATTTGTGGGTTTTTGTATCAGGCGATTTTTTGGAAATTACTCTTTAAGAATTGATTTTCATAAAAGGCGCCCGGAATGGAAATTTTATGAGGAGTGAAACTACATACATTAATCAAAGACAATCGTACTAGAGGAGTAAACTCAAGTCATGCGTCGGAGCAAACACAAAAATATTTTTGTTTAAGTTTTTTATATAAATGTATATAATATAGGAACTATGCCTACTATTATTAAGTTGATAAAAATTATTGAGCCATCTCAATTATTTTTATAAGAATTTGATTTGTAAGAAACTTGTGAACCGTTGAATCACGGGTGCCCTTGGCCATGACTTGTTAGACAAGATTGACAATAGATTATAAGTATAGAATCAGTCTTAATTTAATCCAGTTGAACATCGAGCCTCTGTCTGTTCACACTTTCTTTTTTAAATTACAAAAGTAAATAGTACAAGTTCTTGACAAGTGATAGTAAAAAATTAAATTAATAAGAATAAAAAAATATATTTTGTTATTTTATTTAGAAAAAATAAACGATAAAAAAATGGAGTCGATACCAGAAAATATTCTTTTGAAAGTGCCTCCAGGAGCACTTTACGATATTAGGAAGATCCATAATTTGGAGAAACCTGGAAGGATTGAACAGGCTATCAACATTTTGGAGGAGTGGATACTGAAACAGGATCATATTATAAAGAAGGATTTTAGTAAGTACTAAAATATTTTTTTAAGCAAATAGATTTACTGCAGCACTCAGAGTGGCATATCGCTTTCGGTATTGAATTTTCTTTTTGCGATTTAATTGATAAACGTACTCTTTTCTCTTGTTGCCGTTTCCAAATTTTAAATTAATTGCAGATTTTTTAGCAATTTATTCCGGTACGTTTGGCTGGTTTCTTAGATGAGAAAATGCAAAACCTCAAAACTAGTATTTCCTTTCAACGCGCACATTGCAGTTTTTTAATCTTGTTAAAATATGTTGATGGATCGTTTTTATGTGCATATTAATAGTATGAAGTGACATTTATTCTAGTTTATTGCATAAATATTTGAATAGACATAGTTAATTTTTTCAACCATTTATATACCTGGTTATTTTTACGACCGACCGACCGTCGATATATCAAGAGGTCAATGCACCCATCACAAACCTGCCTAAAAAATGGAACTTCAAACAGTCAGAAAAAAAACTTTCACGGCTTCTAATATTTCCTAATAAACTAAACAGTCCGTTTAATAACTGTCAGTTTATCAATGATTCTAGGTAAATAAATTCCGATTAACACAGCATAATAAAAGATAATCCGTGTATAAATTTCTCATAAATCATATTTGATTAAGTTTTTGCATTTATAACTGGAATTATTAATAAAAAATACAACCAAAAATAACAACAGTAACCTTTGTCGCCGGAAGAAATATGAGTGGCTAACTTCTGCCAGCTGCTTCGCCAGAGGGAATGTTGCAAATTATCCCAAGGGAACATATTCCTGGGATAACCACCACCATATTCTTCCAGCACCACCACCACCAACACTTCCTTCTTCTTCCACCTCGCTACTTCCCGTAACTCGGGGTCAGCTTTCCTGGTAATGAGGCGCCACTTGTTCTGCTGATAAGCATCGTCAGTAGATAGACCGCACTTCTTCATGTCCTTCTGGACACTCGTCATCCAAGATGTCAGCGGTCTACCTCTCCCCTTCTTTTGTGTCGTCATGGAAAGGCACCTTTTCACGATATGGTCATTGGGTTTCCGCACTACGTGCCCGTACCATATAACCCTAGATTCTGTAAGATTTTTTCGACTATGGGTGCAACCCTGAAACTACTCCGTACATACTCGTTACGAACTTTATCTTTGAGAGTGACTCCGCCTGCCCAGCTCAGCATGCGCATTTCCGTAGTGTGCAGTTGCTGCTCGTGTATAGCGATAGCAACAGCAATTGGAAAAACTGCATCAAAATCGGACTAGTTATTTAGGAGAAAAATGGTAACATGGATTTGCACAAACATCCTCTCACCCTAAATGCATATACCGTCTCCGTTCCGTCATGGGTAAAAATTACAAAATTGTGTCAAATGCTATTGAAATGTCACGTGACCAATTCCTAACATTTTGGCATTTGACTATCGTAATGATCGCTGAAATCGAATGACACTTGTCTTAAACCTCCGTAGTGCTATTCTGTAAAAACCTCAGCTTGGTGACATAAGTGAAGTGAACGCCTGCTGTCAATCCCTAACATCGATTGGAATGAAAGCTCACTTCGAACTCTTTTCACCTAAGTCATCACAGTGAGTTTTTTTGAGAGTGACTGGCTGGTTAAGGTTGCGGGAATCCGCTTGATGTGAAACGCACAGCATCAGTCAATGTGACGACACCTGGGGGAGTCCTATGTTCAGCAGTGGACATATTTCTGCTGAATTGATGATGATGTCTTACCGATTACTGCACATCCGACTGTTCTTTAACTACCCAAGGCTGACAAAATTTTCGTGTTTCCTAAAATCATACCGTTCGTGTTAAGATCAGTTTCCTTCCTGATCAGTCCTTTTCATTTTAGCATGATCAGTCCCTTATATTTTTGCATCACGACAACTGCTATTGCGGATAGAATGATAAATTGACAATTTTTTAATAAATTTATGTATATGTTAATATATTACGATAAATTTAGATCCTGAGTTCGTTTAGTAACTTCCCAGTTTAAAGCAGTTTTCTCACGGTATTGACGCAAATCGTGTCGTCAATGGCATGAACTGTGTAAAGAAGCATAATTATCTTAAAGACGGAAGTTAGTATCTACTTGTATATCGGTAACATAATTAGCTGAGCACGCGAAGTAGATGCTCTTGCGTTATCTAGGTCTATCTATATCTGTATAATTAGCCTTGCGCAAATCTGTACAAAGTAGTTGTGAAGCCTTAATTTTTTAATGTGTGGCATGACGTCTTATCCAAAGGTCATAGAGTATACAATAGTGTGATTAAATAGTATCAAATATTACAATCAGTAGGTGGTACCTATATAAAACAGTTGTCCTTCCTAAAAACCAGTTTTTATAATTTTAACGGGTTCGCTGTCCAATTAGTAAAACAATACAATATTTATGATTCTTTGGACGGGGAAACTGTTAATTATACCTGTCGAAGTACGAAAGTAGTTATATTTGGTGCCGTTATAAAATTCTTTTGTATGTTTTTATCACATCTATTAATAAAGAGCTAGTTTATTCCTCGTAAACAGGGACCAAAATAGCTCATTAATCCCTTAGGGACCAAAATTGATTTGAATTTGGAATGTGGATATTGTTAGTAAATTAAACGGGTTCGCTGTCCAATTAGTAAAACAATACAATATTTATGATTCTTTGGACGGGGAAACTGTTAATTATTATTGTCGACGTACGAAAGTAGTTATATTTGGTGCCGTTATAAAATTCTTTTGTATGTTTTTATCACATCTATTCATAAAGAGCTAGTTTATTCCTCGTAAACAGGGACCAAAATAGCTCATTAATCCCTTAGGGACCAAAATTGATTTGAATTTGGAATGTGGATATTGTTAGTAAATGTTCCAATCAGCAAAGAAATGAATCACAAACCGTGCAGGAACAATGTATTGAAAAAGCGACTGGCTCAAAAATTGCGAGCGCAGTAATTTAAAAAAAAGTTGATGAAAAATAAACAACGCGCGAAATTAAATGCATTCTGACTTCATTCGTAGTTGTTTTAAATTCAGATTTTAGAATTATAAAAAATGAGTGCGTCTTCTCAAGTGAAAGTATTATATTCAAGTTTATCAAAAACTACATCCTGAGACACCGTTTTCTAAGACTATTTCTAATTCCCAAGCTATAAATAAATCTACAACTGTAACGGATGGTAGGTACTAATAAAATTGTTACGATGCACTTCCATAATTGTTCAAATATAAACATTTAGCCACCAATTATTTTGTTTTATGTATTATGGTTCTTAATTTTATGTAAATAAATAAATATAACGTTCTTGTTCATAAGTTGCACTTACTTATTTTCTCATAGAGGGTGATAAAAATTAGAGTGTCCTCCTCGGGAGCAACACTGTTTTTGCGATTACATTTTGAAATATATCTTGAAAATATTTTTTTTTAAATCGAATCTTTTTTTTTAAATCGAAGGTATTATAAAATACTTCCCCGTGGGCACGGGATTCCAAACCGAAGAAATAAAATTTCATTCCTCCATTTTTTTAAATATTGGTTAAAATAAATTTCACTTGATGACAGACAAGCATTGATTTGTTATTGAATTTTGTGTAAAATCAAGGATATCTAGAATTGATCATAATAATTGTATGTTCTTCTTAATTCACGTTTCAAAGATTATTATTTAAACGGATGATTTAATATCCTTTCCAATAAATATGCTGTATAAAATTTTCGAGGCTTTCCACTTTATTTTTAAATTTGTATTATAACTTTTGGTTTTGATACAATGAAATTTTTGTAAAAACCGTGAAAAAATACTATAAAACAAATCGTCAATGTACTTAAAGAAAAAAGTATTCACGAACCGTGTAAACGCTTTTACTTGCAACATTTATTACGTTGGACGGAACCGAACGCGATTTATGTATTTTTAGTAGATAAGTCACTTAGGCCGCGGCAAAATGCTAGTTATGTCGGCACCATTTCTGTCTATGAGATGAAGCATTATATTTATGCTAGTGTCTATCTTCTTTAAACATAAAAGCGAAAGGTCACTCACTCACTCATCACGAAATATCGAAAACCGCTTGACGTATAAAAATGAAATTTTGCAATTAGTTTCCTCAAGTGACGTAAGTGCGAACTAAGAAAGGATTTTTGGAAATTCCATCCCTAAGGGGGTTGAAAGTTAATAAGAAATTTTCACAGTTTGTAAATTGGACACATAAAAATTTAGATTTACACTCTTAATTGATAAAAAGAATTCATGTATTTCTGGTTTTTGTAAATTCTACCCGTAAGGAGGTAAAAAAGGGGGTTGAAAGTTTGTATTAAATTTCTACAGATTGTAAGTTGGACACGTGAAATTTAAGATTAACGCTGTTGGTTGATAAAAAGAATTCATGTATTTATTTATTTTTGTAAATTCTATCCCTAAGGAAATAAAATAGGGGTTGAAACTTCATGTGAAATTTCTTCTAAGTAAATTAAATCTTTACGATTTTGGTTGATAAAAAAAAAGAATTTTTATAAATTCTACCCCTAAGGAGGTGAAAAGGTGTAAATTTGTTGCGCTTATATATTTGAAACTTGGCATAAATATTAACCTAAGTTAATAGTAAAGGTTTTCAATATTAGTTTTTTAAAATTACTCCTAAAATACGAATTTTTATCCTAATCCACAATAATAAAATACTTATTTTTATGATGTAAGAGAGCACTAAGATGGGATTTTTTGGAAATTGAACCTTAAAGGGGGTGAAACTAAAAAGTCATCTTTAGGAAAAAAACGGATCACGCGAACGAAGTCGAGGGCGAAGTGCTAGTTAATGATAAATGATAAAACAAACACTTTTACATGTCGATCATATTTTTAAAACTAGATGAAGTCGGCGTTTCCTATCTGACTACTCTGAGAAGAAAGGCCGAAACAAACTCAGAGGTCACAGTCTCTTTTAAGGTCCAGACAAAATCTTTGTTAGATCATGTGAAGACCATGTAGACTGAAGTCTGAAATGGTCTTTTTAGGAAAGAACCAGCCAGATTGAGTGGACCTGTCCAGTCGGTGCACGCATTTGTCAATAACCGTGCAGCTCAACTCAGAAATTAAGGAGCTCAACGATTCGACGAACAATACCAAAGAAAGGACATTCGGGTAGGCCGCATAAACTACTCAAACTGCCAGACCATGATTAAAACTAATTTGGATAAATTAAAATTAAAAACAAACAAAAATTGAATCCACATTGTCTTCACATTCACAACAATTAAAATAAACTAAAAAAAAAATATAATACTTTAAAAAGTAAATATTCTTGTCATTGCAAGAAAACAAAAAAAAAAAAACAAAATTCACGTTGAAAAATATATATAAAAAAAAAAAAAACAAATTAATTGGAGCAGCTCAATCCCAAGCCTGTTTGTCCTCAACGTAATCTTTTATTATATTTATATAATTATCTGTGCCGTGGATGTTCCACATTCATGCGGTCGAATCCGTACAAGCAAAAGCAAGAATGCGATACAAGGTCGAAGGATGTAAGACGAACAAATTTCACATTTTCAGGCAAGCATCAGTTGGAGTTCACGTTGATATGTAGCAAAGGTTCCGTAGAAAAGGCAAAAAAGCATATAGACCGATTATGCACGATGAAGACGCTGTTACCCAAGTTCTTTTCAAAGACCAATGTCAAGGTGGAGCTGCAAGACCTGTTGCAAATGGGGTGAGTGATATTTTATTATTTTTGGTCTTATTACTCTCAACGAATGTGCATCCCGGAGGCATTGTATCTATACCCTTCAAACGCCAACCCAACAAGCAACGCTTCAAAATTTGTATTAAATGATGACTGTACGTCCGCTGGACAAAGCGCTTTTTAAAATCGTACAGGCTAATAATTGTATAGTGAAAGAATATTGGTACGTTGTCTTCGAGTGCTGGATAACTATTTGTTCCATTCAACGTGGCAGTGCTGTCAGCTTTTAGAGCACATCTCCCGCTGAAACCGATAAAGAAGAATTTTATTATTTTTAAAATAATAATAATATTATTGTTATTTTCACAATTTTCCTGCTCTAGTCCCATGTAGTTGGCGTTGGCGCAACACATTGTCTTTTTCCTTTTCTTTTCATATAATTCCTCACACATACCACTAATAAATCAGTCAATTATTATTTTTAATATATTAAAAATGCATTAAAAATGATATAAGATTTAATTTTAAGTGTCTATATGATATTTTACAGAAAAGTAATCCCACTGCCCATTTTAACAAATGACTTCGACAGAATAATTATAACTCAACAAAGCGAAAAAGAATTAACGAATGAAAGCTTTATGAAGTATTTCCAGTACACCATGGTCGTAAGTTTACTATTTGTTTTATTTTAGATGGTTCTATTGTATATATAATCACCTATTTACATAACTGATTCTGCTGTGAAAAAGGGATCGTCTTTTTCATCTTGTATAGCTTCGTCTTTCTCTTACAATGGAACCATGATTTTTGACTCGTCAGAGTAAGGCCCCAGATCTTTCCGAACCCTCAACAATCAAGACAGATTAAGTCCTTTTAAGGCATCCGATGGTACATCACGTCTGTATATCCTGAAGAGTTTAGGTGGAGGTGGTAGGTGCACCAATAGCACACTCAAATTTCGTCAGTACTATAAGTCCCTATATAATAGGAGGCCAGCATATTGTCATCAACCAGTCACATATCCAGACTCCGCGCTACTCAATCACTGTCCAAAATCTATAAAAACTTAACAACACTTTGCTTAGAAACAGCAATCAGCAATCATCGCGCGATCAAACGCTTTATGTTATATAAGTCAGAATTGCCTACAGTGTAGGTATGGTAGGTCGCTCGTTGTTTGTCAAATGCACATATTCCTAAAAAAAACACCAAAAGCTTTAAAAACTTTCTGTATTGAAGAGCAATTATTGCGCAAAAATCGCTAGCGTTTTACTCTTGCAAGATACGAAATCAGCCTGCCGGGCATCGAATCAAGCGCCTTATGATCAGGTGTAGAATTTGCGACTACTAGACTAAGGACACAACCCCCGAGACAGCGACGCGTTCTAGTGTCGCGGTCGCGCGCGTAACTTGCTCCTTTAGGCTGTTTAAAGGTTCTTTTAAATGTCAAAATTTACAGTTAAAATGATTTAATATAAATAATTCTAGTCGTCCATTTGTAATGGTAAATCATATAGAGAAGAAACTACATATTTAGTCGTATCAAAAAAAAGGCCAAAAAATACGCTTCGAGCATTCATAATATTTTTGATATCTGCTGCCATTTATTATAATATTGTGTCCGAAAAATGTGTGTTTTCATAGGCTTTAAAATTTTCGTGAGTTAAATTGTAATGACGTGCAAATTCATATAAAAAAAAAAACTTTCTTTTCAGTTTGCTGAATACTTATATTCACACGATTATTTCAATAGTTTAATATTGATTTATGACGCCAGAAAGGTGAATTTGTTTGATTTGATAACAAAAATTGACACTGTGGAACTACAGCAGTTTATATCATTATTAGTGGTAAGTGTTTATTTATGTATTGAGAATGAAAAAGGTGGCTGTTTTTATTACTTCATCCATGTTCATTTAGCTATACCGGTTTTATGAACATACACGATGCTAGTTGTGGGTAATACGCACCTTCTTCTTGTTTTTTTTTAAATCGATGGCAAACTCATAAAATATTTTGGGATCATTAGGTGTATATTACAGCATCAGTGGCGTCCATTTATGATGCAGTGGCGTGGGCACACATGACTTTTCTAGAGAATATCATATCACCAGTAAAGTTTGTTTTCAGATTGTACAATTGAATTATTAAATAATTGAAAATCTCTTTTACAGGAAGGTTACGGGGCTAGATTGAAAAGTATTAACATGCTTACAGAATCAAAAGCTATAGAAGTTATCATAAATATCATCAAGCAATTAGTTAGCGAGAAGATTGGTAAAAGAATATATGTCCGACGTACCATAGAAGATTTATATAAAGCAGTGCCCAGAGAATTATTGCCGGTGGACTTCGGTGGAAAACAGAAATCTACTGACGCATTGCATGGTAAGTAAAATCACAGCTTTTGTTACAAAGCAAATCCATTTAAAGAAACCCAATTATTAGATTGTGGAGGTGAGTTTAATAGGTACTGATGTACAGATGCATACTGTTAGACTGGAAGCTGAAACCAACAAAGATGGGCAAAAGAAAGGAGATTTTTTTATGAACATTGATCTACATGAAAAAAATCTATATATAACAATAGATTATGCTCAGCCTAAAACGCTGGGTATAGAAGCTTGAAATTTTCACAAAGGATCTTTATAAAACGAATGCACTCAGGAAGTATTTTTTTAAATATCCTAAGTTATTATAGAGGATGGAAGTTTCTATGGAAGGGAAGCCCATCTGTCATTTTACATGATAGATGGGCTTCCCTTAAGTCAATTTACATGATACTTATGAAATCGCAGCAAGAAGACCAATGCTCAAGCTTTCTCTATGATAACGGCCTTAAATGAGAGCGGCTACCTATCAGACCCTCCCAACCTAGATACTGAGTATTATGAAAGCCCTTGGTACCTTTAACTTGTTTTCATGCTTTTATTTAATGTAACTACAGAAAACTATATTTCTCCTTACAGAGGATATAGTAGAAGAATTAAGTTCAGAAAAACATGTGGAGTATGTGAAAATGATGTTCAAAGCTTGCACAGATGAAACAAAAAGACATGCAGGAAAATTCAATGAAGAATACATGGGTATTCCTGGATCTTTCAGATGTTTAAGTGTAGATTAATAATAATATTGTGATAATTTTTTTTATAGAAAAACTGTTGACGAAAACATTAGGTTCTCAGTATTTTTCGGTGTGTAGAAATTATGAATCCATTTTGCTATCCTAAGGTTTATGACTGTTTTGAGGTTTATTTCTCATTAATATTTTAGTGACTGTGGTGGTTAAAAATATATAAATTTAAACAAACGTGTTTTTCAAATACGCCTACTTATAAGCATACCGGAAATGACAGAAGGAATATCAGGTAAAACCAAGGCAATATCAAAGATCTCTTTTACATAAAAGCACGAGGATTCAGCTCGTAGTCCGTGCCATATGGAGATGGACCATATCCAGCGGACTGTTGTTTGCGGGGCGTACATGCCAAAGGCAGTGCCGAACTGCCGATATTACAACCAGCTTAAATTATACCACGTACGATTGATATCTGTTTGCATTTATTGTTTACTAGCTTCTGCCAGCGGCTTTGCCCGCGTGAAAAGTGTTTGATCATCCCAAGGGAACATTATACCGGGATGAAAAGAAGCATATGTCAAGCATCTAGACGCACTGCAAGTTACCATCCTTACCTTGTTGCCATTCCACCAATTCGCACCAAGCGCTTCCAAACATCCTTTATAATGCGCACAGCGAAGGAATGGAACTCACTACCTGCGTCTGTGTTTCCGAACACATGTAACCCGAATCTCTTCAAAGTTAGAATGAACAGGCTTCTTCTGGGTAAGCTCACTCCATCGTCGACTCTGTCTCTGTCATTGACCTAGACTAGAGTCAAGAGCAAACCCATCAAAAGTAAAAAACAAAAAAAATAAAAAAAATGTGTTATTCCAGACTATAATCTATCTCTTTGCCAAATCCATTCAGCCGTTCTGGCGTGATTGAGTAACAAACATAAATCCACACATCCACACACATCCATGCAAACTTTCAAATTTATAATATTAGTATGATTAATAAAAAGTTACAAACTTGGTTATTACTCAACTCAACTGGGGAACAGCTTCTCGGCAGTGTTCTCAAGGACATGTGTCCATGAGAACAGTCTGTCACTGTCTTCTTGAATAATATTGTAAATAATAAAATAATCTTTGGCGAACTTGAATGAATCATATAAGAATTCAGGAAAGAAGGCAAACACATCAATGCAAATCTATAAAAGGTAAGTACGCGTCCTAATCATTATAAATAGACAAGTATTTTGAGTATAGATGTATTATGTCTGTTACTTTTTGACGAAAAGCTAATGAACTGATTTAGCAGACATTAGTTTCTAATTTCTTTTATTCTTAGTAGCTTTTTTAATAATTTTCGGATTTTACAAGGACAAACCCGCTGGCAAAAGCTACTAAAATAAGAACTTAGCATTGCATGACAGTTTCAGACCTTGATTAGGACATCATTATGTCAAGGGTTAATTTACTGATTTAGGCAGCATTTTGCTTAACGTCGTGATCATATGTAGAAGTATTTTTATAACATTTTTAGTGCCTAGATCGCCTACAAAAATTATGTATACACGTACGTTTGGGTTATTGGATGATTCGCAGGAATTGAATTCGCACGATATTATGTTCGAATTGATATTTTTTTATAATATTTTTTTTTTCTGTGGCGATTCGCTCGAATAGCAGCTGACTGTATCCCACATAATTTGGGGCGCGCCCTCCTAAAGTCTCTGAGAAATCGTAAGGTAAATAAACGAATTTTATTTTATTTTAATTTATTTATTAGTTGGCATGTCAATCGCACAGTACCTAAACATGTGGATTGTGGATAGGGTTGCTACCCGTACTATATTACAAAGCATCATACTATATTTTCATAATATGTGAGTGGGAAAAAAAAGTATAGAAAAATAATATAGTATAATAATGTTATATAACAAAATTAAAAAAATATATATAGAAAACTATTATAGTATAATAATGTAATATAATAAAATTCTACAATTTTATCACTAATTAAGTTTGTAACTGGCCAATGGCAATTTCTGAACTTTTATGAACTGGATTTCAACAACTAGAGAGTCTATTGGATTATTTGAGCAAATTAAACAATAATATTAATGATAAGATAAGATAAACAAATCAATTATCTTGATTGGCTCGCGAGGTTGTCGACATGTGGGATGTGGACACAGCGATCATTGTACCGATAGTCGTGTCGGCCAATGGCTTAATAGCCACGAGCCTCGATCAACACCTTAGGAGGGTCTCGTTAGGCGGCTTGGTCAAGAGCCTGATCCAGAAAGCAGTACTGCTGGACACGGCTCGTATTGTTAGGAGAGTCCTATCTCTGGAGTCCTGACCGCCGGTAGCTTGGACCCTGTTCCCGATACCGGTAGGCCTCCATTTTTTATTTTTTTAAATGTTTTTTTTTGTAGTTTATTTTATAAAAATATTTAGAAATATAGTAAATAAGAAATGTAATGAATGAAGGACATATTATTGATATGTATTCAGAAATAAATAAATGATATTATTTCAAAATCCAACTTCCAATCTTAAAATACTACTGAAAAATGGCAATTTGTTTTGAAGAGCACAGAAGATACTAATTTACCAAATATGTATATTCATTATAATTATTTCCTTTCTTCTCTCCATTTTCGCTACCTCACTTCACTACAAGTATTTTTTCAGTAATTGATACAAAATAGAGAGACGAAAAAAAAACAGAATCATTTAATTTGATAAAAAAGGATTATTGATTTATTTTGTTATAGAACTAAATTGTTCAGAGTCATGTGATTATTAAAAAGAACAAAACTTTGATGGTGAAGGCCAAAAATAATAACTTGTACATGTGGTTAAATAAACGAATTTTAAAAAACAAATGCTATTTATTTTCCTGAATCATAAACAAATACTGTATTTTACTTCTCCGCGGTAGATGAAGTAAAAGATGATACGCGAATTTAAAGCCAGTTTTTTTATAAGTAAATTAAAAATGTACAAAAGTATTTTTTTTATTTTTGGTCTTGGAAATAGTTCAACAATCTACTCTATTCTATTAGTAAACAGTACATATAACTAAGCGGCCACGACTAATCCACCTGCTACCTATAACTATTAACTACTGTACAAATTCCAAAACACAAAATGTCTCAACAGGATGACATTCAAGCGGCCCAGAGAAGCTTGGAGGAATGCTTCCATAAAAAGATAGCTGCGCTGGAGGCACAAATACATTATGCAGAGCTAGCAAAGGACACCGCCGCTTAAGTCACAGAGGAATGCCGAACCTTCCAGCAGCTGGTGTTCGGAGTGCTAGGGCTTCTCTGGAAGCAGATCATCGAGAGCTCCAGAGTAGTCGATGGACTGGAGACACGCAAACGCCGCAAGGCGCTAATCTTCACAGGATTTGCTGAAACTGTTAATGAGGATTGCAGGGCTCTAGTGCTGGACACAATAAAAAACAAGCTGGCCCTGCCCAACTGGATCTTCAATCAAGGATTGACATAAACTAGGGCAGCAAGCAAGGGACCCACGTAACCAGCCGATACTGGTAAAATTTGCAAATATTGACCATAAATCTGAAGTCTGGAAGGCAAAGTCTGACTTGAAGGGCTCCTCGGTTACTGTCAAAGAGTTCTTGACCAGGATCAGGCAGACCGTGTTTAGCAAGGCGCGTTTAAAATTTAGGATATCGGCATGCTGGACACAGGGCGGGATAATTGCCATCAGAACCCTGGTTGGCGCACGGCTGAAGATTAGTTCCTTGGATGAACTAAATCCTTTGCTGACCAAGAACCCTAGGAAGACTGATGCTGTGGAATCATCTGTGGCAACGGAAAGCAACAGTGGAGTGCGTAGAAGATGTGTATCGCTATAACTGCACTTTGTTTTATGTGATAGTGATGCTGACATTATTATTCTGTACTTGGGATCATTGGAAATTGTTTCGCAACTTCTGCAGGACAGGCTATCCTAATCAATTTTCATGTATTCGCTTATAAATTATTATATTATGGTCATTTTTAACCCCTTGAGTGCCAGTAATATACCTTTTGTGTTTTGTCAAGTAATACAAGTTGTGTTTGTCTTTGTATCAAAATGCATGAAATTATTCTGTACGTTTTGCTTTTATTTTCATTATAATGCAAAAAATCACATGCAGGTGGAGCTGGCAATAATCCTTGAGCTTCTTGCTCAAGGATTATATTCAGGGTAAAAATTTGTAAGCTGAGTTGATGCGACTTGTTGAGAGAACACTGAGGATATAATATCTCCTATCTGTTAGGAGACATTTCATCTAGGGTCTACTTGCAGATTTCCAAAATAGACAGTTAACGTGCTTAATCGTGCTGTTCGTTTTCTTTTTCTGGGCCTGCCCTAAATGTGAAGATTATTGGGACAATCCCACCGCACATTGCCCAAACCACTGCACCTCCTGAAATCCAGAATCAACAGTGGCGACCACTAGAAAAGCCGATGCAATGAAGCTCGACGAACTCCCGGAGAATGAATTTAATTGTCTTGACTGTTGAATGCAACAACAACAACATGATGTTGTTGTTGTTGCTGTCTTGATGGTAATTGTCTGGTCTGTGTGACGATTTTGAGAACTTTAATTAGGCTTTTTTTTGGCTTGATTATGCTTGGCCAAAACCCTGCTAGCAAGTTATAGGTATTTACTTAGCGCCTGACCACACATTAATAACTTAAAGTAGTTCACGTTTTTATACCTACCTTTGCACTATAAACGCGCATCACAGACTACATGAATGTTGCGTAAATTTAACCGCTTACGCAGCGCACGCAACGGAAGGTCTCAAAAAGGAATATTTTTGCCCGTTTTTGCAACATTTTTCATTTATGCTCCGCTCCTATTGGTCGTAGCGTGATGTTATATAGCCTATAACCTTTTTCGATAAATGGACTATACAACACAAAAAAAAAAATTCAATTCCAACCAGTAGTGCCTCAGATTAGCGCGTTCAAACAAACAAACTCTTCAGCTTTACAATATTAGTATAAATTGGTTTTGCATCTTTTATTTTAAACAAGTTTGTGAATGCTGGGCATGTAATTTGACTCGTACATTGGATGCACAAACATTTAATTTAGAGCCAAAGATCTAGTATTTGATGATTAAGAAGTAGCATCATAATAATTTCAGCTACAAGAAGTCCACTGCTAGAATATGCATTCCTCCAGAATCGTCTACTACGAGTACTACGACTCACCTTTCTTATCGTCTGGAAACCCTCATGGATGTCCTTTAATGGGGTATGTCAGACTGTTACTTGTTGTTCTTCAGCTGCAGCATTTTTCGCTTTATGATCTTCACCAGATTGGTATACTTTGTGGACTTTTAGGATGGCATAATAATAAAAGACCATAATAAAAATTATTCTAGCCCATTTAATCCAAGCTTAAAGTTCTAAAAGTCCCAGGCATCCCCATGTATTTTTCGTTGAATTTGTCCAGTTGTCTCTTAGATTCGTCCGTGCGGGCTGCGTTCATCTCCTTCAAGAGCTTTTGATGTGATTCAGAAGCTAACGTCTTGACTAGGTTCCCTGGAAATGAAATAAGTTGTTTATTATAAATTGTCATTATTCTACTCCTATCCTAAGAATAATCAGCCTGCGATGTTCCCACTGTTGGGATATAGACCAACTCTCTCAGAAAGGGAGCCTGAGGCTGTCCACCACGTGGGTGAAGTGCAGGTTTTTCGATGTCGCATATTATGTTCAAATGTTTGGTTTTAGGACACGGAAAGAAAGAAATAAAGATAATTATAAGCAACCACACACACACACGCATGGATCCTTACAATGTTATCGTTTACCGTTTTAAGAGCAGTGCTCCTGCCTTTATTCAAATTTATTTGAGTCAGTACATTCAATTATACACTTGCCGCCATCTTAGAATTTAATTATGTCTTCGATCGCTTTAACACAATCAATCCGTTCGTCTTCCTGTTCTTTCGTCTGCCTGTTTTTAACCGACTTCAAAACAAGCAAACTGTTACCAGACTACGGTATTTTTTTACCTATTTTACCCGGGCTTAGTAACAAATTGATTGAAACCTATTCATCAAAATCGGACGAATAGTTAAGGCGCTACGGAGGAATATACTTTAATACAAACAAACATACATAGACTGCTATAAACATAACCCTTCCTTTTGGCTTTGCCGTAACCGAGTAAAAAAGAGGAGTTTCTCAAATTTATCGTATTCTTTTTATGTATCACTGCCTGGACCGATTTGCAACATTCTTCTTTTGTTTGAAGGGATATACTTCCCAGGTGGTCCGGTGGTCATTAATTTTGGATCTGATGATAGGATCCTGGAAATATCGAGGGAAATCTTAAAATGTTGTATGATCTGATGGAGGAGATATACATTAGAACTCTTCAATAAATGACGGAAAATCTTTCGGGATTGCTGCAGTATATGTATTCTTATTGTTTACACCATTTCATATAATAACATCATGCCGCGCCGATACGCTCTAAAGGGGTACGCAGATGTGCACTGTTCTCCCTGGTATACTATCATTCCACCGGTGATGTTCAAGTTTCATTTTATTCCGGTAATCTATCGCATCACTTTGGACATTTTACGTAGTTACAAGTAAAAGTGAAAAAATATAAACTTTTTTACATACAAATATAACCGATCCAAACCGGGTCGGCGCTCAGCTATTTTCGTTACTTCGTTTTTTGAAACCGATAGCCGAAATTGAAGTTATTTTTCACTTTGTATTGTTAGTGAGTTCTTTTATAATGTTTGTCCCATTCCTCTGCGGTTTTCTTTTAAGGGTTTTGGTCATACTCTTCCACGGTGACTAGCCGGCTTGGATGAAGTTTTTCATGTGATACTATTTCTTTTAAATGTATATTATAGTTTTCTGGGAGGGGCTAGTGTGTTCGTTGCTATGCGTTCTTGGTACTGTCTTGAGTGGCCTTGATATCATATGATGTTTTTATTTACTAAAATCCGGGTTTTACTACACTTTCCGAAAAGCTAGAAGAATGGGACAAACATGATAAAAGAACTCACCTAATATTATAAATATACAAAAGTAGCTCAAGAGAAAGAAAAATGGATGTCTTTGGAGGAGGCCTGTACCCGTCCTTAGAGGTTCTTGTATACAGGATAAATAACACAAATAGAGTGGAATCGAATAAAATTAAAATTTTGTAGAATATGAATATATATATTGTAACTACTGTTGTCACAAAAACAATGCAACTAACATAATAAAACAACTGAAATGCTGCTATTTTATAATAAATAGTTGGCCTACTTGGACCGATTACTGAAAGCTGAGCTCAAACTTCTAAGATGTTTTTGGTTACCGCTTTACTCATTTTAAGTTTAATACAATTAATATTTCATTTTAATACAATTAATGTATACTTTAATTGAAAAAATATTTTTAGTTTATGGTTGTTTAGTGTAATTGATGTTCTATTTAAATTTTCAATATATTTGATAATTCAATTTAAATTTAAGAATGTATAATTTAGTAATTTTAAAATTATAATATATTAATTTATAATCATGTACTACTTGATAATTAGAAATAAATGGGCTTTGATTTGATTTGATTCGAATATCCTATATCTGAGAAATGGGTTCCTCATTTTCTTTCCTAGCTCTCTGCGCATTTTATTTTTCCATCGTCTTTCGACCATTCCGTCTTACCATGGGTAGGTATGATTGTAGAAACTACTTACAATTACATAATTGTTGTATCATTAGCATCAACATTTCAGCCGAAAGACGTCCAATAACTTGACATAGGCCTCCCCTAAGTGTCACCACATCGCTATTCATTAGCTTAATGAGTATAAAAGTAAACCAACTCACCATGTAAAATTTCAACTGACTTCTCTTTCCCACCATACTCTTCAGGTAAAATATCTACAGGCAGAAACTCTTTTAAACCCTCAACAGAATTAGCCACATGGATTCTGCTGGCTATCTTCTCTGAGAAGAAAGGTTTGACAATCTTGACGAAGCCATAGATGAATTTTGAGCCAGTCAGAAATATAATCCCTTTTATTTTGCAGCCGTAGCCTTCCTGTAATGACAAAAAAATCGGTTGTCTGTAAAGTCGGTTTACTGACGATAGTTGAACGTGACAACGTCATATGAAAATACTGATGGAATGGTTGCATTTTTTATAAGAAAATTTCACTTTTCACTGCACTTCATACTTGACGAAAACATGTAAATGTATTATTTTATAGCAGCTGTCCACGCGGACGCATCGCTCACTCAAGTAGGAGAGAGACAGATGTCGGACGCTGCCGAACGCGGAGGCCGATTGTGCCTCTTTGTCGCTCGTTCCGCGCTCTCGCTTGCACTTCAAGCCTTAAATGGAACGCCTCAGAGCGAGGTAACGCCGCATGAGTCATGTTTTTTCGTGCGTGCAGCCGGCTCCATCGAATTATAAGACGTTGTCACGTCAAAAAAAATGACAAGGTCAGCAGTAGTGCTTGCGATCACCAGACGAAAGAGGCAATTTCGTCCTGATCCTCAATCACAGTTTAACAATCATACAGTTGGGAAACGAATGTACTTGCGTAGAGCAACGCGGGAATCACACGGGTAGGTGGGTGGCGCGGATCGCGCTTAGTTTGTGCACTCGAACGCCGAGGGAAGACGCGTCTGTGTATATCGCGAATTTCTTACTTACACCAACATGCATACAATACTTCGCGTGATTCTTTTGGTGTGCACAAGTTACCTCCAGCTAATTATGTGACTACAATAAATAACTAGAAAACCATTTTACGCGAAATTCCGTTTATATGTTGGAACATTATTTTAGAGAAATTATTTTATGTAAAGTAGAACCCATCAAAAATTTGAGATGACAAAATTGCTCCAAATGCTTAGTGTAATATTACACTCAGCTGCTGCGCCGATAGTTCCTTTATACTTGAACTTGGCTTGACACGCTGCCGCGTGTCTAATTTAAATCACGGCCATGCTCATGTTTCTCTTAAACATTTATAATAATACTAGGTGGCCCCCGCGGCTTCGCTCCCATCAACTGGCTATCTATCTACCAACCACTGTCTACCTAACCAACCTACCCTACAAACAAACAAACTCTTCAGTTTTATAATATTAGTATAGATGTTGATAAAACTCCTTCGCAAATGAACAAATTTGATTACCATAAAAAAGGTTATAGTGAGCCAATCTTAAAAGATAGACATATGCTGTCGCGGACTTTTTTTTAGAACTTTTAAAGAGGAACAATTCCATCATACATAATATTTGCGTAACTTAAACCATTTACGCAGCGCACGCAACGGAAGCGCTTAAAAATGAATAATTTTTACCCGTTTTTGCAACATTTTTAATTTATGTTCCGCTCCTTTAGTCGTAGCGTGATGTTATATAGCCTATAACCCACCTCGATAACTGGACTATCCAACACAAAAATAATTTTTCAATTCCCACCAATAGTTCCTGAGATTAGCGCGTTCAAACAAACAAACAAACTGTTCAGCTTCATAATGTTAGTCATCTGAATGCAATGATATTCTAGTAAACAGATATATTATGAGCGCGCGCATTGTGAAGACTCGAATATGTCCCAATTGGGACGTATAGTCTTTAGTCTATGTCACGCATGGCGAAGAACGATACGCTTTGTTGAAACAAAAACAAGATTAAAAAATGCCATCGTGTGTATTTAGAAAGTGTAACAATTATAATACCAAAGTAAATAAAACAAAAGGGATCTCATACCATATGAAAGTACGCAATACACCTCAATTTACTTTTTTTTTTTTCCTAATATAATATTTGGAGGTAAAGGATGAAAAAAAACATTTATGGTCAGAATAATGTTTGTTTACATTGACACGCAAGTGACAAACACTAGCCGTCTCTTTTTTTCTTCTTGGTTTTATCAAGTTATCCCTTTCGACTTTTAGTGAAATGTCAGATGAATGAAAAGTGTGTATGTGTGCTGCTGCTGCTGTGCGGAACATTTTTTTCTGTTATGTGAGTGTGAAACGTATCTGTTTACTAGAATATCATTGTCTGAATCACCAACAACACATTTGAATACATCAACTCTAAAAATAAAGTGTCACGTAAATATCTGGCATCAAAATACGTGGCCAAGGATTGTACAGTACTTTTATCAAATAATGCGCGGAAATTAAAACTAATTATTACCTAGAACTCCTTATATTAAATACAATTACTTTTCAAAATCAATGACGAACAACGAACAACAATATTAATCCCGTGTTAGTGTTCATTTGTTTTTTTTTTCAAAAAACATCTTTCTATTTGCAAGTCAGTTGGAAATTTAAATAAAACCTTTGATAAGTTACCTCCTTGGTTGCCATGTTTCGGAGTAAAAGATCGTTCCATTTTTAAATTACACGACAGATATGAGTTTACTAAATAATTTATTTGGCCGCTAAACACGACAGATATGGGTTTTCATCATAGATATAGTATGTACAAGATAAACAGAGTCAGATGAAAAGCGAAACCAAAAAATTAAATCTATGTGTGAGGGAAATTGTCCATGTGTTAGTTAAAAAAGTGTTGTTAAAAAGTCCATGTTCAGTATCGATATCGATACTTGGTGAACACAATAAGAAACAAGATTAAAGGGTTGTTGCCGTTGTTGTTTATATTGAACTGTTATAAAAACTGGGCAAAATACATGCTTGCTTATACAGAATACTATCTAGGTTAGCCACTAACTAACCATACGATAGGAAGTGTAATTCTTACAGGCACAAATAAATTAGGTATAGATTCTTTCATTAGGATTCGTCGGTGTTTTCTTAGTATGCAGTAGCTATTTCAATATGAAATGTTTACTACATATTGTAGAGACCATCCATCTCTGTTTAAAATTCGAATCCATTTTTCTCTTAATACATAATTATTTGGGCATCTGTAGGTACATAAACATTACAAATTATTATTTACACAACAGAACAATTTGCTGGTGAGCACAGCACTCATGTATTCAAGACACTGTAAAACTAATAAATGCAAACAATATGACATTCCTAAACCTACTCAAAGTAATAAAACATCAAAACTCCCGAAACATGCAACTTGAAGTACAGTTTAGATGAACACATCTTCTCAATCCTAACTTAAATCTATTTAAACAAAACTTGACTAAATAAGTTTGTATTCATGTCATGATGTCACTATAAAAAGATTAAGATTTTATCGATACTCCTGACGTCACCGCTTTGTCAAGCCTTAGCGTAAACAAACAATTTTCTCTTTTACATTATATTTTAGCAAATTCTGTTTAAATATACGAAATATACTTTTATAAAACAACGGAAATCAATATACTATTGTAAGAATATTTTTCTGAGCCGATTACTAGCAGAAATTTGTCAAAATATGGTTCGAAACAATCCAAGGACAAAATTGTATTTACCTATGAATCATGTATTTATTGGGGTTATTTCGTCTTGTAACGTCACATTCACTCACAGAATAAGCCAACATAGTTGCATAATTAATATTATCAATTTAAATCTAAAGATTATTATTTAAATGTAAGAAATTCACCGCTGTGTAAAACAGAAGGGACGCTATGGACCCCTTCTCGCGAAAAAAATGACATATTGGTACTTCATTCAATTTCTCTTTTTCTCTTGGGCGTTTAGTACTTGTTTAGGTTTTCTCGCTCGCACCCTTCGTGTATCTTTTTGCGTAGCAATAAAATTCTAAATCTATGGTTTTCATGCAACTTTTGCCAGCCGCTGCTTGCTTGTATTTGGCCAGTACAGCAATTTCGATTTATCTAGAAGAAGGTTGTCAAAATAATGCTCAAATTTCCAAGCATGTTTGAGGAAATAATTGTAAATAATCTTTTCGTTTTCTATCAGTCCACTTACCGTTATAATAGGTATAAATTGTTGCAAATCAACTAGGTTCAACTTTGAGAGAACATCTGCTGAACTGGTGTCAGTTGTATCACAGATAAGCGTGAACCCTCGGCAATAATCGTTGTTTTTTAAATACTCTGCGAGCTAGAACAATAATTGGCAGATTGTGATTATATGGATCTTGAGTAGAACAAAAAAAAGAAACATAACTTAAAAGTAGGAATTAACTGAGACCCAAAATGATATTCTATCGGCGATGGCAATGAAGGCCACCCAAAATGTCAAGCTTCATAGTTTCTTGGCTCGTAGCGCGAGTTTATTATTTACTTTTACTTTCTAGTGTAATGAATACTTCTCAAATATGGCAGATTAAGATGGGTACAGATTTTACCAACCACTGCTTTAATAGAGTTTTATGTTTGAAAATTTTGATCTACCTTTTTTTCGAAAAAAAGGGTCTGCGTGAAACTGCAGCATACTCAATTCTATAATCGCACTTCTACGGTATTAGAAATGATTTTATTGGAATTTTGCTTCCATGCGCGTTATAAGACCGTTTAACAGCTATATTTAAGGATCTTACTCTATAGTGGCGCCCACTGGTGAGCTCAAAAACGGAATGCCTCATTGTCGAAATGGCAAAATATTTGTAATTGACTACGTGACATTTCGTTAGTGAATGTCAATCCAATACATTTTTGACTTATCAACATTCGTTATCGCTAAAAAAATGTCAGTATTAAATGGTCAAATAATTAATTCTCCAAGTTTTGGACCATTGGTGAGGCTAATAATTGATGAAAAAACGCATTTTACCAAAATTTCAAACCGTTGGTTAGCATAACATAAAAAACTGGGCCTTAGTCTAAAGGCTCTTAACTATTTTCACAAATAATTTCTAATGCGTTTTCATTGTTGTTTATGGTATGCTAAGGATTCCCAAAATATATCCAGTAATAGGTCTACAAATTAGGCACATTATACCACATACACAAAGAGGAGGCTTATGTTTCAGCAAACAGCAAATTTCATAATTAGGATTAGAAAGAGCCTATCACATAGGTGCTGATGAGTAACAGAGGACAGACATATTGCGAAACTGACCTATATAAAATAGAAAAAAACACGCTGAGCGTGCCCATACCGAAAGGATAACAAACTCAGTATTTGCTGAGCATATATTTTGGGTGTATAATTCATGTGTGGTTCAATTGCAGGCTGATAAGATTCCATAAACACAATATACTCACAACTACCAAAAATTTGAAGAGTAAGTTAAATTCCATTTTATTCACGTCCGAACTGGATTTGATCTTGAAGATGATGACCCTGTGGTATTCATCAGTCAGAGTTGGCACCAATGTGTAGAGCCTTGGATGGAAAAAGACAAAAAAAATCATTTGACCTCAATAAAGACTAAACTGCCTTCTGCCAATTCGATGGCTAACCCTAGCTCAGTAGGTGGCATCATAATCAAAGATCTTAAAGGTCCTGCCTAAAGTTCGAGGAAGTTAGTGAAATAGAATCGATGGTCATCATAACCATCATCATCATGAGCCTTTTTAATGTTCTCACTGCTTGGAGCTTGCTCGTGAGCTGCGGTAATAATATTGTTACATACGTTAATTGTATTTGGGGTTCTATTTTAGAAATTATTCTTTTGAAAATAGCTGAACAACCATCGAGGCGACATCGCTTTGCAGCACGGGTGTTCGTGTGTATTCGTGTTTTCAACGAATTAGTCCAAGAGCGAGCGAAGCGAGCTCGGGGGCTTTAGAGAACCACATTACGGATAGGTTAGGTTCGAAGCGGATGACGGGAGCTGAAGTGAGCGAGAAAAGCGAACGAACTTAGCTCCCGTCATCTCCTTCATATGAGGTTACTTTAGACCCTGCAGACAGAAAAAGAAGCCTCGTCGACAAACTTTTATTTTCTATTCGCTGTTTTAAACATTTGTATTCGCCCACTGTTTGTCGCCCACTTAGTATTTCAGTAAGCCATAATCAGTATTTTTTACACCTTTAATTTGAATTTATTTTCGCTCGTTTAGATACTATACTTTCTTAAATCCCGGGCTTTAATTGTCAGGTTTATAATGCCGACATTTGAGAGAAGGTATTATCGACTCTATGTTACGTACTTCCTCGAACATTAGGTAAATATACTCTGCCTTTTTCGATCTCTGAACATAAAATAATCATAACATCACAGCTGTAGTGCCCGAAAGTTAAGGCGATATATACGCCCCAATTTTATCGCAGTACCGGCCGTCCGCCCGCTCGGAGCCAAAACTTCAATAATAAACCTCCTTTTGAACAGTTTTGTTTGCAAAATATTTTTTCATTTACATATGCTATTTCAGTTATGAAGAAATTCCAGTCATCAATTTTTCTATCTAAAAATATTTTTAAACATCCAATTCGTTTTGGAGGAGTATCCAAAAGTTGCAAAAAATATCGTGTAGCTAATTATTTTTTTAAAGCAAAACTATTTGTTATACGAAATAACCATGTTTAAAAAATTATGTACATGAAACAATAATAAATGTATTCTTTTTTCAAACCTTTTAACCTAGCCGTTACTAAGGAGTATGCTTTAGAAAGTTACCGCTTTACGGCACTAAAAAGGAATGAAGGTCCTTAAGGCGAGGTTCACATTTCGCCAATAATGTGTAAGTCCAATGTAATAGGAGGCGAGCTTATTGACATGAAGCCAGACTCCAGGCTGCTACCTGAGAAACTTCAGATACAAACCCAACAAGACGTTGTCCGACTCGATAGTCGAACGCAAGACCTCATGTTCGGCAATAGCATTTACGATCACTTGACCAACAAGGCAATCATAGGCAGTCAACAAAGCCAGGGGCGGCCCTACCGCCGTATCAACCGTATCAATGATACCCCCGAGCTAAAGGGGGGGCTTTAGCTCGTGTATCATTAATACGTTTGATACGGCGTTAGCTACGTCCCTGACCTGCATCATTAAGAGAGCGGCGAAGCATGACTTGTCCATACAAACGTAATACCTAATTCATTTGTAAGTTGAACATATTTCCACCATATTATGCTGATATTCGGATTTATTACTGTGGATTACATTTTCGAAACTTACGATAGTAAAAATAAAATAATCCACAGTACGAAATTCCTTTTGATAAGAGGTAAATATATAGTTTTTTTAAACCAGAGAAGAGCATTAGCTAAAAAATGTTTGGATTACGAATTTGGATGGGGATCAAACACTATGGATATGTTTAAAGTCTGAAAAATTAAACAGTAAGATATCATAGAAACACTAAATGCGCAAGATACGCGTCGTCATTTTGACGACTGGTTAGAGACACAGGGTTAAATAAGGCCGAGTTCTTTGATCAGTAATTAACTAAACCAACGGTTTCAAAATTCGGTAAAACGCTTTTATTCTTCAATTGTTAGTCTAAGAAACTGTCATATTATTAACTCTCCAACTTATTTTACCAATTGTGATGTAACAACTGAAAACAAAAATGTGTTTTACTGAAATTTGCAAGCATAATTTGGTAGCATATTTCATATTTTTATTGGTTATAATTCTTTTGAGAAATAAAGATTCTTAACCGTATATTTAATCATTGGTTAAGCTAAATACAGATAAAAAAACTGGGCCTTAGTGTTGCCTTTGTTGCAATTTTTCACTTCATGTGTGTAGAAAATGATGGGTGGTCTCATTAAATCTCATTAAAAGGACAGCTTTCCATTTCCTTGCCGTTTGCAATAATCTTAAATATAGATTGTTTCGCATTCATAGCGAGACCACAAATAATACAATACTACAGGCGAGACAGATATGTAAGCCTGATGTGGGGTAGACTTTTAGTGGTAACTTGGATTTTTATGGCAGTTTTTTTTTTAACTTTTGGAACACAGTTTGATAAAAATGTGGCGATTAGTATGATGTTATAGGAAAATAACCCTGGGTACAGATAACTGCAGACGCTGCTTAATCTGTTTTACAAATAAATGAATCTATCTAAACCTCTTTTAGAAAAAATAGACGCGCATCTTCCACAATTGTTCAACCCTGTCTCCCCAATTCAAATACACATTCACTTTTGTAAATCCACACTACACACATCGAGTAATTAGCAAATATATATGGAAGAATAGCGGCTTCTGTCCCGTCTTCGTGAGTTTTGCACGAATAACTATATTTTACGCACGATTGTCTGATGCTAACATACTTTAGTGTATACTTGCGTTGGAAAACGCTGTAGGAATGTTCTCTCTATGTTGCCACGCTTGTGTTGTAATGGAAGGTTCAACTGTGCTTAGGACATCTTGCGTTAGCTTGTCTTCTGTAGTGTAGAGAGATGGTGGAAAAAAGCAGACACACAGAGTATCGACCTAAATAAAAAACAGGGATTAAGGCAATGATAATAAAAGTGATGTTTAAACAAATTTGTTAAGTGGGCACTAGATACAGACCTACAGGTTATTAGACTTTTGGGTGTCTGCGTCTGGGTTTTGGGCAAAAAACTGTCAAAGATTTGCGAATGCCAAAAGGGACCAACTCCTACTGCCAATAATTCTTTAAGAAATTCAGCATTGTAAAAGTAATCTACTAACCTTGAGGGCTCGGCTCACAAATCCAAATAAGCAGTGGAACCCTCAGTTGAAAGGCTGACCCTGTCAAACCTTGCGTCGCACCGTGTTCACATCTAAACGACGATCATTGGAACCATGTGAAGCGAGATGAAGCGTGAAGCTCAAGACCGATCGCGGTGGACGAATACCGTGGACGCCCGAATCTTGGGGACATGGGTTTCCATTTAAGTAAGACTTACCCTCTATCCAACATTGGCGCAAAATCACTTTCAAGAATATTTACTGTTTTAAAGTATTTCGGCATCAGCGTTCTTAGTGTACATATTTTATCTATTTGTTTCTTCGTTCTTTCCAAAGAACCTTTGCACGTGAGTATCGATCTCTCTATGTACGCTTTACCTGAAAGAAATTTATGGAAAAACATTAGTTTTAATATCTAAATAGTAAACAGTTGTAAGCGTTGTAAGTTCTTAGACAACTAAAGTGGTCAGAAGCCAGGAAAATAATTAGCACCATTAATAAATATCATACTATTATTTTTACTAATAACACCATACGTCATTTGCGTCACGGTAATGATGTCTAACAGTATTCTATCTTCTTACAAACGGTCGGAACGCGAGTCGTACCGACGCGCCTTGAGTTCAGCCAACACTCAATACACAACAGTCACGAGCGGTATGATGGTTTTGTAAGCAGTAAGCGTGTGATTTGTGAATATTTGATTGAAATAAGTTGAAATAAGTAAGTACTTGTGTACTTGCTTACTACTTAATATGGCAAAGAGCAATTATGTACTATAATGTGCTGATTTTGGTTGCTTGATTCTTCTATAACGCAACTAGAGATAACAATTATACACCCTCAAATTTAATTGGTTGTTTTCCCGCGGCAGAACGACTTGCCTTAAGGAGTACTTTCGAAGTATAGAGTTAAAGTAAATAAATAACGATGTTTCTGTTTTAAAATAATTAAAAAAATATTCATCAACTCGAAAAAGTGAGTAACAATAGTAACTCTAGACGTAACTTGTAGGTACTAGGTACTACTCGTGCCACCACCTACAAAGAAAACCGATGCACAAAATAATGTCAAACCAAAATAAGCTCTCGCACGTGGTGATACGGCATAAAAGTTTGCACGCAAAACAAACGAGCGAGCCACAAGCCGACAAAGCAAAGACCGATTTATTAAATGTTTAAAGTAAAATAAGCTCTCGCGTGTAATTATACGGCATAATCTAGCCCGCGCGTAACATGATCAAACGGAGTCGCCTTCGAACCTAATCCTTTCGACGGTGACCTAGCACCCGGGTCAACGGCCTGCTGTCGTTCGGCCGTAGATATCGGGAGGTATACTATTGGTTCGTGATCGCTTTCGAGTTTAGTTTTTCACAATGTTAAATATGCCAGTTTTTGTTTCTAATATTTTATATAACTACGAAACGATTGTATTATATAGACAAAACCATTTCGCTGCGGGAAAACAACCATTTAAATTTCACGGTGTATACATAACTGTATTTTTTTATTTTTTTTAATAGATAGATATATTGGTTTTTGCATCGAGTAAAATACCTCAATTACTTCACCCTATCCACTTATTTATTAATTAATAAGTGACACACGAGTGAGATCACTCGTGTTAACGCGAGCGTTAGGTAGGTATCTAAAAAAACTAGTTTAGTAGTTTTCTAGGTTAGGCTATCTACTTATTTATGTACTTACAAATGTTATTGAATGAGACAAAATATATTTATGAAATGATTACCTATGAAGGTAACAAATGGTAGGTACCTACTGCAGCATTATCACGCTGCCTATTGATTCGGCTGAATAAAAACTATTCCGTTCGTGTAAGTCGACCTCATTTCTAATTTTTTCTTATTTCGGTTCAAACTTAGAAGTTTGATCATTCCATTGGATGACAGAGAGAAAATTTTTCTGGTGAATTGGCGACGTATCTACTTGGAAGTAACACGTTTAGTATTTTTTTTAAGAAAATTTCAAGTGCAAATCGTTGGATTTATATCGCATTGCGTCCATGCAAACCAATATGTTGCATTTAGTTCTGCAGCATTATTGGACATTTCTTTCTGAGAGTGTCAATTGTTCACCAGGAATTTAATTTGTTTCCGAGTTACCGGCGCATAAGGCCGTCTGTTACAAAGAACCGATTCGCTCAGAATCGGTTCTTGGAATATATAACAAGCTGTGGACTGATGTTCCGAGTTATTTCAACACCGACTGAGTTCGGGAAGCGTGTGCTTGCGGGGGTGACTCCATAATATACGAGTGAAGACCCCGGGAGGACGTCGTGACATCGCTCCGCGTCAAGTGATCCCAAAATTTTGTTCCTATTCACTTTTTATAATTTGTAGCAATAGCGAAGTATTTATTGAATAGTTTTTTATATGTATCACCTATTCGTGTCAAAAGGTCGTGAAATGAACCGTTTTTAATTTTACATTTATGCACGGTTATATTTTAATCGCGCCTAGGGCCGGATAGCGGTTGCAACCCCTTCTCTCCTATAGGCATTATTTTCCAAAATTACAAATTTTATTCTAGACAATCCATTTCCCAACTTTACCGATAGTCTTCCTTTACGTCGCCATTCCTTTTTTCTTTGTATATTTTTTATGTTGAACAATGTTTGTTTTTATTTTATCTTTTATTCGTCAAAATTAAACGTGACACATGTAGTGACAATTTTTTTTTACGCTACAAATTGGCGCCCGAACAACTAAAGTAAGTGTTTTTACCTAATAACTTTGAAATTTAAATGATTCGACATAATTTATTTTTTTTGCTTTATTGAGGATGGTCACTCCCTCTGGGAGCTAATGATTCTTAAGCTTATTTGTTTCAGGACGCTGATATTCTTCCATTCAAGAAAGGTATTCTAGGATTTATACCACCAGTACAGATCTGTGAAGCTGTTATTTTCCTTGACATATTTTTTTCATGAAATGTAATGTTTTTTAATGGAATTTAATTTTGTGAACTATAGTACACATAACCGTCTTTTATTTTATCCACTTATGGCAGCAAATATAACGATAGGTTTCCTGATTTTTACTCCTTATTTAGCCTAGATCTTTGTTTACTAGCTTGGCGTTCGCTGACTGCGGGTTGCTGGATTATTTTTGTCCAGCTGTTCATGCCGTGCTTATTTTTCGCTAGGATTCAATCGTCCTTTGTCTGTTCTTTCATTCGTTATTAGGTCTATACTAGTTACATCATGTCAGAAGAGGAGTTCCCTATTGGTGAGACTCCACGTTGTGATAGTCCCATCATTTCGCGACCACCACCTTGTCCCATTCAGCCAAGAGCTTCTCGCGCTTCCTCACAAAGTGTTGTTCCTTCTCCAATAAGATCTGATGAACGCCCACAATTTACCAGGCAGTTCTCTCTTACTAAGTGGAAGATTGTCTTCGATGGAAAGACCTGCGTACGGGAATTTTTCACGAGTCTAGAAGAGTGCAGGGAGGCCGACAATTTGTCTGATGGTTACTTAGTTAGGCGATTCCATGAAGTCTTGTCAGGTGTCGCACTTCAATATTTTAGGTCAATCCGTCGTCCGGATCTTTCCTTCTTTGAGATCAAAGAAGCCTTCTTTAGGACATTCGGTACGACCGATTTTGAATTTAAGATAAGCCAGGAGGTCCGTAACCTCAAGCAGAGACCGGAACAGCTAATAAGAGAATTTATTATCGAGGTTTCTTACTTAAATGCTAAACTGAGCAAGCCTATTGAAGAATCGGAGTTGTTGCGGATCATCACTCACAACATGTTGCCAAAGTACACTCCTTGCTTGTCCATCCAAAAATTTCATGACATCGATAATTTAATCGAAGCTGTTACTCATTTCGAGTCCTTTCTAAAACCTCCAAAGGCGGTAGCCAGTTTCGATTGTGTTGCCGACCAGTCGACTTCTCAGGCTGTTAACTCACCAAAACCCAGGCCGAACAAAACTTCCCATCAACCAACAACTAGTAAGCCTCGGACTTGTCCTAGTTGTAGTCAGTCTCAGCTTTGCTTAAAATGTAACAAAGTTGGTCATTCTTACCGCTCTTGCCCAGAGATCACAGGCATGATTTGTTTTAAGTGTCGCACTCCTGGATTTATTACTAGAGAATGTCCGAAATGTAATCCAAAAAATGCATAGACCACTGGCGATACGCTTCTTTTCGTACAGTATCCCCAGTGTTTACTACAGATTCATTTGATAACCGACCGTTTATAGAGGTATTATTATGTGGTAGAGTTGTTAAAGCATTGCTTGACACTGGTGCTCAGATTTCGCTTGTTAACGATAATTTTATTCAGCAACTTGGTATTTCTTTGACATCAAAAGACGCTTGTCCCCGTGTTATATCGGCTAATAATTCACCGATTGATATTCTTGGTTCTGTACATCTTCCAGTTAAATTTAACGGTACAACTTTTATTCATGAGTTTTTAGTGGCAAGTTCGATGTCATCTTCTGTTATTTTAGGTATCGAATTTTGGAATAAATTCGGTTTGACGTCTATTTTTAGTCAGGCTTTCGATAAAAATATTGATGGTAATATGTTTATCCCTTCTGTTCAGCACTCTCCCCCTCAAGTTTCCTCTGTTAGTGAGGTTCGTTATATTCATCCTCGTAACATCCTATCGCCGGATCAAGAGTCTTGTCTTCAACAAGTTATTAAGGAGTATGAAGTTATCTCTTCGGAAAAAGTTGGTCTTGGAAAGACATCTTGGTTGTCCCATAAAATTAATACTACGGGATACCCTATCCGTCAAAGATATTATCCCTTATCCCCAGTCAAGTTGAAGATTCTCAATGAAGAGATTGACAAAATGTTAGATATGGGTGTTATTCGTCCTTCTCGTTCTCCATGGGCTAGTCCTGTGGTAATGGTGACAAAAAAGGATGGTTCTGTTCGGTTTTGTGTCGACAGTAGAAAACTGAATAGTGTGACAATCAGAGATTCTTATCCTCTTCCCCGTATTCACGATATCCTCGACAACCTTCGTGGTGCTAGATATATTAGCTCATTGGATTTTAGAAGTGCTTTCTGGCAAATTCCACTTGCTGATAGAGAAAGTTGTGAGAAAACAGCATTTATTGTCCCACAACGTGGTCTCTTTGAGTTTGTTAGGATGCCTTTTGGTCTAACGAACGCTGCTTCGGAGATGCAACGCCTTACTGATATGATCGTTAATTTCGAGTTTACTTCTACCAGTGACGACTGTATTTTTGGGTACGTCGACGACTTGATAATCGTATCTAAAGATTTCTTTAGTCATATGGCGCTGCTCAGGAAGGTGCTTGCTCGACTTAAAGAAGCAGGCTTATCTATAAATTTGAAAAAATGCGAGTTTTGCAAAAGCGAACTAAAATATTTGGGTTATATAGTTAATGAAAAGGGACTTCAAACCGATCCCGGCAAACTTGATGCTATTAAAGATTATCCTACTCCCACTTCAGCTAAGTCATTACGCGGTTTCATTGGTATGTGTTCCTATTATAGGCGTTTCGTAAAAGGGTTTTCTTCTATAATTGCTCCGCTTACTGCCCTTATCGGTAAGAGAAAGGGTAATGATCCAATAAGTTGGAATGATGCAGCCGATCAGGCTTTCACTAAGTTGAAACAAGCGCTAATCGATACGCCTGTTATGGCATGTCCTGATTTCTCCAAGCCGTTCATCCTGCAGTGTGATGCATCAGCTGTTGGTCTTGGTTCGGTACTGACACAAAAGATAGACGATGTTGAGCACCCAATCGCCTATTATTCGCGTTTATTCACTCAAACTGAACGCAATTATAGTACTACAGAACGTGAACTCTTGTCAGTTTTGGATTCAATTAAACATTTTCGATGTTATTTAGATGGGATGAAGTTTTCAGTCATAACAGACCATATGGCCCTTAAGTGGCTCCTCACTCTTAACAACCCATCTGGTCGTTTAGCTCGTTGGGCTACTATTATCTCCCAATATACTTTTGATATTGTGCATCGTAAAGGTTCGCAACATATAGTCCCCGATGTTCTATCCAGGATCTATGCTAATCCTGTGTCGTTTGACCAGGGTCCTGAACATACTAATGACCGTTGGTATAAGAAGGTGTATATAGGTGCTCGAGACACGCCACAAATGTTCCCAGCATACGCTATAAATAACGGTATCCTTATGAGACGCATGCCTGTTACTAGTCCTTTATCTTCTGAACCATGGCACGTGGTGTTACCAGCTGAAAAGGTTCCAGACGCTATTTGGGAAATTCACAATAGTTTTCCTTCGATACATCCCGGTGTTACTAAAACGTATCTAAAGCTTAGGGAGTTGTTCTACTGGCCAAATATGTTCCGTGACGTTACTTCGACGTTAAGTCAATGTGAGGTTTGTAAAGCCTATAAAATCTCGAACACGCAACCTCGCGGTCAGATGTGCTACCCTAAAGAGGTTTCCTTGCCCTTACAGATGATTTCTATCGATATAATTGGTCCGTTGCCCTGTGCTTATTATGGTTATAAATATATCCTTTCTATGGTAGATGTTTTTTCCAAATATGTTTGGCTAGTTTCTCTGAAAAGGATTGACGCTCTTTCTGTTATAAAAGCGTTAGAGTCTGAAATTTTCTTTAATTTTGGGGTTCCGCGTACTATTCTTTGCGACAACGCTACAGTTTTTCGTAGTAATCAATTCCTTAATTTTCTCAGATCTTTTCATATTCAATCACCTACTTTTACGCCATATTATACACCCCAAGCAAATACGGTTGAGCGATACAACCAAAGTGTTATTACGTGTTTAGGTATTTTGGTTGGTGAAAACCAAAGAAGTTGGGCTAAAATGTTACCTAAAGTTAAGCTTTACCTCAATTCTTGTGTTAATCTAGCTACAGGCTTTACGCCTAACTTTCTTATGTTTGGTAGAGAGGTCCTTATGGATAGCAGTCGTGTAGATAGTCAGACTCGAAGCTCTAATTTGGCAGACAGTCGGGCTCGTCATGCTTCAAACCTATCCTCTCTCAGCGAAGTTTATGCAAAGGTAGCTGATAATCTTTCTTTAGCTTTCCTCCGTAACTCTCGTGCATATAATTCTAATCGATCAGCTATCACTCTGAATATTGGTGATACTGTATGGAGAAAGAACTTTTCCAAGTCTTCTGGAAATGATTTTTTTTCTGGAAAGCTTGCTCCACGTTTTATTAAGTGCCGTGTAATAAGAGTCATTTCTAGGACCACATATTTGCTCCAGGATTGTGATTCAGTCCACTCCGGACAATATCATATCAAAGATATCTTAAAATAAATTTGATTGAATTCTCTTTGTTCCATTTTAACATTAACATTTGCTTTCTAAACCTTTTTCCTCTTTGGTTTATGGGAATATTTCTTTGCATAAGTTTTTGATTATGTTAAAAACTTCATGAATTATCTGTTAATAATGACATCTATTTATTTCTGTGTTGTGTCAACCTGTGTTCTCAGGTTATTTTATTTCTTTTAGTTTAACACAAATGGTGTGTCATTCTACATTTAATTTGAATTTAAACTTGAGTTTTCTGACTTGAGTTCTCTGATTTGAGTTTTTTTGTCTTGAATTCTTCTTTGACTTAATTGACTTAAGTTTTCTTTCTCAAACTTGTTTTTTTGTTTTTTGTCCAACTTGTCTTTCGTTTCTATAACTAAGGTTGGACTTTACGTGTTGACGTTATTTATTTTTTGGGGATCCCCGGGTTTTTTCTTATTGTTGTTAGGTAATAGTTAAGTCTTATGTTAAGTTAGGCTAGCTTTACTTAGATGTATAGTTCCCTGGTTGTTCTTCATAGTTGTTAGGATGTGGTAGTTGTTGGTGTTTGTCTCTAATTGAACAATATATATTTAGATTTATGAGTTTGTTATTTTCTTTCATATTCTCCATAGATGTAATCGAGATATCGCGAGTTCGCGCGGATAACGTTTAGATGTGGTGGCCACCGTGTTTATTCAGTATCTTTTGCACTTCGATATCGTTTGATTCAGGAATGATTCCTGCTGTTGTCATTGCCTGTTCCAGCTTTATCTTTCTTCTCACTCGTACTTTCGTCCTTTTTTTTCTTAGAAAGGGGGTATTGCAGCAATATCACGCTGCCTATTGATTCGGCTGAATAAAAACTATTCCGTTCGTGTAAGTCGACCTCATTTCTAATTTTTTCTTATTTCGGTTCAAACTTAGAAGTTTGATCATTCCATTGGATGACAGAGAGAAAATTTTTCTGGTGAATTGGCGACGTATCTACTTGGAAGTAACACGTTTAGTATTTTTTTTAAGAAAATTTCAAGTGCAAATCGTTGGATTTATATCGCATTGCGTCCATGCAAACCAATATGTTGCATTTAGTTCTGCAGCATTATTGGACATTTCTTTCTGAGAGTGTCAATTGTTCACCAGGAATTTAATTTGTTTCCGAGTTACCGGCGCATAAGGCCGTCTGTTACAAAGAACCGATTCGCTCAGAATCGGTTCTTGGAATATATAACAAGCTGTGGACTGATGTTCCGAGTTATTTCAACACCGACTGAGTTCGGGAAGCGTGTGCTTGCGGGGGTGACTCCATAATATACGAGTGAAGACCCCGGGAGGACGTCGTGACATCGCTCCGCGTCAAGTGATCCCAAAATTTTGTTCCTATTCACTTTTTATAATTTGTAGCAATAGCGAAGTATTTATTGAATAGTTTTTTATATGTATCACCTATTCGTGTCAAAAGGTCGTGAAATGAACCGTTTTTAATTTTACATTTATGCACGGTTATATTTTAATCGCGCCTAGGGCCGGATAGCGGTTGCAACCCCTTCTCTCCTATAGGCATTATTTTCCAAAATTACAAATTTTATTCTAGACAATCCATTTCCCAACTTTACCGATAGTCTTCCTTTACGTCGCCATTCCTTTTTTTTCTTTGTATATTTTTTATGTTGAACAATGTTTGTTTTAATTTTATCTTTTATTCGTCAAAATTAAACGTGACACATGTAGTGACAATTTTTTTTTTTTTTACGCTACACTACCTAATAAAATTTAAAATGAGTATAATAATAAATGTAATATTTACCTCAGATTAGAGAAAAGAATTTCCTATCAGAAAACTAAAAATAAACTCAAGTAGGTAGAGGCGGGCAGCCCTAACGCGTGTTTACGTGAGGCGCGCTTGTAGGTACTTATTTCAAGGACAGGGCCGAGTCACAAAAATGTTCGATATTATTACCATGTTTGCATGTCTCAAAAGAATGACCATCAATGTATCATAGATTCATGTGGTAACTATTTGTATTTAATGTTATAAGAGTGGCCCGCTCCAAATTTCCCTACATCATAAGACTGTCTATCTTGAAAGGTATATCTGGAATAATGTACCTTTCAAATGGTCTAAGACTTTTTCAAATACGTGTAGTGGTTCCTGTGAGAACAAAATCGGTCTCTCTCTTTCAAATATTAATTAAGACTTGGTTTCATAATTCGAGAGATAATTTCAATCTATCGCCACCAAATCAATTAAAGACGTGGATTTTTGAGACAGAATATTTTCATGGGATGGGTCTTTTAAGACCCTAAAATAAAACATACGTACGAGTTTAAATAGATCCCTTCTTTTAGCTTTGGTAAAAAAGTACAGGGTGCTGGGCGATAACTTTTTTATAACTCGACTACGGGAAGAGTTATGAGTTTGGTAATCTATTTATGTGTCTATGGCTGAATTCATTAATTTCATAGTAAATCCTAAATGTTTAATCAGGTTTGAGGAAATAAGGTTTGGTTGGATTTAAATGAATGGATTGCTAGTAATTATGATTCTACAGCTGACTGTAGATGGCAGCAGCAGGTGACGTCGCGACGTGTCGCCGAAACAATATATTTCTACTAGTTTCTGTTAAAAATACATTAAATTCAAGTTAGTAAAAAAAAACCGGTCGAGCCCAAATGTGGGTGGCGGTTGGTACAACTTGTTTTTATTACTATATCTGTTTATTTGCGGACCTTTGATTTCTATAAGGCTTCTTAAGTTTGTCTATACTTGTTCAATATTTTAAGTTAATCTAACTGATGGTCTGAATAGATTATTTTTGTCATCTCCCGTAATATAAGAAACAACTGCCTCATACATCATTTTCCTGACACGTTGACAACGGGTTTTCTTCTTCCATTTCTTTATGTCAACCATAACGCTATCCCTTTTTAGCCCCCGACGGAAAAAGAGGGGTGTTATATGTGTGACGTGAGTACCTGTGTGTTAGTGTATATGTGTAGATATTTGTGTATCTGACTGTGGCATCATAACTCCTAAACGGATCAACCGATTTTGATATCGTTTTTTTAGTTTGAAAGATTTCTTTATCGAGAGTTTCTTAGCTATTTTTGATAAAAATCGGTTTAGCCGGAATGTTTTCGCAAGATACGTATCGTGTCATAATTATTTGTGTTCAAAAGATTATCGATCGAAGCGTATCTACTACTACATAAATTATGTAGCATGAAATAAAAATGTTTTAGGGGTCAATTTTTCTTTTAATGTTTTCATGTTATCTTCTGTCTTTTTTAGCCTTCCTATTTTTCTATCCATGCTCAATTTGCATTTATACGTAACTCATATTACATCTCTCCCTTTTAAATGCCCAATACCAAGACAAACGATTCCTTTACAATGTTTCCGCCACTGGCGTGTATCAACAAAATCTATGAAAAAAAAACTTAGCCTGACTGAATACCTACCAGATTTATGGACTTACAAACAGTTCCTTAGAAAGTGATATTGTGTCAGGGATAACGATCGCCAATAGTCCAAAATTTTCGGGACTCTCGTGACATATCAATAACATATGTCATGTCAATCACATTTTTTTTTTGTTAACGGGGTACAACCACCAAAGAAAGACCTGCAGTCTTATTGCGTCATGAATTTGGCAAGGCAAGGGGCAAAGAGTATGAACAATCGACCAATGAAATAGACGGAAAGCCACATCGCGTGTTTCATCTTAGAGAGTAAGTAATTGTAATAATAAATAAATAAATCTCGCCATGTGATTGGTCGATTGTTCATACTCTTTGTACTTTGCCTTGTCGAATCAATTATGCAATAATGCTGCAAATAATCACCTCGGTAATCACCATCAGCTCGTGGAATCCCGGGACCTCTTAAAGACCACCCCTGAATCTTCTGTGCAACGCCTCTTAGGGCACATCCCTGGGGAGACTAAAAGTGCCTCCCCTGAGCCTCACTGTGCACGGCGGCATTGGATCGCTGTGCCACACTGGGCAGTCAGAGTCCACAATCTGAGCACCCGTCACCCCGAAGTCCCGCCTGCCTATGATGCAGACGGGTTTCGGCGTTTTATGCTTCGAGACGTCAATCCCATTACGTATAGTGACTTTGACAATCGTTATCGCTGCTAAAATGTTATAATGTCTAGGCTATCATGTTCAACACTCAAATTTTGCTTACATTTCTAGAAATACTTATATTCTTTTTTAATTCTGAGGAAAGCAGTGGTGGCCCAGTGGTAATGGCCGCAACTTACAAACTATTTTATGACCAGTACTCTGGAAACGATGAAGGAAAACATCGTGATGAAAATGATGTCTTAGAACTAAAAATTCGAAGACATGTGACATCGACCAAGCCGCCCGATTTCCTTTCACAGAGAGGAGGCCTGCACGCACAACAGACATAAGGGGAGTGTAAGTGCGGAAAAGGGGGTCATACTATCCTATACTATCCTTGTTAAGTTTAGTTAGGTACTTACTGAAATCTCTTTTGATTAAGTGCTCCTGCGATTTCACCCATTTATCTATAATTGCGATTGCTTGTTCTCTATTGGCTTTGTTTTCCAAGTTAAGTTCTTTTCTTATTTCTTCCACCACTTCTGGGCCATATTTTATTGGTCCATTCTCTGGTTCTGACATCACATAATCCATTGTTTAAGGGTATAAACTTTTCACAATCAAACTAATTTTCAGTATAAAAATATAAAATAACGCTGCCGCCACCAATTCTATCTGAAATAACCAAAAGAAAAATGGTTAAACATGCAGCTATCACAAAATGTTAACAAACGCAAATGATTGGTTTCAGATCATAATTAATTTAATTCCTTTATAAAATAAACATTGTAAGTAACGTTTCAAAGATGTAATTATGTAAATATAACTTTTAACTTCGTGAGTATTAACTACATAATTGCAATAGCAAATAGTATAACTGGACTATATAATTGCAATCAATCTAAATAAAAACACATTCTTTAGAAAAATATCTCAACCTTATTAATCAAAACTTATAATAATTTTGACTCTTATTCCCGAAGCTAGAGTTATCAATATTATACCTAGGTCACAATAAGACTTATCTAAAAATTTTATTTTCAAATTCTTTAAGTTTGTTTCTACTTACAATTTGAAAGACAAAAAGCAGTCCAATTTTCATAAGGAACTTGATTTAAGCATATTAAAAAAATGATAAAACCACATTTAAAACTTATTCATCTTTACATACCTTCAAAAATAATACGTTACTATATATCTTTAATGAATTTAACAATGAATTGTATCTATGTATAAGTTATGTTAAATAAATCGATTATTTTATTATTATCGATTATAAAAAGAAATCCTTAAAAAACTCTTGAAATATCACATTTATCACTCTCATTTCATGTAGACCATACACAAAAAATAAACAAATTATTATTTATGACAGTATACCAACCTTGCAACGATGTCAATCCTTCTATCCGACCGCCTCAGAACTAGGACGACTAACATTAAAAGGTACGTTACCACTATTATTAAATAATAATAAGATACGTACAGACAGGGTGACCTTGGAGCAACTTTAAATCGACAAATGAGGAGCGCGATATTAAAACAGGTGTAACTTAATGTCAATGCTATCTCATTAATCAATCTACCCTTTTCACCCGACTGCCGAAGGAGGATAATGTGTTTATCAGTCCATGTATGTTTGTTCCTATGTGGCGTTCTAGACTAAAAGCGTTGGCCGATTTTGATGATTCTTACGTCAATCGATTCGTTTTAACCCTGCGAGTGTCACTGGCTACATTAAAACCGTCATAGAAAAATCTATTGGAAAATAGAAAAATGGCATATTTTGGGCGCCATATTGAGGGGCCTCATTTTTTTTTTCTTCCATACCCATCGTTTGGGTTATCCAAATAAAGGGTTTTAAGAGGTAATTACAAAAATATACAACACTTATATGTTTAAATATACCTAGTTATAAAAAAAGTTAACTAAATAGTTAAAGCAGGATACATCTGGTTTTGGTCAGCCAGCTCGTGCATAATATGTATCCTCCAACTGCAAAGCATAATTTTCTACTTGTTTACGTCTTTTTAGTTCGCTTTTTAAGCAGTCGGATTTTTTGTTATTTTTAAATAATCTTTTTTCCAACTCTTTTAGGGCCGGCTTCCTGTCTAACTAGATGCTGATACCAGTATTTTATAAAGAGAGAGTGAGTGACTGCCTCTCTGACTTCAACAGCTGCACGATTCTTCGTCTGATTATTCGTAACGATTTTTTTTATTGTAGATAGGATCGGGCCTAAACACTATCTCACCTGATGGTAAACGATGAGGTGGTCGACGGCCCGATTCTCAAATATTTTACAAGCTTTTAATTAACTTGCAATGTATGTTTGTATGTATGTATGTAGGTGTGTTCGGGTCAAATCTTGTAACTGAATTTTGAAGCTGGTTATCCTCCACCGATTAAGATGAAATTTTGCATACACGTTTAGTTTGGAGGACAATGCATGGTTAGATAAGTGACGTCATTCTAAATCCAATATGGTGGACGGCCCAAGTTGGTGGTCTAGTTATTTTTTGTGCACTGCCATGAAATGGGTATCAAATGAAAGGGTTTGCTAAGAAAAATACGAAAAATATTTGCTTTAAAGAAAAAAAATTATAAATTATTTATTATCAGCTGGGACCAATACAATACATTGTAATTTTAGCCCTCAGAGGCTCTTGCAATTTATCTTAAATAAATTGTGTTCATTCGCATGAAAAATGATTTATAATCTAGGCTTTTGATAAATGATAAAGAAGATAAGACAGTTAAAAAAATTACCACCAGAAGCACAAAAAGTTAATATTCATTCAAAATTGCAGTAAAAATCTATGCTAATTAACATCAGACGCACGTTAAACAACGCTTGCTGGGCAAGATCCTTGGATGGGTAACCATTAATTATTAAATATAGGGCCCACCCTATTTCTTTTGTATATAAACTAACTAACAGACCTAATGTTGCCTAGTGGGGAAATCATATCACATGCAGATGACACTGCTGATACCTGGGATGAGGTCTTTAATGTTGCCCAAAACGGTTTCAATACTGACAAGTCGAAGTACATTACCTTTTCCATACGTCAACCGATTGCTGCCAACACACAACGTAATATCACTCCACATGACTGCTCGGCGTGTGGTATCTGCTCTTGTAAACGACTGCATCAAGTCAAACATATAAGATGTATTTTTGTCACTTATTAAGCTTGTCTGTGGTAGGGTGCGTAAACTGATAAACTTATTGAAGAATATTAGACAGGTTGCTGACCCTGCCTTACTTAAGAGTGTATTCTTCTCTCTTTGCCAATCCCTACTCGCTCTCACTGGTATCTTATTATTACTGTTATCATACTTACTGTATATCTTCTTGGGGAGGTACTGCCAAGACTTCACTAAGGAGCTTGTAGATAGCTAAAAGTGGCCACATTATTTTTGCTACAAACTTGCTTTACCAGTCTTGTGAAGTCCTCAATGTGCACCAACTGTTTTTGGTGAATATAGTAGGTACTTAAACGACACAATGAACTCAATTCAACTTGTTTCGTTAATCCGACGTTTCATTTGGTCGAAAAGATTTTTACCGAAGTTAGACTTAGCCGAAATAACATTTGTTCGAAGTATTATGTTCCCGAACATACATTATATCACCACATTTTCACCAAACGCCTTGAAAGTTTGTGCACGCTATTTCATGGTTCCCTATTTATTTGCATAAAATTTTAACACATAATATAACATGGCATACTTTTATTTACACAAAACAACTTACGTATAATTTTTAACCGACTTCGCAAAAAGAAGGAGGTTTTCAATTCGAATGTATTTTTTTTTTTTGTGTTTGTTACCTCAGAACTTTTTATTGGGCGAACCGATTTTGATGATTCTTTTTTAATTTGAAAGCGGGTGCTTGTCATGTGGTCCCATTTAATTTTCATCAAGGTCTGATGAAGAACTTCGGAGAAATACATCAGAACTCTTCAATAAATGACGGCAAATCACTCTGGGTAGATCCAATCGCATGTCTGTTTATTGTTTACACCATTTCATTACATAACATCACACTGGTACGTTCTTAAGGGGTACGCAGGTGTGAACAGTTCACCCTGGTATACTCTCATTGCACCGGTTTTGTTTAAGTTTCATGTTATTGGGTTAATCTATTCTAGCTTCACTTTGGACACTCTACGCGTAGGTCCCGCCTATAGAACTGGTCCATTATGTACCAAACTAAAAAGTGAAAAATAAAAAACCTTTTTACAAAAATTATAATTGACTTCCAAACAAAAACACTACAAAGTGAAAAATAATTTCAATTTCGGAAGTCGGTGTCAAAAACGAAGAAACGAAAACAGAAACACCGACTTCCGAAATTGAAGTTATTTTTCACTTTGTAGTGTTTTTGTTTGGAAGTCGGTTATAATTTTTGTAAAAAGGTTTTTTTACACGCATATCAATTAAAATTAAAATGCAAAACAACACTGACTATAACTTACTGAAATACTAAGTAATAGAAAAACAGTGGGCGAATACAAATGAATAAAGAGCGATATGAAAAAGAAAAATTTCGGCGGAGCCCCGCTCTGCGGGGCTCCTATTTCTGACTGCAGGGTCTAAATTAACCTAGCTGTTGCGGTGCCCTAAATTCCCGAGCTTGCTTCACTCGCTCTTGGACTAATTAATTAATAAAAAATGAAAATGCTACCAAGTAACCGGCTATGTAATTGTGACTAAATAATATTCCGTAAAATGTTGTTTCGGTGTGGAGAAAATATAGCAAATAAAAAAAAACATTATTTTGCCAAATGAAACAAGTTTAAAAGAGGCTTCGGCTAAAAGCAAAAACTTATTTTGTAAATCGGCGAAATGTAATTCGGTAAAATACTACATATGAAATTTGATAATTCGATGATCTAAAAATATTTCAAATAATGCATAGCAAAAAAGGCGTCAGTCAATAGTTTTCGGTAAAATGAAATTAGAGCAAAAAAAACCGGAAAAGAGATCGGTACCCTTGTTACTCAAGCACGCCTGTACCGCGGAACGGATCTGGATGAAATTTCCCACAAAGATAGATTATATAGTCTGGAACAGTACACAATGTTACTTTTCATCCCAGTAAACACTTTTCATGCGGGCAAAGCCGCTGGCTTGAGCTAGTAAACAATAAATACTCACTACGTATTCTAAAACTTCCCATACTTCATACAGATATCAATCGTACGTGGTATAATAAACGCTGGTTGCAATATCGGCACTGCCTTTGGCATGCACGCTCCGCAAACAACAATCCGCTGGATATGGTCTATCTCCATATGGAACAGACTACCAGCTGAATCCTCGGGCTTTTATAAAAAAAGATCTTTGATATTGCCTAGGTTTTACCTGATATTCCTTCTGTTTTTGCCGGTATGCTGATTGGTTGTCATATTTGAAAAACACTTTTGATTAAAAAATATAAAAATAAAAATAAAAAATACCTACCTAGGTATCGCAATCAAAATATAATTAATATTCGTTTTGTCTAAAGCCTTCGACTGCATAATTTATAACACGCAGATACTCATCAAGACTATTTTTTAAATTTTATCGATTTTCAATTACCTACTTATATTTTATTGAAAAAAAATACATTTAAGATTTTTCGCAACGACAATACAATGAATGATATGTAAAGTATTAAAATACAAAATCGATATTTATTTTTATTTCAATAACCCAAGTAGGCCCTCTCATGAACTGACACTGACCTTTGCATAAACCTGAAATGAGATTTTTCAAAATGGTTTAATTATTTGAATGTTATACTTTAATTAATTTAGACGGACTTAGTTAGCAGCATTAGTTAGCAAACGTACTTACTTAATTGTTTTGTTTTAAAGAAGAGAACTAAAATCTTTAGATACATTTCCCGTTCCACCGACCTGTACTAGGCCCGCGTGGTGGATAACGGTCTATTACTTCGCACAGATAGAAGGCAGTGGGCAAATTTTAAAGTTGATGATGATTATTATTTCCTTTTCATCTAATTTATCTTTGACAAGGAATAATGGAACAAGTCAATGAGTAATAATATCAAAACCTGTTCAAGGTAATTTAAAAATCAGTTTAAAAATAGTAAAGCAAAGACATTAATATTATTATCCATTAATTATTTGGAAATATCTGCCTACGTCTTCGGGGAAGAAAACCGTGATATTCTGTAATGTGTGTCATTAAAACATTTAGTTGCACGAGTACAATTACCTAGACTCTGTGCTGTGGATTTTGACCCTAAAATCAAGGTCAAAACATCCACGTGTCAATGCAAAGTGGATTCACGTGTCTCTAAATACAATTTTATCATAAGAAGCCAAGAAAATATTCTATTTAGCTGATTCAAATTTTTCACTGCATTATTGTGATAATTAAGGTAATTTAATATAAACAATTTTAATTAATTGCATTTTTAAACGAATGATATCTTAACTAAAGATCTCTGAGATGAAATCTAGAAACAAAGTTAGAGATGACGTTGATTCTATGTAAAATACGACCACGTCTTGAGCCACGATGGCCTTTAAAGGAAAAAAACCGTAGTGACATTAGTTGGACGTGTGCTAACAGATGAAGAAGAAAAAGGATTGTTGGCCAACCGGCAGCGAGATGACCAAATGATACTGTTGCTGTGACATGTACACTTGGTCCAGGTCGTATGTGCAAAACAAGAAAAGAGAGGCCCAGCAGCCCAGTAAGCGAAGTTGGTCTGTGGATGATAGTAATGTTCTAATAGATATTTCGAGTAAATTTTTACGTATTGGGAGAGCATAAGATACAAAGAATAGCTGCTTACTCAGAGATGGGGTTATTAGCGTTATGGTTATTACAGCAGCCTTATTACGTAATGAATTTGGCAAGGCGAATGGCAAAGAGTATGAAAAATCGACCAATCACATACACATGTTTCATCTCGCATGTGATTGGTTGATTTTTCATACTCTTTGCCCTTCGCCTTGCCGAATTCAATACGCAATGAGGCTGCACGTTTCTATATCGAAGTAGCAAAAATTGCATGTAAACGAGACCCACCATCGAGCCAAAACCGTAGCAAATCTCCATTTGCACATTTACCAACAAGAGCTAAAAAAACCTTTTTTACAAAAATTACAACCGACTTCCAAACAAAAACACTACAAAGTGAAAAATAACTTCAATTTCGGAAGTCAGTGTTCCTGTTTTCGTTTCTTCGTTTTTTGACACCGACTTCCGAAATTGAAGTTATTTTTCACTTTGTAGTGTTTTTGTTTGGCAGTCGGTTGTAATTTTTGTAAAAATGGTTTTTATTTTTCACTTTTTATTTGTGGTACATAATGGATCAGTTCTATAGGCTAGGTACCTACGCGTATAGTGCCCAAAGTGAAGCCAGAATAGATTAACCCAATAACATGAAACTTAAACAAAACCGGTGCAATGAGAGTATACCAGTCTGAACTGTTCACACCTGTGTTTAGAGCGTACCAGTGTGATGTTAGGTTATGAAATGGTGTATCTTTCACTGTCCTGGCCGCTCGTCTATGGAATGCATTTCCTTTAACAATTAAACGCGCGCAATCACTACCGACCTTTAAAAGACTGGTAAAGGAACACTACCTGTCACTGTGATCTTATTCTTGTTGGAGCTGTATTGTTTTCTTGCCTGTATATTTATATGTATGTATGTATTTATGTATATATTTTAGTATTTTGTGCTTCCTATGTTTTTAAATTATTATTTAATTTTAAAATTGCACCAAGTGTAACCCCATGTCGTGTCCAGGCTATCTCTTTCCATTCTGGGTTGCCTGGAAGAGATTGCAGAAAGCGATAAGGCCGCCGTCGAAAGTTCCATATTTCAACACTAATTTTAACGCATCTTTGGGCTGAAATAAATACCACAAGAAGAAGGAAAATTGCAAAACGGCCTCCATACAGGGTGTTACGTACTCTTTGGTTGTTTTATACTTTTTCTTTATTATTTCAATTTAAATTGTCTTTTTTTACTTTCTGTCAGGGTGCTTCTCGGTGTTGCTGTCAAAAAGTGTGATTTTCTTTATATTCATTAAAATAATAAAATATATTAATTTACAAGGTAAGTATTTCACTTTCGGATAACAGCCCACATCATCATCTTTTTCACAGGGATAGATTAGTAATTCAACAAAGCAAACAATTTTATTTTTAAAATATACATTTAGTCGTTTTTCATGATATCTAGACTCCCAACGGTCTGTTGTGTAAAATTTCGCGCGCTCGTTTTCGTCCTTAATCATCATCCATTTCGATACAAATTTGTAAAAGTACTAATTCGTACTTACTGCTCATCACAGTATCTATCTCTTTCGCACGTGTTGTCGGATGAGATAGCATGCACTTTAACCTCGCGCACAAAATCGTTCGTGCCGTCGACTAGGCGAACCTTAACGAACGACGATCTATTCACGTGATGGTAAATATTATTACCTCGAAACCTTGTGTCTAAGGCGCCTTCCTGACCGAGTCAGTGCGTTTTATTTTCTATACCGAATCTGTACAAATTGTTTTGTGAAAACCACTTGTTGACCGTCTTAGTTTCGGTATTGCATCGTTTCGTTTTGATTAATTAGTTTGAATTAAATGATTCAAAATTTCAAGCAGTGCACAATATTTCCAAACAAGCATATGATGAGTTTCTAAATCACAGTACCTCAGTAATTAATAAACAAGATTCAAACGGGCTCTGTACAGAGATGCGTGTATGCGCTCGGTAAAGACTGTGTGCCGAAGCGAGTCAAGCAGAAAGCATAAATTTAATTACATGTACTCGGTAAAGAATGTGTGCAGATCATTGAGATTATAATGGTAGTACATATTATCTCAATGGTACAGATTCGGTTTGGCAACGAAAACGAAGCGAAAACGCACCGATCCGGTTTGGAAGGCGCCTTAGTAACATAAATAGTTGTCCTAGTTACACTTGCAGCTTATTTGGCTGTCCACCTTGAGAATCTAGTTTATTTTCCTGTGATTAACAAAAAGTTTAACTAAATATGTATTTTAAGCACTTGTTTTGATTATGCATATAAACAAAAACTTGAGTAGCTTGAATGGTGAGTTTGGAGTACTGTTACGTCAGAGCCTATTGCAATGAACCGGGCACAAATCAATTACCAATCTCAGGAGCTCAAGTTCAGTAGAAGAAATTGCGACCGCTAAACGAAGGAAGCAGTCTCCAAGCACTTTAACATTTAAGCACGGTAAGATCACACTACACATTACTACACGTACAACAACAATAAATTGTGTTATATATTGTTAGGAACTTCATTTAACAATTTAATTAGATGTTTTAATTATTGATTTTTACTTTTTAATATATGTTTTTGAAATACTTAAATATAATATTTGTTTTTAAAACTTAATTTATCAATAGCAAAATTTAAACTAAATAATCTTAGGTCACATCACAGTACATTATTTTATAATAATTCACTGTATAAGTAAAATATGGCAATGTTATGAATGAGCGGAGTCTCCTAATATAGACATTGGTGAGAGTACTTGCATAGGCACTTCAGCAACATGCTCTGAAATACACTATTGTGGCATGGCAATATCACATTGTACTGGGATCGGTCCATCATCACTGATAGGACTCTTGTAGCCAATAAGCCTGATATTATGGTGGTGGACCGAATCGAGAGGCGTGCAATGATTGTTGATATTACCGACCCGCATGACGGGAGACTCGTGAAAACCGAGAAAGATAAGCAAATCAAGTATCTTGACTTGGCTCGCGAGGTTGTCGACATGTGGGATGTGGACACAGCGATCATTGTACCGATAGTTGTGTCGGCCAATGTCTTAATGCGACCGGGGTGGCCATGCAATAGGTCCGCCTCGACCAATCCACCGGTTAGGGAAGCGCTCGTTCAAATGTCCTCGAAGTTACTAAGGCAAAATCGTTGTTTTTATAAAAAATCTAAACTTTCCTTTAAATTTACTATTTTATTAAATTTGCACCTTGATATGAAAAAACGACCGTAAAACCAAAACTAAAGATCAAAGAGTAAAGTGTTGTACCTCATTCGAATCAGCATTAAACCAGCAAGCTTTTTAAATACAGGGTCACTTTTCCGTAATACATTTTTTTTTCAAATGGTGGTCTTAAAGTGAGAAGTAATTTTTTGTAACGCTTCAAAATTTACGGAAAAAAATTCATTGCTCGTTAAGTTTGATACCAAGAGCTGCAATACAATTTTTGTAGTATTGATACATAATCGAGTCATAATAAAACACCTTTTGTTTTATTGTTTTTAATCAATTTAATTTCCTACTGATTAAATTGTAAAAAATCTCGGTAGTTTCATGGAAAAAACAAAAATAATTCATATCTTTTCGTGCAATGAAGTTATGGCCATGCTGGAGAAAGATTTTTTGTTGGAAATTACCTCCTTTGTCTCCCTGTTTCGTTTGATCCACGACTTTTTGGCCACCCTGTATATAAATATATTATTTTATTTTATTATTATGTATTTATTTTATTTTTCTCTTGTATATAATTATACAGTGTTTAGCCATTTATTGTAATTTTTTATACTATGTTTGTATTAGTTAAGTTTTATAGTCTATAACCTTTCCTTGTACTTCTACACACTGTGTCTATGTTTCTTATCCAACTCTCCTGTTGCAGACCTGCTGGAAGAAATTTCTTTTGAAATAAGCAGCACCTTTGTGCTCTTCTATCTTTTTATGTATTCTCTCTTTTAAGTGTTTTGTGTGTACATAAATAAATAAATAGGTTGCAAACAAACATATAAACCGACTTGGTTTTACTTTTTCGTAAGGGATCGACATTAATGTATTCTTCTAATTCAGCCTTCTAGCTTTATCTATAACGAAGTTAAAGGGGTATAGAAAATGTACTGAAAGTTTTCGAGAAAAGACTTGTAGGGACACTGCTGTGTGTCCTGATAATATCTAGCACCGACTCCAACTAATAGGTGTAGGACAAGGGCAAGAAGGAGGTTAGTAAGAAATGAATAACCTGTATGTCGAGTATGATGATATTTTGCATAGTAATATAAATAGTAAGATAATATTTTATTTATTTTAGCTACCTCTGATTCAAGGCCATCATTGCAGCAGCGGACTGTAGTACAACTTGACGTTAAATATTTCCAGAGGCTGCAATTCTGCCAATGATGGCAAAGGTCGAAATGTCAAAACGTAAGTGATTGATCACGTGACATTTCAATAGCGCTTGGCAATCCCACACATTTGTTATAATAATAATAATCATTTTATTTCAATCCACATAAAGATCATAATTTATAATTTATATACAAAAGTCATAAAAAAGCAAATAAAAATCAATGAACAACAATCAATTAGTCCGACCGTAATTTCTAAGTTACAACTGTGACTACATTAAGCATACAACAATGGTTAATGTAGTAACAGTCGAACCTCTCAGCCAACATCCTCAAGATGGTGTTGGAGCTGGCTTGCACCCTGTGCACAAGGGACGTGCACCGCTTTCGCATCGTCGCATAGAAGCAGTCAATGCGCGACTCGGCGAACAACCCCGATGCACCGCAGTACCGAGGCAGCCCCAACAACATCCTGTATGCATTGTTGAATTGGACGCGTAGGGCGCTGTACTGTTTTTGAGTATAGTTATAGTTATGTTTTTCTAATCGATTTCGCGATAGTTTCGTTGAGAGAATGTCACTTGTCTATACTCTGATTTTTAATTTCGTACTACACTGACATTTGGAGGGTTGTCACTTGATCGTTATATAAATATAGTGTCGTATTCTGACTATCCTGAGTGATCGAAAGTTGATCGAAAATCGAATTAGATCAAAAATTTAAAAAAAAATACGATAAAAAAATATATTTGTTAAGAAACTAGCGGTCCTTATTTAGTATCTAATGATTTATGTTATTTTATCGATGATACTAATTTTATTGTTGATTTCATATTTCACACAATAACAGTATATGTTCTAAGTTTGTGAATACTGTTACATTTAAATATACTACGTTTATATTCATAATTCATAAAACATTTATTTACACCAATTAGTAAAATTAAATTGATAAGCCATGTCACATCGATTCGATGAATCACTTTTGATTGAGCATTAATACAACATTGCATGATTTTTAAAAAAATAAGGTCATTGGCAGCTGTCAGTTTAGTCTACGAAATTAAAAATTACATTATAGAGGAGCTGTTTTATCTGACTGTTGCCAGATATTATTTAAAAAAATGATACAAGTAATAATAAAAATAAAAATGATACAAGGGCAAGCATTACTATCGAAATAAATTATCAGACATACAATAAAAGCATATGACTCATAATATTGTTAACTCTTGTTCGTATCAGTTTGATAAACAGGTGTTTAGACGACACAGCATCATTATGTTTGCTGTCAACTTTTTTATCATCTGCATCTTTTCCCAACTATGTAGCAACAACCTATACTCCATTTGCGATAACATTAGACGTTTAAATTAGCCCATTTTGCAACCCGTTCAACCGATTTTGACTTCTATTGCCTCGGTAATACAACAAATGGTAGCTGTAGTAAACAGTTGGTTTTGGTAACAGGTTTATGCTTTCTATGTCATCCTTATGTTTACGGGATAGAACTCAAAATTGGTTGAATGGACTGTAAGAAGATTTGGAAACATGTTTAATGTTATTTCAAATGGAGTTAAGGGGTCTTTAACTCAAGAGTGAATAGGTTACTTCTAGGTATACGTGCTTCACCGTCGACCACAACATCGCTTAACATCAGTTGATGTAGTGGTCAAGCGCGAGCCTATCTATAATTTTAAAAATAATGTAAGCAACAGTTTTCAGTATAACCCGATGCACTGGAATAACAGTACGGAATAAATCCTTTCGTGGGTTTGTTGCATGAGGGTTTAATTTATTAAGAAATACAAAATAAAGTCTGATTAAGGAGCTGATGAGAGCAGTGGTGGCCAAGTGGTATCGGCCGCGACTTACAAGTTGTTGTTCGTCGTGATTTCAAACCCAGGCAGGCGCTTTACTTTGTGTAAATTATTTCTTCACCACTGCTCTCAAAACGGTGAAGGAAAACATTGTGAGGAAATCGGCATATCATAGAACCAAAAATTCGAAGACTTGTGATATCCACCTATCCGCACTGGGCTCGCTTGGCAGATTACGGTCCATTCCCTCTCACACAGAGGAGGCCTGCACGCATGTGGAAAAGCGGTTCCATCGATCTTATCCTATGCTAAAGTGACAATCTATCAGCGATAACGAAAGTTCAAAATATATCAACCAGAGATTCATGACATGTATCTTACGATGTCGGCGATGGCGATAATCGAAATTCTAAAATGTTACAATTGACCATTTGTCATTTTGATAGCGTTTGACGCGCATTTGGAGTTTTTGCGTTTGTAGTCAAGAATAAAAAAGTTTACTTTTAGATAAGCGTGCTTCACCGTTGACCACATCATCGCCTATCCTATACTTTCTATCAGGTTTTAAAGTGGGCAAACGAGCACATCAGTCACAAAAAACATGGGACTGACCTCGTTAAATTTCAACACGTCAATTCAATACATGGAAAAAAAACTGTCTTAAAGTTGATTTTTTTGGGACAAACCCACCGCTCTATTCCCAAACAACTGCAACTCCTGAAAGCCAGAGTCAACACTGGCGACCACCGCGGCAACGAAGCTCAACGAAATCGTGGAGAATGCATTTAACTGACTTGGATCCCGCAACGACATTAATCAGAAAATAATAATGGAGGAGTAATAAAAACATTAACATAATTTCCACTTCCCTCCATATCAAGCAGAAGACAGAACAAACAAGGCCAATAGGCACAGAGGGTCGTCTACAACTGGGATAAGCACAGTTACCTAGCATTACGGCTAAAAATTAAATCATTACTATTAATGGGTCCTAACATTGTGAGCTGTTGTATTTGATTCCAATAATAGGTATGGCAACGCACGGAAATTTGTTCTAGTTTCCACAAGGTCCGTATAATGAATAACTCCGGATGCAGCCTGTACATTATCCAAGATAACATCGATTATAACTTCTAGATTTATGACAGTTGTTATCGCTAAAAGAATATCGGTTCCACTTTTTCTATAGGCGCTGTGAGTACGGAATTCTCTATCCAAATCCGTTTTACACTTCCCTCCTAGAATTTCCTTATATTTTCGTAAAGCTATAGTAATAAGAACTCCCTAATAGCTACAATCATTCTAATGAGTGCTTGAAGTGATGAAATTACCTTAATTTAAACAAGTAAGTACCTATTTTATGGCTGAGTTTCCTCATTGCTTCTTATAGGTGTATAAATGGCTATAGTGTGGCCAGTAATCGGTGTCTCATGATCATCTTATTATTTTTTGTGGTTTTGCTATTTTTCTTGTCACATGATTATTTTGATGAAATAAGGAATCAGTTGTTTTTATTCACAAACGAGCACTTTTCTACAGCATCGCCCCAATGGCGTAGGTGTCAAAAACTGTGCATTTTTGGGATACTAAAAAATCTTTTTTACAAAAAAAATTCTACCGACTTCCAACTAAAAACACTACAAAGTGAAAAATAACTTTCTTTTTCGAAGTCGGTGTCTTTGGTAGGTACCAATTTTTTTCGTTATGGACACCGACTTCGAAAAAGGAAGTTATTTTTCACTTTGTAGTGTTTTTAGTTGGAAGTCGGTAGAATTTTTTTTGTAAAAAAGATTTTCTATTTTTCACTTTTTAGTTGTACCTATTAAGCAACTTGCTTTAGTGAGGAAGTAATGCCAGAATAGATTAACTGAATGCCATGAAACTTGATCATAACCTGTGAAATGAAAGTGTTTCAAGGTGAACTGTACACATCTGTGTACCCCTTTAGAGCGTACTGGCGTGATGTTATGTTATGAAATGGTATAAACAATAAAAAGACATGCGGTTGCAGCAATCCCGAGAGATTTGCCTTTATTTATTGAAGAGTTCTGCTGTATATCTCCGAAGTTCTTCATCAGATCTTCACCAAATTAAAATGGGACCAATTTCGAAACATACTCTAAAAATCAAAAAAAGAATTTTCAAAATCGGTCCACAATTGACGGAGATATCGGTGAACATACACAAAAAAAAAAAAAAAAACAAACATGAAGTCGAACATAGAACCTCCTCCTTTTTGGGAAGTCGGTTAAAAAGTAGCTCGTTATACTTACTGATAGTGTGTCTATCAGTGAAATAAATGTCACAAAGGTTTGTGACAGAATCTAATCTAAGAAGTGTTTAAGATATTTCCGTAAAACAATTGTATCAATAAATGGACGTTGTATCCGTATCCAATTCTTGCGTTGCGCTTGTCTGTGGGAGCTTTCAGTGGTAACCAAACCAGGACGGCCTCTTATTTTATTTTTACTCCGCAGCATTTTGACCTTGATTTGGTCTAAACTCCATTTGAAATAACATTAGACATGTTTCCAAATCTTTTTAGATTTTGAGTTCTATCCCGTAAACATAAGGATAACCTAAAAAGCATAAACCTGTTACCAAAACCAATTGTTTACTACAGCTACCATTTGTCATATCACTAACGCAATAGAAGTAAAAATCAGTTGAAAGAGCTGTAAAATGGGCTAATTTACACGTCTAATGTTATCGCAAATGGAGTATAGACCAACTCAATGTCTAAATGCTGTCACGACAGTACGATTGACTGAACCTATCTCAACTGCATAATTTTCAGTACCATCTAAGTAATTTTTCAATCTGTTTTACCTTTTCCCTCAACATAACCGTCGTCTTCCAGTCAAACCATATGCAACCGAATACCAGTATTTAATATCAAGCGACTGCCTATCTGACCTGCACATCCCAATAACTGGGCAATCCGATCAATATCACCCAGAAAATGTTAACAAATCGATTTTCATCTTTATAAGTCAGTACTTCTTATTTCTAACTCGTTTACAGACAGGAGTCATTGGACTTCCTAAAACAGGACCAGTTTTTCTTAAGTTGAATTACAATGACACGCGTAATTTATTTGATCATGAGACTATTCGAGATTGTTAGGTAGGTATACCTAATTACCTATATCTTGAACATCCTTTCATATCCCAGTGTCATTCTTATCTGATAACACGGCAGATAACATCATTTCTAGTGTATTGTGCGTAGTCGCAGCTGTTTCTTTTTGCATATTCTAATATTTTCTAGAAAAAAGTGGCCATTAGATTTTTTAGTGATAGTTTTTGTTCAGCGCGTGGACCTGTTTGTTTCATGTTCTATTATTAAAGTGCAAGTGATTTTCAAATCAGGTATGAAATTACTTTTATATCGTTAAAATTATTTATGGAGTTACATTATTTTGTCTCTACGTTATTTTGTGTCTTTGGTAGTAGATTTGCTCGCTCAGTTTTTCCATTTTATTGCAAATTTTGAATGAAAATAATCCTGAATCTAGACAAAATAATAAAATGCTAACAGATTACGTCATCAGGTTAAAGAATTACTTATAATTAATTATATAAATAAAAACCATGATAAAAGCCAACAAAAAATGACACTGGAAATAAAATATTATGCAATTCTGAAACAAGCTAATTTACAAAATTGAGACTGACTGGCAATGACAGATAAGTTTGTTTGTTTTTTCATTCATCTTGTTTTTATTTTCTAATTATTTTAGCAAAGCTAGTTTGATATCAGTCAGTAATTATGAATATCGATGGTTTGATAGATATTTCAATAATTGTGTTTGCATAATCAGTCAATAGTGTTTCTACTGCTTTACTGTTAACACACCCGCACGGGTCCATCTTTAAGGATAAGCAACGCTTTCCGAGGTTGTTTCATGGATATGTGACCATCTGATTCGCAACGCCAGGCCCGGTGCGGATTGATGCATGTTACACTGACATCACCAGTCTATGAACGTGTTTTCCTGAACCGTTTTGTTTAGGAGTTTTAATGAAACAGATTGATGAAAGTAAAGGGTCTTTGCCTGGTTCAAGCCCATGACCTACGTGTTGACACATCGTGAATCGTAAGTCAGGGCCAAAGCCATTAAACTAGTCAGTCACAACCAGTATATTATATTTTATAGGCACTGAAACATAATAATCCGAGATAAAATGCAATGATAATCTTGTGGGCATAGCTTAAGTTTTTATAACAGCCTCGGTAGTCTGTTAGTCGTGTTAATGTTGAGCATAAAGTCTTGGGTTCGATTTAGGATCGGGTAGAGAACGATTAAGTTAGTTTTGTCCATCTGGAATTTCTGAGTAGCAGTTTGGAGCCTGTATTATCAACTCAAATAAATGCTTAGTGAGTATTTAAGCCCTGTTGTTGGCAATAGCCTCACTCCCTCATCAACCTTTTTAAATATTCCCACTGCTGGGATACAGGCCTCCTGTCTATCCTTATTACATAGTACTAAAATATAACTAGTGAAATACGCGTGTGAGAGTAGATATAAGTGTGAATCTACATTTCTACTTAACAGGCGTAATGCAGGATTCAATTTTGTAATTATTCTATTCTCAAAAGATAATTATAATCATTCAAATGAATAACGCAATGCTTATTTTATTTCACACAGCGCATTTCCTCAAAATAATAATCTCCTAAAATATTATTTAATTAAAATAATTTCAGAGGAAGTGTCGTTCATCCTCCAAAGATTAATCTCGTCCGCTCAAGCGATTAATTAATCAAATAAGTTGATTTACAATTGAAAAGGTTGACAAATCTAATCTCCTGTTAATTTCCTTTCTAAATCTGTCTTTGAAATTTAGCTTTTTATTTATGGGTTGTTTTGTTTTCTGTGAAAATAATTATGAGCAAATCATTGTGAAGTTGGTGTTAATAGAAAAATTACGAAATTTCAAATAAAATCTGATTTATCTATATATACTTTTTTGTACTTTTTTCATAAGAACAAAACTCTAAATAATCAAATACGATCTAGCCTAAAAGACTAAATAAGGAATTTAATTCTAACTTAATATGTTACGTGATAGATTATGTTAAAACTAAGAACAATGTCCATTTGCACTTTTAGACAACTCCGTAGCACTTTCTTAGAGTCTGTATAATTTATAAAAACACTAAAGATCATGTGTTATGTGTATAGCACAACGTAGTCACTATTATTCATTCACTTTGTACGCTACACTTATTCAAAAGGTTCTTTTTAGCCTACGCACTAAGTCTGTGTTGTTTAGCAGCTGGATAGCCTCAACATTCACGTGTTGATGAAGTCTGCGTTCGTAGGCTTCAGCAAATTTTTGGAAATATGATATAATAGAATAGCTAATCACACTACACACCACCGCTATCACTTTTCTTCTCCTTTCTCGGCCCTATTTTTTTTTTTTTTTATATGTATTAGTATATTATTTTATTTGTATGTATGTATTTTATGTTGTATCTAAGTAATATTATTTAATATAGTTTTTGTACACTGACAGCCCTATGTCTATCTCCTCTCGTTCTGTCCATCCAAAGGTTGTCTGGAAGAGATTGCCTTGAATGAATGCAATGAAAAATTTGAATGGCCCAAAATTTTTTTTATTACAATAAATGTTCAAACTGCCTTCCTTCGACGGCAATGCAAGCACGACATCTTCTTAAAAAAAAATTAAATCTGATAATTTGTTTTTTTTTTCTAAGATGAGAAAACTGGTCCTGACTTAAAGTAAAAAGGTTGAGTCACTATCATAACTTTGCTCTTAAATTACGTAACGTCTCTATCGAACTAGAAACGGAGTTTAGCAAAGCTTTAGGTAAGCTAAAGTCATTTTAAGGAAGTATGGACATTTTGTGTAAAAACCGAGGCTATTTACAAAAAAAAATTTGACCGATTATTGAAAACGTAATCTAGCAAGTGTTACACCATTTTTGAATCCTTATTAAATGCGCCAATTTTTCATGTTACTTGCCAAACTAGCGCAGTACATTTTTTTTTCAGTACAGTCAGTTAAAGTTGGGCGAAATAATAATAAATATATAAATTTGGTTTTGAAAAAGTTTAATTTTCTTCCAAGTAGGAGGAGTTGGCTTTGAATTTTAGGCAAATATCTACACAAGTATTATTCAAGATTACATAATAATAAAAAAATTAGATAAATTATGGGATTTGTAGCAATTGGAGTTAAAGAACCATTACAGGGATTGATTTTTTTAGTAAATTTTTAAAGTGAACATAATTTTTTAAAAACATGAGATAGATTTTTTTTCGTATTTTTCTGAGAACTGTTATAACTTGGTCTATCACCCATTTACGGCTTGACGTCGATTTCTGGGACACCCTGTATAATACATACCTATATATATATTTAATAAACTGATAAAAATAAGTTATCGAGATGACCCTCCCTCCCGCTGATAAAAAAACCGCAAAATTTCCGCTTGAAAGAATACCGACTGGTGGCCGTCCTGATTTCGAGAGGAAGCGCGTTCCAAAGAAGAATAGACTGAATATAAAAGGAAGAATGAACAAAATCAGTAGTATGAGAAGGACAGAGTAGGAGAAATTTGTTGGAAGAACGCAGATTCCTAGTGTGAGAAGTACTTAAATATTGAAAGTGAGACATAAGGTACGAAGGTGGGGTGGGAGAGTTGAGTAGGGAGAAAAGCGTAGTAAGAGCACGCAAACATCTTCTCTGGCGAATGGGCATCCATTTGAGCTCAGACCTGTAGCTCGACACATGGTCATATTTCCTCAAGTTAAATATGAACCGAATGCAGCTATTTAGGAGTCTATCAAGCTTATCCAGCAGAACCGCACTCAAGTCAAAATAGCATACGTCTCCATAGTCGATTATGGGGAAAATTAATGTCTGCACAAGCATAGTCTTTGTCTTTGCGGGCAAAAAGTTCCTCAGACAATAAAGATATCGCAAAGTGCCGTTGACTCTTTGACTGACACTAGTAACCTGACTTTGCCAGCCAAGTGTCGAATCAAGATGCAAACCGAGATCTTTTACGCTACAGCTAATGGGTATTTAGCTGTATTAACAAAAGGCCCTTCCAGCCATTTATGTTAATTTGGTGATAGTTCAACTGTTTATTTGTGAAGTCAATGTGAATTGATTTTGACTCATTCAGTTTGATCTTCCATTTTTGTGTCCAGGCATAAACCTCGTTCACAGCTATTTAAACATTTTCTACTGCTTCTCTGTGGCTTGATCCGGTAGCCATAATTGGAGTATCATCTGCAAAAGTCGGAATGTTGTTGTTATCCAGTTCTGGGATGCCACATGCGTATAAAAAGTACAAAATTGGGCAAGCACATTTCCTTGAGGTACTTCAGCTTTTATAGCTTTTAGCGCGGAATATGCGTCTTCTTGCCTTATTCTAAACATTCTATTAGTTACATACGACTCTAGATTTTATCTGAAAATTCTGGTAGCAACCGTCGGAGCTTGAATATTAGACCCTTATGCCAACCTTTGGCTAAAGCTTGCGCGACATCTAAAAACACGGAGGCGCAGATTTCCTTATTTTCAAGCGTTTTTAAGTGATGGTAGTTATTCAATGTACCTTGTTTCAGTAACAGTTTTTTGAATAGCTTTGATAACACGGGCAACAGAGAAATAGGTCTATATGATGATGCTTCATGGGGTGATTTCCCAGTCTTCGGCATCATAATGACTTCAGCGACCGTCAATGTTTCGTGTACTCAAAGCAAACCAGATAGGTTTGCAGGGTACACCAACATAGATATTAGTGTTTGCTTCACAATAATCCGTTGTCCACGCAAACACTTGCAATTTCTTGTCACTTTAATGTTGCGAGGAATATGAAGCATAAATTTAGCTAGCATAGCAATCGTCTCCGTGGCGCATTAGTCGAACGTGCGGTATATAATATCTTACGCCCTGGCGCCCGAATCTGACTGCCGACGGCTTATTTGGTTTCTGTATGTTTTATTTTTTTTTTACATTTAGTTCTTCAATTCATTGCTAAACTATTAGCAAGTCTTCTTTATATTTGAGTTGGACTATATTAATTGTCTACCGTCTAAAAATGACAAATCATATATAAGTTAGTAGTTGTAATACCCTGGAAGTTTTGAGAAGTGCTTTTATTTGTGAATCACTTTACTATACTTAAGAGCTGAGATAATTATTTTGCATGAGCGAAACGTTTCGATTAGTGAAATTGCGAGGCAAGACATTGCTATCGCTAAGTGACAAAATGTTTTTATTATGTTTCGAAATTTAATATGTTTAAATAATTCACATGGTATTGATTGTTGTTTTTTTTGTAATAATATTTTATTATTGTTCACTGAGAAGAACTGTGCAATTGTGGTTCCATCGTTATGCAGATTCGGGCAGCATTGATCCTCGCTAACCGGGACCAAAGGCTGGGTTTGCATACATAGATGCCCAAGCGCGGCACCGTGATTCAGTCGCGTGGCATAGAGCTGAGCCCTTCCTCACTAGTTCACTACTCGTTCCAGGGTGACTAAACATGAGGTGTCATTACAAACTGTACGGAACCACTTGCGTGCAACTGGTGTGAAATGTTGTAGACCAGCTAAGAAAACAAGAAAATTTTACAGTTATTCATAGACAAAACCGGGGACGCTTCACAATAGAATATAAGGGTTTCGATTAGTGCAATAATATATTCATATTTAGCGATGAAAAATCGGCCGCAAAATATTGTGGCGAAAAGTGAGGTGTGCAAAGTTGGTTTAGCGTCCAAGAAAGAAAAATTACTAAAGTAAAATTACTTTGATTGAATGACTATCAAAAAGGCGTGCGCCAATCGACTATTAATAAAAATATCAGGGGGTGGTTAAATTTGTTTTATGTGAGTGATGTTATAGTTAGTGAGATTACAATAATTAAGGATACCTATATCTTAAAATATAACTTACTAACATGTTTATTCATATCACGAATAAATAAATTACTCACTTTAGTATCAAAAATAACGTTAATTCTTGTTCAACTTCGAATATTTGTCATGCACAAAACTTTATAATTTTTAATTATAATTTTATAAACGTAGTCAATAAATATTGTAGATTTCTTATTAAAAATTGTTTAATTTTTACTATAATATATTTTTTTCCATTAATATTCTTATTATCACGTAATATACTAAAATGAAATGTTTACGAAAATGAAAAAAAATGGTTATTAATAATACTAACAGTTAACGCGTTGGTGAGATTCGATCCTAAGACCTTTGATTTACCAGACGAGTGCTTATTCACTCATTCCACGGGACCTTTTTGTTACATAGTTAAACTTGAGCCTCATATTCTTTGCTTCATATATATTTTGAAGCAAATACTAACAAATAGGCGAAGTAATACACTCGTTGATTTAGACACACAAAACATCTGTTGGTGTGCCCTGCAAACCTATCTGATTTGCTTTGTGTACATGTTTTAAAATAAAATGCAGCATTGATAAGCTTGGTCAGCTTTGCTATGGCTTTGCACGGAAGGTGTTTTATAATTTCACCTGTAATGAGGTCGTAACCCGGAGACTTTTTTGAGGTAAAGTTATTTTGAATTTCTTTCATTGCTTCTCTAGGCGTCACAAGATTAATTCTTTGGGTTTGTGATACATTTTCACTCTAAAATATTTGTATCGAGCCTTCATTGGTTTGAAAAGTTTCTTCTAAATGTTGAGCAAACCTTAAAACTTTTTGGTCATTTTCTGTCGCTATTGAACTTTTTAGGTTTGTTGACACTTTCCAAAGGGAGAGGTCCGTTGATTTGTCATTGGTTAGCTGCAGGAGGTTGGTACTCAAAAATTTATCCTCACATTGTAAAACATACGTAAAAATAAACATTACCACCAAATTTGAAATTCACAGGTCAATTGGAAGTTAAAAATTCTTCTGACTTTGTTGGTTTCTCATTCCTTTGTTTTCCGAAATAAAAAAAATACAACATTTATCTACTCAACAAATTCTAAACAACGATACCCCACTCGATCATCTTTAACGGCCTGAATGTTTTATTACCACATGTATGGACACATTGTATGATTACTATGTCAGTTTTGACAATATTTCTGAAAACTTGGATTTTTTCATAATATGTTCTGGAAATAACATCTTGGTAGATTTTATGACCGCCAAACTTAACATTAACCTTTTGAAAATGCAGTTTGTCTTATAAGCCTACTTACGAGGGTCCGTGGAACAATTCATGGAATGTTTTATATTTATATCAACTTTTATTACAAGTTGCTAAAATTAATAAGAATAAAGATATTTTTTTTGTTACTCGACGCTACTATCTTTTTGCCAACCCTAAAAACTATTCAAAGGCTAAGACTTTTTACCGTTTTACATTGTCTATACATATAATAAAATCATAGAGACGTCAACACTGTACATTGTTAATAATAATACAAACCTACCTATAAACTTGGCACTGTGCGAGTACATGTCATATTCGCGTCATAATAACCAGAGATCTGTAATAACCCAGTCGTTGCCATTTCGACATCTAAGGCAGGAAACAGACGATTAAACAGTCTAAATTATTATGTATTCTGTAAAATGTAGCTGTCAAAACTAACAGGAACTGAGGCTCCAGCCAAAGTGTCATTATATCAGCGAAGGCGAATGTTCGAAATGCCATTTCGGACATTCGGCTACGTACATTGGTCTCGTGACATTTCGATAGCACTTGATATTTCCATACAATTTTACTTTTTGCCAATCACTTTCGTTGTCACTTGCCTAGATCCTCGCTGTCACTTGTCCAGAACCTTTGTCACTTGTCTGGCTTCATGGAAAAGAAATATATGCACGATAACACCATCATCATCATCATTTTAGCCGAAAGACGTCCATTGCTGAACATAGGCCAGCCCCAAGTGCCGACGCATCGATCACTCCTATGCGTCCAGCCGATTCTCGCAGTTACATGGTTCGGGCCTACATGCGCTTTAGTAACGGCTAGGTTAAAAGGTTTGAAAAAAATATACATTTATTATTGTTTCATGTACCTACATTATTTTTTAAACATGATTTTTTGTATAACAAATAGTTTTGCTTAAAAAAAAAAATATAAAACATAAATGCTATTTCAGTAACGAAGAAATTTCAGCCATCAATTTTTCTATATAAAAGTATTTTGAAACATCCAAGTCGTTTTGGAAGAATATCCAAAAGTTGCGAAAAATGACGTGTTGCTAATTATTTTTTTAAAGAAAAACTATTTGTTATACGAAAAAACTATGTTTAAAAAATAATGTACATGAAAAGATAATAAATATATATTTTTTTCAAACCTTATAACCTAGCCGTTACTAAGGAGTATGCTTTAGAAAGTTACCGTTTTACGGCACTAAAGCGGAGGTAGGCCCTTAATCACGTCATTGCTGCAACAAGTGGGAGGCATTCCAACGCAGCATCTTCCGGCACGTGGTCACGTATGACCACGCGATGACACAATGCTTGCAATTTATTATAGAATAAGATGCATTTTATCAATTTATCGAAAACTGTTTCGAAATATTAAAAATTTAAACAACCAAGTTCTGCATTAAGTTTTGATTAATTATAATCTTTTTAACTGTTTCGACTTACTTTTTTAATAATACAGATAACATTTTTCATAGGTTTTGACATAAGAGAGAGGAAAGAACGACGACGACGGGAGTGGGGAGGAGTTAGAGGCAAATTTACTGTAATTTATATCGAGTTTTTTTTTAATACGCATAGTTTCAGGGAAAAACCAAGTGCCCAGAAATATAGTCAATATTTATAAAATTTTTTCCGCAACTTCTTTATAAAACAATTTATTTTTGAGGTTTTTATGAAACTATTCGTCTTTATCGCTAACATTAATATAGTCCTATTTTGTAAAAAAAACAGTGAAAACTTTCACCTGCCTTTAATCTTAAATGCAATTTTATTAATTGTGTTTTTTTTTTACTTTCTTTTAAGGATTTTATAAATTTCATTTTCAATGTTTTACCTAAATCTATTGGACAAAATTGACTGGTTCGATTGTATTTTGGATATTTTAACTGAATCTGAAATTATCCATTTTAATTTTTCACAATGTTTTTATTAATTTTGTATGGCATTTCACTTAATTTACTTAAATTTTGCATGCTAATTTTTGAGCAGAATGTATGACTCAACTCAACAACTTATTTTTATATCTACATTCTGGCAAATAAATGATATGATTTGATTGATTTCATTCATTGCATAACAGACTATTCAGTAACCATCTCACCGTGACAACTTTGGTGAAGTGTTCGTGTAGTTAGCTGTCAATGCCTTACATTATTAGGAATTACAGCTCGCTTCACCTGATGGTGAGTTTTTAATTTGCACGATGAGATTTTTAGAATTTTGAAAAAATAACGAAAATTACGGAAGATATATTTCACATTTTAATAAAATATTAAGTAGTTATTAGATTTCTAATCGTCCATGACAGCTTAGTTTCTTTAGCGACAATTATACTGCTCACAACTTTTTTCAAGACAATAACTTAAAAATAGAAAAACGATCACTTTAAAAGTTAAAGTCAATGTCAATTAGAACGTTTTAGATTAAATCAGCTGGTTACAGAATAGCTTGGCTCGACTGAGTGCAAAAAGATCGTTAAAAATATAATAAGAAGGTATAATAATATGATTATATTATTATACCTTCTTATTATATTTTTATGACGCATAATGATGCGTCATTAAAATTATGATTACAGGTTTTATAACGCATTAATTACTAGCTTCTGCCCGCGGCTTCGCCCGCGTAAAAAGTGTTTTATCATCTCAAGGGGAAACAAACTATCCTTTGTCCTTGCCAGGGTCTCAAACTATCTCCATGCCAAATTTCATCTAAATCGGTTTAATGGATCCAGAGATTATCCCCTACAACCTCACAAAGTCACAAACTTTACCTCTTTATATCATTATAGTATAGAAGTTAAAAAACATTTTTGAAAACAAAATACTGCCGACTTCCAAATAAAAACTACAAAGTGAAAAATAACTTTATTTTTGGAAGTCGTTACACCGTCGATCACATCATCGCTTACCATCAGGAGAGATAGTGGTCAAGCGCGAGCCTCGAGCCCTCACAAACAAAACTGTTAAAATTAAAGTTATTTTTCACTTTGTAGTTTTTATTTGGAAGTCGGTAGTATTATTTTTCAAAAAAGTTTTTTCCCCTTTTTAGTTTTACCTACCTAATAGACAAGTTGTTTAGTACGGCAACTATAACGCCAGAATAGATAACCCCAATAACATGAAACTTGAACATAACCGGTGAAATGAGATATCTGCGTAGCCCTTTAGAGCGTATTGGCGTGATGTTATGTTACGAGTATGAAATGGTATAAACAAGAAACAGACTTGCGATTGCAGAAATCCTGAGGGATTTGCTGTTATTTATCGAAGAGTTCTGTTGTATATCTTCGAAGTTCTTCGTCAGATCTTCACCAAATTAAAATGGGACCAATTTCGAAACATAGTCTTTCAAACAAAAAAGATTTTTTAAATCGGTCCATAATTGACGGAAATATCGGTGGACAAACACAAAAAAAAACAAACATTAAGTTGAACATAGAACCTCCTCCTTTTTGGAAAGTCGGTTAAAAAGAACGGCAGTGCATAAACACAAAAACTGTATCAGACCTCCCATCAGTTTTTAAACAAAAATTAATTGGCATCTTCTGGACACATCCATTAGCTTTTCATCGGGCTTGATTGAGGTCAAGAACGGATTCATTGAGTAATTAAAAATAACTACGAGTATCATACCGGTCTCTAGCTATAATTTTGAGCACTCAGCTGCTGATCTATTAATGAACCAAGTGACAGGCCGATACTACTGAATGTCACTTTCTACGGTCTACCAGAAGACGCTGTGTTGGAAGGCCTCCCAGTAAGAGGACCTACGACCTGGTTGAGGTTGTGGAAATCCGCTAGATAACACGCACAGGACCAGTTAATGTGGTGACACTTGAATAGGCCAATGTTTAGCAATGAACGTCTTTAGGCAATAAATAATGACAGTAGTTCTCTTTTCCATCATAATTATAAACGTCTGCAATTCACCTTACAAATGCGATCGCTGTGACACCGGATACAAGGGCTTGTATTACTATGTAAACTCGTGCACTTATGCCATTATAAGAACACCACGTAAATAATAATTAAAGTGGATTATTTTGCAAAATAAATTGTCAAGTGGCTTGAGCAACTTTTTTTTTGTTGACTCGGGTTGCGAGGTTTACAGAGGTGGCAACTAGATGCAACTTATTGTGGCAACGAATAATACACAAATATCGTTATATTTTTTTATACTTCATATTTAAAAGAAGGCATCTATGACTAACTATCTTGATACAACATATTATATGTAAATAAATGATTATAATATTATGATTACTTTTGGTTGTCGAAAGAGTCTAAGTATTAGTTTGGTAGATAATGCAACAGGCATTAAGTCCGCCTATGTTACTGTATGTTGCATGACGTTTTATTAATATTAAATATAAAGAAAAAAAGCTTATTTAGGCAGTACTTATTATGGTAATTCATGCAAACTTTGTTGTACATACGCAAAAAGTAATAAAAAATACGAAAAAGAAAAATTGTGAGAAAGAGAGCAATTTCATTGCTTTAAGAAAATTTAAAATCACGGTAAACCAATTTGAAATCTTTAAACTCACTATGGCTCCCACTTAACATAGATCTTCAAATTGACGACTACAATGATGTTGTGAGGCAAACTATTCAGTAACTTTGACAAATGTTTACTTAAATGATTACTGTGTCTGTCATTAGTATGTACCTCAACAACCCAATGTACCTCCTCCAACTTGCTTTTTGCCTATGTTCATCATTCTCATCAATATTAATATTTTGGCCTTAAGCATTTTTTAGGATAAATTATTAACCAGCCGAAAAATATACTGAATAAGCGACTATTACGCTAAGTAACTATTTATGCGGTTTAAGAAATACCTTTTAGGAGGTTTTTGTTTGCTGCAGTAATAATATTGTTAAATTTACTTCAATCGTATTTGAAGTTCTATTTTAGCATATTAATCTTTTGAAAATAGCAGAACAACCGACGAGGCGACATCGCTGTGCAGCGCGTGAGTTCGGGTATATTCGTATTTTCAATGAATTAGTCCAAGAGCGAGCGAAGCGTGCTTGGGAACTTAGGGTTACTTTAGGCCCTGCAGACAGACGACAAATTTTTATTTTCAAGTCACTGTTATAAACATTTATATTCGCCCACTGTTTGTCGCGCACTTAGTATTTCAGTATTTTTGTCACCTTTAATTTGAATTTATTTTAGCTCGTTTGAATTCTATCCATTTTATAGGGGTCGGTGCACCATGTCTTTTTCTTCCAATCTCCCCTTCTAGTCCTCATCTTAGTCTAGGAAGCCAAACGTGTCAGCATTTAACTTCCATCGGAGAGGAATTAAAAAAATACCAGTCTGTAACTATCCCACTGCAAGGCAAAGCCTCTTTTCTTACAAAGAAGGCACGAGTATAATTGAGGTGCCGTGAGGGATAACTATTTTAAAATTCAGTTGCAAGATTTGACCCATATACTGACTATCAAGGCAAGTAAAATAAAGGCTTGTAAAAAACACTTTCCAAAAATAACATTTAATAAAAAACTGAAACATAACTTTATTTTATACTTAGTCCATAGTCTTAGTAACAACCTATTTATTTAATATCTAGTTTTATTATTAACAGACACCGATTAAAATTCAATTAAAATTATATAGCCAATTATTATTATTTTATGATCCATTGATCATGATTGCTTGCGACACTCAACGAGGAATCTTGTTAAACTAGACTCAACTAGAATTGAAGTCAAGCCCGTGTCTTGTTTCTTGCTCAACACAATGGCACACAGTCGGGTATCATCAACAAGGCAAAGGTCGGTTTTCAATGTTGCGGGATCCAGCTTAGTAGTATCAAAGTGACTGTCATGGCTACCGCATACGTTTATATCCCATATTAAATGTTGTTTGTAAGAATTCAAATTTTAAGTAGGTTGCCCAAAAAAGTTCTACAGAGGATAACATCCTCCTCCTCCTCGCGTCGATTCCCCAATGCTGGGGGTCGTGACCACATCATGGTTTCAAAACTTTCTCTTTGATGATGTTTCTCCACCCGCTCCTACTCTCAGCAACATGCACGGCTTTGAAGGCTTTGATGTTCAGCGTGGTTCGGATTTGGTCTGACCAGCGTAAAGGACTTCTGCCTCTAGGTCGTTTGCCCCCGACTTTGCCAGCGACAATTACCTTTAGTAAGTTGTCACCAGGTTTACGGGCAATATGGCCATAGAAGTCAAATATCTTGCGGAGGCACACGTTCGACAATCTAGGCCTTTTTTCAATTTTGAGGTCCTGCAATATGGAGATGTTCGTCCTGTGTGCCATCCACGAGATACGCAGCATCTTCCTGTAACACCACAACATAACATAGCGAAACGTATTCAAAACTTACTTAGTACAAATTCCGTGCCCGGAAAATCTTAAACACCCTTTAACATAGATGTGTCTTCTTCTGTCTCCAGTTCCAGTTATTTGTGTTTTTTTTTTATCTTTACATCTTAATTTTTCTATTAGTGTTTTGTGTGTGTATGTGTGTGCATTAATATAAATCAAGAGGGAGTCGGTACGTAAACATGTTTTAAAATGACTGACTATCTCTGAACCCTAAAGAAGGATAGAAAGAAAATAATTATATTTAGCGCAAAGCATAGGCACATTATAACATTTTCTTTGACAAGGCAATGCAAATAAAAAACGCTTACTACTCAATAACTATCTAACACCATACCCCTTGGTATCAGATTTACTAGATTCTGACTAGAACTTCTGTCAATGAAGTACAAATGACAGCCGGTACCAAAGAATTAACTTGTTATTCGTACTATATTCTTATTCGATATGTAATGAAAAGTTACCCATCCCAGGACCTTGTTCGGCAGGTGTTATCATCATAATTTATTTTTTGACAAACAATTAACAATGTGTCAAAAATCGAGTACTTAATTACAAGAATAAGTGGAACATAATTGCAGTAAAGTTATAACTTGAATATTAATTAAATTATATATTGATTTAAAATATGTAACAACCAGATGAAATGTCATATTAATCAAACCAATATAAGATGCAAACTATTTTAATGAACGATAAATCAAATATTTCACAAAAAAATAGAATGTCAAATTAATCAAATAAGTCACAAACTATTAGCATATCAGTTCAATACATTTCTCATACAAATATAATTTCAAATTAATCAATTTTTCACAAGCAAACCGTTAGTGCCTTTTCATACGCCCCGGTTGCAAGGTAGCTAGTGCCGGGAACCCGGTGGCATAGCCATGTACGCCGGTTTGTGTGAAAGCTAACGTACTTGGCTCAAGACGGCCCGATTGTCAAGATCTTTGACAATCGGGCCGTCGACCACGTCAATGCTTACCATTAGGTAAAATAATTTTCAAGCGCGACCCTATCTAAAATTTAAAAAAATATATATAAATTAAAAAACCCCCGACACAAAATCTATAAAAATCAAAAAATAAGCTCGTACTCGCGTCAGGGAACCGCTTTTATTAGCTTTTCCCCGCCGCGTGTACGAGGCTTATTTTTGCATTTTAGAGGTTTTGTGTCGGGGGTATTTCAAAATTTTTTTTTCGTTCTTTTTAAAATTCATATAATATACCTAGTAAAAGATTCGCTTCAATCGACAATCTATCGAAACACGTAATTATGACGAGATATCTTGCGAAAAAAACCCTGTTTCAAAGAGTAAAAAGCGGGTAACTTTGAACGTCTATATCGATTTTAATCAAACATAGTTAAGAACACTCGAAAAGGTCACCTTCCAAACAAAACAATTTAAATCAAAATAGGTTCATCCGTTTAGTAGCTATGATGCCACAGACAAACTTATAACACCCCTCTTTTTCCGTCGGGCGTTAAAACTTTTACGATTAATCAGATAAAGAATCGTGCAGCTGTTGAAGTCAGATATGCAGTCACTCACTCTCTTCGTTTAAAATACTGATATACAGCTACATCTGGTAAGAGAGGAAGCCAGCCCCAAAATAGTTGGGCAAAGAGTAGATTGATTAATGAAATGGCACACATTAAGTTGCATTTGTTTTAAAATCGCGCTCTTTATTCGGCGATTTAAAGTTGCTACAGGGTCGCCCAGTCTGTAGGTTATCTTATTGTTATTTAATAATAGTGGTAACGTATCCTTTAACGTTAGTAAGTCTAGTGCTTAGCCAGTTGGCAAGTAGGATTGACATCGTTGCAAGGTTGGTATATTTAATGTCATTAATATTTTTTAATTTATTTTTTGTGTATGGTCTATATAAAGTGAGAGTGATAAATGTTTTTCAACTGTTTTTTAAGGATTAAATTCAACTATTTTAAAGGATTTCTATTTTAGCCAGTACTTTATACAATGTGTTATGGTTAATTTGAATTTTTTTAATTTATCTTAATCATTTAAAAACTTTTTAAATCTATTTATTTAATACAACATATACATAGATACAACTAATTGTTAAATTCATAAAAGATATAAGTTAACGTATATTTATGTTGATATGAAAATATGAATAAGTTTTAAAAGTGATTTTATCTTTTTTTTTAATATGCTTGAATCAATTTTCTTATGAAAATAAATATATTTGAAAATAAAAGTTTTAGATAACACAAATTATTATTTAAGTAAACTATTAGTAACTCTAGCTTTGGGAATAAGAGTCACCGTTATATTTTATTTTTTTATTAATTAGACAGATTTTTTCTAAAGAATGTGTGTTTTATTTAGGTTTATTGCAATTATATAGTCTAGTTATTAATACTCAGTGTTAAAAGCAATATTTACATAATTATTATTTCTTTGAAAGATTATTTACAATGTGTATTTGATAAAAGAATTAAATTAACCGTAATCTGAAACTAATCATTTGCATTTGTTAACATTTTGTGATTTATTGAGCGCTGGTAGCTGCATTTTTTAACCATATTGTTTTGATTATTTCAGATAGAAGTGGTGGAGGCAACGTTATTTTATATTTTTATACTGAAGATTAATTTAATAGTGAAATACCCTTAAAATGGATTATGTGATATCAGAACCAGAGAAAGGACTAATAAAATATGGCCCAGAAGTGGTTGAAGAAATAAGAAAAGAACATAACTTTGAAAACAAAGCCAATAGAGAACAAGCAATCGCAATTATAGATAAATGGGTGAAATCGCAGGAGCACTTAATCAAAAGAGATTTTAGTAAGTATCTACCTATACTTAACTAGGATAGGATAGATTAGATAGAGTCCCTTTTCCGCACTTAGACTCCCATTGGTCCGTTGTGCGTGCAGAGGCCTTAGTGCGAGTTTTTACTTGCACTCAATCACGTTAACATAAACGTCAATTTGTATTGAAACTGGAAAAGCGCCATCTGTTGACGGTAAAGAGAAAACTTAAAAAAAAATATATTTTGACATAAGTGATCGTTTACGTTATCACGAGTGAGTACGTTGAAACACTCGGAATAAGCACACCTTCTCTCTGTGAGAGGGAATCGTAATCAACCACGCGGGCGCAGTGCGGGTTGGTGGATGTCACATGTCTTCGAATTTTTGGTCCTAAGACATGCCGGTTTCCTCACGATTTTCTCCTTCACCGTTTTGAGACTAGTGATGATGTAATATTTTATACAAAGTATGAGATGCGCTTTGCTTTGTAAATTTTTAGTTATACCCTTCAGTACTAATAAGCAGACACAATAGAAAAAACAATTGTCTTGGGAACCAAAGTTCCCAAAAGGGACTCAAGGGGTTATTTGATAAAACAAAAATTACGTGACCAATATTATTGATCTCTCTGACGGACTAAATAGATTTTTTTCAAAAATGCTTGGAAATTTGAGCATTATTTTGACAACCTTCTTCGAGATAAACCGAAATTGCTGTACAGGCCAAATACATGCGAGCAGCGGCCAGCAAAAGTTGTATAAAAATCTATTTCTGTCGTGGTTAAGCGGCCAAATAAATTACTTAATAAACTCATATCTGTCGTGAAAATAAAAATTGAACGATCTTTTACTCCGAAACATGGCAACCAAGGAGATTACTTATCAAAGGTTGAATTCAAATTTCGAAATGGCTTGCAAATAGAAAGCTGTTTATTGAAAAAAAAAGAACGTAGACTTTAACGCGGGAAAAAATATTGTCGTTTGTTGTTCGTCATTGATTTTGAAAAGTTATTATATTTGACAAAATTAGTTCTAGATACTACTCAGCTTTAATTGCCGCGCATTATTTGAGAAAAGTACTATACAAGCCTTGGCCACAACTAGGCATTGATGGACTAACGTATGTGTGCCTCAACTTCGCCTCGGCACACATTTACACGTTTATCCATCAATGTCCCTTTTGCTGGCCGCTGCAGTAATGTACTACATCATTTTTCTAACCAGGAAACATCCCTATTATTAAAGTAACACAATAATCCAATAAGTCTAATCCTAATTTTATTAACTTTTATTTATAAACATGTCTGCACTGTTTAGCAACTGGTAAGCAGATTAAAATTCTCTAGGTACCTATTTCGAATTGAAATTCCCTATCGTCAATTTGAATTTAGAATCTCCTCAGAGATAACTCAGGGATTTTTATAAATAAGGCCCAATGTGAATAAGATATCAAGCAATTTATACCATAAAACTCTTACAAACTATGCAGGTAGGTACTAAGACTGCCTAGCAACGTGCAATATACAGAACGACATACCTAACTACTATGTGCGCGACATTTTGCAAGGTAATGTGGTTATGGAGCTTAACCTTACGATACAGATCGTTTAAATGTGCTAAAGTCCACTTTACAAGCCATATACAGCCTTATTATAAGAATCATAATACACATGAAGGCATAGCAATTTACCTACTTCTTTTCGACTTCGTGATAAACACACATGAAAAACAACTTATTTTTTGTTATTTAGCATCTAATTATAATCACTACAAGAAAATAGAAATAATTTTATTATTAATCATGACATCTACTACTATAGTAAACGATATAATTATATTATGTATCAAATAAGTAGGTATTGTCAATAAGTGTCTTGTGTTGTAAGGCTTAAATCAGGAAATGATCTATGAAACCCTAACTATATTTTGGGGCATGTCACTCTGAGATGTCAAAACTAAAACTGTCGAACAGTATGACTAAACAACCCTACTATGAGTTTTCATAACAATCATGGTATGACTGTAAAAAAAGAGTCGTTGGGGCCGAAAAGTTTAAGAGTAGCGACCGCGTACTGGAAGACGCAGCGTTGAAAGGCCTCCATCTAGGTGGAGCGATGACCTGGTCAAGGCTGCGGGAGACTGGTGGATGCGAAACGCACAAGACCGATCAGTGTGGCGACGCTTGGGGAGGCCTATGTCCAGCAGTGGACATCTTTCGTCTGAAATGATGATGACTATAAAAAAGGGACAGAGCTATTTGACTTTTATACATCTGTCCATTACGCACAGTGGAAATAACCTTGCTATAAACGCGTATGGTAGCCCCCCAGGACTATCCCTTTTTTACAGCATAATCTAGGTAGTGTTGACCCGAGAAAGTCAGATTCAGGTGCCGTATCTTTTGTTCAAAAGTAAATAAAATTTTAAGAATTCATTCACTAATATATTAAACGAGTACAGTGCGTGCCACGAAAGATGAGACTTGACCGCTCTGATCGCCGCTCCGATGACGCCCGGTTTTACCCGCAGTCAGACCTCATACCGCTTTCGTGGCACGCACTGTACCATATTTTAAGTTAGACCAGCAATAATAATTGTGAAAGCCGCATCTGATTTCGTGCAGTCGTTTTTGTGGCAACTGCGTAGGTACAAACATCCTTTGTGACAGACAAACACAAATTCCAATAAATTTACTATTGGAATCTATTGCTGATATTAAGACCCCCGTATACAATTTTCTTAAATATCTTCAAAACACAGACATTACCGAGTTTCAATTTTATTATAATATATGTAAGAAGATAGATTCGGTAGTTACTATGACTGTTTTTTTACGCTCTCACCTGACATGCCGCAGAAAGGACATGACTAAACCCCTTTAACCCTTAGCATGTATAGAAATTTCTCACTAGCTCGTAACATTCAAATATTAATTAATGAATTATTACAGTGTTATTATTCTTGTAGAGCTTTCGTGAATTAATCAAATAATTAAAAGACTTATCATGTTTTTGTTTGACAATAAGAACCTAAGTTCCGCTCTACGAAAAATTGTGATCAAAAAACCTACTTTTAAAGACAATTCCGTAAGCCAAAATGAACAGTATTCATTATTATTTATTTTTGTACCTATCGTAATACATCTCAAAACGTTGATTTCTATAATTGAATTTATCTGATTTTTAGAAAGTATTAGCAAAATCTGGAAAAAAACGGCGCTTCAATAGTGCTGACACTAAAAAGTTACAATTATCCTTGATTCGCTAAGAACTAAATTAAAAATGTCGTAGGAACTCGCTTTGAACGAAGTTCCTTTCGACGGGTATTATGTATTAATACAGAGCCTGAGTATGGTCTTAAGTTTCAATTGCGTATTGATTCATCATGAGATGCATAAACTGTGGTGTAGCCACAAATGAGAGATCTTCAAATAACAGCTGGAACAAAGAGCTTAACTAGCTTTCCAAGGCACGAAGGAAACTCGCTATGTAAAAATGGTACACGATGGATCCACGGACTGACCTCGGCAAACGTTGCTTAACCTTGAAAATCGATCTGTGGGCTGTTATTATTTAGCCATGAGCTCCTCTAAACGCCTTACTAAAATATCATAGCAGAATCTTATTCTTTTACAAGTTTGTATACCTATTAATGTAGGAGTTTCTACGATTTTATTTTCAGGATTGTGACGATTTAAAAAGTTCCTGTAATTTTTTTCATACGAAATACTAATATTTAGATATTCAGCATTACATATTACTTGTTAAAATGTTTATGAATTGCTAGGGCAGTCGTCGATACTTTATTTAGCCATGCCCTTTCTAGCCAAATCCAACTTATGCTTAGCGGTTTTTTTGTTAATTAGCAGGACAAAAAACCAATTAAATAATTTGACATGACATAAGATTAGATAAAAGACTAACTTAAGAGGTCTTATAGAAACCTAAGGTCAGCAAATAAACAGTTATAGTAACAAAAACAATTAATTATTTAAAAAAAGCAATAAACTTAATTGCTTAAGAAGCAAACAAAAAAGACGTAAACAAAAAGAATTTATCTAATTTTAATTTTAATAAACTTTTTTAACATCCGACGGAAAAAGATGGGTGTTATAATTTTGACGTGTGTTGCTGTGTATCTGTGTGTCTGTCTGTGGCAATATAGCTCCTAATTGGATAGACCGATTTTAATTTTTTTGTTTTGTTTGAGTGGCGATTTTGTCCAAAAAACCCCGGATGGGGTTTTCAAATTTATAATTTTTAATTTATAACTTTTGAGTTAACATTTTTTGTATCGAATTAGGTAAATTTCAATATATAAGTAGTTTATAGTTTTGACATCACATCTTAAAACCCTTTATTTATTTTCATCCAAAACTTTCGTGTTGGTTATCCATACGAAAGGTTTGGATGAAAATAAAAATTGGGTCCCCACAATATGGCGCCATTTTACTATTTTTCACAAACACGTGCAAGGTTAATACAAATCTATTGACGTAAGAATCATCAAAATTGGTCAACACGTTTGATCTCTAGAACGCCACATAGGAACATACATACATAGACTGATAAACACTTTACCCACCTTCGGCAGTCGAGTAAAAAGATTACACTAGGAATTACTCCTGTACCGTGGGTCCGTCCTTATAAATATCTCTCACTCGAGACAAACAAATTTATACAAACAGCTAGACCACCAGCCACATTTGGACTTGACCGGTTTTATTTTTTTACTAGATAGAATTTTGTATATTTTGATACATATCCTTAGTAAAAAAAAAATGTAAGAACTGGATGCCAAGTTCGTATTAACATATGTAAAAAAAAATCTGGCTTAGTGACAGCCAGCATAACTAGTTCTGTTGTAACTAAAAAAATAAGGCTTGCTAATTCAAATAACTAAAGGGAATAAGTATTTATATTTTTGTATAATTATATTACTTAATCAAACAGTAGTTCGTCTACTGGTTGAATAAAATAAAAGAGGCTTCCGGCGACTGGGACCGCAATTAACTAGGACCGCGGTCCCAGTCGCCGGATCCATAAAAAATGAATATTTTTCTTCCGGCGACTGGGACCACTCATAAATGATAACTGAAATAAAAAAATGTACAGTCAAACGAAAATTTTTTAGATGTAATAATTGAAGAAAAATCCTTTTTGATTTAAAAACATCATTTATTGATATAAAAAAAACAGCCTCTGACTACAGTTCTGTTATTTAAAACTTTCATAATAAAAACATACACATAAATCATGCTAATAATAGTAATAAAAAAATAACATAAATCGTGCTTATAATAATAATCAACAATTTTTAAACAATTAAGAATCAGAAAGTAATTATTTATCACAAAATCAGCCTTTAAGTGGTACCGTAAATATAATAAAAAAATAACATAAATCACAATAAAAATTATAAACGTAGGTACTATCTATGTCAATCACAATTAGTTTAAAATGGCCGTTATGGCTTCACCCAAAATCAGTCAAGTAAATAATTATCACGAAATCAGCCTTAACTCTGTTAAAATATAAAAATAATGTTATACATTTAAAACACCCTTTGACCACTGTTCTGTTATTTAAAATATACTTAACAAAAAGATACACATAAGTCATGCTTATAATAATAATCAACAATTTTCAAACAATTAACAATCAGTAAGTAATTATTTATCACAAAATCAGTCTTTAAGTAGTACCGTAAATAAAATAAATAAAAAAAACATAAATCACAATTAGTTTAAAATGGCCGTCATGGCTTCACAGAATCAGTCAAATGATATAATAACTTAAAACCTACATATAGATCAATTATACCCATATCCGGAGTCAATGTTTATCGTAATCTCTCCAAAAAATGGCCGATACTTATTTTACAATTAAGTAAGTCAGTAACAGAATTATATATTTTTTTCATCTTTGCAATCGAAGAATGCTTCCTCTTCGATATTTGGATACCGTTAGGATTTTTTAATGCTCCAGAATAGTATTTCATATCTTTTATGAGGCCTTCCAGCAACTGGGCAATGTTTGGCTTTGGTTTGATGTACTTTCTAATGTGGCTATTCCATTGCTCGACAGCATTATTTGTTTTGTTTAATTCCCCATAAGTAGTAAATGTACCTGCGAGTGTTGAATTTTCTAGCCATGTTTGTACAAAGTAGTCATTAAAGTTTGTAATTTCTGCACTAATTGGCGACTCTTCCATGACATACAACCAGCCATCGTCGACCATATCTAGTGGGAGATGAGAAAGCGCCGAACATAGCTGAACATGGTCTTTTCCTGGTTGAGTTTTGTCGACGCCCAATTCCTTCGCTTTACGCCACAAACTTTTTTTGAAGTGATAAATGCAACCTACTATTTTCACACCAGGGAAAAAATGTTTGACCGCTTGTATTGATGAAACTTCGAAGTCCATGGTCATTACAGCCGGCTCCCATTCGGGTATCTGGCTTTTTATGAGTTCAAAAAGCAACTTATACGTAGACTTCTTCTTATCAGGTAGAAGTGCGTAAGCTACTGGAACAACATTTACGTAGTCTTCATTACTTCCAACATCTGCATGTATAGTATAGAGTTGATAAAATGACTTAATACAAATTTTAAATGTGCCATCAATATAGAAATGTTTGCACAGTTTAAAATATTTTTTAATTTCTTCACTTGCAAACACAATTACGCGCTTTTTTTGCCCTCTATAGTCAGCAAGCAACAATTTTTGGTACTTTTTTGGTACTTCGACGTCGGCAGCTCTGTGAAAAGTGACTTTTTTTGCTCCAATACCATCGTTTCTTTTTTTGTAGAGTCGCTTTTCTATGTTGTGAAAATGTGGTAATTGTGTAACATGCTGTAATCCCTCGTCTTTAAGAACTTCCATATTATTTTCAAACACTTGTGCAACAGGGATATTTATATCCTTTTGAACATCTTCTACACATTTTTGCATTTGGCGGTTCACTTTATCTTTCGCGAGATCAATAGGTTCATGACAATGAGCAGTTTCGTTCAAAATAGTCATCGCATCGACTCTGATTTTTACTGTCGCGTTGCAAACATTTTTTCTTGCACATCGCCATAGTTTTGAGCCATCTTTGTTTATTCTTTTAAGAATATATTCATAGCCAGCTCTTCGCAAAAGTTCACGTCCTCTTTGTGTGACATCAATATAAAACGACTGTTCACCACGTGAAGTTGAAGGACTTTTTTCATCCATTTTGATAATTCTAAAATCGAAAAAAAAATAACTATCAGATAATCTTAACAAATGACATTTTTTTTTGTGATATTAAAAAGTCGCATCAAAGATGAGAAGCAATCTAAAGTAAAAATATTTGTAACCACGTCGTTTAACCCCCTTATTAGCTTGTTTTGTTTATAAATAAGTTACTAAAAATTGTTTTACATACCTGAAGAGTATTAAATGAAGTCACTATACACCACCACTTACATCACACAATTTGCAACAAATATTCAGCGCAGTATCTTACAATGATCTAATATGACACTGTCTGATGCAAAACTTGACTTTCTTAAACTGATAAGCTTCTTGTTCGTGATTGGCCGAGCCAGCTTCTTGTTCGTGATTGGCCGAGCCAGTCATCGGGCAATGCAAAATTTCTCGTTTATAACAAAAGGGCTACCTGACCTTGAAATCGACAGGCAAAACGGACTCGAGTTAGAGAGTGATAGTCATAGTATTATACAATGCTATGCCCTTTGTGTGTGTTTTACCTGCATGTGTGAATTATGTTAAAACGGGCTAGCTTAATCTATTACTAAGCGCATAGGATAAAATCATGTCTAGAACGAGTCCAATGATATTCATATAAATAATTTAGAATTTTTTTCGTTTGACTGTACCGATTTTGGCTTGAATTATAGATTTTTTTAAGTTATCTATGAGTGGTCCCAGTCGCCGGAAGAAAAATATTTATTTTTTACGGATCCGGCGACTGGGACCGCGGTCCTAGTTAATTGCGGTCCCAGTCGCCGGAAGCCTCGAATAAAACAATTTCGTGTGTTTTTCAACGTTCAAGGACTTTTTTTTACAATAGTTAGGTTATATATTATATTTTCGAAATGTGCGAAATGAAAACTATTATCATCTATCAGACTCAATATATATTTGTAAATATGTACCATCATTATAATTAGCCTTTTAATGTTCCCAATGCTGGGACACAGGCCTCCTCTCTGTGTGAGGAAATGGGTCATGAAAGGAAATATGTATATTTCTTATAATTTCGTTTGTGTTTCTTATTCATCAGATTTGTTAAAGTGATTCCATAGCCGACTTCAGGTAGCAGCCGTAGGCAACGTGTTAACACGACACTTCTGGCATCTAAGCTAGCGACGTGTTGCTAGCTTTGGAAGATATTTCGTAGAAATATATAGAATTCAGAAGTGTCGCGGCGACGCTTCGTCACCTGCTGCTGCGATCTACACTACAATCAGCTAGAGAATCGTATCTACACGCAGATTATTCATATAAATCCAAACGAACCTCGTTTCCTCAAACCTGATTAAAAATTTAGGATTTACGAAGAAATTAATGAATTCAATCATACACACATAAATAGATTACCAAACTCATAACCCTACCCGTAGTCGAGTAATAAAAAATAACCAGCATCCTATACTTTTTAACCCGATTACAACAAAGCTAAAATATGGGATTGATTGTATCCAGTATGTATGTTTTACTTTGGGGCCTAAAAAGGCCCATCCCATGCAAATATTCAGTCTCAAAATAAGCAACGCTAAAGTATTTAATAGGGACGTTTCCTGTGTAGGAAAATGATAATTCTATTTAGTTCGTCAGTAAGATTATCAAATAATATGAGACCCGTATTTTTTGCTTTATCAAATAAATAAAAATTAACAATGATAAAGCGCATCAAAGTTCAGGAGTGGGCACTTGTGACGTCACTTTGTTAGTGTAAAATGTATCGTCGTATTTTGTTGCTTACGTGGTAAAAGAAAAATAACTGTCCAATATTTTTAGGTTATACTCTTATAACTGACGGATTAAATACATATATTTTTGTCAACCACGTTATTGAGTTGGTGGCGATAAATTGAAATTCTATCTTGAATTATGAAACCAAATCTTAACCTGAATTTCTCACTGGAACCACTACACCTATTTGAAAAAGTATTTCATCATTTGATAGATACATTATTCCAAATGTTTAAAGACTATAAATTCTTATGACGTAGGCAAAGTCGTAGCGACCACTGTATACCATAAGACACAAAAAGCGAACACGTGGATCTACTATACATGGTGTTATTAGTAAAAATTATAGTATAATATTTAATAATTGTGGCAATTATTTTCCTGGCTTCTGACCTCTTTAGTTTTCTAAGAATTTACAACGATTACAACTGTTTACTGCTTAGATATTTAAACGAATATTTTCCTTATATCTATTTCAGGTAAACCGTACATAGAGAGATCATTAATCACGTGCAAAGGTTCTCTGGAAAGAACGAAAAAACAAATAGACAAAATATGTACACTAAGAACGCTGATGCCGAAATACTTTGAAACGATAAATATTCTTGAAAGTGATATTGCGCCAATGTTGGATAGAGGGTAAGTCTTACATATTTTGGAAACTATGTCCCCAAAATAGGGCGTCCATGGTATTCGTCCATCGCAATCGGTCTTGAGCTTCACGCTTCATCTCGCTCCACATGGGTCCGATGCTCGCTGTTTAGATGCCATCACGGTGCGACGCCAGGTTTGACAGGTATAGCCTTTTCTCTGAGGGTTCCAATCTACTGCTTATTTGGTAATGTGAGCCGAAACCCCAGAAGGATTAGTAGATTACTTCTATAATGCTGAATTGTCTAAAGAAATATTGGCAGGAGCAGTAAGTCCCTTTTGTCATTCGCAAATATTTGACAGTCTGTACGCCTAAAACCCAGACGCAGACGCCCAAAAGTTTGATAACCCGTAGGTGTGTACTCCTAAACTTACCAACTCTGTTTATTCACCACTTTTATTATCATTACCTTTATCCCCTATATTTTCTCGAACTTTAAGTAAATATACTGTACCTATTTCGATATCTGGTTATGATGCCACCTACTGGTTTAGGGTTAGCCATTGAATTAAAAAAAAAAGACAGAAGACAGTTTAATCTTTATTGAGGTTAAATATTTTTTTTATCTTTTTCTTCCAAGGATCTTCGCATTGGTGCCAACTCTGACTGATGAATACCACAGGGTCATCATCATCAAGGTCAGATCCAGTTCGGACGTGAATAATACGGATTATACCTTACTCTTCAAATTGTTTGTAGTTGTGAGTAATTATATTATTATATTTATGGATAATTTATTTATATATACTTTATTGTAGACCACATTTTATAAAAGAAAAGGAAACTTATAACTATAACATATACAACGGGCGGCCTTATCACATTCCGTGATTTCTTCCAGGCAACCTGGAATGGACAGTGATTGCCTGGACATAAAATGGGGTTGTCATTGGTGTAACAAATAAAATTACCAATATTGACAGATATATAGATTCAATGATATTTTAATACAAATACATGCTTATGCTATATAATAGATACATACATACTCAATATAGGCAATGAAAGTAAACGATGACTATCGACAATCATCGCACATTATATCAAAATAACAAGAGCACAATCACAGCGACAGGTAATGGTCCTTTACGAGTCTTTTAAATATAAGTAACGACTAAGCGCGTTTTATTGAGTCGGGCAATGCATTCCACAGACGAGCAGCCTGAACAGTAAAGGATTTATCCAAGAAAGTGTTGGAATGCATTGGAATTATACGTTGCAAGTTATCTGATGACCTAAGAGTTTTATGACAACCTTATCAGCCTGAAATTGTATCACACATGACTCACACACTAAATATTTAACTGGGTGTATAATGCCCAGCAAATACTGAGGTTTACCCTTTCGTTATGGGCACGCTCAGCGCAATTTGTTTTTGTACTTTTTTACTATACTTATATTTTACTCTGTGTGTTGCTGTTGCGTTGTGTCTATGTCAGATAAATGTTTTTTTTATTCTATTTTATATAGGTCAGTTTCGTAGAGCATTATCTCTGTTATCTGCTGCTCATCAGTATCTATGTGATAGACTCTTTCAAATACTTAATATGTCATTCTAACGCCTAGAATATTCCCATTGCTTAAACAATGCATCCTCTTTGTGAATGTGCCTAATTTGTAGATCTATTGCTGGATATGTTTTGGGAATCCTTAGTATGCCATAAACACGTATTGAAATCATTTGTGATAAACGAGAAAATCCTTTTATAATATATATTTTTATATAATCATTGCAATTACACTCTGCACTTACACCCAACACGTGCAAATATTCAATTATTATATAATAACATTAGATATTAATAATTTACAATTCCCATAGATCAAACATAGACTGACAAATTAATTAACATTAACAAAAATCATAATCACACTATCACACTAATATTGTAAAGGCAAAAGTTTGTAAGTGTGTGTGTGTATGTTTGTTACTTCTTCACGCTCAAACAGCTGAACGGATCTAGATGAAATTTGGCACAGATATAGATTATAATCAGGAATAGCACATAGAATACTTTTTATCTCGGGAATATGTTCCCGCGGGATTGTTTTTGACTTTCACGCAGGCGAAGCCGCTTGCAGAAGTTAGTTATTCAATAACGATCAATCAACAATCAAATATATTTATTTCAACTAGGCCATTAAGCGGCATTTTTGAACGTCAGCGTCAGCGTCATTCGGAAAAGTAACTTGTCAAAGAGAAGAACGCACAAAAAAATCCGTAATGAAATAAAAATAATTGAACGATTCAATAATAACAGTTCAATAATAAACAATCAATAATCATAATTTAACAATTCAATAATAACAATTAATTGTTTTCCAACTTCGCTATTTAGCTGCAAAAACAATTGCTAAAGCCCTTTAAATATACACGTAAAATAATGTCAGTGTGTTGAGCGATAAAACAGCCTGATTTTGACAAAGTGACTCTTCTATTTGCGATAATGAATTTCGAAGAGTCAAAAATTTACGCGCCATCGAAATCTCACGGAGTCAATCCCAAGTATTTTGTTATTCCAACAATCACTGTCACCGACAGAATGTTGCTTTGGTTTGCAATTATATCCTAGGATAGGGTAGGATAGATGGATCCCTTTTTCACACTTAGACTCGCATTTGTACGTACAGGCCTCCTCTCTGAGAGAGAGAATGGACCGTAAGCCATCAAGCGGGCCCAGTGCATGTTGGTGGATGTCACATGTCTTCGAATTTTTAGTTCTAAGACATGCCGGTTTCCTCACGTTGTTTTCCTTCACCGTTTTTGAGAGCAGTGATGATGTAATAATTTACACAAAGTAAAGCGCCTGGCTGGGTTCGAACCCATGACCTATAACGTTAGTTATGTCCTATTACTAAGTTACAAATCGTTTTCTTTGTTTTATTCAAGATCATTGTAATCACAATCTTCCAATATCTGTTTCAGGTTGCAGAATATTTAAAAAACACCGACTACTGCCGAGGCTTTACGCTTATCTGTGATATAATTGAAACCAGTGCAGCAGATGTTCTGTCAAAGTTGAACCTAGTTGATTTGCAGCAATTTATACCTGTTATCACGGTAAGCACACTTCAACTACACTTGCCTTCAAAACTTAGTACCACACTTTTTCAACTTCTCCTAAACACAGACATATAATATACTACAGTAGGTGTGTTGAAAATAAATCTGCAATTTCCGTTTGAATGCAAACCGACTTGTAGTCGTTCTGATCTCGAGAGGAAGTGCGTTCCAAAGAAGAATGGACTGAATATGAGAAGGACAAATAGTATGAGAAGGACAAAGCAAGAGGAGATCATTGGAAGAACGTAGATTCCTAGCATGTGAAGAACATAGATTTTGAAAGTTAGACATAAGATAGGATGAAGGGCTGGAAGAATTGAGTAGGGAGAAAAGCGTGGTCAAAGCGCACTTCACTTCGAACTGTACTGGTGAATCGGCAACCATCAGTAGAAGGGATTCCTGTTTACGCACTTACATGCCTGGATGCATTAACCTGGTGGCAGCTAGCCAGCTAAGGAGTGGAATTCCCTGCCGGAATCTTTGTTTCCTGATAGCTACAACCTTGGGGTCTTAAAGTCAAGAGTGAATAGGTTACTCCGAGCACCAGCTCTTGATTATTATAAAGGCCTTTCTCATGAGATATTGGGCTTTTCTTAAGGTTTTTAAAATATGTTTTACGATTTCAGGAAGGCTATGGCTGCAAAATAAAAGGAATTATATTTCTGACTGGCTCAAAATTCATCGATGGCTTCGTCAAGATTGTGAAACCTTTCTTCTCTGAGAAGATAGCCAGCAGAATACATGTAGCTACTTCTGTTGAGGGTCTGAAAGAGTTCGTTCCGGTGGATATTTTACCTGAAGAGTATGGTGGGAAAGAGAAGTCAATTGATATTTTACATGGTAAGGTGGTTTTCCTTTATACTCATCACGCTAATGAATATTGTTATGGTGATGCTTGGGGGAGGTCAATATCAAGTTAGTGGACGTCTTTCGGCTAAAATGTTGATGTTAATGATAATACAACAAGGTAATTGTAAGTAGCTCCTACAATCATACGTACCTATGGCAAGACGAAATGTTCGAAAGATGTTGGAAAATAAAATGCGCAGAGAAATAGGAAAGGAAATGGAGGAACCCATTTTTCAGATATAGTATATTCAAATCAAATCAAAGCTCATTTATTTCCAATCACCAATTAGTACATGCATTTATAATATATTATAATGTTAAAATTACTAAATTATACTTTCATAAAATTTAAATAGAATATAAATTACTATAATCAATCGTAAACTTAAAATAAATGTTCAATTAAATTATACATTTATAATATTAAAATTAAATATTCATTATATTAAACAGAGTATAGGATATTGTGTAACCAAAAATATTTCAAAGGTTCAGCTCAGCTCCGTTTTTAGTAATCGGTCCAAGTAGGCCAACTATTATAAAACAGCAACGAGTCACTGTTTTGTGTTAAAACCGACTTCCAAATAAAAACACTGCAAACTGAAAAATAGCTTCAATTTCGGCAATACGTGTCAAAAAATGACACTCGGTTTGGATCAGTTATATTTATCATTTTTTAGTTGTGGTATATAATGGCCAAGTTCTATAATGAGGTACTTAAAATGTATAAAGTGATTCCAGAATAGTTTACCCGAATAACATGAAACTAGAACATATCTGGTTGAATGAGATTGTACCAGGTTGAACTGTACACATCTGCCCTTTAGAGCCTATCGAGGTGGCGTGATGTTATTTTAAGAAATGGTGTAAACAATAAGGAGACATGTGACTGCAGCAATTCCGAGAGATTTGCCTTCATTTATTGAAGAGTTATGTTGTATATCTCCGAATGACTTCATCAGATGTTCACCACATTTAAATGGGACCAACCAGGGAACATATACTTCCAAACTAAAAAACCGTTTCAAGTGTGCCTATATAAGTTGAAGAGTTCCCTCGATATTTCCATGATACCATAACTGATCCTAATGACCTAATGACCATCGGATCACCTGGGAAGTATATCCCTTCAAACAAAAGGAGAATATTTCAAATGGATCAAGGTGTCTTTGAATAATCGGGGCACATACATAAAAAGATTCCGACGAATTTGCGATTCTCCTCTTTTTTAACCCGACTACGAATTTAGTAGTCTATATATGTATGTTTGTATTCACGTATGTTCTTCCGTAGCGCTTAAACTATTCATCTTATTTTGATGAATGAGATGTCAATTGAATCGTTATTATAGCTCGGGAAGTCGGTTAAAAAGGGGCAGACGAAAGAAAATATGAATGGATTATTTGTGTAAAAGCTAGTCGACGAAATAATTAAATTCTAAGATGAGACTCAAATAAATTTGAATTAAGGCAGGAGCACTGCTCTTAAAACGGTATACGAAAACATTGTAAGGAACCGCAATGTCCTAAAACCGAACATTTGAAGATATGCGATATCGAAAAACCCGCACTTTACCCACGTGGTGGACAGCCTCGAGCTCCCATTCTGAGAGAGAAGGTCTATGTCCCAACAGTGGGAACATCGCAGGCTGATTATTCTAATGGTAGGAGTACAATGATGTTAATTTATAATAAACAACTTATTTCATTTCCAGGGAATCTAGTCAAGACGTTAGCTTCTGAATCACATCAAAAACTCATGAAGGAGATGAATGCAGCCCGCACGGACGAATCTAAGAGACAACTGGACAAATTCAACGAACAATACATGGGGATGCCTGGGACTTTTAGAACTTTAAGCTTGGATTAAATGGGTTAGATTAATTCTTATCAAGATCTTTTATTATTTCCCATCCTAAAAGCCCACAAAGTATACCAATCTGGTGAAGATTATGAGGAGCCTCATAAAGCGAAAAACGAAACGGTCGTATCCCGTGACGAAATGTGGCATTCCGGCGCTCCGATCAAAGGCAGCTGAAGAACACCGTATGGTTTTAGCCAATATGAATCTATCAGACCCCATCATCACATCTTGAGGGTCATCCATGAAGGTTTCCAGACGATAAAATATGTGAATCGTAATACTCATATTAGGTGATTCTGGAGGAATGGCTATATCAAGCAGTGGACGTCTGTCGGCTTAGATTATTATGATGCTTCTTCTTAATCATCAAAGCCTAGATCTTTGGTTCTATGGTTGGTCTATATTTGTTTGCGCACCCATGTACGGGTTAAATTACTTGCCCAGCATTCGCAAACTTGTTTATAGTAAATGCAAATGCAAAACCAATCGTTCTGGTTACAATCAATGTAGCATGCACACAACAAATATATGTATACTAAGTGAACAACTATAACTTGCAAGCAGGGTTTTTGATCAAGCATATTCAGGATAAAATATTTGCCAAATCAAAGTTTTCAAAATCGTCAAATTTAGGGCAAGCCCAGAAAAATAAAACGATCGGCTCTGCACGTTAAGCGTCTTTTTTGGGAATCTGCAAGTACTATTATGTCCTAGATGCTTTCAACTTTTCACCCTCAATTTGCTGGATCAAGAACCCTACCAGCTCCACCTCCATTTAAATTGCTGCATTTTAATAAAGAAAAACACTGTTCTGAAACCGTTCTTCGAAGTTTCTTATATTTTGTCACACCTAATACCATAGTAATAGAAGAGATGCCATAGAGAAAACTTATACTTAATTTAATGTCATTGTTATGTATTTTCCATCTTTTTGTTTCAAGGTTAACAATTCCAGTGTTGTTATTTCAATATACGTACCTACCTGTTTAAATGTATGCGATTGCTGCTATAATATTTAATCACTCTTACGTTGTATAAAATTACTCTCAGTATATTGAGAGGTGACGATGCTCCTTCTTTATCATCAAAGACTAGATCTTTGGTTCTCGTCTTGTTCAACGTACGTCCATCCAAGCAATCTAGCAGTCCGTCAAATTTATAGTCGATGATATCGTTATAATTATAACCTTATTACCACGTGCTCCAACTTTCAGTACTTAGGGTCGCTTGTCCAATGGGATGGCTAAGTAGACCGAGACGTAACGCACTGGATCAAATCGGGATGAATGAAATGTCGACAGTTAACTGGAACAACTTGCGGCCCACGGATGCCCCTCAAATGAAAGGGGAAAATCTACAAGTTCGTGATAAGACCTGTTATACTGTATGGATCAGAATGTTGGACTGTGAAAAAGTTGGATGAAAAGAGATCCCATGTAGCAGAGATGAGAATGTTGATATGGATGTGCGGAGTGACGAGAATGGATAAAGTGAGAAATGAGTTTATTAGAGGAAGTTTGAAACTGGCACCAGTGACAGAAAAGTTAAAAGGAAACTGTTTGTCCTGGTATGGGCATGTGGTAGGGAGGGACAAAAGTATTTTCCTAATTGCATCACGACTTACAGAGACTGCTGGGACACAGGCTTCGTCTCTCTGAAAAGGAATGGACCGCAATCCACCACGCGGGTCCAGTGGTGTATGTCACAAGTCTTCGAATTTTTGGTTCTAAAAAATGCCGGTTTCCCTCACGATGTTTTCTTTCACCGTTTTAAGAGTAGTAGTCACACTAATATTATAAAGGCAAAAGTTTGTGAGTTTGTGTGTGTGTGTATGTTTGTATATTTGTTACTTCTTCACGCTTAAATGGCGGGACGGATCTGGATAAAAATTGGCACAGATAGATTATAGTCAGGATACTTTTCACCCCGGAATGTATTCCCTTGGGATAATTTTCAAATTTCACTCCGACGAATCCGCTGGCAGAAGCTAGTAATTAAATGATTTACAAAAAGTGAAACGTCTATCTGATTTCGGACCCAGGACCTACGACGCGTTAGTTGGGGCCGTTACCACTGGGTCACCATTGTTCTCATCTCTTTTTAAACCCTGACGGAAAAACAGGGGTGTTATAAATTTGACGTCTGTACCTGTGTGTTTGTGTATATGTGTATCTGTAGAATCATAGCTCGTAAACGGATGAACCAATTTGAATTTCGTTTGTTTTTGTTTGAAAGGTGACTTTATCGAGAGTGTTCTTAGCTATGTTTGATGAAAATCTTTTCGGCCGTTCTAAAGTTATGGGTGTTTTACTGTTTGAATTGGAGTGTTTCCGCAAAATATCGTGTACTAGCAATCAACCCGCGACTTCGTTCGTCTGATTTCGTTTTTTATCCTACAGATGACTTTCCTATGTGCAGTTAATGAATGCGAACAAAAATAAGCTATTGTTAAATCAATATAAAATGGAGTATCAATGATGTCAAGGGTTCATTAATTAAGAACGATTATATGGTTGACTTAGAATAATTAATTTTGGTTGGTATTTACGTCAAGGTTCCAGTTTATTAACCCAAGAAATCAGATTTTCCACAAAAACTTTAACACTTAGGGGGATCATCTTTTAGGGGTAGTTTTCAAAAACAAAAAAATAAAACTTTTATCATCTATTTAGATTACTATTTGTGCCAAGTTTCAAGAATTTTGGCAGAAGGAATTAGATTTTTCATATAAATTTTCAACCCCCTTTTTACCCTCTTAGGGGTGGAATTTCCAAAAATCCTTTCTGAGTGCTCGCTTACGTCACTTGGGGAACCTTTCTGCCAAATTTCATGCTTCTAGGCCCAGCGGTTTTGGCTGTGCGCTGATCGATCAGACAGTCAGTCAAACAGTTTCTTCTTTTATACATATAAATTAATTACGTGTTCAATAGATCGTCTATCGAATAAATTATGTAACATGAAATAAAAATGCGTCGGGGGTTTATGAAATTTTTTAGTTTTACCTGTTAACAGTAAGGGGTCATATATTTTCCCAATGTTAACGCAGTACTTGCCGCCCGCTCGCAGCAGCTAAAATATCAATATTGAACCTATTTGGACAGTTTTGTTACAAAATATTTTTGATTTACGTATGCTTTTTCAGTTATAAATAAATACTAGGCATTATTTTTTTTTTTGTGTACAAATATTTTTAAACATCCAAGTATTTTTGGAGTTATTTTTTCGCTACTTTTGTATACTCAGTAGCGAAAAAATAACGTGATGTTAATTATTTTTTTAAAGAAGAACTTATTAGTTACAGTTAAAAACCACGTATCACAAATAATTAACATGAATCAATAATAAATACTTTTTTTTTCAAACCTGTTAACGTAGCCATTACTAAGAAGTATGCCTTAGAAATTAACCGTTTTACGGCACCAAAACGGTGGAAGGCCCTTAAAGGCCTTAATTATAGAGTGTATTTTCTTGTTGCCATGTCGACTGACGACGATCTCTTCCAGGCAAAATAATTTTGTTTTACGTATGCTTTTTCAGTTATAAATAAATACTAGGCATTATTTTTTTTTTTGTGTACAAATATTTTTAAACATCCAAGTATTTTTGAAGTTATTTTTTCGTTACTTTTGTATACTCAGTAGCGAAAAAATAACGTGATGTTAATTATTTTTTTAAAGAAGAACTTATTAGTTACAGTTAAAAACCACGTATCACAAATAATTAACATGAATCAATAATAAATACTTTTTTTTTCAAACCTGTTAACGTAGCCATTACTAAGAAGTATGCCTTAGAAAATAACCGTTTTACGGCACCAAAACGGTGGAAGGACCTTAAAGGCCTTAATTATAGAGTGTATTTTCTTGTTGCCATGTCGACTGACGACGATCTCTTCCAGGCAACCTGGCAAGCAAAATGTAGAGATCTACACTGTACAGTTACTGACATAGCCCGAAGAATTACTAAACTTAAGTGGCAGTGGGCAGGGCACATTGCTCGCAGAACGGACGAACGGCCGATGGGGCAGAAAGGTTCTGGAATGGCGACCGTGAACCGGAAGACGTTACCTTAGAAGGCCTCCCACCAGGTGGACTGATGACCTGGTGAAGGTTGCGGGGATCCGCTGAATGCAAGAAGCAAGGGGCCGATCAATGTGGCGTCGCTTGGATGAGGCCTATGTCCAGCAATGGACGTCTTTCGGCTGATATGATGATGATGCCATTTAATATTCATACACGCATGCTAGTTATGAGTTCTGTTTTAGTGCATTGTATATATTGTGTTTTCAAAAACTAAACTATTATATGGGAAATAAAAAGAATGAAACAGTATTAAGTTTATTCGACTTGTGTTGCTATGTGTTCCTTCTTGGTAGAGTGATTTACAAAATCATTTAGTTATATTTTTCGTATCCGTATTTTTATAATATATTCTGTGTGAAACATATTTTCCTCAGCTTTTGTTCATTATTCAAATTTAATATATTACGTAGCTATTTAACTTGTAATGTTTATTTATTTTTGTTGGTAGGTATGTAAGTACTATCAAAACATTTTGGAAGTCTTTTTTGTCCAAAAACATCTCCAGACAATTAAATTGAGGTAATTTTTCATTATTTTTTTTGCAACAATTATTTCACAAAAGTACTATAATAATTTTTACATTAATTTTCAAAAATATCTAGCAGATATTCAGATTTCTAAAGTACCTATACAGACATACTTATGTCACTTAACCTTGCAATTACATACGTATTTTCTTTCCTAACCGGTGAAGGGAACAAAGGTTGAAATAATATTCAAATAACATTCAGCACTTATAAAAGAAATCATCCTTTATGGTAAAGTATATCCATACTAATAATACAAATGCGGAAGTAACTCTGACTGTCTGTTTGTTTCCTTTTTAGGTTTTGACTGCTAAACGGATGTACTAACGGGTAGATTATGTCCTTTATTAGGACATAGAAAGCCAGGCAAGGGAGACTATACAAACGCCAAATCCTACAGAACCATCAGCCTGACCTCGTTTCTACTTAAAACTATGGAAAGACTGTGCGAGAGGGAACTACGAGATGGCGCCTTGATATCATTACCTCTACACGGTAACCAACATGCTTACAGCTCGGGTAAGTCTACTGAATCCGCTCTTCATTTGGTGTTAAGTCAAATAGAGGAAGCAATCCATCAGAAAGGCACCGGCCTGGGCACTTTCATAGACATCGAAGGGGCTTTCGATACGACAAACTTTTCCAGTCTCGGTGCTGCACTCTCCAAGCACGGAGTAAATCAGGTACTAATTGACTAGATAACCAACATGCTAAGCAAAAGAGCAGTTCGTCTGGAGGGAGAACAGCAGCTGGTCTTGATAGCTAGGGGCTGCCGGCAGGGAGGAGTGCTTGCCCCTCAACGATCTCATCATTAGACGCAACGAACACCGTTACTATACAATAGATTATGCAGACGATCTAGCAATCCTCGTACCTACCTGGGAAGGTGACTGGAACTATCTGCTATCTCACACAACAAGCTCTGCGTATAGTGGAGCGATCGTGCAGGGAGTATGACCTATCAGTAAATCCCACTAAGACTGAAATAGTCATGTTTACTCAGGAAAGAGCTCTAGGCCCTTTTCGTCTACCTAAGCTGTGCAACACGGAACTACAGTTGTCCATCGAGGTCAAGTATCTGGAAGTCATATTTAAGTAAGTTAAATTGGATCCGTCATTTAGACATCGGGGGTTAAGGGGAGGCATAACATCTAGTCACCCAAGTCAACCTCTCCTGCACGTGGTGCCCTTGTTGATTAAAAAACAAGGCTCTGATGAAAAATTCACCAAGACGCACTGGCCAGCGTGACATTTTAAGGCTAAACCCCTCTTTTCATGAATAGTACCAATAAACCATGGCCCTCAGTACCCAGCAGCTTCACTATGCCGGATTTTGGCGGTGGCTCTGGTGACGGCGGGGTGCAGGGTGCGAAGAATCTTGATTTCGCCCAGCCGTCACAACTCAACGACCCTAAACCTGCCGTGTTTCAACGCCAGGACGCTACGAACGGTTGACCGATTATTCAAATTGCAGAATGAATTAGAAAATATTAAATGGGATGTTATAGGCTTATCTGAGGTAAGAAGAAAAGGAGAAGATCTTGTAAAATTTACTTCAGGTGACCTCTTCCACTACAGGGGTCATGACGACTCCACTTATGGAGGGGTTGGATTTCTGATTGGAAAAACTATTGCTCCGGCAATGACAAATATCAAAAGTTTATCAACACACGTCTGCTTTATGACACTTAAACTTATCGAACAATACTCCATGAAGATAATTCAAGTATACGCTCCAATGTCGGACCATCCGGATGAAGAAGTGGAAACATTCTATGACGACATTGAAAAGGCCCTTAGAGCTCACCCTGACACTACTCCACCATAATTGGCGATTTCAACGCCAGAATAGGACAACCTTTACAAAATGAAAAATCCGTTGGCAGTTTTGGTCTTGGCTTACGTAACAAACGAAGGCAAACCCTAGTTAACTTTCTTGAACATAACAAACTATATGCGATGAACAACTTTTTCCAAAAAGGAGCTACGAGAAAGTGGACGTGGATAAATCCAGATGGTAACACTAGGACCGAGATAGACTATGTAATCAGCACACATAAATATGTTGTGGCCGATGTTTTGGTTCTGTATCGTTTTAATACAAGGAGTGACCACAGACTGGTGAGAACTACATTCAGGTTTGACTTGAAGAGTGAATGGACTTTTTATTTATTTATTTATTAGTTTATCCTCGCACTGGAACGCTTTGCAGCAATTACACCAATGGAGCACAATCTTATAATAAACTCACTATAAGCTTAGGTTTCCTCACGATGTTTCCCTTCATCGTTGTCAGCAATGTCCAAGATAAACTTGGAAAGTACATATGAATTTGAAAAAGTCACATTGGTACTTGCCCGGATTAGAACCCACAACCTCAAGCACGAGAGGCGAGGTCTTAGCCACTGGGCCATCACGACATGATGATATGATCATTCGACTATGATGATAACATCTACTTTGTATAATTTTGGGAATGATGTGATTGTATGGAGTATAGCCTCGACTTCTTCGTAGGTTTTGCTCTTCAACCATTCTGTGAGTGTCTTTTTGCAGTCGCGGTATGTCATTGGGTATATTGTGAGAGTTTTGATGAGGAAATTGTATAAGCGAGAGGATTTCTTTGTGAATTGTCTTATAGCAAATGTAGTTTTGACTGGGGTTTCTGGAGCTACTTTATTTTTCCTCATAGTTTGTATCCTGGGAGTGACGAAAGCAAGGGATTTATGCTTTTCAAAGTAATCAGAAGGACATAGAGCTTTCTAACTGACATGAGGTTCGAAGTTGAGTATAGGGTTTCGGTGGGGAATAATCGTGCTTTAAAATACATGACCTTCAGTAAAGCTCTCTGCGCTCCCTTTAGTACCAAAAACTTTGTTTTAGATGCTCCACCCCAAATTGGTAAACAATACATCAGTACGGATTGACCCAGAGACACATAAATTTGCTGGATAAGATCTTTACTAGCCACGTGCCGAAGAGTTTTGAAGGTCCAAATTAATTGCCTGACTCTGTTCATTATCAGTTCTAGATGCAAGTGCCACAATAACCTTTTGTCGAGCATAACACTAAGATATTTAGTGTTACATACTTTACTGAGTAGCTAAAAATCACCTAGGTAGACCTAAAAAGAGGTGTAAAATAACAATAGACGTATTTTCAAAGCAAATTTTATATTAAAAATAGAAATACATAATTAAAGTGCCTGATTTATTCAATTAATCACTGCGTTACGTGCACTGTACGGGTACTCACGTTTGTAGCACATTTACGTGACTCCTAGCAATAATTTTTGCACCACCTGCCAGCACATCATCTGCACTCTCACTGATACCACTTTTACTGGGAACTAGAGGAACACAATGTCTCAACTTGACGAGATTGCATCAGCACAAAAAAGCCTTGAGGACAGCTTTATCCGGAAAATGGCAGAATTGGAAGCTCAAATCCAGTGCGCGGGCCCTGCCAAGGATACTGTGGCGAGGGTTGCTGACGAGTTTCGCACCTTCAGAGAGCTAACCTTCAGCATGCTAAGCCTGCTTCGAAGACAGATCAGCGAGTGTGCCAGACAAGTTGATGGGTTGGAGACCAGACATCGGCGGAAGGCGCTGATTTTCCAGGGCATTGCAGAGGTTGACGGTGAGGTTAGAAGTACAGTCATCCTGGACATTATAAATAAGAAGCTGGCCCCTAAGCCATTGGCTGCATCTTCCATTAAGTCCTGTCATAGACTCGGTGTAGCCAATAAAGACCATCATCGACCAATCTTGGTGAGATTTTCAGACTATGACGATAAATCTGCGGTCTGGAAGGCTAAGTCCCGCTTAAAGGGTTCCTCCATCTCTGTCAAGGAGTTCTTGACAAGGACCCGGCATACCATTTTTGGGAAGGCGCGGCTCCACTTCGGGATGCGAGTAAACACAAGTTAACTTCATTCGACGAACTGAGTCCACTGCTGGCGAAGTATTCGAAGGTCCAGGGAGGCGATAACCTGCGAAACAAGACGCATTAATGATGGTATTTGGCTACATAATGTATTTATTCATTATGTTTAATACGCATTAGAGAGTAAAATTGTACTTACCGTGGCAATCTTGTTGCTATTTTGTGTACTAATGTGTAATCTATCACTTTTCCTCTTATAACTTTGCTGCCTAGTTTGTTTTGTTTATCTATCTGTAACTCGAGTTTACTTTGTTGTGTTTACCGTTTACCCTCAACATTTTCTTTTTTTTTTCTTTTCTCAATACCGCAAAACGTCAAACCATAATTAGTTGTTTGTCTACCGTCAAATCAATGTATAAACTATGTTTTTTTTAAGTTTTGTTTTCGGATACATTTATTTAAAATGATGATGTTAGCTGGCGGGAGGTGCAGAGATGCAAGCGCCAGCCTTTCGTATAGTATTTTTGTTTATGTGATTTCTGTTTATTTTTTTATAGGATGGTATTTAAAAGTACTTCAATTTATTCCCATTTCATTTACCTAATTTTGCCTGTGTTCCACCAAATATACTGATTGTGCACCAAAATATGTTCATTAAAATATGTCATAACGAGCATCTATTTAACAACTGTTGCAAATTTGTAAAAATAGTAATACACCTAATTTTAAAAACAAGAATTTATTTTTTTAGTTTTACTTCAGATAATGCACTGCAAAATGTATAGTACTTTGGCAACATAGACGACGGGCTCCTATTTCCGTCCGCAGGGTCTAAAGTAACCTAACACGAACGAGATGACGGGAGCTGAGTTCGCTCGCTTTGCTCGCTCACTTCAGCTCACGTCATCTCGTTCAAACCTAACCTGTCCGTGTCGGGGTGCCCTAAGCTCCCGAGCAGGAATATTTGATGCACGATCGGTATTTTTCGGGGAAGAATAAAATAGTTATTGTTACAATAGAATATTTGCAGCGCACTACAATAAAAAAGTGTTATATCTTGGTGTTAATTTGGAATTTGTTTGATGTAACATATTTTGTTGGCCGAGTAGTTTAATTATAGTAAAACAATTAAACGGGTTTAAGATCAATATTTTAGAAATGCATACATAGATGTACCTTTAGATTTTTGGTGAACACAAAAATATTATCCTTTTTTATTTATATTTTATTATTTACTTTTTATTATGACGATGTCAGAAAGCGAATCCTTTTTTTTCTGCCAACGAATCAACTGCCTCTTCTTGTGATAGTAGTTTTTGCTCTCTAACGGACACCCTTGGCGATCTATTGCGTCAAGGGTTCAGCCCAAACACTGGCCGGCTGTTTAACGTTTGCCACATTAACGCCCAAAGTATTCCAAGTCACCATAGCGAACTATACGACACATTTGCCAACAATAACGGTCATGCCGTCCTGATTTCTGAGACAGTTTTTCCCATCACGACATTATTTACCTATCCTATGTTCTTAAACCTCCTAAACCCAAACCTACGTTCCAGTACAGGCGTGCCTTTGCTCGTATGGATAGTGAGCTACTTCAAAAAGATGCATCGAATATTGACTGGACACTCCTACAGGAAGCTGCTACTGTTGATGACAAAGTTTTTGTTTTCAGCAACTCTGTGACCAAACTGTATGACACTCATGCTTCTGTCAGGAGAGTAAAGCTAAAACGCCCACCTGCCCCTTGGATGAATAGGGGAATCCGGATGGCAATGTGACGGAGGGACCGCGCGTTTCGAGTATTTAAAAGGGATCGCTCGGATGACAATTGGACCTTGTTCAAGACTGCGAGGAATCGTTGTAACCAGATGATACGTAACGCTAAACGCCGCCACATTCAAAATAGCATTTCTTCTTCTTCTTCTGCCGACATCTGGAAGTTCCTTGGAACCCTAGGTATTGGCAAATCGCAGCATTCAGACCTTCCTAACACAATTGGCTTAGACGATCTAAACCGCTATTTCTCCACTGTCCCCATGCTAGATAGTATAATCAAACGTCAAACTATCGACTACCTTGCTGGTCTGACGCGTCCCAATACTGCCCCTTTTGTCTTCACACCAGTCGACCCGGCAGAGATCAAAAAGATTATTCTATCTATTAAATCCAAAGCTGTGGGCTGTGATAACATCAGTCGTCATATGATCGTGTCAGCTCTGGATCAGCTTCTACCTGCTATCTCCCACATAGTTAACTTTTCTCTTTTCTCCGGTGCTTTCCCTTCCTTGTGGCGTAAAGCTCATGTTTGAGCCCTGCCTAAAATCCCCAATCCCACACATTCCAGTCACTTTCGCCCAATTTCCATCCTTCCCTTTCTGTCCAAAGTGCTTGAGGCCTGTGTTCATAAACAGCTCTCCTATTTCATTTATCACAACTCCCTTACTAGCCCGTTTCAATCCGGTTTCAGGCCCGGGCACAGTACCGTGTCAGCTCTCCTTAAAGTGACTGACGATATAAGGCGGGGAATGGAGGACACTAAAGTAACTGCTTTAGTGTTAATCGACTTCTCCAATGCTTTCAATACCGTCAGTCACGATATCCTTTTATCTATCCTTTCTTATCTTATGGTCTCTGACGAGGTACGGGAATGGTTTTCCTCTTATCTTCGGGGGCGACAGCAGTCAGTTTGTGCTGGAGACTCTTCTTCGGGGTGGCGCGACCTTGAAGCTGGCGTCCCTCAAGGCGGTATTTTATCTCCTCTTCTGTTCTCTATTTTCATAAATCTTATTACCACCGAACTTCAGTGTGCGTATCATCTTTACGCTGACGATCTACAGCTCTACTGTCAGGCAGGTGTTGGCAACTTATCGGATGCGATCGAGGGGCTTAACCGGGATTTAATGGCGATTAAAAGTTGGTCAGACCGATTCGGGGTGGCGGTTAACCCTACAAAGTGTAAGGCTATCATAGTTGGGAGCCCGTTTAGCTTGAGAAAGCTCGATGGTTTAACTGTTCCGCCCATAATATTCAACAACGTAGCTATACCGTTCAGCTCCGAGGTTAAGGATCTTGGTCTGCTAGTCGACACTTGCCTTGACTGGCGCAAGCAGGTAACGAGTGTCAGCCAAAAGGTCACCGGAACGTTGCGTTCGCTCTATCGACTGAAGAACCTTCTCCCAGCTCACATAAAGGTCATGCCTGTACAGTCCCTTATCTTTCCCATAACTGACTATGGTGATGTGTGCTACTATGACCTGAATGCAGATCTACCTTGACCGCCTTCTAAATAACTGCATTCGATTTGTCTTCAACCTCCGTAAATATGATCATGTATCCGTACATCGATCACTTTTGAAATGGTTACCGATTCGCCAGCGTAGAATGCTGAGGGCCTTGACTACCCTGTTTTCTTTTATTTATAAACCCATTTATCCTTCTTATCTGACTTCACATGTCCAATTCCTTTGTTCTGCCTACAGTAAAACTCTTCGTTCCGCCAATAATCGTCTTCTACAATGTCCCTCTCACCGCTCTGGGTTTATCCATTCCTCCTTCTTTGTCCAGGCGATTTCCCTTTGGAATGCGCTCCCTCAGAACATCAGGATGGCAACCAGTCGGTTGTCTTTCAAATTGAAGGCACGCGAACACATTCGCAAGAAGTTTGCAGAATCATCACAGACTTAATTTGTTGGATTCGATTTCTCAATAACATATTTTTTATGTATGTGTGTATCTAAGTATGTTTTCATAGATATATATATATATATATATATTAAATTGAGGTATTTATTTTTCTTTATTTTGCCATATTTTATCTCTGCACCACCCTAAGGTCGACTGGTAGAAAATGCCTAAGGCATTAAGTCCGCCTTTGTACTTGTGCATAAAGTTTAATAAATAAAAATAAATAAAAAGAAACAGAAGAAATTGACACCGGAAACCTTCGACTTAATCCAGAAGAGGAGAGATATAACAATTCATACAGCAATTAATAAAAGAGATTTAGATGGGTTGAATAAACAAATAAAAAAGTAAATACGGAAAGATTTAAGAAAATTTAATACTAACATAATAATTAATACAATCAAATCAAACAGATGTCTAAAAGTGTTTCGAAGGAAAACTTGTACCGGTTACAAACAAATCAGTAAGCTCAGGAATGACAGTGATGACATTGTGACGGATCGGACTCAAATTGTGACTATCGTTGAAAAGTTCTATGGCAAACTTTATGCATCTAAATCTGCAGAACCATTACGTCTAGAAGACGATCCTAGAGCACCGCCTTTGGAGCATCAAATCTATGAAACATTACCACCTATTCTGCAGTGTGAGGTCACAAAAGCACTACACGACATGAGGACTGATAAGTCTCCTGGTGAAGACGGAATACGGTCGAACTGCTCCAAGCAGGTGGCGAACCAGTTCAGAAGACTCTCGTTGAACTTTTTATACGGTTATTTATGATGTCCGTACCCCAGAACCATGGAAGAACGCTATAATCACCGTAATTCACAAAAAGGGTGACATTTCAAAACTATCAAACTACCGACCCATTAGTGTCCTCTCTCAGATATATAAGCTTTTTGCTAAAATCCTGACTAATCGGCTTACCCGTGAGTGGTTTCCGCAGCGGATATTCCACGATAGACCATATCCACACGGTAAAGCAGCTGATGGAGAAGTGCCAAGAATACAACCGGCCCTTTTGCCTAGCTTTCGTCGACTATGAGAAAGCGTTCGACAGTGTCGAGCTCTGGGCCATGTTCCACGCTCTCCATCGCTGCCACATTTATTCCCGATACGTGGATATACTGCGGGAACTATATGCCTCAGCCACTCTGCAGGTCCAATTGCATACGCTATTCAAATGCTCTTGTTAAAGTCGGAAATAAAACGTTGGAGACTGGTGACCGATATTCTTGGCCATATTCTTTCATTTGCCAAAGAACATCAACGAGAGAAGATATCGAGAAGAATACAGCTCGGGTAGGCCGCTTTTGGCAAATTGGACGATAAAGTCTAAAAAAATAAAGTAAGACAATTTGTAAGAAGGAACCTACAACCAAACAAAAGTTTGCTTTTCTAACTGGCGAGTGCATCAGGGGGATGACCATAAGCTCTTAAAGTAAGGTTATTTTGAGTGTGTGTAAGTGACAGATGTATATGACTTGTATACATCTGTCACTTACGCGATCTCAAAATAACCTTACTCTAAGAGCTTATGGTCACCCCCAGAAATGTTCTTGTCTCAATAGCCAGTGTTACACAACTAGAACTAATTACGCATTTTAATTATCATGAAACACGTGTTGTACACGTGTTTCATGATAATTAAAATGCCGTTGCGTGATAATTAAAAATAAATAAAATCTATAATCATTAGGTCGTTTTTCAACCGGTGTGATGACGCCAGTGCCTATACACATACACTTTCAGTTTCATATATATACAATTTCTTTATTAAGTCAATGTTACTATAGTTAGTCGACCAAACTGCCCAGACTTTTTTCAGTCATGTTAGGGTCGTCTTCCAGACTGCATGCAGCTAAGTACCAGTATTTTACACCTGCCTATCTGACCTTCACATCCCAATAAGTGGATAACACGATATCCCATGGCAAGACTGCTTTATTGCTTCTGCCTGCCCATAACGACTGTAAAAATTAACAAATAACAGCCGGGATCAACGACCTACGCCGCAAGGTGTAGCATAAACCGTATCATGTAAAATGTTCGAAAAGTTGTTACTCCATGTCTTGCAAAGGGCTCGGTTAGCGCCTGTTATGGTCTAGCATAATTCATTCTTTATAAGGTGCTTTCCGAGGCACGGAGGGGCTTTAGTTGTAATGGATGGTCACCCACCCACGGAACGACCTCGACAAGCGTTTCTTTACCTCCATCGAACCGTGCAACCATTTTTATTTACACTGAAAAATAATAAAAAAAATCACTAAAAATGTTTTTTTTAAAACATGCTTTTTTCGTATTCTTCTCAGCAAAGACTTTAATTTGACACCCATATCAGGGCAGTGCACAAAAAATAACTAGTTCGACATCTTGGGCCGCCCGCCATATTGTATGCACAATTTAATCTTAATCGGTGATAATTGCTTTAAAATTCAGTTGCAAGATTTTACCCGAACACACTTCCATCCATACATACAAACATACATTGCAAGTAAAAAAAAAGCTTGTAAAATAATTGGGACTTGCTAGCTTTTTTTACCTTGCAACCAAACTAATAATCAAACTCTGTTTTGTTGCTAACAAAAAAAGTTCACAAGTCCCAATATTTTTTTTCGCAATAAACACGAGCTCTGCAATATGAATAGAGTAGATTTTTCTTCATCCTCATCGACGACTATTTACAAAAAAAAGACCTTCTGTAAACATAATAAATAGCTTCCTTTTAATTCGATCAGAAAACAATTAAAACGATTTGATTGTTTAGATAATAAACAATGCTTGACTTAATTGTAGGAAGCACGAAAATCATTATGAATAATTACTTAATAAGGTTGGTCATCACGTCGCTTCTGAACAGTGAACATGAACAGTGCTGCTGAGCTCCAGTTTAGAACATAGACATAACATACCGTCACGATGTATCGGGGAATACATCGAAAGGGTTAGGCAAAAGTACACTTATAGTACAAACACATTTCACCAGTAATATTTAAGTCCCATGTTTAAGCCTATTTCCATCGAACATAAATTGAAAAAATCCTAGATGGCAAATTCAGCAACACTTCGCCCAAACCCAGGACGGTTTACTTATGATGAGGATAAAATATATAGGCATAATTTACATTGGCAATACGAAATTTAGCATAATGATCATTACGCATAATAATATTAGGCATAAATGTTTTGCCATACTGTTTATTGAGTTACCTATCATAAGTCCGAAAAATATTTGTATGAATTTCATTTACCTAAAACTTCTCAACTATTACCGTTTTTTTTCACTTTATCGAATTCACCTATTCTGCCACTGTCTCAGTTGACCTATTATCAATTCTACTTTTTTGTTACTCCGACGTTTCATTTGGGCGAAAAACTTTTTACCGAAGTTACACTTAGCCGAAATAACATTTGTTCGTAGTATAATGTACCCGAACATTCATTATACCACTGTTTTAATTACCATATTTTTATTTCACTAAACGCATAGAAAGTTTGTGCCGATAGTTCATGGTTCCCTATTCATTTGGATAAAATTTTAAGACATAATATAACATGACATACTTTTGTTTACCCTAATTATACTAACGCATAACATTATTTACGCAAAACAGCTTACGCATAATTTTTAAGCATAAATTCTCCAATTATAAACAACACAAGCATAAAATTCTTCAGCATAAATTTATTTACGCATTTACGCAATTATGTTTTAATGATATTAAAACATATTTTTATACGCATATCAAATACGCATAATAATTAATTCTTTAAATGCTAAAACACTGAATATACCTTACTGAAATACTAAATGAGAGAGAAACAGTGGGCGAATCTGTGACTTGAAACAAAAATCAGCTCGCTTCGCTCGCTATTGGACTAATTTGTTGAAATAATTATTTTGGTAATAAAAATGTCTAATGCATAATTGCAAAACAATGCGAAAACTTAATGCCAAAAAATATATGCTTTATGCTTTATGCAAAAAATATATGCCTTAAAATTTTATGCCAAGAGGGGGTTGCAGGGATGGGGGAGGTGGATGGGGTCCAGGGTGGGCCTGGACCGCATGCTCAGTAGTAGCACTTGCAATCACCAGACGAACGAGACAGAAAAATAAGAAAAATAGATGTAGAAAACATTTTTACAAAAAAATACAACCGACTTCCAGATAAAAACACTACAAAGTGAAAATTAACTTAAATTTGGAAAGGCGGTGTCCAAAAACTAGGAAACACCGACTGTAGTGTTTTTATTTGGAAGTCGGTTGTATATTTTTTTTTAAGTTTTTTATTTATCACTTTTTAGTGGTACATAATCGAAAAGTTCTATAGTATAGATTATCCCAATAACTTGTAACTTAACCGAAGATAACCGGTGAAGAATACAGGTGTGATGGTATGTTATGAAATGGTGGGAACAATAAACAGACATGCGTTTTTTTTTTTTTTTTTTTTTACTTAACTCTAATCCCCGCCAACGTAATTGGCGCCTTATGTGCTCAACCTCAGTCGTTCCGTTCAATCTTTTATGCCTCTCGTACATTCATTCCTCATACTAATTCTTTCTTTCATTCATCATCTTGCATTCTGTGGGTGGGAGTCCCACTTTTATTTAGTCTAGGCTATTGGCATAATTTATTTATTATAAAAATAGGTACATACAATGATAAATGTGCTATAAATAAATCTGAGCAAAAGAGGTGCTTTTATCACAAATTGAGCAAAAGGTGCTACAATCACAAACTGAGCAAAAATGCTGTTTATCACAGATAAACAAGGTATGCATTTATTAGACATGCATTTTTTTCAGCGATACTGTATTGATGTCATATTAAAATTCGAGATTAAACCCACAAGCACAGTTGTTAAAAAATATCATAGTGATCTTACACATTTTATAAACTTAGGTACTAACATGAAGTACTGCCGGCTGTACGTGTCCTTGCTGCATTCCGTGCTTACATTTAAATATTATATAAAATACTAATGAAGCACGGTGCGCTTCAGGTTTTATTTCGACGTATAACCGCAGTGGCTACTCTAATGCAGTACTCCAGAAACTTTTCCCTAGTCTTTTTGTCCATGAGCCCATGCAGGCTCTCCCTCGTTATTTTCCTATCCAGCTCACATTCAAGTCGGTAGCGTTCCCTGATAAATAACGGGCACTCTACAAGTATGTGCTGGACAGTCTCTGCCACGCCTGGATCGCAGACGCACGATGGGTTCTCCTTACACTTGAAGCGATTCAAATATTCAGAGAACCCACCGTGCCCCGTCAAAACTTGCGTGAGGACGCCTTCGGGCCGCACCTGTTGTACAATACGGAAAGCCGTTATTGCATCCGGAAGAAACATTTTTGTCACAGAAGCGGTCTCGCCCGACACATATCTTCGATTCCATTCATCAAGCGATTCCAAACGGATCTGTCGCTTGATAAATGAAACCGGACACTGGTCGTAGTCCGGCCTCCTCCGTAACGACAATGCTACCTCCTTAGCCAACTCGTCCGCTCGCTCATTCCCCGGCAGGCCCGCGTGGGCCTTGATCCAGAACAAAGACACAGCTTTGCTTTGGCCCAGGGCGTAAACCAGATTGGCGCGCGCGCGAACCGCCAGGGGATGGAGAGAGCCATGGTTTGCAAGCGTCTGCAATGCGGACATTGAGTCGCTGTACAAACCATAGCTCGCCTCTTGCCGCTTGAGGATCAGTTCGGTCGCCTTGCAAATGGCCAGGAGTTCCGCCTGGTAGACTGTGCAGTACGCGGCAAGGCTGAGCTTGAGGTTCCGACTTCGCCTTCATTATCCCAAATGGATAATGCGGCTCCGACCTTCCCCTCAATCTTGCTGCCGTCGGTGAAGATTCGCACTTCATTTCATGCTATCTAGCAACTCCTGGTCTGTCAGGCACATGAACTCCAGGGGCATTTGTGTAGCTGGATGAGGGGCTTCTGCAAACCTCACCGCAACCTCGATCTCCCTGTCCTCCGGCAAAAACCGGGATGACCCTCTCCTCGCTTCATACAGGGCGGCTGCCTCTTGTATGCGCAGGTCTAGAGGTAGTATCCCAGATAGTGCCAGTGCCGAGTTCAGAGAGACAGTACGGTAAGATTTGCAGAGTTTCTGAGCGAATCCCCGTTGAACAGAGCCTAACTTCTTCCGTATACCCAACTTATTGGCAGCGGGTGCCCAGGCGGCGGCTGCGTATATTACTATGGGCTCAATCGTTGCTGTGTAAATCGTGTGTATGACTTGTGTCTTTAATCCCCAGCTCACCTTTGCGGCTCGAGACAGCTGCTTGTATACGTCAGCTGCCTTCTTGCAGACGTTCGCGACATGCTCATTAAACGTGAGCTTATCGTCTATGGTTAGACCCAGCAACTTCATTTTCTTGACCATACCGATGCCAACCCCGGCCATGCTCAGCATTGGAGTGTCGTACTTAAGCTTGTTGGTTAAGGTCATCGCACAGGTTTTGTGCGGTGCGAACCTCAGCTTATTTCGGACGCCCCAATCCTGAACATGGGCGAGGGCTGCATTAGCAGATCTTGAGACTTCAGTCGCAGTGTCCCCATCCACGACCAAGACGATGTCATCCGCAAACGCCTGCACATAAATTCTGCGCTGCTCAAGGTCCTGCAGTAGTGGGTCGAGAACGAGGTTCCACAGGATTGGACCACCGATCGACCCCTGAACGCAGCCCTTGCTAGTCTCTCGAGTGCATTCCTCTCCGGCATACCGAACTTTGACCTTCCTATCGTCGAGATAGCTGTCTATCAGCCTTCTGATGTTGACCGGGCACTTTTCCTCAGCCAGTCTGACCCTTATAGCTGGCCACCAGGCGCTATCGAAGGCCCCCTCTATGTCCAACGACACCAGGACAATTAGCTTCTTCAGCCTCAACTTGTCCTGTACGTGCTCGATTAGCGTATAGGGGGCGTCCTCGGTGCTCCTTTGGGGCATGAAGCCAAACTGACGAATACTAAACCGCGGTACGAGATGCCATTTCAGACGCGCTACTACCATCCTCTCCAGGACCTTCCCCAAAACAGGCAGTAGACCGATTGGTCTGTATGCCTTGGGGGTGGTACAGCTATCCTTGCCCGGCTTTCTGAGGACTACGACTGTAGCCTCCTTCCAGGTCGTTGGGAAGTGTGCCAATTTGAGGCACTTATTGTAGAGGGCAAGGAAAGCGTCCGGGTCCTGGTGGATCGCTCGACTGCAGATATCAGAAGTCAGTCCATCCCCTCCTGGTGCCTTTTTGGGATTGAAACCCGCCACAGCGGTCTTCAGCTCCAGCGTCGTAAATGGGGGATCATGATGTACAGACATGCGATTGCAAACAATCCCGAGAGGTTCCCGTCATTTATTCCCGTCATTTATTGAAGAGGTATGTTTTGTATCTCCGAAATTCTTCATCAGATCTTTATCAAATTTAAATGGAAACATTTTGGAACAAAATTCATTCGCAAAAAAAAAGAATTTTGCAAATCCGTTTAAATATGACGGAGTCATAGAAATATAAAATACAGGAGAAGTGGCAAGGGGGCGTGTCGGTGTCCGCGCGACGTGGTCTGACTGAGCATGTCACAGGCAAATGGCCGGTCTCCGCTAAACAGTGCGCTTTCGACCGTCATCGTGACAAATTACAAGAAAGCCGTGTTGTTCAGTGGTTTCTTGTAAAAAGCGAAGCCTAAACCAAAACTTTGTAAATCATAGAATCACTTACAATAAGTGAGTACAAGTATTTCACTATATTTGTCTTTAAAATCATGAAAAACAATAAATCGTAAAATATTTCTTGCTTCTACTATGTTATTTTTGTATTGAAATATCACAGCGACTGTACTATTTTTGCATTAAATACATTGCTTCCTAACCATTACCTAAGTTTGTCGCTAAGTGACTGGACAAGCAATGTAAAAATCACAAAACGAAACATCATTGAGCGGATGCATCGCGTAGTACGGCCGCTGCTCCTTGCGACGAGTTAGTGATGTGCTTGTGCAGATCCACTAACGTAGGCTATCGATAACAATGTCGATGACGAATGAAATATTGTTATTATATTTTATTTTCAATTTGTCAACCGTTTTCACCCGGTTGGAAAATCGATGCGAAATAATGTGTATTACTTATTTTGATTATTTTACAGCGTAGTAGAGAAATGCGTAACCAACTTTTTGACAAAAAATGCAACCCCAATAATATCAAAGGGTCAAGTGCTGCACAAATACCTCCACTTTACAGGTCAGTGATTAAACACCATAGCACTAGCAGGGTTCAACAATACCTCCTGTTTCAATTCAGTTCAATTTATTTATTTCAAGTAAAACAGACTCATAACATAATAACAATAATAGCAGCACAAAACAATTAAAATTTTCTACATTAAAAATAAATTAAACATTACGCTATGAAAGCCTAAACCAAAGTAACCGGATTTTTGATTGTTTGAATTTTTTGATTTACTTAATAATTTATATTTTTAGCTGCATATTTGTTTTAACTATAAAATTTTCTGGACAAACCGTTTTTTTTATTTATTTTCAAGTAAACAAAAAAAAAATGTACAATAATAAATGGGTGAATCGATAAGTTTCCGATTTAGTCAATCACTAGCGTGTATGTAAAATAAATTGCTTTTGCATAGCACAACGATAGCGACCGATGTTTTTGTGTACGTAATTTGTACGGTGATTGGTATATACACGCTGTGCTTGAAGGGATAAGGTTTATAATTTATTGTGTAGTCGTTCTGATTAAAGAAATGCGGGTGTGTGCGTGACTGCGTATCTATTGCCTTTACTGAACTGCATGTGTAGTAGTTGCCGTGTGGTAGGGGCAAACTGGAGACACAGATTTCCGATATATTTTCGTCTACCGGGCATATCTCCTTGTTTATTATATCTATGGACGGAGTAATGCCCAAACACACATTAAAAAAAATAGATAAATCTGATTTGAGAACCTCCTCCTTTTTATGAAGTCGGTTAAAAACAATTGACGACACGGTTGACGTAATGGTTGAGCGATCGGCTGCTACATTGCATGTCGCGGGTTTGATTCCCGCAAGGAACAAATATTTGTATGGCCTACAGATACTTGTTTCGGATCTGGGTGCCATGTGTATGTGAATTTAAATTTTTGTAAACACTCAAACGATACAAGAAGATATTCTTAGTGTGGGGCAATGATTTAAATAAATACATATATATATTTAATATTCGATTGTGTGTCGCACAACAGAACAGCAACAATCACTAAGTAACAGAGAAAAAGAGAAAATAAACATGATAGAATAAGACTGCTGAACTTGCCTATATTGCAAGGGTTACCATTCAGCATTTGGTAGGCATTAGACACCCAGCGCTGATTTTCAATTGGCGCCCTGCAGGGACACAACACAGCAGCAACAATCACAAAATGAAAGAGAAAAATAGTAGGGAACCATGATCATATCGTAAATCACGAGGAGGGTAACTGTATGTAGCAAAGAGCACTTGGCATTCAGAAAATGCTTACGAGTAGTTGAACTCGCCAGCAATCCACACTCTAAACATCTTCGAGTTCATCGCTCAATTCAACCTCGCAGCATTCGGTACCTGCTCCAGAGGTGAGTCCAGTGACAACGGACGCAGTAGCTGTGTCGAAGTCGAGCGACAAATACTTCTCGCCGCTGACAACACCATCACTGTCACCGTGGAAAAGTTCTACCGTGAGTCAGTTCAGGACCTCGAAGACCCGCTGATAGGGTTCTCGCTTCTGGTGGAAATGTACAGCGCATGCGATGGACACGATACATTATTGAAAAACTTTTTACCAAAAAATCTAACCGACTGCCAAAACTAAACACTACAAAGATAAAACAAGTTTATTTTCCGAAGTCGGTGTCTTTTGTATTGTACTCATTATTTTCCGTTTTTCGATACCGAGTTCCAGTGATCACCAAATGATACTTTCTGAGTGCAAATGATTGCTTTGTTGATGAAAATACCAAAATCGCTATATGTATGCCTATAACATTTGAGGAGTTCCCTCGATTTCATTAAGATCCCATCATCAGATCCTGACTTGATGACCATGGGACCACCTGTTAAGAAAATAAGAATTTTACAAATCGGTCGGCGTATTTGGGTAATCGGGGAACATACAAAAAAAGATCCCGACTAATTGAGAATCTCCTCCTTTTTTTGAAGTCGGTTAAAAATAGGCAAACAAGCACTCGTATATGGCTACAGTTCATCCGTCATCACACATTGTTTCGTTCATCTTCTTTTTTTGGTATCGATTAAATCAATTTTACCCGATCAGTCCGACCAGTGCTTGGCATGTGAAAGATAATAATTATGCCTGGAAAACGGCAATTTCAGAGAAGACTAGAAGAATAGAAAAGTATGGAAGAACTTTTAATAATTCTTTTCCTGATACCTTTCAATAATTAGTCAACAAATCTCTCATGTCCGTCTGTCCGTCTGTCCGTCTGTCCGTATGTGTATCTGTCTGTCTGTGTATCTCTCTGTCTGTGTATCTGTCTATCTGTCTGTCTGTCTATCTGTCTGTCTGTGACCATTTTATTTTTAAATGATTCGACTTATTAACTGATGTCCAAATAATTGTTTAGCTACTTAATGATTTTATTATGTACTGGCCGCCCGCCCGGATTTGCCTGTTACAAATTATATACAAATTACTGTTTCTATTGGTGAAAACCGCATGAAAATCCGTTCGGTAGTTTTCGAGGTTATCGCGAACAGACGTGGCGGATCCACTTTGTTTTTACCCGACTGCCGATGGAGGGTGATGTGTTTATATAATAAGTAGTGATAGTGATGTCTTTACTATCTAAATTTGCAACTTGAAAATATATTTTATCTACACTCACAACGTAATGTTCCAAATATGAATTCAAAAAATAGTGTAAAAACAAGTAATTTATATTCGTGGATAGGTTAAATTAAAAAAAGCCATTTCATTGCAACATTTTTAAAATAACTTTTTCATTTTATTTTTTTACTTTATTGGATATATTGCACACTTTTATTTTTTTTTATTTATTGGCGCTTATGGGCTCATTAACTAAATGCAGAAAAGTAGTCTCATTGTCTTTGGAGGCGTGCGCTGCGCAGTCATGCGCAATGAGAATTGCCCGCCATACCAGATAATTCTACGTTTCCACTTTTATTTTATTTCAAATGTATGAGAGAGGATAAAATAGTGTATGCAACGGCATATAATTAGGTATTAAAACATTTATATAACCCTTATTATATGGCCATTGCACAAACTACAATTTTAAAGGAAAAAAATTAAATGCAGTTTATTTTATCAGTGATTAAAATTATAATCTTGTAGTAGGTAATAACGGTCAATTATTTTCACGTTATTAATTTCGTAATTGCTGCTTAACCTTGATTGCCTATATTTTGGCACGTGTAAAAAATTTAAGCATGAAATATTTGTTAACATAACTTTTGAATTCCCCTTAGAATTCTTGAGAAATGGCAAAACCTCTTACCGTAAAATGAGTTGAATAGGAATGCAGGGATGAATAGGAACAACACTTTGACGGGAATTTTCACGTTATTTAAAATTTGTTTGCGGCATTTTAGTAGGTACTCCAATATATTACATTATTATAAAAAAAACAACGATGCTTTGTTTGAAACCATGAAATGGTATCAAAGTTAAAATCCTAATCAAAGTTTTGTTTCCATACACCCCTGCATTCTTATTCATCCGGTTTTACCCGGTACTCAGAAATGAGAAAACTTGGTTCCACTGTGAGAGAGACACGGAGGCTTACAGGACGAAGAGCACTATCCCTTTTTATATATAAACTAGCTGTGCCCGTAGCTTCGCTCCCGTCAACTGCCTACCTACCCTACCCCACCTACCCTACCCTACCTACCCTACCTACCCTACCTACCCTACCTACCCTACCTACCCTACCTACCCTACCTACCCAACCTACCCTACCTACCCTACCTACCCTACCTACCCTACCTACCCTACCTACCCTACCTACCCTACCTACCCTACCTACCCTACCTACCCTACCTTCATCATAAGAACCTTCTCCTAACAATAACAAACACAACAAAAAAAGATTTTGCGAAATGTAAACAAGAAGAAAATCATGCTGTGTAGTTGGAGCATACATATTCACCCTCTCTCGCCTCACGTCAAAGGCGTAGGCCTACCTTACCCTACCTAACCTACCCTACCTACCCTACCCGACCTGCCCTACCTACCCTACCCTACCTACCCTACCTACCCTGCCCTACCTACCCTACCCTACCTATCCTACCCTACCTTCATCATAAGAACCTTCTCCTAACAATAACAAACACAACAAAAAAAGATTTTGCGAAATGTAAACAAGAAGAAAATCATGCTGTGTAGTTGGAGGATACATATTCACCCTCTCTCGCCTTAGGCGGCACGCCACCATAATGGCGGTAAGTCCCCTCTTTGAGGCGTGGCTGGAAAGACCTCACGGCGTCCTTACCTTCCGCATGACGCAGGTCCTCACCGGACATGGCAAGTTCGGGAGGTTCCTGCATCGGATCCAAGCGGAAGAGACGCCCGGGTGCCGCCACTGTGCGGAACGCCCGGAGGACACGGTGGAGCACACAGTCGAGGTGTGCCCTGCTTGGGCGGAGCACAGCCGTGCCCTCGTGGGGGCGATCGGCGGCGGAGACCTCTCGCGCCGGGCCTTGGTTCAGGCCATGGTCCGGAGCGAAAGCAAAGGAGGAGGCCGACCGCATCAGGCAACGGCGCCCTCGCCGCCGCCGCCGGGATCCCAATCCCGATATCCAGCCACCGTAGACGCGGGCTCGTGGACAGCGAGCCATGGGTAGCTCGCTGTCCGATCGTCCGGTAACTACCCGGACCGAGCCAAGGCGTCGACGGCGCGCACTGTTCCCGCGCGCCTCAAGGAGTTGTCAGCAAAGAGAGGGGCCCAGCTGGTTCGAAGCCTACCGGGGTTCGGGGTAATCCGAAAGGAAGCTAGAGCCCCGGTACGAAGGCTAGAAGGAACGGCGCGGGGTTTTTAGTCAGTACAAGTCTGACACTATCTCCCGCTCCACCCAAGAGCGGGATTTGTCATAAGATGATTTCCCCGTCGACAAAAAAAAAAAAAAAACCCTCTCTCGCCTCACGTCAAAGGCTTAGGCCTATACATTTATGACAATTTAAGCTGGAATAAGCAGGTCGCTCAGATTAGCCAGAGAGTCACATTCTCACTGCGGCCTCTCTATAGATTCAAACTGATGAAATGGTTCAAGCTTTTGTAGTGCCTATAACCGTCTATGCTGATGTTTGTTACTCTGATCTATCCAAAGAACTTCTTAATAAAATTGATCGACTTCTTAAAAAATGTATTCGCTTTATATTCGGGCTTCGTAAATATGATCACATTTCTTCCTTCCGTTCTCAGCTTAAATGGCTGCCTATCCGTCAGAGGAGATTTCTCAGATCCCTCTGTATGTTCTTCAGCATCATGAACGATCCTTGTACTCACGCATGTTCTTACGATCTTAACCTTCGAGCTTCCAAAAACTTACTTCTCCATATTCCTTCTCACCGCACTGGTTTTCTATCTAATTCTTACACTATCTCTACTATAAAACTCTGGAACGTGCTTCCCCTTGACATAAAAAAGCTGAGAATAAATTTTTCATTTAAGCGTAGAATTCGGAACTATTACTTGTTCTCTCATACATAGCTCGGTCTTCGTCATAATTATTATATTTAAATTTCTGTTTCATTTTAAATAATAATATAGTATTTATTATTATTTCGTTTATTAAATTTTTTACACATCTACTTTTTACATTTTTAAATATTTCTTTATAAAAACAAATCATAAAAAAAACATTTAAAAATATAAAAAATATATTATTATTATTATATTTATTAGAATATTGTTTTAGTAACTATTTATGTATTTTATTAGTTAGTTAGTTTATTAATATCCGATTTTAATATTTGTTCATTTTTTATTTTTATTTGTACTCCTACCACTGTTGTGTCCTTATTAACCCAACGGTTGACTGGTAGAGAATGCTTTGCTGCTTTAAATCCGCCTATGCATATTGTACATGAAGTTTAAATAAATAAATAAATAACGAGCTGGCTGACAAAAACTATAAATATCCTCCGACTGCACAGCATGATTTTCTTCTTGTTTGCATCTTTGCAGTCGGGTTTTTTGATTTTATTAACTTTTTATTCAAAACTATTTAGTTTTTAAACATATAAGTGGTGTATATTTTTGTTATCAACTCCAAAAACCCTTTACTTTGATACTTCACTCGATGGGTTTCGAAGAAAAAAAAAATTGCAACCCCTATATAATGGCGCCCAAAATCCGCCATGTTCCTTTTTTTAACGACACTTCATCTAAGAACACTTGGGCGACCAAGACCTATCCAACGATATCTAAATTATAAAAATCCGTCACGTGGTTTGAAAGATACGAGATAATAAAGACTATTACATACATACAAACATACATACAAGATACGCGCGACAAACATAACCCTTTCCTTGCAGCCGGATAAAAACCACCTCTAATTTACCTCCATTTTCATTTGACTTTAACATTGATTTTCATCTAGATGAAATTGCTACATAAATATAAACGTTTTTTAAGTACAAGAAATGTCTTTCAGTTGTTAAATAATACCCAGTTTCTTAAATTATGACTTAAGATCTTGTGAAGACTGGTGGTTTTTCATAATGTGACAATCGATTTCCGGCCATCAATGCCCATATTTATTTTATTCTAAGGTATTTTTGCTTACATTAACAACTTGTATGTGTTCACAATTTAGTTTGCGATTATGGAAAAGCCTCCTTGAAATGTATACATAAAGTTCAGTTTGCTCAACAAACAACATGTTTTTGTGCCTATTTTGATAGTACTAGACATTCTAAATTCAATTTAATTTACAATGGCATACAGTTGATATTTAGTTTCTGTGGAAATAATATGTTTTTAGTAGGCCTTATATGCGTTGTAGGCGTTATAACCATCACAGCTCTTGAATAAAAAGTTCATGAATATTTATAATTAAGTACAATATTTGTTGCTGGAATTGTCATATTTTGTTTTTATTTCTTTACTTATGTAATACCTTTAGACGAGCAATTCTTGCATAAATGTATGTATATAATCTGAATCTCGGAAACGGCTTCAACGATTTTCATGAAATTTAGTATGCAGAGAAAAAGACGTTTTCTAAATATGAAAGCTAGATAGCCCAGCTTTCATATTTAGAAAACGTCTTTTTCTCTATTTTACCCGAGAAGAGCTGTGTCGCCCAGGTACTGTACGTTTATATGCGATTATTTATAGTCTGTAAGTCTGATCTTCAAAAATTTATCACAAGCAATTTAATGTAGGTAAGAACTTAATTCCTTTTGTAATCGTACTTGTCCTTATCCACAATTTGCGATCCGATCGCATAGGCTGTCTTTCCACCACTTCATATAAGCCTATACTGTCACTCTACCGGGCAAAGGGAATGCCAAATCCTTTCAAGTACTTGTTTCCTTTTCAGCCGCATGCGCAGTGACCGCTGAACAATAGTCTTCACAAATTGGATGCTTGAGGATGGACGGCGCCACTCAGGCCAGCCCAGAAAGAGGTGGCGAGACGATCAAGGCGCCTACTGCTGGGGCTGGTCAGAGGTAATTCACGAAAAGGATATTTTATGATAGTTTTTCATATTCACCATTCAATATTCATAAATTGTACTGTTACCCAAAGTTTGCTATCGATAAAAAAGTCACCCTGTATGACTGGGTTATACCCAGGTTCAAATAATTAGTATTTTAATTAAGTATCAATAATTTGGAAAATAATGGTTTTTTGGTGTTTTGATTCATGATTCCATTAAGGAAAATAAACATCCAAAGTGACTTTAGGGCAAATCGAGGTTGGATAAGGATGTTGAAAAAAGAGAAAACCATTGATAAGTATATTTTAATATGCAATATTTCAATACCTGAAATAAAGTACGCTCGATGACATACATAGACCTAGGGGTGACCATAAGCTCTTAGAGTAAGGTTATTTTGAGATCGCGTAAGTGACAGATGTATACAAGTCATATACATCTGTCCCTTACACACACAAAAAATAACAAAAAAAAATCCTTTCTCTAAGAGCTTATGTCACCCCCCTGAATTCCGAATAAAGAATTCGAAGTTAAGTATGTAGTCAAACTTTGGCATAAGTAAGTTAGAAAAATTTTTAACTCTAAAAAACTATATTCAAAAATCATCAATAAACTTCTTTATATGAGCAGACTAAGAATTTTATAAGCTTTCCAAACAACGGACAGTCAGATTAAACTAAAAAAAATATATTTTGACTTCAGTGCTGACGCACATATTACATTTAATCCTAAAAAATTAAACGTATCCTAATTAATAATTGTTTTTATCAACACGCTACAATCGTGAGGAATAAATCCTCAAGCGTCGTCAAGGAAATCCACTAGTCTTGCCAGTAATAATTGTTAGTGTTTATAACTACCATGCATAGGTCTATATATTTACTATAAAACCTCGCTGATCATTTTCCTTCATTCCATACTGTGACCAAACTTCTCCGCGATAGTACACAAAATAAAAATGGAAGAAATAAAACCGTGTCCAATTCTTGAATTTAATGAAAATCAGTTGATGACTGTTCGAAAATGTTTTGGTTATGACGATTTGAATAAATTGAAGCAGGATATTGATCAGTTTCAAGATTGGATTAGTAAACAACCGCATTTTCGGTTAAAGGAGTTTGGTGAGTTTATTTTTCATTTTTAATCTACTGCCTAGTTTCAGCGGAGACTAGCTAGCGACGTGTAATGAATATATTATCAAAAACCATGGTATACTTAGTAATGCAATCGTTATTGCCTTAATCAATTAGATGGCATTATCATCTGTGGATATTGTTTCAAAGAGCTAAATGAGGTTTTCATATCGCGGTAGTTTTGAAGTTGTTATCCCAATTAATATGGGACAGGGCAGGAAGACGATGATGAGGTATTAGTTTTGAAATTAATCTCTAAACCAGCCTTTGCAGCATTGGCATTTTAAATATTTTAAATTTGTTTATTTTAAAGGATACCTAGTACAAGAGGAAAACAATGATTATGGTAACAAAAACATCCAGATTATTCAAAGGATATGTTATAATTAAAACTTAAATTAATTATCATAGTCTGCAATATTACTGTCTAGCAAGAAAATTAATACCTCCCGTGAATGATTGACAAACTTTCAGGATTCTGGCTATCCTTAACAACTGACAATGATCTCCAAATGACAGCTGGAGCTAACAGCTTGCCATGCTTTTCGAGGTTATCTCTCATGGATAACAGTAGGAAAATTATAGCAATGTTTTTTAATAAATATGACATAAGGTTAAGAATTCAATTCTCATATATCAGGAAAAGTAAAACGACATTGGGAAATTCTCAGAAGCAGCAACTTGTTTTGCATGTAGGCCGATGAATAACAATTGTTATGGAAGTAGGGATTATTATTTTTAACCGATTTCAAAAAAAGGCGGAGAGTCTCGACTCGTCGGATATTTTTTATTTATTTTTGTGCACCGACGCCTTGAACGATTTTTAAAATTGTTGTCTTGTTTGGAAGAGTTTACTTTTCAAGTAGTCCCATAGTCATCAGGTCAGGATCTGATGATGGTCTCTTGGAGAAATCGAGTGAACTCCTCAAATATTATAGGCATACTTATAGTAGAGCAGTGGTGGCCCAGTGGTATCGGCCGCGACTTACAAGTTGTAGGTCGTGGGTTCGAGCCCAGGCAGGCGCTTTACTTTGAGTAAATTATTTCATCACCACTGCTCTCAAAACGGTGAAGGAAAACATCGTGAGGAAACCGGCATGTCCTAGAACTAAAAAAAAAAAATCGAAGATATGTGACATCCACCAACCCGCACTGGGCCCGCGTGGTGGATTACAGCCCATTCCCTCACACAGAGAGGAGGCCTGTGTCCCAGCAGTGGGAACATTAATAGGCTGATGATGATGATGATGATGACTTATAGTAATTTTGGTACTTTCATCAACAATGGAATCGTCATGAGATGTACTTTGGCTATAAATGATTTTTATGGTATTTGGAAGTATCTATCATAAGTAAAAATAGATAATTAAAAATCATTAAAAAAAAAACCGACAATTCAATTCAATTCATTTATTGCATCAAATACTTCCAAAACAAAACACGTCGGTGTTGAAAAACAATAGGTACCAAAGACACTGACTTCAGACAGGAAGATTTTTTTTTAAGTGTTTTTTTTGAAGATCGGTTCGATCTTTTTGTTTTTATATCGACGGTTGAAAGGCTAATTGATCTAAGCGACATTTTGTAAAACTTGCAGGAGGTAGGATGATAGTTATTTTTTTGGAAAAAAAAATCATAAAAAAACAACTATTTGATAGACTTTTATTTATTTAATAAAGTATATCCCTTATTAAGTAAGGAAATTTTTTAAGTTATTACTGTTAAAAATTTTGTATTATTTTAGAAAATTTATGTTGGTTAGCCCAAAATGCATCAAATTTTGTTATTTTTTGAGAAAAGCAAAATGGTTCAAATACCTACTGTAAATAAAATAGCCGAAAGTAAACTGGCTCAAGCAACGACTTAGAATAAAATAATACGAGAGAAAATGAATTTAGCGCCAAGTCGACTGACAATTAAATATGCCCAATAAGCCTGAGCAACATGATGGTGTTGCACCAGAGAGATGTAGTTTGATGCAGATGCCCCTTAGAGGGACTGCAGGATGAAACAAAATGAATCCTTACTAGATTATAGTAGATATTGATGCTTAAGCCATCACTATTCAGCAACGTCCATAAGATATTTTTGAGGTCGGTATGCCACTTTATACAATTTTAGACAGTGACTTGTATATTTTTTATTTAAAAAAAAACATTTTTGTGTAGAGGAATCTTTCTCGATGTTGATCCAAGTGTCTTGGAAAAACTTATTAGATAAGGTGACCCTAAGCTTAGGTAGTAGTATCACCACGGAATACATTGTACTTTAGAATCAGTTTAAAATAAAACAACAAATAAATTGTTATCTATTTAAATAAATAAAAAGACAAGTCCTGACTGACTGACTGACTGACTCATCAACGCCCAGCTCAAATCCTTGCACCTAGAAAGCTGAAATTTTGCACAGAGATTTCCTTTATTATGTAGACAAGGAATAAAGAAGGATTTTTCGAAATTCAAACCCTAAGGGAGTTAAATAAGGGATGAAAGTTTGTATCAAACTCTGTCATTTTTAATTTGAAATGAATAAAATATGGTATTTAGCCTCTAAATATAAATTAAAAAAACACTTCTTTAAGGATTTTTTGAATTTCATCCCACAAAGGGGTAAAAGGGGGTGTTAAAGTTTGTAAGAAAAATAAATAGTTTATCGTCAAAATTACTTGAAACTTAGTATTTCTGTTCTTCATCACAATTAAAGACAAAGGTATTTAAGGATTTTTTGAATTTCATTCCTTAAGGGGGTAAAAAGGGGTGTTAAAGTTTGTATGAAAAATAAATTGTTTATCATCAAATTACTTGAAACTTAGTATTTCTGCTCTTCAAAACAATTAAAGAAGACATATTTAAGGATTTTTTGAATTTCATCCCTTAAAGGGTTACGAAGGAGTGTTAAAGTTTGTAAGAAAAATAAATTGTTTATCATCAAAATTACTTGAAACTTAGTATTTCTGCTCTTCAATACCACTAAAGAAAAACGTACTTAAACATTTTTTGAATTTCATCCCTTAAACGGGTAAAAAGGGTGTTAAAATTTGTATGAATGGTCACCTACTGGATGTGCTCGGGAGGAATCAGTTTCATACCTCGAATAACACTGATACCCTCTGATTGTCTTTCCGTTTTAACGATTAAAATCCCCCTTAAGTTCTACTTTGCAATTACCATAAATAAATCTCAGGGTCAGTCATTAAGGGTGGCATGTATAGATTTAATGAAAGATTGCATCTCACACGGACAATTCTACGTTGCCTGTTCCAGAGTCAGTATGGTCATTTCGGCACCAGACAGAAAAAACACCAATGTGGTATACAAAGAAATGCATAATTAAATTCTAACTTCCTGATGACGGCTTCATTAGAGTAAACTTACTGGAGTACCCATATCTAAACTGTACAGAATGGCGCAAAACTCATCACTCTATCGGAAGATGCTATAATTTTTTCTTCAACAATTCTGCTTCGACATTTGTGAAGTAAACACACAAAATAGAGCTGGTAACCTTCAAGCGCGTGTAACCTACGCTACATCAACCCATTCTAAATCACACCCATTAGTTAGACAGTAAAGTTCTGCAAATTTTGTAGTCTACGCGAACAAAGACGCGGGCGGAAAGCTATGTTTGGATAATAATTTACAATATCCCACCAGAACTGCAAAAAACGAAACGGCCAAAATCGTGTAGTCCACGCAGGCGAAGCTGCGGGCGGAAAGCTAGTTAATTATAATTTATTCAAAATCAGTCTTCAACGTGGACGTACCTAATTTAATTCAGTAAGTAACAATCAAACATAAATATTAAAAAAAAAACAACTTTTCAGTAACTTGTGATAAATCAAAAGTAGAAAAAAATAACAATCTCGTAAAAAGCGCCCGCGCCCAATTTTACAAATACTGAATTTAATCAAAATGTTTCAACCGCCTTATCACTAACGAAATAGTTAGGTCAAAATAGCCGAAGTGACATTACTCATTATCGTTAATATAGGCTAAATGGTTCAAGAGACATAGTTAATTAAAATAACTTATTGCAAAATGGTTCAAGCGAGACGGTTTTTTAATGTAGTTGAATGCAAGATGGGCCAAACGACATAGCTTATTGTTTTGGTTTAATGCAAATTAGGCCAAACGACAAAACCACAACCATGGTGAAAAAACCCTAATGCTTTAATCGACACACGTTACAAAAGATCGAAAATTCAAAATAGCTTAAGTCATCTAGACCTCGAATTTGTCTGATTTTGTGTCGTTTAAATCAATGAGCTTAGAAATGAGCCTTGTTTTGCTGTGGGTGCTAAGCGCCAAAAAAGTAGTCAAATAAAATTGAAACCTGACTCAAACGACGGAGAAAAATTTGCTGATTCCGAATATGTATATAACTCAATATCGCAAAAAATGTCGCTTAGACCAATTAGCCTTTCAACCGTCGATATCAAATTAAAACTTTGAGAGCCTTTATTGAAAAGTTGACAATTTGTACATTCGTCCTTATACATCCTATGTTCCTTTCTATAGGAAAGATACTATAACCTGTAGTGAAACAAAGGTTTTAGATTAAGGGCCCATGTATAATTTTACATTACATTGATTTCTCCTTGTATCATTGTTGCGTTTAAAAACACAGATCTCACATGGACAAACATCAACACTACTGAAAAGCCATGCAAATATTGATTCGGTTATTGAATTCGAATCAAAGCGCAGAGGCCTAAACCTACAATTACTCGTATCTAATTATTGTCTTCTCTATAATTGAAAATTTCATAAATTAACAGCATTTTACCGATGCGTACCACCGCAAGGACAAAGGCCTTCACTCTGTGAGAGGGAATGGGCCGTAGTCCACCACGTGGAACCAGCGCAGATTGGTTAATGTCACATGGATTCAAATTTTCAGTCCTTGGACACACCGATTTCCTCAGCATGTTTTCTTTAATAGATTTTAGAACAGTGGTGGTGAAATAAATAACATAAAGTAATGCGTCTATCTTAAATGACGAGTATATTAGAGGAAGGTTGAAAGTGCCACCAGTAACAGAAAAGTTGAAAGTAATCCGTTTGTCCTGGCATGGTCATGTGATGAGGAGGGATGAAATGCTTCTTACTAAAAGAGTTATGAATATAAGTGTGAATGGATGGAAAAGGAGGGAAGGCCACAGAAAATATGGTTGGACTGTGTGAGGAGTGACACGCAAAAAGACAAAAGAAAAGGGAGTCCGTGATAGCGTGACGGGGGACAGGACGGTATCGAAGAAGAAGAATGCGCCTGTCTGGTTTTGAACCCACGATCTTTGACACGTAAGTCGGGGCCGTTACTACTGGACCACCCCTGCTTCATGTCAACATTTTGTAAAAACGTATGGAACCTTTTGACACTATAAAGGTCACAGAAAAACATAACCCAAAGACACAAATACACAACTCAACTGAAAATAAAAATGAAACCCATAATTATATTTTAAATTAACCAGCTCGCGATTATGTATCCTCCGACTGCACAACATGATTTTTTTTCTTCTTACTTACGTCTTTTTATTTTGCTTCTTAAGTAGTCGGGTTTTTTTTATTTTTTACATTAGCTTTTTTATTTATAACATTTTAGTTATAAATTTTTATTGCCGAATTACTTTTAAACATATAAGTGTCATATATTTAATCACCTCTTAAAAACCTTCATTTCGATTCCCCACAATATGGCACCCAAAATCCGCCATATTTACTATCAATTTTAATGTAACCAAAAACCCTCGCAAGGTTAAGACGAATCGATTGACGTAAGAATCATCAAAATCAGCTTATAAATACTCGTTTGGTTTCTGGAACACCACATAGGAACAAAGATACCTACACACATACAAGCATACATAGACTGATAAACATACTACCCTTCTTTGTGTCACGCAGTCGGGTAAAAAGAACAAAATGCCTTTAATATAAAGTTTATTTGATCTTAGAATCCCAGGTCAATCCAATGTTATCGCAGTTCAAAGTACTTAACCTGGTTAGTGATTCATTAACCTTGTCAAAATTATTGTTATTTTTCAGAACGTTTGCCCCAAATTATACTTCTACCTGGTATTTTGTTTCTTCTTTATTCAATTAATCAAATGTTTTTGCTGAATGATAATGATTTTATCAGAATCTAGCTGAATCCCTCGGCTTCGCTCCCGTCAACTGGCTACCTACCTACCTACGACCTACTTACCCTACCTACCCAACCCTACCATACACATCTACCAACCCTACCCTACCCTACATACCCTGCTTATCCTACCTACCTACCCACCAACCTACCAACCTACTCGTACCAATTTATTAAACTATTTATTTGAATAAAAATAATACTACAATACGAATGTTACCAACTTTTGTTTCCACCAGCGCGGTACCGGCGATCTTTTTTTAATTTTAGAACACAAAAGCTGCTACTAAGACTTAACTATGATATTAAATAGGTAAGTATATTCTCTCATAGATTTTTTTGTAGGTCATGTTAGCGAGATAAAATCGAGTCTACACAGCACTACTCAATCGAAGACGCGTGCCCGTGAATACGAGCTGTCACTAGGCACTTTATGTACTTTTTCGCGCGGTAATCGATGCCAAAATGATGTTTTGCTCAATTGTGATTAAATGAATGTGTTTTTAAAACTAATAATGAGTACTTTAATCATGTAGCACATATTTTTTATGTATCATCAATAGTTATCTCAGCGCACGCCAAATAATGATTTTTATAGTCAAAATTTTACTACTTTGGGTTACATTATCACAATTTTAAAATTTAAAGTTTCGGAGCCTATTCGATTTTGCAGTTTGGTACGGAACCCTAAATGTGCACACCGACTCGCACTTGGCCGGTTTTTTTCAACCTTTTTAGTGCCTACTTACGAAAATGTGATAGAACCGTGCAAGGTTCCAACCTTATAAACTGCCCAACTCTAAAACTGTGTACGAATTGTGTGCGAAGTTATAACCTTATTAAATACCAAAAAACAACAACATAACATTGCCCCCGTTTGCCCGAAGTGAAGTCCCTTGTAAAAGGGCAAGCCATAACATAGGAATTAGACATAACTTACTTCATTAGACTTCCGTTCATCAAAAGGGGAAAAAGATGAAATTCTTATGGGATCACACCTTTTTCTCTGGAACGCCTGGAGGTCACATCATCCCTTACCATCAGGTGAGATAGTGGTCAAGCGCAAGCCTATCAATAATAAAAAAAGGTATCAAGTTGAAATTAATCATATTTCTACTCAGGTCTGCAAACAGACCGCGACCTATTTTCTCCAACGGCAAAGTTAAGTTTGTCCCCCTGAACTGGATTAGTTCAACTTTTCATTAGAAAAATGTTCGCTGCTTTCATTGTGTATGAATTTCAGTAATGTTAGCTAGTTATTTTGGTGAATGTAGGTGTTTGCTACGGAACCTTTGGTGTGCGAATCCGACTCGCACTTGGCTGTTTTTTATTTTACTGGGCATTGTATAAAACAGAGATCCTAGATCTAAATGCTGATTTGCACTGCGTTGGAGAGGGTGCCGCTAGGTGGACCGATGATCTGGAGAAGGTTGCGGGAATCCGCTGGATGCGAGACGCTCGAGACCGATCAATATGGTGACACTTGGGGAGGCCTTTGTCCAGCAGTGGATATCTTTCGGCTGAAATGATAATGAAATGCAGACTACTCCTACTAATATACGGACTAATTCTAGTCGGCAGTATCGAATCACAGGGTATTAAGGGAAATACTAATTCCATTCAGACGGAGCAGTGGGTGGTAGCTAGTGATGCCATAAATGTATAATAATATTATTTAAATCAAAGGCATGAATCACTTAATAGCAGCAAAATGGCTTCTTTAATTAATCCGAAAACGAGCTCAATTAAACCGAACCGGACTATCAGCCCAAGTGCATGTGCAACTGGTCTAACCTGTTGCGGACCCTGACTTACGAAACTGCCTGTCAAGGGTAAATAATGAAGAGGGTTACTTAATATTGCGGCATTCCGGTGCTAAAGTCATGCCGTTCAAGGAATTTAAATACCAAAAATTACGTAAAATCAGATACAAATTCGGCTTTTAATGAGCTTGCACAGACGAAGGTTAAATTACCCATTTATACATATAGTTGGTAGCTGTCATTATGAACCTCCAAAAAAGTGACTTTCTGTCAACGAGAACGATTATCGAAAAGTAGAAAATGTATGAGATTGAATAATGCTATCGAATTGTCACGTGGTCAATCTTTTACATTTCGCTAAAGTAGACATAATGTCACTTTTTAACCGACTTCCCAAAAAGGAGGCGGTTTTATATTCGACATTGTTTGTTTTTTAGTTTTTTTATGTATGTTCACCGATATCTCCGTCAATTGTGGACCGATTTTGAAAATTCTTTTTTTGTTTCAAAGAGTATAAGTAAGTATAGAAATTGCTCCCATTTTAATTTGGTGAAGATCTGATGAAGAACTTCGAAGATATGCAACAGAACTCTTCAGTAAATAACAGCTGCAATCGCATGTCTGTTTATTGTTTATTCCATTTCATAACAGCATCACGCCAGTACGCTCTTAAGGGGTACGCAGATCTCTCATTTCACTGGTTATGTTCATGTTTCATGATATTCGGGTAATCTATTCTGGCGTTATAGGTACTTTGTTAAACAACTTGCCTATTAGGCAGGTACAACTAAAAAGGGAAAAATAAAAAAAAACTTGAAAAAAAAATAGTACCGACTTCCAAATAAAAAACTACAAAGTAAAAATAACTTTATTTTTGGAAGTCGGTGTCCATAACGCATAAATTGGTACCTATGAAAGACACCGATTTCCTTCCGAATGTCAAATGCTATCGAAATGTCACACTGTGATATTTCGTGTCACACTGTGACATTCTAAAACATTTTTATCATTTTTAAACCCCGACGTAAAAAGAGGGGTGTTATAAGTTTGAAATGTGTACCTGTGTGTTTCTGTATTTGTGTAAGTATATGCGTATTTGTGTATTTTCGTATATGTGTATTTGTGTATCTGTCTGTGGCATCATAACTCCTAAACAGATACACCGTTTTTTTTGTTTTGTTTGTATTGTGAAAATATCGGAAGTATTATTTATTAGCTATGTTTGATGAAAATCGGTTCAGCCGTTCAAAAGTTATGGGTGTTTTACTGTAAGAATCGGGGTATTTTCGCAAGATATCGTGTCATAATTACGTGTTCGATATATTATTGATCGTAGCGTGTCTCCTACTAGATACATTACGTAGTTAAAAAAAATGTCGGGGTTTTGAAAATTTTTAATTATTGCTTTTCCAATCGGTATTTCCACCCTTTCGTAAATAGAATGTCAGGTGTCTAGCGCCTTTGAGATTTCGTTAAGTCATGAGTGAATAGGATAGGTTACTTCTAGGCAAACATGTTCCACCGTCGACCACATCATCGTTCAACATCCGGTGAGAAGTGGTCAAACGCGAGAATATAAATGATTAAAATAACTTAGTTCTTAGAAATAACTTGTAACTAAAAAACACTAACAACAATTATAATACCTATGTAATTATTAGATTGACAAATAGGTATGACGCAATAATTGTACGCAGACGCATTTTATTATCATTAGAAATAGGATAAATGTCTTCTTTAATAGTATTGATGAATAGTGTCATTATATCACATATAGTATATGCAGGTATTCTGTCCAAACAATATAATTTTCGTCTTAAATTTATTTAACCGATTACTAGTATTTTTAACCGACTTCCCAAAAAATGAGGAGGTTCTCAATTCAGATATTTCAATTTTTTATGTATATTCGTGCATAACTCCGTCATATATTCGTCGAATTTGCAAAACTACTTGTTTGTTTAAAAAAAAATTGTTCTTAAATAGTCACATTTAAATTTGGTAAATATCTGATGAAGAACTTCGGAGACATACAAAAGAACTCTTCAATAAATGAAGGCAAAACTCTCGGGATTGCTGCAATCGCATGTCTGTTTATTTTTTACACCATTTTTTAACATAATATCATGCCAGTATGCTCTAAACGGGTACGCAGATGTGTACACTTCACCCTGGTAAACTATTATTCCACCGGTTATGTTCAAGTTACATGTTATTCTACTATAGAACTCGTCCATTATGTACCACTAAAAAATGAAAAAACAAATATTTTACATTTTTACAAAAAAATACAACCGAAATCCAAATAAAAACACTACAAAGTGAAAAATAACTTTAAATTCGGAAGGCGGTGTCAAAAAACGGAAACAGGAGGACCGACTTCTGAAATTGAAGTTATTTTCATGGAACGACTCTTTATCTGACCCCCATTAGCCAGCTGTGTTTGTACACATAATTTTGCACGTTAATATCTTCTGCTTCGGGTGGTAGCCAGTCTACGCTTATCGGCCTTGACCGAAATTCGGTCACGAGGACTATTCAAAGGATACCCCTTGGTAAAATCTTAAAGGGGTGCGAAGACGAACAGAAAAAATTACCATTGTCTAAACCATAGACATCTCTATGTCTATGGTACATTCCTCTGAATGAATTGATTAATATCTTTGGAAAATTTACTAAACTCCATTTGAAATAACATTTAACATGTTTCCAAATCTTTTTACAGTCCGTTCAACCGATGTTGAGTTCTATCCCGTAAACATAAGGATGCCATAAAAAGCATAAACCTGTTACCAAAACCAACTGTTTACTACAGCTACCATTTGTCGTATCACCAACGCAATAGTAGTCAAAATCGGTTGAACGGGCTGTAAAATGGGCTAATTTAAACGTCTAATGTTATCGCAAATGGAGTATAGGTACTCTGTAAGAAGAGATAAAACAATTGTGTGATTTTACTCGTCTCTTTCTTAATACAGTTAATGCAACAACCTGTGGCTTGGACTTATCAGAATACTAGAAAAGGACAAGCGTCACGTTTACTTCATCTCTCTCACTCTTTTCTGATTATATTGACTTCACAGCGGGATATACTATTACGTTGATACTATTCATGTATTTCTACGATCACGTCGGATTAACGATGTTCTTTTAACTATTTCACAGATAGAGACTTCTTAGAGCGATACCTTATCTATAGTAAAGGATCCATTGAAAGGGCAAAGCAGCGTTTCGACAAACTATGTACCTTCACCAGTTTGATGCCCGAGTTCTTGCAGAACTATGATATAAGGAACGAGTTCAAACCCCTGTTTTATATTTCGTAAGTACTTCTTTTTCTCGTTGCCCGATTTAGTATTTTAGGAATGGAACAAGAAAAGGACTCCAAACTAAAAAAAGTGACAGCCCATCAGCGATAACAATAGGCAAAAAACAAATAAGTTAATTTGAAAAACCAAAAACCCGACTGCTTAAGGCGCAGTTACCCCTGAGTAGCTAATTTTAAAATGAGAATCACGTCTAAAATGCTAGTCATATTTTTTTGGAAAAAATATATGTTAAATAAGACTATTTTCTTAATAATTTGATCTCAGAAAATTTTGAGTTTTATTCCTAGTACATAGTGTAATTAATTTGCAAAGTTATGTCTAAAACGGACAAAAACACCACAATCGCAGCAAAACCGCTGGGCGTATTTTAATGAAATTGACACCATCTTAAAGACAATTTAATTATCTACATTTTGATCTGAGGCTTTTTTTTTTAAAGTTATGGAATAAAGAGGAAAGTACAGAAAACTACTAAATTTTGTGTCGCGCGGGTGTGAAACGAGTGCGCGTTTTGTTCCCTCAAGGTCGTTGGCGTTAGTCGTCGTCTTAAGAAGTTAACTAAAAAGACGTAAACAAGAAGAAAGTCATGCTGTGCAGGTGGATGGTATATAATCGTACATATTCTCCGACTACACAGCATGTTTTTCTTCTTGTTTATGTCGTTTTATTTCACTTCTTAAGAAGTTGGGATTTTTCGGGCACCTAGACGCTCTTAAAAAAACTTAACCTTGAAAATACACCAATGTCGATCTAAACATGTTGGCATGTCTTTTAAATAATGCATAATTGTTTTTATGCAATTTTCCAGCAACACATGCCTCCTGCCAAAACCGTCTTCTGACAACTACCGCGTGTTGGTCTCCACGCTGACAGGAGAAGACGATAACACGTTTGAAGTTGCCTCATATTACAGATATTTAATTGTGGTGAGTACAAAATACTAAGTCAGTATATTTAACTTAGGTACAGTTAGCGATAATCTTTATGGCGCCTATAAAGTGTGTTTAGCTGCGAAGTAGGGTTGGGCACCCCTTCATACCCCCCACTACATGAACTTGGTACTGCGCAGCTACTTGTTACGATCCGCCTTTAAGTTTGGATCATATTAAATTAAGCTTGTCTTGAATATCAGTGAAAGAAATTGCATGAATAAACCCCCTAAACTTTTAGTTAACATTCTTTGAAATGGCCAACCCACCTTGCGTAAAGTTTACAATTTTCGACCATGCCTTCTGTGTTTCAGAAGAGTCTTTTGTGTTACAATCGGAAAGAAACAGACCGGTAGTATTATTTTAGTTCCGTATTTGAGCTACTGACTTTGTTCCTTTCTAGAAGCTTTGTTCAGGTCATCAAAGGTGTAAGTAAACGGACGTTTGGGGCACCCCCAGCAAATGGAACATCGCCCACTTTCCCAAATTATAGCTTCAGCGGCCTACTGGGTCTAAAACCCAACAACTCGTTGGTCGACCATGGAGCCCGCACTAACGAAATTGTACTAATAGACAATTTTCTTAACTTTACAGCTGGGTCAGTACATGCTACAGCATGACTACTGCAACGGGTATGAACTAGTAGGTGACACTAGGAACATCACAATGGGGCTAATAAAGAAACTGAATCCTGTTATCATACACAAGGCACTCACTTTAATTGTTGTAAGTATTCTTGCAGTTTTTCTGGCGAGATACGCAAGGTCAAATTTAATTCACTAGAAAAAAAAGGCCGCAGTCTTTTTTAAATTTGTTGACTTTTTGACGTTTATTTAATTTTAGAACAATGCAATAAAAACACCGAGTTCACAGTAATCAGAAACATGGAAAATCCACTTTTTTTACCCAAAAGTGCTAGTCAGTTGTTTTTACGCAATAATCTGCCAACGTTGCAATTGCTACTATATTTTCGAAAGGCGAACGAACAGTTTAACAGCTAAAAAAAAAATATTACTTTATGCAAACCCTGAGGCTTCTACCTATCTCCTATCAAACATAAGGATTTAAAAAAAAGGCAAAATGTAAGGGACAGACCAAGTGGCATTGACATGCGCTATCACCGAATAAAAATTGTCAATCCCAAAGCGTTAATTATATTTTACATTAATTTACATATGTACATTATTTACAATTTATATTAGAACTAATACTGACGACAACATAATACTGCCGAATCAAAATATAAATGAGAACTACCAGTATTTCCAAAACACGCTGATAAATATTTTAGACGAATGTATCCCTTCACGCAGACTTAAATTAAAAAGAAAACATAATAATTATTGGCTAACTATTGGAATAAAATAATTATGTATAAATAAAAGACAATTAAAAAATTCTTACCCTAAAAATAAACAATCAAGTTCTTACGAAAAACTATAAAACTTATGAAAAAATCCTCAAAAATACTGTAACAACGGCAACAAATATATACTACATAAATAAAATGAGCAAATCAACCAATAAAGTTAAAACCATGTGGGATATCGTAAAGGAACGGACTTATAAAAATACTAAAAGTGATAAACATAACATAAAATTACAAACGACGAGAAACCTAGTGAGTGAGCCTAAACAAGTAGCTAACTTATTTAACAATTTATTTGCATCCATTATGGAAAATAAGATAAGAGATTAGATAAGATAAATTTATTAGGACACCTTTTTTTAGATACATTAAGCACAACAACAAAATAAAATACAAATATTTAGTGCATTAAAGAAACCCTTGTCCCCACACTAGGATATCCTGTGTCATGGGATCTAGTTTTTTCGTCGTTAATGACACATTATTTTAAGACCACTCGGAGGTAGTTAGCAAATATCTGGTTACAACACAACAAACTTAACTTACTTAACTAATAACTAAAAAATACCGGCCAAACACTCGGCTTCGAACCGAGAGTTGTCTCAGTGCTTAACCCCACTGAAAATACAATTTTTCTAAGCCCAGTCGATGGATATGAAATAAACCATATCCGCAACAACTAAAAAAATAAAAATTGTCACGGCATCGAACTCCCACCAACTCTTTACAGACAGTGCGCTGACGAACAGACCTTACCATTTTACAAATTAATTAACCAATCTTTCGAAGAAGACATTTTTCCCAATCTACTAAAAAAATCCTTAATTAAACCGATCCATAAAAAAGATACTAAAACAGACCTAAAAAATTATAGATCTATTGCCCTTCTGCCCAAAGCATCTAAAGTCTTTGAAAGAGCAATGTGCGATCGTGTATACTCTTTTTGTGAAAAATTTAAGTTAATCGATGATTGCCAAAACGAATTTCGCAAAAATAGATCTACAACATTAGCAGTCTATAAATATATACAAGAAGCTTTAAATATTTTAAATAACAAACAGTACGCAATAGAAATACTACTCGATATGCCTAAGGCCTACTGACAAGGAGCAATTTAAAATACTATTGAATAAGCTATACGGAATAGGAGTACGTCGGAAAGCCGTGGGACTGGTCTGCTTCATATTTACAGGGCAGAGAGCAATTTGTTGAGGTGGAATATTATAATAAAGAAACAAAAGAAATATAGCAGATAAGATCCGATGTCAGACCAATACATGCTTCTATTCCCCAGGGAAGTGTAGTAGGCTGCTTCTTATTTCTTATATACATAAACGACCTTCCTAAAATCATAGACGGGCCCTGTGTACTGTTTGCAGATGATATTTCTATCCTCACTTCATGCCAAACAAATGCAAATTTAAACGAAGAACTTACTAATATTTTTAATACAATAATTAACTGGATGAGCGAGCATAATCTCGAAGTCAACTTCACCAAAACCAAATTAATTACTTTTCACACTCGGCAAAAAAATCAAATCAATTGAAACTTTATGTATAACCAACAAAAAATAGAAGTAGTTAATGATGTCACTCACAATAGACACATATTTAAACTGGAAAACTCATATACAGAGAGTTAAATTAAAAATTTCAAAGTTTTCATATGCCATAAGAGAAATAAAAAACACTACCAATCTAAAAATCGCACTAATGATATACTATACGTACGTCCACGCTTAGTTAAGCTGTGGCGTAATCTTATGGAGAAATAGTACGGACGCCCACAGTCTATTTATCCTACAAAAAAATCTGATACGAATAATTACTAATATAGAACAAACAAATAGCTGCAAGCCTTACTTCCAGAAACACAAAATCCTTACCTTAGTTAATGTTTACATTTTAGAATTATGTAAACTAGTTCGCAAGTACCCAGAATCTTACAACACACGTGGTGACATGCAGACAAATTATACGTTGCGCTACAAAAACAGACTAGATCTGCCCTCCTCCCGTCTTAAATTGCACTCTTCTAGTCCGTATTCTATGTCGATAAAAATATATAACAAATTACCGGAAAGCATAAAACAAGTAAACAAAACCAATATATTTATAAAGAAGTTAAAACAATTCTTAATTAATAAAAATTATTACACCATTGACGAATATCTGACGGAAAAATTCATAAAAGATAAGACAAGTAAATGACATTATTAATAACAAATTTACTCAAAATATAATATAAACATATTGAGTATTACTTTTATTAAACATATAGACAACTATTAACTCGCTAAGTAAAATTATATAAATAAATAATTAATTTACTCAGATTTTATTTATGGATTTTAAGTATTAATTTTATTAAAATAATTTTGCTGTTAACTCGATAAATAAAATGACATTAATAATTAATTGACGCGCAATGTAATATGAACATTTTAGGTATTAATTTTATTCAATATAATTTATGAATATCAAATAAAGTAATTGTAACAAATACAAAAATTGAATCGAACAAATAAGTAAGTAAATATAATACATAATTTAACATACACAAACAAAGACACACACATATTAGTACATTTTAACCGCATAGAAACAGATAGGTGCCAAATTGATAACGGAAATGTTAATTATCTCCAAGGGTCCATAGTTGTTTCTGTTACTTATATTTACCACCTGTATGTACAATATGGATGCAATAAATTTAATTTGAACTAAAATAAGAATAAAATATGTACAATTACGGGGCGTCAATCCCATACATTTTGAAACTTCTGTCTTTCGCTATCGCTGATAGAAAACTACTTGTTTAGAGCTCAGAAAGAACATTGTTTTGCTACTTCAGTTTAAATATTTATTTGTCAGAAACCTACATTATTTATTTATGAAAGGTAACTGGAAGATGGAATGCATGGAAGGAGAATATTCCATGCATTCCATAGCCTTTTCCCAGTTTGCATCCAGTCAAACCTGCTTAATATCAGATCTTTTTTTTTGTAGGTAGACTGGTAGAAAATGCCTAAGGCATTAAGTCCGCCTTTGTACTTGTGCATAAAGTTTTAATAAATTAATTAATTTTACATGGAGCGTCTGCTTCAGTTTTCAGATAAAACAATACTTCTCGGTAAGTCTGGTTCACAGGATAACATTACAAACAAGGCATTTTTCTTTGCAGGAAGCCTTAGGTCAAAGAATGAAGAAGATTCATCTAATAAGCGGCTCAAAATTCTTCGACGCGTTTCTCCTGGTCTTCAAACAAGCTCTTAGCGCGAAACTGGCACAAAGACTTGTTGTACACGGCAGTGTGGAGTCGTTGTATGACCACATACCTAGAGAGAATCTCCCGAAAGACCTTGGTGGTGATGAGAAGACTTCGAAGGAGTTGGCTGGTGAGATATTTTTAGCAGTTGTTGTGTGTATGAAATGAGAATAAAACCTCAAGAAGACTACTGATCCAAGAGGAGAGGTGTAGCTCAGGATAAACAACAGTGAATGTTGTTAGAAGTGTCATATGCAAAGGAACACACTAATATTAGAGACGTTTTTTGAATTACGAAAATGTGTTTGTATCTAAAGTTGCAGATTTCAGAATTAAATGCGTTATCATTAGTATGTGGATATGGTATGTAGATTCATGCTCCGTTGTTCTCGGGGTCGCAAGCGCACCTTTTGAGCGTGGGTTCTGGGTTCAATCCCCAGGTTGGCCAAAGTTTTGTTAGGTTTTCCCATAAGGAATTGCTCTCGGAATTGATGGTGTGGCTCCCATTCGCCTGATTTATGCCCAGTCATGTAGGATTGTCGTCCCATCGGACTGGGAGAGTAAAAGAACAGAGAGAGCACCTGTGTTTGAGCACACATTTGTGCTCACTGAGGCCGGACCACGCCTCGCCTTTCACCCGCGTATTTCCCGTTCCCGTGAGAGTGAAGGGATAAAAATAAGCTTATGTAATCCGTGGATAGTGTAGCTTCTCAACGGTGAAAGAATTTTGGAAATCGGTCCAGTAGTTTTTAAGTTTATTCGTTACATACAAAAAAACAAATCTTTCTTCCGTATAATATTAAGTATAAGTACACAAGTATATTTGTGTCCAGCGCACTTGGCTAATCTCTGTTTTGGAATTAGATCTGTGGTAGATTTTGTAACTTGTTATTTGATTTGAAAAACGCAGGAAAGGATTTTTGCCATAATAAATGTATCAGGCGATGCAGCGCGATGTTTTGTTGATCACAAAGTGATGATAACATTAAAAAAAAAAAAACTGATTCGTATACAGTACCATTACTTTGGAGTTACTATGTGTATTCTAGCCATTCAGTTAGAGATTTTTAGCAATTTATGAAATGAAACTACTTAAGAACTTATAATTAACGGTGATTTGGTTCATAAGTTAAATACCTGTTCAATACTTTCAAAGATAAACTGAAGTTTAATTAGAAGCAATCTGTAAACTTATCACGTTATTACTTCGTTTATTTTTTTGAAAATAATAGTAATTGAAACCTAGTGGTATGTTAACCTTTTGGCTACATTAATAATTATTTATTGTTATCAGCGTCGTGTGGAGATGAATGATCAAAGAACCTTATCGTTACTAGGATGCTGTTTGTCAGTAGTTATTAATCAAAGACCATTTTTATCCACAGAAATTGACTTTAAAGAAGTAAGCACCGATGAACACATAGCAGCAGTGAAGTACATGGAAAGAGCTTCTACAGACGAATCCTGTCGACAAACTTGTAAATTCAACGAGGAGTATTCGGGCATGCCTGGATCTTTCAAGACTTTATGTGTAGACTAGATTAGTTCCTACCACGTTCTTAATTGTAATGTGTTAACCATCAAAAGGATATAATGAAACAAAAGGCCTTAGTCCAGTGACATTTTATCACCGAAAGTGTCGCCATGGCGATTAGAAAAACGTTTAAAATGTATGGGAATGTCAAGAGCTATCAAAATGTCTCGTGATAAATTCCTTACATTTTTGAATATCAAACATCGCCATCGCTGATAAGATGGCATTTTCAACCAGAGCTATAATAATCCATTTGAGAAAAAACAAGCCATTTAAATAAGCCCATTTTATAGCCCGATCAACCGATTTTGACTTCTATTGCGTTGGTGATACGACAAATGGAGCTGTAGTAAACAGTTGGTTTGGTGTTGGTAAGGTTTATGCTTTTAATGTAATCTTTATGTTTACGGGATAGAACTCAAAATCGGTTGAACGGACTGTAAAAAGAGTTGTAAGAATATCTAACGTTATTTCAAATGGAGTATAGCAATTGGTAAAATGAATGGGATTGCCAAGCGCTTTCGAAATATAATGTGACGTATTCCTTAAATTCTGGCATTTCGACAATCGCCATCGCTGGTTGATTTTGGCAGTCGGGTGTAGTTTCTATGTGGTTCCATAATCAAGCGCCGAGGTGAGAAAAATGTAGCGTCAAAAAAGGAATGAAGACGGTTTATCTCAGCTATGAACTAGGTAACTAATTTTCCCTTCAGAAGAATTCTTTTCTAACAAAAAAAAGGTGTTCAGATATGTATGTATGTATGCTTGTGGAAATAAATAGTTTGAATTTTAATTTGTTTTTTTATACATACATAGACTGATAAACGGATTATTCTCCTTCGGCAGTCGGGTAGAAGAAGTTAACCCAGTAAGATGCTGTTAATTATCTTGATCGTACTTCCGGGATTATCCTGATAGCCGTGGTATACCTCTCCATTCCTCAAGCACCTCCGTATATGTTGCCTCCTTGGCGCTACGTCACTAAAGTGCTAGCGACCCTTTATGGGGGCCCATTAATTGAGTGTGCAAGTTACCCCCTGCCATGTTATAGACGTGTAGTTCAACAGTGCTCAGGCAGAGGCCAGTAATTTGCCTATAGTTTTAGGTAATTGATCCACTAAACCTACCAGACCCATAGCCATTTTTCTCCATATTTGGCAGTAGTCCTGCACCAACCGTAGATTGCCCTTGGGTGCACTTGCGTAGTGCATACTTGGATAATCGTCGGGTGGTGTCACATTTCCTGATACATACCTAACGAGGCCACTGCGAGATGGCTTCGCCCCCTCTAACGCCTTTCGAAGAAAAGTAATGATAAAAAAAAAAAAAAAACTCCACCGTAGTATCTCTACGTTGACATCGTGTTGAGGCTTGCGCGCTCCTAAATCATAGGTCTGTGCCGGTAGATTCTACTTTGCTGTAAAATACCTAGGGTGAGGGGCCAGACTAAAGGTTAACGTGCACCTTTACGTACCGCAGGAGCTGCACGCGCCACATTCGTTGCATTTTCTCATGCTCTCGCGCAATCCGCGTCGTACGCGCCGAACGCGCCGCATGCATCGTATCTACTTCTATACATCTTAGTATACAAATATTTTAAATATGGATACGGATGACGTCTCCACGCCACCCACACCGCATTCGCCGCAAGCATCGATCGCGCCGAATTTGATGAGCGCGGATAAATGCGCGACGTTGCATACGATTTCATATAAAGATTTATAAAATCCGATGACTGCGATGCGAGCAGCTCTTGCGGCGCGTCTAGGTTCGTGTTCACCTAAAGAGAGATACAATGCACAGGGCAGCTTTTTAGCGAGCTGGTGCGCAGAACTGACCCCACGGACCCGATCTCCCGGGAGAAGTCTTCTCCAACTTGCCTTTACTTGTCGGTCGGAGTGCCTTTGCTAACGGGGAACAGAGCTTCCACCTCTATCTTGCCTTTATCGGCTGGCTTGAGTGGAGATTCGCAAAAGCAAACTTGCTCGGAGGAAGGCAGTTAACCCAAGATGATGGTAAGGATCTTGACCGTACTACCGGGATAGTCCTGATAGCTGTGGCATACCTCTCTACTTTACTGCCGTGTAGATCAACAGTCGGTCAGGCAGGGGCCAATAGTTCTTTTATAGTTTTAGGTAATCGATCCACGAAACCTCCCAAACCCATAGCCCAATCAGTTTTGCCTCCATTTTCTGCAATAGTCCTGCACCAGCCGGAGATTGTCCTTGGATGCTCTTGCGTAGTGACTAGTGCAAACAGGGATAATCGCCGGTTGGTGTCACATTTCATCCTTCATGTCTAACAAGGCCTCTGCGAGTTGGTTTCGGCCCCTAGTTCGCCTTTCAAAGGTCCGGGACAATAGGGTCCCGAGAATCTCAAAAAATTAAAAAAAAACACAATCCGAAATTTAAATTTTTCACTTTTGTCAGCAGTCCCCACTGTTGACTGACTGTTTATTATTATTTTTCTACAGATTTTTAGTTTCCTACATTTTGATAAGTTTTTGCGCGTAAATTTAATTGCTACTTGAATAATTTTAACGCTTTTTAAGTACGAGAACTAGCCTTCATTATCATCATCATCATATCAGCCGAAATACGTCCACTGCTGGATATAGACCTCCCCCAAGCGTTAAGCATTAGCTTTGAGATGTTAAACTATCCAGTTTATGGAATTCTTATAACTCGACGATGATTTTGCATTTGGCGACTTGTAAAACTAATGGTTATTAAGCTTCCGTATCGGAAGGGTCCAAACGGAGTCCTATTGCTGTCACTCACGCGTCCATCCGTCCGTCGTCGGTCACACACGTTTTATAGCCAAACGGTTGGAGCTACAGACTCAAAATGTTCACAGCATGAGCATCTTTTTGACCCAAAATCATACAAATTGTCATTTTTTTTTTAATGCCCTGTCTACAAACAGTAAGTAGACAATCTACAATTGAAGTTTTAAGCCACGTCCACTGTCATCGATATCTTAGAACAAACTTAAATTCAAACGACTCTTCCGATGGTTTTTACAAAACATTATCTTGCAAGTCTTGCAAGATCTTATTTCAAACTGGCGGCTAGCATCTGAAATCAGAACGTTCACTGTTATTTTGCCTGTGAATGCAACCTTAAGCCTGTGTTACATGGTTGCCAACCAAGCAAAAAACCAAGGTCACTTTGGTTTGAAGCGGCCGTTTTAAACCGTGTAGACAGTGGTTTTAAACCAAATTTAGCATGACTTTTAAACGCCCTTGGTAGAAGGGCGTGCGTTGCCAACCAGTTGGTTGAAAACTTGTTTGAAACCGTGTAGCCGCTTGTTCAAAACCACGCGTATGACAGTCGCGCTTCGGCAGGCGGCGAGCGCAGACGCACGCGTCGCTGCGCACAAAATGACTCAACAGTACGAGCATAAAGTATTATCTATATGTACAGAGACATCTTTGCGATTTGACGTTAGAGTCATATAAAGACTCAATTGAAAAAAAAAATTGCATGGTATAATTTTTTTTAAGTATGTACTTTAATTTTAAAGGATATTTAATATACTAGCATCTCAGCGGCTTCACCCGCGTGAAAACTGTTTTCTTATCCCATGGGAATATTATGCCGGGATGAAGAGATGCATATGTGCTATTCCAGATTATAATCTATCTCTGTGGAAAATTTCATCCTGATTCGCTCAGCAATTTTAGCTTGATTGAGCAACAAACATACACACATCCACCCAACTTTTGTTTTTATAATATCAGTAAGAAGATAGTAAGATATAGTAAGATCAGAGTTAATTTTTTAATGTTTATTAGTAAATTCTTTTTGAAGTTTTGTTAGGCAAGGTGCCATGAGGTCGTTGTATTAAACGTACGGTATGAGCGTAAATACGCCCACTTTGCGCAGCGTTCTAAACATACTGAGGTGTGGAGCATGTTTTAAACCGTGTAGCCGGCATCGCCCCACCCGCTTCAAACCAAGGTGACCTTGGTTTTTGGCTTGGTTTGCAACCGTGTAGCACGTAGTAGTAGGCTTTATTGATACGAAAATAAAGATCACTTAAATGGGTAATCTGGCATGTGTCATACAAGTCTTTACCGTGCGAATTGAATAATTATTAAAATTATGTCTGTTTCTATGCGACTGCCCCATAAAAGAACAAAGTAGGTGATATTTTTTTATAATTTTTTTTATAGATATATTGTGGTGACCTGTAACACAGGTTTTAACTAAATCTACATCAGGCACCAGCTCTCACAATGTGAATTTATACATTTAAAACTGATAAGTGCTAAAACCATTGTGAGAGAAAATAAATGAACTTATTATTATTATAGACCGAAATTTTATTTAAACCTTAATTTTATTTATATTATTTTAATGAGCTTTCCTACACTGTAATGAACTGTGTAATGTTAACCTGGATACTTTTTTTTATTGAGATTTGGTGCTTTAATTAATCGATTTTATCATTATTTACTATAGAAAAGACCCATCAAATTGTAAAACTTTGACTTAGCAAGCACTTTAAATTAGCAAATATCCAGAACTAACAAGGTTTTGAACTGTCTTTTTAGGCATGTTTAAAATATAGAATTTAGAACACTATTCATATCATTTGTAATATTCGGAGTTTCATATTCCTTGTTCAGTAGTCTCTTGAAATATTAACATGTCATTAACTAATAAAAGATGACTTTCCATAGCCTACTTCAAATCATAATATATATGTTTGCGCTGTCCTGAAATATAATAGTTTCGAGACACTTACTGAGTTTTGATAATATACAGTAGCCTTGTGTGTTGAGGTCAGGTGGTGCCGTTTTTTCTGCACAAACCAACACGCGCTTAGCCGGTTTTTCGTAATTTGACAGACAATTTCCGGCGTCGAAATAATGTCAATATTCTAAGGTAGATCTTACCTACTTTAACAGCTGATTTATGTGTGTTCAAAAGTTACTTTGAAACCTATACATAAAGTTCAGTTTGCACTACAACTATTATGCCTATTTTAATAGTCACCCTTAAATCACTTTAATTTACAATAGCATAGAGTTGATATTTAGTTTAAGTGGAAATATTTTTTGTTAGACCTTTGTGGGCGAGCCATCAACCATCTTCTGAAGATAAATTCATACATATTTATAAGTCAGTAAAATGTTTTTCATTAGAACTGTCATTTGTTTTTTTTCTTCACTTATGTACATTTAAATGCGATTATTTATACAGGTCAGTCTTTGTGTCTAGCCTTCAAATAATATTTTAGGAATGCAATATAGGCTACAGTCAGAAGCCTACATTGTAGTAATTGTTGTATTAGTTTGAGTAGAAACACAGAAAGAAAGGAAAAATATTTATTTGTGACCCTCACAGGAGTCACGAAAGATAAAAAAATAAAACAGAAGAAAACCCTGAGAGAGATCACCTTTTTTTATTTTTATTTCTTTGCCCGATACTAGGAATTTCTTCCTGTATCGTGGGTGCGTTTACAAACATTTAAGCTCACATACACAAGACACCAAGATCCGGAACAACTATCTGTAGGCCATACAAATATTTGTTCTTTGCGGGAATTGTACCCGCGACACGCAGCACAGCAGTCGATCGCTCAACCACTACTCCAACCGTGTCGTCATAAAATGGCACCATTAAGTAGGTACTTAAATTATTTTTTGCTGGTTCTTGTCCGCATCCAAAACTTTGTGATCTGACCGTATCTAATATATATATTGTGGCTGTTGTTGTTCATATTCACTATTCATAATTTGTTTATTCAAAGTTTGCTTTTGAATAAACAGCCACTGTATATCTAGGGTACCGTATTTATTTTTAAATTTATTTGAAAATCTCAGGACACTGTGGTTCTGGACCTTTGAAAAGCGTTCCAGGCGCCGAAACTAACTCAAAGAGGCTTTGTAAGACATCTTTAAATAAAATGCCATGTAATCCGAAGATTATCCCTTTAGGCACTACGTTAGTGGCCCAAGGACAATTCCCGGTGGTTCAGGACTATTGAAATATATGGAGACAAAACTTCTTAACAATAAAGTAAACCAGTCTCCAAAATTAAAACGATTTCCGAATCAAAACACTTTTGTAGTGTTTGCGAAAAATAACTTTCTTTTCGGAGATTTTTCGCTTTTTCGTTTTGGAACACCAAACCATGGTTTACCATGAAAAAACCGCAATATTAAGGATAACTTAAAAACTACTCGTCAGATCTTGATCAAATTGAAATGGGGCTGGTTTTTTTTCGTTTTATAAAAAAATACAATTATTAGACTCCTACGTCGGACATTTTTTTCAGGCTTACTTAACTAATTTAAGGCAAAGTGAGTTCATCCTTCACTAAATACTATATATATGAAACAATTTTTTTTGTTTATATTATTTCACACTGGCATTTCAATTTTTAACCGACTTCGCAAAAAGAAGGAGGTTTTCAATTCGACTGTATTTTTTTTTTTTATATTTGTTACCTCAGAACTTTTTATTGGGCGAACCGATTTTAATGATTCTTTTTTAATTTGAAAGCGGGTGCTTGTCATGTGGTCCCATTTATTTCATCAAGATCTGATGAAGAACTTCGGAGAAATACATCAGAACTCTTCAATAAATGACGGCAAATCACTCTGGATAGATCCAATCGCATGTCTGTTTATTGTTTACACCATTTCATTACATAACATCACACTGGTACGTTCTTAAGGGGTACGCAGGTGTGAACAGTTCACCCTGGTATACTCTCATTGTACTGGTTTCGTTTAAGTTTCATGTTATTGGGTTAATCTATTCTAGCTTCACTTTGGGCACTATACGCGTAGGTACCTAGCCTATAGAACTGGTCCATTATGTACCACAACTAAAAAGTGAAAAATAAAAAACTTTTTTACAAAAATTACAACCGACTTTCAAAACAAAAACACTACAAAGTGAAAAATAACTTCAATTTCGGAAGTCGGTGTCAAAAAATGAAGAAACGTAAACAGGAACACTGACTTCCGAAATTGAAGTTATTTTTCACTTTGTAGTGTTTTTGTTTGGAAGTCGGTTGTAATTTTTGTAAAAAAGTTTTTTATTCTTGTCCAGGGCCACAAAACCACTCCTCGCGCTGTAGGTTAGGTAGGTAGGTAGGGTAGGTTATTATTATTATGTCCTTTATTAAACTTATTTCTTATTTAATACATTTTTAAATATTTTTATAAAAGATACAAAAACAAAAAAAAACATTTAAAAATATAAAAAATAGAGGCCCACCGGTATCGGGAACAGGGTCCAAGCTACCGGCGGTCAGGGCTCCAGAGAGAGGAACCTCCTAACAATACGAGCCGTGTCCAGCAGTACTGCTTTCTGGATCAGGCCCTTGACCCAGCCGCCTAACGAGAACCTCCTAAGGTGTTGGTCGAGGCTCGTAGCTATTAAACCATTGGCCGAAACAACAATCGGTACAATAATTGCTGTGTCCACATCCCACATGTCGACAACCTCGCGAGCCAAGTCAAGATACTTGATTTGCTTGTCTTTCTCGGCTTTCACGAGGTTCCCGTCATGCGGGGCGGTAATGTCAACAATCATTGCACGCCTCTCGATTCGGTCCACCACCACAATATCAGGCTTATTGGCTACAATAGTCCTGTGTGTGATGATGGACCGATCCCAGTACAATGTGATATTGCCATTTTCGAGAACTGGGTCGGGCACATACCTGTAGTACGGTACCTCCGATGCCACGAGAGTGTATTTCAGAGCAAGTTGCTGGTGGATAATCCTGGCTACAAGGTTGTGCCTATGCAAGTACTCTTCGTTAGCTAGACGAGAACAACCAGAGATAATGTGGCGGATCGATTCACCCGGGCGGTGACATGCCCGACAGATGTCAACCGTGCCATCCTTCACAATAAATCTCCGGTAGTTATTCGTCATGATAACTTCGTCCATAATTGCACAGGTAAAACCTTCGGTCTCCCCAAAGAGGTCACCGAAACGCAGCCAGGCTACGGACGCTGACTGATCTACATCGGACCCATGTAGGGCCCGGAAAAAGCGTCCGTGAAGCTCCTTACTCTGCCATACCTCCCTGCGGTCGTTAGTGTCAAGCACTACAGGCTTGCGCCAGTTCTCATTCGCCAAGGAGAGCGGGGTGAGTCCCTTGTCCACTGCTACTACATCTCGATGCATACCCACATCGGCGTGTAGAAAATATTCTCTGAGATTGCATATCTCGCGGTTGTGGAGGTTTTTGGCATTTAAAAAGCCTCGGCCTCCACACTTCCGCGGGATATATAATCTCATGACCGACGATCGTGGGTGATGCATTCGATATGCAATCAGCAATGTACGGACCCGCCTATCCAGGGCGTCAAGTTCCGTTTGAGTCCATTTGAGTATGCCGAAAGAGTACATCAATACCGGCATGACCCAACCGTTGAAGGCGCGCACCTTGTTTCCGCCCGAAAGAAGGCTATTGAATACCTTCTTCAGGCGGCCAAAGAAGCGCTCCCTCAACGATTGCTTCATGTCAGTAGTGCTGATACCTAACGCTTCCGACATACCCAAATACTTATAGGTTTCGTTTGGAGAGAGGGATCTCAGGTTTACGGAACCCGTGAGTTGAACTCCTACGGATTCCACAATCTCCCCTCGCTTTACATGCATGACCGCACATTTGTCCACACCAAACTCCATCCTGATGGCGCTACTAAAAGTTTCAGTTACTTTTATTCGATGAGTAGTCAGCATTGCCAGCCTTTTCTTCCCCCGGCAGCTTACATCAGCTCATGGAATTGAAAAATAATTTATTTTAATCACATCGATACTAATTGCAGCAAAAATCATCGATAAATATATTTTCTGCTTGCCCATCCCTACTAACTATGACATGTCAAATCTGAAAGCTGTCTATCATATATATATTTTCTTAGACATTGACGTTACATAACCTTGCCTACCAGTATCTACATTACCTTTAACTAGCCTACTCTAACATTAAACGGTTTTAGCCTATTTATATGTACAATATCCCTAAATCTCCCATTATTTAACTTTCTAATTACATAATTAACATCAGATAATCGCCTAACTATTTGGTAGGGGCCTTTATATAACCTACATAATTTCAAACTCCTATTTATGGTCCGTCTGGGCGTGTAGAGCATCACCAACTGATTCGGCGTAAACCTTCTGAACTTAGCTTTTCTATCATATCGCATTTTCTGTCTAACCTGTGCCTTTTTTTCGTCATACGATCGGTTACCTATACTAATTTTAATAAATGGAGTTTGATCACCGTGTTTATTGTTTTCAATCGGGAATTGCTCTTTCATGGACACATCCCGCAACTCCTCATCCATCTTTTTGACTGTGTCCTGGTTCGTTTGGGTGATCGGTTGGTAGTGGGCTTCTTTATCTATGGGCAATACGAGAGCGGTTAGTTCTGTTCTCGAAGCGCTGCCTTGGGCGAAAATCGTACCTCGGCGTGTGAAAGGATTCGCCATCGCCTCCATTTGTAGATGAATTTAAAATAAGCGAGTGCCGGGCCGTCCAGGTACGCTCCCAAAATGAGCCCTAAGTCCTGTTCTTGCCATTTATTTATAGCGGCGACAACCTTGAACTGCAAGAGGAAAGCCTCGAAACTGGACTTTGTTCCGGTCCCCGTAAAAACTGGCTGTGCCATTTTTAATTAAAATAGACCACTTATCTTTATTTTCTCTGCGTTTGCTCGTCAGCTGGGGTTCTCGCCGACAGGACTTTCGTTCCTCGTAACGACGCGACGTACACTCGGTGATAGGGCTTCGCGCACTGTTCTCGCCGTGCACACGCGAAAATATGTTTTTTCGTATTTTTTCTTAGACTTTTACTTATTTACCCGGATTTTCATTACGCAGCGCCTCCACCAATATGTGAGGGGGGAGCTCAGGGGGCTCAAATAATAAGCAGAAATTACTTTTAACTTGTATTGAATCAACAACGTGCCTGCCCTCAGGCGGCTTTTACCGAAGTCCACTAAACAAAAAACTACACGCGTTCGATATATTTCAAATATTCTGTATTCGATTTCCTTCCAAACTTATAAGTCGCCAGCTTTAGGTGTCAGCGGCCGAACAGGTTGCTCGTCCTATGTGGAAAGCCTCTACATGAGCTACGCCCCTACGAATAGATGCGCAGAATCATGTGAAGCGCAGCTATTCTCAACTTTGGAAGGAAAATCACTCTTACCTAACACCTTTACCTAACGGAGGAATTAATCTGAGGTCCTTCCCTTACAAGGGGAAGGCTCAAGTCATGGCAAACGAATTTCCGGATTCTCCGATATTTACTCTAACTTCAGCTAACAAGTGCACATGCATTAACAAGTCAACGCTGTCATGCTTGAACCTCCTTGCATTATTATTATTATTATCATGCATAATATCTCATTTATTGTATATAAGACGCATGTGCATGTATGTGTGTGTGCATGTGTATGTGCTTGCGTGATGTTATGAGACATTATTTACAAAAGGTATGATAGTTAGACGGACGATAACAGACAAGAACTTAACATTCTCTACATGATACATTTTATCAATACTAGGAGTGTTTGCTAAGATTATACGTAGGCGTCCATAAATATTTCCAGCAAGAACTGACTGAGATATTGCTATCATTGGCCTAATTGTAATTTGTATGCAATTTTTCAGTAACATATGCCTCCTTCCAAAGCCATCCTCTGACAACTACCGGCTGATGATAACAACGCTGACAGGAGTAACTCTCAATAAATCATGCAAGAATACTTACAACAATCAATGTAAGAGGAGCTGCAGTTTTGGGGGCTGAGTCACCCGCGTCCGTAGGAATGTACCCCATTCGATCCCCTACACGTGGTCCCCGGGTGGTGCAAATCAGGTGACAAACTGGTGATAGGCTTCGGCCGAAGGCTTGCGACCATCCACCGGGCAAAGACGTACCGCCAAGCGGCCTAGTCGTGTTCCGGTATGATGCTCGGTGCAGCCACTAGAGGAGTTGGGTCGAAATAGTTGTTCCACAGCAGGCAGGCCGGCCTGACTCGAGCTGATATGGACGTATCGGAAGACTGGTCGCGGAGGGTAGCGGGATCCGAGGCACGGTGCGCCGCTGGCCAACCGCAGGTAGTTGGGGGCCCAAGTAGTGTGCCAGCCCCACATGAAAGGCTGCCCCGCCAACTGTCGAAAAATCCCGGAATGCGCCATCGTGCTGGTTGGCGACCAGACGAGAGTGCCCGATGGACATTCCTGGGGGGGCTGGGGCGTCCCTGCAGTCTCCAGACCAGTCCCCCAATGATGGCGTCCTATCGGCGCGTGTCTGTAGGTTGCAAGCGTGGAACCTCATCTCACTTCCTTCTCCTCTCCCTCCTCTTCACTCACAGCAATAATGCAAAGGAACAAGAGAAAAAAAGCTGAACAGCGGCAGCACTCACTCTCACATAAGGTGCACCTCAGCAACATCCGAGGTCTGCACTCTAACCTTGTCGCAGTCCATCACCACCTTGAGACTGAGAAACCAGCACTTTTGTTCCTTACGGAGACGCAGATCGGATGCCCGTCAGACGTGGCGTACCTATCTTACCCGGGGTTTACCCTGGAGCACATGTTCAAGCCACGCGCTGGTGTATGCATGTACGCCCGGGACGATATCTGCTATCGGCGTCTCCGTGACCTTGAAGACTCAAGCTATTCAGTGCTACGGGCCCTGGTGGACACAGGTCTGGATAAGATCATCTATGCCTGTGTCTACCGATCGCATAGCGGTGATCTGGAGACAACCAGGCTCGCACAGTACCTGAGTGAGGCGGCAGATGTGGCTCAACTACGGTATCCCTCCGCCCAACTAGTGTTACTGGGGGACTTCAATGCCCACCACCAGGAGTGGCTTTTCCCATACCATTGCACTGACCATGCTGGATCAGAGATGCGAAATCTTTCGATTGCGCTAAATCTCACCCAGCTGGTCCAAGGGGCTACTAGGGTGCCGGATGTTGATTCACATACAGCCAATTGCTTGGACCTTCTGCTGACAACTGATCCAGACCGATACTCAGTGTCGATTTCATCACCTTTGGGTAGTTCCAACCACTGTCTGGTGAAGTCTGTATCCGTCTACTCCCCGCCCGATCCCAGCCCAAGAGGCACCCGGCGGGTTTGGCGGTACAAGTCAGCAGATTGGGATGGTATGCGTTCTTTCTTCGCATGCTATCCTTGGCGGCCCACTTGCTTCTCTTCGGATGACCCATCGTCATGCGCTGACGCAGTGACAGATGTGTTTCGTCGGGGGATGGAGTACCACATTCCTTTCTCTGACGTAACGGTGTCCAGCGTTGGCCGTCCATGGTTTGGTGCCGAGTGTGACCGCGCAAACGCGGTTAAACACAAGTCGTACCTAGCATGGGTCGACGCTCGTGTGCGCAAGGCAAATGACGTGAGTCAGAAGAAGAGAGCCTTCAACAGGGCTGCCAAGTCCTGCAAAAAGGCGATGCGAAGGGCACGGTTTGACCATATTAGCAGAATCGGGGACAAACTTGCTTCACACCCCGCAGGTAGCAAGGCGTTTTGGTCCCTGACTAAATCGGTTGAATCAAACTTCTGTCGCCCCTCACTACCACCACTGCTGAGATCTGACGGGTCGCTGACCCACTCCGCTGAGGACAAGGCAAACTTGTTTGCCTCCCTCTTTGCGGAATCTTCGCGTCTGAATACTGATGGCACGCGGCCCCCTCCTTCTGCTGTTCGATGTGAGACGAGTATGTCGGACATTCGCATCCATCAGAGGGAGGTCTGTAGGGTGCTGCGTAACCTTGACGTGAACAAGGCTAGTGGCCCGGACGGGATCCCGGTAATTGTACTTAAAACTTGTGCGCCTGAATTGTCTCCAATCTTGACACGCCTATATCGCCTTTCGATGGTGACTGTGGAAAAGTGCCGAAGGCTTGGAAGCAAGCTAACGTTCAGCCCGTGCCCAAGAAGGGTAGTCGAGCTGACCCGGCCAACTACAGACCCATATCAGTAACGTCCATCCTCTGTAAGAGTATGGAACGTGTACTGAACAATAAGCTCCTGGCATACCTAGAAGACAACGACCTTCTTAGTGACCGCCAATACGGCTTCCGCCGAAACCGGTCAACTGGGGATCTTCTAGCGTATGCCATTCACATCTGGAGTGAGGCCATCGAGAACCACGAGGAGGCGCTTGCTGTCTCCCTTGACATATCGAAGGCCTTTGACAGGGTCTGGCACGAGAGCCTTATTGGTAAGCTTCCTTCCTTCGGTCTGCCTAGTGGTCTGTGTGACTGGATTGCAGACTTCCTGAGGGTTCGGTCCATCCGAGTGGTTATCGATGGCTGCTCGTCCGGTCAGTTAGGTATTAACGCCGGAGTCCCTCAGGGGTCAGTGCTCTCGGCAACAATGTTCTTGCTGCACATTAATGACCTGCTAAAACCCGGAACCTTTGGGTATGCAAACGACAGCACTGTTGCTGAGAGATACGTGTCTGGCGCACGGGCTACTGGGCCTCAAGTACGGTCTCTTCGGGAGGCCAAGGTTGAGCGCTTGAACCTGTCTTTGGAGGCAGTCTCCGAATGGGTCAATGCCAATCTAGTCAGATTCAATGCTGCTAAGACCCAGGCGTGTCTTTTTTCCGCAAAAAAGAGCCAATTCCACCCGGCTCCATCCTTCCGTGGTGTAACCGTGCTGATAACAGACCATCTCGACCTTCTTGGTGTTACGTTGACATCGACCCTCAATTTTGGTCCTTTCATTGAGGCAAAGGCTCAATTAGCTGCAAAAAAGTTGGGGATCCTTGCGAAGGTGAGATGGTACTTCACGCCTGAACAGCTGCTCAACTTGTATAAAGCGCAAGTTCGGTCATGCATGGAGTACTGCTCTCACCTCTGGGACGTATCTGCCAGGTACCAACTTGACGCACTTGAGTCGATTGACAGACGGGCCAGGAGACTTATCGGCAATGATGCGCTGGTCGACTCAAAGCTCCAGAGCCTTGAACACCGACGATGAGTTGCCAGCCTGTCGGTTTTCTATCGGTTACATTTCGGGGAGTGTGCGATGGAACTGCACAATTTGATTCCGCCTAGCCCTTTCCATCATCGGACTACAAGACGTACGGCAATGCGCCATCGTTACATGGTTGATATCCCACCCATACGCACAAAGCGTTTCGAAAATACTTTCATTGTGCGTACAGCTAAGGAGTGGAATTCCCTGCCGGCGTCTTTGTTTCCTGATAGCTACAACCTAGGGGTCTTCAAGTCAAGAGTGAATAGGTTACTTCTAGGCAAGCGTGCTTCACCTTCGACCACATCATCACTTAACATCAGGCGAGATAGTGGTCAAACGCGAGCCTAAAACAAATTAAAAAAAAAAGAGCCTTGTGTATGGTAACAGGATTTAGTTTCTAGTTTCAGGAGTAGATGATAACAAATTCGAACTTGTCTCCTATTACAGATATTTAATTGTTGTAAGTACAAATATTACACAGATATTAATAGACAATGTGCACAATGAATTTCATAGATGTGAATGCAAATTTTTAAGCCAATAAGCTCAAGGGTTAAGGAGGATATTTTAGAACATAACTTCACTTCTTATTCAACCAGTTGTGTTCATGTATGTTATCCCTGGATTACATAGGACAATATCACTGAAATTTAAACTAGAAGAAGCCTTTAACCCAGATTTTATGCTGAAATAGATAATTCAGCGTCCTCTCTATTTGTACGTTTAGATTTTTGAATGTTTGTTAATAAATCACGCTTCAACGGCTGAACAGATCTGAAATGATTTAGACCATGACCTTTTTGGACACAGGGAACTTATTTTGTTAGTTCTTCCCTTATTTTCGCTGCTAAAAGCTATGTATACTAAGTATTTTGATAGACATATTTAACAAGGAGCCCTTTTACTGCATAACATGATTAACCTTGGTGATACTGACTGTAAAACAATAGTATTTATTTTCAGAAAGCCTTAGGTCAAAGAATGAAGAAGATCCATTTAATAAGTGGTTCAAAGTTCGACACAATTCTCCTAGTCTTCAAACAAGCTCTTAGCGCAAAACTGGCCCAAAGACTTGTTGTACATAACAGTGTGGAGTCTTTGTATAATCATATACCTAGAGAGCATCTCCCGAAAGACCTTGGTGGTGATGAGAAGACTTCGAAAGAGTTGGCTGGTAAGATATTTTAGCAGTTGTTTAGTATGTTTTTGAGATGGTAGCAATACTTCAATATGCTTATATAGCTTTTGTGCTCCATTGATGTAATTACTGCAAGGCTTTTCATTGCGAGCATAAACAAATAAAATAAATAAATCAAATTGACAGCTGGTGCAGCATGAAGAGAAGTATCCTAGGACAGACCCCACCTAATTTCTATTTCACCCATCTTGTAGGATTGTAGTCCCATCGGACTATGTGAGTAGAAAAAATTCCTGTTTCTCTGCGCACCTGTTTTTGAACATACATTTTTAGGTACCCAAAGGGTCAAAACGGGATCAAGACTCCGCGGTCCGTCTGTCTGTCGGTCTGTCACCAGGCTGCATCTCATGAACCATGATAGCTAGACAGTTTAAATTTTCACAAATGATGTATTTCTGTTACCGTTATAACAACAAATACTAAAAACATAATATATAGTTTAAATATAATAAATATTTAGTTCGGGCTCCCATAAAACAAACGTGATTTTTTTGCCATTTTTTTGCGATAATGGTGCGGAACCCTTCGTACGCGAGTCCGACTCGCACTTGGCCGGTTTTTTTGCACTATAATATATCTTACGTATTTGGCTAATCTCCTTTGAGATGTTTTAGAAGTCATTATTTAGATCAGTGATAGATTTTTTAACTTGTTATAAATTTAGAAATTGCAGAAAAGGATTCTTGCTCTAATTAATACGTAAGGTATTGCAGCGCCATGTATAAGGTGCCATTTCTTTGTAGCTTCAGATGGCATTCGACCATTTTCGGCATGCGATGATTTATACCTACTATCGTGTATAGTGATATGGCTCATAAGTCAAATAACAATACTTCCAAAGTGCCTGAAATTTATTGACAAGCAAGCTGTAAACTAATCGCGTCGTTTATTTGTGTGTCTTAATGAATACAAGCTTTTGTCATCGGCTTGTCTTGCCTATCCTAAAGGATTCTTGTAATTCTGATATAAGAATAATCGTAGGAATAATCTTCGGTGCGGGTTCAGCGTTAGAGTAGCTTTATATCCGTGAAGAAGTTTCCCAGGTTTTTTTTTGATATATAAAGTTTAGATCAGAACAGAGAAAACTAAAGACAAAAACATGTTCATCTTATTGGTTAAATTAATGTTTCTCCAGACATATTTTATTTTGTGTCGTCTGCATTGTTGAGAGGTGGAATTACGAACATAATGTGTCATTATTTGCTTACTAACAAAAGAACATTTTTTACCACAGATATTGACTTCAAAGAAGTGAGCACCGATGAACACATAGCAATTGTGAAGAACATGGAAAACGCTTCTACAAACGAATCCTGTAGACAGTCTTGTAAATTCAACGAGGAGTATTCAGGCAAGCCTGGATCTTTCAAGACTTTGTGTGTAGATTAAATTTGTTCTATCCTTTTTTTGTTTAAGCATGGCAATATTGGTCTCACATTAACGAACATTATATATTGAAAACCTTAATATAAAAAACATGATAAATTGAACAAAATCTGTACAGAGGAAAGTTAAGAGAGACAAGTAACATTTTGTCAACGAAAGCGTCTCGATAGCAATTGGAAAAAGTCTACAATGTATTCGAATGCCAAGCGTTATTGAAAGTTTACATGATAAATTCCTTACATTTTGACATTTCGACTAACACCACCGATAGATGATTTGTCTAGAGCATCTGTCTCATCGTTATCTGAATCATTATCTGAGGTCATCGGAAAACTTGAGACTAGAGATGCCGATGCATTCCACCAGCTTTTACGACAAATCTTTTACGGTTCAAGCGGTGCGGTCGTGGAATGCTTTGCCCGTGTCAATAAAGCGTGCTCAATCTGTGCCCATTTTTAAAACGTTATGTTTTTGTTCCATACTTATTACTGTATATATTTGTCTATAATATATATATATATATATATATATATATATATGTGTGTATTTATTTTATAAATACATAGTACACCAAAGACTACCTACAGTACTGTTAGTCCTGTCATTTTTAAAATCCATCCAAAGGTTGTCTTGAAAAGATCGCTTTTAGCGATAAGGCCGCCCATTGTGTCACCCAGTGTAATGTTTCTTCTTCTATACTTTCTGTAACTTATATGATGTACATAATGAAGAGTATTCTATTCTAATCTATTGAGAATTTAATTGAATTGCACTGACATTGTACCGATAGTCGTGTCGGCCAAAAGCTTAATAGCCATGAGACTCGACCAACACCTGAGGAGGCAGCTGGGTCAAGGGATTGATCCAGAAAGCGGTACTCCTGGACACGATGCATATAGGAGTTCATTCTATCAAAAGCCCTGACCACCGGTAGATTGAACCCAGTACACGATACCGATGGGGCTACTATCCTACTACTATTATAAACGTGAAAATTTGTGAGGATGGATGAATGGATGTTTGTTATTCTTTCACGCAAAAGCTACTGAATAGATGTTGATGAAGCTTTACAGAAATATAGCTTATACATTAGAATAACACACGTAGGCTATAATTTATTAAGATTTTGGGAGAATTAGTAATACTAGTTTTTTTTTCTATATATTTTTATAGACTAATATTTCAAATATTTACTATAAAAATACTAAACGAAATAATATTATAAAGTTGAAATTACGTTTGCATGGTTTTTTCAAATGTGGGAATAAAAAAAGAAAGATAATCCTCTGGGGTATCAAGATTGCATTGTTTAAGTTTTTCGTGCTATTTTCCTCACGGAAAAATAAAACATAAGTTATTTATTCTGAAATTCATTTATTTACTGGCAGACAAAGCAACGTCCATTTTAACCACCGGATAGACAAACATGATATTTCGCTATATTAATATACCGCAGGTGAGCACTGAGGAAGGAGTTTTGTTATTTCATCCCCTATGTAGGGTATATTAAATCAAATCAAATAAAATATGTTTATCTGTATAAGGAAGGTGTTATAAATATTCCAGATGTCTCTGTTTTCTGCCACAGTAAGTGGTATTGAAATATTATTATACTAGCTGTCCCCTGCGGCTTTGCTCCCGTCAACTGGCTACCAACCTACCTATGTCTCTACCCTATCTACCTACCCACCTACCTTACCTACTCTTCCCTACCCCACCCATATTTTTTTCTTACCATGTTTTTTTAATGTTTGTACTGTATGTTTTTTGTGGTGTACAATAAAGTATATAATAATAATAAGCCTATATCCTTTCTCAGGATGCCATCTATCTTCTTGCCAAATTTCATTGAATTCCGGTCAGTGGCTTAGGCATGAAGAGATAACAGACAGACAGACAGACAGAGTTACTTTCGAATTTATAATATTACTAGCTTCTGCCAGCAGCTTCGTCCGCGTGAATTTCGAACATTTTCCCGAGAGAACATATTCCCGGGATAAAAATGCCTATCCTATGTGCTATTCCAGACTATAATCTACCTCTGTGCCAAATGTCATCCTGATCCGTCCAGCCGTTTGAGCGTGAAGAAGTTACAAACACATTCACAAACTTTTGCCTTTATAATATTACTAGCTTTTACACGCGGCTTCGCTCGCAGTGAAATCATTTTTTTTATGGAAAGTATCCTATGTTATTTCTAATACCTCCAAGAATATATGTACAAAGTTTCATGATGATCGGTTCTGTAGTTTTTGTGTGAAAGCGTAACAAACAAACTTACATTCACATTTATAATATTAGTATATATAATATGATATAAGTAAGGATATATACTGTGAAAATAATGTATCTATATATTTAACAAAAAGAACTGTTTATTTTCAACAGTCCAATATATATATATATAGGATTGCAAGAGATCTTTTTCTTACATTTTGACATTTCGACAGTCATTGTTGATGATAACATGAATACCACTTTGTCTAGGCACTCTGATCCAACCAAGGATTTGCACTGAACGTGTGTTGTGTGTTCACACTGAGCGAAGGCGTTTGTCGAACGTACGCTGCAAAAGCAGCCCATAAATAGTTTTGAATCTAACCACCTTATCCTCCGACAGCACAGCATGATTTTTTTCTTGTTTACATATTTTGTGTTCGTTTCTTAATATCAAATTATATTCGGTTTAAGCATTTAGAAGTAGGGTGGTTATAACAATGAAGACACTATCATTATTCACACTATTGTTTTTGTTTTTGCTGCCATTAGCTACGATTTCAAATAATTTTAAACGGACTCATGAAAATCTTCTCATTATTATAAATCTATCTAAACTGAAGCTGTACCTACGTATTCAACTAAAAAAAAGTGTGAAAAAACTACAGTCGTCTCGCTGCCGTAGAATCTATGGTTACTATTCAATCGATACTCTTGAATTCTTTCTCTGATACTCGACGAACTTCATTATCTTGGCTAAAATGAACAGTAATGAACATAAATGAGGATGGATTGTGAGGGAGAAGACATCAAAGAAAAGATGGCTTTTGTGAGGAATGATAATGAAAGAAAAAGAGTCAGTGATAACGTGACGTTTGACTGGACGAAATAAAAGTACAAAAGGAATAACGCCAATCTCACCAAGTAACATGGCACAATTTCCTTTAGACAAAGTGTAATTTATCTCAGCGATATAATATATTAATAACCAAAAATGTAAGGGATTGAAATGCGCTATCGAAATATCAAGTGCACTGACCAGTTGTTATTTCGGTAGCGCATCACTGAAAAAAGAAAGTTCAGTCCAGAAAATGAAAGAAAGTGACCAAAAAAAGTGACAAACTATCGGCGATAGCTATAGATTATCAATTTTTTTGCTGGTTGATTGTCAGTTTGTATTTGTTAGAGCCCAAGTGCAGAAAGATGAAGTGTGGTTGATAAAGGAAGAGCGGTTTACAAGCATGTTACAGAAAGATGCAGAGTGGGTTAATAAAGAGGGAAGAGCAGGTGACAAGCAAGATGAAGAAAGATGAAGAGTAATTGATAAAGAGGGAAGAGCGGGTTACAAGCAAGATGAAGCATGGTTAATAAAGAGGGAAGAGGGGGTTACAAGCAAGATAAAGAAAGATGAAAGTGGTTGATCAAGAGGGAAGAGCGGATTACAAGCAATATGAAGAGAGATGAAGAGTTGTTGATTAAGAGTGAAAATCAATATGAAGAAATGAAAAGAAAGATAAAGAGTGGTAACGATGATGTAGTGGACGATGAAACACGCTTGCCTATAAGTAACCTATTCACTATTGACTTAAATGATGTTAGCCATTTATTAAATAACTAAAAATGGACACAAATAATGTTGGTGACTGTTATTTCTATTAAATCTCTGACGTCTGTGCTAAGATAATCTTTTTGTTGTGGTAGTAAAAATATAATGCAATTGTTGACCAAATAAAACATTGCTTTTTTGACTTTGATGTTCTTCATTTGATTACCACTACTTAAACGAGCCGTGACGTGACGATACAGATCGATGACGTCTGTGGCGACTTCGTTGATCTTATACCTAGGAATAACGAGGTTTGGAAACAGACTCACGCCCACGATACCCTGTACTCTAGACAAGCGCTAGTGCTGAGCACAAGCTCTCAGCTTGTGCAATGTGTTATTGGGTTTTCCATCTGGCATTTCTGAGTTTCCGCCCGGCGTTCGAATAAGTATCCGTTTGATGACAACAGGCTGGACCGTTTTTACATGGGACTTTTTTTACTGTCGAAATGTTGGTGAGTACTGTATTCAGCGTAATAACAAAGAATACTAACTATTACTACGTAAAGAAAGTATAAAAGAAGTAGGAAAGTATCCTATGTTATTTCTAATACCTCCAAGAATATATGTACAAAGTTTCATGATGATCGGTTCAGTAGTTTTTGTGTGAAAGCGTAACAAACAAACTTACATTCACATTTATAATATTAGTATATATAATATGATATAAGTAAGGATATAATTATACTGTGAAAATAATGTATCTATATATTTAACAAAAAGAACTGTTTATTTTCAACAGTCCAATATATATATATATATAGGATTGCAAGAGATCTTTTTCTTACATTTTGACATTTCGACAGTCATTGTTGATGATAACATGAATACCACTTTGTCTAGGCACTCTGATCCAACCAAGGATTTGCACTGAACGTGTGTTGTGTGTTCACACTGAGCGAAGGCGTTTGTCGAACGTACGCTGCAAAAGCAGCCCATAAATAGTTTTGAATCTAACCACCTTATCCTCCGACAGCACAGCATGATTTTTTTCTTGTTTACATATTTTGTGTTCGTTTCTTAATATCAAATTTTATTCGGTTTAAGCATTTAGAAGTAGGGTGGTTATAACAATGAAGACACTATCATTATTCACACTATTGTTTTTGTTTTTGCTGCCATTAGCTACGATTTCAAATAATTTTAAACGGACTCATGAAAATCTTCTCATTATTATAAATCTATCTAAACTGAAGCTGTACCTACGTATTCAACTAAAAAAAAGTGTGAAAAAACTACAGTCGTCTCGCTGCCGTAGAATCTATGGTTACTATTCAATCGATACTCTTGAATTCTTTCTCTGATACTCGACGAACTTCATTATCTTGGCTAAAATGAACAGTAATGAACATAAATGAGGATGGATTGTAAGGGAGAAGACATCAAAGAAAAGATGGCTTTTGTGAGGAATGATAATGAAAGAAAAAGAGTCAGTGATAACGTGACGTTTGACTGGACGAAATAAAAGTACAAAAGGAATAACGCCAATCTCACCAAGTAACATGGCACAATTTCCTTTAGACAAAGTGTAATTTATCTCAGCGATATAATGTATTAATAACCAAAAATGTAAGGGATTGAAATGCGCTATCGAAATATCAAGTGCACTGACCAGTTGTTATTTCGGTAGCGCATCACTGAAAAAAGAAAGTTCAGTCCAGAAAATGAAAGAAAGTGACCAAAGAAAGTGACAAACTATCGGCGATAGCTATAGATTATCAATTTTTTTGCTGGTTGATTGTCAGTTTGTATTTGTTAGAGCCGAAGTGCAGAAAGATGAAGTGTGGTTGATAAAGGAAGAGCGGTTTACAAGCATGTTACAGAAAGATGCAGAGTGGGTTAATAAAGAGGGAAGAGCAGGTGACAAGCAAGATGAAGAAAGATGAAGAGTAATTGATAAAGAGGGAAGAGCGGGTTACAAGCAAGATGAAGCATGGTTAATAAAGAGGGAAGAGGGGGTTACAAGCAAGATAAAGAAAGATGAAAGTGGTTGATCAAGAGGGAAGAGCGGATTACAAGCAATATGAAGAGAGATGAAGAGTTGTTGATTAAGAGTGAAAATCAATATGAAGAAATGAAAAGAAAGATAAAGAGTGGTAACGATGATGTAGTGGACGATGAAACACGCTTGCCTATAAGTAACCTATTCACTATTGACTTAAATGATGTTAGCCATTTATTAAATAACTAAAAATGGACACAAATAATGTTGGTGACTGTTATTTCTATTAAATCTCTGACGTCTGTGCTAAGATAATCTTTTTGTTGTGGTAGTAAAAATATAATGCAATTGTTGACCAAATAAAACATTGCTTTTTTGACTTTGATGTTCTTCATTTGATTACCACTACTTAAACGAGCCGTGACGTGACGATACAGATCGATGACGTCTGTGGCGACTTCGTTGATCTTATACCTAGGAATAACGAGGTTTGGAAACAGACTCATGCCCACGATACCCTGTACTCTAGACAAGCGCTAGTGCTGAGCACAAGCTCTCAGCTTGTGCAATGTGTTATTGGGTTTTCCATCTGGCATTTCTGAGTTTCCGCCCGGCGTTCGAATAAGTATCCGTTTGATGACAACAGGCTGGACCGTTTTTACATGGGACTTTTTTTACTGTCGAAATGTTGGTGAGTACTGTACTCAGCGTAATAACAAAGCATACTAACTATTACTACGTAAAGAAGCGACACTCACCAACTCCCGCCAATTTATCGTCGACGAGTCAGTAGAGCCGTGCTGCACGCCCGCATTTGCAGGTGGACACACTTTATGCGGTTGTTTGGAGTGTCGGGGGCCTGGTAATTATTCGAAGAATACTAGTGTACTGTTATGTTAGGTTAGTTATGCTTTAACATAAATGCTCTAAGAATAATCTAACTAGTTAACCTAAGATCCGAATCAGGGTTGTTGATTAAACTTAATTTTCCCCTATAAATACTTACTTTAACTCTCTATTCTGCTGTAAAGAATCATTCGTAAAAATCTCATCCAGTTTTATCAAAAACAAAATATGTGCAAAATTTTGCAGTGGGATCTCACTTCTCAGTACTTATATATTGAAAGGCGAAGAAGAAATTCTTCATTCGACTGGAAAGCAGAAACATAAGGTTGTATTATAATGGCAAATGCCAGATGTATGTCATAAACTAGCAAAACCTAGCAGTCAGATCCACAAAATCAATTTGCTGAATGTTAATCTTGGCCACGGTATAAGCTAATCCAAATAAGTTCTTGGCCTAGCCAGTAATTTAGTGAGGATCGCGGGAGTGCAAAGAAAAGGACCAGTTGATGTCCCAACCAGTGTGGTGACACTTTTGGGGGGTCGTAAGTCCAGGAGTGGACGTATCACGGCTAATATGATCATATAGTTGTGTGTCGGTTCGTTGAGCTCCTTAAGATACAGTTAAACTCTGTGGTTGTGGAAACAGGTTTTGATGCACACAGTGGTTGATGCAGTTTTGCCGTTTGTGGAAACAGGTTTTCTCAAACCGTTTCTGGTTGTTTCCTCGAAAGTTCGAACGTTATCCTGCACTTTATTACATGATATTTTTATATTGTCTGGACTTTAAAATAAGCGATGACCCCTGAGTTTGTTTCGACATTTCCTTTCAGATATAGTCGGATAAGCTTCTAGCGATTCCATCCATCTTTTTTTTATCACATGACGTTTTAAAGTGATTTTGATATACTACGAGTATTTACAGAATAAATACCTAAAATTATTTACTTTAACTTTGTCATATTATTATTTTTTATATCTTCCTGGTACAAGAGCCCTGATATTTGTGACATAAAGTGTGTGTTAATAAATAAATAAATTATGTTCTACTATTACTTTGTAATCACTTTTTATAATTAAGTTTTTATTTCGTCGATACTCTAAGTCTAAAGTATGCTGTAGCTCCTATTATTGAGGGATTGCACTAGCTGGTACTAACTTCATAGTGATTAATTGTTGTATTTTTTTGTGTACATCTTTCGTAGTCAGTGAGATTTTACCAATAGACGTCATACTCATTATAAAGAAATAAAAACATGGCTACCATGCCATACCATGGCTTTAGCTACCTAATATAGGACCTAAGGAACTAGGAACTTTATTTCTATCACTGAATAGGTTTAAAGATCACATAGATTTAAGTAGGATCCCATAGTCAGAAAGAGATAAATGTACTGTTCAAACGTACGTTTGTGTCGCGGCCAGACGCAGGACGGTCTGAATTCACTCATGCTGGTCAGTAAATAAATAAATCATTCCCTTACCTTTTTTTTACCATCGCCATCGCTGACACCAAATGACACTTCTAGAGCCTCAGATCTTCTTACAATGCCATGAAAATAACAAAAATCCAAGTTTTTTGTGAAACATGCGTCAGTGAAACATTATAATTACCGTTTATGATGCTCGAAACAGTTTTTCCTCATGCGTGGCTTTTCGACTTACGTGGTGATTTTCAAGTTTCTTATTATTTTAAATACAAAACATTTTTTAAGTAGAAGAAAACATTTGCAATAATTTGTCACTTTTAGAAGGTACTTGGGAAATTGTTGTTTGCAAACATCAATTAAGTATTTCCTTATTTATCAGTTAATAACGATGTTTTTTTATGTTAATGTCACGTGAGATTGTACAGCGTCATTTCTGTGTAGATATTGATTTAGGTTAGGTTAGGAATGATTGCGGTGATGGCCCAGTAGATTATTTGTTCGCTAATGTCTACAGCCTCGAGTTACAAGTTTAAGGTCGTGGGTTTTTGATGTTTGAAGATCTTTGAAAGTCGTTATGTGTAGTCAGAAGTCTCAAATCTGATACCAGTCTTGCCAAAGGGTATCGTGTTACCCAGAAACTGGGTTGTGGAGGTCAGATAGGCACTCGCTTCATGTAAAATACTGGTACTCAGGTTAATCCGGTTAGACTGGAAACTGACTCCAACACAGTTGGAAAGAGCCTAGGCAGATGTATTGTGCTATGTTATGAATCAATAATATTGGTTAGAAACTAAGTTGGTTTCTACAACTAAAATTAACAAAAACCCTGACACATTTTTATATAATGCTACATAAATTATCTAGTAGTAATGAGGCATCGATCGACAATCTCTTGAACACGTAATTATGACACGATATCTTGCGAAAACACACACACTTTTGAACGGCTGAACCGATTTTCATCAAACATAACTAAGAACACTTTCGATAAAGTCAACTTGCAAACATAAAAAAACGAAATCAAAAACGGTTTATCCGTTTAGGAGCTATGACGCCTCAAATATATACACAAACACACAGGTACACACTTCAAACTTATAACACCCCTTGTTTCCGTCGGTGGCTAAAAATAAGCAAGGTTTATGATGAATTTCGAAGCTATAAAGACAATAATCTTATTCTAGAACTGTACACAAACCTCAGTTTTATGCAAAATTTCAGGAAGTAACAAAGGTAAACTTCTAAAATACCGGACATAAATTAATTCAATCAATAACATTGCGAAATATTATGACCAATTAAATTTTAAACCATAAGGTCACGGGCTCAATGTTGAAAATGACTATAAATAAGGATTAATATACTTGGCCTTACACTAGAACTTGAATCGTAAATTGAGGTCAGTGGCACATCTGATATTTTTTCGTATTTTTTTTTTGCTGTGAAGTTCAGTAACCTGCGTTTGTTAAAAAAAAGATATCCTTAGGCAGGCAAATGTAAATAAAACAAATAATAATAGGTGATAATGAAAAAAAAAATTGTTTAAGGTAAATAAATGTGGTCTCTAATAAATTGGCAAGGTTTAAGTTAAACCGGTTCTTGATGCGCCTGATAAAACTTGAAAATAAAGTATATAAAACTAAAAAAGACGCACATGTGAATTTTGAGGGGCCATCCTTAGTGCACAACAGTAGAAACAACTCAAAACAGACTGTTCTTTGGGCCATCATCATCAGTCTACAGCAGGCCACTGCTGGATATAGGCCTCTGCTCATGGACCGCCATATATTGCGAGCCTTGGCGACTCAAATCCAGCTGCTACCAGTCACCCTGGAAAGATCGTCACTCCACCTAGTCTGAGGGCGTCTCACCTTATATTGGCCGATTCGTGCCTTCCATTCGAGAAAACTGTAGCCCAGCCGGTGGTGTAGACCATCCACCAGTATTTAGGTCATAGTTGAGAACCAGAGTCCTGGTTAATAAAAAAAAAACAAACTGGCGATAGCGTGTCGATCCGAAAATTTTATATGTTTCTTTATATCACACTTGCTTTTACCCGCGGCATCGCTCGCAGAGAAGCCAATTATTTTTTTAATAAAATGTATACTATGTTACTTCTAATACCTCCAAGAATATATGTACAAAGTTTCATGATGATCGGTTCAGTAGTTTTTGCGTGAAAGCGTAACAAACAAACTTACATTCATAATATTAGTATGATTTACATTTCAAAATGCATTTTTGACAAATTAGTCAAAATATTGCCAATTCTGTTAGTTTGTGGCAAATATTATTTCACGTTGTACTAAATAGGACTCAGAAACTATTTTTCTTCGCAAATCAGTGGGACTACATTGCCGTGCAAACGTTAAAATTGTTATAAAAATTATCATCAAAAAATATTAATTAGGTATGTAAACATTTATACATTTAAAACATTCCCATATAAGTCAAAATATACACACCCATTTATTAAATAATACCAACTAGCAATACTAAATCCTACGTCACACAAAACGCGAAGCGATGGCAACAGATTTCATAACTGTACCGCGCTACGCATTCCATATGACGCCATCTTGGATACACAAGCGGATTAAAAAAAATGTGGAGCGATAGCATTTCGCATCCTGCTTAGTAATTATGTGTTACAAATGAGTTGCAGAGTGTTTAGAAAGAAAAAGCACGTTATGTTACAAAAGTCAGCGATTATTGCAAGCGTTGACTGCTATATTGAGTGCTAGTATTCATCTGTCTAGCCTCTTCCCAATCAAGTGGATCGGCTTCTAATCTAACCGGACGCAGGTGAATATCAGTACTTTACATGGAGGACCTGCCTATCTGATCTCTCCAACTCAGTAACTGGGTACCTCTTGACAAACCTGGGGCTCTAGCATGAACTCACGTCTGAATTGAACTGATACATCATGAATTGATAAATATTTTATTTCTCTAAGTTGGTTTGTCAAACAACCAAACATATTTATAATACATGTCAATGATATTTTTTAAAACTAGATGAGGTCGGCGTCGCCTATCTGACTACTCTGACAAGAAAGGCTGAACACAGAAGTCACAGTCTCATTTAGTCAAGATAAAATCTTGGTTAGATCATCATGTGAAGACCATGTAGATTGGTGTCTGAAATGGTCTTTTAAGAAAAGAACCAGCTAGATTTGGTGGACCTGTCCAGTCAGTGCACGCATTTGTCAATACCCGAGCAGCACAACTCAGAATTTAAGGAGCTCAACGATTCATCGAACAATACCAAAGAAAGGACTTTCGGGTAGGCCGCATAAATAACTCAAACTGCCAGACGATGATTAAAACTAATTGAGAAAAATTAAAATAAAAACCGGCCAAGTGCAAGTCGGCCTCGCGCAAGAAGGGTTACGTACCGTTATCGCAAAAAAAACGGCAAGAAATCACGTTTGTTGTATGGGAGCCCCACTTAAATATTTATTTTATTCTGTTTTTAGCATTTTTTGTTATAGCGGCAACAGAAATACATCATCTGTGAAAATTTCAACTGCCTAGCTATCACGACTCATGAGATACAGCCTGGTGACAGACGGACCGCGGAGTCTTAGTAATAGGGTCCCGTTTTTACCCTTTAGGTACGGAACCCTAAAAAGAAAAAAAAGAAAACCCACATAGTCTTCACATTCACAATAGTTAAAATAATATAATACTTTAAAAAGTAAATATTCTTGTCATTGCAACAATACAAAAAAATACAATGGAAATAAACTTGCTCTAAGAGCTCCTCAAACATCTAAAAATTACAGACAGAACAACGGTTTAACGTGTTTTTCGAGGCACCGAGGAAACCACCAACCAACTCAGTGTGTAAGAAATGTTCACATATCCACGAACAGGCTCTAGACAAGTGGCATTCGATGTCAGCGAAGGCGATAGTCGAAGAGTCAAAATTAAAGGGATTGATCACGTGAATTTTCAATAAAAGCATATTGCTCGTTCCGATAAAGTGATTCTTGGACATGTCGGTTTCCTCACGATATTTTCCTTCAATGTATTAAGAGCAGGGGTGATGAAGTGCCTATTGGCCTTGTTTGTTCTGTCTCCTGAATGATATAGAGGGAAGTGTGGTGGGGGTGTGGGGGGGGGTGTGGGGAGGGTGTTTTCCTACTCTTCCTTTATTATTTTCTGATTAGTTTCGTTGCGGGATCTATGACATTTAAATTCACGTGATCAACGTGAATTTTCGATATCGGCTATCGGCGAAAGATTCGTTCGTTTAACTAATCGTCGTTGAAGAGTGTTTTCGGTGAACCGTTACATCGGCGAAGGATTCATTCGGCCTACCAACCGTCGATAAATAATATTTTCGGCGAAACGTTTCATCAGCCAATTATTTATTCGTTCAACTAACCGTCGGAGTAGTGTTATCGGAAAACCGTCCCTTCGGTGAGCGGTATTTCGAAATACCATACGTAGCTCGCTATCGCCACGCTTTCGATGATAGAATGTCACTTGTCTAGGACCTCCGAATTCTCAAAAGACCAACTGGTGCGATTGGTATTATTTAGACACAAGGGTCTCTTTGTTATTTTGTACTAACCGATGGACGCAATACTTTTCCTTATGACTGCCTCTGATGATAGAATCAGTTTTCGAAGACAGTTTTACATAAAGGATGTTCCTAAATTGATAACAGAGCTTGGGCTTACAAAGACAAGTGTCAATCGATATAAGCGATGGCGATAGTCGAAATGTCAAATGTAAGGGATTTATCATGTGATTATTGGATATCGCTTGTCAATCCCATACAATTTTGCCTTTTTGACAATCACTATCGCCACGCTTTCGATGATTAAATGTCACTTGTCTAGGGCCTCTTTTTAACCGACTTCATAAAAAGGAGAAGATTCTCAACTCGTCGGTATTTTGTAATGTATGGTACCCGCTTACTCAAAGACGCCTAAACCGATCTGATTTTTTTTCTTTAGTTTGAATGGTGTTCTTCCCAAGTGATCCCGTCCGGTTAGGATCTGATGATGGGATCCTGGAGGAATCGAGGGAACTCCTCAAATACTATAGACATACATATAGTGATTCTGGTATTTTATCAATAATGCAAACATTTGCATTCAGAAAGTATCATTTAGTGAAGTGGAACTGATGAAGAAGACCACAGATGGCCACTGGAACTCCTTAATGCTAAGCATGTCACGGGTATAAGATACTCGTATCTGGAATAATTAACCGACTATGATGAAGCAAATACTTATAAATAAATAATACTGATGAAAATGGTACCATCGAACTTATCTGATGATGAAGCCGGAAGGTAGGCACTGGAACTCCGAAATAAACAATGTATCCTAGTCGTGTTTGGGCTTATTGGAATCGTCATGAGATGTACTTTGGCTATAAATGATTTTCATGGTAAATGAAAAAGTAAATAATAGTTTTTTGTTTGGAAGTCGGTTTCATTTTTTTATTAAGAAGTTTTTATTCTCATTTGAATAAATTTGTGGCAAACGGATAAAAAAAGCATATTGCTCGCTCTGATAAAGTGGTTCTTGGACATGCCGGTTTTACAAATGCGTGTCGAGCCACGCGCAGTAATAAGGTTCCGTAGTTGAATAATAATACGGAGTAAGAAGTGGGTTTTTTGTTGTTACATGAACATAAAACGGTTTCAGCGGCTCACAACGTCTAAAAACGGGGGCATTTGTACAAATGTTTTACTGTTCCAATTACATTTTATGTTGGTCGACTATTACTCGTAAACTTGTAAAGCCTACTTAGCTGTGATAGTTTACCTTTTAATTTCGTTATATTTACTACTGCCATGAATTTTTTTCACATACCCAAAAACAACCATTTCGCTGACAAGCTTACTTTTACGCAAACGGATCTCTGAATCAAAAAATGGTTTTAACAGACCCGTAATATTTTTGGATGGCCTATCCAATGATACTCCACACCATGGGATGGACGAGAAAAAAAAGCATCCCTACTTTGTCGGAATTAACATGTATATCCATGCCAAGTGCTTTCTAGTACTAACAGTATATGAGCTAAGCTGCGGACGGACGGACGGACAAAGCAAAACTATAAGGATTCCTTGTTGACTTCGGAACCCTAAAAATGTCTTGTTTACTTGCTCAAACTTAGTTTTATTCGCACTTTAAATAACGTGCATATAATAAATATATTAAGCCTTATAGCCTTCCCACTGCTGGGATACAAGCCTCATTTCTGTGAGCGAAAGTGGGCCGTAAAACAACACACGGGCCCAGATCGGGTTGTTAGAGGAAGACTTGCCGCACGATGTTTTCTTTCACAGTTTTGAGAGCAGTGGTGGTGTCAGGTGCTTTCACTTTCCTGGGTTTAAACCCACGATTTACCACTTGTAAGTCGTGGCTTTTACTACTGGGCCACCAATTCTTTAATGATTCAATAACGCTCACAGATGATTATAATTTTTATCGATCTGACCTCGCAAGATCAAACTATAATTAAGAATTCCGCCGTTCAAAACAGTAAATATAATTTTATTGGTACATTTTATGGCTATAATAATAATAAAGCTATTTATAATAAATAAAATAATTATCGAAGCAGTTACAACCACCTAAGGGCACGGTTTGATATTGTATGCATCAACAAGGCTAAACAACAAAATCGAAGATTTCGCACTTGCACAATTACCAAGGCTGGAGATGTTTGAAGGTATAAAATATTAAACTATTATTTATGCAAAATATTTATGATAGCTGCTGGTTTAAGATTTCGCCACAGCACAACTAAAATTAACACCTTTGTGAGAAATGAGACTGCAGCTGATTCCTTGACAAACATTTTAAGAGCCTTCATAGGTTCTAGACACCACATTCACATTCTGCCAATGAAAGTCACCACAACATTCACCATAACGATTGGAAAAAAGTGATGAAAGAAACAAAAAAAAATTTTTTCCCAAAAAAATACGACCGACTTCCAAATTAGAAAACTACAAAGTGAAAAATAACTTTATTTTTGGAAGTCGGTGTCTTTCATAGATACCATTATTTTTTAAACAATTATTATTAAATAGAGCAAGAAAAACAAACCAAAAATACTATTAATAAAAAAACAACAACAATAAAAATAAAAATAAATAAACTAAATGACAACTTGTCTAGTTGTCTGGTTGACTATTCAGCAAAGTTATGGTAGATAGGGCTGAATGCTCAGGGGACTGTTCAGCGGACGGCTCCTTTTTAAATATTGTACTTCACTAGCTTCTGCCAGCGGCTTCGAACGCGTGATAGTCGAAAATTATTTCGAGGAAACAATTCCTGGAATAAAAAGTTTCCTATTTGCTATTTATTCCTGACTATAATCTATTTCTGTGCTGAATTTCATCCAGATCCGCTAAGCCGTTCTGGCGTGATTGAGTAACAAAAATATATCCACACACACATCCGTCCAAACTTTCACATTTATAATATTAGTAGGATAAAATGAGGCTCTAGACAAAGTGATTCATTCTCTCAGCGATGGTCATCATCTGTTCCCATTGCTGGGACAAAGACCTCCTCTCACAGAGAGGGAGTGGGCCATAATCCGCCACGCGGGTATATAGTTGGGATTGGTAGATGGCACACGTCTTCGAATTATTGGTTCTAGGACGTGTCGGTTCCTTCACCGCTTTGAAATCAGCGATAGTCGAAATGGCAAAACATAAGGGGTTGATCAAGTGTAATTTCGTAGCATTGCCATTCATTTTTTTACCGACTTACCAAAAAGGAGGAGGTTCTATGTTCGACTTCTTGTATGTTTTTTTTATGTGTATTCACCTATATCTTCGTCAATTGTGGACTGATTTTGAAAATTATTTTTTTGTAAAAATGTATGTTTCAAAATTGGTCCCATTTTAATTAGGTGAAGATTTGATGAAGAACTTCGAACTATCCAACAGAACTCTTCAATAAATAACGGGAAATCTCTCGGGATTGCTGCAATCGCATGTCTGTTTATTGTTTATACCATTTCATAAGATAACATCACCCCAGTACGCTCTTGTGGGGTACGCAGATCTCTCATGTCACCCTTTATGTTCAAGTTTCATGATATTCGGCTAATCTATTCTGGCGTTAAGGTAACTTACTAAACAACTTGCCTATTAGGTAGGTACAACTAAAAAATGAAAAATAAAAACCTTTTTTACAAAAAAATACTACCGACTTAAAATTAGAAAACTTCAAAGTGAAAAATAACTTTATTTTGGAAGTCGGTGTCCGTAACGCAAAAATAATGGTATCTACGAAAGACACCGACTTCCAATCCAGGATCTGGATGAAATTCGGCACAGAAATAGATTATAGTCAGGAATAAATAGCATATAGGAAACTTTTTATTCCAGGCATATGTTTCCTCGAAATAATTTTCGACTATCACGCGTTCGAAGCCGCTAGCAGAAGCTAGTGAAGTACAATATTTAAAAAGGAGCCATCCGCTGAACAGTCCCCTGAGCATTCAGCCCCATCTACCATAACCTTGCTGAATAGCCAACCAGACAACTAGACAAGTTGTCATTTAGTTTATTTATTTTTATTTTTATTGTTGTTGTTTTTTTGTATTTATAGTCTTTTTGGTTTGTTTTTCTTGCTCTATTTAATTATAATTGTTTGTTATATTTTGTTTTACATCATTACAAATATTATTATTATTTTATTATTATTTATATATATTGTGTTTGTAAAGTGTTGTTACAGTGTAATTGGCACTGGTCGTTCTATTTCAATAAATAAATGAATAAGTGCCAGTGATAACCAAATAGGCCAAAATGTTCAGGATGACGTTTGTTTACAGTCATGATGTTTCAGTAGTACTTGTTATTTCCTAGATTTTTGACTTTCCACAATTGCTGTCGCATTTTGGCTTGTATGCTCCTATGTTTTATAATAATTTGCGGTAACAAGCGCCTGAACGAGTCTTTTAAAAAAAAATCGCAACACCTTCTTAACGATTATTTTTATTAAAGCCTATCAAGCCCAAATATAAAAATAAAAAAATGGTTAAAATTAAAGATTTTAAAAACATGTATTATTCAACAATCTTTTGCACTGATCTTTTGTTTAACAGAGGGTTTTGACGAATGAGTACCTACTAAGTGTAGACGTAAAAAGTACTTCCACAACTTTTTCTTACTTTATCAAACAATGATGACATTGAGATAAATTTTATATAATTGTAGCTTAGATTTACTAAGGTAAAGTGTCGTTGACATTTTGTTAAATATTTGAATAATAATTTTATGAAGCATTAAAAAACATACCGACTAATGAAATAATGACTCGGCTCGTATTGTACCTAACCACTTCTAGCTTGAACCCTCTTCCCGATACCGGTGGGTGATTAATTTTTTAATGTTTTTTTTTTATAATTTAGAAGCAAAATTATTTTTTTCCTGTTTTAAGATTTTAAAAAAGCTTTATAGTAATCACCAAAAAAATAGACAGTTGTTTTTGTTTTTATTTAAAAAAACATTCCCACCTCATTAAATATTACGTCCGTAATTCTTAAAAATAAAAAAAGCACAAAATTAAAAATAAAATACGTACGATTAGTTTGAATTAATTTAAATAATGGCGTATTTTCTTCTACAGTCATTATTTCAGAAATAATACAAAATAACGTAATGGATAATTGAAATACAAATAATGCAAACTTTATAATAACATTTGAAACATTCTCCTTTTTCTCGAAAATCATTAAAAGAGACAAGATAATTTACTATTAATTATTGTTTAAATTTTTAGTCTTATTTACCTAAAATGTAACAATAACATAATGAAGTCATTATTTTATGCAAAAAACCTTGGAGGTAGATTTTTCGCACGGTTCATATTTATAAACATTTACGGAGGCGTGCCAAAACTCGATCGTTTGTCCTTTGCATTGGACGCGTTGCAAGTAATAAAAAATAATAGTCGATTCTGTTTTTTTTTCAAATAATAATTATTATTTTTTTCTAAATTTCGGCGCGGCTGTGGTTTTAAACAATTAAATATTATTTTTTTAATTAATTGTGGTGCGAAGTTTTCAGTGATTAGCAAATGTAAGTGATAATTTGGTTTTTAGTAATAGTTGTTGTTGGTGTTTTGTATAGAATATATTTATTGATCAAATTAGACTTCAAATAAAAGGTGCAATAGCGGACTTAAAGCTTGAGGCATTCTCTATTAGTCAACCAAAGGTGGTGAAGAGATAAAATGGAAGAATTCTTAATTTTTGGCACGGCCACAATACAAACGTCGTATTTGTGTTTAATCAATCTTCAGGATTGGGCGCAATGCTATCTTTTTCAGTTTATCTAAAAATTTTAGGTAAACTGATGCAATAAATAAATATCCAAGAGCTTGGCATTCGTTTACTCGAAATTTCCTAACCGAAAAAAAAAACTAAAGATCCGCATTGTTTTTGCTAATAAAGAAGAGAAATCTGTCTGAGGTCAAATGAAACTGCATGGTCTGATGTAATAGGATCTAAGCATACGGGCCTATGTATACCAAAGTCTTGGTAAATAATTAAGGCCCTTACTCCGGTTTAATACCGAAAAATCGTTACTTTCTAAAGCATACTCTTTAGTAACGGCTAAAGTCAAAGTCAAAGATTTATTTGCAGATAAATATGGTTACAAAAGTTCTTACAATGGTAGTGTAACAGTAGATCATAGTATAATGACATGCAAATTTTGGTACGTATACAATTAAGTAATTTAAAAAGGTCATCTAGGTTGAAAGGTTTAAAAAAATATGTATTTATAATTGATTCATGTTCATTATTTGTGTGTAACATGTTTTTTTTCGTATGACTTATAGTTTTCCTTTAAAAAAATAATTAACAATACGATATTTTTTCACTTCTTTTGCATACTCCCCCAAAACTACTTGGATGTTTAAAATATTATTACACAGAAAAAAATATGGTTAGAATTTCTTCTTAACCTGCATAATATTATATGTAAATAAAAATTAATTTCAAACAAAACTGTCCAAAAGGGAGTCCAATGTTAATATTCTGGCACCGAGCGGGCGCACGGCCAGTACCGCGTTAATATTGGGGAATATATACGCCTTAAGTATTTAATAGATAGACTATTTGACCATTTAAAGTACCGGTAGCGTGATAAGGGCCTAACAAAGCAACATTCTGTCAGCAATAACGACTGCCAACCTATAGTTTGACGTTCCAAAAGCGACATGACTTTTTGGTAGTGCATGTCAACCTCCTTACATTTGTGACCTGTCGATAATAAAAGTTATTAACCACAGATTAAATACCACTACATTTAGACCCTCTGGTTTATCAAAAGAAATACAATTTCTGCTTGAATCCTACTATTATAAACGTGAAAGTTAGCGAGGATGGATGGGTGGATGCATGTTTGTTACTCGTTCACGTAAAAAATACTGAACAGAGTTTGATGAAACTTATCAGAAATATAGCTATACATCAGAATAATACATCGGCTATAGTTTATAAAGATATTAGGTGAATTACTTTTACCAGGCGGGCCAAGCCGCGGGCGGCATCTAGTAATGAATATTTCACCATCTGCATCATCCTTTTCCAAAGTATGTCCTGTTTGGGCCAGCTTTCAGATGAACCGTGAGAAAAATAGTAAATACTTCGAGTCTCTAATTTACCGGTTATTTAGCGCTATAGATTTTTCGGGCATAAATAAAAAGTAAAGTTTATCAAACCTTTTTGTACAAATAGTACAAAAAAATACCAGCAACAGGTTTACACAGCTCTGGTTGCAAATAAAAAGAAAGTTTAAAAAAAAGTAGTTAGCTCATTTATTAAATTAGTGGTGATCGTTTTCGCGCTAAAAAGCAAAAGATAAATGAGCCAGACAGTTTATTGAAAGTGTGATCAAAACGATATATTTATGCACTGTATAGTGTATGCCTTGTATGTAGTGTTATGAATGTGAAAGTCTGTATGTTTTTTATCAATGACGTCTCAACAGCAGATCAGATTTGAGTAATATCTGGCATACGAAAAGACAAACCTAATACATAGGGTGCTTCATTACTTCATCCCAGTAGTATTTTCCCGTGGGATAATTCCCAACTGCAGGGCCACCAAAGCTGCTGGCAAAAGTTAATTGGGAATACAAACCAAATGACACTGCACTGGGGCATTTAAATACTCCGCTCTGTCTTCTTCTTCTTCTTTTCGATTCGATGGCACATTTAATTATATTTTCTGGGCCAAATATGTGGGCATACTTATTGCAGCGTCAGAAACACTCTACAGGTCATCTAGGTTGCAAGTCGATGGACAGCCAGGACACTCTAGCAAGTGCGTCATAGTCTGTACAGGGGCACCACACTCGCACTGGATGTTGGACGATTCAATAATCCCCCATTTTGCGAAATTATATTTGCAGCAGCCTACTTGGGTACGTAGCTGATTCAATGCCTTCCATATAGGCCACGATAGTTCATGACTAAGTGGCAGATGATTCTTGGACTCAACAAAGTCATAGGGTGATGGTGGATTTTTTTCCAAAGTCCCGAACTTTTGGAAAAAGACCAGCAAGTGTGGGCTTTTTGCCTCTATAGAACCACCCCGGTATTCACCATCAGCTCATAGAAAGAGATCCGTAGCCTGTTAAAAGACCATCCTGGATATAACTTCATTCAGCACACTCATCAAAAATGTCCTTATATTTTGACTGATTTATTGAGATTATGACAAAGATTGAAATAACAATAACCGGTCTTCCGAAGGCGAGATGGGCAGACGAAATTATTGCCACTGTTACAAAACTAGACAAAACAGGAAACACCTTGTTGCAAGCCTTGGAAAATTGGTATTTTTTGGCAATGGATTATATCGTTAACTTTTGAATAAATTGTCATTTGACATTGCTCTTGAGACGGCTTAATTTAAAATGATGATAATTCACATAAAATGAAGGCAATAGTCTATGTCTGTAAATCAAATAAGAATTAAATTCCTTACATGATATGCACATAAAGACTGCATTAGTATAGTGGTCCGAATCGCTACAGCTGAGCACTAATTCCTCCTCTCTCACTTAGAATCATTTTGATAACATCTGTTGTTTGAGAGTTTAAATTTGGGAACACACAGAATTAGCTTTACCATTTTTACCGAATTCATAAAAAAGGAAGTAATCAATCCGACAAGTATGTATGTAATATTGTTGGATTTGCCCAATATTCACACATGTTACTCTAACTGGACTTCTAAACGTGTGCTAAATTTCATAAGTGTATGTTTGGATGTCTGTCCACGTATTTCACTGAAACTACTTATTGGATCGTGACCATTCTTGTTTTATTGGATTAGGTATCTCTCAACTTAGATAATAGTGTAAGTTCATCCAAATCGGTACAACAGTTTTCAAGATATGTAACATACAACTGAACTCCTTAGCGACAAACAGTACGAATGTATAAATTGAGTTATTATGTGTATTTTTTCAATCCTTTAGGCACCTTACTATTGCACTTGCTCACTTTTGAGTGATAGTGTAATAAAACAACAAAAAGAGAGAAATAAAAACATTTTCACAAAAAATAAACCGACCTCAAAAGCAAAACACTAAAAAGTGCAAAATAACTTTCGTTTCGGAAGTCAGTTTCGAAAAACGATAAATAAAGAAGCACCAAAGACACCGGCTTCCGAAACGAAAGTAATATAGCATTTTAGTTAGGTATGTACGCTTAGGGATTGCCTCTAACAATTGACGCTAAAAAAAAGATCTAGTTCGTTGATTCACACACTTTAAGTTTCAAAAGTATGTAACAAAAACTATACAGAGATTTAATTCGAAATTCAAAAATTCGTATAATATATTTTTTTTTCGGTAATATTTTTGAAGCCATCTCTAAATCTTTATGATGACATACCTTGCTTTGTTCTTCCTTTCAAATAAGTGCCAGTGACAATATAGTCCCCTCATTTTTATTCAAGCGTGCTTCATCGCCGAATGCATTACTTTTACTCAATCGTATCAGGTGAGGTCGTGTTCAAGAGAAAGACAATCTGAATCAGTTTAGTGCGAATTTTATCAGTGAGAGAGTGTGTGTCTTTAACAGAGCATACCTATACTGTTCTTAAAAATTAATATAAGTTTAACGTATTAAGTATTTTTAAAGAGATTAATGTTTTAGTATTGATAAGGAAGAAAGGTTAACAAGTGTTGGTGCTGATACTAGAGAATAATTCTTTAGAAGTGTGATAATGGTTAAATGCTAAAAATTTACTCGGTTTTTAGTTAGTCGGGTGCTGTCTGTCCCCTAGGAGTGTGGCTCACAGAAACCTTTTGAAAACGAAAGTTAAGTAACATTTGCCAGTTTATTGGTAATTTATTAAATTATTATTATTAGCGTGGTTAACACCTTTCATGCTTGAGTCATGGAACGAAAGAAAACCTGAATTTAAAGTTAATATATGGTTGAAATCACCTCCCCGTCTTGAGCAATTCATTGCTTTTGCCTTCTCCGTATGAGAAGAGGCGTTAGCCCTGCAGTAGGTCAGGAAAAGCTATGAATACTTGTCATGATATTAGAATTGCAGCTTGAAGCACGTCGCATGGTGTAAATCAACTTCGGTTTTGGAATATAGTCTACAATGAAGTCGATCAATGTAGTTCTACGTGTTCAGCGACATTTGTTATCTATTCGTTTTTTGTTTTATTTTCGTTCTAAATTTAAATACACGGCTTTGTCCTCTTTTTGTCAGAACAACTTCAAATGACAATAAGATAATTATCTTAAAGGTATCTAAAATACGCGCAGTTCAACCGATTCTATTCATTTATTTTTAAACACACAAATAAAGCATGAAGAAAAGAGACAAAGAAGAAGTGATAAAAAAAACTGCTGATTGTTTTCAGTTTCTCGTCAGATTTTCTTCATCTATAATTAAACTATTAATGCCCAGCTACTTAGCCTAACAAGATAATGGTGTAAATATTCATAGTCTGTATTCAAATCTTTGTTAAATTTTTCATGGTCGTTTACTAGACCGAAGATCATCATTAACTTAATGGATGGATGATATTTTGCGATGATTGTCGATCCTAGACCCTTGCTCACTTAAAAAACTGGCCAAATGCGTGTTGGACTTCGCACATTTATGGTTCCGTACCACACCGCACAAACAAGCGCAAATCAGGAAATTTCAAAGAAAAATCTTATCATAACATCATAGTTTATCATTGAAAAGTTTGAAAATTCGTCGGAACAACATTTTATAAAAAACAAAAAACGAAGGAATGAGAAGCACGAAAAACATTACAATATATTTTGACATTTTATATGGCTTTGAATCAATAAGATGGGTATACTGTGAAAATTTGAAGACTGTAGCTCCAACCGTTTGGCTGTAAAAACTGTGTGACTGACGATGGACAGACGGACAGACACGTGAGTGACCGTTTGGACCCTTCGAGTACGGAACTCTAAAAACATAATTGATGACAGTAACATAACATCTCGCGTGTATTATCAAAGGGAGAGGCAGAGGTACACTTAAGAACCAATCAGTCCAATTTACCGTAGTGTCTCAAGACAAAAGTCTGTGACCAGTGTGTGTTGCCAGTGATCACCTATGGGCGCGAGACGTGGTCGTTCACAATGGGCCTTATCAGAAAGCTTAAAGTCACCCAAAGGGCAATGGAGAGGGCTATGCTCGGAGTTTCTCTTCAGCTCAAGTTCGATCTTGCATGGACTTCTGTTCTCATCTCTGGGACGGATCTGCCGGATACCAGCTTGATGCACTAGAGTCGGTCGAAAAACGGGCCAAGAGGTTCATCGGCAACGAAGCACTGGTCGAGTCAAAGCACTAGAATCTTGAAGTGGCCAGCTTGTCTGTTTTTTATTGGTCGCATTTCGGGGAGTATGCGAAGGAATTGCATGATCTAATTCCACCTAGCCCGTTACATCATCGGAATGAAAGACGTACGGCGATGCGCCATCACCCATATGCACCAAGCGTACCTATTGGAAATATTTTCATTATGCGAGGTCTTTAAGTCAAGAGAAAATAGGTTTCTTCTAGGCGAGCGTGCAACATCGTTGATCACATCATAGCTTACCGACAGTTGAGATAATGGTCAAGCCTCAGCCTAACCACAATTAAAAAAATAATTAAAACAGGCAGAAAGAAATCCAATAAATCTTTGCTCAACCCGGGAATCGAACTCAGGAAGTCATGTTCAGCAGTAGCGTTTTGCAACCACAAGACCAACGAGGCACTGAAGATTATCATTAGCCTATTACTCGTAAATGGAATCAATTTTGAGATGATTGACGACACTAGAATAGACCCTTGCTCACATAAGCAATATAATTAATGATGGTAATTTCTAGTACGTAATAAATATGTAGGTAATATATATGCTTCAAGTTCAGGTTATGTATTATCTTTATATAATATAAGACTACCTTTCAAAATGATGAAATCGCGGTAACTTGTTCGTAAGCAACAGCATGTTTGATTTTTGCATCATTTTATAGATCAATGTCACTGACTTATTATTTTTTCATTTTATATACATATGTAACATTTTTAAATATTAGCTTATTTAAAAAAAAAACAAAATTTAAAAATATAAAAAATAGTAGCCCACTGGTATCGGAAACAGTGTCCAAGCTACCGGTGGTCAGGGCTCCTGAGAGAGCTTCATCCAGCTGCCCAACGAGAGCCTCCTCAAATATTCATTGAGGCTCTTGGCTATTATGTCATTGACCGTCACAACTATCGGCACAATGATACTGTATTCACATCCTACATGTCGACAACCTCGCTAGCCAGATCAAGATACTTACTTTTCTCACGAGGTTCTCGTCATGGGGGACCGCTATATCAACAATCATTGCGCGACGCTCTAGTCGGTCTATCACCACTATGTCAGGCTTATTGGCAGCAATAGTCCTGTCAGTGGTGATAGACCGATCCCAATACAATGTGACATTGCCATTTTCGAGAACTGGGTCGGGCTCATACTTATAGTAAGGCACTTCCGATTCCACAGTATTGTATTTAAGAGCAAGTTGCTGATGTATAATCTCGGCTACAAGGTTGTGTATACAAACGGCAAATAGTCTCCGTTAGCTAGACTAGAACAACCAGAGAATATGCGACGGATGGATTCCCCCGGCCGTTGACATGCCCGAAAATATATATTATTAAATTAACCATTATTATTATTTTTATTATTATTTGAAATCTAGATATTCGTGTATTTGTAAATTACGCTCAGAAAATCCTAAAGATCAAGGAACATTTAAATTAAATTGGGTTTTGAATATTGTAGAAGTTAATAAGGTAGTTATTATTTTAGTCCTGATAGATTAATAAAAAATATTGGACATCTTTTTTTTTGTCACATAAACTAGAAATATATATTGTGAAATGAAACTTCGTGTGACGTCACTTTTTACTTATAAGTTAGGTCGAAAGCACCCACTTGAATTGAACACTTTATCTTTGTGTAATATTTTTTTATAATCGAACTGAAAGATTAAATAGAATTATTATTTTTACTCAGGAATTATGCAAATCATCACTTGAATAGAAATTTCGAATATGAGAACTTGTCAAACTCTACTTTATCATGAGAGCTTGTCAAACTTAAGATAAAAAAAACTAACAGAATTCTCAATTTAGAAATCGGGGAACAGGCAAAACTAAGGATTAAATTTTTACTGACAACATGTAGACGATAGTATTTTTGCGTCTATAGTGGCCTAAGATCAAGTTGAGTAGAAAAAGAGGGTGTCCTGCTGAAGGATATAATGATTATTTATTATTTAAGTTAGGATCCTAATTATGAACCTAAGGTGGACTGTGTAAAGAAAGTTATGGAGGAAAAAGGAGTCTGTGATAGCGTGACGGTTGACAGTAGAGAATTGAAGAAGAAAACTTCTTGTGCCGACCAAGGAGAGGTGGTGAAGATGATGATGACTACACTTTATCTATCCTAACAAAATTTTCTATACATTACAGATGTCGGAAGGCGGCATGCATCCGATGTTCCCGTACACAAAGGAAGATGTGCAGGAGATCAGGAAAGAGCTGGGATTGAAAGAGAGTACCATAGAAGAGGATGTGGACGCTATCATCGATTGGTTCCACAAACAACCACATTTGGTTGAGGCTGGAATTGGTAAGGATACAGACAAGACTTTTAGACTTCTCATTGCATTATGCAAAAATGCAGTCATAGAAAAGAAAAAACAAATCATCTGTTTGGTACATTTTAGTTTGCATAACTAGACTAAACATTAGGAACATTATACCGGCCAGAAAAGTAGCCTATATATTCTATTCCAGACTATAATCTAATTCTTTGACTAATTTCACCCAGACCTATTCAGCCATTCTGGCGTGATTTAGTAACAAACATCCTTCCATCCATTCATCCATCCAAATATTCGATTTTATTTTTAATTTTAGTTGCAGGTATTATGAAACAACGTATTCAGTTTCAATATGGTAACTTGAAAGATAGACATGAGACAGACCTCAATGATAAGCAATAGACCAACTCATAGACAAAAGTTTAGAATTAACAACTAAATATGTCGACACGTCGCGATAACAAATTATATACACTAGACAATGATATGAAAGATAAATAAAATAAGGTTTCAATGATTAAAATTCTGTTCGGTCAAGCACATTATATTGCACATCGGCAGTTGTAATATAAAAGACCGACGAAGGTCGAAGAAATCAAATACTTCGATATTATGATGTAGCGTGCATCATAACACAATGCAGCAGTTTTGCAAGTCAAAATTCACATTTATTCATACCAAGTAGCTGGCACTCTGTATTCAGAATTAAAATGAGTTAAATATGAGAGGGGAGCCTTCTGCATAAATAAAGAAAAGATGTATGCCCTATGCAAGGAGTGACATGAAAGAAAAGGGAGTCAGTGATAGCGTGACGAGGAACAGGACGGTATGGAGGAAGAAAACGAGTTGCGCGACCCCATGTAATCTCCACTGTAGAAGGCACTTCAAAGTACTTGCTAGAGGCCCGGTAATTTAGGCTGTACGTGCGTCAGTGAATAAATTAGTAAAAAAATATATTAAGTAGATTCGCAATTGCCATAAAATAATTGCAAAAACTAACTTAATAGAATTATTTATTAATGAGAAAACGTCATTGCATGTGCGTCAGTTGAAATTACACAAAGGTTAAGTTTTCTACATGAGACTATTTCTCATGAATGTCCATTGAAATCGTAGTTTTTAATATTAACGCAAGTACACGTTTCGGCAAATCCGCAACGTGAGTTATATACAGTTATAATTATTCAGATTTTATTACGAATTTAATTATAATTTAAATTTTAGGGAATGAAAACACCTAATTAATTTATTTGTGCACGTAGATGATATTTTAGTATCATTAATTCATCAAAGTTGCTTTTAAGTCTACTTAATTAAAGTTGACTATAGAAGTAGTCAACTTTAATAAAGCATTTAAAATATAGCCAAAATTAAAAGTAACACATGTGATGTTCGTGAGATCTTTCGTTCGTCAATCGGTACTGAGTCTAGATGTAAGCAAAATGACAATTCTATCAGAGAAGATTATTGTCTAGTCAAAAATAATTTTGAGTTTTTGACATACCGTGATCTTATCAAAAATATACAATTACATATTTTTAAGTGTCTCTAATCATCTACAGACTGAATAAGGCACTTGTCCTACCGCCGGCGACGAAACCATTAGCTATCGACTATTTTCTCGCTGAAGGAGCGAATAAAAGATACAAATCCCGTGTCAATAAAAGAGACACGTATATTAATAGTTGTTTGTTAGCTGTTCACACTACCGGCGAGTTCTTACCACAAGTTTATCGCTGAAAGATAATTATACTCGCTAAGCGATACTCGCCGGCGATGTTTGCTTCGCGGTCAGATCTCTCGCCGAGAGCCCATACAACCAACGTGTGCAGAACTGACCACCTGTGCGAGTGGTGCGAGTAATCGCCCGTCGCAGAAACACTTGCTCATAGATGAGCGGTAAAACTATCGGAACTACACACTTGAGTCTCGCTGCTCGCCAATTCGTATCAAGGTTCTATCTAGCTGTACTCGCTGCTCACTGATCGTTGGCGGTGGGACAAGTGCCTAAGGGGTATCGAGTTACTGAGTAGCTTGTTAGATCATGTAAATTGCTGGTATCAGCTTCGACTAGAATGCCGCAAGAACATAGTTAGGAAAAGACTAAGCAGGTGACGAGTGATGAATTGGGCTACATAGACTCATAGACTTGGTCAAAGTAGTAGGCAAGTTGGAAGCAGAAGGCCCCGTACACGGTAAAAGAGCATGCAAATAAAGAAACTTAAAATAAGAAATCGGTTTACACTAGTTGAAGATAGGAAAGAGAAAATACCATAGATATTAAAGTTACATTTTAATTCCAGATAGAGACTACGTGGAGAGAATGCTGATCGTAACAAAAGGGTCAATGGAGAAGACAAAGCGGAGAATAGACAACTTCTACAAATACAGACTATTGGCTCCAGAGATTATACAGAACAGAGAGAAAGTGCTGTCAGACTCCGAAGATTTGTGGAGTTCATAGTAAGTATTGATACAATAATTCCATAGCATAAATAAGAAAAGTTTATTTGATCATTGTTACAAAATGAACTTTGTGCTACGAGATAATTATCTGTAACGATTGTATACGGTGGTCCCAAAACTAGAACCTGCATGCGACCTGAGTTGTGATTACTTTAAAATATTAGGATACTGTTTTGTAGACATCTATGCAATCGATTTTAAGTACGTTTTTCTAAAAAAATAGATTGATATAGTTTAGCTGGACATAAGATTAAACTGTACTAACTATATTGCCAAACATGGGGCTTGTCACATTCTATCAGCGATGTCACTTGCCTAAGAATACTTGTTTTGTTCAAAATATTTGGACTAAGACAGTATTCTTCAGGTCACGTCATACTTCAGTAACGCGTGTAAATCCTATGCATATGGACATTTTGGCAATCTTTGTCGCTGACAGAATGTAACTTTGTCTAGACGGTGGTTACACAGATCGTAGATATCAAAATGCTATTGAATATAAAATTAGTCTACCTGTAAGCATCTTGAGAGATAAGGCAGTTTACTGTGATACATTTATACGTGTTTGTTCGAACAATACAATTTCAATGCTGTTGCAGTTGGTCTGTTTACCAACTTACCAATAAATCATTGAAAAACAAGTCTGATAATTTCAGTTTCTTTGTGAGCGGTAATTAAACAGATTGCAATCGGAACTGCGTCATGGTTGGTGAACCGTGATTGTTGGCAATATGCTCCACTAACAACTACCAATTGTGGCTTCTGCCCGCATCTTAGTGATAAAAGTAAAGTTAAGTCTTGGTTTTTAAGGCAAAAATAGCGGAATAAAAAGACTTAGCCTTTTGCCTAATCCTCGTCATACCAAGTTTTATACGATTCCCTTTAGTAATTAAGGCGTGAAGAGTTTTTTTTATTATCATTGATAATATGCTCGTGGCTTACACTCACTTTGATGGAAAGCGGAGATGTGGTAGACGGTGTAATATCCTTGCCTAGAAGCAATCTATTGTCTCTTGAACTTAAGAGCCCCAGGTTAAAGGTATCAAGAAATATAGACCCCGGTAGGTAATTCCACTACTTAGCCATAGGTGTTTCTCAAAACGAATAGTGCGTATGAGTGGTAACAAACATACAGACAGACAGCATTGCTTTCTCATTTATAACATTATTGGCGAGTTTTTTTAACATGCATATAATTAATACTTTCCATGCAAGGAGAGAAAGTACAAGCGTGACAGTGAGCAACTCCGCAAAAAAAATGCTGTTTCATACAAAAAGTTTAACGAAGAGATCGTGTTATTTGTTAATACTAAATCAAATGTAAGAATTATGTTTTTTCGACAATCTTTAGGCCTTTTTAGTATTCCGGACTCCGTACTCTGGACAGACGGACATGGCGAAACTTTCTTGTCACTAACAAGAAAGTTTCGACGTAAAATATTTTTTTCTGGTTTTATTTTACCACAATATAGGCGTAACTTATATATATATCCATGTAAAATTATAGCTTTCTAGTACTAAGATTATCTGAGCTAAGCTGCGGACGGACGGACGGAAGGACGAACGGACAGACGGACATGGCGAAACTTTCTTGTCACTAACAAGAAAGTTTCGACGTAAAATATTTTTTTCTGGTTTTATTTTACCACAATATAGGCGTAACTTATATATATATCCATGTAAAATTATAGCTTTCTAGTACTAAGATTATCTGAGCTAAGCTGCGGACGGACGGACGGAAGGACGAACGGACAGACGGACATGGCGAAACTTTCTTGTCACTAACAAGAAAGTTTCGACGTAAAATATTTTTTTCTGGTTTTATTTTACCACAATATAGGCGTAACTTATATATATATCCATGTAAAATTATAGCTTTCTAGTACTAAGATTATCTGAGCTAAGCTGCGGACGGACGGACGGAAGGACGAACGGACAGACGGACATGGCGAAACTTTCTTGTTACTAACAAGAAAGTTTTATTTTTAGTAATAAGTTTTGTATTTTTTTTTAATTATTTTTCTAATAACTAAAGTTTGCTTAAATTTAGATTAACAAAACATGTTAGGTTATTTCTTTCTTTCAGTGGGTTTTGTTCTGCTTAGTTGCTTCACTTTTTCTTTTTATTCCGGCTATCGAAATAAAGGATTTGTTTAAATGTATAATCTTTTCAAGTAATCTTGAAATGATCTTTGAAAGACGTCTGACAACACAGGAACAACTTTTATTTGTTATTGTTTTAGTTTTTCACATTACAGACAATAGTGACGACGTCAATGAAGTTTTTACCAAGAAATTAATTATCCATTTGAACTTTTGCGTTTTAAATAAAACTATATTATTACGTCAGAACATCTTGATTTGAGAAATCCATTCGATCATTTGCATTACTTAAGGTCTTAAGGTAACGTAGTGAATTAAAGTTCCCCTAGTCAACGGCATGAACTATTTTGTGCGCGAGGTTGAAATGCATGCTATCTCATCCGACAACACGTGCGAAAGAGATAGATACTGTGATGAGCAGTAAAAAACTAGTTCGCGTAGGAATTAGCACTTTTGCAAATTTTTATCGAAATCGATGATGATTTAGGACGAAAACGAACGCGCAAAATTTTATAAACAGACCTTTGGGAGTCTAGATATCATGAAAAGACGACTAGGTATATGTAAATATTCAAAATGAAATTATTTGCATTGTTGTATTACTAATCTATCCCTGTATGGAGGCCGTTTTGCAATTTTCCTTCTTCTTATGGTATTAATTTCCGCACAAAGATGCGTTAAAATTAGTGTTGAAATATTAAACTTTCGACGCTCATAACTTTCAAATATTTAATTTTTTTCTTTTTGTTTCCATCCAGGGCTAGATAATGATGATACAAATTTGTGCCATTTTTTATTTTAAAAGTACATTGTCAAACAGTGGAGTAATCGCCAGACTACTTTTGTATGGAAGAATGATCGACTAGTGTGACCTTAAGTTTTAAAAGCCCAATCTAACAAGTCTTTTCCAAACTTTGTTGTGGTCGACTGCCAGTCTCACTGGATCCTTAAGTATCATTAGTATTATTCTCTAAGGATACAGCCTTGAGCGCAGTGCTGCACCAGTGACGAAACTAGTAGTTTAAAAAAAGCCAGACAGTCTCAAGGCTGTATTCTTAGAGAATACAGCCTTGAGACAATAACAGTAACTATGTCACATTGTGCTAACAATCTATCTGATCATCAGAACTCATTAGCGTAGCCCTAATACCCATGACCAAAATTGGTGTTAGTTCTCTGGCTCCTGACGTTTCCAATTTTTACCCGACTGGTTACATTCAAATTGGAAAAAGATGGCGGATTTTGGGCGCTATATTGTGGGAGACCAAATATTATTTTTCTTCCAAACCCTTCGTGTGGAGTATCACAATAAAGGGTTTTAAGAGGTGATTTCAAAAATATATAATACCTACTTATATGTTTAAATGTACCTAATTAAAAAAAAAATAACTAAAAAGTTAATTTAAAAAACCCGACTGCTTAAAAAACGAACTAACTAAAAAGACGTAAACAAGAAGAAAATCATGCTGAACAGTCGAAGAAAACATCCGGTTTTGGTCAGCCAGCTCGCGAATATGTGTCCTCCGACTGCACAGCATGATGTTCTTCTTGTTTACGTCTTTTCAGTTACTTCGCTTTTTAAGCAGCCGGGTTTTTTATTTTTAAAGTTTTTACTTTTACTATAATTCGAAGCCTTACAACTACAAGTTACTTTCTCATTAAACAATGGATAACATTATAAAGAGGTAAATTGTTTAGTTGTTTCTAGAATCATGTTTCTCTGTACGATTCTTGTGCCACGGGAAAAGCTAATTATATAAACATACTAGCTTCTGCCAGCGGCTTCGCCCGCGTGAAAGTCGTAAATTATCCAGAGACAACATATTCCCGGGATAAAGTTTTCAAAGTCAGACTATAATCTATTTCTGTGTCAAATTTCATCCAGATCCGTTTAGCTGTTCTGGCATGATTGAGTAACAACCATACATCCACAGACACATACATCAAAACTTTCACATTTATTAGTAAGATGACATATTAATTTGCCTCAGGATTATGTTTTAATAATTTACTAACCTGTTTTTTCCATTATTTAACATTAGAGACTGTTCAATCAACTCTATAATTTTGTTCCAATCCTGAAACACAGTGATTCCTCTTTCGTTACCTCTGTTTTTTTTTTTAATTTGCTGTGCCTGTGTTACCTATGTCTAACTTTTTCTCTCTTTTCCAGCATTCAGATTTCGACGCCCAAGATATTCAAAGGCCATAGGGTCAGTTTGATCAAATTCGTGGACCCAGATCCGAGCTCCTTTTCCTGTGAAGCCTTCCTCAGAAACACGTTTATGGTATGTTTTATTTTATCCTGATCCTCACAATTCAGTCACTGGGCAACACAAGACTGGTTGCTAAACTTAAAAATCAACATTATACTGCCTTGTGTAATGTAAAATTTAAATCTAGTGGTCGCAGGCCCAGCTTCTTTAACAAAAAGTATCGCAAAATTAATGTGACTGATTCACCTACTCACGGCCGCATAAAAGATTGAGATAATAAGTTGAATCAATGTTTTCACCAGCCAATCACAATCGCTTAAGCGCGCTTGAACATTTTCAAATTATTTTTCAAATCTTAATTTGAAAATACAAAAGAAAGAAATTAATCTGTATTTTTTGCCTCGAGTGGTGGTCGTATCTCAAATAAGTAAGTTTATTATCTACTTCCAGCTTGCTGACATCAGAATGAAACACGACTACTTCCTCGGCGACATCTGGGTTCTGGACATGAAGTGTGCTACCTTCGCACATCTGCTCAGACTGAACCCCACTTTAATGCAGAAGTCGGCTCATTTGTTCCATGTAAGTTATTATAATAAGATGGGTTTCGAGGGTTCATCGAGACATAAGTAAACGGTTAGTCGACTCTTCACAAGACCAGAGGGTTGGCCTTTTCTTCGGCCCGAGAATCAGCATTGCCATTAAACGTTGCAATGCTGCCAGCATTCTGGGCACGTTTCCCATTGATATCGATATGGACGAATTTTTCGATGTGCGATGAGCCCTTTTCCCTCTCCCCTTTGTATATAGGTTTATTTTTATTATTAGTCATAAGGTTCGTTATATAAAATTTTATATATTACTAGCTGTCCCACGCGGCTTCGCTCCCGTCAACTGGCTTCCTACCTACCCATTTACCCTACCGTTCCTACACTAAATACTTGATTGTTGCGTAACTTTAACCGCTTACGCATCGCACGCAACGGAAGCTCTCAGAAAGGAATAATTTTGCCCGTTATTGCAACATTTTTCATTTATGCTCCGCTCCTATTGGTCGTAGCGTGATGTTATATAGCCTATAACCTTCCTCAATAAATGGACTATCCAAGACAAAAAGATTTTTTCAATTCCAACTAGTAGTTCCTGAGATTAGCGCGTTCAAACAAACAAACTCTTCAGCTTTATAATTTTACTAGCTGTCGCACGCGGCTTCGCTCCCGTCAACTGGCTACGTACCTACCCGTCTACTCTACCTATCAAACCCTAACTACACTACATATATATTTTTTGCGTATCTTTAACCGCTTACGCAGCGCACGCAACAGGAGCTCTCAAAAAGGAATAATTTTGCCCGTTTTTGCAACATTTTTCATTTATGCTCCGCTCATATTGGTCGTAGCGTGATGTTATATAGCCTATAACCTCCTCGATCAATGGACTATTCAACACAAAAATAATTTTTCAATTCCAACCAGTAGTTACTGAGATTAGCGCGTTCAAACAAACAAACTCTTCAGCTTTATAATATTAAGTATAGATTAATATAATATATAATACGATTGAATAACGGTGAATTCACTTCGGCAGCAATGTAAATATATATTCTCTAAGGAGAAGGCATGCACAAGCATTAGTCCACGCTTAAATTCTTAGTTCTGATGCTTTAGGCAAGTGTTGGCCTATCAGCGCAGCGTTGGCGATTGTCGAAATGACATAATATAAAATATTGATCACGAGACATTTTGATGAAACTTGAAATTCCCATACATTATATGAATAAACAACCACTATCCCAACGCTTTCGTTGACAGAATGTTACTCGCGTAAAGCTTGACTTTTTTCTGTGTTTTCTTTCACAGATGTCAATGTCGCTTCCTTCACTGATTCATGTCAAGTGCATAATCCTTCAAATAAGAACATTTTAATTTTGCTTGTCGGAAACTATGCCGGCCGGAAAAACTCTTGCAGACAGCTCTATTTATTCCAGTTTCAATTTTAACAACCTTAATTTTATCCATTTCCAGGAAGGTCTCGGTCTCAGAATCCACTCCATCCACGTCCTCAACGCCACCAGCCTTCTCCAGCACGTCATCAGCTTTATGAGGCAGTTCTTCAGTCCAAAGATCATAGACCGTGTTGTGGTGCATGAGAACTTAGATGACCTGCATATGAGTGTTCCGAAGAGGTACCTGCCTAAGGATTATGGAGGAGATGAGCCGTCCATGGCCGAGTTTAAAGGTAAGATGAAGTTTTTAATGGAAACTTGTTATAGTACTTACAGAAGTGTTGATGAATAGAAGGAGAAAACGTTATTGAGTATGCGGAAAAGGGTGGAAAGTCGCGAACACTCCATTTAATAGGGAAACCAAGACGGTTGTTGGGTCTAATGGGCAACTGCCTCATGGTTATTGTCGGGCTGTTATAATAATATGTACAAATCGCGCGGAAAACTTTGGTTTGGGTAGGCCTATGTTAATCTTGACATTTCTACTCCTTGAGAGTACGCCAAGATCTTCATCCTCTTCTCGAATACCCATAATAGACTGAGTTGTAATCAGATACTTGATGATCACAGAATTGCTTTCCCTTTTGGCACTATTCAACTCGGTTTATGAAGTTTTGAACAAGACCTCTGATCTCAGGAACTTGCCGACACTTTGCAAACGGAGCATCTTTGAGGCCAGAGTTGCAGCAACAGGCATCTCGCAATTAGCTGATTATGACTATATTTTTACATACCTACCTAATTTTAAGAAACTGTAAAGCGTCTTAAGTCGTGAGTTCCAGTAATTGACAACAGTTTTCGGCTACTGACCTCTGTTACCCCACTTGTGTCAAGTTGCTGATTTTCATAACCGCCAAACTCAAGTCAACAGTCAACATAAGTTTGCTGCCTCTGTGGAACGCCTTATCTGCTAGAAATCAAGTCTGAGTGTCAAAATGACTTCCTCTTATATTGCATGGTTTATTGACTTTGTCTTTTTTTACTTTTCAGATATATACGAAAAAGAAATAAGGAGCACAAACACCAAGCAGTTCCTTTTAAACTCAATGAAGATGGTGTCCAACGAGAAGAAACGACCCAACTCTGACATCAATGAGGACTACCTGGCCGGATCCTTTAGAAAATTAGATTTTGATTGATTTTGTTGTTTTTGGTGTATAATTAAGTGTAGTTGTTAAGCTATTAATATATTGAATTTGTAATTATAAATTGCTTATTTATTTTGTGTAAACTGTCTTGACTTACATTATTAGCTGGGGGAAAGCTACCACAGGTATTTTACAGGTAAATTAAAGCTTAATGACGCCTCGGAACATGAGGTGAGTAGCACTGCGCACAGTAGTGATGCACCGTAGAAAATTCATAAGACAACGGACGCGGTAAGGGGTGGGATACTGCAGAGTGAAAAGCAAACTTCAAAGTCACCTTTAAATTTGTACCAATATTATGAGGCGTAGCGTTAAGATGCCCCGAAGGTTTAGGATGCTCTAATTAAGCTAGCTAAATTTGCTTAAAATTGTAATTGGAGCATATCCTAGTGCATCATCATAAGCCTCTTAATGTTTTCTCACTGCTGGGATTGCTGTGACACAGGTTTCCTCTCTGTGAGAGATGTCGATGGGCTTTAATCTACCACGCGGTTCCAGTGCGGGTTGGTGGATGTCACATGTCTTCGAATTTTTGGTTCTAGGACATGCTAGTTTCATCACGACGTTTTAAGAGCAGTAGGTGATGAAATAATTTACGCAAAGTAGAGCACCTGCCTGGGTTCGAACCCAAGATATACGCCACGTAAGTTGGGACCGGTGCCACAGGGCCACCACTGCTCAGTATACCTTACCACTGGTACTACCCCAATCCAGTATACTCTGATTTTCTAGCTCATTTTGCTTGAATGAAAACTTAGTCTATATCATTAAGAATGCTCCAATATTATTATGCATTTGAGAAAATTGTTGCAGACAGTGGTCCTAGAGATTTGACATTCTATCATCGAAAGTGTCACGATGGTGATTAAAAAATCGTCAAGAGATCACGTTATTGATCTCTTTGGCTTGAGCATTTCGAACATCCCCATTGCTAATGGTATGACACTTTGTCAAGAATCTCTGGTGTACATTTTGCGACACCTGTATGAATGTAGTGAGAGGCATTTTTGCCAAATATCAAGGAAGCCAAAGCCTTTAAAACATGATATAGATAGTTCAACTCATCTTTACGCGCGGCGCTATGTGTGAGTAAGCATGTGCAGGTGGCTTTGTGCTCGGACGACGACTGCCGCATCATGCCACACAAATACCTTATCTATAATTACAAGCGCACGTACACGTGAATTGAACTATCTACACCAAGTATTAATTAGGTCAAAAGAAACACAAAATTGTAAGCAATCTTAATTTATTTGAAATATCACGCATAGGTTCTTACAAATACATAATTAAATTACAAATTAAAATAACCTACATTCTTTAAATGATGGCAACATAAGTGATAGGTCAGATTTTTAGACGGTCAGTCAGCCTAGCCTTTTCCTAACTATATTGGGGTCGGCAGCTGGGAACCAGTATTTTACATCGAGTGACCGCTTATCTGGCCTACACAATCCAGTATCACGATTGTCAAGGCTAGTCAGATTCTGACTAACCGTAACAACTTTATTTTTATTTGGGACAATCCCACAGCACTATTCCCAACCCCCTGCGACTCCTGAAAGGCAGAATCAACAGTGGCGACCCCCAGAAAAGTGCCGAGACAATGAAGCTCGATGAAATCCCGGCGAATGAATTTAACTGTCTTGGATCGCGCGACGAAATTATGTTTTTGTTTTCCTACTACTCCTTTATTCTTTTCTGATACCGGGACGAACAGCTTTATGTGCTTTCCGAGCCAAGAAGGAATCTTGCTTTGTAAAGACGGTCACCCTGTCCAAGGACCTATCTCAGCAATTGTTGGTTAACACTTTAATTGCCACATCACGCGACGTCGCGTGATTGTGCCTTACAATTATGTGCGAGCCACAAAATAGCGGCCGCAGCGTATTGGGTTCTGGGGGATGACCATAAGCTCTTAGAGTAAGGTTATTTTGATATCGCGTAAGTGACAAGTCATATAAATCTGTCCCTTACACACACTCAAAATAACCTCACTCTAAGAGCTTATGGTCACCCCCCTGATATGTTTTGGTCACTAGGGACCACATTCAACGAATTTTTGATTTTGGACATCTGTATAAGTTCAGCTTGTTGACTTGGGCGTGTTAACCTTTAAGATCGACTCGTGCGTCTGTTATTATTTAGCCACGGGTTCCTCTATTTAAGACACTTATCTAGAAAATTAAATGGCTTTACTTAAATACCCAATACTTTGAGTGTTATTAAAATATTTGAGCAAATTTAAGGCCTTGTCCAGAGTGAACACGCGGTGACAAAAGCGGGTGGAGTGCGATAAGATGTGACATCTTCTCTAGACAAGTGATGTTCTATCAACGAGATTAAAGCGTTGCCAGAGCGGTTGGAAGAACGTCAAACATTGCCAAACGTTATCGAGTCATGTGATCAATCCCTTACATATTGGCATTTCAACCATCACTATCGCTGATAAAATTACCCTAGTGCATCGCAAGTTGTAGTAGCGGGCAGTAGAACCTAGATGTGTTTCCTCAAGGAAAAACAATAGACGATCGCTCGCTAGCAAGGCCGCTTCGTCACATCGCGCTAGTTGACCGCCAAAATCACTTCAGTATGGACATAAAGGGCAGTTCATTCACCGATATTTGTAGCAATTGTTTGGCACATTCTATATTCAGAGATGGCTTATCCCGCACGCTTAAGAGCTCTTACACACCACGTTTTTTTCAGGCGCCGGCGACGCGCGTCGCACTCAACTATAACGCGCTGCAAACGCGATGTAATGTTAAAAAATTGTGTGTTGACTTTTTTGCGAGCTGTCGACGCACTACTAGGCCGGAGTTACATCGATAGAGACGCGCTGTCACAGTGCGTCTCTTTAGCTGTAAACACACGCACAGCGCGTTTTAATCGGATACTTGCCGACAATATTACGATGGCATCAATCGAGGCAACACTTCTTACGGTGGCCTTAGTACTTTTGTTAAAAAGGAAATGTAAAAATGTCTCACGAAAACGTAAATATTGGATACATCATTTACGAGCGAAAGGAAATTACATGGTCATTATAATATAACTTTCAATAAATTTTCAGCGCGATATACGCTCGTTCGCGCGCGTGCTACGCGCGTTTTACTTTGCAAGGAGAATTGCTCAAGTGCGTCTTTAGCGCGTTTCTCGTGAGTTTGGTTTGCAGCGATGCAATCGCAAGTAATCTGCCTATTTCAAGTTTAGCAGCGCCGACAACGCGCGATAGCGAAACGCGCGTCGACGGCGCCTGTAAAAAACGTGGTGTGTAAGAGATATTAGCACCCACGTAAGTTACTAACACAGTCCGGCAGGCTTATTACGTATCTTGCAAGAGCGAAACGACAGCGATTTTTGCGCAGTAGTTGCTCTTCAATACAATTTTTGGCGGTCTTTTTAGAAATAAGTGCATTTGACAAACAGCGAGCGATTAGCGAAATATTGTGTAGGACATACTATACCTACACTGTGGGTGATACCGACTTTTATGACATAAAGCGTTTGATCGCGCTATGATTGCTGATTGGGGTTTCTTACGTAATAAGCCTGGTGCCTCAGGAGGCTTAGTAAGTTTATCTTTGCCATTTAAGTACTATGTAAAGGGAAAAGTTCTAAATCGGGACGATCTGTCATTAATTTAAATGTTTTAACCTTTCTAAACATTACTCAAATATTTAAGTTTGTCTTAAGTGATTTTGAACAGAAATTAATTTGAAATCGCTGTAGTACCAAATCTTGTCGTTCTAAATCGCTTTCAACGCTTTTGTTGTCACTTTTCTAGAGCTTCTGGACAAGTACAACTTATCTCTATTTTAATTATTTTTCCATTTATTAAAATTATCACTAATGTTATTAACTAGGAATCAGCTCAAAAAACAGTCACTTCGGGCTTATTATATTTTCACTTTGAATCTCACATTATACTTCATCATTTTTATTTGTCAAAATACTGCTCAAAACTAAAACTATAGTGAAGTCTTTTCTAAAGGTCTTCACAAAGGATGAGATTAAAAATAAAATAGGTATAGTCTAAAACTTATTTCTAAATAACTACTGGGTTCTGGATATAAATTATATTGGCCACATGATTTTTATGATATTTAACGTACCTGAAACTGGACTAAATTAATCGAATGTCAGTTAATTCTTCTTTGACAGGAGTCATAACAAAAGATAACGATTGTAAAGTCAATCATCCACTAATATACGAAGAGATTTATCACTATAGCCACAAAGTACGTAAGCGACGGCGCGCCACAGACAGAGAGGCCACTACGAACAAATCGTCATTTTGCACTCACACATTGACATTGCGATTTTACAGTTAATATTGGACCGAGCTCAGTCGCAGTGCTTTGTACGGGCGTTTGTCACGTCATTAATAGTGGGTTAACTTTATTCATTGTTACAGACCGAATATAATTTAAATTTATTCTTTAAATTCGTTCTTTTATTCGTTTTGAAGTTATAAAGGTCATTCAATTCTAAGATGACAAGTTAGAAATTCAATATCTGAGAAAATAATAAATTATTATAAGTCCATAGACGAAATTGGAAAGGCTATGTAACTTGTTATAATAATATGGTTTAAGTCATCCAGCTCACAAATATGTTTCTTCCGACTGCACAGCATAACTTTCTACTTGTATAAGTACATATTTTTAGTTCGCAGTCGGGTTTTGTTAACTTTTTCTTCACATTTATATTTTTGTCGAGCTTGATGCTTTTCACATTTTTGGTAGGATCTTTATTACACCATTGTTACGTCTTGTTACCATCCAATCTTCGTCGTATGTGGAGTAGTGATCTTTAATGGATATTTGATGCTCTGTCTACCCTCGGCACGTAAGCTTGATACGATGTATGTTTAGACGAATCGATGTATTTATGTTTGTAACTTATACAACCGACTCTTTTTTAAAATTCGGAATCAATATAGTAGCAACCTTAATGAATCTGTCAAGTTTAGCTGTCAATTTTCGAAACGGCTGGAGTGGCCCTACTGTATTCTTTCTATTTTGTGCTATAGCTTAGCGGTTCATTTGTTGCTCAGACATAAATTCGTGTCGGTGTCATCGCAATGGACGATTCCAACATTTTTATATAAAGCTAGAGACACGTGCGCAGCTCAGCAGTGGGTTATAGTGTCGTGCCTGTAAGCCAAGAAACCCACGTACAGCCAAAACCAGTGAATTTCTTAATTATCATATTCTAAATTAACAAGTCAAGCTTTTTCAACCCTTAATAACTAATCTAACTCTAATTTTCTGAAGGAACCTTCAACTCCAAATGTATCAGTAATCTTTGATGCTGTTGTTCTCTTCGACTCGTCGACATGGAAGTTTTTATCTTGATTCGCGTAGAACTCTTTCCAGGTGTCTGATTGTAGGGTTTCATACCACATGTCTGTAAAGCAAAATATTATATCATTATCAATGCCTGTATTTTCTGTCGTATACTTACAATATAAACTTGAATAAATGCAGAAGGAAGATGATGATGACTCCTCAAGCTCAGAGTCTCCTACATTCTGTTAGCGGTGGTACTAATACTATGTAAACATTATGTCTGAAGATGTTTATAGCAGTTTATATTTAGAGAGATTAGTAATAAGATTAAAGTCCATGTTCCATTTCCTACCAAGAATATGAAATTTAATGGCGACGGTATGGCCTTAATTTGGTTCAAATGAATTTCAAAACACTAATGAAGGATCTCAATATTACTCTGATTAACCTGGAAATCGAAGCCAAGTATCCACGCGTACATCACAACAACGTGAGGTTAAGTTGTCAAAAAATAAAAGGCCCGTTTTGACAGCTATAAAAGTACTTTATAATTACTAAACTTGATGGTTTCGAATGATAGTCGTTGTTATAGTGTATGGGTCACATAGTAATAAATTAGGATTATGAAATTGATTTTTCGATTTCTCACGTAGAAAGATATCACGGCATGTAAAATGACAAACGTCAACAGGCTTCTTAGATTGTGTCGACTTTAGTTAGTAGAGCACACGCTGATTCCAACATGATGTTGGTTTTTTGACATTCATTGTTTGTCTTGGAAGCCCTAGAAGACGAACAGTGTACGTCATGTACTTATTCATATAATGCATAAAAGAGTAATATGAAGAATTTGACTCACCAGAAATATCCTGTACAGTCATATTGGCAGTACCACCCAAGTCAGTAGGGAACATATCTTTAGGTAGCACCTTGAATATCTGGTCGAAACCTTCGTACAAATGCAATCTCTCCACATGTTTGGCTTTCATGATTTTCTTGAAAAGGGCCAGGATAGAATGACCAAAGGAAGGGATGTTGACCAGATGGAGACCCTTTATCTTGATTGCGTAGCATGACTGTGGAGGAAAAAGCGATATGTAAAAATTTTTGATATTTGAAAATCTCTGAATGTATTGAATCTTAGCTATTAAGAAAACAGAGACGAAAACAAAGAGGCGAATGGAAAAACGAAGAGGTTTTTTGAAGAACGCCTGGCGGTTTTCATCCTTTTTTCTATTCGAATTAGACGACAGAATCATGGAGAAGATGGCTACACAAGACCTCTAGTGAGATTCTCTCAGCGATATCGACTGTCAATAGTCAAAAATGGTTAAGATTGAAATATTATTTGATCAGTCCCGTAGATTTTGTCTTTACGAAAATCGTTAGCGCTGATATAATGACACTTTTTCTAGAAATACAGGTAGGAGTAATATGTAGTGTGCTCCTATGTTTTGTGAATAGGTAATGAATCAATTATTTTGACTGTACTTATAGGGTGTATAAAATACTAACCGTAATATGATAATAAATCTTGCTGATCATGATTGGTGTGAACTGCATAGCATGGCTGAGAGTCGCATTACTGAAGTCGAAGATCCAGTGGTCTCCTTGTGTGGTCTCGTTGAAGAGTCTGTAGTCTCCCATCAGAAATCCTAGTTTGGCTACGTCAAGAACTACCATATCTGGGTTCACTATCCTGAAAGAGATGATGTTATATTGAATAATGCAACGTGGACATTGGCAAAAAAAAAATGTTTAGTCTGCACACATTCCTAATTTAAACAAGACAAAAGCCTAGCATGCTTAAAATCTAAGTGTCCGAAAAAATACTAAAGTTAAAGCTTATAATGTATTCTAACAATACAGAGTAAATAACTGTCTGGCAGAGAAAAGAAATAAAGAAAATAACACTATTAAAAAAGGAACGCCGGGGACAACCGGACTGTAGCATATTTAAATATACATATAAATAAATTGGAGTGTCTGTTTGTAATATTGAAATAACCGTTTTTTACTATGAATATAATTATATTACGGTACATACACCAAAATATTTTTTTTTACAATTTTTGTCTGTCTGTCTGTCTGTGCCGGCTAATTTCTGAAATGGCTGGACCGATTTTGACGGGACTTTTATTGGCAGGTAGCTGATGTAATAAGGAGTAACTTAGGCTCCGTTTATTTTAGAAAAAATCTTTTATTTTAGAAATTTGTTAGGCGGAACGAAGTTCGCCGGGTCAGCTAGTCTATACATATAAATAAAATTGGAGTGTCTGTTTGTAATATTGAAATAACCGTTTTTTACTACATGTATATGAATATACAGGGTTACAGGAAAAGTCGACCTAGATCCGTTAAGGGCGTGTAGTACACATCATTTCTGAATGATTTCACTATGGAATCCCCCATCCTAAACTTAACCGTTTTCGAGATTTTCGAGTTTTAATTTTTTTTATGAAAATGCCCAATTTTTCGGCTATTGAATTGAATATTCGATTATTAGATTATTATTAGATTTTCGAGTTTTAATTTTTTTTATGAAAATGCCCAATTTTTTTTATGAAATGGCTATTGAATATTCAATTCAATAGCCGAAAAATTGGGCATTTTCATAAAAAAAAATTAAAACTCGAAAATCTCGAAAACGGTTAAGTTTAGAATGGGGGGTTCCATAGTGAAATCATTCAGAAATGATGTGTACTACACGCCCTTAACGGATCTAGGTCGACTTTTCCTGTAACCCTGTAAATACGGTACATTCACCAAAATAACATTTTTTACAATTTTTGTCTGTCTGTCTGTCTGTTTGTTCCGGCTAATCTCTGAAATAGCTGGACCGATTTTGACGAGATTTTTAGTGGCAGGTAGCTGATGTAATAAGGAGTAACTTAGGCTACGTTTATTTTAGAAAAAATCTTTTATTTTAGAAATTTGTTAGGCGGAACGAAGTTCGCCGGGTCAGCTAGTATTAAATAAACGTTTACTTCCTTTTGTTAACTGTAATTAATTATGTACCTTGAGTTCTAAATAAAGATTTTTCGAACATTTTAATATGAAAAGGTTTGAGGTAAAAAGTTTTGTACTTTGAAGGACACTTTTACAATACGGGTGCACACACACCAAATGTGCACCTGGCTGAATCTGATGTATTTATTTTAATCAAATAACTTCCGTCCAACCTCAACCAAAATTAATATCACTTACACAACAACTATTCAGCCTCAACAGTCCACAAGGCAAAGTCCAACCAATCTTTATTCACAAACAGTTCCCTAACTTCGCACAAGCCCAAGATATAAAATAGACCCGACGTTTCTCGTAAGTCTGTTAAAATTTTCACGAGTCGACCTCTGACAGCGTAGACAGCATGTAAACGGCTTTGCCGGGCACTTCTGAATATTTGAACGCTCTTCCTCGGTGCATGGGCTCCGTTATAAATTGAAAGTGCATTGTGACTCTGGCTGTTACATTCTGAGTTTTGATTTGTGGAAAATGTTAAGGGTTTTATGCATAAATGATTTTTGATGCATAGTGATTTATAAATAGATTCTAGGCATGTTTATAGTGGAGTTGAAGTTTGGGACAGTTTAGATCTTCCGAAAAGGGGTATATAAGCTATGGATAATATGGTTAATATTATCACATTTTGTAATTTTTTGTTAATGTAGAGGCCAGCGTTCAGCACAATTTTAATTTTTCAGGCAAGAAAGGGTAGAAGTATTTGCAATTGGATTTAAGATGAACGCCTGCACCTTTTCTAATGGCAATTTTTGGAGGATCGATGTGAGCGAAAATGATTCCACAGGCAGGAAAACATTGCAGGAACACATGCCTCCTCTCTGAGGCAGAGGGAATGGGCCGTAATCCACCACACTGGCCCGGAGATGATGGATGTCACATGTCTTCAAATTTTAGTTTCTAGGACATGCCGGTTTCTTCACGATGTTTTCTTCACCGTTTTAAAAGCAGTGGTATTAAAATAAATTACGCAAAGTAAAGCGCCTGCCTGGGTCCGAACCCTCGACCTACGACACCTACTAGTAAGTCGGGGCCGTTACCACCGGGCCGCCACTGCTCCGAGACGTGGATGTGGTCAGTATCATGCATTTAAGTACTATTTCTATTACCAGAGATTCTCGAGTAAGGGATAGTCCTTCAGCAATAAAAGTCAAGAATCAACCACAAACGATTAGATATAATGGTAATCGCTATAGCTGATAGAATTTTGCTTTTTCACGAGCCACAGGTAGAACTAGTTTGTAGTGCTCCCTTATTTCCCAGAGTCCAGCATCATCATTACCATTTCAGCCGAAAGACGTCCACTGCTGAACATAGGCCTCCCCCATGTATCGCCACATTGACCAGTTCCGTGAGTCTCGCATCCAGCGGATCCCGCATCCTTCACCAGGTCTTCAGTGGGCGGCTTTCCAACGCAACGTTTTCCGATTCGCGGTCGCCACTCCAGAACTTTTTGACCGCATCGGCTGTTTGTTCTGCGAGCAATGTACCCTGCCCACTGGCACTTAAGTTTGTCAATTCTTCGGGCTAAGTCGATAACATTAATATTCATGATCTGCTTACCTGAACAGAATAACCCGGTGGTTCTCCTTAGTCCTCATCGGAGGTACAACCCAGTAACCTTCCTTCAGATATTTATCCATGAGAGGAGAAAGGGGCTCTCTGCCTGATAACATTTCAGGCATTTTGGCCCTTGCGGAGAAGTAGTTGTCAATCTTCTCCTTACATTGTTCCACGCTGAAACCTCTCGTCTTTAGATGGCCGAGGATCATTTGGTCATCTGGAAAAGAGAGATAGGAGAAAAATAAAAATTACATGATCATTAAATGTGTGCATGTAAATAGATAGAGATGAATGAGGCCATTGCTCGCTTGAAATAATATTACTTTTAGATTTTATAACCCATTTCTGGAGCTCCATAAATAAAACTTAAAATCTACCTAGCTGATAATTACCGCGTGTTATTTTTTTTTGGTCAAGACTCCTCCGCGTCCCGGATATTCTCCAATATTAACGACCAGTAGTAGGTCGTGCGCCCGCTCGAAGTCAGAATATTGAACCTCCTTTTGGACAATATCGTTTGAAAATGATTTTTGATATACATATCCGTTTTAGGTTATGAAGAAATTTTAAACACCAATTTTAATGTGAAAAATATTTTTAAACGCACAAGTCGTTTTATACAAGTCGATATTTTTTCACTTCTTTTGCATACTCCTCGTATGCAAAAGAAGTGAAAAAATATCGTGTTATTAATTTATTTTTTAAATCAAAAGTAGTAGTCATACGAAAAAAATATGTTTTACAAATAATGAACATGAATCAATAGTAAATATATATTAGTTTCAAATTTTTTATCTTAGCCGTTACTCAGGAGTATGCTTTTGAAAGTAACCGTTTTACGGCACTAAAGCGGAGTTAAAGCTATAAACCGTTGGTCCCGGCTGTCATTTGTAGATTAGGTAGTACGAAGTCAGAAAATCTGACAGCACAGCAATCTTTTCAAGGGGTACTGTGATACCCAGTTACTAGGTTGTGCAGGTCAGGAAAGGAGTCGCTCTATATCGCATAGTAGTATTCAGCTGCATCTGTTATAATACATATTTGTGAAAAGGCAATGTACATTATAATTTTGTTCCATTTATTTATTATATATACATACTTTTACATTTTTAAATATTATTCTATAAAAAAATAAAAAACATTAAATAATACAAAAACCGTAGCCCACCGTTATCGGGAACAAGGTCCAAGCTACCGGTGGTCAGGTCTCCTGAGAGAGGAATCTGACTATACGTGCCGTGTCCAGAGGTACCGACCGCTGTCTGGATCAAGCCCTTGATCCAGCTGCCAAACGAGAGACTCCTCAGATGTTCGTCGAGGTTATTGGCTATTATGCCATTGGCCGTCACCACTATCGGCACAATGACTGCTGTATTCACATCCCACAACAATCACTGCGCGACGCTCTAGTCGGTCTATCACCACTATGTCAGGCTTATTGGCAACAATAGTCCTGTCAGTGATGATAGACCGATCCCAAAACAACGTGACATTACCATTTTCAAGATCTGAGTCGGGCACATACCTAAAGTAAGACACTTCCGATTCCACAAGATTGTATTAAAGAGTAAGTTGCTGATGGATAATCCTGGCTACAAGGTTGTGTTTTTTCAAATAGTTTCCGTTAGCTAGACTAGAACAACCGGAGATAATCTGACGGATGGATTCCCCCGGTCGGTGACATTTCCGACAGATGTCAATATTAAATTTTAATTAATTATAAGTCGCTATTATTATTATCCTTGGTTTTACCTAGCCCTGAATCCTCTAAGCATGCTGATGGAGAATTCAGGTCTAGGGTGGAGAGAAGTGGTCAGGTTATATCTCACCTCCTTTACACGGATGACCTGAAGCTGTTTTCCCCAGCAATCTTCAGCTGATGGAGCTACTGAAGGTAACTGAAACTTTTAGTTGCGCCATCAAGATGGAGATATGAAATCTCAGAGAATATTGACTACACGCCGATGAGGGAATGCATCAAGATGTGGTAGCAGTGGACAGGGGACTCACCCCACTCTCTTGGCGAATGAGAAACTGGCGCAAGCCTGTAGTGCTTGACACTAACGAACGCCGGGAGGTATGGCAGAGTAAGGAGCTTCAAGGACGCTTCTTCCGGGGCCTACTTGGGACCGATGTAGACCAGTCAGCGTCCGTAGCCTGGCTGCGTTTCGGTGACCTCTTTGGGGAAACCGAAGGTTTTGTCTGTGCAATTATGGACGAAGTTATCATGACGAATAACTACCGGAGATTTATTGTGAACGGTTGACATCTGTCGGGTATGACACCGCCCGAGTGAATCGATCATCATGAATCGACATTATCTCTAGTTGTTCTCGTCTAACTAACGAAGTGTACATAGTTGCATAGGCACAATCTTGTAGCCAGGATTATCCATCAGCAACTTGCTCTGAAATTCACTTTTGTAGTACCGTACTACAGGTATGTGCCCAACCCAGTTCTCGAAATTGGCAATATCACATTGGACTGGGATCGGTCATCATTACTGACAGGACTATTGTAGCCAATAAGCCTGATATTGAGGTGGTGGACCGAATTGAGAGACGTGCAATGATTGTTGCCATTACCGTCCCGCATGACGGGATCCTCGTGAAAGCCGAGAAAATCTATCAATTCAAAAAAATTGAATTGCAGATAAGCAAGTCAAGTAACTTGATTTGGCTTGCGAGGTTGTAGATATGTGGGATGTGGGCGCAGCGATCAATGTACCGATAGTCGGGTCAGCCAATGGCTTAATAGCCACGAGCCCCGACCAACACCTTAGGAGGTTTTCGTTAGGCGGCTGGGTCAAGGGCCTGATCCAGAAAGCTTTACTGCTGGACGCAGCTCGTATTGTTAGGAGATTCCTCTCTCTGGAGCCCTGACCGCCGGTAGCTTGGACCCTGATCCCGATACCGGTGGGCCTCTATTTCTTGTATTATTTATTTATTGTTTTTTTTTTAAATAAATATTTAAAAATGTAGACAATAAGAAAATAAATTAAATAAACGAAATAATAATAACTGATAGGACTACTGTTGCTAATAAGCCGGATATAGTGGGAATAGACCAAGTAGCGCGCCGCACAATGATAGTCGATGTCACCATCCCGCATGACGAAAACCTCGTGAAAGCTGAAAAAGAGATTGTTTCTCTTTTTCAAGTATCTCGACTTAGCACACGAGGTTATCGACAAGTGGAATGTGAACTAGGCGATCATTGTTCCGATTGTCGTTACGGCCAATGGCCTGAAGGCCAAGAGCCTCGACGACCATCTGTCGAGGCTGTCATTGCGCAGTTGGATCAAGGATCTGATACAAAAGGCAGTATTCCTCAATACGGCTCATATTGTGAGGAAGTTCCTGTTTCTAGAGTCCTAACCACCGGTAGCTTGGACCCTGCTCCCGACACCGGCGGACAACCATACTTTTTTATATTTTCAAATGTTTTTTTTTGGATTTGTTTTTATAAAGGAATATCTAAAATTTTAAATATAAAATGTATACAAAAAGTAATTTGTACAGACATATACATGACATATTGGTAGAGCCTCTCTGTTCTGGCTTAATCATACTCAGAAGGCAATGACGACTTTATGATCACAATAAATTATAATTTATGACGTTTTATTACCAGTTCATAGTTGATTACTTTAAAAACACAACAACATTCAAACAAGATTTCAAACAAGATTGTGTTGCTACAATAATTCTATCCAATTTTCCTATATGCCATAATTATTATTATTATGACTCAGATGTTTTGTTTTTATTAAAAAAAAACCCTTCGTTGGGTTTTCCCCTGTATTGCGGTTGCTTGACCACAAGTTTCAAAACTGGTTTGATATTTTCCACAACCGGAACAATATAAGCTTGTAAGTAATAAAAGTATTTATAGTTGAAAAGGACACTGCAGTTGATTATAATCTTTATTGGTGATAGATTTAGCAGGTAGTTATTAGGTCATCTTAGCTAATAGTTTATCACAGTTTTTAAACTGTATTTAGTACTGTAGTTAGTTTCTAAACTGCATCCGAATAAAGGGTAGCTTGCAAATAATGGGCTGCTACAAAGTTTACTGATGTTTAGTTAAGTGTTCCCCATGGACCACGTCGACAATATACTCTGCGATTATTTTGTAAGACTTCTATAACCAACGTTTGTCTTTTGGCTCTTGCCATTCTGTCAACGATATTAGCGCCATGGTCATTAGAAAAATTGATGGGCATGTCAAACGCTATTGAAGTCACGTGAACAATGCCATATATTTATTGCCATTTCAACTATTCCCATCGCTGACAATATGACACTTTGTATAATAATAATAATAATTTATTTCAGACCAAGATAGTCCATAGAGTGTTAGTTATACACAGGCACTTAAGAACTAAGTTAGTACTCGTATACAAAAATACTAAAACAAACTAACATAACATTAAAATTATCCTGTATGTAGGCGGATCCAATGCCTCCATATAGGACTCTCTATGTGTTCTGCAACCACCCTCAGGTAGCTGTTGGGTCTGTTCCTCACTCTTCGCATCAGCGATGTTGCTCTTTTCCTAATTATTGCATAATAACCGTCCACTTGTGCTTCTGCAAACATTGCTGACGCACTGCAATAGCGAGGCAGTCCCATCAACATCCTGGAGGCATTGTTGTACTGAACTCTCAGAGCGCTAACGACCCGCCGCCGCGCCGCGTGCAATTGGCCCACAGGCTGCAGGTATAAAATGATTGACAGTAGACCCTAATAATGTATAGAGCGTCTTCTTTTCTTTGCAATTTTCTACAGGTACCTAAAAGAACCGGCCAAGTGCGTGACGGACTTCGGACATTTAGGGTTCCGTACCAAACCGTAATATCAAGTTGGTTGTAATTGGATAGTTTTTTTTCGGGCACCACTTTTGCTGTATGGGAGCAGCGCTTATTTTTTTTATTTAAATATTAGCGTGGCTTTTTACACATTTAAACATTTGTGTGGCTTTTGGTCAACAAGATGGTTATACTGTTAACATTTAAAGACTGTTCTAACCGTTTGGCTGTAAAACCTGTGTAACAGACGACGGACAAATACGTGATTGACAAAAATAGGGCTCCGTTTGGACCCTTCGGGTACTGAACCCTAAAAACTGGAGTGAAAAGAAAAAAATCTGTAATTATTCCCAACAAATAACTTACTTTTCATTCCAGTTATTGCAGTATCATTTGACATGACGTTGGTTATCCAACTTATATTAAAAATGCAAAAGTTTGGATGGATGGGTGGAAGTTTGTAACTAAATAACGCCAGAATGGCTGAATGGTTCTGGATGAAATCTGGAACAGAGATAGACTACAGTCTGGATAGCAAATAAGCTATTTATCCCGGTCTTATGTTTCCTTAAATAATGGATAATAAAACAATTTTCACGCGGGCGAAGCCGTTGGCGGAAGCTTTTTGTAACAACAAATGAATACGAAAATCCTGTTTCTCAATCAATAAATGTAGCTATTGGCAACCAATAACAAATGTATGACGATATCAAACCAATTTCAACACAATTATGCCAGGCAATTGATTTTGAAGTTGATATTGCGTGAAGGCCGTTTGTGTTTTTTAATCGTTGGTAAGGCAAAGAAACATTTTTAAACCGACAATATTATGGATTGGATTCTTCTAGTTTCCGAAAACTGAGTTTGTAGCAAATATTTAATCTCATTAAGTTTTCCAAAATTAATGTGTATAAAAATGCAAATCGTGAGGCACTTATAAGTTTTTTTTGGCAAGATATAATAATGAAAATGTGGAACCTAAAAAAAGATAACAATGATTCTTAACTTTCATGCAAATCAGTGTTTATTGTTTTAAAATTAAATATTTTTAGGCGGTATATTAACATTTATTTTATTCTTTCAGAAACACTAGAAGCTGACCTCAACATGGGCAAGCTAAGCAAATGATAATTGATGACATTTATTGCGAGATTTTCCTTGTCATTCTTCACAATGAAAAAGTAAGATAATTTTGTGAACATTATTCGAGCGTTTATTGCTAATTATAAATTATTCCAGCCTTGGTGTTACAAGAGGATATTTTACTTAATTTCTGTAACTAGATACTAATTATGTTATAATTGTGAATTTCCTGTGTTGTGACGCTTGCAAATAGATTAGATCATTGTTTAAGTTATTTTTAAACTGTGAGGATTAGAGTTCAAGAGATGTTCTCATTATAAGTACAGATTCGCACAAGTCCAGTTATTAATTTCTAATAACATACATTTTGCGATATCACTAATATATTACAATCTATTTAAATGTAAAAGAAAAACATTAAATAATTTATAAATAAAGAAGATTGTGAAACATAAAAATTCAATAATAATTATTAGAAGACAATAATTATAGTCACATAATTATTAAAAAAACACAATTAAAAATAATTCACGTTTTCCATTGAATCAAATCTAATGCTATCATCGCTTTAAAAATCATACCTTTTATGTATAACAAGACAGGTAAACACCATTCAAAATTAATAAACTAATACTAAGCTTATATTTGCGTTTGAAGATTTCCCTATGTCAATATTTTTCGTCAAAGCGCTGTATTTGCTTATTATTAAAAACACTTTAGCGACTCACTAAAATCATAATATTTCTTCTCATTTAAAAAGCCTACAGATTGTGTTGGAGACGGCTTCTAGGTAAAACTCAGCTGAGTACAGTAGTTCTATCTCACGACGGCGGGTTGATCTTAGTCGTGTGTGTGATGCACATGCACATTGTTTCTGTGTGCTCAGGCGATTGAGCGCTCCCAACCTCACGCACACAGTCATAATATGCTTGTGCATCTACACCCAACCCGCAGTCCTGAGATAGAACAACTGTACCAATATTCTACATGGAGCGACTGCCTTTCTGATCTCCAATAATGAGTCCCAGGGCAACACTATATTTCTTGGCAATACTGTTTTTTATATATTCAGGCTACCGAATTTTGACAGCTGATGGTCAAATATCCATGAAACAACCTCGGCAAGGCTAAAGCAGCCCTTTTTAGATCTACTCGAGTTACTGTTATTATGAAGCCAATTTGTATTATGAAGAAATGGGTATGCAATTGGAAGTGTTGGTAATATACTCGTAATATTGTTCGTATTATAGTGGAGTCGATTATTATTCACCTATTTATTAAATAGAAGTAGGTATAATTTAAATATAGTATGGACTATGATCGCTTAATTAAGTAAATTATCTACGGTTTTACCAACAAACTAGAATTATTAATTGAGATAAAATAGTTTGTCTAAACACGTGTCGCTAAAACGAGTATAATATGAGTCCAAATGTGTATGGATGAATGGAATACAAAAATGAATGGATTTGGAAAGGAATGACATGAAGATGAAGGGAGTCAGTGATAGCTTGACGCCTGAGAGGACGGAATGGAAGGACAAAATGTGTTGTGCTGACCACTAGTAACATGGGACAAGAGCCTGTAGACAAAATGAGGTTCTATCTTTTTCTTCGTCGGTATACTCCGGGCAAGCGGTCGTGGTTACCATGTTGCAGTAAGACTTCGAGCTGCCATAATTTGTTTAACAATGCGACGCCATCTCTCTCTATCGTTCTCTATCGGATATACGTGTGCACTCATGCAATGGGCCACCCACAGCAGATTTATTCTGTTCGATTCATGGCATGGGTGACGTGCCGCGCACTCTCGTTGTTTCTACTCTACCCTGAACTACAAGCTGCTCGATAGAAGCGTTGCCTCGTCGGACCACGTGTCCAAAGAACTGGAGTACTCGAGCTTGGATTATATCCGATAGACGCCGAGACGCTGATACCGAGTTCCTGAAGAATGGATATGTTCATGCAAAACTCGGTCCACGATACTCCAAGCATTTTTCTGCAGCAACACATTTCTAGAGCATCTATTCTCTTCCACTCAGTGTCTCTCAGCGTCCAGGTCTCGGCTGCGTATAGGATATGGGGAACACAAGTGCCCGAGGTTCTATTAGACCTAAGGATTTTCAAAAAGTCGAAAATTTACGGTAGTATTGGCTCACTCCCCAAGGGTCTGCACAGCTTTTGCAGGACGACAGTATGCAACTCAATCTGCCTACTTTTAGAACAGGATAAATGCGAAAGTAAAGTTCCATCCAGAGGTACTGCCGCAATGCAAACCAGCTACAACTGAGTGGATTTAAACTACCTTATGCGAAAAAAAAACACATCTTGGTGAGAGTTACTTAAATAAAATATTGAATAGTTAAATTAATTATCAACACATTTGACATTTTCTGATTTATTACACTGGCACAATTAGACCCACACACACACACATTCAACACATACCCACACATTTAACACACATTCACACACGACATACACACTCACCACACAGTAGGGTCACACGCAGAAAAAATATGTCCTACTAGCAAGGTTGTGGTATTAATTTCTATAAATTTGTTTCGATATCTCTGTTTGCTTATTTTTTATTTACTAATTTTTTTGTTTTACTTTTTCTAACGTTTAGCCGCATTTTCACCCGACTGCCGAAGGAGGGTAATGTGTTTATCAGTCTATGTATGTATGTATGTTTGTTTCTATGTGGCGTTCTAGAGACCGAACGCGTTGGCCGATTTTGATGATTCTTACGTCAAACGCTTTGTCTTAACCGTGCGAGTGTCACTGGCTACATTAAAATTAGAAATAGAAAAACGTCGGATTTTGGGCGCCATTTGTGAGAGCCCAATTTTTTTTTTCCAAACCCTTCTTGTGGGATATCAAAATAAAGGGTTTTAAGAGGTGATTTCAAAAATGTATAACACTTATATGTTTGAATGTAACTAATTCTAAAAAAAAGTAGCTAAACAGTTATTTACGTCTTTTTCGTTCGCTTATTAATCAGTCGGGTTTTTTATTTTTGAATCATTTTTTTTTATTATACAATATTGTTGCACAGATTATTACGGGAAGGAGCGAGTCAGGCCCAAAACAAGTATTATTAGTTACTTACTGGAGCTGCCACAATTTTATATGTCATTGCAATAATTTGAAGCACAATAAGCATTTTTTTTTATTATATGCTGCCGCAATGTCACGAGGTCAACTCCAAAAAAAATGGCATTTCGACAATTGCTATCGCATATAGAATATCATTTTATCTAGAGTTCCAGGGGACGAAAATGAAGATGAGATTAGTCCTAAAAATATCGAAATGCCAGATTATAGCTACGTTCTCATCTATTCGCACGTCTTTACGAAATATTTGTTCTAAGTAACATGGGTCGAAAGAGTCATTTTTTTAACCAAATACATAAAATTTAAATAATTAAAACCTGATATAAAGATGAATTAATGTCCTACAAACGTCGAAGTTCACAACATAAATAACTAATAACCTGTTCGTGTATAAATTGGTTTGTACCTTAAACACGGTAAAGAAATAGAAATAAAAATCGGACATATTGGGAAGTAGGTACGTTAACTTTTATGTCAAACGCTTACGTCAATTTTCTTAAAACGATGCGTGGAAAGATAAGTTTTGTATTGTTTAGAGTTGAGGAATAAGTTTAGAGTTGAGGAGGAGCTCGTGGCTAAATAATAACAGCCGCACGGGTCGATCTTCAAGGTTAAGCAACGCTTGACGAGGTCGGTCCGTGGATGGGTGACCATTTCAACATACCGAGTTTCCTCCGTGCCTCGGAAAGCACGTTAAGCCGTTGGTCCCGGCTGTCATTTGAAGATCTTTGACAGTCGTTACGGGTAGTCAGAAGCCTGATATCTGACACCAGTCTTGCCAAGGGGTATCGTGTTACCCAGTTACTGGGTTGTGGAGGTCAGATAGGCAGTCGCTCCATGTAAAAACTGGTACTCAGCTGAATCCGGTAAGACTGGAAGCCGACCCCAACAATAATTGGGAAAAAGGCTAGGCAGATGATGAGAGTTGAGGAATTAATTCCAAAAATAATTAATTTAAAAAACTTATAATCGCGAGCTGACTGATATATCCTCCGACTGCATAATTTTCTTCTTGTTTACGTCTTTTTAACCGATTGCCCAAAAAGGAGGAGGGTCTCAATTCGGTTGTTCATATTTTTTTTTATGTATGTTCGGGCATAACTCCGCCACATAAGACGGATTTGCAAAATTATTTTTTTGTTTGAAACGGTATCCTTTCGAGTTGGTCTCATTGTCACCGAATCAGAATCTGATTATGAGATCCCATGAAAACCGAATGAACTAATCAAAAATTATAGGTAGGCATAAAGCAAGTTTATCTTGGACATTGCTGACAACGGTGAAGGAAAACATCGTGAGGAAACCTGGAGTCTAACAGTTAGTTTATTATAAGATTATGCTCCATTGGTGTAATTGCTACACCAATGGAGCATAATCTTATAATAAACTAACTGTTAGAGTCCAGGTTTCCTCACGATGTTTTCCTTCACCAGCAAGGCGTTCCAATGCGAAGATAAACTAATAAATAAAAATAAATAAATAGCGATTTTGGATTTTTTTATTCCATGTCAAGCATTTGCACTCTGAAAGGATTGGTGGAGTGGAACTGATGAAGACTGATAGAAACTGGATATAGATTTTTATTGACTTAGCGATAAAACTATGAATAAGTTTATAGCCAGTATGCAGATAATGTATTTTTTTTGTGATAATCTACTATTAAAGTAGTAAATAGATTCTGAAACAGGTCCTAAACAGGATCAAGACGTAATAGTTCTACCGATATAAACAATATCCGTAGAGCAAAATCTATGAAAGGTATTCTCACATTGAAACGTTGGGCCTGTCTAAAATAATAAATAATAATAAGTTTATTCAAAATCATACGTAAAACAATAAATGCATTTTTTTATTAATTTATGTCGAGTTCACACGTGTCATTTGCCTGAACTAGATAAGCTTGTATTTCAAGCGAGAAGTGGTAATTTTTTTTTAATAATTACTGGTATAAAAAAAAGTTAATTAAAAAAAACAAAAACCCCGACTGCTTAAAAAAGCGAACTAAAAAGATGTAAACAAGAAGAAAATCATGCATTTTTACGAGCTGGCTGACCAAATCCAGATGTATCCTCCGATTGCACAGCATGATTTACCTACTTCTTGTTCACGTCTTTTTAGTTCGGTTTTTAAGCAGTCGGGTTTTTTTTAATTAACTTTTTTATTTATAACTTTTTAGTTAACTATTTTTTAGAATTAGGTATATTTAAACATATAAGTGTTATATATTTTTGAAATCACCTCTTAAAACCCTTTATTTTGATACCCCACGAAGGGTTTGGAAGAAAACAAAGTTTGGTCTCCCACAATATGGCGCCCAAAATCCGCCATTAAGAAAATGGCGGATTTTGGGGGCAATATTGTGTGTTTTTTTCCTATTTTAATGTATCCAGTGACACTCGCAGGGTTAAGAGGAATCGATTGACGTAAGAATTATCAAAAACGGCCAACGCGTTTGGTCTCTAGAACGCCACATAGGAACAAACATACATACATAGACTGATAAACACATTCCCCTACTTCGGCAGTCGGCTAAATTAAATATAGGGAGTCTCAGAATGTTTTTCGTTTTTGATTCTTAAAACACTAGAATCAGTTCAAACTCGATTTATTTACTGTTAAATTGAAGAACATGTTATATAAGTCCTATAGTCATCTTAGCTTATATTTGCAAGGGTGTAAATAATATAATCTATGGATTCTCAAACTGGTATGTCTACTTATTTGCAAATCACCAACTAATGCCAATATTAGTTATGCTAACCTAAAGGCCGTATTGATTCACATAATTGATTCAATTATTACCTACCACGTGTAAGATTATCACAAACTAATCGACGTCATGGTTGATTTCTGTCAATAAGCGATTCAAGTTATCTATACTTCATTCGCTGGAGCCAAAACTAAAAGGTAATAAACAAACAAACGTCAAATAGTTATAACCCGACTAATTTTATAATATACAACCACGCAAAGCAAAATGGTTACTGTTACAGCACTCTTTTATTTATTATCATATAAGAGTGGCCAACTCTAGGCTTTCGAGATGTTGTATAATGTCGCCTATAGGTTTTAATTTCAAAAATATTTTTTTTGTTTATTTATACATTAAAAAAATATATTTTTAACTTCTCATGATATTTTTATTTTAGATTTTAGTGACAGCAAAGAAGACATTGTCATACCTTTCTTTTTGTTTATTTACTTTTTATTATTGCTTCAGCGAATAGAATATGAACATATACATTTTTGAAGCCTATGTTCTAACCTCTATATTTCAAGTAATATCCTCCAACACGAATTATTAAATTAACAATTATATTTTCTATCGAGATTGTTTTCTGTTGTTATGGCGACTAAGACGAGTGGAGGTCATTCAAACTGTCTTTGAATCCTTAACTAAGCGAGTAGAGAAAATTACATAGAAAAGAGACCAAACTTTTCTCTTCAAAGGTTAATTAATCTGTCAAAGCACTGGTCTGATAACACATTTATTCACCGATAGAAAGATATACAGACTATCACTAGTACTATTCGCTAGGTACTTTTTATCCCGGAAAAAAACTCACTCAAATTCTTTAATTATAAAGATTGGGTTGTAGTTTTTGAATTTTCCAATACTAAACAACGTCATCATCATCATTTCAGCCGAAAAACGTCCACTGCTGGGCATAGGCCTCGCCAAGGCGTCGCCACACTGACCAATCCCGTGCGTCTCGCATCCAGCGGATTCCCGCAAGCTTAACCAGGTCATCGGTCCACCTAGTGGGAGGTCTTCCAACGCATCGTCTTCCGGTTCGCGGTCGCTAGCCCAGAATTTTTCGGCGCATCGGCCATCCGTTCTGCGAGCAATGTGCCCTTCCCATTACCCTTAAGTTTTGCAATTATTCGGGCTATGTCGGTAACTTCTGCGTTTTCTTCATTTTTAATGCGATCACGCAAGGAAACTCCAAGCACCCTCTCCATTATTACCCTTTGAGTGAATTTAAGTGAGTGGAAATCAACCAACCACAGTATATTGTGCATTATTATGATAAAAATAATTACCAGTTACTAACCAATCTAAATGTGGATTTTTCGAGGCTGTTTTTATTACCTAAAAACCTATTTTTTTTTTCAAACTGGTTTACTTATATCAGCAGAAAGATCGTTTTATTATACATATATATGGGCACTATAATGAACCCTTCATTCTATATTTAGTTTTGGTCCGTCGATATCTGCGCCTTTGTTCATATATTCGTTTTTACAAAACCGCGATAGAGCTTCAGTTTTCTTTCAAAGTCCTATATTCTGTTGTATTGCTGCGCTTGTTATATCATACAATCACTATCAGTATCACTACATATTATACAACAAAGCACACCGCCGCGTCTGTCTGTCTGCCTGTTCGCGATAAACTCAAAAACTACTGAACGTATTTGCATGCAGTTTTCACTATTAGAGAGAGTTATTGATGAAAGTCTAAGATTATAATTTGTTAAGGTTTTGTGTAAATTGGTTGAAATATAGATATTTTCTTTTTTAAATAAAAACGTTGCCCATACCAGGAATTTCTCCCTGTATCGTGGGTCCGTTTACAAACATACAAACTCGCGTAGACAACACCCAGAGCCGGAACAACTATCTGTAGGTCATACAAATATTTGTTCGGTGCGGGAATCGAAACCGCGGCAAGCAGCACAGCAGTAAATCGCTCAACCGCTGCGCCAACCATGCGCCCGCTATAAATATGACGATAATTGTTGAAAATGTCTAAAAAGTCAAGTCGCCTGAGAGCTCTAATCGAAAACGCTGCCTTATTCCTTCGAGATGAATCAAAACATGGTATGTGGGAATTGTTCCTCTTTTGTAGTACTAAATAAAAGTCCATGATAGAATAATTCTATCTTATAATAATAGCTTAGTATACCCATACAAACTTTTTAAAAAAATGGTCACGTACAATGCGGTAATCGGAAAGCTATTTAGACGGATACAGTATTAATACTTATCAACTTAAATTCGTTCGTTGAGGAGCTCGTGGCTAAATAATAACAGCCGCACGGGTCGATCTTCAAGGTTAAGCAAACCTTGACGAGGTCGGTCCTTGGATAGGTGACCATTTTCAAGATACCGAGTTTCCTCCGTTCCTCGGAAAGCAAGTTAAGCCATTGGTCCCGGCTGTCATTTGAAGATCTTTGACAGTCGTTACGGGTAGTCAGAAGCTTGAGATCTGACACCAGTATTGCCAAGGGGTACCGTGTTACCCAGTTATTGGGTTGTGGAGGTCAGATAGGCAGTCGTTCCACGTAAAACACTAGTGCGCAGCTGAATTCAGCAATACTGGAAGCCGACCCCAATATAATTAGGAAAAAGGCTACGCAGATTGATTGACCTTAAATTCTTTAGTTACCTTAAACATTTCATGCACATTATGATAATCCTCTACACCATAAAATTTTTATAAATATCTTAAAATTTATCGCAAAATAAAACTAACGCGCCCAAAAATAAATTAAGCGCAGGTCTCACACCGATGACTCACCCTACGACAGGAACGACCCCGTTCGACCCCGTACCGGTCGGAAATCACATAATAACCTTAAATAAAGGGTTCTAAATTGACTCAAAAGGCGTGGTGGGTATCGATATCTAAAAAGATAAAACAAGATATTTAAACTCCTAATTTTGGTGTACCTTAAAGTCCCTGGTTTTTGACTCCGTAGTCAACCGACAGTACACCGGACCATTAATTAAACAAAAACTTTTTTTACAAAAAAATACTACCGACTTCCAAATAAGAAAACTACAAAGTGAAAAATAACTTTATTTTTGGAAGTCGGTGTAATAATAAATTTATTTTTCACTTTGTATTTTTCTTATTTGGAAATCGGTAGTATTTTTTTGTAAAAAAGTTATTTATTCTTCACTTTTTAGTTGTAACTACCTAATAGGCAAGTTGTTTAGTAAGTTACCTTAACACCAGAATAGATTAGCCAAATATCATGAAACTTGAACATAAAGGGTGAAATGAGAGATCTGCGTACCCCTCAAGAGCGTACTGGGGTGATGTTATGTTATGAAATGGTATAAACAATAAACAGATATGCGATTGCAGCAATCCCGAGAGATTTCCCGTTATTTATTGAAGAGTTCTGTTGTACATCATCGAAGTTCTTCATTAAATCTTCACCAAATTAATATGGGACCAATTTCGAAACATACTCAGTTTTTATAAGAAAATAATTTACAAAATCGGTCCACAATTGACGGAGATATCGGTGCACATACATAAAAACAAAAAACATACATGAAGTCGAACATAGAACCTCCTCCTTTTTGGTAAGTCGGTTAAAAAAATATAAATAACCCCGTCATTGTTGTCGGGTATAAATGAGATAGTTGTCTGGCATTTCAAAATGGGTCTATGTATGCGTGCGACATGCATGTACTTTAATGACCCGTTTTTAGTTATTTTTTACTGTCCAATAAAGGCACTGTATTGGTAAGTACTTTATTGTATCAAGTATAGAGTTGGCATTTGGACCAGGAAGTTTTGAATTACTCGGTTGGTTTTAAATGTATTTAGTGAACTTGCGTTTATTATTAAACTTCTTGGGGTGGCAGACGTATATTTTTAATGCCTATATAGTCTACAGCTTAGGTAGGAGTAATTTTTTAGGATTTGTTTGAAATCTACTAACTTACGTAGTATAAACGCGAAATATTTTGATTTTTGATGTTTTTTCTATTTTACGCAAAAAATATTCAACGGATTTGGATGAAACTTTACAGCAATGTAACTTAAACATCTGAAAGACACAAAGATTTAATTTATAAAAAGATAATTTTCAATTTATCCAAAATGATGAAGAAGTTTGGGCGTTATCTTATCTTATCTTGTGGAGGGGCCGAGAAATAACTAGGACCCTTCGACCCATTGGGATCTGTTGTGGTCCCCTAGATAACTTACTCCTCCCCAATCTGGTTGAAAACTCTTTTCATGAGTTTTACAACGAGACTAGGAGATATGAGCCTTTATTCTTTCTTCTTTAAGTTTGGGCGTTGGTATTTTTTTTTTTTATCGTCAATTAGCTCGCGTTTGACCACTATATCATCTGATGGTAAGCGATGATGTGGTCGACGATGAAGCACGCTTGCCTAGAAGTAACCTATTCACTCTCGACTTAAAGACCCCTAGATTGTAGCTATCGGGAAACACAGACTCCGGCAGGGAATTCCACTCCTTAGCTGTACGCATAATGAAAGTGTCCCCAAAACGCACACACGCATGTGACAGCTTGTAAAAATAAGTAGGAAATACTTTTATCATATTCGCGGATCTATAAATTAAAAACCAATGCCATATCCAAGCATTCCCCTAGAAAGGTGTAGGTACATTGATTTTATTGATATGGCCTTCAAAAGGTGCAAATTACGTACTACTTACAACCAGTGCGCAAGTATGACAAGATATATGATGACAAGACGATAACAGAACAAACAAACAACATCATCACAAATTAAACAAAAGTTGCTAAGTAAACCTGCACAGAATTATGTGATAGTTTGACTTCTTCCTAGTAATATAACTTTATTACAATATTCACTGAATTGTAAGAAATATATTAGAATTCAGTGAAGTATTTGACTCCTGTGCTAGGTGATTAAACTGTGTTACAGGAGCCAGTGCCCTCTCCCGGCAGCAAATACCATCAAATCGTATGCAATAATTATCAAAATGAAATTACAGTTGTAAAGATAAAATGTTTAATTAAAACTGTAATCCGACTATGGCTTTTTTATTATTTTTTTCAGTCTATATTACTCGGGACATAATGACAAATCGATTGACGCCTTATTCATCAAAATCGTATACATAGTTTAGTCGCTACGGAGCAACATACGTCAATACAAACATACATATAAATGAACCAATAGTCTGACCAACACAACCCAGTTACTATTTCCCACGCAAATTTTGACGGGGCACGGCGGGTTATCTGAATACTTGAATCGCTTCAAGTGTAAGGAGAGCCCATCGTGCGTCTGCGATCTAGGCGTGGTAGAGACCGTCCAGCACATACTCGTAGATTGCCCGTTATTTATCAGGGAACGCTACCAACTCGAATGTGAGCTGGACAGGAGACTGACGAAGGAGAGCCTGCATGGGCTCATGACTACGCAACACAGGGAAAAGTTCCTAGTTTACTGTGTAAATGTGGCTTCCACAGTCATTGCACGAAAGCGAAGTTGAAGCGGCTCTATGCCTCACTAGTAATATGAGAATATTTTGTAAGAGGCATAGAAATAGCACGCACAAAACTGCAATGACAAACGGTGCACTAAGGTAGTACCTAAGAAAAACAGATTGTCTGTCTGGTGAAAAGCACTGTTGTGCTTCTTATCCTTACATTGTAAGGCATAATTTATATTTTCCCTCTTTTGTATTCTGGATGTGATAAACAGCACTTCTTACACATTTGTACTATTTTAACATAAAAATTTTATACTCAAATATTCATGAATATTTGAGTTTGCAAAGAGTAGGCACCAACTTCGTTGGCAGGATTATGTAAGGCAGGAGGGGTTTTAGTCAGTTGGATCCTGACACTATCTAGACCGGCCCACTTTTTGAGTCAGTTTGGGTGTTAGTCCGACCGGAATTCCCCTATTGCCACAAAAAAAACAGTCAATATAAAAGACGATACTCTTACCAAAATTGGTTGTTAGATTTTTAGGCTTCTAAGTACATATAACCTCTGTCAAAGATCTAGAAAGGTTGGCCAGGACCAACGGTTTAAAGTGATTCCCTACGCATGGAGCCGTCTATTATGTAATTGGTGTCTACTGGAGATCGACACTTGCAATTATTATTAAATAGCTGATCTCCGCAGCTTCAATCCCGTCAACTGGCTATCTACCTACCTACCACCTACCTATCTACCCTACCTTCCTACCCACTTACCTTACCACCTGCCCTATCGATCAACCTACCTACCTATATCCAATTTGTTAAACTATCTATTTGAATAATAATGAATACTAAAAGTTTTAGATCTGATAGTTAGATATATTCTCTCCCAGACTTTTTTGTAGGTAATAATAAGTACTTTGATCATGTAGTACATAATTTTTATATATCATCAATAGTTTTCTCAGCGCACGCCAAATAATGAATTTTACAGGCAAAATTTTGCTTCTTTGGGTTACATTATTGCACTTTTTTTTAAGGATTTCTAATTTTATTGAAAATAAATTATAGCCTATGTTACTCGGGAAAAATGTAGCTTTCCACAGGTATTCGGTACAAAAAAATAAACAAACAAAAACATCTTTCCTCTTTACAATATTGGTATAGAATACGCAGGGGCCGTGCATGGCTATATTATCAAAAAATATATAAACATATTTACCCTTCTTGGGAAAATACTGGATCCCAAAATACAAGGAATCAAAGGTAACTTATTGTTTTATTAGGGTACCGTGTGAAAATTAACCATACTTTTTATTTATTTAAGTACTAAAAAGAGTACTCACGTAATTGTTCTTGTGGCAGATGTGGCTGCTTCTCATACCACTCCCGCACATTTTTAACCATCTCCTCCAAAGCATTGTGGTTGATGTTGTAGAGTTTCAGCAACACGTCGAGATCCCCATCTCTGACAGTGAGCACTTTGCTTGCATTCAGAGAGTAGTCGAAGTTTCGGTACTGTGAATTATTATAAGGAAAAATTCTAGAGTATTTTAGAGGAAGTCCTGTTTTGTAGACAGTGGTTTTTTTTATTGGTTTGCCTTATTGGTTAAGGAAAAATGTGGTTTAACTGTTTTGAGTAATGCTACAAATATAGTTTGTTTTGAATTTAAATGATACGTTTGACTTTGCTGATTGCACAGACATAAATCTACCTAGATGACGCGATTGTATGTACTTCGCGTGCCAAAAAACGGAGTAAAGTTACGACAAATGATCGTAATCTGAGCTTTAAATTTCGTATTATCGACACTTGAAATCCACCGAAATCTAGAAAATGCCTTCTTATGCCATATTGAGCTGTAAAGAATGTATAGAAAAAGTTTGCCGAAGCATTGGAAATGTTTTCTTGCATTGGTAAGTAAATATTTTTTTTACATTGTTTGTGAAAAAGTGGCACGCTTGGTTTTCATACAGATGGAGGGACTTGCGTTATCTATTTAAATGTAAGTCTGTGGCTCATTGATATATAATTTATTAGTTCTAGTTACACAGAAAATCATGTAGGTACTTAGGGCACAGATAGTTTATAAATTAACAGGGTGCATTGTTATTTTTTGCGAAAGGATAAAAATAATAAAAATAATCTTTGCTATCGAATTTCGGTCACGGTGGCCAATTTTAACGGGGATTAGCCAAGTACACAGGAGATAATTAGTATAGTGCCCAAGTGAGAACGCAAACACTACTGCACTGTGTGTTCCCTTATTCTCAGAGAAAGGGAACACACAGTGAGAGAATTATTATGTTAGGAAAAAAGGTTTTAGGACTTTTAAAAAAAAAAGGGTTTAGGACTTTCTAATAATATAATTTTTGAAGTCTTTGAAAGTTTCAAGGCTAGTTTTACAATCGAAATTGAGAGTTTAATAAATAAATAACTCGTATTTTTGATTAAACTTATGAATCACTTATATAACAACTGGTCGTCTTAATCAATTGAAAAGGATTACTATTTACTTTTTTACGGATTGTTCAAACAAAAACAAAAAAAACATTATGAGTGTTTCGTTTTACGATTGAAAACGATTGAAGATTGAATATGATTCACATACTTTATATTTATGCCAAAGTATAAAGTACATTTTTCGAAAATATAGTAGTATACTTTATTATAAAGTATGGTTGGCAAACGTAGTGACAGGACCAAAAACCCTGTAACACTTGTCTTTTTGCCTGAACTGGGATTCGAACTCTTGATAGTCCAACGAGACGAACGAGCCTGTTATAAATACAACTACCTTGACCATATTATGTTATATTAAGGAATTTAAAATCATTATTATTATGAACATTAAAACACGCAACTGCAATCATCCTTATCCTCGTTGAAAATTGTCATTATATTTTTGTTGTTAAAAGCTTTTAATAGGACACTTATTCTTTTATTTATATATTAATAAAACTATCAATTTACAATCTCATCCATTTATTTCAGATGATAAGAGATTGCTTGACTATTATTAACAAAATAAAGTAATTATTTTTTTGAAACGTATATATAAATAAATAAATAAAAACATAAAAAACACTTACAACAACGGGACAGTTTTCTTGGTCTCCGATAGTCATTTTGCACTTATTATTGTTTCACAAACACTCTGAGACACTTGGTTCGCGCTACACAACCTGACAAAGTCTGTACCACTGAGCCTTCGTCCAATTTATTATATTAGCGCCCTGCGTAGAAACCAAAAACTTTTTGTACCGGTTTTCATTTAAAGTATCACTGTTTTTTTTCTGTCTTTTTTTTATTTTGCTAACCGGTATTCTTTTGTTTTTTTTTTTTAAGTTTCGTAACAAGTTCTATTTTTGAAATCACTAAGTTCTGTCACTCAATATTTTAATAGTTTTACGAAATTGATTATAATTTTCTTTCAATAATTTATTAACATAATATTTTGTATCTGGTGGTTGGTTTCGAGACGGTAGTCTACCATCGTATCTAGGCTACTTCTGTGCAGAAATCTAGTTTTTAACTAGGTTTCGCGTCAGATTAATTTCTATTATAATATTAAGAACTGCCTGATTTGTCTTTTGGTCACAAGTGCTACTGTTGCTACGGGTCAGGCCAAGTGTTATTGGTTTTTTTCATCTGGGATTCTGGGAATTCATCAATTCAATCAATTTCTCTATTCAATTACATAACAATAATAGTAAATTTATTAACATAATCATATTTTAAGTTATCATAGTTTAAGTTTTGACATAGATATTTTAATTATCATAAGGCTATTGTCCCACCGCCAATGATCAGCGAGTAGCGAGTAAAGCTAGAAACTAAAAACGAGTTCGCGAGCAGCGAGTATCGAGTGTTTAGTTTCGATCGTTTTGTCGCTCGGCTATAAGCGAGTGTTTTTGTGTGACGGCCGATTACACACATCACTCGCTCGAGGCGGTACACTAGCTGTAGGTAGAACTGACCGCTGGTTGGTCTCTCGGCGTGAGTTCTGACCGCCAAGCGAGCAAGCGAGATCGCTGAGTGACTATAACTTTGAAGCTCTTGTCACTGCGACAAACTTGTGGTAAGAGAGTACTCGCCGGCAGTGTGAACAGCCAGCGATCAACTATATAACTATATCTCCGTTTTATTGACATGGGATCTATATCTTTAGTTTGTTTTTTTTGCGGAAAAAATTGTCGGCAGCTAATTGCTTACTCGTCGGCGGTTGGAAAATTGCCTTCATGTAATCAAATTTATGATGCAAAAAACTTGATAGCATTTTGTCCGGGCAAAAATTATAAAATTGAAAACATATAAAATCGATATTTTAATTCAGGTATTTTTATTTATTTTTGCCTAAGTATTACATGCATTTTGGACCGAATTTTCAAAAAGGAGGATGTTCTATGTTCGGCTGTATATTTTTTTTATGGATGTTCACCGATTACTCCGTCAATTATGGAACGATTTTGAAAATTCTTTTATTTTTTTTTAAATAATTTTTGGATTGCATAACAAAAAGTATGACTCCGGAAAAGGCTTAACAGATTGATAACTATGGCCAAAGAACTGGTTGATGTGGTCTAATTAAGTCCTGCAGAGTACTTTTGCGGCTTAAATAATGATAGGACCACCGTGTAAATAGTGCTAAAAGCATTTGTTTTTTTTTTTAATATTATTTTGTCTATTCACCTTCGTGAACTCCATTCCCCTTATTAACTTTTTTAATTACTAACAATAATATGGCCGTACGGAGACACCCATCTTTTGCTGTGACTTCTAAATATAACAGATTAAATTTTAGTCAAACAAGTTTTTGATATTGCAGAGAATTTTTATTATTCGATGTAGACAGGTAATAAAATTGTTATTTCCTTATGATCCATTATCATAAACTAGCTTCCCACGCGGCTTCGCCCCCGTCAACTGGCTACGTACCCATCTACCCTACCTACCATACCCTACCTACAGTATGCAGCGCACGCAACGGAAGCCCTCAAAAAGGAATATTTTATTTCGCGTTTTTGCAACATTTTTCATTTATGCTCCGCTCCTATTAGTCGTAGCGTGATGTCGATAAATGGACAACCCAACACAAAAAGAATTTTTCAATTCCATCCAGTAGTTCCTGAGATTAGCGCGTTCAAACAAACAAACAAACTCTTCAGCTTTATAATATTAGTATATTAGTATAGATTAGAGTTATAATCGTATGAGATACCTGGGATCACTATCATCCATCAGTACTAGTCTACTCAACTTGATAACATGAGGTATTCATTGCAAATTCCTTGATTTCGTTCTCCAAAATTCATTAAATCGTAGTCGGGCTACAGTTTTTTTAACCCTTTGCTTGTTGAAAATATCAACTGTCTGTAAACTAAACAAATGAAACATCGTATATGCTTTGTTTCTGGACAAGAATAAGCCAGAGCTTCATTTTCATTAATATATGTATACTTTTCTAGCTTCTAAACAATACTTAGTAAAATAAAAAACAAGCTTTTTATTGTTAAATTAAAATAAATTAACATCAAAATACAGCCACCACGTAGCGAAAAAATGTTTAAAAATAAAAATTAAATCGACTTCCAAAGGAAAACACAAATTCGAAAAATAATTTTATTTTCCGAAGTCGCTGTCCTTGGTACCTATTGCTTTTCGACACCGTTATCATTAGGTGGCCATCTGAGGTCTTCTTCATCACTTTGACTTCACCAAATGATACTTTCCGAGTGCAAATGCTTGCCATGTTGACAAAAATACCAAAATCGCTATAAGTTTGACTGTAATATTTGAGGATGATTTCCATTACATCCTGGACCTGATCACCATGGGATCACCTGGGAAGTGGGTATACTTCTCTTTACTTTTCCAACAAAAGAATGGTTTTCCGTTTGTATTTATATATGTTTATTTTGTGTACAATAAAGAATATGAATATTGTAGGCAGATAGTTTTTTATAATGAATATGCGCACCCAAGCGCCTGCGCCACCCGCGCACCCCGTTGCGCGGTCGTCCGCACCCTGCTCCGGGCAGGTAGACCGGCTTGCATCATGCTCGCAAACGTCACGATTTTGCACTGTCTCGTTGTCATATTTGAATTATCTAAACTTTTAAGAATTTTCTGTGATTTGTATTGGTCTGAGTGATTATATTGTGTAAATTATCACTAGAAAACTTTATTTCGTCTCATTCACCCTACAATATGAATTTTCCAAATCGGTACAGGTCTTTGAGTAACCGGGTAATATATTAAAATAAAAAGATTTCGACTTGACTTACTGGACTTAATGTCTTATAAGCCCTAGATGGGGCAGAGGGCGTCCAAAGATGTCCTCCATCGCGATCGGTCTTGAGTTTCACGCTTCACCTCGCTCCATGTAATTCCGATGCTCGTCGTTTTCTTTTCCCTTACGGATTCCAGTCAAAAGCTTGCTTGGATATGTGATCGGGACCCATTCGAAGGATGTGGCCAATCCATCTCAACTTGCGACGCTGGATCTGGCGGTAGATTGGCCTCTCGTGGCATTTCTCCAACAGCTCTACATTGGAGATTTGTTATCCAACGTCGAAGTTTCGCGCCAATCGTGATAACTTACATTTTTATTATACACAAATATCACCCACCCACATGTAAAAATGATTAAAAATATGACAATTATGTCTTTAAATAAATATAACAAACAACAAGAAGATGCCCAGATCTTAAAGTTATTAACAAAACTTCCAAGTTGTGAATGATATTGTTTTTTTTATGGTAATAGTGGTGTGCCAAAACGATTTAAGCAATCGATTTTTTTTACTGTAGACTCGATTAATAAGCGATTATCCCAAATCGATTCTTAAAATTTGAATAAACCTTTAGGCATAAAATACAATAAGTACTTAATTACTATCAATACTTTCTGAAAGTAATCTTAAATGATTTTTGGACACTATTTGACTAAAACCAACTAAACAAATTCATTGAACCGTGGATAATTTCGCACCGAATTTTCTATCCGATTAAAAATTTAAATTCCGAATGCGCTCGCTATTTAAAAATATTTTACTAAAAAATAATAATGATTGAGCCTTTTCATGTTTGATACTCTCAGAAGTATACAGATTCCCTAGTATATTTTTACCCGACTGCCGAAGGAGGATAATGTGTTTATCAGTCTATGTATTTATGTATGTTTGTTCCTATGTGGCGTTCTAGAGACCAAACGCGTTGGCCGATTTTGATGATTCTTACGTCAATCGATTCGTCTTAACCCTGCGAGTGTCTCTGGCTGCATTAAGATTGGATAATAGAAAAATTGCAGATTTTGGGCGCCATATTGTGGGGAAACAATATTTTTTTTTCATTCTAACCTATCGTGTGGGGTATCAAAGGGTTTTAAGAGGTGATTTCAATAATATATAACACTTATATGTTTAAATGTTCCTTATTATAAAAAAAATAACTAAAAAGTTGTAAATAAAAAAAGTTAATTCAAAAAATCTAAAAACCCGACTGCTTAAATAGCGAACTAAAAAGACGTAAACAAGATGAAAATCATGCTGTGCAGTCGGAGGATACGTCTGGTTTTGGTCAGCCAGATCTTTTCTTTTTTAGAAAAAACGTTGCCTCACACTAGGAATTTCTCCCTATATCGTGGGTGCGTTTACAAACATAAAATCACATACACCACACCCAGAGCCGGAACAACTATCTGTAGGTCATACAAATATTTGTTCCGTGCGGGAATCGAACCCGCGACACGCAGCGCAGCAATCAATCGCTCAACCACTGCGCCAACCGTGCGCCATCGTGAATAGGCTGGTGTTATTATTATATTATATATTGAGTTGATTATAGTATGATCAGGTTTTGAATTCGGTCCAGCTTGTTGTATTGTTATCAAAATTGGTTATTATGTAGACACTTTTAGAAGTTTATTTTTATTCGTTTTAAGAACATAAGTTTGGTTTGTATTTACATCTGAATTCCCCAAAAACAATTAATGTCCATAACCTTGTGCGTATCTTCTTGCGCGAATCCTTACCAAGCGAGTTATGGCATGGTTGTAAACCAACTAAGCTGAAAATCAAAATCAAAGATGGCGCCGATGATAATTTGATTTTTATTATTGGGTAATTTTAATGGTTTCTCCGACAAAAGGTTGTTAACTTTTATTTTTTATTTTCTTGATTTCCGTGTATGTTAATAATAAATACGGGTTTTAAATCAAAATACAAGATGGCTCCGACGATTTTTTTTTACTTTTCGTCATATAGTGTCATTTTTATAGTTTTTTGGGTCGCTAATAAGGAATATGGGCTTTAAAATCGAAATTATAGAAAAACGAACAACCTAAAAATAGCTGCCACCTTGGATTTAGAATTTGCGGTAATATCACCCCAGGAGACATAGAAAATCCTTTAGAATATCGCCATCTTTAATTTGTGAATTAAGAGAATGAGCCAGCCATTGAACTTATGTATGTATTAAGTTGTCGTAATGCAGCTTGGTTCATATGCACCGCCTACTTAGATTTATTTTGAATGAATTTTCTAGTTTTAAATTTGAATTTTTGAATTAATTTTTGAATTTTTTCACCACCTTCGCAAATAATGTTAATGACTTTTTACGATTTGACCTTGGATTTTCAACCCTTTCTCGATTGACAACCATGCCAAAACAGCTGGCTTCGTAAGGATTCTCGCAAGTTTACCTATTCCTTCCCTACGCCTACTTATCATACACATACATACTCGTAATTGTACTGGTCATTCTGTATAAAACCTTCTGGAAAGATCAAAGTAGACCCTTTTAGACTTAAATGTATCTTATTAAATATTTTGAATACCGACCACATTCCGAATTTGAATTTTGAATTCTTGTACGTAATAGATAATTCGGCGCGAAATCAGCCACGAATCAGATAATTTATTTTTTCATTCTTCTATCATATTAAGATAACATTATGCAAGCATTTATGTATAGTTATTATTATAAGTTTCTATTGTATTTTATGCTAAAAAACGGGTTTGATCTAATTTAAAAATATATATATTTGAAAACAACTCATTTATTGAAATAAACAGAGTCGATCGAAATAATTTAAAATAATCATTTGATGCACTTAATCAATTAGGCTGAATGCAATTTTTTTATCGATTGAAAGACTTGGGTGAATGCACAGCACAAAAAAAAACAAAAGCTAAGTAATGTCACATTGCGACATAATCGAAAGTAATTATTTTCAAGATTTATTCATGTTTTTTTTAGGAACTTATGAATGAAAAATGAATACAAAAATAAGATCGCAAATAGAAAGATTATATCTTTATTTTGCCCTTTTACACCATTTCAGCAAAAAATGGACAAATTTCGAAAAAAATGTTTATGCACATATATTGAGCGAATCTAAGTTTGGGAAGGTGTAGTAATTCGTATTTTGTTCACATTTTGCAGTAGATTTACGCGGTTTAACGATTTGTGCCTCGGTCGTCCCACAGAGTCTCGTCCCACATAAAAAATTCCCCACTTGTCCCAATTTGTATGCCTCGCTCGTCCCAAAACTTAATTTTCAATATTTTATTCCCCGCTCGTCCCAATTCGTATGCCTGGCTCGTCCCACATTTTTTTCATATGAGTTTAATTTGATTTAATTGTACAGTCAGCCTAAAAACCTGACTGACCAGAAAGATAAATAACCTCATGTTGCGGAAAATTTGATGAACTAATTCAATCCGAGACTCCACTATAATATAAATTATAAAATTACAAGTTACGCCACCATGACAGTTTTTTTCTGATCAAACTTTAGGTTTAGATTGAAGGCATTAGTAAAGTACACATAGCCGACCCTAAGTACAAACCCTGTGCACCCCACTGCTTAGACCACTACTATTATTATTAACCTAGAACAAGTTTTTGAATGTTTATAGCTTCGGTATTTTTGTGCGACCGGATTAGAGCTTGCTCTCTCGCTCTGCTTTCTTTGTATTAATCAATTGACCAATGGCGTGGCTTTGCGTTATCAGCGCAATCGGAGCAAATGCGGTTACAAAGTGCATCTGCTAATTTTAAATATGAGGTGTTTACATTAAGCGTGGTGTATTCATAGAGTGAGGTTCAATATTTGTGAAGTTTTAAAGGGTAAGTAATAATTATAATTATGCCGATTTTTTCATATTTTGTGAAGTCATGATAAATGATTTGACTTATATCACTATTGTGGTAAATATTTACTTTTATATTAGTTGCTGTCTAAGGATTATGGTCTTTTATTATATGCATACTTAACTCTGTGCCTCCTGTGAAAAAGAGTACATCGCTACTTTTTAGGAGACGCAAATAAAAATTTGAAAAAAAAAATTTTTCCTGTTTCCTAGGTCCTGTCATGGAGTTCTTTATTTATGGCTCTGTTTCACGAAATCGTCTAGTATTTTTTTTTAAAATGAGTAACCCTTTTTCACATTAACTAGAAATTTGAACAAATAATAATTTGATTTGAGCCCTAATTCACATTAATTTTGTTTACCCATTTTAACAAACTTCAAAAAAAGAGGATGTTCTCGGTTATACTGTATTTTTTAGGTTAACCAATTTTGATAAATCTTCTTTTATGTAAAAGCTGGTGCTTCCCATATGGTCGCATTTTAATTTAGTTAACCTCCTTCATAAAATGAGGATGTTCTCAACTACAAAGTGTTTTCTGGGTGAATCAGTTTTGATGACTCTTTTGATTCGAAAGCTGGTGCTTCCCGTGGAGTCTCATTTCAATTTGGCTCAGTTCTGACAATAGCATGCATGATAAAACCATATTCAACACGTTGAAGTCGGTTTTCAGCTATGATTTTTAATCATTATAGCTATTCACGATTCGTATCTACGAAACGAAACTATTGTACATAGTTTCGTTCGGAATACCTTTCTTAGACAGATGAAAGCTAATTTTTTGCTCTCTTACATTCATTTAAAAACGAAAAGGGTATATTGGACTTGGTACCCCTTTTTACAGGAGGCACAGAACTAATTCACGTTGTATTTGCAGGTGATCAGATATAGAGCCGTGGCTTCTTCATCCTGACACATGGAGCCAGTGGCTTCATCATCCCGAGCTGATCTTCAGACTGGCTGCAGTCTGGCTTCTACATCCCAAGAGATAACCTTTATTGAATCACAAAGAGGTGTGCCTATTATTTTACATGCCGGTTACGAATATACGAAAAAGCGAGAGAACAAAAATAGCTCAATCGTCTGGAGGTGTGTGAACAGAAGGTGTCATGGAGGAATGGTGACTTCAAATAATAATGTGACGAAAATTCTTCGTCATGACATTTGTACGCCCAGCATAGCAAGAAATGACATCAAAGAAGAAATACATCGCTGTAAGCAAGAAGCAAAATCTTCTGAAGGAAAATCGATTCCTTCTGTTTTCAATTCAAGCATAAAAAAATTATTGGACAAAGGTACTGACAAGATAGAAAAATTACCTGAATTATCGAATGTTAAGAACAGCTTGTATAGTGCTCGAAACAAAGCCCAGCAAATAAAGAAAGCTACATTTAAAACGCCGTTTGAAGTAAAAATTCCAGTAAGTTACATGAGTTTTGTTTTATTTGATTATGGGTACAGAAAAATAAGGATATTTGCTTTCGCTGATGTAAATAGTAAAGGACTTCATCAACACGTGAAACATTACCTTGCAGATGGTACATTTAAGTGTGTAGTGAAACCATTCAGACAATTATATGTGATTTACGGTGACCTTGGCAGCACAAGTGAGAAAATTCACGTCGTGCCCTTAATATACATCTTATTAATGGACAAAAAAGAGTCCACATATGAGACTGCGTTTGCTCTTATCAAATCGCAAATTCCAGAATGGCATCCGATTTCATTCAGAACTGATTATGAGAAAGCAGCCATGAACGCAATCCGTAACATCTTTCCGGATGTAATATGCAAAGGCTGTTACTTCCATTTTAGTCAAGCACTTTGGAAGAGAGCAAAGGCGTTAAAGTTAAATAAAAAGAGAATGTTCAAAAAGCATATAGCTCTATGCACAGCGTTAGCTTTGCTACCACCTGAACTTAAATGCGATGGATGGCTATATATAATGGCGGATTGTCCGAAAACTCTCAATATTGAGAAATTCAATGACTATTTTGTATCGGCATGGCTTGACAACGAATATTATCGAGGCAAATGGGATTTTTGGGGGGATATCTACAGAACAAATAACCCAGTGAAAGGCAGTAACGCTAAATTAAACAGAACATATTCGGGAAAGCTGAACATCAGCTTTTTGAATGTGATCAAAAACGACGCTGTTCTTTCTTTAGCTCGCCAAGGTAAACCTCGGCGTGCTGATGATATAGCTCATGACAAATATATATTTGATTCTGTAACGGCAATGTTGAATGGCACTATATCACTGGGCCATTGCCTGGAAAAAATCAGCCCTTTTGTTTATTAATGATATTAATCAATCAATCAATCATCAATCATTTATTGTGTCTATATTAATGATAAGTTTAAAAATGTTGATTTTTTGGAGATTTAATTGTTAAAATACTACTTTCTCATAAATAGTAGGTTGATTAAAATACTGTGATTGTAATTTGATTGTGATATTAGTTACGTAATAAAGATTTTTAAATATAAATATTTCAATTTATGTTGAAATACCACATTAACATAAATAACATAACGTGGTACTTCTATAAGGTACATATAGGTAAATACAAATGTGTATACGGTCTATAATTATTTGACTGTTACTTATATACAAATGTTGATTTTTTGGAAATTTAATTGTTAAAATACCACTTTTTCATAAATAGGAGGTTAATTAAAATACTGTGATTGTGATTTGATTGTGATATTAGTCACGTAATAAAGGTTTTTTTTAAATAAGTAGTTCTAATTATGTTGAAGTATCTCAGATAAATATTACATGTGTAATACATATATATATGTCTTAACGTGGTACTTCTATAAGATAAATACAAATGTGTATATTGATAGGTGTAATTAATAGTACTGTGATTTGGATTTGATTGTGATACTAAATAATAAAGATTTTCCTAAATTGCAATAGATCTTTTAATTATTAAAATTAAAAACATGCATCGCGGATGCATACCTAGAACTGGAAGTATTTAATATCTTTATGTTATTAGAAAAAACTATTATTTCAATTTATTGGAAGATATAGTACAATATTTTTTGTCAACTGTACTTTGAATTTGCCAGGAATGTGGGACGAGTGGTGACTTTAAAACTCAAGTGGGACGAACGAGGAATTCTTTGGAATGTGGGACAAGATAGTGGGACGACAGAGGCACAAATCGGTTTAACCGACCTCGACATGTAAATAAAGATATTTTTTTACAAATTTACTGTGTAAAAAAAAGCTGCATAAATTTATTTTTCTGAATAAATTCGAATGTTGAAGGAACCTAAGTAGGTTCTAGTTTTATTTCAACTCAAACAACAATGGCTAGAAAAAATAATAATAAGTGAAACAAAGGCCAATTATCATGCAATTCCGTAACGATGTAGTTAATGAACCTGTTGAGATTTTTATACCAATTACTTTGTAAGAAACACTAATTAGGTTTACGTGGATGAGAGTAGAACTATACGCGAAAGCGGTGTGGAAAATGAAAAAAAAAATCAGAGGAAGATCCTTTTTTTTTGACGGGGAGATCCTTTAGAAGGCGCTTGGACTTTTGGGGAAAAGGTCAGGGAATGTGGGCTTTTTACCTTACAAAATCAATCCTGTTGATCACCATCAGCACGTACTCTCAACAGACCTACTCGGAAACCCCTCCGTGCAACGCCTGTTATATTCCTGTGGAGACTGGAAAAGCACCTCCTCTGAGCCTCGCTGTGCACGGCAGCGCGTGATCACTGTACCACTGTTTCCTGTAGTATTTTGGTGGCCGCACAGAGTCTTCAGTCAACGTCCGTGATCCTGGTGTCCCGACTGACTATGATGCAGTCGGGGTTTCGGCGTTTTAAGCATCGAGGTGGTTGCCTCCCTGACGCTTTCTTTCTTCTCCGAGAGGGATCGGTCCTCTCATTTCTTCGTAAAGGTACGTTTACTTTAGTTATCTCATTTCTATGAGCAATCATGATCATCAACATCAGCATTTCAGCCAAAAGACGTCCACTGCTGGACATATGCCTCACCCAAGCATCACCACACTGATCGGTACTGAGGAATACTTAATACTTATTGGTGGAAAATGCTGTTACTAAATATGGGGTCTTGAGACTTTAGAATGTCACTTTTATAAAGTCTCAAGACCTCATATTTAGTTTGCATCTCTATCAATGAAGGGTCGCGAATAAATTTGAAAGAGAGTTACCGCGGCCCTGGCACAAGCAACTGAAGGAACACGGCTGGATTTTAGTCAGTAAAAGTCTGACACGCCTTCCCACTTCACCCAGAGCGGGAGAAGTCTGGATGATTTCCCAAAACAAGTCATTGGATGAATTCCCACACAAAAAAAAAATATAAAAGTTCTATCAATGAAAGCGTTGCGATAGTGATCTCTCTCTCCTGGTCAGTCCCTCATGTCTGAGGATCGTGGTCAGCATCAGGGTTGCCTCTGGAGCGGATGATCTGCCTCCATCGGTTTCTGTCCAGCGCGTCCCTTACGACCGTGTAGAATTTATAGGCCGACGAGTCTTTCACTTGATCGGTCCATCTTGTTGGTGAACGACCGCGTGATCTTTTCCCTTCGGTGTTCCCAACCACAATCAGCTTTTCCAAACTCTCGTCGCCGCTGCGCATTGTGTGACCGAAATTCGCAAGAAGGCGGTGTTGGCAAATAGTGGACAAGCGAGTCTTTATTCGGACCTGGGTCTAAATCGATGCATTGGTGCGTTTCGCTGTCCAAGGTATTCTTAGCATTCGTCTCCAACACCATATCTCGAATGCATCAATCCTTTGTCTCTGCGATAGTGATAAAAATTTCAAAAAATTATGGGATTGTATACTATCGCCGATAACGATTGTCGAAATACCAAAATGATTGAGAATGACTACGTGATATTTTGGTAGTACATGTAAGTTCTATACATAATTTTAGTAGATAATCATTATAGCCGATAGAATTTCGCTTTGTATAAAAAACTCTGGGTTCGAGTCCCGATTGGGTAAAGTGTTATTGGTATTTTCGATCTGGAATTTCTAAATCGTAGCCCGTTCTATGTTCTTTGTTAAAGGGTTTGGTTGCCAGCTTAGCTCTTCAGTTGGACCATTGTGCGTGGGACCTTCAGATAGCCCGTTGTCTCAGTCTGGACGTGTGCCCATTTGATGACAAAAAGCTTGCCTTCTGTTACGTAGAACTTAAATGACTGATGATATGTAAGTGTAGGTACTATGCCTTAGGAGATACAAACGTTTTATGTCTATGATGGGGTAATAAAATCTTTTCTAACAGTTTGTTGTGAACTTCGTCTATTTAATGCAGGTTGTGTTACTAGAACAGTCTAAAAATTCTAGTAATGCCGTTCTACTCAGTGTGTAGTGGAATATTTTCAGTTTATTGTAGATGAAATGAACAACTTAGTCACGCATTGTGCCTTTAAAGTCGCATAATAAAAAGGATGTAACTATTATAATACTTATAACGAATAAGACCATCATAACATGCGGATTTGTCACGCCTCAGTCATATTATATTTATACAGTAACAATTTCGTATAAATTAAATGTTCTATTTTTATCCAAGCCATATTTTTTCCTGCAACTTCCATGGCCTATCGTACAGAAACATTTTTTGGATAAAAAGTAACTAAGTGCCTACAAATATAGAAACCTGTAGGGGTTCCCTCTATCTGGCAGAATTTTGATGCTCCGAAATTTATATAGCAAAACACACTTGGCATAATCTCCTTCAGACTAATATTTTTACGGCAATTTTTATTTTAATATAATTATTGTTTGGCTGAATGTTTATATGTCCGAATTTACAATGGCATACCTACTTTTAAGATGGCTGAATTTTAGTTGGCATAATTTCACTTGGCATATTATGAAGATGGCAGAAATTCTTTTGGAATAACTTTATGGGACAATATTATTTGATTTTCTAGAATCTAATTGATCTATTGTAAATGAGCACTTTTAAAAATAAATGATGTAGTTATTATGTTTAATCTTCATATTAATTATTGCGTCTATATTAGTTGATCTACGAATAAATTATAAATGAACAGCATTCGAGGTAACATCATAATTATGTTTAAACGTACTCAATAAATATTTGACATACAAAATTATTTTTGATCCTCTTTTTTATTTATTACGTAACGGTTGGGCAATTTGATAGTCAATGAATTAGTCCAAGAGCGAGTGAAACGAGCTCGGGAGCTTTGGGCACTCCGACAGGGATAGGTTAGGTTCGAAGCAGATGACGGGAGCTGAAGTGAACGAACTCAGTTCCCGTTCATCTCCTTCATGTTAGGTTACTTTAGACCCTGCAGACAGAAATAGGAGCCCCACACAGCGGGGCTCCGTCGACTTTGTTTTTAAAAAATACTAATTGTACTTATGTATTCTATATTAAAACCAATTTCAACATTAAAATACTTTTAAAAAACATATTTTTATTACCCGGCCCAATAAGTGATGGGCTTTGTTCAGAAAGCCCGGTCAATTTAATTATTTAAATAGTTTTTATCATATTGCCTACTAATTTTAGTAAGCATTTCAATAAAATATTTTTTTTGAATGAATTGTGATTTTTTTGTAATGTGATAGATGAATATTTCAATTATTATAGATATGAAATGTATGCCAAAAGACGATTCTGACTGTGAACTTTCTGTGATATAATGGTTCTGCCTTTTAATGATTATCGATATGAAATTTATGCCAAAAGATGTATCTGACTTACCAAATTATGATTCACATCATGATTTTCTTCATGTTTACCTCTTTTTAGTTCGCTTCTTAAGCAATCGGGTCTTTTGATTTTTTGTATTAACTTTTTTTATTTATAACTTTTTAGGTACAATTTTTTTGCGAATTTATTACATTTAAACATACAAGTATTTAATTTTTTTAAATCACCTCTTAAAACACTTTATTTGGATACCCAACACAACGGATTCGTCAGAGGAAATAATTGTACCCCACAATATGGCGCCCAAAGTCCGCCATTTTTCTATTTTCCAATTTTAATGTACCCAGTGACACTCGCAAGGTTAATACCAAAATCGGCCAATGCGTTTGATCTATAGAACGCCTCATAGGAACAAACATACATACATACATTGACTGATAAACACATTACCATCCTTCGGCAGTCGGGTAAAAAGTTAATCTCTGAGACCCTAGACATTATGCTGACATTGAATGTCATTCGATGTCAACGATGGCAATGGTCGAAAAATGCTAAAAATATAAGGAATTGATTAGGATCAATGATCAATCAGGTCAATGTCCAGCAGTGGACTTCTTCCGGCTGATATTATGATGATGATGATGATGATCAGGATCACGTACCATTTCGATAGCGCAATCGCTATGGCGACGCTTTCGTTGATAGAATGACCTGAGGCTGACACAGATAGCGATTGGTAAATGTCAAATGTGTATGGCATTGTCAAGTGCTATCGAAATGCCATGAGTTCAATCGCTTACATTTTGGCTTTAATCTATCGCCATCGCTGACATCGAATAAAACTTTGTCTAGAGCCTCTGGTCGGAGTTCCAGAGATTATCTCCTGTATCTTTAATTTACAGAGATTATCAAGTTAAAATTACATATCCTTAAAAAAGCGAGCGCACCTTAGTAAATGTACTAAGGTGCGCTCGCACACACAGTTACACATCTCATCTGTAATGACAGATGAGATGTGTAACTTTTTTTTTAGTGTACAATAAATTATATCTATTCTATTCTATTACATACCACTTCTAGTTGCGTGCGCTCTGTGTATGTTTGCGTTCTGGCTGTGTTATTTTTTTTCGAATTCCTTACACTTTTAGAATATTTTTGTATATCGTAATTTTTTGTTTTTCAAAACTGTATACGTAAATTAATAATGTATACTTAAATTAGTTAATCATTTCTAATGTAAGTAAAGTAATTTCTTATGGGAAACAAAGACATCTCAAACCAGTATGTCCTGAATAGTGAAAAAGAATAAAAAAGAAAAAGTTACCACATCCGTGTCACTAATAAAAAAAACATAGTTAAATTCGAGATTTAGTAACCTTGTCCAAAAAACTTTAAATGTGCAAAATTCTTTTGTTTGATTTCAAAAATTTCAAACTACACAAGGAAAGAGTCGCATTTCCTGTATAAATCGTATCTAGTCATTCGTACATAAAATTGTATAATCGTACAAGTGACTTTTTCTGTCTGTATGTTACCTTTTTAAGCCTAACTGCTGCTTGGATTTGAATGAAACAAAGGACACCATGAATCCATCCAGATAAAGACATAGATTAAAACTTTTTATCACGATAATAATGTCCCTTTGGGATAATAAAAGACTTTCCATGCGGGTGGAGCCGCGGTCAGAAGCTAGCAAGTTATAATTTATTTCCTTACTGTTCTTTGAAAGATGTGAGTCAGAGGTAAAACTATGAAGGATCACCAGTTTTTTATTACAGCGGTAATGCTTTTATTTTGAACACCAGATTTTTACCTAAGTTGTTAAATTAACTGTGAATTGCACTAGGTCAGGGATGGCACGCGTGGTAATGGTGCAGGCGACAAAAGTATACGGGCACGCTAATTTTACTAACAAAGAAACTAAATCGATAAGTACAAAATGTATGCAAATTAATTTCGTTTAGATGTTAAATCTATATTAATATTATAAAGTTGAAGAGTTTGTTTGTTTATTTGTACGCGCTAATCTCAGGAACTAGTAGGTTGGAAATGAAAAAACCTTTTTGTGTTGGATAGTCCATTTATCGAGGAAGGTTATAAGCTATATAACATTACGCTACGGCCATAGGAGCGGAGCATAAATGAAAAATGTCGCAAAAACGGGCAAAAATATTCCTTTTTGAGAGCTTTCGTTGCGTGCGCTGTGTAAGTGGTTAAAGTTACGCAACATTCATATATGTAGGGTAGGTTTGGTAGGGTAGGTAGGTAGCCAGTTGACGGGAGCCGCGTGGGACAGTTAGTTATCTTATAAAATATTTAGAGTCTAACTTGAAAAAGTAAACATTAAGATTGCTATTTATAATTTGAGTTGCAAAAATGAGACAATTATGTTAAAACTTTTTAGATTATATTATTTTTTTTAATGCTTTTTTGTCTATTTTTTTTTGAAATTCATTTTTTGAGTCATGATTCTTGGACGTCACGTCATTGCTATTTATTATATTATTGCTTTAATAGTAAAATCGTAGGGTCACCAATCGAGGTTTGTTATCACTCATTTGCGATATTATTGAACTGAACTGATTTTATTTATTATTTTTATCCAGGATGTCGACAGATTCAGGAAAACAGCGAACCTATAAGGATCGAGCTCCGAATATTTCGGGGCGACAGTCTGAGTCCTCTGTGGTTTTGTTTAGCCCTGAACCCTCTCAGTACACTGCTGGAGGGTTCAGGCCTGGGCTATCGGTTGAGGAGAGGTGGTCAGGTCATATCACACCTCCTTTACATGGATGATCTGAAGCTCTTTGCCCCCAACAACTTGCAACTGATGAAGCTACTGAAGGTAACAGAAACCTTCAGTGACACCTCACTGTAATATAGTCTGTCATGCATCTATCTAATATAAATAAACTAATAGAATGATACTAGTTTACCATACATCGGATAAATGGCGCTTATGTCTAATCGATTAGAAAAAGCATTATTTAGATATATTTGAATGTGTGTAATAATTAATACAATAACCATACAGTTCTATTTATAAATAATTTATTAAAACTTACATTGAAATTGGAAACATAAAGTAAACCACAGATGAGAGGTCTATAAACATAGAGAAAAGAGGAACGCTCAAGGCTTATTCGGTTGGCAGTATGTGACCTTTTTTTCATTGTGGTTCCTGGACCAGCTCCAACTGAGTTAATATAATCCCAAGAAAACTGAGTCAATCTTGATGACTCGAGGGTGTAAAGGTACCAGCGTTAAAACGAAACGTTCTATTGATTAGAGGAACTAATGGGCGCTGTGAGTATTAGTTTAATTTGTCGGAATATCCACACGTGTAACAACCATGTATTTTTTGTGAATCTCATCATGAGTTTCCTCTTGGCAGGGTCCTTAGGATAATTTAATAAAATATTTAAACATATAAATATGGTCATCTCAACCTGACATTAACAACATCCAAAGACTTCAGAAGCAATGTCCAAATACAGATGTCCTCATGGTGTGGTTGATACATAGATACAACTGCACAGGCTGAACGATGCTGCTTGAGACAGCATATCTCTAATGTTAAATCTTAAGGGTATCCCTTCTAATGTAAGTTGTGCTCATTTAATAATATTCATCAAGAAACATCAGTTACAGACTGTATTTGTGAGAAGATTAAATATGTTGAGAAGACCAACTGAAAGACTTTTACTTCAATCAATATCTCATGCGAAACCATCCTTATTTAGTTTCAAGCATTCACTACCACTGGGTAAGTTGGAGAATAAGAATAAGTGGAAAAATAACCTTACAGGCTAGGCATAGGCTAGGCATTAACAAGTAATAGTCAATGGCGAGTAAATCACTCACTTTCGGTTTCCCAACGATATAGTGGTAATGGCTGAGACCATAGAGGACCTCAGTACAATGCTAGATGACCTCAATAGAGCTGCCAAAAGAGCGGTATTTAGTATAAACAATTACAAAACCAAGGTGATGTTGAATGCCCATGTTACACCCACTCCTATCAAGATCGGAGACTCGACACACGAAGTTGTCGGCGACTATATCTACCTGGGACAAACGATTCAGTTGGGTAGAGCCAACTTCGAGAAAGAGATCAACCATCGAATTAAACTAGGCTGGGCAGCGTTCGGAAAGTTGCGCGCTATCTTCTCGTCCAACTTACCACAGTGTCTCAAAATGAAAGTCTATGACCAGTGTGTGTTGCCAGTTATGACTCTGAGACGTGGTCGCTCACAAAGGGCCTCATCCGAAAGCTTACAGATACCCAAAGGGCAATGGAGAGGGCCATGCTCAGAGTATCCTTGCGTGATCGAATCAAAAATGTAGAGATCCGCAAGAGAACCAGGATTGCCGACAAAGCCCGAAGAATTGCCAAACTTAAGTGGCAGTGGGCACTCGCAGAACGGATGGCCGATGGACAGAAAAGTTATGGAGTGGCGACCGCGAACCGGAAGACGTTGCGTTGTTGGAAGGCCTCCCACCAGGTGGGACCACATATATTGGACCACAGTGCAAAAAACATCTCATAGTTGCCACCAATCACAGCTTTAAAAGTAAATGTATGTATGTATGTGTAAAAAACTGAAAAAGCAATACTGATTAAAATCGAACTCACTTCGTGGCATTATTTTGTCTGTAAAAGACAAGAATTTTGTTTCGCTATAATTGGCACCCTGTAATAAATAGAACATTTGATTTAATTTTCATTTCTTTATTTATCAATAAAATTGATTTTTGGATGATATTTGTAAAACTTATTCCATAAAAATAATTTAGTTATAATTTTAGTCATATTTTAAGTTACAATTCCAGAGTGTGATAAATTTTAGAATCGGTCTCATCCAAGACATTTACCATGAAACTGATAAATGTAGAAGTTTAATGTTTCTTAAAAAAAAATGTTTTTACTTGATTTTATTTTTCTTTATTTAATTAACTAATAACATTATTAACATTTTGGTTATGATTAACAAATAAAATATTATAGTGTTTTCCTATACCTACACATCCTACTATTTTTATGCTTACCTCACGGGTTTATCACAGGACTCTTTGTTTTGTAGTGAAATGCCAACAACTGGCAAATTTACCCTATGAATAGAAAAAGATAAATAATTTTCCGATTTTACTAACCCTACCTATTTGTTGCCATATCGTAAATAGGAAGATTTCTTCTCAAAATTTTCTGTCTGTAGTTATCTTTCTCTTGTAGCATAATCAGACGATTCAGTGAAATGCTAACAACTGGTACATTAACCCTTTAAATTTCGATCGATTCAAATCCAATTTAGAGAATTTTACCCACCCTTGGTAGGTAACTAGTGCTAAAATGTCAATTTATGATAGTTAATACTCTTATTTTGCTATATCATAAGTAGGTAGGCACTGAGCCCAAATCCGGAACAACCATCTTTAGACCATAGAAATATTTCTCCCGTGCAGAAATCAAACCCGCGACAAGCAGCGCAGCAGCCGCGCAACCACTACGCCAACCGTGTCGTCAATAGATAGGATACAAGTTTTACTTTTTATTTCTTCATGTAAGTGTTTAACATTGTTTTTTTCTCGAACCCCTTCTATTCTTTGTTTTGTTTACTTAATTTCTCATTTAAAATAAAGTGAGTTAATACAAAATTCTGTACGTTTTTAAAACCGTACGTTTGCGCAAGTGACACAAGCTCCCCGTCCAACGGCCGAAGCAGGACTAAAGCGGATTTGGGGGAAGAGTAGCGGCTCTAGCTACAATGGGCGGGACCCGCGCCGACTTAGGTATTTCCTTCATAATATTAAAACCAATACATATTTTGAAAATCTAAAATTATACATTTTAGATTTTATAAATGTGTATTGTTGTGTATTGGTTGCGTTATAGAAAATACGTAATTTTGGTTATAATTTAAAAGCTGATTATGATGACCATCCGTGATGTTTATACACCGTACCAAGGATTTATTTAATTTTTTAGAGATTACTTTGGATTTTTTTCTATCGAGGAAACTACAAGTAATCGTGTTTCTAAAGTGTATGATTTATAGAGTGAATCCTTAAATATCTTACATATTAATTTCATAGCAAAAGGTCAAGTAATAACGATGCAAGAAGGGATCATACGAACGGAATTATTTCGAAAGTGAGTATCATTTCCTCGGTGTGCTCTTAACATTACTTTGCTTTCTTATGTGTTTCTAGCAACTAGTAATCGATCTTTCAAGCACTTTCTGTCACCTGATTATCCTGAAAGTTGGCGTACTTATTTAAGATAGCTGTCCCACGCGGCTTCGCTCCCGTCAACTTGCTACCTACCTACCCTACATACATGATTGTTGCGTTACTTAAACCGCACGCAACGGAAGCTCTCAAAAAGGAATAAATTTTCGCGTTTTTGCAACATTTTTCATTTATGCTCCGCTCCTATTGATCGTAGCGTGATGTTATATAGCCTATAACCTTCCTCGATAAATGGATTATCTAACACAAAAAGAATTTTTCAATTCCAACCAGTAGGTTCTGAAATTAGCGCGTTCAAACAAACAAACCAACAAATTCTTCAATGTTCTTATGATGGAGTCGGAAGGTGGCCATATTTACTCCTCAACCGGACAAGATAGTACCATCGTGTTTGGTTTATTTACATACAATCGATGTCACTTATTAAGAGTTTGTTTTAAAAAACATTTTTTCTTTAAATTACTATTTAAGTTTACCTTTGGTGGATAATGTTAAAGCATATAAAAAAAGTTTTGTGGCTTAATTATAACAGCCGCACGGATCGATCTTCAAGATTAAGCACCGCTTGCCCGAGATCCAAAAGAACTAATGACACATTGCACCAACTGCTTATATAAGTTATGGCCAATAAATGAATAATAGGATGTTTTGTCATCCAAGTTTACATATTTAAGCAAATTCTTACGTAATTATAGAAATAATGACACTTTATATCCGACTACGGTGAAGCAAAAGAGAGGGTTATGTTTTTGACCGATATGCGTGTATGTATGTTCATCTGTTCCCTCATAACTTCTAAAGTACTAATCATAACTTGGCAAATGAGGCGTCGTTGGAAGCGTGAAAATGTGTTATATTTAATTGAATGTGAAATCATATTCAATAAAATATAACGCTCCCTAGGAGCCACATAACTGGAACAAAAATAAAATCACGCCACCCCATCATATATCATTGAACAGGGATTTTAAAATGAAGGCAGAGTTTGGTACATCATATTTTTGTCAAGCGTACCGTTTGCGAGACATATCCCGTCAAAGTCAAGAAAACTATTTTTTTACCCGACTGCGGCGTCGCCAAGTGCTTATAAATCGATCTGTAAATATGTACGCATAGTAGTTTATTACTGGGCATTCTACCCCACCTGTTGCTTCCTACGGCTCACTTCGTTCGCCTTCGTCGCTTTCGTGGGGTAGAATGCCCAATAATATCCTACTATGCATTTATGTTAATTTATTCCCTCAGGCTCGGCAAAAAGCCCAAAATACTATAAAAATAAGTTCAAAATCTAAAACCCGACTACTGAAAAATCACGCTCTAAAAACTACTTTGCAGAATGTACGTGTTTTGTTACGGTAGGTAACATACGACCACGGTTATACTCTGAAAATTGCTATGAATTTGTCAGATGAGAATTTAAGGCCTAACTGCCTAAGGATATCCATATTGAACCTCCTTTTGGACAGTTTTGTTTGCAATATATTTTTTTAAATTACAAATGCTATTTTAGTTCTGAAGAAATTCTAACTATCAATTTGTCAGTTTAATTTTTTTTTAAACATCCAAGTCGTTTTGGAGGAGTATCCAAAAGTAGAGAAAAAATATCGTGTGTTCAATATTTTTTTAAAGCAAAACTATTAGTTACAAGACAAAAAACCATGTTTCACAAATCATTAACATAAATGTATTTCAAACCTTTTAAGCTAGCCGTTACTAAGGAGTATGCTTTAGAAAGTAACCGATTTACGTCACTGAAGCGGTGGGAGGCCCTTAACTTCGCACGTGCGACATTGGAAATTCTTGTTCAAACTCAGAATTTTACCATTCTGATATAAACTGCGCGGAAATAAGTTTAATGTATAATAAAACCGATAAAAAGTTACCATTGAACCTGATATGCATAAATAAATATGGCGGCTCATAATTCGTATGTAGTGTCCGCGATTTCTTGCTTCGCGTGTTAAAAGTTTCATATACGATCAACTTTTTAAGTAGGGTTCCTTTTTTTAATATTCCTTTCTGATTTCAGTCATGGTCATCTTACCAATGGTTATTCTCAGCGGCGACTAGCCATCGAAGCGGGAGAAATTATATTTGAGCACTTGTCAGCGAAAACGCAGGTGTAAATAAATGTAATCCAACACGATCGGAGCGAGATCAGGCCAGTGGCTTGTTGAGGCACTGGATGTCGCTTCCAAACGCATAGAGCATTATGAGGCCATAAGGTTTTCTAGTAATGAGCGAGTAAGTATCACAAAATGCTGTGTTAGGTCTCTTGTACTCGCTAAGAAAAGTCACCGGGCCATCGCAAGAACTCGTGTCGCTTTTACACAGAAAACGAATGAAATCTTTTCAGCAGTAAACAAGATTCTTGCCTAGGTCTGACAAAAACTTATCGTGTACACGATGAATTAGTCGTGTAAGACACGAGTTCTTGCCTTGGCCAGGTGCATTTTCGTAGCGTGTACAAGCGGCCTGAGAAGGCATCCACGAAGTGAATCGAGCACCTGATGAAGGACGCGGGAATCCACTGGATGCGTGAAGCACCGGACGTCTTTTAGCTGAAATCATGATGATAGGAGTAGCTTAGCGAGGCGAAAAACTAAAATTTAAAAAAAATCTTGAATTGAGGACAATTTTCTAAATAAACGTGTTGTCGCATTGTGTCTATCTGGGGGAACCTTTAAGAGACAATGCATCAACTGTACGACAACCTTTTGTTTAAGAGATTTAGAATTGGGAAAAATTCTATAAAAAATCTTTTTACAAAAAATACTACCGACTTCCAAATAAAAAAAACTACAAACTAAAAATAATTTTTTTTTTGGAAGTTCGTATCTTTCGTAGGTACCAATTTATTGTGTTGTGGACACCGACTTCCAAAAATAAAGTTATTTTCACTTTGTAGTTTTTTTATTTGGAAGTCGGTAGTATTTTTTTGTAAAAAGATTTTTATTTTTCAGTTTTTAGTTGTACCTACCTAATATGCAAGTTTTTTAGTAAGGTACCTATAACGTCAGAATAGATAACCCAAATATCATGAATTTTGAACATAACCCGTGAAATAAGAGATCTGCGTACCTCTTAAGAGCGTACTGGCGTGATGTTATGAAATGGTGTAAACAATAAACAGACATGCGATTGTAGCAATCCCGAGAGATTTGTCGTTAATTATTGAAGAGTTCTGTTGTAGATCTTCGAAGTTCTTTATCAGATCTTCACCAAATTAAAATGGGACCAGTTTCGGAACATATTCTTTCAAACAAAAAAGAATTTTCAAAATCGGTTTTTCAAATTATTTTTTTGTTGTTTTTTTTTTAAATAACGTTGCTCTACACTAGGAATTTCTTCCTGTATCTTGGGTGCGTTTACAAATATATAAACTGACATACACAAGACACCGAGATCCGGAACAACTGTCTGTAGTTCATACAAATATTTGTTGTTTGTTCATGGTATGTTTCCAAATTGGTCCCATTTAAATTTGGTGAACATGTGATGAAGAACTTCGGCGATATACAACAGAACTCTTCATTAAATGATGACCAATCTCTCGGGATTGCAGCAATCGCATGTTTGTTTATTGTTTACACCATTTCATAACTTAACATAAAGCCGGTACGCTCAAAAGGGGTTAGCAGATGTTAGCTCATTCCACCGGCTATGTTCAGGTTTCTTGTTATTAGGGTAATCTATTCTGGCATCGCTTTGGTCATTATAGGTACCTACCTTAACTTGCCAATTAGGCATTACAACTAAAAAGCGAAAAATAAAAACATTTTTACAAAAAAATACAACTGACTTCCAAAAAACACTACAAAGTAAAAAAATATTTCATTTTCGGAAGTCGGTGTTCCTGTTCTCTTTTCTACGTTGAAGCTTCGTTTAAGCCGAAATTGAAGTTGCGTTTTACTTTTTAGGGTTTTTGGAAGTTGGTTGTATTTTTTTAAATACTTTTTTTTTCACAGATTCCATTATGAATCTCGTTTTTCTATAAAAATATTCTTAGTCTTGTTCATATTCATTCATCATATTTTTTTAATGATTCTTACATTATTGTGCTGCTATTTACTTATGTAAGAAATACTACATAGCAACTTGTTAATACATATTTTATAATAAATGTTGCCGTTTTATTTTAATAAGTCTTTTCCCAAGTACGTTGGGGTCAGCACCAAAACTGACCGGATGCTACTAAATATCAATATTTTACAGGGAGCCACCTCCGCAATCCATTACGTTACATTACATTACACTTCTGCTGGTCCAATCTTAAGTGTAGACAAAATAAAACTGCTTAATTTATATTATATTCATAATAGTAGTGTAGCATAACTATATTTGTATATATAAAACACACGCATAAATAAATGTAAATATGTAAAATAAATAAACAATACCTATACCTGTATAAATAATGATTGTCAGTGTATATGTAAATGTAAATGTGAATGTTAGCAGTAAATAAGAAATTGTAAATCTGTAAGTACGCACGGACAAGCGAACCAAGTTTCGTATTAGATAACGGAACGGCTGGCCGGCCGATCGCACCGTTGTTTGCGGCGCGCGGAGGGGGCTTCCCTCCGCCGCGCCGCGCACACAATATATTCAGCTCCGTCGGCCCGCCGCTTCACTTTTTTACTCGCCAGATCTCCTTGATACTAGTACTTACTTGTTCCGCTGACGTGCTCATCCTAATCATCTCGCTATAGTAAACTACCATCTTTCAACTGTGCTTTTCTGTCCGTCTACTCCTTCGTACTTCAAGCTGTATTCTTTCTACTGTGTTGCTTAACTTCATTCTACAATAAATCTTTCTCCATCTACCGTGCCAGTGTAAAAACTTTTATTTATCCGCCTACCGCACACCGAGCAACCACGCTAAATTGGTGACCCCGATCAAGAACACGAAGATGACGGACAAAGGTACGAGCAACGTGGCTGCAGCAGGCCAAGATGGGCCAGAACTATTTCGCGTGGGCGTGCGGGTGCCGCCGTTCTACCCCGAAAAACCGTCACTCTGGTTTTCACAAGTGGAAGCACAGTTCGCGCTCTCGAACATCAGGGCGGATGAAACGAAATTCTTCTATATCACGGCGAACTTGGACCCGCAATACGCATCCGAGGTAGAAGATATCATCAATGACCCACCACCTACCCACAAGTACGAAAAAATCAAGGCAGAGTTAGTCAGGAGAATGTCAGCGTCGAGGGCGAAGAAGATCAAGCAATTGCTGGTGCATGAAGAGCTTGGCGATCGGAAACCGTCACAATTCTATCGCCACCTTTTGAATCTCGCTGGACCGGGCGTGCCTGAGGAGTTCCTGCGCACCATCTGGTCAAGCCGACTACCGAGCGGGACGCAGGCCATTATCGCCTCGCAGTCCAAAGCCGACATAGAGGAGCTAGCAGAGCTGGCAGACCGCATCGCTGACGTCGTCGGGCCGCAGGTAGCATCAACAGCAGCCATCGCCGGAGGGACAACTACGCCTGGCGCAGATCCGGAAATAGCCATGCTAAATAAGAAGGTAGATATTTTAACGGCGAAAATCGAACGAATGTCGCGGCCGCGCGGCCGATCCAGCAGCCGGACGCGCCATCGTTCAAGGACACGGTCGCAGTCAAACAGCAGCAAGTACCCTCTTTGCTGGTACCATTACCGATTCGGGGATCGTGCCAGGAAATGCTACCCACCCTGCGATTACAAACCGCCGGAAAACACCAGGGGCAATCAATAATGGCGACCGACGATTGTCCGAACACTGGTCGCCTATTCGTCACCGATCGACGATCGAAAACACAGTTTTTGGTCGATACCGGCAGCGACCTTTGCGTCTACCCTCGGTCGGCATTATCGAGACGACATGAGTCAACGGAGTACCAACTTTGTGCCGCTAATGGCACACCTATTAAAACATACGGGTACATTAATCTAAATTTAAACTTGGGGTTGCGCCGTGACTTTGCTTGGCGATTTATTGTAGCAGACGTTACAAAGGCGATAATAGGCGTGGATTTTCTGTCTCACTACAATTTAATTGTTGATTGCAGGAACCAGCGGCTAATTGACAGCCATACTACCCTCGCGACCCCGGCTTCACCTACACGATCGTCAGATATTGTTTCCTCGGTCAAGGTAATTATTGGTGACACCACATACCATAACATACTGCGGGAATTTCCTGACATCACACGACCACATGGCATACACCGTGCATCAACGCACAATACAGTCCATCACATACAAACTACACCTGGACCACCTGTTTCATGCACACCACGCCGCCTGGCCCCTGATAAACTGAAAATAGCCAAAGAGGAGTTTGACGCAATGCTGAAAGACGGCACCGCCAGACCATCAAGTTCACCATGGTCATCGCCATTACACCTGGCTCCTAAAAAGAACAGCGGATGGCGACCCTGCGGTGACTACCGGCTACTTAATTCCAGGACGGTACCCGACAATTACCCAATAAGGCACATTCACGACTTCTCGCACAGCCTTTCAGGTTCCACAATCTTCAGCACAATCGATTTAGTTAAGGCTTACAACCAGATACCAGTCAGCCCCGAGGATATTCCCAAGACCGCCATTACCACGCCGTTCGGCCTTTACGAATTTCCATTTATGACATTTGGTCTTCGTAATGCCGGACAGACGTTTCAGCGGTTCGTTGACGAAATGCTGCGGGGACTGGACTTCTGCTATGCATATCTCGACGATTTTTTGGTCTATTCGAAAGACCAGAAGACCCACGAACACCACCTGCGACAGCTTTTCACTCGGCTGCAGGAATACGGTATGGTGATTAATACTGCCAAGTGCGTATTCGGAGTAAAAGAGGTAACTTTCTTAGGCTATAAGATCTCAGCTGACGGAACCAGCCCACTGCAGGAGAAGGTTGAAGCCATCAAGAAATACCCCACACCCACAACAGTCCGGGAACTGCGCAGGTTTCTAGGTATGTTAAATTTTTATAGGCGGTTCATACCCGAGGCAGCCCAACACCAGGCCCCATTGAATGCTCTGTTGGCGGGCTCTGTCAAGGGCTCCCACCCAGTGCATTTCACAACCCTAGAACTGGAAGCTTTTAACGCCAGCAAGGAAGGCCTTTGCAAAGCCGCGATGCTGGCCCATCCTGATTGTGAAGCCAAACTGGCTGTAGTAACGGACGCCTCAGATACAGCGATAGGCGCAGTATTACAGCAGTGTAAGTACAGGGAACCATGGGAGCCACTGGCATTTTTCTCCCGCAAGCTAAGTTCAGCTCAAAGGAAGTACTCGCCTTACGACAGGGAACTGCTTGCGATCTACGAAGCCATAAAGTACTTCAGACATATGGTCGAAGCACGAAACTTTGTGATCTATACAGATCACAAACCTATCTGTTACGCTTTCCACTCAAGGAAAGAAAATTGCTCCCCACGACAATTCAGGCACCTGGATTTCATCTCACAATTCACGACAGACATCCGCCATATATCAGGTAAGGACAACGTCGTTGCAGACAGTCTCTCACGGGTCGAGGAGATTGCTCAGCCCGTAGATCTACACCAGTTAGCCGAGTCACAGAAGCATGATACAGAGCTGGAACAGCTGCTCAACAGCAGCACAGCCTTACGTCTTGCAAAGGTAAAACTGCCAGGATCAGGGACCGAGCTGTATTGCGACGAAAAAGGCAAGATCCCTCGCCCATACATCACAAAAGACCTTCGTCGCAAAGTCTTCGACAGCGTACACTCTTGGAGTCACCCAGGCGCAAACGCGACCACAAAAATGGTGACAGAACGATACGTTTGGCCAGCAGTAAAGAAAGACTGCAGAGAATGGAGTCGTTCTTGCATAATGTGTCAGCGGGCCAAGGTAACCCGTCATAACTCTTCACCATTGGGCACCTACAAGCTGCCAAGAGCTAGATTCAACCATATCCACATTGACCTCATAGGCCCGCTACCGCTAATTCAAGGCTATCGGTATTGCCTCACAGCCATCGATCGTTTTACACGATGGCCTGAGGTGATACCTATATCGGACATGACAGCAGAGACAGTGGCAAAAGCCCTAGTGAGTGGCTGGATCTCCCGCTTCGGCTGTCCCGTCGAGCTTGTAACAGACCGCGGCCGACAGTTCGAATCAGCACTCTTTAAACATTTATCGGAGATGGTTGGATTTAACCACAAGCGTACCACGGCATATCACCCCGCCTGCAACGGCCTCATAGAGAGGTTCCACAGGCAGTTAAAAGCCGCTATAATCTGTCACTCCACAGAAAACTGGGTCGAATCCTTGCCACTAGTTCTATTAGGAATAAGGAACGCGTACAAGGAAGACCTAGGAGCTACACCGGCAGAACTCCTTTACGGCGAAACGCTCAGGCTACCAGGTGAATTATTTCAACCACAGGTCGACGACACAATAAACATGTCAGACTACGTTGCACGGTTAAAAATCTTTGCAAAAAGATTGCAACCATCACCAGCATCCCGACACGGCAGCAGCAGCAGAACAACGTTCGTTTTCAAAGATTTGGGCACAGGTAGTCATGTTTTTCTCAGAGATGAGACTTCTGGCTCCCTTAAACCAGCATACACGGGACCACACAAAGTCCTACAGCACGGGGACAAAGTCTTCAAACTCCTCGTCAACGGTAAAACTGTCTCAGTTTCTATTGACAGGCTCAAACCCGCATACATATTACACGACCCAAATACGGACACTGCCACAAACATTACAAAAACACACTCAAAAACACCTTCACCCACACAACAAGAATCTACAAACACCACCAAATTACCTGACAAAGGAAACAATATCAGGACGACAAGATCAGGGCGCAAGGTTCACTATCCCGACTATTATCGCTCGTAGTGACGATCTCTGGAAGGGGGTGATGTAGCATAACTATATTTGTATATATAAAACACACGCATAAATAAATGTAAATATGTAAAATAAATAAACAATACCTATACCTGTATAAATAATAATGATTGTCAGTGTATATGTAAATGTAAATGTGAATGTTAGCAGTAAATAAGAAATTGTAAATCTGTAAGTACGCACGGACAAGCGAACCAAGTTTCGTATTAGATAACGGAACGGCTGGCCGGCCGATCGCACCGTTGTTTGCGGCGCGCGGAGGGGGCTTCCCTCCGCCGCGCCGCGCACACAATATATTCAGCTCCGTCGGCCCGCCGCTTCACTTTTTTACTCGCCAGATCTCCTTGATACTAGTACTTACTTGTTCCGCTGACGTGCTCATCCTAATCATCTCGCTATAGTAAACTACCATCTTTCAACTGTGCTTTTCTGTCCGTCTACTCCTTCGTACTTCAAGCTGTATTCTTTCTACTGTGTTGCTTAACTTCATTCTACAATAAATCTTTCTCCATCTACCGTGCCAGTGTAAAAACTTTTATTTATCCGCCTACCGCACACCGAGCAACCACGCTAAAGTAGTAATGCTTTATTTTTATATATTTCTTCTCTTTTTTTTTAAGAAATTGACTCGCTCGCTGTTTTTTCTCTTGTTGAATTAGGTAATTTACCAATATTTGTAAGTATGTGAGAACCATGTTCCTGTTTGTGGGAGATATAATGTAATTCCTACTTTTTATAATATTTGAGTATCTTTTGAGTTACTCCCTGTTTAATAAGTTTGTGTATTGACTACGCGCTCCCTGCCACTGACAAGCAAGCCGCATTATAAAAGAGTGACCAAGAGGCTTGATCGTTCAATTTTGGTTTGACTTCGGACTTGAACGGTCAGGTAAGTTTTGATTGCTCTTGATTTATTATTAATGTGATAAATGTGATAATGTTGTGTACTGATGATATTCATTATTAATGTGCGTCTAGTTTTTACGCAATAATATTGTGGCAAGTATTTTACTGAAGTTATGTTGCTTTGATTAAAATATGGTCTAATTTATGCATTGGTTTTATTCCATTCAGTTTTACCCTCACATTTGCTTATAACCTCACATTTTGTTCTTTTCACCCTCACATCAGAAGTGGGATCGAGCGCCCATGTATTAACACATTTTCCACTTCTCTTGAGTTTCAGTATGATGTCAACCGTTCCGGAAACCTCTGATGCCACTTCTAAATTGGCTGATCCTTGGCGTGCGAGTCACCTGGCAGCAGATGCAAGAGGACACGGGTCTTCAAGCTCGAATACTCCAGGACCGGAAAATCAGGGCAGTAACATTTTTAGGTATACCTTTTTTTCAAACTATCAAGACCTTCATGGACAAGAGTTGAAGAAGATAGATAGTCTTCTGATCGAGACAGAGCCTGTACTTGATAGGTTCAATAAAACTGCCAGTATAGAAACGATTAGCTTCAAGCAATGATACAATAATGTTTAGAATTTATAATGCAAAAGATACAAATACAAAGAAATTGTTGTTTCTTCTAAAATATAATGGCACTCCATTCAGTTATTCCATACCCCCCTTAAGCACTTAGGCTGGGCGAAAAACCTAAAGAAGGTACGCGAACAGTTTTGGTTTCCATTGCCAAACATGTCCAAAGATGTTCTTAGGTATGTTGAGAATTGGCACACTTGTCCGATCAACAAGATTTAATCTGGTTTCCATCATGTTACCCAGCATCCCATTGATAAAATACCTTATCATTTCCATACTGTATCTACAGTATGGAAATGCCTGAGTTCCCATATGGACACCTCGGGCAAACTAACTGACAACAAACTCTTTTTCAAAGTATTTTTGGTAAAACATGAGGAACTCGTGGCTAAATATGCCGCATGGGTCGATTTTTATGGTTAAGCAACGCTTGCCCAGGTCGGTCCGTGGATGGGTTACCATCTTAACATACCGAGATATCCCCGTGATTCAGTAAGCGTGTTAAGCCGTCGGTCCCGGCTGTTATTGAAAGATCATTGACAGTCGTTACGGTTAAATCTGACAAGTCTTGACAAAGAATATTGTGTTACCCAGTTAATAGATTGTGGAGGTCACATAGGCAGTCGCTCCATGCAAAATACTGGTACTCTGCTAAATCCAGTTGATCTGGAAGGCGACGTCAACAAAGTTGGTAAAAGGCTAGGCAGATTGATTTTTGCTTGATAAAACCTGTGAGTATCCTAACTGCAAATTCTTTTTCGTAAACTGTCTGAAAGATTTTATCTTTACCTTCGGAACCCCCAATAGAATAATTTGTGATCAAGCGATGTCATACACTGGAAAATATTTTTGGTTTTTGGCCAAAATTGGTCAATTGATTACATTACATCATTGCAACTGGTGTCAGTCTTGCAAATGGCCATGTCGAAAGGCTAATGAAAGTCCTCACTGACTGTTTAACGGTAGTCGAAAATAACTCCCCAAGAAGCTGGAAGTAACCCATTGGGGAAGTCCAACTTGCAATTGATTGTACATTTAATAAAACCTCTGGACCAACTTCCTTTCAGCTCTTGGGTCGCGATCAATCGTCTCCAGTTATTTCTGGACTAAATTATGTTGTTTTATTTTACTTTATAATGATGTTAAACACATGGACCTTATGCTTATCGGGAAGTACCGAATCTTCGTTATCGGTGATATTACAACATTCACATGCTATAATGAAACTCCTTTCATAAGGGTCCATGCGTTATATGTAATATTCATGACAATGAATAGTACATTATAAAAGTGCACAAAACTGGAAATGATTACTAGTATGTTTCTCACGAAAATCGGAGACTTGTTCCTCCAGTGTGCTGTGAGCTGGCAGAATCACTAGATTCTGGACATTATTATTGTTAACTTTAGTTAGTAACTTTTTGCCTCGTACGCGCCCGTAACATTCTGGCCAGGTGTTGGGCGAGTGCTTGGTAATGAGTATGCTATAGTTTATTATGCCGCGCCTTATGTAAGGCTTTTTACCGAGGCAATATTTATTTTTGTGATAAATGCCGTGCCTTCTTGAAAGGCTTTTTACCGAGGCAATATTATCACGTTATTTTATGCCGCGCCTTCATGTAAGGCTTATTACCGAGGCAATGTTTATGATTTGTGATAAATGCCGCGCCTTATTGCAAGGCTTTTTACCGAGGCAATGTTATCACGTTATTTTATGCCGCGCCTTCATGTAAGGCTTATTACCGAGGCAATGTTTATGATTTGTGATAAATGCCGCGCCTTATTGCAAGGCTTTTTACCGAGGCAATCTTTTGGTGATTATTCTTGTTGATTTATTCAAATTGTTAATCACCTAAGAAATTGTTATGTTATAATGAACCACTAAAATGTACATATACCATCAAATTTTTATTCACGAGCCGTACCGGCTGCTCGTCAGAATGGCCGTGTGGGAGATATAATGTAATTCCTACTTTTTATAATATTTGAGTATCTTTTGAGTTACTCCCTGTTTAATAAGTTTGTGTATTGACTACGCGCTCCCTGCCACTGACAAGCAAGCCGCATTATAAAAGAGTGACCAAGAGGCTTGATCGTTCAATTTTGGTTTGACTTCGGACTTGAACGGTCAGGTAAGTTTTGATTGCTCTTGATTTATTATTAATGTGATAAATGTGATAATGTTGTGTACTGATGATATTCATTATTAATGTGCGTCTAGTTTTTACGCAATAATATTGTGGCAAGTATTTTACTGAAGTTATGTTGCTTTGATTAAAATATGGTCTAATTTATGCATTGGTTTTATTCCATTCAGTTTTACCCTCACATTTGCTTATAACCTCACATTTTGTTCTTTTCACCCTCACATGTTTATCAAATGAAGAAATTTACCAGTTAGTGCTTGTAATACTTTATACCTATGCGTAGTATAGTAGTGCTAGGAGCATCGTCCTCACGTATATGAATTTATGTATGTATATAAATGTTGTAAAACCCTTCTTTTAAAAGAGTCAGTGTGGAGATTCTTGTCCGTTCTTCTCCATGACAAATTATTATTCCGAATGGACGGTAGAATCAATTATTATTAATTTTAAATTTATATTTTTGACCTTCAAAAGTGCTGCTTAATGGCCTAGATGAAATAAAGAATTTTTGTCTTTTTCTTTACTGAGAGAGTTCTGACTGAATTGCGTTATTAAAAATTCATAATTCGAGGTTCGGCTCCCACCTATTTCCGCCTCCAGTATTGGATAAATTTAATTCCATGTTTATAATTTTTAATTTATAGTTGTCAAATTTGTACACTAGGCCTCTGTTTACAGCGTAATTTTGAGCATTTTTTGAGGATTCTATTGCTTCTATACATAATGTACTATCAAAAATTAAAACAAACTCAGTAGGTGTAAGTCTTTCAGTTTATGGAGTATCCATTAAATTGGTCCAATATTGGAGGAACAAATAGGCGAGAGCCAAACCTCGAATTATGACTCGATTTTTACGAAGAATATTCAGTCGAATGTCTACAATCACGTTTCCTTGCGGGTCTGTTCTCATTTAGTCACGGGTTCCTCCGTGTAGGTATTTCATTATAGGGAGGTATTAAAATGTTTTCACAAATCTTGTCAATATACTCCCTACATCTTATAGTTTTCCTATGCTTCAACGCTTTTTGATAAGCTCTACCGTGTTTTCTCAGCTGTGAATTGATAGGTAGTTCAGTACTTTGTTTTTCAGTATAAGTGAAGTATTTTGTTAACAAATCTAGGTCTAGAACGTGGATTTTTTTACCCAACAAGTCTATATGGTGGAGCCCAAATGTTTTACTTTTAAAAAGGCGACATAAAGTACTGCAAGATCCACAAAGTAACTGCGAAACACAGAATTAATTGCATTGCTTTCCACATCGAGCAGACGATTTTTTTAAAATATGAAGACACTAAATTCGCTTCAACCGCGTGAAAAGTGATTAATTATCCCAAGGGAACATCATACCAGGATAAAAGATAGCCAATGCGTTATTACAGACTACATTCTTTATCTGTGCCAAATTTCATTCAGATCCGCTCAGCCTTTCAGGCGTCATTGAGTGACAAACATACATACGTCCTTCCAAACTTTAGCTCTTGTAATATTAGTAAGATAGTAAGATGGCATGTACCTTGTGGTGTTACGTAATTGAGGTGCAAAATTAGTACTTTTCCTTTTGTTTATGATATTTTTTTTTATCAGCAGTTGAGATTATTTTACTTTGTATCTAGTGTAGTCCAAATAGATACATTTATTTCCGACCTCTCATTAAAATTGCAACCAATAGTCATTACGTAATTTTGCGAAAATTATATCAAACCGAAACCCATCAATCGCAGGAACTACCCGAAATACAACAAAACAATAGAAGAAGATACACATAAACATAGATATAACAGGCACAATTTAGTACCAAGGATGACCCTCGCCGCCGCCGGTTGGGCGTGCCATTCATGAGTTATGACCGGACCAGAAGCGTAGATTAAGAAATTACAGAAGATAAATGTAGATAGGCACTGTCTTTTCAGAAACTGATTGCCACTGATTCTTACCTATTTATGTTGTCGGCACGTAATCTCTCAGAGAGGACATTCATTGTTATCTTCCTGTCCTTGTCCCATGTTACTTGGGATCGACGCAACATGTTTTTTTTATATGTTCCGATTGAATAATTTATTTTTAATTTACATTCTTATACAATCCTTATACCTACCTAGTATACCAATACAAACGATTTCCTTTCAACTTTTCTAACTCGGAGACGTAAGAGGTGGGTTTGATTCGAACCCTGTAGCCATATGCTATTGCACTATAGCACAGTGGTGACCCAGTTATGATGGTCAGGTCTTCAAGCCGTGTAGGTGCAGCCATGCTCTTTACTTTGCACTCATAATTGCTCTCAAAATGTTGAATGAAAAGATTACAAAGAAACGGTATAATATAACATAAATATTTATTTCTCTTCCACGAAGGTGTCTGACAACTATTACATAAAAGTGCAATATTATATGATAAATCCTTTGTGGGAGACTGGTATCTGCACTAGAAAATCCTTTCATGTAGATTACCAACGTTGAGGACGTTAAGCCCCCCCATAAAGCAATCGATTTTTTTTTACAAATAATGACCTTTGGTAAAGGACAAGAAAAAGGAAGGTATACAGAAACTAAAATAGTTAAGAAAAATAAAACAATTATTTAAAAATTATTATTAAATTATACTAAAGAAAAATATTAAATTATTATAACAAATATTATTAAATTTATATACAAAATATTATTAAATTATTATACAAAATATTATTGAATTATTATACAAAATATTATTAAATTATTATTTATAAATTATTATAAAAAAAAATTATTAAATTATCTTGTAATTGTATACTTGTGTTATCCCGCAGGCATGTTTGTCCCAGTGATAATGATCCTCTCTTTGAACTCACACAGGCATTCACTTTATTTGGTACATTGATTGCTGTCACTGATAGTTACATAAATGCTTTCAAACCGATATCGCTTCTGTAGGCACAATTATAGTCTACGGTTATGGCCAGAGCAGAGGTCAGTAAGGCCCTATTGTCCAGCGATTAGCAATTGATCCCACATCTCGCAGCCATTGTGTTCGATGAGTGCGAATGAACTTAGGGAATTATGTATCGTACTATTAATTTAAGGGTGTCGATTGTGAAGGATTTTGCTGGATAATCTGTTGGTCGGTAATGTAATATTGTAAAGAAGATTATAATAGGTGATTTGTAGGAGGTCATTTCTGGAAACCCGATTATCTATTAACATTCTATTTTGTTGCTTGCTTCTGCCAATTGGCTTCGCCCGCGTGAAAGCCGAATGTTTTATGTTCACGGGGACCGTATATTTCCCGGAATAAAAAAGTAGCGTGCTATTCCAGACTACAGTTTCCGATAAGATAATATTAAAACTTCATGCAACTATGGCTCTAGACAGACGGACTGCATTTCAACTGTAGTCCAACGGCAAATTTTCAGTTTGAAAGCAGTTTAAATGCAGTTGACATACATGACACATCTGAACAACTGCATCGAAACTGCTAACCGACTGCGCAATCCACTCAAATGTAGTCCATCTGTCTAGAGCGTTAAAGGTACGAGTTCATAGGCGGAATGAATACTTTTTTGATTTAACTGAGAGTATTTGACAATATTGCTGAGTGGAAAAATCCACAGTGTGCTGTACTAATAAAACACGGGAATGAAGCCATGGTAAATAGCTTGTTATTACGATAACTATACGAGTAATATCGACAACATAAAATGAGCAACCGTGAAGATAAAATATGCTCGTTCCTTTTTAACGACTACAAATTAATTTAAAAATCAGAAACCCGACTGCTTAAGAAGCGAACTTAAAAGGCTGTAAACAAGAAAAATTATACTGTGCAGTCGGAGGATACATATTCGCGAACTGGCTGACTCCCTGATCCTCCGACTGCACAACATGATGTTTTCTTGTTTACAGCTTTTTAGTTCGTTTTTTAAGCAGTCGGGTTTTTGTTTTATAAATTAACTTTTTTTATTTACAACATTTTACTTATCATTTTTATTTCGAATTACTTTTAAACACTCTGATTGGTTGAATGAATTTTCAACTGCCAATCACAGAAGATAACCGGTGATTACGTTAACAGCCTGATAATCGAGTGTTGAGAAACTGGAGGTAAGTGGTATATATTTTTGTCACGATGTCGTTGTCTTTTTTATATCTATTTGTCGTCGCAAGCGATTCCAGATGGCAACATTACAACTCATTGATTTCATAATATTGTCAACCTGTAAACTTAGTTCAGATTGGTTGTTCGATGGATTTCATAACGTTTGTCAACCTGTAAACTTAATTCTGATTGGTTGTTCGGTTTGTTCGATGAACTCCGCTAGAGTGCACTTCAATGTGACGCTAAAGATGCGTGGATAAAATCGGTCGGCATCGGCAAGTGTGGACGTCATGAAGCCGTGTTGATGTTGTTGAAATCACAAAACCGAAATTATTAGTTCATCGTATGAGCTTTTGTCCTTTGATTACTCATTGTAAATATTACTGAATAAACGTGACTGTGATTTGTGCTTCGACCTAAGTTTTACTGATTTACCCGAGTACCCCTACATCATGGAATCTATACCTAGAGAAGACGATGTCCATAATATCACTACGCTCACGCTCTCGCCGTCATAATTTATATTTACGTGTTATTAATGGTGGATAGTGATAATGATAGCTTTTTATCAGCGTATAGTGACAGTGAAAGCTTTAGCAGTATTTCGTCATTTGCTTATACCCTCGAGTCTCAGGTCTCTGATGTTCCAAGGAATCTTAATGTAGTCCATAATTAATGCCCAAAGTATTCTGGCTCATTACCATGACATGCTGGCTAATCTTGACTGTAAGAACATTCATGCAATCCTTGTTTCTGAATAATGGCTAAAACCATACCTTTCTGACCGCACGGGCTGCGGTGGTGTTGCCATATATCTCCATGCTAACATTCCTTTCTCAGTTGTTCATATGTCAATCTTCATCATTCGGATGTTCTGCTTGGTGTCTATTATTGGTTCTTTACGTATCGACTATTTCTCTTCTTTTAAAAGTCTCCTCGTTAACATAATTCCTTCTTAAAGACACACTATTATAATGGGGGACTTCAACACTTGTTTTCTCAAACAGGATTCAAGGTCTTTCTCTCTCCATTCTATATAACATTCTTGAAATTTGTCCTTTCTTCCTTTAGGTGTCATTCATCATTTTCCTAAATGTACTCCTTCACTTCTTGATCTAAACTTGTTTCTTCTACTCAACATGTTGATGATGCCTTCTTCTACCATGACCTTTTAGTCCTTTCCTATAAAATTCGCCCTCCGAAGGCTGAAACTAAAATACTCCTCCGGCAAGGTTTTGGTGGTATAGACCTTGAAAACCTCCGTGAGGATGCTGGCAACATTGAATAGTCTGACGTCAGTGCCCCTGAGTCTATTGATGTCAAAGTCAATCTACTCAATATCAAGCTTCTCCAGCTATACGACATCCATGCAAATGTTCGGCCCGTAAAAATGAAGCACCTGGCAGCGCCGTGGCTGACAGACGGCCTAAAAGACTCACTGTAGAGGAAAGCAAAAGCTAGAACAAGATTTAAAAGTAGACCAAATTCTTTTACTCGAGAAAAAAATATTGCAATCCGAAATCGCAGCTGTAGGTGTAGGGATGCTCAACGCCACCACAATCAAAAGTCCGTTGAAAACTGTGACCCAGCTAAAGTCTGGAAATTTCATAGATCAATGGGAGTAGGGAAATCGCGCCAAGATTCTATTCTTAAAGGTACTTTCTCTAACTTTAATAGTACTTTCAATGTAAAAACGTTAAATAATCTTTCGTCTCTTCTCACTCCCAATTAGTCACAATTCGTCTTTAATCAGTCCTCCGATTGTGATGTTAGTAATCTATTTACATCATATAGCCTACACTATAGCGGACTAAGACGGGGGTAGAGATGGAGGGCGGTCCGCCTGGAGTGGTCCTCCAAATCTCCAAAAGTTTAGTATTGAAATTGGGACGAATGAGGCGCTTCTTGCTTCTAAAAGCCAATAAGAAAGTCTTCGCCTCTCATGCTTGAGGTCGTGGGTTCAAATCTGGGAAAATACCAATGTGACTTTTTCAATTCATATTACTTTATAAGTTTATGTTGGATATCGCTGATAACGGAAGGAAAATATCGTGAGGAAACCTGGAACTCATAGTTAGTATTCGTAAGTAGTATTCTTTACTACGTATGACATGACAAATTTCTATTGCATACGTTGCAATTGCAATTGCAACGTATGCAATAGAAATTTTAATTTGTTATGTCCCCAGTCCATTTTTGCCTCTAGTGAGTTAATCGTGAGTAGCAGTGCTGCCAACTTAGCTCTTTCAGCGCCAGATCTAGCGCTTTTTTGTTCAATAGCGCGTTCTAGCGCCTAGCGCTAAATCTAGCGCTTTTTGAAAACTTGTTATTGTATGCACATCTGCTATTATTTATTCTGTGATATGCGCAACACGGAACAAATCACATTTTTTTTTAACAAAGTCACTTTGCTGCTATATTTTACTATCTTAGTCTATCAGTTGGGGATTCCTCGAGTTGTCAGCACTGCATCCTCGCTAACTATTTTGTAATTTGTAGCTAAATTCGTTTCATGTTCTATTGTTCCACAGTATTTTTAAAACTTACCGACAGTTATTCTGAGTCAGTATTAGAAGTTGTGCAGTGAGACGATAATAAAAATAGAAGTGCCCTTATAAAAAAAAAACAACTACAAACATTACATATATCAGTAGTCTCAAATTATTGGGCCTTTTGTTTGAATTTGGCGCCGAATACAGCGCTTTTTTTTGCCAGTATCCATTTAGCGCTTTTTTAAACAGCTGATAGCGCGTTTTTGCTTCGAGGAGTTGGCAACACTGGTGAGTAGCTCTGTCTAATCCTTCGCAAAATATAGGTTTCTCTTTATCTTTATTACCCGACTGCAAGGAAAGGGTTATTTTTATAGAGATCAGCAGATTTGAATCGCCTTGAATCAACAATCTACTTGCATTTTATATGAACAAAAAGGTCATACTTAAATATAGAGCAGGTAAAAGTAAACTAGTAGAGCAGGTCTAATTTTATAATTATCTTCTTTTGTTAAGATTTTAAAATAAAAACGCATTGCCTTTGGTTCCAACTTTGACGGAGGTTAGACCATCGTAGGCTCTTGGGATATTGGGTCCGTCTGCCATTTACAGATCATTGATTATAGTTATAGTTATTCAATCGCCTGTAAGTCTAAAATAGTAGTTTATGCAATGGTCATTGAGTAGTCACCTAAGTAATTAATACAAAAGTGTGGGTTAAGCACTCGATTTGAAGCTGTGTGTGATAATAATATCACACGAGTGTACACTATTTTGTCTTCACTCATACAGTTGAAATAAAACAAAAACGGAAATGGAAATTACGGGCGATACGGTAAAACGCGTATCCATAGTCAATGATACTATTTTTCTTCAGTAAGCCAATAAATGAAAAGTGTGCTATAAAAAATAAAAAGTTATTTTATGATGCAGTTGTTTGAAAATCGAAGGAAAATATTGAACTATAATGTTCTTTTTTTAAATTTTAAGTATGAACGAAAAAAAGTACGTGTTTATCATAATTTTTTATTTACACTCACAACGTAATGTTTTAAATATGAATTCAAAAATATTGTATAAACACGTACTTTATGTTCGTGGATAGGTAAAATTAAAAAAAGAAACCATTACAACAACATTTGCAACATTGTACAACATTTTCCTTAGATTAAATATAAACCCACGCTCGTGTTTTAAATAACCCCTATTATATGCCCATTGCATAAACTACTATTATTCATATTTGGAACATTACGTTGTGAGTTACTAGTATTACCAAATGGTATTCTATTATCCAGGAGGTTGTGGTGGTCATAAAATAATTATTATAATTTTTTTACGAAAACTTTTCACATTATTATGAACCTGATTACTGCCATAGTCCATTCACGTTAAGAAAATAGTGAGTCGAACCAATCGGGTCGCAACAAATTAGAATACTAAGTTCGCAGTGATAGTTTGTTGCGACCCAATTGGTCGAGGGGTGGGACTAGCGCCGGGGCAACGATGACCACTCTATTTTCTTAACGCATTTCTTTGTATAGACACGCAAATCTGGGCAAATAACTATTTTCTAAACGCGAATGGAATATAGTAAGTAAAATATTTTTTTTGACGTATTTATATCTTTCTTTATTTTTGTTGTCGTTTCGTCAAGTCTGTTTTATTTTTTGTTTATAATTAGATAAATAAGAAAATTATAAATGCTTACCATTATTGTGCTCTATGCCATGAGAATTTATGAATTCAAGGTTCTTTTTTTTTTTTATTGATTATAAGCTTGCGCTTGACCACTATCTCACCTGATGGTAAGCGATGATGTGGTCGACGATGAAGCACGCTTGCCTAGAAGAAACCTATTCACTCTTGACTTGAAGACTCCCAGGTTGTAGCTATCAGGAAATACAGACTCCGGCAGGGAATTCCACTCCTTTGCTGTACGCATAATGAAAGTATTCCCAAAACGTTTGGTGCGTATGGGTGGGATGTCCACCATGTACCGATGACGCATCGCCGTACGTCTTGTAGCCCTATGATGGAACGGGCTAGGAGGAATTAGTTCATGCAATTCCAACGCACACTCCCCGAAATGTAACCGATAAAAAACCGACAGGCTGGCAACTCGGCGCCGATGTTCGAGGTTCTGGAGCCTAGATTCGACCAGTACTTCATTGCCGATGAGCCTCTTGGCCCGTCTTTCGATCGACTCAAGTGCATCCAGCTGGTACCTGGCAGATCCGTCCCAGAGATGAGAGCAGTACTCCATGCATGATCGAACTTGCGCTTGATACAAGTTTAGCAACTGTTCTGGCGTGAAGTACCGTCTCACCTTCGCGAGGATCCCCAATTTTTTGGCAGCCAGCTGAGCTTTTGCCTCAATGAACGGACCAAAATTGAGCGTCGATGTCAACGTAATGCCAAGAACCTCAAGATGGTCAGTAATCGGCACGGTCACACCTCGGAAAGAAGGAGCCGGGTGGAATTGGCTCCTTTTAGCGGAAAAAAGACACGCCTGGGTCTTAGCAGCATTGAATCTGACCAGATTGGCATCGCCCCATTCGGAGACTGCCTTCAAGGACAGATTCAAGCGCCCAACCATGGCCTCCCGAAGAGACCGGATCTGAGGTCCAGTAGCGCGCGAATTAAGTAAGCGACAACGGAAGAGTTTTATTTTTAAACTCTTCCGGCTCCTGGTCCTCTCCTGGCTTGATGTGGCTTCTTAATGTATTTGTTTGTTCGGTGATCTCTGCTGAACCGTTGAAACGGACGTCGGCTGCTTCCCGTAGATGTGGATACGTGACAGACTGACTACAGAGATCCTACCGGCTGCGCCAATTAAGTAAGCGACAACGGAAGAGTTTAAAAATAAACTTTATTTGATCCCAGTTACAGCAAGACAGTAATTACTTAATTCTACAAAATGTTGATCTTATATACTAATCTTATTGCTAACCAATCATCTCTGCTAATGACGCATGTCCTAGATATTATATGCTGACATATAGCTGTTATTCTAATATAATATAATTATTGGCTGATGAAGCTAATATTGGGGGATTGGGGTTCCTTAACTCCTCCCTCCCTAAGAGAGAAATTATCCGAAGGCGTCGCAGATGACTTCGGAGAATTTCGGCAAAAACGAAAAACATTTAATTTGTGTGAGATGACGACAATAATTATTATGATAATGATATACTCTAAAATGGTCCATACGCTAATTTCTATTGTCACTATTTGGGTTGTATCGTCACTTTCACTAAATTTGGCACTTTGTAACAATTCTTTCACGTCACTAAAGTCCACGTTTCTTAGGTCGACCTTCTCCGTCCTTGTCTGTATGTCTTGTTGAAGCTCTGGCATCTCGACCAATGGGAGCTTGAAACTGGAAATTGTAGTGTTTGTGGCGGCACCAACAATTACTCCTCCTATTTGCGCCTCGCATTGTTGACTCAGTGTCACGATATAGGTCCCAAAGATGTTGTATTTGCGGATTTCCTCATTGCAGTTTTCGGTAATGATCAGGTTGTCCTCTGTGTAGACCAACCATTGGCTATCCGTTATCTTCTGCACCTTAGGCTTTTCTATCTTGATACGATTCTTTACGCAGCTATTGTAGTTATTCTACATCAAAATAATTTGTTCTATACAGGTCTCGACTGGATTCTGAGCTAAATTACTTTCATCACAAAGAAATCTGTCATTTTCAATTTCAGTACATGAGTTTACCACGGGCATGTATTTCAATCGATTCACCATTAGGTAAGGGTATTTGGGAATAATGGTAAAAGTGTCTGGAGAATGGAAAATAGGAATAGGAATAACCTTATAATAATTATATGTTTCGTTGTCTATTAGAGGGACTTCTAACACAAATACTAATCTATTGTTATTTAAATATGATTTGACTATGATATTACGTTCTAGTTTTATTAAATTACTTTTACTAACTGGATATATTGTCCTAGCATGTTTACTAATTGTTTCTAAACTGCTGTACAGTTCTGTGCTATTTATAATAGACTGGTGCAAAACATTTAGTTTGCTAAAGGCGATTGCGGACTCTATTTCTTGTATGTTCCCATAACAAGTTCGAAAGTTGCTTAAAATTTGGTACATAGTATCTATTATTCGTAGTAACTTGTTAAATTTGAATTCATTTTCAGCTAGTTTTTCTATGCCATTAGTGTGTGAGCCTAATCTTTTAATATTTGAATTTATGATTTCTGAGTCATTAACTAATTTACCGAAAGCTTTTTGCATTGATGACACTTTACGTTCGACTGCATGTTCTCTATTCTGGAGTAAAACGATTTCCTTATCATATTTAATTGCATCGTCTTCATCTAAATTACCAGATATAGCTTTTACAAATGAGCCCAGAGGGTTGAACAAAGCTCGTTTGTTTCTATGATTAAGGGGTAAAATTTGATATAATTTATCTTTAGTAAGTCTTATTAAATACTCGATTTGGTTTTCTATACCTAAAGTTTCATTACTTAATTTGCTTTCTATAATTTTCGATTTCATATTGCTAAAATCGCGAATATTATTATCTATTTGTAAGCTTAAGGATTCTAAATCTAAAATCTTAAATATAGTCCAATAATTATTCTTCTTCACCGCTACTCCCATCTTCAACGACGCTATCCCCGGATTCCGAGTGAAGTTCTGGAGTTCCAGCGTGAATCCTGACATCACTAGTACCAGAAGTACTAGGCATGACCTGTGGAGGACGTTTTACATTTTTTATCGCCACTCTAGTTGGTCTTTTATTTAATTCTACAGGCACTATATTACGTTCGGTTTCACCAGTGATTTCGGTTTTTTCATAGCGAGGTTTTTCCTTAGCTTTCTTAGTCCTAGTATTCTTCATGTAAATAGTATCTCCTGTCTTAAGGACTGGTGTTTCTTCACCTCCTTTCTTATCTCTTACCTTAAGTTTATCTGTGTTTAATTTATCTGTTACAAATTCGTATAGTACTTTGAGACGTTTCCTATGATCTAATAATAATTTCTGAGTTAAATTTTTCTCCCTATCGACATTAAATACATTTCCGGCATCGGTATGCCCAAAGACTAGTTCAAAAGGCGTAAAATCTGTCGCTGAGTGTATGGTGTTATTATATGCCATAATAGCATACGTCATAACGGAAGCTGCATCTAAATCGTTTTTTTCATATTTTGCTAATCGGTAAATTTCGATGATAGTAGAATGGAATCTCTCGACTATTGCCATAGAACTGGGATTGTTTGGAATCCCTATGTGCAATTCTATTTTGTATAGACTTAACATTTCCTTAATTAACATGTTATTAAATTCTGTCCCTGAATTACTGCTTGGCTCCTGGTCCTCTCCTGGCTTGATGTGGCTTCTTAATGTATTTGTTTGTTCGGTGATCTCTGCTGAACCGTTGAAACGGACGTCGGCTGCTTCCCGTAGATGTGGATACGTGACAGACTGACTACAGAGATCCTACCGGCTGCGCCAATTAAGTAAGCGACAACGGAAGAGTTTAAAAATAAACTTTATTTGATCCCAGTTACAGCAAGACAGTAATTACTTAATTCTACAAAATGTTGATCTTATATACTAATCTTATTGCTAACCAATCATCTCTGCTAATGACGCATGTCCTAGATATTATATGCTGACATATAGCTGTTATTCTAATATAATATAATTATTGGCTGATGAAGCTAATATTGGGGGATTGGGGTTCCTTAACTCGCGCGTCGGACACGTATCTCTCAGCAACAGTGCTATCGTCCGCGTACCCAAAGGTGCCGGGTTTTAGCAAGTCATTTATGTGCAGCAAGAACAATGTTGCTGAGAGTACGGACCCCTGAGGGACCCCGGCATTAATACCCAGTAGGTCAGAAGAGCGGCCATCAATAACCACTTGAATGGACCGGTCCCTCAGGAAGTCTGCAATCCAATCGCACAGACCACTGGGCAGACCGAATGATGGAAGCTTACCAATAAGGCTTTCATGCCAGACCCTATCAAATGCCTTCGAGATGTCGAGGGAGACGGCAAGCGCTTCCCCGTGCTTCCCGATGGCCTCACTCCAGATGTGTATGGCATACGCTAGAAGATCGCCAGTTGACCAATTTTGGCGGAAGCCATATTGGCGGTCACTGAGGATGTCGTTAGCTTCTAGGTATGCCAGGAGCTTGGAGTTGAGCACTCGTTCCATACTCTTGCAGAGGATGGACGTTATTGATATATGGGTCTGTAGTTGGCCGGGTCAGCCCGACTGCCCTTCTCGGGCACAGGCTGAACGTTAGCTTGCTTCCAAGCATTCGGCACTTTTCCCGTCTCGTACGAAAGGCGAAAGAGGCGTGTCAGGATCGGAGACAGTTCAGGCGCACAGGTTCTGAGAACAATTGCCGGAATCCCGTCGGGGCCACTAGCTTTGTTCACGTCAAGGTTGCGCAGCACCCTACGAACGTCCTTTTGATGGATACGAATGTCCGACATACTCGTCTCGCATCCATCAGGAGGAGGAGGGGGCCGCGCGTCACCAGAATCCAGACGTGAAGATTCCGCAAAAAGAGAGGCAAACAAGTTAGCTTTCTTGCCTCTTATACATAACATACTTCATACCGCGCACTCGTCGCATACAGACGTGCTCATCAATGCATTAAAAATAATATAAATTAACGTTTTAGCATAAATAGTGACCTAGTTTTAGTATATTGACGTGTTATACAGACACTCATTGGAAGTGCTAATAAGTGGAATAATGGACTGACTGTATTGTATATTATTATAATCTGAAAGATGGAAGGCAGTCCCTTTAATCGGAGTGAGGTGATGCGGCGCAGCCCTCCTTCAACACCTACACCGACCCAGCCCCAACAACCGAGACGTCTTCAAGCCAAGGAAGAAATTGAAGTAGTCTCAACTGCGGAGATACAGAACTGGATGGGTTCTATTGACCAACACTTGGGTGAGGTATGTGCTATTGCTTCTGAAGGAAAGCTTAACTCAGATCAGAAGCTAAAAATAACCAATTTGTGCCGAAAGGTTGGATTTGGAGTCTCGCAACTGGCTGTTCAATACCAGTCGCTTAAACAAAATGCCCTTAGGACCCATGACTCCCTAAAAATATTGACTGAAGAAAGAGACTGCGTAACAGATCTAAAGGAGTCTGTAATTGAGATGCATCGGACTTTTAAGGAATCCTGTGCAAAGCGGCAGGAAACACCTGCATCATCCTTTGCAGATATGGTAAAGAAGGGGTCTAACAACTTCGTTCGTCCTAATACTTTTAGCTCCGTGGCGATTTATCCCACCGACAGTTCAAAGACCAGCGATGAAACCAAGAACATAGTCCAGAAAATTATATGCCCAGGTGAAATGAAGTTAAAAGTGAGAGGCGTACGCAAGATAGGGAAAGGAGGACTCATAATTAGCACAGAGACGAAAGAGGACCTAGATAAGTTGAGGCAATCAGTTCAAACTGCTTCTTCAGGGCTTACCGTCGATGAACCGAAAAAGCGCAAACCTCGCATAATAGTGATTGGAGTTCCAGCATCAATGGCGGAAAATGAGGTATATAAATCCATTTACGATCAAAACTTGGCCGACAAACTGCCAACTATATCCAGAGATACATTTTTGACCTTAATTAAACTGAGCCACAAATCTGGTAGAAAAGATGTTGAGAACTGCAACTACATCTTAGAGGTTCCTGCGATCATTCGCAAAGCTCTCATCACACAAGACAGATTGTTCATAAATTGGACTTCCTGCCCGGTACGAGACTTCACACTGGTAACGAGGTGTTACAAATGTCAGCAGTACGGTCATGCGGCCAAGACATGCAAAGTTGCTACCCCCACATGTGGACATTGCGGTGAAGAAGGACACACTATCCACGACTGCACAAAGAAAACCGAAGCACCAAAATGTGCAACATGTCTGCGCTTCAAAAAACCAGCCAGCCATCAAACGGGAGCACAAGAGTGTCCTGCAAAAAAATCTGCCGAAAACAGGTACATTAACTCGATTGATTATGAAGGCGCCTAAGAGCGCCACATATTTCGAATATACTTAAGACTTAATTTAATTGTTTATATTTTTCTTATTCTATGGATAATAACTTATTGACCGATATAGATAATACATTTCGTACCGATGCAAAGTCATGTGAGGTTGAGGACTGCAGGCAATATCTTTCTGAATATCAAAACTCACTAACCATACTGACTCAAAACATTCGCAGTATTTATAAGAACATAGATAGCTTCAACGTTTTTCTTCATAGACTTAACTATGATTGTGACATAATGGTACTAACCGAGTGCTGGCTATCTAATCGCCAGGAACATCTCCCAGAAATTCCGGGATATAACTTATGGTATACTACAGTAAACAATAATCAAAACGATGGTGTGGTTGTTTATTGGAGGGAATCATTAATGGTCTCAATCGAAGAACCAATACTTCAAGACTGTGTGAGTAATTGTTTGGTTATCAAAATTGGTACAAGTACAGCAATAATCACTATATATAGGTCCCCTTCTGCTAGAAACTTAGACTCTTTTCAGGCATCCTTAAACCAGATCTTTGAAGCACTAAGGTCATTTAAAAATGTTATATTAACAGGTGATATTAATATAAACATAAATTCTGAAAACTGCGACCCTGGGACCCAAGATTACCTTAATATGTGCTCATACCATGGTTTTCTCCCCGCACACACATTGCCTACTCATCAGAGCGGTTCCTGTCTGGATCATATGATGATCAAATCAAACTTATCATATGTTACGCTTGTTACTAACTCAACTATTACAGACCATCACGCTGTTCTACTAACCCTAAACTTAACGCTGCCTAAGCTAAAGCGTCCCCAGACGAAAACGCAATTAAACACAAACAAACTCGAATGTGATTTATGCAATCTTGACTTTAACCCAGTTTACAATACTGCTGACGTTAATTTTGCTTTATCGTATTTAATAAAACATGTTCAATTAGCAATATTACGTAATACGACTTCTATTATAGTAAACAAAAAACTTCGTAACATCAAGCCTTGGATGACTCCTGGCCTGGTTCGGTGTATAAGACACAGAGATAAACTTCATCAGAGATCTAGGAGTAAACCTGATAATTTAATCATTAAAATAACCTATAAGAGATACAGAAATTTTTGCAACAACCTCCTAAAGAACTTAAAAATTAATTACGATAAAAATGAATTAAATAGAGCAGGAAACAATAGTAAGCAACTTTGGAAACATATTAAGAACGTCACCTACAGGACAAAACAACGTGAATCAAATTCGAGCTTGCTGCTTTCTAATCCATCACCTCTCTCGTCAGCCAACCAAGCTAATAACTTTTTTGTAAATGTTGGGAAAACTCTTGCCGAACAGATTCCAAAACATTACTGTGTGCCACCATCTGCCCAAAATAATAGATGTGCTTTAAAATCTTTTGGCTTGCTGGATACTGACGAAGACGAAATAACCCGAATCATATCAGGACTAAAAGACGACTGTGCAGTTGGATGGGATAATATAAGCAATAAAATCCTTAAAACCTTTAAGCATATCCTAGTACCTCCCTTAACGCATATATTTCGTATTTGTTTATCTGAAGGTATTTTCCCTAGATGTCTGAAAAAAGCAGTTGTAGTCCCTATCTTTAAATCCGGCAACAAAAACTTAGTAAATAATTATAGACCAATATCTTTACTCCCTTCAATATCTAAAATACTAGAGAAAATTGTAAATAGTAGACTAGTTAATTATCTAGAAAAAAACAATTTATTATCATCTGCACAATTTGGGTTTAGACCCAAATTATCCACAGCTGATGCGGTGCACAGTTTGACAGATTATGCCACAGAAGAACTTGGCAAAGGAAACCAGACCCTGGGGGTATTCCTTGATCTAGCCAAAGCCTTTGATACGGTGTCCGTTCCTATGCTTCTAAAAAAATTAGAGGCTTTAGGAATTAGGGGAACACCGCTGAGACTTTTTGCTGACTATTTAGACGATCGATTTCAATATGTTAAAATAGACGATATTACAAGCGATGAGCAAAAAAATACTGGTTATGGTGTTCCACAGGGAAGCATTCTGGGCCCAACCCTATTCCTGATTTACATTAACGATCTGTGTAATTTAGATATTAAACAAGGCAAACTCATATCATATGCCGACGACACGGCGTTAATCTTTACCGCAAAAACCAGTAATGCTTTGTACGAATACGCTCAACAAGGTTTCAATACTGTGACTAATTGGCTACAAAGCAATTTACTAACACTTAATGCTGACAAGACAAAATACATTCACTTCTCCATGCGCAAACCTCAATTTAACATTTCTAACTCTCATCTGTATGCCCATAAATGTGGATTCCAACCAGTCAACATGTGTAACTGTCCTTTTATCCTCAAAACAGGCAACATAAAATATCTCGGGGTTATCATAGATGAAACACTCTCCTTTAGACCTCATATTGATAGCCTAGTTAATAGAGTGCGCAAATTAATTTATGTTTTTAAAAAGTTGAGAACGATTGCAGATTCAAAATTGATCAAACAAGTCTATTTGGCCCTAGGTCAATCTGTAATCCAATACTGTATCACCTCATGGGGTGGAGCACCAAAAACGCATCTACTGCCTCTTGAAAGGGCTCAGAGAGCAATTTTAAAAGTAGCCAATTTCCACCCTTTTCTCTACCCCACTGATCTGCTTTACAAATCCTGCAACGTGCTAACTGTTCGCCAGCTTTTCATTATGCACTTAGTATTAAAACAACACACCATGCTTTCCTATAACGCCGAATACATAAATAATAAGAGACGAAATGACATTGTCTGCGATTCTAATGCATCCTCAAAATATGTCTTTGTAAATAGATTCTTCACATTCTTAGGTCCATTTCTGTACAATAGATTAAATAGAAAATTAAGTATCTATAAATTAAATTATTTTAGCTGTAAAAATACTATTCTTGAACATCTTCTTAGCATCTCTTACCTAGAGACAGAAGATCTCCTGATTGTAACAAAATAATAATTCCACTGTGTCATTAAATTTAATTATTCATATACAAGTTATACCCATTGTTAATTTATTATTATTATAAGTTCTTAAGCACTTTATAGCCTGAAACACAGGTTCAACCTAGTTCAGGCAAATAAGCAATTGTCTTCTTTTATATTTTAAGATATTTTATTGTAAAATGTGCCTTATGTTATAAATAAACGATATTATTATTATTATATTATTATTATTTCTCCTCAGCGGAGTGGGCCAGTGACCCGTCGGGCCTCAGCAGTGGTGGTAGTGAGGGACGGCAGAAGTTCGATTCAACCGACTTAGCCAGGGACCAAAACGCTTTACTACCCGCTGGGTATGAAGCAAGTTTGGTCCCAATACGGCTTATGTGGTCAAACCGAGATCGTCGCATCACCTTTTTGCAGGACTTGGCAGCCCTATTGTAGGCGCTCTTCCGCTGAACCATGTCGCTTGCTTTGCGTGCCCGACTGTCGACCCATGCCAGGTACGCCTCGTGTTTAAGCGTGTTGGCGCGCTTGCACTCGGCGCCAAACCATGGCCGGTCAACACTAGACATTGTTACGTCAGAGAACGGAATGTAGTACTCCATTCCCTGACGCAACACATCCGACACGGCGTCCGCGCACGACGAAGGATCAGCCGAAAAGAAGCAAGTAGGCTGCCAAGGATAAGATGCGAAAAAAGAACGCATCCCATCCCAATCTGCTGACTTGTACCGCCAAACCCGCCGAGCGCCTCTTGGGCTGGGATCGGGTGGGGAGTGAACGGATACAGACTTCACCAGACAATGGTCGGAACTACCCAAAGGTGAAGATACCGACACCGAGTAGCGGTCTGGATCTGTTGTCAGCAGAAGGTCCAAGCAATTGGCTGTGTGCGAATCAACATCCAGCACCCTCGTTGCCTCCTGGACCAGCTGGGTGAGATTTAAAGCAAGCGAAAGCTTTCTCATCTCACGCCCAGCATGATCAGTAAACTGGTACGGGAAAAGCCACTCCTGGTGGTGGGCATTGAAGTCCCCCAGTAATACTAATTGGGCGGAAGGGTACCGCTGCTGTGCCGTATCAGCCGCCTCACTAAGATACTCTGTGAGCCTGGTTGTCTCCTGATCGCCGCTGTGCGAGCGGTAGACACAGGCATAGACAATTTTATCAAGGCCCGTGTCCACCATGGCCCACAGCACAGAGAACCTAGAGTCCTCAAGGTTTCTGAGACGCCGATAACAGATGTCGTCTCGGGCGTACATGCATACACCCGCGCGTTGTTTAAAATTGTGCTCCAGGGTATACCCTGGGTAAGTTAGGTACGATACTTCTGATGGACATCTGATCTGCGTCTCCGAAAGGAAAAAGAGAGCCGGCTTATCAGTCTCCAGGTGATGATGGACTGCTATGAGGTTGGAGTGCAAACCTCTGATGTTCGTGAGGTGCACTTTGAGTGGGAGGGGGTGCAGCCGCTGTTTAACTTTGAACTTTTTTCTCCTTTTCATAGTTCGATGCGAGTGAAGTTAGGTGAGGAAAAGGAAGTGAGATGTGGTTCCACGCTGCTAACCTTTAGACACGCACTGAAGGGACGCTATCATTGGGGGACTAGTCTGGAGACTGCGGGGACGCCCGAGCCCCCCCGGGAATGTCCATCGGGCCCTCCCTTCTGGTCGCCAACCAGCACGATGGTGCATTCCGGGATTTTTCGTCAGTTGGCGGGGCAGCCTTTCGTGTGGGGCTGGCACACTACTTGGGCCCCCAACTACCTGCGGTCGGCCAGCGGTGCACTGTGCCTCGGATCCCGCTACCCTCCGCGACCAGCCGCCCGATACGCCCCTAACAGCGCGCGTCAGGCTGGTCTGCCTGCAATGGAACCGCCACCTCGACCCATCTCCTGAACTGGCTACACCGAGCATCGCACCGGAACACGGCTAGGCCGCTTGGCGGTACGTCTTTGCCCGGTGGGTGGTCGCAAGCCTTCGGCCGAAGCCTACCACCAGTTATTGTCACCTGATTGGCACCACCCCGGGACCACGTGTAGGGTATCGAATAGGGTACTTTCCTACGGACGTGGGTGACTCGGCCCCCAAAACAAATTCAGGTTCAATGTTAAAAATATATTATTCGGTTCACTAATGTTTCACCATTGATATTTTTTAGTTTCAAACTAGAGTTTCGTATACTATTTATATAACAAACATCTTGTTCCGCATATGTTTTATTTTATAAACACTCGCTATACATTTATTTGTCAAATTTTTCGGATGATATTTAATCATTTAAACATATTTCATTGAATATTTATATTCTTTCAGAAAAACCACGTTTATACTTAATATCATTTACAGTACATTTTGTAAACCAGTCAAAGTGCAAAGTGATCGTAACGGTGTTGTTTTGCATAATTTTATAATATTTAAAGTTGCTTCTGCATCGTCGCCGGCGCTACAGGCAGTGCAGCCCTTTCGCCCTTACGTAAAAAAAGATAGTTACCCACCCCAGCACCCACGGCGGGCGGGGGTTGCTCTCCCTTCGCGCCTCCGGTTTTTATATACGCTCTAGGGGTAGCAGCTAAAACTTGGGGTGCTACGATTCGGTTTTGGAACAGATTCGGCTCATTTTCAACATGAAGTGTCATGAACTACAAGAGAAACGCAATGAATAACACATCTTTTTAGGCCGCCGACACACATAATGGTGTAAACGTTCCGTTTCATGATCATATAAATAATAAGTCAACATGTAAAACGTTGTTTTATGAGATAAAATGAAAAAAAATCGAATAATTATTTCCTTAAGGGAATTATTTGGCAAATTTGTTGTTGTATACTGATGAAATGACAAATCGTCTTTTTGCCAAACGTTGATTGTATTAAGTAAAATTTGTAAAGAAAGTTTTGGTGAACTGACAGGTCATCATATTATTCAGGTTCATAAGTTTGAAAATAGCGTGTCTTAGAACCCAGAATTCGAAGACATGTGACATCCACGAACCCGCACTACGACCGCGTGGTGGCTTACTCTGTCAAAGAGAGGAAACCTGTGCCTCAGTAGTGGGAGCGATATAGGCCGATTGTATTTATGTTTATTCATATGGCATTAAAATATACCTATTTAAAATACTTGAAATATGTATTATTCAACGCCATTTATGTTCTATTTTTACAACTTAAATGACTAGGTATTATTTTTATGTACTTGTTTTATTCATGAAAATAAGTAGTTTGGATTTCGTTTTGGTACAATTTGACATGCTTCGTTTCCTTTCTAGATACAAATTTCAAGGTTCAATTTTAGTTAGCATATCTTTGTCGAGTGGATTTTAATGCCTAAGTTGTTTATAAGAATACTTAATATATTTTCGTGTTACGGAAAACGTAATAGTTTCTTGAAATCAGTGAAATACGCATCTAGCATAATGTGAAAGACTGTATGTTTAGCTGTTTTTATTCAATCATCAACAGCCAAACAGAGCAAGCGAAGCCGCTGCAAAACACTAGAATTTTATAATTAATAATATAAGTACATAAATTCTCTTGGTTTTTCATGATCTAGAAAAAGACATTAGAAAAATATTTATTCGGTATCGTTTTGCTTTTTTATTGAATTACGTTGATGAATAAGACTTCACGTTGATGTGCAGGTGTTAGATTTTTTTGTTTTAAAAGAGAATTAATGTTGCTTGTATTATTTTCTCGTATCTGCTTTTAGTTAGACTTCTTTGACCTACAGAAGTACAGTAATTATGTGATGATAAAAATAACTATATTTTATTTTTTTAATGTCGTAGACTAAACTGACATTTGGGGGGTTGCCACTTTATGTTACTTAAAAATAGTGTTGTATCCTGAGTGATCGAAAGTTGATCGAAAATCGAAATAGAACGAAAATGGATTTCACGGCAAAGACAATACATTTGTTAAAAAGCTAGCGGCCCTTATTTAATTTATACTCATTTTTGTCAGACTTTATTCTATCGATCTCATTTATTTTATTGCCGATTTCTTGTTCATTACTATATAATAGTTCATGTTCTATGTGTATTAATACTGTTATATTAAAATATATTACGTTTATAATCTTAAAGCATTTATTTAAACCAATTAGTAATATTAAATTGATCAGTCATGTCACACCGATACGATGAATCACATAGGATTGAGCTAAACTCCGTGCTTGCAACATTTACAAAAAATAAATCATTGACAGCAGTCAGTTTAGTCTACGAAACTAAAATCAGAGATTAGCAAGACTTCACAGATGCGACAATAATCGATATAACATACATACATAAGAGTTTAAGTATGTATGATTTGTCGACTAACGTCTTTTTCCTATAGAAGCAGGCAAAAACTACAGAACGCCTCCTCCTGATAACAAACTCCTTTAGCTTACACCTAGTTATATTCAAATGCCGGTTATGAGTATTGAGCAACTGGCCTTTCTGAATAAAATAACCAATAAGATCTGTGTATGGTCCTTTCTAGGCGTCCCCTTCCGCCGTTTCCACTCACCACTTCTGTCTTTTAAATTTCAAACAAAAAGAAATATGCTTTTTTAATCTGAGGCGTAGGAATGAGGAACGTGCCATGAGGCAAGTTTTCGTTGTGAATGTAGATGAGACGATGTATGTTGAGGATGTAACGATTGCGATGACAGCTATTAGAGATTTAGGGAAAAACATTGTGTGAACCGCAAATAAATTTTAATAAGGATGGGGGATGGTGAGCCAGTTTTATAAATTCGTAGTTCGGAGTCGTGTACAGTAAATTATTTTTATAAAAGTTTTTCAAAGTCGATTTTAGTTAACCGTGCATTGACATCCAAACCAAACGTGTATGCAAAATATCGGTCAAACGGTTGGAATAACTGTCACAAAATTTAGTTTCTATATGCACCAAAAAACATTCCAGCTAACTAACTAACAAGGCAAGTTAAATATATAAAAGCTTAAAAATACTTAATTTAAAAATCAAAAACTCGATTGCTTAAGAAGGAAACTAAAAAGCTGGCTGACAGACTGCTCATCATAATTTTCTTTCTTTTTTCTTCACGTTTTTGTTTTAAATAAAGTTTTTTTATGTACATATGTTATATATTTTTGTAACCACCTCTCTCCCCCCACCTCACATTTTGATACATCAATCGACAGTTGTCGGAACAAAATTGGGCCCACAATATGACGCCCAAAATCCGCCATGTTTTTTTATAGAACATACTAATCATAGATGGGCATGGAAATTTGCATTCGTTTGTATTCGGAAATGCGATGATTGCCGAAATTATTCTTAAGAAAATAGTTGTACTGTACATACTTTACTATACACCAAAATGATAATGAAAGCGGAATGTCGTCCAGAGGCCTTAGACAAGTAGCATTCTATCATCGACAACGTTGCGATGGCGATTGTAAAAAGGCAAAATTGTATAAATATCGTTGGTCAGGTCAGGGCCAGCGATCAAACTAAAATTCAAAAGCATTTATTTCAATCAAAACCTTTTAAAGGAACTTTTGAATTGTCAAGCAAACGATGAAGCTAGTTGTAAATTCACAAGCGTCTCTAAGGAGAAGAAACTGCATGAAACTCCATGGACACTCTTTTCCATCAGTTATATTTTATGGCCAAAAATACCATACCACGTACCTAAGTATTTGATTAAATCGTTCTTGTTGGAAAATTACATACCTATTTGTGTGAACGATGTAAAAAAAAGTGCACGTAAAAGCGTCTAGGGGAAAAAAAACAACCCAAAAATACAAAAATAAAAATAGATAATTAAAACAAGCTCAGGTAGCTCAGTTATGACTAGTCCTAATTGCCAATGACATTATTCTCCCATTTTGAAGCTATCAACTCTAGGCTATTTCAACTTTTGCAAACAACCAGGAAAACAGTGATGCACTGAAATGTCAGATTCGCAATACGAGCAACAAACTCGTTAAACATTTATAACGTACTAGCTTCTGCCAGTGGCTTCACCCGCGAAAATTTCAAAAAAAAATCCCAAACGAAGATTTCCCCGGGCTAAAAGTATCCTATATGCTATTTCTGACTATAATCTATCTCTGTGCAAAATTTCATCCAAATCCGTCCAGCCGTTTGAGCGTGAAGCCGTTTGAGAGTGTTCGTTACAAACATACAAACACACACACACATTCACAAAATTTTCGCCTTTATAATATGAGTGTGATTTTAATGGCATGAACTTGTTTAAATAAAATAATTAATTGTAATTTTATAACCAGTTTTCGCATGATAATAAAGATAATTTACTGAGAAGTGTCTGATTGCTCTCGGACTTGTCAAGATTCTACTTACATTTTTATTTTGATATGTTTTTTTGTGATGCGGAAATTCTAGTAGCCAAGGCCCGCATAAGCGTCAGAAAGTATTTTTTGTTCATTTGTTTTTGTTTTTATTTATATAAGTACATCACGTTTTTCGTTATAATCATAGTATTTCTGTTTTGAGTCCGGAATTGCTCTTCACTTTTTATTAAACTATTACCGTCTTATTAATAAAAATGGCGTATTTCCAGCTTACTCCGAAGTTACTCTTGGACTAGCTAATTCCGGAGTAATTAAGGATTAACATAGATCTAGCAATGTTATTAATAGACATGGAATAACCTCGGACTAACTATTCATTTCTTAGTCTTGGACTTACGCGTAAACTCTGGCAACCCAGTTGAATTTAAAAGTAAAAAGAATGAACTAGTGAATGAAAATAAGCAAGTTGAAGACATTATGTAGAAAAAAAAAACTAAAAATGACATCTGCCTTAGAGATTTGACAGTAAAGGCGAAGGAGGGAATTTTAAATTATCTTAATAGCTTTAAACTTAAAAATTACTTATAAAAATGAACACTTAAAATATGATAACATGTCTTAGCAAGGCCTACCTTAACAAATATCTATCTATTAAGGTGGTTGTCATTTCAGGACCATAACTATGTGAGCGTGATAAGTCTATCGAGAGACATAAAATTGGAAGAACATAAAAGGCGTATGGAGATGGCATAAGAATTACACAAATAACAATTAAAATGTGCCTTAATAGAAAGAGAAATCTTGGAAATACGAAAATTTCGTGAAGAAAAACAGCTAACAAATGCATAAAACATAATTACATTAAATATATTTTAACATTTATTTTGCATTTTATTTTCGCGTCCATTCGAACCTTCAACTTCAGATTTCAATAATCTTAAAACCTTAATCAAATCAGTTGAAAACAGTTTAACTACACTCTTTTACTGTATTCAATTCAAACAACAACAATGTCACTGGATGCATATGAATATTTTAATATCCGGTATAAAAAATCAGAGTCTATGTAATAATTGTCGTTGCGAGAGTTTTTGACGGGATTTTTTCGAGCGTAGTTCAGCGGTTGTTAATATTATTTGCAAATTGATTCTTAGTGGATATTGTGATATAAAATTGGTGTAGTTTTGTGTCTCAACTGTCTACGCAACTGGACAACATGTGAAATCATTAACAGAAGCAATCTCGGGATAGTGGAGCGGAGAATTTTATTGTAGTATTGACTACCTCTGCAAAGTTTACCGGGAAGGCTGACTTGATACAATTTGCTGCCAAATACTCCAAAAAAACATTAGAATCTGTTACATCCGCATTCTAATGCATACTAAAGAATTCAAGAAGGATATTATGCACTGAAGACGAGGCGGTATGGTCCAAGACCTTAGCCTGCCCGAGTAGGGCGAAGGAAAAAAATTGTGGTAGCCATAGTTACACTACTCTTATTCCGACCTTAAACTAGCTGGCACCATGGTTTAACTTTTAGTTCGAGACTAGTGTCAGATTAGTATAATCCCTCCTTATTCCGTGTTTATTAATACGGAAATTTGTTAGTACCAACCTAATCCTTGGAACAAAGTTAATCTTACCTTAGTCCGTTTATTAATAAGACGGTTAATGTCTTTTGGAACAAAGTCGCCTAAATTAGAGATACCTATTAAGTTCTAAAATTTTCATAACTTCTATTCCTCTTATAAAGGGTGATCCTACCAAAACGCACGATGTTAATTGTAAAAAAAAAACAAACAAAAAAACAGAATTATCTTCTTTTTAGGGTTCCGTACCTCAAAAGGAAAAAAACGGAACCCTTATAGGATCACTTTGTTGTCCGTCTGTCCGTCCGTCCGTCTGTCAAGACCCTTTTTCTCAGGAACGCGTGGAGGTATGAAGCTGAAATTTATATCAATTACTCAGGTCTACTGTCCCTTGAAGCTGTGAAAAAATCAAACTTCTAAGCCAACGCAATCAAAAGATACAGCCGTTTATGCCGCAAATTTTCGACACTTGCAAGGGAATCAAAACCTACAGGGTGCTTCCCGTGAACTCAGAATCTTGAAATTTGGTACGAAGCAACGTCTTATAGCATAGATAAAGGAAAAATTACGAAAACCATAAATTTTTAGTTACATCACATAATATATTTTTTTTTAATAATTTTAACTTTACTACCCATTTCCTCATAAACGCGTAGAGGTATTAAATTGAAATTCATACCAAATACTCAAGTCTATAATACCTTTAAGCTGTAACAAAATCAAACTTCTATGTCAACGCAATCAAAAGAAACAGCAATTTAAGCTGCATATTTTGAAACTCGCAAGTACTCGCAAGGGAATCAAAACCTAAAGGGTACTTCCAGTCGACCTAGAATCTTGAAATTTGGCATGAAGCAACGTTTTATAGCACACATAAAGGAAAAATTCCGAAAACCTTAAATTTTTAGTTACATTACAAAATATATATTTTTTAATAAATATAAACTTATTACTTTAAACTTAGTTCGAAAAAACGTTATCAATAGTTGCTTAACTTTGTAAACCTTGCAGGTTTGTACGGAACCCTCGGTGCGCGAGTCCGACTCGCACTTGGCCGGTTTTTTTAATATGATAGAACGATCTATGTGTGAAACAAAATATCGGCCAAATGCTTGCCACGGCTTCGCGCTCGCATACCTCTATCCGATGGTCCATATTTTCAATGACGCTGAGGCATCATTGAAGTTTAATGTCGTTAATGTGCCGAATTATTTCATCCTTTAGCTCTTGAATTGTTCTTGGCTTATTGACGTACACTTTTCCTTTTAAATATCCCCAAAAAAGAAGTCCAACGATGTCAAATCACACGATCGTGGTGGACAATTGACATCGCCACGACGTGAGATAACACTGCCATTAAATTTGTCGCGCAAAAGAGCCATTGTTTCGTTGGCTGTGTGGCAAGTGGCACTTTCCTGTTGAAAACAGATATCGTCCAGCTCCTTATCCTCAATTTCTGGCCACAAAAGTCCGTTATCATCTCGCGATAGCGAACACCATTCACGGTCACTGCTTGGCTTCAACAACCTTAACGCGCTGCTCAATTTTGTACCTCTCCATGGTTGAATTTGTCAAAGATTGAAAAAAGAAATGTCATATGAAATTGGGTATTCACAACTAACATCGGACATTATGGTTGGAGCACCCTTTAGTACGAATCAAACTTACCGGTTGAATGCCGTAATTACCGAAACAATTAAAAATCCATTTTGTCTCGCGCGGATCCGCGGTTTAAGCACTCAAGGGCAAATACATCCGCGATTAACGACGGGTGTGAAGTGCCCTTGCCAAACCCACTGTACCATACATTTGCTATTACGCAGAATGTTCCGAGCAGCTATTAAGCTTGAATCTTAAACTTAAAATAGGAAATTATGTCTCGACGAACTCCTATAATTCTACATAACACTGATGCATTTTAGCTGCTGAACCACGATTAACATTTTGGGTAACGACCGGCCGTCTTGCTCCCACAGATTTCGAATTTTGGTCACGGTGGCCAATCTTAACAGAGATTAGCCAAGTACAACTACACAGGTTATAAAATGCACAAGGGTGTGCGCAAACACAGGTGCATCATTCCCGTTACTAATAATTCGATAAGACGTCAATCCGACAAGATCAGGTGCATGACCAATGATTTTTCTTGCTTTCCGAGGTACGGGGATGTGAAACTAACAATTGCTAAAATGAGAACAGATCCCTCATATAAAATCTTAAGACGATATACGCCCCAATGTTAACGCATTGCGTCTTCAACGGCCGTGCGCTTGCTCGGAACCAAAATATCAATATTGATGATGATGATGATCCAAGTCGTTTTGGAGGAGTATCCAAAAGTTGCGAAGATTCTCGTGTTTCTGATTATTTTTTTAATTCAAGACTATTTGTTATGCGAACAAACCATGTTTAAAAAATAATGTACATGAAGCAATAATATTTTTTTTTTAAACCTTTTAACCTAGCTTACTAAGGAGTATGCTTTAGAAAGTTACCATTATACGGCACTAAAGCGTATGTAGGCCCTTAGTAACACTTTTTGACTGTCCCGCAAGAACCAACTACCGCTCGTCATTCGCGTCAAACAGACATAACAATATTGGGTATAACACGCTACTATCACAGATACTATTATATCGATGTACAGACATAACAGTACTCGATAGATACAGTACATGTTAAATGTTTAAGGATCCTCTCTTGGAACACTAATAATTATCTATATTAGTCCTTGCCATCACCTAATTAATGGGCAGAGTTACTGCCTATTATATAGTAATTAATTGACAAACTGCAGTTACCGTTGCATACCTAATTACGTTGAGTGTGATAGATTGGCTAATAGATACCACGTTAATCTTATTGGGTAGATCATGTTATATAGAGCCGATAATTGTCTGGCAAAAATTTAATTAGTATTTGGATACAACTGAGAAACAGAATCGTATAAATAATAATAAGTAGGTGTGTCACATCACATCACACTATATTTATAATGCTACAATGCTATTAATATTATAAAGGCGAAAGTTTGTGTGTGTGTTTGTTTGTTACTTCTTCACGCCAGAACGGTTGAACGGATCTGGATGAAATTGGTTACTTTTTATGACGGGAATATGTTCCCTTGGGATAATTTCCGACATTCACGCGGGCGAAGCCGCTGGCAGAAGCTAGTTATTTATAAAAATCTCGACGCTGTTTACCAAGTGTCTTTTGCATGGCTCCAGAAATTAACAATAAATTTCTTAAAGCTGGAAGCAGTTGAATGATGTAGCATTAAAAAAAAAAAAGATTCTTAGCAGATAAAGCTTATTGTAATGTAAATGAGTTTTTAAATGAAAAATATTAATAATTTTTATACTAATTTATATTTTTGACATTTTTAATAATTTAATGCTGGATTTGTAACTTTTTTTATGTGGTTTGATATTTTTATGTTGACATTTTTATAGTTTTATTCTGACATTTTAGAACGAAAATTTTTAATTGTATTTTATTATTATTTTACATATTTTTAGTAATTTGGTTCAATATGACATTCTTGTATATTTTATTATTATGATTTAATTTAATATTTTGACATATTAATATTTCTTTTATTATTCTATATATATTTATTTCTTATTCTATAATGATAATTTTAACATTTACACGAATTTTTAAAATAATTTGAGTATATGAGATGACACTTTGGATTTATTATTTTTATTTACATTTTATTATTATTTTATTAAACGCACCCACGATACAGGAAGAAATTCCTAGTGTGGGGCAACGTTAAAATCATTATCTAAGGCGAACATGACGGCCTGTATTTTTTTTAATTTTTAACATGCCATACATATTGACAATTATTGTTGTGTGTACTGTACTCATGTTTGATCAAATAAATGATTACTTACTTACTTACCAATATAAATTTAAAATATGAAATCTCCTAGGCAAATGCTAAATAGTGTCGAGATTGTTTTGAGTAAAAGTTTATAAATAACATGGAAAACACGTAGTAAAATGGAAAAAGCATGACTGCTGCAAAATAGCAGTACTATTTAATGGATCTCTTTTTCTTGGCAGCAGACCTAGGTACAGCAGGTATGTTAATATTTATTACTTATATTTTATACTATTTCACAAAGGGACATTAGTAGTCTAACAGTGGTAGCTCACTATAAATTCAAGATAGATGGGATAGACACCTATTATCTAAAATTTTGATACTACGAGTATAGGGCTTATATAGGTTGATTTTTATATTCATTAGCAATATTTTATGGCAGTTCCAGAGTTGTTCATACCTATTCATGAGTATTTTTATTTCCAAAAATATTTCTAATTAATTAAAAGTACCCATATGAGCAATGTTTTGAAATGGACTAATCATCTATTAGCCCGGGGACATGAGTGCGCAGACTGGGGACTCTGTACGCCCACCAAGTGATCTAGGTAAGACGGTGGCACAGAGATCACATGCTGCCGTCCACAGCGAGGCTCGGAGGAGCCTCTTTTTCAGTCTCACCAGGGATGTTCCCTAACAGGCGTTGCGCTGAGAGGTTTCAAGAGGTAGGTATTAGCTAGCTATTATATTTCTTCTTTGCTGGTATTTCCGTAAGTAACTTCCGATCAAATAATAAGAACTTTAGACAGCGTAGGTCAACTAGTTTCGCATTCATAACTACATTTATACTTGTTATTAGATAACATTCCTAGCATAAATTAATTTAACTGGAATAGTAGCATTTCTAGTTGACAAGCAGTTTGATTTGCGGTACAGCATTAGTCATCTTTTAGCATGCGTAAGTAATAATGTAAATATTAATTCTACCTACGTATGTAGGTATTACTGATGGAGGTTGTATACCCACATTGCTACATGAGAGTTTAAGTTTAGAACTTGTCGCCTTGTCACTTTTGTATCTTCTCCGTCAAGGACATGTTGTCTTACTCTAGTTTTTTTTTTTACATTAATTGTTTTATTAAATGTGTTCCATATAAAATAGCCTCTTGACTTTAATAGGCTATGGGCCCAGGCTAGCCTGCCAGCTGCAGGTTCCAAAAACGCCTAGAACTTAGATCACAAAATAAAATACGAGTGTCATAAAGATTCACAAATATTTTGTGAAAATTTTCGTCATGGCCGAAGAACATTCAGGTTCAATTTGCGAAACCATGGATAAATATATTTCGAAAATAATTTGTTTGGCGCAACAACTTGCAGATATTGATGCAAAAAACTCTGACGAGTGGATAATTTCAATATTGTTAAGTGGTTTATCGTCAGATTACAACCTATTAATTATAACGATAGACAACAGTGGGAAAGAAATTAAACTGGAATATTTAAAACCAAAATTGATGCAAGAAGCAAGCCGACAGATTGAAAATGGTCAAAATGGAGAGCAATCTCTAGTTACTACGGCGATTTATTCCATTCTAATACCAACAACTAATACCACTGGTTCAACAAATATTTATTTTCTATTCCAAATGGATACCATTGTTTAAACTAAAACCAAAACAAGTTCAAAGACATAAGGTACAGTCAGTAAAAATGCTTTGTAAGTAATTAGAAGACCTATATTTGAAAAAAAAACAGATAAATTAAAAAAAAAATCTAGTTCCATAATACTAATAATAACTGTACCTGTATAAGTTTTTTTTTGGCAAAACATTAATACGAAAAATTTATTTTCAATATAAAAATTACAAAATATATCAGAAAATCAACTCCTAATTTATATTAAAATTAACCGACTTAGTTATTATTAGATAGGTACGTAATTATAAAAATAGTTACTTCATGAAAAAATCGACTGAAGAAAAGAGAATCGATTATATTTTTAACGAAATCAGTAAATGGCAACACTTTTTATGTTATCCATAAACCAATGAATTTACCGGGTTTATCTGATTTCATTTTATTTTTCTAGCAAATTGTTGGGCTTTTAGTGGCCAAAAATGGGCATTGCCTTTATTTTTATTAGATTTAACTGAGCTGTTTGTACCAAATTCAAGTTGTTGGTATTCGTTCTCACCTTAAATTTAATTATTTAAAGTGTGGTAGCCGTTCGGAATAGAAAATAAAAATGAGTTGAAATAAATACCCGTGGTATTCGTTGTTGGTATTAGAACGGAATAAATCACTACGGCTCAACGTAAAAAGCAATTTAACAAGAAAATGCCATTAATATTCTAGTGCTTTAAATACCATAAAGAAGGCATCTGAATGCAAAGTTACAAACTGAATGTAGAGCATGGTGAAAAAGAACCGATGGTAGGTGGACAGTGGCTGCTCGAATCATATGACGAACGATGCCGGAAAATTGAGAAATTACAAAAGGCAACAGGTAGCTGAAGATAAAAGTTGCAAGCGGGAAAGAAATGAAGGTTGTAGGAAGAGAGAAAGTCATCCCGAAACTAAAATATAACACTGAACTTCTATCAACGAATGTTTATCAAGTCCCCGGACTTCCGATCTTGTAAAGAAGGATTTAGCTGTAAACTTTGACAAAAGAGGTTGCTCTATTAAAAATAAAACTGGCCAATTAGCAGCAAAGAGATTGATGGAATTTTCGAGTTGATTGGAAAAGAAAATTGTGTTGTCAACTTGACTGTGTCAAATGACGTTTTGAAAAATATTTGGCTTAGAAGATCAGCCATTCAGGACCAAAATATATGAATTCATTGAAAAATATGGTGACTGAATTGAATTATAAATCAAGTGATAAAATTGAACCATTGTGTACTGTGCATAAATGGAAAAATACTAAAAGTTCTTTGAAAAATCAAGGTACATGTGAGAAAGAGTTTTTGAAAATTGTACATAGTTATTTATGCGAATCGATATGGGATCGATGGAAAAACCATCATTCAGTGGATCTCGATATATGCTGTTGTTTAACGACGATTATACACGTAAAACGCTTGTTTATTTCTTGCAAAATAAAAGTAGCAGTCAGAAAGTCGATATAGTGTCTTAGATCTGACAGTGGTAAGAATTCTGTAACCAAGCTTTCGATAATCGCCTTAGCAAAATGGTGTGGCAGAGAGAGCGAACAGAACAATCATTGAGAAAGCAAGAACGTTGCTTTGTAAGGCCAAGCTTAGTAAAAAGTATTGGACCAAAGCGGTGTTTACAGAGGTATATTTAAAGAATGGAAGCCCAAAAAAGGCTGTCATGAATAAAGTACCAGAAGAAGTTTGGTCAGATAAGAAAGTAGACTTCAGTCATTTGAAAATTTTCGGTTGTCAAGCATATACATAGAAACCTGTTTAGGTTTCAATGTATAGAAACGGCTGTTTCTGTTTAAAAACGGCAAAAACTTGATATGAAAACTGAAGAATTGATTTTCATCGGCTTCAATGAAATTACTAAAATTTATCGACTGATAATTCCAAAAACAGGTCAGCAAGAATTGTAAAATTCTTAGAAAAGTCTTTCCTGGAGATGGTACCGACATGACGAAGAACACAGTCGTTCATATTGATATAGAGGAGGAACGAATAGAAACTGTGGTTGAAAGTAGTGCGTCTAAAAATGATATGCAAGATGAAGGAGAGTTTCATGATGCAGGGTTTATTAACACAGAGGCGGCTGTGGTGCCTGATGAAACGGCTTCAAAATACTAGGCCCGACATCGCGCACGCCGTTAGTGTTTTGTCACAATTTAATTCTTGTTACGATAAATTAAATTTCAAAAGCTAAACGGATGCTTAGGTATTTAAAAGGGACTTCGAAATGCCGACTAAGAAAACGAGTAATCTAGTATTTAATGACTAATTAGGCGCCTATGTCCAGCAGTGGACGTCTTTCGGCTGATATGATGATGATGTAGACGCGGATTGGGGTGGGTCATATAATAGGAAATCCTGCAAAGGTTTAATATTTAGACTACGAGATAACATAACATCCTGGCAAAGTCGTAAGCAAGGGTGCGTGGAGCTGTCCTCCACAGAGGCAGAAATGCAGAATATATAGGCCTCTGCCAAGCATCGGAAAAGACAATTTATTTAAACAATAATTATATTTTGACTGTATACTTTTGATGATTTTTTTTCTCATATCTTCGGTGTTTTTATATATATCTGAATAGGTACTGGACTTTGGTCCTACGAGGAATACAGGCATGATATTATATGTGTGTAATTTTAGGAATATGCATTCTGTATTTGGATAATGAACAATTTTTCATACAACAAATCGTTAAGACATTTTAAGTCCGAATAGTGATCATCTTAATTTAAAGTCAAAGCTTGTAATCCCTACCAAATAGAACATCTTTTCTTTTGATTTTGAGTGTACTTTAATTTCATTTAATATTACTTTTTTTAAATTTTATTTTATTATGATATTTATTTTATTGTACTTTATTTAATTGTAATTTTGAAAATATTTTCTTTTGTTTTTAATTATATTCTGATTTCAATTTTACTTTATTTAAATTTATATTGTAATTTTAATTTATTTTATTATTATTTATTGCTCTTTGGGATTTATTTTACTCCGATTTCATTTTTATTATACTTAATTTAATTGTGATTTTGAACTATTTTCGTTACGATATTATTAATTTAATTTAAATGCAAATTTGACCTTATTTTATTCACATTTAATTGTATGTTATTTCACTATTTTATTATTATTCTTATTTTCACTAAGTCTTTAAATATTTTGCACTTCTGATGTTAACAAATATCAACAAGAGGTGAAGACACTGACTTCTGTAACACAGGTTTTTCAGGACTTCAATTATTTTGATGTAATTATTTATTTTTTATGTTAATAAAGATATTTGATTTGATTTGAACATCTAACTTCCAAAAGCTCAAATTTCTTCTATTAAAACTACCAGCATTAAGTATGTTAAACACAATATAACAGCACTCTTCAAAAATTATATCCAAGCCAATTCTCATTGTAACTGACTGCAACCATGATATCAGCTACAAGATCCACAACAATACACGTCAAAGCTTTTCCTTATCAGCTACACAAAACATGCTATTATCATCCTTATTACAACTAATTTAAAGTCCACTTCTACCTCCATTTAAAGCACAATGTTTAAAACATATTCTGCGGTCGTCACTACCCTTTAGATTATGAAGATAGAGTTTATTCTTGCTTGGTGGAAGTGAAGTATAAATTGGTAAAGTTCTCAGTGACTCCGCTAAACATTGCAATTCGATGCCCATAGTGTAATGGACATTTGGATACGTATTGAGAGTGGGAGCTCTAATCTGATTGCTACTATGCCATTCTGTGGGTAGGCTAAACAGTACCGTTTGAACCTCATGCCTCTGTGCTTGCATAATATGATTATTAGTTTGTTTGTTTCTGAAGCGGTGTTAAGGGGGGATTTCCTACTTTGGTTTTTGCACAATTGTTACTGTCTTAAGCCGGCTTTAACACTTTTAATTTAATTCTTTCCTTTTAATTTTAATTTAACATTCTTTACTTTTAATTTCTTCTCCTTCTCTGTGTACCAAAATAAGGAGATACATTTTTAACATCTTTCTTTACAACAACAAATTATATCGAAATTTGAGGTCAGCGCAGTACGTCTTCATCTTCAACACAGTTCAAGCCGTGATCCATAAAGCCTTGTATGTAGAAGTCAGTCAGTCAGTCCTAGTTGTAACTAGAAATGACGCGAATACTGGCTATGATTCGATATTTGGCATTACTCGATTTTTTTTGTTATTAGTCGAATACTGAATGATAGTATCTTTTATTCGATATTCGGCGAATAGTTGTCTAAATAAAAATAAAAGAGGTGTTCCAGAAATGTATGGAGTCTGGGCCAGCACTATGTACACTACATGTAATAAAAAATCTTTTTTACAAAAAAAATACTACCGACTTCCAACTAAAAACACTACAAAGTGAAAAATAACTTTCTTTTTCGAAGTCGGTGTCTTTGGTAGGTACCATTTTTTTCGTTATGGACACCGACTTCGAAAAAGAAAGTTATTTTTCACTTTGTAGTGTTTTTAGTTGGAAGTCGGTAGTATTTTTTTTGTAAAAAAGATTTTTTATTTTTCACTTTTTAGTTGTACCTATTAAGCAACTTGCTTTACTGAGGTAGTAATGCCAGAATAGATTAACTGAATGCCATGAAACTTGATCATAACCTGTGAAATGAAAGTGTTTCAAAGTGAACTGTACACATCTGTGTACCCCTTTAGAGCGTACTGGCGTGATGTTATGTTATGAAATGGTATAAACAATAATAAGACATGCGGTTGCAGCAATCCCGAGAGATTTGCCTTCATTTATTGAAGAGTTCTGCTGTATATCTCCGAAGTTCTTCATCAGATCTTCACCAAATTAAAATGAGACCAATTTTGAAACATACTCTAAAAATAAAAAAAAGAATTTTCAAAATCGGTCCACAATTGACGAAGATATCGGTGAACATACACAAAAAAAAAAAAACAAAAAAAAAAAAAACAAACATGATGTCGAACATAGAACCTCCTCCTTTTTGGGAAGTCGGTTAAAAATAGCTATATAATATAGTAACTGTTTTTATTTGTTAACCTTCATTAATTTCACCTCGTTTCAATGTAAAATCAAATTATATTGTCAAGTAGAGCAACACAATATATAATTAATCATGGTGGATCAGATCAGCAATATGCGAAAAATGTAATTTTGACAATGACATTTGATTGACGTGTCATAATATTAGCTACGTTAAAATCAACACGAATTCAATTGCAACAGAGAAGTAATCAATCGATGTCCGTAGTTGTAAACTGGGTTGCAAAACTAAAACAATCACTAAATACTTAGAAATATCTAATTCAAAGCCAAAGCAAAGGAAGACTCAAAGAAGTCGCTTCTTAAAGCTGTCAAAGTTGTTGTACGTCATGTAAACCACAGCTGTCATGGCTGGTTATGGTTGTCTTATTAAAAAACTGTTAAAATGATCATTTTTGTACCCTTCTTCAAATCAATTTGTTAGTATTTTAATGGAATTTCCCTATTGCTTCCTATTTATCTTTTTTGTCCTTTTTTTTTTAATTTTCCCGTCTCTGGGTGTTGTGTATGTGAGTTAATATGTTTATAAACGCACCCAAAACATTAATAGAAGAAAAAAATAAAAGAAACAAATTTAATTAATAATTTGTTATTCAAAGTCCAAAAGAGGCTCCACAGTCTGTCTCTTTTGGAATAGTTGAAAAATTAGTTTTTCTGCACGATTGAAATTAAGTTGGTTGCGCTTTTTTTTTTAATAAATCAAAACTGCCTCAGAAAAAAGTCTTCCTCATGAATCACTTTATCTAGTGGTGAAAACCGCATGAAAATCCGTTCAGTAGTTTTTTTTTATTGCTAACAGACTTACAGGAAGACAGACCGCGACGCTGTGGGTGACTTTATTTTACAACAATGTGGCCTCTCTAGGTTTATTCCTTTGAACGGGCACCCGGGCCCTTAGTGCTTTTCGTAATTCTTGGAATAAAGAAAAAATCTTTTCTTACAAAAAAATACTACCGACTTCCAATTAAGAAAACAACAAATTGAAAAATAACTTTATTTTTGGAAGTCGGTGTCTTTCGTAGGTACCATTTTTTGCAATACGGACACCGACTTCCAAAAATAAAGTTGTTCTCCACTTTGTAGTTTTCAAACAAACTCTTTCATACAAAAAAATAATTTTCAAAATCGGTCCACAATTGACGGAGATATCGGTGAAAATATAAAAAAAAAACATGAAGTTGAACATAGAACCACCTCCTTTTTGGTAAGTCGGTTAAAAATTCGCTACTACTTATCTTATAATGAGCTAAAACAACAAGCCATCATTAATTGTTTTCCAAGAAACAGATTCAAGATTCCACGAAACTCCTCTAACCATTTTGCGGCGAATACCGAGAAACAAATAATTCACACCCAAAATATATCAATTCACTAGAGTAAATTATTAACAACGGTCTGAGTCTTAGTACAAGCCATAAACAGTATTCTAATTCGTATTTAACAGACCCTAGCGGTTACTGACCAAGAGAATTTCTAATTCGAGACCCAAATTACCTAGACATTGGCATATTTAGTGGTGGCTCTCAAAGCTACAGTAATGAACTTGCTTCAACGGCCATTATCAAAATATTCTGGCCATACCGTATGGTTGTAAATTCGGAACGGGTGGTACAGATATAAATCTAACTAGATGACGCGAAGGAATGTACTTCGCGTATCAAAAAAAGGAGTAAAAGTGAGAACAATGCTATTATTTTGACCTGTTTCATTTAGCGTAATTGACACCGGACATCAACTAAAATCTAAGAAAATGCCTAACTATAGCGTATTGAACTGTAAAATTCTACAAAAAAAAGTTGGACGAGACAATGGAATCATTTTCTTTCATCAGTAAGTAAATTATTGAGGGTGAATAAAAAAAACTTTTCAAAAAAATACTACGGACTACCAAATAACAAACAAAACTACAAAGTGGAAAATTACTTTACTTTTGGAAGTTGGTGTCTTTGGTAGGTACCAAATTTTTAATCTTTTCGGTAGTATTTTTTGTATTTTTTTTTTTTTTTTCTCTTTTTAGTTGTTCCTTATAGACAAGTAGTTACGTAAGGTAACTATAATACCAGAATAGATTACCCGAATATCATGAAACTGAACATACCCTGTGAAATGAGAGTGTACCAAGGTGAACTGTACACATCTGCGTACTCCTTTAGAACGTATTGGCGCGATGTTATGTTATGAATGGTATAAACGATAAACAGACATGCGATTGCAGCAATCCCGAGAGGTTTATTGAAGAGTTATTTATTAAAGAGTTCTGATGTTTATCTCCGAAGTTCTTCACCAGATCTTCACCAAATTAAAAGGGACATACGCTTTCAAACAAAAAAATAATTTTCAAAATTGGTCCACAATTGACGGAGATATCGGTGAACATACATAAAAAAAACAAAGTTGAACATGGAACCTCCGCCTGTTTCGTAAATCCGTTAAAAAGTAGTACGCTTGGTTTTGAAACAGATGGAGGAACACGCGTTATCTAGTAAGGTTTATGTCTGTGGTAGTCATATTGTGAGGAATGATTTTCATGTTTCGGATGAGCTTCATTTAGCGAATAGTTATAGGGAAATGTTTTAGAGCCGTTGCTCTAAAATCAGACCTTTAGATATGATTCCTAGTGGTCCGTTTTCGTACTAAATCTGGTTCTTACGTCTAAACTAATATTATATATATTGTACACGAAAAGTTAGGTAGGAATGCTACTATAGTACTGTCCAGTAGGATAGTTTGTTTATTTGCTTGTAAAAGATAATCTCTGAAAGTGATTGATTTGATATCCTGATTACGGAACTTTTGACGCTTGTCCACTATCTCACCTGTAGGATGATGTGGTCGACGAGGAAGCACGCTCGCCTAGAAGAAACCTATTAACTATTGACTTGGCTATCAGGAAATATATACTCCGGCATGGAATTCCAGTCCTTTGCTGAATGCATAATAAAAGTATTTCCAAAACGTTTGGTGCGTGGGATGTCCACTATTGTCCACTATGTACCGATGACGCATCGCCGTACATCTTGTCGTCCGATGAAGGAACGGGCTAGAAGGAATTAGTTCATGCAATTAAATGATCCTTGTCAGATCTTATCTTATCTTGTGGAGGGGCCGAGAAATGACTCGGACACTTCGACCCATAGGGATCTATTGTGGTCCCCTAGATACCTTACTCCTCCCCAATCTCGTTGAAAACTCTTTTCATGAGTCTTACAACGAGACTAGGTGATATGAGCCTATAGTCTTCCGGTTTTGGATATCCAACCCCTAGGAGACTCATTCGCTTACCAGCCAGTGCATCACATGTGCACAGAAGGTGCTCCATGTGTTCCGTATGTTCCCCACACAACCTGCATGAAGCAAACTCTAATAAATAGAAAGTAATACACTTGTTGATTCTATGCACACGAATCATCTATGTTGGTGTGCCCTGCAAACCTATCTGATTTGCTTTGTGCATATTACATATCTGATTTTGATTTATCTTCGAACCGTATTGCTAACATATATAGCCCATTAGCGTCTGATTTTAAAATGAGGATGTATATTTGTCTTGATTATCATTTCATCGTTTTTATTCCCATTAAATTATTTTTAACTTTCGGTATATGTAAAAGTACTATACGGAGAAAACCACCTATTGTTTTCCAAAAAACTACGTATCTCAAAAAACACAACTTTTACTAATATAAATTTATCATTTATTCAACAACATTAGCCTATGTAATACTTATATACATTAAAATACATTTAATACTAATAACACTTCTCTTTGTACCTACATAATGTATGTAAGCCATATAATATGTTAAAACCTTTTAAGTCAACTGCCTCCACTCTAATTGACTCATTTGCAAAGAAAAACCCGCGATAAATATCAATGAATAACAAGATATTATCTGTCAATATGATTGAGTCGAGTGGAGTAAATAATGTACTCCGATAACTGAATTAAGAATTTACAAATACAATCCATACCATCAATATATGTAATAAATCTGTAGAAAAGTTGTTTTTGTACCTCGAAAATATTGAATACCAAAAAAAAAGTAGCCAGGGTGTTAAAGGATATCCAACAGAACCCATTGCCAGCATTTTTGTCTGTTTATTTATGCATGCAACACGAAAAATATACGAAACCAATATAGATAACTTTCATACATACAAATTCTGCGTAAAGTTAGATGAATTTAAAGTGTTCAAGATATGTAAAATTATCACAACACACGCAATATTCAGATACTCGGACAGTTGAACTCGATATTCGATAGACGGCGTTGTGCGTTTGAAGTCATTTTCTGAATGGCGGTGTTAAGATTCTCCACGAAAGAATGATGACCCTAGAGAATGAATTGATAGGTAGGTAAGTAGGGTAGGCAGTCAGTTAACGGGAGCGAAGCCGCGGGCACAGCTAGTCATAGATACACTTACGCCTTTCCCGCCATAGCAGTAGGCAGAAACTACAAAACTTCACCTGAGCCGATGCTCGAGACAAGTTACATACTATCATTTAAAGCGTGGCGATAGAAAAAGGAAAACTGTAGAGAAATGTCAAACGCTATCGAAATGTTATTTGATCAATACTACTAATATTCTACCAATATTATAAATGCGAAAGTTTGTGAGGATGGATGGATGTATGTTTGTTACTCTTTCACGCAAAAACTTCTAAACAGATTTGGATGAATCTTCACAGTAATATAGGTTATACATAAAAATAACACATAGGCTACAATTTACAATGATTATTTGTAATTTGGTCATAATAAAACGATAATTATCAATTAAGTCGGAAAAAGAATCTGCCCTCTGAGAGCTATCTTCGCGTGCGCTGCCTAAACCGTTGGAAATACACAAATATAATGTACCGTTGCATTGTTTGTATTAAATAGTTCTAAATAAAAGTCCTTGACAGCGTATATCTTACTTTAATGTGGAAGCGACTATGACCACGCGCACCCCTGCTATGAGTACTGCCCACATGATTTTCTTACGATTTTTTGGTGATGCCAATAAGATCCGTCTATGTCCTTCCCAGCATTTTCAGTTACGACTGTTTTTATTAAGAATTTAAAGTTGAGTATTTTTCAAAATCTACTTTAGACTGAAAACTTACCAAATGTTGGCATTAATAATTTGATAAGTTTTTTACTCAAAATACTCAATTTACAAAACAGCTCTGAGAATATAGATGTAAGCCAATAAGCCATACAGTACACCGTTAACGCCAGAACCCATCGTTTTAAATTCCCATTTTTACTATATATTTTTATTTGCGAAAAGTGAAGTGTCGTCGTTTTCATCTCACCGACGTACAAATTACGTTTGCTATCCAATTTCATACTGAACCTCGAGCGACGTGAAAAATTTTCCGCGTTAGCTCGCGTGTGAGCTTTTATTAAATTTGTAGCACTTATCAGCAGTAGATTAGTTGGTCCTTTACGGAAGCCATTTTGTGCTTTTGCTTTCAAAGGAGGATTAACGTTGTGGGTCGTTGGTCTTTGTAGTTCTAAATGTTTGCTTAACAATACTTTCATATGGAAAGTTTTTTGAAATAAAGCAAGAATAATTTCTGTTTGAAAATCGCCAACCTGCATTGAGCGAACGACTGAATTAATGCTTGTGTCTTCTTTGTATAAGAAGAGATCTTAACCCCGCAGTGGTTATCCATAAACACTTATTACTATACTTGTACTTATGTCACAAACTGTCATAATTATTATATCCTCTTAGTTTAATTGCTTCTTTCCAAATCGATGGTACTTTTTAACACCCGATGAAGAGGGGTGTTATAAGTTTGACGCGTATACCAGTGTGTTTGTGTATTTGTGTATCTATCTGCGGCATCATAGCTCCTAAACGGATCAACCGAGTTTAGATATCTTTTTATGTTTGAAAGGTGACTCTATCGAGATTGTTCTTAGCTATGTCTGATGAAAATCAGTTCAGCCGCTCTAAAGTTACAAGCGTTTTATTGTTTGAATCGTAAAATATCTTGTCATAATTACGTGTTCAATCGATTGTCAATCGAAGCGTGTCTACTACTAGATAAATTATGTAGCATGAAATAATAAAATGTGAGGGGTTTTTAATTGTTCTTGTTGAACTTCTTTTTTAGTGATATAGAGTTTTTAAGAAACAAATTTCCCGCGTGAAATATTTGGGTCAATATTTAACCTAACCCGACTACGCTCGGTTGATTGGGCCAAATAAGTAAATACATTAAGAAACAAAACATTATTCCAATGTTCCATATAATGGTGTTACATTTCAAATAGCATCAATTCCTTTCCCCACTTTGCTAATACTTTTGTATCAGGCACTATTTTCACAGATTTTATTGGTTTTCAGAAAGACCAGGTGCGCGGTACTCATAATCAGCGGGCGTGTAAAACTAGAAGTATAAACATAGTGAAGCGAAAGGAGTATTTAAGGGTCGTAGCAGTTGGCTTTCTCTATTTCCTACCTATCCCCATGGGAAAAAAGGCTTGAGATATGAATGTATGTACTATCTACAAATAAAGGTTGCCTTTCGGCTCGCACTGGGGTCCATTTCATTCTATCCGGTCTCGTGCGTGACCGATCTATCATTCAAAGAGAAAGATTCAAAGCAAAGAGCGAATAAATTATTCCTTGGCCCGCCTAGATCATCTATGTGAATAAATTTACCTATGCTTACAACGTGAGGAGAGGACTTACAATAGGAACTGTGGAAGTTCAATTTTGTTATATGTATTTGGATGAAAAAAAACTAATATTAAAAATATATGTTGCTATTATAGCTGCCACCCATGGCTCCGTTCGCATGGAATTTGTATTTTCCCAATACATACTTTTATATTATATCAATATTATATTAATATTATAAACTAGCTGCGCCCGCGGCTTCGCTCCCGTCAACTGCCTACCATACCCTATCTTAACTACCCTATCTTACCTACCCTACCTACATACCTACCCTACCTATCTGCAATTCTTTTTTTTTATTTTTCTTTCATAAGACCGCTCTCCTAACAATAACTAACACAACAAAAAAAAAATTGCGAAATCGGTCCAGCCGTTCACGCATGAAGCCGTGACCAAGGGCAATAGGGATTCATTTTTATATATATAGATGATAAAGTACTTAACCGTTGTCATTAACTCTGTCTGTCTATCTGTAACCTTGCCACGTCTTAACGGCTGAATGGGTTTAGATAAAACTTGGTACACGAGTAGACCATGTTTTGTATTAGATCAAAGAATACTTGTTATCCGGGGTGTATGTTCCCTTGGTATATTTTATACTTTCACGCGGGCGATTCCGCTGGTAGAAGATACTATCTTTTTAAATTATGGCCATGTGTAATTTTGATGCTGATGATGATTCTATACGTCAAAATAACTCATAAGCTATAATTAAGCTGTTTTACTTTAAAGTTTTTTCAAATTCCGTTCAGTAGTTTTTGGGTGAAAGAGTAACCAACATTAATCCATCCATCCTCACAAACTTTCGCGTTTTTACCTCATTTAAAATGGATACATAGGGAAAAGCTGGGAAATACGTTTAAAAATAGGTTCAAAATACAATTTCAATATTTGTAGTAGGTAGGCACCAAAATGGCAAAATATTTACATTCAAATTGAAATCACGAAAATATACAAATAATATATAATCACGTAAATATTTTACTCAAATAGATTTCTACATTTTAGATACATACATTTCTGAAGTAAAATGTTCACAGTAAATAGTTAACATAGGTAAAAGCAGAATATGCAGTCCGTAATTCATAAAAGAATATGCCTTCTGAAAAGCAACGCTTTCTACGCAAACCTTGTTATTTTCACTCGCTTTGTAGTGTCTGGTTCGTAATAGCTGTTATTTTTACCCGACTGCCGAAGGAGGGTAATGTGTTTATCAGTCTATGTATGTATGTATGTTTGTTCCTAGAGACCAAACGCGTTGGCCGATTTTGATGATTCTTACGTCAATCGATTCGTCTTAACCCGTCTTAATCACTGGCTACTTTAAAATTGGATTTTGGGCTCCATATTGTGGGAGTCCAATTTTTTTTTCTATACCCATCGTGTGGGGTTTCAAGAGGTGATTACAAAAATATATGACACTTATATGTTAAAATTTTCTTTTACAATTAGGTACTAATTCTAAAAGAAACTAACTAAAAAGTTGTAAAAAAAAAAAATACCCGACTGCTTAAAAAGCGAACTAAAATCATGCTGCGCAGTCGGAGGATACATCTGGTTTTGGCCAGCCAGCTCGCGCATATGTATCCTCCGACTGCACAGCATGATTTTCATCTTGTTTACGTCTTTTTAGTTCGCTTCTTAAGCATATCTATGTGCACTTGTGCAGTTCGTAGTTCCTTAACTAAATGTGAAACGGCGTTTAAAACCGCTGTCTTTTGAAAAGATTAATAGGCTTATCGGTTTATTATTTCTGATTTATTATAATCGATTATCCTCGCACTATTACATCAATGCAGAATAAAGTCATTAATTTATATTAACTAAAGGGATTTTCGATTTTTTGGAGCAGTGGTGGCCCAGTGGTATCGGCCGCGACTCACAAGTTGTAGGTCGTGAGTTCGAGCCCAGGCAGGCGCTTTACTTTGAGTAAATTATTTCATCACCACTGCTCTCAAAACGGTGAAGGAAAACATCGTGAGGAAACCGGCATGTCCTAGAACTAAAAAATCGAAGATATGTGACATCCACCAACCCGCACTGGGCCCGCGTGGTGGATTACGGCCCATTCCCTCACACAGAGAGGAGGCCTGTGTCCCAGCAGTGGGAACATTAATAGGCTGATGATGATGAAAGGGATTTTCAATTGGCGCGAGTAGATTTTGGCGGCCCGTTGCGGCCACTGACATCTATTAAATCTTTTATTTGTTATTCAGTTACTTATGCCAAATCACCATGGCAAGTTACACGATTGAACAGCACGTTTATTTATTTATTAAAACTTCATGCAACATACAGGTACATAGGCGGACTTAATGCCTGAGGCATTCTCTACTATTCAAACAAGGATGGTGGTCACGTTCTAATGATAAAACTTTTGCATGAGCGATTTGAGGATAAGATTATCTCTCGCAGGGGTGATGTGAATTGGCAACCAAGGTCATGCGATTTGACCCCGCTAGACCTTTTCTTGTGGGGTTTCTTGAAGTCGCAGATCTACGCAAACAAATCACAATCGACCGATGCCCTAAAGGTGAACATACACAGGCCATAGCTAAAAGTCAGCCGGATCTATGCAGAAGAGTCATTGAAAATTGGACAAGGTGACATTTTAACGGCTGTAGCGATTGTCGATATACCTACATTTTTGGGATTGACAAATTAATATTAAGATTGGCGTCAGTTCTATACATGTTTGACAGTAGTTGTTGTTAATAGAATGTCAATTTTTCTACAGTCTCAAAACACAAAAGATTTCTACTTAAGAAAATGAACACAAACAAATTTAACATTGAAAATTCTCAAAGTTCTCAATCTCAATCCGTTAACCAAACACGAGAAATTTCTAGAAGTCATTCTATAGAATATAACACGCTTTTTTTTCATACATACACAACGCCCCAAGCGTCCCACTTTACATACAGATCATTTTCAAAGTTGACGCCCGAAAAAAACGTTCTGACATGATTCAATTTATTCGTGTACTGCAAAAACACGAGAAGCCAACCTTGTAAAATATTTACGTGTCTTTTGCCCCTTTCAACCCCATAATGTATTCAGAAGTTACCAGGGATGCTGTGCAAAAATATTTAATACTAACTGAATATATTTTTTGGAGGCGCTTATTAGTATTGCGGCTCGGTGATATGTATGTCATGATTTTTCAGGAGTTTTTGTGATGATGGGAAAATTATAATGAGATTAGGCGATGAATCTTTATTGGGTCTTAGAAGGATGTTGATGATATCTTGGTTTGTCTTTGTACTGTTTATTTATAGCATCATAAAATCTACGATGAATTTATAATTTAGAGTATACTTCAATGAACAAATATTTGAAGCAATGATAGTTTGGAGATGCAACGTAGGAAGCCTTCCATGAGGTGAATTGATACCGTAGTGATGGGCTGGAGAGAGCTGTGAGAATCTACTGGATGTGAGAAGCATAGGATCGGTCGATGTAGTGTTTAGGCGACGCCTGAGTCCAGCAGTGAGAATCTTTCAGCTGAAATTATGACAATGTTGAATTTCGTCATCATCATCACCCGACTTCGCCCACTGCTGAGCAAAGGCCTCTCTCTTCTTATACCAATCAACACGTTCTTATGCCAACTTCATCTATGTTCTACCCGCAATGGCAACAATATCATCTGCCCATCTCGCCCCTGGACGACCAATGATTCTTCTTCCAGTCCTTGGACGCCTTTCGGTAACCACCTTACGCGACCTATCATCACCACGCCTTCCCAGGTTCCCAAGTTCCATTTCAGTTCCAAAATTTGTTTTCCGTCGTCGGAAACCTTCGGATCTCAACGTTTGGAATTCTGTCTATAAGCGTATGCCAAGCATGGAACGCTCCATTTCTCTCTGTGCAACTCGAAGCCTATACACAGCTTCCTGTGTGAGCGTCCATAAAAGTTTTCTATAATTTGATAAAAACTACTTTTAAAATGTTTTGGTCTACCTACATTTTTTGGCTTGCAATAAGGATCTACTTGAGGAAGAACTGAGAGTATTTTCAGGAGAGCCAAGTATGCGAGATGTTGAAAGATCCAGGATCTCGCGATCTTCCAGGTTGCCTGGAAGAGATCGCGGAATGCGATAAGGCCGCTCATTGTATGTTTTAGTAATAAGTTTCTTTCTTTCTTGTATATTATGATGTACAATAAAGTGTATATAAATAATAAATAATAAATAAAGATGCCCTTCTGTAGCTGTATTTTATTTTGTTAACTTTGCCATTTTTATTTGTTTTAATTTTATTTTGTTGACTTTTACCATTTTATTTATCTTTTATCTAAAATTTAATTGAAATTCATTGTTTTATAATTGTTATTCTGTAGCATCATTTAATTACATTTAAAAGTACATTATATTTTTCTGAGTTATATTAATTGAATTTATTATAAGAGAATTTACTTTAGAAATTACTTTACTCAATTGCAGTGCCCGAAAAGATCCATGTGAACTGTATTACTATTTTATTTATAAGATCTTGTTAAACACCTGTGATATGCAATAATAAGTAGAGTTTGAAGTCCAAAAGCAATAACGATTGTCGAAATGCCACATCGTTTGGGATTTATCACGTAATATTTCAAATGCGCATGTCAATTCCTTACATTTTAAAATTCATTCTCGCCAAATGTCATCTGGTCTAGAGACTCTTAATCTATCAATATGGCAACGATTGCGGAATCCTAAGCCTGAAAGATATTCAGAAATAAAAATCTTTTCGCTGCTAATGATAAGAGCCCAAAATCCTCATGTAATATATTTATAGCATGTTTAAACAAAACTATTCAAGCCCCTTCAATTCGGGTGCTAAAAAAGCATAGAGGAGTTCCGACGTGACCTCAAAACAGACGCGACAGTATGGTTTATTCATAAGTGAAGTGCCTCACTTTGTGCCTACATCTGGCAATCTCTCGGAGGAGTTAATCGCGTATTTTTATTTTTGCTGCTGGTGTTGGTAAGTTTATTTTTGTTTTTAGTTTACATAAATTTGGTAAAACAGGAAGCAAGGCAGATGTGAGTGAAAATGCAGTGAGAGAGACGTCCTAGAAGGACACACACTGATACAGATCTTATTATATAAATTTGACACATTTGAAAAGAGTATGCTTAGATAGTTTAGTTATGTTAGAAGGACGAATTTTCTATGTTAGGGGATAGGTTAAGAGTCTCTAGACAAGATGGCATTTGGCGAGAATGAATTTCAACATTTTAAAATGTAGGGTATTGACATGCGCTGTTAAAATATCACGGGATAAATTCCTATCGATGTGGGATTTCGACAAACTTTATCGCTCATAGAATATCAATTTGTCTAGTAGACCCTCTGGCTTCCTATTCTAATTATTATTGCATATCACATGTGGTTAACAAGATCAAGGTCTCTTTTCGCTAAGCAGCGGAAGCGTTCGGACGTTTACATTGTTGTGTTAATTCACTACGTCGTCGTGTTCTCACTAGATGGGTACCAAATGTAATGGCTGTGATGCCGATATTAACGATAAGGTGTATATGGAGTTTTCTCAAGGAACATGTAAGAAGCTGTACCATCAAAAATGTCTGGCGGTGACGGCGGGGATGTGCAAGGCGTTTACACAGGCATACAAGGAAAAATGGGTGTCCAGAATGTGTAAGCACTATTCTAAAGCGAGGCAATTCCGACACACCTGTTCGAGGAAGCATCACAGTGAATAAAACTCTTGGAGCCGATGCGAGTGACTGCTACGTAAATACTAAGCGTGATAGTCGTCGCATCGCGAATGAATCAGATATTGATAATAAACCATATGAAGAACTACGGCAGTTTCGCTTGGAAATAATAGCACGACTGGATGAACAAATTAAGCAGAATTTTTTGCTTCAAAATTGATTTATCAAAACAGAGACTAAATTGCAAGATTTTCGAAAAATAATGGAGGTAGTTCAAGAAAAGGCAAACAAGGTAGATACGTAAGAGACAAAAATCATAGACTTAATTAAGGCAAACGAACTCCTACGAGCCCGTCCCAATATGGAAAGTTCAAAGCAGGATACTACAGAGGTATTTCAAACATCTAAGGGACAAATACCGCCATCTAAAACGTTCGTAGACGTTCTCCAGCAAAATAAAAAGCGGATAACTCACAACTCCGCCAATATAATCTATATACCAACCAAAGAATGTAGGGCCACAAAATCCACAATTTAAGTCTCGAATAGCAAATCACCGCCATTAATAAATAAGGAGAGAGAAATTAATATTAGCTAAGTTAAGGTATATGAAGAAGGGAAGAAAAGTCTGGATAGAGAAGAAAAGTGGACAGTCGTAAATACGAAAAAAATTGATATCTTAATAAGGAAGTTAAGAGAGGAGAAAGTATTACTATAAATGAAATTCAGGGAATGGAAAAAGATAAATATCTACACGTCTGGCGTCTACAAAAGACCACTAAAGAAGAAAACTTAGAAATATATGTAAGACACATCTGTGGGTTGCAAAAACCTGTTAATAATTTAACGCCTTAAACATAGAACGGATAGGGCTTATTCATCTTGATGCCAAGCGTGCTTCACCGTCGACCACATCATCGCTTACCATCAAGTGAGATAGTGGTTAAGCGCGAGCCTATTAAAAAAAAAAAAAAAATAAGATTGGGGTACCAGAGAGTAAATATGCCGTATTATGTCAACCTGAGAATTGACCAATAAACGTAAAGTTCTGTGAATGGGTTTGGTTTCGTAGACCATACAAAAAGTCAAATACCTCGGCATAAACCTACTATAGAAATATATTATCAGAACGTAAGAGGCCTGCGAATCATGGTAGAGGAGTTTTGTATAGCGCTATCAAGCTATAACTCGGATATATTTGCTATCACAGAAACCGGCCTAAACGAATCGATATTTGATTCGGAATCAATCCCTCCAGGGCCTGCAGTCTCGACTTAGATAGCGACACCGTCGCAAAGTAACGATCGTTAAATATTAACGAAAAAATTCGCTTGCCGTAACGACGCTATCGATAAATGCAAGTCTCGACAGCCGAGATAGCGAGCAAAATCGGTCACAATCTTGACTTTGCGATGTCGGTACGCTAACGAAGTTCGTATTCATAGTGCGGTGATTTTATTGTAAAATGATGGCAGTTGAAAAAAATCCTTGTATTATAGGGAAAATTGTTGGACAAGATATGTACAAATAACTATTATTCTTTGAAAATTGTACAGAAGATAGGTAAATCTTACCATGTTAACACTTATTTGCATTGAAACGTGTAAGTAGCTTATACTGTTTTTAAGAATACGCTTAACAAAGAAGAAAATAGTTCGCTTCCTTGCAACACAGACGTTGAACATGGGAAACAAACTGTCAATGTCAAGTTTGTTTGTAAACAAGATGCGACAATAAGATAGAATTGGAATTGAAAAAACTGGAAAAGAACCGTATTTCTATGGTGGAAAACAGTGACACAGGCGCATGCCCTAGCCCAAGTGCCAGCAGCGTGAGTGTCAGGTAATTACAACCTACAACAATTTTCGATTACTATTTTTGATACTAAATTGAATACTTTGCGTATGTCCGAAGTAGTTTGTGTTTACTCAATGAATATCTTAAATGTTTTAGGCGTACTTCGGGGCAGATTGATGCGCTTTTGGCGACTTTAGAAGCCCAACCATATCTACACACGGACAAATTTTGAAACAGGCTGGAAGAAGGTTGCCGAGGAGCTAACAAACTCCCAAACGGATCCATCAAGTTGCCCGATCAGTGCATGATGTCAAATCTCAAGTTGGTTTTGAAATGTAAGTACAAGCCTCGTCAGTTTTGTTTATATTTAGTGGAATACATTAGGTATCCTATTTACAGGTTTGGAGATACTTAAAAAGCCACGCCTGCATAAAGGTGGAAAAATATAAAAAGAAATCATTCAATCTGGCAACCTAGGCGGCTTCACTGCTCTTTTGACTGAGGCGGTGAGACGCAATAACATCCTTAATTAGTGTAGATTACACATTTGACACTGACTGCCCGGACGCTATGCCATTTCCTTTTTTATTATTAGAATCACTAGCACGCTAGAACATTAAGAGGCATTTTTAGTAAATCTAACTTTTTTTACAGTTGCTGGCAGCTGCAACTCAAGTGCAAGCAGACGCTGCCAAGATGCAGGCTGAGGTATCCAAGGTACAAGCCGAGGCATGGGTGCTATTTGCGTAGACTGCAAATAAAATAGCTGATGCTTTTATAAATAAAAATAATAAATTATATAATATGTTTTTTATTTAAATCACAGAGGGTCAATAAAATAAAATTATGTAAAACTAGTATTAATGAGTCTTCTTATGCGCTCTGCAACAGCTAGACCAGTGCACGATACAAGTCCTATATAACAAAAACAAGATTTTAGGATTATTCATACAATGGTGTTACATAAGTCGGATTTGATGCTATAAGCCATTGTGTATCATCTTTGGGTCAAATAAATGGAGATGCCAATGAAATAGGTATAAAGATCTGGGGAAAATTATATCTACTGCAAATATAATATAATAAAAATACCTTAAAATAAATCATTTGATTAGGTACCTGTAACTTGGTGGCCTCTGGTTCATGTAATTTATATTTTATATATGTGTTTTCATGCATTGGTGGGAAAGACACCGAAAAACAGACTTCAGCACACCAAAGCATCTTTCAACTTTTCAACTTTCCTGGCTGAACAATGAACATTTGTGTATTGATACTCCGGTGTCCCTGAGCGTTGATTTTTTAAAGGAGTCATCAACCATGGTTCCAGAGGATATCCATCATCACCTTAAAGATAAAACATAGAATGTACTTTCAGCAGTCTAATGGGCAACCTGTTCCAGACAGATTATAATGAACATTTATTATTAGTTACCAAGCAGCCATGTACGGTGGTCCCCATTGACAAAATATTTACATGTGTTCATTCTATGGCTCCAATCACATCAGGGAATGGCTGTGGAGTATTTCTAAACTTCTCTTTAACTGCACACTGTTCTTCTTGGGTCATGGGAAATTTGACATATCTTCTTAAAAGGTTTTCATTGATAGCCAAAGTTACAGTATGTATTACTCGGCTTACTGACTTTTGGCTTATGCTGCAGTACCACTGCATGCCAATCGGTAGTTGGTAGCACCCACTTGACTATTAAGAAGAAAATTATAATCATAAACATCTTAGATATTAGGAAAAATAAATAGAAATGTTATTGGCACGGTAGCTACCCAACACAAAGACACTCACTTGAGACTCCACAGAAAGTCCGTAAGGCCCTCGTCTTTGCATAGATGGGCGAAGTTCACCAACGACCTTATGAAACATGTCCTTGTTTATTTCGGTAAAGATAAAGAAATTGGCCATCTTCAAGTCCAAAGGATTTTCACCTTCACGCCGGTTTCGTGCATTTTTCCGCCGCATTATCATATCGAGTCTGTGTTCGAGCACGACCAAAGCCCACGCTAAATACTATACAGCCAAATTACTCTAATTATTATATATTTATTGTTTTTGTAACCTCTAAAACCAATGATAACGATCGTAACGAAAACTTAGCGGGCTGTCAAAAATGCTCGCTAGGAAAGTCGATAGCATACCGATAAATCGTTAACTTAGCGACAATATTCGTTAAGTTTGCGATGACAATCGATAGCTTTGACAGTCGAGACTACCAAAAATCGTTATCTGCCGATCGTTAGGACTTACCGACCGATCGGTAGGAGTTAGCGATCGCTACCTATGTCGAGACTGCAGGCACAGGGTTCACTATAATGCGATGTGACCGAGCGGATGGACGAAAGCAGGGCGGCGCGGGTCTCGTGGCCACGCCGCGAATCGAGTTTTTTCGAGTACTTGTACCGAGCGGCATAAACATTGATGTTTATATACGTAATAGGTTTTTGTTTTTAATATATGTTGTTCATATCCCAACTAATAGTAGCGAACATGAATATGGGTTGCTATTTAGAATTATTGAACAATATTTTAATAATTGTCGTGAAGTGCTAGTGGAGATTTTCATTAATATTCCTGTACTAGAAGCATTAATTCATATTATGAGTTTTTTTTTATGAAATATTGTAAGTTTACCCAGAGCATCGGAATATTTAATTGCAATGATCGCTGTTTGGACTTAGTACTGAGTATATTTGAGGAGGGGAAGTGTGTGAGTGTGCGAGTGTGCGCGCGGCAGAGGCGCCGCTCGTACCGGTGGATGCTTATCACCCACCGCTTGACGTGTCTGTTAGCCCGCGTTTTCGTACAAATAACCACTTAATACCAAGTTTGAGCACATGGTCATCGGAAACGAGCATATATGTCAGTCGGAATTTTAATAAAGCGGTTTTTTTTATTATATTCCATGATCGCAGCCGTCGACTGGGCTCTTTAATATAACTTAGATATAGATATGAGTTTAAAGTATTTTTATGGCATAATTTATTCAATTATAGACTGTGTTCCCAGAAAAAAGTGAAGTCGTGTACGCTCGAGATACACTATCCCCAGTAATACACGGGTGAGATAATTCGCGACATAAAACTCAAAACTACTTCTTTATATAAAAAAAACTCTTTTACAAAAATTACAACCGACTTCCAAACAAAAACACTACAGAGTAAAAAATAACTTCAATTTCGGCAGTCGGTGTTTCTGTTTTCGTTTCTTCGTTTGACACCGACTTCCGAAATTGAAGTTATTTTTTACTTTGTAGTGTTTTTGTTTGGAAGTCGGTTGTAATTTTTGTAAAAAAGTTTTTTATTTTTCACTTTTTAGTTGTGATACATAATGGACCAGTTCTATAGGCTAGGTACCTACGCGTATAGTGCCCACAGTGAATCTAGAATAGATTAACCCAATTACATGAAATTTAAACAAAACGCTGTTCACACCTGCGTACCCCTTTAGAGCGTACCAGTGTGATGCTATGTTATGAAATGGTGTAAACAATAAACAAACATGCGATTGAATCTATCCCGAGTGATTTGCCGTCATTTATTGAAGAGTTCTGATGTATTTCTCCGAAGTTCTTCATCAGATCTGGATGAAAATTAAATGGGACCACATGACAAGCATCAGCTGTCAAATAAAAAAAAAAAATATTGCAGTCGAATTGATAACCTCCTCCTTTTTACGAAGTCGGTTAAAAATATAAAAGTAGTGTTTTAGGGACTGATTACAAAACATTTACCCAGTGTAGGGCTAAAGTTAAAGTTAAGATTTTAGAAGCACAGGAACAATATCGCCAACGTTTACAAAGCCAGATGTCAAGAGTTCCTAAGTCTTTTTGGGCTTAGATACGTTAATTCTAAAAGAAGTAACAGTAGTAGCCAAAAGATTTTAAAGAATGGAGAGGCCTTGACAGATGAACAAGCGGTTGAAGAATTCGCTAAATATTTATATTCAGTATGTAATTTAGATAAACCTAGATTAGATGTGAATGCGGCGATAGTGGAAGCAGGCAGTCAGAATGGAGCAGGGCAGGGTTCAGCTTGACAGTTTGAAGTGGGATGACGTGGTACGCGCCCGGCAGCAACTTAAGCCGAAAAAATCGTCAGGGCCTGATGGTATTCCGCCGTACATTTCTAGGGACTACCGAATGGCATTAACGAGACCGCTGATGCACATCTACGATCTTTGCCTGGAATCAGCTGTATTTCCCGAGATGTGGAAGATTACCTGGGTCATACATATATAAGGGGGTTCGAGAACTAAAGTTGAGGCATTCAGACCTGTTGCTATATTGTCAACAGCAGCTAAAGTATTAGAATCTGCTATTCATTACAAAGTATATCAGCCAGTTAGCTCGCTATTCACCGACGCGCAGCATGGGTTTCGGCCTACTAGAAATACTACGAGCAATTTACTTAGCTACATGGCATGGCAGAAATGGTGCCGACAGTGGACGGTGGGTGGCAGGTCGATGCCATATACTTTGACTTTAAAAAGGCGTCTGATTAAGTCGATAATCACGCATTACTGAGAAAGTTAGCGGCGGTCGGTTTCACCCCGCATTTACTTAAGTTTTTTGCGAGTTATATGAATAACAGGCAACAAATGTTGACTATGCAGGATACCAATCGAAGGCTTACTATACTAGATCCGGTGTAAGCCATTCTCTTTATGATAAATGACCTACCAAGTGTTGTACAAGATGCTAAGCGCTTACTATTTGCCGACGACCTCAAACTTTCTCTCCCCATAACGAACATGGATGACTGTGAAAGACTGCAGAGAGATATAGACAGAGAGGAACTTGGAGCAAGAGTAATCTCCTGCAGTTTAACACATCTAAGTGTGCGACCATAAGTTTCTCCCGTGCACACACGCCCATTACACATAGTTACAAGGTGGACGGGGTACCGATGACTAGGGTCACCGAAGTGAGGGACTTGGATGTCTGTTTCACAACTGGGCTAACGTTTCGTGATCATATAGTTAAGGTATGCAAAAAAGCATATATAGTAACCTAAGGTTTTGTCATGAGAATGGTTCACAGTGAAGGCAATTTTTTTATTTTTTTATTAAAAGTATCCTGTGTTACTTCTAATACCTTCAAGAATATATGTACAAAGTTTCATGATGATCGGTTCAGTAGTTTTTGCGTGAAAGCGTAACAAACAAACTTACATTCACATTTATAGTTGGTATTAGTAAGGATAAAAGCTATAACGGCATAGTATAATTCCTTAGTAAAGAGCCAATTAGAATGTAATGTAGTTATCTGGGCTCCGCATGAAACTAAATATAGTCTCATGTTGGAGCGCGTGCAAAATAAATTTATTAGATATAAATATATGAGAGAATACGGGGTGTATCCACTTTATCCGTTGATGTATCCAACACTATTTATCTTAGGTATAGTCGGATATAATGAACTGAGGGTCAGGAGGCAACTCACACTTGTTACTTATATCTTTAAGATAATTAGGGGGAGGGTACATCATGCAAATATATTGCGAAGGGTGGAACTAGTCGTGCCAGACGGGTATGTGGGCCGTCGTCGCCAGCCACGGTTGCTAGCGGTGCCGAGCGCGCGAACTAACTTGCTGCGTGAGGCGCCGCTGACGAGCGCGCTCCGCACTTTTAACCTCATGGCTGATGACGTCGATATATTTTGTTGCTCTTTGGGTGAATTCGAAAGAATTGAAAGAAAAATTGTTTATTTGCGCCAGGCACGACGCATACCATAAAAATATCAAAAAATCTTAAATACAATCATTACAAAGTATGCGTCACAACTACGCAAAACGGTCATCGCTCAGCATAATGCTGGGACTCGGGTGCGAGACAGAGCCACAGCGCTGGTTTTCAGCGATAGTCGGTGTCGACTGGGTGACTCCGAATCAATGAAACCTTAGTGGCAAATAACGGAGCGAACAGTTTTATTTATGAATAAAAAACAAATAAATGAGTAAACAGTAATAGGTAATTGATCGTACCTATAGAATTTTTTATGGTACAAGCAGTGGAACTATATAATTTATAAGGGTACTACATTATCGCATTGGGTCTAGCCTGTAAGGATTTTGTATTTTTGGAGTGAATAAAGAAATAAATGTTATAAATAAAATAGAAATACAGTTCAAATAGATCCTTTTGGGCACAGCAATTGAATAAAGTAATAAATTCTCTTTCCTCTTAAAATAAAATCGGTTAAGTGCGAGTCGAACTCGTGCGCCGAAGGTTCCGTACCTACCCATTAAACCATCTTAATAAATCTGGTTTAATTTTTATTGGTGGCTAAGTTTTAAATATATGGGCGAATTTAGATTTTCGCGAAAACTTGTAAGTATAGGTTTTGAGTTGAAAACCTATATGGTAATTCCCGTTGACCTAGAATCACGCAATTTGCCAAAAAGTAAGGCCTTACAGCACAAATAAAGGTAAAAAACCAAAAACAAAAAAGCTGCATAGTAAAAAAAAAAGTTACTTTTTAATTATTTTTTATCTTCCTGGGCAAAAATAAATTCTTCGCTCAATTTTTCTACCATGCATGCCCTGTACTACCACATGTTAGCAACTCAACCATTACAGCACACACACACACACACATACACACACTTAAAACTTAGCAACCAATAAATTTTATTATGGCGGTATAATGGGTAGGTACGGAACCCCCGGCGCACGAGTTCGACTCGCACTTGCTATATTATTTTGTTTTAAAGATCTTCAGTTAACAAAAAAATAACAAAACTGCACATAACCTAAGACACATTTACACGATAGAACACAGAACTCTTTATGAGGCTTCTTCCGCCTTACAAAGTATATCATAATATGATTTTAACGATCTTAAACTTTTAACAACAATAATAATTATCGTAACTTAACATTTTTGCAAATTATTCAGAAAATCTTATAATATCGTTGCTTAACTGTGAGACAAGATAAATAAAAATAATTTAAGTAAATATGTAGAATAGTGGAATCGGCAGGTAGGTTGGGAGGGGGAGAGTCGGGGGATAGTTGTAAAATCTATTGAAAATAAACTTTAACATAATAATACAAAACCAATTTGCAAAACTTCAAAAAAATAAATTCACACATTTTACAAAGAAACATCAAATACACAAAATCAGGCTCAGAAATGCAAATGAAATACAACTAAACTTACCACGCACCAACTATGGCAAAAAAATGTAATGTACGAAGGTGCCGCATTGTATAATAAACTACCAAACAACATTAAAAATGCTAAATCCATGTCAATATTTAAGAAACACTCAAAATTACATATCCTTAAAAAAGCGAGCGCACCTTAGTACATTACATACCACTTCCAGTTGCTTGCGCTCTTAAACATACACAGAGGTGTATGTTTACGTACTAGCGAAGGTTCTAGCTGTGTTATTTTTTTTCGATAACCCTTCACTTTTAAAATATTTTTATATATCGTAATTTCTTTTTGCCAATACTGTACGTAAATCAATAATATATTTATTTAAATTAGTTAATCATTTCTAATGTAAGTTAAATAATTTCTTATGGGAAATAAAGACATCGCAAACCTCAAAACTCTGTTTTTTCGATAGTCAGACAAAAGTTTGCAAGTCTGCCAATATTTTTTTAAGTGCACAGACCATATTCCTGATATTCTTCAAAAATGTACTTAATTCACATAACCGACGTGTTTGTATGGCCGTACATAAAGCAAAAGAATTGTGTAAGGATCGTAGGAGGTGGCTTTGTAGTTGCTGCCTACCTCCATAGGAAAAAGGGAAAAATCGATTTTCTTTCAGATTTTTATGAATGTATAGAAATATTTTAACGAAACAGCATTCTAGATTTAAATTTATAACCAATCTTTTTTCCTTACAAAATTATCCAAAAGGCAGATTTTTATAGAAATACGAGGATCTTTTGTGTTGTGAGTGCCTGTAAATTCTTGAAGGCATGTAGGATGTAGGCATTTTAGTAATTTATAACATCGCTAGCTATTCATGGCAGTTTGCGTAGGAGTTCACAATTTGAGACAATGTATGATTTAACGAGTTTTCATTCTTGAGTATGACATACTTATTCATATAGATCCTCTAAACATTTTAAGGTACATTATTTTGCTGAGACAGTTAAATAACAGTAGAATTAGGTCTTCTAAAGCTCACTGAACAGTAAAATGCTTATAAGCAATCAAAAAAGACTCTTCCATAGAGTTCGATGACCACTCGTCTAGCCTCACTTTCTTAACTAAAATAAATAAGACATGACGACCTTCACCACCGTAATCCAAAACTACGCTGAAGCCCAAAAACGCAGACTTCATCGACATGTGAATGTGGAGGCAATCCAGCTAGTTTTTATTGATATAGAAAAATATAAAACCGGTCAAGTAGTGCAAGTCGGACTCGCGCACGAAGGGTTCCGTAACATTATCGCAAAGAACGGCAAACAAATTACGTTTGTTGTATGGGAGCCCCATTTAAATATTTATTTTATTCTGTGTTTAATATAAGTTGTTATAGCGGCAACAGAAATACATCATCTGTGAAAATTTCTAGCTATCACGGTTAATGAGACGCCTGGTGACAGACAGACCGATGGACCGCGGAATCTTAGTTATAGGATCCCATTTTTACCCTTTGGGTACGGAACCCTAAAAACTAAAAAGTTTCAACACCTATCATTGATTTTTTTCGTATAAGAAATGCCAATTTCCTCAGGATGTTAACTTTTGCCGTTGGGAGCAGTGATGAAATAAATGACGTAAATAGTAAAACCATCATACGACTATAGCACTTGTAACTCTTCAATCCAACCAACACCATTTTTGGTTCCCTTTCCCATAAAATATCAATACTTATTCTGTTAAGTTGCACAACAAAATAATCTAACTGCACTATATGATACACTCGCGGTTGAAACTTAGCAAGCATTCTAAAGTATGAAGGTGTATGGCTGGACTCTAAAGTCGACCTTCCACTGCTGTTAGATATGCACGAAGAGATATGCCACGTTAGCTGGCCAGGACATTTGTTTGCTAGCTACGAATTCGAAGAATCATGGTCTTGGGTCAATAGAGACCTGATTATATGCATTTGCATGTTTGCATATGCATTTGCATATTTAACCCCTTTTACCGGTTATTGCATATTAACTAAAACCTGGTGATGATTCATATTTTTGTACAAGTATCAACTTAGAATCAACTACTTTTTTCTGCTTATAATAATGTTTTGAGCGACACACTCTTACTACCGAACATTTGGAACAGTCCCTGGTCATTTATGTTTACAAATCTTTAGAAACCTCCTTTTGTATTTTTTATGTTGCATATAATCTGGACCCTAATGATTAATCAATCCGCTTGGCCTGTGCCCGACTTGGGATCAGCTTCAGTTTAGACGGATATTTACTGCTGAATATCAATATTATACTGCATGATTTCTGCCTTCACAACCCCAACAATACCGCTTGAAAAGACAGGTCAGCTTTTTGGTTTCCTGGCTACCCATTGCAGTTAATGATCACCAATGAAGCATCTCCGTATGTGTTGATAGTATGAAACGTTAAATAAACACTATAAAATAAATAAACGCTATAAAATCAAATAATTCTGGCCATAGGTCGCAGAGAGTAATCACGTACATATATATTAATACATTTTAATACATAATTCCATAATATTAGTCTTTTAGAGTTAGGCAAATCTCAGCGGAGACTAGCTGTCGGCATGGGACATACTTATTATAATACACATTCCAAAATTGTTTGCGCTTACATATGTTTTCTCTGTTCTCTTACTATCATAGTCCAATGGAATGAAAATCGACACGACCAGAGAGATCAGACCCAAGACCAACGGCTTAACGTGCTTTGCAAGGCACGGGCTTAAGACACCGATAGCCACCAAACTCTTGGCTGCTGCTGTGAAATTATCATTTAAAACCCCTATAATCCAGGTAAGGCAAACCGAAACAAAGCTGCACAGCCCTGCAGATGGGGCAGTTGCTCCTAGCTGCATCAGCAGTGAGCTGTGGTGCGTGCATATCTTAGCTGGGGTCTGCTTTGGAGCGGTACCTTAATGTCAGGAGTCAGAGGCCACAGTAATCCGCTGCGTTCTGGCTAAGGCACGGACTTGGCTCAAAATATGGAAAGGATTATCCTGGAATGGGAGTCACATACGGGTAGGTATTTTGTGTGAACCCGCTTGATGATGTTATTCACTTAAAGGAGGCATCGGACAAAACAATGTGCGCTAGTTTAGGAGAAATTATTCATTGATATTCTTTATTTACAGGATTATCTTTAAATCTTTATCTAACTTACCTAAAGTATCTTACCACTTTGTTGACTGGATAATATGTTTAACGGCCGACGGAAAAAGAATAAGTTAGAGTGTTTATCTGTGTATTGCCTGTGGCATCATAGCTCCTAAACGGATGAACCGATTTTTTTTTTATTTTTGGAAATTTACTTTGTCGACAGTATGTTTGATGAAAATCGATTCAGCCGTTTAAAAGTTATGCGAATTTTACTCTTAAAATCGGGTTTTTTTTTCGGCAGATTTCTTGTTATAATTACATGGTTCGATCGACAATCGATAGTGTACTTTAAAAACATGGGTTATATGCCTCGGGGTTTTTTTTTAATTTTGTATTCATCTTGTTATAAGGGGCTTTTTCCATTTTATCAAGTACTAATACTATAATCGAATACTGATAGTTGCCTGACAATTTGAAATAGAAGAAAATAATAGTCCTTTTGGTGTAGATACCACAGTTTTGGGAATTAATATGAAAAATGATCTAGACAAAAGGTGGGTGAAGAATAATTGAAAAGTATGAAAGAAGAAGACACGTTTCGCCGAACCCAAATTAATGAGGGCGATACGTTTGAATTTGCCGCTAGGGGCGCTGGTGTAGAGTGAGGTCTTTCAAAAGTCAAATTTTACAGTTTTTCGGCTGTTAGCCAGAGTTTATGTACTATTTCTTTATTGTTTCGAAGGTTTGCTAAATATGCCAGATAGGTTTCACCAACCACTGCTTTAAAGAGTTTTATGTTTCGGGGGGCTGCGTGATACTGCAGCATACTATTTTATATTTAATCTGATTTCTACCGCATTACAAATTATTTTAATTCAAACTTTGATTCCGAGCGCGTAATATCCCGTTTAAGTTTTTGCGTTTAATAGGACCTTACTATAGTGGCACCAACTGGTGAGCGAGCACAAAAACGGAAGCCCTCATTCAGAGAAGGACCCGATAATGATGGTATAGTTACAACAGTCCTAAACTTTTTTTAGCTGCGAAAAAGATTTAATATTTTAAATAGACAAAAAACGTTGCCCTATGTTTTCAACTCTATAGTTACATTACGTACATTGTTAATGAAAAAATATTTAACTAAAACATTTTGTTAGTAAAAAAATATATGAGAATTTCATACATTTGTGAAAGGATTCTTTGTATGCCTTTAGTTCGCTGTGGATAATCTCGTATTTAATGTGTAATAATGTAAAAGAAAATTGCTTTAAACATTTTATTTCAAACATTGAAATAATTTTAAAAAATGAATAAAGTACTTTTTATTAAAATATTCATAAAGTTAAAAGAGAGCTTTCATCATTATCGTCATCATGATAATTTGAAAAAAATAATAAAGTACATTTTATTAAAATATTCATAAAGTTAAAAGAGAGCTTTAGATTTTATTATTTTACGTATCTATGAGATTCTCGGGTCCCGGACCTTTGAAAAGCGTACCAGCGGGGCGAGCATGGGCGTATCCAAGGCGTTTGTGACAAGACATGATAAATTATATCATGTCTTGCAATTTGTCATAAATGCTAGCAAGGTTCAAACATGTGACATATTTTAAAGGCATGTCCTTTCTGGTTGCTACCCGGCGAGCACGGCTTACTGTGACATGGCTTGAGTCACACATTTCATCGCAATTTAGGCGATAAAGCCATTTTGTCTTGAATGTTAGCAGGTGGCTTGAGAAAATTTCTTGAAGTTTATTTGACATTGAGTCTTAGTTGCTATTACGGGCGCACCCATTTTGTCACAAATGTCACGTTTTGACAGATGATTAAGAAAATGTGTCACTTTTGTTCGGAGGTGGTGATAAAATTTGATAGTGGAAAAAAAAAAAATTCGTAAAAATCTTAAAGATCTCAATCATCAAAGACCGAAATATATGGTAAGAAGTTATGTCACAAGTCAAGAAATTATCTCACGCCGCCGTGCCAGTATTTATGGCAAAATGGCTTTATCGCCCAAACTGTGATAAAAAGCGTGACACAAGCCATGTCACAGTAGGCCGTGCTCGCCGGGCAGGAGCCGAAACCAACTGGAAGAGGCCTTGTTAGACATGTAGCTTGATGTGATACTTATATTCTTATTTGTTTGGTGTACCATGATAAAAACATATGAATGACAGCTAATTCCTATAGAATCCATACTATATTGTTAAAATAACATTATGCGGAGATGCACCATCTATATTTCGCTAGTTAATATTTTAGTCCCTTGTAATAGAGACGGATTTAGATGAAACTTGGCACACAAGTAGATCATGTCCTGGATTATGGCGTAGGGCAGATACTTTTTATCTCAAACATAATTTACCCGACATTCCCGCGGGCAAAACTGCTGCCAGAAACTAGTATCAATATATAGCCAGACATCCAAAATTAACATAATATTACAAAATTAATTTATGTCCAAATAAAACAAAAATAATACCCGTCTACAAAAGACAGAATAAAGCCACATGATAATGTACAGTAAAAAGATCTCACCCTGTGCTAACAAGACAAAGATTTAAAAAGTAAGGAGCTCTAACGTCAAAGGACTTTGATTTATTCGATACTTGTCGGTGACACACTGAGAGGAAAATAAAATCTGTTTCAAGCTAATATTTTGAGTCTGGTCTTGACAGGATATGTAAAAAAAATTACTTGCATGCCGGTTGCATAGAACGTTCTTAAGCGATCCACAAGTTTTTGAAAATGAAATGGCTCAGATATTTTAAATATGTAACTGATAAAAGAAAGTTAGTGTACCAGAGGGGTACACTAACTTTCGCCAAAACTGGCTTTTCTTCAAAAAATTTATGAAGTTTTGACGTTTTTGATTTTCAGCACGATTCAATGACACGTCTTCAAAGGTTTGATTTTCCTGTCGATTGAATGAATGAATGAAATAAAAAGTAAATCGCTCTTCTTTTTTTGTCTTCATTGCTGAAGGTCGTACCCGTCTTGGAATGCTTTGAAGGAGTCATTGACATTGCATAAGTAAATAACTGTGAATTACATTTCAATGTAATTTCGGATACCCATCAAAATATTAATAATCCTGCATTAACCTAACGGTGGCCTGCACCAATAAAACGTATGTATTTGTTTAGCCAAGTGTTTTGAAACCATTCTCTATAAACTTATTCGGCGAGCAGAAACAGCTTTTGTTTGCCTCATTGTACACTTAACTTAATCCAAAATATGTCCACCTTTCATCTCCTTGTCAAATCTGAAATCTCAACTAGGAAAACTTGAGCAATAAAAATGTTTCCTACACAAGAATTGTATCATAAAGTTCAAATAACAACCGTTATTAGGCTTTATTGCTCAAAACATTGTTTATGGGATGTTCTAAATTCATTTTTAAACTTTTGCTGGGAATCAAATTTTACAGCACCTTTATGGTGAGAGGAGTGAAAGGAACTTAAACAACATATGAATTTTAAAAAGTCATGTTGGTATCTGGTACGAGTTCAAGCACGAGAGGCGAGGTCTTAACTACTGGGGCCACATAGACATGTTGATCAATGCTCGTGTCTTCTCTGTATGAGAATAGGCCTTTGCCCTCTAGTTCCCACTAGAGGGCAAAGGCCTATTCTCATACACACAAGCTGGTATAATTATTATTTAGGAGTCAGATGTATTAATAGTCCCACTGTTGGACATATCTATACTTCTCAGCCTTCCACTCTACCCAGTGTTTTACCTTCTTTGCCCAGTGCGGGTCGATGGATGTCTCATGGCTTCGAATTTTTGGTTCTAAGACATACCGGTTTCCTCAAGATGTTTTACTTCACCATTTTGAGAAGAAATAATTTAGCTTACCACGCTTTCCGTGGCACAGAAGAGTCTCAGTAAATAATGGTCACTTATTCACGGACCGACGAGTTGCTTAACTTTGATGATTGATCCTTGCAGCTGTCAACTTAGTCACATGCTCCTTAAATGCACATGACACTTGCATCATTATATACTTAGACTCATGCTTTTTAACACGCTTTTATTAGCTTGGTATATACTTATCTATGTAACGGAATCTTTGAACGTGATTTTAACCCACTTCACACGCTTTTTTATGTCTTTTTTTTTGGTAATTACTCTATTCTTAATTTAAATTTATTGAAAATTATTTTCTACTTTTAAGTTAGGTATTCAATTAAAGAGTGTTTTTAAGTTTTTTTTTAATCTATTATTTTTACTACGATCCTTACATACCTTTCATTACTTCGTGTACATTTATACCAGATGTTTGTCCGTTTTTTTGTTCTCATGAGAAACCTTCACAAAGCGCCTAGACTTTTGAGCAAATGATCAGCGAGTGTGAGAAACCACATCGGTGATTACCTTCAGCACAAAGAACTCGTTGGATCCCCATGCTTCTCAAAAAAACCACTTCAGAACTCTATCTGTGCAAAGCCTGTCAGGCCTGGCTCTGGAGAGCTGTAAAAGAGTCTCCGCAGAGCCTCGCTGTGCACGGCAGCTCACTCGGTGGGGGACAGATGTCAGATGTGCTCCACTCACGCCGCTTATGAGTACTATGCACCTGGCCTCTCTGAAGAACTATCACAAATAAGATCCATATTAATGTCCTCCGTCGAATGACCGGCAGACCGACAAACAGATGACACAGTCCACATATTTTCCGGAAAAAGCAACAAATAGGGTTATATTGTTATAAAGAACAAAGGTGTAAGGACACCACAATCAGTTTGTTGCTTCCCATGTCATAATTAACACTGGTTTATTTAGGACCATTTGTTATTGCGTTTGTTTGATGTAAATCTGTGGATTAAAGGGACCAGTGTTTAAGTAAATTTATTTTTTACTGTAACCGCGGTTACGATTGAAGATAAATTTAAAACGAGCGTTTTATTTGCCCAAGGAGACGTGCCATCGGAATAAAAAGTATCAATATTTTTCCAAAGCCGGTAAGTCGTTAAAAATATTCAAATATCAAAACTCATCATCACCAACATTATCTCAGGTGAAATACATGCACTGCTGAAAGGCCTCCTCTAAGTTTCACCACACTGACTGGTCGTGTGCGTCTTGCATTCAGCGGATCACCACAACTTTAAGGTTATCGGTCTATTTAGTGGGACGCCTTCCGATTAACGCTGCATCTTCAGATCCGTGGTCATATTATTAAATTAGTCAAATAGGACTAACTTTTAAGCAGAAACTAAACAAACAAAACGTTTTGGGGACACTTTTATTATGCGTACAGCTAAGGAGTGAAATTCCCTGCCGGAGTCTGTGTTTCCCGATAGTTACAATCTAGGAGTCTTTAAGTCAAGAGTGAATAGGTTACTACTAGGCAAGCGTGCTCCACCGTCGACCACATCATCGCTTACCATCAGGTGAGATAGTGGTCAAGGTGGTCAAGCGCGAGCCTATCAATATTAATAAAAAAAAACTCCGTTTCTTTGATATCCATAAAAGAAAACGCATTTACGCTAACCTATCTTAACAAAACTTTCCGGATTGAATAAGAGAATGTTGAAAAGATAGACTAAGCTATTCGTTTTTAGAAATGCGTGTTTTTATATTTCTTAATCAACGGTTTAAAGAATATCTGTAAAATGCAATAAACGGATCAAACATAAATGTTAACACTAAGTTAACAAAAAAAATTACATCAGACTTCAGAATTTGAATTCCAAGTTCTTTTACCGACAAAGGAAAACAGCAACACTTCGATAAAAATCTTCATCGCCAGCAAATATAAGGCACTACGCAGACCAAGAAACTTTTTGTTGCCGATACGGGATACTGTTTTGTGAAACCAAGTTTGTGGTATCCGTTTTCGTCTATTATTATGACCGAACATTTACCTCTAGTAATTAGTTTTCTTTTCGATTAAAATAGTTTATTCACGTCTATGAGACATGGAATCAGCGATCATTAAGTGGAATCAACTAAAAACCTCAGTGGTTTTTTTTCGCTTGAAATTAGTTTAAAGTAAAAGTTTAATTTCGTCTTGGAAATATCAGGTTCATCAGAACACGAGTAGACGAGGCAAAACTGCAAGCCTGCATGTCAGGAATCAAAGTCCACTTTTTGTTATACATAGTTTTCAGTTGCTTTGATCCGTCAAAGCAACAAAAGTATCTACGTTTGCGTAAACCCTTGAGTGTGCACTAAAATATAGGCCATCTTTTAGTCTGTGAGGCAATAAAAAAAAAGATACTTAAAGGAAAAGGAATACAGAAAACTCAAAGCTAGTGTCTGTATTGAGGTTATTCTCATCGAACTGTTAGGAAAAGCGGAGAGAATTGGTAGAATTTTTGAATTGGAAATTCAGTCGCTATCATCCGGGCAAAAATTTATTGATTTCATTTGGGTTTAGATGGAAGAATGATGGCTTCCAAAATCGGTGTATTGGACGAGGTGATTTTTACTGCAAGAGCTGTAATTCGAGCGAAGAAAGAAAAATATCCGGTACACAATTATTGAGAATTCTTATTGACATTGTGCCATGAGTGAGTACGAGTGTTGCTTTGAAGTTGGAAATATTTTTTTGTTAGATAGTGATTGTTGAAAAATTTTGTCTCTTATAAAACTCGAAAAAATGATACAAATATTTGTAAATTGTCTTTAAAATTTCGTTGTCAAGAAATCTTTTTTCTATAGGCGCCTAAACTATGACCACTATCACCAATGGTAACAATTATTTTAAATCTTCCTAAAATGCTCAAAACGAAAATTAAAACAAAAAAAATAAGCACAATACGACTCCTTTCTCACAGAGATAGCTATCAAAATTGCTCCTAAAAATTTCAAACAAGAATAAATTTTATTCTTCACAAATTCTTACCCCTTTTTATTCGAGTACCTGTAGAAATGTTTTGCAACGAATCTTTATTACAAACATTATCTTAATTAGGAAAGAGGTGTAAATTCTGCCTTAAGGCTGTTTTATAATGATCAAGTTTTCGCTGGAAATTAAATTGATTTTCATTGTTTTAGACTTTGTAATGTAATCGTTTGGAGGGCGGAAAATGTCGTGAGGGTTTTGCGAGAGTGATTTTGATTGTGAGATTGTGGGGTTGTGTTAATTACTAGCGGTTCACCCTGGCTTTGCTCAGGTTATTTATAGATAAAAAATATTTATGTATTTATTAGTCTCATCAACAATTTGTAAACACTTAAATATTACAATAATTATACACTTATACTATGGTCGAGTGTCTCAATTTTTAACAGGTGAGCACCACATATGCGAAGATAGTGTAAAAACATTTAGAAAAAACTTAACCTTAAGGATAAAAAATATACTTTCTCCACTCGAAATAACGTACCTTTCAAATGGTGAAAGAATCTATCAAATAGATGCAATGTTTCCAAAGAATACCCTCCACTCAAAATTTACTCTTACATGTATTTATTTTAAAATGGAAGACTAGACCAAAACATCTGACAAACAATCTTACCAAGGAGTATCGTATTAACCAGTGACAGGTTGATGTGAGGGGTTGTGGAGGTCAGATACGAAGTCACTCTATGGAGGGTAGGATAGATATATGGTCCCCCTTTTCCGCACTTAGACACACATTTGTTTTTTTTTCGGTTTTCTTGCAATGACAAGAATATTTACTTTTTAAAGTATTACATTATTTGGATCATACTTTTTTTATTTATTTATCTAAGTTAGTTTTAATCATGGTCTGGCTGTTTGAGGAGTTTATGCGGCCTACCCGAATGTCCTTTCTATGGTATTGTTCGTCAAATCGTTGAGCTCCTTTAATTCTGAGTTGAGCTGCACGGTTATTGACAAATGCGTGCACTGACTGGACAGGTCCACTCAATCTGGCTGGTTCTTTCCTCAAAAGACCATTCAGACTTCAGTCTACATGGTCTTCACATGATTTAACCAAAATTTTGTCTGGACTAGAAAAGAGACCGTGACCTATGAGTTGTTTTCGGCCTTTCTTCTCAGAGTAGTCAGATAGGAAACGCCGACTTCATCTAGTTTTAAAAAATATGATCGACATGTAAAAATGTTTGTACAAACCAACTTACAGAAATAAAATCATTTGTCATTTATCCGTTTTGCGTGCAGGCCTCCTCTCTGTGAGAAAAAAAGGGCCGTAATCCACCACGTGCGGCTATTGCGAGTTGGTGGATGTCACATTTCTTAAAAAAAATTGGTCTAAGACATGCCGGTTTCTTTACAAAGTTTTCCTTCACAGTTTTGAGAGCAGTGGTGATGAAATAATAAACACAAAATAAAGCACCTGCAATGTAGCGACGCTTGGGGCAGGTCCTACATCCCGCAGTGGACGTATTTCGGCTGATATGATGATAATAATGAAAGCACCTGCTCGGGTTCAAACCTGGGACCACGACCTGCAACTTGGAAGTCAACGGAGACTCTTATTTCTGTCTGCACTGTCTAAAGTAACCTTACATGAAGAAGATGACAGGAGCTGAGTTCGCTCTCTTTGCTCGCCCATTTCAGATCCCGTCATCTCCTTCGAACCTAACCTATCCGTGTCGGGGTGCCCTAAGGCCCCGAGGTTCGAGGTTCGGGTTGAGGTTTTGACTGTAACAGATATATTATTTGCTAATCCATGTCAACATTAAAATAATTTAATAAAACACATATTTGTATTACCCTGCCCAATAAGTGATGGACATTATTCAGAAAGTCCTGTCAATTTAATTAATTTAATAGTTTTTTATCATATTGGCATTTTGTAAATTGCTGGGGCATTATGAATAATGCCTTATTAATCATATGGACCATAAATATTAATATAGCAAAGTGTTCCATTCCAGGAGTTATAGGGTTTTTTTTCTCGTTTTTTCTCGCCTGGAGTCCGAATTTATAACTATTATAACTAGTCCCTGGTTCAAAAATCAAGTAATTTTATTGTGAAATCATCTTTACACCAAAATATAAAGTCTTGATGCAATCAGCTTTACAGGCCTATAGTCGCTTATTGTTGGCTATACAAAAAAAACTCGTAACAATAATAATTTTCAATGGCAATCCTTTTGTTTTTTTTTCAACGCGGGGCGCGATAAAACTTTTTCTTTTAGATAAAAAAGTTACATTAGAATTGAATTAGCGAAGTTTAGTTCGGAACAATGCTTGAATTTTATTTTTTAAGTAACTTTTTGTGTATCTATTATGTTTGTTTTTGAAAATGGAGCGTTGGGTATACCTACATGCAGACTTACAATAAAGCTATTTAGAACAATATAGTTATGTAGGACGTGGAGTTTCTTGCACCGTCCATCTTTTCCATAGAGATCTACCTTCGGTTGCGAATGTGCTACTAGCTTCATGTTTTGGTCTAATTGAAATAAATGAATTTGAGTATGATTTTGAGTATATTATACTAACTATCCTATTATGAGAGGTATTTCCTAGTGCAACAGAAAAGTTCCTGTAAATAGTCGTAACCAGCCTGCTTTGCGAGAACAATGCGAAGACCATCTTTCATAGAAATTGTGCTTTGGGTAATATAGTCCGTTTGTCAACGGAGGCTTTTATAATTCACGGTTGCTCAAATAGAAATGGAACCGATTTCAATAAAATCAATATAGAGTGGACATAAAAATAAGACAACTTCTTTACCCATGTCAGGTATAGGTAGGTACTCAAATCTTAATCGTACTATACAGGGTGATATTTTCAAGTGGGTGTGGATGGCCAAATCAGAAACTATGAGGAATAGAGAGAAACACTCAAAGGAGTTACGAGGCCGATTTTGATCAAAACTAGAACTGCATTATTGTTTTTTTGAAAAATCCAAATTTCTATCCAGAAATCGAACCCGTTGATTTTGAAAAAATACAATAGGCTGTTGATAGCGATAGTTTCGCTAATAATAATTAAATTCTGTAGTAGCAATAACTTAAGAAAAGACCTCATAGCAGACGAATACGTCCTCGCCGCTGCCGCTCTAAACAAGTGATATTCTATCAACCAAAGCGTCGCTATAGCCATGAGAATAAAAAAAACTCTTTTACAAATAATACAACCGATTTCCAAATAAAAACAGTGAAAAATAACTTCTATTTCGGTAATCGGTGTTCCTGTTTTCGTTTCTTCGTTTTTGACCGAACATACAAAAAAAAAATATAAACAACCGAATTGAGAAGTTTTTGGGAAGTCAGTTAAAAATTACATATTGTAATGAATTGTCACGAGGAGCTCGTGGCTAAATAATAACAGCCGCACGGGTCGATCTTCAAGGTTAACCAATGTTTGACGATGTCGGTCCGTGGATGGGTGACCAGCCAGATTTTCAACATATCGAGTTTCCTCTGTGCCTCGGAAAGCACGTTAAGCCGTTGGTCTCGGCTGTCATTTGAAGATCTTTGACATTCGTTACGGGTGGTCAGAAGCTTAAGATCTGACACCAGTCTTGACAAGGGGTACCGTGTTACCCAGTTACTGGGTTGTGGAGGTCAGATAGGCAGTCGCTCCACGTAAAACACTAGTGCTCAGCTGAATCCGGGAAGACTGGAAGCCGACCCCAATATAGTTGGAAAAAGGCTAGGCAGATTGATATTGTAATGAATTGTCAAGCGCTACCAAGGTCAAGGTACGAATTTCAAGTGATCAATCCCTTACAAATGGGCATTTTGACCGTCGCCATTGCTGATAGAATACAGTATGTCTAGAACTTTTACTCTAACACACTATGTCTAGAGCTCTACGTTTGGATTATCTGCAGGCAATCAACAAACCCTTAACTGTGATCACAAAACTTAGTTCAAGTTAGGTTTACTAAGCTAGTTAGTTAAAGTGCTTGCTTAATTTATGACGGGATAACGTAATGTGGTATTTCATAGAATCATGTTGTGGTTACTTGTAAGTGTATGAGTTTAAGGTTAAATAAGAGAGTCCAGATAAAGTGACATTATAACTTGAGTGATAGTGATTGAAAAAATACCGAAATGTAAGGGATTCACTGCACGTCATCTATCTATATATATATAAAAATGAATCCCTATTTCCATTGGTCACGTCATCACGCGTGAACGGCTGGACCGATTTCGCTAATTCTTTTTTTGTTGTGTTTTTTATTGTTAGGAGAAGGTTCTTATGAAAGAAAAATTAAAAAAAAGAAGTGTATATAGGTAGGGTAGGTATATAGGTAGGGCAGGTATGTAGATAGGGGAGGTATGTGGGTAGGGTAGGTATGTAGGTAGGGTAGGTATCTAGGTAAGGTAGTTTAGTTAAGGTAGGGTAGGGTAGGCTGTTGACGGGAGCGAAGCCGCGGGCACAGCTAGAATTATTATATTTGTTATGCTTGTCACTCCCAAGCCTATATTAAAAACTTTTTGACAATCGTTTTTACTGTCAATATGCCTCTTCCTCTTGGCCAGTTATGAAGTGTTAATTTGGTCAAAGTATATTTAAACTGAATTGCATTGTTTTTTAGGGTTCCGTACCTAAAAGGTAAAAACGGGACCTTATTACTAAGACTCCACTGTCCGTCTGTCTGTCTGTCTGTGTGTCACCAGGCTGTATCTCATGATCCGTGATAGCTAGACAGTTGGATTTTCACAGTTGAATCCAAGAAAATAACCTAGCAAATGTTGAGTAAGTATATCTTATCTATTAGAATAGGTAGGCATAACGTGAAATTGTCTGGCGTTAAAATTAACACCTCATCCCTTTGCTTAATTATGTAATAAAAGGTACGTTTAATTGTTCCCATTATGAAAGAACAACGTTTTGTACATTTTATATTATCCACTCAATGAGGAATTTCATGTTTCACTTGTTTTAATAATTGCCTTTCCTATAATGATCCCTATTTAAAATTAATTTTTAATTTAATTTTAGGAAATAGGGAATTAGCGTCGATTGATGTGGCAATACTTGTGTACTCACGTATTTCAGCTGATATAATAATGATGTTGATGATAATATGAAATAATAACTATGTTCGAAATGAAATTCGTTTTTGTAAAATTGTTCTAACGAAAAATCAAAACTGATTACAAGAATATTTAAATATTTTTTTAGTTTTATTTTTCACACACAACAAGTTATTCGACACACAATAACCGCTTTCAAACCTAAAACTAAAATAATCATTATGAAGTTCTAATGTCCACTTAAATTTTGCCCCAAATTCAAATTACAATATTTGAATTCAAAATGTCAAACACACTTCTTTTCATTCGAAAATAATCGTCATGGCACATTCCATAAGCTTATGCTTGAAAGAAAAAATCTAAGACAAAATTATAAAGGATAAACGATTATGCTAATAACGACTCGAAACGCCGAGAAGGGATAAAAAATTGTAATAAATTCGTGTCCAACACAGACATAAATCTGACTAGATAACGCAAGACCCTCCATCTGTATGAAAACCAAACGTGCCACTTTTTCATAAACAATTACAGAACTTTACTTACCGATGAATGAAAATGTCTCCATTGTCTCGGCAACTTTTTTTTTTACAGCTTAATACGACATAATTAGATTTCGGCTGATGACCAGTACCCGTGACTGGATCTGGACCTTATTGGTGATGTTCTTAAGAAAGGCCAGGTGCCCAGTACTCATAACTGGCGTGCATGTATGACTAGATGTATGAACGAAAATGAAGTAAAAGGAATATTTATTGATAGTAGCAGGAGACGTTCTGTAGTTTCTGCTTACCCCCATGGAAAAAGACGAAAAAAAAGATGAAAAAGACGTGAGTTAGTGTATGTAAGTGTCCGGTGACGCTAAATGAAACAGCTCAAAGTAAAAGCATTACTCTCATTTTGACTCCCTTTTCGACGCGCTAAGTACATACATTCGCCTCATCTAGTTAGATTTATGTCCATGGTGTCTCAAGTGTTAAGCGGCAGAAAAAATTTTATGTCCGTATCTCCCCTTAAATGTAGGGGTGAGACCTATTAATTATTTTGTTTAATGTTTTTAAGGTTTCATAGCCCGGTGGGCATGTAACAAGGTAGTTCAATGTAATTTTGTGTTTTAAGTTTAGGTGAAAAGCGGCTGTTGCAGATAAAAAAACATATTTTCGTTTTTTTTTTTTTTTTTTTTATAATGTCTCTCTATGAGAGAATTCTGGCAGGAAGTTATTTTATCAGATTTTTTTAAACTACAGCGAGTAATTTTTTTTTTCGAGCCTTTTTCGTCCTACTCTTCAAAGAAGAAGAAGTAGAGGGAGATCTTTTTATGTCTTCCTCCCCTTCTTCCACTTTTCACGAGCCCGCGTTTCCTCCTACCTGTTCTAGCAAAATCTGTCTAATACATCCTGCTATCTCCTTCGTAGTATCCCGTCTCACTGTCTCAAAAAATAAGGATAACAAAGTCTCTCTCAATTTCAAACGTCCTTAGATCCTTATATCGGATGCAAGTGTAGGCGACGCATTGTGACAAATATACAAAGATGGAATAATATCTGTATTACAGTCAGCAGCTGGTGCAGTTGCTATAAAAATCTTAAACTTACGAATACGATGCGAAAATACTTTAAAATCGAGAGATTCTTGATCTCAATAAGTATTCAGAACAAAGTAGAAATAATTAGCTTTTCTCTGAAGTTGTGGCCTATTCCAAAGGAACATTATGTCTTCACAAAAAGCTATTAAACTTAACGATAGTGTAACTTTCGATTATTGAAATAATTCTTGAAATCAGATAAGAACTTCTAAAGACTATCACTACATATTATAAAATAGAACAATGTCCACCGCCGTGTCGGTTCGCGATAAACTCAAAAACTACTGAACGGCTTTTAGTGCGGTTTTCTTCAATAGATAGAGTGCAAAATGAGGAATGTTTTTGTATATAATTTGTCACGGGCGAAGCCGGGGCGGTGCTAGTCTTCCATAAACAAACAGTTTTACCATAATCAATCATGCGGGTCCAGTGCGGGTAGGTGGATGTCACATGTCTTCGATTTTTTGGTTTAAGGGCATACCGGTTTCCTTATGATAATTTCCTTCACCTTTTTGAGAGCAGTGGTGATGAAATAATTGACATAAAGTAAAGCGTCTGCCTTGGTTTGAACCCACGACCCACAACTTGTAAGTAGCGGCCGTTACCACTGGGCCACCATTGCTCTCCTTAATATCTCCATACTCCATATATCTAACCTCTTTTTACTCTAGTTATTTCAGCACATCAAAAGGTTCCCTTTTAGATATAGCTGTTAGCAACAACACCGCCACCGCCGTATCCATATAAGTATGTTGTTTTTTTTGTAAATAAATTTTACTGTAAATATTTTTTGTTTGCCTGTCTATAATCTTTTCACGATTAAACCACTGAACCGATAAAGATAAAATTTGGTATAAAGATAGTTTGAGACCCTGGGAAGGACATAGGATAGTTGTTATCCCGGAAATCATCCTTAGGGGGATAGAAAGAGGAGTAGTAGTTTGTATGGTAAGCTAAAAATTTCTTAAATAAGGTGGCCCACACACCTGCAATATTATTTAGCGATATAAAAATTGGCTATTCGAAGAAACGGTACGCAGATGAAATCGCGGGTAACAGCTAGTAACGTGTAATGCGTATAAGTTTTAATGTATAAACATTGATTATTTCAAATATTCAACCCTTCATACAGATCATAAACAGATGCAAAGGTCGCTTTTACACATTGTGTCAAATATATACTAAGGATAATGTGATGTTATTAAAAAGCAAATAAATGTTGGCCATTCTTTATTTTACCTATGTAGCAGTTACTACAGTAGCTATAAAATACCTTTGACTAGTAGGCAAAGATGAAAAATACATAAATTTTGCGTCAAACCGCACCCGGTCAAATTAAATATGAATGCCCCTGAACGTAAAATTGATCCTGATCATTTCCTTACTGAACATTTCAGAAATATTTTCAGCAAGCCGTATTAATGCTATCAACTTTTCGCGCTGGATATTATGCTTGCTCATAAACCCTGCCAGTTTCCCTCTGTTACGTACATACATTTGGCTGTGATAACTACGCAACTAGCCTTTCTGAAGAACATCAACAATTAGGTCTGTGTATGCCATTTTAGTCTATTTTAAAAGATGAAAAATGTTTAATTTATTTAGATTTTTTTAATAATTCAAACGAAAATATAATAAACGATGAAGAATACGACATTACAATAATATTCGAAACAACAAGAGCGAACCGGGTTCAGAAGGGACACTTGGAAACTATTGATTAATATCGTTTTGCTCCAAACTTGTTCCAATGACGAAGTTTAAACTCTAAAGAGTTACTTTGAAAGGAATTCAATATCTTGAGTTTTGTTCGATTTTGATATAGAAGAAGATCGTACTGAGATGATTGGTTTTGTTTACAAGTTCTTGTTCAGTTGGTAAATGCAAGTGCAGCTGTATATTCTGTATTGTTTAAAAAGAAATATTCGCTAATAAACTTGATGATGTTTTCATTCCTTGTTTTCTAAAAAAAACTTCTAAAATAATGCCGTTTTTTACCCGACTGCCGAAGGCGGGTAATGTTTTTATCAGTCTATGCATGTATGTATGTATGTTTGTTCCTATGTGGCGTTCTAGAGACCAAACGCGTTGGCCGATTTAGATGATTCTTACGTCAATCGATTCGTCTTATCTTTGCGAGTGTCACTGGCTACATCAAAATTAGTAAAAAGGAAAATGGCGGATTTTGGGCGCCATATTGTGGGGGGCCAATTATTATTTTTCTGCCCAACCCTGCCAAAGCCTGTGGGGTATCAAAACAAAGGGTATTATTACACACGTATGTTTAATTGTACCTAACTAATTCGAAAGAACAATGTTACCTAAAAAGTTATAAAAAGAAACAGTTACTCGGAGGATATATATTCGCGAGTTGGCTAAACAAACCCAGATGTATCCACCGACTGCACAGCATTATTATCTTCTTTTTAGTTGGCTTTTTAAGCAGTCGGGTTCTAAGATTTTTTTAATTAACTTTTTTTTAAGTATTCTACTCTAATGAAGTGTCAGGGCCATGTCCATTCAGTACCTAAGTGACCATAGGCATTCTAACCATTAGCCTAAGTGCGAGTTTTAATTCATGCTCGATCCCGTTATAGCGTAAACCTTTGCTTATGTCACTTGGTACAGAAAAAAAGGGTTTTCCATTATTGTCACCAGACGACGCTTATCCAATTTCAATACAAATTGACGTAAACGTAAGCGCAATCAAGTAGGCATACAAAGTTGCACTAAGGTCACCGTAGACACGGGTAACAGGCATAACAAGCAAAATCCTGCCGTGAATTACCAAATTTTGAACTCGGTTAAAAAATGGTCTCAAAGTCTTTAGTGAATAATTGTAGAAATAAGAACGTTTGGGTATAATTCGTAAGTTTCAATAAAAAATATCTTTATATATAATTAGTATGTACCTAATCAATGTCAATGCCGAAAAATTAACTACAAGGAGTGATAAAAATAACGCCGCTTGTCTGACCCCTATATTCCATGTCATGTCTTCCAACTCGAAAATACCTCAAATCAAAAAATAAACAGTTATAACTTGTTATAATTTGACATTAATCGAAGGATTTGGATGATTTTGGATGGCGACTGATTCGATTAGAGTTCCTTCAAACGTTCTTGGAATATGGACCAAACAGTAATCAATCCCTCATATCCCACTGCTTCCTATAAACCCCAATATCCTTACTAATATTATAAATGTGAATGTAAGTTTGTTTGTTACGCTTTCACGCAAAAACTGCTGAATCGATCATCATGAAACTTTGTACATATGTATATTCTTGGAGGTATTAGAAGTAACATAGGATACATTTTATTTTTAAAAAAAATGGCTTCACTGCGAACAAAGCCGGGGGTAAAAGCCAGTCTTAAATAAAATTAATTAATCAAACACCAATCGCATATCACGAAACAAAACATGATCACCAATACTCCCCAAATCATTTTTAAACAAAAAACAATATGACTTCCACAGCAATAAATTCAAACACCGACCGAAACAAGAAAACAATGGTAGCAGTAAATTTCTGCCAGGAGGCAGACAACTTACCGAGTGTGAAATTAATTTAAGACCAGAAACTTGGCGGTAACTTTATCAGCATATTGAGAACGGTGCTCTAATAATAGGTGGCCAGCACTTGAGTTCTGATCAAAGGCCAGGTATGCAAGTGTTGGTTAGATCTTTGGCTGAAATTGTTATGCTGATGAATTTTGATGTATGTGTGTGAAATTTAGTTTGGTTGCAGTAAGATGTGTTACTGTTATGATTGATTTGGTTTTATGAGAGAACTCCGGCTTCTGGACAATTATAGAGGGTATTAAACGTCTCGGATGTAGGACTAGCTTGTGCTTCCGGCTTTGTCTACGTGGAAACCACCAAAAAACATCCTAGGACAATTGAATAAGTAGTGTAGTTTTCCATCCGAAATATTTTTTGGAATCGGGTTAGTACTTTCAGCGTGTCTCGTCCAAAATCAGTACTCCAAAAGCAGGAGCCGGTACTTCGGTTGATGGCAATAAATTTAAATTAACTTGAAAGATGTATTCCATATTGAGTGCTAACGAAGGCTTATACTACAATACTTAAAGTTAGATGATAGCTAGATGAACTATACAAATATAAGTCTGAAAACAACTTAATAGTCTACGTGCTTTATTTCAAAAACACACCCAATTACATCTAAGGACATAAGCACAAGGCCTGACCTGTTACTTGTCCAAAGTCACCTCTGGCTAAAGACGAACAAAATTGTAACAAGGTTTAAGTAAAGTGAACAAAGTTTGAGTATCCATTACTTTATTACTAATATACTAATACTAATATGCTAGTATACTAATAATAAAATAATGAAGAGGAAAGATTTGTATTTTTGTATGTAACGAATAATAACTTAAAGACTAATGGACCGATTTCAAAAATTCTTTCACCGTTGGGAAGCTGCACTATCCCCGGGTGACATATACTTTTTATCCCTCTATTTCCACGGGAACGGGAACAACACGGGTGAAACCGCGAGGCATCCGCTAGTTTATAATAATTATACACTTAAATACTTAATATTTATCATCATATCAGCCGAAAGACGTCCACTGCTGGACATAGGCCTCCCCCAAGCTTCGCCTCTCTGATCGGTCCTATGCGTTTCGCATCCACCGGACCCAGCCTTGACCAAGTCGTCGCTCCACCAAGAGCCTTTCAACGCTGCGTATTCCAGTACGCGGTCGCCACTCTAGAACTTTTCGGCCCCAACGGCCATCCGTTCTGCAAGCAATGTGCTCTGCCCAATCATATTATTACTGCGAAACTAACTCGGTCTGATTGTTTGTTACATTTTCGCGTTTAAACCGCTTAACCAATGTTGATGAATTTGATATATATGTACTCGTAAATAGAAGATTGTAGGATACTTTTTCACATCGATAGTAGAATATAATATAGGTACTTTATAGTACACCGAAAACGTTACACATTTCTTTTACAAAAACTTTTTTCTATGGGTAAAATGGCGTTCTTATCGCTGACAGTGATATCCACCAGACAACCTTTGGATGGATTGAATAGTATTCGACTTAAAAGCAGGCGAAACCGCTAGCATAAGCTAGTAAAATTATAAAACATAGTCTGGATGTAAATTAATCAATCACGCTTCAAAAGTAGAACGGATTCCGATAATACTTGCATACAGATAAAACCAGATCTGGATTAAGACCTCAATTTAATCTTTACCCAACTATGGTCAGATTAAAAGCCGTACTCAATTCGGCTTCTAACCTAACCCGATTCAGCTGACTTCCAATATTATACAGAGTAACTGCCTATTCTGACCTCCACTTATAGATATCCCCTACTGGGATAAGAATATTTTTATGTCCCGGCATTATGATTCCTAGGCACGGGGTCCCAGCGCCAAGTAAAAAATTTGATTCAAATAAATATAACTAAATGGCGTGATATGCATAATTTTTTTATTGAATTGTGTAAAATTAATATTTTCTAGAATTGATCATGAAAATTGTATGATCTTGTTTATTCAACTCTCCTAAGCACAAAATTATGGAACTCTTAATTCACATTTCAAAAATTATTTCAACGGATCATTTAAAATTAATTCCAATAGTTGGCGCAGTTTTAAATTTCTGAGACATGCCACTCGATTTTTACAGTTTTTACTATAACCTATTTTGGTACAATGAAACTGTAAAAACATGCAAAAAAAATACTATGAAACAAATCGTCACTATTTTTAAAGAAAAAAATAGTCACAAACCGAGTGGTATACTCGGTTCGTGACTTTAGCAGTGGAGCGGAACCGAAAGCGATCGATGTACTTTTAGTAAATAGTCCGTAAATGTCGTCGAAAAATGCTAGTTACGTCGGCACAGTTTCTTTGTATGGGATGAGCCATCTGTATGCTAGCAGGGGCGGCCTTAACAGCTGCGAGGCTCCGGGCGGGCAGCAGGTATTTGCGAGGCCCTAGTCCTTTTTACAATATATGAGATATACGAGAAAAGGAAAACTTTGCATTTATTGTTATTATTAATAATACTTTACTATGAAATCCTTAACCGACCAACTTTATTTCATTGTTAAGCATAACTGTTTGCTACGGTTACAATTGTAAGCTTTTTAGGCCCCTGCAAGAGCGAGGCCCCGGGCGATTGCCCTGTTCGCCACCCCCTAAGGCCGCCACTGTATGCTAGTATTGTATTATCTGTGGCTTAGGATAACTCGACACTTAATCGCAAGAGGAGCCGCGGGCAGAAGCTAGTTCTCCATATTTCTTCCTCTCCGCCTATAATTAACGCTGATGTTTCTTAGAAAACATAATTTTCTCACATCCCTTTGTATTCATACCACGTAATACAATTATATTATGACAATAGAGTCTAAATTACTTGGAGCGACGAGTCCCAAGATGTGTCTCGCTGTATGAATATCAAAAATACCTTTGTTTGACTTCAAAAATACACCTTAAACTGGCCAAGATAGGGTTGGATTTTGAACGAGGTTTTTAGAGGGTTGTATACAAACGAAGATGGTGAAGTGGGTTACATAAACTAAGCTTATTTGAGTGTTTAAAAGTGATATGTTTGGACGCTTGTCTTGGGATGAGAGTAAAAAGTGAAGTATGTTGTGATTCGGATTAAACCTTGGTATTTTGCTACAATAGCTGTTTGTTGTGCAATCGAGTCGCCTTAACCTTCAAGAGCTTATTTAAATTAATTCCTTCATTAAGTCAAAACAATGTTCCTGATAAAAAAGCCATGAAGTTTGCCTATGAAATACAATATAAGACTAAAATTGCAAAGGAAAGGGGAAACTGTCTTGAAAATGTTTTGAATATGGGTGGCTACAAGAGTGGGGAAAGTCAAAGTCAAATTCTTCATTTCAATTAGGCCATTGCGGTACTTTTGAATATAAAAAATTTAATTATTCTGTTCATTTGGCAAACTACCTTGTTATGAAGAAGAACGGACAAGAAACTCGAAACGTACTCTTTTAAAAAAGTGTTTTTAATATTTACATACACACATAGAAAGCAGTGGTGGCCCAGTGGTAACGGTCCCGACTTTCAAAACGCTTTATTTTGTGTAAATTATTTCATCACCACTTAAAACGGTGAAAGAAAACATCGTGAGGAAACAGGCACTGAGCCTGCATGGTGGATTAAGGCCCATTACCTCTCGCACAGAGAGGATGCCTGTATCCCAGCAGTGGAAACATTATAAGGATGATGACATAATACATTAATTCATATACGTGTTGACAATGCTCCCAGACTTATGTTGCAGCATGATTCCAAGCATTCTTATCTTGAATATAATCATAATTTGTACTATGCTTGTTTACAAAGTGTGCTTTTAACAAAAGTTTAAAATTTTCTTTCATCTAACTAGTTTTAATATATCACACGGTATTATGTTATAGAATTTAACGAAGTACCCCATGAAAGAAGTGTCTACTTTAGCTAAAAGATAAGATGGTTGATCTAACTTATCTCTTGACGATTAACCTGGCGACAGCACAGTGAAAGTTGTAACAGCGAGTGTACGGTTGGGTCAGGTTGACCCAATATTTAAAATTAAATTTATTTCCAATATTTAACGGGGTTGTTAAAAACTTTTCACTAAGATTAGAATATGTTATTATTAAATTAGGGTTCTCGAGGTATGAGGTACCTAAATTATCCCTAAATAGTATGATTTATTGAAAATCAACTAGAGTGGTACATTAATTATTACAAAAGTTACCGTCTATCTTATGGCAAAATAATCCTAATAAAATATAAATTTACTGTAAAAGACATATCATATAAATAATAATATTATTAAAATGAGATAATGTTGTTAACACGAAAAAATACAAAAAAAAAGTAAGAAAAAAATTTAAATCACCTTCAAGCTGTACTTTCTTTGGGTATTTTTTTTTCTTTTGGTCTGGTCTGTTCACCGGTTTAAGCGCAATACGACCGATTTTTTCAAGAAACCAAAAGGAGTATTTTTGTTAGCTTCGGCTACTGAGAAGTACAAAAACGTCATACAATATTTCTAGAAAATGCCATGTTTCAAAATGTCGCGGGTCACACAGACCCAACTGTCGCTCGCCGGGTTAACTGAGAACTCTGGAAGAAGTAGACATCTTACGTTGTTCTCAAATGAAATGGATAAGTGCAAGATATTATATATTAATGTTCCCACTGCTGGGTCACTGGCCTCCTCTCTGTGAGAGGGAATGGGCCGTAATTCACCACGTGGGCCCAGTGCGGGTTGGTGGTTGTCACATATCTTTGAATTTTTGGGTCTGGAACATGCCGGTTTCCTCACGATGTTTTCCTTCACCGTTTTGAGAGCAGTGGTGATGAAATAATTTACACAATGTAAAGCGTCTGCCTGGGCTCGAACCCACGACCTACAACTTGTAAGTCGCGGCCGATACCACTGGGCCACCACTGCTCTAATAATGAGATATATTAAAATTAATGGGTGGTTATATGTCGATTGTTATTTTGATATTTCTTGAGTCGTAATACAGCATTTACGGTCTATAGCAATTCTCAATTCTTTGCAAATTGTTTCGAGCCTAAAACATTTATTTTCATTCTAAACGTTCCCTAAACAAAACCATTTCCTAAAAGTACAGCCATGCACAAAAACACCTCAACGATTTTCAAATGTTTTTCGACCCTTGACCCAAGCAAGCAAGACTCTCATTATTCCGTAGAAGAGAACTCTTATCTTCGTACAACGGTAGTGCTTGGCAGTAATTATTATTTTTCAAGTATTCAAGCTAGGGAACAAAACCTTTTTCTACGTCATTATACTCCAGGTGATTGAGTGCGTAGAACACTTTGTCATGTCAGAGACTTACGTCCTTTTGGTGTGACACGGTTGTAATGAAGCTACAGGTTTTTAAGTACGGGTTTTAAATGGGTGCGTGGGTGACTAAATGTTTTTGAAAATCTGTTACATTTTCTTCATAAAGCGGCGAATTGTTGCCGTATGTTGTGGTGGCCCAGTAGCTAAAGATTTCGCCTCTCATGCGTGAGGTCGTGGGTTCAAATTTTTTTTTTTTTAAACTTTGCGCCACACTAGGAATTTCTTTCTGTATCGTGGGTGCGTTTACAAACATATAAACTCACATACAAAAACACCCAGAGCCGGAACAACTATCTGTAGGTCATACAAATATTTGTTCCGAGCGGGAATCGAACCCGCGACACGCAGCGCAGCAGTCAATCGCTCAACCACTGCGCCAACCGTGCGCCCAAATCTGGGCAATACCAATGTGACTTTTCGAATTTATATTCACATTTTCTGCGCTGATGTTCTGCCTAGACGTGATAATGATGGATGGGTCGTTGCAACGTATTGAAAACCGATGCAAAAGTACTGTTATTCTGCGGAACTTCATCATCATTATTATGATCAACAAATTTGCATGCCGAATTTAGTAGGCGGAATATGAAGAACTATTGTGTGTGTATTATAAGATCTGTACAATACCATATTTCACGCAAATAAATGAATATATCTATCTATCTATCTTGCGACTTAATAGCTCTTCAGGAGTATTGGTTGCTGCCGGAGGAGCTGCCGTTCCTGAGCACCATCCATGGTGACTTTAGCAGTACGGGGACCGTCCGACAGCAGACGTTGATACGTCTGCTGGCATGCTGTGTGGGTGATCCTATGGATGGGTGGCTCTGCTATGGCGTAAAAGTGTTTTTGGAGATGTGTCGGTCGTTCCGTGTGATAAGCAGCGAGTGTGTGCGATACGTATCAATACGAGTGAAAGACCTTTCATTGTGATGAGTGTGTACATGCCTACGGATGCAGTGAGTAACCTGCCGGCATTCTCACATTGTCTGGGACTGGTAAGTGCGATCGTGGACAGTAGTGATGTGGAGTCGGTCTTGGTGACTTTAACGCGCATCCTCATGAAATGTTTTATACGGACCTGATGAATTATTGTAGTGATAATCACTTCTCATCCGTTGATGTAGAAAGGTTGGGATTGACGTCGAACACGTACACTTATGTCAGTGATCATAACGGGGCTAGGCCATGGCTTGATCATTGTATCTGTACAGAATCGTCTCTGAAAACTGATCGTAGTGTTAGCGTTAGATATGATGTTATGTGGTCGGACCACTACCGATTGTTGATCAAATGCGACATTAATATAATTAGACCGAAAATAAAGCAGAGCATGTCCGATTATGATCTAGTTTTGTGGGGGAAAAAAAACTCAAAGGCTACCTACATCTACAGACAAGAATGTCATCGTCGATTGCGAAATATTGACTTCCCTAGCGTATTGACCAATTGTTGTGAACGCACGTGTAGTGATTCGAACCACAATAAAATAATTGACGGCCTGTAACCGTTCTAAGAGAGGCCGCCATTGCTAGCAGCGAGCCGTGAGTCTTTGGTAGAAGGCCGAAGACAACACGGTACGGTACGGTACGGCACGTTAAGGGATTGATCACGTTATATTTCGATTGCGCTTGGCATTCCATACAAAATTTGACATTTTACCAATCGCCATCACGACGCTTTTTAACCGACTTCGCAAAAAGAAAGAGGTTCTCAATTCCCATTGGTCCCATTTAATTTTCATCAAGATCTGATGAAGAACTTCGGAGAAATACATCAGAACTCTTCAATAAATGACGGTAAAACACTCGGGATAGATACAATCGCATGTCTGTTTATTGTTTACACCATTTCATAACAAAATATCACAGTGGTACTCTCTAAAGGGGTACGCAGGTGTGAACAGTTCACCCTGGTATACTCTCATTGCACCGGTTTTGTTTAAGTTTCATGTTATTGGGTTAATCTATTCTAGCTTCACTTTGGACACTATACGCGTAGGATCGCCTATAGAACTGGTCCATTATGTACCACAACTAAAAAGTGAAAATAAAAAACCTTTTTACAAAAATTATAACCGACTTCCAAACAAAAACACTACAAAGTGAAAAATAACTTCAATTTCGGAAGTCGGTGTCAAAAACGAAGAAACGAAAACAGAAACACCGACTTCCGAAATTGAAGTTATTTTTCACTTTGTAGTGTTTTTGTTTGGAAGTCGGTTATAATTTTTGTAAAAAGGTTTTTTATTTTTCACTTTTTATGTTGTTATAATGTCACTTGTCTTGTCTAGAGCCTCTTGTCTAGAGATTAAATTAACACTATTTCACGTGAAGCTTATATAAATAAAATCCTAACTTATTATTCGACGCAAAATACAATCATCTTACTTCAACAACAACAGCAAATTAAACATTATCGGTTCCCGAAATTGTTTCATAAATAATAAATCTAGCAATTCAGAAGAAAATACTGTCGCAATCGACTCGGCACCGACAGTCCACAATAAAACTTTCATCATAGTTTCAGAACTTATTTAAAGAAGTATATTACAAATATTTCGAGTAATAAGAGGTATTTGTAACCAGGGTTGTCAGCCGTTAGAATGAATTTCTGATCTGTTCTATACTGCACAAGAACAATAAATATTTTATTTATTGGAGACAAAAAACTAATTAAGAAAATACAAGAACAGCTAAAAATAATAAAACACAAACGTGTATTGGTGGCCCAGTAGCTTAGACCTCGCCTCTTGTGCTTGAGGCTTGTATTCAAATCCGGGCAAGTATCAATGCGATTTTTTACCCGACTAAGGCGAAGGGTTATGATTTTAGTATATGTGTGTTTGTTTGTATTAACGTATGTTCCTTCGTAGCGCCTAAACTATTCATCCAATTTTGATAAATAAGGTGTCAATCGATTCGTTATTATAGCACGGGTAAAATAGGCTAAAAAAATCCGGTGTCGGATAACAGTTATTATTAACCTTTTTGTTCAAATTAATAATAATATTATGTACTTTCTTCTTTAGAAGGATCGTTTTACGACGGGCTTGTGTGATTAGGTATGATTTGTTTTATTAAAGATATTTACCACAAATACAACGGTAAGGTGATCAAAACAAATCATGAAAAATTTTCGGGGGCCCACTCGATTTTGTTTTAGCAGTTGTCAACTGACTGATAAAAGTAAAATACCTATGATGACATGATTATTATATTATCATGATTGAGATGACATTATTGATATAATAACTGTAAATAATCTATACATATAAATAAAATTGGACTGTCTGTTTGTAATATTGAAAAAACCGTTTTTTACTACATGTATATGAATATATATACGGTACATACACCAAAATAACATTTTTTTTAATTTTTGTCTGTCTGTCTGTCTGTTTGTTCCGGCCAATCTCTGAAATGGCTGGACCGATATTGACGGGACTTTTATTGGCAGACGGGACTTTTAGTAGCTGATGTAATAAGGAGTAACTTAGGCTGCGTTTAATTTAGAAAAATTCTTTTATTTTAGAAATTTGTTAGACGGAACGAAGTTTGCCGGGTCAGCTCATTTTCAATAAAAATATAACTTAATTTGGAATAACTTAAAATAAAATGAAACTAAATAGGTATCATAACAAAAAAAATCCTCCCTCTGCACCGTGTCACACCGCCCTGGTCTGCGGTTCGCCCTTCACCAACCTAGAAGAGGCGAGCGGCAACGGACGTAGCTAATCTCTCAGTCAGTCGTTTTGCGCGGGCGGACGTCGAACGAAGCTGGCCCTTATTTTTATGTAATTTTATTATTTTGACTTACATTTAGTAGAAATGCGTTCTTTGCGAGGTATGTGTGGTGCCACTTTTAATGATAGATTGAAGAATGATGTAAAAAGAAAATGTTTTGGTTTGGAAGAAGATGTAGTAACTAAAATTTAAAAGGGTATGCTAAGATGGTTTGGCCATGTTGAGAGGATGAATGAAAGGCGACTAACGAAAGGTATTTACTAGAAAGACGTGAATGGCAACAGCAGGAGGGGACACACTATAATGACATAATAGACCTTTTTGGTGATATTCTTCAGAAAGGCCAGGTGCGCAGTACATATAACCGGGGTGCGTGTACGACCAGATGCATGAACGTGAGTGAAGCAAAAGAATTATGTAAGGATCGTAGCAGGTGGCGTTCTGTAGTTTCTGCTTACCCCCATGGGAAAAAGTGAGTTTATGTTGGTATGTATGTATTATGAAATAAAATAGACAGACAGACGTCGGATCAGATAAAAATGTCCAGAGTATACAATATTCCAAGATTTTACAAATTAGCAATACAAATTAAGTTGAAGATATTAAATCAATCAGAGGTAACTAAAAATATGCTTTTCAGGTGTTAACAGTATCAAAGAATACATAAAAATGAGTCACGTGAGTTGATACAATATCAAAAGATATGAAGGTGTGGTTTGTATAGTGTTATAAAATGTAAGGAGACTAAAAGATGTGGAATGAATATCACAGTATATACTTTATTGTACACCAAGATAAGACAATACAAAAAGAAACATTAAAATTAAAACAAACATACAACAGGCGGCCTTATCGCGCTCTGCGATTTCTTGAATGGATAGAAATTGCCTGGACACGACATGGGGTTGCACTTGGTGCCAATTTCAAATCATACAAGTATTAGGTACTAAGTACAATAAGTTACTAAATACAACTACTAAAATAGATATGTCGGCACTTCTAAAGGTTTTGTTCTGAAGAGAGCTATGGTTTCAAATGACAATGACAGGTATCAACTTGACGTAACACTAAGCACTAGTTTTTGGCGCGAACAAGAGTTGATGGGATATGATTATGGCGGGTTGGATTGAGTTGTGAATTCGTGATATAACCTAAGGAGAAATACGGTGAGAGTTACTGATTGTTCGTGTAGATCAAATAACGAGCTCAGTGGAATTTCATTTACGTTATTCTCCAATACATAACGTGATTAGTTTCATTGTGACCCTAGATACATACAAGCAAAGAAGTTTGTTTTTCTAGCACTCTTAGCCGAAAAAGAACCCATGCAAATAATGGCTTGTCCTGACAATTACTCAGTCTTCACTACAGATACGTAAATACATATATACATCTGAATAAACAAACAAGAAAACAACATAACTTAAACAAGGACGGGATCACAGACACAGGTAAAGTTCCTTTATAAGTTTTTTAAAGACAGGCAACGACTGAGCACGTTTTATTGGGTCAGGCAATGCATTCCACAAACGAGCAGCCTGGACAGTAAATGATTTATCCAAGAATGTAGTGGAATGCATAGGGATTTTAAGTTGCAAGTTTTCTGATGACCTAAGAGATTTCGTGTGGGAATCGCAGGTAAACTGAAAAGGGTCCTTAAGGTAAACAGGGGTTGGAGGAGTAAAGAGCATATAGTACAAAAGAGAAAGAATATGAGTAATCAGGCGAAGGCGAATTGGCAACCACTCGAGCTTTACACGGAATTCGGAAACATGGTCATAGTACTCTCTTTCTTCTCCTTAAATTGTTTGTCCGAAAAACATTATCCATAACCATAATGTTCAAAATCCCGAAATTTTGTTTATCATTTATCTTTAGTTCTAAAAGTGTTTATAATATCGAGTACTATAATAATTTAATCTCCTAATTTTACATAACCTAAAGTCATATGTCCTAAGTATCATGTTAAATAATGTGTATTACTCCAAATGTTCATTAATAATATTTTTTTTAGTCCTAAAACATTTGCTAATAATTAGGTTTTAGTGACAGAAACGAATCGCTGTAAATCCGAGTCCACGCAGTTTTGTCTTCTCTACCCCTAGAGTGTAATTTAAAATCGCGTAGGCGCGGAGGGGCGAGGCGGCTCGCGAGTTGAGGAGCAGGTGGTTGTAACACCCGCCGCCGCGGCTGAGGCTGGCCGGACAAGCCGGCCAGCAAGCCGAAGCTGCGGTGGTGAGCGTTAAACCCATCTGCGACGATAAACTCGCGTGGGACCGCCGAAGCCCCGCAGAGCCGGAGCCGTGACAGCAACCATGCCTGCTGCATGTTGCATGCTTGCTTGCGTGCTGCATGCCGCGTGCTTGCTTGCATGCTGCATGCTTGCTTGCTTACAAAAAAATTTGGACTTATAAATTTTATTGAAAACGGTTTTATGTCTTTTGTATATTATTGACTGTAATATTTATGACAAACGGATTTAGGACATTATATTCAGGGATTTCTATTTTATGGCATGTGATATTATGTGATATTAATTTCGGGTAAGTTACCATTCGGACAAATGATGATTAGGATAAAAAAGTTATGGTACTTTAAATTATGGATAAAAAAGTTAGGTGACGCAATAGAGAACCCATGGTCATACTTGCGCAAACCAAATATGAACCATACACAAACATTCCATCAAAGTATTTAAAGTATAGTTTATCTTTATTGTATTTTCTGCTTTTCAAAAATATACTACGAATATTTTTATTAAACTATTAAAAAAGCCCTATACAGGATGACAACCCTAATTCTAACTTCCTAGATCCCATGTCAAACTGACTGCAAAGAAGGCGTTTTATTAAACCGGGAAGTTTTCACATATCTTATTTATAAAACTTCGCATCTGTCGATATTGTGCAAAAATTATTTTGAAGGGGTGATAAATAAATAAGCTTTAACTTTTGTGCTTATACTCGTATTCTCACTAATGTAAAAAGCAATAAGTAAGTGTAAGTGTGTGTGGTGTATGTGTGTGTGTGTGGTGTAAGTGTGTGTGTGTAAGGGTATGTGTGTGTAAGTGTGTGTGTAGTGTAAGTGAGTGTGTTTGTGTGTGTAAGTGTGTGTGTAGTGTAAGTGTAGTGAATTATAAGAAATAAGATTTTCTTGTAAAAGAGATGTATAAGTTTTATGGTGTACCATAAAGTTTTAAATATTCTATTCTATTCTAAAGCTTTGGTCTCTTGATCGAAAGTACGTACTCTTAGTTTTTTTTAAACAATTCCGTAAATAATTTGAATTGTATGATTAATTCAGTGATGAAAACTACCGAATGTATTTATAGTCTTGTAGCGAAGGTAAGGTTAGGTAAGTCATTTTTAAAAGAGAATCGTTGCTGTAAGAGTTTGGTAAGATCAGGTGGGTGGCCATAACTTTGAGAATAAGGTTATTTTCAGTGTGCTAAAGGGACAGATGTACATGACTTGTGTTCATCTGTCGCTTTTTCCGAACCATTATGGAGGTGGATCACCGTGTTGCCCAATTTCTCACAGGGCATGGTAACTTCAAAAGTAAATTATTTTCATTCTAGCTCGTTGCCTCGCCTTTATGTCAGTGTTCTACATATAACTGCGAGTATGTACAATCTGCACATCATATCTGATGGGAGTGTATTCTTTGGCAGAATGAACGCAATACTACGTTGAATTATTTAAAGGCTGCATCAGGAGTTGTTTACTATAAGCTTGTGGAAACTAGAACAAATTTCCGTGCGTTCAAGCGTTTTTTGGCAAACCTATTATTGGAATCAAATATAACAGCTCACAATGTTAGGGCCCATTAATATTAATGTTAATTTTTATCCGTGATGCTAGGCAACTGGGCTTATCCCAATAGTAAACGATCCTTTGTGCCTATTGGCCTTGTTTGTTCTGTCTCCTGCTTGATATGGAAGGAAGTGGAAATTTATGTGTTTTCCTACTACTCCATTAGTCTTTTCTGATTAATTTTGATGCGGGATCAAAGACAGTTAAATTCATTCGCCAGGACTTCGTCGAGCTTCATTGCTTCGGCGCTTTTCTGGTGGTCGCCATTGTTGATTCTAGCTTTAAGGAGTTGCAGTGGTTTGGGAATAGTGCGGTGAGTCGAACCATTATATTTAACACGTCATGGTACGGGGACACACGGTATTTAGACTGAGGACCAAGAAAAAGTGACATTATAATCAGCATTAAAGATTGGCAAGGGCCAAAGCATTATTGATAATCATCACTGATAGAATTTCACTTAGGTCTAAAGACCCTTGATCTACGTTCATAAATGAGTTTCCAGATACTGATTTGATTTTTTACATATTTTTCAAACATACAACACTTGGGTTGCCTTTAAATTAATGTCATAATCCAAAAATACCTTTTCCGCTTACGTTTTCCTAACCCTTAACAAAACACCTTTCAAAAATTTCGCTAAAATGAAACACTTTAATATCAAACGCTGGTCCTTAATTAAATTAATTAATGAACTCAATTCTGTAGACAGGAAATACCCATCTTAATTTGAATCTCAATTTTAAACCACGGTAGCTATATTAGATGCCCAGTATAATACTGAAGTATTTAAATGTCTTTTTGCCCGTCTTCCCATCTGACAAAGTTATCTCATTAAATGCACCAAGAGTTTGCAAGACAAGAGGCCAACTTTGAAAACTTCAACCGATGTTAAAGGACCTCTGCAAACTCCCCCAGTTCTATGAAAAACGTTCCGAATGTAAGGACTACGAAGGTCTCTGTAATTTGGCCGTTTAACCCGTCGTGGAATTTGAGGGGTTCATATTTGTCTTGGGTCGGAGAAAATTTTTATGTTTGTGCATTTCTCAGTCTTGGTGAATAAGAACTTGATGGCTAAAAGTAATTTGTTAGTGGTGCTCTCGATCTGTAATATTGATGTTGCAATTTTTATTTTAGTGTGGATTTGACTTTACAGATACCTTTTTGAGGTGTTGTTCTTCAGAAAGACCAAGGCCGCCCTTTTTAATAAACGTTACAAATTGTAAATTGTAATTGTATTTCACAAATTACAAATCTACAAGTTTCTGTTTAATAAAGAATACAACTCACAAATTTACCATGGTGGAAAAATTTAATATTTTTTTATTTATTTCTTTATTTCAAGCTTATCACATAAATCTTTACAGGATTACACCCAATACGATAAACTTGCTTATTCAAAGTTACTTTACATCCGTAACTACAGTAAACATAATCTATTACAAAATAGTATCTTAAATAATTTTATGTTAATTTGTTTACATAACAAATTTTATCTATAACTAATTTTAAACAATGCACTCCTTGTGAATTATCCCAGAGTACAGCAGAATAGGTCGGTCTCAATAGCCACAACAAGGTTGAGCGTGCGTTGTGCACGCGTCAGCGGCGAACCAAGCTTTTAAGAGAGGCTTAAAAGCTTGGTTCGACTGCGCGGCTCAACAAGCAAGCTCGGACGCCGGCGTCGCCAGAGTTACCTGTCCGGAACACACAGACACACCTGTCCTGAAACAGTTGTATTATGCACCTTCCTTCTCAATATTTTGAAAATATATGAGGTGATTGTTTTCCCTCCTAACCCTCAACTCATTGTATCTTACCATACCCAAAATAAATATACCTACTAGGATACATTAAGGGATAAAATGGGTAAACACCGTAATATCTCATATACAAATATCTAATAAATATGTTTGTACCTTATCCAGCATGAGACTATATTTAGCATTATGTGGAGACCAGATGACTGCGTTACATTCTAGTTAGATCTAAACCAATGAATTATATAAAGCTATGATGGCTTTTACATTCGTGAACCCTCGGACCGCACGAAGCATAAAGCCTTAATTTCTATATGCTTTCTTGCAGCAACTCATAACGTAATCACGAAATGTCAAGCTGGTGTTAAAACTTACCCCCAAGTCCTTGACTTCCGTGACCCGTGTCACAGGCAAGCCATGAATATGATAGCCATGCACGATGGGATTGTGTGCACGAGAAAAAGTGATTGTCACACATTTCGAGATATTGAACTGCAACAACTGCACTACCCTGTTAATATGTAATTGTAAAATTGTACCTACAATTTTACTTATTTCTGTTGAATAAACATTTTCTCTTTCCAGGTGACAATTTCCATAGTTGTAAGGAACGAGTTTTGGGAGGAACGGGGTTATTGAACGCATAATTGTAATTACACCTTCACATATTTTGTAATTTGTAGAAAAATTCCGACAGGTGGACTCAGAATAATCTGATTTATCAATATGTGGGTATTTGTAGTAAAATATACGTCATAATAACATTATCACCAAATTTTGAGTTCCTACGTCAATGACCAAATAGAGAAACAGATGGAGAAAGACCATTCGGGAGAAGGTAATGCAGAAGGGAGGTCACGACCCTCAATACTTAGGAATACGACGCAAGGAGGAGGAGGACGTCAATGGCAAGTTAATTAAATCCGGAACAAGATTGACTTTGGTGGCTTCCCATTTCTTTGTTTCCCAACATTTTTTAATAAATAAACATAGTATTTATCTACGCAACGAGTTCTAAATAACGATACCCAACTACTACCCTGACACTTTTTGACAATTTCTATGGCCAGAGTCAACAAGATGCTTTTACAGTAATAATAATAATAATATCGTTTATTTATTTATAACATAAGGCACATTTTACAATAAAATATCTTAAAAATATAAAAGAATCTGTGTTTCGGGCTATAAAGTGCTAAAAAACTTATAATTATAATGAATTAACACTGGGTATAACTTGAACATGAATACTTAAACTTACAGTGATAATTTTAAGACTGTACCTTTAACCATTTGGCTGCAACACCTGTGTTATAGATGACGGACAGACAGACAAACACGTAAGTGACAGCAATAGGGCTCCGTTTGGACCCTTCTAGTACGGAACCCTAAAAAATGTTGTGTAGAAGATTTGTGAACAGTGGATTCGAAAAGCACTCACCTCTCGCCTCCGTAGGTATACTGCTTCGCGCTCCTCGGGCTCGGCGTCGTATCAGGCAGCGAGGGTCTGGATCCAGCCGTTCACACACACGATATCGTCATCAAAACAAGTCCATAGGCATAAGTCCTTCAAATTGTTCACCTGGAGCACTACTAAACCACCAGAAAACCGGGATAACAAAAAAAGGGCGCGGAGAGGTCCGCCGCTCGTTCGACGTGCGTAGACAATCCATTTTTTTTAAAGAAAAGGAACGAACGCTTTCAAAAGTTGCCTCATAGATGGCGCTGCATTGTGGTTCGCCGTTCGGATTGTTCAGCGAGTATCCAAAGAGACGATGGCGGGGCGTTTCAAATCCACCGTAATTTGGTTCTTACTACACACAATTGATAAGACACTCTCAGAAAACTACTAATATTTAGAATGTTTACAAAATAAAGAACAGTACGGAACATGCCGCTCGCCTTAAAAGAATGTAATTCTTTTAACCTTAAGTTAAAGATATTGAAATAATGAAAGATTAAACGAAAATAGTCGTTAATCGCATTTAAAACTAAAATAAATTCTATTAAAAATAATTAATACTTAAGAGGTAGGTACTTAGCTAAGAAACGTAACAGTAAGAAATAGGTATTCTTAATTATTCTAAAGGTAAAGGACATATTTTAACTACAGAACGTTTTACAAAAGTTTTGCCCATCTGAAGGGTTACGACGCGGGTGATATTATCTGACCCTGGATGAAGAGCATGTACACGAGCCAATCGCCATTGCAAGGGTGGCAGGTTGTCTTCACGTACGACAACAATCATACCCTCTCGGAGTGGAGAGCCGCTATCCTTAAACCATTTATTGCGTTGTTGAATCTCGTGTAAATATTCACGACTCCAACGCCTCCAAAAATGCTGTACGCACTGTTGCACTCTACGCCATCTAGTGAGACGATTTGACACGTCTTCGCATAAAGAAATATCAGGCAAGGCCGTCAGAGGACCTCCTATTAAAAAATGAGAAGGGGTTAAGGGTAAAGGGTCTAACGGATCAGCACTTAACACACAAAGTGGGCGCGAATTTAGTACCGCTTCTATCTGGCAAAGAAGAGTATGCATCTCATCATAGGTTTGAGTCTGAGTGCCAAGTACTCGATGAAGATGGTGTTTAAAACTTTTAACTCCAGATTCGAAAAGACCACCAAAATGTGACGCATATGGTGGTTGAAAATGCCAAGTGATACCCTGTTCTAATGGGGTCTCCCTTGTTTTACCGAAAAGAAATTGCCAAATTATCACTTCCCAAACAAATTTTCGCATAACTTCATTTGCCAAATTATTACTTACCAAACAATCTCTTTACAAATAATTGTTACGAAAACCTATGTTTGGCAAGTGAACGTTTGAACAATAACTTGTTCACCAACTAGTACTTTTACCATTTTTTATCTAGTCAAATATTTCAGTTGGTATAACATATTTTACGCAAAATTTTTTTTCTATATAATCTAGTCGTTTCTGGCACTCGCCGGCCGCTGCCGCGGCACCGCTCGCTACGCTCGCTCGGCTCGTGCGTAGGTGGTCACAGTTTTAACCTAACCTAACCTAACCATTTTTTTTAAATTAATAACCTACTGTAACTAGTTCCATAAATAACCTAACTTTTGCTATTTTGTACTCGCGTTAATAAATGATTACCTATATTAAAATAAAATTGCATTTTTAATTATACAATTCCCAAAAAAATCTTATTTTTGCCTTTATATTTTTTGTCATAACAATTCATTTGACTAAACGTTTATTGTCTAAATATTGTTTGCTGTAATAAATCATTTGATTAAAGACCAAAAACCTTAATGATATTATCCTTGGTAACAATCTGCCAAGTAAACATTTGACCAAATGAAAATGTGCGTACTAAAATTATTCCAAATATTACATTGGTATAAAAAAAGGTTGCTAAAATTTGTTTGGGTAATGAAAATTTGGCAAAATCTTTTCGGCAAAACGGCAGGATCCCGTTCTAATGTCTTACTGTGAAGAACGGTTTGGACAGAATCGTTACGTAAATATTTATATAAATCTTGTAGGTAATTATTACAACCCACAAAGTTCTTTCCACAATCCGAGTAAATATCAGAACATAAACCTCTGCGGGACGTGAAGCGTCGCAAAGCTGCCAAAAAGGCATCAGTTGACAACTCGGATGCGAGTTCAAGGTGAATGGCCTTGACGGACATGCACACAAAAACCGCAACGTAACATTTGACTATTTTTGCATTGCGAACCTTATTTGCCCGAACGTAAAACGGGCCTGCAAAATCAACAGATGTCTTAAGAAAAGGTCGCTCAGGTTGCACTCTTGCGGCGGGTAGGGTACCCATAGCTGGCTGCGGGTGCGTGGGCTTCGCACGAAAACAACGAACACAGCGATGTATACGCATACGTATAGCGTCGCGACCAGACACGATCCAGTACCTTTGTAATAATATGTACTGTACAGCCTGTGGACCGGCATGCAAGTGACTGACATGGGCATGGTCAATAAGTAGATTGGTGAGATGGTGCCTTTTAGGCAGAATTAATTGATGTTTAGAAACAAACGGCAACAATGACTTATGAATCCGCCCACCGACACGTAAACTATTTTGTTTGTCAATGAATGGTTTTAACCTACGTAGTTTAAGGGAAGGATAATTACCTAATGCAATATTTTTTATATCTTCGGGAAAAGATGAATGTTGAACTAAATGAATAAGTCGACCTAGACAAAAATTAAATTCGGGAACTGTTATGTAGGTTGGATATTGAATTTGAACCTTTTTGCATCTATTATAAAATCGAAATATGAGTGAGGTGACTCGAACAAGTTTACCTAAACTAGAAAATCTTTCTATGTAATCCGTAGCATCAGGAGGCGCCGGCGTCGTGATGGACGAGTTTGTTACCACCGATAGTGGGGAATTACGCTTTTCCTCGGTAACTTTAGATACCTCTTTAGGAATTGGCCAACACTTAAAATCACGTGACAACCACCAGGGCCCCTGGAGCCACATTGAAGAATTTTCAATAAAACTAGCAGGCAGCATTCCTCGAGAAGGTGCGTCTGCTGGATTATCAGCAGAGGGAACATGTCTCCAGCAATCGGCAGGAAGCCGGGATAAAATCTCACTCAAACGATTAGAGACGAATGTTTTCCATTCATGTGGTGGCGAACGAAGCCACGCTAACACAATCTGAGAATCAGTCCATGCATAGACATGATTGCAGTTCACACGGTCACCGTACACCTTCATAATTTTATCAATTAGCTGTGACAATAAAACAGCCGCACACAGCTCGAGACGCGGAATAGTGAGAACCGGTTTGAGCGGCGCTACGCGAGTTTTCGCTAGTAAAAGAAATGTTTTAACGTTATCACTACTATCAGTCACACGAACATAGACACACGCAGCGTAAGCACGCTCAGATGCGTCCGAAAACCCATGAATCTGAATAGAACTTACATTTGGAAAAACAAAACGTGGGATTTGAAAACTTGATAGCAATGATAATTCATTGATGAAATTAGACCATGAATTAATTATATCTATGGGAGGTGACTCGTCCCAATTGACACCGGAGATCCATAATAGCTGAATAAGATGTTTTGCATAAATAGCTATAGGAGATAACCAGCCCATAGGGTCATAAATTTTTGCTATTTGGGATAATATGGTCCGCTTGGAGATTTTATCTAAAGTTGCTTGAACACTAAAGGAAAATGTATCTGATTTTGGGTTCCATTGGAGTCCTAAAACCTTTGTTTGTTTATCGCTTTCCATTAATGCAAATGAAACATTATCGGGCCGCTCGCCATGAGCCTCTGATGTATGTACAGCAGCGAGTAACGCTGGCGAATTGCTCTGCCACTTTCGCAGTTCGAAACCAGCCGATGAACAAATACCTACTAACTCTCGTTGTAAAATCAGAGCATGTGTGACGTCACATGCGCCAGTGACCACATCATCAACAAACACTTGGTCGCGGAGGACCTTAGAACCTAACGGGAAGTTAGTAGCTTCATCATCCGCCAACTGTTGAATCGTACGAAGTGCTAAGTACGGTGATGAACTAACACCGAAAGTGACGGTTCGCAGCCGATAATCACGCAAAGGTTCGGTTGGAGATTGTCGCCAAACAATACGCTGATAGTCCCAATCAGAATGTTGTAACAAAATGTTTCTGTACATCTGCTTAATATCAGCAGTGACAGCGATAGCATGAATACGAAACCCTAATAAAACATCTACGATGTCCTGGTGCAATTTAGGCCCAGTTAATAAAACATCGTTAAGTGAAATACCATTAGAAGTTTTGCAACTCGCATCAAAAACAACACGGGTACGAGTTGTTTCACTAGAATCTTTGACCACGCAGTGGTGCGGAATGTAATAGGTACTGATAGAAGGAGGGGAATTCACGGGCTCCATGTGACCAAGATCTAAATATTCCTGGAGGCACGCGTGATAATCAACCTTAAGTTGTGGATTACGTTCTAACCTATACTCTAATTTTCTAAACCTAGATACTGCCGTATCTCGTGATTCGCCGAGGGCAGGTGCATCGGGTTTAAATGGAAGCGAAACTACATATCGCCCATTTTCGTCGCGAGTGTGTGATTTTACGAAGATAGACTCACACAAGGCTTCGTCAGGGCTGGAAACTCTTTTTTCAGGAAGGGACTCTAATTCCCAGAATCGTTTCAGATTTATGACGTCATCGTAGGATGAGCTAGAACTACTGAAACACACTTGAAGCGAAGAAGGCGTATTTTGGTTGCAAGAAACATCACCCATTAATAAATAACCAAAGATACTATTTAATGCCATTGGGGACCCGGAAGGGCCCGTAATCACGTGACCTAATATCACCTGGGATAGAATATCCGCACCTAAAAGCATTTCCACCGACTGTGGAAGATAAAATTTCGGATCTGCCAAATGTAAGTGTTTTATGTGTGGCCAATCCCTAAATGGTAATGTTACACAAGGCATGCGTGACATAAGTGTAGGTAAAATCAATGCATCAACTGAAAGGGATGGTTGATCAACATGAGTAGGTGTGACGCAAAAAGAAACAACACCCTTAGGGTATACAGGATCACTACCTCCTATACCGAACACGGGAACGCGCGCATGCCTACGCTGCAATCCTAACCGCTGCACACAAGGCTCGGTAATAAAAGTCGCTTGACTACCGGTATCTATAATACACCGAACGGTGTGTTTTTGCGAGCCTACGTGTACATTAACTAGCGCTGTACACAAAAGCACTGTACTTGCGCGCACGGAAGGCGCAATGGATTGCGGAGCGATCGCGTTATCCCTTGACGTATGATTCACCGCTGTCAGTACGGTTGGCGCGGTACCGGGCGCATCTGTCTCTGTCGTTTGATGCACGGTAGGTGAGACAGCACTAGCGTTCGAATCTGCTTCACTGACAACCGGAAAACTATGCTGTTGATTAAAATGAATTAAACTATGGTGTCTTTTATGACACGAACGGCACACAAAGTTAGATTTGCAATGTTTCACATCATGTCCTACACTTAAACAATTGTAACAAACATTTTGTTTTTTATGAAAGAATACCTATCTTGAGGGGATAAGTTTAGAAAATTCGCACATTTCGTCAACGTATGTTGAGCACCGCAACTAATACAAGATATCCTTTTACTATTTGAATTGTTGGACTGTGAATTGTCTGACTTTGTTTCCGGGCCCGCCGCGACGCCGGCCGAGAGCGCACGGCGCGCGTTCGATGCGGGCGGAGTCCTAGAACTACCTACCTTTTCCGCATTATGAATGGGTTTGTTTTGATACGCAAATTCACTTGCAGATAACTCGCGTTCTAAGAAATTTATTAATTCACTAATTGTGGGTATCTTAGATGGTTGGGACAACGACAAATCGAAACGTCTACGTAATGTTGGTGGAATCTTACGTAAGAAAAGAAGCACTAACATGAAACTCCACTCCTTCGTAGGAAAGTGCATTACTTCTAAAGCCTTGATATTTTCATGATAAGTGTTCAGTAAATTTCTTAACCCTTGAACTAATTTGTCGCTTTTATCGGACTGACAAGGTTCAATATCGAATATTTTTTCTAGATGAGCGGAAGCAATGGCTCGTTCGTTATCATACCTAGACTGTAGCATACCTAACGCGACCGTATAGTTCTCGTCAGTTATTGGAATAGATTTAATTAGATTGTAGGGTTCATTTTTCAAAGAAAGTAGCAAATAGCGGAACTTCTCCGAGTCTGAGTAGGTATTTTTGCTGTGCACTAGTGACCGAAATAGATCGTAGAAAGCAGGCCAATCTGTTATTTCTCCTGAAAAGGTAAGCATTGGAAGAGTAGGTAATCTACTACCACAACTACTAGACGATGGCACGTGAACAACAGAATTATTAGGGGATCCGAATGACGACATCCTACGTTTATGTTCAATTTCATCTTCTTTAATTTTATTTAAATGTACCACAATAGCATAATAGCAATCATTAAAACTGTTACGAATTCTTAGCTGTTCCTCTTTATCAAAAGTATTAGACTTAATGAGGGATTTTTCAATTTTAGCTTGAAGTTTGAAAAACTTGCGCTGTTGTGAAGTTAAATCTTTAGATCGAGATTTAAATTGTTGTTCATCGGAATCTATGAACTGTAATGTTCGTTGAAGCTCATCGAGAATTATTTCTCGTTCAAAAAGAACTTGTTGGATTTCCGCCATATTGATAGACGCGTGGCGGCGTAACTTGAAATTCGAACAACAAGGGAATATGGAATGGTAAACCTCACAGGTGAAAAAATATGAACAATCCGGCTCGAATGATCAAACAATTATGTGTAGAAGATTTGTGAACAGTGGATTCGAAAAGCACTCACCTCTCGCCTCCGTAGGTATACTGCTTCGCGCTCGTCGGGCTCGGCGTCGTATCAGGCAGCGAGGGTCTGGATCCAGCCGTTCACACACACGATATCGTCATCAAAACAAGTCCATAGGCATAAGTCCTTCAAATTGTTCACCTGGAGCACTACTAAACCACCAGAAAACCGGGATAACAAAAAAAGGGCGCGGAGAGGTCCGCCGTTCGTTCGACGTGCGTAGACAATCCATTTTTTTTAAAGAAAAGGAACGAACGCTTTCAAAAGTTGCCTCATAGATGGCGCTGCATTGTGGTTCGCCGTTCGGATTGTTCAGCGAGTATCCAAAGAGACGATGGCGGGGCGTTTCAAATCCACCGTAATTTGGTTCTTACTACACACAATTGATAAGACACTCTCAGAAAACTACTAATATTTAGAATGTTTACAAAATAAAGAACAGTACGGAACAAATGTAAAGCAGTGAGTACGTTTTTCTACATCTTTATCTGACGATTCTACTAAAATAACGAACCCAAAACATAAATAATGAATTTCCAGATTGTATAATTCGTCAATAGATTACCAAAACAACAGCCGCTCTTTGTACGAAAGTTTGTTCTTGTATTGTTTGTTTCTGATATTTCTGATGTCTAAGAAATGGTAGGTACGGTAGCTTGTAATTTGGTTTATCCTTGAAGATTCACCAAGAAGTATATATATATATATATCGGAGGAAGGTATTTGATTAATAATCAGGAACAAAGAAATATCGCTTGTAAACTTATTAATTCAGTTTCGTTTAATTGGCAACATTTAGCTTCTGATTCAAATCTCAATTCGATTTTATTCGATTGACAACACCTTATTTTTCTTATGTCAAAATACTTGATTTCTATTGGATGTTATAAGCGATACTTTGCCGAATGAGGGGTTTGAACCAATGAAAAAGCAGGGGCGTCTACTGGCGCCCTGAGTGGAATCTCTCGCCGGATTCGCGGAGGTTAGAAAAGAAACGCGCGGATGCGCGTTTCGGGGTTGAAAAGAGTTGTGAGGAAAAGAGTTGAGAAGTAGCCTAAAGTGGCGTGTAGAAACTTAAGTGTGTTTTTGTTGAGAAAAGGCGAAACGATTGGTGACCGAATCCGCTGCTTTGATAAAATTGGAACAATGACTATCTCTGAAACGACATAAGTTATCCGCTTTGCGCATGCATTACCCACGTTAAGCCCACAAGACCGAGGGTATATTGAAGGTAGCCCTCCTGCTTGCGACATATATATTACCTTTAAGCTCAGTTCGTTACTGTCTATTAAGAGCTCGTGGCTAAATAATATCGTTGAACAACGCTTGCCGAGATAGTCCGTGGTTGGTAACTATCTTTGGCGCACGGTTGTCGTAGTGGTTGAGCGATTTACTGCTGCGCTGCGTGTCGCGGGATCGATTCCCGCACGGAACAAATATTTGATCTACTAATAGTTATTCCTCTCTAGGTGTTGTGTATATGAGTTTACATGTTTTTAAACGCACCCACGATACAGAAAGAAATTCCTAGTGTGGGGCAAGTTTATCTAAAAAAAACCTGATCTCTACCTAGCGAGATTCCACCTTGCCTCGAAAAACACGTAAACTTGTTAGTCCCGGCTCTTTGACAGTCGCTACGGATATATAATGAGGAGCCAGGAAATCTGACACCATTTTGAATCTCCCGCAAACTTCCATTGAAAAGGGAGGATTCTCCAACCAGATGGATGTTGTGTACTTTGTGTCTTTTCTGGACAACTGCCCGAAAATAAGTTGCTGCGATTGTTGTCGGACTTTTGGAAAACTCTGCTTGCGCGATGCAGGATTTGTGTGACGTCAGATAATTAGTTCATAGGTGGTGGTCATAAAATTGACACATCACATTTGTTTTTACATTTGATACTGTTTGCTGTGCAACAGAATGTCCAACGAAATCATCCGTTAGTCTTTGATAAGAACAGTTCGCGTAAAATGATAATGATATTAAAACCTGAAATCAAGTAGGTACACACAGCATGAAGTATAATATCATGATGACTACCCAGATAAATAGAAGTGCCAACCTATAAATTAGTTCCTAACAACCTTGACCTCAATTGTTTAATCTGTTGATTTCGTAGGGCGTAGCATGAAAGCTCGTATCTCATTACAGAGCTCAAATGCAAGGTCTTTAGTGAGCTTATAGCGTTAAACAAAGTATGTCAAATGATTTATTAGAGTTTCGTAAAATATTTCTAAGAATTTTTCGCATTTTTTTAATTCGATAAACTCAAACATTTCGTCTTCATCACAATCAATCTGCTAAGCCTTTTCCCAACCATATTGGGGTCGGCTTCCAGTCTTACCGGATTCAGCTGAGCACTAGTGTTTTACGTGGAGCAACTGCCTATCTGACCTCCACAACCCAGAAACTGGGTAACACGGTACCCCTTGGCAAGACTGGTGTCAGATCTCAAGCTTCTGACTACCCGTAACGACTGTCAAAGATCTTCAAATAACAGCCGGGACCAACGGCTTAACGTGCTTTCCGAGGCACGGAAGAAACTCGATATGTTGAAATGGTCACCCATCCACGACCGACCTTGTCAAGCGTTGCTTAACATTGATGATCGACCAGTGCGGCTGTTATTATTTAGCCACGAGCTCCTCCTCATTTCGTCTTCATCAAACACCTACAGTAAACGGTTAACACAGAGCTTAGAGAGGGTTTTCTATGTTTAAGAATACTTTGAAATAACGTCCGAAAACAATTTTATGCACATTTTTACAATAACTATCGTTTTTGTATTAAAATTTAATTAAAACAGGTCAATAAAAGTTAGTTTCACAAGGCTGCAAATTAGCATGATAGGTCTTTTTCCGTCTAGGGGGTGACCATAAGCTCTTAGAGTAAGGTTATTCTGAGTGTGTGTAAGGGACAAATTTATATGACTTGTATACATCTGTCATTTACGCGATATCAAAATAACCTTACTCTAAGAGCTTATGGTCACCCCCTCCCCCCTCCTATAAGAGTTCATGGTAGGCCCCGTAGTTGAATGTTATAAACTTATCTTAAATAATTTTAAAAAATTCATGGGAGCGAGGCCGCGAGAAAAAGCTCAAACGAAAAATTAAAAACAAATATTAAGCTATATGTTCCACCTCCCAAAAATAATTATTTAAACTCAACTTATATATTCAATACCTTTTCCCCCATTTGATGGTGATGCTTTAAACGGGGGCCTAATCTTTAAGTTAAAAACTTCGTTAAAAGAAATCCTCTGTAATAAGAACGCCTAAGCAAAAGATTCTGAAGGAATAATCTTTTAAAACATAATCTGTGTTTTTACTTACTTTTGCGAAGTTCAAACGAAGTGCTAAGTAGCTGGGGAATTAAGTATATTGATGTTATTCTCAAGTTTTTTTTACATCGGTATTGCTTTTACTAAAGATAGACGTAGACGTGACGTCTTAACCAAAAATGTAGCACTTGAACAGCGTATGTTGTGTAAAAAGGTACCTAAGCCAGATTATAGATGATTGCAAACTGCTTTCTATTCTCGAAGGAGTGAGACACACGCGCCCTAGCGTACATCTTATACATCTAAAATATATGATTCAATTTCATCCAACACTAATCTGAACCTAATCCATTCCGTCATGGTACATATCTTATAGAATATTATAAGATAAATCCTATGTCCCTATGCCCTCAATTTAAGCCTTTCGTCTTTCCAAAATTGGTCACTAATCCAAGATGATTACCAGTTTTAACAACAGCATTTAATAAGTAGGTACTTGCTAGAAGCAGCTCCCTGACAAATACCTATAACCTATTTATTTTCACTTGTGTATTATATTTTAAAAGTTAAAATCGTATTGTTCAATTGTAATATCTATTAGGTACATAGGTTAAGGTTAGGTTAAAACGAGTTTGTATCCGCAACTCCATGACCAAGCGCGTATTTTGCGTATTAGTCACATATCTGCCTAGCCTTTTCCCAACTATATTGGGGTCGGCTTCCAATCTTACCGGATTCAGCTGAGCACTAGTGTTGTACGTGGAGCGACTGCCTATCTGACCTCCACAGCCCAGTAACTGGGTAACACGGTATCCCTTGGCAAGACTGGTGTCAGATCTCAAGCTTCTGACTACCCGTAACGACTGTCAAAGATCTTCAAATGACAGCCGGGACCAACGGCTTAGCGTGCTTTTCGAGGCATGGAGGAAACTCGGTATGTTGAAAATGGTCACCCATCCACGGACCGTCCTCGTCAAGCGTTGCTTAACCTTGATGATCGACCAGTGCGGCTGTTATTATTTACCCACGAGCTCCTCTCACATAATGTAAGTATAATAGCCTAATGCTTAAATGAAACACCAAGACAAAGTTTTCGTGATATTTCTCAAGGAATGTGTTTTCACCATTGTGTGCATTGTCAACAGTTTACGTAGCGTAACGGTGGTGGATAGGGAAACCAAATAGTTAAGTATTAAGGACATTACTGCTTTAATAAATGGCGACAATTTAGATACAAAATTGATTCTTTATAGAAGATTTAAAATTAAAATGATAAAAAGGAAAGCTTAACTATAATGCCTTGTCATCTTCCAATTAATTTGATGTCGACACAAATTGTTTTCTTCTTCACATTTTTATTTGCCGTTATCTCAATTACTGTCTACTCTCCCATTCATCCTACCTGCCATCAACATCCCAATGTGTAGTGTTTTTATTTGGAAGTCGGTTGTATTTTTTTGTAAAAAAGATTAAATTTTTTACTTTTTAGCTGTGGTACCTAATAGCCAAGTTCTTTAGATCAGCTGAATATCATGAAACTTGAACATAACCGGTGAAATGAGATTGTACCAAGGTGAACTGTATACATCTGCGTACCACTTTAGAGCGTACTGGCGTAATGTTATGTGATGAAATGGTGTGAACAATAAACAGGCATGCGATTGCAGCAATCCCGAGTGATTTTTATTTGTTTATTTATTTTTATATACTTTATTGTACACCAAGATAAGACAATACAAAAAGAAACATTAAAATACAATACAATTTTTTTTCGTCATTTATTGAAAGGTTCTGTTGTTTTTCTTTGAAGTTCTATATCAGATCTTAACCAAATTAAAATGGGAACATATTGCGAATAGACAAAAAAAAGGAAAAAATTATTTTTTAAATCGGTCCACAATTGATAGCAAAATCGGTGAACAGCCACAAAAAAAAAAAACATACGAAACGAACATAGAACCACCGCCTTTTTGGAAATATGGTTAATGAAATCTATTGGCTGACATTTTCTTCTTAAATGGTCACCCTACAGTTGAGGGTGAGTTCCGGATGTTTTTACACCTTTATCCTATATTGGATTTCTTCTATTGTCATCTATAAGTGTTAATAAACTCCAAGCTATGAATAGGTTGTACGCCTTTTTGTCCTTGAGCTGAGTATTTTGCTTGGCAACATTATTCAGCTTGTGATATTCTTGTCAACAATGTATATTATTTTACGTAACAAAGTAAGAAATGGTCCGATATATTTGGCGTTGCAGTAAACCCCAATAAGTGTCAGGCAATCATCATTTGGAGTCCTCGAAGCATCGCCAAAGTGGATGGTGCAGCTCTCCCACCTGTGTTATTCGACAGCACGATCGTCTCGTTTAGCAGTGACGTGAAAGATCTAGGTTTACGTATTGATAGAACCCTGAGCTGACATACTCAAGCTGCCAGTGTTAGTCAGAAGGTTACTGGAATACTACGAAATCTGTATCTTCTGGAAAACATTTTACCATCGTACGCAAAGACAATGCTTATTCAGACACGTAGCACGTGTCTGAATAAGCATTGTCTTTGCGTACCTGCGTTTTTGCGTATGACCTGAATGCAGATCTCCTCAACAAACTTGACCGTCTTCCAAATTACTGTATTCGGTTTGTTTTCAATTTAAGTAAATATAATCATGTCTCTGCGCATCGATCGCTTTTAAAGTGGGTTCCCATACACCAGCGCAGAGAGTAAAGGGCATTTACTACATTGGACCCATTTCTTGACTCTTCGAATTGCCCTAGTTATCTGGCCCCTCACTTTCAATATATCAGCGACAACCACAATAAATCTATGATCATCAAATAACCACCTTCTTCAATGTCCTACTCACCGCACTGACTTCATACACTGTTCTTTCTTCATTCAGTCTATTTCTCTGTGTAATACTCTCCCTTAGGAAATCAGGATGGCAATCAATCGATTAACCTTCAAAGTCAAAGTTCGCGAACACTTTCGTAATAAGTTGGCTGTAGTATCGTCACAGCAATTTGTTTCCCCAATTGTCTATATTTTCAACTAATTGTTAAGTAGTATCTGTATTTTTAATTTATTTGTTTTAGTATTTATTTTTTAACTAAATTGTATTTATTTATAGCTTATATTGATGCCTTGTATTCAAATCCATTTTTTTATCGTTATTGTACGTAACACTATTTGTATCTCCTTCAACCAAGTCCGCCTCTGTACGTTTAAGTGCTAAAAGTATTAAATAAATAAATAATTCGATTAAATAAATTTAATTGATTAAATTATGCGAAGCAATGCGATGAAAAGTAGTTTCAGTAACATCTGGGACCTATTTAATGAACGTGACAATGACAGGTGACAGGCGACAGGTGACAATCCAACAATTTGTCATTTTTTTCTTTATTAAAGATTAACACTGACAAATTTTTCACGATTTGACATTTTATTTCTGTTTAGAACAGTTTCTCTTGACAGCCGACAGGTGACCATTTGACCAGAAAAACCTGTCAAATTTGTTTTATTAAACACTGAATTGTCATGTCAGGTGGACATATTCGTCGAATTATCAGAAATTTACAGGTTACAATGAGTTAAAAAAAAATTGATGTGCAGTTTGTTGGCTGCACTGCGACAGGCCTTCTGTTTTTTAATTCTTTTATTTTTATTTTGTTCTTCCATCATCAACTTAAAATTGGTGATAATATTCTGTAAAAGGAAGTTTGACCAGCCAAATGCAACTAGCGACCCTATATACATATAACTTTACGTAGTTTACTGTAGAATCTTTTTATTGTGACGTGTTTTGGGTAGAATGGCAGAATAAACACTGTTATACTGGTATTTGGCGCTTTATTATTCCCGAACCGATCCTACGTTACATTGGCATCCAAACAGGAACACAATCACGCCGGGGATCACACCACGGCAGCTACATGCAGCTTCCAGGCCGCTTATCCACGAGCGGTCGTGAAATCAACCGACGCTGCCGACTGCGCGGGCACGCGTACACTGGTGGACCGGCTATTTTCAGCTCCTCAGACTCCGTTCATCCAAGGTCGATACCAGGCAGGAAACGATCAACCGCACAGAGGCAGGCATTCCGATTATGCTTCTAGTCCACTCGCAATGACAGGTGTCCACCAAAAACGACGCCACCGCTACGCGGTTCGACCGCGTAGTTAGTTTTTGCAGTATTACCAGAAAAAGATGATACAAAAATGATTAACAATTAGATGCTTTACCGCTAGCGTAAGATTATTATCTCTGCAGTGTAATCCCTGATAACGTTATCGAATTACATGTAATACAATCAGCTCAGTTTTTTACTGATAATTATTATTATTAGATATTACTTCCGCTATAATTATTTCCTAAAACTACAAAAAACAACAATGTGCTATTCGGACTCGCGTACCAAGGGTTTCATACATACGTGTAGGTATAGTTCATAAACAAGAAAGCACTGAAGATTGCTCTGACGAAATCATGAAAAGGATTGAGGGACAAACTTACGGTTTCCGTTGGAAAACTCTTGTCCCGATATATTCATAGGTTGCGGTCAGTATACTAACTGCAAATAAGTTACAATCGATTTTTTTTAGTAAATTAGCAGTTTTCGGATTTTTTCATTTACTTGTGCTGTATATCATTGCTTCTTTCAAATTGCATGATACCAAATGAACGGGAAGTACCAGATGCGAGTATCAAAATACGCGACATGACTTATCTATTGAGTGCTTTGATATAGAAGATAAGTTTTTCTCGAATACTTTTTCTCTTTTTGATATTAAAATTAACTTGATGACCTCCACGCTTTTCTGAGAAAAACACTCATGTCAGACAGACAAATAGACTACGGATGGATCCTTCAAGTCTTATAGTAGTACTAGCTTCTGCCCCGGCTTCGCCCGAGTAAAAAGGGTTTTATTTTCTAAGGGAATACAAACTATCCTATGTCCTTCCCAGAGTCTCAAACTATCTCCATGCCAAATTTCATCTTAATCGGTTCAGTAGATCTAGAGATTCACCCCTACAACGTCACAAACTTTACCTCTTTATAATAAGATTATTATAAATGCGAAAGTTTGGATGGATGGATGTTTCAGAATGGCTGAACGGATCTGGATAAAAATTAGCACAGAGATAAATTATAGTTTTACAAAGACTTTTATCTCAGTAGTGTGTTCTCAAGGGATATTTCTCTATATTTGATGGATATATGGATATATCACTCGTGTTTGGAGGTATGCCGAACAGGGTGTAAAGTCCCACAAACCTCCACAGAAAGTGATCCTCTGACCAGACGGGTAATGTGTCTGGTCTGGGCAACTGCCCAACGATTATTGTCGTACTGTTGTATATATTCAAATCGAGCCGAAGACTGCTTTCGCGATGCAGTGTGACGTCATGTCATTAGTTCGTAAATGGCGGCGTTGGTGCCGCTACAACACCCCCCCGGAGACTGGAGGTCGATAGCTTGTTGAGTCCTCCGTACATCTCATGATGCGTGCCAGGCCAGTGGAAGGTTATAGGAAGAGGTTATAGGTCCAAGGAATAAAAAGTTTCAAACAAACTTTTATCCCCTATTTCACCCCATTGGGGCTTAAATTTTGAAAAATCCTTCTATAGTCGATGCCCACGTCATAAGAGGAATAAGTGTGCCAAATTTTAAGTATCTAGCCCTAAGGGTTTAATCTACCTATGCGTTTATGTAAAATTTTCATCCCCTGTTTTTCCCTCTTAAGGGTTGAATATTTGAAAACGCTGAAATACATAACTCATTGTTTTTGCCATACTCAATTCATACGAAATTTCATGCAAATATGTCCAAGGAATAAAAAGTTTCATACAAACTTTTATCCCCTATTTCACCCCCTTGGGGGCTGAATTTAGAAAAAACCTTCCTTAGTGGATGCCTATGTCATCAGAGGAATACGTGTGCGAAATTTTAAGATTCTAGCCCTAAGGGATTGGCCTGTACTTTGATAGATCAGTCAATCACTTTGCTTTTTATAAATATATGTATATATATTATATAGATAGATATATATATATATATATATATATATATATAGATAAGGGTTACAATTTCCTTTCAAGGAACTGCATCACAAACGGAAACAAAAATTAAATGAATGTCGTCGTGGTACTGTACTTTATTTATTCTGTGGTCATGGGCCTTATGAGCCATCGACACTATCGGTTTGTATGAATTATTTCTGTATACACTCACCAGAAATTTCAACAGACTGATAATCCAACAACACGGAAAAGCATTTAAAAAACAAAGAACAGAATGACTCAGTTTAAAATCAGCACGTGTCAAAACTATCAAGTTTAATTTAACTATATTATCCTTCAATAAATATTATCATGGCGTAAAATTGTATACTTATAAGTGATAATCTCCAAATCGGAATCACAATCACACAAAATGGAAATCCACATAACGTCATTCATCTCGCATGTGATTGTCGATTTGGTCGGTTGGATAGAGTTTGAAGTCTCTGCGCACTTACGCAATACGGATGCAGGTGGACGGCGGCAAGGTGGCATTCAAAGATTAGTTTGCTGTTGATTTGTTTCTTTTCTAGAGCTGTGAGCACAGCCTGACCAATCTCATTTTAGCATTTCGACCATCGCCATCGCTGAACTAATGACACTTGTCTATGGCCCCTGGCCTGGCTTGAAACACCGTACGTCGAAACTGACTGTTGGAACTCAGTTCCTTAATTGCATCTATTTTATTTAAGATCGATATACCTATCCTCAATCCAGCTACCAATAGTAATAATTACATTTTATTCTTTAATCTTGACGGAATTCTGAAGTATGCGTTGCTGAAGAAGTTGCACACTCCTTGAATTTTAGCTTGAATTGATAAGATGTTCAACTTGCGTGCGTTGTACGATCCATATTTTTTTAATTTTTATAACCTTCGTTGCCACTAGTACCATTAACGCAGTTCCATGATGGAACTACTGAAAATTTTCATTTAAATCACAAGTTACATTTTAAAAGAATCTGCAAATAATGGAGCTAATGTTGAATTTTATTATCACTACATTAATTTTAGGGTTTATAACTAGAGGTAAAAAGCTTGAATTGATACGTTACTGATATTTAACGTACGTGCCTTTTACAATTCCTATATTTAATTTTTAAAAGGTTAAGCAAGAATGTTCTCTTCAGTTTACGAATTTGTGTAAGTAGACATAATGAACTATAAAATCATATTTTTCTTTTTTGCTGAATATTTCAATGTTTGTAATGATTGACTTCCATTCCTCCTTCATTCGTCAAATTGTATTTGTTTAATCTGATCTTAACTTTGACATCCACTTGAAGGCGTTTTAAGAGTTGAGACATATTATCATCTTCATTCGATTCTGAATCTTCTTCTTCAGAGTCTTCTGGTTGTTCAGTAGTGTTCTCTTCGGGAAGAGAATCCTCAGAATCAGTGGTAGAAGAGGTGATGGATATGGGGTTGGTTGAAAAGGGGATGGTTGAAGTAGGGGTGGACGGAATGGGGGTGGTAGTTGGGAGGTTGGTAGAGGTTGTTGTGGTGTCATTCACAGTGATATCATTATCTTCTTGCAGATTTTCAAAGTCAATACCCGTTACTTCTTCGAACCAGGGTAAAAAGATTCCAGGACGAATGAAACCTGATAGAAATAAATGTATTTAATTATTCTCGCATGACTTAATAGAAATAAATGTATAAAATTAAAAGATTGACGCCACGATTGGTGATGTGCGTTACAGTGGTTGAGCGATCGGCTGCTGTGCAGCGTGTCGCGATCCCCGCACGGATCAAATATTTGTATGGCCTACAGATTTGTTCCAGTCTGTTTGTGTAGGTGAGTTTGTGTGTTGAGAAATTCCTTGCGTGGAGCAACGTTTAAAAAAAAACATGTCATCATAAAAGTCATCGTTTTGAGAACATTTGCATAAATTTTAATACAAATTTTCTCAAAACGTTGACTAAGAAGAATCAATCAATTTATAAGCCGGTAATGCACATACCAGAAGGCAAGCCAGATTCGCAGCGGTTGCTTGATCCAGGAAAGAAGTAGGAGACTCCTATGAGGGTTGGATTGCCATCGGAGCCAACATGCACGAGAGGGCCACCATTATCACCCTGGAAAGAAGCTTAGTTAAATTCGCTTAAAATACAGGCATATTCGTTGACACTTCAATCTTTTGGAATAATAATATTAGGAGAGTATTTCACTCTTCTGTGTGGAATCAAAGAGTTATCAGTCAGCGTTTTACACTACAACTATGTATGTATATTGGGTGTTGGGAATTCATCCGAACACTTCAGGCGGTCGACACGCGCAGTCTATGCTGCACACTTATCTGCGTGTCTCACACGGCATCGGTGTGTGAGTCAGCGCGGTGGCGACTTCCACGGACTCCATCGGGACAGTTGACACCTCTCTTAAAACCATAATATTCTTTGACCGGGACAGTTGATTTGTAATCTAACGTTATTAAAACCATTTGCCTATTTAATAGAGTCCACTCATTTCATTCACGAGCTAACAAAATGGCCTGAATGGATTCAGGCCCCAGTCTAATCGGATGAAGATAAGTACTAGTAGGAATGTGATATGGAGCAACTACCTCTCTGTTCTCCATAACCCAGTAAGGTAGCATGATATCCATTGGCAAGATTGGTGTCAGTATTCCAGGCTTCTACAACAACTATCAATGGTCAATTACAGCCGGGACCAACAGCTCAACGTCCTTTCTGAATCACGGAGGAATCTCGCCATGTGAAGATGGTCATCCATCAACTGATCGACCATGGCAATTTTGCTTAATCTTGTAGATCAACAGTGGAATCAAAGAGTTTTGTGCATTCAAAAGAGAAACTTACGAAGCAAGCATTCTGTGACGTGACATTGTAGTATTGCGCGCAGACGGTGTTGCCAATGGTGATCATAGCGTATCTTCTTTGACACGCATCGTCAGAGATTGCCCGTAGGTATACCCATCTCAGTACATCAGAATCGGATCCTATAACATTTTATTTGAATTAGTTTCTAGTTGCTGTGAAGCTAAATACGCCACTTCGTTTTTTCAGCTGAATCATCAGCCTCGTTGAGTAACTGTTTTGACATCTCGAAGCAGGCGTGCTTCTCTTCTCTTTTGGCAACAGAAGACTTTTTGATTTATTGTGTGTGTTACGTTGTCGAGTAAACAGATTTTTGAACTGAAGAAGTAAAAAATAAAAAATAATGCTAGCAGAGTATACGAGCGCCATTCTTTAAAGTTACGCGATTAGAAATCAGGAATGGTTGAAGGATGCGTGTTTTAATTGTCCCTTCAAAAGTTCTTAATGTCAGCCTTTTTTGAACAAAAATTTATTTTTACTTTTATTTCATTGGACAAATTGGCAAAATAAAGATTTATATATTAATATTAAGTTATTAGGCTAGTATTAAGTATAATCACTACAAAAAAGTAAAAAGTCCTGTAAAAAAAATCCAGCCCTGAAAAAACCTTTTTCAAACAACTTTTAGCTCACCCTGCATTGTCTTAAAAAACCAAACGCGTATGCAATATTTGAGCTCAATCGGTTTGGTATAACTATTTGAAATTTCAGTTGCAAGATTTGACTCAAACATAATTATGAATTCTAAGGGACCTCGCGCAATACGCGCTCACGACCACGAACAGTGGTTAACATGGTCGTGGACGTCGCCGCGAACTAACAATTCAAGTTAATAAAACGTTGCAAAAATACTGACCAAAGGTCTCTGTCCTGCCATGTCCACTTGCGTACACCTGTTCTCCATCGTAGTTGCGGTACGCGTCAGCACTCGACTGTATCCGGATCGGTTTCACCAACCCTGTGTGAAAAAGTCACGATAAAGTTAACACAACCAAATCAACGACGAAAATTTCGAATATAATTTAAATACACAATAATCTCATCTATTTCAGGCAGACGTATCCCAACTTATCCTACTTCCTACTAAAACTTATATAATGTTAGCAATCTCGCCAAGACGGCTGAACGGATCTGGGTGAAATTTGGCAGTTTTGAATTTGGATAAGAGAATACTTTTCATGCAGGCGAAGCCAATGGCAGAAGCTAGTTAAATTATAAAATTAAGGGCCGACTGAAACGGGCCACCGACCACAGCCACCGGTGGCTGTGTTAAATACAAAACAGACAAATCTAAAATCTTCACTCACAGGGGTTCACTCTAGGGTTTGCTGTGAGAAAACTCAACATTGAATTAAGTTTGCCTTTGTACATGTACTTTATTATCAATATTTTTTTAATATTGTTTATGACGTCCATTATAGAATTAAGAATTGATCCATTCAAAAGTTGATTGTGATGTGATTTTACTCTTATTTTTAAGTTAATAATTTTTTTTCTCATTGTTTTAATTTAATTGATTTTTAATTATTAATTCACGATTTCTATTTACTATTTATAATTTGTATTGTAATTTTGCGTGTTTTATAAAAATAATCTTTGTTATATTAGACTTTTGACATGTGATTTTATTTATGAAAGTTCTGTGCACTTATGTAATTGACATAGACACTATAATAAGACACCAGAAAATGTCATATGTTTGTGTCTTTGTTGTTGATGTGCCATAAATAAATAAATAAACGTCTTGCAAACAACATTAATGAAAAGCTTTTTAACAAAAAAAAAAAAACACTGCAAACTGAAAAATAACTTTCTTTTCCGAAGTCGGTTGTTGTCTTTTGTTTTACGTATTTCGACACCGACGTAGGAAAAGAAAGTAATTTTTCAGTTTGTAGTGTTTTTTTTGGATGTCGGTTTGTTTTTTTATTAAAACGTTTTTTATTTATCTCTTTTTAGTTTTGATAGGTACCTCCATAAAAATTATATATACCCAAAGTACACCTCATGACGATTCCAATAAGCCCGAACACGACTAGGACTTATTTCGGAGTTCCAGTGCCTACCTGCCGGCTTCACCATCAGATCAGTTCGATGGTACCATTTACATCAGTATTATTTATTTATAAGTATCTGCTTCATCATAGTCGTTTAACTATTCGAGATATCTAATACCCGTGACATACTTAGCATTAAGGTGTTCCATTGGTTATCTGTGGTCTTCTTTACCAGTTCCACTTCACCAAATGATACTTTTTGAGTGCAAATGATATTTGAGGAGTTCCCTCGATTTCTCCAAGATTCCATCATCAGATCCTGATCTGTTGACTATGGGACCAATTAGGAAGTATACCCTTTTAAACAAAAGAACAATTTTCTAAATCGGTCCAGGCGTCTTTGAACAATCGGGGAAAATACATAAAAAAGATTCCGACGAATTGAGAACTTCCTCCTTTTTTAGAAGTAGTCGGTTAATTAATTGAAATGGTCGATATAATAAGTTAAAATTGTCTGTATAAAATAATTAAAGGTGATCTTTAATTATTTTTATTTTCGATTAAAAATACATTGAAAAAATACAAATAAAATATTTGTAACATGGAATTTTTTTAACACTTTTTAAAACTGTCAAAGGAGCGCGTACCGCTTTCAAACTCGCAATGCATCAATATTTCAAGGGCAAAGCTTTCCTTTTTCTATATCTGCTCTCTTGTGGAAAAGCCATCCCCATATATTCCACTATGCAGGGTGCTAGACTCTGAAATTGGCTAAGACTTCTTTGAAGAAAGTTGTTCAGAAGCAGTTTTCCTCCTAAATTAATTTGTTGAAATATGTTTTTGAAATTTTATAATTTTTCCGTCGTGAGTGAGTTCAAAAGGTCGTTTGAAACACGTGATGTGCAAAAGCATTTTTAAAGTAACATTATTAAGAAAGAAATGCTATTATGCTTACTTGTATAAACAACAGGGCGCTGCAGCTTCATAAGTGAGATGTCGTACGGCTGCAAACTTGAAGAAAGGTTGTTGTACTTAGGGTGGTTGTACCATTCCGTGGTCTCAAATATGTACTCCGGATTTGTAAGATTCACCACACCTGCACGAACCACCGCAAGAACGCGGCTAAAGAAGAAATTAAGTTTTTCAATTACTCACTACGCGAACACTAGACCAACGAGAGAGTCAGTTCACTAAATTAAAAAATGTCCATATAATTGGTTACTTACCTGACAGTACAAGTCGCAGCCGTTATGACCCATTCCTTGGACACAATGGATCCACCACATTGGCGTATACCACCATTAGAGTTTACCATACGAAGGGCAGCATGGTGAGGGAGCTGGCCTGGTATTGCCTCCCACCCTGATATTATACGTGACGACGACAATGATGGTTCTAAGTGAACGTGAAATGTATTAGTTTATCGATATCGTAAAGGGTTCCTTGTTGTCCAGGAACTGGATATTAGAGTTCCGATAGACAGTCCCCAGCAGTTGAAAAAGATGTCAGGGATAACGTGACAATTTACAGAACGGTATGGAAGAAGAAAACGTGTTGTGCCGACCCCAAGTTACATGGGACAAGGGCAGAAATATGATGATGATGTTTCGTGCTTAATTATGTGCTAGCGAAACAAATATTATACTTCATCATGATCATTAGTCTTTTAATGTTCCCGCTGCTGAGACGCAGGCCTCCTCTCTGTCAGAGAGGGAATTGGCCTTAATCCACGTGCGAGGTGTTTTGGTCCTAAGACATGCCGTTTCCTCACGATGACTGTTTTCCTCTACCGTTATTTTTTACTTACTAGGGGTCATTTCATTCTCGATGAAGTCTGGTTCCAGGCTGTACCGTGCGGATACCTGCAAATTAAAGACCTAAGATCCTTTATTGCACAGATGTTAGGTTGAACATGGGGCCAGAGGCTCTAGAGAAGTGAAAATCTATCAATCGGTAAAATTAAAAAACTGAACGGCAGGCTTATTACGTAATAAACAGCAATCAGCAATAATTTCGCAGTGATCGCGCGATCAATTTAATGTCCTGGCTACTGAGGCCTATATGTCAAGTCTTTAATTTTTTGATAGTCACTTTGAACAAAAGCTATTTGCCTGTCCAACGATTTATAAAATGTAGGTAATGTTTGACATAGCCTGCCTTTAGCTCCAATATTCTGAAGACTTATTATTTGCAGATGTATCGAATTTTTGTAACAGTAAGTAATAAGGCAGTGAATATTGAATATTTCCATTTTATGTACATAATATTAATTAATATGGAAAATTAATTTAAAGTATTTGAAAAATTGGAATGTAACTAAAATTTCAATGTGTAAAATCGATTAAAACTTCTTCGTAAATAAAGTCGATTGTTATAAGATATCGAAGCGATAACGCATTAGAAAATCACTATATGATTAGTATTTGAGCTATGAAACCTAAAAAAGATCTGTGGAAGCACTTGTTTTCCAATTTACTTTATACATTGGCAGAATAGTCGACATCGGTGTTTGCCATTTAAAAATATGGAATATAATAGAATATAGATAATGCGGACGTTACATATTCTACTGAGTTTTGAAGTATTTGGCAGAAAATATAGCGTGTCAACCTTTTCGGCAAACTTCGCTGAGGAAGCCTATACTACATTATAATTTGCCCCTCCACTTTACCGAGATCACGTCTGCACCAATGGTTCAACACATTGGCCAGTTGCGAAGACGCTTAAGACACAAAAATACAACAATTTGTCATCACAATAGCCTATAACCACTAGGAATTAATTTGCAGATAATTAAAGTAGCCGCTGAATATCACATGACAAACATCAGCCGAAAACTCGAAATTTCTCTACTCAGCCATCAATCAGCGAGCAATTTACTGTTCTTATGATTGTTTAATTATCTTTTGTTTTTTGTAATTTGTTTGTTGGTTTTTATTGTGTGTTTTAAACAAATAAATAAATTGGCAATCGACCAACGACAAGGGAACAAATTTACTCGCCGACATTTATTGTTGGCTGTGCTGTCGCAAAATTGTTGTGGTGTGGCTATTACTCACACATAGTGCGGATTCGCGATTGAGGAGCAAGTACTTTGCAAAAATAAGCCTTCCGATCTCACGACATAAAGCAATTGAGAGCGCAATGATTGCACAATCTCTGCGCAATTATTGCTGATTGCTGTTTTATACGTAATAATCCTGCGAGATGCCAAGCGCTATCAAAATGCACGTGATCAATCCCTTACAATTTGTCATTTCGACAATCGCCATTACTGACAGAATGGCACTGTCAAGAGCCTCTGACAACACTCCTTTATTTATTTGATACCACAATTTTTCCATGGTTTCAATCCCGTGGCCCACTCCGCAGGATTGGTTTTCAGGTGAAAAAGAAAAATAGCTTATGTCACTCAGGAATTTTATAGCTTCCTACTGATTTAAGCTAAGTAGTTTTTGAGTTCATCATTTACACTTTTTAGAAACTTACAAATAAATATTTCCTCTTTATAATATGTTTTATATTATTAATTATTTTTGTACATATTCTCTTTAACTTGGAATTGATTGCAACAAACACAAATCATTTACTTATTTAAAAAGCGTTTACAAACAACGATACATAGATATTTAAGATGGTAATTTTTAAATTTAGTTATAAAAATAAAGCATTTTAAAATTTTGCCAAAATATAAGTTTACCTGCAGTACAGTCAGCAAGAACAGAAACAAGCCCGATATCTTCAACATTTTAGATGCCACTGACAATTTTCGACAACTTTTTTTAGAGTTAGAAGCTTTGCTGTTGGACTTTTAAAGAGATTTGTATCAAAGTAGATAAGATAATTAACATTAACACGATAAGATTAAATTAAATAAACGAGTGTTAACATTGGAAGATAATTTTTCGATCCTTCGATAGCGATAGTTATCTGATTTTGATACTAAGAACGAATATTACTCATCAGATATTCATACATTATCTATGGCTAAACCATATAGGTACCATATTAAATCCAATATTAGATAAGATAAGATATATTTATTTGCCCAAATATGTGTATAGATACTAAAAATCAAATCATCACACACTTACATGCAGGATAATAAAAGGTTCAGCCCTGTTTACCATATTATGGCGTCCAAACATTATGAAAAAAAATACTACAATTGATATAAAAATAAAATAATTCCAAATGTCAACAGTAAACAAACAAAAAATACTAGTATCTCTAGGACTGAATTAATACATATGTAAACACATTTTTTTTATTTTTTTTTGTATTGAAATATATACAATTCAATATTTATAATCTTATGACTAATAACAAAACAAACTTACATACAAAAGGGAGAGTTTAATAGTTTAATAAATTATAATGATAAGATAAAATTAAAAATAGACTGTTAGCATTCTCATGTAAATTAGTTGATCCTTCGATAGGGATCATAATCTGATTATGATTTATGAACGATAATTTTGAAATGATTCAACGCTATAAACTTGTACACAAATAAATAATTAAATAAATTTTCAAGACAAAAATATTTTATGTAATGTGTAATTATTAAATAACTTTTTCTTAATGAACTGAAAATATGGATCCATATTATATAGATAATTATATTTAGTTTCATAAATTATTTGATAAACATAGCTTCTCTAAAAATAGAGTGTGACGGAAAGATACAAAATGTATTAAAAACTCCTTCTGCACATGAAATGATATAAATAAAAAAATAAATAACTTTCTACAAAGAAGACATAGGCAATTCTAAAAACAAAACACTCATACAAATTTTGGTCAGCTGATGACAACGTTGTATAGAAAATCTAAATTATTTCTTTTATATTCCTTTGAGAAATTTGTTCATTTTTAGAGACAGAAGTAATTTAAGTATGTTTAGTTAAACGAGTTACTAGTTAATAAATTATAATAGATAAGTATGAAAATATTTTGATTGATTGAAATCTAATCAATTATGTTTAATGTTTATTTAAATGCTCTTCCATGTTACGATGTGTCTTCCTTGTTGTATTATCATATCAGTTGGAAATTCGAGTAAGTGTGTTCTAAAATTAATCATAAAATGAAAATAAGATAACGATTTTTAACCTGGCCGATGTTGATGGGTCATTATGACCCGGGATGACTAATTTGACCTATATTTATTACTAGGTACAAAAGGATCCGGTACTTTCTCTCTCAGTCTCTTTGGGTTAAAAGACTAGTGAAAATGGTTCTATGTGAGCTAGGTGACCTTTGACTGTCAACGGGCAATTATGACCCAACATTTTTCATTTACTTAACATTTTTCTTCTTATTCATTACAAAAAGACATTTAAAATATAAATAAAATTCTTCACTAAAAAATATTTTTATAAACAAGCTTTTTTCGTATTCTTCTCAGAAAACCCTTTCATTTGATAACCATGTCATGGCGGTGCACAAAAAATAACTAGTTCGCCATCTTGGGCCGTCCGCCATCTTGGGCCGTCCGCCATCTTGGGCCGTCCGCCATCTTGGGCCGTCCGCCATATTGGATTTAGAATGTCGTCACGTAGATAACCATGCATTGTCATCCAAACTAAACTTCTATGAGGCCTGGTTCCACGCAAAATAAATTTCTTTTCCAAAGTCGGTGTCTGGTATATATTGTTGTCCATTTTTCGACACCGACTTCGAAACATAAATTTATTTTTCGCTTTGTTGTGTTTTGTTTTGGAAGTCGGTTTGAAATTTTGTGAGAAAGTTTTTTATTTTCCTCTAATTAATTTTGGTAGGTACCTCCAATTAACATGCAAATCATTTAAAGCCAAAGTACATCTTATGAAGATTCCAGTAAGCTCAAACACGACTAGGATACATTGTTTTATTTCGGAGTTCCAGTGGCCATCTGTGGTATTCTTCATCAGTTCCACTTCACCAAAACTGCTTGTTATACAAGCGTACCTTCTGCCAGTACTTGATTATGGAGTCATACAACTCCTACCGAGTTACAGCAAGAACAATTTGATAAAACTAGAAATACAATACAGAATGGCACTAGAAGCTGCAGGTGACTTCACGTCGCACTGAAACAGAAATACTCTGGGAAATGCTTGGGCAGGACACGTGGTATATCAGAATACACGATCTTCATCACGATATGATCGACAAACTCAAATCACTAACAATAACCGGCCTAGAAGATCCTAGCCCCGCTTATACGAGATATGCCCAATTCAACCCATTCCTCTTTGCAAACAGAATAGGCGAAATATAATACTTGAATAAATCGGAGAGAGGCAAACCGCTCCAAGAGAGATTCTCCTCCGTTAGCATAGGCTTTGACTCATAAAGTCACTCCTAGATCATAAATAACTTCAGGTCTAGGACCTGATGGGATCTGAAATCCAACACTTCTTATACTTGCTTTAAATAGTGAATACCGTGTGTGAAAAGGATTAGCATATGCTGCAAAAGATCCCTCCCCGGACAAACCGCGATAGAACAAAAATACACCAAACGCACTTGTAATCTTATTTTATTTATAAGTGTCATGTCACATCTATTTAATCAATGAAATAAAGTTACTTTTTATTCTATTCACTAAATGATACTTTTTGAGTGATAATGATTTCATTATCACTCAGAAAGTATCATTTATTCCGATAAGCATTTTTGTAACTTCAAGATATTACCTCGTACCAACTAAACAATTCTACTACTTAATTAGTTAATCTTTCGAGATTTTTTCAACATTATGACATATTAAAATTCGTACATTTCTACCAGGTTACACTCGTCCAGGACCATTCTTACCTTGGTTCAGAAAAATTATGTGTTTAGACTTTGGAAACCTACAAGAAGATGATGAGGACGATACCAAACCAACATCCAATACCAACCACACCAACCATACCTAATACCACTCCCACCCCTACACGACTACACTTGTCCCCACTATTACTACACCTATCCCCACTACGATCACATCTGCACCCACCACTACTACCACGATCGCGACCACCACCATCACTGACTCTAATGAAAAATTACCAGATGATTCAATCTCCGAAGATTATACTACTGCATCACCAGATGATTCTGAAGACAAAGAAGAAGGTGAAGACTCAGATAGCTCAGAATCTAATGAAGAACGCCTTCAAGTGGATGTCAAAGTCATGGTCGTATTAAATAAATATTTTCACTGTCACTTTTAGCGATAAGGCCGCCCATTGTGTCACCCAGTGTTATGTTTCTTCTTCTATATTTTCTGTAACTTATATGGTGTACATAAAAAAGAATATTCTATTCTAATCTATTCTATATTTTGTGAAGAAAGAGACAGAATTGGAATTAAAACATCACAGCCAATGAAGAATTTGCCTAAATCTTAATAAAAAAACATATTTCTTTTAAAGATTGCCCTTACAGTCATATAACGAAAACAATACTTCTGATTTTAGTTATAAAATAATATGGTCACCTTTAATAATGATAAAGTCGGTGAAACTAAATACTTGGTATATATTTTATTTATGAGTTTTTATTTGAAACACTTTACAGCATCCAAAAGCGGCCATTTAGAAAAGTTGTATGTATGTATGGTATCTTTGATATAGTGGTCAACGTAGATATAATCAAAATTACTTTGGCACCATTTTGATTTGCCACCAAATCGAATATTAATTATTACTATTTATTGCAATGTGCAAATAGAACCCTATGATACCCATCTTGAACTGGCTACTACACTTTAAAATTTCAGCCTCCATTTTTGCTTATATTTTTACACATAATATATATTTTGTTTCACTTTCAACGGAAGTGTTCAAGCATTGTTTTAATACTATTCAAAATTGACAGACAGACATACAGTATAATCGAAGCATAAGGGTTTTATTTTACCACTAGCTTCTGCTCGCGACTTCACCCGCGTAAAAAATGTTATTTCATCCCAAGGGAACACACTAATTGGATAGAAACTATCCTATGTCCGTCCCAGGGTCTCAAACAAATTCCAAACCAAATTCCATCCAAACCAGTTCAGTGGTTTCAATGTGATATGTAACTGACAGGCAGACAGAGTTTTTTTGCATTTTTAATTTTATTACTAGCTTTAACCCGTGGTTTCGCCCACGCACGTGTTTCATTCTCCCAAGGGAACGCACTATCATAATTATGTTCTTTCCATCAAACCATCTCCATACCAAATTTCATCGAAATAGTTTCTGCGGTGTTAGCGTGAAAAGGAAGAGTCTTATAATATTAGTGAGGACAAAGGATTTTAGTACGCCACTCTAAGGGTACCTTCCAGATGACGTGATATATACGATACTAGGACGCCTCGCGGTTTCACCCGCTTATTTCCCGTTCCCGTGAGAATACAGGGATAAGGAGTAGCCTATATCACCCGGGGTGTGTAGCTACCTAACGGTGAAAGAATTTTTGAAATCGGTCCTACTGTTTTTATGTTTATTCGTTACATACAAAAATACAAATCTTTCCTCTTTATAATATTAGTAGCGATATGCGATATTGCGCATGTATTTTGGAAGAAAATATCAAGTGCAAATCGGTTGAATTGCATTCATGTGTCCATGCGAACATATTTGCAATTTCTTTTAGTAAAAATCGCTTACCGGTGTGACATACATAAATCGAATCGCGTCGAGCCATCAGAAAGTTTACTAAGAGGATTACCCTGAATCAAGAAGGTAAATAGAAAGGAAATATACGCAGCTGATTATGGGTCAACGTCCTCATATCGCAATTGCTTTATTAAGATTTTATACTTTCAGTGCAAACAATTGTATACTCATGTACTACTTACAGGTGAACAGTACAATCTTATCTTTATCAAAATAAAAAGTTTTCCGTTTATTGATTTTAAGTAGATGCCTAGCATGCGTATTAGTATAATTGACCTATAATGTTCGTACTACTAATCTACCGCCGGCCTAGTTAGGTGTTGGGGATTGAAGTGTGATCCTAAACAAGGCCAAAGGGTTACAGTACAATGACCTAATCTGTAGGCTATACAAATATTTGTTCCGTGCGGGTAGCAAACTTTCGACAGCAGCCAGCCACTGCGCAAATCTTGCCAAAGAGATTTAATCAAACATAAGAAATGACGTATAGAAACAGGAAAGTAATACTTGAGAACCAAATGCGAAGTAAATGTCGTTGATAATTATGCAGGTAATTAAAAGTAGGAGTTGTTTATATTTCATATACGCCATACATGACATATAAAATATATTTTGTGAACACAAAACTTTTTGATTACAATACAGGTTACAATTTATAGATTTTTCAAAATTGACTTTTAAATAGAACTCCCAATTTGCAGGATGAGAATATTAATCGCTACGTCAGTCGCAGAAGATTGTAATCTTGAGGCCATTTTCATAATTATATAAATGATGAAGGCAGAACTATCTATACAAACAAATAAAATTGAAGTATCTGTATGCAATATCAAAATAACTACGATTTATTGAATGCGTGTGAATGTATAGACGGTACTAAAAACAAATACGCTATTTTTAAGATTTTTATCGGTCTGTTTGTTCCAGGTAATCACCGAAACCGCTGGACAAACAAACATAAAAAAAAAAAAAAATACAGTCGAATTGAAAACCTCCTTCTTTTTGCGAAGTCGGTTAAAAAATCACAGTTCCTGCAAGAAAAAAAAAGTTCCGATTTCAATCAAAATTAAAAAAAAAGTTGTGTGACGTCTGTAGACAATTACTCAATACTGCTATGTTAATGATGAATACATTTTCAAATCGTTCATGAAATTAAATTAAGCTAACAATCCCGGATGGTATCATAAGTGCAATTTTTCGACTATTTAAAAAATAACTTCTTTTTAATCTTATCTTATCGTAAGTCTGTAGATAGTAAATAACAATAAATAACAGTAGCTAAATCATCTAATTCTAATGAAAATTGCCAGTAGTAAAGAAGATGTTAACGAAATCGGGCTTGTTTTTGTTTCTGCTGATTGTTCTTCAGGTGATATTATTTAGTTAGTTAATTATTTTAAGGCGCCTCCCCGAGCAAAACGCCGCGCTTGCCGTTTTTGTGTAGTTTTAAGAGCTATCTACTAGTTATTTAAAAAAAAAAAAACAATTAATAAAAATGCATTAAATTTCTACATAATATTGATTCCAAAATGGTAGTATACTTTTTTTTTTAAGAAGTGTATGTTTCACTAATCGCCTTCCAACGAAACCATAAAAATGAGAAATAATGATTGATAGAATGCATCTCCTCGTAAAGTGTTCATTAATTAATTTTTGCTCTAACACTAATGGATAGACAATTTGATAACGAACATTTTGTAGCTTTTTATTTTTTCAAAAGATCAATATTCGATTTTATAAAGTTTGTATTCTAAAATCTTAGCGTATTCACTACTGTCAATTCATGCACCGCCAGTGTGCCGCTAGGGCACTAGGAATGCTCAAATTGTTCACTTCAGTTCAGTCAGTGTTCGGCCTTAATTAGTAATTTAGTTTGTATTGTTCAATAGTATTACAAACTTCCCTATCATTTTTCACTACAACAGCTGATACAATAAAGAGTCTACATATCCTAGCCAAGGGATACTGACCCTTGTCGCTTATAAGTGTCTTTGCGGTTACTATATAAGTGACAATCCTGTTTCACCATCACTGGTTTAGTTTACTATTCAAAGTTTTTGGCAACTCAATGTTATTCTTAGTCTATAACTAATTCTAAATGTGGCAAAAATGAGTGCGGTTTAATATACAGTTTCATGTTTTATTTATGAATTCAAGGCGAATTAGGTGACAGAAATAGGTGTAATCATATTTTTTGTATATATATTAATAATAACAAAAGGTAATAGTACTGTTTTATCTAACAACCCCTTAATACTTTGCAGGTATCCGCTGTATACAGAAGTGTAGTGCAAAGCGCAGCATCTATTGAGAATGAAATCATTTCCGGTAAGTTAAATAAAATTATGATTTATGAATATGAAATAAAACTCAAAAGAATAGAGATCAAGGAGAATATTGGTGGATGGGTGATCTTTATTGAATCACCTTCGTGTCTCAGATTCGTAGGAATTATTATTTTTTAAATGAGTTTTTGTAACTATTGTGGTGTTTCAACTATTCAATATAGCAAGTTTATCCAAATATTATGACTTGTTGATTTCATAATTTTTGACAACCTTTAACTGTTTTCTGAGTAGTACGGCGAACGCCGCGACATGGTGCTTTAAGTTTGACTCCAAAACGCGAGGATACTAGTTTATATAGAATGCTAGTATTGTGATTGCGGTAGCTAACGCCATATTGTTCAATTTGTTAAGATCATATGATAGAAACTATCAATGTTCGCCGAACGAGATTTTACCCATTGATTACTCGATGGAATAAACGTGACTTTCATTTGTACTTCAAACCCAAGATTTGGCTTACCCGAGTAACCAACGTCATGTAACACATACCCAGAAACGAAGACAATTACCATGTCATCGCTACGCACAAATGCCCGCGTCAAGTATATTCTAGCTGCTTAAAACCATTTGATGTTTTCATGTTTTAATTATTGTCCAAACAAAAGTGATTTAATATTTAAATATTAATCGATAGGTACCTCTAGGTCCCAAATATACAGATCTCGGGACCACGTCGAAATAAAATAATTGTTTTATATAGTACAGGGGGGTGACCATAAGCTCTTAGAGTAAGGTTGTTTTGATATCACGTAAGTGACAGATGTATACAAGTCATACAAAAATCTGTCACTTACACATACTCAAAATAACCTTACTCTAAGGGCTTGTGGTCACCCCCCTGATATTAAGATAATTATGTTATAGTTCTTAGGCTCTAAAATTCAAAATTTTACAACAATAATTATTTATTATCAATACACTTTATTCTTAAAATGTCATTTTTATTTTTACCCAAGATTACACAGCGTTATCATCGTCGTCGTCGCGCATAGTATCAGGCTGGCAGGCACAACCGGGCCAGATCCCTCACCACGCACACCTTCGTTTGGTGCAGAGTACCGGTTCTCTGGGCCAATGTGGAGGCGCCATTGTTTCCAGAGAATGGATCCTTACTGCAGCGAGTTGTACTGCCCGGTAAGTCACTCATGGCAATTTTCTATGGTATCTGGTCCCCCAACAAACAGGGTTCAAATTAGTATAGACGAAGCCGTGATCTCCCAAACATTCTATCACATATCTATTTGAATGAGAAATGTGTCTGAGAACTTCTTTTTTACCCTTTGACCCTAGAAGCCCTTTCAGAAAATATAAACCTTATTGCTATTGGTCGCGCGGCTCGTACATACTATGTCATTGGTAATTGTTAATACACGTTTAATTCTACATTTGAAAACTGTAACACAATTGAGGTTAGCTTCCATAACATTAAATGGAGTGCCTGGGAAGCCCGTTCAGATAATACAAACCTCATTGCTGTTGGTAACTTGGAACAACTTGTCACATCCTCCTTTGACATGGAAACTTTAACTTTCTCTGTGTTCTAAACTAAAATATCTTTATTTCTCAATCAGCCGTGTTACTTTGGTGGTACGAGCGGGTGTAGTGTCCCTGACCAATCCAGAGTACATCTTTGAAACCAATGAATGGTACATCCATCCTAGATACAACCAGCAAAATACAAATGTGCAGACAAACGACATCTCAATAGTCAAGCTACAGCGCCGTGTTGTTTATACCAGTGAGTATATTACACACATTCAATCAAACAGTTTTTTAAAAATGATATCAACTAGGATGGCGTGCTTCATCGTTGACCACATCATCGCTTACCATAAGGTGAGATACTGGTCAAGCGCAAGACTAGAAAAAAAAACACATATTGTTAAATAAATAAAATTAAAATTGTTTAATAAAAAGAACAAAAATCCCAATTTTAAAAGTACACAGTTACATATAATTTGTTAATATAAATACATTTAAATAAATTCATTTAAAATTCAACTGTTCTACATCCAATTTTCAACAATTTTGACCCTGATAACTTGAGGTCCAAATTGAGTTCATTTGGACCCCAACTTATCGGGTTCAAGATAACAATCTAGAGATGATTAAAAAGTTTGTAAAGATTTAATTTTATGCCAATTAATCTCCAAAGTTATATACATTTATGAGTAAAGATTTTACCGTGGCGTTTTGTACACTCAGGGTTTCTGCAGCCGATCCGGGTGCAGTCGCGTGCTAACGCTTACGCCAACTACCATGGCTTGCGAGTCTACACTAGTGGACATGGCTTGACATCGAACACAGGTCAGTATTTATTTTTTAATGTGCATAATATATAAGAGAACTTATTTTTTTATATAACGATTAAATAATAGAAAAATGCATAAAATAAAAATACCGGGTGTTTGGTAATTGGATACCTACGTTCTTTGAAATGGTTTGTTCTACAGCCGATTTTCAACAATTTTGACCCCAATAGGTTTGGGTCCAAATTGGGTTAATTTACACCCCAAGTTATAGGGGTCAAAAGGACAAACAAGAGAAAATCATAACTTTAACCTTACGCCACTTAATTTCTAAAGTTATACTTGTTATTATTTATATATATTACTTAATTATATCATGAGCTATTACAAAAATATCGTCATCATCATCTTCCTGCCCTATCCTCTTATTGTCGGCGCAACACGTATTCTTCTTCCACACCGTCCTGTCCGCTGTCATGCTATCACTGACTCCCTTTTCTTTCATATCACTCCTCACACAGTCCATATATCTTTTCTTTGGCCTTCCTCTTCCTCTCCATCCATCCACATTTATATTGATAACTCTTTTAGTAACATGCGTTTCATCCCTCCTCATCACATGACCATACCAGGAAAACCCTTTCCTGTCAACTTTTCTGTCACTGGCGCCACTTTCAAACTTCCTCTAATATACTTATTTCTCACTTTATCCATTCTCGTCACTGCGCACATCCATCTCAACATTCTCATCTCTGCTCCATGCATTTTTTTTTCTTACATCTTTTTCACAGCCCAATATTCTAATCCATACAGTCTGTAATAACAGACAGACTGTATGACAGAAAAGTATGACAGAAATGTATCGTGTTCTATCATATATTGTGTGTGATTTTTATCCGCAATGGAGGATATTTCTCACAATTAGCGGTTTTTCATCGTGAGGTATAAAATTTCAAAACAAACTCGAAAAGCTCGATATTCTCGAACGTAATCCAATTAGGACCCCAAGTTATCGGGCTCAAGATCATTTCTCAAATTAGCTTTAAAATATCTCATTTCAAGGCATCCACCCGATTACTATTCAAACTATATGAAAGAAAATCAATTTGAGACATCGCTAGCAAATAGCTGTATCTTAATACACCAGGAGGGAAAGAACCAGTATCAATAAGGCCAATAGTGACTATTTAGTAAAGTTAACAAATAATCTTATAATAAATAATATTATAAATAATAATAAGTTATCTTATCTCGTTGCGTGATTTTTAATCATAAGTCTAACAAACAACATAATATTATCAACATGTCTGCTAGAAAAATTTATTCGTCATAACACATCAATTGAAATCACGTTTCATTATAAACAAATAATGAAAAATACATTTAAACAAAAAAAAACAATCCGAATTCTAAAACAAAACACTACAAAGCGAAAAATACCTGTTGTTGGGAATTCAACCCAACACTTCGGGCGGCCGGAGCGCGCTGTCTACGCTGCACACACATCTGCGTGACCCACCCGGCACTATTGTGTGTGTGCGCAGCGCGGCGCGGCTCGGCCTCGGCGGACACTCGCTTCCAAGGACTGCACCGCGACAGTCGAAACCTACTTCTTCCTAAATGCGCATTGTTTTTCTGGGACAGTATATATCTATAAATCTGCAAATTATAACGGCATTAAACCGTTTGCCTAAAAAATACCACTGTATCCACTGTGTCCACTCATTTCATCCACGAGCTAACATTGCAATGTTAGCTCGTGGCTCTTATGTTTTGCGACGTATTTCACATTGGGCAACCACTTTAACTAGGGAACTCTTCAAATATTATAGGCGCAATCATTTGCACTCCGAAAGTATAATCTGGAGAAGTGGAACTGATGTAGAAGACCACAGATGGCCACTGGAACGCCTTAATGATAAGTATGTCACGGGTATAAGATAATATCTCGACTACCTATTTAAACGACTATGGTGAAGCAAATACTTATAAATAAATGGTACTGATGAAAATGTTACCATCGAACTGTTCTGATGATGAAGCCGTAAGGTAGGAATTGAAACTCTTTGATTAAAACAATGTATCCTAGTCGTGTTTGGGCTTATTGGAATCGTCACGAGATAAACTTTGGCTATAAATGATTTTCACAGTATTTTGAGATACCAAAACTAAAAAGTGGAAATTAAAAACTTTTAATACAAAATCAAACCGACTTCACACTTACAGTAGAATTATGTATACACCCTGAAATTTAATTGGTTGTTTTCCCGCGGCAGAACGACTTGCCTTAAGGAGTACTTTCGAAGTATAGAGTTAAAGTAAATAAATAACGATGTTTCTGTATTAAAATAATTAAAAAAATATTCATCAACTCGAAAAAGTGAGTAACAATAGTAACTCTGGACGTAACTTGTAGGTACTAGGTACTACTCGTGTCACCACCTACAAAGAAAACCGATGCACAAAATAATGTCAAACCAAAATAAACTCTCGCACGTGGTGATACGGCATAAAAGTTTGCACGCAAAACAAACGAGCGAGCCACAAGCCGACAAAGCAAAGACCGATTTATTAAATGTTTAAAGTAAAATAAGCTCTCGCGTGTAATTATACGGCATAATCTAGCCCGCACGTAACATGATCAAACGGAGCCGCCTTCGAACCTAATCCTTTCGACGGTGACCTAGCACCCGGGTCAACGGCCTGCTGTCGTTCGGCCGTAGATATCGGGAGGTATACTATTGGTTCGTGATCGCTTTCGAGTTTAGTTTTTCACAATGTTAAATATGCCAGTTTTTGTTTCTAATATTTTATATAACTACGAAACGATTGTATTACATAGACAAAACCATTTCGCTGCGGGAAAACAACCATTTAAATTTCACGGTGTATATAAAGATATGTATATCTCTTTACCGTGGTCGTATGCTACTTACCGTAACAAAACAATACATTCTGCAAAGTAGCTTACGACCACAGCAAATTTACTGGAATATTTTCTTCTTTCGTACTTTTTAGAGCGTTATTTTTCAGAACTCGGGTTTTAGGTTTTTAACTAATTTTTAACTTTAAAATTTTGAGGTTTTTGCAAAGCCTGTGGTAACAAATAAACATAAATGCATACATATATACCGATCAATAAACACTTTGCGACGCCGCGCCGGAGTCGGGAAAATAAATCTTTTCATTACTGGATATATCTCTCAAAAGGTATGCTTGACAAAAATATGATGTACCAAACCCTAACTCATTTTGAAATACCTGTTCAATGATTCCACACATGATGGGGTGGGGCGTTTTTTTGTTTTGTTCATAACTCTGAGCCTCCTATAGGCCATATTCAATTTAATGTGATTTTGCATTACCAGGGGACAAACAAGACGTTTCCAAAAACACCTCATTTGTGAAATTATAAAAAGTAGCTTAGAATTTATGAGGGGACAGATGAACGTACATAAATACCCACCCTCATACTGGTCAAAAACATAACCCTCCCTTTTGCTTCGCCTTAATCGGGTAAAAATAGAAAGTCTACACTGCATTTAATTTAATTTATTTATACTCAAACAATTTGCATTATATCGTACATTACATAATTAAAATTTCAAAACACAATTGTTACACTTGAAGATAAATTCAATACTAAGAAAATTTTGTCACATTCATTTAAAATATGTAATAAAAAACACAGAAGTACTACTTCCGCCGTCCTCGACAATTGTAACCTGAACTGGCGCCGGTGTCACTAGGGTTGCTACTATATTGATTCTATGTTTTAATAAAAAACTATTTTTATGTTCTAGGTTCTGTTTCCGAGGTGCTGAGATGGGTATATCTCCAAGCGATCTCCAACGTGTCGTGCATTTGGTATTACTTCAATTTCATCGTCGTCAACACCACCATTTGCGCACGATCCTTCAACGTCACTTCACAGTCTTTATGCAGAGTAAGTTTTAAGCCTTTATAATTTTTATATTTAACGATGGGCTCGCGTTTGACCACTATCTCGCCTGATGGCAAGCAATAAGGTGGTTGACGGTGAAGCACCTTGCCTGGAACTAACCTAATTCCTCTTTTTTAAAAACTTTACTTTGTAGCTATTTGAAACAAAGACTCCGACAGGAAAGGCTATTCTTTAGCTGAGCAGACAATGAAAGTATTCGCAAAACACTTTGTGCATCTGGCTGGAATGTCCACCATGTAACGAAGGCGCATTGCCTTACGTCTTGTAGGCCGATGACGGAAAGGGCTAGGTCAAATCAAAATGTGCAGTTCCACTGCACACTCACCGAAATGTAACTGATAAAATTCCTGCTGATTTTGAAAGGGATTAGAATATATTCTATGGAAGCTGTTCTATTCAGATTAAAAGTTGCGACGCACGACGTAACTGTTATATTACGAACACAGCAACAATTTTTAACCTTATTCCCTTTCGATCCAAAATTTATTGTTTTTGACTTATTGAACAATTCTTTTTTTCTGGAAAATGTCTACTTTACTTTAAAACAAAAAACTGCTAATTATAAGAGATATGGAGTGTATTTCTCATATTTTTTTTTGGTTTCTGTCCCTGAATATAAATTAGTTTTTTTTTTCATAGCTCATGAACTAATAAATCCTTTTTATAACAATTTACGAGCAAATTACTCACTCATGTTTTCTTCTGCGATTCTCTCCTGGCATAGAGCAACACAGGCCACCGGCGCGGTTCGCCGGTGGCCTGTGTTGGTCTATGTCTCCTGGCAATGGAAAATAAGTAGCGTAAATTTCAAGCCAGAAAATTTCATGAAACTTATTGTGTTTGTAGGAGCGGTTTTTGCACTAAATAAAAATAAATAATTTATATTATGACACTTGGCGTACAAATTACAGAGGAAACTCTCTTGGTTCCACTGTTCATTTATTCGTTCATCTTGCTATATTTTATTTAATAAATTTCCTTCTTGGTACTAGGGTGATGGTGGTGCTCCATTGGTTCGTGTTGGGCCGAATGGCATTCCAACTCTCATCGGGGTTGGCTCCTTCTGGTCAAACAACTGCAACTTGAACCGGCCTAGTGGTAACTGTGTTTTTTTTAATCCTTTTTTGTTTATACTAAGATAAAAACAATAATACAAACGGAAACCTTAGAATTAAAACCAACATACAACAGGCGGCCATATCGCGTTCTGCGATCTCTTCCAGGCAAGCTAGAATGGAAAGAGATAGCCTGGCCACGAAATGAGGTTGCGTTTGGATCAATTTTATATCGAATAATTAGCTACAAACATAGTAAACAATAAATACAAAATACTAAAAAATAAACATAAATATACAGGCAGCAAAACAATACAGCTCTAACAAGAATAATATCACAGTGACAGGTAGAGCCCATTTACAAGTCTTTTAAAATATGTCGGTAGTGATTGCGCGCGTTTTGTTGTATTTTTTAAATTGTTTATTCGCAGCCATTCCATTGGTAACTCTTAATAATCCTATATTATAAAACGGATTGTTTGTTTTTAGGTGTGATAATCACTAGAAGTACTGACCCAGTAAATTAAATAAAAAAAAACTTTGAACGAAAACGAATATATCACCGAGTGCCATGGGCTACTCCCAACTTCTTAAAATGGCACAGCTCTGTGGCATTCGTCTAGGAAGCAAAACCTTGGCAAGTTTTTAATAAAATGTATTTTTGTCGTCAGGTTTCACTCGTACTGGGCCGTATTTATCATGGTTCCAACAAATAACGGGGATTGATTTCGAAAATCTGCAAGAAGAAGAAGAAACCACTACTTCTACCACCACCACAACAACCACCTCTTCCAATACCACTACGACTGCCACAAATACTACCTCTACCGCTACCTCTTCGACCACCACTATCCCTTCCACAACTGCTACTCCTTCTACCACCACTAGCCCTTCCACAAAAACAACGCCATCCACAACAACTAACCCTTCAACAACTACTACTCTTTCCACCACAACAACCCCATCCACCACAACAACAACCGCTTCCTCTATAACTACCCTCTCCACCACTACTACCCCTTCCACAACTACTACTCTTTCCAGCACCACTATCCCTTCCACAACTGCTTCTCCTTTTACCACGACTACCTCTTTCACAACGACTACCCCTTCCTCAACTACTACCCCTTCCACCATTTCCTCTATCACTACCCTTTCTACCACGACTACACCTTCCACAACTACTACTCCATCCACAACGACTACTCCTTCAACAACTACTACTATTTCCACCAACACAATCCCTTCCACAACGACTAATCCTTGTACAACCACTAGCCATTCCACAACGACTGCCCCTTCCACATTGACTACCCCTTCCACAACTACTACTATTTCAAGCACGACTACCCCTTCCACAACTACTACTCCTTCCACCACTACTACCCCTTCTACCACAACTGCTCCTTCCACTACCACTACCCCTTCCACAATGACGAACCCTTCCACAACTACTACTCCTTCCACCATCACTACCCCTTCCATAACTACTCCTTCCACCACCACTATCCCTTCCACCACAACTGAAACCCTTTCCACCACAACTAATAACCCTTCCACCATCACTACCCCTTCCATAACTACTCCTTCCACCACCACTATCCCTTCCACCACAACTGAAACCCTTTCCACCGCAACTAATAACCCTTCCACCACCACTAACCCTTCCTCCACCATTACCCCAGGTGACCAGGTAACAACTTCTACTACAAAACCAAATGACTCTGAAGAACAAGATGCAGATACTACTTCACAACCTGATGATTCACTGGAACAGGAACCAGATGATGCTTCCCCTGAAGATGGAGAAAATAAGCCGACACCACCTGAGGACTCTGAAGAAGAAGGAGAAGAAGACTCAGATGGCTCAGAATCTAATGAAGATGATGAAATAGGGCAACTTCTGAAACGCCTCGAGGTGTTTGTTAAAGTTAAGGTCAAACTCAATAAATATAAGACAAAGACTGAAGTAGATAAGGTAAAACATAATATTAAGCATCATTGACTTAGTACCGTAAAATATTGAATAAAGTTATTGTTAGGTACGCACTCAATAGTTTTAAAAACAAGTAATGTTATAACGTATTTAATTAAGTATCTACATGTAAGTGCATAGGTAGATACATGCCTAGTAATTTGTTTAAACATAGAGGCGGGACTCATGCTGACATGCTCGTCATAATATGGGTCCCATCAAGTCTGCCATCAAACGCGGATCGATGCGCACGCGGTCATCTTGCCTTTTGTTAAAACGTAATAAACGTGTTTTCTAAGATATCTAGTCTTTCAGTTTCGTCACACCTGCTAATTTCTGCAGCACTAACCCTTACATTTATTAAGTTCTTGTCCATTATATCATTTAAGGTGATGAAATCTTGTAAAGGCAATTTTCTTTCCTTTCAAACAGAGCAATTTAACAATCACGGTGACCAGTTACGCAACAATCATTTTTATGTAGTATAGGTAGGGTTAATGGGTAGGTAGGTAGCCAGTTAACGGGAGCGATGCCGCGTGGGACAGCTAGTTTATTATAAAGATAATAATTCTACTTCTAAATCTAAATAAAGAATTCAAACAGAGCCTATATGGCGGTATGTCAAAGAAGGTGACAGACATGCCGCAGAGGGTGACGCGATCCTCCCAAACAGAATTATCGCGGACCAATACGCTGCCATGCTTTAAATGTTTCTAAAACACGGGCATTTTGTTTGCCAGAAATTTTCCCAGTAAAATAATATTTTCTCATTTTCCAGGAAAATGATGCCCTGTTTTTCCTGTTAACAATATTATTTTGTCAATTGGCTTCAATTAATGAAAAGAAAAAGAAATCCCACCAAAAAACTAAAACCGGCATGTCCCAGTACCAAAAAAACGAAGATAGGTGACATCCACCAACCCGGTCTGGGCCTGCGTGGTGGATTACGGCTTATTCCCTCTCACAGAGAGAAGGCCTGTCCCCACAGTGAGTGAAAGTGCGAATCCTTGGGTTAATATTTAAGACATGAATAAGTGCTTATTTGAGATGTGATTTTCACAATATTTATCTGAGATATGTTGTATCAATAAGGTAAAAAAAAACTAAAATTTAAACTTAACCAGGTCTAACGTAGGTAAAGGTATGTACATACGAAATTAATATGAATAAAATGCGTATTTGAATCAAATTCGTATTATTTGTAACGACATAAATGCCAATTTTATCGAAGTTTTCCAAACGATATTGACACTGAGGTTTTCTGTAAGAAAACCCAATTTTGAGTTAAGCTAGTTTTAGTACATAAACTTTCCTGATGTATTTGTATCCATTTATATGTTTTTTGTGCAATAAAGAATAAGAAAAAGATATTCTTTTATTTTTAAACATTAATCATTTAACTAACAATTAGTACTTATATTAATTATTATTTTTTCACCATAATATTGTAAGAATGCTCTTCTGATGCTCTACGAAAATGCCAGGTACTTTATTTTATTATTTTATCTTAACCAATCAGTAACTGGATTAGTTCACTTTGTTAAAACAAAATTTAAACATAAACTTTTCTGTGTGTAAAAGTATGGCTATGGAATTTCTATTTTATTGAAATTAAGGATCAATTTATCAGCTCAGCCTCTTCCTAACCCAGCTTGGGTCGGCTTCCAGTCTAACCAAAACCAGCTGAGTACCTATATTTTGCATAGAGCGTTTGCTTGTCTGACCTCCATAACCCAGTAACTGGTTAATACGATACGCCTTTGGCAAGACATGTGTCACATTTCCTGGCTACTGATTATACGTAACGACTCACATAGATCTACTACTGACAGCCGAGACCAACAGTTTAAGGCGTGTATCCCTTCAACTGTGATAACCTCCTTCCTTTTGGGCAGTAGGTTAATTTTTTTCTTAACATCCAAGTTGTTTTGGAGGAGTATCCAAAAGTAGCTAGAAATATCATTTTGTTAATTATTTTTTTATAGTAAAACTACAAAAAACCATGGCTGACGTTTTTTTTTCTGCTCTTGTGCGGTGGAAGGCCCTTAGCGTTAAAATAATCTTAAGGAAGGAGACTTTAAAATAATTTTACAAATAGTAGGTAAGAAGATGAGGACTGCTTGTTAACTACATCTGTTTAGTTTTTCTGATTTTGGATTGAGTCTATACAGACTCAGTCAAATCAAATCATTTATTCGCTAGAATGTAAGTGTTTATAATAAGATCATGGCATGAGAAGGTCAGCCATACATTCTGCCCAAAATTTGGCCTGCAAAATTATAGTAAATTAAATAAAACAAAATAAAAAACAAACAAACAAAGTCAAACAGATAAAAATGTCAGAATAAAAAACAAAACAGTCAAATTGATGGCGCGAAGGGCTGGTTTAATGGACTGTATCTGCGATGCGAGCAAAACGATTGACAAACGCTTGGCGATAGGTACTTCGAGTTGCGGTGGATGTGGGACAACATAATTCAATAGGAAAGTAATTAAGGAAGGAAGCACAAACCTTTGCTGGAACCTGCTTTTCGTCAACGGACGCCATCAGTTGGGATTGGTCATAACTTGGCAGCCTCAGCCTGTTTTTAATTAATAATTGTATTTTGGGGTTGTTTGTTTAACTCTAGACGCTTTTACGTGTACGTCTTTTCACATCGTTCTCACATATACTAGTATGTTATTTTCCAACAAGAATGATGTAAACAAATACTTGCAATTGAACTTTATTGATGTAAATGAGTGTCTGTGGAGTTTCTTGCAAGTTCTTCTCCATTGTCACCAACTAACCCTTGCGAATTGTGCAACTGGCTTCATTTTTGTTGACAATTCAAAAGTACCTTTAAATGGTTTAGTTGAAATAAAATATTTTGATTTTGAAAATACGAGTAATTCATGACAATTCTTGTCAATGCGTTTAAGAAAATGGTTAAAGAGCATTACTTGTCACTATAATTTTTATTCTTCTCCTTTCTCTGTTATATATTTGATATGTTTTAGTATATTATATAATACTGTATGTATGTATTGTAGGTTATGATGTCTAAGTTATATTATTTAAGTATGCAATTTTGTACACTGACAGCCCTAAATTCTTCTCCTATCGTACAGTCCATCCAAAGGTTGTCTGTAAGAGATTGCTCTGTGCGATAAGACCGCCCATTGTACACTTGTTTTGTGAATGTTTGTCTTGTACATATTATTGTGGTGTACAATAAAGTATATAATAAATAAATAAATAATAAAAATGTTCGCATTTCCGATGACAATGTATGAACGATGACAAATAGCTTTTTAACTAAAATATTCATTTCTTACCCGTACGTTTACACGCATATTTTCTTGTAAACGTGAAGCTTTTCCTCTACGCACTTGACCTTTGAATGACGTATCCTACAGCTTCCCTTAGGGAAGCATCTTACGGCACAGCGTGGCGATGAGAATAAATGTGTGAGCAGTATGCTTATTCATTTTGAAATACAAGTCGTTTCAAAAACGCTACGAGCTCCTTGTAATAAAAGGCACTGGAAAATTTTACGCATGCACCGAACTGTACTTACTAAAATTATGTACACTTGTGTTTTATTTGTTATGTTTGTTACTAATATGTAATATGGTTATGATAATCATTAAAGACTCATTAGACTTTCAAAAGTTATCTTACAGGGACCCACAATAGGTATGACTGTTTGCGACGGCCACACATACTAAACAGACATACAAGTAGGACATATCTATAGTAGCGAGCTCCGGCAGACATGGCGCCCTAGCATGCTCGCAGGCAAATCCATTTAATGATATTCCTTCTTAGGGTAGGACGTCAAGTGCTGGAGATCCCTAAAGTGACAATCCTCTAGTACTAACTCAGCCCTTGAGCAGTCGATAATCTCATATAGACTTATCAGCTATGGACGCACATTTAAAACTTACCTTGATAAAATAAATAATTTGCAAACACAGTTGTTGAAGCTGGTAGTACTAAACTATGTTAAAAATAAATATAACGACAATTATAGAGGTCAAACATTGTAAAGTGTGACCTGTTCTGTCCCTCGCTGAGTACTTGTACCTCATAAAACATTTTGATAACACTGATAATCAAGTTTCAATAACATATAATATGAAGACTCGCCAAGCAAAAACAAAATCTTTTCAAGTGCCACATAAAAATTACTTTTATTGTAGACGCACCGCATTATTAATTACCTTATTTATTAAAGCGAATACCCTTAGACATTAGAGACTTAATGAACAGTAGAAATTTAAGGCAAGCTAAAACAACACTATATCGACTTCATTATAATTATGTTAATTTACTAATAGCACGTTGATCAATTTCCAAAGCATGGCATACTAATACAGACCCCATTTATTTATTTATTTGAGAAGAAAAAAGCAGTTACACATGAAAATTTACAATAAAAAAAAAAAAATATAAAATAATGCCACCAAATGTGCGACCAACCACATTTCCCACGGAATACAAAAAAGAAAAAAATAATTGCATGCTATAAAAACTTCAACCCCACAATGATCAAAATTATATTAAATAAAAAAACAAAGGAAAAATCATCAAACATCGAATTAAAAAAATGTCATGGGTCTAAATGGTGTGTTTTGTGTAATCCTAAGGACAACAACTTGATCTTATATATTTTGTTTTTATTTTGTAAACAAACGTCTGTACACGGCAGCAATACATACAATTTGAGTACAAAAATAACCAGAAAGAAAATAACCAGACTTAAATTATTTCACTAAAATATTTTAAATATAACAAAAAAACTCTCATAACGTAACAAAAAAATGAGTCAGGAGTCATACTATAATATCAAGCATACTTACACATTCTCTTATCAAAATTATTTCAAAATTTTATCTTCATCCTCATCCAAAACCAATTTCTCGTTACCGCCTATATATACCTATATAAAAGCCGTTACTACCATCAGGTATCAAGTTACATAGTAATCTCAAACCGGAACATAAGCAGAACGTTGATTAAACAGCCCTGTTGGATCGGGGGATTTAGACCATAGAATAGATAAGTACAGAAGGTCAACTACATGCAACGAGTGAAAACGCACGCACACTTAGACTTGGGTCTACGTACGGTGAATGCAAGCGCACTTGCGATAGGCAGTAGTTTTTTTTTGTGTTACTCGCTTATTTAGCCTGGTGGCATAAATTTAACTCAACGATAACACTATCTATAAAAATTGCTCCATCATCAGACAAGCACACACAGGCTTGCAGTATGGCTCATTTTATAAATTCGGGCTTTGCCTTCTAAGAAAGTGGAGGCCCGTGTCCCAGCAACGGGAATCATTGGCTTAGGCATAAAGTTTTATTTATATCCGTACATTTTGCTTTCTTCACAAAAGAGTGACATACCTATATTATTGAGTCACACTACGATAAATTAAAGGGTGCTGACTGTGCTCAGATTTTGCCCATTTGTAAGGTTCCGAAGTCAACAAGGAACCCTTATAACAAACACACCGACAAACTGGTAAAATAAATTTGATTTTTTGTTTCTTCCTATAGACGTAAAGTGGGGATTTATTTTTTCTTATCTATACCATGGTGTGGAGAATCGTTGGATAGGCCATTCAAAAATATTTCGAGTTTGTTGAAATTAAGCTTTAAATTGCAATTTTTTGTTAAAGTCAAGTGTGCCCGCCCCCCTGCCAGCGACATGGTTGCTATGTGAAAAACTTCACGGCAGTAGTATATATAACGAAATTAAAAGGAAAACTATCACAGTTAGCGAATTCCGCTACCCGACCATAGATGGCGGTATTCTCAGTGGTCGCAATTATAAACTTAATTGCGTTTGCCGTAAGGATGACATTCGTGTCATAGGCCGATATTTACTACTACTCAACCATGGTCACTTCAGTGCAATATAACACATTGCAATTTTAAGTACATTATCAATATCGATAGATAGATAGGGCCGCAGATCCGGTCTCTCCGTGAGTCCATGGTGGAGCGTTTGAACCTGTCCTTGCAGGCAGTCTCTGAATGGGGCGATGCCAATCTGGTCAGGTTTAATGCTGCTAAAGCCCAAGCGTGTCTTTTTTTCGCTAAAAACAGCCAGTTTAAACTGGTTCCAACTTTCCGAGATGTGACCGTGCCACTAACGGACCATCTTAAGCTTCTTGGCGATACGTTGACATCAACTCTCAATAATTTTGGCCCTTACAGGCAAAGGCTTAGTTGGCTGCCAGAAAGTTGGGAATCCTTGCAAAGATGAGAAGGTACTTCACGCCGGAACAGCCCCTCAATTTGTATCAAGCGCAAGTTCGATCATGCATGGAGTACTGTTCTCATCTCTGGGACAGATCTGCCAAATACCAGCTCGAGACACTGGAGTCGATCGAAAAGCGGGCTAAGAGGCTCATCGGTGATGAGGCACCGGTCAAGTCAAGGCTCCAGAGCCTTGAACACCGTCACCGAAATGCAAGCGGGGAGTGTGCGTTGGAATTGCACGATTTAATTCCACCTAGCCCGTTTCATCATCGGACTACCAGACGTACGGCGATGTATCGGTACATGGTGGACATTCCACCCATACACACAAAACGTTTTGGAAACACTTTTATTAAGCGTGCAGCTAAGGAGTGGAATTCCCTGCCGGAGTTTGTGTTTCCCGACAGCTACAATCTAGGAGTCTTTAAGTCAAGAGTGAATAGGTTATTTCTAGGCAAGCGTGTATCACCGTCGACCAACAGGTGAGATGGTGGTCAAGCGCGAGCCTACAAAACATAAAAAGGATACCCGATTTCTTCATTCGAAAAAATGGATATTTTATTTTATTTTGTTGCTTGTAAATATTTTATAAATAGAATCAATTGGAAATTTTTTACTAATTTAATAAAAGGTTCACATACGAAATTTTACAAATTCAGAAAGAGAAATAAACAAAGAGCGTACACGTGAGGATCCAGGAACGAACCATACAATTCCCCGTGGCTCTAACGCGCGCTCGTAACGGCTCCTTTCGCCATTGACATCCTTCATATATATTATTTAGTGCAGAATATTTTCGTTGTTTTTTTGTTCCTATCATTGAATAATTTGATTTTACTTTTTTGTAGTTGAGTAGGTTGTTTGAAAATACTCAAAAAAAAAACTTAAATATTTGTTCTCAGTTTGTAAATATTTGGAGATCTTAACGAAGACTATTTCCGTAACGGCAATACTGCAGTATTCAAATTATTAAACGACGCTGGTTATTAATCTTTATTTTAAATGCTTGCCTCTACCCGCGTTGATACTCAAATAGATAATATATTTTCCAGCTTCACTAGTGAAGTACGATTTTATAACTCCTTCTTCAGTTACCGTCGTCCTATGTGGTCCCGTTTTTAGACGTTGTGAGCCGCTGTAACCGTTTTAATGTTCATGTTACAACAAAAACCCTCTTCTTAGACCGCATTAATATGCAACTACGGAACCATATTACTCCGCGTGGCCCGACAAACACTTGACTGGTTTTTTTATATTTTATTTATTTTATTTTGTTAAGCACACCAACAGTACGACTGCTTAAAACCATCCAAATAAAAATACATTGTTAGTCAAAATTACATGGCAATCATACAGATTATAGGTATGCATGACATTTACAAAATTCAAAATTAAGACTACAACCAAACACAATACAATCACAATATATCAGTTAGGAGTAATAGCATTAAGAGTTTGAGTCAAACTCTTAATGCTCATTACTTAATAGGAAGTGTCTGAACTTTATGAACTTCATTGAAAATACATCAAAAAGACTGTCCAAAGAGCTGGACCTTTCATTGTACAGTATATAGTTGTCATTGTGTCAAACAAATGCCATTCGCCAGTGCGTTTGCAGGATTTGTACATGCAGCGCGTCTATGTGCGCATGAGTTTACGCTTGATGTATAGAGCTAGCCTTCTGTACCTATTTATCTATTCTGTGACTTAGACATTCCCTTGGGAAATTACAACGGCCTGAGGAGTTACCGCATGAAGATGTGTGTCTTACTAATAGTTTTGAGTTTCTGTTTAACTTTTTTTGAGGATTCTTTGTATGATGGAAATTACTTTCCATGAGTTTCTTTACGGAAGTGGGTGACAGTTATTGGTGCGGTAGTTTTGAAAATGGCTATATTTTTGAATAGTTATGAAGTTGCTTTTGAAAGATTGAATAAGAGTTTCTTGGGCTCTGAACATTCTATCGATGATAGCGATTGTCAAAGTGCTAAATTTTTTGGGATTGTCTACGTGACAGTTCGCTACCTTACGTCAAACCAGGCAGGACGGCTGGTAGCAGCTGGATGAAGGTTACCGAAATTCGAGGCAAATAATGTGCAATTGGACCTCCTCCCTTTGTCCAAGAGTGGAATGCTATGGGCTGATTATGATGATGTTAATCCCGTTCATTTTGTACTTTCCAACAATCGTTATCGCTGGTAAAAAAAATGACACTATCTAAACTTTTGAAACTCAGGTGACGAATTTATTAGTGGCATTAAGTACGTTGAACTTTAATGATACTGTAGTGAGTATTAAACGTGTTGAGATATTATTTGATTTATTTATCTTGATGCAATTATACGAAACGAAAAAGTTTTAGTTTTTCTAAATAATTATTAGTTTTATATCTTGGCATTTTAAGCTGACAAATTTATTCTAAAAGACAGATGATTTGAGTACATTAACACTGTTGAAATCTAAGAAAAATGCATAATATCTTAGAATAATGTTTTAGAAGGAGTTGGGAGTCAAAATTATTTTTTTAATAAAACAACCAACAAAATGCACATTGAACACTAAAAGTTTAGGAGACCGTTCACTTTTATGAACACAATCACCTCTTAGTACACCTGCACTAAACAGGGCTAAACTTAGTCCTGTTTAGTGCAGTTTAAACGTCAGTATCTCTATTCAGTTTAGTTTAGTGTAGTATTAAAAGTTAGTTGTATTTATATTGGAGTATTTAGTGGGCGTTGACGCTAGTTCGGAGAGTTTTTAGAGTAATATGAAATGTGCTAAATAATTTGATGTTTTTAAAAATTGTACAGAGAGAATGGTTTTTTATGAAAAAATACAGCCAACTGCGTGCCGGCCGCACTTCGAACATTTAGGGTTCCATGCCAAATTTAGAATATATTGGTATTTGTAATTTAACTAGCAGTATAATATACATACGTAATAATAAACATTTTCACCAAATTTCAAGTTCTTAGTAAATGGGAAGTAAAAAAATATTGGATCAAAATGTTGTGACAGGCGAAAGACGGACAGACGGACACATGAGTGACAGCAATAGGGTTCCGTTAAGACCCTTCGGGTACGGAACACTAAAAACGCTATTAAATGTGATTTACGCTTTTGGTTGATAAAAAGAATTCATATATTTATTGGTTTTTGGAAATTCTACACTTAAGGAGATGAAAAGGTAATGGTTTTCATAAGTAAATAGTAATGGTTTTCATTATTAGTTTTTCAAATCTACTCTTAAAAGACGACTAAATTCTTTAAAAATCTTTAACACCCTCTAGGTGTTAAAGATTTTTAAAAAATTTTACTGTACAGGGCTTCTTTTTATGATGAAGGGAAGCACTAAGAAGGGATTTTTGGAAATTTAACCTTAAGGGGGTGAAACTAAAAAGTCATCTGTAGGATAAAATACGGTTCACGAGAACGAAGTCACAGGCGAAGTGCTAGTTTCTATACAAATAATAAAGTACTTAATCGACGACATTATAGGTTATTTGAACCAGCGTTGAGGCGTATGTTAGAGATAGATATCTTATTTAATTACATGAAATTTAGTTATTCTCTAACCGATAATGTGACAACGAGGAAAAGCCTAAAGCAATTAGCAAAAGTAGCTAGATATGAATCTATACAGAAAACTATTTAGTTACTTTAGATCTTTAGCATCGATAGTTTGTTAAATTTGTACGGAGTATTGGGATGAATTTCTACGGAAATAAGGTCGCAAGAATACGATAGTGACAACTATCATCATCATCATCATATCAGCCGAAAAACGTCCACTGCTGGACATAGGCCTCCCCTAAGCGTAGCCACATTGACCGGTCCCGTGCGTCACGCATCCAGCGGATCCTCGCAACCTTCACCAGATCATCGGTCCAATGGGTGAGCGACCTTCGGGTTCGCGATTGCCCTCGACTCCAGAACTTTTCTGCCCCATCGGCCATCCATGATGCGAGCAATGTGCCCTGCCCACTGCCACTTAAGTTTGTCCAGCCGAGTCGGATTCGATGGTTGACCCCTTTCTCGAAGTTGGCTCTACCCAACTCGGACGCCCAGTTCGGGTTTCGACAGGGGCGTTCGACGGTCGACGCCTTGGCCCTGCTCAAGGGCCAAGTGCAGGAGGCTCGAGTCGAGTGCTGGCGGTGTCATTCGATATCGCCAACGCCTTCAACTCCGTGCCCCAATCGACTATATTGGAAGAACTCCGGTAGCACGAAGTGCCCCAGGCCCTGCGGGACCTTCTGGCCAGCTACTTGGAGGACCGAACGGTCCTCCTAGTACCTACCTCCTTTGGCCACCGTATGCTGGACGCGATCGGTCCAGTCCTCTCGTTCCGTCTAGTGCAGGTGTTGTCCGGACATGGGTGTTTTGGAACGCAACTGCACCGGATCCGGAGGAAGGAAACCCCGGCGTGCCATGACTGCGGAGTAGCGGAGGACATGGCGCAGCACACCCTCGAGGTGTGCCCAGCCTAGGCTGAGCTGCGCCATGTCTTGATCGGTGTGGTCGGGCAGGAGCTCTCACTACCCGGCGTGGTCAATTCCATGCTGGGGAGTGAGGAGGTCTGGGCGGCGGTTGCCTCCTTTTGCGAGGAAGTCATGTCGCAAAAGGAGGCGGTGGAGCGTGCGCTGGAGGATGATCCTATCGCGACGCCGCTCCGCAGGCGAAGAAGGGGAGTGAGAAGGCGGTTATATGATCGTCTCCTCCCTCCTCCTGGCGGTGATTTGCGGACGAAAGGTGCGGGAGTGCCTTTGTCCGCATTGCACTAATCGCCACCCTCGTCGGGCGGGAATGGCCGAGCACTCGCTGTAAAGGCTGTGCAGGTCTCCCAGTCATCCTCCCGTCCCACGATGCGGGAGTGCCGTTGGGTTGTTTTAGTGGATATACCAGGTCAGCCCGGGGAGTCCCATATAGCCCTCCATTCCCCCGAATGGGAGAATATGCGTAACGCATTATTTCCCAGCGCGATAAATGGTTAGGTTAGGTGATATTATTCTAAATCCAATATGGTGATCTCCCATAGATGGCGTATCAATTATTTTTATGCACCTTCATGATATTGATATCAAATAAAACTGATTGACAGGAATACGAAAAAGCTTGCTCTAAAAAAATATTTTCATTAAGGAATACCAATGTTAAGCGGCACTGCCCGTGCTCCCTCTTGGTGCCAGAATATTAATATTGGACTTCCTTGTGGACAGTTTTTTTTTGCAAAATATATTTTGATTTACATAATATCCTATGTAGGTTAAGTAGAAACTCTAATCATCAATTTTTCTGTGTAAAAATGGTTTTTAAACATCGTTTTGCTGGTCCGAAATAAACGTTTTGGAGCAGTATGCATAATAAAAGAAAAAATATCGTGTTGTTATTTTTTTTTTAAAGCAAAGGTATTAGTCATACGAAAAAACCATGTTTCACAAATTATGTGTATGACCTTTTTACTTAGCCGTGACTCAGGAGTATGCTTTAAAAAGTAACCGTTTTACGGCACTAAAGTGGAGTAAGGGCCTTAATATTTTTATTTCTATTTCCAATGGCTCTCGGCGGTAGAGTAGTGTCCTATCAGTGAAAGAATTTCCGTAATCGGATCGGTACTCCCAGAGATTATACCCTACAAACAATTTTACGTCTTGATAATATTAGTAAAGATAAATAATTAAAGTTGATAGTATTGACTCGTACTGATTTTAATCTGAGTCATTCTATTTTTGCTTGTTAAATGCTTTTCCTTGTTGTTGGGTTATCAGTTTAAATTTCTAGTGAATGTATTCACAAATAATAATCAGTATTATTATTCCATTGGGGGCCGAGTGCGCGTCGAGTTTTTCGACAAATTAGCACAAAGCTCGCCGATTCTTCACGTGACCAGAGAGCTGGCTTTTCTTGGGCCAGAGAACCAGCATTGCCATCCAACGTGGCAATGCTGCCAGCGTTCTGGGCACGTTTCTGCAATCGCATGTCTGTTTATTGTTTATACTATTTCATAACATAACATCACGCCAGTACACTCTTAAGGGGTACGCAGATCTCTCATTTCACCGGTTATGTCCATGTTTCACGATGTTCGGATAATCTATTCTGGCGTTATAGGTACTTTATTAAACAACTTGCCTTTTAGGCAGGTACAACTAAAAAGTGAAAATGCCCACAACTTAGACGACATTCGTCAGACGTGACCTGCCCAGTCCCACAACAGAGTTGCAGCTTTTTGAGCTAGGTCGGCAATTTGTGATCTGGAGCCCAGTGTGGTGTTTCTTATTCGTTCAGTCAGTTTTACCTTCTGTATGCTGCGTTCCATCGCCCGTTGGGAGAACTTGAGTTTGTACCGTGAAGGTAAGTTAAAGACCAAGTTTGTGCACCATATGCTGAGATGGGGCAAATACACATGTCCATTAACTCGCGTTTTAAGGGGATGGGTAAATCACCCTTGAATAGCTCTTTCATGGACCAGTACTTAGCTCTTCCAGACGTTCTCTGTGCGCCTAGCAACTTCTTTATCTTACCTCACCTGGACAGAGACTACTTGTTCCAAGTATATGTATTCTTGGACATAGTGTATTTTTACCCCGTCCATGTGCACACTGATATGTGATCAGTTGGTCATGAGCTTGATCTATGACATAATCATCTTCAGTCCAACCTCAAGGATTGAAGCTGACAAAGAGAAGATTATTATGTCATCGCCTCGCAGTTGATGGCCCACTTTCTAAAAACTTCTTCCAGGGTAATGATAAATAGCTTTGGAGATAATTACAATTTCAAAACTTTGACCTGTCCGTTCTAATTTTATAGCGGCTATACTGTTGCTGTAAATCTTTTGCAGAATAGATGTATATTAGTGGACTCTACGTTCTGTTTTATATATGCGTCAAATATGGCAAAATTTGTAATACTGTCGAAAACTTTAGAATAATCAATAAAAGTAAATAAAGCGGGAAATTAAATTCAAGACGTTTTTCTATGATTTGGTTGATGGAATGCAAGTGATCAGTAGTAGGAAGCTCGGGACGAAAGCATGCTTCGGGAGGTTGCTTCTTATCTTATTCTCCGGCAATACGATTTTCTATAATTTTAATTAACGTTTTATAGAGATGGTAATCAGCCTAATTGGTATATAATTATTGATATCTGACTGACCTCCTTTCTTATGCAGTAAGATAATAATCATTAGAATGTAAGAACTTTGTGTAAACCTTGCGAAGGATGTTGGTTCACCAATTTTCAGGGCTTCGGTACTAATTTCATCTTCGCCGCATAACCTGTTGTTCTATTTGCTACTTAAGTTGCACTACGCAAAATGAACTTCACCACCGGAGATTGCTGATGTGTCATCTGACAGAAGTAGCTGGATTTGTATTTTATTTGAAATGTATCGGAATATAAATCAAATCAAATCAAATAATATTTATTCTACAATAATTACAAAAAAAAATAGTATGTTTGTACATATAGGACTATCTGCATCCAAACTATGCGGCAGCCGTGTATCTTGGATTTCAGGTCTGGGTATAAGGACTTATAAAAGGTGGTGCATAAATCTAGAATGTTGGCACTATTAATTTATTTCTTGTCATTGCTGTCTTTTAAAATTGAAATCCACGATCCACTAAGAACATACGAATTGAAAAAGTTACATTAGTACTTGCTGGGATTTGAACCCATGTCCTCAAAAACAAGAGAGCTCTTAACTACTGGGCCACAGTGACTAAGACTTTAATTAGTTGTTATTTTGTAGTTATAAGAACTAATATGAGCGGAAGTTATACTAATAATTATCGTTACCAAACTGAACTGATTGATTACATGTAATCCGATAACACCATCAGAGTTTACACTGCAGATAATATCTTACACATGCGCCATAGGTAAAGTAATTTTTTAATTATTTTTGTTGTTTTGAACTAATAGTGTCAGGATCAGTATTTTAATGTGTCCTTTGCCGAGCCACCTCACTGTGAAAGAGAAGGCGCCACGCGAGCCCAGAGCAGGTTGGTGGATGACACAGAAGTCTTCGAACTTATTTGGTTCTAAGACATGACGGTTTCTTCACAATGATTCACTTCACCGTTTTAAGAGCAGTTGTGATGAAATAATTTACACGAAGTAAGGCGCCTGCCTGGGTTCGAACCCACGACCTACGACATGTAAGTCGGGGCCGTCATTACTGGGCCACCACAACCCTGCCAAATGCTAAACTAACAAAACGTATGTTCTTTTGTCTGACCAGAATCAGGCCCTAAGCTAAGCGTTCCAGCTGAGGTGGTATTTATTGCAAGTTCTGACGAAAAAGCTGAGCAGAATTAGTGAAACTTGCTCAGTTTTATTCACTTTGTTATGAAAGCGAAGAAGAAACATTTAATATGCAAACATTTTGATGATTGGAGATGAAAAGTAGTTTCAATTACATCGGGGTAATTTAATCACTTCAAATAATAATAAAATTAGTTCGTTAAATACATAATATTATTTTATTTTCAGGAAAAAACATATATAATATATATTTGTGAGGGTGAAAAGAACAAAATGTGAGGTTATAAGCAAATGTGAGGGTAAAACTGAATGGAATAAAACCAATGCATAAATTAGACCATATTTTAATCAAAGCAACATAACTTCAGTAAAATACTTGCCACAATATTATTGCGTAAAAACTAGACGCACATTAATAATGAATATCATCAGTACACAACATTATCACATTTATCACATTAATAATAAATCAAGAGCAATCAAAACTTACCTGACCGTTCAAGTCCGAAGTCAAACCAAAATTGAACGATCAAGCCTCTTGGTCACTCTTTTATAATGCGGCTTGCTTGTCAGTGGCAGGGAGCGCGTAGTCAATACACAAACTTATTAAACAGGGAGTAACTCAAAAGATACTCAAATATTATAAAAAGTAGGAATTACATTATATCTCCCACACGGCCATTCTGACGAGCAGCCGGTACGGCTCGTGAATAAAAATTTGATGGTATATGTACATTTTAGTGGTTCATTATAACATAACAATTTCTTAGGTGATTAACAATTTGAATAAATCAACAAGAATAATCACCAAAAGATTGCCTCGGTAATAAGCCTTACATGAAGGCGCGGCACAAAGTAACGTGATAACATTGCCTCGGTAAAAAGCCTTGCAATAAGGCGCGGCATTTATCACAAATCATAAACATTGCCTCGGTAATAAGCCTTACATGAAGGCGCGGCATAAAATAACGTGATAACATTGCCTCGGTAAAAAGCCTTGCAATAAGGCGCGGCATTTATCACAAATCATAAACATTGCCTCGGTAATAAGCCTTACATGAAGGCGCGGCATAAAATAACGTGATAATATTGCCTCGGTAAAAAGCCTTTCAAGAAGGCACGGCATTTATCACAAAAATAAATATTGCCTCGGTAAAAAGCCTTACATAAGGCGCGGCATAATAAACTATAGCATACTCATTACCAAGCACTCGCCCAACACCTGGCCAGAATGTTACGGGCGCGTACGAGGCAAAAAGTTACTAACTAAAGTTAACAATAATAATGTCCAGAATCTAGTGATTCTGCCAGCTCACAGCACACTGGAGGAACAAGTCTCCGATTTTCGTGAGAAACATACTAGTAATCATTTCCAGTTTTGTGCACTTTTATAATGTACTATTCATTGTCATGAATATTACATATAACGCATGGACCCTTATGAAAGGAGTTTCATTATAGCATGTGAATGTTGTAATATCACCGATAACGAAGATTCGGTACTTCCCGATAAGCATAAGGTCCATGTGTTTAACATCATTATAAAGTAAAATAAAACAACATAATTTAGTCCAGAAATAACTGGAGACGATTGATCGCGACCCAAGAGCTGAAAGGAAGTTGGTCCAGAGGTTTTATTAAATGTACAATCAATTGCAAGTTGGACTTCCCCAATGGGTTACTTCAAGCTTCTTGGGGAGTTATTTTCGACTACCGTGAAACAGTCAGTGAGGACTTTCATTAGCCTTTCGACATGGCCATTTGCACGACTGACACCAGTTGCAATGATGTAATGTAATCAATTGACCAATTTTGGCCAAAAACCAAAAATATTTTCCAGTGTATGACATCGCTTGATCACAAATTATTCTATTGGGGGTTCCGAAGGTAAAGATAAAATCTTTCAGACAGTTTACGAAAAAGAATTTGCAGTTAGGATACTCACAGGTTTTATCAAGCTAAAATCAATCTGCCTAGCCTTTTACCAACTTTGTTGACGTCGCCTTCCAGATCAACTGGATTTAGCAGAGTACCAGTATTTTGCATGGAGCGACTGCCTATGTGACCTCCACAATCTATTAACTGGGTAACACAATATTCTTTGTCAAGACTTGTCAGATTTAACCGTAACGACTGTCAATGATCTTTCAATAACAGCCGGGACCGACGGCTTAACACGCTTACTGAATCACGGGGATATCTCGGTATGTTAAGATGGTAACCCATCCACGGACCGACCTGGGCAAGCGTTGCTTAACCATAAAAATCGACCCATGCGGCATATTTAGCCACGAGTTCCTCATGTTTTACCAAAAATACTTTGAAAAAGAGTTTGTTGTCAGTTAGTTTGCCCGAGGTGTCCATATGGGAACTCAGGCATTTCCATACTGTAGATACAGTATGGAAATGATAAGGTATTTTATCAATGGGATGCTGGGTAACATGATGGAAACCAGATTAAATCTTGTTGATCGGACAAGTGTGCCAATTCTCAACATACCTAAGAACATCTTTGGACATGTTTGGCAATGGAAACCAAAACTGTTCGCGTACCTACCTTCTTTAGGTTTTTCGCCCAGCCTAAGTGCTTAAGGGGGGTATGGAATAACTGAATGGAGTGCCATTATATTTTAGAAGAAACAACAATTTCTTTGTATTTGTATCTTTTGCATTATAAATTCTAAACATTATTGTATCATTGCTTGAAGCTAATCGTTTCTATACTGGCAGTTTTATTGAACCTATCAATTATTTGGTTTCAAAAACAATCTATGTTGAAAATTGCAGGGTTCCTACTGAGAAAATATAGGTACGTGTGGTATGCGCTTTCCTTTACGACACCCAATCTCAAAGCCGAATGATTGCAAGTATGCCCACCATCAATGAACACGGGATTACAACCAGTATCGAGCCCAAAACTCTGACCGTATAGGTAGAGCCTTAAAATGTTTTAAGGCTGAACCACTGCCAAAATTTCAAACTCGCACAATTATTGACATCACTGCTCGGTATTGGTGGTGTGCACACAGAAGCACCACGACTCTTAGTAGAGTATCAAGTTTTTAGAATAGAACAGCACCAAAACGTAGTTGGGTTATAATATGTGGACAAACTTGGTTTAGAATAGAGATAATGTTTGATATCTAGTTCCACTTGGCAACGGCCTTAATTATCTATATATAAAAGAAGTAACTGACTGACTGATCGATCAACGCACAACCAAAATTGCTAGTACTATATAAGGGACTCATCGTTTGAGAAAAGTTATAAGGGTTTTTACTTTCACAGGACTGGGTCTAACCATAACATTGGAAATAATTCAACCCAGATACATATTTAATTTTTTGTTTTGAGAAATTAGGAAAATCTTAAAACCAGTCCAGTTACAGAATTAGGTATACCTTTTTTCAAACTATCAAGACCTTCATGGACAAGAGCTGAAGAAGATAGATAGTCTTCTGATCGAGACAGAGCCTGTACCTACCTTTTTTTTTAACCAACAAAATAGGTCTAGAGAAAAGAGATTTACTGAAACGAATGATCCTATTATCTTATAAAACTTGTACAATCATTTTGACATTCGCTAGATATATCAATACGATGTGAATTTCTTTTGAGCTTATTTTTGTTACTGAATTCCCCGATGTAAAAAGGTCAAAATAAGATTTCAATATATTTAGTACACGACCTTTTAAAATGGAATCCACATCAATATCAGTATAGGTTTTGCATATTTTTTTTTTATTCAACCAAATTAATGCTTTAAGCAGTTTTATAAATTTTGGTTTTATAATCGGATAGTAAATACTGCTTATATGCCAGTAATGTCAAAAAGATTCTCACCCAAAAGGAATAAATAAGAAATTGAATATAGTTATCAGGCACCAATACGAGCTCAAGCTCCTAGTTCAGGTCATTAACAAAAATCAGATTAGTTTTGATAAGAATATAACTAAATGCATTTCCTCCAACGCCGCATAATATCGTTTTGATAAATATTTTGCCACTGGTGGAATCTTCAAGACTAACGCATCAATGAGCATTCTGTTCAACTATCAAAGAGACAAAGTAGAGACCATCGATTTTACCAATCTTAGATGGCTTTTCGCAACAATTAAGAATTTAACCGATTGTTTGGTTTTAGTTTAAAACAACAATTTTTGCAAAGGATAAAAAGTGTGAGCTTTTAGGGGTTAGACCAGTTGGCACTTTCTTGGTTTGGTCATTATAAGTAGAGGTCCTATCAGATTCACTATTAGTAGTAGATTCCTTAAGATAAGAGCACATTTGACATCGCTATGTCTTATAGTTATAACCTTGCGAGTTATGTTTAGTCTTTTAGCATGAAAATTGTGATCAGCAGAATCATGTACTGGATTTTTACAGTTATAAGAAAAGCAACGTTTTAAGTGTCAGTCGTCACAAAACTGATATAACACGAAAGTCCAACACACCTGATTTCACGGCGTCCACCATATGCAGCTCTGTCACTTTCACGCCAACAGCCTTCTTCGCCAACTCGCGTTTACACGATGCCTATTCGGCCAAGCTGCTTTTCTTGTAGCTCGTAGACTTCATGAAGGCAGTAAGGTCATCATAGAATCAGGATGCATCTGCAAATGATGGAATAAGATAAGACTTGATGTATATTCCGACTTAAAATCGTCAACATGACACTTAATAGCATCATCATGATCAAAAGAGGGTAGATATAAATGTTTGTTAAATTTCTTGCACGATGTAATGGATGCAAAATTTGCAAAATTTCAAAAGAGGGTAGATATAAATGCTTGTTAAATTTCTTGCACGATGTAATGGATGCAAAATTTGTACCGTCGGATCGGTAATTTTAGTCTGAAGAAATAACTGTCATTTCTTTCACGTTAGTCGTTATAAAATGAAGAAAAAATGTTACTGCCCTGATTTTCCGGTCCTGGAGTATTCGAGCTTGAAGACCCGTGTCCTCTTGCATCTGCTGCCAGGTGACTCGCACGCCAAGGATCAGCCAATTTAGAAGTGGCATCAGAGGTTTCCGGAACGGTTGACATCGTACTGAAACTCAAGAGAAGTGGAAAATGTGTTAATACATGGGCGCTCGATCTCGCTTCTGATGTGAGGGTGAAAAGAACAAAATGTGAGGTTATAAGCAAATGTGAGGGTAAAACTGAATGGAATAAAACCAATGCATAAATTAGACCATATTTTAATCAAAGCAACATAACTTCAGTAAAATACTTGCCACAATATTATTGCGTAAAAACTAGACGCACATTAATAATGAATATCATCAGTACACAACATTATCACATTTATCACATTAATAATAAATCAAGAGCAATCAAAACTTACCTGACCGTTCAAGTCCGAAGTCAAACCAAAATTGAACGATCAAGCCTCTTGGTCACTCTTTTATAATGCGGCTTGCTTGTCAGTGGCAGGGAGCGCGTAGTCAATACACAAACTTATTAAACAGGGAGTAACTCAAAAGATACTCAAATATTATAAAAAGTAGGAATTACATTATATCTCCCACATATTTTATCTTGGAGTTTATTTCATATACAAATGCAACCGTGTGCAAATTTTACAGCCCAATAATTTGGAAATGGAGGTACCTATCAAAGTGACGAAATCGTCTCGCGCTAGCTCTCGGCGGTTACTCAGTCGATCGAAGAAAGTGTGAAAAAGATATCGCAAATATGCGTTTGCGAATTAGGTGTAGTGAAAAAGGTTAGGCTTCAATAGAGCATATATTATAATTTGATATAACATTTTTATTAAATCAGTAAGGTGGAGGAGTACTTCGCACCTAGGTGTAACTTTCTTTTGTATATAAGTAGTCAGGTTTAATAATGTCAGTATAGTTTAGTTTTATTTAGTTGTTAAGTATGTACATTACTTAAATAGGTATATTCACTTCGCATTATTGTCTGTATTTTTTATATATAATTATATTCATAAATAATATTATTAATTAAAACAATATTTTTTTTAAACAAGCTTTTTTCGTATTCTTCTCAGCAAACCCTTTCATACACCCATACCATGGCAGTGCACTAAAAATAACTAGTCCGCCATCTTACGCCGTCCACCATATTGGATTTAGAATGACGTCACTAAGCTAACCATGCATTGTCACCCAAACTAAACGTGTATGCAATATTTCATCTTAATCGGTTAAGGATAACTGGTTTAAAATTCAGTTGAAAGATTTAACGCGAACACACTTACATACATACATATATATCAAGTTAAATAAAAACTTGTAAAAAAAGACATGAATTTTAACTTATCACTCAAGAATACACATGATACAATAAACTTCACACTATCCAACAAATCGTTTAATAAGACCAACACGGACTGAACAGAATCCCCCAACAATTCTCTCCTTCTTTAACATTCATAGAACATATAGAAAAACATTCAATACCAAATTCTTACATTGGTACGGCCCCCCCGATTTTGTCTTCGATATATTCCACCCTACCTTTGGGCAAATAGGGTTAAATAAGGGATACATAGTGACCGAAATCATTTAAGTAGAAAAGTAGTAATAAATACCTAAGTGGCTAGAGACCGCTCAGTCGAAGTGAAAATTATGTTATACTAGCTTGTGCTCGCGGTTTTGTCCTCTTGAAAAGTGTTTAATCGTGATCCTTGTATTAGGATCATTATACCGAGTTTAATAATCCATAAGACTTTTTATTATTTGTTAAAATACCGAGTTTCCTCCGTGCCTCGGAAAGCACGCTAAGCCGTTGGTGCCGGCTGTCATTTGAATATCTTTGACAGTTGTTACGGGTAGTCAGAAGCTTGAGATCTGACACCAGTCTCGCCAAGGTGTACCGTGTTACCCATTTACTGGGTTGTGGAGGTCAGACAGGCAGTCGCTCTACGTAAAACACTAGTGCTCAGCTGAATCCGGTATGACTGGAAGCCGACCCCAATGTAGTTGGGAAAAGGCTAGGAAGATTGATTTATTTGTTTACCCTCGCATTGGAACGCCTTACAGCAATTACACCAATGGAGCAAGAACGAACAAATAATAACTTTAAGTCTAGGTTTCCCCACGATCTTTTCCTTCACCGTTGTCGGCGATGTCCAAAATAAACTTAGAAAGTACATATGAATTGAAAAAGTCACATTAGTACTTGCCCGGATTTGAACCCTCGACTTCAAGCACGAATAGCGAAGTCTTAGCCGCTAGGCCACTATAAAATAAACTATATATGTTCAAAAAAATCATCCAAATCCTCTCTGCCATTTTTGCGTATTAAAATTGTAATACAAAACATACAAACTTTCATATAATAGGCTGGATTGGCTTTATATGTTTTTGTGTTCAAAGTTGGTTTTGATCAAGGTAAAGGAAAATAAATTTAAATGGAAGCTAAACGTTTTTTTACAAGAATAATTAAGTAAGGAAAGTTGTTGGTCCAGAAATCTTTGATATTTTTTTTTAATATTTTCGAGCTTGACCATTATCTCACCTGACGGTAAGCGATTATATTTGATAATTTCCAATAGATTCTCATCCAGTTTGGTTCTTTTGAAACAAAGGTCATTTGGCTTAGTCTGACCCGCTTTGCGAAGAGTGGCGGGCATTAACCAAAATAGTTTTAAACTAAAGAGAATAATATTGCCTTTCACGTCATACATCTATTTGATTCAAAATCGATGGAGAAAAATGAACCGAATAGTTTAAAAAAAAAAACAAACGGTTTCAGAGGACTTTATTTTTCGGCTGTACATCTTGTTAAATATGAGGAACTTTCCAGAATTTGACCGTTATTAGCGACACTATCGGATCTTGTAATAATCAGCCAGTTTATTTTTTTCAAAATTAATAGGTTCGATCCCTGGCTAAGAATATTGAGTTTAAAAAAATCCCATAATACAGTTTTAGTTTCATTAAAATGGTCCCGATACTCCTTTCAGTATTTGTAGCTTTTTGGATTTTGCCCACTTGAAAAACTCACCCCGTATACGATAATTGCCTATTTTGTTCGACATTATAGTGACTCACATTAATTTAATTAACGCCATTGTAAATCAGAAACACATTCCACTTTATTTCGTTTGTATACGCCATGGGTATGGTTTACATACTAAGTGACCCAATTACCTTTTTTAAAATTTTAATTGGATTCTTGGCCAAACATATTCTACCAGAGCGGCTTCGCTTGCATAAAAGTCGAAATTATCCTAAGGGAAAATACTGTTTGGATAAAAATATCCACTGTCAGGACATGGTCTACTCGTGTGACAAATTTCATCAGATAAAACCGATATCAATACGTTTACAACTGACCCTACTAGGCAATAACGATCTCCCATTATTAACTTTGTCCCTCCGAACCGGCTTCTAGGAAGATTTTCCTCATATTGTCTCTTTTGCGGTACAAACTTAGTTGCTCTTTGTCCTTGATCGACTTTAGTTACTTTTAGTAGTTCAAGTTTAGTGTGTATTGGTTCTTAGCAGTTAGTAATAATAATCCTCTCGATCGAATGTGTAATTCGATCGAGAGGATTATTATTACTAACGGTGGATATTCTCATCGAAGATTAACCAAGAACGTAGGGAACAAAGGTGCATTTTTCTGTTCGAGTACTCTTACAATCTTATAGGGGGATCATTAAGGGCCTACATCCGCTTTAGTGACGTAAAACGGTATCTCTCTAAAGCATACTCCTTAGTAACCGCTAGGTGAAAAGGATTGAAAATAAAATATATTTATTATTGTTTCATGTACATTATTTTGTAAACATGGTTTTTTCGTATGACAAATAGTTTTTCTTTAAAAAAATAATTAGGAACACGATATTTTTCGCAACTTTTGGATACTCCTCCAAAACGACTTGGATGTTTAAAAATATTTTTACACAGAAAAATTGATGGCTGGAATTTCTTTATAACTGAAATAGCATATGTAAATCAAATAATATTTTGCAAACAAAACTGTCCAAAAGGAGGTTCAATATTGATATTTTGGCTCCGAGCGGGCGCACGGTCAGTACTGCGTTAACATTGGGGCGTATATATCACCTTGAGCGCAAGATCTTTTCTTCGTAAGGCTTGACGAGGCAAGGGTTATGTGACCCCCTTGTCACATAACCAACTTTTTTAGGGTTCCGTAGTCAACAAGAAACCCTTATAGTTTCGCCATGTCCATCTGTCCGTTCGTCCGTCCATACGTAGCTTAGCTTAGAGATTCTTAGTACTAGAAAGCTATAATTTGGCATGGATATACATATAAATCACGCCCACAAAGTGGTCAAATAATATCATGTTTTTTTTGTACCTCCTGTAAACGTAAAGTGAAGATGTACTTTTTTTCTCGTCTATCCTATGGTGTCCTGGGATAGGCCATTCATTTACTTGGAAAAATATTTCTTTTGTATATTCATGTATGGGGACAACAGTTTTCGAACGGCAAAGTTAATTTTGTCCCTTCACTGAGCAATGTTCGGTTCGTTAATTTTTTATGAACGTTAGTAATGATCCTTCTGTGCGCGAGTCAGACTCGAACTTGGTCAGTTTTTTTATCGCTGTTTGGCCCGCGTTTGACCACTATCTCACCTGGTTGGTGTGGTGTTCGATGGTTATCATTGATGTGGTCAACGGTGAAGTACGCTTGCCTAGAAGTAACCTATTGACCTCATCATCATAAAATCAGCCGAAAGACATCCATTGCATAGAACTTCCCCAAGCGTCACCACATTGATCGGTACCGTGCGTCTCGCATCTAGCGGATCCCCGCAACCTTCACCAGGTCTGAGGCATATTTACCTACTCTTGACTAAAATATCTCCAGGTTGTATGTATCCAACACAGACTTCAAACTCCAGGCTGCAATATCAATTTTTCCCCGACCTGGTAATCGATAACATACGGGTAGGTACCACTTACACAATTAAATTGATGAAAAAATATAAATTATTATTTATGTTTTCCGCCCATATTAGCCATCGAACTAGGAAAGACGTGTTATTGAGTTAAAACCCCGAATCGGTTAACTACCTCAGGCTAGGTGGCGCACGATCTTTGCAGTGTTTAGAAGCAGCTGGATGATTCTTGTCGAGAATAATTGAGGTGTATAGTGGACGATTGGTGAAGCCTGCCTATATCCAGTGGAGGACTGTTAGGCTCGATCAAGTAGGTTTTTGCAGTCGAAATTGAACATAATTCTTGATTTATTTCTTCAATTCAAATTCTATCTTTATGGTCTGTTATAATCATTTGTATTTCTGCCTGTTAATTGAACAGTGTTGTTACGATCATCAAAATATTACCCATCCCAACAAAGTTACTGCCTGATGGTGCGGCGTAATTGAAATTACGTCAGTGGGCGATATCGGTCGGATATCGTGTACACGTATTTTCTAAGAAAATTTCAAGTGCAAATCGGTCGCATTGCATTGCGTCCGAACTGCTTCACGTCCATCCGAACGCGATTTAAAACGTCTATAAGTGTGATATAAATCTAATCTCGTTGAGCTATCAGGAACGTTGCTAAGTCTCGGTCCCCATATTACAATAAATCTCTATCTATTACACTTGGTAACGGGTAATAAAAGGCCCAAAAATCTGACGGTCGAACGGGTCAAATCTTAGGATATTGATATTACCTAGGCTACTGGCCAGATATTGTCTAGGTTGCTGAACCCTTATCCTAAGGATAGGTACCTAATATTATTAGTAACTTTGTCGCAAGGTGTGATACTCGTCCATATCATAGCAATTTGTAGAAAACGGGTAACTGACTATCACAGTATTGCACATAACATCACACCTGCCCATAAGGCTTAGGCGGTGCACAGGTAGTTCACCCACAATAACGGATCATCTTGAGCTTCTTGGCGTAACGTTGACATTGACTCTCAATTTTGGCCCATATATTGAGGCAAAGGCTAAACTGGCTGCCAAAAAGTTGGGGATCCTTGCGAAGGTGGGACGGTATATCACGCCAGAACAGCTGCTTAAGTTTTATCAAGCGCAAGTTCGATTTTGAATGGAATACTGTTCTCATCTCTAGGATGAATCAGCCAAATACCAGCTTGATGCAATGGAGTCGATCGAAAAACGAGCCAAGAGGCAATAAGATACTGGTCGAGTCAAAGCTGCAAGGCCTTGAACATCGTCGCCGAGTTGCCAGCTTGTCGGTTTTTTATCGGTTGCATTTCGGCGAGTGTGCGATGGAATTGCATGATCTTATTCCGCCTAGCCCGTTTCATCTTCGGACTACAAGAGGTACGCCGATGCACCTTCAGTTTATAATAAACATCCCACCCATACGCGCTAAACGTTTTGGAAATAATTTCATTATGCTGAATTCCCTGCCGGAGTCTGTCTTTAAGTCAAGAGTGAATAGGTTACCTCTAGGTAAGCGTCACCGTCGTCCATATCAACGCTTACCATCAGATGAGATAGTGGTCAAGCGCGAGCCCACCCACAATAAAAAAACAATATATAACCAACCAGGTACAAAAACCAGACTCTTATCTGTTGAACCCAACAACACTTTGCCTGACCTGGAAAACGAACCCAGGACCTCATCATGTTCAACAGAAGCGCTTACGACCACAGAAACAACGACCAGCATTGAATTACAACTTTACACCTCTTCAAATAGTCTAAGGCACTTGTCCCACCGCCGACGAGTTGGCGAGCAGCGGGAAGCGAGTGTGAAGTTTCGATAGTTTAGTCGCTCGGCTATATAATAAGTGAGTGTTCTTGTGCGACGGTCGATCACTCGCACCACTCGCTCGGAGCGGCTGCACTTTAGGAAGAAATGACCGCTCATTGGTCTAATCACCAAGCGAGCAAGCGAGCATCGCTGAGCGAGTACATGTTTGATAGCTCTTGTCACAGCTATAAACTTGTGGTGAGAGAGTATTCGCCAGCAGTGTGAACAACCAGTGATTAACTATTAGTACATGGCTCTTTTATTGACACGGCATCTTATATCTTTTGTACGTTTCTTCACCGAGAAAATAGTCAATCGCCAATCGTTTACTCGTTGGCGGTGGGACAAGTGCCTTAAAGTAAAAGAAACGGTCACCCATCCACAAAATGCTTTGCTAAGCGTAACTTAATCCCAAAATCCGATCGAATTCACGATGACCATAAACTCCTATGAAAGTACGCTACAAAATTTTCCGATAAATAATAATAACACCCTCCACTATTCCGCCATATACCTTCAAACAAGGATTGCTCCTAAATATTTTATTTTCTAATACACAATACCTCTTTCCCCTACTTTAGCGGGTGTGCCGCAATAATTTTCAATCGGCCCAGAATATGTTCCTCAGTATTCTTTCATGAATAAATATGAGAATTTTATATTTAACAACGTGTTAAAGGAAAAAGGTTTTTTCTTGTAGTTTTTATTTTTATAGCAATGGTTTTTATGTCTCAGTTTCAGATAAGGTATTACTCGTATGATACTGATTGTAGGTACCACGATTTATTCGGTGGTAAAAAATATTATTGAAATGAATAATATAATAATAATTATTATTGGTTATAGAGAGTTCGTGGCTCTTCAAGGTTATGCGACGCTTGCTGGGGTCAGTCCGAGGATTGGTGACCATCTTAACATACTGAGAGAGACATCCTCCGTGTCTCGGAAAGCACGCTAAGCCGTTCTCTCTTTTGTACAACCCTCACAGTCATTACGGGTAATCAGAAGCCAGGAAAACTGACACCAGTCTTGCTAAAGGTGTATTGTAAAACATGCTCCATGTAAAACACTGGTATTCAGCTGAATCTGGTTAGACTGGCAGCTGTCCCCACTGTAGTTCATCATCATTCATAATTTCAGCCAAAAGACGTCCACTGCTGGACATAGGCCTTCCCCAGGCGTCGCCACATTGACCGATCCCGTGCGTCTCGCATCCAGCGTCTTCCCGCAGCCTTAACCTGGTCATCAGTCCACCCAGAAGGAGGCCTTCCAACGCATCGTCTTCCAGTTCTCAGTTGCCATTCCAGAACTTTTCGGGCCCATCGGCCATCCGTTCTGCGAGCAATGTGCCCTGCCCACTGCCATTTAAGTTTCGCAATTCAATTAGATAGATTGATTGAGCTTTATGTATCATATATATTATGTAGGTGTTATAACAACGAAAGAGCTACGATTTATTTGCATTTTTTTTATAGGAATAATAAAGAGCGCCACGCGAGTGCGGTGTGGGAGCGAGACAAAACATGGAGTGTGCCTGTGTTTTGCGGGTATTTGTTTTATGTTTTCGCAAAGAATTTAAGATACTCGCGCTTTTGGTTTTGGTCACATCATAATTTTGGGTGGTTTATTTTTATCTTACTGTATTTATTTTGTTCTTTGTATCTATTTTAACATACACAAAAAATGCGTGCTGTGGCTCCCTCACGGCACAGCATTATGCTGAGTGGATGCCTTCTTGCCAAAATCACAACATGCATCTGCCTGGTATCTTTTCACCCTATTTCTTTTCTGTTTTATGCAAAATGTAGGTAGTACCTAAGTGTTATTATTGTTTTATTTATTTCTCGTCTTTACTGACTTACTTTAAGTACTACTGTTAAGGGTTTAGCATAAGCATGTATTTATATTGTGTGTCGTTTTGTGACAATTAAACACTTTTTCTTTCTTACTTATTAAAATATTGTTATTGGTTTTAATCAAATTTTTAATATTGTGTTTGTGTAGAAACTTTATATGAATATTATGTTTTGTACGCGGCTACCTCCGCGTGGAAGTTGGATACTATGTCAGGGGCACGTATTTCGGGAATAAAAATATCTTGTGTTCTTATCCAGGTCATGATTCGCCCGTTAATATACATTTCTTCATTAGTCCTTTGACTGCTAATTAGCAGACACAATAGAAAAAAAAAGTAAATCAAAAAACCCGACTGCTTAAGAAGCGAACTAAAAAGACGTAAACAAGAAGAAAACCATGCTGTGCAGTCGGAGGATATATGTTCGCGAGCTGGCTGACCAAAAACAGATGTAATTTTTTTAATTTATAACTTTTCGGTTAAATGTTTTTGTTTTGAATTAGGTACATTTAAACATATAAGTGTTATATATTTTTGAAATCATTATTCCCTGCCATTTTTCTGTTTTCCAATTTTAATGTAGCCAGTGACAATCGCAAGGTTTAGACGAATCGATTGACGTAAGCATCATCAAAATCGGACAACGCGTTTGGTCTCTGGAACTCCACATAGGAACAAACATACATACAAACATATTTAGACTGATAAACACATTACCCTCCTTCAGCAGTCGGGTAAAAACATTTTTCTTGGGAACCAGAGTGCCCAAAAGGCACGCAAGGGGTTTGGTGGTGATTTAGAACTTTTAAACATTTGTTTTCCCATTTGTTTTCCCATTACATAGCAGGATTATTCATGTGTTGAGTTGATGTGAAAAAATTCGTAAACCATTAAGGTGTTAGTTGACATAAATAATTTAAAAGCCTGCACTGTCTCTAATTCTACTTTAGATACTGTTCAATATCTATACGAAACATTGCAGTCCAAACATCACTAAGCACGAATAACATTATGCAAACTATTGTCTATCAATTCCGCTTATCAAAAACAAATAACGTCGGTAAAGTACCCTTTAAAACAAATAACAGCCCCAATATATAACGGTTGTGTAGTCAAAGAGATCGTATCTTAGTCCAGGAGCTGATATCTATTATGATTACAATATGCACGCTTCACCACACATTGGGTTCAACAAAATGCCTTTTCAATATTCCTCTGTAATCTTCTATTTATTTCGTTAGAGGTACGTTGAAAATATATTGGATAAGTTACGTTGGGTAAAAGAGAAAATTATAGTGTGTTTATCTTATAAATATTGATTTTATTACAGACCCATTTAGTCTTAATTAAAGATAAGCAATCCGTCAGACATCACAATTACAATGCAGTTAGTAACTATGGTGTTCAGAGCTGGGGTGAGATTAAGATAAACCAAGATTAATATAATATAATATAATATAATATAATATAATATAATATAATATAATATAATATAATATAATATAATATAATATAATATAATATAATATAATATACTATAATATAATATAATATAATATAATATAATATAATATAATATAATATAATATAATATAATATAATATAATATAATATAACATAATATAATTAATTATTATAAAAAGGAAAGATTTTGTTGTTTGTACCGAATAGGCTCCGAAACTACTGGACCGATTTAAATAATTATTTCACCAATAGAAAGCTAAATTATTTTTGAGTGACAAAGGCTATTTTTTAATCCCAAAAACGGATCCTGTGGCGTCGTCCACGGGAGCGAAGTCGCGGCGAACAGTAAGTAGATTATAAAGAAATATTTCAGTAACACAAATGGGATAATGATTAAAACTAATGAAGTGAATGAGATGAGATTAAGGCCATGGCCGATGATCGGTATATCAAAAAACCTTGAGCATTCCTAGTGCCCTAGCGACACACTAGTGGCGCATGAATTACATTAGTGTATACGCCCAGATTTTAGAATAAAATCATAGCCAAATTGAATTTTGGCTTTTGAAGAAAAAAAACTTCCAATATATTCGTTATTAAATTGTCTATCCAGTACTTTTAGTAGTCCCCCCGGTGGGTTCATGCATTGTCGAGTCGGGAGGGCTCAATAACCGTGGCTTGGTCATCCACGGTGAAGCGAAGAGGAACCAGAGAAGGGGCTGCTCGTCAGGGCTTTTGCCGATAAGCCGACGACATGGCGGTCAGCATGTGGGTTGCGGTGCTGCCTGGGTGACATCGCAACTGAGGCGGGCTGTGATATCGTATATGGGGCCTCCCAAACCCATACGATATTGCGGCGGAGGGTTGGTGGACTCTGCGGGAGAGGAGTGCCGGTATTGTGGTGCGCCGATCTCCCTACCTTCCGCAGCCTGGGCGGGGTCGCCACTGTCTGATGGCGGACGCGATGGGCCGCAGGTGAAGAGGAGTGTCGGTAGGGCTGGTCGCTCTCCCTTTCCCCTGCGGCCGAAAAATGGTAGATGGCGGGGCCATTGACCTTGACCTGTCACAAGGGAATCAAGGGTGCCATACACTTGGATGTCTGGTACTCATGTGCTGGTTTAGTCCCTGGGGTGGTCACGGCGCACAGTGTATTCTGGTGCGCTGGTACACTGCTTGTTTAAAGGTAGGTATTAATTAGATTAGATAGATATCAATTCAATTTTCTATTTTTTGTTTTATATTTCTTCTTATTTTTTATTCTTTACCAATGGTCAAATTAATCAATGTTTTGTGGGGTTATCTGTGTGCCAGGATTTCCTTGTACAGATAACAAGTTCAGGCGATGTGCCGATGCTTAAAAATGCTTAATGGACGTCTTTTGGCATACACTATGATGAAGAAGAATGCAGAAAGGTTGTTCTTATAACACGTCGGATTGGTAGATAATGTCGTCACACACGAGAATAATGGCACATAAAAGCGAATCCTATTTTTAATGCTCGACTTTAAATTCTGATACGATATGATCAAACAACTCACGTTCATTCCACATCATTATAGCATCTAACGGTCGCTTAAATCATAAAAATATCCCTTCAAGCCTTTTGACGACAGTTTGGATCTCGTAAACTGTTCATAAATACCATAAAATGCTTCCATTGTTGACTATTAATCGTTAATTTATACCCTAACTTGAAAACAATGGCTATTTGATTTTCATTATTCGCAGTTCTGGCTTGAGTTTATTGTTTCATACTGCCGTCCTCAAGCTTTAGTGCCGCTATCTGACAATTGGCTGATTTCAGTTTTTTATGCCATCGTAATCAGCGAAAAATGTCCATCATGATCCGTTGATGCATTATTTATTTTCTATCGATAAATGCCAGATAAAAAATAAAAACTGACTTATGTCTTATGACTTATAACTTATGACTTATGACTTATGACTTATGACTTATGACTTATGACTTATGACTTATGACTTATGACTTATGACTTATGACTTATGACTTATGACTTATGACTTATGACTTATGACTTATGACTTATGACTTATGACTTATGACTTATGACTTATGACTTAAGACTTAAGGCATAAGACTTATGACTTATTATTATCATTTATTGCCATTTATTAATTGATTTACGCTCTCGCACATTTAACAATGAGCCTATGCAAAAGTGGGCACTCAGATCGATTTTTTGTCATCAAAAACTCTCGCTTATGATTTATAGTTGTTAAACAGCATCGATTTATTTTTTATTTCGCGGATTTTTTGTCGCCTATAACTGAATATTTGTTTTTATCAGATAGCGACACTATAGTATCAGTCGATTGTTACATTGTATAATAAATACGGGGCATTGTTGTAAATACCTTCCTTTAATGGTAAGATAGTACTGTTCAGAATGTGGATGAGTTGCTTGTTTGCTATTTTGAAGGTACCTATGTATGTCTAGATAAGTTTTGAAAAGATAGTCAGTATTTTTTCTATTTTTGGAGAATCATCATACGGAAATATTTCTTGGGTTACAAGATACTTTATCTTATGACCCAAGACATATTACCATATTCAAATATTTACCCAAACTTACATCTGTGCGCTCGATATTGGCTTAGATTTTTAAACAACTTCAAAAAAGGGGGAGTTTCTCAATTCGTTGGAATCTTTTTTTTTATGTATGTTCCCCGATTACTCAAAACCGCCTGAACCAATTTGGAAAATTCTTATTTTGTTTGAAACAAAACATACACACACACAGGTGGTCCCATGGTCATCAGGTCAGGATCTGATGATGGAATCCAAGAGAAATCGAGGAAATTCTTCAAATATTATAGGCATACGTGTACTGATTTTGATATTTTCATCAACAATGAAAGCATTTGTATTCAGAAAGTATCATTGGTGAAGTGGAACTTATGAAGAAGACCACAGATGGCCATTGAAACTCCTTAATGCTAAGTATGTCTCGGATATAAGATATCTCGAATATTTAACCTACTATGAAGCAAATACTTATAAATAAATAAATGGTACTGATGAAACTGGTAACATCGAACTGATCTGATGATGAAGCCGGAAGTTAGGCACTGGAATTTCGAAATAAAAGTATGTATCCTAGTCGTGTTTGGGCTAATTGGAATCGTCATGTGATGTGCTTTGGCCATAAATAATTTTCTTAATAATTGGAAGTAGGTACCTACCAAAACTAAAAAGAGTAAAATATAAACTGTTTAACAAAAATCAAACTGATTTCCAAAACTAAACACTACAAAGATAAAAATAACCGTCTTTTCCGATGTCGTTGTCGAAAAACAGGAAACAATGGGTACAAAAGACAAATCTTGCAACTGAATTTTAAAACAGTTATACCCAATAGATTGAGCTGATATAGAACATAAACATTTGGTTTGGATGAAAATTTACGGTAAGCTAAAAAGTAGTTGGCTTTTATTTATTAATGTTTACCTTCAATTTACTACAAATTGAAGAGAGGTCCAGAGCAGATTGGAGATGCGGTGTCACAGACTGGAGAATGTTGGGCTGAAATTGAGCAGAAGCAATACTTGCGTGTTTGCCAGTACCAGTCTCGTACCCATAGCTGGAACGCCCGTACCACTCTGCCACGACTTCCAATATCTAGGGTTAGTTGTTCAACGTGGGCATTATTATAAGTTCAATAGTAATTGAGCATTGAGATTTAAGGTGACATCGCGGTAGTCCAAGACTATGGTAAAGAACAAATTTGAAAGGAAGAACTGAACAGAAGGCCCGAAATGGCAGGGAATTTACGTGGTTGGAAAAGAGAAGAAATAGTTCTCAACCTATTGCCAGCTGTGGGAGAAAATTGGCTACTTGGATAAGAATTTAGAACAAAATTCTTTGAGCTAAATTTCTATAAAAATCAAAAGGTTACCAAACCAATACAATCGCTATCACCCCAAAATAAAACTAAAATATAAAATACAAAACTCGTCAACTCAAATTAACACCCCGTACAAAGCTTGAAATATAAAATTACACGCATAAATAAATCCCTTTGTTTGGATCCAGCCATTACATTAAATTATCACTTGGAAACTAATTAAAAAGACAAAGGGAAAGTTTGCGAATAACAGAACTCTATCGCCAGCGTTGTTTAAGTTACTTTGATACTGTACCTTTAATAGCATCAGTTTAAATTTATTATTTCTGAAAAAAAACGGTTATCAACCTTAAGGTACTATGTATACATAGTTCAACTCATCTTTGCGCGCGTCGCTATGTGTGGGTAAGCATGTGTGCGTCGTTGTTTGTTCAAACGACGACTGCCGCGTCACTGCCACACAATTGCATAATGTATAATTACAAGCGCACGCACAGCACACGCACACCAAAGCGCCGCGCGCACTGATGAGTTGAACTACCTATATCGAAGTTACGATTCATGTTTTTTAATTAAGTTTGATTTAGATATCACTGACTTCGGGATTTAAAACATCGTGAGGAAACCTGCACCTTATTTGCGTTACTTTATAGATAGACCAATTGTACGCGTGCCGCTTTCATTTTGACACTCAAATCATCACGTGTTTCACGCTGACGAGTAGATAGATCTTTAAACATAATGTTACACAATTTGATGCTGGACTTGTTATTAGAATAAATCTTAAATCACCAACTCTCATTGAGAAATGCGTATAAAGGCTAAAATGATCCTTCTCTGTATCAGAAGTGGTTTTTGCCCTGTAGTGAGATAGTTATAGAATATTAGGTTGTAGTTTTATTTTGATGTAATATTATAAATACTAAAGTTTGGATGGATGGATATACAAGGTTGGCGTAGTGGTTGAGCGATCGGCTGCTGCGCTGCGTATCGCTGGTTCGATTCATGCACGGAACAAATTGTTATATGTCCTATAGATATTTGTTCTAGATCTGGGTGTCTTGTGTATGTGAGTTTAAATGTTTGGAAACGCACCCACGATACAGGAAGAAATACCTAGCGTGGGGCAAAGTGTAAAAAAAAATCAGTTACGCCAGAACGACTGAACGGAACTGGATGAAATTTGGCCCAGAGATAGATTATAGCTTATAAGTTTTCGGTATAATAATCCCTTTTGATAAAAATAACACTTTTCATGTGGGTAAAGCCGCTGGTCGAAGCAAGTTTTTAATATAAGTAGAAAGAAGGATTCCTATCCTAAACTCAATCATTGACACAAGTACCGTACGACCTGCTCTCCAAAAATCCTCGATCCAAATCAGAGCCAGCAAGAAATATCAGTGGAATATGAAAAACAAATATATCACCGAGCTGTTGTCGACATATGGGGCTGACAGGGATAAAAACAAACTGTCTAGACGATATCCAACGTCAGGTAGTCGCGAAAAATAGCCATGTTTATTCATATTGGAAGGGTTTCGCCGAAGGCAAGGTGTTTTTATAGAAAGGATTTTTTTGCCAGGAAGTATAGTAAGTTTAACTGTGAATATGTAGGATTGTAGGTATGAAAAACAAGAAGTTATTGGCTGTAAATAAGTTGGTGTAAATGTCGTGGTGGCGACCTCGCCTCTCGTGCTTGATCGTGGGTTCAAATCCGGGCCAATACCAATGTGACTTTTTCAAATTAATATGTATACTATAAGGGTCAAAATTGCAGTCACACTCTATCAAAACAGAAAAGGCAATTTTTTTGTAGGCAGCAGAATTTCAACTTTTCGCGGTTAGTAGGAATAATCTATACTTTAATTTGTATACAAAATATTAAATCATTTGTGGCAAATTTTACTTCTTCTACAAATACTAGCCATTTGAGTTTTGGGAGAGTATGACTGCACTTTTGACTCTTGACTGTACTTTCTTAGTTTATCTGACATCACAGGCAACGGTGAAGGAAATCTACGTAAGGAAACCAGAGGCCTTAGTGCGAGTTTTAATCACGCTCAATCGCGTTAACGTAAACGACAATTTGTATTGAAATTGGATAAGCGCCATCTGGTGACGGTAAGAAGAAACCTGTTTCTTTGTATACATTTTGACGTATGAGATCGTTTACGTTATCACGAGTGAGTACGTTAAAAAACTCGGAATAAGCACACTGGACACACGTAGCTAATGTAAATCTGAAATACCCAAGTCAAAGGCCAGTGGGGTTACCACAGGTGGCTTAATTAACTCTGACACCAAAGGTGGCCACATCTTCACACGAAAAGAAGGAAAAGTTGGTAGTTACGAAACAAATCTAGTGACACAAGCCGTGTATTCGATGGGATTTCACATCGGCAAAAATAAGAACCGTCCTAAAAACGAGCAGTTTTGGTTGTGCCTAGAATTTTTTTAAGCACCACATTTTAGTCAACAAGTGTGGTGGAGATGTAAAATGGCAGTATGTTATCACATCTTCACCACACTTGATTGACTGCTAGCGAATGCTTCAGGCATTAATACATGTCCACCTAAGTACCTTTATATTGCATGAAGTTTTAATAAATAAATAATTACGCTTTGAAAGACAACAATATAATAGAGTGCAGTTTATGTATCCTAAGATTTCGAGGAGCTCAGGAAAAAGTGATATTGCAGTGGTTGAGCGATAGGAGCATCCTATCGCTCAACCACTGCAATATCACTTTTTGCGTACCTTTTGCGTAATAGCACTGCGTGTCACGGGTTCGATTTCCGCATGAAACAAATATTTGTATGACCCACAGATAGTTGCTTCGGATCTAGGTGTTTGTGATATGAGTTTAAATGCACCTGTTCAATGTTACCTTTGGTCATTGACTCAGCACTCGGCCCGGCTGACGCGCGGCCCACATAAAATACTGTTTGGTTGCATCTTACCCGCGTAGGACACGAATAAAATTGTACATTAGCGTGTATTAAGACAAAATAGTATATAAGCTGTAAAATATTGGAAATAAATGAGATTTGAATTTATATTCTTGTCTCATTACCCCTCACTGTGGCCAAGACACCTTAAGTCATCTCTGATCAGTCCTGTGAATGTACCCTTCCCGAACCTGGAATTCCTGCCCACTAACCGTCTGTAACCTTAGGTCGCATGGTGCAGACATCCTAAACTTATCTATATATTTATTTATCACACACTAGGTATGTTGTAGGTTAGGGCTGTAGGGCTTATAGGTCTTAGGGTCGTAGGGACTGTCAGGCTGTAATATCTTAGTAGGTTCTTTAACTTATCATATACTTTCATACTGTCACACCCTTAACATTACTGCGGCCTTACGTGACGTATGTTAGGGTAGGCGTACAGCACCCACGATACAGGAGAAATTTCTAAGTAGGCAACGTTTAAAAAAAAGAACAAAAGTATTGCTGCACGTACGAGCATATGGCACCCGTGGGCTGCAGTTCAAAATCAGACTTTATAATCTCTGTACACACAAAGAAAATGATACCAAAACTTTTTGGTAGTACTTTTCATGGACGCTGCTACTTGTGAAAACCTAACAACCGTACACACTTATGTAGGTATATAGAAAAGGTAAAGTAAGGTAAGTCTAATAAAAACATCATTCCTTACATCGTTTGTTCACGACGCGACACACGACACGACAAAATGTGGTCACGATTCTGAACTCCATGGACCGTTTGTTCATAGCACCGCGCACAACACGCGACACGATTTACAAACGGTTTATCGGCTATGTCGTCAATGCCGCTATGTCATAACGACTTTTTGGCAGTGACGATTTAGCAGCTGTACAAAACAAGTATGAGTTTGTTGACGACACGACACACTGTACCGCACGGCTCGCGCGTGGTTCGTCGCTCACGTGCTTATAGAACAATAAAAGTGCTCTGCAGTGTCGTTGCAGTATCGTGTCTAGTCATCAAAAGACCACAGACCTTCTGCAGTGTGTCGTGTGTTAAAAACGTGACCGCAAATCGTGTCGTGCGGTGCCTCGTGAACAAACGACCTTACAATAAAAGTAAACATTATTTAACAGAGTGTCAGTTACCGGCTAAAGCAAACACCTGGGGCTACAATAATATCTAAAGGTTTACTTTGTAGCTAACGGAAGACGTTCGATTAGACGGCCGGTGTCAGTGGAACCGGTGTTGTTTGTTGCTAAACGAGGTTTAGGTAAATCGATAGTTTATCTACAGTTTGAGGTTCCTGGAAACTGGGTATTAGGCAATGCCTGAGGTTCTAAATAAATTGAGATTCTGTCAGCAATAACGACTTCCAAAAACAAAACACGGTGTCTTTGGTACCTATTTTTTTTCGTTTTTAACACCGACTTCCGAAATAAAAGTTAATTTTTCCTTTGTAAAGTTTTGTTTTGGAAGTCGGTATATTTTTTTTTGCTATAAAGTTTTTATTTTTCTCTTGTTAGAGTTGGCACCTTATGTAACCATGAAAATACGTATTATTAAGGATAACTTAAAAATGACTTGCCAGATCTTGATCAAATTTGAATGGGACCACAATCAAAAGCACCAGCTTTCAAATAAAAAGAATCATCAAAATCGGTTTATAATTGACGGAGTAACAAACATACAAAAATGTAGAGTCGAATTCAAAACCTCCACATTTTTGAAGTCGGTTGAAAAGTCAAAATGTAAGGGACTGGCCACGTGGCATTTTGGCAGCGGTCTTGTTTACATTTTGACTTTACGACAGTTTTTTATTATTTTATTTTTTTAATGACTTTGCCCCACACTAGGAATTTCGCACATAAACGCACCCTCGATACAGTAAGTATCGTGGGTGCGTTTACAAACATATAAACTCACATACACAACACACAGAGCCGGAACAACTATCTGTAGGACATACAAATATTTGTTCCGTGCGTGTCAATCGCTCAACCACTGCCAACCGTGCGCCCGCCATTGTTATTACTAATCGTATTAAGCCACTTTGTTTATAATCGTGACGTTTCTCATATAAATTAAATTTCTACGTAAGAAATTGAAAAATTAAATTCATAATCCTAATTGATTATTATGTTACCTATTCACTATACGAGTATGATTCGTAAGCATCAAGTTTAATTATTATTAAGTATTTTTATAGCTGTCAAATCCAACTTCTTAGATTGTCACAACTGTATTGCTCAGGTACGGAGTAGAATTCCCTGCGGGAGCCTGTTTCTCTTGATATCTACCACATTTTACAACATGGGAATTTTTATTTATTTATTTTTTATTTAACCATTTATGCACACACACATAATATACAGACAAGAAGAAGAAACAGAAAAATAGGTACATAGGTGATGCTTATTTCTATAGAAATCTCTTCCAGCATACCTGCGAAAGGAAAGATGAAAAAAAAGAGATGTAGACACAGTGTGTAGAGTTGAAAAATAATAAACATAAAACGATTCATAACTAATAAACAATACCGATAACAAATTAAATATACCTACTGTCATAATAATAAATACAAACATATTTGTGAAATAGATACTAAAACAATAAATACTAATACCTACCAATATATATATTATGTATATATATAATAAATAATAATACATAATTACGCAACTATGACGAAATGGAAAGATAGTGTTCTTTCACTCTTCTTTTAAAAACTGCAAGAGTTTGGCAGTCCCTAATGTCAGGTGGTAGAGAGTTCCACAATCGCACAGCGTGCACAGTCAAAGAGTAGGAGTAGAAGTCGGTAGTGTGAGAAGGGATATTAAGGAGATTTTTGAGATGCGACCGGCAGAGTGCATCGGAAGGACGGGAGTAGGAAAAGCGTTCACGGAGGTAGGAAGGTGTTTTAGGATTATGAAGGATGTTAAATAATAGACACAATATGCGAGAGTCCCTGCGAAGTCGAATAGGGAGCCACTTGAGTAACTTGCGAAAATCTGAAACGTGATCATACTTTTTAAGGTTGAAAACAAAACGAATACATATATTTTGCAAACGCTCAAGTTTATTTAAAAGCTCCTCGGTGGCATCCAAATAACAGGCGTCGGCGTAGTCGATGATGGGCTGAATGAGTGTTTGGGCAAGGGAAATTTTGGTTTTAAAGGGCAAAAAGCTCTGGAGGCATTTCAGCGAGTGGAACGAGTAGTGCACTTTACGACTAACCTCAGCGACATGAGCAGTCCACGACAAATAGGAGTCCATGATTACCCCCAGGTTTCTAGCCGTCTTAGTGTACCCAATCTGTACTCCATTCAACCAAAGTGGAGACAGCGACGCAACATCAAGCCGGTTCCGGACTTCTTAGGGTTGATTTGCAAGCCAAAGGACTGCGACCACTCCCCAATCAACTCCAGGTCACTGTTTACGGCAGACACGGCAGATTCCGCATCGCAACTAAGAAAGTGATGGTAGAGCTGAAGGTCGTCAGCGTAGAGATGGAAGTTACAGGAGATGAAACTAGTAACAGTGTTAATAAAAATAGAAAAGAGAAGAGGAGAGAGAACGCCACCCTGGGGCACACCCGCAGTAAGAGAGCACCAATCCGAAGAACACTCATCAAGGCGTACCCGCTGCGAGCGGCCTCTGAGATAGGAGTCGAACCAATCAATAGTGGAAGAGGAGAAATTGAAAGATTTAAGGATCCCAAGAAGGATGTCGAAGTCAACAGAGTTGAAGGCACTGCTGAAATCAAGAAGCACAAGTAACGTAAGAGACTTGTGTTCCATAGCCCAGCGGATGTCATCAGTCACCTTTAAAAGAGCTGTGACAGTACTGTGACCAGGTCGGAAACCAGATTGAAAAGGACTAAGAAGATCATTACTAGATAGAAACAGAGACAGTTGCTGATGAACAATGTGCTCAAGAACTTTGGAAAGATAAGGAAGGATGGAAATGGGTCTGAAATCGGACAGTGTGACCGGGTAAGATATTTTGGGTAACGGAATAATATGGGCTAGTTTCCAAGCATCAGGAACGGTACAAGAAAACAAGGAATAGTTAAAAATGTGGGTTAAAACGGGAAGTATTGAGGAGAGGATAGGAGTAATCATTCTTGAGCAAAGATCATCATTACCAACCGCGGAGGAGGAGATAGCACAAATAGATTTTTTGACATCAATTTCACTCACAGGACTGAAACCGAAAGACGAACACCGCGGCACCGGTAAGGCGGAAAGCTTGTTTAATTTAGTTGATTTGACGTGTGGATCCAAAGTAACGGGTGGAAATGAGAAATGTTTGTTTAGAGCACACACGTCAGTCTCATTACTAGCAACGACAGGGGACTTACCGATGCCGACAGTTTTCAGAAACTTCCAGACTTCAGCGGAGTTCCGGTTGTCAAGAGAATTATGGAAGTAGCGTCTCTTTGCATCTCTACACATACGACCACAGCGATTACGCATCTCACGATACGAACTCAGGTTGCGCTCAGAAGGACGGAGCTTTAACCTTCTTTTGGCACGATCTCTACTTGCCATGGCATCCTTAATGGCAGGGGTGAGCCAGGGAGCCGGCACATACTTTACTCTGACTCGACGAGTAGGAGCATGACGATCGTAAAGGCTGAGTATCTTAGAGTTGAAAATACGAACCATATCATTGATACTAGAGCTTTCAAGCAGATCCGTCCAGTCAATGCCACCCGCATCTTGCAGCAATGCCTCCAGATCTATGCTCTTGTAGTTCCGAAGGAAAATATAAGATGGTTTGCGCTTAGGAGGACGAATCTTGTAGGACATGAAGATTAAATCGTGGTAGGAAAAACAAGCAGAGAGCTGACCGTGAATAGATACATTATTAGCTTTAGAAACGATCATTAAATCCAAGAGAGAAGGGGTGCAATTAGGGAAATGATGAGTGGCAGAGAGAGGCAGAATACTGAGGTTAAAAGAAGACAAGAGAGTTTGAAGTTTGTGAGTACGAGAGTCATTTTTAAGAAGGCAAGTGTTAAAATCACCCATCAAGACTACATGGTCGTAAGTAGGACAAAAATCGTTTAAAAGCGAATCAAAAGAATTAAAGTAATCGACACTGAGGTTAGGACTGTACATCACGCCAAGAAGCATTTTAACGTGATGTAAGGAGATTTCCAAAAATAGATGCTCCGCTGAGCCCGAGTAGGAAGATGGTGATGTACTGATAACCCTAAAGGGAATACCAGCACGCAAGTAAATGGCAACACCACCACCGCCCTTCCCCGTTCTATCGTTCCGAATAAGAACAAAGCCAGGGAGGGCATAGTGAACCGACAAAAGTGAAGGTTTCAGAAAGGATTCGGAGATCAGCAAAGCATCTATGTTAGCACAGTTAATGGAAGCCAGAAGATCAGAATAATGGCTAGGAACACTCTGGGCATTGATGTGAGCTATATTGAGGTTATTGGGATATTGGGAAAACAAAGAAGATAACTGATCACCAAGAGTCAGAGGAGAGGAAGAGCCACTCGCCGCACTAAGGAAGCTGCTAGAAGAGGAAGAACATGAGAAAAAATTAACATCTAAATCACCATCTATCATAGTATGGATAAACTAAATAAAATATCTATAAATAAATATTTCTAAAAATAAAAATAAATATAAAAATTCGAAAAATTTACAAAAAAATAACAACTTATTAAGTTGCTGCTAACCTATAAAACCACCTGTACGCTGTAGTTGGAAGAGATTTTAACAAAGTTTTTAAGCAAGAAAGTTAAGTCATAAAAGTGAGAAATCAGAAGAAAAATAAAACTTGCAAACGAGAATATCAGTCACCACAACAAAACGGCAACGCAAACGAACAGTGAAACGGAACGTAAAATAATGAGATTGACATATGAGAGACGTCAAATGTCAACAACATCAAGCCAATGTCGAATTGTCAAGCAGAAGAAAAGTAAAAGTAGTAATTATTTAAATACATCTACCAGCAGTTATTCAAAGCGTTAATTTAGACAATATAGATAAGGGTAGATTAACATGAGTAGAAACTTATCCAAAAATAAACCGAATTTGCCCACTACGTTAAAAATAAACAGTGTCAAATGAAACCACAGACTCAGCGACGTGCCTTCCTCACAATCTTCGCTTTAGGCGTTGCGGTTTTAGGCAATGCAGCTGCAGCAGCAGTCAAGGTTGAATCAGCCTTCCCAGGATCGTTGGTAGTACCAGCACTGGCTGCATTAGGGAAAAGTGCGATAAGAGTTTGAAGCTCACCCAATGTTGCTATCTTTCGGCGAGACTTGTCAGGCGTCATGACTATGACCTTACCCTCAGTAGACCAGCAACTATTAACGCTGAAGTGTTTGCGGGCAGTCATAAACACCTGATGCCGTGTTTTGGTCAGAAACTCCGAAATGGTGGTCCCGCTGCCCTTGAGTGAAGTTTTATTGTCCCAGACCAACCGACGATGCTCCATCTCATTGAAACGCACCAGCACGGGTCTAGTTTTACCCTGGGAGGCTCCAAGTCTGTGGCACACATTCAGAAATTCAGTCTTGAAATCATCAATTTTGAGCTGGTTGGAGATAACTTCATGGATTGTGTCACACAAATTCTCGCCTAGTCTCTCAGGGATTCCGTGAAACAACAAAACCTTTCTCCTCATAGCTGTCTCATGACTATCCAGGCTTGACGATAACAGTTCAATCTGCGTCTTGAGGTGTGACAGAGTTTTGCAGACGAAGTACTTAAAATCCGAGAAATCCTTAGATAAAGATGCAAGGTCTGAGTGCGTGGGTTCACTTCCAGCAGTAGCTCTCTGCAGCTTTTCTTCATATTGATGCATGCGGGAGCTAAACAGCTTCTCCAGTTCCTCCATACTATGCGCCAGCCTGCTGTCCATGCTTAGAAAATTATGAAGTGTTGTGGTAGTGAAAGAGAGTGAAGTAAAAAGGAAAATATGAAGTGAAGGTGGGTTTTTAGTTACTTAGTACATAGAATATTTAAAAAAATTATAAATAACTATTTTAAATGAATTTAATAAAGGGAGCCAAAAATGAATGTTCACTTGACACGCCTACCCACGTAGAAAAAAGTGTGTACATTTCTTTTAGTAAAGAAAGTAGTAGTAGAAAGTAGCTTGTCTAAAAGTCATTTTAAATAGGTTATTTCTAGGCAAGCGGAGTCCGTCGTCATCGACATTTACACTTACCATCAGTTAAAATAATGGTCAAACGCACAAAAAAAATGACTTGCATAACCTTTGCCAAAAATATAATAAATAAAAATGTTTATTGGTGCAAAAAAGGTTACATTACAGTTTACGTACAGCTATATTGTAAGAATTATTCCATTGTAACCATTTTGAGTAACGAACCCTGCCTCTCAAACTAGGGCAACCTGTATCTTGAGAGACAGGATAGGTAGGATTTTATACAATATTAGCAAAAAACTTTGACTGTGCGGTCAACTCTGCTACGAAAATTGCACATTATATCATTTTCATCAGTATTCTTCTCCTTTCCGTATTCAGTATTACTTGGGGTCAGCCTAATATGTTACTGACTTCAAAGAAAAAGAGGTAATTAATTGGATACGTATTCTATGCATGTAATATTGTTGGAATTGCCCAATATTCTCATAAGTTACTCCATGTTAGACTTCTTAACATGTGTGCCGAATTTCATAAGTGTACCTATGTATGTTTGTGTGTTTGTCCAAGCATTGCTCCGAAAGTACTTATCGGATCGTAAACATTCCTTTTTTATTTGATTAATTATCTTTCAACTTAGGAAAACAGTGTAAGTTTCATCGAAATCGGTTTAGCAATTTTAAGAAAATATGGAACATACAACCGAACTCCTTAGCTACGAACAGAAAGAATGAGTGAAGTAACTTATTATTGGGTAATTTTTCAATCCTTTAGGTATCTTACTAAAGAACTTGCTCTATTTTTTGTGATACTAAAACTAAAGAGAGAGAAATAAAATTATTTCACAAAAAAAACGACTTCTAAAGCAAAACCACAGATAATATAATACTAGCATACAGATACCTCATCCCATACAGAGAAACCGTGCTGACGTAAATAGCGTTTTTTTCGTCTGATTAAACTGATAATTTTTCTAAGAACGTCGATCGCATGCGGTTCCATTCCACGGATATAGATTTTGTTAGCAACGACTTGCAAGTAAAAGGGTTTACTCGGTTCATGAATACTTTTTTTTAAATACAACGACGAATTGTTTTATAGTTATTTTTTGAACGTTTTTACAGTTTAATTGTACCAAAATGTGTTACAATACAAATTTAAAAATCTATTGGAATCAATTTTAAATGATCCATTCAAATAATCTTTGAAATGTGAATTAAGAGCCCAATATTCTTTTTAACGTTGTGCTTAGGAGAATTAATTAAACAAGAACATAGATTTTTTATGATCGACTCTACAAAATCTTAATATTTCACAAAAATCAATAACAAATCGAAGCTTATCACGCCATCTAGTGCAATTTATTTGTACCAAATTTTCTTTCATCGTTGGGTGCCCGTGGCAAAACACAAAAACGGCAAGAATAACTTTCGTTTCGGAAGTCGGTGCTGAAAAACGATAAAAACAAGAAGTAGCGATGACACCGAGTTCCGAAATGAAAGTTATTTTTGCACTTTTTCGTGTTATGCTTTAATATTTAATATTTTTTTTGTAAAAAGGTTTTTTAATCTTCTTGCATTTTCTGCTAGCAACCGTCGCGCTATCATCTGCATTTTCTTCATATTATTCTTCTTTATGTTTTCCGACAAATGATATGATACTAATCTGCTCCCACATCTCCACATAGAAAACCAACCCAAAATTCGCGACTATTTCCCAATTGTAATTACTCAGCTACCTCATAGGAAATCCCAGGAAAGGCACTCAATTACGAACTCCCAAGCAGGTGCCATAAATAGAGAAACTTCATCAACCACCTTAAATATTTCGCCTAACTTATCCCCAGGGATAAAAGGCAGTCTGTATTCATCCCTTCTGTTAAGGCGCTTGGTAACGTAGCGAGCATATCCCATATATTTTGGTGGTGGGACGTTTAAAATTACTCGAATAAGTCAAATCGCTGAAACCTAGAAAAAAAAAAATGTTTAATAAGAAGTTATACATGTAGATAGTTTGAAAGTAATTTAAAGCTTAATTAAAGAGTAAAATAAATTAAAAAATTTGTTTGGACGGATTTTTCAACAAAAACAAAGAAAGAAACTTAAATTATTATTGCACCTTCAGCTATACGTCTCTGCATAACCCATAACTGTTGTAAGTAGTTCCCGGATTGTTTCTAGGATTGATTGGTCGACGCTTCCCTAGATTTCTTTCAACAACTCCTTTATTCCTATAGCTAACACTGTGAAAAACTTGGGGATTTATATCGACAGCACTCTTGCATGGTCCAAACAGCTGCAGGAAGTCAGTCGTAAACTGTTTGCTTCTGCGGGCTCTCTGAGACTTCTTCGTGATTTTCTTCCCATCGCCACTAAAATTGCGATAGCACAATCTCTTCTTCTCCCTATCCTGGACTATGCTTATGCCAGCTATCTTGATCTCACCCAAGACCATTTGGATAAGCTTGAGCGTCTTCAAAATATCTGTATTAGATTTATATTTGGCTTGCGCAAATTTGATCGTGTTTCTGAATTTCGTACTAAGCTCAAATGGCTTCCTATTCGCCTTCGCCGGAATGCCCACATACTCTCTTTGCTTTATTATATGTGCTCTTTAATCCTTTTACTCCTTTATATCCTAAAGAACGTTTTCATTTCCTTTGTGACACCCATTCTAAGTCCTTGAGGTCATCAGAGAATTTAAAATTGATTGTTCGTATGCATTCCACTTCCTTCTTTGACAAATCTTTTACGATTCAAGCAGTTCGATTGTGGAATGCGAATTACCTATATAAATAAGACGCGCTGAAATACTGCCAACGTTCAACAAAATGATAAAGGAGCATTACCTTTCACTATAATTTTTAGTCTTCTCCTTTCTCTTTTTAATATATTCAATATTTATTGGTATATTAGATATGTAGTATAGTATATATGTATTTTATGTTATTATGTATAAGTAAGTTACATTATTTATTATCTATTGTACACTGACAGCCCTTAATTCTTCTCCTATCGTTCAGTCCATCCAAAGGTTGTCTGTAAGAGATTGCCCTGTGCGATAATACCACCCATTGTACACTTTGTTTGAAAATGTTTGCTCTGTATGTATTTTTTATGGTGTTCAATAAAGAATATAATAAATAAATAAATAACTGGTACTTTAATGTGCGTAATGTGTCAATGTCAACTAAATAACAACATTTTTTTCCACAATTAAAACTATAACTGGATTCCAGCGCCTTAAGGCGAAGTTACATTTCGACGTCAAATAAATACATTCTTAATTTATCACTACCAACTTTTAGGCCTGCTGTCATTTTTTGCGAGGACGTGAACTTTTCGACTGATGACGTCAGAATAAAAAATGGCACCGCGCGCGAATTTCTTGATAGATTAATATTGTTAGGAACGAAGGTGGAAATGTGATATTTATTCGAAATGTGAAATGAAGGAATTCGAGTGTATGAGTTTATTATATTTGGATCCTGTGTCACACAGCCGTTTCTTCGTAGTAATCATGCTCTATTTTGGGTTGGATCTAACATTACAGTATATCTTATACATAAAATTCTCGTGTCACAATGTTAGTTACCGTACTCCTCCGAAACGGCTTTACTGATTTTTACCAAATTTTATATGCATATTCAGTAGGTCTGAGAATCGGCTACTATCTATTTTTCATACCCCTAAGTGATAAGGTTTGTTCGCCCTTAAGGTAGGGTAGGTAGGGTGGATAGGGTAGGTAGGGTAGGTAGGGTAGGTAGGGTAGGTAGGGTAGGTAGGGTTGGTAGGGTAGGGTAGGTAGGGTAGAAAGATAAGAGATCTACTCAATTTAAGTGATTGGTAGCTTTATTCACATAATTTAGACTGTGACATTCATGATTTAAAGGTTAAAATTAATGAAAGAGATGAGATGATGAGATTCATGGTCAAAAAGATGATCCATCCATTTTCTTAAAGACGTCAAATTGTCACAGTCTATATAAGCTATATTTAACGAGATATCAATCATTTAGTTAGATCATTAATTAGAGCAGATCTCTTCTATATTATTTTTCATAATTGAGATTTAGGGAACTAAATACATAATGATGATGAATAGAGAGAATATATCTATACCATTATATTATAAAGCTGAAGAGTTTGTTTGTTTGTTTGAACGCGCTTTTCTCAGGAACTTCTGGTTGGAGTTCAAACATTCTTTTTGTGTTGGATATACCATTCGTCGAGGAAGATTATAAGCTACATGACATCACGCTAAGACCAATAGGAGCGGAGCATAAACGAAAAATGTTGCAAAAACGGAAAAAAATATTCCTTTTTGAGAGCTTCCGTTGCGTGCACTGCGTAAGCGGTTAAAGTTACGCAACAATCATGTATGTAGTGTAGGTAGGGTAGGGTAAGTAGGTAGCCAGTTGACGGGAGCGAAGCCGCGTGGGACAGCTAGTTAATAATATAAACGCGAAAATAAGTCTGACTGTATGTTTGCTTCGCTTTGAAGCCTAAACCACTACACCAGTTTTGATCAAATTTGTTTTATATGGGTAGCTCGATCTTGGAGGACATGGTATATTTTTTACGGTATAGCTTCCCTTGAGATAATTTCCGACCTTCACGAGGGCGACGCAGAAGGTTTTTTTATGTTACTGATATTTATCTACTGCTGGACAAAAGGGAGACCAAAGTTTGCCACCGTTCTTTGAACTTTGCCTCCTCCAGCCACCAATAGATTGGAATGAGTACAAATCCCCATGACAGTGTTTCTTGGGCCTGCCTAGTATATGTCAGCAGAATCTAGTTTAGAATAAAAATACCGGTCAAGTGCGAGTCTGCCTCACGCACAGATGATTCCGTATAAACATCTACATTCACCAAAATAAATAAGTAGGTAACATTACTAATATTCATATACAATGAAAGCAATGAATATTGCTCTAACATAGGGACAAAATTAACTTTGTCGTTCGAAAACTGTTGTCCGCATACATAAATATTCAAAGTTTTTACTTTTCCAAGTATATTTTATAAGTTGGTCGACTATTACTTAAACTTGTAAGACTTACTTAGCTTTATTATTTTTCTTTTAATTTCTTTATATGTATACTACTGAACCGTGAATTTTTTCACATATCTAAAAGCAACCATGCTGTTGGGGACACTGGACACTAACAAAAATTAGTCATTTATAGCTTAATTTTACGCAAACGGATACCTGAATCGAAAATTGTTTTTTACAGACCCCATACCATGGGATAGACGAGGAAAAAAAACTACCCCCATTTACGTAAAATTCTTGTTTTTATTTTACCAATTTGTCAGCGTGATTAATATATATATCTATGCCAAATACTAATAGTCTCCAAGCTAAGTTGCGGATGGACAGACGGACACGGCGAAACTATAAGGGTTCCTTGCTGACTACGGAACCCTAAAAAAATAAAACAACAAAACCAAAATCGAGAAACCGATAGCCCAGATGTTTCTTTACATAGATTACTTGACAACAACCCAGAAAAACGCTAACACTAACAAAATAAAAAAAGAAAATCTAGCCAGAAAAAGGGCTAACGAGAAGCCACTCTTATGTAAAATAACGTAGAATGTACCATTCTAACAAGACTCTGCGGGCTGGATTCAATCTTTACCAAACATATTGAATCTGTTCGGTTACCAGACTGAAACAAAATGCTTGTGCCAAGTGTATACTAGAAAATGTAAGCAAAATTACTTGTAGCGGGAAAAAGTTTCGGGAGAGAAAATCTACGTATATATTTCTTAGGTTTTTCTCCTATTTTATTAAGACTTTCAATATCGTATGCAAATTTTGTGGTGAGGAGGTAACATCAGATGTGGTTTCTAGAAAGTTTTAGTCCATGACCATTTCTTATAATCTATACATTACTAATATATAATTATACTAATAATATTATAAAGCTGAAGAGTTTGTTTGTTTGAACGCGCTAATCTCAGGAACTACTGGTTGGAATTGAAAAATACTTTTTGAGTTGGATAGTCCATTTATTGAGCAAGGTATACAACAAGGCTATATAACATCACGCTACGATCAATAGGAGCGGAACATAAATGAAAAATGTTGCAAAAACTGGCAAAATTATTCCTTTTTGAGAGCTTCCGTTGCGTGCGCTGCGTAAGCGGTTAAACCTACCTACCTACCTTGTAGTGTAGGTATTGTACGGTAGGGTATGTAGGGTAAATGGGTAGTTATGTAGCCAGTTGACGAAGCGAAGCCTTGTGGGACAGCTAGTGAACTATATAGATGAATTCGGCTTTTTATTCTCAGCTTAACTCTAATAAACATAAACCAAAGAATATGTGGTTAAATGGAACGTTGACGATCCTTTTGCAATAGAGCAGTGGTGACCCAGTGGTAACAGCCCTGACATATGTGTCGTAGATCGAGGGTTAAAACCTAGGCAGGCGCTTTACTTTGTGTAAATTATTCCATCACCACTGCTCTAAAATCCACCAACCCACAATGGGCCCGCGTGGAGGATTAAGGCCTATTCCCTTTCTCGAAGAGAGAAGGCCTTTGTCCCAGCAGTAGGAACATTAATAGGCTGATGATAATGATGATGAGTTTAGCAATAGAAGCCTCACACGGAACAACGGTAAAAGTGTATTTTTTCAACCACATCCAAATTGTAGGAGATGGGGCGTCTCAAAAATACTTCGTTTAATTTTCCTCGCTAAAAACAAATAACAGATTTTTTTATTTTATATTCATCCGCCATCCTTTCTATCTCTCCCACACACATACTCTCTCATTCCCTCATCGCCGCATACACATATCTAATAATTTCTTAAAATTATGTCTCCAAATTAACATCCTACAACTCGGCCATTCTGCTTCCAGTCTGCCCTCAAACTGACTAAAAACTATACTAATTTACTTCTACTTACAATACATAGTTTAAATTTTAATATCTTGCAATTACTTCTTAGATCCCTAAGTATTAAGTGGAACTTGAAAATAATAAAACTAATTAGGTTGTAAACAGAAACATAATTAAGTTATCTTAAATTAAACAACTAATTTTACTTAACTAACTCCTATTCTCTATCATCCTTACCACCTTATGACTCTAAAACAATTTCTAAAGTTTCTTTAAACATTAAAAAACTATAAAGAATAATGTTTAACTCAATCAAACTTCATGTTGCTACCTCGCGGCACTGTTGCGTCAGTCCGTCTTCAGGTATCCACAAACAGCAAACCAAAGTATCATCATGGCACACTATAAAATCATTTCTATATTCCATGAAGGGTAGTGGCGAAGTTTACCAATAGCACACCCACACGGATAAACCCAATTAATCTCATCCCGACCAGATAATCAAAGCTTAAAAAGTGATCCTCAGCAATAGCACGTACAACCACTAAACCAACGATAAAAGAAGGAGTAAACGATATATAACTACCAAAAAATTATAATTGACTTTCTGGCTTTACTTAATACCCAAGTATTCTAACCACACCCTGCAAACCAAAAATTAGATCTTTAAAAATGATGATATACATTCGCTACTTGTCTTCTTCACTTTAAACCCTTTGTTATGTAATGCCAGCGTTTATTTTATTACTCCCCCACTATCGATTTGGTTACCAAAGTTCTGTGCCAAGAAAGTACGAGCCTTTATGATCCACCTGTGTAAACTGCAGCCATTGACTCCCTTGCCAAATGTTTTAGTAATCTATAGCTTTCTCTTGTTAATTTACAAAACCATTGTTTTAAAGCGTTGTGGTTAAAAAGAAATTGGAAAAAAATGCTTAGAATGCTCGGTCATGTTGAGAAGATGAACGAAGGGAGCCTTATTATAAGGTTTACTTTAAACATGAGTGGTGAAACGCCGGCATGGAGAGGCGCACTAGAATGACATAGACCGTACATAATGGGGTTAAGTATAAAAAGAGTCATGTCCATTGTACTCTCGCAACCAGCGTCTAACTTCTAAAACCAGAGGCTCTGGATAAAGTGATATTCTCTCAGCGATTTGCATGAAGGAGATAAGATTATAATTATTTTTAACCCTCGATGGAAAAAGAGGGGTGTTTGATGTGTGTACCTGTATATTTGAGTATCTGTCTGTGGCATCATAGCTTCTAAAAGGATGACCCGATTTTAATTTGGTTTTTATTGTTTGAATAGTGACGTTATCGAAAGTGTTCTTAGCTATGTAAGATGAAAATCGGTTCAGCCGTTCAAAAGTTATGAGCGTCTTAATGTTTGAATCAGGGTATTTCCACAAGTAATTTGATTTGATGTTTTCATTTTTATCCTATTTATATAATTTTTTCATTTTCCAATACTTACGCCGTCAATTGATACTGGATTACGTCAGTTTGAAGGTTCTTTTGTGAATCGATGATGCTCTGCAACCGCCAAAAGTTGTGCTTGTTTGGGCAAATGTTTTATCAACTATTGAAGATATTACTCGGTATCTTATACTCGGTTTCTGAATTGCGATATTTTTATTCAGAATGGGTCAAACTCCACTTAAGCATGAAAACCTGTGCATTTTAGTAATTTGACACCTTCTTAACTTCAATTTCGGAATTCGAAAACCGAATGGTAATGTAACAAAAATGCAAATAATTTTTATTACTGTTATTAGATATTTCTTACCAGCCAGTGATAAATCTACTGCAGGGCAAAAGCCTATTCTCGTCTAGAGAAGGCTCGAGCAATGATCATATTGATTTCATTCAATAATTGTAGGCTCTGAAATTCTGGACATAAACCTCTTCCAAGATCTCTCATATTCTATCTCAAATCATATTTTGTTCCAGACACCATTTCAATTAAAACTCTTGTTTGTGAGTACTCCGAGTAAAGGAAGTTAAAATAAATAATCAACAAAACAGTTTTCAATTTTTTTATTAAACTCATATTTTACAAAGAAACTATTCACATGAAAATCATTACAATTACCTTGATATTAACAGTTGACAAATAGATCCGATAAAAGATGTCAGACATCAGTTTCTATGACTAACTAATTTACAATATTTACAACACTATTTACATAATTTACAGTTGACAAAAATAAATTCGACAAAGACCATTGTGATATTTCATAAAATTGTATAAACTAAGAATTATTACTCACAGCCGGAAAAAAATTATAGAAAATAAAGTGAATCAAAAACGTCAAGTCTTAGATAAACACCATTATTTATAAAAATCTCGACACAGTTTAGCAATTGTTTAGCACATTCTGTATTCAAATTTTCTATAGAACATTTTAATTTAGAATCTGTTATGCAGTTCCTAAATATATCAGTTATATTTTTATAAATAAGGGCTTATGTGTTCACATGTTCCAACATTTCGGGTAACGCATTGTATGCCACCATATTGCCGAAACCTTTAGGCTCTTTCTTGGTAACTATTGCAACGATTTCTTCTTCGGGTGGCGGTGGTGGGAACTCTGCATTAGTATCCGCGGCCGCAGATATATCATCTACACTAAGCACTACTTCTCTATTGTCAATTTCAATTCTGTTACGCTCTAAAGAACTATCTTCCATAATGCTGTACAGATTTTCTGACTTGCTCTTACTATACATTTGTCAGGAATTCATGTAAAATGGATCGTTAATATTGACTCCATCGTTGACTGTGTTACCCTTTTGGGACCACTGTTTTTGCTGATGCTTTATCCTATAAATAATTTCGTCGTGAATTACGCCGAAACACATTGCTGTTAGTGCCAAACCCGTTAAGGTGTACGCAGAACAAAACCACAAAGTTGTAGATTTTATGGTGTAATACCTAACACCATTGATTGTTGTATAAGTCATACCAGGAACAATATTACCGAATCCAATGGTGCTTAACGCCATGAAACAGAAATAAAAACCGTCTATGATACCCAAATTGTCTATTTTGAACAGAACTACTGCTCCAATAACGATGTATATAAATATTGCTGCTAGACATAAAAGCACGGGAGCTAGTATGCTGAGACCATGCATAGATAGCTTCGAATCAGTGTCCGGCCAACTGATGACGTCATCTTTGGCTGTGCTTGTGGTTGGCCTTTCTGATAACGAGAGATCTTTCTGACTGTCAGGTTTCAACACGTAACATTCTTCTGTTGGTGTTTTGCTCGTGTTTTGGCTGTTCAGCATTTCTTCTTGCTGTCTTTTCATCTTCATTCTACGTTCTTTCTCTGCCATTCTTCGTTCGTCGTAGCAGCAGTAACCGCAGTTTGAGCAGAGACAGCAGCAGAGGGCTCGGCTGAAGACGCTTCTCGCCATTTTGGAGAGGAGGGACCCAACGCTTGATAAGTAAACTAGTGTTAGCGGTATGCCAATCAGAGCGTAGATAATGGTGACACCTTTCCCGAGGATTGTTCTCGGAGCGATGTTACCGTACCCTGTAGAAGAAACGAAGCCCTGTCAATAACACTTTCAAAAATATAGGAAATCATCTTTCTGGATCTGGATGAAACACCTACTTTAAATGACATCGACAAAAATGTATGTAATGAGTAATTAACACTTTTAGGGTTTCTAGTATTAATGGACATATTAAATAATTGTTACGTAAAAGAGAGGTAAATAAGTTGTTCCATCTATATTTCGTTTATTGGTCTATCTCAAAACGGTGGTTTCAATTTATTTCAAACATTTTGTTAGTAGTACAGGATTACAGCCATGGTTACTGCACAATGGTAACATTACAAAAACTTTGCTCAGGCCATTCTCTGCCTTCTATACTAAAGTAAGTAGAATAACCCAGAATTACTTCTAAAATTTTAAAACTATGTACGAAAAATTCTCACCTATAGTTGTTAAAACGGTGAGTGAGTAGAAAAACGCAAGCGCCAAATTCCATTCATGTTCCTCATAATGGTTCGTGAGGTCGCTCCCGAATTCACCCAGCGCCATCTCTCTGTAACTAACGCCATACTGTGACGCCATTTCGGTAGTAACCCTTTGTACAAGCTCGTTTTGAAACTTCAGAATCTCTTGTGCAGCCAACCGTGTCCAATTCTCTCTATACAAAATATTTAGAGACACTGTAATCTCCCAAATATTTTCGACTGCTCTGCTTCTAGCGTCCCAAAAGTAATTTGCTGACAAAGTTAGATTCCCATAATCATATTCCTCGTCCGTCTTTTTGTGTGTACTATTTGTATCTTTATGACTAAGTTTTTGTCTATCTGGAAGTATTCTGGGTCTCGCTGGGACTTCTGCACCGCCTTCTATTGCCAGAAAAATGAATGATCCCAAAAAAGTATAGGCTAAAAGTACGACGAATATTACAACATTAGTGAGGGAACCGATAATGAATTGTTTTCTTCTATACTTAGTAGTTTTGAGACAAAAGCAGCAAACAACTTTTTGTCGTGATGTTTGTGCTCTTTTTCTACTATTAGATACCATGGAGTCGGCATCTTGGCATCGGTCCAAAGGAATCCCTCCGTTTAGCGAGGGCTTTGCCAATGTGTACTGTTCGAACCGACTGATTGCTTCTTTGTCCAATACTACATGATCTATATCCATTTTGGTGTGTTACGTTCTACCTTCGAGTGACGTCATTATATCAGCTCATCTGTAACAAGAGAGAAAATGCCATTATTATCAAATATACCTTATATTATAGGTGCCTAGTTATTGTGAGTAAGGTTGGAAGAGAAACAAAAAATAAATTGTATGTACATTCAAATGTATCCCTCCGTCCTTATCCGGGTACCTTTCTTTCTCATCAAAATCGGCTTAGTTAGTTTATCCGTGGAAATCTTCTATACAGATAGAGAGATATAGTTTTGAATTTATAGAAGCTTTAAACCTATGTAGCTATATGATTTTTTAATAATAGTGGAACGATGTGTGTTGTATTTGCGTCCATCAAACATTGTTCAATATTAATTGAACGTCCATCAATATCGAATTTTGATTGGCGTTGACAAGTACTATCTACTGCTATCAAGGCAACACCTGTATACACAAACATTGCTTGTTAGTTTTTACATAAAGAGAATATGCTGTCAAATATAAATTCTATATTGATAACGTAACATTTCGTATCTATTATGGAAAAAAATGGGAAAATTTAAGGGGCGAATTACGATTAAAAATTTACGAAAATTGAATCTATTTTACTCAATAATTATTATTGCAATTAATACCTAAATATTAATTTAGGTTAATCTTCCATGTATAAAGCTCTTGCTATAATTAATGCACTTTTACCTTTGTATTACGAACAATATTGACGAACTTTGCAATTCTTAGAAAATTTGGATTAGTTCAGTCTATATAATACCAACAGAATTTAATTTGCATTGAGCCGACTTGCTTCAAAATTGGCAATCCTAAGAACTGGGGCCTATTCCATAATATGTTAAGCCAGATTACGTGCTTTTCAATAATAACTTCAGTTAATAAAAGACGTTCTCTGCTGAAATTATATACATAAGTAAAGATACGGACAATTTAAATGTCAATACATTAAAGACGGGTAACTAACTTTTTTAAGACTTTTAAAATAAATTAACTTTAATTTTGACAAAGGCAACATACCAAGAACACATACAGTATTTTATTCAGAACACAAAACAAACATAACATTTTCATTCTGACTACAATTCCCAGAAAATCGAAGCTTTACTTAAGTTGGAACTATCCAATTGTGACATATTATAAGAATAAATGAATAAAGTGACAAAGAACTCGTCGCTATATTACTAAGAAGAAGTGACATAAATGAATAAAGCGACAAAGAACTCGTCGCTATATTACTAAGAAGTGACATAAATGAATAAAGTGACAAAGAACTCGTTGCTATATTACTAACAAGTGACATTATTTTATTAGGCAGTAACAATATCCCAACTCAAACCTAGTATCAAAACTTTCTAGAAAGAAGTCTAGAATAATCTCATCATCAATATGTATTTTATTTACACAAATATATTTCTCGTTCCCATAACTTTTCTATTTAATACTTGGAACCGCAATACGAGAACATTTAAGCCGATAACCACCCTTACTACTTAAGTGGGTAGTCATTTTTCAAAGTCTCACAGAAGTAGCCATGCTTACAATATAATTTAGTCGCGCAGTATTTTCTAAAAAATACTATATTTTATACAAAAATAATAGAAACTGATTTTTCAATCAGCATCCTATTTCTTTTATAGTGGTAACTCATGTGTTCAGTATAATTTCGTCCGCCTAACTCGACGAAACTTAGAAAACAGCAGTATTTTTCAAGAAAGAAGAAATGGAGCAAAAATAAATAGTATTTAAAATGTTTATGTGATTTCGTATTTTTCTACGGATTTTTAAGGTATGTATAAAGACTTGCGTTTGATCACTATTTCACCTAAGAGACACGATGACGTGATCGACGATGATACACAAAGTCTTAACCTATTGACAAATCACAATTAGTTTTTTTTTTCAAAATTTGTTGTAGGTAAGGCTCTCTCTACTTCATATTTTGAAAATAAATGTGGCAACCCTGCTCAGAGGAGAGAGGGGGAGTAGGTGACAAATGAAGAGATATAGACTTAAAGGCATGATTAATGACCGCTCGATACCCTCTTGTGTGGGTATCTCGAAACAACTTATCTGATGTAATACGATGGATTTTTTTATTTGTAAGAGGTTGGCAATATTTAATTCGGTATGTTTTTTAGGAATGGGTTATGGAAAAAAACATAGATTTAATTATTTTTTTTCGCTGTTCTCCAGTACTTAGTTTTTTTTTTAAAGAGGTCTATTAAATTAGAAGATTAAAATTTATTATTTCTATTATTCGTTTTGATTTTAATAATTTTCCATGCGACAAACACATTTAAGCATTAATAAAACGATATCGCAGAAAAATATAGACCATAAGTTTTTGTTTTTGACCATTATTTTAAATAATCGTGCAGGTTTATTCCATTTCTGGACTAAAAATTTTTTACTTTTGTGAGTTCTTTCACGCCTAAAGTATTGTCAATGAATTTAGGGTCACCCTGTATAAAGAACCATCCGTCTAAAAGGCTCAGCTACAAAGATGTGAACATCCCCATAATAGGTCCCTCAAGCCAACGTTTTCAAAATAACGACGGTCTTAGCAAAGATCGTAAAAACCGGCATCAAGGGAAACCTCAGAAGTGAGCCGATGAAGTAAATTAGACTAATTTGTGACAACTTAATTTGGTACACTCTGATTTCGGTAAATTTTTGCTGAGCCTTCAAATTGACGTTTTTATTTGGTAATTAAATTTGGAATGTTAATTTGTTCTTTTAAGAGTTATGATGAAGAATATAGAATTATTTTATAAATTTGTTTTTTTTTTTGCTTTCCGGCTTTACCCATGTAATTAAAGGAATTAATTATTCTGTTTTTAACTATAGTAGCTTGCGTTTGTTGCCATGGATTTATGTGGTCGAAAATTGCACGCTTGCCTGGAAGGAATCCTATTCACTATTGACTAAAGGACTAGTTTTCAAGACTCTTACAGGGAATTCCAATTCTTATTTGTGTGAACATTTAGTTTATACTTCTACTACAGTTTCGTATTAGTGGGACTGTGGGCTTAAATTAGTTTAGTGAAGGATAAATAGAAGTCATTCTATTTATTAATACTGTCTACATTTAATTGGAAGGTAAAAGACAAAAGATGATTTGAACTAAGACTGAAAAATGTTTCCACAGAGAAAATATATTTATTATAAACAATTCAAAAGGCATGAAATCAAAGAAACTTAAGCAAAATAAAACTTACAAAGTACTTTTAATAGAACAACTTTTAATATTGGACAACATTTCAAAAAGGAGATTCTGCTTTTTGAATAGATTCCTACTAATAAAACAAAATAATTATGTCTGTAAGTTCAGACGCCCTAGATGATTCTTTAATTTTTACTCATTTGCCTTTGTACTTTTTTGCATATATTTACAAATAATACACACACTGTGTGTTCATTACTTGTCTCGCGTTAGCTCTAGATGTTACATTATTTTGAAACATTTCTTTTGGTCTTCCAATCCTTACAATTAAAATTCCTTAAAAGAATAATATAGTTTTGCTTTCTACCCCAAGGCTTGACCAAATAAGGCACTAGTACTCTACAAATATAACTACTCATGGCACCAAGACACAAGTACAAATACACTATACATTTACAATACACGTAAAAACATTGATCTTCTTCTGTTAAGATAATCCTTGATTTTGTTTTTCCTTGGTTTCTTTTAATTTAAAATTAATTTCGTTTAGTATTTCATTTTATCAAAATAATTTCTTTATTTACCACACCCTACTTAAAAACTTTAGAATACCTGTCCAAACAATAATAATTCATATTTAAATGTAAACACAAATCACAAGAATAAATTCTTAGTTTGGGCGCACGGTTGGCGCAGTGGTTGAGCGATTGACTGCTGCGCTGCGTGACACGGGCTCGATTCCCGCACGGAACAAATATTTGTATGACCTACAGATAGTTGTTCCAGCTCTGGGTGTTTGTGTATTGGAGTTTATGTTTGCGAAATGCACCCACGATACAAGAGAAATTCCTAGTGTGGGGCAATGTTTTTAATAAAATTCCAAAAAAAAACTTTAGAAACTCTACTAATTCGCCTTTATACTCAACTTTAGTACTTTCTCATGGATACATTTCATTTTTTCATTCGGGCAAAACCGCTGGCTACATTATAGTCTTTGTACCAAATCTTAAAGGTACTGTAACTTTTTCACTTACAAAGGGTCGGAGTACAAAATCTTTGCAAACTTTTGGCTTCCATTTTTAGAGAATGCGAAACTTTTCGCTGGAGAGATTGATTTTTTGTTATAACAGTTTTTATTTTAGTCTTTAGAGTGTTTAGACTAACACAATTGAAATATGAATGCCTAAGATTTCTGTTTTGAACAGGTTTTAATTATAGGTAATAATTATTTATAATTTTTTAGATTTCATACTTGACATTGTATAGTTTTGATTAATTTGTTTTTATTTTTAACCATAGTTTAGGTACGTTTAAACAGTCAGATGTTTTTTATCGGAAATATGAAAATGGAGGTTTGACAGCTTTCATAGAGAAAATAATATGTCAAACAGGCTTATTTATTCTTCAGTTGAAATTAAAAATTATCTGACTATTCAATAATTTGCTCTTTTCTAGATTTTAAGTCACTTTTAATAAATTTATTTTAACCTTGTTTGATGTCACTGCTGAGTAAAAAATTTTTTAGTAGACGAAAACCTGTTTTTATTCAAAATATAAAAAGCATAGGATTTATCTGCGGTTTCATTGACGTGGCCTATGCCGCATGACAATGCATTTTCTGGGAAAAATGCAGTATAAGGCCGGTATTCCAGATGCTCATGCTCATGCTCAACTCAACTCAACTCAAACTGAAAATGGACAGTTGTGATTTGTTGGCTTGTTTTTTGTTATTAACGTGCTCAAGTATTAGATCCTATACGCCCCAAACGTTACCGAACTCTTTTAATACAAATTTAGTGGAATTGAGTAGTGTTAGCATGTACGTGGAATGTAATTGTGTTTGCTAACTTGTACTATCATTTTTATTCAATACCTAACACACATTACAATGTGTAGAAAGAATTCAGTAATATCTGGGCTTATACTCTATTGAGTAAACATATGTCAAGCTGAAAAATCATATGCCAAAATTGAGAGACGTGGTTGGTTGGTGTGGCCAATTTTGAGTTTGAGTCGAGTTCGAGCATCTGGGAAACGGACCTTATTAGTGTCATCAGCGGTAGAGTAGATTACATTAGTGAAAGAATTTTGTAATCAGATCAGTACTTTTAGAGATTTCCTTTTGTACAAATAAACTAACAGTTGCTCTTCATAATATTATTCTAGTAAGAACAAAGAATATTTATGAAATCTTACAATATTTGCTATTAGAGACCCTGGCTTGTAACCAAGGTAGTCATAATGAGTTAAGTTTAATCAGAGTCGATCCAAAAATTCCTTGTTATAATAATAAATCATGAAGTTTTAGTTTACAAACAGATCTTAATTATTTTGGAAGATAGCTAGTTACCTAGATTGGAGAAATTTAATTTAATTTGAATTATATTCATAGATCTTTTAATAGCAAACTTAATTTCATTATCATCCACCTGCTCTTATTAATTACCCGACTGCCGAAGGAGGGTAAAGTGTTCATCAGTCTATGTATGTATGTTTATTCCTATGTGGCGTTCTAGAGACCAAACACGTTGGCCGATTTTGATGATTTTTACGTCAATCGATTCGTCTTAACCCTGCGAGTGTCACTGGCTACATAAAATTGGAAAATAGAAAAATGGCGGATTTTGGGCGCCATATTGTGGGACTCAATTTTTTTTTCTTCCAAATCCATGGGGGTATCAAAATAAAGGGTTTGAAAAGTTAATTTAAAAAATATGTAACGCTTGTATGTTTAAATGTACATAATTCGAAAAAAAAGTTGACTAGCGCGAGCTAGCTGGCCAAAACCAGATGTATCCTCCGACCGCACAGCATGATTTTCATCTTGTTTTCGTCTTTTTAGTTCGGTTTTTAAGCAGTCGGGTGTTTTATAATTTTTAAATATTTTCATTTTTAATTTTGAGCCTGTATTGTCCCTCGACTCGGCAAAGGCCTCCCTTTTTACCCAAATGCGGGAGGGAAAATGTTTTTTCGAGCGTATAAACGCTATATATGTATGACAATTTTTGTGGCGCTCTACAGCCCAAACGGCTTGACGGATTATGACATATGAGGTGTCGTGAGATTAGTCTCAATTGGGGGAGTGACAAAGGCTATATACATTATAATATATTTATTTAAATCATAACATTCTTTCATTTGGTACCCATATGGTATTAAATGAAAGATAATAATAGACCATTTCAAAAATATATAATATATTGTAACATTTTCATGTTGATCACAAAAGATCCAATGGGTCGAAGTGTCCAAGTTATTTCTCGGGCCCTCCACAAGATAAGATACTGTTTTGCCACAAATTCATGATAGCAAAATAAATATTTTTTTTACCACAAAACTTGTTTGGAGTATTCGTTCATTAATAAAACTAAAACTCTAAAATAAAACAAATGATTATAAAAAAACATTCAACGAAAACTTAACCGCACGAGAAAATCTCCATTCGTTTGTATGCCGCTAGAGTGAGAGAGACGGAAGATTGGTCCACTCACTCGAACGCTATGCCAGCCTCCGCTCGTGAGGATTCCGCGTGACAAGTTTCACGGAATGACTGGCAGCGCTCGAGATGAGACGGGAGATCGGTCCGTCTCTCTCTCGTTATACCTGCGATTGCGCTCGTGAGGTTTTGGTGTGACACAAGTTTCTGAACATGTCACCCGACTAAAACGATTTTAAAGACGTTATCACGTCAAAACAAAAAATCCCACTACTAAAACCTACCAAAACTTCGTTTATCATCTCATAATATTGAATGTTTTAATTACTAAATTACAGTACTTGTTTTTCTCTTTGCAGTTAATTATTTTTAGCAGTCGGGTTTAATGTTTTTATAATAATTAGTTTTTTGCTTTCATTACTTCCGGTTTTGGGTAATTGTGCACCAACCTGTTGGTATGTGTGATACTCTAATGCGAATTTATTTGGATTTGGTGAAACATGGCTTCTTGTTTCTTACTTTTATTATTACACTAGCTGTCCCACGCGGCTTCGCTCCCATCAACTGGCTATGTACGTACCCATCGACCCTACCTACCTTTTTCCCGTTTTTGCAACATTCTTCATTTATACTCCGCTCCTATTGGTCGTAGCGTGATGTCATATAGCCTATAACCTTCCTTGATAAATGAACAATCCAACACAAAAAGAATTTTTAATTCCAACCAGCAGTTCCTGAGATTAGCGCGTTCAAACAAACAAACAAACTCTTCAGCTGTATAATATTAATATATAAGTATAGATTTAATCGTCATCGCCGAAATCATTCCTTCACATTTCAGATATACCTATCATATTTCACAAAGTCTAACCATCGTTTTTGTAATCCTACCCATTCATTCACAGTTGCCACATGGGCCTTTATCCACTTCGCGGGCACAGTGCGGCTTGGTGGATGTCCTATGCCTTCGAATGTTTGGTTCTAGGACATGCTGGTTTCCTGACGATGTTTTTCTTGACCGTTTTTAGAGCAGTGGTGATGAAATAATTTACACACACTAATGTGCCTGCCTGGGTTCCAACCTACGACATGCTAGTGGGGGCCGTTACCACTGGGCCACCACTGCTCTCATTCACATTCGTACACAAAACTTTCCTCCCGATATGTTCTTCATCTCTATCACATTCCCCTACCCATGATTTTTTCGATTCACGCACAACTTTTCAGTCACCAGTGCCACTTTCAGATTTTCTCTATAACTAATAAATATCTTATAAATTCTTTGAAATTTCTCTTCCTTCCACTAATCAGAAGCATTGCTGATTTTCTTTGTGTTAAGTATTTACGGGGTTATGATATTGTAATATTTTAAAGGTTTAAAATCAATGTTAGGATAGGTTTAGTTTTGTACCAGCTTTGAGTCTTAAATAAAATACAGAATGTAACAAAGTAGGTATAATTCACAAAACATCTCAACAGCTCTAAATTGAGTTGATTAAATATTTACTTTAGTAAAGCTCGACTTTGTACGTGAACTATCAATTCACTGAGTACTATGGTTTTTGTCGGTACTTCTGTTTTTCTTACCAGGGTCCCTACGATCCTCATTATATAGTCATAGTAGGCACTGCAAACAGAAACTTGTCACGCCAGTCCCTCGTCATTGATATGCACCTTTCTAAATAACAAAGACGCGTAGAATATAGATTGTTAATATAAATAAGAAAAAATGTCTAGTTCTTTAAACAAAGGGGTTTGTCCAAACCAAGCCAAACTGAATAAAACCAAAAATATAAATAATAAAACATTCGATATTTTCGATCTCCATATATTTGATCCGAAGGTAAACATATGCACATAATTCACATAAGCTTCAAACGTTTCTGTACTGATAGATGGAAACCTCAAGTTTTTGTTTATAATAAATTCGTTTTCAGACCACGTACGTTTCATTGGATGAGGGATATAAGGTTTCAGAGAGAGTGACAAGCGGACGCGGGACGCGAACTACACGGTATAAACCTCTATACTCCTTTTGAAATAACATTAGAAATTTCTACAACCCTTTTTTACAGTCCGTTCAACCAATTTTGAGTTTTATCCCGTAACTATAAGAATAACATAAGAAGCATAAACCGTTTACCAAAACTAACTGTTTACTAAAGCTGCCATTTGTCATATCACAAACGCAATAGTAATCAAAATCGGTTGATCGGGCTGTAAAATGGGATTATTTAAATGTTTAATGATATCTCAAATGGAGTATAGACAAGTTGATATTTTATGCCATAATATTTGCAATCACTGATATAAATCTAACTAGATGACGTGATTGTATGTACTTCGCGTGCCTAAAAACGGAGTAAAGTTACGATCAATGATCGTAATCTGAGCTTTTCATTTAGCATTATTGGCACCAGAAGTCCACCGAAATCTAGAAAAATGCCTTCTTATGCTATTTTGAGTTGTAAAGAATGTATAGAAAAAGTTGGCTGAGGCATTGGAAATGTTTTCTCTCTTTGGTAAGTAAATTTGTTTTTAAATTGTTTGTGTAAAAGTGGCACGCTTGGTTTTCATACAGATGGAGGGATTTACGTAATCTAGTTAGATTTATGTCTGTGTTTGCAATGGACTACGTGACATTTAGGCCCACTTGTAAATAAGGCCCCCATAAATTAGGCCTTTTTGAAATTTTGACATCATCATCGCTGACATCGAATGACGTGTAAACAGTAACAGACAACAGTAACAGTAAACAGTTTGTCTAGAGCCTGGGGTTAAAGACAAAGTAACATTCTAACCATGTACTGCGGCTGGAGACGCAGTGAAAGTCGCTGCTAAAGGCGTTATTTAATTGTCAACACTTCCCTTATAAACGAAATATGTCAATGTCACCATTTACTCGCAAAAAATACTGACGGCATTGAAAGGCGGGCGGCTTTTTGTACTGCCGTATCTAATTGCTGGCCGATACCGTGCCTTCTGTGGGCTATGATGATGAAGCAAACAACGCTTAGATATTATCTGAAGTCAACACTAATTTAAAATAAAAATAAATAATAATCTTACTAATATTATAAATGCGAAAGCTTGGATGGTTGTGTTTGTTACTCAATCACGCCAGAACGGATGAACGGGTCTGGATGAAATTTGGCACAGAGATAGATTATAGTTTGAAATAGCACATAGATTACTTTTCATCCCGGTATAAAGTTTCCTTGGGCAGATAAAACAATATACACGCGAAGCCACTGGCAGGAGCTAGTTATTATTAAAAGTTAAAATTGTTTGTATATTTTTTTTGTTTGAAGAACACTACTACTGAGCATTATGGACTTTTCTTATCCCGGAAATGAGCAGTTTGGGATATGCCAAGGGAGTAAAGCCGCGGAAAAAGGTACTTTAATACTGCCTGAGCACTCGCTCAAGTTCGTCACTCTGATCGAGGCCTATTTTTTGCGTGAATTGGAACGGTTTCGCAAATAATACTTACATGTGTGAGTGAGATGGATTGTGTTTCGCTACCTATGTTAATGTTTGTGTGTGTGTGTTGTGCTCTTTATTTGACGTTATAAATTATGACCAAGGCAAAGATGATGAAAGGAGTTGTGGCGCGATACCAATGGTAACTTTTCTTCTGAACAGCAAATCAGCCAAGGCTTTGCCCAATATGCTACTTCTAGTCTAGCTGGATGCAGCTGATGACCAGTATTTTAAATGGAGCGACTGCCTATGCCAGGGTTACCGAAATAGCCCGAAGAATTGCCAAACTTAAGTGGCAGTGGACAGTGCACATTGCTCGCAGAACGGATGGCCGATGGAGCAGAAAGTTTCTGGAGTGGCGACCGCGAAACGGAAGACGTTGCGTTGGCCTCCTACCAGGTGGACCAATGACCTGGTGAAAGTTGGGGGGAACCGCTGGATGCGAGACGCTCGGGACCGGTCAATGTGGCGACGCTTGGGGGAGGCCTATTTCCAGCAGTAGACATCTTTCGGTTGATATGATGATGATGTCTGCCTATCTGATATCTACAATAAATGGGTAACACGATATCCGTTGGTAATGCTGTCAGATATTCTGGCTTCCGACTTCCCGTAACGACTGGCAAAGACTTACTAATAACAGTCGGGATCAACAGTTTATCGGGCTTTTCAAGGCACGATTCATTATGATGTCAAGAATGATCACCCATCCACGGACCGACCTCGGCAACCGTTGCTTAACCTAGAGGATTTACCCGTGCAGCTGTTATTATCTAGCCTCGAGTTATGTTTAAAGTATACTAAAATTATTTTTGGCATTAATTGTAATAATTCTGATTTGAAATATTAGTATAGTGCGCGGCACGTAAGTTGTCTCATATTGTCAACGTATAGGTTTAAATCGTTTAATTTCAATAAAAAGTAAATAATTGTTTTTTGTCAACTTACATGCAATGCACTATATGGATTTTATGTATGCATTCAATCAGGAAAAAGATTTTCCATAACGTTTCAACGCCAGCCATAAAACTCCTACAAATATAAATATTTAGATACTTTTCTCCTCAAGCGGTTTCACACCTTCTCACCTTGTGAACGAGGGCTAAAATATTGGTGTATCGATGGGCTGTTGCCACACCTTATGGGAAATACGGCGTCAGTGCAGAGAGGGCAAAATGTTCGTGATTTTATGTATTGGTGTAGTTTGGTCTGATTTTACTTATGGTTTGAGGTAGGCAAGTTGAAGTTGTAAAAGGACAACGAACATAAAAAACGTGTCTAATATTAGGAATTGGTGAATGAATTATCTCCCTTTATAAAATTATTAAATCTTTTAAATACCGTAGACGAATCGTTAGGCTTTCTGTAAAAATATTCTTGACGCCTGTCCTTCCGTTTATTATCCACTAAGCCACACCTAAATGAACACGTCAGTAAAACCATGCTGTGGGATTTCCAAACCTCGCTTTGACATCGATAGTTGAAAATACAACAGCGTAATAATTTGTGTAACTTAAAATCGAACAGTATTGTACACATTTATTAATTATATCTGTGGGTAGAACATTACATTAAAAAGCAAAAGAGATGTGCAACATTTTTTTTTGCAACAAAATAAAGTATATTCTATTCTATTATATTCTATTCTATTCTAAATAATGACGTAACGTTTACTAAACAGACCTTTCGAAAGTTATTGTAAAAATATACAAGAAAAATAATAAAATTAAACGCCCTTAACATAATAGGAATCGACCAATATGAAGTGTACCAAAATCTATGTAGCATTTTATTTTTTCCCTCGCATTCAATGCCCAAGAAACCCGACACTGCTCGTAAAGCCACACTGATCTCATGGTTGGTACTAAATAGACGAGTAGACTGTCAACCTGCCACTTCAAAGTCCAATTTTATTACCTTTTAAACCACCACGTTTATAGCAAGCGGAGACGGGAGAGGCATATATTTTACCATAGACGTTTAAATAGGATTTGAAACACTTTGGATCAATTCATTTTGCACCAAAACAATTACTTGTGCAGTCTAATCCTTGGGAAATTTTAAGGAATTTACTTTAAAAAAAACATTATATCAATATTGAGTGCCAAAAGAATAAAGTAAAGCATGCAATCTCTTAAATGAAACACTGACAACTGACAAGGTAAAATAAAACCCTTCAACAATATCTTAAGGTATCCATCAGAAAACTGGCAAGGCTGGTTCGAGTCGGCCCATGGTAGGCCTTTGCTCAAAAGTGGGACAATGAAGGTTAAAATAAAAAATAAAACCATCTGAATTAATGGCTTCATCAATCTACCTGCATAGTCGTTCCCAACATTTTTGTGCTTTGACATCCAGTCTAATCATAATACCCATTGTTTAGTTTTAAGTTGCTTCTTATTTTCTTTTATGGGGGTGATATTATCACTCAGTGATAAAGCCTCTTATAACACAGAAAGATTTAAAAAAAATACCTTGTCAGCGACCACTACAACATCGGTCAATCATTGTAAATTATTACAAGAAATCTTACGCTTCACAACATAGTCAGTCTTTAGTAGCCAATGTCTTATTCCTTATACTCTTCAAATCTTCCTTCCACCATCCCTTCTATGTATCTTTCATTCTCTCTACAATCATCTCACAAGAATTCAACCTCAAGATGTTTACTAGCACCATGATTACAAAAATTTTTCTTCATTTACATTCAAAAAGAATTTTAACATGAAACTTCCAAAACTATAACTATTAAAACAGCCATTCAAATGGAACGGAAACTTCGAATTTCCAAATTGACAATAAAGATTTAACAGTACGCAGGTGTGAAACTAGTTAAAACGAGTTTAAACTGGTGAAAACTTGTGAAATCCGGTGCGAACTGGTGTTTTAACGGCTGGCCGCGAGTGTGCAGTGAATTGTAGGCTGGGACACAATATTATGTGCGGCTCATTAAAGGTACACTAACGACTTGTTGGCACGAACGCCACCTTGTCTGCAAACTGCCTATGGACTGGACTGATGAAATGATTGAAGTTGGGTATTTGATGGTATTCATTTGCCCTAACTTATATTAAGTAAAATACTTCGATATATGCGCTATACACATGCTCCTTGATTTACAACGTGATTTTGTTTTAAAGTCAAAATACACTTTCCAATAGCGTTGACATCTTCGCCAACAAGCGATCGCAATTTTGCGGACAATTTGTTACTGATCCACGGTGTCCGCAGTTAATATCTATATCTACATTATTATTAATAATATCACTAACTCATATATTATTAGCTAAGCAAGCTACGCTATGGTAGTTTACGTTAACTATTGGTCTAACATTACAAGAAAGTATCTTAAAAACTAAACTGCGGGTAAAACTCATTGTTTCATAGCTAACTTTAACCTCAACAATAACCCAAAAAATATCTTCAACAATTCCAATAATTTCAACACCAAAAAGCTAGCTTCCAACGATATTTTATCACAAAAATCTTTGATATGTTGATATTTCTACTAGTGTTATTTTCGTTATACTGCTGTCGAAAGTCTGACAAGGGTCTGGTCTTATTACGTTATTTACTATGGTAGCTTTACGTAGTAATAAGTGGTAACCGGTATCAACACAGCTGGTAAATAAAATATTTGTATTTTTTTCAGGAATAGAGATAGATACTAGATTTTTTTGGGTTCGTTTTACTGGGGAGTCTTCGATCTGTGAAGATTTATTATTATCATTAATCAAAGCAATACACTCTATTTCAAATAAACCTTAAAGATACTTTTAAATTGTCGAGCAAACAAAAAAGATGAATCTAGTTGCACATTCGCAAGCGTCAGTAGGTATCCATGGAGAAAAATGTGCAAGAAGCTCCACAGACACTCTTTTACATCAGTTTTAATTACAAGTATTTGGTTACGTCATTCTTGTTGGATAAATACATATATGTGAGAACGACCTACGGCCACTGACCTGACCCGTCACAAGGGGACCAAGAGTGCCATACACGGAGTCGTTTGGCGCCCATATGCTGGTTTGGTCCCGGGGGTGGTCACGCCGTGCAGTGTGTTCTGATGCGCTGGTGATGGAGGGTACTCCCCAGAGACAGCCGCGGCGGGTTTACGGACGAGAGCTAACGCGTGCCTGTGTTTTTTTTAATGTTGATAGGCTTGCGCTTGACCACTATCTCCACTGATGGTAAGCGATGATGTGGATTCAGATGATCCCATCATAAGCGGCACAGGAGGACATCTTGGAGTTTTAATGAGTTGGAGTCCCACATAAAAGCGCTATCTCCCCATGGTAGCGCAGTATACATGAACATTTATCCACGAAAAAAAAGGTCAAAATCCAGGCCATGGTTTACTTGTGTTCCAAATTATATCCAAATTAGTACTGTTTTTTTGGCCTAGTTATTAACTATCCAAAGATTTTCACGATTTCAAGTTGGAAAAATATAGGACCTTGTGAAGTCCAGCAATTTTTAATAAACTGCTCAAAATTTTTTTGAAAACAGTTCGAGGCTGAAACACTCGGTATGAATTTACATTGCTTTCAGTAAAAAAAAAAATTGTAAACGGGTCAGTATGTACAGATACAAACAATTTTCCTTGTTAAACAATTGGTAATCCTCAATAAATAATATTAGGTAGTATAACCGATCGTTTATTCATTTTCTCGGTTTATAAGTATACATTAGTGTGGCAAAAACGTACTAAACAAACACATAGGTAAACGTATTAATTTCAACACAACACATAGGTATAATCCTGTTGTGTAACTGACAAATATCTTACATTAGCCGTCTTGCTGAGTTATCATCTTTTTGCTAACAAAAGGGTTCCATTTCGGGACACATTCTGTTTTCCATTGTACCTATTTTATGTTTAAAACGGTTATAGCAAAATGTTCGCCAGTTTCTAATGGTATTTTGCTTGGGTAAGGATATTATTTAACAATGTAAATTTGAGATGAAAATAGAAGAAAAAGTGCATGTTGTAGGCAGTGGACGTCATCATTAATGGCAGGTTCATTATTCAAATATAACCGATTTACAACATACTTGATTTTACAATACACATGATGTTACCTATTCACGCTATAATTTGAACATATTTTTTTATTTTCGCGGCACCTGGTTATTGTTCTCTCGTGCCAGCTGGTCTTTCAACAAAGGCCTCTTCCAAGGTTCTCCAATTAACTCGATCCTTTGCTACACGTTTCCTATGATGTTCCATTTTTTATAGTTAGCGTTGCTATGTTAACGTCACAATATTGTTCCTATTTTCATAATTGTTCAATCAAACATATTGTTGGACGTGGTCTTAAAAACTGCTAGATACATCTTTGACCCTATGCCGACTAAGTAAAATAAAATAATACTAAAGATAGTATATTGTTACGATCTGGGGTTCCGGGATAAATTATTTAAACAGCAGACTTTAATTAATCGCTCTTTATTACTGAAAAACTTCCTCAACAACTTTATTACTGCGCACTATTTTCGCTTTGTTCGCTCTGTGTCGCTTCCTAATCGAAAATGATGAATCCAGAATGTTCCATTCCATAATTCCATTCGACTCGAGTTTTCGAGAAGATTAGTTTCGCTACTCGATACTATACTCCATTGTAATAACATTAAACATGTTTCCAAATCTTTTTACAGTACGTTCAACCGATTTTGAGTTCTATTCAGTAAACATAAGGATGACATAAAAACCTGTTACCAAAACCAACTGTTTACTACAGCTACCAGTTGTCGTATCACCAACGCAATAGAAGTCAAAGCAATAGAAGTTGAACGGGCTGTAAAATGAGCCAATTTAAACGTCTAATGTTATCGCAAATGGAGTTTAGATGGCGCAACTAGTTACTACTATTTCTTCCTCTCGTCACAAGATGGCGTTGCCCTATCTTGTAACATTATCTACTTATCTTCATAACTAAAACTGTCACTACCACGCTACCACCTACAAGGTCTCTACTATTTCTGAAAAAGCAAACCATGACTCATAGGAATCTAATACCAAAAATTTCAACCAATTTGATCTTTTATCACTGTCCTTTAAAACATTAATATTACATTCTACAAACAAACGACAAGTCTAAATTCCACTCGAAACTCAAAATCCATAAGAAAACATCCTACTAAATTACATATTAACTCCAAGCAAACCCAGGTGTCTCCCTAAAGAAAGTTAAATTAATTTAATATCACCTCGCTCCCAGGCGTCGCTCGCCATTTATCAAACGCGTGCAGTAACATGTCATCTAATTTTATCATAATTATTCGAATAAACCTGCAGGCTTCATTAGCAAGTCAGAGATTTTTCAAAGTACTCATCGTATTCTGCGAGTTCGTATAATTTTTGGGTAATTTTGACAAGGGTCTTTGTTGGGTGTGTCTTTTAGAATAATTTTGCAAAATAGGCTTACGGTACCTAGAAATTTTGAATATCAGACAGTTTTACGTAAAATGTGAGCATTTCACGAATTTTTGACGTGATTTTCTATGGTTTATTTGTCTCTATAAGATAAGTTTGTGAATTCAACATTTCCTTGGATATGGATTAGAGGATAGTGCCGTCCTTTTGTTATAAAATGCCAATGACTAGGTATACGTAACACGTTTGAAAAGCGTGGTAATGTTTCTTTCTGAGTATTAGAATACACAATTTTTTTTTACAGACAATTTTATGAAAATGACAAAAGACGATCTCGAATTCTTAATTCAAAACCTGACATACTGTTTCTACTGTATAGTATTTCGTGTTTTTTCTTTTCAGCCTGTAATAATCTAAAAAAATAAGCTGTTAACCAAAGCACTCTTAGAAATAGATATGAAAGTGTATATTTCCTCTAATGTCTTGTAACATTTAAAGTATTTTACCGCTTGATAAGCTAAAGCAACTCGACTCCAATCACCAAAACACGAACATTTCGAGACCAGAAAGCAAACAAAGCGAGGACCCAATCTCCGATCTCCCATTTTCCAAATGGCGAACAAAATGGCGGTAACAGGAAACCGGAAACGCCGCCATTGTATTGAAACGAAAATATATCGAGAATGATTGATGGACCAACAAATGGACTATGGTTAATTATACGTAATTCGGTAAAATGGAGTCTTTGTGTGAAAATGGTGGTCGTATATCATAAACAGACAATGTAGCATGTGGATCGTGGTAGCCTTTAATATTGCGGTAGGTTTTTGGGTATGTAACTAGTTTTTTCGACGGCTTTGCCTTCGTAGCCTTTTTTATAGGAGACGTCTATTTTTTTGGGATAGAAAAGTAGCACCTGTTAGAATACTTACTCAATCCAGACAACAGATACCTCCAACTGTTAGAATCATTTGGAGCTAACAGATAATTGTTACTGTCAAATAATAAACAAATAATTTGCAATAAAATAATTTTGCGGCTATAAATTGAGAAATAAGCTATCCTATCTTTTAAGTTAGATCAAACTGCACACGGTGTGCAAATTTGATTAAATCGGTTAAATATTTTAGAAGTCCATCGTGGACAAACAACTTGACGCGAAATACAACAACAGACAACGATAGTGCAGCATACGATCAGTGAAATAATTAATGTAATTGGTTTAGTACTACTATAGATTACAAAACCATCATAAGAAGAGGTTTTTTTGTATTCATAAAAAAACCTCTTCTTATGATGGTTTACAAATATTATTTTAGTCGAATAAAATCCAGAGTAATATAGGAAATATCCTAACAAAATTCCAAGTCATGATCTCCAATTTGTTTCCACATCGAATCTGAATTGACAGTTATATATATGTCAGTAATTGATATTAATGTTTTCGTTGTCAAGGCGACACAAGAAAGTTACTGCCTACATTGTGTCAAGTTATCACACATATCGGGTTGGTCGTTGATATTTCAGAGAAAAATCACCGTAGCAGATTTATTTAGCTCAAAAACCCGACATTCAGAAACCCGGGTATAGTTACCTAAGAACAGTCAAAGTAACGATATATGAACATTGTTACCGTGTAACTCCGTAAGGGGTTGTGTAATAGTTAAATAATATTACACTGTTCTATAAGTAGCAGCCTGATCAAAAATTAAGAAAATAGCTACAAATTTATAAAGCCCGCAGATGCTCACGTAGTTTATTTAGGTTTTCTTCTATTTCGTATCGATAATTCCATCTTATTCAGATTCTCTTTGACCAGTACTCAGCCATGCCGATGGCCTTAGTGCTGGCCTCGCAAAGGCCGCACATGGTGCAGGTGTTTTTGCATAAGGAGCAGGATAGGAAATGGGGCAACGTCTGCGGAGTTCCGCAATCACACTGCGGCTGATCGGAGTATCCCATCTGACCAGGTTGTACCTACAGCGGCCCACCCGGCTTCGTAGCTGGTTTGGAGATTACCACGTGGGCCATGGCAGTTTATAACCCATTGGGAACTTTTCTGTAGGCATAATATAGTTGGTCGGGGGGTATTTGCGGAGTCACAATTTCTTGCGTGCTTCGTTAGGACTGTTGTCGTTCATTATTTTACTCGACTTCTAAAGCTCGAAAGCTATTCCGACTCTTTAATCGCCTCCTTGGTTGCTTCATATTGTACAGTAAGTGTCGTTTGTCGGTCTCCTGTTTGTGCTTTTTGGAGGAGCAGGTAACTTCCCAACGAACCTCCAGAGGGGCTTTTTCTGCTGGCGGGTATAGTGCAGCAAGTGGAGTTGCACATACTTTACGGGCATGAGCGGATCGGTGCCACTCTGGGCAGGCAAATTCACCAGTAGAGACGAAGAGAGCTAAGTCAGATGTGCGGAGAACGTGAGAAGAGGCTCCCCAGGCAGTGGATGTGAGTCGACGGAGAAGGTTATTTTGTGTGTGTTGACCTTGAGTTTTGTTCTAACATAGTGGCTCTTATATTTCAGAGAGCGGTCTAAGCACCTAAATAGACAGGGGTTAGGTAGAATGTGTTTATCAATAAGGTTTTACATTATTATTGGTAAAGTAGATAAATGCTAGAAGTAGTATGTATTATTACTGAAAATCCGAAAATGTATATAATCCTTAAAAAATATTACCATGAGAGCAACACCGCAATTGCACAATTGCACTTTCTTTTTTTCTATCTCATTCGTAATAATTTTGTAGGAAACTAATCCATCTTACTCATATTATAAATGCGAAAGTTTGGATGTGTGTATGTTTGTTACTCAATCTTGCCAGAACGGCTGAATGGATCTGGATGAAATCGCATAGATTATACTCAGGAATAGCACATAGGATACTTTTTATCCCGGTATAATGTTCCCTTGGGATGATAAAACACTTTTCACGCGAGAGAAGCCGCTGGCAAAAGCTAGTATTATAAATGCGAAGGTTTGGATGTGTGTATATTTGTTACTCAATCATGCCAGAAGGGCGGAACGGATCTGGATGAAATTTGGCACAGCGATAGATTATAGTCATCACCATATTTTCATCCTGGGAATTTTTTTTGTTCTCCAGATAATTTTCGCCTCTTACGCGGGTGAAGTTGCTGGCATGCCGCTGGCAGAAGCTAGTTGTTTCATAATTTTGAAAAGTCGATTTTTTTAAATTAAATTCTTTTATTGATAGGTTATTTACTGTTCTAAACATTTTAAAACTATGTGATTACGTACGCCACTTCAAGTCCAGACAATTAATGTACATACCAGGTTGCCCGGAAGAGATCGCGGATTGCAATAAGGCTGCCCATTGTATGTGTATTAATATGAATTTTAAGTTTCTTTTTATAAATGTTTTTAAGGTGTACAATAAAGCATATAATAAATTATAAATAATACGCAATCTTTTCATCGTGTCAATGATTCCATGTTTAATGCTTATTTTATGAGTGTAATAATAGATGTTCATTCAACCCACTTTGTATAGTAGCAACGTCAGAACGCTGCAGTCATGATTAAGTAACACCAAGCTAAGCTTACTCGGAGTGACTCATAAACTGTTGGGGACCATCGTAAAAGCAAGCGTTTATAGCTATTAAGTAAACTGTTATACCTTGGTGTTGGTGTACCTAAATTATATTGTTACCGTCGTCCTTAGACAACATCGTAAAGCGACCAGCGAGTTGCGCTTAAATGTTTGGTTTCTTGTAGCTTTTTAGTAGAGCGGAATGTTTTTGTTTTTAATTTTTGGAAGTCAAAGTCTAAGCTTGCAAAACGTGGCAATGATATTGATATGAATTGATATCTAAACAAGATGAAATAAAAAAAACTGTCTAAACTCAAATTTTCAGAAAATTTGGGATCAACAACCGCAGACAGTTTTATAAAAATGTTTTTATGTAAAAAAACGTAAGTCTTAACATTTTGCCGAGTTACGAGATAGTAAATCGTTTGTTTTTTCATATGTAAAAATTGATCCCAAAGTAGAAGTTCTATCATATTTATGAGAACATTCATCTCCTGAATGATTGCCAAAGACTTAAAATTCACCCGTCTCCATCGTTTTGAGTCAATGGTTAAATCTTGAAATAATTTATGCCCAGTAGAAGGCCGCGACACTAACTGCATCAGTGGCGTTCATCAGGTCATCACAAGTGCAATCCAGCTTCTCGACCAAACAAAATAAATATAGTGAGAAGAATAAAAAGAACAAAACCGTTCGAGTTAGTGTTAGTGAATGGAATAGTGTAACGTACAAAGTCCTACAAAAAAAACACAAGAAAGAAGTATATTCGCCTTAATAGAGACAATAATAAAAGTGCTATGTGACACATTCTCAGTAAAGACAATGTTATAGTTTAGGTTACAATTAAATTACTTATTATTCTATTTATAAAGCTAGATTTTAATAAGATTAGGGTTCATCCACATTGATGAGTCCTAGTAAAAGGAAAGAAAAAAGAAGACGGGGCTACAAAACCACAGTTCGCCAAAATTCACACTGTATTTCTTCTTTGCTTTAAATTATACCTTACCTTACGCTGCTCATCTAAAAACTTCAGCTAGATTCTAACCAGAGAACCGCATACATCTGTTTATCATGTTTTCCAGTACAGTAACCCCTTTTTGCAGTACATAAGCACTTCATATATAGGTACCACATTTACTTACTAAACTTCAACGTGAAAGGTCTATGGAAAGGCAAATATTCTTGAAAAGTTTGTCACACGTAGAAAATTTGCGTATTCCCGGAGTGTTGCGGTCAAAGTGCCAAAACTTGTGAATTGTTGGAGTAGAAATGTTACGATTTTAGTAATTTTAGGAAATCTACCGTTTATGTTAGCTTTAGTAGAAGTTAGGGCTAATAACTGTCGGTTTGAGGGATAAAATGGTTGAACTGATAATTTCATTTACAATTTATTAAGATGTGGTTTGATTTTACTAGCTGTTAAAAGATAATAATAGTTACTTCGAAAAGTCTTACATTCATTATTGACTGGTAATGCTAAACCACTGGATATAGATAGAATCATGCTAATTTGCACACGGTTCAATAGGATAAAAGGTTAAATAGAATATGGGGTTTGTATAAAGTTTGAAATTGAAGCCTATGGAAAATCCCGTTGGGCACACGGCTTAGTGTTCATGTATGGATCTTTTGAGATGTACCAATTAAAATTAGTAAATTTTTGATTTTCACAAAATATGAAGGATGGGTTGCACAACACTGGTTATAATTATTTTATAACTGTAGCACAAAAGCGATCGGCTTCGCCCGTGAAAAAACCGAAATGTATCCCAAAAGAACCTACTATCCGAATATCAAGTATAAAGTACATTGTGTTAATCCAATTTATAAACTATGTGCCAAACAATTAACTTTACATATTGGCAGTATTATCTATCTTATACCTTCAAACGAGCAATTCTTGTATATGTATGTATATATATAATCTGAATATCGGAAACGGCTCCAACAACTTTCATGAAATTCATTATGCAGGGGGTTTCGGGCGATAAATCGATCTAGCTAGTTTTCAATTTTAGAAAACTTCGTTTCTTTATTTTCACCCGAGCAGGTACTATAATATAATATGAAGAGCTCGTGGCTAAACAATATCAGCTGCACGGGTCGATCCTTAAGGTTAAGCAACACTTGCTGAGGTTGGTCCGTGGATGGGTGAACATATTTACATAGCAAGTTTCTTCCTAGCCTCGGCAAGCACGTTAAGCCATTGGTCCCAGCTGACATTTGAAGATCTTTGACAGTCGTTACGGGTAGTCAGAAGCCTGATATCTGACACCAGTCTGGCCAAGGGGCTATCGCATTACCCAGTTACTGGGTTATGGAGGTCAGATAGGCAGTCACTCTATGTAAAATACTGGTAGTCAGCTAAGTAAGCAAGCAGATGAAGATTGGCAGTATTATAGAATCAACATCGATTTTGCTTGCCAATAAATATCAGCTAAGCCATACCCAACAAGGAGCATCATGAAAGAGAACCGATAAATTCTTTAATCTTACCGACTACTTTCCATATTCTCCTAAGAATATTTTTTAATCGCCACAGTTTATTCTCCTGCATGCAGCCAACAAAGTAAAAACAAGACAAATTCATTTTTCCCTCAGGTATTGCAAGTTTACTAGTAATAAAACTTCACGACGCGGCGAGGTTGCGGGGTGAGCAGGATTTATGGTGCATCGTTTGTGTAGGAAGGTGCTTATAAATCATCGTATCGAAGGAAACTGTGTTGCAGTGATAAACGGTTTGATATGTGTGGTTCTTTAAGTCATCTTTGTACAGTTAGGGAACTTGGATGTTGAGCACATTGACATGATTGTCAATTTCCTGTGCTGTTACTACGGACAGTTGAGATTTAAATTTACAGACAATATTTGTTTATGATTCATTTCCTGTACAATTCCTTACCCTGTTGATTGTGAGCTTGCAACTGACGACACAAAATAAAAATAAAATTAAGAAACCCCCGATACAAAAACCAGAAAAAAGGAAAAGTAAGCCTAGTAACGTTAACAGCAGTTTATTTTATTTACTTTGCTTATAACACTACGTCGTTTTTGCGCCGGGTTTAAAAATTAGGTGGATCCGACCAAGCTATGAAAAGTGTTTCGATGACCTCAGTTGTCATTAATGTCAAAATAGACATTAAAAAACCAAAACTCACGAATAAATTTAGAACCTTTTTTATAATTTGTGTAAAAATGGATAATCTTATTTTCGCTATTAAGGTATACTAAAACTTTTCGACGTTACGAGGTGAGCAGGATATATGGTACATCGTTTGTGCAGGAAGGTGCTTATAAATTATAGTATCGAAGGAAACTGTGTTGCCAAGATAAAAGGTAGTTAGAGATGTGTGTTATTTCAGGTCAGGTGTTTACCGTAAATTTGACTTTTTACCCGACAGCCGAAGGAGGGTAATGTGTTTATCAATGTATGTATGTATGTTTGTTCCTATGTGGCGTTCTAGAGACCAAACGCGTTGGCCGGTTTTTATGATTCTTACGTCAATCGATTCGTCTTAATCCTGCGAGTTTCACTGGCTACATTAAAATTGGAAAATAGTAAAATGGCGGCTTTTGGGCGCCATATTGTGGGGGCCCAATTTTTTTTCTGCCAAACCCATCGTGTGGGGTATCAAAATAAAGGGTTTGAAAAGATGATTTCTAAAATATATAACGCTTATATGTTTAAATGTACCTAATTCTAAAAAAAAAACTAAAAATTTGTAAAAAAAATAAATTATTTAAAAATAACAAAAAACCCGACTGCTTAAAAAGCGAACTAAAAAGACCTAAACAAGAAGAAAATCATGCTGTGCAGTCGGAGAATACATCTGGTTTTCATCAGCCAGCTCGCGCATATGTATCCTCCGACTGCACTGCATGATTTTCATCTTGTTTACGTCTGTTTAGTTCGCTTTTTGAGCAGTCGGGTTTTTTGTTATTTATATATAATTTTATTAGCTATTTTACACGACTGACACAAAACTACATTTAGGATTTGAGTTTACAGAATTTTTAGGTCATAGTCAATTAGCTAAACTTTTCGTTGCTCTGTCTATTAATTCGGCTCAGTCTGACCGCAATAATATAATGTAGGGGGATTAGTATTATCACAACGAGCCTTCGTGAAAAGTGGGTCTGTCGTCATTAGACAAAGACAAAATAATGATGCTTAATGCCCGCCATTATGAAATAACCCACAGATAATTTACTAATCATAGCCGTATTATTCTGTTAACTAAAATTTCACGACGTCGCGCGGTGAGCAGGATTTATGATGCAACGTTTATGTAGGAAGGTGCTTATAAATCATTGTATCGAAGGAAACTGTGTTGCAGTGATAAACCGTTTGGTAAGAGATATTCGTGTGTTTCTTAGAGGTAAGTACAGTTGATGGAATGGTTTAGTGTACTATTTACGAAAACCGGGCAAACATGTAAGTTTATTTTACTTTATGCTCCTCCAATGAAGTTATTATTAGTTGTTTTAATTGGTGATATCATATTATTTTTCAGAGTTCCGTAGCTGTAGGGTAAAACACCGTAATCCTAATTCTTATTTTCTTATTCATTATTGTACACAAAAACATAAAGACACAAATAAAATAGAACAGCTTATGTACAAGGCGAGCTTAACCTGTCATTGGATTCTCTTACAGCTAACCTCAATTGTATAGGACAGTACATCCAAGTGCACAACAATATTGTAAAATACATGACTGTAAAAGAGAAAGGACACTCACTCATCACGAAATATTAAAACCGCTTGACGTATAAAGATGAAATTAGGCAAGGAGGTTCCTCAAGTGCCGGAAGTGGGCACTAAGAAAGGATTTTTGAAAATTCAACCTTTAAGGGGGTAGACTAAAAAGTCATCTGTAGGGTAAAATATGGATCACGCGAACGAATTCGCGGAAGAAGTGCTAGTACTACATAAACTTAAACAAATGCGTGAACAACACACAATGTATAAGTATATTATATTTATGAATACATACTTATGCGTCATGTTGACCTGTTACTTATCCTCCGCTATTCGTCAATCTGTCTGTCACAGGACTGTATATTTTTCACAGCATCAGACACACATTAGAAACATATGCACGTACAGAATATTACTAGTAGATACTATAACAACCAATACCTATTCAAAATTAAGGGCCCCAAGAGTCCTTCTCAAGAAACCTATATTTTTCGGCGATTTGTCGTTCGGTTAATTAAATTAATCGCCTAAGTCCAGCAATAGTCGTCGTTTGGCTGAAATGATGAAGATGAATTTACAACCTCAAAAAATTGTACCATGTACATGCTTTCTAGTCTATTCCTCGTTATTCAAAATTAAGGGCCCCAAGCGTCCTATTCAAGAAACTTTTATTTTTCGGCGACTTGTCGTTCGGTTAATTAAATTAATCGCCTAAGTCCAGCAATGGTCATCATTTGGATGAAGTGATGAAGATGAATTTACAACCTCAAAAAATTGTATCATGTACATGCTTTCTAGTCTATTCCTCGTTATTCAAAATTAAGGGCCCCAAGCGTCCTATTCAAGAAACGTATGTTTTTCGGCGATTTGTCGTTCGGTTAATTAAATTAATCGCCTAAGTCCAGCAATGGTCGTCGTTTGGCTGAAATGATGATCATGAATTTATATCCTCAAAAAATTGTACCATGTACATGTTTTCTAGTCTATTCCTCGTATCTATTAATAATTCACTTTAATCCTGACCTATAATTACAATATATGGCGCATACCACATCTATCTAAATTTCTATACTGTCTTAGAAGACACATAGACTCGGAGCCAGTATACAGGATTATTTCTTATCTCAGACTGCAGCTGCGTAATCTTCGACGTCTGAAGGGCTGTATCGAGCCGATATCTTGAGGAAGCGAGTTTGTGTTTGGTGTAGTGATGAAGAGTACAAATATAAATCTTCACTTCTTAACTAAGATAACGAGAGATAGAATTGTTAGATCTATACTACATATTTATATATATAATATTATAAAGCTGAAGAGTTTGTTTGTTTGAACGCGCTTATCTCAGGAACTACTGGTTGGAATTATTTTTTTTTGTGTTGGGTAGCCCATTTATCGAGGAAGGTTATAAGCCACACGCTACGACCAATAGGAGCGGAGCATACATTATAAATGTAGCAAAAACGGGCAAAAATATTCCTTTTTGATAGTTTCCGTTGCGTGCGCTGCGTAAACGGTTTAGATGGGTAGGTAGGTAGCCAGTTGACGGGAGCAAAGCCACGCGGGACAGCTAGTTGTTAATATATTTGTAAAAGCTAGACTTTAAGTGAACACTGGCACGGTAACGAAAATACAGAATTTTAAAGAGAAAATACACTGATAAAAAATTATAAAACAGTTGAAAGTCATGGGTTTATACTTTTTGGACATAATAATAAAACAGTGATACTAAAGACATCAAACGAAACAGGGCGATAGTTGGGGTGATTAGCAGTAAAAAAAAAAACTCCAACTATCGCTTTTGATCCACGATTTTCAAAAACTCTTTTTACTTCATAAGAACTTGATGGTTTTTACATTTGTAGCCCTTGTTATTTTCGTTTAAAAGAGCGGATAATATTGCAATAACCATGTTGATTTCACTCTAAGAAATCAAATGTCGAAAATCTATTATTTATTTTGTGTGGGCAGATTTCGTTTCGCCCTCTGATTTTAACAGTGTTAAGTAAAAAAAATAATATCATCACTCATCACAAAATGACATCACACGAAAAATGAGTGAGTCTCTGGAGAAAGCTTGCAGACCCACTCGCTCAGTTTTCTTCTAAAAATAATGAATTCCATATTTAAATACAACCTTTTCCTCCCATTATTTATCTTCTTCCCCAAATAAAATAAAACCGCAGTGGACTGCATAAAATGTAACAAATAACTAAGGATTTAATTAACTAATGTGATTCCGCTGTGGTGGTGGTAGGGCGGGATTTCATTGCGAGAGGGAATTTATAATTTGTGTTTTTATCTAGTGTTTGTAGTAGTTGGTCTTGTGGTGATCGTAAGCGTATAGTGGCTATTCTCTTATTTTGTCCATCAGTTAGATTATCAAAAATTATTGGCCATGTATTTTTTGCATTACCAATTCATTAAAAAAAAAAGCGCATCAAAGTTCAGTAGTGGAGACTTGGCGGTAAAAGTGTACGAAGGCTGACGTCTAGCAAAATTTCAACACGCCTGTATCGAAAAAAGATATAAATATAAATGATAATAATATTTTTAGTTTATTTTTAATCAACTTACCAAAAAGGAGGAGGTTCTATGTTCGACTTCATGTTTGTTTTTTTTTTGTTTATGTTCATCGTTATCTCCGCCATTTGTGGACCGATTTAAAAAATTCTTTTTTTGTTTGAAAGAATTTGTTTCGAAATTGGTCCCATTCTACTTTGGTGAAGATCTGATGAAGAACTTCGCAAATATACGACAGAACTCTTCAATAAATAACGGCAAATCTCTGGGGATTACTGCAATCGCATGTCTGTTTATTGATTATACCATTTCACAACATAACATCACACCAGTTCGCTCTTAAGGGGTCCGCAGATCTCTCATTTCACCGGTTAACTTTAAGGTTTATGATATTCGGGTTTTCTATTCTAGCGTTAAGGTAACTTACTAAAAAACTTGCCTACTCGTATTAGGTAGATAAAACTAAAAAATAAAAATAAAAAAGGTACAAAAAAATGCTACCGACTTCCAAATAAGAAAACTATAAAGTGAAAATAACTTTATTTTTGGAAGTCGGTGTCCATAACGCAAAACAGGGTACCTACGAGAGACACAGACTTCCAAAAATAGAGTTATTTTTCACGTTGTAGTTTTCTTATTTGGAAGTCGGTAGTAATTTAACAACAATAGGAACAACAGAAAAGAAACCTAAGTGTTCAATCCGTGATTAATTTTCTAAGTGTTCAATCCGTGATTAATTTTCCTAATCATTTATAGCGGATGGTTCCAGACAGTTTAAATTACATGGAGCTGAGACTCTGAACTGATTAACTAACTATGTATCGATGTTATATCTTTATTTTTGTAGCATCTCAAAAGCCTCCAAATTGAAACTTCGTTTAGATTTCTCAGGAGCTTTCTTCAGTGAACACTTTGACCTGTCATCTTTTACAAAACTTCTGGATATTTTGATAATTATCTGTTTTTATGTATCTCATTTGTCCTTGTATTCATCCCTTTTATCTGATACCCGCTGCACATTATTGTTTTATTCTGTCACTGGAGCCCCACCTCGTGGCCGGGTAATATTTAAACTGTCTTCCACAATATATCACTTTAGCAAGTATGCGCTGAACTGAATGCTACACGAAAAGTTTGCGTTTGTGCTCCTTTGATAATCGAGCGATGTTAAAATGATCCATTGTGTTTAAGTTAGAAGAAAGGTGTACTATCCCATGTATTTTTTAACCGACTTACCAAAAGGGAGGAGGTTCTATGTTCGACTTCAAGTTTTGTTTTTTTTTGTATGTTCACCGATATCTCCGTCGATTGTAGACCGAATTTGAAAATTCTTTGTTTGAAAGAGTATGTTCCGAAATTGGTCCCATTTTAATTTGGTGAAGATCTGATGAACAACTTCGGCGATATACAACAATACTCTTCAATAAATAACGAACAATCTCTCGAGATTGCTGCAATCGCATGTCTGTTTATTGTTTATCCCATTTCATTACATAACATCACGCCATTACGCTCTAAAGGGGTACGCAAATGTGTACAGTTCACCTTGCCGGGTATGTTCAGTTTCATGATATTTGAGTAATCTGTTCTGGCATTATAGGTAAGGTTTCTTACTAAACTATTTGCCTATTAGGTAGGTACTACTGAAAAGTGAAAAATAAAAAACCTTTTTTACAAAAAAAATACTACCGACTTCCAAATAAGAAAACTACAAAGTAAAAAATAATTTATTTTTGGAAGTCGGTGTCCATAACGCATAAAATTGGTACCTACCAAAGACAAAGAATAATTCGTCCGCATACATATTTTTTTTTATGTGTGTTCGCGGATAACTTCGTCGTTTATGAACCGACTTTGATGATTATTTTTGTTAGAAAGGAAATATTCCAAGGGTGGTACCATGATAAAGAAACCAGGATCTGATGATGAGATTCTAGAGAAATCGAGGGAACTCCTCGAATATTATAGCCGAATATTATGGCGATTTTGGTATTTTCATCAATAATGCAATTATTTGCACCCAGAAAGTATCATTTGGCGATGTGGAACTGATGAAGACCACAATCGCCACTGAAACTCCGAAATAAAACAATGTATCCTAGTCGTGTTTGGGCTTATTGGAATCGTCATGAGATGTGCATTTTAGTTGGTGGTACCTAGCAAAACTAAAAAGAGGAAAATAAAAACTTTTTAACAAAAAATCAAACCGACTTCCGAAACAAAACACTACAAAGCGAAAAATAACTTCCTGTTTTTTTTTTTTTTAACAAACAATTATATTGGTTCGCGTTCTTATAAAAAAACGAAATACAATCATCACCCAAACACAAAATTCGCAATATTTCACAATTTTTCAGTGTCAATACAAAACCATTCATAATACAAACAAACAAATCACGAAAACTCAGTCTTTTCAACCATTTTCACTCACAGATCTCCTCAACAAATCATCTTAAGAGGCTACATTCAAATGTAGTACAAAAAGAAATAAAGAAAAGCTTCTAAACATATTATCCTCAGTCATTTATAAAAGAAATATACTACAATAGATAAGGAATAAGTTATATCGTAACTAGATATAGTAAGATACGTTCTTTTGTGAGAAGATAGTATTGTATCTTACGACAGATACTAATTTGAAAAAGTTGAAGGTTGAAAGTTAGGATAATATCCTTTTAGATGGGTACTTCTTTAAGTATTTTTACAAACGGGAGAAAGAGAGATAGATTTTAGCGTACAAAAGTTTTTGGATAAAAGGTAGGTTGAATATAGAATTTGTTATCAAGACAAAACTGGTGAAAGAAAACATCGTGAGGAAACTACAAATTCGATAATATGGTCGTCCATTTACCCGCACTGGACCTTCCATTTACGGCGCAAAAAAGAGGTCTGTGAGCAGTAGGAACGTCAAATACTGATTAAGTTATGATATTATCGAGAGAAGAACAGTGGAAAAAAGAATTCAAGTTTTTTTTCTTAATAAAACAAAATATTTTATATTTTAAAACTTGACATGACGATTGATTTTATATATATACTAGCTATCCACGCTTCGCTCCCGTCAACTGGCTACCTACCTACCCATTTACCCTACATAACCTACCCTACCTAAACTACATAAATGATTGTTGCATAACTTTAACCGCTTACACAGCGCACGCAACGAAAGCTCTCAAAAAGGAATACTTTTTCCGTTTTTGCAACATTTTTCATTTATGCTCCGCTCCTATTGGTCTTAACGTAATGTTACATAGCCTATAACCTTTTTCGATGAATGGTCTATCCAACACAATATTTTTTCAATTCCAACCAGTAGTTCCTGAGATTAGCGTGTTCAAACAAACAAACTCTTCAGCTTTATAATATTATATAGTATAGATAATTAATACCTTATTAATAAATAAATACCTTAAAACCTACTAAATATAATCTAGTTTCAAGGAAAATGTAAATAAACAAACAAAAATAGAATCACATATTGTGTACAAAATATTTTTACCTACAAAATAAATATTTTCCTTAGCTCAAGACTTTACCGAATCATTTATAATTCAATGCCAGTCAAGTATGATTTACGACTGGCAGACAGTTACTGGGATGGCAGATGTTTGGAGAAAGATGAACTCGAATTAAACGTACTAGGATTGCATGATGTGATAGGAAGTGATTGCTTTAGAAGTCTAAGAAGGGTAGGTTTGGTTTCTTAATATTCCTTCTAGGATTTATTGGGCCCTAGTACATCTTCCGTTGTATGTAATTTCTACATCAAATGGGTATTGAAGTGTACATTGAATACGCAGGGGTGGACATATCTATAGTAAACATACAAAGGTTATGCTTTAATATCAACTTAGGCAGGAAAGGTGATAGATAGCAATACACCATTATTTTATTGGGTCAAGCCCGCCACTGTTTTCCAAACAACTTTAGAAAGAATCAACAGGACCCTCTCTCTGGACGTTAGTGACCATAAGAAAAACCTTCGCAGGCATTGACACTGGACGAGTCCCGGCAACACGATTCAACTGTCTTAGATCCCACAACCAAATTAGTCAAAAATAACAGGAGGAGTAAAAAAAAGGATCAACTAAGAAACGTGGAAATTACGGACGGTGGCACTTATATCTCACTAGCGACCCGCCCCGGCTTTGCACGGTTAGCAGAGGGTATGGTAAGCTATCATTAAAAGATAGACATATGCCATCGCGAACATTTCTGTAGACCTTTAAAGAGAAACAATTCCACAATTGTTTTGTTATAATATTTCATAGGAATAAGGAGGCCCTATCGTTGAAAATTCCCAGGCGGCTTGTTTTTTTTTTTCCGAAATTTTCAACAATTATCATCATATTTCAACCAATTTACACAAAAAGTTAACAAATTATACACTTAAACCTTTCTCATAAACCACTCTATTGGTAAAAACCGCATGAAAATCTGTTCAGCAGTTTTTGAGTTTATCGCGAACAGACAGACAGACGGGGTGGGGCACTTTGTTTTATAATATGTAGTGATAGTGGTAGTGATGCTAGCAAGGTAACGCCATACATAATTACCGGGCGGCTGCAATCGTACCTCCAGCAACCAGTACCATCTGAGCAAGCTGGTTTCGTGAAGGGTCGAGCGAATTGCGACCATGGGCAGATAAGAAAGTAGAGCCGGGCATTTAATGTTCCAATGCTCCTGAGCTTTATTGATTACTCCAAGGCGTTTGATTGTGTGAGTTTGGACTGACTATGGAGAATCCTCCAGGAAATGGGAGTACCGTGTACCATTGCACTTGACAACATTGGTCGCGTACTTGTACGAGGATGGAGAGTGTGATCAGGAGAGTCGATGGCCAGGGTCAATAATGTGGTGTCAGGACCTTTTAAGCCAGAAAATGGAGTACGCCAAGGATGTGTTATATTCCCCTGTTCTTTTTAACATCTTTGGCAAAAACATTATGAGAAGAGGCTCAGAAGAGTGGGAGGGTGGCATCATGGTTGGTGGCAATAAGATCTTGAATCTCCGATTCCGATGACACCACATTGTTTGCATCTTCAGAGCACAAACTTGATGAGCTCTGTGAGGGGATAGCTTGAGAGGTAGGACTGTCGATCAACAAGTCAAATGCCAAAGTTATGATCATCGACCGAGCTGGACTAACCGTGCCCTTGGGAGAGCTTACTGATCTGGAATTCGTGACTGAGTTTTTTTAATCGGGCTCCATGATCAGCGATCAGGGAGAATGCGATAAGGAAATTCGGAGGCGTAGACAGATGGCTAAAGTTGCCAGGAGCAAGATGGCGAGAATGGGAGTGTAACGTTTGAAATTATAACAAAAGTTCTGATGATATGATCATTTCATACATTATACTTAATTTACTGACCTAATTTCATATAATATACTCTTTTTTAATATAACGATAAAACATGATATAATGCATTATTGACATAATTTCATTTCAACTTATTTTATTTGGTTTAATGAACATTTTCTACAGAGTACGTTTAAATTAATAATAATATAATAAAATAAATACCACTAATATAATTATATTAGTATAATAATTATTAAGTTACTATAGTTTTCAAAATCTATAAGTAACGTTTAATATAATTTAGAAACGTCTACTTTTTTTGTATAATTTTGCAAAAACTGATTAGATTTATTAGTCCAAGAGCGAGCGGAGCAAGCTCGGGAGCTCAGGGTACCAAGTTCGAAGTGAATGATGACAGCTGAAGTGAGCGAACTCGGCTCCCGTCAGGTCAGTCGTGTCAAAGCGTTCCAATACGGGCATGACCTTCAGAAATGAAAATAACGAATAAGAAGAAGACAAATACACATTTTATTCTTTTCTTCATAGCAAGGTGGAGACAAAACAGAACCTCTGGAAATACCGTAATTTTAGACAGCATCCAAACCCCAAACAATATTCTAACCCTCATATATTCCGTATTTTATCCTAAAAATAAACAAAAACCATTTGTAATCAAAACAAAACAGAGTGAAATCGTAAAAAGCGGTTAGCAGGAACATTATTAAATTAATTCGAGAATAACGCGATGCCCTTCAAAAGATAAATAATGAATACGGAAAAATTGGTTGGATGAGATTAAAAATATTTTTGGGCTTTCTCTGCGATTATATTCGAAGGACACACGGATCTTATTGGTGATGCTCTTCAGAATGGCCTGGTGATGTATGAACGTATATAAAGAAAAAAGATTATGTTAGAAGCGTAGCAGGTTCATCACAGGTATCACAGGTACAGTTTCTGCGTACCCTATGGCAAAAAGGCTTGAGTTTATGTTTGTTAGAAAGATTAGCTGTAAATTTATTTTTTGAGCTACGACAGGGTTTCATGGTGATTCATGTCATGATAAAAAGATTATCTTAGAATTAGTCAATAAAAGTTGGTATCTAGGCTGATAATGACCCAAAAGTGGCAAAGGTAGGTAGGTATGTTACTAATAAATATGAGGTGATACCATGAGGGGTAGGCAGAAATTACGCCACCTGCTACGATCTGATGACTTTTCAATTCTGCCATTATCATCTACAACATTGTAAAAAGAGATATGTATGGTGTTGTCCACAAGCGGCAGTAACTTGATTCTACTTGATTAACCACAACACTGTTTACCACCGCAAAGGACCATCAAAAACCATAGTTCATAAATTCAATTCAACACAACGATTTCACGCACTCAAAAAATGGCCGCTCCGAAAATATCGCGCAATATTTTCACGCACCAAAAAGGGTATGACAAAGCAAAACAAGTGACGCCAGAAATATTTGGACGACAAAAGCAGGTGTAGCTCATACCAACCAACCATTGTTTGGTAGCCGCGATAAATTTGTACCAACCTAACTGTCGCGACCAAGACATACATTTTTTCATTGTCCTTTACACGACCGACCAATGTAATTAATCTTTTTATTCTGCGTGTACTGTTTTATTGTCAAGCTGTGCTTTTTGTGGTTTCTATTCTTTGTTTTCTGATTCTCTGGTGTGAATAATAGTCCCTATTTCATGAACGGTGGAACATTTTACTATCTTGTGTGCGCTTTTCAATATATGCATGGGTAATTCTTGTACCCATATTGCTGCAGTTTATGGTTGAGATATTTTTTATTGAGTTAGACTACTACTTTGTATTTCTGGTGTAGATCTAGGAGTTGAAACTTTATTTATAGCAGCTGTTAGTTTTTAGGTAATTTGGTCGTAATGATAATTGGTATAATAACTGCTGAATCGATATCTCAACTGTCGACAACTCTTGACTTATTAGTAAAAGTGAGTTGTTTAGTTATCTCTATTTTCGTCTTCTTTCTCGTCTGTCTTTCTCATCTGTCAACATATTAACATGATAACACACACACACTCACTGATACACACTCACACTCTACACTTACTGATATTATAAGTATGAAAGTCTATGTTTGGATTTTCGTTAAACAATCACGCATCAACGAAATTTTCAAATACGGATATACGGCCTGGATTTGGACATAGGATTATTTTTATCTCGTGAGTATATTCCCGGATAGTATTCAAAATGACGTGGCCAAAGCAGTTGATAAAATCAATCCAGGAATTATAATCAGAATTCCCAGTTGGAATCTGTGTTTCTTAATAGCTACAACGCGAGGATCTTTAAGTCAAGCTAAAAAAGGATGAGTAGCCTGGGCAATCGTGCTTCATCGACGACAACATCATCGCTAACTATTAGGTGATGTTGTGGTCAATCAATTAATAAAGACAGTAGATGACACATTTAACATATTTTATCATGAACAAAGTAACACTACCCTATTCAAGGAAAAAGATGTAGATGAATAAGTATCATAACATAAAATGGTTACGGTTGAATAGACATCTTCTCCATAGCGTGGGGTAAAGGCCAATCGTAAAATAAAAATGCTGCGGTTACGATGTTCCCTTGTAAACTGTTTAGCTTCGATAAAAACTTCCGAATGCCGTTTCTAGTATTTATAAGGAGCTTTGGAATAGTTTGTTGTTTATTCCGTTCGGTTTATTTTGTCATGATTTTCGTAATGGATTGTTTATGGTTTTCGTTGAGGAATTAGTTACTGTTCTATTTTCAAGGGTAATGCCTGACTTTCTAAGTTTATCTTAGACATTTTTGACAATGGTGAAGCAAAAAATCATGAGGATACCTGAACTTAAAGTTAATATAAGTTCAGAACCGCCCACCCGTCTTGAGCAATCGTGATGATCGCTGCTCGTGATTTCTCTGTATGAGAAGAGGCATTTGCCTTGGAGTGGGACGATTACAGGGAGGTATTATTAATATAATGTCTGATCATGGTATCCTGATACTATCAACTCTTTCGAATTTAAAGACCTATTTCCAACACACACATTCATAATAATGACGATGGGATTCAAGATTGTTCATCTTTTTTCTTCACTTTGTTCCACCTAGGGACATTTAAACAATTGAAAACCAGCGTCAGGCAACTCATAGTTATCTGGTATTTTTGCTGAACTGGACCTTTTTGGCGCAGCCGCAGGGCACACTGTATCTAATTGTTTTAAAATTAAGTTCCCTTTTTGTACCTACATTGTGTGTATCTGTGTGTTCCAAATAAACTAGTTTTATTTATTTTCTTTATTTGCAGTATTTTGAGATCAGTTGCCTACGTAGGCCACTGATCTCAAAATAATATGTACCCGATCTCTGTATGTGTGTATGTTTTATATGTACCAGATCGCGATTAACGACTGTGTCACTACTAATGCCCCATTATTTACCATTTAATTTAGATTGTAATTATGGATCGTTTATCCTACTTTTATTAAATATTTACTGCCTTTCAGACATAAAGCTAAAGACATTAATTTCTATAGTAAGAGTTCATTAATAACATGTCCTATACCTAATGTCTAGATTTTGGACTGTTGCCAGAATATCTTAACTGTAGTAAGGAAGAAAACTTGTAGCTCATTCGTCATGTGCCACGTTAAATTATGGTATTCAGGGACTTAAGTGTTGTAATATGGTTTAAGATGTTTGAAAACCGGCATTTGACCCAATAATTTTTCCATAGTGACTTTGGGTAGTACAACAAAAAAACACGACTAGGCCTCTCTGCCTTCAACCTGCCAGCAACATAGAAAGTTTATATTTCCAAATCTGGGTAAGAGTTGTCTGGTAGATATCCATTGTTTTACGATTTTGATGTACAATAAAGGTATGTAATTATAATACTATGTGCTAATAAATAACTTAGGTACATACAAACTGATAATAAGGTACAAAAGGCGTATAACAGGGAAGAGGGGAAGAACTCACTGGAAAAATAAACTAATTCCATCTATGTACTATTTGTAGAAATAAAAAGGAATAATCGCATTAAATAATACTACGTCCATATCACATTTTCAAATCCTCTTGAATTTGTTACGAAAATACTGGCAGTTTTTAAATAAAAATAGTCTTCTTATTTTTCTTTCATGAATTCCAATTTAAGCTTGGCTCTTTGATCTAATTGCGAACTTATTTCACGTCCATAACCCTCTTTACATATTCGTAAAAACGATTAGTGGAAACTGTGTAAATTATATTGTAACACTCGTAATTAAGGCGCACGGTTGGCGCAGTGGATGAGCGATTGATTGCTGCGCTGCGTGTCGCGGGTTCGATTCCCGCACGGAACAAATATTTGTATGACCTACAGATAGTTGTTCCGGCTCTGGGTGCTGTGTTTAGAGTTTATATGTTTGTAAACGCACCCACGGTACAGAAAGAAATTCCTAGTGTGGGACAAAAATTTATAAAAAAAAAAAAAAAAAATTTGTAGATACTTGCCTGTCATTGATAAATAGATCAACAGACTCATAGCTTTTAGGATTACTTCTTAGTATATAATGTACTAGCTTCTGCTAGCGGCTTCGCTCGCGTGAAAAATCTTTTCTTACCACAAGGGAACATTATACCGCTCAAACGGCTGGACGGATCTGGATATAATTTGGCACAGAGATAGATTATAGTCTGGAATAGCACAAAGGATACTTTTTATCCCGCGAATTTTTTCCCTTGGAATAATTTTCGAAATTCACGCGGGCGAAGCCGCTAGCAGAAACTTCTTATGCTAAGTTAAGGCCTCCCCAAAGCGCATTGCAAGAACGATCATAGTTTCTAGAAAGTGTCATTCGATGTCAGCGATGGCGAAGTGTCAAAATGTAAGGGACTGATCACGTGAAATTTCGATAGCGTTTGACATTCCCATACATTTTGTAATTTTTCCATTATCATACCATCCATCGCTATGGCGACGCTTTTGTTGATAAAATGTCACTTGTCTAAGGCCACTGAGGCTCTAGACAAGGGTCATTCGATCACTGACATTTCGATAGCATCTGAAATTCTCATACACCATCACCACCGCTGACATCGAATATCTAAATACTTGTATAGAAACCTCTCAACTATGTTGAGTTTTTTTTTCTATCGTATCTAAACAAATCACACTCACAATAGTAACTAATTGGGACACGATATCCCTTTTCAAAAAACTAGCTTTCTAATTATCGTGCGATTTGTGACAGGCTTATCCTTAAATCATAAATTAAATATTATTTTTGTATAGTTACGTATTTAAGTGTTATTTCACTCTATCAATAATGATTTAAAACAACTGCACTACAAAAAAACAGTCGTTCCAACATTAATTCAGGTTATTTAACAAAAACGCAACATTTATTACAAGTCTGATAGCGAAACGATAAAAAATTTAAAGCGTTGCTTTAGCCTGTGAGGGACCCACATAAAGTCGAACATTAAAAATGTTATGTTCGTAACATTGTAAGTGGTACTGTAGAAGGCTGATTTGCATTCAGTTATAAGGTTGAACTTTAAATCTGAGATACAAAGTGGGATTGTGACTTTGTTATGTTACAATGTTGTTAATAGGAAGCTTTTTATCTCTATAAGACTTAAATGATAAATAAAATAGCCATCTGTCGTAAGATGAGATTACCTTAGTCCTTGAAAAAAATTTAATATGAGGCCAACCCTGGAATTGTTATCACATAATCGAGATTTGAGAACATAATGTACACAAAAGAGTAGCAGTTTTTTCTTCTTCATATATCAAAGTTGATCTCATTAGAGGAAGTTTGAAAGTGGTGCCAGTGACAGAAAAGTTGAAAGGAAACCGTTTGTCCTGATATGGTCCTGTTATGAGGAGGGATAGAATGCCTGTTACTAAAAAAGTTATGAATATAAATGTGGATGAATGGAAAGGCCAAAGAAAAGATTAATGGACTGTGTGAGGAGTGATATGAAAGAAAAGGGAGTCAGTGATAGCGTGACGGAGGACAGGATGGTATGGAAGAAGAAAACGTGTTGTGCCAACCCCCAGTAAATGGAATAAGGCCAGGAAGATGTTGATATCAAAGTTGATCTCATAGCAGAAAACGTTCAAATTTTTGAGTGATAAAATTCTTTTCACCAATCCCAGATCCAGAAAAGTGTACAGAAATACTTTCGAGTTTGGATAAGTGAATTTTTCCCTATGTTGTAATAGAATTAAACTATCATGAAAATTGTTTATTTCTTGACAAGTTTCAAAGTTGCTGGGCTAAATGCCCAGGGTACATCGTTACGTACCTAAATTATTAGTTATTGCCAGTCATAAAAGAAAGATCATAAGTAAACTCTGATCTATCACAAACATACAGCAACGTAAAGCCACGTATTCAGCAACAATTGACGCGCAACACGTAACGTCAACATGTTTGGCAACGTTGCATAATTCCCCGTGACATTGACAGATGGAACGCGGCATGACGGCTGTCTCGTTGTTGGACAGACGCCTTCGCTAAACAAGGTAAATCGTTTAGAATATATGTAATGTTATTTATTGTTTACACAGATCTTTAGGAAATAAAGGCGGAAGAAATTAAAATTCTGGAACCCATATCAATAAAAAAACTACGATATAACTAATAAATACACGAAACTATGCTAATTACAAAGGGTACCCATAGAAAAAGGTAAAAAAAAAAACATAATTACGGTGTGTCAGCGGCAGGTCCTGTGTTTTCCGCATCGGGCGTATTCCCGCAGTGTTCACCTCCACTCTAAATGCATAAAGTCAAAGAATGCGCGCACGCTTTGCGTAATACGCGAGCGCTGGTGTAGCGTGAGTTCTACAAAATGCCAAATTTCTTCATTTTTAGGGTTCCGTATCTCAAAAGGAAAACCCTTATAGGATCACTTTGTTGTCCGTCTGTCTATCGTCTTTCCATCTGTCTGTCGCCTGTCCATCTGTCTATCAAGGCCCAAGTTAACCAAGGTTAATTAGAAGATACCAAGTTTAAATTAATATAGTTTACTCAAGTATTCAACTCCTTGTAGCTATAAAAAAATAAAACTTCTAGATCAACGTAATCAAGAGATACAGCCGTTTATGATGCATATTTTACACTCGCAAGGGAATCAAAAACTACAGGGTACTTCCCGTTGACCTAGATTCATGAATTTTGGCAAGAAGCAATGTCTTATAGCAATATTAAAATTAAAAGGGAAAAAGTCGAAAACCGTAAATTTGTAACTACATAAAAATTGTATAACAACTTATTTGTAATTGGTAAACTGATCGCGACTTATGTCGACAGTTTTCCAACGGCAAAGTTAATTTTGTACCTCAATTCTGTGTATCTTATCGTTAGAGGAATTTTCGGTGCCCTCATAGTTTATGAACTTCAGTAATGTTATTTAATTATTTTGGAGAGTGTAACTGTTTGTACGGAACCCTCAGTGCGCGAGTCCGACTCGCACTTGACCAGTTTTTCTATATATTTTTTTTGCGCTCGGCTTTATAAATGATTTATTTTTAATTCAAACTTTGCTTTCATGCGCCTTATAACACAGTTTAAGGTTCCCCTAGTGGAAAGCATGAACTATTTTGTGCGCGGGGTTAAAATGCATGCTATCTCATCCAACAAAACGTTCGAAAGAGATAGATGCTGTGATGAGCAGTAAGAAGCTAGTTCGCGTACGAGTTAGAACTTTTGCAAATTTGTATCGAAATAGTTGATGATTTAGGACAAAAAAGAGCGTGCGAAATTTTATAAACAGACCTTCGGGAGTCTAGATATCATGAAAAAACCACTAAATGTATATTTCCAAAATAAAATTATTTGCATTATTGAATTGCTAATCTATCCCTGTATGGAGACTGTTATGCAATTTTCCTTATTGTATTTATTTCCGCCCAAAGATGCGTTAAAGTTAGTTTTGAAATATGGAACTTTCGGCGCTTATAACTTTATTTTTTTTTTCCTTTTTTGTTTGGCGCCACTGGCGAGTAACGTAACAGTGTAACGTAACAGTCTCCATTACAGTGCAGATGCTCCAGACAAATTTTCATTCTATCAGCGGTGACGATGGTTGAAATTAAAAAATGTTAGGGATTAGTCACATGACAAATCGATAGCGGTTGGCATATAGAGGCTCTAGACAAGTGGCATTCGATGTCAGCGAAGATGATAGTCGAAATATGATGATACCACCCGCCCCGCCCGCCGTGATCAATCGTAAGGGATTGATCACGGCGGGCGGGCCGGGCGGCTTTTTTTTTTCGATATCACGTGTCAATCCCATACAATTTTGCCTTTTTGGCATTCGCTATCGCCACGCTTTGGATTGATAGAATGACACTTGTATAGAGCCTCATACACTTTTCAAATTGCTATGGCGATGCTTTCGTTGAGAGAATGTCACTTGTGAGCCTCAGATCTTTAGTTAGCGTGAATTTACGAAACGGAGTCGCTCCTATTTAGGTATCTTTGTAAGTAAATCAAATATAAACGATATAATTTTTGATTCCACATTCGACAAATAAATCTCAATGTAATCCGTGGATATAAAAACCAACAGAAATTCACCTAAACTGAATACATTATCCGATATACGGATTTGACAACCATTCAAAACGTCAAACGTTTGTTGACAAAAAATTAGGTAAAAACGTTGACATGCAAATACCCGTGATTTCAATGAAAATAGGTTTTTTTTAATGGATTTCGTCGCTTCCGCGTCGGGTGTTAAATTATTTATATTTTTTGGAGTAAACGTTATTTTTATCCGACTGCCGAACGAGCTTCATTTGTTGGTATGTAAAGTCTTTATGAATGTGGATGGATGGAGAGGGAAAGGAATACTAAAAAAACCGGCTTAGTGCGAGTTGAAAACGCGCACCGAGGGTTCCGCACAAACACCTACATTCAACGATATAATCAGATAACATTACTGAAGATCTTAAACAATGAAAGCACAGACCTTTGCTCTAACGAAGGGACAAAATTAACTTTGCCGTTGGTAAACGGTTGTCGTATGGGGACAACCGTTCATATCGACATATTTCGCGGTCGCTTAGCCTACTGCAAATAAGTTATTAATGTTTTCTTTATGTAGGTACAAGATTATAGTATTCAGATTTTTTCCTTTACTTGAGTTATAAGATATTACTTCTTGTCAAATTTCTGGTTTCTAGGTCAACGGGAAGTATCTTTTAGGTCTTGATTCCCTTGCGGTTCCTCAAAAAAGCGACATAAACGGCGGTATCTTTTAATTGCGTTGATTTAAAATTCTTTTTTTTCACATCTCCAAGAAATTGCAGACCTTAGTTTAAAATATTAATGTCAACTTGATGCGTCCTGTCGTTCCAGGAAAAAAGGTCTTGACACACGGACAGACAGACAACGAACTAATCCTTTAAGGGTTCCTTTTTTTCCTTTTGAGGAACGGAACCCTAAAGAAAACTTTTTTACAAAAAATATTACTGACTTCCAACTAAAAACACAACAAAGTGAAAAATAACTTTATTTTTCGTAGGTTAGGTACTGTAGAGACTTTCCACATAGGACAAGCAACCTGTTCGGCCGCTGACACCTAAAACTGGCGACTTATAAGTTTGGAAGGAAATCGAATACAGAATATTTGAAATAGATCGAACGCGTGTAGTTTTTGTTTTAGCTGGACTTCTGTAAAAGCCGCCCGAAGGCTGGCACGTTGTTGATTCAATACAAGTTAAAAGTAATTTCTGCTTATTATTAGAGCTCCCTGAGTTACCCCTTTGAGGGTGAAATATTGTATCACGTTTGAATTTCGCATAATTAAACCCCATCCGGGTAGATGTGAGTTATCACATCATTTCTGTTAAGTATGAGGCCGCCTTGTTACTTTTTCGGAGGTTTTGTGCAAGGAGGTTCAAGCATGACGGCGTTGACTTGTTAATGCATGTGCACTTATTAGCTGAAGTTAGAGTAAATATCGGAGAATCCGGTAATTCGTTTGCCATGACTTGAGCCTTCTCCTTGTAAGGGAAGGACCTCAGATTAATTCCTCCGTTAGGTAAAGGTGTTAGGTAAGAGTGATTTTCCTTCCAAAGTTGAGAATAGCTGCGCTTCACATGATTCTGCGCATCTATTCGTAGGGGCGTAGCTCATGTAGAGACTTTCCACATAGGACAAGCAACCTGTTCGGCCGCTGACACCTAATACTGGCGACTTATAAGTTTGGAAGGAAATCGAATACAGAATATTTGAAATAGATCGAACGCGTGTAGTTTTTGTTTTAGCTGGACTTCTGTAAAAGCCGCCCGAAGGCTGGCACGTTGTTGATTCAATACAAGTTAAAAGTAATTTCTGCTTATTATTAGAGCTCCCTGAGTTACCCCTTCACAGTACCTACCTATTTTTTTCATTATATACACCAACTTCGAAAAAGAAAGTTATCTTTCTCTCTTTAGTTATAAAGTAAATAATTTTTAAAGTCGGTCCCCAATTGACGGAGATATCGGTGAACAAACACAAAAAAAATAAACGAAAACAAACATAAAGTCGAACATAGAACCTCCTCCATTTTGGAAAGTCGGTTAAAAAGATGGAAGGATTATTTGAGAAGTGATATGAATAAAAAAGGAGTGATAACGTGACATTTAAAAACGTAACAGAACGGATTGAAAGAAGACATTAGTTGCAACCACCTCAATTAATATGAGACAAGGACACTAAGATGATGATGTAAAATCATGCTGTTTATAATGTTTTGGTAACTAATAATCAACTAGCAAGAAATGCGTTGGATGGGTGACCATTTTACAACATGCCAAGAACCCTCCGTGCCTCGAAAAGCAAGCTGTTGGTTCCAGCAGTCATTAGCAGATCTTTGACAGTGGTTACGGATAGACAAAATCCCGAAAAGGGGTCACAGTAGAGGTCAAATAGGAAGTCACTCCACGTATAATCAGGGTATTCAGCAGCAACCCGTAGACTGGAAGCCGACCCATACTTTTATTGGTAAAGTATGTCACCTACAATATATAAAGAGCATGATGCACTAAGAGCAGATACCAATTCCAAAACTCCACACGCATGAGAGCACATCATAAGCTGCACATGCGTAGCGATCCATTACATGCGAGATAAAAGACGCCGTCTATGTGATTGGTCGATTGATGGCGATCGAAGTCTTTGCCTTGCCGAATTCACTTGCGCTATTAGGCTGCTGGCCAACATTTTTATATAAATTTATACAAATAAATAAAGTTGAAGCGTCTGTATGTAATATCAACATAACAACGTTTTATTGTATGCATGTCAAAGTATATATACGGTACTAATAAGAAATACGCAATTTTTAAGATTTATGTATGTCTGTCTGTCGGTTTGTTCTGACGGGACTTTTTATTTCGGAAAAATTCACAGCTTCTGTGAGAAAATAAAAAAAATACAATTTTACGTGTTTGACGCGGACAAAGTCGCGGGCAACAGCTAATGTAAACTAAAATTACTAGTGATTCATATATTTTGTTACCAGCGACCAAAGAGAATATAACCACTAGAGAGCTTATAGGCCGATTTCTTCGAAGCACACGACTCACTACCGCGGGCCGGGAGACGAGGAAGAACGCGCGGCTGCAATTGGTCAGTTCAAAGTAAGTTGCGTAGGTATGGCTATCGTTAGGGTTGATCAACTCGATTAAGGGAAAATTGTCGATATCGATAAAATGGATTTTAACATTATTAAAAATACTCAATTAAAATCATATAAATATTATTTAATAAAAATCAATCAATTACAAATATAAATATGTGTGTCGGGGACATAGAGAAACAAAAAGTATTTTTCCAAATCGGTCAAGCCGTCTACGAGTAATCCGGGAACATAATACATAAGAAAATTCGACGAACTGAGAACACCCTCCTTTTTTTAAGTCGGTTAAAAGTAGATAGATATTTTTCATACATTTTTTATTAAGTTTAATTTTATTATTATCGATATCGACTTCAGCTATTAAAAGTAACAGCACAGATATTTAAGATAAAAATACAAAGGGAGAGAAAGGGATAGAAGCATTACAATTGTCTAGTGAAAGAGCGAGACTTTGCCAAAAGACATCAACGCGGGACTCAAAATTGTGCTCGTTTACCCCATCCACCATTTTAACTAGATCCCTGCGGTGTCTCATAATCTGACTAAATTAAAAATAATTTTCGTACTGTTTACTTACCGATGAAAAGTTATGCCATCCTTTTTGTAACTAGATGTCTTGGCAAGTTTCCCATACCCCTTTACGGCGCATGAGGGCATTTTTATGCGTTATAATTGCAATAAAAAGATAAAACAATTTGTATTTATTTAGCGTGCATACAGGTCTAATAACTGGACACAACTAAAATGGTTACTGGTACCGAAGCCTTTACATAGGCGACAAAATACTAATAGTTTTCGAGCGTCGGGGCACTGTATGCGCCGTCAAGTGGTTATATCGTCGTTGCCAGCGACATAACAATTTGTCATTTATTCTCTTAGTGTAAACAATTTTCGAGATGAAATATTACAATATTATAGTATCATTTATATCTTTCATGTTAGTTAACTTTAGTTTAAATTAACTTTCTTTTCATGTTAATACCATTAACATTATATTACATATTCGCATTACCTTTAACCTTTTCAAACTAAGTGTCACCGACATTTTTTTCTGTAAAACAGTTGTGTTTTATTGTAGTGTTATTTTGGAGTACAATTAAGTATAATCCATTCTGTTCCGTCTCGTTGGTCTAGCGTAAAAGCTACTGCTGAGCTCATGTTCTTGGGTTCGATTCCCGGTTCAGGATTTTTTTTATTAGGATTTTTTCGTCTGTAATTTCACAGTAGCGGACGCTACTGGGCAATTCTAGATGGGAGAGTCTCGATTTCTATGTCCCCTGGCCCGCGCAACAATAAACGAAAATCTGTTAAAACATTTACAACTGCATTTGTTTCAGGCATACAATTTTCCAACTATGTGTGGTAGTTTGGTGTCGACGAAATACGACTGAATCCACTTTCCAGGCAGAAAAATCGCAAATACCAAAAGTTCTTAGCTTTTAACTTTTTCATTGAGTTTAAAAAAATAATCTCGAAACAAAATAAAATAGGACAAAAAAGTAGAAGTTTTGAAGCGCCTGGGTACAACTTTGTCTCTGCATTTGTGACATACTGCTGTTTTGGCTGTAGCGAATAAGTTTTGTTTTATTATGTAAGTAAAAAGGGCTACAATAATCTATACTAATATATATAATATTATAAAGCTGAAGAGTTTGTTTGTTTGTTTGTTTGAACACGCTAATCTCAGGTTGGAATTTGAAAATAATTTTTGTGTTGGGTAGTCCATTTATTGAGGAAGGTTATAAAGCTATATAACATCACGCTACGGCCAACAGCAGCGTAAAAAAAATGTTGCAAAAACGGGGAAATAAAATCCTTTTTAAGAGTATCCGTTGCGTGCGCTGCGTAAGCGGTTAAAGTTACGCAACAATCATGTATGCAGTGTAGGTAGGGTAGGTTAGATAGGGTAAACGGGTAGGTAGATAGCCAGTTGACGGGAGCGATGCTGCGTGGGACAGCTAGTAAGTAATAAGGCTAATCAGTGCCATTACCTAACGATACCTAAAGATAAGCCTCATGTGCTGTTTGGTCAACAGTACTCCAGACTAGCATAAAAAATATGGGGAAATGAATATCGTAAAATTATCTTAATAAATAAGATAACTATCTTTAAACATACTTGCCTACATCGTAAGTCATCATCATCATCAGCCTTATAATTTTCCCACTGCTGGGACACAGGCATCCTCTCTATGAGAGAGGTAATGGGCCTTAACCCACCACGCAGAGAATGTCACATATCTTCGAACATCGTAAGTAAATTATATTAACGATACAAACAAAGGTGGTAAATTATAAATCAAAATTAAATCGTTAAAAAACCGTTATAGTTTAATTTCGTTTTGGAGACACTTCTATTATGCGTACAGCTAAGGAGTGGAATTCCCTGCCGGAATCTGTGCTTCCCGATAGTTATTATGTAGTGGTCTTTAAGTCAAGAGTGAATAGGTTACTTCTAGGCAAGCGTGCTCCACCGTCGACCACATCATCGCTTACCATTAGGTGAGATAGTGGTCAAGCGCGAGCCTATTGATAGTAAAAAAAAATGGTATTCAATCCTATAAAAAGGGTCTCCACAAACACTTCATCAGGTAAACATACGTCCAGTAATCTTGCTTTGACCGATCTTAACAAGGCCTCGCAAATAAGTGTCTGAAATGGTATTTAGAAATAATAACCACAAAGATATATACGAACACACCCACACCAAATCGCCACAACACCACAGAAAATAAGCTCGATTCGTCACGTTCATTCGAATCAAATGAAAGGATAGTTTCCAGAGTCACGTTACGTCGACAGCAGTCTGTGAGCGGACTAGCTAAACCGATTTGTTGCAGTGACTGGTCGCAGCTCAAAGCTTGAGCAGCGTTTGGACGTGTTAAGATCTGTTTACGTTGGGATGTTGGGAACTGGGATTAGATGCGAATGTGTGGGTTGTACAGCTTAGGTAGCGGATGGACGGTGCAATTATTTGTCTGTAATTAAACTGTGGTTGTGAATTTTGTTTGTGTGTATGTTAAGGAATTGGTTAATACCGATTTGATTAATCAATTTTTGTTTTATGAATATTCTGTTACAACTGAACTGAAACATTTTTTGCTATAAAATCACTGGTAATCACAAAAAAGATACACAACCAACTTCTTCTTCGACAATATAAATCAATCTTGCACAATATAAAAGTATGCATTCAACAACCAGTTTTTTACTTGAATCTTATCTACAATCTAGGGGTCTTTAAGTCAAGAGTGAATAGGTTACTTCTAGGCAAGCGTGCTTCACCGTCGACCACATCATCGCTTACCATCAGGTGAGATAGTGGTCAAGCGCGAGCCTATATACAATAAAAAAAAAATTAAAAAAATTAATCTTATCTCCTAAATTCAGTAACTAACCCTTTCGGTACGCTCAGCCCAATTTTTGAATATATTTTTTAGGGTTCCGAAACCCAAAGGGTAAAATCGGGACCCTATTACTAAGAATCCACGGTCCGTCTGTCTGTTTATCCGTCTGTCACCAGGCTATATCTCATCAACCGTGATAGCTAGGCAGTTTTAATTTTCACAGATGATGTATTTCTGTTGCCGCTATAAGAACAAATACTAAAAACAAAATGAAATAAATATTTAAGTGGGGCTCCATACAACTAACGTGTTTTTTTGCCGTTTTTTGCGATAATGGTACGGAACCATTCGTGCGCGAGTCTGATTCGCACTTGGTCGGTTTTTTTACTTTGTTCATTAATAAAACTTCATGCAACAATGCCTGAGGCATTCTTTGTCAGTCAACCAACGGTGGTGAAGAGATAGCATGGCAGGTGTATACAAAAATGTTGCACTTGTGTTATTCCTTTGTCGAATAAATGTTTTCTGTTCTATTCTTCATATCTGGCTACCCGTTACGGCTGTCAAAGTTCTGAAAATAATAGCCAGGATCAATGGATTGCCGTGATTTTCGAGGCAAGGACGGGGAGGATATCAATATGCAATGGACGGACTGACTTCAACAAATATTGCATAATCTTGAAAATTGAAGAGTGCGGCAGTTGATACTTAGTCACCCTTCATCATAATCAATGAAAAAAAAAAACAGCCAATCTTTCCAGCAGTGTGTACCCTACCATAAACGTATCGTCACAAAGAACCGTTGGACCGGGTCCGTCTGATTGGTGGCTAAGTGGAAAACTTGCCCGATGGCACAGAGCACTCGCGTTCAAACGAGTTCAGTGCGACCATGTATTGTGCAGCTGTTGTCTGCGAGACTGCGCCATTTCTGCGATTTGATTGAAAATTATTTTATTCTGTCTTTTTTTAACTTAACAGTTGTAACTTTTGACGATTTTGAAGAGAAAATTGAGGTTTGGTTATTAATTATTAACTTCTGCTCCTTGCTTCATAGTTAATACTAACATTTTTTTAATATACTAATATAATAGGTACACATACAAAATACTGCATCCCAATTTGATCGTGCTAATGCACGCTTTGAATGATGAAAGCAATGAAAAAATAAACTATATTTGATGATTTTTCCAGCTATTTTGTGTATTATTTTTTATTTTGTATGGCTGTAATCTAACTCTCCATATCACAGACATAAATCTAACTAGTTGACGCGATTGTATATACTTCGCGTACCAAAAAACGAACTAAAGTTACGATCAATTATCGTAATCTGAGTTTTTCATTTAGTATTATCGGCACCGGAAATCCACCGAAATTTGCGTATCAGTCATATTGAGCTGTAAAGACTATAGAAAAAGTTGGCCGAGGCATTGGAGAGTTTTCTTTGATTGGTAAGTTAATTCGTTTTTAAATTGTTTGTGAAAAAGTGGCAAGCTTGGATTTCATACAGATGGAGGGACTTGCGTTATCTATTTAGATTTATATCTGTGCTCCATATCCACCCAATTTTGAATTGCTGTATCCTTGGGCCACTATTGTGTATCTAACCCTTGCTTGCTACTTTGACCAGGTAGTTAATCCACCTAGTTCGTGATCTGTTTATGTTCCTTTAGTTAGTTTTAGGTCTCCAACCCCATCCTTATATCCCATCCACCACCCGATCTTCGGCTTATGTGGCTTCCTCACTTCCATTTCCGCGTTACCACAAGGGCTATATCACAGATTTAGCTTTGTTCTTCCTCAGATCTCTGTATTGCAGTTCACAAAATAAATACAGTGCAAAGAATTCAGTCTGGGATGAAACAGTGAAAACAAAATACCTTTTAAAATAAAAAGCCCGCTGAATTCATTCTACTAAATAAAATAATGGTACATTAATTTGACGTGAAATACTGCCGAGCCATGTAGTTTCAGAGAGTACTACAAATAAGTCTGAAGTTTATTTCAGTGATACTTCTTACTCCTTAATTGAATACTTTATTTGTGATATTTGTTATTTCTACAATCATTGTCTGAATAAATACAATTTATGAAACACTAACCCTATGTCTGTCCATTTATAAGTTTGTTTGTTGTTATTATTCTTCTCCTTCCTGGTTTAATTTGGTTCGTAATCATCGTAATTATAATATAATGTTGTAAAATGGCAAAGTTATTTATTTGTTTCATCATCATCGGCTTGATGATGTTCCCTCTGCTGGTCCTCCTCTCTCTTTTTCTTTGTATATTTATGTTTGTAAAAATAATCTATAGAATCCCTAATCTGAATACAAAAAATCTTCCACTGATATAAAGCTAGACTATTGCTGAGTGTAATAACAGCTTACATTTTGGAAACTGAAGAATCCGAGGAAAAGCTAGTCATCAATATTTTAAATATGAAATCACGCGTAGTATCATTATTTTTAAAATCAATACATTATCAAATACTACATGACCAGAACAGCGTACAAAATAATCTCAACGAATAAACCAGTTTACCGACCCAGGATGGAGTTGACTTTTACAACATTATGTCAATAGTCAAGGCTGATTTCCAACCCAAAAGCTACCGCCAAATCATAAAAGAAAAAGTACGGACACTAAACAACACGGTTCCCCATCTACCACCATTTCTTTCCGCCCATACCAATGTATCACGTCACATATTAAATGTTGCGACTAACGAAACATCTCGAATACTTCGTAGCCATCGCTCAGAGAGCCTTTGTACTTGTAATACAACAGTGAAAAAGAATAATGACTCGGGAAATGGAGTTGTGAAACTGTTACACCAATTTACACCCTATTACTTTTATGCCAGGGGATAGTTTCCCTTGAAAGGTAAAGGCGTTAAATAAACTTATAGCGGGAAGGGTGTATATTTTGTTGGCGATCTTCTAGATATATCGTGGGAGCTTATTGCAATTTTTATTCATGTTTTAATATATGATTTTGAAGGCTTTTTGTTATTAAACTGTGGCAGTTTATGGGAATTTATTGAGGTTTGAAGTTACTGCAGTGTCTGGTTTCAAATTGCAATATGCCATAACATATTTCGTTGTCATACGATGCAACGTACTTTTACAACCTTTAGAAGTGCTGATTATATTAGAACAATGGTACATTGCTATTTCAATCAGTGATTAGAATCGACGAAGTAGATATTTGTAACGTGACATAAAGACAAACATTAGATATAGTTATTCTTTAATAGTGCGCTAAAGATGGTTACTATAAAACAGTTATAAGTTCTAATCCCTGTTCAGTAGGTAACTAGAACTATCTAAAACATCATCCAGACAAACAAGATAAAATAGACAACAAGATGTAACACTTGTTGCAGTAGAAGCAGTTTGCGCTTTATATCCCGCTGTCACGGGATCCAGCAATAACTTACTGTCGACACTCATGTTGGTACAATGTACACACAACTGGGGCCAGGCTATCCATTCTCTCACTAATATTTGGTGATATCCATTACCTAAATCCATTCATCGTGGATCTTGAGATTCAATTTCTTAATTGGAAATTTTTAACTTATATTGTACATTGGGCTGGTGTCTGAAATTCCACGTCACGTATTTCATGTAAGGGCAGGATATCTTTTATTAACTTCTAAATACACAAATATTTTATTACCCTTTCTACGATTATTTTATCCTATACTTTAGTTGGCTTCACCAGCTTTCACACTCATTGCCAAAGGTCATTCAATTTTCAGTAGGTAGGTTATTTATTCCAAATACATATAGTTCCGGTTTATTAGGCCTGATAGAAGCGAAATATCGCTTTTATCGCTTTGTATCGTATGAATCTTTATTTCAATCTAGATCAAATAAATCGATACTCTAACATACCACAGCACAATCGAAAGGCTAAAATTTTTCCATGAATATTTTACTTTTCCTTTTCGGGTCGACATATTCAATATTTAGATTTATATCGGGGGAAGCATTGAGATTACCTATTTGATTTATGGTAATAAATCCTGGTTTAACCCTTTATTTTTAGGGTCATGGTCAATTTTTGGGTAGGAACGGAATGGTATTAAAATTGGCAGTTACGTTTTGATTTGGGTATTATAATAAATTATTGCTTTCTGTTTGTTTTAATAAATTATTCAGTTTTGCTTAACGTATGTGAATGGAGACAGCATCGGAATTATGTGCTTTAATTTGTAAAATATTTGATAAAGGTTATAAAATTGCACCATCATTATCCTCTGTTTTAACTCAATTAATAACTATAGGTCAACGAAGCCGCATTTTTGTCCTCTCTTATTTGTACGTATTAACCAAATTGTATCTTTATTTTTTGTTCAATAAAAAATATGAATATAAAATATATGTGTTCTGGTCTTTTACTCTAGTCATCATTTAAACTCATAACTGAACACCAATCATTCTGCCTAGCCTTTCCCCAACTATATATTTAAGTTGACTTCCAGTCCAACTGGATGTAGCTGCCTACCAGTATTTTACATGAAGCGACTGTCTTTTTAATCTTCACAACCTAATAACTGAGTAATTTAAAAACAGTGTAAATAATAATGACTTTATAATGAGAATCACAATTGTTTTCAAGCCCACACAGCACTTGGACCATGAGTGGTTCCACCCTAGTATGAAACTATGAAAACGACAAGAAAGAAAACTTCCATTCCCAAACTGAACTCAGAATTTACACGGGCGACAGTCGGCGAAAAATGGACTTCAAAAGAAACCTCATGCAATGCAAATAGGGAAACTTAATTCACAGTGTTCACAACTTACATTTGGACCTTAGCTACACTGAACAAAGGTAGGCACTCTGAAACATTCCAACTGGAGCAAACTCAGTATTTCTTCCACATAATTGGTTTTCAAACTCAGTACAAAATTGATGGATTGGCACCGAAGTTGGTCTTGCAAATTGTTAATTATGAAAATTCTCGCGTCCTCAATTTGAAGGCAGCTGAACAAAAGTTACCTGTTCGGAACAAATTTGTTTTGTGGCGTTTTTAAAGTTGTTTAACAAGGTTTAAGGAATGGCCTTTTAGAAATTTGGTTCTGTGAATAATGTTTTTTGATTATTTGCTGTGGGCTGATGCCTGACGGGGTTTTATAATGAATTCGCAGTGGGTTTATTAATGGTGCTGTTTTTAGGTTTGTGGGGGCTGAGGAGCTGAGTTTTATCTGATGTTAAACATTTTTGAAGCGACCTTCCTCAACGCGATTCGATTTATACGAGTATCACACCGATTTTAGTATGCGTTATCCCAAGTACGTTCATATGGCCGCAATTCGAACGATTTGCGATGCAAATTAAATTGCGTCGCTACGAGTTTTCTGCTTTGCAGTGCTCGTTGCAATAACTTTTTGTATTTGCTATAATATTAATAGCTTTTTCTTAAATATAAATCAACAAATTCTTCTTCTTCCTGCCCTTGTCTCATGTTACTTGGGGCCGGCGCAACACGTTTTCTTCTTCCATACCATCCTGTCCCCCGTCACGCTATCACTGACTCCCTTTTCTTTCATATCACTCCTCACACAGTCCATCCATCTTTTCTTTGGCCGTCTCCTCCCTCTCCATCCATCCACATTTATATTCATAACTCTTTTAGTAACATGCGTTTCATCCCTCCTCATCAGATGACCATACCAGGACAAACGGTTTCCTTTCAACTTTTCTGTCACTGGCGCCACTTTCAAACTTCCTCTAATATTAGTCCGGTCATTCTCTTCACTCCACACATCCATCTCAACATTCTCATCTCTGCTACATGCAATCTCTTTTCATCCATCTTTTTCACAGCCCAACATTCTGATCCATACAGTACGACAGGTCTAATCATGGACTTATAGATTTTCCCCTTTAACTTTAGGGGCATTCGTTGGTCGCAAGTTGTTCCAGTGACCTGTCGCCATTTCATCCATCCCGAGTTGATCCGGTGCGTTACATCTCAGTCTACTTCGCCATCCCCTTGGACAAGCGACCCTAGATACCGGAAGTCGGAGCACATCGGTATTGGTGTTCCAGCGAGAGCTAGAGGCACGGAACTGGAGAGACCGCCAAAATCGCAGAACAAGTATTCGGTTTTAGATCTGCTCAATTTCAAGCCAACACTCTCCAGCCTGTGCCACCACATCTCCAATGTGCTCTGGACCTCTAGGCCACTCTCGGCAACCAGCACAATGTCATCGGCAAACAGCATACATCAATAAATTACTAAGCTAAAAAAAAACCTTCATAATATTTATTTTCAAACAATTATCATGCTCATATAAAAAATACCCTTGTCTACATTAATCGTTATAATCCCTATTAGCAACGTCGTTTCTGCTCCGATAAACAGGGAAAGCTCCATGATTACTTTATGATAACAAATGCTCAACTTTTTTATCGTTTAGGCCACTTCTGTATTCTGAACAATTTCTTTCATGAACGATTACAATATAAATAAAATATTACTCAATTTATGAATACAAAGTAACTGGAAGAGCTATTGTTTTATTTCGTGTTGAGGAGATTTTGCATTAAAGAGGAATAGAGTGAATACAATAGTCATGTACCTATGCCAATGTACCTATGTGCATGAAGTTTTAAATAAATAAATACCAAGAAACATACAATGCGGATGCAACGTGAGGAAAAACGATTGCAATGTCGTATTTTGTAAGCAAGTAATTTTACTAACTGCACATTTATATATTAAGAATGGTGGACATAAATGATGATGGCTAGAGTACAACACGAAAGAAAGGATCAAAGAATTATGTAAGAAGATATATGAAAGAAAAGGGATTCAGTGATTACTTGACGGTTGAAAGAAAACATGGTTCCGCCGACCCCAAGTAACTAGGTTAAGAGGACAATAATGGGATACATTTATACACCGTTTAATCTAGCTAAAAGGGTGTATTCAAATAAACATCAATTTATCAATCTGCCTAGCATTTTCCCATTCATGTTCGGGGTCAGCTTCCAGTCTAATCGGAATACCTGAGTACCAGAATTGTACATGGAGCCTATCTGATCTCTAAATCCCAGTAACTGGGTAAGATACACCTTGACGCCAATCGTGGAGGCAATATTAACACACCCCTTCCGTCAAGAGCTCAAACGATACGAGATGACATGGAACACCACGTAACAGACGTCGTATTCAACTCGTGTATCAGCTCGCATAACGTACTCTGAAAGTGGTATCAAATTATACGTGAAAAATAAAATCAACTCAACGTCACTTCCAGAATCCTTACATCTAGAGAAGGCAGTAAATAAGAGCACCCGTCCCGATAAGACTAGGGAGACGCCAGATATTAATCATCCCCTTAGCTTTGGATTTATTATTTTTTTCTTACCCTTTACGCGAGTATCATTGAATTTAATCGCGAGGGATTTTTTTTCGTTTGCTTTTTATTCTTATTGCTTATTGATTGCCTGGGTAGGTTTTATTAATGCGAAGGTTGAAAATTTATTGTTTAGGATTGAGTACTTTATGAGTTCGAAAAAATTACAAGACTTCAATAAAGAAAAACTTGTTACCTATAAATTACCAACATAATTAATATTATTACCGCCTTTACTTTATATTTTTTTTTTGTATTATAACTAAATTAATTGTGTAAAAAAATAGTAAAATGAGTACCCAAGACCAAAATTCGACAAGTCAAAGTGAAACCTCATCAAATACCGTGCAGTGTCGTCATTGTCCTAGAACCTTTAAAATTAATGAATTACAATGGCATATGCGTGCCACCCATAGTGAGAATCCACCTCCAGCAATTACCCAGACCATACCCACAACATGTCTTGAATATGCTTTTGGATCCCTGTTTTTTAATGGAATAAGATCGAAGACAGTTATATGGGCAAAAGTATGCAATCTTCATGGGAAAATCTATGACCTTCCCTCCAACACTGTAAGTGAAAGATTTATTCACAAATAACCCGAAGAAATAGAACATCTTGTTAAATCAGACTATCCGACCGCATTTTGATTTACATTGTCGTATTGTTACAATAGAAAAGCATATTAGACAAGCAAAAGATATAACGAGATAACTTGAGCGACGCCAAAATTTATGGGATGAAGATAGTTTCGGTATCCTAATAACCGAGGCTATGGAAACAGACCTCTCTATCCGTAACTACTACAACAGAAAAAAGTATAATGGTAATAATGATAATGTCACAAAAAAATTCACGCGTCTCAAACAGCGAGGAAAAACAAGTGAAGCCCTAAATTGGTTATTGACAAAAGAAACAAGCAAAATCCTTAAACCTGAAGACAAAATTGACGTAACGGGCAAGACAAAGCATCCCTCCAGTTTAAATCCTGATTCAAATTTATTTACACTACCTGACGGCCTGCCCGAATTGACTCCATTACTAGAAGTGGACATAACTAGCGAACATTTGGAATCAGTTGCGAGAAAATTACACTGCGGTGGAGGCCCAACAGGCACCACATCAAAAAAAAAAAAGATTATTTGTTACGATATGGTGAAGCAAGCCTGCATTTGAGGATTGCAGTAGCACAATTAACAATGTATTTAAATAACATTTTTTTACCATGGAGCAAAATTCAAACCCTTATTTAAAGTCGACTCATAGCCCTAGACAAATGCCCAAGGGTGATACCGATTGGCATTGGTGAATGCCTACGCAAGATCCTAGCCAAATGCATGATTTTAGTCACCGGGTCTGAGGACACCGAAGCCTGTGCTCAATCACAACTCTGCAGTGGACTAAGCTGCGATATCGAAGTTGCTATACATGCTATGAACGATCTTTTCAATAAAGAATGTCAACCAGGCTCTAAACGGGGAATGCTACTCGTCGATGCAAACAAAGCCTTTAATTCTTTGAACAGACAGTTAGCTCTTTGGCAAGCAAGAATATATTGGCCACATTGAGCTCGTTTCTTATATGACACATACAATGGTCACGCAGAACTTGTAATACGTGATTCCAATATGAGATTATATAGCAAAGAAGGATTAACCCAAGGTGATCTACTTGACATGCCATTGTATACCCTTGCAACACTAACTAAAATAAACATACTGAAAAAAGAACAAGCAACTACCCAATGCTGATATGCAGATGACTCTTTCGCCTAAGGCAAGTTCAAAAACCTACGTCAAAGGTGGGATAAAAAGAGTAAATTGGGGCCAGAATATGGTTACTTTCCTCAAGACAAAAAATCATACCTAATCATTTCCGGGAACGACACAACGATAGAGCGGATAATCTCCGCTCTATCAAAAATGACAAATATAAACTATGTGTGTTCAAAAAAGGTTCTGCAGTCCTCTCAAATGCTTTGAACGAAAATACACATATCCTCTCTCAATATCATAAATCCTTCAAAGCTGCACAGAAACAATGCCGCAAAGAGAAAAACTCTCTTAGTGACGATCTCTTAGAAACGTCTTAGTCAAACTCTCTCCTATCAAGAGAAGAGCGATAGCACGATCAATTTCGACAAAAATGAAAACTAAATCCTCCAACTGGCTAAATCTTTCTCAGTCATAAGAAAGACCATTTTGATCCGTCGCCATTAAAGTTAAGAGACACACTTGCATTATGTTACCACAGATTACCAATCTCTATACCAAAATCATGTGATGGCTGTAGCTGCGATGATTTCAATGTTGATCATGCTCTATGCTGTAAAAAGGGTGATGTTATAACACGTCGTCATAATGAAATTAGAGATTTGTTCTGTGAATTATGTCAACATGCATAGGGAAACGTAGTCAAAGAACCCATCATCTCCGAAGGAGACTGCGATTTACGTGGAGACCCTTCTTGCCATGGTGTTTGGGATGCTGAGAGCGAGGCGTTATTTGATATCCGTGTCGTACACACTGACACTCATTCTTACATTTCACGCCTTGTAGCCTCTGTACTTAAATCCGCTGAAGACGAAAAAATAAGAAAATATTCAAATGCTTGTGAATTGCCACATGCAACATTCACCTCTCTTGTTACATCCGTTGATGGAGTCTTCGCTTTACAAATGCCTAGCTTCGTAAAACATCTTGGCGTTGCAATCGCTGTCCGCTAGAATAGGTCCTTTAGTGTAGTGATGGGTTGTCTAAGATAAAAAAAAAAAAAATCGTCATCTCAATAATCCGTGCCACCAGTGGCACAAACATGAATAGGCTACATTGTTTTTATTATTTCTACTTTCTGAGTGCAAATGATTGCATTATTGATGAAAATACCAAAATCGCTATATGTATGCCTATAATGATTGAGGAGTTCCTCTCGATTTCTCTAGGATCCCATCATCAGATTCTGGTTTCCTTATCATGGACTACCCTTGGGATATCTCTCTTTCAACGAAAAAGAATCATCAAAGTCAGTTCATAAATGATGAAGTGATCCGCGAACACACATAAAAAAAATATATATACGGTCGAATTGAGAAAATCCCTCTTTTATGAAGTCGGTTTTAAAAATAACAAAATTACACTCCAAAATACCTAATATAGACAATAATGTTTAAAAAGACTTTCCTTCACAAGGAAAACTCTTCCTACTAAAAATACTCAGGTAAGAATATCCGGAGTCTGTAAATCTCAACTGTTAGCGATTCTCAATAGGAAGGTATAATTTACTGTCTCAGAAAGCAGTTTGTTATAGGAAAATAAAGTTTGTGCCATTAATAATAAGTTCCAAAGTTTGTTGAAACTGTTTCCGTTGTTGAAACCCATTTAGGTTGTGATAATAAGTTTGGATTCCCTTCACACCTCTTCTTGAATCTTTTTTGCTTGAGGTTTTTTGTATGGTTTTGGTTTTTTAAGTAAAAACTTCTTTAGCCGCGCTGGGTGATTTTTGGCACCTGAAATATTTTTGGGTTCCCTTAAGCGAAATGTTAATATGACAGCGTCATCGACATGCTAATGTGACGTGCGCCAGAATGACAGAACGTTTTATGCCAAAATTATATGTTTTTACATCTGTCGTCAGTCCCCATGACCAACTATTTTTAACCGACTTCGCAAAAAGGAGGAGGTTCTCAATTCGACTGTATTTTTTTTTTAATGTTTGTTACCTCAGAACTTTTCATTGGGTGAACCGATTTTGATGATTCTTTTTTTAATTAAAAGCTGATGCTTGTCGTGTGGTCCCATTTAATTTTCATTAAGATCTGATGAAGAACTTCGGAGAAATACATCAGAACTCTTCAATAAATGACGGAGAATGTCTCGGGATAGATCTAATCGCATGTCTGTTTATTGTTTACACCATTTCATAACATAACATCACACTGGTACGCTCTAAAGGGGTACGCAGTTGTGAACAGTTCACCCTGGTATACTCTCATTGCACCGGTTTTGTATAAGTTTCATGTCTTGGGTTAATCTATTCTAGCTTCACTTTGGGCACTATACGCGTAGGTACCTAGCCTATAGAACTGGTCTATTATGTACCACAACTAAAAAGTGGAAAATAAAAAACTTTTCTACAAAAATTACAACCGACTTCCAAACAAACACTACAAAGTAAATAATAACTTCAATTTCGGAAGTCGGTGTCAAAAAACGAAGAAACGAAAACAGTAACACCGACTTCCGAAATTGAAGTTATTATTTACTTAGTAGTGTTTGTTTGGAAGTCGGTTGTAATTTTTGTAGAAAAGTTTTTAATAGATCAAATGACTTTCTGTAATATCTACCATAATTATTTAGTTAGGATAGTATGAAAAAGTAATTATCCAACGATCTATGTAGTCTTTCCCAACTAGGATGAAGTCAGTTTACAGTATTAACAGGTGCTATTACAGTATTAACGGGTCATAAATATGTATATCCGTAGATATTGAACTCGGTTTGCCTTTCTGTGAGTCCGTAACCCAGTAACTAAGGAATATTATATTAAGTAGGTGGAAAATGATACCTACCCAATGGCAATGATTGGTTGTTAGATTTTCAGGATTCGAGACCAAAGATTTAGAAATGATAGCTGGCACCAACATGTTTTTAACGCATCCTCTAAGGCACGACTGGACTCAAACTCGCAGTATCAAATGATCAGTCACTCCATCCACAGACCGACCTCGATATAGTTGCTTAATGGAGAGAAAAGGCTAATTATGATATATTTATCGGTATGACTGTTTCAAATTATGTACAAAACAATAAATAACATTAAAGACAAAAGTTCAGACAAGAAGAAACAGAATATTAAAGTTGTAAATACTTTTTACCATAACAATGGGAAAAAAAATAGTTTCCTAACAAAAACAGTTAAGAGAACATTACTTACAGTTATAACAGACATTAGAGGTACCTATTTCTGGCAAACTGCCAGCCTTTGTACAATACTGTGTATAATTTGAGCTATAAACTAAAGGTACATTATAACTTTCCCTTGATCGAAATTATTATAGGAATCTATTATTGGAACTGTTGCTATTTATTTTAGTTAATGCGCAACGATTAATATTACATACCTAAAAAAACAACCCTTCTAAATGAGAGCTACCGCGTTTCAATTTGCCACAAGGGGTGCTAGTGTATTGGCGTCAGTTTGACGATGCATCACCTAGGATTCGTCTTCGACAGCCGATGGAATTTCGTGGAACATTGCCGACGTTTGGCTCCCCGACTGGAATGGGCCGGGGCTGCCCTCCAGCGGCTTCTGCCCAATCTAGGGCGTCCAAACGCCTCGCGCCGGAGGCTCTACGCGGGGTCGAGCGGTTCATGGTCCTTTACGGGCATTGGTGTGGGCGCGTTCCCTGAGGCGGCGACCAGCCCGCCGTTTGAACGCGTCCCAAGGTTTCATGGCCCTCCGGCTGATCCTTGGATACCGCACGGTTTCCGGAGAGGCAGCGAGCCTCCTCGCTGGATTGCCGCCATGGGATCTGGAGGTGAAAATCCTCGCGCATGTAAGGGAATGGTGCGAGGTGGTGAAACGCCGCGGCAAAACTCCTCCTGGCCCCACTTTTATACGCACTTCTGTAGTTTCCATATACTCGTAGAAACGTTATTTATTAGTTGCATTCTGTTGTAAAAATAAAAATTCAGCAATATTAATTTTTGGCTTTATGAAATAAAAAATATATTGTTAGGTTCTTCTTTTGCAAGAGAGAGGTTTTTTACCAAGTGGCATATTTATTATACGTCACCATAAATGTATTACAGTGAATAATTTTCATATACTAAGCCGAAAATATCCTCCTAAAAGTGCTAAATAAAATTATACGTGGCTTCATTTGCAAACGAAATATTATGTCAATTGAGTCAAGGTTAATTTTATTTCGTATATATTTTTGGACAAACTTTTCCATCTTAATTAAGAATTTTTACCTTGTGTTTCTTCTTTAAGTATACACATTTACCTTGATTTAGGTCTTGTGTTTAAAAAATTTACCAACATGAAACTAATCTGACATTTCTATCTTTCCCATTTCTTTTTAGGGTTCCATATCTCAAAAGGTAAAAAGGAACCCTTATAAGATCACTCTCTTGTCCGTCTGTCCGTCTGTCTGTCCGTGTGTCACCACCGATTTTCCCAGGAACGGGTGGACCTAGCCAGTTGAAATTTATACCAGATACTATATTCCCTATTACGTTTATAAAAATCAAGGTCTTGAATCAACGCGATAAAAGATATCGCGAGTCCGACTCGCACTTGATCGTTATTTTGATCATCAAGCTTACTTTTGCCAGCAGCTTTTTGCGGGTGATAACTCTATCTAATATCGGAATAGAAAATTTTCTATATACTAAAATGGCGGACTATTTAGATAGAAATGCCATTCAAATCCAGTAGGGGTATGATTGATAAACAACTTCTTAGCAATTAAGTTTATATCACATCGATAAGCGATTTTTACTAAGCGGAGTTGCGATGCAATTCGACCGATTTGAATTTTAATTTTTAGAAAATATTTGCTCGATACCGTCGTCGTTTTCATTATTAATCTATGCACCAGCAATATTGTCTCTTCACCACCCTTGATTGACTGATAGAGAATGCCTAAGGCATTAAGTCCGCCTTTGTACCTTTTGTGCATGAAGGGCCTACATGCCTTTAGTGCCGTAAAACGGTAATTTTCTAAAGCATACTCCTTAGTAACGGCTAGGATAAAAGGTTTGAAAAAAAAATGTTTATTGTTGTTTCTTACATTATTTTTTAAACATGTTTTTTTTGTATAAAAAATAGTTTTGCTTTAAAAAAAAAATTAGCAACACGATATTTTTCGCAACTTTTTGATACTCCTCCAAAACGATTTGGATGTTTAAAAATATTTTTACACAGAAAAATTGATGGCTGGAATTTCCTCGTAACTGACATAGCATATGTAAATCAAATAATATTTTGCAAACGAAACTGTTCAAAAGGAGGATATTGATATTTTGGCATCGAGCGGGCGCACGGCCAGTACTGCGTTTACATTGGGGCGTATATATCGTCTTAATAAATGAATGCCGCGCGTACGTCGCGCCATTAGGAAGTTCCCTAAACATTCAGAATTCTATATTTACAACATTACAAAGATACTTAGAAATAACTAGCCTATATGAACTTTTGACAGCTACAATTATATTTGATTGTCAATTTATTTTATTTTAAAATTTATTCCAGAATAAATATTCTCGTATCCCAACAGACCCCGGACCAGTAGTGTGAAAGCTTGTACACGCCTTTTCCTCTCAGATCAGGCTGGAATTCAATTACTACAAAGATCCAAGATTCAAAATCCTTTCTCAAAGGATTGCGTTTGCCCACAAACATTTCAGAGCAAAGAGCAAAAAGGCAGATAATAATATCAGAAAAAAGTGATGAAAATGTTAATTAAATGAATATAGGAAAAGTCTGCGCGGTTTCACCATCTTTTTTTGTAAGCCTGAATTGTATCCCACTGCTGGACAAAGGTCTTATCTTACTCCTTCTGAACAATGATCCTCTCTGATCTTTGACCAAGTTTGTTCCGCGAACATGTTTAGGTTCTTAAATAAAGTTAAAGATTGATTGCAGCGAAGGTATGCCTTCAATATTTAACTTTATTTTTCTGTGAAAGGAATTTTATCGAATTATACGATTACAATTCTCATAGGTTTCCTATATAAAGTTATTGAAGAAATAATTGAAAAGAAAATAACTTTCATCTCTCATAAAAGGAAACGAGTAGGTGTAAAGGAAATTGATTTCATACATCAGGAAACTGACACTTACATACATATAGGACCGTAGAATTTAATATCGTTGTAAAGCTAAGCACGCATTTCTTTTTAAAGATTAATTTGATATGAGGAATTTCTGAAATACCTATATTTTTTTCTTATATTTTTTTATATTTTGTTTATTCTGGTGCAAACTTCGTGAGAATAACTAACTTATAAAACTGTAACCTGATCACTGTCACCACACTGTCACTGCCACTATTTTCTTTCTTTGATGTGTTAGCGGACGAATGGAAGTCGATCACATCAGTATTACTGGAGTTTTGTGAGATGAGTGTGTGAATTTGATGTACCTATCTTTAACTAATGTAATTGGCATATAGCCGTTTTTATTAAAGTAAAAATAAGTAAAGTTACCAATGAACACAGACCCTTATCTCATCTAACACAATTTACATCATCTCGTGATGAACCTTGCGAAGCACAAAATTGTAATATTTGAATATGTATGTCATGTCAGTGACACGTTCTGTATCATTTTCAGGAAATTAATTTAACATACTCGAAAAATCGAGATGATTTCTTCTTCGAATTTCATAAGCCTAATGTACGGGTATATTATGGAGAGAAGTGTGTGTATTTTTCAAAGCCTTATTTTGTGAAGGTTTTTATTACAATTTTGATGATTATTTTGGTTGTTAGAGTTCCATTCTTCTAATTGTCACATTTTAAGCATCTTTGTTACCCAAAATATTTTTACATTTTTTTAAGGGCAGCGAAAAAAAATCCTACTGACCGATGAACTTGAAATTTGGTGATAATGTTTTTATTACGTATATTTTACTAGCAAATACCAATATATTGATAAATCAGATTTATTAATTGAAACTCCCTCATTATTCCTATTACAACCAACTTGATTTTGCGGTTTTTTAATTGACGGTTGGCTTGCGTTTGATTACTGCCCCCCTAGCCAAGTTACCAACGTTTCGTATCGAATCTCTTTCTACAATCGTTAACGCCTTCTACTACCTACCTACCTACCTTCTATTTAATAATAATTAAGGGTTTTCGTCAAAAATTTTGTATGTCGTTTTTGTGGCGAATGAACACTTTTCTTTCTTTCTTTCCTTCTATTAGTATGGTCTGACCATGACTTAACTTTCAGATGTGTCATTCCCATACATTGATTCGTTTTCTACTACTGTTATCGATTGTATATTGTCAACTTGGCTACAGGTGCTGATGGTAAGTAATTTCGATAACAAATTTATTTCCCTCGGTTTTTTAAATTGCTGTGAACAAAAAACTTTGGTATGTAGGCTAAAAACTAAAAACTTTGCAATCGTTGCAGTTAACTTGGGGTTCTATAAAAAATGTTATTCTATTGACGAGAACGACTGTAGAGCAATGGGATTGACGAAGTATCCTTTTGGTAACGCTCGTCAATCCCATACATTTTGACTTTTCGAAAATCGCTATCTCTGATAATTATTGTTATTCAGCCTAGAGAGTCTGATCATATTATTAATTAACTCAATGTAATAACCAACAAAATTTTAATTCCACAAAAGTATCAATAATATATAACCTAAATATAACCACTTCGAAATTGACATCGGAAAACATAAATCTACGGCTGTCAATCTGGTGTGTAAATATAGGAAGGGATTCGATTAGCTTGTCAATACCATAAGTGGGCATATATTTGAACGTCTATCCGCCATCTTGGATTCCCGTTTTTATTATGACAACGAAGGATTTCTCGGAAAAACGTAAATGAGATTGGAAGACGCTCCTTTGTTTTTATTCAATTTGAAAATAGAATCGGAAATAAATATATGATCTGTTTTTGGATTAACTGTAGCGGAAAAAGATATCTAGGTCACTAAAATTTGGCTTTTTAAAGGTTAGTTATTTGGTAGGAAGGGACAAAAAGCAGATAAATAATTATCAATCTTATGAACATTAAAATGTTAGTATTTAGCAAAAATATATTAGTCTCTGTTTTAGGGGTTTAACTAACAAATTACATAATTTTTGAACTTCATAAAATATTGCGATGATATTTCAAAATATTCTAAAAGATTCAACTGTTTTGGTTAATTAGTAAGTTTATTAAAAAAAAAAAATGCTTTAAATTAGTTACAAACAACTGTAACTGTCATTCGTTGACAGTATCTGGATTTAAGAACAAGTAAATTGAAGTTGAAAACGTGTTAAAACCGTTGGCATAAAAGTAGAGTTTGACACATTTCTAAACTCAAATTCTCAATTCGAAAACCGAATACGAAGATTAAATGACAAATGACAAAACGCAAACATAAGCCACTCATCAAGAATTATTATTTTACCAGTCTGTCACAGTCTGTCATTACAGAGTTATAGACAAGCATCATTCGATGTCACCAATGGCGATGTATTAAAATTTCAAAATGTAAGGGTTATATCACGTGACATTTCGATAGCGTTTGATCTTCCTATAATTTTTTGTCATTTTTACCCGACTGCCGAAGGACGGTAATGTGTTTATCAGTCTATGTATATATCAAACATATATACATAGACTGATAAACACATTACCGTCCTTCGTTCCTGTGTGCCGTTCTAGAGACCAAACGCGAAGGCCAATTATGATGATTCTCACGTCAAAATTTGGTCTTTACCTTGCGAGTGTCCCTGGCTACATTAAAAATGGAAAATAGCTTGTTGAAGGCAGTTCGGTGATTTTGAACTTAGAATAACTATAAGTCCAGAGGCTTTAGGCAAGTGTTATTCGATGTCAGCAATGGCGATGTTAGAAATGTCAAATATAAGGAATTGATCCCGTAACATACAATACAATACAATACAATACAATCATTTATTTTGTAAAACATAGGTATGATTATAGTTGGTATTCAAAATAATGTGCACTATGTTTTGCCAATATCTGGCGTACAAAATTAACATAAATAAAATAAAATAATATAATACAATTAAGGTGGCATGTCAATATGTAACATTAAAAAAAAAAATAAATCAATTCAAAATATGTCAGTTAGGTAAACAGGTCATTACAATTTCAGATAAATAAACACATTCACACATAATCAATAAATAAAATCATAGCTGTTTAACTGGCAAGTCGGAATCGTCATACCTCTGTTTGTCAGTAGTGAACTCAGTGATGGAGTAGTAACATCTATCTACAAGGAATTTAAACAAAGACCTCTTAAATGATCCCAGACACTCTTTATTTCTTATAGCTGCTGGTATACTGTTATAAATTTTTGGGGCCATACCTAGCACACTTTTGCCGAAAAATGCGGTTTTATGAGAGGTAACATGAATGGTATTCTGATAGCGGCGAGAGCGCAGTTTTTCAAATAAATGCAGGTTACAGCGAACAAACACTCCCATTTCATATATGTACATAGACGGTAGAGTGAGCAAACTGAGTTCCCCAAACAATGGTTTACAACTCTCAATTGATTGCAATTTGGTAAACGATCGCAAGCACCTCTTTTGAGCTTTAAAAGCAATGTCTCTGTCAGTGGAGTTGCCCCAGAAAATGATTCCGTACCTAATGCCAGAAGCCACATAAGCATTGTATGCTATTTGTACTGTAATGCGGTTAACCGTTTTTGACAGTTTATACAGAGCATATGCAAATTGGCTAAGCTTCTTTGACAAAGCATCGATATGTTGTTTCCAAGTCAGATGACTATCTATATAAAGGCCCAGAAATTTTGCGACGTCACATTCAGAGATTGCTACGTTACCATATTTTATATTCAGTTTCGGTTTATTTGTTCTTTGATTAAATGTCATTATTTTAGTTTTGTTAAGATTTACTTTTAGGTTATTATTAAATAACCAGTTTATTATATTTTTAAGATCATCATTTATGTCATTTTCAAGAATATTAATGTCATTACTAGAGAATAAAATAGTGCTGTCATCAGCAAATAAGACCATCTGATGTTTACTGACCTTAGGCATATCATTTATATAAATGTTAAATAATGGAGGGCCAAGAATGCTACCTTGTGGAACACCAAAATTAGTTTTTCTAGGACGTGACATATACGTTCTTTCGACTTTCGAGCTTGCACATAACCTATCGAGCGCTGTGATTTGAGTGCGATTAGAGAGATAAGATTGTAATAGGTTTAATGCAGTTCCTCTAATCCCATATCGCTCTAATTTGTTTAGCAGTATACCATGATCTACATGGTCGAATGCTTTAGACATATCCATAAACAACGCCGCTACTGGAATTCTACCATCAACACTAGAAACAATTTTCTCGATCACGTCATAGATCGCCATGTTAATGGATTTACCTTTCCTAAATCCAAATTGCTCTCTGACTATGAGATCATGCTTTTCAAAAAACGACGAAAGGCTATTGTATATCACCTTTTCTATAATTTTGGAAAAAATAGGTATAAGTGCTATTGGTCTATAATTACCCATGATACTTTTATCATCTTTTTTATGAATAGGTTTAATAATAGTAATTTTTAATTTGTCCGGGAAATAGCCATGTTCAATGCAAAGATTAATGACATAACTTAAAGCAGGTCCTATTAATGGCGCTACCTCTTTGACCACTTTTGTAATAATGCCGTCATATCCATGGCTATTGGTATTATTTAAGGAGCGAATTACAGCAACTATATCTGCTGGTACTGTAGGAGGAATAAATATGGAGTTACAATTTGTATCAATATTTGCATAGGAAGGAGTAGAATTATTCGGTTGAATTTCGTCTATAAAATAATCATTAAAAGCTTGTGCAATAAGTCGAGGTTTATGTATTTTATTGTCATTTATTGTTACGTATTCAGGTATATTTTCTCTAGGATAGTTAATCTTATTTTTATTAATAATGCTCCAAGTGGCTTTAGATTTATTAAAAATTAACAATTCGATAGTTTTAGACATTCCCTTACATATTTGATATATTTCTAATTACTATCGCTTTTGATGATAGAATGTCACTTGTCTAGGGCCTACGGTATCCTTAAGAAGTTTTCCTTCACCGTTGCCACCAAAATCTAAAATAAACTTAAAAAGTACAAAAGAATTCAAAAAGTCACATTGATACTTGCCGAGATTTGAATTCACGACCTCAAAACAAAGGCATAAATTTCATTGACTCTCAGTTTTCAGAACACATAGCAACATGGAAGACATAAATTCCCGACATTCTTCTATGGAAATTAAAGCGCTTAAATTATATCCTTAATCTCTCCTGTGATCGTACCTTTCTCAACCCTTGTCAAGGGTAGAAATGTTCGCAGACACAGCCATTGCATTCTTGCAGTGGTTTACTTAATTATATATTATTATTCAAAGTAAATGTTTTATTGGATAGCAATAAGACCCGTCTTTGAATGGTTAAGCTGTTTATTACATCGTTTTGTTTTCTATCAGTTGGCTAGAACACAATTTTCCTTTCTTATTTTATAAGCTTCTGTCCCTGGCTTTGCCCGCTTGGTTACTGCTTCGTTGCTGAGTATGGAATCCAGGATTACATTCCCAAATAGGGCTAAAAGTGTCATTGGATTTTTATATTAAAAATCTCTCTGACAGCCCGGAGTTTTGGAATTGTCAGAGTTTCCCCGTGCCTCGGAAAGCACGTTTGGAGACATGCGAAACAGGGTGTAAAGCCCAACAAACCTCCATTGAAAAGGATATATCTTCCGACCAGACGCCGTGTTAAGTCTGGTCAACGGTTGATGTCGGACTGCTATATATGATCAAATCGCAGGTTTTGGGTGACGTCATGGTGGTGTTGATACCGAAACACACGTTAAGAGGAAATGCGATCTCAGACATCCGACTGAATTACCTAAGTAAAAAGTCATATTTCGAGGTTTGACTCTCGCCTATTTCCTCCTACAATATTGGGCCAATTTTAAGGATGTTGCATAAACTGGAAAAAGGATATATTCTGTGCCCCTATGTTTTTAAAGAGGTAAAAAACAGGTGCACTCCGCATCTGTGTTTGCGCATAAATTTGTGCACTTATTTATCTCCCGCGCCGATGGCTAGTCTCCACTGCGATTGGCCGCTGTTGAGTGTGTTCGAAATTCAAGTTGGACGACTATTATTGATATGGATGTGTTGGTGTTCCTGTGCAGACCCACGTCTTTTAGTCTATTTACATTTTCATAAATACTATACAAAACATACCTTCATATCTTTTGATATTTTATCAACTCATGTCTCATTTTTATGTATTCTTTGTTACTGTTAACACCTGAAAAGCATATTTTTAGTTATCTCTGATTGTTTTAATATTCTATAACTTATTTATATCGCTAATTTGTAAAATCTTAGAATATTTTATAATCTGAAATTTTCATCTGAATTGACATCTGTCTCTCCAATTTATTTTTATGAAGCCGGCCCTTATTTTTAGCTTTTCTTATTTTTATCTTTTTTACTAACGTGACTTACGTTTAAGCTCGCCTGAGCTAAACGTAACGTTACAATGTTTAATTATTATTGTAGGTAACTATCGTGAATAACACTTTGTTTTTATTTTAGATTGTTATAAATGATCATAACAGAATTCACATTTAAATTTTTCTCTCCTTAATATCCCTTCCCACTCTATCGATTTCTACTCCTACTCTTTGACTGTGTACGCCGTGCGATTGTGGAACTCTCTACCACCTGACATTAGGGACTGCCAAACTCTTGCAGTTTTTAAAAGAAGAGTGAAAGAACACTACCTTTCCATTCCGTCATAGTTGCATAATTATTTATTTTTTTAATATATATATATATTGGTAGGTCTATATCAGTATTTATCGTTTTATTATTTATTTCACAAATATGTTTGTATACATTATTATGTCAGTAGGTATATTTAATCTGTTATCGGTATTGTTTAATAGTTATTACTTAGTTATGAATCGTTTTATGTTTATTATTTTTCAACTCTACACACTATGTCTACATCTCTTTTTTTCTTCTTTCCTTTCGCAGGTATGCTGGAAGAGAATTCTATAGAAATAAGCATCACCTATGTACCTATTTTTCTGTTTATTCTTCTTGTCTGTATATTACGTGTGTGTGCATAAATAGTTAAATAAATAAATAATTCAGTTCAAATGTGTTGTAGGAGTAAACATTCCCTAACGCTCAGGCAAGCTTTCGCAACAGCTAACTAAATACAATTAGCAATAAATGTACTTATTTGAAACATTAGTGTTCTATTTATTTTACTATCAAACTTAATATTAAAACTGGTATTTAAACCTGACTTAATTGTAATCAATGATAAATCCTACTACTTAACACATTAATATCATAAAGGCGAAAGTTTGTGAGTGTGTATGTTTCTTACTCAATCACGCCAGAACGACTGAACGGATCTGGGTGAAATTTAACACGGAGATAGATTATAGTCTGGACTAGCACATAAGCTAGTTTTCATCACGGTATAATGTTCCCTTGGGATGATAAAACAATTTTTACTCGGGCGAAGCCGCTGGCAGAAGCTAGTTAAAATGTAATTAAAGTATGTCAATCATTCGTAGCCGACAGTTAATTAAATTCATCAAAAGTATTAAATATATATAAACTGATATATCTAAAGATAAAAATTGATTGTTTGTTTGCAGGCAGTGGGTAATTTCTGAAAGTAATTATCCGGGTTCGAGTTTTTTTCAGTAATTTAAAGCTTCTTCGAGTTTCATATGATAATTTTTATCCCGATAAGGGATGACCGAAAAAAATTGTTACTTTAAATTTTACAAACTTTAGTTATTAGAAAATAAACTTTCATAAAATATTACTAAACTTATATTGGCAAACAGCAAAACTCTTTTATGTTGCTTGTAAGATATTATGGTTCGCAAGTCTATAATTTCGTAAACTTTGGTCAATATTAACTAAACATTTAATTCAATGTAAATGTGTATCACTGTGTGTGATATAGGCCACGAGATCAGAATATTATTGTTAAAGAACGTGTCATTTATTTACATAGGAACAAATTAACATAGCATAAAATACTTCATTAACAATAATTACCTATATATACTCTTAAATCGAAAATTACGGTCACGTATAAAAAGGGCAGAGCTCATTGGGCGTCAAACAATTTGTCTACATCGCTGTCAACGTGAAAAGTGCCCAGAACGCTGGCGGTCCGCTAGGGCCGATGCCTGTCTGGGTCGCGGATAAATTTGAAAAAGAGGTACCGCGGCCCTGGCACAAGCAACTGAAGGAACACGGGTGGGTTTTAGTCAGTAAAAGTCTGACACGCCCTTCCGCTTCACCCAGAGCGGAAGAAGTCATTGGATGATTTCCCACGAAAAAAAAAAAAAAACATTGCCACATAGGACGGCAATGCTGATTCTCTGACCGAACAAAAAACATTAATAATTATTTGTTACCGCAAATAGATTCTTATCTCATTGATCAAACTTTATTTAGTGAGTGGTTTATCAAGTTCATAATGAGCAAAAATCTATACATACTTCTCCATCACATCATCATCAGCCTATTAATGTTCCCACTGCTGGGACACAGGCCTCCTCTCTGTGAGAGGGAATGGGCCATAATCCACCACGCGGGGCCAGTGCGGGTTGGCGGATGTCATATTATTATGTCTTCGAATTTTTGTTTCTAGGACATGCCGGTTTCCTCACGATGTTTTCCTTTACCGTTTTGAGAGCAGTGGTGATGAAATAGTTTACACAAAACAAAGCGCCTGCCTGGGCTCGAACCCACGACCTACATCTTATAAGTAGCGGCCGGGCCACCACTGCCTAAAAGAAAAATAATTATAAGGAAAGAATTCAGATATTTTAGCAGCAAATTACGAACTACTGTGTCGTTATTGAAAATTCTTTCACTAATAGAATATAAATTTGGATATTAATATAAACATGGAATTTTCCTTATAAAAGGCCTTGGCGGAGTGACCTCGCTCTTTAATAATATTTGTAAGACTGAAATTTAGCTTGGACGTTTACTAAGTTTTTTTTCTCAATAGTGAGTAGAAAAATGATAATTCTATTAAGTCCGTCAGTGAGATTATCAAATAATATTGGACCGGTATATTTTCCTTTATCAAATGGACCCCCGCGGCTTCGCTCCCGTCAACTGACTATCTATCTACCTATCTACCCTACCTACCTAGATAGGTAGGGTAGATACCCTACCTACCTATCCTACCTACCTACCCACCTATATACCCACCAACCTTGCCACTACCAAATAATGAATTTTATAGGCAAAACTTTCCTACTTTGGGTTACATTATTGCAATTTTCATAAGGACCTCTCATTTTTTTGAAAATTATTTATAGCCTATGTTACTCGAGAATAATGTAGCTTACCATAAGTGAAAGAATTTTTAAAATCGGTCCAGTAGTTTCGGAGCCTATTCGGTACAAACAAACACACAAACAAACAAAAAATCTTTCCTCTTTATAATATTGGTATAGAAATAAAAACTGACAAAGATAAAGCGCATCAAAGTTCAGGTGTGGGGGCGTATGATGTCACTTTGTCAGCATAAAGTGTGGCACATCGTGACGTCACACGATATTTCAACGCACTGTATCGTCGTAATTTTTTGATTAACTGGCAAAAAAAGTATGTGTCCAATATTTTTAGGTTATCTAACTGACAGACTAAATAGATATTTATTGTCGACTGTTATTAACTCAAAAGTGTAGGGTGAGATTCTTACCTACTTTATGACATTTAAGGCACTGGTTAGGTACCCTAAATGGTGATTATCTTCTTAAACATTGCAGCTGAAGAAAATATAAAAACTAGCTTTTACCCGCGAGTTCGCTCGCAGTGAAGCCATTAAAAAAAAAAAGTATCATATGTTACTTCTAATACCTCCAAAAATATATATACAAAGTTTCATGATGATCGGTTCAGTAGTTTTTGCGTGAAAGCATAACAAACAAACTTACATTCACATTTATTTTATAATATTAGTATATTATAGATGAAATGATGCAGTTCTGATAATTTGAGCTGTGGTTTTCTCCGAATTTAAGTTTTATAGTTTTGGTCGGAAAATCATTAAAAAGTGATTTAAATTCAGTTTTGCTGATGATATGAGCATGGAATTTATTCTAGGCGCAGGTAAATCTCAAAAATGTTGGCCTAAATGCATCTGCTAGCCATGTTACCTACCGTCTCAAGTCAACATCAATTAACCTGTAAAATAAACAACGAAATATTATCTCCAAATTGCAAGAGGAGAGCATGATCAAAGGTTTTCAATCTTCAGTGTGCTTTGCAGACAGATTAGTAATCACAGTTTGTTGATAAGATAACGCTAAAGCCTGAAGCCTTTACTTGCAAGATTGGATTGACTCAAGACTTCACTCCAATAACTAAACAACATTGAATGGCCATATAAATGTTACTGTAGGTAGATTACCAGGAGATACGGTAAGATTATAATTTTATTTAAAGTTTTGATATCAATTTCTAAATATGAATAATGACACAAATTATTTATTTAATACTTTTTGCACACAAACGTACAGAGGCGGACTCAAAGCCATAGGCGTTTTCTACCAGTCAACCATTGGATGATGCAGATACAAATAGTGGTAGTAGCAATGTATAAAGTTAAGCGAATCGCGTTTACTTAAATATTAGCTGCAATCCCAGAGGAACATTATACCGGCATGAAAAGTCAAAAGGCCTATATGCTATTCCAGACTATAATCTACGTCAGTGCCAAATTTCATCGTGATCCGTTCAGCCGTTCTAGCGTGATTGAGTAATACATATATACACACATTCAACCAAACTTTCACATTTATAACATTAGTAAGATTTATAAATATAAACCAAACTTACAATCTGTATTCAAAAAATAAACGAAATAAATAAATTTTCTTAAACAATTTATTAATAGAAATAAATAAAATCATTGAAAAACATTAGCGCTGTGACGATACTACTGCTAACTTCTTACCAATGTGCTCGCTAACTTTGACTTTGAAGGTCAAACGGTTAGTTGCCATCCTGATTTCCTTGGGGAGCGCATCCTACAGAGAAGTAGACTGAACGAAGAAAGAACAGTGAATTAAATCAGTGCGGTGAGTAGAACATTGAAGAAGGCGGCCCAATTTCTGAATGGCTGATAAATTATAACATTACATCAGGCCTCATCATCAGCCTTATAATGTTCCCACTGCTGGGACACAGGCATCCTCTCTGTGATAGAGGTAATGGACTAAATAAATATCACATCTTCAATTGTTTGCTTCTAGGACATGCCAATTTCCTCACGATGTTTTCCTTCACCGTTTTAAGAGCAGTGGTGATGAAATAATTTACAAAAAGTAAAGTGCCTGCCTGGGTTCGAACTCACGACCTAAGACACGTAAAACGGGGCCGTTACCATAGGGCCATCACTGCCATAAATAGATAAAATTTCTAGTGTCGGGTGCATACCCACGTTATTTGCCATATTTCGCTGAGTGAATGATCAAAAAAAAAAAATACGTAGACGCTCTCAAACTTGTTTAGTCTGTTTTTGACTGATTGAAGTAGCCAATTTAATTACTTGACCAATTTTCACGTTATTCCTATTTTTGTGATGATGTTTTGTCCTTTCAAGCAGATAATTTAAAAACTAAATAACAAAATTTCCGTTTTCTTCTAAACAAATTGCTAGATCCTACAGCCTGAAACTATATCTACCTACAAGGAACTGAGAGGCTAAAAATAATTAATGTAACTGTTCAAATTTTGAATAGACTTCAGTGTGAGAATAGAACATTACAGATACCTATATTATAGTGTAGGTTTAACCTTGAATAAGATAGAAATTGGAGTGAAGTATCATTAGTTAATGTCTAGGCCTTGTCAACGACGTCTCAGTATTATCTCTTTGTTACTAAATTAGAGGGAAACGAGTTTCTCACGCGGCTTTGCTGCCTTGACTTGTCTGTACAGGAACCGTGCATTCATCAACATTCATCATCATCATTTCACCCGAAAGACGTCAACTGCTGTACATATGCCTCCCCCAGGCGTCGCCACATTGACCGATCCCGTGCGTCTCGCATCCAGCGCCTTCCCGCAACCTTAACCAGGTCATCGGTCCATCTAGTGGGAGGCCTTCCAACGTATCGTCTTCCGGTTCGCGGTCGACATTACAGAACTTTTCGGCCCCATCGGCCATCCGTTCTGCGAGCAATGTGCCCTGCCCACTGCCACTTAAGTTTGGCAATTCTCCGGGCTATGTCGGTAACTTTGATTCTCCTGCGGATATCATCATTTCTGACGTGATCACGCAAGGAAAAAAAGAAAAAACATTTTCTGCACCTAGATATCTTGTCAATAATTTTTATGCCAAGAAGCTATCATTAGCATTTCCAACTGACTACAAAAGTAATAATAAATATACACTCACTCACGCGAAGCAGCTCTTTCACCAGTAGCAGCTAATTCCAAAATATAGATATTAATAATCAATAAATGAAACCTTTTGTTCAAGAATTGTTGAAATTGCTAACAAGCTCACTGGGGAACGAATTCAATACGGAGCAATATCAAAATGTGAACGAACGAATCAATGAATGAATGGTTCTCTTACTGAAGGTACATTTAATATAGATGAATGAAATGTATCCGATATTCGGAATTCGTTAGCCAATTGGGGGAATTGGAAATCAAAACTTCAATATTTTGATATAGTTTAGTTTTCAACGAAAATTTAGGAGAAAATAGAAAGGGTGGCTGAAATGAAAAATTAAAATCTGAATATCAAAAGGTTAGTAGACATCAATGACTACGGTAAATATTAGTGAAAACGTTTAATTGAAAAAGTTAATAATTCTGAGAACTACGCATTACGTATGTTAGCAAATTATAATGCCTGAATTTCTGAGAAATTTTGAATGAGAAAATTTAATATTATGCTTTTTCTCAGACTAAAAGATAAACTGGATTGAGGGCCAAATTAGCTTTGCCGTTGGAAAACTGTTGTCTCCATACAACGTCATAGAATGCGGTCAGTTTACCAACTGCAAATAAGTTTATAATTGCATGTCAAGTCTGCAATAATTTGGAGCTGTGAAAACCCCAAAACTATAAATCAACGTAATGAAAACATACGGACATTAAAAACGTATATTTTAACACTCGCAAGGGAATCAAAACATACAAGGGATTGCAGACCTGAGTATTTAATATTAATTTCAACTTGATACCTCCAGGCGTTCCTGAGAAAAAGGGCTTTTTTGCAAACACGTTTAGTTTGTATGACAATGCATAGTTAGAAAAGTGTCGTCATTTTAAATCCAATATGGCGGACAGCCCAACATGGCGACCTAGTTATTTTTTGTGCACTGCCATGATATGGGTATCAAATGAAAGGGTGTGCTGAGAAGAATACGATCAAAACTTGTTTAAAAAAATATTTTTTGATGAATAATTTTTAGGGTTTCTTTCCTCAAAAGGATAAAGGTATCCCTATAAGATGTAACGGATGCATTGCTTAACCATGTTGATGAGGCTATTATCATTTAGGTACGAGGTCCTCCAAAGTCAAAGTCAACCAGTCTGCAGATACCTATTATGTTTATATATTAAGGTATACATGTAATTACGGTCTACTGATTACACAAATGTAATACGCTTTAGGAATTTGACGACAAATACCGAGACTGAGCTTGATTGCAGAATATTAATATCTGAATATAGGTAGGTATGAGGTGTAATGGGGATTAAGAGAGGTCAGAGGTCACGGGAGATAAGGTTTTGGGGATAATCGATCTCTGTTTATGGCAGTGGATTAGGTTATCGCTAACTATTGCAGGATTTACACTGCGTTGGAAAGCAGCTATCCCACTTTCTACAAATATAATTTTATTTGACTGTTTATTTTATAATTATTATTTATTTATGTCTGGATGGATGGGGAGGAAGGGGACGGCCAAATAAAAGATGGGTGGACTGTGTGAGGAGTGGTATGAAAGAAAAGGGAGTCAGCGATACCGTGACGGAGGACAGGCAGGCATGGAAGAAAAAAACGTATTGCGCCGAACACAAGTAACATGGAACAAGGACGTGATGATGTCTGGAGTTCTGGAGTAACCAATAAGGCCTTCTCAGATGACTGGATTTGGTCGAAAATAACATAGATAAGTTATGGCCTGGATAAGAAAATATGATACTTTTGTAAACCCAGTAGCCCGTTCCAGTGGATAAATATTCTATTTGCGATTTTTACACGCTTTTATTTTAACTTGCAATGTATGTGTGTATGTTTATATGTATGTATGTTTATATGTATGTATATATGTAAGTGTGTTCGGGTCAAATCTTGCAACTGAATTTTAAAGCAGTTATCCTCCACCGAATAAGATGAAAATTTTCATACACGTTTAGTTTGCATGACAATGCATGGTTAGGTAAGTGACGTCTATTTAAATTCAAAATGGCGGACAGTCAAAGATGGTAGACTAGATTTTTTTGTGCACTGCCATGATATGGGTATCAAACAACGACGATATAACCACTTGACGGCGCATACAGTGCCCCGACGCTCGAAAACTATTAGTATTTTGTCGCCTATGTAAAGGCTTCGGTACTAGTACCTAACCATTTTAGTTGTGTCCAGTTATTAGACCTGTATGCACGCTAAATAAATACAAATTGTTTTATCTTTTTATTGCAATTATAACGCATAAAAATGCCCTCATGCGCCGTAAAGGGGTATGGGAAACATGCCAAGACATCTAGTTACAAAAAGGATGGCATAACTTTTCATCGGTAAGTAAACAGTACGAAAATTATTTTTAATTTAATCAGATTATGAGACACCGCAGGGATCTAGTTAAAATGGTAGATGGGGTAAACGAGCACAATTTTGAGTCCCGCGTTGATGTCTTTTGGAAAAGTCTCGCTCTTTCACTAGACAATTCTAATGCTTCTATCCCTTTCTCTTCCTTTGTATTTTTATCGTAAATATCTGTGCTGTTACTTTTAATAGCTGAAGTCGATATCGATAATAATAAAAAATGTATGAAAAATATCTATCTACTTTTAACCGACTTAAAAAAAGGAGGGTGTTCTCAGTTCGTCGAATTTTCTTATGTATTATGTTCCCGGATTACTCGTAGACGGCTTGACCGATTTGGAAAAATACTTTTTGTTTCTCTATGTCCCCGACACACATATTTATATTTGTAATTGATTGATTTTTATTAAATAATATTTATATGATTTTAATTGAGTATTTTTAATAATGTTAAAATCCATTTTATCGATATCGACAATTTTCCCTTAATCGAGTTGATCAACCCTAACGATAGCCATATTATTATTATTATTATATACTTTATTGTACACCACAAAAAACATACAGGACAAACATTAAAAAAAAAAAAAACAAGTGTACAATGGGCGGTCTTATCGCACTAGGCAATCTCTTACAGACAACCTTTTACCATACCTACGCAACTTACTTTGAACTGACCAATTGCAGCCGCGCGTTCTTCCTCGTCTCCCGGCCCGCGGTAGTGAGTCGTGTGCTTCGAAGAAATCGGCCTATAAGCTCTCTAGTGGTTATATTCTCTTTGGTATCAAATGACAGGGTTTGCTGAGAAGAATACGAAAAAAGCTTGTTCTAAAAATAATATTTCTAATGGATAAAATATCAATAAATTTAATTGGTATTGTGTCTGAGGGTATTTTAATCCAACTAGGTAATACCTACTTCTCGAATTAAGTATATGAAAGTTTATATGTTTGCGAATTTGTTTGTTCATTGATCATTCCTTTTCATAAAGCTTAAAGAATATGAAGAAATAGATAGATACAGATGAAATAAAAAAGGCGCACCTTGTTCTAGTAACTACAATTGTAATCTTACAAAAGTAACCAGATTTGTTCAATCCCAACATTGGATTTAATCATACCACACTTTGAAAACGTCCAATCCATTCTAATAAATAAAATCTAGTCACCTCCGACAATACACCTAAATTCTCTTCCTGTACTTCCATTTGTACCTCACCACCCGACAACCCTTATGATTACGTATGCAAATCCGGCATTTTTATTGGAGGCGCAATCATTGAACGGCATGAAGCCGAACGGTTAAAATCACAGAACCCATGTTCAAATGTAGAACATTTTAAATTCTTTTTTCAAATGTTTTATTTTTTGAATATGTTAATTGATGTCTTGTGTTTTACTTGTAAATCAATTTGTTAAACAGATTAAATGAGACATGTTTTTTTTCGTATGTTGGTAGCTTTGCGTTTGATCCCTATTTACCTATGATAAGTGATCACAATGAGAAGTACTACGATATGATTTAGTAGACGATGACGCATGCTTGCATAAACGTACCCTATTCACTAGAAACTTGAAAACTGGCTTGCAAGTTTTTAATTATTTGATTTTATTAAGTTAATTAATTTTGTTTTATTAAGTTAATTTTACTATGTAAATTATAACGTTTTATATAAAAAAATATATAAATTTTTATGTTTTATATAAATTTTTCGGGGTAAACTATTTTTATTTTCCGCTGATTAATTTATTCAATCTGCTTAGCCTTTACCCAAATACTGCTGCTACTGTATCGTCTGATCCAGTCAACTCGAAAGCCACGCCATGCCTAGATTGCTCAGATTTTCTTTCTGTCGACTACTCTTAACAACTGCCAAAGATCTACAAATATAATTTATTCATTTTTTTTTTAAACAAGCTTTTTTCATATTCTTTTCAGGAAACCCTTTCATTTGATACCCATATCATGACTGTGCACACAAAATATCAAGTCCATCATCTTGGGCCGTCCGCAATATTGGATTTAGAATGACGTCCAATCATCCAAACTAAACATGCATTCAAAATTTCATCTTATTCTGTGGCGGATAACTGCTTTAAAATTCAGTTGCACGATTTGACCCAAACACACTTACATACATACATAAATACATAAAAACATACATACATACATTGCAAGTTAATTAAAAGCTTGTAAAAAGCGGGACCAACAGCTTTCCGAGCCACAGAGAAATTGTATCAAAATACCAGTCATCATCATCATGCGTTCTGCGAGCAATGTGCCCTGGCCCACTGTCACTCAAGTTTTTTTTTAAATTTAATCTATAGGCTCGCGTTTGACCACTATCTGTTCTCTGATCTATCACTATCCTGAAGGTAAGCGATGATGTGGTCTACAGTGAATCACGCTTGCCTAGAAGAAACCTATTCACTCTTGACTTAAAGACCCAAAGGTTGTAGCTATCAGGGAACAAAGACTCCAGAAGGGAATTCCACTGCTTAGCTGTACGCACAATGAAAGTATGAGCAAAACGCTTTGTGCGTATGGGGGGGATGTCCACCATGTACCGATTTTATCGCAATTCTTCGGGCTTTGTCGGTAACTTTGTTTCCCCTTCGGATATCCTCATATCAGTAGCAACTATTTAAATTTCAATACAATTGAAATAAACATCCAAAACATTACCTTTAGTAACTAAAAAGTATCTCGACCTTAATCTATTTACAGGATAATGCCATGCAAGCGGAAACACAAATCTTTCCAACCCATATTTCATATCCAAATCATCGTTTAGAAGGAAAAACGCTGAAAATTCAGTAAAACACATATATCTTGTTGGGAAAACGTTTTCCGGATTAAAGAAGTGTATTCGGTGTATATTTACGACTTTCTACGTAGTTAAAACGGACCGAAATGAAAGATCTATTATGGGACGATAAAAATTCGATCGGGAAGCGGAAAATGCAATCGACTTTATATGAGTTGTTGAAATAAAATGGTTTTAATATGAAATGAAAGACTTTTCGAGAGACTTTTGGCTGAATTTGCTGGTTTTCATGATATATGAAGACATACTTAATTTTTTTTAAATGTTTTTCTATTAATAATTTCAATTTGGCATCTAAAATGAATCTTTGACGAATTATATATGGTCAACTTATAATAAATTGATTTTGACGGTAGATTTGAAACAGTGAAGTTTTTATTTATTAGAAACTATCTTCTACCTATGGTTTCACACGCGTGAAAAGTTTCTTAAAAAGAAACATAGTACAGGAATAAAAATAAGGTAAACCGTGACCCAAATTTCATCCGTATCTGTTGAGGCGTGATTAATTAGCTAGTATTCAAAATCATTAATTTTATTTATTGAATTTTATTGTCACCATACAATACGCCACATCTGAAAAATGAACATGAATCTAATGCCAAACTCTAATGCATAATACAACCATCTCAATGTAAGTAATTTACCAAATATAATCCATACAAACATTCATACATACATAACACAGGTACGTTCAAATCCACAGATATAAACCATACTAGATAACGCAAGTCCCTCCATCTCATCTGTATGAAAACCAAATGTGCCCTTTACAAACAATAATGAAAAAAAGTTTCAATTGTCTCGGCCAACATTTTTTGTAGTTTTTACTACTCAATTCGGCAAAATTAGGCATTTTTCTAGACTTCGGTTGATGTCCGGTGCCGATAATGCTAAAAGAAACAGCACAAAGTAAGAGCATTGCTCTCACCTTTAGTCTCGTTTTGAAACGCGAAGTCACACATACGTGTCATCTAGTTAGATCTATGTCTGTGTTCAAATCTGTTAGCTCTTCAGAACAATGTTTGCACAATTTCGTGGTTTCATTTGAACATCCCTTGATCGTCAAGGTTTAATAAAGGGATTCAACTTGAAATTGTACTTTGAGTGTGTGGAAGAAAATCGTTATTTGGTTCTGATTTGTAGGCTTATATCATGGTTATTATGATTCTTTATAATATTTGTTCAAATAATTTGTATTCCTCGATGTTTGCGATATTTTACAGAGTTACGTTTCTCGAATGAAAAATGCCTACAGACATTTACATATGGTTTAATTGAAATAAATTATTTTAGTTTGAGTAGCTTTACTTTACAAATAATCTGTATATGTAAATACATTTACTAAGAAAAATATTTTAACAGTAAATTCAAAGTCACTCCTACAAATTCCTATCGAAATATTCTTGTTGACCTTTCATAATATGTATAAAATGTAAATATTTATAGATATTAATGGTGGAGGTAATTCATTTAACACATCCGTGTACGAGAATATTAGTCTTGTGCGCCAGAGGGCCCCTGGCTATTTTCATAACGCATAGAGTTAGGAATGGCTAGAGAAGTCGGATTTATTAAAGACTATAAAACTTAAACTGGCCGCAGCTGGTCTTGTGTACTATTAGAATTTAAAACATATTTTTATCAACATTATAATAATGGTTAAAGCAGGTTTTAAATAGTCAGTAATTCTAATGAAAAAATCAACTGAGTCAATAGGTACGCATATGGTCGCAACAAAATTTCGTCATCATGTCTCTACCCTTATCTTTGTTTATTTGTAGTCAGGACCCCGACAATCTCCATTAATTTTATTGTATGGAAATGATAAGTGTTCACTTGCTATAATTATCGAAATATGAAGGCATACTAATGAATCCATCCATCTTCTTAAGTATCTATACCCCTATTTTAGCAGCAATCCTCATTCATACAACAACAGACATTAATCAGTCAGTCACTTTGACACAAAACCCCCTATATAAAAAACCTGTATCGAAATCTAATTGTTCCGCCAACCATCCACATTTATACCCCTATCCATTCCACACTAGCTTTGTGTCCAGGTATCATGGTGGCACACTACTCACCACCACAGCACACTTACACTTTGTTTATCAACACAAAACTCCTACATCGATAAGAATTAAGTTAAAATTTATTTGTAAAACAAAATTTTTGAACTGAATGGTACATATAAAACACAATTGTGCTATCTTGCCTGATTGACCACCTTCTAGCTACAATAAGAGATGATGAATGAGACTAACTCCATGGTACCATATTATTTCAATGATTCCAAAATTACATAAGTACGCTAAGCTTCAGCTGAATTGGTTGTCAAGAAATGCTTGAAAAATCGGTTACAAGTTGCCGGACACACATACGAAAGCAAGCGTGAAAAAAAAACCTGTTTCAAAATCTCATAATTCCCCTGTCCATTCACCAATAGCTCTGTGACCGGCTATCAGGGTAGCAATTTGCCGGCGGCGGCCGCGGACCGCCCTTTGACAAGTAAATTGCGACTTAGACTTGCAGATTAAACGCAGATTACATTTTGTTGGCTAGATATAAGCTGGACGTTTTCAGTTTTTAGAGATTTTTTGAGGTGTGAATTTTAGGCTGGATGGAATTTGGTCAAAGATTATCTAAAAAAAAAATGTTTTTATGTTTTTGACCAGTGATAAAGTGTGACCTGTACCTGACCAAAGGCGAAAAAAGTAATCTCATAACGGTTTTACTATGCCCAGTTTTTAAGGTTGGAATAAAAAATTCAACGTAGTTTTAAAATATAAATTAAACCAGAAGGGCCACTGAATTCTGAACTAGAACAAAAAATATGTGCTCAATCTTGAGAGAGGCCTTTGTCTAGCATTGCAATAATTACTTAACATATCACTTCAGACGTATTCTCAGAGAGGTCAGGCAGACGTTCACCTACGTATAGTACAGAATCCAGGCACAAGTCCAGACTTCAGGCTAAAAATAATCTCATCACTTATCTACTCACCCAAAAACAGTTCCAATACTTCCTGAACATAAAATTGAAACATCAGCGTTCCAAAATAGTTAATAACGGAACTTTGGAAGAAAAAAAACCCGGTTTATTGATTGCAGAAACACAAGGTCATTATGAGTCGACGTTTTTGTTCGCCCTTTAATATCCTGGTCTAAATATCTCGGCCCTGGCTAGCGGGTTTTTATGAAAGAGTTTGCTAATCGAGTATTTATACATCGTAATACTGTTCTTCTTCTCTTCTATGTGAGGGATGAAATCATATTTTGTTTTGGGTTGTGGGTTCATGAAATCTGATTCAAAAAACTTTGATCTCAGATCTTCATATTTTTAAGCAGCGGTTGAGTAGAATTTCCCAAGGATTTTTTTTCCGAGCACCTTTAGCTTAGGTAGAGTATAGTTAAAATTAATTGTCAACATACAATTTATGATATGCACATTTTTAGGGTTCCTTAGTCAACAAGGAACCCTTATAATTTCGCCATATCCGTCTGTCCATCCGTTCGTCCGTCCGCAGCTTTGCTCAGAGATTCTTAGTACTAGAAAGCTATCATTTGGCATATGCATAATAGTCACACCGACAAAGTGGTAAAATTAAATCATACAAAATACCTTTTTTATGTACACGTAAAGTGGGGATGTTTTTTTCCCTTCCATCCCATGGTGTTGATATCGATGGATAAGCCATTCAAAAATATCAAGGGTCTGTGAAAACCATTTAACGATTCAGGGATCCGTTTTTGTAAAATTAAGGTTTGAATGGATTATTTTCTGTCAGCTAAATGATTGCTTTCGGATATGTGAAAAAATTAACGGCAGTAGTATATATAACGAAATTAAAAGCAAAACTATAACAGCTAAGTAGGCTTTACAATTTTACGAATAATAGTCGACCAACTTATAAAATGTACTTGGAAAAGTAAAAAAAATCTATATTGATCTAATTGATAACAGTTATCGAACGGCGAAGTTAATTTTGTTCCTTCGTTAGAGCAATGTTCGGTGCTTCGATTGTTTATGAACGTTTGTAATGTTACCTATTTATTTTGGTGAATATAGCTATTTACACGGCACCCTCGGCCAGTTTTTTTTATAAAAATCTTGATGATATTTGGCAATAGATTAAAATAATCTAAGTAAATTCAAATCTTGAATATAAAATATGAATTGAACATAAACATAACATCACGCCTGAATTCCTCGAAGGGTTTTTCCTCTCAATTTGAATTAAGAATCAGCTAATCAATTGACAAAAAACATCGATATTTTAATAATTAAGGGTCATTAGGAAAATTAAATTATTTGTTTTATACAATCTAATCTCGGTATGTTAAGAAGGTCACCCAACCACGGGCCAGCCACCTCGGAAAAAGTTGCTAAACCTTGAAGATCGACCCGTGCAGCTAGTAATATTTACACACGAGCTCCATTACAATATGATATACAAATAAAAATAATTCACCTTCAAATTGTCCCAATAAACGAATCCAATTCATTAATATTACAACAGTTAAAATCAGCCAGCTGCGGCTGACAACAAGTTGTAAAATAACAACACGTTTGCGGTGACAGGGACTGTAACTGACCACAGAGCAAACAGAAATGAGATTTAAATCAAAAGCTGAACAATTTTATGTAGTTTACTGCATGTAAATTGAGCTGTAGTTATAAAGTTAGTGACTTAGTAAATGTGGACATGATTTGATTTCATTTTCTTGCTCATAAGCATACGCATATATTGTTCTTGTAGCACTACAGAGAGGATGCCTGTGCTTCAAGCTTCCTCTTTGTGAAAAAGCTGACGTTATCTCCCAAGGGAGCACAGTAGGGTTTGGTGCATGTTACATGTCTTCGAATTAAATTGGTTCTAGAACGTGATCTCACTCCTCTATGATTATTATCCCAATTCGTCGTTGAAGTTCCTAGTTGTCTTTTCTTACATACGTCTCTATAAGCCGTCATCTAAGTGTTCCTTCAAGGTTATTATCATCTGCCCTTTTAATAATTTATTTGTGGTCGACGCATCTTTTCTTCTTCCAACTTTCCTATTATTCGTCATCTCAGTAAACGCCTTCTTTATATACATTATCATATATCCCCACTTGGTTAGATGTGCCATGGGCTAGGCAAATTTATTAAAGTTTGCCCCTTTGTCAAGGGCCGCGCGTATCCTTACTAATACTTCATACTAATATTATAAATGTGAATGTAAGTTTGTTTGTTACGCTTTCACGCAAAAACTACTGAACCGATCATCATGAAACTTTGTACATATATTCTTGGAGGTATTAGAAGTAACATAGGATACTTTTTATCAAAAAAAAAAAAATATAATGGCTTCACTGCGAGCGAAGCCGTGGGTAAAAGCTAGTTATAAATAATATGCCATCGGAAGATGTGTTCCATAGCCAAAAAATATAAATAGCACAAAGGTGCTTTGAAGGAGGCATACAAATTTGAATTGTTTATTTTATTTTAATTTTGCTATTTTATTGTTAATTTTTTATGTTTAAATATAGTGTAAAACATTTTATATTCTGTGGTATAACATCATCTTGGAATACTATAAGATGTTGTTTTTATAGGTGTAAATAAATAAATAAATATTTCATACAGTCCTTTCATCGTTTCTTGGGTTTGGTTGTTTCACTTATTCCAATGTATAGAGGTCGGCGAAAAATCTACTTTTGTTCCATGCGTCTCTATCGGCTGTCATCGCGGTACTCGCTTCTTTCAGTCATTATTTTAGCCATATAATTGTTCATGCAATCTGTCCTCAATTGCCTCCCCTTTGCCTCTACGAGTATATTATTAAGTCATAATTTTTGTAAAAAAGATTTTCATTTTTCACTTTTTAGTTGTGGTACATAATAACCGTGTTCTAAATCAATATAAAAAGTTTTAAGTAACCTATCATTTTCTTCAGTACACAGTTCAGTTGATAACCTATCTGTCCAAAACCACAAAACTTTACTCATATCTAACAAAGACTCTATTAGAAGACGAAAACTCAGACAATAAAGATAAGTAAATATAACTAAACACACATACAACGAATGCGAAAACCAACTTCCAAGAAACGACCATCGAAGGACAGGCTTCTTCATATCAGACAGAGCATTATTGTGTGTCCCAGATGTTGGCCGCATTATCGTGGTTATGAGTTAAATGTACCGACCCGAGACACAGTGGCACCTAATTGGAAAACTTGAAAAGGTGTGAGGTACCGCAAACAATTGAATTTTCCCTTTCGTCAGGCTTGTTGTGTTTGTGTAAATGTTTTCGGGAGGTACTTTTGAGTTTGTTGCTTGATTTGTTACTGATAATATAAGGTACAAACGGGCGTTAAAATGAGACATAGAATTCTAGGGAGAGATTGTTACACAAATATGAGCTGTAATTAATTTATTGATTTATTTATTTTAACTTCATGGACAGTAGTGGTGGCATAATGACGTTTTTTCAAAGCTAAACTTTTTCTATTTCTTCTGTGCCAAATAGGTTAGCCAATAAGCCACCGCCTTATCTTAGGAATGAGGTGAATTCGCTTCCTAACTTGCCGAAAACTATTATTTTGCTTTTTTTAATTAAAGAAACGGTGTCCTACACTAGGAATTTCTTCCTGTATCGTGGGTGCGTTTACAAACATATAAACTCACATACATAACACCCAGAACCGGAACAACTAATTGTAGGTCATACAAATATTTGTTCCGTGCGGGAATCGAACCCGCGACACTCAGCGCATTAGTCAATCGCTCAACCACTGCGCTAACCGTGCGCCCACTGTCTGTCTGTGTCTGTCTGTGTTTCTGTTACCCTCACTAATAATAATAATAATTCTAATTTAATATCTCTAATTTATTTTTTATTGTTCTAATGTAAGTGGCTATTGTTTTAATAGGAATAAAGATATTTAAACCGAATAAGCAATAGCGCGCTGTATACTGAGTGTTAAATGAACACATCGAGTTTGTAACACTGTATTGCGCTCCAAAACCAAGATAAGTAAATGACTCAAAAGGCAGCCTCATTTCAATGGGACTGGGCAGGATATGTCTGCATGTACGTTTCATTAATATTTCTTCGGGCGGAAGAACATTCGGGAGTCGTTCTTCGGACTATCGTTCGTTCGACCAACCATTCTTCGAGCCAAATGAACTTCGGCCAATCGTGACGCACTCAAGATTGCATGTTTTATTAATTGTCTTTGGATCTCGTTATGAAATTAATTGATAGAATACTACACTATGGCTCACTGTCATTGGTTTTTAATTCCAAAAAATTCACGGCTTATGCAGAATAGGCTTCGGAATTAAAGGGACGGGCAAATATTACATTATTATCATTTATACTTCGCGTAGTCCAAGCTTACCTCGTTAATTTCTTCAAAAACATATTCTCAATTTCTTAACTTCATGATACCTGTGGAATAAACTACAATACAAACAAAATTCCAAGATGCATACAAAAGCCGTGACTGCAATCATACTGCACAAAAACTGGAACCAAGTATGCGTCTTTGAGACGGTGCACAGAGTTTTCGAATAATTTATTTTTATGCCAAACTCTTGGCGAGTTTATACCAGTCGGCCATTCACTCGAAAACTTTCGGTCGGACGGGGTATGGTAAGCAAACAAAAAATGGAAGATTTCTTGAACTACTTCGTCCTTGTTTGTCTCGGGATTTCAAAGAAATAAAATATGCGGGAGTTCAAGATTTAATGGCGAACTTCAAGACTGGCTCATTGACTATTTGCACTAGTTTTTTGAGGTTTATTTCGTGGTGGGTTTACTTGGTAACTTAGGGAACTAATCAAGGCAGCCTCTAGACCAACTTGACGAACTTCTCGTATTTTGTAGAACGAGTGTTGAATTCGGTACCCATTTTTAAATTTCAAGATCCTCTGTGAAAGAGGGAACCTGAATCAGTGGACTCTATACAATATATACAAATAAATAAAACGTTTTTATTGAATGCATGACATGTAAAAGTAAATACGGTACTAATAACAAATACGCAATTTTGAAGATTTTTGTCTGATTGATCCGGGTAATCGCCGAAACGGCTGGAACAATTTTGACGGGATTACAACTGGTAGATAGTTGACGTAATAAGGAGTAACATAGACTAATTTAATTCTGGAAAAATAATTAGGGCTCCGCGTAAAAAGCCGCGTTTTTGTTTTACGGGTTTGACGCGGACGAAGTCGCGGGCAACAGCTAGTTTTGAATTATAACCTCTGAACTCGAAGACATAACTACAGCAAATCGCGCATTATGCCAATGGATGTAGAAACTACAGAGCTTTTCCTGTTACGATACTTACATACTCATTTTGCTTCGTCGTATGATCGTACTGTATGGCGGGCTTGTGGGTATGACTCATAAACGCAAGCTGGTTGCTAGTACTATGCATTTTTCTGAAGAACATGACCAATATGATCAGTGTAGGTATTCTAAGGTGTGTTGAGAAACCAAAATATGACCAAGGTTTTGGTATTTTTTCGGTCACAAGACCGTTTTATATGGACTGAACACACTCTCATTAATCAAAGTACCACTTTAGTCTTAAAAAACGGCTCCCCTACACTATTGATTTCAAAAAACGAACGTATCGATAAATCAATTCGATTAAAAACCGGAATCGAATAGAATGAAGAAATCCGTGATAAGATTAATGTCCAGATTCCGAATGGTTCATTATCGTGACCGGGTGCTCTGACGTAACTGATGTCTTTCCTTCGGAATCCTCCGGGTATCTTGATTGTTAAGTTCAATATTACTAACTAGGTTCTTCCAGTGGCTTTGCCCGCGTGGTTTATTCGGCATTTTTCTCACAGGAACTTCCTACCAAGATAAAATCTATCTTATGTCCTCGTTTGTTAAGTTCAATATTAGTTAGCAGCTTATCACAGCGATTTTACCCACGTTTCGGAAATTAACACTAGGGAACGTACTATAGGGATAAATAGTATTGTATAGGTACCCAGTAGGGCAGGATATATTATAGTTTACTAATGTACCTTGCTACTAGTGTACCTTGTTACTAGTGTACCTTGTTACTAGTGTACCTTGTTACTAGTTTACCTTGTTACTAGTGTACCTTGTTACTAGTGTACCTTGTTACTAGTGTACCTTGTTACTAGTACCGTCTACCAAGTTTTGTCCAAATCCAAATCCGTAATGCCGTTGTTTTGTTCAAGAACGACACAAAACAACGGCATTACGGATTTGGACTAAATTAACAAGCATACAAACTTTTGCATTTATATTATAGCGGGATATTAGAGGACGGGGATTTCCCCCTTAATCGACAACTCCCTGATAACTCTTTGGAAACTGAGATGTCCTTTAAAAATTGAATTAACAAACATACAAACTTTTGCATTTATATTATAGCGGGATATTAGAGGACGGGGATTTCCTCCTTAATCGACAATTCCCTGATAACTCTTTGGAAACTGAGATGTCCTTTAAACATCGCTTCAAAAGTCGATTGTTTAAAAACAAATGAGTTCGATGTCATAAGCTGTCACTTGAATGAGGTTTGAACTTTATAGAATAGGACTACGATTGTCATTTTAGTGTAATGTTAGGTAAAATGAACTTACTGTATAGCCATCAAGTCAGCTAAAAGTCGGGCAGATGACGTCATGCCTGTTGTCTTTTCATTGACGGTGAGATTATTTCGAGCAAGGTTATTTTCGTAGTGGGTAAAGAACAGATAAATATTTATGCATACATCTGTACTTATGCATCTTACGCACAGTGGGCGTGTGCACAGTGTGTGGCAATAACCTTTCTCTAAAAAATAATTAAAGCAATCTCAAAGCCTATATAAAAGTTAAAACGAGGGTCTTAAACATGTGTGCATGAAATAATTAATATTTACTTCTATTTTGAATAGACCTTAATAACGGCGTATAGAAAAACAAACTATTAACCTTAAAAATATTTTAAATATTTTTGAGGTTAAAATTTTGTTTCTTTATTTTAAAATTAATCGTTTTATTTTTTTCATTTAATTAACCCATCAGTTTAATTATTTACAAAAACCTGTAGAATATTTATATGTCCATAAAAAAGTAATTTAATAATATTACTCTAATCAAAAAAAAAAAAAAATAGTTCCCCAAGATAGAGGTCCTTCCTAGTTTGGAAACCACTGTCCGTACAAACTAATTGTTTTAATAGTTACAGACCAGATAATTATGTAATAGTTCTAAGACTCACATTGTAACAGTGAAAAAATAAACTCATCCTTAGATAAATGTGTTAGTCCTAATATGCATGACAGGTTTAATCCCGAATTTTAGTATGATATTCATACTGTTTTGCTGTGATAAATCGCACCTTGTATATCTGTGATAAACAGCATTTTTGCTCAGTTGTAATTATAACACAGTATTATTGTATTTTTACCTATTTTTCTAATATGAAATTATGCCAATTATACTACATTAAATAAAAGTGGGACTCCCACCCACATAATGCAAGATGATGAATGAAAGAAAGAATTAGTATGAGGAATGAATGTACGAGAGGTATAAAAGATTGAACGGAACGACTGAGGTTGAGCACATAAGGCGCCAATTACGTTGGCGGGGATTAGAGTTAAGATAGAAAAAATATGCATGGCAATCTACCCGTGCCTCAAATTTTATCTAATCCGTTTAGCCGTTGAGACGTGATTTATAACAAACATACTTTTTTTGAACTATAAAGTCTACTAATATTTACAATAACACTAATATAGACGTAATAACTTTCGGGGAATGATTGCAAAAAATGGAATTAAAGCCAAAGTTAGAAATGTTTTCAACTAGATCCACAGTAACTACATAGTTTTCAAAAAAAGTAAAAATAAAAATAACGAGAAAAATCATGAAAACTTGTTTGTTTAACGTTATGTGATAACTGTAGTTCTGTCTGCAATTTTTTTTAAACGACGTCTTAATAAAAAACATTTTACAAAAAAATACTACCGACTTACAAATAAAAAAACTACAAAGTCAAAAATAACTTTATTTTTGGAAGTCGGAAGTTGTCTTTCATAGGTACCAATTTATTGCGTTATGGACAACGACTTCTAAAAATAAAGTTGTTTTTCACTTTGTAGTTTTTTTATTTGTAAGTCGGTAGTATTTTTCTGTAAAAAGTTTTTTTTATTTCTCACTTTTTGTTGCACCTGCCTAATAGGCAAGTTGTTTAGTAAGGTACCTATAACGCCAGAATAGATAACCCGTATGAGAGAATTGCGTACCCCTTAAGAGCGTACTGGCGTGATGTTATGGTATGAAATGGTATAAACAATAAACAGACACGCGATTGCAGCAATCCCGAGAGATTTGACGTAATTTATTGAAGAGTTCTGTTGTATGTCTTCAAAGTTCCTCATCAGATCTTCACCAAATTAAAATGGGACCAATTTCAAAACATACTCTTTCAAACACAAAAAGAATTTTCAAAATCGGTCCACAATTGACGGAAATATCGGTGAACATACACAAAAAAAAAAACAAACATGAAGTCGTACATAGAACCTCCTCCTTTTTGGTAAGTCGGTTAAAAATGGTGGAGGTTCTTAATTCATCGGCATCTCTTTATTTATTTTTTTTATTTATGTTTCCTGATTACTCAAAGACGCCTGGAACGATTTAGATAATTCTTCTTTTGTTTAAAAGGGTATACTTCCCAGGTGTTCTCACGGTCATCAGGTCAGGATCTGATTTTGGGCTCCCGGAGAAATCAAGGGAACTCCTCAAATATTATAGGCATACATATAGCGATTTTGATATTTTTATCAACAATGCAATCGTTTACATTCAGTCAGTATCATTTGGTGGAATGGAACTGATGAAGAAGACCACAGTACACTAACACTTATACACAGACAGTATGTCACGGGTATAAGATATATCGAACAGTTAACCGACTATGATGAAGCAAATACTTATAAATAGTACTACCCATTATTTATAAGTATTTGCTTCATCATAGTCGGTTAACTGTTCGATATATTTAAACGCAAACAAAAAAAAATACTTTTTGTATCCAAAACTAATCCGAATTCCAATAAATATACTGATTGCATAGCAAAAAAGTTACCTAAAAAAAAATATTATTTTAGCAATAATTGTGGGGCTCCTATTTCTATCTGCAGGGTCTAAAGTTACCTAACATGAAAGCGATGACGTGAGCTAAAGTGACCGAGCAAAGCGAGCGAATTTTTTGTTTAACAAAAAGACAAACCGACTTCCAAAACAAAACACTGCTAAATGAAAAACTTTCTTCTCCAAAGTCATTGTCGAAAAACGATAAATAATAGGTACCAAAGACACCGACTTCGGAAAAGCAAGTAATTTTTCGCTATCTAACATACAATGAAAAATTAAAAAGTTTTTTTTTTACTTTTCATTGTAGGTTAGGACACAGATAATATAATACTAGCATGCAGATGCCTCATCCTATACAAAGAAACCGTGCCGACGCGTTTTTCATCTGATTATACCTATTTTTTTTTGTAAATCGATCGCGTTCGGTTCCGTTCCACGACGATAGATAGATCACCATCTATATCCGTGGAACTGAACCGAACGCGATCGATGTAAAATAAATAATCAGTATAATCAGTACAGTACGTCGGCACGGTTTCTTTGTATGGGATGAGACACCACTGGTTAGGAAATTTAGCTATGATTTTGAATGGAAATAAAAAGTTTCTGTGCTAGTTAGGATCAAAGGCGCTATACAAGTAACATTCTATCAAATATCAAAGAAAACTTCACCATAGAGATTGGAAAACAGTCAAATATGTATAGGAATGCAAAGCGCAAGCCAAATGTCATGTGCCAATCCATTCCATTTGGCATTTCGAACACCGCCATCGCTGATTGAATGACAATTTATCGCGATGCAACAATGCAACAATACGTTTTGTAGAAATTGTTCTATGAAATCGCATAGTTCTTGTTGCGATCAGTAGCTTTAACATCCAAAAGTGGCAAAAACAGAATTCATTTCTCAATGCGTTGTTTTCAACATGAATCAAAGGCTGGACCACAGTTCTCCGTTGTTTTCCCAACACACACATTCGATTTATGAGCACGACAACATGATTGTAGGACGTGCGAAAAACGTGATATTTTTTTAAGTAAAAACTTTTTTTCGTTGCTGTCATGGTGAGTAGATTTTTGGGGAGTCACGTATGCAAAGTGCAAATGGGATTGTATTAGTAAGTTTAAGTCATCTGTCTGTTTGTCTGCATAGTAAAGAACTGTGTCTTTTTAACCGTTTGAAAAGTGTTTTTCTTTAAAGGATGTGCGAGAACGCGTAGCTAGGGCGACTTCCACGATATGAGCTTGCCTTCGCTGGACTAGTATTTTGAGTCGTTTGTTCAAGAACGACAAGATGCTAAATCCTCGCACAGCAGAGTTCGCTGCGCATCCATGCACTCAGCTTCCTTATAAAATTCGGTGGGTGCGTCGAATTTTTGACAGGACCCGTACTTAGGGTCCTTTCGCGACAAATAACTAACAATAAGAAGTTAGTTTGGTGGGCTGAAACCCTAAATACGAGAATTCTACTCGTGTTTGGCCAAATTTCAAGTAAAAGTTTATCAGCGTTTTTTTTTTCAGATGTCATTGGCCGCATTTTTACTTTTTTTTAATCCTGTCGTTGGTCGCGGGTTTTTGTTATCACTTGTTGACATACGTACGTGGAGTTCATTGATTTTAAATATTCATAGTTTACAAGCAATAAAACGGTCGGGAGCGGTTTAATGGGTTTCTGATGGATTGGGAAAAATTGAATTTTTAGGTTCGAAAATGGATTGAATTTTGAATGTTTTGTTGGAATTGTAATATTTTCGAATAAATGTTGTAAGCAAAAGGTTTTTTTTATTTAAAGTTCGTTAAATTATCATTCTTCGAATCGAGTTTAAGATGACGACTGTCGCCAACGACCTTGAGGGAACAAAACGCGCACTAGTTTCACACCCACGCGACCTAAAAGTCATTAGTTTTCTGTACTTTCCTTATTATTCTATGACAAAATAGGGATCAAAATGTATATAATTAAATTATCTTTGTGATGGTGAAAATTTCATTAAAACTTTCTCAGCGGGATGCAATTGTCGTTTTTTTTTGTCCGTGATAGATATAACTTTACAAATTAATTGCACTATGTTATACGAACTAAACTCAAAATGATCTGATATATCAAATTATTAAGACATTGGTCTAATGTAACATATATATTTTTCAAAAAATTACGACTAGCCGTTTAGGCGTGATTCTCATTTTAAAATCAGGTACTGAAGGGTATCTACGCCTTAACATACTTACATACCTTTGCCGTTTTATTGGACTATGAGGGCGATGGATCAGAGATTCACAAGTGCAGACTTTGGGCACACAATTGTGCACTGTAATATATCTTGCGCCAACGTTGGCTACTCTTCGCAAAAATTGGCCGCTGTTCCCGAAATGTATTATTGTTTCAGCAAATCATAAAAAATGTATCATATCAACTAATTATACTATTGTAAATAAAACAACTTAACAAGATAAAAATAAAACTTTGTCAAACAGTAATTTAACAGGATTTTCACATTGCCTCTAATTGAAAAAATTTAATTTTTCCTCATTTTAAGCCAAAAATATACGCGAAATCATTTCCTTACGTAATTATATTTAATTTCTTCTGCCATCCTAAATGCTTAAGAAAACAGCTCTGCGATACGACGCGCTCTTAAGTAACCCAATTTATTTTACATCATTAAGAATAAATAGCACATTAATAATCCCCAAGAAATCTATTAAATAAATTACTGCGACAATTTGTTAGCGCAAACAGATTTCGTTTACAATGGACATTAATTTTACTGTTTACAGTGTTTATGAAACCAATAAAATGATTCTGGGTTTGTGGATAAGATTATGGTTTGTATCCGCCATTTTGTGATATTACGATACCTGATTATCTTCATTGTAGTAAGCTTCTTATTGAATTCTCAAAATATCGTAGTGAAAGGTTAGCACGATGTAAGTGGGGCAGTCTGTACCGTGTTCAGGATTTGTAAATAAAGGCGGGCGCATACAGGGAAGACAAGATAATGTGACGAGAATGCGATAGGTAACCCTTTTTTTGACGTCTTGATATTTCGCGCCCGTATGTGAAGCCTTATGATCAGTGCCAATAATTTGCTATTGAGATTCAAGATTGGTATTTATCCCACAATGTTTAGTTTGGTTGAAGGTATGTCTCTGTAAGTACCTACCACCTACACATTTTAACTGTTTGATGTTTCTACGTTCTATGTTTAAGTCGATGAATATGTTTCCAAGCGAGTTCAAATCCAAAGTTGTAGACAGTTTACCTAAGGGAACACGCAATGAAATTTTCAGAATAGGGTTTGAACTCAGAACCCCATCATCAGCCTTTTTAATGTTCCCACTGCTGGGATACAGGCCTCCTCTCTGGAAGAGGAAACCCCATGTTATTAACCATTCAACAGTCAATAATCAACACATTTTTTTCGAAACAGATATTCCCGAAAAAAATAACATCGCAATAAAATCTAGTCGCGTACTTAATGTGTGTACCTCATAATACAGACCAGAGAAGGAGGGGCGAGAGAAAAAAGGTTTCTCTTGTTATTCAAATGAGCGACAAACTCTTGGAGAAGTGAGCAAAGATTTCAGCTCCTGCACTCGCAAGTTCGCAACTTTTTTTCATCGGAGTTTTGAATATTTCGTTCATCTCCTGTCATTATGGAGAGCAATACTTCTTAACTTTAGTAAAAGTTGGCTGATTTGTAACATTATTTCCTGGAACGTGTGAGTTGTTTCCCTGTTGTTATAGAAATCAATTTTAGTGACATTATGATATATTGGAATAAATGGTGTTTAATATTGTATTTGGGCAACGTAAATCTATCTAAATATGACATTTTTGCCATAAAATGCAACCTCAGAGATGGTTCTCATATGGTTTGAAAAACGTACGGGCTTTTGAAGAGACTTTGCTGGGTCAGCCATGATATACCGGCTTCATAGAATTTAAATTGCCAAAAAAGACTGAAGTGCAAAAGTTTCACTTAAACATTAATAAAAAACTAAACATGTCAATAATTTTACTTCCATCAGTTTCAGTATTATGGATTAAAACAATTCTACTTGAACTTTAAGATTTGTTATAACGAACTAAATATAAACCTACTAAAATTCGCCACTTAAATCTCATTCTATTACTAAAATCTATAATTTCCTTCAGTCAAATCGAATTCACAATCCAAATTAAACCAAAAAAGGGGTCCTTTTATCCGCAAGAGACCTTAAAGTTGATCAACCGCGGAACCCTTTTTAAGTTAGTCGAAAAAAAAATGGCCGCCAATCGTCCTGGACTAGTGTCATAGACATGGAGAATCGACTGACTTACATATATTATTAAAAGATTACCATTCTGTAAAAAGAGACAAAGTGACTGTACAGCCAATGCTTGTATCTTTTCTATAGGCCATAGTTGCAAAGATGACACTGTAATCTTGTGACGCAACTGAATCAGACTTCTCATAATGCGTCTTTAACTTCGAAGAGTTGACGAAACCGCGCTAATCGGGGTATATGACTGCTTTATAGCACTAAATAGTTGTATTTCATATTAGCATAATAATATTAAACAGTAAAAGTTTGTCATTAATTTATATTAATTATCTTGTTCAAATTATCTTACGTTTTCTGTAGATCATAATGGTGACACTGCAAGCCGGTGACATGGCTCGATCCGAATTAAAAAAAAAGACAACTGAAGCTCTAGACAAAGTGACGTTCTACCAGCAATAACGATTGTTGAAAAGCCCAAATGTAAGGTATTGACCACATGACATTTCGAAAGAGCATAATATTTAAATCACATATATTTTATCTTTTTATAATATATAAAATACTAGTATCCACTTGCATCTGAATAAGCTTAAAGCCGACCCCTACATAGTTGAGAAAGGGTTATGCAGGCAGACTAATGCCACGCTGCCTTTGGTAGTAAACCAGTTGTCTACACTAGTAGTCATCAGATATTCATCGCGTGGCCAGAGGCGCTACAGCTTCTTGCCACAGGATGACTTTATCTTGCTTACACTTTTCTGCTGTTTTTCACTACCTACATAAGAAATACTCCGTCCATTCTCCATGTCTATGGGTGACGAACGCGGGTTTGAGATAAGGATACTGCAATCGATACTGTTATTTTTGGGACCCAGACAAAAGGAATGAAAGATTTTCTTACCCCACTGAAGGTCCGTTCTCGACCTGAAAAAAAAAGATCAAATATTAGTAGTTTATAACAAAGTCGTTTTTGCCAATATAAACGATTGTTGAAAAGAGAAGTAGCTAGAATTATTATTCAATTCAATTTTTATCCAAACACTACGAATTTTTCAAAATGCACTTGTTAAGACAAGAGCTATAAACTTTGTAATGGAAGAGTGACAATTTAAAGCACATTTTATTCTTGAACCTTCAGGACAGCTTATAAGAAAGTACGCAAATATATTATATTTATACATTTATTTATTCAAATAAAAAAAATATTTAGAATTCCGGATCCAAAGGGTAAAAACGGCACCCTATTACTAAGACTCCGCGGTCCGTCTGTCTATCCGTCTGTCACCAGGCTGTATCTCATGAACCGTGATAGCTAGACAAAATTTTCATAGATGATGTATTTTGTTGCCGCTATAACAACAAATACTAAAAACAGAATAATATAAATATTTAAGTGTGGCTCCCATACAGCAAATGTGATTTTTGCGATAATGGTACAGAACCCTTCGTACGCGATTCCGACTCGCACTTGGCCGATTTTTATAGGATTAAGAATTAAGCTAACAAATGTAATCACAAGCTGTCACACTCGGAGACTCCACTTAAGAACTGATCTCACACATATTTACATATTCGTGATTCGGGTTGACCAGCATCAGCTCTGGATTTATACAATAACTCGTAGCTTATATAAAAGCGGCCAAGTGCGTGTTGAACTTCGCACATTTAGGATCCCGTACCACACCGCAAAAACAAGTTGGTTTTAATAGAAAAAATTAGGATTTACACCAAAATTAAAGTTCATAGGTCAATGGAATGTTAATAAATTCTTCAGAACATAATTTTGTAAAATTCTTCAGAAAAAAATGTTGCTGACTTTGTTGGTTTCTCAATCCTAAGTTTTCCAATATTTTTAATTCGTATGGCTTTGGGTCAATAAGATGCGTATACTGAGAATATTTCAAGACTAGAGCTGCAACTGTTTGGCTGTAAAACTCGTGTGACAGACGACGAACAGACAGATAGACAGACGGACAGACAGACACGTGAGTGACAGCAATAGAGCTCCATTTGGGCCCATCAGGTACGGAGCCCTAAAAGGCAAAACAACACAATGAAATTCTGTACATAATACAGTCAGCCCAAAAACAGTAGACACATACTTGTCAACAAAGGTCACACACAAAAAAGGGACCAAGCCTAGACCTCACAGCTCACTCCATTTCACCAAATATGTTATTTAGAAATTTCCTCAGAAAACCTCTGAAACCCTCACAATAAAACAGATGGATCGTAGCAAATTGTTATTGTATTCACAAACGGTATGGAAACGAGGGAATAAAAATAATCGAACAGGGAATTATTTTGCGGACGGTTGGTTCTCAAGCTTCGTACAGATGTTTGGGTAAAGCATTATAGGAAATACTGGTTCAGTTCGCTTCTGATTTTGGGTGGTTGCTGTGGTAACTTGTAAAATGTTATCTTTGTAAGAAAATGTTGGAATATAAAACAAAAATATCTGTTATAATAAAACTAGGCTCTAGACAGTTTCATTGTATCGGCGATGCGATGGTCGAAATGGCAAAATTTAAGGGATTGCTCACGTGAAATTTCGATAGCACTTGGCATTCCATTACATTTACGACATTTATTTAATCGATATGGCGACGCTTTCGAGGCTCTAGAGGCATTCTATCAATGATAACTATAGTCGAAAACTCAATATATAACGGATTGACCACGTAACATATCCAAAAGACAAATCAATGTAAAATTTAGGAATGTTTGACAATCACTACTGCCACTCTGTCGCTGACAGAATATCATACATGTCAAGAACCTACTGTTATTATTACTGATGCCATTTCCAAATTTGCGAAATACTGCTTACATTAGATGACCGAATGTTTAGTAGAGTTTTTATCAAAATTATTTTTTATTTATTTATCGATAGGCACGCGTTTGACCACTATGTCACCTGATAGTAAGCGACGATGTGGTCGACTGTGAAGCACGCTTGCCCAGAAGTATGTTAATAGACCAAATGTAAAAATCTCTTCCATATTTCAACTGTTGTTTTCAATGTCTTGTTTTATAACTTTAAAATACATGCCGTACAAAAAAGGTTATACTAATTATAAAACCTTCATTGTGTTCCTATTAGATTTTCCTTTTTCGAAAAACATAGGTCTCGTTTTTGTGTGTAAAGAATTTGTCATCTATTTATTGAGTTACACTTCTACTTGAATGTCAAAGAAAGCTGTAGCCGCAAGAAATTTTAATAAAAAAAGATGAAAAATATAAAAGAACACAATTTTAAAGTTCCCGTTCTAAGCTCGCCACTAAGCGAGAAGGAGGAAGTTTGATCACTTGCATATCTTATTACATAGCAAGGTTTTTTTATGAATAAATTACAACGCGGTAAGGCAAGAAAAACGACGAATAATATTGCTGGACATAATAATGTCTTCTACTTTATAAGAATCTTTAATTCACGAACTGATAAGACAAAGTCTAAGGGCCGGGCGGTTACGCACTAGTAAACATCCGTGTCCGTCATCCGTGTCCGCGATTTGAGTTCCTAATTCAAAATGTTCTGGATTATGACAAATTATGACGTACAACGGCTACTTCAGAAGCTAATTTCACGGACACGGATCGGATTTAGTGCGTAACCGCCCTAAAACGCAGGGTCTAGAAGCATTCAATTTTGCACAAGATTCATGTCATGAAAGTGAAGGAATAAATATTGAAAACTCAACCCCTAAAGTCTGCCTCGATGGTCTTGTGGTCGCAAGCGCTACTGTTATGGGGCAAAGTGTTATTAGGTTTTCCCATCTGAAATTTCGACCTAAAGATGCACCTCTCCCCAACTTTTTGGGAAACAGAGGCGTGATGTTATGTTATGTCAACCCCTAATGGGGTAAATAGGGAATGAAAGTTGTGATGGAAACTATTCATTTTTGCCCAAGGGAAATCCCATTAAGCCCTGTAATATAATATTTCTGGGCTTACGAAAGAGGTCAACTATGATTACCTCCGTTGTTTTGTGTGGAAGACGTTAATGCACATTAATATTGTTTTACCGACTATTCGACTTTTTTATAAATAATATCCTAAGGACGGTTACGCACTATACGTCCGTGTCCGTAATATGAGTCCGACTTATGATGGATAAAGTTCGGATGTAGTGCGTAAGCTGCCATACATGAAATACTACGCCTACTTCGAAACCAAAAGTTTACGGACACGGATCGGATGTAGTGCGTAAGATCGATAAGAATCTTCCTGATTCCAATAATCATTCGAGCCGGAATTCTTCCGAAATACTGTTAGACATAGGCCTTTCCCAAAGCGTCGCCACATCAACTAATCTTGTGGTTTCACATCCAGCAGATTTTCCTTCACCAGATCATCGGTCTACCTAGACACCTAAGACAGTTATCTTATGACCAAAAAACAGTAGCTACTCAGCTATTACCCACCAATTAGAGTTTGGCTATTATAAATATGCATTATTCAAAAAATGTGGGAAATCGATAATTTGCGTAAGGTAACTCCGTCCGTAGTACATACGAAAAAGGTTGTTTTTTTTTGTTTTCACAAAATTAACAGATGGAAAAGCATACCACATACAAAACTTTTTGGGGATACCAATTATGAGTTCTGCATATTTATAATAGCCAGAGTCTTGGTACAATACTTTCGTATCTAACAAGGAATCCCAAAATAAATAAAAACTAGTCTTGAAGATAAGCTCAGTGCCTATCAAGCTAAACAGTAGGCACGCGCCTTCGGACAATGTAATAAAATATCTTGTAAGAACTATGAGAGAAATGAAAAACAATTTGCGAAAATTAATCTGAGGAAAAAGACTTTTGTAAAAATATGCAGCCGTTGCTTGTATGGCCCAGTTATAAGCATTAAGCGATCGCACAATTATTTTTGAAGCCGAAATCTACTTAATATTTTCATTCAAATAAATATTTTAATTTTTTGTCCGTCTTTTGAAATACGAAGTTTAACCTGTTTCTAGGTAAAACTTTTTTTGATATTGTATCTATGTCATTTTTCTCGTCGTTTTTATTATATCTGTGTTGGACATATTTGCAATGCCCACTAATAAATTTCGCAACTGCCCCATTGAAACAATAATAAGATTTTAGATTAAGTCTCCACTGTCCATCTGTTTGTCTGTCACCAGGTTGTATCTCATGAACCGTGATAGCTAGACAGTAATCTAAGAAAATTCAGGTCGTAATCTGAGCTTTTCATTAGGCATTATCGCACTGGAAATCCACCGACATCTAGAAAAATGCCTTTTTATGTCTTATAAATAAGAAAAAGTTGGCCGAGGCATTGGAAATATTTTCTTTCATTGGTAAGTAAGTTTGTTTTTAAATTGTTTGTGAAAAAGTGGCAAGTTTGGTTTTCATACAGATGGAGGGACTTGAGTTATCTATTTAGATTTATGTCTGTGATTGCCACCGTAACTTATGATGTCATATTCGTGCCAGCGAAATGTACACCGAGTACATTTCGCGATTTTTCGGCTGTCATAACCACAGTCAACTTCTATGAGCAACCGGTGACACCCGCTGTCACAGCGCAACACACAGAATCACAATTAAATTATTTTATTTTACACTAGCTTTTACCCGCGGCTTCGCTCGCAGTGGAGACATTAATTATTTTATTTTTTTAATAAAAATTATCCTATGTTACTTCTAATACCTCCAAGAATATATGTACAAAGTTTCATTATGATCGTTTCAGTAGTTTTGCGTGAAAGTGTAACAAACAAATTTACTTTCGCATTTATAATATTGGTATAGATGTAGGTATATGGAAACAAAGTGCCAACATACAAAAAAAGAAAAAGGATAAAATACATAATGCAAATAAAAGTGACACAAGTATATTCCGGATACAAGGATAAGCCGGAGGCCTTAGTAAATGCTGGTAGGCCCTGAATAAATGTACAGGTTTTTACTTGATGAGACTTCTAGTGAAATACGAAAAGAGTTTGTTGCGAAAAAAAACGGGAAACACAAAAAAGTGCAAAAATTACTTTTATTTTGAAAGTCGGTATTTTTGGTACCTCAGGTTTTTATCGTTTTTCAACAACTGCTTCCGAAATTAAAGTTATGTTTGCACTTTTTTGTGTTTTGCTATATAAGTCGGTTTATTTTTGTGAAAAAGATTTAAAATCTCTCTTTTTTTTTGTTTTGGTACCCTATCACTAAAAAGTGAGAAAAGTCAAGGTAAAAAATAAGGTACCTAAAAGGATTGACAAAATTCGATAAGTAGTTTCGGAGACATGCTTGGACAAACATACAAACATTTATTAACTTTGGCACACGTGTTAAGAAGTCCATGCAGAGTAAGATAATATATGTGAATATTGTGCAATTCCAACAATATTACATACATACGTGTCGAATTTATTACCTCCTTTTTTACGGTAAAAAGGTAAAAAATTAATAAAGAAAAATATGCATAACATCAGAGTCAAATAGCCATCGCTCAGTATAATGGATGGGTAATGTTCTGCGAGACAGAGACACATATTTAATCGCAGTTATTAAAACAATCTAATTCAATCAGCTCATGACTTACGCTGCCAACCCTCCCCAGATTTTCCGGCACACGAAATCCGGACCGAGACGGCTTGTCAACACGCTCGTCCGTCCGGCCGTCCGTCGGAACTAAGAATTTTTAAATTATACCAAAAATAAATGTTACATCTAAAATTGTTCCATTTTGCTGGGTTTTTATTTGATGGCCTTACAGACGCGTAAGATGTTGGGTCTTATTATTTTTGCTTCAAAATTAGAACGAGTTTGTAGGACAAAATTGTTATTCAGTTCATTGGCTTTTTGATATTAAGACTACATCTGGTTGAGTTTAGAAAGAATAATTAATTATTTTCTGAAAATATTTAATAGCACCTGAGTAATCTACCTTATTCTCGAAGGTTCGGCCTAACAATTTTCATAAAATGGCTAAAGTACTTAGCGAAACTATTACCAAAGTACCTATTTTGTTTAAAACTGTTTCGGGGATTACAAGAAAAAGTAGACGTTTTGGCTTATAGGCTTTACGTACTTTAGCACTTAAACATTTCAGTCGAAACATTTGGGGTATAATTGATATAATATTATGAATAATTTATCATCATGATTGACAATTTCTAAACGCAATTATAAAAACGAAGTTTTAAATCTTAAATGTTATATCAACTTTATGTTATCTTAGATTTGAAATATTGGTCGTAAAATGAACAAATAGAAAAAATTATACCTCATGTATTTGCCAGGAATCTCTTATTGTTTTCTTTAAAAAAAATACAGGTAAAAATAATAAAACCATGTATTACACCAACTTTATTTTATACTGATATTGAAAGTAATTACACCAGGGCCGAAGTAATCAGAAAGTAGAGATTTCAACGAACCAAAAGCCCACCGACTTTTTTTTTAAAAGCAGATACTTTGACGTGAGAATTTTCGATTGAAAATTTGAGTGCTTTTTTTTTCGATATTAAGTCAAAATAAAGTGATTTTTTTTTTATATCAAAAAAATTACAGTGAATTTGGGACATAAAAAGGTAAGTTTTCACCAAATTTCGTAAAAAAGAAAACTGTATATGATAAAAATAAAAAACAAAACTTGGTTATTTGAATTTTTCACATAAATTTTGAGGTTATGTGAAAAAAAATTAGAAACCGAAGTTGTAGATCTTTTTATTACCTACAACTTTCCCATATAACTTTTTTCCATAGGACTTGTAGTTTTGCTGGAAATCGAGATAAACCGTTTTTACCCTTAAAATTTCACCCCCTTCCACTTCACGCCTGTTAATTATTTTTCCTTTCATTTTTGTTATCTTCTCTTCTTTTTCCAACGGGTTTCACCCTACTATTATTTTTTTTGGTTTCAAAAATTATCGACCCTGTTCTAAATTTTAATGTACTATAAGGGTCAAAAGTCTCTACTAAAACAGAAAAGGCAATTTTTTTTGTAGGCTTTTTTTTTGCAGAATTTCAACTTTTCGCGGTTAGTAGGAATAATCTATTCTTTAATTTCTATACAAAATATTAAATCAGTTGTGGATGTGAACTTCTTCTATGAAAACTAGCCATTTGAGTTTTAGCAGAGTATGACTGCACTTTTGACCCTTGACTGTACAATTTTTATCATCACCAGCTGTCGATATTCAGGCTTATACAATCTTTCCCAGTTATTAGTATAAGGTTGTCACTTGTCAGTCCACCGTGTCAACATTTCAGCCGAAAGAAATCCACTACTGGATATTGGCTTCCTCTAAGTATCGCCACATTTACCAACAATAAACATTGCAACTTACAGAGACCAAATGGTGTAATTGGAGACGGTCGTATCACCATCAAGAAGACTAGTCTCAGCCAGCGGTTCTTCGCTTACCGCAACTCGCGTCTGTTTGGTCTTTATATAAGTATGTACCTATTAATAAATTCGAGCACATTGCTACGACCCGGATATTACTTTTATATTAATTTCCAATACATACATGACATCCTTTTATGTGAGTTAAAATCGGAAATTAATTTCTTTGAGGGTGTTATTCTCGCACGAATTGTTCCTTAATAATATGGATATCGAAAATCGTAAAGCGTACCAATGCGAGAATACTCGGTTTGTAAAAAGAGTGTTATAGATTCTAGGATGGTACCTAGTCGGTAAAATATGATCGTAGCGAAAAGAATTGCCAAATTTAATTCTTTGTGGCAATGGGCAGACCATATTGGTCGTAGAAAAAGTAGTCGATAAGGCTGAAAAGTTCTGAAATGGCGACCACGTATCGGCAGACGCAGCGTTGGAAGGCTTCTCTCTAGGTAAAACTGGTGACTTGGTTAAAGTTGTGGGAATCCGCTGGATGGCAGAAGTCTCGCATGGAATCGGTCATTATAGCGATGATCCTGACCCATCCCAGGTATTCTCAATCTTCAGTTACGGGTCCGACACGTGGAGTCTGAAGAAGGCCGACCGTGACCGAATCGATGCTTTTGAGTTGTGATGGTGGAGGAAGATGTTGCAAATCCCAGGGACTGCCTATACTGCCTATCGCACCAATAATTCTATCCTCCGGAAACTAAACATAAATATGAGATTGTCCACGGTCTGCCTTCGTAGGATTCTGGAGTTTTTTGGTCACATTTCCAGGAAGGACTGACATAACCTGGAACAGCTGATGGTTACTGGCAAGATCGAAGGAAAACGTCCGAGAGATCGAAGTCCAATCAGGTGATCAGACCAAGACCGCACATCGTTAAATACCAAGCTGCACGATGCTCTCCACGACGCCAAAGACAGAAGCAGATGGCGCAAATTGGTGAAGGAGAAGTTATTTCCACGAAGAATAGGGAATCACGACCCTCAGTAATGAGGAATACGATTCGAGGAGGAGAGGCAGGCTTATTTTCAGTAGTGGACGTTTTACGGCTGACATGTTGATGAGGCTTGCGTTTGACCACTATCTCTCCTGATGGTAAGCTAAAATGTGATGAAAGATGGAACAATCTCTTTTTAGCTTTTATTGTTAATGTTATTTGATTATTTGTTTTTTTGATTATTATGTTTTTACTCTTTCATTAATATCGAATTGATATTCTATTCATATTATCAAATAATAGTGAAATTGTTGACTCACTGCTCGTGTTCGGTCAAACTGTAAGTGCGGAGAGTAATTTAGCTAAATAAATAATTAACAAGTAAGTTATTGAGTGAAAATGTCTATGCCCAGAAGTAACTTATGTAATACAATTATAGTCTTAAGAAAGATTACTGTTTGAAACATTAAATCTATAGAAATCGAATTCAATCATCAGATCCACCTGTCAATTCCAGTATAAATAACGTTTTAAATTAAAATACTTCAGAAAGAGCACGCCTGGAATCTAATTTCCTTTTCGAAGATGAGGTGCTTTATAATCTCTGTGTCTGTTATTTTATCGAGGCTCGAAGATCGGGAGTTTGAAATTCACATAGAAACGAATACAAAGTTAGTAAGGATTGTTTGCTGAAGATTTTAAGGGATAACGTTTTATGCGTATCGTGAGTTTAAGCAAAGAAGTAATTATATTTTGAGTTTCATGAATTAAATTAGATCAACATTCTCTTGTCTTATAAGTACGCGAACTTATAAGCAAGCCTCACGGATCAATCTTCCAGGCTTGGCGAGGTCGGTCCGTGGATGGGGGACATTTCAACATACCGTGGTTCCTCCTTGCCTCTGCAAGCACGTTAAGCCATTGGTCCATTCCGGTTCTCAACATAGTTGGGAATAGGCTGCCTAGCCTATTCCCAACTATGTTGAGAACGATCTCGCGATATCAATGACAAGTTTACCAGTGTTGCAAATTCAACCCTACCAAAAAATGTCAATATCGATGACAGCGAGTTGACACAGTATCGCGTCAAAATAACAAAACAAAAGGATGAAACCTTTATTGGTTACGAACATCCCCCAGCGTCCTGATTTCAGGAGTTTAAATATTTCTCTTGCACTTCAATCAATTATTCCTTCTAGTTTGGTCCCTAGCTTAGTTTTGTCGGTGGTATTTTATTTTGATGCAAGGTGATGTTGAATGCCCATGTTACACCTACTCCTATCAAGATCGGAGACTACAATCGAAGTCGTGGACAACTATGTCTATCTGGGACAAACAATCCAGTTTGGTAGAGCCAACTTCGAGAAAGAGGTCAATCGTCGAGTCCGACTCGGCTGGGCAGCGTTCTGAAAGTTGCGCGGTATCTTCTCGTTCAATTTATCACAGTGTCTCAAGACGAAAGTTTATGACCAGTGTGTGTTGCCAGTGATAATCTATCGCTCTGAGACGTGGTCGTTCACAATGATGGGCCTTATCAGAAAGCTAATAGTCACCTAAAGGGTAATGGAGAGGGCTATGCTCGGAGTTTCCTTGCGTGATCGAATCTGAAATATAGAGATCCGCAAGAGAACCAAGATTGCGGCATATCCCGAAGAATTGCCAAACTTAAGTGGCAGTGGGCAGGGCACATTGCTCGCAGATCGTATGGCCGGTGGGGCACGAAAGTTCTGGAGTGGCGTCTGCGATATGGAAAACGTTGCGTTGGAAGGCCTCCCATCAGGTGGACGGATGACAAATCCACGTTACCCACGTTGAAAGGTCTCTTCAGGTAAGTGATCGCTACCCCACCTTTCGGTACCATCAACCATCCGCTTTCCAATTAATTTAACCTGCCCCCTGCCACTATTTTTCTATTCAGCTTTGACTAGTACCTACGTCAAATTACTTAAACTATCCTTGATTAAAAGGCACTCAAATAAATAACAGCATTCGAAGATAAAACTGCGACTTTGTTCACAGCACTTAATACGTTATAGCACAAAAAACTGGTTCGGTCTCACTTAGGCACTTAAGAGATTTTCAGCGGACTTGATTTTAAACTTTTAAATGTCTTAAAATTCTCAATGGCCGTTTAAATGGTTTATTTTAGCTTGAAGCAATTACACTAGGGGGATATGCAGAGACAGGATTATGTAAGGCGGTTTATTCAGTATTTCAATTTGTTTTAGTATTTAGAGGTCTTTTATGTCTAAATATTTAGTTTCTGTCTACGGCTTCGCCCGTGTCATACGTGTCATGTTTTTTTACCCCAAGGAAACATTGTACCGGATTGTTATGTCCTAATCCAAATTCCGGACCATATGCCATGTTTCGTCCAAATCCGTTTAGATAACAGACAGAGTAACTTTTGCCTTTTTAATATTAGTAAGGATAACATGTGGTTAGCCACGAAGCTATCATACGAAAACCTTTCGTGATCGCAGCATTTCATGAGGGGTGCATTTGCGGTTAACAAACTTCACATTAATCAAACTATCACACTGAGTGAGCTCATATCGCTGGTAAAAATATTTGTCATGTTCGTGAATGGACGCCATCAGTTGGGATTGGTCATAACTTAGCTGCCTTGGCCTGTTATTGCATTTTTTGTTAAAATTGTTTGTTACTGAAGACGCTTTTACGTGCACGTCTTTTTGCATCGTTCTCAAATATAGTATTTTTTTAACAAGAATGATGTAACCAAAATCTTGTAATTGAAACTGATGGAAAAGAGTGTCCGTGAAGTTTCTTGAAAATTCTTCTCCATTGAGATCTACTTACGCTTGCGAATTTGAAACTAGTCATATTTTTTTTTTGTTTGACGTTTCAAAAGTACCTCTAAGGTTTATTTGAAATAAACTATTTTTATTTAAAGATTTCAAGGCTGACAAGAAACATCAACTTGCAAAATCAAACTGCATTTTTACTATCACAATATAAAATATTCACATCATTATTTCTGCGTCATTCAACCGTCACGAAAAGAATTGTATTGTTCTGCATTCAACAAATAAATTCACCTTTTTCACTGTTCAGCTTTTCACATAATTAATCATTTTATTAAAATATCAGAAACAGACAGACAAATAGCCTGAAAGACTTTTATATGAAGCTCGTTTTGTTTACAACCGATAAATTGTGAAGCTCGAAGCTTAAAATCTCTGACATTTACAATTTCACAATAAATATTCTGGAGTAGGTACTGATGATTTTATTGTTGTCTCTTTTTGTGATGTAAGTTTTGCTACAGAAAAATAAAGTTTGCATTGCAATTGTGACATAATTATTGAAACGACGGTTGTTAAAACGTGTTCTTGTACTATATATATAGTGTAACAACAGACAATACAACACACACAGGCTGCGATAATATACAGCGTTATTGATTGAAAACGTCAATAATGTACGGGATTGACATAAGCTATCGAAATGTCAAATGGAAAATCCCTTACAATTTAGCATTTTGTTAGTGTCATTAACGGAATGTCACTTTAGGCAGAGCTAGAAGCCAGTGATATTCTACGATAATTATTGGAAAAATGACATAAATAATGGGATTCAGATTCAGATAACTTTATTTGCTCAAACATGTGTGTACATACAATATTATAAGAAACAAAAAAGCATGCAAGGTGATATAAAAACATGGGGTTGTTCTAACATGTTTACCATATTGTCATGGTGTGCAAATGTTAATAAAAACTTGCAATTATAATAACAAAATTCATTAACATTGACAATGCTGACATAAATAAATAAATAGAATTTGATTGATTGGTTACATAATTAGTTCATATGGAAATAGATAGGAGTTACATACAAAATCGTCCAATTTTCAATTATTTAAAATAAAAAATACACTATAATATCAACGTAGGTCCAAAAATAATCAATAAAAAAAAATAAAAAAGCATTATTAAAAACATTATTACATTACATACATTTCTGATTAAATTCATTTGTAAAAAACGCATGTCAATTTAAAATGATTCCATTAAAAAATCATTCTCGTCATAATATGCTTTACTAGCTAAAAAAGATTTCATTTTCCTTTTAAATGCTTCTATGCTTAGTCTTTACATTTTGGCTTTTCGAACATGGCCATCGCTGATTGAATGAAATTTCATCTAAATCCTCTTGACTAAGCCCTTTAAGGCTGCAGACAAAAGGACATCGAATTAATCGGAATGATCAACGATAGTGATTATCGAAATACCATTTTTCTTTTTTTTTTTTTTTAATTTACCCCGTGGCCATTCTAGCAGCGCATGTCAACCCCTAGAAACATGATGTGTTAGAGTCAATCGAAAGGCGGGCCAAGAAGCTCATCGGCAATGAGGCACGATCAATTGAAAGCTCCAGAGCTCCAATCGTCGCCGAGTTGTCAGCTTGTCGGTATTTTATCGGTTACTTTTCGGGGATTGTGTGATGGAATTGCATGATCTAATTCCGCCCAGCCCGTTTCATTATCGGACTACCACACGTACGACTATGCGCCATCGATATATGGTGGACATCACACCCATACACATTAAACATTTTGGAAATACTTTTGTTACGTACAGCTAAAGAGTGAAATGTCCTGCCGCAGTATTTGTTTCCCGATAACTATAATCTAGGGACTTTTAAGTAAAGAGTGAATAAGTTACTTCTAGGCAAGCGTACTGCACCGTCGCGTCGGCCAGATCATCGCTTACCATCAGATCTTATCTTACTTTTTGCCAGTGGTCAAGCGCGAGCATCATCATCTGCCTAGCCTTTTTCCCTATTGTTGTTTGAGTCGGCTTCCAGTCTTACCGGATTCAGCTGAGTACCAGTGTTTAACATGGAGCGTCTGCCTATCTGACCTGCACAACCCAGTAACTGGATAACACCATACCCCTTGGCAAGACTGGAGTTAGATTTCAAGCTTCTGACTACCCGTAACGACTGTCAAAGATCTTCAAATGACAGCCGGGAGTAGGACCAACGGCTTAACGTGCTTTCCGAGGCACGGAGGAAACTCGGTATGTTGAAATGGTCACCCATCCACGGACCGACCTCGGCGTTGCTTAACCTTAAAGATCGACCCGTGCGGCTGTTATTAATTAGCCACGACCTCCTCAAGTCAAGCAAGTCAAGCGCGAGCATATCAACAACAAAAAAAAGATTTACTAGACCATCGTTATATCGATCTTCTTCTTCGTTTGGCAAAAAAGGAATACCCATTCTATGACCATATAGGATGTGAATATAACAGGAATGATAAAATACATACTTACACGTTCACGTCAAACAGCCAATCCATCATGAACCTAAATGCAATCACTCAAGTTTCAATTATGAGAAAGGAATTAATTACAAGGACATTTTATTATGTATCTCGAGCAAAAGATGACACCACAAGATGGACGGTGATCTGGCGAACGTTGCGAGAATTTGTTACATGCGAGCAACACAACATAGATTTATCGGCGTGGTGATGCTTGGAGGAGGCCCTATGTCCAGCAGTGAAAGTCTAAAAAGCTTCGACTAAACTAAAATTTTTCTAAATAAAGAAACTGTAGTCTAGAAAATGCAAAGGTCCAATCCAATCGAATCTGACAGTGGAAAACTTCATCAACGTCAACATCAGTCCAGGCCTCCTCTCTGTGAGAGGGAATGGGTAGTAATCTACCACGCGGGAACAGTGCGGGTTGGTAGATTTCACATGTCTTCGAATTTTTGGTTCTAGGACATGCCGGTTTTCTCATAATGTTTTCCTTCACCGTTTTGAGAACACTGGTGATGAAATAATTAACACAAAGTAAAGCGCCTGCCTGGGTTCGAACCCACGACCAAGTTGTATTATCCGCTACCGTTACCACTGGGCCACCACTGCTTTTGAAAAAACTTAAATCAACTTGATTGAATCGAGTGGAGCCAATTACTTGAATAGAATATTATATACTAGTTGACCTCTGCGGCTTCGCTCACGTCATCTGGCTACCCACCTACCTACCTACCTTACTTACCATACCTACTATACCCACCTTTTTTATTATTTTTTGTGTTGGAAATCATCCAATGACTTCTCCCGCTCTAGGTGAAGCGGGAGGGCGTGTCAGACTTTTACTGACTAAAACTCACCCGTGTTCCTTCAGTACCTTGTGCCAGGGCCGCGGTAACTCTATTTCAAATTAATCCGCGACCCAGACCCAGACCCAGACCCAGGCCGCGGCCCTAGCGGATCCCATCAATTTTTGCTGACATCTCTTTGAGGCGCGCGTGGAACACTACGCGCCGTCGACTCGGGCCTGGTCCTTATTGGACGGCAAACTACCCATTATTCGCCGTACGCAAGCCTGCGCCTACGTTGGCCGGGAATCAGCTTGCGACTCCCGACGCCCGGGACGTTTCACCTGGTACTGGTCGGTGAGAGACTATACCCACCTACCCTACCAATTCTACTCTACCCTACCCTACCCTACCTAACCTACCTACCTACCCTACCCTACCTATCATCTACCTACTAATTTGTTAAACTATTTATATAAATAAGAATTATACTACAATACGAATGTAACCAACTTTTGTTTCTACCGGCGATCGAATTAAAATTTAGAACATACTCGTAAAAGCTGCTATTGTGACTTAACTATGATTGTTAGATATATTCTCTCACAGACTTTTTTGTAGGTAGTAATGAGTACTTTAATCATGTTGTAGATAATTTTTATGTATCATCAATTTCGCTGCGCACGCCAAAAATTGAATTTTATAGGCAACATTTTGCTTCTTTCGTTACATTATTGCAGTATTCATACGGATCTCTAAGTTCTTTGAAAATAAATTATAGCCTATGACACTCAGGAATAATGTAGCTTTGTACTGGTGAAAGAGTTTTCAAAATCAGTTCAGTAGATTCAGAGATTACCCCTACAAAGTCACTAAGTCACAAACTTTACCTCTTTATAATATTAGTATAGATAAGGGTAAGCTATGACCACATTCCTAAGTTTGTGACACATATTTACTCAAATTGTAATTTTTTAACACCCAATTTCTGAATTAAGCATATGAAGTTGAGTACTTGTCAAATTGTACTTTAGCCTGAAAACCTGTCAAAATTTGGCACAAAAGTAGGTTTTGACACGTTTTAACTCCGAATTCCGAATTCAGAAACAACAAATAAAATAAACAATTGCAAACGTTGATTAATTCATAGATATTTGCCTACTTTTATTCACACTTGGAACATTTAATTAAAACACCTAATTATTTTTAAATACTTCCAGCGAGACACGTTAAGAGACTATTAGTTTAAGAGCCAGTCACTCCAATCTAAAGCCGCAGGATTATGCGGTTTAGCGCCGACCTAGTTAAGGAGCTCGAGGTCAAAAATGCGACGGCAAAATACGGCTTCTGATTCTTTGAAGTAAGAGGAAAACTTTTTCGCAAAATACCCACAGTAACTCAACTTACACATTCGTGCTGTTTGTCGCTAAATAGTTCGGTTGTATGCTCCATATCTTGAAAATCGTCTAATAGATTTTGATGAAATTTGCACTATTTTCTAAGTTGAGAGATACTCAATCCAATAGAAAAATAATGATCATGATCCAATTACTAGTTTCGGAAAAATGCGTGGGCAAAGACACATTTTTTTAGTACTCTATAGGCTCGCGCTTGACCACTATCTTACGTGATGGTAAGCGATGATGTGGTCGACGGTGAATCACGCTTGCCTAGGAAAAACCTATACCATACATATAACGGATCCATACGGACGACTTCACGAAGTATGCTTTTGTTTATACATCAAACCTTCTCCAGAATGTAACAAATACTTTTCTGAAAACCGCATCAAAATCGGTTCAGCCAAACGCGAGAAAATCGCGGACAAATATACATACATACAAGCCTACAGGTCAAACCGAGAACCTTCTTTTGAAGTCGGTTAAAAGTAACAGTATGTTTTCTTAAAGTAATAAATCTTTGTTGCGGTGAAAAATAAAAGTAAATTATATTACTATTCTTTAAAATAACTCGGAAAAGTTTAACTTTAGCCAGATATTAAATAAAAAAATTTAACTGTTGAAGATTCATTTAAATATTCACAGTCAGCTGACGTGTATCAGAAGGCTTAAAATCACCCAAAGGGCAATGGAGAGTTCCTTAGACATCTGCGTGTGAACTAGGGTTACCGACATAGCCCGAAGAATTGCCAATCTCAGGTGCCAGTGGGCAGGGCAGTGCTCGCTGAACGGATGGTCGATGGGGCTAAAAAGTTCTGGAGTGGCGACTGCGATCCGCAAGATGTTGCGGTGGAAGGCCTCCCACTAGGTAGAACGATGACCTGGTGAAGGTTGCGGGAATCTGCTGGATGCGAGACGCACAGGATCGGCCAATGTTTCGACGCTTGGGCCTATATTTAGCAGTGGATGTCTTTCGACTGAAACTATGATTATGATGACGGTGACGCGTATTTGAAAGGTTGATACTGGCAGGCACAGTGAATGTTCAACTTTGTCTCCATGTCTTTGTTATTGCCCTTCGAAAAAACGCTGTCCAAAATCAAAAAAAATATCTTTTAACACAAAAATCAACCGACTTCCAAAACAAAACACTGCGAAGTGAAAAATAACTTTCTTTTCCGAAGTCGGTGTCTTTGGTACCTATTGTTTTCCGTTTTTCGACACCGATATCGGAAAAGAAATTATTTTTGTTTTGGAAGCCAGTTTGATTTTTTTGTTAAATTTTATTTTTTATTTTTTTTCTAGCTTTGGTAGGTACCTCCAATGATCATGAAAATCATTTAATTTATTTATTTCCAAATCAGTCCAGGCGTCTTTGAGTAATCGGGTTATAAACACTAAAAAACCGATTTGTGAACCTACTCCTTTTTTTAAAGTTGGTTAAAAATGAAACTATCTTCTTTGTTTGCGAAATACACTATCTTGCATCCTTATACTTATGATAGTCACCTACCAACCCCATTATTTTGCACCGCCTTGTAACACATCTCTCATTATAATGCTTCATTCTCCACCCAAGCACCGAGCACATAAAATCAAATCACCAATCCAATTTGTATCTTATATCCACGTAATAAGATTTATTACTATTATACGCTCAAGAACATTGTTGCAAGTAGCAACAAAGATTGTGGATAAGGCACATAAGAGACTTTGTTTCATGCAATGAATATAATATCTTAAAGCTTGAATTTTAAGGTAGCTTTTACATTGATGAGGTTTTAATGCAAGCGGAAGCGAAGATTTTCCAAGTAAACCGTAGGGTTTAGGAAAGTTTACAGTTTAAATGTTGTTGCTTATTATTTTAGAAGCGAGGCGAGATCAAAGATTATCTAATATTTTATCATAAACCTGTTATTTTTGATGAGATATTTTCGGTTTAATGGTTTCCTTTAATTTTGACATCATCGTGAATTTATTGAAATGTTGAAATGAATGAACTTATAACAACTTGTGGTCGTTTCAGTTTGGTTTGCCTGAAACTTGAACTGTTTTGCAAGATAAAAATGGCCAAATTCCTAGTAACGGTCAGCCATGATTATTTATAGTTTACAAACTGTGTATTCGATGTCTTCGTCATAAAAGGAACTTTTACGTAAACTTCCATAGTTTTACCCTAGTGGTTTAGACTGTGCGTCGTGAGTGAGAAAATTTAAATTTTTATTCCGCATGGAACCAATCAGGTTACCCAAATGGTACCTGATTTCTATCACTTAAAAAGCTTAGAAAGGAAGTTTATTTATTACTTGGTATACTTAACAGCTCAAATTCGATACAAGGAGACTACAAAGGAATTTTCAATATAAGAAAATGCTTAAATTACTGGGAGGCATTTTCTTATCACACCCTTGAGGAAACCACTAATAACAAACAAATTAGCCACTTCCAAACCCATAGATGATTAAGAAACAATATAATTATCCACTAGAGGCAAAGTATTAAAACCCTTGAACAAATATCCATTAATGCACAACCATACTTTACTGTAAATTTCGAAACCCAACAATTAAAATCTGATTTTCATTTAAATTCGACGACATTTTAATCCCGACTGATTTCGAGGGGATTACATTTATTTGAATTCATATCCTATTTTGCAGAAAGCTGTGCAGACAATTTGAGTTTTATTTATCTCGGCTTTGCAACTTTATTATCCTTTATACAGATCACACAAAAGTGATTCATGCCGCCGGCTTAGGCCTCAGTTAGAGGTCGCGATTTTTTTCTTCCGAGTCATAAACTCTCTTAGTTGGTCCCAGTTATAAATAAAAAAACTTTTTACAAAAAAATACTACCGTCATGGTGCAATACTTCTGCAGGCGTACCACAGGGGGGCGTTCTATCTCCTCTTCTCTTCGCTATTTTTATTAATTCTATTTCCAATGAACTTCTCTCGTCCTACCACCTTTACGCCGACGATCTGCAAATATTTTCTCAAGCTCCAGTAGATGAATTGTCTGAGGCTGTTAATATGGTCAATCAAGATTTAGCTCTTATTTCTGAGTGGAGTTTGGCTCATGGTCTGCAGGTTAATCCAACGAAGACTCAAGTCATTGTTGTCGGCAGTCCTAGGTTGCGCTCAAGAATTAACTGGTCCCAGCTCCCCCGGATTGTTTTTGATGGCTTAGTTATTCCATACAGCGACTCTGTGAAAGACCTGGGTATTTTAGTTGAAAAAGACTTTTCGTGAGGTCCTCAGCTGCAAGAAGTTAGCCGCAAGGTTTGCGTCTGCGGGGTCTTTACGCGGACTGCGCAATTTCCTTCCTACTGCTACTAAAACTGCGCTCGCCCAATCTCTTCTTCTCCCAATCCTCGATTATGCCAATGTCAGTTATTTAGATCTAACTGAAGTGCAGCTGCATAAGCTTGAGCGACTCCAAAACTTTTGCATTAGATTCATATTTGGTTTACGCAAATATGACCATGTTTCTGATTTTCGTGTTAAGCTCAAGTGGCTGCCAATCCGCCTTCGCCGGAATGCCCTTATTTTATCATTACTTTACAGTATTCTGTTTATTCCTACAACCCCCTCTTACCTCAAAGAACGCTTTAAGTTCCTTCATGACACACATTCAAAAACTTGAGGTCATCGGAAAATTTGAGACTTTCGATGCCTGCTCATGCCACTAAGTTTTACGACAAATCGTTTACGGTCCAGGCTGTGCGATTGTGGAATGAGTTGCCCTTGTCAGTAAGACAAGCCCAGTCGCTGGCTGCTTTTAAGAACCTGGTTAGAAACCATTTCCTTTCTCTCTAACGTTTATCTATTTAGATTATTTATTTATTTATATATTATTTATTGTAGGTACAACAAGTTAAGACACAGAAAAGGAAACTTAAAAATAAAATACATACAACGGGCGGCCTTATCGCTTACCGCGATCTCTTCCAGGCAACCTGGAATGGAAAGTGATAGCCTGGACATGAAGATCCTTAAATCCTTAGATCTAATTTATTCCATCAATTTTCAACCCTTTTTCATTTTTTTCCATCTATAAATATATGTAACAAGTAATATTATATATGTATGTTTATATATAAGCTTATGTATAGTATTTAATATAGTGATATATTTTTTATTTATGTATTTTTATTTTAATGTAGCATTACACCACAAACTACCCCCTGTTTTATTCTTAGATAATTATGTCCATCCAAAGTTTGTCTGGTAGATATCGCTGTCAGCGATAAGGCCACCTTTGTACCCGTAGTTATAAGTATTATTGTAAAAGAAATGTGTAACTTCATTTTTTGGTGTACAATAAAGTATATTCTATTCTATTCTATCGACTTCCAACTAAAAACACTACAAAGTGAAAAATAACTTTCTTTTTCGAAGTCAGTGTCTTTGGAAGGTCTTTCCAATTTAGTTTTAGTTTCACTTTTTAGTTGTACCTATTAAGCAACTTGCCTTAAAAAAATAATTTTCAAAATCGGTCCACAATTGACGGAGATATCGGTGAAAATAAACAAAAAAAAAAACATACAAGAAGTCGAATATAGAACCTCCTCCTTTTTGTACGTACACAAAGTGCCACGTATTAATTCAAAGTGATATTGTGCAATTACCAATATCAATTTGAAATTAACTTGACTCTTGTTCCAATTTTCTGGATTTTCTTTCTTATTTAATAACACCTTTGAAGCATTCTCTTGTTACTTAAACCAATGACAGATGGAGTAAAAAACAAACTACCTAGACACTGATTATCAAATTTGTTAAAAAAAATATGGACAAATAAATCTCACTCTATAAAGGCGAACTTAATAACTTTGGAGTTTTTTTCACGTTGACCATGGTATAACTGGTAGAAACCCGTGAATGGTGACTATTATAAGACACGAGCCCAAAATTGTGCAACAACATTTAAAAAAAAACCATTCAGATTCTTAAATCTTCATAAAAGCAACCGAAGCTATTGCCAACGTCTTCTAAAATAGAAGCAAGTAGCCCCAAAATTAGCGAGTCGATCCACGACCACGATTTAATCGCTAGATACCACCCTCATCGTTCGAGAGTTTAATTGCTAATCGACTGATAACGATAGAATACCTGATAGGGTATATGTCTTCGTTTTATTATGGGGCTTGGAGACCAGAGTTTGGCGGGAGATTATTTTGTACAGGGATATTAATACTCGTACCAATGAATGTTATAAGTCTTTTTCTCTTGTATTAGATAAATAGAGCGACTCCATTTGCCGCACTTAGACTCCCATCCAGTACGTCGTTCCTGGGGGTTCTGGTAAATACAGCCTAGCTCCGTTATTTATTATTATTTATTAAAATTTCGTGCAACATTCAGGTACAGTTATAGAGGTCAAAAGTGCAGTCACACAATACCAAAACAGCAGCGACAATTTTTTTAAATAGGTGTTTTTAAACTATTCACGGTTAGTAGATATAATCTATACTTTAATTTCTATACAACATATTAAATCACAGTACTTTTTTTGAACCGATTTTGTTGATTCTTTTTTTATTTGAATGCCACCAGCATTCAAATAAAAAAATAATTCTTCCCACGTGGTCCCATTTAAATTTGTTAAGATATAAGGTACCAAAACTAAAAAAAGAAAATAAAAACTTTTTAGCAAAAAAATTAAACCGACTTCCACAACAAAACCCTACAAAGCGAAAAATAACTTTATTTTCGGACACGGTGTCTAAATCGTAAAACGAATGTTTTTGGCGTATTCATTTTGACATCGCGTCGTATAGAGTTATTTTAATCAAATCTTTTTGGGTATACATCCGTGATGTTACGGGTGTTTATCAAATGTATTGGTAGAAACAATAAACGTATATTTTTTACCGTTTCGTGTAAAAATGGAAAAAACAACATGTATTTTACAAATTACCGTTTAAACTTTGATTGATAAAAGCAAAACAATTAGCTTTATTGAATACCCCTGACTGTACCTTAAAATTTAACTTTTTATAAAATAATAACTACATGGAAAGTTGATATTTTAAAAGCACACTTTGTTTTAAACGGTTTTGTGTTGTGTTCAAAAATGAAACGCGGTTTTAAAGACTGTAATTTTATCAGAAACTTTTATAAAACTCACAGTAAGGCTTTGGTTTGGTTTGGTGAAAAATAAAATCCAATGATAAATAGATAGTCTTTACGATTATTCAAGTAACAAGACAGATGTGAGTTGAAACGTCGTGGCGGAGCGCCCTAGAAGGACAGACTTATATGTCCTTCACAAAGGTCTGCAGGATGAGTATCGTTCACAACCATTATGTGTATATGACCAGTGGCTCCACTAGATGGTTTTAGATGTCAGCGAAGGCGATAATTGAAATGTAATAATGTAAGAGATTGATTATGTGATTTTTCGATATAGGCTTGTTAGGTATTTGTCCCACCGCCGACGATTAGCGGGTATCGAGTAAAGCTGGAAACTAAAAACGAGTTGGCGAGCAGCGGGAAACGAGTGTGTAGTTCCGATAGTTTTGTCGTTCGACTATAAGCGAGTGTTCTTGTGCGCGGGCGATTACTCGCACTATTCGCTCGGAGCGACCGCTCTATAGGTAGAAATGACCGCAGGTTGGTCTCACGGCTCGAGTTCTGACCGCCAAGCGAGCAAGCGAACATCGCTGAGCGAGTATATCTTTGATAGCTCTTGTCGCTGCGACCAACTTGTGGTGAGAGAGTACTCGCTGGCAGTGTGAACAACCAGCGATCAACTGTTACAATATGTGTCCTTTTATTGACACGGGATCTTATATCTTTTGTATATTTCTTCAGCGAGAAAATAGTCGATAGGTAATCACTTGCTCGTCGGCTGTGGTACAAGTGCCTTAATCCAATCCCATAAAATTTTGTCTTTTTGAAAAACGCTATCGCCACGCTTTCGATGATGGAATGTCGACTTGTTTAGAGCCACAGGAGATTTAAACAAAGTGACATTTTAGTAACGAAAGCATCGCGAGACTGACTGTAACAATGTCAAAAATACATGAGATGTCAAATGATATCGAAAAGCCACGTGAAAATGTAAGATCCATATATTTTTGAGTTCTCTTCCCTTACGCAATTGCTGATTGAATGTCTCTTGTATAGAGCGCGATGTATGAACGCAAGCGAAACAAATGAAGTATATACGAGTAAGAATTATAGCAGGTTGCATTCTGTAGTTTATGCACTTTCTGTCACTCCCTAAGGACAAAAGACGTAAGTTTTCATACGAAGTATTTACTCTGACAAACTTTTTCACAATGACCTTTATTTCTTTGCTCCTAAGATGCAAATTCGTAAATAAATTCTACATTACTTCTTCTTTGGAATAAGTGAAGAGTAAGTTTTTCATGTTTGTGATTTTAAACTATGCATGCTGTGACAGAGATTGTGACTTGCCTGTACTCTTCATGCTGCATTTTAATAGATTTATTTTCAAGAAGGATTTCTTGGAATGTTTTACTGCGAGAAAAATAGGCAAATACACTGAAATATAAACTATGTTTTTGTACATTTTTGGAATAAAGTTTTGTTTACAGAATCATGGAAGTTTTATCATTTTAAATGGTTAAAATAAATCTTTAGACTATGTTTATCAATCTGCCTAGTCTTTTCACACATATATCATAGTCCATTCGCGTTAAGAAAATAGTGAGTCATCTTCGTCCGCCGCCGCCCGCCGGCGCGCCGACCAATCGGATCGCAATAAATTAGAATTGTTGCGACCCGGTTGGTTGCTAGGACAACGATGACTCACTATTTTCTTAACGCGAATGGACTATAGGGTCAGCTTCCAACCTAACTGAATTAATGCCAATATTTTAAATGGAATGACTACCTGTTTGTTTTTTTTTGCTCATAAATACAATTTTAAGTAAAGTTTTACATTTATTTTTTTACCATTAAACCTGGATGTCAAAGTCAAAGTCAAATGTTTTTATTTCAACTAGACCATTAAGCGACTTTCGAACACTTTCGAACGTTAAAAATTAAAATTAACAAGTAATCAAATTTGATTCTACCGTGCATTCGGAAAAGTAGATTGTTATGGAGAAGAATGCACAAGAAACTCCATACTTACTCTTTAAAAAAAAAATAAGCTATTACATTATTAAAGTACATACATTAATAAATTCATGTACGTGAGGACGATGCCCCTAGCACTACTATACTACATATAAGTATTACAAGCACTAACAGGTAAATTCCTTCACTTGAAAAATAGGAACATGGTTCTCACATACTTACAAATATTACAAACATTGGGTTTAAACCTCCGCAAGCCACTTGCACAATCGATAACACGATATCCCTTGGCAAGACATTTTGTCAAACTTTAAGACTTCTAACTTCCCGTAACGACTGACAAAGATCCACAAATTTCAGCTAGGAACAACGGTTCAACGTGACCTTCGGGGTACAAAATTTCACTATGTAAGTTGCCCAAAATAAAAGGTGTATGTGAAAATAAATTTTTCATAAAAAAATCTTGTTTTGTATTCTTCTCAAAAGACCCTTTCATTTGATACCCATATCATGGCAGTGCACAATAAATAGCTAGTCCGCCATATTGGATTTAGAATGACGTCACTTAGCTAACCGTGCATTGTCATCCAAACTAAACGTGTACGCAAAATTTCATCTCAATTGGTGGAGGATAACTGCTTTAAAATTGAGTTGCAAGATTTGACCCGGACACACTAACATACAAACATTGCAAGTTAAATAAAAGTTTGTAATAAACGACGGTATCGTTTAAAGTAACTGGGCGACATCATTATGGTTTGGGCGACATCTTGTACTAGACCAACGAAGATATGACAATAGCCAATATGGATTGGTAATAAAAAAATCTTACTTAGGACTCTTCCTGATTGGTGGATATCGCTCGAAAATCGCGAACATGTATCTAAGAAAATTGAAAGTGCAATTTGGTCAAATTGCATCGCATTGCCTCCATATGAACTTACTTAAAATTTAAATTACTTATAGATGTGATATATCTCTAATTGCATCAAGCTATCAGGATAGCGAGGATGGTGGCGGGCGTTTGCTGGATGTGAGACGCACGGGATCGGTCAATGAGACGATGCTCTGAATGACGTCTTTCAGCTTGTATGACGATGATGATCAGGAAGACCGCTTAGAAGTACCTATTTCTTTATTTTAAGCTGTGCATCTTGAAGGAATTCTAAATATACACACGCACACATAGCATATCATTTATTTATTTATTCAAATTTACGTAAATAACACCTTACCGGCTATTATGCCCATGCAATTTTACTACCACAAAGATACACATATATTCACAGATATAAATCTAACTAGATGACGCGATTGTATGTACTTTGCGTGCCAAACAACGGACTAAAGTTACGACAAATGATAGTAATCTGAACTTTTCATTTAGCATTATCGGCACCGGAAATCCACCGAAATCTAGAAAAAAATGCCTTTTTATGCCATATTGAGCTATAAAGAATGTATAGAATAGTTGGCCGAGGCATTGGAAATGTTTTCTTTCATTGGTAAGTAAATTTGTTTTTAAATTGTTTGTGAAAAAGTGGCACGCTTGGTTTTCATACAAATGGAGGGACTTGCGTTATCTATTTAGATTTATGTCTGTGCATATATCTAACTTACACTGAATACCAAAAACACAGTTAAAATATAATTAAAATAAAATTAAAAATACAATAAAAAATGACAATAATTTCAAAATTAAAATACAATTAAAAATGTAATCAAAAATACAATTAAAAACATAGTCAAAAGTACATTTAAATTTTTTTATTAGTTTATTTCAACTAAACCTTATAGGTACTTTTGAATAATTAGACATTGGTACAAAATAATATGTATTATTTTGTACATGAAACAAACTTAAATAGACTTCAGGCAACATAGACTGCATGTTATAAACAAAATGTTTAGTAACCAAGCTCAATGACGTCATCAAGCGATGACATAGTTCTTACAAGTTTTTAATGAAAAAAAGAAACTTTGCCGACGTCATGTTTTAATTACTATGTCAAAGGATCGGTTCAAAGTCCTCTTTTACATTTTTTAGTGTGGTAATATTTAGAATTTCAGGCGAAATGTGTAGTAGTCAAAGCGGAACTTTGTGTCTCTGAAGTTGGCTCTGCGAACCATTACGCAAGAAACAGTTTGTCATCGAGTATACTACATAGAGTAAGCGAGTTAGGAAGATACTACTAACGTAAGCGAATGAAAGAGACAGTTATACAATGCTATCTTCTACTTCAACATAAATACAAAAATAGCAACTGCGCAGGGTCTTGCAGCCAACTTCAGAGACAAAAAGATCCACTGAGACTACTAAAAGTTGGAATAGATAAAAAAATACGGGAGTTATCTGATGTGCACGTGGTTAAATAAAATTGGGTCATTAATTTTCTGAAAATTTACGCTTAATTAACGCTTGACGAGGTCGGTCCGTGGATGGGTGACCATTTTCAACATACCGAGTTTCCTCCGTGCCTCGGAAAGCACGTTAAGCCGGGACCAACGGCTTAACGTGCTTTCCGAGTTCACTGTTGAATTGTGAAAACGAAAGCTTGTGCGCTTGTTTTGAGAAATAAAATATTTACACACGCACAATAGGGATGTTTCCTCGGTAGAAAAACGAAGTCTTTTTAATCCGTCAGTGAGATCATTAAATAATATTGGACCCGTATTTTTTTCGTTATCAAGTAGATAAAATTGAGAAAGATAAAGCGCATCAAAGTTCATGAGTGGAGTATTGTGTCGTGACATTGTCAGTATAAAGTGTAGCACGCCGTGACGTCACACGATTTCAACGCACTGTGTCACCGTATTTTTACGTGAAAAAAGAAAAAATACTTGTCAAATATTTTTAGGTTATCTAACTGGACTAACTAGATATTTTTTTTATCAACTACCCTATTAGGCTGCAGCAATGGCTGTTTTCCAGCTGAAATGATAGTGAAGTGACACCATTAGACTTTAAGCCCTTTTACCCCAGATCTGTATGGTACTCATTCATATGTATTCTGGCTACAAGTTTCCAATGAGCAGTGCCTTAAACATAGTTATTTTTTTCCGAAACCTTGCCAATACAATACAGCTTCGAAATTTTATTCAACCATAAGTAATAAAGTTTAAAGATAACAATATCCCTGCCGTACATAAAATAGCAGATCGAAGCTAAACTGACAAAAAAGGAACAAAAGATATGCGAGCTCATCCTTGCCATTCGATTTGGCATACACCCAATATACATTAGTGGTACTATATTCAGTTAAATTTAAAAAATTCGAAGAAAGATAGCTTGAATAGTAGCTTAGGACACTGCTTTTTCCGTTTCCATCAAATTCGGTTCAATCGTTTTTAATTTTAATGTTAATTTGCCGTCTTCTTCTGTTCCCGAAAGAAGAAGGTCGTCGGCCCTCCTTGTTCTTCATCTCCGCCGTGCACAGTCCGTGCTAGCGTCTACTTGTACTTCTTTCAGTTCTTTTTCAACCGTCGGTAATAAGTGGCGCGTTTCGTCGTTGGTAAGTTTACGGCAATCTTCACTATTGTGATCATCTGGCCGTCTCTGAATGTGGCCATACCATCGAAGTCAGTTTTCTTTTACTTTGTCAGTAATGGGAGCGATTTTTTGTTAAAACAAGAGATTTATAAATTATGAAGTAAATTAAAGCATTGGGTATGCAAATATGTACTACCAAATGCAGGCTACCAAGGTAGATATTAATTAAAAATTGAACACAGCCTCATGAAATTATCTACCAGATAAGTTATCCGGAGGTGGTAAACAGGTTGGAAACCAAATAAAATTAATGGTACAAAATGATAATATTACTGTCATCATTTTCATTTAATTATTTTCGATGGCGGTAATGAAATTATTCTCTCCGAATTCGAGAAAATTATGTATTTTGGTAAACCATTTGGAAAATCATTCGTATTAATATATGTTCCATTATTATTTTATAGGGCATAAGTTAAGTTTAATGTTCATTTATTTTTCAGCAATTTTTATTTTATATTATGTAAAGACTCTCCAAAAATTGGTTACTTATACAATGCAAAATTTTTGCTTGACACTCCAAACAATAAGTCTCACATTGGACTGTCTTATATTCTTACCAATTTATGAGTTATTTTAATCATAAAGATGAAGAACCATATAAGCCGAATTAAAGAAAAATTCGAAGTCATATTCTGCATTTACCGAAAATCTAAATCTAGGAATTCTATAAAACCACTATATTCTTTCAATCCACCACACAAATATAGTGTCTCGATACAGCTGCCAAGTTTCTGTACACACAGTTCATCTTACTCGACATATAGTTGATTTAATGTATGTTATGTATAATGTGTGTTTTGCTTGCTCCTTGCAGTTCTAAGTCGAGCTATACGATAAATAACTGATAAATGCTAGCACTGTCTGGATAGGTCCACTCACTTCTGTGTGGTGCTTGTTTCTTCAAAAGACCATCTAAGACAAGGTTACTTACAAGGTTCACACACGATTTGAACATTACATTAATTGTAAGGACTATATAAGAGATTTTGAATTCTGATTTTGATTCAATATTTCTTCTGATTAACATTTAAAAGTATATAAACCAACTAACACAGTAAATAATATCGTTTATAAGGTATCCATAACAAAATAAAAAGTTGTATATTTGCTCTGCTTGATAATCCGATTACACCCCTGAGTGGGCAGGAAAAGGTCAAAAATGACGTACTTCAAAAAAAATTGTCAACAGCAAAAGAACAGAACATAATCACCATAAGCTCATTAATCAAAGATCTTAAGCAAAGATTTAAAGAACACAGCTTCTACAATGTATTAAATCTAAAACAAAGTCTTCAAGGCGTTAAAAGACAGCATTTTTAACCGACTTACCAAAAAGAAGGAGGTTCTATGTTCGACTTCATGTAATTTATTTTTTTCTTTCTTTTATGTTCACCGATATCTCCGTCACTTGTGAACAGATTTTGAAAATTCTTTTTTTTTGTATGAAAGAGTATGTTTCGAAATTGGTCCCATTTTAATTTGGTGAAGATTTTATGAAGAACTTCGAAGATATATAACAGAACTCTTCAATAAATAACGGGAATTCTCTCAGGATTGCTGCAATCGCATGTCTGTTTATTGTTTATACCATTTCATAACATAACATCACGCCAGTACGCTCTTGAGGGGTACGCAGATCTCTCATTTCAACCTTTATGTTCAAGGTTCAGGATATTCGGCTAATCAATTCTGGCGTTAAGGTAACTTACTAAACAACTTGCCTATTAGATAGGTACAACAAAAAAGTGAAAAATAAAAAAAACTTTTACAATTTTTTTTTATAAGAAAACTACAAAGTGGAAAATAACTTTATTTTTGGAAGTCGGTGTCTTTCGTAGGTACGATTTTTTTGCGTTACGGACTCCGACTTCTAAAAATAAAGTTATTTTCCACTTTGTAGTTTTCTTATTTGGAAGTCGGTAGTATTTTTTGTGAAAACGTTTTTTATTAACTGCCAAAACAAAGGAGTTAACAGTAGTCAACTTTTGAATAAACAATTATATATTATATACGTACATTGTTATTTTGGTTTTAATTTTATTTATTTAGCGGCTTCAAACCTGAGTACGAGACTTATTTTTTACTTTTTATATATTTTTGTGTCGGCAGTTTTTATTTTTTTAGGGTTCCCTACCTCGAAAGGAAAAAAACGGAACCCTTATAGGATCACTTTGTTGTCCGTCCGTCCGTCTGTCTGTCTGTCAAGACCCATACTCTCAGGAACGCGTGGAGGTATCAAGCTGAAATTTATATCAAATACTCAGGTCTACTGTCCTTTAAAGCTGTGAAAAAATCAAACTTCTAAGCCCACACAATCAAAAGATACAGCCGTTTATGCCTCAAATTTTCGACACTCGCAAGGGAATCAAAACCTACAGGGTACTTTCCGTAAACTCAGAATCTTGAAATTTGGAACGAAGCAACATCTTATAGCACAGATAAAGGAATAATTGCGAAAACCGTAAATTTTTAGTTACATCATTTAATAAAAATATTTTTAATAATTTTAAACTTACTAATCTTTTCCTCATGAACGCGTAGAGGTATTAAATCAAAATGCATATCAAATACTCAGATCTATAATACCTTTAAGCTAAGGTTTGTACGGAACCCTCGGTTCACGAGTCCGACTCGCACTTGGCCGGTTTTTTTATACAATTTTTAGTTAATCGTTTTTAAACTACACCTAGAAGTAGACAATCAATCGAAATGTGTAATTATGGCACGATATTATCTTTAGGAAAAACCTTGATTCAAAGAGTAAAAATACGCATAACTTTTGATTGGCTAAGCTAATTTTCATCAAACATAGCTAAGAACACTCTTGACAAAATCACCTTTCGAACTTCATTGGTTCTTCTGTTAGGGAGCTATGATGCCACACACAGACAAGCAAATATACAGCGACACACGTCAAACTTATAATACCCTCTTTTACAGACGGTGGTTAAAAATACTGCGTTTACAAAGTAATACTTCTAAAACCATGTCCTCAAAGCGTTAGATTAAAAGACGTTTCACTTTTAACTGCCAGAACGAAAGAGATTACATTTGGTTTTATTTCTCTTTACCTCATAACGTCCGTTCAGTTAATGGTTTTTGTATTAACTAAGGATTTGCGGGCAAAATGTGTTTCAGATTTTGTGGTTTGTGACGTCTCGATGAGAAATCGAAGGGTGTTGCAGAACAAGAGAATTACAGGTTTGCTCTATAGTGGTTTTGTAAAAAGTTCTAAGGTATATATCACAAGTCTGTTTGAGGGACCTCCAAAAATTTTATTTTTGATAAACAGTTGTAATTTATTGAGTTGCATCAGTGTCGTTGCGATTTTTTTAAATGTTAAGTCATTGCCATTATATATTAAATAATTTTCACGCTTGCTTGCAGGCAGAATACAATTACTTTTAGGCTTTATGATATTCCCTTCTGAACAATGTATTTCTAGCAAATAAATATTTTGATTTGATTTGATCTGACTCAATCGCCATGGCAACAAAAAAACAGTCAATAAATAACAAGATAGAATTGTCGATTTGGGTGGATGGTTTGGTGATGGTTAAAAATAATATTAATTCAGAAAAAATATCCATGACTTGGAATATGGGCTTGTTGGAATCGATTTACACGAATTTGTGTTAGTGGGTCAGATAAAAAGAAAGTTCGCATATTTATTGTCCTTGTTGTTAGATTGTGAGAAAAGATCTGAGGCTCTAGTTAAAGTAACATAATATTTATCAGTGATAACGAGTCAGATGATAAGTTTCAAAATGAATGGCATTAATATTCACTAAAGATAAATCACGTAATTTATCCCTTACGTATAGACTTTTTCAGCGAAAAGAAACCCATATGCGATCACTTCGTTGTCTGTATGTCCGTGTTTGCTATCTTCTACTTCAACATAAATACAAAAATAGCAACTGCGCAGGGTCTTGCAGCCAACTTCAGAGACAAAAAGATCCACTGAGACTACTAAAAGTTGGAATAGATAAAAAAATACGGGAGTTATCTGATGTGCACGTGGTTAAATAAAATTGGGTCATTAATTTTCTGAAAATTTACGCTTAATTAACGCTTGACGAGGTCGGTCCGTGGATGGGTGACCATTTTCAACATACCGAGTTTCCTCCGTGCCTCGGAAAGCACGTTAAGCCGGGACCAACGGCTTAACGTGCTTTCCGAGTTCACTGTTGAATTGTGAAAACGAAAGCTTGTGCGCTTGTTTTGAGAAATAAAATATTTACACACGCACAATAGGGATGTTTCCTCGGTAGAAAAACGAAGTCTTTTTAATCCGTCAGTGAGATCATTAAATAATATTGGACCCGTATTTTTTTCGTTATCAAGTAGATAAAATTGAGAAAGATAAAGCGCATCAAAGTTCATGAGTGGAGTATTGTGTCGTGACATTGTCAGTATAAAGTGTAGCACGCCGTGACGTCACACGATTTCAACGCACTGTGTCACCGTATTTTTACGTGAAAAAAGAAAAAATACTTGTCAAATATTTTTAGGTTATCTAACTGGACTAACTAGATATTTTTTTTATCAACTACCCTATTAGGCTGCAGCAATGGCTGTTTTCCAGCTGAAATGATAGTGAAGTGACACCATTAGACTTTAAGCCCTTTTACCCCAGATCTGTATGGTACTCATTCATATGTATTCTGGCTACAAGTTTCCAATGAGCAGTGCCTTAAACATAGTTATTTTTTTCCGAAACCTTGCCAATACAATACAGCTTCGAAATTTTATTCAACCATAAGTAATAAAGTTTAAAGATAACAATATCCCTGCCGTACATAAAATAGCAGATCGAAGCTAAACTGACAAAAAAGGAACAAAAGATATGCGAGCTCATCCTTGCCATTCGATTTGGCATACACCCAATATACATTAGTGGTACTATATTCAGTTAAATTTAAAAAATTCGAAGAAAGATAGCTTGAATAGTAGCTTAGGACACTGCTTTTTCCGTTTCCATCAAATTCGGTTCAATCGTTTTTAATTTTAATGTTAATTTGCCGTCTTCTTCTGTTCCCGAAAGAAGAAGGTCGTCGGCCCTCCTTGTTCTTCATCTCCGCCGTGCACAGTCCGTGCTAGCGTCTACTTGTACTTCTTTCAGTTCTTTTTCAACCGTCGGTAATAAGTGGCGCGTTTCGTCGTTGGTAAGTTTACGGCAATCTTCACTATTGTGATCATCTGGCCGTCTCTGAATGTGGCCATACCATCGAAGTCAGTTTTCTTTTACTTTGTCAGTAATGGGAGCGATTTTTTGTTAAAACAAGAGATTTATAAATTATGAAGTAAATTAAAGCATTGGGTATGCAAATATGTACTACCAAATGCAGGCTACCAAGGTAGATATTAATTAAAAATTGAACACAGCCTCATGAAATTATCTACCAGATAAGTTATCCGGAGGTGGTAAACAGGTTGGAAACCAAATAAAATTAATGGTACAAAATGATAATATTACTGTCATCATTTTCATTTAATTATTTTCGATGGCGGTAATGAAATTATTCTCTCCGAATTCGAGAAAATTATGTATTTTGGTAAACCATTTGGAAAATCATTCGTATTAATATATGTTCCATTATTATTTTATAGGGCATAAGTTAAGTTTAATGTTCATTTATTTTTCAGCAATTTTTATTTTATATTATGTAAAGACTCTCCAAAAATTGGTTACTTATACAATGCAAAATTTTTGCTTGACACTCCAAACAATAAGTCTCACATTGGACTGTCTTATATTCTTACCAATTTATGAGTTATTTTAATCATAAAGATGAAGAACCATATAAGCCGAATTAAAGAAAAATTCGAAGTCATATTCTGCATTTACCGAAAATCTAAATCTAGGAATTCTATAAAACCACTATATTCTTTCAATCCACCACACAAATATAGTGTCTCGATACAGCTGCCAAGTTTCTGTACACACAGTTCATCTTACTCGACATATAGTTGATTTAATGTATGTTATGTATAATGTGTGTTTTGCTTGCTCCTTGCAGTTCTAAGTCGAGCTATACGATAAATAACTGATAAATGCTAGCACTGTCTGGATAGGTCCACTCACTTCTGTGTGGTGCTTGTTTCTTCAAAAGACCATCTAAGACAAGGTTACTTACAAGGTTCACACACGATTTGAACATTACATTAATTGTAAGGACTATATAAGAGATTTTGAATTCTGATTTTGATTCAATATTTCTTCTGATTAACATTTAAAAGTATATAAACCAACTAACACAGTAAATAATATCGTTTATAAGGTATCCATAACAAAATAAAAAGTTGTATATTTGCTCTGCTTGATAATCCGATTACACCCCTGAGTGGGCAGGAAAAGGTCAAAAATGACGTACTTCAAAAAAAATTGTCAACAGCAAAAGAACAGAACATAATCACCATAAGCTCATTAATCAAAGATCTTAAGCAAAGATTTAAAGAACACAGCTTCTACAATGTATTAAATCTAAAACAAAGTCTTCAAGGCGTTAAAAGACAGCATTTTTAACCGACTTACCAAAAAGAAGGAGGTTCTATGTTCGACTTCATGTAATTTATTTTTTTCTTTCTTTTATGTTCACCGATATCTCCGTCACTTGTGAACAGATTTTGAAAATTCTTTTTTTTTGTATGAAAGAGTATGTTTCGAAATTGGTCCCATTTTAATTTGGTGAAGATTTTATGAAGAACTTCGAAGATATATAACAGAACTCTTCAATAAATAACGGGAATTCTCTCAGGATTGCTGCAATCGCATGTCTGTTTATTGTTTATACCATTTCATAACATAACATCACGCCAGTACGCTCTTGAGGGGTACGCAGATCTCTCATTTCAACCTTTATGTTCAAGGTTCAGGATATTCGGCTAATCAATTCTGGCGTTAAGGTAACTTACTAAACAACTTGCCTATTAGATAGGTACAACAAAAAAGTGAAAAATAAAAAAAACTTTTACAATTTTTTTTTATAAGAAAACTACAAAGTGGAAAATAACTTTATTTTTGGAAGTCGGTGTCTTTCGTAGGTACGATTTTTTTGCGTTACGGACTCCGACTTCTAAAAATAAAGTTATTTTCCACTTTGTAGTTTTCTTATTTGGAAGTCGGTAGTATTTTTTGTGAAAACGTTTTTTATTAACTGCCAAAACAAAGGAGTTAACAGTAGTCAACTTTTGAATAAACAATTATATATTATATACGTACATTGTTATTTTGGTTTTAATTTTATTTATTTAGCGGCTTCAAACCTGAGTACGAGACTTATTTTTTACTTTTTATATATTTTTGTGTCGGCAGTTTTTATTTTTTTAGGGTTCCCTACCTCGAAAGGAAAAAAACGGAACCCTTATAGGATCACTTTGTTGTCCGTCCGTCCGTCTGTCTGTCTGTCAAGACCCATACTCTCAGGAACGCGTGGAGGTATCAAGCTGAAATTTATATCAAATACTCAGGTCTACTGTCCTTTAAAGCTGTGAAAAAATCAAACTTCTAAGCCCACACAATCAAAAGATACAGCCGTTTATGCCTCAAATTTTCGACACTCGCAAGGGAATCAAAACCTACAGGGTACTTTCCGTAAACTCAGAATCTTGAAATTTGGAACGAAGCAACATCTTATAGCACAGATAAAGGAATAATTGCGAAAACCGTAAATTTTTAGTTACATCATTTAATAAAAATATTTTTAATAATTTTAAACTTACTAATCTTTTCCTCATGAACGCGTAGAGGTATTAAATCAAAATGCATATCAAATACTCAGATCTATAATACCTTTAAGCTAAGGTTTGTACGGAACCCTCGGTTCACGAGTCCGACTCGCACTTGGCCGGTTTTTTTATACAATTTTTAGTTAATCGTTTTTAAACTACACCTAGAAGTAGACAATCAATCGAAATGTGTAATTATGGCACGATATTATCTTTAGGAAAAACCTTGATTCAAAGAGTAAAAATACGCATAACTTTTGATTGGCTAAGCTAATTTTCATCAAACATAGCTAAGAACACTCTTGACAAAATCACCTTTCGAACTTCATTGGTTCTTCTGTTAGGGAGCTATGATGCCACACACAGACAAGCAAATATACAGCGACACACGTCAAACTTATAATACCCTCTTTTACAGACGGTGGTTAAAAATACTGCGTTTACAAAGTAATACTTCTAAAACCATGTCCTCAAAGCGTTAGATTAAAAGACGTTTCACTTTTAACTGCCAGAACGAAAGAGATTACATTTGGTTTTATTTCTCTTTACCTCATAACGTCCGTTCAGTTAATGGTTTTTGTATTAACTAAGGATTTGCGGGCAAAATGTGTTTCAGATTTTGTGGTTTGTGACGTCTCGATGAGAAATCGAAGGGTGTTGCAGAACAAGAGAATTACAGGTTTGCTCTATAGTGGTTTTGTAAAAAGTTCTAAGGTATATATCACAAGTCTGTTTGAGGGACCTCCAAAAATTTTATTTTTGATAAACAGTTGTAATTTATTGAGTTGCATCAGTGTCGTTGCGATTTTTTTAAATGTTAAGTCATTGCCATTATATATTAAATAATTTTCACGCTTGCTTGCAGGCAGAATACAATTACTTTTAGGCTTTATGATATTCCCTTCTGAACAATGTATTTCTAGCAAATAAATATTTTGATTTGATTTGATCTGACTCAATCGCCATGGCAACAAAAAAACAGTCAATAAATAACAAGATAGAATTGTCGATTTGGGTGGATGGTTTGGTGATGGTTAAAAATAATATTAATTCAGAAAAAATATCCATGACTTGGAATATGGGCTTGTTGGAATCGATTTACACGAATTTGTGTTAGTGGGTCAGATAAAAAGAAAGTTCGCATATTTATTGTCCTTGTTGTTAGATTGTGAGAAAAGATCTGAGGCTCTAGTTAAAGTAACATAATATTTATCAGTGATAACGAGTCAGATGATAAGTTTCAAAATGAATGGCATTAATATTCACTAAAGATAAATCACGTAATTTATCCCTTACGTATAGACTTTTTCAGCGAAAAGAAACCCATATGCGATCACTTCGTTGTCTGTATGTCCGTGTTTCAAGGCCTTTTTCTCTGGAATGCCTGGAGGTATTAAGTTGAAATTTATTCCGTATACTCAACTCTGCAATACCTTGGAGGTGTGAAATCAAACTTCTAAATCGATGCAATCAAAAGATATGGGATATGGTTCGTATATTTGACGAATCGCAAGGGAATCAAAAAACTAAATGGTACTTTCCGTTGACTTAGAATCATGAAATTTGGCAAGGAGCTATTTCTTACAGCACAAGTATAGGAAAAAATGTGAAAGCTGTATATTTGTTCCTACGTTGATGGTAGAGCTGAGTGGTGCCGATCCAGTATCATGTTCGTGAACGGGCGCCATCAGTTCTCACATATATGTATTTTTCTAACACTAATGTTGGAACCTAATACTTGTAAAACACGTTTTTTAAAAGAGTAAGTGTGGAGTTTCTTGTCCGTTCATCTCCATAACAAGCTACTTTTCCGAACGGACGGTAGAATCAATTATTATTTCTTTTAAATTACATTTTTTGAAGTTCAAAAGTGTCGCTTAAGGGCACCTAATTGAATAAATAAATTATGAAGATTATGAATGATTATGAAGATCAAGAAATTGAAATGCCGTTTGTTAAGACTTTTTTCTCAGGAACGCTTAAAAACTCGTTCAAAAATTTTACTCTGCGTCTCTGGCTTTCTTGCATTGGCCCTTTACAGTATTTTCCCTCACTGCTCCATAAAAATGGCCGACCAAAAAACAGTTACCAACAACAAAAGGTCATAACTAACAAAAACCTTCCATTAACCGTCACGCGATTCTCGCCTTTCCTAGCTACACAATGATGCACATATTTGTAACAAGGGTACATCTGTAAGTTGTGTGAATAGATTTGTACAAAAGAAACGGGTGTACGCTTTCAGGTGTATATGGCATTCTGTTTTGTGAACCAGGGCAACGCATTGTTACTAGACAATGGTAGTTTAACAGAATGTTGGTTTGTTTCTTTATCTAATTTTGTTGCGTGGTAGGTCGTTGTTTTACGGACATACCTAAGGTGTGCTTTTTCATCTGAGATGTGCGAGTAAGGTCAGCATGTTTTTTTTTAATGTGGGATTTCATTCAATGACTTCTCCCGCTCTGGGTGAAGCGGGAGGGCTTGTCAGACTTTTACTGACTAAAACCCACCCGTGTTCCTTCAGTTGCTTGTGTGAGGGTCACGGTAACTCTTTCACATTTATCAACAGGGAGTATGGATACCTTTTTTTTTGCCATTTTCGCTCTTCACTACTCTTGGTTAACTGGTAGAGAATGCTTAAGGCGATAAGTCAGCCTTTGTACCTTTTGTGCATGAATTCGAAATAAATAAATAGAGGCTTTAACAAGGCAGACGTGATTGGAAACTCCGAGACGAGCTGCCGCGGCCTAGAAGCACACACAGAGCTTATTAGTGATGCTCTTCAGAAAGGTCAGCTGCTTAGTACTTGTAACGGCGAGCGTGTATGACTGGACGTATGAACGTGAATGAAGCAAAAGGATCGTAGAGTTCGTAGATCGTTCTGTAGTTTCTGCCTACCTCTATGGAAAAAAGGCGACAATTTATGGAAGTATTAGCTACTGCCAGCGGCTTCGCTCGCATGACAAGTGTTTTTTTTATACCAAGGGAACATTATACCGGGGTGTAAAGTAGCCTTTTTGCTATTACTAACTATAATCTACCTCTGTGTAAAATTTCATCCAGATCCGTTCTGCCGTTTTAGCTTGATTGAGTAACAAACATACATCCGTACATCCAAACTTTCGCATTTATCATATTTCGCGTGAAGAAGTAACAAACATACAAACACAAGCACACACATACACTCACAAATTTTCGCATTGATAATATTAGTGTGATAGTGTAATTAGTAAGATTATGTTTAATACCAAAGGCAGTGCAGATGCAATTCCATACCAGCATAGCTTTCGAGAGACAAAGCTGAAATACGTTATGTGCCTGTAATTACATCGGCATCTATACCCTTCTAACGGAAACACAGAAACGCTTCTTACAAATAGAAAAAGGTATAGTGCTTAGTGAGTACCCCATGCAAAAAGACGTTAGTTAGTTTATTGGCATAATTATGTATGTGCAAGTTAGTCAGTTGGTGCAATGATGTGTAGCGGCGACTGTGTGGTTTTTTCACCAAAGCTGTGAGTACTTATGTGAGCTTGATGGGTGCAAGGATGTATAGTGAAGCTGTGAATCTGTGTAATCGACGGTACATCTAACTCTTTTGAGCTGCACACATTTGCTACCACCAAATTGTTGCGCTTTTTATTAAAGCCCTCATTAACGTTTCTATTCCATCCATTTTTCTTTTTTTAACGTACTTTTCCAAGAAATATTACATGATCATTTTCATTTTGAAGTGTCAAAAAAAAAAAGTTTGCCAGAAAATACCGTGTTTCAGAAAACTGTTTACAAATGATACGAATCCAGATTCGCGATCAGTGGATTAATTAATAGCATTTCAATCATCGCGAGTGTTTGACATTCCATTTATCGTTGATTCGTTGGTACAGACTCGGGTATGCATGAATATTTTTTTTATGAACGATATTTTCCTCCTCCCTCCTCTCGTCGAATCCGCAATGCTGTGGGTCGTGACTACATCATGGTTTCAAAACTTTCTCTTTGATGATGTTTCTCCACCCGCGCCTACTCTCAGCAACATGCACGGCTTCTGAGGCTTTGATGTTCAGCGTAGTTCGGCTTTGGTCTGACCAGCGTATAGGACTTCTGCTTCTAGGCCGTTTGTCCTCGACTTTGCCAGTGACAATTACCTTTAGTAAGTTGTCACCAGGTTTACGGGCATTATGGCCATAGAAGTCAAATATCTTGCGGAGGCACACATTCAATACAACACAGACAATCTAGGCCTTTTTTCAATTTTGAGGTCCTGCAATATCGAGATGTTCGTCCTGTTTGCCATCCACGAGATACGCAGCATCTTCCTGTAACACCACATCTCAAAAGCCTCGATGCATTTGCGATCAGCGGCTTTTAGAGTCCGATATATTATCGATGCTTAAAATACAACATAGTGTTGAATCTGTATTCTCCGAAGTGTTGGGTAGAAGTGCAGCTATGGTACACCCAGATTTCTTCAGGTGTGTTTAAGTCCCATATATAGTTCTCGTCAAACTTCTTGGACGCCCTGAAGTTGGCTTTCCGATTCGCAAAGCACGGCGCGGTGCTGCTGGATAAGTTTGGCGAATACTATAATAGGGAACGTGCCTATTGCCACTAACGGGGCCCAAATCTAGACTCCAGTATGTCGTCACCTCAATTGTTTAGTAATCCGCTTTTCAGACTTAATTATATAGATTCACTCACCCAATCCATCAATCGCTTCTTTGGTCCCTAGTGTTATATCGATCCACATTCGTACTCACAAATTTCCTTACGATATTTTCAATCAATCATTTATTTTGTCAAGCATAAGTACATTAGTATTTTCTTAATGTCCCTTGGCTATAATCGCATATCCGAATATAGACGAGTGCTAATTTTCATATCCATCAATTATTAGATTTATCGTGTATAATAATTTGAATTCAGAACTAAGTACGTTATTGTTATTTTGTTTAGATTTCGATGTGAACTATATAAAGTTGTAAAACTATTTTCCTATTTTCTTTTAAAAATTTTCCTCCAATTTATTAAATAAATTACATTAAGTTAAAAGAGTATTAACAACTCTATATACTTCCAAATTGATTGAGAGCGTCCGTTCTGTACCAAGTGCATCCGACGACAGACGAAACAAGAAGTTTGCCGAGGGACATTAAGAAAAAAATTGTATTGTCAGCAATATATGCACTATGTTTTTCCAATATCTGGCGTACAAAATTAATATAAACAAGCAATTACAATTAAGGTGGTATGTCAAAAACAAAAAAACAGTTTAAAATATGTCAACTAAGTAAACAGGTCATTATAATTCTTAATTAATCAAAAAATATCATCTATCACAAAAGTTTAATTGCCAAGTCGGAATCGTCATACCTCTATTTATGAGTAGCAAACTCAATCATGGAGTAGTAACTTCTATCTAAAAGGAATTTAAACAAAGACCTCTTAAAGGATCCCGGACACTCTTTATTTTTAATAGCCGCTGGTATACTGTTTTATATTTTAGGGACCATACCTAGAAAACTTTTGCCGAAAAATGCAGTTTTATGAGAGGTAACATAAATGGTAGGTATTCTGATAACAGCGAGAGCGCAGTTTTATGAGAGGTAACATAAATGGTATTCTGATAACAGCGAGAGCGCAGTTTTATGAGAGGTAACATAAATGGTATTCTGATAACAGCGAGAGCGCAGTTTTATGAGAGGTAACATAGACGGTATTCTGATAACAGCGAGAGCGCAGATTTTGAAATAAATGCAGGTCACAGCGAACAAACACTCCCATTTCATATATGTACATAGACGGTAGAGTGAGCAAACTAAGCTCCTTATACAATGGTGTACAACTATCAATCGATTATTATTTGGTAAACGATCTGTTACACGGCCGACCCCGTAGATCTTTTTAAAAAAAAACTAACTTCTACCGAACCACTTGTTTATTCACAAAAATCCACAATTACAACTTTTATTAATGTTTTACTGAATAATACACAATATTACACCAACTAAAATAAAGACTTTCTATAATCTCTTGTATCTCTTGAGATAAGTCTAACGAATTTGGGTTTACGCGACGGCTTCCAGAATCTAACTAACTAAATGAATATTAAAATTCCGCTAATGAGCGATAACTGCAATTCAGCATTGGCTTTGCAATGAAAACTGATGCTTTAACTAGAGAATGCAAATGTCGGCTTTATTGCCTTGTAATAAGGGTTGTAACAGCTCCCCCTTTTTTGACGAAGCTTTATCTTATAAGATAAGCGAAGTAAAATAGAAAAGATAGGAGATACAGTGAGATTAAGATGGTCATAAAAACTAACACTAGATATAAATGTACATGGGTACATGTAGCTTATAAAACTATAATTAAACATAGTAAGACATAGTAGATTACAATGGAAATCATAACACCATAATTAAAAGTATATTAAGTTAAGTGTATTTTAAAAGTTTAAATTCCTGTTTGATGGGAATTTGGTCTTATAGGTATTAGCTGTAGATTTATAATTAGTGTTTCGAATTGGTAAAGATTGTATTGGCTTATTGTCTTCATCAGATGTTGATGACATTTCAGTCATCTCGATAGAATTAGAGATTTTGGATTTGCGTTTAGAAGTTTTCTGATTATAACACTGGTTAAATATCTGCACGCAGCATCCAGAATTAGTAGCATTTTTATTTTTAAAATATCTAAAGATCTTATAAATTACACATAAGAATAAACACACAATTAAAATATAAGTAAAAGTAGAGTAGTATGGACCATATTTAATAAAATGTGATTCTTTTTCTAAGTTATTTAACTCTTGTTCTAAATTATCCATTTGATGATTTGCATATTTGAGAGAATCTAAGTTGATTTTGCTTAAAGATATTGGCGACAAATGTGGCAGGCTTTTATTAAATATGTCCTTCTTACAACAGTCATCAGTTGTTATATCAAACTTAATATCTAAAGGAGACTTAGTAATAAAAGAATAAGAGCTAGTTGTTATTAACTGAATAGTTTTAGAATAACCAATACAATTTGCTGTTAGTTTTACAATTCCAGTACCTATGATTGAATAGTCGCTAATGTTATCTTCGCATTTGATTGTCAATTTATTTGTATTTGATTGAACATAAATCCATTTATTGTTATTTAACTTTTGCCAAATATCAATTTGTCCATATAAAAGTTTGGCGTTGCATTCTGTGGGTAACGACAGTGTTACTTCAGTTAATATTTTAGATTCACAGTTTGGATTGCTTATACATGAATATATAGTAGTTAGTTCACAGATAGAAAAGTTATTATTTACTAACTTACATCTAGCAAGTGTGTCCATCATAGCATAATGCATCCTGTCATCACTTAAAGCTATATAGGAGTTAGAAGGTTGAATCAATGCAAATGTGCTATGTGAGTCATCATGCGGAGTAGGTAAAGGTATGATTTTATAGGTCATGAACTTATCAGGTGTTATTAAAGGTATTTGTAATATAAAAACGATCTTATTATTATAGTAATAAGAGCTAAATTCAGAGACATCTATTATGGAGTGAATATTTTGAATGCTTAAAGGAACTGGGAAATCTAACCTTTTGTTTACTTGACTACTATGTTTAGATAATTCTAGATAAAGATTAGAGGGGCTTATAACACTAGGATGTAATATATTAGCCTTAGAAAATAAAATAGAGTTTACTGTAGTATCCAGTAAATTGGAAATACTAAGTAAAGAACCTTCAATTATATTAAGAAGATTGTTTAACCTTGAGGTATGTAGCAGTAAGTTGTCAGTTTTCGTGATTTGGGAAAATATTTCGTTCATCACGTTAATTTGGGTATTTAATTTATTTTCATTTTGATTAAGTTTGTAAATAGTAGTGTTAAAGTTATTTATGGTAGATTTAATTATGTGAATGTTATCTCTCATTAGGTGGTATAGTTCTGTGTCGCTCTTTTTACACGACTCAATTGCAGCATCATATTTTCTAGCGTCGTCTGCATCTAATGTACCAAAAAAGAACTTTAAGATTTCTCCTCCAAATTCTAAAGAGCGTTTTATTTTATTTGTTGATTTATTAGAGATGATATGTGATAGTGACTGTAATTTAATGAAATTTGATTGGATTAAAACTTCAATCGGATTAGACATGTCCTTGCACAAGTTAAAATCTTGTGAATCTTCTGTTTGAATTTTGTTACAGAGATTCAGAGTTTCATGTAATAGAGTTTCTATTTTGTTAAGATAAGGTTCTAAAGAGATTAAATCGACGTGAGTGATAACTTTCCAATGATCACTATAAAAGTTAATATTATTAATAGGTTCAAAATAAATTCCGGGACTATGGTAGATGGGAATGATGCTCGATTCGGTGAGGCTGTGGCTTGAAATGCCGTGCCAGCATAGCGTTCTGAAAGGAAACATAGTATGTGTTAGGATGTTGAAGGTTTTATTTCATTGGTGTGGTATTTTATATTTTTACGACCTACTTGAAGGGTCACATTATGTTTATTATTAACTTTTGTAATTTTGTATGGGCCTTTCCATATAGGCGATAACGCTTTTCGAAGTCTGTGATGGTGTTTTAGGTACACCATATCTCCTGATTTGTATGTGATTTCACGGGAGTTAGTATCATAATATTGTTTTGATCTCTCTTTGCTATTTAGAATATTTTGGATAGCTTTTTCGCGACTAAATCGCATCCTATATTGTAAAGCTCTTATATATTCATTGTATGTGGTATTACCGGAGGTTTCATATAAGGAATTAGGAATGCATGGTTTATAGCCGTATAATAGTTCATGAGGAGTGAAATTAGTTGTACAGTGGGGAGTAGTATTATATGCTAATATTGCGGTGAATAGATAACAGTGCCAGTCATTTTGATTTTCATTAACAAAGGATTTAAGGTATTCTTTTAGAGTAGCATGTGAGCGTTCAAGAGCTCCATTAGTTTGTGGGTGATACGGAGTAGTGAAAAGGGCTTTGACTTTCAATATATCTGTTAATTGTTTAAATAATTCTGACGTAAAACAAGTGCCTAAGTCTGTTAAAATAGTTTTAGGAAAACCGAAAAGAGACATAAAATGTACGAGGTTTCGAGCTATTTCTTCACTGGTAGCTGTAATCATCGGATAAGCGCTGGTAAATTTGGTTAGATCATCTTGTAGTGTTAAAATGAATTTAAAATTTTGGAAACCCGCTTCGGGTAAGGGACCTACGACGTCAAGGGCTAGTCGTTCAAATGGCCTAGTCGATGTAGAAGTTATCTCCATAGGAGCTTTATTTGATTTCCTTAAAGGTTTATTGATCTGACAAAGCTTACATTTTTTTACGTATTGTTCAATGTCAGAGCGCATGCCTTTCCAATAGTAGGCAGCTTTGATACGCGAATACATTCGTTGTGATCCTGGGTGACCAGCGATAACAGAGTCATGATTTTCCTTTAATATTTTAGGAACTTCTATAGGAGTAGGGTAAATTAATAGATTTTTATACATATGGATTTTGATGTTGGTATTGTGAAAAATATACGATATCATATTATAAACTTTAGTATAGGCTAGTTTAGAAAATGGGTCACTAAAATCAGGTAAAGCAAGATCAGTTATATTTGGGCAATCGATTAGTAGATTTCTGAGTTTAATTAATAAACTATAGACATCTCTAAAATTAGTTTGTTCATAATGATGAACTTTTGTAAATAGAAAATAGTAAGATTTATTTTTATCCTGGACGTGTCGTATTGTAAGAGGTTCGCGTTCTGAGTTTAGTAAGTCAGCAGAGTTATCGAGCTGTGATAGTATTTCCTCGCAATAAGGCATAGAATAGTCAAAGTCTAAAGAGACAGGGCAGGCTATTGTATTTAACTTGGATAAGTGGAGGCCTTGAGTACATTCTTCTATAATAGTGTTTGAAGCAGGGAGCTGATTAGTAAATTGGTTTTTAAAATATTGTTCATAAGTAGAGTTATTTAAATTGTTAACATCAATAGAGTTAATAGGGCAACGGGATAGTGCATCGGCATTGGAATTGAGGCGACCTTGCTTATAGGTAATTTCGTAGTCATATTCCTCAAGTTTGAGGCGCCAGCGAATGAGTCTACTGCCGGGATCTTTAACGTTAAACAACCAAACGAGGGGTCTGTGATCTGTTATTATTTTGAATTTATTTCCATATAAATATGGTCGGAAAGTTTTAACGGCAAATAAAATAGCTAAAAGCTCCTTTTCGGTAGTCGAATAGTTGCCTTCAGGTTTATTTAGAGTGCGTGATGCGTATGCGATCGGCTTATCTTTGCCGACGGGACCCTGAGATAGTATGGCGCCAACGGCGTAATTACTAGCATCAGTAGTAACGTTAAAAGGTTGTGAGAAGTCAGGGTACTGTAGAAGAGGGGCAGTAATTAATTTTTCTTTAAGAAAATCGAATGCATGTTGCTGTTCTGTACCCCAGTGAACAACAGCATCCTTTTTTAGTAAAGAGGTAAGTGGTTTAGTTAACTTCGAAAAGTTTTCGATGAATCGGCGATAATAGCCTATTAGGCCTAGAAATGATTTGATATCTTTAGGATTTTTTGGGATTGGAAATTGCGATACGGCGTTAACTTTTTCAGGGTTTGGAGATACACCTTTATCAGTGATAATATGGCCAAGGTAAGTCACTTCATGTCTAAGAAACTCACACTTGTCTGGTTGGAGTTTCAAATTATATTCACGAAATTTATTAAATACCAGTTGTAATTTAAGCATGTGATCTTGTAAATTTTGACTGTAAACGATGCAATCGTCTAAGTAAATATAGCAATGGAGGCCTTGTAAGCCTGATAAAACAGTATTCATAAGACGTTGAAATGTGGCAGGGGCATTTTTCAACCCAAAAGGCATCCTGGTAAATTCATAGTGTCCAGACATGCTTGAATTTGTGCTAACTGTGAAACCAGTTTTAGCCGCATCTTTGGGGTTGGTCTTTATTTGATGAAAACCGCTGGTAAGGTCCAACGTGCTAAAATATTTAGAATGACCTAACTGGTCCAAGATATCCGTGATAAGAGGCAGCGGATAAATTTCAGAGACAGTGACGTCATTGAGACGGCGGTAGTCAATGACTATTCTCCATTTTTGTTTGCCTGAAGCGTCCATCTTTTTCGGTACTACCCAAACTGGGGCGCTCCAAGGCGAAATAGAAGGTCTGATGATATCCTGATCTAGCATTTTACGAATTTGGGAATCTACTTCCTCTTTGTGGCATTCGGGGAAGCGATATGATTTGACATGTATAGGTGGTGCATCACCTGTGTTAATAGTGTGTTCTATAGCGTCCGTGAAGGTTAAGGGTTCACCTTCGATATGGAAGATATCTGTGTATTGGGAGCAACATTCTAAGAGAGATTTTTTCTCTTCCTGATTTAAATGGGAACAGCGAATGAGGCTTAAAACTTTATCTATGCGATTAGATTTATTACAGGCAATAGAATTAGTATTGTAACAAGATATAGAATCTGAACTTTTACTTTCAAACGGTGTCACGTTTACGTGATAATCTTTAACTTCAATGTCAGTCTCTGTAGTATTTAGGATAGTAATGTTTGTTTTCTTATTTGATTTGATTGAGACAATGCAATTTGCAACATAGACACCTTCACTTAGAGTATGGTCTAGTACGAGAGCTTCATTGTTATGATAAAGTTCAGGCGAGTAATTAGATACAGTGCATTCGATAACTACTTCAGAACGAGCTGGAATGTTATACGACGGTTGATTATAAGTGATAGGAATATAATGGTTAAATATAGACATTGACTTAGAAGAATAATCGATATTTGATTTAAAGTAATCGCAAAAGTCGCTACCGATAATTCCATCGTAATTATTAAGATTAATGTCATCTTTTGTGACATGAAATTTGTATTTATAAGTATTATCTGATAGTTTAAACTCCATTTGAAAGGTACCTAGAGTTTCAACAGGGTTTTCTGAACTATTAATGCCCTTTAACTTTACAATTTCGGTGGATAGATTTGGAGTTTCGAGTAAACAGGAACCTTTGACAATACTGATGGTTGATCCTGTATCGATAAGAAAACATAACCGTTCTAAAGCGTGAGTAGTAGTTAGATAAGTATGAGGTAAGGCTACCTTTTTACAAAAATCATTAATTTCGTATATAAGTTTAGATTTAGAATTCATATTTAAGTTAGGTGTGATTGAGTTATGTTTAGAATTAGTACGAGAACCCTTTGGCACATTATTACATAAGTGACATTTTATTTTCTTATTAGAGATAGCAGAACTCAGCTCGTTGGCTTGAGATGTAGATTTAGTAGGATTGTTAGAGATAGCAGGACTCAGCATCTTTGACTGAGATGTAAAATTTGTAGGACTCAACCTTTTTGACTGAGATGTGGATTTAGTATGATTATTAGAGGTAGCAAGACTCAGCATCTTCGACTGAGATGTAGAATTAGTAGGACTCAGCATCTTCGACTGAGATGTAGGATTAGTAGGACTCAGCATCTTTGACTGAGATGTAGAATTAGTAGGACTCAGCATCTTTGACTGAGATGTAGAATTAGTAGGACTCAGCATCTTTGACTGAGATGTAGATTTAGTATGATTATAAGAGTTAGAAGGACTCAGCATCTTCGACTGAGATGTAGAATTAGTAGGAATCGTGCCATTATAAATTTGCATAGATTTTGACGGACACGGCATCAAAATCCGATTTAGTTTAAATTATCGTGAGATTCGACGTGGTTATTATGACCATTGGTCAAACATTCACATGTATGCGTAAATGCATTTGTAGAGCTATCAGGTGAATTATGATGGCGCTGTGCAAAGTCCGTATTTTCGCGGCGTTGCATATTGAATTGCCTTTTACGACATTGCTCTATAGTGTGCCCGATATTTTTGCAATATCTGCAAGTTTGCGCACTAGGATTGGCATTGGAGTTAGCATTGCTATTGGTATTTGAATTAGTATTAGAATTATTGTTTTTATTAGAATCCCATTGGGAAATGAAAACCTTATGATATGGTTTTTGGGAATTATAGTTAGGCTTTTTGTTTCTGAAACATTCTGATGAGCTATGGCCTACTTTATTACATGTTGAACATTGTTTGACTGATTTAGGTTTAGATAAGTTAAATAACTTTTCTTCATCTATAGCGTATTGAATCGCTTCGTTGAGAGTTGAAGGGTTTTTGCACCGAACAATGTTGGATATAGAAGAGCTTAGGCCTAGCATGAATGTATTGAGGGCCAGGTCTTCCATGGCTGCTATACGGCCAGGTAGTTCGTTTTCGTCTTTACAGCTGTGATGAGTGTCCGACTGAATTCGGGTCAGTATTGACTCGATTCGTAGAGAGTATTGCGTTACTTCTTCATTTGGTAGTTGTTTGCAATGTTGTAAGTCCGATAAGAGATGTGTGGCGTGTTTTTTTTCTCCAAAGGTGGACTTGAGAAAAGTTTTAAGTTCTGACCATTTTTCAAATGATTTTAGACTACATGCTACTTGTGCCTTCCCTTCCATCTGGGAAATTATATACTTACAGAGCACATTTTGTTGATCTTGTGTGGCTAGAGACATTGCATTCTCGCAATTTGTGAGAAATGCAGGTAACGTCTCTCTATCCCCATTAAATGGTTTTACGAATTTGGTTAAGACGGACAAGGTAATTTTGTCGGACATTTTTCCGCTTTCTGATTTAACGGACATAAGTATTATGATATGTTGGACACCCTTTATAATTTACGAACAGTAAAGTACGTGTAGACACAAATAGGTATAAAAATATAGCAGTAACTTAGAAATACGATTCAGAGGCGCGATTCACTTTGAAATTATAGACGCAAGAAACACTCACAGTAACACGAAGCTTGGCGTTTGCATTATGTTGCAATGACGCGTTGGAGCTGGAATTTTCACACGGTTCGCTGTGGAATTTCTTGGCCAACTGGATGTGGTGAGTTAGACCCTGGAGCTGATGATGGTGCTAGTGATGATGTCTGGGCGGGCTCACGCTGAAAAGCGGAGACTGACCGTCGTCCAATGTTGTGGCTGGAGCGGGCTCACGCAGAATAGCGGAGGCTGACCGTCGTCCAATGTTGTGGCTGGAGCGGGCTCACGCAGAGTAGCGGAGGCTGACCGTCGTCCAATACGTTGTGGCTGGAGCGGGCTCACGCAGAATAGCGGAGGCTGACCGTCGTCCAAGGTAGTGACGCAGGCTTAGCTTTAGATTAAGTCTTACTGTCGGTCAATGAACGGGAGGCTCGGGCTTCGGAATACCAGTGTCTGTCTGACTCAACGTCGTAAGACTTCGTCTCTGGTATCCCACTTCTGACACCAATTTGTTACACGGCCGACCCCGTAGATCTTTTTAAAAAAAAACTAACTTCTACCGAACCACTTGTTTATTCACAAAAATCCACAATTACAACTTTTATTAATGTTTTACTGAATAATACACAATATTACACCAACTAAAATAAAGACTTTCTATAATCTCTTGTATCTCTTGAGATAAGTCTAACGAATTTGGGTTTACGCGACGGCTTCCAGAATCTAACTAACTAAATGAATATTAAAATTCCGCTAATGAGCGATAACTGCAATTCAGCATTGGCTTTGCAATGAAAACTGATGCTTTAACTAGAGAATGCAAATGTCGGCTTTATTGCCTTGTAATAAGGGTTGTAACAGATCGCAAGCATTTCTTTTGAGCTTTAAAAGCAATTTCTGTGTCAGTGGAGTTGACCCAGAAAATGATCCCGTACCTAATTCCTGAAGCCACATAAGCATTATAAGCTATTTGTACTGTATGTTTTTTCTTTGGATTCATAAGTATAATTTGATTACCCGTGGTTTTACTTGTCAAAATCACCTAAAATTCAAAATTTTCTAGCATTTGAACCAACAGAACGCAAAGTGAAACTTTTCAAGTCAGTTAGCTTATTTTCTTGTTATTTCATACTTCCACTGAAAATAAACTCTCAAAAATCAAAAGTTATATTTAAACGAAAAACAACAGCATAAAATCCGAAAGCTTTAATCGACTTTAGTTGACATGTGAAACAAAAACAAGCACTCCAGAGACTAAAGTTCCCAGTGTTTTTATTTGAATAGTTCCCTATGTGCTTCATAACACTTATGTTAGTCGTTAAAAGTGACATTAAGATGGTACTAAGGTGGTACTTTAGTGTTTTAATGGGACTAAAGATTGTGAAGCTGACGCTACTGATAGTGATGTTTAATATGAGGTTTGTTTGAAATTTCCGAGCTAGGTTTTAGTCGGTAATTCGTTTTATAATACTTAAAATATAGCGTGCAATCTTTCTCGTAATTACTCTATTTTCTATGCATGCATGCATAAGAATAATCCACCTCTAGCATTCCTACTGCTGGGACACAGGCCTTCTCTTTGAAAAAGGGAGTGGTGTAATTACCATGCAGTCTCGGAGTGCAGAATCACGGTAAAGATATCTAACAGTATTGTGACTCGGCCCTGTCCTTGAAATAAGTGCCTACAAGCATGCATCATGTAAACATCCGTTAGGGCCACCCGCTTCTAACTACTTGAGTTTCTTTCAAGTTTTGTGATTGTAAATATCTCAGATTCTTTTCTCTAATCTCAGGTAAATATTATATTTTTTATTGTATATATTTTAAATCTTACTAGGTAGGTACCTACCATTTATAACTCTCATAGATAATCACTTCATAATGATATTTCGTCTAATTCAATAATGTATTAAGTAGCTAAGTACACAAATAAATAGATAGCCTAGCCTAGGAAACCACTTACTAGTTTTTTTTTAAACCGAGCGTATGTAGTTCACTCGTGTGTGACTTTATCACCCTATCCACATATTTATTTATTAATCCAGGTATTCTACTCGGTGGAAAAAGCGAAATACCTACCTTATAAAAAAGGAACAAATTACGTACTAGTAGTTCTTCAGTCTATTTTTATAATCTTGCCTTTCGGAAATCCCTGGTAATTTAAAAAAATGTTATCTCTGCGAGCGTTATAGAAGAATTCAAGCAACCAAAAACAGCACATTATTGTCTATAATTGCTCTCTGCCATATTAAGTAAGTAAGTACTTGCACGTATTTCAAACAAATATTCACAAATCGCACGCTTACTGCTTACAAAACCATCACACCGTTCGTGACTGTTTGCAACTGTAGTGTATCGAGTGTTGGCATAACTCGAGACGCGTAGGCATGACTCGCGTTCCGACCGTTTGTATGAAGATAGAATACTGTTAGATATCTTTACCGTGGCGGAATGGTAGATGTCACACATATGTCATCGAATTTTTGGTTTTAGGATATGGCCGTTTCTTTACGATGTTTTCCATTACCATTTAAGAGCAGTGCTGATGAAATGAATTACACAAAGTAAACTGCTTGGATGGGTTTCAACCATAGAAATATAAAATACAGGAGAAGTGGCAAGGGGGTGTGTCGGTGTCCGCGCGACGTGGTCTGACTGAGCATGTCACAGGCAAATGGCCGGTCTCCGCTAAACAGTGCGCTTTCGACCGTCATTGTGACAAATTACAAGAATGCCGTGTTGTTCAGTGGTTTCTTGTAAAAAGCGAAGCCTAAACCAAAACTTTGTAAATCATAGAATCACTTACAATAAGTGAGTACAAGTATTTCACTATATTTGTCTTTAAAATCATGAAAAACAACAAATCGTAAAATATTTCTTGCTTCTACTATGTTATTTTGTATTGAAATATCACAGCGACTGTACTATTTTTGCATTAAATACATTGCTTCCTAACCATTACCTGAGTTAGTCGCTAAGTGACTGGACAAGCAATGTAAAAATCACAAAACGATACATCATTGAGCGGATGCATCGCGTGGTACGGCCGCTGCTCCTTGCGACGAGTTAGTGATGTGCTTGTGCAGATCCACTAACGTAGGCTATCGATTGAAGAATTTATTTATTTCAAGTAAAAAAGACTCATAACATAATAACAATAATAGCAGCACAAAACAATTAAAATTTGCTACATTAAAAATAAATTAAACATTACGCTATGAAAGCCTAAACCAAAGTAACCGGATTTTCGATTGTTTGAATTTTTTGATTTACTTAATAATTTATATTTTTAGCTGCATATTTGTTTTAACTATAAAATTTTCTGGACAAACCGTTTTTTTATTTATTTTCAAGTAAACAAAAAAAAATTGTACAATAATAAATGGGTGAATCGATAAGTTTCCGATTTAGTCAATCACTAGCGTGTATGTAAAATAAATTGCTTTTGCATAGCACAACGATAGCGACCGATGTTTTTGTGTTCGTAATTTGTACGGTGATTGGTATATACACGCTGTGCTTGAAGGGATAAGGTTTATAATTTATTGTGTAGTACGTTCTGATTTAAAAAATGCGGGTGTGTGCGCGACTGCGTATCTATTGCCTTTACTGAACTGCATGTGTAGTAGTTGCCGTGTGGTAGGGGCAAACTGGAGACCCAGGTTTCCGATATATTTTCGTCTACCGGGCATATCTCCTTGTTTATTATATCTATGGTTTCAACCCTGTTGGTCGTCTACAGTTCATAAATTGCAAAACGGTTGCAATTTATGCTGCCACTGCTCTTATAAGCAGGCGATAACTTTCTCTCGTAATGACTCTCCTTTTGTGATTTTATTACCTGTTTGTATATATGTACTACAAAACATAACTTCATACTTGTATTTCCCGAGGGGTTAGGCAGAAGTACCCGTAATCTATCCACATTAAACCAGAGCCAAAACGCCACTACTACCACAGCCACTTGTACTTACAGATGTACCTGTTATCAATGAGCCAACACTGCCGTCAACCAGTTTTATTCCGCCAGAAAACCAACCCTATCAAAAACGATGTTAAAAACTAACGATCGTTTAATAAATCCCTCGATACCCCAGTAAACAAATCGGGCAGTTAATCTCTGGTTAAATGTATCGTTGCGATCAGTGAATAGGTCCGAACAAATGGCACGGAAAAGGGGTTCGGCCGATGGTAACAAATAACAGACAAATGGTGTCGCCTAAGCGGTTGGTGGTAGACTGGCAACTTTTTTGTGGTGTTGGGCAACTTATTAATGTAATAATCTGAAAAGCAAGTAAGAGCAGAGTAAATTATTATTATTTTGCCATTCTCCCAATTAGATTGATGATAAGAGAAGAAATGGCATTTTATCAGTAGATAATAGCGATAGACGGAAAGTCTAAATGTAAGGGATGGGAATGTCAATCCCATACATCATAGACTTTTTTTAAATCGTTATGATTGGATGTCACATTCTCTGTATATTTTAGTTTTTATCTAGTTTTTAATTATTTCTGTTCAATAATATTTTTTCTATAGAATTTTCGGATCAATTTTGATCCACTTCTCCCAGAGAGGACCATGCTAAGCTGGATTCTGTTATTTGGTTTTACAACGATTAGATAATATTATTGTTTTGTTCTTTGCTTTAAAAGAAACCTATAATCCCGGGCTAATTAGTAACTATTTTCCGTGACATATTTTCTTAAACGATAGCTGTTAAAAAGCAACTTTTGCAGCCCGTCTGTAAAAAACCTTTTTGTGAAAATTCTAATTACGAACGCAGAACGGCATCTAGGCTCCTAAAATGTAATAAATAAGACCATCTAAATAGGCCCCAGATCCTATGTTTCTATTTGTTCCGAGATATTTATGGAGGCTATTTTCAGAATTAGGTTCTCCTGTTAATCCTGCCCTTTTTTCCTTATCAAGGACCGTTTTGCTTAAGAGATCTTTCGGGGCGATGTTTAGTGATATTAATATGGCCAGTATCGTGTCTTTTTTGTTGAATATTTATTATTCAATCATTATATTAATCTATAGCAGTAGCTTGGAAGATAAAGGTTAGGTGTGTTATAATAGGACACAAATAATGGTGCTTTCCATCCGCTCACGTGCGCATGGTGACTCCTAGTTACCAAGCAAAAAGTTTGGAGTACTGGATTTTTAAGCCGTACGGTTCTAGTATTTAGTAGGAGCTTCATATATCCATAGGTTTTATCATTTGGTTTAGATTGTTTTGAAATTGCTCACACTTAGGTATATGACAACACTAGAAAATTTAAAAAGTGCCAGACCGCTGACGTCATGCAACATTCTAAAACTCATCCAAATATAATATAGACAGCAGTAGAAGATTAGAACTATAAACATAATAATTATAATCTTAGGTACAGGCAAACAAATAAAGGAAAAGTGAGAAAGTGAGCACTTTAACTCGAGCATAGGACGTCAAAAATTCGTCCGCATCGTTGCCAATGAGATAAGTACTCAAAAGGCGGACAGCAAATTGTTACGTTAAATAGCAAGGTAGAGTTTTTGGCCACAAAAATTCCAAGATACCAAATTAAAACATAATTTGCAATCACATGCTCAAATGATTGTACTTGTAATGTAGAACCCAAGTTGCTTGTGATGTAGGAGTAGGATTACTGATATACTTTTCTCAGACCCACTGATAATAGTAGAAATTCTAGTAAAGTTAAGAAGAGCGAAGTGAAGGGTGAAGTTAAGTGAAGTATAGTGATAATTCTTTTCTAAACATTTGCCTTTTCCCTTCTCAAATACATTGTTGATTGAAACATAAAGCTAGCAACCCACGTACTGTAAAAACATTCCTAAAAGATCAAAAACTTTTCACAAGCAAAAAATCTGGATCCAGTAATACAGAACCCTTCAAAAGTGTCAAGTCGGAGTCAGTAACACAGGCCACAGTTAGAATTAATGACTCGGTACAATCTGCGGTCGCCACGGGATAGAACTACCCTATTATTTACTGTGGTATCGTAAAAGTGGGTTCGGGATAATTCCATGGGATCCGTAATGGTATTTCCGATTGTTTTCTGTTTCACAATTATTGCTGTAAAAACTTTCGCTCGTCTTTTGGATTGTCAATATTGTTAATCTCAGATTACTATCAGCATGATGTTATATAACGAATAGTGTATTTTCTTAGACTTGGTTTACTTAAATTCTGGAACCTCTGTTCTTTCAATAAGAAAATGGATGAAATAAAATATTTTGTAAGGTTTGTAGCTAGCAAATTCGATCTTCAGAAGCGGAGCTATAAACCATACAACCAAGATGGTATTAGATAAGATTGATTTGTGTTCTTTTATATTGGTTTCTTTGATCTAGCTTTTACGATTAAGTATCTATGTAAGTTTTTGTTACGACGGAGCTGCGCGGTCGCGCGCGGTTCGTAGCTTCGCGCGGTTGTACGTTAGAGAGATAAAAAGTCGCGCGGGTCGGACCCTCGAGTGTTTTTTTTTGGATAATTTTATATCCTTGGACGCTTGAGTGGATATATCTATGCTAATATTATAAAGCTGAAGAGTTTGTTTATTTATATGAACGCACTAATCTCAAGAACTACTGGTTGGAATTGAAATAATTCTTTTTGTGTTAGATAGCCCACTTATCGAGGAAGATTTTTGTGTTGGATTATTATCGAGAAAGGTTATAGGCTATATAACATCACGCTACGACCAAAAGGAGCGGAGCATAAATGAAAAATGTAGAAACGTGAAAAAATATTCCTTTTTGATAGTTTCCGTTGCTTGCGCTGCGTAAACGGTTTATGGGTAGGTAGGTAGCCAGTTGACGGGAGCGAAGCCGCATGGGACAGCTAGTATTACATAAAATAGAAAGAGACAGAGATACTAATCCTAATCCTAAAACAGCCTCCAAGAAAACCTTATTCCAATACGCACGAACGCAAACTCCGAGATGGGAGTTATATCAAATTCAAGTTCGAGAATTTATCGAACTTCGCGAAACTTGGCGTGTACAATAATGTCATATGTTTGATAAATCATTCATATATATAAACTTCTAAAGGGAAAGGGGTAGTAATCGGAATGTTTATGAAGGTCTAGCGACCTTTTCAATGTGAATATTGGTCTGTTCTAGTTTGAGCGATCGGTCATTTATTTTTATATAGACACGTTTGTCCTTTCTTTAGAGTGTTTTTCGGCGTATGCTGAGTTTTTCGCTTGTAAATAAACGGCCATTTTTCTTTATAGAAAAGGGTAAATTTCTATGTAGTAAAATCTTTAGATAATTTGCATTCTATCGCCACTTACTCTGCTATATAGTAGAGTGTAGTTAGTTTTTCTTGCAAAAAAGATGTGTAACTTGTATGGTGTGCATTATAGTATAATATATTCTGTATACTTCGTAATTGAACATTTAAAGTGGATTTTTGAGTGATGATTTGTTAAGTTGGTCTTTTTCTTATTAGTAGTAGGGACGATACTTAGTTTTCTGTTTCAATACTTTATAAGTAAGTTAGTTTAAAGGACCTTAATTAATATCAATAAATGACAAGATATAGGTTCCAATTCCATGATTTGGGGTAGAGTCTTGTGTGTCTTAACTAGAATTGTGTACGAGACATTTCGGTAGTGCACAAACATTGCGTGTTTTGACAATCGTAGCTGACTGAAGAAGAATGTCACATTGCCCTCTGGATCACATCGACTATACAAAATAACGTTTCAATACAATACAAGCAAAACCTAATAACCAGAATTTTGGGCTTGTCTAGGAACTGACTGCAAGATAACTTATTACTTCTAAATTTTAAAAAAGTTAAAGACCTTGTAATGATTTTGTTATTAAACTTTTACTTAGTTAGCATCGTCATTTCAGCCGAAAGATTTCCACTGCTGGATATAGGGCTCCCCCAGGCGTCGCCACATTGACCGATCCCGTGCGTCTCGCATCTAGCGCATTCCCGCAACCTTAACGAGGTCATCGGTCCATCCAGTAGGGAACTTCCAACACATCTTCGTTTACTTAGTAGTACCACAGATAATATGCAGATATAGATACTAGCATACAGATGCCTCATCCCATACAAAGAAACCGCGCCGACGTAACTAGCGTTTTTCATCTGATTAAACCGATTATTTTTTGTACGTCGTTCGCGTTCGGTTCCGTTCCATGGCGATAGATGGTGTTAGCATCGACTTGCAAGTTTAAGGGCTTACTCGATACATGAATATTGAGATTTGAGATTGAGAGATTGTGAAGGTTAAGTTTTATAGTATTTTTTTGCACGTTTTTACAGTTTCGTTGCACCAAAATTTGTTACTATATAAATTTAAACAATCAAGTGGATAGCCTCAGACATTTAAAACCTCGCCATCTATTGGCATCAATTTTAAATGATCCGTTCAAATAATGTTTGAAATGTGAATAAAGAGCCCAATATTCCATAATATTGTGCTTAGGAGAGTTGATTTAACAATAACTTACAATTTATATGTTCAATTCCAGAAAATGTTAAGTTTACACAAACTCCGTGCAAGTCGTGCCATCTAATGAGATTTCTTTGAACCAAATTTTCTTTCTTAGCGCTGGAACCCCGTGGTAGTACTAATTATTATCAACGACCGCCATCTAAATATTACCCGACAAAAATGATAACCATAATCCCAATAACAGCCGTTCTCACCAAAACTCCGTTCTTCACCGCTTTCCATTCTCCGGATTTCCATTTACACCATAATGAAAAAGGTAGCGTAAACCAAAACAAATAAGGTCCGTGCAGACAGACACGGACGGTAAAAAGACCTATATTTGCGAGACAAATACGATTAAATCCTGAACCGCTGGGGACAAAGAGATGACGCGGTTTTATGCGACTTTTTTTGCAGCTTCTATCTGTTTAAACCGTTTTAGTGTATAAGATATAGATTGGATTTTTTTCAAGGTTGATATCTGCGGGCTTTATTTGTCTGTTATATGTTGGTAGAATGTTTAGAAACTCTTTTAATATAATGTCAACAACAACTTTAAACGTAGATCGCTGTCAAAACCAATACAAGAAATTGCTAATGGCTCATTATCTACTTGATGCTTGGTGCCATTCCTTTTGTGAAAGCTTCAAAGATCTTAAGCTGATATTAATCATAATATACTTAGCCTTACTGCATCTTACCCCCGTTTTTAACCGACTTACCAAAAAGGAGGAGGTTCTATGTTCGACTTCGTGTTTGTTTTTTTCTTTTTTTTGTATTTTAACCGATATCTCCGTCAATTGTGAACCGATTTTGTTTTTTTTTTTAAGGAGTATGTTTCGAAATTGGTCCCATTTTAATTTGGTGAAGATTGATGAAGAACTCCGAAGTTAAACGACAGAACTCTTCAATAAATAACGCCAAATCTCTCGGGATTGCTGCAATCGCATGTCTGTTTATTGATTTTACCATTTCATAACATAACATCACGCCAGCATGTTCTTAAGGGGTACGCAGATCTCTCATTTCACCGATTATGTTCAAGTTTAATGATATTCGGGTTATCTATTCTGGCGTTAAGGTAACTTACTAAACTATTTGCCTTTTAGGTAGATACAACTAAAAAGTGAAAAATAAAAAACCTTTTTACAAAAAAATACTACCGACTTCCATATGAGAAAACTACAAAGTGAAAAATAATTTTATTTTTGGAAGTCGGTGTCCATAACGCAAAGAAAATGGTACCTACGAGAGACACCGACTTCCAAAAATAAAATTATTTTTCACTTTAAGTTTTCTCATATGGAAATCGGTAGTATTTTTTTGTAAAAAAGTTTTTTATCAGATTTAAGTATTTGAAGGTGCGTTTTTGACAAGCTCTTCTTTAGCCTGTAAACCTGTCATGGCATTAAAGTACGGTTTGACACGTTCTTAAGTCCAAATACTCAATTCAAAAACTCGCCCTTAGATTTTATTGCATAAAGTTCTAGTGTAACCCCTTTGAAGATCACAGACCGAAACTGTTCGTTATTTTATTTTTAATATTACTCATTTCGAGAGTTTTGGTAATTGGGTGTGACACGGAATTCACCAAATTACCAATCGCCTTGTATCGTCTCTATATTGCAATTGTAGGAAGTAAGTCACAAAAATAATGCAATAATGTAATAATTAGGTATATCAACAAATACACTTAATTACCAATCTTCTTGTATCTTCTCTATATTGCATATATAGGAAGTAACAGTTACAAAAATGATGCTAAAGTATATTTTGCAGTACCTTTATTAATATGTACATTTCCTTCAAGATTGTCTACAGCTTTGACCAGTGACCAGTGTATCATTATTCTCACCTATTGAAAGAAGGAGACTAACCTTTTAATTATAATGCTCGTTATGTTACTCATGAAATCACAGCACTATTAATGGAAATACATTCAAACAACGTCCACAAACAAATCAACATAACTTTTCCATATTACGTGTAAATGGAAACTCATTTATTTAGTACAGAGACACATTGTTTTCAATTCAATTCAACTGTCTTCACAGTAAGACAGCTATGCAAATTCCACTTCAGTTAGTCGGATTACATTTTGTGTCATTTTGTTCTGTGACTCGCAAGTAGAGATTGCAGCGAGCTTCAGTAAAGTAACAAGTTTTCCATTGTGTTATGTCAAAATGAGTTTTATTTTCTAAGGTATTAGTTTATTTGTTGACTAAGTTTTAGCCGCTATTTGCAGTAGATTTAGCATTTAGTTTGAGAATGTTTTATTGCCACACCTAAGTAAAAAGTTTGAGGTTTTTCTTGTTGTCTTTAATGACTTTTGTATTGTTTGCCAGACTATTGTGTGTGAATTCGCCGCTAGAGGCGCTGGTGTAGCGTAAGGTCTCCGATATGTCAAACTCCGTTGTTTGTGTTGTGAGTTGGCTTTTTCCTAATTATATTACTGTTGTGAATATTTGCCAATACCTTAGGCTAGTTATGGCAAATAAGAGTTACGGGTCAATTAATGCCAGTACTTTAAGTTATTAAATTTGATTTAAATGTAAACTTGGTTTTTACGCCCGTAGTATGTATGTAACAAACTCTAACAGATATACTTCTGGACCTTAGTCAGCGTTCCAAGTTTAAACTGACATTAATTAATTTAGTCTCATCATGTGAGTCAGAGATGTATCAAATAATTATTTAAATTACTTGCGACTAAAATATATATATAACAGATGATATGTGGGTTTACAGGGACGCCTCTGCCGTTCCAAACCCTTTGATGAATATGGGCGTAGTGTTATAAAATAATTTAAACATACATGGTATGTTTAAATTATTTTCTACTGGGTCCGTCAAGACGAGTAAAGACAAAAAAACCGGCTAAGAGTGAGTCGGACACGCGCACGAAGGGTTCCGTACCATCATCGCAAAAAACTGCATAAAAATCACGTTTGGTGGGCCCCACTTAAATATTTATTTTATTCTGTTTTTAGTATTTTTTGTTATAGCGGTAATAGAAATAAATCATTTGTGGACAGACAGTTGAAATTAACTGTCTAGCTATCACGGTTTATAAGATACAGCCTGGTTAAAGAAAGACAGACAGACGGACCGTGGTGTCTTAGTAATAGGGTCCCGTTTTTACTCTTTGGGTACGGAACCGTAAGAACAAAAACAAAAAATGTTTTATGTACGAAACAGTAACACAAGGTGATACACATTTATACAAAAGGTGGTAAGAATCAGGTTGAACGGCTGGTTCCTGAACTAAATACTCTCCTGAGTGCCTAAGTTCCTCGTAACCATTGAATGTTATAAACTTAATGTTAGGACGAACAATGGTACAGCCGTACCATTCTTTCCACAATGAAAAATTCGAAAAATTTCTTTGCCAAAGCTCAGTTACACTGGATTTTACTACAGGCTTTTTTGTCGTTGACGAGTTTCATGTTATCTCGTATAGTCGAGAGCTACGATACCATCGCGATTTATTGCTGAATTTCATATTTACATTGAAAAGAACAGGAATCACCAATATTTAGTTACTCATCTGCCACACCTTTTCTCCATTCGGTCTTCACTATCCCGTTACTGAGTATTGCAACATTTAGATGTTACTATGAATGGTTTCGTACATCCATTTCCACTCTTCGCTTGATTTGAGCCGCGATCGCGCCATATTGCAAATAGACGTGACATCTGCAACCGTGATATTATCCCGCGTTAATTTTATTTGACATTTGCCCTATTGATTTTTTTGTTGATGGTTTTGTTAAATCTGATTATTTCTGAGATTTGACAAACACAGACAAACAAAGTGTAGGTCTTGGCTAGTTTGAGAACTCTGATCATGTCTGATCAGTTTAGATTTGTTTGGCCGTAATGTGGAAAGGAGTATTTAATCATTATAATAGTATTTAAGAATTTTGTATAATTTTACGTGCACTACCATTAATGTCTAACTAACAATTCTAACATTTGTAACATAAATTGAAATGAATATGGGTCGGCTGGAAGACGATACGTTGGAAGGCCTCCCACTAGGTGGACAGATGACCTGGTCAAGGTTGCGGGAAGGCGCTGGATGCGAGACGCACGGGATCGGTCAATGTGGCGACGCCTGGGGGAGGCGTATGTCCAGCAGTGGACGTCTTTCGGCTGAAATGATGATGATCATGATGGGTCAACTCAATTTATTATAGGACATATTCTGAGATTTTGAAAAAAAGAATTAAGACTGCCCTTGTCGAGTTGTTTAAAATAAATGTATCTACTGAACAGCAGATTCTTTTTACAAGCTCTTATTTAACTTGCAATGTATGTTTGTATGTAAGTATGTAAGTGTGGTCGGGGCAAATCTTGCAACTAAATTTTAAAGCAGTTATCCTCCACCGATTAAGATGAAACTTTGCATACACGTTTAGTTTGGATGACAATGCATAGTTAGACAAGTGATATAATTCTAAATGCAATATGGTGCACGGGCTAAGATTGCGGACTAGTTATTTTTTGTGCACGGGCATGATATGGGTATCAAATGAAAGGGCTTGCTGAGAAAAAACCTTTTTTTAAAACAATTTTTTTAAGGAATAACTTTTTTATATTTCAGAGCATATCGGAAATCCTACTTCCTACTAATATTATAAAGGCGAAAGTTTGTGAGTGTGTGTGTATGTTTGTAATTCTTTCACGCAAATACTACTTAACGGATCTGGATGAAATTTGCACAGAGATAGATAATTGTCTGGAATAAGTAGCACATGGGATACTTTTTATATTGGGAATATGTTTCCTTGGGATAATTGCCGACATTTACACGGGCGGAGCTACTGGCATAAGTTAGTTATTTATATTCATGAAAATTTCACGCAGTTTGTTAATAAATATAATAATACCCTGTATATAGAATGCAGACTATGCTAAATGAATTGCTGAACATTTCACAGATTGTATTCCCAGATTTTGCCAATTAGAAATAAAAATGAAATAACGGGCCGCATACAAATCAAAGTACTATTGTGTGATAAAAACAAAATATTGTCCTATAAAACTGACAATGTCAGAACGCGTGAATGATTTCCACAAGCCGAATAAAAGACAAAAAAAATTAATTCTATTCTAAAAAAAAACCAGCATGATTTTTTTGAGGCCTTTGTGATCTGATGATTGAAATTTCTGGGTTGTGGTGGTCAATCAAAAATCTCTCAAATGTAATCTGCTTCAGAAATAACTAAAGGTCCACTTTCCTGCGGTTTCATCTTGCATGTTTTGTCACACAACATTTTGAAGTTACGTTTCAACAGAACACCTGGCAAAGCGCAGTGATGATAGATGTAGTAAGTCAGAGATCGAGTAGCAACTAAGGACTGGACAAAGAAATGCTAGCCATCTGATTTCGACCTGGGCACTTGGGCAGACAAATAGGATACCGTCGTGGGTAAGACATAAATGTTATTTGCCCAAGAGTGTAGAGACTGGTTACGGCACCGACTCACGTGTTGTAGGTCGTAGATTCGAATCCACGCTCACCACCACTGCTCATCACATCATCACCACTGCTCTTAAAACGGTGAAGGAAAACGTCGTGAAGGAACATCCTAACCTACAACCAAAAATTCGAAAACAAGTGACATTTGAACTGGGGCCGCGTGGTGGATTAAGGCTCATTTCCTCTCTCAAAGAGAGGAGTCCTGTGTCCCAGCAGTGGGAACATTAAAAGGTAAACCACGATGGTAAACCTAAACCCAGGATTTTCGTAAAAAAGATGAAAGATACGAGCGATGAAGAACAAATTGTAACAACCCTAGAATCCCTAAATGATGATCGTCAAGCCAAAAATTCATCTTAATATGATGTAAACATTTTGGTTAGCTTCAAAATTTTACTGACAGTATACATTTAAAAACCTTTGTTTGCTTGACCACTCAAAATGCAAGCACACATTTCATGAACAACGCACTTTAGCATTATCCGTTAAACAAACAAAAAAAACGTGGTAGCCGGGAAACGTTTGAAAAAAATACGTAAGCGTCGTTAAGTCTGGTTTACACGTTGCGTGGATTTAAGCTTTACATTTAGTAGGCATGCATATTAAATTAAATTCTGTTTGACCAATGTATGCAAAAAAAAATATTTAGAGACGATATTATTAAAAATATTATTCAGTACCTTGCGCTTCTCGCAATTTGCGATATGCGGATGTATCCTGCATAGACAGAATGGTCCGTCATTTTCTATGTGTAACCGGTTACACTCACTGATACGCTTGGTTTGTATGGGAAATGTAAAATTGCAAACTTGTATTAAGTATTAGCTTCTGCCAGCGACTTCGCACGCGTGAATGTCGAAAATTAACCCAAGGGAACATAATCATGGAATAAAAAGTACCGTGCCAAATTTCATCCAGATCCGTCCAGCCGTTTGATCTTGAAGAAGTAACAAACATACATACAGATTGTTTTTCCGGCTCTGGGTGTTGTGTATGTGAGTTTATATGTTTGTAAACGCACCCACGATACAGGAAGAAATTCCTAGTGTGGGGCAAAGTATTCTAAAAAAAAACAAACACACACACTTACAAACTTTCGCCTTTTAATGTCAGTGTGGAGTGATGAATCCAAAGTTCCTCACGATGTTTTCCTTCACCAATATCAGCGATGAACAAGCTATGTCACATTGGTACTTGCCCGGATTTGAGCTCAAGACGTCATAGCACGAGAGGTCCTGAGCCACTACGACATGCGATTCGATCATTTACCTCTCTCAAATTACAGTTTACCATCCCATATCAAGTATATTTGTCGCACCGTGAGAACACGGCCATACCGCTACATACAACGTTAAAAGGTCCATTTGTCACACGGGTGTAAAAAGCCCTAAGTCGTTACAGCACTTTGTGGGTGTCGATAAATATGTTTGTGCCTCGCTTACCTATGTATTTCAGTGTAGAAGGGGGAGGGGGACATCCGCTTTTTATCCTGTTTTGTTCAAGTGTTCGTGAAGTTTTTTTGCTCTTTATGATATCATAGGATTTTAAGGCCATTTACTAACAAAAGTAATGTTCAATAATTAATTTCCATTTTGTTCTGAGAGACCTTCTTGTCCCAAATATGTTAGGCAAAATTTTCAATCCAACCAGATGCAGCTGGGTACCAATATTTTACTTCAACGACTATTTGTCTGACACGGTTCTCCTGATCGGTACCCAGTTACTGAGTTTTGGGGGTTTCCATAACTGGATAACTGTCAGATATTCTGGCAACGATAGGACCAGCAGTTTAACGCCCTTTCAAAGATACGGCGGAGTCTCAGTCTCAGCCTCTGCTGGTAACCCATCCATGGACCGACATCAGAAAGCATTGCTTAACTTTGAAGATTGACCTGTGGGGTCAGATGTCCAACAATGAAACAGTGGTACCCAATAAAACACTGTGATATTTTTAAAATACTGCGTTGCCAGAGCGTGTATTATATCGTGTAAGGATAGTCTCGAGAACCCGCCGCCGGTTTGCGTCGTCACAAAATATGAAACAGACACTATTAATTATTATGTTTCACTGTGGACACACTGAAATATTTCTTTTTTTTTGTTTTTATTTTCTGATTGATTACACATTAATTAAAAACACGATTAATGACACCCGATATTCAGTAAAATTGCCTAAGTGCCAGTAAAAAATATATATTTCCATCTGTAAAAAAAAGTTTACGAGACTTTGTTTTTTTTTTTTTTTTTGAAAACGTTGCCCTATAGGAATTTCTTTCTGTATCGTGGGTGCGTTTACAGACATATAAACTCATATACACAACACCAAGAGCCGGAACAACTATCTGTAGGTCATACAAATATATGTTCCGTGCGGGAATCGAACCCGCGACACGCAGCGCAGCAGTCAATCGGTCAACCACTGCGCCAACCGTGCGACCGTTTTTGTTTCATTGTTGGACACAAGACCCTGCGTCTATTATTATTTTTCCATAAACCCTTGGTATAATTTTAAGCGAATAAAAATGATATATATGCACATGTAACATAGTTTTTCATCGCCATAAATAAAGGAGAATTAATAGTGGTAGTCCCTAGATGTCGTTATCTTAAAGCGTCAGTGTTTTTGCAAGAAAAGTGTTCCGTAGACAGGAGTGAATGTTTTACTTAAGACGAATGGATTTAGGAAGTATTACGTACATAGGACGTTGTTCCAGGAGTATATGAATTACGTGTCTGTGTTCTACATTGTTTTACGAGAATGCTTAAATAAATCTTACGGGTTTTTTATTTCTATATTTCTAACTAGCTTCTGGCAGCGGCTTTGCCCGCGAAAAGTGTGTTATCATCCCAAAGGACCATTATGCCGGAACAAAAAGTAGCCTATGTGCTATTCCAGACTATAATTATTTATCTCTGTGCCAAATTTCACCCTGAACCGTTCAGACGTCTTCTTCATTTCGTGTGAGGATGTGGCCACCTCTGGTGTCAGAGTTAATCCGCCTCAGGGAACCCTACAGGTCTCTGACTTGGCTATTTTAGACTTACATAAGTCCAGGTTTCCTCACGATTTTTCCCTTCACCGTTGTCTATGATTTCCAATAAAAACTCAACTACATATGAATTTGAAAAAGTATCATTGGTACTTGCCCCGATTTTAACCCACGTCCACTGGGCCACCACGACATCTGGCGTGATTGAGTAACAAACATACATCCACACACACATCTATCCAAACTTTTCTTATATTATTAGTAACATTTATTTTTTTCTATAACAAGGGACACACACGCATGCAGCAGCTAGCCCACCGTATAACAAAACACCACGCTTGCTGGATTTCATGCATTAGCCAGAGAATGGTCTAGTTGCTTCACGCGTCTCTGTTGAGGTCTGCATGAAGTGGGCTTGGTTCCAATTACAGGGTCAACGTGTTATTCGGTTTTTTATTCTGGATTTTTTAGTGGCAGCACAGAGTCTGGAATATTTCCTCGTTCCTGGCAATAGTTTCATTCCTATTAAATTGAACTTAAACGTAAAATGGGTTTGGACTTTGTCTCTGCTTATCCGTTTGAGAAATGTAAGCGTTATGTTATGGTCTACCAATAATATTTTACAAGCGGTTGTTACCCTTCATATTTAGGTTAGATCGTAAATATTAGTCCGTCCTTAAACAAAGAAGATTACTTTTACAAAGTAAGTTAAGACACTTTCTCGTTAAAACGCTCTTAATAACACATGTTGTGTTATTAAGAGCTGTTTAATGGTGTGACCACACCCACGTCTGAATTCACTTGAACACGATGTTGCTCTGCGTTTAAAACGCTGCGTTTGTGCAATATACAACTTAGAAGATTATCGAAGTGTTCACAGGCAAGTAAAGTTGGATTGAGAGGAGTTCTTGCTTGACTAAAACTGTCCTGTTACTAACGCATTCCGAGTTTTACTTGAGCTGGGATAATTTAAAAGTTTGCTTGAAAATCTTTGACGGGTCAGTTACATATATAAATGCTACCGCAGACAAGTACCATGAGACAATTCTGACTTTCTAGACAATTTCTACGCAAATAACCGTAAAGTCTCTCGCATTATTGCTTCGCGCATATCTGAGCGAGCCTTAAAAAATAATTTTCTTTGAATTTTAAACATAACAAGAAACTTACCCATTTTTCAAAAGGATATCTTCAAAGCGTCTCCACCTTGTCAAGAAGGGGCACGTAAAAATTACATTCAAAGAAAAAAATATTATACCAAAACTCAGTATCAAAAGGTCCGCTGAATAAATAATTTTGTGAAGTAATATAATTCTAACCAAACCAGACAGTAGGTACACAGTCTAAAAAAGTAGTAAAACAGTTGTATAACCGTCCGTCTGTCCAAGAACTTAATTATGTCATTCGAAATTTCTAATGCGTAATTGATGCAAATTTTAAAGGGTCTAGCGTTATAAAGTTTTGAGCAGGTATAATATTTAGGATCAAAGCACACTAAAACAGTGTCGAAGCGAAGCGACACTTTTCTTCTACTTTGGCCTCGCCTTTTCCCGTTACGTAGGTTCGGCTTACCCAATCATGTGACTTCATTTATTTCGGTCTTCCATAAGTCCCATCCCTTAATGTCCTTTCGGACCTTCTTCATCCTCCTACTTTGTAACCATGGACAGAGAAGAAATAAAAGTGTTTAACAGGTACTTTTTCACGACATTGTCATCTGTTCTTCGAAGTACATGACCGCACCATCTCAGTCTGCGAAGCAAAGAGACGCATAAGTCTTGAAATGTCTTTTTTCTTCTTTCTTTTACTGTACTGCAACAGAGTTAATTAAGCTGCCTCTGGGAACCCCTTAAGCCTCTGACATGGCTATTTCAGACCAACATTAACTATATAGGTCCAGATTTCCTCACGATGTTTTCCTTCACCATTGCCTATGATCTCCAAGATAAACTTAGAAAGTACATATAAATTTGAAAAATTCACATTGGTAATATGGAGGGCTATGCTCGGAATTTCCTTGCGTGGTCACGTCAGAAATGATGATATCCGCAGAAGAACCAAAGTTACCGACAGAGCCCGGAGAATTGCCAAACTTAAGTGGCAGTGGGCAGGGCACATTGCTCGCAGAACGGATGGCCGATGGGGCTGAAAAGTTCTGGAAGGGCGACTGCGAACCGGAAGACGATACGTTGGAAGGCCTCCCACTAAGTGTACCGATGACCTGGTTAATGTTGCGGGAAGGCGCTGTATGCGAGATGCTCGGGATTGGTCAATGTGGCGACGCCTGGGGGAGACCTACTCGTATGTCCAGGAGTGGATGTCTTTCGGTTGAAATGATGATGATGTCATTGGTACTTGCCCATAATTGAACCTACAACCTCAAGCACGAGAGGTTTTGTCATAGCCAGTGGGCCACCATGACATTTCTAAAAATATACAGACAATACTGACATCTATCGCCGCAACGTAATGCAGACATTCCTATCAAGATAAACAAAAGACGCGCGCATTCGACGGAACTCAAGCGCGTCAAAGCAACAATAAGTCAACTACAAACACACTCACACCTTTTCTACATGGGGGTTTGAAGAAACTACATAACCCCATCTGCTGCGATCCTTACGATACTCCTTATGCTGCGTTTACATTCATGAATCTAGTCATACAGCACGCTTGTTATGAGTATCACGCACCTGGGGCCTTACTTTGACATATCAAATCTATCATGGTTTCACAGTGAGAGAGAGAAGGGGAGCTATGAAGGACGATGAACACTATCCCTTTTTCACTGCTGAATCATGATGGCGTTGCCACGTTATAGTACGATCCCTAACTTCACTACTACCACTTCTCATTGCGAATCTTTAACTACTACTTACATACGCGCGAAGACGAGCGAATGCGCGCGAAGACTCGAAAATTCGCCGCGTCGCTTCGCTGTAATTCTATCTCAGTGAGCTTTAAACCTTAGTCTAAAGACTGTTAACCAAAGTTTGTTAGATATTATAAATTCTGTAAGCTTATACGAGTTGGAGATTATTTTGTTACGTACGGAGGTAATGAAGTGTGAGGTTTCGGGTCTTCCTGTGTGAAGGACTTTTGGTTAAATTTCATGTAGGTACTTCACTGGTTCAGGCCATTACGAATATCTTCACGTGTAGGTGTTGACACACATGTGGTATATCAGGTTCCGGGTATTTTGGCTCAATGTGATATACTAGCATTTGCCCACGGCTTTGGTCTCGTGGCCTATACTACAGAAACCACGCATTCACTGAAAGAATATTCGTAAACGGGTCAGTAGTTCTCATCTGTATTTCATTTTTATTACTCTGTCACCCAACCCATACCATTCAATCTGGAATATAGCAACACTGTCTGGTGGCCAAATATTTAAATAACGGTGGTAGTACTTCTCTGGTCTTGCTACTTTAAAAGGGGCCTAAGTAAAGTGATGTAATGCCAATCTTAACCCTTCTTTTTGCGTTTGCGTTAATTGAATAAAAAGTTCAAATGTATGGGGTTGACTTACTACCAAAATCTTCCTCCTCGTCGCGTCGTGTTCCTCATTACTGAGGGTCGTGATTCTCCCGACAGGTGATCAACTTTTCTCTGACTATGATTCTCCATCTGTACCTGTCCTAGGCGACGTGGAGTGCCATCGTCAGACCATCTAATCGGGCTGCGACCCCTCGGCCTCTCGCCTTCGACTTTGCCAGTGATCATCAGCTGCTCGAGGTTATGACCATCCTTTCGAGCAATGTGGACAAAGAACTCCAGGATTCTTCGCAGGTACGTGGTGGAGAGGCTGGCCTTGAAGTTGTTGGACTACCGAAATGTGACGAGGTTAATCCCACTTACTTTGGACTTTTGGCAATTGTTTTCGATGATAGAATGTCTCATTTCTAGAGAACAATTTCACAAGAAGAACTACACATTTCTGCAAGCCCCATCGTTCTCAATGCATCAACCGCCTAACTTTCTGAAGAAAATCAAATAAAAACTATTCCTGACCAACACAGCGGTACTTTTTAACTCAAGACACCAACTTCTGTACACACAAAGTAACAGGGCATTTTGTAATATTAATAACAATATTTAAGTAAACAAACTGTTGGCTATCTCTGCTAAGTTCTAAGTTAGCTGAAGTTAAGGCGCTGTTACACTGCCCATTAAAACTTTGAAGCAACTTGTATGGGACTTGGTGAAGCACTGTTTTGTAATGCTTATCGTTGAGGCTTTCATGGCGATATAGGTCTACCTAAGTAAGTAAGTTTTGGGGGCAAATTGCCTATATGTAATGAAACGTTTTTTTTTTGTTTTCCAATTAAACAATGGACCTGCCATGATATCTGTTTACCGCCTTTGGTTGACTGGTACGCAATAGCTAAGGTGGGTCTATGAATAACATATATCTAGGATCACAGATCTATCACACTAATATTTTAAAGGCGAAAGTTTGTAAGTTTGTTTGTTACTTCTTTACGCCAGAACAGCTCAACGGATCTGAATGAAATTTGGCACAGTAAATGGCACATAAGATAATTTTAGACTTTCACGCGGGAGAAGCCGCTGGCAGAAGCTAGATCATATTTGTATGATGATATAATATGATTGACATATTATGAATCACTTCTTTGTCTTTGATAAAAAAGTGACGATGATGATTCTTTCATGGTGATCCTATGTATGATAATAGATATATGATAGTGTTATACCCTATGGAAATGCGTACCTAATAGAATAGAATAGAATATCTTTATTTCGAACGCAAATATCCATAGAGTGTTAGTAACATATAAAAACTTATTACCTAGTGTTAGAGACATATAAAAACTTATTACCTAGTGTTAGTAACATAGTAAAACTAATTACCTAGTGTTAGTAACATAGTAAAACTAATTACCTAGTGTTAGTAACAATCAACTTCCGCACAAACTGCTGCACAATCAGAGAGCCGAAGCTCTAAGCTACAGTTTTCAGGATGACGTTTTAACTGTCCCTCACTCTCCTCAGTAGTGACGCTGTTTTTTTACGTATAATCGCGTAGAAATCGTCTGTACGGGCTTGCGTAAACAATGCTTAAGTCCGCCGTTGTAACTTTGTGCATAAATTATCATAAATATAATAGAATATTGAAGTATTAACAGTCAAATGCTTTAGCATATATAATATAATTAAATAAGTGTATGCAACGAGGGTAAAATAAAATAAAAATTGTAAGGCTTTTTCATTTTTTTGTTAGATTATTTTGTAGCTTCAATATTGTTGTTTGAATCTTTCAGTACGGGCATTCTGATTTAAATAATTGTTTTCATATCCAGACAAATATTATAAATAACTCTGTATGGGTACGCTCAGCGCAATTTTTACTGAAATATTTTTAACAATATTCATTTTACTTTGCTTTTGTTGCTGTTGTGTTGTCTGGGTCGAATTCATGTTTTCTATACTAATCTTTGTCTGTATGTTTGTTTGTTACATTTTCACGCCTCAACGGTTTAACGGTTTCATAAACAATTTTGCGCTCTGGTGGGAAATGTCCTGGCGTAGGACGTAAATGGTTATTTTTATCGCAGTATTACTTACGAGTATGTTCTGTTAGAATAATAATAAACCTTGAAATCTAACGAAAATAAAGTACAGATAATTATAAATTAAAATGACACCGAATTCTTTGTTTTTCTTCGTCTCTTCATATTACCCAACACACAGTATTCCATTCCAAAAACAAAATAATATCACTAACATTCTTAAACGTCCTACAAACTTAACCAAGCAGCCTGATTTCTCCTTTAAAAGCTAAAACGAGCTTAAAGATACGGCTTAGAAACTGCACATCCCAAAATTGGCTACGAAGCTACGTGGTTCCGTGGCTAGCTGGAAATTTAGCCACCACATAATCTTTTATTTACCGCCCAAGTACCTGAATGCGATGCAGGCAATATTAGAGGCATACGAGGTGTGGCTTGCGAGAAAATTACGTAGAAAAATATGGTGAGAGCAACTTATGTTTATGCAAGTGGGTTTCTGTTGTGTTTAGGCAAGGCTCTTGAGGTAGTTTGAGTTTATCTTACAGTTTGCGGTTTTAAGAAGGTGTTTATTGTGAGAGTCTGGTAGTAGACCATTTTGCCGAGAAACAATACAATGTGTTGATAATAGTTTTGAGACGAAGTAGGTGCTCGGTGGTTTGAGTGTGAATTTTAAAACGTACCCAATGGTACGTAAACGTAATTTGTATGTAAACTGAATGAACATCTTCTGGCTGCAATACTGGAAAAAACCTTTTTTTTTTGTCAATATGCTCGCGCTTGAACACTATCTCACCTGATGGTAAGCGATGATGTGGTCGACGGTAAAGCACGCTTACCTAGAAGTAACCTATTCACTCTTGACTTAAAGACCCCTAGATTGTAGCTATCGGGAAACAGACTCCGGCAAGCAAATCCACTCCTTAGCTTTTTCTGTAGAAATCAACATAACTGAACGTTTACATTAATGTGATCGAATAAATATAAGAACTTGCATTAAGATCACAGATTATTATAGGTAGAGCAAGGCGATCTTAAAAGAAGTGTTGGTGATCCGTACAAGACTGGCAGAAAAAAAGAAACAAAGAAATAAAACTAATTTATTTGGCACACACAATACACACAATGAAGGTACAAATAAAAGGGAATTCAATATTAAAGCAATTACATAGTGTGCCCCGCGGCTGCGCCAAATAGGTCCAATTCAGCAAAATGCCACACAACTAAGAGTTGCCTGAAGCTGATTTTCAACTGAACCTTACGCTGAAGTGTAAGGATGTGAATCAGTTTTTACGGTGTTAAATATACGGGTAAGTAAATATATATATGTTCTTGTATTACAAACGATACATATGTTAGTGTGTTGTAGACGACATCTATCGCCGGTAGAAACTGGATGAGGTTGTCATAGAAACGTGGCGATTAGCCCATGAAAAAATGGGCCTATGCTCAGAGACAAGGATTATTTTAGTCTTACCAGACATCATAACAATTTACAGTTTTAAAGTGGAACTCTAATGCACGTTTCTCAATAGCTAGAGTGTTCACAATGGAGCAATGTATGCAAATTTCGTGCAGCCAAAAAGGCGACGCTGGTCGCAGTCATATTTTATTTACTACGTACAACACCTGAATGCTTTCTGCTAACTTTATCAACGGATATGTGAAACTATAGAACATTGCTATGCCAGCCAGTATTATGGTAACCCAGAAAAATAAACTCATGGTCTCTCTGCCTGTGGCTGTTGTAGGAAACGAAAAAAGGATAATGCTATGCGTAAGCGACTAGACTTGGGACCAGTGAAAAGTCAAGCATGCAATTAGAAATCAATTCTTTTTGATTCAAACTATTTTTTAGACTTACATTGATGAAACTTCAGAAGCCAATGCACGGTTCGAATTGGTCGTTTCCCATGAAGATTACTCATAAACAGGATTCATAAACAGTAGATATGGAAAGAAGAAGACAGCTGTGACTCATAACTTCTACTTCTCTGTTACAATAGGAGACACATGATTTTGATAAAGCAACCACACTTTTAAAAAAATTACAATTTTCAAATTTTTATTTGGCTGCATGCAGTTATACCGGAAGCCGACCCAAACATGATTGGCTTGGCAGATTGATATGGTGTTAGGAAACCGCGTTTTCAACAATTACAATTTAGAATCACTTCCATTTTTATTACTTAAAATATTCCGTATCCGTGTTAATTGAAACAATTGTTTATCCATTCACAAGCAATACAAAGCGAAAACCTCTTTGCAGCCACATACTTGCAAACTATTTGGTCGACTAAGTGGAGCTTAGGATGCAAATTTCAAATAGCCAAGGCGACGCTGGTCGGAATAATCTATTAAATTTACAACTTGAACTGAATGCATGTATAGGTGGTTATTGAAGCATATGTGCAGGTAGAATATTATTCTCCTTACTAGCAGGTATATGGGCAGAATTCATAGTGATACGAGTACCTCCTTTGAGGAAGTGTTGCTATGAAGTAAGTTGACATTTTGGAGACTTAGATGCTGTGCGCTTTAGTTGATACTAGCTTCTGCCAGCGGCTTCGCGCGCGTGCAAGTCAAAAATTATCCCGAAGACAAATAGTATCCGATGTGCTTTATTCCTGACTATAAACTATCTCTGTGCCAAATTTCATCTAGATCAGTTAAGCCATTCTGGCGTGATTGAGTAACAAAGATACACACATCCTTCCAAACTTTTAATAAGATTTTGTTTGAGTGGATTGTCTTACTAAATCCTTTTTTTTTTCAATTGCTTGTGCCAGGGCCGCGGTAACTCTCTTTCAAATTTATCCACGACCCAGACAGGCATTGGCCCTAGCGGACCCCATCAATTTTTGCTGACATCTCTTTGAGGCGCGCGTGGAACACTACGCGCCGTCGACTTGGGCCTGGTCCTTATCGGACGGCAAACTACCCATTATTCTCCGTCAGCAAGCCCGCGCCTACGGTGGCCGGGAATCGGCTTGCGACTCCCGACGCCCGGGACGTCTCCTGCGGAGGCTAGGGGCGTGAGGGCGTCTCCGTTGTGTTTCGCTCACGCGTTCCGCCTCCTCCTTCGCGAGCATTACTGCTTCGCTGAAGGAGGTGACAGCTTCCCATGCCCTCTCGCTCCGTACCATGGCCTGAACCAGGGCTGGACACGAGAGGTCGCCACCGCTGATCGCCTCCACGCATGTCTTACTAAATCCTACTTTCCTAATTTCTATAATGTCTTCTTTTAATATTATATAATGTAAAGCTTTATTTTAATTTAATGGCATCGGTAATAGGTACGAGTATATTTGATCAATTATGATGATATTTGAACAAAACCATGGAACAATTCCAACCATCACTCGGAAGAAGCCGCTAAAAGCTAGTTTCATTATAAAACAAAGTTGTTTTTCGGTGTATTCGATGAGTACTTTTAAACTACTCGAAGAATTAGGTTGTAGTTTTAAGCTTCATTTCGCGCACTTCATAGGGATGTTTATGGTGCCCCTAGTATGTAATTTATTCATAATAAACTAACGTAAATCACGCCATCTTATTACATTGTGCTCGGGCAAAGCCAGGCAGGATTTCTGGTATGGTTTCAAAGATATATGGCTTTCATTAAAGAAGATTAAAGATGCTTCCACTTAGTGGCACGTACACAGTCATAAGTCTTGTTAGAGTTGACTTGTTCTTTCCTATAGTACATGCTAGCAATTAGCAATGTCTATTCGTTTAATTTTTAAATGCACAAAGGTGGACTTATGCATTTTATACTAGTCTACCATTCATATGTATTTTCTAAGTTTATCTTGGATATCACAGGCAACGGTGAAGGAAAACATCGTGAGGAAACCGACTTCTATAGTTAATGTAAGTCTGAAATAGCCAAGTCAGAGGCCTGTGGGGTTCCCAGAGGCAGCTTAATTAACTCTGACACCAGAGATGGCCACACCTCACAAGAAAAGAAGAAGAAAGAAGACGAAGAATATTATAGTTAACATAGAATATCAAATTAAGTATTTTAGTTTCAGTATCGTATTCTATGGCAATCGTATTTTCATTAATAGCATGATTATCATGATTAAGTAGTTTAAGTTTTACGTGTATCTTGGTGACGACCAATTAGCCAGCTGTTTTATTTTTTTTATTTATGATGGGCTTGCTCTTGATTCTAGTCTAGGTAAGAGGTGAGAGAGACAAAGTCGACGATGGAGTGAGCTTACCCAGAAGCCTGCTCACGCAAACTTTGAAGAGATTCGGGTTGTATGCGTTCAGAGACACAGACGCAGGCATTGAGTTCCATTCTTTTGCTGTTCGCATTATGAAGGATGTTTGGAAACGCTTGGTGCGAGTTGGTGGAATGTTAACTAGGATGGTAAATTGCAGTGCATCTAGAAGTTCGATGTTAGAAGGGGGCCGGTGGCATGAGGTCGTGGAGCTCATGAGCACACTCGCTGAAGTACAGTCTGTTGAAGACCGACAAACAGGCAACCTTACGGCGATGAGCCAAGCTGTGAAGCTTAGCATCCACCAGTTTGACGTCGCCAATTAGCCTCTTAGCTCTGCGTTCCACCGAGTCAAGCGCGGCAAGTTGATATTTAGCTGAGCCATCCCAGAGGTGGCTGCAATACTCCATGCAGGATCGGACTTGCGCCTTGTAAAGAGTTAAAAGCTGTCCAGGCGTAAAGTATCGCTTCACTCTGTTTAAGATGCCCAGTTTTTTTCGTCGCAATTTGGGCTTTGTAATCAATGGAGGCGCAGAAGTTGAGATTGGATGTCAACTCCATGCCTGTGTTACCTTGCTTTAGATGTACACATTTTATTTGTTTGTTATTGAAAGACGACGATTTATTTAAGTAAATCTCATGTGAGTGAACTGTATTATGTTCTTGTGAGAGAAATAATGTTTCTTTAAACCTAGTTCCACTTGGGGATTCTCCACCTAAAAAATATTAAATTAAATACATACAAATATTAGTTACATTACAATTAATTAAAGTATGTAAAAAATCATAATATATTATGATTATTTCTAAAAAATCATAAATATTAGGTACCTCCGTAACAAACGGAGAAAATTGATCTAAGCAAGGTTTCCTTTTCCATTATAAATTCCATCTTCATTTCCTAAAAAACCTCTTGCAATGCCTGTAAACACTTGAAACTTTCCAACAGCTACGTACTGTACCCAAATAAGTAAAATAGACAGCCCAAGTAAGCAAGGCTTGAATCTACCGTTAATTTACACGGTTCACCTCCTACTAGTTAATCTGTGCTTTGGGCTAGGATTTGTTCTATTTATAGGCTCACTTCCGATCATTGTCGCAGTGGCACTGATATTCGCGTGAAACGGGTCCTAATGTATGTCGCTTACGCGTACGAGACAAACTGCCACGGGCGTTGTGTTTGTGACAATGACTAGAACGCGTAAGCAACCTTCCTAATGGCTCGACGCAACTCGATTTATATCACACACGCGAGTGTTTTAATACTTAATTATATGCCGTATTTTATTTTCACTCATACAGTTGAAATAAAACATAAGTGGAAACGGAAAAAAATGTGGTATGGCGGGCAATTTAGATTCTCTTGCGCATGGCTGCGCAACGCGCGCATCCATAAGGAATGACGCTACTTTTCTACATGAAGTCAATAAGCCCTTAGGCGCCAATAAATTAAAAAGTAAAAGTGTGCTATAAAAATTAAAAAGTTATTTTATGATGTAAGTAGTTGTCTGAAAATCGAAGGAAAATGTTGCACTGTAATTTTTTTATTTTACCTATCCATACAAATATAAAGTACGTGTTTAAAAAATATTTCTTAATTCATATTTGGAACATTACGTTGTAAGTGTAGATAAACAATTTTTACGAAGCGAAATTGCAAATGTGATTAAACATGGACGCAATGTGATGCAATTCGATCGATTACGACTTTATTTTTTTTGAAAATACCTGCGTGATAATCGTCTATCAACGCATTTGTTATTTATTTAAATTGCTTCAAGCCATCAGAGGCTCTAGACAAGTGTCAAAACGCTTAAATTTTAGAGATTGTTATGTGACATTTCGATAGTACTTGTCAATCCCATACATTTTCGTCTTTTTATCAATTACTCGGTCTTTTCCCGCGGCTTCGCTCCCGTAGCCCGCCCCGCTGGACCCGTTTCTTTTTCCGGGATAAAAAGTTGCCCATTTTACTACGGAATAGTGTAGCTTTGAATAATTGAAAGATTTTTTTAAATCCGTTCAGTAGTTTTGGAGCCTATTCGGTACAAACAAACAAACAAAAAAATATTTCCTCTTTATAATATTATTATGTCCTATAATCATTTCGTTTCTTATAATTGACATTTCTAAATATTTTTTGTAAAATAAACTATTATAATATTATAGTAAATATTAATAGTATAGGATAGACTACCGCGAAGCTTTCGTTGTTAGAATGTCACTTGTCTAGAGCTTAATCACTATCATAGTGTCACGTGATCAATATCTTACATTTGAAATTTCGACCATCGCCATCACTAACATCGAATTACACTTGTTTAGAGCGTCAGTACGTGTAGCGATGCGTGTAACACGACCTTTTTTTCGCGATTTTCCAGCTGCTGATTCACTGCTCTACTCGGAAGTGAATCTTTAGGCAGCCGATACTCTCTTGTTTTATTACTGGTTTTTAGTAGCTACCTAATTAGATTGAGGTTCTGAGTTTGTACGGATTCTTTTGTTTCATGTTATGTAGGAATACTTTTTGAATTTAGAATTTTATTGTAGCTGCTTATGTCGGTTTGAAAAAGGAACGGGTATTATAGATTGAAGAAGATTTGAAACAACTGCTAAATGTTCTTATTTCAGTAAGAAATACGTCTAGTTAAGGATTTATTTTAAAAATAAATCGTAACGAATGATAATATTAGCTTTCTCCCATCCAATTTGCAGGCAAAATCATTTATAAACACAGTTTTCCAATGATTTTTTACTTATTCATCATCCATATTTTGACGCAGGAGCGTGGGGTTTATAAAACAGATACCTATGTCCAGCAGTGGGGAAAGTTCAACCAGGGATAGCAACAAGTCGTCTACCAATCGTAGATCAACTGAATGTTGCTAATGTTAAATCCAGCTTCATCCATCCCTTCTCAGTCAAAGTATTTATTTATTCTGCTTATTTTGTTCCACTACATGAAAAAGGCCTACTTCTCCCTTCAAACCAGTTACTCCACTATATTTAATCGTTATTATTAAGAGTTGCTACTAAACTGACCATCGAACACAATCCCAATATTATAACAATTGGCATTTCGGAGTGAAACGTAGGTCTATCGGACAATTTATAGATCACAATGTTCAACATCCCGAATATCGTAAAACGGTTGACCAGGCAAGACTGGAATACTTGGAGTATGAATTTGACAAACTATGAAACTATTAGGAAATTCGCTCCCCTAATTATGATGTATTGTATCTTACTTCTTACTGATATTTTAAAATTGGAAGTCTGGATATTTGTTAACAACGCCTCGACTGCTAATTGAATAGAATAGAATACTCTTTATTATGTACACCATATAAGTTACATTAAGTAAAGAAGAAGTAAACATTACACTGGGTGACACAATGGGCGGCCTTATCGCTAAAAGCGATCTTTTCAAGACAACCTTTGGATGGATTTTAAAAATGAAAGGAATGATAGTACTGTAGGAAGTCTTTGGAGTACTATTTATATATAAAATAGATACATATATATATATTATATAGACAAATATATACATTAATAATTATGGAACAAAAATATAACAGAAATCAAGAATAACAACTATTAAAGAGAGAGGTAGTGATTCTTTACCATAGTTTTAAAAATGGGCAGAGATTGAGCACACCTTATTGACACGGGCAAAGCATTCCACAACCGCACCGCTTGAACCGTAAAAGATTTGTCGTAAAAGCTAGTGGAATGCATCGGCATCTCTAGTCTTAAGTGAATTTGAATGAAACTTGGCACACGCAAAAACCTTGTTTTGGATTAGGATATAAAATAGAAAACTTTTTATCCTCGTAGTACGTTCCCTTGGGACAATTACCGGCTTTCATGCGGGTGAATAGTTCCATTACTTGCAATCATTTAAAGATAACAGACACAAAATGTTGTTCTAAATACTTATAGCGAACATGTGAATAGTAAATTGTGATGAATTTTTAATTAATATTTTCCGGTCCCCAAGATACAGGCACCGCCTAGTTTGGGGACCACTGTTTAATATAGACAGTTACATACCTATATATGAGCACTTTAAGCCTAGGTCCTGGTCCTTGAAAGGCGCACCAGAGGCCCAAGCAAACTCGCAGAGGCCTTGTTAGATACATAGAATTAAATGTGGCATGTACACCCAAGGACAATCCCCGGCTGGTGCAGGGACTAGTGCAAAATATGGGGACGAAACACACTGGGAAATGTATTTGGGAGTTTAAGTGGATCGATTACCTAAAACTATAGAAGGACTATTGGCCCCTGCCTGACCACTGTAAATCTACACGGCTATGAAATGGCAAGAGGTGACTTGCACACTCAATAAACGGTCAACACTTTAGTGACGTAGTGCCAAGGGGGCAACATATACGGAGGTGCTTAAGAAGTGGAGAAGTATAACACGGCTATCAGGACAAGCCTAGAAGTACTTCCAGAACCTTACTGGTTTAACCTCCTTCCTCCGAGCACGTTATTATGCCAATCATTCCATTAATTAATTTTTACAAAGCTAAGATTTGTTATTATTTATATAAAAGCTAAAATGAGAAGTATCGGTTCCCAATAAAACATGCAGTTATCTTGCATATCCTGTACGACGAAGAAATTCTTATGAAATATCAGAAATTCGCCGCGACCAATTTGTCTCATTCATACGCAGACGTTTGATCTACGGCCGAGACGCTGCAGGAAATGGCGGCCAGCGTAGGAAATGGACGGACAGATGAACGAGCCCAATAATGTGTTGTAAAACTTATATTCATTCTGTAGGTCGCTTGAGCATAATTTTTGTTTGAGTGTGTACTATATTATGGGGAAAGTTATGATGGAAAGATATGAACATTTTTGAGATGTTTTGTTTATGGCAATGTAGCTTTTGTACTAAGGAAACAATTTAAACAACTACTTCCACCAAGCTTAATAGTAACTAGCTTCTGCTAGCGGCTTTGCCCGCGTGATAAATATTTTATTATACCAAGGAAACATAATACCGGGACGAAATAGCTAACATTATGCTGGGATACAGGCATCCTCTCTATGAGAGAGGTAATGAGCCTTAATCCACCACGCGGGCCCAGTGCGGATTGCTGGATGTCACATGTGTTTTGACGTGATAACGTCTTTAATATCGTTTTAGTCGGGTGACATGTTCAGAAACTTGTGTCACACCAAAACCTCACGAGCGCGATCGCAGGTATAACGAGAGAGAGACGGACCGATCTCCCGTCTCATCTCGAGCGCTGCCAGTCATTCCGTGAAACTTGTCACGCGGAATCCTCACGAGCGGAGGCTGGCATAGCGTTCGAGTGAGTGGACCGATCTTCCGTCTCTCTCACTCTAGCGGCATACAAACGAATGGAGATTTTCTCGTGCGGTTAAGTTTTCGTTGAATGTTTAACAGTGAAACAAAATGTGTTTATCATAACATAGGTTTATATGTAGGTAAGACGTTATCACGTAAACATCTCGATCGTAAACCTACTTTACAAACAACCAATTTTTTTTGCTCTAGGACATGCCGGTTTCATCGCTATGTTTTCCTTCTCCGTTTTAAGAGCAGTGGTGAATTTACACAAAGTAAAGCATAAGCACACGTAAGTCGAGGCCATTACCACTGGGCCACCACTGCTTAAAGAGACATATTCATTCTAAACTCTTTTCCTTACACAATTCCTTGAAAACAAAACCTGCTCTACAATTTCCTAGAAACTGAAATATGTTTGCTTTTGAAACAAGTTGCCTTAATTAGTAGAACTACAGTCTTTGTAAAGGGAATTAAATAGAAAATCAACAAATATAATACTTTTACCCATATTTAAAGCATTATTGAAGAAAATTTCCTCCAATTCACCTGACTCATTAACAAAGACAATGGAAAAACCCTTGAGTTGAGAACAAAAAAATTAGTTAACTGTAATTTGTTTGAAGGGAGGCTGAGTTTGAGTCATGTGGAAGAAATGGCTTAGAATATATGCGTAAGCCTTTTCATCAAATAATACTACATATATCTGCCTCCTAATCCTACCGTAATAAAATCACTATACCAATCACAAAGGTTATAATCCCACAAACATACCTCTATAACAGAGCGAATTTAAGAGCCAAGCAATTGTACACACAAGAATGTTTATGGCTCATAGGAATTTGAATCTTATGGTGTAAACAAGAGGGACAATGACATCATCAATCCTTTGCATAAAACACGACCCATTGATGTTAAGATGAGAAATGATAGGGAAACAAAAGTCAACTATAATCGTAACAAATCAAGAAGTCCGATGATGTTTCTCGTTTTTCATGCCGCAATAGCTTTGCATGAACGTCTACGAAAATCAAATTCATAATCCTAATTAATAACAGTGTTAAACATACACTATAACAACGAGTATCATTCGTAAGTATCACGTAAAACTGATACAACGTATTTTTATAGCTGTCAAATACGACTCCTTAAATTGTCACGACTTTAATTACCATTCCATTCCTGTTTTGTTTAACACATGAATACCAATATCCATAACATTTTTATTTAAAATGTATAAGAAACCGACTCGTTGTTATTTTTACCATATACCGCGCCACCACAGGGAGATAGCGCAGTTATGTGGGACTCCAACACACTAAAACTTCACGGTGTCCTCCTCTGCCACTTATGGCGAAAACAAGGGCACGCGTTAACACTTAGGGCGCCCACACAAAACTGCGATGCGATGCGATACGACGCGATATCTATATGTTTAGTATGTGCGAGCTCGGAGATATTTGCGAAGCGTTGCGAATTCGCAGTTATGTGTGGGAGCCCTTACTGTGAACCCGCCGCGGTTGTCCGTCACCGGACTCTCCTCTGGGGGATGCCCCCCCTTCACCAGCGTACCAGAACACATAGCACGGCGTGACCACCGGGGGACCAAACCAGATGGCCGCCAGACGACCCTATGTATGGCACCCTCGGTCCCTCTGTGTCGGACGGTCAGGTCAGTTCCCCGCCACTTACCACTTTTCGGCCGCAGGGAATAGGGACCTCCCCTGCGGCCCCACCGCACCTGCCATCAGACAGTAGTGACCTCGTATAGAATACCGGTACCCCCCTCCCGCCGGGGCCTTCAACCCTCAGCCGCGATATCGCATGGGAGGCCCTAGGAAGCTCCATACGACACCGTGGCCCATCTCAGTTGCGATGTCGCCTTTGTTAGTGCCAAGCGGCACCGCTACCTTCTTGTTGGCCGCTACGTCGTCGACTTAATCGGAAAAAGCCCTGACGTTCGCTTCACCATGATTGACCAAGCCACGGTTACTGAGCCCCTCACCTTGACAATGCGGGAACCCACCGAGGGGTGACTCTTTTAGCTGCTATTTAAATTACTTTTAATTAAAATACGTAATTGAAATACAAATAAGTATCAGGTATTTGTTATTCAATTACTTCTTAAAATGTAATTTGTTTTTCAATTACTTATGGCTTCAAAATACATTTGATCATAAATATGTTTAGCGATCTTATTAATGTGTGCATTCTGCAGAAAATAGCGCTCGATAGCTGTCGTAAGCCAAATGGCGACCGCGTACGTCACATTGTCAAGTATCTTGTCAATTGTCAATTTCTTTTCAAACGGTTATTTATACGAAACTTCTGTGTATTCATTAATTTCATGAGTATGAATGTCACGATGGATAATCGACTGTATTTTGTATTTTAAATAAAGCAAAGCGTGTATTTTGTCCAGCTCTGACCATATGTGCACTTTTGCTTAACCATTTGGGGATTACAGGCACGATATTATATGTTTACCAATGTTTTGAAAAAGGAAAGTAACTACTACACTGTGGAACGAGCAACTCGGAAAGTATGCGATGGAACTGCTCAATTTGATTCCGCCTAGACTTTCCCATCATCGGATTACAAGAGGTATGGCAATGCACCATCGGTACATGTTAGACTCCCACCCATACGCACAAAGCGTTTTACAGCTAAGGTGTGGAATTCCCTGCCGGAATGCCTGATAGCTACATCAGGAAACAAAGACTCCGGCAGGAAATTCTACATAGGACTCTTTAAGTCAAGAGTGAGTAGGTCATTTGTAGGCAAGCGTGCTTCACCTTCGACCACATCATATCTTTATATCAGGCGAGATAGAGGTCAAACGCGAGCCGAGCGCATATAAAAAAAAATATCTTCATCTTACTGAATAAGAGATTGGAATTATGTCAAGAGTGTAGTAAGCAGCGTATGTGCTAAGTTATAAAATGATGGTCGTTAACCAATCATCCATTTGTCATGGATGTATGGTAAAGGCATTGTTTGTTGTTATTAAAAGGCCTACAATCAGCAGATGAAATAAAAAGGCAATATTTATAACGAATGTCTTCATATACAAAAATCACAAGTCATAAAAACTCTGTTTACCTAATTTTTTTTGTATCTGGTGAATATGGCATATCACAGATACAAGGCTAAAATAGATGGAGAGTTACATTACTGTATAACATATTACATACACACGTATTACCTCCAGGCCACATCAATCATAACACTACTAACAAGAACCATCAAACGGAATACAAACAACCTTCAAACATTACCAATACCAAGAAATCTAGAATTTTCTTTATCAGAATACTCTTCCTCCCCAATACATCAAAGTTTTATCCAATCTCACTAATCAGAGAAACCTCAGACAGTTTCCAATCTCACTAATCAGAGAAATGAGTGAAGAGGGGAAAGTGGATAAATACTAATACATTTTGCCCCATTGTTCTGATGAGGCATTGATCTTATTAGCGTAAGATCCCACGGCAAAAATCTGGAAGTAAATTTGTTTGTATCAAATAAAACAAACGAATGATTTAATAGTAGAATAGATTTATGTAGGGTTGCCTGGAAATATCTATCAGCAATTACCTTAATTAAACAAATTTAAATTTATGTTTGATAGCAAACCAGTAGATCGAAAAACTTGTATACGGCATTTGTCCCGCCGCCGACGATCAGCGAGTAGTAAATAAAGCTAGAAACTAAAAACGAGTTGACGAACAGCGAGAAGCGAGTGTGTAGTTCAGATAAATTTGTCGCTCGGCTATAAGCGAGTGTTCTTGTGTGATGGGCTTACTTATACCGCTCGAGGCGGCCGCACTTTAGGTAGATATGAGCAAATATCGCTGAGCGAGTATAACTTTGAACTTAGTTTTCCGCTGCGACAAACTTGTGGTGAGAAAGTACTCGCCGGCAGTGTGAACCGTCAGCGATCAAATATTATTATATGTCTCTCTTTTAATTGACAAGGGATTTTTTAACTATTGAACGCTTCTTCAGCGAGAAAGTAGTCGATAGCTAATCGCTTACTCATCGGCAGTGGGACAAGTGCCTAAATAATAATTATGCATGCTTTTCAAGTGAATCCAAAATCATTTGAAAAATAGTTGTTTGAAAAATAGAAAAAATAAGGTTTGCGGCCAGGAAACCAAACAGTTATCTATTCTACGTAGTCTTGATATCAAGAATAATTCATAAAAATAAAGTTTAATCAACAAAAACATGAACTGCAGATTTTTGCAATGGGATCTTTGGCTAGATGAAGCATTGATCTTATGTCCTACAACTCAATTCCGTGTTTTAATCAAGACGGGGAGGTCGGGCAAAAATTGCTACGTCTCGTTAACCCGGTCTTATGGCAGTCTTCCGATCAGACGGGGTTGCGGTTCATGTATGTACAGAGTGAGGGGCGAGTGGGACTGTAAAGGTTTAAGTTTTGGGTGATTTTCTTGATAGGATTGGGGTCAGATTGATGAAAGGTGTAAAATATGTATGGAAATCGTACATATATTGGTTAAGAAGAAGATTTTTTAAATGACTAATTAATAAAAGTATTATTAAGTTAAGATACACTGTTAAAAAGGTGGGGTGGGTATAATTATCAGCATTATAATGAAAATTTGTGTAACAGTAAATATTTTCTTTTAAATACATAAGTAATGCATTGTTTTACAATTACACACACACATACACAGTACACACACACACACATTACATTTTATTACATCTTTTTAAAATCCATCCAAAGATTGTCTTGAAAAGATCGCTTTGAGCGATAAGGCCGCTCATTGTGTCACCCATTGTAATGTTTTCTTCGTCTATACTTTCTGTAACTTATATGGTGTACATAATAAAGAGTATTCTATTCTATACTATAATGCATTTTTATTTAGCAGCTCACTAGAAATAACTTTAATACGGTATGATGTTGTTTTTTTCATAAAATACAAGGCAAGAAGAAAGAGAGATGAGCCTTTATCATCTTATTAGACAAAGTTCCAACCTAAAGATGTGACATAAATGTATTGAAATAAGTTGTCCAGCTTTTCGTATAAGGATAATTGTGATTTACATTATTTGCAAGGAGTTTCCTCCTAGTTAAGGCGGTGAGAATCCGCTGGATGCGAGACGTCCACGACGGGTGGATGTGGTGACATTTGCGGGAAGCCTTTGATTAACAGTCATCTTTCGGTTGAAGATAATGATGATGATGATGATAGGGTTTCCGTGTCTGATTAATTATCCAACAGGCAATTTATAAAATACTAGCTGTTCCCCGCGGCTTCGCTCCCACGGACCACCCACAGGCTCGTTTTGGGGATAAAAAAGTAGCCTGTCGCTCAGGAATAATGTAGCTTTCTACTGGTGAAAGAATTTTTTAAATCGGTCCAGTAGTTTCGGAGCTTATTCGGTACAACTTTTTTACAAAATTACAACCGACTTCCAAACAAAAATACTACAAAGTGAAAAATAACTTCAATTTCGGAAGTCGGTGTTTCTGCTTCCGTTTCTTTGTTTTTTGACACTTTTTAGTTGTGGTACATAATGTCCCAGTTCTATAGGCTAGTGGGTACGCGTATAGTGCCCAAATTGAAGCTAGAATAGATTAACCCAATAACATGAAACTTAAACAAAACCGGTGCAATGAGAGTATACCAGGGTGAACTGTTCACTCCTGCGTACCCCTTTAGAGCGTACCAGTGTGATGTTATGTTATGGAATGGTGTAAATAATAAACAGACATGCGATTGGATTTATCCCGAGTGATTTGCCGTCATTTATTGAAGAGTTCTGATGTATTTCTCCGTAGTTCTTCATCAGATCTTAATGAAAATTAAATGGGACCACATGACAAGCACCAGCTTTCAAATAAAAAAAGATTCATCCAAATCGGTTTACCCAAAAAAAAGTTCTGAGGTAACAAACATAAAAAAAATACAGGCGAATTGATAACCTCCTCCTTTTTGCGAAGTCGGTTAACAAACAAAATCTTTCCTCTTTATAATATTCGTATATACTAGCATTTTGCCCGCGACTTCGTTCGCGTGATCTGTATTTTATCCTACAGATGAAACTACAGATTTTAATTTTGATGACATTTTAGTTTCACCTCATTAAAGGCTGAATTTCCAAAAATCCCTTCTTAGTGCTCCCCTACATCATAAAAAGAAGCCCTGTACAGTAAAATTCTTCAAAAAATTTTAACACCCCCTAAATCGTCTTTTAGGAGTAATTTTGAATAACTAATAATGAAAACCTTTACTATTTACTTAGGTTAGTATTTATGCCAAGTTTCAAATATATATGCCCAACAAATTTCATTGAGGGTAGAATTTCCAAAAACCAATAACTACATGAAATCTTTTTATCAACTAAAAGAGCAACTCTTTAATTTCACGTGTCACACTTAAAAGCCTAGAAATTCCACACAAATTTTCAACCTCCTTTTTACCTCCTTAGGGGTGGAATTTCCAATAATGCTTTCTTAGTGCGCAGTAACGCCACTTGAAGAACCTTCCTGCTAAATTTCATCTTTATACGTCAAGCGGTTTTCGATATTTCGTGATGAGTGATTGAGTGACCCTTTGCTTTTATATATATAGATTATAAAGTTACCTATAATTTGTGTATACTTAGTAGACTGACATACTTATATAAGTATTTGGTCTATCAGGAGTAAATAAATAAAGAACTAAAATCGCCTCCAAATCCGTACACACACAAGGCCCGCCTACAGACGTAGGTACATTAATCCTTGCACTAATAGTTAAGTAAGGCGGGGCATACACTTGCGGTTAACTCGTGCGACTCACAACGATGACTTACTGTGGAACTAATCTCTGATTAAAGAGACAAGGCAGAAGTCTTGATCAAGGTCGCAAAGTTAAGTTAGGTAAAACCTTTATCTAAGTCTAGATAAATTTATGTAATACTAGCTTATGCCAGCGGATTCACCCGCGTATATGTCGAGAATTATCCCAAGGGAACATATTCCCGGGATGAATCCTATGTGCTATTCCAGACTATAATCTATTTCTGTGCCAAATTTCATCCAGATCCGTCCAGCCGTTTGTGTGTGAAGAAGTAACAAACACACAAACACTCACAAACTTTCGCCTTTATAATTTTAAGTGTGATGAAAAACAAATCCGTGGGTTTCAAATTATTTAAATAACATGATAAAGAAAATCTTTGAATGCAGATTTTCATAACTCTAAAATCAACGAAGTGGTTTATTAAAACAAAATTTTCTACAAACTGTACATTCTGGTTTTCTCATACCGAACCATCTCAAGGCTAAAAAAAATAACTATATTTTATTTGATTTTGATTTGATCCTAAATTTTTTTTTCTTATACTATGTAATCGTATGATTCTAGCGTAAAGGCTTCTTTCGCAAATAATGCTTGTGTTATTAATGTTTGCTGACAACTTAAGTGCTCCATTTACATTAAAACTACTTTAGCAAACATAAAATAAATACAACTGAATGTAAATTTCTCGCAATGTGTTTCGCTACGACCGCGTAGCAGTTGTAGCGCTACGAAGCTACGGCGCTACGGCGTAGCAACCGCGTAGCTCCTGCTTAGCGCTTAGCAACTACTAATTTATTTAAATGGAACATCAACCAAGCCAAGTAAAAGAGATAATGCGAATATGCATCTTAGAAATGCATTCAGACTTCTTAGACTGAGATTTTTCGATTTAAAATATGATGGATTTTGCAAGAAACGGGAGAGCAATGTTATTTAAAATCTATTTGTGGAGTTTGATATGCTTATCACAACTAGCTTTAAAAACGCTAATTATGGAAAAACACATGCTCTACTAAGCGGTTAAATTCCTTGCTAACAATATTGATTTTTGAGACTTCTTTGAGACTTCTTTGAGTGTTTTTCACTATTCTTGACAGTTTCGGATTTGGCCATCTAGGCACACTTGAAAAAAAAAACATGTTAGGTTTCATTCGATTTCAGCTGGAATGGATTATCTTTTTGCAATTTTATACAAAGTTTACCTTGATTGTTAGGCGTTCATTCTAAATAAACGCATTGTCCAACCATTTAATAACAATCAAATTAATATAATAATTAAGTTCTTTTTACGAAAATATTCCTCAAATTTCTATTACAAAGTCCACTCAAATTCTATGTAGTTCATTAACCTTTGCCTTGGTTAGAATCAATTAACTTGTAAATTCGTTCATTAAAAAGGCTTAAACAGTCGGCCGAGAAAGTTATGGTAAACTTTTATAAATTATTGAATATAATGACTGATTCTATTATTCCAATTTTCCCTTTTAGACGACTTTAACGGCTGTTACTTCCCTAACAAAACGGCTTTAATTTAAAATCTCTGAAAGCTTAATACACTTACTTTATAAACGAGTAAGTCAACCCTAATGAAACGATTTACAATAGTTTCCAACCCAGCAATAAGCTGTTATAACAGTTAAAATAAAAAAATACGGGTCGAATTGAGAACTTCCATTTTAGAACCGACTTCAAAAAAGGAGGAGGTTCTCAATTCGTCGGATTTTTTTTAATGTATGGTTCCCGATTAGTCAAAGACGCCTGGACCGATTTGGAAAATTCTTCTTTTGTTTGAAAGGGTGGTCCCATGGTCATCAGGTCAGGATCTGATGATGGGATCCTAAAAATCGAGGGATCTCCTCAAATATTATAGGCATGCATATAGCGATTTTGGTATTTTAATATTCAATGCAATCATTTGCACTCAGAAAGTGCCATTTGGTGAAGTGGATCTGATGAAGAAGACCACAGATGGCCACTAGAACTTCAATACCTGGAACCCCTTCACTGGAACTCCTGTTCCAATACTAAGTATGTCAAGGGCATAACGTATCTCGAATAGTTAACCGACTATGATGAAGCAAATACTTATAAATAAATGGTACTGCTGAAAATGGCGTCATCGAACTGATTTGATGATGAAGCAGGAAAGTAGGCACTGGAACTCCGAAATAAAACTATGTATCCTAGTCGTATTTGGGTGTATTGGAATCGTCATAAGATATACTTTGGCAAATGATTATCATGTTAATTGGACGTACCTACAAAAACTAAAAAGAGAAAATTAAAAAATATTTTAACAAAAAATTAAACCGACTTCCAAAAAAAAATACTACGAAGCGTCGATGTCGAAAAACGGAAAACAATGGGTAAAAAAGACACCGACTTCGTGAAAGAAAGTTATTTTCGCTTTGTTGTATTTTGTTTTGGAAGTCAGTTTGATTTTTTTGTCAATGCACCGGTTGAATTGCCTCAGCGCTTTTCTAGTGATCGCCACTGTTGATACTGGCTTTCAGGAGTTGCAGTGGTTTGGGAATAGTGCGGTAGGATAGTCTCAAAAAAGGGTGTCTCTAGCAGTGACCGCAGAAGCGTTTTGATACGCCGTGGTTTTTACCAATTTAAAGCAAAAAGTACTTTTAATTACATTATTCTTAGTAGAGTTAAAATATTACCTATTGAAATATCTTAGGCTTGAGTCCAATTCAAAATTATCAGAATATGCAAATAAGCGAGTTATTAACTTTATTTTAAAACTGAATTCTTATTATTTTAAATTAAATTACTTACAAATGAAATAATTTCATTGTCAGTGGTTATGAAGTAAACCATAATTTAATTAATCAACATTAACTCTGGGACAATAAATATCGTGTTTCTATTGTAAATAATATTAAAACTGAAGGGCTATTGTTTCCAATTTTATTTGGTATTCGAAATGTGTATTTATATTTTACTAGCAAAGACCTTTAATCCTCTTAAATTTATTTCATGACGAATATGTTTCATACAATAAATCAATTTTATGAGATTCTCGGGGCCATATGGTCCTGGACATTTAAAAGGCGTACCAGGGGCCGAAACCAACTCGTAGAGGCCATGTTAGACATGTAGGATGAAATGTGACACCAACCGGCGATTGTCCTTGTATGCACTAGTCACTACGCAAGAGCACCCAAGGACAATCCCCGGCTGGTGCAGGACTATTGCAGACTATGGAGACTTAACAAATTGGTTTATGGATTTGGGAGGTTTCGTAGACCAATTACCTAAAACAATAGAATGACTATTGGCCCCTACCTGACCACTGTTGATCTACACAAAAAAATGTACTGTTGATTTACACTATAAAATGGCAGGGGATGACGTCACACTCAATTAATGCCCCCCCCCCCATAAACAGTATCTAGCATTTTAGTGACATAACGCCAAAGGGGCAACATATACGGAGATGTTTGAGGAGTGGAGAGGCCACGGCTGCCAGAACAATCCCAGAAGTACGGTGAAGATCCCTATCAGTGTTAAGACACTGGGTAACACTGGACACTAGGTTAACTTCCTTCTTCCAAGCACGTTTGCTCTTACGAAACTCCATTCAAGCCAGCCAATTAAGGCAAGATAGAATTGGGAGCTCTGTTCCCCGTCAGTGTTCACACTGACTGGCAAATAAAGGCAAGCTGGAGACGAGGCATAATTAAGACTTCTCCCTGGAGATCAGGTCTGTGGGTCACCAATGCCCACCAGCTCGCCAAAAAGCTGCCCTGCGGATCGTATCTCTCTTAGTCTGGCCCCTCACCCTAGGCATGTTGCGGCAAAGTAGAATCTACCGGCACCAACCTAGGGTTAATTGGAGCACGCAAGTAATTTATTATTATTAAAGCTGCAACTTAGCAATAGTCCAGCTTATGATCAGTGAAAATATTTTCGTGATAAGATCAGTGCAATGAGAGATTATGTTCTACAAAGAAATTAGTGTCGATTTACAATGACAAAATGTAAGGTTAACCATGAGAAATTTGATAGTTCGCAATTGCGTAACTAAACGTTGTTAGCAAGCGTGTTTTAATCAATGCTCATAAATATAATCTAGTTAATGTTAAAACAATCTGATGTTAATAAATGATAATTTGAAGCGCTGCCAATACCTAGGTATTCATTATTCCTAAAAAAATTAAAACGAAACCGATAGTGCCTTTTCTTTATTTTCTTAAAAAATAATAGCTTCGTTCAATCGCTCCGAAATTCAGCTTTAATTAAGCTATGCTTTTTTAAAACCAACGCACAGCGTCCAAATTGTGCAGTTTTACGTCGTGGTTTTGCGAGCGAAAATTTTCGGGTAAATGCTTACGACTGCAAATTGTTGGTTTCGACGCAAAATTGTGGATTTTTAAGCTTTTCTTTTGTTTTAAGATAATGGTTTTGTAAAACTGTATTTGGCTTGAATTTGCTTGTTTGATGGTTTGTATTACTCAAGGCGATAATAAGTTAATTATTGCTACGTCAAACAAAAGTAGTCGAAAAAATATTAAAATCTAATCAACGCTTTAGGAATGGAAACTTTTTGCGATTTATATAGCAACTTATCGTTTCTAATGTATGTTGCAATCAATCGTGATAGTAATATTAACTTGATGGGTTAATATTAGATTAGACGTTTACAACTTAACACTAACTCTGTCACTAAAATAGAGTCTATTTTAGCGAGAGAGTCAACATTAGTTTCATCAAGATCTACATCCTATATCCACCATTCTGTCTTCGATACACCAACATTCTAAGACAAACTAACTACCAACCAACAAATATAAACTTCAACTCTCAAAGTCCAGCACACCGCTCGATCTAGGCACCAATTCCTTACGCAAAATTGCCGTAAACTTCTAGCCTAATCTAAGGCTGTTCTTCCAGCAGAGATGTGCTATGCTTCGTTGCTATGGATACGTTTGATATCTACCAATCATAGGTCATTGGTCCACATAGCAATGCGCTAGTGGGAACGGGTTCATCTAAGCTACGTTTTTTACAAGTTTTTATTTAACTTACATATGTATGTATGTAATTGTGTTCGGGTCAAATCTTACAACTGAATTTTAAAGCAGTTATCCTCAATCGATTAAGATGAAATTTTGCATACAAGTTTAGTTTTGATGACAATGCATGGTTCGCTAAGTGACGTCATTCTAAATTCAATATGGTGGACGGACCAAGATTGCGGACTAGCTATTTTTTGTGCACTGTCGTAATATCGGTATCAAATGAAAGGGTTTGCTGAGAAGAATACGAAAAAAGATTTTTTTTAAACCTTTTTTAATGAATAATTTATTATAATAAATAAGGATGCGTTCTTTGGACGGGAACTTTAGATGCGCGAGTGGTATAGCTATGTGCAGAGAAGAAAAAAACTGCTTCCCTTGCCTTATCTATTGTCGATGCATCGCATCTACTCGCACAGCTATCTCGCGGCGGCGCGTCTTCACATCTTTCTCGCTCCACTAGTGGAAACGGTCAGATAATTTTGCAGCTTAGCTTTCATATCCTCACAGTATAGCTGCATATCACATCTCTGGTGGAAAAGCAACCTAAGTCGTCCTCTCCTTACTCCAATTCCGTACGTTCCCTCGCATTCCTCAAGAGCCGTTCAATACCCGACTATATTAAACTCCGACACCACACAGCACTAACCAAATTACAGTGGAGTAACGAATGATCCAACAAAGGGTATGTTTAATCCAATTAACAACTGTTCTCGATTGTTCGAATCAATTTGGGGAGATGGTACTATCGATTTGGATGTACAGGGCCGTGAAACTGTATGGTATTCAAGTTGGATGTTGATGCTACAGCATTACAAATTATTATAGGTACTAATAAATGCTTCTTCATCCGATGTCAGCAACACGTGTCGTGGCCATGCTAAGGGCTCTGGCATCTATCGAATGGTCAAAAAGTGTTAAATAAATTCATATATCTTAGAAAATTTTGATAGTCGAAATCTCTGATAAAATATCCAGTGTTATTTGAAATTCTATATATGGCATAACTATTAGTGACTAAGTTTCTATTAATTCTTAGCTGTGTAGTAGCGGAGCGAGTAAGATGTGCCATGAAGATATGCCCGCTGCGAAGTAGCTGTGCGAGGAAATTGCGCAGCTCAAGCTATGCGATGCATCGATAGTAGGGAAAGCTCGGGGAGCGGTATATTTTACAAGTTTTTATGTAACTTGCAATGTATGTATGTATGTGTGTTCGGGTCAAATCTTGCAACTGAATTTTATAGCAGTTATCTTCCACCGATTAAAATGAAATTTTTTACACACGTTTAGTTTGGATTACAATGCATGGTTAGCTAAGTGACGTCATTCTAAATCTAATATGGCAGACGGACCAAGATGGCGGACTAGTTATTTTTTGTGCACTCCGATGGTATGGGTATCAAATGAAAGAGTTTGCTGAGAATAATACGAAAAAAAACTTGTTTTAAAAAAAAAGATTTTTATTGAATAATTTTGATGTATATTCATTGGGTTTTTCAATCTTGAATTTGTGCTTAGTTAATGGAAAAAGGCCCTCTCCTATAAGGCTTAAACATAAATGGAGAAGTACTAGTGTGATGTTTTGTGTATGAAACTTGCATTGAAATCCGAAATGAATATGGAAGTAGAAAAGAACTACTTTTTTTTTTAAGAACAATACTGGGCAGTCTGCACTAATGCACAGTGGGGCCACAGTGCATTGGTACATTTATGGTTAGAATATATAAACTCTCTCCAACAAACACCCTGTACCGCCATTATAGTAACACTTCTATTCGAACTAGTAACTAGCAACATAGCAGCCACAATAGTCTGAACGGAATTACGTTTAATTACAAGTAATCCCATCAAGTTCGCGGTAATCAAGCCACCGCACGCAGATGAGGTGAACGAAACGATCCGGGTATGTTCACGCCTTTTAATTTGGGAAGGTGTATGAGTTTTATTGTGCTTTGTGCCAAAAATAAAGACACTTATAGAATTACGCCAGTGCATCAATTTATCAGTTTCATTGAAGCATTTTTTTTCCTCAAAACAAAAGAATGCTTAACACTTGATAGATCGGAGATCTGGAGAGAGCTCGCGGAAATCCGCTGGATAATAAAACCGACGATGTGCCGATGATTGAGGGAGTCCCATAAGATGTGACGATGATTGAAGGAGTCCCATAACCATTAACGATAAGGATGATTAAAACCCAAAAAACCTGCCAAACATGCGTCGGACTTCGCACATAAATTAGGGTTCCGTACCAAAGAAAAAATCCGATTTACCAATATATTAGTATTTGTTAGTAAAATATACCTATTAATAAACATTATTACCATATTTCAAGTTCATAGATCAATGGGAAATCAAAAAAGAATTCGGATCATATTTGTGTGACATACGACGGACAGATGGACAGACAGATGGACAGACAGATAGACACGTGCAAGCAATAGGGTTCCATTTGGACCCTTCGGGTTCGGAACCCTAAAAATGGGTAACGGTAAGGTACACCCAAATATAAGAAGTCCCATGTTATAAGGGTCAACCTGTAGTCATAAACTGGACAAAAATCTAGATTTAAACCGGTTACCTACAAAAAAATACAAAAAAAAACCTTTAAAACATTCTCATAACCTGTGTGCTTGTTCCGAGTTTTTTAACGTTCTCGATTGTCATAACGTAAACAATCTCCAATGTCAATTTGTATACATAAAGAAGAGGTTTCTTCTTACAGTCAGATGACACTTATCCACTTTCAATACAAATTGACGTTTACGATAACGCGATCCAGCGTGAGATAAACTCGCGCTAAGCCCACTAAGATAGGATTCAGGACCCCACGTCTTCCGTACCACGTTTCAAACACTATACTAACCAGCCAATCCAACTCCCCATATATTTGTTTCACCTAAATAAAAACAAACGTCCAAATCCTTCAGTAAATAAGCCAGTTGCACACGATCTGCGAATCGTAATCAAGCTACCATGCTAAGCCTGGTATAGGCCGTGGCACGTGCCGCGCCAGTTTTAAAACCAGGGTTTATATGTATAACAATTCTACCTGATGATTCGGATTTAAAAATTTTAAAATAGAAGTGTGGAATCTGGGGAAAGCGTGTTAAACCTGTGACAAACAATCGATTCAAGTAATGTCTATCGATTAATAATTATATTCAATGTTTAGAGATTGTAGTCAAGTGACATTCTATCAATCCAAAGCGTGGCGATAGCGATTGTCAAAAACGCAAAATTGTATGAGATTGACAAACGATATCGAAAATTGTATGGGATTGACATGCGATATCGAAAATTGTATGGGATTGACAAGCTGTATCGAAAATTGTATGGGATTGACAAGCGATGTCAAAAATTGTATGGGACAATCGATATCGAAAATTCACGTGATCAATCCCTTACATTTTGACACTTCTACTATCGCCTTCGCTGACATCGAATGCCACTTGACTCAGCCTCTGATATTTTGGCATATCGATCATTGGGGATCCCTTCTTTTCGCATAATGTTCTTTATCCTAATATAACGATTTTGGCACAATTTGTTTTGGCATAATAATACTTCGGCATAATTTTTTTAGGCATACATTTTATGTTGGCATAATCATCTTAAAGACTAAATTGTTTTGGCATAAATTTGATTCGCATAACGTTAGTAGGCCTAATGACTATTAGCATAACGTTAGTAGGCCTAATGATAGCATAATAATGTTTAGGCATACAATTAATATAAATAACAAAAACAATTTTCATGCAAATGATTTATTATACATAACATTATGCAACTTAAACGATTTTTCAATCGCGAGATCAGATAACTTTTATCTGAAGAATATATTAGATGTTTTGACAGTTTTTGTATAAAAATATATGTCAATCAGTTAACTCCTATTATGAGAAATAAATATAGCGGTTATTCCTCAGATAGAAGTTAACTGATTGAAACAGTGGTCCTTAATTATGTATAATTATTTATTTTAGGTGTATATTTTTAGCAATTGCTTGTAAATATGCTAGTTTAGAAGTATAATCATCTTATTTACTAATATTTTTTTCAATTCTTTTGGTTTTGTCCGTGTATTTTTTTCTTTTTTTTTTGGTATAAGTGATGTTCCGACATACAGTTTATCTATTTCAATGGTTTGATGTTTTATTTCTTGAACGATCTTTTTTGCCAAAAAATAAAATCCAGGATGGTGTTTTCCCACAAAATGTGCAATTCTATTGTGTCATGCCTCTGCATGATTTTGTGTTCTAGGTCTATTTTCCTTTTCTAGTAGATACGTACTCCAAACTTTGGGTGGAAATGGTGGTGGTGAACTTGTAGTGCCCCATACATAATTCTGATCAAACCAATTTGATATAGTTTCTGTAACAATTAAATAATATTGTTGGTTAAAATTTAATATGATGTGCAACAAAAGTTAGTGACAGAACCGAATTGCTGCAAAACCGACTCTACGTAGTCTTGTTTGTCCTACCCCTAGAGTGTAATTTAAAATCGCGTAGGCGCGTAGGGGCGAGGCGGCCCACGGGCTGAGGAGCAGGCGGCTGCGAGCGAGGCGCCGCGGCTGAGGCTGGCCGGCGAAGCCGGCCAACAAGCCGAAGCTGCGGTGGTGAGCGAAAGCCGTCTGCGACGATTAGCACGCGTGGGGCCGCCGGAGGCCCGCAGCGCCGGAGCCGAGACAGAAACCCTGCCTGCTGCATGTTGCCTGCTCGCTTGAATGCTGCATGCTTGCTTGCATGCTTGCTTGCATGCTGTATGCTTGCTTGCATGCTGTATGTGTAAATAAATTTATGCTTTAGGATATTATGCTTAAAAAAGTTATGCTTTAGAACTTTATGCTTAATAAATTTATGCTTTAGAATATTCTGCTTAATCATTATTATGGTTAGAGAAATTATGCCTAAAAAAATTATGCGTCAGCTGTTATGCGTAATTATATTATGCGAAAATATAATTATGCCAAACAAAATTATGCTAAGATATATTAGGTCTTAAAATTTTATGCAAATGGATAGGGAACCGTTAGACATTTAGGTATTAAATAGCAAGCTAGCAATAATCTTGAAAACTCGAAAGAAATTCTCATATTTTTAAGAAAATTCACTGATACTAAGAAACAAATGAGCCTCAACTAAAATCTTCTAAACAGACGGCAAAAGCAATAAAAAGCGGTGTTCTTAACACCCGCAACAAATTATTCGAAATACCACTTAAAACATTACTTACCTAAGTTTGTAGAACGGTTTATTAACTCGACAGCACTGTTAATTTTATTAGTACTTAATTTTAAGTGAGGCATTGAGGTATTCACTGATATATTTTACTGGTTTATTTCTAAAGTGTAGCATTAATTTTGATCTTAAATTTTAAATAGCTGTTAATTTTATGAGTGAAGAATGTTGTTGCGGTATCAATGACTAGCACTTGGCTAGTGACTTCGTCTACTATTTATTCCCTATCTTGTGGGAATTTAAAAGCAATCATGATTCTTGTCTACACCAATCTTATATCCAGTGTGAGTTCCGTACCTACTCTTTTCCAGAACATTCCCCACATGCTGGAGTGCACCTGCACCTTTGTTACTGCATTCATATGCTATTGTCGTGACGACCTATCAGGCCATAAATCACAATCACTACATATAATAAAACATGGACCCCGCCGCGTCTGTCTGTTCGATAAACTCAAAAACGACTGAACGGATTTTCATGCGGTTTTCACCAATAGGCAGTGTAATTCATGATAGACATTTATGTGAGACCAATGGACCAATATATAGAGGTTCATGAGAAAGGTTTAGGTATAAAATTTGTTAAGGTTTTGTACAAATTGGTTGAGATATGGCGATAATTGTTGAAATGTCGGCAAAAGTCAAGCCACCTGGGAGCTTTCATCGAAAACGCTGCCTAATCTCTTTGAGAAATAACAAAACAAAGTATGGTGGAATTGTTCCTCTTTTATAGGTCTACAGAAAAGTTTGCGATGGCATATGTCTATCTTTTCATAATAGCTTACTGTAAAGTCAAAATCAAATTTCTTAATTTCAATTAGACCACTAAGCGACACTTTTGAACGACAAAATTTAAATTTATAAGTAACGAGCGGACGCCTCGCGGTTTCTCCCACGTAGTTCCCATTCCCGTGGAAATACAGGGATAAAAAGTAGCCTATGTTACCCGGAAATAGTGTAGCTTCCCAACGGTGAAAGAATTTTTGAAATCGGTCCAGTTGTTTTTAAGTATATTCGTTACATACAAAAATACAAATCTTTCCTCTTTATAATAATAGTGTAGATATAGATAATAATTGCTTCTACCGTCCACTTGGAAAAGTAGCTTGTTATGTAGAAGAACGGACAAGAAACTTCAACTTACTCTTTAAAAAAAAGTGTTTTACAAACATACATCTATACTTATAATATATTATTATAAAGCTGAAGAGTTTGTTTGTTTGTTTGAACGCGTTAATCTCAGGAACTACTGGTTGGAATTGAAAAAATGTTTTTGTGTTGGATTGTCAATTTATCGAGGAAGGTTATAGGCTATATAACATCACGCTACGACCAATAGAAGCGGGGTATAAATGAAAAATGTTTCAAAAACGTGCAAAATTGTTCCTTTTTGAGAGCTTCTGTTGCGTGCGCTGCGTGAACGGTTTAAGTTGCGCAACAATCATGTATGTCGGATAGTTAGAGTAGGGTAGGTAGGGTAGATGGGTAGGTAGGTAGCCAGTTGAAGACAGCGAAGCCACGTGGGACAGCTAGTTTATACATATACGTGAGGACGATGCACCCAGACTAACACTACAATACTACGTAATAACGATATAAAGTATTACAAACACTTACTGCCTTCTGCTACCGTGCGAAGCCAGGTTGGGTCGCTAGTATCTAATAAAATAACCACCAACTCAATAAGAAGAAGACTATAAAGAGAACCTCTGCTAAATGTCATCTTTCTAGATCCCTAGGGTTTTAACTGGGCGTTGATCAGTAAGTTAATATGTTAGGAATTGACTTTTTATATAATACTAGCTGACCCCCGTGGCTTCGCTCCTGTTAACTGGCTATCTATCTACCTACTCTACCTACCCTGCCTACCCACCCTACCTACCCTACCTACCCTACAAACAAACAAACTCTTCAGCTTTATAATATTAGTATAGATTTATATAAAACTACTTCGTAAATGAACAAATTTGATTACCATCAAAAAGGTTATAGTGAGTCAATCTTAAAATATAGACATATGCTGTCGCGGACTTTTTTTTTAGAACTTTATACATGATATTTGCGTAACTTAAACCGTTTACGCAGCGCACGCAACGGAAGCTCTCAAAAAAGATTATTTGTCCCGTTTTTGCAACATTTTTCATTTATGCTCCGCTCCTATAGATCCTCCTATAGGCTATAACCTTCCTCGATAAATGGACTATTAAACACTGTTCCTGAGATTAGCGCGTTCAAATAAACAAACAAACTCTTCAGCTTTATTATATTAGTATATCCTTCATAAAAAATATACGTAGAGAAACAGGCACAAATCCTTATTGAGACCCTGAGTCAATAAAGCTTGTTAATTGCTATCCAGATATAATTTTTCCACAGCATAAATTATTTCTTCTCTAACAGAAAACCAGCAAGGCAAACTTCCTAAGAACTACCCCAACTTCTAGGAAACATAAATATAAAAGCAAGTACATTATATTCACAGCATGTAAAATTATACGCAAACTTAGTTGCCTACTACCTACATGTTGTGCATGTACAAGTTTAAAACTGTTATTCTATAAAATTTTCAATTTGCCAACGTATTATCGACACAGCACCTACTTTATTCTTTATGATGCCATTTAAACAGCTTTTGTCTAAAATATGGGCTGGGGATGGCCATATTTTTAAAACGGGCTTAGTTTTAAATTTAAGATAGTTTAAAGTTGGGTTAGGAGCGATATTTTTGGTAGAGAGTTTAGATGGCTGAATTTTGTGATAGACGATTTAATACAGTATTAAGAAGTAAAGTCGCATTCTATCAAAGACTAGCTGTTCCACGCGGCTTCGCTCCCGTCAACTGGCTACCTTCCTACCCATCTGCCCTACCTACCTTGAATACATGATTGTTGCGTTACTTAAACCGTTTACGCAGCGCACGCAACGGAAGCTCTCCAAAAGGAATAAATTTGCCCGTTTTTGCAACATTTTTCATTTATGCTGCGCTCCTATTCATCGTAGCGTGATGTTGTATAGCCTATAACCTACCGTGATAAATGGATTATCCAACACAAAAATATTTGTTCAATTCCAATCAGTAGTTCCTGAGATTAGCGCGTTCTAACAAACAAACTCTTCAGCTTTATAATATAAAATATATAAGTATAGATTACGATTGTTGAGAACTACAAAAATATGATAATATTAATATTCACTTCCAAAAATAATGCCACGTAGACAATCCTAAAGTTTTTGGCATTTCAACAATCGCTTTTACCATTTTTTCTAGAGCCATAGATATCAGGCGATTTTAATGTGTGTAGTCGCCAGTTTGACTGCTAATTAAAGGAAATAATAGCCCTACGTTTTAAAATGAACAAAAAAAAACTTATACTCGTAATAATGGAAGTTTACAAGTTGAAATTATTACGAGGTACAAACAGATGAATTACTTAAAAAATCCACAAGTAAAATCTTCATTACTTACACCCAAATGCATTGGATCACCAATGTAGATCAGTAAAATAAATAAAAACTCGCGATCAAAGTAACCCTCAATTTATTTCGATTAAAACAAATCACAAAAGCACAACCTTTTGTTCCTGTAACAAGACAAACATACACCGTTACCGTAAAAACGGGCATCCTAAACAAACAACCAGAAATAGTACGAAAAAAAGTTAAATTTAATCGCCTTAAATAAGGGTTAGACAACTTTTCATAAGTCAACACTGACACGTCTGCTCGCATGAAATTTAAATTCTATCGCACGGAGTTGTAACACAGAAAATATGCAGAAGGTAAATTACTTAGTATTTTTTTATTTCACACAGCTGTGAAGGCTATAAACGGTAGTATATTACTGTGAAAACTAAACACATTTCTCGTCAGCAGTAGGATCGACAAATAAAGATTCGCAACGGACACTACACAAGCTTTTGCTGCAATGATACAGAACTGATGACGTAAATGATACAAACAAAGCAGCCCAAGGGTGCTATTATCTAGTTTTCCCTACTTCCAAAGAAGTTACCTACTAGTAAACTAATATTATGCCATTTCTGTCTAACCTTGAAGATCTAATCACAGTGTGAGTTACACTGTGATTAGATCTACAAGGTTAGACTCTTGAACTACAGCACTACTAGTTAATAGCTCTCAACAGGGCTCACCCTGATGATTGTAATACTATCGGAGCATTGGCTTTCTAAACCACCGTACATAAATCATTAGTATTAGACGACTACAGGTGCACTATAGGATACAGGCGTGATTTTATGTTGTATACGTGTGTCAAACGTTATAAGAAACCATTTATCCGATGAAAAGTTCACAGACAGACAGACCGAGTTCATCAACATCATTACCATCATCATTTCAGTCGTAAGACGTCCACTGTTGAACATAGGCCGCCCCCAAATGCCGCGACATTGACCGGTCCCGTGCGTCTCGCATTAATCGGATACCCGCAACCTTCACCAGGTCATCGGTCCAACTAATAGGAGGTTTTCGAACGCAACGTCTTCTGCCATCGACCAACCGTTCTGCAAGCAATGTGCACTGCGTATGACTGCCACTTAAGACCGAAGACCGAGTTACCTTTGCATTTTTTATATTAGTATAGATTTGTTATATGCAGTGGACCTTCTGCAATCATAACTTTATATTATGACCGCAGCCTAAGCGACTGTTGATTTTTGCACCTAATTAACCACTTTTCAGATTTCACAGTTTTGCATTTGGTTTCCAACACCTAACGGGTAGATGATTAAACTTTGAAGAGCAAATAGAGTTATGAACTGAATCATTTGAAACGATTTCTAAATTAGACACATGGATATTTTGGGTCGCATTTTCTTCCATGGAAACACAAAGCAATATTGATTTCAAACTCGAGTATCTTGTTTAGCTTTGAGAAAAATGTGTTCCTTAAAACAATAAAAACGGTTGCTTTGTGACGATGAATGACAACCACTTTTTTAATGCTAAATCAAGTTTTTTAAAGGTTTTAGTGGACGAAAGCGATTCTGCTGAGCAAGAGGTTCTGGGTATGTTTTCCGGGTCTGGAATAGCGAACTTGGGAAAGTGAAAAGTCGGTGTACTATGTAAACACTGTGGTGATAGACGCAATGCTGTGTAAATTAATTTGGTGCTAAAATATTGAAATATCAGCACACAATATAAGCCAAAACTTTAGTTGTTTACAATCCAATTGAAAAAGTCACAATTTTAAACCTGAAAGGCCAAAAAAATATAGAAGAAACTATCAAATCTAAAAAATCGGTCCACAATTGACAGAGATATCGGTGAACACAAACAAAACAACTCCTTTTTGGAATGTGGGTTAATAAATCTAACGAGATATCCTCTATGATGTAGGGGCATACATTTCATTCCAAACCATTGCCACCCACGGTAGCGCAAAAGTGTTAAGATGTTACATCGCATGCCTAACAAGAGGGAAAATTCATTCCTTCATAAATCTTAGGAAAGAAAGAATACCTTTTTATTATGTGCCTGATAGTTTAATGGAGTTTTTAGTATAAAGTTAATAGCTGCGTGGATTTTTATGTGACAGTTTGAAGATGTCATTTGCTGTGTATGGAAGGCAAAGAATGGATTCTTATTAAATGTGATTGCTTTAAGAGTTTTGGATGTTTGTGATAACTTAAGACTGAGATAGGATTTATTTCTTATATAATTTTGATTCGTTCTGCGAGTCATGTGCCCTGCACACTACTGTTATTTCCGCAATTCATTTTGCTGGATGCAAGACGCACGGCACTGGTCAATGTGCCGACGCTCGGGGGAGGCCTATGTCCAGCAGTGGACGTCTTTCGGCTCAAATGAAGATGATGAAAGGAACTTTGATTGAGTTTAATGAAACAACATGTTCATTCTTATCAATTTTATAATTATTTTATTTTATTTTATAGCTTCGGTCCGCGGCTTCACGCGCATAAAAAGTGTTTTATCATACCAAGGGAATACATACTATCTTATGTCCTTTTCAGGGTCCCAATTTGGTATGGAGATACCATGCCAAATTTCATCTAAATCGGTTCAGTAGATCCTGAGATTAATTCAGTACTCCCTACAACCTCACAAACTTTACCTCTTTATAATATTACTAGCTTTTACCCGCGGCTTCACTCGCAGTGAAGCCATTTTTTTTATAATAAAAAGTATCCTATGTTACTTCTAATACCTCCAAAAATATATATACAAAGTTTCATGATGATCGGTTTAGTAGTTGTTGCGTGAAAGCGTAACAAACAAACTTACATTCACATTTATAATATTAGTATTAGTTACAGATGGATATTTACTTTCGGGGAGAAGTCTAATTTTTGTTTTCGCTTTTTTTGGGTTTGTTTTTTTTTTCCTTTGATATTATTAATTTTAAGTTTGCTGCTTTCTTTTTACTTATAAGTTTTGTATTTACTGTTCTACTACATTTTTAAACAACTAGTAGGTGGGATAGAGGGCACTTAGACTCCCTCTTTGCCTCACTTAGTCTCCTATTTGGTCCGTTGTGCGCGCAGGCCTTCTCTATGTGAGAGGGAATGAGCTGTAATCCAACACATGGGCCCGTTGCGGGTTGGTGGACACCACATGTCTTCGAATTTTTGTTTCTAAGACATGACAGTTTCCTAACGATGTTTTCCTTCATCGTTTTGAGAGCAGTGGTGATGCAATAATTTACACAAAGATAAGCACACGTAAGCCGCAACCGTTACCACTGGGCAACCACTACTCTCAACAAGTAGGTATATAATATTCCACATAACGCGCTGGATTCCGAAATCCAACGCCTAGCACACCGTACCTTCATAAAATATCACAAAATCCGACGCAGCGCTATCCAAGTCCCATGTGTAAAGCTCCTTACTAAAGTATTATAAATCACGAGATTATGAGCTGATCCACGTGGAGGCACTAATTAACTTTATTGTAAAGTCTATGTAGTTAATATAATATCTCATCTTTTTATTGCATAGCGGTGAGTAGGGTTGGTAAGTATACCAGTTTGAAAGTGATTTAGTATGATGACTTGGCGTTTTAGATCAATCGGCTAGTAAATGTCAACGTCTGTCATGTAAGCATTTATCTCCACGCTTGCTCAATTGCCGATTTCAAACTTATATTTACAACTAACTTCTGCCAGCGGCTTCGCCCGTGTGAAAGTCGATAATTATCCCGAAGGGAACATATTCCCGGGATAGAAACTACACAATGTGCTATTCCTAACTATAACCTATCTCTGTGCCAAATTTCATCAGGATCCGTCCAGCCGTTTGAACGTGAAGTAATAACAAACACACTCATTAACAAAATTTCGCCTTTATAATATTAGTGTTATCATTTAACCAAGAGCTCCTCATTACCTTACTAGCTTCTGCCAGCGGCTTCGCCCGTGAAAGTCGATAATTATCCCGAGGGAACATATTCCCGGCATAAAAAGTATGCTATGTGCTATTCCTGACTATAATCTATCTTTTTGCCCAATTTCATCCAGATCCGTCCAGCCATTTGAGCGTGAAGAAGTAACAAACATACAAACACATACACATAAACTTTCGCTTTTAAAATATTTGGGTGATAAGTTCAGATTCCCTCACGATGTTTTCCCTCATCGTTGTCAGCCATGTCCAAGATAAACTTAGAAATTACATATGAATTTGAAAAAGTACTGCCTTATAAATTACTAGCTTTTACCCGCGGCTTCGCTCGCAGTGAAGCCATTTTTTTATTTTTATTAAATAGTATCCTATGTTACTTCTAATACCTCCAAGAATATATGTACAAAGTTTCATGATGATCCGTTCAGTAGTTTTTGCGTGAAAGCGTAACAAACAAACTTACATTCACATTAATAATATTAGTATAGATGAGTTTATGAGCTAACATAGGAACTAATTAACTTTATTATAAAGTCTGGTTCACATATTTCATGTTTTTGTTGCTTGACAGGGAGTAGGGTTGGTAAGTATACCTGTTTAAATCTGATTTAGTGTGATGACTGGGCGTTTATCATTTGGCTCGTAAACGTCTATTACTGACTACTTAATTTACTGTTCATTTTAAATCACTATGTATTCCTCAAATTAGAGATTTTAACTTTGTCTCTATGACCTGGCAAAGTTTGGTTTTTAGGTGGCATTATACGGTTTCCATTCCTGTAGTGATGACCATTTTATCGATTATGAAAATTAGAAAAAAAGCGGTTGTCACATCATTCAGTCTTTTGGAAAAAATTCAAAATACATATTTTTCAATGCCTATACATTGAAAATGCAAATTTTCTACACATTGAAATACAATAATAGTGCATTTAAACAAGGTCGCAAGCGATGAATTCTAATACTAATCTACCAGTGGTCTTTTATTTTTTTAAACACAACAAAGATACACTAACTTAACAATTTTACTAAAATAATAAGAAAAATACACTTTCTTGTTTTATAAATAGTAACGAATAGTGGCCCTTCTGTGTAATAGGTAGGGGAAAAAATTTCTTCGCATTTTTAAGAAAATTCAAAACATTTTTTAATATAGTTTATTTACATTTAACTAAAGTATGTAGGTACCATTTTGTTCGATAACTTTTTGCCATGTTGTAGGTAGGGACATGATCCCATTGCTATAGAAATTTTGGGACTTCTGATCAAAATACCGCGACAAGGTTTTAGCAGTCCTCTCGTGATGTTAACCTGACACTGCCTAAAGACCGAAACAGGTAGAAATATACGGCGGATGCATTAACACCTCCCAGCCAAACTCTCTTAATTTTTGCTGAGTGGCTAAAGATGTGTGAGGTCCAGCGTTATCATGATGAAAAACCACACCCCTTCTGTTGATTAATTCCGGCCGCTTTCTCTCAATTTCTTGCTTTAATCTCATCAGTTGTTCGTAGTAGAGTTCAGAATCGATGGTCCTGCCTGGTGGTAATAGCTCATAATGAATAATACCCTTCAAATCCCACCACACACACAGCATCACCTTGTTGCGAGTTAACCCGGGTTTCGCCACAGTCTGTGAAGCCTGACCGGCCTTTGACCACGACCTTTTTCACATGTTCTTGTCGTACGTGATCCACTTTTCATCACCAGTCAACAGCTTCTTCAAAGATGGTTCGGTTTCATTACGTCGTAGTAAAGAATCACAAATGAGTACACGGTTCATTAGGTTTCTTTCAGTGAGCTCGTGAGGTACCAAAATATCGAGCTTTTTTGTGTCCCCAGTTTTTTTTCAAATGCACCAAAACTGTTTTGTGGTCAATTCCCAGTTCTTCAGCTACGTCGTAATTACTGATATGCCGATCTTGCTCCACTTTTTCAAAAATGGCATCCATTTTATCCGTAATAGGGCGACCAGAGAGACGTGCATCTTTGACATCAAAATTTCCGGATTGAAATCGCTTAAACCGAAATTGTGCTACTCTCACAAACACTGCACTAGGTCCATAAACATCGCAAATTTTTTTCGCGGCTTGCGTTGCATTTTTACCTTTTTTGTAGTAAAATTTTAAAATGAGTATCGAATTTCTTCATTTCTTCACTCATCTTGACAGTAAGAAGAACAAAATGAAAATCACACATTTTCTAATTTGAATTTGGAATTATGTTCTGTAAAAATTTAAACTGTCAATGATACCAAAACTAGCCAGATACAAATATTATAGCCAAAGAATTTTTATTACAAGTTTATACATACTATAATGCGAAAAGACTTTTTCCCCAACTAATACCTTCTATTTTGTGACATTAGTGACAAACATATTGGCTTCAAAATCATTGGCATTGGGCTGTGTGGTGGCTGGGTGGAATGGTATAAAACCATTTTTACTGTGTTACCATAATTCAATATTTGTAACTCATTCAGTTGCAGATAAAATTGATTATTGCGAAACATTTCGCGCGGTTGTTTTGGACATATTTCACTGGTAACATTATGAATAATGACCTGTCAATCGGGTTATCCACAACACGTACAAAGTTGGACGTAATGGCTATAAAAAATGATGAGATAGGGTTTTCATGATACACTTAGGTAAATATTAAATAAACTCTTCTCTTTCTAGATACATTTATAGTGGAAAGTAGAATAATTGAAGGGTTAAGGAGAGGTTGTAATTTAGTACTGGCACATTTGGTTATTCATTTAATACATTTAATAAAGGGCGAGTGTATTGCCTTCATTTGGAGACAAATGCAGGCTCTGGGTGTCTTTTAAAATCATCTAGGATCTGAAAAAGGCAGTGTATACCAAATAGGACATATAGATGTCGATCTTAAGAGAAGGCTTATGTGCTATATTGCAGTGTCAGTTTTTTTTATTTACATAATATACTTTTATAAATAATACAAAAAAAAGAACTTTAAAATTAAACATTTAACTGGCGGCCTTATTGCGTTTTGTGATCTCTTCTAATTTATTTGATGACTCTGTCCCTGAGGGCATCCAATTAATTTTTATAGCAATTTAAATTAAACCACCCATACAAAAGAGTCAAATCTAAAATACTTCAAATCGAAACGAACCGAAAGAATTTAAAAATAAAGCAACAACTTTACAATACGGAATTGTCGACACTGTTCCGACTCTGACCTCAAACGTTAAGGAGCAAAAAGCTGTCCATGTTAGGGACTATACACATTTGAACCCACCAAACTGGCGAGGGGAACAACGCGACTTTTGAATAGAATACCTAATGACCATTAATTTAGACACCTTGGCTCAAAAAGCGCTAGCTATTATTGTTAGACATGGTCGCTCACAATGGGCCTTATCAGAAAGCTGAAATTCACCCAAAGGGCAATGGAGAGGGTTATGCTCGAAGTTTCCTTGCGTGATCGCATCAGAAATGAGGATATCTGCAGGAGAATAAATTTACCGACATAGCCCGAAGTATTGCCAAACTTAAGTAGCAGTGGGCAGGGCACATTGCTCGTAGAAGGGATGGCGGATAGGGCCGAAAAGTTTTGGAATGCGACCACGAACCGAAAGACGATGCATTGGAAGGCCTCCCACTAGGTGGACCGATGACCTGGTTAAGGTTGCGTGAAGGCGCTGGATGTGAGACGCACGGCATCGGTCAATGTGGCGGCCTGGGGGAGGCCTTTGTCCAGCAGTGAATGTCTCAGTGAAATTCTCATCTGCACTACATCATCCATTAGGCATGACTTAGTTTACTTAATGTCCTATGTCCCCTGGATGGGGCAGAGAACGTCCGACGAAGTCCTCCATCGCGATCAGCCTTGAGCTTCACGCTTCACCTGGCTCCACGTCATACCGATGCTCGTCGCTTCTGTTAACACGGTGCAACGCAAGGTTTGACGGGGACGGCCACGCTTTATTTTGCTTTGTTTTGGGGATTCCAATCTAGCGCTTGCTTGGTTGTATGATCAGTATCCCTTCGCAGCGTGTGGCCAATCTACCTCCACTTGCGATGCTTGATCTGGCGGTCGATCGGGCTCCCGTGGCATTTTTGCAACAGCACTACGTTGGTGATGATCTCGGGCCAATAGATTTCGAGTATGCGACGAAGACAGCGGTTAACGATGACTTGGATCTGGCGTGAGATGCCTTTTGTGACCTCCATCCATTAGGCATAGATGTTTTTAGGGTTCGTACCTCGTAAGGAAAAAACGGAACCCTTATAGGATCACTTTGTTGTCCGTCCGTCAAGGCCCTTTTTCTCAGAAACGCGCGGAGGTATCAAGCTGAAATTTATATCAAAGAATATAAAATCAAACTTCTAAGCCAACGCAATCAAAAGATACAGCTGTTTATGCCGCTAAATCCCTAATTTTCGACACTCGCAAGGGAATCAAAATCTACAGGGTACTTCCCGTGAACTCAAAATCTTGAAATTTGGTACGAAGCAACGTCTTATAGCACAGATAAAGGAATAATTGCGAAAACTTTTAGTTACATCAAATAATAAAAATATTTTTAATAATTTTAAACTTACAACCCCTTTTCTAAGAGGTATTAAATTGAAATTCATATCAAATACTCAGGTCTATAATGCCTTTAAGCTGAGCTTTGTACGGTACCCTCGGTGCACGAGTCCGACTCGCACTTGGCCGGTTTTTTTTATTATCATAGTCCAGCATTTGACCACTATCTGACCTCATGGTAAACGATGATGTGATCATTGATGTAACACTCCTAATCAACTAATTGTATAGTAAATTATTCACGTTTGACTTAAATACCCACAGATTATAACTAAGAATAGTGTGGTAAAGAAGAGAATTTGCTTACGAGTAACTTATCATAAGCCCAGCTATTTTCGAACTATATCGTCGTAATACAATCGTCGGCTCCCAGTCAAATTTTCTAATTCTGGAAGCAAATAGTCAGATTTTTTATATGGCGCCTAAAGGAACCATTCCAAATTACACACTCCAGTGTCTTGCGAACCGGCAAACCGCCACAAACAAATCTGAACACTCCCTAACTTAGCAAAAACAGTTCTCTCTCCTCATTGTGAGTCCCCAGTAAAGCCTACGTCGTGAAACTGACATTTTATTTCCTGGAGCCGTTGAAAATGGTTTTTGGACATTGAAATAGAACAGATAATGTTTTATTCTAGATATTGAGTAAAAAGTATTGCTATGTTTTCTTGATTCTAGAATATAAAAAGATTATTTATTTATTTATTATATTCTTTATTGTACACCACAAAAATATATATACAGGACAAAATTCATAAAAGCAAGTGTACAATGGACGGATTATTGTGTTGCTTTGAAAATATGAGTAATATTTATTTGGTAGTTTGACGTTCTAAAACGACTGTACGCTTTAATAGGACTAAGGCTTATTGGTAACGTATTTCACAAAGGTCAATTGTAGGCATAGATTTATAAGTTAATGATACAGTTGTCAGAATGTTTGGTAATAATCGTTCACCATTCAAGACACACGGCATTTTTTGTCTTGAACGTCCGTTTGTGAAGATAGCCTAGCCCTGACTGCGTGGTAAGTTTCCTTCGGTTTAGTACGACAATACGACCGGGTGATATTACGTGGGTGATATTACTTTTGCCGAATTACCCCCGACAAAAGACGAAAGGTGAGAAGCAGAATGAGGTTTTGTACCTAATTAGTGTTTATTACGATATCTAAACTACAGTACTGTTCCATTGCTGGTTAAGCTAGACTTCCGACCAGAGCGGTTCCGGAAACTGATGTTGCAGCGATAGTAACGCGGCGATAGAGGGATAATATTATACAGTAGGGAAATGAATGAACTAACATTCAGCCCAGCGTAACTGTCACAGTGGCGCCGCGTCAGTTTCGCTCGGCGATAGCTGCCGTGTCATATTTGCGCAAGCACTGTCTCACGGTCACTGCGAACCACTTCGGTTTTGAGGTTATGTCAATATTAAGAATATGTAAAAAATGGGCCGTAATAACATATTTACTGATAAGGAAGACTAGAGAAGGAAGATATTTTAAATATATCTTAATAATACTTTATTTTTATTTTATTTAAAACTAAATTTCGTAATCTGGATTATTATACGGATTAATAACAGTGACTGACGCCAGACTTACGCTGCTTGGAAACCATTTCTGCGTTAGAGCCTCAGCGACAATGGCCGTTGCGATAGAGCCGAGCCGGTCGGAAGTCTAGCTATAACAATTCTTGTATTCTTTCATTCCTTTGTTTAATGCTATATTACGAATTGCTATACAATTTTCTTATAAAACGTTACTGCTCTGTAATTTCAGCATTATACCAAAAAAATAAGGTAGCAATTTCAGGAGCTTACGTAGACTTTTTACTTAAGCTAAAGAATTGAAGAATAACAAGGCAGAAACAAAAGAAAACCTTACTTTTCAAATAAAGAACCCAATAGATTCGATAGAACATCTGTTGTTTTGCTCTTTTCGTAAGTAATAGAAAAGGACAGCTAACAGAATTCGATGCTCGTTTAAAAACGGGAGGCAAATGTTTGCAAATCAAAAGCCAATATCAGGCGATCGATACAAGCGGCTTTGACGTTATTTGCATAATAAGATTTGCAAGCGAAGAGTTACAAATATTTTGGAGTTGTTACTATTTTTAACAGGTTTATGAACAAGAGACAAGTATTTTTTGGCATTATTTAAAATATTTTCCATCTAGCTACCAATTTTAGTCATTCAGTCAACTATGGTTTGTGATGTAATAAACTCTTCTTTTTTCGTTTTTATAGCCAGCACAAGTTTGGGAGCGCATATAGTTATTATCTATTGTCATTTTCGTAAGGCAAACAAGACTGATTTATTCATCTACCGAGATAAATTCAACAGCAATCTTTAGCGATAACGTTTGTCCATGGAGAAAAATGGCAACATGGATTTGCACAAACAATGTTTGCTGCAGCGCCATCTATTGAGTTGTCACCGTAACACCTATCTAAGAACAAGCACCAATCAAACCCAAACCTATAGGTAACTGAAAACTGAATCAAATTGGACTAGTAGTTTTGGAGAACAATGGAAACATGGATTTGAACAAACATCCTCTCACCCCAAACGCATATACCGTCTCCATTCCGTCGTGGGTAAAAAGATCAAAATGTATAATTAAAATATGGGATATCAATCAGATTTTCTAACTAATATTATAAATGTGAAAGTTTGGATGGATGGATGTATGTTTGTTAATCAATCACGCCAGAACGGCCGTACGAATCTGGATGAAATTTGGCACAGAGATAGATTATAGTCTGAAATAGCACATAAGCTACTTTTATTCCCGGTATAATGTTACCATGGGATAAGAAAATACTTTTTACGCGGGCGAAGCTAGTTTAATCATATTGATATTTGTGCAGAACCCAAAATGCCATGTAGAACTAAATATTTTGGAATTTCAAATTTCGTTTCTACTGATAGAATGTTTTTCTTGTGAGCTGATACGACCAATTTTTTTCCAATCTATGTCTTATAACCACTTTGAAGCAATCACTAATAAATAGGTAGAAGTAATACACCCCTTGATTTTACGCACACGAAACCTCTATGTTGGTGTGCCCTGCAAACCTATCTGATTTGCTTTGTGTACATACAATCGCGTCACCTAGTTAGATTTATATCTGTGATTAAAATATTCATAAATTCTAATGCTCTAAGGCCTCTTCTCTGTGAGAGGACTGCAACCTCTCTTAGCAATTACACAAGTCCATCTAAAAAAAACAATAAAACACATTTTCAGCTGCATAATTTATCTTGGAGTAGACACGGTTCGATCGACAATCAATTGACACGATATCTTGCGAAAACATCCCGATCAAACAATAAAACGCCCGTAACTTTTGAACATCTCATCTCATCAAAAATAGCTAAGAACACTCTATAAAGTCACCTTTAAAAATAGAAAAACGAAATCTAAATCTGTTCATCCATTTAGGAACTATGATACAACATACATATACACCTAGGTACACACGTAAACTTATAGAAACTATCTTTTTCTGTCGGGAGTTAAAAAGCATCTGTTTGGTCATTTGTATCATCTAGCATCAAGCATCTGTTTCGACGAAATTAAGGAGTAGATTTTCACATAAATTGTATTTTGATCTAACCTAAAGTTTTCTTTATACATCATCAAAACAACACAAGATCCACGTAACCCTTTCACAGATCCTTGCAACCTATTGTCTAATAAAAGAACGGGTAAGCTTCGACTTAGCCTGAACTTTGCATAGAGGTCCTATTAGACCCCAGTCAAGGTCCCGACAACGGCAAATAAGTGGCTAGAATTGTCAGCAAATATGCGAAGAGAAAATAAAAATAGCTTCAGAAGATCCCGGATAAAAGTTAGGAAAGGATTGTGTAAACAAAGGCTGGGTATTACTGAAGTAAGCAGCAGTTTTAGAATTCTTTATCTTGATCATATTAGCTGATAGTAAGAATGTGTAAACATTATTCTTTCTTGTGTCTGGTATCCTGAAGAATTTTTCCAATGCTGCAAAATATCATCATGGTACAATACCGTATTTAAAGATTTTACGGGCCGGGAAAATATTCAAGAGGAAATGCGGTCACAGACATCTAACTGAATATCCTAAGTAAAAAGTCATTCGAGATTTTGCTCTCGCCTATTTCGTCCTCCAATATTGGATCAATTTAAAAGATATTCCATGAGCTGAAAGAGAAAGATATATACTGTGCCTCTATGCTTTCCATGTTTTTCATTAATAGTTGTCAAATTTGTACACCAGGCCACTGTTGACAGGGCAATTTTGAGCATCTTTTGAGGGTACTAGTGCTTCTAAGGATACTGTATCATCAAAAAGGAAAACAAAGGGGGACAGTATGTATCTACAGAACCCTAAAAATATAGTTGCTGTATTGTCATAATCCATTAGTCACAACATAAGCCAAGTGACTACAAAATAAGTGAATGTTATTCGCTTGGATAACAAAATAATTCAAACGTGAAACTGAAAGAAAATTACATTGTATACAACAACGTGCTTTTGGCATAATTCTTCGAAGTAATTATTTAATTTCAGCATTGTGTTTTTTCATTGTATACAGGCTGGTAGGTACATATTCAGCCATGATTTAATAAATTGGCTTTATTGCAGGGGACGACAGTATTTATATATAAACCGGTATAAAAACTTAATACATCTAGTCACATGTATGTCTTTGTCTAGTAACTTGTGGAACTATGAAAAAACATTTTTAATACATTTATGTTCTGAAAACATGTTAAGAATTGCTATATTTTATCGAGAAGTAATTGTTGGTTCCTAATATAAGAAATATTAAATCAACTGTTTTATCCTCTTTTAATAAAATAAGTAAATTTTGTTGTACTCATAGTTAACATCATTATTTCAGCCGAAAGATGTCTATTGCTGGAAATATGCCTCCCCCAAGCGTCGCCACACTGATTGATCATGTGCCATCCACCAGTTCTATAGGGTAAATAAAACGATGTTTACAATTTGCAAAATATTAGATCCAAAACGAAAATTTGCAGTTAAAAATTTACTCAGAACTATTTTATTTGACGTACTTACTTTTGTAAATGATGACTAAATAACAAACATAACTGTTAGTTTTATTATTAATCATTTAAAGAGTATCTTATAACACGATTATAACAATTAAAGGCTAAAACCGTTCATTTATTTCTTTCTAAAAAGCTGGAACCTCACAAAACGCTTTCAATCCACAGTTATCAATTTCCGTTACACTTGGGACGCCAAGATACGAAGGCATGAAACCAATCTAAAGATGAAGTATACCCGGTGAGGTCAGTGATTGATAGTGGAGCCCTCTATCGGGAACCTCCTGAAGATTTATGCGAGCCTGGTACCGAATAATTATACGCACCGTCCCGTTTTATTTGTTGACCTGTGAAATTGGGCTAAATTATTGAGGTTAAAATTATGATAAGTATTCAGTGTTTGGTGTAGAATTGAGGATTTTGAATCTAGAATATTCAGTGGAATATTTTAATTTGTTCAATTTATTATATGTGTCTACCTACGGTTTCGGTTTTTTGGCAGATGGAACTAGTGATTCAAAAACCCAGACTGTCCAGAATTTTCTGATTCTTTCTATACAAAATGTGTGGGATTGAGTGGTACCCTTAGCACCTGCCACTCGTAAATTGGCTATCGGCCCGAGTTAGCAAGTATGCGTAATTATGTTCAAAGTACATATAAACACTACTATTTAAATTATGTACATTTTTTAAGAAAGAATTGAGAGACGTCTGCGGGCTCTGGGGTCTTGTTTTATATCTCTATAATGATTGCAGTGACGTAACCACATACATAAATCTAACTAGATAACGCAAGTCCCTCCATCTGTATGAAAACCAAGCATGCCACTTTTTCACAAATAATTTAAAAACAAATTTAGGTACTTACCAATGAAAGAAAACATTTGCAATGCCTCAGCCATGTACATTCTTTACAGCTCAATATGGCATAAAAAGAAATTTTTCTAGATTTCGGTGAATTTCCGGTGCCGATAATGCCAAATGAAAAGCTCAGATTACGATCATTGATCGTAACTTTACTCCGTTTTTTGGCACGCGATGTACATACAATCGCGTCATCTAGTTAGATTAATTATGTCTGTGGACGTAACGTTCCGATTTTATCGATTCGATTATGGAATTTTTTTATTGTTATTATAGACATTATTTTTGCTCTCGATTAAAACAGGTTTATGTGTTATTTAAAAAAATAAAAAACAGATGATAAATTTGCCACTTTATTATTTCAAATATTTTCTATTAAAAAAACACTCGCAGTTATTTCATCATCGTTACCTCCAAGTATCCCCAAATCGACCTGTCCACATCACTTGCAATCACAATACTTTCTTTAAAACTCTAGAAACGCAAGGTTTTCCAACTAGACAAAATCTAACAATACAAAGAAATAAGACCGCAAGATAGTCTTGGTTGTGTTAGATTTTCTCGTTCATTAAATTACTAAAACAAGGAAGAACTTATTTGGAGCAGCAAAGCCGGCAGTTAGGGAGCTAGCAGATTTAAAACTCAGATTGTTTCAAACACAGACTTGGAGAATACTACGGTTTTCCTTGCTAGAAGGGAAATTGCAGTATTTTTGAAGAACTATCGTATTCGCTTCACAGTTGAATACTTTCAAATACACCTCTAATTTCTTTTCAATTTGACATGTTTTTGATTGTTACTGAGATGATAGGGCGACTTGAATGTGTACGATTTTAGCCTTCTTAAATATCTCTCACACACTTCTATTCATGTTCATTTGAATATGGCTCGAGGATATCTGGATTTTACCGCATTTTTGTTACAATGACCTAGATAGAATATACAAGTATCGTCCGCACAGTTGCGTTGTGTCTTTCTACAGTGTTATCAATTTTGTGAGAGTCAGTCAATCATTGCTCCTTCCATTCTTTATATCTTTGGTTTCAACTAAGACTATATCATTACTAGAAGAGGCATTGACTAAGTTTTGATTAACAACATATGCATTTTAGCAATAGCGTAGGCATAAAATATTGTACTTAGGAGTTCTTGTTGAAATTGTAAATAGGTAAGTGGTTTTCTTAGATAGAAACGTTTACATGATTTGGTATAACAATGTTTTGAAGAATTCCCGAAGAAATCTGCTAATCAAAGCTAATCCTATACAAATTTGTTATAATAAAATCGGATATAATAAGTTTGCCTGTAAGAGATTGTCATATGTGATAAGACCACTCATTGTACACATGTATATCAATGTTTCCCTGCTTATTATGAGGTGTAAATCATCATCTTCTTGTCCTTTTTAGGGTTCCGTACCCAAAGGGTAAAAACGGGACCCTACTCTAAGACTTCGCGGACCGTCTGTCTGTCTGTCACTAGGCTGTATCTTATGAACCGTGATAGCTGGACAGTTGAAAATTTCACAGATGATGTATTTCTATTGCCGCTATAACAACAAATAGATATTTAAGTGGGGCTACTATACAACAAACGTGATTTTTTGCCGTTTTTTTGCGATAATGGTACGGAACCATTTGTGCGCGAGTCCGACTCGCACCTGGCCTTTACCACCTGGTTTTTATTCCAAGTTACGTGGGATTGGCGCAACACATTTTTTTTACAAATAAATAAATTTGAAGAGGTAAAAATTGTGTTTGTGAAAGATAATCTCCGGCAGTACTTATCCGATTACGAACAATCTTTTACTGATCAAAAGCTTCAGGCTACACTTTTATCCAGGAAAATGTACGATTGCGCAAAGCCACCGGCAAAAGCAAGTTGTTCTACTCAGTCAAAATAACTGTGCACTTGGTGCTGTTACGTCACTCTGGCGTTTGACTCTCGCTATTGGCACAAGAGGCAAACGCGGGGCACAACACGGTCAAAATATCATGCTTACCCATGATATTTTGACCGTGTTGTACATACAATTGAGGTGTGGTTACAGAATAGAAAAGTTACTGCGTAACAGATATTTTAATCACCGAGATCAAGTACAAAATTTTGAGCTCAATATCCGTGACGGTTGGGTTGGTCTTTGACGGCTCGTTGCTTGCGTAGCTGCTCGAACTAAGACCACCAACAACGCATTCCTCTCGCACGCGCGAGTTCTGCAGTCGTATTGCGTAAGGGCGCAAAGAGTTCAAACTCAATCCAACCGACCAATCACATGCGAGATGAATGACGCGATGTGGATTTCCATTTTGTGTGATTGGTCGATTTGGTCGATTGGATTGAGTTGGAACTCTTTGCGCACTTATACAATACGGCTGCTGCGTGCGAGCGGTGACAATCGACTGGGGGAGCGGTGCTGGGACCGCGCGAAAGTGTATGTATTAATCGCTGTAAGTACGGTCGAGTGAAGAGGACTGGTGTGGTGACAAAACACGTGTTAGCCATTATAGTCTTCTGAAATCCCCACTTAACACAGGCACGTGAAAAAACATCTTGTTTATAAAGAATCACGAAACGCCAGGAAAGTAAACAAACATCTTAACTAGGATTATCATAGAGGAAAAAATAATCTTTTATGGAAAAAAAACAAGGAAAGTCTGGTGAAAATAGGCCACCTTGAATGGATTCGTATCCGCGATCAGAATAGGTGTCTGAAATAGCCAAACCCATTTAAGCTTTTGGTGGCAAATACAAATATTATCGCATAAGAACAGAATAGGGAATTTTTTATAAATAGACTAGCTTTTACCAACGGCTTCGCCTGCTTGAAAGTCGGAAATGATCCCATAGGAACTTACTACCTGAATAAAAAGTATTATTTGTATGTATTTATCTCTGTAGCAACCAAAGGCAGAAAATGCCTAAAGCATATCAATGTTGTTGTTTGTAGGCATAATGTATTATATAACTGTGCCAAGCTTCATCATAACTCGTTTTTTTTTTTGGTGAAAGAGTAACAATCATCTATCCATACTCACATTTATAATAAAATTTAAGTAGAATGTTTAAATGGCTTAAACTTCGCTCACTGTCGCAGTTATAAGATCCTCAAATATATTAGTGAGAGGTTGACGCAAGATGGAAGGTAGACTGAGGTCTACGCCCCTTACTATAATAGAACAGGTTATATTACAAATGGTAAGAAAGAAAATGAATTTATTTGCGCCACATACGACAAAAAATAATTAAATACAAATAGGTTAAATATATGTCGCGAGTCGCGCAAAACAAAAACAAATAGATTGAAGTTTTTCGATACTAGCTTTTTCCCGACGCTTTCCCTCAGGACCGTTCCGTTTTCCGGAATGAAAGTAGACTTTGGCACTCGACTATGCAGCGAAATCTCATCGGTTCTTCCAGAAATTGCCTCACCAACAAATAACATAAAAAAATTCTTAATTATCAAGAACACCACGTACGACATTTCGAAAGTATACCAACATAAAAACCGTAAATGTCAAAACCATATTGAGCTGTTGCTCATAAGAACCCTCTTTCCGGTTAACAAAACAAGAAACCATTCAAAAAGCACCCCTATTTGCATGAAACTTCCATACGCAAAACTTTAGCTCCATGTTTCATGTGTTCTAACTGTCGCGGTTAGGCCCGGAGTCCGTCGCTTTGGTTTTTGTCCACGTTCTGCTTGAGTTAATACTCAGTTAGAATTCATTGTTGAGCTCTCCGAGTTTTTATGCTGGTGTAGTAAATAGAGTGTGTCAGTTTGTTGTTAATCTTCTCTTGGATTTAAAATAATTTTGCATTCACTTTATTAATTTAAATACAGCATTGAATCCCGTAGGTTATTTCTCATGTCTTGTTCCACTTATCCATAGAAATTAGTTTTATTTTTATGCCATCTGAAATCAAACAAGCCACAAACACAAACACTCACACACACACACACAAACATACACACACACACATCACGCACACCATACCACACACACACAAAGAAATGAACTTACAGGATTCTTCTAAACGACAAGACAGTAAAAAATGGTGTGAAGTATTTTAGATTCAGAAAATAATTAAATAAAGACAGCTTAGTAGACTACAATTAAGGACGTTTTGATTATTCGTGTTCATGATTGTCTGGTAGTTTGAGTAGGTACGTTATGCGGTCTACCCAAATGTTCTTACTTTGGTATTGTTCGTCAGACCATTCAGCTCTTTACAGTTTAAGTCGAGTTGAACATTAGCTTATACATGCTCGGTCAACTTAAATCTATACGGTCCACATCAGTGCAGTGTCGGCAGTGGATCGAGCATTTGTTAATTATCGTGTAGCTCACTGTTTCGCTGTTTTCTTCTCTGAGTATTCAGGTAGGGCCTCATCTAGTTAAAATTGCCAAAATTGTTTGATATACGTATTTTGTAAATTATTTCAGAATAACACTTTCATACAGTGTTATTTTGAACCAATTTACAAAATACGTATAATTTAACACTTACACATAAGTAGGTTCTGTTGACACATATTTAACGTATCCATTCGTAATTAACTATGCGCAAAGACGTGACAATGATACATCAAAAGGCTCTAACACCCCTGTAAGTATTTATTTCCATACGTACCTACGTACGTAGGTAGTTCCAGAAAGGCCGCGGTCAGACGAGGGACAAAGGTTCTTGTGTCAACGCGCCGACATTTTGTTGGAATGAATTCTAAATTTGATTATATTGTTGAATTTATATTCTGTTTTTGAGGACAGGGGATGTGTAAAAGGCTCGTGTACGTGGTCAAAAAGTATTATAAATTTAGCTGGACTGCTTATATAGGGTGACTTTTAATTTATTGGCTACAAGCGACCTAGACCGGCTTCGCCCGTGGCAAATTACAAACAAAAACCTTCCTCGTTTCTCATTCTTTATATTTAAAACCGCATGAAAAGCCGTTCAATAGTTCTTGAGTTTATCGCGTACAAACGCGGCGGGAGACTTTATTTTAAAATATTTAGTGATATTTCAACGGGCTGCTGCTGCTGGGGCTCATGGATATTAAAAACTTATTATAAGACCAACTCTGAAATGCAAATGATATTGGCTTATATCAAGATATTTTCAAGTTATGCATTAGAATGTTATCTGTTTTATTTTTCATGTTTCAGAAAGCCCCTTATATAAAATATGTGTTCCTAAGTATCCAAAGCTGTCAATACCACCAGAGATAAATCACCATACACTAAACCAGGATCGTGAACTAGTGGGCACACAAAACGCAATCCTCCGATCTGAATCGCAAACAAACAACTTGTATCATCGTTAGCACAGAACCAGTGGAATTGAAAATCGTCGCGATTTATTGGGATGGGTTGAGGAATATTTCAGTACGACTTGTGTAAAACGACAACATGTTTATTAATAAGTAGGCTAGCGTGTATGTAAATGCCTTTAAACCTTGCAATCAAAACATAATAACGGTAATAGATGACCATACACAAAACATCCCTACTATCACGTTTATTACGACACGATATCTCACGCAAAATCCCAGATTCAAAGATTAAAACGCGATTAACTTTTGGACGGCAGAACCGATTTGAATGAAGACATAGCTAAAAATGTATATTTTTACTCGTAGCCAATGTCTTCACGCAAAAAAATTAAAAAAAAACTAAATCAAGGTCGGTTCATCCGTTTAGGATCTATGATGCCACAGACAGATACACAGCAACACAAGTCAAAGTTATAACACCCCTCTTTTTCTGTCGGGGTTTAAAAGTCAGAGCATTTGTCTCACTTTTACTCCTATTTTTACACACGAAGTACATACATTCGCGTCATCTAGTTAGATTTATGTCTGTGATCAAATCACTTAGAGTTTCCTTTTGAGTACTTAAGACCTCTTCTATTTTTAGCTATATTTACCCTTTGTGAGGACAAAAAGATAAATTGAGGCAAATTTAATAGTACAAACTACAGACTTCGCCGAAGATTTTTTACTAGTTTAATTACTCGGTTTATTACTACTTAAACATTTTCAAAGTCAGCGGTAATCTTTAAAGCTACGAGTATTTCAACATTATTAATGTTGCCTGAAGCCTTTGTTGAGAACATTCGAGAATTTTGTATAGAAACATCGAGAATGCCGAAGGCAGTATGCTTTTATACAGAGTAAGCTATTATGAAATTATGTCAAGATATGTCCTTCGTTTAAAGAGAATTTTGAGGATGACGTCATTGAATTTGAAGACACAAGAATTGCTATTATATTTGTGTTTAATTTTGCTTTCAAAGAGCCATCTGGTCGTAGGCGATAGAGCCCTTAGGCTATAATTAAGTGTTATATGATTGAACGGCTGAGGACTCAGCTGGAGGCGTGGAGATACGTCCTTATCTAATGATGCTACTTTGATTAGCACGCAGCCCCGTTGTAGATATTGCCAGGCAATCGTGCAGTGATATATTCTATTATCAAATATCATTCATGAAAGTATATGTGTTTTTTACTGGCCAAGCCCGATTTCAGGCCAAACTTGTTTGTCCTTGGCCAAACCGGTTTATCCTATGCGTGTTAAGTTTAGCCTTAGGCAATCTATGTATTAAGGTCTAAATGATTTAGGCCAAAAAATGCCTGCTCGTACTATGGTCTTTACCAGTGTTTTAAATGCTATCCAAACCCGTTTAGCTGTTGAGGTATGATTTAATTTTTAAGACATCCAATTATTAAAGTACTAAACTTAATCACCGCCTAACATTTAATTATCATCGCCATCACCATCATCAACCTTTATAATGTTCCCACTGCTGGGACACAGGCCTCCTCTCAGTGAGAGGGAATGGGCCTTAATCCACCACGCGGGTCCAATTCGGGTTGGTGGATGTAACATGTATTCGAATTTTAGTTTCTAGGACATGTTTCTTCACGATGTTTTCCTTCACCATTTTAATGATAACACTTCTTAATTAATATTAAAATATCTACTCCGAAAGGAAATCAACAAAGCGTCCAATTTCCGATTACAAACGGTACCATTTAAGACCTATTCTGCAGCCCAATAAAAAGCGAACGTTATTGGAAGACAAAACTACGCCTATTCCTCTACGAATTCAATACTTTAGGTGCGTCGAATCCAATATGTGTCTTAAACTTTCCATTATTCATCCCACTACATATGTACCGTTGGGGTCGTAATAAAATTGCGCCCTGAAATTTATATAAAACTGAGGCATCTGTCCCAACGAAGACGAGGAAGCGACGGCGACTAGCTTTCGACTGTTTTCTTCTTCGTGTAGATGGAACAATTAAAATTTTTGAGCTCTATACTATGCCATGTTCACGGCATAATCAGTGGCGGCTTATAGCTTGCTTTGAATGCAGTTTGAGCAGCACAAAAAGTAGGAAAGTAGGTAGGACCCAGTAAAAGAAATACAGATATTGATTGGTGTTCGCGGTCTGTGCATACTGCCATCGAGAACGCTATCTGCACTTGTTTGTCATAGCAACAAAAAGGCCCAGAGAAATTGACATTGGAAATGCAGTTGCAGACATCCGACTGAATATCCTAAGCAAAAAGTCGTAATTCGAGGTTTGGCTCTCGCCTATTTCCTCATCTAATGTTGGACCAATTTAAAAAATATTCCATATACTGAAAAAGAAAGAATGTTTATTTTTGATGAGACATTATTTTTAAAAGCACTAGAACCCTCAAAACATGCTCAAAAAAATACGCTGTTAACAGACACCTATTGCACAAAATTGCCATTTATAAATGAAAAAAAAAGTAAACATAGGGGCACAGTATATATCTGTCTTTACCAGTTTATGAAATATCTTTTAAATTGGTCTAATATTGGAGGAAGAAATAGGCGAGGGCCAAATCTTGAATTATGACTTATTAGTATGGAAATTCAGTCGGAGCTCTCTGCCCACATTTTCTTTTAACGAATGTCAAAAATTCCAAAATGTTTAGAAATGACATGCACTACTATTATGACATGAGATCAATCCTATAGAGATGGAGTTTTGATAATCATTATCACAGATAGAATTTATCTGTGTCTACAGCTCTATTTTGCCCTTATTTCAATTTATTTGTCAAGAACTGTTAATTAAAAGCCTCGCGCAGCGTCGCTCTCTTGGCGGTTTGAACATTCACCTGCTGCTCACCAACTAGTTTATAGTTGCTAGCTGCTCTACTCGCTTGTCGCTAATCGCCAGCAGTGGGACAATGCCTGAGGTAAGAGTGCTAGGTGAAGCGAGAACGCGTGTTGAAAGTTGATGGGCACAGTTGAGAGAGTGTTGTTTTATGCAGACCTCGGAGGTCATTCTGGTGAGTTGGGAGGTTTACAAGGTCACTGGTCCTTTGTTATATAAACTAAAAAGTCGTGTATTTAAAAAACTAGCTTTTGCTAACGGCTTCGTCCGCATTAATGTTGAAAGCTACCCATAGGGACATACTTCTGAGATAAAAAATATTATATTTCCTTATTCAAGCCTTTTGCCAAGTTTCTTTAAAATCCACTCAGCCGTTAAGACGTGAAAAGATAGCAGACAGACAGATTTACTATCGCATTTATAGTATTATATAAGTATGGTACGGTACATATGGTATGGACAAAGGCCTCGAAAAAAAAAAATTGTTTGGTAATTATGTTGTTGGATTGGGCCTTGATATAGCTAAACAAATCCTAAATTACTTTCCTTAACTCACCTGGAGAAAACTAAATAACTTAGAAGAACTTGTTTTTGTGTGAAAAGGAGACGGAAAATATTCGCATCAAATCAGATCAAGGTGATAATTGGACTTTTTATGACCACTGCCTGAGTGACTTAAGGCTTTATTTAACCCCCGACGCAAAAAGAGGGGTGAAGTTTGAAGTCTGTCTATGGTATCATAGCTCCTAAACGGATGAACCGATTTGGCGTGAACTTAGCTATGCTTGATGAAAATCGGTTTAACCGTTCAAAAGTTATGGGCGTTTTACTGCTTGAATTGGGGTATTTTCGCAAGATACCGTGTCATAATTATCTGTCCAATTGGTTGTCAATCGAAGCGTTTCTACTACTTACATTATGTAGCATGAAATAAAAATGTGTCGGGGGCTTTTAAAATTTTAATCCTCCCACTAGGTGGGCCGATGACCTGGATATGGTTGCGGGAATGCGCTGGATGCGAGACGCACGGGATCGGTCAATGTGGTAACGCCTGGGGGAGGCCTATGTCCAGCAGTAGACGACTTTCGGCTGAAATGATGAAGATGAAATTTGACTTGTTCAATCAACGCTAGAAATGTCAAGCGCTATCGAAATCACACGTGACCAATCGCTTATGTTTTGAAAATTTCAACCATAACTTATATAAGTAAGTACTCTTTTTCTAGAGCCTTAGGACAGGCATGACCTTTAGCAATGAATAACACAAGTAAGAAGAAAACTACCTACAGTTGTTATACGTGGGCAGATACGTATAAATCGTCTAATATTTTCTTAAACCGAGAAAGACCCGACGTCTTCATGCGTCATCACAGACGAAACAAATCAAAGTATTTTCTGTACCAAGAATAAAAACGATTTTGTTCCTTATTTTAATCTGTTTTTTTTTTGTGTAGACAAGATTTGAAACAGTTACTAAGTAATTTTGGGCGCACGGTTGGCGCACTGGTTGACTGCTGCGCTGCGTGTCGCGGGTTCGATTCACAACAAATATTTGTATGACGTACAGATAGTTGTTCCGGCTCTGGGTGTTGTTTATGTGAGTTTATATGTTTGTAAACGCACCCACGATACAGGAAGAAATTCATAGTGTGGGGCAACGTTTTTATAAAAAGAGAAAGAGAATTAATTTTCATACGCGGTTCAAAAAGTAGGTATTTGGCACTCGGCGATAATTATCTTTCAGATCAGCGCTTACAAGGATTATCATTAACAAAAAAAACCGACCAAGTTCGAGTCGTAAAAAACGACAAAAAAAACAAGTTTGTTGTATATATACATGTATTATTAGTATCGACATAAACATGTATTTTATACTGTTTTTAGTATTGGTTAAATTTAAACTCCTTAACTATCACGGTTCATGAGATACAGCCTGGTGACAGACGGACGGTCAGGGTCCCGTTTTTACCCTTTGAACCCTAAAAAGTTACAAAGATAATGCGCATCAAAGTTTAGGAGTGGGAGCATGTGACGTCACTTGTCAGTATAAAGTGTAGCAAGGCGTGACGTCACACGATATTTCAATGCACAGTGCGTTCATCATTTTTTGTTTACGTGGCGAAAGAAAAAATACGTGTCCAATATTTTTAGATAATCTAACTCGACTAAATAGTTTTTTTTTGACATCATCCCTTTTGGTTCAATTTTCCTGCTCTAGTTATTTTAACCGCAATTCATTTGTAACGATCCAGTTAGTCTGGCTTTGACAATTCTGCGGTTATCTTTCAGATTTCCACGTACCAACCCAGTTCTAAGAATTTACAATTAGCTTCTATTTTCAAAATTATGATTTCACTTGAAAATTGTTTAATTGAAACTGAACATTTGAATTTCGATTTTAAGAAATGCCGGAGTATATTTGCATCTTTCACAGACCAGTTTCAATGAATCCCAAATTTTTGTCTATAAAAGTTACTTCAGTTTGAAAGCTTAGTATTTAAGTAGGCTTTCTGAATAACTGATCAATTTAACGAAAACAGTCGTAAAGGGTTTTTTTTTATCAGAATTAACGTTTTGAGTTAGGTTTAGTAGAATTTGTAGGTAAGCTATTATAGTGGTACAGAGCGTTTTTTTTTCTTTTCAGAGTTTGAAGTTATAATGATTATAAACAACTTTATCTATAGGGCCAACTCTGAAATATGAAAATATCTCTTCAGTACTGATATGTTCGCATCTGAAAAGAAGAAATCTGGTAATTGGTCTCAAAACAAAATATTTTTTATTCATGAGTAGCTACTTGCCCCCTTAAAAGATTTCCAATTAAATAAAAAGTCAACTTGTGTAATAGATACATTTCGGATTTTTGGGTTAATTTCGTATAACTCGAACAAAATGATTTTCATGAGTACTTTGTCGTCCTGAAATAATACGTCATTAAAAAGCAACGCCTTTGTATCTTCAATCACAGGTATAATTTGAGAGTCAGAAGATACTTCCAGTAATAGAAAACTTTTCGCTCGATCTTCTCCAAATCCAAGATGGCTGCCACTCGCAGCTTGCGCCAACCGATGTTTGATCGGCATATCAAATGCATAGCCTCCAGGTCTAGACGACAGACATCAATGCAATCATATCTAATTTAGCCTGGGGGGCATTTATATAGACGTATTTTTTTTTGTTTTCATTTTGTTATTTATAATGGGTTTGCTCTTGACTCTAGTCTAGGTCAGAGGTGACAGAGACAAAGTCGACGATGGAGTGAGCTTACCCAGAAGAAGCTTGTTAACTCTAACTTTGAAGAGATTCGGGTTGTATGCGTTCGGCAACACAGACGCAGGCAGTGAGTTCCACTCTTTTGCTGTGCGCATTATGAAGGATGTTTAGTGTAAGTAGTGTTTGATAGTAATATTTACGTATCTAATTGTATCTATGTCATCAGGTCATTAAAATTGGCACAACCAGAAAGCTATGACAAGAAAAACATATTTATAAAAGATAATTTTAGAAATAAAAATGTTTGTCTTTGCTTTAGTGATTCCACAGTATATGTTATGTATAATTATGTATAGTATATGTTGTGTATTGTGTAGGTTTGGCTATTCCCCTATACCATCCCCACCACTCGGAGCCCCATGGTTATGGAGATATCCATGGTTAAAGTTATCAGGTTAGTATAAAAATTTCCAATGGGGGGTAGGCGGGCTAACCCAATATACCATCCCTACCCCACGGAACCCCATGGTTGTGGAGATATTAGGTATATGTTTTACTTTAATATAATTAGTGAGGTAAAAAAATGTGAATTAGTCCAAGAACGAGCGAAGCGAGCTCGGGAACTTAGGGAACTTACTTAAACTAGAACTTAGCACCCCGACACGGATAGGTTACTTTAGACCCTGCAGACAGAAGTAGGAGCCCCGCGCAGCGGGGCTCTGTCGACTTTGTTGCTTAAATAGTAATCGTAAAAACTATAACTATGGATACCTCCATAAACATGGGGTTCCGTGGGGTGGGGATGGTAAAGGGGGTAGTCCCCATACCCACCCTTTCCATCCCTCCCACCCCGCCTCTTAAAACGATGGACATTTATGGACATTTTATTCTACCCTGAAAACTTTAACCATGGATATCTCCATAACCATGGGGCTGCGAGTGGTGGGGATGGTACAGGGGTTGTAGCCAACTCCCTCCTCCTCCCCCACCCTCCCCACGTCAAAAATCAACGGTCCATAATAGAAATTTAAACCAAAAAAAAATTAAAAATATATATTCCAAGTGTCCCATAGAACCAAGTCACCCCAGTCTCCCATAACGTTCAAAATGTTATTTAGAAATCAAACTTCTCCACCGAACAAAACAGAGCAAGACATTCTAAATATTTAAACGCTCAAACACGAACCATGCCCAACATCAAAGAATGACGGAAGAGAGAAATATAAATAAATGTTATAGAAGACGTGTTTCTTTTTTACCACTGCATTTTATTAAAGGAAAGAAAGAAAAAAATAAATGGGAAGCAATGGGAACGGTATCCCGTACGAAATGTGTTTGTCAATCAAAGTTAGTGTATATGTCTGGATTTGAAAGGAACATGAAAATGATGTGATGTGGGAATAACATTTTGTTTTGGTATGAAGGTAATCTTCTTGTAATGAAAAATGGGTGGTTTATTGTAATGGAACATCTAACCTCTTTAGTTAATTCAGTGAATGAATTATCAAAAAGTAGCTTTTACCCGCGGCTTCGCTCGCAGTGAAGCCATGAGAAATACATTTTTTTTTAATAAAAGGTATCCTATGTTACTTCTAATCCCTCCAAAAATATATGTACAAAGTTTCATGATGATCGGTTCAGTAGTTTTTGCGTGAAAGCGTAACAAACTTACATTCACATAAAATCTTTCTTCAGTTTTCTTTGTTTTAAAGCCATTGTTAAAAATGGCATATGTGTCAATACGTATCAAATCTTTACATTAATTGCTAGTTTTTTTTAATATATTTTGCATTACAATTAACGGACACTTCATAATTTCGAAAACATTTTATTAAGGGCCGATTTTTCAATAGTCTGATAAATTTTAACTGAGGAATAAAAATGGCGGTATGATAGCTTTTGCCATTTTTATTCCTCAGTTAAAAGTAATCAGACTATTCGATGAAAAATCGGCCCTATGTAATTTACTTTGGTCTTATTTCACGGCGCCATTATTTTTGTTTCAATTTGACAATTTGAATAGGCATAGGTAGCTTATACAGCCAAGTCTTTGTGCGCAACGGTATAGTGTGCACCGTAATTGCAAAACTCAGCACTCTCAGCGAATCTTTGAAAAAGATTTTTTGTTACACACATAATAAAGCGATCGAAAGCGCTGTGTGAAACGAGCAACATCGACACTGAATTGACAGATGATACTTTGACATTTGATAGTAGTGACAGTCTCGTTATTTCTATTGGTCTAATTATGACCTCAAAATCCGAAATTGTTTTGGATCTTTTACAATTCTCAGAAGTGTCCGTGATTTTAACTAAGTTTCAATCGAATATGTGGATTACTAGCTTCTACCAGTGGCTTCGCGCGTGAAGTGTTTTCTTATGCCAAAGAATCATTATACCGGGATGAAAAGGAGACTCTAATCCATCTCTGTACCAAATATCATCCAGATCCGTTCAGCCGTCCTGGCGTGATTGAGTAACAAACATACATCCATCCAAACTTTCGCATATATAATATTAGTAAGATTTTGGAACACATTTTTTTTTTTTTTTAGAATTTGACTCACACACTGTTCCGTTGGTGTTGAATTAGGTATTTTACCTATGTTTGCAATATTTGTAAGTATGTGAGAACCATGTTCTTATTTATCACATTAATAAATTTACCTGTTAATGCTTTTAATACTTTATACCTGTACGTAGTATAGTGTATAGTGCTATTCTGGGTGCATCGTCAATGTTGCAATATTGTAAAACACTTTTTTTTTTAAAAGAGTATGTATGGAGTTTCTTGTGCATTCTTCTCCATAACAAGCTACTTTTCCGAATGCACGGTAGAATCAATTTTTATTTTATGATTTGTTACTTTTAATTCTGACGTTCAAAAGTGCCGCTTTTTGGCCCAGTTGAATAAATATATTTGACTTTGACTTTGACAGAAGTAAATTCACGTCTCTGTTGGTTTGCGAACGATTTATGGAAGTCAAACTGTGTCCTTAACTCTTTGCAAAATTTGGTTTTATTTTCTTCTGAGCCCACCTGCTTCGTTAATCTAGTGGTCGCAGGCACTACTGCTGAGCATAAGATCCTGCCTTAGATTTTTGAGTCAGGCAAAGTTTTTCCATGTGGAATTTCTCAATAGCAGTCCGGAGTCTGCATTTTTGCCTACTTGATGGCATGGAGGTGAGCGGATACCTCCTATAACTTGCGACTTAAACGATTTAAAACTGGCTTTTTTTGAAATCGTTTTTATTGATAGGCCTGCGCTTGAATATCTCAATATAATTAAAAATTTAAAAACCACTGACACAAAAACCTCTAAAAAGCAAAAAAATAAGTATCATAGTTACGTCGGGAGCCGCTAACATTTACAGCAATTTATTATATTTACTAAGCGATTCCCTGAAGCAAGTACGTGGCTTATTTTTTGCTTTGTATGGGTTTTTATGTCAGGCGATTTTTAAATATATCTTTTTTTTCATGATTTTATAGTACTTTTATAATATACCTACCTAGTAGTAGACACACTTCAATTGACAATCTATCGAAACACGTAATTATGACACGATATCTTGAGAAAAACCCAAATTCAAAGAGTAAAATGCAGATAATTTTTGAACGGCAGAACCTATTTTCACCAAACAAAGCTTAAAACACTCTCGACAAGGTCACCTTTTAAACAAAAAAGACTAATTCAAAATCGGTTCATCTGTTTATGAGCAATGATGCCACAGACAACACACGTCAAACTTATAACACCCCTCTTTTTTCGTCAGTTTTTAAAAATGTGGGTGTAACATTTACGTGCACTTGTGCCTACCCTAATCCTCCAGGAATATAGGCGTAATATTATGCTATATTATGAACCCAGCTTAGCAGGTTTAGATTGTGCGTTTTTTATCTGTTAGTGAATTAATAAAATAACATTATTTGTGCTTATTTATCATGCATTGCAAGTAATTCAAATAAGTTTAAAAATGTTGTGAAATACAATTGAAATATATTTTCATATATTTGTAACATTTTCAGCTTGGGTAGCCACTGACACATTGCAACATGCAAATATAGGTAAAATAAATATGAAATCCTAACAAAATAACGCAATGTTTTCATTATGATATTGTATTTCGGAACGGTTCCTAAAATTTTATATGTGCTGGAATGTGATTGCGCACACATGCCAGTAATATTTTATCATACAAACTAATATATATTCGAAAGAGCATGGTTTTTAGTGATATTTACCTTCGAAATTGTAGTATATGTTTTATTAATAGTTTTCATTTCATAACTGGAAAGTAACATGAAAACTATTCCGATTTAAATTAATTTTATTTTCCTTTTGAATATAATAGTCATTGCCTACATTATTCTCTCTTTAAAGTTCGTCCTTTTTAATAAATAAAACAAAAATAAAGATATGTTTATTTCTCACCACAATATTATACAATACATCATTTACAATGTTATAACAAGCAGACTGGTGACTAAACCAGGCTGCAAGCCTGTATTTCAGCATACCAGGACTTAAACACACCCATTATCTCTATGCAATATTTTAAGGTATTGAATATTGATCGGTGAACACGAACATAATCATTATTGATACGTTTTTGTTCGTATGTTTATGTGTTTTGTATGAGAGTGTGTGAAGGTGAGTGTGTGAGTGTGAGTGTGTATGTTTTTTACATTAGTAGTTTTACACTAAGGTAGCAAGTAGTTTTTCGGTGTCGTCATAATTAAATTCTTATAGAAAGGAAGTTATTTTCTTTTTACACATGTTCTTATTAAGATTAACTATCGGTAGCATCCTATTAATTTTATTGTCAAGATAACCACCTTGATGGCAGAAGAAACTCTTTGATAATTGGGTTGAAAGACGAATGTCTGGGTGATCTACGGGGTTGTATCGTCTCTTACCTTTTGAAGTCGAAGGGTGGTATTTTAGGATTGAATGTTGTTTTAAAATTATGCTTTTAATTTAAAGTTATCGTACTGTCATAACTTTGGCTCTTTATATAAGAGCTCTGTGGGGTAACGGTAATGTAAAAACGAAGACACTTTCAGTATGGCTCTTTGCGTTCTCTTCAGGACAAGGAGTGTAGACCACGGAGCTCCACCCCATACATTGATACAGTAGGTTAACAGTGATTGAGCGAGGGCAAAGTATACTGATTTTTTAGCTTCGCATCTGCCACCTCTCTCAGAGTTTTTAAGATGTATATCAGTTTACGTAACCTAGTGTGTTAAGTGCATCAATGTGATCCCGAAATCTAAGGTTATTATCTTTTAATATACCCAGGTATTTCACAAGTTGAGTGCTTCGAAGATACGGACAGTTAATTGCATTTTTTTTTATGTTTTCATGCGGTGTTGTGCAAATGTGTGCTATGATTGCATAAGGTGTTACTGATGAGGGAGCGTTATTATTGGTTTTAAGAGTGAATATTATATAATTAGTTTTGGTTAATGTTAATTTGTTGATTCGTAACCACTCTGTCACATTATTGAAGCCCAACTGACCGTGTGAAAATACCTCATCTCTGCAAATGTAAGAATCCTCCCTTTGGGGTGAGTGAGCATACCCAGGTCGTTGATGTAGACGATAAAGAGAGTAGGGCCAAGTACGCTGCCTTGGGGCACACCGTATGAGAGTGTTCGTTCCTCGCTAATGAACTCATTTATCGCAATGCACTGAGTACGCTCACGCAAATAGTCCTTAAATAGATCCCTCTGATTCCCATGTTCTCCATTTTTCGGATAAGGATGGGCACAGAAACTGTGTCAAATTAGTGACGATTTAGTTGGTAAGATCGTGTACTGCATCAGACGTGGATTGACTGCACCCACAGCCATATTGTGAAATATAATGGGTGAATTTTACAAAATATCGGGACATCCAATGTCCTGATATTTTGTGATTTGAGAAATGGGTCACGGGTTTTGTTATAATCATCTTTTCAGTTGAAAGACATCTAGTGCTGGAAAACATAGGCGTCATTTAAGTGATCACCACATCAACCGGTCCTTTTTGTAACCAGCGGACACCAATGGCCCCTACCAGGTCTTCGGACCACCTGGTAAGCCTTCTAACGATGCGAGTTTATCATCTTATATAAAAATTTCTCGAAATAATTTTGATTAGATTTTGTTATTCTGTACACTAAGTATATATTTAATATTTATTAAAATTGTGATTGCACAACTTGTAATCACTGTACAAAAGCAATGGGATTTTATATCAGTCAACCTTAGAGATGGAACATAGAACAACTATACATGTGAATCGGCTGCTCGGAAGAATATTCAGTAGTTTTGTATTTCGTGCTCCTAGAAACATGTAACCACTACACCTCATGTTTGCGGAGTACGGACGCACATTTCAACAGACGGAGATATTTAATATTATTTAGTAAAATGTTTTGAAGCGAAGTGGATGTTATGTGAATTTACCTTTTTATGCAGTTTTGTAGATTCATTCCATGTGAAAAGGTAGCTGGTGTACCTGAAAATGATAAAAAAAACATCAGTAAAATTCATAAACAATCCTATAGTGTTTATAAACAATCACCAACATCGCAATTTAAGTGACTATTGATCGGGGTTAAGTTTACACATGTTCGTTTTCCGCCATATTTTGTAAATATTTCGGAAAGTACGCAAACGATCACAGAAATTCATTCACTGGACGTATAGTAATAACTTAACTACTTTCTATCCCTTGAAGTGAGAGCCACGAGAAATAACTAGTGAAAAATAAAAAATAACCAAGATACAAAAACATACAGAACATACAAAATACCTGCGCACGTTAAATATTTTTTACGCCGTAACAATATTACCCATTTCTTTTTTCACGCGATCTCGTAACTCATGATTTTATTATAAAATCTAAGCAGTTTCAGTTTATTTCCCGTAGCTTTAATAAAAGCGGCCTCAGTTTAAAAACAAAGGAAGCACGAAATATGGCTTGAAGTTTATGGAAGGTTACAAAACTGAACGCGTAAAATGTACACACGAGAGCAGTATTCAGGATGTGTTTTGGCATCCTAAAAAGTGGTATTAATGAAAATAGATAGATAACTTTAACAAAGTTGGGACCAGAATTCTGTCATTGTGAAAGTTGCCCAATTTCTATAGGCACTTGCACCCGTTGTAATATTGCCAACGAATTAAAAGTCAGCCTGTAGTATTGTTGTAAATGAATTGCTCCCCACGGCTTCGCATCCGTAAGCCTACCTATCTACCTACCCTACCTTAACTACCTACCTTAATTCTCAGTTCTTTTTTGCGTACCATAATGTATACAGTTGGTAGGGAAATCATTATATAAGTCACAATTATGGACCCTGTCGGGCACAACATAGATCAAGTAGGAGAGAGGAGGAAGGACACTGAGTGTTTAATGTGATAACTTGTATTTTATTAATACAGAATTGAATTTAAGAATCATAATTATTGTTTTATAAATTATATACTTTTTATTGTACAAAAATTGTACAAAACATTTATTTTTTTAATTATTATTCATAAGGTAACTTATTTATTTATTGGACACTTCATATTTATTTAAAAAAATATTGGATTATGGGACGGCAGGCGTATCTTTAATAGTGAGTATTTATAGATAGAAATAGATAGTTATAAGTTCCTTATAATTTGTCATTTAGGTATTTGCTTATGCTATAGTACCATTTTCTTATCTATCCTACTTTACCTACCTACCCTACGTTTCTTACCTTCCTTACCTTTCTTATCTTTCTTACCTTCATTACCTACCTATCCTACCTTACCTACCTAACCATCTTTTTTTTTTTTACCTTTCCTGTATTCTAGCGAACCAAACAAAAATGAATTAGCCAAATAGGTGCAGCCGTTCTGAAGTGATGCGCTTACAAACATTTCGGCGATTCATATTTATATTATTACATTTCATATTTCATATTTCGGAGTCATAATCCAATAGAATGTTAGAATCCTGGTAGCTCTGTGGAATTTCTTAGTTTCTTTCAGGAAAAGGCATTAAATAAAATGTGTCTTTATATTTAAACTAGCTGTCCCACGCGGCTTCGCTCCCGTCAAATGGCTACTTACCTACCCATCTATCTTATCTACCCTATTTACACTACATATTTACACTGCGCACGCAACGGAAGTTCTCAAAAAGGAATAATTCTGCCCGTTTTTCCAACATTTTTCATTTATACTCCGCTCCTATTGGTTTTAGCGTCATGTTATATAGCTTATGACCTTCCTAGATAAATGGACTATCCAACACAAAAATAATTTTTCAATTCCAACTAGTAGTTCCTGAGATTAGCGCGTTCAAACATATTATAGTATAGATAAATAAAATTGAGATATCCAGGATACTCGTAGCTAAAAGACTACGTATTACAGATTGAACAGCCTAAATGGCTACTTTCTAGACAGCCATAATTTACAGTTGACTGGTTTAGGGATATTCTCCACAGATTTGGCTTAGTTCCGTGTTCAGCTTTTACGAGTGTCACTAAAGGACATCCAACCAGAAAGGATAGCAGGCACGAGAAATTAAAGATCGCGGTTTGAATGAGTAATTTATTCGACATAAGTAGGTTATAAAAAAAATCATTCTGATTAGTTTATTCAGAAGACATTAAGGTATTGTAATACTATTAGAATCCTTTTGTTGCTTTGATTGGTCGGATTTAGCCTGACAGGAACCTGAATGATATACAAACAAGGGTGCTTCTGTGATATTTGCAACCCTATTTGTTCAATTACTTACTTTCAAAATAAAAAAAAAAAATAGTAGACCATACATATATAATCTGCTATTTAATCTACTGATTATTATTTATTATATACTTTATTGTACACCACTTAAATAATTACAAGACAAAACATTTATAAAGATAAGTGTACAATGGGCGGTCTTATCGCACAGGGCAATCTCTTACAGACAACTGAAAATATAAGAACAAACAAACGCTTGAAATGATGTTTCGGTGAACACAAATGACTTTCTTGCATCTGCGACGCATCACTGGCCGAATTCCGACCCACTTTGTTCTAAATTCAAAATAAAATTTCTATACTCGTCTGCCATAACCTCATGTATACCAAACTTTGCCATGGGCCATAAAACACAGGATTAAGGGTGTTTTCCAATGAAGTTATATAAATACTGAGGTAAATACGTTTTATTGACGTCTGTGCGGCAATGCAAACACAAGCTGACCAGCTTGAGTGAACTCAGTCTGTCCTGCGTCTGGCCACGACACGAACGTACGTTTGAACAATATGTTATCTCTTTCTGACAACGGGGTCCTATTTATATCTCTGTGATCTTTTTACCTACTCAGTGATAGAAATAAAGTTCCAAGTGCCATAGATCTTATGTTGTAGGTAGCTAAAGTAAAAAATCGCCATGTTTTAATTTCTTTATAATGAGTATGATGCCTCTTTTGGTAAAATTTTATTGCTATTGTCACCGAAACCGATCAAAGAGCCCGGTTTTAGTAATAAACTTACCTGGCCTACTTAAGTTGTAAAAGAAGGCTATTGTAATGCCAAAAGGAAATATTTTTTTAGAATTACAAATCATAATTTTCAAATCATGCTTTTGTGTGTGTGTAAGTGGTTCTGTAATAAAAACACGTAATAAAAAACGAAGAGACACGCCGCCATTTACTCATCTGAGTAAACAGGCTTCGAAAATATTTCAAAACCTGTTTGAAACAAGCAAACAAATTGACTAACCAAAATATCGAACATATGTAGTAACCCACCGAAATTATTTCATGTAGCAAAACCAACGTCTGTCTTTAGTTATGGTACTCCCAATTTAGTAAAAGCTTAAATTCTAAATATAATAATTTTGATCCACTCTAAACAGCACTTTGGTCACCACAAATTACCTTCTTGCATCTGTGACGCGTCACTGTCTGTCCTCCGACAAACTTTTTTCTAAATTCAAAATAAAATTTCCATACTCAGCATGTATACCAAACGTTGCAGTGGGCCATAAAACACAGGATTAAAGGTGTTGTCACCGAAACCGAGCTAGGGCTCATAATTCTGTCGCACCAAAACACAGTGCTCCGAGCTTAAAAACTCCTGGCCAAAAATATTATCACGTACTTTCGGCTAAAGCAAATTTGTTTTTGTCTTTTCCAGCGCGATTATGAAATCGTTTTGTTTTTTTCGTAGTTTTTTTTTTTTTTTTTTTTTAATATTGTTTACGCTCTGATGTTTGCTTTGAGAAAATCTGCTTTTGAAGGCATTTTTAAATAATGGGTTGGCTCAGTTCTGTGTTATGATTTTCGGATAATGTTTTGTACGTTAATTCTCGTCTCGCAGACAGATTTAGACAAATTTAATGACGTCATTATTTTAGAGATATTCTCAAGGGAAAATTCAAAGATAAACAATTAAGTTTGGTGTAAAACCAAACTGTAACCAGTTATGTGTAATAATAACTGTTTCTTTAAAATACAATTAGAAGTTTGGAATGTCTTACCTGGAACCTATTTTCCGAAGAAATAAGAGTTACCTATTATTTTATTTATTTTTATTGACTTAAGTTAGTAACTTAAAAAAAATATTTATATATATATATATGTTACGGCAAATACCCGAAGTGCGGCTACACCTAGTTTTAGCCGGTTAGAACTAGGTGTAGCCAGTCGACGGAGCCCCGCACAGCGGGGCTCCTATTTCCGTCCACAGGGTCTAAAGTAACCTAACACGAACGAGATGACGGGAGCTGAGATCGCTCGCTTTGCTCGCTCGCTCACTTCAGCTCCCGTCATCTCGTTCGAACCTAACCTGTCCGTGTCGGGGTGCCCTAAGCTCCGGCTAATACTAGGTGTAGCCGCACTTCGGGTATTAGCCGTAACATATATACATATATATATATATACACCGTGAAATTTAAATGGTTGTTTTCCCGCAGCGAAATGGTTTTGTCTATGTAATACAATCGTTTCGTAGTTATATAAAATATTAGAAACAAAAACTGGCATATTTAACATTGTGAAAAACTAAACTCGAAAGCGATCACGAACCAATAGTATACCTCCCGATATCTACGGCCGAACGACAGCAGGCCGTTGACCCGGGTGCTAGGTCACCGTCGAAAGGATTAGGTTCGAAGGCGGTTCCGTTTGATTATGTTACGCGCGGGCTAGATTATGCCGTATAATTACACGCGAGAGCTTATTTTACTTTAAACATTTAATAAATCTGTCTTTGCTTTGTCGGCTTGTGGCTCGCTCGTTTGTTTTGCGTGCAAACTTTTATGCCGTATCACCACGTGCGAGAGTTTATTTTGGTTTGACATTATTTTGTGCATCGGTTTTCTTTGTAGGTGGTGACACGAGTAGTACCTAGTACCTACAAGTTACGTCCAGGGTTACTATTGTTACTCACTTTTTCGAGTTGATGAATATTTTTTTAATTATTTTAAAACAGAAACATCGTTATTTATTTACTTTAACTCTATACTTCGAAAGTACTCCTTAAGGCAAGTCGTTCTGCCGCGGGAAAACAACCAATTAAATTTCAGGGTGTATATATATATATATATATATATTTTGTTTCAAAATACCCAAATAAAACCAGTCAAATGAGTTATCGTCATAACCTAAAAAACTATTCTACACTTCGTTTAGTTTTGAGCCCACCCTCAACAATTAATGTTTTCTAGCTAGTATAATACTCATGACCCAAATGGATGAAATACAACACGTACCCAGACTAAATTATATCTATCAGTTTTAATTATGCCACACAGTGCTCTACTTAAGTGTGGGACGACCCGTTTTAAATTATTAGTATTATGAAATCTGTATTTTTTTGTGAAAATTTGTAATAGGACAATTAGGACTTATTTATTTATTTATGTATACAAAAAACACTTTACAGAGAAAAGAAAGAATACAGATTGAAGAGCACAAAGGTACTTGTTGGGTTGTAAGTTTTAACATAGACTTATATCTTTTAATTAAGTAATTATAATTGAAGTACAATTGAACGTACAGCGAGAGCATAATAGCAAATATCTATATATATTTATAAAAATGAATCCCTATTTCCCTTGGTCAGGGTATCACGCGTGAACGGCTGGACCGATTTCACTAATTCTTTTTTTGTTATTGTTAGGAGAAGGTTCTTATGAAAGTAAAATAAAAAAAAGAATTGTAGATAGGTAGGGTATGTATGTAGGTAGGGTAGGTATGTAGGTAGGGTAGGTAAGCTAGGGTAGGCAATTGACGGGAGCGAAGCCGCGGGCACAGCTATTACGTTGATAACTATTTTCATCCCCTCTTTACGTATAACAGTTTATCTTTAAAACACTAAAAACCTTTCAAGGGTTGAAACTACTCATGATAAAAACTTGTACTATGAAATCAACGCGGGATTATCAAAAAATCTGCTGTAATATTAAAAAGGCAACATTAACCCGGTGAAAACTAAACTAATACCTTTTTGATTTCTCAGCGTCTTTCTCATGGTAAATGTTGTTTTGTTCATAAGCACCTTCACTCTTTGAAAGGTCTTGAGAGTTTTACATATAACCTTATAAGTACCTAAGCCTTTCCAATCTATGTACCGATACATCTAGCTACCCACGAACAAACACTCCAGGAATTACCTAACCCGTTAAGCCGTACCCCCTTGACCTATTCCTAAACGGTTATCGAATACACAGTCGTGTGCCGTGTCTCGGCATATCGTCTTGTGGTCCCAAATTGCTCGCACTAACACAGTTGGCGCTGATTGCTACCTGTAGCCAGGCACAATTGCCCCATTGTACTGAACAGTGTCTGTTAAATTCAACGCTTCGTCTCCTGTAGTTCACCTAGATAGACAAGGGCTAGGCTAAAGTGAAGAACATCCAAAGCGGGAGCGGGCTCATAGAAATCGTGCATTTTCCGGGATAAAAGTATGCAGCCTATGGCAATCGGCGTTGGCACCTAATTACTTATAGCTTTTTTAGTAACATTTTTTTTTTAAATCCATTTGTAAACATTCTGTGCCTCCAGCAAGCAAATAATTTTACCACTTTATAATGCAAGTAAAATTTAAAACACCCCTGACACATTTTTATTTCATGCTACATAATTTATCTAGTAGTAGAAATGCTTCGATCGACAATCCATTGAACACGTAATTATGACACGATATTTTGCGAAAACACCCTAATTAAACAGTGAAACGCCCATAACTTTTGAACGGCTGAACCTATTTTCAAAAAAAAAACTTACTAGGAATACTCTCGATAAAGTCACCATTAAAAAATATATATCAAATTCGGTTCATCCGTTTATGAGCTATGATACAGATACATAAATACACAAATATACAAACACACAAATACACAAACACACAGGTACACACGTCAAACTTATAACCGTTCTGTTTTCCGCCTGGGGTAAAAAGTAGGTTCCAAAACCATGGTATAATGTGCGCTTGTGTTTAGAAAAGTGACTATGGGGGATGCCTAGCGTTACAGGAATCAGAGACCAAACTGACCGATCACACAGCTATTGCCAAGCACTGCAACTAACATGCAGTGTGAACAGTGTCACCAAAAAAGTGCTGAGACAATGAAGTTCAACGAGTCATAGAAAACTATTGAACTTACTTGGATACCGTAACAAAATTAATCAGAAATAAACAGCGGAAAGGTAAGAAAACAAAACGTAATTTCCACTTACTTACACAGCTATTGGTTAGTAGGCTCAAAGACTGGCTAGCGAGCGATCGTCTATTGTTTTACTGTGATGAAACACGGACAGCATCTACTGCCCGCCACAACAACTTGCAATGTTCTATGGCCATTATACCGCGATCGCCACCTTATTTATACTCTGGTCGAAGCTTATGGATGGTTTCTAATTTAAGTAAAGCAGCAAAAACTGTTGATTATTGTCAAACTATTTAGGAAACTTTTAAGTTTTTTTCGTTTCACAAGTGAGAACCCAGTGCTAACGACCGCGACTTACACGTTGTAGGTAGTGAAGTCGAACCCAGGCAGGCTTTACTTTGTGTAAATTATTTCATCGCCACTGCTCTTAAAACGGTGAAGGAAACCATCGTGTTTCCTCACGATGGTTTCCTTCACCGTTTGTCCCGGCATGTCCTAGAACCAAAAATTCGAAGACATATGACATCCACCAAGCTGCACTGGGCCTGCGTGGTGGATTACGGCCTATTCCCTCTCACAGAGAGGAGGCCTGTGTCCCAGCAGTGGGAACATTAAAAAGGCTGATGATGATGATGAATTTAGGAAGCGTTTAAGTTTTTTACGTTTCACAAGTGAGAATACAATTTACTAAACTCAAACCTTTCTCAGAAATGCGGCAAACTTAAAGTGATAGATGATCATGAGTGACAGATGCGTAAATCGAGATCAGTAAATTTACGACGAATACTCAAATCAGGAATCGGCCATAAGTGTTTGTGAAGAACGTGTGTTGTGTGAGTGTTTGTTAAATCGATTATCAGTTTCTATTCGAAATAATCGTCTCTTGTTGTGATTGAAATGTTGTGTAACAGATTTTGTTTATTTATAACTCTTTTTAACAAGAATAGAATAAGCTTTTTCGTAATAAATGTATAGCAGGATAGTATAATTTAATATCTAATGGATAGTCCAATAGACAATAAAAAAGAGTATTCACAAGCAAATGAAAGACATGACAATTTTGGTATGTGTAAGCATCTTAAGTGTTATTGTACGTAATAAAATTATATCTATGTTAAAGCATCACCCACATGGGTAGCTCAAAGAAAACCAAAATTATAAGCATCAATATTAAATTTAATTTTATTACTAAGATCTGTGTAACGTACATGTGTCCATTTTTTCCTCGAAGCGATAATCTTGTTTTTGAATAGATATAGACTTACCGAACCTCTCAGTATTGTTCTTTAAATAAATCCCATCCACAGTCTTCTTTTATATTTTTTCAATACAATTTAACACAAAGAAGTTTAGTTACAGATTTTTTTTCACGTTTTTTTTTTATTCTTTGATTTGGGTTTGCTCTTGACTCTAGTCTAGGTCAGAGATGACAGAGACAAAGTCGACATTGGAACCCCGAAGAAGCCTGTTCACTCTAACTTTGAAGATGAAGGGTTGAATGCTTCCGGAAACACAGACGCAGGCAGTGAGTTCTACTCGCGTTCGTAATCCTAAAAGATTTTCCTAAATAAAGTAGAACTCAGAATAATAGACAATAGGCTGAGATAGAAACAGGATTTAAATTGTTATGGTGCTGCATAGAGGACGTCTTGTAGGAGTCAAAATAGGGGGTATTTTGAGACCCTGTGAAAGTGTTCTCAAAAGTAAAATGCTAATAAAAAACATACATATTTAAAAAGAAATCGGTATTTAATCAATTCGTAAAAACCATGTGAAGCAGAGAGCCGTTCGCTAGTAAACATTTTAATCATGAACTCCTAAAACCCTGTGCACTGTGTGCTTTAGCTGTCCAATGAATTCCTCAAAAGTTTCCACATAATTATAATAACAGTCTACAACCTCTCTCATGGCTTAAAACACCCTCAAGCACCGCGTCTAAAGTGCTTATTTGTTTTATGAAGCGGCTCGGTTACAATGTATGTAATTACGCCAGTTCATTATAATAATTCCGCTATAAAACTTCAAGTTTTCGCCCGGATCTTAATGTCTCCGAGTATTTGAACACGTTTTTGGGGTTGGAATACACTGGGCGTTTTTTGGAACTTTGTTCTGATTCTCGTATTTTCACGAATTTTTCCTTTTGCAGGTCACTTTCTACACTGTAATCGGATCAGTCGCCCTGAGATGAGATTGTGACATGATTTTGAACATTTTGAAATACATTGGCCTTCGGGTAAATTAAGAAAAACTGGTTAAAAATAAAATTATATGTATCAACAATGATTATGGCATAAACAATCATGTAAAAATCTATTTGTTTATTTAGCTTTTTTTTTTTAAATATGTAGAAGAAATTATTTGTAAATGGTCACGGATAGAAAACTATCATATTTTTGAGAGTCATAGGAGGTATATTTAATCTTGTGAGATAGGTCACAAGAACGGAGCCACAGAAAAAAACTAGTTTAAATATAATATTCTGTCTCACTTTTTAATTTTCTTAAAACCAAAGTCAGAGGGCAAAATCCTACAACACCATTTCATCAAAAAATAAAGGATAAAGCTCCAATCCTATACAAAAAAGTTTCCAACTTGACTTACAATACGTACGCGAATGTAATAATTGGGCTACTACCTCCTACCGATGCCAAGTTTCCACATTCTACATCAAATGGGCCGTGATAAAAATATGTGAAACTCATGAACCGACATACGATCTAGCCTAAGTTTAATTCTTTCCAATTTTGGGATTGTTCAAGTCCGGTAAAGTCTTTAAGACTTTATTGATTCGGCCTAAAGTCTCTTTTTATCTGACTACGACGAAGCCATACCCTTCTTGGGTTATGATTTTAGCAGTTTAGTGCCTTGTGTTTATAATTACTACTGGCACCATCTGTCGGCAGTTCTACAGTATCAATCGTGTTTTTGCGGTAGTTAGGTTTTAGTTTGTGTTGATGAAACTTATACTATGATGTTCTATTCAATCTTTGAATTTGTTTTCTTTTTTTTATTCACAAAATACAATTAACATGAAGGAAATACTGCACAGACTGGTGGTGGAGAGCGGCAAATTAGGGCTTGCAATAAATAGGCAGAAAACCAAGCTTATGGTGATAGATCGTGCGGGAAAGCTAGCGGGCGCCGATAGCATCCAGAGTATCGATACCGTGGACAGTTTTATTTATCTGGGATCTAGTATTAATAATGAGGGCAGCTGCGTCCCGGAAATAAAGCGACGGATAGCCATGATTAAAGATGCAATGACGCGTCTCCAGAACATCTAGAAAAATCGCGGCGTAAGTCTTAGAACCAAAGCCCGTTTGGTCAGAGCACTGATTTTCCCGATTTTCATCTATAAGGTTGAGACGTGGACAATCCGAGCAAGAGAAAGACAGAGGATAGACGCATTCGAAATGTGGTGCTGCAGGCGGATGCTCCGAATCCCATGGACAGCCAAACGCACAAATGTGTCTGTCCTTTCACAACTCAATATCAAGACCCGATTGTCTACGGTTTGCTTACAGCGTATTTTGACTTACTTTGGCCAAATAATGCGAAGAGCAGACAGCAGCCTTGAAAAGCCAGTCATTGTTGGCAATACCGAAGAAAAGAGAGCACGAGGCCGGTCGCCAACACGATGGTCTGCCCAAGTGAAAGAAGCTACGTCCTCAAGCATATTCCAGCAGGTGGTAATAGCAATTTTGGACCGAAATCGATGGAGGCAGATTGTTCGCTCAAAGGGGTCCAGTGACCACGATCCTCAGTGATGAGGGACCGACTGAAGAAGAAGAATCAATTAACGCAGACCTATTTCCAGTCGTGGAGCACAATATACCCAACTAGAAATAGGTAATGGTTGAAGATGATAGTTCGTCATTTGCAAGCTTTTTCAGGTGTTCGGCGTCGGTCTACCTATATAAGGGCTATTTTCTGTCTAAAAAATATATTTCATTGGAGCAAGAGCGCCCAACGCTTCGTTTTCAATTGTTGTCTTCAGTAAAGGACTCATTTGATATAAAACATCTTCAAAGCGTAGATTTTTTTTTCACTGTCGTGTGGGAAACTAGACTCATAGAAATGAAATGAAAAATATTATATATATATATATTTTGATCATGAGACTATAGTAGCAACAATTTACTGAAATAACAAGAAACTTCAACAAAAAAGAAAATTGAGAACCCTCATTGCGAAAAACACTAAATCACAGCTGAATGAAATTCGTAATCCATATATTTTGAAAATAAGTTTGCTTCTCATAGACACCGTAATGCATTGGATAGTGCTGAATATAAAAATTGAGAATTACAATCGGTTGTATGAATTTGTTTGTTGCACAATTACCAGCAGTCTTATTGCGAAACTTCAAAGAATGGCGCACGCGTGTTTTGCATGCCTTAATTGCTTCATACAACTGTTGAGTTACCAAAACGAAAGGGAACGCGCGTGCTTCGTGCTGTCAAAACACTTACACAATAGGGGTGCAAATTTCCAAAGAATAAAAAAAAAGGAATTTGCCTCAGCCCGCTTTTTTTTCATCTATAACCCGCGCTCACTGCACCACGATCTTAACGATCAAGATTTTAACCCGTCGGCTGCCGACTGCCATTAAAAGCCAAGTGCATAAAGTCAAGAAGTTGGACAATTAAATCGGGGGGCGGGTCGTTTGGACCCGAAGACAGTATGTAGTTATAAGTAAGTTACCACGATGAGGGTTTGGCTGTTTTTGTGATCGTCCACTTGAGATTTGGTAGTCATGCTTTGGCCATAAGTTCTGGGAATATGTGAGTTGGTTGGAAACTGTTATCTGTCAAATTAGTATGTAGACGTGGGTGGTTTCTGTGTTGGTTGTAAAGTTGAACTGTCTAGGAACTTTGCCGGGTTAGAACTATTGCAGTATTTGTGTGCCATCAATTGTTTTTGGTGTTCAGCCACATGCATTTTGGAAATGTCATTGTAAACCCTGATGAAACACATAAAGATACTCTTATCATTACGCGTTTTTACTCTGTCGGGTTACCTACTCCAAACGCAAATCGTCAGTTATCACTCAACACTTCAAAAAAGTTTTTTTTTTGTGATATATATAAAATCTATAATTTGAAATTATAGTAATAAAATCATATAAAAAGTTTTTGAGCAAGCATATTCGGGAAGAAAATTTGATAGCTTAGGCACGATTTGCTGAAAGAACACCGAGAATAATATATATAGTTTCAGATATACGGAGCCATTTGGTCAGGGGCCTTTTGATATACGAAGAAAGAAAGAAAAAGTATTTAATTGCCACAAAACGACAAACAAACAAAACTCTGTCAGGTCCCCTTCTAATAGGCAAGAACTTATGCGGGTGGAACAGATCTATATAAAATTTCAACACCGCAAATTTTTATTTCCGAAGATAGACGATATTTACCGAAGGCTTTTCTTGGGATTTCTGTGAATGATGGAATAGAAAGCCAGTCAGCATTCTGAGAAATATTCTATATTAGTCCTCTTTGCCTCTATAAAGCCACCTCGGGTAACTGAACTTAGCTGGCTTCTAGCTAAAGTGCAATTGCTAAAGGTGGTTCAAGTCAAAGGTCAGACGTAAGTTATTGGAGTTTCCTCATAGGGAATTACTATTTTGGGAAACCTGTTTGATATTTGTGCTGTGTGTACCATTCAAATTTTTTGTCAATAATATCGTCCTTATAGTTAGTTAGGTACAGCTTAGTAACGGTACTGAAATTAAAATAATGTAATTAATTGGCAAAAAAGTCTGCGGCCAACCAAATAAACGTTTTCAAAAATATATGTTACAATTAGGCCAATAAACGGCACTTTTGTACGTTGTTACCGTTCGAAAGTGTGACATTGAAATTTATAAGTAATAATAATTGGTTCTACCGTCCATTAGGCAAATTAGCTTGTTATGGAGAAGAACGGACAAGAAACGCCACACCTACTCTATAAAAAAAGTGTCATACAATATTTACACACATACATTGACTCACATACGTGAGGACCATGCACCCAAACACTAAATACTACTACGCGTAGGTATAAAATATTAAAAACATTAACAGGGCAATTCATTAGTTTGATAAATAGGAACATGGTTCTCACATACTTAAAAATATTGCAAACATTGGTATCCTACTAATATGAAGCTGTATAGACTTATACAAAACTGGCAAAATGTGCGTGTACTATAAGTGCACCCCTTCCTAGTCCTCTGGGGAAGCCAAGCGTGATGTCATTTTATGTTTTATAGAGAGTAACTGATTTAGCCCAAAGATTTTCCTAATTTAAGTGTCAGTATAGGTAGAGAAATTAGTCGCAGGACAGATGGCCGATCAATGAGGATGAAAAGTTCTGGAGTGGCGATCGTCTACCGAAAGACACGACAACAGAAAGCTGAACTGATAATCTGGTATGGGCTTCGAGAAAACGCTGGATGGAAGAGGCACAGGACCGCTCGTTGTGGCCAGTTACGGCAGTGGACTCCTTACTACTGAAATGATGGTGACGATGGCAATAGTGTGTCTTTATCTCTTCCTGTGATAATATAACTATGACATATAAAACATATTATATCCTCAAAGGATTTAATTTCAGATCCTTAAAATAAAATATGAATACTAATAAAACAGGGGTGTAGAAACTTAAATAATTACACTCTAAATTAATTAGCAAGGGTAATCTAAAACGGAGCGGCTCATTAAGTGGGCAAATTGCGAGATTAGTTCAGTCACACCGTGCGGAGGCCATTTTGATTTTGGTCGTTTTAAATTATTTAATTCTATCTACTGGTACCGGCTTGACCAGCTGAACCCTTAGACTGGAAGTTGGCCTTAATAAAGTTGTAAAAAGACTATGCAGACTGAATTTTTCTGGTACCGGCTTCGCCTGCGTTAATTCTGATTTCCTCACTATTCACATTTACACTCATACTCACGCAGTCACTCACACACTCACTCGTGAGTTGTGACACACATACCACACGTTCATATGCGATCTGGCCTTTTTCTACGCATAACGCTCATTCATTTGCAGAGCAGTTTGTATAATTTTAAGTTACCCTTTTATTTTTAGACTTGCATGTTTACATTGTCTACATTTCAATTGCATAATATAATGATAAGTGGAAGTGCGGAGTCTCCTAATACAAGCAATTCCTTGATTAAAAGGTGATCGCCAATAATAGATATCGAAATGCCCTTTGTAATTGTTTTTTTTTTTTCTGAATTATTTCAAGGAAACAGGACTACCGAGATAAAAGTATCATAATAGGATACTGATCATGGTCTTTCTGAGCGCCAAGTTCCATCCTAATCTGTTCAACGTTTGAGGCATGATTGGTTGTGAAACATCCAATTATACAGCCTTTCACATTATTTTGTAATATTAGGAGGATTATTTTTGTAACAAGGTGAAAAGTATAGAACTCAACTTTAACACAAAAATTACATCGTTAACAATTTTTTTTTGACCTACTACTGCTTAACCGGGCGAACCTGTGGAGACTAAGCTTTATAGCCTCCAGTCATGCACAAAAATACTAAACCTAAGCGACAACGCTACCCCTAGTGGGGTCGAACCTCGGCTCAGGGCGTCGCTGGGGGGACAGGTAAGGCTGGATCTTAATAAAGTGATTCTACAATCCGTTCGGAATAAGCCTACGTGGAGAAAAACGGACAAGATCGTTAACAATCTGCCTACCCAACTATATATTGGTTTCGGCTTCCAGTCTAATCGGATTCAGCTCAGCTCTTTACAAAGAGTGACTGTCTGTCTGTCCTCCACAGCCCAGTAACTGATTAACACAATATCTCTTTGCAAGTCTGGTTGGTTTTCATGACAGATTTTAGGCTACTAACTACCCGTAACAACTGGCAAAGATCTACAGATGACAGTTGGGTCCACAGATATGAAGATAAACTAGATGACGCGATTGTTTGTACAGTCAAGGGTCAAAAGTGCAGTCATACTCTCCCAAAATTCAAATGGCAAGTTTTAGTAGAAGAAGTAAAATTATCCACAACTGATTTAATGTTTTGTATAGAAATGAATGTATAGATTTTCCTACTAACCGCGAAAAGTTGAAATTCTGCTGCCTACAAAAAAATTGCCTTTTCAGTTTTGGTAGAGTGTGACTGCACTTTTGACCCTTATAGTACTTCACGTGTCAAAAAACGGATTAAAATTACGATCAATGATCGTAACTTGAGCTTTTCATTTAGCATTATCCACAATAAAATTCCATCGAATTCTAGAAAAATGACTTTTTATGCCATATTGAGCTGTAAAGACTGTATAGAAAAAGTTGGCTGAGGCATTGGAAATGTTTTCTTTCATTGATAAATAAATTTTGTTTTTAAATTGTGTGTGAAAAAATGGCACGCTTTCATACAGATGAAGGGACTTGCGTTATCTAATTAGATTTATGTCTGTGGTTGGGAATAACGGCTTGACGTGCTTTCCGAGACACGGGGTTGTCTCGTCGGTACCTACGTAATGGATGCTCACTCATCTACGGACCGACCTCGGCAAGTGGAACCTTGGACCTTGAGGATTGGACCATAAAGCTTTTATTACTTAATCACGAGCTCGACGCGTCGTTAGAAGACCTAAAATTTTAGTTTTCGTATTCAAATTATTTGTGCTTCTAGGACAAAATGTAAGACATTAAAACCTAATTTGTGTTCTACTCAATTTTTCATAAACATGGCTTTAATAACCCATTCCCCTTTTTATACCTTTGTAAGCCTAGGTTTTACCAGGCTTATGATAAAAAAGATTCTCTTCCAAATTGTCCTGAATATTTAACATCATAACATTTTTATATTTTCCAGACTTAAGATCTTATCTCTTAGTAATACATCTGAAACATATTTTTTTTTAAAAGAAAGATTGAAAACACATTTATTTGTCACAAGCCACTAGAGCACACAATATAAATAAATATAAAACTAAACAATAATAAAAAACCGGCCAAGTGCTAGTCGGACTCGCGCACGAAGGGTTCCGTACCCAGGGTGGCGACAACTATGTATGGGGATTTTTTGCTTCCGGTTGACCTAGAATTGTCAATTTTTGAAAAAAAAATTTAAATTAAGGTAAATTTCAGTAATTACAAGTTTTCGCGAAAATCTAAATTTGCCCATATTTTTTTATCAAGTTGTTTCAGGACCTTGATTTTTATACACCTAATAAGGACTAAAAACTTCAGTATCTGACATAAATTTCAACTTGCTAAGTCCACCCGTTCATGAGAAAATCGGTGGTCACACACGGACAGACAGACAGACAAGAGAGTGATCTTATAAGGGTTTCTTTTTTTACCTGTTGAGGTACGAAACCCTAAAAAAGAGAAAAAACAATATAAATATGACATTGTGTATCCCACGGCTGCGCCAAATACAACGTACACCATATGTAACACATTTTCCAGCTACCTCGTTGGTCTAGAGGTCACAAATGTTAATACTGAGCACGAGATCTAGCTTAGTGTTATTGTGTTTTCTATCTGGAATATCTCAGTAGCAGACTTCAGGCTTTAGACAAGTGACATTTTATCACCGAAGGCGTTCCGATAGCGATTGTAAAAATGTCAAAAAAAGTATGGGAATGAAGCGCTATCGAAATGTCACGTGGTTAATCCCATAACCAGCTTACACCATCGCTGACATCGTATTACACTTTTGTCTAGAGCCTCCGCATGTCACTGTCCAATTATATCGATACCAAGTTTGTTGCAAAGGATAAATATTTAAATAATATCCAACCTGATTGCATTAGAATATCTGTAGGAGATTTTTTTTAAGGTGGGTCAGGTTTCAATCTTGTTGATTGTATATTAATACAAGGTACAATCCCACCGCACTATTCCCAAACCACTGCAACTCCTGAAAGCCAGAATCAACAGTGGCGACCATCAGAAAAGCGCCGAGGTAATGAAGCTCGACGAAGTCCCGGAGAATGAATATAACTGTCTTGAATCCCGCGAAATTAATCAGAGAAGAATAAAGGAGGAGTAGGAAAAACTCAAAATGTCCACTTCCCTTCATATCAAGCAGGTGACAGAACAAAAAAGGCCAATAGGCACAAAGGGTCGTTTACAACTGGGATAAACCCAGTTGCCTAGCACCACGGATAAAAATTTGCGTTATTGTTAATGGGTTCTAATATTGTGAGCTGCTATATTTGTTTCCAATAATAGGTATGGCAAAAACGCTTGGACGCACGGAAATTTGTTCTAGTTTCCACAAGGTCCGTATAGTAAACAACTCCTGATGCATTTTATTCAAAATAATATTGCAGTCATTCTGCCAAAGAATACACTCCCATAAGATATAATATACAGATTGTACATATTCGCAGTCAGATGTAGAACACTGACGTATAGGCGAAGGTGAATACAAGGTAATCGTAAACTGGCGAAATATGCCTGCTATTAGGTCCACCTGCTCAACCCTTCAAGCGTGATTTTATGTATGAATATAGCATTTAACCAACCCACTAAAGTTACTTTATATTCTGATTCTCATTTCTCCAACTCAAAAGAAACTGCACAATTTGATCACCCCATTTCAAACGCGATTGCGTCACACTGCACTATAGGATCGGTTCATACAGAAAGGAGCCACGGCGTCTATCGAGTCGACTGATCGCTCCGTACATTTGTTGCCTTATTTCATCCTATTGTCCAAGACTCTTCAATTTTCCAATGGAATTCCTTCGAAGTATCTTAGTATCTGTGTCTGTTATAAGTCTTTTTTTAGAGTGCTCCGTTCTGTAGGAACGTTTTTAAAAGGGTAAGTATGAAGTCGTAGGCTATCTTTCTGTGGGTAAAAGTACTCATGAGTATAAACATCATTTCTGAAATATGAAAAAAGGTATAACTGATCAGTAGGTTCAAATTGAATTAAAAAAGAATCCTATGTTCGCATAACTCAGAAAATGTAGAATAAAAACGTATAGAAGTCTGCTATTTTTATCAAAACATTAATCACACCTGAACTAACAGCGAAATTACACAATAATATAAAAATAGCACAAAAACTTAAGTTTTTACTTAACTTATTTAAAACATAAGAGCCAACTATTTATATTTTGTTGAAAAAGCCACCAACTAACTCACAACACATTTCCAACCGAACCCCGCAAACAAAAGCTAATACACAGTACCGTTTATAAATGGAATACTCAAAATCAAAATAGATTATACATATTTATTGCTCACTTTTAAACTCTGTGGTATCTGTTCCGTATTTTTTTTACCTTTTTATTCAAATTTCAAGACCAAAAGTTTCGTGGCATTTTTAGGGTTAAAAATATTTCATTGTGTGAATAAGTTGTTATTTTGAGGCAAATATTTTATTCAGTGTTGTTTATTTGGTTATTTTAAAAATGGAATTGTCGCGATAGAATATTTATGGGTTTTATCTAGTGACAATTTTATATATTGTACAATTTATTCTGTTGTTTCTGCTTTATTTGTACTGTAGGTATGACTCTGCGTTACCATTCTGGGATTATAGGCTTTCGCGTTATGTATGTCATTTCTAAAATATAATAATACTAGCTTCTTCCCGCGGCTTCCTCCATGTGAATAGTTTTTTATCTCAAGGCAATTTACTACCGAGTTGAAAGTGTACTACATCCTTATCGTGTACCAAGTCCTAGTTTATCCGTATGCCGAACTTGGTCTAAAATCCATTCTGTGGAACGTGCGAGACATACAGTGTTACTTTCGACTTTAAAATTTAGTAGTATATATTTCTTTGTAATTCTTTTTTTGGTTCTAATGCCATTTTCATAAAAAAACAACTTGATTTCTGAGTTTTGGCGGGAACGTGATGACGTCTATGTTGCTTCTCTGTTTTATTTACCTAAAATTGTGTTAAATTGAATATTAATAGTGTAAAAATGGTGGTTTTTTATTCTAATAATATAAGTGAACGTGCACGAGTGTGGGCAAGTAAAACACAGCGGTAGAACATGAGTTTGTACATGGTATCGACAAAACTCCGTAGAAGCTTCCAATAAAGTTACCACCATTTTATTGGGGCCTGACTAGGACATTGAACTAAAATCTAAAGAAACTAGAACTATTATTCTAACGTGACACTGGCTAACAAACCGTGCAAAGCCAAAACATAAAAAAAAACATCTAATTTCTTATGGAAATAATAGTGAACATTCATGAACAAGTAAATTGCGAAAATCATAATTATCCATCGTAAACCTGTCATAGTAACCCGTTAACTGGTTATTGAACCGGTTAATTGAATTTTCAATTAAATTGAAAAGGGATTTTGATGGCAATTTCCATTTTGCCTGGTAAGGACGGTGTTATGTTCTAGTGTATTATTGATAATATCCACGTATATTAATTAGTTGTTGAGAATGGAGAGAGTTCATTGTTAGTTAACATACCTATATGAATTTTAACAAGAAGGTTCATTGAAAATATAATGATAGTACATAACATACAGGGTTACAACCGACCAGGGAAAAGTCGACCTAGATCCGTTAAGGGCGTGTAGTACACATCATTTCTGAATGATTTCACTATGGAACCCCCCATCCTAAACTTAACCGTTTTCGAGATTTTCGAGTTTTAATTTTTTTTATGAACATGCCCAATTTTTCGGCTATTGAATTGAATATTTTGAAAAAAAACAAAAAACCAATAAAAAAACAAAAAAAATTTTCATGTAAAAAACCAAAAAAATAATCATAGGTAAGAGTCAAAAAAATTCAAAATATTCAATTCAATAGCCGAAAAATTGGGCATTTTCATAAAAAAAATTAAAACTCGAAAATCTCGAAAACGGTTAAGTTTAAGATGGGGGGTTCCATAGTGAAATCATTCAGAAATGATGTGTACTACACGCCCTTAACGGATCTAGGTCGACTTTTCCCGTAACCCTGTATAATACAGTTAACTTAAAAGTTAATACGATAGTGTTACTAAAGCATAGATTACTAGCACTCCGCTCGCGACTTCGTTTGCGTGATTTTGTATTTTATCCTACAGATGAGTTTCTTATGTGCAGTTAGTGATAAAAATAAGCTATTGCTAAATCAATAAAAATTTGGTTATCATAGATATCTAGGGCTTATTGGTTTAGGATGATTGGTTATATGAATTAAAGAATAATACATTTTAGGTTACCACCCCAAAAGTAAATTCTCTCCTAAAAACATAATAAAATAAAATAAAAATATGTTCAAATTATTCATTCTTTACTTCTCTTTATTTTTATGTTATATGTTAGTCAGGTTAAGCATTAAGATTCCTCTAAAAACATTTAACACCACTTATTTTTGAATTAGATCTTTCATACAAACAAATTTCCCCCTTTTTACCCACTTAAAGGTTGAATTTCTGAAATTTCCTTTTAATTGCTCCCCCAGAATTCTACATCAAAAACGAAACCTTATGTAGAAAGATTCTTAGCAAACTTTAACACCCGCTAATTGGTATTTTGGGGGTGGTTTCGAAAAACTTATAATGACAAATTCTATTGTTTCCTTAGTTTGGTATTTGCGTCATATTTCAAGTTTACTAACTCAAACTTCAAAAAAACTTCAACACCCGCAAAATCGTATTTTAAGAGAAGTTTCGAACTTTTAATATTAACAACTTCTATTTTATACTTAGGGTTGGCATCTATGCGAAGTTTCAAGTTTATTAACCCAAGAAATAATATACTTCCATACAAACTTCAACACCCTCTAAATCGTCTTTTAGGGGTATTGTTGAAAAACTAATAATGACAATCTTTATTGTTTACTTAGATTAGTATTTGCCCAAGTTTCAAGAATATTAGCCGAAGGAATTAGATGAATAATCTAATATATACTTTTAACCCTCTTTGTACCCACTTAGGGAATTAGAATTTTCAAAAATCCTTTCATGCCACATTTCATGCTTTTAGGCTTAGTGTTTTTGGCTGTGCGTTAATCGATCAGTCAGTAATTTTCTTCTTTTAAATATACACATATAGACTAATATTCTGCCCGCGGCTTTGCCCCCGTTAAAAGTACTTTATCATTCCAAGAGAAAATACGAGTATTATTGGGATGAACAGTATATTTGATCAAATCGAAGCCATGGTCCACCCTTATATCGTCAAAACAAACAGACGGACTTATTTTCGCATTTATAATACTAGTCAAAATTATCGTCTTTGATAACCAAAGGCTTTTATTTCTTTGAAAAAAGGTCGCAGAATCGTTTCACATCGACCCGTTGCACTTGTCTATAAGTCTATTAATAGATAGATTTATTTAGTACACACATAACACACAGCACAACACACAAAATCATAATTGAATAAGTGCAATTATAAAATCATCAAAAAACACACCGAAGATCAATAACCCCAACAGACCCCCCAAAAATCACAGCACATTACAAAAACCAACCAATTTAGCCTTCAAACCGGACCATCCCGATCTTTAAAAGTAGATATTTTACCATTTGCCCTCTACCCGAAGAATCACGTTAGCAACGTCATTATTTCAATGAGTCTTAGTTTTTCGGCTGACTTGTTATGAAGGGACGCAGGCGGTCCGGGTAACTAGTACGAGATCCCATCGCAAAAATCTTTGGTCAATTTGTTTTTGATTAAACTAAATTTTTGTAAAAGATACTTTATAGAAAAGTAGAATTAAAGCAGAATAGCCTAGCAATATCTAGCCACAATTAGAATTTTGTTTTTTTTTTAAACCTGTCCCCACTCTAGGAACTTCTCCTGTATTGCGGGTCCGAATACAACATCAACCAGCTCTTAGTAAGCCGCAAATTATGGGTTTCCAGATGCGAATAGGTAAACTGACAACACATAGAGATTGCGGCTAACTGAGAGCTGGCAAGCTTTTTTTTCTTTTTTTATACAGCACTTTTTTCAAATGACGTTGGATACACTTGAATTGCGGCTAAAAATATTGTCAGACAACCTTGCAATATTTTTTCTACTATCAAGTGTCCACTCAAGCAAATTTTGATGTATAAAAAAAATAATAGCAGATGTTAGCAGTGGGATCTTTGACTATTATGAAGGGACGCGGACGGTCCCGGAATCTATCGTCTTTGAGCTCTGAAACGAGAAAGGTTTTTGACAGAATTTATTGGACGTTTCTGACTAGTATATTTGGTAAATTGTTTTGGGAGATCGTTAGGTTGGTAAACCACTTTACGAACCTAACGATAACCAAGTTAATAACTATTATTTTAAAATGAATTAATAGTAATTTTAAGACTTAGAAAAAGTGATACTACACCAGCGATAACAATTATTACCGAAAATTTAAAATTTATAGGATTGCCATGAGGATTAGCGATTAAAAATCGAGGGTAGTCAAAAGTAACACAACAAATTTTTTTCTCTCCATTTTAAATTAATATAAAAATAGTAATATATAATAATTTAATACATTAATGACAAATATTGTTGGTTAATAATCCGTACCTGCCAGTGAAGTGTTATCAGCTCCAAAACAAAACTTATAATTTGAATACAATGGAAGCAATCAACCGCACTATTGCTGAAATGAGCAATCTGTTTGCTCAAAGAATGTCTGCGTTTGAAAAAGAATTGCAGAAGACTCCTTGCACCTCAGCAATCACCACATCAACGTTGGCAGCGGAGTTTGCCTCTTTCCGGGCATTTGTTGTCCAGGCGCTCGGTACTCTGCAGCAGCAAGTTGCCATGTTAGCACAGACCCAGGATAATATGGAGATGCGTGGACGGCGGAAAATTCTGTTGTTGCACGGAGTGTCGGAGGAGCAGGAGGAGGAGACTGCTCAGGTTGTGGCTAAAGTTCTCAAGCAGCGCCTCGATCTTGACTTGGCTACGTCGGGTATCAAGAGGTGTCACAGGATGGGGCGCAGTACATCTAACAAAGCTCGACCAATCCTGATCAAACTGCATGATGTGACACTCCGCGACAAAATCTGGTTCAGCAAAACCAAGCTGAAGGGTTCTGGTGTCACTGTGTCGGAATTCCTCACAAAGACCAGGCACAATGTTTTCATGGCAGCGCGGGAAAGATTTGGTGTGACCCAATGCTGGACGTCTGAGGGCACTGTGTTCGTACTGGATTCGAAGGGATTTCGCGGTAAAAATTTAGAAATCTGCGGTCGGCGGAAGGGGTTGGGAGAGGGGTGGGGGGGAGGGGGGTACCCCTTCTCCCCTGGTACCACTCCCATTACAAGGTAATTAAAAAAACACCGTTCTTGAGAAAAACCAATTATTGTAACCTAACCTCAAACCATTTTATATTCGCCTAAAAAGCATAGTCGACGTAGCCCCGCTACGCGGGGCTCCTATTTCTGTCTGCAGGGTTTACAGTAACCTAACACGAAGGGGATGTCGGGGTCTTAGTTCGCTCGCTCCGCTCGCTCACTAGACCCCGCCATCCCCTTCGAACCTAACATGTCCGAGTCGGAGTGCCCCAAGTCCAGAGCTCGCTTCGCTCGCTCTTGCATCCTAATTCTCATGGTTGCCATAGTAACATTGCCTTTTGTACACACATCAGTCGATTACGTATAAAATCGGTGTCCAGTGTACAAGCGGAGGTCAATCGTGAAGGCAAACAATTCGAGTCCAGAGGATAAGCCAAAGTCGTCGAATAAAGCCACAAGAAAAACACTACGAAACACAGGAAACACATTCACGCAACTCGAGGAGAAACGGAATGAACAACAAACGAATGACAGTGACACTTAGCATACTTTTTTTTTACGTTCCTTTTTGCTTATTTTTCAAGTCATTTTTTGCACTATAGACAATATCTGCAACAGGTTTGGTTGTCAATCGCCCATTTTAACGTTCCGTTTTCGCTTTTTATCCGATTTGAGGATAGAAACATTTTTCATTAATATCTCGAAAAATATGCATTATCTTGTAATAAGAGTAGTAGCGTTATAATCGGGAACCCAAGCCCTACTAGCTTTAACCCCTTTTACCACCCAACTATGACCGCACGATTGCAGATCCAACCCGTCGGTTCGTTCACGTGGGATTATTCTTGAGTTCCAAGCACGTGAAGACGCGGAAAAAGGTAGTAATACAGTTGCTATAACAGCATACTTCCACAGACCGATCATCCAATTTATAACCTCTAATATAAATCTGCTAACTGACCATATAGCCACAGGCCCTTCAAGCCTCAATAAACAGCTTCCACACTCCAAAAGATCTACTAAAACATTAAAGAAAAATAAACTAAAATCGCGGAAAATATCAGATTCTCAATCTGAGTTAACACGGTAAGTAAACAGTTTAGAAAAAGGAAAAAGGGAAGAAAAAATAGTTACTGAAGAAAGAAAATGTATAAGCGTATTCCACCGCTGAGGATTTTTTCCCTTTTAAGTGAAACTCGAGCTTGAGGCAGTACTTTTAGAACCTTTTTGTGTCGTTATAATATACTAAAAATCACGTTCTTATTTGCGTTTAGTTGTAATAGAGCAACTTGAGAATGATTTTGTCAGAGAAAGTTCTATCCACAGATATAAATATTACTAGATGACGCGATTGTAGGTGTTCGCGTGCCAAAAAACAGAGATGATCGTAGTCTGAGCTTTTCATTAAGCATTATCGGTACCGGAAAGCCACCAAAATACCTTTTTATGCCATATTGAGCCGTAAAAAATGTATAGAAAAAGTTGGCCGAGGCATTGGAAATGTTTTCTTTCATTGGTAAGTAAATTAGTTTTTAAATTGTTTGTGACAAAGTGGCACGCTTGGTTTTCATACAGATTCAGGGACTTGCGTTATCTAGTTGGATTTATGTCTGTGGTTCTACCACTATTTTCTTTTATAAGAATTTTGACAGACGATATTCATCTGTTTTTTTATCCAGAAAGCTCCATCTTTTAGTTCCAATTTTGAAAACTGAACTTGATAGGTGTCAAAGATTACAGGCTCGGATTGGTGTTACAATGACACAAATGTCACTTGATGCTAGGATGTCACTTAAAGTAGAACTTGGCCTTCAGCGGTCTTATAAATATTATAAGAAGTAACTGAGACACTTCACAGGACCGGGCCTTGTAAATATTTAAGCATAATATGTCTGTACTTTCACCGCACTGAACAATCCACACGATATATAATTTTTATCCAATCCTAAATTCTAATGAATGTTCAGGTCTAGCCAGAAATATTTTTTGACAGCCAGCATGATGATAGGTGTAAGCAAACAACCTTCGTAGTAGGTATTCTATCTACAACTAAAAACCTATAAGTCGTCATGCCTTGCAGACCAAATTAGAGGTTCAACGTTTATACTCGTAAGCAGATAGAATGAGAGAGAGAGCAGAGAGTGACATTTCACTTCTTTGAGTGACCTTATCTACACATTAAGCCAGCGTTTAGGGTGCTGGGCACTGGGAGTCTAATCTCTAAGCACGAAGTCCGTAATTCTACTCCGTATCACATACGGACGCATGATTCGTTCGGGTCCCGATCTACTAATGAATGACAACACAATTTGACAATTGTACCTACTCCAGATGTGTTTTTACCCGTTAGAAAAAATTAATCATTACGGAGTAGGGTCCACTCCAAATTGCAGGAGTACTTTCGGACGGGCCTGTAACTTCGATGACGGAGTTAAGGAGTAGAGCCCCTGACGCTTCATGCATCACTCCTTATTTCTTATACGATTCCCAGATTGGTAAAAAAAACTGAGACATTACACACAAATATCTAAACACCAACTCAATTGTATGTAATTCAGGTCTCAAGTAAGAGGTTTCAATTACGCTCAATGTACGTACAAATTACTGTTAAAACTTTAATTGTTATGTTTAATGTAAAACTTCTGGAACAAACTTTGTTCGGATGTTATCGTCTTGTGTGTTTAGGTTTTCGAGACACCTTTTCTTTGCCTAAGTGTTTTCGGTGTTATGACCAAAATGACCCAATAAAAGCCCTAAAGTGAAAAGTTTTAAGGGCAAAGCAAAGCATTTTTGTTTTGAGTTAAAGGTTGACTGGACAGTTTTACATTAAAGAAAAATATTAAACAACTGTTGTGCAAAGAGATAATCTCTCAAAGACGTTAAAGGTCACCGAAGGGACTCCGCCAGACATCGGCAGTTGTAAAGTAACAAAGAACAAAACCTCTAAATACTGCATTTCTACCATACCTACAGAAGCAGCCTGTTTCATTCCAACTGACTAACGTCAGTGAAAGGGATTGACATTCAGCACGTTGGCCTAGTATGTGTTAGTAGATTTCAAATTATCAACAACATATCAGCCGAAAGAGGTGCATCGGCTTATTGCCATCGACCGGTATTCAGAGAACGCCCACGACTCTCACCACTTTATTAGAGGTCTTCCAATGCCACCATGTAAGGTACGCAGTCGCCAGTCTAGGATATTTTAGCCTCATCGGCCATCAGTTCTTCAAACAATGTACCCTGCCGACTGTTGTATAATAATTTCGATAACTTATGCGAGTGGATATCATATGTTTGAATTTTGAATGGTTGGTTCTTGAACATTACAGTTTTATAACTAAGAATGATGGGTCAGTGGATACGAAACGGGGCACTATGAAAAAAAGACAAAAAAAGCATTATGAGTTATCTCAAGGGCATTAACTTTAACCTTGAGGTCAAGGACAAAATTCTGAAATCAAAGATCTGCGATCCTCAGGAGCAGTAACGGGTCAGTATTCATGGTTAGTGACCTTCATATCAAGGTCGAGTGACCTTAGGGTCATGAACAAGTATCTTTGAGATGACCTTGTGATCCTACAGGTTATGTTACCTTGGAGGTCAAGGTCGAGTGACCTTGAAGGTCATGGTCAAGTGACCTTCTTCTGCGTCGTCGCCGGCGCTTCGTGCATTGCAACCCCTTCGCCCTCACATATCAAAGGATAGGCACCCATGCCCTCTGCAGTTTCGGCTTGCTGGTCGCCTCGACCGTTACGGCTGGCACGGGTGCCTATGCTTTGATAAAGTGTACAGGAATTACTTTCCCGTCGCGTCTCCGGTTTTTATTTATAGTCTAGGGGTAGCAGCTAAAATACTACGTGAAGTTGGGGTCAAAAATTTCAATCAATAATTTTATTTTTAAGTCCCAAACGTCTTTGTTAAATGATTTCTTTGACATATTTTTTTAGACAAACGGATGCTCGGAGACATAAAACACCAAGACGCTTTTAGCCTTATATTTAGGTGTTATATATGTTACGGCTAATACCCGAAGTGCGGCTACACCTAGTATTAGTGCGGCTACACCTAGTTTTAGCCGGTTAGAACTAGGTGTAGCCACGCAACATAGTCGACGGAGCCCCGCTGCGCGGGGCTCCTATTTCCGTCCGCAGGGTCTAAAGTAACCTAACACGAACGAGATGACGGGAGCTGAGTTCGCTCGCTTTGCTCGCTCACTTCAGCTCCCGTCATCTCGTTCGAACCTAACCAGTCCGTGTCGGGGTGCCCTAAGCTCCAGCTAATACTAGGTGTAGCCGCACTTCGGGTATTAGCCGTAACATATACATTAAAATTGAAATAAACGATTTACATTTTTTTTGTTTTTTGCAAACAAAATTGTCTTTTTTTCTCAGGGCCCCGTTACGTACACTCCTGATGTCTTCCTTCACCGTTAAAAATAACCTTAATTAATTTGCGCCACAGACCACGCAGTTATCTTTAAATTTTCTTGAGGAGTGGAGTAATTTTACCTGTGGCAACATTAGGTAAGTGCGTTAACATTAAAAGCAACGTAAGTGCTAAATGGAATGGAAAATTAACTAATGAATTAGATTTAGTGGTGAAGTGTGGTGACATCGGGAACGTTGTAGGTAGATGAGGTATTCTTAATAGTAGAACTTATACAATATTAGCCTGTTACTGTCTCACTGCAAGCCAAAGGCATATTCTCATACAGGGGCACGAGCAATAACCGGTTGAATGCCGAAAAAAATAAAAAGCCACTGTCTCGCGTGAATCCACGTTTCAGGCATTAAGTGGAGTATTCACTACGCTTGCTCAAGACGGGCTGGCGATATCATACTTATCTTAACTAGAAGATTAGGTTTTCCTTCACCAATGCTAGCGTTGTTCAAGATAAACCTAAAAAGTATATATGCATTGAAAAAGTCACATTGGTACTTGCCCAGATTTGAAGCCTAGACTTCAAACACGAGCACTACGACAATTTTAGGTGAATCTACTATCAAAAATTCTGTCTTTGTGTGTTTATCAAAATTTAAATTTTGTTTGTAAAGCTTGGGCAATTTTAGGTTATAGTTAATGCAAAGTATGTTGTGACGGCATCCACTATTGGATATCTATATAAAGTAGGTAAAAGTGTCGTGTCTAATATCATAATGTGGTATTTTTAACCGACTTCCCGAAAACGAGGAAGTTCTTAATTCAGACGTTTATATTTTTTTTATGTATGTTCGGGCATAACTCCGTCATTATATAAAGGATTTGCAAAATTATGTATTTATTCGAAAGAAATTCATTCTGAAATGGTCCAATTTAAATTTGGTAAAGATCTGATGAAGAACTTCGCAGATATTCAAAAGAACTTTTCAATAAATGACGGCAAATCTCTCGGAATTGCTGCAATCGAATGTCTGTTTATTGTTTACATCATTTCATTACATACCTTTACGCCAGTATGCTCTAAACGGGTATGCAGGTGTATAAAATTCATCCTGGTACTCTCATTTAATTTTGGAACTCATTCAACTTCAATTTCGGAAGGCGGTGTCAAAAAACGAAAACAGGAACACCGACTTCCGAAATTGAAGTTATTTTTCACTTTGTAGTGTTTTTGTTTAAAAGTCGGTTGTATTTTTAGTTAAAAAGTTTTTACCTAAAGAATTACCTACATTAAAAAAATGTGCAAAGAAAAAAGGGTTGTAGAAAACAGTGTACCTATTTGTAAATGCTTTTAGTAAGTTTGAATGTCGAAAAGTTTTGGAATGGCGACCGCGCACCGGCAGACGCAGCGTTGGTCCTTTTAGGTGGAGCAACGACCCTGGTCGGGACTGCGGGTGTCCGGCAGACCGACGCACAGAACTGATGACTGACGTCTTTCGGTTGTAATTATGATGATGATTATGACAGAATATCCTTGGGCTTTAGATACTGAAACATTCTATCAACGATAACGATTGTCAAAAAAAAAAAAGTGTAAGGAATTGACATGGTCTGCCAAAATGTCAAATGGTCAATTTAGTAAAAAAAATGTACTCCTCTTGACAAAGGACAGAAGCCTCTTATCAATATGTTAACGGGCAATAGACCGTACCTATTACAATTTCAAGACATTTGTAAGCCGCTAGGTATTAAAATAGATTATCAAGCAATATTCCAAAGCCTAAATAAGGAAGATACTAACACTAGCAACCAATGTTTTAATCCAATAATACTCAACTCTGCAACACCATAGATACCTATAGCCATAGAACCTGAAATCACCAAACTTTAACCTCAGAACCAAATTCAATAACACGACACACAGAAACCTTGTAATAATTAAGGTCTAGATTCCACACTGGAGCCACTGAATAAATAAGTACAGAAGGCAAACTGCATAAAATGAGCGAAAACGCACGCACACATAGACATGCTACATAACATGTCTATGTGTGCGTGCGTTTTCGCTCATTTTATGCAGTTTGCCTTCTGTACTTATTTATTCAGTGGCTCCAGTGTGGAATCTAGACCTTAATTATTACAAGGTTTCTGTGTGTCGTGTTATTGAATTTGGTTCTGAGTTGAGTATTATTGGATTAAAACATTGGTTGCTAGTGTTAGTATCTTCCTTATTTAGGCTTTGGAATATTGCTTGATAATCTATTTTAATACTATCTATTTATACTATCTATGTTACACATACAGCGAGTGCAAGCGAACAACGCGACTGTGTTTTTGTTCGAGCTTGCCGTACGTACGCGTCTATGTGTGCGTGTCCCTGTTTTCGCTCGTCCATAGCCGCAAGTCGATTACAAGGTTCAGCAACGCTTACCGAAGTCGGTCTGTGGATAAGTTACCACACATTAAATACCGAGAACCTTTGAAAACCAAGTCAAACTGTTGCTCCCAGATCTTATTCAAATAACTTTACAGCCATGACGAATGTTTAAAATACTAAAAATCTGTGCCTCTGAATACATTTAATGGATTGAAGCATAAATGGGCTTTATCACAAAACAAATTTTTGTCTCTAGATTCATGGCAATACAAAAATTATTATGACAGCAAAAAATGTATATTAGTGATAAAACTTGCCCGAACGAACTTCTAAAGAAGATTATTGAACTTCAGTGATGCATTTTGGCATGCATGGCCCTTGAAGAGCAATGCATGCCAGTATGAAGTCTTGCCAAGAATGATCGCGAGTATCGTTTTACCCAGTAACTGGATTTTGAAGGTCTGATAGGTAATCACTTCATGTAAAATTCTGGTGTTCAGCTGCATATACTTAGACTGGACCCGAATAGTTGGGACGAGCCTAGGCAGATTATTATAGAGTAAGCCTTCTGTAATCATCTTTATTCTGTGCCAGTATGCGAGTACAGTGTTCCACACGTCTAATTGAAACCTCAGCCGGTATCTAATGCGATACACCTTAATGGGATTAACCAATTAAACTAGTTTTCTGCTAAAATGGGAGACGTACAGAATACGGAGGTACTGAGGTGTTAGGTTTGCGCTTTTAATTCTGTTTAATGTGTCTAACTTAGCTTTGTAGTTTGTTACTATTATCTCGTTTTTGTTGGCACTGGATGTTTCCCATTTAAACAGAGTTCTTTAGCGTGTTATGTGTTGTGTTCCGTTGCTACTGTTGTGCATACGCCTTGTCTTCGTTTTATGTCCGGATCGTAATAAGAACACATCTGTATATTATATAAAAAACTTGACATTAATTAGCAATCGCTTACCACATTCAAAATCTAGAGAGGATTTGAATAAAGCGTCTGCTAATTAGATGCTAAATAGCTTCGTAATTTTTACACAATAAGGCCCATAAAAAAGCATTAACCACATTAACTTTGGCCAGTAGTGAGATAGCACCTATTTTATAGGCTAAACAAATAAAGCAAAAAGCAACTTATAAATATTCGCATTACTTATGCAAATTCACAACATTCAGTTCAACATTCGTTATGCAAGCAATGTGGAGGATACATATTCGCGAGCTGGCTGACCAAAAACAGATGTATCCTCCGACTGTACAGCATGATTTTTTTGTTGTTTACGTCTTTTTAGTTCGCTTTGTAAGCAGTCGAGTTTTGGTTATTTAGTGTTTTTTTTTTAGAATTAGGTACATATATCTTTGTAATCACCTTTTAAAACCCTTTATTTTGATACCGCATACGAAAGGTTTGGAAAAAAAAAATTGGGCCTCCACAATATGGCGTCCAAAATCCGCCATTTCACTATTTTTCAATTTTAATGTAGCCAGTGACACTCGCAGGTTTAAGATGAATCGATTAACGTAAGAATCATCAAAATCTCTAGAACGCCACATAGGAACAAACAAACATACATACATAGACTGATAAACGCATTACCCTCCTTCGGCAGTCGGGTAATAATAATAAATAGTAGTACTACTAGTGTAATACAGGAGACACTGATCTGACTCGAAACATGTTCTCTTTCAATCCAGAAACTGTTTAGAAAATAGTTTTTGAGGGCCATGTCGTCGTCACTCTGAATACGCTCAATCTCTGCCCATTTTTAAAACTATGGTAAATAATCACTACCTCTCTCTTTAGTAGTTGTTTTTCTTGATTTCTATGTTTTTGTTCCATACTTATTACTGTGTATGTTTTTCTATATAATATATATATGTATTTATTTTATATATGAATAGTACACCAAAGACTACCTACAGTACTGTTTTTCCTTTCATTTTTAAAATCCATCCAAAGCTTGTCTTGGAAAGATCGCTTTGAGCGATAAGGCCGCCCATTGTGTCACCTGGTGTAATGTTTTCTTCGTCTATACTTTCTGTAACTTATATGGTGTACATAATATAGAGTATTCTATTCTATTCTACGAATTCTCTTTTATTTGTCTAGGTTTTTAAAGCTTCAAAACCAATAACACAAGTCACTTAAAACACCGTTTTCCAATAACACATTTCAGGTATCCAAAGTCAAACCTCGGGATTTAATTATCGACACATTCCTTCTCGCAATCGGAATTTATAAGTTGCAGAAAATTAGAAAAGTTGGATTCATTTCAGGTGCTTCCGCGCCAGGAATCAGAAGTATGGAAAACTTTTCAGGGCTGAAACGAGAGCGATAGTAAGCACTGGGAAGTTTCACAGAAATTATGGAAGTAATTATGGTTGGCATTTTTGTTGGCAATTTGGTGAAGATCTTATGAAGAACATAACTCTTCAATAAATAACGGCAAATCTCTCGGGATTGCGGCAATCGCATGTCTGTTTATTGTTTATACCATTTTATAACATAACATCACGCCAGTACGCTCTTAAGGGGTACGCAGATCTCTCATTTCACCGGTTATGTTAATGTTTCATGATATTCGGGTAATCTATTCTGGCGTTATAGATACCTTACTAAACAACTTGCCTATTAGGCAGGTACAACTAAAAAGTGAAAAATAAAAAAACTTTTCACAAAAAAATACTACCGACTTCCAAATAAAAAACCTACAAAGTGAAAAATAACTTTGTTTTTAGAAGTCCGTATCCATAACGCAATGAATTGGTACCTATGAAAGATACCGACTTCCAAAAATAAAATTATTTTTCACTTTGTAGTTTTTTTTTATTTGGAAGTCTTCAATATTTTTTTGTAAACAGTTTTTTATTTGTTATAAAATGTCAATATTGAATGTGTTACTGTGTACGACGTATTTACATCACATTGCACCAGAAATCAATCACCAGAAATATTATTCTGTATCTGTCATCTTCCAATGAGTTACAGAAATATTTAAATTCGATTAGTGCTGAATACAATAGATTTATTGAATAGAAGCCTAAATGGGCTTTAAGGCAATATATATTAATGCCTCTAGATTCATGGAAATGTTCTTAACAAAACTTACCAAAATTATGACAGAAAAAAAGGTATGTTAGTGATAAAATTTGGCCGACCGAACTTCTAAGGACGATTAGTGAACTTCAGTGATTTCAAGAGCCATGCATGCCAGTATGCACCTGCGCCTGTAGCCAAGTTGACAATCTACAATCGATAACGGTAGTAGGAAACGTATCAATGTATGGGAATGACACATCTGCAATTTAGTCACGTGTTGTCAGACCATACAACATACAAATAGAAGGCGTTAACGATTGTAGAAAGAGATTCGATACGAAACGTTTGATACTTGGCTAGGGGAGCTGTTTCAGCTAGTCCAGTCAACCAATCTCACTAGTCCATTCGTAATGGACGAAATGGTTGAGTTCGATCAATAGATGGATGCAAATCGCTCTCGAATCCAATTACAAACGTTAAAGTGATTTTAATTTAATCTAAATCTGTAACTTGGTTTGCAAAATAGCGCGTTGCAGTTCGATTTGAATATCATTTGATATAGAAATGATTAAATGGTATTTCAATTAGGATATTTAAAATAGATTTGTCATTATACCAGTTAAATGAGGCTACATTAAGCAGAATATCTCTAATGCTAGCTAACAGCGTATTACATGTATTTTTTGTAGTTTTCTTCACACCTTCTTATATATAAAAATCAATTGCTGTTCGTTCATCAACATCATCATCATCATATCAGCCGAAAGACGTCCACTGCTGGACATAGGCTCCCCCAAGCGTTGTCACATTGACCGGTCCCGTGCGTCCCGCATCCAGTGGATTCCCGCAACCTTCACTAGGTCATCTTTCCACTTGGTGGAAGGCCTTCCTACGCAACGTCTCCCGGTTCGCGGTCGCCACGTTGGTTCGGTTTGCTGTTCGTTAGTCTCGCTAAAACTCAAAAACAGCTGGACCGATTTGTATAATTCTTTTTTGTTTTGTTTGCTAGAATACAGGGAAGGTTTAAAAACAAAAAAAAAAGATAGGTATGGTAGGTAGGTAGGGTAGGGCAGGAAGGTATGTAGCCCGTTGACGGGAGCAAAGCTGCGGGGGACAACTAGTAGACAGTAAATATATTAAATAGTTGCTTTTTACGTAGACAATAAATTACCAGCGGCTTCGCATGCGTGAAAGTTGCATATTATGGATGCCCTCGAGATAAGCAGATTCCTATATCCTTCTCCAAGGTTTTGAATCTAAATACAAAAAATCATTAACGCGGTGTAGGCATGAAAACGTATGCAACAACAGACAAACAGAGTTTCATTTGCATTTATAATATTAGTTTGGGTTCATGTAAAATCCGTACGGTAATTCAAAAAGCTACCTAAAAATATTTTAGACACAAACCTATAGCTGCGATAAAGATCTATAGAAGAATCCTAAGCAGGATCCATAAATCAGTGCAAACCAATTAAAACATTACTATTTAGTTAAATTTGCCTCGTTCCCCACGTTCCACATAAAACTGCATTGTACACAAATCGTCCTTAAATGAGACGGCAACGTTATTGGAAACCAATGCTTAACCGGAATTTATTGTTATACATTTAACCTGAAATTAAACACTGGTAATGCTGTAGTTGAAATTGAAGACACGTACTGTGTTTCAAGCGAGGTTAAGCACGTTTCGGTAAGCAAGTCGCTTTTGTCAAATTAATCTTTCACTTGACTTGAATTCGATAAGAATTGTGATGGCGTTTGTCAAAGTTTGCGTTTGCTGTGCAATTCCAAAAATACTCCGCATTGCACGCGTTTAAATAATAGATAATTGTTATCACCACACATATACATACCTACACATACTAAATACATACAAAAATCACTGCATACTAAATTGATCAACTGCAATCACTGACCAGTCTGTCACGTATTATTTATTTATCAATCAACCAATCTGATTGATAGTATTTTATTCAGTTCTTTTTTCTGTTTTTAATCTTAGTTTGTTCATGATTTTAGATATTTTTAACCGACTTCCCAAAAAGGAGGAGGTTATCAATTCGACTGTTTTTTTTATGTGTGTTCAGAAATTTTTACTGGGTGAACCGATTTTGATGATTCTTTTCTTGTTTGAAAGAAAAAAAGATTCCCATTTAAATTTCATCAAGATCTGATGAAGAATTTCGGAGATATACATCAGATCTCTTCAATAAATGAGGGCAAATCACTCGAGATAGCTGCAATTTCATGTCTGTTTATTGCTTACACCATTTCATATAATAACATCACACTGGTACACTCTAAAGATGTACGCAGGTGTGAATAGTTCACCCTGGCATACTCTCATTCCACCGGTTTTGTTTAAATTTCATGTTATTGGATTAATCTATCCTAGCTTCACTTTGGGCATTATTGGTACCTAGCCTATAGAACTGGCCCATTATGTACCACAACTAAAAAGTGAAAAATAAAAAAAGGTTTCTACAAAAAACTTGCTTGCTAAATCGTTTTTACAAAAAAAAAATACAACCGACTTTAAAATAAAAACACTACAAAGTTAAAAATAACTTCAATTTCGGCAGTCGGTGTCAAAAAAACGAAGAAACGAAAACAGGAACACTGACTTCCGAAATTGCAATTATTTTTCACTTTGTAGTGTTTTTATTTGGAAGTCGGTTGTATTTTTCTTTGTAAAAACGATTTTTATTTTGAAACATCTATTGTAAACAAGCGTCAACAATGTGGCTGATTTCTGTAACAAATGTTTTTACCTACCTCAGAAATCATAGCTTCTATTATTTTGATGTAAACATCTTATTTGTAAATAAAAAAATATTTGATTTTATTGATTTGAGTATGATAATATATCTAGACCAATTAAGAATTTTATGAGATAATTATGAGTAATGAATGTGATATAAGATATTTCCTTTATTAATTTTTTTATAAAATTAGTTACTTGACATACTTTCATATTTCTTTCTTGTTATTGTATAAGTGAAAATTAAGTATCCGCACTAATAAACCTTATTTTTAAGACTGTTTGATCCGTTTCCACAGAAAAACCGTGCAAATGGTTTTGTGGGGCATAGTTTTTCAGTTAAGATTTTATAAAATTGTATTTTAATAAATAAAATTAATAAATAAACACACGGCCTACTGAACAGCAATGCAAAGTAGGTACAGTACAACTATTTTCTTAATGTTCCTCAGCAATCGACGCATTTCCGAATACAAACGAATGCTAATTACCATATCCATCAATTATTACATTTATCGTGTTTAATAATTTGAATTCAGAACTAAATACTTTATTGTTGTTTTGTTTGGTTTTCCGTGTAAACTGTATAGAACTGTAAAACTATTTTCCTATTTGCCTTTAGCAGCTTTCCTCTCATTTTTAAAATAAATTACATTAACTTAAAAGTGCATTAATAACTCTATAAACTTCCAAGTTGATTGAGAGCTTCCGATCTGCACCAAATGCAAAGGGCAACTAATAGAAATCCAACGACTGACGAAACACGAAGTTTGCCGAGGGACATAAAGACAATAGTTGAACTGTATGTACAAGGTAGGTTGTAAGATACGATTGACAAAAAAAGTCCAAAATTCATTCATGACCTTTCGAAATGTCACGTGGTCAAACCCAAACATTTTGGGCTTTTGACAATCGTAATCGCTGATGGAATAAGCTGCTAAACTGTAAAGCCTTTACTGATCCTACGTATTTATCTATTTCATCGACTGTACTTTCTCCAGGACTCACAAATCATCGTTAACAGCGACTTCACTAAAATTGTAAGATATTGCTAAAATCGAACTTATTTCGCTGCAGCTGGAACTTAAATCCGGACTTTATCCTTCGCTTTAAAATACATAGTACTCGTAGGAACGGGCTGTTTCAACTAAACGACACACGGTTTTCAAGATTTGGAGAAACATTTTGGTAAATCGATGTAAAATATTCGAAAATGTTAAATATGTTGCGGTCTCTATCAGTATTTTACATAAGTGACTACCTATCTTCACCAGGTCCAACTAGTGGGTGGCCTTCCAACGCAACGTCTGCCGGCTCGCGGTCGGAGGTTACGGGGTTCTGCTGGATGCGGGACGCACGGGAACGGTCAATGTGGCCACGTTTGGGAGAGGTCTATGTCCAGCAGCGGATATATTTCGTCTGATATGATGATGATGATGACTACTTATCTGACCTCCACATTCCACAATCCGGTAACTGGGTAATACGATGTTTCTTGGCATGACTGGTGACATACTTTCTGGCTTCTGACTACCTGTAAAGACTATCAAAAATTTTCAAATGACAGCCGGGACTAAAACCTTTACATCCATTCGGGGCTCGTAGGAGTATCAATATGTAAAGAAGGTCACCTATCCATGGATCCTTGGTGAGTGTTGCTTAACGACGAAAATCAATCCGTGGAGCTGTTATTATTTAGCCTCGAGCTCTTTTTATAAAATAAAATAAAAATAACTTTTGTCTCCTAACCTAACCTATTTACAATACTTTTTTATAAATTACAATACTTTTTTAATACTTTTTTATTATTTACATTTTACAGCTACGGTTGGTAAGGTTGTCTTTTGACGTAGTCCTCCTCTAATTCCATCTGCTTGTTTCGGTCCATAGAATAGAATAGAATATTTCTTTATCTTTTATTGTACCCCATAAAAGTTACACACCTCCTTCATAAGAAAAACTTAATTATATGGGTACAAAGACGGTCTCATCTCTGACAGCGATATCTACCAAACAACCTTTGAATGGACAGAAAGTTTAAATATAATCTCTGGTCTATTGCTGTTTATCTCCACTCCTTTGGCAAGTCATCCTCCCATCTCTTTATCTGACTTCTTCTTTGTTTCTTTCCAATTCTTGGGTACTATTCTGTATCTATTTTGGTCCATATCTCTGTTTTTGTTCTCCACATATGTCCCATCCAAGTCCAATTCAGTGTTCTTGTCTTTACTCTCATATCTGCTCTTGGCTCTTTCTATACTGCCCCCTATATTTCCTTATTCATAACAGTATTTTAGTTTTGCACTCTCGCACTTGACTTTTGTCCTGGTGTATATGTGGAACTAATAACACTTTGTTATGACTTGTTCTTAATAGTTCACATAAATGCAGACTAACACCTCTGCCTCACTCTTCGAGGAATAGTGGCTTGATGTTATTTTTATGCAGACTAACCCCTGATTTTTGAAATAATAATCGTAACCTGAATGTTTGTCAAACTCTAATTCAACACTAATCTATACTAATATTATAAAGAGGTAAAGTGTTTTGAGTTTGTGAGGTTGTAATCTCTGTATCTATTGAACCGATTTAGATGAAATTTGGCATGGATATAGTAAGAAACCCTGGTAACGACAAGTGATAGTTTGTATTCCCTTGGGATGATAAAACACTTTTTACGCGGGCAAAGCCGCGGGCAGAAGCTAGTAATGTTACAAAGAGGAAAGATTTGTATGTTCGTAACGAATAAACTCAAAAACTACTAGTCCGATATCAAAAATTCTTTCACTATTAGAATAGTACATTATCCTTGAATAATAAAGGCTATAATATTACAAGAAAAATTAGGTATCCCTACTAAAACTTCAATAATGTAACCCAAAGTAGTAATTTTACCTATAAAATTAATTATCGGGTGCGTGCTGAGAAACTATTGAAGATACATCAAAAGGGATCCCTTCTTTTCGCATAATGTTCTTTAGCCTAATATACTTCGGCATAACGATTTTGGCACAATTTGTTTTGGCATAATAATACTTTGGCATAATTTTTTTAGGCATACAATTTATGTTGGCATAATCATCTTAAAGACTAATTTGTTTTGGCATAAATTTCATTCGCATAACGTTAGTAGGCCTAATGACTATTAGCATAACGTTAGTAGGCCTAATGACTATTAGCATAATAATATTTAGGCATAAAATTAATATAAATAACAAAAACAATTTTCATGCAAATGATTTATTATACATAACATTATGTAACTTAAACGATTTTTCAATCGCAAGATAACTTTTATCTGAAGAATATATTAGATGTTTTGACAGTTTTTGTATAAAAAAATATGTTAATCAGTTAACTTCTATTATGAGAAATAAATATGGAGGTTATTCCTCAGATAGAAGTTAACTGATTGAAACAGTGGTCCTTAATTATGTATAATTATTTATTTTAGGTGTATATTTTTAGCAATTGCTTGTAAATATGCTAGTTTAGAAGCATACTCATCTTTTTTACTAATAATTTTTTCAATTCTTTTGGTTTTGTCCGTGTATTTTTCCTTTTTTTTTTGGTATAAGTGATGTTCCGACATCCAGTTTATCTATTTCAATGGTTTGATGTTTTATTTCTTGAACGATCTTTTTTGCCAAAAAATAAAATCCAGGATGGTGTTTTCCCACAAAATGTGCAAATCTATTGTGCCATGCCTCTGCATGATTTTGTGTCCTAAGTCTATTTTCCTTTTCTAGTAGATACGTACTCCAGACTTTGGGTGGAAATGGTGGTGGTGAACTTGTAGTGCCCCATACACAATTCTGATCAAACCAATTTGCTATAGTTTCTGTAACAATTAAATAATATTGTTGGTTAAAAATTTAATATGATGTGCAACAAAAGTTAGTGACAGAACCGAATTGCTGCAAAACCGACTCTACGTAGTCTTGTTTGTCCTACCCCTAGAGTGTAATTTAAAATCGCGTAGGCGCGTAGGGTCGAGGCGGCCCACGGGCTGAGGAGCAGGTGGCTGCGAGCGAGGCGCCGCGGCTGAGGCTGGCCGGCGAAGCCGGCCAACAAGCCGAAGCTGCGGTGGTGAGCGAAAGCCGTCTGCGACGATTAGCACGCGTGGGGCCGCCGGAAGCCCGCAGCGCCGGAGCCGAGACAGAAACCCTGCCTGCTGCATGCTTGCTTGCATGCTGCTTGCTTGCTTGCATGCTGCATGCTTGTTTGCTGCATGCTTGCTTGCATGCTTGCTTGCATGCTTGCTTGCATGCTGTATGTGTAAATAAATTTATGCTTTAGGATATTATGCTTAAAAAAGTTATGCTTTAGAACTTTATGCTTAATAAATTTATGCTTTAGAATATTCTGCTTAATCATTATTATGGTTAGAGAAATTATGCTTAAAAAAATTATGCGTAAGCTGTTATGCGTAATTATATTATGCAAAAATATAATTATGCCAAACAGAATTATGCTAAGATATATTAGGTCTTAAAATTTTATGCAAATGGATAGGGAACCACATCAAAATTATGTACTACATGACTAATGTACTCATTATTACCTACAAAAAAATTCACGAGTAAATATATCTAGGAGGCTGAGGGTTGGAGATCGCGGCGGGGGAGGAGTGCCGGTATTGCGGTGCGCCGCTCTCCCTACCTGCCGCGGCCTGGACAGGGTAGCCACCGTCTGATGCCAGACGCGCTGAGGCCGCAGGAGAAGAGGAGTGTTGGTATTGCGCTGGCCGCGCTCCCTATCCCCTGCGACCGAAAAATGGTAGGTGGCGGGGCCATTGACCTTGACCCGTCAAATGGGGACCAAGGGTGCCATACACGGGGTAGGTATGTAGAGTAGGCGGGTAGGTGGGTAGGATAGGGTAGTGTAGGTAGCTAGGTAGCCAGTTGACGGGAGCGAAGCCGCGGGGGACAGCTAGTTAGACATAAAAACTGTCAACCTATGTCATCGAACAAGGGTTCGACACGATCTTAACTCCAAATATTCAATTCAGAATCCTTTAATGAGTTTCAACTTGCATTAAAATATCTTCATACCAAGTCAGACTATTAGAAAGATTTATTTTTCCAAAGGCTTTTAGAGATAAACCTCCTTGCTAATTAACTTTGTAATTAATATGATGAACCTGTCCAGACTTGTGTTCCTTATTAAATTAGACGCGATTTATATTCAAGAGAAAAGTCTGAAAAATTGGATTTCCTTTTTTATTTACGTTGTAAAGTTGGGGCTACTGAACTTTTCTGATTTATGCTTGGTTGGTTTACTAGGTCAGATGGAGATTTTAAAGTGTAGTGGTCTTTAATTGTTGGTTGGAAATCAGGTTCTGATTTCAGCTCTGGTTTCTGGGAAAATATTATTGACGCGTAACAAATTAATCGCAAATCAATTGAAAAGTTCAAAATTAATTCAACCCATGACAGCAACTTATGCTGATTTTACTGTTTTTAACATAAAATTTTGCGAAAATTGTCATTACAGAACCATGGCCTGAGGTATTTTTTTAATTACGCTATGTTGTCCCACTGTTGGGCAAAAGCCTCCTCCTAAGGTACGCATTACGAATTAAAAAAATAAAATAACACAAATTATCAGAGTACGTAGCACAGGAACAATTCCAACATAATCCCCACAAAACCTTCAAATATTAACGAACAACAATCACACCGAAAATAGCCAAAATTTCTTGAGAAGTCCGCAAAAAAACTACAATAAGAAAAGCTAACATCTAACTTTGACATCTCGCCAGATGTCCGTCGTCGTCACTTTTTACTTCTTTTCGTAAAAACCTTCCCCTCTATAGCACGATATCTCAGCCTTAAGGGTCCTTTTCCAATAAAGATGCGCTATACATAGCGCATCTTTAGTGGAAAAGGTTGGTGAGTCGAGGTTGTGCGAGTATGCCTAGCGGAGCTGTGAAAATATGTGAGTGTTTCCACCAAAGCTTTGCGAGGTAGCGCAAGAATGATGCGTAGTAATGATGTAAAACGGTGTGAAGCTAAGTGGTGCACACATCCCTCAGACGCATCTCTCGCTTTTTGTAAGTAAAAATACATGTTTCCCGTAGCCCACCAGTAGCGGTTAGTTTACCAACTACAAATAAGTTAATATTCTTTTCCTTTTTGATTTTCGTACAAATTTACGGTTTTTGGATCTTTTCCTTTGCTTGTGCTTTAAACCCCGCTTCAGCTTCAGCTTCTTGCCATAATTCCTGGTTCCAGGTCAACGAAAAGTACTCTATAGGGTTGGATTCCCTTGCGATTCTTTTGATTTCGTTGATCTAGAAGTTAGATTTTTTCAAAGCTATAAGGAGTTTCAGAGCTGAGTATACGATATTAATTTCAATTTGAAACCTCCAGGCGTACCAGAGAAAAAAGTCTTGACACATGAACAGACAGGATTTCTTTTTTTTTCTTTTGAGGACTGGAATCCTAAAACTGAAGTGATCCCATTCTCTTCTTCTTCGTGTTGCTGGCACAACGGCCGTTCGTTTGGTTCAAAACTACACCACTTCTAGGGCATCGTCTGTAGCAGCGCATAGATCAGGATGCATGTTTGGAGGCACAGAGGACAGAACAGGGGGTCGAGCATGGTTTACGACTTTGCACCACATACACCCCCTACTGCTATTCCGTCACGGTAGCCCCATTTTCAAGATTGGAGTTACACCTTCCAACTTAGGTTCTGAAGCGTTTCAGGGCTTCCAGGTAGACCACGGAAGTTAAGACCCTACAGGAAGATGCTCACTTGGTGGTGATCTCATTTATAGATATTTTTCTCGCGCATAGTAGTCTCTCTATATAGCGCGTCTTTGGTGGAAAACCACCCTAATACATCGCCCAATTCAAAATGGTGGCCAAGTCCAAAATTAATCCTGTAAAAACTTGGCAACTGAGACTTTCATAAAATAAATGACAATATCATGCATAGTAAATATCTCCTCATAATTCTTGTACTAAAATGCTGGCCTTTTTAAAGTATTATAAAGAAAAGTTAAGAGGGGAAACTTGGCCCGATGGCTAAAAATGATTGGTTAAACCAATTAATTATAGAAGGGGAAAAGGGATGATAAAGTTGCCAAAATATAGTTTTTATATGTCTAACCTAGATACATATGGATTTGGATCTTTGTTATAGAACTATTTTGTTACTTAAAAAAAGTCGCAGTACTCTTAAAAGTTGGTTATTATTGTTTTTGGCTACGGTGGAGTAGTTCGGTAATATAAACTTTTTATGTAATGTAGTAAAATTGTCTGTTTTTTAATGTTTCTAAAAGGAACTCGAAATACTTATCCGATTACGAAAATTCTTTGACAGATTGAAAGTTATACGTACTATCTCCGTGTGTCATGGCCTACTTTATCACTAAAATAAGAATGAACTGTTCCTGTGCAGCGTGTAAGCGATGCTACGGCAAAAAGCCAGTGATTGTGACAAATAATCTTCCATGTTCTAATTCGGACATTATGGATATAAATCTTTCTCATCATCGCCATTGTAGCTGAAAGACGTCCTCTGCTTAAGGCGATATATACGCCCCAATGTTAACGGAGTACTGGCCGTGCGCCCGCTCGGAGCCAAAATATCAATTTTGAACCTCCTTTTGAACAGTTTTGTTTGCAAAACATTATTTGATTTACAATTTTCATATGCTATTTCAGTTATGAATAAATTCCAGACATCATTTTTTTTGTGTAAAAATATTTTAAACATCCAATTCGTTTTGGAGGAGTATCCAAAAGTTGCGAAAAATATCATGTTGCTAACTATTTTTTTAAAGCAAAACTATTTGTTATACGAAAAAACCATGTTTAAAAGATAATGTACATGAAACAATAATAACTACATATTTTTTCAAACCTTTTATTTAACCTAGCCGTTACTAAGGAGTATGCTTTAGAAAGTTACCGTTTTACGGCACTAAAGCGTATGTAGGCCCTTAATATAGGCCTCCCCCAATCGTCGCCACATTGACGGATCTCATGCGTCTCGCATCCAGCGGATTCTCGAAACCTTATCCATGTCATTGGTCCACCTTGTATAACTATTCTTTTTCTATTATTCTTATAACAAGTATTTCCAAAAAATATATCTACACTCCCATTCCAAACGAAGGTTCAAAAGTCCATACACTCATACATTCAAGTTCTAACTCAAATAGAACTTAGCAAAGTTCGCAGCAGGTGCAAGGCACTGCAGACATTCAGGTGTTAAGTTCAAAGATCAGAGGGCTTAAGTAGTCTTAAGTTGCATTACGTAATAGTCTGTGCGAATAATGGATGCTATGAGAAATAGAAGGACGCGAGATAGGGAATTAATCGTTTTGGTTGTGTTTAGTTTGATAGAGTGGAAATTAAATAATAATAAAACACGCCTGCCTTGTCAAAAAGTGAATTTAAAAAATTAAAAATAAGCTAAATTACTGAAAACCAATATTTTCAGCGAAGTCGGGGGACCTGTAAAGAACTGTTCCAAGGAATCGTCCCCGTCTTCTCTGAAAAGATTGTTTTCCAGTCATTTAGCTAATTTTTAATTTTATAGTCCAATTTTTTATTCACTTTTTGACAAGGCAGGCGATTTTTTTTTTAAATTTTATAGTTTATTTCATACATTCTAGAGATAAAACGATACTTTTGCAAACGCAAACATTTTTTTTAATAAGCTTTCTATGGGATTTTGAATAGTACCTACTGTTTTATTTATTTAGTTTCTTTTGTTATGTTAGTGAACGAATAAATATTATGCGACTACCTCGATGTTAGGTAGTCGCTTTCTGTAAAACACTGATTTGCATTTACATCCGGTTAGACTGAAAGTAGGCCTCAACATTGTTTGAAAATGGCTAGGCACACTCAATGAATAATCAAACAATAATCTGCTAGCCACTTTACTAAGCATAATATCATCTGTCTGTCTGTTAAAAGGTTGCGTTTTGTAAACCCAAAAGCTACGTACGCTCTGACAGACAGCTTACTTATCACGTAGAGCCTAGCAGGTCACCTAACGTGTACTATTGAAGCCGGTTGCGAACATTTAAAAACGTTCGCTTCATCGTTCGCACGAAGCAAACCGCCTGTCAGTGCAGATGTAGCCTAATAGAAAGCCATTTAATTTCATGTATTCACAATCAAACTCATTTATTTAAAACACTGATTGCGACACAACTAAATCCATATGTTTTAAACCCGTCTTAAACTTCTCCACAACCAATACACACACGAATCAATACCTTTCAACACAATACGGCAGTAAACCAACACAACACAATTCATAAAGCATAGAACATAATTGCAACTGTTTCATTTTGCAACGTCGCAAACAAGTACGTTTTGTTTGCGGTCGCTCGGAATAAATATGTATTGATATAGGATTGTTCATATTAGTGCGGACGATATTGGACAAAGTTGGTCGGATTGCAAATGTGTTTTTGCTGAGTTGTCAATTAGTAAATATTGTGTTTTCATTAACAGATGCTGTTTGTTGTGTTGTTGTGTTTGCGGCTGATTCAGCACATGTATAACTTCTTGTATTGTTTCTTTATTCCACCATAGCTTATTAACGGCCTAACCGATATCCATGTATGTGGTATCGTTAAAATCGTTGCGTAAACCCGCGTAAATTAAGGTTGTGACAATTTAAAAAATAATAATGGTGGAATGGTTCACGAAAAAAAAGGAAAAATATATTTCTCATAAAAAATTGACTACGTATGCTATCATCGACTAGAGCTTGCTTAGTGCATAACAAAAATATATAACAGTAGTATTCAATATGCTAAAAACTTATTAAAAAAAAAATGCGTTTGCAAAAGTATCGTTTTATCACTAAAAGGTATGAAATAAATAATAAATTAAAAAAAAAAACACCTGCTTTGTCAAAAAGTGTTGGTTATGTGTTTGTTACCCTTATATGATGGATATTTTTGCATCTAAGGCTGCAGTCAAGTGCATTATATCGTGGGGATATCGATTCGGGGTCAAAAGTAAAAATAAAAGTTTTGTTTTTGGCTTTTGGTGTGGATAGGACTAGAGTCTGCCAGTGGATTCGACCGCGTGAATGTTGGAAAATAACCCATTTATTTTCAAGATAGAAAAATCTATGTACCAGTCCCTATTATCTCCATACCAAAAATCATCACAATTGGTTTAGCGGCAAACTTTACAAACAAACAGTTACTGTCTGTCTGTGTATAAATGCGAAAGCAATTATGTAGTTACTTTTCAATTATAGTATTTAAATACAAACTCCTTTTTGGAAAGTCGTAGGATGAATAGAGAAAAGATACGAGTAAAAAAAAGGAACAATAAATATATACATAGATACATACATACCTATAAACAATGTTAGGAAGGAATGATAAATATATACTTAGATACCTATAAAGGTATCTAAGTATATATTAGTATTATTATTAGTATTATCTAAAGTATCAGGATGGCTGGTTGCCATCATGATGTTCGAGGGAGCGCATTCTAAACTGGGATTGCCTGGACAAAGAAGGACGAGTGAATAAATCCAGAGCGGTGAGAGGGACATTGTAGAAGACGAATATGTAGTGATAATATATTACCACAAATGGCTACAGAAGCCTAGTTCCAGTCTAAGTGCAAGTCCTACTAGCACTTGACCAGTTTTTATTCTTAAATTATTACCAAGTAGTTAGGTATATATAGAATTCCGAAAGTGGGTTCAAAATTAAGTTTTAACCAGTACACCTATGTAACCAGGTCTGTGTACAGTTTTTTTTTAATGGATAGGCCATTTGAAACAACTCACTGAAACTCAACTGTAGTTTAGTTTTCCATTGTGCCCCGCTCTATTTAAACCCATGCCATCGCAAGTTGATCGACATTCCTAACCTGCTGCATATTGTATGTGCACACTGACCATGCAACCAGGCGACCATTGAACACCACAAAACCTAAAAACGTTACAAATGGACTAGTATGGGTTGGGATAATTTAACTGACTTCGAAAAAGGAGGAGGTTGTCAATTCGACTGTTTTTTGGGTGAACCGATTTTGATGATTCTTTATTTATTTGAAAGCTGGTGCTTGTCATGTGGTTCCATTTATTTTTCATCAAGATCTGATTAAGAACTTCGGAGATATACATCAGAACTCTTCAATAAATGACGGTAAATCACTCGGGATAGATGCAATCGCATGTCTGTTTATTGTTTACACCATTTCATAACATAACATCACACTGGTACGCTCTGAAGGGGTACACAGGTGTGAATAGTTCAGCCTGGTATACTCTCATTGCACCGGTTTTCTTTAAGTTTCATGTTATTGGGTTAATCTATTCTGGCTTCACTTTGGGCACTATACGCATAGGTACCTAGCCTATAGAACTGGTCCATTATGTACCACAACCAAAAAGTGAAAAATAAAAAACTTTTTACAAAAATTACAACCGATTTCCAAACAAAAACACTACAAAGTGAAAAATAACTTCAATTTCGGAAGTCGGTGTCAAAAACGAATTTTGTATCTCGAACTGATTTAGATGAAAAATAATCATAAACTAAAAAGATAGTTTAAAACACTTTTTTATATAAAAAACTGGCCAAGTGCGAGTCGGACTCGCGCACCGAGGGTTCCGTACAAACAGCTACATTCACCAAAATAATTTAATAACATTACTGAAATTCATACATAACATACGAGGACACCGAACATTGCTCTAACGATAAGATAAACAGAATTGAGGGACTTTGCTGTTGGAAACCTGTAGTCCTGTATACATCGACATAAGTCGCGGTCATTTTATCAACTGCAAATTAGTTAATAATATTTTGTTTTGTTGTAGATACAAATTTACGGTTTTCAGATTTTTTCTTTTACTTGTGCTATAAGAAATTGCTTCTTGCCAAATTTCATGATTCTAGGTCAACAGGAAGTACCCTGTAGATTCAGATTCCCTTGCGAGTGTAAAATATGCGTCATTAACGTCTGTATCTCTTGATTGCGTTGATATTTTTTCACAGCTGTAAGGGGTTGCAAATTTGAGTATATGATATTAATTTCAACTCGATACCTCCACGCGTTTTCGAGATAAATGGTCTTGACTGACAGACGGACAACAAAGTACTCCTATAATGTTCCTTTTTTTCCTTTTGAGGTACGGAACCCTAAAAAAATATCCTTTTTCACAATAATATTGTTCAAATCCTTCATTTTAATACATGATAGCTTGTCTTTGGATTATTTTACATAATGTAAGAAATAACATGTCAACAGACTTTCGGCGTTCACTGCCAGAAACAAAAAAAAAAAAAGAAGGCCGTTTTTTCTCGTTCTGTCATATCTTCTTAATTTCAAATTTAAATTAAGTAAGTATGTGCTTCCAAAGTTACAATATTTTTTTAAATGTGTTTTTTATCTGATTCTACTTTTTCGCAACCAAGCTTTTGTGGCAGCATCCGATCGTGTAGAACCGACAAAAGTTAATTTGAATACTCGAATACGTTCGAACTCCTTTTGATCGATTCGAAATTGTTCGAATTTCGAAAACGATATTAATTGAAACCCAAAAGTTATTGCACCTCTGTAATGGGCAGTAATTCAATTAATTGGTTTCAAAACGATTTTCATTTTGAGCGTTTTATTGATTGTAAGTGATGTTTAAGTTTGATGAGTTTTTGATCTGTGAGGCGTTTATAGCACTTTGATCTTTGAACAACCATAAAGTACACAGGGAGTTTTAATTATAACATCCTAAAATATACTCTACGGATCAATACTTTAAAGTTTGTTTGTTTGTTTGTTTGAACGCGCTAATCTCGGAATCCACATTTATGAGGAAAGCTATAGGCTATTTAGTATTACGCTAAAGTTCTTGGTTAGACTTAAATATTAATATTCGTAAAGTAAATCGGAAGAAAAAGCACTATCGAACTGCTTTATCTGCGTGAGCTGTGGTAGTGACTAATTATACGTAATTACCATGTTCTACAAAAATATTGATTTTTAATAGATGTATCAAAAAATTCAGTACACTATATATCTATGTTTTATAAATAAGCCTAATATATTAAACACAAAACCAAATCTGTTTATGTCCGTTACAAATTTTGAAACCATCCAATCGAAGTTCCCCAAACCGGTTTCATTAGAAATTTAAATATGCGAAATTGGTTTTAGACAAAAAAAAAACAAATTGGTAGGTAGAGTAGGTAGGTAGCTAGGTCGCCTTTTGACGGGAGCAAAGCCGCAAGTGTACAGCTAGTGTTTTAATAAGCTGAAGAATGAATAAGGCCTATAGATATCTGTCTCACATTCTTATTCCTCAGCTGTTCTGATTCATGTTCTTTGGCTGTCTTTTTCTTCTTAAAACTCATAGAGCTTCATTAACTCGGCGCCTTTCTGATGGTCGCCACTATTTTTGTTACAGGAGTTTCTGAGTTGCCTATATCTGGCAGTGGTCCGGTGCGGCTGGCTTGTAACGTTTGAGAAAGGTAGCCATGCATATGCCACGAACACCTCAACACATATACACACGTCATCTTGAATTGAAAAATAAAATAACCAGCACCTACTTTACCTTATCTCTTGCCACCTTACCGGCGGCGTGACGTTACTCGTATGTGTTATTTCTGTACTAAAAGGATAAACATAGAAAAACCGAGTAAGTCGGTACAATAAAGAATCACAACCAGAAAACAAACACCAAAATCTTCTAACATCCTGTATTGAAGTACACGTCAACACTCAAGTGTTTCGCAATAATTGATACATGTTTCAATTGTGCGCGACTGTCCCGCGGGATTCAAGATTGTGGGACACGTTAATTGGTTGTTCAGATCGCATTGTACCTGTTTGTGGTTGGTTTTATTTGAATTTCGAATGCGATTGGTATTCGAAGGCGGAATTGGATGGTTTTTATTCTCTAGGGATTAATGTAAAGTTGGTAATACCGAGGTTGCTTTTTATTTTGTATTTTGGTAATGTATTTCTTTTCTGGCTTCAAAATTAAAATGTATTTTTCTTATTCATACTATTACTAATATTATAAAGCTGAAGAGTTTGTTTGTTTGAACGCGCTAATCTCAGGAACTACTGGTTGGAATTGAAAAATTATTTTTGTGTTGGACAGTCCATTTATGGAGGAAGGTTGTAGGCTATATAACATCACGCTACGACCAATAGGAGCAGAGTATATATGAAAAATGTTGCAAATAAGGGAAAAATTATTCCTTTTTGAGAGCTTTCGTTGCTTGCGCTGTGTCAGTGGTTAAAGTTATGCAACATTCATGTATGTAGGTTAGGTAGGGTAAATGGGTAGGTAGGTAGCCAGTTGACGGGAGCGAAGCCGCGTGGGACATCTAGTATTGTAATAAAATTCAGGCCAAGTGCGAGTCGGACTCACGCACCGAGGGTTCCGTACAAACAGATACAATCACCAAATTTAATTAGGTAACATTACTGAAGTTCATAAACTATGAAAGCACCGAACATTGCTCAACGAAAAGAATAAGTTCATAATCGCAAAAAAAAATTGGTACTGTTTTCGAAATTTAATGTTTACTTGTGCTTAAAAGGAGTCAAGCCTGTGAGACACGTTGATTGGTTGTTCAGATCACATTGTACCTTGTTGACGGTTGTGGTTGGCTTTATTCGAATTTCGAACGCAATTAATAGTCAAAGGCGGAATCGGATGGTTTTTATTCTGTTGGGATTAATTTAAAGTTTTAAAGTGCATTAATATTCGGTTGGTAGCAACGCAATTGCTTTTTGTTTTTTTATGGAAATGTATTCCTTTTCTGGTTTAAAAAAATGCATTTTTTATAAGGGCTGCAGTTTCTGTCATCAGTGTATAGTATGAAAATGGGCAATTAACTTAAATATGACAGCACTCGTGTATTTCCTGAAGAGTTAGGTAGGGATATCTTTGGGACAATCCCACCGCACTATTCCCAAACCACTGCAACTCCTGAAAGCCAGAATCAACAGTGGCGACCACCAGAAAAGCGCCGAGGCAATGAAGCTCGACGAAGTCCCGGATATTGAATTTAACTGTCTTGGATCCCGCAACGAAATTAATCAGAAAAGAATAATGGAGGAGTAGGAAAAATTCAAATTTCCACTTCCCTCCATATAAAGCAGGAGACAGAACAAACAAGACCAATAGGCACAAAAAGTCGTTTACAACTGGGATAAGCCCAGTTGCCTAGTAGGTACCACGGATAAAAATTAGCATTAATATTAATGGGTCCTAACATTGTGAGCTGTTATATTTGATTCCAATAATAGGTATGGCAAAAACGCTTGAACGCACGGCAATTTGTTCTAGTTTCCACAAGGTCCGTATAGTAAACAGTTCCTGATACAGCCTGTACATTATTCAACATAGTATTGCGTTCATTCTACCAAAGAATACACTCCCATAAGATATGATTTGCAGATTGTACATATTCGCAGTCAGATGTAGAACACTGACAGGGTAGCGATATACCTACTTATAGTACCTACACTGACATTTGCCCCATGTGATAAAGGGTTAGTCTATTGCCACCAAAATGGTACAATTCCAGTCTCCGGGTTGCTACTGAAGAATTCTTGGGAATAAAAGAGACTTTGCCAGACTCGGGAATCAAAACCAGGACCTCATCCTAAATAGTAGCGCTTGCGACCACTAGACCAAAGTGACAAGAAAATACAATCAAAATAAAAATATTTGTAGGAGAAGTAGAACTTGAGGCTACGGCTGCGAACAAATCACCTTCTAACTTAATCATTCAGTTTTGTTTAATTGGCAACATTTAGCTTCTGATTCAAATCACAGTTCGATTTTGTTCGATTGACAACACTTATTTTTATGTCAAAATACTTGATTTTGATTGGAAGTTTCAAAACTATACTTTGCCGGATGTGTTGGCTGTCTTATCAAAAAGCGAGGGTGGCTGCATTATGACCGCCTAGAGTGGGTTCGTCCGGCAGTTTTCGTTTCGAGACGGGGCGCGAGCAGTTACCTGTGGCACGGGAGCAGATCTGAGGCCGGAGCGCGCTTTTTTGTGTGGTGAAAAAAAGTACCTACCGAGTTTAAGCGGTTGCCGGGTGGCGGAGATAAAGTGACTGTGAAACGACTGGTGTACGAATCTCCTGCTTGGCCATTGGACCAGCTCTGATGGCATAGCTAATACGTACTTTACTTGCTTTGTGCCAGCATTAAACCAAACATGTCGCTCACGATACCCAAGAGAGACATGGAGCATGAACTCGAATTTACTGTGGAGAGTCCTCCTCAATAAATAATATAGAATAGATTATACATAAAACACACACACACACACCTGCACTACATGTGCTATCTGTGCTGCAATACATTACTTTATATTCAGGAGGTTACCAGCACTAACCACAAACCCTGCTCAAGTACTCAATGAAGCCAGTACCGCTAATAACCGGTTTATACCAGATACTTGCGGTTCATTCAATTATCGGCATGCATTCAGTCTCGCACTACTGACATGTTGGTAAGTGGTTTTGCATAACAAATTGTGATCATCAGTGGATACTACATAACCCCAATAATACATAGATTGAAGGAGAATGTGGCTTCTTTTAAATCAAGACTACTGCTACTGAGAGATTTCAGAGAAGATAAAACTGAATAACACTTTTTCCTACGTTTTACTAATTGGTACGTTTTGTATAATATGTTATGGACCAAGTGGTTTATACGGCATTATTCATAATGCATGGGCAATTTGAAAAATCCCAACATGAGTTGGCAATATGACAAAAACTATTGAAATAAATAAATTGACTCAGCTTTCTGAATAATGCCCATCACTTATTGGACCGGGTAACATTATTTTATTTTTATATTTATTGTCATTTTGATATTAGTTTGAATATAGAATAGGTAAGTATGATTACTATTTAAGCAAAAAAGTCGCTGCGCGGGGCTCCTATTTCTGTCTGTAAGATCTAAAGTAACCTAAAATGAAGGAGCTGAGTTCGCTCGCTCACTTCAGCTCCCGCCATCTCCTTCGAACCTAATCTATACCAGACCTAATCTATCGGGGTGCCCTAAGCTCACGAGCTTGCTCCGCTCTCTCTTGGACTAACTCATTGACCATAAGTATCGAATTGCCCAACCGTTACGAAGCAATATTCATAATGACCAGTCAGTATGATAAATATAGAAGTTTAAATCTGTATTCAGTACATTGTCCGATTTGCCGACTTTATTATAAAAACACCTATATACTCTACCCATGTTTGCAAAGAAATAAATGACTGATTGACTTGAGTAGATACAAAATACCCGGGCATTACACATACATATATACCGGTATATACCAGATACTTGCAGTACATTCAATATCGGTATGCATTCAGTCTCGCACAGCCGATACGTCATCAGTGGATACCACATAACCCGAATAGTAGGTAGATTGCGGGTCTGTTTGTACCTGAGAATCTTCTTTATATATTTTTTATTCTATTTTCTTATTGGTAACAGTATTTCATGACGATAATTGTGAAGAGAAAGAGATGTGTGCCACATTAAGACGACGACTGTCGCACACGACCTTTAGGGTATAAAACGCGCACTCGTTCCACACCCACGCGATCCAAAATTTAGTAGATTTTTGTATTTTCCTTAAAATTCTAAGACTTTAAAAAAAGTGCTCGGATTAATTGTCTTTGAGATGGTGACAATTTTATTAAAATATGCCCGGCGGTTTTGGAACAATTTTTTTGTCCGTGTTAGATACAACTTTACAAATTAATTACACTATGTTATACGAATAAAACTCAACATTTTCTGAGATCAAATTATTAACAGAGTGGTCTTATATAACATATATTTTTTCCAAAAAACTACATGTAGCCGTTTAGACGCGATTCTCATTTTAAAATCAGCTACTAAGGGGTATCTTCGCCTTAAATAGTAATAGCCGTACGGGTTGATCTTCAAGGTTAAGTAAGCGTTTACCGAGGTCGGTCCGTGGATAGGTGACCGTCTTTACATAGCAAGTTTCTTCCATGCCTCGGCAAGAATGTTGAGCCGTTGGTCCCGCCTGTCGTTTGAAGGTTGTTACATAGACGGTTACGGGTAGTCAGAAGCCTGAAATCTGACACCAGTCTAGGCAAGGGGTAGCCAGTTACTGGGTTGTGGAGATCAGATAGGCAGTCGCTCCATGTAAAACACTGGTACTCAGCTGAATCATGTTAGACTAGAAGGCGATCTCAACATAGTTGGGAAAAAGGTAAGGCTGCTTTATAGGCTATAGGTTAGGAATAATTATATTTATACTCTTCAAAAGAATCAAGGCGATTCGTTGCTCTTGAATAATAATATTACTGCACATTCATAGAAGTGGTGAAGTTACTGAAACATTTACGAATGTACACAACAATACAAGTTACTTGGTTTACATCCTCCTACTATTATTTAATAGCTTCTGCCCGTGGTTTCGCCCGCGTCAATTTTTAAGGTATTGATGTCACTCACGTGTCTGTCCGTCTCTCTGTCCGTCGTCTGTCTAACACGTTTTACAGGTAAACGTATGGACTTACAGTCTTCAAATTGTTGATTTAAAGCCATACAAATTGTCAAAAAATATTTTTAAGTGTTTTAAAGCGACACCCGCTTTAAAACAGAAATTTCATCCAGAGCCTTTCAGCCGTTCTGGCGTGATTTAGTAACAAACACCCATACTTTCGCCTTTATAATATTAGTAGGATGTAAAATGTGTAAGTTCGGATGTTTGTTAATCAATCACGCCTCAACGGTTGAATGGATTTGGATGAAATTGGGAAACAGGTAGACCGTGGCCTTAGAAGGATACAGGATACATTTAATCCGATAATAAGCATCATCGTGGTATAATTTTCAGCTTACATACGGGCGAAGCCGCTGGAAAAGAATATTTTATTTTATATAGAACTCGCTGTCCCACGCGGCTTCGCTGCCGTCAACTGCCTACCTACCTACCCTGCATACATGAATGTTGCATAACATTAACCACTGACACAGCGCAAGCAACGAAAGCTCTCAAAAAGGAATAATTTTGCTCGTTTTTGCAACATTTTTCATTTATGCTCCGCTCCTATTAGCCGTAGCGTGATGATATATAGTCTATAACCTTCCTCGATAAATGGACTATCCAACACAAAAAGAATTTTTCGATCCCAACAAGTAATTCCTGAGAATGGCGCGTTCGAACAAACAAACTCTTCAGCTTTATAATATTAGTATAGATGTAAGCAGAAAGTATATTTGACTTTAGTAAAATAAGTGGATAACACATGAAAATCAAACACAGAAATTAAAAAGACATCAATCCAAGCGTACCTACATCAAGTGTCTAAAAAACTTTATGTGCTAACAATGAAAAGTAAAACCATTGTCTTCAAGTTCAATACCCTCTGTACAAACTAATTAATCTTATTCATACTCTTCATAAATCATTTAAGACACAACATTCTCCGTACATTAGTACCTATTCTCAGAAATTTTATGAAATAATATTTCATTTTCGTTTGAAATTAATTTTTAATTACCGTTTAATCTGTGGTATCTTTGCGTCTAAGTCAAGTCACGTTAATTTACTTTTGATAATAAAATTATATCTCGGGTTTTTTATATAAAAGTTTTGACGGGACAAAATATTTATGAGACATTTTTGCAAGTCCAAATGTGGCGACATTTTTCGTACACTTAAAATCCAATTTTTGTAATTAGGGAAATTGTTGTATTGCCATTTATTATCTACAAATGACCCATCGCGGCTTCGCAAGGGATAAATTATATTCAAAAATCTTCCTCGTTTATCGCTGTTTCTAAAAGTAAATACGTATCAAAATTCGTATCGGACCACAGACAGATCAGAAAATTTGCTTTTTTAGGGTTCCGTACCCGAAGGGTCCAAACGGAACGCTATTGCTGTCACTCACGTGTCTGTCAGTCTGTCTGTCCGTCTCTCCATCGTTTGTCACACAATTTTGTTCCGACGATTTTTTTAATTTCCCATTGACCTACGAACTTGAAATTTTGTGATAATGTCTATTATTACGTATGTACTTAAAAGTTTTAGTAAAAATACCAATATCAAATCCAATATTAAATCTGATTTTTTCTTTGGTACGGAACCTTAAATATGCAAAATGCGAAGGGCACTTGTCCGGTTTTTATCATATCAGCTAATATTGCCGACAACCTTCAGCAACCGTATTGCGTAAGTGCGCAAAGAGTTTAAACTCTATCCAACCGACTAAATCGGTCAATCACACAAAACGGAAATCCACATCGCGTCAACCACATCGGACCAATCCACAACGGAAATTCATCTCGCATGTGATTGGTCGATTTGGTCGGTTGGAACGAGTTTGAACTCTGCGCATTTACACAATACGGCTGCTGAAGGTTGTCGCCAGTAAAAAAAGTTAATATTACGAGTAAGTACCTACTAGTTCGACACGGGCAAAACTGCGGGTAGCAGCTAGTAATAAATAAAACTACAGCAGCTAGGCTCCAATTACAATCCCCACAAACCATTCAAATCCAGGTGTCAAACCCTTCAAAATTATAAAACCTATCTCGGAGGAGATATGAGATGCACAACGGTTATCCGGCCGCAAAGAGACGAAGGCGGCATACTAATATGTCGGAAATCGTTAGACCAACACTTTGAATAGTCACTTGCTCCACTTTGACCCACGGCCATGACTGGAAACTAAATCATTTTACGGTATGTAGGTCACCAGTAGGGTTTCCAACTTTATTCTAGAAGACATAGAGTACAGTGTGTGAAAACTACTTTTGTTCATTTAAATGAACACTAGCACCTAAGGAAGACGTAGGAATTTTCCAGAAAAAAACTTGGATTATCTACAACTTTTTATGAAATATCCAAGTTTTTTTTTTCAATTGACCCAAATTTGTATGGGAGGTTTTTTTTTATTTATTGAGATCTGTTGAATCATTAGACATAAATTTCAATGAAACTCTGTTCGCTACCCATCGCTTTACAAAAACCGAACATACAAAAACCTTTTTTCGTAAAATGATATAATAGTCACAGCGGATATTTGTGACTCTGAACTTGGCCCTGCGAACCATTGAGCAAGAAAAAGATTGTCATCGAGTATACCCCCAGGCGTCGCCACACTGACTGTCCCGTGCGTCTTGCATCCAGCGCATTTCCGCAAACTTAACCAGGTCATCGGTCCACCGAGTGGGAGGCAGTTCAGTTTGCGGTCACTATTCCAGAACTTTTCGGCCCCATCGGAAATTCGTTATGCGAGCAATGTGCCCACTGCCATTTAAGTTTCGCTATTCTTCGGCCTGTGTCGGTAACTTTGGTTCTCCTGTGGCATAGCCTTCTCCATTGCCCTTTGGGTGACATTAAGCCAAACCTGCGCCTAAGAGTAAAATCAATCTGCCTAGCCCTGTCCCAACTATTTCAGGATAGGCTTCTAGTCTAACCTGATTCAGCTGAGTACAAGTATTTTACATGGAGAGACGACTATCTGACCTCCAAAACCTAGTAACTGGGTAATACGACACCCCTTTGGCAAGACTGGTATCATATTGCCTTTTTTTTTGGGTGGTAAATCATCCAATGACTTCTCGCGCTCTGGATGAAGCGGGAGGGTGTTTCAGACTTTTAATGACTAAAACCCACCCTTGTTCCTTCAGTTGCTTGTGCCAGGGGCCCGGTAAATCTCTTTCAAATTTATCCGCGACCCGTTTCATATTGCATGGCTTCTGATTTATCTGTTACTAATGTCAAAGTTGAGTGCAGTGGTGTTACAGTGGTATCGGCCGCGACTTACAAGTTGTAGGTCGTGGGTTCGAGCCCAGGCAGGCGTTTTACTTTGTGTAAATGATTACATCACCACTGTTTACAAAACAGTGCAGGAAAACATCGTGAGGAAACCGACATGTCCTAGAACCAAAAATTCTAAGACATGTGATATCCACTAACCCGCATATAAACAATACTTTAAATTAGAGTACGGTTGGCAACCCTAGCTTACCAGCTTGAGGAGTAAGGATGTAGGGATAATCGTGATTTAAATTCATGTGGGTGTTTCAGGTGTGGATTTTTTTGGGATTAAGGATGATGGTGGGTGAGATATGGGGTAAACTGGTGCAAAAAAACTGAGGGTTTGCCTTTCATGTTGGTTTAACAATAATGGGGAATGGACTCCTATCAGTATTGTTAGAGATGAATAAAAAATAGAAAATTTATTAAAATTATGAGTTTACCAAAAAATTCTAAGATTTTCTCAATAATGACTAAGACCTATGAAAACAAAAGCAACGGTTAGAACGGTTTATCAGTGAACATGCTACATTCGTTAAATAGAAATAAATATCAAACCTTATGCTAAAGCTACATAAAACTCAAAAACATCATTTATCACAAAACTAGCTTCTGTCAGCATCTTTGCCCGCGTGAATGTCGAAAATTATCCCGAGACAACATATTCCCGGAATAAAAAATATCCTATGTGCTATTCCTGACCATAATCTATATCTGTACCGAATTTCATTCAGATCCTTTTAGCCATTTGAGCGTGAAGAACAAACATACAAACACACTCACAAACTTTCGCTTTTATAATATTAGTGTGATTAGTAGGAAAACCATCATAATCCTCCTGCCCTCGTCCTAAGTTACTTGTGGTCGGTTCAACACGTTTTCTTCTTCCATACCGTGTTGTCAACTGCCACGCTGTCACTGACTCCCTTTTCGTTCATATCACTTTTCACATAATTCATCTATCATTTCTATGGTTTTGGATGGTTTATCATACAAAAAAAAAACTGGCCAAGTGCGAGTCGGACTCGAGCACTGAGGGTTCCGTACAAACAGCTACATTCACCAAAAAAATTAAATATCATTACTGAAGTTCATAAACTATGAAGGCACCGAACACAACGATAAGATACACAGAATAAACATAAAAATACTCTTTCCAAAGAGTATATTTTACATTTTATGCTGAAATAACTACATAAGGGAAATACTAATGCGATAATGCCCTTTTACTTCCACGAAATTGAATAATATTATCCTATTAAACAAATAAGTTACCAAGACGTAACCTACAAAAGTTCATGACTGAACAACTAATTAATCTCGGCGTTCTCGAACAAAAATCCTTACACAAACTAATTCAAAACATGATCCTGAGTTAAACCAGATATTCTTCATTTAATGACGTAGGAATTTAATATCAGCTAAAACAATATACATATGGGCTTCTGCCATTGTCCTTTACGATTTTCGATTTTTTCCCTTTATTTAAGCTATACAACATTGTTTCTTGCCAAATTTCATGATACTAGGTCAACGGACAGTACCCTGTAGATTTTGATTCCCTTACGAGTGTGAAATATGAATCATTAACGGCTGTATCTCTTGATTGCGTTGATCTAAAATTTAGATTTTTCACTGCTGCAAGGGTTTACAATCTTGAGTATATGATATTAATTTCAACTCGATACATCCACGCGTGCCAGACAGACGGACAGACGTAGACAGACGGAAAGATATACGGACAACAAAGCGATCTTATAAGGGTTCCGTTTTTTCCATTTGAGGTACGGAACCCGAAAAACCGTTGATTCTAATACTAACAAAACATATAAGCTTATAACAAACCACATATTATTATAAGCACACGACCAGAGGACACTCAAATCTCCCCTCATCTTGTTAATCTACCCATAGTACAGTCACGTGCACAATTCCTCACACATGTCGATGACAACACGTACCGTCGACTAAGATTCCGACCTTTTCTGCTCCCCTTATGATTGAGGGACAAGATTTAATGGGATTAAAACTAAACCAACTTCGGTGAGTGTTTGTGATAATACACAGTATTTTGGAGTTAATTACACTTTGCTGAAACTGATGTAACTTAAGGATTAGGTAAATAGATTTAGTTGTTGTGTTCTTGTGTTGTTGGGGGAATATTAGGAGGTGGGTCATATTTAGTATACCTTTGGTGTTGCGGTATTTAATCGTATATTTGCAAAAAGTATTTTCGGGTACCTTTTGGTATTAGTTACGAACTATAATGAAGGAATGTAGGAATCCGCAAGAGAACCAGTGTTACTGCCATTGCCCGAAGAATTACCAAACTTAAGTGGCAGTGCTCGTAGAACGGATGGCCGATGGGACAGAAAAAAATCTGGAGTAGAGACCGCGAACCGGCAGACATTGCTTTGGATGGCATTCCACCAGGTGGACCCGATGACTTGATGAAGATTACGGGGATCCGCTGGATGCGAGACGCACGGTACCAGTCAATGTGGCGACGCTCGGGTGAGGCCTATGTCCAGGAGTGAAAGTCTTTCGGCTGATATGATGATGATGAATGAAGGTATTAAGGTATAGGTAAGAAAATAAACAGTCAGTTAATTCAAGACATAATGAAAAAAGGCGGGTATCTACAAGGCAGACGTGTGTCAACAGTGGACTCCTTAGGAGGATTTACATTTAAGTACTTTTTTTTATTACAATTTATGATTTATGGCAGGGTTTAAGAAATTGTAAAACTTAATTTTCGAACACTTTTCCAAACATCTTGCGAACAGATGTTTATCAATATCAGTATGCTAAAGATTTTTTCTGAAAGTAGTAATAATTTAAGAATGGAATTATAGTTGTAAAATTGTCGTACTTTGTAAGAGAGTGTGAGTAGTATGCCTGCGAGTAATTAAGGCGATATATACGCCCCCGCTCGATGCCAAAATATCAATATTGTACCTCCTTTTGAACAGTTTTGTTTGCAAAATATTATTTGATTTACATATGCTTTGTCAGTTATGAAGAAATTCCAGCCATCAATTATTCTGTGAAAAATATTATTAAACATCCAAGTCGTTTTGGAGGAGTATCCGAAAGTTGCGAAAAATATCGTGTTGCTAATTATTTTTTTAAAGCAAAACAATTTTTTATACGAAAAAATCATGTTCAAAAAATAATGTACATGAAATAATAATAAATATATATATTTTTCAAACCTTTTAACCTAGCCGTTACTAAGGAGTATGCTTTATAAAGTTCCTTGTACAAAGATCGGAACTGGTTACCCCTGAGGAAGAGAGAGAAATAAACAATTCAACATCAACACAATTTGAAGTAACAAACAAAGTACTAAATAACGTTAACGTTGACAATCAAGAATCAAAAACTATTGTTCCCTTCAAAATAAAAATCAGGGGTAACGGAATGAATATAGTCACGCGCATTTCAGAGCATTGAAACTACACTTTGTATGTAAATACTAATGTTATCGTGAGCCAGCTATCTGAGATATAACGCAAAAAGTGCCGATTACGATGTTCGACTTTAAAAGTCGGAATTTTATTGAAGCAAACTATTCTATTTGCTGGTTATTCAATTCAATGTGGAATGTTTAAAAAATGTAAAAATACGACGCTATTTTGTACTGAGTACGAACTACATTCTTTGGATATTGGATCTAGAACGAGAATATCAGCAAGTAGTATTGTGCACTTTTCAATAATAAGCATTATCTAGTTCAGTGCTTGTAAAAATTTTGAAATTGTGATTATCTTACAAAATATACATTTTCGTTCCTAAGAAAATCTTCAAAATCAGCATATAGGTACACTTTTTAATTCCTCAACATTTTGTTGTATTTACCTATACGATTTTAGTAGTATCGTGTTATTATAACAAAAAACACAAAGCATATTACTATTTAGAAAAGGCTGTCTTCATCAGCCCTGGAACGAAGCCAAGCGTAACAAATTATAAAACAAAAAATAATATCCATTTTGCTTAATTATTTCACATGAAGTAACTCTACTACATAAATACTTAATAGTAGCGAAATTGCTTCAAGTAAATCTAAAGAGTTACAACGAAGTTTCACGACTTTTTTAATTGAAAGACGGCAACTAACTTCGTGAACGGAAGAAAAACACAGAGTATATCAGATCCTTAGAGTTATAAAACTATCAGAATCGGATTACGTACGACTCACTGCATGGTTACACGGACCGGGATTGGACTACTAATTGACCAGAAGCGCTATGTTCAAAGGTATTAGTAGCACACAAGCAATGCTAATTGGCTCAAACGATATCATGCGTGGAACTTATGAAGCTTCAAACATACGTAAGACCTCCATCTCGCTCCGTCACATTAAGCCTTCTCGGTACGGGTACAAATCTCGAATATCTCGAAGACATCTAAGATTCTCTCAATTCAATTTATAATCACAGTCGATTGCCATTCCCGTTTAGAATAATCCCCTGACGGTTTCCTAGCTCGCGTCTACGTTATAACCCCCCCGAGTATACAACTTTTAGCGAAATTAACAAAGTTAGAACCCCTCATTGCGGACCGGGATCTCGGAAAACATAAATTGTGATGAAATTTGAAAATAAAAATAGGCCCAGGGAAAATTTAAGGCTTAACTGGTCTGGATTGTTTAAAGGCAGTTAGGTGCTTGATAAATTTAACGCTCGTTGTAATCCGTGTGGGTTTCTTTAGGTTGCTTTTTGTTTTGGAAATTTCTTTAGTTTGTCAATGTTTAGACTTGTTTCGTGATAGTATTTTGGTGTAATATGTGTCTTAGTCGGTCTTGACTTGAAAATATGGCGAATACATTATGTACTTTCATTATAAACAAATGCGAGGCGATCAATAAACTGTAGGTAACAATAGCAAGCAATTTTCAGAGGGAAAATATTCAAGTTTTATTGAAGTACTTCTATGACTGTGTGCCTCTAGCTATGCCACGGACAAGGCTATTGCCGTAATACAGAGAAAATCTAGATCTCAAAGATTTTGCAAAAGAGACTATAATGGTAAAAATAAACGATAGGATTCTATTATTTTCTAGCTGGCAGAATACTTACGACCCAAATGTACGAAATACAACTCGTACCCAGACAAAATTATTTCTATTAATTTTAAATACAGCACAGTGCCACCGCTCTACTTCCTTCTTTTTTATTTACCTCGCGGTTGGCTACTATTTCACCTGATGATAAGCGGAGATGTGGTTGGCGATGGAGCACGCTTGCCTAGAAGTAAACTTTCACTCTCAGACTTAGAAAACCAAAAGGTAGCTACCAGAAAACACAGACTCCGATAGAGAATTCCACTCCCTAGTTGAACGCACGATGAAATTATTCCCAAAACGTCATCATCACAATCGTTTCAGCCAGGAGATGTCCACTGCTGAGAACAGGCTTCACCCAAAAGTCACCACATTGACCGGCACTATGCCTCCCGCATTCATCGTATGGCTCCCAAAACGTACATGCATCGTCATCTTCATCCTACCCTTGTTTCATGTTACTTGGATTCGGCGCTACACGTTTTATTATTCCATTTCGTTCCTGTTACGCTATCACCGAGTCCATTTTCCTCCATATCACATATATGCGCATCTATTTACATTTAAAATAAGAAAAACACCAAAGACCAGATAACTAAGTTTCAATCAACACCAACTTTTCAACTCGCCATCACTCGGCAGTTGCGCAAAGGATATAAAATAGTTAAGGTTGTACCATTAATTGGTAACGCGGTATATTAATTAAGAGCCCGCTTTAATAAGACAGTTGACTAACTTGTTACAAAATTTCTATTTCTCGAGTTATTCGACCAATAAAAGTCTAAAGTTTGCTGAAATTAAATTTTCGCGTCGTTTGTTATTCGCTCGGTTTCAGTTTACTATCTTTGGGGTCCTTTGAGGCTTTTAGTGATTTTAGCAGACTGATGGAGTCCTTTAGGAATAGGTACTGTATAATAGATTATTTTTTTAAAATTTTTGTGTTGATATTTTGTGTAAAATAGTGTTGATAGGAATGATAAGCCTGCCGCCTAGCCACCTAGCCGCCTAGAGACCTAGCCATCTAGCCACCTAGCCGCCTAGCCCTTTCCATCATCGGACTACAAGACGTACGGCAATGCGCCATCGGTACATGGTAGACATCCCACCCGTACGCACAAAGCTGCTTGCAAATACTTTGATTGTGCGTACAGCTAAAGAGTGGAATTTCCTGCCGGAGTCTTTGTTTCCTGGTAGCTATAAGCTGGGGGTCTTCAAGACAAGAGCGAATAGGATACTTCTAGGTAAGCGTGGTTCACCGTCGAGCACATCGCCGCTTAAAATCAGGCGAGATAGTGGTCAAACGCGAAACTAACACAAAAAAGAAAAATAGCTTTTCCTAAGGAAAAAAAATCTTCTAAAAAATAATCTTCATTGCAGATTTTTTTTAACTTAGTCCTTTGACCATGCTACTGGCTTAAGAATAAAAGCCACACGGGTTGACTTTCAAGATTAAGCGACGCTTGCCGAGGTCAATCCGAGGATGGCTGACCATCTTAACATACTGAGGTCCCTCCTGTCATTTTTAGATCTTTGGCAGTCATTAGCCAGGAAACCTGACACCAGTCTTCAGTTTTGTCAAGGGAGTTAGCCAGTTACTGGGTTGTGCAGGTCAGATAGATGGAGCCATGGAAAATACTGATACTCAGTTGCATCCGATTAGACTGAACCCGACATAGTTGGGCAGATTGATTTGATCGTTTAATAGGTAAACTTAGGTTGCTGACCTGGTGTTATGTGTCTTATGATATGTGCAATGTATTTTTTCCCTGTTAATATCTGAAAAGGTTGAAAAAATATACTTTTCTAAATATAAAACAAAAATAAGTGACTGACCTAAAAAAATACTAAAAAACACGCTTTAATAGAAAACCAAACTAAAAAGTAGAAAATAAATTTAGATTAAGAATAGTGTGATTATCAAAGCGCCGGTTGCTTGATGTTAATTGTTATGATATTTTATTGACAGATATTGGTAAAAGCAGTCATTTTGAAAATATCTTAAAAAGCACCTCCGCTTTTTTATAATATGTATTTTTTTGTTATTTGTGAGACTATTTTTAATTTAATTTATTGAAAATTATTTTTCTACTTTTTAGTTTGTTTTTCTATTAAAGCGTGTTTTTTTTTCAACTATTATTTATTTGAAGATCCTGGTAAGAAGAAAGCAACCAAAATTACAAAAACCTATCAAAACATTCCCTCGTACATACGCCACGAAAAACTCGAGCACCTAAACATCAAAGCAGGCCATTTGGGATCAATACACTAATATGTCTGCGGTAACAAACTTCGACGATCCATTCACCATCAAATTGATTAAGCACATAGGATAATGGAGGGGTATCCATCTTGCTCCTGTAAATAGTTGAGAGATGGCCACTTCAACGCTTTGAAACTTATTAGATTAATCGTTGATGCCTTCAGACTTTACTAAGGAATTATGTACTACTGGGATTGTTTGAAGATGGAAATATTTGGGAGGATAGGAAAAAGGCTGTCTAGTTCAAAAAGGTTTTTTTGGAAGGTCAATTGCCGATTGCATACTAGAAAACATACAGTTGGAAGTCCTTTCATAAGATGAACCGATGATCAAAGGTTGTGGGCGTCCGCTCGATGCAAGAATCATAAAGTCGATTGATGTGGCAATATTGAGTGAAAAGATGATGATTATGTGGTCAAGAGATACACTCAAACACTATAATAATACAGTGACAAACAAAGGCCTCCTGCTAAAATAATAATGCAGAGACAATAAAAACCGGTGGTGACCACTAAAAAGAAACAGTCACCAAATTTAGCACTCAGACAGACTAACTAGTAGTTAACGTAATATATCATGAGATATAAGACACGAAAAAGTTACAGAAAGATCTCCTTAAGCCTTGAGAGTTGGCTCAATCCTTAAAAACACTTATGGGTAGGCTAGATAAGTGGTAAAATCTATAAAAATAACCTGGTACAACAAAAAACCGAAAAGCAATAAAATATGCAAATTAGAATCGTGTCAATGTAGCTGATTAAACAGGAACAGCAAACGTGTAGCAAAACGTAATTACAAAACGGTGACACACAGAATAACATATTAATTGTGTGCAAAGAAATTAATGAGCCAACGAAGTTAACAGAGCGTTGCCGTTAACGAGGTTTTGGACGATATATCTGGGGCTGTAAAAATATGTGTGGGGATGTTCCATGGAATAAAACCTGGTACTTTATTATAATATATTTACAAAATTTCAACAAATCCGTTCAGCCTTTTTTGCGTGATTAAAACACACACATAATTATAAACTTTCATATTTACAATATTAGTAGGATTTTTGTTCAAGGTAAGTTAATAATATTTTATGAATATTTTTGTTTCAAGGCGTATATAAATTTAAATATGGTCTGCAAAATATGGAGCAGACGAATGAGAAAGAATATGGTAAAGCAGGCAACTGTGCTCATATCTTAATTAAATATATTAAATTATTAATGCTTAGGATAGAATTTATGCTATAAAGTATTTACGACTAGCCAGTATTTCGATTCAAAATATACATATTGAAATAGAATTACAGCCTTGGACCCTAGATAATATATCTATAATACGATCAAGCCACAATGTGTGGGATTAACTTGGCTCATGAAATGTTGATTACGTGACATTTCATAAGCGCATGTTAATCCCATGCATTTTGATGGAAACCCCAACATTTTGCTCTTTTGACAATCCTTAATGCTGACAGAATATCATTTTATGTAGGCCTTTACACCTGCTCCAAACAAGCTCCATTTTTTGCTATCGGGGAGAATTTTGCGCCTGGACTTTTGGGGAAAAAAGGCGGTGAGTGATTTTTAACTTACTAAGGTCACCACTGTGATCACCATCAGCACCCGTGAGCTTCGTTACACTAGCTCCTGCGGACAATACCCGCTACATTGCCATAAGAAACCTAATTTATCACAGTGTCAATAAATCACTCCTATACACTCCCTGAATAATAATAAGTAACACAAGTTCTTCAACCTAGGATTAAATCTGAAATAGCATTTTCATCCTTTGAATTATTAGGTATTCAGTATGTTATTGCTTGAGAATAAATATTTGAAGTAAATGTTTGATGTTGTGTAAATAAGAATCTGGGCCGTTTATATTAAAATAAGTTATTATAATAATCTTGGTGTAGATTATTATAATAACTTATTTTAAAACTAAACAGTACGCAAACAAGACTGTACGAAGTGAATAATTGCCAAATATAAGTGGCAGTAGGCAGGCTACGATCGCAGAATGGTTGACCAATCTTGCGAAAGGTCCTGGAGTGGTGGCAGAGTACAGGAAAGCACGGTCATCTTAGAAGATTTTTTACAAAGAATGTCGATGACCTGATGAAGACCATGAGAGTCTGCTGGAAGTTGAAAACCCAGGACCGGTTGATGTGGTGACGCGTAACCTTTATTATAACCATTGTTCTCATAAGCTGTGCTGCTTGATGAAAACACTTTGACAACCTTACTAGTTTCACTGGATTGAAACTTGAATACAAGTATTATATTTGGCAAAATGAGGATGCATCTGTAACAGGTGCATATCTGCTGAACCTTTAGGGAATTCAGGCGTGATATTACCACGCCGATGCACGATAGTACCGCTGAAATTATGACAATTAAATTCTGATAGGCTCGAGATTTTCATTTAAAACTTCAGTCTGAGTCAATGTTTTATATATTCTAGAACCAACAAGCTTCGTAAGTTATAATACTGAAGCTAGATCAAAGCTGAATATCTAATAAGTTTTCTTGTAATATTTCAGATGTTTTTGATATACGTACAAGTTTTATTACATATTTTATTTATTTTACGTTGAGGTGCTTTCGTAATACCAATCTTGAAGTTTAATTTTCTATGCTGCCAAGAAAATTATCAACATGTTCCTAAGGCCAAGACTATTCAACATTGCTAATAAACATTTGCACCTTTTTCCACATGACAAAAAGAGAGTGCCAACAGAATGTGACCACTTGGCTTCTATCCTTAAACTATGATAAAACTGAAAAGCTATTCAGCATACTTGCATAATTTCTTTATGTAATAAAAAATATATTAGGTTAATCATTTATTTATTTATATCTTGGATGGCAGAATTAAGTGGACGATAATACATTGATACATGAGTACAGCACCTTTATTCTACTTGATAAAAATCTATATCCTAAGCTTTCTCTGGCACACACACCCACTCACATAAACATGACACCCACACACAAAAATTTCACTCCCACACACCCAACACACACACACATACACTAACACACCCCTACACTCACCATTAGATACCTTTTAAGTTTTTATTTTTTGTGTTTAATTCTAGTTTTGCACCTAATAGTCCCTAATTCTTTTGCTTTGTAATGAATCTAATCTAGATAAGGAAACTATTCCTATAATTAAAATACGTATTGTATATGTTATTGATAAAGGGCCTCAGTTTGATAACGAGGGTGGGCGCTAATACCTATAATTACAAGATAAAAAGGTCATCTTAGTTTAGGTATTGGCTGCAACTTTAACTTACAACTGTACTTACCTTTGGCTTTTTTTTATTGTAAACCATACCATTTTGAGTTTTTACTTGAAGCTTTTTTTTATATAAGTCCAAACAAAATAATGTATTCGCGACCCTCTGGATGTTATATATGATGAGGAGTGATGAAACGCATCTAACTAAAAGAGTTATGAATATAAATGTGGATGGATGGAGAGGAAGAGGAAGGCCAATGTAAAGACGGATGGGCTGTCTGAGGAGTGATAGAAAAGAAAAAGAGTCAGTGGCGTGACACTGGCGGACAGGACGATCTGGAAGAAGAAAACGTGGGCAAACAAGCAACATGGGATAAGGTCAGGAAGATAATGATTACCTTTTGTACCAAAGGCTCATCTTAGATCCATCGTCGTCACATAAAATAGGCTTCAATTTAATTCATTTATTACTCTTACATAAATTTTATGAAAGGCGAGTCTACGTAAAAAGTAGCCGATAGATTGTTAAACTCATTTTAACTGACTGGAATGAGAGCCAAGTAAAATCAAGTGACATTAGTTTCATTTTGACACATTCTTGAATAGTCAAAAATTGAGAGACTATAGGTGTCATAAAATTCATAAAATCATAAAATTCAAACCAATTGACAACCCATGTTTTGTATCAATTAGTCCTATTCCTAGCGACCTTCTACTATTTAACCATTCATTATCATCATTTCAGTAGAAAGAGGTACACTACATCATTGAGGCCTCCCCAAAGGTCGCCACCTGGACAGGTCTTATGCGTCTCGCATCCAGCGCATTCCCGAAGCCTTCATCAGTGCATCAATCCATATTGATTACTATTGCCAATGTTAAAATCTGGAGTACAAATATCTTCTGAAAAATCTGGAAAAAAAATGATTTTTTACCAACGTTGCAGCAACATTTTTTGTCATCATTCCCTTAGCTTTTCTCACCACAGATACTCCAAAATCTCTATCAACCAATACACCAGCTGAGTCGGTAGCTTCAAATAGCTGTCCGACTGATTGATTGACGACCCTAGTTTGGTCCCATGTCCCAAAAACTTTTTGTTTACCGAACTGGGCCTGAGTTGGTGAAGTTGTACTACTTGAAACAGTGATGTAAATCGATGGTGTTATAGATAAATTGTTTGTTGAGAAAGTGTGGTGTCATTGAGGTTTCATTTTGAACTTATAACAAGCTGTTCTCTGGGAAAGCTAAACTTGCGATAGGGATGTTTTCTGAGCAGAAAAATGAAAATTTTATTTACTCTGTCTGTGAGATTATCAATATAGGACCCATATATTTTGCTTTATCAAATAAATAAAACGGTGAAAGACAAACCGCATCAAAATTCAGGAGTCGAGGCTTGTGACGTCACTTTGTCAGTATAAAGTGTAGCACACCGTGATGTCACACGACATTTTGATGATGCACTGTATCGTCGTATTTTTTTGTTTACGTGGCAAGAGACAAAAATACGATTAATATGGACTAAATAGATATTTTTTGTCAATTACCCTATTCAATTAACATTGATTGAATAGGGTAATTGACAAAAAAATATCTATACTGTGATTTTTAATTTCGTAGACTAAACTGACAGCTGCCAATGACCTTTTTTTTAAATTTTGCAAGCGCGGAGCATAGTGTTGTAGGTAAAGTTTCCATAAGTGATTCATCGAATCTCTGTCCTCAATTTAATTTTACTAATTGGTGTAAATAAATATTTCATGAATATAAACATAATAAATTTAAGTATTTCATACACATTCCAACATGCCACAGGCCAACGTTCGATGTTATTATTTAGCCACGATCAACTTTAAACTCGGGGCTTGCAATTATTCTGATTATTTTTTTTGCAGCCTTAAACTAGAATTGATTATACTATGTTGTTGCAGAATATGGATAGCTAATATTGCTTGATCATTCACTACTGTGACCTCGGTACGCAAAAAAATTACAGAAGTGAAAAGGACCATAATTTCGGTATTTATTTCTAAAAGACGTTTTAGTTTGACGCTAAAATCCGAATGCCCTGAACAGTTAGTTGACAAATATATTCATAAAATCTTATGTATTCTCAAAAGTTGCTGACTCAGACAGCAACTGAATAAAATCTTACTCATCGCAAAACAAAAATCAACAAGAAAGCAGAAAACACGTCACAATCCATACATTTCGTGCAACGTAGCGTCTATTTGAAATTTTGAACATCGAACATCAATCGTAAAGGTCGATGCATACTCGTACGTGACGCGACTGATCCAAGTCCGAACCGGACCGGTTCTCTGAACTTTTATTTTGCTGAGATTTCACCCTTTTTTGCCGACGCGGACGGCGGCACGTACAAAACAATGTGGAGTGAAACTTTTTGTGAATAGGTACCTCTAGATGTGTATGGACTTTAAGCAATGCGTTTCTATTTTATTTATTTCTGTGTCTGTTTTGGTCTTTGATTTTTCGTTATTTGATCTTTTTCTTTTCTAACGGAACAATGAATATATTGATGTTATCTATGGGTCTTTTGTTTTACCATGGCAATAGCGGTCAATGGCATCATTAGTGGTAATCCTTATTATATTTTTGTAGGGACTCGAATAATAAATCCTGAGAATCACGATAGATTTCAATTCAGGACGGCATTCTGCCGTATTGAAACATGTTTGGAATCTTCTTCTGCTTCTTATTTTCTTGTCAATTTGACTGACGTTTTGTCCGACCAGTATTTCACCAACTGGATAGTTATGTCATTAGCTTTGTCTTAATCATAGACATATGAAAAAAATATATTTAAAAAAACAACTTGTTTATTATATATTTATTTAATAAAACTTCATGCAATATACAGGTACATAGGCGGACTTAATGCCCAAAGCATTCTCTACCAGCCAACCAAGCTAATTTATGTCGCTAATATGTAGTTTATATATATGATCTAAATCATGAAATATGCAGATGTATGTGCATTCTGGGCAGGAAAGGAGGTGACACATATCCGTAGGGGTCCAGGACACACATTGTACTTGGTATGGATTAAGGATATCCGCTTTTTGTCAGATTGTTTATATAGCGACCGACCTGGACGCGCAATGGGTTGAGATTATTCATCTTTATCATCGTCATTTCAGCCCAACAAAAGTTCACTGCTGAACAAACCCTGCCCCAATTATCGCCACATTTACCGATCTTGTTTGTCTCGCATCCAGCGGCAGAGATTTAGTCAATATGTGTGGGTGGGTCTCATATCATATTTAGTTATTTGATATATTTTAATTTCAATAACGTTCACAAGTAGTAATAAACGTGAGTGGGTATACCCAAACACAACTGTGGGTATAATTTCTTTACTTATAACATTTATATACTCTAAAAGTTATTTCGTATAACTTTATAGGATATAGCGTTTATTTAATCGAAAAACATTAGGTCTATCGTTTAAAATATATATATTGATACCGGTGTTCTGTCAGCAGAAAACGTCCGTAACGTTTAACGCCACTTCGTGTGTCGGTGACCTGATATGACATGTCATTCATTCCAATCCTCTTGTAGTTCATGATACTTCATGGTGAATAGGTCGAGTCTGTTCCAAACCCGGATCGGGGCACCCCAACTTCACGTAGTCTTTTGGCCGCTACCCCTAGAGGGTATATAAAAACCGAAGGTGCGAAGGGAGAACAATCTCCGCCCGCTGTAACAAAGCATAGGCACTCGTGCGAGCCGTTGCGGCTGAGGCTGGTCGCTGGAGGCGATCAGTAAGCCGACCGAAGCTGCGGAGGTGAGCTTGGGTGCCTATCTTTCGTTACGTAAGGGCGAAAGGGTTGCACTTCCCGCAGCGTCGCAGACGATGCAGAAGCAACTTTAAAGTTCAATGAAATTATGCAAAACAACAACGTTATGATCACTTTGTTACTGGTTTAGAAAATGAATTATGAAATGATATTTAGTATATATGTGATTTTTCCAAAAGAATCTATATATTTAACTAACCATGTATCAATGATTAACTAATTATGACCAAGTTATAATGTGTATATTATATGTAATTTATCTTTGTGTTTTTAAGTGGGCGTTTTTATCATATTAGACTAAATAGGTATTATGTCTTTTATAAAGAAAGAAAGAAAACATTTATTGCCAACTGTAACAACATGAACAAACACTAATTAGTTCTGAGGCACAATATTATTTCAGTATGGCAAAAGGAGCGGGCTCAGTATATGCTAGGCAGTCTACCCACCCCAAATTTAAAATACCTACAAACCTACATTACCAACACATAATAACAACAACAACTATTATAGTAACTTTACATAAAAACATACAAATTAATAAAAAAATCTCAAAGAGTAAATAATAAAAATAAAAAAGCCATTAAAAAGAAAATTTAAAGTTACAATAAAAAATAAAATTAAATAGAAGGACATAAAAGCCACTAAAACATCGAATCAAAAATAATTAATTAAAATACCAAAAAACATTAATATAACAATAAAGTACTTATTCTTAATTGTATGCATTACGATTAAGATTATGATTATGATACAAATAATATGCCCTGCCCAACGAGACTAAGTTTTAAGCAGACAGGTAGAATAGACAGAGGTAGAATAGAATAGAATAGAATAGAATACTCTTTATTATGTACACCATAAAAGTTACAGAAAGTATAGAAGAAGTAAACGTAGTAAACGTACGTGTAGTAGTAGTAGTTGGTAGACCAGTAAGTAGTAAATTATGCATTTGAAATTTGTTTGAGAAGCAGTTTTGTCTTAACTCTCGCCTTGAAAACTGGCTGAGAGATGCTCTGTCTAAGCGGTGGCGGCAGATCATTTCATATTTTGTCTTGATTTTTGAGTGGTAAATGTAACGATTTTATATTCGATGTATGTTATGCTTAAAAATTGATATTTTATAATTATGTCAATCGTTTATTTTATTAACTGATAAAAAAACTTATTCAATTGTTATATTTTGTAAGTATTAGAAAATTTGTAATTATATCATACATTACTAACCCATCGACCGCTATTGTCATACCAAACCGCTATAGGTACAGGCTTTGATTCGGTTTTGGTCATATTAATAAACAAGTACTATTAAGATTTTGGCTTAGAATTCTAAAGGAGATTCCGACCCCTATCAAGGGTCTGAATTGCGGGCATAGTTCAAGATGATATATAGAACGTTGCCAAGGAGTATCGCGTTAGCAAGTTTCTGGGTTTTGGATGTCTGATAGGCAGTGGTTCCGTGTAAAATATTGATATTAAGGTAGTCACTCTACATATTATTATGTAAAATACTGGTATTCAAGTGTATCCGGTTAGATTGGAAACCTCATCGTAGTGTTAGGTTTTCTTTGATAAACACCTCTTTTATTTGTAAAGAATTAAATTATTTATTTTTAACATCAAATAGAACTTAAAAGTTTTTAAAATGATTTGTCCTAGAAAATATTTGAATGTCAAATGACGTCACATCCAATGACAGTTGTCGATTGGAGGGAGATTGTTCGGACACGAGGCAGGTTGAGTCAGTTTTGAGGGAGGCAGTCTAGTCTGGACGGGCTTGCAGCAACATTGTTTCCGAAGTGTCCCTAGAGTTGACCTAAGTGGATATATTGTATGGAGTTGATGGTAACTTAGTGTGAAGTGGAAAATAAATAATAGTTCAAATCCCAAACTGTGTGTTATTGCTGAATTACCAACTACACGTGAGTAATATACAGGGTTACAGGAAAAGTCGACCTAGATCCGTTAAGGGCGTGTAGTACACATTATTCTGAATGATTTCACTATGGAACCCCCCATCCTAAACTTAACCGTTTTCGAGATTTTCGAGTTTTAATTTTTTTGTTTTTTTGTTTTTTTTCAAAATATTCAATTCAATAGCCGAAAAATTGGGCATTTTCATAAAAAAAATTAAAACTCGAAAATCTCGAAAACGTTTAGGATGGGGGGTTCCATAGTGAAATCATTCAGAAATGATGTGTACTACACGCCCTTAACGGATCTAGGTCGACTTTTCCTGTAACCCTGTATATTCTTGAGTATTTTTATACACACTGACCTACCTGCTTTGTACTAGCTTATTACAATAGTTAGAAAAAACCTAGTCAGATTTATTATTACTATAGAATGTTATTCTGAACAATCTTACCTTCTATTTTATGCCTTAAATATTGTATGTTCTGTTTCTGTGAATGTATCCGTAGCATCAACAGTGGGCCTTATCAGAATATCAGCGCAGCGTTATTTTCTGTTTAAAATCGCTGCACATGCTGAGTTAAGAGCCTTTTTGGTTTCGCATTATTTATTTTTATATGTAATTATTGTTTTTTTTTTCGTTTTGCTTATCTCGTGTCGCGATCGCCACTCCAGATCTATTCTGCCCCATCAGCCATCCGTTCTGCGAGCAAAGTGCCCTGCCCACTGTCATTTAAGCCGGTTTCACTTATAAATGCCTACATTAAAACTATTGCAAAAAACTTGACGTCTTTAGACCCCGACCCGAACACATTCCAATAGGTTGTAATGTACGTCTTCTATAACTATACAGATTAAACAATTTGCGCATCATGAATCCGAACTGTTAAGCGGAATGTGGTCAATTATTTTTTTCTTGTCGTAATAAGTTCTTTTTATGATTAATTAATTAATAAATTTAATGTTATGCAATCACGCCAGAACGGCTGAACAGATCTGGATGAAGTTTGGCACAGAGATAGATTTTAGTCTGAGTTAGCACATAGGCTTTTTATCCCAGTATAATATTCCCTTGGGATGATAAAACACTTTTTTTTTAGAACTTTTTTCACTTTAGAAGCTAGTTAGTATCTATGTACAAAACCTTTCAAAGAACTAAAATCTAAATTAATATAAACATGAGAAATCAACAAAAACAACCCCATTTCACTAGCGAGAGAGTTCCCTTTGTTCCTGACATTACCTGAGCTTCCCTAACGGCTATGAATTATGTAACGCGCTTGAAGGTACAATGACTCCTGGCTTTTATATATCATCATTCATTTGTTTGATGTGGGTAACTGGCTGGTTATATTGGTAGTCGTGGAAATGTTTTGAGAATATGAACGATTCAAAAAATGTGGATAAGAAAGAATTTTGAGAAAAGTAAGACTGTTGGTCGATTGATATGTGTGAAGACGTTAGATTTGCAGTCGCAAGCCTGACGGCTAAGTAAGTAAGTAATCATTTATTTGCTCAAACATGAGTACAGTACACACAACAAATAATCAATATGTAAGGCATGTTAAAAAAAATAAAAAAATATAGCGCGTCATGTTTGCCTTAGATAATGGCATGCAAACATTAATAATAGAGTACAAATCAAAATAATCAAATGTAAATCAAAATAATAAATCCAAAATATCATGTCATATACTCAAATTATTTTTAAATGTCCTTTTAATGTTAAAATCATCATTCTAGAATAAGAAATAAAATAAAGAATAATAAAAGAAATATTAAAAATGTCAAAATATTAAAATTAAATCACAATAGTAAAATGTATAAGTATGTCATATTGAACCAAATTATTAAAAATATTTAAAAAATAATAATAAAAATACAATTAAAAATTTTCGTTCTAGAATGTCAGAATAAAACTATAAAAATGTCAACATAAAAATAACAAACCAAATCAAAAAAGTTACAAATCCAGTATTAAATTATTAAAAATGTCAAAAATATAAATTAGTATAAAATTATTAAAATTTTTCATTAAAAACCTTTTTTTTGAATGCTATATCATTCAACTGCTTCCAGCTTTTAGGCAATTTATTGTAATTTTCTGGAGCCATGCAAAATACACTAACTAACAGTGGTATTGGATTTTTCATTAGGAATTTTTAAGTAACTCCCCCAAAGTTTGGATCTTGCTGTTGTGATACCAACAAGAACGGTGCATTTTTAAGCTTAATAAATAGCCTAGCGATATCTAATCAGTACAAGAGAATATTATCTGCACACAATTTTAGTTCACAGGAAATTCCTCGAAAGGTTATTTTAGGGAGCGTAGTAAACCTCAAGGTTGTTGGTGACAGTCGTCGTCTTAAAGATCGACCCGTGCCGCTGTTATTATTTAGCCGCGAGTTAGGAACATAATAAGTCAACCCCAAAATAGGTTCAATAATTTTAGACCTTAACAAAACAAAACTAAACGTCTAAGGAGGTATTACACTATCATTTATCTAGGATCATAGATCTATGAGTTAGATTTATATGATAGTAAACATAATTATGAACCATATCGTCTTTAAAAAAATATTTTTACATTTGTTATTTGGATAGGATCCAATGTATGATTCTAAATATGTGAAAGTCTAATACCCCCCGTATCCGAGATCAACCGTTTAATTTTATACCTCTCAGCTCTTATATCCAGGTCCAGTTACACTCAATACACTCGTTCAAGCCCGTTCACGTCCATGTTATAAGTTGTATAAAATCCAACAGAAAAGGTACTAAACTCTGTAACAGGTTGTTCATCTACGTATACAATGGTAACTCATTTCCTTTTGATGACGCGTCATTTACTGTGGAAAGTGCAAAATGAGTTGTGTTGCAGAAAAATGAAATGTATCGTTTTTATGTTGTTTAGTTAAAGAATAGAAGTGGGGTAGACAGGCGGATATTTTTTTTTGGACAATCCCTCCGCACTATTCCCAAACCACTGCAACTCCTGAAAGCCAGAATCAACAGTGGCGACTACCAGAAAAGCGTCGAGGCAATGAAGCTTGACGAAGGACCGGAGAATGAATTTAACTGTCTTGGATCCCGCAACGAAATTATTCAGAAAAGAATAAAGGTGGATACTATATTTTCAATCGACGTCAAAAAAAGGAGGAGGTTCTCAATTCGTCGACATCTTTTTTGTTTGAAAGGGTATACTTCTCAGATGGTCCCATGGTCATCAGGTCAGGATCTGATGATGGAATCCTGGAGAAATCGAGGGTATTCTTCAAATATGATAGGCATACATATAATTTTGGTATTTTCATCAACAATGAAATCATTTGCGATCAGAAAGTATCACTTGGTGAAGTGGAACTGATGAGGAAGGCCACAGATGGCCACTGGAACTCCTTAATGATAAGTTTCTTACGGGTTTAAGATAATATCTCGAATAGTTAACCAATTATGATGATAATACTTATAAATAAATGGTACTGATGGAAATGGTACCATTGAACTAATCTGATGATGAAGCTGGAAGGTAGACACTCTGAAATAAACCAATGTTTCCTAGTCGTGTTTGGGCTTATTGGAATCTTCATGAGATATACTTTGGCTATAAATGATTTTCATGGTAATTGAAGGTATCTTATCTTATCTTGTGGAGGAGCCGAGAAATTACTCGGAAAATTCGACTCACTGGGATCTATTGTACTGGGATCTAATGTCGTTGAAAACTCTCTTCATGAGTTTTACAAGGAAACTAGGAGATATGAGCCTATACTCTTCCAGTTTTGAATATCCAACCCCTAGGAGACTCATCCGCTTACCATCCAGTGCATCGCAATGTGCACAGAAGGTGCTCCGTGCGTTCTGTATGTTCCCCACACAACTTTCATATGGATGTCGCAGTTAGACCTATCTTCATGAGTTGTCTTCATGAGTGTAGTTGATTCCAAAGTGCCCAGTAAAGGACCCAAGCAGGTAGCGGATTTGCCCCCTGCTCATATTACAAATGCATTCCCATGCTTTGAACTTAAAGCCCAGGTATTTCTTGGAGTGTTCCAGACTGGTATTAGACAGTCAATGTGTTTGTTGTCTGTGATCGGTAAACTCCCTAAATGTGGCTTTTACGAGACACGTCGAAATGGTTACACACGGTTCTGGACCCACAAAATCATTTTCTGGGCCCTCTCTTGCCAGTTCATCTGCCACTTCGTTACCATGGATTTCTTTGTGCCCAGGAAACGACATCAGTCTTATTCTGTTATGCTTCCCAAGCCTATTTAGGGTTTGCATAGCATCCAGAACAAGTTTGGAGTCCACTTTTTAGGATGCCATGACTTTGATTGCAGCCTGACTGTCACTAAGAATATATATGGATTTACCTCTGCTTCCTCTATCTACATTCTTTTGAGCACAGGTTATTATGACATATGTTTCTGCTAGGAGTACAGTTGAAGTACCTACAAAACTAAAAAGAGATGAATAAGAAACCTTTTAAAAAAAGTCGAACCGACTCCTAAAACAAAACACTATAAAGCGAAAAATAACTTTATTTTCCGAAGTCCGTGTCGAAAAACGGAAAAAAATTGGTACCAAAGACACCGAATTCGGTAAATAAAGTTATTTTTCATTTTTTTTGTTTTGGAAGTCGGTTTGTTTTTTTTTAAGTTTTTTATTTCAATTACTATCTTTAATTAATAGAATCGAAAAGGTCAGTCGAACTAGGACTGTTTATAAGCGTGTTGCACGTAAGATATCGTCATAGTCGCGGGAAGCACCTGGATGAGAGACGCATCGAACAGAAGAAAGGAAAAGCCTGTATGTACCTAGCAGTGAATGATTCCGAGCCGTAAATATGATTTGGAAAAAATCTTCCCTTCATTGTTATTTTCAACGGTTCCAGAATTTAAATTCGTTGTATAATCACATAATGTATTTAAGCAATCGCTTCAAAACCTAGTTTTTTAAGTAAATGTGATTAATTTCCTACACTCAAGTGCTTTGAAATATTATTATAATCCCCGATTAAAGTCCCCGTCTCCTTGACACTAGTAGTTTATGCAGCGGTCATATTAAAACACGAGTATGATAATAGTATCACTCAAGTGTTATAATACCTAATATAATTTAATATATGTTTATAGAAAATTTTTAGGGTTCCGTACCCAAAGGGTAAAAACGGGACCCTATTACGAGACTCCGCGATCCGTCTGTCTGTCTGCCCATCTGTAACCAGGCTGTATCTCATGAACGGTGATAGCTAGACAATCGAAATTTTCACAGATGATGTATTTCTGTTGCTGCTATAACAGCAAATATTAAAAACAGAATAAAATGAATATTTAAGTGGGGTTACGGGAACCCCACTTAACTTACTTACGTAACTTTTTTGTTGTTTTTTTGTGATAATGGTACGGAACCATTCGTGCGCGAGTCCGAATCGCACTTGGCCGGTTTTTTTAATTCGTATTTAGTACATTACGTTGTGAGTTTAGATAAAAACTTTTGAAGTTATAATTGCTTATTTTCCTCATAAACCATAAAACTTTCATACCTCATGAAACATTCGTTCTCCCATACATCATAATTATTCTCCACAAACCGTTCATGTGAAAAATATTTATGTCCGAAGGTGCCTTACGTTGTGGCATTAGTACTGATTTAGTGATACCATTGATCAAATGGCTCGGGTTGGCCTCAGCAGCTTATGAATTATACAGTAGAATTATTAAATAGAGCCCTATGTTTGGTGGGATATAATTGCCTTAATAATGATAAGTTACTTGAATATATATGTTACAAACTTAATGATAACTTACGCTTAGATCCTAATCATTCAACAGTGGACATCATCATCAATCACAGGCACATCACCCACTGCTGAGCAGACCTCTTTTTTCTTGTGCCAATCCCCACGTTCCTGTACCAGCCTCATTCAGGTTTAACCTCTGATGGCAACACTGTCGTCAGCTCATCTCATCGCTAGACGGCCAGTTCTTTTCTCCATCCAATTCTTGGACGTCTCTCGGTTACTACTTAATCCACATGTAATAACGTACAATTAACCTTTACGAACAACATTAATTTTTAAGGAGACCATTATTGACAGGTTCTTTATATCGATTCTACAGCCCATTTTCATTTGTAGAACATTTATAAAACTCTTTTTGCAAAGCGATGAAAGCTAAGCTCCAATATCGGCAAAGATACAATCTGAAAGACTCTTTTACAAAAAATAACTTCAACATACAACTCAATTTGAAACTGTTTTCGCGTTTGGATTATTTTGGAATATATAAATACTAAAGTAGTGAGGAGCTCGTGGCTAAATAATAACAGCAGCACGGTTCGATCTTCAATGTTAAGCAACACTTGACGAGGTCGGTCCGTGGATGGGTGACCATTTTCAACATACCGAATTTCCTCCGTGCCTTGGAAAGCACGTTAAGCCGTTGGTCCCGGCTGTCATTTGAAGATCTTTGACAGTCGTTACGGGTAGTCAGAAGCTTGAGATCTGACACCAGTCTTGCCAAGGGGTACCGTGTTACCCAGTTACTGAGTTGTGGAGGTCAAATAGGCAGTCGTTCCACGTAAAACACTAGTGCTCAGCTGAATCCGGTAAGACTGGAAGCCGACCCCAATATAGTTGGGAAAAGGCTAGGCAGATTGATTGAAATACTAAAGTTGTCAAAAAATAAAAGGCCCGTTTAGACAGCTATAAAAATCATACTAATATTATAAATGTGAATGTAAGTTTGTTTGTTACGCTTTCACGAAAAAACTACTGAACCGATTATCATGAAACTTTGTACATATATTCTTGGAGGTACTAGAAGTAACATAGGATACTTTTTATTAAAAAAATATAATTAATGGCTTCACTGCGAGCGAAGCCGCGGGTAAAAGCTAGTACTTAATAATAATTAAACCTAATGCTTGCGAATGATACTCGTTGTTATAGTGCATGCGTAACATAGTAATTTTGTGGATTATGAATTAGATTTTTCAATTTCTTATATAGAAAGTTATCGCGGCATGTAAAATGAGAAACGTCAACGGACTTCTTAGATTGTGACGACGTTATATACAGATTTATTGCTTAGAGCTCAAGCCGTTATCGGCTTTAACTTCATAAAATGATTGTTCAATCATTACAAATACAGCTGATTTTAGAAATTACATAGAAAATGGCGTTCCTGGGCCCAAGACTTTGACATTCAATCAGAACAGGCCAAAATGTCAAAATATTAGGGACGTGGAACAGCTTTCCACGCGGCTTCGCTCCCGTCAACTGGCTACCTATCTATCGTTCCCTAACTACCCTACATACATGAATTTTGCGTAATATATAAGTTTTTAAACCGTAACCTAACCTAACATTAACATTATAAGCGGGATATTTACCATGTTTACTGTTTGCTTCGAGTTTCCAAAATATCGGAAACTCGAAACAAACAGTAAACATGGACTAACAGTGAATACGGAACAAACAGTAAACATGTAAATATCCCGCTTATAATGTTAAGGTTTGCGTAACTTTATCCACTTACGCAGCGCACGCAACGAAAGCTCTCTAAAAAGAATAATTTTACCCGTTTTTGCAACATTTTTCATCGTAGCGTGAGCCTATTGGTCATAGCGTGATGTTATATAACCTTCCTCGATAAATGGACTATCCAACACAAAAAGAAATTTTCAATTCCAACTAGTAGTTCCTGAGATTAGCGCGTTCAAATAAACAAACAAACTCTTCAGCTTTATAATACTAAAAGTATAAAAGTTAATCACTTTATGAAATTTTGATAAGTAGCACAATAAGTCGATCACACATATTATTGACACTTCATTGATCGAATTAACTGATAGAATATCACGTTCCCTAGAAGGCGATATATATACGCCCCAATGTTAACGCAGTACTGGCCGTGCGCCCGCTCGGAGCCAAAATATCGATATTGAATCTCCTTTTGAACAGTTTTGTTTGCAAAATATTATTTGATTTACATATGCTATTTCAGATTTAAAGAAATTCCAGCCATCAATTTTTCTGTGTAAAAATAATTTTAAACATCCAAGTCGTTTTGGAGGAGTATCCAAAAGTTGCGAAAAATATCGTGTTGCTAATTATTTTTTTAAAGCAAAACTGTTTTTATAAAAAAAAAACATCTTTAAAAAAGAAATTACTTAAAACAATAATAAATATATTTTTTTTCAGACCTTTTAACCTAGCCAAAGTTGAGGAGTATGCTTTAGAAAGTTACAGTTTTACATCACTAAAGCGGATGTGGGCCCTTATGTGTACGCCTTCAAACACCATTTGTTGCAGCAAACTGTCCATGCACGAAATTAGCTCCAGCATAGTCCATTCTGTACACGACCCACTACCATTATTCCCCAACGACATACCCAAAGTGGCGACGCTTTTCTTTTTCGAATCAACATGTGTATGGGTAGTCATTTTTCATTTTTAACCCTCAGCCCAAGGATAATGGTATGTTTTTATTTATGGCAAAATAAATCATTAGGAGTTATCCGTGCTTGGTATTTATATTTTTTTGTATTGTTAACACTTTTACGTTATGAGATTAGTTTTCCATGTGTTTGAATGTGTTCTAGAATAAAATATGTTTGGTTTAAAAGTCACTATTTAATTTTGAGCGTTCGTAAAGATGATACAAGTACAATGACTATTTTTAAACCCAAGGGACGCTGTTTAAATCGGTGTACGATTTCCGCTTAAAAAGCCACTTATCAATGGGAAAGTAAAACTTCATCACATAATAATCACACTTATTTATAAAGGTGAAGTTTGTAAGTGTTTGTGTTGGGTGTTTGAGTGTTTGTTACTTTTTCACGCTCAAATGGCTGGACGGATTTGTATGAAATTTGGCACAGAGATAGATTATAGTCAGGAATAGCACATATACTTTTTATCCCGGGGATATGTTACTTCAGGATAATATTCGACCTTCACGCAGGTAATGCCGCTGCCAGAAGCTAGTGAGAAAATAAAAGGACTTCTGTGAGTCTGAAATTTACAACCAGCCATAAACAAGCGCTCGATTAGTGCTCGCGCCTTTTCTGTATGAGTAGAGGCCTTAGCCTTTAGTTCTAGACAAACTAACATTTTACCAGCGATAAAAAAAAAATAAAGAAATGTGTGGAATTGGCATAGGAGAAAAATCAAGACGTGGATGTAAAACATTTGTGCATTTGGACAATTGCTATCTAGAGCCCTTTGCCCCGAGTGTCTTTTTATTATTTCAAATGTAAACGTAACTTTTTTGTGCTTTATTTTCACTACAAAAGTTCACATTTTTCGCTCGTCTATTTTTGTCTTATCTCGACCCACGACCTCTGCTAGTCCTATTTTATCAACAAGCGTGGTGTTCTTAAATAAGGCGAGTGCGACAGCGTGTAATTGGGGATCATCTGATGTAGACAAAACATCTAGGCTTTGCCTAGGTCGAATGTAGGATGAAATAAAGGTTGGAACAATAGTAAAGATAAACAAAATGTTTCGGAAACATAAATGTAACATTACGCCTCTATTCCCCGTTGGGTTAGATACGGGGTGCACCAGGTACCTGTAATTACATTGGATACCCATACCTTTCAGATAGAACCACGAGCATGCTACTTGAAGGCAGAAATGTGTATGTTCTGCGATGAAAGAGTCTCCTTATAAAAATCTAGTATCGGTTGGCAGGAGTATGAGGGTGGAGTGGGGGGTGGAGGGGGGAAGAGGAGATGCACCCCTCCCCCCTGGCACCGCTCCCATGAGAATGTAACGCACCGTTCTTGAAAAAAACAAATTATTGTAACCTAACCTCAAAATACTTTTAAGTTGCTTCTGCATCGTCTCCGGCGCTGCAGGAGGTGCAACCCTTTCGCCCTGACGTAACAAAGGATAGACACCCATGCTCACCACCGCAGCTTCGGCTTACCATCCTCACCCGCTAAGATTGGTAGCGTTTTAATCAGGGACCCAACCATTACCAGCTTTAACCACTTTTAACCACCTCCTCCTGGCAACCGATACTATATTCAAGCTAAAATCTTTACTCAATGGTTTTCTAATGAGCCAGATTTCAATATACCTAACCCTTCATCATCATTGCAGTTTGACTTCACTCACAGCTTTGCAACGGCCTTTCTTTAATCGTGCCAAACGCTCCTATCTCAACCTTACCCAGGTTCCACCCTTGTTAGCAAGAAGGCTAAGTACACAAACCAGAAATCAATCGAAAAACATATCCATCAGCTGACAACACATGAAATAATAACTCCGGCTAACATTGACCTTACCGAGATTGAAACAGCTTCCCTATTAAATTCCTCGGTGAAACAATATTCCCTAATCTCTCATCGGCAACTTTTTCAGCTGTATCCTAAAATTGTAGCCCAAAATCCAGGCTAGGCATCAATCTTGCAAAAAGTGATTTATCGTTGAACAAGGTCTGAATGAAGATAAATTAACTGTTTGTACGCACTGTCAGTGTAATTGTTTATTTCGTGTAATTGAACTGGTGAAATGAATGTGATATTAAATGTAGGTAGAGAGTAGTCTGTAGAGGTATTTCGAAAATTTTGTCCGGAGAAGTATTGGGTTTTGTATTTATCATTGTTACAAACTTTATTATTACCATACTTTCGTTTATATGCTCAGCAACTAGCTAGCCATTTTTCAAGCACTTCCTAGCTTTTTAATTATCTGAAAATTGGCGTATTTATGTAACTTTGGAAACATTTAAATAATATAAATGATTTTATTTCTGTAAGTTTTTTATTAACATATATACAATTGAATATTCTAAAATAATAACAAACCTATATACAAATACAAAAGGGAGACGGAAAAGAGCTCATTGTGCATCAAAAAATTCGTCCACATCGATGTCAATGGGAAACGTGCCCAGAACGCTCTGTAAGTTGGTTTGTACAAACACTTTTCCATGTCGAATTTATTTTTTTAAACTAGATGAGGTCAGCGTTTCCTAACTGACTACTCTGAGAAAGAAAGAAAGAAAGAAAGAAATCATTTATTTGCTGATAATGTAGGTATACAAATAAGTTGGAATATAGTAAATTGTCCCAATACATTTTGCCTTACGGCATGCAAAATATCACATTTGAATTTAATAATATAGTTATAAACATCATGATTATTATTAACACCAGTCAGAATTTATATAGATAGGTACAGATGAGTTTAAAAAAAAATGAATTAATGAAATGTCATGCACATGTCGCTTATCATGCAATGAATAACATAAAATAAATGTCATATTGTGTATAGTCAAAAAGCTTAATGTCAAAATGATAATGTCAAAATATTCTAAAACAACAACAATCACATTTATAGAATAAAGATAATGTCATGATGTGAAGGGAATGTCAATTACTGTAAAGTCAAATTATGTTTGATATCGACATAGTTACGCAACGTAAAAAAAAAAAAAACATAGAAAAATAATAATAGGCATAAAAATGTTATCTTAATGGATATAAACTTTCAAAATTGTAAAGACAAGGTTTTTTATTTAAAAAAAAAAAAAAAAAACATTCTTTTACTACAAAGTTTTGTCATTTAAAAAGTCTTTAATTGTGTAATAACATTTCTCCAGCAATAGTTTTTTTATTTGTTTTTTAAAGAAAATTATGGGTAGGTCTTTTAAATTTTCAGGTAATTTATTATATATAAGCGGTCCCATGGAAAGGATGTTATTTTTTAATAAGGCTGTTTTATGACCACCTGTGTACAATTGGTTTTTATACTGCGATCTCATTGGTACTGTGCGTTTTCTTATTTCAACCATTGAGGTAAACAAGTGTTTGTTTGATTTAACGAATAGGGCTACTTCTAATATATATAAACAAGGTAATGTCAGAACTTTTAGGGATTTAAATACGGGTTGACAACTTTCAGTAGACTTAAGACCTGTCATTGATCTAAGACATCGTTTTTGTGCCTTAAATATTCTTTCTCTCTCACTGCAGTTACCCCAAAATACAACACCGTATCTCAACAATGAAGCTACTAATCCATGATACGCTATTACTAATATATCTATGGTTACTTTATTTGAGAGATTATAGAGTACATATGAAGATTTACTTAATTTTTGGCACACATTTTCAGCATGAGATTTCCATGTCAATTTATTGTCAATATGCACTCCTAGGAATTTTGTCACTGAAGTTGTGTCTACGATTTGGCCATTATATTCAGTAATTACTTTTTTTGGCTGTAACCTCTGGTAAAAATGCATGACTTTGGTTTTTTCTAAATTTATGACTAGATTATTTTTATTAAGCCAATCTATTATCGTTTTAAGTGTGCTGTTTATTTCTGCTTCGTAGTTCGTCTCATTCTTACATTCGACTATAGCAGTGCTGTCGTCAGCAAATAATGTCATTGGTTGACGAATTTGACGGGGTAGGTCATTAATATAAAGTAGAAATAGTAATGGACCCAGTACACTGCCCTGTGGAACTCCGAATTCTGTTACTCTACAACTGGATAGATATTTCAGTTCACGCTTGGTTTTAGTACAGATTCTCGATATCTCTGTGTATTGTTTTCTATCCGTGAGATATGACTTAATGAGATTTAGTACGTTTCCTCGTATGCCGTAATCGCTAAGTTTATTTAAGAGAGTATCGTGTTTTACATAATCGAATGCCTTTGTCATGTCTGTGAATATTGCACATATAGGGTTTTTCTTATCCATATTATTCATGATAAGTTTTAAAAGATCGAATATTGCCATGTTGATATTTTTATTTTTACGAAAGCCCTTTTGTTCTTCACATAATATGCCATTTTTAGTTATAAAAGTGTAAATAGATTCGTATATAATTTTTTCAAATATCTTAGAGAACACTGAAATTAGAGCTACAGGTCTATAGTTTGACATGTCTTCCTTGTCATTCTTTTTATGTAATGGTTTTATGATCACAGTCTTTAATTTATCAGGGAATATACCTGAGCCTATACACACATTCATTATATGGCATAATGGTTTTGCGATAATATCAGAGACAAATTTGACTACAACGGTTGAAATGCCGTCAAATCCGTAACTTTTTTTATTTTTTAAGTTTTTTATCACCCGTGTGATATCTTGAGGGATTACTGGCTGCATAAATAAAGACTTTTGAGTTTTGGCTATCGCAGCTGTATTTCCCGTACAAGTACTGGATACATTATGTATTTGGTCAACGAAAAAGTCATTAAATGATTCAGCAATCTGCCTAGGGTCTTTTACTAGTTTTTTCCTTCGTTAATTTGCAAAATTGATTCTTTCATTAAATTATTATTATTATTTATTATTTGCCATGATGCTTTAGATTTATTTATTGAGCTATTTATTAAATAATTATTTTGGGCTTTTTGAGTTAGTTTTACAATCTTTTTAAGTTTCTGTGCATAGGTATGAAATTTAGTTTTGTTCTCACTTGTGGGTGTCTTTCTGTATTTCCATAGCATGTTACGTTGTTTTCTACAACAAATCCTAATGCCGCGTGATAGCCATTTAATTTTTTTATTCGATTTTATTTTTTTAAATTGAATTGGGAAGCATAAATTATATAATAAACCAAAGAGATCAGTAAACTTATTAAATGCCTCATTAGGGTTATCTGTTTCAAGTACTTCTGAAAATGATAGGCATTGAAGGTGCTTTTTAAATAAAATTAAATTTTCGCTGGATAAGTTACGCTTTTGAATTCGCCAGAAATTTATTGTACATGTTTTATGTACCGGTATTTTTAAAATTTGAGCGGTATGGTCCGATAATCCGAAGTCTACTACTTCGCTCATACAATTTTGTTTAGAATTGTGGGCAAAGTTATCCAAACACGTGCCGCTTTTTGGTCTAGTTGGCTGATCAATCACTAACTTTAGATTATAATTCAACAGTAAATTTTCAAAGTCCAATGTAAAGTTTTTTTTTTTCAATGTGTTGATGTTGAAATCACCGCATAATACAATTTTTTTATTTGACTTAGTACACATTTTTTTTAATAAAGTATCCAGATGATCAAAAAACATATTAATACAGGACATGTTAGGTGGTCTATAGACACATACAACTATTAATCCCTGCTGACTTAGTTCTATTGCACAATATTCAAATACACCCGTAATAGATGCGTTAGGTAGCTCTTTAAATTCGTAATTATCTTTAATAAGGATACATGCTCCTCCTCGCTTCTTATTTCTTGAATAACACGATGCAAGCTTAAAATTTGGTACGTTAATTAACGATTCCTGTCCTGAGGTTATGAAATGTTCAGTGATGCATAATATATCTATATCCAGATTTTTATTTTTAGCCCGTAACTCTTGAATATGCAGCGTCAACATATCAGTTTTATTTAGAAGTCCGGCGATGTTTTGGTGCATAAGGTTCATATGCTTATAAAAGAAATAACTGGTCTTGTGTTGTTGTTGATTTGTCTTCAATCACGCTATTTAAGAATGGCAGCGTTTGGTCAATATTGTCGTTTGTCAAATCGTCATGAGGGTAGAATAATTTGTAGTCTATCAATATGTTGGACATGATCTGTTCAAAAATGTTCCTCCATCCATTTTTGTTTAATTTTCCCGTACTGCTGGAAAACATGTCAAGTGATAGAGTGCGGTTACTATCGAAAAAATATGCATATTGACAATTTTTTATGTCTAAACATAGTAGGTTATTAAATAACTCGACTTTATAGTTGTGGATGAGAGCACCTTTTTTGTAAGTCGGAGAGCAGATAATAATGTTTGTGTGATTGATATTTTTCAACGAGTTTTTTAGGTTGTCAAGAATAGTCAAATAGTCTCCATTGTTCAGATCATTTTCTCCAATGAAAAACAGGCAGTAATCGTTCATCGTGAAGTCTTTTAATTTATATTCAATAGAGTTCAGAAAATCTGTTGTGGTGACCTTTGGCAATAAATGATGACAAAAATTAAAATATTTTGAAAAGATTTCTTCGATTATGGGCAGCGTTCCCTTTGTGCAATTGCTGCTTATCACAGATAATCTGTTTTTATGTTTAGGTACATACATAGCTCCTGATGTACTTTCGCTGGCAATATTACTAACTTGTGAAGTTGTTGTCAATGTTTTTTTAGTTTGCGTCAATTTGTCGTTAGTCAGATTGGATGTTTGGGTTTCTTTATTAAGCATTTTATTTTTTTTGTAGGGGGAGCCTCTAATCTTGGACTCATTATCTGAGATAAGCGGTGAAATGTTTCGATGCGTAGAAATTTTCTTTTTGCGAGCTGATGATGGTGAGCCATTTCTTCTATCAGGCGCTAAGCAAATCTTTTTATAGGTTTCGACGGTCTTCAAAGATTTTTGGAGATCAGTTTTTAAACGGAAATTCTCGTTATTTAAGTCGTCTATTTCTTGATGGGCACTCATTAGTTGCATATTAAGTGATTTTATTTGCTCGTTTAAGTCGTTAACTATGTCATTGTCATTATAGTTATGTGGACTGTCTGGTATGCTCAACATTGTGGTGTCAAATATTGTTTTATCGACGTCATTTGTCATATCAGACAAGTTACTTAAAGATCCCGTTTTGTGCGGTTTCCGATGTGTTATGTTACTATCTGTATCCATGTTTTATTATGTCTGCAGCGCCCTCTGTTAGCACTAGCACGTATTTTATTTGACTGTGGATAATTAGTGATAGAACATTCACAAAAAGACAGCGGTAGGGTGACCGAGGTTCGAACCTGGTGTTCGAGTGCACAATACATACACATGTAGCTATCACATCCCCTGTGCCACGAAGTATTTAGCAATTTGAGTTGAAATGAAGTAGTGCTTGTCAAGGATTGAGCAATTTGAATTTTGGAGCCGTTGATTTTTTCCACTTAACGCGGGTACAATTTTTGTTAAAATCACAAAAGCACTTTCTTAATTTGAGTTGAATAATGTCTGGTGAATAATGTCTGGGTTTGGGTTTTTTTGTTTTTTGTTTCACTGTTTATTTGTCTCTTTATATTGTCACCGTAATTGTTTGTTTTTATGTTCGTGTTTGTCTATATCACCAAAATTTTGAACACTATTGTTTTTTATTGTCACTTTGTTAACGTTCACACTGATAAATTAGACCTTTATAAACTGTTTTTTAATAAGAGAAGCACATAAATACGTTTATTACTATTTTTGATTAAATTATAAACACGGAGCTCTTTTACTCAGATATCAAGCGAACAGCGCCACCTGAGAAGAAAGGTCGAAACAAACTCAGAGGTCACAGTCTCTTTTAAAGTCCAGACAAAATCTTGTTTAGATCATGTGAAGACCATGTAGATTGATGTCTGAAATGAAGATCTTTTGAAGTTTATAGTTTTATCTAGCAAGTCTCATGATGGAGGCGGAAGGTGGCCTTAGCAAATTTTCTATAGCAATATCGTGTTTGAGCTCATTGAATCTGTGATAAATAATAGTACCTTTCAGTTCAAAATGCTTTTTTTTAACTGTTTTTACTTAATCCTTATATTTTTTTGTAGTCAAGCAGCATTGTCTTGGTTAGGGTCAAAACCTTAAAGATCCAAAATTATCATCGTTTAGAGAAAGTTTATGTCATTACTTTTTGTAATGGATAAGAGAACCACTGTTCATCAATAACTGTTTCGATTCACAAAATTCTTTCACTGATAAAGAAATAACTACAATACCTGAATATTAGAATTAATATTTGTTTCGGGATAGTTACCATGTGTGTTTTGTTTTGGTTGAGAGATCGATATTTCGGCACCGTTACAAGCGCCATGATCACGAGAACCCAACCAAAACCTAAATATACATGATAAATATCCCGAAACAAATATCAATTCTAATGATTTTGACCATGTTAGCTTAAAAACATATAATACCTGAATATGGCATTCAGATAATTATAAATAAAATTGTGCAGCAGTTTTCTGCGATACATTTTTTTTAATATTGTCTGTAAAACGAGCTAGCTTTAAAAGTTTTTTCTCCGGAAATATTCAGTTACTATAATTATGGCTAGAGTTCGCTAGGTAGGTAGAAAATTGATTTGCCGTTTTCAATACTTCATACGTCAAAAAAAAATTGTTCTATCAAGTCCCGGACTCCTCTAACTAGCCCTTTAAAAAAACCGCACTTTGTAACATTTCAAAACAAACACAATTTACCTCATTAGCTCAATAAACGAACATGTATGTATGCAGTATTCAGCTCAACATCAGAAATGGTAGCCAGCTTGTCGACTTACGTTGCTCAACAAAGGCGCCCTCCGACTTTTGACTCAACAAAACGTCAGACTAGGTTCCTCGCTGAGTTTTTGTAATGCAAAGTTTCTATATGAGTTAATATGTTTCTTTTGTAGTAATTAGGGGTGATTATTTGGATTTCTCAACAAAAATTGTATTAATTTATTTAATACGCACACTAATGAACCTATTGAGGGGACATAGGCGCCGCCACGTGCTTTAGGGTGATGCAGAGACAAATGTTGGTAGGTGCAATATTGAGAAATAAAGGCGAAATTATAGAGTTTTATCTGTATCATTCTTTTTAATATTCCCACTGCTGGAACACACGCCTTCTCTCTATGTGAGAGGGAATGGGTCGTAATCTGCCACGCGGGCCCTGTGCGGGTTGGTGGATGTCACATGTATTTGATTTTTTGTTTCTAGGACATGCCGGTTTCCTCACGATGTTTTCCTTCACCGTATTGAGAGCAATGGTGGTGAAATAATTTACACAAAGCAAAACGGCCTGCTGCGTTCGAGACGCACGGGACCGATCAAAGTGACGACGCTTGGGGGATTCCTATGTCCAGCAGTGGACGTCTTTCGGCTGATATGATGATGATGAAAGCGCCTTCCTGGGTTTGAACCCACGATCTAAAACTTATAAGTCGCAGCCGATACCACTGGGCCACCACTGCACTCGTTCAGTATTCTAATAAGTAGGTAAAATAATATGAACGGGCATTTTCTTAATGCCCGAAAAGAAGTAATTCACGTTGCAATGGTAAGTTAAATATAATATTAAAACACATGATTATGTACGATTACCAGTAATAATTATCAAAACTTCAACATTATTTAATTTGGCAAAGTATCGTTATCGACTGTTAATTTTTAGAGTTCCATACCAAAGGGTGCCGACTGGGATCTCTTAATAAGCTGTCGCCATCTGCTGCTGGGCTGCATGACAAAACTCTGATGTCTCACGACTTGTCTATAACCTGCTGGCAGGCAAAAGAAGACAAAGTGTTATAGATTAAGCAGTATGAAACCATGTGTGCTCGATTCCGACTCATGCAGCACTGAGACGGACAGACAAAATAAAGCAAATTATCACGAATGTGTACTCGTAGTTCAGAAAGAACTCTTGCGAGCGAGTCCCAACTAACTATAGCCGGATTTTGCGATTATTGCGAGGCCCAATTTCAGATTAGCCAATATTGATATGAAAGGTCTAATGAGGTGTTTGACCCTGACCAAGTTTTTTGTGCGGTCGGGGAAGTTTCAAGACTTTGGCGAGTGGTTGTTTGTTCAGGCTCGATATGTTAGGGAGCCTCTTGAAATAGTTATTTGGTAACCTTTTTGATCAGCATTCTGGAGCAGTCAGGTCTATGTATTTTTTTTTCTTCTTATCACTAATCCCCACCAACGAAATTGGCGCCTATTATTTGCTAACTCATTCATGCCATTCTTCTCTCATGCCTCTCGCACTTTTATTTTTCATACCAAGGTTCTTTTAAGGATATTTTATAATTGTATTTTTTTTAATTTGACATTTTTAACTGTATTTTTTTAATTTGATTTTTTTAATTGTATTTTTTTTTATTTAACATTTTTTTAATTAGACATTTCTTTTTTTATAATGTAACCCCATCTAAAATTTATTATGTTTGTCTGTTTTTTAAAATTTTGTCTCTTTAATTTTAATATCTAATAGCTAATTTGCATACCCTCATTAGGTTATAATACATGCACCTTTTTATACCTGTAACACCTTTTTGACATGTATTACGCAAATAAATGATTTGATTTGATTTGATTTGATCTTCTTGCATTCATCTTCTTGTATACTGTGTAAATATGTATAAATAAACCCTATTTAATTAACTACTTACATTTTTATTTATGTCAGGTTAAATTCAAAAGAAATAAAATAAGTATACAATTACATTTCTGTTAATTTCAGAAATAATACAAAATGCTATTCATCACAGTTGTGCAAAAATACAAAAAGTGCTAATAATATCACAGGTTGTGCAAATAATGCTGTTTATCACAGGGAATACTCAATAAATAGAGGTAGGAAAACACAATAATGCAGTCCGCCATAAAATATCACAAAATTTACACATTTATAAACTAAGGCACTAACATGAAGTACTATACATGTTCTTGTTGCATTCCGTGCTTGCATTTAAATATCATACAGAAATATTAATGAAGCAGGTAGATCTATGTTTCGAGTGGTTTAAAATATCTATTGTAGCTGTTTTAGTCTAATAGTTCTCTAAAATTATGACTGCCAGTATGTCCTTGTGTGTGTGTGTAATTATCTGCCTTGCCTTTTCCTACAGTCCAACGTGATACAGCTGAACAACAGAATTTAACATGTAGTGTATGCCTATCTGACCTAAACATATTACAATAAAAATATTCATAAAATCAATAAAAACCGACGGTTTACGAAGCAAATTGAATAGATGTATAATCCTAACTTGGCTTACTGAGGTTAAGTTCGCGCACAGTGCGTGAACTGATTCACTCTATAATGGTTGGTCCATTATAGAGTGAATGGAACGTGGACGCGACGCGATTGGTCATTCGATCTTTGTGTCAACAGACCAACCAATCGCGCGCTCGGAAAGGTGCTAAATGTACCCGCATCCCGCTTGGTAACCAAAGAGGCCTAAAAACGACTTGTGCGCATCTAGCGACTCTTGCCAAGTTACGTACCGTACCGTAAGTATAAACAAGAAGAAAATCATGCTGTGTGGTCGGAGGATGCCATGTTCACGAGCTGGCTAACTAAAACCATATGTATTCTGTCTTAATCATATAAAGCCGTCTTGTGGTTTGAAAGATATGAAGTAATAAAGAATTTTTCATGCATACGAACATACTTAAAAGATATGCGTGAATAAAAAATATATTTAAAAATAACAAAAAACCCGACTGCTTAAGAAGCGAACTAAAAAGACGGAATCAAGAAGAAAATCTTGCTGTGCAGTCGGAGGATACATATGCGCGAGCTGGCTGATCAAAACCAGATGTATCCTCCGACTGCACAGCATGCTTTTTTTCTTGTTTCCGTCTTTTTATAACTTTTTAGTTAACATTTTTTTAGAATTAGGTACGTATAAACATATGTTTTATATATTTTTAATACACCTCTTAAAATCCTTTATTTTGATACCCCACACGATGAAGATGGGTTTGGAAGAAAAAAAAATGGGCCCTGTGGGGGCCCAATTTTTTTATATGGCGCCATAGAAATATATGGAGCCCAAAATCCGCCATTTTACTATTTTCCAATTTTAATGTAGCCAGTGACTCTCGCAGGGTTAAGACGAATCGGTTGACGTAAGAATCATCAAAATCGGCCAACGCGTTTGGTCTCTAGAACGTCACATAGGAACAAACATACATATATACATAGACTGATAAACACATTACCCTCTTTCGGCAGTCGGGTAAAAACATAACCCTTTCCTTGCAGTCAGGTAAAAATATATTTTCACTAACACGCACTGAGCCCGCTGGATGGATTATACTCCATTTCTTGTCACAGAGAGGAGGCCTTTCTCCCAGCTGTAGGATAATGATAGGCTATTTGTGTGTTTGTGTGTGTGTTATTGAGGTCCACGTCCAAAAATTTGATTTAGACTTTTTTCAATAGTTATCAGTGCCTAATTATTATTATTATATACTTTATTGTACACCACAAAAAACATACAGGACAAACATTAAAAAAAAAAAAAAAACAAGTGTACAATGGGCGGTCTTATCGCAATAGGCAATCTCTTACAGACAACCTTTGGATGGACTGAGCAAGAGGAGATGAATTTAGGGCTGTCAGTGTACAATATATCATAAATAATATTACTTACACATAATAAAATAAAATACATAAATACAATACTATATAATATACTAATAAATATCAAATATATGACAGAGAAAGGAGAAGAATACAAATTATAGTGAGAGGTAATGCTCCTTTACCATTTTCTTAAATGTTGGCAGTGTTTGAGCACGTCTTATTTCAATAGGTAATACATTCCACAACCGAGCAGCTTGAATCGTAAAAGATTTGTCAAAGAAGGAAGTGGAATGCATACGAATACTCAATTTTAGATTCTCCGATGATCTCAAGGACTTAGAATGTGTGTCACAGAGGAACTGAAAGCGTTCTTTAAGATAAAAAGGAGTAAGAGGATTGAAGAGCACATTATAAAGCAAAGAAAGTATGTGGGCATTCCGGCGAAGGCGAATAGGAAGCCATTTGAGCTTAATACGGGATTCAGAAACGTGATCATACTTGCGCAAGCCAAATATGAACCTGATACAGAGATTTTGAAGTCGCTCAAGCTTGTCCAATTGGTCTTGGGTGAGATCAAGATAGCTGGCATCAGCATAGTCCAGAATAGGAAGGAGAAGAGATTGTGCAATAGCAATTTTAGTGGTTACGGGAAGAAAATTACGAAGTCGTCTCAGGGAGCCCGCAGATGCAAACAGTTTACGACTGACTTCCTGCAGTTGTTTGGTCCAAGAAAGTGTGCTGTCGATATAAATCCCCAAGTTCTTCACAGTGTGAGTTATAGGAATACTGGTGTTGTTAAAAGAAACCTGGGGAAGTGTCGACCAATCAATCTTAGAGACAGTCCGAGAGCTACCAACTATAGTCACTTGAGTCTTCGTCGGATTGATCATCAGGCCAAACTCAGAGCTCCAGTCACCTATTCGAGCCAGGTCATTATTGATCGTCTCAATGGCATCAGGTAACTCTCCAAGAGGGGCTTGGGTATAAATTTGGAGATCATCAGCATATAGGTGGTAGAAAGAAGAAAGTCGTTGAGTGATAGCATTAATAAAGAGTGCGAAGAGAAGAGGAGATAAAACGCCACCCTGCGGCACACCGGCAGATGTGTGACACCAAGAAGAGAAAGATTCATCAGTGCAAATACGCTGCCGGCGGCCAAACAGGTAACTATGAAACCAGTCAATAACCGGAGGAGATATGTTAAAAGAGCTTAGGACGCCAAGTAAAATATCGAAGTCAACCGTATTGAAGGCATTGCTAAAATCAAGCAGAGCAAGTACTGTTAACTTTCCCATTTCCATGCCTGCCCTGATGTCGTCCGTAATATTAACAAGTGCTGAGGTAGTGCTGTGTCCACGTCGAAAACCAGATTGATAAGGATTTAGCAGATTATGTTTGGAAAGGAACGTGCTGAGTTCATGGTGGACAAGCTTTTCAAGGACTTTGTATAGAAAAGGAAGAATAGAAATGGGACGGTAGTCAGAAAAGGATGCAGGATGAGATTTTTTTGGTAAAGGAATAATTTGGGCATCTTTCCAGGCTTGTGGGAAGACACCACTGGAAACAGAGAAGTTGAGGATGTAAAGGATGACTGGAACAATATTATCAAGGATGGGGATGATCATCTTACGGCTGACACAGTCACTACCAACAGCGTTGGATGAAATGGAAATAATACTCCTTTTAACATCACAAGCAGTGAATTGACTTAAGATAAAAGGGGAATAATCAGGTATCGGAAGATTTGAAAGATAACTAAGCGTAGCAGCTTTAGTGGCCCCATTCAATAAGGGCGAAGTAGAAAAATGAGTGTTAAGTAAATTGAAGTCCAAGTCTTTTGGAATCGTGTCATGAGACTTCTTTCCGACACCTAATGTTTTGAGAAATTTCCAGATCTTGGCTGGATCACCGTTTTGAACTGAATTATGGATATTTTGGCGTTGCGCGATTCTACACACCTTGTTGCAGTGGTTTCTAATTGAGACGTATTTTTCCCTGTTGACGTCATTGGGCCGAATTTTAAGCTTAAACTTTGCAGCTGCCTTTCTGTTTAGTAAAACTTTAATCTCGCTAGTCAACCAAGGCGCCGGAAGATGTTTAACTCTTACAGCTCGAATAGGTGCATGTGTGTCGTAAAGCTGAATGAGGGTCGCTGTCAAGATTTCAACTTGTTCGTCGACGGACGACGATGTGACTAGTGGCGTCCAGTCGATGTTACTGGCATCCCTTCTAAGACGATCAATGTCCATACCATCAAAATTGCGAAGCAGAAGAGTTTTGAACTTATGCTTAGGAGGTCGAATTTTATAGGAAGTGTAAATTAGATCATGATAGGAAAAAGCGTCAGCTGCACATTGACCATGTTTAGCGACGCGATCGAAGGACGAGACAAAAATAAGATCAAGAAGCGAAGGCACAGAGTTAGGAAAATGGTGAGTGGCACTAAGATCAAGAATAGATAGATTGGTAGATTCAATAATATGACGAAGAGAAAAAGAACGGAAATCTTCTTTAAGGAGACATGTATTAAAGTCGCCCATTATGATACTATGACTGTAAGAGGGAATTAAATCTTCTAAAAGACGTTTGAAAGAAGAAAAGAAATTAATCCGAAGAGAAGGGCAGTAGTAAACCCCAAGGAGAATCTTAGTATGCTGTAATTCAACTTCCAGAAAAAGATGTTCACCGGCGCTCGGCGGGGGCGGCTGAGTGGACATATTAATTATGGAAAATGGCAAATAATTACGAAGATAAATGGCCACCCCACCACCACCACCGACCGCGCGATCATTCCTGATAAGTTGAAATCCTGGAAGAGAGTAGGAGGCAGAGGGAAGACAAGGTTTTAACCATGATTCAGAAACAAGAATCGCATTAATATTCTTACAGTCAAAGCTTGCCAGCATATCAGGGTAGTGGGCCGGAATACTCTGGGCATTTATGTGGACTACATTAAAGTTCCCGGAGACATCGGAAAAAAGTGAAATAAAAGTGTCAGCTAATGAAGGAGCACTAGCGAAACTTTCATCAGCACTATCAAACGAACAAAAAGTATCAGTATCACTGCTACAGCCAGGGCTGAGCATAAATATAAAATACTATATAAATATTAATAAACTAAACAAGAAAAATAAATAAAAAATAAACTGCGCGGTTAACAAATCTCCGTCCACCTGCCAGTTGTACTTAAAATGAGAGTAAAATATAACAAAACACAAAATATAACTTCATTTTGTAGTCCAGGTATAAAACAAGTTCATAAACAAAACTAAAATATAAACAAAAAAAAGAAAATAGGATCGTGTAACAGAGCGTTAATTGAAGGAAAATGTCAATGGAACGCAGACATGAAGTGTCAGATTGTGAATTTGTGACAGTGACATATTGGTGAAATGAAAACAAATGATACAAAAACCTATTGTGATAAACAAACAAATTAGAAATTATACGCATGTATGCATTAAGTACCTGGACTAACAATAGAAAAACACATCGAAGATCTTTACTTCCTGGCTACAGTACGCTTGGATTTTGCAGCGGCAGTCTTTCCCACCGCGACCAGTTGAGTGACACCCGGCTCCGGCTGTCCAGAGACCTGCTCCAGCTGGGTGGCCATCAGTTCCGACTGCTGCGCGATCCTATTGAGGTCGGCCGAGGAAGTGACTCTATGGCGAAATCGGGTTGGATCTGCAATCGTGCGGTCATAGTTGGGTGGTAAAAGGGGTTAAAGCTAGTAGGGCTTGGGTTCCCGATTATAACGCTACTACTCTTATTACAAGATAATGCATATTTTTCGAGATATTAATGAAAAATGTTTCTATCCTCAAATCGGATAAAAAGCGAAAACGGAACGTTAAAATGGGCGATTGACAACCAAACCTGTTGCAGATATTGTCTATAGTGCAAAATGACTTGAAAAATAAGCAAAAAGGAACGTAAAAAAAAAGTATGCTAAGTGTCACTGTCATTCGTTTGTTGTTCATTCCGTTTCTCCTCGAGTTGCGTGAATGTGTTTCCTGTGTTTCGTAGTGTTTTTCTTGTGGCTTTATTCGACGACTTTGGCTTATCCTCTGGACTCGAATTGTTTGCCTTCACGATTGACCTCCGCTTGTACACTGGACACCGATTTTATACGTAATTGACTGATGTGTGTACAAAAGGCAATGTTACTATGGCAACCATGAGAATTAGGATGCAAGAGCGAGCGAAGCGAGCTCTGGACTTGGGGCACTCCGACTCGGACATGTTAGGTTCGAAGGGGATGGCGGGGTCTAGTGAGCGAGCGGAGCGAGCGAACTAAGACCCCGACATCCCCTTCGTGTTAGGTTACTGTAAACCCTGCAGACAGAAATAGGAGCCCCGCGTAGCGGGGCTACGTCGACTATGCTTTTTAGGCGAATATAAAATGGTTTGAGGTTAGGTTACAATAATTGGTTTTTCTCAAGAACGGTGCATTACCTTGTAATGGGAGTGGTACCAGGGGAGAAGGGGTACCCTCCCCCTCTCCCCCTCCCCTCTCCCAACCCCTTCCGCCGACCGCAGATTTCTAAATTTTTACCATCCGTTCAGCCGTTGTGGCTTGATTGTTTATAAAATACAGACTTTCAAATTTATTGTAGTAAAGATATTAAGCGCGAGTTGATGAACATTTTTATTATTATCATAAAATATATCAATTTAATATATCAATTTAAGTAATTGCTTAGACTTAGTTGGTGTTGCGAAGGGCTCGGTTTGACCACATTAGCCGAATAGGGACCAAACTTGCTTCTTACCCAGCAGGTAGTAAAGCGTTTTGGTCCCTGGCTAAGTCAGTCGAATCGAACTTCTGCCGTCCCTCACTACCACCACTGCTGAAACCAAATGGGTCGCTGGCCCACTCCGCTGAGGAGAAGGCAAATTTATTTGCCTCTCTTTTTGCGGAATCTTCGCGTCTAAATTCTGGTGATTCGCGGCCCCCTCCTCCTTTTGTTGGATGCGAGACGAGTATGTCGGACATTCGCATCCACCAAAAGGACGTCCGTAGGGTGCTGCGCAACCTCGACGTGAACAAGGCTAGCGGCCCTGACGGAATACCAGCTATAGTTCTTAGAACCTGTGCGCCTGAACTGTCTCCGATCTTGACACGCCTATTCCGCCTTTCATATGAGACTGGAAAAGTGCCGAATGCCTGGAAGCAAGCCAATGTACAGCCCGTGCCCAAGAAGGGCAGTCGAGCTGACCCGGCTAACTACCGACCCATCTCTGTAACGTCCATACTCTGTAAGAGTATGGAGCGTGTACTAAACACTAAGCTCCTGGCATACCTAGAAGGTAACGATATCCTTAGCGACCACCAGTACGGCTTCCGCCGAAATCGGTCTACTGGGGATCTTCTAGCGTATGCCATTCACATATGGAGTGAGGCCATCGAGAGGCACGGGGAAGCGCTTGCCGTTTCCCTCGACATCTCGAAGGCTTTCGATAGGGTCTGGCACGAAAGCCTTATCGGTAAGCTTCCTTCATTCGGTCTGCCCGGTGGTCTGTGTGATTGGATCGCAGACTTCTAGAGTGATCGGTCCATTCGAGTAGTTATTGATGGCTGCTCGTCGGACCAATTGGATATTAATGCCGGGGTCCCTCAGGGGTCAGTACTCTCAGCAACATTGTTCTTGTTGCACATTAACGATCTGCTTAAACCCGGCACCTTTGGGTATGCAGACGACAGCACTGTTGCTGAGAGATACTTCTCCAACGCACGGGCTACCGGGCCACCGATCCAGTCTCTTCGTGAAGCCATGGTGGAGCGCTTGAACTTGTCCTTGCAGGCAGTCTCCGAATGGGGTGATGCCAATCTGGTCAAGTTTAATGCTACTAAAACCCAGGCGTGTCTTTTTTCCGCTAAAAAGAGCCAATTTCACCCGGCTCCAACTTTTCGTGATGTAACCGTGCCAATAACGGACCATCTTGAACTTCTTGGCGTTACGTTGACATCGACTCTCAATTTTGGGCCTAACATTGAGGCTAAGGCTCAGCTGGCTTCCAAAAAGTTGGGGATCCTTGCGAAGGTGAGAAAGTACTTCACGCCGGAACAGCTGCTCAACTTGTATCAAGCGCAAGTTCGATCATGCATGGAGTACTGTTCTCACCTCTGGGACGGTTCTGCCAAATACCAGCTTGATGCACTAGAGTTGATCGAAAAGCGGGCCAAGAGACTTATCGGCAATGAGGCACTGGTCAAATCAAAGCTCCAGAGCCTTGAACATCGTCGCCGAGTTGCCAGCTTGTCGGTTTTTTATCGGTTACATTTCGGGGAGTGTGCGATGGAATTGCATGATTTAATTCCGCCCAGCCCGTTCCATCATCGGACAACCAGACGCACGGCGATGCGTCATCGGTACATGGTGGACATCCCACCCATACGCACAAAACGTTTTGGGGACACTTTTATTATGCGTACAGCTAAGGAGTGGAATTCCCTGCCGGAGTCTGTGTTTCCCGATAGCTACAATCTAGGGGTCTTTAAGTCAAGAGTGAATAGGTTACTTCTAGGCAAGCGTGCTCCACCGTCGACCACATCATCGCTTACCATCAGGTGAGATAGTGGTCAAGCGCGAGCCTATTTAAAATAAAAAAAAAAAAAAAAAAAAAAAGACTCGTGCATATTTGCCGGGTAAATATATGAAAATACTCCTTTAACGTAATTTGTTTTTTTTCTTTTATGTTTTGGCTTCGCACGGTTTGTACATTTAGCCAGTGTCACGTTTAGAATAGTAGTTCTAGTTTCTTTAGATTTTAGTCCAATGTCCTAGTTAGGCCCCAATAAAATGGCGGTAACTTTATTGGAAGCTTCTACGGAGTTTTGTCGACAACATGAACAAATTCATGTTCTACCGCTGTGTTTTACTTGCCCACACTCGTGCATGTTCACTTATATTATTAGAATGAAAAACCACCATGTTTACACTAGTAATATTCATTTTAACACAATTTTAGGAAAATAAAACAGAGAAGCAACATAGACACCATCACTTTCCGCTAGTTTCTTAAAAAATGTAATTTTTGCTGTGCAATAGTTCCATTTTCAATCTAATTTGATTTGCATTCAGTCACTCAGGATACGACACTATTTTTATGTAACGATAAAGTGGTAACCCCCAAATGTCATTTTATTCTACGAAATTAAAAATCAGAGTTTAGATAAAAAAATAGTCAATCCCACCGCACTATGCCCAACCATTGCAACTCCTGAAAGCTAGAATCAACAGTGGCGACCACCAGGAAAGCGCAGCGGCAATGAAGCTCGACGAAGACCCGGCGAATGAATTTAACTACGAGTATCTTGGGTCCTGCAACGAAATTAATCAGAAAATAATTATGGGGGAGTAGGAAAAAAAAACAAATTTCCACTACCCTCCATAACAGGCAGGAGTCAGAACAACCAAGGCAATAGGCACAAAGGGTCGATTATAACTGGCATAAGCCCAGTTGCCTAGCACCACAGATAAAAATTAGCAAAAAGTAGTCAAGTAAAAGATGACTCCATAGTAGAAAACTAGCTGTGCCACGCGGCTTCGCTCCCGTCAACTGGCTACCTACCTACCCATCTATCCTACCTACCCTACTTACATGATTGTTGCGTGACTTAAACTGTTTATTCAGCGCGCGCAACGAAAGCTCTCAAAAAGGAACAATTTTGCCCGTTTTTGCAACATTTTTCATTGATGTTCCGCTCCTATTAGTCGTAGCGTGATGTTATATACTCGTATATATGCCTATAACCTTCCTCGATAAATGGACTATCCAACACAAAAATAATTTTTCAATTCGAACCAGTAGTTTCTGAGATTAGCGCGTTCAAACAAACAAACAAACTCTTTAGCTTTATAATATTCAAATATTTAGTATAGATAGTATAGATAATCCTGCACCAACCGGGGATTGTCCTTGGGTGCACTTACTTAGTGCATGCAAAGATAATAGTCGGTTCATATCATGATACATGTCTAACAAGGCCTCTGCGAGTTGCCGTCGGCCCCTGGCGCGCCTTTCAAAGGACCGGGACATCAGAGCCCCGAGATTTTTAAAGAACCTAAGTATTATTACCCTTGTTTTCCACATAATTACATCTCCTTAAAATGTTCTTACATTAATGTAAGCTACATTTGGCTCCTAATAAAATATTCTCATTGCGTCCCTGTTTCTGCCAGACTCATTCTTGGCAACAGCTGCCATTTTTAAATGCCTTGTAGGAAGCTTGTAGAGGCTACAAAGTCTTGTAATTTAATCTTTCTTTCTTCATTCAGTTTTTTAATTATTTTTATTTTTTAGTATAGCTGTTGGATTAAGTCGGTGAGGCGCGCTGGCAGTCTGAGAATTGCATTCGAGTTCTTTTTTCGAATTTGCAGCGCTGGGACAAAAGAGATTTTATTTAGTCTGCTTTTTTTACAGTAGAATAGGTCTAGGATTCCTTGTGACTTTTGCTGGCTTATCACTTACTACCATACTTATTAGTTACTCCTAGCTACTGTAGTTATATTCTGAACGCAGAATTATTATTTGTTAATTTGAAACTGTTTTGTTACGTCACTTGTCCTCCCAAAACATTCATCGGAACACTAGCGTCAGGCCTGGGATCACTGCTGATACTATTTAAGGCAGCCGTGTGAGAGCAATGCAGGCCCTGTGGTAACGGCCGCGACTTACAAGTTGTAGGTCGTGGGTTCGAATCCAGGTAGGCGCTTTACTTTGTGTTGATTATTTCATCACCATTGCTCTTAAAACGATGAAAGAAAACATCGTGAGGAAACCGACATGTCCTAGAACCAAAAATTGGAAGACATATGATATCCACCAAACTGCAATGAGTCTTCGTGGATTACGGCCTATTCCCTCTCACTGAGAGGAGGCCTGCACGCACAACGGACCAAATGGGATTCTAAGTGCGGCAAAGGGAGTCCATCATGGTGAACTGTGACAAATAATGGTATTCTTTCTTTCTTGCTCATATCCTACAGTAGTACGTATGGGTGTTGCGGTGGTGGTGAATTTAACGGAATACAGGTGTTTTTCTCAAAGTAACGGGCGCTTTGGGGGCCCTTCGTCGAGAAGTGGACGGTGATAAATTCAGTGGATTGATAGATCGAGGAAGAGCAATGACTCCTGGAGTACATCCTAAATTATACAGATATACTGTTTACATAGACAAAAGTTTATTTGAAATACAGGCCAAAGTAATATTATAATGAGGAAGTAATATTCTATATTTGTTTGTTAGGGTTCTGTATCCGGCGGCGGGTTCGCGGTGAGTGCTAAAGCGTGCCCGTCATAAGCGGCACAGGACACCGTGGATTTTTATTGGGATGAAAAAAAAATGATTTCGTACCCGTAGGGTCCAAACGGAGCCCTATTGCTGTTACTCACGGGTCCGTCTGTCCATCTGTCTGTCCGTCGTTTGTCACACAATTTCGACCCGAAGAATATTTTAATTTCCCATTCACCTATGGCAATTTGCTGATAATGCTAATTATTACGTATATTTTACTTAACAAATTATTATATACTTTATTGTACATTACACAAAAATTACATTTATAAAGGTGCAATGTGCAAAAAAAGTGTACAATGGGCGGTCTTATCGCACAGGGCAATCTGTTACAACCACCGAATATAACCTTTGTATGGACTGGACGAGAGAAGATAGAGGCAGTCAGTGTACAAAACTTTTTAAATAATATAACTTATACATAATAACATAGAATACATACGTACAAAATAATAAACTAATCAATGTTAATACTATTATAACAGAGAAAGGAGAAGAATAATTCCAGTGAAAGAAAATGATTCTTCACCATTTTTCAAATATTTTGATAAACCAGAAGTTTCTTTTGTACGGAACTATAAATGTGCGAAGTTCGACACGCACTTGGCCGGTTTTTATGTTTTTCTAGAGGTAATCTCTGTATGTACTGATTGGAAGCTTAATTACGCTATCGTTGAGTGGCATAGGCTGATTTCTATACCGGAAATAAATGTCTATCCCGCGATAGACCAGTGGAGCTGCTGAAAAAACTAGTAATAAAATAAAAAGAATACAAAAAAAATACCAACATACAAAACAAAACACTACCTTAAAAATAACTTTCTTTTCGGCGGTCGTTGTCGTTTGTACCTATTTTTTTTTGGTTTGTGACACCGTCTTCCGGAAAAAATATCGCTTATTGTTTTGTTTTGGAAGTCGGTTTAATTTTTTTGTTACAAAGTTTTATTTTCCCCTTTTTAGTTTTGTTAAAGCATAACTTTAAAATTACTCGTCAGATCTTGATCAAATTTAAATGGGACCACATGAGAAGCATCAGACAAAAAAACTTCAAAATCGGTTCATAATAGCGTAAAAAACATACAACAACATACAGTCGAATTAAGAACCTCTTCCCTTTTGAAGTCGTTTGAAAATATATTCCCAGGCAATGTTTTCCTAGACTAACCGCTCGGCGCACGGCGTTCGCACCGTGAGCCAATAGCGAGACTCGAACGTCGGAGTGACACTGACATTTTGGGTGCTCAGATATCTTGACCGAGCTATAGTGGAGGCCTTCCAACGCACCATCTCCCTATATATCAAATGTAAGGCATTAATCACTTGATTATTCAATATCGCTTGTTAATCTCATACAATTTTGCCTTTTTACCCGACTGCCGAAGGAAGGTCATGTGTTTATCAGTCTATGTATGTATGCATGTATGTTTGTTCCTATGTGGCGTTCTAGAGACCGAACGCGTTGGCCGATTTTGATGATCCTTACGTCAATCGATTTATCTTAACCCTGCAAGTGTCACTGGCTACATTAAAATTGGAAAATAGTAAAATGGCGCCATATTGTGGGAGCCCAAATTTTTTTTTTCTTCCAAACCCATCTTGTCGAGTATCAAAATAAAGGGTTTTAAGAGGTGATTACAAAAATATATAACACTTATATGTTTAAATGTAACTAATTCTAAAAAAAAATATCTAAATAGTTGTAAAAAAAATATATATTATAAAATAACAAAAAACCCGACTGCTAAAAAAGCGAACTAAAAAGACGTAAACAAAAAGAAAATCATGCTGTGTAGTCGGAGGATACATCTGGTTTTGATCAGCCAGCTCGCGCATATGTATCCTCCGACTACACATCATGATTTTCTTCTTGTTTACGTCTTTTTAGTTCGCTTTTTAAGCAATCGGGTTTTTTGTTGACAATTGCTATCGCCACGCTTTCAATAATAGGATGTCACTTGTCTATGGCGTCAGTTCGCGTTATATTTAATTCACATGTAATACACAGATCCAGAATCCGAGCTGCTACTTAGAAATCCGAGATGGAAATTCCTAATAACACTTGGCTCGACCACACACAACACAGTAACGTAATGTTTTTAAAAGGTATTCGCTAATATAGGTAATCGTATTAGCTGGCCCTTTATTTTCGGCCTCAAGTGTTGTAATGCTTATTTTTGGCTCACCTTTGGTAGGTAGTTATCCAATTACGTTTAGGTAATCTTGGTAAGTAGAAATGTAGGTTTGTTTGTTGTACATAGAAATTGGTTTTTATATCACTAACACACATATATCTAGGATCATACTTAAGATTCAGCTAATGGTGTATCCACACATGCCGGCTTATGCCGCCGGGTTTGCCGCCGGCTTTACCGGCGGCCTGCAGATGCGGTTGCAATTTTCGCGCGTGCCGCAGGTAAAAGATGCATGTGCCGCCGGCCATGACGCCTGCCTGGCCGCCGGTTTGGCCGCCGTCCGTGCCGCCGGGCATGTGTGGATGCGCCATAAGATACGGACGTTTCGATTTGATGTTTTCAAAGACGATTGACTCATGTTTGTACTAGCTGTCCCACGCGCCTTCACTCCCGTCAACTGGCTACCTACCTACCCTATACTACCTACCCTACTTACATGAATGTTGCGTAACTTTAACCGCTTATGCAGCGCACGCAACGAAAGCTCTCAAAAAGGAATAATTTTGCGCGTTTTTGCAACATTTTTCATTAATGCTCCGCTCCTATTGGTCGTAGCGTGATGTAGCCTATTACCTTCCTCGATAAATTGAGTATCCAACACAAAAAGATTTTTATAATTCAAACCAAAAATAGTTCCTGAGATTAGCGCGTTTAAACAAACAAACAAACTCTTCAGCTTTATTATATTAGTATAGATTACACTACTTCTGCTAACGGCTTCATCCTCGTGAATGTCGAAAATTATCCCGAAGGAACATAGTCTCGGGATAAAAAAAGTATCATGTGTGCAATTCCTTACTAAAATCTATCTTTTTGCCAAATTTCATCCAGATCCGTCCAGCCGTTTGAGCGTGAAGAACTAACCAACAAAAACACACACACAAACTAATTATATATTAGTAGGATTGTCATATAAATATGACAGTCATATTTTTTATGATAGAATAATGTAAACATATGATTTCATATGAATCATTTTGTTTTTTGACAAACAATGACCGCGGGTGGCAGTCTGCAGGTAGTGTTATTGAAACAACTGTTCTTCAAAGCATTTACCCTTATTGAAAAGAATGCAATATGTGAGTTGTATGTGGGTTGTGGATGTTGAATATGTAGTTACTCTACGTAAAAAACTAGTATTCAGCAGCGTCCGTCAGACTGCAAGCTGACTCCAACATTGTTGGGCAAACACTGTGGCTAGGATGTACATACCTGGGTCGCGGTTAAATTTGAAGGAGAGTTACCGCGGCTCTGGCACTAGCAACTGAAGGAACACGGGTGGGTTTTAATCAGTAAAAGTCTGACACGGCCTCCCGCTTCACCCAGAGCGAGAGAAGTCATTGGATGATTGCCCACCCAAAAAAGAAAAATAGGGTTGTAAAAATGATGAAGTGATGAATTTTTACGTAAAACGAACGTACACGTAGTTAGACGCAAAGATATGATGACCGTATTTAGTGCAGTGGTAGCAAGCTTTTTTCCTTTATCTTGGGATTCCTTGTAAAGATAGTGATGTTATGTTATCAGTCGTTATCAGTTCTGTGATGGCTGTTAACAATGTATTTGCACAAACATGTCTAACCTAACCATTAGGTGAATAAGCTTACCTAGTAGACATTATTAGAACTGGCAGATGTAGAATACCATCAGGTGTGACCCTAACGGAAAAAACGATGTTTTTATTCGAAATTCTAGTTGGCAACAAGATTTCTGGTAGCAAATTCTCTGTGACAGACTGTGGCAGAAAAATCTTGCAATTTTATATACAGTATCTGGGCGACCGAGCTATGCTCGGGGGAAAATATAGAAAACAACGTTTTTAAGAATAAAACCTAGCTAAATCAATTTATCGCCCCCGAAACCTCATGCATACAAAATTTCATAAAAATCGTTGGAGCCGTTTCCAAGATTCAGATTACATATTTACATATATACAATAATTGCTCGTTTAAAGGTATTAAATTAGATACACTATGAATACTAAATGATTGTAACTTTTGCTTCCATTATTGGCTCTTCTCTGGTGGCAAATCTAGGTACAAAACAATTTTATCTGGATCGTATCATAATTATTACCAGTGTACCTCGGAATGTTAATGCGATACAAATGTCAACAATTATTCACAAAAACTTTCCACGACATGGGCTGCATCAGTAAACTAAGGAACGAAATCGTCGGATTGTTAGATTTTCGGCTGTCTGACAAAGTAAAGATAGATGGGATGTGCAAGGAGTGATATGAAAGAAAAGGGAGTCAGTGATAGCGTCCCGTCACGCTATCACAGGACAGGACGGTGTGGAAGAAGACATCGTAAAAAACCCCAAGTAACGTGGAACAAAGGCAAGAAGATGATGACCAGTCACCTGACAGGTTCCACTGTGTAAACAAGAACGACGTAAACAAGAAGGAAATTATGCTATGCAGTCGGAGGACCCACTCGTCAAGACGCACGTGAGAAATACGAAGTGCCTCGAGCCCATCATTGTAATGACAGCCGTCCGGTTTTTGACGGTTTTTTCACATTATGGTTTTGGTCAGTCAGCTCACGATTATGTATCCTCCGACTTTGCTTCTTAAGCAGTCGGGTTTTTTAAATTAACTTATTTTTGCTGGTATTTGAATACTTTTTCATAGTAAAACAATAGTAGTAATATATAGTTATGAGAATTTAAATCGACATGAATCAACAGCATCAACCGTAGCGTTCAAGTTTCTTTGAAAAGATTACATAGGTACCCATCCTACAAGGCAGCATTTTACCCAAGGTGCACCGGCCGCACTTAAGTTCTTGATGCTTTTATTACACAGTAAGACATATAGTTTAAGCTCGTGCAAACTGCAGACATGCACTTAATCTAATTAAACGTTGGAACTGAACAACATCGTGGGAACTGTGAATAATTAATGGTGGAACGTATTGCAGCAGGTTTACTATCGGATTGGGCAATATAGCGTCCACACCTTACAGTTCGGGGGTAAATTTGTTGGTAACATAAGTTGGAAGCTCTAGTTCTGAGTAACAAAGTTAGGCTCTGTGTAGGTTGTTATTAAGGGCCTACATGCGCTTTAGTGCCGTGAAACGGTAACTTTTTAAAGCATACTCCTTAGTAACGGCTAGGATAAAAGGTTTGAAAAAAATATGTATTTATTATTGTTTCATGTACATTATTTTTTAAACATGGTTTTTTCATATAACAAATAGTTTTGCTTTAAAAAAATTATTAGCAACACCATATTTTTCGCAACTTTTGGATACTCCTCCAAAGCGACTTGGATGTTTAAAAATATTTTTACTCAGAAAAATTGATGGCTGGAATTTCTTCATAACTGACATGGCATATGTAAATCAAATAATATTTTGCAAACAAATCTGTTCAAAAGGAGGTTCAATATAGATATTTTAGCATCGAGCGGGCGCACGGCCAGTACTGCGTTTACATTGGGGCGTATATATCGCCTTAATGATTACTTAAATTAGTAATTTATGCTCCTAGCGACAAGGCCGCTTATTGTGTCATCAAATGAAAGGGTTTATTGAATTGTATTTTGTACAACTTATATGGTTTACATAATTAAAGATAATTATATCTATCTCCAGATTTGTAGCAAAAACTAGCTCTTTTATAGCGTAAGTTTGTAAAATATTATCATTATATTAGAAGTGTCATATAAATAAATAGATCTTTGTATTGCCATCAACTCGTTGTCGAACCTTTCATATGACACTTCTGAAAATAGTAGAAGGAATCATCGTAATCATCTCTCTCATGCACAGATATACCAGAATGCCCACAGCATATTAATCGATTATATTCCGTGCCAAAATGGTAGTCTTCAGAAAAAATAATTGTAAGTTTAATTTTAATATAGACAAGAAAGTAGGTACGTGTAAATTTCCTAAACATAATAATTGATTAATTATTATTGTGTTCTAAACATAATAATAAATCTGAGATTTGGTTTAAATGTCTATATCACTTTTAATCTACCACTAATATGCTAAAACACTTAGAGCCACACTTACCGGCACGCTGAAATATGCTCATAAACTGGCGAGCACAGTGATAAAGTCGGTCACTTATTAAACATAGAAACGTTGGCCCCACGCCAGTGTACCTGTAACAAGTAAATATTAGCTCAATAAAGAGTTCCTTTGCTAAGTTTGATATTTAAAGTGTAAGCGCCATTGAATACGGGAATGTATTTTACTGCGCCAATTCTCTGTTGTTGTTTGTTTTCAATCTTATTTTATTAGAGATAACTTTTGGTTTATTGAATTTGGTGTATGGTTATGTAAGTACTTTGTAACCAAAATGTAGTCGGAAGCATTTTGTATCTAATTTTGCGTATTGAAAACCTTTTTTGCTTTAATTTGTTTGCATTTTTTTTTAATTATACATACTAAGGCCACTTGCAAATACAAATCAAAATGTGAAACACTTTTATCAGGGTAAATATCGAAGCAAACTGTGTTTTTTTTTTCGTAAAAGGTTATTTTTCTTCTTTCGTTTATTGCAGCATCAGAGCCATTGTACAGGTCATCCAGGGTACAAGGATGGATAGTTGGAACACTTCGGCAAGTTATACATAGTTTGAAAAACGTTAAAGGAAAATACAAAATTTAAACCCAGAACATAATACTCCTTCGTACCTTCAGTTAAAACTAAACAAACAGAAACAAACACATTTACCTAAGTAAGCATCATAATTTATTATGAATATGTAGAATAGCTATTAAAATGAAAACAACAAAGTTAGCAAACATTAAAAACCTTAAAGATACTACAGAATATGATCCAAAACGACGCAACTTCAAAACCCCTAGCTTTAAACCTCCATACGAAGACCATAACAATAAATTCTACGTCGTACACAGGCAGCCAAAAAAACAGTACACTGCACTAAAAACAAAAGCGAAATATTTACAAAGTAAAATATGAGAGAAATATACAAGTTGGGACATCGAGCCATTGTCACGCGCCCAATTCCCAAGTTCCAGCCAAGATCTCGAACAGTGAAGCCCATTTTGTGTGGCTCTATGTGTATTTGTGTATGTGAGTTGTTTTGGCTAGCGAGTTTGTATGTTGAAATATTATTTGAGGTACGGTGGGTAATGTTACTATTCATTTATTAATAAGGGACATCAGCGATTTATTTACATATTAATATTAGAATTAAACATTTCGAAATGATCCTACATTCAGGCATTCCTATTACAGGCATGATGATGTGGTCGCCTCTGGTGTCAGAAGTAATTAAGCCGTCTCTGGGAAACCCACAGGCCTCTGATTTGGCTTTTTCAGACTTTCATTAACTTTATAAGTACAAGTTTCCTCACGATATTTTCCTTCACCGTTGCCTGTGGTATCCAAGATAAAATTAGAAAGTACCTACATATGAATTTGAAAAAGTCACATTGGTACTTGCGCGGATTTGAACCCACGACCGCAAGCACGAAGGGCGAGGTCTTAGCCACTGGGCCAGCACAACATAGATATTAATTAAAAAGTAAGTATCATACTTCCTAACAATATTATTTATAAAATACTGAACTGGTTTATGAATTGAATATTTGGAGTTGAAAACGCGTCAACTACCATCAAAGTACAACCAAAGTTTTATAGGTTTAAGTAAAGTTTGATAAATATTCAACTTTTAATTCTTAATTTAGAAGTCAGAAGACTATGTTTGGATGTTTGTTAATCAATAAAAATCTGAAGGCAGAAATTATTTGGGCAGAAATAATCTGCACACTGGGTAGAAACGGGTTACGGGGCACTTTCTATTAATACCATACCCGTATTACGTTCCCTAGAGTTAATTTCCGACCAATTTATTTCAGTGAAGACGTCGATATTTTTCTTTGACAGCACAAGATTGGTGCTCAAACATTTTTATTCAATCGACTGGCCAAACATTATGCTGACCCAACGAACAATACCGACGTCATCTTCTATCTACAACAAGAATATAAAGTTTCAAGAAAGTACATTGAACTATTTCAATACGAAATTGTAAACAGACACAAAATACTTTGGCAGCGTTAGCTTTTTCATATAAGTTTACAAAGTTGATAGTTACGTAGTGGTGAACATAGAGAGAGATCGTTGAACCCGTTGCCAAAAGGTTCAATAGTCTTTTTAGTTGTGTGTGTTTCAAGGAGCGGGTAGCTAAGTATAGTTTTGCCAAACTTCGTGGCCGCCCTGAAATTGGCTTTCAGATGCGCAAGACACGGATCGGTGCTGTTTTTGTATGAAATTTACTACTGTGCAGGTATTGTAGACTTCAGGGCAGCCTAGAAGATTGACGAGAACTATTATAACAGCCACATGGGTTGATCTTCAAGGTTAGGTAACGCTTGCCGAGGTCTGTTAATGGATGGGTGACCAACTATTACATACTGAGACATCTCCGTGTCATGTGAAACACGTCAAGCTGTTGTTCTCGGCTGTGTTTGTAGATCTTTGACAGTTGTTACTGGTTACAAGACGACACCAGTCTAAAGGTATCGTGCTGCCCAACTACTGGGTTATGAAGACAGGCAGTTGATCTTCATAAATTACTGGTATTCTGGCTACCAAAATAAAGTTGAGAAAAGGCTAGACATACAGATTGACTGTCTTTCTTACTATATCTCAGTAATATTATAAATGCGAAAGTTTGGATGGATGTGTGAATGTTTGTTACTCAACTACGCTAAAACATTTGAACGGATCTGAATGAAACTTGGCACAGAGATGGCTTATAGTCTGGAATAGCAAAAAGGCTACTTTTTATCTTTTTACCAGCTGTCTCACGCGGCTTCGCTCCCGTCAACTGGCTACCTAACCCTACCCATCCTAACATGAATGTTGCGTAACTTTAACCACTTACACAGCGCACGCAACGAAAGCTCTCAGAAAGGAATAATTTTTTGCAACATTTTTCATTTATGCTCCGCTCGTATTGTCCGTAGCGTGATTTTATATAGCCTATAACCTTCCTCGATAAATGGAATATCCAACAAAAAAAAAATTCAATACCAACCAGTAGTTCCTGAGATTAGCGGGTTCAAACAAATAAACAAACAAACTCTTCAGCTTTATAATATTAGTTCAAACGTTCCCTTGGGATGATAAAACACTTTTCACGCGGGTGAAGCCGCTGGCAAAAGCCAGTTTTACTTACCACACTTATATTATAAAGGCGAAAGTTTGTAGGTGCGTGTGTGTGTGTCTCTGTGTGAGGGAGTGTGTGTTTGTATGTTTCTTACTTCTTCACGCTCAAACGGCTGGATCGATCTGGATGAAATTTGGCACAGTGATAGATTATAATCAGGAATAGCAGGAATTTTCGACTTTCATGCAGGCGAAGCCGCTGGCAGAAGCTAGTTTGGTTAAATAATTACATTGTTTTGGTTATGTCAATAATATCCCTTTTCTGTAACTAACCGACCTTCACATTCAAAATTATTCTCTTGGATTTTTGAATAATATAGAAGCATACGTGCTCCCGTATTTTAGTAGCGACCACAAGTATAATTAAACATTGATTTTAATTAATTTTAAAGGATGAGTTTGCCAATTAAACGAGTTACTTAGATCCTCTTTTCCGCGAATCCCGTATTCTACTTTACTTTTTAATTCTACGAATCCTTAATTTTTATTACTCCACCTAAATCAATCAAATTTAAAGTTAACTTGATACTTATATACATTGATACAGGTTGTTGTTTCGTTGCCATGGCGACTGAGTCTAGTCGAATTCCTTCAAACCTACTTAGAATATAGGACCATTTATGCTAATATTATAAATGGGAATGTAAGTTTGTTTGTTACGTTTTCACGCAAAAACTACTGAACCGATCATCATGAAACTTTGTACGTATATTCTTGGAGTCCAAAAACACAATTTAATGGCTTCACTGCGAGCTAAGCCGCGGGTAAAAGCTAGTGATTCATAAAAGTCTTTAATCTCTTCCAAATCTTTCTGTGACAACTTTACCGCTCAGTAAAAAGTAAGGCGTACGACCCCTTATCGCTTCCCCAGCAATAAAAGCCTAAACGCCTTTTACGCCAAGAAAAAAAAACAAAAAAACAACGAAAGCGATTATGACAACGGACATCTACGATTAGAGAAACCCAACAAAAAGATTCAGATAAATTTAAAAAAAAGAACATCGCTTCGGGCGACTCTGTTAGCTACGCTTCGCTGAAATAACAAAACTTTATCCATCTCTTTCGCTCTACCGGAAAATTTGTTTAGAGAAAAAGAGATGGGAATAGTATTTTTGCAAAAATCACAGCACAAAGGTCATTAAGTAGCATCAGATAGATGCGTCTACTTTGTCATGTTATGATTAATGGCCGCTGGTGATGGTTGACGTCACTTCCTTTCTCGCGTTCGGATATGTCAAATTGATTTTAGTCGGAGTAAATGTGATAGGGCGCTTGGGATCGACGCTAAGGTGCATGAAAAATGTTAGGAGGTAATTCTTTTTCGGTTTGGTATATAATCTTAACTTAATATTTTGGTAAATGAGTGAGGTATTGGTTGAAAGTTATACTATGGATCCTTAAGCATTTAATTGGACTTAATAAATATTGATGATTTGAAAAAGTCACATTGGTACTTGCCCAGAATTGAACCCACGACCTTAAGCAAGAGAGGCGAGGTCTTAGCCACTGGGCCACCACAACATCTAATAAAATAGAATGACAACTATTTTCAATTTCAAATTCTAAATTCAGTAATATGAGATTAAGTAGGGACTTGTCTGTGAGATGAAAATTATTGAAACATTTGAAAATGGACGTTGTACATTTGAAAGACAATTTTCCCCCGTAAACGCAAAGCAGGGAGCCAGCCAAGTCAAATCTTGATCTACAATTTATCCTAAGTTATCTGCTTCAAGTAAATAATTCGATTTTTTGACTGAAGTTATATTTTAAAATAGCAAATATTGTTGCAGCAGAAAAAGCAAGAAATTGTGTTGAATACAATTTCTGTTTCTGTAAATACATTTCAGGATACAGAACTTGGCACCCATTTAGATCTCAATACTTTTGTCGGCGTAGTCAATAACCGCGCATATTCTTAGTATTGAACTTGGCTCCCTTTTTCACATTTATTTTTCATAATTATTTTCATTACCTACAAACTACATACTACGTAACACTATGACTCTCACAAATACTAACTCAATCCCATAAAACATTACTTTTCAAAAAGAAAAGGCCTTGAGAAACAATTTGTATAACACCTCAGGGATGTGCCAACAAAATTCTAATTGTTTCATAATTAACCGGGACATTGGGCGTCTCGGGGGTAAAACAACTGGCGCGAAGCAGCCCTAACAGCCGTCAGCCATGGCCTGGATATAAAATGGATGGATTGAGGGTAGCGTGTCCCTTGGTGATATTGAGGCAGAGTGTTTTGGACTTGTTTTTTCATGGGAGAATTATTTTCCTTTCCTACCGTTTTTGTCCTGTAGTAAACGCTAAAATTCTATCTTTAATAGACAGAGACAGCACTACAGTCGTCTGACGTCACACGACAGTAACGCCAGAGTGAATTCGAGCGCTTTATGCTTGACAAGGATAGAATAAAACTTATAAAAAGTGTGTAACTTCTCCATTTTTACACCGACTTTTTTGTTAGCTTTATTATGTAGTAGTTTTAGTAACATCTTTAAAATAAGTATCACTTATTTGTATATTTTTGATAATAATCAACTGTCAAAATTATTAAACTACTAGCTTTTGCCTCGTGTAAGTCAAAAAATATCCCAAGGGAACATATTCCCGGGATAAAAAGTATTCTTTATGCTATTCCTGACTATAATCTTTCTCTGTGCCAAATCTCATCCAGATTCGTCTATTCGTTTGAGCGTGAAGAAGTAACAAACATACAAGCACACACACACACACATACTCACAAACTTTCGCCTTTATAATATTAGTGTGATTATTTTGTGATATTGAGGAAGGTCCTGGGACTTGTTTAAAAATGTAGGCGAATTCTTTTTCTATTCTTTTAAAAAAACACGTTTACTCACACTATACATTTCTTCCTGTATCTTGGGTGCATTTACAAACATTTAAACCCACATACACAAGACACCGAGATCCGGAATAACTATCTGTAGGCCATACAAATTTTCGTTCCGTGCGGGAATCGAACCCGCGACACGAAGCACAGCAGCCAATCGCTCAACTGAGCCTACCATTTCGTCAACCTACGCCAACCGTGTCGTCAACTGAATTACTTTTGTTTCCATTTCGTTAATATGTATTTTTCTTTCACCTCAGAATAATATGTTACGTTCATCGGGCCCTTCCTGATAATGCGAAGCAATTCAAATAGCGTTCGTAAGCGCACGTATTTTCCTACGGTCATCTGACGTCACACGACACTAATACTTGAGTTACTTAAAAACATCGTTTTGCGTGACAAGGACACTGTTTATTCGTGGGCGAATTACGCGAATTACAAGGTATTTTTTTGTGACACTTCAATAATACAGGACGTATCATATACTACATTGCTGACACATAACTATAAGCGTTTAAAAATCTATGAAAGAGAAAGACAACACTATAGTCGTCTGACGTCAAACGACAGTATCTAACGCCAGAGTGAATTCGAGCACGTTTTGCGTGATAAGGATAAAAGAAAATCTGTAAAAGTGATTTTATTTTTTCACTTATTTTCTTTGTAGATCATTTATTTGAAATAAGTAACACTTAACAGCCGTCAGATATGGCCTGGATATACTCTTAGTATGGATGGATTGAGGGTTGTGTGTCTTTTGATGGTATTGAGAAAAAGTATAATGTTATTCATAATAAATAGCTTTTGGAACTTGTTTTGGAGTAATTCAGCATAACGCTTCATGTTTTGCTAGAAAACTATGAGTATTTTATGAGTGTAGTATCCCTGTTCGGAACATGAACCACACATTGGAGTGCTCTAAGTGCCGGTATCCATAGCACTTTAGAGAACTTAATGAATTCCACTTACGCTGCAATTAAAGTGACCACTTACTGCGCTCAACATATCTAAAGAGTTTGACCATCGACTCGAGAAGAAGAAATATCGAAGACTTTATTTTTTTTACAGAGCTCATTCATCATTGCCTACCATCAGGCGAGATCGAGTTCAAGAGCGATCTTGTCAGGAAAAAAAACTTTACAGTTGGGGGGTGTTGACCAAACTATACGTGAAAATTAACGCGTGTTAATCGCGTTGAGTAAAATCAGTTGAATTGGGAGGGGTATCAATTATTATTGGTAGGATTGGGTGGGTAGAAGTAGGAGGTTTTAGTCAGTAAAAATTTGATACGCCCTCCCGCTTCACCAAGAGCGAGAGAAGTTATTGGATGATTTACCACCCCAAAAAAAAAATTATGGTAATAATGGCTACCAACAACATAATAACTTCCAAAACACAGAATTATGCACTATCCTTCATTTAATTAGTATATCAGAACACCAACATAATGGAGGCCCTAAAATGCGTCAAAGTCTCAATGCATTACATTCAAAAACAGAATCATAATCATCAATCTTTCCACTTTACTGCAACTGAAAAGCCATATGCACCGCCATAAAAAAGAACCAAAAGAAAAAAAAACGACCCTTATCGTTCTGGCCATAAACATTTACGACATTCGAATGATGAATGCGTATGAATTTCCTTCGCAAATAAAAAAAAACGTTGATTGATACCTGTGTCGGAACATGGCTGTCGGATACGTCATGAATGGCGGATTTTTGTACGTGTTCCAGAAATGGTTTTGGAATGCTCGTATATTTTGAATTTTGTTCCATTACTTGATAGGTAGGTAGTATGTAATTTTTGGAAGGATGTGAATTATTTCGATAACGCATATCAACAACATATTTGCAAATTCATTACATTGCTAATATTTATCAACAAGATGGTCCCGTGCAAACAAGTCAATTGCAGTCGTGCAAAGGTAATTAAAAATTAAACAAATTAAAAAAAATACGATTAAAAATAAAATTGCAATTAAAATACACTTGCATTCAGATTAATAAAGAACTGAATTTGAATTTAGCAAGAATTAAATTACAATACAATTTTATATATTTATATTAACACATAAACAATAGAATATTAAAAAAAGCTAACTCGTATACAAATACAAAGGGGAGAGGGAAAAGGGCTCATTCAAATTCGTCCACATCGATGTCAATGGGAAACGTGCCCAGAACGCTGGCAGCATTGCCACTTTAGATGGCAATTACAATTACAATCGATAATATAATTAGAAATAAATAAAATAAGAATTAAATTAGAAATACTTTAAAATTGAATAATATTTAAAATAAGAATTAAATTACAATTGAATAACAAAACAACAATTAAATCACAATTAAATAACAAAGAAGATATCTTTTCTATTTTTATTTCGTTATAAGAATAGGAAGATAAGACAGAAAGGCTGATTTTTGGAAAAAAATAACTTTGTTCAGATTATTTGTGTGTGTTACGAGTATTTGCTTATTCAACCTCACCAATAACTTGCTAAACGGTGTTACTCTTGAGCGATTGGAACAATTTAAGTACCTAGGTCACTTGGTCACCACTGACCTCAAGGACAAAGCTGACATTGAAAGGGGACGGAAGGCTCTTTTCGTGCGAGCAAATATGTTGGCTCGCAGGTTTGCACATTGAACCTACTGCAGAAGTAAAGGTGAAGCTCTTTAGAGCATTCTGTTCCAACTTCTACACTTGCAGCCTGTGGGAGAAGTATTCGCGGGCGTCGTATGGAGCCCTTTATGTCCAGTATAATAACGCGTTTAGAAAACTGATGGGGTTGCCATGGCGTTGTAGTGCGTGCGAGGTATGTTTGCGGCGGCGCGCGGTGTGGATTGTTTTTACGCGATAAACACGGTGTTTTAGGAACACCTTCCTACCTCCGTGAACGCTTTTCCTACTCCCGTCCTTCCGATGCACTTTGCCGGTCGCATCTCAAAAATCTCCTTAATATCCCTTCTCACACTACCGACTTCTACTCCTACTCTTTGACTGTGCACGCTGTGCGATTGTAGAACTCTCTACCACCTGACATTAGGGACTGCCAAACTGTTGCAATTTTTAAAAGAAGAGTGAAAGAACACTATCTTTCCATTTCGTCATAGTTGCGTAATTATGTATTATTATTTATTTTATATACATATATATAAATATATATAGGTAGGTATTAGTATTTATTTCACAAATATGTTAGTATATATTATTATGACAGTAGGTATATTTAATTTGTTATCGGTATTGATTATTAGTTATGAATCGTTTTATGTTTATTATTTTTCAACTCTACACACTATGTCTTTTCTCTTTTATTTTCATCTTTCCTTTCGCAGGTATGCTGGAAGAGATTTCTATAGAAATAAGCATCACCTATGTACCTATTTTTTTGTTTCTTCTTCTTGTCTGTATATTATGTGTGTGTGCATAAATGGTTAAATAAATAAATAAATTGTGGCCAAAAAGTGCTCACAAATGTAAGTTTTAGTGATCCTTAATGGCACCCCTTTACGAAATATAGGCCGGATGGTATCTTTATTTTAATATTATTTTGTTGCTTTAGATTCCAGTATAAAAATACACCTTATTCCGTTAACAACCCCAACTATTGACTAAATTCAGACAACAATGTCAACAAATCTTATAAATCAGACATCCGAACATTCCGCCTAGAACTTCTGTCTATTGTCCATACTTCCAGACAGTTTCTAAATTATTATTAGTTACCGATTAAACGCTAGAACACAATATCGTTATTTTGCGAAACAATAGCGAAAATACCGAAGTCGTTAAAAACTTTGTTCGTAATGCGATTGTTAGTTTTGAATGTCGGTGTTGAATGGAAGTCCGACTTTGTAAATTTTGTTATAGAATATTTCTATTAAAGATGGAGTGGTAACGAGTTCGAATGAAGTTTTGCGTTTTGAACAATTTATTAGAGATGGGTAGAACAATGAGGAATTTCAGCAAATACCCATCCCGAGTAGAATATTGACCAAGGAATAATGGATCTTATAGGATGATTTTGCTAGCTAGACGAAGAAGATTTTGATTCTAATTTTAAATCATATTAATGTATAAAACATCTGAAGAGGGCGATGTAGCGGAACGCCTAAAAGTGGAAGTATTTCGACTGAAATAATGCTGATATAATACTGATCAAATATTTTTTATGAATGTGCATGAGATAGGTACACTATTCAAATTCAAAAAGTTTATTTGGTGCGAAGACTCATACAGGGTTAGTAACAATGTGCATTAAAACGAAGTATTAGTAAACAACACGATATGGTGCCACATGTAACTGACAGCAGTGAACTATATACGGACAGTCCACTCTGTCAGTACAGTACTCTGTGTTTATCGCGTAAAAACAATCCACACCGCCGCCGCAAACATCCCTCGCACGCACTACAACGCCATGGCAACCCCATCAGTTTTCTAAACGCGTTATTATACTGGACATGAAGGGCTCCATACGACGCCCGCGAATACTTCTCCCACAGGCTGCAAGTGCAGAAGTTGGAACAGAATGCTCTAAAGAGCTTCACCTTTACTTCTGCAGTACAACGTGCAAACCTGCGAGCCAACATATTTGCATGCACGAAAAGAGCCCCCGTCCCCTTTCCTTTCACTAACTGACTGACGGATCAACGCACAGCCTAAACCGCTGATCGTAGAGACCTGAAACTTAGAGGGTGTGTTCTTTCTATGACGTAGGCATCCGATAAGAAAGGTTTTTTGGAAATTCTATCCCTAAGGGGGTAAAAATGGGGTTGGAAGTTTGTATGAAAAATCTAATTACTTCGGCCAACATTTTTGATATTTAGTACAAATAGTAATCTAAGTAAATCATAAAGGTTGTCATTATTTTTGAAACAACCCTTTAATGATGATTTAGGGGGTGTTGAAGTTTGTATGTAAGAATCCGATTTATTGGGTCAATAAACTTGAAAATTGACATAAATACCAACATAAATAAATAATAAAGGTTCTCATTATTAGTTTTTCAAAACTACCCCCAAAATATTATTTAGGGGTTGATATTTTTTTTTTTTGAAAAATCTGATTTCTTGGGTTAATAAACATGAAATTTGACATAAATACCAACTTCAATAAACAATGAAGGTAATCATTATTAGTCTTTTGAAACAGCCCCCAGAAGACGATTTAGGGGGTATAAAAATGTTTTGAAGAATCTTATTTCTTGGGTTAATATATTTGAAAGTTGACATAAATAACAACCTAAACAAACATTAAAGGTTGTTGGTCATAGTAAGTTTTTAGAAAAGCTTGGGGTTAAGCTAAAAATCTTACTATGGACAGGTTTTTGATTTTGACGTAGGGTTCTAGGGGAGCACTAAGCACGAATTTTCGAAAATTAAATCTGAAAGACCTGGAAAGAGGGTGAAAAGGGGCAGAATTTGTTTGTAAGAAAAAAAATATTCCTTGGGATAAAGTAAATAATTGAAATTTACATAAAACGTTTTTAAAACTACCTGTCAGATAGGGTTAAGGGGTGTTAAAGTTTTTTTGAGGAATCTTACTGCGGAATCTTGCTACGAACGAACTACGAAAAATAGAAAGAGAAGAAAAGAGTGAATATCATATTTGGGTTGTTCAAAACTCTAGCTTCAACGGGGCAAAATGGGGTTACTAAGTTTTTAAGGGAGGATTTTACTTTGTGGCAGTAACCTAAAATTTATTCTTATTTAAGTCAAATAACGAATCGTCTCAAACCAATAAACCCTGTATATCTACGATACCCTGTTTTTTATTGATTTAATTTCAGATAATCACCAGCTTACAGCAGTCCACTGCTGAACGAAGGCCACTCGAATTTCACACCATTAAAGTGAATTCCTGGCAACTATCATCCAGCTGCTGCTGGCTCCACCTAGCCTCAGGGGACCCTACCTTCTTTTTCCGCGGTCTTAACTTAAGAATACGTCTACATATACGATCATTGGTTTAACACATTTTACGAATAATCCAAGAAAACAACCAAAATCACGAAATGCAATCAACTAGCAAAGTACCAGAGACGCATGACTCAATAAGAAACAAGCGGCCACCAAAAGTAGGTAAATTGGTTACGGTATATTTAAAATCAATTCCCTGCAAAATTTTGTAAAAAGTAAAATCACACCATCAAATTCTAATTGATGATGGTGAGTTACCATACAACAGAAAATATTATTCAATGTTCTTAATAGACCTGGCCATATTGAGGCGACCTATTTTCTTAGGACCTATCCTAATAAAGCATGACCAGTAATCGATTCAATTTTAATGCATTTTTATAAAGTTGCCAAAATCCTTCAATGCAATCAACTAGCAAAGTACCAGAGACACATGACTGAATAAGAGAGCTCGCCGCCAAATAAATCAAGCAAATTGATTGATGCAATCAACAACCAGGTACCAGGCAAGCATATTTTAATAAGAGGCAAGCGGCCATCGAAGATCGGTAAATTGGTTACGGTATATTTAAGGAATCATTTTTAATTGCCCGCACATTTTAAAACAACAACATCTCTGTCGCACTATCAATAACACTATTAAAGTATGTTTCCATAAACCAAGCAAAATGATTAAATACAATCAGCAGCCAGGTACCAGGGCACCATGACTCAATAAGAGCCAAACAGCCACTACAGATTGGAAAATTGGTTTATTAAAGTCAATCATTTTCAATAACCCGCACATCTTATAAAAACATTACCCTTCAAAATTCCCTGTACGTCGGTTCGTTAGAGCGTCCTGCGAGAAGCCACTTCAAAGAAGACATTAGTATGAAAATTGAATTACGTCCAGAGTACGTATACGTTTACTTGGTAACACAATATTATACTGTAGGGGAACGATGGTAGTTATGGCCAGTCTTGGGGGTTATTTATGTAGTTTAAAATAAGAAATTAAATGCCTTGTTCACAGTGTAAAGGTTTAAAGACATCGAAATTCATGACATCGATAGGGGACGCAGGTCCCGCATTGTCGAGGCGGGGGGGCTCAGTAACCGTGACTTGGTCACCCACGGTGAATCGAAGAGGAACTCGGGGAGGGGCCGCTTGTCAGGGCTTTTGCCGATAAGCCGACGATGTAGCGGCCAACATGTAGGTTGCGGTACTGCCTGGCCTGTGCATTGCAACTGAGGCGGGCCGCGATGTCGTTTGGGGCCTTCCAAACCCATACGATATCGCGGCTGAGGGTTGGAGGCCGCGGCGGGAGAGGAGTGCCGGTATAGCGTTGGCCGCCATTCCTATCCCCTGCGGCCAAAAAATGGTAGGTGGCGGTGCCATTGACCTTGACCCGTCACGAGGGGACCAAGTGTGCCATATACGGGGTCGTCTGGCACCCATGTGCTGGTTTGGTCCCTGGGGTGGTCACGGCGCACAGTGTGTTCTGGTGCGCCGGTGATGGGGGTACTTCTCAGAGGAGGGTCCGGTGACGGACAGCCGCGGCGGGTTCGCAGTGAGTGCTAACTCGTGCCCGTGTTCCCGCCTTAAGGGGTACAGTAGGACACCGTGGAGTTTTAGTGGGTTGGGGTCGCACATAACTACGCTATCTTCCCGTGATAGCGTAGTATGCATGAACATTTCTCCAAGCTAAAAAGAAAAAAGAAAAAGGACGTTGACGGTGAGGTCGAATATGTTGGTCCGAAGATTTGCATCCTGCTCAAAGCAGGTTAAAATAATATTGTTTAAGGCATACTGCCAAAACTTTTGTAGCTTATGGACAACATATTCGCAAAAAAGCGCCCCCAGCGCTTTGCGCGTCCAATACAACAACGCGTTTAGGATGCTATTGCGGCTTCCAAGTTTCTGCAGCGCATCTAGTATGTTCTTTGAGGCTCGTACGGATGGGTTTGCGGCCATTGTGCGGAAAAATTTTGTCTCCTTTTTGCGCAGAGTGCGTGCTACCGGCAATGGCATTCTGGCGGTTTTTACCGATAAGCTTCAATGTCCTATTCTTAAGCATCAAATTAGGGTGCCGACGAAATAGGGTTAGCAATTTTTAATTAATTTATTTGACTGAATATTTGTATTTGTGACATATTTGATTTTATTATGTTTGAATTGAATGATTAATTATCTATGTTATGATAAGCTACTACTAACCATTGGACCAATGTAGTTATCTTTTAAATAAATCATATTATATTATTATAAAGACATTAGTAGCATTAAAAATTGAAACTTAACAATTCGATACGAGCAAATGTGCTACGGAAGCGTAACCGGGTAGGCGTTTCGTCATTGGGTATGCTACGCCGTAGCAAGGGGAAAATCTCGGCTTTAAAAATATGTAAGTGAATTGATAATGAATGGTTAGTTTATCATCATCAATTGAGTCGAAAAACGTCCGCCACTGGACATAGGCGATTCGACGCTTGGGGGAGCAAAAGTCGCCAGAACGACTTGTCCTGTGCTTGTAGCGGATTCCTGTAGCCCTCACTAGGTCACCGGCCCAACTTGTAGAAGACATTACAACGCTGCGTTTTCCATTCTGGGGTCATTCCAGAATCTTTTATACTGAGGAACTAAATAAGACTTAAAACAAAATCGATCTTGCCAATTTTAATATTTACAGTTTAAATTGCCGCATCCAACTTCAATATTAACCTAACCCTTCGAAAATCATCAGAAGTAATCATTAACTCCTATCATAAACTGATATTTGATGACAAACCCAACTCAGAAATTCAACAATAATCAAAATAGTCAAACATAAGTTTAAACTTTATTAATCGGTAATTTTCCAGTCGTTTGAAGATTAAATGTTACATTCAGCGGTTGATCCCATCGGTATACTGCGGACTGTTGCGAAAACAACTCGACTACTTGATGATAGGGTTATCTACTCCTGATACGAGTTTTGCATGTTAAATGTAGTCCAAAAGTAAATGCTTTAACTAATAATTTAATTTGATTTAGTTATATAGTTGTATCATTTAATTATCTAAAAACTTTGTTGATCGGGCAAGTTCAAGCGAACTCTGGAGCAAAAGGGGACCTTTCGAAAAATATATTTTTGCTATCTTTTATCTAGCTTGCAGACAACAATAGTTTTATTTTTAATATAACACATTTCATTCCCTGAAGGGTAAGCAGAAGTGTACCAGTAGTACACTTATAATTCAGAAGTTCTTATGAAACAAATAAAAAAAATTGTTTAATTCAGACAATTATTTTGTCCATATTATGTTTATATTACACTTGTTGACCCGGCGAACTTCGTTCCGCCTAACAAATTTCTAAAATAAAAGATTTTTTCTGAAATAAACGTAGCTTAAGTTACTCCTTATTACATCAGCTACCTGCCAATAAAAGTCTCGTCAAAATCGGTCCAGCCATTTCAGAGATTAGCCGGAACAAACAGACAGAGAGACAGACAGACAAAAATTGTAAAAAAAGTTATTTTGGTGTATGTACCGTATATATATTCATATACATGTAGTAAAAAACGGTTATTTCAATATTACAAACAGACACTTCATTTATATGTATAGATGTATAGATTATCTTAAATAATATACTTAAAAAATTGCCTGGCTTATAATAATTCACTTAAAAAGATTGCCTGGCTTATAATAATACACTTAAAAAAAATGCCTGGCTTGTCCAGCCAGGTTGAGAATTTGTGATGAAAAACCCAATATAATTTAGCCCTACCAGGGAATTGAATCCAAGACCCCAAGCTCGACAGTAGCGTTTGTGACCACAAGACCAACGAGGCAATTAGTTTAGTAAAGTGCTTAATCTATTTATTGGCCTCGATCGAATTAAGAACTTAGATAAAGTTTAAATGGTGCAGCAGAGACGCCCTGGGCTTCGGGGATTGCAAGCCGATTCCCGGCCACCGTAAACGTGGGCTTGCGGACGGCGAGTAATGGGCAGCTCGCCATCCGATAGGGATCAGGCCCGAGTCGACGGCGTGTAGTGTTCCACGCGCACCTGAAAAAGATGTCAGCAAAAACTGACGGGGTCCGCTAGTGCCGATGCCTACGGGTTGCGAATGAATTTGAAAGAGAGTTACCGCGGCCCTGGCTCAAGCAACTGCAGGAACTTGCTTCACTCAGAACGGGAGAAGTCATTGGATGACTTCCCACCAACAAAAAAGGTAAAGTTAAAATGGTGACACTTTTATACCGTCTCAAGAAGAACTTAAGTAAACTTAAGATGATGATAATACCTTTCTATTACTACATCAGAAACTAGTCAAGAAACTATCGCTCATTTTATAATAATGTTGACCAACTCTTCTCGAGTTTACCCAACTAGCTTGAGGTTGATTTCTGTGCTACCAGAAGCGGCAGAATATCAATATTTTACTTGCAACCTCACAATTCAATTACCTTCGTAATACCGGTATTCTGCTTTACAGGCTTCTGAATACAGTAAAGCTTCCGTAAACTATATTTAGTTGAACCGGATATTAAAATCAACATAACATTAATATCAGGGCTGTATTCCCCGAAGGGTTTTATTTTATTTATTTATTATTTCTGACCAACCAAAAGTTAGATTTAGTCCGTCAGTTAGATTATCAAATAATATTGGACACGTATTTTTGCTTTACCAAATGAATAAAAAATTACAAAGATAAAGCGCAATAAAGTTCAGTATTAGGGGCTTGTGACGTCACTATATCAGTATAAAGTGTACTAACGGCGTGACGTCACACGATATTTCGACGCATTATATCGCCGTCACTTTATGTGTACGTGTCAAAAGAAAAAATATGTGACCAATATTTTTATTGATCTACCTGACGGACAAAAATCAAATTTTTAGTTAATTTGTTAAAATAAAAAATAATTTCACAGTCAAAATTAAAATTATAATCATGATTAACATTAAAATCTAATGCATAATCAAAATATTACCAAATCAATTTCACAATAAAGAAATGCAAAATCATGTTCACAATCAAAATAGCACAAAAGCAAATTCAGGGTTGATTCTCTAAAACATGACACATAAGTATACGAGTACTTTGCTTTATAATTAGGTCACAGCACTGAAAATTCCTGCAAGAAACTTAATTTTAAAGGTAGTACAAAAATAATTAAGTACGTCAAATTACCAGCCTAAATTAAATACACGTCCATTTAAAGTTGACAACCCCTGTCCTTTCGAACAAGCTAACATAACAGATGTAGAGATAATGTAACAGGGTTGTCATGCGGCTAGAAAAATACGGAAGGGACGCGCCAATGACGCAGAAATGTGTCGGGCAGACATACATGTACTATTGTATGTATAGCTTTATGTTGTTGACCCCTGGATGGTTAGGGTTTGTTCACATGTGATGCACGAACGTCGTGCCGCTCATGTTTGATTGGACAAGTTTTTTTTTAATAATGCGTTTAGCATTAGTAAAAAAATTCACCACCAGCAGGTGTCCATCATCTTTGCAAAAACTGCATGTCAGAGAACTTAGCAATACTGCTGCTGTGCTTGTCGTGTTTGTCAGTTGAATTTGTGATGGCAGGGCGTCATAATAAGCTGTGAGCCATCAGTTTTATTTTAAACTTTTGGCCGTTGCTTGCTTGTCATCAATTTGTAGAAAGCAGCACATTGTAGACGTTGGTTCCTCCGATATATCAAATTGGACAAATTTCTAACCCCGGGCTCCTGAATAAAAAAAATGAGAATCTATCAAAACTTTGATAGTAAAGTACATTTTGAACTCAATTCAGAAACCGAATACAAATAATATTTAATTAAACAACAAGTGTAGCAGCTGTACGTGCAACACTTTGAGTGTGATTCAAAATCAGAGACACCCACATGTTCTCGACAAAAGCACACGCGTTCGACGTTTAAACGCAGACGTGTCCACACCCTAACATAGGACATCGTACTAATAACGAACATCGCACATACATTTTTAGGCCTCGCTGGCTCCAAAAAACGGTTGGCTCGAATTAATTCTCGTTACCCAGGTATGAAGGGAATATGAATGAGTGAACAAGGTCGATGTACGGATATGACTGTTGATGGTAGCCGCCCAGGGAAAAATGGTGTACTGTATATTCTTTAAAAAAACTTGTTTTGTAAAACTTTTGCTGATTTGGGAAAAGGAATTATGTTATTTGGTCAAGCGCGAGCCTGTAATAGATAAATAAAATAAAATAAAATGTTAAACTAGCCGTTCCCGCGCGGCTTCTTGTACCCTACTCTACCCTACCCTATCCTACCTACCTTACCCTACATACCTACCCCTATCTAGCCTACCTACCAATTTGTCAAACTATTTATTTTAATATAAGAATTAATACTATGATTCGAATGTACCCAACTTTTATTTCTACCGGCGCGGCGCAGCGATCCAATTAAATTTTAGAACACAAAAGCTGCTATTGTGATTTAAATATGATAGATATATTCCCTCGCGGTCTTTTTAACCGACTTCGCAAAAAGAAGGAGGTTTTCAATTCGACTGTTTTTTTTTTTTTTTTTATGTTTGTTACCTCAGAACTTTTTATTGGGCGAACCGATTTTGATGATTCTTTTTTAATTTGAAAGCGGGTGCTTGTCATGTGGTCCCATTTAATTTTCATCAAGATCTGATGAAGAACTTCGGAGAAATACATCAGAACTCTTCAATAAATGACGGCAAATCACTCTGGATAGATCCAATCGCATGTCTGTTTATTGTTTACACCATTTCATAACATAACATCACACTGGTACGTTCTTAAGGGGTACGCAGGTGTGAACAGTTCACCCTGGTATACTGAGAGTTGTTGCACTGGTTTCGTTTAAGTTTCATGTTATTGGGTTAATCTATTCTAGCTTCACTTTGGGCACTATACGCGTAGGTACCTAGCCTATAGAACTGGTACATTATGTACCACAACAAAAAAGTGAAAAATAAAAAACTTTTTTACAAAAATTACAACCGACTTCCAAACAAAAACACTACAAAGTGAAAAATAACTTCAATTTCGGAAGTCGGTGTCAAAAAATGAAGAAACGTAAACAGGAACACCGACTTCCGAAATTGAAGTTATTTTTCACTTTGTAGTGTTTTTGTTTGGAAGTCGGTTGTAATTTTTGTAAAAAAGTTTTTTATTGTAGGTAATAATGAGTACTTTAATCATGCAGTACAAAATTTGTATGTATGATCAATAGTTTTCTCAACGCACGCCAAATAATGAATTTTATAGCAAAATTTTGCTACTTTGTGTTTTGCATTATTACTTAATTTTCTTAAGGATCTCTTTTTTTTAAATAAATTAAAGGCTTATGTTACTTCTTGATAATTTAGTTTCTATTGATGAAAAAAATTGTTAAAATTGGTCTAATAGTTTCGGAGCCTATTTGCTACTAAAAAAAAAAAAAAAAACCTCTTCATAATTAGTATAAAAATATAATTAGTATAAATGAAGCAGTGGTAGACTAAGGCCTATTTGCCCAACAGTTAAATAAACTCCAGATTCTCAATTAAGAATGATGAAGACCTGTAAGCATTTGACACTAAAATAAATTATATTTGACATGATTTTTTACTGAAAATACTTTAGAGATCGGGGTTAGCGAGAAACAAATTTAAATCATCGTTTTATTTATGTTAGTCATTTGAAATTAAGGCGATATATACGCACATATCCGTCCCGTCCGGCCCATGTCCGCTCGATGCCAAAATATCAATATTGCAAACAAAACTGTTCAAAAGTAGGTACTTTTGAACAGTTTTGTTTGCAATATATTTTTTGATTTACATATATCAGTTATGAAGAAATATACATAATATACATATATCAGCTATGTCAGTTATGAAGAAATTACAGCCATCAATTTTTCTGTGTAAAAATATTTTTAGACATCCAAGTCGTTTTGGAGGAGTGTCCAAAAGTTGCGAAAAATATCGTGTTGCTAATTATTTTTTTAAAAGCAAAACTGTTTGTTGTACGAAAAAACCATGTTTAAAACATGAAGGCCCTTAAAAACCATTACCATCAGGTGAGATAGTGGTCAAGCGCAAGCCAATAATAAATAAAAAAAAAAAAAAGAAATAGATTGATGCTTTATATTTTTAATAATAGCTTCTGCCAGCGGCTTCGCCCGCGTGAAAGTCGAAAATCATCCTGAGGGAACATATTCTCGGGACTGCAATCTATCTCTGTGTCAAATTTCATCCAGATTCAGCCGTTCTGGCCTGAAAAAGTATCAAACATATAAACACACACACTCAAACGTTCGCCTTTATAATATAATAGAACCGTGTTTTTTCATCCCAAGGGAACATTATATACATATAGTGCTTAGTTACTGTTATAAAACTTTATTAAATATTTGAACAATAATGGGTAAAATTTGCGTGGTGAAAAGTTGTTCAAGTGGGTATAAATTGAAAAATAAACAAAATGATTCGCATCAGTCTTCGTCTTATTTCCAGCCAACAGTAAATTTTACTTATGGTGTAAGTGTGCATAAGGTTTAGCTAGTTATGAAGGGAATATCCATGAGTGCATAAGATTGGTTGCGGTTAAGGCTTTTTCTGCGAAAAAAAAAATCCAATATGAATGTGATTAGTTAAATGAATGTTCAACAGTTCATATTTTTTACGGAAACCGTCTGAGATAATTAAACGTTACAAAGCATATGCTTTAGCTTAGATAAATAGGTATGTTCCTGTCTCTATCTTGCACACAATGTTTGACAGTTTTAAGACAATGAAGATTCATTGCTAAACTCACTGCTAACTCAATCTTAGCCTACTTGTTGTGCCAAGTCATTCACAATCCGATAAACTCTTCGCTATAATTTTAGCTTGTAATCGCCATTATTGAAACTGAGAGCCCAGTGTTAAATAATGTGCGATACAATTGCTGACGTCAGAATTTGAACAAACTATTGTCCAACTGTTTTTATTAACGTGAAATTTTAGTCACAGGCAAGTTATTGAATCTTCAAGCAATTTAGCTGAACTGTTACGCCGTACACTTTCAACCAAAAAAAGATTACACCTTATAAAAATATAACGAATCACTTCGACCAAAATGGAAAACGATACTTCTAACTCGATTGGTCAAACCGCTAGTTTAGTATCCCGTATCTGTTTTTTTTACCCCCAAATATCGAGTAGAACTTCAACAAACATCGTTACAAAAATGAAGGAAGCCAAAAACACGTAGAGCCCGGTCAATCTGCAAATAGTCCAGCTATCTTGGCCTCCCCACTCCGTGTAATCGCCTTTTATTCTTTTTGAAAGAGGGGGTTTTGGGAAAGGTCTCTGAGGTCTGTGTTAGTTGGTCAGCTGTCGAGGACAGAGTAGCCAAATTGATTACACAAGATGGTTACGGATGACCAGATCTGTCACGAGGAACAAACAAATGCAGGCCCCGCAGCTGCGACTAATCCTGATATTAACAACACTTATTTTCAGAGATATATGGCTAGTTTATTGGAACGATAGTGTATTGATACTGGAGTTTAATATTTTTCGATGTTTGAAAGAAACATCTAGAAACCGTCGAAAAGTTAGATTGCTTAAATATTCGTAGGTTAATCAAATTTTGCAAAGTAAGTGAGATTCAAATTTATCCAGCAGCGTCGACTATCTTTTGGGTGACTTTTTCTTACCACGGTTTTGGAAATGTCTCAAAGATATTATTTACAATTATTTTAAAATAAGGATTAAGACGATGATTTTTTTTAGGGATCTTGATCGTAGCCGGTGGCGTTCTGTAGTTACTGCCTACCCCCATGGGAAAAAAGGCGTGATTTTATGTATGTATGGATTTCAAAAGAAAGAAAGAAATTTGAAACCCGCACGGGAGACACGAGATAAGCGAAAGCACAAAAAAATCTATAATAAAAAGCCCTTGCGAAACCAAAAATCCTCCTATATGTAAATAGTCCAGCTGCTCCACATGCTGATGTGCAGCGGTATTTAAAAGAAAATAACGATGCGCTGGTATTCTGATAAGGCCCACTGTTAATGCCACGGACAAATTCACGGAGAGGGAACATGTATACAATAAAAAATATAATAAAATAAATAATTAATAAAGTTTAAACATAGAACATAGGTTAGTCAAAGTGGGAATCCACCTCTTGGCATAATTTTTTAGGCATAATGTTGTCTGGCATAACGTTTTCGCAAAACTTTTATCAGCATTATAATACTGCGGCATTATAACACTTTGGCATAATGCAAAGGTAAGCTTTACTGTCATTTAATTTTGGTCTAATTTTTTTCCCATAATTTGGAGTTGCATAATATTTAAGGCATGAAATTTATTCGTCAAAATAATTTTATGGGTACATATTTAAACGTCGAAAATTAAAATACCTACGGACAAACTGTCAATATTCAAAATATCGAAAATTTTATATCGATTTGAATCCATTGAAATTTTTTTACCTAAGCTTAAAATGTGTAATTAAATATATTTGATATAAGGACGCAAATTAATTAGGTTAACGTGCGGCGGGGAACGAAAACGCATAATGACGTTTGAAGGAGCGTCATTTCGCATTTAATTGGTCATGTTTTAAGTTTTATTTTGTTGCGTTTTAATTAATTATTGTTGTTTTTTTGTAACAATTAATTATTATTTAAGAAAAAGTTAATAAATAATTATTTGAACCTACGATAATATAACGGATCGTTTGCCGCTATTTTGTGTTGTATATAAAAACCGAAGGTACCGGAAGCGACCAGGAAGCCGAAGCTACGGAGGCGAGCATGGTTGCCTATCTTTTGTTACGCAAGGGCGAAGGGATTGCACATCCCGCAACGCCGGAGAAGATGCTGAAGCAACTTCAAAGTGTTTTAAACACTGTTTATTGCGTTGTTTTGTGTACATAACCTCAACACTTAAAACTTATGTATTATTAAAACTGTTTATTTGCTAGTTTTAGGAGAGAAAGGACCTAGAATTGCCCCTACCCCTCCCCTCTTAAAAAACCTCAAAATTAGTATCCCGAATACTAAATACTCCCCTCCCCTCTCAAGGGGAGTAATATTACTACAGGATACTTGTAGGTACTCAGCTGAATCTGGTTAGACAAGAAGCCAACCTCAACATAGTTGGGAAAAGGCTTGATAGATCGATTGGCTCTAGTAGATCAAACCTTTAAATTCTCCTCAATACATTCTAGAACAAAGATCCCTACAACACACGCAAACGAAGTCACAAACCAACCCACTTAACACAAAACCACACAAAATTAAATATATTCTCGCTTCCCGCGAATGCTATTATATAAATTTAAACTTGCCACACGCTTTAATATGGCCATGGAAGCGAGGGGTAGCGGGTAGGCTTCCGAGGTACCGCAAACCACATTGCTAACAGGCTTTTCCACTTCATTGAGCATACGTGACAAATGCCACTCAGTCGGTGCTACCGATCTTAATGTGGGACACGTTGGAACGCTTTGAGAATTCGGTAATGTGTTTTAGGCATTTCTTTTGAGGGTAGTACGTGATTTTTTTACTGGTCTGGCCAGTAGTGTCACAAAGAATTATGATAAAAGGCAAGGAAACCTTTTCTCTGTCAACAATAGGGAGGTTTCCTGTGTAAACAAAATGATAATTCAATTGAGTCCGTCAGTGAGGTTACCAAATCAATAAAATTTACAAAGATTAAGTGCATCAAAAATCAGGCGCACGCTTGTGACGTCACTATGTCAGTATAAAGTGTACTAACGGCTAGTCGTCTCACGATATTTTAACGCATTATATCTTCGTCATTTTATGAAAACGTTTTAAAAAAAAATCTAATATATTTTTATTAATCTGGCTACACAAAAAACTAATTTTCAGTTAAAATCCCTATTGATACACTAGAAGAGGCAATAGATTAATTGTCTTTGGGCAGTGATAATGATTGTCAAAAAGTTTAAATTGATTGAGAATGACATGCTTCTAAAATGTCACTTATTCTAGCAAAGTAGAATAGAATAAACAATATTGTACACCAAAATCACACACATCATATAATAAATAAAGTACTACAAATGAAACAATTCTTACGTAGCAAACTTTATACTATAGGAACCACTTGATTAAGCATACCACTCAGTATGGTGCTACCGATCTTAATGTGGGAAACGTTGGAACGCTTTGAGAATTCGGTAATATGTTTTAGGCGTTTCTTTGCCGGTGTTAAGTTATTTATTGGGTTATTCTTTATGTTTGGTTACTGTTGCTAGGGCATTTATTGGGTTATATCTTCTTCTAAGTTAAATACTAGGAAATGGTAATAGGCGGGCATTTTTGGCACTGTCAATGTCATTATCTTATTAACTTATTTATGTACACACATAACACTTAACAGAGCACAGAAGAAATACAGATAGAAGAGCACAAAGGCACTGCTTATTTCAATAGAAATTTCTTCCAGCAGACCTGCGACAGGAAAGTTGGATGATAGACGAAGACACAGTGTGTAGAAAGAAATAAGGAAACTTAAAATAGACTATTATTACTTAACTATATACAGGCTGTTTGGAAGGGAGCTGTACATACGCCTAGGGTAGAAACTAGGGATAGTCTGCTACCTACCCCCGCCCATTATATTGACCTTGGCCTCAAGGTTTTTTTTTAATTTATTTTTATTTTTTATTTGACTTTTTTGTGATTTTTTGACTAAAACTACCTGTTCCTCGCGCATTGTATCGAATGCGGCGTGGATCCTGTTAATTAGAACCTCCCTTGTTGGAACTGCTGCTTAGAACGGTGACCGTGGAGATGAGGAAGAGGTGCCGAGCATGTTTACAGGTCAATGGTCATCAATTTGAACAAAATTTGTAATTAATTAAAATTAGTAATTAATTAAAATTTGTAATTTAATGACATTAGTCATTACCAAATTTTTTGTTTCATTTGCCATCCTTTTACGATCGAACACATTTAATTTTCATTAGTTGAAATTTTTGCTTGAAGTGCCCTAGTTGCGGAAATTAATTAATAACTTTAAAACTAAAAGTGATAATTACACTTTTAGCATATCGTTAGAAAGGGCATGGACTGAGGATGTTTTAAAAAAATCAGAAGAACTCCAACCCTGTTAGTTTTTTTTTAAACCCCATAGAAAGTTGCCCTTAAAATTATTTCTTTACCTTACTACGGTACTTCAGGCCCCATAACTTTTCTTCTCCACAATTTTCTGGTGTAAAATAATTTTTTGCAGGACCCTAAGACTCTAACGATTAAAACAAGACCATTAGCCGACCGGTCCCATGGATAGATTTTGAGCTACAGGTAGTTTTAGTCAAAAAATCACAAAAAAGTCAAATAAAAAATAAAAATAAATTAAAAAAAAAACCTTGAGGCCAAGGTCAATATAATGGGCGGGGGTAGGTAGCAGACTATCCCTAGTTTCTACCCTAGGCGTATGTACAGCTCCCTTCCAAACAGCCTGTATATAAAGTACACATTTACCTTAACTACATAAATAAAAGATAAAATACATACATAAATAATATAATAATATGTAAAATTACAAGATGGTGGAAAGGTAATGTTCTTTGACCTGTTTCTTGAACAAAGATACATTTTTAGAGTGGATTTTAGGTGGAAGTGTACTGCATGAACAGAGAAGGAGTGGGAATAGAAATTAGTATTGTGGGAGGGGAAGTTTAGATAATTCCTTAGGTGGGATCTACACTGGACATCGGCAGCGCGAGTGAAGGTTATCATATAAAATTAATAGGGCTGTCTTCAGTCTTTGAATAAATTATTAAGTTTACTTAGGTATCTACTGATAGAATAATTTCGCCCTTGTATGCATTTACGAATTATTGTTTTATAAGGTCACACACATCACAACGAAGGTTTTTATTGTTTTAGGAGGGACATTAAGGATTTGATTATGGAAAGACTGAGAAAATTTAAGATATGTCTCCCTTCAAAAGATAAATCTTCTATTTTAAAGCAGGAAGCAAGTCATCATTAGTCTTTAAACCTTTCCACTGCTGAGACACAAGCCTGCTCTCTTTGAGAGGGATGGGATGGACCTTAATCCACCACGCGGTTACAGTGCGGGTTGGTGAATGTCACATTGTCTTCGAATTTCTGGGTCTTGGACATGCCAGTTTCCTCACGATGTTTTCCTTCACCGATTTTGGAGCAGTGGTAATGCAATCACTTGCACAAAGTGATTTGCCTGCCTGGGTTCAAACCCACGACAAGTAAGTGGTGGCCGTTACCATTGCGCCACCACACCACTGCTCATTCCTTTAATGCAAGTATGAAATCCGTTTAAAATAAGTAAATACGATAATTTTAGATAATCTACATATTTACATAGCGCTAGTTACTACAAAAAATGTCTTCTTCCATTCCGTAACAAAATACTGCACTTCAGTGCAAAGAACTGGCCATTTCTTTTTTAAAGCATTCATTTTCTTTTGAGTACTTAAGTAACTACTATCTTACCTCCACCAGTAAGTACATATATAAGAAAACTCCGTTTGAATATTAACTTAGAGAAATTCTATCAATATCTTCTTCAACTCTCTCGCCCAGACCAACATAACATATGAAAGAAGAGAATGAAATACCGTTATTTATTTTAAACAATGTGCAGACGTACATACTCGTAAGAATGTTGTACTTTGTAGATGCAAAAAAACTGAAAAAAAGGGCTCGCATTTATTAGTTTACTAAGGTTGCTTTAGGGAAGATAAGTTAAGCAGTAGACAACGTCACATAAAGTCTGAACCGCGAGAAGCTACTCACAAAAAAAGGGGTGCAACACAAGAGCGGTTGCAACGCAATGGCTTGGTGTCAACATACAACGCTCAAATGTTAATTCACCTTTGACACTGTGGTGTCACAACCACGATATTGTGACTTCAACTGTTTAAGCCTCTGTCAGCACATTGACCGCGTGTGTTAGGTAAAATTAAATAAAAAAAGAGCCTTTTATTTCCTTATTAAATATTGTTTAGTACCTATTTGAATGAGCTTCACGTCCAACCAAGAACGTGGCTTGGAGTAATTATTCCTACAAAAACAGGCTGAAGGGTACAAATTAGGTATTAAGGTACTTACATGATACTTGGGACACTGCTTGAAGTCGGTTGATCATCACACTTGTCAGTTTAGTCTTATTTCACGATAATTTTCATTCGCGCACGTGAATTTTGGCCGGCCGGCATCGTATCGAGTTCTTACTGATTTTCTGCCTCTCGCAGTCAGATGGCGGCGCTGATGCATTGTCTTTGTCGCACTAGGATATGTAGGAGTGCGTTTGGCGGCGAATTTGAAATATGGAGGAAATGGAAGAGTCTAGGAAAGTCATGCCAAATCCACTTCAGTATGTCTTAAATATAAATTAAAATTTTGAAAAAGGAGTGGAGGCCTTTTCCAGAGATTGTCATTTATTTCGGTCTTGAGCAATATGATACCAGTTTGATCCGGCATTTTTTTTATGTCTTCTTCCCGGCGTGAATAAGGTCTTCCTTTGTGGCGATTGTCCTGAGGGGCCTTTTTATGCTGTGAACGCTTTGGTCCATCTATGGTCTTTAAGGCATACCACATGAACAGCCCATCTCCATTTTATCTTTTGAGCATGGCTAAGAGCATCGATTGTTTTCTCTTTCTTTGAATTAATCTTTTTGTGTCTTATGTATTTTTTTTTATTTTTAACACACTGCGTTCCATTCTTCTCTGGACTGTGGTTATTTTGTTTCTCATTTTATTTGTGAATTTCCATATTTGACACGCGTAGTTGTGTTAAACATGGGATCAGACATGTCTCCATAAGGTTCTTCTCTAAATTTACGGGGTTTACTTTTGAACATTTCTTTGAGGTTCCAGTACTCAGAGTTAGGTAAACCACACATGTAATATGCAGTGTGGCAATAATCGGATTGAGATGTTTGGCACAAGATTCTTTTCGTACAACTGCGCATGAAAAAGTCAGGTACGGAACGTGACGGATACTTTGATGTTTTATATATTATAAAGCTGACGAAATACTGGACATACTATCAATCAATCTACCTATCCTATCCCGAATATGTTCGGTTTGGCTTCAAGTCTAACTGGATGTAGCCGAGTACCAGCATATTACATAGAGGCACTGCCTTCGATACCCTTTGGCAAGACTGATGCAAGATAATCTGGTTTCCGACTACGGTTCGTTTTGGTATCTTCAAATGTCAACCGGGACCAACTGCTTAACCAGCTTGCCGAGGCAAGGAGGAGTCTCGGAGTCTCGGTTGCCATTACATTCTATCAACGAAAACAATTATCGAATCATCGAAATGATTGACCCTTAAATTTCTGCAGCGCTAGTCAATACCATTACGACGCACAGGCCTGATAAGTATGGCGACGCTTGGGAGCCCTATGTCCAGCAGTGGACATCTTTTGGCTGAAATGATGATGATGATTAGTTAACACCATATATATCAACTTTTTGACCATCGCTATCGATGATAGTACGTTAATTTGTCAAGAGACTAGTATCCTTTTGACAATACTTAGATATTCAGCAATATATATGATACATAACCTTCTAATAGCACAAAGGCAGACTATTCAACATTTTCATCTAATGGCAAACCGAGACTAGTTTCCACTTGCCTGCATTTCCAACATATTAGTCCGAGTCACTAGCGCTAGTGCGGTTTTTCATTACTGTCTAGAATGTGTGTACTTGCCTTAAGGAGATATATTCAAATAATATTATTAAAAGTACGGCGGATGTGTACTAGCTTAAAATTTAATCTAATAACGTCCATCACAAGGGCACGAGTTTTTCGAAGTTTTTTTAATAAATTCAGTAAAACAACGTTACAACTAAGGAGTGGAATTTCCTGCCGGAGTCTGTGTTTCCCGATAGCTACAATTTAGGGGTCTTTAAGTCAAGAGTGAATAGGTTATTTCTAGGCAAGCGTGTTTCACCGTCGACCACATCATCGCTAACCATCAGGTGATATAGTGGTCAAGCGCGAGCCTATAGAAAATAAAAAGATTTTAGGCAAATGTCCAGAGGTAAGATTTGAGTATGTATGCAGATGCCTTAAGGGTCCACGCGATTTGATTAATATCAAAGCGATAAGCAATTTTTATTCAGCGGAAATTGCAAGTATGTGGACACAATGCGTCGAAATTCGAATGATTTGCAATTTAAATTTTCTAGAAAAAAACATGCGTTCGCATTTAAATTGCCTTGCGCCATTAGGATGGTCCCTAAGAGTAATGATAACACCAAAGGAATTGTGAATGAACATGTGAAAAATGATATGACTAGAAAAGGGGTAACTGCTGAGAAAATGGCTAATATGTATGTAAAAAGTATGGAAGAAGGAAACATGTTGTGCCAACATGAAATACATTGAGATTAATCTCCATGCATCACGTGCTTAAAAGTTACGTCCAGCGCCACATGGGGTGTTATATTATTATCGAAAAATAGAATGTGTAGTTTTTAAATATTTGTTTGTTTTTGTGTGAATAGTGTTTTTGATTTGATTGTGGTTAAAAATAAAACAAATTGTTCAAATAGAATAAACATTTAAATACTCTTAAATAATAAAAAATACAAAAAACACATGTTTTCAAAATAAAAAGTTACTAATAGCCTATATTGAGATAAAAATAATTAAAAAACACGTTATATCCTTTATTTTAATGTAATGAAAAAGAACAAACCGTGAGAAGTAGTTTAATATTTTCAGTCTCCATACTAATTCATACAAAGGACATGGCCAAAAATTGTATGGGCTTGTGCCCCAAAATGGACAGATATAAAATCTATAATAATAATAATAATAATAAATAAATAAATAGCGGTCCCCCATGACGAGAACCTCGTGAAGGCTGAGAGAGATAAGAAAAGCAAGTATCTTGATCTGGCTCGCGAGGTTGTCGACATGTGGGATGTGAATACAGCAGTCATTGTGCCGATAGTCGTGACGGCCAATGGCATAATAGCCAAGAGCCTCGACGAACATCTGAGGAGGCTCTCGTTGGGCAGCTGGATCAAGGGCTTGATTCAGAAAGCGGTACTCCTGGACACGGCGCGTATCGTTAGGAGGTTCCTCTCTCAGGAGCCCTGACCACCGGTAGCTTGGACCCTGTTCCCGATACCGGTGGGCTACTATTTTTGTATTTTTAAATGTTTTTTTATTTTATTTTTTATAGAATAATATTTAAAAATGTAGAAATATGTATATAAAATGAATAAATGAAATAATAATAATAATATAACTTTATTTCACAAGAAAACAGATTTAACAAGTTTTAGTTGTCTATGTCTGTTAATAGTACTGATCTTCTAAAAACAAAATTAAAAAGGCGCATATTGCTTAGCAGTCGTGAACAAAAGTTATTAAGGATTAAAATAGTTGATTTCTGCACTACGGGTAAGGTATTTTATATCAACTAATGTACATATATCTATGCCAGGCGTTTGAGGGAACAGGTGGCGCTAGTTGTCACGTCAACATTGGCTCCGTATTTAAATTTTGTAAAAAATAGTAAACATTAGTATTTCAGTCTAATTATGTTGACTTTGACTTTGAGTCAATAGTTTGATTGACATTTGTCGGCGGTGTTGCCAGTAGTAATGTAAAATAATCCTATCCGTAACTGCACTAATATTTATAATTATTTCAATCAATCAAAGGTGGTTCTATTTATACTTAAGAAAACATACAAAAATAATTAGTTTACGAATAATTTACGAATATATTTTTTGTGTGCATATTAAAAAACAAAACTTCTAACAGTGTTGTTTTTTTATGTGTCGTTTAGCTATTATTTTTCCCTGGGTGTGAACTTTGTTAATATTATAATGGCAACATTAAAAGGTATTATTGAGCAAAATCAAACAGAACAACTTTTAATAAATATTATTTCTCCACTGCTGCTATAGTGCTTAAAAAGCCATTTAAAATTCATATTTTTTTAAATTCAAATTAACTGCAATAAACGTATGTTTGCTCACAGTGGGGCACATTTTGGCCATGTCCTTTACTACTGAAGTTTTAGACGACGTCCCAAATCACGTGGGGTTTTTGAGACCCTGAAGGACTTTGGATACGTCTGTCCGCTGCACCCGCGACGCCTCCACTTAATCGCTGTCACTAGGCGGTTTGGCAACGCCGTAACTCCAGCCACTCAAACCATCAGAGCTAGCGCGCAAATATTAAAAGAGTTACAAAGACTTTTGTTTTGGTGGGGTATATTAGACCCCACATGGTGCGCGGAGGGTTAAGGTGAAAAACTTATGAACGTGTTTAAGTCAGCTTTTCATTCTCATGTAGTAGGTATTGTTATTATTTACCTAAAGCATTTTGGGAATACTTTCATTGTGCGTACAGCTAAGTAGTGGGATTTACTTTTTATATAAAAAAACGTTGCCCCACACGAAGAATTTCTTCCTATATCGTGGGTGCGTTTACAAACATTGAAACTCACATACACAAGACACCCAGATCCGGAACAATTATCTGTCGGCCATACAAATATTTGTTCCGTGCGGGCATCTAACCCGCGACACGCAGCGCAGCAGCTGATCGGTCAAACACTACGCCAACCGTGTCGTCCCTGCCGTAGTCTGTGTGTCCTGATAGCTACAACCTAGGGGTTTTTAAGTCAAGAGTGAATAGATTACTTCTAGGCAAGCGTGCTTCACCTTCGACCACATCATCGCTTACCATCAGGTGAGATAGTGGTCAAACCAGCGCCTACCGCTAATATATTTTTTTAATAACTTAAGGGTAAAGCCTGAATTTTAGGGGCATTAAATAAATCATACCTATTCATAAATTTCACGTTTTAAATCCAAAAAGTGCTGGCCATAAACAAAAAGAGGAAAATATAAAAAGGTTTATAATGGAAATAATAAAATAGATAATGGCAGAACCTGGTTATTTAACTTCACTTTTACGAGTTGTCGTTGGACGTTAAATTTTATTTTTTTTATACACCATTAAGTCATGTACTTACTGTATATTTTCATTTCGACGACTGGCGGTAATACCTATTATCCTTTTGTAAGGAATTGAATGCTGTATTTTTTTTTAAAGTTCTGTTTTTATTTAATTTACGCGAGGCGAGGCTTAGTTATTGTCAAATGCAATACCTATCGGTATCTAACCGAATCACCCTCCAGTGGATCAAGTAATAGTGGATCAATAAGCAATGATGCCGTTCCGAGCCGAGAGGTTCCGAGAAGATAGTGCTAGCCCCCGTACCCATTTTTCCCCTGCCTTTCTCGCAAATTCATGCGTGGATCCGCCAAAGATCAACCAAACTGCACGATATCAGATGGTCACGGGCAACAGACTAGGCAGTCAAAATCGGCCTTACTGAATGTAAACCCGCGATTAACCAAAAACTCCTAAGCCTAAGTAGATATAACCTTACAATAATCACAGGGGCAATTACGGGCCAAGCCCCTCTTCACAAACATCTTTTTAACATAGGCGCCACAGACAGCCGTAGAATCAGCAGCCGACGTCATCCTGAACTGCGAGGCCGTGGCTTCCCAAAGTGAAGAAATTCTCGGAACAGTGAGGTCGCTCCGCGAAGCCTGTGAAGCCCCCAGGAAGCTTCTGTGCTTTTGGACGGAGCTAGGCTGGCTATTTTAGCCAGAACCTTCACGCACAACGGACCAAATGGGAATTTAAGTGCGGAAAAGGAAGTCCATCTTCATTCATTGTCAAATCCAAATCGTGTAGAAAAAATAAAACGCCTAGCATTCTATGATTTGGTTCAAAAGTTTGACATACAAATCAAAGTAATACTTATCACTGCTTTTCAAGAAAAATATGCCAAAACGTAGTTTAGTTGATTGTTTAGTTTATCTGGCGAATCGTGAATCGAATGGTCGAAAACAAATATTTTTTCTAATGAATAGTATTTACTGTGGATATTGCCTTTTAATGTTAACTTAATTTTACTTCATTCATTCACACATACATTTATGTTGACAGACAGGACCCAAGCTAACAAAAGTAATTATACATTTTGTACGACTACCAAAAAAATCTAAAAAGCTTCTACAATGTTTGTGTTGTTTATTTTATCCCAAAACTTATTTCACTTAAAAACGTAACCAGTATTTGCCAAACTGCAAAACAGCTAACAAGTTTATTTACATCATACCAAATTAAACCAACTTCTTAATAATACTACACAACATATTCTAAAACTACTTCACTACCTTTGACTGTCAAGACCACAACTCATCTATCCCTGCACTACGACACACATAACATACCCACCCTTGCAATTTCACCTTCCCTGTACCCCGTAAAGACTCTGTAAAGTCATTACCCGGATAACTTACCGGTAACGGTAACTACATTTACCGTTATACCGGGTAAATTAAATTCCTGGTTCTTGCTTATATAACAAGTTGGGTGATATATTGTAGCTTGAAGCTATGTTGTATGTAATCTTGTTGGTTTCAACTGGGAATAATCTTAGAGGTTTAGTTTAGGGAGTATTTTCATTGGGTAGTAAGAGATTCATGGATGGAATGGCATGGGATTTTTTTTTACTTCTTAGCATGTCGATGGTGAATATAATGTTTTATCTAGGTACTTCGGGTTCGTTATATTCGAATTACAAAATTGACAGCGGTTTCATTATGATACTCGTACCCATAACGACATCGGGTTGCATTATGCGAATCTTCATAAATTCTAAAACACAAGCAAAGGCATTCTGAACATACAGCCACCTATAATATTACAGGTACCTATAATATTACTTCGAAATCGAGACAACGTAAATGACGTTTTTAAAAATAGAACAAGTTTAGAACAAAAGCATCGTTTAGTATTTCGCTGTTGCGGCTACAAGATCTTTGCCTTATACCTAATAAAGACTAAATAAAATAATAAAAATGTACGCGGGAAAAAATTTGTGAGTGAACTTTTATTCCAAATTTTATTAAAAATGTCTTCAACATCAAGTGATGTTGAAAATACTCCACCAGATATAACAAATAGAACAGTTGCGGCTACAAATGATTTACTACCAGAAAAATCAAGACATGTATATGAGAAAAATACTTATTTGTCTATATCTGTGTTTTATTCCTTCCTTCGTAGATAAATTCTTGTATGCTACTGTACGTTATTAGTCTTTTAATAACTCGTGCCCAAATATTTCGGTACGCGCTACACTTGTACCGAAAAATGGCACTCGTATTAAAAGACCGTCCATAAACGTAACAGTTGCATAAATAGCTATTATGTGGCCGAGTATTCAGCTACGGTAACACCATTTGGTCATATAGGGTGTTGTATGAAAGGAGCTTGCCCTAACAATATACTTTCCGACGTATTTTTACGTCCAGCGCAGCCTGGGTAATCGATTTCAGTCAATTGGCTAATGTTATCTTTCTGCACGGTGGCAAATATAAGGGACTTTGGTGTATTTATACTGCCAGCGACTTCGCCCGCGTGAAAGTGTTTTTTATCGCAAGTGAACATTATACAGAGAAAAGTAACATATTTATGTGCTATTTAAGACTATAATCTATATCTGTGCAAAATATCATTCAGATCCATTCAGTCGTTCTGGCGTGATTGAGTAACAAACATACCTTCACATACACATCTATCTATCCAAACTTTCACATTTGTAATATAAGTACTTGTCTATTTGTTACGCTTACAAGCCTAAACCGCTGACCCTATTGTTGAATATTATCATGGAGACAAATCGGACCTTGGAAAAGGACGCAGGATACTTTTTCATATCAGGAGTGCGGTCCCTTGAGATCATTTTCGACTTTCACGCTGGTGAAGCCGCTGGTGAAGCTTTTTTTTTCAAGATGAAGTTCATCATCAGCCTTTTGATGTACCCATTGCCTGGGACATCCTCCTCTCTGTGAGAGAGTGAATAGCCCTAATCCGCGGGCCCAGTGCGGTTTGGTAGATGTCACATGTCTTCGAATGTTTGGTTCTAGAACATGTCGGTTTCCTCACAATGTTTTCCTTCATCGTTTTTAGAGCAGTGGTGATGAAATAATTTACACAAAATAAAGCGCCTGCCTGGGTTCGAACCCACGACCTATGACACGTAAGTCGGGCTCGTTACAACTTTGCCACCACAGCGCTAAGATGAGGTTATGAACGTTAATTAATAGTTCAAATAGAAATAGCATTATTGGAACATGAAGTTATTATAGCTACCATTACATTTAGCAATATGATTGCTGACAGTTTTATATTTAATTAGAAATGGCACATCTTTGACTACCTTTCATAACAAAAGCATACCGATTAAGCCATACCATCAAAGCCAATAAAAAATTGTAAAAGAAAAGAAGATAAATTAATTCAGTCGTCGGGAAAAGCTTCAATAATACCGTAGAGCTATTAAAAAGTTCTTTAAGTGCAGTTTCAATTGCAAGTTCAGTTCTTAATCTTTTGGCTTGGTATGTACCTTACATTCTTATGATATCCTAGTGCTTTTTTTATGAAAATCGGTTCGGGAGCAGGTAAACTGTAGAAACGAGATCATCATATATCAGCTGGAATACATCTACAGCCTAGGCCAATAACCATCATCACATCGGCCGCTACTGTGCTTCGGCATCGAGTGGCTTTCAGTGGCCTTCATCAGCTCATTGGTTTATTTTGTGGGATGCCTTGCAACGTTATGGAATCCGTTGACCATTAGTTCCATGAACTACAGCCAAAATGCATACTAAGTCTTTGGGCTATGTCGCTAACTTCGTCCCCTGCGAATCTCTTAAAAAATAAAATTGTGCATGATAATTACATATAAAGAAACTTTTCAAGTTATGACGCTGTAAGAAAGAAATATATTCTACGTGAAAAGATACTCCAGGTGATTTCCAATCAACAAAAACAAACAATGTTTACAAAACAAATAGTACTCTGCTTCAACAGCATTAAGAATTCGACACCGTCATCAAATATCAAATGTCTTCCCGTGGGCTTTTCAACGAAGGCGAACAGACTAGAAAAACAAGGCAGAAGAATGAAAAGCATGTGTCAGGGTATGACGTAGATTTACATCTACCTCGGAGAAAAGATGGATGGATCCTGTCAGGAATGATATGAGACAAAGAGCTGACGGTTGATAGGGTGGAATGGAAACTAAAAATGTATTATGCTGCCTCCTAGTACAAGCCAAGAGCGGATATATGACGGTGGTAGGGTAGGTAGGTAGCCAGTTGACGGGAGCGAAGCCGCTTGGGACAGGTAGTGTTCTTATAAAATACTGAAAACTAAATAAATAAATGTATCTTGTAGGCAACGTAAATTCTAGTGAGCATTATTCTTTCATCAATGCATATAATAAATGTGTAGAAAAGTCATTTTTGTCACGTAAAATGTACGAATCCAATATAGATAACTATTATACGTAAAAATTGTGCATAACTTGAAGTATTATTTAGTTTTGTTTCATTGCAATCGGTTCACTCTTTCAAAAGTTAGATGAATAAAGTTTTCAAGTAGTAAAATATCACAAAACGCAATTCAGATATTCGGACAGTTGAACTCTATATTCGATAGATGGCGTTGTGCATTTCACATCATTTTCTGAATGGCACTTATAAGATTCCTCGCGGAAGAATGGCGCTAGAAAAAAAATTGGTATGTAGGTGGGATAGGTAGTAAGGCAAGTATGGTAGGCAAATAGGTAAGTAGGATAGGTAGATAAGTAAGTAGGGTAGGGTAGGAAGTTGACTGGGCCGTGTCCGCGTGCACAGCTAAATTGATAGGTAGGTAGCAAGGCAAATAGGGTAGGCAGGTAAGTAGGGTAGGGTAGGCAGTTGAAGGGAGCGAAGCCGCGGGCATAGCTAGTACACAATATACATAGAGCACCTGTCATTTCTGTGTTCACTTCCATACTAACTAATTTGGAGTGTGCGATGAAATTGCATGATCTAATTCCTCCCAGCCTAATTTCATCATTAGACTACAAGACACATGGCGATGCGCCTTCGGTACATGGCGGACATCTCACCCATACTCACTTCACGTTTTGTTTAAATACTTTCATTATGCGTACAGCTAAGGAGAGGCATTCCCTGCCGGAGTCTGTGTTTCCCGATAGCTACAACCTCGGGGTCTTAAGTCAAGAGTGAATACGTTACTTCTAGGCAAGCTTGCTACAACGTCGACCACATTATCGCTTACCATCAGGTGAGATAGTGGTCAAGTGCGAGCCTATCCATAAGAAATAATAAAAATGAAAAGTTACCTCTTTAGAAGTCTCCGTTTCTTATAGTCACACTCATTCTTGAAACTATTCTTGTCACAGCGATTCGGAGCAGTAAATTTTTATAGCGGCAATGCTACCTAGATTAGCTCTTTCACATAAATATCACTAAAAAGTTTATGTTTTCAAACTCAAAAGAAAATTTATCACCCACTTGACTTGCGATGCAGGTTCCTAAGCAAATACTTAACTCAAGCACTCAGATCTTTAACTTTAAGGTCATAAATAGAAAATCAATTACTTTGGCTATGTGCCAAGTCAATCACTTTTGATTGATAAAACTGATCGAATAGCTGGCCAGTAAATCCATTATATCTTTCGTTGACTGTTCTGATTGATAGTAGGCTAAAATAAAAACAAACAACGACAAAAGTAAACAAAAAAGTTAGTATTATAGACTAGAGCATTCACTTGTATCAGAACATCGAGCATTCGCTGTTTTTAAATTTCCTCGAACCACACTTCGAACATGACGCTCGATGTTTTCATACAACATGATTTTAAACACCAACGAACGTTTTGGTGTAACATTTAGTCAAGCAAAGGCACGAGCGCGGGTGACGTAGAGTTAGGTCAATAATGAACGCAAGGAATGTTACAGGTAAATACTTACTCGCCGTGATCATTACATCGAACACAGCGTCGAACATTCGCAAGAAAATAGAAAACAAAATGTAAAATGGATGGCATGAAAATGCGTTAGGAAACAGAGCATTTGTCTGTATTGTACCATTCGTAAGAACGTTACATTGCATTGTAATGCTCGCGAAAATTCTCTAGTGCTTACTTAATAAACCTTTAGATTGAACACCAGAGGCTCTATACATGTGCACAAAAGCGTTGCGATAGCGATGGGAGATGTATAGGATTGCCAAGCGTTATCGAAACGTCACATGATCAATCCCAGGTATTTAGAGCGTCCCAATCGCTGACATCGAATGACAGAGGCCCTAGACAAGTGACATTCTATCATCGAAAACGTGGCGAAAGCGATAGCCAAAAAGCCAAAATTGCATGGGATTGATTGACAAGCGATATCGAAAAATCACGTGATCTCATTCATCATTTTGGCTATCGCCCTCGCTGACATCGTATTCCACTTGTCTAGAGCCTCTGTCTTGAGCTTCAGATTAAGTTGTATCAGAGACAAAAGTAAAAATAAAACAATCCTACTCATACTCATATTATAAACTAGCTGTCCCGCGCGGCTTCGCTCCCGTCAACTGGCTACCTACCTACCCTACCCTACATACATGAATGTTGCGTAAATTTAACCACTTACGCAGCGCACGCTACGGAAGCTCTCAAAAAGGAAAATTTTTTCCCGTTTTTGCAACATTTCTCATTTATGCTCCGCTCCTATCGGACGTAGCGTGATGTTATATAGCCTATAACCTTCCTTGATAAATGAACTATCCAACAAAAAAAGAATTTTTCAATTTCAACCAGTGGTTCCTGAGATTAGCGCGTTCATACAAACAAACAAACTCTTCAGCTTTATAATATTATATATAGTATAGATGAGGAAGTCTGTATGTTCACATTTTAACTAATCAGTCGCGCCTACATTTTGTGCAAATTAATTGTTTCTGAAAGGATTTTGATGAAATAGGACATACAAATATATACTATACTTTTTCAGACGAAGCCACTCGCAGAAGTTGATACTGACCAAGTTATCAAAGGCTCCAGGCTAAATAAACTAATTAAAAAACAATCTGAACATAATTATCACAAAATTAAATCTTTATTTACTTAGCAGTTAAATATAAACGTTGTTAATGGCCTGAAATCTACGGTCTTCAAAGACGAACATGAAAGTAATATTTCAAATAGTTTGCAGATTATCAAAGTTTTACCAAACTTGATAAAGACTTTGGACGCAAAGTGGATCTAAAGACCAAAATAAACTTATACTTGGGGGCTGTTAGGAGGACATTATTATTATTGTGATTGATAACTGATTATAGAGACTTAATATAGCCGATGGTAACTACTCAAATTTATTTTAATTCTGTATAAATAGCGTTTTCAGATACTAGGTTAATTCGGTGCCAAAAATCATTGACAATCTTAAGAAAGTAGTGTGAGGGCGTAGCTCAGGGAGCTCAAATAATAAGCAGAAATTACTTTTAACTTGTATTGAATCAACAACGTGCCTGCCCTCAGGCGGCTTTTACAGAAGTCCCAGCTAAACAAAAACTACACGCGTTCGATATATTTCAAATATTCTGTATTCGATTTCCTTCCAAACTTATAAGTCGCCAGTATTAGGTGTCAGCGGCCGAACAGGTTGCTTGTCCTATGTGGAAAGCCTCTACAGTAGCGATATTAAGGAATAAACTCACAATTCGAGGGGAACTGAAACTAGCTGATTTAAATATAACTCCAAGAACTTTTAAAGTTACATATATAAATACATATAATAAGTAAAATGTAAATATCTGCAAGTTTCAAGTGTCATAAAAGTAATGGTTACTGATGCTTGTCTGAGTATTACACGCAACTAAAAATACTGTTCAAGCGATTGATCAAGAATAACTCTAGTATACTGAAACTTGTTAATAAGATTAATCTTAATGACATTACTCTAGTTAGGCATTGCTTATAAACTCAAACAGAAAAGCAGATAAAAATATAAACAACTTACAGCAAAAAAAAACACTATAACAAATAACTTCACAGATAAGCCGTGGACACATGATCACATGTTACTCACAAACATACCAGAAAAAACTGTGTGTGGACACAACACTCGTATGTTTTCACAACCAACTATGTGTAGATACAACACACACGTAAGTTTGTACTTGTTTGTGTTAGTAACGTGAGTTCAACCTAGGATTATCGTAAGCCGTATTTAATTTATTTTTATCTACAATCCGCTGAGTTTTTTCTGTAGTTGGGGTTGAGCACGTAAGTATAATTTATTTGTATATTTTAGTTGTATGTTTTGGTGTTCTTTTTAGGGTTCAGTCAGAAAAAGAATTGGAAGACACTGTTTTTCAGTACAGTTGACACAGTAAGTAGGTATATTGAGACGAAAAATATTAACTGATATTTGTTTTTAAAATCAGTCCCTATTTCTGGTATTAAAATTATTGGAAAATAAAGTGATGAATTGTCAAACGTACATGAATGACTGGTAAAGAAAATCATCAACAGCCAATCGCACTATTTGGCTGGCATTTATTTTTGTAATTTCAAATATCGGTGTCAAGCCAGGCATTAAAAACATTAGGCATTTTTTTACTAACTAATTAAACTACCTGTATCGTGATTAGACCTGTCTTACTGTATGGATCAGAATTTTGGGCTATGAAAAAGATTGCATGTAGCAGAGATGAGAATGTTGAGATGGGTGTGCGGAGTGACAAGAATATCTTAGAGGAAGTTTGAAAGTGGCGCCAGTGACAGAAAAGTTGAAAGGAAACCGTTTGTCCTGGTATGGTCATATGATGAGTAGGGATAAAATATATGTTACTAAAAGAGTTATGAATATAAATGTGGATGAATGGCGAGGGAGAGGACGGCCAAAGGAAAGATGGATGGCCTGTGTGAGGAGTGCTATGAAAGAAAAGGGAGTCAGTGAAGGCGTGACGGGGGAAAACATGTTGAGTCGACCCCAAGTAACATGGGACAAGGGCAGGAAGATGATGATCCGTTTTGACCACTCACTCACTCACTTTATATCATTGCACATTGTTGAGTCCCCTAAATCACAAGGACCAAACACCCAAATACCAGAACACGATTCCTCTCAACATAATTTACAAAATGCCACCTAGTACATTGACGTCGTTCACCTATGCGCTTTAATTTCAAACCCGAGGAGCCGTTCCTTCTAATTATACCACAGACCAACGAGTCCACTCGTAGGCGACTGCTAGAGACAGCATCGTCAAAACTTTCTATACAATTAAAGGGTGTCAGTGTGTGTCATAGAAATTGACGGCCCGTGACGATTCCGACTATGCTTAACAGTTGAAACGTGGGCACGAATTGATTAATTACTAGCTTTTGCCCGCAGCTTTGCACCTGAAACCTTTTCACCCATTAAGGGTAAATTTTTTCAATTACTGGAATAAATATTTGTTTGTTTCAAGTAAATCTGACCACAACCATAAATGTTCCATACAAAATTTTCACAAAGGGAAACCCTCTGTGGAAAATTTCAGCTGTAAGGTCCAAGGACTATACTGACCTGGAAATTGATGAGTCAGAAAGTCTGAATTTTTTTTGGAGTGGAAATGCCGGGAATCCCAGAAGTACAAACACAGATTTTATTCATGATGTTCTTCAGAAAGTCCAGCTGCGTAGTACTCAGAACCGGAGTGCCTTTATGACCAGGTATGAACATAAATAAGACAAAAAGAATATGTAAGGACCGTAGTGGACGGCGTGCTTTAGTTTCTACCAATCCATGGGCAAAAGGCGTAACAATTATGTATGTATGTAAATTACGTATGAATACAGATGGCATCTCTAGTCGCCGCTATGCTCTGTGAATTATACCTTCCTTTAATTAAATCGGGGTAGATAAATTCCCGGCTCACTAAGTGTAAGACAGGGAGGTTAGTGTTCGCTTATGGTTTAATTTCATGTTGCCAGTGTTGGATTGTGTGTCGTTTCTTACGAGTGTTTGTGTTGTCTGCTTTGGTGTAACTTATTGTTTCTTCGAATGGTGATAAGATCTGTGTAAAAACACAGAACAGTAGGTACTGTTAATCCATACTCAATACCTACCTAACTGCCATCATCATACTTCTTCGACAAATCTTTCACGGTTCAAGCAGCTCGTTTGTGGAATGCATTACCTATTGAGGTAAAGCGTGCGCAAACATTACCTTCATTTAAAAAAATGGTGAAGGAGCATTTCTTTTCTTTGTAACTATTCTTCTCCTTTCTCTGTTCTTTATTTGATATTTATTAGTCCATACATGTTTGTCTGTAAGAGATTGCCCTGTGCGATAAGACCGCCCATTGCACACTGATCTTTATAATGTTTTGTCCTGTAATTATTTAAGTGGTGTACAATAAAGTATATAATAAATAAATAAATAAACTGTTCCCAACTTTTGTCAAAGTGAATACCAGTTCTAACATAGTGGTGGTGTAAATTGTAGTGTTGCAAGTGTGATACTGGAGTAGGTGCCCAGTGCCTGTCGGTAGTTCGGGACTGGGTCAGGCTCTATTCAATGCTGTAACACGCCTCATTTATCACACTACCACACTAATATTATAAAAGCGAAAGTTTGTGAGTGTGTGTGTGTGTTTGTATGTTTGTTACTTCTTCGCGCTCAAACGGCTGGACGGATCTGGATGAAATTTGGCACAAAGATAGATTGTAGTCCGGAATCGTAAATAGGATACTTTGTATGCCGAGAGAATGTTCCCTTGGGACAATTTTCGACATTCACGCGGGCGAAGCTACTGGCAGAAGCTCGTCTTCTATATTTATGTGTTAGTATTTAGGATGATTATGTAAACTAAACTAAATTAAAAACGATCTGAACATAATTTACCCAAAATTAAATCTTTATTTACTTAGCAATTAAATATAAACGTTGTTAATGGCCTGAAATCTAAATAAACTCCGTTAATGGTCTTCAAAGACGAACGTGAAAGTAATATTTCAAATAGGTCGCAGATTGACCATCTTGATAAAGAGTTTTGACGGAAAGTGGATCTAAAGGCCAAAATATATTTCTATTTGTTGGGGGCTGTTAGAAGGACATTATTATTATTGTGATTGTTAACTGTTCATAGATAATTAACAACCGAAAGTTATTCAAATACAAAACGTGACGATAAGCTCTTAGAGTAAGGTTATTTTGAGTGTGTGTAAGTGACAGATGTATATGACTTGTATACATCTGTCACTTACGTGATCTCAAAATAACCTTACTCTAAGAGCTTATGGTCACCCCCTGGTTAATTCGGTGCCAAAAATCATCGACAATCGTAAGAAAGTAGCGATATCAAGGGATAAAGAGTTAAACTGAACTTCTTGATTTTTGTTGAATAAATTGAATTGAATCAAAACATGGGTGCCATATCCTCGCTAATTGTTAGGGCCAATTTCACCAGTGCAACTAATCGCGATTAGTTCAACTAAACTCAGTTTATGCAAATGCATCGTTCGATTGGTAGCTTCTCAGCGGTCTCAACCAATCAGAATGCGGTATTAGCATAAACTGAGTTTAGTTGAACTAACCGCGATTAGTTTCATTGGTGAAATCGGCCCTTAGAGTAGAAGTTAAACTGGATTAAGTCTGATCAGCTTAGAATATCTAATAAACTAGTACTTTAACCTTCAATTTCTGAAACGTTTATTGAATTTAAGCTATTGAAACAGATCCCTAATACATACACTCGCTATCATTAACACTATGTAAACACCAACTTTAGCAGTAGTGAATTCTTAATGATAATAAATTTTTTTTAGTCCGCTGCTATTTAAAAATATCAAAGAAAACTAGATGCTCATAAAACACTTATATAATGTACAAAACATACTCTTAAACGTACAAAAACATGGCAACTGGCAAGTATAAAACTTCAATACCGCTTACTTAAAAAGTCACGTCCCCAAGTAAAAGGTTCCGTATGTATTACATTAACATGCACAAGGCGAAACTTGTCTGTAGATAAGCTGTAACTAATTAAGTTCAGGGCAGACCCTTTTAAAGCTCATTAAAATTAAATGCTGGCTGGCAACACTGATGCTCGATTGTTGGCAACATTGAGAGGTGTATGTGACCGTAGGTGTTTTGAGGTCGGTGTTATTAATGTCACGTATACTTGGGACTGGCTAACAGATGTAATTTAATTTTTCACTCAAAACTGCAGTGGTCAATCTGAAAATCTCTTAACACTTAACGGACTCAGTTTTGCCACTATTGATCTGCCAAGAGAGACACGACGGCAGTGTCCCATCACAGGATATGCCTCTCCTTGTCTGATTTGTTCATCTTGCTGTTCCATGTATTTTCGTCTTTTTGAAAATCGCTATCACTGTTAGATTAGCTACCGTCTGATGGCGGACGCGGTGGGGCCGCAGGGGAGGAGGAGTGTCGGTATAGCGTAGCGTGCAAAGTGTTAAGTGGCGGGCCACTGTCCTGACCTATCACAGAGGGACCAAAGGTGCTATACACGGGGTCGTCTATGTGATGGTTTAGTCCCTGGGGTGGTCATGGCGTGCAAGGTGTTCTGGTGCGCCGGTGATGGGGGGTACTTCGCAGAGGTACGGTGACGGACAGCCGCGGCGGATTCGCGGATATATGCTAACGCGTGCCCGTGTTCCCACCACAAGCGGCGCAAGATTAAACCGTGGAGATTTAGTGGGTTGGAGTCCCTCATAACTGCGCTATCTCGCCGTGGTAGCGTGGTAGCGGGGAGATAGCGCACATAATGGGCAAGTTTTTTAGTAAGGTACCTACAATGCCTAAAGTTAAATGAGAATAGATAATCCGAATAACATAAAACTTGGCAAGTCGTTTAAAAACACAAGTAGACCTGCGTATACATTAGGACGCAAGATACTTTCTATCCCGGTAGATATAGCAAATCTTCAGAAAAGTTATATGTTTTCTATAACAGAGTTAGACTTTATCCACATCAACGTAAATATATAACATAGGATAGGATGGTATAGGATGGATGGACCCCTTTTCCGCACTTAGACTCGCATTTGGTCCGTTGTGCGTGCAGGCCTCCTCTCTGTGAGAGGGAATGGGCCGTAATCCACCACGCGGGCCCAGTTCATGTTGGTGGATGTCACATATCTTCGAATTTTTGGTTCTAAGACATACCGGTTTCTTCACGATGTTTCCCTTCACCGTTCTGAGAGCAGTGGTGATGAAATAATTTACACAAAGTAAAGCGCCTGCCTGGGTTCGAACCCACGACCTACAAATAGTAAGTCACGGCCGTTACCACTGGGCCACCACGGCTCTCTACAAAAATAAAATATAATTCATTAGAACAACCAAAAGTAGCAGGTCTTGCCAAAAACTCATTCACCTACAGATATGACAATAACCCGTACCATTACCGCCGCCATTTTGTAATTAAAATCAAGCGTTTCACCACCTACAAGTGTTAATGAGCCATTTTATGAACACAATGTTGTTCTCTTTCACATCTTAGGTTTAAGCATCCATTAAGACGGTACATAGACATTATGTTTATATAGAACAATCTTATACTTAGAAGGAGTATGCTTTTAGAGAGTTAAGAATGGGTTATTAAAGATACAGAGGTTCAAAACAGGTTTAAATAAATTTGTGGTATCAAATTTTATCAAGATATGTGCAGCCATTTCGGCGTGCTTGATAAATAATCATCGAAACATCTAAACATGCAGTTTTTTTTATATTTATTACATAAGAAGTAATTAGTAGTAAGAATTTAGTGATTCCGTACTGCAGAATGCACTTCCTCAAAAGCTCTTGTAATGCTCCAATATCAACTCATTCTAGTCTATGAATCGAATGTGAAAAAAATATGATTCATAGACATACCAAACGCAGCTTCATTTTTAATACCATTGTGCAAAATTCACATAAAATTTTGTGAATTTATATAAATAATTATTTAAAAATTATATTTTTATAATTTTACGTTGAAACTGTAAAAGATTAACAGAAAGTTATCTTTTTAGTGCCTACTTTAAAGCTGATCAAATAAGGTTACTTGGAACATACTTTGGATAAATATTCCTGTATGTATCTTGCATTTGTATTTTGACAGTAGTTTGACAGCGACAGAATTAATGGCAGCCAAAGCATATTCTAAAACGTAACTAATTAACCTTTGACGAGTAAAACATTATCATACATGAACATTTTGATAGATCAATAACCGAACACCCACATAGTTTATACAACCTTATACCACATGTATACAACAAAGTACGTAAGCGGCGCCGCAGACAGATAGGCCACTACGAACAAAGCGTCATTTTGCACACACACACTGACATTGCGATTTTACAGGGAATATTGGGCAGTATTAGACCGAGCTCAGTTGCGGCTGTCACGAGTGCTTTGTGCGAGCCCTTGTCACATCATTTATACATAAAGTACTGTAACGAGTTGCATTGGCTGGGTTACCTTTGTTAATTATTACAGACTGAATATACTTTCAATTAATTCTTAAAATTCGTTCTTTCATTCATTTTTAAGTTTTAAAGGTCATTAAATTTTTCAAGATGAAAAGTTAGAAATTCATCTATGAAAATTGTTCGGGGTTGGGGTGAGATAAATATAAACTAGGATTAAAGATTATAAAGATAGGTATAATTCAGTAACTTAACTGGGATAACTATTAAGACTAATGAGGTGAATGAGATGAGGTTGAGTCGCGCCCGATATGCTGGCCGAAAGCGTACTGACTATTTTACTTAGGTAATACATAAAATATTCAGGGCATAGCGCGCGATGTCGCAATTATGCTGACATGTTTATTATTGTTCGGTGATTATCCCGAACATGCTCCCGAGGGAGAAAAGGATGAGGTTAGTAGGTAGGTATAGTTACATGGGTAATGAAATTAATACTAACAAGGTGAAAACAATGTTCAACTAATACTAAAATAGTTATGTAGGGTGAGTTATGTTAGTAGGTGAGATTAAGTTAACCTTACAAATTAAACAGAGTCGCTACAGTGTAAATCAGGAAGAGAGAACACGCGAAAGATCGGTGAAGAACCTCTATCTTCCTTTTTTTGTAAGCACTCACTAGATAGCGCTAGTCGCTTAGGATCACTTTTCACTGGTTTACTACTAGATTGCCCATTTTCCCTAATTTCACTACACTCAATCACAACACTATCAGCAACGGTGTGTGGAGATGGCACCGCAGTTGCCGCAGGGGCTGTAGACCGCTCTGCTGCAGAATTGGAGCGATTTCCTTTACGTTGCCTTTGACGCCAACGTTTAAAACAGTAAGCTGCCACCAATAACAAGATGCCCAATATGATGAGATATATAGCGGTATACTGGTGGACGTCGTGGTAGGAGATATTAGTGCTCAAAGGTTCACTCTGCTTCATGATCTCAAGACTTCTCTTAATGGCTTCAAATTGCCTGAGGTCATCTGAGTTATTGGGATTATGCTCATATGAGATTTCTGGCATAGTGATATTTATTATGTGATTAATTGGTGATATTTCAGGTGAGATAATATTTCTCGTCGTACTAATTTTACTAGACAATCTTTTGTTTGAGTACACCATAAAATTTTCTGTTTTTACTAGACAGCCTTCCCCAACACGCAACAGACCAGCATCTGATAACCTAACTGCCTCAACTTGATTTTCACATAGAAGTTTGACGTTACATTCATTGCAGCATAAATAATAATACTTGTTTTCTGATGTTAACTCTCTCCAGTCATCCTTGCACGGGGTAGTTTTAGTTTTACAAGTTCTTGTGCCTGGGATCGTCTCGCATAGACTATGATCATCTTTCATGTGGTGAATAGGCTTTCTGATATGACACAGAATAGTCACAGGGTTTTGTAATACGCATGACTGCAGATCCGTGTCTGTGATAGTTAAATAAGAATCCTTTCTCATGTTGATGGCTGCTAATTCAGAGATAGTTTCGACCTTCATCATCCTGTTATCTTTCACAATGCGTGGAACCGGGATAAGATTAAATACCTCGTAAATATCTCTTTCAATCAGGGGTATTTTTATTTCTATTATTAGGTATTTGCCAGAGTATTTGGCTCTTACTTTGAGCAAGCTGTACAGATCTTTAAGATTAAAGTTGTCGACAGGAACTACCAAGTCTCCAGATATTTGTGCTGATATTATGTTTAGCTCAGATCTGAGTTGTTTCGGCGATATCAAGTGAAAATCTAATTTTCCACTATAAATATCAGTTACTGTATCTAAAATTGAGTCCTGGATTCGTCGAAGGGTATACAACAAGTTGTTGGCAGTGAAAGTCGAGGTTATGAAGTCAGTGACGATGGTTATGTTTTGCACTTGCTGAGCGAGATTTTTATAAGAATCTTGGAGAGAATTAAGCCTTTGATTTATTATTTTGTGATGTTTGTTTATAGTATTCTCAATCCTTTTCATTAAATTAAATTCAGCTTCTACGACCGACGTTTGGTTTTTCCAGAGGTTGTATAAGTGGTTTTCATTATGCTTTAAAAGGTCAATATCCTTCTCATATTTTTCTGCAAATCGTTGGTCCAACACTCCGAATAAACTATTTGCAACGTAGCCTACCCCGTCTAGCAAGCCGCGTCGCCGACGTTTCTTATTAGTCATAAACGAGTCATTTATCATGACAATATTATCATAATGTTTGATTTCTTCGAACTCGTGCTCGAGTTGTAACATGACGCCGTCGCAAGGTGTTTGTGTTCTAATCGTTGAGCATAAGGTTTCAAGGTACTTGATATACTTTGTTAGTGCCGCCATTCCTTCTTGATATGGATTTGTGTCATAATAGACTATTAAATGCCAATCATCTCTAATTAAGTGCATATTAGATACTTTGTCAAAGTATACACTATTGTTTGTCAGCGGGGTGAAGTTATAGGATGCTTGAGTGGTGTTTATTAGTGTCAGCATAAATAATGTCAAAGATAAAACCATTGCTGAAAATGAGATAGGACGTTTTTTCTTCGCCGCTGGCAGTTTATTATCAACCTTTGGGCCATTTGGATCTTGATCATTTTTATTTGTTGGCAGTAAGGACAGTTTTACAACTGGGCGTTTTAAGACCCCATTTTTGGTTTTAAGTGTGACGACCCTTATGTGTCCGTCACTTCCAGGATGCAGCGCTATTACGCGACCTAGACTCCATTTTCCTGGTGGAAGGTTGTCGTCCTTTATAATGACGATGTCATTAAGATTGAGATTCCTTTGTTGCTGTCGCCATTTGACTCTCGTAGAAAGCTGCGAGAGGTAGTCAGTCTTCCACTTATCCCATATATCTTGGTAGATTTTTTGCGTCAAGTGCCACCGTGTTCTGAGGTCATGCTCTGTTTCGAAAATCGTTAAGTTGGGGCCACTTGCTAAGAAGTGAGCCGGGGTCAAAAAATCCAAATCCTCAGGGTCTTCTGTCAGAGGGCACAGTGGTCTGGAGTTCAAACAAGCCTCGAGTTGGGTTAGTAGGGTAATATATTCCTCGTAGGTTAATTTTTGCTCACCCACGACCCGCTTGAGATGATGTTTTAGGCTCTTCACTGCAGCTTCCCAGAGTCCGCCAGCAGATGGCCATGATGGAGCGTTAAAGTGCCACTCAATATTCATTTCAGCGATTGTCGAGGTTACTTCTTGGTCCGACAAGATATAGGAGATTTCGGCAAGCTCTTGTTTTAAAATTTTGTTGGCTCCTATGAAGTTGGTTCCTTGATCACTATAGATGTGCCCTGGAACTCCCCTTCTAGCCGACATTCGACGAAGCGCGGCAATAAATGCTGACGCTGTGAGATCTGAGACAATTTCTAAATGTATGGCTTTGGTCACCATACAAACAAAAACTGCGACATATCCTTTACTGGTTTTAATGCCACGGCCTTTGTTGGCCTTAATAAGGATGTGTCCGGTGTAATCTATTCCTGTGTGGTAAAAAGGTCTGTTAGGAATCAATCGTGCTGGAGGTAGGTCGCCCATGATTTGATGTTGTAGTATTGGATTGTTTCTTTTACATTTGACACACATTCTTATTCGTTTCTTTGTGGCTCTATTTCCACCAAGAATCCAGTATTTGTGTCTTATAAATCCAGTAGTCATTTTTACTCCACCATGAAATACAAGTTCGTGGGATTCATCTATGATTAGATCTGCCAGTTTCGATTGATTCGGGATTATGATAGGATGCTTCATTTCTGGATCAAGATTCGAATGTTTAAGTCTGCCACCGACACGGAGCATTTGATTATTGTCTAGTATGGGATTGAGATTAAGAATCTGGCTTTTCTTATTTAGTGGTTCATTCCTTTTCAGCCGTGATATTTCTTCGTAGAAATATTCGTTTTGGACGTGCTTAATTACCATTTCTCTTGCTGTCTTTATATTTTGCAGAGTAAGAAAACTTGTGCGTTTTTTCTTGTAAGCAACAATGTCGATGAACTTGTTGATGTAAGCTAATACTCGGGTAACTTTCCTTAAAGTGCTATATTTTGGTAATAGTTGATTGATTATTGAATTTTCGGGGTTAAAAATGACCGTATTTACTGCCTCTTTCTTTCTGAGTTCTGCGTTTGTAATGCTCGTATAAATCGGCATATTCTGAGATTCTGTAGGCTTATATTGTGGTAACCAGTCGGGCCCTTGCCACCACAGTGAATAATAGGCTAATTGAGCAGCAGGTAAACCGCGGCTTGCGCAATCTGCGGGGTTTTCTTTGGATTTTACGTAACTCCAGTTATCTTTAGGGATTATTTCAGTAATTAGCCTCACTCGATTCGCAACAAAGGGTTTCCATTTCTCCGGTTCACCACTTAACCAACCTAGAACAGCCGTTGAATCAATCCAACCATAAACATGCACCTTGTAGCTCGATAGGGATGAGATGATTTTTCTCATAAGTTTTGACAACAAGAGAGCGCCGCTGAGTTCCAGACGCGGTATCGATTGTGGTTTTCCTAATAATGGATGTCTGTGACCCTTGATCTAAAAGAACTCTCATTTTATGGTAAGATCCGTCCACTGCTTGTACGTTAATTATTGCTGTGGCAAGCAATATTTCTGAGGGTTCTCTACGAAGCGATGCAACTGTGTTAGTTTCTTGCTGCTGAGAAGGCGATTTCGTAATCGTGGCTGCATTTGACCCTGATCGATGTGACGTAAAAGATTCATGCAAAATGGTATTGTGTTCCTTATTGCATTCTTTGCACCTTATTTCGGAAAGGCATTTTTTGCCTTCGTGATAATGTAAACAATTGATGCAAAGTTTCAAGTTATCAATAGCATTTTTTCGTTCATTAGGTTGCAATTCCAATAACTTTAGACATGCATGAATTCGATGATCATTGGAGTCGCAAATAGGGCATTGCTTGCGATAGTTAATTTTGCGTTTGGACTTTGACGATTGCGAAACTTGGTTTGTTGAGTAATTCTTTATAGGATTATTATAATTTCGTTTGTAATTGGAACCCTTTGAAAATGATGGTTTATTATTGTTGTTGGATTGCGATGGGGGTGATTTCTGCGTGGAATTCTCAATCTTCTTACGTGAAGTTTCCAGCATCATAAATTTAGTTTCCAAAAAATTAAGGAAATCTTCCAAGACGGGCAACTCTCGCGGGGCTTTTAAGGCTTGTAGGTAATCCTCGTATGTATCTGCATCCAATTTTTGAGACAATAAACATACCAGGAATGGGTCCCAGGAAGACACATCGACTCCCAGATTCCTGATAGCATTCACGCTCTCATATGTAGTGTCGTGAATGCGTTTTATATGATTTGATGATTGATGCTGGTTTGCGGGGATATTCATGAGATTGTTAAGATAAGATGTAAAGATCAGTCGTTTATTATTATAACGATGATTGAGGATATTCCAGCATACGGGATAATTGTTGGAGCTTATTTGGAGATGTTGGATCAATTTTTCGGGCTCACCTTTGATCTTACTCTTTAGAAACTGCATCTTTTGTGCATTTGACAAAGAGGGGTTGTTGTGCACTGCTTCGGTAAAAAGGTCTTTGAACGAAATCCACTTATTGTAGTTTCCATCAAAGGTGACTATCTCCATTTTGGGAGTAGATTTTTCAATATGCGCAACGGACCACATTTTCTTATTGATGTCTTTCTTTATTTTGTTATAATACTCCTCGTAATGGGTGAATTGCTCTTCGTATTTGGGGTTTGATCCGCCATACTCGTTGTCCAGCTCCCAATGAAGCGAGTCAATAGCCGCCCAACGGGATTGTATAGTCTTCAGGATATCTTCAAATTCCCATTTTTCCGTGACGAGATCAAGGTTGATATTGGAAGAAGTTCTCAAGAAAGCCTTAAAATTGGTAGCTTGCTTTTTGAAGAGAGTTTCAGCTTTACTCTCTTCAAGAGCAGGGGTTTTAGAAGCAGCGTGGGATGCGAGGTTCGAGGTTTGAGATTCCGCAGTAGGTTGGAACGAAGGAGGTTTCAATTCCGGGGTTTGCGGTCTGTTTGCGAGAGGGTTATAGCTTTGTATAATAGTCTTAATGTTGTTATATTTCTCCTTCATTTGATCGTATTGGTCAGTACTGAAATATGTATGAGATTGATCACCAAAAGATATCAAAGTCATGTGATTATTATGGAACTCTGTAAAGTATTGTTCCAATACAGCTAATCGACGACATAAGTATTCTGCGGTCTTGCGCTCTGCACCATCCTTCTTGAAATTGGTGAAGAGCTTATCTACGGCTTCGATTAGTTGTTGTTGGGTTGCTAAAATGTCATCCATTTCCGACATTTTAAAGATATAAAAGAGACCTTACTTGTGCTGATGGCTTCTTTGGAGATCAAATGTCCTTGCGATGGCTGCAAGAACAAACCTGGAGTAGCAGCGCAGTGAGATGACGCGATGCTTTCGTATAAACCAGGTTCAATCAGGATCAGCAGGATGATGAACTTTTCGGAAAGTAAATCCGATCAGTTCTGTTTACCAGGGTCTGGTAATAAATTCCAAGCGAGACACTCACACAGCACAGTTAGTAGATGCGCGCGTAATGATCCCGCTCCGACGGCTCGAAGGACCAATGTTCGGGGTTGGGGTGAGATAAATATAAACTAGGATTAAAGATTATAAAGATAGGTATAATTCAGTAACTTAACTGGGATAACTATTAAGACTAATGAGGTGAATGAGATGAGGTTGAGTCGCGCCCGATATGCTGGCCGAAAGCGTACTGACTATTTTACTTAGGTAATACATAAAATATTCAGGGCATAGCGCGCGATGTCGCAATTATGCTGACATGTTTATTATTGTTCGGTGATTATCCCGAACAAAAATAATAAATTATTGTAAGTCCATAGACGAAATTGGAAAGGCTTTAAAACTTGTCACAATAATATGCTTTAAGTTATTCAACTCACAAATATTTTCTCCGACTGCACAGCATAAGCAGTCGAGTGTTTTGATTTTACAAACATTTTTTTCGAATTTATATTTTTGTCGAGCTTGGTGCTTTTCAAAATTTTAATGTTTTTATTGGGATCATTATTACACTACTGTTACGTCTTGTTACCCTCCAGTCTTCGTCGTATGTGGCGTCGTGATATTTAATGGATATTTGATGCTGTTTACCCTCTAAGGCATGTAAGCATGATATGATGTATATTTAGACGAATTGATGTATTTATGCTTGTAACTTATACAACCTACTCTTTTTTTTAATTCAGAATCAATATAGTAGCAACCCTAGTGAATCTGTCAAGTTTTGATGTCAATTTTCGAAACGGCGGCGGGAGTGGCCCTTCTGTATACTTTCCATTTTGTGTATATACTTTGATCTTGCCTGAAATAAGCAGCTCATGTTATTAATCCCATACCCTACCTGTTTGCAGATCATCCGACGAGACCTAACAACCTCGGATTAACGGAAACTTTTGTACCCTTCAACCTATTTTACCAAATCAACATCAAAATAGGGCCCGTCCCTATTCCCTTTATAATCCGATAAGTAGAACGAAAAACCTATCTACATACAAGTTTTACCAAAAAATATTTTCGTCTCCAGGTCAAATAAATTCATGAAAAACATTGAACAAATCAGACAAAAACACTCGAATCAAACTGAGCGAGAAATTATTCTGATATACTTTTTACAACTTGGGGCAAGTAAGTTACCTGAAATCAAAGTTTGTCATCATTTGGAAGCTATTTTTATCTGTTCCAAAGTAAATTTAATTATAAATCATCATTTAGAAGGATTGTAGATGGTTAATGTGGCATTACTGCTTCGCTGAAGAAGGTGACAGCTGCCCGTGCCCTCTCACTCAGTACTATGGCCTGAACCAGGGCCGGACGCGAAAGGTCGCCACCACCGAACGCTTCCACGAGGACCCTGCGTTGCTTCGCCCAAGCGGAGCAGACCTCTACCGTACGCTTCGACGTATCCTCCGGGCGATCCATACAATCGTGACACCTGTGCGTTTCCTCCCGCCTTATCCTCCACCGTAGACGCGGGCTTGCGGATGGCGAGTAACGGGTAGCTCGCCATCCGATAAGGACCAGGCCCCAGTCGACGGCGCGTTGTGTTCCACGCGTGCCTCAAAGAGATGTCAGCAAAACTGACGGGGTCCGCTACGGCCGATGCCTGTTTGGGTCGCGGATAAATTTGAAAAAGAGTTACCACAGCCCTGGTTCAAGCAATTGAAGGAACAAGGGTGGGTTTTAGTCAGTAAAAGTCTGACACGCCCTTCCGCTTCACCCAGAGCGGGAGAAGTCAGTGGATGATTTCCCACCCAAAATAAAAAAGGGTGGTTCAAGTGGCGTTCTGTAGTTTCTGCCTACACATTTGCCCATGAGAATTAGGCGTGGCTTTTGTATGTGTTATCATTATCCTAGAGACTAATGAAAGATTTGAACAACCAGCATCAATTTCCAATAAAACAATTATATTGTCAAATTCAAATTAACAAAGAAGACAATATTCACAATTTTTTTTGATTATATTACAAATGAAGGACGAAGAGGTAGAGGTATGTTTGTAAAAGTAATCTCTGGCAGACGAAAAATCTTAGACTAATAGGAAACAACACTATCGTTGATTTGAGTGTTTTCTGTGAGATAGACTACGAGAGCAAAGCCACATGACAGAGCTAGCAGTGAGCTAATTTAAATGCAAAGGTTGCAGTAGCTATAATTTCAGCAACATCTCTAAGTCGATTACGTCACTCACGTAAAATATATTTAAACGAAGACCACAAAGTTGTCAGATATTTAACTTGATATTCTAGCAAATTATACCCTCGAAAAACGGCTTGATATTTCATTAAATGAGACTGAAAATGCATAAGATATTTTAGCGTAGAATTAGCTATCACGTATATTTCTAATCTATCGTTTATAAGTAACAAAGCCAATATTGAATGTCTCACAAGTGTATTGAACGGTTAACCCATTACGACTCGTGTTTCTAATTTAATCTAATTAGACCTGTTATACCCCACTGCTGGGCTGGACTAAGGTCTGTCCCTTTTTTAGTCACTGTCCTCTGCCAATACGGGTCAGTCTTTTCAATAGGAGTCAAGTTCGTCTTTCAATTTTCGTCTAGATCTGCCGCGATGTCTCAGATCTAGTGTTTAATGGGAAGCCTGAAGACATGTGATATTCTATAAACGAAAACATCGCGAAATGAAATTTTTCGTGACCAATCCATTGTTGTACCATTTTGGCATTATGACCATCGCCTTCGCCGATAGAATGACAATAAATTATGGATTCATTACTCTATAATCCCAAGATCAACATGCCATAATAAGGTCAGTCAATAAACCCAAATTATATCAACCATCTTTATCCCTTCCCTCCCCTTTTGGACAATATCCAGGACAGTATTAACGTATGCAAATGGTAGCTGTAATTCCACCCGTGTGTCTACCGGTTATTATCATGTGGAGTCGTTCTCCTTTTTATGGAGCTATCAAAATCTTAAATTTAATCAAGTTCGGATGGCTCAGCCGTTTCTACGGGTGAGAATTTTGCTGAAGAAATTTTTTGAAGGAACTGGGGTCGGAGAAATTCATATTTTTTGCTATTTGTGTTACCCTAATTGGGCAAGCATAGAATTGAATTCAATGTTAATTATTTTCTTGTGTACGTAGAATAAAAATAAATTAATCTGATGATGAATTTAAAATATAAGTCATGGTATTGATATCTTACTAATTTTCATCATGTAGAAAATCATAATGAATGGAAAAGATTTCTTTATCTAATAAAAAAAATCCTTAACGCTACATGCACTAAATCAAACATGGTAAACCCTAAAGATAACCCATTTGACATAATAACATAATAAAAAATAATAATTAAATATAATCAAACCAACACATTAAAACAATACATTATCCTGATGATTCCATTTTGATTAAACACAAATTCACCGTAAATTCTCCGATGTTTCCCTCAGTCATGTCTTAAGACACCCATGGGGATGGATAAAAATGTTTCATAAAAACAGTAGAGAAAAGGAGCTCCGAATACTGACACTGTTTTTTCCCAGAGGTTTTTTCTCTAGGGAGGCGGGAAAGACACGCTTAATAATAATTTGATTAGTCTGGCTGATGTACATATTCGTATTATAAGCAAAGTAGAAACTTCGTTACAGTATTCTGATATCAGAAATTTCTCGTGAATGTTCAATCTATTTCGATCTAAATATTTTATAAGCGATGAGAATTTCTTATGACTTGATTTGTTATAAGTAAAATTCTTTCCAATTCGGGATTTGTATTAAGAATTCGAACAAGCACAACGGTTTTCAATGTAAATAGCTAGTTTTCTGAGAATTTAATATTGAAAATTAAATGAAATTCTTGTGGATTTATTAGTAACACGTATTTCGTAACCTTTGCAGTTCAATTCATTTTTTGCCAAATGATTTATGTGCAATTTTCTGAGAATAATAATTCCTTTTATTTCAATATTTTATAATATATCAACAATACAATACAAAATTAGCCATGGCTCAAAAAAAAATCTTTCAATACTAAATTAACTCATTTCTACCCGCGACTTCGCCTGTGTGTGAAAAGTGTATCATCGTACCAAGGGAAGATTATAACGGGATAAAAAGTATCCTATGTGTTATATCCAGGTTATGAACTATCTGTGTGCGTTATTGAAACGTAAATTTATATATACCTTCACATATATTATGAGAGTAATTTTTAGTTTGTATAACCATGTCCAAAACAGAAACCCTTTAACACAAAAACTGATTTACAATTCAAGACAACCAGAACCCATTATTTAGATAACAAAACGAACAAAGCTTAGGAACGACACGTTACCGACACACAAGCAGGAAGTAAATACGGAGGTAATCGCCCTGTAAAACGTTTTCAATGAGTAAATTTGTATTTTAATCTGGGGCGAGACGGGGAAGTGAAAACGATTTTAGGCCTCAATTCCGTTGTTTTCGAGAGCGATTCCCTATCCTTCTCTCACAAACTCCGAAATATTCTAGATAACAGAGACAACAGATGTGTATTTCAGGATTAAGAATTAAATTTGTTGCCTTGTACAGTGTACATCGTCCTCGTGTACTTATTATTTAGTTTTACATACTAGTGTAATGATTGAGATTATTTTGGCTCCTAAAAATTACAATTCGATGTTGCCGTTTTCAATTTTGGTAAGTGGGAATGTTTTCTGGGTCATTGGATTCTTATTAATGGTACTAATAAACCGCACTGATGTCATAAACACTGAATATAATATCAGTAAACCATGTTCTATTCTGATAGTGAATGGATTTAAAGGGTTAATAGTTATTAAAACAACATTAGTATTACTTTAGCTTTATTTAATACTTTATGCACACACCTGTTATTGGAAACAAATATAGCAGCTCACAATGTTAGGGCCCATTAATATTAATGCAAATTCCGTTGTGCTAGGCAACTGGGTTTATCCCAGTTATAAACGACCCTTTGTGCCTACTGGCCTTATTTTTTCTGTCTCCTGTTTGATATGAAGGGAACTGGAAATTTATATTTATTCCTATTCCTCCTTTATTTTTTTCTGATTAATTTCGTTGCGGGATCCAAGAAAGTTAAATTCATTCTCCGGGACTTCGTCGAGCTTCATTGCCTCGGCGCTTTTTTGGTGGTCGCCACTGTTGATTCTGGCTTTCAGGAGATGCAGTGGTTTGTGAATAGTGCGGTGGGATTGTCCAAAAAAAAATAGACGTACAGAGGCGGACTTATTTCCATAGGCATTTTCTACTAGTCAACCTTTGGGTGATGCAGAGACAAATAGACTTTACCTTTACTTGTACATGATGAAAATACGCTACCAATATCTAAAATGATACTAAATTCTTGAGTAACAGATCACTGATGTCAAGGAAATCTGAGTCACTTCTCTTGACTAAAATATCAACCAGATAGAAGACCTGTGAAAAATTCTTTAAAATCTCTGTAGAGTATCAGAGCCACTCACATAACGTCATCAATTTTACTTTAGATCCACTTGAGAAACGTGTTGGATAGAATATTTGATACCGTCTATTAGAATTTCTCGAACGTACGTGACATTCTGTGGAAAAAACAAAAATTGCATGTTTGTCAACTTGGATATAGCAACCGCTTTCTTCAAAAGAAAATGACCTTGTTATAGTGTACAAAATAATAAAATAATTTTATTGCCGCTTATACCTGACATAAATATAAAGTAATTTGAAACATATAAACGTAAAAATAGTTTTATTTCAATATGTTCCCAAAAATAAAACGTATCTGGAAACCTCGTTTATCTGGATGATTTATTTTCGAATGGCTGTTGCAACTAAAAAAATACTGCCGCATGATATACAACACTATTATGAAATGCTGGTTTATAAAATGCCACCATCAATAAACATTATTAAGAACATTAAATTTTCCCCTTTTATTTGATTCAGTTCACACCATTAAGCAGAAGATAATCGAAACATTTATCCCTGCTTATAGAATTTTCCTTTAACACAAAAACCTAAACAAAATCAAATTCGGAGGGTTTTTCTTTTCGTTCTCCAATGGAATAGCACCCTCGCCCACTTTGCCTGGCACCGGTTTAAAGGCTTTTGAATATTTTAATTTAGCCGCTTTAACTGCGGCAATATTTCGTATGAGGCATCCTTAATTATCTTTGGATCTATTCATACGTCAAATGGATTTATACTGTCGATATAGCATTATGTAATGCTCATTATTGCAAAGATAGCAATTGGGGCCCGATTTGAATGAGATTTTATTTCGGCTATATCTCTGGCTTAATTTCGGGTTTTATCGGGCCCATTCAGGGAAGAATTTGAGGCATTATGTTCATATATTGGCTGGGATTACGTTTTATGACAGTTTCGTGGAATTTAGAAATGGAACGTGTTCGGTTATTGAAAATATCTTTATAATGTACGCCATTATTAATAACGGGCCTCGGTTTCTATCATGGGTGTCGTTACGGATTTCTATAAGGCAATGATGACAAATATATTTTGTGTATAAGTGCATCAGATAATAACGTTCAGTATTTAACTTTTATTACCTAACATCATACAAATGATTAATCTTACAACAAAAAAACAATATTTTTCGCTGTATGTAATTTTTTGCAATATTCTTTGTATGTATGTATTGTTTGCTTTTCTCACTTCATTATTTTCCTTCTAGAGCTAGACTAGCTGACTGAGGAGAAAATAAATGACTGCAGCCTTACATTTAGAACTAACAGCCCATCTTATGAGAGTCAATTTGAGAAGAGCTTAAATATTCCATATATGAACAACCGCAGCTTCCCTAATACCCATTAGCAGATTTATTATCTCGAACAATGCTGATCTAACCCCCTAGCTACCCATGAATATTAATGAATCAATTCGCACACGTCTGAATGAAATCAATTTCAATCATAAAGACGTTGAAAGATGCCTTACACATTCACCGAAGTGCTTTTAAATCGTACCTTTTGATAGGATAGATAAAGACGATTGGTTCGAGTAGGAGTATAAAATGCTGAATGAATTTATATGATAAGTACTGCCAAACTTGAAAAGTCTTCACATTTTCATCATTTACTTTATTTCTAAAGGTGACCATATGACTAAGAGTCATGTATAAAAGACGGAAAAAGTGGCCGCGTATGACCACTAAAAATGACCTGGCTGCGAACAGTAAAAAATGTACTGATAGCGAGCAACACAAAAAAGAAGTACTAGGAGGGCTGACCCTAAATAAACTGGGATAATTTACAGCCAGGAGACAAATATAACATACTAGCTATCCCACGCGGCTTCGCTCCCTTCAACTAGCTACCTACCTACCCAACCCTACCTACACTAAATACATGATTGTTGCGTAACTTTACCACTTAAGTAGCGCACGCAACGGAAGCTCTCAAAAAGGAATGATTTTTGCCCGTTTTTGCAACATTTTTCATTTATGCTCCGCTCCTATTGGTCGTAGCGTGATGTTATATAGCCTATAACCTTGCTCCATAAATGGACTATCCAGCACAAAAAGAATTTATCAATTCCAACCCGTAGTTCCTGAGATAAGCGCGTTCAAACAAACAAACTCTTCAGCTTTATAATATTAAGTATAGATTTAATATAGAACAATGATTAAGATCATGATAACAACACTAACACATTACCTTCAATAACAGTAACAACGTAATAATATCATTGTAACACCTGTTTTGTTCGAGGAAAATCTTTGTAAAAAAAATGTTAGCTTACCTATATCGTAACCAAAATACACGTCTTCCATTCCTTTTGTCTCTTTTCTTTTCCTAGGTTTTTGCTAGGTTGTGAAACCGATTAAGAACTGCAGTTTGAAATAATAGTTTTACCCCGAACCCAAATCAACGTTACATCACCAGGGATTCATAAGAACAACATGCACAACCATATAAAATCAGCACATGAAGCCAATTTAATTTTAATGAATGGAGACAAAGAACAGTCAGTCACAAGATCTCTTTTAAAGCAAACATTTAATTATTATGAAAAGTGAACCTCTGTATTAATTAAAATAATTTTACAAACAAATGTGTAATACAATAATTATTGTAATTGAGCAGCACAGCTGTACCGATCTGATTGAAAAAAATAATTGCCGTTTGTGAGTGTAACTGATCGCACTTTGCCGATTATTGAATTATATTATCTGACTTGACTCTGAATGTAGGGATTTTCCTTACAAAAGTTTCAGAATTTTCTAGTATTTGATATTGGGTTCGGTGTGATTGGATCACTTTTAGTGGCAAGTATATTATTTCGCAGTGTTTTACAGATTTCCAAATACTAACATTTTTCTATGTACTTCCTATATATACTGTTACCGTTACATACTTGATCAAATTTATCATCTAGTAAATCTAAGTCATGAAAGTCATCAGTCCCGTTTAGCATCCTAAGTTCGGCTACTTTAATTTACTCAAACTATTGATCCTTTTTTTCTTCAGGAAATTCCCAGTACCTGTAAATATATTACAGGTTTTTACTACATAATCAGACATTGTCATATCCGTGTACATCAACACATCTCTACCAACCCCTCTGGGAGCTACAAACGCGCAAACATAATAACAAATGTCATATATTGGTGTAACTACAACTCCTCTGGGTATCATTCTGTGTATATGACTACCAATATTAATGAATTGTGTATTTGTAAAACATGTTCCAAGTTTGTCACAGGAACTCTTTGGTATACAAACTTAGGTTGTTGAATTTGGAGAATTGGTGGTTCCTGATCTGTGTGTTTACTAATACATATAAAATAATGTAACGTAGTGCTTAATGTATATTTAATTTTTTATTAGTTTATATTTATATACATTAAATTGCATTATTTATGTTTCTTTTCTAACTTTGGTCATAAAGTTAGGCCAGTAAGTTTGGCCAGGCATTAAGTCCGCTTTTGTCCTTGTGCATAACATTTTACTATTTAAATAAATATTATCCAAGGGGGGCACTGAAAATTACCTTCGCAGTGTGGGTCCCCCATGGCATAGTATCCAGCTGATTGAGAGCCCTCTTGTCACAGTCACGACGTGCATCTGTCTAGTTTCTCTCAACAAATACTTTTTTTCGTCCTTTTTATTTCTAAATCATGTCCAAAAATCTTCTATTTAGTATTAAACAAACGGATTCTCTTCTCCATCTTGACATGATGCAATCATTGTTTTCTCTCCAATTATAAACAATACATTATATTTGTTATGGCTAATTTCATGTTCATTTCTCATAAAGAGTCTTTAAAATAATACTATACCAGCCTAAAAGTTAATTAAAAATATGTATTCATTAAAATCCCATTAATTTATGCTAATGGAAAGTCAAAATTAAATAACGCATTTAAATTTTGGAGACAGTATATACTTGAATATCTTTCTATCACATCTAGATTCAATCAAGATAAACCGTAATCGTTACTCACATACCTAAAAAAGAAATACTTCCCAATCAACAGTAAAAGAGAAAATGAAACAAACTTCAGTAAACTTTATTACATGAAATAAATTAAAGGCTCCCTCGAAAGCGCAGGTTTCGTACCCCTTGGGGTCCCACTTATCTTGATTACGTAGCGTTTTGTGAACCCCACAACACGTATTGGCAGTCAAACGGTCTTTGAAATCTTTGAAAAGAGGTTAAAAGCAATTATGCTCGAATCCGCGGATATTTGTACATATTGATCAGCATAACGCATTTCTTAAGTTAGCTCTTTTTGAATATCCTTCCGTATAGCTGAGGTTTTTTTTCCTTGTTGCAAAAACTTGGTATGTTTTCTTATTCGTGAGCGTAGTGTATGGAAATTCAAGTGACAACATAAGAGCCACCTAGCTTGAATGTATTTTCGCGAGCAAATTTTGTTTGCCTTGTTGTTGCGTTCTGGGATTTTCGGAGTAGCCACTTGTGCTATTAAGAAAATGTAGCGATGTTATAGCTTACTCGTAAAAGTCGTTACAGTCAAGCTGTACAGCCTGACTGTAAAAATTTGAAGACTGGAAGACCTTTTTATGGCATGTAAAACATGCAAGTGACCCATCTTATGCTATGTGATCGGTCACCAATGCCCATGGACTTAGTAATACTAGGGGTATCCTAGTTGCGACGGCATACTGTTTTTGAAGAGGACCCCTCTTTAACTATTGCTTTAAACTCTTGTTTTATTACCTCCTGAGTATAATTCATAATGTATTCTTCTGACACTAATTTATTACGATAGGCAATGATATTCTAGTAAACAGATTTGTTATTAGCGCGCATATTGTGGAGACTCGAATACGTCCTAATTGGGACGTATAGACTTTAGTCTATGTCACGCATGGCGAAGAGCTATACGGTTTGTTGAAACAAAAACAAAATTAAAAAATGCCATCGTGTGTATTTAGAAACTGTACCAATTATTATGATACCAAAGTACATAAAACAGAAGGGATCTCATACCATATGTAAGTACGCAATACACCTCAATTTACTAATTTTTAATTTTTTTTTCCTAATATTCTGATATTTGGAGGTTGGAAAAAGAAAAAAACATTGGTGGTCAGAATAATGTTTGTTTACATTCACACGCAAGTGAACAACCACAAGCCGTCTCTTTTTTCTTGTTGGTTTTATTAAACCATCCCTTTCGACTTGTAGTGAAATGTCAGATGAATGAAAAGTGTGTATGTGTGCCGCTGTTGTGCGGAACACTTTTTTCGGTTGTTTTGTGAGTGTATAAATTATCTGTTTAATAGAATGTCATTGACGTTAGGTATACATTTAAATAGATGCCATGAAAGAGGTAGCCTCTTTAGTAGTTCAAGTAGGCTTATTTTCACACTGATGTTTTTCGTCTTACCCTTGTGATATAACCTTACCTAAAACAACACTATGTAAAAGTGGCCAGCCATGTTTGTATTCGATCCCATGTCAAGTATGACTAAAGGGCTCTAGACAAAAGGAAATTCTATCATCGATAACGATTGCCAAAGGTTCAAAATAGGATGGTGTGCTTTCGCTAGCACTTGTCAATCTCATTCATTTTAGACTTTTTAGCAACAAACGGAAAAAGAGGGGTGTTATAAGATTGAAATGTGTGTCTTTGTGTTGGTGTATTTATGTATTTGTTTATGGCACAATAGCTCTTAAACGGATGAACTGATTTTGATTTAGTTTTTTTCGTTAGAAAGATAACTTTGACGAAATTGTTCTTAACTATGTCTGATGAAAATTGGTTCAGCCGTTCAAAAGTTATGGTAATTTTACTCTTTTATTTTCGCAAGATATCATGTTATAATTACGTGCTTCGATAGATTGTGAAGCGTATCTACTACCCACTAGATAAATTATGTAGTTTAGAAAACATTAATTAAGAGGCCTCGAGGGTTATTAAAAAATGTTTATGGTTGAAAACCGTTTTTGCTGATAGAAAGGGCCTCAGGAAAATATTATCCCACTACTAAACAGGAATTGGTTGGTTGTCGATGAATGAGGCGATAGTCATTTTTTTTTTCACCGAAATTGAACGGGGCTTCTTCAATTTAGACGTTTCGTGTCGGACTGCTGCGGCACCGCAGCGGTGCAGATGACGTACTGCGCACGACCAGTTGCTTTTTACGAGTAACACGCTTTTATTAGCTATGTATGTATCTATGAATCTATGTAACGGAATTTTCACCCACTTCAAAACGTCGGATTACTTTGAAATTTTGCACACATATCAAGGACCGATGACAAAACAATAATTTAAATAGTTTGTTCCATTATCCTTGCCAAGCTCTTCAGGATTAGCGATTGAACTAAAAAGTAAAAATAAATAATAGTTTAAAGAACTATTATTTATTTTACTAATGAACTATTATTTTTACTAATGAGTCTACTTTTACCAATATCTGTCAATAAAATATTATAAAAATTATCATCAAGCACCCCACGTTTTTTTATAATAAATTTCTTTTTTTCTATTTTTAAATCACACTTTATTGAAAATTATTTTCTACTTTTTAGTTTGGTTCTATTAAAGCAGTTTTTTTAGTTTTTCTTTAAACTATTATTTATTTTCATAAAATTTGTACACCAAGAGCGCGGTGCGGCGCTGGTGCCGCGCACAAATGACTGAAGGACGAGTATGTGTGTGCATAAATCATATAACAAAAATCAACAGGTCGTGCGCAGTACAACACCCGCACCGCTGCGGCGCCGCAGCACTCCGACACCAAACGTCTGAATTGAAAAGGCCTAAGTTTGTTTTTTATTACTACATTTTTATTTGCCTTGCCTAGCATTTTACAAAATATGTCACGATTGGCTTCTGTAGAAGCGGATGAAGCTGAATTAGTATTAAAAAAAAAACGATTGCCACTACCCTGGTACTATTGAAACTAAAATACTGTTGCTAAAAATATACAGCTCTATAATAATTTCTGTGGCAAAATTTTCTAACAAAAATAATCTGTCAACCGCATCGCGACACGAAATAAATTGAATTTTCTATAACAAGAGCTCCTATTTATGCCAGGTAAAGTTTTAGTGGTGAAACAGGCGCCATGTTTGAATTATATTTTGTACCTATATGTGATCCGATAGTAACATATCCTTTACTCATGTCTTCGATATTGGATTAGAATAATTATGTATTGTTGTATTGTTGTGCTTAGTTTTCTTTTATTGTATATGTTTAAACTTTCCATGCCTTAGCCTTTTTCCATGGGAGTAGACAGAGACGACAGAATGCCACCTATGCTATGATCCTTACTTGCTGCTTATTGCTTTTGCGTCATTTCCTTTCATAAATCTAGTCATACACGTACGCCGATTATGAGTACTGCGCACCTGGCCTTTCTGAAGAAAAGTTCAACAAGTTTCATTCTAACTACGCATAGGGTCAAACAGAACATTAAATCATGGCTAATGTCTCTCAGATACGAAGAAACTGAGCAGATTTTAATAACGGTCTTGTGACACCAATCCTTTCCTTAGTACATACAATTGATGTAGGCACCACATACACAACACACGCACACACACACTCACCATTACAGTTTATTACTAATAAACCTTTTTGTTTTTCTTTTTCAAACTTTGGTTTTGATTTCATTTTGATAATTATTGCATAAGATTGAACTGTATTAGTTACCGGGAGAGGGCACTGGCTCCTGTAACACAAGTTAATCACCTTCACTGAATTTTATTCTTTTTCTTATGTAAATAAAGCTATTTATTATTATTACATTAATATTATTCTACTCAGAAAATCTGGTACTTCGATCATCTGATTCAGATTTATTTCATTTTCTAAGCCTGATCTAGTCGTTGATCAGTTAATATGTTGTCAAATCTCGTTTTAATCATTAAGTAGTGTAACGGAATTTGAGTTTCCTCTTTCAAATGTTATTACATCTCATTTCAGATCCTTATCAGTTATTTCTTATATTACCTACACTGATGACTTACTTACTGTATTATATTCTTTTGGTTTGTTCTAATTAATGTCTTTCACAATGAACAAGGGTAAAAAGAAAGACAACAAAATCATGAGAATTGGTTTGAACTGGTATTATGTCTTCTATATCCATTTCCCAATTAATTCCTTCGATTAATGCCTTATTATTGATACCTTTGCCATCAGTAGGCACACCATGATTTTAAAAAACAATGCAGCCTTCTGTTTTCATTCTAAGTTGCTCTTACAAAAAGTCCAACCCTCTTCATACATTTTACAATTAATTCTTTCGGTTGACCTTATGACCTTACGATCGTTAGGCACACCAGGCGACCAGGATTTCAGAAAAGATTAAATGTCACAATTTCAAGCAAGACCTTTGATCTCGATGCTTTTGTAAGCCTTTAATACTCAAGACAGGCGTTTGATCTTAATACTCCATTATCGCAATTTGATTAAGCGTGTTTATCTCATTAAATTGAAGGGCTGGTTAAAACAGAGGATAAGCAATTGACTTGAGCTACGTGTCGTGAATCTCTCGTACATGAAAAACATGCTTGAAAAATTTCTACGAAGCGTAGAAAATATACCTAGCTTGTACCCAACTACATATTTAGCGATCGTCTTCCAGTCAAACGGATACAGCTGAACACCAGTCTTTTACATGAAGCGACTGCTTGTCTGACATCCACAACCCAGTAACTGGGTATACCGATACCCCTAGGCAAGACTGGTGATGATATTTCCTGGCTTTTGACTTTCCGTGATGACTGTCCAAGATATCTAAATGACAGCCAGGACCATCCACATAACGTGCTTTTCGAGGCACGGAGAAATCTCGTTGCGATAAGGTCACCTATCCACAGAACAACCTCGTCATGCGTTGCTTAACCTTAAAGATTAAACCAAACGGTTGTTATTATTTAGCCACGAACTAGTTTAAACACATCATCATCATCAGCCTGTTAATGTGCCCACTGCTGGGACACAGGCCTCTTCTCATAGAGAGAGTGGGCTATAATGCTCCAAGCGGGCCCAGTGCGGATTGGTAGATGTTACATGTCTTTGAATGTTTGGTTCTAGGACATGGCGTTTTCCTCACGATGTTATCCTTCACCGTTTTGAGAGCAGTGGTGATGAAATAATTTACACAAAGTAAAGCGTCTGCTCATGTTACTACCTACATCTCATAAGTCGGGGCCGTAACCACTGGGCAACCACTGCTGTCCACCACTGGGTCACCATGTATGTGTTTAAACACATACCAAAAACTAAACTATATTCAAAAACATTTTTACAAAAAAATATTACCGACTTCTAAAAAAGTTTTTTTATTTTTCACTTTTTTGTTGTACCTATGAAACAACTTGCCTTTAGTAAGGTACTTATAATGCCAAACTTGAACATATCCGGTAAAATGAGAGTGTGCCAAGGTGAACTGTACACATCTGCGTACCCTTTTAGATCGTACTGGCGTGATGTTATGTTATGAAATGGTATAAACAATAAACAGACATGCGATTGCAGAAATTCTAAGACATTTGCCGTTATTCATTGAAGAGTTCTGTTGTATATCTCCGAAGTTCTTAATCGGATCTTCACCAAATTAAAATGGGACCAATTTCGGAACATACTCTAACAAACAAAAAATTTTCGAAATAGAAAATATCGGTGAACATACACAAAAAAAAATAAACAAACATGAAGTCGAACATAGAACCTCCTACTTTTCGGAAAGTCGTTTAAAAGGTATCTACCTAAGCTACACTATAACCAACAATCGTTCCATATACCAACTTCTACTTCCATACACCAACTTCTAATATTAAAAGACTCACGCTGAAGCTTCCAGTCATTTTTCAACTAAGTTCCATGATAAATTTCATGTAAAGTGATATCACACTTTTAAAGTAAATTTACGTTTCCAACTTGAAGGTTTTCTACTATGAAGTTTGTAGTTTTCGCATTGATCTGGGTGTAGGAGAAAAACTTAGTGTATGGGATCGTTGTCATACTGAGAAGTAGTGAAAGTTTTGTGGTGAATTTTCTTACTCTGTGGCTGGCAGATGGGTACGATTTATCATAGCTTGTCTATTTTCTTTTTAGATTTTCTAAGCGTCTTATTGCAGTATTTCAATACAAATATTATAGTTTATCGCCTGGGTTTAAATATAAAACGTGCCAGTTATAGCATTACATCACGAATGAGGATATCCGCAGGAAAACCAAAGTTACCGACATAGCCCGAAGTATTGCAAAACTTAAGTGGCAGTGGGACAAGGCATATTGCTCGCAAAACGGCTGGCCGATGGGGCCGAAAAGTTCTGGAATGGTGACCGCGAACCGGAAGACGATGCGTTGGATAGCCTCCTACTAGGTGGACCGATGACCTGGTTAAGGTTGCGGGAATGCATTGGATGCGAGACGCACGGGACCGGTAAATGTGGCAACGCCTGGGGGAGGCCTATGTCCTGCAGTGGACGTCTTTCGGCTGAAATGATGATGATGATCACTCACGTGTTTGCCAAAGATTAGGGTAGAGGTCTAGATAGATTTTTACCCGCTACGGCGAAGCAAAAGGTTATGTTTTTAACCGACTTACCAAAAAGGAGGAGGTTCTATGTTCGACTTCATGATTGTTGTTTTTTTTTTGTGTATGTTCACCGATATCTCCGTCAGTTGTGGACCGATATTGAAAATTCTTTCTGTTTGAAAGAGTATGTTTCGAAATTGGTCCCATTTTAATTTGGTGAAGATTTGATTAAGCACTTCGAAGATATACGACAGAACTCTTCAATAAATAACGGAAAATCTCTCGGGATTGCTGCAATCGCATGTCTGTTTATTGTTTATACCATTTCATAACATAAAATCACGCCAGTACGCTTTTAAGGGGTATGCAGATCTCTCATTTCACCGGTAATGTTCAAGTTTCATGATATTCGGGTTATCTATTCTGGCGTTAAGGTAACTTACTAGACAACTTGCCTATTAGGTAAGTACAACTCAAAAGTGAAAAAAACTTTTTAACAAAAAAAACCACCGACTTCCAAATAACAAAACTACAAAGTGAAAAATAACTTTATTTTTGGAAGTCGGTGTCTTTCGTAGGTACCATATTTTTTGCGTCATGGACACCGACTTCCAAAAATAAAGTTATTTTTCACTTTGTAGTTTTGTTATTTGGAAGTCGGTGGTTTTTTTTTGTTAAAAAGTTTTTATTGAACGGTATGTGTGTATGTATGTAAGTATTTATTTTTTTGTATACACTTTATTAAACACCAGAATATACAAGAAACAAAAGAAATTTAATCTGAAAAACGTACAACGGGCGGCCTTATCACTTGCCGCGATATATGTATGTTGTTTATATTTATGTTCATCTGTTCCCTCATAACTTCCAAACTACCATTCATAGCACATGACATGATATGAAAAATGAGGTGTCATTATAAGTGTCTTATTTGTCCGCTAGTTACAGGCTATGTGACGTCACATTAAATTGAACATGGCACCCTCAAGGGGGTACGAAGTCAAGAACAATTTTTTTTCATATTTTTGTCAAGCGTACCGTTTGCGAGACATATCCCGTCAGTCATGAAAAATAATTTTTTCACGTATTAAATTGTTTATTTCATACCCGACACATATCGAATTGTTTGTACATAAACAATTTCATATGAGATTATTTTCTTGTTTAATACTTTTTAGAGCGTGATTTTTCAGTAGTCATGGTTTTTATTTTTGAACTTATTATTTTTAGAGGTATAATATGATTCTTTTTCAATTTGCAAGTGGTTTCAAAATCGCATAAATTTAAATAAAAAGCTAAAACATCGCTAATCTGTTTTATATTTTGAGGCTCTGAACAAGTGTTATGCGCTGTTAGCGATGGCGACAGTCGAAATTCCAAAATTTAGGTTTTTAAAACATTAAAATACTTATTGCCAACTGTAACAGAATATGAAAATACACAAATTAGCTCTCAGATACAATATTATTTCAGTATAGCTGAAGGAGATACGAAACATGACACGGCGCGACGCACGACAAGACAACGACCACGATCATGTGACATATCGATAGCTCTTGACAATGTGTTATATTGCGTTTGAATTTGCCGCTAGTGGCGCTGGTGTAGAGTGAAGTCTTCAAAATGTCAAATTTCTACTTCTTTATTGTTGTGAATATTTTCAAAATATGGCAGATTAAGATAGCGACGGGATTTACAAACCACTGCTTTAAAAGTGTTTATCTCTCTCTGCCTAGCCTTTTCCCAACTATATTGGGGTCGGCTTCCATTCTTACCGGATTCAGCTGAGCACTAGTGTTTTACGTGGAGCGACTGCCTATCTGACCTCCACAATCCAGTAACTGGGTAACACGGTACCCCTTGGCAAGACTGGTGTCAGATCTCAAGCTTCTGACTACCCGTAACGACTGTCAAAGATCTTCAAATGACAGCTGGGACCAACGACTTAACGTGCTTTCCGACTCACGGAGGAAACTCGGTATGTTGAAAATGGTCACCCATCCACTAACCGACCTCGTCAATCCGTGCGGCTGTTATTATTTAGCCACGAGCTCCTCTCTTTAAAAGAGTTTACGTTTCGGAAAAATTTATCCTACTTATTTTCAAAAAAAGGGGATGTACAAAACTGCAGCATACTCGATTTTATATTTAATCGCACTTCTACGGCATTTGAAAATAATAATTCAAACATTGCTTCCGTGCGCGTGATAACAACGTTTAAAGCTATACATACGATATGCGTTTACCATATCCGCCAGTTACGCTCACTGGTAAGCACAATTAAACGCAAGCCCTCATTCCATACATTTTTCTAATCGCTATGGTAACCCTTTCAATGATATATAGAATGTCTCTAGACACGATTCCTGCGGGTAAATTAACGAGAACGAAGCCGCGGGAACAATCAAATTTATCACAAAACAATCCCCTATTAATTCGTCACACCAATGCACCTTACATTCCGACCCTCAACAACAAAAAGAACTCGGACACTTTTTATGACAACACTCAATTCTACCTACGAAGTGGTTAACATAAAGCCAAGTACACACAATACAGACAGACGTGACACTGCGTGACATGTGTCACGCTGAAGGTCACGGCTATAATAAATCATTGGATAATAACTCTTCTTGTGACATGCATAGGAAGGATAATATGGGTCTTGATGACTATATCTGGAATGTAGGTAAAGGAGAATTATTGTTTTCAAAATCAAATTTCTTTTTTTCAATAAGGCAGATAAGCGGCACTTTTGAATGTCTAACATTTAAATTTATAAGTATAACTGATTCTACCGTCTATTCGGCAAATAGCTTTACAATATTTACATACATAAATTAATTCATATATGTGAGGACGATGCGCCCAGACTAACACTGCTATGCTACGTATAGATATAAAGTACTAGCAACACTAACAGGTAAATTCATTCGTTTGATAAATAGGAACATGGTACTCAGATACTTACAAATATTGCAAACATAGGTAAATTACTAGATTCAACAACAACGGAACAGTGTGCGAGTCAATTTCTTAAACAAAAGGTGAAGAAAGTAAAAAATTACTATACTATAATTATGAATACATAGATTGACCAGTTTGATATTGTCTACACTAAACGTTGCCATACAGAGCCCAGCATATTGCCAAACATTTTTATCTTGAATATAATCATCTAATTTGTAATATGCTTGTTTACACAGTGTACTTTTAACAAAAGTTTTAAATTTTCTCTCATTTAGTTTTAATATGTTGCAAGGTAAATTGTTACAGAATTTTTACCGTACCCGGTACCGTTTTGTGTTTTATTATAAAAAGAATATAAAAATAAAGATATAAATAAATAGAGTCTAATTTGAAACTTTATTTTCTATACGCCAAAGACTCAAGCTACTACAACGCTACTACAAACAAATCTGTTATTGATCATAGGCAGATATGCATTCTATTATTTTAATACATATTTGCTATTTGACGACAAGATTGGCGCAGTAGTTGGCTGCTGCGCAACATATCCATGGATATTTTTTTTTATCTTGTAGAAATGCTCATGCATACTACGCTACCACGGGGAGAGTTATGAGGGACTCTAACCCACTATAACTCCACGCTGTCCACGAGCTAGCACTCACTGCGAAGCGCTAGATATTCTAAGTTCGATTGAGGATAACTTATTAGTTACAAATTGTTATTCTATCAGCGATGGCGAGGATTGAAATCCTAAAATGTAAAGGATTGATCACGTGCCATTTTTGACGTTTGCTTTGACAGGCTGTCATTTGTCTAAAGCCTAAGATTCTTTGTCGTTGCATCAAATCTTGTGGCGGACGAACAGGCAAACATCGTCTTAGGCCCACTTGCCCGAAATACTTAACTCAGAATTAGTTGCTAACACGAGTTTAAGATGAAAATATTGTATGACAAACGTCAACTTAACCTCGTGTTAGCAATTAAGTCTGAGTTAAGTTTTTCGTGCAATTGGTCTTTAGAAAACGGCTGTCTTTTTCTTCATCTTACTAATGTTATAAATGCGAAAATTTAGATGAATGGATGGATGTTTGTTTGTTACTTAAGCACGTAAGAATGGATAAATGGATATGGATGAAATTTTTCACTGAGATATTTTATAGTCTGGAATAGCATATAGGCTACTTTCTATTCCAGTATAGTTTACATTATAGTTATTTGTTCCCTTGGGATGATAAAACACTTATCACGCGGGCGAAGCCGCGGGTGGAAACTAGTATTGCTATAATGCATTCAGAAGCTTACTGAAAGATCATTATTTTTCTTCACATTTAACGAAGTAAACACTAAAAGGTAAGAAAGTAATAATCAGCCAAAGTAAACCCAAGTACACAAAGGTATTCTAGACGCGACAGTATCACTATCGTCATTTATCATTCTAATATGAAGTGTATTAATGTATCATGCCATTTAACTAAATGCTGTGCTTACGTGTTTTATTACAATTGTGTACACCTACCTTTATAGTTGTTATGAAAAATATGAAGCTCTTGAGAATAATACGGTTTCATATAATAAGAAAGTTATTAATGTGTTTATACATTTTTATGCTTCTATTTGAAGGTCAAAGTTATTTAAAAAACGTCCAAAAAAAATTTTTTTTTTCATAAATTGAGACTGAGATTAGAATGCAATAGTTTTCTTGAAATTACAAAAACTATCCCTCTGATCGTTAGTGGACGGCTGTCCACGTATAGGTACCAATCCCAAAGCACTGCTGAATATTTTAAGACATTTTAACATTTGTCTGTAATTACATCAGAACCCAAACCATTCAAACCGCAACACAGCTACGCTTTTTGAGGGCACTACTAGTTTTGGTGGTAGAATGTACTTCGCAGGACGATCTCCTTCACTAAGCACTCTATTATTCAATGCAACCCGGTAACTGGATAAGATCCTACCGCTTGGCAAGACTAAATCAGATTGTCTGGCTGGCCATCAAGGATCTCCAAATGACAACCGGGAGTATCGGTTTAACGTGCTTATCGAGGCACTCGGGAATCTCGGTCTTAATAGATGGTCTCCCATCCAGGGATCAACCTCGGCAAGTCGTGCTTAACCTTCAAGATCCATGTGCGACTGTTATTTCTTAGACACGAGCTAGTTTAGCTCTACGACTACACAATGTCTAATCCATACTATCTATAGAAATGTTATATATATGCGACAGTTCCTACTTCGGTCTGTCTGTGTTTGTAAAGTTTTCATTCCGAAACGGCTGAAATAATTTTGAAAAAAGATTGTCAAAATTGTAAAACCTGACATTGGAGAAGAACTTTTTATGCCAGGACTACGTTCCTTTGAGATAATTTCCGACTTAAACGCGGGAAAAAACCGAGAGCAGAATCTAGTTTCTAATAATAATCATGTACGAGAATGAACAGATACGTATCCTGCTCAAAATCATTTTAGTTATTTACATTACAACGGAATAATATCAACAGTATCACGTCATAGTAACGAGTAGAGTAGACCGCTAAGTAAATATTAATTATTACCTCTCCCGTTTGATGTCATTCGTTTGGGGAAGTGATATTACTGTGGAGGAAATGCTGGGAAATTACTATTATGATGATACTAATTATAAGGATGTGTGAGACTGTTTCCTTTGGTGAGATAAACAGGAATGTAAGAAGGCATTTTTTTTTGGGTGGGAAATCATCCAATGACTTCCTTCACTCTGGGTGAAGCGGGAGGGCATGTCAGACTTTTACTGACTAAAACCCACCCGTGTTCCTTCAGTTGCTTGTGCCAGGGCCGCGGTAACTCTCTTTCAAATTTATCCGCGACCCAGACAGGCATCGGCCCTAGAGGGCCCCGTCAATGTTAGAAGGCCTATGTGTCTTATATTGTCTTATTTGTTCTGTGGAGAACATTTCACAAATAGTTATATATTATTTCTCGATTTCCTATTGGAAAATATTGAAAAAATTCTTACTAATTACCCGGTTGCAAGGAAAGCGTTATACGAGTATTTTCCGCGCGTATCTTGTATGTATGTATGTAATATTCTTTATTACATCGAATCTTTCAAACCACTTGACGGATTTTTATAATGAATACATCGTTAGATAGGTCTTGGCCGCAAGTGTTCTTACTTGCCGTTAAAAAAGAGGAACAGGGCGGATTTTGGGCGCCATATTGTAAGGGTCGCAATTTTTTTTTTCTTCGAAACCCTTCGAGTGGGGTATCAAAATAGAGGGTTTTAGAGGTGTTTACAAATATATATACCACTTATATGTTTAAAAGTCATTCGAAAAAAAAGTATAACTAAAAAGTCAATAAAATTAAAAAACCCGACTGCAAAGATGTAAACAAGAAGAAAATCATGCTGTGCAGTCGGAGGACATTTATAGTTTTGGTCCGCCAGCTAGCGAATATGTATCCTCCGACTGCACAGCATGTTTTTTTTCTTGTTTACATCTTTGCAGTCGGGTTTTTTTATTTTATTAACTTTTTTTTTTATTGTCATCTCCTATTTAACCGTTTCAAGTAAAAAAAATTAAAATCTTTCAGTTTAGACTGAGCGCTGCCTGTTTGTCATTGTAGTCGCTCACAATGGGCTTCAAAGCCTTACATAAAGGCCCCTAAAGGGCAATGAAGAGGGTTATACTCGGCGTTCCCTTGCGTGATCGAATCAGAAATGAAGATATCGACAAGGATCCGAGGACCAATGTTACCAACAAAGCCCAAAGAGTTGCCAAACTTAAGTGGCAGCGGGCAGGGTATATTGCTCGCAGAGTGGATGGTCGATGAAACTGAAAAGTTTTGGAGTGGCGACCGAGCAAGGGGTAGACATTTAATTTGTAATGATTTCGATTTTGTATAAATTTTTTTAGTGACAACAATTTCTGACTTTATGATATGATTTATTGATCATGATTTGGTCTTATGGTTTTAATTTTTTTTTTTATGATTTTGATTTTGTTTTATTTTTTAATGATTTTGATTTTGACTTTATGAATTAGTATATCGAGTTTATGGTTTGATTTATGACATTAAGGTTGTTATTTAATTGTATAATAATTTTGATACATGATTTGGATATAATTTTTATAAATTTTGGATTTTTTATTTTATTTTATAATGATTTCGATCTTATAATTTGGATTATTGACATATGATTTTGATTTCTGATAAAAAAATATGCTTTTAATTATTCATTTTTTTTTGTATTATTATTACCCATTTCTATTATTTTTTTGATCTACTTTGATGCTATATCAATTTTTAACGATTTTATTTGTATAATTAATGGTTACCTCAGGGCGGCAATGTTACAATGATTGCTATGTACACCGTACTTGTCATGTACATTGGTTCAATAGTTGTTTAGATTGTTTTATTCATTTGTAATGCATGTGACGTGGCTGTGCTATATTTTAAATAATAGTAGATTATTGCATCGAGCACAAAGTAATTTATTATTGCACCGAGTGCCTGATTTGAGATTGGAGCCCGAGCGTTAGCGAGGGCTCTAATCTAACAGGCACGAGGGCGCAATATAAATTACTTAAGGCGAGGTGCATAATCTCCTTTTCTTTCAACTATTACCTATAGGAATAGTAGATAAATGAAACTCATATCAAACAGTTGAAATAGAAGTTTAATTATTGAAATAAAAAGTTATACTTGAGCAATTATTAAACGTAAGGTTAAGAGTTTTGTTGGGCAAATTTATATTTGTTTGTTTAACTTGGGACTGAATAATATTATCAGACGAGGTAGATGGGCCTGCCTGATTTGTTACAATGAAGTGGTTATTACGGGAAGTAGATGGGCGCGGCGATGTCGATTGATTTAAATTAGTTGCTTCAGTAATACATAAAGTAATTTTACTACTACTACTTTTTTCTTTCTTTACTTTTTCTACTACTTTTTTCCAATCAATAAATATCTCATAAGATTTTACGTATTGTACTCGAGATTTTAAGGGTAAAAGATTTTCTATAACACTGTCGGCTTCATTTAGAATGTTTTCCGGAGTTAATGTGTCGCTAGATGATTCCATTTTAATTCGAAGCTGAAGCACTCAAAATCAGATAGTATCACACTTTATCGTTTCCAAAAATATTGTCAAGCAAAATTAACAAAGTTCCCGCCAAATCACTTTTTTAAATTTCTTTCATTTTTAAATTAGAGTTGGCAGCAATCATTTTTTAAATTTGGAACAAGTAGGATAGAAACGAATAATACGTACGTAAAAAAAAAGTATTGATATCGGCTGGCTGAATAGAGCTAATATTGAGATTGGCCCCTTTTGGTGCGATTAAAAAATAAACTGTGCAATAATGAAATTTCATACATTTTTATTGCTCTAGAGCATTAAAGACTCGCTTTGTTCGCTGAGTTTTTAGTGTGATTGTGATGAAATTAAAGCATAGTTGTAAGAAATAGTATATTATACAACAAGGGGACAATGCAGGGTCTTACTTCACGGGCGGCATATTGAATCCTGAACTTACAGAGTTAAAGAATGAAGAGTAGAGTGTAGAGTCCTGAGTGAAGCTCATGCTGCCGCTCGTGACTTGAGACACTGCTTTAATCCCTTGGTGCATAATCTACTGTTCACACCTTTTGCGAGACAGAAAAAAGCTGCTGTATTTATTGATTTGCATATTGTGTTTGATGCTTATTGTAGATTTGAGCATTGAATGAATGCACCATAGGCTGCTTGACTTTCGAGTTTCTGCTAGATGGTAGAAATAAACTAAAGGACGGATTCCGACATAATCTTGACTCCTACTTTTGTTGTTCTACATTGAACAAAATCGTCTTAGGCTTTTTCGTATCTGTATTTTGATTTATTAATAATCTATAAAGCGCCTATTTTGATAAACTCTGATGTAAATTACTATCACTCGACATTTTTTGTCAACACGAATATTGCAATAAAAGTCACCGAAAATCACAGCATCGTCTTATGTTTGACATTCTTTGATCGCGCCTTTTTCCTTTATTTTTTGAGTTCTGCTTATGGTGGCCGGTTTTATGATTTTCGAATAAACCTCTTTACAATGCCATATGAGCATTTTTAATTAGAGTTTCTACACGAATTTGACGTTCCAAATTCATATCACTTTACTCCCTTGGGAGTTTAATAGACGTTACCTCCCTTGGGAGGTAATGCGTTGAGATTGCGTGATATGTCATTAGACATTGTCGAGAAGGTGGTGTGAGAATAAATAAATGTTGCCTGTCAACGAATCAAAGAAGCTGATATTTTTGCTATTTAGATACATCTTTAAAATTTATACACAAATAATATAGCGAACGTGTACCTGAAAATGGAAGTTAAGAGTCTTTTATACCTAGACAAAATGTCGACATAACTGTCTACTCGTTCATAACAACTAGTCACACATAGCGAATGTCCCGAATATTCGGCAAAGCAAAAAAATACGACCTTTCAAGCACTTTTAACTTCTAATTGAGGCTTAAACACGCATGTTCCATTTCCCATCCTATTTATAAAGGTTAAGAACATACTCGGAACGAGACGTAAAAATAAACACTTCATTTTAGTAGAACAATTACTGTACACATCAAATTTGTTCCATTTTCTACCTCTCAAAGCTTATCTCAATACAATCTTCGTACACTTGACATTAAATTCTCCATGAAAGCCTTTCAACGTATATTAGAGGATTTAAAAGCGTGTAATTTTCTCATTGAGACGTTTTAAGAATGGTAATACGGCATCAAAGATTTACTCTTATTCGGCAAATTAGGCTGGATGTATAGAATTGATATGAATAAAAGGGAAAATTCAGGTCTGAATGGTTCTAAATGTCTACAGTTTAGGGCCTATGGAACCTGCCAAAATATGTTTAAGTTAGTATTCTAAATTTGCTTGCAGCGTAATTTATTTCAACAGCGCAAAGAAAACTTCGCACATAGTGAAGAAGCCGGTATCTTTGTCTTAGAACAAAAATGATCAAAGAAAGACACCCACGTACGCACTGGACCAACCTCTGTGATATATTACAGCCCACATAGGGTTACTATTGGTCCGGACTTGTCCGGACATTTCCAGACTTTTGGCGTCCTGTCCGAACTTTCCCGGCCATCTAATTTATCCGGACTTTTCGCTTCAACTTTTTAAAAAAATTAGAAAGGCGTTTATTTACCCACACATTTATTATTTCCAATTGTAAGTAAAATGTCCGGACTTATTTTTTAATGTTCGGGTTTTCGTCAGGATATTTTTGGAAAGGGTTACCCTAGGCCAACTCCCTCTTACAGAGAGCTTACCATTTTTGATAGATTACTTCTAGACAAGCGTGCTTCACCGTCGACCACATCATCGCTTACCATCACGTAAGATAGTGGTCAAGCGCGAGTTTGTCTTCTAAATATACATAAAAATAAATAAAATTGAAGTGTATGTATGAAATATCAAAATAGCAACGTTTTATTGAATGCATGTAAAAGTCTATACGGTACTAATAACAAATTCGCAATTTTTAAGATTTTTTTCTGTCTGTCTGTTTGTTCCGGATAATCTTCGAAACTAAGGGACCGATTTTAACAGGACTTTCACTAGTAGATAGTTGATATTATACGGACTAACATAGGCAGCATGGCAAAAAAATACGAGTTTGCATTTGGCAACAGATAGTCTAAACTAAAAAAATAAAGAATACAGACTGGTTAGGTAAGTGCAAAATAGTCTTGTGCATTAGTAGTGTGTTGTGAGCAGGTGATGCTGAGATATTTCAGTAACATTGTCGTACGTAACAAACGACATTATATGAGTGTCTCGTCTATAAGCTTTATTATTCTATGGCAACAGGTAGTTATTTTCTGAATAATTTGTGAGCAAATTATTCCGTGTATTGTAGCAAACAAGGAGATTAACTGTTTCGTCTTTGAGACAATTTATTCCAATTAGTAATTTAAAGCTAACGTACAAATAGGTATGTTTGCTAGTTAATAATCATTATATTTAATTATATTGAACGAACAAAGCAGTTTTCATTGAGAAATTCCTAATATGTAAAGTTAAGAACGTGTAATTTATCAGATAAAGTATTTGTATTCAAGTATTTGAATTTAATTACTTAATCGTTTGTGTGGGCGTCTTATAATCAAGAATGAATAGATTATTTCTAGACAAGCGAGCTCCATTTACGCGAAGCATCAGGTGAGATAGTGGTGAGACTGTCTCAAAAATAAATAATAATCAAATTTATTTTAACGTACCTAATGACAGCTTGTGTGAACTAAGGTAGACTAGCTTCTGCCAGCAGCTTCGCCCGGGTTGATTATCCCAAGGGAACAGAGTAGAGGTGGCCCAGTGGCAACGGCCGCGACTTACAAGTTGCTGGTCGTGGGCTCGAACCCAGGTGCTTTACTTTGTGTAGATTATTTCAATACAACATCGTGAGGAAACCGGCATGTCTTGGAACCAAAAATTCGATGACATGTGACATCCACCAACCCGCTCTGGTCCCGCGATTACGTCCCATTCCCTCTCACAGAGAGGAGGCCTGCACGCACAACGGACCAAATGGGGGTCTTAAGAGCGTAAAAAGGGTATCCATCACTCCTATCCTATCCCAAGAGAACATTATACCGGGATGAAAAGTAGCATATGTGCTATTCCAGACTATAATCTATCTCTGTGCTAAATTTCATGCAGATCCATTCAGCCGTTCTGGCGTGATTGAGTAACAAACATACATCTTTTTCCGTATCCACTTTTGTTTTATTTCAACTGCATGAGTGAAGATAAAATAGTGTACCTATGCAACGGCATATAATTAGGTATTAAAACACTCGCATGAAATTATTATCACACTAGGCTTCGCCTCATGTGATAAACCCACGCTCGTGTTTTAATAACCCCTATTATATGACCGTTGCATAAACTACTATTACAAGGTATCCATGCACCATCAATTCACCAGTTGTATAATGCCCCATATACGTGTAACTTGTCACAAGAACCTACCTACACACATGTCTCCTAAGCGGCAGTTCTGGCACTTAATTGAATCGTTCCGAAGCCGGAACGGTTTCAGCAGCTTAAAGAATTCCTGTCCCAGCCCGGAACGGTTTATTACTCGTAGATAGCGCCGAGATGGAGTCGTGGCATTTATTGATGCGAGCTGTCGGGATCCAATGATCAATTGATTGGAAATTTAATGGAGTGAGCTTTTCAGGAACTGCATCTTATACGACAGTTTTAAGATGCTTTTGGGCTAAGTAATTATTTATTAGTGACTGTTATTAGTGGTTTGAAAAAATAGATATGCTCCCTAATATCAGAGATTTGCAAATAACTAATTAACTGAGCATAAACATGCAATTACATCTCTATATTATTATTGAAACGAAAGCAAGACTGAAAGAGCATACCCAGGTTTTTAATCAGGCGTTTTTATAACTTACTTTACTATTTAGTCAACTGTTTCTAAATTAAATTAACTTACGAAAATTCGTTCCTGTGATGTGCCACAATACCTGTAGACACTCAATGTATGCGATTAACAAAATCATTTTTTTTGTGCTTAGACTTCGACTTCCATTACGTCTGTGAAGTTTTGCTTGCTAGTTTAAATTTAACCTGTATATTTCACAAAATCGCGCAATAATCGCACGTAACAATGAAATGAAAGTGACTACACAATACTAAGCTAAAGAAAGACCTAAATTCCTATAAAAGAAATACGCGCGTCACGTTCCAAAATCGTAACAATCTCAGTGACCATTAAATAAAAGTGCCTAATAAAACATACATAAAAGAGAGAATCTTTTTAACGGCACTAAAAAATATCGAAGACATTCTAACCGGAATCTTGGGGAACAACTCACGATTGAATGAGCTGGAAGCTGAAAGGCCATCTTTCTTTTTCTTTTACACCTGTAAATCTGATGTAAGTGGTAGGTTTGATTTCAGGCACATTTTTATAGATTGGATCTAGATAATTTTATATGATTGTTAAAGATAATCTTTGAAAGTACAGACCCCAATTACGAAAGTTCTTACGCTGATAAAAAACTACACAATTGTTGAATGCCGTAGAATATTTTTTATAAGACCTACTTAAGTGGTGTCTTTTTAATTTCATGGTTTTCATTTATGGACATCGACTCCGGAAAAGAAAGTTATTTTTGCCTTTGTAGTTTTTTGCTTTGGAATTCGGTTTAAGCTTTTTGGAAGCCCAAACTCGATTAGGATAAATTGTTTTATTTCGGAGTTCCAGTGCCTACCTTCCGGCTTCATCATCAGATCAGTTCGATAGTATCATTTTCATAAGTATCAAATATATAATTATTTAGTAGTTTTTTTTGTGTATACAAAACAAACATGAAGGCGAACATAGAACCTCATCCTTTTTGGAAAGTCGGTTAAATGGATAAAAATCTCTGGTGACACTACAGTGAAACACAATTACCTATGTCATACGATTTGACATAAGCAAACATTTAAGTAAACGCGAGCGAGTGACTAATAACTCGCACTAAGCACTCAGTTTAGTGGTGGTGACTTTAAGTTATAATTCCTGGAGGAAATCATTATTAACTTAATTATTGTCATTTGACATAAAGTTATTTAAGTCAGTGACGCATTTTAACCCTATAGGTACCCAGCTTACAAAATTTCCACCCCCTGCATTCAAATAAATATTTTTGCCCTTTTTCTTTCAGTCTTCCAAAACAACCCCAAAAAAAGAATCTGTGTCTCGAACATGCATGATATTCTAAGAAAACATCCTTGGAATAAAAACTACTTACCCAGATGATTGTATTCTTCATCAGTACCTTTGTGGAGCTTACCACGAAATAGCTTACCTGAAAAAATAAAAGCACGTTAAAAATTATAGTCTTTGAATGGGTTTTGAGTATCAAAATGTTACTTTTTACTTCATGAACAATTGGTTGCTGATTCGGGTTATTATAAGTTTAGCAATATACCAAATTATGCATCAACAGTGATGCATAATGTGGTATCCAGTTGAGAGAGTGATGAGAGATGAGTTAGGTCAGAGTTGGGTGAGTTGGTTGAGTTGAACTGTTGCATCAAGATACAGCTGGATACCAATATTTTATAGGGAGAGACTGCCTATCTAGCCTCTACAACTTAGTAAGTCAGTAACACATTAGTATTTGATATTTGTAACGCATATCATTAGTCTACACTTGCCCAAAATCAGTAGGAATGGAACGAAGAAATCGAAGTCTTTACTCTGCAGCGAGGCAACTTAGGCTAAAAATAATTTTTGCTAGTTTTGTGACAACCCTAGTCACCTTTGCGTTGCTCATCTATCTTATCTTACTGATATTATAAATGTGAATGTTTGGATGGATGGATGTATGTTTGTTACTCAATCACGCTGGAATGGCTGAACGGATCTGGTTGAAATATAGCACAGAGATGGATTACAATCTGAAATAGCACATAGGCTACTCTTCATCCCGGTATAATGTTCTCTTGGGTTTAAAAAAACACTTTTCACGCGGGCGAAGCAGCTGGCAGAAGCTAGGTATTATATAGTTGTCTAAATATCTACCTAGACATAATAAATTATTTGCTGTTAAATTCTCATGTGACCTCTTCCAACCTTTCCCTGGAGAGCTATCATTATTTACAAAGTGTGAAACTAAAGGCGTAAATAAGAAAGTAGTTCGTACCCTAAAGGTGAGACGTGACAGCCAGTGACAAACGAATTCGTTGAATTAAACACTACTCGTTTTCTAAGCAGAGGTGGTCAAGTGGTAACGGCTCCGAACTTACCAAGCCGCAGGTTCGAACCCAGAGCCCACTTAGCGACCTCCCTTCGACGCAATTCGATTTAATATCACTCCCATAAGCGAGAGCAGTGGTAGCCTAGTGGTAACGCCCGCGACTTACAAGTTGTAGGTCGTGGGTTTGAAACCAGGCATTGCTTTACTTTGTGTAAATGATTTCATTACCATTGCTCTTAAAATGGTGAAAGAAAACATCGTGAGGAAACCGGCATGTCTTAGAACCAAAAAAGACTTGTGACATCCATCAACTCGCACTGGGCCCGCGTGTTGGATTACGGCTCTTTCCTTCTCATAGAGAGGAGGCCTGCGTGCACTTCGGACCAAATGGGAGTCTAAGTGCGGCACACACACACACATATTACACTCCACACACTAACACACATAATCCTTACATAGAAACTCAGTCAAAATATTGTAAACTTTTTATTCTAATTCTTATGTTATTTTATATTTCTTTTCTTTTTTGTTTTAAAACTTTTGTTTTGCTTTGTATCGACTTTTGGAGGTGGGCGTTAATGACTGCGACACAGTTTTATACTAATGGAGTTGTTATCGAACACGAGAGTTTTTGTAAACTGAGTTTTCGTTTCAATAAATTTATTTATTATATAATTTATTTATTATTAAAGGGGCTTCATCTGTCCTATCCTATGCTATCCATTCACATAAGCGATTTTAACTAAGCTAAATTGCAAGTACATTTACGTAGATGCAATCCATGTATAAAGCGCAAGTCCGGTCATGCATAGCTCTCACCTCTGGGATGGATCTCCCAAATACCAGTTTAATGCACTTGAGTCGATTGATAGACGGGCCAAGAGGCTTATTGGCAACTGCACTGGTCGCTCCAGGGCCTCGAACATCGACGAAGAGTTGCCAGCCTGTCGGTTGGGTCTCATATCTGTCCCAGAGATGATAAGAATACTCCATGGATGATAGAACTTGCGCTTGATACAACTTAAGCAACTGTTCTGGTGTGAAGTACCGTCTCACCTTCGCAAGGATCCCCATAGGAAGGTCCCTATATTCTAAGTCCTTTTGAAGTCGACTCAATCACCATGGCAACGAAAAAAACATCGATTGTAATAGAATGTCACTTTTTCCAGAGCTCTGTGTTACTTATTTCAATACTGCCATTCTAAAAAGGGTGAAGGAAAACATCTTGAAACGAAATATTATATCTACCAATTCGCACTGACCCATTGTAGTGGATTACAGCCCGCCTACTCTCACAGACAGGAGAGCCTAAGTCCCAGCAGTGGGAACATTTTAGGTTGATTATACGATCAAAAACCTAGCCTAAAACCATCCTGTTCATCTTCTTACCTAACATAAACTACACTTTTAGATTCCGAAACGATTTCACTTGTCAAAATGGGTCTTTTCTTTTTAAATTGTGCCCACGAACAAAAAAGCACTTTAATATTTGAGTCCAAAGGTATCAATTCGTTTGAGTGGGTAAATGACGTCACGGGCTCTTGAAGTAATATATGGGAGGTGGGTAATACTTCTCTTAGTGTTGATGCGACCTTTTGTCAACAATTCGCTTGGTTATTGTGCGTCTGTTTGTCTATTTAATTCAAGTGCTTTATTTATTGGTAGGTTTACTGCTTTCCTAGTAATTTGGAGATGGAAAGAGTGTACTTTTTTGTATGGGATGAGTGTGCAATGGAATTATACGTGATCTAATAGGTACTAAAAGACAATGTAGGGACATGAATTATTTATAGACATCCCTTGAGTTTCAAGAAATTTAATAGAAGCCGTAACGTATACAGTAAGAACAATCGACATATAGATGTTTTTTCCACACTCAAGCAATTTCGATGCCTATTTCGATTAGAAGAGTCATTGATAGTGTGACGGGGCATAGAACGGTATCGAAGAAGAAAACGTTGCTACGCCGACCCCAAGTAGCATGGGACAAGGGCAGAAAGAAGGTGATGATTTTGATTAGAAGAAATTTGATCAGCAAATAAGGTCGGTGACCCAGGTGTGGATAAGTGGGTATAAGAGACTAAAAAACAATTAGGGTTTATAAAATATTAAGTTAAAGCTTTTTTATTAGAGAAACCAGAGACTGTCCCACAGAAAATCGTGCTTATTCGAGATAAAAAGAAGCTAAGTCCCGTAGCGTTCGTCTAGTTTTCTATAAGCGTTAATGTTTTGTAGATACTACGGTTGATAAGAAATTGAACAATTACCTTCTGAAACAATGCTCTTACGACGCAAAAGTTTGACACAGATTCTGCAAATTCATGAAGGACAAGTCCACTTCGACGGGGGGAATCACGACCCTCAGTAATGAGGAACACCACGCAAGAAGAAGGAGGAATTAAATTCTACAAACAGTCTTGATTTTCTTTTCCTGTACATCAATCTGCCTAGCCTTTTCCTAACTATATTGGGGTCGGCTTCTTTCCGAGGCACGGAGGAACCTCGGTATGTTGAAAATGGTCACTCACTCATCCACGGACCGACAACGTCAAGCGTTGCTTAACCTTTAAGATCGACCCGTGCGGCTGTTATTATTTAGCCACGAGCTCCTTGAATTCCCTGTATATATTATTTTAAATGTACCCATTCCTCAATTTTTTTCCTGTACATATTACTTTAAATTACAAATACTTCAAGCAAAACCACAGCAAAACCCTAGTCCACGTGATATATGAAAATAGGCCTTTAGTTGACGCCCCAAGACACTTATAACCATTTTGATGACAAAACTTGTGCCACCTTCACGCTTATACGTGGTTATTGTACACAAACATATTACTTAGAGGACAATGAGTGTTTGTTGTTTTAGAGTTTAGAGGTAAGCAGAGCTGAAGGTCTTGTAATGAAGTCAGTTTTGTTTACGTAAGTTCGTGATAGTGCACTGTTGGGCGCACTAGGCGCACGGTTGGCGCAGTGGTTGAGCGATTGACTGCTGCGCTGCGTGTCGCGGGTTCGATTCCCGCACGGAACAAATATTTGTATGACCTATGACCTGTTGTGTATGTGAGTTTATATGTTTGAAAACGCACCCACGATACCGGAAGAGATTCCTAGTGTGGGACAACGTTTTTTTTTTTTTTTTTAATATAATTATAAGTGCAAGATTTTCTGAACTTAATTTTTATTTTCAAAGGTGTTCAGATTGTCTCGTTTCATTGTATTCAGTCAATTAACATTTTACACAATGTCTTACCATTTTTTTATTACAAAAAAACCTTCCTTCCTTCCTTCTTCATTAAAAAAAAAGTCTTGTGGCCTTAAGTACCTGGGTGTCAATCCCAGTTCGGGCAAAAGTTTTCAGAGATGGATTTTCTAACAGCAGGGCCGAATCAGCCGGTTTTTTTTAAGCTTGCGTTTGACCCTGATGGTCAACGATAAAGCGGTCGTCGAAGAAGTACTCGTATGTAGGTACGCTTTTATTTAGCTCTCAACGCTATTCACTCTTGATTTGAAGATTCTAAGGTTATAATTATCAGGTTTTAGATTAAACTTACTCTACCTTACACTGTCTCCCTTTTCCATGGATACAGATGTAAAGATATATTTTTAAAAAAATATCTGAACCTACTTCCAAAATCAGATGCCCAATCATTTCTCGCAGCATGTTCCGGTCGTTACTGCAACAGATTTCCAATCACCATGGCAGCTGCATTGGGTTCGAAAGTAGTTGATTGAGCGGCAATCAATGCGTCGGGTCCAGCTGATTGGGCTGTGCTTCGACATCAGTGTACATACTTGTGAGTACTGCATCACAGTAATGTGCAGCTGATGGACGGGGAGATAAATTTTGAACGTTAGGGAGATTTTCGAAGTGAAAAGTTCTTTAGCCGCGTTGAGCGATTTTTGGTAGAGGCAAAACTTATGGGTTCGCGTTAACACAATGCTAACGTGACACCGTGACGGAATAACTGTGTTTTATACGAGTATGTTACGTTTGAAATAATACCGAAAATTCTAATGATCATAATGACCTAATTTCGTTTAAAATGTTTTTTTTTTTGTAATATAACGATCAAATGATATAATTAATTTGATATAATTTAATTTTTTTCTAATTTTATATGGTGTAATAAACATTTTCTATAATGCAAATTTGAATTAATATTCAATTAGCTTAATATTCAGTTACTATCATATTCAAAATCAACAAGTAACGTTTAATATATTTAGAAATAGGTCGAATCTGTTCCAAAACTGAATCGGGACACCCTGACTTCACGTAATCTTTTGGCTGCTACCCCTATAGTGTTTATAAAAACCAGAGGCGCAAAGGGAGAGCAACCCCCGCCCGCTGTAACAAAGCATAGTTACCCTTGCGAGCCGTAGTGGCTGAGACTGGGCGCCGGAGGCAACCAGTAAACCGAACCTGCGGAGGTGAGCATGGGCGCCTATCCTTTATTACATAAGGGCGAAGGGGTTGCATTTGTAACTTTAGTGTTTGCAACTTTAGTGTTTTGAGATTAGTTTACAATCATTTGTTTTTGTCAAGAACGGTGCGTTACCTTAAAAAAACTAGTAAATAATAAAGTTAGGTCAAAAGAAAGTTATATCAAAAGAACATTATAAAAATTGAAAATTATATGAAATGAACGTTATACTAAATGTTATTAGAGCAAATAAAGGTTATATGAAATCTAAAATTAGATCACATGAAATTAGGTAATTTGTTTTTATTGCATTTGAAATTTATATCATATCAACGTTATTTCAAGTGATATTATTCTATCTGTTATTATGCCATATACATTACACACCCCTTTTATACATAGTTATTCTAAAGCTTTAAGTTTTTATTTCTGTCGACAGTCCCCATGACTAAATTTTGTTTATTTTTTATTCCTCTGTGGTGGAGGTCAAAGAAAACACAGAAAGCTTTTTCGGAATACTAACTTTGTGCGTTCAGCTAAGGAGTGGGATTACCTGCCGCATTCTGTGTTTTTTTACTATGACTAGCGGTCGTTTAGTAATTGGCGAATAAGTTACTTCTAGGCAATCGTGCTCCATTGTCTACCACGTCAACGCATACCATTAGGTGAGATAGTGGTCAAATATGAGCCTATCAGGTTTTCTAAAAATATATATATTATAACGAAAAATCAATGTCAGAAAATATGCATTGAAGTCGTTTAAATAAACTAATTTCTAGTTTGAACTAAGGCTTCCATTCCCGTAGTTTACCTTCGGTCCCGGTATTTGCTGGAATGATTTTTTTTGACTGCAAGATCTCACAATATCGGAATTAGAAGCCTTAGTATGAATGCATTTAATCAGGTTAAGATGAGGTTTTACTGAACGCCGAAGTATCTCCTCAAACCGAGATTTTCTGTTTTGAAATTTTGTGAGGATGGATGGATGTTTGATACTCTTTCATACAAAAACTACTGAACGTATTTTGATGAAACTATACAGTTATTAATTAATTAACTTATTAATTATCATGTATAGGTATTTAATTCACTTAGTAAGTATAGTTAATTAACTTATTATTTATTATGAATAGTTAGTTAATTGATTTACTTATTGTTTTTTTATGTGTAGTTAGTTAATTAATTATTTATTCATCCACTGGAATCGAGACGCAAGGGATCGGTCAATGTAGCGACGCCTGGGGGAGGCCTGTGGCATGTGGCCTGTGGCCTGTGGCAGTGGGCATCTCTCGGCTGAAATTATGATGATACAGTAATTATGACAAAGAGATCAGAATAAAACAGAGCCTATAATTTATTAAGATACTACCTTTTATCAGCGGCTTCACCTGCGTGGTTCATCATCTCACGCGAACATATAACCGTAATAAAAAGTATCATAATTTTAGCTATTCCAGACTATAATCTGTGCCAAATTTCATGCAGATCCGTTCAGCTTTTCTGGCGCGATTGAGTATCAAACATACATCCACACAAATTTTGACTTTTTTAATATTAGTAGGATTGTTTATAAGTCCTAACTCCACTCGGGCGGAGCCACTGGCACAAGCTAGTCTTGAATAATCACAAGATAAACAGATGTACCAGTTCACTGCAAATTAATACCCCATTCTTTTCCGTAACGTAATAAAATATGGCACCGAACTCGATACAATACGGCGAACATCGTGAATAATAATCTTGATACGTTCCCCCACTTTCACTCCTACTTTCAGAGAGTGTACGCCGATCATTAATCTTGATCTGTATCGTAGCATATTATGGATATCATATACAAACTTTGTCAGTTACTTTTTTGTTGTTTACATTTTTTTTTCTTGTTATTTGTTTGGGAAATAATTTTGAGAGTTTCCATGTTTTGGCAGGTTAGAAATGGCTAATGAATTGTTAAAGTTTTTTCGTAAGATGCTTATGAATACATCGTTATATCGTTGTCAGTTCGTGATGGGAAAATAAGGGGAGAATCTTTTAAAATGGCGTTTATTGAAATTATTATTTTATCAATCTTGGCAATATGTGTTTATAAATCTATGGTGCCCTCACTATGTAAACAAAACCACATTATTTTGTTGAGGGAACATATCATCAGTGTGACAGGATTTCCTTGTGCATATAAATATTCTAAACTCTTTAGAAAAATTTGCAAAGTAGCGAAGGCCCTTTTCATTAGCACAAAAATCAAATCGGCAGACAATAAAATAAAGACCGTTTGGAAAGTTATTAATAGTGAAACGGGTAGAAATAAGGTACGAAACACGGATTTTTTATTGGAGACTTCACATGGTCCCATAAATTCTAACATAGAAGTAGCCCAAGAGTTTGTGAATTTTTTCACCAACATACCTCTTAAGACAACGGAAGCTTTAAATTCCTCGCCGAAGGCCTCAATTGCTTTATTGAAAGAAAACGTGCCAGGCTGTTCGGCTGAATTTCAATTCAAACATATAAACCCTATGACAGTCCTAAAGGCTTTCCGGCAAATAAAAATAAAATTAACCGAGGATCTATGGGGAATGTCTGTTAAAGTTTGTACATCTATAATCGAGACCGTAGCACCATACTTGGCTTTAATTTTTAATTTGTGTGTGGACCAAGGAGTCTTTCCAGATGTAATGAAATTCAGTAAAGTTATACCTCTTTTTAAATCCGGCGACCATAATGACACCAATAATTATAGACCTGTTTCCGTGTTGCCGGTTTTCAGTAAGGTCTTTGAAAAAGTTATGCTTAGTCAAATTCTTATTCATTTTAACACTAATAAAATCTTACACGAACAGCAGTATGGTTTCACCAAAGGACGTTGTACAACTGATGCTGGTGTCTCCTTATTAAAACACATATTTGCAGCGTGGGAGGAAGCCCAAGATGCTATTGGAATCTTCTGTGACCTCTCAAAGGCTTTTGATTGTGTTAATCATGAAACCTTACTTTTAAAGCTGGAACATTACGGATTAGGTAAACTTGCACTAAGCCTAGTGAAATCTTATTTAAATGACAGGCAACAGCAAGTTCAGATAAATGGTGTAAATTCACGGGGCTTAAAAATAAAAATGGGGGTACCACAGGGCTCTATATTGGGTCCTTTCCTCTTTCTGGTGTATATAAATGATCTACCGCATTTATTGAAAAAACAACCACATATAGTATTGTTTGCTGACGATACGTCCTTAATATTTAAGATCAATAGACGCTCCACACGTATTGATGACGTAAACAACGCTCTACAGCAGGTCCAAAACTGGTTTACTGTTAATAATTTAGTACTAAATGGAAAAAAAACGAAGTGCATAAGATTTGCGTTACCGAATGTTAAAAGTAATAACTTGGAAATAATATTGAACAAGGAGAAACTAGAAATCGTCGAAAACGCGGTTTTCCTGGGAATCACGCTCGACTCAAGGCTACAATGGGGTCCTCATTTAACATCTCTGGCAGGACGGCTTAGTTCAGCAGCATATGCTGTCAGAAAAATCCGTCAATTTACTGATGTACATACCGCGAGGCTGGTCTATTTTAGTTACTTTCATAGTATCATGTCTTACGGTATTTTGCTATGGGGACGGGCTGCAGACATAGAGTCTATTTTTATTCTGCAGAAAAGAGCTATCAGAGCCATATACAATCTTCGCAGGCGCGATTCTCTTAGGGAATTATTTAAAGATATCAACATCATGACGGTACCTTGTCAATACATTTATGAAAATATAATGTATGTCCGGAAAAATATTCATCTTTTTACTAAAATAAGTGATAGGCACAATTTTAATACTAGAAATAAGGACAAGTTAGATCAACCTCGATTCAGGGTAGCTAAAGTAGCTAGCTCTTTTATGGGGTACTGTGTAAAATTTTATAATGAAATTCCACTAGAAATTCTCCAATTAAACGAGTCAAAATTTAAAACATGCATTAAACGCACACTATGTAGACAAGCATATTATAAATTGGAAGATTATCTCCTTGATAAAAATGCTTGGCTAAATGCCGGTCCTGCTCCACAGCCACATACATTTGTAGCTACAAATTAGTTTATATTGGAAGAGATGCTGCTGCCCTTTTCGTATTGTTGTTTTCAGTGTTTTATTTTTATTTCATTTGTTTATTTCAATAGGACTTAGGATTCTTTACATGTTATATTTAGAAATAATAGCATTGTATAATGTAGAAGCACTTTTATTTTTCAAATTTGTGAATGTGAGGTACCATGGAGCATTTTTATTAGGTTACAACTTTTTGTTTTTTTTATTTTGACATTGCGAGCATGGCAGTTGAGAGTTTGTCATGCTCACTCAAATGTCTCGCTGTTGGTGGCGCGTGTTATTGGGTCATTCGGTTCCCTTCAAAATGGTTGAGCTGAGTGGGGTTGATGCACGCGTCATGCTCGTGAACGGGTGCCGTCAGATGAGACTGGTCATCTCTTAGCTGCCAGTGGCTTAATTCAGTTCCTATCTTTTAATATTTTTTTTATTATTATCTACATTGTGCTCACATAATGGAAGCAACAAGAAGTATGTAACCAAACATTATATGTAACACATATTATTTAAAAGAGTGTCCATGGAGTTTCTTGCACGTTCTTCTCCATAGAGATCTACTCCTTGGAACGTGCAACTTAGCTTCACTTGTTAGTTTGACTGACCGACATTTGACAATTCAAAAGTGCCTGTAATTGGTCTATTTGAAATAAACGTTTTTGATTTGATTTGATTTGATTTGATTTGATATAATAGTCTGCCACAAAGGATGTATCAAATAATATCTCATTACATATTATGTATGGTGCATAAGAGAAAAATATTTATATTAATTTATAACATTAAATGCTGTAAAAATCAAAGAGGGATTAAATTGATATAGCAATTTTTTTTTCAAGTATCAAGACATGTTTTCGACAAGCCCGGTATTTATAAGAGAAGCTTATTTCATTTGTACCACACATACTTATCTATTAATCATTGTCTGTTTTATTTAACACAAATACACCAGTTAACAATCCATTCCCATCCTAATTAACACAGCACCCAATATTTAACCAAAATATCGACTTACCTACGTAAATTGGCTTAACGTGTGTTATCCCAAAACCCAACTACCTACACGTTTAAACAAGTAGGTACCTATAGGTAGGTACGTCAAGGGTTCGTCATCCAATCAGCAGCTGAACCCAAGTTACTTCCACTTGAACCACTCACCAAAGATCGGTAGTGTGTGACCCTTGATGTGTGGGTACACGGACAATTATTTCCCGGCAACAATAGTTGCCTTTTGTTTGAAATACGGGATTATAGAAGGCCAATTCCTGTATTTAAATATGTTCAAAAGCCAGTCGCAAACTCATTTCAGCGTTTGGCAATGGTTTTAATGAAAATTGTAGGAAATTAGAGGTTTTTTTTTGCAGTTTGAGGCTGACTTTGGCTTGTGAACGTTCTTACAATTACGAAAAAAATCCCTTTTGTTCAATAGACAATATAATTACAGGTCTGATTACTTTTTTAAATTGCTTAGTAATAGATTTTCAATATAATAAATGTGAAAGTGTGTGTTTGAATCACGCAAAAACGGCTGAACGGATTGAGATGACATTTTGCACAATTATTATCGCGATAAACTTGTTAAGACCCCTTGGGTTAATAAAACACTTTTACATGGGCTAAGCTACGGGCATAGGCAAGTACATATGTTGGCATCACGGTAAATTAGATACCTCACATTTAGTGTCGTGTGAGAAAGTGGCCCGTGTACACGTCCCCTTAATAAAAGCGGCAACGTCGCAACTATTCCGACCTAAATTGGCATTGTCACTTTTTCAATTCACTAATATGATGTTGCCAATTTTCTATATATCTAGAACACTGAGCAGTGTTGTGTGAAATTAGTATAATTATAATAATATTTGCCTTTTAAGTGTGGGTGTGTGCTGGCGTGATGTTACGTATTTATGTTGATTTTTGAATTTATATCTTCTAAGATGTAAAGGGAAATTCTCGTACCAAAACAACGTTAAAATTCGAGTTGCAATTTCGTTTCAGCGATAATCAGTGTCTAAAACATGTAAAATATAATTAGAGGTCTTTTGTCGAGAGATTAACCCACAAGTTCTGTGTTAAGATTTTAAAGTCAACTATTTGTCAAAATCTTTGAGCCTGAAAACCTTACAACCTTTGGCATTGAAGTAGGGTTTGAGACGTTCTTAACTCAAAATACTCAACGCAGAATCACGGCCAGTATCTGAAATAAAAAGCGTTTATTTTTAAATTACGGCAATTGCCCATCTGATCGCTGTCTAACGCTTAAGGAAAACTTTGTTGGAAAACCCTTTTTTTCTCTCGTGAGAAAATCCTTACATAAGTTATATGTTTATCCTATCCTATCAATTTCGGGTGAAAACGGATCATTATTTTATTTTAATCCAAGAATAAGTTGTAATGACAAAATATTTAAGTTAAAGTTTCGTTAACCCCAAGAACCCATGATAATAATTTATTTTAAAAAAATAACAGAAAAGCCTTTTATTAAAAAAAACGTTATAAGTGCATATTAGAGTCACATGGATGCTGCAGAACACGGCTAGAAACGACAAAATATAGTTTTTAAGAAATAAAAAATACTGAAACCACATTAATTGTGAACTGTCTTTGTTCATACAAAAGTTTTTAAACACCGTGGTAAAAAATAAATATTTGGTTGCACAAAGAAATACTAACACGCAAAAAAATTTACAAAGACGCATTTACAAAGACTAACACAACCCTTTGAGTTTTCAAACAAATTTTATATAGCACGTACTGTCTCCTATTTAATTTAAAAATCTACCAAAAAAGAAAATAAAGAAAGAAATACACTTAAAGTACCACAAGCACAAACAAAGTGTCAACATCACAGGAGCTTAGGAACAATTAAATAAATGAAAAAGTTTCAGCGAATGTAGAGACGTCTTGTTTTTAATGTACAACAATCTTAACATTTTCATAAAAATGTTCTAATTACATTTTTATGAAAAATGTTAAGATTGTTTCGTGGTAATAAAAAAATCTGCTGGTCTGAAAGGGCTGTCTAAAGGGTTGAATGGCCGCTTGGTACCAAGATTTTGGTGTTAAAATCTTATCTTTTGCAAATTACAGTTGCAATCAAACACACAGCTACGCCACTGCTACGAGTAGCTACGACGTAGCACTGTGTAATGCTTAATATGTGTTCTCACACGAATTTTAGTGTAAATATTGTGTATTGATTATTATTATGACACCGTATTTAATTATAATTTTTCGAATCATTCACACCAATAACGGAATAATAGTTATGAATTTAGCTTATAAAAATTCAATACTTTTTTTTCAACAATTTTTTTCGTATTCTTCAGCAATTCATTTGATATCGATAACAGTGCACACAAAATAACTAGTCCGCCATCTTGGACCGTCCACCATATTGGATTTAGAATGACGTCAACCATGCATTGTCATCCAAACTAAACGTGTATGCAAAATTTCATCTTAATCGGTGGCGGAAAATTGCTTTAAAATTCAGTTGCAAGATTTGATCCGAACACACTTACATACATACATTGCAATTAAAAATAATAATAAGAAATAAAAGCGATTTCCTGATGGATTTCAATGATTAAAACAACTTTACCCACGTTACTAATTTTGTAACCGTATTACATGAACATAACTATAAAACGCCATCGTCCTCGCATTCCACAAATGGGCAGACAGCAAAAAACAATACCGCACAAAAATATTATAAAAAATAAAAGTCACATTATTCAACCCCATTCACACACTTACGACACCTTAGAAAGCATTCATAATAATATCTCGCTGAAATTCAGACACAGGAACAAACAAATTAGTTAGTGCGGACAAATCGCCCCAACTTTGTTCTGGGAGAAACAGGAATTGCGTTGTTGCGAACTTAGGGGCACGAGGTTGACGGCACGAGGCGGTACGAGGCAGATTCTCTACCGTGGGTTTAGCAGATGGTAAGTTATTGGATAATAATTGTGTGCGAGAGAATATTATGTAAGTGTAGCTTTATAAACAGGAACAAGATGAACATTCGTAAAGAGACTTTCAACTAACGTTAACATTAGTACCTGGGTGACCGAGTTGGGTTATCATAATATCTAACATTAGTACCTGGGTGCTCGGATGAATCACGTTTTCTAAAAATGAAACCAAAAAATGAATCTAGCTAAGATCGATTTATCGCCCCCGAAACTCCCTGCATAATAAATTTCATGAAAATCGTTGGAGTCGTTACCGAGATTCAGATTATATATATACATATATACAATGCTCGTTTATAGGTATTGATAGATAATTGTAGAATAATTGCTAAAAGTATTCGATGATGTCATGCCGTGGATTTTATATGATGGCATTCTTTGTATTAACATACCAAATATATTTTCTGCGTGACCACTGACCTTTTTATTGCCAAGTTTATATCTATTTGTTACTTAAAAAACAAACGAAAAATAATATAAAAAGGCCGATACGAGTAATTCGCACTGAGGGGAACAGAACGGGATTGGAGGGAGATAAGAACTAGTCGAAACAAGGTCTATAGTACGAGGAGTATCCTAGGGCGGTAGATACAACAGTTGGTAAATTATTAAACCATTGGATCATTCGAAGATGAGTCGGACACAATCATACACACGTATTACAATACCTCCACACGTTCTATTTCCATCTAACGATTGGCAACTGAATGAAAAAAGGGCGTGTACTTTAATAATAAAATTTTAACTTGTAAAACTAAATTAGATTAGCCGGAGGCACACAAATATTTGTAAAGTCGTGAGTTACGGACGTCTGTTTTCACTCCTGCAGGGATAGATACTACCCTGTAGTTGCAGGAAGCCGGAGATGGAAGCCGGCCGATGGTCTGTTCGATGATGTCTCTTGCAGCCTTTACGGCAAGGATGACCGGCTCGCTCAGCACACCGGTGGCGTAGCGGCAAGTGGGTTTAGGGACAGCGGCACACAATGACGTGCTCGCAGTACGGTTACTTGGCCCCGTGGTACCCGGAGCTTTCCAAGTCGCATACAAACAATGAACGAAGCATTAATTCATTACGACGTTCCGTTACAGTATGTATATTTTGAAGCCTGGCTGCTTTCCCTTGTCAATTTAATGACCATAAAAATTCATCTTAAGAAAATCCCCATTGTGAGGATTGGGATTTGAATAAGTTAAGCTATAATTAAAAGAATATTTTCGTTTCTCTAGTGATACATGAAAAACAATTCATCTCACAGCATCTACAGAAACATGAACGAATATCTTGTTATTGACAGCAGCCTCGTTTTTGATGTCAACAATATCCAATTTTACGGTACGATACATAGTACGTCTATTCTTAGCGGCAAACGTATGCAGAAAAAACATTCCCCTGTAGGTAAATAATATTCAATTGCCAATAACAATAAATAAGCGCCATGCTGATCGCAAAAGTAATATGTTTTCCTATCTTTTAGACATTACATACAGTCACTGAACGCTTAAGCCTCTCTCTTTCCCACAAAGGTGAATTTCATACGGTAAAAAGAGACAGAGCTATGTTTGCTTCGCTTGATTCGTATTTTATACACAAACACATTTTGAATTTGGAGCAGTGGTAATCGAATAATATATTGGCTACGGTATTTATGAAGTTCTTTTGTTCCTTTTTTAATTTGAAATAACGTCACGAATTGTTGCCAGTGTTAAAATAATGCAACCGTAAATATTGTTAAAAAGAAAAAAAAATAGAAAAATCTTTTTAAATTTACTATTGATTTTTTCCATTTTCACTGGATAAAAATGTCTATATTCCAAGTCAGTTAAAAGGACTTCCCCTCAACTCATCCATTATAATAAACGGGGGAAAAATCCCCGAATTATATAAATAAATAACCAGCTGTGATTAAAGGCCTACATCCGCTTTAGTGCCGTAAAACGGTAACTTTCTAAAGCATACTCCTTAGTAACGGCTAGGTTAAAAGGTTTGAAAAAATACATATTTATTGTTTCATGTTCATTATATTTTAAAAGTGTTTTTTCGTATATCAAATAGTTTTGCTTTAAAAAAATAATTAGCAACACGATATTTTTTGCAACTTTTGGATACTCCTCCAAAACGACTTGGATGTTTAAAAATATTTTTTCACTGAAAAATTGATGGCTGGAATTTCTTCATAACTGAAATGCAAAAAAGCATATGTAAATCAAATAATATTTTGCAAACAAAACTGTTCAAAAGGCGGTTCAATATTGATATTTTGGCTCCGAGCGGGCGCACGGCCAGTACTGCGTTAACATTGGGGCGTATATATCGCCTTTAAAGGGCTCTTCAACTAGTTGTAGTACAGACTACTAAAAGAAAATAAATTATTTGTGTTTGATGATTCGCGATAGAGAGGGTTATGCTCGCATCAAAAATGAGGATATCCGCAGGAGGACGAAAGTTACCGACATAGCCCGAAGAACTGCGAAACATAAGACGTGGCAGTGGGCATATCACATTTTTCTCAGAACGGGTGGTCGATGGAGTCGAAAAGGTCTGGAGTGGCGACCGCCAACCAAAAGACGTTGTGTTGGAAGGCTGATGACCTGGTTTAGGTAATCTGCTGGATGCGAGACGCACGGGACCAGTCAATGCGGTGAATTTTTTGGGAGGGCTATGTTCAGCAGTGGAAGTTTTTCGGCTGAAGTGATGAGGACGAGAATGATTCGCGAACAAGTCTAGTTGTAGGGCATGTCTTGTAAAATAGGAGATAAACATTGTCTTAATTTCTATCAAAGACGACTTATTATATGCTCACGCACCTCACTTTACCAGAAAAAAACCTCAAGGTTCTCCACCACACGTAATAAAATATTTCCTTCCAAAAACACATTAGTCTACCCCATGATCGACCATTACGATGTCATTTCGGTCCTTCCATACATACATCAATTCTTTGCAAAACGCATTTTGGCAGAACCGCAAAAACGCAAAGTGAAACGGCGAATAAATAAAATGAATTATTCGATAAATAAATCGATTCTCGGCAGAAAGCATTTGGTATCGAAATTGTATGGATTATACCGCAAATGCATGATTTAGTATATAAAGCTATTTAATGGCAGCATTTTATTTATCCGTGTGATAAAAAATTATATTATCTCATACAAAGAAACCATGCCGACATAACTAGCGTTTTTCATCTAATTAAACTGATGATTTTTCTAAGAAAATTGATCACGCTCGGTTCCGTTCCACGGATAAAGATGGTGTTAGCAGCGACTTGCAATCAATGTATATATTTTTTTAAATACTTTGACGCCCTGTTTTATGGTGTTTTTGCACGTTTTGACAGTTTCATTGTACCAATATGTGTTACAAAACAAATTAAAATATCGAGGGGATACCTCAGAAATTTAAAACCGTGCCATCTATTGGAATCAATTAAAATAATCTTAAATGATTCATTCAAATAATCTTTAAAATGTGAATTAAGAGCCCAATAGTCCTATTATGTCGTGCTTAGGAGAGTTAATTAAACAAGAACATACATGTTTTATGATCGTCACTAGAAAATCGTAATATTTCACAAAACTCAATAACAAATCGAAGCTTTTCACGCCATCTAGTGCAATTTATTTGAACCAAATTTTATTTCTTCGCGTTGGGTATCGTGCCAAGGGTATCGAATTAACCAGTTACTGGGATGCAGAGGTCGGATATGCAGAGGTCGGATATGCAGAGGTCGGATATGCAGTTGCTGAATGTAAAATTCTAGTATTCCGCTAATTTCGATTGTATTGGAAGCCGACACTCTTACAGCTTCTGTGTGGCCCACTGCAGGGCTTTTTTCTTATAGCCTATCAAAGAACTTTCCAGAACAATGATTTGTATAAATTTCAGAGAGCCAAAAAGTTAGTTCGTGAACCTCAAAACAACTTCGACGTCCTGAATAAAATATACTGCGGAATAAAATTTTATTCACAAAATTCTTACAGTCGGAATATAATGTATACACATATACGTGTATAGAACGGTTGCATCTCGCATCGGGATAAAAATGTAAGATTTTATTTTTATGTCCCTCTCTCATCCATTCGACAGATAAAGGCGTAAGTGGTCCAATTTATAAGGATTTCTCCCTCATTCCTTTAAGCCCATTCTCTCTTATCCGATGAGTGCGTACTTAGTTTACTGAAGGTAATGTATTAGGTTGATAAATTGCAATTATGTGATAGTGGCTGACATATTGGTTAGTGGAATTTTCGCTTATATTGGTTAACTTATCAATACATATAATCAATCTGTAGAAAAGTCGTTTTTGTACACCGAAAATATTTCCAAAGAAAAATAGCCAGGGTGTTAAAGGATAACGAACAGAAACCAGCATTTTTGGAATTTCTGGCCGTTTTATTTTTTTTCTGTTTATTTGTGCAGGCATCACATAAAATTTACAAAACCAATGTAGATAAATTTTACACATAAAGAGTGTGCATAACTTGAAGTATTACTTAGTTTCTGTTTCATCGCAATCGGTTCACTCTAACAAAAGTGACATGTATTTAAAATGTTCAAGAAGCAAAATCATCACAACACACGCAATACAGAGTCGGACAGTTGAACTCCATATTCGATAGATGGCGTTGTGCCTTTGAAGTCATTTTCTGAACGGCGGTGTTTAGATTCTCCGTGAAAGAATGACTCCAGAAAAAAATTGTTAGGTAAGTAGGGTAGGTAGGTAGGTAGGAATTTAAGTAGGGTAGGGTGAGCAGTTGATGGAAGCGAAGCCGCGGGCACAGCTAGTAGCATAATATGACTAAACATAACATCACCATTTTATTCCCCGAAATGTTAGGCCGAGGTACACCTACAGTATACAAACAGTACACAAACATTACACCTACAGTACACATACAGTACACCTACAGTACACCAACAGTATACCTACAGTACACATACAGTACATCTTCAGTACACCAACAGTACACCTACAGTACACGTATAGTACACCAATAGTATACCTACAGTACACATACAGTACATCTACAGTACACCAACAATACACCTACAGTACACCCACATGTTGCCAGTTATGTTTATTTCCCATATAATAGGGGGCGAGCCTATTGCCATTAACCGGCCACAAGTCCAGATTCCAGGCTATTACTGAGAAATTCCGGATAGAAAAACCCAATAACACTTTGCCCGACCCAGGAATCGAACCTGGGCCTCATACTCAGCAGTTGCGACTACTAGAACAACGAAGCATTTATAACTGATATTTTAAGAAAAAAAGTTAAATGAAAAAATCAAAAAATAAAAATCAAATATATTTACATTAATGACATCATACGTCGGGCTCTTGTCATCAGGGTGCCAGCTGTTTTAAAACCCAATGGCTTGGCGCGCGACGGTGGGAAGAGAGCAGACGGGATGACCATATGGATGCCGTGGAAGGTGGGTAGCCCTTTGGCGTGGGATGCAACTTGCGCCATCCCATCTTCTTAGCACGGCGGGCTGTGCTGAGGCAGCTGCTGATAGTGTAGAAAACCTAAATCGGCGCGAGTACAAGAACCTTATTGGAGTACAACAACCTTATTATATTTGAGCCGTTTGGGGTTGAAACATTAGGTCCATGGGGTCCGAGTGCTCTTCGAGTATTTCGAGATGTAAGCAAGCGGTTAGTCGACTCTTCACGTGACCAGAGGGCTGGGCTTTTCCTTGGCCAGAGAATCAGCATTGCCATCCAACGTGGCAATGCTGCCAGCGTTCTGGGCAATTTTCACGTTGACAGCGATGTGGACGAATTTTTTGACGCCCTATTAACCCCTGCCCTTTTATACGTATTCATCGTATTTTATCTTTATTTAAGTGTATAAGTAGTAGTCATTGTTAATTAAGCATAATATATTTGTATTTTATTTTATTTACCACTTTTTTGTGTTATCATTTATTTTTCGAATCACTTTTAAACATGTAATTGGTATATATTTTTGTAATCACCCTTTTCATACTCCACTCGATGGGTTTGGAAGAAAAAAATAATTGGGTCCCGCACAATACGGCGCCCAAAATCCGCCATGTTTGTTTATTTAACTTCACCTAAATAAGAATACTTGGGCGGTCAAGACGTATCTAAAGATGTCTTAATAATATAAATATGTCTAGCGGTTTGAAAGATATGAGGTAATAAAGAATAATTATTACATACACACAAAAAAACATACTTAGTTATATGTCATGGTGGCCCAATGGCTAAGTCCTCGCCTCTCGTGCTTGAGGTCGTGGTTTCAAATGTGGACAAGTACCAATGTGACTTTTTCAATCCATATGTAATTTCTTAGTTTATCTTGGACATCGCTGACAACGGTGAAAGTAAAACATCGTAAGGAAACATGGACTTATAGTGTGTTTATCATTAGTTTGTGCTCCATTGGTGTTATTTCTGCAAGGTGTTCCAGTGCGATGGTAAACGAATAAATAAAATACTTATTAATACAAACAAGATACGCTCGAAAAACATAACCCTTTCCTTGCCGTGTCGGGTAGTAAGGAATATTAAAAAAAAAAAAAACGAAGCAATGTTACCGATAACCTATTCTTTAAAAGGGTTCGAGTTCTTATCATATTGATTTATCCATATCAAGAAACTATCTAAAACAAATTCCATGTTGTTGAGCGAGAGGTAAAGATGAGCAGATAATACCCTAGCTTCTGCCCGCGGCTCAGCGTGAGAAGTGTTTTCATTTCAAGAGAACTACTGCTAAGACGACGAGTATCCTGTGTCTTATTCCTAGTCTATTTGTGTGTCAAGTTTCATATGGTTTAGACGTGAAAACGTAACAGACACGCAGACATACTACCGCATTTATTGGATCTATTTTAGTATTTATCTTGTTTTATTATTTTAACAGTACTGTCAACTCTTTCTTATATCTCAGCGGACACAACTGAATAAGAAGAATGTCACACACAGAAAAACAGAGGAAGGAACACGTCCATAGATCAAGTAGTATCTTTGAAAGCACGACTGTTCCCTTTACCACTAAGACAATTAAAATTTAAGTAATTACTACTCGACATGTCCATATATAAACATTCTCCCAAAAACTTTGCCAAAGTCTGTTCCACGACATTAACCCCATAATCCCACCATCACATAACTTGCTGAACCACCTAATTATCTTCTAAAGCACCAAAACTTTGTCATCTAACTTCGTATCCTGGCTATTTGGGAGCAAATCTCAATGTACAGTCGACAAAGGAGATACGTGTGCAGGCTATAGCTAAAAGTAGGACTACTGTAATGAGGTACTTTAAAAAAATACAGGTTCTGTCATCTTTTATTTACTGACAGTATAGCCGTCAACACAGACTCTAGACAAGGGACATTAAATATACGAAAGTGCCGTGATAGCGATTGGAAAATGCTGAAATGTATTGGATTGCCAAACGCTATCGAAATTCCTCGCCTCAGAACATATTATAGGCTTATGAAACTAAAACCTACGTCAGGGGTCACCATATGGCGGACCGCGGTCCGGATCCGGACCGCTGACCTATTTTGTGTGGTCCTTAAGTAAACCGTTCAATATAATTTACTCAAGTATCTCACGCTTTGTCTTTACTGCAGTAGATTCAACAACGGAAAATCGCGGATCGCGAGATCGTCAACTGTTGAGTTGGAAAAATACATTCCGGAGTAGACTTACCGATGAACATGTACAAGATTTACATGACAATAGTCTACAGCAACTTAAGTCCAAACATCCCTTCACGCTCAACCATGGCAAAAATAGAAGCTGTACAGCGGCAGCATTCACAAAGGTCAAGACTAAAATCTTGATGCAGTCCAAGAGGCTCATCGACAATGAGGCACTGGTCGAGTCAAAGCTCCAGAGCCTTGAACATCTTCGCCATGTCGCCGCGAGCTTGTCGGTTTGTTATAGGTTGCATTTCGGGGAGTGTGCGTTGGAGTTACATGATCTAATTTCGCCTAGCCCGTTTCATAACTTTAAAAGGTACGGGGATGCACCATTGGTACATGGTGGACAATGGGACATCCCACCTATTTTGAAAATACATTCATTATGCGTATAGCTATGTAGTGAAATTCCTTGCCGGAGTCTGTGTGTCCCGATAGCTACAACCTACGGGTCTTTAAGTCAAGAGTAACCAGGTTACTTCTAGGCAAGCGAGCTTCACTGTCGACCGACAAATCATCTCTTACCATCAGGTGAGATAGTGGTCAAGCGCGAGCCTAATTATAACTTCAAAAAAATGGTCACGTTATGTATGTACTGCGTGGTCAAATTAACTCGTTTGTCAACATTAATTCTACAACTCACATAAACCGAAATCTCAGCAAGTAAAATAAGCTCATTTTTTACTCGCCGTTAAGTTTCTTGCTGTTACTGTCACTTTAAGGTTTATTGTAGAGAATAAAGGGATAAGTATTTTATAAGTTTACAAAGCATATTGGCATGCAGCCTTTAAATATAAAAAAAAAAAACTAAATCAGAAACCGAAGCAATTGCATACATTTTGCGTCACTTTTAATCAAAAATAAAACACATGATTGATTTAGGTAATCAAAAAACGCATGAAATAATAACATGTCGGGTAAAAAGGCATATGTTCAGATGCCTGCATACTTATCTCTTTTGTCGCCAGTACAAGGATCACAACAGTAATCCTCTTATAAATACAGCGGGCGTCGCCTAAAGAGTGGAAAATCCAAGATAATCTCTTGATGACATGATTTCCAAATTAGGAGCCCAAGTTTTTACATTTAAATGAGTTTTTGTTGGGCCCTGATATCATTGTTATAGAGACAGAATCGGCAGTTTTGTGTACGGATTTTCTGTCTCGTTTCGTGTTCTATTCTGTTTTTACCCTGACGGAAAAATAGGGGTGTTATAAGTTTGACGTGGTTTGCTGTGTATCTGTGTGTCTGTCTGTGGCATCATAGCCGATTTTGATTTAATTTTTTTGTTTGAAAGCTGACTTTGTCGAGAGTTTTCTTAGGTATGTTTGATTGAAATCGGTAAAAAGTTAGTTTAGTTCAAAAGTAATTCGCATTTAACTCTTTGGGTCTGGGTTTTTTCGCAAGATATCGTGTCATAATTACGTGTTTCGATAGATTGACGATTGAAGTGTGACAAGGTATATTATATATAGTTTTGTTATCGGATTCAGTTAGTATTTGAGAATTAAAGATTTTGTAATAGATATTCCATAAATTGAAAAAGAAAGATATATACTGCTTGTCTGTTTTCCTTTTTTTGATGATACATTATATTTAAAATAGAACCTCAAAAGATGCTCAAAATTGCGCTATCAACAAAGGCCTAGTATACGATTTTGTCAAATAAAATGAAAAAAGAAACTTAAGGGCACGGTATATACCTTTCATTTTTAGTTTATGGAATATCTTTTGAATAGGGCTAATATTGGAGGAGTAAATAGGCGAGATCCAAACCTCGAATTCCTGCGTGTCTCGGCAAGCACTTACTGCCGTTGGGAGGTATTCCTCGTAGCGCTCCCGTTTTGAAACGCTCCCATCTAAGCGCTCCCGTTTTGTTCCTCCAAGCGCTCCCAAAAAGAGCGCTTCGAGGAACGATTAAAAATATTAAAATTTATTTCCTCGAAGCGCTCCCATGATTAACTTTCGGATAGAGATGGGACTATACTAACTGAAATTATCGATAATAAGTAGAACACATTGTTATAATATACAACTAGCGGCCCGTCCCGGCTTCGCACGGGTTTGGTAATTAATTTTTTTTTTTGTTTTATTGTAAATCCTTTAGTCCACCAAATAGATGAATATAATCTACCGACATATGTACCTATTCATATTTTTTTATTGTTTAGAAAGCTTATGATTTCTCTCCATTATGTTTCCCATTACTACCCCCTTCCCCGCACACCTCAATGTTTTTTTTTCGGAAGTTTTTCGTAGAAATAAGGCAATGAGGTGTCTATCGTTTATGTCAATGGTAGAAATGACTTTCCTTGTCCTAGGCAGAGCGAGAGAGTGTCAGACTCTTACTGACTAAAACCACCTACTGACTAAAATCACCTGCTCTGAGCCGGGATGTACTAATGTAATTATTATGTAGGTCTACTGCAATGTGATTATTATACGTATATAATTTATATTAAGTATATCTATGCGTTTTATTTATAACATCCTCTTTGAATACCTACACAATAACATTGGTCCTTGTATTAAGAGTGCCGAAAGCAAAAAGATATTATTCTCTCAATTTCGTAATTTGGTTAAGCAACTTCGATGTCGATGATGCACACATGAGTTTTTAAAAATTATCGATATAATTCATTACTTCATGCTTTTCCCTATTTTTAAACGTGGGAGCGCTTCGAGGAAATAAATTTTAATATTTTTAATCGTTCCTCGAAGCGCTCTTTTTGGGAGCGCTTGGAGGAACAAAACGGGAGCGCTTAGATGGGAGCGTTTCAAAACGGGAGCGCTACGAGGAATACCTCCCGTTGGGCCCGGCTGTCTTTTGTACAACCCTGACAGTCGTTACGGATAGTCAGAAGCCAGAAAATCTGTCAGTAGTCTAGCCAAGGGGTATTGTTTTACCCAGTTACTGATTTGTGGAGGTCAGTTAAGCAGTCACTGCATGTAAAATTACTGGGCCTCAGCTGAAATCGGTTAGACTGGAAACCGACCCCAATATAGTTGGGAAAAGTTTAGGCAGATTGATTGAAATCCTTACACAAAAAAGACAAATCAAATCAATAAAATCACATTTATTCGTAAATGTCGGTTTATATCCTTATACCATTCCCCCTCTAAAAAGATTATTTTATTCACTGAAAACAGTGAATAAAAAACACTTTTATTTTGGTGTTCCAATTTAGAACACACCAATATATTTAACCTCCATCTCAATGCTATACAACCTCCTCGTGCAAAGCATACTCGATACAAACTCCTTGTACAAAGAATATTCGTCATACAAACTCCTTGTGCTTTTCGCTCATCATGATATAAAGTAAAGTATGCAACTCTAGAAGAAAACGGATTAATTTATTAAGAGAAAAAAAAACTCTCATCACTCGCGTTGCTCCGGATTCTAACACATGAATCACTCACTATGCTCGTGATTCAATCATCATGAATCACTCCCTACGGACACGATTCAGTCGTTAGAATCCTGCACTTGCTCGTGATTTATCTAAGGCTTACTTCAAATCTGTCTTTTATTCACTAGTTGCATAATATACTATTATTCTCATTAAAACAATAGTCATTTACATGAGTAAAGAAAAAAAAAGAAAATGCGGGTTTCAATACAATAAGATGTTATATTAAGATGGTCAGTTCGCTAGATTTTACTCGAGAGCATATAAATAATAACAATAGTTAGGAGTGTCGAAACAACACACACATATTCAAAATGAAATAACTCAATTACATACATACTACCAGACAATTCCTTACGTACTAACACACAATTACCAATAAAAATAATTATCTAAATGTTCTGTATGTATTTTACTTTGCCGCAACAGGTGAGGAGCCAAACTAAGAGAGATACAATCCGCAGGACAGCTTTTTGGCGAGCTGGTGGGCAGTGGCGACCCCACGGACCTGATCTCCATGAAGAAGTCTTGTCCCTCATCTCCAGCTTGCCTTTATTGGCCCGTCGGAGTAAGCTCTGACTGGGAACAGAGCTCCTCTTTCTTGCCTTAATTGGTTGGCTTGAGTGGAGATTCGCAAGAGCAAACGTGCTCGGAGGAAGGAAGTAAACCCAGTAAGATGCTGGTAGGGATTTTTTCCGTACATCCAGGATTGTCCTGACAGCCAAATATATAATACCTCGCCACACCTCAAGCACCTCCGTATATGTTGCCCTATCGGCGCTTCGTCACTAAAGTGATGACGACCCTTTATGGGGGCCCATTAATTGAGTGTGCCAGTCACCCCCTGCAATTTTATAACCGTGTAGATAAACAGTGGTCCGGGAGGGGCCAATAGTCCTTCAATAGTTTCAGGTGGTTTCTTCCAATAGTTTTAGGTAATCGATCCACGAAACCTCCCAAACCCATAAACCAACGTGTTTTGTCTCCATATCCTGCAATAGTCCTGCACCAGCTGGGGATTGCCCTTGGGTGCTCACTAGTGAATACAGGGATAATCGCCGGTTTGTGTCACATTTTATCCTACATGTCTAAAAAGGCCTCTACGATTTGGTTTCGGGTCCTGGTACGCCTTTCAAAGGTCCGGGTACCTAGGGTCCCGAGAATCTCAATGAAATATAAAACCTAAATGTAAAATTGTAATAAGCAAAATGTCATTGGTGTCCTCTATGAACTCAGTTGAGTAGTAACATTTATGAATTAAACAAAACAAACAATGACACCAAAATCATCCAGCCTATGTTTATGCAATTTTCATCATCTCAAAGACAATTTGATTATCTATATTTCAGTACGATACTGCTTTTATTTAAACGTCAAAAACATAATGTTTGCAAATTCTAGAATAAACTTTGGGTCGCGCGGATGTGAAGCGCATGTCCGTTTTGTTCCTACAAGGTCGGTTGCGGCTGTTACCACCTTAAGCTTGTAATAACTTATATGTTTTGGGTAAAGGACCGAAGTAGTTATTTAAGGATCAACCCACGTTAGAGACCGCTCTAAAAAGGTCGAGAATCTATTTGGAAACAAATTTTAGGTGCTTTTGATGTATAAAAGTGGACATGAAACAAAGGGGTCATTGTTTTATGTTTGATTTAAATTAAAACGTTTTTAGTATTGAATAAGAGATTTTATTGATATACTTCTGAGTGTATGTGTGAAATAGTTTTAAGCCAAATGGAATCACGTTTGGTTTATTTTCGTTTGGCTGAATAATAAACTAAAACTACTATTTATGCAAAATACATTAGTGGGTTTAGAAGAAGAAGAAGTGCGAGTTTTTACTCGTGCACGACCGCGTTTATGTAAACGTCACTAATTTGTATTAAAACTTGGAAGCGCTGTCTGGTTACAGTACAGTAAGGGGAAACACCTTTTTCTACCGACTTCTAAAAAATAAGGTTACCAATTACATATGTATTTGTTACATATTTATTATTACATATGTATTGTTGGTATTGCTCAATATTCACATAAATGTTACTCTATGTAAGCTTTTAAACACGTTTGCCAAATTTCGTATTTGTGTTTAGTTTTATATGTATGCATGTTTGTACATATAAATATTTGCATACGCATATCTCCGACAGTAGTAATCGAATCATGATCATTATTTTTTTATTAGATTACGTATCTCTCAACTTAGTGAACAGTACACGTTTCATCAAAATCGGATCAGGAGTTTTCAAGATATGGAACAAACAACCGAACTCCTTAACGACAAACAGCACGAATGTGTAAATTGAGTTATAAGGGTGTCAATCCTCTAGCTAAGTGAGAGCTATTTAACGTACTTGAGTTCTCTTAAGTCAATTTGTACACACAAAAAAATCTTTATCACAAAAAATATACCGACTACCAAAGTTTTGCTTCGGAAGTCGGTGTCGCAAAACGACAAAAAAAAAGAGGTAGACACTGACTTCAGAAACGAAAGCTATGTTTGCTCTTTTTAGTATTTTGCTTTTTGTGTAAAAGTTGTTTTTACTTTACTTAGAAAAGGCAGCGCAAATAGAAGATTTGAAAACTATGACGAAGACATTTGCCCAGCTGTGGGACAGCACAGATACCTAGTTTTAAGAATTCAATAAAATAAAAAATATTATTTGATTTAAAATTACAAAAAAAGAACACTGAACCGCTGTTAATTCCCCACTTTATTCAAAGTCAATTTGTTCCTCAAAATTGACATTTTTATCATTCAATCCCTTGATTGACACTTTTTAAATTGCTCTCTAAACTTTCAACCGAAAAAAATATAAAAAAGTTCAGTTTGTCGCGATGCTCGAACAAACAGACAGACAAAACTGTACTATTTGTTTTTATTCGTAGTGCAAATAGGCCCGACCGTTAAAAAAAATTCGTCGCTGTATATAGGGGAACTCTGCTAACATTTTGTAGGGTACCAATACAAAATATGACGGTTATTAGCCCAAATCTAATCTAAACAAACAAAGCATCCCAATAACAAATATTGGAGTCCGCTTGTAGTGGCAACAATGACACATACGAATTAATGACCAGCAGACTAAGCACCAAAGGGTAGTATAGAATAGAATACTCTTTATTATGTACACCATAAAAGTTACAGAAAGTATAGACGAAGAAAACATTACACTGGGTGACACAATGGGCGGCCTTATCGCTAAAAGCGATCTTTTCAAGACAACCTTTTGATGGATTTTAAAAATGAAAGGAACAGTAGTGTAGGTAGTCTTTGATGTACTATTTATACGACTCCATGAAGGAGTATGACAAAAATTTCCTCTAAATTTGTTCAGTATTGCTAAACAATATTCGTCGCTTTCATTGTTAAGATACTCTTTTCCCAATTCCCAAGTCCAATAATTTACAGCAATACCGAATACAAGCCGCATCCGATTAAAATGAAAATGAACGGTACTACATGTGTCCCTTTTTTGAAATCTAAGAAATTGCTCTACTAACCACTTACTTTTTCAGATATATTCTCAGTGTTCTCTCTGCATAACACACTTACTCAGACTCAGCTATCAACTTTTCCCCCAGAATATGCTGGCTTAAAAACCTTGCCAACTCCCTTCTACTCTCGGAAAAGGAAAGGGGTTATAATTTACCACGCAGGTCCAATACGGGTAGGAAGGTCATGTCTTTGAACTTTTGGTTCAAGGATTGTCTCTACTGTTACTGGCTAAATTATATTATAAACGAGACTAAAATAGACCAGACGGGTTTCTGTTAACCATTTTAGCATAATATTGCCAGTAAAGACACTTCTTAGAAAAACTTTGTGAGCCTTGTGTATTTACTCGTTAGTAAGCAAACCAGTGGCGGTCTACCAAGGATTCTCAGAATACGATCCATTGAGAGACGATGTTCCTGGTAAAAGGAATAAATTTGTCAACAGACTAGTTTGATTGCTGTAGTATTTTATGTCAATTTATGTTGTAATTTTTTGTTCTGATTGGTAATTTATTAGCGACATAGTATTTCAAAAAGGATGTTCGATATTCATTAAGCTTTTGCTTAGATGTTTTGGTCGTGTTTAGAGGATGAATGAAGGGCGACTAACAAAAGAAGAAAGAAAAAGTGTTTAATTGTCACAAAACGAAAAGGTATTTACAAAGGTAGATGTGAGTGGAAAAGCCGGGAGGGGACGCCCTGGAAGATCAAACATGGATATTATTATTGATGTTGTTCAGAAAGACCAGGTGCGCAATACTTAAAACCGGCGTGCATGTAGGACAAGATGTATGAACGTTAATAAAGCAAGCAGTATGTAAGGGTCGTAGCCAGTGGCGTTCTGAAGCTTCTGCCTCAGCACTTCCGGGACTTCGACGAGCTTCATTGCCTCCGCGCTTTTCCGGTGGTCGCCACTGTTGATTCTGGAGTTTCAGTGGTTTGGGAATAGTGCGGTGGGATTACCCCATTGAAAAAGGTGTGAGCTTATGTACTTGTCTATGTTTAAATATTATATCCATTCGTTTTCAGTTTCATTACGGAAGAATTTCCAAGTTTAGATTGGAATTCACTGTTATTGATAAAGGGAAAACATCGTGAGGATACCTTCTAAAATCGCAAACCCATCTTGAGCAAGCGTGATGATTCTTCGTGCCTTTTCTGTGTGAGAAAATCTCCAAAATGATCGCAATTTGACGTTGGCTGCCCCAGTCTCCTAACCCTCGCACTCGCTCTGCTCTCGACGCTCTCTTGGACGGCAATCCTTACTGTGATGTGTTCGTGAATGAATGAAAGACGATCAATATGTATGAAGTTTTGTGAGATACGTATATGAATGTTTGTGTATATTTAAGAAATATAAGTGGCGTATAGCCGTTTTATATACAATCAATAAATAAGTAATGTATTTATAAACTCAATTTTAAGGGATCATCATCATCATCATATGAGCCGAAAGACGTCCTCTCCTGGACATAGGCCTCCCATAAGCGTCTCCACAATTTTTAGGGATAACAGTTGCTATTTCTACCTCGCACTGCATATTTATTTCTACCACGGCCTGAACTATTCTTACGATGACAACTCATTTCGAGAAAAAACTCAGAATTTTGCATACCATTTCAAGTATTTATTTTAGTTTTTAAAACAATATTAACATAGTCCAACACGGAAAAATCTTGGCCCGTCTTTATTTTCATAAAAATAGCCTTTTCTTTTCTACCTAAGTAGTTATTTAGTAGGTAGTTGTTTTTTGAGCGGTACGAGCGAAAAAAGCGAGCGCTAAGATAAATGAGCGGTGTCTAGTGAGACAAGTTGTGAGGGCGTATTGTGTTCAGTTACTGTCTAAGTGTTGAAAGCAGTTCATTTCAAAGTAGGAGGGTTTGAATTGGATTGTATAGAATGCGTTGTTACTAATAAAAGCAAGTGTATATATCCAGTAACTATGAATTCTTTCAAACAAAGTACATGATTTTGTTTTGTTTTGTTATATCTTGTTTAAACGATTACTGAAACCGATTATTTAATGTATGTACTAAATGTAATACCCGCCACCCCACCAGCTCAATAAACTAAAAAGATCTTAATGATATAGTAAAACAAACATAGCTTAAGCTATTGACTAAATTGGTTTATCTTTCAATACCTATTAATTGCGACTTAAGCACGGGTGCAATGTAGATACTAATGTGGGACAGTATGGAGTGGTTAATAATATAATAATTAGTCTGTACTACAGGATACATATAAAATACTAGCTGTCCCACGCGGCTTCGCATCCGAGAACTGGTTACCTATCTACCCTACGTACATGATTGTTGCGTAACTTAAACCGCTTATGCAGCGCACGCAACGGAAGCTCTCAAAAGGAATAATTTTTTCCCGTTTTTGCAACATTTTTCATTTATGCTCCGCTCCTATTGGTCGTAGCGCAATGTTATATAGCCTATAACCTTCCTCGATAATTGGACTATCCAACAAAAAAATATTTTTTCAATTCCAACCAATAGTTCCTGAGATTAGCGCGTTCAAACAAACAAACAAACAAACTCTTCAGCTTTATAACATTAAAATATAGTATAGATTTACAGCTGTTTTTGTTTCATGAGACAGACATGTTTTCTTAAGAGGTTACTCTCGAAAGCGCGACATATAACTGGCCGTGTGAGAAACACTCAACGCTCAAATCTAAGATTCCACCTTTTTTTTATTGGCTATAGGCTCGCGCTAGACCACCATCTCACCTGATGGTAAGCGATGATGTGGTCGACGGTGAAGCACGTTAGTCTAGAAAAAACCTATTCACTGTTGACTTAAAGACCCCTAGATTGTAGCTATCGGGAAACACAGACTCCGGTTGGGCATGCCACTCCTTAGCTGTACGCATAATAAAAGTGCCCCAAAAGGTTTTGTGCGTATGGGTGGGATATCCATCAACAGAACCTTGAATGTTTGACTCTGTATAGGCACACCCAGCGCCCGTCGTCCGTTGCCAACCGGAACGGACGTACATCCCGCCAGCCGCTCCGCTCCCGCTTTTTAAATCTCTCATATCTTCTAAGATATTTATTTTGATTATATGCTATACCAGGCAATATTGATCTACATGAAATGCACAACGTATCTGATGTATTTAATTGGATAAGGAATAATACTGTATTGTTAATAATTGTACGTTGGTATGTTATGTATTGTTGTTGTTGTGTTGTTGTTTATTATTTATTCTTACGTAACAACGGTCAACAGTTAATTACATAAGTTTGAAATCCAACCCGTCTTGAGCAAGTCGCTGTGATTATTTTTTTTTTTTTTTTTTTTTTTTTTACTTTTGATGGGTTTGCTCTTGACTCTAGTCTAAGTCAATGACAGAGACAGAGTCGACGATGGAGCGAGCTTACCCAGAAGAAGCCTGTTCACTCTAACTTTGAAGAGATTCGGGTTAAATGCGTTCGGAAACACAGACGCAGGTAGTGAGTTCCATTCCTTCGCTGTGCGCATTATAAAGGATGTTTGGAAGCGCTTGGTGCGAATTGGTGGAATGGCAACAAGGTAAGGATGGTAACTTGCAGTGCGTCTAGATGTCCGATGGTAGAAGGGGGCTGGTGGGATAAGATCGTGGAGTTCTTGAGCACACTCACCGAAGTACAGTCTGTAGAAGACCGACAAGCAGGCAACCTTGCGGCGATGAGCCAAGCTGTGAAGCTTGGCATTTACCAGTTCAACGTCGCCGATGAGCCTCTTGGCTCTGCGTTCCACCGAGTCAAGCGCGGCAAGCTGATACTTAGCTGAGCCATCCCAAAGGTGGCTGCAATACTCCATGCAGGATCGGACTTGCGCTTTGTATAAGGTAAAAAGCTGCCCAGGCGTAAAGTATCGCTTCACTCTATTAAGGATGCCCAGTTTTTTGGCCGCAATTTGGGCTTTGTACTCAATGGAGGTGCCGAAGTTGAGACTGGATGTCAACTCCATGCCTAGGAGCTCGAGCCGATCAGTCACAGGAACAGACGCACCCCGAAAAGTAGGCGATTGTTCGAAAATACTCCTTTTAGCGGTAAAAAGACACGCTTGTGTTTTGGTGGCGTTAAAGGAGACCAGATTGTCATCTCCCCACTGGGAGACAAGTCTTAAGGTCAAATCTGTCCGCTCCACCATAGCCTCTCTCAAGGAACGAACGTCTTCCACGCTGGTTTTTGCGCTGGACAAGTATCTCTCTGACACAGTACTGTCATCTGCGTACCCAACAATACCGGGCTGAAGTAGGTCATTGATGTGCAGCAGGAAAAGAGTTGCAGAGAGAACAGACCCCTGAGGAACTCCGGCATCAATAGCCATAAGGTCAGAGGAGCAGCCATCAATGACTACTCGGATCGACCGCTCGCTAAGGAAGTCCGATATCCAGCTACAAAAACCAGCGGGGATGCCATAAGCAGGAAGCTTACTGAGTAGACTTGCGTGCCAGACCCTGTCAAAAGCCTTCGAGATATCAAGAGATACAGCAAGTGCTTCGCCGTGTCTCTCGATGGCCTCGCCCCAGCAGTGCGTGACATACACAAGAAGATCGCCAGTTGACCGTCCGCGGCGAAAGCCATATTGACGGTCACTGAGGAGATTATTGTCTTCAAGGTAGGTCAGCAGCTTACTGTTCAGTACCCTTTCCATAACTTTGCACAGAATGGAGGTAATGGCGATCGGACGGTAATTGGCAGGGTCTGCACGGTTGCCTTTTTTGGGCACTGGTTGCACATTTGCAAGCTTCCAGGACTTCGGCACCGTTCTTTTTACAAGAGAGAGGCGGAACAAGCGTGTCAACACAGGAGACAGTTCAGGCGCACACAGCCTCAGCACTCTCGCTGGAATGCCGTCAGGCCCGCTGGCCTTGTTCACGTCTAGACTGCACAATACTCTCCGGACCTCTTTAGTGTGCACAGCGACCTTCGGCATCGAAGAGTCACAATGAGGTACAGTAGGTGGTTGCTTGGAGCCAGCGTCCAGACGTGAATTGCTAGCAAAGAGAAATGCAAATAAATTTGCTTTCTCACTCGCAGAGTGAGCCAGCGACCCATCAGGTTTCAGCATTGGAGGTAAAGTCGGACGACAGAAATTCAATTCAACCGCTTTAGACAGGGACCAAAACTGTTTACTACCCGGAGGGTGCGATGCCAGCTTGGCCCCAATACGTCCAATATGGTCAAAACGTGCCCGACGCAAAACCCGCTTGCAGAACTTGGCGGCAGAATTAAAGGCTCTTTTCCTAGCGCGAACCCTACGCGCTCTAACTTTGCGGTCGCGGGCTCTGACCCAAGCTTGGTAGGCAGACTCTTTACGGGCCTCAGCGTGGGCGCAATCTGCATTATACCAAGGTCGGGCTTTGTGACCGAGCGGAATGTCGGAGAATGGGATGAAATACTCCATTCCCTGCCGAATCACATCCGCAACCGCGTCCGCACAGCTCGAGGGGTCACCCGAGGAGAAGCACACATGCCGCCAAGGATAAGACGCAAAAAAGTGCCGCATCTCGTCCCAGTCTGCTGACTCGTATCGCCATACTCGCCTCGTGCCTCTAGGACTCTCATCAGGAGGAGCGCAAGTCGACACGGATTTCACCAGACAGTGGTCAGAGGTTCCCAGCGGGGCTGAGACCGATACCGAATGACTGTCCGGATCAGTTGTCAGCAGAAGGTCTAAGCAATTGGGTGTATGGCCGTCAACATCCGGTACGCGCGTTGCCACATTCACCAGCTGGGTTAGATCCAGCGATAGAGAAAACTTGCGCGCCTCCAACCCAGCATGGTCAGTTTTCCGGTACGGGTACAACCACTCCTTATGATGGGCGTTAAAGTCCCCCAGAAAATTAAGCTTTGCTGTTGGATACCGTTGCTGGGCCAGGTCAGCAGACTCCACGAGGCAATTAAAGAGCGCTGTCGTCTCCTGGTCACCGGCGTGCGATCTGTAGACGCCGACGTAGAGAGACTTCTCCACGCCAGTGTCCACAAGTAGCCATATGGCAGAAAAACCCGATTTCTCAAAGCAACGGAGACGACGACAACAAATGTCATCGCGGACGTACACACAGACCCCAGCTTGCTTCTTGAACTTGTGTTCCAGAGAGTAACCCGGGTAGTTGAGGTACGCCACGTCCGACGGGGTTGCTATCTTCGTCTCCGTTAGGAAAAACAGGTGCGGCTTCTCGGTCTCAAGGTGGTGGTGGGCCGGATCGAGATTAGAGTGCAACCCCCTGATGTTAGTGAGGTGCACTTTTAGTGGGAGGAAGTGCAGCCGTTGTTTCACCATGTTCTTCTTTGCTTTCGTCATGATTTTTTTTTTTTTTTATTTTAGAGTTTGCTGGGGGAGAAGTTTAACTGTCGAGGCACTGCTCAGAGAACCTAAGTGGAACACTGGAGCTAACCCAACCAATGGGGAACTCACCTGGAGACTGCGGGGACGCCCGAACCCCCCCGAATATGGCCACCGGGTCCTCCCATCCAGTCGCCAGCTGGCACGGTGGAGCATACCGGGATTTTTCGCGAGTTGGCGGGGCAGCCTTTGGCACGTGGCTGGCGTGCTACTTGGGCCCCCTACTGACTGCGGTCGGCCAACGGCTGGCACCGTGCTTCGGATCCCGCTACCCTCCAAAGTGAGTTACCCGGCAAGTATTGCCCAGAGACCAAGACCGATTCTGAACAGCGCAACTGACATCCTCCTTCTCCCCCAAAGGCGCTGGCAATCCCACACACCGACGGAACACAGCAAGCTGCTTGGCGCCGAACTCCGGTGGGATGGTGGTCGCGAGCCAGGCGGCCCCTTGCGGAGCCTACCACCGCTTAAGTGGGATCGTTCAGCCGTACCACAGAGAAGCCTGTGGTGCCGTTGCCCGGGATGGACCACTAGGAGGTAGATCCCATACCCACCCCATAAATAATGTTCCTAATTGATTAGGAAGCCTTTGACCTACTGTGGGACAGTGGCAGAGTAGTATTATTTACAACGGTATACCTGAGAGAACTTACAATAGTAAGATGTTTACCTGTAACAAAAAAAAACAAACTATTAGAACATTACTTTTCAATCACCAAATACAAATAAAATTAAGTTCTAAACACCACCAGAACTGTTTAAATTGATTTTAATATAAATTCTTAACCAATAAACCCAACAGCCAAACTAGTGTACTACAGCTTTCAAATTAAATAAAACACTCTCACGCTCCCAAAAGGGCCCTTAACCGACCTCCACTATCAAATAGAGTAAAAGCAAGTTCCCTTAATAGCGGCCATTTTAATTATACGTGAGAAGGACCAAAGGCTTTCACCTTTTTTAGGGTTCCATACCGAAATGGTTGAAAGGTCTGACGGTTTGTGCCACAATTCCTTATTGAAGAAACTACTAATGCTATGGATTTTCATTGTATAAACAACCCTGTTCCATTTTATACAGAGGTAACCGAGACAATTAAATTTCTGGAATAGATTAAACTCGTCGTTAGGAACATCTCATCATGCTATAGAAAACAATTATTGTACGGAGCAGCAGATTTTTTTTTAAGTATTTTTTTTTATCATAATGAATTTAGTGAGCCCTTTTCAGAAATTGCATTGCTTCTGTTAAACCTGGTAGAACAAAGTGAAAGAATTTAAAAAAAAACTGTAAATCTAGATAATGACCGCACAGGCAACTAAAAAAATGTTTCTAATTAGATAATTATATTAACCAACAAACCCCTTTACGATTAAACTTATTTTTGCTGTAACAAAAATTACGAGTTAGAGAGAGAGAGTACGAGACAAAAGCTTTATTTATATCTAGGTGCATGAGACGGAACCCTCAGTAAACGTGTGCGACCCGCTCTCTGCCGGTTTTTTTAATAAACCACCGTCGGTGTCGGCTTCTGATTACTGAAATTCTCTCGCCTTTTTTGAGGGGAATGACCTGCGGTGCAGTGGTTTTTGTGGTGGGATTTGATTGTCATATTAATAAAGGATTCTCTGTGTGAGAACTGTTAATATCCAGTTTAATAGAAGAATGAATGAATTAATTTTCAGCCACATAATGCGAAGGGGAGATAGCAGCCTTAAAAACTGGTCACTGTTGGCAATACCGAAAAGAAAAACAACATTTTTACAAAAAAATACCACCGACTTCCAAATAAGAAAACTCCAAGTGAAAAATACTTTATTTTTGGAAGTCGGTGTCCATTACGCAAAAAATGGCAGTTGAGAGTGTGTCATACTTTCTCTAATGTCTGACTGACGGTGGAACGTGTTGGATCATTCGGTTCCCTTTATGATAGCTGCGCTAAGTGGTGCCAATCCATGCGTCTTGTTCGTGAACGGGCGCCATCAGTTGAGATTGATCATAATTTAGCTGTCTCGACCTGTTTTTAATTACTTATTGTAACCTAGGTTGATTGTATTGTTTATTGTATTTTTGAATTGTTAATTTTACTCTAGACGCTTTTACGTGAAGTCTTTCTACTCAATGACGTAAAACAAATACTTGCAATTAAAACTGATGGAAAAGAGTGTCCGTGGCGTTTCTTGCACATTCTTCTCTACAAAGACCTACTTACGCCTGTCAATGTGCAAATAGATTCATCTTTTGACTGATAATTCAAAATTACATCTAAATGGTTTAGTTAAAATTTGACTAGAAAAAAAATGCAAGATTCCTTTGGGAACGGCCACGGAAGCTAAGCTGCGGGACAAATAGTGATAAAGAAAAACAAAAAACATAGTGAAACAAGTTTATATATTAATTCCTCCACACAACAGATGGATTGATAGTAGCGCCGACACAGAGAATCCTAGATGGAGCTTGTTGAATCAAAGTCTTAACGTATTTGAATTGGTAAAGCCAATCTGTCGCCTAGATTTGGAAGGATTTCGGAATCAACTGATATATATATGTATATATATGACTTGTATGTAATGTATGTGTGTCTGAGTATTTGTTTCAAGAGTGTTCTCTTATCAAGAAGAGGATAGAAACATGAGTAAGAATAGTTACGAAAAATAATAATTTTTATTTAGTTTGACAAAAATTCCCAGTATTTTTTATTAAGGTGCCACAAGGTTCGATATAGTTGAAAGTATGTAACTGTCACATAATTAAAACATTGTCGTTCAAGTGACACTCAATCTTAAAGTGACATATATTAAACTTCCCCGGTTGTTCCTTGATATTACAGGCAATCTTTTTCTTACCTCATATCACCTAAGTCAATATATTGTTCACGGAAACGGTTAGAAGAGTTAAACTCCTTCTAACTTTTAGTAATATATATAATACTAGCTGACCCCGCGGCTTCACTACCATCTACTCGCAACCTACCTACCTACCACCTACCTACCCTAACTACCATACCTACTATACCTACTAATAAGATTTAATACTACAATACTAATGTAAACAACTTTTGTTTCTACCGACGATCTATTTAAAATTTAGAACAAAAAACTGCTATTGTGACTAACTGTGATAGTTAGATATATTTTCTCGCGTTTTTTTTGTAGATGATAGTGAGTACTTTAATCATGTAGTACATAATTTGTATATATCATCAATAGTTTTCCCAGCGCACGCCAGAGAATGAATTATAAGCTTATTTTTTGCTACTTTGGGTTACATTAATGCAATTTTCATAGGAATCTCTATTTTTTTTAAATAAATTATAGCCCTCAGGAATAATGTAGCTTTCTACTGGTGGAAGAATTTCAAAATCGATTTAGTAGATCCAAAGAAACCTCACCAACTCACAAACTTCATAACTTCAACCGATTCACTGTAATGATCAAAGAATCGACTTTGACCGGTCCTGTACGTAACACAAACTTACACATAATAGCAACTTTACCAATCACTCCTAGAATCTTTAAATTGCAACACGAAACCTCCAACAACCAATAGTACGATTTCAGAAACTCCATAAATATTCCACCCATGACCTCAGAATTCCAGAATCCGAACTAACATAGCCAGAGAGCCAGTAGATAATCTTGTTACCGCAACCCAGGAGGAAGTTTTAAGAGCTGCACGCACCATCACTTTACTTGTTAGCTTAGCTCCTGAACTATAAATTTCACTACACCTAACTTAATTTAGTGCCAGTGGGACTCTAGCTGATGTTCAACTTGAAAGTTTTACAACTGAGAGTTCGTTTTATTTATGGATTTGAAGTTGGAATAGTGGGTTAAAGGGCTGGCCTAATTGGGTTGACTCTTGGGATGGTTTCATTGATTTTTAAAAAGATTTTTGTGATTTCAATAGATTTTCTTGCGGCTTCACTAACTTTGCAATGGGGCTACCGTGTTTGAATTTGCCGCTAGGGGCGTTAGTGTAGATTGAGGTCTTCGAAGTGTCAAATTTCATAGATACTTGGCTTTTAGCGCGAGTTTATTTACTATTTTATAATTGTGATTTTTTCCAAATATGGCTGATTTGGTAAGGTATAGGTTTGACCAACTACAGCTTTTATAGACCTTTATGTTTCAGAAATTTTTATCCGCCAATTTTTTGAAAAAAAAAATAATTTACATTTAACCGCACTTCTACGGCGTCAAAAATGATTTAATTTCAATCTTTCCTTCCGTGCGCATTATAACAACGTTTAACAATTGTATTTAAGGGCCTTACCCGTCAGTGGCGCCAACTGGTGGGCACAAAAACGGAAGCCCTCAAATGACAAGAACTGTGCGTTTTCCAGAAGTAGCCTATACAGGGTGGCCAAAAAGTCGTGGATCAAACGAAACAGTGAGACAAAGGAGGTAATTTCCAACAAAAAATCTTTCTCCAGCATGGCCATAACTTCATTGCACGAAAAGATATGAATTATTTTTGTTTTTTCCATGAAACTACCGAGATTTTTTACAATTTAATCAGTAGAAAATTAAATTGATTAAAAACAATAAAACAAAAGGTGTTGTATTATGACTCGATTATTTATCAATACTACAAAAATTGTATTGCAGCTCTTGGTATCAAACTTAACGAGCAATGAATTTTTTTCCGTAAATTTTGAAGCGTTACAAAAAATTACTTCTCACTTTAAGACCACCATTTGAAAAAAAAATGTATTACGGAAAAGTGACCCTATATTAAAAAAGCTTGCTGGTTTAATGCTGATTCGAATGAGGTACAACACTTTACTCTTTGATCTTTAGTTTTGGTTTTACGGTCGTTTTTTCATATCAAGGTGCAAATTTAATAAAATAGTAAATTTAAAGGCAAGTTTAGATTTTTTATAAAAACAACGATTATGCCTTAGTAACTTCGAGGACATTTGAACGAGCGCTTCCCTAACCGGTGGATTGGTCGAGGCGGACCTATTGCATGCTTCAAAATTTACGGAAAAAAATTCATTGCTCGTTAAGTTTGATACCAAGAGCTGCAATACAATTTTTGTAGTATTGATACATAATCGAGTCATAATACAACACCTTTTGTTTTATTGTTTTTAATCAATTTAATTTTCTACTGATTAAATTGTAAAAAATCTCGGTAGTTTCATGGAAAAAACAAAAATAATTCATATCTTTTCGTGCAATGAAGTTATGGCCATGCTGGAGAAAGATTTTTTGTTGGAAATTACCTCCTTTGTCTCCCTGTTTCGTTTGATCCACGACTTTTTGGCCACCCTGTATATATACACTCAACAATAGTTTCGCTTTCAATCAGCGAAAGGATTTTCGTATTATTTCGGTCCTATGTTGCTTTTAATAACACAACGTGGTCACATAGTCTTACGTTTGGATTTTTCAACAATAGTTATCGGTGATAGAATCTTACTTTGTCAAGAACCTCAAGGTTCATTTCTTCTACTAAAGTCTGCTTTTTTATCTCTGAGACCAAAGTGACACATACAAATGTCAAATTACTTCTTTTAGGGCATTTTACACATCCTTTTATCGTTTCACTCATATCAAATTAATTATCTATGTTTTTTTTTTTGTTACCCATGTCCGTGTGTCGCTGCGGGGTGCCGACTGAAAACCAGCACTGGGTGTCTGACCCCCAGCAAATGCTGAGTTGGTAACCATTTCGGTATGGGCACGTTCAGCGCACTTTTTCTTTGCACTTCTTTGCTGTCCGTTACTCAATGTTGCCGTTGTGCACGTGTCTCATAAATGTATTTCTATCCTATTCTATATGTAACTCTTGTGATCTTAAATACTGTAATAGGTCTAAAAGGAGTTATAAATAACATACCTCAGGAGGCCTAATAAGCCCTAAAAGAAGTAATTTGACATTTGCATCTGTCAATTTTGTCTCAGAGATAAAAAAGGGTAGTATTTAAACGAGCGACAATAAATTCAAGTTAAAGATGTAAAAAATACTGAATATGTCTTACTGAAATACTAAGTGGGCGACAAACAGTGGGCGAATACAAATGTTTAAAACAGCGACTTGATTAGTACTTTGGCAACATAGTCGATGTCGCCTTGCAACATAGTCGATGTCGCCTTCATTTACGATGAAGAATAATATGCTAATATAGAAAAAATAGAACCCCAAATACAATTATAGTATGTCACAATATTATTACTGCAGCTCACAAAAACCTCCTAAAAGGTATTCCTCAAACCGGATAAATAGTTGCTTACTTAGTATGATAGTCGCCCATTCAGTATATTTTTCACCCGGTTAATTATTTCCCATTAAAAAAAAAAACAGAATTTATACGAAAAAGTTTTATATATATGGTTCTTGATGGTAACAGAGGCCGAAAGCGTGACGATAGCAATTGGAACAAACCGGCCAAGTGCGAGTCGGACTCGCGCACGAAGGGTTCCGTACCATTATCGCAAAAAAACGGCAAAAAAAACAAGTTTGTTGTAAGGGAGCCCCACTTAAATATTTATTTTATTCTGTTTTTAATATTTGTTGTTATAGCGGCAACAGAAATACATCATCTGTGAAAATTTCACCTGTCTAGCTATCACGGTCCATGAGATACAGCCTGGTAACAGACAGACAGACGGACCGTGGAGTCTTAGTAATAGGGTCCCGTTTTTACCCTTTGGGTACGGAACCCTAAAAGTGACAAAAATTTTATGGGAACGATCAATCATTTGGCATTATGACCATCGTCATCACTGATATCAAATGAAACTTTTCTAGAGCATCAGATCGGTATTAAAATTAACCAATGATAATCACAAGGCGGCTTTATTCCTTCCATCGACCTTCCGCTTACTGCCTTTAACATAAATACCGCAGCCTCGTAATCCCAGTAGATCATAACACATAGTTTGCAACCACAACTATGTGGCACAATTTTCTAACAACTTGTGAACGTACAAATAAGATCACTGTTGGCCTTGACTAATTCCTGAGTAACTTTATAGGTAGAAGATTATTAAGATTAATTTGGTAGAACTTTTCAAAATGGTGATATGTGGATCACCAGTCATTAGTCATATGCTTATATGGCTGCGAATCCCAGGATCAAATCTAGGGTTGAGCTAAAACTTTTACAGGGTTTTTCTATAGAGTTGTTTTTAGTAGTTGCCTGAGGCCCTAGACAAGTGACATTCTATCATCGATAGCGATTGTTAATAAAAAACTTTTTACAAAAAAATACTACCGACTTCCAAATAAAAAAACAACAAAGTGAAAAATAACTTTATTTTTGAAAGTCACCGACTTTCGTAGGTACCAATTTATTGCGTAATGGACACTGACTTCCAAAATTAAGTTATTTTTCACTTTGTAGTTTTTTTTTATTTGGAAGTCGGTAGTATGTAAAAAGTTTTTTTATTTTTTAATTTTTTAGTGGAACTTGCCTAATAGGCAATTTGTTCATTAAGGTACCTATAACGCCAGAATAGATTACCCGAATATCATGAAACATGAACATAACCGGTGAAATGAGAGATCTGCGTACCCCTTAAGAACCTATTGGCGTGATGTTATGTTACGGGATGGTATAAACAATAAACAGGCATGCGATTGCAGCAATCCCGAGAGATTTGCCGTTATTTATTGAAGAGTTCTGTTGTATATCTTCGAAATTCTTCATCAGATCTTCACCAAATTAAAATGGGACCAATTTCAGAACATACTTTTTTAAACAGAAAAAGAATTTCCAAAATCGGTCAACAATTGATGGATATCGGTGAACATACTTAAAAACATACATAATGTCGAATATAGAACCTCCTCCTTTTTGGGAATTCGGTTACAAAGGCATAATGTATGGAATTGACAAGCGATATCGAAAAATCATCTGGTTAAACCCCCCACCATTTTGACATTTTGGCTACCGCTTTCTACTGGAGCTACTGGACTTGAGAATTAGGCGGTGCCAAAACCATGTGCTTAGTAGATTAGTTCCTTCAGATTGGCTGCCACTCTGTCACCGAAATTCAGTCAAGGGAATATTAACTATTCACGTCCGGGTGTGTCCCGGGGGACTGAAATTTGACATTATACATCTCTGGAGACTGAAAAGTAGCTAATGTAATTGCCTCAGAAGCCGTGCATATTACCGAAAGTTGGAACAAGGAGGAAAATCATAATAAAGGAGAAAGTTTTAAAACCATCATGGTTTTAAAACTTTCGTGGTCACGACCTCTAGTATTGGGAGAACGACGCAAAGAGGAGACTTTTTTCAAGACCCTCCTTTCAGCAGCTTTAAACTACTCATAGAACACACAACTTTTATACATTTCTAACCTCGATCAATAATACACTAGATGCAAAATCTCGAATAATTCTCTTTACAAAACTGTCGCCAATTGTGTTCCTATGTAAATCTAGGAATTCTAGTTGAAATAAATGTACGTTAATGCAAATTCAACCTTAAAAACAATACTTAAAGTTGCTTTAACAAAGCTATATACAAAAAGCAATAAAAATGTATGACCTTTCTTCGCCGCTCGACATACATCTCAACAAATTTAATCTCACACGCATGTTTTAAAGTGTAAATTACAAAGTTCTAGAACAGTCGATGTATGTTAGAATAGTTGGCGCGTTGTCGACGCAAATATTGGTCAAACAATCATAATATTTGGTTATTGATTCATAATTTACAATTTAATTCGGTTTTTACGGCATTTTGACGTCTCAATGTTGGCTATGATTGGACCATACTAATTTAAAATAAGACCACAAACCGTATTTGTGACCTTAAGTTTCGGCCCGTTTTTGAAACGCTTACCGGTCATCCAGTGTATTATTGATCGAAGATTTCTAACATATTACACTTCCGAATAATCCAATTACCATATCCCTTATATCTGTAATCCGAAACCCATATATGCCCGTACACTTAGGTTCGTGAATGATCGGAATGCCGACCAAGGCCGAGAGAGATTGAAATACGGCATTTTTCACAGTCCCCACCTCGTGATGTACCTGTGATTCATTTATGCAAATATGTAGCGTATAAATAAAGAACCCCTTTTTATGTATGCCAGTTATTTAGGGTAGGATTAATTTTAGCTTGAAAGGAGAGATGAGATTAGGTAAAAGTCGTGGTCTGGAGTTTTTAAGCAGAGTAATTTCAGACTGAAGAATTTGTGGATTTTTCTTATTCCATTTTATTAAATCTGACTATAGAAGACTGATACGGGTTTTTCTAAGACTTTAAATTATATTACAAATTGAACTTTATTTTTTCAGCGCTTTTTCAATTACAACGCTTTTTAATTTTGGAAAAATGCTTTTGAAAACTGTAAAATATTTCGACCAAAATAGCATAAGCGTAACGAAAACCAAAAAAAAAAGAATAAATTGTGTCCCTGATAGTATTCCCCATCGTCAAAAAAATTTTACTTCCATACACACTTTATCTCCTATTTAACATCTAATCCTAATGAGAAACAAATCCGATAGTCCTTCCTAATGCTCATCTTCATTGTTACCTAATAACATATTTTTCATACTATAGGTTTTGGAATAAAATCATCAACTTTTCACAAATTAAACACAAGACAGGTGATCCTATTGACTATTCAAAATCGTTAAATCACTAACAGCAGCTAAAGCACTTTTGACAATTTATCACATTAATTTTTCGATTCTTTCCATTCCTGAAGCTTGGTCTACCCATTCAAATTCCCATCCAATTAGCCAGGTAATGCCTGGAAAAGATTGCAAATTCTAACTCCACAAGGCTGGTATCACACGAAATTAGCATTGCATTAGTATTGTGGTCTAATTCTAAATGAAGTTGAAGTGCTTTTACTTAAATGTAGAGAACGTAGAGAACATTAAGTAGCTACACCAAAAAAGTGTAATGTACTTTAGTTAAGAAAAACTGTATGTTTAAATACGTATATACTTATCTATACCTAAGTATTAGAAAAAGGAAAAATTGTTCATGAAAAATTTCCACCATGCAATCGGAATGCAATCATAAACTCAATTTCTTTTAGTATTATATAACTGCACAGCACATGTGTAAGTACTATGTTCCGACTGTAAATCTTCCTATGTGTCGTTCGTTGACTTCTGTGTGCCCTGGCATTTGAGTGTGTCATGCTCTCTCTAATTTCTCTCTGATGGTGGCACATGTGTTGGATCATTCGGTTCCCTTCATGATGGTTGAGCTGAGTGGTGCCGATCCATGCGTCATATTCGTGAACGGGCGCCATCAGTTGGGATTGGTTATAACTTAGCTGCCTCGGCCTGTTAATGCATTTTTATGTTGAAATTCTTTGTTACTCTAGACGCTTTTACGTGCACGTCTTTTTGCATCGTTCTCACATATATGTATTTATTTTTCAACAAGAATGATGAAACCAAAAACTTGTAATTGAAACTGATGTAAAAGAGTGACCGTGGTTTCTTGCAAATTCTTCTCCATTGAGATCTACTGACGTTTGCGAATTTGCAACTAGAGTCATATTTTTTTTTTGTTTGACAATTCAAAAGTACCTTTAAGGTTTATTTGAAATAAAATATTTTGATTTTGATGTTGATTTTTGATTTGAATCAATAAAGAAGGAGTGTGCTTCGTGTTGTCAAAACAGATATGCAATCAGGGTGCATGTTTCCTCCCGATGCTTTTCTTCACCTTTGTCAGTGATGTCCAAGATAAACTTAGAAAGTACTTTGAAGGTACTACACAGATTTGAACCACCACGACCTCGCATTTTAAGATTCATTTAATGAGACTCTATACCAGAGTATAATAAGGTGCAAAACCACAATAAAACGTAAATCTCACTATAGTGTTAGAGGTCATAAAAACAGTGGAAATAAAAATGTGTAAGGGGCCACAATTTCCCTAGTATAACGCGGGACATATTAATTTTATAGGCGGTAATAACAGAAGCTTTTATGTGCTATAATATGATCTGCACAGTTTTATTGACAACCTTTGTAGTTTTCTAGGGCGAGGTTGGATAAGATTAGTTCTTCCTGTTTTTTTAATCGTTTTGGTAACAGAGGCCCTAGAAAAGTGACTATCAACAAAAGCATCGTGATAGCTATTTGAAAAAATCTTACGTGGCCAGTTACTGAATGATCGGTGATCGCTTCACCCGGCAAAAAGATACTCCTAAATACAACACCTAAGGCCGGTATTCCAGATGCTCATGCTCAATTGAATTCAAACTGGAAATGAACAGTTGTGATTTTTTGGCTTGTTTTTGACATTAACGTGCTCAAGTCCAAGCTTCTAGACGCCCCCAACGTTACCGAACTCTTTTAACACAAAATCTGTGAAATTGATTAGTGTTAGCATGTATTTGGAACGTAATCGTACTTACGGTCTCCTGCTCTATTGAGTACACATATGTCAAGCTGAAGAATCACATGCCAAACTCGAGAGTTGTAATTGGTTGGTAGTAGATTGGTAGTTGTGGCTAATTTTGAGTTTGAGTACAGTATGATCATCTGGAATACGGGCCTATGAGTTTGCTGATGCGTACTATGCGTCGGCCCAACTCGACGTACCGGCAGCAGGGTTTGGATGTGGAGCCGTATCACAATCAATTCTGTCCTCTGTGCCACAAAACATGCAGCCAACGTGACCTCCGCCATGCCATCGAGGATACCGTGTATGTGGCGAATTTTTGGGGCAAAAATTTTAAATGACTGTTGTGTTGAAGAAGAAGACTATTCGAAGCGAATCTAAGAAGCAAAGTTGATATATATTGTTAAAAGTTAAAAATATACGGCAACCCGCGCCCCCGCCTACGTTGTATAAGTAGTTCTCATCTTTGTAAATTATAGCCTATGTGTAACTCTTTTTTTTTTAATCTGTGCCCCATTCTAGTAACTTCTTCCTGTATCTTGGGTGCGTTTACAAACCTATAAACTCACATACACAACGGCCAGAACCGGAAAAACTAATTGTAGGTCATACAAATATTTGTTCCGTGCGGAAATCGAACCCGCGACACGCAGCGCAGCAGTCAATCGCTCAACCACTGCGCTAACCATGCGCCCAATTCTGATATATAAACTACATTTCTTTAAAGTTTCATCAAAATCGGTTCAGTAGTTTTAGCGTGAAAGAGTAACAAACATCCATCCATCCATCCTCACAAATTTTCACGTTTATATTGTAGTAGGCGCTATCAAAACTTTACGTGGTCAATCCACTGGTCAATGGTCGTGGTCAATGTTACTTGCGCTATCAAATAGCGCAAGTAACATTTTTGACAGTTTGACAATAGTTAATAATGGCAGAATATCAATACACGGAGTGAATGTGAATTCATATGGTGTTATTTGAAAACAAGTTGACGCTATATCTGATAGGACGTAACTGTTACTGCGTACATAATATACGCTTGCAACATCAAAGGGCTTTCCGATGCGTACCTACTATGCGTAGCAAATCCAAGCAACAGAGTTCATGAGGCGGTAATTTCAATATATATTTGAAATCAGAACCCAGAAATTGTGCTTGGGAATAGTTGTATTGATATTAATATATAGACAGGTGGTGTTGTACTTGACCTAGTCAGGAGTCCTATAAAGACGTCTCTTACTAAAAAATAAAAAAGTTAATTAAAAAATCAAAAACCCGACTGCTTAAGAAGCGAACTATAGAACGTAAACAACCAGAGAATCATGCTGTGCAGTCGGAGGCGAGGAGTCAGCTAGCGAATATGTATCATATTCGCTAGCTGGATGACCAAAACCTGATGTGTCCTCCGAAAAGACATAAACAAGAAGAAAATCATGCTGTGCAGACAGCATGATTTTCTTCTTGTTTACGTTTTTTTAGTTCGCCCCTTAAGCAGTCGTATTTTTTGATTTTTTATTTTAACTTTTAACCCGACTGCCGAAGGAGAGTAATGAGTTTTTTTATTAATAACTTTTAAGTTAACATTTCATTTTCGAATTATGTGCATTTAAATATATAAGTGTTTTATATTTTTGAAACCACCTCTTACAACCCTCTATTTTGGGCCCCACAATATGGCGCCCAAAATCCACCCTTTTTCCATTTTAATGTAGCCAGTGACACTCGCAAGGTTAAGACGAATCGATTGACGTAAGAATAATCAAAATCGGCCAACGCGTTTGGCCTCTACAACACCACATAGGAACATACATACATACATAGACTGATAAAAACATTACCCTCCTTCGGCAGTCGGGTAAAAATCGGCCAGGTGCGTGTCGGAATTCGCACCTTTAGAGTTCCGTTCCAATTTATCATCATCATCATCATTTCAGTCGAAAGACGTCCACTGCTGGACATAGGCTTCCCCCAAGTGTCGTCACAATGACTGGTTCCGTGCGTTTCGCAACCAGCGGATCCCCGCAACCTTCACCAGATCAACGGTCCACCTTGTGGGAGGCCTTCCAACGCAACGTCTTCCGGTTCGCGGACGCCACTCCAGAACTTTTCAGCCCCATCGGCCGGCAATCGGTGTCAATTCATCAATATTTTGGTATTTATTAGTAAAAAATACGTAATCACAAACATTTTCACAAAATTTGAAGTTAATAGGTCAATGGCAACTTAAAAAAAAATCTTCGGAACAAAATGTGTGACAGACGATGGACAGACGGACAGACAGAAGGACACGTGATTGACAACAATAGGGCTCCGTTTGGACCCTTTGGGTATGGAACCCTAAAAATATTTGTGTCACAAATTATGATTTATATTTCGACATACCTTATACAAAATTTTAAAATGTATATAACATTCTTATAATGTACCTAGTTTTAATTTGCATGTACCTAGCTTATTCTTTAATATTTCTACACCAGCAAAGGTAGTATGTAAACAATGACCATATACTGAGAAATAAATATTTACTTATTTACAAAACAATCATTCTGTCTAGCCTTTTCTCAACTAAGTTGTTGTTAGCTTCCAGTGTATCATTATGCAGCTAAATATTTGACATGGAGTAATCAGCAACTCCTTATTTAACCTTCATAGTCTAGAGCCGTTAATATTGTCAATTACAATGTTGAACTTCAAATTATCCGCCTCATTGACACCACAAACATTAAGTTTGTTGTCACTAAATACTTAAAAGACATGACAATCTTTCCATAAAATCCATCCAAAATCTTTCCATGACACTCAAGAACTTCTTCACTATCGTTCTCGAAGAGACGTAAAAACTTGTTCCTTCCGATACGAAGGTTATACCGCCTCGCGAACTTTATCACTGTATGGGCTATAAAACGGAGCCTATATAATTTATAACTATATTAGAATCACACTCGCGTTGAGAATCGTGTGAAGTTTTGGAGTAAGAGTGTTAGCAATATGTTTTGGTTCTCTAAGCTTTAATTTTTCCATTCACTAAATAAGACTACAGATATAAATATTTTGCCCTTTGTAGTTAGATTTTTTTGTTATTATCTCTACAGAAATGTTCATTAATACCTTCCGTGTACCCAGGGTACACTGCATTTTACTTCCTGACTAAAGGTGTAGGAATCTCTCGGGTATGAATTGATATAACATCACACGTTTGTTTTGTGCAAACGTGTGATGTTATACCAAATCATACAAAATGGAAACGGTTACGAATTTACGAATTATACTCACCAAAAGGCCCTACATGATTCCTACGGTATTATTCCAATTTTGGTTTAACATTAACGAAACAATCACTACTTTGTAACAACGATTTGTCAACTGTGTTATGTTCAATTAAAACAAATTGAGTCATCAAAAGTTTTGAATCCGAGGACTATGTAATGTCTGAAGTGTACTTTTATCTGCACTTCTGAGGACTTAAAAACGCCAGTGAAGCCGCGATTGGTGTGACTTATTACTGGGCCCAACTCATTTAGTTACAGAGTTGTATACAATGATATTCTAGTAAACAGATACGTTACACACTCACAAAACAACAGAAAAAAGTGTTCCGCACAGCAGCGGCAGCACACATACACACTTTTCATTCATCTGACATTTCACTATAAGTTGAAAGAGATAGCTTGATAAAACCAACAAGAAAAAAAGAGACGGCTAGTGTTTGTCATTTGCGTGTGAATGTAAACAAACATTATTGTGACCATAAATATTTTTTTCTTTTTCTAATCTCCAAATATCAGAATATTAGAAAAAAAAAATTACATTGAAGTGTATTGCGTACTTACATATGGTATGAGATCCCTTCTGTTTTATGTACTTTGGTATCATAATTGGTACACTTTCTAAATACACACGATGGTATGTTTTTGGCTTCGCCATGCGTGACATAGACTAAAGACTATACGTCCCAATTGGGACGTATTCGAGTCTTCACAATGCGCGCGCTTATAACATATCTGTTTACTAGAATATCATTGGTTGTACATATAACATCAGCACGAACAGAAGGTTTTTTTTTTAATTCCAACATTTACCTATTCGGAAATCAACAAAGAAGAAAAGGTAGACACACAAACATATTGCGGTAACAACCAATATTATAACACACGAATCTGGCATGCAGAGCAAGGATTAATCGAATGTCAATCAACGTGTATGCCAGGCACTCGACTACATTGCGGATTTAGAGCAACGAGTATTCCATGAATGTACCCGGGGCGTCGAACTTGGCGTGAGCTCGAATTATTGTAATACCTTGTACGAAATTATTACAATAAGGTTTATAAGGTTGTATTAAATAGGTTTCTGTTGGTATTTAGTCGATTTTATGTGAGCAAAAATTAATCGATACATTTCAAATAATGGCAACACTGTCATTACATGTTCACTATAAAACCAACAACCACTCTCAGTTCGTTCCTTTTTCTCTATTGCCTGTGCTAGGAATCAGACACAAAACTTCTCGCTGAATTGAATTCTCGTTAATTTGAATATAACGAACATTTTAAATTCAAAGTCTGCATTTTAATTCACGTCCATAACCTGATTTCCTATAGTTTCCTAAGCACTTATTATTGTGAACAAGAAAAATTGGAACAAAACCAGTACCTCATGGTACTGGTTTTGTTAATAAATCATTGTCATAACTTACAGTATATTTATGAAAATCTTTTATATGCCCATAAAAATATAAAATTGTTTAAAAAATACAGTGATATCCATAACATAAACACTAGGAACAAACACAAATTTGTAGTACCTGCAACAAGGCTCACGAAAATAGGTGGCTCGTTTAGATGTCAATGTGTACGCTTTTATAATAAGCTTCCAAGCCACGTACAAGATCTAAGTCTTAATAAATTCAAAACATTCATTAAACGTAAGTTGTGCCAGAAAGCGTTTTATACAATTAAAGATTACGTTGAGGACAAACAGGCTTGGGATTGAGCTGCTCCAGTAAATTTTGTTTTTTTTTTTTTATATATTTTTTACCGTGAATTTTGTTTTTTTTTGTTTTCTTGCAATGACAAGAATATTTACTTTTTAAAGTATTATATTATTTTATTTTAATTTCTTTTCTAATTGTTGTGAATGTGAAGACTATGTGGATCATACTTTTTGTTTGTTTTTAATTTTTTATCTAAGTTAGTTTTAATCATGGTCTGGCAGTTTGAGTAGTTTGTGCGGCCTACCCGAATGTCCTTTCTTTAGTATTGTTCGTCGAATCGTTGAGCTCCTTAATTTCTGAGTTGAGCTGCACGGTTATTGACAAATGCGTGCACTGACTGGACAGGTCCACTCAATCTGGCTGGTTCTTTCCTCAAAAGACCATTTCAGACTTCAGTCTACATGGTCTTCACATGATCTAACCAAGATTTTGTCTGGACTTTAAAAGAGACTGTGACCTCTGAGTTTGTTTCGGCCTTTCTTCTCAGAGTAGTCAGATAGGAAACGCCGACTTCATCTAGTTTTAAAAAATATGATCGACATGTAAAAGTGTTTGTACAAACCTACTTACAGAAATAAACTCATTTATCATTTATCATTTATCATTTATCATTTACATAAGAACGTGAACGGATTTCGTATGTGAGATATTTCTTCTAGGTCACTGGTTATTCCATCTTTGGATATATTCGAATTTACAAGTATTTAGAGTACGAGCTCCAGGCTTTGGAGTACCCATATGACGAGTTACAGGTGTTGGTGAAATAGATTCTTGGTAAATGAAATTGGAGGGCCTAGAGACCTAGACAAAGTGACACTGTATCAACAATAACGTCTGTTAACAAAAAATGAAACCAACTTCCAAAACAAAACACGGAAGTCGTTGTCTTTGGTACCTATTTCTTTTCGTTTTTGACACCAACTTCCGAAAAGAAAGTTATAGCTTTGTAGTGGTTTGTTTTAGAAGACGGTTTAATTAATTTGTTTGTTAAAAAGTGTTTCATTTATTTTCCTCTTTTTAGTTTTGGTACCTTATATTACCATGAAAATATACATTATTAAGGATAACTCAAACACTTTTCATCAGATATTGATCAAATTTGAAGGGGACCACATGAGAAGCACCAGCTTCCCAATAAAATATAATCATCAAAATCGGTTCACTTAGTAAAAAGCTTCTGAAGTAACACATAAAAGACATACAGTCGAATAGAGAATCTCCTCCTATTTGAAATCGGTTTAAAAGTACAAATTGTAGAGGTTGACATGCGTTGTCGCGTTACGTGGTTTATTCCAAATATTTTGGAGTTTTGATAATCGATGTCGCTGATTGATCCTAATCGGACATGGCTGTTTCAGGAGGTTCCTGTTCAGGATAAGGCGGGCGGAAACGCTCGGGTATCACCATTGTGTGTATCGTCCGAAGGACACGGTGCAGCATACGGTGGAGTTCTGCCCCGCTTGGGCAGAGCACCGCCGTGTCCTCTTGGAGGCTATCGGCGTTAGCTACATCTCGCGTCCGGCCCGGGTTCAGGCCATGGTACGGGGCGAGAAGACATGGGAAGCTGTAACCTCCTTCTGCGAAGCATTAATGCTCACGATGTGGAGTCCAGGTGGAACGCGTCAGGGAGAAGCCCTCACCACCCATCGGCCGATTCCCGGTCACCATAGGCGCGGGCTTGCTTACGGCGAATAATGGGCAGCTCGTCAACCGATAAGGACCAGGCCCGGGTCGGCGGCACGTAGTGTTCCACACGCGCCTCAAAGAGATGTCAGCAAAAACTGACGGGGTCCGCTAGGGACCTGCTGTCTGGGTCCCGGATAAATTTGAAATATATTTAACGCGGCCCTGGCCCAAGCAACTGAAGGAACACGGGTGGGTTTTAGTTAAGGGTATAATTTAGACGGTCATCAAAAATATTTTTAAGACTAAGCTTAGGCACCAAATAAAATAAACAACTCCAAAAAAAGTCAATTGACTTTATTAAAAGGGCCCTAAAGTATATAATATTATGATCCAAAATAAATAAAATAAAATCAGAAAAATCGCAAACCTCGCACAAATATTATTTTTGGTTCCTAAAATGGATCAACGGTCACCAAATTCTTATACCGGGTGTATTCGTGTTTTTAACGAATTAGTCCAAGAGCGAGCGAAGCGAGCTCAGGAGCTTAGGGCACCCCGACACGGACAGGTTAGGTTCGAACGAGATGACGGGAGCTGAAGTGAGCGAGCAAAGCGAGCGAACTCGGCTCCCGTCATCTCGTTCGTGTTAGGTTACTTTAGACCCTGCGGACGGAAATAGGAGCCCCGCGCAGCGGGGCTCCGTCGACTTTAAAGGCGTCCATATATTTTTTTGGCAGTCAATAATACGAAAAAATGGATTTATTTCATAATATTTTAGGAAACGTTATTTGGTGACCATTTATCCATTTTGGTAACCGTTTAGAATTTTTTTGGTAGTAAAATAGGTACTTTTTTGGGCGGTGTTTAAACACAAGCCTTTAGTTAATAAAAGTCTGACACGCCCTCTTATACCACCCAGAGCGGAAGAAGTAATTGGATGATTGCCCAAATAAAAAAAAATAAAAAAAATGTGTGGCAAGGTATTAAAACATTCAAAATAAATCACGTGAATCTAGTATTTATTCTAGAATCCTTAACACCAAAAATATCTGCTCCCTCTCTTACTCACAAAACAAAAATCTTCTCCCATTATATTTTATTCCGAATCTCTGACGGTTTTAAAGAACACTTGTCGAGTAATCCGGCTGACAACCGGCTGTACAGTAGTGGGGATTAACCGTCTTCCAGACACGGTTCCGACACGTTTCCCGGACCGGCCGGATTAGTTACTGTGGGGATTCTTCATTCCCGTTTGCTACTTTTATTGCGGGCGCTGACTTGAACAAAATCTTGGACAGGAATGGCGTATAGTAGAGGAGAGAGAGAAGGTCTAGTTTGTATTTATGGTCTACACGTATGGATAACATCATCTTGTTTTGGTGAAGATCACGGATCCTAGTAGACGTATGCATGAGCAATCTTCATAGGCTTTTAGCTTACACCATTCTGCTGGACTGGTGACCAATGTGTCTTAGTAGTGTATTATTGGGGGTTCTGCATCACTTGCTCTCGCTTCGCTCGAGCGCGTTATGCAGAACGCCCCAATAATACACTACTACTATGGTCTGCCTCAAATTTGCAATACGGGCTGAATATTTTTATTTCATTCAACGGTGCGATGTCGAACATTGGAATAAATAATAGCGCGTTATGCAGAATGCCTCAATCAACGGTGCGATGTGTACTAAAAATTTATAAACAACCATATCAAGTTCGACTCGTTTGATCAACTTATGTCCCTATATTTTATATTACTTGACGAAAGTGTGATGCTTTTAAAGTAGTTAGGTAAAACAATGTAGAGTGCATCAATTAGTAGTTCAAGAATTTACTTGCATTTTATCTATTTTATTCTTTGGTCTAGCGATTTTAATTTTGCAATTGTTGAGCATGAGGAACCCAGTTTGATTTCCAAGGTCCAGTGTTATTTTATTTTCTATAACGTAATTCTTAATAGCGAGTAGTTTGGATCTGCACCCGATAAATTCCAGCAGGTTCATTAGGCACATGGGAACCGACGTTACACTTTATGCTATTAAAAAATAATAGATATCAACAGACTATTAGCACAAAGCCAAGAATAAAACGATACGATCCTAAGATTTCTTTCGTTGACAGACATACATTTTACAGACAGCCAGACCCGGAGCTAGTTGTAGATCATACAAATATTTGCTGTGTGGGAATTGAACCCACGACACGTAGGGCAGAAGTCAATCTAACCACTGCACCAATCGTACCTCCTTACCATTAAGTAAGTACCTAAAGAATGTTTTGAGCCAGGCTCATACTTGCTCATTTTTCAGAGTATTATTATTATTAAATTAAATAATGGTAAAAATAAAACATGAAAACAAAATCCAGACCGGAACAAATACTTATTTGTTCCGTGCGGGAATCGAACCCGCGACACTTGGGACATTTAGTAGCAGCACGTTTATAAACTAATATTTACATTGTGATGCAGCGAGACGAGCTCTTAAGCAATGCGCCATACGTGTCGTCGAAAAATGTGACAAAATACTGGATCGCTTTGAAGATTGGGAGATTTACGATAATCCTTGAATGTAAAATGCCATACATTTTCCTAAATGTAATGTCTAGGCTTAACTTATTTTGGTAAGTGTTTACAAAACCTCTTGCTACCATTTTAATGTGAGACTTCATAGACCGATATTGAATGGTCAAGGTACATGCAACTTCCTTTTTAGATTTTCGTCTCAGATTGCTGCGACAGAGTGTCGCCACCGCCCCAAAAATGGAATTGTAGGCTGTGTGCATAGTGTCTAATAAAGAACAAATGATTATAGACCTTATTTAAGGAGTGATGAAAATATAATTTACAAGTCAAATATTAGTGAAACATTAAAACAATAGTTGCAAATATTAATATAATCGCTACCTTACGTAAAAGTGTTATAAATAAGTCCCTTCAATGACGCATCCATCAATCATAATCAGTTATTTGTGAATTGTTGGTGTTCTTGTGTTGGTGACGAGTTCCATCATCTTCAGTGATTAAGTGTGCAAATTTATATCTTCCACAACAAGTATGTACGTATCACATTATTTTTTTGTATAACTTACTGCACTTGCAATTTAGTGATGGTAAATGCAATAATCGAAAGTTAAGTCTAGGGTTCGATTCCCAATTTTAAGTATTGTTTATTTACGGGTTTAAACTTACTAGTAACTCAGTGATGATGTAGACTACAAGTATAACTGCTGAACGTAAAATCTTTGGCTCGACTCCAAGGTATAAATATTTAATGTGTTAATTGTTTTTATTTCTTACGTTCCCTGTAGCCCATTCAACATCAGTGTCACCGTCGAATGCAAAGTTTTGGGTTCGATTCCAGATCTAATTAAAATTTATTATTGAGTTATTTTGTTTGCTTCTCGTGCAGTGGTTTAATAACCGTTACTACCATTTCACAACATGAAGTATTGACGCTGAGTTCTAGAACCAAATAACGACTTATTCAATTTTCTAAGTATTCAAGGATCGATTTCCAGATAGAGAAAATTGTTATAGAGAGTGTTCTATTACTCTGTCTATCCTTTTAGGAATCGTTCATTTGTATAACTTCTTATATACTATTTCTTTTTATTTTAGGTCGACATTTGTGAATCCATTTGAATCCGATGTAGAGTCGCATCCCAACGAGCCCTCTACATCGTTTAAACCAAAAAGAAATACAAAGCCGAAAATAAAAGTGGCTAAAGGCAAAGGCAAATCGAAGAAAGTAGCTGCGGCCTCAACTCCACCTGTAAAAGAATTATTTGGCAGTGAGTCTGATTCCGAAACCGATACTTCACCAAAGAGGCCTAAGAAAATCAAGCGGATTTGTGTGGCTGATTCCTCGGTGAGTAAAAAAAATATATATTTCATCAAACATGTGTTTAAGATTTATAATTACCTATAGGATTTCAATCTGACGGCTTGTTCCCACTGCTGGGACACAGGCCTCTCCGTGAGAGGGAGTGGGCCCGGGTGGCGGATACATGGGCCCTGTGCACATATCTTAAAATGTTTGGTTCTAGGACATGCCGGTTTCCTCACGATGTTTCCCTTCACCGTTTTGAGAGCAGTGGTGACGAAATAATTTACTCAAAGTAAATCGCTAGCCTGGGTTCGAACCCACAACCTACAATTTGTAAGTCACAGTCGTTACCACTGGGTCACCACTGCTCTCCTCTGCTCCTCTCAAATATGTTTATCTAATGCTATTTTATAACAATGTTTACAGGAGGAAGAGGGAGATCTTGAACCGGTGAGGGCAGCTGCACTGCGATCGTCCCTGTCCAGAAGAACAGCTTCTGGAAACTCCTATCAGCAGGACCTAACACGGAGCGGTGATTATTATATCGAGCTCCGTATTTATAACCATAGGGACGCTGAAAAATTCGGAAAGGACCGATGGAAGCAAGCGCTCCTCACGTATAGGGCCTCTGTATACTCCGATTCAGCGACTTGGCGCGCCACTAATAATCTTGTATCTGCAGCGAAAGCAGAATTTAAGGGCGTGCAGCCTGTTCTGTATCCAAATAATATTATTTGATGGAATAAAATAATATTATTGTGATACCTATTTTACTCATATACTCTTCTTTATACTTATATTAAAACATTACTTATTAAACGAATGTAATCCACAATATTATTTACATTAGGTATTAAATTGTGATTTATTTACAGGAAGCTCAAATATATGAAACATTAAAAATCTAAATACTCGACACTAAGAATACTCGATACTATTTCAATAATAATATTCGATTTGTAATTTGTTTGTAACTTTCATCCACTTTAAAATATCATATTTAGAATACTCGATACTGACTTATACTAAAACATTACTTATTAAACAAATGTAATCCATATAATATACTTATTAATATTATTTTCATTATATTATTAATTGTGATTTATTTACAGGAAGCTCAAATATATGAAATATTAAAAATCTAAATACTCGATACTAAAAATACTCGATACCAAGAAAACTCGATACTTAGAATACTCGATACTAAGAAAACTCGATACTAAGAATACTCGATACTAAGAAAACTCGATACTAAGTATACTCGATACTAAGAATACTCGATCTGAGAAAAATTCAACAATGAGAAAACTCGATACTATTTTAATAATAATATTCGATTTGTAATTTGTTTGTAACTTTCATCCACTTTAAAATATCATATTTAGAATACTCGATACTGACTTATACTAAAACATTACTTATTAAACAAATGTAATCCATATAATATACTTATTAATATTATTTTCATTATATTATTAATTGTGATTTATTTACAGGAAGCTCAAATATATGAAATATTAAAAATCTAAATACTCGATACTAAAAATACTCGATACCAAGAAAACTCGATACTTAGAATACTCGATACTAAGAAAACTCGATACTAAGAATACTCGATACTAAGAAAACTCGATACTAAGTATACTCGATACTAAGAATACTCGATCTGAGAAAAATTCAACAATGAGAAAACTCGATACTATTTTAATAATAATATTCGATTTGTAATTTGTTTTACATTTAAACTTTCATCCACTTTAAAATTCATACAAAAAATACTCGATACTAAAAATACTCGATACCAAGAAAACTCGATACTAAGAATACTCGATACTAAGAATACTCGATACTAAGAAAACTCGATACTAAGAAACAGAATACTCGATATTAAAAATACTCGATTCTGAGAAATCTCAACATTGAGAATACTCGATATTATTTTAATTATAATATTCGATTTGTAATTTGTTTTACATTTAAACTTTATCCACTTTAAATTTCGTTTTTTAATAATAATTTACAGGAAATTAATATCCGAAATCCAGAATATTTAAATACTTTAAGATAGTTTTTGCAATTACAATTATCTAAATATGTTTTTCTGTGAAGTCTGTAACGTTTCAGTTCCGAAATATTCTGCACACAAAAAAACTAATGTACACAAATCGAATTGCTTATTACAGACACGTTTTGATAATGTTCATATAATAGCAACAGCTTTTAGAAATCGGATAATCAGTTATAGAGTGAATCCTAGAATGGTTAACGTTTCACTTGAATTATTTTTAACACAAATTTCTGAAACGATTTGTTACCTTATCAAAGACCAGATGAAAAAACATAAATCGGTAAAAGTTAATTTTGAACTATTTGTTTGGTATATATTACCAAAAAATTATGAAAAATCTTTAAAGTCATTTAACACAAAGTATAATGTAGTCGTGCAAAACACAGATATTTTGTCCTTATATAAATCATTTTGTGGTAAACTTATTTGTAAATGTTCCGAATTTGAACTGTCTGAGTCAGGTTGGACAATTGAGTCTATCAGTCATTTAGAAATTAATATCGTAAAATATAATCCTTTGCGAGGTGGTTCTTATTTACCATTGCCTAAACGTATTGTCAATACTAAATCATGCCTAAACATAAAAAATGAAGACCAACATTGTTTTCTTTGGTGTATTGTAGCTGATATGTTTCCGGCAAAGACCAATCCAAACAGAACTTCTTCATATCCACATTATTCCGAATTATTTAATATTTCTGACATGAGTTTTCCCCCTAGTTTCAATGACATTAAGCGCTTTGAAATAAACAATTCTAATATCAGTATCAATATATACGGTTTAGATAATAATGTTACAGTTACAGGTCCCTTATATAAAACAAAATCACGTCGTTTATACCATGTCAATTTGCTTTACATTAGCAACAATAGAAAGAGTCATTTCTGTTTAATTAAAAGCTTTGAAAAACTTGTACACAAGCAATTGACCCAACATAAAAGTAAAATATATTTATGTGATGAATGTTTTATTTACTTTCACACTGAAGAGAAATTGAATTGTCACGAATGTGCCGGAATACAAACCATATTACCTGAGAAGGGTACTGAAATAAGTTTCATAAATTATGAAAGAACTCAAAGAGTACCAATAGTGATTTATGGTGATTTTGAAAGTTTATTGCGTGAATATTCTGACAAACATAAATCAACACATGTAGAAAATATTCAAGTTCATGAGGCTACGTGTTTTGCTTACTATATTTGTTGTAATTCAAATCCCGAATTAAATGATTTCGTATCTTACCGAGGGCCAGATTGTTCTAAGAAATTTGTCAAATCTTTGACTAATGATGTAAAACGATTATATAAAGTATTATTAGAGAGTGAAAATATGATACCGCTTACTGAGGATGAACATAGATGTTTTATCAACAGCACTGAGTGCCATATTTGTAAAAATAAGTTTTCGTGTAATGATAATATTGTTAAGGACCATGATCACTTTACTGGAAAATATAGAGGACCTGCGCATGATATATGCAATTTAAATGCAAAGCAATGCACTTTTATACCCATAGTGTTTCATAACTTATCCGGTTATGACAGTCATTTATTTATTAATGAACTTTCAAAGATAAACGGTCGAATTCATCTCATACCGAGAACTAAAGAGAAATATATTTCATTTACAAAATTCATAACCATCAATGCAACAAATGTTGTAAAATTGAAATTTATTGACTCATATAATTTTTTAAGCTCAAGTATGGACAAATTGGTTAAGACTATGAACCCTGAAGATTTCAAACATTTAAAATCTTTTTTTAATAATAATACTTTATTTGATATTGTTCGAAGAAAAGGCATTTATTGTTACGATTACATAGATTCCTGGGAACGATATGATGAGAATAAATTACCAGAACCGTCAAAATTTTTCAACAAACTTACATCTGAATCTATATCTGATAAAGACTATGAGCATGCCTTAAATGTTTGGAAAACTTTTGATATAAAAAATTTGGGTGAATATACCGATTTGTATCTTAAATGTGACGTTTTACTTCTGTGCGATGTTTTTGAAAAATTTAGGAAAATGAGTTTAAATAATTATGGTCTGGATCCTTGCTATTACGTTTCATCACCATCCTTAAGTTGGGATGCTATGTTATTGTATACTAAAATCAAGTTAGATCTAATCTCTGACTTAGAAATATATCAAATGATAGAAAAGGGTATAAGAGGAGGACTTGCTCAATGTTCACTCAGATATGCTAAGGCAAATAATGAATATCTTACCGACTATAATAGTGAAGAACCTGATAGTTTTCTAATTTATCTTGATTGTGTTAATTTATATGGATATGCTATGATGCAAAAGCTTCCAGTAGGAGGATTTAGGTTTCTCCTTCAGAAGGAAATATTAAATTTTGATGTTATGAGCTTATCATCTGATTCTGATATTGGATTTATATTAGAAGTAGATCTTCATTACCCTGACTACTTGCATGATAACCATTCCGATTTACCATTTGCGCCCGAAAAATTTGTTCCGTTCTGTAGTCGAAATGCTAAACTTATTGCTAATCTTTTCAATAAACATAGATATGTTATTCATTATATTCATTTAAAAGAATGCTTAAATAATGGTTTACAACTGTTAAAAATATATAGAATATTAGCATTTCACCAAAGTAAATTCTTAGAATCATATATTTCTTTAAATACTGGGCTGAGGCAAAATGCAACTTCTGATTTTGAAAGAGATTTTTTTAAAAAACAAAATAATTCTATATTTGGAAAAACCATAGAGAATAAAAGAAAACAAGTTGATGTTAAGCTCGTAAATATATGGAGAGACAAATCTAATCGAACTAAAAAGTTTTACGGGGCTGAAAAATATGTTAGCGCACCTAATTTCAATAACTTTTCTGTTATTTCAGAATCTCTTGTAACAATTCAAATGAACCAAACAAAAATAGTTTTAGATCGTCCAATCTATATCGGATTTAGTATTTTAGAAATTGCAAAATGTCACTTATATAAATTCCACTATTCGGTCATGAAAAGAATTTACGAAAATAAATTAAAGCTTTGCTATACAGACACTGACAGTCTGCTATATTTAATACAGACAAAGGATTTTTACGAAGACTTAAAAGCACATTTAAAATATTTTGATACTAGCAACTTTGAAAAAGATAATGTATTTAATATACCAATGGTTAATGCTAAAACACCTGGTTACTTCAAAGATGAGATGGGTGGTGAAATTATATCAGAATTTGTAGGTTTGGGAGCAAAATTATACTGTATAGATTCTAAAATTTCCACTTTAAAGAAAGCTAAAGGTGTTAAGAAATGTGTTACAAAAAAGCTGAATATAGAAAAATATAAAAAGGTTTTACTGAACAATGAAATACTCAGAGATGATATGTGTATTATTAGATCTAAGAATCATAGAATTTTTACTCAAAAGATAAATAAAGTAATTTTGTCAAACAGCGATGATAAACGACAAATAATGGCTGATAAGATAACAACCTTACCATGGGGTCATCATAAAACAATATTTTAAATGAAAACAAATTATTGATTTTTTCGAATATTATTTATTGCATGTATTTGAGCATCTTGTATTAATAATACCTAACTTGAATTGTTAGTTTGTAGTTTAAGTACTAATAATTATATATTTTAATATAATATGTGAAATAAATAAATTATGTAATCTTACAGCAGTTGTTTGATTTATTCATACTGTCTTATTATACAGGTATAACATGAACCCGATTAATTTAAACATTTCTTTTTGATTTAACAATAATACATTCAAATAATAATTAAATTCACTTTTACAATAATAACAATAACAAACATTACACATTAGATTTGCTTAACTTTTGTACTATTTTACTAACTAAATGATCAGTTTTGTCAACAATATCGTCATAATCACTTGTCACTAAATACTGCACATTCACACTCGCATTATCAGTTTCAGTGTCTATTTCTTCCATATCACGGCCTTCCAAATCAAAAACCATAATTTTTATTAACTGGCGAACACGTCCTTGCTCCTTACGCATGATAAAAGAAGAGTTTTTAAAAGATTTACTTTTTTTCTTCTTGAATCTTCGTTCCTCTATTTTTTTCTTTCGACTCTCCTCACATGTTTTAGCTGCTACTTCCGCATACCAGCTCTCCCCATCTTGAGCATAGTAAAACGGATTGGTGACAGGGTCTGAGTCTTCTATCGCATTCTGAAAGAATACTAAGAATATTATAACTAAACAGCATGAACTATGGATTTAATGTTTGATTTAAGATAATCTTATTAGTTACATACCGCTAAATTTTGCGGGGCAGTCATATCTACAACGGGGCTGTACGATGGTGAGTGTGACATAATTCTGTAAAAAAAAAAAGGGATGCATTACATACTTATTATTATTAGTTTAAATAATTAATTAATTAAATTAAAAAAAAAACCTTACCTTGAAAATATAAAATCGTTAACAAAACGACCTCCTTATGCATAGAACACCAGCTGTGAAGTGATCGCTTATTTTTATAACACGTGCAAAAATTATTTGATTTGCGATGAGTAATATGGATCATTACGTAGCTCTTAAATATACATACCTATCTTGTAAGATGAGACTAGAACCATTCCTGTTGGGACAAGTCTAAAGATAGCCCCAAATAAAGTATATATGTTTATGTTAGTTAATAATTAAATTAATTGACAAGATGAAGTTGATCAAACAACCCATATCACTTAACGTTAAAAATATAAATCTTGGTGAGTCTCCTAAAGAGATTAGACATAGCGCTTTGTTGCCAAATACGATTCGTTGTATAATTTGCGGCCCCTCAAATTGTGGTAAAACAAACGTTGTGATCAGTTTGTTACTGCATGAAAATGGGCTCAAATTTCAAAACCTTTACCTTTACTCGAAGACTAATTTTCAACCAAAATATTGTTTTTTACGGGAAGTATTAAAAAGAGTGCCTCAGATAAAATTTCATGAGTTCAATGACGATAAAGATGTCATATCTCCGAGTGAAGCTTTACCAAATTCTGTATTTATATTTGATGATGTTGTATGTGAAAATCAAACAAATATCCGCAATTATTTCTGTATGGGTAGACATAAGCTAATTGATTGCTTTTATTTATCGCAAACCTACTCAAAAATCCCGAAACAGTTGTTACGCGATAATGCTAACTTTCTTATAATATTTAAACAAGATGATGTGAACTTAAAGCACATCTATGAAGAACATGTCAACTCTGATGTACCGTGGAATCAGTTCAAAGATATTTGTAAAAGTGTTTGGAGTAACCCTTACAACTTTCTTCTTATTAACAAAGACTCATCATTAAATAATGGAAGGTACAGACAGAATTTTGATTTTTTTTTTAAATTTGAATGAAAGCAAATACATGTACATATAAATGAATTGTATACAAAAAACATTGCTAGTGTTATTCCTTTCTTAGTTGAATACAGTTGTGGTTACATAATATGGAGAAAAATATTAAAATGGAATTAATGAAGTCTGTTGACTCCATAAAAAATAAAATAAAACATATGAAAAATCAGGAACATGCAATGAACTTGTCACTTGATAAAATGCTAAAACCGGTGACAGATCCTCTTCAGACTTTAGTTAATTCTAATAAATCTGCAGAAAAAAATAATAAAAATGAAAATACAACTCTAAAAAATTCCGAAGGAATCGAATCCGATGAAAATAATGCTAGTTCATCTATAAAGTTCAATGACTATTACGATCCAAAAATAAAATCTACCCAATTAGTCGAACAAAATGCTAAAAAGGAATCGATTGATAATTTAGAAATTTCATTAGAAGGTGATGACATCTTTGGTATTTATGATGGTATTAGTATACCGTTTGGAATCAGAAGTGAAAACAATACTTTATTCATGGGTAATTCAACAGTATCATTTTCTAAAGTTGATAGTTTGAATAACGAAAGTACCATTTTAATTAAAATCGGTGACAAAGCTTACAATTTAACTGCTGGTCTAAAAGAACTTTTACTCCGAAGAAAACCTGATTTAAAGTTAATATCGAGCGAAGATAAACTTGTCTATAAGGATATGTTACATTATACAAATGCACATAAAAGAGATTTTAATCCTAAAGGTCAAATAAGAGGTGACAAAGGTATAAAATATTGTAAAATAATCAAACACCTATTTTCCGAATCGTCAAACGATGATAAACTTGTTCACACTAAATTTGGAGGAAACTTGCCAAAGTTAAAGAAGTACAAAAACAACACCGACTTGATATATTGGGATGATCCCAATGAATTGGTTGAGAGATTAAAATTATTAGTAGCTTCGAGAGATGCTGGCAATACCAATCATGATAATGAAATTTTATCGATAGTTGAAGAATTAAAAGAAGCTGACATAATTCAATAATAAATAGTGGAGATACTATGGTTTTTATTCAGTATCAATGGTGGGTTCAAGACAAATGTTGATATACTGAATTAAAGATATGAGTAAAGCCGACGTAGTAAACGAAATTCATAAAAATGCAAGGGTAAACTTTCCGCGAAGACATGTTATTATGAAAGATATAGATGATTTATGGCAAGCGGACTTAATTGATATGCAATCAATTTCTAAAGACAATAAAAATTTTCGATTTATTCTTGCTGTTATTGACGCATTTTCAAAATATGCATGGATCTTTCCTTTGAAAAGTAAGACCAAAGATGTTGTATGCAATTCTTTCAAGATTTTATTGGAAAAAGGGCGTATGCCTAAAAATCTGCAAACTGATAATGGGGCAGAGTTTTATAATGATAAATTTAAAAAACTTGTGAGATCTTATCATATTAATCATTATTCAACCTTCTCAACAAAAAAAGCTTCAATTGTTGAGCGATTCATCAGAACATTGAAGTCTAAACTTTATAAAGAATTTAGTCTAAAAGGAAGCTATAACTGGATCGATAATACTCTTAATAAAGTTATTTATGAATACAATCACACCTATCATCGCACAATTGATGAAATTCCCGCAAACGTGGACAATAATAATAAACAACGCATATTACAAAGATATTTCAGGCTGGTAAAAACCGATAGCATAAAAAGCAAGTTTAAAGAGGGTGATTATGTACGCATTAGTAAGTATAAGGGGACATTTGAAAAAGGATATACTCCCAACTGGTCGACAGAAATATTTAAAATTCGAAAAATTCAAAAAACAACCCCTATCACCTATTTAATTGAAGATGCAATCAGGGGCCAACCCATTCTAGGTGCATTTTATGTACAAGAGCTTCAAAAGACAAAAAATCCTCATGTATATTTGGTTGAAAAAGTTCTTAGAAGGAAAGGAAACAGGGTTTTGGTAAAATGGTTAGGCTTGCCTTCTTCTGAAAACAGTTGGATTGATAAATCGAATATTTATTAAGTGTTCAGTCCAAATGTTTCAGTCTTATGATGGGTATTGAAGAGAGTAGTCTTCTCAATTGGATTATAAATCATTTACCATTTGAGTTACATTTACCGGGATACAATTATTGCGGGCCTGGCACTAAATTAATTAAAAGGCTTACGCGTGGAGATAAAGGTGTTAATAAATTAGACGAATATTGCAAACAACACGACATTGCCTATCACAAGTCTTCAAACCTAAAGGATCGCCACAAGGCAGATTTAGTTTTGTTAAATATGGCTAAAGAGCGAGCACTTGCCTCAGATGCGACTGTAGGAGAAAAACTGTCAGCACGCTTAGTAAGCAGCGCTATGGCAACAAAAATCAAAACTGGTTTTGGCCTAAAAAAAGAAAGCAAAAAGTGTTCTCCCAAAATTAAACCTGAAAAAGCATTAAAAAACAAATTTAAAAATGTTATTAGAAAAACGAAAAGACATATCAAAAAATTAAAACCGAAATGCAAGAAAGTGGCAATAGAATTAGCTATGGCTGCTGCCAGAAAATTAGCTGATGATTCATCCGTTAAACTTCCTCGTATTATTCCTATACCAAAAACTGGTGGAGTATTGCCTTTGATTCCGATTTTTGCGGGCTTATCTGCGGTGGGAGCTTTAGCAGGCGGTGCAGCTGGTATTGCTAAAACCATAAATGAATTCAAGATGGCAAAAAAATTATTCATAGAATCGAGGAGACACAATGAAAAAATGGAAGCTCTCTGCATCGGAAAAGGACTACACCTTAAACCATATAAAGGTGGACTCGGAATTTTTGTATCGAAAGAAAAAAACTAAGATATCGGCTACCCAATCGAGCCTTGAGTAATTTAGACATTTTGAAGTATGGGAATAATATTCCCTATTTCAGAGGCGTCTTTATGAGAGATAAGCTCCCTAAACACCCTTTTAAAAAAGAATGCGGTGTTATAAATTTAGATAGCTCTAAAAATCATGGTTCTCATTGGGTAGCCTATGCAAAATACAATGATTATATTGAATATTTTGATAGTTATGGAAATCTTAAGCCTCCAAAGGAATTTATAAAATACTTGGGATCCAAAGTTCATTATAATTATGATAATATTCAGCGTGATCACCCTTATAATTGTGGACATCTTTGTTTAAACTTTTTGAACAATTTTTGGTGTAGTGGAAGAATAAAATAAACAGGATCTGCCGAAAGAAGTCAGTATAGAAGCATGTCTACTACGGTTACCATCTCTGGACATAAATCGGAATTGGTTTCATACTTTCAACCACCGCTGCATTTGTCAGATCAATATGAGTGCGGTTTGATATACTTTTCAGTATTACAATCAACACCAAATAACCCCATTATTAACAGAGGTCTGTCTGTAATCAAAATCGAATGTGATCTTGTTCACAGTTCGTATTGCAACGGATTACCAACTCATTTTATTCACGAATTCGTGTCTGATACTACTCCAGGCCATCAGTGTGTTGAAATACCGCAAAATGTTATTTACTTTCCAGTAAACAAAAATATAATTTCATCAATATCGGTTAAGATTGTAGATCAATTTGGCCACTGTGTTAACTTTGGAGAGAAACAAATTCAGTTACGACTTCATTTAAGAAAAACAAAATGATAGTATATTATAAAAACACTCAAGCGAATGAAAAACGTCTTAGTTCTTCTGCGATTGCTAAGGTGCAAAGACGCAAGAAAAAAGTTAAGAAATTGACTAAAGTAAATAAAGATTTTCTTAAAGCTCTAGGATTTAAAATATGAATATACTACAGATTGCTGAATTACCGCACTTTGACACTTCGATCGAAAGTTATGAAGTCCATTCATACAATCCCTACAATAGCAGCTTTAGAGAAAACGATGAAATCAGAATTCCCCTCCACCAGCAAGACATATACGTGCTACCATCAGCCAGTTCAATTTACATCGAAGGACAGGCGAAGTTCTTCGGTAAAGATGGGAATCCAATCAAGAAAAATGTTACGTTCACTAACAACCCTGTTATGTTTTTGTTTCAAGACATTAGATACGAAATGAATGGTATTGAAATAGACCGCATAAAAAATTCTGGAATAACGTCAACAATAAAATCATACATCTCATTAAATGAAGCAGAAAATAAAGTTGCTGCCCTATGGGGTTGGTGTTTAGAGGGATTTCAAAGTGATGGGCATTTTAGTGCTGTGATACCACTAAATAAAGTTTTAGGGTTTGCAGAGGATTACAATAAAATAGTGATAAATTGTAAACATGAACTTATACTGAACAGAAGTAACACTAATTTAAATAGCATTATCCTTACTGATGATATTGCTAATTTTCAAATAGATGTGCAAAGAGTTCAGTGGAGGGTGCCACACATAAAAGTATCAGACCGAGAACGACTGTCACTTTTAAAACATTTAGAAAAAGATAAACCTATTCAGATGGCGTATAGAAATTGGGATTTATATGAGTATCCATTACTACCTAAAACAACAAAGCATTCTTGGTCTATTAAAACTGCTTCACAATTAGAAAAACCCAGATATGTAATTTTTTGTTTACAAACTAATCGAAAAAATAATAAAACTAAAGATAGTTCAGTATTCGATCATTGTGAAGTAACAAACGTTACGCTCTTTTTGAATTCACAATATTATCCTTATGAACCTTTAGGTTTAAAGTTTTCTGAGAACAAATATAGTATATTATACGAAATGTTTGTGAAATTTCGTCAGTCGTATTACAACTATCCAGTAGACCCGTTGCTTGACCTAAAGGAATTCAAAGAAAAAGCCCCTCTCTTTATCTTAGACTGTTCAAGACAAAACGATAGCCTGAAAACTGGTCCAGTGGACGTGAGGTTGGAAATTGAATGTTCTACAGCAATACCAGATAAGACGACTGCATATTGTTTGATTATAAACGATCGACTTGTAGAATACAAACCTCTCAGCAACATCGTGCGCAGGTTATCATGATTGCTATTGTGGATATTCAAGGCTTTAAAACAGAAACAAATGAATTTATAATAAAAGAAATCGCCATATTGTATAATAAAACATTACAAATATTTTTAATTAAGCCACCATTTCCATTTTCAAAATTAACGAAGCAAGAAAAAAAACAAGTAAGTTGGATTGAACGTAACAGAAAGATACGCTGGCGTGAAGGATTTGTTCCCTATTCTAATTATCAGAATTTGGTTATAGATATTTTAAGAGATAAATGTATCTACGTTAAGGGTTTAGAAAAAGTGTTGTGGTTAAAGCATATTTTAGGAAATAGTCATTGTAATATATTCAATTTAGAAGATAAAGGATGTTCAAGTTTGATAAGCTTATACGATCAATATAAATATTCTCAAGATTTATATAACTGTATTTATCATGACTCTGTATGTGCTTTAAAAAATGTATTGTGTTTAAATAAGTGGTGTGTTGACAATAAAATTCTAAAATAAATATTTTATTGTTTTTATTTCTGTAGTTAGGTGAAATGCATCTTAGTTTTCTTCCCCTTCCTCCTACTTCTGTCCAGTCTTTATATGTTGCTGACAAAAGCTGGACCATACCATTATACATTTGTACCTAATTGAATTAGAAAGTCAATAAAACATGTCTCAAAATGAATACAAGCCTCGATATGACATGTATAACACATTTAAAATGCGTGAATTTTCATTTAATTATTACTGGGGGACACTTAATAAAAAGAAAAGATTAGTGATGGAAATGGCTGACGCAGGATTCTTTTATTATGGAAATAGTATAAATGATATTGCAGCATGTTTCTCATGTGGAGGTGTTATTGAAGATTGGGAGATTTATGATGATCCTTGGACGCAACATGCCATACATTTTCCTAAATGTTTTTATTTAAACGCTGTGAAGGGCACAAACTATATTACAAAAAAGTGTTTGGAATACTTACCCTATTAAAGTGTATATGTATAGGATGTCACATTGCACTTAAAAATGAGTCAATTTATGGGTATATATTACATAGGCGTCGTGCATCACAGCAATTTAACTTTGAATATTACAGTGCAAAGGTTCAATATTAAATTTATTTCTTAAATAAATAATTACATTTATTGATGTTATTTATAATGTTTCACTCAGTGAAATCTAATTTAGATGGCATTCGTAAAATGATTTTCAAGAATGCTAGGGGTGAGATAATACATATTCAAGATATGCACCCTAAAAAAAAAATATCGGACGTAGGTGAATTAAAACACCAGGATAATGTTAAAACACAAACAGAAGATTTATTTTACCAGAAGTTGGAAGATCCAGAGAAATCTAAATTGAAAAATACTAAGTATCTTATACTCAAAAGCGAGTCTGGTGAGCTTCTTCGCACATTCGTTAATGTTATCAACAAACAGGTTGATAATGAAAAATCGATTGCGAGTTCGTCAAAGACTAGTGGGAGTAGTATATCGACAGCAACAGCAGATTTATTTCATCAGGAGAGTGATACAGCCCGTGCGTTAGTTTTACCTGCATTAGAAGATATTGATTGCTACCAGATACTGCCAGGGAATGAAATTTGTTTCACATAAATTGTGTCAAAATTTGAGGCAGACCATAGTAGTAGTGTATTATTGGGGCGTTCTGCATAACGCGCTCGAGCGAAGCGAGAGCAAGTGATGCAGAACCCCCAATAATACACTACTTGTCTTACATTGAAGATATACTGTCTCCGTGACTTGCAACAAAAAAATGCCAATCAGCCAATTCTCCTCGTCAATAATATCAATCACGAAATACCTTCCATCGAACCTTCTGTCTTTCCTCCATCATAACCTTGACCCCGCATTACACTGGCGAGCAGAAATTCGGACCTCAAAGCATAAGCAACCACATAAATCTTAGTTACGTGACCTCCCGACGGTTCCTCGGAGGTACAGAGGCAATTACACTGTGTAGCAGTCCCGCAGGAGTGAGATATGAGAGTTTAAGACTAACTTGTACGGAGAGGCGCGCTGTTTTGTAAATGTTAAGTTGTGATGCCGTTTTTTTTGACCCGAACTGTAATAAATGTCTTAAAAAAGATATGGTTACGAAAATTTGGAATAAATAACTTTGTTGTTGGTGTAAATCAATATTAACATATCTTTTGTTTGTGTGCGTAAGATTTGAGCTCTAAAACCGGCTGTGATTTCTACTTATTTAAATGTAAAAGGCACATACAATAAAAAAAACAGTAATTCAAACGAAGCCGTGGGTAAAAAAAATCTAGTAATAATCGCTATGAATACGAAAGTAACTGTCTGTCGTCGTGTTACTATTTACCTTCTAAACCACTGAACCAATTTACATGAAATTTGTTAAAGATACAGATTGGGCCTTGTAAAAGAACATAGGATAATTTTCATCTAGGGAATACATTTCCTTGGGATAATTACTGACTCTCATGCGGGTGAAGCCACTGATTGAAGCTAGTAATTCAATATTTAATACATTCATTGCTGAAATGCGATTGCCATATCAAAAATATCCATTATGCCGATTATCTGAGCTGTCGATATTATATCTGATCGGATATGCATACGATTGCTATAAATTATTCACAAGTGCAACGTCATTTCAAATTAATATTGCTGCTGCCAGCATTTTTAATTTTTAATTATTCTTTTCAATTTGAGAGTAAGATGTCGGACGTAAAATATTTATATAAATACGTCACTTGAAAAGAAATAAAAAAGCATTTTCAAAGTAAATTCTCGCCTGTAACGTCTTTCGCTCCTAGATAATTAGAAGTTGAAACAAGGCTCAATTATTACCAGTAAGTTATCCTATGAAGTACAATCCATATTTTCCATCAAAACTGTTTGAGACAAAAAAATTGGCTGAGAAAACTTCAATTAGTTTTTCCTGTCCTGAAAATCGAACCCGATTAGCAGCTAACTACAAACTCTTCTTCTTCTCTGTCGTTTCGCTCTTGGCAGAGCGGTCGTGGTCACGACGAGGCGTCCACGTCGGTGGTAGATGCAAACACAGCTCTCCGCACGGCCACCCGCCATCTCTCCCTGTTGGTGGACTGTTTAGCGCAGTCAGATATGCGGCCTCCTACTGCGGATTTAACTTGGTCACTCCAGCGCATAGGTGACCTGTCGCGCGATCTGGTTCCCTCCACTTTTCCCTGTACGACCAGCCGCTCTATGGAGTCGCCATCCCACCTAGAGACGTGTCCAAAAAACAAACTACGAGTAAATAAAAATGCAATGCGTTATGTGATACTCAATTTATGGCAACGCTTTTTATCATTAAGGAGGTTCAACAATGTTAATTCCCTGATTTACGTTGTCAAGTTTACGAATTTTTCAAACATTTGTTTCAAGCATTATCAGACTATTACCACTACTGGGATAAAGGCCTTCTCTATATGACAGATAGTGTTAATCCCCCACGTATATCCAATGGATTTAATGGGTGTCACATGTCATCACACGTCACACTCAAGGGCAGACTTCCGTGTTTAGCACGTGACACTGACTCAACAAGAACAAGCCATTGCACTGACCTACTTCGCCTGGATTTGTTACTGTCTTAGGAAATTTGCCGCCGTGCATACGCAAAATGGTTTGAAAACATTTTGCAATAGTGGTTAACCCAGCTCAAATATCTGCTGACGCTCAAAGTTCGTTGTCCGTGTGTGTAAATAATTAAGTGCAATCAATTTAACGTTATCTAAGCTAAGTTAGGAATCATATATTTATCATTATTAAAATAATTAAATTTTAATCTGTTTAGTAATTAAGATTATCTTCTTCTTCTTCTTCCCTAAACCGATTGCGGACCCAGGTTGGCCGCTATAAAAACAACTTGGCCAAATGGAATATCAAAGACCCGTCCGAAACACAGTGCCAGTGTGGGGCCCCTTCGCAAGATATGGCCCACCTCTTTGTCTGCCCTTCGTGCCCGTCCACCTGCACCTTACGAGATTTGAACGTGGCGAATGACAGAGCTGTCCGAGTAGCTACATACTGGTCGGACAAAATCTGAATGTTTGAGACTACAGTTTTAGTTAACCGACACGAAAGAAGAGAAGGATTAAGATTATCAATAAATCAATATAATATCTCTATCACTATTCTAATGTTAAGAAAATATTGTAAAAATTCCTTATCCTTCCAATTACATTGAAACCCTGCCGCCTGTGATACAGGATTACCTAGTGCAGGCACCTAACATTGTTGTACCCACTTTACATATAAGACCTATTAGTATATTTTACCAATTTCAAGATTGATTTTATTATTATTTATTATTATTATTGATTTTTTGATTCAAGGTCGTGAACAATGTATTAGTAATTTCCTTCAAATTGCTTTGCATTCTGTTAGAAATTGTATATAATAAGGGCGCTGGTTTAATTTAACCCCAAAAACATCCAATCAAATTTTAACAATCCTTTTCAAAACCTCCAAAACAAAAGCATGACAATTCATCAATCAGACTCCCACAAAAACATTATGATCGAGTCACATTCGTTGAGCTGAAATCGAAATAACTTTTGTGTTCTAGTTAGAGCACGCGGCTGTTCTCCAGAGGATTCTCGGTGTTTTATATAATACATTTATATTCGTACACTATTGTGTGGAACTCGATGAGATTTTCGGCAGAGTTGAGTTAAATCATTCATTCATTTATTTATTCAATTAAAATTGCAGTAAAATTATAACTTCAAGATTAATTCAATTATTGTAGCAAATTGTTTATTGATTTAAAAAAGAAATACAAATATATACAATGTCATTTGTCCTTATGCCACGTTTCTGTAAGATGAACGCTTTTTGACAATTATCACTATAGCTGTTACCCCAAAAAATGATACTGTATCTTAATCTAGATTCTACTAGCGCGTAATATACAGCCTTAAGTAGAATGATATCCAAAATATCTCTAAATCTCCTAAGTGCATAACATGCTGATGAAAAAGCTGAGTCAATGGCCGCTAGCTCCTGTTTCCATTTTAAAAGCCCGTCTATATTAATCCCTAAGAATTTCACTTTATAACTATTTTTTTTTTTAATATTCAATTGTATATATGTTAATAAAATCTAAGGATTCAATATTCAATACATGGAATTATTATCACTTATATTACCTTGTATTCTTTGATTTGTACATCTAAAATGTAATTGTTACATTGTTTTAAGTAAAAGTAATGTCAGGCTTACTTGTATTTAGAAAAAGGTTATTGACTGTACCCCAATCGCAAAGAATTTCTAGAGTTTTAACTTCTAACTATTTTCACCAAGAATTATATTTGTGTCATCTGCAAAGACAACAAGTGTTACGTCAGGTTTAACGTGATGCATAAAGTTCTGCAAGTCATTTGTAAATATGTTAAATAGTATCGGTCCTAAAATTGAGCCTTGAGGCACACCACGTTTTATGTTTTTAATTTTAGACTTAAAAACGACTTCGTGATTACTATCACTGATGCTTTTTATTCCGACATATATCCGTCTATTTTGTAAGTACGACCTTAAAAGCGAGTAAACAAAACGGGATATGTTCGCTAATAAATATAATGAAAGATAGAGGGATTAGTTTATTAAGTGCATAGCCAATGTGTGGCAATTTCTGCTAGCGTCTGTGTGGGAATTTCAATTTTACCACTTATGACGCCAGTATTCTAGATGGAGCAACTGCCTATTTGACATCCACCATCCATTATAACTAGGTAACAAGATACCCCTTGATATGACTGGTTGGCAAACTTGCTGATCGTAAAATTATTCCACTCATGGAAAGCTACACTTTTGCTACTTTCACCCCGTCTTAAACTACTTTAACACCGCCATAGACTATGTTTAACCCGTCTTAAACCACTTTAACACTGTTTTAAACTACTTTTACCAGGCCTTAGTCTTCTTTTACCCCGTCTTAAACTACTTTAGCACCGCCTTAGACTTCTTTTACCTCGTCTTAAACTTTTTTAACCCCGCCTACTACTTTTACCACGCCTTAGACTACTTTTACCCCGGAAAACACATTACACGGTCGGATAGGGCACAGGAGTGACGCCGTGGGATAAAGCTGGTCCTGCGTATTCCACTCAATCAGCCCGCACATTAACACTTCATTTGTTCAACAGTCTCTGCCAACAAATTACTGTTTTTTTTTTTATTTGTTATAGGCTCGCGTTTGACCACTACCTCGCCTGATGTTAATTGATGATGTTGTCGAAGGTGAAGCACGCTTGCCTAGAAGTAACCTATTCACTCTTATCTTGAAGACTCCTACGTTGTAGCTATCAGGAAACAAACACGCCGGCAGGGAACTCCACTCCTTAGCTGTACGCACAATGAAAGTATTTTCAAAACGCTTTGTGCGTATGGGTGGGATATCAACCATGTACCGATGACGCATTGCCGTACGTCTTGTAGTCCGATGATGGAAAGGGCTAGGCGGAATCAATTTAAATACAACGTATTTTACATCAATGGTGGCCCGATTCAAAAAGAAAATTTTATAGATGTAAACTATACGTACATAGTTTAACTCGTATGAAATATTAAAGTACTTTAGTACTGTGAACACTCGTCCACACACAACTAACTACACTAACTACTAAAAGCTGACCGCAGATTGTATACGCTTTCCCTACAATAAGTGATCAACCAATATTGGAATATTCACCTTTTTGTGTTGTTGTATACTATAGAACTAGTATTAAAGCCCAGTACGTTTATAGGATCGTTTAAAACAGTTTGAAAGCCAGTTGATTGTCTATTACTAAACATAGTCGGCTGGCAAGCTCATGGCCTGTTGAAACAATTCAAGTTCGTAAGCAGATTAATTTCATTGCAGTTTGTGGATTGGTGTTAAATTGTATGCCTGGACCGATAAATGTTTACAGTTAGTAAGTAATATCAGAAATGAAATCTATTTCTTCCATTAAGTATAAAATAAATAAAAAGGCTTTGACAAACCGATGAAGTTTTCCGTTAAAAACCTTTTAACAAAAAAAAATAACTGATTTCCAAAACAAAACACTACAAAGCGAATAATGAAAGTGAAAAATAAAGTTATTCGCTTTGTAGTGTTTTTTTTGGAAGTCGGTTTTTTTTTTTTTTGTTAAAAAGTTTTTATTTATCTCTTTTTAGTTTTGATACCTTATATTACCATAAAAATACGCATTAATGCGCTTTAAAATACCATGAAAATATGCAAGACGCACCAGTTTTCAAGAAATCGGCCTAGTGCGAGTCGGACTCGCGCAAGAAAGATTCCGTACCATTATAGAAAAAAACGGTAAAAAATCACGTTTGTTGTATGGCAGCCTCACTTAAATGTTTATTTTATTCAGTTTTTAGTATTTGTTGTTATAGTGACATCAGAAATACAACATCTGTGAAAATTTCTACCAATCACGGTTCATAAGATACAGCCTGGTGACAGACAGACAGAGGGACATTGGAGTCTTAGTAATAGGGTCCCGTTTTTAGCCTATGGGTATGGAACCCTAAAATAGAATTATAAAAATCGGTTCATAATTGTCGGTTAATACAAAAATATACAGTCGAATTGAAAAATTCCTCCTTTTTAACCGACTTCGCAAAAAGGAGGAGGTTATCAATTCGACTGTATTTTTTTTATATTTGTTACCTAAGAACTTTTTATTGGGTGAACCGATTTTGATGATTCTTTTTTTATTACACTACAAAGTGAAAAATACCTTCAATTTCGGAAGCCGGTGTCAAAAAAAATGAAAACAGGAACACCGACTTCCAAAATTGAAGTTATTTTTCATTTTGTAGTGTTTTTGTTTGGAAGTCGGTTATAACTTTTGTAAAAAAGTTTTTATTGAAGTCGGTTGATGATGTCTAGTGACATCGATAGGACATAAACCAAGACAACTGGCTCCTACTGAGAAATTCTTGAAATAAAGGAATAATTAAAAAACAAACTTAAGAATCTAACCTAGGACACTAGGATCTCACTTCAGGAGTCCGGTCTAAGCAAATAAAGATTATTCATAAAATATTACATCATAGCCAACTACATGTAAAAAAATAAAATATTTGCTCATTGTACGCTCAGTTTTATTTAATAAAAAAAATAAAAAAAACCCGACTGGAAGCGAACTTAAAAGACGTAAACAAGAAGCAAATCATGTTGTGCAGTCGGAAAATACATATTCGTGAGCTGGCTGACCAAAACCAGATGTATCCTACGACTGCACAGCATGATTTTCTACTTTTTAGTTTGCTTCTCAAGCCGAGTCCATTTTTTTTTTTTTTAATTATTTTTTTTATTTAGAACTTTTTAGTAAAGATTTTTTTTTTCGAATTCATCATTCATACAGGCATAGAACTCCCCCAGGCGTCGCCACATTGACCGATCCCGTGCGTCTCGCATCCAGCGCATTCTCGCAACCTACCAAAATTACGAATAATGAGGCATAACATGATAAGTGCTTACAAACATAGCCACCAACTATGTAATACAATAACTTAAGCATAAGTTCACTCCTAACATGTCATAAACTACACACGCTATTAGCCGTTCATTACCAAGCTAATTGATCTCGAGGGGTTTCATCAAAGGACCATTGTAACGCCACCTCCGAACTAATGTTCGATTAGTACTGACAACAAATTAGATAAGTGATTGATTAAGGAATTATTACATCTACATACATTAATTTAGCGAAAATCATTTTTAAAACAATAATAAATGAAAGACGATTTTTCTAAAATTTTACCACTGGGAAGAAGATAAGGATTACATTTAATATTTATGTAACTGTCTGAACCACAGACTAAGTATTAGACTTAAATAATAAAAGAGGCGTCTCTGTTTGTATTTATATTGGTAATGTGTTTATCAGTCTATGTATGCATATTGATTCCTATGTGGCGTTCTACAGATCTATCAAACGATTCGTCTTAACTCAGCGAGTGTCACTGGCTACATTCAAATTGGAAAATAGAAAAATGGCGGATTTTGGGCGCCATATTGTGGGGGCAATATTTTTTTCTTCCAAACTGGGGTTTAAAAATTAAGGATTTTAATAGGTGATTATAAAAATATAACTCAGTTATATGTTTAAATTAACAAAAAAAAATTACTAATAAGTTGTAAATAAAAAATATTTTTAAAAATAACAAAAAACCCGACTGCTTAAAAAGCGATCTAAAAAGACGTAAACAAGAAGAAAATCCTGCTGTTCAGTCAGAGGATACATCTGGTTTTGATCAGCTAGCTCGCGCATATGTATCCTCCGACTGCATAGCATGCATTTGGATGCATTTCTTCATGTTTACGTCTTTTTAGTTCGCTTTTTAAGCAGTCGGATTTTTGTTATTTTTTTTTTACATTTGTTATGTTCACAGTGTATAACATACTCAATTAACTATAACTACGCACTCGTACTCGTTACTTTGGAAAAACAGTGAAGTGTGATGTGAAGCTGTTTTGAAGTATCAACATTACCTACCGTGGCTGCTCTATACTTAAAATGGCCCTGTAATGATCATGGTAATTGCCTAGCGTCTTTGTTGACCGTACTTTCTGTAAAGTAATACAATATGTTGACACTTGATGTGGAACTATTTTATTGGATTGTACAAGATGTGTATGTGTGTGTGAATTATTTAATCTTGTTGTTATAGAAAACAGTTTAATTTATAATATCTTGAAAAAAAAACCTCCAAAAAGCGCAAAAATAACAACCTTATTAGAAGTTGTATGTTTGAGCCGTCTAGGGTTGAAACTTTAGATCCATGAGGTCCGAGTGCGCATCGAGTTTTTCGAGACATTAGCAAAAAGCTCGTCGACTCTTCACGTGACCAGAGGTGGTCCTCTGACCGAAGATAGAGGACCAGAGAGGCTGATTCTCTGGCTTCGGCCAGCACTGCCATTCAACATGGTAATGCTGCTAGCGTTCTGGGCACGTTTCCCATTGACATCGATGTGGACGAATTTTATGATGCTCAATTAGCACTTTTCCTGTCCCCTTTGTAGATAGGTTTGTTTTGTTAATGTCTTATGTTGAAGAATATTAGTAACATAATTGCATACATTATAAAATTGCAAGAAGAGTCCAACAACTGAGGCACTGGTTAGGTCAAAGCTCCAGCGTCTTGAACATCGTCGCCGAGTTGCCAGCTTGTCGGTTTTTTATCGGCTGTACGGCGATGCGCCATCGGTATATGGTGTATCCCACCCATACGCACTAAACGTTTTGAGAATACTTTTATAATGCGTACAGCTAAGGAGTAGAATTCCCTGCCGGAGTCTGTGTTGCCCGATAGCTACAATCTTGGGGTCTTTAAGTCAAGAGTGAATAGGTTACTTCTAGGCAAGTGTGCTTCACCGTCGACCACATCATCGCTTACCATCAGGTGAGATAGTGGTCAAGCGCGAGCCTATACTAAATAAAAAAATAAGAAAACTTTCACTCCTTAAATGTTCTACCCTCAAGTAAACGTATCACCAATACATTTTGTACGTAATTGATATAAAATTGTCTACCAAATAACGTTACCAAATATTCTCAAATATCGTCCAGCTAAGCGCAGTTCATTCTAAAAATCAAAGCTAAATACAAAGCGAATGGCCCAGTCCGATGACGCGCGTCGATTGCCAATTCATCTCACGTTACTGTTTCAACGTTCCAACGTCAGTTTCAGTGATACCCGCATTAGACGGATCCATGACAAAGTTGCAATCCTATTCCGTTTTGTTAGATACCCATTGTTTTACGAATCGAATCAGAATTTATTGTGTTTTGAATGCTGAATTTTGAATGGAAATTATAGCACGTTTGCTGTCGGTAAAAGGGTTAAATATTGGGTAAGACGGTAGAGGTGTTCTGTATCATGATACTACGTAAGTTAAGTTCCATGTGATGAGGGCGAGTCTTTTACTAAGCGATCTTCCTGATAACGCGATTCGAATTATAATTTTACATATAAATAAAATTGGAGTGTCGGTTTTTAATATTGAAATAACCGTTTTTTACTACATGTATATGAATATTTATATACGGTACATACACCAAAATAACATTTTTTACAATTTTTGTCTGTCTGTCTGTCTGTTTGTTACGGCTAATCTCTTAAATGGCAGGACTGATTTTGACGGGACTTTTATTGGCAGGTAGCTGATGTAGTAAGGAGTAACTTAGGCTATGTTAATTTTAGAAAAAATGATTTATTTTAGAAATCTGTTAAGCGGAACGAAGTTCAGCAAATAAAGACGATATAAATAGCAAGTACGTTCACATGAACATGAAGGATTATGACCTAAGTGTGGCGTCATTAAATCATAAAGTTTGACTTGTCAAGTTTATTTTAGTTTCCAGCTTTACTCGCCACAAGCTGATTGTCGGCGGTGAGACAAGTGCCTAAGTGTGGCGTCATTAAATCATGAAGTTTGACTTTTCAAGTATATTGTATGTTACATAAGACAACTGTCACACCTACCGACAAAACCATAATTTAGGTAGGTTCTTCGAATTTTGTCGGTAGGTGCTTAATAAATATGACAGATGTCTATTAACTAACAAACAATATACTTGAAAAATCAAACTTCATGAGTTATAGACGCCACACTTAGGTCATATTCTATCACACGCAATGCAAAGTAATTCGATCAATTTGTCGTTCGTGATATCCAACCACTATCACTCATCGACGCAATTTGAATTGCGTCCCACCATGAGGAAACTCACTAAATGATATATTTATCTGCGACTCAATAAACTATATTCCTTATCCTTTTGAAGAAAGAAAATTTTCTTCCGTCCAGTCGATAGTCACCAGAAAAAAACTTATCATCGGCAAATAACTCACGATTAATTTCTATAAAAGTAACAAGCTTGAAAGTCAGTTTGATTATGTTTTAGTGGAGGCCATTTTCTCTGCCTCTCTGTTTTGCTGTAAGAGAAATTAAAATTGAATTAAGCTTGCCTTTGCACATTGACTTTATTACCATATGTAAAGGCCAAAATGTATTCCAAAAGATCATATACCCGGGATTAAAAGTATATCTGCTATTCCAGAGACTAATCTATCTCTGTGCCAAATTTCATCCAGATCCATTCAGTAGTTTTTGCGTGAAAGAGTTACAAACATACAAAAACACACACAAACACACACACTTTCTCCTTTATAATATTAGTGTGTTCGTAGGAAGTAGGATTTGGTATGGTCATGTGTAGAGGAGAGATGAAATGCATGTTACTAAAAGATTTATCTAATATATAAAATTCTCGTGCCACAGTTTTCGTTGCCATACTCCTCTTTTTCATTCCCCTAAATATTAGGGGTAGTCCACCCCTAATTTTTTTTTTTTTTTTTAGACAAAATTTTTAATTTCTATTTTTTTATGATACAACATACAAAAATACATACAATCCTCAATTTTTACACTTTCATCACCAACCCCTAATTTTTAATAGCCATTTTAGTAATTTAATCATTTTTCGCGAGGGGGCTCGCGATAGACTAGGTAGGGTAGGTAGGGTTGGTAGGGTTGGTATGGTTAGTAGGGTTGGTAGGGTTGGTAGGGTTAGTAGGGTAGGTAGGGTAGGTAGGGTAGGTAGGGTAGGTAGGGTAGGCAGGTAGCGTCTTTTTATGGCAAAACAAAGTTTGGCGGGTCAGCTAGTATATATAAATATTTATGGATGGAGAGGAAGGCTAAAGAAAAGATGGATGGACTGTGTGAGGAATGATATGAAAGAAAAGCGAGTCAGTGGTAGCGTGACAGAGGACAGGACGATATGGAAGAAGAACACGTGTTGCACCGACCCCAAGTAACATAGGATAGGGGCAAGAAGATGATAAGTAGGAAGTAGGATTGTATTAAATACTAGCTGACCCGGCGAACTTCATTCCGCCTAACACATTTCTAAAATAAAAGATTTTTTCTAAAGTAAACGTTGCCTAAGTTACTCCTTATTACATCAGCTACCTGCCAATGAAAGTCCCGTCAAAATCGGTCTAGCCATTTCAGAGATTAGCCGGAACAAACAGACAGACAGACAAAAATTGTAAAAAATGTTATTTTGGTTTATGTACCGTATATATATTATATATATTTATTTATTTATACCGTATATATATATTTTTACTACATTAAACGGTTATTTCAATATTACAAACAAACACTCCAATTTTATTTATATGAATAGATTAGATGTTTTGGTGTACAATAAAGAATTGAGAATTAGAATATATTTGCGAGAAAAATCTTTTCTAAGAATAACTAATCCAGAAGTAATACGACAAACAAAACGAATATGTCTTTGATCAAAAACCTTGTTCAATATATCCCATTGACACTCCTTGAAACACCATTCGCGTCGAAAATAATACCATACAAGTATATCGTCCGAGTATATCATGTGTATTGAACGATTGCCTTCACAAAGCAGTACTATAAATAGTACGAGATCCCACTGCAAAAATGTGCAGGTATCTTGTTAATGATAAAATTTGATTTTTATGAATGGTTCTTGATAGTAGAATAGATTAAAGCAGGGTTGCCTGGCCGCAACTACTTTTTCGTTTTTTTTATTGATCCTACACTACAAATTTCTTCTGTATCATGCATCTAGCTCATCTTACTCTTAGTTAGTTACGTAGTAGTAGTTGCTTAGTTAGGTGCGTGGCAACCCACAGATTGCGGCTTACTGAGAGCTGGCAACCTTATTTTTTCCTATTTTCTACACTACTTTCTTTCAAATGACTTTGGATTCACTAGAAAAACTTATACATATATTTGGGGTTAACTATCAAACTTAAATTTCAATTTATTCAATTAAGGTAAGTGCGGCTAGATATTTCCAGGCAACCTGGTAGCAATCTATTTACTATCAAATATCATTCATGTGAACTAAATTTAATTAAAACCAAATTTACCTGCAGATTTTCGCGGTGAGATCTTAGGCTAACACAAAGCCGTGCGATTTATTATGCGTATTCAATACTTACAATAAGTGCTAACTTACGTCCCTATTCCGTGCAAAGAATTCTTATTCTGAATGCGATTATTCGTTGAGGCGTCAAAAATGTATGTATGACTGATATACGTATGTTCGTACAGGATTAAGCGATTCGTGATCGGGATAACTCTGATGGTTGAATACATGTGATTTTGGATAAATGTTTTACCTTGTAGGGAGATTAGTTTTTTAACGTATACGTATATGAATTTATTAATGTATGTACTTATGTAAATATTGTAAAACACATATTTTTTTACAAGAGTAAGTATGGAGTTTCTGGTGCGTTCTTCTCCATAACAAGCCACTTTTCTGAATACACGGTAGAATCAATTTTTATTATTTGTAAATTTTAATTGTTGACGTTCAAAAGTGCCCCTATGGCCTAGTTGAAATAAATATATTTGACTTTGAATTTGACTTATTTTTTCACGAAAATAATGGCCTATTCAAGGTAGTTCTACATAAAATGTCAATCTATTAGCGATAGGGATGGTTGAAATGCCAAAGTGTAATGATTGATAATATAACATTTCGATAGTGCTCGGCATTTCTATACATTTTGACATTTTTTCAATCAGTATTTATGGTGACTCTTTTGGCAATAGAATTTTACTTGTCTAAATCCTTAGGACTAGCTTGTTCATGCGGTTTCGCTCACGTGGCGCATCCTACAGGAACGTAGCATTTTTTTTCAGAATAGAATCTTTTAATTATTTTTTTGTAAACGGGGGAAAACCTACAAAAAGATCAGCGAGTGTGGGATTTTCAGCTCACTAAAACTACCACCGATGATAATCATTGTAGACCTCGTGACGTCACAAAGTACTAGCCCGGAACTTATCAAAATAGCCTAAATGTCATTAACATACAGCTGTCTATTATAGGGAAAGATTTTTTATCGGATCGTTTATCTCTTTATAATACTGGTTAGAAAACATGAAGAAGTAACCTAGGTTTTATACTGTCCAAAGCCAGATGACATCCATTCGAAAACCATCTTTAAATTCACATGCATAGCCCATCATTCAGCTCAGCGTCCACTCTCAAAAACCTGACAAAATACCGTTCACCTACCGTATTTACGTTGGACAGTTTTCCCGCGAACGTTTTTCATAAAAACTGTCATATGGTATCCTGCATCAAATCCCTTGGTTTTTATTTTAGCGATTTAAAATTCGAACGCTTTTTATTTCTGCGATTTGAAATTCGAATGGTGAAAGGTGACGCCTATGAAAAATTGTTACGAAACTATTGATTTTGAGTGCCATGTTTTTTAGGAATATTTTCATTTGAATATTTGAAATTGGAATGATATCGCCCGGTGAACGTCATAGTTTTGAATAGTGTTTTTATGGTTGAAAGTACCTAGGTTAACTGTTAGTTCGATGAATGGTTTTTGTTAACTTTTTTGATCCATATAGCCTATGCGTTTCGCCATTCATAACGGAAAGTCATGGAAATTATTCCACTTTTGATAACACAACATAATATTATATCTGGTGGTAAGGGTTGGGTAAAGTTTACCAATAGTATCGCACACATTTCGCCAGTAATGTTTAAATCCCATGTAACGGAGGGCCAGACTCCGACAAATCCAAGAAATTTCAAAAACCCATTAAAAATGCCCAACCAAGGCACTGAACCCAGGACCTCGTGCTCAGTAGTAGTGTTTGCGAGAAATCTGCAACAACTATCACATATACAAAGAGCTTATCGTTGTGTTACGTGCTAGTGACATTGAATGTCATTTGCCGTTCAAGTTTACTACATTAAGTCAACAAGTTCTTTCTTGTTTCAACTTTTTTCAGCAGTCTTGGCAAAATATGAACAAGGTGCCATACGATTTGGGATTTAATAAAAAATAAAGTTCCGCTAGCAAAAATTGCAAAAATTTTAAACAATGTACTAAAAACAAAAACGGAGGTTTGGTTTTTTGCTAATAACACAAAAAAAATATTTTGGAAATCTAAAAAAATATTCTAAATGAAAATTCCGACTCGTTCAGTGATCTTAAAAAAAATATTACTTGAAAACTTATTTTTTAAGTATCAGTTTTTTACTAACACTTATAATAAATATCAAGAAACCATTTTTTAAATCCTATTTTATCTTGTTCTTCGATATTTAGAAAAAAAAAATAAGTTATTGAATATGTAATTTTTTAAGGAACATTGGTTTCATTATATTTATTTGTTTATGAGAAATTGTTAATTTATAACAATTATCATAAACAAATGATTTTTATCTAATTTTTATTTTCTTACTATATTTAATGTAACAAAAACAACCATAAGCTTTACTTAGGGAAAACCAAATCTAAATATAAAAAAAAAATTTAAAGAAAAGAAATCCTGAAAAACAACTTATTCATCTATCCAATAAGTGCCTGATTTTTTTTATTAATTTTCGTACTTAATGTGCTTATCATTTTTATCGTTAAAGTGTCCGACAGTACCCGTTATCGTCCGTATTTTCACCCCTACGGAAAAGAAATATAAATATTGGTCCTACTGTTGCGAGAGTTGGGACTTTCTAACAGAATATTTTTTTAAATTTGCAATAACTTAATACGTTTTTGAGATATTTGCAAAAAACAAACCCCTTTTTTGGTTTTCAGTAAATTATGTATAACTTTTGTTTTTTTGCGAGTGCAACTTATTTTTTTTTCATAAATCATCTACATGCTATTCCGAATCGAATGCCACTGTTCATATTTTTCTGAGACTGCTGAAAAAAGTTGAACAAAAGCAGATTTTGTTGACGTCTAGTCATATCATAGAATCAAGGTAATACACTATTTGTTTCCTTGACTGTACCTAATCTAGATGTTAAAGACAAGTTTTCCATCACCAAAAACCAGAAGAGCTAAATATTAGATTGAATAAAGTACCATCACTAAAAATTACTCCAATAAATAAATCTAGATACCTTAAATTAGAATTTGAAGTTAAGTATTTGTCAAATTCTTTAGCATCAAAATCTGAAAAACTTTAGCATTAGAGTTTGACGCGTTCTTAACTTCAAATGCTCCATTCAAAAACCGGCCCTAAAATACAAATCGATTGTTAAACAAAATCACATCTAACTAAAAGCCTCATTCAGATTCATTTATTGAAATAAAATAACACACAGAACTAACAATGAACGAAAATGTACAATTTATTTGGGACCAAACGTAAGTGGATGCCGAGGGCACTCGAAACATCGGCTACAAATTAAAAGCAAACGTTATTGATTTGTTATCTAAATATATAAAACTCAAAGGTGACTGACTGACTGACATAGTGATCTATCAACGCACAGCCCAAACCACTGGACGGATCGGGCTGAAATTTGGCATGCAGGTAGATGTTATGACGTAGGCATCCGCTAAGAAAGGATTTTGATAAATTCTACCCCCAAGGGGATAAAACAGGGGATGAAAGTTTGTATGAAACTTTGTCAATTTTAGACCGATCGGGCTGAGACTTTGCATGCATATAGCTACTATGATGTAGGCATCCCCTAAGAAAGGATTTTGATACATTCCACCCCTAAGGGGATAAAATAGGGGATAAAAGTTTGTATAAAACTTCTTAGATTTTCGACTGATTGAACTGAAATTAAAGGTTGGAGCTACTATGATGAAGACGTCCGCTTACCGGGATGATGGAGGATGTAAATGTATTAGTTTGAACTATTAGTACCTAATGGAACTAATGACGAACAAAATAATTTTTAGTTCTAAATTTTGACAGTAGATGGCGTTGTGCAATTAAGTCATTTTTCTGAATCGCGGTGTTAAGATTTTCCGCGGATTAATGACCCACTCCAGTAATTATTTAACTTTCGTCGTCAGATAGGTTAGTTGTACACAGTTGGTTGGATGTTGTTGGTCGTTAAAATTGTTTTGGTTGTATTTGGCATTTGTTTTGTTTTCGTTTGGTTTAAGTATAGGTTTTGTCAGTACGACTTTTTTAAAATGGCTAAAGAAAATCTGAACGTTAATGGAGAAGTTGAAGAATGTACTGTCGTCCCTATTGTTGGTGACGGTGCATGTTTGTTTCGTGCTCTCTCTTATTTAATGTACGGAACACAAGATAGAGCGATGGAGGTGCGTTCAGACATTGTCAGATATGTGGTTAATGACTGGAGCCAGTTTTCAATTATGACCCATGACAGGAATGGTAATAACTACTTAACACCTGACGAATATTTTGCTGATATGATAAAAAATGCTACTTATGGCGGACTTTGTGAGTTAATAGCAGCAGGATTAATATTCCCATTTAAGTTTGAAGTTTATAGAAACGGTCTCATATATACGGAATCTGGATCTAACAATTATCCGGTTAGGCGATTACGATTCAGCCAAGATTTGTCCAGTGGGCATTTTGATGCCTATCTTCCCATAGCAGCACAGAAAATTACTCGGCGTCGTATGGAGGTAGCTGTAGAAGAACATGATTTTGCAATTGATACACCTTCGCAACTTAAAGTTGAAAAGGGTTGTCAGGAGGTACCTATAGTATCTTCATTAAATTATGATGAAAATTTAACAGGAAGTTTATTGTCTGAGTCTGTGACATTAATAGAAAAAAAGAAAAACAAACGTAGGGCAAGGTTTACTAATTACACACGAAATAATCAAATAAAAAAGGCACAAAAAAAATATAGACAAACTCAACCTGAATCCCACCGTAAAGCTGTGTCTGAATATAAGAAAAAACACCCTGATGTACAGAGGCAAGCTGTCGCCACCTACCTGGCTGCACACCCTGAAAAACACAGGCAAGCTGTCGCCACCTACCAGGCTGCACACCCTGAAAAACACAGGCAATCTATCGCCACCTACCAGGCTGCAAACCCTGAAAAACACAGGCAATCTGCTGCACTATATCAGGCCAGGAATACTGATGTGCATAGAGTGATTCAGTCACGGTATAGAGAAAATACAATTCAGCGTGTATGGAGAAGCAAGTTGCTTTCGGGTTTGGCGTATGACCCAGATATTGCTTATGGAACTGACAGCAGTGTAGTCTTAGGTTCTATGACGTACAAGTGTCAGTGGTGTAACGCTTTGAAGTGGAAAGATGAGACACCTGGCATGTGTTGTAGCGCCGGTAAAGTACAACTTGAGCCGTTTAAACAACTGCCTGAACCACTTTACAGTCTGGTTAATGATTTACACCCAAATCATGTACACTTCATGGATAATATCCGAAAATATAATGCCTGTTTTCAAATGACTTCCTTTGGTGGAAAACAAATAAAAGAAGGCGGTTTTTCACCAACTTTTAAAGTTCAAGGACAAGTCTATCATTTAATTGGAAGTATATTACCTGAATCTGGGCAGGATGCACAGTTTCTGCAAATTTATTTCGTCGGTGAAGATGATAGAGAAGCAAATATTCGATGTTCTAAATTTCCTGATTTGAAACCAAATTTAATCAAACAATTGCAGCTTATGTTACATGAGGTGAACCCATACATAAAAGATCTAAAAACAGCCATTGATAAAATATCGCCTTCAGAGTCATTCAAGGTTGTAATACATGCAGATAAAAAACCACAAAGAGAACACAGAGGCAGATTTAATGCACCAACGGCAAATGAAGTGGCTGTAGTATTGGTAGATCAGCATTTTAACCGAAGAGACATCATCCTCGAAAGCCGAAGTAACTCACTTCAGCGTATCAGTGAGATACATCGAGCTTATGACGCGCTGCAGTACCCGTTGATGTTTTGCTGGGGGGACGATGGCTATTCAATCAACATACAACAATGCAATCCCACAACAAAGTTGCCCTTGAAAAAAACAGTCTCTGCTGTAAGTTTTTATTCATACAGAATAATGATCAGAGAAGGAGAAGATAACTTTTTGGTTAAATATCGCGCTCTTTTTAGTCAATATTTGGTAGATGAATACGCAAAAATAGAAACTGAAAGACTAAACTACATAAAAAACAATCAAGCCAAATTGCGCGCAGATAATTATATTCATTTAAAAGATGCAATTGGACGGCAAGATACTGAAGCAAATCAGCTGGGACAAATGGTAGTACTTCCATCATCTTTCACTGGTGGTCCAAGATACATGCACGAAAAAACGCAAGACGCCATGACCTATGTTAGACATTACGGTCGTCCCGACCTTTTTATTACTTTTACATGTAACCCACGCTGGAGTGACATAAATGAGCACTTACTTTCAGGACAAAAATCTCATGATCGATACGATATTATTTCGCGTGTCTTTCGATTAAAAGTAAAAAAGGTCATGGATTTGTTGATAAAAGGAAAAATATTCGGTGAAGTGAGATGTTATATGTATTCGACGGAATGGCAAAAGCGAGGTCTTCCGCATATTCATATACTTTTATGGCTTCAATATCGCATCACTCCGGATCAAATTAACAATATTATTTGTGCTGAAATACCTAACCCCAATCGTGATCCTGAGCTTTACGAAATTGTTAAAAGTAATATGATACATGGCCCCTGTGGAAGTTTAAACCGAAATTCTCAATGCATGAAAGATAATTCTTGTAGCAAACGTTATCCCAAGCCTCTTATTAAGGAAACTCAAACCGGTGATGATGGTTATCCGCAGTACAGGAGACGTTCTCTGGATGACGGCGGATTCTCTGTCAATATCAAGGGTGTATCAATAGATAATCGTTGGGTAGTTCCTTATAATCCAGTGCTATTAAGAACATGTAACGCTCACGTGAACGTAGAGTATTGTCATTCAGTGAAGTCAATCAAATACGTTTGCAAATATGTTAATAAAGGGTCAGATCAGGCTACGTTTACTTTAGAGAACGGGAAGGATGAGAAGGATGAAGTTACAACCTACGCAAGTGGTCGATATATAAGTTCAGCTGAAGCAGTTTGGCGAATCCTTGAATTCCCAATACATGAGCGTTTTCCTCCTGTAGTGCACCTTGCTGTCCATTTAGAAAATGGACAGAGAATTTATTTTAATGAGCAGAACTTGTGCGACAAATTGAGTAGTCCTCCTACAACTACACTCCTCTCCTTTTTCGATCTGTGTAACGTGGATGACTTTGCCAAAACATTGCTATACTCGGAAGTCCCTGCGTATTACGTTTGGAACAAGCGATCGTTTCAGAGAAGGAAAAGAGGAGTGAATGTTGAAGGATGGTCAGGGGTCAAAAAAGAACACGTTCTAGGTAGGGTTTATACTGTTCATCCAAACAATACAGAATGCTACCACCTTCGAATGCTTCTACATGAGATCAGAGGCCCAATTTCATTTGAAGCGATGAAAACTGTAGATGGTCACTTACATCCCACTTTCCAATCCGCGTGCAAGGCTCTAGGTTTACTCGAAGATGATCGGCATTTGGATTCAGCTCTTGAAGAGGCAGCACTTTGTCAAACACCGCATATTATTCGAGAGCTTTTTGCTATAATTTTATTCTTCTGCCAGGTTTCCGACCCCTTATGTCTTTGGGAGAAATACAAAGAATACCTTTCTGAGGACTTTAAAAAACAGCTGGAAAGGCAAGGTGACGTGGATGTAGAGCACTCATCGGACCTGATATTTAACAAATGCCTGTCGGTATTACAGGATGCCGTATTATCATTAGGCGGCCGTCCTCTTAAAGAGTATGGATTACCTCAGCCAATAACATCAATACAATTTGGAAATAGAGAGTACGTGAAGGAGACCAGTTACGATACAGTGGCCTTAGAAGAGGCAGTAAGAAAAAATGAAGTATCCTTGAATGACGAGCAACAGGAAGTTTACAATAAAATTATCACAAGTGTAGATGCAAATGACGGTCGATTATTCTTCTTAGACGCTCCAGGCGGAACTGGTAAAACCTTCCTTATTAATTTACTTTTGGCGAAAGTAAGAAGTACTCACGGCATTGCCCTGGCTGTGGCGTCGTCCGGCATAGCTGCTACATTACTCAAAGGTGGTCGAACTGCTCATGCTACTTTTAAGTTACCACTTAATTTAATCACTGCTGAAACACCCATTTGCAACATCTCCAAACAAAGTAATTTTGCTGAAGTTTTAAAGAGTACAAAAATAATCGTGTGGGACGAAATAACGATGGCTCATAAAGGTGGTATTGAAGCCTTAAACAGATCACTAAAGGATATAAGGGGAAATACAAAATTAATGGGTGGCGTAACAGTTTTGCTGGCTGGAGACTTTCGACAGACTCTACCAGTGGTGCCAAAAGGAACCAGAGCTGACGAAGTAAAGTCGTGCATTAAGAAATCCAATTTGTGGCCCCAGGTTAATATTCTTAAGCTCTCTAAAAACATGAGAGCACATTTGGGCGGGGATAAGTCTGCTGGTAGATTTTCTGATCTCCTTCTTAAAATCGGTAATGGTGATTTTCCATCGTTTGATGGAATGATAACCATCCCGGAACAATTGTGCACAGTTGTTACAACGGTTCAAGAATTACTGTCTAAAGTTTATCCAGACATTATTCATATACATGACAAGCCTATTGAATGGTTATGTGAGCGTGCCATACTTACTCCAAAGAACGATCAAGCAGCAGCTATCAACGATATCCTGCTCATGTCGTTAGAGGGCGAAGAAAAGGTCTATAATTCGATTGATACTGTGGTTAATACAGATGACGCTACTAATTACCCTGTAGAATTTTTAAATTCATTGAAACCGCCAGGTTTGCCTTATCATAAGCTTATTCTGCGTGTGGGCACTCCAATTATGTTGTTGCGAAATTTAAAACCACCAAAACTTTGTAACGGTACGAGACTGCAAGTGAAAGCGTTACATCGCAATATAGTGGAAGCCACTATATTAACTGGGTGTGCGAAAGGAGAAACTGTATTTATACCACGAATCCCATTAATACCGAATGATATCCCGTTCGAATTTAAACGATTACAGTTTCCCCTAAAAGTCTGCTTTGCCATGACAATAAATAAGTCTCAGGGGCAAACTCTCAAATTTGCGGGTATTGACTTGAGAGAACATTGCTTCTCTCATGGACAGTTTTATGTTGCGTGCTCACGAGTAAGTTCACCCAATAGCTTGATAGTTTTAGCGCCTAATGACAGATTAGTTAAGAATATTGTTTACAAAGAAGTTTTGTAGGCCCTAATTTTTTACACACGCTAAACAAAAGTAAAGCCGCAAAAAATATCATCATATCAGCCGAAAGACGTCCACTGCTGGACATAGGCCTCCCCCAAGCGTCGCCACATTGACCGGTCCCGAAAAAAAAAAAAAAAAAAATGCTTAACGCGAGCGAAGCCGCGGGCAAAAGCTAGTTAATAATAAAACCGTTACAGGCTCATGAATGGCTTATGCTTATTGGATATTTTGTGCAATTCCTTTTTAAACAAAAAGGTCTACAGTTGTTAAATTGCTTCTAATTTTAATACGAAGTTAGGTTTGCGAATACTTTCAAGGCATCAAACTTAGTGAAGAAATTCCAACTGAACTCCAAAAACATTCTGCGTGAAAATAGTCTTCTAGAGCAGTTTCTCAACCTTTTTGAATAAATGAGAACTTATTCACACAAGTTTAAAAAAAAATGTGGTAACTCCTTAGGAGTATGACAACAAGGTGATTTCTATAGTGGTCATAAATAAACATGCACAGTCTTCTTTCTGAAATTGTAACACTTTTATCGTGGTGTCGGACCACCCTTGCTTTTTACCTAAACCTCGATTGCGACTTTGGGACCCGCGGGGTTCGCATACCACAGATTCAAAAACACTGTTCTAGAGTGAAGATAATATCATCTTCAGGTGTAATACTAACTGTGCATGTGTGACGTATTCGCGAGCTGGCTGAACAAAGCTATATGTATGCTCCGACTGCACAGCATGATACTTCTGGTTTACATCTTTTTAGTTCGCTTAAGCAGTCGGGCTTTTTGATTTTATCAACTTTTTTTATTTATAGTTTTTGAACATATAAATGGTAGTTACATATTTTTGTAATCACCTCTTAAAACCTTCATTTTGATACCCCACTTGATGGGTGTGAATGAAAAAAAAATCCCTTATTGTAAGGGATCACGGCACCCAAAATTTGTTTCCTTTTTTTTAACGCAACTTCTAAGAACACTTAATCTTGTTTTTGTAATTTTTACCTCCTTTATCAAATGCATGTATTTTCTTTTATCGATCTTCACAATTTCGTATGAAATATGTTGTATCAATTTTATCCAATTTTAATCAATTTTTGTCAATGTTCTTAAATTTTATGTATATTGTTAATACTTCAATTTTGTATATTTTATTAACTCAATCAATTGTATAATTTTAACCAGTTTTTATTTTATTTATTTTACCAATATTTATTTATTTATATCAATTTTAACTAATTTAATTAATATTATCGATTTTATGTTTTACGCACTTGTATTAATAAATCAATCTGCCTAGCCTTTTCCCAACTATATTGGGGTCGGCTTCCAGTCTTACCGGATTCAGCTGAGTACTAGTGTTTTACGTGGAGCGACTGCCTATCTAACCTCCACAACCCAGTAACTGGGTAACACGGTACCCCTTGGCAAGACTGGTGTCAGATCTCAATCTTCTGACTACCCGTAACGACTGTCAACGATCTTCAAATGACAGCCGGGACCAACGGCTTTACGTGCTTTCCGAGGCACGGAGGAAACTCGGTATATTTGAAATGGTCACCCATCCACGGACCGACCTCGTCAAGCGTTACTTAACCTTGAAGATCGACCCGAGCGGCTGTTATTATTTATCCACTTGTATTAATAATTAGCGCTTATTACTATGTAAGTTAGCTTTTCGATTCTCCGAAATTGTCAATGCGTGTTTGCCTTTAAGTAATTGTTGCACTGTAAGATTAGATTAAGCATGAATTTATGTTATTATTAAGTGTAAACAATTGTTTGTTGGAACCTAATCAAATAAATAAATAGTTTGAATTTTAAAAATAAAACACTTGGTTGGTCAAGACCTATCTAACGATGTCTTAATTATGAAAATCTGTTTATAGGTTTGAAATTTATGAGGTATTAAAGAATAATACATATATGCAAACATACTAACATAAACACATACATACAAGATATGCGCGAAAAACAATCCTTTCCTTGCAGCCGGGTAAGACGCTATTAAGTAGTGTAATAAAAATATGTATCTAAATCTGAAACTTCCAAATAACTCAATTTAGACCGACTATAAGAACTTATTACTTTATCAAAACAGATGAATTAAAAACTCACTAACAAAACTTTTACATTTTGTAAACATTTTATCATCAAAAGCAGACTACACTTACTTTAATATTTTGTATAAATAACCCGACCCAAAAGTTACCACTTAGAGTGGTCAAAACTAAATTAATATAAATTTTAAAGGGCATTCTCGTCTACGGTTTATTCAAATTAATTCTATATCGGTAGAAAAGTGACTCTAAAGGCGATTAAAATTACTGACCTTTTGTGATAATGGATTATCTATTTAATAACTTTAAATTAAGGTTGAAAATAGTGTTAGCAAAGGGTATGAGCAAAAAGGAACAGCATAGTTGCTTGGGGTTAATAGAAATGCCTTCCAGTATTGCAAAGCGCCTGATGGGACTGTCGTTTAACTATCCGTCTGCAATGTAGCCGACATTATTTTTTAGTTCAGATTAATTTGAAGATCAAAATCTGCCTAGCCTATTCCCAACTATATTGGGGTCGGCATCCAGTCTTACGGGATTCAGCTGAGCACTAGTGTTTTACGTAGAGCGACTGCCTATCTGACCCCCACAACCCAGTAACTGGGTAACAAGATACCCCTTGGCAAGACTGGTGTCAGATCTCAAGCTTCTGACTACCCGTAACGACTGTCAAAGATCTTCAAATGATAGCCGGGATCAACGGCTTAACGTGCTTTCCGAGGCACGGAGGAAACTCGGTATGTTGAAAATGGTCACCCATCCACGGACCGACCTCGTCAAGCGTTGCTTAACCTTGAAGATCGATCCGTGCGGCTGTTATTATTTAGCCACGAGCTCCTCTTTATTAATCTGAAGATCCATCTCATGAAATTTGAGGTGGTATTAAATCACTTATTATACTTTCCTTTGAATAATTTCATCCCACATTTTTGTCCAACAATATGCTGTTACTTTGAGTGTTTTGAGATACACCGCTGTTCCGGTAATTGACGCTCCTTTTGCTGATTATTATTAGTTCCCACTGCGAGGGCACAGGCCTCCTCTCTGTGAGAGATGCGTTGTAATCCACCACGAAGGCCCACTGCGGGTTGATGGATGTCACATGTCTTCGAGGTTTTTGGTTCTAGGACATTCCTATTTCCTCACGATGTTTTCCTACACCGTTTTGATAGAAGTGATGACGAAATAATTTACACAAGTGAAACGCCTGCCTAGGTTTGATCTCACAAACTATAATTTCTAAGTCGCCATTATTATTATTATTGAATATAATATAACTGCTTAGTATGGAATTTGTTGATGGTCGATGGGGCCAAAAAGTTCGAGGGTGCCAACCGCGTAACGGAAGACGCAGCGTGAGACTGATGACTTAGTCAAAGTTGCAGGAATCCGATGAATGAGAGATGCACAGCACCAGTCTTTGTGACAACGCTTGGCGGAGGCCTTTGTCCAGCAGTGGACGTCTTTCGGCAAAAATGACGATGACACATTTATTGGGTATAGAATACGTAGACATAACACCACGATAACTCAAGTGCTATTCCATTAAAAGAAGAAAACAGTAAAGAAGCTTTTCAAAACCATCTCCTTTTAAGACGAAATTTTACTTAAACTTACATAATACGCACTAACGTCTGATACCATCTGTGTATCATCGATCATAACATCACAAGTTTAGTAGCAAGTTAAAGTCGTGTCTATAAATCATACTGCTTTGACGTACGTCTTAGGCCGGTTACAGTGCTCGACCGACCGTCAGTGTGTACGGTCCGTCCTGACGGAATGCATAACCGGCCGTCAGTTTGCACCATTCAGTTCTCTCCTGACCAACAAACTGACCGGCAGGCTTATTACGTATCTTTTGCAAGAGCAAACGATAGCGATTTTTGCGCTATAATTGTTCTTCCATACAAAAGTTTTAGACTTGTTGGTGGTTTTTTTTTTAAGTGCTTTTGACAAACAGCGAGCGATTAGCAAACGATTGTGTAGGACCTACCATACCTACACTGCAGTTAATTATGACTTTTATGACAGAAAGCGTTTGATCGCTATCGTTTTGCTCTTGCAAAAGATACGTAATAAGCCTGCCGATTAGTACATAATATACGCAACCGTAATACGGTCGGTCCACTGATCGGTGCAGCACTGAACGTGTTCATTTGTTTCCATAGCGCGTCGGTCGACCGACGCTCGCAATGCGTAGCAATATACGCGTGCGTACGGTCAGTCCAGCACTGTAACGATTTATGAATTTTCAAATAAATGACAGGCACGACTGACGTACGCACCGGCGGCCGGTCGAGCACCGTGACCGGCCTTACAGTTACCGTTACCATTTGCGAGGATATTATAATATTACTAGCGACTTTATCTGAGTTATTTATACGTTCCTAGCCGTGAAATTAATATTACCATATTTATAAAGTATAGTCTATGTATTATTCTGATGCTATAACATGCTGAAGCTATAATACTGTAAAGTTCCATCAAGAGCCGTTTAGTAGTTTTGGATGAAAAAGTAACAAACATCCATCCTCACAAACTTTCGCGTTTAAAATAGTATTGGGATTATATGTAGCATGTCCCTAACTGAAATAATGTATCATTCAAATGGTGAATGAACTTTTGAAATATGTGCACTGGATTCGGAAACTACCCTCTACATAATACACAAATTCAAAAAAAGAGAGGAGCCTTTTTGGTCTCGCACGGGGTTTTTATTTTTTTATTATTGTTTTCTTTTTGTTTGCTCGTGTGTCTTCTCTCATGTGCGGGTCACACATAAATATGTTTTCTTTCTTTCAAATATGGAGTCTCTCTTCAATCAATCTTTTTCACGCGGCTTCGCATCCGATTCCAATCCCCAAAAACCATGTTTTTTTTTGAATCAGGGATAAAAGGTAGCTTATGCCATTCAGTTTAAATAATTAAATATAAAAAATATATGGTTTAGTAGGAGTTTAACTTTTAATTAATTAATTTATTTATGCCACTCAGCCATAGTGTGGCATTTCATCCGTGTAAGAATTTTCGTAATCGGATCAGTATTTACAGAGATTACTCTTTGTAAACATAAAAAAACATACAATTTTACCTCTTCAATTTGTTTTTCAGACTTCATTATATTTAAATTAATTATTACCAATTAACAAAATATGTACACACTTAAATACTAAACTATACTAAATGTAACTACTTCATCATCATCATTTCAGCCGAAAGATGTCCACTGCTGGACATAGGCCTCCCCGAAGCGTCACCACACTGGTCGACTTAACCTAACCACTTACATAATATATACAAAAGTAAGGGAAACATTTCTAATATTAATTTAGATAAGCAAAGATTATTGTGGCCTTGATAATTATGATGTATAGTTTCTCTATGTCATCATCATTATCATTTTAGCCGAAATATGTCCACTGCTGGACATAGGCTTCTCCCAGGCGTCGCCACATTGACCGATCCCGTGCGTGTCGCATCCAGCGCATTCCTGCAACCTTAACCAGATCATCGGTCCACCTATTGGGAGGCCTTCCAACGCATCGTCTTCCAGTACGCGATCGCCATTCCAGAACTTTTCGGCCGCATCGGCCATCCATTTTGCGAGCAATTTGCCCTGCCCACTGCCATTTATGTTTCGCAATTCTTCGGGCTATATCGGTAACTTTGGTTCTCCTGCGGATATCCTCATTTCTGATGACATCGCGCAAGGAGGTTCATTTATGTGCAATGAATGAATAACTTAATTTACTACGGCTTAAGTGATTTATTTGGCTGATTTATTTATAATTGATCTACTTGATTAGAGAGCAGTGTTGGCCCAGTGGTAACTGCCGCGACTTTTAAGTTGCAAGATAAAGCAGGTGCTTTACTTTGTGTAAATTATTTCATCACCACTGCTCTCAAAACGGTGAAGGAATTCATCGTGAGGAAACCAATATGTGCTAGAACCAAAAATTCGTGGACATGTGACATCCACCAACCCGCACAGGGCCCGCGTGGTGGATTACGGCCCATTCCCTCTTACATAGAGGAGACCTGTGTCCCAGCAGTGGGAACTTTAAAAAGCTGATGATGATAAATTGATCTACTAGCTTTTTCTATACGATATGGATGTGCTGATTATTGAATGCTTAGTATGAAATTGATTCGGTATAAAATTCTTAGAAAATATGCCACAGTACCGCTCGTACCAACAACTATTATATAACCTTTCCCAGACCAAAGTCAATCCAAACCGTAGTTAGACAAAGAGGCCGCTTCAAAGGTATGACACCAATTAACAACTTTGTTCCAATAATCAAATGCTCCAATTAAAACTCGCAGGTAGGGTTACCATTTCAAAATTTTAAAAGCCCGGACATTAGCAAAAACGACCGCGTTAAACTGAGACTGTTAAGAATAATTAGGTCAGTGGTATCTCATCCCATACAAAGAAACTGTGCCGACTTATCGATCGCGTTCGGTTCCTTTCTACGAGTATAAATGATCTATTTATCGCCGTGGAGCGAAACGAACGCGATCAATTTACAAAAACAATCGGTAAAATCAGATGAAAAACGCTAGTTACGTCGGCACGGTTTCTTTGTATGGGATAAGGCATCTGTTTGCTAGTACTATATTATCTGTGGTGTACCGGGTTTGATCGCTCGGTCAGGTTTTTGGGGTTTACTATACCATACCAATAAGTCTGGCAATAATTCCATATTTTAGTGGACTTAAAAATAACTGGTAAAATTAAGGTTTATTTAATAGTTCCTTTGTTCCCCATAGGACACGATTTTATGTTATTTGCAGAGAAAACCGATCATTTAATAGGTATTTCTATGTGTCTACATAATTTCAAAAAAAAAAATATGTTTTGTGTTTATCATACAATGACTTCTCCCGCTCTGGGTGAAGCGGAAGGGCGTGTCAAGACTCTTACTGGCAAAAACCCACCCGTGTTCCTTCAGTTGCTTGGGCCAGGGCCGCGGTAACTCTGTTTCAAATTTATCCGCGACCCAGACAGGCATCGGCCCAAGGGGATCCCGTCAGTTTTGTTAGGCGTGCGTGAAAAAAACATGTATATGTTTCACCTAGGCCTATGTTCAGCAATGGACGTCTTTTGGCTGAAATTAATGATTTAACTTGAATTGACTAAATAAACGAAAAATTCCACATGATCCGAGCCGGACTTGTCCGAAAAAAGCCGGACGGTTGGTTACCCCACTCAGAGGATCGCAATTTTTGGGTAGGGCCACGAAAATGGCGGTAACGCTAGCACAGATGGGGACTATGACAGGCCAATTAGCGTATCTTGATTTTCCTCGGTCTGTCGGTTTTATGAAGAGGAAAAAACTTGGTGCTAATTGGGTATCGGTATTGCCACTGGTATCGATGTTCGTTTGATTGAGTGTTTTTGGTAATGACCGGTTGAAAAGAAATTGCTTTTTAATTTGTTAACTTTTTGAGCCGTTGAAGATATTCTTCATTTTGCGACCTTGAACTTACTGAGAGACACAGCTACGTGGCGTAGCTGTGCAATGCCTTCCCCGCGCTCTTCACCGACAAGCAGCTCACTGCCGTCAGAGCTAACACTAGGTAAGCGTTGAACTTCGTGCTAGGGCTGTCCAGTGCGGAGCGCGCTCAGCAAGCGTTTTCATTGGAAAATAACAAGTCATATTTTTATATCTGTGTGTTTGAAACTATCCATTCAATGAATCTAACTTTTTCAATCAGGGTTGGGTTTCAATCTACCCGGACACACTCTCCAATCATAATTTATATATCAATTTGTAACTCAAGTATAGAAAAGATTAAAAAAAACAAACAACGTTACAAATTATTGACCAGATAAATTAACCGCACATAATAAGGAGGTGACAAAATAAGCCATAAAGGTTCAATTATAACCCACCCCATATAAGGCTTCACCCTAAATACATTTTCCATAGGTTAATCGTAACTTGCACGTCCCAACTTTAGTACCTGAGTCTAAGCACTCGTACGAGTCGCAACTGCAGTAGAACTTTGAACCTAGAACTTATAGGTATATAGAGTTTAATATTAGTTGTGGGCCCTTGTTAGACTTGGGATAGTATTATGTCTAAGTATGGAATAGTAGACTTACACGTATATAATTGCTTGGTTAGGTTTGATACAGTGTGTGGAGTGTGTTTTGGTAGCATTTTTTTAAGCGGACTGCTAAACTATTCATAGTATTTCATTAACGAAAACTAAAATCCGATCCTGCTTTTACTAATCCATACCAGTGATGACTTATCGCATACAAAGAAACCGTGCCGACGTTCTATACTGATTAATTTTTGGACATCGATCGCGTTCGGTCCCGTTCCTCTCCACGGTTATAGATGGTGATCTATCTATCGATGTGGAACGGAACCGAACGCGATCGATTTACAAAAAAAAAACGCTAGTTACGTCGGCACGGTTTTTTTGTATGGGATGAGGCATCTGTATGCTAGTATTATATTATACACGCTCAAATCGCAGGACACATTTTCATGAATTTCGGCAAAGGAATAGATTGGACCTTGGAGGAGGACTACTCATACTTTTTAACACGGGCATTTGGGATAATCGACGACTTTCATGCGGGCGAAGTCGCTGTATAAAACTAGTATTTTAAAATTTGTTTTTTTTTTTACCCGACTGCCGAAGAAGGGTAGTGTATTTATCATTCTATTTATGTACATACATAAATAGACTGATAAATACAATACCCTTCTAACTAACTACAACAAAACTAACATACAACTAGCAATAACAACTAGGAACAAACATAAACATGTTTGTTCCTATTAGGCGTTCTAGAGACCAAACGCGTTCGCCAAATTTGATAATTCTTACGTCAATCGATTCGTCTTAACCTTGCAAGTGTAAAATAGTCTGTCTGTCCTGTCGTTGTAAAATAGAAAAATGGCGGCTTTTGGATGCCATATTGTGCGGTTCCAATTTTTTTTTTCGTCCCAACCCGTCTTGATGTTGAGGTTTCAAAAATATATAATACTTAAATATTTAAATGTACCTAATTCGAAAAAAAGATGTTAACTAAAAAGTTATAAATAAAAAAAGTTAGTTAAAAAAATCATTCGCTTCTTAAGCAGTCGGGTTTTTTGATTTTTTTAATATCAATGTAACTGTAAAAGGTGAAAATATTTGGATGAGGCAAAGATCGTGAAATACCTAGATACATACAATACATGGAATGATTTTTTATCGTGAGTTCATTCCAATGCTATAATTTTCGACTTTGACGGAAGCGAAACCGCTAACAAATGCCAGAGTAAGTTATAAAAAGTATAAATTAAAAAAAAATGTTTATAGTGCTTCGATTTTTGTACGGTTACTTATATAATTGAAGCAGCCCCGGCAAGTAATTAGGAATACTTGTGTTGGGTCTGACTCGGTCCTACCCTCATTATAAGCATAACAGCAATTTCGAATAAAACATCAGAATAAAAGAAACAAACTTAACAAAGTTAACAAAATAAATTCTATCCAGTAATAAATACTCCAACTTTGCCAGTACATAACAAGGAATGGCGTTCAAATGAAAAACTGACAAAAAATATTCATCCATCTTAGACAGGAGATAATATCCTACGCCAAAAAAAATTGATTGAAGGGCTCTTTTCCTAGAATCTTTGACAAAAATGCGTGGGTGCCTATCAACATTAATTTTCTTTCAAAAACTGGATGTCAGATGCCATTAAAGTAAGGAGAAGACAACCTTGTCTCCGATAATGTTACAAATAGATGATAACATTACGCTTTTAGGAGTAATAACATCGTGAAGTATTTTACGCGAATATCGGAACATTATCTGCCTTGCCATTTTAATCCCCGACGGAAAAAGAGGGGTGTTACAAGTTTGAAGTGTTTATCTGTCTGTGGCATCATAGCTCCTAAACGGATGAACCGATTTTGTTTTTTGATTAATGACTTTGTCAAAAGTGTTCTTAACTATGTTTGATGAAAATCGGATCAGCCGTTCATAAGTTATGCGCATTTTATTACTCTTTGAATTGGAGTATTTTTGCAAGATTATGTTGTAATATTTACGTGTTTCGATCGACAATCGACACTGTAGTTTTAAAAGCATGGGCTAAAAGAAAAATTATCTTTTTTCCACAGAGTTGGAAGAATCGGCTTCTAGTTTGATTTGATGCAGCTTTATACAATTTTTAGTACATGTAGTGACTGCCTATGTGCTGTTCACAACCCAGTAACCGAGTTCCGCGGTATCCCTTGGTGCACTGCGAGGCCGTGGCTTCCCAACGTGAAGAAATTCTCGGAACGGTTAGGTCGCTCTGCAAAGCCTGTGAAGCCCCCAGGAAACTTCTGTGCTTTTGGACAGAGCTAGGCTAGCTACATTAGCCGGAAACCCCACGCACAACGGACCAAATGGGAATCTAAGTGCGGAAAAGGAAGTCCCTCTTCTATTCTATTCTATCCCTATGAATGTCACATCTACAAATGACAGCTACGAGCTTGGCTTGACGAGTTTGCCGAGGCACGGAAAAGTTTCAGTATAGAATGGATGGTCAGTCATCCACGGGCTGGCCTCGGCAAGCGTTGCTTCTCTTTGCAGGTCGACCCGTACGGTTATTATTATTTACCCAAGAGCTTACAACAATCGGGACACACAGCTTAACCTGTCTCCTGGTAGTTGGAGGCAACGGGGGCGAAATTAGTTGAAGCAATTGGATTGAAATTCAAAATATTTTTATCCAGTGAAATATAAACAAAAAACATGTTATAAAGCCAAATCAAACGGGCAAACAAAATGACCTCTTTAAAATGAACACAAACGCAAGACTTTTCTAACAAACAAACGAAACTTAACAAAAGCAAACGCTTACTAAAGTTAACTAACCCAAAACCTTTTAAAATAAAACTAAAGCCGATTACTATCTCTAAAACGATGACAAGCGTTATTAAAACAAACACAAAATCGAAATTCGCATAACTAGTCGATTATCCCGATTAGCATTCGCACCACGTTTCAAATATTAGAATATTCATGTATTTGAAATTCAAAACTAGCTTGGTCCAACCACATTTTTACGATACTAAGGGTGCTTTTTTCAACAAAGATGTACAAAGTAGCTAGGTGGTGCGAAGATGTGTAAAGACGGGAGGTTGCACCGCGACAGCGACCGGAAACCCAGACATGTTTCGCGGCCTACTGTCTCGATCTCCAGTCGCTGTCGAGATGCGAACTGTCAACTTTGTGTGCTCCCTTCCACTGAAGCTGTAGGAGGAGCTTGCGCGGTGTGAGGGTGCGTAGCGAAGCTTTGTAACGGTGTGCACATTCCTCACTCATGTCGTCATCATAATCAGCTTTTAGCAATCCTCTGCTGGACCTTTGTTGGCCGCTCCAAGTACTCGCGTCCATTGAATACATGTCACGTTCCCGTCCACAGTGCACATCCCTCGCACACATTCCTTACTCTCATCTCTCGCACAAATTGCACACTTTCTTTGTATGTAAAAAATACCTAGCTCTGCAAGCTCTCCACCAGAGCTCCGCTAAGCCAGGCAAGGAAAATAAAGTGATCCCATTGATGTATTTTTACCTCACGTACCGCTTAGTTACCTCGCTCATCTCTAGTAGAAAAGCATCCCAAAGGTCGACCTTTTAGCTGTGGTGGTACCAGTACCCTTAAGATCGGGGTCACGACCCGAATTGTCACTTTGTGCTATTTGTACGAGTTTTAATCGTGTTAGTTTTATGCGTGATAGCTTAGTGAAAGACAGTTTTAGTATCGATCCTGGGTTTAAGGGAATCACTGTTGCTTTGTTTAAAGTTGAGATGTGGAGTTCTATTTGTCTTTTATGGTAATTTTGTGTTGGTTACGATTTTATTTAAGTGAAATGGTGTTAATATCATTCAATATATATTGACTTACCTATAATCGTTCAAATGGTGTCGATAACTATAAACTAAAGCATTTAACAGTGGAACTGGAATATGATTGTTAAAAAAACTGCAATGTTTTCTAAGCCTTCACTTTAATTTAAAAACATAACATTTTAAAATTGTATTTGCCATCGACACTCTAGGAAGTAGAAGAAGACTTTAATTTTACATTCCTACTCTTCCTTGTATCGGTATTAAGTTATCTTTTCTGAAAGCTATCTTCGCATTACATTCAATAAAAAATACGCCGATAAAATTAACTTAATACGATTCGAGATTGACCTACATACGTAGATCAATAATATAATCACAAAAAATCTACGATTCCCATACCAACACAATATTACAATATTTTCCTAGGCTAATTACGTCAACGATAGCGCCAACCTAACCAAGGTTATCAAGGCAATCGTTGAAGTAATTAATATAAAAACTGACCCCAATTAACCAGAGAACACCGCTACCTCATCCATATTTAAAAACCGAAGTCACGGTCAAAAATAACGATGAAAAATCATAAATATTTATCGACTCTCTCAATATGACACTGACACCTCTAAACACAAAGGTCAGATGTCAACCCTGACCCAAATCGATTCTCACCTAATCGAATACTCGAATAAAACGGAATCGATGTCTGATATCAAGTAGAATCGATAAATGTCGACGGACGACGCGATTTTGCGATTTAGAATTGCTAAAGATCGAAGTTGTTGATGTGGAATCTATTTTTACATTTTTGTAAGCTTTTAATTAACTAACCTTGTTAGTTAGTATGTCTGGGATAAATGTCGCAACTTTTTTTTCAATCCCAAAATGCTATTACTAATGCTGATTGCAACAAAAATAAAATAAAAAAATCTAAATCGTAACATACTTATATACAAACGCGTATAAAAATTCGTTCCCATCGCTGTCCAGAACGCTGACAGCATTGCCACTTTGGATAGCAATGCTGATTCTCTGGCCGAAGAACAGCCCAGCCCTCTGGTCACGTGAAGAGTCGACTAAACGTTTGCTTATATCTCGAAATACTCGATGAGCACTCGGACCCCATGGACCTAATGTTTCAACCCCAAACGGCTCAAACATATAAAAACTTGCAATTGAATTTTAAAACAGTTTTCGCCAACATATTGAGCTAAAATTTTGCTTAATTTTGTTTTGTATAACAATATGATGAACAATGATTTTACTTAGCTACGGCTAAGTATAATCATTTAAAGAGAGAAATCAGAATCCAATATGACAGATTTTTTTTTGATACCCTCGCTCTTGACCATTATCCCCATTAGGTGCTTTATCTAAGATCCCTATGATATAGATATCAAATGAAAGGGTTGCTGACAGGAATAAGCAAAAAGTTAGTTTAAAAAAAGTTTATTATTTAATAATTTTATTCAATTATTGTGTTTTATAGTTCGAGTTTTTTGTTATTTGATGAGTTATGATTTTCATTACTTATCTTATTTTTATTAAGCACGGGTTTTTAAAGTTGATATATTCTTGTTAAGATGACATTAAGATTTTTAAAAGTTACAGATTAAAGCTCCTCAAAATAAAAAATTCTAAGAAAACCTGAACGTCCTCTCCTCTAATGTGACCTTTAAAATCTTTACCTGTACCTTTTAAAGGTCGAATGAGATTACCACGATTGAGTTACGTTTAGATATTCGTGCGTTACTTAAACGTAGTTCACAGGAATAGAAGTATCAAAAGGATGTTTAGGCTCTGAACAAAAAGACATTCTGTCAGCGAAAACGATTGTCAAAAGGTACCTACAAAATGTATGGGAATGACATGTTCTACTAAATTCCAAGTGTTCAATCCCAAAAGTTATGAATATTTAAAAAAAAGTTATCGACTTCCAAAACAAAATACTACAAAGCGAAAAATAACTTTCTTTTGGAAGTCGGTGTCTATGGTACCCAACCTTTTTTCATTTTTGACACCGACTTTTGAAAAGAAAACTATTTTTAGCGGTAGTGTTTTGTTTTGGAAGTGGGTTTTTTTTGTTAAAATTATTTTTCTTAGGTTTGGTACCTTATTTTAATATGAAATTTATCAAAGTTAACTTAAAAACTTTAATTGTTATTTAATTATTATTTTATTAATAATATAATTAATATTTGTTTTATTTAATTTTTAATAATGAACTTTAAGTTAACTTAAAGTTCATTATTAAAGTTAACTTAAAAACTCCTCGTCAGATCTTGATCGAATTTAAACGAGACCACATGAGAAACACCAGCTTTTAAATAAAAAAAAATCATCAAAATTGGTTCATAATTGGCGGAGTAATCGCGTTGCAAACATACGAAAACATACAATCGAATTGAGAACCCTCTTTTTGAAGTCGGTTGAAAAAATCTACTGAATAGGACTCACGGTACCATCCTGTTTTTTTTAATAAAACATTGCAATTTGTGACACATCCCACCCACTAACTGTTCGCCCTACACCATGAATATCCCATACAGCCCATACCAGCCAATATAAAGGCCCATCAAGATAACAGCCCGTCAATACATTCAAAACAAATGGTCTGTAAACACGTAAGCGTTACCGCTGGTAGGCCGCGCGTTGCACGCACGTCTGGTGCGTCCCTAAGGCTGCATTCACAACGTTTGTATAGCCCGACCGACTATCTGAGCACCACTATGAAGTCACCGTGACGTTCGACTCTCGTTTTGCAGGCCTTAAGGCTCTAGATAAGTGTCATTCTACATCATTGGAGGATTGATCAGGTGACACTTCGATAGCGTTTGGCATTTTCATACATTTTTGATATTTTTTCAGTTGCTATCGCTATTTTTCCGACGAAAGAATATCACTAGTCCAGGGCCTGTCGACAAAATTATTTTCTATAGCGATAATAATTCAGACGCTAACGTCAAAATGTATGGCAATGACATGCTGCGAATTACGGGCTTTAATCTCGACCTCCGTTATGTCTTGCTACTAAATACGTTTCAGTGTGAACACAGCTTAACCCTGGCTAATGACACGTGAAGGACGCGCCAGTTAAATAAAAGTTAATTGGGATTGTTTATCTTGATGATAAGGGAGGCTGTGATGGCACGGAGGTTTAGGGATTCAGTTCTTGATAACAAGGTTTGAAACTGGCTACGAGTGATGTGGGTTTTTCAATTACATTATGAAAATTTTTTCACTGTATTGATGACTTTTTCAGACAAGAAAATAATCATCTTCTAATAAACTTTTTCTCAAAAAACATGTGCGCCGTATTGTAGTGTGTATGCAGTGTACCTATGTGTATGTAACCAACCTTATATAATCATGTGTATCCTAAAATAAAGGAGAGTATTATTTGAGCAGTCGTGTCTATCATTTCGCTCCACAAATACCTTCGACCTTACATGGCGACCCTGCCAGCGGGCATCGCCGCGCGATCGCCTTACCGACACCGCCGTGCCATATAAGGGTTGTACAGTGTAAACAATTGGACTAAGTAGAGTCAAGCTAAGATGAATTATAATAATTATTCACTAGCGTTAATAACGTTCGCGGTTGTGACAAGTGGTATTTGGTTCGTTGCTTACGAAAAATACGGGTTCATTAAAAATGGGAACTACGCAAACTAAAGATGAAACCGTGATAGTGCAAAACGCAGCCGGAGGAACTAATAACGCGCATCTGGAAGAGGTGAAATTACATATTACCACCATCACCATACTGATGACTATAGTGGTGCTGGTTCTGGGACTCGGCGTGCTGTATTTTCTGCTGCAAATGTATCGGCGATGTCATGTACGCTGGATACATCAGGAGATGTACAGGAGTGCAATATCTAGAAGGTCAGGAGCGAGGCAATCTGGACCATCACTGGAGAAAGGACGGTCGAAGGGCGACATAGTGTGAAAACAAAGATAGCGGATACCATCGCACATCGGTTTACACATCATAGGTTTAAGTGAAAGTGAAAAAAAAGTGCTGAGTGTGTGAAAGTTCGAGGAAAAACAACGGGCATCGTAAAATGGACTCAGAACTTTATTAGATAAGTACATAATCGTAATAATAATAAACGTAGTAAATGATATGTTACATTGTACTTGTAACTATAATAAACGAAGTGATTAATTAAACAACTAATGATGGTAGGAAATGGCAGATGACTTAGAACAATTATATAAAAATTTGAAATGTATAAAAACATATTTAATTAAAATTGGCCCTAAACGAAGGCAAGGAAATGTATTAGAGAAAAAGTTGTGTGATTCAAAGGAAATTTATGACAAATATACTGATATAATAGAGAAGATATCAGACGATGTAAAGAAAGGTAAAGTAGGACAAAACGAACAGATATTAATAAATACATTTTGTATTGATTTTGAGTCATTGTATAAACAAATTTTAGATTTATCCTCTACGTCAAGTACGAGTAGTAGCGAGGATACAAAAATGGAGTCATTTGATTTGAAAGTAGCTCTTAGTTTATTACCTATGATACCAACTGACAATGAATGTTCGCTTAAACAATTTATTGATAATGTAGAATACTATAGCTCGTTATTGGCTAGTGATGAGTGTAAGAAGAAACTAGTACAGTTTGTTGTGAAGAGTAGGTTGTCTCAGAACGCTAAATTGCAGTTACAGTTAGATTATTCTAATGTTGATGATTTGGTAAAGGAAATGCGTAGAGTGTTACTGCCTAAAAAATCACCGTTTGCGATACAAAATAATATAAATCAATTAAAGCAAACAGAACTGTCAATTCAGGACTACGGAACCAAACTTTCGGAACTTTTCGTGGATTTGACGGTATCGCAAGCCGACGGTAACTTAGAGACATACAAAATAATTAAACCCTTGAATGAAAAGCAAGTTATCAAAAGGTTTGCCGATGGGTTGCGAAACCGCCGTCTTTCAACTATCATTGCAGCTAGGAACTACGAGTCGTTGAAGGACGCAATACAAGGTGCGAAGGATGAAGAAACATCCATAGCGGGACCGAGTTCGAGTTCTGGCGAGATCCTAGGTATGTATTCTCCTAGAGGAAGACAACAGAATTTCCGTAGTGGTTATCAAAATAATAATTACAACAGGACATATTATAACAGGGGTCGTAACAATGATTCCAGTGCTCGTCGAGGCTACCCTCGGGGGGGCCAGCAGGCGCATCAGCAGAGCCGCGGTGCACCACAGCGAGGCCGAGGATCACCATGGCGTGGTAGAGGTAGGAGCTATTATAGGAATCGCTGTAACCAAGGGATAAGCCAAACCCCTAAAGATACAAATAAACACGCGGTTAATGTTCTAACGGGACAGGAAAATGAAGAGTATGCAAATGAGTTTTTTCGTGAATAATAGAGTTATTCTCGCAACTGATACTAACAATTATATTAACTTAAGTTCTAATAGCAAAACTTATTCATGGTTAGTCGATACCGGTGCTACAATTTCGGCTATAAAATATAAATATGTTCTAGAACAAAACATTCCAGTCCAAAAAGAGGACATAGTCATACATGGAATTGGTGGCAAAGTCCATGCAATGGGATATGTTTGTTTAACGTTGTCATCGGGTGATCATCACCTTATTTGTAATAAGTTTTATGTTTTCGATACTCTACCATGTAGGGCTAATGGCATCATCGGACAAGATTTTATTAATAAACATAAGTCCATATTAGATTTCAGTAATAATACCTTAACATTGTTGACACAAAGTTCAATTAAAATAGTTTTACCTTTACTGAGTTATAAAAACACAATGGAAGTTTACCCAAGATGTGAATCCATACATTATTTTAAGACCGAATTCACAGAAGAGTGTGTAGTACATTCTAAGGAAATTAGTGACGGAATATTATTGGCCAGTTGCATAGCAACACCAGTTAATGGTCTAATACCGATTAAGATATTAAATACAACGGATAAGTTGTGTACCTTAACGGACATTAATCCATGTATAGAAAAATTAAACAACTACAATGTTTGCCAATTTGACAAATCAGAACGTGATGCAAGTAGAGTAAAACAATTGTTTTCGGTACTAAACCTCAAACATCTTAATAAGGAAGAGCAAATATCCATAGAAAAATTATGCGCGAAGTACTCGGATATATTTTATTTGCCAGGAGATAGATTAACTACAACAAGTATTTATAAACATACCATTAGTTTAAAACCAAATGTAACTTCTGAATTTACAAAGCCATATCGTTTACCACATTCACAGAAGGGAGAAATTAAGCAACAAATTGATAAAATGTTAAGAGAAAGGATCATAGAACCTTGTCGTAGCGAATGGTCTAGTCCAGTATTACTAGTTCCTAAAAAGACTGACGGTACAGGTCAGAAAAAGTGGCGACTAGTTATTGATTACCGAAAATTAAATAATTGTATTGAAGACGACAGGTTTCCACTTCCAAATATTTCCGAAATACTTGATTCGCTATCGGGTTCGGTATATTTTTCACATTTAGATATGTATCAAGGTTACTATAATATTGCACTAGAACAGGAAAGCAGAAAGTACACAGCATTCTGTTCAGGACAATACCAAATGACTCGTATGCCAATGGGTTTAAAAACGAGTCCAGGATCATTTTCCAGAATGATGACCATGGCTATGTCTGGCTTAACGTATGAAAAATGCCTTATTTATTTAGACGATTTAGTGGTCTTTGGTAGAAACTTAGATAGTCATAACAAGAATCTACAAGACGTTTTCGAACGACTGCGGAAAGTAAATTTAAAATTAAACCCGCAGAAATGTAATTTTTTTAAAGAAGGAATTACTATACTTAGGCCATGTGGTATCAGGTAACGGTGTATTACCTGACCCGGATAAAATAAATGTAGTAAAAAAATATCCGTGTCCAACAAATATAGACGAGACGAGGAGGTTTGTTGCGTTTGTTAATTTCTATAGAAAATTCATTCCAAACTTTGCTGAGTTAGCTTATCCACTTAACAAATTATGTCGTAAAAATGCTTCTTTTATATGGGATGAAAAGTGTCAGTCGGCATTTGATAGTTTAAAAGGAAAAATCATATCCCCACCGATTTTACAATATCCGGATTTCACAGAACAAAATGAGTTTAATCTCCAGACAGACGCTTCTAATTATGCAATCGGAGCAATTTTGTCTAACAAAAATGGAAGACCAGTATCATTTGCAAGTAGATCACTAAACAAAGCGGAAATAAATTATCCAACAATCGATAAGGAATTGCTAGCTATAGTGTGGGCGATTAAACATTTTCGTCCCTATTTGTACGGAAAACATTTTAAAATATATTGATATTCGTCAAACAATAATGTAGCCAGCTTTTGTCACACTTTGGCATCAAGGTTCTTAACTTCAAATTCTCAATTCAGAAGACTAGCGTTAGTCTTCCAGCTGTGGCTGATTACCATTCAATCACATGGAACACGCTATTGCGTTTGCTGAACTCCATGAAACCCCTTGGTAAATCTGTAGCCGTATTGCGTAAGTGAATACGGCAACGCAAAGAGTTTGACCGCTATCCAAACGATCACATGCGTGTTGAATGACGCGATGTGGATTTCCGTCTGTGTGATTGGTCGATTTTGTCGATTGGAGAGCGGTCAAACTCTTTGCGTTGCCTTATTCACTTACGCAATACGGCTGCTGGTTGTCATTGAGTCTTCTTACTACGCTCAATAACATCCAAAAACCTCGTCACCATAAAATCACCCTAAACTTGCATTTCTATAAAATTCTAAACTTTATAGAAAATAAACCCAACAGTTTATTTATGACACGATGGCCGTCAAACACTGACCTGAATAAAACTTAATTGGAAAACCAAATACCGGCCGTGTGGCTGACAAGCCAATGTTATCGGCACAGTTTAAATTATCACGCTTTTGTTAGAGTATTCTAAAATCGTTCGACTTTTCATGATAGAGTAAAAATATTTATAACAAAAAAACTAACTCGACTGCCAAAACAAAATATTTCAAAGAGAAAAATAACTTTATTTTCGGAAGTCGGTATCTTTGGTACCAATTTTTTTTTCGTTTTTGACACCGACTTCCAAAAAGAAAGTTTTTTTTCGGTTTGTAGTGTTTTGTTTTGGACGTCGGTATTTTATTTTGTTAAACTCGTTTTTTTGTTTTTCTCGTTTTAGTTGTGGTACCTTATGTTAGCAGGAAAATCATTTATAGACAGAGGTCTTCTCATAACAATTCTAACTAGCTTAAACAAAACTAGGATACATTGTTTTATTACGGAGTTCCTACCTTCCGGCATCATCATCAGATCAGTCCGATGGTATAATTTTCAGTAGAATCATTCATTTAAATTTGCTTCATCACAGTCATCGTCTATTTGAGATATCTTATACCCAAAACAACTTCTCATTGAGAAGTCACACTGGCCACCTGTGATCTTCCTCATCAGTTCCACTTCACCAAATGATACTTTCTGAATTCAAATGTTTGCCATGTTGATGAAAATATCAAAATCGCTACATTTAGGAGTTCCCTCGATTTCCATGGGGTCCCATCATCAGATCCTGACTTTATGATAATGTGACTATCTCGAGAGGATACCCTTCCAAACATAAAAAAATAATCAAAATTGGTCCATAATTGACGGAGTAATCGGTGAATATAAAAAAAATAAAATACATACAGCCGAACATAGAACCTCCTCCTTTTTGGAAAGCCTGTTAAAATAAAAAAAATACTAAAGGTCTATTAGTTTAGGCTTCTGCCAGCGGTCTCTTAGTGAACATTTCCCGAGGTAAAAATTCTATCCTATGTCTTTCTCCAAGTTCCAATCTATCGTACACGAATTTTCTGGGCGCACGGCCTACTGTGGCAGGCTTGAGTCACACATTTTTATCACAGTTTGGGAGCAAAAACCGCGTGATAAAATGCGTGACTCAAGCCTATCACAAAGGTCGTGCTTGCCCCGCTGCTTTGCCTTTTCCCTCCAATGTTGGAGTCATTTTATCGGCTTACCATACACAGATAATTATCAATATTTTACATGAAGTTACTGACTATCTGCATGAGAGTCCAACCCAGTCACTGGGTAAGATCACCACGACATCCCTTGGTAAAACAAATAGACTAAAACTGAATTGGAATACCAAATACCGTCCCGTCTGTGTGGATGACAAGCCAATGTAATCGCTTTTGTTTCAAAATATTGCTGAAGAATTTTCTAAAATCATTTGAATGTTTATGAAAAAATGGGGAAAATAATAGTTTTTGTGTTGGGCAAGGTCGATAGTGATAGTGTGATGCACCACTGCCAACTTTCGGGGAATGCGAGCGTGATGTATGTAAATACCGGCCGTGTGGCTGACAAGCCAATCTTATCGGCGCAGTTAAATTATGACGCTTTTGTTTCCGAATATTGCTCTAGAGTTTTCTAAAAATAAGGAAACAATGGATTTTGTGTTGGGCAAGGTCGTCGAAGATGTGAATTCGCCCTTGTTATTCTTTTTTCCTTCCTAATTACTGAAGGTCATGCCCGTCCTGGAAATCTTTTGCGAATTTACTGACTTGCTGCTTTCAGGCCACTTGCTTCGTTTAAAAATACATGTTCCTGAGACAAGAAATCCCGCCGTATATACTTTTCGAAGGTCCAAAAAAATCATCAAATTTGGCAAGCGGTTTAGGCGTGAAAACGTAATAAACAACCAGACAGACAGGAGTTACTTTCGCATTTATAATAGTAGTGTAGCTACCAACTTTATTAGTCTGTGTACACAATTTCGTTCCCATGTTGATTTAATAACATGGGTTTGGTACTACGCTAAGTGCTACGACGTAGCATCTGCTACGGCGTAGCAAACCAAACCAAACCAACCACTTAACAAATTAATGTTCAATGCCCATAATTATAATATACGAATCATTTATGTATACTTAATGCCTGGAAAATAGATTGATGTGATTAACATGTTTTTGAAATATTATTTGCATATGTATATACCTAAATAACGTGATAGTTCATCATCATGCAAAAAAAATGCTATTTGGGTGAAGTTATACCAGCAAAAATATTTTAATTAAAGACACCTTTTTTGCATAAATCGCATCTTTGACTGGTGATTTTTTGTATGTTGATTAAAACATGTTCCAGTAAGTGGTCAGTAACTGGAAACCAATAATCATAAACCGTATCTTTCAGAATGTGCTCAACCGTAAGACGTCCACTTCTTAATATAGACGGACCTTCCCATGTGTCTTCACATCCAGTCCTGTCCGTTTCGTATTCAGTTGGTTCAAAAACTAAAAACCACTTAATTAAAACCCTAACTAACCACTATAACGAGTGATTAAAACATCAAAATTGTCACAAAATTGATTAAAAAAACCATAGTCTAATCTACTTCGCCAGCGTCAGAAGCAGCCGAAAAGACAAACATTTCCCCTTGGAATAATAATTATTATTATAATAAGGAAGAAACATAACACAAGCATTTTCACTCCCCAAAGTGTCTTGATGTTTAATTAATTTAATAAACTAATTTCATTTTCGACCCTCCTAGGCGTTATTTGCATTTAAATTTTTCGTTTACTTAAACTTTTTGTTAGGGAAATTGTTATCTGAAAATGGTTTTAATACTGGTCATCTGTTTTTTAAACCGTGGGGATAACTAAACTATGGAATTTCGATGTTACATAACATTCGTCGAGTAAACTACGTCTAAAAGATTGAAATATCAATACCACATATTAAAATTTATAATTGACCACAGATCACACAAATTCATGATATTGAGAGTAACGGGAAAATAGAAAAAAAAACATATATTTATAAAATAAGATGACGATTTTGTCTTTACTGTTTTAAATAAAAAGAGTCCATATTGTTCGAAAATTCTAAGAAAGGGAAATTAAGAAGTTAGAGAAAGAACTGAGATCTTAGGGTACCGGGAAGTTTGCAAATTCGACTTTTGCAGAGAGATGCGTAGTCGAGCGGACGAATGTTTAGTTCATCATCATCATTAGTAGTCTTTTATTGTTCCCACTGCTGGGACGCAGGCTTCCCTTCTGTGAGAGGGTATGGGCCTCAATCCATCACGCGGGCTCAGTGCGGATTGGTGGATGTCACATGTCTTTAAATGTTTGATTCTAGGCCTGCCGCTTTCCTCAAGATGTTTTCCTTTACCGTTTTTGAGCAGTGGTGATGAAATAACTTACACAAAGTAAAGCGCCTGCGGAGGTCCCGCCCCCGTACACGTAAGTCGAGGCAGTTACCACTGGGCCACCACCGCTCGAATGTTTAGTTATCCAGGGTTAAGTGCTGTTATTTCTGTTCATCATTCTATTCCTGTCCTTGTCCCATATTACTTGGGTCAGCGGAACACGTTTCCTTCTGCCATTCCATCCTTTCAACCATCACGCTACCACAGACTCCATTTTCTTTTATATCACTCCTCGCACGTTTGTTTAGCCTCTCTCTCCCTCCATCTCATTTATATTCAACACTATTTTAGCTTCATTAAAGTCACTCCCATCACTGACAACGTGAAAAAATATTGATATGATGGTATGGGCATGTCCAGAGACGGTCAGACGACCATATGGTTAAGCTGGTCCTGAACTTGCCAATGAAGAAACGCGAACGCGGAAGACCAACTTGGTTGGCGTCGGTTAAAAAAGACCTGAAAGAAGCACAACTGAACGCCAGCTTAGCTCGTGACCGTACAATGTGGCGAAATAGGATAAGGAGGGCCGGCCTCAAGTTAATGTGATAAGGTCGCGACAGATTATTACTAATTACGCCGGGTTTCCCCCTCTCGGCATATTTTTTTTAGGATTAATATTGTTTGGTATAACGTTTTCACATAACTTTTTTAATGATTAGCATAATTATACTGTGGCATAATAATTACTTTTAGCCACACTCAATAATCATAAATATTTGGTTACCATCAAAATATAAAACAAAATTCATTATACAAAATTCATGTTTGAAACTGAAACATGGATTTTTGTGGTCGTTCTTCTCCATGGTGATCTATGCATTGGTATGTGCACTTAGTTCAGTATACAAAAGTGCCTGTTAATGGTTTACTGGAAATAAATTATTTGGAGTTTGAAAATATGAAACTGCTATCTGAACGCTACAAAAAAGCGTATTTTTTTCAGCAAATCTACATCTTTTTTCTGCTTCGTCAAGGCAATAATAAATTTTCATCGCTGAGAAATAAAACTACTAGATTTGTTTCAGCTGTCATCAACAAAATGTAATCCGAGCGAAACTGTAAATTCAGCACGATGAAAATCAATTTTCAAGACCAAAAATTAGGTTTGAGAAATTCTTGATTTAATAAGATCACGTTCTTGTCTCAGAGACAAGTCACACTCAATAAAAATCGCTGAAATAAAAATCTAAAACCAAAAACGTGTTTTATTCCAAAAATTCTATGAGGCATAGTAAGCCACAGGCTTTAACCAAAGTGCAGGGACTAAAGCGGGTGCGGACGAGATTCGAATCAGCGATTTGATTCGATTCGAATCAGCGATTCGATTCGATACGAATCAGGGGTTTACCTGATAACTGCAACTAGATGCTCTAGACAAGTGGCATTCGATGCCAGCGAAGGCGATAGTCGAAATTTCAAAATTTAAGGGATTGATCACGTGATTTTTTGATATCGCCTCTGGGGTTCTTTAAATCACGAGTAGATAAGTTACTTCTAGGCAAGCGTGCTTCACCGTCGACCACATCATCGCTTACCATCAGGTGAGATAGTGGTCAAACGTGAGTCTATCAACAATAAAATAAAAACCGGCCAAGAGCGAGTCGGACTCGCACGAAGGATTCCGTACCATTATGGCAAAAAACGGCAAAAAAATCACGTTTGTTGTATGGGAAATATTTATTGTATTCTGTTTTTAGTAAAAATGTGTGAACGTTTCAACAGTCTATCTATCACGGTTCTTTCGATACAGACTGCTGACAGACAGACGGACAGTGGTCGAGTTTTTATCCTTTGGGTACGGAACCCTAAAAAACCATTGGTGTGGTCGACATATCAAAATGGCAGGGATTGGTCACGTCACTTTTAAACATATTATTTACTTAAAACTTTATGCACAAAGGTACAATAAAAGACTTAATGCCTTATGTTGCAATAGCGCTTGGCATTCTTATACATTTTTGAGTTTCGAATCGCTATGGCGACGCTTTCGTTGATTGAATGTCACTTGTCTAGAGCCTCTGGTCGGTACAGTGCGTGCCAAAGTGTGTAAGCGGCAGCGCTTTCGATTTTGTGGTGGAGGCACGATGTGTCTCGTCAGGGTAAAACAATAGTCGATCACATCGTTTGTTACGCTTTCACTCCTGAACGGATAAATAGATTTGAATGAAATTTGGTATATGGATAGACCAGAACCTGGATGGGGACACAGGAGATCCCGGTATTAAATCCCTTTGGGATAATAAAACACTATTCACTGCTAGTAATCACACTATAGTATTTTAAAGGCTAAAGTTTGTGAGTGTGTATACATACTCACAAACTGTTCCCCTTTACACATACGTGTGTGTGTTTGTTCGTTTGTTACTTTTTCAAGCTCAAACGGCTGAACGGATCTGGGTGAAATTTGGCACAGAGATAGATTATAGTCGAAATAGCACTTTATATCCCGGGAATATGTCCCATCGGGATGATTTTCGACTTTCACGCGGGTGAAGACGCAAGCAGAAGCTTATCATACTAATATTATAAATGTGAATGTAAGTTTGTTTGTTACGCTTTCACGCAAAAACTACTGAACCGATCATCATGAAACTTTGTACATATATTTTTGGAGGTATTAGAAGTAACATAGAGGTATTAGAAGTAACATAGGATACATTTTATTTAAAGAAAGATTTTTTTTTAGTGGCTTCACTGCGAGCGAAGCCGCGGGGTGGATGTACCTATGTTTATTACTCAATCACGCCAGAACGGCTGAACGGATCTGGATGAAATTTATCACCGAGATAGATTATAGTCTGGAATGGCACATATGCTACTTTTTATCTCGGTATAATGTTCACTTGGGATAAGAAAACATTTCACGCGGGCAAAGCCGCTGGCAGAAACTAGTTATATTATAAATGCGAAAGTAACTCTGTCTTCATGTTCGTTACCTTTTCACGTCTTAAAAGCTGAATGGGTTTGAAGTAACTTGGCACAAGATGAGTTCATGTCTTGGATATGGAGAAAGAATACTTTTTAACTCGGCAGCATACTCCAGGGTTAAAATGTTATCCCTCGGGATAATTTTCGTATTTCACACGTCCGATACTCCGCATCCGCCTTAGCATCCGTTCAAGCTCCTCACCGTGTCCGTGACCTGAGTCAATGACCCAACCTCTTTTCTTAGCCTTAGCCAACACTTCTTTTTACCCTCAATTGCTCAGCTTTAAGATAACAAGCTCAAGCTATTTTGTCCATCGCCATAAATGGGTTCTTCTATAAAATCTACTTACATGGAAAAAATACTTTTTAAAGGTCAAGGTCATTGAGACCGTCCTCTGGGCTCGCTAAGCCTCTTTGTATGCAACCATCGGAGCAAAATGATTGGTAAAGATAAGACAAAATGCTTCAAGAAAAATAGTGGCGTCAATTTAATAAAAATTGGTCAAGTTTGCCTTAGGGGGGAACGTTGGGTTCTGTAATCATGATTTATTGATAAAAAATGTTATATGTCTAAAATAATTTTATACAGAGCCAAAATGGTTTGCTTGCTCGTCTGGAAATACAAGTCTGAATATAAAAAAAATCACTAACAGAAAGTTATTTTTTTTCCGGAAAGTTACCGTTAAACATAATTGCTATTAGCGATAAGGGTAATTTGAATTTTTTATATTATGTTATGTTATCTTATTTTAATTTTTATCCTATTTTAATTCATATTTTGATTTTAATTTTTATTTTAGTTTTGATTTTAATTCTGATTTTAATGTTAACGTACTTAAATTTTTGGTGTGATTTCAATGTTAATTTTATTGTACTATGGATCAAGTTATCTGAAATAAATGTTTTTTTTTTTTTTTTTTTTTTATTAGAGGCTGCCTCTTGATTCGTCAGTTCACTAAATACAGTTAGTTCTAAATATAGTTATTTCAAACAAAATTATTAGTTATTTGAGATTGGCAGAAACAGATTGGTATTTTAAATCTTATTCTGTCAGCTCTCCTAGTATTTCTGCGCCACACCGTACGGTTTAAAAATCATATAGTTGGTAAATGAATGAGTTGCGTAGATCAACGGCGGTGATCTTTCAGGGAGGTGGGCAGCCAGGATCGCAGTGCTCAATCGCGCTTAGTTTGTGCACTCGAACGCTGAAGGCAGGCGCGTCCGTGTAAATCGTGAATTTTTACTTACGCCAACGAGCATACAATACTTCGCGTGATATTTTGCTGGCTACAGTTACCTCCAGCTGATTTTGCTAACTGTTGTAAAGAACTAGAAGACGTTTATAGGCAGAATTTCCGTTCATATGTTGTAAACAATATTTTAGAGAAATTATTCAACGTATTAAAGTAGAATTTAAATGACAATCCCCAAAAATTTCCCTCAAAAATTTATGATACGATTGTTCATCCGAATGAAAATACGTAATGTATTCTCATTCGGATGAACAATCGTAATTAAATTTAATAATGGAAGTCTAAAATCCTCTAAAAATTAAGTGTCACGTAAATATCTAGCAGTGCAACACATGTAAATGTAATTATGTACAAACGTACTTGTAAATAAGATTACATAATAACAGATTACATGTGTATTAAATATAACGCGAACTGACGCCATAAGTGTCATCCTATTATTGAAACCGTGGTGATAGCGATTAACAAAAAGGCAAAATTCTATGGGATTGACAAGCGATATCGAAAAATCACGTGATCAATCCCTTATACTTTGACTATCGCTTTCGTTGACATCGAATGCCACTTTTCTAGAGCATCTTGGCTACTACTGAGAAAGACCAGAGAGAAAAACCCAGTAATACTTGGCCCAACCAGAAAATCGAATTTAGGCCTTCATGTTCAACAGTAGCTTTTACAACCACAAGACCTACGGGGCTGTCGAACCCCTTGAGTGTCGAGTGTCGAGTAACGAGAAAGGAATCAAGTAGTTCGAACTTATGAGGTTTTTCTTACCACAAAAGGTTTGTGAAGATTTATTCATGCATAGGAAATTACAGCTCGACGAGAGGTCATTCTACGAAAACAGAACCTAATATAATTACGAGCCTTTCTATTTGAATACGAAACCCTAAAATAATATTCGAAGGGGAATCGACTTATTTTTATAACCGTCTTTTGGCCTTAAATGAGGAATGAATGTTTAAGTCCGTTCCTTTTGTCTGCTTTGTGTTTACGTAAAATAATGAACTTGCCATGGTAAAAAACACAGATATAAATCTAACTAGATGAAGCGAATGTATGTACTTCGCGTGTCAAAAAAGTGAGAGCAATGCTCTTACTTTGAGCTGTTTCATTTAGTGTTATCGGCACCGGAAATCAACTGATATCTAAAAAAATGCCTAATTATTCATTGAGCTGTAAAAACACTACAAAAAAATTGGCTGACACAATGAACAAAAATCCTTTCATTGGTAAGTAAATTTGTTCTTAAAATGTATGTGGAAAACTGGCACGCTTGGTTTCCGTATAAATACGGACTTGCAAGAAAATTTCAGCAGGTGATGATGGCAGCTTTGAGCTGGCATCAATGGAGACAAATTGTCCGCTTAAAAGAGTCCAAAGGTCACAATCCTCAGAAATGAGAGACCGATACAAGGAGAAAAAGAAAAGAGACTTGCGTTATCTAGATAGATTTAAGTCTGTGGATCAAAATAATTATTTATCGGAGTTTCTGTTTTGTGACTTTCAAATTTTATAGGCTTTTGTGTTTTTAATTTGTTTGGTATGTCTTTTGTTTTTAGCTATATGCGAGACTGAACGTAATTTTTCGTGTTTTTTCCTTAATATTAAATGAATTTTATCTTATTATAATTATAGTAAATTGAATGTTATTTGAATTCTTTGTTTTTAGACAAAATGAAATTTTATTAGTGATTATTATTGTCGAAAGTATAAAATATTTTTTTTGGGATTGGGTGCGTGACATTTCGTTGGCACTTAACAATCCCATTTTGGACATTTTAATAATTATCGGTGATAGAGTGATTTGATCTAGGCCCTTTTGTGTGGATAATTTAAATGTACTAGGTACTTGTCTGTATTGTAAAATACATAGTTCGTGCCTGTTAGAAAATTGGCATTATCACCATGTACTGGCGCTGTTTTATCAATCAGACCAGTTTTTTTTATATTATTATTGATAGGCTCGCGATTGACTACTATCTCCCGTGATCGTAAGCGATAAGTTATTGTGATTTTAGTCTGCCTTTGAGTGTCAAGCCTAAAATACCAAAACGCAATGGTTACCGAGTGGTTCAAATCTATAAGATTGGGTTGACATATTGAGCACTTCTCACAAATCTATGTAGTATTGAACACATAACAAGTGAATTTTAAAGGGGATTATTTATATCTTTTTGCAGATATACCAACCCTTTCGTACTTTATCAGATGAATCCTAAATTCCCGTCGTTACGTTTATAATGAAAAACATAAGATTATCCCAGTTTCCAATCAATCCTGCCACAGCCCAATATTGTTATCTGGTTAATCTGGCAAACCGTTTAATTGTTCTGGCTAAGTAACAAACAATTTATTGTTATCCCATTATATGTGAAAGCATAAAAGAGAAATTGTAATTAATCAGACAGAATTCCATGAAACTATCAGTGATTTCATTGGATTCATCATTGGATTTCACGAATTAATATACGTACAAAAAAGCAATTGGATTTAACGAATTAATATCTCGTAAATATATACGAAACACACGAAGCTCTAGACAAGTATCATTCAATTTTATGATTGACATGCCAAAATGGATCAGGTGAAATTTCGATAGCGTTTGACATTTTCATACATTTTTGTCATTTTTCCAATCACTGTCGGCTCGCTTTAGAATATAATAGAATTTTATTTTGCAAATATACCCATATTTATATATGGTATATAATACAAAATAGTTTCAGCCATATTTTACCATTCGGCATCCAAACATTTACATATGCAAAATGAACTTACATTTTAAAACCATATAAATTAATAAATTATCATTACAATTCGAATATCATTCAGTAGATCAATTAATTAAATATCATTCAATAGATCAATTAATAAATTATCATTCGATAGATCAATAAAATTAATAAAATATCATTGGAACTGCACAATTTGATTCCGCCTAGCCCTTTCTATCATCGGACTAAAAGACGTACGGCAAAGCACCATCGGTACATGGTGGCTATGCCACCCATACGCATAAAGCGTTTTGCAAATACTTTCACTGTGTGTACAGCTGAGGAGTGGAATTCCCTGCCGGAGTCTTTGTTTCCTGATAGCTTAGACCTAGGGGTCTTTAGGTCAAGAGTGAATAGGTTACTTCTGGGCAAGCATGCTTCACCGTCGACCACATCATCGCTTAACATCAGGCGAGATAGTGGTAAAAAAAGAGAATATTACAAATAAAAAAGTTACAATTATCATTCAATAGATCAATTAATAATCGATGATAGAATGCCACTTCTCTAGGGCCTCTGCTAATATCCTTACTTTAAATGCTTGCCAATTGCCTCGGCCAGCGTTCTCTAGCCCCAAGAATATACAAATGCAGGCATACATTGGGCAGTCATTCATGCTTGTGGATGCTTCACTCAATGTGCTACGAACAGGCAAGCATGGCGGACACCGATCTTGTTTCGACTATCGCATTTGGTTTATCATACTTTTTTTCGAAATACAAGCAAACTGAAACAATAGCAAGAAGTCACCAATATTTTTTTCTAGCTTTTAATTCTTTTACTGGCTTTTGGCATTAACTCGGCAAGACGACTCAAAGCATCTGCAAATTTCTTTTTATCTTTGTGACTCCAAATAAATACAAGGTTCACCCTCGTAACTAATAACCCTCGTTTGACCAGCCACTCATTTTGAGATCACACAGAACAAAACGTTCACCCGTTGCGAGATCACAATCGATATTAACCGCGCAACAATGCCTCGCAAGTGCTTGTTGCAAGAGATCTTTGATTTGTGTTCAGAAAACGACACTGATCGGATCGGAGACAAATTTCTTCAAGCTCATGCAAGCTCAGCCAACCACCCCCGTTCACACGCTTGTGCTTGTGGTCGCTTGTCGAGGCTTGACAAGCGTGTAAAGCCGGCAACACGTCCACACATCTTATATTTTACGATAAATGATAAGATGTGTGGACACTGGTTGTCAGTACTACGCACCTGACCGTTCTGAAGAACATCACTAATTTAATCCGTTTATGTCCTTCTAGTGCGTCCCTTCCCGGCGTATCCACTCACGTCTGCCTTTTTTATACCATTTATTCATCCCCACTCTCTAAAATATATTTAATAAAGACGTAATTCCATGAAACCGTAACTAACTTAATCCATGACGTATATCAATGGATTTAATAAATCAAATATATTACATTTCATGTGGTTTTAATCAATTAAATGTATTAATAACCATTAAGTTAATATATTTACCAGTCATATTGTAATTGATATTACTAAAAGGATGGTATTTAAAAGTACTTCAATTTATTCCCATTTCATTTACCTAATTTTGCCTGTGTTCCACCAAATATACTGAATGTGCACCAAAATATGTTCATTAAAATATGTCATAACGAGCATCTATTTAACAACTGTTGCAAATTTGTAAAAATAGTAATACACCTAATTTTAAAAACAAGCATTTATTTTTTTGTTTTACTTCAGATAATGCACTGCAAAATGTATAGTACTTTGGCAACATAGTCGACGGAGCCCCGCTGCGCGGGGCTCCTATTTCCGTCCGCAGGGTCTAAAGTAACCTAACACGAACGAAATGACGGGAGCTGAGTTCGCTCGCTTTGCTCGCTCACTTCAGCTCACGTCATCTCGTTCGAACCTAACCTGTCCGTGTCGGGGTGCCCTAAGCTCCCGAGCAGGAATATTTGGTGCACGATCAGTATTTTTCGGGGAAGAGTAAAATAGTTATTGCTACAATAGAATATTTGCAGCGCACTACAATAAAAAAGTGTTATATCTTGGTGTTAATTTGGAATTTGTTTGATGTAACATATTTTGTTGGCCGAGTAGTTTAATTATAGTAAAGGGTTTAAGATCAATATTTTAGAAATGCATACATAGATGTACCTTTAGATTTTTGGTGAACACAAAAATATTATCCTTACTAAAAGCCTTTCATAATACCATTATCATAATTAATATTTATTTACGAACCAAAATAATAACAGCATTCATTTATTTTACTGGGGTACATAGGCCTCTTCTCACAAAGAGAAGCCCCGAGCTTTGGTCAATACGCTTGGTTCCTGCATGTTGGTGGTCTCTGGGCTCGCACTCTTTTGTTCAGGTCTCCCTACCAAAAATCCGAAGTCATCTGACTTCTTACAACCTGCTGGGTCAGTGCGTTGCATGGACCTTCCATGCCCACTCATATGGAGTCCTGTGTCGTTAAAAGACGAATTAAGCTAATAAGCATATCATAACCCGTCTCATAATCTACTCCCTACATCCCTTCATATTCATTGTGAAGCACACCCAGAAATGTGAAGGTGGTGTTTATTATAATAACAAATTAGTATTTTCCCACGACTTCGCTTCTGTGTCCTATATTAGAAACCGGGTGACTGCTGAGTAGCAATGGTGTAGCTTTAAATAAGAGAAAAAAAATCAAAATCAGACCAGTACTTTCTTAGATTGTCTCCTACAAACTAGAGCTATTTTTATTTAACGTTCGATGCGAGAAAAAATGGTGATTTCAAATTAAGTTCAAATATTTCAGAACGCTATGTTCTTTTTTTTAAATCTGCATGCAAGCGATTTTTGCCAGCCAGTGTTTCTTTTTTTAAGTCAAGTGAGAATCATTTTGCGAAAAGACACGGAAGGTATTTAAAGTGATTTTAAACACATGCTAAAAATGTTAATAAGGTCCTGCTTTACTTCAGCTTTTTTAACAGAATGTGTGATATTTTAGCAATTTTTTTCTTTATTCCATTTGAAACGGTGATCTAGTTAGCCTTTTTTAATTGACTATGTGCTTTGCCTTAATTTTTAAATTCAATTTTCGTGACAATTTTAAATTCGCATTCTTATCTCAGTCCTAGCTCTTGTTTCTGAGGACGTTAAGAATAACAAGTTTAACTAGTATTTGTTAAGATCGACTTTAGCCTAAAAACCTGTCAAATTGGAATTTCTTCTAGAATTAAAATTCTTGAAATGGTTATTTGAAATTAAATTGCTTAGCTTTTTGGGCGAGGTGTGCGAAACGCCCTTCACGATTTGCCTTGCCGGAGAGGGGTTTTTCTTTTTTCTGCTGGGCAGCATGGGCGACCGGGTTCTCGGTCGTCTGCTTGCCACGTGCTGGTTGGGGTGAAGCTCTGACCAATAATCGATGTCTTGCTGAAGTGTTGCTGTGAGAGTAGCCGGTTACGCTTTGGGACGCGTGAGTACGTCCTGGCGACCAAAAAGGCTGCTTGTGGGTGTTGGTGTGATCATTGTCGCATGGTCCACGAGTACCGTGTGCCGGCGACCTGAGTGTTGTTTGTTGTTGTGTGATCTGTGCGTCGGGCTCATTTTCCTCGACGGTAGGTTGCCTTGCTAAAAGGAATAACCTCGTGGCCGTCCTCTAACCTTTCGTTGTGAATCTGTGCGCTGATTTGCCGGTTTCTTTCAGAACAACGTGGCGTGGACTTAACATTGGGCCAACTCATCTACCCGTCGGTGTTTTCTTCCTCCGACAGGTACTATCGCATGCATAAATCCATTAGCAGTTTTACAAATTTATTGCATCAAAGCAAGTCGCACTTACGACCTTTCAATATAACAAACCTTTTGCACACATACACGTCTCGTATATCGCACTCTTTCATCATTATTTATTAAGAAAGAGTACGGTAGAATGATCATTTGTATAATACTATCTAGTCTGTCATATCGTGGCGGCGTATTAAGATAGTTGTATTTAATTTCGGTACTATTGCCATATAGCTATCTGGCTGAGTGGTTAACGCATTGGTTGTTTCACACGTTGAGACCTGCTTTCGAACCCCAGCTAAGTCGATCTTTTTGTGTTTTTATCGAGAATTTTAAAATAATATCTATCTTTGATATTACTCGATGAGAATAATGTTTCTTATTAGTTGAACTTGTAACAAAATTAAATAAATGTGGGTGAGTGTAAAATAAAATAAACTTACTGGATTGAAGAAGTAATTACCTACGATGTTGTTAGTTGGCGAACTTTATTAAGAGTACTTGTGTTATTATTGCGATTATTGTGTTGTTTGAATATCTGATTCGAGATGCAAGCTAATATTCCTATTGATGCCAGGGCAAATATTGTCGCTTTGCATAGAAATGGGCTTAATATTTCTCAAATTTCTTCCGAAACCGGTTTAAGTGTAAGTTATTTTTAAGGATTATTTTAGGTATGATGATAGTTGCGGCGTATGATACCTATTCATAAATCGCTAGTTGCAAGTGTGTAATAAAATATTTTTGTTTTTAGAGAAATACTGTGAGCCGTTGGGTAAAGAGGTTCGAGGAAGAAGGTAGTTTGAAGAGTCGTGTGAGAAGTGGAAGACCGCGGCTTATTAACCCGACTCAGCGACGTTCAATGGTGGAAGAATATGAAGCAAATGGTTTCATTCCAACTAAACTGTTTGCAAATCGATTTGATACGTCTTTGGAAACTGTTCGCCGTGCACTCCATGCTGAAGGTATACATCATCGGAAACCAGCTAAAAAACCATTTCTGACACAAAAACACAAGGAAGAGCGATTACGTTTTGCTCGAGAATATTTAGATTTCAACTGGGAGACTACTATATTTTCCGATGAGAAGACTTTCAAATCTTGTCAAACAGGACGACTTCATTTATGGCGAAAAAATAATACTCGCTGGTCAGAACAAAACATTATTCTGAGTACCGAATCAGGTAGAATAAGTGTGAATATGTGGGGGTGGATTAGTGCTCAGGGGCCGGGCGAGTTAGAATTCATACCTACGCGTGCCAATAGTTATAATTACGTCGAAGTTTTAAATGACATAATGCTACCAACTGTGCGTAATGTTTATCCAACTGAAGACTTTGGTGAACTAAGTTTTGTTCAAGATAATTGTCCGATACATCGTGCCAGTGTTGTAAAAGAGTGGTTTAGTCAGCATACTGATATTAAAGTTATTCCATGGCCAGCTCGATCCCCTGATCTTAACCCCATTGAAAATATATGGGGTTTAATGGTTCAAAGGTGGAAAGCACGAGATGAGAGAACTCCTGAGCAGCTTAAATCCCATTGCACTCAAATATGGGAGGATTTACGTGGCACAGATATATGTGCAAACATTGTCGCCTCCATGCGTCGACGTCTACTTAGTTGCATTGACAATAATGGAGGTGTAACTAAATATTAATGAATAGGATGTTTATTACAGGAAATATACTGGTCATAATATCTATAGTTATACACGTAAGTTAGGTTATGTTTGTAAAATTGGGATTAAACTTCAATCTTCTTTTCTCCATGAGAAAATGAAAAATTAAGCTATAATCTCAATAAAGTTAAGACATAGAAACAATTTTTCATAGAAGCAAACTTGTTACCTAATTTAATTATATATGTTTGAAATTACCCACTATTATTTTATTTTAACCTACAATATGATTCCTTTTTGTAATTTTCGGATCAAAAGTATTATATACCAATATTTATATATAAAGCATTTAAATTTATATATTACTTATAACATAAAATTAATTTAAACATAAAAAATATATAATAAAAAAAGTAACGAAAATACAAAATCGATCTCAATAAATCATTTGGGAATCGAACCCACAGTCTCTTGCTTGCAAGTCATATATTTCTGATCTTAGCCAAATGAACTGATGACAAAGAGTTCGAATTTTAGCTTTAGGTTTGGATTGACTAAGTGCGAATACTAATTAGAAGAAAATAAAACTATATCTTTATCTTTGTCTAGTATTGACCTCACAGCCACCTTTTCGTATTTATACCGTATGACGAATAAATGTTTGCGTTGAATTCACTCACACATGAATGAATACACGCTACTGTGCACGCGATAATGATTATTGACGTGCTAAAGGATTTTTGTGGCCTGACTGTACGTGTCCGACTTTCTAAAAGCTCTATCGGTTAATATTTTGTTTCTTAGGCTTTAGATAGAATAAATTAGAGATTTAAAGCTGGCCTAGTATTTGTGGGTGTCTGTGGACAGGCTTTGCCTTAATCATGGTTCCATATATATTAGGAATGATTGTGTCATGCTGTGATGAATGAGCGGTATGGACATGATGTTCCCCGTAGTATAATATTCTTGTAGCTTGTGCTATGAAGAGATGCGGATGGCTCTTTAAATATGTTTAGTCTATGGAAAGCCATGTGTATGATTTATGTGTAAGATAGGATTAATTTATAGAGTTTTAGGAACACATGAGTTTAGTTTAAGTTTATCTTGTAAGATACGTTTTTTATTTTGTAACTTCAGGAGACTGTTGAGTTGGGGCCAGAGACTGAATAGTTGGAGCAGGAGACTGTTAAATCGGGACTGACTGTTCGGCTAAGGCTGAGGCCGTCTGCCCGAGGCAGGTCTTCAAGGTTTGGAGTTGGCTGGCAGCCCTGCGTCCCTACCGAGTGACAGGCCTGTTTTTTTTAATTCTGTTTTTATTTTGTTCTTCCACCCTCAACTTAAAAATATTGTATAAAAATTCCATCTATAAGTTTGACCAGCCAACTGCAACCAACAACCCTATACAGGTACATGGTGGACATCTGACCCATACGCACCAAACGTTTTGGAAATACTTTCATTATGCGTAGCTAAGGAGTGGAGTTCCCTGCCCGAGTCTGTATTTCTTGATATATAGCTGTATATAGCTATATAATATAGAAGTCTTTATGTCAAGAGTGAATAGGTTTCTTCTAGGTAAGCGTGCTACATCGTCGACCACATCATCCGCTACCATCAGGTGAGATAGTGGTCAAGCGCGAGCCTATTAATCATAATAATACAATAATATACGTATAACCTTTAAATATTTTACTTTTTAATATTATTATTGTGACGTGTTTCGGGGAGAATGGCAGAATAAACCACTTACTCGTATATACTAGTATTTCGCGCTTTATTATTCCCGAACCGATCCCACGTTACAATAAAATATTCAAAAGTAAACTTCACTTAAATCTCCTTACGTTTGCTTATGCTCCTTCAAGCAAATGACACGAAAACAAAAGGCCATATTATCAGAAGCCTCCTGAGTAAGTACTTGCTTCCTTATCAACACTTATTGCTCGGAGCAGCGCATATCGTCTTAGGAAATCCGTAGCTGGATTGCCCGGCCTAAAGCTGGTTGTATACTGAAGGAAATCAGCAACGGGAAAATATGCAACGATATTGTATATAGTTGCTTATTTTTCGGTGTTGGATAGTTATATATGAAAGGTGGCAACGAATTTTTATCCGTTTCGTGATGCTTTCAGTTTCTTATATTAATTGGATAAAATTTAAAAGCCCGCGGCTTCGCTCGCATGTTATTAGTATTTCACATCACTTTGCATTAGCAAAATTGCGCAATGGCTTTATTAGTAATAACCTATGTGTTATTATGATGTACTACTTCAATCCCGTCAACTGACTACCCTGCCTTACTTACCTACCAACCTACCAATTATTTTTCTAGGGTCATTATTTCGCAGAGAATCTTAACACCGCCATTCATGTGTTGTGATAATTTTACTTCTTGAACATTTAAATACATCTATCTTTTGATAGAATGAACCGATTGTTATGAAACAAAAACTAAGTTACGCACAATATAAGTTATCCACATTGGTTTTGTACACCTTACGTGATACGTGCGGAACTAAACAGACAAACAGACAAAAATTCCAAAAATGCTGGCAATGAGTTCTGTTGGTCACGCTTTAACACCCTGGCTATTTTTTTTGGAAATATTTTCGACGTTAAAAACGACTTATAATATATATATATAAATTTTTTTTTTTTCGACGAAAATATAATATGCATTGATTGATGATGATAAGCTTCTTTTTTCCTTAAAATAGTAACAAACATTATTCATGTATTCTCACAAACATTCGCATTACAATCGTAGTAGGCAGTGTGATAGGGTGCTGGTAGATCATGAATATCGCAATCTGGACCTATTGTGGAAAATAGGTTCACTAATTCATACGCAAAACACTCGCTTTCACGTGGCGTTGCGGACGCCAGACCGAAATAAAATAAATAAACATAAAGTTTATCGTTTCAATAAACGAGTATTACAGTAATAAGGTGTGACAAAGGTTATCCTGCACTAGGATAACCTGTGTCGCAGAATCCAGTCTCTCTCGACAAATAATTTAGTGGGAGGAGACTTGATGTTTCTCAAAATGGGATGACGATAATGCCTTGGAAGTTGGGTAGGTCTTTGGTGTGGAATGCAACATATGTTGATATCCTTGCGCCATACCATCTTCTTAAAACGGCGGTCTATGCTGGGGCGGCTGCTGCTGGTGCAGAAAACCTCAAATGGCGCAAATATAACAACCTTATTGGCAGTTTTATGTTTGAGCCGTTTGGGGTTGAGACATTAGGTCCATCAGGTCCGAGTGCTCACCAAGTGTTTCGAGACATAAGTAAACTGTTAATCGACTGTTCGCGTGACCAGAGGGCTGGCCTTTTCTTCAGCCAGAGAATCAGCATTGCCATTCAACGTGGCAATGCTGCTAGCGTTCTGGGCACGTTTCCCATTGACATCGATGTGGACGAATTTTTTGATGCGCAATGAGCCCTATTTCCCTCTCCCCTTTGTATGTAAGTTTGTTTTGTTATTAGTCATAAGATTAGAAATATTCAATTGTATATAGTATTTGGATTATAAATAAATAATAATATAGTTGTTTGATTATACATATCAAATGCAACGGATCCAAGCATCAAACAAACACCGAAAGGTAACTAAAGGTGTAAACGTAAGTGTGCTGATATGTAAGTGATGGATTGTATGCGATGGTGTGTATGTGGTAGTATGTATGCAATGGTATGTATGGTCATATGGTGTGTTTACATTAAATTAGCAGTTGATCTTCTGTTTCTTTATAGGAAAGGCCTAGTAGCCAATCCCGAACTTGTTTATCTTTTTTTATATAATATTGCCGGCCTTTTTTTTGTTTGGTTAAATAGAAAAAAAAATAGTCTCACAAATTTAGAATCTCTATATGTAGACTTGTGAAACATTGAGATATGAGATATGCCTATAATATCTGTCAGAAACTATCCATAAACAAGCAACGAATCCTTTTACAAAAAATCATCTCCTCAAATATAAAAGTTGCAGTTTGCCTTCAGTGAGCAACCCGCCTTATGTTCTTCACGGAAGAGAGGACCGATAAAGTCTTTTTTTGTCGCTCTAAATTGCAAGCTCGCCATTTTTTTCGAAATAAGATTACAGATGAATGGAAATAATAAATCTTTGAACGTTGAACTGTAAAAACAGGTAGGTATCGACGTTCTGTGAAGATTTTTTTTTCAGTTGCGATGGAAGTTCGAATATTGTGCGGGTTGCTTTTTTAAATTTGTTTATTTCGAAGCGGAACTGGCTGATATTGAACTGCAATTATTCACGTAAAAGTGCTGTGTTTGTTAAATACCAAATTTTGATTATTTTTTTAATAATTTCAGTTTCTGCCCGCAGTTTCCCCCGCGTGAAAGTTATTGTTGTCGTCGTATTTTGATTATCCCAAACGCAGATACGACCGGGATAATAAATATCAGTGTCCTAATATGTCCAGATGATAATAAATATCCAGATTATCCACCCGTGAGCCAAACTTAATAAATTCAAATTATTTTTATTGCATTCATAATGTACATACAGGTGGTAAATATAAGTCGCAGTAACAATTATGGAACCCGTCGGACACAGCAACATTTGAGATACAGTCAGTGTCTAGGAAAGAGGAATAGCGCAAAATATCAGTTGTCGATTGCCTATCTGCTTTTATTTAGTTTAATGTACTAATATATGTGTGCCTTTCTATATTCATATTAAATTATGAATTATTATTGCTTATTAATTTATTTTCTTAATTTTTTATATTATAGTTAGTTTAATTATTATAGATTTTTTTGGATTCCATTTAGTTTATTTATAGTTTATATTTAATAAAATTAATACTTAATATGTCCATTTTATATTTTAAGTCAATTAATTATTAATGTCATTTTACTTATCGAATAAACAATTATATTCATTTTATTAAACGTTACGTACGTTTGTACGTTTCTATATTTGTTTTTACGTATCTGTTCAGGCGTTAGGGCGTTAAAACATAATATGCACACAGAGTTACTTTCGTATTTAAAATTTTAGTATACACGGATTACTGTTAAATTTAAATCGTAACATTTACCAACCTTTAATATTATCAATTAATCATCATCATCTTCCTGCCCTTATCTCACGTTACTTGGCGCCGGCGCAACACGTTTTCTTCTTCCATACCATCCTGTCCCCCGTCACGCTATCACTGACTCCCTTTTCTTTCATATCACTCCTCACACAGTCCATCCATCTTTTCTTTGGCCGTCGCCTCTTATAACTTTTTCATATTATCAATTCGTTTGGTAATATATATGTTTCGTGTTTACAAGTTGTTGCAGGCGGTATTTGTCCACAAAAAATTCTTAAAATATTCCTATACTGGTTTAATACGACAGGTATCAAGCAGACACAGGTAGAGAAAAGTTGCCCAGTTTTTCTTGGAATTTTTGGCTGACTACAGCAGATTTTTCCATAAACAGTTTTTTTTTAATACACCAACCCAAGTAAATCCCGAAAGCCAGAATCAAGAATGGTGACCACTTAAGTTCAAAGACAATGTAGCTCCTGTAATCAAGTAATCCTGCAGGAGCAATTCGACTGTCATGGATCCCAATCAGAAAATTACAGCAGAAAGAAATAAATCCAAACATGATTTCCATAAACAGAATTCAAAACCTCACAGATTTCGGCAGAATTAAATCTCTGCTTACCAACAAAAAGTGAAGCAGCTTGAATGGAAATAAATCCTTCATTCTATACAAGGATATCGCCGAGACATATTCCTACAGTCTAAATCCGAAGCCGGCTTAATGTACTCGGATGCCTGGATGGCATCCAAAGATTTGTACCAAAGAAAATTTAAAAGAGTTAGATATTTTTTCTTTCAGTTGCAGTAGTAATTGGATTTGGAAGAAAGATGAGAATAAAAATTTGTGAAACTAAGAACTGATTGTGATCAAAAACTAAAGAATTACCTAATTAGGGTTCCGCACCCAACGGGTAAAAACGGGACCCTATTACTCCGCACTACTAAGACTCCGCAGTCCATCTGTCTGTCTGTCTGTTTGTCCGTCTGTCATCAGGCTGTATATCATAAACCGTGATAGCTAGATAGTTGAAATTTTCACAGATGATGTATTTCTGTTGCCGCTATAACAAAAAATGCTAAAAACAGAATAAAATAAATATTTAAGTGGGGCTCCCAAACAAAAAACGTGATTTTTTTCTGTTTTTTGCGATAATAGTACGGAACCCCTTCATGCGAGTCCGACTCGCACTTGGCCGGTTTTTTTTATATAAATAGACCTAATTAGAAAACAATACTAGATCCACCATGGATCTGGCCAATGGATCTTCTGAGATTGAATGCGGTTTTCGATATAGATAATGACCATTAAACAAGTACCACGAAAGTAAAAAATTAAACTCAAAACAGTACTTACATTTATTTTATCTTGAATAAACTCTCTATCGATTATATTAGACACAGAACAGAGGCACACGAATAAAGGCGCCGTAAGAACAAATTAAAAAGTATTCCATCAAAAGGACATTCTCAAGGTGTCGGCAACAGTGCCTGCTACTTTGCAAATCCAATTAACTTCTCTCTGGAGTGCAGAACCGTTCTGTTTTAACTTGGGGTAAGATCAAGCGCGCGTAATATAAGTAGCTCAATATAAGTCGCCGAAATTGCGTTGAGTGTTGCTAGGAACTTCTTGTAATTTGCGTCTCTCACGGGGTCAGATTGAGAGCTGTTAATTAATAGGGTTATAGTTTCAGAAGAGCTACATTGCAATAAGATGAACAAGGTTATACAGAAATGGCAATATATACCGCATATTTTTTTAAATAAAGAAATCCAGCGCCCTTTACTGACTAGATTACAGGTTTCAGGCTGGGTGGGTTAGACGATCAGAAACGGGCTGAAATTCCGCTAATCACACCGATTCAAAGAGAGAGATCTTCTTGATGGTCCGACGCGATTCGATTTATATCATACCGATAAGCGATTTTTACTGAGTTGAAAACACCTTCACACGGACGCACTGCGATGCTATTAGACCGATTTGCACTTAAACATTTTCTTAGAAAATATTTGCGCAATTTTGCCTAAGGCCATTTTTTGTTCACGACGCCACAAACGGCACGATAAAATGTGATCACGATTCAGAGCTCCATATATTTGTGCGCACGCGACACGATTTACAAACGATTTTTGGGCTATGTCGTCGATGCCGCTATGTCATCGCTAGTTTTTTTTTGCGGTGACGATTTAGCGGCTGTAAGAACAAGTATGAGATTGAAGTTGACGACACGACACACCGCACGGCACTGCTTTCGTGTGGTTCGTCACTCACGCGCTTATAAAACAATAGAAGTGCACTGCAGTGTCTTTGCAGAATCGTGTCTAGTGAACAAACGAACGGACGACAGACCGTCTGCAGTGGGTCGTGTGAAAAACGCCGTGACCGCAAATCGTGTCGTGCGGTGCCTTGTTAACAAACCTAACGACGAGAATCTTTGACTTGCTTTTCGCGTCGCAAATAATGCCTTCTTACTCTCTTACCTTCATTACAAAATTGTCCCGTTTGATCTCCAAACAAAACAAATCTCAATTATTTTACCCGCCAGCTAGTATTATTACCTGCCTTAACTCTAAACTCAATACGACATATCAAAGGAGGAAGAATCTTTTGAACCTCTTTGAACACTCTTGATTTCGTTCGAGACTTATTGTCTTTGCTCACCAGAGATGCTGCTTTCATTTTTCAAAGAGACTCTGATTCAATATGGCGGACAATGGATTCTGGATTTGAAATAGTGAAGCGGGAAAAGAGTCTGTCAGCTGAGGTTTTAGAGGTTGTAATGCTGTGGGTTTAAACACAATAATTAGATTGATTGTATCCGAAATAGGACCCCTATTTGAAGAGTTTTCTAGTGACGTATGCATGCATGAAAGGAGCCGCAGAGACCGGCGGTAAAAATATCGTACTGCGATTCCAAATGCCCGGCGCACCTTGTACAGTTACCACTTGGTAACGCAGAGTCTAGCTGAGAAATACTTCCACCACAGTGAGTCGAGTCATTGTTATTGTAGCCAATTATAATGTCACTTTGTCTAGAGTGTCTCCTCTTTACGGTTCTAGACACCTTAGAATTCGAATAGTCTTATTCTGTAAAAGTTTTGCTTTTCAGCAAAAGAAAGTAATCCTATTAGTTTTCTTCTATCGCTACCCAACAAGAATTGTCAATAATCTTAGTTTGTTAACAACTATAAACTTAAAATAAGCACTCATATTTCTTTAGACAAAACACAATAAAGTCTTTGTCAGACAACCTTGTCTCGAAATATTAGAGATCTGAACTTTTAAGTTTCAGTTTAAATTAATTTTCTTATAATAAAATACAAACTCGTGAAGGCCTGTAATTTAATTTCCTTTTTGTAACAATTTTAGAAGTCAAATAGTGGGTAGTAATTTGTAAAATGTATTGTATCTAGCTAAAAACGGTCTGCTCTGCTAAATTTGTTCGAATAATCTAGCATTTTCTTCTATTCCAAATATATTTTCAGTAAAGTACAAGTACATAGTAATTTACACTCTAAACTAATATTTTGTTGAGACAATATTGTTTTAACTGATGGAAAGTTTCATTATCGCCAAGTGTTTCTGTCTATCCCACGGGAATGAAGCCGTGCAAAAAAGCTAGTGTGTTATATTTTGTTCAACAAGCAGGCGTTCAATTTTATTTATTTGGAACGTCCCACCGCACTGTTACCAAATCACTACAACACCTGAAAGCCAGAATCAACAGTGGTGACCACCAGAAAAGCACCGAGGCAATGAAGCTCGACGAAGTCCCGGAGAATGTATTTAATTAACTGTCTTGGATCCCGCAACAAAATTAATCAGAAACGAATAACAGAGGAGTAGGAAAAAACACCAAATTCCCACTTATCTGCAACACTTCAGGCAGTGCAGCTATGTTGCCATTCAAAGACAAAACTGTGACCTTTCATATCTCAGAAATAACATCAGCACCAGCAACACTGCATAGAGGCAGAAAACGAGCAAGTATAACAGCTAAGACTGTTTCCATTTTGTGGTTACGATTGTAACATCGAAATAGAATATCAATTTTTCATGCATTGCAGTTGGCATATCTATTATTGTCTTGTCTTTGCATGAAGAAAACTTCGGATGCAATATTGTTACAGGGTTGTTACTTTTGACATAGCAAACCAGAGCGTTGATTTCAAGTACGTTAGCAGAAATGATTACGTCTATTCAACTTTATCTTTAAATTTTGATCATCCCACCTACGCACTAATCGTTTTAGGAATACTTTCATAGTGCGCACAGCTAAAGAGTGTATGTTCCGTGATACCGGCAGCCTGCTGGTTTTTAGGTCAAGAGTGAATAGGCAAGCGTGCTACACTATCGACCACATCACCACTTACTTGTAGGTGAGATTGTGGTCAAACGCGAGCCCATTGTAAATAAAACAAATATGAAACCACGCTTGTTTCCGGGTTATGAAACTTAGTATTAAAAAGGCAGCAATTGCTTCCTCTTAGTGTTATTATTTCTTATTTTGGCCCGCGAAGGCCAGACGCCGCCTTCCGCGTCTGCAGCGCATCAAGCTCCGCCGCCTCCTTCCACCGACTCGTCGCTGTCGACCATCCCCTTCCGAAGGACGGCCGGCTGCGACAAGTCATCCCCTCCCGCCGCACAATAGCGGCACACCTCCGAGGGCTCTCTATCAATTAAGAATTATCGAGATCGGATCAGCAGTATTACTTTTTTAATGCTTGTGCTTGACCACTATCTCACCTGATGATAAGCGATGATGTGGTCTACGCTGAAGCACGCTTGCCTAGAAGTAATCTTTTCACAAATAATTTTACCAGTTTATAATATTAGTTCACATATCAAAGAGAAAATATCGCATAAATGTTCTGTTAAATTAGGTTACAAGATTTTCTCGTGCCACTTTATCCTTTACAAACCAAGGACTGGCTGATCCTCTAGGGACCATTTTAGGTTGTATTTTTAGAACACAGGTGAACTATCTACCTTTATAACTCCCAAGAGAAGACCTTAGTTTGTCCACACTTCGTAAAACTTAAGGCGATGACAAGAGACAAATATTCAAAATGTTTGTTTCAATCTTTTTAATTTGAGGCTTTGGAAACAATATATAATTCGTATCATATAATTTATTTTAAGCCATACGTTTGAATACTGGTCCAGACAAGGGACTTAAATCCTCGTCCAGGCAAGGCGAAGAAGAAATACAAGTAATAATTTAATCTTGAACATACCCTTTCTGAGAAATTGGATGTTTATAAAAACACGCTTTATTTTTAATAATAGCGACAAATGAGCTGAACTCGTAAATTTTACTACTTACCTTGACCTTAAAAAAATCATACCTGTTTTACTTTCCAACGTAGGTTATTAATACGGTTAACAACAAAAGATCTTACCTCAAAACAGAACTAGGTTGTTTTATATTTCCCATTAATCAACTAATTTATGAGTAAGCCAATAAAAGCTTAAGATACAAGCATACTGTTATTATGTATATCCTCGTTTTTAATGCAGTCTATATTTCAATACATGCAATCAGTGACCTCTGCGTTGTTATTGACGATACCGTGGAAAGTTTTGGGCCTAAAAAATGCCATCGACAATACCGTGGAAGTGTTGAAGTGTTGGCCCAAAAAAATCAAAGTTAAGTGCCAGCAACATGAAGACGAAGAATGCACTCTGTCAGTGACCGCGCTTTAGGTGCTGTCAGCGTCTTAAGAAATGTGAAAAATTAAATATTCAACAAGAAAATTTTATCTAAAAACTTGTGTAGGTGTTCAATCAAAAGTTACCAGACTAGCAAAATGCATTTGTCTAAACACTCGAGTGCAAATGTGTGTACTTGTTGACGAATTCCATTTATAAGTAAATGTACAGCTGTGCTCTTGAATTTAACATCAGCAAATAAGTGTTTAAGCTGAAAAGTCTTTAGCACTTTCACTTGGATATATTTTCAGCGTTGAAATAATATGTTGAAGTTAACTATTTATAGCTTGATTTTTCACTGTTGTAAAAGCGCTTGCATTAATTACATAAGATTAGTAGAAGTAAAAAAACCTTATAAAATATGGTAACTAATAAAATGTACACGTCCGCACATAAAAATTTTGAAAAGAGTCTTATAACACCTCTGAGGCTCTAGAGCCTAAACAAAGTATAACATATCCCACCCACACGCACATAACAAAAATAAAATGAAACACATAATAGCCACATATTCAATTATACATAACCTTATCTCACATTGAAAGCTTCTTGTTCATTCTTACGAGTATTACCCCAATTATGTAATTAGGTTTTTCATCATAAACAACAAACACAGAAAGGTTTACTGGAACATTCAAAGTAACAGTAGAACACTGACACTAAAAGGTGAACGCGCACCTAGATGCACCGTAGGAGCCGCACGCGCCGCATTCATCGCATTTTCTAAAGGCCCCTAAAAATTTTGCAGAATTTTAGGAAATGCAGTAAAATCTTGTGAAATTATGTTTAAAATTTGAGTTTTATGGCTCAATACAAAAATGACTTATGTTTTGAGTGTTAGATGAATATTTTTTTAGATTGTGTATGGTATGCTAAAATGTACACCTCTGTGAGACTTAGGTTCAAAGTTGTTAAAATTGGTCCATCTTTGAGGGTGTCGTGATTGCAACCCTTATGTGGTGTGTTTTTATCGATAAAATTAACTGTATTTCACTGCCTTAATTTTTTTACTACAGGTTCGGACACATTGTATGAGCCTATTGCCAATTTATCGTAAACTTTACCAAACTACGAAGTAAATAACTCTTTTGTACCTCTACCACTAATGGAAATCACTACCTGCGTATGTGTTTCCGAACGCATTCAATCCGAATCTCTTCAAAGTTAGAGTGAACAGGCTTCTTCTGGGTAAGCTCACTCCATCGTCGACTCTGTCTCTGTTACCTATGACCTAGAATAGAGTCAAGAGCAAACCCATCAAAAGTAAAAAAAAAGTTACTTGGCAACAGCGTTCCTCTCCCTTCTACAATGGCCAATCTTGTGGGCCAATCCTAAAAGTAGGAGTCGAGTTCATCTTGCCATCTTCGCCTTGGTCTGCCGCAACGTCATCTAACGTTTAATGGGACCCATTTGGTGGTTCGTTCAGTCCATTTGTGGTCGGACATCTGGCAGACATATGCAGAAATCCCACGTAAGCTTAGCGGCTTTCTGAGTGATGTCTATTTTACACGACGTGTGAATTAAACCTAAGAAATATCGTTCAACTGCTGTACGACTTTCCACATTTTTTTACAATAATTTCGAGTTAAAATTCTGTTCCTTAAAGGAAAAATTAAAACATCGGACAATATTCCCTCGGGAATGAGATTTCTTTCAATTTCAAACATTTATAAGAGTTTTCTTTTTCGAAGCCTTTGAATGAACATAATCTATGGCGCTTTTTAAATTGCAATCCGATGGCAAATTCATCAAGGAGAAATAAAAATTCAAAAATAAAAATATTCTCTTTGATGTGAAGGAGTATTTTGTAAATAAGCTGCTTGAAATTTGTCTTGAATGACCAAAGAAAAAGGCTAAGTATTATGAGTATTTATGGTTACATGAGAGAGTTACCCGTCTATAAAAAAATAACTGGCCAAGTGAGAGTCGGACTCGTGCACTGAGGGTTCCGTACAAACAGCTACATTCACCAAAATAATTAAATAATATTACTGAACTTTATAAACTATGCGGGCCCCGAACATTGCTCTAACGATAAGATGAAGAGAATTGACGGACAAGATTAACCTTGCCGTTGGGAAACTGTAGTACCCATACATCAACATAAGTCGCGATCAGTTTACAAACTACATTATTTTTTGTTATTGGTACAAATTTACAGCTTTCGGATTTTTTCTTTACTTGCGCTATAAGACATAGATTGTTGCCAAATTACATGATGCTAGGTCAACGGGAAGTACCCCGTAGATTTTGATTCCCTTGCCAGTGTAAAATATGCGTCATTAACTGCTGTATCTCTAATTGCGTTGATCTAGATCTAGAAGTTTGTTTTTTCTTTTTCAAAGGACTGTAAACTTGAGTATACGAATAAATTTCAACTCGATACCTCCACGCGTTCCCGAGATAAAGGATCTTGACAGACAGAAGGACAGACAGACAGACAACAAACCTTTTTCCTTTTCAGGTACGGTACCTTAAAAATGCTAAAAATTTCGCTGTGGCCCAATGGCTAAGATCTCGCCTCTCTTGCATGGTCGTTCAAATCCGGGCAAGAACCAATGTGACTTTTTCATTTATAAGTACTGTGAAGGAATAAATCGTTAGGTAACCTGGACTTATCTTACTAATATTATAAATGCGAAAGTTTGTATGGATTGATGGATGTATGGTTGTTACTCAATCACCCAGAATGGCTGAATGGATTTGGGTGAAATTTGGCACCTAGATAGATTAGTCTGGAATAGCACATAGGCTTTCAATTTTCCCTTGGGATGATAAAACACGTTACACGCGGGCGAAGCCCCTGGTAGAAGCTTGTAGTTATATACGTCTGAAATCGCCACCCTGTATTGACCAAGCTGGTGAATAATGTTCGTGCCTTCTCTGTAAGAGAGGCCTTTGCTGGTATAGTAGTTTTTTATCACTCCAGGGTAGGTCAGTAAAAAGCTGGTATTAATATTTTATTTCAGGATATAATAAGCAGGGCAGGGTTTTATGAAGTGTGCATGTGTGTGCGGCAGAATACCATTTTTATACATGAACCGACTACCTATCGGACAACAATTTCAAAATTTATTCATCAACAAAATTTTGAGTACAGTGGTCATCCTTGAAACTGCCACTAAAATATAACTGATGAATAAGGTGCGTTTCAGCAGAAGGCAGAGCACCCAGTCCCGCGCTACGAATTAACCTGTGTAACAGGCTCTGGGCTCCTATTCCTCCATCAAAATTGTAACACACTTACAAACACGTTAGTAGTACGAGGATTTTGACTCTCTGATTTCCCATTTTAGGCAAGTCTGTTTATAGGCAATCAGTATTAAAAAACTAATAATAAATATAAATATGAATAAACATATAAAATATGCCACATTTACATGTATAGGAATGTGTGTGTAATGTTTGTATGTGTGTCTGATGTATGAATGTGGAAAGGCCTTAATGCAGATGGGATATTAAGATACTAATATACTTATACCGAATTGGTTTTATAAACGCTTCAATTTTTATTCGAGTTATTTTAATTATTTAATTCGATTCTATTTATTAACTATTTATATTTTTATTAAGAAATTTTGCAATTACTATCTATTGATGTAGGAGATTTTCAGTTTCGTTATAATTTAATTGCCTTGATTTAAGTTTCTTATTAAATTCGTTCTGTTTCAATGGGTATTTTTTTTTAATTTTTGTTAGCTTCATCATATCAATTTAGCTTTATTTAGCAATCCAGTAATCTGGTAAGACGGTACTTCACCAGTTAGGACCAACAGACTTCATGTAACCAAAACCTGCCAAATTAATTCATATCTATTAAAAGTAGTCCTATAATTAATTTGATTAGCACCTACTCCTATGTATCACATAATTTTAGCCACATGTAGGTTGATTAGTAACCTTATTACACACTCAACAGGTCGCCGTGGATGATACATGCGATGCCCATAATTGAGATGGATTACCAAAGGATAACGGGTTCTATGCGGTGGTATACAGTATTAAAGGCAACTATGTAAGTGAGAGAATAAATAATTGTAGTTTGTCCGCAATGGAGGTCGCAAGACACCGTACCAATAAAATTGTTTTTTCAGCTCTGCCATTTTGCTAAAGCGGTCGTTCTAATATAATGGTCGTTCGAGAAATAATATTTCAAGATATCGTCATTGGTCACCGATGTTTCGGGCTTATAGCTAATCGAGATTTTGAAGCATCGAGGTAACGAGCTGTTGCACTAACGATCTTTAGTACATTCGAGCAAGTGAGCCCGAGATTTTCTTATTCGAAAAATACACATTTAGTCTCAGGTAGTACACCCGGACTTAACTACCCCGTTCGTCTCGAGATCGTAAGCTCGTCCACTGAACAGGTCATGTGTTCGATTCCAAAGTCGCTGAAAGTGTTACTGGGTTTTTAAATCAAGTTCCCTTGTTTTGTACCTACATTGTGTGTGCCAAATAAACTAGTTTTCTTTTTTACTTACTTTCTTACTTACTTTCTTTCTTACGTTCTTTCTTTCTTTCCTAATTTCTTTCTTTGTACCAGGATTTTTTCAGCAGCATCGCTAAATCTGGATCAGTACCTGGTCGATCGCTGAAAGTTTGTTATACGTTATGTTAGGTAAGGCTTATAAAGCTCATAATAAAATTAATCACGCAAATGCCATAAATCTGATGCTAAATTATCACACTGTAGCTAGATCACAGTGAATAAAACTACGCAACGTGTGAAATGTGTCTACCATGTAACAAAGACCCTTTGCTACGAATAAAAGGCATTTTATTTACACAAACACTACCGATGGTTCTTCCCCTTAGGTTAGGAAAGGGTTTAACATAACACAAGAAGATACACAGAAGAATAAGTCAATGCAACGTCTCAAAAACTCAAATCTCTAAGACTGAAGTGAAACTAAGATTAACTGAAAATGTAAATACAGGATGAGTCGAGGGCCCCTATCGTTTAAAGGATTACCAAAAACCGGTATCGAAAAATCCTGAAATAATGAACACCAAATGCAATAAAATGTAACTACTCGTAGATAGACCGGTTGTTGTAATTGCTTTACAAACTTTTAATAACAATACAGTGAACCGCATAGCTTTTTAGAGATTTGAGAAACAGGGTAGAAATTTACTCAACCTCAAGTCATAGTGTTATGTCTGGTGGGCTACCGCTCATGGTTTGTAGGACTTGTAAAGGATATAATTTTTATGTGGCTTTACGAGGGGAACGCCTAAATTTTGCGGCAAATTTGCCAAAAAATACATCTACTTTTTAACCAACTTCCCAAAAAGGAGGAGGTTCTGTGTTCGACATTATGTATGTTCACCGATATCTCCGTCGATTGTGGACTCGACACATGTTCATGTTTCATGATATTCGGGTAATCTATTCTGGCGTTATAGGTACCTTACTAAACAACTTGCCTATTAGGCAGGTACAACTAAAAAGTCAAAAATAAAAAAACTTTTTACAAAAAAATAGTACCGACTTCCAAATAAAAAAAACTACAAAGTGAAAAAATAACTTAATTTTTTGGAAATCGGTGTCCATAACGCAATAAATTGGTACCTATGAAAGACACCGACTTCCAAAAATAAAGCTATTTTTCACTTTGTAGTTTTTTTATTTGGAAGTAGGTAGTATTTTTTTGTAATAAGTTTTATTTATTTTTAAGGAAAATATTCCGCGAACCTCTCTATGCAAATTTTGTCAAAACTACCAGTAAGAAAATAAGAAAATCTTAGGTTGGAAGAAAGCTGCCATTGATGACGAGGTTGGTAAGGATTTTGTGGGGGCAAGACCGTAGCAACCATAGATTCTTGTCTTACAAATAAATATAAATAAAAAAGCCTTTATTTCTTGTAGAAAATATAGTATTTATCTATATACATATTCCAAGTTAACTATATATAATAAATCTAATTTATATAAGTTTATCCTATCTTGTTTCAGTACATTTTATACAAAACATATTCTTAATTCTAATATTAGTATTCTTATTATAATTTTTTTAGTAACTGTTTAGATTCTTGGCTTACTGACACAGAAATAGAGAGAGATAAACCTTCTGTCTTCCTCGCTATGTGAGTTACATCAATCACGACTGATTGACGTTTCTTCCGTACATACATCACGGAACATACATAAATGTTTTGTTCACGCGTTTTCCTTCAGCGGATCAAATGATACATGTCTGAGGAAGTTCAATCCGATGCGAGCGTTTGGATCAAATCTGAGCTGCTTATTTGAAAGGGGCTTTGAAAAGAAATAAGGGGTTTTATATGATTTGAGTAGGTCAATACTAAGCGGAGGCTTATAGTAGTTCCTGAAACAGATTTTTTTAGAAATTTTAAGCATAGAAATGAATGGGCAATCCAATTGTTATGACGTAACATCTATCTGAATTCTACAAAGCAGGGTAAGCAGTACCTATACACCCATGTTTCTCCAGATACGTTCAAGATTAATGAAATAGTCATCAATTCTGTGGCCATCAACCACACGAATCCAGACTTTGGACTGCTGCTGAGGTATTCCGAATCGAAAAACCCAATGACCTGATCCAGGGACCGAATCTAGGGACTTATATTCATCAACCTAGCGGTCGCAACCAAGAAAAATTCTTAGTTGTAAAAGTCTGTAACTTAAGAATTTATATGAATCCCTGATCTCCAATAAATTAATTTCTATGTATCGGTTAGTACATACTTTCATTTACGTTGTATAACTACCTAAGTAGGTATATACTTAATAATTGTACACTGAAAGCAAAAGAGCACCACATTTCGTGCATAAAGAAATTTTTCCTCGCTGACTAATGAATTCTTAATCAGTTCCCCTCCATCAAAACAGACCTTCTACCGTCCTATAGCTGCAATGCCCCTATCTGACAATTGGCCGATTTTCGTTTTTTGATGCCATCGAAATCAGCAAAACATTTTCTATCTATCAGCGGTGTTTTGTTACTACCAAAAGATTTCAGATCAAAAATAAAAATGCCCCGAATTCTTTTTCTTTGTGTGTAGATTGGACTTACGCAAATTTTGTCCGACCGTATGTGGCTCAAAGGGCAATGGAGAGGACTTTGCTCGAAGTTAACTTGCGTGATCGAATCAGATATGTAGAGATCCGCAAGAGAACCAGGGTTTCCGACATAGACCGAAGAATTGCCAAACTTAAGTGGCAGTGGCAGGGCACATTTTTTACGTTTTTCATCTATAACAAAAAAAATGACTTTGTCAGATAGAGGCACTCTAGCTACAGGATGGCAGCCTTGGCAATAATCCCCGGAAAACGCCAGAAATGTTGAAAAAAAGGAAAATTTTCATACAATTACTTCTTCCATACTTTTCACGTTTTCATCGTCAGCAGTATTTTTAATTTTCTTTGGACGATTCTACCCTCGACTTCATTTTGAACGAAATTATTCAATTACGTACTTAAGCTTGGTATTCGAGATTAATTCAACCCTTTTTTTCATTTACGTTATCGTACAGTTCAAAATTGATAAAAGGGTGTTGGAAAATATTGGTGGAAGAAGTTTTAGTAAGGAGTAAGAGTAATGATTTAATCTAAATTAATATTATAACAAGCTGCATTGTTTGATTGAAGGAGGTTATCTCTGGCATTCCTATCCGATTACGAACATAATTTCAGTGATGGAATAGTTTTCCATCCACTTTGGTTGAATCATCATCATCAGCCTATTAACGTTCCCACTGCTAGGACACAGGTCTCCTCTCTGTGAGAAGTAATGGACCGTAATCCACCACGCCCAGTGCGTGTTAGTGGATGTCCCATGTCTTAAAATTTTTGGTTCTAGAATATGGTTTCCTCACGACGTTTTCCTCCACCGTTTTGAGAGCAGTGGGGATGAAATAATTTACACAAAGTAAAGCGCCTGTCTGGATTCAAACCCACGAACGACAACTTGTACGTCGCGGCCAATACCACTGGGCCACGATTGCTCTTTGGTTGAATGCCATGGGTATATTATATCCAAGAAAATGCACCTGTGGGATTAAAAAAACATACAATCTTTCACATTTTAACAGTAGTTTTGTCTCAAGGTTCGTTTCACCAACCCGCTGTTGAACTCTTTCTAATAAAGAATTCATTAGCCATGTTCCGATTATTGGATCAAACAAAACACAGTGATATCAGAATTCGCCTTTTATAAGCACGTTTCGTATAGCAATGCTAATAAATATACTATAAGTACGAGAATTTACGAGAACAAGCATAATGAGCTCCACCAATTTATGAGAAAATCGGTATACATACGTCTTTCTTTTCAAACACTTGACAAGGAAAAAGCTTTTTACTTGAAAGGAAATGAAGATTGTTACGAGGATTGTTTAAAAGAAATGTGAGGTTTGAGAAAGGCAGAAAAGTTAATAGGAATTAGCTATGTATGTTGAAAGAACGAATGAAAGGCAAATGAGAAAAGATTTTTGAAGCCCATGAAATACGATTATGCATCGATCTTTCTATTTACGATTATCGATCAACATCGGTCAAGGTCTTGTAAAGTCGGGTTAGAGTTCACATCTATAAGTTGTGTTCTGAAGCCTTTTGACGATATTTTGAATCAACGTAGTCGGGGCTCTCGGAGAGTTCATTCGTTTACAATGTTTCCCCATGACTCATCGGATCCTATATTGTTAAGATGGTCCCTATTCTTTACATTTGGTAATAAATCACTCTATATTGTCGTAGGAATTGGTCCATACTTTACATTATTTAAATCGAGACGTTAATCAAACGTCAATAAAAACGCATGCGGCTCTGACGCGCCGCAACGCAACACTGGCGCGTTATCACACTTGTCAGGTCTCCCCGCTCTGATGCGATCGGAATCTCTGCTCATGCGTCGCCTCAGAAGCCATAACAAAACCTCGCGACACACAAATATAAATCTCACCATAGTAAATGAATGAAACCGATACCTTTCTGATGTGTCACAATACGTCAGACAAATGGAAAACCGGCTTTAGTTACCAACGCGTATGTTAGGCAAGATCTATAAAGACTAAGCAGGGGTAAGATATGCGTAAGCGCTTCATCGCCCCGGCCAATGATAGCTGCAGAATACCACACGGTAATCTGCAGCTATCTTTGGCCGGGGTTTAAATCAGTTAGAGTCTGACAGACCCCTTTGCTCGCCCCAGAGCGGTAGACATCCATGATTATTTTACAAGTTAAAAGGAAAGGGGCAAGATTTGGTGAGCTTATTATAAAAGATTTCAAATCATAATAATAATATCACTCCGGGTTGTCGACATGTGGGATGTGGACACAGCGATCATTGTACCGATAGTCGTGTCAGCCAATGGATTAATAGCCACGAGCCTCGATTAACACCTTAGGAGGCATTCGTTAGGCGGCTGGGTCAAGGGCCTGTTCAAGAAAACAATACTGCTGGACACGGCTCGTATTGTTTGGAGGTTCCTCTCTCTGGAGCCCTGACCGCCGGTAGCTTGGATCCTGTTCCCGATACCGGTGGGCCTCTTTTTTATATTTTAAATGTTTTATTTTTTTGTAGTTTATTTTATTAAAATATTTAAAAATGTAGAGACTAAGAAAATAAAAGAATAAAGGACACAATAAAAGTGCTCCACACCGAATTTCAGCCACGGCGGTCAATCTCAGCGGAGATAAGCCATTGGCGCGGGCGATATTACAGTGCACAAGTTTGTACGTTACTGTGCATACAGATGCACTCTCAAATTGCTCGCTCACATACTCCAATAGGATGGCAATCCAAAACAACCGGCGAGAGTAGTTATGTATGTTTTGGGTGAGTGGTACAATATACCAACTTGTCATAATTTAATTTAATTTAATATTTTTTGGTTTCGTCGTAGGTTTTACTTTGAAGGAATGTGCGGACGTTCTTTTTACAATTATGATAAGACAATTTATACATTGGAAAATATATTTATAGGTACACGTTTTATTACAAAATCAGAAACTGAAGACATGGCAAAATTACTTTTTGAAAATAACATTATTCAAATGTCACCCTTCGCGGCTTTGGCCCTCTTCAAGGCGATCTCTAACATTCATGAAAACGCGCCTCAGATGTGAAATAACCCAGACCTCACACAAACGCAGTATAATGAAATTAATTCCACTGCAAATTTTTTAAGCTTCATGTACAGAAGTGGTCACAGTCAACCATTGGAATAAACAGTTTCTCCAGTCTATCTTCTATAACAAATCGATTTAAAATTTGTAGGATATTTTTACAAGCACTGTAGTGATCTGTGATTTTTTTTAAAACTTTATTTATGATTAGAAAAGTAATTCGCCTCATCTTCCTCAGGCGATAAATATTTATCAAAAGTTTTATAACCATTCCTTCTTCGTTTTCAAATCTTAGTCAACAAACAAACTAACATTTCCTTAATATTAGGACGCTGATTGCTTAAAAAGTCAATTATAAGTTTTAATTGGCTTCCAGCAATCCGGGAAAACGACGATCTTTCGACAAATGAGGATTAGTAAGTCCAAAATAACTATCAGTGGGAAGTGTCCAAATTTAATATTGACTGTATTATTTTGTAATTATACTTAATACCTCTACTTGATAATTGTTGTTGAAATAAATAAACTGTAATCATAAATACTTACCTATTATGATATAGAGTTTTCTTATGGACTTATTATCTTTCAAGTGGTTTGTATAGATAGTTATTTTCATAATTATATTGCTGTAAATGTTATAGGATATAGATACCGTAGCTCCGTGAGAAGCTCGTGGCTAAATAATAACAGCCGCACGAACCGATCTTCAAGGTTAAGCAACGCTTGACGAGGTCGGTCCGTGGATGGATGACCATTTTCAATACCGAGTGTATTCCGTGCCTCGGACAGCACGTTAAGCTGTTGGTCCCGGCTGTCATTTGAAGATCTTTGACAGTCGTTACGGGTAGTCAGAAGATTGAGATCTGACACCAGTCTTGCCAAGGCGTACTGTGTTACCCAGTTACTGGGTTGTGGAGGTCAGATAGGCAGTCGCTCCACGTAAAACACTAGTGCTCAGTTGAATCCGGTAAGACTGGATGCCGACCCCAATATAGTTGGGAAAAGGCTAGGCAGATTGATTGTTATAGGGTATACATAATATAGGCAATGCTAAAAGTTTCCACCACACTGCGCGAAAATCTGCGTGTTGTGCGGTTACAAAGTGTAATTTAGTAGGCCAATAGGATCTTCCTATTAGATTATAAAACAACATGCTATTCAAATATGACACAGAACACTAAACTGTTTTGTACATATTATCGCGAACCCTATTTTAAAATGACCCCTATTTCGAAAGACACCTATTTCGATCCATCCTTTTTTCGAACGCCCCCTTAATGTGATCGACCTTTTGCAAGTTGTGATAAGACCCAGCAAAGAGACTGCATCCCCACAGTACTAACATGGCAATACCTCCACAGTCCTCTGTTGTGAACTTTAACTCAACAGTTACAGAACTTACTTTTGTTTTGAAACGTGTCCAACTATTGTTGTGTTGTTCTCCGGAGAATAAGCAACTTTGCGTTCTCTTATTCTTTTGAGGCAGTAAAAAAGTGCGGTTTCATTTGTTTGTGTTCTTTTTTTGAGTGGCCGAAACAATGTACGCACTGTTGCAGTAATCAAAGTTAGGGAAGTGTAGGATAAATAGTTTTTCGTCAAGTGATCAAAGTTTAACAAAGATATTCATACATTTGCTGACAGAAAACTAAAAACCTCATCTCTCAGAGAGGCAGTAAGCCATAATCCACCACCACTACCGGTAAACCAAAAAATAAAAATATTGCCCAAGCTAATGGAGGCTGCAAAGTAAAGAGACCAAGTCATAATGAAGTGTTCTTGAGTTGCGTTGTCCTCTAAATGACTCTTAGTTTATAAGTACGAAAAAAACTACAAGACTTGGAATATTTCAGCGGCGTTGCGAAATTTTCATGACATTTTTGGTGAGAAAATTCGGAGTGAGAAATTAAGCTCATTATTAAATGCAGAGCCGCTTCTCTACTAAGTTGAGGTTCTGGTCTAATGGCATGAGGCTGAATACTAGTACATATTTTTCGTGGAGTGTCGATCATTATCACCAACATCAGCCTTTTAGTAATCCAACTGCTGGGACAAACGCCTCCTCTCTGTGAGAGGGAATGGACCATTATCCACCACGCGGGCACAGTACGGGTTGGTGATGTCACATGTCTTCGAATTTTTGGTTCTAGGACATGCTGGTTGCCTCTCGATGTTTTCCTCCACCGTTTTCTAAGTCCGGGCTGTTAGAACTGGGCCACCACTGCTTCGAGTGTCGATCGTGGTGGGTGAGTAAAATGATACTTCTTAAGTTGTTTTTCGGACAACTTTTTCTGTGCATTCTTTACAGCTCAGTATGACATAAAAAGGCATTTTTCTAGATTTCAGTGGATTTCCAGTGCCGACAATTCTAAATGAAAAGCTCAGATTACGTTCTTTGATCGTAACTTTACTCCGTTTTTTGACACGCGAAGTACATACAATCGCGTCATCTAGTTAGATCTATGTCTGTGGTTACTGCCTATAACAAGAAAATTAAATATCTATTTATTTATTTATTAAGAACATAATTTTATATGGCTTATGACCAACTGACATATATTTAAGTAGAATTATAAACTAACAGACAAATAATGCCAAGAAGGACTTGCCAATGCCCAGCCGTGGGACAGCAATGGCCAAACAAATAAAAAAAGATAACTAACTAAATTAAGAAATTACCTTTAATCATGTTACTTACTCTCGGACACTATTTACTGTGACATTGATAAACTTAATGCAGTATTAAATTCAAAACAAAAACAACAAACGCTCGATTGCCGAATGTGAAGTTAAATACTTATCAAATATATTTTGTCCTGAAATCTATCAAACTTGACATTAAAGTTCAGTTTCATAAGTTCTACACTTCTCAGTTCGGGTATCGCTCCTTAGTTATCTACATATCAAACTCCTGAAGGGTACACATGAACGGTGATCTTTCTGAAAATAGGAACACAGATTTTTTGAAGGACTCGGTTACCCGTGAATTGTGACACCTAATCGAATTCGATTCGATTCGGATATCGAAGACTAGATGGCAGATTGGATATCCTCCAGACCCACATTGATGATATGTCTATTGATTGCTAGACATGTGATATTAACCTATATCTGAATATCATATTTTTATTATTTTTGTAAATCAGCTGCTGTTATTTTTAAGGTTCCGTACCCAAAGGGTAAAAACGGGACCCTATTACTAAGACTCCACTGTCCATCTGTCTTTCTATTACCTGTACCTGTATCTCATGAACTGTGATAGCTAGACAGTTGAAAATGTCACAGATGATATATTTCTGCCGCCGCTATAACAACAAACACTAAAAATAAAATAAAATATTTTTTTATGTGGGGCTCCCACACAACAAATGTGATGTTTTCACGTTTTTTGCGATAATGGTACGGAACCCTTCGTGCGCGAGTCCGACTCGCAGTTGGCCGGTTTTTTGTTCTTGGCAACTTATAACATGTTGACATTAAACACTGAAAAAAACATTATAAGCGGGATATTTACCATGTTTACTGTTTGTTTCGAGTTTCCGATATTTAGGTGCTGTTGCAAGCACCATGATCACGGATAAACTGAAGTTATTGCGGGTGGGTGTTTATGAGGAGACAAAACGGTCTACCCTCTTTCTTGTTCGGTTTTTGCACTCAGTACCGCTACCACTGTCAACTTGAACTTTTTTCGGCACATTTTCGGGTTTTACACAGCTGAACCACTGCATTCCAAGCTCTCGACAGTTGAAACCCTTCCTCCCGGTTGAAATTCTTATATTTTGTAATCTCGATAGCTTCCCTCACCAGTCTAGGGATATAGTGGCGTTCTGTCGAAATGACCTGAGGGTTATGTTACTCAATCCAGTGGTTCAATCCTGATTCCAAAAGATGTTGAACTATATAGAGCTACAGTCATAAGTCAACTTTCTTTGTTATTGTAATGAATTTCACTTTTATTATAACAAGCCAATTTTGATCTGCTTACACTACAAAATTAAATTACTTAATGCGTTTAGTGTTAAATTAATAATTCATTGTATGATACATGCGCGTCAAAGGCATATATTAATATTGGAATTTATACACTCTTTGTACTACAATATAAACATTTTGTATAAAGCTTCGCTTCTACAGCGCAACTCTTGTTTGTAAATTCGCCTGCACAATAACACCTACTTTTACGGTATCAATGCAAACTGCAACTTGCATAAATGTTTGCATGAGCGACTTGATAAAAGACAGTGGTAGTGATCACGGAAGCTTCCGTAAATGTTGTGGCTGAGGGGACACCCCTTTACACAGCGTTACAAGCTTTGCAAATAAACCCCCATTCCGGGATGGTCTTTTTAAAGTTAATGATTTCCTTGGTCTTACCCGTATCCCGTATCGGTACATGGTGGACATCCCACCCATACGCACAAAACGTTTTGGGGACACTTTTATTATGCGTACAGCTAAGGAGTGGAATTCCCTGCCGGATATGTGTTTCCCGATAGCTACAATCTAGGGGTCTTCAAGTCAAGAGTGAATAGGTTACTTCTGGGCAAGCGTGCTTCACAGTCGACCACATCTTCACTTACCATCACCAGGCTACTTTCATAATAAAAATGTCGCAGTTCTTAAGTACCTACAGGCATATACCAACTGACTGATCGCCACCCAAAACGCGTCTAAACACGACAAGGAAGAATGCAAATCATGAAGCTTGACATTTATTTCATGCAGGGCGCACGGTTGGCGCAGTGGTTGAGCGTTTGACTGCTGCGCTGCGTGTCGCGGGTTCGATTCCCGCACGGAACAAATATTTGTATGACCTACAAATAATTGTTCCGGCTCTGAGTGTTATGTATGTTAGTTTATATGTTTGTAAACGCACCCACGATACAGGTAGAAATTCCTAGGGTGGGGCAACGATAAAAAAAAATAATAATAATAAAGGGCAGATATTTCTAGTAGATTTCCTTGCAGTTTCCAACAAACACACTTTGTGAATGTAAACTAGTGTTGCAAGCCGGGTTCGCTCGTGTTTTCTGTACGTTGTTTGATGTTTAAGCTGTTGGGTTTAGCTCTTTAATTGTGGAAGTATGTGTGGTTTTAAACTGAACGTCTAACTCCAACGCTATTGAAGCAGTGCTCTACCACTGCTTCAATAGCGTTGGAGTTTAGTTAAAGTATCCTGTAGAACACATCTCCATATTCTGAACATCGATCAGGGCTTTCAGAAAAAACCACGCGACCATTTGGCGCTATTTTGGCAAGAGTTTCCTTTCTTTGAAATAGTGATTTAATGTGATCGACGTGACGTTGACATCAATTTAACTAATGTCGGGAAACGTAAGCGCTTTGACAGGTACCTGGACCTGACGGCTCAGTGCTGCTAGCCTCATTCTGAAAGCAATTGCCACAGGTAATTATCTAAACTATACACTTCAAGTTTGTATTAAGGCGCCTCCCCGAGCAAAACGCCGCGGTAGCCGTTTTTGTGAAGTTTTTAAGAGCTATCTACTCGTTAATGAAAAAGAAATATCAATTAATAAAAATAAATTAAATTTGTGCATAATATTGATTCCAAAATGGTAGAATCCTTTTTTTTTAAAGAAGTACATGTTTCACTTATCTCTTTCCAACAAAACCATAAAAATGAGAAATAATGATTGATAGCATGCATCTCCTCGTAAAGTGTTCATTAATTATTTTTGTACTAACACTAATGGATAGACAATTTTATAACGAACATTTTGTAACTTTTTTTTTCAAAAGACCAATATTCGATTTTATAGAGATTTAATTCTAAAATCTAGGCGTATTCACTACTGTAAATTCATGTGCCACCAGTGTGCCGCTAGGGCATAAGAAATGCTCAAGATTTTTTGGTCAGGGTACGGCCTTAATATGTTTGTAATAGGTAGAAGTATAAATGATCCCATTACGAAACCTCTTTCACTGATATAAAGTAACACTTTTATCTCGAAAAAATGCATATAGTTCTCGTGGTACCTACGGGCAAAGTTACTGTTTGATAAAATTAGAGAGTTTTACAAGTTTTTCAAAAACTGGATTAGTAATGAAGGCTTTCTACTTGACTTATCAACTCAATTTTGCTTAACTTAGCATTAGTGTGGGTGTCCCTAATCAGCAGCAGTACAGCGTAAGTGCGCAAAGAGTTCAAACTCTATCCAACCGACCAAATCGACCAATCACATGCGAGATGAATGACGCGATGTGGATTTCCGTTTTGAGTGATTAGCCGATTTGGTTGGTTGGATAGAGTTTAAATTCTTTGCGCACTTACGTAATACGTCTGCAGAACTCTACTTTGAAATCAAGATTTTTCTACTCTCCTGTTAGCTGCTGATGCTGCTCTCTCCTTCAAGAGTCATGTTACTCTTGTAAAGGTGAACGGCAGATTTGGTACCGCATATTTTTTTTTGTTGTTCGGTTATAGAATTTGGTATATAAATAAAGGCAACTAAGCCATTTATTTTCATGTAAGTTTACTATTTTTAGAACTTCGGATTAATTAATAATATCAATAAAAAGATTTTAATCTAAAAACGTAATAAAATCGTGCACTCAACGCAGTTATGTTTTTAGATGTTGCCTTACATAAAATAACACAAAATTGAAATGATAATAAAATTAATTATTTAGAAATAGAAATAACATTAAATATAACCAAACTCATCATTATCAAACTGTCGCAGTCTGCTTGTGGATATAGGTATTTAGTAATACCCTGAGTAGGTACGATCCTCATCTCAATCTACCTACTTATTCGTAAGGAAAATACTACAACGATAGCAACAAACAATTTACTTTACACATTACCTAGGTAACAATCTGCAACATTTACCTATATGTAACAATTTACATTGGTACACTAGTATATAACCTTAAAAAACAAAACTGACTATAACTTTTACGTTCCAAGTTCTAAAAATCTAAGAATTAAAAAAAGGATTATTTATCGTATTAACTACCAATTAAAACAAAAAATATCCCAAAACACGAAATTTTATTTGCGGTACGAAGTTCCCATACAAGCCTGCCGTTCGCCTTTTATACATGAGGTATAGCATACCAAGGAATAAAATCGTGCAAATGATTGTTAACACGATTCTTATGGCCGACAAATAAAATTTGAATTCCTCGACCGCCGCGGTGTTTTTAGCGGCACTATTTTGATTAAGAAATACCTCTTCATAAGTTACTTTTGAGTTACACATGATGTTACACTTTTACCTTGGTCAGAAAATAAGCATTGCCATACAACGTGGCAATGCTGCCAGTCTTTTGGGTACATTACCAGTGGACAACGATGTGGAGGAGTTTTTTGACGCCATATTTTAGTTTAGTATATTTTTTGAGGTTTAGTTAGTGAGGATTTTTTGGTTTAAGTGTATATGTTTGTAGTCAATATTTAATTAAGTATTTTATAAACTGTATATACTTGTACCTATGTAAATAAATCTTCAATCACTTTTGAGTTACACATGATTGAAAGTCACTTTAAATATATATCTCTCTGGAACAGTTGCCGCGAAGAGCAAAGTCCGCACTAATCGTGCATATACTACAGAAGAACATGAAATGTGTGAATGCACCCGTAGAAAAGACCTTAAATGTATGATTAATCCAAATTTCAATGTTGTAAAACACAGTCCACGTTACCAATCAGTTAAATTATTTAACAGGTTACCTTTGGATCTGAAAAGCACGGTTCACACTAGTTCTTTTAAAACAAATTTAAAGGAATTCCTATTGGACAAATGTCTGTATGCCATTGAAGAATCGTAGTGTTTAATATTATTACTGCTTTTTTTGTGATTATGACATCTATGGAACGTATGTATTGAATATGAAATGTAAAATTATTGTTTGTGGATTTAATTTAAATTGACACAAAGAATTCTCCTACTTAACTAATCATTCTTTTTTTTATTTTTAATATGGGTCGCCATGTAAGATCAGTTGTCAGATTGTATGAAACATCACAAGATATAGTACAAGACTGCTTTTAATTATGATATTACACGAGTTATATATTGGTTACACACATATAAATAATAGTTACATACTACATCACAGGTATCTCCTCAAATAAAATAATGACACTGAAACACAAAGCCATCACGTACCTTCAGTAAGCACGTATTTAGCTAGACGTGACGAATCCTACCATTTTAAAGTTCTATTTTTATCTTCTATATACAAAAAATAAAATTGAAGTGTCTGTTTGAAATGTAACTACCAGCATTTCAATAAATACATATAATATGAAGTTATATACGGTACTTATAATAAAAATCAATTTTAAAAAAATTGTCTGCCTCTTCCGGGTAATCTCCGAAACGGCTAGACCGATTTTGACGGGACTGATAGCTGATGTCAAAGGAACTAACTTAGGCTACTTAGATTTAGACAAAGGGTGGCAAAGGGAATTAAGGTTCCACGTAAAGTAAATTAACCCCTTATTTTTTTTTAGTTTGACGCGGACAAAGTCGCGGATCTAAGTGCGGCAAATGGAGTCGCATTATACTACCTTTAAAACTAAGCAACAGTATAGTTTTATAAATTGTAAGAATTATCTTAATCAGATTATTACTATCAAATGTTACCTCCTACATACAAACAAACAATGTCATCCCTTTATTATATTACTTTGATATAAATGATTTCACTATTACTCCTGACTTATTTCATTGTAAGTTTACCACGGACTCCACCGCACCAGTCCACACCTCTTCCTAAATTCGCATTGTTTGCTATTCGCCTAAAATACAGTCCACTTATTTCATTCACGAGCTAACAGGCCCATTCCCTCTCACTCATAGGAGGCCTGTCTCCCATCAGTGGGAACATTAATAGGCTAATGATGATGAAGTTTACAGTTATGATTCTTATGCAAGAATAATAAAATGGAAATGCTTTTTTAAATCTTTTTTTCACAGTCTGAAGTTTATAGCCAGCATGATTTTTCCATTACGATTTTACGATATATCTTTTTTTCGGTTTATTGCACGGTACCTGCAAGTGAAAAGCTTATAATCAACGGTGAATGATGTATTTTGATACGCCAGTAAACTTTTACGTGACGAACGTAAAACGGACCAATAATGACGAATGAAAAACATGTTTTAATACTATTGTGAAATTCGGTGTAATGAAAAATATATAGCCAACATTACATAAACAAACAAAAATATACGATACGTTTTGGGAAAAATTTCATTGTGGGTACAGCTAACAAGTGGTTCTCTGCCGGCTTGTTTTTCGTGATAACTACAACCTTGGGGTCTTTAAGTCAAGAGTGAAACTTCTAGGCAAGCGCGCTTAACCGTCGACCACATCATCGCTTACCAGAATGTGAGATAGTGGTCAAACGCGAGCCTGTCAATAACACAAAATATACGAAAATAAAACTATACAAACCATAAAACATTGTTATATCTAATTATAACATATTAAGGTTAATTGTTATTGTTATAAACATAACAACATAAACCGAAAACCCCTACTGGCAAATTTAATTAAATTCAAATTTAGAATTATATAAAAGCTAGCACATGCACGAATATATTTGTAAAATATGCATCACGCTAACAATCACATGTTTTTTTTTTAAAATACCTGAAAATACGACTTGCCAATTTTTAGAGTTCCGTACCTACCTCGAAGGAAAAATGGAACCCTTAAAGGATCACTTTGTTTTCCGTCTTTATGGTACGAAGCAACGTCTTATAGCACAGATAAAGGAATAATTGCGAAATCCGTAAATTTTTAGTTACATCATATAATAAAAATAGTTTTAATCATTTTAAACTTACTACCCCTTTCCGCATGAACGCGTAGAGGTACTAAATTGAAATTCATACCAAATAGTCAGCTCTATAATACCTTTAAGCTGAGGTTTGTACGGAACCCTCGGTGCTCGAGTCCGAAACTACGAAACGACTCGCACTTGGCCGGTTTTTTTTTTCGTTTAAAAGGAGCAAAAGTAGGTCAAACACTACAAAACATTAATGCATTAACCGAACCATGGAGCCATAGAAAACTATGTTTACAGGTTGTTTTGAATTTGCTGAGTCAACCTGGCTGTACGCGTCAATTCCTTTGTTATCCAAAATGGCCGACACCTGTCAAAGCCATTGGCGCCATTCCATTTGATTACTAAAAGCAGGAAAATCACGTCGAACTCATTGTAATATTACAAAATGGTATTGCCAAATCAATTTACGTGAAACATCGCCCATTGTTGAGCAGTATTTTTGTGAATAATATTGTTATTTAAATTTTTAGAGAGCTTTCTCGAAGGTTTTGTGTTAAAATGCGTGGCCAGCATTTATGAAAGGTTTGCCAGCGTCTTCACCGGCGTGTACGTGAACGTAGGCACTACCAGGACAAAAAGTGTTCTTTGTCCTAATCCAGTTCATAATCTATCCATACACAGAGTTTCATCCAAATCCATTTAACTATCGAGAAGTTATTAACAAACATCTAAAGAAACAGAATTTTATATTAATCGTGTTAATCAAATATTGGGTTGCAGACTTTAAATAGGCAGTTGTTTCATGTAAAATACTGAAAAATAAAAGTCGACCTCAACATGGTTGATAAATGACTATGCAGATTTTAGATTTGGTATATTTTTTAAATACTTCAAGTCTACTTACCAGGCAGGTAAGTAGACTTGTAGCTTATTGGTCAATCCTTTAAGGTTACCCCAGTCGATCATTCTTCCATACAAACGTAGTTTGGCGATTACTCCACTGTTTGACGGTTTACATCCAAAATAAAAAATGATATCAATTTGTCTCATCATATTATCATAGGATCATGGAAACAAAAAGTTAAAAACATACATATTTGAAAGTTATGAGCGTCGAAAGTTCCATATTTCAACACTAATTTTAACGCATCTTTGGGCACAAATAAATACCATAAGAAGAAGGAAAATTGCAAAACGGTCACAATACAGGGATAGATTAGTAGTTCAACAATGAAAATAATTTTATTTTGAACAGATACACTTAGTCGTTTTTTCATGATATCCATACTCCCAAAGGTCTGTCTATAAAATTTCGCGCGCTCGTTTTCTTCCTAAATCATCATCCATTTCGCTAAAAATTTGTAAAAGTGTGTATTCGTACGCGAACTAGCTTCTTACTGCTCATCACAGCATCTATATCTTTCGTACGTGTTGTCGGATGTGATAGCATGAATTTTAACCCCGCGCACAAAATACTTCGTGCCGTCGAATAGTGTAACCTTAAAACGTAGAAATACCAACGCTAAGAAGCTTTGCTTTAGATATTGCTACTGCATTTGTAAGGCTTTCGCAATCACCTTTTCACGACAAGCCATTTCCGGCTACATTTTACATGTACGAGTTGAAGAACGAGCTGTGTTTTTTCCTTAACATTACTGATAATGCAAAGGATTTTTGTTTGAATTGGTCTAGTGTTCACAAGCACGATTGCTAAGCGTTCTGTTCTGAGTTATATTGCAAGTTCTATCAAAATGATCTTGTTTAAAAGGTTTTTCAGTTATCAGCGGTCCTGCGCTCAATATGGTGAGTCTTGGAGAGATCTATGTCCAGCAGTGGACATTTCTCGGCTATTGATGAAAATTATGAAACCGGAATTTAGACGTATGTCTGGGCTCATGTTTAAAGCTTCAGTTTCCATTGAATTGGATTTTAACAAGACTAACAATCAGTGAGTGTAACCTCTATATACTTGTGAAGGCGATTGCGTACTACATCCGATCCGTGTTCGTAAAATTTCGGTTCCGAAGTAGCCGTAGTACTTCTTGTAAGGAAGATTATGCACTAGATCACAACTCTATCCGTAATAATTTAGAACATTTTGAACTTGGAACTCAAATCACGAACACGGATCGGATCTAATGCGTACCCGCCGTTAATCTATGGAATACTTAAAATCGATAATGCATAGCTAATAAATAACACATTTTCGTAAACATTTAAACCGTAGATAATTTCGACGTCAATACAATTCAGATTTACTATCATACTGCATTCCAACCCAAAACTTCAACTACATTGTCCCCTCAGCACTACTTCAACCTACGTAGGTTACATCGATACACCAATACATGCAGTTGAAAGTTAGACAAAAGAGCAAACAGGCAGTGACACCTTCACGCCTTGTCGCCGACACAAACGGCGCTGGCAGATACACAAGTCAATGTACCCAAGTAGGTCACGACTCGATGTTAGGGCTGTCAAAGGGAGAAATTTAGGAAATGGACTTTAGATTATTAATTTCGGATTCACACAAAGCTGTTGTTGTGTACGGTCATTGCCAGGTTTCTATTTTAGAAAGAGATTTAAGATAGGACGACATTAAATAAGTGGAGCAACGTTCTTTACTGGTTGGCTGACTGCACTAGGATGAGAACTGCCGAAGATTGAATTGAATTGTGTCCGACAAGTTTAGCTTTCATCATCATCATTTAAGCCGAAAGACGTCCACTGCTGGACATAGGCCTCCTCCAGGCGTCGCCACATTGACGGATCCCGTGCGTCTCGCATCCAGCGCCTTTCCGCAACCTTAACCAGGTCATCGGTTCACATAGTGGGAGGCCTTCCAACGTATCGTCTTCCGGTTCGCGGTCGCCATTCCAGACCTTTTTATCTCCATCGGCCATCCATTCTGCGAGCAATGTGTGCCCACTGCCACTTAAGTTTGGCAATTTACCGGGCTATGTCGGTAGCTATGGTTCTTCTGCGGATATCATCATTTCTGACGTGATCACGCAAGGAAATTCCGAGCATAGCCCTCTCCATTGCCCTTTGGGTGACTTTAAGCTTATAAGGCCCATTGAACGTCTCGGTCCCATAAGTGGATCACTGGCAACACGCACTGGTCATAGACTTTTGTCTGGAGACATTGCGGTAAATTGGACGAGAAGATACCCCGCAATTTCCCGAACGCTTCCCAGTTTAGCTTTAGCAAAATAATATTATAGAATTTTGCTTCATCCAGCAGAATATCGCGGCTCTTACCAGGTCTTAGCTCACCACAAGAAGTATGGTGCGGAATGTCTATCAGGGGAGTCAGAGTGGACTGCTATTAGGTTGATGAAGATGCACCACACGCACTGGCCTAACATAAAGGCATCTCGTAAAATTTATTAAAAAAATTACAATCTCAGAACTTCATCGGATAACTTCACGCCTGATTTCCGAAAAGTTTATAGCAGAGGCATATCACAGCGTTGTATGTGTGAGTGGTGTTACAAATTTTACAAGGTACTTTCTTCAACCTATATTGTCCCACTGCTGGGAAAATGCCATGGGCTATCATTTGCCATCTCCTGGCAATCGTCGTCATCACGTCAGCGTTTCTTAGGCCTCCCACGACAACGACGCCCATCTCCCAGCTCCCACTGCGTGACGATTCTGGCCCATCTATCGTTATGCATTCATATATGACCCGCCCAATCCCACTTCAGAACTACGTTTTGAAAAATACTTAGTTCAGTAAGCACTTGATTGCCTACAGATAGTATTACATGATATTCACCGATGCAGAAGAATTTATCGAATATCTAAGGTTTATTTGGACATTCTTTCAAGTTAATTAATCCCATAATTAGCTGGTACAGAAACTATCAGCTCACTCGAGCAAAGCAAATGAAAAAGGCCAGAGACTTGAGTAAATATGAAGGACATTAACGTTCTATTATTCTATCATTCAAGCTAGACACCATTGTGGAAGAATTATATAAGAATCATTTATAACGGAACTTTAGTATATTTTTCTTCTTATGTCTGATTTGATAAACATCGTATGAAAAGAATTAATTTAAGACAATGATATTTTATTTCAACTAGACCACCAACCGGCTCTTTTCAACGTTACATTAAAATTTACAAGGAATAAACATTGATTCTACCGTGCATTCGGAAAGTAGCTTGTTATGGAGAAGAACGCACAAGAAACTCCAAACATACAAATAATAAAAAAAAAAATTACAATATTTAGGTACATAAGTACATACATTAATAAATTTATATATGTGAGGACAATGCACCCAGAATCACTACACACTATTCTAAGTACAGGTATAAAGTATTAAAAGTACTCACACCTGTAACTACTGTGTAGATAAATAATAGGTACTAGAAAAACAATAAAAAAAATTAGAAGCAGTTAAGTTATGACCAATACCAACTGACGGCGCCCGTTCACGAACATGACGCATGAATCGGCACCACCCAGCTCAAGCATCATGAAGGGAACCGAATGATCCAACACACGCAACACGAACGAACCAAAGGTACAGCAAATGGTACATTCACAGTTGGGTACATAGTACTCACACACGTGCTGTGCAGTTATAGAATACTAAAAGAAATTGAGTTTATATAATACAAATATATTCATACAGTCTTTAGCAGATCCAACAATACTTCAAAGCAATCATGTACTGCATATCACTTGTTTTTGCGCCCTAGTGGTTGTGGAGCAGGACTAGCATTTATCTCATTAATTACGGACTTTTAAGTTGGGTGTAAATGCATTCACAAAAACACAATCAATTTATAAATCTGTCTAAACTTTTCCCTATTTTGTGGGGAAAATTAAAGGGGTAAAAATGTAGTGGGAGCCCAGTGGCCAAGACCTCACATCTCGTGCTTGAAATCGTGGGTACAAATTCGGGATGTACCAATGTGACATTTTCAAATTCACATCTACTTTCTAAGTTTATCTTAGATATCAAATGCAACGGCGAAGGAAAAGATCGTGAGGAAACCTTTCCTAGCCAAGTTACAAAGTTTTCGTATCGAATCTCTTTCTACAATCGTTAACGTCTTCTATTTTTATGGTCTGACCACGTGACTTAATGCTCAGATTTGTCATTCCCATACATTGAATCGTTTTCTACTAGCGTTATCGATTATAGATTGTCAACTTGGCTACAGGTGCTGGACTTATACAGTTAATATAAGTCTGAAATGGTTATTTGGGAACCCCACAGGCCTCTGAATTGGTTAAGTCAGAGGCCTGTGGCGTTCCCAGAGGAGGCTTATTTAACTCTGATACCAGAGGTGGCCGCATCCTCACACGAATTTAAGAAGGGTTTATGTGGGGGTCGGGTTCAAGTCTAGCCAGATGCAGAGGAATACCAGGATTCTATATGGAGCGAATTCCTATCTGAACCTGCACAACCTTGTAACTGAGTAACACAATATAAGATCCTCGAATGATTGCCGAAAGCAACGACTTAACGTGCTCTCCGAGGAACGAAGGGGTCTCGGTTTATATTGGATGGCCACCCATCCAAAAAACGACCCATGTAGTTTTTTTTTTATTGTCAATAGGCTCGCGCTTGACCACTATCTCACCTGATGGTAAGCGATGATGTGGTCGACGGTGAAGCACGCTTGCCTAGAAGTAACCTATTCACTCTTGACTTAAAGACCCCTAGATTATAGCTATCGGGAAACACAGACTCCGGCAGGGAATTCCACTCCTTAGCTGTTGATGTTATTATTGAGTCACGAGCTTCATTTATAAAAAAAAAACCAATGCAGTATGAATTACATCAAAATCCACTTCGAATAACTATAAAACTTTCAAAATCGGAATCTCACTCCGCCATATTTGTTAACGAAATAGGACAAGTAAAGAAAAATACACTTTATAGGTTACGCTATGTTTTCCTTTATCGACGCTCTTGATAAATTATGTACATTTATCTCTGGGAGCGCCTTTCTTACGTGTCCTACATCGTGGCACTAAGCCGGTTTCTTCACGTTATTTATATTTTTACCGACTTACAATAAGTTTTGCCTTGCTGGAGCAAGGTGGTGCGGTTATATTTACTTGCTTTGGCATTTGAGTAGCATAACTTTAAATATTTCTTGTCTTAATTTTTGAGTAAGCGTTGTATCAAAACGTTGTTTTTTGCAAATTAATCATCATCATCATTAGCCTTTTAATGTTCCCACTGCTGGGACACAGACCGCTTCTCTGTGAGAGGGGAATGGGCCTTAATCCACCATGCGGGCCTAGTGCGGATTGGTGGCTGTCACATGTCTTCGAAATTTTGGTTCTAAGACATGCCGGTTTCATCACGATGTTTTCCTTCAAGAGCAGTGGTAATGAAATAATTTACACAAAGTAAAGCGCCTGCATGGGTTCGAACCCACGATTTACGACACCTAAGTCGGTGCCATTACCACTGGGCCGCCACTGCTCTTCATTGGACCACCACTGCTCTTCACTGGGCCACCACTGCACTCCACTGGGACACCACTGCTCTTCATTGGGCCACCACTGCTCTATTGTATATTCACATGTATAAAACTATAGTTTCCAGGATTACCTAAATGGCTCAGACCTTTTTAATATTAAGGCGATAGCAAAAGATCTGTTAGAGATTTAACAAAGGCAAAATTGGTAAAAAAAATAATCAAAGCTGTCTTTGTTATCATTTTATGTCCTCAGATGACCTACACAAAGTGCCCATTCTATCAGCGACAAACGCAGTGATAATGATTGTAAAAAGGTCCATAATTTATGGAGTTGACAGACGTCACCGAAATGACACGTGGTCAATCTCAAACACTATGGATTTTCGACAAATATTTTAAGGTGAGTAAACACTAGAGCATTTACTTGTAACAGAACATCGAGAATTTGCTCTTTATAAATTTTCTCGAACCATACTTCGAAATTTAAAAAAATAAACGAACATTTTTGTGTAAAATTTTATTTATTTATTAAAAGTTTATGCAAAGTACAAAGGAGGACTTAATGCCTAAGGCATTTTCTACCAGTCGACCTTAGGGGTGCAGAGATAAAACAAGGCAGGTGTAACTTAATGATAGGATGAATAGAGTAAAAATACGAAAAAAAAGGAATAATAAATATATACTTAGATACATACATACATATAAACAATGTTATAGAGAAAAGGCACAAGCGCTTATGACGTGCAGTGAGCTGGTCAATAATGAATGCAAGGTACAAAGAAATGTTACAACTGAATGCTCACTCGCCGTGAGCATTACGTCGAATTCAGCGTCGAACATTCGCAACATACGTTATATTAAATGAAAATGCTTTAGGTAACTGAGCATATGTCTGTATTGTACCATTTGTAAGAACGTTACATTAAAAGATAAAGAGAGAACGTGAGTTTCCCCCGATTTCTGAATTAAGTATTTGTCAAACTCTATTATGTCTGGCAAACCTATCAAAATTTGACTTCAAAGTAGGTTTTGTTGTTAACTCCAAATACTCAAATCAGAAACCCGCCGTCTGTTAAGAGCCCAAGGTCAATATAACATTATTTTGCAACGTATGTGTAAAGTCATTACATCTATCATCAAAACTAATACTCTTTAGAATTTCAAATTAAAATTGCATTCTCTAACGAAACTAATGTATTTAGAAGTCACGCCTTCGATTCTGCGTGGTCATCATGACCCGTCCGACTTTGACGACGCAAAGTCACGGTACTAAAAGTCACCTTGGTCTGGCAGATTGAGGGTTTGATAAAAGCATTTTAGTGGTTTGGTTGCTAATTGGAACATCTGATTTTTTGGAAAGATCTTCATTTAAGGTTCCCCTAGTCGACGGCGTGAACTATTTTGTGCGCGAGGTTAAAATGCATGCTATCTTATCCGACAACAAATGCGAAAGAGATAGATGCTGTGATGAGCAGTAAGTTCGCGTACGAATTAGCACTTTTGCAAATTTTTATCTAAATGGATGATGATTTAGGACGAAAACGAGCGCGCGAAATTTTATAAACAGATCTTTAGGAGTCTAGATATCATAAAAAACCTCTAAATTTATATTTTCAAAATAAAATTATTTGCATTGTTGAATTACTAATCTATACCTGTATGGAGGCCGTTTTGCAATTTTCCTTTTTTATGGTATTTATTTCCGCCGAAAGATGCGTTAAAATTAGTGTTGAAATATGGAAGTTTCGACGCTCATAACTTTCAAATGTTTTACTAGATAATGATGAGACGAATTTATATCATTTTTTTATTTTGAACGTACATCGTCAAACAGTGGAGTAATCGCCAGACAACGTTTGTATTGAAGACAGATCGACTAGTGTAACCTTAAGGGTTTTATTTCCCTGTAGATTATTTAAAGCCTTCTGTTTCATGAGTCATTCGTCAATGACATTTTGCGCCAGTCTTAGACAGTAAAATTTTCCTCTAAACATAACTTCACCATTATTTGTATAGTATCATAAAAATACCTTTTCACAAGTTATTGACTATTTTCCTTTGATGTTATTTCAAAGCCCACTTTCTTAAAACGGATTTTTAAGGAAAACACTACAGATTTTTTCGACAAGTTCATTTCTAAACGTCCAATTTACCAGCCACGTGAAAAATCCAGAAGGAAATTACTGGACAAGCAAGAATCTTTCCAAATACTGGTTCTTCGCAGCAAACAACGTGATGATGGAAGAAATTGAGGGAATTTGCCTTGTAGTGACACTACTAGGGTTTGTAACGTACTAGGTTTTATAGCAGGACTCAAAATTGACAAAAGGCCAAGATTATCGAATGTGTGCCTACGCAAAGTTTTCGACTTCTAAGGCCATATCGTCCACAAACCCTGATAACCATCTGAATTCTGAAGGTATATGTCATGGCAAAGTCGAGGACAAACATCTAGAGTAAGAAGACCTTTACGCTGGTGAGACCAACTCCGCACCGGTAACGGTTTATCGTTAGATACGTCTTGACCACCAAGGTGTTTTTAGGTAAATGAAGTAAACAAACAACATGGTAGATGTCCCATTTTTTTTTCCTTTCAAACCCATTGAGTGATGTATCCAAATACAGGGTTTTTAGAGGCACTTATATGTTTAAATGTAATTCGAAAAAAAATATAACTAAAAAGTATTAAATAAAAAGTAAATTAGAAAAATCAAACCCGACTGCTTAAAAAGCGAACTAAATAGATGCAAACAAAAAGAAAGTCATGTTATGCAGTCGGAGAATACACACGGTTTTGGTCAGCCAGCTTGCGAATATATTCTTCTTTTTTAAGCTGTCGGGTCTTTTGATTTTTTTAATTTACCTTTTTATTAAAACATTAGTTAAGATTGAAAAGAAACTCAACCCTAACAAAATTAATTTGTATAAACCCATTTGAATATTATGTCAGCGCTGTGTCGTCACTGTGACCCAACTACGAATGGCGGCAAGTCACGTAACTAAACAGTAGCCCAAAGTTAAATCGATACTGTAATACTTATTGTCCTACATATTTAATGGTGTAAACTTGTTAGCAATTTAACTTTGATTTGAGTATTTAACCTCTAGTTTATTAGAGTGATTGCTAACTACCTGTGTTTTTATTAACAGCTTTTACTGCGCTCCCGAGGCATTTTTTTTTTGCTTGCTTTTCTCCTTACCCTTTAATTATTAATATAAAATAATTGAATAGTTTAACTCAATTAATTTGAGAATCGTAGTGATTTTTTGGGTTGACTTGTAAATTTTGTTTTTTTAATGTTTGTTTAATTGTAAATTATGAATATACTATTTTGTAATTTAATTTTTGACTCTGTGCACTTGTTGGGTTAAACTGTGAGTGCACAGAGTAATTGCAATGAATACATATGATATAAAGGCTCCTAGAATTTTGGTGATAACACCAGAGTATATAGGATTCTTACCTCATTATAACCACCCCGGTGTTCATTATCACCTTATTGACCCTCATAAAAGACCACCCATCTGCAATGTCTGTTAAAAAGCACATCCTTGAAGAGACTCTAAAGGAGTCTCCCTTTAGCCTAGCCCACAGGATTCTTACATTTTTTGGGATAATTATTAGCCCAAAGGTTCAAAATAAGGAACATTCTTGACATAAACAACGAAAGCGGCCCGACAGCGATTGTGAAAATGTCAATATCTATGGGATTGTCACGCGGTATCGATATGTTTCGATCAATCGATTATATTTTGTTATATCGAACATCGCCATCACTGACATCGAATAATAAGTGTCTAAAATGGTATTTATTATAGTAAATATATATGTATGTATGTTTATTTTACCTATATATAAGCCCTATATATCTATATACCCATTTTACTTTAATATCTATTTTTTATGCACCTGCCATGTTATCTCTACACCACCCTTGGTTGACTGGTAGAAAGTGCCTCAGGCATTAAGTCCGCATATGTACCTTTATGTTGCATGACGTTTTAATAAATAATTAAATAAAACCTCAGAGCACAAGGTGATAGAGCAGTGGTGGCCCAGTGGTAACGGTAACACACGTAACGTGGGTTCGAACCCAGGCAGGCGCTTTACTTTGTGTTAATTATTTCATCATCACTGCTCTCAAAACGGTGAAGGAAAACATCACGCGGAAACCGGCATGTTCTAGAACTAAAAAATCGAAGACACGTGGGCCCGCATGGTGGATTAAGGCCCATTCTCTCTCACTGAGAGGAGGCCTGTGTCCCAGCAGTGGGTACATTAAAAGGTTGATGTTGTTGATGATTGACATGGAGATAGTGAGTGTAGCATCCTAAAGGAGTAATAGTGAAAGAATTTAATAATTGGATCAGTAATTTCAGAAGTTACGTCCTTAAAACAAAGAATTCTTCATTATAATATTAGTTTTGATTACTATGCTTGATTAAAACATCAATCTGTTTCTGTCAATCTCGAATAATTAACAATTGTGTTTGAAATAACTAAATTTAGAACTAATTGTATTTAGTTAACTGTCGAAACATAGCCAGTCTCTAATGGCAATTGTGTTTTGCTGTAATTAAACTTAGTGAGCTGTCAATCAACCTTTCCAAATACATAGTAGATTACAATGTCATCATCATCCTCATATCATCCTAAAGACGTCCACTGCTGGACATAGGCCTTCCCCAAGCGTCGCCACATTGACCGGTCACATGAGTCCCGCATCCAGCGAATCCCCGCAACCTTCACCAGTTCATCGGTCCACTTTGTGGGATGCCTTCCAGCGCAACGTCTTCCGGTTCGCCATTCGAGAACATTTCTGCACCATCGGCCATGCGTTCTGCGAGGATCTGCCCTGCCCACTGCCACTTAAGTTTAACAATTTTTCGGATCACAATGAAATATTATTAGAAGTGACGGTTTTGTAGCACTGTGATAATGGGTGTCAAAAAGCTTGTGACCCACTGCTGCCAGTGTGTGGACATTCGAAAACTGCAGGTGACTATCATTCCAGGGTCAAACCTAAAATATATAATGTCCCTGAGTTAATATACGGCTCAAATTTATTTTTTGCTTTTGTTTAGGGGTTTTTTTTATTTGTAGTTTCATTTTTTGCTTTTTAAACTAGGTACATATAATTTACCTGGTAGTAGACACGCTTTAATTGACAATCTATCGAAACACGTAATTATGATCGTAATAATCTTGCGAAAAAACTCAGATTCAAAGAGCAAAATGGTCATTTCTTTTGAACGACTAAACCGAGTTTATTCGAACATACCTAATAACACTCTCGACAAAGTCATCTATCAAACAAAAAAATCCTAATTATAATTGGTTCATCCGTTAAGGAGCTATGATGCCACAGACAGACACACAGATACACAGCAACACACGTCAGACTTATACCACCCCTCTTTTTCCGTCGGGGTTAAAAATAGTAGGTATATAGGTTCCATAGTATTATGGGCCAATAAACCCATACAACACAGCGAGTAATGAGGATCGGTGTACGATTTCCAATAGCACTACTGGACAATCAAATTCACAAAGAGCTCTAACTTATATAACTTTTTCCAATACAAACAAAACACTATCACAAAATGTTCTTGTTTCAAAATATTTTCTTTTCTTAACAACATACATATAGTTTAACATTTTAAACTCAGCGTGCAGCGTGGCACCCCTACCGTCGCCGTGACCCGGACGACTTTGAACAGCGCGGAGTCACGACACTGTAAAGAATCGCCTTCACTCAAATCGATACTCAAATAAAAATATACACTGCTACTGTTAAGTTTGAGCTATTTTCATGCAGAGATTTTGAGACTAGCGTTCTTGTTTGTAGCATTTTTATGATACTTATATCATATTGTCAAGAGCCTCAGTAATTTGCTCAACCGTCTGTTGATGTAAACTCAACCTAAGTTGCCAAACCAGAGTATGGACTACTGTGTCTGAAAATTTTTGAATTATTATATTTAAATTGTGATTGTATTATATGTAAATTGCTGATGACAATAATAATGATAGCTAGGCAAAGGCCAGGCAGGTTATAAATGACAAACAAGCAGGCTTCCAGCCTAATAGGTAGTGACCACCACCTCACCCATCTGCAATTTTGGAGGCGTTATACGTGGCAACCTACTGACAAAGCAGAAATGTGGCATGTGCCTGTAATTACTCCGGCACCCTTATACTTCAAACCGGCATACACCAGAAAGATATTGTATAGGCTAGACGTATGCGAAATTGCAATTTCGTATGTAGTTTCGTAACGCAACACGAGATCTCTCTCCCTTTGCTACAGGAGTTTATAATAGACGACTGTAACCGCTGCTCTCTAGTTAGGATATATAAGTCTATATTCCAGTAACGTGACAAACTTAATCAAAATCCCTTTTATATTGAAAGTGAGTTACAATCGTATTCCATCTAATCGACTTTTTGGAACAACTCTAAAGTGCCGTTAACACTGACACTAGACGCTCCTTTTTATTGGGCCACTATAATGCCACTGACGTTTGAGTGGTCCCCAAAGGTTAAGCAGAGGGCCACCTGTAGTACCCACCACATTTCACCAGTTATGTTGAAGTCCCATGTAATAGCCATCAACCAGAAATCGCAGAGGAAAAGCCAATAATACTTTACCCAAATTGGGAATCCAACCCCGGTCCTCATGTTCAGCAGTAACCCTTGCGAACAACGAAACAAACTTTAGGATATTCTCTGACTACTATTAAGTCACGTCAAAGTTTGTGAGGATGGGTGGATATTTGCAACTCTTTCAAGCAAAAACTATTGAACGGATTTTGATGAAACTTTACAGTAATATAGCAACACAGAACAACACGGTAGCGGCGGCCGGTGGTGTGTACATCAGAATAACACGGCTATTTTCTTAATATCATAAATTTGAAAGTTTAGATGGATGTGTGGATGTATGTTTGTAACTCAATCACGCTTGAGCGGCTGAACGGATCTGGATTAAATTTGGCACAGACATAGATTACAGTCTGGAATATCACTTTTTACGCGGGCGAAGCGCTAGAAGAAGCTAGTGATTTATAAAGATATTGGGAGAAGTATTAATACCACGCTGGCGGAGTCGCGGTCATCAGCTCGTAAGATGTAATACTTGTTTTTTTTTAAAAGGTAATAAAATTTAAATAATTTGAGAGTCATTGATTACTGTATATTTTGGAAAAAATATAGGAGCAAAGCAGGGCAAACTTCATTGTGTTACGCACATAGATGCATAAACTTGTACGCCTTGTTCAATGAAAACTCATGCTAATAAATTCGTCGTCCATCAAGTGTATGACATTCGCTTCACTCGTACTACAATAACTACAGGCTTACAGCATAAACTATTCTCATATTTAGCTATACACAACACTTTTTTTTATTCGCTCTCTATCTTGGCCCATTAATCGCTCTAATCTCAGGAACTTACTATAACATCACACTACAATCAATAGGAACGGAGCACAAATGAAAAACGTTGCAAAAACGGGCAAAATTATTCCTTTTTGAGAGCTTCCGTTGCGTGCGCTGCGCAAGCGGTTAAAGTTTCGCAAAACTCATGTATGTAGTGTAGGTAGGGTAGGGTAGATAGGGTAAATCGGTAGGTAGGTAGCCCGTTGACGGGAGCGAAGCCGCATGCGACAGCTAGTTTACAATAAAATTAATGCAATAGTTCCAACTAACGGATAAAGATGTCGTATCTGTAAAAAGACTGTTCGCTCGTAATTACTGAACCTAAACTACAACGAAACAGAATAACTCCTAAAGAAGTGATCACACTAACACAAACATGCATCACACACAACATAGAAAACTAACACACACTACACTACTCACAATCACACTGAACACATATACTTTTTAACTTTTTGTTGATTTGATTGTTATATATTATATCCTATTTTGACATTCGACTTAGTACAATTTGAATTTAACTTTCTATTGTTTTAAAAGTTTTTTTTTTGTTTTTTTTTTGTGTTTGTTTGATTTTAACAATGTAATTTTGACAACATATTCTTGATAAAAGTCTACCCGTATTTTTTACGACAGGGGACTTGTCGAGGGATCGCAACTGATTGTTTTAAACACAGTTGACTTCGTCACCAATCTAGAAGAACAGTACTGCACCCACTAACTAGATTAAGTCTTCTAATGACTGTCTCACTTAACCATGCAATTTATGTAGTTTATGAATAAATGTATTTAAATTTAATATCCCCCTACGAGAAAATAAGACAAAACATTTAACGGAACAGACAAGAGAGGACGATAAAATGACCATCTAAAACCTAAAAGAGATGCTCCATTTTTAGTTATATTTCCCAATAAGAGTTGTCCACTTTTATTGATAAGACCGTATATATCCAGACAGCCATCCTTATGGTCTTCCTTATAGCGCATAATGGTTTATGGTCAGTCCCCGTGCTAAACTTTATGTGTGTGTTATGACCTATTGAGCAGTTTCGTCATATTATTATGGATACTAGCTGTTGTTCGCGACTTCGTCTGATTAGCATTCATACTTCGAATAGCCTATTTTTTTATCATCATCATCATCATTTCAGCCGAAAGACGTCCACTGCTGGACATAGGCCTCCCCCAGGCGTTGTCATAATATTACATGTTACGATAGATTGTCGACTGAAGCGGGTCTACTACTCTGTAGGTAGTTCAAAAAGCATGAAATAAAAATTAGATTAAAAATTTGGGCGGGAACCGCTTAGTAAATAAAATAAACTGCTGTAAATGTTGGTGGTTCCCCGACGCGAGTACGAGGCTTATTTTTTTGCTTTTTAGAGGGTTTGTGTCCGGCGATTATTAAATTTGTATTTTTTTTTCTTATAATTTTCTTTTGAATTTCTTACTTTTTTGTTCATTTTAAAAGATTAACATTACTTACTTGATTGCCAAACAAATCAGCGATTTATAGTCAACTAGCTTCTGGCAGCGGCTTAGCCCGCGTGAAAGTCGAAAATTATCCCGAGGGAACATATTCCTGGGATAAAAAGTATCCCTTGTGCTATTCCTGACTATAATCTATCTCCGCTAAATTTCATTCAAATCAGCTGTTTGAGCGTGAAGAAGTAACAAACACACTCACAAAGTTTCGCTTTTATAATATTAGTGTAATGTGATACATATTAGTGGGAAGAACACTGCCCAATTCTCGAAGTATTCCCGTTTGAGCACCTATTTTTAGAGCACCTATGCTTTGAGCACCAAGCCATTATATTGATTGGTGCTCAAATGGGAATACCTTTGGTGCTCAAATCATAGGTTCTCTAAAAATAGGTGCTCAAACTTGAATACTTCCAATTATCAAGCATACTCAGGCAGACTAGTGTGACCCAACCAAGCTATGAGTTTTTAAATAAAAGAAAGCATTCACAGAACAGAGGACGTCTTTATTCTATGTTCTTCCCCTTTTCCGTCATAAACCGAGGGGGCAGGCAATGGCCACATCCACAAGAGAAAATAAAGTAATTTAAAAACAAACGACTCTTTTGAATACAGAACCCGAAATGAGATTAATCATAAAACTGCACTGAAACGATAAATATTACGAAAGAGTATTGATAATATTTGCCAAAGATTTAAGTTTACAGTTTTTATTACATTGCCCTGATTCAGCATTCGCTCTGCTTTCAGAAAATTCAATATTTATTATTATAATTTGGGGAAAACTTGGCTCTTTTATCTCGAATTGGTTCAAAAGGCTGTTTCTTTTGAACCAATTCAGAACAACTATTTTCTCAGTAAAATAAAACTATGGAGCTCTTTCTATAGATGTAGTAAACCATAATTATTTAAGTTAAAAGAAGTCATGTTGGTATTTATGCTGACTTCATAGAATTTTTTTTTTGTGACTGTCTAATACCAAACAATTAATAATAAAAATATCATATTTATTTCAGCCGAAAGTCTCCCCACTGCTGGAGAAAGGCCTCTCTCACGTAATAGTAATAATTTATTTAGCAAAAAGTACATAATTACAAGTGACACTTAGGATACAATTGGTGAGTTACAAAAACTTTGTATCTCACCAATTGTACACCAGTGGTACGCAGATCTGTACTAGTTATTCCGTTTCATGTTATTCGGATAATCTATTCTGGCGTTAGTGTGGGCATTATTTTATTTATTAGGAAAAACAAACCGTTACACATTACAGTGTAAATAAAAAATTTTAACAAAACAGTGTGACAAATGTACAACCAACGACGGTTTACACAGAATATTTATCAATCCTACAAAACTAACACGACGTGCGCGAATTATATATAGGCATGTATCAAAACTAAAAAGTGTAAAATAGAAACTTAAAAAAATACAACCGACTTCCAAATAAAAACACTACAAAGTGTCAAAAACTAAGAATCAAAAACAAGAACACCGACTGCCGAAATTGAAGTTATTTTTCACTATGTTGTGTTTTTATTTGGAAGTCGGCTGTATTTTTTTATGCTTTTATTTTTCGTACCCCGTTAGCGTAGTGTTAGGTTATGAATTGGTGTAATCAATAAACAGACATGCGATTGCAGCAATCCTGAGAGATTTGCCGTCATTTATTGAAGAGTTCTGTAGTATATCTCCGAAGGTCGCCACGCCAGGGGCCTCATTAACCGGTGCTGCGCCTCTCGCATCCAGCGATCTTCTTCGACCCCCATCAAGTCATCGGTCCACCTTTTGAGGGGCACGCACTCAAGCGTTGCACGCACTCGCGTTGGATAGCAGACATTCCAGAATCTTTCGGTACCATCGGCCATCCAAAAACATTACATCTGAATCTAAAATAAAAGACCATAAAACCCAAAAATAACCCCAGTATTATTTCTTACAACAGCCCTATAAACATTCTAACTCAACCCTTAAAACTGAAACGCAAACGCATACACAAAACGCTGACTTAAAACGTGAACGCAATAAAAAATAATCAGGAGCCAAATTCAAATGAATGAGAAGCCGAGGCGAGGTCTTACGGGCGGCGACTAGAGGGAAGCATAATTGAATTATTTCGTTAACGTAATGAAACTGGATCCTGAGACGATTCCGAGGGTAGATGCATAAAGAATTTTATCACGACCGACGCGCCACGGATAAGATTGAATCGCATTACTAGATGTGGCTTGGTGAAAGGGTTAATTTTTGGGTAGCATTTTTTTGGCAAACATTTTTTTATTATTATTTAGAGGAAAATGTGTTTCAATTTCACATTTTAAAATAGTTTAATAAGTCTGTGAATATTTTCTCCCTTTTGCATGTGAGTTACAAGTAACAATTAGAGGAAAAATTCAGAAAATAATGTCGTATTCGTGTGACAGTAAAATAAAAATATAAACATATTACTTATATTTATTAAATTTCTTATTAATTAAAAAGCAAACTTTTTCATACAAAATATATACACTACAAAATCTAGAGGTAAACTTTGTAGGTCAAAAGAAACATTAGTAATGACTACCTAACCAAGGCAATACATTAAAGGAGTCTACTCAATCTTTAGAAATAAAAAGGTACAGAAAAAAGTCCATTAGCCACAACAAATAAAAAGTATTTTAGATATAAATAAAGACGTTTTGCCGCGACCAAACATCAAAATAGAGTAAAAGAAAAAAAATAAGACAAGAAAGAAAGAAAACAAGTTTTTTTGGCACACACAGATACACATAATGTAGGTACAAATAAAAGAGAACTTAGTAATAAAAAAAATAGTTAATAGCAAAATTACTATTACTGATCCTCCTTACATTATAACTAAGGCTTAGGATGTAACGACAAATACGATTCTAACGATATTTGTCGAGTCTCAGGTCTAGCCTTTTTTCAGATCAAAGGCTTTTACAAATACTGTACTGTTAATATAATTATCTGTCTGCTACAATATATTTCCCTTGGGTCGTGTTGAAAGACCGTACTATTGTGTTTGATCCAGTTTACATTATCTTAAGGGCAGTGAAGTTCGATTTTTAAATTTAATGCTTCATAATTTAAGAAATATTTCACTACTTAACTACAAACCGTAAATAAACAATGTCTATGTGTTAATATGACACACTTTCATACAATGCTTGCTTTATTTAATACACACTAAATTCTCGCAATTTCCATAACAATCTTCACTACAAAAAAAATTGTGCAAAATCAGCGGTTAAGGCTGTGCATTTTCTGTCAGTGGGTTTAATATTTTTATTAAGTAGGTAATAAAGAATTATATATTCAAAATTTCAATTATGAATCTTAGTACCCTCATGATACATCTTCAGCTTTTAAATATAAGTAAAAAAAATACTGTATTGATTTTATTTGTTTTATATAGAATGTGTATTAATAACTCCATTAACCAACATCAAATAATCAAGTAAATAATATACACCCCCAATCACGAATCGACTACCAAATAATATCACATGTCTATACAAACCTCGGTGCTTAATTTTGACGAGAGCAATTAAACTAGCTTTGATTAACATTAATTACTAGAATCAAAGGTATTGGATACAACCTCAAATTAATTATGATGAATATTATATATATCCTTTGTGATATATATTATCGAAAACATTCGATAATAATATATCACAAAGGATAAATTTCCTTCGCCATATTTGAGAGGATTTGACTACATCGTTGGTCTAGTAGTTGTCAGCGATACTGTTGAGCATGACCTAGGTTCGGTTTCAGTCGGCCGAAGTGTTAATGGGTTTTTCTATTTGGAGAAATTTGGGTGTACTATTATAGGAGCATCTAATCTTTCTGTAAATACAGGGCTTATGTTAAGTATATCATATTTGAAAAATAATGTTGTAACATTTCATGATATTTTATGTATGTTACATTTATGAGGATACCGCAGCAAAAAATATATTGCTTCGTTTCATTATGTTAAATTCATTGTCATGTCTGTTTACACTTTATTTGAATTGAAAACTGAAAGAGAAAAGCCGAGAAAAGCCATTTTTATTTTCTCATAAGACAAAGGTTACGGTTGAACCCACCTAATAAATATTTGAAAGCAATATCTGGTTACTTGTGACACGAGGATAAACATTATTTGATACAGCCTTGACTCATGTTCGTACCCTTTTTTGTGGGAAATCATCCAATCACTTCTCCCGCTCTGGGTGAAGCGGAAGGGCGTATCAGACTTTTACTGACTAAAACCGACCCACCCGTGTTCCTTCAGTTGCTTGTGCCAGGGCCGCGGTAACTCACTTTCAAATGTATCCGCGATCCAGACAGGCATGCTTCTACCCCGAATTGACATATTATGTGAGAACGAAGGTGCCTATTAAGTTGAAGAAGTATGGACCTGGAAAGAAGTACTGGTATCGAAGAAGACATGCTGCACAGGACCCCAAATTAATTGTGATTGGGAAATTAAACATGAATCGCAACCATAGCCAACATATTTAAATTGTATTTTTTTTGTGTTTGTGTAATTTATCGTATTATTTTTGTTTTTCAATTGTTTTTTTTTTTGTGTGTATATAATATTTTTTGTGCTCCTCCAGTGGCCTGACCGACAAAGGACAAAATTTTTAAAATAGCAAAATCTTTACAACACGAGTTACTGTAGGCAATTATGCTCCATCGTCAACCAGATCATCGCTTACCATCAGTTGAGATAGGGGTCATACCCAAATTTCGTAGATATATAAATAGATGTTTGATTGGAAAGGTATACTTAATTGTTTCTATAATCAATTCTCCAACTCGTTTGACCATTTTAGTCTGTTAACCTTGATAAAAACACATTTTACCGAAATTTGAAACCATTAGTTACCATTTTTAACCATTAGTTGAGTTAAATACACTCAATCACTACCGATCTTTAAAAGACTGGTAAATGATCTCTACCTGTCACTGTGATCTTATTCTTGCTGGAGCTGTATTGTTTTCTTATCTGTATATTTATAAGTATGTATGTATCTATGTATACATGTTAGTATTTTATATTTTGTGCTTCCTATGTTTGTAACTTATTATTTAATTTTAAAATTGCACCAAGTGCAACCCCATGTCATGTCCAAGCTATATCTCTCCATTCTGGGTTGCCTAGAAGAGATCGCAGAACGCGGTAAGGCCGCCTGTTGTATGTTTGTGTTTATTTTAAGGTTTCCGTATGTAATGTTTTTATCTTGGTGTACAATAAAATATATATAAATAAATAAATACGGTTCAAAAAGCGATTCTCTTAGATGTTGAAGATAATTAGCAACTTCGTACTATGTGCCCTTAACTTACACATATTAACTTAGGTTTACTTGATACAGCAATATTTGCTTACACTAGATCTAGTATCCTTTGATCAGCTCTTAATAAGTTATTATTATCTTAGACAAAGTTAAATTGATAGTAATTAAGTTCTTCATACATAGTGTTCTAATATTCTTAGTAGAGTCTAAGTCAATTATAAGAAGCCTGAGCTAGCATTATCTACGTAGAAGTTTACGAAGTCTAAAATACTGTTATTTAATTTTAATAATATGATTTACGGTAATTTTGTTAGACGCAACAGACGAAATTCGAAGAACGGTGGATATTGGCACTGTTTTTGAAGAACAAAAACTTTGTAGAGCGTCGGTTTTTCCAAAGCTGCGTTATGTTGACTTAAGATTGCAGTTTCAAAAACATGACTAAACAAAAGATGTGCGGAAACCGTATATAATTAATTTTAAAATGGCGTCTGACAGCAGAAGCCCGCCAAGAGCTGTCAAAATATAAATTTCATCAACATTCCACTAATATTATAAATGTGAAAGTTTATGTTTTACGCAAAAAAGGCTAATGGCACTTGGATGAAATTTTCACACTGATAGTTCATAACCTAGAATAACACGTAGGGAACTTTTAATCCTTGTATAATGTTATCTGGGATAATAAAACACATCTCATGCGGGTAAAGTCGTAGTAGTTTCACAAAACAAAAAAGGCATTTACCTAATCGCACCCTAAGGCCTCTACGCTTGATGCAATTTTTGCCTCAAAACTTCTTGTTTCGCCATCCTATTACATCCAAAAAACATTTATTATTACATCCTATCACACACAAACAAATTGTGGTTGTACAGCACTATACACATTTACCGTATCCCTAGAGGATTTCATTCTAACGATATATTCCATTGCATGCAGTAAAATCAACATATAATCAGTCTCCTGAACTGTAAACTGCTCAAATAACAACATCAAATATGAGCGAGTGTGATTAAACAGGTAAAACTGCAGAATAGAAATGTACAGAAAGCTAACTCCATATATCAGACAAAAACAGTCTCACGCATACATATACGCGTACGTACGGTGATCTCAAACAAATACCGCAGGCTTATTACGTATCTTTTGCAAGAGCAAAATGATAGAAAGTTTTGCGCAATAATTGCTCTTCCATACAGAAGTTTTAGAGTTGTTGGCGGTTTTTTTTTAAGTAAGTGCTTTTGAGAAACAGCGAAATTATCAAACGATTGTGTAGGACCTATACCTACACTGCAGGTAATTTCGACTTTCATGACATAAAGCGTTTGATCGCTATCGTCTTGCTCTTGCAAAAGATACGTAATAAGCCTGCCGGCTGCGAGTGCGCTTGCATTCGCTGAGGCCATTCGCTGTACGTGAAGCGTGTCAATATGCGCGTGCGTTTTCTCTGGCTGTATGGAGTTAGCCTTCCTTATTTATTCTAGTTTGTGGTATCCTGCTTACCTCAGCTCGTGTAATTATAACTTGCAAACTACTAATGGGATCTATTTTAATAAATTATGGTTGTTAAGTATGGTTGTTATGGGGATTCTGGGGACGCTATGTGTGCGTTAAATTGGATAGTTAGCAAATGGAATATTTTACTACATTTTAACAGGTGCCTAGGCTATTTTAGATCTAGGCCAGGCATTCCAGGAATGTTTTTAGGAGTTATTGTTAACCGTAAAACTCTGCTGTATTCTCTCTGCAATCAATAAGCATTCAAAAGAATCCAAAGTTTTTGTTTTTAATCAAACAATTTTGACACTTTTTATTTCAGCTATGTTAAACATCAATGTCTGAAATAAACAATTATTTGTATATTAGAATGGAAATCTGAGCTTTCGTTTCAGGTGGTTAAAAAAAAAACATTCTTTCTTTTATATCTATATTATCTGACGATGGAAACACTCATTTAATTAGATGCACAGAAAATTTAAAAAATATGCAACTTTTATTCAGTTGATACAATCTGCAGAAAAAAAAACCGTTGATAAATCTCTTATTGCAAATTGCCAACTTCAACTTCAACCCCAAAACCGCGCTCAGCCCCAACAAATTTCAAGCACCAACCACGCTCACTCCTTCCAGCCATATCCAGTTATTCTACTCTGCATAATTTTATCGCGGTAAGTATAGCGCTCAAATTACAAGACGAACGTTGCAAATTGAAATGAGTCGACGAGCAATGCTTGAGAATTCCCACTTTTATATTTAGCTGGCCTACTATCTGTTTAAGTGCATAGCGATTTTATTTATGAAATCATATCTTGGGGAATTATGGTCGAGGTTTTTGCTGGGAAGTTTAATTGGCTGAATTTTGAAAGGTGTAAAGAATTGAAAGGAGTGCGGTTATGAAATCTATTTCAATGTATTTTTGTTTGGGGAACTTCTGGGCTAAGTGGACGGTAAATAACACTAATAAGTTCGTTTTAATATTAGCCAGATTTTAGTTGTCCCACTGCTGGGCAAAAAGTGAAAGAATGATATTTATTTCTGTAAATCGGTTTAAACTACCTACTCAGCTTATTAAAAACTTCATGTTGATGACCACGAGTCGACATTTATTGATATTTTTAGATTTAGAAACCCGATATCCAAATACTAAGCAAAATTTATTTTATTTTTTAATTCTTTTAGTTTTATCCTCGAACTCCTGTAACGTATTCGATGTACATTTGTTTTTACACTCAGTCTTTTTGTTCAAACTTTCCACTCGAGCGGCTGCTATGGAAATCGCATTCAATTTACGTACAAAAAAAATACTCCGGTATTTTCCCCGCCAAAAAAAATAACAGTTGCCCGAATCCCGAATAGTTCTGGCAAAAAGATCAATTTGAGGAATAAATGGGTCCTGACATTGAGCCCCCAATATTGGATTATTAGTCATTGCTTGGCAGAAGAAGTATTACAGGGGGAGCTGGCAGGATTTTTGAGCAAGCATATCCAAGCAGACATTTGGCGGGAGGCTCGCCCTATTTTACATAGGACTTAAACATAATTGGTGAAATGTGGCTATACTATAGGTGCGCCGCTGCCTAAACCTTCGAGGAGTACAATCATGTTGATGTTATGTTACATCTACCATAAGCTCTTAGAGCAAGGTTATTTTGAGTGTGCGTAAGGGACAGATGTATATGACTTGTATACATCTGTCCTTTTTTCACAGTCGAATAGTTTTGACACGTCAGGGTACGGGGGCAGGGTAGAAAATTGATAGCCGAGTAGGTGCAGCTTGCTGAGAAAACACAAAAAAACAAACATAGATTTTCGAAGTTTTCCCTCAATTAGTTCGTCATGTCTGCCTAGTTATGTAATTTTGCGTCAAGCCGCAATCGATCAAATGAAAATGAAAGGCCCTGCATGTTAAGTGCAGCTTGCATCAACTTTTCACCACTAATATGCTTGCCCACTGTTGTATTCTCTTCTGATTAACTTCGTAGAGGTAGCTAAGACAGTTGAATCGTTTCTCCAGGACTCGTCACGCTGGCGGCTCTCTGGTGCTAGCAACTATTGATACTGGCTTTCAGGAGTCGCAGTGGTTTGGAATAGTTTGTTGGCCGATTCCCTTAAAAAAATGCTTGCTCAAAAATCCTGCCAGCTCCCCCCTCAATAAAGATGCAATAAATAAATGAAGCCTTTATTGATAACATTACTGGCCGAAGATAGAAAGAGCCTATAACCTAATAAGAGAGAGTAGTTGTTTCTGAGGGACTGAAAGGAATCGGAAATATTCGGAATCAAAGCGTTTTGGGTTGTTTTAGCTACGCTCCTGGATGGCTCGACGTGATTCGATTTATATCACACAAGAATCACGATTTTTAAGAAGCACTTGATATTTTTTTTAAAAACTACTTACGGTGATATCGCCTATTGACGCAATTTAAATTGCGTCCCTTATGGTGAACTATACTCTGATTTTTAATTTCGTAGACTAAACCCTGGACCCCGTCAGTTACTGCTGACATCTCTTTTTGGCGCCCGTAGAACACTACGTGCCGTCGACTCGGGCCTGGTCCTTATTGGACGGCTAGCTACCCTGAATCGGCCTGCGACTCCCGACGCCCAGGGTGTCTCTTGCAGTGGGTCTTAAAGAGAGTTACCGCGGCCCTGGTACAAGCAACTGAAGGAACACGGGTGAATTTTAGTCAGTACAAGTATGACACGCCCTTCCGTTTCACCGAGAGCGGGCGCACTGGATGATTTACAAAAAATGGAATCGAAAGGATAAGAGAAGGCCCTTCAAGGCTAAAGAGTCAGTCTTGAAAAAGTGTGCTTATTACCTAGGACATGGTCTATCATCATCTGCCTAGCCTTTATCCCAATTATTGTTGGGGTCGGCTTCCAGTCTTACCGGATTCAACTGAGTACCAATTTTTACATGGAGTGATTGCCTATCTGACCTCCACAACCCAGTAACTGGGTAACACGATACCCCTTGGCAAGACTGGTGACTGGTCTATGTTAATCCCAAATTCTATCCGAATTCGTTCAGCCGATTAATTGATAAGCAAACATACAAACATATTTTCAAGCATTCCCACTATAAAATGGATGGGATATATATTTATTGACACACGGAATTTCACAGCTTATGCTAATTTGTGCCGAAACCATGTTCCGAGCATTTTGACGTAGCTTTCCCGGTTACCCAGTTTCGGTTAACCGCTCCATTAGTCAAATGGTTAAGTGGGTTCGGTTCCCGGGTCTACAACATGTTTATTTTTATAGAGGTTTTTTTTGCAGAAATATGGATTTGTACATTGACTGGCAACTATTTTTTTTTACTAAAATTGTTGAATGCGTGTTTCTATGCGGCATATACACAATACGCCTTCGTCGTATGAGTTGTCTCAAAATATATATGTGTATTTACTATACGAAATATATGTGTATGTTTATTTTAACTATTCTTCAATTTTTACTTTAATGATTATTTCTATTTTTTGTGCACCTGTCATGTTATCTCTCAACCTTCCTTGGTTGACTGGTAGAGAATGCCTCAGGCATTAAGTCCGCCTATGTACCTGTATGTTGCATGAAATTTTAATAAATAAATTAATTTGCGGTGACAAAGTCTGTAACAGTCATATTCTCAACACGAGAACCCTATACTATACTGAATTACCTTTGAAATCCAAGCTTAGCCAAGAATAAATCCACCTAAATCTTATTAGTGAAATTGGATAATCCATTTAGTTAGACTTGTCCAGGTACCAAATTTCATATCTACCGATATCAAATACTATAAAAATAAGTTAAAACAGTTTCTAAATCTAGTTATAATCGCGAGAAGTCGGATTTGACATAAAAATACTTAACAACTAAATGATAAATGATTTTATTTCTGTAAGTAGGTTTGTACAAACACTTTTACATGTCGATTATATTTTTTAAAACTAGATGAGGTCGGCGTTTCCTATCTAAAACCTCATCAGACTTCTAAGATTGTCAAGATAATAACGTAGTGTGGATTGTCATAAAACAATTTGCTTGACTGCACGTATTATGTGTATATTTAGACTAAAATTGAGGTGCGTCAGATATTTACGAACGCTCTTTTAAGATACCTCAATTTTGTTACACCATGTAGAAATAAAAAAAAAATTTAAAGATAACAAAAAACCCGACTGCTTAGAAAGCGAACTAAAAAGACGTAAACAAGAAGAAAATCATGCTGTGCAGTCGGAGGATACATCTGGTTTTGGTCAGTCAGCTCGCGCATAATGTATCCTCCGATTGCACAGCTTTTTAAGCAGTCAGGTTTTTTTGTTATTTTTATTATTTACAACTTTTTAGTTATTTTTTTTTTAGAATTAGGTACATCTTAACAAATAAGTGTTACATATTTTTGTAATCATCTCTTAAAACCCTTTATTTTGATACCCCACACAATGGGCTTGGAAGAAGAAAAAGATTTGGGCCCCCACAATTTGGCGCCGAAAAACCGCCATTTTTTTATTTGCCAATTTTAATGTAGCTAGTGACACTCGCAAGGTTAAGACGAATAGACTGACGTAAGAATCATCAAAATCGGCCAACGCGTTTGGTCTTTGGAACGCCACATAGGTACAAACATATATACATACATAGACTGATAAACATATTACCCTCCTTCGGCAGTCGGGTAAAAACAAGATCATACGAACATAAATAAATCCTCTATGAGAGTGCTACAAATGCTGGAGTGCGCCGTGACCTAATTATGGAACTAACATTACAAAAAATTAATAATAATAATAATAATAATAATAATCATTTATTCACCATACACACATGATTTATGACACAATAAATATTTGTACAAAGCAATATTATATCTACATAAATCTGTAACAGTAATGTAAACCCTGTCTCCTAAACTAGGTATTCCTGTATCTTAGGAGACAGTGATTAGGCCATACAGGGCGGTAAATTATGTAGCTATAGCTGCAGCCAGAGGGAAGCGCGAAAATAGTGTCTTCATGTTATGTATGTGTAACAGTGTATAAATGTGTTTGTTAGTGATTGTGTTGTGAGTCTGATTGTGTACGAGAGTGATTATGTGTGAGAGAGGTGAGTATGGAAGAAAGTATGTGAGAATGAGTGGATGTATGAATGTATCCAGGTGTGAGAATTACTAGATGAGTGAATGACGTAGAACTGTGATATGGGCTTTGGGATTAACGTAAAAATATGAGAAGAGACTCCGTAAATGAGTAGTCTCTACGAAGAAGCCATTCAGTCAGTTTGTTTTTCAGATTATGGGAGTTCATGTCCGTTATTTTTAAATTCCTATTAACTGTTTTATACAAATGCAGGCTTAGGATATAATATTGTGTCGAGCGAAACTGGTTCTGTGCTGGGTCCTGGGAAGTGCTAGGGTTCGTCTATTGCGGTCCGGCGGAGGAAGGGACTTATGTGTCCTTAAAATAGACTTGAGCACAAAGAGCTGCCGTACTGTTAACACTTTACAGTTAGAATAGAGCTCAGTTGTTGGATATCTAAAAGGTTTTTTGGTCATTACCTTTAGTATTGCTCTTTGTGCTCTCTCCACTCGAAGAAGATAGGTTTTAGCCGCTCCACCCCAGACCGTTATACAGTACCCCAGTATAGCTTGGCACAGAGAGAAGTATATCATCTTTAGAGTGACAAGGTCGGCAGCAGCTCTAAGAGATTTGAATATGTGAATTAGACGCATTGTTCTAGAAGTTAGAACTTCAATTTGCTTGTCCCACCGCAGTCCGCAGTCAATATGAACACCCAAATACTTTACGGAACTAGAACGACTTATAGTGGGACAAGAACAAAGTAATGAAGGATCATGACAGGAGTGGGCTCCAAGAGTGAAGTCAGAACCAGGAGAACTGCCACGTCTTAACCCGAAAGGAATAAACGTAGTTTTGTTTATGTTTAGCGTTAGCAGATTAGAGTTTAGCCATAACATAATCCTAGACATAGCAGCCTCCGCACTCTCCCTCACCACACCCCAGGCTGGTCCGTGTACTACAATTGCAGTATCGTCAGCATAAGCGTAGATATTGCAATTAGGGAGGTTCATCATACATAGGTCATTAACATAAACCAAGAATAATGTAGGACCAAGAACACTTCCCTGGGGAACGCCGTAGGATATGATGTCTTCGTCACTTAGGTCAGCATTTATTTTGACACACTGCCTACGATTTGTAAGGTAACTGCGAAATAAATCCAAAGTAATACCCCGAACACCCACGTCTTCAAGCTTTGAGAGGAGGATGGGAACAGAAACTGTATCAAATGCCTTTTAAAGGTCTAGAAATATTCCAAGACATTTGATATTATTGTCTAGTTTTCTAGCAACCGATTGCGTTAACTCCAATACAGCATCTTCTGTAGATAAATTTGACCTGAAGCCGTACTGGTTGCTAGAGATAATCTGGAATTTATCAAGGAAGCGTCTAAGTTGGTTGTTTAGGATTCTTTCCAGGACCTTAGAGAGAGCCGGCAGTACTGAAATCGGCCTATAGTTGGAGACACAGTTTCTATCCCCGCCCTTGTAAATCGGGTGAATAATAGCCTTTTTAAAAGCATCAGGGAAAACGCCTGTCCTGAGGGAAAGGTTACAAAGGAAAGTTATATGTGGAACCAGGACATGTCGAGTACATTTTAATAACAGAGGTGACAGGCCGTCCCAGCCCGCGGCGCTCCTATCACGTAGCTGGAGAATAAGAGCCTCGACTTCGGAATCACTAACCTCGCAAAGAGCGAGGGAATTGGCTTGCGCGAATTGGGGCCTGTGGTCAGGGGTGGAAAGGTGTGAGGCTGGCATGTTAGAGGCATGCTGCTGTGAAGTGATGTTATTTGCTAGGACGCTGCCTATTGAGCTAAAAAAGTGACACACCTCATTAATTGAGGACCTGTGATCACCTTTCAAATCCAGCAGTTCAGAGGGACCACTGCGCGGTTTGTGCCTGTGTGTGATTGAGTTGATTGCCTGCCACAGCTTACGGGGGCAGTTATTGGCTTTCTTTAACTCATTTGTGTCATAAGCTGTTTTTAACTTCCTAAGTAAATCGTTGCAGAAGTTGCGGTACCGAGTATAGGTATTTTTAAGGATTATATTGTCTGGAGATTTTTTGGCGTTAATATGCATTCTATCCCGATTTTTTATGCATCTTAATAGCCCTGGAGTAATCCAGGGTTTTATAACATGTTTTTTCCTGGGAACATTTACCAGAAGTGAGTGCTTAGAGACGATGGAAGTAACAATGTCCAAAAATATATTAGTCGATGTATTGACATTCTCAGTCTTATACATTGGTGAGAAGTCTAAACTCTCGAGATCAGTAATTATAGCTGGATAGTCTAATCGAGTGACTTTGTGGAGAGACTTACGCGGTGGATCAAAGTTAGAAATGTTTAAGAATATTGGTTTATGGTCTGTTATGTGTGATTCTAAAATGAGAGAAGTGGATGATAGGTTGGACTTAAGAAAAATATGGTCTAAGCATCGCTCCAAACGAGTTGGGGTGAGATGGGTGGGCAAGAGTCCATGAGAGGCATTTAGCATCAGGTAATCGACAGTTCTGTCACTTCTGTTGGTCGGGCACAGATCCAGATTCATGTCACCCATAAGGACGATGTTAGAGTACCGCGAAATTCCACTATATACACCGTCCAGGTGCGATAAGAAAGAGTTGAAACTGCTATTTGAGTTAAGTGAGGGAGAACGATAAACAGCAACTACTGCTAATTTACTACTACCCAATTCACATACCAGGCAATTTCCTCCCTCAAATTTCGGTTCCCGCACAGTAGCCTGTAACCCCAATCTGGTGTATATGATAATGCCATCGTTTTGGTTGTAGTTAGTACTGGAGGAGTGACTTAGAAACCCATCCAAAACAGGTATACAGACAACCTTACTGAGCCAGCATTCAGTAAGAATCACAACGTCGTAGCTGATTTTTGTTAGGTTAATGAGGACTTGTAGGTGGTCAAAGTTTTTACTGACACTGCGGATATTTAGATGTAGAAGGTTGAGGTTGCCAGGAGGAGATGAGATAACATGCTGTCGACAGTCCTCTGGTAAGCAGGTGAAAGAAGTACCCTTACACGTGCTGGCATCAATTTCTTTTAAAATGTCATTTATATTCGCCATTTGTAGTTACATATAAACAATACAGTAGGGTAAGTGAGCAAAACAATTTCCAAATACAGAGAAAAACAACGAGGTTGGAACCTTATGGGTACATAGATATTCACTGGATAATTATTGACTAGTGTAATGGTATATATTGAGAGGTGTGTGTATTTATTGTTATGTGATGTTGTGTGAGTTTGTAAAAAATCTAAAGTAAAGAGTAATTGTAGTGTTTTGAAAAAAGTGAGAATGTATCGGAGAGGAACCATTAATAGGAATAGAGCATGGTATAGTCATTTACATTCGATATCTTGGAAAGACTGTTCGGAGTTTATCAGTATATGCTTGTCTCCTTCCTGTTTCCTCAAAAAGATATTTCCATTGGAGACCCAGCAGAATTTGTATGCGTGCTTCGATGCAAACTCTCGGGTTAGGTGGTAAAGTTTTCTTGCACTTAGAGGCAGGTGCTCGGCAACATAAATTGGTTGGGGCTTCCCAGGCATCCCAACGTGCGAGGTATTGAGTTTCTGATCTCTAGACCTGCTCTTGTTAAATGAACGCACTGCCGATACGACATTTTGCTTGGTACTTACAGTAGCAAATTCAGTAATAATAGGGCGCGGAGAGTTAGTATTAGAGGGTTTCCCGGGTAGGCGATACACGTCACGAATACCGGAGTCACCAATGGGGGTTCCCAAAGCCTCACAAATCCTGATCACTGTCCTCGAAAGACTGGAGCTGGTTTCGGCGTCAGCAACAGGAACGTTCCGAATTTCGATGGCAGATGACCGAGACTTAACCTGTTGGTCAACAATCCTCTTTTCAAGATGTTCTATATGTCTTTGTTGCGCATCCCGCACACTCTTTAGATCTTCTATCTCCTTCTTCATATCCTCAAACTTCAAACTGAGGAAACTCACGGATTGGATAATCTCTTCGTTAGATTTTTGGATAGCCAAGTTTTGGGACTTAATCTCGGCAACATCGGACATGAGTACGGCCATTAAAGCAGTCTGCTCAGCTAACGATTTAGAGATGAAGGGGTCTTGTACATAATCTTGAGGAGGATGAAAGCAAGGTCCGCCTTGCGGAGAGACAGCTTTCCGCGGGCGTTTGCTACGGGATGCGTTTACAAAGCCACTATTCGAAACAGCGGAGTTTATGTCAGGCTCTGATTTTGTTTGCGTGAGGCTCAAGTTTACTGTTGGCGTTTTTGGCGACGTGCGCGGGATACTCGACATTATGGCTAAGACACTTTACTCGTTGCAAGGCGAAAGTTGAATGGTGTAGCTAGCGGTACCGGAGCGGCGGCGTAGCCGATCAGTGAACTCGTAGCAGACTCGTAGGCGCGTAGCTCGTAGCACTGATAAGCGCGCGCGCAGCCGCGTAGCCGAGATGACGTAGTTCGCACCGAGACACTGTCGTAGTTTGACGCTCCCAAGTACTGGCACAGTTGGCGCGGCGGCAACACACACTGCCCGCCGAGTCAGGAGTCGCAGGTTCAAGTCCACCAAATCACAGTCACTTTATGATTGCCTAATTAAGTAGCAACCGGCACAAAAATGTCTATCCCGCTCTAGGACCGCCCACTAGGCGGTGACCACAGGTAAAGAGACTTAAGGAGTGACAAGGAATTCAAATACACAGGTCACAGCCAATCACCGAATTTAATTATCGGAATTTCTCGCAAAGTTTAACACACGTCCACTCTGAACTGCGCCCGAGGGCCGAATGAATTATATCTATATAGTATTTTTCGGAGCGTCTGCCTATCCCTCCACAACCAAGTTTGGTAAAACGATACCCTTTGGCAGGACTGACGTCGGATTCCCTAAGGCCCTAGACAAGTGAAATTCTATCATCGAAAGCGTGGCGATAGCGATTGTCAAAAAGGCAAAATTCTATGGGATTGACAAGCGATATCGAAAAATCACGTGATCGATTCCTTACATGTTTACCCGACTGCGGGAGGGTAATGTTTTTCGAGCTTATGTATGTATGTTTGTCCATTTCTATAGCACGCTTTACAGCCCAAACGGCTTAGAGGATTATGACATATGAGGTGTCGTTGGATTCGTCTCAATTATTCGTCTTAATTGTTTTAAATAGCGCCCCCTCTAAATAAAGGGAGTAATAATTTTTTTTTTTCGTTTAACTAGTTCATTACTAAAACTAAAATGTCTGAAATAAAACTAATTATTATAAAAACAAAAACCCGACTACTAAAAATGAATAAACTGAAAAAATAAAAACAAGGCCTAGATGTAATTTATATATTAAATATTATGAGGTGCTGCAGGGGGGGGGGGGGCAAAAAACATAAAGAAAACCGACCAAAACTTCGTTTGTCACTGGCAGGCTGGCAGGACCTCATAATAATTTAATGTATAAATTATCTAGTACTTTTTTTTTAACCGACTGCCCAAAAAGAAGGAGGTTCTATGTTCGATATTATGTATTTTTTTTTATGTATGTTTACCGACATCTCCGTCAATTGTAGACCGATTTTGGATATCATTTTTTTGTTTGAAAGGGTATGTTCCGAAATTGGTATCGTTTTAATTTGGTGAAGATCAGATGAAGAACTTCGAAGATATACAACAGAACTCTTCAATAAATAACAGCAAATCTCTCGGGATTGCTGCAATCGCATGTCTGTTTTTTTATACCATTTCATAACATAACAACACGCCAGTACGCTCTTAAGAGGTACACAGATCTCTCATTTCACCGGTTATGTTCATGATTCCGGGTAATCTATTCTGGCGTTATAGGTACCTTACTAAACAACTTGCCTATTAGGCAGGTACAAATAAAAAGTGAAAAATAATAAAAAAACTTTTTACAAAAATACAACCGACCACCGATTTTTGGAAGTCGGTGTCCATTACATAAATTGGTACCTATGAAAGACACCGACTTCCAAAAATTAAGTTATTTTTCACTTTTAGTTTTTTTGAGTGGAAGTCGGTAGTATTTATTTGTAAAAGTTTTTTGTTTTTACAACAATTTGTTTTTCACATTTCGACTATCGCCTTCGCGTGACAAGTGACAAGTGACGAGTGTCTAGAGCCTCTGATCACTGACTTCTGTAACGATGATAGATCTACAAATGACAGCCGGTACCAACAGCTTAACGTGCTTGCCGAAGCACGGTGGAATCTCGCTATGCCATCCACGGACCGACTTCGGCAAGCTATGCTTAACCCTGATGATCGACACGCTTGCTGGGTGCTTGAGACGTACTTACCACAAAACGCCAGGAATAAAGGTTCTATAAACGCACCTTCTCGCTGTAACACTCGTGTAAAAAACAAGATCATTCCTACAAACAGAAATACTTCCTCCGTCACAGTGTTACAAAGGCTGGAGTACGACGTGACCTAATTATGGAACTAGTATAACACAACTAGTAGTACGCGTTAAACAGTGCTGTGAGACCGTTGAACTGTCGCGACCTCGCGATGTGTAACAACGTCAACTTTAAATGGAGCTAGGGGTGTGCTGTGTCGCAAGAACTTTTGAGGTTTAGCTGGAGATTTTTAATCCCCGTCGGAAAAAGAAGGGTGTTATAAGTTTGACGTGTGCACCTGTGTGTATTGGTATATCTGTCTGTGGCATCATAGCTCCTTAACGGATGTACCGATTTTGATTTCAGGGTTTTTTTTTTGTTTGAATGGTGACTTTATCGACAATGTTTGATGAAACTCGGTTAAGCTGTCTAAAGCTATGGGCGTTTTACTGTTTGAATCGGGATCTTATCGCAAGATATCGTGTCATAATTACGTGTTCAATAGATTGTCGATCGAAGCGTGTCTACTACTAGATAAGTTATGCATAGGTAGCATTTCCCAGAAAGCGCGAATCTATGAACAAAGACTACAATGTTGTGTGCAAATGCACCTGTTTGAATTGACGATGTAAGCACACTCCTATAGCAAATCGAGAATCCGATTTGGCAATCGGAGACATTTATGTTCGTATAATTAATTAATTTATTAAAAAGTTAGACAGACCGCTTATCTGAACCAAATAGGTAAATATTAGGTATGCAAAATTTAACCACCATTAAAGCCCATAAGATAATCATTTAACAGAAACAGCAACTAAACAACCACAGTATTAATTAATGTGATTAAAATAAAATACACCATACAGTGGTGTAGCTATACCATCTGAAGCCCGTTCATCAGATCGGCCCTCCTTTAGTTCCTCCTAGCACAATCTCACTTTAGGTGGAGTCAGCTCTCATAATTTTATGACGCCAGGACTATCTATCCTGTCTGTCTGGATTGTCGCGTCGGGCAGTTCTTCCTCCAATTGAAATTTCGTCATACCATCACGTAGTTCGAGGTCGTCGTCCACCAAGGATAGGGCCCTCCCTTTAAAAAAATGGTGCACATGTTTACTTAACAACATCATTACAATTATTGTGTACATATCATTTGATTAATTTTGACTACTTCTTGACCTTATCCCATTTACTTGGGATTTTTTGGCCTTTCTTTTATGTTCCTCCTGTACTCAGAGGCTCTCGGGCTCGGAGCCCATCGAACCGGGGGACCCCTTGGCTCGGACCCCGTCAAGCTAAGGGCCCACTCGGGCCAACGCCCCTTTTTCCACCCTATTATAACGCCACTGATGCCGAAGCTAAACAAACATTGTTATATTGTTGCCAATCAAAATTAACTGCTAATTAAAATGGCATAATTATACTCTGTGATGTAATTAAACATTAAATCAATGTATAGTGCTAAAATTAATTGGCACGTTGTATTGATGCCGCAAATTAACGAGATTGAATTGACGGTTAGTTGTAAGATATAGAGGTAACTATGAGATGTACCACATGTATCTTAAGTGTGTACTCATTGTTATCATTATCTAACGGTTGTACTAATTTAAGGAAAAGATAACCAGATAGAGCTTATTCAGACAAGTCAGTTAATAACCCTTACCTTGCAGTTAGGTAAACTTATTTTAAAGCCGATTTTTTTTTGTTGGTCACACTGCGTTAAAAGAAAAAGCACTAACTCCTGTGCTAGGTTAGCAGGCTCTGTATTTTAGGGCCGATTTCACCAATGAAACTAATCGAGATTAGTTCAACTAAACTCAGTTTATGCAAATACAGCGTTCTGATTCGTAGTTTCTCAGCGGGCTCAACCAATCAGAACGCTGCATTTGCATAAACTGAGTTTCGTTGATTTAATCACGATTAGTTTCAATGGTGAAATCGGCCCTTAGGCGCCAATGGCTTCTTTCATTTAGTTGTCAATTTTAAAATATTTATCTAACAGGTAAAGCATTTATTTATCCAAAGTATGCAAGTATTATATTATCTGTGTCAAGAATAAAAAATAAGATATATTATTTAGTTGTTTTATCTTCCCAGACCCATTTAAAATGTTAAATGCTTAACAATTTCTTTATGATCCATTTAACATTACAATTCTGCCTGTCAACGAATCCGGGACAAGGTTGAAAAATTCAAAAAAAAAAACAATTAACTATTTTGGGCGAATTCGATCAAACTTTTACACTTAGTTTCAGCAAATTGTTTTTTGCATCTAACAGTTTTAGTATTTATATATTATACTTATACGACTATATACTATTATAATATACAGATTTAGTAAAAATTGCAGCTAAATCCAACACCGGGAAAGGGGTCAAATTAAACTGCAAGTTATGATTACAGCACTTGGACTGATGAAAAATAAACGAAAACATTTAAAAAACGGTCTTGTATCAAAAAACGGTCAGAATACCGTATATTATATTTTTTATCCTGTGGATGCTCAGGATAGGACTTACAAAGGTTTCAAAAACAGAATTTTGAATGAAAAACCTAAACAACTATATCAAACAATGCACGAACCTACCTAATTACACTGAACAGATTTCGAAATTCAAATGTAAATAAAAAGCAATGCTTATGACTGTGACATTACACGTTATCTGGACACGTAATGTGGAATAAATGTCGCCGCCAAACATGAGACTTGTCATGTAACGTCGACGCCGATGCGAGATATGTCACAAAGGTTAGTTGACGTGCTAACGATATCTACCAATAGTAAAGACAGCGTCGAAAATGTATTATAATTTCGAAAAAGCGAATAGTTAAAGTAACGGTTTCGGTAACATAGTTTTTGAAATGAAATGGGAGATCGCGCCGCCACGCGAGTTTGGAGACAGAGACCGTGACACATGTCTCGGTCTCCACTGATGTACTGTGGAGTATGTTATCGTTGTCATGTTATGTCGACGCCCGATGCGAGATATTTCACAAAGGTAAGTTGACGTGCTAACGATACTGATGGTAGAGACAGCGCCAAAAGTGTATTAGAATGACAAGATTGAAATTCCAAAAAAACTAGTAGTAAAACTAACAGTTTTGGAAACTCCTTAGGGGATTTTTCGATAATTGGACAAGATTTAAGAGTGGCAATTTAAAGACGCGTCACGTTTAGACTCATTTCGTTACAGAAGAGAGAAGAAAGATCCACCTTAGGCTCTAGACAACTGATATTCTAGCAATAAAAGCGACGCGATAGTGGTTGGAAAAATGACAAAAATGAAGGAATGTCAAATACTATCGAAATGTCACGTGATCAATCCCTTAAATTTTGGTATTTCGAACACTGCCATCGCTGACATCGAAAGACACTTGTCTGGAGCCTCTTTCTGCTATATTAAATCTCTTTGAAGTGCTTAGTAAAAGTCACTTGTATGATATAAATCGAAATGCGTCGAACCGTCAGGAAGCTCGCTTAGAAATAAATTCCATTGTCTGTATCATATTTTAATGCTCTATATTGACGGTGTATTTCTACAAACAACGCAGGAAGGAATATGAATTCTATAGGGACTGTACGTCTACCAAACGAAACAGACATTAAAGGACGTATAAAAACCTAATATATTCCCCGATATATTTGGGTCTAAAGAGTATTCAAGTTACCTGAAAAATACGCTAGTAATACCAGTTATCTCATACTTCCATGTGTGAGGTATTTTTAAAAAGGCTGTCTAGATAAGGAAGGCTACTTCAGTACCTATAGAATTAGGCATAAAAGGGTTGCTAGAATTCCTGGGATGGGCTTCAAAGTTGACCTTACATGATAAAGGTCTTTGACCTGGCGTATATATTAGTAAAGGATATTATTAGGAAATCTTTTCGTCTTTGACAGGATGTGATTTACCTCTATATATATACTGAAAACATTATTAAAAGATTTTTTTTATTTGCCAATGCATGGTATTTGTTTTTATCAAGATACTGTCAATACTTAGAATACTAGTTATTTGTCGTTATTATTTAAATATTATTTATCTAAAGTACGATGCCTAAAGTTAAACATACCTTATCCAATTTTTTTCTTAGATGACACCTGTGAACAAAAAAGAAAGCACTTTTAATATTTATTAATTATATCCTTCATTATCACTGACACACATACCACACGTACATGCGCGATCTGGCCCTTTCCTATGCATAACGCTCATTAATTTGCAGAGCTGTTTGTATAATTTTAAATTACCCTTTTCTTTTTACTTTTATTTTTAGTCTTGCATGTTTACATTGTCTATATTTCAATTGCATAAAATAATGATAAGTGGAAGCGCGGGGTCTCATAATAAAAGCAATTCCTTGATTTAAAGGTAATCAACATTTTTATTTATTTTGTACGGTTAGCAACCGCACATTGTACTTTGGCCTAGTTAAAACACTGCAAATTTTGTTAATTTATAAAATGTGGTATCGGCAAGTACGCAAGTACGTCAGTCTTCGGTTTGTATCGAGCTCGCGCAACATTCAACGTTCTATAACATTTTTATAACATTTTTCTATTATTTTCTTTTTACATCATTTAGTATTAAATACCTTTTTAAACATTAACATTTATTTTATTAATCATTCAAAATTAAGTGTAAAGGCTCCTGCCCTTACATATTTATTTATGTTTAAATTTTGTTCTTAAAACTTTTAACATATACTAATACCAATGGCCTTCCAGAGGTCCAGACAAAGTGACATTCTTTCAGCGGTCAATTGTCAAAAAGTTCAAAATGTCACATTGACAATCCATTTTGGAGTTTTGACAGTCGTAATCACTGATAAAATGTATCTTTGGTCAACTCTTACAAAAACAAGAGCCCACAACTATGAAAAATCAATATGATTTCCTGATAACAGCCTTTGTCGATGTTCGTTCCACGAAATTTCTTCAGACAATAATGTGCCCGAAAATAATCTACGAAAGTAGGAGGTTGGTTCTTAGAGATAACTGATTTTTCCCACGTCTTGTGATTGCTATATTAATATCCTTGGTTAATGTAGCAATTACTATATACCTCTGATAAATAAATTATTTCATCGCTTTAATGAAATTAATTAATCAATAAGAGTTTCTATGTCAATCAAAACCTTTCGTAATTTATTTTTTATTCTTTATTTACATTTTTAATTGACTTCAGAAAAGAGGAAGTTCTCAATTCGACTGTCTTTTTAATGATTTGATGACTCTTTTTGATAGCTGATGGTACTCATGCGATCCCATTTAAATTTGATCAATATCTGACGTGTAGTTTTTGAGTTATCCTTAATAATGTGTCTTTTCATAGTAATATAAGGTACCAAGCAAAAAAGAAAAAAATTAAAATAATATCAAAAAATTTCAACCGACTTCCAAAACAAAACACTACAAAGCGAAAAATTACTTTCTTTTCGGAAGTCGACGTCAAAAACGAACATAAAATAGGAAGCAAAGACACCGACTTCCTAAAAGAAAGTTATTTTTCGCTTTGTAGTGTTTTGTTTTGGAAGTCGGTTTAATTTTTTTTTGTTTAAAAGTTTTTATTTATGACAATGAGCATACTCTTGACCTGTATGAAAAGAGATTAATGAGATCTACGATGGAACGAGCGATCGAAGACGCTGACATATTTTAGCCAAGATTTTAGCACGCAAACAAAATTTTAATAAAGAAAGATTATGATTACTTTGAATAATCCTGGCCCTTGATAACCAATCTTTTCTAGGAATTAAATGTTTAATGTTCTTACTTTTACAAACACATATTGCGGAAAATATTTAAAAAAATATAGCTCCTCAGAGTTTTCATATTAAAAACAGCCATTTTCCTTAAAACCATAATTCACATCTGAAACAATAATTTCTACAACCGACATCAAAATCTCTCATTAAAAACCTTAATTAAGCACTTACCTTTCTTAATGAAGTGCCTTAGTCTAATAAAAGTCAAGCATAATTACATCAATCAAAATATGCTTAAATAAAGACTCTTTAAGGCCGAAATCAAATTAGCGACTGCGACGTCTTAATCGTGTACGTTTACCGGCTCGTATTTTAATCGAATATTTGAAAAAAGCCTAACGACTTGTAGGAGGGACATTAGGAAAATCGGGACAAAAAAACGAGACATTTTTCTGCCTTTGAATGACTTGACCTGCTCATGTTTCATACAAATTGTAGATAAGGAGTAGGGTGGCTTCGATAATATGTTAAAATGAGACTGTCTTTAAGACTTTTTGTCATTAAATGGAAAAATTACTTTCTACATGAATAAATTATGAAGCATTTGATACCTTACTAGAAACTAATTTGCCTACATTTTTTTAGTAGAGCCCGTTCTCTTTTAAGTTATTTTTAGGTTTATCAATTAGGTAATTAAATCAAAAGCCAAAATACCAAACAGTAGTCTAAGCGACTTTCCTGATGGCTGAAAGCGATTTGATTTATATCACACTCATAGGTGATTTAATTGCAAGTATGTCCGTATGGACACATTATCATCATCAGCCTGTAGCAGTCCACTGCTGGACATAGACCTCTCCAATTTCACGGCATGCACTTCGATTTTCGGCAACCTTCATCCAGCTACTTCCAGCCACTCTGCAAAGATCGTCGCTCCATCCAGTCTGAGGGCTTGGCTCTAGAAACCGTATGGATACAATGCTTATCCGCTGCAATTTGAACGATATCCTCTAGAAGTTTTCTTAGAAAATATAAATTGCGTCGCACTATCAGGAAAGTCCTTAAGCCTAAAAGCCCTTTAATATCAGAAAAAAGCAATTAGACCAACAAATGGAACATTTATCAATATATTTTTAATGCAATCCTACCAACTAAACTCATTTTACCAACATAACCACAAAAATATTTTATGATGGGAACTAAAAACTTTTTCGCCAAATTCATAATATTGTACGAGTATTTCCTTATCGTATTTTCTTTTCTGTTACCTTCGTAACCTAATGATTTAGTCCACTAAACTTCTTATTTAATGTTTTGTAATGTCTAACAATAATCGTGAAACCGACTCTGAAGTGTTTCTGGTTGAAAACGGCCGCGAAATTGTGAAATTCAAATATCGAAATGACGTAATATTTTTTTTTTTTTGTGTTCTGCCACTTTGTTCTAGTTTGATTGAGTAAGTTAAATGCAATTGGGTATTTGAGTTTTTAAGTAAAATAACAAGTTAAGTTTTTGTTGAAAAATATAACAGGAATGTTGATTGAAAAGTTTTTCTATTTTATTTATGTAAGTACTAAGTCAATTCTTAATTGGATAGCAACAAACACAGTTGAATTTTTAAATTGAAAACGTAACCAGCTGAGACGAAAAAAAAAATCTTTTGCTGAAAGTAAGTTACAAAAAGTCAAATAAAATCCAAATACAAGTTATTTAATACAACTTGAATGACCAAACGCATCTTGGCGTACTTGTGAATAAATCTTATCATTCATTTAAAAAAATATAAAACACTTTGGTAATATTGCTTAAAATTGCATATTTGTATTCCTAACATGCACAACCGTTCAATAAATTGAATCCCATATTAGAAAACGTCAATTTAAAAATACGACCGAGGTCAGAGCAAGAAGTATTAATATAATAAAACAATTACGATATATTTTCTTTATGGCCGTCGTAAATATTATCATAAATAATATTGTTTTGTTTGGACACTTAATGGCTTATTCGGACTGGACGAAGTTTGACTTATAACGACCGGCCGTGGGTGGATGAAACGAGAAAGAGGGAAAATAAAAACTGATTTTTGCAGCTGGTAATAATTTATAAGTTTAATTTTGTACGTGGGAGGACTGTATTAGATTTTCGTGGCAAATTTTCAGTCGTAGACTCCACCCACCATGATTGTTTTGGGCACCAAACCAATATAAATTGTAATATGTTTTGAATGGTAATTTTGCCCATTGAAGGAGTTTATGTCATTTTTAAAACTAAGGCCGGTATTCCAGATGCTCATGCTCAACTCAAATCAAACTGGCCATGGACAGTTGTGATCGATTTTTTTTAACATTAACGTGCTCAAGTCCAACATCCTAGACGCCTTAAACGTTAATGAAACCTTTTAATACAAAAGCAGTGGAATTGAGCAGTATTAGCATGTACTTGGAATGATTTAAATCCAATACCTAACACACATTCTGTGTAGAAAGAATTCAGTAACGTCTGGGGCTTCAGGGCTCCTGCTCTATTGAGTACACATATGTCAAGCTGAAAAATTATATGCCAAACTCGAGAGTTGTGATTGGTTGGCAGTTGATTGGTAGTCGTGGCCAATTTTGAATTTGAGGCGAGCATGAGCATCCGGAATATGGGCCTAAGCCTCTAAATTCAGAAGCAATCCTCTAAGGCAATAACAGAGTTGTTCAGTTAGCTAAATGGTACCGGTAAAAATTTGAGTTAATCGACACGACAAGAAGTTTTTATGTGTATATGGCAATATTTTTTTTTTGCTTTGCATTCTCCTTGGCGATACTTACAAGCCGTGGTGACAACATCTTTTCATATCATCGGTCACTTTATTTACCAACAAAAAGGCCCAACCAGATGGACGGTCTCTTATTTATTTTCCAACAAAAATGCCCATCAATAATAGAATGTCCCTTAAAATATCCAGCATGGTCACCCCACAAAAGCAGTGTATTGACATCACAACACAATACGAGATGTGACTCTGAGTTCCAAGACAACTTCTACCTCCAATATTTTATACCTACGTCATTTTTTTGTATGCATTGTGACAAGGTATATGTACAGTCAAGCTGTTTGATTCATGATTCGTTTAAGCCGGAGGATACATATTCGCGATCTGGCTGACCTAAACCAGGTGTATCCTCCGACTGCACAGCATGATATTCTTCTTGTTTACGTCTTTTGAGTTCGCTTTTCAAGCAGTCGGGTTTTTAGATTTTTTGAATTAACTTTTTTTATTTACAACTCTTTAGTGTTTTTTTTTTTTAGAAATAGGTACATTTAAACATATAAGTGTTATATATTTTTGAAACAACCTCTTAAAACTTTTTATTTTGATACCCCACACAAAGGTTTGGAAGAAAAATCATCATCAAAACTGGCCAACGCTTTTGGTCTCTAGAACGCCATATAGGAACAAACATACATAGACTGTTAAACACATTACCCTCCTTCGGCAGTCGGGTAAAAACTTCAAAACATTAACGTTTTCTTGTTATACACCTCATGGTGCACTTAGTTTTCAAAAATGTGTCAATACAGGGTCTTGCAACGTTGACCACTGTTTTTATTTCAATAGATTATTGTTTTTTTTTGGATGAAGCTGTAAATATATTTTGAATTTGGAATTAATCGTCGTCCAGCATTGTTTGGAGGAGTTCATAACAATATCTGATTTTCAAATTATATACGAACGATTTCGGTAGTCAATAGTTAAAATGGTGACATATCAGCGGGATGAATAAATTAATTGTCTAAGGCCCTCTTATGTGAAGATCTTAACTCAGAGTTAGTTGTTAACACCAGGTTAAAATGACATCATACAATATGATCAATTTAACCTCGTGTTAGCAACTAACTCTGAGTTAGATTATAACGCAAGTGGGCCTAATTAAAATGTCTGCATAAAAATGAGCTTGTATTGGATCAGGTTTCTGATTGTACAATATCACAATATAATAGGTACAGTCCCACAATGCCTATTGATAAATGTACAAAAGAGAAGTTTATAAAGGTTATGACATGTTGACATTGTGACCCGGTGTTTCCGATTTTCGTTTGAGTAGGTACGATGTGAAAATGTATTGGGGAGTTATAAATAGGTGAAAGGTAGTCAAGGGACATTATTGAACTAGGACGGGAACTGACAGTAGATAAAGGTGTTGGGTAGGTAGCCAAGATCTGCGAGGCTCAGCGGAGGTGCTTTATTAATCTCCCCAGGGATGTGCCCTAACAGGCATTTCATAGATTCCGGGGTGGTCTTTTGAGAGGTCACGGGGTCTCACTACGTGCTTATGGTGATAACCGGGGTGTTTTAATTGAGGTAATATTTCCTGATCTTTTCCCCAAAATTCCAGGCGCCTTTTGAAGGTTTACCCACATAAACAAAAAAAAATGGTAGCCATTTTCTTTCGGCGAGATTTGATAAGTTATGCAAGTACGATATTTAGTTTTAGTTTCGTTAAAATCAGACCTAGATGTTTATGCAGAATAATACAAGTGCAGCAAATATAATTCAAAACAGCCCAAATCTAAGCCTACCCGAAACGTGTACACCGCCACGGTACATACCTATGTAAAGAATATTGTGACTACCAAACCTACTGACGATCGTAATTTATTTCTTCAATGCATGCAAGGTTAAAACAATGCCAAAAACTACCTTATAAATCTGACAGCACTGTAACTTTTATGTTTAAATTATATTTTTTATCTAGGTTTTCCGTATTCTTCTCAGCAAACCCTTTCATTTGATACCCATATCAAGGCAGTGCACAAAAAATAACTAGCCCACCATCTTGGGCCATCTGCCATATTGGATTTAGAATAACATCACTCAGATAACCTTGCATTGTCGTGCAAACTAAACGTTTATGCAAAATTTCATCTTAAGCGGTGGAGGATAACTGCTTTAAAATTCAGTTGCAAGATTTGACCCGAACACACTTACATACATACCTACATTGCAAGTTAAATAAAAGCGTCAAAAAACAATGTTAGCCGAATTAAAAATACCATTCTGAGTTTCATTAAAGAAAAACCACATAAAACTACAATTTTACACGCTGATTATAATTATCTAGAACGGATCCATCCACTAAAATAAAACGAGCACTTTTAATACTGAATTTTCCACAAAATGAACACTTAATTAATACAGGGGGCTGTATAAAATCGCTCGACGGGAGATGCTATCACAGCGAATGCATCGATCCGACAAATGAGCCTGTTTAACTACTAAATTATCCGCGTGAAACAGGTTAGCTGGAAAATTATGGGATCGTCTGGCTTATAAGCTGTTTTATATAACTATGTATTATGTAGGTGATGATGTTTTAATATGACAACGGATGGGATTTTGGACTGCATGGTTCCGTACCTAATGTTTTAGTTTATATCGTGGAACAACGAATTGGTATACAATTAGTGTGTTTGTGTGTGTTTATAGCTGTCGTGATAGATGACCGATCCATTGAAAGAGGGAACCCCTGTTTTATCACATATCTTTTCGCAAGTTTTGCATTTCATTACTAGGTTTTTAAAAAAAAAACATAGTGACGAAATGAATGAACTCCTAGATTCGTCTGAATAATTTTCACTAACTAATTATTTCATCCATTACCTTTACCTACATAATTACTTTTTTAAGAAACTTGAATAAAACTGACATTATAAAACAACTCTATTGCGACAAAACGACCTGAAAAGCATGAAACGAGTTCCGTCCGAAATCATACCATGAAATTATTCCCTAGACGCAGAATAAACTCAGTCAGTCTTGCGCAAAAGAATTGCGTCCGGACGTTTCTCAAACAGAAAAACATTCATTAACGGGTATTTAGATAAAATAATTGGCGTACTTATTCACGAATATTATTACAGTGGCTAGGAAAACAAACGCAACGATATCTATCATGGAAATACCAACATTTGTCTTGGCTCCTCTAATGGCAGCAATAAAAAATATTCAGTCTGTTTTTGTGCTAGCATTATTGACTGCCTGGAGGCTTTCAGGAGGTTGTTGAACTCTACTAGATTTAGAACATTTCAATAACCAAGCGATTCGATAGAAAATCTACGGTGACATGAATATTCATTTCTAACAATCGTCGAGAATCTTCATTTCTAACGTATAAATTTGATTGACTTTTATACATCTGTCCCTTACGTATACTAAAAATAACCTTACTCTAAGAGCTTATGGTTACTCCAGGTTATATAGTCAGCTGCTAGCAATCTTGCTGACTATGATAGTCTAATCATTTAGCAACGCATGATTCTTGAAAGCATCTCAAAAGAGAATGAATCTGAAAAGTTCTTAATAGTAATATTGTTAATCCGCCTTAACTAAGGATAGTTGATGACTGTTCATGCCTTCTCTGTATCAGCTTTTGACTTATAGTGGGACAGTTACAGGTTGGCGTTATTAGGGCGTACAGACGCAATAAAGATAATTAGAATTCTCTTAAAGTTAGAACTTTTTACCTAACTTTATTTAAAGGCACTGGAATAAAAAACTCATCTTTACATAAGCCGTCACCCTAAATTTTTAAAACATATATTCTTCCACACTAGAAGCCCCATTCAGAAGACGTTATAACCCTGATATACAGCCCAGGAACTAGGTTAAAATATTTAGGCACCACTATGAAAGTAATCTTCCGAAATATTCATACCTACGAGTACATACATTAAGGCAGTATATTTCAGTTTCTTATCTAGCAGTTCTTTTTCCTTCCTAGTTGGCAACTATCCAACAGATATAAACGGTGGGTGCATCAGCAAAAGAATATTTACCTTATAGGAATAACTAGTTTGCAAGTTGAAAAGTGGCAATTGTCACAGAATTGGTGGTGTCATCATCCTGGCCTTGGGGTCTAGAAAAAGTGACATTTGATCAGCGATAAATCAACCCTTTCCTCAACGAACGAAAGAAGATGAAAGAGAAGAGAAGATTGCCATATACCAAATAAAAATGGAAAGAAGTAGGTATGCTACACATAAAAAAACAGCCAAAAGTAAAGAATGAAATAAAACTAACCGACGTAAAGCAGAAAATAAGATTACTGAAGTAGAACTTGGCATCAGTGTAGACTGGAGAATACTAGGTGGAGAGGAGAAGAAGAGGAACCGAATGGATTCCACTAGAAGACAAAAGAAAGCAAGGAAGACAATGAAAGAGATGGAGAGATGTATTTACCCAACGTTGTGGAACGGACTAGATGCAGAAGGCGCGCGATGGAATCGTGTGGAGTGATTTAAGGGGGGCCTACGCTGCATACGCGACCGCTACGAATAGCGATGGTAAACGCTCATAAAAGAAAGTAACAGATTGAAAGAAGAAGAATTTATTTTATAAGAATTTGCGTGGTTCTATATTAAGTTAAGTGTGAAGAATTTAAGTAGTGGAATATAAATCAATCTACCTCACCTTTTTCCTACTGTAAGCCAACCTCAGCGTGCTTGTTGCGCTGACCCCAAGTAACATGGGACAAGGGCAGGAAGATGATGATGATTGAGGTCGGGTCCCAGTCTAACTGGCAGGCTTATTAAATAAGTAACAGCAATCAGCAATCATCACGCGAGCAAACGCTCTATGTAATAAAAGTTGGAATTACCTACAGTGAAGGAATGGTAAGTCCTATTCAATCGTTTGCCAATCGCTGGCTGTTTGTCAAATGCACTTATTTCTAAATAAAATCGCCAAAATCTCTAAAACTTCTCTATTGAAGAGCAATTATTGCGCAAAAATCGCTATCGTTTTGCTCTTGCAAAATACGTAATTAGCCTGCTGATTCGGCTGAATACTAGTATCCTGTTTGGCCCACACAACAACCCAGCGGTTGGATAACATGATACTGATTGGCAAGACTGGCGTTAGATATTATGGCTTCTAACTACCAGTAACGACTGTCAAAGATTAACCGCCGGAACCAACGTGCTCGCCGAGGCACAGAGCTCTCTCTGTATGCAATGTTAGATCATCCATCCACAGACTGACCTCGGCAATTGTTGCTTAACCTTGAAGATTGTCCCGTGCAGCTTTTATTACCAATAAGCTCCGCGATATTCAATCAACGATATTTGGTCAAAACTCTAAAATTTGGGGTTTACCACGTGACATTTCGGTGGTCAAATCCAAAGTCAAGTCAAATTTCTTTATTTCAATAAGGACATTAAGCGACACTTTTGAACGCCAAAAATTAAAATTTATAAGCAATAATAATTGATTCTACCGTCCATTCGGAAAAGTACCTTGTTATGGAGAAGAACGGACAAGAAACTCCACACTTACTCTTTAAAAAAAAGTGTTTTACAATATTTACATTCACTCTACGTGAGGACGATTCATCCAGACTAACACTACCATACTACGTATAGATATAAAGTATTACAATCACTAACAAATAAATTCATTCATTTGATAAATAGGAACATGGTTCTTACATACTTCCAAATATTGCAAACAATTTTAAAAAAAGGTAAGTAAGTCAATTTCTTAAACAAAAAGAGACGAAAAATATATAAAAAAAAATACTAAAATTATGGATATGCAGATTAACCAGTTTGATTTTATACACTAAAGATTGTCCTATGGAGCTGGACCAGCATGTTTCCAAACATTCTTATCTTAAATATATTCATCTAATTTGTAATATTCTTATTTACACAGTATGTTTTTAACAAAAGTTTTAAATTTTCTTTCATTAAGTTTTAATATATCACAAGATAATTTTTTATAGAATTTAACACAGTACCCCATGAAAGTGTGTACTTTAGCTAATCTATAAGATGGCTGATCTAACTTATCTTTATTTCTAGTATTACAGTTGCGTCTATCACTAATTTTACTATGGAGATGTATATTTGTTTTTACATACATAATGTTTTCATAAATGATTTTCATCATCATCATCATTTCAGCCGAAAGACGCCCACTGCTGGACATGGGCCTCCCACAAGCGTCACCACATTGATTGGTCCTGTGCGCTTCGCATTCACCTGGCATTTCGGTAGCGCATGCGAAACAAATATTAAACTATTTTTTACGTTTTCTTCTTCCATTCTAATCTTCTTCACGTTTTCTTTTTCCTTGTCAATCGTCACTCTATCATTAAATTCTTTTCCTTCATAATATTCCTCACACAATTCAACCATCGTTTCTATAGTCTCTCTCACCCTTTTTGTTTCAAGTAAAGTAGATCACAGGTAAAATACCAATCCATAACATTGCGATTTCGCCTAAAAGTTTTTAGTGGAATTCCAAACGCTAGTAGCCAAAGCGAACCGAACCGAAACAAAAGCGGATAGTGCAACTATGTTGATTGTTTTGTATAAAGATAGGCAGCAAAGCGAATATTTTACTCTGACTGGCTAGCGGCTGCAAGTTGACCTCTAAATCCTATTACTCCGCTACGCTTTGAGATTTGGTTTGACCGCATGTTGGTTTACAGGTTTCTGAGAATCAGCGTCAGGCGCATATCGCGTTTGAATTTGCCGCTAGTGTAGAGTGAAGTCTTCAAAATGTAAAATTTCATAGTGTTTATTTAGGCTTCCGTACACGAACGGTCCAAACGGAGCTCTATAGCTGTCACTCACGTGTCTGTCCGTCATCTATCATACAGGTTTTACAGCGAAACGGCCAACCGTTTCTCAGTAGCTCCAAAGCTACTTCAAGGTTTCACAGTATAAGCATCTTGTTGACCCAAAGCCAAACAAATTTTCAAAAAAATATTTTAAAATCTCTTTAAGGGGGGCTCCCACACAGCAAATGCGGGGATGCGAAAATAAGTTTTAGACCACAATAGATCCTGGAGTGACGTGTGAATTGAACATAACCTGAGTTTTGTCCAAGTTCATCCGGAGACAGTGCTGAAGAATCAGCTAGGCCGTCCAGCATCTTCTGCAAGACATGCAAAACTCGCTTCGCACTTTTGATAACTCTAGCTCGAGTCAATATGAAACATGAACGAACGTCATCGCTGGAATATTATGTCGCTATATCTAGACCAGCCTCTTGACAATTTAAAAGAGCCAGTAAATTAAAAATTACCGCTTTGACTCTGCAAAAACGCCTATATTAAAAGTGCCTATACTAGAAAACAAATACCCCTATAATCATGTATCATAACAGAGTATGATAAAGAAGAGACTACCCTCGCTAACAAATCCCCAGCGGGCATAGTGTTTCCACAGTAAGTCATCTCGGGCTATAATTCTGCCACGCCTACGCAATGCGATGACCCTTACTGTCTTAACGATCTATGTCTCTATAATTTATATTTTCTACGATTTAGTTTTGTTGAGAGATATGGGGAATTATTATCTGGGTGGCTGGCGCTGATATTTTTGCAGTTAATTTGTAAAATATTTTTTTTTGGCTAGTACAGGCCAGTGATAGATATAGTGCCCGGCACGTAAGTTGGCAAGATTTTGGCGTAGGAATAAGTTCGCGCATATTCCGCGAACTGACCAACCACCATATAGAACGAACGGAACGTGGACGCGACGCGATTGGTAAGTCGATCCTTGTGTCAACTGACCAACCAATCGCGTGCTCGGAACGGTCCTAAACGCTCCCCGCGCGCCACTTCACTACCAAAGATACCTAAAAACGACTTCTACGCTTCTAACAACTCTTGCCAACTTATGTGCCGGTGATTATAAACGTTGTAAGTGTTCGGATATTTTTGATTAGTTGTGTTTATAGAAATTATTTACAAGCATCTGCTCAGATATTAATGAAGTAATGAATGTTTAGATATTAACGGTAACTTGTAGTGAATGGAAATTATTGACATTTTAAGTTGTTCAGAAGTATTTGGTCACCTTGCATGCTACAATAATGATATATCTGACGGTGACTGTACATCAAGGCCATCGTACAAAAAGCGATATTGCTCTTCGTTCTTTATACCTCTTTTTTACTCTCACAGAAACCATGACAGTTTTGATACGTCAGTCAGAGTAAGGCCTAGGGGCCTTCATAAGGATCAAAGACTTCAAAGTCAGTCGCAAACTTCTAACTAAATCCTAGTTTTTTAAAAACTAGGATTTAGTTAGAAGTTTGCGAAGTTTGGATTGATCATTAAATGACTATTCTTCTTCTATTCTTCTTCTTTTCTTGTATTGAGTGACTTCCATGAATGAAAATACTCGTAAGGTCACTTAAATTATTAAAAGGTTTTTCTTTTAATTCAATATTTACCTTGAAATTTGATGAGATAATATTAATTAACTTTTACCCACTTAGAGCAACTCAAATATCTTTATACAATTATTGAGTAAATATGAAACAGACGTTTCATGTAGACGTACATTCAATAAGTGAAATGTACCTAATATTACACTATTTCTAGCTCAACAAATAAGATTGTCCTTTCGATACTCCATCAAATATTGTACGCAGCCTCAATCTAATATTATATTTCTAAATAAACGTTATGATATTATTTTCCGTTCCGTTTATTTAGACGATAATACTTCGGCTGGATTTCCACTAGTTTTTCGGCGATATTCGTGGCAAAATCCATCAACATGATTGATTTAACTACTTTTATCTTCATACAGAGTCGAAGTGGCTAAGACCTCGCCTCGCGTATTTCCTATGTTTATCTTGGACACCGCTGACGTTGGTGAAGGAAACCATCGTGAGGAAACTTGGAATGTAGTAAATATAAATCTGAAATTGCCGACCCGCTTTGACCAAGTGTAGTGATTAATGCTAATTAAAATTAAATTATCCTTTATTTCAGACTTTCTGTCCATAGGTTACAAAACAGAATTAAATATACAAAAAACTATACATAATGCCTAATGCCTTCTCTGTATGAGAAGAGGTCTTTGCCCTTATGGTGTTCTGCTATACAGACCCACATCTTTTAGTCTATTTAAGTTTTATAATACTGTACCCAATATGTTTTTTATAATCTTTAATTTTTAAATAATTCTTATTTTCTTAACGTGGCTTACGTTTAGACCCTTAAGTGCTACAGTACCTTCTATCCTCATACATGACATTTAAGATTGCCTCGTAAGTCTAATAGTTGCAAGCACTACTGCTAACCATGAGTTACTGGGTACGATTCCCGAGTCGGTCTTAGTGTTATTTTTCATATGAAAAATCTCTGTCGCAGCCCGGAGTCGGAATTTGGGCGCTTCGGGGAATAAAAGCGTAATATTTATGTAATACTAACTGTGGCCGTGGCTTCGCCCGCGTGATCGTCGGAAAATTTCCCACGGGAACATACTACCGAGATAAAAAAACCAGACTATAATCTATCTCTGTGCCAAATTTCATCCAGATCCGATCCTGATTGAGTAACAAACATACATCTACACATCCAAACTTTAGCAAGATAGGATTATAATTTAGGCAGGATGGAAACAGTGTCTTACTATTTTCGAATTTGTATATCTTGTATACCTACCTAAATACAGTTCTGGTTTAGTATATTTTATCTGTTCCAACAGTTTAATGAAGTATCAGTACCTAGTAAATATCCTGAGTAGGCACTAGACAGAGTGTCATGAAATTCTATCAGCAATGACAATTGTCAAAAGAGATTGATATGCTTTACCTAAATGTGACGTGGTCATCCCGAATATTTTTGAGTTTTCAATGCCCGTACTCAAAAAAAAATATCTTCCGTATTTCAGATGCTGATATACGACTTGGGCGCACGGTTGGCGCAGTGGTTGAGCGATTGACTGCTGCGCTGCGTGTCGCGGGTTCGATTCCCGCACGGAAAAAATATTTGTATGACCTACAGATAGTTGTTCCGGCTCTGGGCGTTGTCTATGTGAGTTTATGTGTTTGTAAACGCACCGACGATACAGGAAGAAATTCCAAGTTCAAAAAATAAATTAATTACAAAACTCAAAATTGGCCAAACCTACCATTTAATTTCATCAATTTGCCTTAAAATTGACAATGTTTTTGGCTAATGCTATATTACACCATTGCAAGAGACTGGTGCTTGAAGAGATTTTTGATAAAGCCCGTTTAACTGCCAACCAGTCACTACTCGAGTTTGGCATAATGATTCTTCAGCTTGACATACGTGTATTCATAAAGCAAGAGCCCAGACGTCCCAGACGTTACTGAATTCTTTCTACACAAAACGTGTGGTAGGTATTGAATGAAAATGAAAGTACAAGTTAGCAAGTACCTACGAGTACGTTCCAAGTACATGCTAACTCTACACAATTTCACTGATTTTATGTTAAAAGAGTTTGGGGCGTCTGGGATTATGGACTTGAGCACGTTAATGTCAAAAAAAAACAATCAAAACTATCAATTTCCAGTTTGAGTTGAGTTGAGCATAAGCATGAGCATCTGGAATGCCGCCCTTAATCTAGAGGTTCAGGATCTTAGACAAAGTGACAGTCTAAGTATGACATTCAGGACCTACATGGTGGCGAGCATGGTGACAAATAAATTAAATGATCTTTCTTTGACAAAGCAATTATTCTGAAATACAATGGGACCATTTTATTAATGACTGATAAAATATTCATCTTATAAAATAACAAATATTCACATGGAACACAAAAACCACGGCCAATAAGCCAGTTACCCACCTAATCCATTTACCTCAGTGAAATAGGACAACGACCCTATAAATAAAACGACAAGGCCTCCAGATGAAATATTTAAAAACAACGAACCTTTTGATAAATGTCTGTGGAACATGAAAATTTTTAAACTGAAAAATATATATTTCTATGTAGGATATTGTGTAATTCGGGTTTATGTGTGAGTGTTCCTATTACCTGTCAGCCTTCAAAGCAGGTGCGAACTAAGACCCTATACAAAGTGTCATTTTATTAGTAATGGCGCGGGCGTTGTAATGCCAAAATGTAATTTTCATTTAATTTATTTATTCTAAAACAATTTACACTGTGTCCAACATTGCATGGTTAAAATTCCAAAAAACCGTTATTACACTTGAAGATAAATTCAATAAATATATAAAATTCAGTCACATTTTTTTAAATATGTAACAAAATAAATATTTTAAATTAAACTTATAATATATGTCAGAACATACAACTACAAAGTCAAACTTATGCAATATTAGTCACAAAAAAATTAAATAGTAATAATTTCAAATGAATCCAATGTATGTCACAAGAAATAAGCATAATGTCTAGTTAATTCAATGTGACACAAAAATATACAATAATTCCAAATTATTGCAAATGTCAAGTTTTTTTTAAATTGTGTATAGGCTTGCGCTTGTCCACTATCTCACCTGATGGTAAGCGATGATGTGGTCGACGATGAAGCACGCATGCCTAGAAGAAACCTATTCACTCTTGACTTGAAGACTACCGGGTTGTCAAGTGGGTAGGAATTGATCACGTGTCAACACATTTTACCGATCGCTATCGCGACGCTTTCGTTGATAAAATGTCACTTGTACAGAGCCTCATCTTCTGGGCTCATTTGCTTCATTGAAGACCTTATCCATCGCTTTCCATCAGGTGAGATCGTAGTCAAGAGAGAGCTCATAATGACGCAAAAAAGTTAATTCAATAAATCATAATCCCGACTACTTAAGAATCGAACTAAAAAGCCGTAAACGAGAAGAAAATCATGCTGTGCAGTCGGATACTCGCAAGCTGGCTGACCAAAACCAGATGTTTATATATTTTTGAAAAATCTACCATTTTTCTGTTTTAAACATTAAATGTACTCCGTGACACTCGCAAGGTTAAGACGAAACGATTGACGTAAGAATCAAAAAAATCGGCCAACGCGTTTGGTCTCTAGAACGCCACATAGGAACAAACATACATACATAGATTGATAAACACATTACCCTCCATCGGCAGGCGGAAAATAAGAAAAATCTTGTATGCCTAAGAAAGCGGAATAAGAATAGAAAAGATCAGGCTGATGACTTTGCCAATATTTTTTTTCAAGTACATTCTGTGAATGGTAAGTGGATTTTCTATAAAAACAACTTTTTGTTGAATTTGGCAATATTTATTCTTCGGAAGACTTTGAAATAAGCAGCACCTTTGTAATTGTCTATCTCTGTTTTAACACTTTTAAGTTATATTAAATTTTAACGAGGTAAACAAACACAATTTTAATTAACAGTATTCAACAGCTGAACAAAACTGCAATTTGCAAATAACAAACAGAAAATAGATGCTGCAACAGAATCCTAACAAAGGAAACAATGTAGATATCCATTTAACATTACATGAAAATCTAAAATAATTCGAAACACAAAATTAAAAGCAGAACTATGTTATTACTCGGTCATAGTATTACGAAACATTCTCGGAGTAGAATTCGGAATATTATGCTTTTAGTTTGCTTTGTTTGTGTGTAAGGGGAAACGCTGAGCATTCCACATGTGTGAGTCTGAGGAACGGTCGGGACGTTAAAATGGGCTTTATTTTGAAATAATGAATTCGTATTTAGAACTCGCTTGAGGAGGAGCTCGTGGCTAAATAATAACAGCCGCACGGGTCGAACTTCAAGGTTAAGCAACGCTTGACGAGGTCTCGGTCCGTGGATGGGTGACCATTTTAAACATACCGAGTTTCCTCCGTGCCTCGGAAAGCACGTTAAGCCGTTGGTCCCGGCTGTTATATGAAGATCTTTGACAGTCGTTACGAGTAGTCAGAAGCTTGAGATCTGACACCAGTCTTGCCAAGGGGTACCGTGTTACCCAGTTACTGGGTTGTGGAGGTCAGATAGGCAGTCTCTCCACGTAAAACACTAGTACTCAGCTGAATCCGGTATGACTGGAAGCCGACCCCAATACAGTTGGGAAAAGGCTAGGCAGAGAGAGATTTTGAACTCGCTTGCCTTCATTTTCCGTAGTTATAGGCAGATTCATATAGTACCTATCTCCAATTTCTCAATGCTTCAAAAGTCCTATATGGTGGTGAGCCTATGATTATAAACCAAGCTCAAATCCAGGTTGTAACTAACAACTTATGTTTGAACAAAACAAAACTTCCGTCAACTTGTAAAGTACCAAATATAAATAAATAATATTGTATGTTTGTAGTTGATACCAGGAAGAATTGATCTCGGAAAATTCTTTCATAGATAGAGTGAAAAAAATAATACTCTCACACTATCGCAGAGTGCAGCGTATTAGCAAATTTTTATTCCAAAGAGTAAGCACGGATCCTATGGAATTAAAATACGGAACGAAGCCATGAGAAGATGATAAAAAAACTTTTATCTTACTAGTAGTATCTTTGTAGGTCGAAATCATTTCGAAAATTACTGTCACATTTACAGCCCAAACTCTAGAACAAAACTCAGACAGTAATCTCGATTTAGACCTAGACTCGTGTCTACTTACTAACATATTACACGTTGAATTAAGGCTCCATTGAGACAATAAGATGTATTGCTCGAAAGGATATTATTTGAGTTATTAATGTTACTCAATAGAAACGATACGTAGGTTGTTGTGAAATGTTATGTTCGAGAAACAGATACCTGATAAGAACAAGAATGGAACTTGGGTACATCATTAAAAGCTATTAAGCCTATAATACCAAACTATTGATCTTATTGTGATTTCAATATCAAACTTAGATAATAACTAGCTGCCGCCAGGGGCTCCAAACAAGTGGAATAGTCATCATCGTCATCAGCTCGAGAGCAATGCAGTCCCAGTGGTAACGGCCGCGACTTACAAGTTGTAGGCCGTAGGTTCGAACTCAGGCAGGCGATTAACTTTGTGTAGATTATTTCATCATCACTGCTCTCAAAACGGTGAAGGAAAACGTCGTTAGGAAACCGGCATGACTTAGAAGCAAAAATTCGAAGACATGTGACATCCACCAACTCGCACTGGGCCCGCGTGGTGGATTACAGCCCGTTCCCTCTCACAGAGAGGAGGCCTGCAAGCAAAACAGACCAAATGGGAGTCTAAGTGCGGAAAAGGGGGTCCATTTATCCTATCCGTCACCAGCTCAGCAGAAAGACGCAACTGCTAAGCAAAAGCCTCCATCAAGTGTCGCCACATTAACCGGTCCTGTGCATCTCGTATCCAGCGGATTCCCGCAACTGTAACCAGGTCATCGGTCTACTACTTATAAATTAGCCTATGTGATATTTTGATGTATCTAATTTGATATTATAAATGCAAAAGTTTGGACACATAGATGCATGTATATTTGTTATTCAATCACGCCAGAACGGCTGAACGGATCTGGATGAAATTTGGCAATGAGATAGATTATGGTGTGGAATAGGACATACTTTTCATCCCGGTATAATGTTCCCTTGGGATAGGAAAACGCTTTTTATGCTAGGACGAAGCTGCTGGCAGAAGCTAATAAGCTATACAGGGCTAGGCAGTGCTTATTTTTTTGTTTTTTTAGCTGTTTCGATTCCCGATTAAGGTAAACTTGTCGAGAAATCTGTGAATGCAGTTTTTGTTTCTTTAAAAAAAAAAAGGAATGTTTCCTTTAAGTAAAATAAATTATCTTAATAATTTAAAGTGGTTTCCCTTCAAGGCCAATTGATTCTTGTCCATCCTGATATTATAAAGGATGGAAAAAATCAATGGGCCTTGAAGGGAAACCACTTAAAACTCTTTAAAATCCGTTCACTAGTTTCAGCGCAAAAAAAAACAAATATCTATACATCCATTTACAGACTTTCGCGTCTATAATAGTAGAAGAAGGATGTATGTACCTAGGCACTTGTACCCTCTTTGTTTTCCTTTTGATCCTATAAAAAAAGACATTTATTCAAAGTCTCATCCAGCTCTTTTGTCGCAGGTCTGCTAGAAGAAATTTATTTTATAATAAGTAGTTTCTTTGTGCTCTTGAACATATAATTATATTTCTATTTAGTATTTTGTGTCAACGTTAATACCTGAATAAAAACCTTTTTTCTGCATATTTCAACAAACCCAAAATTATTCACTTCGGAGAATATAACTCTAATAATTCCAGCGTGTAACTGTCTCACTGCAGACAAGGCCCCATCTCATACATTAATATTGAAATACGCCGAAAAAAAACCATTGGTAATATTTTCAAACATAACACGAGCAAGCATCAGTCATAATACATCATTTAAAAACAATACTACTTCTTCCATTATTAACACCCACCAAATATCTTCCTCTAAAACTTTAGCCCTAACTTATTAGGAAATCGATACTCTCAAGCCTCGAACTTCAAAAAGGTCGAATATAACGACGTGTCCTAACTATACAAGTTATAAGCCAACGCCTTCCTTAACGAAAGTTTAATCTGAGTCTAGGTATCAAGTCAGGTTAAACTCAGTTTGTAATAGGTTTGGCACTTGCTTGCTGAGGTACGGTGCTTTGTCATTATGATCTTAGAGATAGGCATTTAATGAAATTGATCACCTTGATTGGGAGTGTTTTTTGTGGACTTACAACTACTAAAATTATTTTGTTTGTCAAGCAGGAATATTGCTGAGTTTTAGTTTCTTCTTACTTTAGACTCAAATTTACCTGAACAGTTCAATTTAATCTCGGAAGAATGATTTGCAGAAAAGGAGTAAACGAATTTCTTGTGATGAGACTCCACACTGGCTTTGTTTTACGGATGAATCGAGTATATCAAATTATAGGATATAATGAATATAATTCAATACAAGGAAATAAAGGTCCATTTCCCTTCGAGGACCTCTAATGCTTAATTTTTATAATCTTTTTTTTATCTATCTTTCTTAAATACAAGTAAAAACTAAAATATCAATGCTTAGTATTGAATAAAAATTCAATTTTTTTTTCTTTAATTTTACTTCTCTTACGCTTGCATCATGGGTGAGTTTACGTTCACAATTCCAAAAATCACTCACTCCACTAACCCATTTAAGATTTCATTTTGTCAGCAAGGAAACATAGATAGCAGTTAAGTGTGCAATATTCAGGAACAAAGCAAGTTACTCCACTATCACCGGCTGAACACTACTATATATTCAACAAACTGCAACAGTAATCTTAAATCTTCGCTGAAATTTAATACAACAGCGCTAGTTTGTTCCCGCTCTTCAAATTTAAAGTTATGTTCAGACGGGGATAGTGTTCAAGCGAACAGGGGAGTGAGTTAGTGTCAATTGACTGGAATGGTGATTGTGTCGTTGAATTTAAAGGTGTGTTCCAAGGATGATAATAGTTAAGCTAGTATTGAGCGTTAACAGTAAATCGACTAGAATTTATAGTGATTGTGGAGGTTAAAAGAAAACTATACTGTTTTGTTCGATCAGAAGATTCTGACACTGAATGAAAGCTATCGCCCAGGATTATAGGTACCGTTTAATCACGATAAAAGCACGGCTCCTATGACTTAGGCAAGACAAAGCTACTCTAATTAAATATAGGAGTTTTCAAATGACGATAGTGTTAAAGCGAGTTGTGGGGGTAAATTGCTATTAATTGACTGGAACGTGTGTGCTATTAATTGAATGTTGTGTTTGAAGGACGATAATATTTAAGCGAGTTGATAATAAAAGCTAGTTATTCTCGAATGATTGGCACGGTAATTTTCTATTCAAATTTAAAGGTGCGTACCATAGGTGATGGTGTCTCTGCAAGTACTAAACGTTATATAAACGAGTATTATGCATCGGTTACTCTCAATTGACTAGAATAGTGATTGTCTCTTCAAATATATAGGTGTGTTCAAACAACGATAGTGTTGAAGCAAGTATTAAGCGTTGCTTACTGCCTAAGTATTTGTAATTTAATCTCACCTTGTCACGTTAGTTAATAACTATTGTTAACCGTAGCGTTACGTTGCTCCAATAAAACATGAAGCCTATAATTTATGTAGCGATATGTGTGAAGCTCACCAATCAATCTAGATGGATCAAATATTTTTTGCTCAATTTGTGTTCGAGCATCCGAGCCATGATACTGGCTATTAGTTTTGTACAATTTGGCAAAAAGTTTACATTATGGCAAATAGTTCATTCTGTATAAATAGACTTCTGCTAAATCAGATAGATTGTAACCTTCCTAGAATCTAAATTACGTGCTCTTAATTTCACGACATAAATTTATTAACAAGAAGCTTATTTTAACACCTAATTAAAAACTGTTCTTAAGCTTTCTTGTTTCATTCTATGCTCCAATAAGGGCTCATTTTTAACCGACTTCAAAAAAAGGAGAAGGTTTCTCAATGCGACCGTATATATATATTTTCGCAGATAACTTCGTCGTTTATGAACCGATTTTGATGATTCTTTTTTCCTAAAGGGAGATAAGCAGGCGATATAGGAAATATCCCAGAGAAAGGAGATATCCCAAAGGTGGTACCATGATAAGGAAACCAGGATCTGATAATGGCATCCCAGAGAAATCGAGGTATTCTCTCCTCAAATATTATAAGCATACTTATAGCAATTTTGGTATTTTTTTCAACAATGCAATCAAAAACTGATGAAGAAGACCACAGATGGCCACTGGAACTCCTTAATGCTAAGTATGTCACGGGTATAAGATATATCGAAAAGCTAACCGACTATGTTGAAGCAAATAATTATAAATAAAAGGTACTGGTGAAAATAGTAACATCGAACTGATCTGATGATGAAGCCGGAAGGTTATAGGCACTGGAATTTCGAAATAAAACAATGTATCTTAGTCGTGTTTGAGCTTATTGGAATCGTCATGAGATTTACTTTGGCTATAAATGATTTTCATGATATTTGGAGGTACCTACGAAAACTCAACCGAGATAAATAAAGAACTTTTTAACAAAAAAATCAAACCGACTTCCAAAACAAAACACTACAAAGCGAAAAACGGAAAACAATAGGTACCAAAAACACCGACTTCGGCAAAGAAAGTTATTTTTCGCTTTATAGTGTTTTGTTTTGCACATACACCACAATACAAATCTAATACATTTAAACGAGCAATTCTTGTATATATGTATCCATATCGCCCAGGTACTAAACTATCTATAATAGTATTATAAAGCTAAAGAGTTTGTTTGTTTGTTTGAACGCGCTAATCTCAGGAACTACTGTTTGGAATTGAAATATTATTTTTGTGTTGGATAGTCCATTTATCGAGGAAGGTTAAAGGCTATATAACATCACGCTACGACCAATAAGAGCGGAGCAGAAATGAAAAATAGTGCAAAAACGGGCAAAAATCATTCCTTTTTGAGAGCTTCCGTTGCGTGCGCTACGTAAGCGGTTAAAGTTACGCAATAATCATGTACGTAGTGTAGGTAGGGTAGGTTAGGTGGGTAGGTAGTCAGTTGACGGGAGCGAAGCCACGTGGGACAACTAGTAATTTATAAAGACAAAAATACAAATTTCAAGCGGGCGGGGAAAAGCTCTAAAAACAATATATTACTGCGATTAAAGTTATCAGACGATTGATAATCGACCCTAAAAAGGTACCTATACTTCTTGTATCGTTAATAACGTTCACGACTACTAGTTCTAAAATGTTCTATTCCAAATTCAAAATTTTTGAAACAAAACACTGTTAGCATGTGTCACAGCCAACCCTCCAACTTCCGACAGTCGAAACTAAAGTTCGGTTCACACGGCGACACTAATTTCAGCAACGGATGTAACTTCAGCTTGTCAATTGAGGTGAACATGTTACATTAAACTTGCATCGTTTAATGGATTAATAATGGGTTTGGCATTGACTTCCGGTGGGGTAAAGTTTTTGCAAAGGTCTTGGTACTAAGCGACGAACAGTAATTTATTTCTTTTGGTATACCATCATTATTTCACTTGAATGCTCATATCCACATAGTAAGCCATATGCTAAGTCACCAAGAGTCGCCAAACAAAGTCCGCAGTCTTCACCAGGTTATCGGCCCACTTTGGGACAGACCATAATCTTCACTATAATCGTGACATTTTAAGAACTCCGACGACGTTTCTTATTTTACATACCACAAAAATTTACGTAAGAAATTGAAAAAAATATAATCCTAATTAATTACTATGTTACCTAAGCACTATGACAACGAGTATCATTCGTAAACATCAAGTTTAATTATTATTAAGTACTTTTACCCGCGGCTTCGCTCGCAGTGAAGCCATTATTATTATTTTTTTTTGTAAGAGGTATCCTATGTTACTTCTAATACCTCCAAGAATATATGTACAAAGTTTCATGATGATCGGTTCAGTGGTTTTTCTTAACTAATGTTACAAAGAGGTAAATTGTTTGTTAATTGTATTTAATGGCAGTAATAATCCGATTACAATTTTCTTTTTAGCATCATAAGCTTTTTGTATACGGGAAAATTTTACGGTGCCCATATAATAGGCCATTAGAACAAAACCGCGGGGAAATCTATTTACAAATACTGTAGGTAACCACAACAGAAACCTTGAAAAATCAGCACGATCATACATTTCAGGACTGTCTCCAGAATTTTCAATCCAACGTCCTCCTTCCTTATCTTGTTACAAAAGATCTTACGGAGAATTTGGTAACGTAATCGAAAAATTAAATTAAATTATCCCTCCTGTAGTCAAGGTCTTTCCCTCGTCACAAAGGAGATCGGATACCCACAGAACAATAAGTACAGAAGGTCTACTCCATACTTATAATAACTCTCCTGACCGATTGCGGCCTCGGGGGCCGATCTCAACGGAGACTTACCATCGGCGTGGGCGATATTATAGTGCACAGATATTTGCGCCAACACAGGTGCACACCCTCTTCTCTCATAGCTTGACGGGACGGCCATCCAATGCAACCGGAAAGAGATCAAGAGCAGGACCAACGGCTTAACGTACAATGTGTGAAGACCATCGACTATTTATGTAATAGAGGTCTGTCAAAATATCGGAGCTGCAATCGCATCTCATTTGCAATCCGCCAAAAACACGTCTTATTTCCCCTCATTTTGACAAGTTGACAAAAAGTAGGGACGGTTGTTGACATTGGTTGTCGCTGAGATAATATTGCGACTTGAATTTGAACTTTTTTTAAATATGATATTGACGTTCTGATTGCTAAATCTCTTTTAAGTGTAACTACACTTAAAATGTGTCTCTGCCTAAAAAAATTACCTAACCCGTTAATGTCAATGAGGGCTACCATTTTTGTGTCCACCAGGTGGCGCCACTGGCGAGTGAAGTCCTTAAACATAGCTGTTAAACGTTGTAATAACGCGCACGGAAGCAAAGTTTGAATTAAAATCATTCAATCTAATGCCGCAGAGGTGCCGCAGTTTTGCGCAGCCCCTTTTTTTCGAAAAAAGGATGATAATATTATCCGAAATATAATACCCTATTAAAGCTGTGGCTAGTAAAACCCCTATCTTAGTCTGCCAAGTATCCACAACAATACAAAACGTAGTAAATAAACTCGCGCTACAAGCCAAAAACAAAAGCGCCTCAAGTCGAGCACGTCAATGTCAATTTATTAAAAGCTATAACTATCAATGTGAGATTTTGGGTTGGAGTTGAGCTTGACCCACGTTGCGGAATACGGGCGGTGTGCGTAGTCCTGCTTTATCACGTTGTACGGAGCCGACCTTCTGTACCTGCTTATGTTGTGACGAATTATAACAGGAAAAATATAATATGTAGTTATTTTGAATGTGTTAACGTGGAGGGTGACATCTCTTGCGTGGTTTGTTTATTTTTTATCGTTTGTTGTTTGTTTTGTGAAAGCTCTGGTTTTTATTTCAAAAGGATTATGGTTGGAGTGTACACGTGTTATGAAATTCGAAGTCACTGCCATAAGTTTATATGACAATAAACCCCTTAACTTATCTATAGTTGTAATGCTTACCTAATTTTTCCTAGCTCAATCCTACTGCTACTGTTACTACAAAAATTTGTGAGGAGTATGTATGTTTGTTACTCTTCCATGCGAAAACTACTGAACGGAATCTGATGAAACTGTACAAGAATATAAATAGCTTATGCATCAAAATAAGATGTCGTGATGGCCCAGTGGCTAAGACCTCGCCTCTCGTGCTTGAGGTCCTGGGTTCGAATCCGGGCAAGTACCAATGTGACTTTTTCAAATTCATATGTACTTTCCAAGTTTATCTTGGACATTGCTGACAACGGTGAAGGAAAACATCGTGAGGAAACGTAGACTTATAGTGAGTTTATTTATAAGATTGTGCTCCATTGGTGTAATTGCTGCAAGGGGTTCCAGTGCGAGCCTATATCTTATTTATTTATTAGTATATACTAATAAATAAATAAGATATAGGCTATAATTTACAAAGATAGAAGTACTACTTCCTCGCGGGTGGAGACGCAGTCGGCAGATAGTATTCCTTGTAAATGGCCAATAATAGGGATTTTACATGGGTAAAAAAATAATTATTATATTTAGTCCGTCAGCGAGATTATCCAATAATATTGGACTCATATTTTTTGTTTTACAAAATCAATAAAAATTAACAAAGATAAAGCGCATCGTATTTCAGGTCACTATGACAGTATAATGTTTACTAACAGCGTGACGTCACGGATATTTCAACGCATTATATCGTCATCACTTTATGTTTAAGTGTCAAAAAAAAAAAACGTGTCCAATATTTTATTTAATCTACATGACGGACAAAAACTAATTTTCAGTTATCATCCCTATTTCGCAACGAAAAATTTAAAAAAGGCCCAGCTATTTCCGTGAACAGTGCCAAACGCTATGCCTTAACAAACGGCTCGTGTTCATTAGCTGCGGTTCTCCTCGCGGTTCAGTGGCTTGTAAAATGTTCCTAACTAAAGAACTACGTGCTATCAAATTTATATTGCACTCCATCAATTTAGTGCTTATAAATTATGTTTTATTACTTGAAAAGTGCTACGGTAGTTTAAAACCAAACCCTGTGAAACAATAGAATTAATATTTGTTTCGGGATATTTACCATGTATATTTAGGTTTTGGTTAAGAGCTCGATATTTCGGCACCGTTACAAGCGCCATGATCACGAGAAATAAAGTCTTTGCAGGAAACAATCCAAGGATATTTTTTCTGTGAAACAAGTTCTGTGTAATAATTCCATTTGAAATGGTTTCTCTGGAACCGATTTAATTTTTTTATTCGATTGCGAAGTCTCATTAAAGTTTGTAAAACTCAGCGTGCGCCTGTTAGTTCGTCTTGATTATTGATTTTAGAAGTCTCATTCTGTTTATTTATATTTGTTTATATACTTGCTTCTGCCAGCGGCTTCGCCCGCGTGAATGTCGAAAGTTATCCCAAGGGAACATATTCCCCGGATTAAAGTATCCTAGTTGCTATTCCAGACTATAATCTATATCTGTGCCAAATTAAGTCCAGATCCGTTCAGTTGTTTTGGCGTGAGAGAGTAACAAACATACAAACACACTCACAAACTTTCGCCTTTATAATATTAGTGTGATATATAATATATAAGTGTTAGTGTGATGTATATTTTATTGTACACCAAGGCAATTATTAAATACATTAAAATAAGAAACATACAATGGGCGGTTTTATCGCAACCCACGATCTCTTCCAGACGGGCGAGCACGGCCTCTGTGATAGGCTTGAGTCACGCATTTTATCACGGTTCTTGCTCCCAAACTGTGATAAAAATGTGTGACTCAAGCCTGTCACAATAGGCCATGCTCGCCCGGCAGGCAACCTAAAAATCTATTTTTCTCTTTTTTTCTCTGTGGATTATATTATCCTTAGTGTTTCTTTGTCTATTATTTCGCTAATTATAACAGATGAGTGCTGTTTGTGTCGAATAAAAGTTTTTCTATTCTGTTAATTTTAATTTGATTTAATATGATATGAAATATATATTATAATAGCGAATCCAACAATTACAGCCGCAAATATATTAGGAGAAGGCAGGTGTGTTACTTTTTAAGTATATGTAGATCTATAAAATCCGAACTCACGAATTTTAGTTACACCGTATCGTACAAGATAAAAACTAGGTAAACACGATTAAAGGAAGATAAATAGTGGCAAGTAACAACGTATTAATAAGCCATTACTCTTAGATAATGTGATATTAATACCGGCAGGGCTCGGCGCTTGTAAAATCAGTTTCCACGTGATTATTAAGGCGCCGATAACTCTAATAACGCTATAACTGATTTTAAAACAAGTACTTAATTTTTTTTATTTAAAAAAAATGCAGTGTCACGTAAAACAAACGTGTTTGCAAAATTTCAACTCGATCAATCACCGGGTAGTGAATCAAAATGACCTTGCGTTTTGATTACAGACAGAACATCATCACCTGTAGCCAAGTTGAAAATCTACAATCGATAACGCTAACAGAAAAAGAATCAGTGTATGAGAATTACACATCTGAACGTTAAGCCACGTGATCAGACCACACAAATAGAAGGCTTTAACGACTGTAGAAAGAGATCAGATACGAAACATTTGTAATTTGGCTAGGGATAGTCGTTCGTCGTCGATGTCTAAACATATAATCGTTTCATTAAATATTTGTTTTACTAGACAATTTTTTTAATAATTTGATCAGTGAAAATGTGTAACATTTTATTTGTATAACACAGTGTAATTAATTTATAAACTTATAGTATGTATGTTAAAATAATGAAAAGCCCACCAAAACCACCGAGCGTTTTTTTTATTAAAGTTTTTCATTCCTAAAGGCAATTTGATAATCTACGTTTTCATCTATGGCTTTTAAAAAGGCAAAGAATAATAAGTAAAATAATAACCAAAAATAACAAAATTTGGGTCGCCTAGAAGTGAAGTGAATGTAAAGCGAGTGCGCGTTTTTTACCGGTCGTTGGCAGGTATCATCGTCTTAAGAAGCGGAGAGTTGGCCGACGGCCTAAAGGTTTTAATCTCTGCTGATCGTAGATAAAAATCGGTGTCACTTTTTCAGAAGTTAAAAGGGTCTAATTGATTCTTGAACGTGATGGGCTGTTCTTTTCTGCTAATTATGAAATAACTGAGGAGGACGATTAAAGAATGGAATTTAACAATCAATATGTCTAGCCTTTTTCCAACTACAGAGTTCCAACTTCAGATTTCCATGTAACGACTGTCGAAGATCTATAGATCACAGCCGGGCCTAACAACGTGCTTGCCGAGGCACGGAGGAATCACACTCTGTAAAGATCCCTCGGCAAGTGTTGCTTAACCTTAAAGATGGGTCTATCTTTGGCTTTTATTATGTAGCCACGAGGTCCAGGAACGGAATTTAACATGATTTTTAAATTGCTCTGTTTATGATTAAATCCATCCACATATATTTATTTTTTGACGCCCTATGACCCCTGCCCTTTTATACGTGTTCGTAGTTTTATTTTATTTTTATTTAAGTATATATATATAGGTAGTTATTGTTAATTGAGTATTATATGTAAATTTTAATTGAGATAATTGAATAAAAATGTTATCCACGTATTAAAAGATATAAATAATCACACAGAACATTAAAATGAAAAATCTCGTCAAATATCTCCCTTTTCCATCCAAATTATTGGGATCTAATCTTTTCCTCAATCCACCCTTTAGAAATTCATTCAAATGTAAGTAGATATAATTCTTTACATATACGATTCCCCTTTTTCAAATCACCATGAAAGTCCTCGAATTTGTCCCGAAGTACCACCTTTGGGGCACTAAAGACCTTTAGATAGCACTGTTAGGGATGAAACAATACCATTGATTTATCGCTGATTTTACTCGACACAGTATTGTTCGTAAAGTATTAATACTTACTCTGTATCGTTTGAATAGTGTTAGTTCATACTCGTTTCATCGAGGTTAGGATTAGGAACGAAAACAAGGGGATACTTTTATTTTCTCTCTGGTATACTCTACCGCAAACAAGTCTGAAAGATGCGTTCAAAAGTTTCAATATCTTAAAGTAAAATCGTGATTTGTAGATCTTACATAGGTAGTCGTCCGTGTAAAATACTAGTAGGTACTCGGCTACATCAAGTTTGATTGGTAGCCAATCCCAATATAAAGGAAAAAACTTTTTTTTCTTGAATCAAGTAGTAATAACTAGGTTTTTTATTATTTGATATTGTATATTTTGTCACTTTTCATGCATATTTGCATCTATATTTCGAGCTTTTTTTATGTTGTGTACCGGTATCTACATATGACTGATACCTATTATTTTTCAAAGTATCGATACAAGAAATATTTAGTATCGGAAGAAGAGTATCGATTAAGTACAATTACATTTACTCGTATCCTTCCATCCCTGTGCCCTGTTTTTACGATAATAAGCCAGAACAGATTGTGCCATCCCTAAGGTATAACCCGAACCATTTTTTATTCGCAATTACCTGCTAACTTGATGACCCTCGTAAAAATAAATAATAATATAGGGTTGGGACGCGATTTAAAATGTGTAAATGATAAGTTTATTTCTTTAGATAAATAGTTGCTTTATTTATGTTTGTGATGAAGTTATAAAATTTAGTGTTTTATATCAGTGTATTAGATACTTCAGGTTTTTAGAGGTCATGATTGAATATAGAAGACAAGCTTTTTATTAGGGTAGCCTTTTTATATTTGCTTCTCGTTTAAAAGGTATAATGGGTTAACTATTTACAAGCTTTTATTTAACTTGCAATTTATGTAGGTATGTGTGTTCGGGTCAAATCTTGGAACTGGATTTTAAAGCAGTTATCCTCCACCGATTAATATGAAATTTTGCATACACGTTTAGTTTGCATGACAATGCATGATTAACTAAGTGACGGCGTTCTAAATCTTATATGGCGGACGGCCTAAGATGGCGGACTTGTTATTTTTTGTGCACTGCCATGATATGAATATCAAATGAAAGGGTTTGCTGAATAGAATACGAATAAAGCTTGAAAAAGATTATTTTATGAATAATTTTATTCAGATTCAGGTTAGGAATTGAAAACCTGCGTACATTAAAAGGTAAAGAAATTAAAGTCCAAAATTCAAAGCGCATGAGGTCCTGCTGGGTTCGATTTCTGGGTCAGGCAAGGTGTTATTGGGTTTTTCTATCTGGAATTTCTCAGTAGAAGCCCGGAGTCTAGATTTGTGCCCGGTCGATTGCAATCGGCTCGCCCCATATTAAAGGGACTTAAAGAAATGTGGGTTATATTATTTATTTTAAATATTTTTCCATTTATAAGTAAAGCTCCTATTTTTTTTAAATTATAATTATAATTTCTCGCATTTGACCATTATCTCGCCTGATGGTAAGCGATGATGTAGTCTACGGTAAAGCACGCTTGCCTGGAAGTAACCTGTTCACTCTTAACTTAAAGACCCCAAAGTTGTAAGCTATTAGGGAACAAAGATTCCGGCAGAGAATTCCACTCCTTAGTTGTGCGCACAAAAAAGTATTATCAAAACGCTTTGTGCGTATGGGTGGGATGTCCACCATGTACCGATGGGGCATGGCCGTACGTCTTGTAGTCCGATGACGAAAAGGGCTAGGCAGAATCAAATTGTGCATATTCACATTATATACATAATTAACATATTCACATTATGACATCATTTTAAGTATCTATTTTATTTACCCACGTCCGTGTGTCACTAGCGGGGTGCCAACTGAAAATCAGCGCTGGTGTCTGACGCCCCGCAAATGCTGAGTTGGGACCCCTTTCGCTAAGTTTTAAGAATTATTACGCCCAGCGTAAAAAAAATTAAAACTTGTTTGTACTTTTTTTAACTATTCTTCTGTTACTGGGTAATTGTTGTTGTTTTGTTGTGTCTATGTCGAATAAATGTTTTCTATTCTATTCTATTTGATGTGAAGGTTAATTCCACTTAAAATAAAGGCACTTTAAATTTATCAAAGTTTGTCAGTCTAAAAGGATGAAGCTAGTAATTGAGAGAAAGCATTGTCCTTGATGTGACCTACAGCTATATTCCATTCTGAAGATATAATGTATACTAACAAAATAAAAGAGTATTTTTAGGGCGCCTCTACTCAACTACAAAAATAAAAATAATTCGATATAAAATGTTGTATCTCTTGTACATCGATTTAATTGAGTAAATACTGATGAAAGATAGTTCGTGAACATAAAATATCCAAGGTCATAGGACTAATTAGATTAGATTAGAGTGAATCCAAAATTTTCACTACTGCTGTCAGTTGACTGAGCTTTCAATTATTTGTTAGTAAATATTGTTCCTTCATCTAGGCCAAGGTATAGACTCATTCATTATTCACAGCGTTCCTTAAAATTAGCATAGAACTTTAGACCCAAACTAGAACACTACAAATTAATTACAATAGACTAATTACAAGGCATTTGCATTCAAATAAAATTAGTACCAAACTACCCTCACATACGACATTCCACTTTTAAATAATAAATCATTCGGCTATCTTCCAATCTGCCTAAATTACCCCGAGTTTCACAGCTCAAAATTATCGCAGAACTAATGTGACAAATTTTCAAACACGCGTTATCTGCTATGATTGGCTGTTGAAAACTCATACAACCAATCACAGCAGATAACGCGTGCTTGACAATTTGTCACATTAATTCTGCGATAATTTTGAGCTGAGAAACTCGGGGTCAGACAACCACATCGACATGTGATTGATTCCCATTATTTCGTTCGTTCGTTCAAATATTCATTCGGTCTCGTCCGCAGTTATTTCTCTGGAGTGTTTATTTTTATTTTCATGTCATTTATATTTCTCTTGAAATGACAATTTTTGACAATGAAAATTTCAAATAAAATATTAAATTCTAAATGATGAATCATGATAATGAGTTGGGAATTCAATCTGTCTGTATTGTTATACACTTTAGTATTTTCCGGAATATTTTCATGCCATAATTATAAATAATAAAGATAATATTTCCAATAGCAGTCGTTATGTAGGCAAAGTAATCTTTGTGAACTAATTTCACCTTGGAGGATTTGTAATCGGGAGTTTTCGTCAAAAGGTTGATTTCAAGGTAAGATATCTGTGAATGACTGATTCGAAAAACGAGTATTGATCACTACGCTTGTTCAGAAAATAATATCGTGTTTGATGTTCTTCCGAAGGAAATTATCATCGAAAATTTACTTGAAATATTAATTTATTATATGATTTATATCACAGGATCTTGTAGCGGGACAGAACAGGATGTTAAAAGTCATAAATGTACAACCTATTTGAACAACTTATACTTACCTAAAAAATAATTATAACATAACTAATAGGTGCGTTAAATATTATTAGGAAAATTATTAACCGGGCAAAAAATATACTGAATGGGCAACTATTATACTAAGTAAGTAACTATTTATCAGATTTGAGGAATATCTTTTAGGAGGTTTTTGTGAACTGCGGTAATAATATTATTTCATACTTTAATTGTATTTGGGGTTCTATTTTTTCTATTTCAGCATATTATTCTTTTGAAAATAGCTGAACAACCATCGAGACGACATCGCTGTGCAGCGCTGGTTGGGGTGTATTCGTATTTTCAACGAATTAGTCCAAGAGCGAGCGAAGCGAGCTCGGGAGCTTAGAGAACCCCGACACGGATAGGTTAGGTTTGAAGGCGAACTTAGCTCCCGTCATCTCCTTCATAATCGGTTACTTTAGACTCTGCAGACACTGCGTGCGGGCTCCGTAGACAAAGTTTTATTTTCAAGTCGCTGTTTAAAACATTTGTATTCGCCCACTGTTTGTCGCTCACTTAGTATTTCAGTAAGCCATATTCAATATTTTTTACATTTTTATTTGAATTTATTTTCGCTCGTTTAAATACTACACATATTATAATAGTATAGGTTTGTATGTTTGTCCGCGATTTTCTCACGACTGACGGAACCGATTTTGGTGCGATTTTTAGAAAACTATTGGTTACATTCTTGAGGTTTTGGTATACAACAAATGGTAACCGTGACGCATGTATTCGTTATATTATATTTATGTATGTATCTTTGTCCACGCATTTTTTTGAAACTATTAATCGGATCATGGTCATTCTTTTTATTGGATTAAGTATCTCTCAACTTAGGTCATAGTGCAAGTTTCATCAAAATCGGTTAGGAAATTTTCATGATATGGAGCACACAATCGAATTCTTTAGCGACAAACAAGTAAAAAAAAAGTACAAAAAGTTTTTTTTATATAATAACCGATGATTTCCACAAAAATACCTAACAATATCCCACTATTATTCCTACGAATATTTTTCCCAAAAATAAGATGCCACAACATACAGATACAACATTTACGTTTCTCTTTTGCCATAACAGAAGACTTGACATCCACAGAAAAAAACCTAGCAATATGCCACAATTATTCCCATTTTACCCCGTCTGGCTACCTACCTACCCGTTTACCCTACCTACACTACATACATGATTGTTGCATAACTTTAACCGCTTACGCAGCGCACGCAACGGAAGCTCTCAAAAGGGAATAATTTGTCCCGTTTTTGCAACATTTTTAATTTATGCTCTGCTCCTATTGGTCGTAGCGTGATGTTATCTAGCCTATAACCTTCCTCGATAAATGGACTATCCAACACAAAAGAATTTTTCAATTCCAACCAGTAGTTCCTGAGATTAGCGCGTTCAAACAAACAAACAAACTCTTCAGCTTTATGATAATATAGTATATAATCGTAATATAGTATAGATTAACAGATGATTTGACTTCCTCAAATAAACAGCAACAGATATATCATTAGTATGCCCATTTTACCCGCACTATAATATCTAACAACAACTTAATCATCATCATCAGCCTTTTTTAATATACCCACTGCTGGGACACAGCTCTCCTATCTCTATCTGTGAGAGAGAATGTTCCACGCGAGCCCAGTGCGGGTTGGTGTATGTCACATGTCTTCGAACCCGAGCAGGTTACCTACAACTTGTAAATCGCGGCCAATACCACTGAACCACCACAACAGCTTAATAAATTGCCTTATTTACAGATGATTTGACTCCAACAAAAAACCAAGCTGTATTCCATTATTATTCTCATTTATACCCCAACTATAATATCCAACACCAGTTTGCGGCTCTCTTGTGGCCATTTTATAAGCTTAGTTTTTGCATAGAAATTACCTCTTCGTATCGATAATTAAACCCTGTTCTCTTCAGAGTATGGCTCCGGAACAAAAGCAAGCATTTTTTAAAAGAAATCGATTCCTTTCGGATGAAAAGATTTTTTCATGACGATCGTTATTAGATTTATGAATAAGTTTTGGGCCTTTGGTGTAGAAGGTATTTGTTCCATTACGTGTTTCTTGTGTTGACGGAGATTGAAAGGTTTTTAATGATGTCTAGATTAAAATTGTTTGATAGTAAAACTCGCACTAGGTGTTATAAGACTCTATCCGCCTACCAAGTAACCCCAGGAAAGACAGTGGCACAGTGACCACGAGCTGTCGTGCACAGCGAGACTTATGGAAGACGAGACGACGAGAGAGAGTCTCCCCAGAGATATACCCAAACAGGCTTTGCACAGAGGGGGTTCCGGGGTGATCTTTTAAGGGATTGTTCATGCTGATGGGGATCGCCGAGGTGTTTTATTAAGGTAAAAATCCCATTCTACCCGGTCCTTTCCCCAAAAGTCAAGGTGCCTTTTAAAGATTATACCAACGTTTACGAAAAAATAATGTGTTTTGACCCAAGCTACCAGAGGGTCAAGACAAGTGACATTCTATCAATGAAAATTAACAAAAATGTATGGGAATATCCAGCGCTACCGAAATGTCACGTGATCAATCACTTCCATTTTGACTATCGCCATCGCTGACACCGAATGTCACTTGTCTAGAGTCTCACGTTTCAAATTTATTGGTCCTAGCATTGATAGGCAAGAGACAGTAGCTCAGACTTACGAACTGAAGAGAGCCAGGCTGATGCTGATAGTGATCTTGCAGAACGTTGTGTGATGCTCTGTTAAATTGTGGATCGATGAAATTACCTGGGAATAAAAATGAAAACTTGTTAGCAGTCTGCTTTAGAATAACTCATAACGTCAGGTTTGCATTCCCCTTGACGGTGCATCTATAGTAAATCAAATATCATCAGTTACGTCAAAGTCCCATGTACATTATATGGGACGAGGCTAAAACTAGACTTCGGGCTGCTACTGCAAAATTCTCCACTCCACCCGGGCATCGAACCCAGGATATCAGACTCAGCGGCAGCGCTTGCAATCTTTAGACCAATGAGGCAGTCAGTGCTTTACAATAGCACAGGATATAAGTTATTGGCCATCTTAAAGTAGATGTTTTCGTGTGTTATTGTTGATACTAATAGAAGCGTGTTTCGGTCGAGAAATCCAATAAAAGCAGGCTCTTTGAGTAATTTATTTTATTAAAATTATTCTCAAAACAATAAAGGAAAACAACATGCAGAAAGGCAAGAGAATCTATGAGTCCACTCAATTAATAGGAACAGGGTCGGCCCGTGAAAGGTTGACCATCAAGTACACACTAAGACGCCTCCGTGTCTCGGAGAGCACGTTAAATCGTAGGTCTCGGTTAGAATTTGTAAATCTTCGGGTAGTCAGAAGCTAAGAAAAAGAGAGAGGTATCTAACAGACACCCGGTTGGAAAGGAATTCGATTAATTAAATGTGCAGTCTTTCAGTTTCGTAAAATATGACGAAACTGAAATAACAACAACACAGCTGATACTCAGTGTAAAAACACAATAGCGGCTGCTAACGTAGGTACTGTATGTGTCTCGTCAGCGCGCGCTCGTACGTCTTCGGTTTTCTTCGTGCGCCTCAGGCTCTCTCTTCGGCGTCTTCTTTTGTGCGGATCTTCGCTTGTACTATCCTGCATGCAGCACGCTCTTCCTCGTACAATTTATCACGCAAAAAATATTATTCATATTAATTAAAATAAAATTATTAAAAATATTTATAACGTTGAAGTTATAAATATTTTTGCATATTCTCAAACTTGACCACAAGATAAATCCTTTTAGTTTCTTAATTGATCGGAATGTGCCTCAAAAATCACTGCAAAAAGGTGTCAGTTTTTTCACTGTCACGCTTTTTTCTGTCTAACTCCTCAGCCTGCACATAAATCAGAAGTATAACGTGCGATAAGGAACTCCATCCCAAAAATCAGACACCACTCTCGCCAAGGTGTATCTTGTTACGCAGTCACTGGTTTGTAGAGGCCAAAAGGGCAGTGGCTCTATGTAAAATATTAGGTGTTCATCTCCTTCCGGTGTCACTAAAAGCCTACCCCCACGAGTTTTTTTATTGTTGACTGGCTCGCTCTTAACCCCTATCTCACTTGCACGCTTGCTTAGCCAATTACTCTTGACCTAGAGACCTTAAGGTTGTAGGTATCAGACTCCGGCAGGGGAGTCTGTGTTTCCTGATACCTACAACCTCGGGGTCTCTTAAGGTTCTCCTAGTCGACGTCACCAACTATTTTCTCCGCGAGGTTAAAATGCATGCTATCTCATCCGACAACAGGTGCGAAAGAGATAGATGTTGTGATGCAGCAGTAAGTTCGCTAGTTCGCGTAAGAACTATTTAGGACGAAAACGAGCGCACGTAATTTTATAAACAGACCATTGGGAGTCCAGATATTATGAAAAAACGACTAAATGTATATTTGTAAAATAACATTATTTGCACTGTTGAATTACAAATTTATACCTGTATCTGTAAATTAGTGTTGAAATTTGGAACTTTCGACGCTCATAACGGTCAATTTATGTTTTTTTACTTTTTTGTTTGCAAGCAGGGCTAGATAATGATGAGACAAATTGATATCATTTTTGATTTTGAACGTACATCGTCAAACAGTGGAGTAATCGCCAGACTAGATACGTTTGTATGGAAGAATGATCGACTAGTGTAACCTCAATAGCTGTACGCACAGCAACCGTTTTCCCAAGAAGGAGGATTACTCTGCTCTACAATCACTTAACACAAATAAAACAAACTTGTATCAAACAAATGCACTTTTCTCTATTCCTCCCATCACGAGACATTGTATCTCAGTTGTAAAGCATCGTTAAAGCAAGTTTAGCAGTTAACAGTCGCAAGTAAACAAGACAGTTGATTACGACTGTTCGCTGCGGCTTTAAATGATCAAAGTTGTGAATAAGTTGGAAAGTCCCGAGTTTTGCGTGCTTCTCGTGTTTTTTGTTGTGTTGAAATTGTATTTTTTGTGGACGTACAGACATATGTTACGAACAGTGGTTTGTTCGTCTGTTCGTCAGTTCGCGGTTTCACTCCCATGGCTTGTCCGAAAGCAGGCGCGTGTTAGTATTGGAAGTACGTGTAACGTCACTAAATCATAAATTTAAGTCACAATGATGATATTCTTATAAAATATTACGTAATTTTTTGTAAGAATATCATCACTGCGACTTAAATTTAAATTTAGAGTTATATCTTGTACACACAACAATATTCACAACACAATAATAATTTAGGTAGGTATTTCGACATTTGTCGGTAGGTGCTTAATAAATATGACAGATTGTATTTTGTAGCAAAACATTTTGACTTAAATTCATGATTTAGTGACGTCACACGTACTTCCAATACTAGCACGCGCATCTTTATGCACTAAAAAGTAGCCAGTGGCACACAAGAATGAATTTTCATAAACAGATCTTTACTTCCGGAGATAAGTCTTACAAACAAATTTTTCTTTTCGTAATTATACTGAATATAGAAAGACACAAGGAGATGTCTATAATCAACAATGTGCAGATACGCAACGTATATCGACTCTTCTTGGGAAAATTATATGTCCAGTAGATATGGATGGATTTGTATAAGAACCAGCTGAAACCAGCTGAAATAAGATGGCATTTACACTTAGCCGCGAATTTCTGTTGTTCTTCTTATTACTAAAGGGAAAATATCAGAATCCTCTTTTTTTTCTTTAAGCACTGATTTCCATTCAAATATCACATCGATACCGACACCAAGCCACAATGATACTTATCGGCACCAAACACCACTTATTGGTAACAAACAGTACTTAATGGCACCAATATGCATATGTTGCCGAGAGGAACATAAGATAGTGGTCAAGCGCAAGCCTATAATCAATAAAAAAAAAAAAAAAAACATAAATCTAACTAGATGACGCGAATGCATGTGTTTCGAGTCAAAAAGGGAGTAAAAGTGAGTGCATTGCTCTTACTTTAAGCTGTTTCATTTAGCGTTATCGGAACCGGACATCAACCGAAATCTAGAAAAATGCCTAATTATGCCGTAATGGTCTGTAAAAACTCTAGTTTTTGTAAAGTTTTTACAGACCATTACGGCATAATTTGTTGACCGAGGCAATGGAAACATTTTCTTTCATCAGTAAGTTTTCTTCTTAAATTGTGTGTGAAAAGTGGCATGCTTGGTTTTCATACAGATCGAGAGAGTTTGCGTTATCTAGTTAGATTTATGTCTGTGTCACAAACGATACAATAGTAGGTATTAGGTACTTTTTATATTAAAATTCATGGAGAGATTTTAGCGAGAACAAAAACAACCAAAGAATATAGCTTCGCTAATCTTTTCCTGTTGCGGGGTAGGCAGAGGGCTGTGTTGTTATAAGTTTGATATCGAGATAGAAGTTTTATGTTTTACATGAGAAAGTAATATCTTGGTTGAAAAACCGTAGCATTTTCTTGAAAAAGGAGGATGTTTAAAATTCGACAAAATATAGTTGATTAGCGGTTGTGCCTCGGAAAGTACCTACGTTAAGCTGCTAGACCCGGTTTTTTTATAGATCCTCGACAGTCGCTACGGGTAATCAGAAGCACTAACACTAGTCTTACCAAGGGATATCGTGATCACCAGTTACTGGGTTGTGTTCTACTTCCACTGGTGCTAATCTGGATCCTGTTAGACTGGAAGCTGACAAAACATAGTTGGAAAAAGGTCACGCATAATTTGATTCCGGGCTGGTCCGATGATTGAAAGGACAGACAGATTTATTGACATTTTGGTTATTGATTTGAACTTCCAACCTATCTATAATCTAGTCGCCGGAGCAAAAAAAAAAAAGATAAACAAACCTTAAAAAGGTTTTTACAGGGTTTCTTTGCTATCACAAATAAAAAATATCATGAGAAGATTTTTATTTCATACAAAGATGTTTATGTATAAACAAAAAATTGGTAATATTAAAACCAAAACCAATAGCTGACATTAAAAGTTATCTCAAAAGCCTGGAGTTCAACACTATTAAGATAACAAATTAAAGAGTGCTAAAATATTAACCATTTTGCGTTGTACGGTTCTATTTTTAAATTAGTTAGATTATAACCGTTTGACATTTGTTAGTTTACCTTTTATTTTTTGATCCAGCAAATAGAGTGTAATTGGTCATCATTTTCTGTACGTCTCATATTATTCGGTAAAAAACTAACAAAAAACTTCAAAACAGATCCGAAAATAGACAACCAATAAGTACTCGAACTTTTCCAACACTCCCTATTTGATCTCCAGTTAGGTAGCTGTCCCAAAAACTGGCCTAGCAACAGAAACGTCGTGTTACATCTATATCCTAACAAGTAGTACCAATTCGCCCTCAGTTGACTTACTAGCCTCATTTCCTTAAGGAAGGAAGGACGGACGACTATTGTTCAGCTACCCTCCGCGGTACTTTGACGATTTGCTATAAGTCCTATTGATTGACTTTCTTGTGAAGATTTTATTTTACAAGAAAATGGTGGGCTTCTATTGTTATGAGATTTTTGTAAAGTGACCTTTTCGTTTCGTCTTTTCTTGTGATCTACACGCCACTTGTTCCATTTGAGATGGGCAGTGGTTTACACACCCATTATTTGCCAGTTGTGGTAACTCCTTGGCGCCTAGTCCTCAAAATCAAAAGTCAACGTCAAACATATTTATTTCAACTAGGTCAACAAGCGGCACTTTTGAACGTTAACAATTGATATTTACAAGTTATAATAATTGGTACATTTATTACATTATTATATAACAAACGTGTCTAAGGCTGCTTGCACACGCTAATAAAAGTCACCTATGCAAGAATTCGTGTTGTTTCTACACCCGAATCGTGTACACTGCCGCGATGTTCAACAACTAAAAGTCTTGTCTATACTAATCACAAGGTTCGTGCCTAGGACCAACAAAGTTCTTGTCGTGTACATACGAGTACATTATGAATTGGTAGTGTACGACACGAATTCTTACGTAGGTCCGGTCAATTTTCTTATAATTTTCGTTCTTAGCCTCTCGGGCACCCAAACACACAGATATAAATCTAACTAGATGACGCGATTGTATGTACTTCGCGTGTCCAATACAGAGTAAAATTACGATCAATGATCGTACTTTGAGATTTTCATTTAGCATTATCGGCACAGGAAATCAACCGAGACCTAGAAAAGTGCCTAATTATGCCGTATTGAGCTGTAAAAACTGTATAGAAAAAGTTGGCCGAGGAATTGGAAATGTTTCCTTTCATTGGTAAGTAAAATTGTTTTTAAATTGTGTGTGAAAAAGTGGCACGCTTGGTTTTCATACAGATGGAGGGACTTGCGTTATCTAGTTAGATTTATGTCTGTGTTTAGTGCTCTGTCAAGTTATCCAATTCCAATTCGCATGACACTTTAAAAGTATATTCAGCCAACCATGTTTAATAAAAGGTCTGTCTCCCACCACAGTACTAAGAATTTCTTAAGCTTAGCTGTTTTCTGATGTCAGATTGTGACTTGACATCCACTATGCTGTTCATAATGTTTTTCTACACCCATTTAGAATAATTAATGTTCATGTTTATATTTTACTTGTTAATGTCAGTGGCATCGCCCGCGTGATACTCGGAAGACACCCCAAGGGAACAAAAAATATTAAAAACCGGCCAAGTGCGAGTCGGACTCGCGCACGAAGGGTTTCTTATCATTATCGCAAAAACGGCAAAAAAAACACGTTTTTTTGTATGGGAGCCCCACTTAAATATTTATTTTATTTATTTGTTGTTATAGCGCCAACAGAAATAAATCATTTGTGAAAATTTCAACTGTCTAGCTACGACGTGACGACCGACACACGACACGACGGAGTCTCAGTAATAAGGTCCCGTTTTTACCCCTTGGGTACGGAACCCTAAAAAATATCCTGTAATCTGATCCAGGACATGGTCTATCCGTGTGCCAAGATTCATCCAAATCCGTTCTGCCGCTTTGACGTGAAAAGGTTACAGACAGACAGAATTACTTTCGCATTTTTATTATTAAGTATAGATAAAAATACCTAATAATACCTATTCTACCACGCCTGATATCGTTCGAAGCCGAACTCTCAAGAGTAATCCAATTAATTCTGACGATAAAAAGTCAACAACAAAAAATAAACAAAACACGATCTCAATTCGGCTATTAAACAAAATCTTCGAGAACAAATACATTGAGTTTGAAGCTTTATCCTTATTTGTGCCAGAAATGGCCCTAAGTTCTGGGCCTGGGGACTCGTTAGGACAATTTGTTTAAACATGCTCCTCACAAGACTTATGTAATAGGACCCTATGGAGCTATCGAGGACATTAAAATTACTTATCTTTTGGCTTGGTCTCTGAGGTAGGGCGTCAAAAATCTTTTAATGGCTAGGTTAAGAAGCTAGATAAGATTTGCTTACTAAGTATGTAAGTTGGTGGTAATTAGTTTTAGTTTAGGTCATAGAGAGCTTAATGTACCTTAAGCCTTTGTGGGCTAGGCAAGCATTTATATTTTATCAAACAATTTACGTTTTCAGCAAAAAAGAATGGGTTTTGTCCTAGAACTCGTTTATTTTTGTCCACAAAAAACTTTATACTAATTTATGGAAATCCAGGATAATACATCTGAATTTGTAAAGAGGTAAGCTTAGGATGGAGAGCAGTGGTGGCCCAGTGGTATTGGCTGCGTCTTACAAGTTGTAGGTCGTAGGTTCGAACCCAGGCATGGGGCTTTATTTTGTGTAAATTATTTCATAATCACTGCTCTGAAAACGGTGAAGGAAAACATTGTGAGGTAACCGGCATATCTTAAACTAAAAAATCGAAGATATGTGATATCCGCCAACTCGCACTGGGCCCGCGTGGTGTATAACGACCCATCCCCATTAATGTGTCCCAGCAATGTGAACATTAATAGTCTGATGATGATGAAGCTTAAGACAAAATCTTCATTTTTCGCGAATTCTGTCGCTAGTCCTTGCCAAACCGATTCCCAATAAGAAATCCAATTTCATTTTATCACGTTTATTATAAACCCACTAGCTTCTGCCAGCGGCTTAACCCACGTGACACGTGTATTTTTCATCCCAAGGGAACCTTATACCGGGATAAAAAGTAGCCTATGTGCTATTCCTGACTAAGATCTATCTCTGTGACAAATTTCATGCGGATCAGTTCACTCGTTTGGCGTGATTGAGTAACAAACATACACCTTCACATTTATAATATTAGTAAAGATCGCCTCAAAAGAATTAATTCTGCCTAGCCTTTTCCCAATTATATTGTGGCCGGCTTGTTTAAAATTATATGCTGCTGAGTACCAATATTTTACATGGTGCGACTGCTAATCATCAATGGCCTCCCCACCAGGTGGACTGATGACCTCTCTCTCCCCACCAGGTGAAGGTTGCGGGGATCCGCTGGATGCGGGACGCACGGGACCGTTCATGTGGCGACGCTTGGGGAAGGCCTATGTCCAGCAGTGGACGTCTTTCGGCCGAAGTGATGATGATGATGACTGCTTATCTGGCATCCACAACCCAGTAACTGGGTAACACGTTACCCTTTTGCAAGACTGGAGTCAGATTTCCCGGCTTCTGACTATCCGTAACGAGTATCAAAGATCTACAGATGACGTGATTTGTACGGAGGGCTCAGCCTTGTTCGGCGTCATCCCTCAAAAAAGTTACATAAATAAAAAAAATATCTCCACATCTCATACAAAAGCCATACAAACACTTAGTGTAAACGCACATTAGTGCCACACAGTTAACTGGCCTTCCATTCAGAGCGGGCAAGTCACAGTAGTGCTCGAGCACTGTTTGTAGTCTGTAACTTCAGCCGCCATTCATATGAGATCCAGTTTGAGTTTTTTCAGTCAAGTTTAGTAATTTTTTTTTGTTTGGAGTAACGATGGCCTGTTGAAAGTGTAGTTCTATATACATTTATAATGGTAATGTAGAATGGTACCTGGGCTCCATGATCAGCGATCAGGGAGGCTGCGACAAGGTGATTCTGAGGCGTACGCAGATGACAAGGATGCTTATACCAATGAGCAAGATGTCAAGGATATGTAAGAACAGAGATGTCTTCAATAGAACAAACAAGAGACTCGTGAAAACTCTGGAATCTTGGGCAATTCGCACGGAGAATCGGAAAAAGAAAGAGGCTTTTGAAATGTGGTGCTGGAGAAGAGTTTTGCGCATACCATGGATAGCCAAGCGCTTGAATAAGTCCATTCTCGACCAGTTAAACATCAAAACCAGACTCTCCATGATTTGCTACCAACGAATGCTAGGTTACATTAGTCACATTGCCCGGGGACAGCCAGACAACCTGGAAAAACTGGTTGTAGTGGGAAAAGTGGATGGAAAAGACCACGCGGACGTTCGACAGAGCCGAAGCCAGGGTGGCTTGGAAGCAGCTTGTCGTTCACTCCGTCAAAGCTTTTCAAATTGGGCACCACCTTCAGAAATGAAGACAACGAATAAGAAGGGAAGGGAATGGTACCCGGATGATGGTTTGGACATAATAGCAGACTGTAGACAGTCAAAATTGGCTTTACCGACTGCATACCCACGATTAACCAAAAAACTTCTCAGCCTGACTAGTAATAACCTTAGAATAATCAAAGGAACAATAATGGGCCATAACCCGCTTTGCAGGAACTGCATTGGCGCCGAGGAATCAGCCGCCAACGTCATCCTGGAATATGAGGCCGTGGCTTCTCAACGTGAAGATTTTCTCGGAACAATGAGGTCGGTCCGCGAAGCCTGTGAAGCTCCAGGAAGCTTTTGCCCTTTTGGGTGAAGCTAGTCAGGATTTTATAGCCAGAAGCCCCACGCACAACGGACCGAATGAGATTTTAAGTGCAGTAAAGGGAGTCACCATCATCATTATCATCATCTTGTAGTAGTTGTGAGACGGACTACTAACAGCAGTGTAGGGTTTCATATTATGTATAATTATGTACTAAGTTAGGTAAGTATAATGGCAAAGAGGACTAGGCTTATTGAGTAATATTCTACTTTAGCTATGTTACTAGAGAACTTACTTTCAGTTGCACAACCAAGAAGCTATAAAGGTGAGATAAAATTATGCGCATCTCTTACAGGATGCTGTAACAGCCGCTATCATAAATTGTTACTAAAATGGGTACACAATGGAACATTGATAAACTCACACTACCATATCTTGGAAGTAGGCCAAGAAAAGTTTAGGAATATGTGACGCCTGCCAAGAAGCTCTTTCTACAAGCAATTTTATGACACGCATGGAATAAGTAACTGCATGTAAGGAAATGCATTTAAGTAAAAGACGACTGTAGTGAGTGTTGAGTCTGGAGAGCAGTGGTGGCCCAGTGTTATCGGCCGTGACTTACACGTTGTAGGTCGTGGGTTCGAGCCCATGCAGGCGCTTTACTTTGTGTAAATTATTTCACCACCACTGCTCTCAAAACGCTGAAGGAAAACATCGTGAGGAAACCGGCATGTCCTAGAACCAAAATTCGAAAACATGTGACATCCAACAACCCACACTGGGCCCGCGTGGTAGATTACGGCCCATTCCCTCTCACATAGAGATCCTCAACCGATTTAGATGAATTTTGCTTAAACGTTTATTTTTTTTATTGTCTGGCTTGCGCTTGACCACTGTCTCACTTGATGGTAAGCGATGATGGGGTCGATGGTGAAGCTCGTTTGCCTAGAAGAAACCTATTCACTCTTGACTTAAAGATTCCTAGATTGTAGCTGTATTGTCGTGCTTTCTGAGGCACGGAGTTTTCTCGATATTCAGTGGATTCTCCTTATACATGACACGACCCTCGGTAATCGTAGCTTACATCGGTATATGTTGGACATCCCACCCATAAAAGTGATCCACCCATGAAACTTTCATTGTGCATACAGCTAAGGAGTGCAATTTCCTGTTCCCCGATAGTTACAACCTAGAGATCTTTAATTCAAGAGTGAATAGGTTACTTCTAGGCAAGCGTGCTCCACCGTCTACCACGTCATGGCTTTCCATCAGGTGAGATAGTGATCAAGCGCGAGCCCACCGATCATAAAAAATAAAAATTCTTATCCTTGAAAATCGAACCATACGGCTGTTTTTATTTGTCAATTTTCCTTGGGTTAAAATTTTGTTTGTTCAAAATTTAGTAATATCTATTGCTCAGACCATAAGTATAACTAAAAAGCCCTTGAACGATTCGTGTAATTGTGACACCTTGTATTCCCAAAATGGATAGGCAGAGATAACGTAGTTTATGTTAGTCTCTTTAACACTCTTAATAACTTTTTACTTTAAATACAAGTTAATAACTATTCATAAAAATGATTTAACTGGAATGGACACATTCATTGTCTGCTCGCTTCCTTTTCTCCAATATGAAAACGACATACATAAAATAAAAAGTCTGAAAATATTATGTCAATTTTTTCTGAATCAACATTTTTGTATTTAGAACACAATTCAGCCATTTTTTCCTCAGGTACAAAAAAAAGTTGTGTAAAAAAAGGTTGTATTATTAAAAAAAAGACTGTGTATTCTTCAAAAGATTCTCGAACATTCGTTTGCAGAGACATCGTGGACTAGACTTGGGAGTTACGTGAGCATCATCGCAGTGCCTCTTTTGTGTTAGGGGCCTATTCACGGATAGCGTGTGTTTTTACCCGACGTCGAGATATACTTAGGTATGTTTACAGGGAGTCTAAAGTACGGGACATGTTTAAAGACTATCAAAATGAAAAAATTGCATCCTTATTTTTTAATTACAAGACCAGCAGCCATATTGCGTACTAAATTCGGAAAGAACAAAAGGCAAAGAGTATGAAAAATCGACCAATCACATAGACGAAAAGCCAAATCGCATGTGATTGGTCGATTTGTCATACTCTTTGCCCTTTGCTCTTTCCGAATTCATTAAACAATATGGCTGCAGGCGGAAGTATAACATTTGCGGCTAGACAATATTCTTTATCATATTTATCGCCAATCATACCTGTAGTTCCAGAATTATAGTACAGCCATTTAATTTTCTTCAGTAAGTTAAAAGTCCTGGTAATACGAGGCAAGCCTACCATAAACCGTGCACTAACAAGATTCTAAAATGCTTTACAATTTCTTCAAAATTTTAACCAATACCAATAAATCTTATTACCAATAGCGATTTTTCCTGGGTAGAAAAAGATAATTCTATTTAATCCGTCAGTGAGATTCTCAAATTATATTGAACCCGTATTTCTTGCTTTATCAATTAAATACAAACTAACAAATGTAAAGCGCATCAATGTTCAGGAGTAGGTGCTTGTGGTGTGTGGTGTTGTCAGTATAAAATGTAGCACACCGTTACGTCACACGATATTTCAACGCACTGTATCGTCGTAACTTTTTGTTTACGTGGCAAAAGAAAAATACGTGTCCAATATTTTTAGGTTATCTAACTGGCGGACTAAACAGATATTTTTATCAACTACCATATTCGGTCTTTATCAAATATGATATCATGTTGCCCAAAGTCCCACTAGCTGTGGCAGTAAGATTGGCAGTCCCTCGATGTAAAATACTAACTTTCAGTGTCTGGTTAGACTGACTGAAAAGGCTAGACAGATAACGACTGAATCTATACACAGTATAACACTTATAAAACACAAAAAAAAATCCACCTATGTCCGTAATAAACTTTGGAACCACTCAACCGATGTGCCCCAAACCGGTCTCTTTAGAAAGGCAATAATGCGAAGATGGTTTTAGACCACTATAAAAATGCCACCACGGACACCAGAATCCCGAAGTAAAAAAGACCGGGAATTGAATCATGACTGGTGACTCTTAATCTACCAGGCGAACAGAAACATTAAGAATAGAAGTATGATTACCCGGGGTTAGAATCATGTGTGGTAAGGACTCTCAAAATACCAAGCAATCAGAATCACAAAATCTATATTAACCAGAGTGAACCAAGTTATCTCTCACTGATAATCTACCAGGGATACAGTCATGTCTAGGAGCTACCGTAACAGCTGTATAAGACAATGGTGGTTCACTATCTCACTATTGACGGAAAGATCTCTTTGTGCTCGTTGTAATCAAACACTGTGTATTGACGCTTATGTATTTGTGTCTGTGTAATGAGTTTGTTGGATACTTACTTTAAAAAACCGTAAGAAGTTTGTTTAAAATCGCTTAATATTAGGGGAGATAGTGGTCAAACGCGAGCCTAAAATTAATAAAAAATGTAAGATTATTCTCTTAGTTTGATAAATTTTAACAACATCGGATTCAAATGAAACTTGGCACACGGTTGGATAATGTCCTGGATAAGGACTGTAAGGTACTGTTACGAGCTGGGGTTCAGAGATAAATTATTTAAATAGCAGTCTTCAATTAATCACTGTTTATTACAAAAACACTTTTTAAACAATTCCATTGCTTCGCAATATTTTCCTTTTCCGATCGCTCTGTGTCGCTTCCAAATCGAAACTGACCCACGACGATTTTTTTTTTTTTTTTTTTTTTTCTAAGTGCCGTCTCACAGTTCGGTCAAAGTGACCGGATACTGCTTAACCGGACTACCCTGTGGAGACTAAGCTATGTTATAGCCTCCAGCCAGGCTTGCAATAATTCTAAGACTAAGCGACTGCGCTGAGGGCTACCCCAGTTGGGATCGGACCTCGGCTCAGGGCGTCGCTGGGGGGACAACACAACTAAGGCTGGGTCTTAATAAAGTGATTCTACCATCCGTTCGGAAAAAGCCTACGTGGAGAAGAACGGACAAGAACCCACGACGAACCCGACCGCTCTTTATATAGCACGGAAGATTTTTCTAGAAAGTTCCATACCTACTGCTCTAGATAATTCTAGAATCTCCCAGAACAATCGACTTTCGAACTCATTGTTCCCGAAGCGACTAGAAACAAAATGTTTGGTTCGAACATTCTGGCAAATTCCATTTGACACGAGCTTTCGAGAAGATTAGTTCCGCTATTCGATACTAGATGGCGCTAGTAGTAACGGTTAGTTCTTCTACTCGTCACTAGATGGCGTTGCCCTATCTTGTATCAATACCTTTTTATCACGGGAGTATGGTCCTGTTAATTTCCAACATCCCATTGGGCGAAGGAGTTGGCAGAAGCTACTCATAAATCAAAAATATTATCTGCTGTTTGTTTGTTAGCTGCCAGACTTTTACAGAGCATGCTGAAAATAGCATTTACAGAGTATTCCGTAAGCTTCAGTTTGATATTTCATTTTGAAATTCATTTCGTTAGTTAATGTTTTTACGGAAATACGGATTTAGCACTAACAGATTTCAAGCGAAATAACATTCCAAACTAACTTTAAAACGATAGGTACTCAAATCTATCTACTACCACAGATATTATAATACTAGCATACAGATGCCTCATCCCCAAAGAAACTGTGCTGTCGTAACTAGCGTTTTTCATCTAGTTATGCTGATTATTTTCATAATTAATGCGATTGCGTTCGGTTTCGTTCCACGGTTATAGGTATTAGCAGCGACTCGCAAGTAAAAGGCTTTTCTCGGTTCGTGACTGTTCTTTTTTTAATATTTTTTTTTAATTTATTTAATAGTATTTTTTGCACGTTTTTACAATTCAGTTGTACTAAAATGTATTACATTACAAATTAAAAAAATTGATTGGCATGCCTCAGAAACTTAAAACCGCGCCATCTATTGGAATCAATTTCAAATGATCCGTTCAAATAATTGCTGAAATGTGAAGTATTTAGACCCAATATTCCATAATTTTATGATCAATTCTAGAAAATATTAATTTTACACACAATTCAATAACAAATCGATGCATATCGCGCCATCTAGTGGTATTTATTTGAACGAAATTTTCTCTGTTAGCGCTGGGACCCCGTGCTACTACTAATCAGGGTTCTAAAAACATATATATTGATGAATGGGAGCTTTCCCAGCTTAGATTAAATTATTGATCAAAGTTTCCCAGGCACGGAGGGGTCTCGGGATGTCCTATCTCGGACCTATCCTTGGATCGACTTCGGCTAGCGTTGCTTTATCTTGAAGATCGACCCGTATGTTTGTTCGCCTTCGTGTCGATGCTACCATGATCAATTCTTAATTAGTGTGTTGTGCTCTGACCAGAACACAGCCACGTCGACCGACAGCCCTAGTGCTGGCCTTGCAAAAGTCTCTCGTGTTTGTGCACAAGGAACAGGCAAACAGATGGGCATCGTTTGTTATTACCTAGCCTCGAGCTCCTCCAACCTAATCATAAAATTCTAATTAACATCCACTTCACTAACAAAAGAACTCGCCAACATACACCAGTCCTACAAATAAGCAGACTTGTTATTAGATCCAACTCGAATCTATCCATTACTCCGCTAATTGACGTACGTCTGGTAGACGTATACCTACGTTTGGCAGACATAACCTCTTGAATACAAACATATCGAGTTCCGGCCGATAGTGTTCACTTATTTATGTACAATGTACATTCTTATTAGTAATAGGGGTTGTAAAGTTGAACGGGCGTAGATTGAAGTGGGTATGGTTAATAGAATCAGACAATAGGACTGAAAGGGGTGGAGAGAATGAAAAGACTAGCATTTGATACTAGTCCTGTTCTACTATTAATGTAAATGAGAAAGTCTGTATTTACGTTTGGATATTTGTTCATCCATCATGTTCACTTAATGTTTCAACCGATTTCAAGAAGGAGAAGGTTCTCAATGACTCCGCTAATAATGATCGGCATACAATATTGTATACTGATTTTGAAAATTCTTTTTGTGTTTGAAAGAGGTGCTCTTCAGAGGGGCTCTTCCGAGGTGCATTGTCACCAAGTAAGAATCTGATGACGGAATCCTATGGAAATAGGGAACTCCTCAAATATTATAGACATACATTTATTTGTTTACCCTCGCCCTGGAATGCATTGCAGCAATTACACCAATGGAGCACAAACTTACAAATACTAAGTATAAGTCCCAGGTTTCCTCACGATGTTTTCCTTCACGGTTGTCGGCGATGTCCAAGATAAACTTAGAAAGTAGGTACATATGAATTGAATAAGTCACATTGGTACTTGCCGGATTACAGCATACATAATACATATATACATACTTGCATTATTATTTCTACATATAGCGATTTTGGTATTTTCATCAACAATGCAATCATTTGCACTCAAACTGTATCATTTTGTGAAAGGCAACTGAACGAAACCACAGATTGCCACTGGAACTCCTTAATGATAAGTATGTCACGGGTATAAGATATCTCAACTATGATGAAGCATATACTTATAAATAAATGGTACTGATGAAAATCGTACCGTCCAACTGATCTGATGATGATGCCGGTAGGTAGGCACTAGAACTCTGAAATAAAACAATGTATACTGGTCGTGTTTGGGCTTATTATAATTGTCATTAGATCTGGCTATAAATTGTTTTCCAGGTAATTTGAGGTACCAAAACTAAATGGAGAAAAAGATTTTTTTTGCTAAAAAGGTTTTTTATTGCACTTTTTACTATTCTTTCCTTTAACTTTGTGATTGTTGCTGAGATGTAGTTGTCTGTGTCGAAGACATGTTTTTTATTTCTGATTACTAATCTGGCTTGTGCGTTCTTCTCCATAACAAGCTACTTTTCCGAATGCACGGTAGAGTCAATTTTTATTTCTTGTAAATTTTAATTTTAAGTTGTTTGACGTTCAAAAGTGCCGCTTGTTGGCCTATTTGAATAAATAAATTTGACTTTGTCTTTGAGTTGAACAGATTTTGATGAAATATAGAAAACAGGAAGGCATGTACATAAGGACCTTTATAATGATGATAGTACTTTCCTGCGGGTGAAGTCACTGCAAAACGATATACTTTACAAGTGTGAATTTCATTAGCGTCTTGGAATTCTGAGATATACCTAAGATTGCCATGCCTCTTTCCGAAGACAAGCAATCTTATTGTGTCCTGATACTCTTCAAAGTATGAGCATAGTGTAGCAAATTAAAGTGCGAATGAGTAACAAATTATAGGCACATGAGACTTTTTTTTTGTGTATGAATATATATCCAAACACAAAAAAAAACGACGACGACAAAAACGGTAATGATTTTGCCGTCAATTGTGGACTGACTATGAAAATTGTTTTTGTTTGAAAGAATAATTTCCGCAAGGGGTTTCATATAATTTTGGTGAAGATCTGATGAAAGGCTTTGCAGATATACAACAGAACTATTCAATAAATGACGGCAAACTTTCAAAACACAAAAAAACAGTTGAACATAGAACCTCCTCCTTTTTGGAAAGTCGGTTAAAAGTGAAAAATTAAAGGTTTACAAAAAAAATATAAACAAATTTCAAATAAACTCTACAAAGTGAAAAATAACTAACTTCGGCAGTTGGTGTCAAAAAACGAAGAAACGAAAACCGGAGCACAGCGTATGTATGTTAAAAAATAACTCGAATTGAATCTGTCTTTTTTATTAAAGATAGGCTCGCGCTTGACCACTGACTCACCTGATGGTAAGCAGTGATATGAACCTGATGAACCGACAAGCTGGCAACTTGGCGACGATGTTCAAGACTCTGGAGCTTTGGCTCGACCAATGCCTCGTTGCCGATGAGCCTCTTGGTCACTTTTTCGATCGAATCTAGTGCATCAAACTGGTATTTGGCAGATCCGTCCCAGAGATAAGAACAGTAAACCATGCAAGATCGAACTTGCGCTTGATACAACTTAAGCAGCTATTCTAGCCTTAAACCTAAACTTTTTGGCCTTTGCCTCAATGTATGGCCCAAAATTGAGTATCGATGTCAACGTACACCTCGGCAAGATGGAGCCGGGTGAGATAATCTCTTTTTAGCGGAGAAAAGACACGCCTGTGTTTAGCGTCATTAAACTTGACCAGATTGGCATCGCCCCACACGGAGGCAAAGTACAAGTTCAACACTCCACCATGGCCACACGGAGAGACCGGATCTGAGGCCTATTTTTGTTTTTTTTTTTTTTATTCGTATATTCTACCGCGGACATAGACGTCCGCGCCCTTTTTTACAGTATTCATTTGTTTAATAAATTATCATAATATTACAGTTATCGGACTCCTACGTCGGACATTATTTCTAGTCTTACTTAACTAACTTAAGTCTACGTGAGTTCATCTTTCATTAAATACTATAGGTTTTTTTTTTTTTTTTTTTACACACTGGCATTACAATTTTATATTTCTATTTTCTACTTATCTTTATATTATTAACTATTTTGTTTACTGGTTTCTATTGATACAATGCTTAGGTTATTTACTATTTTGTCTACTTATTTCTATTTGTACACTTTCGGGGGAGATGCATGGCAGTGCGCGCAGACCAGTCCCGGCCGACGGTCCCCGTTTTAGAACCCCGGTGTTAGGACGTTAAGCTGAGTATGACTGACTCGTTCCACCATGCAGCTTTACATGTATATTTTCATTACAGGATTTAGACAGGATGATGGTTTGGGTTTGGGGAGGTGTTTGGGTTAGAGATCTGAGGCCTATTAGCCCGTGCACTGGACAATTAAGTATCTCTCAGCAACAGTGCTATCTCCTGCTTATCCAAAGGTTTTAGCAGTTCGTTTATGTGCGGCAAGAATAATTTTGCTGAGAGTACTGCCCCTGCCGTGACACTTATCAACGAACGAAGTCTCGTGATATGATACTTGTTTACGTGGTTCCTAGTAATGATAGAGACAACCAACAGCTATCAACGATTTGTCAGATAAGAGGCCCTAGACAAAATGTGATAGCAAGATAAAAACAAGAGGCTGTCTATCCTGATACGTTGTTAAAATACACAAAAGAGGGATGGAACCGTAAATAAATTATCGGAATCTTGCATAATCCCCAGGCTTTCCTATCCAAAACGTGGGAGAACTACGAAATGGAGCACAAAAAGCGTCCATTCCCGAAACACTAAATTACGTTTTCCAATAATATATTCTGATAAACGTCTTTCCATTGCTGAGTGATACTTCAGACCGGGTCCATTTATCAATAAAAAAAGCTTGGATTTAGTCAAACTTAAAGGAGCGCGCGTTAGGGTGTTGTTCCACCAGAGGTAGCGAGGTAGCTAGATTGTGCGCGAGGGAAAAATCAACCAACGGGATGAATTAATTTTTCGAGCTTGGGATGGTACAGCTATGGGAAAACGGAGTTGGGTGTTTGTACATACAAAATTAAACTGACTTTCAAATCAAAAAACAAAGAAATTGAAAAGTAACTTTCTTTACGGAATTCGGTGTCTTTGGCACCTATTGTTATGCGTTTTTCGCCACAGACTTTCGAAAAAAAAGTCATAGTCGAACATAGAACCTCCTTTTTTGGGAATTTGTTTAAAAAAGCGTAAGATGAGTGCGAAGGATGCAAAAGAGGAACTGAAAATGTGTGCCCATAACTGAAAAGGCCAACACACCGTTTCACAGCTTTGGTGGAAACAATCACACATCTTCACAGCGCCGCTACATATTATCACATCGCTTAGCTAAAAGTGGAAAAGCTGCCTAAAGGACGGCCCTTTAGCATGATAAGAGCCAACTCATCTATAATGGGCTTTTTGTCGGCCACAGCTAGGATTAAATCGCGCAACTTTTCGGCTTAAATTGCGTTACGTCTGTTGTATGGGTGTATTTTTCCGGATAAATGTGTATTGGACGATATTTTCGCTCGTAGACACACAATGCGAAACGGACCTACGAAATGCTTGTGTAAGTATCTAAACAGCTTTTTCCTTATGGGAGTTATACTTTAAAAATTTCATTATTAATCTCTTCCCTGTCCAATGAGTCATATATGACTCAGTGATTGTTTAAGTATTGCGTCTGCTGTGTGGACAGTGAACCTGTTAATACTCGTATTTATTTGTTGCAGAAAAATTAATGATCTATATTTTTGAATAATTTAAAGCAAGAAATAAAGCAAGAGTGGTATGTATGGATCGTAGAAGGTGGCGTTCTATGTTTCTGCCTACCCCTATGGGAAAAAGGCGTGAGGTAATAAAAGTATGTGTACCTAAGTTTTAAAAGAATATAAGCCTATATATATAAGAAAACAAGCCACAATCTAAAATTCATTTAAATAATAATAATTTTAATCGATAATTTAATTTACAAATTAAATTCTATAATGAATTTATGCAAATCCTTATTTTCGTTAACGATACGGTTGAAGGTTCCCGCAGACACCCGCAATAGAGCTGAAGTTACTCTATAAAGAACAACATCTATGAAAACGCGTGTTTGCATTGTCGCTTTGTACTTGTCTTCGGAGCACCTGTCGATCATTCCTAGCTTTTCAACGAGAGAAACTTATGAGTATTTAATAATTTTCAAACTTCTTTCTGTGTTTTCAATTCTGTGACTCATTGCATGGCAATTATTGCTTTCAAATAAATAATACTACACTGTCCGTACAGTGCATATATCATATATTTCTAATGCAGCTTTTTACTAGTTAACTAGCTGTCCCACGCGGCTTCGCTCCCGTCAACTGGCTACCTACCTACCCTACCTACTCTACCCTACATACATGAATGTTGCGTAACATTAACCGCTTACGCAGCGCACGCTACGGAAGCTCTCGAAAAGGAATATTTTCCCGTTTTTGCAACATTTCTCATTTATACTCCACTCTTATCGGTCGTAGCGTGACGTTATATAGCCTATAACCTTCCTCGATAAATGGACTATCCAACACAAAAAGAATTTTTCAATTCCAACCAGTAGTTCCTGAGATTACCGCGTTCAAACAAACAAACAAACTCTTCAGCTTTATAATATTATATATATAGTATAGATTATTTCCTGTCTATCAAATGCATCTTAAATCCAAGTCAAACAAAGCATCAAACATAACATAATGTCAACAAACTCAGTTGATTTCGTCCTAACACACGACAAGCTATTCTCAGCTAATTACCAGCATTCGAAAAGTCAATAGACCTTGGTTCATAACAGACATACATCACATAACAGACAGTTATAACAGAAGACCAGCTCTATACAACAAGCGAAGACATTATACTCTCAGGCATAGACAAATCTTATGCTAGCAATTTGTTTCGAAACATAATTATACAAATAGAAGTTTTTGGAATAGTATTTTAAAACCTGGTTGTGCTTACAGCTAAGGAGTGGAATTCTCTGCGGATGGTCAGTGTCTCCTTATAGCTACATCCTGGCGGTCTAAAAAAATATAAAATTTAGTTGATACTACAAATTCAAACATTTTTGTAACTTAAGTTTTCTCTTTTTTTAATTTTCATTCTAGAAAACAAGGGTTGAAATTACATCTAACTGCAAAATAGAGAGCCTAGACCAAGTGACATGGTACCAGTAAAAATGGTTGTCAAAAAGTCAAAAATCGATAGACATGCACCGTTTGACATGCGTCACCGAAATGTCACCTAAGGCTATACAATTAACATTCTATCAACGAAAGCGTCGCGATAGCCATCGAAATAATGTATGGGATTGGTAAGTACTCTCGAAATGTCAAATGTCGAAATGTGATTTTCCCCTTAAATTTTGGCTTTTCAACCATCGCCATCGCTGACATCGAATGAGACTTTCCTAGAGCCTACGGTCAAACAATCATTTTGATTTTTGACAATCGATTTCACAGATAGAATGTCATTTTGTCTATAGCCCTTTGGATTTGAATATGGAATGGATAAAACCTTCGGCGATTTACAACTATAATAAACAAAAGACAGTCGCTCTTCGTGAAGCGTGTCTATGTGTGCGTGCGGTTTTGCTTTTTGTACGAATCCGAACTTCTGTAATCCATCCTTATTGTGGTTCCATGTTCCCAAGTCAATAAAGCGCTCAATTCTCCATTATTTGACAAGAAACCGCACTTGTTTGGCACATATATCTTCAAACATGGTTGTTTGACGAGGAACCCACGTTTACAATGTAAAATATAAGGTGTGGAAAATGTGTTTCGTGTTTGAGTTTCTGGGTTATATTCGGGGATTTTATTTCGAGTTGACAGGAACTCGGGAAGTTGGGAAATAAAGTGCCTTATGAATATTTTTTAAGTCGGTTGTGAAAGAAGTCTTCTTCTTTCTTTCTTTCTTAAAAAAAAACGTTGCCCCACACTAGCCAGAAAAAAACCAGAAAAAAAAGGGCCAGAGAAGAAAAAGTATCACAATACTTTTTCATAAAGTAAAAACCGAATTAAATAGTAAATATGAATCAATTACCAAATATCATGGTTGTTTGACCAACATTTGCGTCGACAAAGCGCCTATTGTAACAAACATCGACTATTCTGGCACTTTGTAATTTAGACTTTAAAACATGCGTGTAAACTTAAATTTGTTTTAATGTATGTTGAGCCGCGAAGAAAGGTCGTAAAAATTAATTGCTTTTTGTACACAGCTTTGTGAAAGCAACTTGAAGCATTGCATTTAAGGTTGAATTTGCATAATGTTCATTTATTTCAACTAAACTTAAAACAAAATTGTTGGTTGTTGTGGCGACAGTTTTAAGGGGAAGTTTTGTATGGGATAGTGTATCTAGTGTATTATTATCGAAGGCCTATAATGGCCTTGTTAATAAAACCTCAATTCTCTAGACAAGAGCCTCTGAATTAGGTTACCTATTCATGACTTAAAAACTCACAAACCATAGCTATTAGGAAACTTAGGTCCTGAGGCCCTAGAGAAGTGACATTCTGTCATCGAAAGCGTGGCGAAAACGATTCTCAAAAAGGCAAAACTGTATGGTATTGACAAGAGATATCGAAAAATCAAGTGATCAATCCCTTACATTTTGACAGTTCGACTATCACCTTAAAAGAACAGGGTTACCGACATAGCCCGAAGAATTGCCAATTTTAAGTGGCAGTGAGCAGGGCACATTGCTCGCAGAACGGTTGGCCGATGGGGCAGAAAAGTTCTGGAGTGGCGACCGCGAACCAGAAGACGTTGCGTTGGAAGGCCTCCCACCAGGTGAACCTATGACCTGGTGAAGGTTGCGAGGATCCGCTGGATGCGAGACACACGGGCCCGATCAATGTGACGATGCTTGGGGGAGGCCTATGTCCAGCAATGGACGTATTTCGGCTGATATGATGATGATGATGACTATCACCTTCGCTGACATCGAATGCCACTTGTCTAGAGCCTTTGGTTAGAGTTATGGATTTGCTTATTTCAAAAACCGCAGAAATTTGCCAAATGGTAGAAGAATTACTTCTACCATTTGGCAAATTTCTGCGGTTTTTCTTCGAAATCGAGATGGATTTGTCTGCTTAAAAACACGGCAAATGTTTGAAAAATCTCCGACAATTTTCCATATTTTCGAACAGTTTTTCTTCGAAATCGAAACTTCAAATCCCCGATGACAGTTCTCTAAATCGTCACAAGAACTTGGAACAGAAATAATTAAGAAAAGCCGTCGTCTCGAACGAGCCCTCAACTGGAGGGTTTTAACTTGAGAACGGAAACAAGAGATATGGAAGTGGAAATAAAAATGCGATTGGCTTTTGTTTCGACAGTCTTTTATTGATTTACTATTTTCTGTCAACGGCTTCGCCCGCGTGAATGTCGAAAATTATCCCATATATAACATATTCTCGGGATAAAAAGTTTCTTTTGTGCTATGCCAGACTATAGTGTCCGTGAAATTTCTTGCACATTCTTCTCCATAGAGACTTACTGTCGCTTGCAAATGTGCATCTAGATTCATCGTTTTTTTTTCGTTTAACAATTCAAAAGTAGATAAATTTTATTTGAAATAAACAATGCTTTTTTTACTTTTTATTACATGTCTCTGTGCCAAATTTCAACCAGATCCATTCAGCCATTTGAGCGTGAAATAGTGACAAACATAGAAACACACACACTCTAAAACATTCGCCGTTATAATATTAATGTGATTGATAGTTGGAAAATTCTTCAAACATAGCTTCTTTTTGAAAAATTAATTTCCTTGACAACGAAAAAAGCGCAATAAATAATCCTGAATAGCCTACATGGAAGGCATTGTCAGCGATAGTGTGTCACGCATTTTCTCTGCTGGACCCTTCTTTTAATGACTTTATGACCTAATAGTCCGATGGCCCATGGCACATCTAACCATCCGTTGCAACATATATCGTTCTCATATATTGGGCGCATATCAACTTTTGGAGTAGTAATTAACATTCAAAATATTAACAATACATACGTCGCCTGAAAAATATACGAGTATCTTAGATGCCTGACCTCTTAGTTTCTTTTGACTGTACACAAATACTTGCTGCAATTCTCGTAAAATTCATCGAATGCCTCACTTATGGCATTTCAAACCTTCGATTAATTTTAAGGTTAAGCAGTGTCATACTCAAAAAGGGTCCAATGAAACCTCTCTCTCACTAGCGCTAAACGATTGTGTAAATCAAGAACTTTACTCTTGAACTTGTGCCGAAACAAGGTCAGTGACCCTACCATGACCTCTTTGAAGAAGGATTTTTATATTTACTATTAGCTCGAGCTTTATCACTATCTATCCTAATGGTAAGCGATGACGTGGTCGGAGGCACGCTTGCCTAGAAGTAACCTGTACACTCTTGACTCAAAGACCCCTAGGTTGTAGCTATCAGGAAATATAATCTCCGGCAGGGAATTCAACTCTTTAGCAATACGCACAATGCATATATAAAATGCTTTGTGCGTACGGGTGCGATGTCTACTATGTACTGATGGCGTATTGTAAGGGCAGATGTATCTGACTTGTATATATCTCCCCATTACGCACAATGGAACCTTACTCTAAGAGCTCATGGTAGGAACCTAGTGATACTTTCTCCTTCCTTCCCGTTCCACTGATATCGACTTTGATTTTTACCTTTTTCTCGGTATTAATTTATTCGACTTCCTAAGCGGAGGTATTTATACAGAGATTTTCACTTAGAGGGAAAGGCTTTTGGCGCTGATTTTTAAAACTGTGATGATAAGGAAGACCTTTCCACTTTTTTTTACAATTAAACACTTGAGCCTTCTAGAAAAAGTACACATACACCCACCCGTATATTTGATTCCATATTTTACCATAATTATTAAGTTCAGTCCCTTTGCAAACATTTTTCATTTTGAAATTTTTAGCAGTCTAATATTGAGTAACAAATACTATTGCAAACCTTCACAATTATAAATACTGCACATCACTTAATCCATTAAACAGTTGATTTTAATTTCTGAATGCTCTGTCTAAATTCTGTTAATTCAAATTAAGTTTACTGCATCCATGAAGTATATACAGGTGGTATATATAAGTTACAGGAACAATTATGGACCCTGTCGGGCTCAGCAACATTCTAGATACAGTCAGTAACTAGGAGAGAGGAATAGCGCTTAATATTTTCCTAAATACTTAACATTTCAATTATCAATTTTTATTTGGTTTAATGTATATATCTATGTGTATGTGTATGTGTGTTTATGTGTATTTAACGCAGCCATCTGGTTATATTATCCAGCTTATTTGACGTATAGGTTATACCGCTCATTAAACGCCGGTATCCAATTAAATGGCTGAAAGACAAGTAGCCAAGTCATTGAGCGCAACGTTTGAACTTTTGAGAGAAGCGCAAAAATACTGAACTAAATTTGAAGCACTTGGCTGAGTCTTGGTAATTAATACGCCAACTTATTAAATGTTGAATAATTCTACTTCAATTAACCATCGGCCTAGGCATCCAATTGGATTAAATGGCGTTTAATGAACTGCCTAGGCGTCCAATTAATTAGCTGGCTAATTTAACCAGATGGCTGCGATATATTAAGGTACATTGAAGTATCAATAAAAATAAACTAAAATGAAGCTAATTGCAAATTCGCAAGCGTCAGCAGGTCTCTAAGGAGAAGAACGTGCATGAAACTCCACGGACACTCTTTTTCATCAATACATTTGAATTACAAATATTTGATTACACCATTCTTGTTGGAAAGTTACTTATTACTTGTTAAATGTGAGAACAAATTAAAAAGATGTGCACGCAAAAGCGTCAAGCTAGAGTAAAACCAACAACTCCAAAGTACAATAATTAATTAAAAACAGGCCGAGGCAGCCTAGTTATGACAGGCCCAACCGATGGGGCGCGTTCACGAATATGACGCATGGATCGGCACCACTCAGCTCAACCATCATGAAGGGAACCGAATGATCCAACTCATGATTGTGCTTCCATCAGAGATACATTTCAGAAAGCATGGAACACTCTTAACTGCCAGGGCACATTGAAGTCAACGAACGACATTTACAATAGGAACATAATACTCACATATGTGTTGTGCAGTTATATAATACATCCACATACATACTCAAAACTTCCTGATAATTTTCCTTATCCCAAAAATTAATCCCAAAACAATACAGCCCAATCAACTCTACCTTCTGACCTTACAAGAAGAAATAAACCCATTAAACCAATAGAATACAACTCCGAACTCCCAATTCCCACAATCATAGTAAAATAACATATCCATTTTTAGACCGCACTCCTAATACCGAACGACGTATAAGATTCTCTAATAATTAAACAGGCAAGGAGGGTAGTTCGATAAATAAATAATGACCTCGATAGGCTTTTGTTCCGCTTTGCCTCAGGAGGATTTGTTGGTGTCTGTGGCTATTAATGATTCAAATATCGAGGGTAGTTTGAATTAGATATGATGTAGGACAATGGGTAAGAATGTTCGTTTGGCAAAGGCATTTTGGGGGGCTGTCTTTATGTACTATAGGGGTCAAAAGTGCAGACGCACTCTACCAAAACAGAAAAGGCAATTTTTCTGTAGGCAGCAGAATTTCAACTTTTCGCGGTTAGTAGGAATAATCTATACTTTAATTTCTATACAAAATATTAAATCAGTTGTGGATAATTTAACTTCTTCTACAAAAACTACCCATTTGAGTTTTGGGAGAGTATGACTGCACTTTTGACCCTTGACTGTACAAATTTGATGATCAAAAAGTGCTGGCGCCATCAATCATAATACGCATTCCTAATCAAAATTTGGAATGCGTTTTATGATTGATGTATTAATGTAAGGGGTCGTTGCTTATTAATAAAAGGCGGACGTGTCAATCTTCAAAGTCAAACAACGCTTGCTGGAGTCGGTCCGTAGATGGATCACCATCCATGAACGACTGCAACCCCTTCGAGCTTCCAAAATAACGTTAAATCATTCCTCCAACTGTCATTCGTAAATATTTGACAGTCGTTACGGATAACCAGAAGCCAGGAAGCCGGACATCTATTTCTGCTAAGAAGTCCTAGACGAGTGACATTCTATGAGCGAAAGAGTGGCAAAATGTCAAAAATGTCAAACGGTATCGAAATGTTACGTGATCAATCCCTAACTTCGGCATTTCGACTATTGCCATCGCTGTCATCAAATGTAAGTGCCAAGATGGCCCTAACCGACTTGGTTGTAGAGGTTGGATAACCCCTCGCTCTAGTTAAAATACATCTTGTATTCAGCTGCATAATCGTCCATAACATAATTGAATTTTTTTTAGGTAGATTTACTGATTCGGTATTGAATAGTCTTTATTGATTCATTCTTAAGAATAATAAGATGTAACTCTTTTTGTAGGCCACACTATGAATGTTACTTTTAAAGAAGACATTGATAACAATACAGCCACTAACACTATATCATAGCGTAAAAACGTGTAATACAGAAGAATTTGTACACTGAAATACGGCAATAAGGCGTAGCAAAGCAGATTCCGAAATCCTGCTTACAACAGAATTCCGAATCGGATGCTAGATAAATGTTTGGCAATCGTAGGCGTATATCTGTGCCTCCCTTTCAGTAATAAAGCATAGATTTAGAAGGTTTAATATGCTGACTTTTTGGTATATTGGTCCTGATGGTGAAATCCTGGTCGTCATAACCTCAATTTAGAAATGTCATCTATCTTGTTTGACACAGATCAATAGAAGGCGTAATAGATAAATCTCTCGCTCACTCTCGCTCGTACTAAATACTAATTAGGAGTTTTGGCGGGAACGTGATGCCGTCTATGTTGCTTCTCTGTTTTAAATTCCGAAAATTGTGTTAAATTGAATATTAATAGTGTAACAATGGTGGTTTTTATCCTAATAATATTAGTGAACGTGCACGAGTGTGGGCAAATAAAACACAGCGGTAGAACATAATTTGTACATGGTATCGACAAAACTCCGTAGAAGCTTCCAATAAAGTTACCGCCATTTTATTGGGGCCTAACTATGACATTGGACTAAAATCTAAAGAAACTAGAACTACTATTCTAAACGTGACACTGGCTAAATGTACAAACCGTGCGAAGCCAAAACATTAAAAAATACTTATTTATAAGAGTAACTTGTGATAAATCTATATCTATACATATAAATAATATTGGAGTGTCTGTTTGTAATATTGAAATAACCGTTTTTACTACATTTATATGAATACGGTACATACACCAAAATAACATTTTTTTTAATTTTTGTCTGTCTGTCTGTCTGTTTGTTCCTGCTTATCTCTGAAATGGCTGGACCGATTTTGACAAGACTTTTATTGGCAGGTAGCTGATGTAATAAGGAGTAACTTAGGCTACGTTTATTTTAGAAAAAATCTTTTATTTTAGAAATGTGTTAGGTGGAATGAAGTTTGCCGGGTCAGTTAGTAATAAAATAAAACCATGAAGACCACGAAGGAGTTTAATTAAAAATAATACAGTTATGGGGTCAATTTTTCAGTAGGAGCCTGGAGCCTGCATTAGGAAGATTCACTTAGGGCAATATGTTCAATTATTACAACATGACACCTACTTAAGACCGAAGTGATGTTCGCCATACTTCGACCTCCACGCCTTTGATAACAAAAGTACCGGAAGGGATATTCCCTTCATCTGTTGTAATTAGGAAAACAATAGATCGGCGTCAAAATCTGATACCGCGACAGATGAGCGCAAGACGTAACGCAATTTTTGTGCATGCTCCGGCGTCCGTATAGTTCAAATTCAAATTCAATTTATTGCATCCAAAATGTACATACAGGTGTTAAATAAAAGTTTCAGAAACAACCCTGTCGGGCACAGCAACATTCTAAAAACAGTTAGTATCTAGGAGAGAGGAATAGCCTCCAATATTTTCCCTATTAACATTTTAGTTATATATTCCCTATGTATCTGTTTTTATTTGTTTTATTGTACTAATGTGTATGCCTTTTTATTTTAATTTTAGGTTATATACTACTGTTACTTATTAATTTATTCGTTCAAGTTTTTGTATTATATTAAGTATATTTGATATATATAGTTAAAATTTAATGAAATCTGTATTTATATTTTAATATTATAAAGCTGAAGAGTTTGTTTGTTTGTTTGAACGCGCTAATCTCAGGAACTACTGATTGGAATTGAAAAAATCTTTTTGTGTTGGATAGTCCATTTATCGAGGAAGGTTATAGGCTATATAACATTACGCTACGACCAATAGGAGCGGGGCATAAATGAAAACTGTTGCAAAAACGGGCAAAATTATTCCTTTTTGAGAGCTTCCGTTGCGTGCGCTGCTTAAGCGGTTAAAGTTACGTAACAATCATGTATGTATTGTAGGTACGGTAGGGTAGGTAGGGTAAATGGGTAGGTAGAAAGCCAGTTGACGGAAGCGAAGCAGCGTGGGACAGCTAGTTAATACATAAAATGTCCATATTATTACATTGCACCATCACGAAATTAGTATCAAACGACGCGCGTGTCATTTGCAACGACTATATTATTATAATAGTAACAAAATTTCATTCTTTACAAGATATTCCTAATCGCCCTTCTGTTTCGCCTTTCCTATTGGCTCTTAGGGACTTGTTTCGTAAACAAACACTGGCAAGTTTTCCCGGCATAGTTTAGTTACAAGTGTCGGGAATTCCTTCTCCGCTTCGAACTCGTAATTTAGTAATGTTCGTTTGAAAGGAGTGGCTTCAGCGATGATATAATGTGGGGCAAAATTATTTGGAAATTAAAATAACACATAGTATAACATAATCAGTCATCATCAAAGCGTTCGTAGCGTTTCCACTGCTGGTTCATAGGCGTCCTTTGTGTGAGAAAGAGAGTGGGCTATAAATCCACAACGTGGGCTCAGTGCAGTAGATGTCACGATATTTCTTAGAATTTTTAGTTCTAAGACATGCCGTAGTCCTCACGAATTCACGATGTTTTTCTTCACCGTTTTGAGTGGTGATGAAATGAATAACACTAAAACTCCTTCGAGCCCACGACCATCAACTCGTAAGCCTGTGTGGCTGTGCCCACTGGGTAAACAACGCTCATAAGACATTGCAAATAATCGTGTGTTTTAGAGACCACTGAATTTAATTTTGAAATACGTTGAAATAATTTTCATTGGTATATATTATCGTCGCATCCTGGGATAAATGGCTTATGTTTCAACCCCGTCAATCGCTAGGTGTGATTTTTAATGACATGGATAAAATGTTAAGTGGCTTTTACTTTTGACAGAGGATATAAGAACTGCCATACAAAGTGGCCAGGCTGCCAGTCTTTTGATTATAATAGTATCGCACACCGATTCGGAGTATTTTTAAACGCTATATTTTCGATAAGATAGTTTTAAGGCTTAATTAGTTAGATGGCTACCGCCAGATAACAAAAAAATAAAACTCTTTGACACCTGTCTCAGTGTATTCCAATATTTCAAAACGATACGAAAACAATGTAAAGGCAATGACGCTAACACGATCAAAATGTTAAACGTAACGGGTGTTCTTGACCCTTTCACATGGCATTCAGTAATGAGTTAATATCTCATAAACACGTGAACCGATTTACATGACTTAAACGGATAAAATGGTTCTACGCCCATACCTTTCGCTTGAGACCAGAAATTTATCAAAATATCTCAATAAACAAAAAATAAGTTACGTAATTATACTTTGTAGTACAATTCGGATCAATGACATTTATTTTTATATTATTTGACGGCGACTTTAGTTTAGTGTGTAAAGTTTTACTCTAATTAATTATTCATAATAAAATCGTGTATATAAGAGAGGCAAAGTTGCAATTCAGATAATTTACTCAAAAGACAATACCGTAGGAACCAAAGTTTGATAGCGACATACGAAGCCAGCTCTCGGCACAGGCCTATCAATACATATACATAACTCTATTCATGGAAATTTTGCCATTTCGCCGCATTATTGGAATAGTTTGACGGCTATACATAAGATATGTATAATAGATAACTTAATACTGGTAGCGTGAACCTATGCTATAGGTAGATATAGCTTGAGTATATTTAATCTACGAAATGTCATTAATCGTAACCGTTAGTCAGTGATGTTACCGCTAGTGATCGACACCAAACATACAGTCGCAGAATAAAAACAAACACATCTATGTCAATTCTTAAATTGCACCAAGAACAAGTTATTTGTTCAGAACAGTTCGTAAATTTGCTGACCTCGGTCTTTTGTCAAAGGCTAGCGTTACCCAGATAAAATATTGACACTCAGCTGCATTGGGGCCAGCCAGTCTGGTAAAAATCTAGTATCGGTTGGCAGGAGGAGGAGCGGGAGCACCATTCCCATGAAAAGGAAACGCACCGTTTTTAAGAAAACTAATTATTGTAACCTAACCTCAAAACACTTTAAAGTTTCTTCTGCATCGTCTCCAGCGCTGCGGGAGGTGCAACCCCTTCGCCCTTATGTAACAAAGGATAGGCACCCGTGCAAGCCGTAGTGAGGCTGGTCCCCCCAAGCGACTAGCAAACCGAAGCTGTGGAGATCAGCTTATGTTATGCTTTGTTACAGCGGGCGCGGGTTGCTCTCCCTTCGCGCCTCCGGTTTTTATATACACTCTAGGGGTAGCAGCTAAAAGACTACGTGAAGTCGGGGTGCCCCGATTCGGTTTTGGAATAGATTCGACCTATATTAACCATGAAGTGGGGACACTAACTTTCTGAGCAGGATTTCTGGTTGTTATAAAAACAAATAAAACAGCAAAAAAAACAAGAAACGCACATTCACGTAACTCGGGAATCGGAATAAACGAAAGCAAATGACACTGGTACATGTCAGACATGACGCAAAAGACGTATATTTTTTTTACTTTCCATTTCAACAATTTTACTCAAAATATTACACCACAGATAAAATACCGGTACTGATTTGGTTGTCAAACGTTGTTTAACGTTTCGTTTTCACTTTTTACCTGATAGAGGTGAGACACATTTTTTTGTTATTTTCTCGATTGAAACGGAGTTCGTAATCGCACGTTATACTCGTAGTTCTGATTTGTTTGCGGGCTGAGGGATTAGACAGAAAAAAGTGTAAGAATAAAAAAAAAAACTATACCTAAAACCGACAACTTTCTGCAGCGATTTTTGAGGCACTTCCCGCAGCCGTATTGCTTAATGAATTCGCACGGCCGTCAATTTTGAGAATATGCATCTATAATTTTAAATACTCTTTTTATACATATTTGCGTGCGAGGCACAGCGTGCTGCATGCAGGATAGTACAAGCGAAAACCCGAACAAAAGGAAGACGCGCCGAAGAGAAAGCCGGAGGCGCACGAAGAAAACTGAAGACGTACGAGCGCGCGCTGACTATACACATACAGTACCTAAGCTAGCAGCCACTATCGTGTGTTTATACTGAGCATCAGCTGTGTTCTTGTTATTTCAGTTTCGTCATATTTTACAAAACTGAAAGACTGTAAATTTAATTAATCAAACTCCGTTCAAACCGGGTGTCCATAAGACAACTCTCTCTTTTTTTTTCGCGGTTTCAATGTTAGTCCCATAGTAAATATTTTTCGTGATTATAAGGACATTGACCCCTTTTCAGGAAACCACATCATAACCAAACAAAAACAACAGTACATCTACCATCAATTCCATCCAAATCCTGCCATACAAATGACACACTCTAGTTCCCCCATCAGCCATTTATTTCTTCCACCTCGGTAGCACTGACAGTGTGCTTACAAACATAATGTTCATGATTTATTTCACGGTAAGGTAGCCTAAAAGCATTTCGTATTACAGGTAAGTTATGGAAAACCATGGATGTGTGCCCATTGATGGATTCATTTTGTGATTATTGCTAGTGGGCATCTAAAACCCGGTCAAGTGCGTGTCGGATTTCGCAGATATAGGGTTCCGTTCCAAACCGCAAAATCAACTTGGTTGTAATAGGAAAAATCAAAGAATAAATGAGATGTATCATCATCATCTTACTACCTTTATCCCATGTTACTTGGGGTCGGCGCAACACGTTGTCTTCTTCCATACCATCCTGTCCCCCGGCACGCTATCACTGACGCCCTTTTCTTTCATATCACTCCTCAAACAAACCAACCATCTTTTCTTTGGCTTCCTCTCCCTCTCATGGATGTCCACATTTATATTCATAACTCTTTTAGTAACATGCGTTTCATCCCCCCTAATCATATGACCATACCAGGAGTCCAGGACATACGGTTTCCTTTCAATATATTGGTATTTATTAGAAAACTAAACGTAATAATAAAAATCGCCAGATTTCAAGTTTCCAAGTCAATGGATAGTTAAAAAAAATTCGGTACAAAAATTTTCTTTCGCGCCTCCCGTTATCTGTGTGGGAGACACACTTAAAAAAAAATCAACTCGTATGGCTTTAGGTCAACAAGATGTTTATACTGTGAAAATTTGAAGACTAGCTATAAAACCTGTGTGACAGACAACGGACAGACAGACAGACGGCAGGTGAATGACAGCAAGAGGGCTCCGTTTGGACCCTTCGGGTACGAAACCCTAAAAATTTGTGATTTGAGCTTAATCAAATCCACCTATCTTTTTCGCAATAATGTTGGAATCGGCTTCCAGAATAACCAGATGAAACTGAATACAAGTAGTTCCATGAAGCTACTGCCTGTCTATTCATGAACTGGGGATAGAAGTTTGAATAATTATTACTGTAGGACGAGCTTTGAAGTGCATTTGTTTTATGCAGCTTTTTGGCACGGGCTGGTCGATACGGTGATACCTGAGGAGGCCTATTTTCATCAGTAGACGTGTTTTGACTGAAATGATCAAGTGGTTTGGAAAAATAGTTTGTAGGATCATTTATGTACTTTTTGTATTAGAGTGTTATTTATGGCAGGGTTTAAGAAATTATAAAACTATAGTTAAGAACACTTTCTAAACATCTAGCGTACAGATATTTATCAATATTTGTAAGTTTAAGTATGTTTTCTGAATTTAGTAAATAGTTTATGAATGACCATTAGGATGGGAATTGTAGTCGGAAAATTACCGTACTTTGTAAGATATTGTTAGTAGTATGCCGGCGACTAATTAAGCTGGGTTGAGGGGCGCAGGTAACGACGAGATGTCCCGTTGCACGATGTTTAAAGAGCAGTCCTATATGAGAGTTGATGTAAGACAGACCTCTGTTCATAAATAAAGATCTTGTACATTTATAATAATTCCTTGCCCTGCGATTTCTTTACTGTATCTAACGTTTACTGTATCTAACATTTCTTTACTGTAACGTCTCGATACTACGGAGGCGCTCGTGGCTAAATAATAACAGCCGCACGGTTCGATCTTCAAGGTTAAGCAACGCTTGACGAGGTCGTTCCGTGGATGAGTGACCATTTTCAACATACCGAGTTTCCTCCGTGCCTCGGAAAGCACGTTCAGCCGTTGGTCCCGGCTGTCATTTGAAGATCTTTGACAGTCGCTACGGGTAGTCAGAAGCTTGAGATCTGATACCAGTATTGCCAAGGGGTACCGTGTTACACAGTTACTGGGTTGTGGAGGTCAGATAGGCAGTCGCTTCACGTAAAACACTTGTGCTCAGCTGAATCCGGTAAGACTGGAAGCCGACCCCAACATAGTTGGTCAAAGGCTAGGCAGATTGATTGAACGTCTCGATACTACAATGATGATGATGATGAAGATTTCCATAAGCAAGACTGCCGTCAGATTGTATGCCTTCTGACTACCAAAAGGACTGTAAAAACTCTACAAATGATATTAACGTACCTACTTTCCGAGGCACGGAGGAGTATCGGTGTGTTATGAACACGAATCCACGGACCAACTGAACTGATTATCCTTCAAGATCTACATGTGCGACGGTTATTACTAAAGTATTACATAGGTACATTTGCATGTTGCATATGCATTTGCATATTTAGCCCCTTTTCACCGGTTATTGCATATTTTAACCAAAACTAGTGCTGTTGTGAGTGAATATTTTCGTGGATATTTCGAAGGTCCTTTCCTGCTTATAATAATGTTTTTAGCGATCAAAATAGTTTTTATTTATACTTTTGTCCAATAATGTTCGTAATTACAATAAATAACAAAAAATTACCCAATACCTTGTTGATTTTTAACCGACTTACCAAAAAGGAGGAGGTTCTATGTTCGACTTCGTGTATGTGTTTTTTTTATGTTTGTTCTTCGATATCTCTGTCAATTGTGGACCGATTTTGAAAATACTTTTTTTATATGAAAGAGTATGTTTCTAAATTGGTCCCATTTTAATTTGGTCAAGATTTGATGAAGAACTTCGAAGATATACAACAGAACTCTTCAATAAATAACGGAAAATCTCTCGGGAATGCTGCAATCGCATGTCTGTTTATTGTTTATACCATTTCATAACATAACATCACGCCAGTACTCTCTTGAGGCGTACGGAAATCTCTCATTTCACCCTTTATGTTCAAGTTTCATGATATTCGACTTAACTATTCTGGCGTTAAGGTAACGTACTAAACAACTTGCCTATTAGGTAGGTACAACTAAAAACTGAAAATAAAAAGCTTTTTTACAAAAAAATACTACCGACTTCCAAATAAGAAAACTACAAAGTCAAAAATAACTTTATTTTTGGAAGTCGGTGTCAGTAACGCAAAAAAATGATACCTACGAAAGACACCGACTTCTAAAAATAAAGTTATTTTTCACTTTGTAGTTTTCTTATTTTGAAGTCGGTAGTATTTTTTTTTGTAAAAAAGCTATTTATTACTTAAACAAAGGTAACTAGGATTTTTATTTTTAAATGTTGCTTATTTTGACACCTTTCATGCGTATTTTAAGTTTTCTTCATGCACACTTCGAGTATTTTATGTTGCATACGAGCAGTGGTAGCCCAGTGGTAACGGCCCCGAATTATGGTCGTGGGTTCAAATCAGGCAGACGCTTTACTTTGTGTAAATTATTTCTTCACCATTCACCACTGCTCTAAAAACGGTGAAGGAAAATATCGTGAGGAAACCGGTATGTCCTAGAACCAAAAATTCAAAGATATGTGACATCCACCAACCCGCACTGGGCCCGCGTGGAAGATAACGGCCCATTACCTCTCTCACAGAGAGGAGGCCTGAGTCCCAACAGTGGGTACATTAATAGGCAGATGTTGATGATGATGTTGCATATAATCCGGACTATATTTAATATTCTGATTCTCAACATCAAACCCGGAAGCAAGGTCATTACTCGACACGAACAGCTTCTCGAGCACGCCCGACCACAGGAAACAAATAACACATAACAATCTCACTTAATTACTACAAAGAGGTTAAAATCATTTCCTTCGAATATCCCTCGCTAGGGACGAAACTAAGAAAGCAACCACTCGTTCGGATTGGCGGCCTTAAGGATAAGCTACTGATAACAGACGCCGATAAGGGAATTAAATTACTTTGGCGTAACACCAATTACTATTTGGGTTAGTGGCTATAGTGTTCTGTGTTCGGGGAGAAGTGTTGTTTATGTTTGATTTCTGTAAGTTAATCTTAGTTGTAGAGATGGCATTGATAGGAAAACGTTCAGGGAGTGAAATGAGTTTTAGGAATGATATTGACTATAATATCGTAGGGTACTCTATTTTACAAGCTTTTTATTAACTTGCATTGTGTGCATGTTATAAGCTTTTTATTAACTTGCATTGTATGTATGTTACAAGCTTTCTATTAACTTGCATTGTTTGTATTTAATATGTAGGTTCAGTTCAAATCTTGCAACTTAATTTTAAATCAGTAATCCTCAAACGATTAAGATGAAAATTTGCAAACATGTTTGGTTTAGATGACAATGCACAGTAAGCTAACAAGCTTGTTTAAAAAAAGTTTTTTCAACATTTAAACTTACATACACAAGACACCCATATCCCGAACAACTGAGAATATGTAGGCCATACAAATATTTGTTCCATGCAGGATTCGAACCCGTGACTCGCAGTGCACCAGCCTATCGCTCAACCACTGCGCCGACCGTGTCGTCCAAAAAACTTCGGTCTGACACTTTTGAATAACCATAATATAAAGGAGCTTTTCATAAAATCTGTGTGTGGAAGTAGATCAACATCCGGTTTAACGCAAGTCAAGGGATGCGAATCTTCAATAATTGTGTGATAATTTTTGTTCCAGAAGCTGAGAATAAGTTGAAAGTCGAACAATTGCTATATAGTAAAAAAAATATCATCATTTTCATCATCAGCCTATTAATTTGCCCACTGCTGGGACACAGGCCTCCTCTCTGTGAGAGAGGGAAGGATAATAATTTGAAGGGATTCTCTTGCCTTTCTTGCCTAGCCTTTTCCCAACTATATTGGGGTCGGCTTCCAGTCTTACCGGATCCAGCTAAGCACTAGTGTTTTACGTGGAGCGACTGCCTATCTGACCTCCACAACCCAGTAACTGGGTCTCCAGTCTGGTCCATCCGAACGAGTGGTTGCTTTCTTAGTTTCGTCCCTAGCGAGTCTGGGTCCCAGTAACGGTATCCCTTGGTAAGACTGGTGTCAGATCTCAAGCTTCTGACTACCCGTAACGACTGTCAAAGATATTCAAATGACAGCCCGACTGTCCAACGGCTTAAAGTGCTTTCCGAGGCACGGAGGAAACTCGGTATCTTGAAAATGGTCACCCATCCACAGACCGACTTCGTCAAGCGTTGCTTAACCTTGAAGATCGATCCGTGCGGCTGTTATTATTTAGCCACAAGCTAATAATTTTAAGGGATTAATGATTTAAATTTACCTTATTTCACTAAAATCATCTTAATTTATGTGTATTACCAAAAAGATAAAACTACAAAGAAAGTTATATTCATATCATAAAAATTGCAGTACCTAACATACTTTGAAACATACCTCCTTAAGAGCCAAGTTATCCAACAAAAAGCATGTCCCTCTCATAATTAAAGACAAACTTATTCTGCTCACTCCGTAAGAAAAAATATGGCGTAAAGATATGGCTACGAGCTGCTATAACCCAGGTAGTGGCAAGCTGGCATCGTTCCAACGCTTTGTACAGTACGGGTACATTACGTACGAGTTTTCTATTGCTCTGCAAACATACTTATTATTTGGGTTACTAAGCGTATTCAGATGTACTTAGTAGTTCTCATTTGTTTTATTAGTCGTTCATTTGATTTAGGAGCTGTAATTATGCGAGTAATAATGAAGAGTATTCTTATTCTTTAAGACATTATATCATCGAAAGCTTGCTGATAGCGATTGTCAAAAAAAAGTCGATGCCTTTGGTAGGTACCAATTATTTTCGTTTTGGACACCGACTTCGAAAAAGAAAGTTATTTTTCACTTTTTAGTGTTTTTAATTGGAAGTCGAGTAGTGTTTTTTTGTAAAAATGTTTAAATTTTTATTTTCACTTTTTAGTTGTACCTAATAGGCAAGTCTTAAGAAAAGTAATTATAATGCCAGAATAGCTTACCCGAATACCATGAAACTTGAACAGAACCGGTAAAATGAGAGTGTACCAAGGTGAACTGTACACATATACGTACTCCTATTTATTGAAGAGTTCTTCATCAAATCTTCACCAAATTAAAATGGGACCAATTTCACCCTATCACACAAAAAAAAAGAATTTTCAAAATCGGTGCACAATTGACGGAGATATTCGTGAACAAAAAAAAAAAACAAACATTAAGTCGAATATAGAACCTCCTCCTTTTTGGCAAAATTGTATGGGATTGATATTGACAAGAAATATCGAAAAATCAGGTGATCAATCCCTTAAATTTTGACATTTCGACTATCGCCTTCGCTGACATCGTATGTCACTTATCTAGAGCCTCCAGCTTAACTTAAACATTAGAGTATGTTTGTCTATCAATTGCTAGTTACAGATGTCTGGTGTTGCAAGGGCAACGGAGACTTTGGTAATTTGATGGTTCACTTGGACCTCGATTTGTTATAGTACTGCTTCTTACTGATAACTCCCTGCTGGGTAAATATCTCTTCTCATACATAATGTATTTGGAAAACGCACATGGTACTAGCCTGGATTTGGTTTTATAATCTTGTGCATGACAGGCGAGGCCACGTCACTGGCCCTTTTGATTTAACAAGATCAGACCTTCTAAAATTACTCAAAACACGAGTAAAAAATAACTCTCCGTAATTTCAGATAGAAACCCACAAAGTACCCGCATGTAACGGATATGAGAGCGTATACAAGCCATAAGGAAAAAGGGAGTTATTTTGTAAAAGTAACATTATATTCAGCAATAAATTCTCGTCAAGTTTGGCTGTCATGGGCCGGAAAAAGTTCATGTGCATTCATAAGTAATGTACCAACAACTTCTAAGTGCTTAAGTAGGTTATAAGATGCAGTATGGGAAGAGCCATCTGGTTTATTTTTCTCTTTGATATGACATCACGTCATCATACGCCGAAAGATTCATTGTAATGGTTCATCATCACCAACCACTGACAATCACTGATTCCCTAGCAATAGGCTTGCCTAAACTGGGCAATAAGTGAGTCAAAATCCTCCATACTTCTTCAAGTCCTCACCATTCCTCACTATTTCATCGACACGTGAATGTTGAAGCTATCCAGCTGCTAGACAATACAGACTTAGTGTGTAGGCTAAAAAGAATGAAATCTTTTGAATAAGTTTAGTGTATAAAGTGAATAATAGTGACAACGCTGTGCTATACATGCAACACATGAACATAGTGTTTTTTTAAATTATATCAGACTCTAAGGAAGTGCTACGGACTTGTGTAAAAGTGCAAGTGGACATTATTTTTAGTTTAAATATAATCTATCACGTAACATATTAAGTTAGAATTAAATTGCTTATTAATATTTTAGGCTAGATCGTAATTAATTATTAAGAATTTTGTTCTATCTATTAAAGAAAAAAAACTATTTCAAAGTCAAGGCAAAAAATAGATGTATCTTCTGCCCCTAACTACACCGACTGTCAACTCTCCAAAACCGGAAGATAGCATCACTGTTTGCGTCAGAAATAGGTACGATGATAAAATAAAATGGCTATAAAATATAATGAGGGGAACCGAGAATTGGTCTGGTCTGAAAATAAAAACCGGCCAAGTGCGAGTCAGACTCGCGCACGAAGGGTTCCGAACCATTATCGCAGAAATCAGCAAAAAAATCACGTTTGTTGTATGGGAGCCCCACTTAAATATTTATTTTATTCTGTTTTTAGTATTTGTTGTTATAGCGGCAACAGAAATAATAATAATAATAAATAATAATAATCATTTATTCACCATACACACATGATTTATGACACAATAAATATTTGTACAAAGCAATATTATATCTACATAAATCTGTAACAGTAATGTAACCCTGTCTCCTAAACTAGGTATTCCTGTATCTTAGGAGACAGTGATTAGGCCATACAGGGCGGTAAATTATGTAGCTATAGCTGCAGCCAGAGGGAAGCGCGAAAATAGTGTCTTCATGTTATGTATGTGTAACAGTGTATAAATGTGTTTGTTAGTGATTGTGTTGTGAGTCTGATTGTGTACGAGAGTGATTATGTGTGAGAGAGGTGAGTATGGAAGAAAGTATGTGAGAATGAGTGGATGTATGAATGTATCCAGGTGTGAGAATTACTAGATGAGTGAATGACGTAGAACTGTGATATGGGCTTTGGGATTAACGTAAAAATATGAGAAGAGACTCCGTAAATGAGTAGTCTCTACGAAGAAGCCATTCAGTCAGTTTGTTTTTCAGATTATGGGAGTTCATGTCCGTTATTTTTAAATTCCTATTAACTGTTTTATACAAATGCAGGCTTAGGATATAATATTGGTGTCGAGCGAAACTGGTTCTGTGCTGGGTCCTGGGAAGTGCTAGGGTTCGTCTATTGCGGTCCGGCGGAGGAAGGGACTTATGTGTCCTTAAAATAGACTTGAGCACAAAGAGCTGCCGTACTGTTAACACTTTACAGTTAGAATAGAGCTCAGTTGTTGGATATCTAAAAGGTTTTTTGGTCATTACCTTTAGTATTGCTCTTTGTGCTCTCTCGACTCGAAGAAGATAGGTTTTAGCCGCTCCACCCCAGACCGTTATACAGTACCCCAGTATAGCTTGGCACAGAGAGAAGTATATCATCTTTAGAGTGACAAGGTCGGCAGCAGCTCTAAGAGATTTGAATATGTGAATTAGACGCATTGTTCTAGAAGTTAGAACTTCAATTTGCTTGTCCCACCGCAGTCCGCAGTCAATATGAACACCCAAATACTTTACGGAACTAGAACGACTTATAGTGGGACAAGAACAAAGTAATGAAGGATCATGACAGGAGTGGGCTCCAAGAGTGAAGTCAGAACCAGGAGAACTGCCACGTCTTAACCCGAAAGGAATAAACGTAGTTTTGTTTATGTTTAGCGTTAGCAGATTAGAGTTTAGCCATAACATAATCCTAGACATAGCAGCCTCCGCACTCTCCCTCACCACACCCCAGGCTGGTCCGTGTACTACAATTGCAGTATCGTCAGCATAAGCGTAGATATTGCAATTAGGGAGGTTCATCTTACATAGGTCATTAACATAAACCAAGAATAATGTAGGACCAAGAACACTTCCCTGGGGAACGCCGTAGGATATGATGTCTTCGTCACTTAGGTCAGCATTTATTTTGACACACTGCCTACGATTTGTAAGGTAACTGCGAAATAAATCCAAAGTAATACCCCGAACACCCACGTCTTCAAGCTTTGAGAGGAGGATGGGAACAGAAACTGTATCAAATGCCTTTGAAAGGTCTAGAAATATTCCAAGACATTTGATATTATTGTCTAGTTTTCTAGCAACCGATTGCGTTAACTCCAATACAGCATCTTCTGTAGATAAATTTGACCTGAAGCCGTACTGGTTGCTAGAGATAATCTGGAATTTATCAAGGAAGCGTCTAAGTTGGTTGTTTAGGATTCTTTCCAGGACCTTAGAGAGAGCCGGCAGTACTGAAATCGGCCTATAGTTGGAGACACAGTTTCTATCCTCGCCCTTGTAAATCGGGTGAATAATAGCCTTTTTAAAAGCATCAGGGAAAATGCCTGTCCTGAGGGAAAGGTTACAAAGGAAAGTTATATGTGGAACCAGGACATGTCGAGTATATTTTAATAACAGAGGTGACAGGCCGTCCCAGCCCGCGGCACTCCTATCACGTAGCTGGAGAATAAGGGCCTCGACTTCGGAATCACTAACCTCGCAAAGAGCGAGGGAATTGGCTTGCGCGAATTGGGGCCTGTGGTCAGGGGTGGAAAGGTGTGAGGCTGGCATATTAGAGGCATGCTGCTGTGAAGTGATGTTATTTGCTAGGACGCTGCCTATTGAGCTAAAAAAGTGACACACCTCATTAATTGAGGACCTGTGATCACCTTTCAAATCCAGCAGTTCAGAGGGACCACTGCGCGGTTTGTGCCTGTGTGTGATTGAGTTGATTGCCTGCCACAGCTTACGGGGGCAGTTATTGGCTTTCTTTAACTCATTTGTGTCATAAGCTGTTTTTAACTTCCTAAGTAAATCGTTGCAGAAGTTGCGGTACCGAGTATAGGTATTTTTAAGGATTATATTGTCTGGAGATTTTTTGGCGTTAATATGCATTCTATCCCGATTTTTTATGCATCTTAATAGCCCTGGAGTAATCCAGGGTTTTATAACATGTTTTTTCCTGGGAACATTTACCAGAAGTGAGTGCTTAGAGACGATGGAAGTAACAATGTCCAAAAATATATTAGTCGATGTATTGACATTCTCAGTCTTATACATTGGTGAGAAGTCTAAACTCTCGAGATCAGTAATTATAGCTGGATAGTCTAATCGAGTGACTTTGTGGAGAGACTTACGCGGTGGATCAAAGTTAGAAATGTTTAAGAATATTGGTTTATGGTCTGTTATGTGTGATTCTAAAATGAGAGAAGTGGATGATAGGTTGGACTTAAGAAAAATATGGTCTAAGCATCGCTCCAAACGAGTTGGGGTGAGATGGGTGGGCAAGAGTCCATGGGAGGCATTTAGCATCAGGTAATCGACAGTTCTGTCACTTCTGTTGGTCGGGCACAGATCCAGATTCATGTCACCCATAAGGACGATGTTAGAGTACCGCGAAATTCCACTATATACACCGTCCAGGTGCGATAAGAAAGAGTTGAAACTGCTATTTGAGTTAAGTGAGGGAGAACGATAAACAGCAACTACTGCTAATTTACTACTACCCAATTCACATACCAGGCAATTTCCTCCCTCAAATTTCGGTTCCCGCACAGTAGCCTGTAACCCCAATCTGGTGTATATGATAATGCCATCGTTTTGGTTGTAGTTAGTACTGGAGGAGTGACTTAGAAACCCATCCAAAACAGGTATACAGACAACCTTACTGAGCCAGCATTCAGTAAGAATCACAACGTCGTAGCTGATTTTTGTTAGGTTAATGAGGACTTGTAGGTGGTCAAAGTTTTTACTGACACTGCGGATATTTAGATGTAGAAGGTTGAGGTTGCCAGGAGGAGATGAGATAACATGCTGTCGACAGTCCTCTGGTAAGCAGGTGAAAGAAGTACCCTTACACGTGCTGGCATCAATTTCTTTTAAAATGTCATTTATATTCGCCATTTGTAGTTACATATAAACAATACAGTTGGGTAAGTGAGCAAAACAATTTCCAAATACAGAGAAAAACAACGAGGTTGGAACCTTATGGGTACATAGATATTCACTGGATAATAATTGACTAGTGTAATGGTATATATTGAGAGGTGTGTGTATTTATTGTTATGTGATGTTGTGTGAGTTTGTAAAAAATCTAAAGTAGAGAGTAATTGTAGTGTTTTGAAAAAAGTGAGAATGTATCGGAGAAGAACCATTAATAGGAATAGAGCATGGTATAGTCATTTACATTCAATATCTTGGAAAGACTGTTCGGAGTTTATCAGTATATGCTTGTCGCCTTCCTGTTTCCTCAAAAAGATATTTCCATTGGAGACCCAGCAGAATTTGTATGCGTGCTTCGATGCAAACTCTCGGGTTAGGTGGTAAAGTTTTCTTGCACTTAGAGGCAGGTGCTCGGCAACATAAATTGGTTGGGGCTTCCCAGGCATCCCAACGTGCGAGGTATTGAGTTTCTGATCTCTAGACCTGCTCTTGTTAAATGAACGCACTGCCGATACGACATTTTGCTTGGTACTTACAGTAGCAAATTCAGTAATAATAGGGCGCGGAGAGTTAGTATTAGAGGGTTTCCCGGGTAGGCGATACACGTCACGAATACCGGAGTCACCAATGGGGGTTCCCAAAGCCTCACAAATCTTGATCACTGTCCTCGAAAGACTGGAGCTGGTTTCGGCGTCAGCAACAGGAACGTTCCGAATTTCGATGGCAGATGACCGAGACTTAACCTGTTGGTCAACAATCCTCTTTTCAAGATGTTCTATATGTCTTTGTTGCGCATCCCGTACTCTCTTTAGATCTTCTATCTCCTTCTTCATATCCTCAAACTTCAAACTGAGGAAACTCACGGATTGGATAATCTCTTCGTTAGATTTTTGGATAGCCAAGTTTTGGGACTTAATCTCGGCAACATCGGACATGAGTACGGCCATTAAAGCAGTCTGCTCAGCTAACGATTTAGAGATGCAGGGGTCTTGTACATAATCTTGAGGAGGATGAAAGCAAGGGCCGCCTAGCGGAGAGACAGCTTTCCGCGGGCGTTTGCTACGGGATGCGTTTACAAAGCCACTATTCGAAACAGCGGAGTTAATGTCAGGCTCTGATTTTGTTTGCGTGAGGCTCAAGTTTACTGTTGGCGTTTTTGGCGACGTGCGCGGGATACTCGACATTATGGCTAAGACACTTTACTCGTTGCAAGGCGAAAGTTGAATGGTGTAGCTAGCGGTACCGGAGCGGCGGCGTAGCCGATCAGTGAACTCGTAGCAGACTCGTAGGCGCGTAGCTCGTAGCACTGATAAGCGCGCGCGCAGCCGCGTAGCCGAGATGACGTAGTTCGCACCGAGACACTGTCGTAGTTTGACGCTCCAAGTACTGGCACAGTTGGCGCGGCGGCAACACACACTGCCCACCGAGTCAGGAGTCGCAGGTTCAAATCCACCAAATCACAGTCACTTTATGATTGCCTAATTAAGTAGCAACCGGCACAAAAATGTCTATCCCGCTCTAGGACCGCCCACTAGGCGGTGACCATAGGTAAAAAGACTTAAGGAGTGACAAGGAATTCAAATACACAGGTCACAGCCAATCACCGAATTTAATTATCGGAATTTCTCGCAAAGTTTAACACACGTCCACTCTGAACTGCGCACGAGGGCCGAATGAAATACATCATCTGTGAAAATTTCAACTGTCTAGATATCACGGTTCATGAGATACAGCCTGGTGATAGACGAACAGGCAGACAGACAGACTGACGGATCGTGGAGTCTTAGTAATAGGGTCCCGTTTTTACCCTTTGGCTACGGAACCCTAAAAATGGCTCAGTTGAAGAGCTCATGCCTGAAAACCTTTTCTCCCGATCCGTATGTAGTTACGCTTATCATGAGTGTACCTGTTGGTGTGAACCATTTGTTTGGTTTTAAATAACCGCTGATGGTTCTTAATAAGATACATAGTTGGAAAAGTTTCCCTCTTGAAGAGTTTTTTACAACCTTAATCACTTGGCATCTATTTCTGTTGAATTTCAAGAAAAAGCTGTTGATATAATTTTGAACCAGAAGTTTTGGCTAATTATTAAGTAACCAAACTGTTATTAGGAAAGATTTAAAAAAGAAAAGACATTAAAAAATTATAACTATAAGGGACCTTTCTGTTGGCGCGCCTCGATTTAAATTGCGTCAAAAGGCGATATCGCGAACAAATTAAAAAAAAAACAAAATTCAGATCCAAATCGGTCGAAACGTCCATGTGAACTTACTTGCAACTTTGTTTATTAAAAAAATCGCTTATCGGTTTGACATAAATCGAATCGCGTCAAACTAATAGGAATGTCTCATAAAGTATAAACCAATAATTGGTTACAAGCCAATTCTCTATTTGTGGCATATTGGCTAGATATTACAAATATTTATATCATAAGTGTTATCATCTTACCTCTCAAATCCCATACTATTTGGGGCCAGCGTTTTCTTCTTCTATTCCCCCCTATCAACCATCACGCTATAATTTCATCATTATTTCAACTGAAATACGTTCACTGCTGAACACAGATCTACTTTGTTTTTGTTCACTGGGGATTCCTACAAAAGGCGCCTGGAATTTTGGGGCAAAGACCAGGGAGTGTGGGATTTTTACCTCACTAAAACCACCCAGGTGATCACCACGTAGAAGGGTCCCGTGTCCTCTCAAATGACCACCACGGAAACTCCTCGGTGCAAGGCCTGTTAAGACACATACCTAGGGAGACTAAAAAGCGCCAACCCTGAGCCTCGCTGTGCACTGCAACACGTGATCATTGTGCCACCGTCTTTCTTGGAATCACTTGGTGGGCGAACAGAGAGAACCCCGGAGGCCAGCCTTCCTGTAATGCAGGCAAGGTTTTTACCGTTTTAAGCTTCCAGGTGGTTGCCTCCACGACGTCTTCTTCTCCTTCGGCCCTTTCACGATCCCGCTCGGCGGCCTACCCCAAGTGTCACCATCGATCGAGCCTGTGCGTTTCCCATCCAGCGAATTCACATTATCCTTTTATTTCATGTCACACACACCCATTTATCTTTTCTTCGACGCTTCTCTCCCTTTCTTTCTATTAAAATTTACATTTATCAATCTTTTATTCACGTCTCACCCCTCCTCATCGCATGAGGAGGAACGATGAAAAGGTAAAAACCAATCAAAACGTTGTATTTATTTTACACAAAATAAACACAGTGCAGTTCAGAAGTATTCATGCGTACAAAAACTAGCTAGCTAGCAAAAGGATACCGAAAATACTGAAGCCGAACCAGCATGGGCCATTCTGTAACCGAGATCTATCAGATCTGTCAGTCACTCCAAGTATTCCAATAGAACGGAACATAAACCAATTCGTCGGTTCCGAATACAAATTTGAATTTGGAACGAACGCTTTGTAGCGTTAGAAAGTTTTTCGTTCAAAAATATTGATGGCCGCGCTCTAAATTCAAATATGTATGTACGTTACATACATTGTATTTTATTTTTCTGTTATAAAGTATGCCCGTGTGTTGGTAGTTTTATAGTGTTTGACAGTAAACTCCGTTGTAGACAACAATAAGCCCAACTAGGAGATGCCCGCGACTTTGTATCTCATACAAACTTCAAAAGAAATCCACATTTCCTTTTATGTACGGAATCAAAAAAGACCACATTATTACGAGTATATCAAACAAAATCAATAATAGATTTACAACCGTAAATGCAATTTAAAAAGGAAAGAAACCATTTTGAAATCCACGAAAGCTAATCCGCGCGCAAAAATATCGCATTCAATAAACGGTAAATTTCAAATTTTAAATTCCGAAGTTCGAATTTTAGAATTCGAATTTAGAATGGGAAGCGTTTAACTCATTGGTTCCACGTTTCCAAACGGTTTCGTTTATGACCTAGGAGGTTTATCTTTATGGTCTTTCCCTTTTAGAAGGTCAGCAAAGTTTCTGCCCATATCAAAATGATGGACGAAATGGTGAAACTGTAAAAGGCATCAATAGCTATTTTTGCTGAATCGCTGATGTAAAATACTATTTTATTTACCTAGTGATAAAAGTTTTCGCTATAGATTCTCATTTCGGGTTTCTACTAGCCGTAACGAAAAAATGCATACCTCAATTATTGTAAACACCGTCTCTCCTATTCCAGGTTTAACTCATCGGCTTTCGGTTACAAGTCTCCCTTTGACAGTCAAAAGTAACGTCGGACCAATGATCGACCGCAAAACAAAAAAAGTCGGTGGCGTTTTGAACTTGGAACCTCCGAGCGATCGGGTCCGAATAGAGGAGATTTTTAATCGAAATTTGATTGGTGTGCGAGTGTCAACCACAGAACATGTAATAGCTGCACCCGTCTAGTCCAAAGATTTGAAGACATGTGACATCCACCAACCCGTACTGGGACCACATGGTGGATTAAGGCCCACTTCGTAGAGAGTAGAGCACGCAGGAACATTTTTTTTTATGTTGTGTATTAAGCTGTGGCACAAATACAATGAAACAAAAAATACAAGCTATATGGTATGCTTATTTTTTTTTCGTTTACATCGTGATCAAATGATGACAAAGCAACTTAGTGGGGTCTGATGACCTGTTACACAGGTTTTTTCTAAAACTCTACACGAGGCTTATATCACAAGATAAATTTAAGACCAAAACAGTGTGTAAATTGCGTCAAAACCATTATGTGAAAAACAAATAAATAAATTAAAACTACTAATTATAATTCATTAGCAGAGCAAAAATTTCAGCTGTCATGCCATTGTCAGAATTATCACAAATCAGTGTCTATGGAAATTCACAAACGCGCTTGGTTTGTATGCCTATATGTAGTATAGTAGTATTATACTAGGTGCATCGTCCTCACGTATTAAACTAATGTATGTATGTAAATATTGTAAAACACTATTTTTTAAAAGAGTAAGTGTGGAGTTTCTTGACGGTTCTTCTCCATAACAATCTACCTTTGGGAATGGACAGTAGAACCAATACTTATTTTTAAATTTAAAGTTTCGACGATCCAAAGTGCCGCTTCAAAATAAAAAAATCGGCCAAATGCGAGTCGGACTCCGCACGAAGGTTTCCGTACCATTATCGCAAAAAAATCACGTTTATTGTATGGGAACCCCACTTAAATATTTATTTTATTCTGGTTTTAGTATTTGTTGTTATAGCGGCAACAGAAATACATCATCTGTGAAATTTTAACTGTCTAGCTATCACAGCCTGTTGACAGAAAGACAGATAGTGGAGACTTTGTAATACGGTCCCGTTTTTACCCTTTGGGTAAGGAACCCTAAAAACGACTTTGACTTTATGGAAATTTTTGACAATGCCGTCTCTAGCTGTGACCGCTAAGTCGTATCTTTACTCTGTGGTATGAGAGTATCAACGGATTTGCTGGTAGTTGCCAAGAATTATTCGTTTCGGCATTAATAGAGTTTTGTGTTTTAAGCCGAAAACGTTCAGGATTTTTTTACTTTGTATGGATATTGGTTGAAGAGTAGTATTTTGTGCAGGTAATCGTTTTCGAAGTACATGCACTGTGTAAAGCTATAGGTATAAAATAAAAATAGCTTTATTCATTCCATATATACGTTTAATTAAAGTTTTTGACTTATAAAAATAACAAACAATAATAAAATCAATATGTTTGTGCCTTGATTGCAATTAATTTGATAATATTACATAATGTAAACATTCTTTTGCTATGAAATCAAGAAATATTTAATAATCAATTCTAATACTTATCTAATTTATTCATCAATTTTCAATATCTAATATAATAATCAATTTCAATATATTATTTAACAATCAATTCTAATATCTGATTTAATAACCAATGTTCAATACCTATCTTATTTACTAATCAATTGAAATTCAATCATTCATTTAATCTAATGATTCAGGATTTAATGTTCAATTTTGAATCAATTTTTCAATGTTCAAAAAGTAATAAATGAATAAAGGAAGCACATTGAGCAATCCAAATTTATACCAGTTTACAAACCGTAAATTACAAACTCTAAATGTTTTATCTAAAAATCGAACTGCTTATAAAAATTGTTTATAACAAGTTATACCGCACGTTTTATTGTGTTTTCAAATTTACAACCGCTTTTCTTTGTCGCAGCGCACAATTTTTAACAAGCGTTGCAATATTCCTCCTTGTATCGTCACTGCACCGAGTGAGGGAGCCCGTCCCTTCAGCGGAATATGACGGATCTCTTGACAAACAACCGAACGTACATCGTTACTTGGAAGAAACAAAGTATTGTAATAGTATTGGAAAATTGGTGTGTTGACAAATTTGTTCTTATTTCAAGTTGAGGTAAAACAAACCAGTCCCGCAATATTAAGGTACAGATTCAGAAGCTGATTTTAAAACGAGAATCACGTCTAAACGGCTGGTCGTATTTTTTTGGAAAAATTAAATGTTACATTACACCATTTTCTTAATAATTTGTTTTATGAACATGTTGAGTTTTATTCGTATAACATAGTGTAATTAATTTGTAAAGTTATGTCTAATACGGACAAAAAAACGACAATCCACCAAAACCACCGGGCGTATTTTAATGAAATTTTCACCATCTCAGAGACAATTGAAGTATCCACATTTTGATCTAAGGCTTTTTTTTAAGTCATACAATAATAATGAAAGTATAAAAAGCTAAAGTAATTTTGGGTCGCACGGGTGTGAAACGAGGGCGCGTTTTGTACCTTCACGGTCATTGGCGGCTGTCGTCGTCTTAAGAAACATTGGCATTTTAATCTTATTCCAAATCAGTCAAAAACTTCTAATTTCCAAACAGTTTCACGTGCTTATGACATTGACTGTCCATGAGATGAATTAGGGACTTGAATTTTTACGTTTTCATTTTAAGTAAGAAGATTTGCCTGCAGTTCTAATGTTATGAAGTATATTTGAATGATCGCATAAATATGTAACAAAGAGGGACCTCTTAAAACGACGCATGGTAAAAATAGGGATCGAACGACGCACGAAGCTTAGTGAAATCACTAATCAGCTGAACCGAAAACTGTACTAGAGAAAAAAAAAGGATTATGTTACGATAAAGACTTAACTGCATATTTACTACAGACTTAACCGGAATTTAATGTCCAATTGACCAAACAATGTTAGTTACAACGCTATGAAATCTGTCAAGATTAAATCCTTAAACTTACATTTTCCTATGAGCTTTCCCACGAAGGAACTACACAACGCTACCTGCCACGATTCTCAAATACTGCTTATAGTGCTGTGAAAATAATCCCGTACAAGCGACAGACATCTGTTGTGTAGAAGTTTATATATACGTCCATACCACAGACATAAATCTAACTAGATGACGCGATTGTATGTACTTCGCGTGACAAAAAACGAACTAAAGTTACGAAAAATGATCGTAATCTGAGCTTTTCATTTAGTACTATCGACACCGGAAATCCTCCCATATGAGCTGTAAAAAATTTATAAAAAAAGTTGGCCGAGGCATTGGTAATGTTTTCTTTCATTGGTAAGTAAATTTGTTATTACATTGTTTGTGAAAAAGTGGCACGCTTGTTTTTCATACAGATGGAGGGACTTGCGTTATCTATTTAAAAGTATGTCTGTGTTCCATACCAAGATAATCCGTGACGATGAATATAGTCGGATAGATTATAGTTGGACCATGGGACAGATCTGAGCGACAACAATGTACAGGATGGAACCGTAATAGTTGGAAGGTCTTACGACTATTGGTTGAACTTATCACAAATCAGAAATTGGAAGGGGATGTGTTTCGGTAACTCAGTAAAATATTCATGTCCATTGTCCATATCGAATTATTGCAGAAATAATAACTATCTAGGTAAATTCTACACTTAAAGTGACAAGCTTTTATTGGTGCTGGTTTTACTTTTTAATGTACGTAATATACCTAACAACACACGCTCCTGTCCTTTGGGGAGAAGGATTACATAATAGTACACTTAATATTCTCTAGTAATAAACTATAAACGTTAATATGACTTGATATCTTGCGAAAAGACGCAGATTCATAGATTAAAATGCGAATTACTTTTGAACGGTAAAACCGATGTCAATCAAACATAGCTAAGAACACTCTCGACAAATTCACCTTTCAAACAAAAACAACTTAATCAAAATTGATTCATCCGTTTAGGAGCTATGATACCACAGACAGACACACAGATACATACACCATGCCTATTGTCATCAACCAGCACAAATCTAGATTCTGGCTGCTATTAAGAAATTTTAGGTAGAAAACACAATAACAGTTTACCTGACTTGGAAATCGAACCCAACAACTCATGTTGATACCAATTACAGTTCAAACCCTTCAATAGGGATGTTTCCTGGGTAGCAAAATGATAATTCCGTTAAGTCCGTCAGTGAGATTGTCAAATAATATTGTACCTGTATTTTTATCAAACATATAAAAATTAACAAAGACAAAGCGCATCATAGTTCAGGTGTGGGTGTGCTTGAGACGTCACTTTATCAGTATAAAATGTATCACACCGTGACGTCACATGATGATTCAATGCACTGTATCGTCGTATGTTTTTGTTTACTTGGCAAAAGAAAAAATACGTGTCCAATATTTTTAGATAATCTAACTGACGGATTAAATACAATTTTTTTGTCAACATCCCTATTCACTTGGGAAGCGTTGGGCTTCCGGAATTCCAAACCTATTAGGCGTTCAATGTCAAACCACTATTGCCATAACTCCCTGTACACATATTCTATGACCTACTTCCCTTAGTTGATCGTGTAACTATATTTACCCGCTAGAGAGGATTAGGAAGTATAGTTTATGTTATGACCCAATATCGGTTATATTAAAAGAAAGGCAGGGTGAAAGCTTCTACGCTTAGAGTAAGGAGTAGTCCATTGGCTCATATATGTATTCGAGAATATTTGAGTTTGAAATCTTTGGTAATCTTTCAGAAGGGAAAAGTACTAATGAATATGAACAAATTTTTATGAAGTGTCTAAAAGTAGGTTAGGTATGATACGTGTAGTGATAATGTAGATAAAATAATATAATTAATATTACGTGGTCACTCACAATGGGCCTCAACAAGAGAAGAAATGTAAATATCCGCAGTGGGACCAAAGTTCGAAGTTCGAAAGATCGAATAGTTGCGGAACTTAAGTGGCAGTGGGCAGGGCACATTGCTCGCAGAACCGATGGTCGATGGAGCTGAAAAGTTTTGGAGTGGCGACCGTAAACCGGAAGACGATACGTTGGAAGGCTTTCTACTAGTTGGACCAATGACCTGGTTAAGGTTGCGGGAATCTGGTGGATGCGAGACACATGGGATCGGTCAATATGGCGACGTTATGGGGAGGCTTATGTTTAGCAGTGGACGACTTTTGGCCGAAATTATGATGATAATTAATATGCCGAAAGAATAATGAATATAATATATATAATTATAATGGCTATAGAGGTACTGCATCGTAGCTTTCTGTCAGTGAAAAAATTGCGTCATCGAAAGAACGATTTTACAAACAAACGTCACAAACACAGACAAACATCGAGAATATTTTGCTTATTTGTAATATTACTTTACATTTCTCTCAACAAAAGGCTACAGAATTCTTAATTAACTATACCACGAACTATCAATTATCTGGATGCTATCGAAATTCCTAGAACATTGTATTGAATTATCTATTACCCAATTTTAGTAATATTAAAATAAGGCTGGGCAACATTTCTATAGATAGTTCAACTCGTCTTTGCGCGCGGTGCTATGTGTAGGTAAGCACGTATGGGTGGTTATTTGCTCTGACGACGACTACCGCGTCACTGCCACACAAACACTTGATATATAATTACAAGCGCACACACACATGTTGCTGCGCGCACAGATGATTTGAACCTGTTCAACTATCTATACCATAGTATATAGTTTTTTTTCTCTCATATGGAACTATACAGTTTGACTTCATATCCATTAAGTAGGTTGTTTTATTAAATGCCTAAAGAAAAAGAATTTATTTTCAGTATTCCATCAGAGAAAAAAAAAAGTAATAAAATCAATAGTTCTAGGCACAGCCATAAATCTAACTAGATGACGCGATTGTATGTACTTCGCGTGTCAAAACCCGGAGTAAATTTACGATCAATGATCGTAATCTGAGCTTTTCATTTAGCATTATCGCCACCGGAAATCCACCTAAATCCAGAAAAATGGCTTTTTTATGCCATATTGAGCTGTAAAGAATGTATAGAAAAAGTTGGCCGAGGCATTGGAAATGTCTTCTTTCATTGGTAAGTAAATTTGTTTTTGAAAAAGTGGCACGCTTGGTTTTCATACAGATGGAGGGACTTGCGTTATCTATTTAGATTTATGTCTGTTGCTCTAGAGGTTACTTCCTACAAACAAAAAAAAAATCATTCAACCTTTTAAAAAATTTAGATTTTTTTATGTTATAATAAAACTGTGGTGCCAACTAAATAAGCAATTGTTAAATAAATACCTAAATTATTGGTTTACATTTTAGATCACTCGCAACAAAAGGCCTCAGAATTCTTAATTAGCCGTATACACCGAAATAAAATTTAGATTCTCTGGCTACAATCTTAATTCCTAAAGCATTGTAATTTATAATTAACCTATGCCTATATTGAGTATACCTGTGTATATGTGTGAGAACATAATTTTCATTTACCGCTCCGTCTCGTAGTTAATCCTATGTCGGTAAAATGAGAGGCGCGGTTGGGTTATTATAATAATACTAGATACGCTTCAGGCTTCGTTGGAGTGTCGTATGTTTAATTATTTTCTGATATTAATGTATGCTGATAATAATTATTTGCTGTAAACTGGTATCTCATGTAGAGGTCACTCCTAGGAAAAAAAAATCGTTGTCGACTGCATTTACATCATTCATTTGTGATCAAACTCAAACCCAACACCACACCTAACATAATACTAGCATATAGACGCATATACAAAGAAACCGTGTAACTAGCGTTTTTCGTCTGATAAAAATTGATTATTTATTGTGTTAGGAGCGACTTGCAAGTAAAAGGATGTACTCGGTTCGTGAATACATTTTTTTTAATACAGCGACGATTTGTTTCACTGTACCAAAATGTGTTACAAAACTAATTAAAATAAAAAACTTTTTTACAAAAATTACAACCGACTTCCAAACAAAAACACTACAAAGTGAAAAATAACTTCAATTTCGGAAGTCGGTGTTCCTGTTTACGTTTCTTTATTTTTTGACACCGACTTCCGAAATTGAAGTTATTTTTCACTTTGTAGTGTTTTTGTTTGGAAGTCGGTTGTAATTTTTGTAAAAAAGTTTTTTATTTTTCACTTTTTAGTTGTGGTACATAATGTACCAGTTCTATAGGCTAGGTACCTACGCGTATAGTGCCCAAAGTGAAGCTAGAATAGATTAACCCAATAACATGAAACTTAAACGAAACCAGTGCAACAACTCTCAGTATACCAGGGTGAACTATTCACACCTGCGTACCCCTTAAGAACGTACCAGTGTGATGTTATGTTATGAAATGGTGTAAACAATAAACAGACATGCGATTGGATCTATCCAGAGTGATTTGCCGTCATTTATTGAAGAGTTCTGATGTATTTCTCCGAAGTTCTTCATCAGATCTTGATGAAAGTTAAATGGGACCACATGACAAGCACCCGCTTTCAAATTAAAAAAGAATCATCAAAATCGGTTAGCCCAATAAAAAGTTCTGAGGTAACAAACATAAAAAAAAAAAAAAATACAGTCGAATTGAAAACCTCCTTCTTTTTGCGAAGTCGGTTAAAAAAAAAAAAAATACAGTCGAATTGAAAACCTCCTTCTTTTTGCGAAGTCGGTTAAAAATCGAGTGAATGCCTTAGTAATTTAAAACCACGCCATCGCGCATTGCAATCAATTTTAAATGATCAATTCGAATAATCTTTGAAATTTTAATTAATTCCATAATTTTGTGCTTATTATTATGTGATTATTTTGTGATTAACTCTCCAATCACACAAGAAAATATTTTTTTTGATCGTTTCTGTCAACTCAATAACAAATCGAAGCTTATCACGCCATCTAGTGCAATTTATTTGAACCAAATATTCTTTCTTCGCGTTGGGTGCCCGTGCCAACACTAATCCTAAACTACCTGAAAGTGTACGCAGAGTTATGCTACACATATTTCTGGTCATGTTCAAATTCGATGTTAGTCATCTTCATCATCAACGTAAGTAGATATTATATATATATATATATTTGTATCTGTATCTATTTATGATTTATTTTTATGATTATAATTATGTTATTTTAATATTGTGCACTGGATTGACAAGTTTTACAAACATTACGTGATTTGCATTTAGTTAATGAGTGGTACAAACTTAAACAATTTACAGAGCCACGCTTCGATTTTATAAAATCGAAACGAACTTGCGGTGAACCCATATTACTCGTATTAAATTGTTGACAACGAAACAGCTGATGTTTACTTTTCTTACAAAGCGGGCAGTTAGTTTCCGAAACCGGTTCATTACTAGAAAATAAGGTCTTGGAAGTACCTTGCGTGTTTTGTTTACGTGAATTTGTCATACTATATTTTGCACGCGGCTCGCCTGTGAATTATTATATTGTGATTTTTCGAGTACTTTGACGTAATCTTGAATAAAGGAGATAAATTCCTTATAAAAAGTAAATTCTTCCCCCTGGCACTATTCTCAAACTGCTGTAGTGTTTGGAAATCAAGTTTCCTCAAACCGCAATGCAGTAATACAAAACCTACCTCTTTTGTCATCATTCTCTGTCACTCTAGGGTTTACTGTAAAAGACTCAACATTGAATTAAGCTCGCCTTTGTTCTTGTACTTTATTATCACAATGTATTGATTATTGTTTTTGGTGTACAATAAAGAATTAAGAAATCATCTTTTCAGCCAAAAGACGTCTACTGCTGGACATAGGCCTGCCCAAAACGTCGCCGAACTGATCGGTCCTGTGCGTTTCGCATCCACCAACCAATAACCAAGAACCTAAGGTTACCGAAGTGGGCAGGGCGTCATTACTCGCAGAACGGATGGCCGTTGGTGCCGAAAAGTTCTAGAGTTCCGCCAACCGCGTACCAGATAACGCAGCGTTTGATGGCCTCCCTCTAGGTGGAGCGAAAACCTGGTCAAGACTGCGGTAATTCGGTGGATGCGATGTTACAAACCGGACACAAATACAGAATCCGCATTACAGCACTGCTACTAAATTTTATAATGATAACAATAACAAGACAGCATGTCCTTGCTTTGATGAAGTGTTGTTCAATCTGACAGCTTGCAATCGACTTCCAGTCTTACCGGATGCGGAGTACCTGTTTTGTACATGGAGTTACTGCATTTCTGAACCCCACAATCCAGTAACTGGGTAACACGATACTCATTGGTAAGAATGGTGTCAGGTATTCCGGCTTCTGACTATCTGCAATAATATTAATAATAGCATATTTTAATAAACAAAATATTAATTGCAGAAATAGCACAAAATTGTACTTAAAAACTATCTCTTACTTGCTCTGCAAATTGTAACCGACTGCAGTCAGCATACAAAACAATGCATCAGTAATATCGTCACGTTTCCTGCACATACTTGGAATTGTGATTATTAAGGACCCCTCAGACTGATACAACGTAACAAAGTCAAAGTAAAAAGTATTTTTTGACGTGATAACGTCTTTAAAATCGTTTTAGTCGGGTGACATATTCAGAAACTTGTGTCACACCAAAACCTCACGAGCGCGATCGCAGGTATAACGAGAGAGAGACGGACCGATCTCCCGTCTCATCTCGAGCGCTGCCAGTCATTCCGTGAAACTTGTCAAGCGGAATCCTCACGAGCGGAGGCTGGCATAGCGTTCGAGTGAGTGGACCGATCTTCCGTCTCTCTCACTCTAGCGGCATACAAACGAATGGAGATTTTCTCGTGCGGTTAAGTTTTCGTTGAATGTTTGACGTTATCACGTAAACATCTCGATCGTAAACCTACTTTACAAACAACCAATTTTTTTTTTTAAATTTATATTAGGCCACTAAGCGGCACTTTTGAACGTCAAAAATTTAAATTAAAATGTAATAATAATTGACACACCGTACATAATTACAAAACCAACTTTTTACAAAAATATTCTACCGACTTCCAAATAAGAAAACTACAAAATGGAAAATAATTTCATTTTTGGAAGTCAGTGTCTTTGGTTGGTACAATTTTTTTGCGTTATGGACACCGACTTCCAAAAATAAAGTTTTTTATCCACTTTGTAGTTTTCTTATTTGGAAGTTAGATTTTCCGTTATTTATTGAAGAGTTCTGTTGTATATCTCCGAAGATCTTCATCAGAACTTCACCAAATTAAAATGGGACCCATTTCGGAACATACCTTTTTTTAAACAAAAAAAGAATTTTCAAAATCGGTCCACAACTGACGGAGATATCGGTGAACATACATTAAAAAAAATACATAAGTTTAACATAGAACCTCCTCCTTTTTGGTAAGTCGGTTAAAAATACCCATACGCATAGGTAACGATTTATTTGAAATGGCGTTGTCGCATTGTCGCATCGCTAGTCTGTGGAAACTTTTAAAATCTATATCAGGATTGGCAGCACCCAATTTACTTTTATTCTTAAATAAATAACAGGCCAATTAATAAATCTGTACCAAATTAAAATAATAATTGCACAAATGGCAAAGTCTTGTACTTGAAAACTATCTCCTACTTCGAGCTCTGCAAACTGTAACCAAGTACAGTCAGCATACAAAACATTGCATCAGTAACATCGTCACGTTCACAGCAATATTGTGAATTAGTTGTTTTTGTGTGACGACGAGAAGTGGGCCAGATGCTTATTAAAGTTATGACTAGACTTAATAATAGGACTTGTAAGTAGGAGAATAAAGTGGTGTCTTGGAAAGATTGGTGGAACAATGTGCTTGAATGATTGGTGGAACAGTGTGCTTGGAAAGATTGGTGGAACAGTGTGCTTGAAAGATTGGTGGAACAGTGTGCTTGAATGATTGGTAGAACAGTGTGCTTGGAAAGATTGGTGGAACTGTGTGCTTGAAAGATTGGTGGAACTGTGTGCTTGAATGATTGGTGGAACAGTGTGCTTGGAAAGATTGGTGGAACAGTGTGCTTGAAAGATTGGTGGAACTGTGTGCTTGAATGATTGGTGGAACAGTGTGCTTGGAAAGATTGGTGGAACAGTGTGCTTGAAAGATTGGTGGAACTGTGTGCTTGGAAAGATTGGTGGAACAGTGTGCTTGAAAGAAATTTTACTGTGTATTCAGTTGTTTATTACGGTAACGTACCCATAGGGTAAAAGCGGAACCTATTACTAAGACTCTACGATCCGTCTGTCTGTTTGTCTTTCTGTCTGTTTGTCTGTCTGTATGTCTGTCACCAGGCTGTATCTCATGAACCGTGATAGCAAGACAGTTGAAATTTTCACAGATGATGTATTTCTGTTGCCTCTATAACAACAGATACTAAAAACAGAATAAAATAAATATTTAAGGGCTCCCATACAACAAACGTGATTTTTTTGCCGTTTTTTTGGGATAATGGTACGGAACCCCTCATGCGCGAATCCGACTCGCATTTGGCAGGTTTTTTTTTGTTGTCGATAGGCTCGCATTTGACTACTACCTCGCCTGATGGTAAGCGATGATGTGGCCTACGGTGAAGCACGCTTACCTAGAAGAAACCTATTCACTCTTGATTTAAAGACCCCAAGGTTGTAGCTATCAGGGAATAAAGACCCCGGAAGGGAATTCCTTATTCCTTCTCCTTGGTTTTTTTACTAATAGTTTTTTTAGCACAGCTTACATTTGTTATTAAAACGTCATTTAGGACCATATACCAAGTCATGTCCTACAACACAACTCCACTTCGAAACATAAAATTGACGCTTATATAGCTTGTTATTGATATATGATTAATGCTTATGTCTTCTCTGTATGAGAAGAGGCCTTTTTCCTGCAGTGGGACGATAAAAGACTGGTATTATTATAGCTTGTTGTTGTTTATTAATTTTAATCGAGAGGTATTCCGTCCTGTTACGGTCATCAAGAGGACAGTAAGTAAGAAAGTGCGGTTTTGAGAAAATGTCGCTTAAAGTATTTGATTTCAAAAAATATATTTCTCCTTCCTATTGATAAATGCAACATGAGAATCGAATAATATAGTTTTTATATAACTTACTAGCTGTCCCACGCGGCTTCGCTCCCGTCAACTGGCTACCTACCTACCCATTTACCCTACCTACCCTACCCTACCTACCCTACCGTACCTACACTACATACATGATTGTTGAGTAACTTTAACCGCTTACGCAGCGCACGCAACGGAAGCTCTCAAAAAGGAATATTTTTCCCGTTTTTGCAATATTATTCATCTATGCTCCGCTCCTATTGGCCGTAGCTTGATGTTATATAGCCTATAACCTTCCTCGATAAATGGACTATCCAACACAAAAAGAATTTTTAAATTCAAACCAGTAGTTCCTGAGATAAGCGCGTTCAAATAAACAAACAAACAAATTCTTCAGCTTTATAATATTAGTATAGATTAACAAAAAAAAATTGTATTATAAAAAAGCGTGGTGCGCTTTTTAAGATATTTTCAGATGACTTCTTTGCCCAATATCTGTCAATAAAATATTATAACAATTAACATCAAGCACCCCACGCTTTTTTACAATAATGTTTTTTTGTTAATCACACTATTCTTAATTTAAATTTATTGAAAACTAGCTTCTGCCAGCGGCTTCGCCCGCGTTTAAGTCGAAAATTATCCCGTGGGAAAATATTACCGAGATAAAAAGAATCCTATGTGCTATTCTTGAGTATAATCTATCTCTGTACCAAATTTCATCCAGATCCGCTTAGCCGTTTGAGCGTGAAGAAGTTACAATCATACAAACACACACACACACACACACACTCACAAACTTTCGTCTTTATAATTGGTTTTCAATTAAATCGGTTTTTTTTTTAAATTAGATACTTGTCCGTGACAACAGACCTTGTATTAAAAGTTTGTACAATTAGTATGCACAGAGCATGACTTAACATTTAGCTGCAGTACAACTTTTTTGTTTCTAGAATGAACAACTGTAACAAGTACACTAACTTTAACCGCCAAGTACCTACATAAGGAGTGTTTTTATAAGTATGTCATGTTTTGATTTATTATTATTATTTATTTATTTCAGACAATTCCAGCCCATATGTTAAACATGATACATTAAATTATATTATACACAGGTAAAAACCCAAAATAAAAACAATCAATAATTAAATTCAAACAGTCAAAAATTCATCAATATCATACAGTCAAATTATCATAAAAGCAACAATTAAAAAGGTCCAAAAATTATAAAAATGGCAGAAAATTTATAAAACAATGTCAAGTGTAAAATTGCCAAATGTTGAATGTTATAAAAATGTCAAAATATTAAAATTATATAAATTGTAAAACAAAATAACAATTTGTTTTTCTCTTTATATGTTAATATGTTTTACTATTACCTTGCAACAAGAGTTTATATTTCAGTTTTTATTTAGTCGATATTCTAAAAAGCATGCTGTGGCCTCCTATAATTGAGAGAGTGCACTTGTCATTACTTCGTATTGATGATTCATTGTGTTTTTGTGTACACCTTTCGTTAGAGATCCTGAATAAATAAATAAATAAATCTGGCCAGCTTTTTCTTAACTAAGTTGGGATCGCCTTCGTGTCTAACCGGTTGCAGAAACATTCCAATTCCAATGTTTTACTAGGAGTGACTGCCTATCTACCCTCCACAACTCTGTCAGTTACTAATGAGTCTACTAGACAAACAGCGCAGCTATAAGCAATGGTTTAAAGAAAGAAAGAAAACAATTATTGGTAACTGTAACTATAATGTACCCACTGCTGGGACACAGGTCTCTTCTGTGAGAGGGAAACTAAACAGAACATGAACAAACACGTCATCATCATCAACAGCCTTTTAATGTCCCACTGCTGGGACACAGGCTTTGATCGCGGACGCGGGCCCAGTTCGGGTTGGAAGATGTCGCATGTCTTCGAATTTTTGGTTCTAGGACATGCCGGTTTCCTCACTGAAATAAATTACACAAAGTAAAGCGCCTGCTCGGGTTCGAACCCACGACCTACAACTCGTAAGTCAGTGCCGCAACCACTGGGCTACACTGCTCCTCAATGCTCTGAACAAACACAAATTAGCTCAATTAAGTCAAGTGTTAAAAGATTACTACTAGGCAAGTGTTCGCCATTGTCAGTATCGCATACCATGAGGTAAGATTCTGCTCAACGGCAACAATAACACACAAATAAACTGTTTCATTCTTTCAGCAATAAAACACACTTAACAATAAGAAAACTAGGTATTTAATCCACTAAACATTATATAAACATTTAACAAGCTCCTACAACTTTCAGCAACGTATAATCAGACTTATCAAACCAAAGGCAGCATTCCAAGAATTTCTTAAATAAAAGCAAAAACTATTCGCTGAAATAAATTAGCACTAGCACAAGTGCGATAAGAAAAGTTAAAAGTGACGTTTTAAAAGATAAAAAGAATTAATTAACACAATTTTAGTGTCGACTGGATCATTTGGCACAGTTTTAAGTCTTAGTTTGGGTCAAAGAGTGAATTTATTACGGGTTACAGAAGGTTGTTCTTGTGTGAATTATATTTTTAAATGTTGGAGTTGAAGTTATGTTGGTTTTATTTATGTAAGTTCTTAACATTATATGATAGGATAGGATAGATGGACCCCCTTTTCCGCACTTAGACTCCCATTTGCTCCGTTGTGCGTGCAGGCCTCCTCTCTGAGAGGAAATGGGCCGTAATCCACCACGTGGGCCCAGTGCGGTTTGGTGGATGTCACATGTTTTCGAATTTATAGTTCTAAGATAAGCCGGTTTTCCATCACTTTTTTGAGAGCAGTGGTGATGAAATAATTTACACAAAGTAAAGTGGGTTCGAACCCACGACCTACAACTTGTAAGTCGCGGCCGTTACTACTGGGCAACCACTGCTTAATGATACATAAATGAGATGCTAAATTTTCACGTAGTTTCGCTCCTGTGACGTATCCCACAGGGACCGTGAAGTTTTCTTAATAGAATAATAAAAGGACGGCTTCTATAACTCCCATATCAAAGAAAAAAACGTTTACTTGTGCCAGGCACGACGCATACCATAAAAAAACAAAGGAAAAACATAAATACAAATACAGAGTATGCGTTACAACCAGGCAAAACGGTCATCGCTCAGCATAATGCTGGTACTCGCGTGCAAGACAGAGCCACAGCGCTGGTTATCAGCGATAGCCGGTGTTGACTGGGTGAAGGAGCGAACATGTTCCATTTATAAATAAAATAAATAAGCAAATGAGTAAAAACAAATACAAATCACAAGTGTCTAAAACAAAAGTTCAGAGTAAAGTCTTTATAGTTAAAGTTTAGTTTTTTAGTTTCAGTATCAATAATACTGTAGCAGAGAACTACAGTATCATTGATATGGGTGAAAGAATTTTTGCTATAGAAACAGTAAGTGATCTTTTCATAATAATGTACCTTTATATTAATACCTATTATGCTTAGTTATACCCGTTATTTTCAAAATTTGGCTCATTTCCTAGAAGTTGTGTAAAAATAATGTAAAATATAACTTTTATGCTACCATTATTCTGCTGATGCTTCTGTCTAAGAACAGTGAAGTGACAAACGCGGTGGTTCCCCGCCGCAACTTGCACGCTCCCGCTAAGTTTATTGTGTGAATCTTGTTCGCTAGTATTATATTATTCAAACTATTAAAAAACAATGGTTAGGTGGAAGAAAAAATAATTACTCTCTCACAAATTGTAACGATAATCAAAAGTTATGATCTTGAGAAGATCACAGCTTGGTCCCTATAGGGTTTATAGGGCGGGGATTGGCTGCTTAAATTGTTCCTAATTTAATGAACTTTAAAAAGATACGACATTGTGTTTGTTAAAAACGCATAGTAGGTATATGACGTTCAGAGCAAAAAGTTAAAAATATCCTAAACCTTCACGGTTTTTCGCGTGGTGCAATTTTGTATTCACACTCCCATAACTGGTTCACACAACATACCAACAAATCAGAACTACATCATTCTTTGCGACTTTAGTCTTTTTGTGTCGATTTCTACTAGGCTAATTATTTGATTTAATTATAAATCATCACAGAGTTTCATTTCGGCAGCGTTCTAATTTCAAAGTTATATTATAACAAGAAATAAAGAAAAAAGTGAAAAGAAGCTGCCTAGAATATGAAAATTAAAATTATTTCAAGAATTTCTACGAAATGTCAAAGCTCTTTTTTCAAATTTCTGTGGCCATTATTTTGTACAAAAAAAAATGCTATTAGTTAATCTTTGACCCGTTGATTAATCTTTTGTCCTACTTTTTCTGTAACTCTTTTTATGACTATGAAATAATTAAAAAAACTGTCCTGGTACGTCTGAAAAGGATTATGATTTTTTTAAGAAATGTTCGAAAAATTTTCTAATAAAATTCCATTTCTAAGATAAACGTAAATAATTAAATTATGAATGGAGAAATTAAATGATATTCATAACTCGTAGGCAAATATGTAATATAAAATATAATTTTACATAATATATCGACATTTACACCTCATTTACATTAAGTTAGTTTTACATAAAATACTTTTCAATAATACATAAATTATATTTATGAAATATTTCACATGAAATTCAGATGACACTCAGGTCGTTATTATTGAATCAATCTCATTTCGAAACTCCACTCCGAATGTCATTGGATATCACCTGGGACTTCGAAATAAACCTATAAAAACGTAATTTGATATTGTCAATTGAATAAAAATGGCATTTACAATTCTGACAGCTGATTTAGCGCGCAGACGCCATTTTGAGAACCATAGACATTGATGACTGCCTCGTTGATGTTGGTCTAGTGGACGCAAAACGCTACTTATGACCATGAGTTTCTGGATTCGATATTGAGTCTTTCCATCTGGTTTGAATTTGAGCCTGTTTGGCAGTAGGCACGCCCCCTATTTCTTATTCATATCTGACAAAATGTGGGCAGTGTGGGAACCTACAGATGCACCGCTGCCTAATCTATAAAGAACCTCAAATTATATTCCCCGAAGAATATAATTTGTGGTTCTTTATAGACATCGTTATTTTTTTGGCATACCTATTATTGGAATCAAATATAGCAGCTCACAATGTTAGGACCCATTAATATTAATGCTAATTTTTATACGTGGTGCTAGGCAACTGGGATTATCCCAGTTGTAAACGACCCTTTGTGCCTATTGGACTTGTTTGTTCTGTCTTCTGTTTGGTATGGAGGGAAGTGGAAATTTGTATTTTTTCCTACTCCTCCATTATTCCTTCTAATTCATTTCGTTGCGGGATCCAAGACAGCTTGATTCATTCTCCGGGACTTCGCCGAGCTACATTGCCTTGGCGCTTTTCTGGTGGTCGCCACTGTTGATTCTAGCTTTCAGGAGTTGCAGTGGTTTGAGAATAGTGCGGTGGGATTGTCCCAAAAAAAAAGACATCTATTTCTTATCATAGAGAGTTGCAAACTTACAACTGGCCTTATTGAGCTACACAGTCACTAATCTTATCACTAACGAAGCTAACAAAACTGCGGTATTAGCCAGAAAGTTGGGGAGAAACTCATTAGTACAAGAGTATAATCTTTCGCCACGTCGATACATTCGGCTGATATCTAATTGAGAGTATTTCTTTACAAATCATTGATTGGAAACTAACAACAAAGAAATAAGGGCTAACAAAATAGTTGAATTATCTTTGAAGGGGTTTTAATGATGACTAGGTCGATAACAGATTGAGAATAGAATACACTTTCTTGTTTCCCAAATTAGTTACACATGTATTTGAGGTATGTTTTTTTTTTCATTTCTTCTGGCATTTTTACTAGCAGGCTAGATTTGGGCCCAGTTATTTGAGGTATGTTTTTTTTTTCATTTCTTCTGGCATTTTTACTAGCAGGCCCAGTTATCGGGCATACATTTTCTTATTTCATGGAACTTACGCGCCTTACGGATACGGTTATCTGTGCCTTAAACATACCGGGAGAAATGAGAGTGTATTGTATTTCTCGTATTGCAGTTTTTAGGTTTTGCAGGTTTTTTACTGCTAAGACTCCGCGGTCCGTCTGTCAGTCTATCTGTTACCAGGCTGTATCTCATGAACCGTGATAGCTAGATAGTTGAAATTTTCACAAATGATGTATTTCCGTTCCCTCTATAAAAACAAATCCTAAACACAGAATAAAATAAATATTTAAATGGAGCTGCCATACAACATACAACAAACGTGATTTTGTTGCCGTTTTTTTGCAATAATGGTACGGAAGCCTTCGTGTGTAAGTCCTACTCGCACTTGGCCGGTTTTTTTTAAACAAAACTCAATAATGTGCACGATTTTTATGCAACATAGGCAAACAATCACGTGGATCACCTCTGGCTATGGACATATGCAATCCCAGGAACACCACAGATGCGTAGCCTTCTATTTTTACCCGACTACGAGAGGGTAATGTTTTTCGAACGTATGTATGTATGCATGTCCATTCCTATAGCACGCTCTACAAGGCTTGACGGATAATGACATATGAGGTGTCGTTGGATTTGTCTCAATTGTGGGAGTGACATAGGTTAATAATATTTTTTAAAAATATCGCCATAAAAAAAGAGGGTGATACAATTTTTTCTTTTCTTATCCTTAAGATATGTGTATCAAATGAAACCTACTTAATAGGTCATTCCAAATATATATGTATTGTAAAACTTTTATGTTGCTATTTTGGCAAAAAATCAAGATAGCGTTTGATAGCAAAATTAATAATCTTTTACCTCATAACTTATCTGGAGATCTCGTTCATTAGTAAAACTGAAAAGTCTGAAATAAAACAAATTATTATAACAACAAAAAACCCGACTGCTTTAAACAACCGAGATTTTTGATTTTTATAATAATTAGTTTGTATCCGACAGTACGACGGCAAAGACAAAGACAACAGTCCCTCATAAATGGTATTTTTTTTTGGATCTACCAATATCATAGCTCCACAGGAATGTCATTAAATAACAGTTCGCCATTTACGATACCATGAGAAATAATATCTTTATGCTACATTATTGTGTTCGTATTAATAAAAATACATCAATAAATAACATCGGTATTTACTGGAACATTCGTTAATTGAATTAGCCGTCGCTTGGTATACGTTACTTTAATTTATCTCTACGCACACTCGTGAAGGGAATTACTTACGTTTATACATAGTTTGGTGTTATGTGTTATAGGCAAGCCTTGGTTGTCGTATTAATAGAGTAGGAATTACATTCTTCGATGTCAAAGTACGAACGAATTACTATAGGTATCCTATCCTACTATAATTTTAAATCTCAAAGCCTGTATGTTTCCTAATCAATCGCGGCTCAACGGCTGAACAGATTTTTTGAAAGGAATACCGGTAACCTAATGGCGTAAGTGAATTCGCCAAGCAAAAGGTTTGACCCCATGAAAGAGTGCGACAAATTTCCTTTAAATAATTAGGTATTGCCAAAACTTAATGGACTCTTTCGATAAGAGTATCTTCACCAATGAAAGCGACAAATAATGTTTAGCAATACCTAATAACTTAAAGAAAATTTGTCGTCGGGCAGGCCAGGAATCCCTGACGAAGGAGAGCCTGCATGGGCTCATGAGTAAGCAACACAGGGAAAAGTTCCTGGTGTACTGTGTTAATGTGGCTTCCATCGTCATTGCACGAAACCGAAGTTGAAGCGGCACTATGCTTCACTAGTATTATAAGAATATTTGTAAGAAGCATAGAATAGCACGCACAAAACTGCAATGACAAACGGTGCACTCGGGTAGTACCTAGCAACAACAGATTGTCTGTATGATGAAAAGCACTGTTGTGCTTCTCATCCCTATTTGTAAGGCACTATTTATATCAATTTGACCTTCTTCCCTGTGATATATAATATTCTGACCGTGATAAATTGCAATTTTGCACATTGTATTTATTAACAGCACTTCTAGCACATTTGTAATTTTCTGTAAACCTTGTATATTAGCATTTTTTGTCTTTTGACCCATTTTTAAATAAATAAAGCTGCTTTTTACATGATTAAAGAAAGTGGGATCCCAACCCACCGTATACAAGAGATGAAAGAAAGAAGAACAATTAGTATGAATAATGAAAGTACGAGAGGCATGAAAGAGGAATGGAATGAAAGAATTTGCACAGAATAGGCGCCAACTTTGTTGAGCGCGATTAGTATTAAGAAAAAGACAAAAAAAAACGTGGTCTTTTGCCAACGGGCTAGCACGGCACCAAGGTATAGTTATTATTCATCCTTTAATAACCATACTTCTAATATATAAACAGACAATGACAAATCCTTCTCTTGAGAGACAAAGCCTACAAATAAGATAAGATAAGATTTATTTCTGTGTAATACCTATCCTAACTGTAATTCCTATTAAAAACTCAACCCTTCTGTACACAACTGTACAAAATATCAACCTAGAAGTTGTAACGAGAGACTCACACATGGGACCAGGGCTTGTCAACTCAGCCGCAAAATGTTGAAGTTTCAGCTTAACAGACTTTCAGAGACAAGTTAGTTTTAGTTTTAAGTAATCTGCCGGTTGCCTGACAGTACCTGTTGACGTTATGAGGTCAACGTGCCATCCTATAGCGAGAGTGACACTATCTGATATAATCATATTTTTGAGTTACAGACGAAAAACAAAAAACCGCGAAATACTTAATAATAATCGATGCTTTTTATCAACTGTAAACCATATACGAGAGCTGTATTTTTGTTGAGCTGATCCTGATGCTGTAATTACCGAAACAAATAAAAAGCCATTGTGTTTCGCGTGGATCCACGTTTCAGGCACTCAAGGTGTTAATCTTATCAAAAATCGATTTACAAAAATAGCAATTTGGGGCGTTTTTATCCTGAGTCTCTTAATAGTAGATAAATACTGCTTAAAGAGATCTATAGAGAAATTTCTGCTGATTACGAAGGTATTAAAACACAAAATCTGTTAAAATGTCATATAGTGCAACTCTAGCTGTAGGATGGCAGAATGTACACTGCTAGTGTTGTCTTATGGGATGAATAGTGTGTACCTATAGGGCTGAGTGAGGTTGAAAAGTGATGTATTGTCGGTAGGCCCATTTTGGATTTGAGTGGTCTTTTATGAGAGTTACGAAAGATGAGGCTGTCTTTATTAAACTAGGTAAAATAATTAGGCGAGTGAGTGTGAAACCTCATTCTGTATGTACAGAAAATTATGAGGTCGATGCCCTTGCTATGATATTTATGAACTTAAGATACTTTAGACAAAGAGTCTCTCTTTCAGCGATGGCGACTGTAGAAATTACAAAATATAGGGATTGATATATTTTTAATATTTTACCAATCACTATCACAGTATAAATATGGACGAACAGTACTGAAACACACACAAACATGCGCATCTTGAGATTCCTTTTTTTTGGGTGGGAAATCATCCAATGACTTCTCCCGCTCTGGGTGAAGCGTGTCAGACTTTTACTGACTAAAACCCACCCGTGTTCCTTCAGTGTTGCTTGTGCCAGGGCCGCGGTAACTCTCTTTCAAATTTATCCGCGACCCATCGATGAGATTCCTAAGCGGTTCTCGCGATGCTTTCAGTAGTGCGTGCCGCTCTCGGGGGGGTAAATCAATAAGATATGTTAGTAAAGTTAAATATTGATAAAGTATAGTTATAGAATATGCATTATATAGATAAAATTTATACAAAATATAAGAGTTCATAATTATTAACACATAGTCATTTAAACGCCTGGGTATGTCTAAAAAACAATACAAAATATTGAGCAAAACTAAAATACTTATGTGATAAATTGATTAACGTTTTCTTCGTAAATAAAGTTAATTGTTCTAAGTAATCGAATCGGTAACTCATTAGGACATCACTAAATGATAAGTTTTTGAATTGTCAAGGATAAAATTACAGGCTGGACAGAATATAATGTAATGTTGTTAATTATACTTCATAAAAGATAGCTTGATCTCTGCGACATATGACAAACTGACGTATACGTTATTGTTAGCCTGTCAAGCGCTATTGTTACAGAATTGATACTGACAGCTGTCGCAGAGATCAAGCTATTTTTTATAAAGTATAAACTAAATACACAGAATTTCAATATGGATTGTAGGCAACTGTGATACAAATGTGCCTAAATGTGCCTAATAAGTGTATAATTAAGAATGTTGTAAAAAAGTAGTGTTACAGTTATGGCGTAAAGAAAATATATTCTATTTACGAGTATCTATCAACCACAAACATAAAACTAACTAGATAACGCTAGTCCCTCCATCTGTATGAAGACCAAGCGTGCCACTTTTTCACACAAATTTATTTACCAATGAAAGAAAATATTTCGGATGCCTCGGCCAACTTTTTCTGTACAGTCTTTACAACTCAATATGGCATAAATAGCCATTTTCTAGATTTCGGTGGATTTCCGGTGCCGATAATGCTAAATGAAATGCTCAAAGCACGATCATTGATCGTAATTTCACTCCGTTTTTGACACGCGAAGTACATACAATCGCGTCATCTAGTTATATTTAAATCTGTGCTATATACCTATATGTATATGTCTCACAAACTGTCGAAAGCGAAAAATAGACAAAGACAGAGCCACGTCTACTCAAATATTTAAAAACAACAATTATTTCGTTATTTCAAACTACCAATTAATAGGACTTCTACACAATGAAAATAACAAAGCCAAAAGGGGTTCTTTTTCTAAGAAAACAACCATAATTCTAATGTCGGTATGTAATTTCAAATGAAAACATTTCAACCATTAATTTCTTTGTCGCAGTTAAACATAAAGTTAAAGCCGTATTCAGTGCACGCAAGGAGTATTGTTACAAACATAACCTAATTACACGAAAAACTCTACAAAGACTTGTGTTGTTTTGTTTAAACGAGACAAACCAAGATGGCGACTTACTTGTTAATTTATTAATTAACACAACATTGTAAAACTTAAATGTGATAAAAGAAGAGAAGTTTGACTCACTATTTTAAGGACAGTATTTTACAAGCCCATAAATCAATAAATTTATTATAGTGTCAGAATATTTTCGGCAACTGCTATTAAGAGGTCACAAACAAGTTAAGTGTTATTCGATGTCATCGATGGGGATGGTAGAAATGTCAAAATATAAGGAATCCATCACGTGACATTTCGATAGCGTTTGACATGCCCGTAAATTTCGATAACGTTTGAAATTCCAATACATTTCGATAGCGTCTGAAATTCCAATACATTTCGATAGCGTTTGAAATTCCAATACATTTCGATAGCGTTTGAAATTCCAATACATTTCGATACCGTCTGAAATTCCCATACATTTCGATAGCGTTTGAAATTCCCATACATTTCGATATCGTTTAACATTCCCATACATTTTTCTCATATTTCCTATCACTACGCTTTCGTTGACATAATGTCACTTGTCGAGGGCTAAGATCCTGGATTCGACTCGCAGGTCGGGCAAAGTGTTATTGGGTTTTTGGATTTCTGTATAATAGTCCGAGTATGTTGAAGCAAGATTATATAAATAAATAAATAGTAAAAAAACATTAATAAATAAATTAAAGACATTACCACTCATAAATTAACACAACAAGAGAAGGAGTCTTCCTTCTGGAAGAACTCAATAGCAGCCCTCAATTTGGATTTGTGCCCGGTTGATGTCAAAAGGCTCCTTCCCTAATACATGGGACTTTCGAAAACTCATGAAAGGATACGATACTATTTTTATGTAACGATAAAGTGGTATCTCCCCAAATGTCAGTTAAGTCTGCAAAATAAAAAATCAGAGATTAAGGATTCTTGAGGACCTTTAAATGTCGGTTACTACATTTCTACAAAATGTGTTGTGAGTATAATCACGACTGAGGTTATCTTATTTATTTATTATATACTTTATATTATATACTTCATGACTTTATCTTCATCATGATCACCTCAAACATAGATGAACATAGTAAAAGCCACACGATAAGAAACCAGCATTATTTTTTCTTACTGATACTTTTCATTTTTATTTTTACGTTTACCCACATTATGTGGGTGGTATTATAGGTAAACCTCTGCCTAACACTTTGGGGAATAAAGGCGTCATGTTATGAAAAAAAATGGCTTTAGTTTTAAGGATAGTATTTTATAAGGTCATGCATAAGTAATTAGAATAGTGTCTGAATATTTTCGACAAACTTTAGTTAATTGTTCGCCGACGTAATTTCCCTTCGGAAAACCAGAGTTTATTGCAACTGTTCCGTTGTTGTTGACTTAGTTAATTTACCTATGTTTTCAATATTAGTAAGTATGGGAGAACCATGTTCCTATTTATCAAATAAAGGAATATACCTGCTAGTGCTTGTAACACTTTATACCCTGTACGTAGTGTAGTAGTGCTGGGTGCATCGTCCTCACGTATATGAATTTATATATGGATGTAAGCGTTGTAAAACACTTTTTTTTAAAGAGTAAGTGTGTATTTTGTTATCCGTTCTTCTCCATAACAAGCTACTTTTCCTAACGGACGGTAGGATCAGTTATTATTAATTTTAAATTTATATTTTGACGTTCAAAAGTGCCGTTTAATGGCCTTGTTGAAATAAAGAATTTTTTGTCTTTTATCACTTAATAATAACTATTTATTTATTTATGTACACACAAAACACTTAACAGAGAAAAGAAGGAATACAGATAAAGAAGCACAAAGGTACTGCTTATTTCAATAGAAGTTTCTTCCAGCAGACTACTATTTTTAATTAAGGAAAAATTCGTAAGAATACCTGGACTTATATAATAATAGCTTATGCCTGGGGCTTCGCTCGCGTAAGAAGTGTTTTATTCTATGACTAGACACAGGTGTGTCTTAAAATATCTCCATACCAAACTTCATATAATTCGGTTCAGACGTTTAGTCTTAAAAAGGTAATTACTATATGGATAGATATAACTCTAAAATCGCCAACCCACCTTCAGCATGCGTAGTAATACATGTTCGACTGACCATGACTTCTAAGTATGAGAAGGGGCAATTTGCTGGAATGGCTTCTTAGGCTAGTGTTAACTTAATATTGACTTTTGCATCACCAGCCTTTAAATATTACCATTGCTGGGAGGGGGCTTCTCTCTGTGAGAGGTATGGGCCTTAAACCAACACGCCGCGGGCCCAGTGCGGGTTAGTGGATGTCACATATCTCCGATTTTTTGGTTCTAGGTCATGCCGGTTTCCTCATGGTGTTTTCCTTCATCGTTTTTAGAGCAGTGGTGATGAAATAATTTACACAAAAAAAGCGTCTGCCTGGGTTTGAACCCACGAACTTCAACTGATAAGTCGCGGCCGTTACCACTGGGCCACCACTGCTCTAAAATTAAATAACGTCTTCATCGAAATAAATCGAAGTAGATCGAAAATGGGACGACAAAAAATTACATTCATTGAAAAATTAGCATTTGAATTTTCTACTCATTTATATCAGACTTAATTCTATCGATCGCATTTGTTTTATAGTTGATTTCTTATTTATTACAATTAAAGTTTATGTACTGTATGTTTATTAACACTGTTATATTTAAATATATTACGTTTATACTCATAAAACATTTATTTACACCAATTAGTAAAATTTAATTGAGGAGTCATGTCACATCGATTCGATGAATCACTTATGATTGAACCTTACCTACAACACTATGCTCCGCGCTTGCAACATTAAAAAAACCAGCCAAGTGCAAGTCGGACTCGAGCACGAAGGGTTCCGTACCAATATCGAAAAAAAGGCAAAAAAACACGTTTATTGTTTTGGAGCCCTACTTAATTAATTATTTTAATCTGTTTTAGTATTTGTTGTTATAGCGGCAACAGAAATACATCATCTGTGAAAATTTCAACTGCTTAGCTATCACAGTTCATGAGATACATAAATGCCTGATCACAGACAGACAGACAGACGGACAGCGAAGTCTTAGGAATAGGGTCCCGTTTTTACCCTTTGGGTACGGAACCATAAAAATAACTTCATTGGCAGCTGTCAGCTTAGTCTACGAAATTAAAATCACAATATAGATTTCTGAATATAGATGTATTATATAATAAAACCTTCTACATTTGTCTATGGACTGTCAGAATCAGTACTCGAAAAATCCTAATTTAAAAGTGCCATTCATCAAATAATTTGTCTAGAAATATTCCTACATATATTTAGCTTCAGACGTTATTTAAATGAAGATAAATAATGAGCTGTTGGAGCGTCAATTAATCAAGTTGTCTCAAAATCTGCAGGTGTGTTCTTACGTTAGCTGTGCGAATTGTGATTTATTATTTTAATGTATACTTGGGTTATGTTAAAAAATTAGATAATATGGAATTTTATGTCAGTTACTAGCTGTCCCACGCGGCTTCGCTCCCGTCAACTGGCTACCTACCTACCCATTTACCCTACCTACCATTACCCTACCTACCATTACCCTACCTACCATTACCCTACCTACCATTACCCTACCTACCATTACCCTACCTACACTACATACATGATTGTTGCGTAACTTTAACCGCTTACGCAGCGCACGTAACGGAAGCTCTCAAAAAGGAATAATTTTGCCCGTTTTTGCAACATTTTTCATTTATGCTGCGCTCCTATTGGTCGTAGCGTGATGTTATATAGCCTATAACCTTCCTCGATAAAGGAACTATCCAACACAAAAAGATTTTTTAAATTCTAACCAGTAGTTCCTGACATTAGCGCGTTCAAACAAACAAACAAACTCTTCAGCTTTATAATATCTTATATATAAAATTCTCGTGTCACAATGTTAGTTACCGTACTCCTCCGAAACGGCTTTACTGATTTTTACCAAATTTTATATGCATATTCAGTAGGTCTGAGAATCGGCTACTATCTATTTTTCATACCCCTAGGGTAGGGTAGGTAGGGTAGGGTAGGTAGAGTAGGGTAGGTAGGGTAGGGTAGGTAGGGTAGGGTAGGTAGGGTAGGGTAGGTAGAGTAGGGTAGGTAGGGTAGGGTAGGTAGGGTAGGGTAGGTAGGGTAGGGTAGGTAGGGTAGGGTAGGTAGGGTAAGGTAGGTAGGGTAGGGTAGGTAGGGTAGGGTAGGTAGGGTAGGGTAGGTAGGGTAGGTAGGGTAGGTAGGGTAGGGTAGGTAGGGTAGGGTAGGTAGGGTAGGGTAGGTAGGGTAGGGTGGGTAGGGTAGGGTAGGTAGGGTAGGGTAGGTAGGGTAGGGTAGGTAAGGTAGGGTAGGTAGGGTAGGGTAGGTAGGGTAGGGTAGGTAGGGTAGGGTAGGTAGGGTAGGGTAGGTAGGGTAGGGTAGGGTAAGTAGGGTAGGGTAGGTAGGGTAGGGTGGGTAGGGAAGGTAGGGTAGGGTAGGTAGGGTAGGTAGGGTAGGGTAGGTAGGGTAGGGTAGGTAGGGTAGGGTAGGTAGGGTAGGGTAGGTAGGGTAGGGTGGGTAGGGTAGGGTAGGTAGGGTAGGGTAGGTAGGGTAGGGTAGGTAGGGTAAGGTAGGTAGGGTAGGGTAGGTAGGGTAGGGTAGGTAGGGTAGGTAGGGTAGGGTAGGTAGGGTAGGGTAGGTAGGGTAGGGTAAGTGGGGTAGGGTAGGTAGGGTAGGGTAGAGTAGGTAGTGTAGGTAGGTAAGTAGCCAATTGACGGGAGCGAAGCCCCGGGGGTCAGCTAGTTATAGTATAGATTTATTCATCACTAACATCCGTGATAGGAAACATTTTGAGGTAACCCCTAGGCAAGTTACGAACGTTTCGTATCGAATCGCTTTCTACAAACATTAACGCCTTCTATTTGTATGGTCTGACCACGTGACTAAACGTTCAGATCTGTCTATTCGTTTTCTACTAGCGTTATCGATTGTAGATTGTCAACTTGGCTACAGGTGCTGGACTACAGTTGAAATAAGTCTGAAATCGCCAACCTGCCTTGAGCAGGCGTGGGGATTGATTTTCGTGCCTTTTATGTATTTGAGGACTTTAGTATTGGGAAAATTACAGACTGATGTTATATAGTTATTTATTGAGGACTAGCTTTTTTAATTATCATTTATTTATTTATTATATTCTTATTCATATAGTACATTACATACCACTTCTAGTTGCGCGCGCTCTGTTTACGTTCTGGCTGTTAATTTTTTTCGTTTATCTCTTCAATTTTAGAATATTTTTGCATATCGTAATTTCTTATTCATAAATCAATAATGTACTTTTAAATTAGTTAATAATTTCTCGTGTAAGTGAAATAATTTCTTATGGGAAATAAAGACATCTCAAACCTAATATTCTTTTATTATTTTTTACTTTTTCTGCACTCTTATGGCCTTTTTACTTAAAACATTTTTTTGGCATAAATCGTTGCTTTCATATTAGAAAAATAATTTTTAGATCCAGAGAATTCCAGTGGTTACTTCCTAGAAACAATGTTACCACTGTATAACATTATCTTACTAATCACACTATATCACATTAATATTATAAAGGCGAAAGTTTGTGAGTGAATGTGTGTGTGTATGTTTTTTACTTCTTCACGCTCAAATGTCTGGACAGATCTGGGTGAAATTTGGCACAGAGATAGATAATAGTCTGGAATAGCACATAGGATACTTTTTATCCTGAGATTATGTTCCCTTGGGATAATTTTCGACATTCACGCGGGCAAAGCCACTGGCAGAAGCTAGTAATATTATATAATGGAAAGGTTAGTTGTATAGATGGATTTTTGTTTGTTACTCGATCACACTAGAACAGCTGAACGGATCTGGGTGAAAATTGGCAAAGATATAGATTATAGTCTGGAATAGCACATAGGCTATATTAACTTTCAAACTTTCGCGTTTCATAATTAAAAAACAATTTATCACGGGCATTTAACGCGACAAGCACAAAGGCTACTTTTCATTCCGGTATAATGTGCCACCTTCTGATGTGGACCCTTTTTACGAGGGCAAAGCCGCTGGCAGAAGCAAGTTTATGATATTTATTACTAATACGTCTGTAATCCCCAAAGGCTTGAGCAGAGGTACAGGTACACATAGTAATTAGAGCCAAAACTTTTGTTCTAACTATCGGTACGTAACTATAATTGATTTTGGCAATACTGAAGCTTAACTGGATTAGATCTGGAGGAGCTCGTGGCTAAATATTAACAGCCGCACGGGTCGATCTTCAAGGTTAAGCAACGCTTGACGAGGTCGGTGCGTGGATGGGTGACCATTTCAACATACCGAGTTTCTTCCGTGCCTCGGAAAGCACGCTAAGCCGTTGGTCCCGGCTGTCATTTGAACATCTTTGACAGTCGTTACGGGTAGTCAGAAGCTTGAGATCTGACACCAGTCTTGTCAAGGGGTACCGTGTTACCCAGTTACTGGGTTGTGGAGGTCAGATAGGCAGTCGCTCCACGTAAAACACTAGTGATCAGCTGAATCCGGTAAGACTGGAAACCGACCCCAATATAGTTGGGAAAAGGCTAGGCAGATTGATTGAACTGGATTAAATCTGATCGAATATTTATCTATTTACTTTCACAAAAACTGCTCACCAATACTGCTCAACAAATAATTATGTTCACCATAAAACGAAAAATCAGAAGCGAATTAGTAATTAAGTCAGCATTATAACACGAATATAACTCTACCCACACCTTAACAACTACAAGCGTGATAGTATATATCTTCACAAACGCCTAATAGGTATATACCACTGAACTAATAGCCCTTTCTCTGCCTCCGACCGATTATAACCCACAGCCGTTACAGAATGACCCGTCGTAGCACTTTCGTAGACGTGCTACGAAACCGTAGCAGTTATGTAGCGCTACGTCAATTTAGTAGGTTAGTGATTGCTACGAGATTTTGAAATCGGTTAGCGAATTTCGTTTTGACGTTTATGATTTTGAGATTAGATTTAACTAGATTTCAATAAGTTTTTTAGAATTTACATGTACATACGTACATTTGTCTACGATTTTGTTATACCGCTGTGGTTATGGTTGGACCAACTTGATTTTTTTTATTATTTGCACTTTACATATTTTCAATTTTAAAGCTGGTTTTAATAGACGATATAAAAAATAAAATATAGGGATCTGACTGTTCAAAATACGACTTTTACAGCGATAATTGTCTGAAATAATTCAATTAACAAAAAAAAAGCCCAGTTGTGGCCCAGCGGTATCGGCCGTGACTTACAAGTTGTGAGTCGTGGGTTCGAACCCTGGCAGGCGCTTTACATTGTGTTAATTATTTCGTCACCACTGCTCTCAAAACAATGAAGGAAAACATCGTGTGGAAACCGGCATGTTCTAGAACCGAAAATTCGAAGATAGGTGATATCCACCAACCCAAACTGGGCCCGCGTGGTGGATTACGGCCCATTCCCTCTCAAAGAGAGGAGGCTTATGTCCCAGCAGTGGGAACATTAATAGACTGATGATGATGACTAACTCCAGAGATTTATTACCTTACCTACCTATTATGAACAAACAAACAGTTTTACGTCTATAAACTTGTGTTATCAGTTTAGATTTTGTTTGAATCTTTTACAAACACTCTTTAGAGTTACACTCGTAATCTAAAAAACATGTAAACCACTGTCTTAGCCACAACACCTTGCATTACGAACTACAGTTTGTATTAAATGCTCCTGTTTTACAAATAAATTACCTGTTTTAGGGTTTCGTACCCAAACGGTAAAAAAGGGACTCCACGATCCGTGTGTCTGTTTGTCTGAATGTCTGTCACCAGGCTGTATCTCATGAACCGCTATAGCTAGACAGTTGAAATTTTCACAGTTGATGTATTTCTGTTGCCGCTATAACAACAAATACTAAAAACAACCCCATACAACAAACGTCATTTTTTACCGTTTTTTACGATAATGGTACGGAACCCTTCGTGCGCGTGTCCGACTTGCACTTGGAAGGTTTTTATATTTTACACATTCTTATTCAACCCATTATCCAATGTATTTCAATAACATTACAACAATTATACTTCGTAACCTCATCTTACCCGACTTAACAGAGACAAATGATGTGTTAATGTATTCACCGCGCTGACTGCTTCACATTAATTCGCGTTTGGCTCCCATAGGCTAACATGGCGTTTATTAATTACGAAAACTCGTTATCTTGAGCTTTCAGGATTGTAGATATAATATATTTTGTAAGAAAGGAAGATTTTTCATGAATATTAAATGTCAAGCTATTAAAAATTGTAAATATCTGGCGTTGAATGTCGTGTTCCTAGGGCATAGACGAAGTGAAATTCTAGTAGAGGTAACGATGGTAAAAAATTCCGAAATGTATGGGATTGAAATGTGTTATGTGTGTATTTAAATGTCACGTGATGTATTGTCAAAACGACTGTCAAAGATCTTCAAATGGCAGCTGGGACTAACGGCTTAACGTGCATTCCGAGGCACGGAGAAACCTCGCTATGTAAAGATGGTCACCCATCCACGAACCGACCTCGGCAAGCGTTGCTTAACCTTGAAGATCGATCCGTGCGGCTGTTATTATTTAGCCACGAACTGTCGCATGTCTTCGAATTTTTGGTTCTAAGACATGCCGGTTTCCTCACGATGTTTTCCTTCACCGTTTTGAGAGCAATCCCACCAACCACCAATGGCCCCACCACCATCTTGTCATATGGGCCGAATCTCAAGGAGACGGCTGCGGACATAGCCCACCAAACAGGCGCGCTATCACCGCAGTCGCTTCTTGATTCCTTTAAAAATCTCGTCCTGTCCCCTTTGCGCCTTTCTCCGCCATTCTGGGACGGCCGCTAGCGTCATACCCTGCTCCCGGGTATGGACGATACAGTACGCCTTCGCTGCCCGTCGTGTATCTAGCCCTCAGCTAGTGAGGGATGCCGAGGGAAAGAAAAATATATAAACATACATAATAAACATGAACAAAGAAAACCAAAGTTAAACAATGATAATAATCTGTACACAATTTTAAGCTATACAATAATAACAACAAGAATTAAGTTACAATAATAGCAACAAGACCTATACAAGTATATACATTTATATATTGCGTTTTGAGAGCAGTGGTGATGAAATAATTTACATAAAGTAAAGCATTGCATTCGAACCTACAACTTGTAAGTCGCGACCGTTACCGCTGGGCCACCAATGCTCTCCTTTGGAGGTTTGTGTTTATAATTTATCCTCGGCGAAACCGAAGTGGGTCGCTAGTAGCTTAAAATTCGATTAGACTGGCAACCGACACCACCATAGGCCACGGAGATGATGATCTTAAGCTCATCGATCAAGATCCTACACTAAACCATCAAACAAACATACAAACACAAAATGAACGTGTAACATCGTACAATGTAATACTGTTATACAAGGTAACGGGCGGCCTCTAGGGAGGCGCCATATATCGGGAGATTAATCTTAATTTGTACTGTCATGTGTGTACTGGTGGGTAAGCAGAGTACGTGGTCTTGTTGTGCAGGGATGTTAGGTGATTTACTGTGCTTTGATGATATAACACGTATATTTAAATTTAATTGCATACTCTGTATAATGTTAAGTGAAAGAGCGGATTCACCTAACACAAACATCTTCTTGCTTAAAAAGTGATCTACATATCACGTATGTTAATGCTCTATGTAATTAAAATACGTCCTGATTCCACCAGCACCCTTCTACCATCTTATCTGGCACCATCTGGCATATTCGCACCAAGCGCTTCCAAACATCCTTCATAATGCGCACATCGAATGAGTGGCAGTCACTGCCTGCGTCTGTGTTTCCGAACGCATTCAACCCGAATCTCTTCAAAGTAGGAGTAAACAGGCTTCTTCTGGGTAAGCTGGCTCCATCGTCGACTCTGTCTCTGTCACCTCTGACCTAGACTAGAGTTAAGAGCAAACCCATCCCAAATATTTTTATTTCTTTATTTGTATTCGATTATATAAATGGCAACTGAGCCTTATTTATTAAAAAAAAACAATCAGGAGCTTATTCCTAACTATGTTGGGGTCGAATTCCAGTCTTACCGGATTCAGCTGAGTATCAGTGTTTTACATGCGACTGCCTATCTGACCTCCACAAACCAGTAACTGGGAAACACGGTACCCCTTGGTAAGACTATTGGCAGATTTCCTGGCTTCTGACTGCCCGTAACGACTGTCAAAAATGTACAAATGACACCCAGGACCAACAGTTTTACGTGTTTTCCGAAGCACGGAGGGCCTCCCGGTATGTAGGGAATAGTCACCCAACCCCATCCACACACCGACCTCAACAAGCGTTGCTTAACCTCGTCGATCAACTGGCAAGCTTATTACGTATCTTGCAAGAGCAAAACGATAGCAATTATAGCACAATAATTGCTCTCCAATACAGAAGTTTTAGATATTTTGGCGGTTTTTTTTTGTAATAAGTGCATTTGACAAACAGCGAGCGATTGTTTACTACCATACCTTCACTGTAGGTAATGCCGACTTTTATGACATGAAGCGTTTGATTGCACGATGATTGCTGATTGCTTTTTCATACGTGCCGTGCGGCTGTTATTATTTGGACGAGCTCCGTTCACGAGTTTAAACTAATCATAAAATTATAAAGTTTTTATAAATAAGGCTAAGAACAGGGCAAAGGTAAAACTGTCTTTAAAAAAAGTTGCTGAAATATCAACCTCATATTTTGAATGAATTAGTTTTGATTGCTTTGGTACTGTTTTTAAATGGAAGTTCGAAATAAGACCTGAGATATTTTCTCTCTGTTACGGCTAATACCCGAAGTGCGGCTACACCTAGTATTAGCCGGTTGGAGCTTAGCTACACCTAGTTTTAGCCGGTTAGAACTAGGTGTAGCCACGCAACATAGTCGACGGAGCACGTCCGCAGGGTCTAAAGTAACCTAACACGAACGAGATGACGGGAGCTGAGTTCGCTCGCCGAACCTAACCTGTCCGTGTCGGGATGCCCTAAGCTCCGGCTAATACTAGGTGTAGCCGCACTTCGGGTATTAGCCGTAACATAGAATAGAATAGAATAGAATACTCTTTATTATGTACACCATAAAAGTTACAGAAAGTATAGAAGAAGTAAACATTACACTGGGTGGCACAATGGGCGGCAATCTCTTTTACGAATTTTTTGTTGATGTTTTCTTGAGGTTTTTAAACAAATTAGATTTTCAGCGAAGAAAATACCTAGTATAGGAAAAAACCCGTAGGTGTCTGTGTATTTATGATAAATAATAATATCGTGTTTGATCACAAACTAAATCGTTTTACTGAAATCGTTACCACGCAGAGAGCCAGTGTAACTCCTATTTAAAAAATACGATTAATTTGCAGTTATTAAACATTAATATTGCGAATGAAAATATTATATTAAGTATAGAAGGGACAGTTATAATATACTCAGTTGGTAATTCAACATTTATTTAAGACGAACACATACTACCAATCACTTAACCGTCTCTCAAGTATTCACAACCGAAAGGCATATTATATTTATAGAAACCAACAAAACGTACACACTTATATCCTGTGTACTATCTACAAAACTTTCAAGGTTCCTACCAAAGAAATTGTTTAATATAATAATGTAGGCACAAGAGAACTGTGACCCCGTTATGAAGGAAATAATATTGTACTCATCAAAATACACGGGTTCCGTGATATTACTCTACTTCGTTGAAAACTTGGTTTGATAACGTTTTCGTCAGAAATATTTTGTAGAAGGTAACAGAATCTGTCTTTAAGTGTATTGCTTTTAGGTTTTTTGTATGAAAACTTAACATGGAGTAAACCTCATCTTCGTATAAGTAATTTTTGAGGACTAAATTATGTATTCTGTGAAATAAAAGAAAATTCCATTTTCAAATTACTATTTTTTATTTGATAATAATATTGGGAAGCTTGCTTTTACATGTGAACTACTTTTAGGATTAAATTATGTATTCTGTATCGAAAAGAATTAAAGAAGATTCCATTTTCAAATACCTTTTAATTTTTTTTATCAAAATAGGATTTTGGGGTGGCAGATTGGTGACTGATCATGGTCAGTTTGCAATGGTAATCTATCATGAAAAATAACAAAAATCTTACTTTCATGCATTGTTAGACGATATACAACCTACACTGCTGGGTTCTACTTAGGAATTTCTTACATAACGGTAACTAATATTATTTATTTATTTAAACTTCTATAAACACAAAAACATTTTGGTTTAATGTCGTAGGCATTCTCAACCAGTCAACCAAGGGTAGTGAAGAGAAAACATGGCATGCGCATAGTTTTAAGGAAACTCATCTCCTAAAGGGATCTAATTAGCGATGAATATTTGTATGGAAGTTCTTCAATTTCGCCGATGAGAAATCCAATCACTAGATGAAATTCGCGGTCATAAAAAGGAAAGACCCTTGGTTAAAATGTTTGTCTAAGCAAAAACCAGAACACAATTAACAAGTCAAACCTTTGATATTATACTGCCAATATCAGACGACACGCTTTTAATAATACTTTGTCGTTTTCCGCATAAAAGAAAGCCCACTACCAAACAGTTAATTAAAGAATATAAATTACAATTAGTTTTTACAAAAAATGGACCTTGATTAAATAACCTTCTTGAACTAAAAGTCCGTCACATGCAATCAATCCAAAAACTCAGAATTTCTAAGTAAGAGCCTTTTTTTAAAAAGAACATTTTAAACAAAAAATTTCGTCTCTTAATTTTCTTTTATTCAAACATCTTTTACGTCGCGTTTGTCAATTTACAAGACTTTTAATTCTAAGGAGTTTGTAATCAATTAAAACGTCTAAAAAGGTGCATTAGCACTGGCTATTGTCAGCCAAAAAAATATTCACGCTCTTTTTTTAAATTTTCTATATCTGATGAAAGGAGGTTTCATTTTCATTTTAAAATAGAACGAAATTAATTTTTATTTTAGAGTTAGAGTAAATTCATTTGACAAGTGGTGTTGTGAATAATTAAACTTGATTAAACACAAATTATTCCCTGAACTCACGCGGGTCCAATTTAATTCCCAGTTAATTTTCAACTGGAAGTTGAACCATGCCCTGACAATTACGAAGAGATCAAGAATAGATGTCAAACCGAAATTGTTCTCAACTAATGATCTTTTAGACATGTGGCAATTGATTATGATTAATTTAATTTACAGAAAGATCAATAACAAGCTTAAGAATCATTCAAATTCATTTGTTACTCGTAATGTCGTAAGTAATTTCATCATATTGAATAAATTAATAACATAACTAATGTTCTCACGAAACTTGCCCCTAATTTCGTCTAGATAACGCCTTAATCGAGGAGGAACATCGCTCTGGCAGTTTCGCAGATCGCCAGTCATCGCTCTTGACACATTCTATTAATTACTTGCCCGCACAAAAAACCTTTTTATTTTCTTTTTTTTTTCCTTTTTTACCAACCTTTGGCAAGCGCGAAGGTTTTAATCAAAGTGCTTCTTTTATATTTTATGCAAATGTTTAAAAATAATAGAAGGTTATTCTCGTGTTTTTATTTTAAAAGTTATTGTTAATGTTTTTGGAGTGTAAAATATAATTGAATTAGGTAGGGAACTTGATGTTGTAATTAAATACAACATTGTGGGACCCTAAACCTGATGTTAAAAATCGTATTGTTATCATTTGTCAAAGTATTTTATTACATACTTGGGACCTTACTTATAAAATCTCTTAGCTGTTAAGCAACTGATTTAAAAATTCTATATAAATAAATTCTCACAAAATTTAAATATACAATGTGCTAAGCAATCGCTAAATTGTGTCGAGATTTTTATAAATAAGGATTTTCTATATTAATTTTAAAACAAATTATAGGCTACATGTTCACCTAACATATGCCGCAATATTAACAACATTGCCATGCCACGTTTAATTTCAGAAACAAGTATAATACAACAATAACACCCAAAAAAATATAACAAGGGGCCTAACAATGTCGTTTTCAGACATTCATGACGACCTTTCGTTCAATATTTAAATCACTGTGAACCTTAACATTCTTGACATAACTAAACGGTAAAAACGACCTTGACTTACCTGATAAAAGCCGAAACAACACGATTCCACACACCAAACTTTACACTAAAAAAATATTAGTTTACCACCAACAAGTATTCACTACCAAGTATCTAAAAGCACGGAATCAAGAAGTTTAAATACAATCACAACCACTTTTTTTTTTAATCTGCACACTCTACACTACACACACATAAACACGTTCGATTCTCGAAATAATCGGGATTTCCATTCGCGTCGCGGCACGCGTTCGTTCATACAGCCTAAAGGCGGTACACTGGCTGAAATTCACGAAGTTTCCCGACAGACAGGGGTTGTGTTGTCTCTTTCTGGCGCGAAGGAACTCGGGGGGTTGAAGAATTTCGCAATTAAAAATCGTTAATAAACACGATTATATGACGTAGTGATAAAGTGAGAATGTGTTACATACAGATAGGGGATGAGTTAGCGGGGTCTGTTCGCTGTTTGTATTATTTTATTTGTATGTTTTTCGGCAGAAATGTATTCGTTTGTTCGGAGCGACGCTTGTTATAGTTTAATGCTAGTCTCGTGGCAGTATTTCGTGTAGTGTTTACGTTTGTTTGCTTAAAATGGCAAGCAGTTTTTTTAATAATAAAAATATAGTGATTGGGCTAGTGAAAATGTTTGTGCAAGTGAGGTAAATATTTACTAAAAAGAAGTAGCATCAATTTGCTCACTTTTCGAAGGAATCTGAGCAGGTGTGATGTTGTCCCTAGATTGGCAATGCATCCCCTTACTAGGGTTGCCAATAAAACGCACTCTTAGCAAGATTAGTGTTTGCATGGTAATAGCTGATTCTTATTATAAGAAGAGGCCATTGCCCTGCTGACAAATATAGACAGAAAGTATCTTGTTTACTATATTTTCCCTACATTGCCTATTGCAATAAGACCGCCCATTGTACACTTGTTTTTGTAAATGTTTGTCCTGTATGTTTTAGTGGTGTACAATAAAGTATATAACAGATAAAAAGTAATAATAAAATTTCCTTACCCACAGAAACCTTGCATTTTGCCGGAATAAGAAAATGTAATATTGTTTTAATTTTTTTTCCATGGCATTTTTTGTAGGTATTCGGATCAGTACTTCAAACACTATCTATTACAAGCAAAAGATTTTACCTCGTTTTATGTACTTATGTTTTCGTAGACTAAAACCGACTAATGTAGATAGATTTCACTATAGGCAGTCTTCTAGCCTTTGCCCGCTGCTTTATACGCGTGAAAAATGATTTACGAGTATTACCCCAAAGAAACATTTAACTGAAATTAAAATTTTCTTTTGTCTTAGTCTTGGTTCCAGTCTATCCTATGCCAAGTTTCATGCGAATCCGTTTAGCCGTTACGGCGTGAAAGCGTAACAAACAAACTCACATTCGTATTTATAATATTACTAGCTTTTACCCGCGGCTTCGCTCGCAATGAAGCCATTAAAAAGAATTTTGTTTTTTAATAAAAAGTATCCTATGTTACTTCTAATACCTCCAAAAATATATGTTCAAAGTTTCATGATGATCGGTTCAGTAGTTTTTGCGTGAAAGCGTAACAAACAAACTTACATTCACATTTATAATATTAAAGATAGAGGGTTATAGTAATCCTCTGACTACATGAAGTTCATTGAACTTATCTTTAAGTTCACCCATCAAACATGTGAATGTTCTATTCGACGCAACTCGTAAACCAAGTTGCCACATAACTTACAATGCCTTTGACTTTCATGTAAACTCTACATGTCGTCGACTTTCAACTTGGATATTAAGTAGAGATGGACAATCTATCCGACTATTTTTAAAGTCGGCGACTAGTTTGCTATTAGCACAGGGTCTCATTGCTAAGAAAGAAAATTTGGTTCAAATAAATCTCACTAGATGGCGCGATATGTATATTTCCCCGTTGCCCGTTGCCCGTTTAGTATATTTTAGCTATTTTCATAGTGTAATGTCGTACGGTATTCTGTTGTGGGGAAATGCCGCCGACATCCAGACTATCTTTGTTTTGCAGAAAAGAGCTGTCCGATCAATTTATAAATTAAGCCCGAGACACTCTCTCAGAGAGAAATTTAAGGAGATTAATGTAATGACTGTACCTTCTCAGTATATTTATGAAAATCTTTTATATGCCCATAAAAATATAAAATTGTTTAAAAAATACAGTGATATCCATAACATAAATACTAGGAACAAACACAAATTTGTAGTACCTGCAACAAGGCTCACGAAAATAGGTGGCTCGTTTAGATGTCAATGTGTACGCTTTTATAATAAGCTTCCAAGCCACGTACAAGATCTAAGTCTTAATAAATTCAAAACATTCATTAAACGTAAGTTGTGCCAGAAAGCGTTTTATACAATTAAAGATTACGTTGAGGACAAACAGGCTTGGGATTGAGCTGCTCCAATAAATTTTGTTTTTTTTTTTTTTTTTTTTTTTTTATATATTTTCACCGTGAATTTTGTTTTTTTTTTTGTTTTCTTGCAATGACAAGAATATTTACTTTTTAAAGTATTATATTATTTTATTTTAATTTCTTTTCTAATTGTTGTGAATGTGAAGACTATGTGGATCATACTTTTTGTTTGTTTTTAATTTTTTATCTAAGTTAGTTTTAATCATGGTCTGGCAGTTTGAGTAGTTTGTGCGGCCTACCCGAATGTCCTTTCTTTAGTATTGTTCGTCGAATCGTTGAGCTCCTTAATTTCTGAGTTGAGCTGCACGGTTATTGACAAATGCGTGCACTGACTGGACAGGTCCACTCAATCTGGCTGGTTCTTTCCTCAAAAGACCATTTCAGACTTCAGTCTACATGGTCTTCACATGATCTAACCAAGATTTTGTCTGGACTTTAAAAGAGACTGTGACCTCTGAGTTTGTTTCGGCCTTTCTTCTCAGAGTAGTCAGATAGGAAACGCCGACTTCATCTAGTTTTAAAAAATATGATCGACATGTAAAAGTGTTTGTACAAACCTACTTACAGAAATAAAATCATTTATCATTTATCATTTATGCGTCTTTCTGTTATTGAATGTGTGTAAATTTAAAATTTTCTGTAATTGAACAAAAAAATGCATGTCCTTGTTAAATCAACTCTCCTAAGTACAAAATTAACTCACATTTCAAAGATTATTGGAACGGATCATTTAAAATTGATGCCAATAGATGGCGCATTTTTTAATTTCTGAGGCATTCCACTCGATTGTTAAAATTTGCATTGTAACACATTTTGGTAAAAACTGTAAAAACGTGCAAAAAAATACTATAAAACGAATCTTCACTGTATTTAAAGAAAAAAATATTTACGAATCTAGTCAACCCTTTTACTTGCAAGTCGCTACTAACACCATCTATCTATCACCGTGAAATAGAACCGAACGCGTTCGATGTACAAAAAAAAATCAGATTAATCAGACGAAAAACGATAGTTACGTTCGGCACGGTTTCTTGATATGGGATGAGGCATCTGTATGCTAGTATTAGATTATCTGTACTATTAGTCTGCACTTGATGAGGTACAGAAAAACAGGAAATAAATACACCAGTACTCATCATCCTGATCTTGTCCCATGTTATTTGGGGTCGGCGCAACACGTTTTCTTCTTCCATACCGTCTTGTCCCCCGTCATGTTATCACTGACTCACTTTTCTTTCCTCACACAGTCCATTCATCCTTTCTTTGATCTTCCCCTCCCTCTCCATCCACATACAGCAGTACTACGTTTTATAACATAATCACTTTATAATTTTCCCACAGCTGGGACACAATCCATCAGTCTGCATAAGGGAGTAGCATATAATCCACTACACGGGCCCAGTGAGGGTTGATGGATGTCACTTTTTCGAACTTTTAGTTTTGCCTTTACCGCTTTGAGAACAGTGGTGATGAAATAATTTACACAAACTGAAGAGTCTGTCTGGATTCGAAGAACAGAAAACAAAAATATTTAATAGGAATGGGCCGACTAGTTTTTCGACTATCCGGTCACATTTATAGTCTGCGACTATTCGGCCATTTGAGCGCCGACTAGTTGGCTAGACGACCTAGTCCATAGTTAGTCCATCTCTAGTATCAAGTAAAGCAATATATCTTGTTATTAGTTGACTTAGATATAAAAAATAAAGAACTTATCGACAGCTTTAAGTGCGATGTAATTTATTAAAGTGCTTGGACAAATCTTTTGCTTCGAAATAATATCTATTAATCACTACATTTGTTTTTAAAGAGTACTAGCAGATTTAGTTATTCAGCCAATAAAGGGACCTAAGTTATATCAGAAAAAAGTTCGTATAGCTTCTCTCTCAACTACAAGTAAGCGATGATGGAGCACACAGAATACCCAAAGAAAACCTATTATTAAATCTATACTAATATAATATAATAAAGCTAAAAAAAAACAGTAAAGTCAAAGAACACTATCTTTCATCTATCCCGTGATCGTATATATTATACGTATTTATTTATTTTTTAGTTATGTTTTTTTTTGTATATATTACAATGAGTGCCAAAAGATTATTATATATATATATATATAATAATCTTTTGGCACTCATTGTAATATTTTTTATATACTATGTTTGTATTAGTTAAGTTTTACGCTATATTACCTTTCCTATTACTTCTACACACTGTGTCTATGTTTCTTATCCAACTCTCCTGTCGCAGGTCTGCTGGAAGAAATTTCTCTAGAAATAAGCAGCACCTTTGTGCTCTTCTATCTTTATACGTATTTTCCCTTTTAAGTGTTTTGTGTGTACATAAATAAATACATAAATAAAGCTGAAGAGTTTGTTTGTTTGTTTGAACGCACTAATCTCAGGAACTACGGGTCGGAATTGAAAAAATCTTGTGTTGGATAGTCAATTTATCGAGGAAGATTATATAGGCTGTATAACATCACGCTACGACCAATAGGAGCGGCGCATAAATGAAAAATGTTGCAAAAACGGGTAAAACTATTCCTTTTTGAGACTTTCCGTTGCGTGCGCTGCGTAAGCGGTTAAAGTTACGCAACAATCATGTATGTAGTGCAGGTATGGTAGGGTAGGTAGGGTAAATGGGTAGGTAGGTAGTAGCCATTTGATGGGAGCGAAGCCGCGTGGGACAACTAGTGAAACATAAATATGCCTGTTAGTCACTGAAAAGTTAAGCAAAGCAACGTTTAGCTAGTATTAGTTAATGTTTAACTACTAATTTCCTAAACAAACACTCAATTGTTTCACTATTCAGTTTTAACAAGCAACTCGTAAGCTTTGAAGTGTCGGAATTGTACACATTGCCCACTTTTGATGATGATTTTGTTCTAGTTTTAGTGTTGGTCATTATTGTTGAAGATCTGTTGCTAGATAACCTTATAGAGGTGTCTAAGCATTACGCATCGGGGAATCGGTGTAGTAACTTTAGCCTTGACTTGTGGTGAGTATATGTGTTTAAATGCAGTTTAGCCCGGCTTTGATAATAAACGCTTAGATCTACCTGATATAGATACATAGAAACTGATTACGCATTACATTTTGATGTTGCTTAGTGTTACACAAAAAAATAAAAGCAGCTTCCAAAAAAAACACTAAAAAGCGAAATATAACTTTCTTTTCCGAAGTCGGAGTCTTTGATAGCTATTTTTTAACCGACTTCAAGAACAAAAGGAGGTTCTCAATTCTTCGGAATCTTTTGTATTTTAATGTTTTTTCCTCGATTACTTAAAGATGTCTGGACCGATTTGGAAAATTCTTCGTTTATTTGAAATGGTATCCTTCTCAGGTAGTCACATGGTCTAGATCTGATAATGAGAGCCTGGAGAAATCGAGGGAACTCCTCAAATATAATAGGCATACATATAGCGATTTATCACTTCTTCAGTTCCGCTTCACTAAATGATACTTTCCGAGTGCAAATGATTGCATTGTTGATGAAAATACCAAAGTCGCTATGTGTATGCTTATAATATTGAAGGAGTGCCCTTGATTTTCATGGAATCTTATCATCAGATCCTGACCTGATGACCATGGGACCACCTGGAAAGCCTTTCAAACAAACGTAGAATTTTCCAGATCGGTCCAGGCGACTTTGAGTAATCGGGGAACATATATTAAAAAACCGGCCAAGTGCGAGTTGGACTCGCGCACGAAGGGCCCCGTACCATTATCGCTAAAAACGGCAAAAAAATCACGTTTGTTGTATGGTAGCCCTACTTAAATATTTATTTTATTCTGTATTATTTGTTATAGCGGCAACAGAAATACATCATCTGTGAAAATTTCAACTGTTTAGCTATCACGGTTCATAAGATACAGCCTGGTGACAGACGGACAGACAGACGGATCGTGGAGTCTAAGAAATAAGGTCATGTTTTTACACTTTGGCTACGGAACCCTAAAAAAGATACCGCGAATATTCAGAACCTGTTTCTTTTTTTTTAAGTCGGTTAAAAACAAGCATTAAACAATTCCTGCTACCACTAATGCATTCGACGAATGATAAAAATCCCCCTTTGGCCAGCTTATGCCATTGTATAGACACAGACAGTCTTACCACGTTAGATCATCCCGGCGAGAGTGTTGCCCGTTCGAGAAAGCATGCGATTTGAATAATCCGCGGCGACAAGCTAAGTTACTTAAAATTTGAGTGCTTAAATTTGATGCATGTTTTTTTTATTGATACTGTTTTCATGTGTTTGTGTGTGATTTTCTAACGTAGCTGTTTCGTTGGTGTTTAGCGTTTATTTTTCACGTATATAATAAACTAGCTACACGCCACGGTTTCGCTCTTGTTAATATTGATTTTGCGATTTTCTACTTCTTCATGATTCTGATTTCCTGGTAGTTTCAGAGTCTTTATCACACATGATTCCATCCCTGGATGGAAAAATAAAGGTGCACTTGTCGTGGATGGGTGACCATTTCAACATACCGAGTTTCCTCCGTGCCTCGGAAAGCACGTTAAGCCGTTGATCCCGGCTGTCATTTGAAGATCTTTGACAGTCGTTACGGGAAGTCAGAAGCTTGAGATCTGACACCAGTCTTGCCAAGGGGTACCGTGTTATCCAGTTTCTGGTTGTGGAGGTCAGATAGGCAGTCGCTCCATGTAAAACACTAGTACTCAGCTGAATCCGGTAAGACTGGAAGCCGACCCCAATACAGTTGGGAAAAGGCCAGGCAGATTGATTGATTCCATCCCCGGATATAATTCTTTCCCTCATGTTTCTAGCCCCGGTTTCTTTTTATTTCAGTATTTTGGTCAACTGGTCAGTTGTAGAAAATCTAACTGAGCTCCCAGAAGGTCTAAGCTTAAATAAAACTGACCATACAAACTTTCATCCCCTATTTCATCCCTATTAGGAATGAATTTCGAAAAGTCCTTTCTTAACAGTTTCACAGTTCCATGAGCCACATATGGTCTGCTGTATTGTTTTAACTATTGTTTTTGTTTCGCTAATGAGACAGTGAACCTCTTAAACAGCCTACATTATAAAATCAGTATCCTCTCAAAATTTCAAACTTCTATCATTAGTGGTTTAGGCTGGGCATTCATGTCAGTGGTGACATTGCCATGTAGGCGCTTTTAAATACTAGATAACATGATACTTTTATTAGGGTTCCGTAACTAGAAAGGAAAAAACGGCACCCTTATATCACCCTTATATCATCCATCCATACCCCTCGTGTCTGGTATCAAAATAAAGGGTTTTAAGAGGTGATTACAAAAATATACAACACTTATGTACCTAATTATAAAAAAAATACTAAAAAGTTGTAAATAAAAAAATATTTGAAAATAACAAAAAACCCGACTGCTTAAAAAGTGAACTAAAAAGACGTAAACAAGAAGAAAAGCATGCTGTGCAGTCGGAGGATACATATGCACGAACTGGCTGACCAAAACCATCCCTTCATAAGCAGTCGGGTTTTTTGTATTTTTTTTATTACAAATGAAAAAATGTTGAGGATCACGAAATAGGTCAATTCAGGCAGTTCAGTTTTTTTAATAAAGAATTTCGATAAAAATAAGTGAGTCAATAAACATTATTGACGTGCTTAAACACAACAGCTCTTCTAAGAACGTGTTCCTTCAACATAACATTGAAAGGTTTGCGAACCTTTAGAACCGCGTTTTCCCGTACAAAAATAACTTAGATTTTACTATGATTGGCACGCCCCACGTTACACGTCTACATACCAAATCGACGGTAATTTCATCTATCCCGCAATTCCTTATAGCCTAAGATCCCACCGCTGAAATCATTTTATTATATTGTTTGTATTTTATTTTTATAATGATTAAAAAAAAAATTATAAGGATTTTTTTATAATCTTTAAAATACCTGCTGATTCCTATGTATTGGGGCACAATTTGGCTGACTGAAAGCTGTCAACTATTTTTTTTCCTCCTTTCAGCAGCACTTTTTTCAAAATGATTTTGTATTTATTTAAAAAAAATATTGGTATAGGGTTAATTAACAAAACTAAATAATTTTTTTATTATTGCGCCTAGATATAACTAGGCAACACTGTAGTAATGTATTTTACGAGTACGATAAATTCATGCCATCAAAAACATAAAATGTAAAAAAGACAAGTATCGCAATGTAGGTCTTTTACCGCAAAGTTGTGAGATCGAATGTAAATCCAAGTAGGCTAATTTATTCAGTAGGTACTTTAATAATTAGGTAATAAACAAACAATTTAACCGACTTGGTTTTACATAAGTAGTCGACATTATTGTGTTCTTCTAATGTAAAACCAAGTCGGCTAACTTATTTTTTTGTAAGCGCAGGTGATGAATAATTTTACAAATTGTTTATGTAACACAATTTAGTCTGCTATAAGATCGCAAAGGTCTCAATCCCATCGCTTGCCTTCGACACACTGCGCAGACTCATAAGTAGATATAGTATAGGTATATTAAAAAAGACCTCGTCTGTGACTTACTGTATCTACCTATATCCACTATTTACCTATCTACTTATATAGGCAATTTAAGCGACGTACAATTGTATGAACTGTAAAAGTAACTTTGTAATCGCATATATTGCATGTCTATTCATGTAGGATTACAAAGTTATTTAATTATACAGTTGTGGGAAATTGTGAGATGTTTTAGGTTTTCTTGTTTTATAGGTTAAACGCTTCTTGTGTTCAAAATTTGAATCTAGTGGGTCTACTAAAAGTACCTTAGAAATTTGATGATCACATACTCGTACTTCGAGAAAAGGATGGTACGGCTATGCCTTTGTTTGGTCGACTTGTTGGGAGCACTGCGTGCCCCCAGATAAAAAATATGTATTATGATTTTTGTGGTGGGATCTCGTACTATAAGCTAACTTTCACTAAATTGCTGTCTTGTGACGTCCAAACGTCACCGATAAAACTCGAATTTGAAATCGAAATAGTAGTTGTAAAAATATGGAATTTATTTTAGCTGGTGACACGTATTGAGCGAATCATAAAAGTTTGAAATGACAATAGTTTTCAGTGCCGACTAGTTGGACATTGAAAGAATAAGCTGAAATTTTATGAATTTGTTCCTTCTTATTTAATCAGTTTCATTTTGATTCATATCATTTTAAAATGTCAGGAGCTCCCTGCTAAGTAATAACAGCCACACTGGTTGATCTTCAAGGTTAAGCAAGGCTGGCCGAGGCCAGTCCGTGGATCTGCGTCGACTGCCGGGAGGACACGGCGCGGCATACGCTGGCAGAGTGTGCCGCCTGGAAGGAGCCACGTCGTGCCCTCATCTCAGAAGTAGGCCTATTGCTGCCGGCCGTAGTCGAGTATAGTGTCGGCAGCGAGCAGTCCTGGGACGCGGTGGTATCCTTCTGCGAAACAGTCGACTCGCAGAAGGAGGCTGCGGAGAGGGAGATTTCTTCCGCTCGCCCGATCCGCAGAAGATGCGCCGGGCGTCGGCGGAGGGTGGCCAACTCCCTCTTCCAGCCCCCTTAAATGGGTCCAGGGGCGACGGATTCGGGGACGTCCGTCGCCCCCCATACATCAGGACCTGAGGTGGCGGCATCACACTATTCTTAATAAAAAAATATTTTCTACTTTTTAGTTTGGTTTTCTAAGCGTGTCTTTTTTAGTTTTTAATGACTGTTATTTATTTTTCACTTTTTAGTTCAATCGCTAATCCTGAAGATCCTGGTAAAGATAATGGGACAAACTATTTAAATTATTGCATTGTCATCGGTCCTTGATATGAGTGCAAAGTTTCAAATTAATCCGACGTTTTGAAAGGGGTGAAAATCACGTTCAAAGATTCCGTTACATAGATTCATAGATACATACATACCAAGCAAATAGAAGCGCGTTAAAAACACTCTTTACTACAAAATATTGTGGCCTGGGTAAACAGTTCGGCGATCGCATTTTGTTTTCATTTAAAACTTTAGCTAACAAACGCTGTTTTACATCCACGGCAAGCTCTCGTCACCATAAACATCATGTATTGTTGTAGTATTAATTATGCAACATGTTTTTGATGCAAACGCACGGCTCAACAGTGTTTACAACATGTTGATGTTTTTTCAGTATAAAACAACAGTTAGTCATGTTTTACGACGCACGTACGAGAGGATATAATATTAATTAAATTGTTGATTTGATGTGGAAAAACAAACATGCGCTGAAAATGTCAGTTGTATTTTGCGGATTCTGTTTCAGAGGCAACGTTACATGGACTGAATAAAAAAAATACGACTTCTAAAGCGAAAAATAGCTTTGTTTTCCGAAGTCGGTGTCTTTGGTTCCTATTGTTTTTCGTTTTTCGACACCGACTTCGGAAAACAGAGTTGTTTTTGCTAAAGCGGTTTCGTTTTAATTTTTTTTGTTTTTTCTCTTTTTAGTGTTGGTATCTCATATTACCATGAAAATCATTTATAGTCAGAATATATCTCATTTCAATTCCAATAAGCCCAAACACGACTAGGATACATTGTTTTACTACGGAGTTCCAGTGCATACCTTCCGGATTCATCATCAGATCAGTTGGATGGTACCATTTTGATCAGTATCATTTATTTATAAATTTTTGCTTCATCATAGTCACTTAATTATTCGAAATATCGTATACCCTTGTCATACTTATTAATTCCAGTGGCAATCTTTGTCTTCTTCATCAGTTCCACTTCACCAAATGATACTTACTCAGTGCAAATGCTTGCCGTGTTATTAAAAATACCAAAATCACTATTATGTCTGCCTATAATATTTGAGGAGCTCCCTCGATTTCCATAGGATCCCATCATCCGATTCTGACAAACAAAAAAAAGCATTTTGCAAATCCGTCTATATATGACGGAGTTATGCCAGAACATAATTATGTTAAAAAATATATATAAATGTTTAAATATCCGAATTGAGAACCTCCTCCTTTTTGGGCAGTCGGTTAAAAACTAATTATTATGAAATGTTTCGCTGGCTTAAATTCATGGGCTGAAACTTTCTAATCATAGAATTTAAATTTAGAATCTGATAATCAGTATCTTAGTACCATTGTAAACGTGAAAGTTTGTGACGATGGATGAATGGTTGTTTGTTAGGTACTCTTTCACGCAAAAATTACTGAACGGATTTTGATGAAACTTTACAGAAATATAGCTTATACATCAGAATAAAACATACGCTATAATTTTTAAAGATATTCGGAGAAGTACCAATACCTCGTGGGCGGAGCCGCGGACGGCAGCTTATTTAAAATAATTATTTCATTAAACGTTCTTACAAATAAGATTGAATTATAAAATAGCAATTTTTTTTTTAAACTTTGACCCACTTTATACATTAAATATTATGTGGTGCTGCTAGTGGTGACAAACGATACCTGGTACTTGTTTTTCTCTTATCAGTTAATTATTTTTTAGCAGTCGGGTTTATTGTTTTTATAAAAAAGTATTTATTTCAGAATTTTTAGTTTTATTAATGAACGAGATCTATAAATAAGGTATACGGAAAAAGATTATATATTTTGCTATCAAAGTTACGCTTATCTTGTATTTGTGCCAAAGTAGTTACACAAAAGTGTTACGATATATATATTTTTGGAATGGTCTACTTAGTAGCTTTCATTTGATATTGTTACGAAAACGAATACAAAAAATGGTATGACCCCATTTTTGGGAGGGGCGCCATATTTAAAACTATAAAGCCTATATGTCACTCTCACAATTGAGACGAATCCAACGACACCTCATATGTCATATTCCGTCGAGCCATTTAGGCTGTAGAGTGTGATATAGAAATGGACATACACACACTCCGGCAATCGGGTAAAAATGCAAGTCTCCTCTGAAATAGACCAGAGGGTCATAGGCTATATTTTCCTGAAAATATGCACGGTTCAGCTCTTGGATAGGTAGCTACACTTTGGGGCAAACCTATTAGGACCTAATTAAAAAAAGCATTTTCATCTCTAAGTCACTACCGTCCAAGACCTAAATTTCTAAGAATTTCACACCGAGTTGTGTTAAGAAGTGAGACTTGAACAAAGGTACATAGAAAATGAATTGTTCTGAATGTCCATGTATGTCATAACTTAGATGCTTCCTTCAGCCCGTTGGCGTTTCTAAGCCAGTGTCCACATAGATGCTTAACTTTAGTATTAAAAGGCGAGGTAAAAGTATACTAAACTAAACAGTTTACCACCGCCTGCTTGGAGATAGTTTTAAATCTTGAAGTAAAAGATCTGTCACTGATTTGTATAAAATATTAAACACCTATATAACCTGATAGCTACAACCTGTGAGTCTTTAACTCAAGAGTAAAAAGGATTCTTCTAAACAAGCGTGCTTCATCGTCGACCACATCAGCTTACCATCAGATGAGATAGTGGTCAAGCGCAAGCCTATAAATAGCTAGGGTAGCCAACCAAAATAAATTGATGCCGAATATTCAATGTAACAAGCGATTATGTAATTTTTCGAAGATGCATTTTTGAGAAACCCTCTGACAACTGAGGGTTGGCTAATTTGTGACAAATTGTCAGCAGATTTGATATGTGACATCGACTTCAGAAACCGGCCCTGAGTCATTCTAAAACCACTATGCTACCACAAATTGGCGTTGGTGTGCAAACGACGAAAGAAATTAACAGTAAGCGCACGTTATTCTAAAGAAAGAAAGAAAGAAAAATTAAAAGCATTACAAAACAAAAACACCTTAAAATTAAACAAAATATTTTTTAAACTATTAATGTCAAAAGGGCCTCAGCTCAGCACAATGCCAAAAGGAAATACAGGGTATTCCACCTGACACTGATTAAAGATATAAAAACAAACAAATTGTAGATTATTGCTATTCTACACTTATGAACTGACGTCACAAAAAATTCTATATCGCGCAAGCAGAGTTTTCGGCGCAATTTGAACACAATTACAATAGTCCGACAACAAACCGTTGCCATTGGACAGTTGCCCGGATCAGATACAACACCCGTTTGGTTGGAGGATCCTTCCTTTTTAATCGAGATCGCGGGACACCCTGTTATAATCCCGCATACCTCTATACACGGTCTCCACTTACCTCGAACGTACAGCTAATACCTGCATACAAGTATCTTGTAACAATTAAAAAAAATCCGAAATAATCATGAAGCAATATTGTCTAACACCGTGTTCACAGCCTAACCCACTTTTGCATGTCTGTAGCGTAATAGTAGTGCGACTGTGAAAACAGTGGGAGTCCGTCACGTCCCCGTCACGTGGCGACGCCTTCCACATAAATTATGGACACTCTACTACCTTTGGCAGTCGAACTGGCGAGAATATCGTCGCGTGGAGACTTTGATGCTTTTTAAAAGTAGTGCTTTAGATAGAATCGTTTTTTAGAAGGTAAGCACTAGTTAATAAAATTAAATCCTTCTGATAACGCTTTCTAGGCATGGTCGTTCCTTCATTGACCTTATCCATCGCTTTCCATCAGGCAAGATCGAGTCAAGAGTTGGCTTATTATGAAAATTAAAATATTAGAAGTTTATCATCAACATCATCTTCAAAGGGTTTTCTTTGATTGTGCAGCCCATGCTCCTTAGATCATCTAGTTTCTATTCTCGATAATAACATTGTCGTCTGCCCATGTCAAATTCAAATTCAAATGCAAATTGAAAGTAACCGCTGCCGCTAGTAGATCGACCTTCCTAATGTCAGTTACAAGCTATGTCTGTACTGTTTACATAGAACAGACATATTTTCATCAGCTGGATTTTAAGCTTCTAACTTCTCGTTTTGCACTCACAAATCAATGTGTTATATCAACCACTGCTCTTTCCAGGAAATAAACGAAGCCAAAAGTACAGGTGGTATCTTCTCGTCCAATTTACCGCAGTGTCTCAAGACAAAAGTCTATGACCAGTTTGGGTTGCCAATGATCACCTATGGGACCGAAACGTGGTCGCTCACAATGGGCCTTATCAGAAAGCTCACCCAAAGGGCAATGGAGAGGGCTATGCTCCGAATTTCCTTACGTGATCACGTCAGAAATGATGATATCCGCAGGAGAACCAAAGTTACCGACATAGCCCGAAGAATTGCCAAACTTAAGTGACAGTAGGCAGAGCACAATGCTCGCAGAACGGATGGCCGATGGGGCCGAAAAGTTCTGGAATGGCGACCGCGAACCGGAAGACGATACGTTAGAAGGCCTCCCACTAGGTGGACCGATGACCTGGTTAAGGTTACGGGAAGTCGCTGGATGCGAGACGCAAGGGTTCGGTCAATGTGGCAACGCCCATGTCCAGCAGAGGATGTCTTTCGGCTGAAATGATGATGACAGTGTCAAAAAGTTTGAGAGTGTCACAGAGGCTCTGGTGGCTAAATACTGATCAGAGGCTCCAGCCACATGATATTCTATCAACGAAAGCATCGCTATAGCAATTGCAAAAATGTCAAAATGCATGGGGTTGTCAAGCGCGATCGAAATGTTACGTGATCAATCCCTTTCATTTTGGCTTTTCTACCATTGCCATCGCTGACATTGAATGACACTTGTCTAGAGTCTCATAGCCTATTTTTTTTTAAACTCATCCTCTATACTTAGGGACCTACTGTTTGTTTTATTAAAGTGTTTTAACGCTGCGGTGACCACACGCTGGTAATAATAAAGACATATTTATGCGCTTATAATTGACGTGTGGTTTGTCTGGTTAGTCGGCCATTAAATATAGAGGAGAATATATACACAAGCTTTTAAATGCATGGTTTATTTAGAGTGCCTTTTATTTGTATCTTTTTGGGACACTCCCACCATTATTCTTAAACCACTGCAACTCCTGAAAGCCAGAATCAATAGTGGCGACCACCACAAAAACGCAGAAGCAATGAAACTCGACGAAGTCCCGGTGACTGTCTTGGATCCCGCACGAAATTAGTCAGTAAAGACTAAAGGAGGTAGGAAAACAAAAACATAATTTCCACTTCCCTCCATATCAAGCAGGAGACAGAACAAACAAGGCCAATAGGCACAAAGAGTCGTTTCCAACTGGTATAAGCCGAGTTGCCTAGCACCACGGATACAAATTTGCATTAATATTAATGGGTCCTATTATTGTGAGCTGTTATATTTGATTGCAATAATAGGCATGGCAAAAACGCTTGAACGCACGGAAATTTGTTAGGTTCCACAAGGAACAAGGTTTCATTTGTATTTTAAGAGATCAGATTAGATAGGTACACATCTTTTCATCGTACAAACCGCATGTCTCAAAAACAATGTATTAGATAATGCCAACCGTCCGCTCCTTCCAAGATTTAAACGATGCCGATAATGGATCTGGCCAGATTCTCTCCCTGGACCCCTGCCTCACAAAGTGACAAAAGGTAATTTTGATAGCAGATCTCCTAGCCCGTTCCATCATCGGACTACAAGACGTACGGCGATGAGTCATCGGTACATAGTAGACATCCCACCCGTACGCACCAAACGTTTTGGGAATACTTTCATTATGCGTACAGCAAAGGAGTGGAATTCCCTGCCGGAGTCTGTATTTCCTGATAGCTACAACCTGGGAGTCTTTAAGCCAGAGTAAATAGGTTTCTTCATCGTCGACCTCATCATCGCTTACCATCAGGTGAGATAGTGGTCAAGCGCAAACCTATCAAAAACAAAAAAAAAACAGAAGTTTTGGCAAACATTGTCGCTGATAGCATGATACTTTTGTCTAGACTCTAGAGCCTCAGAGTGGCAAAATACTTATCAGATAAAATTTCAATCAGTAGTCAATCGACACGAAAGGCAGAATAATAATATAATTGGCAAATTTAGATCTACACGTTCAACAGTACACCAAGTACTGATCCAAAGATACCACGGTAACAACTCATCATGACACAACGTTTCAGTATATCATAAATATCACAACAAGATAGAAGGCATGAGCATAAAGAAGTATAATATAATATCAGATAATGACTCGACTCGAACTTGGCCCGTTTTGCGTCGCATCCATGAAGTGCTGGAGTCATCACATTTATCATTTGGTGCAGGGATCGCCAACCTTACACGGGAAACATTTATAAAGTAGATTTTTTATTTATCTTAACCAATCAGTGGTGTCTTATCCCATACGAAGTTACCGTGCCGACATACTGTACTGATTATTTTTTTGTAAATCGATCGCGTTCGGTTCCGTTTCACGGATATAGATGGTGATCTATCTATCGCCGTGGAACGGAACCGAACGCGATCGATTAACAAAAATGTCGGTATAATCAAATGAAAAACTCTTGTTACGTCAGCACGGTTTCTTTGTATGGGATGAGACATCTGTATGCTAGTATTATATTATATGTGCCAATATTAAGCAGACGAAAAATCGTAAGTTTATAAAAGGGAATCTCTGACAGTTCTGATCACAAAGCACGCGCGACCTTTTTATTTTGACAATTCTTAAGGTGTTTTACGCGGTCGAGAAGACGGATTTTTGAACATATGAAGCAAAGAATGCAAGCACGGCACGCTTGTGCTATTCTTTAAAGTGCCACAATTAGGATGCTGATTACGAAATTTTGTCTACTAATGTAAAGCTGTACGATAGGCGAGTTACTATTCATCCCGATAACATTAATGGTCTCCATGGGATAGGCCAATAGAGCAAAGACGTAGAAAAGACATAAATCATTGCCATCCTCTTTTTCTTAACCCAGTTTATTATGAGTCAATTTTATCTCCTTTTTGGATTACCTTGATTTAGAAACGATCCAGTTGGGTAGGGCCAGCTTCGAGAAAGATGTCAACCGTCGAATCCGACTCAGCTGAGCAGCGTTCGGGAAGTTGCGCGGTATCGTCTCGTCCAACTTACCACAGTGTCTCAAGACGAAAGTCTATGACCAGTGTGTGTTGCCAGTTATGACCGATGGCTCTGAGACGTGGTCGCTGACAATGGGCCTCATCAGAAAGCTTACAGGCACTCAGAGGCAATGGAGAGAGCTATGCTCGGAAGTTCCTTGCGTGATCGAATCAAAAATGTAGAGATCTGGAAGAGAACCAGGGTTAGCGACATAGCCTGAAGAATTGCCAAATTTAAGTGGCAGTGGGCAGGGCACATTGCTGGCAGAACGGATGGCCGTTGGGCAGAAAGGTTCTGGAGTGGCAACTGCGAACCGGAAGACGTTGCGAACGCCTCCCACTAGGTGGACCAATGACGTCTTTCGGCTGATATAATGATGATGATGACTTTGATTAGATAATGTCCTTTATCTTAATATCACGTGCTAACAATTTCAGTGCTATGTCCCATTGGTTCTCCATCCCTGGTGTAGAGAGTAGGTATGTTTTATTTCTCCATACGATGTCTGTCGGGAGAGGACAATGCATAAAATATTATTGCTATCGCTACCATTCCGGCCGCAGTCGGGAAATATGTCGTGTCTGCGTCTATTGATGTTGTAGTCTGTAGCGAGACGATGAAGATTTCAAATCAATTAATCGGATCAATCATTTCTTAACTAGGTTGGGATCAGCTTCCCACCTTACCGGATACCCCAATAGATGTTTTACGTCGAGCGAATACCCATGTGACGATACCTATTGACAAGACTGATTGTCTGACTTTTGGTCTTTTGAGTGCCTTTAACCACTGTCAAATAATTTCCAATGGTTTGGTCATCCATCCTCGGAACAACCTAGGCAAGTGAAGCTTAATCTAAAAGATTGATCCCTGCCGCTGTAGTTATTTGGCTACGAGCAACTTCTTCTTCTTCTTTTTTCTTTCGCCTCACCTATTCCCGTTACGCAGCGTCTGCTTTGTCAATCATGCGGGGCAATTTATTTCGATCTTGTGCGTCATCTTCCGTAAGTCCCATCTCCCTCATGTCATTTTGGACCTTCGTCATCCATGTGATTTGAGGTCTTCCTCTACCCCTCTTCTGTATCTCTTAATATGTTCGTTGCGTACCTTGTCTCTGAATTTGACTCATCCTGCCCATCGCAGCATACGCAACGATTTTTAATAAACTTTTAAATATACCATGTTGTTTCCTCAATGTCATTCGAACGATTTCAGAACCTGTCCCATAGGTTCGCCATCCCTGGAGTAGTGAGTAGATATGTTTTATTTCTCCGTACGACGTCTGTCGCGAGAGAGAATAATGCATAAAATATTATTGCTATCGCTACCATTCCGGCTGGAGTCGGGAAATATGGCGTGTCCGCATCTATTGATGTTATAGTGTGGGGTCGAGCTGAGATTAGCCAACTTATTTTTGTCGATAGGTGTTGTAAGAAACGATTAAGGTTGGCTTTCCGACACTTATATACTTTTTCTTAAAGATGTAAGTGACAGTTGTTTTCACAGCAAGTTTGTCAGTGCATATGTCATGGATCAATTGATTAATCAGGGCAATATGTGTAATGCCCAGGCAAAATGAAAAATGCCAAGTCCAATTTTGCTACGAAATCAATACTTCAATAGTACAATGTGATAATTAAAAATGAAGTTTAAATAATTAAAATTCATTTTTTATTATAACATTGTCTGATCATTATGAACATCGCTACGTAACGGTAGGGAAATTCTATAATTATGGTTTATTAGTATAGTTTTTATTTTTTTAAATCGCTTAGTAAAACAAAAATCTGCGAAAAAGTTATATTCACAGCAAATTACATTATTTGGTCGGCAGGATTATACAATCGGTAAGCATAAAATAATATTTAAAGCGGTGCCGCTCATTGAGTATAATAATATTTGCTCTAGCTTCAAAGAATTAGTTCAAGGGTAAGCGAAGCGAGCTCGGGAACTTAGAGCACCCTGATACGGATAGATTAGGCTCGAAAGGGATGGCGGGAGCTGAAGTGAGCGAACTAAGCTCCTATGATCTCATTCATGTTAGTTTACTTTTGGCTCTGCAAACAGAAATAGAAACCCCGCTGAGGGGCTCCGTCAACTTTGTTTCTTAAATAGTAATCGTAAAGTAATTTAATAAAACACACTTTTTTATTACCCTATCCAATAAGTGATGGACACTTTTCAAATTGTCTGGGCATTATGAATAATGCTTTACTTATCACTTGGTCCATAAAATAGGTACATTCACAACTTTTCCCTTGGTAGGACAGGTTATGCAGAAACCAGCCTAACCTATTCTAACAAGAGTATTTTGGCTTTGTAGTTTGTAATTAACTGTGACTATAGTTAGGATTTACATAGGTTGGGACACTTTACCGACTCGGTAATCCACTATTTTGGACGAGGAACATTCCGCGTGTTCTGGCAATGATTCTGCAGCTTTGGTTAAGGTATATTAAAGAATGGATTGTCGTAATGAAAGGTAGGTAGCTGCTAGTTCAACTTTCATTGTAAACAAGTAAAATTTAAAACGCATTTTTATTGCATGCTACATATTTTAATCTAGTAGTAGACGCGCTTCGATCGACAATCTATAGAACACGTAATTACGAGTATGACACGATATCTTGCGAAGACACTCCGATTCAAACAGGAAAACGCCCATAACTTTTGAACGGCTGAACCAATTTTCATCAAACATAGAAGAACACTCTCGATAAAGACACCTTTCTAAAAAAAAACTGTATCAATATCGTTTCATCCGTTTAGGAGCTATGATGCCACAGACAGATACACAAAAGCACACCGTCGGGGGTTAAATAACAGGTCGGTAACCTTTTAAGCTTACAGAATTTTAAGAAAAACCATATTATAACACACAAAAGAGACAACAAAAAAAAGTATACCATACTCCAGATTCGACAACCCCGTACGTTCATTGAGCCCTTAACCGTTTAACCAGCCACCCCTTCAGCTTCTCATAATTCCCATTTTAATATATTTATAAGGGATAGCTTCAGCCGCAATCTGTTTCCAGAAATTGTAATATTTTTTACTTTATCCCAAGCGTTGCGTGTTTACCGACATCATAGTGCGTCCCGAACACAAAGCTGCACCTTTTGCGAGTATTTAAGGTTCATTTTTCCTTGTCTCGACTGTTTTGGTAAGATTGTCAGTATTGGACCAGGAATGTACGCTGCGTTATGTTATATAAGAGATGCCGATAGGGTATATACTCAAATGTATTGTGTGTATTATTTATGCTGTGTTTATTTACTTTTCCTGGGGTCAGTGTGTCAATGGCCGTATTTGGGTCCAAATGCATTTGGGCTGGCTATGATGGTAAAGGTAACATAAAATATAGAAATGATTATTTTGTTTCATGAGGCTTGCTTGATTGGCGCAGTTAATCCTTGGCTTTTGCGCTACGAGTTGTATATTAGGTTCCCGGATAATATTACTTCACGCTGGTGTTCCCCGAAGTAGTAGGTGAAGAAGTATTTATAGCACACCAAAATTTTACCAGTTATATTACTGGTACACAAAACCAATTATATTATAATCTACAAATGACTTACTGATCAAATTATACAAGGACAATCACTGCTGCCTGTGGTGATCTGAATATCTAACAAGGGCATCCAAGGTGCAGTGCTTTCTATGGGACAAAGTAGAATACCGCATGTGCCTGTGATCACCGCCATCCCTAAAACCTGAATAAATCAATACTTTTCGAAGAATACATGGTAAAGTTATAAGACATTGGGTGAAATCAACTCTATCGACGATTTACTTAACAAACACCTCTATGTCTACCAAACAACGGATCAAATGAGAGTCTAAATACGAAAAATGGAGCCCACTAGTATTATTACTACTACCAAACCATGTTGATGAATATGTTCAACCGTTTCGGTGTCCTTTATTAGTTAACAACTTTATTGTTGTCCATCACTAAGTATACCTGCAATAACATAATGAAACCAAATATACCTTACCTAACAAATAAAATACAATTGAGAATACTAGGTTTTTATTTACCGAACTGTTCCAACAATATATTATTTGGTAAACCAGGCTCCAGTGGCGGCCTTAGGGGGTGGCGACCAGGTCAATCGCCCGGGGCCTCACTCTAACCGAGGCTTCGCGCGACAATCCTAAAAGCTTACAATTTAAACTTCTTATTATATCCTAAGCAAGATGTTATTCGTCCCAATAAAATATACTTGGTTAAGTATTATGAAAATCACAGTGATGTGTGATTCTAATGATGTTTAAACAACTTTATTGGAGGCGAGACGCACGGGCCCTTTCGATGTAGTGACACTTGGGCTTAAGCCTGTGTTCAGCAGTGGACGTCTTTCGGCTGAAATAATGATGATGATGATGATGATGGTTCCGTATTTCATAGTTCATTTTTGGGGGCTAAGTCACCCACGTGCGTAGGAGTGTACCCCAATTGATTCCGTGCACGTGGTCCCCGGTTGGTGCAAATCAGGTGACACTAACTGGTAGGCTTTGGCCCAAGGCTAGCGACCACCCACCGGGTGAAGACATACCGCCAATCGTCCTAGCCGTGTTCCGGTACGATGCTCGGTGTAACCAACTAGACGAGTTGGGTCGAGATAGCTGTTCCACTGCAGGCAGACCGGCCTGATGCGCGCTGTTAAGGATGTATCGGGAGACTGGTCGCGGAGGGTAGTGGGATCCGAAGCACAGTGCGCCGCTGGCCAACCGCAGCTAGTTGAGGCCCAAGTAGTATGCCGGCCACACACGGAAGGCTGCCCCACCAACTTACGAAAAATTGCGGGATGCGCCATCGTGCTGGTTGGCGACCAGACAACAGTGCCCGATAGACATGCCCGACATTCCCAGAAGGCTCGGGCATCCCCGCAGTCTCCAGGTTATTCCCCCAATGATGGCGTCCTGTCAGCGCGTGTCTGAAGGTTGCTAGCGTGGAACCTCATCTCAGTTTCTTCTCCTAACCTTCCTTTCACTCACATGTAATGCCAAGGAACAAAAAGAAAAAAGCTGAACAGCCGCACTCAAGGTCTGCACTCGAACCTTGTCGCAATCCATCACTACCTTGAGAATGAGAAACCAGCACCAGCCTACAGCAGGGCTGCCAAGTCATGCAAGAAGGTGTTGCGAAGAGCTCGGTTCGACCACATTAGCCGGATAGGGATCAAACTTGTTTCCTACCCAGCAGGTAGTGAAGCGTTTTGGTTCCTGGCTAAATCGGTTGAATCGAACTTCTGGCGTCCCTCACCACCACTGCTGAAACCCGACGGGTCGCTGATCCACTCCGCTGAGAAGGAAGCAAATTTGTTTGCCTCTCTTTTTGCGGAATCATCGCGTCTGAGTACTGGTGGCGCGCGCCCCCGTCCTTCTCCTGATGGATGCGAGACGAGTATGACGGACATTCGCATCCATCAAAAGGACGTCCTTAGGGTGCTGCGCAACCTCAACTTGAATAAGGTTAGCGGACCTGACGGTATACCATCATTTTTTCTCAGAACATGTGCGCCTAAATTTTCTCCGATCTTGACACGCCTGTTTCGCCTTTCGTATGAGACTGGAAAAGTGCCGAATGCTTGGAAGCAAGCCAACGTACAGCCCGTGCCTAAGAAGGGTAGTCGAGCTGACCCGGCCAAATACAGACCCATCTCTGTGCGTACTTAATAGGAAACTCCTGGCATACCTAGAAGTTAACGACATCCAATACGGCCAATACGGCCAATACGGCTTCCGCCGAAATCGGCCCACTGGGGATCTTCCCGCAATGCCGTTCACATCTGGAGTGAGGCCATCGAGAGGTATAGAGAAGCGTTTGCCGTCTCCCTCGACATTTCGAAGGCTTTTGATAGGGTCTGGGACGACAGAACTGTTCCTGAGAGATACTTTTCCAATGCACGACTGTGTCCCACTGTGGAAAAATTAAAAAGCTGATAGTGATGATGATTAAATACCAGGTTTAGCATTCCTCGTCGAATATTACTTCATCACATACATTGTAAAAAGGACAAGAGCCTCACAAATATCTGGCACCCTCCCCGAGCCTCGCAGCGGTTAATGCCGCTCCTGCCAGAGGTACCGAAACGATACGGCTTCTTTAATCTAATAACTTTGGAAACAATACCTACCTACAAATTTAATATAATTTCGAAGGCCTTGGGACTTGAAATAAAATATAATAATGCTGTAGAACTCAGCATTATGAATAATTTATCTTTGAAATAGCTGCCTTTTGTAGTTTTATTGATGTTTTTTTTAAGGTTGAGTGGTGTTTTCGACCTCTTTTTATTTTTGTTCGTTTATTTTAAGATTGTACTCGTATAATAAATATTAAAAATAGTCTATAAGAAAATATAACAAACCCCTGACTTCTAAATTCAGAAATTGAAGTTTAGTATTTGTCACATTCTAGTTTACTCTATTTTTGTAATGTTTTTAATTAAACTTCTCTGATGTATTCTTGGGCTTTTTTTGTTACATTTCTCACAAGTTATTATTAGTTAATAATATTACGTACGAGGTCTGTAGTGTGCCTTATAGTTGTGTCCGAGCCCGTGGCTGCCTTTTCCAAGTTGAAGCTTACAGCGAACATTGACATTGACAGATGCGTTCCGTTTCTAATACAACTTTAGCCCGAAAACCTGTCAAACTTGGTATTCAAATAGGGTTAGACACGTTCTTAACTCCAAATACTCAATTCAAAACACGGCCCGTACTGGCCTTTTCGTCATAAGTACACAGAAAAATCTCACTGCGTCTTGGTGATTGAAGTCCTGGGTTTTCTGGCCATGATTGTCTTCGCTGCAAGGCTTTAGCATGTAGCATAGATGTAGTTGGCAAGTGATCACTGGAATCAGCCAAACGATAATGTTACCCTAAAATGCTTCAAACTTATAACATCGGTAACATAACGACAAGATAAAAATTATCCAATTAACATTATGAATGAGAAAGTAACTCTGTCTGTTACCTTTTCAAGCTTAAACCGCTGCAACAATATAGATGAAATTTGGTATGGAGATAGTTTGACACCCTGGAAAGGACAAAGGATAGATTTTATACTGGGAATTATCCTTACGGGGGTGGACGTGTGTATGGGGAACTAATAATTTCTCAAATAAGACTGCCCACACACCTACAATATTATTGCACAATATAATAAAAATAGTATATTCGAATTATTAATGCTACGCAGAACAAATCGCAAAACGTCACGTGGTCAATCATATGTCCGAATTAACTTATGACCGAATTATCACGTGGTCAATCATATGTCGGGATTAACTTATGACCGAATTATCACGTGGTCAATCATATGTCGGGATTAACTTATGACCGAATTATCACGTGGTCAATCATATGTCGGGATTAACTTATGACCGAATTATCACGTGGTCAATCATATGTCGGGATTAACTTATGACCGAATTATCACGTGGTCAATCATATGTCGGGATTAACTTATGACCGAATTATCACGTGGTCAAACATAAGTCGGGATTAACTTATGACCGAATTATCGTATTATGATTGACCACGTGATAATTAGTTAATGTGAGGAATCTGTAAAAGGAAACTCGTTGCCTATAATAAAACTGGCAACAGAAAACTATCTTTTGAAAAGGAATTGAAATTCGAACTTATAAAAATAAATGAAGATGTTTTTGCTAGGCTTTGATTGTCAATTCTAGAGAAGCCGCCTTACACAGTACAGGCACATTGTTGCTAAATATATCAGATAAAAGTCATTTCTGCGTTTTAATACGTAGTTTCCTGGCTACCCGGCGCCGGAAAGATTGTATCATATCTGAATTTATGAAATTAAACCCCATCCGGGTCGATGTGAGTTGACGCATCATTCCTGTTAGTGTTGGGAGGACGCATTGTCTCTTTTTCAGAGGTTTTGGAGGTTCAAGTATGACGGCGTTGATTTGTTAGTGCAAGTTAAAAGCACATATCGGAGCATCCGATACAAGTTTCTCATGCCTTCTCCTTTTAAGGGTCATACCTCAATTGTAAATGTGATTCCCCTGTTAGGTAAATGTTCGGGTTAGCATAAGGTACGATTCATGTAACCTTTCAAAACGTAGAATAGAAGCACTTCATATGATTCTGCGCATCTATTCGTAGGGGCGTAGCTCATGTGAGGACTCTGCCTATGTAAAAGGAAACTCCTTGCCTATAATAAAACTGGCAACAGAAAACTATTTTTGCAAAGGGAATTGAAATTTGAACTTATAAAAATAAATGAAGAAGTTTTTGCTAGGCTTTGATTGTCAGTTCTAGAGAAGCCACCTTAGGGCAGGCACATTGTTGCTAAATATATCAGATAAAAGTAATCTTTCTCTTATTTCTTCTTAATTCTGCGTTTTAATACTTAGCTTCCTGGCTATCCCCCGTACAGTTTTTTTTTTTTTTATTTGAACATAAACGTGTTGTATATTTTTGAAATCACCTCTTAAAACCTGCTGATACCCCCCGCGATGGGTTTGGAATAATATAAAAATTTAGGCCCCCACAATAAGGCGCCCAAAAGCTGCCAATTTTCTGTTTTCTAATTTTAATGTAGCCAGTGACATTCGCAGGGTTAAGACGTAAGAATTACAAAATCGGCCAATGTGTTTGGTCTCTAGAACGCCACATAGGAACAAACATACGTACATACATACATAGACTGATAATCACACTACCCTTGTTCAGCAGTCGGGTAAAAAGGCAAAATTGTTTGGTATTGACAAGCGATATCGAAAAACCACGTGATCAATCCCTTACCTTTTTTACTATCGTCTTCGCTAACATCGAAACCACTTGTCTCATTCCTGACCTATTGCTGCAAAAACTTCCCAAAAACCCGATAACAAGCCAAATTCCTTATTTCTCCAATCTAACACTAAAATATAAAACCTCTTCTTGCCCCACTCGTCCCGCGCTAATCACATCGAGGCTCAGTGATTTTCAGCCATTTTTTTTATTTTGGCTCCTCTACCGGCAGCGTGGAACGATTGGCAATTAACAGGTACAATTAGGGTTGGCCCTCGTGATTGATTTTTGGCGCTTCAACAACCCTGTGAGTGTTGAAATGCCTGTGTTCACTCTTATTATTTAATTTTTATTCGAGTGTATTTTTATGTCTGTGTTCACTCTTATTATTTAGTTTGGGAATCGGGCACTATTCCTTTGGCTTATTTTAATAACTGAATAAGTTTTTTTTGGGAGCTTTGGTGACCTGTAACACAATTTTTTTCATGAATTGAAAAAAAAATGTGTTACAACTACATTAGGCACACTATCATCATCAGCCTTTTAAATGATCCGTTCTGTGAGAGAGGGAATGGGCCGTGATCCACCCCGCGATCCCAGTGCGGGTTGGTGAATTTCGCATGTCGTTGTATTTTTGGTTCTAGGACATGCCGGTTCCCTCACGATGTTTTCCTTCACCGTTTTGAGAGCAGTGGTGTTGAAGTAATTTACAAAGTAAAGCGCCTGCCTGTGTTCGAACCTACGACCTGCAACTTGTAAGTCGCGGTCGATACCACTAGGCACAGCATTGTCTCATACAATGTTTATTATAAAGTGTGATGATTATGTATTTAGTATATTATTTTGAATATATATGGTATGATTATATTGTATTTATAGTTAATATGTATATTTAAATAATCCACATAACTTTCATTATTGCACCTACCACTGTTTATCTCTCCATCACCCAAAGGTCGACTGGGAGAAAATGCCTAAGGCATTAAGTCCGCCTCTGTACTTGTGTGCATGAAGTATTAAATAAATAAATAAAAGAAAAATTAAATTTTTAGTTCTTTTAAAAACACACCTACATTTTATTACAAAAATGCCAATACTGAACCTACTTTCTATTAGAGAAGTTAAACACATTAATCGACTTCGCCTTGTCAGCACTTTAACATTAAGATATGGAAGTAATCTGTTATCTATGATCGTCGGCTAACTAAAAGAACTATACCTCTGTTTTATATGCCTTTGGCCTGATAGAACTCTCATTTTTGCCCCACTAGCAAAGTATTTTTAATACCCGACGGAAAATGAGTGGTGTTATAAGTTTGACGTGTGTACCTGTGTGTTTGTGTATTTGTGTGTCTGTATGTGACATCATAACTCCTAAACGGATGAACCGATTTTGACTCACTTTATCGAGAGTGTTCTCAGCTATGTTTGATGAAAGTTGGTTCAACCGTTCTAAAGTTATGGGCGTTTTGCTGTTTGAATCGGGGTGTTTTCGCAAGATATTGTGTCATAATTACGTGCCCCTTACTAGATAAATTATGTAGCACGAAATAAAAATGTGTCGGGGGTTTTTAAATGTTTAAATTTAATCTTTTAATTACTGAGAAGTTTCCTATACCATCTATTTCGAAGTTTAAGTGTAGAACTAGTTCTTAAGTGCTAGACCTCGGATACAATAACAAGGTTCGTTCAATTGACTCTCAAAACCCGCTGTAACGAAGTGCTTGCGTTCTGGTTTTACAGGTGCTAGCTATGATTTTAATTTATCGAAAATAACTTACTCATTATTTTCCTAGTTGCTACGCAGTTAAATTTTAACAGGGTGAAATCAGTATTGCTATTGCGGGCATCCGATAGATGCGAGAGTCACAGGATGATAGGACCGCTCGATGTGCAACACTTGGAGTCCAGTCCAGTCCAAGTCCAGTGTGACTTTTGGCTGAATGATAATGATACATTTATCTGTCTAACCTTACTTAGTTTTAGGTACCAAACTTTACCTTGATTAGCAATTATTCAAAGATATATGTATATATATATGTCATCTAGCCCGTTCCATCATCAGACTACAAGACTTACGGCGATGTGTCATCGGTATATGGTGGACATGCCACTTGTACGCACAAAGCGTTTTGGGAATAGGTACTTTTATTGTGCGTACAGCTAAGGAGTGGAATTCCCTACCGGAGTTTGTGTTTCCCGATAATTATAATCTAGGAGTCTTTAAGGCGATATATACGGGGTATATATATCGCCTTAAAGACTCCTAATATGTAAACGCAGTACTGGTCGTGCGCCCGCTCGATGCCTAAATATCAATATTGAATCTCCTTTTGAACAGTTTTGTTTGCAAAATATTATTTGATTTACATATGCTATGCCAGTTATGAAGAAATTCCAGCCATAATTTTTTCTTTGTTAAAATATTTTTAAACATCCAAGTCGCTTTGGAGGAGTATCCAAAAATTGCGAAAAATATCGTGTTGTTAATAATTTTTTTAAAGCAAAAATATTTGTTATACGAAAAAACCATGTTTAAAAATAATGTACTTGAAACAATAATAAATATATATTTTGTCAAACCTTTTAACCTAGTCGTTACCAAGGAGAATGCTTTAGAAAGTTACCGTTTTATGGCACTAAAGCGCATGTAGGCACTTAAGTCAAGAGTGAATAGGTTTTTTCTAGATAAGCGTGTCCTATCGTCGACGACATCATCGCTTACCGTTATCTTATCGGTGTGATAACGGTCAAACGCGAGCCTATTAATAATAAAAAAGGTACACCATTGCAACTTGTCAAATCACAAAATTCATATTTTGTCTAGTTATCTACTTGGTAAGTAGTAAGTCAAAATATGTACAGCACAACTATTTTCTTAATGACCCTCGGCAATCATCGCATTTCCGAATACAAGCGAATGCTAATTTCCATGACCATTAATTATTAGATTTATCGTGTATTATATATGAATTCAGAACTAAATAATTTATTGTGGTTTGTTTTGATTTCCGTATGAAGTATATAGAGCTGTAAAATTGCAGCTTCAACAGTTTTCCTCCCATTTTTAAAATAAATTACATTATGTTGAAAGAGTACTAACAACTCTATATACTTCCAAGTTGATTGAGAGCGTCCGGTCTGCACCAAGTGTAAAGGGCAACTGATAGAAATCCGACGACTGACAAATCACGATGTTTCCCGAGGGACATTAAGAAAATGTTTGTACTATACAGTGTTTCAATAAACATTCAGTTTGCATTATTTGCATAGAGCTGTAAATTGGCAGAAGTATTCCGGCACACTATAATGAATGAAATATCAAAAGTCTCCATTGATCCAAAGTCTGCTAAAAAAAGATATTCAAGGTCAAAGGTCAAAATATCGATTTTTAACATACCTACCCTTATTTTCCGTCTATTTTGACAGAATGAAGAGGGTCAGTAAAGGGACACAAAACCATGGAATTATTGAAATTCACTAAATCCATGGTCCTCCTGTTCTAGGCTGACAGAAACTAATTACCCAAACCACACGTGCCAAACATAACATTCCTACAGCCAATTTACCAAGGTTTTCGTTAGCCCTCTCAATTAATCGTAAAGATTCGGGCGGGGCTGCTAGAGAGGCTGGAGTGGCTCAAGATGGCTCGAGGGGGCTGGAGGGTACTCGTGGCGGCCTGAACCTCTCGTAACCTAAAGATAATCTGCCGTTGCATCTTTATTTAATAGGTTCCTGTGATGAGTGGTGACTGAATTGGGTAATGGGTAAACAGTATGTTAGATGAATACGTCTGTAGCGGACAGACACACATACACAGATAGACATATTATATGCACCTCTTATTCGATCTTCTTCCATTACATCCATTACTTCTATTGGTCATTTCAACTTTCACTGCCATCATATTAAGCATCTTTCACACAATTCATATTCCAGTTTTAGGGTTCCGAACTCAACAAGGAACCCTTACAGTTTCGCTATGTCCGTCTATCCGTCCGCAGCTTAGCTCAGAGACTTTTAGTACTAGAAAGCTATAATTTGGCATGGATATACATATTAATAATTCCGATAAAATGGTAAAATAAAATCAAGAAAAAAAATTTTTTTCTTGTCCCTCCCAGACGTAAAGTGGAGATTTTTTTTCTCGTCTATCCCATGGTATCGCTGGATAGGCCATTCAAAAATATTACGGGTCTTCTAAAACCATTTTTCGATTCAGGGATCCGTTTGCGTAAATTAAGCTTTAAATTGCAAGTTTTTGGTAGAGTCAAGTGTCCCCCCCTCCCCCCTGCCAGCGAAATGGTTGCTTTTCGCTATGAGATCAAATTCACGGCAGTAGTACATATAACGAAATTAAAAGTAAAACTATCACAGCTAAGTGGGCTTTAGTTTTTAGTTTTAATTTACAAGTTTTAATCGACGAACTTATAAAATATACTTATAACAATAAAAATGCTGTACACATGCCATTGAAAAATTACTTAAATAACGTTGTTGGTTGTGTAAAACAGATAGTAAATATATGCTTGTGAACGATGTAAAAATATACAAATATAAAATCATAACGTATTCTCAGTGGTTGCAATTATAAACTTAATTGTGTTTACTCAACCAAGCTCACATTAGTGCAGTATAACACATTAATTTTTAATAACATTATCGATATCAATAAATACCCGATTTCTTTATTCGAAAAAATAAGGCTTGGTTTTTTTTTATTTGTAGCCTACAAATAAATCATATACTATATATTTTTTATAAATAAAATCAATTTGAACTTATGTACTAATTTGATAGTGATCATTGAGGCGGGCGGGCCTCATTATAATGTTTTCTTATAGGAATATTAAATTTCTTATTTTCTTTTGTCGATATCCAGCTATACTGTCAATATCCGACCCGACTACATCACTAATTGAGAAGCGAAGAACTTTCGAGAACGAAATAATGAATACATTATTTTTTTTTAAATTCCGAAAGAGAGAGAAACAAGGAGCGTGCGTGCTAGGATCCAGGAACGAACCATACCATTCCCCGTATAGTATATAATAGTAGTCTATGTCCCCATGGCTCTAACGAGCGCTCGTATCGGCTCCTTTCGCAATTGACGTCCTTTATATAGATTATTTATTGCAGCTTATTTACGTTGGTTGTTTGTTTCAATAATTTCTCTTTCTGAATCCAATGGCATATATAATGGAAATTTTGAATCCAATGGCATATATAACTCATTTTCGCCAAAATGTCCCTTACGTTAATGAAAACTTCTGGTATCGAATTATAATAAAATGAAATGAATGATTATATAGGGCCCGTTTTTCCTTATGACATTCGGAACCCTGAAAACGAATTAAATCACAAATCCCTCCCAATTGCAATGCTAGCTTTAAACTTTAACATTTAGGTGACCTAATATATAACTTTTACCTATGGATGTAAAAGTATGATGGCATTGTATTGTCATTGAGCTATTTCGTCGATGTCATTTCAAAAAGTCGAATTTAATAAAATAAAAAACAAATAAAAAGAACTTTTTTTAAACAACATTTTTAGCTTACCGTGCACTGTCATACAAACCTAACGTGTGTGCAAAATTTTATCTTAATCGGTTTTTAGATAACTGCTTTGAAATTCAGTTGAAAAATTTTACCAAAACACACATACTTACATTCATACAACACGTTGCAAGTTACTAAAAAACTTGTTAAAACAGACTGTCTTAGGAAACACAAAAGTCTTTTTTTTTCCTTTTCTACAACATACGACGTTATAAAGGCATTTACGACTTATTGACTTCATAAAACTTTTAGTTATAAAGATATTTTAATATCTGTTGATGACAAATTTATTCACAGAAAGGTTTCTGTCCATAACGATCCATAGGTAAACGTCAAATTGACATATTAAGGTGCGAATCTAAGTACCTAGTCAAAAAGTCTTATGATACACATAGGACAATTGGACAAACATATTTAAAATAAGACTTTTTGCAAATTACAATGGAGTCTAAAACTTCAAACACTGTCTACTATGGAATTTTGACACAGGAAGCATAAAGCCGCCTCCACACGCTTGGTGTTTGCCACAAACAGGGGCAAACACTGACCACAATCATCCAACACAAACACGGCATCCACAGGCTTGGCGAAAGTGCTAATATATTCCGGATTGGCAAACATGGCAGACGACGAGCTTGTTGTGGCAGCGATTACTTTCGAGTTAACCTCGTCAGACCAATCAGACATTGTCCCTTACAATTACGTTTGTGCGCACGGTTGGCACAGTGGTTGAGCGATTGACTGCTGCACTGCGCGTCGCAGGTTTGATTCCCGCATGTAACAAACATTTGTATGACCTACAGATAGTTGTTCCGGTGTTGTGTACGTGAGTTTATATGTTTGTAAACGCACCCACGATACAGGAAAAAAATCCTAGTGTGAGACAACGTTTTTTTAAAAAAAAAATAAAAAAACCAAAAAAAAAAAGTAGCTTTGGATACGCAAAATGTCTTGATTCGTTAATTTGATCACCACTATTAACTCCGTCCGCCGCCCGCAAGCCAGAACTGAACAAGTGTCTGGATACATCGCAAACACGTTTGTCAAACACCCTTTGATTTTTGCATAAGAAACGACACCGGTGCCGAACACAAACAAAAACAAGCAAACACAAACAAACACCCATCCACATGTTCGTGTTTGTTGTTTTGTGTTTGCTGTTTACCATTGTTCACCAAGCGTGAGGAGCCGACTTTACGTTTATAAATTACGCAAACGGCTATTAAAAAATAAAAAACGGCCAAATGCGTGTCGGACTTCGCACATTTAAGTTTCCGTACCAAACCACAAAATCCAGTTAGTTGTAATAGGAAAAATGAGGAAATTAAATAAAGAAAACTTATTTGTCAATATATTAGTATTTGTGAGTAAAATATACGAAACTAGCACTTCGCCCGCGACTTCGTTCGCGTGATCCATGCTTTATCCTATAGATGACTTTTTAATTTCACCCCCTTAAGGTTAAATTTCCTAAAATCCCTTCTTAGTGCTCCCCTACATTATAAAAAGAAGCCCTGTACAGTAAAATTCATCAAAAATCTTTAACACCCCCTAAGTCGTCTTTCAGGAGTAGTTTTGAAAAACTAATAATGAAAATCTTTACTATTTACTTAGGTTAGTTTTTATGCCAAGTTTCAAATAAATAAGCCCAACAAATTTTCATCTTTTCACCTCCTTAGTGGTAGTATTGCCAAAAACCAATAAATACATGAATTCTTTTTAACCGACTTCATTATCAACCAAAAGCGTAATACTTTAATTTCACGTGTCACACTTTAAAGCGTAGAAGTTTCACACAAACTTTCAACCGACTTTTTATTCCCTTAGGGGTAGAACACCCGAAATAAAAAATAAAAAATCATTGCTGTTTTACTAACCAAGAGCGTAAAACAACAATTTCTGCTGTTTAACCTTCCAAATCGAAGAAATTTCACATAAAGTTTCAACCCCTATTTTATCCCCTTAGGGTTAGAATTTCCAAAACCCAATAAATACATGAATTCTTTTTATCAACCAAGAGCGTAAATCAAAAATTTCATGTGTTCTATTTACAAACTAAAAATTTCGTACAAACTTTGAACCCTTTTTTTTACCCCTTTAAAGTTAGAATTTCCAAAAACCAATAAATGCATAAATTATAAAGGTATTGAAGCAGTCTTGAATATGAAGTAATTTTTTGATAAGGATTAATACCAAGATACAAATAAAGAGCCTTTTCTAGCGACGACATTTCAATTAAAATTTTAAAATATAAGGATACTTATTGTGGCATAACTATATTAGTTAGACATATGCTGTCGCGACACTTTTTGTAAATAATGATGTGTTCTGCAAAGTCGTAGTACATTATTTTATTCTATCATCAATAGTTTTCGCAGCACACGCGATTTTAAGAATATTTTAGGTAAATTTTTTACACCTTGGGTTACATTATTGGAGTTTTAGTAAGGATCCCTAATTTTTTTGAAAATTTAATATAGCCTATGTCACCCGGAGATAGTTTAGCTTCCCAACAGTGAAAGAATTTTGAAATCAGTTGAGTAGTTTCGGAGCCTATTCAATGCAAACAAACAACAACCAAACAATCAAATCTTTCCTCTTTATAATATTAGTATAGATCAGAAACATTATCACCAAATTTCAAGTTAAGTAGGTCAATGGGAAGTTAAAAAAAATCTTCGGAACAAAATTTTGTAAAAAAAAGGTGACTTTGGTGGCTTCTCATTCCTATGTTTCCTGTTTTTCAATATTTTTAAAAACAAAAAAATACAGTGTTTATCTAAACAACGATGCCCACTCCATAGGGTAGATCAAAATTTTTTTCGCACCCCTCTTTTTCTGTATGGGAGACAATTTAAAAATAAAAAAAATCTATGGCTTTGTGTCAACAAGATGCTTATACTGTGATAATTTGAAAACTGTAGCTTCAACCGTTTAGCTGTAAAACCTGTGTGACAAACGACGATCAGAAAGACACGTGAGTGACAGCAATAAGCTTCGGGTACGGAACCCAATAAAACTAACATTTTAATAACGACTTTTTGAAATTACAGTGACGATGTTTGACTTTTAGTTACTAAACTGTTGGCTAATCAAAGTGGGAATAGGTACAATTTTAGATAAATGCAGGGTCTGATATTGCTCGGCTAGCCATCCCACCAATGAATAAATTCTCCATGCATATTTATACTAATACTATCGATTATCCTACAAATAACACTACCCTTATCTGCTAATCTAAAATAAATAACCCTTCCGTACCCTCTTCAACAGGGCTGCTTTTATTAAGGACCATATACTATGGACATAGTTGGGTGGGGATGTTGGAAAAATATATTGCTATGCTGTGTATATATGACAGAGTTTAAATTATACGGTCAGAGTTTATTATTTATCAAATAGTGCAGTTTACTGAAAATTATTTTTTTGTCGGTCAGGTAGATTAATAAACGAAAAAAATAATTAAAAATAACAAAAAATCTGACTGTTTAAAAAGCGAACTAAAAAGATGTAAACAAGAAGAAAATCATGCTGTGCAGTCGGAGGTGCATCTGGTTTTGGTCAGCCCGCTTGCGCACATGTATCTTCCGACTGCATGGCATGATTTTCTTCTTGTTTACGTCTTTTTAGTTCGCTTTTTAAGCAATCGGATATTTTGGTACTTTTTTATTTACACATTCTTAGTTATTTTTTTTTATAATTAAGTACTTTTAAACATAATTATAAATATTATGTGTTTTTGTAATCACCTCTTGAAACCCTTCATTTTGATACACCACACGATGGGTTTGGAAGAAAAATAAAATTTGGGCCCCCACTATGTGGCGCCCAAAAGCCGCCATTTTTCTATTTTCCAAATTTAATGTAGCCAGTGACACTCGCAGGGTTAAGAAGAATTGACTGACGTAAGAATCATCAAACTCGGCCAACGCCTTTGGTCTCTACAATGCCACATAGGCATACATACATAGACTAATAAACACATTACCCTCTTTCGGCAGTCGGGTAAAATATTGGACACGTATTTTTTCTTTTGACACGTATACATTAAGTGACGACGTTATACTGCATTGAAATCTCGTGTGACGTCACGCCGCTAGTACACTTTATACTGCCTTAGTGAAGTCACAGGCCCCCACTCCTGAACTTTGATGCGCTTTAACTTTGTCAATTTTTATTGATTTGGTAAAGCAAAAAATACTTGGTCAATATTATTTGATAATCTCACTGATGGACAAAATAGAATTATTATTTTTCTACCCAGCAAACATCCCTATTGTAACACAGCTACAATAGTAAAAAAGGTAATTCTATCAGTGATGGCGATGTTCGAAATGCCAATTGTAAGGGATTGATCACGTGACATTTCGATAAGCTGGTACATTCCTTCACATTTATGACATTTTCACAATCGCTAGAGTGCGTTTCACCGAATAGTTCCTATGGCGTTATGTTGGCACCTCTGTCTGTCAAAGTCATTGGCTCGAGAAGACGCTTCCGCAGATTTTGTTGATTTTCATTTCATTTTTGACTGAAATCATGCCCAAAACTTTGAAGAGTGGTGAAAGAATGATGGTGTTAAAGGTGAAAAACTTTTGTGAACGTGAAAAACGTAATGAGGCCCCGTTAACTCCTTTAAAATGTGCCTGTGTGACAAGCTCGTGTCGCCGCCATTACAGGTTAGTCAATTAGGGTTACCAGTAGCTGATAATGAGAAATAATTTCCTCACTTAAAATGCCATTTTTTTAATTAACTATTTTAATGCGACGGTTGCAGTAGTTTATGTGTGATTGTGACAATAGACAAATAAACCGAAATATTTGTTTTAGGTGTATCCGAAAAAACGGTGTCTAAAATCACCAAAGAAGGTGAGGTCGCAGCCAGCACGTCGACTAAGGTTTCAACACCACGCAAAAGCGGTCCCCGGCCTAAAAGAATCGTACTGGATGATTTCGAACGGTGTGCTACAAGGCATAAAATACATGAATTCTATGCCGTAAAAAAGGAATTGCCTACCCTTACAAAGTTATTGCATGAAATGCGAAGCGAGATAGAGTTCAAAGGAAGTCGTACCACTTTGTGGAGAATTATGGGATATGGGATTTTATTTTGAAAAATGTAAATCTAAAAGGAAAGTCCTGATGGAGAGGTACGATATTGTCGCCTGGTGTTATCGGTACCTAGAAGAATTGCGAAATAATCGTCTGGGAGACCAGCGCCCAGTTGTATATTTGGACGAGACGTATATACACGCAACATATTGCGCCGGAAAATGTTGGCAAAGTGAGCAAGAAGAAGGTGTATTAACATCAGACTCCAAAGGGCCTCGTTGGATTATCGTCCACGCGGGGGGTGCTATGGGTTTCATTCCCAATGCTCAACTTATTTTCAGATCACAGTCACAAGCGGCCGATTATCATGACGACATGAATAAAACGAATTTCAATAAGTGGCTTAGTGAAAAACTTATACCAAATCTGCCTCCCCAATCAATTGTGGTGATGAACAACGCCTCGTACCACACAGTACAAGTTAATAAACCACCAACAATGGCAAGCAGAAAGGCAGACATGCAAAATTGGATTTCGAGTAATGGTCTTTCTTACTTGCCAACTATGGTTAAAGCCCAGTTATACCAAATAATAAATGAGCACAAACAGCCGCCCGTTTATGAAGCCGATGTAATGTTGGAAGCGCATGGACATAAAGTGGTAAGGCTTCCACCTTACCACTGCGATTTAAACCCTATAGAGCTCATATGGAGTGTCTTAAAAAGACGAATTGCTGAAAAGAACGTGGGTCAAGAAGCAAATAAAATCGTTCAAATCACAGAGGAAGCCTTCGCATCGATCACCGAATAAGAATGGAGAAAAGAATGTGAGCATGTTATAAAACTGGAAGAAAAGTATTACGCCGATGTTCCTGCTATTGATAATGAGACGGACAGGTTCATTATTGAAGTGGGAGACGATAGCGACACTTCCGATGACGAGGATGATATGGAGGATGACGATCTCTCGGGTATAAGTCGGTTGAATGAACATAATTACTGTAAACATATATATGTCATTATTATGATCCGTAAAAAAAATTACATTCATAATATTATATTTTAATAAAAAATATTAAATAATAAATGCTTTTTATTACTGTCCTGAATTTTAAAATATAGCTGTGGAACAATTTGTAAAAATGTAAGAATCTAACAAAAAAAATATACTTTAAATCACCCTTAATTTGAGGTAGATTACTATAGGTAATGTAGCAACACGGGAAAACATTGCTGCCAACATAACGCCATAGGAACTATTCGGTGAAACGCACTCTATCACTGACGCTTTCGTTGATAGAATGTCACTTGCCTTATAGTCTCTTAACGTCATGTAGTCATTTCATACAACTGTTAAATAATGACAGTTATTATTCGAATTTACGGACAAGTCTTTAACATAATTTAATATTTATTTAAATAATATTATATTAATTTATTTTATAATATTATTTTAATAATTTTAATGTTTTTTCAAATAAATTTAATTTTTAATAGTCCAATTAATAATTCTATGTTTTAATTTGTTGTTTTTTTTTATTACGCAAAGTTTTTTTTTTGTATTGACTGTGTATGGATATGATATCTTAAATAAATGTATTAATAATTTATCATCACCATCATCATATCAGCCGAAAGACGTCCACTGCTGGACATAGGCCTCCCTCAAGCGTCACCACATGGACCATTCCCGTGCGTTTCGCATCCAGCGGATTCCCGCCACCATTACCAGCAGGCTTATTGCGTAGGTGAATTCGGCAAGGCGAAGGATTTGATCCGAGTTCTGCGAGCAATTTGCCCTGCCTACTGCCACTTAAGTTTGGCAATTCTTCTGGCTATGTCGGTAACCCTGGTTCGCTTGCAGATCTCTACATTTCTGTTTCGATCACGCAAGGAAACGCCGAGCATAACCCTCTCCTTTGGATGACTGTAAGCTTTCTGATGAGGCCTATTGTGAGAGACCACGTCTCAGAGCCATAGATCATCACTGGCAACACAAACGGGTCAGTAAGCGGTGTAAATCATGTAGCAAGCGCATATACGCGCATGTATAAGCTCAAACAGGCGAAAGAAAACTACAAAAAAAAAACATTCAACATATAATAAATACTTGATTTCTCAATTAAGTATTTGATATTGAGTATCGGTCAAACTAAATTTTGGCCTTAAAATTTGACAACATTCAAAATTTGGCATTCAAGTAGGATTTGACACGTCTTTCAATCGAAATACTCGATTTAGAAACCACTCCGGCTGGTTGACTTTCACTTTTTTTATTTGCCGAGCTTCTTTATTTAAAAATTTAATCAATACCCTACCATCATCATCATCAGCCATTTTTTTGAGACACATGCCTCTTCTCTCTCTCTCTCTCTCTGTAAGAGGGAATGGGCGCGCTGGCCCAATGCGGGTTGGTGGATGTCACATATATTCGAATTTTTGGCTCCAGGACATGCCGGATTCCTCACAATGTTTTCTTTCACCGTTTACTATAGTCTCTAGCTACTAGTTCTCGAGGCAATGCTGGGGGGCATATAACCGGCGCGCCGTTCAGTCCCAGTTTATCGCCGTGACGTGATAATGGCTCTCCCTGACGTTTATTTAATACATATTTCATTCGCCTCAGTTACTGCACGAATCCGGGATATTTAGTGCAGTTATAATTAAATGGTTTTGTTTCAAAGGAGTTTGTGGAACGAAGCACAGATTGTTATGGTTCCAATGATAATACTGGTAGACTGGTTATTGTCCCAAAGCCATCTTCTCATACAGAGAAGGCACGAGCAATAATTACTACGCTTGCTCAAGACGGTTTGTAGATTTCATACTTATATTAACTTTTTAAATCCAGTTTGCCTGATCACTGATCAAGCTGTTATTCCTTCATCGAAGTCAGCGATGTCTAAGATAAATTTAGAAAACTTCTACTTCTTTAATTATATGTTGTCAGAACAAAAAAGTGACCATAAACGGAAACATTTGTTGTTTTTTAGAAAAATGTTTAGCAAAACTCTTCGTCTTCTTGAGAACCCTACACCTCAAACGTCGAACGCAGATACCTGCGTAAGCCATTGTTTTTATTGTCTGCTAATTAGACGTTCAATGGGGTATTGTGTGAATACTTTACAATCATTATACAAAAAATATGATGAATATTCAGAAGATGGAGATTAAGCCTAATGCCTTTTTGCCAGTGTCCAAAACTCGCCACAGACTGACTGAAATTGACACTTTTAGATTGAATTCTAAAGAAATCCGAGCTTTCCAACCATGCATGTTGGGCTGACTTCCAGTCTGCAATCTGCAGTCTAGATGCTTCTGAATACCAGTATTTAACATGCAGGGACTGCCTATCTGATCGCCACAAACCAGTAATAAGACTGAAAGAAAGAAAAGTTTATTTATCAGAATGTAGTAGGTTACAATAGGTGTTTTATGGTTTTTCAGGGTATCATACATTCTACCGAATCGGTGTACAAATATTAAGCTTATTATCTACTTATAATTATATTGTACTATCTAATACTATAACAATGTTATTGTCATCGAGAAATTCTTTAGTAGAATAATAACATTTATTTAACAGAAAATCAAATAATTTCCTTCAGAATGACGTTATGTTAAGATTGGAATGGTCATTTGGAAGTTTATTGTAAATTCTGATAGCCATACAGAATGAATTTTTACTATATAATGTTGTGCGTTGGCTTGGTACGGATAATTTATTGGGGAATCTACTATTTATATTTGTTAGACTAATATTTCTAGTAAAGAGGCCGGGGTTTTTGTAGACAAACATGGAAATTTCGTATATGTAGAGACAGGGCAATGGCAGGATACGTTGTTTTTTAAATAAGGGTAAGCAGCTATCTAGGTAGTCAGCACCACATATTGCACGTAGACACTTTTTCTGTGCTCTGAATGCTCGGATTAAATCCACAGAATTCCCCCATATGACTATTCCGTAGCGTAAAACTGAGGAAACATAACCGTGGTACGCACATAGTGTAGCATTGGGAGTAGCTACTTGTCTTAGTCTGTTTAGAACATAAACATAACTATCCAGTTTAGAGCAGATCTTATCGATATGTAATTTCCAGCTGCAATGTTTATCAATTACTAGACCAAGGAATTTAGTTGATTCTACTTTTTCTATAGCTTTGCCTTTTTGAGTAATATTAAGAGAAATTTGGGTGCTGTTATGAGTTTGAAAGTGTATTATATTTGTTTTATTTACATTTATATTTAAGTTGTTATTATTTAGCCAAGTAGTCACGTTATCTATAGTGTTTTGTTAATATCTGTTTCGTAAGTATTTTTACTGTGGGAGTGTATAAGTAATGTAATGTCATCAGCATATAAGATGCATTTGTAATTAGTTGAGTCTGGTAAGTCGTTAATATACACTAGGAACAACAACGGTCCGAGTATACTACCTTGTGGTACACCGTGTTCGTTTAATATGTATTCAGAACGATAAGATGTTTTGTGGTGGCCAGTTACACTTGGAATTTCAACACATTGGTAGCGATTAGAGAGGTAACTCTCTATCCAATTGAGGGCATTGCCTCTTATGCCGTACTTGTCTAGCTTATTTAAGAGTATCTTGTGTGGTAAGACTTATGAGGAAATGTGGGCAGAGATAAGAAGATATTCCATAAATTGAATAAAAACCGGCAAAGTGCGAGTCGGACTCGCGCACGAAAGGTTCCGTACCATTATCGCAAAAAACGGCAAAAAAAATCACGTTTGTTGTATGTGAGCCCCACTTAAATATTTATATTATTCTGTTTTTATTACTGGTTGTTATAGCGGCAACAGTTATACATCATCTGTGAAATTTTTAACTTTCTAGCTATCACGGTTCTTGGGATACAGCCTGGTGACAGACAGACAGACGGACAGTGCAGTCTTAGTATTTGGGTCATGTTTTTTCACTTTGGGTACGGAACCTTAAAAAGATATTATTATATGTTGTACTTCTATGTTTTTGTTTTTGCATTTAGAGTTGTCAAATTTGTACATTAGGCCTCTGTTGACAGCGCAATTTTAAGCATCTTTTGGGGGTCCTAGTGGTTTTAAATATAATGTATCATCATCAGGAAAACATAGGGGCAAAGATATTTTTTCTCAGTTTATGGAATATCTTTTAAATTGGACCATTATTGGAGGAGGAAATAGGCGAGAGCCAAACCTCGAATTATGACTTTTTCTTAGGATATTCAGTCGGACGTCTGCGACCACATTTCCTCTTAAATATGGGTATTAATATAAACCTTCAATTCCCTGCCGAATAGAACAGACACCTCTTAAATTCGAGGTTTCATTACGTTATTAGATTCCAAAAGCTACATATTTAAAACAGACTAAAAGCATTCATAATTATAAGTACACTAGCAAACTGGGATCGTGAGCGAGAATCGCACTTAGGGTTAGCGCAGATAAAGGCGCGACACGATGAGGAATTTTAAAATATCGATACAATACTAAACTACTCTAAAATACATATAGTACATAAAGTACCACACAATACATTTTAGAGAAAGTTTTAATTTCGCTAGACTGAAATACGTATCTATTTGTGTGGTAAGTAAAGTTCTTTAATGTATCGATTAATCTGCCCTAGATTCTCACTCACTCTCCCAACTATGTTGGCGACGGCTTCCAGTCTAATCAGATCCAGCTGGTTACCAGTATTTTACTTGGAGTGTCTCCTATCTGCCCTCCACAACTCAGTAACTGGACAACACGATACCTCTTGGCAAGACTGGTGTTAGATTTTCTGACTTCTGACTACCCGTAACTACTGCTAAAGATCTATAAATGACAGCCGGGACCAACGGCTGAGAAGTCTCAGTATGTAAGTTCTACAACTCGTTCAAAATAACTATGCATATCAAGTGTCAAACGACCCCACTCCCCCTACCCGCTCGGAGCCCCTCGTTCGCCTCGTGCGCCAATAGCGAGAGTCGGACGTCAGAGTGAAGTGACAGCGCCAAGTACACAGTCATTTCGACCGAGCGGATAGTTCATCTCGTGTGTACTGATCCTAACTGGATAGTGAGCTAGGATCGCGCTAACTCGTTTTCTCACTTATTAACATGACGGCGTGGAATTATAAACAACTGAATGTTGCAACTCTGGAGAGAAGGCAGCAGCCATTGTTTTATTTTGGAGAAAGATTCTAATTTTAAAATGGAAAGGTGCTGATTTGGTTACTTTTTTTTCTTTTAGTCTCCATACTAAGTAACACTATAATGATGGTCAAGTTCAAGGTACAATATCAAAAGGTAAAATAGGCCAAGGTTAATCAGCTGACAGCAGGGGTACAAAACATTTTTAATTTTTAAATATGCACATATCTTATCTTCTAGTACTTACTGAGAATATTTTATGTTCTGATGCTATCTTTCATCTGTACTAACTTGGTAAAATCGATGTACAACAAACGCAACTTTATAAATATCGTATTACATTTGTTGTTGAGTAGAGGGAGAGTTAAATATATTCGGACCATTTACTGATAAGCAACATGTAGCGTGAAGTGGAACGTAACACTATTCAATCATCATCATCATCATCATCAAATCAGCCGAAATACGTCCACTGCTGGACATCGGCCTCTCCCAAGCGTCGCCACATCGAACGGTCCCGTGCGTCTCGCATCCAGCGGATCCCCGCAACCATAACTAGGTCATCGGTCGACCTGGTGAGAGGCCTTCCATCGCAAAGTCATCCGGTTAGCGGTCGCTAATCGAAGAACTCTTCTGCCTCAACGGCCATCCGTTCTACGAGCAATGTGCCCTGCCCAGTGCCACTTAAATTTGGCAATTCTTCGGGCTATGTCGGTAACACTGGTTGTCTTGCGGATCTCTGCAACACACTTTTCAAAATTAAAACTAAATTAAAATGATGCTCAATTACAGTTGGTTAATGCTCTCCTAAATTTTGAGTTGTTGTCAAAAAACGACAAATGTTTTCCATCCAGGATGTCAAGTCTACCCCGCATTGCCGAGGCGGGGTAGCTCAGTCACCGTGGCTTGTTCACCTACGGTGAAGCGAAGAGGAACCCGAGGAGGGGCCGCTCGTCCGGGCTTTTGCTGTAGCGGCCAACAAATAGGTTGCGGTGCCGCTTGGTAACAGAGGCGACATCGCAACTGAGACGGGCGCGATGTCGTATGGAGCGTCCCAGGTCCCATACAATATCGCGGCTGAGGATTGGGGTAGTGCCGGTATTGCGGTGCGTCCCTCCCTACCTTCCGCGGCCTGGACGGAGTCCCTATCCCCTGCGGCTGAAAAGTGGTAGGTGGCGGGGCCACTAAACAGACTCGTCAAGCACGACAACCAAGGGTGTCGTCAATACACGGAGTCGTCTGGCGCCAAACACCAAACATTTACCCTACCTGGTTAGACGAATGTTTGGTGTTTTAATGGCAAAACAAAGTTTGGCGGGCCAGCTAGTTTTTATAATGTTTGAGTATCTTTTGAGTTACTTCCTATTTAATAAGTTTGTGTATTGACTACGCACTCCCTGCCACTGACAAGCAAACTGCATTATACTTCGTGCCTCGTCCTCGAGATTAGTACCTGTAATTAATATTGATTAAGTATTTACAATGTATTTATGTATATACATTGTAAATACTTAAATAAACGTAAATACTTTAGTAACGCGTAGACGTGGCTACTCGATTCACTATGTTTTAGAGAAAAAATTTTTTTTTCTCCTTGCAACTCTTTATTTGTCCACTTGTCATTTAGTTTAGAGTTACTGATGTTTTATAGATATTTCCAGAACGCTTCTGGGTTATACCTTAGGGTTGGGAGGGTGTTACTAATCGCTTCGGACGATGCACTTTGTATAATTATGATAGAACTTCACTTAGGGTAAGTTCGTTAAATCATAAATTATACTTCGTGCCTCGTCCTCGAGATTAGTACCTGTAATTAATATTGATTAAGTATTTACAATGTAGACTTTGAGAGTTAAGTTCTGGAATTATCACATAAACTATGATGAATTTTTGAAGTAAAAACTTTCTTTAAAATTATGTATATACTTAATCAATATTAATTACAGGTACTAATCTCTTCGGACGAGGCACTTTGTATAATTATGATAGAACTTCACTTAGGGTAAGTTCGTTTAATCATAAATTATAAAAGAGTGCGCAAGAGGCTTGATCGTTCAATTTTGGTTTGACTTCGGACTTGAACGGTCAGATAGTTTTGATTGCTCTTGATTTATTATTAATGTGAAAAATGTGATTATGTTGTGTACTAATGATTATCATTATAAATGTGCGTGTAGTTTTTACGCAATAATATTGTGGCAAGTACTTTTCTGAAGTTTAACTGCTTTGATTAAAATATGGTCTAATTTATGCATTGGTTTTATTCCATTCAGTTTTACCCTCACATTTGCTTATAACCTCACATTTCATTGTTTACACTTTCACATATTTTTATCATTAATCCCTTGAAACCGTAACACACCAAAGCTGCTTGAATGACTTCTCAAGTAGATAAGAAGGTAAATATAAAAAGTCTCTAAGACTATTTAAGTCAGCAAACACTTCACCTCAGACTGTAAACACTACAAACAGTAACAACTTCAGCTCCAAACCAATTCTTTAGAACTTGCCATGTTCCAAATTGAAACGTCTCAGACTGGAACTGGTACCTTACAATCGTCAAACTCACAATGTCATAGGTGACATAAACCTTTTGATTGCTTTACTCCGGCACCCGTAAATTTTACGATGAACTCGAAATATACGTGGTAGCACCGTTAAGTATGGATAAGACGAGGTGTATGTTGAGGGGTGTTACGAAAGGACCAGAATAACTACTGAAACTTATATGAGGTCGATAACAGACTGCATTCTGAAATACTAACATTATTGAGTACCGGTGAGGAAAGAAGTAATGTTACATACGGCCACATACAGCTTGACGAATGATTTAATAGCTCTCAATGTGATTTCATAAAGTTACGTGTACCTGTGATTTAAATTGCAAAACGACAAAAAAGGTCCAATCGCATTGAGTCATTTTTGACATTTTAATTTACTCGAACCAACATGACGCTCGATGTTTTGTTACAACTTGATTTTGAAAACCAACAAGCGGATGACGTGGAGTGAGGTCAGTAATGAACGCAAGGTACAAATAAATGTTACACGTAGATGCTCACTCACCGCGAGCATTACACCGAACATGGCGTCGAACATTCACAAGAATGTTACATTACATGGAAATGCTTAAGGAAACTGATCATCTGTCTGTATTATACCATTCGTAAGAACGTTACATTATATTGAAATGCTCACGAAAATGCTCTCGTGTATACTCACCTTTAGAATGCAATTGTTTTATAATTAGGAGAATTAGCCTACTGATAACTAACTATCAATTAGATAATGAAAAAATATATCCTCGGGAAAGATAGGTACGTCAATCGCTGAGAATCATGCAGACCATCGTCATCTTGGGTTATGGCCAAAACACGCTCACATAACAACAACGTTCTTTCCACGGCTATTAATTTATCTTAACAAAAATTATAACCAACTTCCAAACAAAAACACTACAAAGTGAAAAATAACTTCAATTTCGGAAGTCGGTGTTTCTGTTTTCGTTTCTTCGTTTTTTGACACCGACTTCCGAAATTGAAGTTATTTTTCACTTTGTAGTGTTTTTGTTTGGAAGTCGGTTATAATTTTTGTAAAAAGGTTTTTTATTTTTCACTTTTTAGTTGTGGTACATAATGGACCAGTTCTATAGGCGGTACCTACGCGTATAGTGTCCAAAGTGAAGCTAGAATAGATTAACCCAATAACAATATGAAACTTAAACAAAACCGGTGCAATGAGAGTATACCAGGGTGAACTGTTCACATCTGCGTACCCCTTTAGAGAGCACCACTGTGATATTTTGTTATGAAATGGTGTAAACAATAAACAGACATGCGATTGTATCTATCCCGAGTGTTTTACCGTCATTTATTGAAGAGTTCTTATGTATTTCTCTGAAGTTCTTCATCAGATCTTGATGAAAATTAAATGGGACCACATGACAAGCACCAGCTTTCAAATAAAAAAAAAGAATCATCAAAATCGGTTCACCCAATAAAAAGTTCTGAGGTAAAAAACATACAAAAAAAAAAAATACAGTCGAATTGAGAACCTCCTTCTTTTTGCGAAGTCGGTTAAAAACTGCACCATATCGCCCACACAATGTATTATTCATACGCTAAGTTACAACCCAAAGTTAGATCTTAAAGTCGGATCAAAAGTGAATTGAACACTCACAGTTAACGATGCTGAGTTAATAACACCGTGTTGTAAGCTTATTGACGCATTTTACGACACTGCAGATGGATATGTTTATGTTAGTACCTTGCTTATTTCCTTTACTTTTACTTCGGTGTCTTTGTCTGCAAACAAACAGCAAAATGCTGTTGACCGACCGGCTTGACCCTCACAGGGTGGTGGTTAAAGCTAATTATAATAAAATACGAGCGATCAGAGCGATATTCTATCTTCACCGGCGCGATTCTCTAAGGGAACTGTTTAAGCACATTAACATCACGACGGTACCTTGTCAATATATTTATGAAAACATCATGTACGTTAGATAGAATTTACATCTTTTTAGTAAAAACGGTGACAAACATAATTATCTATATATATAAAAATGAAACCCGTTTTCCGTTGTCACGGCATCACGCGTGAACGGCTGGACCGATTACGCTAATTCTTTTTTTGTTATGTTTTCTATTGTTAGGAGAAGGTTCTTATGAAAGAAAATTAAAAAAAAAAGCAAAGGTAGGGTAGGTAGGGTAGGTAGGGTAGGTAGGGTAGGTAGGGTAGGTAGGGTAGGTAGGGTAGGTAGGGTAGGTAGGGTAGGTAGGGTAGGTAGGGTAGGTAGGGTAGGTAGGGTAGGTAGGGTAGGTAGGGTAGGTAGGGTAGGTAGGGTAGGAAGGGTAGGTAGGGTAGGTAGGGTAGGTAGGGTAGGTAGGGTAGGTAGGGTAGGTAGGGTAGGTAGGGTAGGTAGGGTAGGTAGGGTAGGAAGGGTAGGTAGGGTAGGTAGGGTAGGTAGGGTAAGTAGGGTAGGTAGGGTAGGTAGGGTAGGTAGGGTAGGTAGGGTAGGTAGGGTAGGTAGGGTAGCTAGGGTAGGTAGGGTAGGTAGGTAGGGTAGGTAGGGTAGGTAGGGTAGGTAGGGTAGGTAGGGTAGGTAGGGTAGGTAGGGTAGGTAGGGTAGGTAGGGTAGGTAGGGTAGGTAGGGTAGGTAGGGTAGGTAGGGTAGGTAGGGTAGGTAGGGTAGGTAGGGTAGGTAGGGTAGGTAGGGTAGGTAGGGTAGGTAGGGTAGGTAGGGTAGGTAGGGTAGGTAGGGTAGGTAGGGTAGGTAGGGTAGGTAGGGTAGGTAGGGTAGGTAGGGTAGGTAGGGTAGGTAGGGTAGGTAGGGTAGGTAGGGTAGGTAGGGTAGGTGGGGTAGGTAGGGTAGGTAGGGTAGGTAGGGTAGGTAGGGTAGGTAGGGTAGGTAGGGTATGTTGGGTAGGTAGGGTAGGTAGGGTAGGTAGGGTAGGTAGGGTAGGTAGGGTAGGTAGGGTAGGTAGGGTAGGTAGGGTAGGTAGGGTAGGTAGGGTAGGTAGGGTAGGTAGGGTAGGTAGGGTAGGTAGGGTAGGTAGGGTAGGTAGGGTAGGTAGGGTAGGTATGGTAGGTAGGGTAGGTAGGGTAGGTAGGGTAGGTAGGGTAGGTAGGGTAGGTAGGGTAGGTAGGGTAGGTAGGGTAGGTAGGGTAGGTAGGGTAGGTAGGGTAGGTAGGGTAGGTAGGGTAGGTAGGGTAGGTAGGGTAGGTAGGGTAGGTAGGGTAGGTAGGGTAGGTAGGGTAGGTAGGGTAGGTAGGGTAGGTAGGGTAGGTAGGGTAGGTAGGGTAGGTAGGGTAGGTAGGGTAGGTAAGGTAGGTAGGGTAGGTAGGGTAGGTAGGGTATAATGGGTAGGTAGGGTAGGTAGGGTAGGTAGGGTAGGTAGGGTAGGTAGGGTAGGTAGGGTAGGTAGGGTAGGTAGGGTAGGTAGGGTAGGTAGGGTAGGTAGGGTAGGTAGGGTAGGTAGGGTAGGTAGGGTAGGTAGGGTAGGTAGGGTAGGTAGGGTAGGTAGGGTAGGAAGGGTACGTAGGGTAGGTAGGGTAGGTAGGATAGGTAGGGTAGGTAGGGTAGGTAGGGTAGGTAGGGTAGATAGGGTAGGTAGGGTAGGTAGGGTAGGTAGGGTAGGTAAGGTAGGGTAGAGTAAGCAGTTGACGGGAGCGAAGCCGCGGGCACAGCTAGTGTTACTATAAATAGGGACCAATTAATTCAACCAGGTTTCAGGCTGGCTAAAGTAGCATCATCTTTTATGGGGTACTGTATAAAATGTTAGGTACAATAAATTACATTCCCACATTCTAGAACTGAATGAGAAGAAATTTAAAACCTTTATAAAACGCACACTATGCAGGCAAGCATATTGCATTTAGAGTCATATTTTTTAAATCAAAAGTAAATCAAAGGTTCATTTGAAATAAACTATGTAGTTTTTTTTCAGTTTTCGTATTCTACTCAGCAAACCCTTTCATTTGATACCCATATCATGGCAGTGCATAAAAATAACCAGTCTGCCATCTTGGGCCGTCCGCCATATTGAATTTAGAATGACGTCACTTAGCTAACCATGCATTGTCATCCAAACTAAACGTGTATACATAATTGCATCTTAACTGCTTTAAAATTCATTTGCAATATTTGACCCGAACACGTTTACAAACATGCATACATTGCAAGTTAAATAAAAGCTTGTTAAAAAAAACTTTTTTACAAAAATTACAACCGACTTCCAAACAAAAACACTACAAAGTGAAAAATAACTTCAATTTCGGAAGTCGGTGTTCCTGTTTACGTTTCTTCATTTTTTGACACCGACTTCCGAAATTGAAGTTATTTTTCACTTTGTAGTGTTTTTGTTTGGAAGTCGGTTGTAATTTTTGTAAAAAAGTTTTTTATTTTTCACTTTTTAGTTGTGGTACATAATGGACCAGTTCTATAGGCTAGGTACCTACGCGTATAGTGCCCAAAGTGAAGCTAGAATAGATTAACCCAATAACATGAAACTTAAACGAAACCAGTGCAATGAGAGTATACCAGGGTGAACTGTTCACACCTGCGTACCCCTTAAGAACGTACCAGTGTGATGTTATGTTATGAAATGGTGTAAACAATAAACAGACATGCGATTGGATCTATCCAGAGTGATTTGCCGTCATTTATTGAAGAGTTCTGATATATTTATCCGAAGTTCTTCATCAGATCTTGATGAAAATTAAATGGGACCACATGACAAGCACCCGCTTTCAAATTAAAAAAGAATCATCAAAATCGGTTCGCCCAATAAAAAGTTCTGAGGTAACAAACATAAAAAAAAAAAAAATACTGTCGAATTGAAAACCTCCTTCTTTTTGCGAAGTCGGTTAAAAAAACGACCATCTTTATAGCGTCAGAATGCACGCGTCTTTTTGTTTTAATAAAAACGTGGGCAATATGCAGTGGAGATAGAGGTCAATATGCTATGTACACTTAAGAAATGCGCTTATACAATTGAAAAACAACTTTCATTCAGCATCTTTACGTTAGGAACAACATCTGCTAAACGCCCTTTGAGGAGGTCAAACCTGAAAGTGTCATCCTTAATCCTTATTGCTATATTCTAAATAGATATAAACCCAACCCTAACTGATTTTAATACTAGCTTTCTATCCCTCAGAAACCGTGTATGATTTCGTGATAAGAACTAGCCTACGGCACTCAACAATAATCTAGCTTTGTATTAGTAAAGAGTTTTCGTAATCAGCAGCCTCATTGCGTATGGGAGTTCGGCTAGGCAAAGGGAACAACTCCATGAAAGTGTATGACGCATTTCTGTGTTCGGTACCTATTGCGTTAAAAATTTAGAAAGGGTACGTGCACCCTATGTGTTGAATTCACATATTTTTTCCATTACCTTTCCCCTTTCAAGCGTATTACGCAATACGAAAGTCGTTATTTTAAAGGTGTCGTCACCCTTACCTATACGTGTTCTTTTCCGAATTCACTTACGCAAGTAGGCTACTGATCAACTACTGCCACAGTTTACCACCTAAAACAAACTTCAGGGGGCTGATCTTAACTTATTGTATACCAGGAGGGTGACCATAAGCTCTTAAAGGAGGTTATTTTGAGTGTGCGTAAGGGGCAGATGTATACAAGTCATACACATACATACGCACACGCAAAATAACCTTATTCTTAGAGCTTATGGTCACCCTCCTGGTATACAATAAGTTAACATAAAGGATAAGATCATAGTACTGTTGCAAGCTAACCCTCAGTTTCTCAGCTTTAAATTATTGGAGAATTAATGTGACAAATTGTCAAGCACGCGTTATCTGCTGTTATTGGTTGAATGAATTTTCAACAGCAGATAACGCGTGCTTGACAATTTGTCACATTAATTCTCCGATAATTTAGAGCTGGGAAACTCAGGCTAAGCAATTCAGCACAAACAACTTATTTGCCCTAACCTTTTCAGAAAAAACATATCCAAGCTTCATCAGTACCTTTGATTTATAACTAAAGATACCATCAAAATACTGCCCTTACAAATCCCTGAACGCCTCCTCAGCGCGTAACGCCAGCGTATTGACTACCTTACTTCATTCCTATTGCTAGAGTGTCACTATATGACATTTGGCCGATTTCGAGTTTTTAATACCTCCGTAATCAGCAAAAAATACTCTTTCGAACCCTCTAAGCAGTATTTATCTACTATCAATAGGTTCCGGTTAAAAATATAAACTCCCCTATACATAATTATTTAAACTAACAATGAGCATATTCGAAAGTGCACAATTAGGTAGATCTTTTTTTGACAAGATGAAGGGAAACATCGTGAGGAAACCGGCATGTCCTAGAATCAAAAATTCGAAGACATGTGACATCCACCAACCCGCACTGGGCCCGCTTGATGGTTTACGGCCCATTCCCTCTCAAAGAGAGAGGCCTGTGTCCCAGGCTGACCATGATGATGATGATTTTTTGACACTGGAAACCCTCGCATAAATGATGATAGACAGCATTGATTTCAATTATTTCGCAGTATTTTGTTTTTCGTCTATAACTCAAAATATGATTTTGTCAGATAGTAGCTATAGGAAGGCAGCAAAGTATTGACTGCCTCAAGGTTCAAGGAAATACCTCGCATATAACACCATTATTAATTCAGACCGCCGTCCTACATCCAATAAGGAGGGGCTATAACTCAGCTAGACAAAATTAAATTTGCAAGCAACCTGTCTCAAAAAGCCAGGGCGAATGCTGGAGAACGTCTTGCTATCATTGTTAGTGTTGCATTGTCGGAAAGGTTTAAAGCTTTGTTAGTACCTAACACCGAAGTAACCACCGAATGCATTGTAAAGTAAGTATTTTAACCGACTTTCCAAAAAGGAGGAGGTTTTATATTCGACTTCTTGTATGTTCACCGATATCTCCGTCAATTGTGGACCGATTTTCAAAATTCTTTTTTTGTTTGATAGATAATATTCCGGAATTGGTTCCATTTTAATTATGTGAAGATGTGATGAAGAACTTCGGAGATATACAACAGAAGTCTTCAATAAATAACGGCAAATCTCTCAGAATTGCTGCAATCGCATGTCTGTTTATTGTTTATACCATTTCATAACGTAACATCACGCCAGTATGCTCTAAAGGGGTACGCAGATGTGTACAGTTCATCTTGGCACATTCTCATTTCACCGGTTATGTTCAAGTTTTATGGTATTCGGGTGATCTATTCCTACCTTACCTTACTAAAGGCAAGTTGCTTAACAGGTACAACTAAAAAGTGAAAAATGAAAAACTTTTTTACAAAAAAATACTACCGACTTCCAACTAAAAACACTACAAAGTGAAAAATAACTTTCTTTTTCGAAGTCGGTGTCCATAACGAAAAAAAATTTATACTTACCAAAGACACCGACTTCGAAATAGAAATTTTATTTTATCTTGCACATCGACAACATCGGTGAAAGAAAACATCGTGAGAACCTACCTACTTACTAAAAAGGTAATAAGTCTGAAATCGCCAACGGCGTGAATAAGCTAGGTGATTAATGCTAGTGCCTTCTCTGTATCAGAAGAGGCCTTTTCCCTGCAGTCGGACTTGGTAATAGAGATCTTTGTGAGAGTCGCACCGCAATTGTGATGCCTATGGTATAGGATGGAAACGGCGGACCTCGGTACGAATCCGGACCGCAGACCTTTTTTGTGTGGGTCTATCCAAGATAGATCCCATCATAATCATTTCAGCTGCTCGACGACCACTGCTGAACATAATGTCGCCACATTGACTGGTCTCGTAGTCTCGTGCGTCTCGCATCCAGATCGTTTTCAAGATGAACTTTACGATGAACATCTCCTTATTTGAATGGCAATAGCCGGCACCAACTTTAGTCTACACTTCGGACGGATAGTTCAAGCCAAAACGTTCATAAATGAAAAAGAAATTTTACATTTGTTTATTATTTAGGGAGGGGGATGGGTTAGTTAGCCTTACGGACCATGATGGGCATATAATATTTAAGAAACGGATCCCAAATCAAAGTAATTGGTGCCCCCTGGCAAATGAGTATGAGTGGCTATGACCACATTATCTACTTATATTATCATGAGCTAAGCAGGACCCCTTCGTGTCAGGTCACTGACTTAAGTTAAGGCCGTACGTACCTACCTGGGGCCGTACTGGTAATCAACGCCATCATGATTCCACTGTGAATAATTCAAAAAATACATGTTCGCGAGCTGGCTGACCGAAACCAGATCTATCCTCCACACTGCACAGCATGATTTTATTATATAATATATAACATATAAGTATATTATACTTTATTGTACACGAAAATAAAAACAATAGTACATACGGTAACCACCACCATATTCTTGTTGTTTTCCTTATTTTAGTTCGCTTCTTAAGCAGTCGGCTTTTTTTATTTTTTAAATAAACTTTTTTTATTTATAACTTTTTAGTTGACATGTTTTTTTTCAAATTAGGTACATTAAAACATATAAGTAATATATATATTGAAATCACCTCTTAAAACCATTTATTTTGATACCCTACACGATGGGTCTGGCATAAAAAAAAATTGGGCCGCCACTTGGCACCCAAAATCCGCCATTTTTATATTTTCCAATTTTAATGCATCCAGTGACACTCGCAAGGTTAAGACGAATCGACCGCCACATAGGAACAAACATACATAGGTACATAGACTGATAAATACATTACCCTTTTTCGGCAGTCGGGTAAAAAGGGACAGTGCTCTTCATCCTGTATAGGTCCGTCTCTCTTTCATAGTGGTACCAAGAAAGTTTGGAAAAGTCACAGTAAAGACCCTGGGAGATGACCATGAGCTCTCAGGGTAAGGTTATTTTGAGTGTGCCTCAGGGACGGATACAAGTCACATACATCTGTCCCTTACACACTTAAAATAACCTTACTCTAAGAGCATAAGGTCAGGCCTCTGTATATATACTGTTCTCATGTCATTACAGAGAAGTAAGATAGACATAGACACTATTTACATTTTCGCTTTTATGACATCTAACCAAATCAAAATACATTATAAATTTTAAAACCGTGCAATGTGAGCTTCGCGACCATTCTTAAGAATAATAGTCTATCTCGCGCACTATAACACAAAATAAAAACTTAAATAGACGCAGCCATTATTAAAGTTTTATTTGTCCAATAAAATAAAATCAGTCAAAAGCACTAATAAAGTTTGGCGTCATTGAGCTTCATTTCTTTTTAATTGGGCCTTTAAACTTTGTTTTAGGGGAGGTCACTTCGGAATAGTTTCACCGGCTTCGTATATCAGAAGTTCTGAATAATTTAAAGCAATACCCGATAATTCCGATAAGGTTTTTTTTTTAATTGTTAATTGGCCCGCGTTTGACCATTAATTCAACTGATGGTAAGCGATGATGTGGTGACGATGGGGCAAGCTTGCCTAGAAGTAACCTATTCACCCTATTCACTCTTGGCTTAAAGACTCCCAGGTTTTAGCTATCAGGAAATACAGACTCAGGCAGGTTATTCCACTACTTAGCTATACGAACAATAAGACTGCAGGTCATCAAGACTGGTCTCTAGACTGCGGAGACGCCCGAGTCCTCCCCGGGAGTGTACATCGGGTCGTCCCATCCGGTCGCCAAGTAGCACGATGGTGCATTCCGGGATTTTTCGTCAGTTGGCAGGGCAGCCTTTCATGTTAGGCAAGCACACTACTTGAGCCCCCAACTACCTGCGGTCGACCAGCGGCGCACCGTGCCCCGGATCCCGCTACCCGCCGCGACCAGTCTCCTGATACGTTCGTAACAGTGCGAGTCAGGCCGGTCTGCCAGCAGTGGAACAGGTATCTCGACCCAACTCCCCTAGTGACTACACTGAGCATCGTACCGAAACACGGCTAGGCCGCTTGGCGATACGTCTTTGCCCGATGGGTGGCCGCAAGCCTTCGGCCGAAGCCTACCACCAGTTAGTTTAACCTGAATAGCACCACCCGGGGACCACGTGTAGATAATTATATGGGGTACTCTCCTACGGACGTGGGTGACTGAGCCCCCAATGGTTACCTGAAGATACTTAGTTCACGAATCCCTCTTTGTCTCGTTCTACGAATTCATTATTTTAGGTAAAAGGTTTCTACGGAACTTGTACTTTGTTTGGTACCTACCTGTTTAACTAGTATTGACTAGCTATAGAACAAGACATAATATCTAAGTAGGTTCCTACTTTTAGGTATCCTCAGTCAGCAGCCGTAGGAAACGATAAGAAAATACATTATTATCATTGGTTTCCAAAACCATAAATGGAAGTACTAGTACTAGTACTTAGTCAAAACAAAAGCGCAACCCAAATGCGCAATTAATCTCATTCAGAATCAAAATTTTGAAAGTAAATAATTTGTATTAGTTACCCATTGTTTCATAACCTACCTATTTAGCATGAAAAATTCGACTACTTTCACTGATATAAGTAATGTAAATTTTAATTAAAAATCAAAACGCATTTTTTCATAATCATCTCTGATTTATTGGATTAAAAACATAAAACTTAGATACACTTAGAAATTATTTTAAATTTATGCTTAGATAGGTACATATTGGTTCAGACAGCCATAATTTATTCTTCAGATAAAAATATCAGATTATTGAAAAACCAGTCCTAAATTTCTGTACCAACTTTTACAATGAAATTTTTATACTATGATAGAATAGAAGAATATAATAGAATGTACTAATATACTACAGGTACAGTTGTCATAGAAACTGCACCTCTATTCAGCATATTTCTGTGTATGTACAAGAATAAGGCCGAGGTTCCATTGAAAGCTAAATAATTATATACAACTACTGCAACTAGAAGTTTTGTAGTTCCAAGATGAGCTACACCACAAACTGATAAATGAAGAAACAACCAATCTGATAAAAGAGGCTGATTGCAGATATAAATTGAAGAAAAACATCGGTTTATGCGCGTCTACATAGGAACAAACATACATTCATGCATATACTAATAAACCCATTACCCCTAAAAAAGAAGAGCTACACTGCAATTAGATCAAAAAGTTATGATCATCGACCTAGCTGGACTAACCGTATGCATGGGAGAGCTTGCTGATCTGTCATTAGTGTCTGCTTTTGTGTACCTGGGCTCCATGATCAGCGATCAGGGAGGACGCGATAGAGAAATTAGAAGGCGTACACAGATGGCCAAAGCTGCCATGAGCAAGATGTCCAGAATATGCCAACTTTAGGATAACTTTGGTTCTCTCTATATTTCTGCACGGCTCCGAATCCTGGGCAATTCGCAATGTGAATCGAAAAAGGATTGTTTCATTTGAGATGTGGTACTGGAGAAGAATTTTGTGCGCAAACCATGGAGAGCAAAGCGCACTAATAAGTTCATTCTCGACCAGCTGAGCATCCAATCCAGACTCTACACCATATGCTACCAGAGAGTCTTGAGTTAATTTGGTCATATCGGAGACAGACAGACAACCTCGAAAAACTGGTTGTGGTGGGAAAGGTGAATGGTATGAGACCTGAGATGGCGCGGAAGTTCACTTACTCGCTGGTCAGACCAGATAACAGCTATAACAGGACTCACGGTGACCACTGCCTAGAGAAGAGCAGAAGAGACGGAGTGGTGTGGAAGCAGCTCGTCATTGACTCCGTCAAAGCATTCCAACACGAGCACGACTTTCGGAAATGAAGACAACGAACAAGAAGAGACACTGCAATAAGATCCACAAGGTAATACTGAAATGGTAATATAATAGTTCAGGTACTTGTTTAGAAGTATGGAAAACTAATAAAAAGCTTTCAATGGGACCGCACCCTACCATACCCTATTCTCTAAATGAGTAAATACATTAGTAAACAAATACTGTTAAAAAGCTAGGCGTATTATATGCATGCGATCCTGAAACATATTGTTATTAAGTACATACTTCAACATAGCAACAACAATACAACAGCAACATAGTAACTTCATTTGAAAATTAGCAATGTGTTTATCAATTATGCACAGACAGATTGCTACTATGCCAGTAAAAAACTGCATAGAAAAATAAAGTTTTAATAAAATTAAATGTATATATATAGTGACATTATCACATCAAGTTAAATTAAACAAGAGCCATGCTAAAATATCATTGTGGTTTTTAAAAGTATGTACAGGGTTACAGGCAAATAATTTAAGTAAATTCATCAAGAAATTTTGTTTTCATAATGAAGGATGGATTAGGAAATCAGTTCCGTACCAAGTAATTTTAGTTATAATGAACTATGAAATACTAAATACATTTTTTTTTCTAAGATTAATATAACTTATTTCTTATATAACGAATTCATAATCACATGAAAGTTCACAGTTTCAGTACAGTTAGTAAACTAATAACTACACAATTAAGATAATTTTTCATCACAAATCGTTTCCTAGACCTTCTAGACATTGCTCTCATTAAATATCCATCTTATCTCTTGATACATTTCAACTTCTGCCTTTCATTCCTTTAAGCCAAACTTCATTTTATATGTCAATCATTGGCATTATTAAGAATACCTGTTTCCTCCACTTCTTAAATGATTAGGTGGCTTTCTATATAAATAAAAATCAATTGCCAAATATAAATTAGGGCACTTCTGAATGGCTGTACCTACTTGGCTTATTCTTTTTTGGTGTGTTTGTAATATTCAGGATACGTTTTTACAAAAGGATAAAAAACATTTTCTTCATTAGTACACCGACAAAAAGCTGTGCAGGCAGCTAGTACAAAGTGAAAAGATTTTTTATTTTAGATAGGCTTGCGCTTGACCACTATCTTATGTGATGGTAGGTTGAGGTTAGGTTAAAACGAGCTGGTCCACGACCAAGCGCATATGGTAAGTGATAGTAAATGATGATGTGGTCAAAGGTGTAGCACCCTTATAAAATTTAATATTTATAATTGTAAAGATCAGAATGCCAAGTATCTGATTGGCATATCTAAGCTCATATTTCTATAGAACAACCCATTCATACCAACTCTTGGTGTATAATATCTGCGCAGTACTTCTCTCACTTCTGCTACTGTTATAGCTTGTACACCTTCATACCCAGATTTGATATAGACAGCGTTGTTCAGACTAACCGGGTTGCAGAAATGGCCTCCTTCAAACTTGCTGAATGGGTCTCCACTCTTCTTCTTACCGTCCTGTCGTACTAAGAAGACACCATCGACAATCTCCGCAACAGTTTCGTAAGCAATGAAACATAAAACTTCTAGAGCTGCTTGGCTAATCTTGAATTCTTTCACAGGATTCAACCAGCGTTCGAGCTTGACAAAGCCCTTGCCAATACCGTAACCAGAACGGAATGATGCGCACCTAGCTTTATGGTATGCTTCATACTTTTCAAATGTCATAGACTCGGTAATTTTAGCAGCTCGTACTTTCCGGATATAGTCTATGGAATCAAACTTAATTTGACTGACTTCATTAAACTCATCAAATTCCTTGATACAGTCGATGTGGGTCCTTCGCTTCCTGGATGTAAGATCTTTTTCTTCTTCCATCAGCCCTGTTATCAATGCCTCGGAGGTCGTACCGATATTCAGGATACACTTTTTGTCAATTTGATCTAATTTTAATTGATAGTCGTGCAAACGTTTTAGTTTCTTGATATTCTTTCTCATCAAGAAAATAATATCGTAGTTAGTAATAGCCCTGCCACCTCTTGCGATGCAATTCTGATGAGCTTCTTGTATCATAAACTTTAGTTGTTGTTGAACAATATTTTCGACCAAAACAACGGTAGCCGCGTTTGGGTTCGGATTGTCGCCAAAACCGTGCATCATGCCAGATATCTCCTTCTGAAAGTTTGTTGTTTCTGTGCCGTCCATGTTGAAATAATTCACCATGGTTAAATCTTCTTTCTGACTTCACAAAATGAAAATAAATTTATCACACTCGAGAAACCAAAGCTGTTTACCAACTGTCAATTTATGACAGCCATGTGAGCCATGACAGATGGTCGACGGCCGAAGATTGCATTTCAATCAAATATTTCCTACTCACCGTTTATTTTTTAAAATGATTATATTTTTAATTAAAACCAGAAATGTACTAATCAATAACCTTTTAATTGTTGAAAATAAATAGTAACTTTTAATTGTTTGCTATCAATACCACACCTATATAAAATAAAATGATTTTTTATTTATCTCCTTTAACTAGTTCAGCACTAACTAAACGTTTTCTTATCAGCTGATTGTCACCTGTCAAGTGTTAATGTCATGTCAAGATTACGAGATGAAAAACAGTGATCAAAGCATAGATCAAAGATATTTTGTTGACTGAAAAATTGGCCAAAATCATTACACGATAACAGCTGTGTACATATCGTGACCTCACTGAATTTTCCACGTTAGTACCGTAAGCACTTCAAGGTCTTTTCAATCGAAAAACATAAATTATCCCCAAAATTATGAGTGTAAGAAGTTTATTTTTAAACCATACGATAAAACAAAGTTTCTTTAGACAAATTCGTCTTGCATCATGTTGGTCTTGCGGCAAAGATGTTCAAACGACGGGGCCTGGTTTATTTTGTAGAAATTGCAATGCCTTACAACAGCCAACCAAGGGAGATAACTATTTTAAAGTTATGGGAGTCACAGAATCTTATGACTTGGATGAGGCGGAACTAGCGAAGAAGTATAAGGAATTACAGAAGTATTTACACCCTGATAAGTTTGCTAACAGGTGAATATACATTTGTTTTGTACATTTCTTTGTTATTATTTAAATCTTCTGGTATATAAACCTGTATTGCTAATTAAGTTTTAAATGTATTAAAGCCCTACTGTCAATAAAACTCCAGTGTTCAAAAACCTAGTGCAGAGTTTGTAGTTGACACATTCTTCATGTAAATGTTTCAGAGATAAGAAGGAACAAGAAATCTCGGCAAAATACTCGTCCTTGGTGAATGAGGCTTACAAAACATTACTGGAACCTTTAACAAGAGGTAAGAAACCAATAAATTACATCAATATAATATCTAATATGCTACCTGTCTGTGGGCAAATAGATGCTTAGCATAATGGAAGTCACGCGGTCTAATTAGTTGTGGAATATTAATTTAAGCAATCACAGAAGTTAATGCAGCTAACACACTTTAGAGTGTGTGCCACGAAAGATGAGACTTGACGGCACCTCCCGCCCTCTGTCTGCCGCCCTGATGACGCCCGGTCCCTTTCCGCACTCAGACCTCATACCACTAAAACAGACCAATAATCGTCTACTGCGAAAGTCAAACCATGCAATGAGTTAAGTGTCATCTTTCAGTCATACATAAGGCACCACGTAACGTAAGAATGTTTCTGCTTTAACTCACATTTGACAAATATTTACTTTAATTGTGCAATAATATTTATCATAATATAGATTATAGACTTAGCTATCTTATTACGATTTCCTAGGGGCCCTCAATGCTTAGCTAAATAGAAAACCTATAAAATATATTGGAGGATGGTGTAGATGTAAATCTTACAAAAAGGATATAGAAAAACCCTAAACTTTTTGAATAGAGAATGTGGGCTTTATGAACTTGTTAACGGTACTTTTATTCTAAACTTTGTCAACATCTCAGGACAAAGTAGAATTTGATAAGTTCTCAACTTTTGAGTGATCATTCCAGAACTCAGGGATAAATAGTTATCAGTCAGATGATGTATGATTAATGTCATGTTAATGTACCTACTCATATCCCTTTATCTTACCCGTAAGTACCCTGTCAGCAGATAGAGCACAGTTTATAGATTAAAAAGCCTCATTCAGTTAACTCCAATCTAAATGCATGTGAAAAAACTGTTAACATCAATATTCAACATTTGTCCTACTGTGGAACAAAATAGATAAAAATATCTTCAAACTTTTTTCAGGAATCTACATGCTGCGTCTAAGAGGCAAGGATATCCCAGAAAAAACAGAAGTAGACCAAGAGTTCCTGATGAAAATAATGGAGAAGAATGAAGAAGTAGAAAATGCAGAAACAGAAAAAGAAATAATGGAATTAAATGCAGAGAACAAAGCTCATATCAAAAGTTTACAGAAACAAGTTTCTATAGCGTTTTTCGATGGAGATATGAAGAGAGTAATAAAATTACTAGGTATCATGAAATATTACACAAGCATAGACACCCTAATACAATCGTCGATACGAAGCAAAGGTATCATACGGTAAGGTACAGTATGCACAGTATACAGGGTGTTTGGAAGGGAGCTGTACATACGCCTAGGGTAGAAACTAGGGATAGTCTGCTACCTACCCCCGCCCATTATATTGACCTTGGCCTCAAGGTTTTTTTTTAATTTATTATTATTTTTTATTTGACTTTTTTATGATTTTTTGACTAAAACTACCTGTAGCTCAAAATCTATCCATGGGACCGGTCGGCTAATGGTCTTGTTTTAATCGTTAGAGTCTTAGGGTCCTGCAAAAAATTATTTTACACCAGAAAATTGTGGAGAAGAAAAGTTATGGGGCCTGAAGTACCGTAGTAAGGTAAAGAAATAATTTTAAGGGCAACTTTCTATGGGGTTTAAAAAAAAAACTAACAGGGTTGGAGTTCTTCTGATTTTTTTAAAACATCCTCAGTCCATGCCCTTTCTAACGATATGCTAAAAGTGTAATTATCACTTTTAGTTTTAAAGTTATTAATTAATTTCCGCAACTAGGGCACTTCAAGCAAAAATTTCAACTAATGAAAATTAAATGTGTTCGATCGTAAAAGGATGGCAAATGAAACAAAAAATTTGGTAATGACTAATGTCATTAAATTACAAATTTTAATTAATTACTAATTTTAATTAATTACAAATTTTGTTCAAATTGATGACCATTGACCTGTAAACATGCTCGGCACCCTGAGGGAGAGCTCAGAGGGAGCTTCTGGACAACTGCTTTCCTAATTCTTGGATTGGTCGGGGTGGGCCAATTCCCTGGCCCCCAAGGTCGCCTGACCTTACCCCACTCGACTTCTACGTCTGGGGAAGGGCGAAAGAGTTGGTGTACGCAGAAGAAGTACCAACAAGGGAGGTTCTTATTAACAGGATCCACGCCGCATTCGATACAATGCGCGAGGAACTGCTGCTTAGAACGGTGACCGTGGAGATGAGGAAGAGGTGCCGAGCATGTTTACAGGTCAATGGTCATCAATTTGAACAAAATTTGTAATTAATTAAAATTAGTAATTAATTAAAATTTGTAATTTAATGACATTAGTCATTACCAAATTTTTTGTTTCATTTGCCATCCTTTTACGATCGAACACATTTAATTTTCATTAGTTGAAATTTTTGCTTGAAGTGCCCTAGTTGCGGAAATTAATTAATAACTTTAAAACTAAAAGTGATAATTACACTTTTAGCATATCGTTAGAAAGGGCATGGACTGAGGATGTTTTAAAAAAATCAGAAGAACTCCAACCCTGTTAGTTTTTTTTTAAACCCCATAGAAAGTTGCCCTTAAAATTATTTCTTTACCTTACTACGGTACTTCAGGCCCCATAACTTTTCTTCTCCACAATTTTCTGGTGTAAAATAATTTTTTGCAGGACCCTAAGACTCTAACGATTAAAACAAGACCATTAGCCGACCGGTCCCATGGATAGATTTTGAGCTACAGGTAGTTTTAGTCAAAAAATCATAAAAAAGTCAAATAAAAAATAATAATAAATTAAAAAAAAACCTTGAGGCCAAGGTCAATATAATGGGCGGGGGTAGGTAGCAGACTATCCCTAGTTTCTACCCTAGGCGTATGTACAGCTCCCTTCCAAACACCCTGTATATCTATCTATCAGGGTGGCGCTGTGACCATAGAAAACTGTCATTGAAATGTCAAATTCAGTACATTGAATTTAATTCATTTTCCGCCACCTGTCAAGATAAGATAAAATGGTAATTGTTTCCACTGTAGACTTTCAAAATAATAGTTTGTATGTTTGTTTGTAGGTAGTTTTGTTATTAATTAAGACAATACTGTTGAAGATTACGAGATGTGAGAAAATTATACTATTTGTTATTGCAATCTTTACGATGGTTTGATTTGACAGTTATTTTTTAGATCCCATAATAACCTTTTTGGCTCCTTCTTATCTTTATTCCTCATTCCTACGCCTATATTCTCCGCGGAGCTTGAGGGGGGAACGGATTAGGCGCACAATGCCAAATTCGCAAAATGACATTTTGAAATTTCGCAAAATGTCACATTCTCAAATTGTCATATTCCGAAAACGCCACATCGCAAAACGTCACATTAGCAAAATGCCATTTTCGCAAAATGTCATTTTCGCAAAATGCCTTAACGCAAAGACCATTTTCGCACAATGTCACTTGGGACATAGTCGATTTTTTTATATTCAAACATTAAATGTTTTTATGAATAACGCCACCTAGCTATAACTTAAGAATGACTTGATTAAGCAAATCGTATAATCAATGCTGCAAATCAATTTACCCTAAAGGTACACTGGCAATAGATGGCGCATGCGGAAAAATACTTTACAAAAACCCAAGCCAAGCCAATTTTACAAAAAATGTAAGCTATTATGAAAAAAGTTTTTTTTTTATTTTATTATATTTTTGATTCTCAGCGACATATATTATTTCAGTTTACATTTTTTTATTTATTTTATGTTAAAATAAATGAAAATGAATAAATAATGTGATTAAATACGTAATTAAATTTGTTTTATTTTTTATTCATAAATCATCGGCTCAGAAGTCACTAAGTGGCTTTAACTTTAAAGAATGTGTCATTTTGAGAATGTGTCATTTTGCTAATGTGGCATTTTGCTAATGTGGCATATTGAGAAATGACATTTTGCGAATGTTTCATTTTGCTAATGTGGCATTTTGCTAATATGGCATATTGAGAAATGACATTTTGCGAATGTGTCATTTTGCGTCAATATGTCATTTTGCGAATGTGGCATTGTGCGCCTAATCCGGGGGAACGTCCCGTGTATCCAGAATGCTATTAGTCCCGAAACTATTCTTTTAGCTGCACATCTTAAATCTGAAGCTGCTCAGATGTCGCAGCCCTTCAAGTAATTTAAGGCATGTCAAGTAAATATCTTTCTTGAAATCACAGATTTGACCTGCTACGAAATAGGCATGTACTTATTATAGTTAGTACATAAGATAAATCCTCACGCTCACTCATGCGTACACTCACCATCACACACACACACTCGCAATCACACGCTCGCATGTTGCTTCTTTTTATTGTTTAGTTTTACTGTTTCAATAGCTACCTACTAGTGTTACTTATTCCTTGTGGTCTATTACATAAAAATTGAAATGTGTGTTGATTTATATGAGCGGAGGACACTGATTCCCGTAACACAGGTTCGCCTAGCATGGGAGTCAGGGGCTTCACATGTATGTTTGTAATATTTTTATGTCAATAAAGTTATTTATTGTTCCATACCTGAATCGAAGCTGTGGCAATATTCAGGTAACGAACACGCGGCACGACAGTGTACATATACTTACACGGATACGGGTCTCTCTATTATTACTTTACTCTTTGGATACGGGGTACTTATGCTGAAATATTTTATACTTGACCAAGTATGTACCAACTTATTATTGTATTATCTCCCCACCTGCAGTAATAATTCAAATTAATTAAGTACCTACCTAAGTATTTCAGTGTATGAATCACCACCCAATTACTAATAATACAAACATATCCTCATACTTTGCTGTATAAAAAGCTGGCACCTACCTCAACTCATCACAAAATAATTAATAAAAAACCTCCCGTTATGTTTAACTACCATTTAAAAATCAATTAACTACAATATAATAACATGGTCGTATCACTTTTTGCTACGATTCCACTGTGGTCCACCTCTAAGCGACTAAAACAAATCGTTTAATCATTAATTTTCTTATAGAGTTTCTACCGACTGCTCTCAAAATGATTGATGTTCATAATATAGGTACCGCGAGGTACTATTTGCATTTCACATGTAACGCGAAACGATCTTGATACTTGGCTTTCTTTTGTAAACTTTTGTTGGTAGGTATTTGCGAATTTTAATCCCGACAAGGTCAGCTCCTTAGAAAGCGTACGACTAGTGGTCCTGACGGGACCGTGCGACTCTAATTGACAGGAGAATCACAGAAGTGCTTCATGTTAGGACGCTTGGCCTGTGCCAGCTGTGGACATTGCTCGACTGAAATGATGATGATAAATGAGTGGCTGTCATGGGTAAAAAGGCCCAAATTATCTAGGCTCTTAGAGAAGAGCCCGATAGGAACGATTTCAGACTTAATACCTTATTAACTTCAGGTACTTAAAAATGCAGTGAAACTTGACGTCTTAATGTCCTATGTCTCCTCTGAATGCGGCAGAGGGTGTCCACAGTAGGAAGTCCACCATTACGATTATTCTTGAGCTTCACGTTTCATCTCGGTCCCACGTCATTACGATGTTCATCGCTTCTGCCAACACGGTGCGACGCCAGGTATGACGGGAAAGACAACGCTTCACAAACAAAAGTGCAGTACGTACCAGATACCAGAACATTCGTGATGTTGTTATAAATTTACGTTTCCTCCAAGGTGGAAAGTTTCGTGGACTTAACTTTTTATTCAAGTATCAAGACCACCGATCGTAGTGTACAATAAGCTTGCCATAATTCATGTTCAGTGCCTCCGGAGCGTATCACATCGTCTCGTGTTTGCATCAGATCAGTATCAAATAGTGGCTCTATGTGAGTAAAGTGACACTGTGCATAAAGTATCAAAATAATAAAAATATGCGTTGTTGTTTTTTCGTGTTAGTGGGCCTGTATTTTTCACAAGGTAAGTAAGAATACAAAAGCTTTTCTATTAGTATAAAATTTTATTGTTTTTAAGAATGTCTTAAACCATTGCTGTCAGATAAATTATTAGGCGCAGTGGCTGAGCAACTGGCTTTCAGCATTGCGAGTAGTGGGTTTTTTTCCCACAAAAATATAGTTTACATTTAGGTACCTGAGTACTAGGTTATAGACGATTATATTATGATTTAGTGTCAGTGTTTAAGGTATTAGACACGATACCTACAGGATAATACTTTGCATAAACGATTTAATTAGTTCTTTTTCAAAAAAGGTTACTGTTATTTTGTATTCGTACTAATCCCTTCCCATCCCTTGGAAGATGGAACAACAAACGCAGTTATGCTCAAAGACTTTTACTTTCTGAAGAAAGCTTACGACGTTCTCCATTTACTGCTAAAGTAAATCAATAGAAATTAACGATCTCTTAATGTTATTAACGACTTGAAAACTCGTGTGTATGTAATTTTATCACCTAAGTAATGGCTTAGCAGTCTACATCGTCTCATCGGCTTTGTAATTAGAACAGAATTAACCCAACTGCACAACTCTAGATTAGTAGTTCATCATAAATTATCTTGGGTACCTACTAAGATATTATAATTAGGAATTACAAAAGTCTCTTGCGTCTCTACTCAGTGCAAACTTTTGATGAACATCAGTAGATAGGTACACGTAATTATGAATCCAGCTTTATAGCGTACCTAATGAATTCGGCAAGGCAAAGGGCAAAGAGTATGAACAATTGACCAATCACATAGACGGAAATCCACATCGTGTCTTTCATCTCGCATGTGATTGGTCGATATTTCATACTCTTTGCCCGTTGCCGCGCCGAATTCATTCCGCAAAAAGGCTGCTGGACATTCTCTACTTGTACCTTGCAGGCACGGCGCAACTATACTTTAAATCTCTCTAATCATCTCCTTTTTCAGCAAACGCCCAATACTACAACTATAACATACTAACACGAGTCATCCAAGGCATTCCGACGAATATAGATCGCTACCCCATACTCGCTCAACTTCTGCTGGACGCGTGGGGGAGCCAGGACTTCGTGCAACACTGCGCAGGAGTCATTCTGACGTCAAGACATGTGCTGTCGGCGGCGCACTGCTTTCAATATAACGAGAATACTGGCAGAAAGTAAGTTTTTCATATATTTTGGTCGCTGATTAAGGGCAGAATTAAGTACTCCTTGACAGGAACTGATAGTGTCAATTATTATGGTATTCGTGCTGACAAATATTTGCGCCATTATAGGCTTTTATAATTGTAGAACTCACTGCTTGTATGCCTTAATTTTTGAGCTACAATATTATCATGTCTTCTTTTGTTCGGAAGATATGACATGGTAGCTGGGGTGACTTCACTTCAGCTTACACACACTTTTTTACTCGTAGTTTCAACACTTTATAAGTATTATCGTTCAGATCTTTCCTTCCATGCGCAGCTATTATCCCTTATTTTTTTTACTGTAGCCCAAAACCGTAACCTCATTGGTTTGCCTGTATTGAATGAGGAAGCTGGGGTGTCGTCATTCCAGCTAACACATACTAAATGACTCATATTAACGAAGTTATTGTGGCGGCTAAATTAAGACTCGGAACTTTGATTGCTGCTATTATGCCTTAAATAATGGAATAAATAAAATTATTCTACTACTGAGGGATGAGGAAACTGGAGTTATGCACATTTTCTATGACCTATTCTCACTTGGTTGAATAAATTGCATATCTTTGGTTCCCAGTTACTCTCATCCAAAATATTGGAAGATTCGCGTTGGATCGACATACCGCACTGGAGGAGGGGTGCTCCACAATTTGAAGACCATAATACCGCATAAAGGCTTCGACAATTATTTCTACACGCACGACATTGCTATTGTCGTGGTTTCAAGACTATTTTCTTTCAACAGTCATGTGAGACAAGGGACGATTATAAAGCAAGGTGTGGAAATCAAGGATGATTCTCTCTGTACCCTGGTGGGATGGGGAGTTTTACAAGTTCGTATAGTTTCACTTTTTCTTGCCCTAAAATATTAAATTTATACATACTTAGATACAGGCTGTAACAAGAATAACGCTTAACCTGAGAAGGGGTCATAGTACCCACCTAACATTACGAACAACTTTTACTCAGGGTACATTTTGTAAAATTTTTTTTTTTTTTTTTTTATTTGTTATAGGCTCGCGTTTGACCACTATCTCGCCTGATGTTAAGTGATGATGTGGTCGAAGGTGAAGCACGCTTGCCTAGAAGTAACCTATTCACTCTTGACTTGAAGACCCCTAGGTTGTAGCTATCGGGAAACAAAGACGCCGGCAGGGAATTCCACTCCTTAGCTGTTCGCACAATGAAAGTATTTTCGAAACGCTTTGTGCGTATGGGTGGGATATCAACCAAGCAAAGCAAATTTAAAATTTACAAAGGGGGCATCCCCTTTTCAGGTTTTGCGTTATTTTGTTACATTCTGTATAAAGCATATCAGTCTAATAACACCATCTGGAAATAACCACCTCATGTATCTAGTTTGAGTTTCATAATTATAACACTCCCTACTGATCCCCACGTTTCAACTAAAGCAAGGCTTTTTATTTTTTTCATGGTGGGGAATCATCCAATGACTTCTCCCGCTCTAGGTGAAGCGGAAGGGCGTGTTTACTGACTAAAACCCACCCGTGTTCCTTCAGTTGCTTATGCCAGGGCCGCGGTAACTCTCTTTCAAATTATCCGCGAACCAGACAGGCATCGGCCCTGGCGGACCCCGTCAGTTTGCTGACATCTCTTTTAGGCGCGCGTGGAAAACTACGCGCCGTTGACTCGGGCCTGGTCCTTATCTGACGGCGAGCTGCCTATTACTCGCCATCCGCAAGCCCGCGCCTACGGTGGCCGGGAATTAGTTGCCATAATTTTGATAAATTGTATCATTAGATATATCTATCCTTTTAGGACACTCACAGAAGAGTGTCGGTTTATTTTACCATAAATTAATTATCGAATCGGTTTTTTTTTTTTTTACTTGTTATAGTTGGTTGATCGATTTCAAGCTGTTTAACGCTTAAGGCCGAAGCACATTTGTAAGTAAGTAACCTTCAGTTTCCCAGCTCAAAATTATCGCAGAATTAATGATTGGCTGTTGAAAATTCATTCAACCAATCACAGCAGATAACGCGTGCTTAACAATTTGTCACATTAATTCTGCGATAATTTAAAGCTGGGAAACTTAGGGTAAGTAATTAAGCAGAAACCACGTATGGATACGGTGGTCTTTTGTATTTACTCCGTGCGGTGTCCACACGTGGTTTCCACTTAATTATGGGTGTGTGTTTCGGCCTTAACTTCTGGACAGAGCTGCTCCTGTGACACTGATTCAGTGAAAAAGCGATAGTATTATGCACTATGGATATATAACTATGAGGTACTTACCATTCGAGTGCCGTGACACTGGTCGCCGCGTCAGTGTCGCTGCGATCGAATGGTGCCCGCGTCAGTGACGCCGGAACCGCATTGCTCGGCAGTTTATCTTTAATGATAATTTCTACACTATAGGGAACTAGTTTACCGCAACCAGGTAGCAGCAACGGTACTGACACATCGCGAGTGGGTCAAGAGCTTCAGGTGTGTTAACGAGGTCAACTGCGTCTGCCTAAGCTTTTAAACTAGGCTTATTGCATTAATTTTGTTGTTTAAAAATGATACGGTTGTAGTTTATACATTACTCTTATTTAGTCTCGACCGCCGTTGGGTAAACATGCTTCTTTGCAATTGATCATTATGGGATCATGGGAAAAAAAGACCAATGACACTCATTATAATGCGTTTAGCTGAATGAACCAAATCTTGAAATCAACTTTTAAAAAAACATTCATAGTGGCCTTACCTACTACAAATCAAACGCTTAGAATTCAGCCCATCCGTATATAAAATATCTAAATTAATGGATCAAAATAATATTTGTTACAGCCCGACGGCCCACAGCCCGAACAACTACAACACACGAATCTATACACAATAGACCAGAAGATATGCGTCATGCGATACAACACCATCGGTGCAATCATTCAAGACTCTATGATGTGTGCCGGACGAGTAGATGCCGGGGGCCCAGATGGATGCTTCGGCGATTCTGGAGGACCATTATTATACAAAGGCCTAGTCGTAGGCATCGTGTCTTTCGGATATTCCTGTGGACATCGCTACTTTCCTGGCGTTTACACGAAAGTGTCGCATTACACTAACTGGGTTTTGAAGACTGTTCAGACTAATAAATAAATAGTGTTTTATGTTTGTTTTAATAATAATTAATTTAGTTAGAATACTCGTGATTTCCTGATACAGTACCTACATGTAGTAACATAGAGATTGGACTGAGAAAACCAGCTCTGTGGCCAAAACTAATAGAAAGTACTCTGTGGTGGCCAATACTCGTCTCTTTTTTGTAGCACTTCAAGCCAATGAGGTACTGACGTTTCACCAATCATAATACTAGAAAAATAAAACTACAGTCTGCATGTCTTAATTCCATCACACTTTTCTGTCCGTATTTACATTATATCTAAGTAAAAATAGAAAACTTAAGAAAAGGAACGATGTAAGGCATGTGTGAATTGAAACAACTTGATTTCTTATAAATATTTATAGAGTGGTTTTATTGATACTGGGCGCACTGTAGCAGTGTGTAAAAATAAAAGCCACCATAGTAAAAATGTACGAATAATGAATATTGAAACACCAGTCTAACTGCCAATGTCACTGTCACTGTCACGTTGCTTTCGTTTCAAGTACTTCAAAGGAATATCGATATTTTCCTTCCGAATAAATTTTAACGTAAATACGTTAGATTTCTATAAACCATCAATCTCATAAAACATATAATGGGCAAAAAAGGTGTTGTATCGTTTGTGAAAGACTTTTACTACGATCCTTTCAAGTGGTAAGTAAAATAGAACATGTATCTAACCTCTTTTGAAAATGTGGTATTCCGCGCTGTTTTGCTCTGTAACATTTAAACTACGTAGATTCCGTTAATTACTTTACTGTAAACTTAACAAAGAAGATTTTATGACGTACATAGTTCATAGTTATTGCGTGAGTATTTTTTTTACACAAATCTTTATTAAAATCGTGTCCACTTTGAACACAGAAAATTATAGACTGTATTATAAAGACGTATGGCTATTCAATATTCAGTACTGCAGTTGTAACCAATGATTGTTGGTAATTTGTTATGTTAGAGACTAAAAAGTCAAAAGTTTTTCCAATTAAAACAATGATCATTTGTTTTGGATATGTTGGTTGTGTAAAAATAATACGCCATTGCCTGCACAAGGTCAAAATTTTATTCTGTAGTTGTTTCAATACTCTTAGAGCCTAAGCATGTGACATCTTCATCCAATATTGTTTATCTTGTTCAAATTGGTAGGTATATATATTGGAGTTCAGATATGTTATAACAACCAGAATAAAATTATTACTAAAAAACCTCACTGGTAAACCTCCCTTGTCTTGTTCATTCACCGCACACTCTTGAAGAACAATACTGCCACCATAAAGAAAAAGTGTTGAATGTAAAAAAGGATTAGTACTTATACCCTATTTGCTGGAGCAAAACATAATAGGTAAACCGTAGAATAGGTTTTTACAGTGTCTTCTTTGATATCAAAAACAAAAAATATCATGAGAAGATGTTTATTTCATACAACAACAAAAAACACACATGCCAAACATTTTAAATATTATTTTCAGAACTGTATTTTATAACAAAATGAATATTTTCAATGTTTATACAAAAAAGTTGGTATTATTTGGTTAAACCAAAACCAATAGCTGTCAATAAAAAGCATCTCGAAAGCCTGGAGTTCAGAAATATTATGACAGTAAATTAAAGAGTGCTACAAAAGTAACGATTTTGCATTGTAATGTTGTATTTTCAAAATTTGTTGGATTATAACCGTTTCACTTTTGTTTATTTACCTTTTATTTTTTGCTCCAGTGAATAGAGTATAGATGAGCATTCACAATCAGAAAAACATCTGATTATGAATATTTAAATAACTCTAGTCTTTCCCAAAAGAGCAGTCATGCTCCCTTTTCTTTGGATGGCAGAATACAAGTTCTGATAATTTGCCTATGAATGGAAAACTCCATAAATGTGCCTAGAGTTTTGTGAAAAGACTTTGTGCTAAAAATTTTCAGTAATATAAAAAAATAAAATGTGAAATCTTCTTTCTTCCAAAAATGTACAAATGCTTTTCACTCCAGTATGGTTTATGAATGCAATTCGGCAACAGTGATTTACTCAAAATTACTCTTACTCCAACCAGCAAAGTTTATCATTTATTATCACATTTATCTGAAAGTGGTATGTAAACAAATACAAGCAAAAAGTTTGTTACACATGTAGGTAGCAAAACAAATTCCTTAACTAGTAGAAGTTCATTTACATGGGCACCAAACACTTATTTTGTTATTAATAAAACCCTTATTTTCAAATACCTACCTACAAGAAAGCACAAGAGGTTAATGGTTCTATGGCACTGCATGAGATAGTAGATGTCGTAATTAATTAAAAATAAACATAGTAAAAGAAGCACCAAAACCAATAATGGTCATCTTTGGTGTATTTTACCAAAGGTGACAACACAGATCACGGCCGAATAAAAGAAAAGTCTAGTTATGGTAAGTTTATTTTTATCTGTACCTAATGTTTAATTTTTTAATCTGCAGGTCACTAGTGAAGAGCGTGGGTATATTCGCAGTCGGCGTAGTGATCGCGAGCGAGTGCTCCGGCCTCGAGATAATGCCCGCGATGCCGCAATAAAACACGTCATAATTATTCCAATAAATATAATATTCTCATAAGTTATAAAAATGTTAAATTATTTATTGTTGTTTTCCCTCTTCGGAGTCAGTGTTTGTCAACAAAAGAAGCCGAATATCGTGTTGATATTGACAGACGATCAAGATGTAGTGTTGGGTGGAATGGTTAGTACAGTGATAGTGATGTGAAAATAAATGAATTAGGAACATATAGTGGTGTTTTATTTCGTTTTTTATTTCAGACGCCAATGAAGAGTGTGCAACGGTTTATTGGGAATGAAGGCATCACTTTCACTAATTCGGTAAGTTTCGGTGATAAATTAGAGAACTACAGTCCGTCAAATCTAAGAAGTACCGTTTGACAGCTATAAAAATACGTTGTATAAACTTAAGTTGATGCTTACGAATGATACTCGTTGTTATAGTGTATAGGCAGCATAGTAATTAATTAGGATTATGAATTTGATTATTCGTAAACTTTCATACAAAGTTATCACGGCAAGTTAAAATGAGAAACGTCATCGGACTTCTTAGATTTGACGGACTGTAACTCCATTTTCATGCATTTATTTAGTTATGAAACTTCTTTTTATAATCACATTCTAGTGGATTGACATTGTATGTGACGCGAATGGTACACATACCTACATACATATAAATCGCCGGCACGTAAATTGGCAAGAGTCGTTAGATGCGCAGTAGTTTTTTGGTAGTGAAGCGGGGCGCGGGGAACGTTTAGGACAATTCCGAGTGCGCGATTGGTTGGTTAGTTGACACAAGGATCGACTGACCAATAGTGTCTCGTCCACGTTCCATACGTTCTATATGGTGGTAGGTCAGTTCGCAGAATATGCGCGAACTTACCCCCACTACGCCAAAACCTTGTCAACTTACGTGCCGGGCACTTATACGAACTCGGAACAATAGACCGTAGTTATGTATAACAACGTACTACTGTTCCGAGTAATATGATACAGTACTTACAAGTTCTGAGTGATATGGTAGTTTTTATTGGCATACCTACATAGTTTTGCGTTTATCGAGTAAATATACTCGAAATAAGTAGCTACCTACCTAATGAGATACTGATATCAGATGTATGGTATAGTACATTTTATAGTACCTATTTACAATGTTTAAATATCGTCTACTAGTAGCTTATTATCTTTCAATTCATGTGTGGACTACATACTATGAAATAATAACACATCTTATTAAGGTAGGTACTTAGTATCTACTGTTGCAATACTCTGCTTTCTCTTGTGTTGCGCGCCTTCTACAACATATTGTTTCTTCATGCTAAGAGTCGCGGGTTCGCTTCAGCGCAGGTCAATTATCAGGCTCGTCTAGAAATGGCTGATGCGTTTTGGTCCGACTACGATGTATGGAAAACGCCAACAAAATAATTTATATTAGGAATTCTACAAACTTTTGCAAGTAACAGAAATTATAACAACACACACAGTAAATATTTACTCACAGACAAAGGCATTTTCTGAATAGACATTAAACACCTGTGCAATGTTTGTATCAGACAATGCCTTCGTCTGTGAGTATCCGCTACCTGCCATGATTCGTTTAACTTTCTCCCATGCCAAAATCAGGTGTTCGTTACTCCAGCCAGAAAATGTAGAAACTGGTCATCTAACTGCAAAAGATAATTAGATATACAGTTTCTGTAATTGTTTTTTTATTATTTGATAAAAACAGTTCCAGCTGGAGAAACGTTACCGCAGTCAGATCTTTTGTTTTGTAACGGGTATGTTGAAATAAATGTTATCTATATAATGAGATATCAATTTGAAATAAATGGTACAACTTAATTTGTATTTGCTATGGTTGCGAAGAAATTTAAAATCCTGCTGCGGTAACGTTTGCACGATTGCTGCTTTTCGGAATTTACTTAACGGATGATTATAATTTTTTGTTCATGACATCTGGCTAATGGGTTGTAATCTGTTACGCAATAAAATAATCCAAAATAATGCACCGTTTTGAAGTTATTTTAGTAAATAGAAATATGCTTTAATAGGTCCTAGAACTTCCAATAAGCGCTCCAAAGACTAACTTGAAACGGTATTATATAAGTAATTACTGCCTATAAATGGTACTGAAGTTTCATAAATATCCTATTACGTAATTAAAAAGTTATGATGAAACTTCAATTTGTTCCGATCACATCACGGTATTAGGCACAGTATTTGCAGAAAGCTTTCTTATTTAACCGAACGCAGGTAAATTTCTTGGTGTATGCCCTTTCCCGGTAATCTGTGTCCCCGTCACAGGGACAACAGAACTTCATGAAATTTCCTTATCGTTGTCGCCCTTATATATCTACATACGAGCAACGGGGGCAACGGTCAGTTTAAATTTCACGTATCGTTGTCCACTTTAAAATTTTATTTCTTTTTTTTAGTGGGCAATTTAGCGCGGCAAGTCTAAAACTAAAATGAAAGATATTTTGTAAATCAAATATGCGTCAAATCTGCGCGCGAGACGATTCGTGATTGATGACTCTTGAAAACAGCTTGTAGACATGGCGACATGGCTAAGAAACCAGATTGGGCTATAATTCTTAAGCCGGGCATTATCACTCATCTTAAAAAAGGGTACCACCACACACCTGCACTATGCCTGCGGCGATAGTGCAGGTGTGTGGTGGTACTCTGGCGATGTCCCCTCGAATATGACGTAATCAAACAGCGTTCTCCACCCGCCTTCAGGAATTTAGCCGTAATTCCGTCACCACCAGATAGGCTGGCTCTAAAGCAGCTTAAGAACAATAAGGCGCCGGCCTTATTGTTCTTAAGCTGCTTTAGAGCCAGCCTATCTTGTACAGGCTGACGTCCGGAATGTTTTTGGTATATTGTCGGGTGAATCTTGCTCTTGGGTCGTTTGCTAGATTCGCAACGGGTTTACTGGTTGGCGTGTACAACTGCCCATAGAACCTCTCGATCTCGTCGGTCTTCAGTTTCGGGAGCTGACTCTCCCAAAAGTCATATCTCTTGCCAACACCTTGGAGCCCTTATCCCACTCAATACGAGTACGCTCGGTATTAAAGCAGCGGAGGTTGCTTTTCAAGGACTTGGAGATCTGTCTATTGAGCTGTCGGTACCAACACGCATCGTCCGAGGACTGCAGGATCATTTCACTCCTTTCCTTCATGAGCTTGAACGTAGGATCAGAGAATTTTGTGTTCTTATTTGTACGTCGAATCTTAAAGATCTTAGGCCCCACCCGTATGGACACTTTCCACGAACACGTCGTTATAATAGTTCACTTATCACAACTTCATCAGTCGAGCGAGACCTTTCAAGCTTGATATTTAAGTTCAATGTGCCTCTTACCATGCGCTGATCACTTCCGGCTTTCACCGCGTTGATCACAGAGATATCATTGAATACATGCTTCCTCGTCGGCATGATGAAGTCAATCTCATTTCTAGTAGCACTGGTGGGGCTATGCCAGGTTCACTTACTGTGCTCACGCTTTCTGAAGAAGGAGTTTGTCACATAGAGAAGCGTCACTCCTTCTCCATAAAACTGGACAGTTCCCTACTTGCAGCTCATCGTCGTATCGTTTACCCAATTTCGCGTTGATGTCCCCCATGACCACGGTGAAGAGTGTTTTATGTCCATGCATGGCTCTATAGATATCCTCATACATTGTGTTTAGTTCATCGTCGGGTGTGTGAGGTCGGGGCGTAGACCTGTACGACCCTCAAGGAATATCTTGAAGATATTCTGTATCAGGTACGCCACCTTGGTCGACACGATTTCGATCTTCACTAAGTTGTTCATGAGGGAGGGATGTCACCCTCTCGGAAATAGAGCAGGTTACCGGATTTAAGGATTATCGAGTCGTACCCTCTCTTCGGACTTCAGATAACTCGTAAGTTACACCATCGTATCCCGCTCAGTTCTTCCTCAAGTTCGGTGATCTTCTCGTTGGTCCGGAGTATACGCTCGTTATAAGTTGAAAGGGCCATTCGTCGGTTTTATTTAGGTAGCCTGCTCTCGTCCGGGGATTCTTCGCACCCCTTGTCACGCCGTACTCTCGACCGCTACCGTGATAGAGGCTAGGCAGGCTTCCCGACACCAGGGGCCATTTTCTTGTTGCGCTATCCATGTTTGGAGGAGGTATGCAATAATCGCCACGCTTGGCAGGTGGGTTGGCGATCGCAGTTTGTTGTTACAGTGCACAGATAATGCTGCTGCCCATCCTGGTAAGTCCCTAAGTCGCGTCTTACGATACCCACGGGAAGATATGAGACGGTGCTATTCTTTACGTCGGACACTATGCACTCTATTAAGGCCCTCTCACTTATATAATTTTAACGCAACGGGGACAACGGGCATAATTTGAAAAGTATATATTACAATAAATTACCGGGGACACTAGATGATTATATTCAGGATTATAGGCTTGGAAACATGCTGGTCCTGCTCCATAGAGCAATCTTTAATGTGGACAAAGTCAAATTGGTTGATTTTTATTATATTCATAATTATACTAACGCTTTGTTTTATATTGATCTAATCTTTTTGTTTAAAAAAAAAATGACTCGCACACTGTTTCGTTGTTGTTGAAATAGATAATTTACCTATGTTTGCAATATTTAACGGGGACATGGTTTACAGGGACAACGGGCATACAGGAATTTCTTGGTAACAGAATGATACAGGCAACATACGAGTACCTACCTACATAATGTAGGCTATTAGCAAAGTATAAATATGGACGAACAGTATGGAAACTGCCTACAACGCTCAAAACGGCACAATCACACAAACTTGCGCATCGACGAGACCCCTAAGTGGTTGTCGCGATTCTGTCAGTAGTGCGTGCCGCTTAGGGGTCTCAACGATGCGTTTGTTTGTGTGAATGTGCCGATTCGAGCGTTTACAGTAAGTTTCCGTACTGTTCGCCCATATTTATACTGTGCTATAAGGCAGGTACCTATATACCTGTAACTAGTTGTTCCTTAGCCGCCTTTAAGGAGTCTGCTCACTACATCGTACACGGCACAGAAAGAAACGTGGTCGGACTCGGGACTACTTGCCCACTAGAACTTGTGTTTTAGTGACCGGCAGCCTTATTGCTTAATGAATTCGGAAAGAGCAAAGGGCAAAGAATATGAAAAATCAACCAATCATATGCGAGATGAAAGACCAGATGTGGCTTTCCGTCTATGTGATTGGTCGATTTTTTAATACTCTTTGCCCTTTGCTCTTTCCGAATTAATTACGCAATAAGGCTGCGGGGCATCCGGTGCCCGTCCAAGATACTGTGTAGCGGGCAGTCTCTTTTGAGTGCGGCTTTGCAGTGTAAATCTAATGGTTCGGCTGATAAAAACCTAGTTAGAGCCTTTGCAAACTCGACACTCAGGTCACTAATTCTTTCTTTCTCTCCCATAAAAAAGATGCCGACTCCATAAACACGGACAACCGCCACTCCATCTCAACATGACCCTCCATTTCAGTACGTAACCTCCCCAATATGCTGCCCAAGCCGCGCAAGCCTCCTCACGGGTCTGTACCAGCACAACCACTACACTATCAACAACAGCTTACGGGGTGGCTGCTACGGGACGCACTGGCGGCAAACTCTGCAGAATAACACCTTCGCTACGGCCTTGAAGGATGCTGGGTACAAGACTTTCTATGCTGGCAAGTATTTGAATGAGGTGAGTAATGTGAACATACATGTCATATACTAATACTATCACGACTGTCTTAAAAAAGGGGTTAGCAGAGGCAAGGGCGTCGCCAGCCGATGGCCGAAGGAGGCACCCCCTTCAGGCAAGTTTATATATGGCGGATGTCAAAAGTATAAATTTTAAATACAGCTAAAAGCACATGGATTTTTACACTGGTAGTGCAAGTGTCACTCCCTACGTCGTGGATAAATTTGAAAAAGAGTTACCTCGGCCCTGGCTCAAGGAACTGAAGGAACACGGGTGGGTTTTAGTCAGTAAAAGTCTGACACGACTTCTCCCGCTTCACCCAGAGCGGGAGAAGTCATTGGATGATTTCCCACCAAAAAAAAACCTGGAAAGAAGGTGATTTCGTGTCCGAAAGGTGCTGATAGGACAAAACACTGTCATTGTGTTTTACAGTTATCTATAGGAATATTATAAAAGCGAAAGATTTTTTGTTTGTTTGTACCGAATAGGCTCCGAAACTACTGGACCGATTTTAAAAATTCTTTCACCTATGGAAAGCTACATTATTCCCGAGTAATATAGGCTATAATTTTGGCGGGAGCGAAGCCCCGGGGGTCAGCTAGTATTTAAATAAAGATGACAAACGGTCGTCAATCAAAATACTGGGTTGAAGGCGAAATGTGAAGCGCGCGCTCAGGACGGTGGTGAATGATGCAGTGCTTGATCAGCAGCGGACCTTCGGCGATTGTAATAAGAACAGTAGAAACTCCTATGTGTTAAGCTCCACGAGCTCTTGACTACAATAAAAAGTAAGTAGTCGAGCGAGATACTTGTTTTTTTATTAATTTACATAAATAAAGCACAATCTTCGGGCTTTTTTGAAAACTTCTCGACGACTTTATTATAAAAATCTTGCAAGTTTTCTCTGCACACTCATCATGGGCAAGCCATTGAGGGGGTTTTTCCCCATCGTAATTCTTAACCGGGGTTTTAGTCACCCCCTGTGGCTGCTAAACCTTCGCTCTACCGTAGGTATACTTTGTGCACGCTAGAGCGATCAACACATTATCAAAGCTTTTACCTTTTCGGGAAAGAAGGTTTTTGACAACGAATAGATTTGTTGGTTTGGGTATATCATACCACAATAGCTGCCACAGTTCGATTTCATTTTTATAGCCGGTAATCATAAAACTGGGCGATAGTTTCGTAAATTTCTGTGAAATTTTCGACTGAAATCGTTTGCCTTTGCGCCGGGTGTAATATATGTATAATGTAATGCCAATGATGGAGTGTTTTCTTTAGCAAAGCGTATTTCAAGATATGTAACAATGGAGTATGATATTATTCATGTCCTTTTCCAGAATAAGGAAGGACATTCTGCTGGGTGGTTGCTTCGACGAAGCGTTGTTTCCCAATAATGCGCGGTATTGAACTCGGTGTAAGCCATCCATTTAACCTGAAAATGTTGTGTTAAATTTCCAGTACGGATCCAATGACGCAGGTGGACCCGAAGTGGTGCCCCCCGGCTGGACGGAGTGGCACGGGCTAGTCGGAAACTCGGTGTATTACAACTACACTATCTCGAACAATGGAGTGCCCACTGCTTCCACCGACCAGTACCTAACAGATGTTATTGTAAGTTTATTTTTGTGTTGCTCTGTATAACAAAAATAATAATACAAAAAAAATTACAACCGACTTCAAAACCGAACTTCAATTTCGGAAGTCGGTGTTCCTGTTTACATTTCTTCGTTTTTTGACACCGACTTCCGAAATTGAAGTTATTTTTCACTTTGTAGTGTTTTTGTTTGGAAGTCGGTTGTAATTTTTGTTAAAAAGTTTTTATTTTTCACTTTTTAGTTGTGGTACATAATGTACCAGTTCCATAGGCTAGGTACTTACGCGTATAGTGCCCAAAGTGAAGCCAGAATAGATGAACCCAATAACATGAAACTTAAACAAAACCGGTGCAATGAAAGTATACCAGGGTGAACTGTTCACACCTGCGTACCCCTTTAGAGCGTACCAGTGTGATGTTGTTATGAAATGGTGTAAACAATAAACAGACATGCGATTGCATCTATCCCGAGTGGTTTACCGTCATTTATTGAAGAGTTCTGATGAATTTCTCCGAAGTTCTTCATCAGATCTTGATGAAAATTAAATGGGACCACATGACACGCACTAGCTTTCAAATAAAAAAAGAATCATCAAAATCGGTTCACCCAATAAAAAGTTCTGAGGTAACAAACATAAAAAAAAAAAATACAGTCGAATTGATAACCTCCTCCTTTTTGCGAAGTCGGTTAACAATAAACAGACATGCGATTGCATCTATCCCGAATGGTTTACCGTCATTTATTGAAGAGTTCTGATGAATTTCTCCGAAGTTCTTCATCAGATCTTGATGAAAATTAAATGGGACCACATGACACGCACTAGCTTTCAAATAAAAAAAGAATCATCAAAATCGGTTCACCCAATAAAAAGTTCTGAGGTAACAAACAAAAAAAAAAAAAAAAAATACAGTCGAACTGATAATCTCCTCCTTTTTGCGAAGTCGGTTAATAAACTATAATCTATTGTGATAACCTCTACCGTCCAGTTTAAATTTAAATGAGTTTACTCAACTTTTCGTTATCTTCATTTTGAACGTTATGTACCTATAAATAATTTAAATTAGGTTAAACACAATACCTATACATTTTAATAGCGATAAATTCATCAGCAACAAAAATATCAATATTTACTTGTAATATATCATATTACAAGTGAATGAAACAATTTTAAACCGTAAACTTCTTTGAATAGAACTCAAAATCATAATACCTATGTATTATAATGGAATTTAAAACTTCCAGCGTGAGCCAGGTCTAAGCTACATAGAGAACCGGACTGACTAAGAGCCATTCTTGATGGTGTAAGATAGCTCCACCGGCGCCACATCAACTCTCCCTAGAATATTGTATCTTTTGTTCATCAAAATAAAGTTTATAATCGTATACACTTAACACACTACTTAGCGATTCGTTCCATTACTTCCATTTCAAACTGTATCTTCATGGCATTAAATTTCAAATTGACATGTTTCAGCGTGAACTAGGAGTTAGTTACATAGAGAACCAGACAGAACAGGAGCCATTCCTGATGGTGTTAGCTCCACCGGCACCTCATCAGCCTTTCACTCCAGCTCCAAGACATGAGGGCAAGTTCAGTAACGTGACGGCTGCCAGAAATCCTAACTTTAATGTTGCTGCTGAGGTTTGTCAACTAATATAAGGCTTTTAGAAATATGACACTGATATTCATGTCTACAAGGACCATTGACCTGGTTAAGGCTGCGAGAATCCGCTGAGTGCGAGACTCACAGAACCGAGCGACGTGGAAATTTTTGGGAGTCCTATGTCCAGCAGTGGACATCTTTCGGCTGAAATGATGATGATTAGGACCTGGCTTAAGATGATTTATTTTTCCGTCGAGTGAGGTGAAACGTTTCGCTGTGACTCTTCGATCTTGACTAACTCTTCGGTTTTCTGGTAGCCCCCATTGTTGATTCTGGGTTTTAGTAGTTGCAGTGGTTGGGAATGGTGTGACGGGCTTTAGATAATGTTCCATACAACACTCAGACCAAAAATGCGAGGCGATTTATCTTGTTTGTACATGACATTTTCGCCTTTCCACCTTCCCGAAAATCTCATTACATTGAAAAGCTAAGCTTAAAAAAAACTTGAAAGGCTGGCAGCCTATATGCGCTAGTGAATTCGACAAGGCAAGGGTTTTGACGCTATCAATCGACCAATCACATGCGAGATGAAAGACGTGATGTGGATTTCAGTCTATGTGATAATTAATGGCCTCTAGCACAACGCTTTCATTGATGGAGATACTCTTTTCGAAACAGTCTTATATTTTTGGCAATACTTAATTATTTAACGATTATTTATCATACTCTTTCATGGGGTCAAACCCTTTGCCTTTCCGAATTCACTTACGCAGTTAGACTAATGGATTGAAACCACCAGAGTTTAAATGGACGGAAAACCTAATAAATGAATATATATTGTGAAGCCTTTACCCCAGGATTGGGTTAATTAAAGATGTGCTACCCTGAATGGTGTTGCTGTAGTTGAATACTGGGCCAAACATAATATTAAAATATAACTGTATATGCCATCGACACTCTAAGGCCCAGTTTTTGGATCCTGGATTATGGATACCTGGATGAATGGTTTAAAATTTCGGTAAAACACATTTGTTTATCGATTGTTATTGGTGTATTAGTCTAATAAATGATCAAATAATAAACTCTCCAACTTAGTTGACCATTTGTGAGGCTAACAACTGAAGAAAATGGTGTTTTACTGAAATTTGCATTTTTTTTTGCTACCATTGCTAGCATATTTAACAATTACAGTCCGTCAAATCTAAGAAGTACCGTTTGACAGCTATAAAAATACGTTGTATAAACTTAAGTTGATGCTTACGAATGATACTCGTTGTTATAGTGTATAGGCAGCATAGTAATTAATTAGGATTATGAATTTGATTATTCGTAAACTTTCACACAAAGTTATCACGGCAAGTTAAATGAGAAACGTCATCGGACTTCTTAGATTTGACGGACTGTAGTTGAGTTAACTTCTGACTGATAAAAAAACTGAGCCTAAGAAGAATAAGACCGTTTCTTTTACCGTTTTCAGAACAAACACTGGCTCATGCGCATGCCTCCCTCCCCACTCCCCGCATCAATGTTGCCAGAACTAGACCGCGTGTACCGCTCCCGCTGGGAGAGCCTGCTAGCGGTCGACGAAATGGTGGCCGATATAGTGGGGTCCCTAGAGAGGCAGGCCTTGTTGGAGAATACGTTTATCTTGTTCACGTCTGACAACGGATATCATGTGGGTAAGTTATCTGGTAGATATAATATAGACGAAATGGTGGCTGATATGCGAGGATACCTGATACCTGATACCTGCCTCCCTAGGGACCCCACTGGGTCCCTAGGGAGGCAGGCCTTGTTGGAGAATACTTATATATTTTTCACGTCTGACAACGGATACACTCAAGGCAGAGTCCTCTTGGCTCAAAAAAAGTTACTCCCAACTGTCTTTTCGAAGATCTTCGACATCGTTAGGGGTAGTTAGCAACCCAAAAGCTTGAACACCAGAAACTAAGTTTTGGGGATCTAATATGAAGATAGTCAGTCCATGTTCAATAGAGGTTATTCATCAGGTTAGACTGCATGTTGCCGACTCCCAACATAAGCTTGGTAGACCATTATCTCTCTCTCTCCATCAGGTACACTTGTTTTTCAAACTTTCCACATCAATCTTGCCATATTTTACACCTAAAATTCTTCTTTCACCACCTCCAGGTCAATTCTCTCAAATGTACGACAAACGCCAGCCATACGAGTCAGACATCAAGGTGCCTCTCCTCATCAAGGGTCCCGGCATCAAGCCCAACTCCTCAAGTTCGCAGCCAGTACTGAACGTAGACCTGGCTCCTACCATCATAAAGTTGGCAGGCTTGGAACCGCCCGTGCATATGGATGGGAGGGCGTTGGATCTGATGAAGGAAGATGAGAGTGGTAGTGAAATTGGAGAAGTTGAAGAAAGGTTTGATATTGATTTATTTTTGTGAATAAGTATAAAGAGCTGATTTGAGAGAGATCTATGCCCAACAGTGGGACAGGATAAACTAGTTTAAAGTAAAAAAAAATGTAATAGCAGTTACTGCATCCGATTCGAATTCGAGAAATTTCGGTCTGAAGTAGCCGTAGTACTTGTAGGGGAGATTACGCACTGTATCTCGAATACTGTCCGACTGAAATCAGTACATTTGCAATCCGGATGGGACTCTGATCTCGGATTCGGATAAAGATCGGATGAAGGGCTCTTAAATTGTAGAGTAGGCTATATAGAAACTAGACAGCAAAAATTTTTTTGCTTCTTTCAATTTGGAATGCAAAATTACTTGACTCGTGCTTCGTGGTCATAAAACGCTGTTTTATGCGTTATCTATCATTTTCTTATTGTTTGCCTACAAACTCAGAAGTGCCAATAATTGGAGGGTGCCAACGATGGGACGGCTTTTTTTTTTAAACTTTGCCCTCTCTAGGAATTTCTTCCTGTATCGTGGGTGCATTAACAAACATTTAGACTCACTTAAGCAAGACACTCGGATCCGGAACAACTATCTGTAGGCCATACAAATATTTGTTCCGTGCGGGAATCGAACCCGCGACACGCAGCGCAGCAGCCGATCCCTCAATCACTACGCCAACCATGTCGTCAAACCTTAGGTAGGTTTACCCTATATTTTTTTTTCGCTGACTGTCAATATTTTCTGTCTAGGTACATGTTAGTGGAGTACCACGGTGAAGGTCGGAATGGCTCCGTGGATGGGAACTGTCCGTGGAAATATGACGGACAACAATTAGCTGTAAGTATAGATTTACTAGCTTTTACCCACGGCTTCGCTCGCAGTGAAGCCATATTTTTTTTTTTAAATAAAAACTTAAAAAAGTATCCTATATTACTTCTAATACCTCCAAGAATACATGTACAAAGTTACATGATAATCGATTCAGTAGTTTTTGCGTGAAAGCGTAACAAACAAACTTACATTCACATTTATAATATTAGTATGATTTCTATTTTATTTTTAACCGACTTCAAAAAAAGTAACAGGAGGCAGGTTTTTTTTTATGTTTGTTACCCGATTATTTAAGAGACGCCTGGACCGAGTTGGAAAAATTCTCCTTTTGTGTGAAAGGGTATACTTTCCAGGTGGTCCCATGGTCATCAGGTCAGGATCTGTTAATGGGATCCCATGGAAATCGAGGGAACTCCTCAAATATTATAGGTGAACATACAGCGATGTTGGTATTTTCATCAACAATGCAATCATTTTCACTCAGAAAGTATCATTTAGTGAAGTGGAACTGATAAATGATTTATTTCTGTAAGTAGGTTTGTACAAACACTTTTACATGTCGATCATATTTTTAAAACTAGATGAAGTCGGCGTTTCCTATCTGACTACTCTGAGAAGAAAGGCCGAAACAAACTCAGAGGTCACAGTCTCTTTTAAAGTCCAGACAAAATCTTGGTTAGATCATGTGAAGACCATGTAGACTGAAGTCTGAAATGGTCTTTTGAGGAAAGAACCAGCCAGATTGAGTGGACCTGTCCAGTCAGTGCACGCATTTGTCAATAACCGTGCAGCTCAACTCAGAAATTAAGGAGCTCAACGATTCGACGAACAATACCAAAGAAAGGACATTCGGGTAGGCCGCACAAACTACTCAAACTGCCAGACCATGATTAAAACTAACTTAGATAAATTAAAATTAAAAACAAACAAAAAGTATGATCCACATAGTCTTCACATTCACAACAATAAAAAAAAAGAACTTAAAATAAAATAATATAATACTTTAAAAAGTAAATATTCTTGTCATTGCAAGAAAACAAAAAAAAGGAAAAAAATAATCAACAATTCATGGTGCAAAATATAAAAAAAAACAAAATTAATTGGAGCAGCTCAATCCCAAGCCTGTTTGTCCTCAACGTAATCTTTAATTGTATAAAACGCTTTCTGGCACAACTTACGTTTAATGAATGTTTTGAATTTATTAAGACTTAGATCTTGTACGTGGCTTGGAAGCTTATTATAAAAGCGCACACATTGACATCTAAACGAGCCACCTATTTTCGTGAGCCTTGTTGCAGGTACTACAAATTTGTGTTTGTTCCTAGTATTTATGTTATGGATATCACTGTATTTTTTAAACAATTTAATATTTTTATGGGCATATAAAAGATTTTCATAAATATACTGAGAAGGCACAGTCATTACATTAATCTCCTTAAATTTCTCTCTGAGAGAGTGTCTCGGGCTTAATTTATAAATTGATCGAACAGCTCTTTTCTGCAAAACAAAGATAGTCTGGATGTCGGCGGCATTTCCCCACAACAGAATACCGTACGACATTAAACTATGAAAATAGCTAAAATATACTAAACGGGCTGTCTCTATGTCAGTTAAATTACGAATTTTTCTAACAGCATATGCTGCGGAGCTTAGCTTTTTTGACAATTTATCTATATGTGGGCCCCACTGAAGCTTAGCATCCAAAGTTAAGCCTAAGAATACTGTGCTATTTTCAGGATTCAATTCTTCGCCCTTTACCAACACATCAGTTTTCACCTGCCTAACGTGAGGTAGGGTAAACTTAATGCATTTGGTTTTTTTTTCATTAAGTAGTAAATTATTGACATTGAACCAGTGAACTACTTTTGAGATCGCGCTATTTACATCGTCAGTAACCAGCTGCTGACGTTTAAGTTTAAACAAAAGTGAAGTATCATCCGCAAACAACACTATATCATGGTTATCCTTTATGAGGTATGGCAAGTCATTAATATAAATAAGAAACAAGAAAGGACCAAGAATCGAGCCCTGCGGGACGCCCATCGTTACTATAGATCCGGGAGATCTTTTTCCATTAACGTCAACGCTCTGAATCCTATTACTTAAGTATGAAGTAAGAAGATCCAGAGCGCTGTTCCGGATTCCGTAGTGGCGGAGTTTCCTGATTAGCGTTTCATGAAGAACACAATCAAATGCCTTGGACAAATCACAAAAGATTCCCAAGGCATCGCACTTATCTTCCCATGCATTATAAATATGTCCTAAAAGCTCAACACCGGCATCAGTAGTTGAACGACCCCTTGTAAAACCGAACTGTTTGCTATGTAATAAATTATGTTTATTAAAAAATCTTTGCAATTGCTCTAAAATTAATTTCTCAAATATTTTACTAAACGTAGGTAGTACTGAAATAGGTCTATAATTTGTAGGGTCTGATGTACTACCTGATTTAAACAATGGTATTATTTTACTATTTTTCATAAGGTCAGGAAACTCCCCACAGTCGATACAATTATTAAAGATAATAGCTAAACTAGGTGCGACAATATCAATAATAGATTTAGCAACTTCTACAGAATGACCCCACAGATCTGCAGTCTTTTTAACATTTAAAGTGTGAAAGGTTTTAATTATGTCTCTACAAGTAATATGTTCAAAAAGAAATTCCGAATCTCAAACATTAACATTTTCTTTTAGCAAAGACTCAGCAACAGAAGGTGATGAGGTTAGGGATTTAGTAGTTGAAATGGGAATATCTGAAAAGAAATTTTCAAATGCCACTGCGACTTGTGAGTCTGATTTTATGATTTTATCATTAATAGACAGGCTGTAGTCAATATTTCGGTTAAAAGATCTTCCCGTTTCACTATTAATAATATTCCAAGTCGTTTTAATAACATTACTACTGTTTTTAATCTTTGAACTCAAATAACGCGACTTGGCCAAACAACAAACTTTTTTAAATAATTTTGAATAATTTCTAACATATAAATTAAATTCAGCAGTGTTGACATAAGTCCTTTCATTGTACAACTCATAAAGCCGTTTCCTACTTTTATGAATACAAATGGTGGACCAATCACTGAATGATGCATTATCTTTAACCGAGATAGTCTTGGGAATAAAGGTAGAATTAAATTGTTTACAGTACATATTAAAAAAATCATCATATAGATGATTTGGATCAGCATGAGTTGACAAAATTGGTAATTTTTTTATGAGTTTAACTTTAAACGCTGCCAAGCGACTTGCAGTTTTGGGGTTAACAGTGATATCCTTTTTGGCCACGTTGTTGTTTTGGTTAGGTATAGTAATCCTCTGCCCGCAGTGATCAGAATCTAGTAAATTTATAATTTCTTTGTGGACTGGTATAACATTAGTATAAATATTATCTAAACATGTGGCACTAGTAGGGGTTATTCTTGTGGGCTCCAAAAATAGGTTTACAAGATTGTAGGACTGAAACAGACTTAATATTTTACTACAAGAACCTGAGTCCTCTAATAAATTGACATTAAAATCACCACAAGTGATAATGGATTTATTCGAGTTACAAATCTTGTGTAACACTTCATCCATTACCTTTTCAAAGCAGTCACACAATCCTGAAGGGGGTCTGTATACACTTAATACAATAAACTGCTCCAATTCTATACAAGCTATTTCGACTGTACGCTCAATAGATAGGCTCACAATATCCTTACGGTCTTTAAATTTAAGCTGTTTACTTACTAAAATCAATGAGCCACCATGTATAGCATTAACTCTGCTGAATGTACTACCAACCTGGTGATTTTTAAAATTGAACAATAACTGGTGGCTTTTAAGCCAATGTTCTGTTATACAAAGAATATCAATACTGTTAAAGTTCATAAATAATTCTACTTCTAAATCTTTGTTCATAAATCCTTGAATATTTTGGTGCACCAGGTTAATACTATTTACTGATTTTAAACTTTTATGTGATTTTATTTTGCAATTTTCAATTTGTAAACTTTTGCAAGAGGTTGTCTCTATTGTCTTAATTTCTAATTTAAATTATTATCAATATCAATTTCTGATACCAAATCATTCCCTGAATTAAATAACATGTCTTGGCATTGCTCAATAGAAGCAAGTTGTTTAGCCAAATTCTTGGCTGTAATAGAAAAATAATATGATAGCGACACAGCTATCTGTCGTTTACAGTACTTTGAAAGAAAGTACCTATCAATGAAAAATCTATCTTTTGCATAACTGATGCAGAAGACCACAGATGGCCAGTGGAACTCCTTAATGATAAGAATTCACGGGTATAAGATAATATGCGACAATCTGGTGGATGCGAGACAAACAGGACTGATCGAGATGGCGACACTTTGGGGAGGCTATGTCCAGCAGTGGACGTCCTTCGGTTGAAATTTTGATGATGATGATGACTTTGCTATTTCAGGAGTGCTACCCACAATACGATTGCAAGTGTCAGGACTCCCGCAATAACACGTACGCGTGTCTGCGCTACTTTGCGCCAAGGATCAACATGAAATACTGCGAGTTTTCTGACAAAGAGGTAAAGATTACTTGTCTAAGTATAGGTACTTGGTAGGCCCCAAGCTGTTTGTGCTCATACATGTTGGTGAATGCTTCATGGAAAATCTCAATAATACTTTTCTCGAACTAAGGACTCAATCCGAAATAGGACTGCACGGTTGGTTAAGGCGTATATATTCCCCAAGGTTATGCGCTCGGAGCCACAATATCAATGTTGAACTTCCTTTTGGACAGTTTTGTTTGCAAAATGTTCTTTGATTTACATATCCTATTGCAGTTATGAAGAAATTCTAGCCATCAATTTTTCTGTGTAAAAATAATTTTAAATATCCAAGTCCTTTTTGTAGAATATCGTAAAGTAGCGAAAAATTTAGTGTTGTAATTTTTTTTTTAAAGCAAAACTGTTATAAATTAGAACTGTAATAATAACTGTTATAAATTTATCTTGTGTCGCTTTGTTAATTTACTAAATCAATTTATGTAGAGCATGTATACTCAGTAATGTATAATAAGCCGTGTTTACCTATTATTCAGTATGCAACAAGATAAATGTGTACTAAATTTTTATATTTTCTGTGCAAGTTTTTATCCTTAAATCAATAAATTCCTATGTTCTTTTTCCAGAACTTCGTAGAGGCGTACAACCTAGCTCGCGACCCATACGAGCTGTCGAATTCAGTGGATACCCTACTACCAGCTCTTAAACACTGGTACAGTGTCCTCCTGGCTCGTATGCGAGTCTGTGTCGGTGTAGAGAGCTGTGACCATCCACTAAGCCCCGATTTCTAAATAAGTGTTACTTCTAGGCAAGCGTGCTTCACCGTCGACCACATCATCACTTACCATCAGGTGAGATAGTGATCCAACGCGAGCCTATCAATATTTTTTTATTATTAATTTGAACTTGAGTTTTTTGTCACACTACGAGTAGTTAATACTTAACAAACATTGGTGTTAAATAAGAGTTTGCAAAGTTCGACAAATAAAATTTTAAAAAGCCGCCCTACACATTTTTATTTCATGCTTTTATTGATGACACGATATCTTGCGAAAATACCCCGATTCAAACAGTAAAACAACCATAACTTTTGATTGGCTGAACTAAATTTTCATCAAACATAGCTAAGAACACTTTTGATAAAAATTTCAAAAAAAAAAGGACTAAATCGGTTCATTCGTTTAGGAGTTATTTGATGCCACGACAGATACACAAATACACATTTGAAACTTATAACACCCCTCTTTTTCCATCGGTAGTTAAAAAGTTCGTTTCAAAAGGGCGGCAATAATACTGCCTGTAATTTGCACAATAACTTGCATGTTATTGTGACATTCACCAATTAGAAGTTATCATTGCACAATGCCATGCAGGCTACGCGTTATCTGCTGTGATTGGCTGTTGAAAATTCATTCAACCAATCACAGCAGATAACGAGTGCTTGACAAATTGTCACATGCCATAATTTAGAGCTGACCATAGAGCTGACAAACTCGGGGTTAGTGTTACTTCTCTCGTCTTGCGTTGTATTCTTATTAGGAACGTGAATTTATTAATTGCAATACAGTATCAGTAATGTAGTAGTAGTTGCACTAATATTTTGTATAGTTAGCATTATGAGAAGATACTGATTTTTTATTTTAATTATTAAAATAAAGTCCTCTTTTTTACATTTTTGTTTTATTTTATACACGCCGTAGCCTCATTCTGCGAGGAGGTGATGGTCGCAATGGAGGCAGCGGAAAGGGAGCGGTTGGATTAAACTACCCATAGACGTTCGACATAATCCCGGTAGAATGTAAGGGCGGTTAGGTACTACATCCGATCCGTGATTTGAGTTCAGAGTTCTACCCGAACTCAAAATATTCTGAATTATGACGGATAGAGTTCGGATGTATGTAGTGCGTAAGCTTCCCTACAAAAAGTACTACGGCTATTCCGAAATTTCTCGGATACGGATCGGATGCAGCGCGTAACCGCTCCAAGGATTAAGGGGTACCAACCGTGAATTGAAAAAGTATTGCTATAGAGAAAAATTGAAAAAAGCAACTGGGGTTAAGTATGGCCAACGGGCACAGATTAGAGAAGTTACAACGTAACAGATATTTCACTCTCCGAGACAAGTACAGTGCAAATATTTTCTTAATATCCCTCGGCTTGTTTCGTCAGTAGTCGGATTACTATCAAATCAAATCAATGAAAAAAATATTTATTTGCTAGAATATGGTACATACGGTGTTACAGTAAATTTATTTCAGCACATCCTGCCATAACATGGCGTGCAAATGCATTGACAATCTGTGATGTCACTTAATCTAACTTACAAATTACACTCTATTGACTTGTCTTCCAAATTTTCCTTTTAAATAATAATAGTTTGAAAAGTATTTTTTTAAACATGGTCAGCGGTAGGTCTTGAAAACTATTAGGTAAATGATTGTAAAGAATAATCGACATGCAGTATTAATTTTTCTTAATATATATCAATAAATAATTTTATTGATGGCATCTGAAGTCTATCTTTATGCCGTTTCTGCTATTTTTTCTGCTATTTGGCCTTTGTTAGTTTCAAATAAATTGTAGTTTATCTTTACAAAAGTACATATTTCAAAAATATATAAATAATCAGTTGGCCTTTGCACCAGAGAGAAACTTATGCTTTGCATTTTTAACATAATGTAATTTATTTAAATAAATGGGAAGAAAGCTGCTATTAATACCCGACTGCCGAAGGAGGGTAATGTGTTTATCAGTCTATGTATGTTTGGAATGTATGTATCTATATGGAAAATAAAAAATGGCGGATTTTGGGCGCACAAAAAACTCGACTGCTTACAAAGCGACCTAAAAAGACGTAAACAAGAGGAAAACCATGCTGTGCAGTCGGAGGTTACATCTGGTTTTGGTCAGCCAGCTCGGGAATTAATTATTTTTAAGCAGTCGGGTTTTTGTTTTTTTATATTCCAGCTCTATATATTTTACACGGAAATCAAAACAAAACAACGATAAAGTACTAGTTCTGAATTCAAATTAATATACACGATAAATCTAATAATTGATAGGCATGGAAATTAGCATTCGTTTGTATTCGGAAAAGCGATGATTGCCGAGGGACATTAAGAAAATAGTTGAACTGTACACAATTTTGAGCTCAATATCCGTGACAGTTGGGTTGACCCTTGGCGGCTAGTTTCTTGCGTTTGTAACCGACACAAAGTACATTATATATACACAACCGACTGGCGGAGCGGTGCCGTAACCGCGCGAAAGTGTAGGCAGTCTGCCACCTGAACAGCCACAGGCCCGAGAGGACCTGTGGTTGTTCCTCCTAGCCCGTTCCATCATAGTACTACAAGACGTACGGCGCTGCGTCATCGGTACATGGTGGACATCCCACCCATACGCACCAAACGTTTTGGGAATACTTTCATTATGCGTACAGCAAAGGAGTGGAATTCCCTGCCGGAGTCTGTATTTCCTGATAGCTACAACCTGGGAGTCTTCAAGTCAAGAGTGAATAGGTTTCTTCTAGGCAAGCGTGCTTCATCGTCGACCACATCATCGCTTACCTTCAGGTAAAATAGTGGTCAAGCGCGAACCTATAATAAAAAAAAAAAAAAAGGACAGCGCGCGCATCGTTCCACGAGCGCCTCTCGATATACTGAGATACCACTGCAAAAATCTGTAGGTACTTCGTTTTTGATGAAACTTGATTTTTATGAATGATTCTTGACAGTAGAATAGATAGGGTTGCCTGGCCGCATCTTGCCGCACCCAGTTTTTAGTTTTTTTTTACTCTGCTTTACACTACTTCTCCTATATCGCGGGTACGTATGCCACATCAACTAGCTCTCAGTTGGCCGCCCTTTAAGTGTTGCCAGGTTTTGCAGGTAAACTGGCAACCCACAGTTTGCAGATAACAGAGCTAGCAACCTTATTTTTTCCTATTTTTAACCGACTCCAAAAAAGGAACAGTTTTTCAATTCATCGAAATATTTTTTCCCCAATAACTCAAAGACGCCTGGACCGATTGGGAAATTCTTCTTTTGTTTGAAAGGGGCTTCCCATATGGTCCCATGGTCATAAGGCCAGGATCTGATGATGGGATCCTGGAGGAATCGAGGGAACTCCTCAAACATTATAGCGATTTTGATATTTTCATGAACAATGCAATCATTTGCACTCAGAAAGTTCCATTTGGTGAAGTGGAACTGATAAAAAAAGCCACAGATTGCCACTGGAACTCCTTAATGATAATAATGCCACGGGTATAAGATAATATTTCGAATAGTTAACCGACTATGATGAAGCACTTATAAATAATGGTACTGATAAAAATGGTCCCATCAAACTGATCTGATGATGAGGAAGGCACTGGAACTCCGAAATAAAACAATGTACCTTAGTCGTGTTTGGGTTTATTAGAATCGTCATGAGATTTACTTTGGATATAAATGATTTTCATGGTAATTGCAAGTACCTACCAAAACAAAAAAGGCATAAATAAAAAACTTTTTTACAAAAAAATCAAACCGACTTCCAAAATAAAACAATACAAAGCGAAAAATAACTTTCTTTTCTGAATTCGGTGTCGAAAGAACTGAAAACAATAGGTACCAAAGACCGACTTCGGCAAAGAAAGTTATTTTTCGCTTTGGAGTGTTTTGTTTTGGAAGTCGCTTTGATTTTTTGTTAAGTAGTTTGTGATTAGTTACCGCTCATTTTTAGTCAAGCAGCAGTTTAGATAATAAAATTTTCAGCATTGATAGTTTTTACTGAAATACACCAAAATTAATATCAAAATTCTAGTGTATAATGAAAAATTCATATTTCAATAATATTTTTAATACAAATCAATCAACGTTTTATAAATAGTATCCTAGTATACAATAATATCATATCAAAAATCACAGACTGGTGAAATAAATGGCAGCTTACTGTAATATCATCAAGAACACATCTGAAAAGAGGGAAAAATGCCATTTTATTATTATTGTACTAGTTACGTATGTGGCCTTTAAGCCATTGAGGCAATTAAAACTAAAGTACACCTGCGTGAAAAACTTAACTCGGAGTTAGTTGCCAACACGGTGTTAAATTGACAGTAACTGTGGGCCTAAGGCTGAGGCCTCATTAGTGCGTTGCGTTGCGTTGTCGCAGCGTCAACGCTGCGTCGTTTTACATATATATTTTTTTAGTGACACGCCACATAATGCGTTCCGTTGCGCACGCGACATTTCAACAGATCGACGGACGAGAGACGAAGCGGGAGGAGTGTGATGCGCTGCGTTGTCGGTGCTCCGGGCTCTGGGCTCCGGGGCGACGATGGACAATGTTTGATCCGATCCATTGTAGAATCTGAAAGCCACACTGAGACGCTGCGCTACGTCGGCGTGCGTCGGCCTCTTGCGCAGTGTGGCATACAATAGCGGCCCTCGGTCGCGCGCGCACATCTAACGCATCGAAACGCACTTGGCGGCGGAACGTACACGTAAAGGGTTCTTGAGTTAGAAATGGCAGTTTAAAGAGTGTGGAAGCCGTAACCGGGTTTATAGAACAGAACTCAAAACTTTTTCTCGTGACAATGTCCTTTTTATTTCTGAATATATCATAGATTGTTATCTAGCAGTTGAAAAGTTTACTGGTCATCCGCAAGTAAGTTTTTATAATCTTCTGGTTAGTTTTCGTGTAATTCTCTCAACATTGGGAAATGATTATGACGCCTTCTATACTTCTTTTCCCACAATTAGGCCAGCTAAGGCGATTACGACAACCGTTGAAGCGTCCATCACAAAGAAGTAACGCAGAACTGTTGTCACCTAGGGACACTCCGCGCGCCATTCCGAAGTGTGGCCAAAACTGTCGAAGTCGCTTTAGACATGTGGTTTGATGCGTCAGTTAAATTGATAACGCATCTGAGCACGTGCCAAACCACCGGCTTACAGCGCACTCTTGCGCGGGTTTTGGAACGACACTCCATGGAGCGCACCCCAAAGTGTACGTGTGAGGCCGCTATTGCGTTGATCCGTTGCGACGACGCAACGCAACGCACTAATAAGGCCTCTCCCTCAATATAACATTACGCCTATATTACTCTAAGGGTTAGGTACCTACAGTACCTATCCCGCCATCAACCGGACACAAGACCAGACGGTTTTTACTGAGAAATGCCAGATGGAAAACCCAATAAAACTTTGCGCGACCCAAGAATCGAGCCCAGTACATCATGCTCAGCAGTTTCACTTGCAACCACTAGATCAGGGGTCACCAAATGTCGGACCGCGGTCCGGATTCGGAGCGGCGCCCTAATTTTTGCGGTCCCTACAATATAATTTTCTTGTGTTACTTGAGTACGTAATTTAATCATTTATCCCGCGATTTGCGTTAACTGTCGTAGATTCGACAACGGACGAACCATCCCATCAACATCTTAATGAATACTGTATCTATATTTACATATTATTTTAACAAAGTAAATACACGTGATTTTGCTTTGTTGCGTTACACCTTACGGACCGCGACGGTCATATAATTTTTATAAACGGACCCCAAATAAAAATAACATAATATGCACTAGATCAATGAGCAGTGGGGACACATTGAACATTATCAACATCAGCCTTTTAAAGTTCCCACTGCTGGGACACAGGCCTCTTCTCTGTGAGAGAAGGAATGGGCCATAATCCACCACGCGGGCCCAGTGCGGGTTGGTGAATATCACATGTCTTCGAATTTTGGTTTTAGGACCTACGGGTAGTCTAAAGCAGTGGTGATGAAATAATTTACACAAAACTAAGCGCCTTGCAATCTGGTTGCTCACAATGAACCCCATCAGAAAGAGCACTAGAGCAAGAGAACTAGGGGTACAGACATAGCCCGAAGAATTGCCAAACTTATGTGGCAGTGGGCAGGGCACATTGCTTGCAGAATGGATGGTCGTTAGGGCCGAAAAATTCTGGAGTGGCGACCGCGTGCTGGAAGATGCAGGGCATTCGAAGGCCTGCCTCTATGTAGAGCGAAGACCTAGTCAAGGCTACAGGAGTCCGGTGGATGCGAGACGCACAGGACCAATCAGCGTGGCGATGCTTGGGGGAGGCCTATATCCAGCAGTGGACGTCTTTCGCCTGAATGATGAAAGCGCCTGCCTAGGTTCGAACCACTTAAAGTAACCGACATAGCCCGGAGAATTGCTAAACTTAAGTGGCAGTGGGCAGGGCACATTGCTCGCAGAACGGATGGCCGATGGGGCCGAAAAGTTCTGGAATGGCGACCGCGAACCGGAAGACGATACGTTGGAAGGCCTCCCACTAGGTGGACCGATGACCTGGTTAAGGTTGCGGGAAGGCGCTGGATGCGAGACGCACTGGATCGGTCAATGTGGCGACGCCTGGGGGAGGCCTATGTCCAGCAGTGGACGTCTTTCGGCTGAAATGATGATGATGATGATGATGAGGTTCGAACCCACGACCTACGACAGGTAAGTAGGACTATTACCGTTGGAACACCAATGCACAGACTGGTATTATTGAATGCTGACCTCATGTTCAGGTGACGGCCGGGACTTGCTGTTGGTTCTGTATGCTGAAGAAGTCCGTCACTTTGCTCTGGCACTGGATTTCCTCCTTGTGGACCAGTGGACATGGGAAGAATTTCTGTAATTAACAAAATATTTTTGTTTAGTAGGTTAATAAGGTTAAAGCTTTTGATTTTATGAGGTTGCGAAATCCTTCATTTATTTATTTAAAACTTCATGTTCAAAGGTACAATGGCGAACTTAATGCCTTAGGCATTCTCTACCGGTCTACCAAAGGTGGTGAACAGATAGCATGGCAGGTGCATTATTTAAATTGTGATAAGCTAAAAAGTAAAACAAAGAAATACTAATAATAAGTTGCTTAAAATACACATGCATACATATTTTGTATAATACATACCTAAATAAAAATAAATATATTTTAATAAAGTAAAGAATCGAAGTTATCGAGATGAATAGTAGTTTAAATTGCGGGTTTATTTTCAACGGCGAGAGGGGACTCCCCGTGAGAGGAAGCGCGTTCCAGAGAAGAAAAGACTGAATATGAAAGGAAGAGTGAACAAAATTTTCTATCTTTTTGCCAAATTTCGTCTAGATCCGTTCAGTAGTTTTTGCGTGAAAGTGTAACAAACACATTCACAATCTTTTTTATAATACTAGCTTCTGACACAACCGTGTCAGACTTACCGCTCCGTGTGTGGGCGTGTGTGGCGTGTGGTCGTAAGCTAGTATTATAAAAAAGATTGTGAATGTGTTTGTTACACTTTCACGCAAAAACTACTGAACGGATCTAAATGAAATTTGGCAAAAAGATAGAAAATAGTCTGGCATAGCACATAAGATTTTATCCCGCAAATATTTTCCCTTGGGATAATTTTCGACATTCAGGCGGGCGAAGCCGTTGGCAGAAGCTATACTTAATATAGTGTATCTTGATCGAAGAAAGCAACAGTAAAACATTACCTGCACGGCGCGCACTCCGCCGGTGATGTCGACAGTAGGGACCACCTGCTTTGGGTTCAAGTACTTCACGAAGCGAATCAGCTCCGAGAAGCTCGAGTGTTCGCTGTAAGGTATGCCTGGAAACAATGGAAATAATCGCGAATTTTTTTATTATACATTATCTAGCATTATTTTATGGAGATTTAACATTTATTATTTTCAACAGATTGCAACAAAAATAAAATTATAAACTAATACATAACATATACAAAAGCATATAAAAAGGGGCAACTTATAATCATTGGGCGTCAAAAAATTCGTTCACATCGTTGTCAACGGGAAACGTGCCCAGAACGTTGGCAGCATGGCTACGTTGGATAGCAATGCTAAATCTCTGGCCGAAGAAAAGCCCAGCCTTCTGGTCACGTGATGAATCCGAAAAATTGCTTCCTTATATCTCGAAATACTCAATGATTATTTTAAGGTTGCCCTAGTCGGCGGCACGAACTGTTTTGTGGGCGGGGTTAAAATGAATGCTATCTCATCGGACAACACGTACGAAAGGGATTAACGCTGTGATGAGCAATAAGAAGCTAGTGCGCGTACGATTACACAACCATGGTATAAAAATAATAAATGGATGATGATTTAGAACGAAAAGGAGCGCGCGAATTTTTATAAACAGACTTGAGTATTTAATTAGTATCATGAAAAAACTACTGAATGTATTTGTTTAAATAGTATATTATGCAACTAGTGAATAATGGACGGATTTAAAGCGAGGGCCATAGATGAATCACGAACATAGCGAGAGATTCTAGTGTTAGAATCCTGAGCGACGACGCGAGTGATTCATGGCCCTCGATATAAATCCGTTTTATTCAAGAGTTGCATACTATATTTTATGCCATGACTACGAGAAAAAGAAAGTTTTAAGAAAAAAGCACAAGGAATAATAATAAAAAATTTATGGTTTATTAACTTCAAAATTTACAAAAAATTAAAAACCTCAGGGTTTTACATTAATTTAAGCTGAGCTGGGTGTGTTTCAAACGCCAGTGATCACCGCCGTATTCCGTTACGTTACATAATTATAATTAATCAAACACCAATGTAATTAAAATAAGAATTACAATCCAAATAACTATTCACTAAACATCCTTAACCAAAATCTTTATTAAAATCATAAATATAAACAAACTTAAAATTAAATCGAGGAAGGAGTTTGAAAGTCGAATATTCTTTGTACAAGAAGTTTGTATCGAGCATTTTATGCGCAAGGAGGTTGTATAGCATTGAAATGGAGGTAGAATATATACTGGTATGTTCTAAATTCAAACATCACAACAGTGACTAAAAATGCTTTTTATTCACTGTTTTCAGTGAAACTAATAAGCTTTTTAGAGGGGGACTGGTGTAAATAAAATTATTTGCAATTTTTAACTGCTAAGATTATCCCTGTATGTTGACTGTTTTGCAATTTTCCCACTTTTTATGGTATTTATTTCCGCCCAATGATGCGTTGAAATAAGTGTTGAAATGTGGAACTTTCGACGCTCATAACTTTCAAATACACGTTTTTTTTTTTTTTACTTTTTGTTGCTTTACTAGGCTAGATAATGATGAGACAAATTGATATAATTGTTTATTTTGAACGTACATCAGTCAAACAGTGAAGTAATCGCAGTACTACGTTTGTATGGAGGAATGACTGACAAGGGCAACCTTAAGACTAGCTGTTGTCCGTAACTTCGTCTGCGCCATAATATTATAGGTGAGTAGGCTGTCTTACTTGAGAAATTATCAGTTCACCATACAAACTTCCACCCCCTTTCCTACCCTCTTAAGGATGACTTCCGGGATAAAAACTATCCTATGTCCTTCCGAGGGTCTCAAACTATCTCCATACCAAATTTCATCTAAATCGGTTGAGTGGTTTAGGCATGGAAAAGGAACAGACAGACAGAGTTACTCGCATTTATAATATTAGTATGGATTAAGAAATATTAAGTTTTTGTTGTGAACAAGGTATAATGTATGATGACTTGACGTCACACAAAATCCTGCATCGCGCAAGCAAAGTATTCGGCGCGATTTAAACAACAACCTTGGGGTAGTTGTCCGGACTAGGACACTACACCCGTCCACCCTTTTCAACGAAGGTATGTTGAACTTGATACCCTGTCGTACAGCTCCAAAATACTGTTCACATTTGCAAATCTCTCTATGGCACTGAAGTTTTCTGTTAGGGTAGTTGACAATATAAAAAATATCTATTTAGTCCGTCAGTGAGATAAACTAAAAATACTAGACACGTATTTTCTTTCGCCGTGTGACGTCGCGGTGTGCTACACTTTATACTGGCAAAGTGACGTCACAAGCCCCCACTCCTGAACTTTGATGCCCTTTCAAATCAAATCAAATTATTTATTTGCATAATACAGGTAGGTATAGAAAGATGTCACAATTAGATATAAAGTGCACTGTATCATTACCTAATTAGATGTGCAAATATATAGGCAGTCTAGTTTTTCAAATGTAATTACAATATAGTTCTTTTATTATATTACAAACTTAACATGTTCGAAAAAAAAAAGCTAATAATAATAAATTCAGAATAAGTATCACAAATGTCAAAAGGATTAAAATACAAAATGTCAGAAGAATTATAGTTCATGTCGTAGTTTTGAAAATTAAATACATTAAAATATAAGACAAAGTAAAAATTACATAGATACTTATCAAACAAAATTATTACGGCATGTCACATTATTTTATTGCTACATCAAAATGATACAAAATTTCTTCTGCTATAGGTATAGCTATCTATATCTTTATCCTGTAAGTACTCCTTGAAATTATAATAACATTTATTTACCAGTAGTTTGTGCAACTTTGACTTGAATTGGTGGACAGGTAACGTTTTGACATCATCAGGCAGCTTGTTATGAATCAATGATGCCATACAAAGAATACTTTTATTGATTAGTGCTGTTTTCCCATAAGGTATATGAATTTCTAATCTTTTATTGTCACGTAATTGTCTATAGTAGCTTTTAAAAGCAGTCTCAAAATAATTAGGATTTAATTTCACAAAGACATTAAGCTCATATATGTATAACGAAGGCAGTGTCAGAATTTTCAAGCTTTTAAAGTAGGGTTGACAGCTGGTAGTATTGTCTACATTACACATTGCTCTAATGCATTTTTTTGAGCTTTAAATACATATTCCTTATCTACTGAGTTTCCCCAAGATATAATACCATATCGTAGGATAGGTGCAACTAGTCCGTGATAAGCTGCTAATACGGCTTCTTTATTGACAATTTTTGTGAGTTTGTATAGAGCAAATGAGGATTTGTTAATTCTTTTGCATACATTTTCTAAATGTCTTTTCCATGACAGTTTATTGTCAATTGTAATTCCCAGGAACTTTGTATCTGTCAGAGGATGTACTATTTTGCCTTGGTAACTAACGTTTATATCTATCGGTTGAGTTCTCTGGTGAAAGTGTATAATTTTAGTCTTTTCCATATTTATTTTCAGATTGTTTTCGGTTAACCATTGTATAATCGTATTTAATGTTTGGTTTACTACGTGCTCATAATCATTTTCTTTGTCGCCTTGAATTATGACTGTACTATTATCTGCGAACAGTACCATTGGTTGATTAATATGGCTAGGGAGATCATTGATATATATCAAGAACAATAGAGGCCCTAAGACACTTCCTTGTGGAACTCCAAATTTTATAGTTTTCGAGTTCGACTTATGTTTAATCTCCGTTCGTGTTTTCTGACATATTTGTGTTATTTCCACTATTTGTTTTCTATTAAACAGGTATGGACAAATGAGATCTAGCGCTTTACCTCTTATGCCATACATGCTTAATTTTTGAATAAGTATTCTATGTTCGACTCGGTCAAAAGCTTTATTCATGTCCATAAAGATGGCACATGTTGGTATTTTTTTGTCCATGGCGACCAAAATGGGCTTTAGTAGGTCATAAATGGCCATATTTATTGATTTTCCCTTACGAAAGCCTTTCTGATCGTCTACCAAAATATTATATTTTTCTAGATAACTATAAAGTCGGCTATTTATAATTTTTTCAAATAATTTTGAAAAGATGGGGATCAGCGCTATGGGTCTATAGTTCCCCATTTTTCGTTTATCTTCTTTTTTGTGTAGTGGAATGACAATGGACGTTTTAAGTTTTTCTGGATATATTCCGTTAGAAATGCATAAGTTAATTATGTAACACAGATGAGCTGAAATATCCTTGGATACATACTTAATGACTTTGGTGCAGATACCATCGTTGCCAACGCTATGGGTATTTTTCAGTTGCCTTATTTCTCTGTCTACTTCTATAGGTGTTGTGGGAGTAAGAAAAATTGTATTAATATTAGTGTTGATTTTATGATTTGAGGGTCGGGTTTTGTTTTGACTATCATTCCTTAAACTATTTATTTGGTCTGATTCTGAAGCTTGGTCAATGAAGAAGTCGTTAAAATTATTCGCAATAGACTTAGGATCTATAATTTGGATGTCATCTTTAAGTATTTCTGTAATTGGTTCTTTGGGGAAGATAAATTTAGACTTGTTTATAATTGACCATGTCGCTTTTGCCTTGTTTTGTGATGTATTTATGTAATAATTGTTCTGTGACTTCTGAGTTAGTGATATTACTTTCTTAAATCTAGCTGCGTATTGCTTAAATCTATTTTTATTTACTTGTGTGGGATGCATCCTATACTGCCATAACATTTTACTTTTAATTTTACTACAGTTTTTTAGCTCTTGGGTTAGCCATTTAGATTTTTTGGTTATCGATTTTGTTATAATTTTGTATGGGAAACATAAGTTATAAAAACATAGGAAAAGGTCTAGAAAATCATTATAAGCTTTGCTCGGGTCATTTGTATTGTAAATTTCATTAAATGATAAGCTGCTTATGCATTTTTTAAATTTACTCAAATTTTCAGTGCTATAGTCCCGTCTTCTAATACGCCACGATTTTATCACACAGGTTTTTTTGACGGGGTATTGTAACAGTTGAGCAGTGTGGTCGGACATGCCAAACTCAATTATTTCACTTTTGCATCTACGAATGTTATGTGCAAAATTGTCAATACAAGACTTACTGCTGAGCCTCGTAGGATGTCTTATTTCTAATTTTAAATTGTGGCTTTCTAAAAGATATTCAAAGTCTAGTGCATGGCGGTTTCGTTTGAGTATATTAATGTTAAAATCTCCGCATAGAACAATTTTCTTGTTAGAATTGTCACATATCTGGCGTAACAGTTTCTCTAAATTATCGTAAAATAAATGTATACCTGAATTTGGCACTCTGTATATACAAATTATTATGAGTTCATGTTCAGTTAGTTCTATGGCGCTACATTCTACAATACCTTTAATAGAACAATAATTAGTTTCAAGTGGTATATATTCATGTCCAATTCTAGTTAGTATACATGCCCCTCCCCTCTTTACGTCTCTAGAATAACTTGTTGCTAGGCGAAAGTTTGGTATGTCAAGTGTGTTTTCCTGGTCGGTCGTCATAAAGTGTTCGGTTATGCAGATAACGTCTATGGGTTTATTACTTTGTGCTAGTTCCTCTAAATGTACCGTCAAGATATTAGATTTGTTTATGAGACCTGCTATATTTTGGTAGAGAATACGTATATTATTATAAAAGAAAAACTGTGAATCTTGCCCATTTGCGTCACGTGTCAAGTCGCCAGGAAATAATTCCATGTCAATTTTAATATTATTCATAATGTCCGTAAATATGCATTTTAGTCCATTTTTTTTAATTTGCCTGATATATTTGAAAACATGTCAAATGTTAATCCATAATTGGAGTCAAAAAAATATGTTAATTGATTTGATAAAGCAAAAAATACGGGTCCAATGTTATTTGATAATCTCACTGACGGACTAAATCTATACCAATATAATAAAGCTGAAGAGTTTGTTTGTTTGTTTGAACGCGCTAATCTCAGGAACTACTGAATGGAATTGAAAAATTATTTTTGTGTTGTATAAGTATTTTTGTATAGTATAGTAGTAGTTGTATGTATAGTCCATTTATCGAGGAAGGTTATAGGCTATATAACACCACGCTACGACCAATAGGAGCGGAGCATAAATGAAAAATGTTGGAAAAACGGGTTGTTTTTTTTTTGAGAGCTTCAGTTGCGTCCGCTGCGTAAACGGTTTAGATGGGTAGCCAATTGACGGGAGCGAAGCCGCGTGGGACAGCTAGTAGAATTATAAATTGTCAACATCCCTATTATGGTTTAAGCTTGCCATAGTACATCATCATTATCATTTCAGCCGAAAGACGTCCACTACTGAACATAGGCCTCCCCCACGTGTCATCTCATTGACCGGTAGCGTGCGTCTCGCATCCAGCGGACTACCGCCACCCTCACCATGTCATCAGTTTATTCTCAACAGTACAAATATTTTCTTAATGTCTCTCGGCAAACTTCGTGTTTCGTCAGTCGTCAGCGTTCTATCAGTTGCCCTTTGCACTTGGTGCAGACCGGACGCTCTCAATCAACTTGGAAGTATTTAGAGTTGTTAATACTCTTTTAACTTAATGTAATTTATTTAAAAAATGGGCGGACAGCTATTAAAGGAAAATACTTTTACAGCTCTATATTGATCACACGGAAATCAAAACAAAACAACAATAAAGTACGAATTCAAATTATTATCTATACCAAACCAATACTATAAAGAGGAAAGTTTTTTTTTGTTTGTATGTACCGAGTAAGCTCCGAAACTACTGGACCGATTTTAAAAATTCTGTCACCTATAAAAAGATACATTATTCCAGAGTAACATAGGCTTCCAGTTATGTTCAAAAAAATTAGAGATCCTTATGAAAATTGCAATAATGTAACCCAAAGTAGCAAAATATTGCCTATAAAATTCACTATTTGGTAATGACAAGGTTGGTGGGTAGGTAGGTAGGTAGGGTAGATAGGAAGGTGATAAGGAGGTAGATAGCCAGTTGACGGGAGCGAAGCCGCGGGGGTCAGCTATTACACGATAAATCTAATAATTGATGGACATGGAAATTGGCACTCGTTTATATTCGGGAATGGGATGATTGCAGAAGGACATTAAGAATATAGTTGTACTGTATGTATGTCCTATTGTATCAGTTTGTATGTTTTGTGTGCAATAATTACAATTAAAAGTTACCGTGAATGGTGACCAAGTCTCGTTCAACGCAAGAAGATTTCCCGTTCTCCCAGCCGCTGGGTTTGAACGCGACGATCTCGGCGAACGCGCCCTTCAAACTGTCCAGGTAGCAGCGGAGTTTCTGACGAACGAAAGGTTTTTATTTAGATATAATTGGGATTTTCAGTTTAATAAAAGATGCAGTGGGAGGTAACCTTTGAGAATTAAAGTAGGTAAGTGGGGGTTTTAATCAGTTACTAGCTTATACCAGCGCTAAAATTATCGCAAGTGAACGTGCGATTACGTTTGGACAACGACGGGACAAAAAAGTAGATGACATTATATCTTTCTGCAAGGTTTAATCTGTCTCTATACCACAATTCATCAAAATCGGTTCTAAATTGAGGTTTAGGCGTGAAATGTAACAAAGTCAGACTGAGTTATTTTCGCACATATAATGTAAGTAATGATTTGCGCATTTTAACTTGTTTCTTTGTATTTTAAATTTGTGCATATTGTACCTCGTGCGTCAGGTCCCGCATAGGCACGACGTGCAACTGGCACGAGTGCGGCGGCACGTGCCCGAAGCTGCGCCCCTCCACCGCTTGAAGCACGCGGTCCTTCTCGGGACAAGCCCACACTGTGCAGCCCACGCGCCGGGACATGCCCAGGAAAAACTTCTCCTTGCCTGGAAATAATAATTTAGGAATTAATGATCTAAAATCGTGAGCGCTGAAACATTCTGTGAGAATGATAATGAGAGTCGCCAACCACTGCTCTGAAAACGGTGAAGAAAACATCGTGAGGAAACTGGCATGTCTTAGAACCAAATTTTGTTTAGCCCACTTGCGCCATAGACTTAACTAAGAGTGAGTTTAAATTGACAATAATTATGTCATATATAATGGGTCCATGTTAGCTACTTACTGGGAGTCAGTAAGATAACTCAGGGGGGTTGCGGACACCCCCCCCACAGGGGTTCCCGCATTGTCGAGACGGCGGGGCTGAGTAGCCGTGGCTTAGTAATCCCCCTCGCCCATTGTCAAAGCAGGGGGCTCAGTAGCCGTAGCTTGGTCACCCCCATGGTGAAGCGAAGAGGAACCCGAGGAGGGGCCGCTCGTCAGGGCTTTTGCCGATAAGCCGACGATAGGCGGCCAACAAGTAGGTTCCGGCGCCGCATGGACGGCATCGCAACTGTGGCGGGCCCCGAAGTCGTGTATCTGAGGCATTGCGGCTGAGGGTTGGAGGCCCCGGCGGGAGAGGAGTGCGGGTATTGCGGTGCGTCGCTCCCTCTACCTTCCGCGGCCTGGACAGGGTCGACACCTTCTAATGGCGAACACGGTGGGGCCGCAAGAGAGGAGGAATGTCGGTACAGCGTTGGCCGCTCCCCCTATCCTTGCGGCCGAAAAGTGGTAGGCGGCGGGGCCACTGAACTGACCAGTCACAGGGGTGCACATGTGCTGGTTTGGTCCCTGGGGTGGTCACGGCGTGCAATGTTTTCGTGTTCTGTTGCGCCTCCGGCACCTGATGAAACTGGGTCATAATCCACCTCTCAATAAAGGAGGTCTGTGTTCTATTAGTAGAAAAGCTAAAGACTCTGATCATGCTAGTACACACTCACCGATAGTGTAAGTGCCGCACACGATGAGAACCGTCGAAAACTTCTTGCCGACCTTCTCGAGAGCCACTTTCTTCTGTCGCAGTATATATAGTGCCATTTCTAGACTTTGCTCTTGAGTCGGGAAGTCATAGCGTGGGTTGCAATATCTGAAGACGCAAAATAAACCTTGGATAGAGAATTTAAGACAGGATTAAAGACTTACTTTCGTAAAGATCATGAAAAACAATACATTTTATCACTGTGGAAAATCAGCAGTATTTGTCGCATTTTTTTTTTGTTCCAATGGACCCATTACAGATCATGGTTTTCTGTGCAATACAATTATATAGAAAATAACATATGCGTAGCTAAGATGCTTATTTGGGACGAGACTATTAACGTAACTATTAAATGCTCCTGCCATGGAAGTTGGGTAGGTCTTTGATGTGGGATGCAACTTGCGTCGACACCCTTGCACCATCCCATCTTCCTAGCAAGGTGGGCTGCGCTGGGGCGGCTGCTGCAGGTGCTGTAAACCTCAAACGGCGCAAATACAACAACTTAATTGGTAATTATGTGTTTGAGCCGTTTGGGGTTGAAACACTAGGGCCATGGGGTCAGAGTGCTCAACTATTTTTTCGGGATATTGCCAAGCGGTTGGTCGACTATTCACGAGACCAGAGGGCTGGCCTTATTTTTTGGCCAAAGAATCAGCATTGCCATTCAACATGGCGTAATTGAACATATTTTATACTTATTTTAGGTTTAATATTAGTTTGTAAATCATGTACATATGTAAATTCATGTAAAATACAATATTTATCGTGAAGCTCCTGAATTGAGCATTTGAGGTTGCCAACTTATCAATTCTACTTTCGCATGAGAAATTGTTAGAATTCTCGATACCAAAACCGGGTGTAAAAGTCGAACAAAACCTGAAAGTAACTAGCAGCAGTGCAACAGCTGGTAGTAGCTATACTTCAATCGGTCACTACACAGTCAATCTAAAATATACATACAATTATACAGCTATAACTCACGTGGTATCCAAGTAAATGGTGTGTATATCCTTATTCCAGAAGACGGGGTAGGACTCCATGAAGGGCGAGGCTCTGAAGTCCCCCGTGTGCAGCAACGTCTTACCGTTGGGCAGCGTGAATACCAGCATTAGAGCGCCAGGACAGCTACAAGTTTAATACATGAAGAGTCAGCTTTCTGGTCAGTATTATTGAATCTTGCAAGGATGTACCCACATAAACTCAAGCTTAAGCAATCCACTATTGGACAAATGCCTCTTTCAAGTTGCGATATTGCACCCGGTTTCACCACCTCTCGCATCCAGTCTGTCCCAGTCAGTTTTTATGTACAATTTTGATGTTCAACAGTTTTGCTGGGTCCTAGTTCCAAGGATTTGGGTGCCAGTGACGTTTAAGATAGACGGTGGACGATGGCTTTTCAATCTTTACTTATATCAAATCTAGACTATAATATTAATATTACAAAGAAAATTTTTTTTTGTTTTTTTATACCGAATAGGCTCCGAAACTACTGGACCGATTAAAAAAAATCTTACACCAATAGAAACCTACAATATTCCTGAGTGACATGCCTATTTTAATCCCGAAAACGGGACCTGTGGGGTGGTCCACGGGAACAGCTAGTTCCGTATAATACGATATCGATGAAATCGACAGTGATTTACTTGAGTTTCCGTTTTTTTGGCCAACAGAGAAGTGGTTAATTTATTTATTTACTAACTTCCTTACTAATAAACGTTTTATAGCAGGTGGTGAATAGTTACACACCGACTTCTAGTAAATCAAGCAACTGTACGAAGGCGGTTTAAAGACCGACCCTTGTATCACTCAACTGCTAAGCAAAGGTTTTCCGGTCACTTCTAGCTATGACTGACCAGGTTTCCAGGAGCTTTTATTGTGGCACGGCGTCACACACAGTGACATGTAGCCCATTGCACATTGGGCATACGGTGACCAGTCCTCTCTTCTGCTTTGCGACTTTTTGCCCTACGTCAGTAATTTGCGATATGGCAAGCAAAATTTAAATAAGTACTCAAACTCGCAAGCCCCGGTCGATCATGTGACTTTCAATCTGAAACTGCTCAAAAGCTGCCGGATGTCTGAATTCGTACCCGGCTTGTTTCCTTCCTACTTACATATAACTTGGACTAAAGCTGCGTTTCTACCAAAGATGTGCGAGGTAGCTGGGTGGTGCGACGATGCGTAGCGACGCTGTGAAACGGTGCGCAGATGGGCGGTGCGAGTATGTGTAGCGGCGCATCCCTCCCTAGCACACATACCTCGCACACATCCCTCGCAACACACATCCCTCGCACATATCCTTCCATGTTTTGTATGTACAAAAACCTCGCGCGGCTGAGCCGTTTCCACTAAAGCTGCACCGAGAGAAGCTAGGTAAATGAAGTGATTCTATTGGTTCTTAACAAACACATTCCTCGCTACACAACCTCGCACGTCTCTGTTGGAAACGCAGCCTTAAAAATAACTGGTGATTGGGGTGCACTTCTGCCAACCCCTCCGGGAAATACAGGATGTTATGTAACTGAAAGTAGCGTTATAAAATAAAATAATAACTTTTTAACGCAACGATAACGTATAATTTTGAATTAAAAAGAAATACACCGAAAAAATAAAAAATATAGAAAAAGGACAAACACATTATTAAAAAAAAAAGACGCAATGGTCAATATCGTACTTGTTATATTAAATATTTAGTAAAATAAACATATGACTGAAATTTTAGCAAGGCCTAAAGACACGACGTGCTTATCCTTCAACGCAGTTGCAATCGGTTTAATGATGGTTTAAGCATATAAGTAAAGTACGATACCAAAACGTGATATAAGTAAGGTAATAAAAGTTACTAACAACGGAAACTTAAAATGTAAGCTACGTTAAAAAATACAATTCAATATACGATAACAGCCATTCGTTGGGAATCCACGCTGGATGAACAATAATATCGTCTGCGGTAGTTCCTCTCCAAAAACTCAGGCCGTTTAAAAAAATATGTACGGAACCCGTTGACAAATGTTCAGAATCCCGAAGACTGCAGGTACTCAAGCAGCCGTATTGCGTAAGTGCGCAAAGACTTCAAACTCTATCCAACCGACCAAATCGACCAAACACATGCGAGATGAATGACGCGATGTGGATTTCCCTTTTGTGTGATTGGCCGATTCGGTCGGTTGGATGGAGTTTGAACTCTTTGCGCACTTACGCAATACGGCTGCAGAGGTCATTCATTCTCTGTCCGGGGGGTAAAAAACCGACCTACAGACAAGAAGTAGTAATACTTACTGATTAGCCTCCACTGCCGTGACCTCTACGTTGTCGATCCGAATGGTCTCGTCTACCTTTATTATATGAATGCACTTCGGAGTCACGCCAAGCCGCGATATACACAGATCCGCTGCAAAGTACGTCTATGAGAACATTTGGGAAAAATAATAATTTTTTTAAATTATTTTTCGCATTTGGACAGTTTCTTAAATATCTCCATAGATTAGACCATACTCAGGCAACAAACAAAGCCCTGATTGACCTCACAGCTTAAAAAAAAATCGCATGCATTTGGGTCAGTATCGGAGAGAGAGAGAAATGGATATATTACAGGAGAATCACTTGTAATAGTTGAGGTACTTACTGCACTTTGATTTATAATAATTATTTTAATATATGTCACTAAAGTATTGTACTTACTCCCCACGTTTCGTTTTAAATACTTTTAACCACAACTCAATCCCAATTATAAAAAACCCCTATTATTTCCAGTACACATTAAACAATCAAACAAATTAATTGAAAAACAAATAAGAAAAGGCTCACCAGTAATTTTCGAACAAAACAACAATTTATTGAAGCCCTTCTTCAAACCCGAATAATGGTCTGAGTGGAAATGTGTGAGGAAGTAATGTTTCACGTTCGGGATCTCTCCGTACGAAAACGCGTCCACTGCGAAGTTGGTGCCTAAAAGAAACATTTACAACACGCTCATCTTAAGGGCGAGGCCAAACGAAAATAATATTGTGAGCTATGAGTCGCGTAAAATGCGTTGCGGTATTTACGCTACATTCGGTTTCGTACTAAAGTCCTGTTTCTACCACACGGCGACGCAAAGGAGTTGTCTGCTGACTCACGCACATTATTTCAACCGAATCGCGCCCGAGGTGAGGGAGGGGAGCGAGGCAAGCGTCAGCGCCCCGTACAAACGTAGAATAGCAACAGAAATTATGTTCGTCCGCCTAGCAATTTAACCGAATTTCAGTAGAACGTAAATTCCGCAACTCATTTTACGCGACTCACAAGTCACAAAATTACGTTCGTTTGGCCTCACTCTAACTGTCCACTTCGCTGGAATAGACAATAGCGAAAGTCGAACATCAAAGTGACGTCACAGCACCAGGTGCACAGTTAAGTTGACCGCGTTAGATACTAAATGCTATTGAGATACAAGTGGTCAATGCTTTCAAGATTATATTGGGAATGTATATAGCGACCTATGTAATGAAAACATGCAGGATTTCGTAATGTAAGCGGCCTTCCTAATGGCACGAATCGTCCATGCAAGTACTAATCGGTCGAACTGCATTGCATATTGCGGTCGATTGGATATCCATGTGAATGTACGTGCAATTTCGCTTAGAAAAAAAACACTAATCGGTGTGATATAAATCAAATTACGTCGAGCCATCAAGAAGGTCGCAAACACGTAAGCAATTTAGGTACGACAAAATTAAAACACAAATTAATACCCCCCAATATACCCCTGGCACGTAAGTTGGCAAAGTTTTGGCGTAGTGGGGGTAAGTTCGCGCATATTCCGCGAACTGACGAAACACCAAATAGAGCCAACAGAAAGTGGACGCGACACGATTGGTCAGTGGATCCTTGTGTAAACTAACCAACCAATCGCGAGGTCGGAACGGTCCTAAACGTTCCCCGCGCCCCGCTTCACTACCAAAGATACCTAAAAAACTACTTGCGCATCTAAGGACTCTTGCCAACTAACGTGCCGGAGATTATAAAATAAATGACGTCAAAAGGCAGAATCTCCAGTCATCAAATGGCGAGAACACACGCACTTAACACAAGAACTTGCCAAATGTTTAGCTGTTTAATCCAAAATTCAGGACTACAACAATTTACAACAAAAAGCATGCATAACATACCTGCGATGATCTTATGATGCGGTATAATCTTTGTAGAAACAGATTTCTTTGTGGACACAGATTTGGGATGCAAACTGAACTGTATTGAGTCTACCGTCTTCCTTGGAGTGTGGCAGCTTGGACAGTCTGACTTCCCGCGGGGTGATGAGCATGTAGTCTTAACCTCCGGAGTGCGACATCCTTCCTTCTTCGGGTAGTAACCGCTCGCCGGTCTATTTGTAGACTCATTGTCAATCCTAGGGGTCCCTTTGTGGGACAACTTCCGATTTCTATCGCTTTTAATCGCATCAGCAATACCCGAGTTCTTACTCATGACCTCATCACCATTTTCAATTACTGAAGCCTTCACGTCAGACACAGGGTCGGCTAGACTCCTCCCTTCCGAAACTTTTAGGTTTAAAACATTAGTACGTTTTGGGAAATATACATCAATAGTTTTTTGCCTCAGGCTGCCATGCACAATTCCATTGTTGACTTTTAAACCTACCACTGAGTTTCTCTTACTATCGTTTTTGAATTTACTCTTGTCCAAAATTTTCCCTTTCACTAATTTATAATTTGGTGGTTGAACGATAACATGGGATATCTTCTCGATGGCACTTGTATTTAAAATTAGAACTTTGTCTTCTGCTGTCTCTGTGAATGACAGTTTTTTCTTTTTAATTTCCAAGTTGACAGTAACGGCGGATCTCTTTAGTGACTTGGGAGTTTCGGGACTAAGGAGTTCGTTCATGTTTTCGTCGAGTTCACTCTCTTCCGTGCTGACTTGAGAACCTTCGAGTATTTCACAATCGACCGACGTGTCGTTATTGTTTTGTGAGATTTTGACCCTCTGGATGGCACTCTTTTTAGAACTTATATCTACAATTTGGCAGTTGTCGATGCCGAAGGACACCGAGACTGTAGCTCTATCGGTAACATTGTGAATGACGGTAGTTTCACTTTTCGAGTCTACATTTTGGTCTAGTTCTGTGTGAGAAGACACAGAAACCAAAGGTATGGATCTTTTAGGAACTTTGGCTTGAGCTGGTACAGCATCAATAAGAGAGCAGGAATCAAAGTAATTTTTTTCACTCTGAAGATCATCGATAGCTGAGAACCCTAGACTGTCTCTGTCAACGTCTGGTTTTACTTTTGGTATGTTTTTTGTAACATTTCGCTGAGAAATTAAGTTTTGTACATTTGGTGAGTTTTCCTTATTTATTGGGTGAATCTGAAATAAATGGTATAAAATACTTTTTATTTTGTAGATGAACTTGATATTTTGTTGTATCGAGCGAGGCTTATTTTAATTTCAAAATGAGCCAGTTGTAACAATAAGATGGCATCAATCCACTTCATCATATCAGCCGAAAGATGTCCACTGCTGGACATAGGCCTCTCCCAAGCGTCGCCACATTGACCGGTCCCGTGCGTCTCGCAACCAGCGGATCCCCGCAATCTTCACCAGGTCATCGGTCCACCTTGTGGGAGGCCTTCCAACGCAACGTCTTCCGGTTCGCGGTCGCCACTCCAGAACCTTTATGCCCCATTGGCCATCTTTTCTGCAACCAATGTGCCCGCCCTGCCCACTGCCACTTAAGTTTGGCAATTCTTTGGGCTATATCGGTAACCCTGCTTCTCTTGCGGATCTCTACATTTCTGATTCGATCACGCAAGGAAACTCCGAGCATAGCCCTCTCCATTGCCCTTTGAGCAACTGTAAATTTTCTGATGAGGCCCATTGTAAGCGACAACGTCTCATAGCCGTATGTCATCACTGGCAACACACACTGGTCATAGACTTTCGTGTTGAGACACTGTGGTAAATAAATCCACTTACTCATCTAAAATAGAGTCCGACTCATGAAAGAAGTCTCGCAGACGCGGCGCTAAGTAGTCATACGACTGAATGCCTGAACTGACTGAAACCTCTAACAAATCTAGTCTATAGATATATAATCTAGTTAGAGCCTCTGATTGCCGCAGGATCTCGTGAGACAAACTCTAGGTACAGTTTGGTAAGTCGTCAAAATTGTCCTACATTCATTTTTATGTCTCAGGTCCACAGACATAAATCTAACTAGATAACGCAAGTCCCTCCATCTGTATGAAAGCGTGCCACTTTTTCACACACTATCGCGCGAAGTACTTACAATCGCGTCATCTAGTTAGATTTATATCTGCGCTCAAGGCACACAGAAGAGTCGAAGATAAGATAAGATAAGATTTATTTATTTGCATAGAACGTAGGTAATGAATACATTTAGGTGTTACAATATTTTTAGATCCTTGTACATTCTGCCTCATGGCATGCAAAATTTTAGTAACCTATACAATATTAATTTTTAATTTACTACAATACATTATTAACTATTTTAATTATTCCATTTATTTAAAGCTATTGAATTATTTAATATATGAACATACATTCAAAAGACTTATCATTTAAAAAATCTGCTAATGTGTAATAACATTTTAATACTAATAATATTTTTAAGTATTTTTTAAATTTACTTAGAGGTTGCTCTTTAATATTTTTAGGTATATGATTATAAATCAGAGGAGCCATACACATAACACTTTTCCTCAATAAAGCAGTTTTATATTTACCTAAGCATAACTTATCTTCGCATTGAGTTCTTAAACTTGTAGTCCTGTTTCTAGTACTTTTCAAAGTCGGGAATAAGTGATCATTTGTTTTAACAAAAATGGCTATTTCTAATATATATAGGCATGTTAAAGTTAAGAGATTATATTTTTTTAAAAGCGAAGTGATGTAGTCCAAAAATGTAAGTACATAGCATATTGACTCCTCTCTCCACAATGTAAAGTTGAGTCGAAGCGAGGCGTCAAATTCTGTAGGATATGTGCGTTTCTTCGCGCACATTTGTGCGAACGCGCAAATGAATCGAATGGGGATGTAAGAATGAAATAAAGTGAGACGCAGCTCTCCATTTGTAGATAGAGCTATGCTGGCCTTTTAATACAAAATTAAAAGAATAGTTGGTGTTGTGTGGTGGCCCCGGTTCACGCCAATATTATGTAGGTAATTTACCATCAGCTCCAAAAGATCAAGGAGTCAACGTTATCTTTCAAAAGTTAGTTTATTAAGGCCCACTTGCACGAAAAACTTAACTTACGAGTTAAATGCTAACACGAAGTCAAATTGACAATATTGTATGACAAACTGTCAATTTAACCTCGTGTTAGCAACTAACTCCGAGTTAAGGTTTTCGTGCAAGTGGGCCTTAGTTAATTAAATTTTAAAACACTTACCCGTTGTTTTGGCTTCAAATTCAATCCATTTCTTCTTCTCAATGATAGGGAAGAATGGCTTACACAAGAATTCTGTGAAGTATTTGAATAAAATTAATTTAAGTTCTTAGGATCAGGAGTTATTAACCGGATTTTATGATTTTTTTTTTTCTGAATAAAGGCTATTGCTAAAAATAAAACCTTAGTAGAATAAAAAAGTTCAGAAAATTCAGAGCTTTAATCGACTGGAGCCATTTTTTATGCAATACCATAAATGTTGTATTATGCAGACTGTGACATGTCAAAACCGTCATGGTTCCACTATTAAAAAGACGAATTTATACAGGATATACAGCACTTTTTTTCACAGGAGAACATGATGGCGTTGATATGTTATACGAGTAGTAAGGCTCCTGATATTTACATAGGTACATATAGTTCTCACCTAACTTCTTGGCCGCCCTGAAGTTGGCATTCCGATGCGCAAGACACGGATCGGTGCTGTTTTTTTATGAGATTTATTACTGCACAGCCATTGTAGCCAACTTCAGGGCGGCCAAGAAATTTGGCAAAAAATTTATAATTATACAATATTAAAAGCGATTGCCCATACACAGGCCATTTGTATGCACCTTATCACATGTAATAAGGGTTAATTTCAAGAATAGCATCATCGTTATATCTCGTGAAATAATAAAAATATTTAAAAATTTTTTCTTATTATGAATATAATGTGTTTTTTCTACAATAATATACAACCAAATTCATCAAGATACAACCATTTTTTCAAAGGCACCCAATTTCCCTTACAAAATAAGCATTCTCCTTTATTATGACTCATGATCTTAGACAGGAAAATTCCTCTTTCAAAAATTGAGATGATTTTTATTGAATGTATTCAATAAAAATCATCAGTTTTGATCGATATTTTTTAATGTGATCATCATTAGTTTAGTTTCAACGGGCTGCTTCCGCAACTCCACGACTAAGTGCGTATTTTGTGTTTGTGATCATCATAATCAGCCTTTTAATGTTCCCACTGCTGGGACACAGGCCTCCACTCTATGACAGGGAATGGGCCTTAATCCACCATGCGAGCCCAGTGCCTGTTGGTGGATGCCACATATCTTCGAATTTTTGGTTCTAGGACATGTTTCGTGTTTTCCTTCACCATTTTATTGTTTTGTTTATTGTTTTTTTAAACAAACGTTGCCCCACACTAGGAATTTCTTCCTGTATCGTGGGTGCGTTTAGAAACATATAAACTCACATACACAACACCCAGAGCCGGAACAACTATCTGTAGGTCATACAAATATTTGTTCCATGCGGAAATCGAACCCGCGACACGCAGCGCAGCAGTCAATCGCTCAACCACTGCGCCAACCGTTTTGAGAGCAGTGGTGATAAAATAGAAGAAGAAAGACTTCTTCGCTGCAATATAACAATCAGAGCAAGTATAGCTAATATTCAGACTCCATCACAACAACATTTGAATAGTATCTCTAGAGTATGTGATGACTCGACGTTAGTCAAAATGTGCCCTCTTTCGCATAAAATATTTTATGATTTGAGAGTTCAAGGCCTTTATTTATCACGTAACCCAAAATGAACGAAGGAAAGTTTAAATGTTTATTCTTATCCTAAGAAAATTGTCATATTATTTTTTTCTATATTCATTTAGAACTATAAAGAAATAACGAATTATTTAAGTTATCATTACCTGCGTTAGAGAGATATCACCATCCACTTTTCTCACAACCCTTGGGTTCAAAAGGGAAGGAATATAATCGTTAATATTATCACCATTCATCTTCCATTTCAATGTTATAAAATAACTAGTAACTGTCAATTTTATTTTAGTTTGCAAAACACGATGAACAAATTGAGTTTCGTGTTTATATTTACTGCAATAAACCGCAACAAACTATTAGATTGTCTTGCTGTCATTGTCTGTCAATAATGTCAAAACTCAAACAAGTGTCAAATAAAATAGGGTTGCGAAATCCAAACTCATGGGTACTGAGGAAACGACGACGAAGATGAAGCAGTTCCGGTGTAGCATGGCGAAAGTCATGGTGCAGCATTCGAACTCGTTCCGGAATCCTGATGCATCCGATGCGAGCATCACGATCACGGCTGATTTTAAACATCTGGCTAGTAAGTTAACACACTTCGTGATGCTCAAAGAACTGAACACTGAAACACTGTAGCTCCGTCGAGTTAGTAGTGAACGACTCACCCCCGGTTTCCCACGTTTCGACTATCGCAAAATTAATGTGACAAATTGTCAAGCTCTCGTTATCTGCTGTGATTGGTTGAATGAATTTTCAACAGCCAATCACAGCAGGTAGCGCGTGCTTGACAATTTGTCACATTAATTATGCGTTAATGGAAACGTGGGCAACCGGGGATTAGTGTGATCAAAAGCGAAGACGTTCGTCAAGAAACACATGGCCAATTTCGACCCGGTATACAATCGTCCGGCCGAAGAAATAGACGCCGGATGGTCGCCGTTTCAAACTGGTATTGATATTGTTTGTGCACGGACTGAATTTATCCATCGTTTTGTATTCTCGTCCAAGAGATTGACGATACAATAGTTAAATTAAAACCAATGTTAATTTATTAAGGATTTAATTCACACTCGATACAAATTTTTATTCGTTAATGACACTTGCATGTGATTGTTAAATTGTATGAAGGTCGTTAGGTTGTGCAATGATTTTTAATGAAACTTTGCGGGACAAAAGATGGAAAATATACTTTCCATCTTTTGTCTCGCAAAGGTTTAATGAAATAGACTTCGAGTTCTTCGAGATTTCAAAACAGGTTAAATATGAGTTTATTTCGGTTTATTCATTCATCCTAATGTAAATTGGAAGCCCAGTAGCAAGCTGCTGCCCCGAGTTTGAATCTGGGAATGTCCTACCCGTACTAGTTTATTTATTTATTTATTTATTCTTAGGAAAGCTTACAGACTAATCATAATTTTAATAACATAATGTATTTCTTTCTTTCTTGTATCCTATAGACTGTATCCCCTTGTTATATATATTTAGTTCCTTCTAACAGATCGAGTATAATAACAATACTGTTACTAGTGTTACTGTCCCTTCTGCCTGCACTGCAAACGCCTCTTCCCGTAGAGAAGGCACGAGCATTAACCACAATGCTCGTTCAAAACGCGTTGGCGATTTCAAACTTATAATAACATTATGGTTTCCTTCCAATTTTTACTTCACCATCGTCAGCGATATCTAAAATTAACCTAAAAAGTACTTGTGACTCTTCGATCACTGATAAAAATTTATTACTTAATGCATTTTATTAGTGATCGAAGATATTGAAAAATTCAAACTGGTACTTATACTTCCTGGATTTGCACCAACGACCTCAAGTATGAGACGCCAGCACCCCAATAATGTAAGTTCGTAGAATAGCGTATGGTACGCTTTCCTTGAATCAATTGCTCCATAGATTCAAAAATCCGTCTTCTCGGCAGCGTAAAACACGCATTGAATACTGTTGATTTATAAAAAATAAAGGTGTGCTTCGTGATGTCAAAACAGATACGCAATTAGGGTGCAGGTCTTAGCCATTGGGCCAGTCAGACTTATTTACTCGATCGAGTAAGGAATACAAGTAAAATTTTAAAAAATCCGGCATATTTTTATTTCATACTACATAATGTATCTAGCAGTAGACATGCTTCGATCGACAATCTATATTGAACACGTAATTATGACATGATATCTTGCGGAATCAGTAAAACGCCCATGAATTTTGAACGGCTGAACCGATTTTCATCAAACATAGCTATGAACACTCTCGATGAAGTCATATTTTGAACAAAAGAAAAAACTAAATCATAATCGGTTCATCTGTTTATGAGCTATGATGCTACAGACTTGTACACAAATACACATGAGCACACTCCTCTTTTTCCGTTGGGTGTTAAAAACCAATGACTCTTACCAGTAAGTAAATCGCCTTATTTCAGGATTTTATTTACAGGGCAGCACTAATATTGTCTATGAAAACAAACACACGTCAGTGCTTAGATTAGTATTACCATATATGAAATATTTTATATAAAACTTGGTAAATGAAGCCATTTTAAAATTATTTGTTTTGAAAAATACTGGCAGCAACAAGATTATTACTTTATTTATTGAATTTACCTCTTTTTTCTTTATTTTAGCAATATATTTGATTAATGAAACTTGGGTTACATAGGTAGGGCACTGTCTCCCACTGTGGAGTTTTTGATATTTTGCCGCACCTGAATATTGGGAGATTTTCGTTAGTAATGGCAACAATTGTCTAAACTTCAACATTTTGCTTTTCACGGAAGGATATTGTGTGAGAAAAATATTGTTTCTTATGAAATAAATACAAATTGAATGAAATAAAGACTGAAAATTGTTAACCGAACTGTTCTTGATTTACTGCGAATGTGAGTATATTTTGAATTCATTTTTTTAAATGTTATGTTAGGTTAGATGTTACTTATAATTTCCGCTGACTGTCCCGAAACATTTTTATGATATTTTAAAATTTACGCTTAATTTCTTAGGGGCTGAAAATGGCTTTTTTATTTTTGATACGCTACGAAATGCCCTCCACGTATGGAATCAATGTTTCTTGACGTACGATTATGATACGCTCGAACGAACATAAATAATCAATAACATTGTGCCGAGGGTTTATTTTCGCTGTTTCATGCAAATATTTACATGCAAGTTTACCATTAATTTGATTTTAATTAACAACTCAGTGCGTTTTCACCATTAAATCATATTTACATAAAAATTTTGTTTTATAAAAATATTATTATGTCATTTTTAATATAATTATTGTAGAAATACGGAATATCTTATCATCTCATTAAACATAATCATCATTTTAATACAAAAAAAATCTGGGACCATTCATATCAAAGTTTAAAGTCAGCTATGTTTATTATACATATTTATTTATATTACCTATTATATACTTTTACTTGCTTTATCATTAATTTTGTATTTATTTCTCTTTGGAAACCCCAATAGTTTTCCGTGTTTAAATTTTCTTTACGTCCATAACTATAAGTAGTTATACCAATATTTATATTTACTTGTATTTTAATACAGTGTGATATTAATAATTTTTGAGTGATTTATTATATATATTTACAATACAACATGTATTTATTACATCAACAATTTCTCCACAATTCTGCAAGGCAAGAAGACAAGGGATAACATTAAAGTGTAGAAGACACAACAAAATATAATTAAACAAGAATTATTAAAATAAATTGAATATGGCGGGTACAAGGCGTGCTCGTAATAACGCCAATTCAGTGGTTATACCCCGTCAGAACTCTGTGTCTGACAATGGAAGGACCCGTCAGAACCTTAGTCCTGAGGCATTAGCGGCTATGAATAAGGAACAACTACGGGCCGAATGCAGGAAACGGGGCCAGCGGGCTACAGGCAACAAAAATGAGCTGGTATAAAGCTGTTTGCGTTTGTGTCTGTGCTTCATTTTACCCTTTTTTTTGCCGGTCGTAATGTGATGCTTTAATTTTTAAATTTTTGTAGATTGAATAGTGATGTGATCAATGTTTTGCTCTAAAATTGGTTTTTTTATAAATGTTATTGCACTAATTTATTTATGATAGTTGTAAATATATATAATAAAATTAGTAACAGTTTCGATTGTTGCATCATTTATGTTGCTTTGCTGTTTTTTTTTGCATTATTGTTATTTTTTTGCACATTTATTTCATTGCTAGATTTTATATTTTTCTTTATTATTATTTGTGTAGGTAGCTTTCATTCGTTATTTAACATATTTTTTTGATTAAACCTATGTGTAAACCAGCTGTTTCTACAACAACTTTTTCTATTGCAAACATAACAAAAAAAAATTTTTTTTGAAAGTTACCACAGCTCCACTTCTCAGTTAAGGGAAGCACATAAATTGAAAATCTATTGTCTGTCATTGTCACTATGGGCGATGACACATGTAAGGAGAACTTGCGCCATCCGCGTGGCGCGGGCGCTGTAATCCGTATTTCCGGTATTCGTGTACCTACGATATGTACATAATGCAATGGAGCTTATCTTATAAACTTAATATAAAAGTATAGAAAACAGGAAAATTTAAATAAATTGCTCTAAAAATACTCGTATTCTGACTGTTATCGCTCGGGCAAGTCCTAAAGTATTTATTATACTCAAACAAGTAAATTTAAATAAAGAATACATTTTAGAATGGAACCATTAAACCAAAAGAAAAAGTAAAAAATAAAGAAAAAAACCGAATGTCATGCAGCCGGGTGAGCACGGCCTACTGTGACCGGCTTGAGTCACATTTTTATCACAGTTTGGGAACAAAACCGTGATAAAATACGTGACTCAAGCCTATCACAAAGGCCGTGCTTGCCCGGCAGGTTTTTGTACTTTCGTATTCCGCTATTAGGACACACATCATCATTTAAGCTGGAAGACGTCCTCTGCTGAAAATAGGCCTCCCACAAGTCTGTACCACGCGCAATAATTGAATTTGATTTAATAAACTAGCTGCCTGCCCCGGCTTCACTCGGGTGTACTAATGAAGTATTTTTTTATTCTTAAATACATATCTTGACCTGATAATTACAAACACTACAATAAAATTTGCTAAATAGGTTCAGCCGTTCTGAAATGATGCACCTACATACATTCAGATATTTATTTTTATTTAATAAATTATTGGAAGTACTTTACAGTCAGCTTACTGCTAAATAGACAACAACAGCTGTCTCTTTGGCTACACTTCTCTCTGGCACGTAGAACAATCAACGTAGTCGTCAATAATATTAATGTGACTTTGAAAATAATTAATCATCTTAATACAGTGCACTTACGTCATTTTAGTTCCAAACTCGAAGCCTCGAAAGATATTTATTGAAAACTACTTTATAGATAAACACTATTCTAGTCATTCCAGCCTATCGACTGCAAGAATTTATTCTATATCAATAGTAAGCCACCTGTGTTTGCATTTTAAGTACTTAAACATTTTAGTTACAAAAAAGACCGGGAAAACAAACTAAGTAGGTCTCAGAATAAAGAATAAAAGCCTTGTTAGCATGGCCGAAAATAAATAAAAAGCGGTTACGTTCGATTCAAAAAAAGTAAACAGACTCAAGTACTTTATGGTTCGTCTCTATCTTTAAAAAAATAAATTAGGCAGAATGCATAAATAATGGCCTGTTTATTGATAGATGATAAGTATCGTATATTCTCAACTCAAATACCACTTAGAATTTATAGCGATCGATTACCAGTACCAAAATAAATCGTTTGATCTTTGTAATGTCGGTATCACGTAAATTTTCCCGCGTGAACTTACTAGTGATAGGTAACAGACTGCCGTCTCTTCTGCCAAGATATTTATAATTATTATGTCTGTACCTACTTTGAACTATTTTTAAAGACAAAACTAGAAAAAATTACTATGTAATTGCTAGGTAAGAGACCTCTAATCTAAAGTTTCTGCTATCAGCTACGAATAGTTATTAAAAATTTCATAAGCTGGAAATGTCCATTAATATTGGAAGAATTTAATTAAGCGTCAGGGAAGGAATTCTCGCTTTTTTCTTTAGAAGCAAATCTTAGCTGTTGACCCCGAAAATAATGACAACCTGGCATTTGGGTTAAATCTTTATTCTTCTTCAACTTGAAACCAACCATGTACGTAATGGACACCCTTATAAGTTCGCCATGCTACTTTGCCGCAGTTCTCCATCTACTGTTATTCTTGAATCGCGAAATATTGTACCATTGTCATAGCCTTTTTATAGGATTGCTCAAACAAAGTGGCCAGTAAACTAGAAATTCGCTCCAAGATCATAATCATTCATTCATCGCTCATTGAAAATAAAAATCTATTTTCATCTATAGTCTTATAAAGGGGTAGCCTTCGAAACTAAACTCCATTTGAAATAACATTAGACATATTTCCAAATCGTTTTACAGTCCGTTCAACCGATTTTGAGTTCTATCCCATAAACATAAGGATGACATAAAATTATTAAACCTGTTACCAACTGTTTACTACAGCTACCATTTGCCGTATCACCAACGTAATAGAAGTCAAAATCGGTTGAACGGGTTGTAAAATGGGCTAATTTAAACGTCTAATATTATCGAAAATGGAGTATAGTAGTGTTATCCTGCAACGAAAATTCTATAGATGCCGAATTGCTAACCATTTTAGAATTAAACTATCGTGATTGGTATATTACCCAGAGTCCAAAGAATCATGGCTGAAATTCTATACTTTATAGTATACTATTGATTTTGGGGCAGCATTCTGGTGCTTGCCACACTGACCTGTTAGTGCAGACCAAATCAAAGTGACAAAAACTTTTTAGCAAAAAAATACCACCGACTTACAAAAACACTGCAAGTGTAATTTAACTTCATTTTTTCGTTTTTATAACACCGATTGCCGAAATTGAAGTTTCTTTACACTTTGTAGTGTTTTCGGGAGTCGGTGGTATTTTTTTTTTTGTAAATGGTTTTTAATTTTCACTTTTTAGGTACACTCTAAGGTACCTATAATGCCAAAGTGACGCCAGAATATATTACCTGAATAACATGAAACTTGAACATAAATGGTGGTATGAGAGTGTACCAGGGTGAACTGTATTCATCTGCTTACCCCTTTCGAGCGTACCAGCGTGATGTTATGTTATGAATTAATGGTGTAAATAATAAACAGACAAACGATTGCAGCAATTCCGAGAGATATGCCGTCGTTTATTGAAGAGTTCTGTTGTATAATTAATATATCCGAAGGTCTTCATCAGATCTTCACCAAATTTAAATGGGACCAATGCGGGAACCAAACAAAAAGAATTTATCAAATTTCGGGCATTAATTGACGAATATGTCGATGAACATACACAAAAAAAAAACAAACACAGTCGAACATAGAACCTTTTTGGAAAGTCTGTTAAAAAGTGTTGCCCGCAGTCCCGCAGTGTCCAGTGTCCAGTGAACCCCGCACCAAATAGAAAAGATAACAAAGTCGGACATAACGAGAATGTCAATGACGAAATAATTACCTAACTGGTATCAACGTAAACAGTTTACTAAACAGTCTGGTTATCTCAAAGATAATCGAATAAGATGCGAACGAGTGACGTGAAGGAATGACGCGTTGCGGAATTATAAGATTTATCTTGACTTCCTATTACGTTTGAACGATCATGCCAAGGATTTGAAGGAGTATATAGCATAAATTCACGATTGTAAATCCTGAAGGGTAGGCAACGACATAAGGTGATACATAGGCATACACCTAGACATACACTATTTCAGTTATTTAAGACATATATCAGGAATGGCGAATCTTCATTGGTAAAAAACTTCGGAGATATACAACAGTACTCTTCAATAAATGAAGGAAAATCTCTCGGGATTGCAATCGCATGTCTGTTAAAAATCAAAGAGAAAACAGAAACACCGACTTCCGAAATTGAAGTTATTTTTAAATTTGTTGTTTTTTTTTTAGATTAAAAAATTTTTAGTGTTTTATTTGTAAGTCGGTTGTATAGTTTTGTAAAAAAGTATTTTGTGTTTAATAAACGTAAAAGTGTGATTTCTGTCGTTGCAAATTTGCTTGCCCGAATAATTTTGCCACGAGACACCACTGGCACGCTTGCATCAGTTCCCCAGGTCAGTCAGGTTCGCCATCCCTCTCCTATGTAACAAGAGACACGCCTTTTGTTAGTAACCCATAATAAGGACATTCTTCTTTTATCAGTTCGTAAATTGCTATTGAGAATTTTCTAATCAAAAATGTTAAAAAAGTATAATAGTCACAACGGATCTTTGTGTCTCTGAAGTTGGCTCTGCCAACCATTGCGCAAGAAACAGTTTGTCATCGAGTATACTGCATAGAGTAAGCGAGATAGGATGATGCGACAAACGTAAGCGAGTGAAAGAGACAGTTATACAATGCTATCTTCACCTTCAACATTGACACAAAAATAGCTACTGCTCAGGGTCTTGAAGCCAATGCAGAGATACAAAGATCCGTGTTTAGTATTATAGCACCGACTTTTCGTAAATTAGATCGATCTGGCTTGTCTCTTTTAGAGAACACTCGATATATTTGCCGTTCGATTATGCATCTCTGTTGCTAACTGAATTAAACGCGGTTGGTTTGAGGTCACATAGCAATGTCAACTATGTAGGGACCTTTATAGACACAAGTGTTAGGGGTTTTACAACAAATGTATATTTTGTCGTTACTGACGTGTACACAAGCGACGTAAGTACCTATATTGTTCTCAGTAACTGCAGTCTACAATATGGGTGTTACGTTACCGTTAAAGACACAGTAAGATTGCGTTTTGACTGTATTTGGCGCGGTTGGTAATATCGCGCGTCTTGAAATCGGGCTGAATGCAAACTAGAGACAAACCTTGACTTTTTTTCGTGTCAATTGACTACTCAAAGTTTCATACTTTATCCGAGCAGTATGTGACTACATGCTACATCTTATATAAAAAATTCTCCCCTAGGTACGGTAGGGTAGATAGAGTAAAAATAAAATGAATTTAATAAATGAATGTTTGCGTTTTAATGGCAAAACAACGTTTGCCGGTGAAGAGACTGTACATACCTAACAACTACATAATAATTATTATATAGGTACTGACTATATAATAATTATAATGTAGTAGTTATGTACAGTTTTTATTAACAAACAACTGATAAATTAACGTGTTTAACCGAAATTTGCAACCACTGATTAGAATATTTAACCATTGGTTGAGTTAACTCCGGATCAAAAAACTGGGCCTAAGAAAATCTGTTCCGGAACAAGTTTTGAAATTTTTGATTCCATAATCAGAACGATTCCGGTAGAATATTATAAAATATTGAAAAATTAATAGATAGAGGTCAAGCGCGAGCCAAACTAAAATAAAAAAAAAACCAGTTCAAATACTTCTTCTTCTGTCGTGTCGATTTGATTAAAATTTTGTCCAACCATTATGTAGCCACCTGGATACCTCGTCCATCGACTAATTTTAAATCGTGCAAGGAGCAGGTGGTCGACTCAAAGTTAAATCAGACTCGATCAAAGGGAAAAATACTTTCTAGTGCATAAATATATGTTTTGTGCTTCAGCCTCATTCAATGCTGTTAGGTAATGTATCTTAATTTGCTCCCGTAAATTAATAAGGTCACATGGCAACGCGCGTGTAACCAGAGTGCTTGTATGTACTGAGCCTAAGCTCCAGTTATTCAATTGATGGCTACATTGAAACGGAAACAAAACATAAAGCAAATTGTTGGACTTGCAGTTACGAAACGCGGCAAGTTTTTTTTTATAATTTATTCAGTCATTTAGAGATGCGTTTAAAGTATAAACTGTTTAATTAATTCAATAAAATGTTGATAAAAAGAAGTCGGATGAAGGACTTAGGAAAATAAAATATTATTCTCAAAAAATATACAGCGTTTTTAATAATATTACATGTACTTTTTTTGTTAATTGGTCAAGAGTGAATTTGTTAGATCTAGGCAAATGTGCCTCACCGTTGACCACACCGTCGCAAGGTAAAACGCGAGCCTGTAGATAAAAACTGGCTGCAATGCTGAAGTGCGAGTCTGACCCGCGCACTGTGGGTTCCGTATAAACAGCTTCGTCCACCAAAATAAATAGGTAAAATTATTGACGTACATAAACAATGAAAGCATCGAACATTGCTCTAAAGAAGGGAAAAAATTAACGTTGCCGTGAAACGTGAAAAATACACGTTAGTCTTTACGTCAATTTATGCTAAATAAGGTCGATGTTTCCTAGCTGACTACTCTGAGAAGAAACATCGTTACAAACTCAGAGGTCAATGTCTCTTATAAAGTCCATACAATTATTTGAATCATGTAGATTAATATCTGTGGGCTCTTGTATAATTAATAAAGTAAAATATAATTTTCGAATCAGTACAAAAAATTGCTGATACAAAACTGTAAATGCTTCATAAGTTTTTGCTAAGATTCACTGAATCGAAATCAAACAAATCGAATTGCTCACAGCAGCGTTACTAAGTCAGCAAAAAAAACATGTACTTACTCACTTATCTGACATTATAAAAACAAATAAATAGGTACTGTGGTATTGACAAACCGGTCAATGACACTAAACATTTTTGTTATTATTGAACGGCTCGCGTTTGACCACTATCTCACCTGATGGTAAGCGATGATGTGGTCGACGGTGACGCACGCTTGCCTAGAAGTAACCTATTCAGTCTTGACTAAAAAGAAGTAGTACCCCAGGTAGTGCAAATCGGCAGACTTATTACGTAGGAAACAGCAATCTGCAATCATCGCGCGATCACTTTTATGATTCATTTTTATATCATAAAAGTCGGAATTACATATAGTGGTAGATCCTACACAATCGTTTGCTAATCGCTCGCTGTTTGTCAAATGCACTTATTTCTAAAAAAAAACGCCAAGAATTCTAAGACTTCTCTATTGAAGAGCAATTATTGCGCAAAAATCGCTATCGTTTTGTTCTTGCAAGATCCGTAATAAGCCTGCGGGAAACAGTCTCCGGCAGGGAATTCCACTCCCTGCACATAATGAAAATATTTCAAAAACATTTAGAGCGATATCCACCATGTACCGGTGGCGCATCGCCGTACGTCTGGTAGTCTGATGATGGATGGACAAATTAACAAGTTCATACCTTTTTACAAAATAACTCACATAGGTCATCACGAAGAAGACTACTAACAGAGTATCAGGAGGTCAGAATCTAAAATCTCCCAGTACTATTTTTACATCTCATGATTAACCTCGGTAACACTTTCTCATGATTATAATCTCCTGGTACTTAAGTCAGTCTCTACTGCTTTGATTCTAGGCCCGCAAATACTACTTCATGATTCTGGCCTCCTGGTAGTTTGGGTAAAAATGCTTAAAATATTTAACATCTAATTAAAAAAGCAAAAGAGGAAGTGATATTTTTATAATGTTATTAAACTCTCTACTGGTTTTAATGGAATTTTTGATTTTGACTACCTAAAAAAAGAAACTTCCCAATTCTAGTACCTACTGGTCCGTAGGTGCCAAATGCGAAATAAAATTCAGAATAATAAATTATTCCACAAATGTGGAATAAATACATCAGGTGTAACATACACTACGACATATTCCACATTGGGCACCCGTTTTAATGAAAACGGGTGCCCAATGTGGAATATATCATAATCATTGCTTCTTAAACGCCACTATAGCTTTATTTGGTTCTCAATTAATCAGAGTAGAAATTATGCAGTAAGCTGCTTAGCTGAGCGAGAACAAGTGAAGCTGCTACCAGCATTACAATGGCAATGTAGTAACCGGTTGTTGGCAATAAGCTCGCCCCCATTACATGGGACTTAAACATAACTGGTGAAATTTGAGTGTACTATCTGTGCACCTCTGCTCAACTCTTTGGGGAATATAGGCGTGATGTTATGTATAGTATACAAGAGTAACAAAAAACCGCTATTACGCACTAGCAGTTGGCCGCCTAGGCGATTCATGTGAGCGGCCAGCCGCCTGAGGCGGTTTGAATAGCGGCTGACCGCCATTGCGGCCATCTGCGATGAAACTACGTCATGTTTTTGTACCGCTCGTGTACGTACGCAGAGCGGCACCCTCGTCTCTAGGGTTTTGCAGATTACAAGCGGTTGTATATTAAAATGGAAAAGAGGCTAGCCGCGTGGTTAGCCACCCTTGCGGTTAACCGCTAATCCGTAAGAGGGCTAAATAATCCCACGTGGAATTACGATTGCTTGACTGCTTGACATAGTACTCCTACTCAATTCTTTAAAAAAAATGTTGTTAAATTCCGCCAATATCAGATTTTTGTTATGGAAAAAGGGTATGTGAAAAAAACAAACTTAGAGATGAATATTTAATAATAGTAGTTTATGCTCGTGCTCGTGTTTTAATAACCCCCATTATATGACCATTATATAATGGGGGTTATTAAAACACGAGCGTGAGTTTATCATATAATAATAATACGCGAGTGTTTTAAAACCCAATTATATGCCGTTGCATACACTATTTTATCTTCATTCATACATTTGAAATGAAACAAAAAGTGGAAACGGAAAAAAAATGTGGTATGGCGGGCAATTTAAATTCTCATCAGCGCGCGCCTCCATACACATGACACTTCTTTTCGACAGTAAATCAAGGAGCCCATAAGCGCCAATAAATTAAAAAGTAAAAGTGTGCTATAAAAATTAAAAAGTTATTTTATGATGCAGTTGTTTGAAAATCGAAGGAAAATATTGCACTGTAATACTGTAATGGATTTTTTTATTTTACCTTTTTACTAATATAAAGTACGTGTTTATACAATATTTTTTGAATTCGTATTTGGAACATTACGTTGTGAGTATAGATAAAATAGTTTATGAAATATTAGCCTTTACGCAAAGAGAGAATCTGCAACAAGAAACTATCTCAATATTCTTGCCGTTGCTTGGCTACATCATTAATTGTCACGTACGCCTATCCGTTGCCAGACGATGTCAGCTCAGACGTTTAAAGAAGAGAACTGCTTCTTGTCACGCCAAGTTCTATTAAAAAGTTCGACAAAGATTTAGTTAGGTAGTCTTATATGCTCGTCATCGTGTTACAGACCATTTTTTTATTTTTTTATTCTTTATTGGCTCGTGCTGGACCACTACCTCACCTGATGATAAGCGATGATGCGGGTAGGTATTCCTCATTTCTAGAAACGAATTGTCTATATTGAGACGACGATGAAATCGGCTGTTTTTTGTCAATCAATACTTTCTCTATAAAACTGTCAAATTTTGGCATTATAGTAGGGTTTGACCGTTTGACACGTTCTTAACTCAAAATTCAAAACCGGCCTTAACAGAGAAATGTAGTTGAAGAAATCATTTTGACCCATCCCTAAATAAAGATTAAGTGAATGATCCCTTTGTTCCATCTTACTTAGGGCAAAGATAATATAATACTAGCACACAGATGCCTAGTTCTCGCCAATCTTCTGGGCCGCCGTGAAGTTGGCTTTCCGATGCGCAAGGCATTTCGTGCCTTTTTTGTATGAGATTTACTACTGCACAGCCATTGTAGCCAACTTCAGGACCAAGAAGTTTCGCGAGAACCATAACTAGTGTTTTTCGTCGGATTAAGCTGATTATTTTTATAAGTACTTCGATCGCGTTCGGTTCAGTTTCACGGTTATAGATGGTGTTAGCAGCGACTTACAAGCTTAGCGCTTCCATTTGCCTTTGTCTGTCACGCCATCACATTTCTTGTACAATCAACCAAACCGATCAAATATCAAACCACACTAAGAAAATTCTATAAAAAATTAGACAAAGATTTAGTAACACTCCGCGACACAATAAAACTGCATTATCATTGCCCAATATATTAAATCAATAACAAACAACGATACTACGAATACGGGTCAGTGGACCTGCGCAAACGCACGCGATCATCACGCCACCACCATTTATTTCCGGAAACTAATGAACGCACTTAATTTTAAATCTAATTTTCAAGGGCACAAGATTCATTATCAATTTTATACTTAGTGAAATATTTCAATGAAAAGTCTTCGTTCTTTGTTTGAATTTAAAGTCAATATTAATGTACGTGTTTTCGGAATTATAATTATAGGTGTTATGTCGTTGGATTAAAGTAGAATTTTCGTTGGCTGTAATTTTTGGAGGATAGCCACGAGAGCATAAAGACAGTCATACAGAAACGTAGCGGCCAGCTTATTAATTACTTTTTAAACCAAATTTACATATTTTTTAGAACAAAGTAAACCATTATCTACTTTCCTTGCAAATGTAAATAACCTCTCATTATATTTAATTAAAATAGTTTTATTGATTAATCAGCACTTATGTTTATCGCTATGTGAATAAATAAAACATTACATTATTTATAACCGAGATTAAATCCATTGTTTCAATCAGTCTCCTTGTTGCTGGCAGTCTGGCACGACGAGCGCACATCTTCCGACAATAGTAAAAGATCATAATTTAAAATATCTGGCGGGAAAAGTTTTACATATACGGTTTTTTTCATTCTATTTTTTTTACTGAAACTATGTTAATTTGTTAAAATAAAATAAATTACTTAAAGATTTTGTATATGTTAACAATTTAAATTACTTCTGTCCGAGTGTGATTTAATGGAACTGTTACTCAAACGATAGTGAAATGAGAGAGAGAGTGCTCGACGAAAGTGAAATTCGTTTTGGCGGTGGCGTGATGTCAGACATTTCACTCACGACGTCGTAATAAACCAGTTATCTTCACAGTTATACAATAAGCATTGAAATAACAGACGATTTTAAATATATTTTTTATCGGATTTCTCGTGCTTGTGATAAAAAATATAACAGTTTATGGTCCACGTGTTTGCGTTGTTCTAAATTTGAAATACAATCAAAGGACATCTAATATTATGTGAGTATTTGCACTATTTATGTAAGGAATTGATGTATAAATATTGTCACATGTGTTATCTGTTCTACTGTTAGATAAAAGTCAGTAATGAAAAACGCTTTATCATTATGATTGACTCGAAGGGCGCACTGTTTCCGCGTACACACGCCAATAAAATGCTCGTAAACTCTGTTATTTACTCTATGAATGAAAGTATATTTTCTATGCGCGTTATTGTTCTATATTTAAATTATATTTCAATATTTCATAGTTCTATTCGCAAAGAGATGGTGAAACTTTTTTTTAATAAATGTGCTTGTGGGAAACTTACAATACAGTCTTATCACAAAAAACTAAATATACGTTGGTTTAAACCTGTTCTATCAAGTCCAGGCCTATCAGTAGAACCATGGTATAAATTTATCCGTATTACAAAACTTAAAAAGGTTAAAAAGAAACATGACAAAGCTGACGAAACAAAGGCTGATCAAAATCTCAACAACTTCTTTCTTCTTTTAAAAAATAATGAATCATCGAACATTCCATCCGACGTAGCCAATACTTATAGGGGTTTACTTTTAAAGGACCACAAGGTTACATTCAGTTTGTCAGACTTCAGAAATCACAATGCACGTGATTTTAAACAAGCTTCGTCTCGCAGTTTTGTCCGTATGAAAAGTTATTTTATTTTTCCCAAGGGAACTTACTACCGCATACCGGGATAAATTAGTAGAGGCGTAAATGATTAACAAACATTTAGACTTACTAAATTATAATATTATAATAGAATACTACGCATTCCCTGATAGCTTTAGCCTCAACCTTAAAGTCTAGAGTGAATAGTTTATTTCTAAACAAGCGTGCTTCAACGTCGATCACATCGCTTACCATCAGGTGAGATAATGATCAAGCGCGAGCCTATCTAAAAATAATAATAAAAATAAAACTTTGTAGATAATGAAGATACACATTAAACACATCTTGCGTGGGATTGCCAATCCCAGACAGATCGGCAAAAATAAACACAAAATGAAAACATTGTTATATTACATCTTCCGCGTTTGATAAAGAGGAGTGATCAAACAATTTCATCGAATGGAAAAGGAAAACTTGTCTTTGACGACGATTCGGCACGAGGTTGAATGTTGCTAAGGCCATAGACTTCATTGACTGTATTTTATCTCTTTATCTTTTCTATTTAATTGTGATATTGTGTTTTGTGCTGTGTCTTTTTACCCGACTGCCGAAGGAGGGTAATGTGTTTATCAGTCTATGTATGTATGTATGTTTGTTCCTATGTGGCGTTCTAGAGACCAAACGCATTGGCCGATTTTGATGATTCTTACGTCAATCGATTCGTCTTAACCCTGCGAGTGACACTGGCTACATTAAGATTGGATGATAGAAAAAGGGCGGATTTTGGGCGCCATATTGTGGGGGACCAATTTTTTTTTCATTCAAACCTATCGTGTATCAAAGTAAAGGGTTTTAAGAGGTAATTTCAAAAACATATAACACTTTTATGTTTAAATGTACCTAATTCTAAAGAAAAGAACAAAAAAGTTGTAAATAAAAAAAGTTAATTCAAAAAATCTAAAAAAGCGAACTAAAAAGACGTAAACAAGATGAAAATCTTGCTGTGCAGTCGGAGGATACATCTGGTTTTGGTCAGCCAGATCGTGAATATGTATCCTCCGACTGCACAGCAAGATTTTCATCTTGTTTACGTCTTTTTAGGTCGCTTTTTAAGCAGTCGGGTTTATAGATTTTTTGAATTAACTTTTTTTTTATTTGACTGTGATTTTGTGTGTTGTGCTGTGTCTTTTGTGTGCACTAAATTAATGTTTTAATATCTATCTATCTATCTCAACCATACGACCACAAACTGGACATTTGATGGAGATAATAGCATAAATTCACATCTACAAACCTGTAGAGATAGTGTTTCTTCTTCTAATTTCGTTTTTTTCGGCCCAAAGCATTTCCATTTTTACGGTTTCATCGGTGGCAAGGCATTGGTCAATTTGGCTGCATATTTTGGGAAACAGAGGGCAAGATAGGAGATGGAGAAAAAGACATCGTATTCGTATACCCCTAGATACCTTTTTATCTTAATTTATTTGAGACTAGCTGACCCACGCGGCTTCGCTCCCGTCAACTACAACAAATACACGATTGTTTCGTAATTTTAACCGCTTACGCAGCGCACGCAACGGAAGGTCTCAAAAAGGAATAATTTTGCCCGTTTTTGCAACATTTTTCATGTATGCTCCGCTCCTATTGGTCGTAGCGTGATGTTATATAGCCTATAGCCTTCCTCGATAAATGTACTAATCAACCCAAAAAACAGATTTTTTTCAATTCGCACCAGTAGTTCCTGAGATTAGCGCGTTCAAACAAACAAACAAACTCTTCAGCTTTATAATATTATTATAGTATAGATCAGCGCCGGATTCCTTCTTCCATACCTGTCTAATTGCCTTCATCTCCTTTCTAGCCATATATCATATTTCAAACAATATATCCATCGTTTCAAATACTACTATTTTTAACTGACTTACCAAAAAAGGGGAGGTTCTATGTTCGACTTTACGTTTGTTTTTTTTTTCGTGTTTGTGTTCACCGATATCTTCGTCAATTGTGGACCGATTTTGAAAATTCTTTTTTGTTTGAAAGAGTGTGTTCCGATATTGGCCCCTTTTTAATTTGGTGAAGATCAGATGAAGAACTTATATATCAGAACTCTTCAATAAATAACAGCAAATCTCTCGGGATTGCTGCAATCGCAAGTCTGTTTGTTGTTAATACCATTTCATAACATAAGATCACGCCAGTACACTCTAAGGGGGTACGCAGATGTTTACAGTTCACCTTGGTACACTCTCATTTCACCGGTTATGTTCAGTTTCATGATATTCGGGTAATCTATTCTGGCATTATAGTTACCTTACTAAATTACTTGTCTATTAGGTAAAAAGTGAAAAATAAAAAATAAACTTTTTACAAAAAATACTACTGACTGCCAAAAGTAACTTCATTTATGGAAGTCGGTGTCCATAACGAAAAACGTTGGTACCAACCCAAGAAACCGACTTCCAAAATAAAGTTATTTTTCACTTTGTAGTTTTCTTATTTGGAAGTAGGTAGTATTTTTTTGTAAAAAGATTTTTTTATTGTTTTTTCAAGCTATATTGTCCACTGCTTGGCAAATGTCTTCCTAACTTTCTTCTCCATAGCTTTTCACTCTTACCAATTTTAATTTGCTTTCTCCTGGCAATTTCCCGTAAAGGCATACTAGATTTAATGAAAATCGTTGGAGCCGTTTCCGAGATTCAGATTATATATATATATATATATACAAGAATTGCTCGTTTAAAGGTATTAAATTAGAATATTGAATAAAATATATGCATAGGAACTAAAATATAAAATGGATGGCTTGACTTCATCTTTCATTAAAAATAGTTTGTCTAGTAAAAAGGGACTGCTAGAAAGGGGGCTTTGCCAAACCAGTAGATTTACAAAAGACCAGAATATTATAAACCAGTTCCGCACCCCTGTCTGCTCATGACACCCGTAGCCGATGTTCGAGCTACATTCAAGGACTTACTGTTGCTAAGATCGAATCTAAATCAAAGACTTCTTGTACAATAAAAATAATAGTAAGCGACAGGACGTTACAGCTAATTAGTGGAATGCCCTGCGTCTGTGTTGCCCGATAGTCAAAACCTGGGGTCTTTAATCAATCTGAAAAGGTTACTTCTAGGCAAGCGTGCTCAATCATCGACCACATAATAACTTACCATCAGATGAGATAGTGGTCAAACGCAGACCTAACAATAACAAAAAATAGTAGATACTCATCACACTTAACATAGCGCCACGTATTTGCATGCGTCAGCGCATATTACAAACGTGTTGATGTACGTCACTAATTCAATTACCAAGAAGTAAACCGAGTCAATTTGAATCGTATTCGATGTATTGATTGCGCAAACGCAGCTGATGTTGTAAACACAGCTCTATCTTGATTATTATTATCTATAAACATGCTTGTATTTGAAAATCGAATGGATTGTTAAAATTGTTGATTTGTTATCTTTTGAAATTGTTTAGTTCAAGAGCTGTCAGTGTCATCATTGATGTGGAATATTATTATTGACAGTGACAGCTCTTGAACGCGATTTAGATGGGTCGTGATCATGAATCAAACATCTTGATTCTACCGATCGCGTTCAATTTGAAATTAGCCGCAGATATTGCTGTGGTTGGGTAAAACAAAAAACCTATCGCCTAGTTTTCAAGATATGCTTACTTTTTCAGAGAAAAGCTAATCAGTTTTCACAAATCTCCAAATCAATAAAAACTTATTTTAGTTTACCCAAATCTGTTTATCAATAAATAATATTTGTGTTATACGCAGCACATACAGATAGATAAAGTATCTTTAATGTAATCACAACATTAGCTTATCGATTTATCGGTACTCAAGGTTTGTAAGTACAGTCACCTACAATCTACTTTCGTTGACCTAGTGATAGTGATTGCTTCAGACTTTGATCCCGTGACCAGGAGGTAGAAGATAAATTAGTTCATAAATAATAATTAATACTGTTGCGGCTTGAGGCTAATTCAAAATGTAGTAAAATTTTAATCATCAAATTTACTTTATTTTGAACTAGCGACCTGCCCCAGATTCGCCCGTCACTAATTATACACAAAAACTTGACTCGTTTCTCTCTCTTTCTATTGGTGAAAACTGCATGAAAATCCGTTGAGTAGTTTTTGAGTTTGTCGCGTACAAACGCGGCGTCGGACTTTACATATTACTAACTGACCCGCGCAACTTCGTCTGCGTCACCTAAGAGAGAGAGTAGTTTAAGTTTTTTGCAAAATTTTTCATTGATGCTCTGCTCCTATTTGTCGTAGCGTGATGTTATATAGTCTATAACCTTCCTCGATAAATGGACTATCCAACACAATAATAATTTTTCAATTCCAACTATTAGTTCCTGAGATAAGCGCGTTCAAATAAACAAATAAACGAACTCTTCAGCTTTATAATATTAGTAAAGATATGTTGTAATAGTGATTTAGTAGTATTATTCTGTTATCTGCCTCGGTGGTGTAATTTAGTACACCAAGCATAAGAAGAATCAGCCTATAGTGTGCTTACTGCTAGGACACAGGCTTCCCCTATGTGAGAAGGGGCCAGCAGCCTAGTTGCATAACTGAATTCAGCAAGGCGAAGGATTTGATCCCATCAATCGACCAATCATGTGCGATATGAAGGACGCGTTGTGGATTTCGTTTATGTGATTGGTCAATTGATGGGATCAAATCCTTCGCCTTGCTGAATTCACTTACAGAAGAAGGCTGCAGGTTTTGTTCACCAAAAGAAGAAAAAACCAAACAACGTACCTACTGTAGTTTTCAAAAATATTGTTTTCTATAAAAGTTTCCAACTAAATTGATAAGTATTGGACAGGGTTGGGCGTAAAAAAAAGCACTAAAACAATTAAAACGGCCAAGTGCGTGTCGGACTTGGCACATTTAGGGTTCCGTACCAAACCGCAAAAACCAGTCAGTTTTAATGAGAAAAAAAATGGAAATTTCAAAGAAAAATCTTATTTATCAATATAGGTATTGGTATTTGTTAGTAAAATATACGTAATAATAAACATTATCACCAAATTTGAAGTTCATAGGCCAATAAGATGTTGAAAAATTCTTCGGAACAAAATTTTGTAAAAGAAGCTGTCTTTGGTGGCTTCTTCTTCCTATGTTTTCCAATATTTAAACAAAGAAGTCGGTTAAAAATACAGTGTTTATCTACTCAATGATATCCCACCCGATGGGGTAGATCAAAATATATTTTTCGCGCCTTCCTTTGGTTGTATGGGAGCTCCTCTTAAAAATCTTTAATTTTTTTGGCAATTTGTATGGGTTTGGGTCAACAAGTTACTTATACTGTGAAAATTTGAAAACTGTAGCTCCAACCGTTTAGCTGTAAACCTGCGTGACAGACGGACACTTGAGTGACAGCAATAGGGCTCCGTTTGGACCTTTCGGGTACGAAGCCTAAAAACGAAGCGTTTTCCAAAATACACATTTTTTTATTGAAGAACTGATACATTATACCTAACGGGTATTAAAAGGAAATGGGGAATTTCTTTGTGTATGTTAGTCAGTTGAGGAAAGGAGCCAAAATAACGATGTTACTCGTAAAACCACGTCACGCATTTGTCATTCTGAAATCTGAAAGAAATAACATTCTGGTTGAGTTAGAAAGGAATTTCCTTTTTACTTCGCGCTTGTACTAAAATGGTCTAAGTGGCCAGTTGTGTAAGGTAGGTGAAAGTGTCAACATAACGCTATGGCGAGCCATTAGTAGCCATGCCAATGTAATTTTTTACAAATTTTATTTAACTTGCAATGTATGTAAGTGTGTTCGGGACAAATCTTGCAACTGACTTTCAAAGCAGTTATCCTCCACCAATTTAGATGAAATTTTGCATACACGTTAAGTTTGGATGACAATGCATGGTTAACTAAGTGACGTGTTCTAAATCCAAAATGGCCGTCGGCCCAAGATGGCGGACAAGTTATGTCTTGTGTACTGCCATGTTATGAGTACCAAATGAAAGGGTTTGCTGAAAAATACGAAAAACACTAACTTTTTTTTTCTATTATTTATCTTTTTAATCGCTCAAGTATTTCGGTATTCCTCCGTGCCTCGGAAAGAACGTTAAGCTGCTGACATTTCTAGATCCTTGATATTGGTTAATACGGACAATCAGAAACTCAGAAGCGAGGAAATCGATGTCTAATTTCCTTGTTTTATCGTGTTACCCAGTTACTGGGTTGTGGAGGTCAGATAGGCAGTCGCTCCAAGTAAAATACAGTACTCAGCTGCTTCAGGTTCGGAAGCCGGCCTCAAAATTACTTCTTATTGATTGATTACAAAAAAAAGCCGGTATTGTACCGGTAACAATATCGATATATTCTGTCAAAATATGAATGTCAACACAGTAAATCTACATATATTAGACTAGCTGTTGCCCGCGAATTCGTTTGCGTAGCGTTAGTACTTTGAATAGCCATTTTTTTATATCGCGCCATAATATTATAGGTCTGTGGGCCGCCTTACTTGAGAAATTATTAGTTCACCATACATACTTCTACCCCTTTCCCATCCTTATCTAAAGGATGATTTCCGGGATAAAACTATCCTATGTTCTTTGCAGGGTCTCAAACTATCTCCATACCAAATATCATCTAAATCGGTTCAGCGGTTTAAGCGTAAAAAAGGTAACAGACTGACAGACAGAGTTACTATCGCATTTATAATATTAGTATAGATTAGTCCAGCACTATTAACTTGTATATTCCTATATCTGAAAATCTGGCATTTATTGCCATTTAAATAATCATGTTTATGATTGAATATTGCAAATAATCGTGCGATGATTTGACAACTCAAGGTCTTCTACGAAAACAGTCGTTAGACTAAACCTAATCACTTAGGTGTTTGTGTCATCATTAATGACTTAATGCGATCCAATGGTCATAGAAAACAAATTACTATTGTTGCTTTTGAAATCCAAAAAAAATATGTGATCACTTACTTTCACTAGCGGATTCGCCCGTCTCAAAGTCGGAAGTTATTTCATCATATCAAATATTTTTAATGACAATAAATATTAAAGTTTCATCCAAATCTTAATGCCAAGTTTCGTCCAAAATGTTTTTTCATTAATCCCCTCTCAACGGCAAAACTGCCTTTGAGAGGGGATTAATGAAAAATCAACCAAACATACTGACTTTCATGTTTAGGATGAGTAAAATAGCAATCAACAGTAATCAATATTAACTTACGAGAATTTCCAATTATCTTTTCTGAAGTTTTGGCGTCTAACATACGTAGAACAACAAACAATCCGTGCCAGAATTAGTGTTCTCTCTCGTAAATAAACAATGAAATAGATCCAATCAATCAACTCAGTTTATTACTGGTTTTACAGTTCATAGGTGTGAACGTGAAATATCCCGAAAAGTCATGGTCCAAAATATGCGTCAATGCGTCTTGAGTTTCGGCACAATCGATAAATAATTGGGATGTTTCCTGTGTAGAAAAAATGATAATTATATTAAGTCCGTCAGTGAGATTATCAAATAATGTTGGACCCTATTTTTAGCTTTATCAAATAAAAAAAATTGACAAAGATAAAGCGCATCAAAGTTTAGGAGTGGGGGGCTTGTGACGTCACTTTGTCAGTATAAAGTTTATCACACCGTGACGTCACACGATATTTCAACGCACTTTTACTGTGGTATTGTTGTATTTTTTTGTTAACGTGGCAAAAGAAAAAATACTTGTCCAATACTTTTAGGTTATAACTGACGTACTATATAGATATTTTTTTCAACTACCCTATTGCCGATAGGTGATCCGTCGTTTATTTTTAGTCTGTGTTGTCCCACTTCATACTTCAATGACCATTAAATATACAGCCTCTGAAGAAACCAGATGAGGGAATATGTATTGCAATGAATGAGCTGGTAACCTCATAAACTAACAAATGTGGTCATTTTCAACCACCATCTGTTGAACCCACACCGGACCATTCATTGACAAATGTAATGTCCCCATACCGCGGTTTAGTGCCGGATTGCCATTCGAAATTATTAACTGTTTGCCTTAAAAGAGTGTAAATGCAGAAATAGTATTATTTTGTGATGAAATTGGAAAGGATCTAGGCCACTTTTTGACAAATACATATACAGGACTCTCAATAATGAACTGCTGTATGCCTGGTTGTTCTTTATTTGAAATGATGAAAAAAGTTATAAAATGCAATTTTAACCAGGATACTACATTATTAATATTGAATTGAATAGGACATTACATAATTTAACAAATAGTAATAATTTATTCCATTTAATTGACACTAACAATTATGTTGGTAATCACTTTTATTTGACAAATTTTTCATGGATAGGTACTTTCTTTCAAAGTAAACGACAGATAGCTGTGTAAAAACCAACTTACAAAAATAAAATCATTTATCATTTACTGTAGGGCAACAGTCTACCTTTCTTTCTATTCCTCCCGTTTTAGGGTATCTGTTAGTGTCCAGCTCGTCTTGCTGTCTTCGCCTGGGTCTGACACAATGTCGCCAGACATTTCCGGGACCTACACTGTATAGATTTAGATGCCTTTCTGACCGGCAGGCTTATTACATATCGTGCAAGAGCAAAACAATAGCGATTTTTGCTCAATAATTCCTCTTCAATACAGATAATTTGAGATCTTGTTGTTTTTTTTTAATAGCTGCTTTTGACAAACAGCTAGCGATTAGCTAACGATTGTGTAGGACCTATCATACCTATACTGTAGGTAATGCCGACTTTTATGATATAAAGCGTTTGATCGCGCAGTGATTGCTGATTCTTATGTACCTAACTAATAAGCCTGCCGGTTTGGTGCATTTTCGTTTCTGTACCGAATCTGTATAGATTTGCTGTAAGTTCGTGTATGCGCTCGGTAAAGAATCTGTAGCGAAACGACTCAGACAGGAAAGTGACGAAGACAAATTTCTTGAAAGATTGAGCATTTGATCATGCAAACTCGGATCAAAGTCAATCTGAGCACTATACATAGAACGAAACGTATACTTCTGTTCCGTACGTGATTGGCAATTGGCATCTGTAGTATTGCGAATTCGCAATAATTGAAATTGGCATTCCTCCCTAATGCATTGGTTTGTCGGAAACTCTGGCGTAGTCAGGACGTGTAGCCAGCAGCGGGCTAGCGTTTTAATTTGTAAGTGACCAAATTGTAACATATATTTATTACAAACGACCCACCCCGGTTTCGCATAGGTTTATCGCTCTTTGTAATAGTAACAAGTTCTTGTATTCAAAAACATTTTTTTTTATAAAACAAGTAGAGTAGTGATAATTCTATTTAGTCCGTCAGTGAGATTATTAAATAATATTGGACACCTATTTTTTGCCAAATCAATAAAAACTTACTAAGACAAAGCGCATCTAAGTTCAGGAGTGGTGGCTTGTGACGACACTATGTCAGTATAGAGTATATTAACGACGTGACGTCACGCGATATTTCAACGCATTACATCCTTATTGTCACGAGAAACGAACGTGTGCGGAAAATTTCAACTCAATCGGACACTGGGAAGTGGGTGAAATTTAACTTGCAAGATTTGATTACAAACACCGGGATAGGTAAAACTAAATAAAAGCTTGTAAAAACTATATCAAAAATCGTTGCGTGGTTTAGAAGAAGTAGCATTTTGACCTCAGGCTTTTTTTTTAAGTCATAGAATAAAAAGAAAAGTTTAAAAAACGACTGATTTTGGATCACGCGGGTGTGAAACGAGTGCGCGTTTTGTTCTAGGTCGTTGGCGACTGTTGTCTTACCCTCTTACACGGAATAAAGTTATACGAGGAATAACCATACATTTTCATAGGTTTATACTTGGTATAACTTCATTCTGTGTTTATTAGTAAGAGGGTAAAACTATGAAAATAAAAATTATTACAAACTTTCGTTTTAAATTGACTTTCTATCGTGTGAGTGTTAAATGATTTGTTTTTCTTAATTTATTATTATTTTCTTAATTTATTTTTGCTTCATTCAGCTTTGCATGTTCTCTGCACTAAGATTTTCCCTTGGCATCCTTTTCTAAATATCCTAATACTTTTTAACATCCCTTTTCTGTAACAATTACATTGATGTGTAGTAAATGTGACATAAACGTAACTGGCGCAATGTGTACCTAATACAGATGCCTCTGCCTTAAGTCGGAACCACACTTACGTGTCGTGGCGTGGCGTGGCGCGAGTCCACCAATCAAACGACTCTGTTCCAGCCTACGTCACAACGCAACGAGTTTTGTAGCCAATCAACTGCGTCGGAAGGCGCCATGATACCCCACGCAACATAAGTGTGGTTCCGTTGTTACTCTTCGGTGAATACAGGCGTTATGTTTATGTATTAAATGTAGGTTATGTATTTTCCAGCATCGTTTACATCTAAACACCAATAAGAAATGTTTGTTTATAAATTCTCCGACATCGTTCAATCGAATTCCATTCAAAGTCTTTTTTGATAGTGTGTTGTGATTTTGACGTATTTACGTGAATGTGTGTGAATAGTTCAATTTACACTAGAAAAAAGGTTTTTAACTATCTTGATTACATACCGAGTCAATTTGTGTATTTGAATTACTATAATGAAATAAAACTGGCCAAGTGCGTGTCGGACTTTTAGGGTTCCGTACCAAACCGCAAAATCAGATCGGTTGTAATAGGAAAAATGAGAGAATTCAGAATTCAAGAAAAAAAAATGATTTATCAATATATTATTATAGAATTTGAAGTTCACAGGTCAATGAGAAGTTAAAAATTCTTCGGAACCATACATTGTAAAAAAAATCTGACTTTGGTGGCTTCTCATTCTTTTGTTTGCCAATATTTTTTGAAACAAAAATATAGTATTTATCTACTCAACTTAAAGAATTGGTCTTACCCCACTCGATGGGGTAAGACCAATTCTTTTTTACGCGCCCCTCTTTTGCTTGAGGGTTTTCAAGGGGGGCCAAGCTCCCCATCAAAACATTAAAATATATTTTTTGACGATTTGTATGGCTTTGGGTTAACAAGATGCTTATACTGTGAAAATTTGTAGACTGCAGTAGCTCCAACCGTTTGGTTGTAAACCTTGTGTGAGTGATAGCAATAGGGCTCCGTTTGGACCCTTGGGGTACGGGACCCTAAAAAGCAACTATTCCGTAGGTACATTTTGTCGAATTATGCGAACATAAATCTATTCATCGATTCAAGCTTAATGGCGTTTGTGAAATTCTGTTTTCGTTGCGCAATAGCCTGCCCCTCACCCTCGCTGTCACATAAATTTGCTCACTTCTTGCTCTGAGCCGCCATTAATTTTAAATCTACGTATAATCAACAGCTGATTATTCTTCATCTTTCAGAGAAAGTCCCATAGTAGGAGTTGTTTAAATTAATGAGTACTTTCACCCCCTAAAAGATTTCTAACAAATTAAGTTACCTTCTATTTTCTTCTAGATGTTTCTTTTCTAGATCAGTTTTAAGATTCTCTGTACGTTTGTTTGCTTAAAGTATTAAATAAATAATATGTGAACTACTAAATATACCATCGACCTAAATAGGTCGTGTTGTTTACGCAAGAATCACGTTATAGTTGACAAATTCAATTTCATACATGATCGCTTCACTGAGGGGCTTAATGAACTAACTTATAAATAGATTGTCCGACACCAAACTCTGATGTAGCCTTAAATAAATGTGTATCGACAGTCCTTCAAGTTAATGGAAATTGGTAATAATAATAAATTATGCTTTAAAACTCGGAAACAATAAAAGTCTACACGGAAAAGTTCTAGAATTTCGTTTCTACATAACGGCTCTCGCAGATAGGTACGACGCGACAATGCCACTACGATGAGACGACGTGACGCTCATTTAAAGAAACTGTTCGCCCAACTACAAAACAAGGAAATTGAAAACCTAATTTAAAAACTCCAAACAAGATCACTTTTCAAGCACTAAAGAAATAGACATTTGTGCATGTGACTGTTCCTGTGTTACCTTTGGCTGATAGAATTTTTAAAAACTCGTTGTCGCATCGTGGTCGTATTTTTGGATCGCGCATTTCTGCGGGAGCCTTTAACTGAGTGTTCAGGAACGCAACGTTGTCTAGAAAAAGCTCCGCCCAATATTTCCACTGAAACTGACCATTAGTCACAAACTCTGATTAAATCACAATGCATTGTTTATATGCGCATGCGCACAGTAGCCGTGTAATAAAGCGGTTTCCATCATTAATTATGTCATGGCATGACGTTGATAACGAATCCTGTGTGGATAACAAGCTCAATCTGACTTTAATATGCCAAGAGTCATCATTTAATGGTCGAGAACTATTTGAAAATCTTCAAATACGGATGAAAACCCCACTTACTTCGAGGCATTCTTAGGGACCTTCTCAAGAAGGCAATAACCAATCAGGAAATCACGACCACTTAAATTGCAAATCGATTGAATTCCATCGCATTGCGTCCATGTGAATGTTCTTCAAAGAAAGAAAAAAACTTGCAACTTGCAAAACCGCTTAATAATAACGCTTATCGTTGCAATATAAAACGAATCGCGTCGAGCTATCAGGAAGGTCTCTTAATCTACTCTTGGTATAAGCGATCTATGGGGACAGACTCGACCTGCAATAATATACACTACTATACATAAGTTCTGATTTGAGTTGACGTACGTTCATGTGTCCCCTGATATTTTTTTTTTATTATGCTATCGGAGAGAAACCTTCAAAAAGCGCTTGGACTTTTGAGGCAAAGTCCAGGAAGTGTGGGATTTTTGCCTAACTAAAACCGACCCGGTGATCACCATCAGCACATGGCCCATCTCTGGGGACAAAGAAAAAGCATCTCCACTAAGCCTCGTCCCCAGATATCTATATGCTTACACCTACGTGCAGAGAGTGTTCTCGATAGTTTTGACAACGTCTGTAAAAAGTTGCGTTCTTTGCCTAGTGAAGTATTTTTTTTACCGCGCCATTAAGACGGCCCAGGGATTACAAGCACAGTCCAAGACACGGCTTATTTTTTGATCAATCTGTTCTCTACACAATTCACTGCGTGGTACGTTTATTTTTTAATTATAATTTATTCCAAATTTCCATAACTGCCTATAGAATACAGGATGAAAGTGGAATCGTTATTCATTGCGAGAAACGCATATCACACTAGTAATTGTCATTTCTTCAGTGCAACAAGATTTATAATGTTGATTTAGTAGACAGATTAAACAAACGATCCAATGAACATTGTTATACTGTCCGTAAGAAAACTATTTGACAATTGAGTGTTTTATGCACCACAGAGCACTGAGGCGTCTAAAGACGGCGGTAGTTACAAAATTCGTGGCGCTAAATGTGCGTTGAGCGCTGCTGTTGTTAGAGCGTCCATAGAAGGATTGTTCGGAGCAGTTAGCGCTGACAGCTTCTAGCGGTCGCTGTTGGGCAATCTGCAGTTTTTGGCTGCGACTGCAAAAGCGGTCCGCGTTTTGTGAACGTCAATTTAGTATTGAAACTGATTGCCAAGAAGCGACTTCTTAATTCTGTCGGCTCTGATTGCTCCAAGCAGTCCCCTAAGCCGTCAGTTTCTATACATCATTTATGTGGTAATATGATTATTACTATGGCTGTCACGTCAACCACATGTCTCGACGCTAGTCGAGGTTTAAGCTTTAGTTTCTCCATAGGAACGCCCAACGCTGCGGTATGCGGTGCTGGACTCATAATCGAATGAAAAACGTCAAGAGTGGTATTTTGTTTCGTCGCATTGTGCGTCAGCGGTGAGGAGGATTTTTATACGGCACCGCATGGTGCAGCGTTGTGCGTTCCGCGTCTTCATAAAATTTCGTCAGTGTATGCGCTAAACGACACTCTTGATTTGTATGCAAATTGCCAACAATGCCGCCTCTAGCAACCGAGGCGTCTCCGTTCTCTGTATGGCAGAACTATATCTATCATTTTCATCCTGTAGAGTATTTCAAATACAATAGTGACTGTGAATGTAATGTAATGTCTAGTGGTCGCAAGCTCTACTGCTGACCATAAAGTCTTGGGTTCGATGCCAGAGTAGGTCAGTTGAAGCCAGGAGTCTGGTATTGTACTTGGCTGAAGCAACTCGCCCTGATAAATGGGACTTAATGTGTGTACTAGAAGTGCACCTCTGCTGAATCCTTCGGGAAACAGGTGTGATGTTGAGTTAGTTATTAATGTATGGTCCTGTTTCAGCTCGCCCGTCTCGGGTACTACAAGCTGGCGGCGGCGGTGCAAGCGGACACCGAACAGCGCCCGCGCAACGGACTCCATCACCCACATCCTAAGGAGATTAGGTAAGCATTTTGGTACTTCATCATCACCATTTCAGCCGAAAGACGGCCTCCCCACATTGACCAGTCCCGTACGTCTCGCATCCAGCGAATCCTCGCAATCTACACTAGGTCATCAGTCCAACTAGTAGAAGGTTTTCCAACGCAACGTCTTCCGGTGCAATGTGCCCTGCCCACAGTGCTACTTAAGTTTGGCAATTCTTCAGACTATGTCGGTAACCTAGGTTCTCTTGCGGATGTCCTTATTTCTGATTATCTATCAGCTTCTGAAAGTTCTAAACATATTCCTTTTCCCTTAGTAAAACTGGAGCTGTTTTTAGTTTTCAAATATCCAAACTGGAACCGAGTGGTGGGTGTGTCACGGCTTGCGGTCCTCTTTTTCATTCATAAAGAGGCGGTCTAAGCCCTAGTAAAGGGAAATAGGTTTACCATGTAATATTGTTTCCGTTAATCATAAGGCTGTCAAAGACCATGGATCTCTATACATCCTACTTCTTCTCGATCTCATAGTTAATCAGATTCATCATCTTCATCAGCCTTTTCTTAATGTTCCCACAGCTGGGACACAGGCCTCTCTCTGTGAGAGGGAATGGGCCGTAATCCACCACGCAGGTTAGTGATTGTCACATGTCTTTAAATTTTTGGTTTTAGGACATGCTGGTTGCCTCACGATGTTTTCCTTCATCGTTTTGAGAGCAGTGGTGATGAAATAATTTACACAAAGTAAAGCGCCTGCCAGGGTTCGAACCCACGACCTACAACTTGTAAGTCGGCCGCGCCGCAAAAGCAATGGTGGACGGCCGCGCCGTTACCACTGGGCCACCATTGCTCTTGACCTCATAGTCACATTTCTTGGAAGGTTCTAGTCTAGTTACTTATAAAAACACCAGCACGTGGACAAACTCATTAGTAATAAGTACTTATTATGTTTTAATACTTAACACGCGCTTCGAAGGCTGAACTCACTTCAGTAGGGGTGTGATCGTATTTATAGACAACCACTATTCAAAATTAGATGCATTAATAAGTTCCCTTCGTTACCAGACTCTAATAAATTGGAAGTTTCCAGTACGATAGGAAGGACATTAAAAGTCTTCAGAAAATTGGTTTTCAATCAATATTTTGTCTTGTCCTTCTACTTTTTGAAATTGGGTCATATTTTAAAGATGTATATCTTCTACCACCATCCCACCAGATGGTAAGCGATGATATGGTCGATGGTGACGCTCGCTTGCCTAGAAGTAACCTATTCATTGACTTAAAGACCCCCAGGTTGTACCTATCAGGAAACACAGATTCCGGCAGGGAATTCCACTCCTTAGCTGTACGGTGTACGCACCAGGGATGTTGCGAACATTAGCATCGGTATTCGCGGTACTTCAGCATCATTATCAATATTAGCACCAGCATTGATCGATGCTGATTATAACGCTGAAGTTCGAGTGGTGACATGACTGCAGATAAATCTATTACTAATCTTATTTCTAGCTTGAGAGTGATTCTTTTGTTCATACAAGTCACAAAATCAGTACTTTTTGTCGGATTTTTTTAGTTCTTTTTTTAAATCGCAGCATCTGTATCCGCTTCTTCTTCTTTTCGTGTGAGGATGTGGCTACCTCTAGTGTCAGAGTTAATGAAGCCGCCTCTGGGAACCCCACAGGCCTCTGACTTGGCTATTTCAGACTAACATTAACTGTATATGTCCGGTTTCCTCACGATGTTTTCCTTTCACCGTTGCCTGTGATTTCCAAGATAAACTTAGAAAGTACATATGAATTTGGAAAAATCACATTAGTACTAGCCCGGATTTGAACCCACGACCTCAAGCACGAGAGGCGAGGTCTTAGCCACTGGACCACCACGACACAATATCCGCTGATGTCAATGATGTCAGCAACAGCCCTGGTAAGCACAATGAAAGTATTCCCAAAACAATTAGTGCGTATGGGATACTCAGGTCTTCTTAAGTCTTTGACTACCTCAGTACATTGTGTGTGGAGACCTTACCCGTACCACATTATGCGTCGCAGACATAATTATATAGTACTTATATGTATGATGCACTACTATCAGACAGATACTTACATTGTTGAGTATCGGTTATTTACGTCACTTAAGATAGTCGCCCAAATACTTCCATTATATCTATGAATCCACACTACGGCCACAAAGATTATTCAGAAGACCATCATAATCCTACCCTAACCTAAGATTATTTAGAGTTGATCCAATCGTCTTCGAGCTTTCAACATTTAAAAGTCGACTTCCATGCACATTCAAACTTTTCTATCAACATCTGAGAGTCCACTTCCATGCACTTTCAAGCTTAACATTTCTTTAAAGATCAATCGTTTCTCCTCCGTATGAATTGTCCCTTCTCGACAGAAAAAAATTCTTTGAGTAATGACAATGATATTTTCCTTACTGCTCTGCTGTAAAGATCCTGATTCAAAATGAAGACTTGACTACTTTTCTATGGCTAAGCTTCAAAGGACCCCGTTAAAAGTGACTACAGTTGCGTTCCGATAGATTACTTGGTCTTGCACATGCAACCTTGGTAGCTGATAGCTCTTGGCACTGAACTCCAGTAACCTAAACAGAGATGTCCATCATATAGCGTCCTTACTCCTCACGTTATAAACACGATGGCATTTCAAGGGCAGAGGAAACGTAACTAAAGCATAAAACGTAACTAAAGCATAAACCAGCCGTTTACTTTACACTGTTTGTAAACAGTTTGAAAGGTATCGGAGCATCCCTAGCCATTTGTTTATTGGACAAGTCATTAATATTGTTTTAGCTTTGTTGTTTGTTTAAATTGTCCGTGGAAGTAAACAGATCAATAGTATGCAGAATAAATAGGTAGTCTTGTCAATGTTGGCGGCAATAGACCATTTACTTACGTCCTATAGACGTGTAGGATGAAGCAGTTTATTCAGCTGTTGTCAAGCAAATAGTTGAAGTCGACGGTAGGTACATAAGGCTTCTGACTCTTTCTTCTGGCTTTCTCTTCTGAGGCCTTAGGCATATTGTCAATCTATTAGCTATGGCGAAGGTCGAAATGCCAATGTGATGGATTGATCACGTGACGTTAGATAGAGTTTGGCAAACCCATACCGTTTTTTTCTTTTTTCCAATCGTCATAGCGTTGCTAGTGTCGCTACCGTTGATGGAATGTCACTTGGTCACTTGTCTAAACCCTCAGTTAATAGTCAAGGCTCCTTTGCCCAGAAAAGGCTAGCAAAACAAAAAGGTAATTCAGTTATCGCTTAACTTCGGGGAGCCATCTGTCCAATTGCCATCTGATTGATGTCAGAATCATCAAAATCGACCAACACGTTTGGTCTCTAGAACGCCATATAGGAATAAACATACATACATAGACTGATAAACACATTACCCTCCTTCGGCAGTCGGGTAAAAATATATGAGTTAGCTATAGAGTACACTTAGGAGAATACACAATACAGGCGTGATTTTATGACGAATGTGTTATGCTATACAATATTGTAATTTTTGGGCTATCATCAGTTCTGTACGAGCAAACCCGTTCATATCAATAGTTGCATTTTTATGCTGACATCGACGCGCAGCGAATGAATAAAAATGACACATTAGAGTAAAAAGTAGTAGTTGCATAGCATCGTTGTTGGGTTGACTCATTCGCCGCGGGTCGATCATCTAAAGTAACTTGATAGTGGTCAAGCGCGAGCCTACAGAATATAAAAAAAAACTTCTTTATTTTACAGGAATTGGAAATATCTAGCGATCTACATCTGTGACAACATTGCCTGAGCTATTGATTATCCAACGTTGAATAGTTCATGGTATTGACGGAGTAAAGGTTACTGTGAACTCTGGCAGTTACCTCCTATTACTAAGAAATGTCATTTTTAATCTACCTCTTAAAGTCTGCTTGTCTGTCTATAGCTGTGTTTTAATTGCAATGGGGTTTAGTATCTCCTTTTTCGAGCTTCATAAAGTAAGAGATGATCAAACCTGCTTTTTTTTTTCTTAACTCTAATCCCCGCCAACAAAATTGGCGCCTTAAGTGCTTAACCTCTATCATTCCGGTCAATCTTTCATGCCTCTCGTACATTCATTCTTCATACTAACTCTTTCTTTCAAACATCATCTTGCATTCTGTGGGTAAGAATCCCACTTTTATTACTCTAATCTAAGGGCATGATTTATTCATTATGAAAATAGGTGAAATACAAAAATATGTATAGTAAAAAGGTGCAATATATCACAGTTGAGCGGAATGCTGGTTATCACAGGTATACAGAAAAGGCGATTTATCACAGCAGTAGGTACAACATAAAATACAATTAGTAAATATATACATATATATATATAACATATTATATATATATACATAAATATATATAACATATTATATATATATACATAAATATATATATAACATATTAATAAATATCAAATATAGAACAGAGGAAGGAGAAGAATATTTAAAAAAAAGGAAATGCTCCTTAACCATTTTTTAAAATGAAGGTAATGTTTGCGCACGCCTTATCTCAATGTGGATTGCATAAGAATGCTTAATTTTAGGTTTTCCGATGATCTCAAGGACCGAGGTTCCCTTGGGATAAGGAAACACTTTTTACGCGGGCGAAGCCACTGCTAGCTAGTATAATTTCTGTTTCCAGTAAAAAATTCTCATTCCTTTAAAATGTCGTCCAAAAAAACAGAAACGCAACTGCCCCGTTTTGTAAATTGCTAACCAGTCGAAGCAGACTACTAAAAACCAGTTTCAAAATCTAGCCTTCTGATTTCTAATTCCTAACACGCAGTACTTCTATAGCCTAGTTACCAACGAGTAATTATAATAATGGTGAAAGTTCCATACAATTTTTGAGATTCAGTTGTGGATAGTAGAGAAGTCTCTTCTAGTGTCCACCCGTAGGCCGAAGCCGATTAATCGGCTTTCGCCGCAACCTTCGTATACTTGTTTCGCATAAGAAATTTGGCTACACGGTTAGCGCAGTGGTTGAGCGATCGGCTGCTGCGCTGCGTGTCGCGGGTTTGATTCCCGCACGGAATAAATATATGGTCTACAGATAGTCGTCCCGGATCTGGGTATTTGTGTGTGTTTAAATGTTTGTAAACGCACCCACTATACAGAAGAAATTCCTAGTGAAGCGAAAAGTAAAAAAAGACAGTTCAATAGTGACAACTTTTTTATTTTGTTTTTCATGTGGTTTTTAATTATTTTCTGGCGATGGCGACTGGCCGGCGCAACGGAGTATGACGCCTACGTGTTGCCTTTTCTATCGTGCTCTCGCGGAATCGTAACAGTTCGTTCAATAGGGTAGTTTACAAAAAATATCTATTTAGTCCGTCAGTTAGATAACCTAAAAATATTGGATATGTATTTTTATCTTTGTCACGTAAAGAAAAAATAACGACGATACAGTGCGTTGAAATATCAGGTGACGTCAAGGTATGCTACACTTTATACTGACAAAGTGACGTCACAAGCCCCCACTCCTGAACTTTGATGCGTTTTATGTTGGCCAAATTTTATTTGTTTGATAAAGCAAACAATACGTATCCAATATTATTTCATAATCTCACTGGCGGACTAAATAGAATTATCATTATTCATGAAATTAGGAAACATCCTAATTTCAGCACTTGCTATAAAACTTCGTTAGAAGCTTCGTTTTTGTCTGAAAATACCACCTTCGGCTTCGGCCAAATTGGGCCGAAGTCTTAAACCGAAGGTTCGCTCGGACACTAGTGGTTACTGATGGGCCATCTTCATGCTTTCTCTGAATTAGTGTGGACAGCGGCGCGTGACAGGTGTAAAGTGATTGATGAAAGCGTTGACTGCTTTTGTGTGTAGGTAAATTGGGTAGACGTTGTTGCTACGAGGAAGTCTGTTGAATCATTTCTTCTTTCATTAAACTTTTGGAAGAATAAAAAGCGGATTGGTTAGATCTTGTGAAAACTGCCAAAATATGTTTTAAAATTTGAAATAATCTCTCTCCTACTTTGATAAATGTTCGTTTCTTTTTTTAAATTTTGGTGTCACCTGGTGGTATGCAACGATATGATCAACGATGGAGGAACTTGCCTAGAATTAAACTATTCACTCTTGACTTAAAGATCTCTCTAGCTCTAGCTATGAGGAAACTCAAGCAGGGAATTCTATTCCTTTCGAATTTGGAAGACTTCGGTTTTAAAAGAAGGTTTCTTTTCATGATATGCAAATTTTGCCATCAAAATAAGGGTTTGCACAAAAATTGACCGCTCTTTATAATTCATAAAATCATTACATCAAAATTAAAAAATCAGAATCAATTTATTTTATTTCAACCCCTAAGGTACTTTTGAATTAACAGCAAAAAAAAACCTAGGAGTGCAATTCCCTGCCGGAGTCTGTATTGCCTGATAGCTACAACCTGGGAGTCTTCAAGTCAAGAGTGAATAGGTTTCTTCTAGGCAAGCGTGCTACATCGTTGACCACATCATCGATTACCATCAGGTGAGATAGTGGTCAAGCGCAAGCCAAGTCAAGCATCAATAAAAAAAAAACCAAGATAAAGCTAGTTGCACATTTACAAGCGTCAGTTGGTCTCTATGGAGAAAAACGTGCAAGACACTGCACGAACACTCTTTTCCATCAATAAGTTCTAATAACAAGTACCTATTTGGTTACATCATTCTTGTTGGAAAATTACATATATTTTAGAACGATGTAAAAAGACGTGCACGTAAAAGCGTCTACAGTAAAATAAACAACTTCAAAATGCAATAATTAATTAAAAACAAGCTGAGGCAACCAAGTTGTGACCCATCCTAACTGATGGCACCCATTCACGAACATGACGCATGGATTGGCACCTCTCAGCTCAACCATCACGTCTGTATCCCCCGAAAGGTTAAGCAGTGCTGCACTGCACACCCACATTTCGCCAGTTATGTTTTAGTCCCACGTAATAGGGGGCGACCCTATTGCCATCAATGAGAAATTCGAAATGAAGAAACCCGATACCACTTTGCCCGACCCCGGAATTAAACCCAGGACCTCACGTAATTCGTCGGCAGAAATAATAATCGGTCCACGGAAAGCAGGTTTTTCACTGGAATCATGTTGTGTTGTGTCAAATTGGTGTAACCTTTAGTCCTAAAGGTCAAATAAAATGAGGCTTCTTTTATGTAACCACCGTGCCCGATATGTGATGTAACCTCAAACTCAACATTTATTATTACGTCAACCCAATTGATCATTCTTTATTTTTGGACCTTCTGGTAGAACGGGTTTAGATCCCTAAAAAAGGTTGCCGTCATTCATAAGGTATATATACCTGTATTTATTTTTAAATAAAAAAACTTTGTCCACTTTGTTCTGTAGGAATTTCTCTTGTACCTACTGTGGGTACATTTACAAAAATTTAAGGCAATGCTTTTGCTGATTTATAATTCGGATTCGCGATTAAAGAGCAATTATTGCGCAAAACTCGCTATCGTTTTGCTCTTGCAAGATTCGTAAAAAGCCTGCCGGAACAACTCTCTGTTGAGCATTCAAATATTTTTTTCGTGCGGATATCAAACCCGCGACACACATTTCGGCAGACAATCGCTCAGCTACTACGCCAACTGTGCCCTCAATATACCCTACCCTACCTACCCTACTCTACCTACCTTACCCTACCTACCCTATCCTACCCTAACCTACCCTACCGTACCTACCCTAGCCTACCTACCCTACCCTACCCTAACTACCCTACTCTACCTACCTGCTACATCCAGGGCGCCAAAAAATTTCATTCAAATCGGTCCAGCCGTTTAGGAGGAGTTCTGTGACATACACACGCACAGTAGAATTATATATATAAAGATATAATAATTCAGTAAAGCTCATTGGTTCAGGGCGGTTACGCACTACACGTCCGTGTCCGTGATTTGAGTTCCGAATTCAAAATAATCTGAATTATGACTATGGCGGATAGAGTTCAGATGTATTTCGTAAGCTTCCCTACAAGAAATACTACGGCTACTTCGGAACCGAAATTTCACGGACACGGATCGGATGTAGTGCGTAACCAAGTCTTTTTATTTAATTTAGTCTATCAAGCTTCGGACTCGGTATCGAAGCCTTGCTACTGACCTAATCGCGAATCGATATTTACAGTTTTAAACTAGCGTAGTTATATTCCAGACGAAAATGTCAGAATGTATTTTGGTCGGCCTCCAGTCGAACCTGATTCAGCTGAGTACTAATGTTTTACATGGAGCGACTGCCTATCTGACCTCCACAACCCAGTAACTGGGTAACACGATACCTTTTGGCAAGATTGGTGTCAGATTTTTTGACTTCGGACAACCATAAGGGCGCGCGGTGGTCAAAGATCTTCAAATGACAGATGGGACCAACGGCTTAGCGTACTCAAGGGCCTTCCACCGTTTTAGTGCCGTAAAACGGTTACTTTCTAAAGCATACTCCTTAGTAACGGCTAGCTTAAAAGGTTTGAGAAAAAAAATTGTTTGTATTAATGTACATTATATTTGAAACAAGGTTTTTTCGTGTAACTGATAGTTTTGCTTTAAAAAAAAAATTAACAACACGATATTTTTTCACAACTTTTGGATACTTCTCCAAAATGACTTGGATGTTTAAAAATATTTTTACACAGAAAAATTGGCTGGAATTTCTACTTAACTGAAATAGCATATGTAAACCAAATAAATTTTTGCTAACAAAACTGTTCAAAAGGAGGTTCAATATTGATATTTTGGCTCCGAGCGGGCGCACGGCCAGTACTGCGTTAACATTGGGACGTATTCGCCTTAAAAAGATACATTTATTAAATGAAATCCCAACGTAAAAATTACATGTAAAAATACAAGTCTCGCAAAGCAGTTCTTCTACAGCAAAAAGTTGTGAGATCGAATGTAAAATCCAAGTTGGAGAAATTGCTCAGTAGATACCATAATAATTAGGTGACAAACAAAGAAATAAACCAACTTGGTTTTACTTAAGAGCTCGATATTATTATGTTATTCGGTTCTGGAAACTCGCGCATTGAAAATTCAAGCTTCTAGCTTTGTCCACAATGAAGTTACTGGGGGCCCAGGGGGGTCGAAAATGTCCTGAATGTCTTCGAGAAAAGGATAGTACGGCTTTGTTCGTTTGTGTTTGCTCGACTTGTTGGAGGCGGCACTGCCGTGCCCCAAGATATTTTTAAAAATTGTTTTCTTCAAACTCAGGGACTTTTGCACGACATTAAATTCCATTAATTAAAAAAATATATTAAAAATTGACAACTCCCAAACTAAGCCTGGGCCTGTAATTTGGGGGCTAGTGATTCAGCCATGGTATAATTTGCACAAAAATCCATGAGAGGTGTTGCTACATTTCCTAATGCTATGATCATATTAAAATTAATTGCAGCTTAATTAAGTTTCAAACCATTTTATGTTTTCTTTACAGCAGGAGCAAAGCCATCCCAATGGACAGTGAGAGCTTGGTGCTATGGAGGCGGCCCCTCACCACTCTGGAATACTTCTTCAAAGAACTGATTATATTGATCTCTACAGGAGTACAGAGGTATACAGCAATTCTATTTAAATTATAGTTGAGCTACTGTAAAGGAGCGTCCATACTGCGAGCATTCGGCCGCGAGCATTCACGTGGTCACAAAAACTCAAAAGTCAGGTGGACCAAAACCTAGGGAGCTACGCAGAAGTCTTTTGGATGCCTTCTCGCATCCAAAGGACTCCCTCGGTACGGGAGGCCTATGTCTAGCTGGGGACGTTATTCAATTGAAATGCTCTGGCGAACCAAATAAAGATAATGATTCAAGAACGGCGATTACGGCGCCACTGGCAAGGTTGTGCTCAGAGGTGAACGCATGCTCGCTGGGTCTACTATCCTTTAAATTACTCGGTCAAAATAATTGTGCATCTCCCCACAGCCACCCACCCGCGCGGCACTTTTGAATGTCATAAATTTAAATTTAAAAGTAATAATAATTGATTCTCCCGTCCATTCCGCAAAGTAGCTTGTTATGGAGTAGAAAGGACAAGAAACTAATTGAATAAAGAAATTTTGATTTTAAAATATTGCAAACATAGGTAAATTACCTAATTCAACAACAACGGAACAGTGTGCAAGTCAATTTCTTAAACAAAGGAGAAGAAAAAAAAAGTAAAGCATTACTATAATATAAATTAACCAGTTTGATTATGTCTACACTAAAGATTGCCCTATGGAGGAGTATATGGAGCAGTCGAACGTCAGAGTGACTTGACAGCGCCAAGTGCACATTCATTTTGACCAAGCAGTAGCTAGAGTTTTTGTTACTTTTGAAGTGCTCACAAATGCACCAAGAGAAATCTCGTTGTGATGGTTAAAGGACTTAATCCGGTTGTGGTTTGTTGCAGGTTATTAGCGTACAAATTGTTGGCGCTATCTATATTTATAGCTAGTTTAGGCACAGCTGTATCTTACTACGTTAGTGGCCCACACCAGCCTTATGTACAGGTAAATAATTATTTTTATTTATATGGATCAAGCGCGTTGAGCAAGCCCCGAGATCATTTTTCTTGTTTTGTTTGCATTTGAAGAGGCTTGCAGTGGGAAAATAATAGAATATTATAGACTATTTATCGAATAAGCATGGACATTATTATGTATTTTTACAAGCTTTTTATTAACTTGCAATGTATGTATGGATGTAACTGTGTTCGGGTCTTGATCAAATCTTGCAACTTAATTTTAAAGCAGTTATCCTCAACCGATTGAGATGACATATTGCATAAACGTTTGGTTTGGATGACAATGCACCGTAAGCTAAAAAGCTTGTTTAAAAAAAGTTTTTTTTATTTGGAAAAAAAATTCATTTACATTTACAAATAGTTATCTCATTGTTAGTTGGTCTAGTGATCTCAAGCGCTACTGCCGAGTATGAGGTCCTAAGTTCGATGCCCAGCAGCCGTATTGCGTAAGTGCGCAAAGAGTTTAAACTCTATCCAACCGACCAAATCGGCCAATCACACAAAACGGAAATCCACATCGCGTCATTCATGTGATTGGTCGATTTGGTCGGTTGGATAGAGTTTGAACTCTTTGCGCACTTACGCAATACGGCTGCAGGTCAGGCTATTTTTTTTTTTTAAATCTGGAATTTCTCCATAGCAACCCGCAGACGCAATAAGTGTGAGTGAATTCGGCGAGGCAAAGGGCAAAGAGTAGGAAAAATCGACCAATCGTATCCGAGACGAAAACGCGATGTGGATTTCCGTCTATGTGATTGGTCGATTGTTCAAAAGGTTTTTTTTTTGTTATACTGTTATTATTATGTTTTCTATTACCTGTTTTCAGTTAGTAATAAGCAGTTTAGCATGGTGGGGCTGGTGGGTGGTACTCGGCGTGTGCAGTTCTGTAGGTCTCGGCACGGGTCTACACACATTCCTTCTCTATCTGGGTCCACATATCGCGAGAGTCACATTAGCCGCGTACGAGTGTGGAGCGCTCAACTTTCCTGAGCCGCCTTATCCTAATGAGTGAGTAGTTCGAGCAAACTAGCTTAGCTTTAGTTTGATGTATATGTAATGTTGTCGTGAGTTGATTAATATGTCGCTGTAATTTTGAACAAAGTTGAGTATTATGTCGCTGTAATATTGACCAAAGTTGAGTATTATGTCGCTGTAATATTGACCAAATTGAGTATTATGTCGCTATACTTTAGAGAAAAGTTGAGTATGCTGTCACTGTAGTATTGCCCATAGTTGAGGATAATTTTGTCTCTATCATTGTCCTAAGTTGAGTATGATATCCGCATTTTATTGGTCCAAATAATTGTTATTGTAACTTTTAACATTGCTCATAGTCGAGTACTATGTGGACCGAAGTTGAGTATGATATTCCTGTAAAATTAAACTAAATTGAGCATCAAGTCCGTTTGACACAATCAAAGTTGAGTATTATGTAATGTCCCAATTACATATCTATATTTTCTATTCTTTTCCAGTATAATATGTCCCGCACAAATCGACCCGAACAACGTGGTAACGATATGGAACATAATGTCGAAAGTGCGCATCGAGTCCATGATGTGGGGCATTGGAACGGCCCTGGGCGAACTGCCGCCGTACTTCATGGCTCGGGCGGCCAGGCTGTCTGGCGGCGGAGTGGCCGAACTGGCTGCTAACGATGACTCCAGGACTGGCAGGTGAGCTTAAGGGCCTACATCCACTTCAGTGCCGTAATACGGTAACTTTCTAAAGCATACTCCTTAGTAACGGCTAGGTTAAAAGGTTTGAAAAAAATATATATTTATTATTGTTTCATGTACATTGTTTTTTTAAACATGGTTTTTTCGTGTAACAAATAGTTTTGCTTTAAAAAAATAATTAGCAACACGATATTTTTCGCCAAAACGACTTGGATGTTTAAAAATATTTTTACACAGAAAAATTGATGGCTGGATTTTCTTCATAACTGTCATAGCATATGTAAATCAAATAATATTTTGCAAACAAAACTGTTCAAAAGGAGGTTCAATATTGATATTTTCGCATCGAGCGGGCGCACGGCCAGCTGTGTTTACATTGGGGCGTATATATCGCCTTAACGACCCCGCTCCCGACACCGCTTCAAACGGAGATGCAACGAGCATAGATAAAATACCATCATATTATATTTCTTAAGATCTATGACCGTTCAAAATGAGGATTAATTCTTCTAAGACGGCTCATATTGGTCTCAATAAAAAGTTAGAGGTATCTGGATCCCAGGTCTTTGAACTTGAAATCACAAAGAGTACTTGTTCAATAATAACTTATAATTTTTTGCTATCCAATTTAAACGTCATCTTTTTTATAAAGTCATGAACATTAATTTCAAATGTCAGTATTAATAAGTTTTTGTTGTCTGAAGAAATGATGTATGATGGTCTGGTGTGCGTAATAGTTATTGTGAATATTTAAGATATAAAATGTTCTGATAGATTTGATAAGACAGGTTTCACTTGTTCTAAAAATATTTAAAGTAACTAAATTGTTTGCATTATAATATATGATTGTAAAAGTAATATCTGGAAGGTCTTATCCGATTGCAACAAAAAACTGTTACAGTATCGTTTAATATCGCCATTTGTTACTTACTTCTATCGCAATTGGACAACAAATTGCCTAGAAAATGTTCATTTTACACACAACTCGATAAGAAATCGGTGCATATCGCGCCATCTAGTGAGATTTATTTGAACCATATTTTCTTTCCTAGCGCTGGGACCTCGTGACGTAACTATCAATTCGGTTTTAGGCAGAATTTGAATATATCCACAAAGCATACGAAAATTAAAAATATTGCTGTGCGGCCTTCCTAGACATATCTCACTAGATGATCTCTAGCTTTCGACAGAGTCTGGTATGAAGTTTGGCTTTGTAAAATAAAAAAAGAATCTCCCATCAAACTACTTCATCTTCCTTAAGTCATATCTTAAAAACAGATACTTCTATGTCAAGCAAGGCGAGGATTCAACAAACCTCCACAAAACCTATGCAGGAGTGCCCCAAGGAAGCGTCCTTGGCCCGGCCTTGTACATGCTTTTCACTTCTGATCTGCCTATGACGGAAGGAGTTGTAATAGGCACCTTTGCTGATGATACAGCAGCCTTAGTTGTCCATGAAGATCAATTAAAAGCTAGCCACATGCTTCAAATCTGTTTGGATAACATCTCCGTAAGGCTAGATGTCTGGCGAATCATACCTAATAAAACAAAATCGGTTCTGATCACCTTTGCTTGGAGACATAATACTTGTTCCCCAGTAACGCTGCACAAGGTGCAAATTCTATAAGCAAAAGAAGCTAAATACCTTGGACTCTGTCTGGATAATCGCGAGTCGCAGAAACACATATTTCTACTGGCTCTTCAACAATCTCAGCTGTCGTTAGAAAATAAATTACTGTTATACAAGTGCATACTGAAATCTGTCTGGACTTACGGAATCAAGCGCTTGGGAACCGCCTCCAATTCAAACATCGAAATATTGCAGAGGTTCCAATCAAAGATGAAACTTTACAGTAATATAGCTTATACATCAGAATAACTCATCGACTATAATTTATCAAGATATTGGTACGCGGGCGGCAGTTAGTATTAAATAGGTAGAAATCACAATAAAGTTTTTTTACCAAAATTCACCGCAAAAAAAACCTCGGTTGTAATCTCCATCTTTCTTTTTCCAGAGCAAAACAAATGGTACAAAAGCTGGTCCAGAAGGTAGGCTTCGCGGGCATCCTGGCCTGCGCCTCAGTCCCCAACCCACTGTTCGACCTGGCCGGTCTGACGTGCGGCCACTTCCTGGTGCCCTTCTGGACCTTCTTCGGAGCCACGGTGCTGGGCAAGGCCGTCATCAAGATGCACATACAGAAGATGTTCGTTATCATCGCGTTCAATGAGACGCTGGTTGGGTGAGTAGACACTTTAATAGAACTGTGTGCTTATTCCGAGTTTTTTAACGTACTCACTCGTGATAATGTAAACGATCTCTTATGTCAATGTATGTATGTATAGTCACACCGGATCTTGGACCCTGCGCAATACATTTGTCGCATCGTCCTATCTCGCTTACTCTATGCAGTGTATTCGATGACAAACTGTTTCTTGCGCAATGGTTTGCAGAGCCTGCTTCAGAGACCCAAAAATCCGCTGTGACTACTATATGTATGTGCGTTCGGATCATATCTTGAAACTGAATTTTAAAGCAGTTATCTTCAACTGGTTAAGATGTAATTTTGCAAAAGTATTGTATTTGGATGACAATGCAAAATTTCGCGCACTCGTTTTCGTTCTAAATCATTTAAAGTGATATAATGTAATGATAATAGTGTGTATTCGTTGGCGCACTAGCTACTTAATCCCGCATCTATCCATTTCGCACGTGTTGTCGGATAATATAGCATGTATTTTAACCCTGCCCACAAAATAGTTCGTGCCGCCGGCTAGGGCACCCTTATACATAACTGACGAAATATTGGTGTGCATCACTGTCGAAATGTCTGACCCTTCGGTGAATACTGACCGGCGTGATGTTATGTTTATATGATAATAGCTTCTGCCAGCGGCTTCGCCCGCGTGAAATTTGTTTTCTTATCCGGAGGGAACATTAAACCGGGATAATAATTGCCTATGTGCTATTCCAGACTATAATCTATCTCCGTCACCCAGATCCGTGCAGCCGTTTGAGCGTGAAGAATTAACAAACATACAAAGACACACTCACAAACTTTCGCCTTTATAATATTAGTGTATAGCTTCTGCCAGCGGCTTCGCCGTTTTTTTTTATCTCAAGGAAACATTATACCAGGATGAAAAATAGCATATGTGCTATTCCAGACTATAATCTATCTCTGTGCCAAATTTAATCAAGATCCATTCAGCTGTTCTGGCATACATACAAAACAAACATACACCCATCCAAACTTCTACATTTCAAGATTTATGATATAACTAAACAATCAATTTTTGTTTCCAGCCAAGTCCTTTCCTGGGTAGAAAGGATACCTTACATCGGGCCAAAACTGGAAGCTCCTCTACTAGAGTTCCTTCGCAACCAAAAGGCTCGCCTACACAAAAACGATGCCGCCTCCCCCGCGGAGAACCAAGGCTCGGTGCTGTCCAGTTTGTTGGAGAAGTTTGTGCTGGCCATGGTGGTGTACTTCGTGGTGTCGATAGTCAACGCTCTGGCGCAGAACTACAGCAAGCGAGTCGGTAAGAAGAAGGGCAAGAAACGGGAATAGGGGCTGCGATCTGTCGGGCCGTTATGTGCTATCGGTATGTACATGTTTACTCAACTTACTAGTAAATTATGAGCAATTATGCCCGAAGAATTGCCAAGTGCCAAACTAAGGGCCCAATTCACCAAATAAACTAAACGCGATTAGTTCTACTAAACTCAATTTATGCAAATACAGCGTACTGATCGGTTGAGACTGCTGAGAAACTACCAATCAGAATGCTGTATTTGCATAAAGTGACTTTAGTTCGCGATTAGCTTCATTGGTGAAATCGGCCCTAAAGCGGCAGTGGGCGGGCACATTGCTTGCAGAACGGACGGTCGATGGAGCCGAAAAGCGTACCGATACGATCTACTTTACAAAAAAAAATATGCGTAAATATGGCAATATTTAAAAAAATACAGTCTTTAGCTTCAATAATCATTAATTTAGGGCCGGTTTCACCAATGAAACTACAAAACTCAGTTTATACAAATACAGCATTCTGATTGGTTGAGACTGCTGAGAAACTACTTTAGTTGAACTACTCGTGATTAGTTTCATTGGCGAAATCGGCCCTTTGAATGATGATTCGTTGGATTCTATTTGCCAACAGTTTTCATTATAGCAATATGCCCCATTTTTTTTTGCAAAAGCACGTGATTATCTATTTTAATAATAATACTAGCCTGTGATTTTCCTGCCGCAGAGCAATCGTCTCTTCTCATACAGAGAAGGCAAGAGCATAGATCACCACGCTTGCCCAAAATGGGTATTAACTATAAGTCCAGGTTTCCTCACGATATTTTCCTTCAGCATTGTCAATGATGTCCAAGAAAAACTTAGATAGAACATATTAATTTAAAAATATCACATTGGTGTAGTAGTCACAGGGGATCTTTGTGTCTCTGAAGTTAGCTGCAAGACCCTGCGAAGTTGCTACTTTAGTGTAACGGCCTGTTTCACCCGCTTACGTTTGTCGCATCGTCCTATCTCACTCTATGCAGTATACGAGTACTTGATGACAAACTGTTTCTTGCGCAATCGTTCGCAGAGCCTATTTCAGAGACACAAAGATCTGCTGTGACTACTATATTTGATTTGAAACCATTACCTCAAACAGGTCTTACAACAGGTCCTAGCCATTGGAGCCATTCATGTTTATCTATCTTTATAAATAATTACATTTCTTATTATTTCGTTTCCAGCGCGGCGGCGGGCATCAGAGCGCATGCGCCGGCGTCGGTAGTAGCGACCCCCTCGAGCGTGTTACACAGCATGTTGCACTAACGTGATACAGTAACACGCGACACGTTGCACCTGTACGTAACGCACCGTGTTACAACTAACAAATATCTACCTGCCGTTCTAATGGTGTTATGTTATGTATCATAATAAATAGTGTACATATTAGAAAAATGAAATTGAATATACCACAAAATGACTGGGCATTTTGTGGAATATCCAGTAATAACGCTTTGATCTTCTAACGCAATTGAAAAAGAACTCTCTAGAGAGCCATAGACAATATTTCCTCCAAAAAGGTTTCTGTGCTGTAGAACCATAGACTATATTTAAAAAAAAATGCTTCAAAAAGGTTTTAATACCTTACCAAAGAGCGTCGCCATTTTCAAAGGACGGTGGATACATAATACGCAATAATTTAGTTGTATATACTAGACTATGTATATAAGTTGCGTGAATACCTGTTTTTCTCTCAAAATCCAAAGTTGTCAACATTCTGACTTGATATTAGCAGAGGTGGCTATGGGCAGTTTTAGTATTATTCTAATAATAATAATAAACGGTCAGGCAAATGTGAGCATCCAAGTAAAGAGGGTCCAGTAGTGGGGTATTGAGTTTAGACTAGATTCGGTATCAAGAATAGTCACTTGATATTAAGGATTTAAAAAAATATTCAAAAACTGACACATTATTCTTTTATCATACGTTTGAAGTTGAAACTGTAGTAGTATGAAGGCAACTAAATGCCGAGAACTGGACCCTTTTAGCTTGTACGCCCATAAATAGTTATTGTAGGAAATCTTGTAATGGGGCATGGAAAATCAATAATGTTGGACTCAAAGGTACATATTCTACAAAGATATTCGACCATGAAGCTCTCAATTTAAAACTAGATTAAAGATAACTTGAAAGCAGCTCGTTAGTAACTCCGTCAAAGCTTTCCAAGATGGGCACGACCTACAGAAATGAAGACTGCGAATTAAAAGAACAGAGAGATAACTGTCAGGTCTGAGCGTCTTTCTGAACAGAATATGGACCTAAAAATCACCACAAATGATAATTCTATTTAGTCCGTCAGTGAAATTATCAAATAATATTGGACCCGTTTTTATTGCTTTACCTAATAAATAAAAACTCGCAAAAATAAAGCGCATCAAAGTTCAGGAGTGCTTGTGACGTCACTCTGTCAGTATGAAGTGTAGTACACCGTAACGTCACACGATATTTCAACGCATTGTATCGTCGTAACTTTATGTTTACGTTGCAAAAGAAAATATACTTGTACAATATTTGTAGATTATCTAACTGGCTGACTGAATAGATATTTTTGCCAACTACCCTACTGCCCTTAAAAAAATCTTATTATCAACAGCATCAACTTCTTACATTCATAAGTATATAAAAACAGCTATCGCCCGACCAATAACTCTTGCCTTTACAACAATAATGTAAATAAGTAGCGTTAATATATAATGTAACTAGCTAATTAACTAGCGAATATATAGTTACAACACCAATACATTAAAACTAAGCTAACTCTGAATACTTAAACGACACTTACCTTTAATATTGCCATTTCATTGGCATACAGCTAAGGAGTAGAATTCCATGCTGGAATCTGTATTTACTGATAGCTACAATCTAGTGGTCTTTAAGTCAAGAGTGAATAGGTTACTTGTAGGCTACCAGGTGAGACAGCGGTCAAACGCGAGCCCAAAATTAATTTTAAAAAAAGATTGTGACGAATTGAGAACCTCCTCCTTTTTTGAAGTCGGTTAGAAAAGGTTTTAACCTTTTTGTGCCGTAATTATCGAAACAAAAAGTGTGTCTCGCCTGCATCCACGTTTTAGGCACTCAAGAGGTTAAATGTCTTAAAGCGACATCTATGCGCGCAGATATGAACTACAAAAATTTCTGACGTCACACATGTCCTACATGGCGCAGTCAGAGTTCACCGCGCGATTTGAATATATACAACGGCAACCATCGGGAAGTTGTTCAACAGACAACAGTCTGGTTGGAGGATCCTCAGTTTTTAATTGAGGTGGCGGGACTTTACACCCTGTTTCGTAAACATATACTTCCACTGCAGGGCAGAAGCCTCTTCTCTTACAGAGAAGGCATTAGCATAAATCGCCACGCTTGATCTAGGCGAGTGTGCGATTTCTAAGGTATTCAATTAACTATAAGTCCAGGTTTCCTCGACATTTACCTTCACCTATGTCAGTAATATCCATGATAAACCGCAGAAGACGTTAAAAGTGTTTCTACCCCAACAATACACTTCAAGGTAAAAGACTTAGGCCGGTTACATTGCTCGACCGACCGTCAGTTCGTACATTCCGTCCTGACCGTAGATATTATCCGACCGTCGGTTTGTACCATTCAGTGCTCTCCTGACCAACAAACTGACCGGACTAGTACATTGCCGTCCTAAGTATCGCTATCTGCAAAAATCATGTTATGACTTAAGAGCTATAGACTAAAAAAAACCGTGAAGTAATAAAAATCAATTCTTTTTTTTGTTGATTACGACCTTAAAGAGGAATTAAAAACTCGAAATGGCGAACTCTGTACTCATCCGTGCGGTCAGTCCATCGATCGGTGCAGCACTGAACGCGTTCTTTTGTTTTCATATCGCGTCACTCGACCGATGCACGCATGCGGATGCCCTCGACCGACAGTCCCCGTACGCAGTGCGTAGCAATATACGCGTGCGTACTGTCAGTCCAGCACTGTAACGACTTATAAATTATAAATGACAAGCGCGACCGACGTGCGCACCAACGGTCGGTCGAACACTGTAACCGGCCTTACCAATAGTAAGTGTTTAAGTATTCTGGGGATAGATAAATGAGTGACTAGCTTTAGCTTAGGTGCTCAATTTTAGCCTCTAATATTTTTTGGCATCTCTGGTCTAATATTTCTCAACTTGTATTGGAAGCAGTGACTATCGGTATTCCTTGTGTTGTGGTAATACAAAATGTCGTACCCTCAATTATAATAAATAAGATCTGTTCTATCTACCCCAACTGGCTATCCCAATGAGTTGGGATACATGGGTTTTTTTTTACTTTTTCCAACATTGCTAGAAATTTCATAAGAAATAAGCAATAGGTACACCTTTGTACTTTATTGTCTTGATGTGTTTTCTGTGTACATTAATTATAAAATAAATAAATAGCTAAAGTATAGTTTTGCAGAAAAAAAAACATTTTTCATTCATTAACTTTTTTTTATAAACAAAACGTCAATCTTAGTAAGCTTCAAACTAACAAAAACTAAATATTTTAATCACATTTTCTGTATAAAAACAAAACAAAATTCCATTTTTGGAAGAGTGGAAAATATCCATGTATTCCAACTGATTGCGATATATGGAACAAAGTATTCATAAATAAAATTACTCTATTAACAGAATAATCTGGATAGTTTTCCTTAAGGCGGCTTGCGGTAGGAGATGCCTATTAGAAATAGTCACATCACGAAAAGACGTTATGTCCAATCTCGACTCGTTCGGCGTAGTTCGGGTATTATCGACAAGCGCTGGCCGCCATACTTGTTTACTTCATGTTTTAAATGTGACATTTAACCATATCAAAATACTTGCCGAGTTGAAGAGTAAGGTCGTTTGTTCACCAGCCACCGCACGACACGATTTGCGGTCACGTTTTTTTAACACACGACACTCTGCATTTGGTCTGTCGTCCGTTCGTTTGTTAACAAGACACGATTCTGCAACGACACTGTAGTGCACTTGTATTGTTTTATAAGCGCGTGAGTAACGAACCACACGTAAACCGTGCGGTGCGGTGTGTCGTGTCGTAGACAAGAGCATACGTTCGTTTTTACGACACGCAAAATGTGGTCACGATTCAGAGCTCCATATATTGGACCGTTTGTTCATTGCACGACACCGCACCACACGCGACACCATTTGCGTAAATTTTGCGGTGTCGTGTGATCCGTTGTGAACAAACGGCCTAAGCGTGAGGAACTTCGTTCCTGACGGGTGTCGCCCGACCGTTTTTTTACACCAATTTGTCAAGTCTAGGTGAATCTTATCATCATATTTCATATCAACTCGAAAACAATAAAGAATTATTTTATTTCACAGATTTTAGAAAGGACTTATGCTGTTTGTCAAATAATACTACACTCAGCAATACTGTTTGATGAATAGGTAAAATGTGTGTTACATTTTATTTCATGTGATTATATAACAATTCCAAAAAAATAACGTTTGGTGCTGTTCCTAATTTGTCTCCCGTTATTTTGAGTAAGGTTTACACCTAGTCCGCGGTAGATGTTATGTTATAATGTTTATTATTTATTTTTCACGTACATTAATATTGTTTATTGCTTTGTATTTACGCAATGGAAGGGCTAGCTTGGTGTTCTTTATTATTTGACGATATTTAGGAGAAGTTTTGATATAAATGAATGCTTTTTAATAAATAGATGAAGTTATTAGGTTTGAAATATAATGTATTCTCAGATTAATTTATAAAATACTAGTTGTTCCTCGCAGCTTCACTCCCGTGTCACACCCCACAGGACCGGTTTCGGGATATAAAATAGCCTATGTTTGCCTACTGGTGAAAGAATTTTTAAATTCGGTTTAGTAGTTTTATTCGCAATTTCCAACTTATTCAGGCATACATTTATAACAAAACCTCTTTCGAATCGTCATAATGTCTAGACCACTTAGACCCATTTAATATATTAAGGATTTACGATTGAAAGACATTTTTGTATCTCGTGTTTATAAGGATGGTTAATGATAAGTAGATAAATGATGTCCAGTATTAAAATTAAGGACTTTTTAATTTTAATAGGAATGAATTCATTGTGTAAGTTTTCAGAGGTCGCATTCCTTCTATGTAGACAGTTTTTAAATTACAGTTTGATAAATTTAAATGATATAGTTGATATTGGGTTTGTGAAATGCTGATTATTCTGACTATATTTTCACTCTTAGAAAATGTCATATACTAAATGGCCGATTTAACTGTGCACTTGGCGATTAAATGTCACTGACGGCATGTTACTGCTAATGCAAGCCTAAACCAAATAATACTTTTATATAGTGATAACGTCAAAATGTATGGCAATGACATTACCTTCAGATGGGGTGAATGGAAGTCGCGGGAGGAATAGAAAGAAAACTTTGAAAGGAATTTTCTCTTTAATACCACATTTTTATTACTTACAATGCAACTGTTTATTAAAATTGATTTTTTTTTTTATTATTCATTATTTATTTAGGGACATTTATCGCAATGCGTATGTCAGTCCCATCGTTTCCTAAATACAAATAACATACATACATAACTTATATCAGGGCCATGAACTTGAACAGACTCTTCGCATCATCACTATTTGGCCTAGACAAAATGTTGTGAAATGTGCCTACTTCAAATTTGTTCAATCTCAAGACCCTAAAGAGGTCATTTCTCTCAGACTCATACCGAACACATTCCATCAATAAGTGGTGCAGGTCTTCAAAATTGGTTTAAAAATAAGAGTTTTTAAATGCTGCTAGTAATATTGAAATAACTTGTAAAATCCTTTTCAAAGTTTTGTTTATATTCCTCCCGCGTCTTCTATTCACCCTGTTATGTGGTACCTGCGGAAAGTACCACGTTATATCACGCGCCACTGCGATCGAAGTGTTTTAACTCGGAACTCGTAAGCGACGAGTATTACACGGCGCTTTAAACTCTTCTTTCCGCGAATTTCCAGTGTCGCCGCTCATGTTCAGTTCCGTAGCGATAGCGGAAAATATTTTGTCTAGGCCCCCTGATGTGAATGGAGAACGGCTGCCTACTTGCGCAAGTGAATTCCATCAATCGATCAATCATCGCGTCTTTCATCTCGCATGTGATTGGTCTATTGACAGAGGTCAAACCCTTTGCCTGGTTGAATTCACTTACGCAGCTTAGGCTGCGGGAAAGGGGTCGCATTCCACCGAGGTGCACAGTTAGGTCAAACGCGTTAAAGATCTTAGATTTTCTCTTTGAATCTTCTCACTCTATTTTACTCAACTTTTAGAAATACCTATTACCTACTAATACTCATCTGGTGTTTCTCTATAAGCATATAAAACGCATTGCTGAATGACAATTTAAGAGAGAATATCTTTCTCAAAATGTTAACTTAAAAATAATTTGCATTTCATTGAAACCTAGTTAATAACATTGTGGGTAATTTTATGAATTAAAAATAGCAGTGTGCAAATCTATCTATTGTCTATACTCTCTGTAGTTTTGTGGATTTGATAAATTATAGGTCTCAAATTCTGCTAAGTTATTTCTTAGAACTATTTTTTTAATTTAGTTTTACTTTGTTAGTTCACCTGTGATTGTAGAGCTCACGAGGTTTCAAATTTTATGCACGTTTTAGTTTTCACCTTACTAAAATATAGACAAGAAATATAGCATTTTTGCCTATACACAATAGGTTACCTTATGCACAAGTTTTATAAAATCTATCGGTAATGGATACAATGAAAAAATTTGCAGAATTCACGTGCTTTTTTACCCGACTGCCGAAGGGGGTTATTCACTTATAATAATGTATCCAACCATGGTGCCAAATACAGAATATTTAAGTAACTATTATCATCAAGCTTAAATCCCTTTCTTTGAAAGTAGAAATAATAGTCTTTCTTAATATGTAGATTTTTAGCAGAATTTGAACCTAAAACTAAAACTCTAGTGACATTCATTTAAAATTGTTCATATTTTAATAGTTTATTTAAAATCTACATTCTTTTAAGTATGCTTTATGCTACATTCCACATTATTCTAGTTTCTTAAAGTTTGTTATCAAATAAAATTTAATTTTGTGAACTTCCAAAAATTGGTGTCTAACTTTCAAAAATTGGCTGAAAACAGGGTAGGCTTGAAAAGGCCAGTTTATATAAAGTTAAAAAAGAAAATATTTATTCATACCAACGTCCTGGCCATTAATTTCAGAATAATATCTCCTTAGTAATACCAGCCACTGCCATAGATACACAAAATGTTGCAAAAGTTACAAATTTATTTGTAATTTTTATTATCAGTGATTACCTAAAGCAGGATTGTTTTTATTAGTCTGTTGTAATAATGTTTTATTTTTCCTCAAATTGTGAATAAAGAGAGTGTATTCGTATATTATCGTAGTTTGTACAGTCATGTGGAGTGGTACGTTAGTACAAAATATTGCTTATTTTTTGTAAGTTTGAGGTTTCATACTCACAAAGCAATAAATGAATGTTCACGAACTGGTGTTTTATTTTCAGACCATAGTATTGTAAGGTAATTTTTCTTACTCACCAACATACCCAGTGGTAGAAAATGCATGACTAATAGGGATGGTTTCGCATGATATATTGATTATTGTCTTCTCAACTAATCTAATCTTCTCACAAACACAGTCTGTCACTAAAGGTTCTTGATGAATATTATTAAAAAGGGATACATATACCCTTAAGATTCAACACTGAAAATATGGTGTCTCAAACAGCATCGTGCGTGCAGTCGGCAAGCTTTTCTGCTTCAGGGATGCCAACACTCGCCCTAGAGTGACTGATATCAGTTCTCGAGATTATCAGTCCCGCGTCACAGAGCGTATCGACTTCATGAAGCAGAAGATCTATGCATGGGCAAACCGTTTTCGTCGGTACAAGCGGCGAATGGAGCGATACACACAGAGTCGTACATTCTAGAACAACGAAAGATGGGTTTATAGGGCTTGGGAACAACCCGACCAAGGTGTGACAGATACGCGTCTACCAGATGATGACGCCATGTATTCGTTCTGGCGCATGGTGCCTGAGCGTGACTGGACTCGGGAGGTCGAACAAGCGTGCGATCCGATACCACAAATAGGGGCAATTACCATCAGTCCCCAAGATGTAGCTCGTGCAGTCCTACCGTTGACTAACTGGAAATCTCCAGGGCCGGACGGACTGCACAACTTTTGGATTAAATGGTTCCAAAGCTCGCACGCTCGTTTAGCTATTCAGTTCCAGTCTTCCTTAGAGTCAGGATCGCTGCCCCAGTTCCTAACGACAGGAATAACCCACCTGCTCCACACATGGAATATTTCAGAGCGATAGTCTGAGTCCACTGTGGTTTTGTTTAGCCCTGAACCCTCTTAGTACACTGTTGGAGGGTTCGGGCCTGGGCTATCGGTTGAGAAGAGGAGGTCAGGTCATATCTCACCTCCTTTACATGGATGATCTGAAGCACTTTGCCCCCAACAACTTGCAACTGATGAAGCTACTGTAGGTTACAGAAACCTTTAGTGACGCCATCAGGATGGGATTTGGTGTGGACAAATGTGCAGTCATGCATGTAAAGTGAGGGGAGATTATGGAATCCATGGGAATACAACTCTCGGATTCCATACACCTTCGATCCCTTTCTTTAACTGAAATTTACAAGTATTTGGGTATGTCGGCATCAATGCTACTGATGTGAACCAGTCTTTAAAGACGCGTTTCTTTGGCCGCCTGAAAAAAGTACTAAATAGTCTTTTATCAGGCGGGAACAAGGTGCGCGCCTTCAACGGCTGGGTCATGCCGATCTTGATATATTCTTTCGGCATACTCAAATGGACTCGGACAGAACTTGACGCCCTAAATAGGAGAGTCCGCACATTGCTTACCGCAAATCGTATGCATCACCCACGATCATCAGTTATGAGACTGTATATCCCGCGGAAGTGCGGAGGTCGTGGCTTTTTAAATGCTAAGACCCTGCACAACCGCGAGGTATGCAGTCTTAGGGAATACTTCCAGGCCGCCGACGTGGGTATGCATCGAGAAGTGGTAGCGGTGGACAAGGGCCTTACCCCGCTCTCCTTGGCTAACGAGAACTGGCGCAAACCTATAGTATTAGATACTAATGACCGCAGGGAGGTATGACAAAGCAAAGAGCTTCACGGATGCTTCTACCGGGTCCTACATGGGCCCGATGTAGATTTTTTAGCGTCCGTGGCCTGGCTGCGATTTGGTGACCTTTTCGGGGCAACCGAAGCTTTTATATTTGCAATTATGGACGAAGTTATGTTGACGAACAACTACCGGCAATACATTGTGAAGGACGGCACAGTTGACATCTGTCGGGCATGTCACCGGCCGGGGGAATCTATCCGTAACATTATTTCCGGTTATTCTAGTCTGGCTAACGGTGTCTATTTGCATAGACACAACCTTGTAGCCAGGATTATCCATCAGCAACTTGCTCTCAAATACAATCTTGTGGAATCGGAAGTGCCTTACTTTAGGTATGTGCCCGACCCAGTTCTCGAAAATGGCAATGTCACGTTGTATTGGGATCGGTCTATCATCACTGACAGTACTATTGTTGCCAATAAGCCTGACATAGTGGTGATAGACCGACTAGAGCGTCGCGCAATGATTGTTGATATAGCGGTCCGCTATGACGAGAACGATGAAGGCTGAGAGAGATAAGAAAAGCAAGTATCTTGATCTGGCTCGCGAGGTTGTCGACAAGTGGGATGTGAATACAGCAGTCATTGTGCCAATAGTCATGACGGCCAATGGCATAATAGCCAAGAGCCTCGACGAACATCTGAGGAGGCTCTCGTTGGGCAGCTGGTTCAAGGGCTTGATCTTACTAAATATTAGGATCACAGAGTGTCATATGGATTATAATTACATGGTTTAATGCGAATTCTTTATGTTACGGTTTTTGAAAGCATTTGTTTTGGTTTTAACTTCACAGTGTGTTTAAAAAACCCAGAGATAACACTGTCACTTAGTTATTAGTTAATGTTGTAACAGTTCACTTATTTTTATACACTTCACTTTGGATGTAGGTAGATGGCGCTGCGTCTAGTCGGATGAAAAAAACGCCCCGTGTTAAAATTACGCTAATGTATTTCACATTTGTATTGTTTACCCCCAGTGTGAACACGAATATGTTTAGTTAAATTAAACTTTTGAGTAAAACTAATCTGACATATTTAACATGTGTAAGGTTTATGCCCAGTATGTACATGGATATGCCTTGTTAAATAATACTTTTCTGAAAAACTACGCTGATAAATATCACATTTGTAAGGTTTATCCTCCGTGTTTACATGAATTTGCCTTGTTAAATGATTCTTTTGTACGTATGAGCACGAATATGCTTCGTTAAGTTAAACTTTTGAGTAAAACTAATCTGACATATTTCACATTTGTAAGGTTTATCCTCCGTGTGTACACGAATATGCATAGATAAATTAGACTTGTATAAAAAACAACGCCAACATATTTCACATTTGTAAGTTTTATCCCCAGTGTGTACACGAATATGCCTTGTTAAATTACACTTTTGATTAAAACTACGCTCACAAATATCACATCTATAAGGTTTACTGCCAGTATGTACACGAATATGCTTTGATAAATTAGTCTTGTCTGAAAAACTACGGTGACATGTATCACATTTGTAAGGTTTATACCCAGTGTGAACACGAATATGCGTCGTTAAATTAAACTTTTGAGCAAAACTGCGGTGACATATTTCAAATTTGTAAGGTTTATGCCCAGTATGTACATGGATATGCCTTGTTAAAATATACATTGCTGAAAAACCTTGCTGACAAATATCACATTTGTAAGGTTTATTCCCAGTGTGAGCACGAATATGCTTCGTTAAATTAAACTTTTGAGCAAAACTGCGGTGACAAATATCACATTTGTAAGGTTTATTCCCAGTGTGAGCACGAATATGCTTCGTTAAATTAAACTTTTGAGTAAAACTTAGCTGACATATTTCACATTTGTAAGGTTTATCCTCCGTGTTTACATGAATATGCCTTGTTAAATGATTCTTTTGAATAAAACTACGATGACATATATCACATTTGTATGGTTTATCCCCAGTGTGTACACGAATATGTCTGGTGAAAGCAACCTTTTCAGTAAAACTATTCTGACATATTTCACACTTGTATGGTTTATCTCCAGTGTGAACACGGATATGCATTGTTAAAGCAACCTTTTCATTAAAACTACGCTTACAAATATCACATTTGTACGGCATTTCTTTAATAGATAATTTTCGAAGTATACTTGCATTAACACTGTCCATACGTTGGTTACTATTATCACGACAATTCGTTTCCACAACAGTATTATTAACCTTAGGTTTAGTATTATTCAAGTATGGTTGTTTAATTTTCTTTTGCTGGGATGTAATTGTATCTTCCACTTTTGGTCTTTGTAGGGCTACTTTTTGTTTCTTCGCAACTGATGCCCCTGTAATTACAAATCTGGTAAGAACAGAAGTCTAGTTTGTTTGGTGAAAGACTAATCGAACATGTGAAAAGATTTCAAATAATAGGGATTTGAATTAATCGCACGAGAAGAAAAGAAGCGAAGAGCAGAGAAGCTTCTGATGAAATTAAGTCCTACTTATTCTACTTCAGTATAAACTAATAGTCATTAACAATAACAATTCAATCATGCTTTGAAGGCTTAGCACATTTGGATGCAACTTGGCACATGGGGAACCTGACCTGGGAACTGGTAAGTACTAAAGTCCAGTTGGATTGGTGAATGTAGAATTTATCAAAATAAAAGGGGGATGAAGTTTCAGACTTGGGTATCCACGCTTACACCGATGTGATAAAAGCGGAGGAAAGGGACTTACGTACCTGAGAAAATTTTATATAAGGGCAGAAGAGGAAGTGAAAGTTGAACAAAGGGACTTTTGATGGTATGCGCAAGTATCCACTTTACCTGCCCGAATGAATTTAACTTTTAGCATGGAAACCCCATAACACTAATAAAAGCTTTTAAGCAAATCAAGATCAAACCGACCGAAGATATATGGGGAATGTCCATCAAAGCTTGTACCTCCATAATTCAGACTATAGCGCCGTACTTTGCTTTAATTTTTAATGTGTGGATCAAGGAGTCTTTTCGGATCTAATGAAATATAGAAAGGAGACATTGAGTTAATTTTTATTCTGCAAAAACGACCCATCAGAGCGATATACAATCTTCGCCGGCGCGATTCTCTAAGGGAAATGTTTAAGAACATTAACATCAAGACGGTTCCTTGTCAATATATTTATGAAAACATCATGTACGTGAGAATTTACATATTTTTAGTAAAAACCGCGACAGACATAATCACGTTACTAGAAATAGGGTCCAACTAGTTCAACCAGGTTTCAGACTGGCTAAAGAAGCCTCATCTTTCATGGGGTACTGTACAAAATGTTACAATAAAATTGAGAACTATCTAGAACTAAATGAGACGAAATTTAAAACTTGCACACTATGCAGGTAGGCATATTATAAATTGGGGAATTACATCACTGATACAAATGCTTGGCTCAATGCTAGTCCTGCTCCACAACTACTAGGGCGCAAAAACAAGTGATATGCAGAAAATTATTGTTTTGAAGTATTATTGAACCTACTGAAGACTGTATAAATATATTTGTATTGTATAAACTCAATCTCTTTTAGTATTATATAACTGCACAGCACGTATGTGAGTACTATGTACCCAAACCTAAATCTACCATTTACCGGGCAGTTGAGTGTTCTCACAAATGTCTCTCTGTTGGTGGTACGTGTGACGGATGATTCGGTTCCCTTCATGATGGTTGAGCTGGGTGGAGCAGATTCATGCGTCATGTTCGTAAACGGGCGCCGTCAATTGGCATTGGTCATCACTTAACTGCTTCGGATGTTAATGTTTTTCTAGTACCTATTATATAATTGCACAGTACATGTGTAATACTTACTTGTTTTAATGCTTTATACCCAGTGCGTAGTGCTATTCTGGGTGCATAGTTCTCATATATATGAATTTACTAGCTGACACCCGCGGCTTCGCTCCCGTCAACTGGCTATCTATCTACCTACTTCTACCTACCCTACAAACAAACAAACATACAAACTCTTCAGCTTTATAATATTAGTATAGATTTTGATAAAACTCCTTCGCAAATGAACAAATTTGATTACCATAAATAAAGGTTATATTGACTCAATCTTAAAAGATAGGCATAAGCCGTCGGGGACTTTTTTTTAGAACTTTTAAGGAGGAACAATTCCATCATACATGATATTTGCGTAACTTAAACGGTTTACGCAGCGCACGCAACTGAAGCTTTCAAGAAGGAATAAATTTTCACGTTTTTGCATCTTTTTTCATTTATGCTCCGCTACTATTGGTCGTAGCGTGATGTTATATAGCCTTCCTCGATAAATAGACTATCCAACACAAAAATAATTTTTCAATTCCAACCAGTAGTGCCTGAGATTAGCGCATTCAAACAAACTCTTCAGCTTCTTTATATTAGTATATATATACATATAGATTATGTATGTACTTATATAAATTTTGTATAACAATTTTTTTTTTAAAGAGTAAGTATGGAGTTTCTTGTGCATTCTTCTCAATAACAAGCTACTTTTCCGAATGCACGCACGGTAGAAAAATATTTTATTACTTGTAAATTTTAACTGTTGACGTTCAAAAGTGCCGCTTAAAGTAAATAAGTGGCCTAGTTGAAATAAATATATTTGACTTTCAATTCATATAATTATTTGGTTGAGTGTTAACCCTTGGGAGGCAATAGTCATACTCTCCCACGGTGACCAACCGGCTTGAGGAGGAAAAGAGGCTCTGCTTGGGCGTTTTTTTTGTCCTTCGTTTGTTTTAGTTCGTTTTGGTGTCTGTGTGTCTGGTTTTTATGTTCGACATTCGCAAATTTAAAGAGATATTTGCTGTCTTGCTTTTCTTCTGGATCTGTTTAACCTCACCGTCTTCTGTGTTCATGACTACATTTACTTCAGCAGATTGTGATAGGTTTCTCTTTTGCAGGCGTATATTTTTCGTTTCTGCTGACTTCTTTTCCAGAGTTATTATTTTATCGTAACGGAGAGCAATCTTTTTTCCAGCTTCTAGTTCACGTAGTAGTTCTTCTTGCAGTTGTTGCCGTTTTTCTAGTACATGAATAGGATGGTCTTCTTTCACATATATCGCTAATCGGATAAGTCACTTATTAGTGAGTCTTCAAGCTTCTTTTTATTATTCAATACATCTAGTTTGTCTCCCACGGTATCTAACACGACGAACGACGGTCTGGTTTTGTCCTTCATCTTACCCAATCTCCTCACTTCTACTATTTCTCCTCTTTCGCAAGTTATTCCAAGGTTTTCGTTATGTTGTCGAATATTTTGTTCAGTAACCCGTCGTAGTTGCGTTCCGACTCTTCAACTCCAATGAACACTAGATTTTTCTTTCTTATTTGCTTTTCTAGTCGAGTTTTGTTCTCTAATTCTTTGGTTCTTACTTAATTCGATTTGCCTAAACTTTTCATTTATGTTGCTATTAATTGAATTGTTTATACTCGTCTTCATGTTTTTCATCTCTTGTTTTTGATCTGCAAGAACGTTTCTCATCGCTTGTTTTTAATCTACAAGATCATTTTATTATTGTTTTAAAATTTCCACCATTCCTTTCATGTTTGTTGAACGTAATTTACTTTGTATGATTTTGTAATTATAATTGTTGTAGTTACTGCCCTCTTGCGCCTGATAGCGGTACTAAATTTACTTCTGTCGTTATTTCAATTATGTAGATTAAAAGTTCCACTATTCGAAATTTACGAAAAGCGAGTATTGCTCGGAGTAAGGTTTGAACTCGCAAGCACTTGTGCGACGCAAATAATAGGCAAAAGTAGTTGGCTGTTTTAACCACTAGGCCAACTATGTAATACGTTTATGTGTCGTATTTTTGTAGTACTAGTTGCGCCAAGGTTCAAAATTAGTTTTTGCGGCAGTTTAAAGTTCAAATATACTTTTTTTAGTGATGGTTGAGCTTTAAAAATACTGTAATATCACTTGTTTTCACTTAGTCTTTGTTATTATTACACTTATTACTAAGTATTAGGATCACAGAGTGTCTTATAGATTATAATAACATGGTTTAATGCGATTATTATTATTATTAATGTTTATGTTACGGTTTTTCACAATAATAGTTTTGGTTTTAACTTCACAGTTTGTGTATAAAACCCGGAGATATATTTTTTAAAGAGAAAAATTTTGTAATTGTTCACTTATTTTTATTCACTCCACATCGGATGTAGGTAGATGGCGCTGCGTCTAGCCAGACATAAAAAAATCGCTGTGTTAATTTATTATATGTTTAAAAATACTATTAGTGTTCAGTAAAATTAGCAGACATATTTCACATTTGTATAGTTTATCCCCAGTGTGAACACGAATTTGTTTCATTAAATTAAACTTTTTAGTAAAACTAAACTGACATATTTAACATGTGTATAAAACCCACTAACGTGTGTAAGATTTATCCCCCGTGTGTGCACGAATATACATTGATAAATTAGCCTTGCCTGAAAAACTACGCTGACATATTTAACATTTGTAAGATTTATCCCCAGTGTGTACACGAATATGCCTTGTTAAATTACTCTTTTTATTAAAACTACGCTCACAAATATCACATTTGTAAGGTTTATCGCCAGTATGTACACGAATATGCTTTGATAAATTAGTCTTGTCTAAAAAACTAAGGTAACATATATTACATTTGTAAGGTTTATCCCCAGTGTGAATACGGAAATGCATAGTTAAATTAAACTTTCGAGCAAAACGACGCTGACATATGTCACATTTGTAGGGTTTATGCCCAGTGTGTACACGGCTATGCCTTGTTAAATCACACTTTGCTAAAAAACTACGCTGACAAATATCACATTTGAAGGGTTTATCCCCAGTGTGAGCACGAATATGCTTCGTTAAATTAATCTTTTGAGTAAAACTAAGCTGACATATTTCACATTTGTAAGGTTTATCCCCCGTGTGTACACGAATATGCACTGATAAATTAGACTTGTATGTAAAACTGCGCTGACATATGTCACATTTGTAACGTTTATCCCCAGTGTGAACACGAATATGCCTTGTTAAAGCAACCTTTTCAGTAAAACTATGCTGACATATTTCACATTTGTAAGGTTTATCCCCGTCCATACGTTGGTTACTATTATCACGACAATTCGTTTCCACAACAGTATTATTAAACTTAGGTTTAGTATAATTCGAGTGTGGTTGTTCAGTTTTCTTTTGCTGGGCTGTAATTGTATCTTCGACTTTTGGTCTTCGTATGGCTACTTTTGGTTTTTTCGCAACGGATGCCCCTGTAATTATAAATCTGGTAAGAACTGAAGTCTAGTTTGTTTGGTGAAAGACGACACGAACGTGTGACACGATTTAAAATAATAGGGATTTGAATTAATCGCAAAAGAGGAGAAAAGAAGCAAAGAGCAGAAAAGATTCCGAAGAAATTAAAGCCTACATCTTTAGTCTTTTTTAATATTATTGATAGGCTCGCTCTTGACCACTGTCTCACCTGATGGTAAGCGATGATGTGTTCGACGATGTAGCACGCTTACCTAGAAGAAACCTATTCACTCTTGACTTAAAGACTCCTAGGTTGTAGCTATCAGGAAATACACACTCGGGCAGAGAATTCTACTCTTTAACTGTACGCATAATAAAAGTATTCCCAAAACGTTTGGTGCGTATGGATGGGATCTGTACCATGTACCGAAAACGCTTCGCCGTAAGTCTTGTAGTTCGATGATGGAACGGGCTCGGAGGAATTAGTTCATGCAATTCTATTCATTCTCCGGGACTTCGTCGAGCTTCATTGCCTCGGCGCTTTCTAGTGATCGCCACTGTTGATTCTGGCGTTCAGGAGTTGCAGTGCTTTGGGAATAGTGTAAAAAAATAAAAAAAAATCATCCAATCGCAAACTCCCCGAAATGAAACCTATAAAAAACTGACAGACTTGGCGCCGATTTTCAAGGCTCTGGAGCCAAGACTCGACCAGTAACTCATTGCCGATGAGCCTCTTAGACCATTTTTCGATCGACTCTAGTGCAACCAGCTGGTACTTGGCAGATCCGTCCCGTAGATGAGAGCAGTACTCCATGCATGACCGAACTTGCGCTTGATAAAAGTTGAACAACTGTTCTGGCGTGAAGTACCGTCTCACCTTTGCAAGGATCCCCAACCTTTTGGCAGCCAGTTGAGCTATTGCCTCAATTAATGGGCCAAAATTGAGGGTCGATGGCAACGTAAAGCCAAGAAGCTCAAGATGGTCAGTTGTCGGCACGGTCACACCACGGAAAGAAGGAACCGGATGGAATTGGCTCCTTTTAGCGGAAAAAGTCACGCCTGGGTCTTAGCAGCATTGAATATGACCAGATTGGCATAGAACCACCCAGAAACTGTCTTCAAGGACAGATTCAGGCGCCCGACCATGACCTCCCGGAGAGACAGGATCTGAGGAAATGTAAGGTATCAAAAAAAACTGTCTCCACTGGTGTATGACTTGGTAGATATACAAGGGAAACCGCTGGGTACCTGGCATATCAAGGATCTAAAGTGGAAGAATCCGCAGTAGTCCCATAGACATAGCTAGCTAGCGTTTACTCACACCGGGTTAAACGATGCCAATATCACAATTAGTAAGTTTCTAACCACATCACTAAAAACGCGCTACTACACTGTTTTTCCGGGGTACGCTGACACTCTGTCATTACGATCCCGCTTGCTTAGCTGATGAAAGCTATCCCCTGATCCTCAGGACTCTGTGTGTCCCGATCTAGGGTGAGTTCCACATTAGTTAAGTGATTATACCCCAATCTCTGCGCTGGATATAGGTTTATATTGATTTCATCACCTATGTAGTTTCTGATTTCGCGCTGTCTACGTCGGACGCGCGGCTAGGAGACATCCAGCACACAGGAGATTTTGATATGTATGTATTTCTACTGCATCGAGGTGGTGTAGTGTCTCACTGTGTTATTGTTAGAGATCACGTTTACTTTGTGTTTATTAAATGCTCGCGTGTTCATACTTAACCTAATTTTTCATCTGTCAATGTGCACGTTATATTATAAACTCTTTGCCTGTAAACCGCTGCGATGTGCTGAGCTTTCACCTACAATGCCATTCCCACAAACCCAAACCAACCTTCCCACACCGTTCCTTGGCTTAAAAAGGGTAAGAAGCAGTTACATCGAATGCGGCTTGCTGCTAATTGCACCGCATCTAACATGCGCACCTTATGGCGCGTTCAGGGCTCTTCTTACGGGCTGAGAGCAGGAACCCTTGTTCATTGCTGCTCGCTGCATGCTACCAGCCCGCTACCTACGCACGCTGCCTAGGTGTTGGCCTGCGTACCTGCAGCCTACCGCCACGCGAGCCGTTGCTGACAGGCAGTCTCTACCTGTTGGAGATACATGGGCCGTCCGGCCTACTGCTGGGCCTGTGCTGAACGGGCCCCCCCGCGTCTACCACGTGCTACCTAAGGACGGTACCCTTCCTACCTATTAACTGTGTGTGATAGTGCTCAGAACAGAACAGTGACCTTATTTACCCGTGAACTAGCTGTGGATCATAATTACTCTAATATATGTATTAACTTGTTATCATCTACCTAACTACCTACCTATCAGTTGAGGTGCTGCGCTGCCTACCCTGCGCGGCCTTAGCCGTTACAGTATGCCAGGAGCTTGGAGTTGAGCACCCGTTCCATACTCTTGCAGAGGATGGACGTAACTGAATTGGGTCTGTAGTTGGCCGGGTCAGCCCAACTGCCCTTTTTGGGCACAGACTGAATATTTGCTTGCTTTCAAGCATTTGGTTCTCGGGTTCCAGCAGTGGTGGTAGTGAGGGACTTCAGAAGTTCGATTCAGCCGACTTAGCCAGGGACCGGAACGATTTACTACCGGCTGTGGCTATGGCTAAGCAAGTTTTGTCCCAATACGGCTTATGTGGTCAAACCGAGCCCTTCGCAATACCCTCTTGCAGGACTTGGCGTCCCTATTGAAGTCTCTCTTCCGCTGGCTCACGCCGTTAGCTTTGCGCGTCCTAGCGTCGTCCCATGCCGGGTACGCCTCATGTTTAAGCGTGTTGGCGCGATTGCACTCGGCGCCAAACTATGGCCAGTCAACGCTAGACATTGCTACGTCATAGATCGGAATGTAATACTCCATTGCCTGACGCAACACATCACGGCGTCCGCGCACGACGAAGAATCTGTCGAAGAAAAGCAAGTGGGCTGCCAAGGATAAGATGCGAAGTAAGAACGCATCCCATCCCAATCTAATGACCTGTACCGCCAAACCCTCCGAGTACCTTTTAGGCTGGGATCAGGCGGGGAGAAGACGGATACAGACTTCACCAGACAATGATCGGAGCTACCCAAAGGCGAAGATACCGACACAGAGTAGCGGACTGGATTTTTGGAGAGCAATTGGCAGTGTGCGAATCAACATCCGGCACCCTCGTTGCTCCCTGGACCAGCGGGGCGAGATTTAGCGCAAGCGCAAGCTTTCGCGTCTCTCGCCCAGCATGATCAGCGCACTGATATGGGAAGAGCCATTCCTGGTGGCGGGCATTGAAATCCGCCAGTATCACTAATTGGGCAGAAGGGTACCGCTGCTATGCTATAGTATCAGCCGCTTCACACAGATGTTCCGTGAGCCTAGTTGTCTCCTGATCTGCACTGTGCGACCGGTAGACACAGGCGTAGATAATTTTATCCAGGCCAGTGTCCACCAGTGCCCAGAGCACGGAAAACCTAGGTTTCGTAGACGCCGATAACAGATGTCGTCTAGGACGTACATGCATACACCCGCGCGTGGTTTAAACATGTGCTCCAGGGTAAACCCTTGGTATTATAAATTATAATATATCCGATCTGCGTCTCCGAAAGGAAAAGAAGAGCTGGTCTATCAGTCTTCAGGTGGTGATGGACTGCTTCTAGATTAGAGTGCAGCCCTCTTATGTTGCTGAGGTGCACTTTGAGTTTCAGGGAGCGCTGCCGCTATACAGCTTTCCTTTAATATTTCCTTGGAATTATTGAGAGTGAAAAGGGGAGGAGAAGGCAGTGAGATAAGGTCCCAGGCAACCCACAGACACGCACTGACAGGACGCCATCAATGGGGGACTGGTCTGGAGACTGCAGGGACGCCTGAGCCCTCCCGGGAATGTTCATCGGACCCTGTCTTCGGGTCGCCAACCAGCACGATGAGGCATTCCGGAATTTTTCGACAATTGGCGGGGCAGTCTTTCGTGTGTGGCTGGCTTACTACTTGAGTCCCCAACTACCTGCGGTCGGCCAGCGGCGCACCGTGCCTCGGATCCCACTACCCTCCGCGACCAGTCTCCTGATACGCTCATAACAGCGCGCGTCAGGCTTGTCCACCTGCAGTACAACAGCTATCTCGACTCAACTCCTCTAGTTGGCTACACCGAGCATCATACTGGAACACGGCTAGGCCACTTGGCGGTACGTCTTTGCCCGGTGGGTGGTCGCAAGCCTTAGGCCGTAATCTACCACCAGTATGGGGTGCTCTCCTACGGACGATGGTGACTCAGCCCCCAAAACTAATTCATAGCCCCCTACTAATTCAACTTCGTCCTAAAATTACAAACAAGAAAGTCGGATGTTTGGTTTTTTTTTTATCAACGGAACACTGACATAGCACGGAACATTTACAGACAAAGAGTGCCAGTAACTTTAAGTATAAATTAATGGTGTTATACCAAAAACAATGCAATCACACCTTGAAGGCTTAAAGGGTTTGGATGAAACTTGGGCAGAACATGACCTGGGTACCGGTAACCGGTTTCATATAAGGGCAGAAAAGGAACGTAGAGCTAAGAAATTTTTGATCGTACCTATGCGCAACTATACATTTTATTGTTGGGTCTACTACGATGTAAAGGAAAAGTTGTACATAATATCTCACCGCAGACTTCAGACAAAAGTCGAACCCCGAGCGTTCTATGACGTCACAGGGCGCCTTTAATTGATTGAATAGCTTTCGGAGGAGCTAGTGCTTCTAAAACAAAATAAAAAACCTATGCAGATCGATCTTAGAGGTGAAACAACGCTTGCCGAGGAAAGTCCATAGATGGGTGACCATCCGTTACAACGCTGCTTTCCGATGACTATAAAATCAACATGAATGAAAAAATAGAACGCACAAGTGTATCATAGAGAAGGATATTTTTTTCTCTATGATACACTTGTGCGTTTTATTTTTTCCTTCTCAGAGCGCACTTACGTCACTTGAGGACGAGACTTAACCTTTCGCTTTTATATATATAGATAGATTATGCCATCACCATCAACAAGTCTCAAGCCCAAACATACAAATTTATTGGACTTGTATAAATATGGATGATGTTCTCTAGGTCAGGAAATGCAGAGAATCATTATTTGTTCTTTAAAACCTCGGGAAAACGGAACAATAAATGTGGTTTTCCTCATACCATGAAGTTTTAAAATAAATTTATCCAGAGACGGGACACATTGACTGCCAATCGCTACGTCCGACAAATCAAAGATGGAAGGACATCTATTATGCCACACATGGATTTAGTAGGAACATGATCTCTTGCCGGATAGCGCCCGACCGCGTTCCGGCCACATGCGGTCAAGGCCTACCCCTTGGTGATGCAAGCAATTAACTTTACGTATTGCGACCAACTTCATTTCAGGTGGACTGTTGGTCAGTTTGCTAACCTATTGATAACGTTTCCTTTCATTGAGGCAAAGGCTCAATTAGCTGCAAAAAAGTTAGGGATCCTTGCGAAGGTGAGATGGTACTTCACGCCTGAACAGCTGCTCAACTTGTATAAAGCGCAAGTTCGGTCATGCATGGAGTACTGCTCTCACCTCTGGGACGGATCTGCCAGGTACCAACTTGACGCACTTGAGTCGATTGACAGACGGGCCAAGAAACTTATCGGCAATGATGCGCTGGTCGACTCAAAGCTCCAGAGCCTTGAACACCGACGACGAGTTGCCAGCCTGTCGGTTTTCTATCGGTTACATTTCGGGGAGTGTGCGATGGAACTGCACAATTTGATTCCGCCTAGCCCTTTCCATCATCGGACTACAAGACGTACGGCAATGCGCCATCGTTACATGGTTGATATCCCACCCATACGCACAAAGCGTTTCGAAAATACTTTCATTGTGCGTACAGCTAAGGAGTGGAATTCCCTGCCGGCGTCTTTGTTTCCCGATAGCTACAACCTAGGGGTCTTCAAGTCAAGAGTGAATAGGTTACTTCTAGGCAAGCGTGCTTCACCTTCGACCACATCATCACTTAACATCAGGCGAGATAGTGGTCAAACGCGAGCCTATAAAAAATAAAAAAAAAAAAAAAAAAAAAAAAACGTAGTGAATACATACTTTTCGTGTCGTTAGCTTTTCGCTTCGTCTTAGATACTTCTTGTTCTTCTTCCACTTCAGTTTTCAAATTCATCAAAAGAACATCGTCTTCTGAATCTGATTCAGAATGTTGTGGTGGTATATCTTCTGTATCCAAATGGTGTGTTGGTATATTTTTTGTCTCTGAATAGTGTGTGGGTATTTGTACATTTTCAATGTCTTGATGTTCATTCTCAATCATATCATCTGACTCTGTAAAGACACAAAAATAGACTTTTAGCATCATAGGATTTTAGTTTTATTAAACTTTATCTATGTTATATTTCATACTATTTGAATAATATCTCGATCTTAAGCCTTGGATTCGATCAAGACTTGGGCTGTACTGCAGCCTCTCCAACGGTCCCAGATTAGATTCAGGTAAATCGAGCTGCTAAGTCTTTACACGAACACGCCACCGTGTCAGTCCGACTTCAGGACTTCGGAACCTATCCTTCTGCAGCGGAGTGTGAGACAGTGTCACGGCATCTCTCTGAAACTGATCACTGCTGCACTGGATGAGGTTTTCAAGGTTCTGGACTTGAGAGGGCTAGACATCAACGTCAATGGCGTGTGCATCACTCACCTTCGGTTTACCGACTATATAAATAATTTTAATATTTAACCGAATTTCATTTCACCTAAAACTTTTCAAATATTATCACTTCGTATTTTTTTTATTTCATCGAAGTAACGTCTGCCACTCTCTCAGTTGACCTATTATCAACAAGATTTTTTTCGTTACTCCGACGTTTCACTTGATCGAAAAACTTTTTACCGAAGTTACACTTAGTACAAATAACATTTGTTCGAAGTATTTATTTTTATACGCGTATCAAAATACTAAGTGAGAGAGAAAATGTGGGTGAATACAAATGTTTAAAACAGCGACTTGAAACACAAAATTTGTCGTATGCCCCCGCTGCGTGGGGCTCCTATTTCTATCTGCAGGGTGTAAAGTAACCTAACATGACGGGAGCTGTGTTCGGTCGCTTTGCTCGCTCACTTCAGCTCCCGTCAGCCCCTTCGAACCTAACCTATCCGTGTCGGTGTGCCCTAAATTCCCGAGCTCGCTTCGCTCGCTTTTGGACTTTTCTTTGAAATAATGAATGAATAAAAATTTCTACTGTATGACAGTTATTAATAAATCATTTGGATGAAAATTCAAAGTAAATACGTAAACACAGACAAGACTGCGTGAAGTGGGTTTTGCAGCGATTCGTTTCTGTCACTAAATTTTGTAGCACAACATATTGACTTTTTATGACACTATTTCAATTTTAATTTGAAAATGCTACCAATTAAACGGTTATATATTTGGGACCAAATACTATTCCGTAAAATGTTGTTTCGCTGGTGAAAATATGGCAAATGCAAAAAGTTCAAGAGAGGCTTCGGCCAAAAGCAAAAAGTTATTTTGTAAATCGGCGAAACGTAGTTCGGTAAAATAAAACATATGCCACATGATACTTTGATGATCTGAAAATATGTCAAATAATGCATATAGCAAAAAAGACGTCGGTCAATAATTTTCGGTAAAATGAAATCCGGACAGAAAAATTCGGAATAGTGATCGGTTCCCCTGGAAATATATGCATTACCTTGTTATACGTAACGTTTTAATCAGGAACGCAACCACTATCAGTTTTAACCAGTTTTACCACCCTCCTCCTGACAACCAGAAGGCTTTCCGTTGTAAGGCAAGGTGGACCGATGACCTAGTTAAAGTTGTGGGAACCAAGGTTAAGGGTGCGAGATGCACAGTACTGAGACATTTGTATGTTCAGAAGTTTTTCAGCTGAAATGATGAATCTCTCAATAACCATCATAATATCTTTAAAAATAAAATGAAGAACATACCAGATTGATTTGCATAATCTTGGCCCTCCCAAACATCTGGTAATTCTTCTTTAATAACATCACTCTCTGTTTGATATTCATCAGATATGCTGACGTGCACTGTTGGACTTACAGTATACCCACTGAACTCTAACTGGTATTGGTTAAGTTGAGGTTTTGTCTGCAAAAAAAGGTTCACAGTGTTAGAAAAACAAAAATGATATATTGTTTACTCGCTTTTGCACGCGACTTCGTCTGCGTAGCATCATTTTTTCGATTAATCTATATTTTTTTATCGCGTAATAATATTGAACGTCTTACTTGAGATAATATTGGTTCGCAATTCAAACTTCCGCCGCCCTTTCCACTCCTTTATAAATGATTTCCCGGATAAAACTATCCTATATCCTTCCCATGGTCTCAAACTGTCTCCATATAAAATTTCATCTAAATGAGTTTAGCAGTTTAAGTGTGAAAAGGTAAAAGACAGAGTTACTTTCGCATTTACATTATTATTAGCTTCTGCCAGCGGCTTCACCCGCGTGAAAGTCGAAAATTATCCCGAGGGAACATATTCACAGGATAAAAAGTATCCTATGTGCTATGCCTGACTATAATCTATCTGTGCCAAATTTCATCCAGATCCATCCTGCCGTTTGAGCGTGAAGAAGTAACAAACATATTAACACACCCACATGCTCACAAACTTTCACCTTTATCATATTAGTGTGATAAATGTGAAGTGTGATAAGTGTGGCAGTATGGATTCTGCAGACAGATATTTAGAAAAAGCCCCAAGAAAGGGTGAGTCCAGAATTACATAACAGTTATATAACATTGTTGATGACTTTATGCTATAGAAGCCCATACGATAAAATTCAATACCCTTCATAAAAGTCTTAGAGAATACTAATAAATATAAGAACTCTGATTAAATAGTGAAGAGAACATTTTATTCTACTATGATTATATAGCGATGAATTAAATATATCTTGAGTTAAAATACTTTCACAATACTCATACTAACAATAATCTGAACCATTTTTCAACACCCATGGGTTTCCCCCCAGACTTCCTTGGGTGTTTTATAGACTCAAATGGGTCTCATTAACACATCTTTGCGGGAATATGTCAGTTTACCAGTAAACCTGTATACAGACAGTATACAGACTTCCTTAGGATTAGTCCAGTTAATTGGATATCTTAAATCGAGATCCTTATGGTACCAGTCAAAGTTTGTGGCGATAGCTGATAATAATTTGTTACAACTTCAGCCAGAAATAGATTTTCTGTAAGAAACTAATGCTAACTATGATTTGTATACAGTTTTTTGTTGAAGACTACTTCAACCAGTCAATCCTTACTTCAAAGTCCTCTTTCAACATCTGAGCAAACAGCTTCTCAGCTTCCAGACATTGTCTCTGTAATCGGCAGCATTGCTTCAGTTTATTGCAGCAGTATAAACAAGCAAGCATCGGTCTTCTGTCTTCAGTCACTAACTGCAACAAAACCATTCTTAAACTGCTTGTTGATTTATAATTTATTTAATACTCCAAATAAATATATTATTGTTCACAGGCAAGTATAGGTTCTGGAGCCATGGTGATGCAGCATGCGATAACCAGGTGTGAGTCACAGAAATTCTCTGGATGAGACAAGTACAAGACTGATCAATATTGTAAACCCCTTGAGTAAAGGACAGAAATTCAAGTGTCTTTATAGGAATACTGTCATTGTACATACAGGAAAAAAGTGGCATTTCCTGACAAAGTCTGCATTTCCTGACTACTACTAACTACAACCTGGAGTTATTTAAGTCAAAAGTGAATAGGTTACACACATCATTGCTTACTATCAGATGAGTTTGTGGTAAAACGCGAGCTTATTCATTGAGAACTTATTACATAATTCACTTACTGGAACATTAGTCAGCTTCTCATATATTTCCTGCAGCTTTTTGTTGGCAACCACATACATGTTAACATTGGCCACTAAACACATCCTACACATGGACAGCTTTTGCATATTCATATTAAAAAAAATATGGCTTTAAGAAATACTTCTTCTTGTATTCTCCTAATAAAATCTTGGTAAATATCGTGTGTGCTTCCTTTGTAGATCTCAGTATCAACCGGGTCCAGTTGAGCTACACCAACGATACCTCTACAGTTTGTTGTAAGGATTAAATAATATTTATAAAAAAATTAATGATAAATTTTTTGTTATTATTTCGAATTTAATCAGCAGATAACTCAACAATCAACAGTTCCACACAAACAAAACAACCAAACTTATTACTTTACCAAACAAAAGTCGACAACGATAACGAAAGTCGAAACTTCACTTCACTGACAGCTGACTACTTGACTAGAGGTGAGACGTATATACTGGAATGGGTTTTTGGCCGCACGTGTAAAGACTTATTCCGTTCGCACCACATAAACGCGTCTCCAGTATTTAAGCGTATGGCGTTTGTAAGTGTCAAACGCCATACGGCCGAGTTTCTCATTATAAATTATCGCAGAATGAATGTGACAAATTTTCAAGCACGCGTTTTGTGCTGTGATTGGATGAATGAATTTTCAATAGCCGATCACAGCAGATAACGCGTGCTTAACAATTTAGAGGTGAGAAGCTCGGCCGTAGTCACGTACTACCATGCTAGCCTATGGGTCGCCCGCCGCAAAAACTAGACTTTTGCGGCGGGCGAACCACAAGCTCGGTCAGTTTCGGTGATATTCGGAGACGTTCGGTCCGGCACTCGGAAGTTTGCGAGACGATTTATTTGTTTCGCGCTTCTAAACCTAATGTCTATATCAATAGAATCACTGTTACGTTAGTAGGCAGAGTTGAAAATGTTTAGCAATGTTTGTTTGTTAAATCAGTACGTCACAATACTTCACAGAAACGGTACCTATTGTTTACGTGAACGTATGTTTAAAGATTAAAAGTGACTTTGATGTGTTACTTGTTTAGAATTTTAGATAGATAATTTAGTTAAGCCAAGAAAACAAAGTGTTTCACTCTCTCCACAAATCCCAGTCAATAGTTAATGTACAGAAGCGTGTACTATTCCAAAATGTCCAAAAGGTACGAATACCAACGCGTAGTCTAATATACGTTAGAGTCTGGCAAACGAAAGTAGAGACTGAAAAAGCGCGGTAAATTTAAAAATATCGGCATAGCTACGCCAAAACTAGTTTGAAATACTTGGAATAAACTAATTTGATACTTTAGAATTATTTATTTTACTTCGTCTGAATAAAAGTACTTTAGGTAGCTAATGCTTTAGATATGATTTATTTTATGTGTTTATCCTCAGACTGAACCGCCGTGCAGCAATTAGACCAATTATTATTATGTACTGTATTGTATGTAGCAGTTATGAGAATGTTGAGATGGATGTGCGGCGTTTACATACATTATACATTATTTTCTGTAATTCTGTCCCTTTCTTAGTTTCAACTTTTATGACATGATCAGTGATTTTCTTCCACTTCTCTGGAGTTATGAGTTCAAACGAATATTTTATAATTTCTCTTACTCGATTGCAGACAGAGCAATAATCAATCTTATCACTGTCTTATCAGCCCCTGCTACATCTTCCAGATTTCTTATAAATGAAAAAATAAATGTTAAAATTACAATGCAACATTTATTATGGTATGATAAATAACAATAATACATTATTATGAAGGTCTTCTACTTATGATAAAATGAATGTAAATCATAATAGAGAAATAGTTTTTGCATCTATATTAATTATGAATTAAAAGAATGTATCAACTTATTAGCGTCATACTAACTTATGAAATCTAACACCACACGTAAACAATGTTGTTTTTGTTTGAATTCGGCGTCTTCCTCCTTATATTTTTCTTGATATTTAGACATCATGCGAAACAACATCCTCCCGTACTCCACTTTTAATAGTTTTATTAATTTTGCACTTGATAAATGCTATTAACAAGATCACAACAATACGCCTTCTTGTTTTGGAAAATTGAGATTGACATCAAAGATTACTAACATACTAATATTATAAATGTGATGTGTTGTTTGTTACGCTTTCACGCAAAAACTGCTGAACCGATCATCATGAAACTTTGTATACCTATATATTTTTGAAGGTATTAGAAGTAACATAAGATAGGTACTTTTTACATATAAAAAAAAATGGCTTCACTGCGAGTGAAGCCGCGGGTAAAAGCTAGTTATATATATATACTGGTTGACATCAGTTGACATTAGTATAGCATTGCCTAAAAAGTTTGCGAATAATTCGAGTGTCTACTTTCGTTTGCCAGACTCTAATAATCCATAAACCGAAAATACCTCATTACATTATTCCGACTAGCGACTACTCGATCTCGATATTACGAAGTTACGAAGACTCTCTATACTTCGTAAAAGATAGCTCGATCTCTGCGACAGCTGTCAGTAACAATAGCGCTTGACAGTCTATCATTAGCCTAACCTGGGGGGTAACCACAAGCTCTTAGAGTAAGCTTATTTTGAGATCGCGTAAGTGACAGATGTATACAAGTCATATACATCTGTCCCTTACACACACTCAAAATAACCTTACTCTAAGAGCTTATGGTCACCCCCCTGATCCTAACAATAACGTTTATGTCGACTCTGTGGTCGGATGTCATTGTCCAGTCAACTAATGGCGCCAATTTTTTTTTTATTTGATTTCGATTTTAATGGTTTTTCCCTATAGAGTTGATAATTTTAGCCTTTTTTGATAGTGTTGTTGGGAAAGCAGTTAATTTTCGAGTTTTCCTTGATTTGAGTGTTTATATTAGTGTGAATTCCAAACGGAATTTTTCTTGGTGTTTGTGTTCTAACATCCAGGGTTTGTATTAACCTATTCCTTTCTTAGATTAAAACTTTTTAACCGGTATCCACCATGGATAACAAGAAACCCCCTGATCCTCCCGATCCCTTTGATTACTATCCGATTCTAACCATTACTCTCCCCGATGACAAAATAGATAACGCTATGGACTCCGAATCTGCGCAAAGAAAAAGACCCGCTGCCTCACCCCCCGCTACTCCGATCAATCCGCCCAAACAATCCAAGCATACGATAGGCAGACACACCTATAATTCAAAGGATAACGCGCCATATGTAGTTCACGTATCACTGAAAGATGGACAGACCTCTGGCACTGTTCTACATCCTGTTAAGTTTGGAATGTTTCTCACCTATAATAACTTTGCCAATGTTATACTCGGAAGCTTGAAACGTTTGGGGAGAAATAGACTCGCAGTTAGTTTTAAGACTCACCTGGATGCGAACAGTTTTTTGATATGCCCAATACTAACATCCCATGGCTATATTACTTCTGTTCCTCTATACAACGTTACGCGCATGGGTCTCGTTAGAGATGTACCTATCGAGTGGACAGAGGAAGAGATAATTGAGAACATCAGGGTTCCCACTGGATGCGGCCCAGTAATTAAGGCCAGGAGAATGAACCGTGAGTTCTCTGGGCGTTACGGAATGGAAGCCCACACAAACCGTTATTCTTACCTTTGATAGCCAAGTTTTGCCAAATCGTGAATATTGTTTCTACTCTACTCTCCCAGTTGAAAAGTATATGTACCCAACTATTCAATGTTTCAACTGTTGTCGTTATGGTCACACAAGCACTGTATGTCGCTCGAAACCACGCTGTTTTAAATGTGGTGAAGACCACCCAGGTGATGGCTGCCAAGTCCCAACTGAATGTGCCTTTTGTGTTTCCTGTTCTGGAAGTCACTATGCCACGGACAAGGCCTGCCTGGAGTTGGGTCGGCAAAAGGGAATAAAAGCAGTGATGGCTGAGAAATCCATCTCCTATGCGGAAGCAAGCCAGGTATTCCCACAAGTTTCAAGATCTTACGCTGAAGTATTTAGATCATCTCCAAAAATAAAACCTATAGCCAGTCCTCTTCTGTTCCCCAGATCAACTCCAAAATCACACCGGAAAACTGTATTAATCAAACCAAAATCCCATGCCCCCCTGTCACCTAGTTACGATATGCAAGCTCACCAAGCCCTTATTCAAAATTACTCATTCACTCCTATCCAAAATGGTGGTGCTTACCCTCGGGAAAGTACTAGCAGTCCTATTTCCTCAGAAAGTATTTTAAATATTATATCCAGTATGCTAATGGCTATATTAGCAAACCCTGCTCATTCACTACCTGACTACGTTGCCAACAAATTGACATCTATCATGAATTATATTCACAATGCACCCCCTTCACCTTCTTCAGTGGAACGTCAGGAGTATTACTCCCAGGAAACATGCTAACAGGAAATATGATCGAGGCCTGCAGAGGCGGACCGGCACTAGTCGGGAGTTGCGGAAGTTTCGTTGTTCCCGCGACCCCCAGCATAGGTGTGAGATGGAACACCGGAGTGGTTTTTAGTCAGTAGGAGTTGGGTGAAGGGCATGCAATGAAGATTATACACCCCGGAACAAAAAAAAAAGCATAGCAGTTGGTGTAATAAAATTCATTGTTTATTTTGTGAACAGAATTTATTCAATTTCTTTTCATACGAGTTAGTCAAGTAAAATTCATTGTTTGAGTTGATGATTTAATGCGATTTCTTTCAATATTGCGAATTTCCATTTAGTATTTTACTTTTGGATTTGAATTTGAACACTTGTTATGCAAGGTTTCTCAGATATAGTTTTCGGTTTCCTTTAAATTTTACCGATGTATTGTAACTAGAATAAGAATTGATGTGCTGTGTATATGCCTGGGGCAGCAGTACGTAAATGGCAACAGAAAGTTATTAATATTTCTGGTTTTATCTATGATATTTGTGATCTGTTGTAAATAGCTGTCATACCTTCTTCTTGTTCTTGTGGGCTTAAAGCTAACACGCTATCATGTGAGTGATAGTAAATATTTAATAAAATAAGGAAATTTTATCAATTAACCAGCCTATATAAAATCAATTCACCCACAAATCAATCACCATGGAATTAGAAAGCTGAAATCAAAACATGCTTCAAACATAAATTACGCTGACACATTTCAAATTTGTTAGGTTTATGCCCAGCGTTTTCACGAATATGCCTTTTTTAATGATTATTTTATATAAAACCACGATGACATTTATAACAATTTTGTATTTTATAACAATTTTGTAATTGTTGAATAAAACTTAAGATGACAAATATCACATTTTGTAAGGTTTATCCCCAGTATGTACACGAATATGCGTTGTTAAATGGTTCTTTTGAATAAAACTACGATGACATATATCACATTTGTAAGGTTTATCCCCAGTGTGTACTTGAATATGCCTTGTTAAAGCAATCTTTTTAGTGAAACTACGCTGACATATTTCACATTTGTATGGTTTATCCCCAGTGTGAACACGAATATGGTTCGTTAAATTAAACTTTCGTGTAAAACTACGCTGACATGTTTCACATTTGTAAGGCTTATCCCCCGTGTGTACACGAATATGCATTGATAAATTAGCCTTGTCTGAAAAACTACGCTGACATATTTCACATTTGTAAGGTTTATCCCCCGTATGAACACGAATATGCCTTATTAAATGATGTTTTTTAATAAAACTACGATGACATATATCACATTTGTTAGGTTTATCCCCAGTATGTACACTAAAATGCCTTTCTAAATTACTCTTTTTATGAAAACTACGCTCACAAATATCACATTTGTACGCTTTTTCTTTAATACATAATCTTCGAAGTATATTTACATTAACACTGTCCATATGTTGATAAATATTATCACGACAATTCGTTTCGACAACAGTATTATTAACCGTGGGTTTAGTATTATTCGAGTATGGTTGTTCAGTTTTCTTTTGCTGGGCTGTAAATGTGTCTTCTACTTTTGGTTTTTTCGCAACGGATGTCCCTGTAATTGTAAATCTGGTTAGAACAGAAGTCAAATTAAATTTATTACATCCATAATGTGAATACAGGTGGTAAATATAAGTTACAGAAACAATTATGGACGCTATCGGGCACAGCAACATTCTAGATTCAGTCAGTGTCTAGGAGAGAGGAATAGCACTTAATATTTTCCTTATTCATTAACATGTCTGTTATCTATTTGCCATCTATCTGCTTTTATTTGGTTAAATCTATACTAATATTATAAAGCTGAAGAGTTTATTTGAACGCGCTAATCTCAGGCACTACTGGTTGGAATTGAACATCACGCTACGACCAATAGTAGCGGAGCGTAAATGAATAATGTTGCAAAAACTAATACTTACTTTTCGTATCGTTAGCTTTTCGTTTCGTCTTAGATACTTTTTGTTCTCCTTCCACTTCAGTTTTTAACTTCATCAATAGTACATCATCTTCTGAATTTGATTCAGAATTTTGTGCTGGTATATCTTCTGATTCAGTATGTTGCGGTGGTATTTCTTCTGATTCCGAATGATGCGTTGGTGTATACTCAATTTTTATTACTTGAAATTCATGTTCTGATTCTGAGGAGACACAAACACAGATTTTTAGCACTAGTCTTAATAAACATTATCTATGTTATGTTTCATATATATTATGTGATCAATAAATAAATAATTAATAATATCTCGATCTTGAGGCTTGGATTCGATCGAGTGTGCCAGATTGACTTTAGGTACATCGAGGTGCGTACAAAAATGCCATTTTGTCAGTCCGATTTCAGGACCAGACCCGAAAGTTATTTACTTTTTAATATATATTGGCTCGAAATCAGTGACATAGAATAGAAAAAAAAACATTAAAACTAACAATCAAAATGAAATAAAATAAAAAAATTAAATATCTACATAATCTAAATTTATAACAATATGTTTATTCTCTCCCCAACGTATAAAAACAATTCATAATTCAAATAAAATTAGGGTAGGGACATTCAGGTCTGCGTAGCACCTACTCCACATCGGCGTAAACAGCGCAACACAGACAAAGCTGTCTACACACGCACCCTCGCCTCCAAGCTTCCGCCCATATGCAAGGAGTTGACTTTTATTGATTTCTTAAAATAAAAGATAAACTTAGAGAAATTCGTTTTATGTACCCAGAAGCGTGGCTGCGTTTAAAAAAGGCGTGGAAGAGATTCCTAAAGAAGAGTCGGCCCACTGCTTCAGTCAATGGTTCCATCGCATGCGATGGTGCTTATAAAGGAAAGGAGACTACTTCGAAAAGCAAAAAAAACACTAACTAGGTTTTTTTCTACAAAATTCCATTTATTATTTTCAAAAAACTTTCATTGTGACCTACTCGTGACGTGTGATTCGAAACGGCTGGGCCGACAGCGTGCGGTTGAAGCCCGTGCTACACAGTTGAAAACGGTTTCAAACAGAGATTTTAAACCGTGTAGACAGTGGTTTTAAACCAAATTTAGTATAACCTTTAAACGCCCTTGGTAGTAAAGCGTGCGTTGTTACGTTTGGAGTTGGTTTTATCGCCCCACTCAAACCAAGGTTACCTATGTTTTAAACCGTATAGCACAGACTTCACTCAATACACACGTTACGTCTAGGTTTAACATTTGGTTCTTACACTTTCGAGTTGATGATAATTATTTTAAAACGAAAGAAAAAAAAGATTTTTATTTTTAACCGACTTACCAAAAAAGAGGAGGTTCTATGTTCGACTTCTTGTATGTTTTTTTTTATGTTTGTTCACCGATATCTTCGTCAATTGTGGACCGATTTTGAAAAATCTTTTTTGTACGAAAGTGTATGTTTCGAAATTGGTTCCATTTAAATTTGGTGAAGATTTGAAGAAGAACATCGAAGATATACAACAGAACACTTCAATAAATAACGGGCAATCTCTCGGGATTGCTGCAATCGCATGTCTGTTTATTGTTTATACCATTTCAAAACATAACATCACGCCAGCTCTTGAGGGGTACGCAGATCTCACATTTCACCCTTTATGTTCAAGTTTCATGATATTCGGCTAATCTATTTTGGCGTTAAGTTAACTTACTAAACAACTTGTCTATAAATTATCTTCCAAAAATAAAGTTAATTTTCACTTTGTAGTTTTCTAATTTGGAAGTCGGTAGTATTTTTTTGTAAAAAAGTTTTTTTAAATTTATCTTTTCAAATCGATACTGTTTCACGCACCGGACCGACACTCCACGAGATTAAAACGACCAAAATGTAACTGTATAAATCAGTTTATACCGTATTAGAGACCAAAGACGTTGTGCATTATCCACAGGCGGTATTTTATTATCTGTGCCACAGGCATTCCTTGATTCCCTAAATCCTTTAGGACTTCCCCCTTTTACCCTAAAAATCAAAGTCGGTGTCCCAATGATTGTATTACGAAATAGGTGCCTAAACCCGCATAATCTGTGCAATGAAACTAGATTACAAATCACTTCGTAAAAATGTTATTGAGTGTATTATTCTTACAGGACCAGCGGCAGTTAGTTGGCTCATATTACGCACATACCCATGATCCCTGCTGATTTATCTTTCCAATTTAAGCGATAACAGTTTCCAACAGAAATTTCACAATCAAGAAATTTCAAACCCAAACATCCAAAGTTAAGGGAAGATTGAGTTCATTCATGGACAAAATTTGGTCTCTCTAGGTCAGGAAATGCAGAGAATCAATTTATTTTAAAGAATCATTAAATCGGAACAATAAATGTGCTATGCCATGAAGTTTTAAAATAAATTAATATAAAAAATTATGCGATCCGTGTAAACCCGGGACGAGCTGCTATTAATGGATGTAAAAGTAAATAGTTTCTTGCAAACCACTCTTTTCTAAACTTTACATCGATATTTTTTTTTAAATATAGGAGCGGATCGCTTGTAGTATATAAGAGAAAAAAACATTAAATTTATTATTATTAGCAGTCGGGTTTTTGGTTTTTATAAGGAAAGGCGGGGCTATTCCGTCCGAAAAATAACACTCATAAAAGTACACGTCTGTATTTTTTCTTAAATAATAGCTACGGAAAATTTGACAATTACATCAAAGCAAGCCGTTATTTCTTATTCTATTCATCATATTTGAAATGTGAAAAACGATTGCAGTAGCTAAGAAAATAGCTAAATTCGAATAGGAGTCGACTTTGGACAAGAAAGCCCCGCGCGGGGTTATTTCGTCAGGAGTTTTTTAGAACGACATCTGTGGAGCAATGCCCGTTTTACTCAAAGCTAGACAATGCTGATGACGCTGCCTATTTGAATTTGTATTTAGTTACGCAGATATACGGTTCATTTTCGAGAAAAATCATGCTAAACTTTTGGAGGGGCTATTCCGTCTCGCGTCCATACAAGATAGTGACGGGCTCACTTTATCGATACAAAAATCGATATATTTTTTGGATATCGAATATCGATAGTTTTTGCCTGGAATCAATTTGAATAAAAAAAAGTTAAAGAAGAACATTTTTTCTTACGAAATAAGCAAAGCATTTTAAAATTCCAAATATAATTCAATTTGATTTCATTTTTTTTGACCCAGGTCTAGTAAAATAGCACATTTTAAGTAATTAGTAAACTTTATTAAGGAACAAAATGATAAAATTGTATCATACTCACACGCGTTATTAAATAATGGTAGTAAGTAATTTCAACATACTCAACAAACACACTAAGATTGCTAGAAAACAAAACAAGATGACTCTTATTGTATAAAATTGCTACAAACAAAAAAAAAACAAAAAATCGTTACTTATTAATAACTATTGAGATCAATTTTCCTTCTATTTTCAAACAAAATAAAAATCCTCAAAAAATGAAAAAAAAACTAAAGCTTACAATTCTAATATTTCAATTTTACAGGGGAATATAAAATCTTTGCCTCTCACTTGCGGAGATGGAAGATATTCTTGAATGTCCTTGTGTTCTATGATAGATATATCATTTTTGGCCTCGTTAAAAACGTTATTTTGCTTATTCTTCGACTTGAATCCAAGCATGGCTTCCTTTCTTGTTATTGGGAAGCCGCGTTTCTCCATTATGTGCAAGCTATCCGCCATTCTTTTTTCAAATTCTGGAGTAAAAGCTGTTGGATGTCCAGCTCTTGCCATCACACAATGATTTAATCTAAAAGAAATTGTTGTTCTTGGTATTCCGAATAATTCTGCCGCTTGGCTAAGTGTCATTTTATTTTCTTTAACAGCATCAACTGCTTCTTCTAGTTGCCGTTCTGAATAACTTTTTTCTTTAATCCTCTTATAATATCGGACCATCTAAAACAACAATAATTAACTATAAGTACATAACCAGCAAGTACAAAAGAATGAGCATTTAAAGAAAATAATAAGTTAATGATAAAAAACATTAAGTACACATGAAACATTCATGCGCTCTTAGCAACCTAAATCCCTGTTATTATCTACCGGTGTACTATTTCATTCGGATTCGTCCAGTAGTTTTTGCGTAACAGAATAACAAACACACATTCATACATCCACACAAATTTTGAAAAGCATTAAAAATAAAGATGAAATAAAGTAGGCAGTTCAATATTTTTTTTTTAATTGAAATACTAGACTTTAATAAAATTAGTTTAGACGCTTAGGTGTAAAAACCTTAGGTTCACACGTTTTCGTTTAAATATAAGTAAGGTAATTTTAAATCAAGTACAATTATATTAAGAGTGTTCTACTCATGGAACTGAACAACTTTTCTCAATAAACATAGGTCGAAATACGAAAACCAATGTTCGGTCTCCCATACAAAATGAAATATCAGCTGATGCATTTTTTATGGGAGATCAAATTTTTTTTGCATATTTTGACCTATGATTATTGGAAAAAGTTGTTCTGTTTCATGAGTAGAACACATTCTTAAAATATTTGTACTTGATTTAAAATAACCTTATGTGTACTCAACAAAACACAAAAATATTTTATGTCAGTTGCTCAACCTTTATGCTTATGTCGATAAGAAAGCCAATCATAGCACATCACTAACTTTTTGCAAATTCATACAAAATCGGTGGGGCTATTTTGTTGTAAAAATTAACAAAATAGCCCCGCCAAAATGTTTTTTGAGTTTCTGTCATCGGACTAAATAAAACTGTTTATTTAAAGAGTAAGATAAAATAAATAGTTTAGAAAGAATCTCCAACATTCAAAGTTATTACTTACCTTGAGCAAAGTTCACAAAAATCACTTTTAACTTGTTAAACGAAATAAAATTTGCGAAGCGTCGTCTACGTTTTGTCTACTCAAAATGGCGACTGTAAAAGAATAGCTGTCATTCCAAAACCATGCATCCTACAGCGACATCTGTTAGCTTATCGCATAGTTAATTAAATTTTATACCTGCCGAGAGATGTCATTACTAGAAAACTAATATACCATAGGCTACAAAGCCTTCTGACAAGATTGCCCCGCCGACAAAATAGCCCCGCTCTTCCTTAATCATTTTTTATTTCACTTTTTAGTTTTATTAATGAACGAGTTCTCCAAATAAGATGATAAAAGATTATTTATTTTATTATCAAAGATACGTTTATCTTGAGTTTGTGCCAAAATAGTAACATAAAAGTGTTACGATGTATAATTATATTTTTGGAATGGTCTGTTAGTAGCTTTTATTTGATACCCATATTGCTGGGACAATGAAAAAAAAATTTGGAGGGCGGGGAGGGGACATAGGCTATATATTAAAAAAAATATATAGCTTAAGTCACTTCCACAATTGAGACGAATCCAAAGACACCTCATATGTGTATTATAATCCGTCAAGCCGTTTGGAAATACATACATGCGCTCGAAAAACATTACCCTCCTGCAGTCTGGTAAAAATCAATCTTTACTTCGCAACCGGGACTCGACACATTGTCTGCCAATCGCTACGTCCGAACGTTCGTACGACGAATTGAAGATGGAATGACACCTAAATTATACCACACATGGGCTAAGTAGGCATAGGATTAGGGTTGCCATCCGTCCGGGTTTCCCCAGATTTGTCCTAATTTAGAAGGATTCCGGGGAGCTTCCGGGCAGGGTTTATTTGTAGTCCAAGTTTTAAAGTCTTCAAAACACCAACGGCAATTTTTCAACGATTTCTCCGTCAATTGTAGGCCGATTTTGAAAATTATTTTTTGTTTGTGTTATGATCCCGAATTGGTCCCATTTAAATTTGGTGGAGATCTGATGGAAAAATCAGAGATATTCAACAGCACTCTTCAAAAATGACGGCAAATCACCCGGGATTACATGTCTGTTTATTGTACACTAGCTTCTGCCAGCGGCTTCGCCCGCGTCAAAAGTGTTTTATCATCCCAAGGGAACATAACAGATACCGGGATAAAAAGTAGCCTATGTGCTATAACTGTCTATAATCCATTCTTAAAATTAGATTTAGAAGTAAGATTACTATAGAAATTTACCACTAACTAGGGGCCACAACAAAAAGTGGAAATAAAAACCGACTTTCGATTAAAAACACTTCACAAGTGAAAAATAACAACAGATTTTGGAATTCCGTGTGAAAAAACGAAGAAACGAAACACCAACTTCCGTAATTGAAATTATTTTTCACTTTGTAGAGTTTTTAATTGGAAGTCGAAATACGTCGTATGTTGTGTGAGTCGTATGTTATGAAAATAAAATCTGTTTAAATGTCCGGGTTGTAAGCTCCAAAATCCGGGGTTTTCACGCTGCTTGTCCTGGTTGGCAGATTCTAGAGATGGCAACCCTACATAGGATCCATCGCGTTACGCTAACATGCGGTCGAGGCCTACCCCTTGGTGGTGCAAGCAATTAACTTTACGTATTGCGACCAACTTCATTTCAGTAGCAGGACTGTTGGTCAGTTTGCTAACCTATTGATAATGTAACTAATACTTACTTTTCATTTCGTTAGCTTTTCGTTTCGTCTTAGATACTTCTTGTTCTTCGTCCACTTCAGTTTTCAATTTCATCAAAAGAACATCATCTTTTGAATCAAATTCAGAATGTTGTGGTAGTATATCGCCTAATTCCGAATGGTGTGGTGGTGTATTTTCTCTTTTGATATGGTGTGTGGGTTTATGTACATATTTAATGTCTTGTTGTTCATTTTCTAACTCTGTAAAGACACAAAAACAGACTTTTAGCATCAGAGAATTTTAGTTTTATTAAACTTTAGCCATGTTATATTTCATACTGTTTGAATAATATCTCTATCTTAAGCCTTGACTTCGATCGAGACTTGGGCTGTACTGCAGCCTCTCCAAACGGTGCCAGATTGAATTCAGGTACATCGAGCTGCTGAAGTGTTTACACGAACACGCCACCGTGTCAGTCCGACTTCAGGACCAGAGCTCAGTACCTATCCTTGTGCAGCGGGTTGCGAGAAAGGGACACGGCATCTCGCCGAAACTGTTCACTGCTGCACTGGACGATGTATTCAAGGTTCTAGACTAAAGAGTGCTAGATATCAACGTCAATGGCTAGTGCATTACTCACCTTCGGTTCTCCGACGATATAGTGGTCTTGGCTGAGACTATGGAGGAGCTTAGTACAATGCTCGATGACCTAAATAGAGCTTCCGTAAAGAGGCCTGTAAACGGGCTACAAAAATTTCATCTTGCTGGCAAATTTGCTGACCAACATAGCTCAGTATATTTGCAATTATACCCTTGCTGCAATTTCATTGTGCAATACATTGCCGGATGTTGTCCAGCAAGATAGTGCAACTGGGTTGCTGAGGAATTTTGTTCGTACACGCGGAGCAATAATTGCAGCTAGATCTCAGCAGTTAATTAAGGTTTTTTACCTATGCCTCTTCGGTTGTTACAAGAAAATTTGAATAAAGGCCCAAGCATTCTTCTTAATGTTAAGAAATTTATACGCACTAGCTTTTACATCCCATAATTCAGGACGTAAATGGATTTCGTTGATTAAGTTCAAAATATTTTCGTTTGGGCAATCGGCCATGACGAACAGAATAAAATCAACAACGAATACAAAACAACTTCACTAATCAGACAGCGACGAGGCGGGGGAACCTGGTGAGGGAAAAGAGGTGCACCTAAGCAAAGACGATATACGGCGATATAGCAGTAAAGTCAAAGCGGGATAAATCATTTGCAATCTAGACGGCTAGACATTGAATACATGCGACTGCTGAAATATCTTGGCAACATCGCCGGGCTACACTGCAACATTGCAGCAATTATTGCACTGTGTTGAGCGATATATAATTGGCCACTTGACGGTTATACAATTGCAGCAAGAAATTGGCAAAAAAACTAGCCCGTTTAAAGACACCTTAAGAGTAGGTAGGATAATTTGGATAACTTATTGGCTTGGCAAAAAACTAAATACCCGAGAAGCAGTACAAAATGCCTTTAAAGAACTTGTGGCCTCCCGTTCAGCAGATTTCTTCAAGAAGCGCATCAATAAACTTGTCGTTCCTCCTATAGTATGTATGTGAAATACTATATGCTTGCTTCACATAATGTACGGACGACATGATGATACATAATTACACATTTATCATGAGAGTGGAAAGATTAGTCGACCAGTTTTATTCCACTCCTATTATATATATGCGATACTTATAAGGCGAGGCCTAGCCTCTCTCGTGTGGCTGTGCCACTCACATGCATTAGCTAGTTTTACCAAGTGTCTTGCCATACTCTTGTTACCTCTTCGTGCTTGCATTTCCGCGTACTCTATAGAGGGATCTCATGACTGTTATTTGACTGCAGTTTATTTATGGCTATACACCTCTATTACCTAGCTGGGCATCGGTCGACTTGCTCCGGTCTAAACAGGGTATATCCCTGGTGACTCTGATCATGTTTGCATGTTAGTCACTTAGCCGGACAGGGGGCCTATGGCCCCCCGGAGGCCTCCACCATCCCCATAGCCTCGCCACGGTTGCTCCAGCTCAGTCGACCGTGCCAGTGTGTTTCCGGATCACACTACCAATAAATGGAAGCTCCAGGCTTCCCTGTCCAATGTCCTTGACTACCAAGTGTGCTGTGCACTGCAAGATTGGACTACCAGTAAAGGAAAGAATGGCGAACGACGACAGTCGTCTTATCTTTCCACTTATCATGCACTTATAGGTCGACATAAAGATATTGCAAAGTAAACACTCACCTGGGGTCTTCTTGGACCTCCTAGAAGCTTGTAGCTCCTACCTTTTCTTGCAATAACTTTTCTGCTCACTTCTCATACTTGTCTAAAAAGCAGCCACATTTCCCGCCATGCCTCTAGCACAGTACCAACATAAAGTTAGTCAAAGCCAAGAGTGGTGTTACCACAATATAAAATATAGATTGACATTACTAATGTTGATACATACCGATTGTTAAATGGCGAATCGCGCACTGCTGCGCGACACTCCCACAAGCAGAAAGAGTATTATTGCAGTAGTGTTAGAAGGTGACGCGTCCATTCCAATATTTTCTCTCTCGCCCAAATAGCTGCGTCCCTTCTTCCCCTGGTCCCAGGTTGCATACACTCATGGTTACTAATAGTTTCCTCTGATCTTGATGTCTCAGTATTCATCATAGATTCTTGCACTGGCATTACTTCACTTGTGGTGTCTACCTTATTTTCATTGTTCTCACATTCTGGATTAGTTGATAATGGTGGTTGCATGTTATCCACTCGACTTGAGCCATCATCCAGATCCAGGTACTCAATTGGTGCATCTAGAAGAGGTGCTATCACTTCCTCCTCAGTTGATCCGGACTGTGCAGAGTTGTCCGGCTCAGTTTCTAACGGATAGAGATGACCTACAGACCGAGTCAGTATAGAGTCTCCAACTTTGACCTTAGCGATTCTATGTTTACCATCTGCACCCTTTATCAGATCCGCTATCTTCCCGATTTTCCACAACTCACGGTTTTTTAAGTCTGACCTTACTTGTACAATGTCTCCTATTTTTGGCACACAATCAGATACAACTCTTGGCTGTTTAGGAGAGTTTTGGTACCTCTCTCGCAGACTAGTCAGATACTGTGACATGAATATCTTCTTGAATTCCTCAAGAATTATCAGTCCTCTTTTCCAGCTCTCTATCAAATTGGTCTTTAGTTTGGAACCGTCCACTGGATAAACATTGTTTATCGCTGGGGTCAAGGTTAGGCATTTTCCTAAGCTTAGGAAATCAGCTGGTCTCAATATGTGGATCACTTCAGTTCCAACCTTTGTAAGAGGTCTTGAGTTGACAACAGCTTCTACTTCTTTGAGCACTGTTAATAGTTTGCTGTCTCCAAGTAGGTGCTTTTCGAGAGTGCGTTTTAGGGAATGCTTCACTACACCTATCAGCCGTTCATAATAGCCGCCATGCCATGGAGCGAGCTGAGGTATGAATCTCCATTCGATTCCTCTCTCCATACAGTAAGGTTTACTGACCACCTCAGATGTAAGTTTGAAACACGTAGCATTATCAGAATACATCCGCTTTGGTGTATTTCTAGTGGCAGCAAATCGTCTAAGTGCCAGGAGACATTCTTCTGCTGTCAAGTCGTTTACTATTTCTAAGTGAATAGCGCGCACAGCAAGACATGTAAATAGAACTACCCATCTCTTTTGCTTTCCATTTGGTGTGTTCACATATAGTGGTCCAAAATAATCTACGCCACAGTATGTGTAAGGCGTGCTGTAGTTCACTCTTTCATTGGGTAGGTCAGGCACTGATGGCAAGCGATATGGGCCACCTCCATGTTTAATACACTGCTGACATCTTGAAATCACTTTTTCTACCCGACGTTTCCCTTGTGGTATCCAATACTTTTCTCTAATGAGGCTAAGTGTATGGGTAGCACCTACATGGTAATTGCCTTCATGAGTATCCTTGATAATCTTGTTTGTAAATTCGCAATCTCGGGGCAATAATATGGGATGTTTCATGTCGTAGTTCCATGTGGTGTTTACCATTCGTCCTTGGCATCTTAGGACTCCATCCACATCTAGAAATAGACCGAGGTTTCTAGTCAGGTGTGTCCTCTTTCCTGCAATCTCATCAGCAAAATGGTGTTTTTGCAGTTCCTTTATTTTTGCGATAGTGTCAACTAACTTTGATGGAACTAGACTTTGCTGTACAGGCTCCATTTCCATAATATCGCTATTCCAATTCTCATTCACTGGGTTATCGTTTTCATCGTCAATTTCCATTTGTTGGTTTGCATCTATCAGCTGATTCCCTGGACCATTGTCTGCTTCTGGAGTCTTTCTGTAATTTCTTTGGTCCAGGCCCTCCCCGACAGAAAGGACTGTCATGTGGTTCATGTAATATCTATCTGCGGGCCACACTGATTCATCCTCTTTTAAGAATGTGGGACCGTTGAACCAAAGTTCTTTAGACTGACTCCATCTGTCAGGTCTTGTTGCAACATCAGCTGGGTTCATCTTTGTATTAATGTAGTATATTTCTGCTTGCATTTGGTTTTTCTTAATTTCCTCTACTCTATTGGATACAAAGGGTGGTAGCAATTTGTTGGAACGCATCCATCCATGCACAACCAAACTATCTGTCCACAATGTTGCCTTGCTTATTGGTAGTGACAGATTCTCTCTTACATATTTTAGAAGTCTACTTGCTATTAGCAGACCCAAGAGTTCTAATTTCGGGATATGAAGTTCACTTGAGTCTTCATTTTTGGCTATTCTCGACTTTCCCATTAGGAATGAGACTGATGTTCCTTGTTTACTTTGTGATGTTAAGTATATAACTGCAGCATACCCAGCCTTTGAAGCATCAGAAAAACAGTTCAATTGGTATGTTGTCTCCAACTCTGGAACAGCATTTGTTATGCATCTCTGCAGTTCTATGTGTGCTGCTGTTTCTATTACATCCAACACTTCCTGTATAGACAGTACCAAATCATTTGGCAAGACGGTGTCCCATTTATGTTTTTGTTCACAGATGTGTCGAAACAAAATCTTCAATGGCAGTGTTAATGGACAAATAAGGCCACAAGGGTCATATATCCGGGCTAAAGTACGAAGTACCTTCCTTTTCGAATTGGCTGGAGTATCTTTATTGAAGTGTTGATCAGTTATTTTTAATTTTAATGTGTCACTTGCCACATTCCACGTCAAGCCAAGGACTTTTACTGTGCCTTCGTGTTTTGCTTGTTTCTCTGTAGGTACAAGGTCAAGAAATTCCTTTTCATTTGACAACCAGTCTCTTATATTCATGGAAATCTGTTCAAAGGATTCCTTTGTCTTCTCGTATATTTCTTTAGCTTCTTGTATAGAGTTGGCTCCTGTTACTAAATTGTCTACATAGCAGTTATTGGCAACATCCTTTAGTAGGGTTATATCAGTCTGCGTCATGTGGTATCGAATAGTTGCTGCAAGAAGAAATGGACTTGCAATTATTCCAAAAGGTACACGACGAAATCGGAAATACAACAGGTTTTCTTCTGTTGGGTCCTTTGTGATGTCCTTTACCCACAGGAATCTTGTGACATCACGGTCCTTTTCTTGGAGCCCAACCTGCAAGAACGCTTTCTCTACATCGGCTACAATCGCTATCTTCTTTGTTCTGAATTTCAGCAGAAGAGCCGTGAGATCCTCCAGCATGGAAGGTCCACTATAAAGACATTCGTTCAAACTCTTCTTACCCGTTGCTCTTGCTGATGCGTCATAAACGATTCTCCCGCGTTTACCTTCAGTTTTTACAATATGATGAGCTAAATAATGTACAGGATGTTCTGTGCTATTACTATGCACTTCAACAATTTCAATGATATTTCTGCTTAATTGCTCCTTAAGAATGACATCATATTCTTGTAGTGTTGTCTTATCTAATCTGTTGATCAAACTCTTCAGTCTTCCCAATGCCATGCCAAAATTAACTGGTAGTTGAGGTGGGTATTCAATCCATGGCCATTTTACTTCATAACGTCCATTTATGTATTGAACAGTATCATTAAAATGTTTAACTGCTTCATCTTGTCTTGTAGCTTTAGGAGAATCGTTTATGCCAATGCACTCAAGTGACCACAAAAATTTGATGTCAATATTTCTAAAAGGTAAGTCAGGTTCAGTAAAATACGGGCAGCTTGAATTGTGACAGTGGCAGTAAGTAGTTACAGTTAATACATTTTCCTGTTTTGCAATGGGATCTTGGTCTACATTTCCAGATAACAGCCAACCGAAGTCAGAATCCACCAAATACAAATCATTCTGAATCTTCTCTTTTGTTTCACGCATGAAGCCTGCAAAATAATCATTCCCTATCAAAAGGTCTATATTATCTCCAGTAGAATCATCATCAGCCACTAAATCAACCGTGGAACAATCAAATTTAGCTACTGGTAACCTCTCTGTGATATGTGGAACAATACTGACTCTTACTTGTTTTTGGATGCCACGTTTGATCTCTAAGACAATGTCTACAGATGGGCTTGACATCTCTTTCGGATCAGTTGCTCCAAACGTATACACCAAGAGTTGGTCTTCATTGTCAGGGGTGAGCTGTAATCTGGATGCAGCCTTCGCGCTGATATAGCTACGTTGCGAACCACTGTCCAAGACAAGTCTGCATTTACGCCTCTTTGTTGTATTGCTGGGGTTTGTGACTAGAGCCACTGCTGTCTGTAAGTAAGTAAAGTTTTTTGTCATATAACATTTGACTATAGCATGATCACCATTGGAAACAGTTGCCTCACCCCGTGGTTTGGAACACAGCATTTGGAGATGTCCATCACCACAGCGGAAGCAAGTAACCTTTCGATGGCACTGTTCAGTCTTGTGATTTCTTTTTAGGCACTTGTGACATCTGTCCCCCAACTGCTTCTGTTGAGCCTCAATGTTTTTATATTTTTTACAATCTGCACTACTGTGGTTATTTAATTTGCAGAAGATACATGGTAACCTGCTACACTTTCTGGGTGGGTTATTTAATTTATTATTAGCCTTTCGTTTCAAATTTATCCTTTCTGGTTTGTTGCTGGCAGTGCTCCTTATTGGATATTCACGTTTTAGTTCAGATTTTGTTTGAAGTACTTCTGTTGTAATGACTTCTTGCTGTGTGCCTGATCCCTTAGGTATTGGTGTTATCTGAGCCTTTTCCAATGCCACTACAATGTCTAGTAAAATCTGTCTAACATTAGTTGTTGAATTATCCTTGGAATGCAGCTGTGGCATCAAGTGATACTGATGGAGAACTTGCTCGGGGAACTTACTCAGTATGGTAGCACGCAGATGGTTTCCATTTATGTCCTCACCTAATTTCTCTAAGACTCTTAAATGTCTTTCGATGCCATCCAGAATTTGCCTGCAGCTGGGAGCTGTATATTCAGCTCTCTCCAAGTTGGTCAATGCTGTGTAGTGTGCGTCTATTAATGTATCATTAGATCCGTACCTGGACTTTAAGGCTTCAATAGCAATGGTATAGTTGTGGTTAGTGATGGCTAAGCCTGCTACCGCTTCTAGAGCCTTGCCCTCGAGACTACTAATTAAATAAGTCAGTTTGTCAGCCTCTGCCATAGGTTGGCTGTCTATGTTTGAGCTGAACCGGTCCCAAAATTCAAACCATTTAAGACCCTCTCCGTTAAATTTAATCATATCTAATTTCGGTAATCGAATACTTAATTGGTGACTGGTATACTGCTCGGTAGGTACACTCCGTGAGGAAGCCTCAATTGCCTCCATCGAGGATTCGATGTCTGTGAGGAAATCCTCACCCTGGAGCTGTAATTCCATTGTCTCAGTGACAATATTTATTTGAGGGTTTGTTGAGGAAGACGTGTAATGCCGCATTTGTTCCTGTAGCCTGTATAATAGCTGCTTTAATTGTGCTACAGTACTTGACGCCGTTGAGAGCACCATTTTTCCCGACTCATAATCAGTTTTAGCTCGTTCCAAGCATTCTTTAAGTTTGCTTCTTCGCATTTCTAACATTCTTATAAGAATTTCTTCCATTGTTTTCACACTTTACCTACCTGCCTATTTCGAATACACGATAGAAGGTCGGTTTCGTTTTTAAAACTTTCGTCGTGAACTTTGATTCAGTTGTACCGTCCGTTATTTCGACACGTCTTCACTAGGAAACGAAAATATATATAGGTATAAAGCCCAAACACTTATTTCACTTATTTATAGTAATTTTCTCACACTGAAACTTTTTAACTCCGCCGCAAAAGGCGCCAAACCGAAAGAAAAAAAAATTCCGACATGAGACAATGCTACCAACTGCAGCCCGTAGTGTTGTCACACAGAACACAAATAACGATTTTATGTAGCTTGTTACAATCTGCTAAAAAGTTTTACACCTCGTTATGTAATTTTATTACAAACATAATATAATTGGAATCCTTACCCTTATAATTGCTAATGCTTATTTATAAAATAAACATATTTCTAGAATACATTAGTTTAAAAAAAAAAACCTGCGCATACATCGAATCGATTAATACCGATTACTATAGTGCTGAACTAGACCATAGACATTGTTCAGGCGTATCCCGCGTATCCACATGATTGCCTGTCGAACGTCGAACCGACTCATGCCTTGCATACAATTTTAAAAAGTATTCACAATTAATACACAAAATTCATTAAAATTAAATAAATTTTATTGTTCGCAAATTTATATAATCGATCATAACAATTTCTGCAGAGATATGTCTATTAATTTGTTCCATTTAAGTTTGAAGGATTTTTGATACAAATATGTCACACAAATAGCCCATTAGTATCATATCCCAGCATCTCCACCATAATGTCGTTCCTCCTATAGTATGTATGTGAAATACTATATGCTTGCTTCACATAATGTACGGACGACATGATGATACATAATTACACATTTATCATGAGAGTGGAAAGATTAGTCGACCAGTTTTATTCCACTCCTATTATATATATGCGATACTTATAAGGCGAGGCCTAGCCTCTCTCGTGTGGCTGTGCCACTCACATGCATTAGCTAGTTTTACCAAGTGTCTTGCCATACTCTTGTTACCTCTTCGTGCTTGCATTTCCGCGTACTCTATAGAGGGATCTCATGACTGTTATTTGACTGCAGTTTATTTATGGCTATACACCTCTATTACCTAGCTGGGCATCGGTCGACTTGCTCCGGTCTAAACAGGGTATATCCCTGGTGACTCTGATCATGTTTGCATGTTAGTCACTTAGCCGGACAGGGGGCCTATGGCCCCCCGGAGGCCTCCACCATCCCCATAGCCTCGCCACGGTTGCTCCAGCTCAGTCGACCGTGCCAGTGTGTTTCCGGATCACACTACCAATAAATGGAAGCTCCAGGCTTCCCTGTCCAATGTCCTTGACTACCAAGTGTGCTGTGCACTGCAAGATTGGACTACCAGTAAAGGAAAGAATGGCGAACGACGACAGTCGTCTTATCTTTCCACTTATCATGCACTTATAGGTCGACATAAAGATATTGCAAAGTAAACACTCACCTGGGGTCTTCTTGGACCTCCTAGAAGCTTGTAGCTCCTACCTTTTCTTGCAATAACTTTTCTGCTCACTTCTCATACTTGTCTAAAAAGCAGCCACATTTCCCGCCATGCCTCTAGCACAGTACCAACATAAAGTTAGTCAAAGCCAAGAGTGGTGTTACCACAATATAAAATATAGATTGACATTACTAATGTTGATACATACCGATTGTTAAATGGCGAATCGCGCACTGCTGCGCGACAAAACTGCCACTGCGTTGACAAAGATGCATAGATTGTATGGGTGATTACATTGATTAATAGAAAAAGAAGTGACGTTAACTTATTTAATAATAAACGGCAATTTCATAGGTAAATACCGAATATAAACCTGGCACAAAAGATCCAGTTAGGTAGATCCAACTTCGAGAAATAGGTTAACTGGCGACCTGTTCGGGAAGTTGCGCAGTATCTTCTCGTCTAACATACCACAAGAGTCTCAAGACGAAATTATATGACCAGTGTGAGTTGCCAGAGATGAAAATAAAAAAAATGGAGTGAGCTATGCTCGGTGTTTCCTTGCGCGATCGTATCATAAATGTATATATCCACAGAAGGACCAACGTTAGCGACATAGCACAAAGAATTGCAAAACGCAGTGAAAACTCTGGAGTGGATGACCGTGGCGTTGGAAGGTGGACCGATGATCTAGTTAAAGTTGCGAAACGAAGGTTAAGGATGCGAGACGCACAGGACTGAGACCTATATATATTCAGAATTACTTCGGTTTAAATGATAAATCTCTCAATCACCATCTTAATGTCTTTAAAAATAAAATTAAGAACGTACCAGATTGATTTTCATCATCTTGGCCCTCCCAAACATCTTTGATAACATCACTCTCTGTATGACATTCATCAGATATGCAGACGTGCACTGTTGGACTTTTATTATACCGACTGAACTCTAACTGGCCTTGGTTAAGTTGAGGTTTTGTCTGTAAAAAATGGTTAAGTGTTATTAAAAAGGCAAGAAATATTGTTGCCTCGCTTTTGCCCGCGAGTCCCGTGACTTGGTCTGCGTAGCATAATTTTTTCGAATAGCATTTTTGTTTTTATGTCGCGTAATAATATTGAAGGTGTGTGGGACGCCTTACTTGGGAAATTATTGGTTCGCAATTCAATCTTCCACCCCCCTTTCCATTTCTTTATGGATGACTTGCGGGCTAAAAACTATCCTATGTCCTTCCCAGGATCGCAAACTTATCCATAATAAATTTCATTTATATCAGTTCAGCAGTTTAAGCGTGAAAAGGTAACAGAGAGACAGACAAATTTAATTTTTCATTTATAGCAATTATAATGTGGAAGTATGGATTCTGCACAGAAAGAAACGTAAATCCAATATTTAGAAAGAGCCCCGAGAGAAGGGACTCATTCCAGAATTATATAATGGTTATAATAACGGCAAATTCTAACTTAAACTAGAGGCACATGTAGAAAATGCTTCTTGGTTTACAATTAACCTTTCAAAACAACTAGGCCCACTATCATAGAATAAAAGGAATTGGCTTTAGTATCCGAGAGCACGATTTTGGAGTTGTTAAGAGTTGTTAGGGGTTGGTTTCACCTTTCACATATCACCCCCCACAACCCTAGCAGACGCGTAGTTTTTTTATTTGTGTTTAAGGTTACATAATGGAACGTCTCTATGAGTTTACATGTTAATGATGTAGTTTTACTTTGTTGTTTTTGTTTTATAATTATTGATTGTTTTTTAAAAAAGTTAATTATTTTTACAACCATGAAACAGAACGTTTTCCGCCATTTTGTATGTCAGTGACCTGATTTTGAGATTAATTCCGTTCCTGACGGTTCCTCTATTAGTTGCGTGAATGTGCTCTTGGTGTTTTTCGTGTGATTTTTGTGGATTTTAGAGCTAACCGACTTTAGGGCACCCCAACTTCACGTAGTCTTTTGGCTGATACAGTGTATATAAAAACCTGAGGCGCGAAGGCAATTCAACCCCCGCCCACTGTAACGAGGCATAGGCACCCGTGGTAGCCGTAGCCGATGAGCAGAGTTGAGCATGGTTGCCTGTCCTTCGATACATAAGGGCGAAGCGGTTGCACTTCCCACAGCGCTGGAGACGATCCAGAAGCATACAAGAGCACTTTACAAACTGTTTATTGCGTTGTTTTTGTGTACATAATCTCAAAACTTAAAACGTAAATATTATGAAGACTAGTTATTTGCTAGGTTTAGGGGGAAAGGACGGGATCGTGTGGCGACGCCTGGGGGTGGCTTATGTCCAGCAGTGGACGTATTGGTGGAGAGGAAGGAGGTTACTCCCTAGACCTTCCATAAAACCCCCAAAATCTTGCTTAATAGTGCAGAGAATATTTTGTTCTACTATGATTCTATTATATCAAAATTGCAAGCAACAGAGAGATTAATTAAATATTCTGGGGTAAAACACTTTCACATTATAACATTATTCCGACCCATTTTTCGAAACCCATGGGTTTCCCCCAGACTTCCTTGGGTGTTTAATTGCTGCAAATGGGTCTTATTATCAAATCTTAGCAGAAATACGTTGAGTAACCTGTATACAGGGTTCTTTAAGGTTAGTCCAGTTAGTTAACTGGATATCTTAGATCAGAGTCCTTAGGGTTAAATAGATTTTTTTCTGTATCAGCCAAAGTTTGTGGCGATAGCCGATAATAATTTGTTATTGCTTCAGAAATTGATTTTCTGTAAGGAACTAATTCTAACTATGATATGTAAACAGTTGTTTGTTGAAGACTATTTAAACCAATCAATCCTTACTTCAAAGTCCTCATTCAAAATCTGAGCAAACATCTTTTCAGCTTCCAGGCATTGTCTCTGCCATCGGCAGCATTGCTTCAGTTTAGTAAGGCAGAAGAAGCAAGCGAGCATCGGTCTTCTGTCTTCAGTCACTAACTGCAACAAAACAACTCTTAAACTGCTACTTGATAAATGAATACTAATCCAATAAATATCCAATTAATATATTATTATTATTGTGTACAAACGAGTATAGGCTCTGGAGCCGTGGTGATGTGATGCAGCATGCGATAATCTAGTGTAGTGTAGAGTCAAAGGAATTCACTGCATGAAACAAGTACAAGGCTGATCAATGTGGTTAACCTTTGAGGAAAGGGCAGAGCTTCAAGGGTCATTATGGTAATACTTCCATAGTGCGTACAGCTAAATAGTAGAATTTCATGCCGAAGTCAGCGATTACTTATAGCTACAGCCTGGGGGTATTTATGTCAAAAGTGATTCGGTTACACACATCATTGCTTACTATCAGGTGAGATAGCGGTCAAGACAACCATTGTAAAAATAAAATTGAATATTTTTTTCATCTTCCTCTTTGTTGATAACTATGGACTTCAAATTATTACTTAACTCACTTACTGGAATATTGGTCAGCTTCTCATATATTTCTTTTAGCTTCTTGTTGGCAACCACATACATGTTAACATTGGCCACTAAACACATCCTACACATTGACAGTTTTTCCATTTTCCTATTAAAAAACACTGCTGATTTTTATAAACTGGCTTTTAGAACGACTATATTCTCCTAATACAAGCTCGGTAAATGTCGTGTGTGCTTCCTTCGTGGATCGCAGTAAGACAGGCTAACAACCGGAGCAGACCCCGAGAGCTACACCAACGAAACAATCTCTGCAGTAAGGGTATATATGTTCTGCGCTCCGCAGGTTGTAGTAGGGATTCGTTAATATTTACAAAAAAAAAAATGTTATTTTTATTTTTGATTCGAATCGGCAAATACGTAATATTAATTTTTTTATCATTAATCAATTCAACAATCAACAGACGGGCGAGCACGGCCTCTGTGATAGGCTTGAGTCACGCATTCTATCATGGTTTTGCCCCTATACTGTGATAAAAACGTATGACTCAACTGAAGCCAGTCACAAACCGTGGTCGCCCGGCAGTTACAGAAAGCAGAGCAGTATGTTTACAATTACAACAAAGTGGTTAAGTTTTAGACTATTATTAATTATTATTATTAGTCTGAGGAGGGACAATATTGGTAAACAGTGTAACGCGTCAATCACACAAACTATATTGTAACGAACGAAACGCGAATCGCGAAACATCAAACATTCATTACTATCTGACGTCTGTCACTCTGACTATTGACTGATTTTTTAATGAGATTTTTGTGACCTGGCTACTGAACCTTAAGGCTTAGCACGCATTGCGCATATTCGCGCGAATTTTATTCTGTGTGTGTTTTTGTCCGCGTACTGAATTTAACTGACTAGCACTGCGGATTATATTTCGCGCGATTTTTGTCTCCTTCTGCCTGTTCATAGAGTTCAAAATATTTGCGCGAATTTAGTCCGTGCCGTGGTGCGGTGGATTCTGTGCCAAAATACGGCTTTCTTGCGGTATTATTTCTGCGCGATTTTTTTTCCCGCTTCATACAATTCCATAGGTCGCAGAACGGGCGAAAAAAATCACGCGGATATTTTTTTTTTTTAAATAACAAAAAACCCGAATGCTTAAAAAGCGAACTAAAAAGACGTAAACAAGAAGAAAATCATGCTGTGCAGTCGAAGGATACATATGCGCGAGCTGGCTGATCAAAACCACACACACGTTATTTACAACTTTTTAGATATTTTTTTTATATTGTCGAAGGCTAAGTTTGAGTAAAATTGAATTATTATTTACTTACGAATACTCACTTTACTGACATGAAATCAAATCAATCAATCTGCCTAGATTTTTTCCTAGCATTTTTTTTTTGTTGGAGTCGGCTTCCAGTCTAACCGGATGTAGCTCAGCACCAGTATTTTACATGAAACGACTCCCCGTCGGAGTTACTATCGTTTCTTACGTAGACGACACTCTGGTGTTAGCTGGCGGGGACACCTCCGACAAGACCATCCAGCTTTACGAGCGGGTGGCAACTGGCAAGAGTGGTGTCGTCAATCTACGAGCTGGGTTCTGGAGATAGCGCCTTATAAAAATTAAGGCACTATGGTTCCATATTCCGCGGAGCAGAGAGCCACTCAGAACGTCAGTGATTGTTGGAGAATCGCAATCGATGGTCCTTTATGGGACTATCGGGTGCCCGACGCTGCAGGACTAAAATTAATTGCCTGCAGCAGAAAATACCCATTGTATCGCACGAGGTTACCGAACGGTATCCTTTGAGGTGGCAACTCTCCTGGCGCGATTGCCGCCGCTGGATATTCTGGCGGTTATGGACGTGATGGTTTATAACCGAAATCGCACCATCCCACAGAATGGTGATAGCGTGCCAGGAATTGCGTTAGTAATGCTGAGGCGGCAGGAATGGCGACACGCACTCGAGCGGTGGCGCGAGCGGCACGAGCCGTAATCTTCTGCCGCACTCCGAAGCCTGGCTGAAAAGAGAAGAGCGCATCTCCTGCAGGCTCAATCGTGTACTGATCGGGCACGGTTGCTTCGGTGAGTACCTGAATAGGATTGGGCGAGAGACCACGGTAAATGACACCACTACGGAGGCGACCTTGACTCTGCACAGTGCACGCATGAGGAGTGCCCTGTGTGGCCTCTAAGCGGCAGTTATTGGCCGCCAGGATGGGGCGAGACCTCTCTTTGCCAGGAGTTGTGAGAGCCAGGTTGGCAGAGACAAAAAAACTGGAGAGAAATGGCCGCCGTCGCCGCCATGATGAAACAGGAAGAGGCTGCCGAGCGGGGTCATGATAAGGCCCATACCACTCAGAATAGAAGGCGTCGGGAAGGCAATCACCCCGCCTGCATCATATGTGAGTGGTACGCCGGGGCCACGGGCACTCAGATTGGAAACTCTGTCCACCTACCAAATGACTCTAGGAAAGATTATGACACAGTGATCACGTCGTGCTACTGTGCGCAGCGAGGCTCAGAGGAGATGCTCTTACAGTCTCCCCAGGCATGTGCCCTAACAGGCGTTGCACAGAAGGGGTCACGGGTACCCTTCTACGTGCTGATGGAGATCACCGGGGTGGTGTTGGATAGGCAAAATCTGGTATGTTCCCCAAAAATCCAAGCGCCTTTTATAAGGTTACTTTAACGTTATTTTACATATAATAAAACAATGCAGCGACAGCGCTATGAAGACGCAACGTGCCGTGTGGTGAGTGGTCCCGACCGGCTCCAACCGGCACTTTACCAGCCTTCTATGATTATAATATTAGTCTTATGTGGTCTTATGTACCAGAAGATATCATGCTTCAAGTACCTACCTACCTGGTGTGCGCTGTGTAATAAAATAGAATAAAATAATGAACTGTGGAGTGGAACCGTGGTGGGGAACGCAACAATAAAAAAACTGTCAAATCGTCTACTTCTTTTGAGGTTATGTGTAAGTGGATAACAAAACGTCTTTTAATTTCGATTATATCTTTAATACTGTATTAATCCAGTCGCAATGTTGCGGCGATTAGCTAATACAATAGTTCAATCTCGTGGTATCAAACATACAGTTAATGTAAAATGGGTAAGGCCAGATTACGTGCCCGCATATAAACCAGAGAAGTCTGGGGACTTGGAGGGCCTACCTCCGATTCCTGAAAGCGCCATTGGCAAAGACTACGCTTTAACTGAGGAAATTAAAGAGTAAGTTAAGTTTTATTTATTTATTTACACCAATAAGAACAACATCTTACAGTATTCCAAGACGATGTTATACCACAGAATATGTTATGTTATACACTATATTTAAACAAAAAAATTAACAATAAAAAGGCAAAAATTAAAATAAAAGAAACAATTCAAATTTGTATGCCTCCTTCAATGCACCTTTGTGCTCCTGACACAAGTTATTCTTCTTATATCATTACAGAAGAGTCACTAATCTGGCACTTCAGTAGGTACTCCCGCACATCCAGTAATCCGCCCCGTGTCTTCCCCACAGTTGTATGTAGGACATATTCGCTTATTAATTGGTACATTGATGAAAGCTTTATTTTATTTATCTTGATTTTTTCTATACAATCCAGTCATCCGAACATTCCAATAACCCCTAGTTATCAATAGTGCCAGATTATTGAGACTCACTGTATTAGAACACATTCACCCATTCACCTTTACATTTTGTGAGATTTATGAGAACCTAAATATTTTCTGAAACACAGTCAAGGTTCCATATCATATTGATTTCTATATTATCATAATAACCAATATAGCAACGCAAACTTCACAAATGATAGGAACCATATATTATGCGCTACCTGTCTTTCTAAGTGTAATATATTCTTTTATTGGTATAAAAGAGATGCAGCAAATAAGAGGTAACTCCATTTGAATTAACATTAGAATTTTTTACAACCCCTGTTTACAGTCCGTTTAACCGATTTTGAGTTCTATCCCGTAAGTATAAGGATTGCATAAGAAGCATTAACCTGTTACCAAAACTAAATATTAATTGCAGCTGCCATTTGTCTATAACTGTAAAAGTGTGAGTTTTCATTTGATTACTTCGCATTCGTTGTTAGTTTGCTCGTCTAAATAACATTTTAACTTTTGCAAACTGTACTACTGATATCTGAAAACCGTTTTCAATATTGATATGAAAACTGTATATCGGTTACATAACCATTTGCTCTAAAAAACCGAAAATGCCCATCTCTAAAACTTAGTAAATTTCATACAAAAACAGCAGCATGCCTTTCTTGGGCATCAGAAATCCTATGTTCATCCCGCCCAATAAGATTGGGGAGTACTGAGCCTAGTGTTTGTAAGAATTGTGGGCTCACTTGGGTCTTAAAACTACTGGGCTTGTTGGCTTGGTTACAGTGAACCTACATTATGGATTTTAGTTGCTAAGACTAGTATTGTCAGAACAGCTGCAGCTAATAATAAGTAGCCAGGGCCTGATTTACCCATAGGCTAAACAGGCTATAGCTTAGGGTACGAGAATCAAGGGATGCCAAGCTTGCGTTTGCAAAAAGCACCTACTTAATAAAATTATATAAAATTCACATGTAAAATACAAAAGCAAATAACATTTTTATCCGGGAACAGACAGACAGCTTTAAGTTATCCGGGACACGGTTTCTCGAATGTTTGTGCTTCCTATCTATCTATTGCGCTGCTTTTATTATACTAGCGCAATTAATTAGTCAGCCTCAGTCGCAGTCACGCAGTAGCATGTTTACCCTTAAGCCAAGATGTGGGTGATAGCAAAGGGTGGCATAATCCAACTCTAGAGAGTAGAGTGTTTCGTCCAGTGAGGCAAGCTACTCTTCCTCTTCTGCAGCTACTCTTCTTCAGTACAACATAGCTACCATCTGTTGTGCAGCTTCATTATATCATGCCTTTTGAGGCGGTTGGAGTAATTTTGGCACATTAAATGGACTGCTAGTTCATTTGGGTGAAGAGACAGTCGCTGCTTGTATGTCGCCGCAGTTGATCGAATTTCTTATTTAACTGTGGTGATTTGTAACTGTTGGTGTATTTCATTGTTTGTGATGAACCAATGAGCTTTGCTAATCGTTCTCAGTATGATGTTCTGCAGATGCTGAAGCATCAAAATGTTTGAATCACTGGCACTACCCCACAATTGTAAGCCATACATCCAGACAGATTTAAGAATAGTTTTATAGATAAGCAGTTTATTATCTGTAGCCAATTCACTGTTTCGACCCAGCAGCCAGTGTAGGAGTCGATTAAATATAGAAGAAGCCTCAAGATACAGTCATTTAGATTCTAATCATCATGCTTCTAAATTTTAGATGAGCATAAAAAACCTTGCCTATGAGGCGAGATGCTAAAATTTTCGAGCCTAATCCAGAAATCAGTACTTTTGGACACTGCTTGTATTGTTAGGAGGTTCCTCTCTCTGGGGCCTTGATAGCCAGTAGCTTGGATTTCCCGATACCGGTGGGCCTCTATTTTTTATGTTTTTCTAAGCTTTGTTTTAAGAATATATAACAATGTATGAAATAAGAAACAAGTTAAATAAAGGAGCTCACAATAATCTAAGGTATTTCTAGCTGTATTCTCTACCTAAATATTTCATTGTAGTCATATTTTTACTTTTACTTTTAGTGCATCTGAATCAGTTAAGAAGATTTTCTCCGTGGGACACCTTGGTCGCAAGGAGTACAATCGGTTAGTTAAAGAGGAGCTTATAGACAGAGTACGGCGACATCAGTACGACCATAGCACAGCTGAAACTAAAAGTAAGAAACCATTACGTGAAAACAGTTTAACTGAATCATTAAGGCCCAGTTTTTTGTTTCATAGTTAACTTCCAATCTGCCAATGGTAACAAAATAGTAACCAATGGTTTCAGATTTCGGTAATATGTGTTTTTTCATCATTTGTTAGCTTAACAAGTGGTCAAGTAAGTTAGTAAACCATTACTTGATGTAATTGCGGATCAGAAAACTGGGCCTGGAATAAAATTATCACAATTTTTACTACTGGCTGTACCTATATACTTTAGTAAGCATTCTGTGGTAATGCGATGAGTGCGGCTTTTCTGGCTAAAAACCATTTAAGTGACATATCTTAGTTGGAGATTATAAATAAATAGATAAACACAACTGCCAATTTCTCCAGCTAGGTGTCTCATTGAATCGAGGAGGAAAAAGAACGGCTTCTATCCCTGTCTATGGTTATGTCACTGATTTGAAATACTGAAAATACGTGCATTGTGCATTTTTTTTACCTTTTGTTATTGTCATAACTTATAGTTACGCGTAGAGCAGTGGTGGCCCATTGGTAACGGCCGCGACTTACAAGATTTAGGTCGTGGGATCGAACCCAGGCAGGCGCTTTACTTTGTGTAAATTCACATCACCTCTGCTCTTAAAACGGTCAAGGAAAACATCGTGAGAAAACCGACATGTTCTAGGGCCAAAAATTCGAAGACATCCACCAACCCGCGCTGACCCCCGTGTGGTTGGTTACGGTATGGCCCATTCCCTCTCACAGAGAGGACGCCTGCGTCCCAGCAGTGGGAACATTAAAAAGGCTGATGATGATACAGATGAAGCTATCCAAATATCGCCGAAAGTATTGCGCCGCGCTTTTTTTAAACTTGTTCTGTTTACCCTTTATTTACGAGACACTATCTGCTGGATCAGCTTTGTTTAATGTTCCATAGTGTGATATGGTTTTTAGAATCCATGAGAAATCGCTAGGTAAATAAGTTACATTGACTGCATTTTGACACAATGTTGGAAGGTCTCTCTCTAGCTAGAGTCTAGAATCTAGTCCATCTAGGGTTCTAGACCCTGAGATGATCTCGTTAGGGCTGCGGGAATCCGGTGTATGCGAGACGCACTGGACCGATCAGTGTGGCGATCATAGAAATATAAAATACAGGAGAAGTGGCAAGGGGGCGTGTCGGTGTCCGCGCGACGTGGTCTGACTGAGCATGTCACAGGCAAATGGCCGTCTCCGCGAATTAGTGCGCTTTCGACCGTGATCGTGAAAAATTAAAAGAATGCCGTGTTGTTCAGTGGTTTCTTGTAAAAACCGAAGCCTAAACCAAAACTTTAAAAATCATGGAATCACTTACCCTAAGTAAATACAAATATTTTTCTATATTTGTCTTTAAATGCCCGAAAAACAACAAATCGTAAAATATTTCTTGGTTCTACTATGTTATTTTGTTTTCAAATATCATAACGACTGTACTATTTTTGCGTTAAATACATTGCTTCTTAAACACTACCTAAGTTTGTCGCTAAGTGACTGGACAAGCAATGTAAAAATCACAAAACGATACTTTATTAAGCGGATGCATCGCGTAGTACGGCCGCTGCTTCTTGCGACGAGTTAGTGACGTGCTTGTGCAGATCCACTAACGTAGGCTATCGACAACAATGTCGATTATCGAATGATATATTGCTATTATAGTTTATTTTTCAAATTGTTAACAGTTTTAACCCGGTTGGAAGATCGATGTGAAATAATGTTTATTACTTATTTTGATTATTTTACAGCGTAGTAGAGCAATGCGTAACCAACTTTTTGACAAAAAATGCAACCCCAATAATATCAAAGTGTCAAATACTGCACTAATACCTCCACTTTACAGGTCAGTGATTAAACACCATAGCACTAGCAGGGTTCAACAATACCTCCTGTTTCAATATGCTATGAAAGCCTATTTTTTTTTTTTGATTTACCTAATAATTTATATTTTTAGCTGCATATTTGTTTTAACTATAACATTTTCTGGACATACCGTTTTTTATTTATTTTCAAGTACTTACCCAAAAAAAATTGTACAATAATAAATGGGCGAATCGACAACTTTTCGATTTAGTCAATCACTAGCGTGTATGTAAAATAAATTGCTTTTGCATAGCACAACGATAGCGCCGATGTTTATGTGTGCGTAATTTGTACGGTGATTGGTATATACACGCTGTGCGTGAAGGCATAAGGTTTATAATTTATTGTATAGTACGTTCTGATTTAAGAAATGCGGGTGTGTGCGCGACTGCGTATCTATTGCCTTTACTGAACTGCATGTATAGTAGTTGCCGTGTGGTAGGGGCAAACTGGAGACACTGGTTTCCGATATATTTTCGTCTACCGGGCATATCTCCTTGTTTATTATATCTATGGTGGCGATGCTTGGCCTGTCCATTAGTGTACGTCTTCAGGCTGAAATGATGAAAATTACCATATTTTATGTAAACATTAAAATTTTGATGGCTCGTGGCTAAATAATACCAGCCGCACGGGTCGATCTTCAAGGTTAAGCAACACTTACCGAGGTCGATCCGTGGATGGGTACCATCTTTACAAAGCGAGTTTCTTCCGTGCCTCGAAAAGCACTTTAAGCCGTTGGTCCTGGCTGTCGTTTGAAGATATTTGACAGTCGTTACGGGTAGTCATAAGCTTGAGATCTGTCACCAGTCTAGCCAAAGGGTATGGTGTTATAGTCCCCGGCATGTAACTTGGCAAGGTTTTGGCGTAGAGGGGTTAAGTTCGCGCATAGAGCGTGAACTGACCAACCGCCATATAGAGCGAACGGAACTTGAACGCGACGCGATTGGTCAGTCGCTCCTTGTGTCAACTGACCAACCAATCGCGCGCTCGGAACGGTGCTATACGTTCCCCGATACACGCTTCTCTACCAAAGGGATCTAAAAAACGACTTTTGCACAACTAACGACTCTTGCCAAGTTACGTGCCGACAAATATACCCAGTTACTGGGTTGTGGAGGTCAGATAGGCAGTCGTTCCATGTAAAATGCTGGTACTCAGCTGAATCCGGTTAGACTGGAAGCTGGCCACAACATAGTTGGGAAAAGGGAAGGTAGATTGATTAGAATTTGGATGTAACTAGCACTATCTACAATAATGCTCTTTGAGAGGTTACAAGGGAATCCACAACTAAGTTTTCTAAGGATTATTTATTTTTTGCAGTTGCTTTCCTCACTGGACAGATACGGTATCTGCAAGACACCATGGATAAGTTTCCTAGAAATAAGAAAATGAAGGTAAAGGAATATTAAGAACAAATGTTTTTTTAAATATCATTAATATATTACCTGTCTTGTAAACTTAACTATGCTCACCCAAACATTTCTTTCTGTACATTTTTTGGGGATTAACTAAATCTATATTAATACAAATAAATCAAATTGAAGTATAAAAATATATTTTTTTACTAAATGCATAATGTGAAGTACTGGTACTTTTAATAAAAACTATTTTATTTTTTGTCTTTCTGTTTTTCCGGCTAATCTCCGTAACGGCTAGACCGATTTTGACGGGACTTTCACTGGCAAATAGCTGATGTTTTAAGGAAAAGAATTGGGTTACATACCATTTTTTGTTTTAGTAGCTAATACCTACTTATTGAATAAAATCTCTCATCAATCTCAAAAAGAAATAATAACTCTATTTCCTTTTCAGCAACTGGTACAAGAAAAGATTGACAGAAGGAAGAAGTTAATGAAGTTCTTGAGACAATATGACTACAAGAAGTTTGAATGGCTTTTAGAGAAACTCAATATTGAATATAAAGGGCATCCTGAGTGAGTATATTTATGAATGATAGCCACTGAGAGCAATGGTGGCCCAGTGGTAACGGCCGCGACTTGCAAGTTGTAGGTCGAGGGTTAGAACCCAGGCAGGCGTTTTACTTGGTGTAAATTATTTCATCACCACTGCTCTCAAAACGGTGAAGGAAAACATCGTGAGGAAACCGGTATGTCTTAGAACCAAAAAATTCGAAGCAACTTGCACTGGGCCCGCGTGATGGATTACGGCCCATTCCCGCTCAGAGAGGAGGCCTGCACGCACAACTGACCAAATGGGAGTTTAAGTGCGGAAAAGGGGGTCCATCTTTGCTATCCTATGGTAGCCACTGTTATCCACCAAGGGTTAGACAGAGTCGCAAGTATTGTAAAACCATGTATCGCCATTTTTGCTTAAGTTCCATGAACAGTACTCGCAAATTTTTTTGGCCGCTCTGTAGTTGGCTACAATAGCTGCCTAGTAGTCAATCTCATACTAAAATAACCAGATCTGATTTATCAATATATTGGTATTTGTTAGCAAAATATACGTAATAATAAATATTATCACCAAATTTGGAGTTTATAGTTCAATGGTAAGTTAAAAAAATTCTTCAGAACCTTAGTTAAAAAGTTTACTTTGGTCTCATTCCATTGTTTTCCAATATTTTTTTAAAACAAAAAATACTGTCCAACGAGCTCTAAACAACGATACTCGAGGGGGTAGGACATTTTTGTTTTTCGCTCCCCCCTTTACTGTATGGGAGACCCTCTAAAAGACATTTAAAAATATTTATGGCTTTGGGTCACAAAGATGCTTATATTGTGAAAATTTTAAGACTGTAGCTCCAACCGTTTGACTATAAAACCTGTGTGACAGACTACAGACAGACAGAGACTTGAGTGACAGAAATAGGGCTTCGTTTGGATTTTCGGGTACGGAACCCTAAAAAGTGGCGCGCCGTGCCATGCGCATCGGAAAGCCAATTCAGATCAGCCCAGAAGATTGGGTACAAACCCAGACTCTGGGTTGCTATTAGAAAAGCCCAATAACACCGCCCAACCCGGCAATTAAACCCACGAGGCCAACGGCAGAGCTATCCAGGTGTCACATTTTGGTCGGACAAAATTTGAGTCAAATCGACACGAAAAGAAGAAGCGTGCAGTACAAATATTTTCTTAATATCCTTCGGCAAACTTCGTGTTTCGTCAGTCCTCGGGGTCTCAGCGGTAAGAAATAAAATTTGGTTCAAATAAATCTCACTAGATGACGCAATATGCACCTATCTGTTATTGAATGTGTGTAAAATTAACATGTTCTGGAATTAAACATAAAAATTGTATGTTCTTGTTAAATCAACTCTCCCAAGTACAAAATTATGGAATATTGGACTCTTAATTCACATTTCAAAGATTATTTGAACGGAGCATTTAAAATTGATGCCAATAGGTGGCGTAGTTTTACATTTCTGAGGCATTCCAATCGATTGTTTAAATTTGCATTGTAACACATTTTGGTGCTACAATCAACAAACCTTCACTGTATTTAAAGAAAAAAAAATTCACGAACCGAGTAAACCCTTTTACTTGCAAGTTGCTGCTAACACCATCTATCTATCGCCGTGGAACGGAACCGAACGCGATTGATGGACAAAAAATAATCGGTTTAATCAAACGAAAAACGCTAGTTACATCGGCACGGTTTTTTTGTATGGGATGAGGCATCTGTATGCTAGTATGGTGCTGTGACTGTGCATAATTCTTAATACCATTTTTCAGATCATTCCACAAGCTGTCTCGCATGGAATCTCTCCGTAAACTCACCGAGATGCACTGTGACGATATTCGTAACAAGAAGCTGGCCGACTACAGAAACTTGCTCGAAAGCCAACAAGGACCATACTTGCAGCAGAAAATAGATGCTCTCAAGTTAATAAGGAGTGAACAGATTGAACTAGAGCTCCCGATCACAGTTACTGAGCAGGATATCAAGAAAGTTGAACAGCAGTACGATGATTGGAAGATTAAAGATGACGTTAAACAGCAGGCTAAGAAAAAGAAAAAGAATATTGTGATAGAAATGAATTGAGTTTCGTAAATTATGTGTATATTAATATAGTTAGTAGAAATTTACTTTTACTTTCATTTTAATATTTACTATAACTAACTAGCGACCCGTGCCGGATTCGCACGTGTAGTAGAGCATATTATTATACCTACCGCGTTTTTTCTTTCGTAGGATCTCGTCATTGGTGTAAGGCCATAGACATATTAAATAGTATGGACTGGAAATACCTACGAAAAAAAGGTGCCTACCTAAACCTTAAAATGTCACATAAAATGGCTGCCGATGCTATGGTTGTGTGAATCAAGGAACACACACACACTCACAAATCTCAATAATACAATAAGTAAACAACCATTTGACAGCAGGCCTACCACGAACACAAGCACAAAAATCGTCACATAATATGGCGGATATGGCACTTACCTACAACTGTCACTACGTCACAACAAAATGTTGCCATTGTGAGCAATAACGGTAATATTGTTGTCTCTTATACCAAATACGATTACTATATTGGAAAGAATGAAACAACACGATGTTCCGCATTCTGTTTCGTATTTCACTCATATTTGTATAAGCTAATGTATGTATAGAACATCGCGGCGCCTCCATGTTTTTCCTATCTCAATGTGTAAGGCCCGCTCGCTTGAATTGATTTTCGCGCGCGTTATTTTTATTTAGCGATAACTCGTAAGATATTTATTTAAATTATATGGTGTAAAGGATTATCATAATGTACATGAAATGCTTAAGGTAACTTACGTATTTCAGTTGATAAGGATTAATACTGTATCCGTTTAAATAGCTTTCCAATTACTGCAATGTTGGCACAGGGGTCGGTACTCTCAGCAACTTTATTCTTGCTTCACATTAACGATCTGCTAAAACCTTTTCACCTTTGGGTATGCAGACGAAAGCACTGTTGCTGAGAGATACATAGCCAACGCTCGAGCTACCGGGCCTCAGATCCAGTCTCTCCGGGAGACCATGATGGGGCGCCTGAAACCCTCCTTGCAGGCAGTCTCGAATGGGGCGATGCCAATCTGGTCAGGTTTAATGCTGCTAAAACCCAGGCGTGTCATTTTTCCGCTAGAAAGAGCCAATTTCACCTGGCTCCAACTTTCCGAGATGTGACCGTGCCAATAACTGACCATCTTGGGCTTCTTGGCATTACGTTGACGTCGACTCTCAATTTTGGTCCTTACATTGAGTCAAAAGCTCAGCTGGCTCTCAAAAAGCTGGGGATCCTTGCAAAGTCACATCATCGCTTACCGACAGAACAGCTGCACAGCTTGTATCAAGCGCAAGTTCGATCATGCATGGAGTACTGTTCTCATCTCAGGGACGGATCTGCCAAATACCAGCTTGATGTACTAGAGTCGATCGAAAAGCGGGCCAAGAGGCTCATCTGCAATGAGGCACTGGTTAAGTCAAAGCTCCAGAGCCTTGAACATCTTCGCCGAGCTTGCCGGTTTTTTATCAATTGCATTTCGGGGAGTGTGCGATGGATTTTCTTGATCTAATTCTGCCAAGCCCGTTTCATCATCGGACTACAAGACGTACGGCGTTGCGCCATCGCTACATGGTGGACATCCTACCCATACGCACTAAACGTTTTGAAAATACTTTCATTACGCGTACAGTTAAGGTGTAGAATTCTCTGCCCGAGTGTGTATTTCCTGATAGCTACAACCCAGGAGTCTTTAAGTCAAGAGTGAATAGGTTTCTTCTAGGTAAGCGTGCTACGTCGTCGAACACATCATCGCTTACCAACATGTGAGTAAAATATGTATAGTAAGCTATCATTAAAAGATAGACTAATGCCATCGCAGACTTTTCTGTAGACCTTTAAAAGAGGAACTATCCCACCATACATTGTTTTGTTATATCTCAAAGGGATAAGGCAGCGTTTTCAATAAAAGTTCCCGGGCGGCTTGATTTTTTTCCGAAATTTTCAACAATTATCATCTTAATTCTATTAATGTACACAAAACCTTAACACACTATACACCTAAACCTTCCTTATCACTCACTCAGAATCACAATCACTCCTCAGAATCACTCTGTCTATTGGTGAAAACCGCATGAAAATCCGTTCAGTAGTTTTAGAGTTTATCGCGAACAGACAGACAGACGCGACAGACTTTGCTTTATGATATGTAAATTTATTGTGTTTTTTTATTGGAGAGGTGAAATCTCTGGTATTTACAAGGTAGACGTGAATGGAACAACGGAAGAGAACGCTCTAGATGGACATACATACACGTTATGACTAGATAGATGCATGAACGCAAGCGAAGCAAAAGAATATGTAAGGATCTTCCGAAGACCTTGCCTCTAATGCTTGAGATCGTGGTCAATCCGTGCAAGTACCAATGTGACTTTTTAATATTTATTTGCACTTTCTCAAGTTTATCTAGGACATCACAGGAAACGGTGAAGGAAGAGATCGTGAGAAATCCTGGACTTATGTAGTTAATGCAAGTCTGAAATAGCCAAGTCAGTGGCCTGCGAGATTCCCAGAGGCGGCTTCATTAACTCTGAACTAGAGATGGCCATAGGCTCACACGAAAAGACGTATGTGGCGTTCTGTAGTTTGTACCCATTTTGTACCTATCCTCATGGGAAAAAAGGCTTGAGTTTATGTATGTACCTATGTCGTCATCATCATTTCAGCCGAAAGACGTCCACTGCTGGACGTAGGCCTCACCCAGGCGTCGCCACATTGAACGATCCCGTGCAGATGCACGGGATCGTTCAATGCGTCTAGCGCCTTCCCGCAACCTTAGCCAGGTCATCAGTCCACCTAATGGGAGGCCTTCCAACGCATCGTCTTCCGGTTCGCGGTCGCCATTCCAGAACTTTTCGGCCCATCGGCCATCCGTTCTGCGAGCAATGTGCCCTGCCCACTGCCATTTAAAATTCGAAATTCTTATGTATGTAAATCTCTGTAAAATGCTGATCCGATTATTCCCAATCGCTGAAAGCTACACAAACGCTCAATTTCATAGACTTCCTTTTTATTACTATAAAATGCACGGTTTCTACAGGATAGCCCGCGGAGCGAAACCGAGGGAAAAACTAATTAATAAGTTATTTAATTCAAAATAAAATAGAGAAAATAGTTTAAAACCATTTTATTAATAAGTACAAATTACATACAAAATCTTATACTTAAAAATATCCATATAAAAGTATAAAGCGTATTGTCAAAATCAGTCGAATTTGGACGGAGTATATTTTACATAAACGTTGACATTTCGAGTATATATAGCGACAAAATATTAAAATAATGGAATGAAATACTTAAAAATAGGGAAGACGAAACTTATGTCCTATAATTTACATAGAATATGGCTTTAGGCTGAGATTTAGGCGATAGACGATAATACAGGCAGAACCATATCATTAGACAAGTAAAAAGTTGAATTAAAAACTGTAACCCGACAGTTTCTTTTTTAGCCTATGTTACCCGGGCCATAACAAAGAATCGATTGACACCATATTTATCAAAATCGGATGAATAGTTTAGGCGCTATGGAGGAAAATACGTAAATACAAACATGCATACATATAGTTCTCGTCAAACTTCTTGGCCGCCCTGAAGTTGGCTACAATGGCTGCGCAGTAGTAAAAAACTGCACCGATCTCTGCCTTGTGCATCGGAAAGCCAACTTCGAGACCAATGCAATATTTAGTGCTACTTGATTCAATTTGTAATATATTTGTCACGGCTAATACCCGAAATGCGGCTACACCTAGTATTAGCCGGAGCTTAGGGCACCCCGACACGGACAGGTTAGGTTCGAACGAGATGACGGGAGCTGAAGTGAGCGAGCAAAGCGAGCGAACTCAGCTCCCGTCATCTCGTTCGTGTTAGGTTACTTTAGACCCTGCGGACGGAAATAGGAGCCCCACGCAGCGGGGCTCCGTCGACTATGTTGCGTGGCTACACCTAGTTCTAACCGGCTTAAACTAGGTGTAGCCGCACTTCGGGTATTAGCCGTAACATATTCAACAAAACATGAGAATGGACTAACATGATGTATAGAGATCCTGCCTGTATTATAATCATAACAACATAAGATAAATTGAAAATCGTCATGCAGTCATCTGTTAAACTGTTTCTAGCAGTTATATTTGTAATTTAAATATTTTTAAATTCTTTTTTAATGTGTATATATTTTTTCATATCAAAAATTTAAAAAGTCAATATGAAAACAAAGTGAATAAACGACATAATTATATCGTTAATTTATAAAATGCGGCACAAATTTACCTGAACTGTTTTTGAGGCAATTCTGTTTACTACTAAACAATGAACAGTTTCAGTATGGTGCTGAAATATGGGTTTCAGGACATTGTGAAATGGGCAACATCTAGCTATCAATTAACAGAAAACTTCATGACTTTATTAGCACTTTAGTACTAACGCCCCACTGTTACAGGCCGACACTAACGATCCCGTGTTACAGGCCGACCGTTTATCTCACCACATCACGCGCAGGAGGGTATGATCTAGTGATGCGAAAGCTCAGTCATTCGCTGACGGCCTCCACACCCCTTCTGCACTGCGCAGATCCCTTTGACACCCTCTCATTTAAGCATTAGGACCGCAGCGCACGGAATCACCGACCTGGTGCACTAACACTGGAGCCTGGTGCACTAACACTGGAGCCTGGTGCACTAACACTGGAGCCTGGTGCACTAACACTGGAGCCTGGTGCACTAACACTGGAGCCTAGTGCACAATCAAAGCGAGGTGGTATGCGGCGCGCGCGCGTAGGCGGTGGGGATGAAGCCGGAGCGGCGGCACTTGGGCGCGTGTGCCCACAGCCAGCCTTCCACCGTCTGCTGCGTCAGGTCAGCGTACACCCACTCGCCGCGCTTCACTGACAGGTCGTCTGGGGCTTGAGCCTGTGACAGGACATGAGGGGAATGGAGTTAGTACAAAGATTAAAGTGTAACATTCACTTTAATTGTGGTTTATGTATTTTTGGGCGTTTGGTGCGCGAATTGAGAAAATATAATGCTAGCATTTGCGGATCCGCTGGATGCGATACGCACGGGACCGATCAATGTGGTGACGTTTGGAGAAGGCCACACTGCTGGACATATCCAGCAGTGGACGTCTTTCGGCTGATATGATGATGAATGCTTGCTAAGGGCATGCAGGTTGAGCTGGCTGGCCGCACCTAATACGTGCTGTACCGAGACACTCTCGGCGCACAGTTGGCGCGTTGCTGCTGTGGATTTTGATGATTTGCAGTATAAAAGCTCAAACATCAGAATAGCACATCTATTTTCTGTACCTGACGTCTAACATGATCCCTATGGACTCCGAAACGCGATTTTGTTGGTAAGGTTTTCAGGTTATTTTCAGATTAGCCCAGCTTGTTTGTGATCCTGTGAAGTTTGGTAGTGACATTTAACGCGGGCGAAGCCGCGGCCAAAAGCTAGTTGCTAAATTATAAAGATATTGGGGGAAGTGGAAATTCCGCGCGAGCTGCAGCTGCAGCTAGTTACCTTATAATCGTAGAGCATGACTAGTTCGGTGCCGTGGTATCGTCCGTCGCTGTCTTGTGGCTGCGGGTTGCTGTTGTTGAGCTTGTTGTTCATCAACGAGTTGTTGGGATTCGTCGCCGGTGATGATAGGATGGGCTGTGTGTTGTCTTGTTGGGTTGCTGAAAGTGATAGAATACGTATAGAATAGTATACATATGGTGTTATTGTTGCTGTATTGTAGTTGTTGTTGTGTGGTATAGTTGCTGGAATGTGGTTGTTGTGTGGTATTTTTGTTGCTGTAGTGTGGTTGTTGTGTGGTGTTGTTGTTGATAGGTGTGTAGTGATGTAGTTGTTGCTTTAGTATGGTGTTGTTGTTGTTGGTGTTTGAGGTTCTTGTTTTAGAGTGGTTGTTGTTGTGAGGTGTTGTTGGTATAGTGTGGTTATTGTGTGGTGTTGTTGTTTTAATGTGGTTATTGTGTGGTGTTGTTGTTTTAATGTGGTTATTGTGTGGTGTTGTTGTTGTGTGATATTATTGCTTTAGTGTGGTTGTTGTGAGGTGTTATTGTGTGTGTAGTGAAGTGTGCACTTGTGATGTTGGTTGGATAAATTTAATTTCTTATTCAAATCAATGAAGTGTTTATGAACAATAAATTCTATGTTTTATGTATTAAAATAATTCAAGATCCCAATTAATCTCACACAAAAAATAGTTTGTGAACTAGTAGTACCTATTTTTTTTGTTGTTTAATTACTAAACTATAAAAGGAAGCAGTAAAGGTGGCTTTAATTAGAGGATCACCAAAAAAAAAATATTTTTTAGTATTGTCACTATTTTAATAGGGTGAATATTGAGACAATAGCAGGTAGAGTTAATTAACTTTACAACTTTTCTGGATTATTTGAGGCATATTGTGTTTGTTTTTTTATTGTAAAAGATTTTGTTAATTCATTTTTAGATTATTGAAGTTTGTTAAGATAATTATATATTAAATTATTTAAATAGATTTTGATGCTTTTAGAGGCTTCATCATCATCCTTTTAGCATTCTGTAAAATATTTTGATTAATTTAATTTATAAGCAATGCAAATTTATCAGTTTGTATGATATTTCTAAGTTAATTTTAGACATCGCTTGCAAAAGTGAAGGAAATCATCATGAAGAACCCAGAGCATACAGTTAATATAACTTTGTCAACCTGCATTGTGCTAGCATAGTGATTAATATTAGTGCATTCTCTGTATGAGAAGAGGTTTTTGGCCTGCAGTGGGCCAGTAACAAGCTGGTATTATTAACGTAAAAGCGTTACCTTGAACAACAGCCGGGTACACAAAGCCGGAAGGTATGAACCCTTCCTGTCCGTCACTTCGCACGATCCAGTACCAGTCTGGATCCTCTCTGTTTAGAACTGAAACACATAAGAAGGAAGTTTTAGGAACACAAAACACTGCACTTCAATAGTACTTATTCTAAAGAGGAATCTACAATTTGGAATCCATCCTAAATTCCTAATATTTTAAATGCAAATAAATACATCTGTTGTGTGTCTGTTACGTTCCATATATAAACTGTTTAAGTTTTTGACGTGACAACGTCTTATAATTCGATGGAGCCGGCTGCACGCACGAAAAAACATGACTCATGCGGCGTTACCTCGCTCTGAGGCGTTCCATTTAAGGCTTCAAGTGCAAGCGAGAGCGCGGCACGAGCGACAAAGAGGCACAATCGGCCCGCGTTCGGCAGCGTTCGACATCTGTCTCTGTCCTACTTGAGTGAGCGATGCGTCCGCGTGGACAGCTGCTATACAATAATACATTTACATGTTTTCGTCAAGTATGAAGTGCAGTGAAAAGTGAATGTGGTGTCAATTGTTTATAGCAACGATAATTGCGGCGATAAAATGCAACCACTCCATCAGTATTTTCTTATGACGTTCAACTATCGTCAGTAAACCGACTTTACAGTCAACCGATTTTTTAGATGAAATTGGGCTTGGAGCTAGTTTGCGACCCTGGGAAGGACATAGGATAGTTTTTATTCCGGAAATCATCCCGTGGAAGTTTGTAGTGTGAAGCAATAAGAAAATATAATTTTTCTACTACCTTGTCTTTTACAACAACATGTAACAAATTGCCTAAGAAATTCGTTTCGAAATATGAACATTTAGACACAAGATTATCAAATAAAAATTATAAAAAAAAAGGAAATTAAATAATAACAGTTACGAAATGACTTTTGTATGGAGTTTTGATATCATTATATAACTACAACGTAATTATTTTCCTTAACTGAATAGGCTACTGTTGGTAGACGCATTCTGCCGCTACGCTCGCGCTTTTTCCACCGCCCCATCCGGCAGAATGATACTGAACCTGTTACCTCTAAAAAAACCGCGCGTTGATTGTATGTATATAGTCTGCGGTTTTTAGCCGTGCGCATATCTTAGCACGCGCCTTGGTACTTGGCACAAAGACACTACCGGATATCGGATATAAAAATATCGCTAATTCTGACGATCCTGGTAAGGATAATGTGAATGTGTGTGTGTGTTATATAAATTATTTCATTGGTATCGGTCCTTGATAAGTGTGCAAAGATTCAAATTAATCCGACGTTTTGAAGGGGGTAAAAATCACTTTCAAGGATTCCGTTACATAGATACAGTACAACTATTTTCTTAATGTCCCTCGGCAATCATCGCATAAAAAAAACGAATGCTAATTTCCATGTCCATCAATTATTAGATTTATCTTGTATAATAATTTGAATTCAGAACTAAGTACTTTATTGTTTTGATTTCCGTGTGAAATATATTAAGCTGTATAAATAGCGTCCTTAGCAGCTTTCCTCTCATTTTTTTAAATAAATTTCCTTATGTTAACAGAGTATTAACAACTCTATATACTTTCAAGTTGATTGAGAGCGTCCGGTCTGCACCAAGTGCAAAGGGCAACTGATAGAAAGCCGACGACTGACGAAACACGAAGTTTGCCGAAGGACATTAATAAAATGTTTGTACTGTACAAGCTAATTAAAAACTACTTACTAAGATCCTTGCTGAACGGACCTATTGCAAGACACATGCCATAGTCTTTAGAACATGTTATCAGCACTCACCGGTGACAAACTCCCCGCGCTCGACATCCACGTCGTTCTCGTCCCTGGCGGTGAAGGTGTACAGCACCACGTACCGGCCGGAGGGGTCCTTGCTGAACGGACACGCCTCCCCCTCACTGCCCAGCTCCGAGTGCCCGTCGTTTGTCACCCCGTCCGATACCGACAGCCTGGTGAGAGGTAGATGTTGATCAACATAAATTAACAACATCAAATGAATTTATTTCATTTATTAAACATACACAGTTATGACAGCCACGACCTCATGCTCATTAGTGGCGATAGGTGTGAAAAAATCTAAGACATGTGTGTGACATCCACCATTCCGCATGAGCCCGCGTGGTATCCACCAAAGAGATTTAAGAGATTCCCTCTCTCACAGAGACGAGGCCTGTATCCCGACAATGGGAACATTAAAGCTGCTGATAAGCTCTACTCACTGTGAAACATCTCGATGCGCCAGGTCGGCAGGAGAGCGACTCCGGGGCAGCTTCTTCTTGAGGTCGTGGTGCTCGCAGGGCGCGCAGTACGAGTGCGGGATGAAGCCCTCGCGCCGGGACTCCGCCACGATCACGTACACCCAGTCATTCTCTCGGTACAATACGTTTACTATTTGGCCGCGTTTTACCTGGAATGTTGAAGTTTTAGTTAGTCTTGGATGTAATCTCATGGTCAATCACTCATGGACAATCATGCCACGCCTTTTCCCAAAGGCGCCAGGAGGTGCAAAGCCTCATAATAGAGAACCTAGCATAGCCGAGGATAGTTACAAAAATTTTCGAGGTTGCTTCACTCGCTCTTGCAAACTTTAGATCTCAAACTTATGTTCATAAGTTGAGAAAGTTTTTTCTATCTGTGTTATAATGGCCAGAAAAAACCATTCGGAGCCAGGTTCTGAAGATGAAGAGAATACAATTCTCTGTCTACGATTACATATGGTTTTATCCTTTCGAGTAAACGGATTTTTGAACATATGAAGCAATTAATGCAAGCAAAGCCCGCTTGCAAGCATTCTTTAAAGTTACACAATTAGATTGCTAGTTTCCTAAAAATCCCTTTACCGCTATATACATATAATTTTATCGATAAAAACACCTCACGTAAGGGTTCTAAGCCCCCAAGTTTTTAATATAAGGCAAAAATAAGCAGGGGTTCTTTTGAGGCATTGATAAAATTAAAACTTATTGGCTTAGAGCTGTGATTCTTATCAGTCTGTAGAATGAATCAGATATTATTTCATTTTTTAAAATGAAATAATAACATGAGAAATTATGTTATAAGATAGACTTTTGAGGCTACTTTTGATGACTTTATCACAATCTAAGAGACGGTTGACATTTCTCATTTTACATGCCGCGATAAATGTTACCCATACACTACAACAACGAGTATCACTCGCAAGCATCAAGTTTAATTATTGTTAAGTATTTTTATAGCTGTCAAAACAGGCCTTTTATTTTTTGACAACTTAACTAGCTTTACCATAACTTTTGTGTGTTAGTGGATTTTGATATTCTATGCTATGGCCATTAAAATAACATTAAATCTCGATATGTGGTCTTTGAGACCTAGACCCAAAGTGATGGTTGTTAAGACTATGCAGATATCGTAATTATTAAGACAGGTACTAAAATTGCTTTATCTTTGAGGGTGTGGTGATTGTACCCTTATGTGGGGTGTATTTGTTGTTGTTTGCATTAAAGTTTTATTACTACAAGTCCAGACATATCATATAAACACAGTAGTTAATCAAACAAAAGCTGGTCTAACCTCTAACTCATCATCAACACAAGGAGCGAAGTCATGTAGAACCACCATCTTGGAGTCTGGACTGAGCCCATGTTCCTTCTCAATGCCGACCCTCACCAGGGTCTCTATGCTGGCCGAGCCTGTGATACGTCCCATGCCCGGACTTAGCCCTGAGCCGGGACGTGATAAGTCTTTATCTGAATCACCGCTGCTTGCTAGAAGAAAGTTGGTTTAAGTGAGAGAAAATACAAGTAATGAAATAGTTGTCTAGCAAAACGAGTTTTGCTAACTTAGTATTAAAGTTTTATATTCAGTTTCATTTAAAATGCTTATTAGCATAGCATAATCTTCCTAAAACATTCTCACTGCTAGGATACAGGCCTTCTGTGAATGGGCCATAATATGCCTTGAGAGCCCAGTGTGGGTTGGTAGATGTCACATGTGTTTGGATATTTAATTCTAGAACATTCCTCAAAAAGTTTTCCTTCACTGTTTTGAGAGCCATTTAATGTTTATTGAACAGATAATATTACTTTGTCATGGATAACCTAAATATTAGATTTTGTGAATTGTGTGAATATACTCAATTCAGTTGTAAATAACAGCTTAAATTAGTCACTGAGACGAATTTATAACACTGCAAAAACTGAGAACAGTTTCTGTGAGTCATAGAAATTAAATTTTATTCGGTACAATCAATCTTGCGTGTCTGGTAAATCAATTATCTGTATTGAATGATTTTATTATATTAAGTACTCGGTTTCGAATAATGTTATGATATATTATATAAAAATAAATTGCTCAATATTAAATTAATACAAATTGGGAAAGCTAAATCTGGAATGGATTTAGATAAATTATCATAATTAACAACTTATATGTAGTTATTCATTCAAAAAGTTGTGGTCTGAATCATACATTCAAAAACTTTTGCATCTATGGTTCAAGTTTTTTTTATTTAGACAGCCATTTACAATACTTAACTAATTTAAGGTTCTCACGGTCAAGGGTATTGGGCATACAGGTTGTCAGGTGAAACAGGATGAAATTACTAGTTTTATATATTTATAATTATATAGAAAGTCTGAGGTCATTGACTTGAAAAGTTCCCAATGAAAGCTCGATACTTACATTTCTTTTTCTTTCCCCTTCTAATTCTAACTGGACATAGAAACGCCATACTGTAATAAACTAAAATTAACACATAACTAACAAAATAAGGTTAAATTCAACAAGTTATAGTCACTACTTTGAATAAAATACGATTTTCTCACGATTTCCTACATGTCAAAAAAGTTCACAAACAACTTTTTTTATACGTTTGGTTATTGCATTCGATTCGATTCGAGTTTTGCGTTTTGTTTTTCGCAAACATTCAACATTGTCTGATTTTCATTTTAGAAACGTTATTGAAAAACGAGATTTTAAAATTTGTATACCTCTAGCTTTATTTTCTTAAAAGAAAGGCTATTTAAAAAAAAAAACGCATTTTCGAAAAATGTTTATTCACAGTATTAAGTAGGTACACGATATAAAGGCAGTCGTCAGCTTAAATACTAAATTTCAAAGATACATTTGGCACATGCAAATTGGAACAGCAAAGTACAAAAATACACAGAAATTACTTTCAACAACTTTTAACGGATTCAAACTTAACTAAGTACAATATACATTCATCATTATATTGTTTTAAACATTAATTGATAATATTTTTATAACCTATAAATAACATTTAAACTTTTTTCCAGCTTAAATTGGTTTGTATGATACAATATTAAATTGTACCTATCACCATTTTTGTTTGAGAACAAGGGAGCCCTAATATATGTATTTTGAACAATAACTTTGTAATTTAATTTTTAAGTACATAATTACTATTAATTTATCGTCATACACAAATATATTTTTGATACTACTTCAACAATTATTTATTTTATTACAATCCCCATAGAGGTGTTTTAGAGAAAAGAGCGCTGATTTTCGTTACTATACATTTTTTTATTATTATTATTGGTAGGCTCGCGCTTGACCACTATCTCACCTGATGGTAAGCGATGATGTGGTCGACGATGTAGCACGCTTACCTAGAAGAAACCTATTCACTCTTGACTTTAAGACTCCCAGGTTGTAGCTATCAAGAAAAACAGACTCCGGCAGGTAATTCCACTCCTTAGCTGTACGCATAATGAAAGTATTCCCCCCCAATTTTAATAAGTATTGGTGCGTATGGGTGGGATGTCCTCCATGTACCGATGACGCATCGCCGTACGTCTTGTAGTCCGATGATGGAAAGGGCAAGTAGGAATTAGTTCATGCAATTCCATCGCACACTCCCCAAAATGTTACCGTTAAAAAACCGACAGACTAGTTACTTGGCGCCGATGTTCAAGGCTCTGGAGCCTTGACTCGACCAGTATCTCACATATACATTCAGAAGCAATATTTTTTATATATTGTACAGTTATGGTCTAAATATTCAAATATAATATTATTTACAAGGTTATCAAGCACCCTTTAGCGTTGAAGCTCTCTTCTTTTAATTTTTATCCTATGTTTTATCTAAGAGAATTATTTACTAATCTTTGGCTTTTTATTTGTTTATCTAACGCCGATTTGAAGAATCAGCATCAAATAGTAATAAATGCAATAGTCATATAATAGGAGTTATTAAAACACGAGCGTGGCTTTATCACACGAGGCGAAGCCGAATGTGATAATGATAACACGCGAGTGTTTTAATACCTAATTATATGCCGTTGCTTACACTATTTTATCTTCACTCATAGAGTTGAAACAAAAGTGGAAACGGAAAAAATACGTGGTATGGCGGGCAATTTAGATTACCATTGCGCGTGAGTGCACAGCGCGCGCCTCTATAGACAATGACACTACTTTTCTAAATTAAGTCAATGAGCACATAAGCGTCAGTAAATTAAAAAGTTAAAGTGTGCTATAAAAATTAAAAAGTTATTTTATGATGCAGTTGTTTGAAAATCGAAGTAAAATGTTGCACTGTAATGGTTTTTTTTTTTAAATTTTTCCTATCCACGAATATAAAGTACTTGTTTATACAATCTTTTTTGAATTCATACTCGTATTTGGAACATTACGTTGTGAGTGTAGATAAATATAATTACAAATTCACTGGGTTAGAGACAATCGATCATAAATACATAAAAGCACGGTCAAGATAACCGACTACCCGAAATGTCAAACGGCAAACGACCTACCCGCATGGCGGCTGGCGGGCGTCCCGCATTCGCCAAAAGCGAGAGTCGAAGGTCAGAGTGATATTGACATTTCGGATGCTCAGATGTTCATGTGCTTATGCTTTGGGGCCGTCCGTTAATCACGTGAGGCTTGAAAGGGGGGGAAAGGTTAAGCAAAGGTTAAAGATGCTAAAAAAACATCACGTGATTAATGGACGGCCCCTTTCTAGTGCAGTTATTTTTGAAAGTGACCGTCGACAGGCAGAACATTGGTAGGACAAACAATTGGACAAGTTGATTTTACATTTAAGTTCTAACCAATTTAGACGCAAAATAAACAATGACATTCTAGTAAAATTTAATTTAATAAAATACTAGAATATCATTGAAAATAAACCACCAAATTAATTATAGATGTTGCGTATCAGTTAACGAATGCCATGACTCGTGACGATGGTCGGGAAACTTTATGCAGTCCATCCAATGCTTTAGTCTTCGTCCTTTTGAACTTGCCCCCAAAACTAGGCTCCCTAAAAAGTCGTTGGGTTTGCCATAGTCCTTATCCCAAACTGTCAATGTCAGATTTTGGCGCGAAAGTTCGGTTGGGCGAGTTTCGAAAAGAAATTCTTCGTTCCACACTGGGTTTAGATTTCGCCATTTTATCGATGTTTTGTGCTTCTTGTGGTACGGGTCTGGGTCCAAATGCCTGCGAAATAAGAAATATATTTACTAATCTTAATGCACCTAAGCCATGTGGGTTAGTGGTATGATTTTGTAGTAAGTTAAGTAGGTAGCTAAATAGAAATTCTATCCAATTTTTTTAATTTAGTTAATAAGAAGAAGATCAAGTGCCTACTGCCTTCTGCTTCACGCTACAAATCTCACCGTGTTGACGTAGAGTAAAATTAACTTGAAATGAGCTGTCAATCCTGATCATTGGTTGGAATGACAGCTCACTACCTACACATAAATCGTGATGGTAAAATGTCTACAGAATCTAATTACTGGCTGTAAGTACTGTAAAAATGAAGTGAATTAAGAGACAAAAGCGACAAGTAGGTAGGTACCTACACTTAAATAACATTTACCAAAGTCAGTCATGGCCAAAGTAGAGTTTTTTCTCGCCCCAGAAAAAACTTTGACCAGGTTGAAATATCAAGAAGTTTTAAAAGAGAATTAAAGGGACCATTTTGTATTCGTCAACTTACAATTTGACAAACGGATCCGAATATCCGTTACTATCTTGTGATGGTAGGTCAGCTCCTCTGCAGATGGTTACAACCAGCGCCCGTCTCCTGGTACTGTAGCACAAAGCCAGCAATATCCTGGGACCAGTAGGCTCGGCCCCGGAGGAGCCTGATAGCGCCAGGCGCAGTTGTGCCGGGGACTTCGTGCATTCTCTTAAGGCGACTGTTGCTGAACCCATTTCATCGCAGCCATATCTGAGAACAAAAAGATTGTTTTTTTAAATTAAATGTTATTTTTATGGTTTGAATTTACTTACCATGCCTACATTTGCCTTCAAATTACGTGAAGGTAGTGGGAGTCTTTCGAGCTCGTGGCTAAATAAAAATACCCGCACGGATCGATCTTCCAGGTTTAGTAACAATTGTCGAGGTCGGTCCATGGACGGAGAACAATCCATTAAATAAAGAGACACCAGAGAGGCCCGTTAAGCCGTTGGTCCCCGCCAGTAGTTTTTTTTCTATGGTCCCCGCTGTCATTTCACATCTTTGACAGACGGTAGATACTTAGACTGGTGTCTGATGTTTCTGGCTTCCAACACCCCGATTACTGGCTCAGTCAGATGGTAGTGACACTCTTTGAAAATTTTAAGAAAACTTAGAAAGTTGTTAGAGCATTCGATCCGAATCTGAGAAATCTCTGACCGAATTAACCGTACAATTACTTGTAGGTAGATTGTAGGGCTTGCGCACTAGATCCGAAATTCATCCGCCCGAAATCAGAACATTCGTTTTCTCCAAACTTAAATTCGGATACTGATCGGATGCAGTGTCAAATCGCGATGATCTCAAATTTAAAGTTGCTTGAACAATTTCTTGAAGTTAAGTTTTACAGTACCTACTTAGTAAAAGTAAAATTTGCGTGAGACAACCTGACCGCTATAAGAGCGCTGATCTTAGGTGTCTATGTTTGAACTGCGAACAGGTTTAGTAAATATCACAACTGAATACTTTGTTCCAACCAAAGCCGACATGCTTGAGAGTTCATGCAATTCAATTGCAGAATTAATTTCGAGGAGGTACCTAATTAAAGTTGTGGTTAAATGAAATACCTATTATAGCTCTGTTTGGCAAAGTGGTTATAAAACAAGATTTAAATTTAAGTTTTAGCACCTTGCCTCGGATAGTTAAGGTTTTCTGTTGACAGTAAGACGGGCGCATGAGCGGCAGGGTAAAAGAGCTTAGCAGTGCTTGTCTCAAAAATATATGCCTGGCTGATAGGGCTGGATTGCGCCATCCTCCGCTGTCTCCCGCCATGGCTTTTTTGGCCTAAGGGTAAATATCCTACTGCGCGACTGCGACTGAGGCTGACTGAGGTTGAATGCGGTTAATTAATTGAACTAGTGTAATAAGCGGCGCACTAGATACCTAGCTTAGCTAACTAGTTAGACAAACCGTGTCCGGGAAAATTTACAATGTAATACGTATTTTAGTATTTTACGCGCGAATTTCTAAAGTAAATTATTTTCTGTAGTGGTGCTTGCAAAGGTAAACTTGGCGCCCACATGATCCTCGCGCCTCAGGCTTTAGTCTGTGGGTTAATTAGGCCCTGTAATTATGTGTCATGTACCCATATAAGTGATGTGGCAGTACTCAATTTAATAACACAAAAAAATACCATTAAAAAGTTTTATCGAACATCGTTGAAAAGGATCAAATAATTTGATTAGCTACCATACATTATTATTATAATTTAACTAAAGTATTTGACGCGTGTTCGAGTTTTCCAGAGCGGAAAAGTTAAGTGTTCTGTTTGACCTAGTTTACGAAACATATTGGGCCATGTTCGAGGATTACCTTACAACAGTGTAAACGTCAGTGGTACCTACTGGTGACAATGGCGACAATACCTACAATACTTTTGCATCTTATAACATAAGCGAAAGCGTTAGTAGAAATGTCAAAAAGTAAGGGATTGATCACGTGACATTTCGATAGCGTTTGACATTCCCATACGCTTTTGACGTTTTTCCAATCGCTATCGCCACGCTTTCGATGATAGAATGTCACTTGTCTAGCCTCAGGATTTGTCCAAGTAGACAGCAACGCAAAACACGTGTTACCTACCGTAGATACGCTCGACTGCCTTCAACTTCGACGAAAGTCTGGTAGATACAATTTGGGCACAGTAACTACAATATTTTTCTTCGAAAAGACATAAGTGGCCTTACACACAAAGAAGATACAGCGTGGGTAGTAGTTGTGAACTTATTTCATGTGTACAGTCTATAGACGACTACAGTCTTTAAACGACAGAAGTAACTTTATTTTTGGCAATTTTGGGTCACAAAAGTTACGAGAACGTGCCTGGAATCTCACGTGCCTTAAATAGATCGATCCTTGCAGATGAAGGATCTGAGAAAACTTTACCCAATTAGATTTTACCTTTATATTTTATGTATCGCATCTTGAAACTTGGCAAAGAAATTTCCAAAATAAGAATATAGATAGTTCAATTCGAATACTCAGTTCGATGATTCAGATGAGTTCAACTCAACTCATCCGTGCGCGCGGCGCTATGTATGGGTAAACTAATCTGTGCGCGCGGCGCTATGTGTGGGTAAACTAATCTGTGTGCGCAGCGCTATTTGTGGGTAAACCTTGTTTGCTTGGTGCGTCACTGCCACACAAATTAAAGCTGTATAATTACAATCGCACACACACATGGCGCCGCGCACACAGATGATTTAAACTATATTTCTATAATATTAGTCGTCTTTTTAGCGAAGACTCGTAGTGTAACAATTTTGACGCCACTTTTGAAAACATAATAATGATATGCAACATTCGACTGCCTTTAATCGATCTGCCCAGCCTATTCCCAACTAGGAGTCGCTTTCCAGTGTAACCAGATGAAGTTGAATAGCCACCTGTAACTGTACTTTATATACAGCGACTACATAATATTATCTGATATCTACACAAACTATGTAGTAACTGGGAAATTCGATATTCTTTGGAAAGACTGGTTGACAGAATTTCGGGCTTCTGACTATTCGTAATGACTGATTTCAAGGGACTAAAATTTTACCTCATTATACCTGTCAGGCTTCCCTCATCATCATAATTTCAAAGACGTCCACAGCTGAACATAGACCTCCGCCAAGTGTCACCAGATTGACCGGTCCCGTGCGTCTCACATCCAGCGGACTCCCGCCACGCTCACCAGATGATCTGTCCAATTCCGCTGCGTCTCCCCGTTTGCCACTCCAGAACTTTTGGCCCCATCGATTATCCGTTCGCGAGCAATGTGCACTGTCCACTGCCACTTAAGGCCTGCGATTTAAAATGAAGGGCTGTACCTGTCATCATCAAACAGCACGATCTCTAATGACTTCACGGCCAGGTCGGACTCCGTGATGCCGAAGAAGTGGAGTGTCTCGTTGAACTCCGGGTTCTTGGTCTTGTGCACCGTCTTCGTTCGCAGTCTGTTGGAGTAGGAGCCCTCTGGAAGGTTACAGAAGGAGTTTTGTATAAGTCACTGATTTGTGAAAAGCCATGGAAGGTAACGGAAGAGTTTTGCCAGTGGAAAGCTCCTTTACTTGAAAGTTTTGGGAAAAAACAGACTTACATGCAAAACAAAAACGGTCGTAGACAGAATGCGTTTGATCGCGCAAAGTTAACAGAAATGATCTTGGTGAAAAAGACATTCTCTGCAAAATGATCATGGATTACGTATCTACCTGACAATAATGAGCCAGGATAGTTTTGTTCCAGTGCATACAAAATAAAAGGAACGGTCTCTATTATATTTTAAATGCTCTAAGCATTCCAGAAATCTGTACTACTAAGCAAATTTACTTGCCAGGTGCATTCTGTCTTAACCAATAACAAAGTTCCGACTCACCTCTAGGCAAAACTTCTAATCTACAAAACGGATCCGACAATCCAGTCATATCCATGCCGATAAGTCCCCTGGCTCTAAGTACCGTCACGGCAAGAGACGAGGTTGCATTCTCATACGCCAGTTTTATCTCTAGGGTCCCAAACCCAGCATCAGGTATCGTGGGAGGCCTTTCGACTTGTGTAGTTGGCTTCGGCATCTCTTTCCTCATGCTGCGAAGGCTGTAGGCACTGCCTTTGCTACCGGTCCTCTTCAAGGCAGCTAGGGGACGCTGCGTGAGGCTGTCTTGTCTGTGAAGACTAAGGCCGCTGAATCCGTGCGATAGTAGGTCTGTTTCGCTCCATTCGTAGTGGGCATCCTGAAAAGGAGACGAGACATGATCAATTAAAGAACGGAGGATAATGACCTAAGTTAAAACTTGAATCATTCGATCTTTCGAGTGCTCGAATTCGATTCGAGCACTATGGGTTGATACAACCAAAATTATCATGATTGGTTGATTTTTGTCAATTTTTGGCATTTTTCTCATTTTTTTTTTATTATACACAAAAAAAACAACATTATATACATAAAGTACATGTACAAAGGCGAGCTTTAAAAACTTTTCAATAACATAAAATAAGTTATAGCTCCATGTATGACAGATAGACAGACAGTGTTACAAATGCCACAAGTCACAGGGTCCAGTAACCTTTACACCCTTTAGGTTGTAAGATTCTTAAAAATAAAAATTCTGGGTACTCATTCTTTTTCAATCAAACAACAAAGTCTCTCCCAAAGCGTCAATTTTAAGGTCTTTCAACTCCATGAATAATGGAACTACTTCAAATAAAGCTGCATGAGCGCCTCGATACAATTCCGCTTCGCTGCACAACCTGATTTGCATATAAAATGTTCTGAGATACTTTACAGCCGCTTTCCTACTAGGTTAAGCGCTTTCTGTGCTGATTTAGCATATTCCGCCGATAAGTTACGTGGGGGTGATATGGACGGTCGTAAATAACATGTGTTTTATTGCTGGCTGGTAATATCAATCGATTTTTTGTGAAACGATAACTTGGATATCGAGTAAAACGCTTCATTCAAATAAGGTTCCATTTTTGAAAACCTTGCTGGTCAATTCTGCAAACCGCTCACCGTAAACATAAGAAGTACTCGTAGTACCTACCTAAACCCACACAAAATCGAAACCTACGCGTTTTTTCATCAATGTGAGCCTTGAAAATGGTCAAATAAGTTGGAGAGTTAATTATTTGACCATTTCCAATAAACGCGTATTACCGAAATTTGCATTGGTTAGCGTATTTAATTTTAGAGTTAGTAGAGTTAACTACGGCCTTAAAAAACTGGGCCTTAGATATACTTAATAAAATTGGCCCTACGGTGGATATCAAGTAAATTGTTTTGTAGAGATAAGATGTCATTGAAGAATGTCTTCACGTAAACTTTTGGACAAATATAAGTCTCGTCTTTTTTGAAAAGATAGAAATGCAGAACCAAAGGAGGCCAAGCCAACCAAGACTAGTTTTTTTTAGCCTAGATAAATTAGGCGTTTGTATATAAACTGCCACGTTGGTCAAGTGGCCGCAATCGCTACAGCTGAGTATTTGGTCTTGGATGGAAAAATATTTTTTTTGATTTTTCCATTTGGAATTTCTGGTCTGGGTTTGTGCCCGGTTGATGGGAATAGGCTCAGTTCTGATTACATCGGACTTAAACATAACTGGCTTAATGGGAACTCTTCGTGGTATTTTACATAAAAAAGTGACAGTGTTTTCGGATAGTGTCATAAACAGGTTACTCCCTTTTCTAATATATTTTATTTACAGTCATAACGTAATGTTCCAAATATGATTTAAAAAAATCATGTATAAACACGTACTTTATATTCGTGGATAGGTATAATTTAAAAAAATAAACATTACAGTGCAACATTTTCCTTCGATTTTCAAACAACTGCATCATAAAATAACTTTTTAATTTTTAAAGCACACTTTTACTTTTTACTTTACTGGCGCTTATGGACTCATTGACTTAATGTAAAAAAGTAGTGTCATTGTCTATGGATGCGCGCGTTGCGCAGTTATGCGCAATGAGAATCTAAATTGCCCGCCATACCACATATTTTTCCCGTTTCCACTTTTGTTGTATTTCAACTGTATGAGTGAAGATAAAGTAGTATATGCAACGGCATATAATTAGGTATTAAAACACTCGCGTGATATTATAATCACATTAATCAGCCGCATTCGGCTTCGCCTAATGTGATAAACCCACGCTCGTGTTTTAGTAACCCCTATTATATGACCATTGCATAAACTACTATTAATGCGTGTTGGGTGCCCATTTGATGACGTTGTCCATACGTCAGTTCTTGCTTACGCTAATCACAAACCAAGAAATATGAAACAATGCATTTTGAGGGAATATGGGCAGAGAGCGCCGACTGAATTTGTGGTATTTCGCTATTCTAAACCACATATTTTAGTTATTTCACTGAGTGAGCTGAAGTGTTCTCACCTAATTCACACTTAGGTCTCATAATACTTACTGACTCACACTGTATTCATATTATTCCATGCCAAAACATTTTACATCGCATCGCATCTATTATACGTTTTGTTGGTTTTTGCATTACTATTCTGCGAATCGGTCTAAAACGATTCGTTTTCTTAAAATAAATAATTATCATATTTTTCAATGTTATGACACCTACGTCAGGTTGTCAAGCTGTCAATACTTTTCCTTTTAAATTTTCTGTCATAGAGTTTCTCACTAGCTTAGCCTATGAAGATTACTTTTGATTTATATAATTTAAATTCTTTTTATCAATATGTTAGCTCAAATATTGTATTTTATAACTTAAATTAATTTACACGCTCTCAGAATTCATCGAAGAGGTTTTGGATTGAATATTACTGGCTGTTTTGAATACTGGCAAGTTGCATTTTTGTATGACAAGATGTCACTAACTTATTCTAATAAAGAAGAAAAAGGACAGACGGTGGATATAAAAGGCGGAACGGCCGAGGGCTTGAGGAGTCTTCAATCTGGTCTAAAACCGAAGAGTCGCCTAATCGCTAAGCCATAAAATACGAGGAGTTCCTGGCAGTTGTGCTGCCTGCCTAACCTACCAGCTACCTACACGGCTACCTCCCTGCCCGACCTGTTTCCTGGTTGGCTGCCCACGAAGAGTTCCTGACAGTCGTGCTGCCGGCCTAACCTACCAGCTGCCTACAATACGACCTGCCTGCCCGACCTGTTCCCCGGTTGGCTGCCCACGTCTTGCGAAGCCGGACCTTAATTTCATACATCATTTTTAGTTTATAACTGTTTTTTTATTTGTATTAACGTGGCTTATGTGTGGTTCAGCTCACCTGAGCGACCCGTAACGCTACAAATTTCCTTAGTAAAAATCATAATTCGAAGTTTGGGTCTCGACTATTCCCTCCTTCAATATTGGACCAATTTAAAATATATCTCATAAACTGAAAAATAAAGATATCTACTATGTCCAATGTTTTCCTTTGTGATGATACATTATCTTTAGAAGCACTACGAGTAGAACCTCAAAAAATGCTCACAATTGCACTGTCAACAGAGGCTTAGTGTTCAAATTTGACAAATATAAATGAAAACATAGGGGCACAGTACTCGTATATATCTTACTTTTCCAGTTTAAAGCATATCTTTTAAATTGGACCTATATTGGAGGAGAAAGTAGGTGAGAGCCAAACCTCGAATTATTACTTTTTACTATGGAAATTCACTCGGCGCTCTCTGCCCATATTTCCTCTTTAGGTTACACTAGCTAGTCGATAATTCTTCAATATAAACGTAGTCTGGCGAATACTCCACTGTTTGACGATGTATGTTAAAAATAAAACATGATATCAATTCGTCTCATCATTATCTAGCCCTGTATAGAAAAAAAAAGTAAAAAAAAAAAATATGAGCGTCGAAAGTTCCATATTTCAATGCTAATTTTAACGCATCTTTGGGCGTGAAATAAATACCATAAGAAGAAGGAAAATTGCAAAACGGCCTCCATACAGGTATAGATTAGTAATTTAAAAATGCAAATAATTCTATTTTGGAAATATACATTCAGTCGTTTTTCATGATATCTAGACTCCCAAAGGTCTGTTGATAAAATTTCGCGCGCTCGTTTTCGTTCAAAATCATCATCTATTTCGCTACAAACTTGCAAAAGTGCTAATTCGTACGCGAACTAGCTTCTTACTGCTCATCACAGCATCTATCTCTTTCACACGTGTTGTCGGATGAGATAGCATGCATTTTAACCCTGCGCACAGAATAGTTCGTGCCGTCGACTAGGGAAACCTTAAGGCATTAAGCCTTTGCAATTGTGCAAAAAATTTAATAAATAAATAATAGGATAAATAGGAAGATAGATCGATATGAGAAAACTTAAGAGCCCAATAAAATTTCTGGCTGCTAATACCTATCTAACTCAAGAAGCTCGCCATTTGATGTTTATAAGACCTCTTAACCGACAAATTGCACTGCACTGACGGAAATTTAAAGAGTCCGTTAAAGTTATGTGCAGTCCGGCCATAAACCGTCGATTAAGAACACGGTTTATGAGACGTATCAAGCGGTGGGCTCTTAACGAACTCACTAAGGCTTTATGAACATGGTGGAAACGTTAATTTTATTGTGTCAATGGAAGTCGGGTTATTAAATCATTTAAGAACAGGGTGAAATTATATCTATGTTGGTTGTTATTAACAATCAATTGATTATTGTAGAAGTAGGTGCGATAGCAATGGTGGCCCAGTGGTAACAGCCGCGACTTACAAATTGTAGGTCGTGATTCGAATCCAGGCAGGCGCATTACTTTGTGTAAATTATTTCGTCACCACTGTTTTCAAAACGGTGATGGAAAACATCGCGAGGAAACCGGCATGTCCTAGAACTAAGAATTCGAAGATATGTGACAGCTCGTGGCTAAACAATAACAGCCGTACGGATCCATTTTCAAGGTTAAGCAATGCTTGCCGAGTTCGGTCCGTGGATGGGTGACCATCGAGTTTCGAGCGAGTTTCTTTCGTGCCTTGAAAAGCACGTTAAGCCGTTGGTCCCGGCTGTCATTTGAAGATCTTTGTATCCTTGTCACGTAGACCAACACCGACTGCCGAAAAGAAAGTTATTTTTCGCTTTGTAGTATTTTGTTTGGAAGTCGGTTTAATATTTTTGTTAAAAAGTTTTTTGTCTTTTAAATACACATTCTGTTTTCATTACAAGTACGATTGTTTTTTTCAAAGCTTTTTGTTAATATTCGTACGGGCAGGATTCATTTGTTTGGATAGGTATGTAGGTACGTTTGAATAAATAACATAAGATACCTAGTACTAATATGCTGCGCGGTTTCAGACGATTGTCGGGAGGAAATATTATAATATTATTATAATAGATATGGTTAAACTCTGGAAAATACCTCTCTCGTGTTGTGTAATTTATCTAATATAATACTCGTATTATAAAGAGGCAATTTTTTATATTTTTAGAGGCTTATAAAATTGAAAAATATTGTAAAAGATAATATCGTTTTTACGCTAATAATAGGCTCGCTTTTGCTTGTATCTGGAAGTACAGTAGTGCTATTCTCTAAGGATAAGCTGATGACTAAAAGATCATATACAGGTAATACAGGTCGCGACTCGCCACTCGACAATTTTGAATTAGTAGCGACCACTTCTGTGAGCCGTAAACACTTCCGCGTCAGTCAATAAAAAAATTAAGTAATAAATATTATAATGGCCTCTTTTACAATACGTTGTTATGGTAACAATAGCCAGATTTCGAGTTTTCGGCAAATGGCATAATATTTCATTGATAAGTTAATAGTTACATAAACATAATTAGATTTATTTTCTGATATTATTTATCGGTGTTCATATTATACTGGTCAAGTTTGTAGGTGAAAACGCCCACCGCATGTTTGTGTCTCTTTCTTTTTAAAGTATTTTTTTCTCCTCTATAATTTCGTAATTACTAAAATGTTAAAACGTCGTATAATTAATAACAAAAAAGGTAATATTAATTAAAAAAAAATTACAAATACTACTTACAAAAATATCGATACCTTCCTGGTTTTATTTAAACCTGTCTCACCCTTAATGAGGCGTATGACCTTGGTAAGGGACCAATCAGAGCGCAGTCGTCCCCTTCCTTATACCTCAGCTAGTTGACAGAATTGTTTTGATGTATTCGATCAAACATTAGGCGTCTAGTGGCTATGTGATCTATGTAATACCGTCATTCTTTCTCGCTCTTGCAAATCCACTGGCGTTCATTCTTGGATTGTAGATTCCGGCAGGAATGAACGATAGTCCCTATAATATAAAAACCACGTTTAGGCCTATTCAACCAACTTACAAGATGAAGATGATGAGTGGATAACGAATTAATGCAATAAACGCAAAAGGCACCATCAACCTACCACCTTTCGGTACTGCCCACAAGCGCTTTCATCATTGTCTCTTAAAATTTCAGCCAAAAGACGTCCACTGCTGGACAAAGGCCTCGCCCAAAAGTTGACACATCTCAAAATCTACGCTAACGAAATTGCGGGCAAGGTAGAACTACCTTACTAATAGTAGTGAGTGTGTATGTTTGTTACTTCTTCGGCTGAACGGATCTGGTTGAAATTTGGCACAGATGTAGATTATAGCCAGGAATAGCACATAGGATACTTTTTATCCCTGATATATGTTCCCTCGGGAATATTTTCGACTTTCACGCGGGCGAAACCGATCACAAACAATTCTTAATTCCATAATTAAGTTTAGTGAATGAAGTTTCTATTTCGGAAATCAATTTAATCATCTTAACAAGTAAAACTCTTTACAAAGCGATTTCTAATTCCGGATCAAATTTACGTGGAAAACCGACTTTAATCTGGGAGAACTTTAAATAACTTTTCGTTTACAGGCTTTTAAGAAAGTGCTTTTAATTAATAATATCAGTGACATTATCTGATAACTAATTATAGCGGCTTGGCACTTAATAATAAAAAGTTAAGCAACGCTTGCCGAGGTCGGTCCGCGGATGGGTGACCATTAATTATAATTATGTAACATGACCAAACATGACCCAAACCTTTTGTCGAGTTCTCTATCCAACAATACCTGAGGCCCTAGACAAGTGACTTATGAAAGTCTTGCGACAGTGATTGGAAATAATTAAAAAGTTTTTTTTTTTTTTTAAGTTTTGAATGGACTATGCCCCACCTCCTATCGTGCTCTCTGTGTCACAACACCTGCACCCTGTAGGACCTTTGTGAGGCAAATGAAAACGCTATTTCCGTGGCTGAATTCTGATCAAAACTTATATAATTGAGGAATCATCGATACAACGAACAAGAAAAATGGACTAAAAAGTAAAATAGCTTTTCAATTCACGTCTAATGAGCCCAAACACGATGGTGCTATCTTGTCTGGTTGATGAGTTGCTATGGCCACCTTCCAGCTCCATCATGAGTCCAGCTGCGTAGTACCATACTCGTTCAATTTTTCTAAAGTTATCTACATAAGTACGCCAAGTTTTAGCTTAATCGGATGCCAGAAAGTGCTTCAAATATGGATTACTAAATGCCTTCCAGCCTGTAATTTTACTTTTGACAGATCAAAAACTTACCATAAAAACTTCAGCTAGCTTGATCTCTGCGACAGCTGTCAGTATCAATACATTAAGGCGCATGACAGGTAAACACTAACGTACAAAACATATATGTCAGTTTGACATATGTCGCAGAGATCAAGCCATAGAAAAAAATTACTCTAGCGAGGATCAAGCTATCTTTTATAGAAGTATAGTGATGACCCAATGTGTCACCGATTCGATTTCTTACAACAAGCCACTTTATACGAAGAAATTTTAATTGATTTAACACATTAATATTTTATTTTTGGTCAATATTTTGTATTGTTTTATAGACATGCCCAGGCAATGACTATGTTTTATGTGTTAATATGAACTATTACATTTTTATGATTTTATCTAAGTATCTAAATGTATATTCTATACGTAGATATCCAATATTCCTTTTTTCTATAATTAACTTTACATATCTTATTGATTTATAGATATTTTATGATAATAAAATAGAAAATATATCAATATTTTACCGGAAATCACACGTTAATCTTAGGATTTTCGAAGAAAATAAGAATAATTAAGTGCAAATTGACATGATTAAAAAATATACGTATGTACATGATTTTAAAACAGTTCCTGTGAAAATGTTTAAAAAATCGTCTAACAAGCATAATCCCAATTTTGGTAAAACAAATCAAAATCAATCAGTTTTTCTTTTGTCTATAGGTTCGCGCTAGACCACTATCTCACCTGATGGTAAGCGAAGATGTGGTCGACGGTGAAACACGCTTGCCTAGAAATAACCTATTCACTCTTGACTTAAAGACCCCTAGACTTAAATACTGTTTTCATCATTTCTCATCATAGTAGGTCATAGACATCACAATTTATCAATATTTACAAGTATTCGACGTAATTAGTAACCAACGAATTAGTAACGAAGCCTAGCTACCTATTTCTGATCTCGCGAATCGACCCGCGAGTATCCTACCGACTGCGCCAATTACGTTAGCTGCAGTCAGAGGATCGAAAAAAAACCAAATTGACTTAGGAAAATATTTAATTAGAAAAATTACATTAATTACTTATAAAACAAAAGAGATGAGACCTAATCGAAGTATGATTATGGAATACCAAATTATTTAAATTATAGTTTACAAGAAAATGTTCATTGACGTCACTTTCACTGCACTTGCATTTGTACTTATTGTGCGATTGCGTATTTAACTCCTTAGATTTACCCTGGTGTTTACTGGCCCGAAATTAATGATTATAATAAATCCTTTCGGTTTTTTACCAGTAAGACTTGGTAAATCTTAGGTTTTACCGTATTTCGGGCTTTTACAGCAACATATACTCTGATATAGCAATACCTACTACACAAGCCCTACGTTTTAGTCCGGATCCAAGTGGCATACAAGCTTGATTTTGTCTTCTACTACATAGGTTAATAATATTAACCGGCAAGTCTTTGAATTAATATCATTGACGGGACGTCGCTTCTCCCGGTTAACTTGGTAACGCAGTTATTATAGTCGCGTTGTCGCTAACTCTCTGGTTAGTTATCGAGTTATTTTTATAAGAGATGATTATATTGAAGTCTCTTTTGGAACTTAAGTAATTTAACTTGTTACGCGTCGTGCTTATTCGTTAGAATTGTTTTTAGGGTTTGGTTAAGACATATTTATCTACAGAAATGAATGTTTTATTTTTACCCGACTGCCGAAGGAGGGTTATGTGTTTGTCAGACTATGTATGTATGTTTGTTCCTATGTGGCGTTCTAGAGACCAAACGCGTTGGCCGATTTTGATGATTTTTATGTCAATCGATTCGTCTTAACCTTGCGTGTGTCATTGGCTACATTAAAATTGGAAAATAGAAAATGGCGGATTTTGGGCGCCATATTGTGGGGGCCCAAATTATTTTTGGGTTATTAAAATAAAGGGTTATAAGAGGTGATTACAAAAATATATAACACTTTTTTTTGAATGTACCTAATTCTAAAAAAAAATAAACTTAAAAGTTGTAAATAAAAAAAAATAAAAAAATAACAAAAACAATAATGAAAAATAGTCTTTGAGGTTTGTTTTCCTACTCTTCTGTTATTCTTTTCTGATAAATTTCTTTGCGAAATCCAAGACAGTTAAATTCATTCTCCGTGGCTTCGTCGAGCTTCATTGCCTCGGCACTTTTCTGGTGATCGCCACCGTTGATTCTGGCCTTCAGGAGTTGAAGTGATTTGGGAATAGTGCGGTTTGATTTTACCAAAATAATAAAAAAAGCCTTTGACGTTTAGCGACCTTGACTTTAACTTTCATACCAATTGAAAATAGAAAAAAACTATGCTGTATAAGATACTAAATAATATTTTATTTTTATCCTAAACATCATACTACCTCAAAACACCCAGTAGACAAAACAATTAATTCTAATCGATACAAATCCATTTATGTCGAATCAATCAAGTCTCTATTGGCAGCTTCCGACAAATTGCGCCGACCTCAATCAACAAGGAATCAATAAAAAAAAGTAGGATTGTCGACGTGCGTCCCCCTCGGAGATGATATGACACACTAGTGACGCAATATGCGTCAGGGACTGGGAATTTTACTCGATATTGCAGATTCTTTTGCGGCTGTTTCGGTGTTTTTATTACCGGTCAGAACTAATGGTTGATATCTAATTGTCTAGCCGATGATGCCGACTGATGTGAAGTTTCTAGACAGGATCCGATGTATGGTGTAGATTCAGCTTTATTTGTGGACAATTTGGTGCTATTTTTAAAGAGGGTTTGATATTTTTTGAGTACGGTCACAGATAATATAATACTAGCATAGTACAGTCTAGTCTGAGCCTAGATCGATGTATGGTGTAGACTTAGCTTTATACATCGAAAATTTGATATTTTTTTTTAAAACAGTCTGGGATATTTTCTCGGCACGGTCTAGGCCGAGCCTGATTCGACATATTACATATTGTAGAATAAGTTTTACTCATCGACAATACTACGGTATTTTTTAATGGTTTCACTGAAAAGAAGAAGGTTTATATACTAGGTAGACTGAGCCACGTAAGAATTATAGTGTACTCTCTACACGTTGACAATCTTGTACATTTTTTGTAGTGGCAGAGAAAGTAATGATTTGTCCTTGGCAGACGCTGGTCTGAATGATTATATACATAGTTTATTTAGGTTTAGTCTGACAACAAAATTCTTTTAACAACGTCAGCGTAAGTAAAGTTTGCTCATACTGTTACGCATTGTGGACTCATCCACTGTCTAAATAACATATGAAGCAAAATATTACTTCAGCAGATCGATATTGTGCCAATTTTTGCTTAGAATGTATAACAATAGGTACCGTTATTATGAGTCTTCCGTTAGTCGACGACGCACTCCCGATTAGTGCTGTAAAACGGTTACTTTCTAAAGGCCACTCCTCATTAACTGCTGGTTTTTTAAAAAAAATATAAAAGATATTTTTTTGAACATCATTTGGTAAACATGATTATAACTATTTTGTCGTTACTTTTGACTACTCTTCCAATATGACTTGGATGTTTGAAAAAAAATTATACATGTTTTTTTTACAGATGATTCCTAATTCATGAATGTTCTACCAAACCTTTGACCAATTATATTCGTGTCGAGTTCCACTGTAACTGGATGCAGCTGAGTACCAGTATTTTTAACCGACTACAAAAAAGGAGGAGTTTTCTAAATACGACAGTTTAAATATATATTTTTTTTATGTGTGTTCGCGGATAACTTCGTTGTTTATGAACCGATTTTGATGATTCTTGGAAAGGAGATATCACCCACGGGTGGTATCACCAGGATCTGGATGGCATCCCAGAGAAATCGAGGGAACTCCTCAAATTTTATAGGCATATATATAGCGATTTTGGTAATTTATCAACAATGCTATCATTTACACTCAGAAAGTGTCAATTGGTGAAATAGAACTGATGAAGAAGACCACAGATGGCCACTGGAACTCCTTAATGCTAAGTATGTCACCGGTATAAGATATATCGTATAGCTAACCGACTATGATGAAGCAAATACTTATAAATAAATGGCACTGATGTAAATGGTAACATCGAACTGATCTGATGATGAAGCCGGTAGGTAGGCACTGGAATTCCGAAATAAAACAAGAGATCCTAGTCGTGTTTGGGCTTATTGAAATCGTCATTAGATTTACTTTAGCTATAAATGATTTCATGGTATTTGGAGGTACCTACCAAAACTAAAAAACGGATACTTAAATAAAAACTTTTCAACAAAAAATTCAAACCGTCTTCCAAAACAAAACACTACAAGGCGAAAAATAACTTTCTTTACCGAAGTCGGTGTCGAAAAACGGCAATCATTACGTACCAAAGATACCGACTTCGGAAAAGAAAGTTATTTTTCGCTTTGTAGTGTTTGCTTTGGAAGGCTGCGGGAGAATATATCTAACTATCATAGTTAAATCACAATAGCAGGTTTTATGTTCTAAATTTTAATTAGATCGCTGATAGAAACAATAGTTGTTTATATGTGTATTGTAGTATTAATTCTTATTCAAATAATTAGTTTAACAAATTGATAGTTATGTAGGTAGGATAGGGTTGGTAGGCCCAATGGTTTTCGAGGGTGTTAAAGGCGATAGTGCTGTCAAAATGTAAATCCAAGATGGCGGCTGCAATAAATTATCAACTTTTTCGTCATGGGTGTCGTTTTCATAACAATATAAAAAACATTAAAATTTACAACACTATTGCTTCAATGGAGCGTAGGTAAATATATCATCAACTAGGCTTAGTTTCGATACTGTTTGTATATTTTTACTGTGACGCTACGTTGGAAGGCCTTCCACTAGGTGGACCAGAGACTCTAGACAAGTGTCATTTGACGTCAGCGATGGCGATGGTCGCAATGCCAAAATATAAGGGATTGATCACGTGACATATCGATACCGTTTGACATGTCCATATATTTTTGACGTTTTTCCATCGCCACCGCGCATCGACAACGCGATTTTTATCGCCACGCTTTCGATGATAGAATGTCACTGTAAGGCCCTAAATCAGGCCTCTTTCACTCGTCCGTATTTACAGCGATTAATGTCTACACTTTCGCGCGGTCCCGGCACCGCTCCGCCAGACGATTGTCACCGCTCGCGCACAAATAACGCCCGTGCGTGGGGACTGCGTGGTTGGTGAGAGCGGGGATCTTAGTTCGAGCAGCCTCGCAAGCAACGAGCCGTCAAGGATCAACCCAACCGTCGCGAATATTGAGCTCAATTTTTTTTGTGATCTCGGAGAGTGAAATATCTGTTACGTAGTAACTTCTTTAATCTGAGCCTAGACAAGTGACATTTATCATCATTAAAGCGTGGTGATAGCGATTGTCAAAAAGCCAAAATTGACAAGCGATATCGAAAAATCACGTGATCAATCCCATACTTATGGACATTTCGACTATCGCCTTCGCTGACATCGAGAGCCACTGGGAATCCGCTGAATGCGAGACGCATGGGAACAGACAATGTGGTGACACTTGAGGCCTATGTCCAGCAGTGGACGTCTTTCGGCTGAAATGATGATGATGATGACTGCCTATCCGACTTTTACCGACTTTGACTTACTGGAAGTATATTCCTTCCCAATCCTGTTCCATTTTCACCATATTCGTGTATAAATGTCCACGTTTGTCCATAGCAACTCCTTGTTAAGATAATATGACGTCGGAATGACGTAGAGACTCGACGGCGGCTGAGACTCAATTATTCTATAGCATTGAAGATAACTTTATTATTTCTTCGCGACGACTTTTTGTTAATTAATAGGCATTAATGCGAGTTTGTGCTTTGTTGTACTGTATGTGTAGTAGGAAATCGGAATTATTTTCTAGATATACAAATTTGCCGCTTTTGTTAACTTCTCGTAGAGGGTTTTCCGTGAATGCAATCAAAGACTTGAAGAACTTGTACACTGAATATATTGTAAAAGAAAACCACATACAAAATACATGAGCGCAGCCATCAGGCGATCAAATTAGATTCTCCATTCAAAAACCTATGACAGTAGTATAGAATAGAGAACCATGAATCAAACAGTGACTGCACAAAGAAGGTCAACATTCAACAGCTTTTGACTACAATATCAACTTCAGGTAATGTGTTCACCTTCAGTAACTCACAGTTTCTGAATTAAATAAGTATTTGTCGAACTCTATATAAGCCTGAAAGCCGGTCAAACTCTGTCACTAAAGTAGATTAAATTGAGTAGTAGTAAATTGAGTATCTCGAGTTAAAAACGTGTAAAACCACTCGTTTTTTAACACGAAATACTCAATTTAGAAACCAGACGAAAAGTTTCATCATATCAAATGCTGGTGTAACGCTTGTCAGAAGCACAAAACTTTTGAGATTGACCACGTGGCAATGAGGATGAACTAAACAACTTCAGTTTAAACTTGGAACGTTGTCTAAGGTCCAGAATTAGTATAGCTAACAAACTTTGAAGCTTCAGCTCTCCTAATACCAAGTATCCAATCTCTAGGGTGTGGCCGTTGGAGGTGACAGATTTAGACCATCCCAGGAATACTATTAGGACGAAATTACTGAGTTGACACGATTTTGTGAGAGTGGGCGTTTGCTATCTAGTTCCATTTACATCTATTTCGTTAGGAATATACAATAATATTTAAGTGTCGTCAGTCTTCTGTTTATGTTAATCGTTAACAGAGCCTATTTCCAAAATCTATTTACCAATGCATAGCCGATTTAGAACTATTAAGAAATTACAAAAAAAAGCTTGACTAAGGTCAGCTCTTTTTTTTATTTTCTGTACTTCTGTAGGCTTGACCACTGTCTCACCTGATAGTAAGCGATGATGTGGTCGACGGTGAAGCACGCTTGCCTAGAAGTATCCTCTTCACTCTTGACTTAAAGACCCCTAGATTGTAGCTATCGGGAAACACAGACTCCGGCAGGGAATTCCACTCCTTAGCTGTACGCATAAATAAGTGTCCCCAAAACGTTTTGTGCGTATGGGTGGGATGTCCACCATGTACCGATGACGCAGATAACCCCCCTCAGCTTTTTGCCTGACTGTCTGTATGTATGTATATACCTATGTTTGTTACTATGTGGCATTCTAGAGTCCAAACGCATTGGCCGATTTTGATGATTCTTACGTCAATCGATTTGTCCTAACCCTGCGAGTGTCACTGGCTACATTAAAATTGGAAAATAAAAAATGGCGGATTTTGGGCGCCATATTGTGGGGGCCCAATTTTTATTATTTTCCAGATCCATCGTTTGGGGTTTCAAAATAAAGGGTTTTAAGAGGTTATTTCAAAAATATAACACATACCTATGTTTAAATGTAACAAATTAAAAAAAAAAAATACTAAAAATTTATAAATAAAAGAAGTTAATTAGGAAAATCAAAAAACCCGACTGCTTAAGAAGCGAACTAAAAAGACGTAAACAAGAAGAAAATCATGCTGTGCAGTCGGAGAATACATCTAGTTTTAGTGAGCCAGCTCGCGAATATGTATTCTTCTTCTTGTTTACGTCTTTTTACTTAGTAAGCTGCAATGATGAAACCGCTCTGGCTGTAAATCGTCCCTAACATAATTGGTATAAAGATGAGGATGAATGGGAAGCTTTTCTCAATCATTTTTTTTTTCCAAAAGCCTTGAGAATATTTGGATGTGGAAGTATGGTATCATTGCGAATGATAACCGTGGGTAGTTGAACTTTATGTATTTTCATCTATAACTTCCTAAGGGGTTGGACAAAAGGGAAGATCGTATTGCTATCAACCTGGCACAAATCGAGACTCCAGTGATTCTAGTTGCAAGAACCCAATAATACGTTGTACAACTGGTGGGAAATCAATCCAATACTTCATGTTCCGCAGTAGCGCTTGACGCTAGACCAACGAGAATTAAAACCACCAAAACATAAACAGCGATAACGCGAGAACTGATTGCTCCTGCATTTCCTCCTCAATATGACTCAAGAAGAAACAAAATATCAACGAGATACAAAACTATAGTATTACAAGTTTAGTATATAAATAGCAAACGTCAGACACAGGTCCCGTCTGCCTGTGGGAGGCCGCCGTTACTAGAGGCTAGAGAGAGGTATCTATTAAGGCGTAGATACCCCTCAGTAGCTGACTTTAAAATAAAAACTCTTTTTACAAAAAAATACTACCAACTTCCAAATAAGGAAACTACAAAGTGAAAAATAACTTTATTTTTGGAAGTCGGTGTCTTTGGTAAGTACCAATTTTTTGCTTTATTGACACCGACTTCCAAAAATAAAGTTATTTTTCACTTTGTAGTTTCCTTATTTGGAAGTCGGTAGTATTTTTTTGTAAAAAAGTTTTTATTTTTCATTTTTTAGTTGTACCTAGGCGTGTATTAGTAAGGTACCTATAATGTCAGAATAGATTAACCGATTTTTTTTTTTTTTTTTGTCGACGGGGAAAATCATCTTATGACAAATCCCGCTCTTGGGTGGAGCGGGAGATAGTGTCAGACTTGTACTGACTAAAAACCCCGCGCCGTTCCTTCTAGCCTTCATACCGGGGCTCTAGCTTCCTTTCGGATAACCCCGAACCCCGGTAGGCTTCGACCCAGCTGGGCCCCTCTCTTTGCTGACAACTCCTTGAGGCGCGCGGGAACAGTGCGCGCCGTCGACGCCTTGGCTCGGTCCGGGTAGTTACCGGACGATCGGACAGCGAGCTACCCATGGCTCGCTGTCCACGAGCCCGCGTCTACGGTGGCTGGATATCGGGATTGGGATCCCGGCGGCGGCGGCGAGGGCGCCGTTGCCTGATGCGGTCGGCCTCCTCCTTTGCTAGCATTACTGCTTCGCAGAAGGAGGCGACCGCCTGCCACTCCTCCTCGCTCTGGACCATGGCCTGAACCAAGGCCCGGCGCGAGAGGTCTCCGCCGCCGATCGCCCCCACGAGGGCACGGCGGTGCTCCGCCCAAGCAGGGCAGGGCCCGGCGTTCCGCACAGTGGCGGCACCCGGGCGTCTCCTCCGCTTGGATCCGATGCAGGAACCTCCCGAACTTGCCATGTCCGGTGAGGACCTGCGTCATGCGGAAGGTAAGGACGCCGTGAGGTCTTTCCAGCCACGCCTCAAAGAGTGGACTTACCGCCGTTATGGTGGCGTGCCCAGCACTGGGTTGCGATAGTCGCTGACGCCATTTCACCGTGAGATCCCGCCGGAGCTCTGTCCGCCATACCTCGACCTCTCGCGGCAGCGGACTTTCACCCCGGCGTTGCATCTCCACGCGCATGTCGTGCATGTGTGCAAGGACTGTTGCCTCCAGATCCCACGGTGGTAGGCCAGCCAGAAGGCTCGCCGCTTCGCGGGAGATCGTGCGGTAACCCCGCACCATCCGTATTGCCATGACCCTCTGGCAGCCGTTCAGTATGGTCGCCGGTCGCATTTGCAGCGACGGCGCCCACACCGGCGCACCGTAGAGGGCCATGGACCGAACGATCCCCGCGTAGAGCCTCCGGCAGGAGGCGTCTGGACCCCCAAGGTTGGGCAGGAGCCGCTTGAGAGCAGCCCCAGCCCGGTTGAGTTTGGGAGCCAAACGTCGGAAATGTTCTCCGAAATTCCATCGGCTGTCGAGAACGAGTCCCAGGTACTTCATCGTCAACCCGACGCCGATGCGAACTCCTCCTACCGTAAGCTGGCAGTCTGGTGGCGGCGTATTCCGAGGGCCATGAAAGAACATGGCCTCGGATTTGTGCAGCGCCACCTCGAGTCCCAACTCCTGGATCCTACCAACGACTATCGCAACCCCGCGTGTCGCTAGAGCGACCGCCGCCTGGTGCGACTCTCCCTGCGCCAGAACCAGCGTGTCGTCTGCGTAGCAGACCACGCTGACCCCACCAGGGAGGTCGCCGCGCAGCACGTAGTCGTAGCCGATGTTCCACAAGGGTGGCCCCAGAACCGACCCCTGCGGAACACCGCACGACATCTCTCGAAGTTTCCAGTCTCCCTGGTGACCGGGGTAGACAATGTACCTGTCCGACAGGTAGGCCTCGACCACTCGACAGAGGTATTCGGGCACCCGGTGGTACCGGAGTGCCCTCCGGATCTTACTCCAGGGTAGGGAGTTGAAGGCGTTGGCAATGTCCAAGGACATCGCCACGACGCTCCCACCCTGGGACACCGCATCCCCTGTCGTGAGGGCTCGCACGCGCATGATGGCGTCCACCGTAGAGCGCGCCCTGCGGAAGCCAAACTGTCCGTCCGACAAGTCCGGCCCCACCCGTGATAGGCGCGCGAGCGTACTGGCGTGATGTTATGTTATGAAATGTTATAAACAATAAACCGACATGCGATTGCAGCAATCCCGAAAGATTTGCCGTTATTTATTGAAGAGTTCTGTTGTATATCTCCGAAGTTCTTCATCATATCTTCACCAAACTAAAATGGGACCAATTTCGGCACATACTCTTTCAAACAAAAACAGATTTTTCAAAATCGGTCCCCAATTGACGGAGATATCGGTGAATACACACAAAAAAAAACCTCCTCCGTTTTGTTAAGTCGGTTAATGAGAATCACGTCTAAACGGCTAGTCGATTTTTTTTGGAAAATGATATGCTACATTAGATATTTTTTATAATAATTTGATCTAAGAAAATTTTGAGTTTTATTCGTAGTGTCATTAATTTGTAAAGTTATGTCTAACACGGACAAAAACACGACAATCGTACCAATATCGCCGGTCGTATTTTAATGAAATTGACACCATCTCAAAAACAATTTAATTATCTACATTTTGATCAAATTTTTATTTAAAGTCATCGAAAAATAAGGAAAGTACAAAGCTACTGAATTTGATATCGCGCGGGTGTGAAACGAGTGTGAGTTTTGTTCCCTCAAGATGGTTGGCGACAGTCGTCGTCTTAAAGATTACTTGATGTATACAGGTGTGTATGTATACCGGTAGGGGACAATAAGAGGCTATTGTTGAGGTTAAGTATTGGTAAGGGTAACTTTTCCTTCAGCTTTTTCTGATTGATGTGTCGGAAAATACTGAATGAAAGAAACAGATATCATCATGAGGATTGGATTGCGGAATGAAACTCTAGCTACGTCTTTAAAGTGTTTTTTTTTTTATCCCAAGGGAACATTATACCGGAATGAAAAGCTTATGTGGTATTCCAGACTAAAATCTATGTCTATGCCAGATTTCATCCAGATCCGTTAAACCGTTCTAGAGTAATTGAGTAACAAACATACATTCAAACATTGCTACACACATCCATCCAAACTTTCACATTAACAATATTAGTAAAAAGTAAGGCTAGCAAATTAGAGATTGGAGACGCAATAATCTCTAGTCTCGCAAAGAAATAAAGAAAATCGCAAAATTAAAGTAACGAAATTCGTGTTACCTGCATTTACCTATTATTATTTATTTATTTCCAAAATGCTTAATATATATAATAAAAGTTGGTTTTTACACACAACGCAAGTAATTATTTTGCAAATCTTCTTAAGTCGGGTCGCTTAAATGTTTATTTAGAATACAGTAACCCTCTCGTCATAAGAGTAAAGTGAACAGTATTGTGTTTATAAAACTCTATCAGAATCAGTCCTGGGGTCTGCCCCGAGGGACACTCTTGGACGACATTGAGGTTGAACAATGGTCTTTTTACAATATTTTTTGTTTGTTTTTGTGTTTGCCATAGAGTAAGGGGGAAATAGAGGCGCTATTTACTTTAGTTCATCTCAACATTTTATATGCTCTATGGTTGTTATTTACTGTTATTCAAAGAAAAAAGATCTGCACTTAGGGCTCTTACAATTTAGACGTTTCGTGTCGGACTGCTGCGGCACCGCAACGGTGACTTTGTCGTACTGCGCACGTCCGGTTGATTTACGCTACAATTTATGCACCAAGAGTACCTACAGTGCGGCGCCGGTGCCGCGTACGCACGATAGCACGACGAGTATTTGCGTGAAAAAATATGGAAAAATTGACCGGACGTGCGCAGTACGACAAATCCACCGCTGTGGTGCCGCAGCAGTCCGACGTGTCTAAATTGAAAGAGCCCTTACACTCTGAATTTCGGAAATAAAGTTAGCATTTACATAAACATAGCATTAGTATTTGCATTAGCATTTTAGTGTTGTTTTTTTTTAGTTTTTGTTAGCAGTTGAATTAAGAAGCATTTTCACACTTCATAGAATTGTTGCAAAAGTTTAGAAACTTTTGAGGCAGTCGTGATTGTGAGGCAATAAAAGTTTTATCATTTCTGTATCGCCGGTAAAAGTGTTGATAGAGTCAACCTTATTTGTTTAATCACCCTAACGTTGAATGTCACTTACACGTCATAAAAAGACAAGGTTTAGTTTGGATCGATACTGGAACTTTAACGTAAGGGACATTAATTATCCAACACGCCATAATATCTAACTGAAAATCGACGCTGAGTGTCTAACGCCCATCAAAAGCTGAGCTGGGAACCTTTCCGGTATGCGGTATGCCAAGCGCTACTTTTGAACTCTTGAAACTTGATTGTAATTTTGTGTTTGTTGCCGTTGTGTGTCTATGTCGAATATGTTTTCTATTATTTTTCTATTCATTCTATTCCTTATGAAACATAATATAAGGGGCAATAACACAAAACGCGATAATATTAATTGATATTTCTAATATCGATGTGTGATAAGTTTCAATTCAATTTTAACTTTACAGAAGTGTACTACAAAACTGGCAAAGCAATTACGAAGTTGACGAAGATTGTAGATACCAACCTACATAATAGTGCGTTGTCCGGGGAGACTCCTCCCGACACCGTCCGGCTAATTAAACAATTCCCATTTGACCATTAATTGTCTGTCTATGTTTGATAGACTGTAATAATGACTCTGTAATTAATTATTAGTGACATGTTGGGTTTTATACTAGACGCAGTCCGAGGATCCGCCCGCGTAAAGATCGAAAATTATCCCTAAGGAATCTACTACCCAGATAAAAAGTGTTCTCTGTGTTTACCCAGGTTATAAACTATCTGTGTGCAAAATTTCAACCAAATCCATTCAGCCGTTTTTCTTGATTGAATCACAGAGAAACTTTCACAATTATAGTATCACCATTATCATAAGTCTTTTAATGTTCCCACTGCTGGGACACAGGCCTCCTCTCTGTGAGGGGGAACGGGCCGTTATTCACCACGCGGGACCCAGTGCGGGTTGGTGGATGTCACATATATGTCTTCGAATTTCTGGTTCTAAGACATGCCGGTTTGCTCACGATGTTTTCCTTCACCGTTTTAAGAGTAGTGGTGACGAAATAATTTACACAAAGTAAAGCGCCTGCCTGGGTTCGAACCCGCGACCTACAAATTGCAAGTCACAGCATTAACCGCTGGGCTACCACTGCTCTCTATTATAGTATCACCATCAGCCTTTTAACCTATGTACGTTTGTATGTATTTCCAAAAATGGAGAAATATCCAGGTTGAAAAATTAATAACAACCATATTTACTCTCGGACATCTATATATATGTTATAGGCAATGTGTACAATGCATCTATACAATACCTAGGAAATGTATAGAATGCCGGGGTCGTTCAGGCAATGTATGAAATGATGTTCAATGTTTAAACTATTTTACACTTTACCTAGGAAATGTATAAAATACCTAGGCATTGTATAGAATGCCAGTTAAAGCACAGGCAATGTATGTAATCGATTTTCTTCTCTATGATTTAGTTAGATAGGTACTGATCTTTTAAAAGCTAATCCTAATTTCAACTTCCATTAGCAGACAGCGATAAGACATGTGTTCTATCGGTTTGTATGCCTAAGTACATACGAGTTTTTGCGTAGAGAGCGTTTCTCACATAGCAGTTGCCTTCGGATAAACAATAACATTTACAACGTACCAAAAAATTGCTGCAGAAAGTCGCCCTGTTCATTTCTTACCACTTGATTATGGCAATTTGATCATGATACGAAAAAAACCAACAGTTTTCATTTAATATAAGCTTTTATTATACTTTTAATAAACTGTAGGTAACATAATTATAATTTGAAAGGAAATAAAATCTTAGGTAACATCTTTGAACAAACTAAAATAGAGTAATATGAAAATTGCAATCTAGTTACTTGTAGGTGCTTAGTAACAAAAACAATTATTTTCTTAAATATCTTCACATGTTCAGTAATCGACACAAAATCTATGCGCTATGTTATCAAAGTAATAACATATTATTCAATAAATACTTAGGTAAAGTTTGATTTATACCATTCAAAATCAACATTATTAAACTTTAATTTAACACAAAAATTACTCTAAATAATATAAATTAAAATTCTTCTAAAAAGGTTTCATATGTAGGTATTAAAAATGTGTAGTCAAGTGTGAGAAATATTATTTACCATTTAATTATTAAAAGTAATAATAGAAATGAGATAGCATAACTTGAAAAAACTTTTCACAATTTAATTAATAATGTCTAAATGATTGTACCTCAATAGAGTATTTCAAACAATCAAAATAGCCATATAATAATTCTAAAAAGTCAAATTGAACATTGCCACTTGTCTTATGCACCTAACTCTACTTTAAGATACAATTATAATGATAAAGTTGTTGTGTTTAATAATAAAAGATCTTCCTGTAAGTAAGTATATTAAAAGTAGTTACTTATTCTTACAAGAAGAACTATTGTGACACTTTGAAGTACACAGCAACTTATTCTTAAAGCATGAACACTTTTTGGTTTCACAGCTTACTTTGCAAGTACATTTGAAAAATCCCTGACCGGTTCCAGTCGATTGCAATGTAGCAACAGAACGCACTGTTGTATCCTGATTAGCGACATCTTCCACGCTCATTAATTTCTGTTGGCAAACAGTAAATTGTTGTCTAGAAAACAGTGTTTTTATGATACCTTGCTTTGTGCCAAGTTGATAAAGTTCATCTTCTGTCTTTTTCAAGACAATTGCAAGTATATTACGCGCGTCACCACGACCTCTGTCGACTTCTGGAACAGGAATCCTAACCGTGGTACCAGGTATTACAGGAGGAAATTTTTTTCCTGAAGTTTTCTAAAGTTAATGCGGTTTTCATGCATAAAGGGCAAATCACTTTAGACCACTTTAGTCTTCTGGTGCGTTTATTTCTGGGGCAGCACAAATAGTATGTAGGACTTTTGCATGTTCTACACGAATGAGCACCCGTGGTCTCTCCAGAGCAAACACAGCATTTGAGTACGGACGAAGGTGATTGGGGGTAAGGTTGATTTGGAACATTGTCAGGTTGAGCATTGTCAGGTTCAGGTTTCAAGATTCGCATGTTGTTTGTTCTTGGCATTCAAAGTTTCTATGTGGACTTCGGGATTTTCTTGTATAGCGTCATGTTTATCCAAAGGATGGTTTTCAATCTGTTCATTTCTTTCATTTTCAGACCCAACAGGGTTACTCTGTGTTAAATTAATTACTTTTTCAAGTTGCTCTTCGGTCTCTACATTAACATCATCAAACGGCAAAGAAATACCAACCTTGATTTTTGAGCCGAATAAAGCATCGTATGGTGTTCTTTTTATACCTTCGTGAAAAGCCCTATTTTTCATAAGCTGAACAAATCGCAGGCCGTCACTCCAGCGATCAGTATTATTATCTAGAAGCCAAGTTGTTAACATATTTTCAATGTCTTGGTTTGCTCTTTCTACACTACCCTGGCTCTGGGAGTGTCTAGGCTTACCATGGACTATTTTCAAAGTTGGCCAGTATGTTTTAAGGTTACTTATGTTTTGGTTTGAAAACTCTCTTCCATTGTCGGATTGCAAAATTGCTGGTGCGCCAATCAATGTGAAAATGTCCAGTAAATTGTATGCTACTTCTTCTGCACGTTTTGTTTTGAGTGCTCTGAGGATGACAAATTTGGTCAGGTGATCTTGGTAAACCATTATAAACTTATATACTCGATCGGGGTGTGACTGAAAGTCAATTAAATCTACTTGACACCGGGAATTGAACTCAGATGACAGTATGGGCTTGACGACAATTCCCTTTTTTATTCCTTTTTGTTTTTGCTGGCACGGTTCACAAAGCTGCAAGTATAGCTCAATATCATGTCGGGTTATATTCTTGTACCGCTGGCTAAGAAGTTCTTTTAACATCCGGTCTCGTCCTCCATGACCAATATCCTTGTGCGCATCGTGAATCACTTGAAATAATCATCAATCATCATCAGAGACGTAGTATTTGATAACAGCGTTCGGAGCATTTACAGGGAAGATCAACTTACGGGTTTGTCCAACAGTGATCACGTCGTAATGCTTCAGCAACCAATAATCACGCGGAGTTTTCTTGTCTAACGTTTTCGCTGTACTTATTTCCTCCAACAATTGTGTGTAACGTAAATCATCAATGAACACTCGATTCTTTGTAGAAGCCGATTCTCTTTTAGTACGCAGTTCTGAGTAAAACCTTCCTTTCATTAGTAAGTACCGCTGATCTGTAGCCATTTTTCATTAAATAATCACACACACAATCAATGATCACACTCAATTATTCAGTTTAGAACCAATGCGTAAACTAAAAAAATACGTCTGCATTGAACAAAGGAGTGCTGCGTACTAACACAACGAACTAGTTGAAACTTGTACGGGCTAGTCCCGCACGCCGCACACACGTGTCTACTTCTCGTGGTCGTTCATTATAAACATTGCCTGATGCGCTTTGGGCATTTAATACAAAACCTAGGCAATGTATGAAATGAATCGTATTATATACATTGCCTGAACGTTTTAGGCAATATATATAAAGCCTAGGCATTCTATACAATGCCGGATTATACACATTGCCTATAACATATATATATTTTTTTAATTTATTTGACAATATATAAATAATTTCTCAATTGTAATTTACTAATTATAACTTTAGTAGTATTGTGTAACCATAAATTAATATTAACCCAAATGTTTGCATGTCACATTATTATGACTAACTATTATGGATCTGTATTATTATTTACTAGCTTTTACCCGCGGCTTCGCTCGCAGTGAAGCATTTTTTTTTTTTAATAAAAGATATCCTATGTTACATTTAATACCTCCAAGAATATTTGTACGAAGTTTCATGTTGATCGGTTCAGTAGCTTTTGCGTGAAAGGGTAACAAACAAACTTACATTCACATTTATAATATTAGTAAGACCAAAATTGTACCAACACTTATTGCGAATAAACTGATTTGATTTGATTTGATAACTGAAGCTGGAAATTGCTGTAGCGACAGATGTACCTATTCTTTTGTTACGTAGACATCTAGGTACCTACTAAGTTTGGAATTTCCACTGCAGTTCAATCAATCTGCCTAGCCTTTTTCCAACTATATTGGGGTCGGCTTCCAGTCTTACCGGATTCAGCTGAGTACTAGTGGAGCGACTGCCTATCTGACCTCCACAACCAAGTACCTTGGTTCCACAGCAGTTCAATAACATTAATTCCCTATTTCACCCCGTTTTGAGGTAGCACATCAAGCTGTTGGTACCGGCTCTCATTAGTAGATCTTTAAGGGCCTACCATCGCTATAGTGCCATAAAACGGTTACTTTCCAAAGCGTACTCCTTAGTAGCGGCAAAGTAAAAAGGTTTGTAAAAAATATATACCTACTATTGATTCATGTACATTATTTGTGAAACATGTTTTTTTTCGTGTAACTACTAGATTTGCTTTAAAAAAATAAATAACAACACGATATTTTTTGCTACTTTTGGATACTCCTCCAAAACTACTTGACTGTTTAAAAATATTTTTGCACAGAAAAAGTATTGACTAGATTTTTTTCATAACTGAAATAGCATATGTAAATCAAAAAATATTTTGCAAACAAAATTGACGAAAAGGAGGTTCAATATTGATATTCGGACTCCGAGCGGGCGCACGGCCAGAACTGCGTTATTGGGAATATATACGCCCTGAAAATCGTTACGAGAAGTCAGAAGCTAGAAAAACAATCACGTCTTGCCAAGGGGTGTTGTATTATCCATTTGCTGGTTTGCAAAGGTCCGATGGTCGTCTGCTCCACCACGTAAAATACTCGTACTGAAACTCAGGTGCTCCTGGTTAGACTCGAAGCGACACCCAACATAGTTGAGAAAAGGTTATGCAAAATGATTTAATCCAACACCGCAAACACAGTAAAATGAAGTTAATTTCCTATTAATCCATTTGAGGGTACAATTAAAAAAAAACCTGAAACAAATCTTTACCTAAAACTCAATTCAAATATTCACTACAGTTTTCTAAACAAAGCGATCTGACCACTTACCGAACTCAAGGGCGAAGGATCTCAATTCTCAGTACAATAAATAGGTCAGTATGTCCCTGCTAATCCTTTTGAGGACCTCTACGGGGTGTAATTGTACCGGGCTACCGGCGGATAGCTGACTCGTTTCCTGTAACCTTCGTCTATTTGTAAGATAGCCTTGGATAATTTGGAAATTGTAAACGAGGATAAAAGGGAAACTTTTTATTCTCTCTGGAACTATAGATTTATTCTGTGAACATATATTTGAATTTCGAACGATGTGTAAAAATGCCGCGGTTTTTTAACAATAAATGTCTTTTTAGGGTCGATTTCTGATTTCAGAATTTGAAGTTAAGTATTTGTCAAGCGTTACGGGGATTGGCCGGAGAAGGCAATCAATTGGGAAGAGTGGCAAGCTATGGGAGTTTTTGCCCAACAGTGGGACAATATAGCTTGAAAATCTGTCTGACTTTGGCATTACAGTAGTGCTCAGTTATTTATTAACTCCAAATGATCGGTTTGGGAACCAGTCAATATTTTTTTAATATATTTTTAAATTAATTTGAATTTCGAACGGTGTGCATAGTTTGTGTTGAAACAAATTATAAGCATTAATTTAACAAAAAAAAAGCAACAATGATTTCAAAATGAACTTTATAGAATAAACCAATCTATACACAACTGAATATGATGGCATTTGAACTACAGTCAGGACACGTATTATTTAACTGTAAAAATAACCTTTGTGTACATAGTACATTTCACACAAATAACACGGGAACACGAGGGTTTTTATTACTTACTAAATATTTTGCCACAATACGAGTAACTGAATGGTTTTCGTTGGTAAGACTTCCTTCAAAAAACAAAGGCCCAGATTCCCATTTAAAATAACCTCATAAGCCGATCGTGATGATCCATTAAACCAAGTTGGACTGAACTATTTTCTTCATCTCCGCCCAGATTTTCCACTTAATAAAAATAAATACCGACTTCCAAAAACAAAGTTATTTTTCACTTTGTAGTTTTCTTATTTGGAAGTCGGTAGTATTTTTTTGTAAAAAAGTTTTGTATTTATCACTTTTTAGATGTACCTACCTAACAGGCAAGTTGTTTAGTAAGTTACCTTACCGCCAGAATAGTTAACCGGAATATCATGAATCTTGAACATAACCGTTGAAATGAGAGGTCTGCGTACCCCTTAAGAGCGTACTGGCGTGATGTTAAGTTACAAACAACTTGCAAACAGACATGCGATTGCAGCAATCCCGAGAGATTTTGCCGTTATTTATTGAAGAGTTCTGTCGTATATCTTCGAAGTTCTTCATCAGATCTTCATCTACTTAAAATGGGACCAATTTCAAAACATACTCTTTCAAGCAAAAAAAGAATTTTCAAAATCGGTCCACAATTGACGGAGATATCGGTGAACATAAACAAAAAAAAAACATAAAGTCGAACACAGAACCTCCTCTTTTTTGGTAAGTCGGTTAAAAATGGCTTAAACAACAAACCTCCTTGAACCCACCTACTATTAAATCTATTTCGGTCGACACGAGTGCGATACAATTTGAATGAATTAGGCCTTCAGTCAGATGTTTACGGTTTCCGCGACACCTTGACTTAATGAGTTCCGATAAGAGATGGTGTACGCTATTTAATGGATGGGAAATGTTCAGTTTTATGGGTTCGTAAAGCGGTAGATTGTATTCGAATATGTTGCAGTTATTTTTAGGTAATGAATGATGTGTATTTTCCATTTGAATCCGGTTTTAAAGTAAACTAAAATGAGGTAGAGAAAGGCGGTGACCGAGTGGCGTCCAACAACTGGAAAAAGAAGTGTCGGTCATCCAACGGCGAGATGGGTAGACGATATGGTTTCGACATTTGTATGTTTTTGTATATGTATGTTTGTATACATGTATGTATGTTTGTCCACGAATTTCTCCGAAACTACTTATCGGATTGTTATCATTCATTTTTGTGTTGAATTGAGTATCTCTTTACTTAGGGAATAGTGCAAGTTTCATCAAAATCGGTCCCGCAGTTTTCAAGATATAGAGCATACAACCGAACTCCTTAGCGACAAACAGCATGAATGTGTAAATCTCATTTTTTGTGAAGGTTTACTAAAACTAAAAAGAGAGAAATAAAAACCTATTCACACCAAAATAAATCGACTTCTAAATTAAAACACTAAAAAGAGCAAAATAACTTTCGTTTCGGCAGTCAGTGTCGAAAAATGATAAAAAAGCGGCACCAAAGACACCGACTGCAAAAACGAAAGTTATTTTGCTCTTTTAGTGTTTTACTTTTGAAGTAGGTTTATTTTTTTCTGATATTTTTTTATTGGAATGCCGATTAAAAATTATAACGATATCCTGTTCAGTGTTCACCGAATACCTAAATGATTTCATTAACGATCATAGCAAATTAATAAATAAATCACATGTTATTATGCCATGTACCTAATTATGCCGAAAATCGTGATATGTCAAGTCCCCCGTGATGAACGTTCCCTCTAATAATTAATATGAACGTATATTGTCATATATAACTTTGATATAATATAAACAATAAATAAGCTGTATTTAACTTTCAACGGCTTCCAATATTCCAAGAATTATTGACGCAACTTCTATAAAACATAAAGCCGTTCCAGACCTCAGCGACGTCGGACGACTTGAAAGATAAGCGGCTTATGCACTTTACTACCTCCTTCTATTCCGTTTGCAGATAAAACGGAAAACTCCTTTCATATTCTATTGCTATTCTATCTGTTTATTTAATTATCTGTGGCAATTCAGTTGGCGCTTTTTGCTTTTTTTAAAATACCTGTCTGTGTTTATCTAAACGAACAGCAATCTGTTCGATAGTAAATATAACGAAATTAAAAGGAAAACTATCACAGCTAAGTAGGCTTTACAAGTTACGAGTAATAGTCGACCAACTTATAAAATGTACTTGGAACAGTAATTTTTTTTTACAAATGCCATTGAAAAATTACTTAAATAATGTTGTTAGCTGTGTAAAACAGATAGTAAATATATGCTTATGAACCATGTAAAAATATACAAAAATAAAATCATAACATCCTTAATAATAATGATTTTTAAATTAATAATAATCTTCAAGCTCGAATAACGCGCTAGAGTGGGCGGAGTCGTTGGCAGTACCGGTCTGTAGTCCATACGGCGCGTGCGCGCGGGGTTCTATTTTGTGTAAATGCACAAGTATTTTCGAAGTTTTGTAATCTAAAGTCAAATTAGATTCGATTGCCAAGCAAATTCCGTTACCCGACCATAGATGGCAGTATTCTCAGCGATCGCAATTATAAACTTAATTGCGTTTGCCGTAAGGTTGACATTCGTGTCAACGTGACATTTTCTTTTGTTGATATCCATCTATAAAGTTAATATTCGAGTCGACTACATCACTAATTGAGTAGCGTAGAACTTTCGAGAACGAAATAGTGAATACCTCAGATTAGAGGTGAATACATTCGAAATTTTTCAAATTCCGAAAGAGAAATAAACAAAAAGCGTGCGCGCGAGGATTCACGAACGAACCATACCATTCCCTGAGGCTCTAACGCGCGCTCCTATCGGTTCCTTTCGCAATTGACGTCCTTCATATAGATTATTTATTGCAGCATATTTACTTTGGTTGTTTGTTCCTATCATTGAATAATTTGATTTACTTTTTGGTAGTTGAGTAGTTTGTTTGAAAATACTCATACTAAAATATTTGTTTTCGGTTTGTAAATATTTGGAGATTTTAACGATGACTATCTCCGTAAAGGCAATACTGCTGTATTCAAATTATTAAGTGATGCTGGTTAGAAATCTTTATTACAAACGGTTCCTTGTTGACTTCGGACCCCTAAAAAAGGTAACGACTAAAGCGGATTATCCTTGAACCGGTTTGGGAAAATAAAACAAGTGCCTCAGGAAAATAACTTTAAATAATATCCCTGACCTGATTTTTGTTATTAGATATTAAAGGGGCCAGTCCCTCGGCAAGGTAATGATATCTAACAGTATTCTATCTTCATACAAACGGTCGGAACGCGAGTCATACCTACGCGTCTCGAGTTCAGCCAACACTCGATACACGTAAGTCACAAACAGTCACTACCGGTGTAATGGTTTAGTAAGCATTAAGCGTGCGATTTGTGAATATTTGATAGAAATAATTACAAGTACTCACTTAATATGGCAGAGAGCAATTATAGACTATATTGTGTTGTTTCTGGTTGTTTGAATTCTTCTATAACGCACCCAGAGATAAAAAAAAAACCTGGAACCTCCTAAAGGAAAGACTATAAAAAAATGTAACCTAACCTACTAGTACGTAATTTGCTAGTTGGTAGTTTCCTAGGCTAGGCTATCTACTTACATAGTTATTTACTTAGCTACTTACATATATTATTGAACTAGCACTTCACCCGCGACTTCGTTCGCATGATCCGTATTTTATCCCACGGATTACTTTTTAGTTTCACAAAGGACATGGCTAAAATGTGCCCCACTGTGAGCAAACATACGTTTATTGCAGTTAATTTGAATTAATAAAAATATGAATTTTAAATGGCTTTTTAAGCCCTATAGCAGCAGTGGAGAAATAATATTTATTAAAAGTTGTTCTGTTTGATTTTGCTCAATAATACCTTTTAATGTTGCCATATAATATTAACAAAGTTAACACCCAGGGAAAAATAATAGCTAAACGACACATAAAAAAACAACACTGTTAGGAGTTTTGTTTTTTAATATGCACACAAAAAATATATTCGTAAATTATTCGTAAACTAATTATTTTTGTATGTTTTCTTAAGTATAAACCTTTGATTGATTGAAATAATTATAAATATTAGTGCAGTTACGGATAGGATTATTTTACATTACTACTGGCAACACCGCCGACAAATGTCAGTCAAACTATTGACTCAAACGCCTGGCATAGATATATGTACATTAGTTGATATAAAATACCTTACCCGTAGTGCAGAAATCAACTATTTTAATCCTTAATAACTTTTGTTCACGACTGCTAAGCAATATGCGCCTTTTTAATTTTGTTTTTAGAAGATCAGTACTATTAACAGACATAGATTTTATATCTGTCCATTCTGGGGCACAAGCCCATACAATTTTTGGCCATGTCCTTTCAAATGTAAAAGCGTAGAAATTTCACACAAGCTTTCAACCCCGTTTTGACCTACTTTTGGGTAGAATTTCCAAAAACCTATAAATACATTAACTATTTTTTATCAACCAAGAGTATAAATCTAAAAGTTCAGGTGCCCAACATACAAACTGTAGAAATTTTATACAAACTTTCAAACCTCTTTTTACTCCCTTAGGGGTAGAATTTCCGAAGTAAAAAAAACTCATTGCTTTTTTATTAACCAAGAGCGTAAGCCAACAATTTCTGATGTTTTACCTTCCAAACTGAAGAAATTTCACATGAAGTTTCAACCCCTATTTTATTCCCTTAGGGATGGAATTTCCAAAGACCAATAAATACATAAATTCTTTCTATCAACCAATAGCGTAAATCTAAAATTTCACGTCTCCAACTTACAATTTGTAGAAATTTCATACAAACTTTCAACCCCCTTACGGGTAGAAATGCCAAAAATCCTTTCTTAGCGCCCATTTACGTCACTTTATGAACCTCCCTGCCAAATTTCATCTTTATACTCACAAGCGGTTTTCGATATTTCGTGATGAGTGTGAGGTAACAAGTGAGTGATCTTTCGCTTTTATATAAATGTAGATTAGACGTTATAATTATGAAATGATTACCTATGAGATTAATAAATGGTAGGTACCTACCTAGTAAGATTTAAAAAAGTAAAGTAAAAAATATAATATTTACAATCACAAAACTAGAAAGAAAATCAAGTATAATATAATCAAGCAAGCAAGCAAAGCAAGCAAGCCTATAGAAAATAAAAAAATAAAAAAAAACGTAGGTAGAGGCGGGCAGCCCTAGCGCGTGTTTATGTGACGCGAGCTTGTAGGTAATTATTTCAAGGACAGGATCGAGTCACACTACTGTTAGCAATCATTATCGTGCCCTCGTAAAACTACTAGTTACCGCGGCTCCGCCCACGTGAATGTCGAAATTATCCCAAAGGAGCTTGTATAGGTTATAAACTATTTGTGTTCCAAGTAGTTTATAAGTACTTGAAACATAAATGTATTTTGTGTTGTAGTAATAGTGTAGTTTTTGCATGAAGGAGTAGCACACATCCATAATTACAAAACTACTTATTTCTAGTATAGGACTTAGGTTTTTTGCCATATTTCGGTGAATGACTGAATACTTACAAGACTTTAAGTAGACTACTAATGTGAATGTCTATATGCTAGACTGTTTGTTGATTAATCATATTAGGATTAGGACATTAGGAATCCTTTTTGCCCCGTGGTACGTCGTCATAGGATAATTTTCGACTTACAGTCGGGCGAAGCCGGTTGCAAAAACTAGTCAATCCTAAAACTTACATCTATACCTAAAGCTTCATAACGTTATAGATTTAAAAATGGTTAATCTTTAACAATTAACATACATTTAAAAATTGTTAATCTTTAACATTTTTTAAATCTATGAATAAAAGAGCAATCAACTATTAAAATAAATGTACTTACTTATTTCAAAGACGTTTTTGAATAAGTAGGGGAAGATAACCACTTTGAGTGCCTCCCCTAGTCCGTAATCAAATGCCCAGGAAATCATATTGATATGCACTAATTAGCGTACAAAAATTATAATGACATCGAAGGAAATATTCTAATCTTTATAGTATATATATATATATATATATATATACCAGTGAAATAAGTAATTACACAAATAGTTTTACTAAATTATAAAAAAAGCTATCTAAAATCCTATTACTTGCATAGAAATTTCAACATTGCGTCATCTATGGTTCTCCTATTTCTAGCCAATAAACTCAGAAGTGCCAATAACAGGAGGTGTGCCAGCGATAAAGTGGTTTACACTACCTAATTATATTATTTTCTATACAATCTTTCATTGAACGTGTCTGAGAAGGTTGTAAACTGTATTTAAATATAAGTGGGAGTTACTTTAATCTCTCATCCATCAACACCCACGGACTTAAAGAATGAAGTCTTTCAATAAATACTAATAAACCATTATCAAAGGGGATGTTTGTTGTTAAAAGAACACGTAGATCGTGTTCTTTGAAAACCTTGTGTGTTGAAATCTTTTAAAAACTGTAACTTTTAAGTGTGTGTGCTATTTTCCCATTTTTTTTTTGGTGATAGGCTTGCGCTTGACCACTATCTCACCTGATGGTAAGCGATGACGTAGGCAGGAACTTTAGAACGCCACTTGCTATAATTACACACTCCTGCCTCGTTACCGTTCATCATCTACTCATACACGTACGCCGATGTCAGTACAACACTTCATAACCTTGAAGAATACCAACAACAAGATCATCGTATGACTATGATCTAGCCTACGTGCTATAAAATATATGATACTTATTAAATATAACAAAAGCCTTTAGAAAAAGGAGCTTCTGAAAAGATAAAAAATGTTTCTAGAAAATACTACTCATTAACAAAGAATTTTAAGACAAAAAACTACAACTTAGACTGGGTATTTTCACTATAAAATGTTTTGAACCTCTGTCTATGTTTCTTATATTTTTACCCGACTGGAAGGAAAGGGTTATGTTTTAAGCGTGCATCTTGAATGTTTGTAATATTCTTTATTAGCTCATATCTTTTGAGTACAACCTGCCTCTCTGCTTAGCGTTTGTGCAATTCGAGAAAGCCTTTGGTTCGATTGAGACTTGGGCTGTACTGCAGTCTCTCCAAGGGTGCCAAATCGACTAAAAGTACATCGAAGTATTGAAGTGTTTGTATGAAAACGTCACCATGTCAGTTCGACTTCAGGATCAAACCTCAGAACCTATGCTTCTGCAGCGAGGTATGAGACAGGGACATGTCATATCGCCGAAACTGTTGCGCTGGAGGATGTCTTCAAGGTTTTGGACTGGAGAGAGCTAGGCATCAATGTCAATGGCGAGTACATCACTTACCTTCGGTTTGCCGACGATTTAGTTGTCATGGCTGAGACCATGGCGGACCTCAGTCAATGCCCGATGACCTCAGTAGAGCTTCCGAATGAGTGGGTCTTAAGATAAACATGGACAAAACCAAGGTGATGGTACATGCCCATGTTACACCCACTCCTATCAAGATCGGAGACTCTACACTCGAAGTTGTGGACGACTACATCTACCTGGGACAAACGATCCCGTTTGGTAGGGCCAACTTCGAGGAAGAGGTCAACCGCCGAATCCGAATCGGCTGGGCAGTGTTCGGGAAGTTGCGCGGTATCTTCCCGTCCAGCTAACCAGTGTCTCAAGACGAAAGTCTATGACCAGTGTGTGTTGCCATTGCCAGTTATGACCTATGGCTCTGAGAAGTAGTCGCACAAAAATTGGCCTAATCAGAAAGCTTACAGTCACCCAAAGGGCAATGGAGAGGGCTATGCTCAGAGTATCCTTGCGTGATCGAGTCAGAAATGTAGAGATCCACAAGAGAACCAGTGTTACCGACAGGGGACATTGCTCGTAGAACGGATGGCCGATGGAGTAGAAAAGTTCTAGAGTGGTGACCGCGAAACGGAAGACGTTGCGTTGGAAGGCCTCCATCCAGGTGGACCGATGACCTGGTGAAGGTTGCGGGGATCCGCTGGATGCAGGACGCACGGAACCGGTCAATGTGGCGACGCTTGGGTTAGGCCTACGAGTAAGTCATGCAGTGGACGTCTTTCGGCTGATATGATGATGATGATAACCTAAATATCTTTCAAACCGCTAGACGGATTGATATAATTAAGGCGTCGTTAGATACGTCTTGATCACCCAAGTGTTCTTAAATAAATGATGTTAAAAAAACAAACATGGCGGCTTTTGGGTGCCATATTGTTGGGGTCTCAATTTAAATTAACTTAATGCTTAACCTTATGTCTAATAATTTATTCTTAGGGCTGAGTTATGAATTGAGCTTTGAGAGTTCGACCAAAATTTGATAGTTTTTTCAGGAGAGTTGACAAGTACTCCACTTAAATTCTTAATTCAGAAATCGAAGGAACAGGTCGTAGTCGACTTAGACCGCTCCTACCCGGCAAAATAATGTTCATTGAAATGTGAGCTTCAGGGCGTCCTCTGTAGATATACTTTACATTGACAACAGAAATTAGCGGACAGCTCGCTGTAAGCGAACTTACCGCTATCGTACCACTCGATACCGCATGCTTAACGCGCTTAAAGCGGGCGGCCTGCGTGCTGTACGCACGCAGACTGCTCGCTTGAAACACGTTGCTAGCTTGTCGAAAAAGGTAAGGCGAAAGCGGTCGGCGCGGGGACAACTGGTTGCCTGCTAGCAGTCGGCGCGGGGACAACTGGTTGCCTGCTAGCTGTCGGCGCGTGGCGCGTCATCTCCGTTTAAGGTGGTGTTGTGCGGGAGCGATGTTGGAGCGTCGACGACATTGTGACTTAAGTCCACTCGACTTAGTCACAATGACAAGGAAAAAAAGTCCTCGATAAATGTCTACAAATAAGGACCTCTGACAATTTCATCGATTCGAGTGGAGGAAATTACTCTGAATTTAGAGACAAAATCTATCGGTGTGAACTGAGTTGGAAACAAAAGTTTAGGTAGGTACAAGTCGTGAGTAAGAACCCTACAATGGTAAGCATTAAATGTTACAACATGCTTACTTTAGTATAACTTAATGTGCAAATACCATTGACCTTTACTTAGCACGTACTTAAGAACACACAGCGTCGAGCTTTCATTTCAATGGTACCTATAAGTAAGTTGGACTTGTAAGTACAATCTGTACATTGGATTTCTTAAGTATATTTGGTATTAACTTTTGCCCACGGCTTCGCCCGCGTCAAATATCTTTTTACTATCCCAAGGGCTCATTATACTGGGATGAAAATTCCTAAGTTATTATGCAGGTTCACCCAAATGGGTTCAGCCGTAAAGACGTGAAAATTTAACAGGCAAAGTTACTTTCGTGTTTTTATTTTATTTTATAATGTGTAATCGTAGAAAAGCATTTATTCGACATAGACACAACAGCAACAAACAACGTAGAGTAACGAAGAGCTTTGGCAAAAGTGTAAGGGGGAACGTTATCGCTTGATACTCTTATTTTTACAACCTCGTAATTCAAAATGGTTAAATCACTCTTTAGGTTTCCGTACCCAAAGGGTAAAAACGGGACCCTATTACTAAGACTCCGCGGTCCATCTGTCTGCCTGTCTGTTTGTCACCAGGCTTTATCTAATGAACTGTGATAGCTAGACAGATGAAATTTTCACATATGATGTATTTCTATTGCCGCTATAACAAAAAATAAACTAAAAACAGAATAAAATAAATAATTAAGTGGGGCTCCCATACAACAAACGTGATTTTTTGCCATTTTTTGCGATAATGGTACGGAACCCTTCGTGTGCGAGTCCGACTCGCACTTGGCCGATTATTAAGTTTATTTATCATTATGAAATGTATCTAACTGCGACCTGGTGACCTGAAATACAGGCCCTTAAAGCCTAGCTTAGGCACTAGTCTACCACAGTAAACTGTATGCGTGTGCATGTACAGTAAGTGTAACAATGTCTGTAATGTTTATTGTGGTGAGAAATAAATAAATAAAAATTTTAGCATAACATCACGCCAGTATTCTCTGCAGGGTTAAGTACAGTGGCGTAGCTAGTCTTATAGGGGCCCGTTTTACCCGGTTGCAGCAAAAACCAAAAGGAAGACAATGTTTCTTACAAAATACATAAAATAGGAGTCTCGACTCGGGCCTATAAATGAGAGAACCTTGACTGGAATAGGTTAAGTTTCTATTGTGATTTGACTTAGACAATGTTATAATTCCTCAAAGACTGATGAATTTGAGATTGTGGGTAAAATTTTCCACATTCGGGGCCTCGGTAGCTCGGGGGCCCCGTATCAATGATACGGCTGATACCGCGGTAGCTACGCCCCCGGTTAAGTAGAGGTTTTCCTATAATACACCCACCTTTCCTCCATTATGCAAGTTCCATGCAAGATACGACAAGCCTATTGCCATGAACCGGGTAAAAATCTATATTCAGCTGCCATTGAGAAATTCCAGATGGGGTTCTGTTCCCGTATCAGGTCTGGAACCCAGGACGTCATGCTCAATACTTATCCTTGCGACAGCAAGGAATTTCGTACACCCGGGATAAAAAGTATCCTTTGTCCTTCTCTAATATTCCGAAATTCATCTAAATTGGTTTAGCGGTTTAGGCGTGAAAGCGTCACAAACAGACAGACAGAGTTACTTTCGCATTTATAATATTAAGAATAGATAAGTCGAATTGGAAAGAAACAACTCATATTAATAAAACTTAAAAATAACATCCAAAATAACATTTACGCCCCTAAATTTTTCAAGGGTCCGGAAGAACCCAATAAAACAAGTTCAAAGAACAAAGTAACTTGAAGTTTGTTTTTTCTGTGATTCGCTTTTATTTTTATTCAACCTTCTTCTGTGTCTGGATATTAATGATGGACTTAATATGTAGGACAATACTGTAGGATCGAGATGTTAAGATACAGGAAAGGATGTCGCAGGCAAGGAATTATTATAAATTTATAAGATCTTTATTTATGAACAGAGGTCTGTCTTATATCAATTCTCGTTTTGGATTGCTCTTTAAACAACGTACAACAGGACTTCTCCTCGTTACCTGCGTCCCTCAACCCAGCTTAATTACTTGCATACTACTAACAATATCTTACAAAGTACCGTAATTTTGCGACTTAAATTCCCACACAAATGCTCATACATAATCTATTTACTATCTTCACAAAAAATATTGATAGAAATCTGTTTGCTAGATGTTTAGAAGGTGTTCGTAAATGTAGTTTTACAAACCCTGCCATAAATTACACTCTAATGCAAAAAGTACATAAATGATCCTACAAATAATTTTTCCAATAATATTCTTTGTAATAATCTTTGTAATACTTATTATTCAGAAATCAGATGCTACCATATTGTAACATGGAGTGACTGTCTATTTTGCATAAAAAATTGGTGTATTTCTAACCGACTTTCCAAAAACTAGGAGGCTCTCAATTCGGATGTTTATATTATTCTCGTATTATTATAATATTTTAATATGTTTCCGGGCATAACTAAACCAACAATAAAATATTTTTTCCGTCATATATAAACGTATTTACAATATTCTTTTTTTTGTCGAAAGAAGTTTATTCCGAAATGGTCCCATTTATGTTTGGTAAAGATCCGAAGAAGAACTTCGGATCTATACAACAGAACTCTTCAATAAATGACGACAAATCTCTCGGGATTGCTCCAATCGCATGCATCCATCCAACCAACGTCTGTTTATTGTTTAGACACTTTCATAACATATCATCACGCCAGTATGCTCTAAACGGGTACGCAGATGTGTACAGTTCACCCGGGTACACTCTCATTCCACTGATTATGAACAAGTAACATGTTATTCGTGTAATCTATTCTGGCATCACAGTGGGCATTATACTTTAATATAGAACTTGTCCATTATGTACTACTAAAAAGTGAAAATATTTTTTTTTTTTACTAGAAAATATAACCGACTTCCAAAAATAATACTATAAAGTGAAAAATAACTTCAATTTCGGAATGCGGACTCAAAAAACGAAGAAACGAAAACAGGAACACCGACTTTCACTTTGTGGTGTTTTTTTTTGAAGAAAATATTCTGCGAACTGTTATAACCTTGATTTACGAGCATAAGGTTTTTCAAACCACTTGCTCATTTCTCGAATTTTAAATGTCAGCCAACCGCCGGCGCCGCACCCCGTCGCGTCGCGGGATCCGAGCACAAATAGTCAATCTTAACCGTCATCACACAGAGCTTTTTTATTTTTTATTTTGTACTCCTACCACTGTTGTGTCCTTTTTAACCCAAAGGTTGACTGGTAGAGAATGCCTTGCTGCATTAAGTCCGCCTATGTATCACCATTGTACATGAAGTTTAAATAAATAAATAAATAAATAAATTACTGCTTCAAAATTTCTATTTTTGTACCATTTCCAAATAAATAGTTTAGCTCTTTAAATTCGCTTTTTATTAAACTCCTCCAAGAAGGCACGGTCTAACAGAACGTTTGGACCTCCACTGGTACATGTATATCCCAGTACTAACTGGGTAGCGCGATTTGAAAACCATGTAGCATGTACTTAATAATTCTATGGCCATGTTACATTCACCATCATAACATGTCGTGCTGGCCCAGCGGCTAAGACCTCGTCTTTCGTTCTGAGGTCGTGGGTTCCATTCCGGGCAAGTACCATGTGTCTTTTTCAGTTTATACTTGAATGAACTTTCTTAGTTTATATAGTTTTGGACATCTCTGACAGTAAAGTTAAAAATCGTGAGGAAACCTAGAGTTATAGTTAATTTATTATGTGCTCCATTAGTGTAATTGCTGCAAGGTGTTCCAGTGCGAGGATAAACGAATAAATACATTTCATGGCATGTGGATGAATTGAGAGAGATGGGAAGGCCAAAGACTGTGAGAGGAGTGACATAGAAGCAAAGGGAATAAGAAAACGTGTTGCGCAAATACGTCAAGCGCTACGTCACGCTAAGCTAGCCAAAGTTATTTATTTCAATTACGCCATTAAGCGGCAAATTTGAACATCTAAATTTTAAATTTAAATGTAATCATAATTGATCATATCGTCCATTCGGAAAAGTAGCTTGTTATGGTAAAGAAAGGACAAGAAACTCCATACTTACTCTGTAAAAAAAAGAATTTTACAACATTTACATATATACTTTAATTCATATACGTGAGAACGATGCATCCAGACTCACACTATTATACTATGTATAGGTGTAAAGTATTACAAGCACTAACAGGTAAATTCATTAATTTGATAAATAGGAACATGGTTCTCACATACTTACACATATTGCAAACATAGGTAAATTACCTAATTCAACAACAATGGAACAGTGTGCGAATCAATTTCTCAAACAAAAGAGAAGATAAAAACATATCAATACCATAATTATGATAATATAAATTAACCAGTTTGATTTTTTCTACACTAAAGAACCCTATGGAGCAGGACCAGCATGTTTTAAGCACTCTTATCCTGAATATAATCTAACCCCAAGTTACATAGAACAAGGGCAGGAAAATGATGATGTTACATTACATAGCATTGACCAAGGTTATAGGTCACAAAACAAGATAGGTACAATTTATTTCCATATTTAAATTGCTTAGAATTTATTACGCCCACGTTGTGTTCGCACTTTTACTAAACGAAATATTACAACCAGAAATAGCTTCAGGCTACACTTTATACCTCAAACACAAGTAAAGAGATTTTATTAAAGCCATTTTAATACTTTTCAGAGAATTTCTACAATTGTTACTTATTTCGGTAATGTCTACAACTTTTCAAAAGAATATTTTAGTCTTCTGACATTTGAAAGTGAATCTTTAGGATTTAATACTGTTTGATAAATTATATGCTAAAAATAATTTATTATCCATATTAATATTAAAAAAGCGAAACCACGCAAAGTGACTCTGTATGTCTGTTTTGTTAATTTTTTACGTCTTAAAGGCTCAACGGATTTAGATGGAACTTGCACACGAGTAGTTCATGTCCTGGATGGGGACTTAGGATAGCTTTTATATCACTCAGTAGGTAATCTATCCGGTACTATACGTTAGGGACGTAAGATGACTCAGTAACAGGATCGTGGCGAGCAGTTAGTGTGGCGTGGATACTAATGTTGTGAGCTATTATTGCTTAAGGAATGGGTTGTTTATAACAAGGAGTAGTTTCAGTTATCTGTGTGTGATTGTTTTAATTGAGTTTTATAATTAATATAATTATAATTTGTGTAAAAAGTTTGGCAATTTTGGAACAAAAACAAACAAATGTTTTGTTTTTGACCTTATAAATTTTAATTGTCATTCGAATAAGTTTTCAATTTAAGCTTCTTCCTTAACTGAGTGTTTAGAAACGGAAAATCGAACCAATAGCACTATCAAAAAGATAGATAAGGGTCAAGAAACGTCAAACATCAGTGTGCTTATTCCGACTTTTTAACATACTGACTAGTGATAACGTAAGCGATCTCTTATGTCAAAATGTATACAAAAAAAGAGGTTTCTCCTTACCGTCACCAGACGGCGCTTGTCCAGTTTCAATACAAATTGACGTTTACGATAATGTGATTAAGCGTGATTAAAAACTCGCACTGAGGCCTTATTCTCTGATAAAACTGTGACGGCTACGTGTTTCGTGTGTTCGTAGATGGTCTACGGTTGCTACGCTAGCGCCTACGGCGTAGCAAGCGTTCATCCTCAGAAATGCAGCTGATTGGAAGGCGGCTTGAAATTGTAACTTGTTTTTTTTTTATTGATTGTGGGTTTGCTCTTGACTCTAGTCTAGGTCAGAGGTGACAGCGACAGATTCGGCGAATTTAACATAATTAATTTTTAATTTCAAGGTTTTTAGAAGCCTTGCTTCTTAGTTTGTTGTTTAGTTAATTAGTATGTATAGGTCAAATCTTGCAACTGAATTTTAAAACAGTTGATCCCAACCGATATAGCTCAAAGGCATACACGTTAAGTTTTCATGAAAATATTTTGCGAACTAAAAAGTTTAAAAATGATTTTCAAATGCATTTTATTTAATTACAAGAATTCTGATCTGAATTAAATTTATATTTCAGGACCATAATAAGAGAAATTACATGTTTTAGACACTTACCGTTATATACGACAGGCTAATTAAAAGAGCTAAAATGAATTTAACTGTAGACATAAATCTAACTAGATGACGTAAATGTATGTAATTAATTATAAAAATTAAAAAAACTGGCTGCTTAAGAAGCGAATTAAAAAGGCGTAAACAGTCGGAGGATACATATTCGCGAGCTGGCTGACCAAAACCAGATGTATCCCGACTGCACAGCATGATGTTCTTCTTGTTTACGTCTTTTTAGTTCGATTCCTAAGAAGTCGGGTTTTTGATTTATCTTTTATTATTTATAACATTTTAGTTAACTTTTTTTTTGTTGAATTAGGTACATTTCAACATATAGTGTTATACATTTTTGAAATCACCTCTTAAAACCAAGGAAAAAATAAATGGGCTCCCACAATTTCGCGCCCAAAATCCACCATTTTTCTATTTTCCAATTTTAATGTAGCTAGTGACACTCGCAAGGTTAAGACGAATCGATTAAACGGAAAATCAAAATCAGCCAACGCGTTTGGTCTCTAGAACGCAACATAGGAACAAACATACAGCAATATAGATTGACAAACATATTTCCCTCGTTCGGCAGTCGGGTAAAAAAAGAGTAAAATTGAGAGCAATGCTCTCCTTCATTTAGTGTTATCGGCACCCGACATCATCTGAAATTTAGTTTGCCATAATAATGAAAACATTTTCCTTCATCGGTATGTTTTGTTATTAAGGATAACCCAGGAAACAATTTCTTTTTTCAATTTCAATTTCAATTTCTTTAAATATTTGAAGCAGTAGGCCAGGGTAGCGGAGCACATTGCACACAACCTGAATGAAGGCAATTCCACAGGAATGGTTATGTTAGACGTTGAAAAAGCCTTTGACACTGTCTGGCATGAGGGACTACTTCACAAGCTTATGGTCAACAACGTTCCTTTCTTACTAGTCAAAATCGTGCAAAACTATCTATTTGGCCGCAACTTCAAAGTTTTCATAGGTGAACACTATTCTATGGCTAAATCTATAGTATCTGGTGTGCCACAAGGTTCAAATTTGGGGCCATTTCTTTTCATCATGCCTATGTCCTCACCGGCCACAATAAGAATCACTTTTGGGTAAAACTACCCACAGTTATGGTTATTGAAAAAGATGAGGATGTGGGCTGTTATCCGAAAGTGAAATACTTACCTTGTAAATTAATATATTTTATTATTTAATGAATATAAAGAAAATCACACTTTTTGACAGCAACACCGAAAAGCACCCTGACAGAGAGTAAAAAAAAAACAATTTAAATTGAAATAATAAGAAAAGTATAAAACAACCAAAGAGTACGTAACAGTTTCTCTTTTCTTTATTATTTTAATTCTGTTAAAATGTTATGCTAAAAAATTCCATACTGCACTATAAAAGAACATTATGCTTTGGTAAAGTGCATTGCCTGTAGTTGGCAAACATTGGCGGTATGCGTTATAGTCAATGCTAAGACTTTTGTGCTAGAGCAACAGTGCCGTGTTTTTGCAAACATATTTTGTATTACATTAAAAGTGAAAATTTATCTCAGTGTCACATGTTTGTAAAGGTGAGGAAGCCTAAAAACTGTATACCTATATAGCTGTAGATAATTAGAATTAGATCTTTTTGTTTAAATGTGAGAATTATGTAAATAAAGACTTATAACAATGATATTCTAGTAAACAGATATGTTATGAGCGCACGCATTGTGAAGACTCGAATACGGCCCAATTGGGACATATAGTCTTTAGTCTATGTCACGCATGGCGAAGAGCGATACGCTTTGTTGAAACAAAAACAAAATTTTTAGTACTTGCTTAGATTTGAACCCACGACTTCAAGCACGAGAGGTGCGGTCTTAGCCACTGGGCCAACACGACTAAAGATTTACGTAGGCTGTTTTTCCATTAGTCATTCAGTATCTGTTAAAATCTTGCTTTTTATTGCCACTGTCACTACTCTTTTTACACACGCTGCCCCTGTCAACATCGATAAACATCACTGCAAAGAACCCGTTCATAAAAAAGGGCAATAAAGCCTCTTTTCCGTCAATGCCAAAATACGAATATGCAAACAGGAAAGTGAATCCATCCGAAAAATAAACAGTGATATAGCCTCTAGTCACGGTGACGTCATACACAGATAACGCTTCTCTGAGCGTGGTGGAAACTGACATGGGACATTGTATCTGATTGCGCATAAATCTACTAATAATATTATAAATGTGAAAGTCCGGATGATTTTACAAGCTTTTAATTTCTTTCGCCTGTCCCGGTCATGCAACCCTTCTTGTCTATTGGCCTTGTTTGTTCGGATTCCTGCTTGGAAGGAAGTGGAATTTTTTATTTATTCCTACTCCTCCGTTATTCTGACAGTTAATTTAATTCTGCGGGACTTCGTCGAGCTTCATTGCCTCGGCGTTTTTTCTGGTGATCGCAACTGTTCATTCTGGCTTTCAGGAGTTGCAATGGTTTGTGAATAGTGCGGTGGGATTGTTGTTACAGTTATCACCATCCTTTTAATGTTCCCAGTGCTGGGACAGGCTTTTCTGTGAGAGAGGAGGCCCGTGTGCGGAGTCTGTAATCAAATCTAGCAAGTTAAATTTGACGCACTTCCCAGTGTCCGGTTGTGCTGCATTTTGCACATGTGTTTGTTTCTCGTGGAAACACATTTTTTTATGTAAAAGCTTATTTTATTCTTGTTTAATTCTTGATGCTTGTTTATCAATCACGTCTTAATGGTTGAACGGATTTGTATGGAAAGATAGATTTACTATGAACTAAACAAGGACATAGGATAACTTCCTGAACCCAATATTTTTCAAGTTTTTTCATAAATTTCTGCATTAGCGCGGTTTTACATTTCACATGACACACCTGGTTTAGATATTGAGTCAGTATTGGATTTCTTCTGACTTCCGACAGTTTTTTAAATAATTTTGGATTGTTTTTTACAAACAAAGCTGTTTCCAAAATATATAAGTACGGGAAAGGTAAAATTTTTATAGATTTAAAATTGGGAAGCAGCTACGAGTATCGGTTGTTTTTAAAAGCTTGGTTGGTATTGTAATTTATTTTGTTCATTAATCCAAAAAATAATAATAGACCAAAATACACAGTGATATAGCCAGCGGAGATTGTGACGTCACACACAGATTACTACGCTTCTCCGAGCGTGTTGGGAATCGGGTGATATACGGACCGACATGGGACCATGTGGTGATTGAGTTATATTATACGTATAATAGGGATGTTTCCTGGGCAGAAAATAATAATTCTATTTAATCCGTCAGTGAGATTATGAAATAATATTGGACCCGTATTTTTTTCTTTACCAAAAAAATAAAAACAGACAAAGATAAAGCGCATCAATGTTCAGTGGGATGACCATAAGCTCTTAGAGCAAGGTTATTTTCAGTGTGCGTAAATGACATATGTATATGGCTTGGATTATGACATACATTCTTACCCCACTACTAAACAAAAAACACAAACAAAACAAACTTTAGTTATTAGACAGCAACCTTTAATAAAATGATAATGTATGTATGTGTAATAATAATGTGTGTTTTTTATAATATCTAATGGTCTATTCTAATTTAATTTTAATCTATTCTAATTTTATTTAATCTGTTCTAATTTAATTGAATCCATATTATTTTATTTTATTTAATTTACTGTAATCAATTTAGCTTTTAATTGTATTTATTTTTTCAAACTGTATTACAATCATGGTTTAAATTATTTAATTGTGTAATTATCTGCGCATAATGTAAAACATGCTGTGCTTTTCTGTAAGTGATGAGGCGCTTAGACTTAAGTTTGCAATTTACAAATTTATTATATTAAAAAGGTGAAGTTTTTGTGAGTGTGTGTGTGTTTGTATGTTTATTACTCCTTCACGTTAAGAAGGCTGAACGGATCTGCATGAAATTTGGCACAGAGATAGATCATAGTCAGGAATAGCACATAGCATTTTTATCCCAGGAATATCTGGCGAAGCCGCTGGCAGAAGCAAGTATTTAATCTATCTAATACCTTTTAACGAGCAATTCTTATATCTTAATAGAGAGAGATTATATATATATACAAGTAATCCTCGTTTAAAGGTAATCATTTAAACGTATTACACTATTGGAGCACAAACTTACAAAAACTAACTATAAGTCCAGGTTTCCTTCAACATTAAAAACAACTGAGAAAGAACATATGAATTGTAAAAAAACGGTCAAGTGCGAGTCGGACTCGCGCACGAAGGGATCCGTACAATAATCGCAAAATTAAAAAAAAAAAAACACGTTTGTTGAATGGGAGCCCCACTTTTACTTTATTCGGTTTTTAGTATTTGTTGTTAAAGCGGCAACAGAAATACATCATCTGTGAAAATTTCAACTGTCTAGCTATCACGGTTCATGAGATACAGCCTGGTGACAGACAGACAGACGGACAGTAGAGTCTTAGTAATAGGGTCCCGTTTTTATACTTTGGGTACGGAACCCTAAAAATATACATGTTGCATTGAGAACCTCCACCATTTTTTTTTTCGGTTTTAAAAAATGTACGGGAATGAGTATTGAGCGCTATATGATTGTCACGTGATCAATCCTGCCATGCATTTTGGCATATCGACCACCGCCATCGCTGCATCAAATGAGCTTCCGAAGGAATATTAACTTATGAATTAAAATATTACAAATACTACGATTGCCAGTCCGCCTGCTGCTGATGTGAACTTTCAGTTTAAGCGAACGGTTATATTACATACTAGCTGTCCCACGCGGCTTCGCTCCCAACTGTCAACTGGCTACCTACCTACCCTACCCTACCTACCCTATCTATATGAATGTTGCGTAACTTTATCCGCTTAAAAAGCGCACGCAATGGAAGCTCTCAAGAAGGAATATTTTTTCCCTTTTGCAACATTTTTCATTTATGCTCCGCTCCTATTGGTCCTAGCGTGATGTTATATAGCCTATAACCTTCCTCGATAAGTGGATTATCCAACACAAAAAGGATTTTTCAATTGCAACCAGTAGTTCCTGAGATTAGCGCATCCAATTAAACAAACTCTTCAGCTTTATAATATTAGTATTAAGATATTAATCAATTCGAAACGAAAATCTATAGTTACACGTCAAAAACGCTTTCAACATCAGATGATTACCACTGATGTGCGGTGAATTTACTAGCAAAAATCTATAAAAAGATCATTAGCTGTATAACTGCAAAAACGAAGAACAAAATGTCAAAACCGGCTCTAGCGAAAGTCAATATAGAAAAAGAAATATGTGTTTATTCCACATAAGCAAAAAACAAATGACAATCATAATCGCCATAATTTCAGCCGAAAGACGTCCACTGCTTGACATAGGCCTCCCCCATCAATCATCAATTGAGACTCACAACACTTGACATGAACAGCAATTAATAATTGTCATAAACATGAAAAATACTATGGCCAGAAGCCCTGTATTTGATATAAGTTTTTAAACTGTCATGGTCACTAACACTAACATTATAAGCGGGTTTTTTTTTTATATAAGCTTTTTTATATATTTTTTTTATTTTTTTTTTATTTAACATGGTAAATATCCCGCTTATAATTTTAATGTTAGCCCTGCATTTGGTTTCGTCTCTAAGGACAAATAACGCTATAACGTAACTTAAGTACTTACATGAGGTGATGTGATGGACTTCCTGCTCTCCGTGTTGCTGGCCTGTCTCGAGAAAGAAGGTGCGTGGATGCTGAGAGGAGATCCTGGCTCCGAGTCCGTCTTGCCTTCGTTACTGCTGTTGCCTGCTTCCTGTTGGTAAAGCAAATCAAATTAATGAGTTTATTTGGAAAACAGATTATATGTACAAATATGCATGTATTTTTTTATTTGCTATATAATATTTGCTCTACAAAAGAAGTATGCAAGAATTTAAATAATGTCTGTATCAGCGACGCGATGGACGTAGCTATAAAGCTTTAAATTTGTTCATTAGGAAGATAATTCCGACATAGACAGTGGCGTCAAAGTCCGCGATGCCCACTGTCCCATACAGGTGTCTATATATAAAAATCCCCACAATATGGCGCCCAAAATCTGCCATTTTTCTATTTTCTAATTTTATTGTAGCCAGTGACACCCACAGAGTTAAGACGAATCGATCGACGTAAGAATCATCAAAATCGGCCAACGTGTTTGTTCTCTAGAACGCCACATAGTAACAAACATACATACATACATAGACTGATAAACACATTACCCTCCTTCGGCAGTCGGGTAAAAAAAATACGTAAAAAGAAGTGCAAAGACAAATTGTTCTGGACGCGCCCGTACTGAAAGGGTTACCAACTCAGCATAATAAAATAAAAATAAATGAATAAATAATTAATATTGATTTTGTTTTCACAGTTAGTTTTCTATGTTTGTATATGTATCGTTACACTTCTAGGTAACAAACATTTATTCAAGCATATCCCCTTCTTCTTCATTTCGTTCAACTATTCTCAAATTTTGTCTGACCAGTATGTAGCCACCTGAACCACTCTGTCATTTGCCACGTTCAGGTCCTGAAAGGTGAAGGAGGCTGGGCACGAAGGGCAGACAAGGAGGTGGGGCATATCCTGCGACGGGGCTCCACACTGGCACTGTGTTTGAAATGGGTCTATGAGACTCCATTTGGCCAGATTTTTTCTGCAGCGACAAACCTGTACCCGCAATCGGTTTAGGGATTTCCAGATTGGCCACTTGGCATTCCCTAGGTATGTGTAATTTGATTGTCAGGATATTTTTTCTAATTAAGGGACACAATATAACCAGAATTTTAAAATAAATGCATAAACTTATTTGCGTTACAAATTAACGGATAAGATCGATTGCTCGTTTATTAAGTTCTGGGCAGGTGTATCTACGTCTGTATAGGAATAAGGGTTGTGTATAGACATAAGTTATTTACTTTTAAATCACCATTTACTGTCTTATAATTACGTGTATGTGCCGTATATTATTATTTGTATATTGTGTGTCTTTATTTTTAAGTGAACCGATAACCTCGTGAAAGTTACGGGGATCCGCTGTACGGACCGGTCTATGTGGCGATGGTTGGGGGAGGCCTATGTCCAGCAGTGTATGTCGTCACCTTTATGGTAAACTTACGAAACTGCAAAAACCAAATTTTACAGGGGAGCGTTTTGAAACTTTAGATTGACGATATTTATTTTTAGGAAAGGGAAGTAATAAATTCTGCGATAAATTTCAGTTTCAAAATCCGCCTGTTTTTATTTACCATGAATGGATTCTACTTAAATAACACGCATCACAAATAAATGCATATTCGTTACTTTACACCTTCATACACGAGAGTTCAAAGGTATTATATTACGCTTAAGCAAACTTACGAAAGTGGTAGTTTCGTAATTTCATAAGAAAACTATTGAATAAATATTTTGGTAAACTTACGAAAGTGCCAATTTCGTAAGTTTGCTAAAGCGTAATATAATACATTTGAACTCTAATGTATGAAGGTGTAAAGTAATGAAAATGCATTTATTTGTTATTCTTGTAGTATTAGAATAATATATTCATGATATTATAATTATACTAATTATTCCTTTAAGAGACGTGATTTATCTCATAAGATAAATAATAGTAATAACACGTTTCAGAAAAAAACAAGTGAATTCATATAATTATGTTTGGAGTATTATTAGAGTAATAATAAAATACGTACCTATACAAATAATCGTAACTATTTATTTAAGACAAAAACAATATAGTCGCGACTTTCACAAAACAATCAAAGTAAGAGGAAATCGTAGAAAAAAGTATTTAAAGATTGTGTAAGATGCTGAAGATAAAGAGGAACTGTAGGTACTCCTACAGTTTCTCATCTTCTTCAGCATCTGGTTCAGGCAAGCGATCTTCAATAGCTTCCGAATCTGGGAGGTTTTTGTAAAAGGAATGGTAATATTTTGGGATTTGGTTATCGGTACAGAGTTTTAAGAAATCTCTTTTTTTTTGTTTGGAAATGGGTATTCTTTCTGTGTAAATATTTTTTGGTACTATGCACGTACTTTTTCCTCTTTTTGGTTTTATATTAAATTCTTTAAAGGTCTCGTCATTGTAGTCAGTTTTAATAAATATTGATTTAGGGTTGTCTTTACGGTATTGAATCCACACAGCATCTTGGAAATTTATCTTCACTTTGGGTCTTGTCTCCTCTAGTGCTCCATTGTCTTCTTGTTCATTATTTCTTTTAACTTTATTTGAGCATTTCTTCTTCGAACTTTGTTTTCTCGCTTCCACGAACTGACACTGATTGGGGTTGAAATCTAAAAAATCGTCATGAACTAAGACATTCACATTAAATGGCCGAGGATTAGTTCTGGCTACTCTCATCACCTGTATCCACCCATCCGGAGTGTAAATTGCTGTATTTTTACATTTCTGTTCTATTTTCGAGTGAATAGAATAACACTCCATGTGATTATGTCCAGACTCGTAGAAAACATGATCAATTATGTTTACTGTGGAATGATTCGTTACCAAGTGGAGCAACATACAGCAAAAAACTGCTCGATTCTTAAGTTTGCTATGGGTTACTTGAGTCTCTTAAAGAATATATTCTACCAATGTGAACTTACGAATCTTACATATTCGTATGTTTGCTGTGAGTCGCTAGATCGATTTATTAAAGTGTGCTATGATCTCAACTCACGAATATGACAGATTCGTAGGTTGACCGTGGTGCATTTTTTTCGGACTTCACGTTTTCAACTACGCCAAAACAACTGATATCAGTTTCGTAAGTTTAGTATGGGTGTATCAACAAAAAAGTTAGATTCGCACTATGACATTTCTGTAACCGTTAGAGATAGAATTTTGCAAATTTTACACCATGTGTAGGACAACATAAGGTGTAGTTTTTAATGGAAATGTCAAATTTACAAAAACTGCAGATTCGTAAGTTTGCCGTAGAGGTGACGTTGTCATTTGGCTGATATGATGATGATCATGATCCTCTCACAGAGAGGAGGCCTAGTCCCAGCAGTGGAAACATTAAAAGGCTAATGATGATGATGGTGATTTTTAAGTTATTTTGTCTTATGTTATGTCTGAATTAAACTTTTATTATAAAACAGAATAATAATATTCGCATGTTTTTTAAAGAATCAACCGGCAGATTTCGGCATACTCGGCATAAGTTTGATTACTTTATTAATTAAAACCCTGTCGGCCTTGTTTTGTATCGATCTGTTTTTGTAAACAAGATTTGTCTTAAGACTAGGTTTATACCATCGAGACACTTTAGAACTTCTTACTTTATTGCGATCACGTTGTAGTTCTTAGTAAAAAACAGATAATTTGGTACCGATATAGCACCCTTATTAAAGACAGCACATTCTGTGTTCTTCTATAGAGCAGGGATTCCCAAACTGGGTTCCGCGGAACCTAGGGGTTCCGTAGAATAGTCATCGGGGTTACGCCAAAATTATTTATTATTAGCTCTTAAATAATACCACGGTTACAAATATTATTTTGAAATAGCGCAAAATATGCGATGAGAAGGACTCATTACTTTTATGTAAACAGGTAGGTAGTAAGCAAGCATTCAGCCCGTACTATGTATGGCCCAGCAGCGCACGTAGCCAGAGACAATGTGCAACGTTGCGCGTTGGCGCGCTGCGGGCTTCGTCCTCCACCCGCCTCCCGTTCATCATTTGTCACCTTCAATTGTTTCTTTTAATTCGTACGACAACAACGATAAATATTGGATCGCGTTACCGTGATCGTTAAAATTTAGTCGGACATAATACCGAACTATAAAACAATTATTCAAAAAGCAGTAAAACAATTTCATTCATCACATTATAACTATAAGTTAAGGATAGTGTGTTTCAATGATATTACCAATTTCTTAAAAAAAATGTTCATATAAAAATTCCTGTATTAATTTGTAATCATTTTATATGGGGTTCCATAAAATAAAAGGTATTTGTTTGGTGTTCCGTTATCTTTAAAGTTTAAGAACCCCTGCTGTAGAGAATTTGAATAAAGAATGAACTAATCGGTTGCTAAACATATCAGAGATTTTTGTAAATGGGCCATAAATATTCAGTTTTGTGTGTTCTACGAGCAAATGTAACTCGGCAATACGTGGTGTGACAATGCAGAACAAATTTTAACGAGTCACCACGTGCCCAAGCAGCAAGATCCAACATACTTTCAACTTTTTAGTAAAACTAATGTATAAAGTTTTGTCGCGTGACACATGCAGATCCATCCCGCACGACTTTCGACAAGTCGTTGTGGCTACGCGGCGATCTGCAATGAGTCGCGTCGATACGCAGGCGGAAGAATAATCATCTCGTGGAGATCTTCTGATGATAGCTGAGCAGACTCGTGGCGATACACTCGCTCGTGGACTTGCCACCTTATTGTATTTCAATAAGAGTCACGTTCTTGTTCTTATTACAAAAACTGATTCGATGGTTTAAAGTCAAGACAAAACGCAAAATCTTTGTTTCGTAATACAAAACAAGATCACCATCGGTCTAGCTACGCTGTAACTCTCTTTGTGCTACGGCGTAGCTTGTAGTGTGCTACGGCGTAGCATGCAGTGTGCTACATTCTACAATACTGTAACATTAAGAGCTCTTACACACCACGTTTTTTTTTGAGGCGCCGTTGACGCGCGTTGCACGCATTTATAACGCGCTGTAAACGCGATGTTATCGCAACCAATTTACCTATCCAAACGTTCATAAAATTGTAGTATGCAGACGACAATTTTTTCGCGAGTTGTCGACGTGCTACTAGCCCGGATTTACATAGATACAGACGCGCTGTCACATCGCGCCTCTTTATCTGCAAACACACATGTACAACACGTTTTAATCGGATACTTGCTGACAGTATTAAGATGGCATCAAACGAGGCAACACTTCTTACGCTGGCCTTAGTACTTTTGTTAAAAAGGAAACGTAAAATGTCTCACGAAAACGTAAATATTAGTTACATCCATGGTCATTATAATATACCTTTCAAAAAAATACAGCGCGATACATGTTTGTTCGCGCGCGTGCTACGCGCGTTGTACTTTGCAAGCTCACGCGTTTCTTGTGAGTTTGCAGCGATGCAATCGCAAATAATCTGCCTATTTCAAGTTTAGCATTGCCGACAACGCGCGAGAGCGTAACGCGCGTCGACGGTGCCTGAAAAAAACGTAGTGTGAAAGAGCTCTTACTTATCCATTACCTCACACCTATATTTATCGAAGGTTCAGGCAGAGGTACACCTTAATGCACCCAAATTTTACCAATTATGGCGTTCTGGAGCCTTCTGTAGCGTACAGTTAAGGGCCAAAAGTGAGGTCGCACTGTACCAAAACTAAAGTGTATAAAGATTATTCGTCGTAAAAAATATTGAGCCCCGATTCGTTTGATCTATGCTTGAGATTATATTCTATTGATTGAATCAGTCGTGAACTAATGACTCTGTTCTACAAAGATATTTTAGACCGTTTTCGTAATGTGCGACTGCACTTTTGACCGTGCGCTGAACATGTGCGGACTTTTTGTAATAAATTCAAGTATGACAGTTTATTTTCAGAACAAATCTTTCAAATGTTCTTATCATAGGCTTCCCTTTCAGCCTTATAATTATAATTCCTGTGTTGTGCCGACGCACATCACATAGTCAAACATCCTGGCGCGAGCTAATATCCGTCGCGGCAAGATGAGGGTCGAACACTTGATATAAAAGGTGGACGGACGTATGGCTTTAGAGAACGGATATGCTGTTTAGAAGTAAAAGCCGGATTTGGGCCAGGATCTTTTAACTGGAAGAGTTGCTGCCAAATTATAGTAAAATTGGCCAATTGCTTGTCGGACTTAACACATTTTGGGTTTCATACTAGAGAAAAATCTGATTTTGATCTGGTTTTGTTTTTTTTTTATTTTAGGATTTTATCTTTAGAAAAATATACGTTTAAACATTATCATCCAATTTCAAGTTCATAGGTAGAGTAGTTAAAAAATTATTCGCAACAAAATTGTAACAAGTTGCAACGACAGACCGACGGACACGTGAGTGACAGCAATAGGGTTCCGTTTGGAACCTTCGGGTACGCAACCCTAAAATCTAAATCATATCAAATCTCGCCTAATTAATAACAGGAACTCTTCGCTACAAAGTAACAGATGCATGGGTCGATCTTCGAGGTAAAGCGGTGTCTGGCCTAGGCTGGTCCGTGAACTGGTGATTCATTACATTCCGGGGTTCCTCCCTGCCTAGGAAAGCACGATAAGCCATTGGTGCCAACTGTCATTTGAAGATCTTTGACAGTTGATACGGGTATTAGTATTTTTTCCTACTCCTCCATTATTCTTTTCTGATTAATTTCGTTGCGGTATCCAAGACAGTTAAATTAATTCTCCGGGACTTCGTCAAGCTTCATTGCCTCGGCGCTTTTCTGGTGGTCGCCACTGTTGATTCTGGCTTGCAGGAGTTGCAGTGGTTTGGGAATATTGCGGAGGGACGTCCCAAAAAAAATACGGGTAGTACCCATAGACATGTCATAGACTATAGAGCATAATTCTATCGCTCTGTCGCCACCTCAGTGTCGCTGCTGGCAGTGACAGCGCAGCCACTGTGCTCGGAAGCCTACTGTTTTAAAAATGAGAGAGTTAATTATCTAAGTACAGGATGACTGGTGACCTGTAACACAGGTTTTAACTAAACTTGCATCAGGCTCTCACAATGTGAATGTATACATTTAAAAACTGATTAGTGCTAATACCATTGTGAGAGAAAATAAATGAACTTATTATATTATAAATGAACTTATAATTTAGTCTGGGTAGTCTGGGCACACGAAGCGTAGGAGCATCAATAGAATGTTTATATCCTGATTAAACTTGTCGAAAAAATACATAAAAGCATTGTTGTAAAACAGAAAGGAATACTAATGACGTAAAGGAAAATCTTATTTTTCGAACAATGTGTAATATCTCCTCCTTTTTTGAGGTCGGTTAAAAAGCTTGGGAATTATGACGAAGGTTAAATTTCAGGAATTGCCTAAAGCGATAAGTGCGTCCTTTGTTTGTTTCTGATTGTATTATTATGTAGATCTTTTTGTTTTGTAAAACAAGATTATTGTTCTTATTATTTATACATAAGCCACTCCTGTTTTTCGCTGAACACAACGTCAAGACTGAACGCAATGCGTTCTTTATTAAGGCAGTTATGGTTGAGTGTCATTTTCTGTATTGAGTTTTTTGAGTTAAGAATGTGTCAAACCCGATTAAGGCCCACTAGTGCCAAGAACTTAACTCAATGTTTATTCATTTCTTTGAGGAGAAAAACAGTTACAGATTATAATTTACAACAAGAATTATAAAATAATGCCACCAAATGTGCGACCAACCACATTCTCCACGGAATACAAAAAAGAAAAAATGGCATGCAATTTAAACTTTAATTAACTCTACAATAATCAAGCGTATAAAAATTATTAAAAAAGAACATCAAATATCGAATTAAAAACAGGAAAAAAAACATTAAAAATCAGATTAAAAACAATAATTAGAATATAAACAATAACTGTCAAACACATTAAATATCAGGTCAATAAACATTGAATACCAAAATATGTGCATTGAAAATCACTTTAAACCATGAAAAATAAAATTAACACGAAATATTTGTTCCCGCACGGAACAAATATTTGTATGACCTACAGGTAGTTGTTCCGGCTCTGGGCGTTTATGTATGTGAGTTTATATGTTTGTAAACGCACCCACGATACAGGAAGAAACTCCTAGGGTGGGGCAACGTGTTTCTTAAAAAAAAAAATATTACTAACACGAGGTTAAATAACTCATATGGCAAACATAATTGGCCGGAATAGCTACTAACACGGGTTAGTAATATAAATAAGGATGGCACAACGTTTGAGCCGTAATTACTAAAACAATGAAAAAGCTATTGTGTCTCGCGTGAATCAACGTTTTGAGCACTCAAAGGGTTAAATGCCAAAGTTTGGCAGGTTTTCAGGCTAATGCAGAGCCAAAGAAACACTAAACTTAAAATTCTTGTTTCGAAAATCGGGGTTTAGTTACTTTTCTCAAAGGGCACAAATCCAGACTCGAAATCCCAATCGAAGTACCCAATTAATGAATGGGAATCGAACCTAAGAACACATGTTTAGCAATATTTTTTGCGAACACTAAAGAACATATAGTTTCAGCTCTTTTGTATTTGTAAAAAGTCGCCTTAATCACATGTCCACAATGGCCTCGGGAAAACAAGGATTTTCTCCATAGCGGTGAACCATAATTTATATAATTATGTATGTAAATTAACTCCACTTGTGATGCAGCGGTGCTTTGAGGATGGACTTGTGATTACCATAATCGCATGCCTTTGATCTGCCAAGTACTCCAGGACCAGTATATCTAGAGCGATGAGAAAAGGGAGTAATCGGCTAACAGGTTTTGAAAAACGAGGGTGCTACTATCACGCTAAATGCGGTGAAAACGAAGCTTTGGTAGGTTTTTCTAAAATTTTTGTTTGTATTCGCCTCATATGTCATAATCCACTTTAGAGTGTAGAGCGTGCCAAAGAAATGGATATACATACATAATCTCGAATAACAAAAACGCGCCTCCTTCGGCAGTCGGATAAAAAGAACCCCGTGCAAGATCAAAACGGCTCTCAACGTGTCAACAAATCTGCACTTATGACGTTCCCTAAGCTGGGGCACGAGCCTCCTCTCTATGAAAGAAGAATGTTATACAGAGGTTGAGATTGTAAGTTTGGTTTTAAGAGTAATTTATTTTTTCCTGCAGGCTCGCGCTTGACCACTATCTCACCTGATGGTAAGCGATGATGTGGTCGACGGTGAAGCACGTTTGCCTAGAAAAAAACTATTGTAGCTGTCGAGAAACACTAGACTCCGGCAGTGAATTCCACTCCTTAGCTGTACGCGGATGTCCGACCGAAAGTTCGGTTTCGGTTTCGGTCGAGTTTCGGCAAAAAAAACGAGTTTCGGTTTTGGCAGCAAACCTGCCGAAACTTCGACCGAAACCGAAACTGCATGCGGGAGTTCTGGCGCTGTGATCGGTCATGTAAATTCCATCCAAGCGAGTAAGCGACGAAGATATTTTGCCTCTTCAACGTGCCAAATCATTTCGTGACTGGCTTGTGTTTGCAGTTTGTTTTGTTTGTTGTGAGTTTTCGTGTGATTTATTTTGAATTCGGTAAGTTTTGTTACGTGATAAAGCATAAGAGTAGGTAGTAAACATCAATAAATGTCGAAGACTGCATAGCTATGTGATTTAATTAAATATAAAAAATAAAGACTGACTGATTATAATAACGTTTTCTTTATTGCCGAAATTCGGTTTCGGTTTCAGGTCGAAAAAACACCTTCAGTCGGACACTACTGTACGCATAATAAAAGTGTCCCCAAAACGTGGAATTACATCATGCAAATCCATCGCACACTCCCCGAAATGTAACCGATAAAAACTGACAAGCTGGCAACTCGGCGACGGATATTCAAGGCTAGCAAACTTTGACTTGACCAGTGCTTCATTGCCGATAAGCCTCTTGGCCCGCTTTTCGATCAACTCTAGTGCATCAAGCTGGTATTTGGCAGATCCGTCCCAGAGATGACACTACTACACTCCATGCATGATTGAACTTGTGTTTGATATTTGACTATTTAAAAATATTAATATTAATATTATGACAGTTTCTTGCCAATTCATTTATGAAAATATTATGTATGTAAGGAAAAATATACATCTCTTTAGTAAAGTCAGTGATAGACACAAATGTAATACGAGAAATAAAGATAAGTTAGATCAACCATCTTATAGATTAGCTAAAGTAAACTCATCTTTCATGGGGTACTGTGTTAAATTCTATAACAAAATACCTTGTGATATATTAAAACTAAATGAAGGTAAATTTAAAACTTTAGTTAAACGCACACTTTGTAAACAAGCATATTACAAATTAGATGATTATATTCAAGATAAGAATGCTTGGAAACATGCTGGTCCTGCTCATCTTTAGCGTGGACAAAATCAAATTTGTTAATTTATATTCCTATTCATAGATATTGCTTTTTTTTTTTTTTTTAGAATTTGACTCACACACTGTTCCGTTGGTGTTTAATTAGGTATTTTACCTATGTTTGCAATATTTGTAAGTATGTGAGAACCATGTTCCTATTTATCACATTCATAAATTTACCTGTTAATGCTTTTAATACTGTATACCTGTACGTAGTATAGTGTATAGTGCTATTCTGGGTGCATCGTCCTCACATATATGAATTTATTAATGTATGTACTTATGTAAATATTGTAAAACACTTTTTTTCTTAAAAGAGTAAATATGGAGTTTCTTGAGCATTCTTCTCCATAACAAGCTACTTTTCCGAATGCACGGTAGAATCAATTTGTATTTTATGATTTGTTACTTTTAATTCTGACGTTCAAAAGTGCCGCTTTTTGGCCCAGTTGAATAAATATATTTGACTTTGACTTTGATACGAGTTGAGCAGCTGTTCTGCTGAGTAGAAGGTAATCTTTGGAAGTAGGTGCAGATCCAATTCTTTTACTGTCAGAAAGCTACAATATTGACGGGTTCCATAGACTTTGTCCTACACAAACACACAGGTACACTCGTTAAACTTATAACACCCCTCTTTTTCCGTCGATGGGTTTTAAAAACCGGCCAAGTGCGAGTCGGACTCGCGCACGAAGGGTTCCGTACCATTATCGCAAATGTTGTATGGGAGCCACATTTAAATATTTATTTTATTCTGTTTTTAGTATTTTTTTGTTATAGCGGCAACAGAAATACATCATCAAATTGTCTTGAAATTCATCAAATTCTTTTTTTTGTTAATTACTTACAACAGATTGCAACAAAAAATTATAAACTAATGCATAATATCTATAGGTATACAAACTATTATCGCCAATAGAAAGGGGAGAGGGGAAGGACGAGAGAGAGGGCTCATTGGGCGTCAAAAAACTTGTCCACATCATTGTCAAAGGGAAAAGTGCCGAAAGCTGGTAGCATTGCCACGTTGGATAGCAATGCTGATTCTCTGGCCGAAGAAAACCCAGCCCTCGTGTCACATGAAGAGTCGACTAACCGTTTACTTATATCTCGAAAAACTCGATGAGCAGTCGAACTCAATGGACAGACGTTTTAATTCTTTCATCAGTTCAAATCTTTGTCATACTCGATAAACGATGTCCTTTTCAAAATTCAGAGTTAACAGTTATTGGCTTTACTTAAAGTATATAAATAAATATTTTTCAATAAAAAAAACTTTTTATGAACAAGCTGTTTATCTTACCGTGCATTGTCATCCAAGCCAAATGTGTATGCGCAATTTCATCTTTACCGGTTGAAGATAACTGCTTTAAAATTCAGTTGCAAGATTTGACCCGAACACATACATACACACATTGCAAGTTAGTAAAAAGCTTTTAAAATCGGAACCATTACACAACTAGTTAGCTTTTAATCCTCTGGGGATTAAACTGAATCTAGCAATGCTACTGGATCGGATTGTATACCCCAGTGGTACCAACAGATTACAATTTGTTACCGATACAAACCCTTTAAGAGGATTATTGAAACTGATTGATTGGCATAAATAGAAATGAAGCTTTTGCTGAAAATATCAGAATACATATACGTTTAAAGTCATAACCAAATTAGCACTAATTTGACTTTTTCAATTCATAATGTACTTTGCAACTTTGTTTTAGACGTCGCTGACAACGGTGAAGGAAACATAGTGAGGAAACCTGCATCTAATTGTTTTTATTCGGCAAAAAATTATTCGACTCTTTCCAAAAGAGTAACTTCACCAATGAATGCGTCCAATATTTTTTGGCAGTACCTAATGATTTAAAGAGAATTTGTCATACTCTTTCATGGGGTCAAACCATTTTGCCTTGCCGAATTCATTTACGCAAGTAGGCTGTTCGAATTATAGTTAGTTTACTATAAGTTTGTGGTGCATTAGTGTAATTACTGCAAGGCGTTACAGTGCGAGGATAAACAAATAAATATTTATCCCTTTTAGTTAAATTACTAGATTTTTCTCGTGGCGTATCCCACAGGAACAGTGCATTTTTAACCATCGACGGAAAAAGAGGGGTGTTATAAGTTTGATGTGTGTACCTGTGTGTTTGTTTATTTGTATATCTGGCTGTGGTATCATAACTCCTAAACTTATATCATCCCTCTTTTTCCGTAGGGGTTAAAAAGTAGCCATTGTCACTCAGCCAGTGTAGCTTTCCATAAGTGAAAGTTTTTTTTTGGTAAACATATCTGTACTTCCATAGGTGAGATACGACCATGGCTATCCTCTAAGAGTATATTTTTTTGTTTCATACTTTTCAGAGCGCGATTTTTGTAGTAGGGTTTTAGATTTGCACGTCTTTTTGCATCGTTCTCACATATATGTTTTTTTTTCAACAAGAATGATGTAACCAAAAACTTGTAATTAAAATTTATAGAAAAGAGTGTCCGTGGAGTTTCTTGCAAATTCTTCTCCATTGAGATCTACTGACGCTTGTGAATTCGCAACAAGAGCCATTTTTTTTTGTTTGACTATTCAAAATTACCTCTAAGGTTTATTTGAAATAAACTATTTTGATTTGATTTTGATTTAAAACAATTTTTTTTATTTATTGACCAATATTGATCGATAATGCCAGACTAATTTTCGTTTAAAGGTGCTGATAGATTTGAGCATTCACTTGTAAGAGAACATCGAGCATTCTCCGTTTTTAAATTTGTCGCACTGAACAACGAACAGAGCCAAGCTTGGCTCAATCAAACTCGCTGCAAACATTTTCACGATCACTAACGAACGCTCTAGTAAATGCTCGTCCAAAAATGTATTCTTCACGAAGATGTTAGACTTGACGGTCGCTGTGTGCTGCATTTATACATAAGAATAAAATCGGCTCGGCAAAAAGCTAAATTTACTGTCGTTTCGCTAGAACGCTCGCTAGAATGCTCTTTGAAACGCTCCTGTTTATTAAACATTCGTAAGAATGCTCATAACAAGTGAATGCTCAAGTCTATCAACGGCTTAAGGACAATGCACAACTAGGCGCTTTCAATATTACAACTTAAATTTATGAAATGCAAGATGGCTTCATAATTGAGAGGTCAAATCAACAGCAATTCACTGTATATTATTGTAAATAAATGAAATTGAAGCGCAAATAATTCCGTTATTTTGAAACCTGAGCAAGGGGTACATGATTCGTTCATAGCAATATAATTTACATCCCAAATGTAGATGTGGAAACATTGTCATTGATCGTAAATATCGACCTCTCCGGTCGATTTGGTGTAGTAGGTAGGAAGTTTAGAGTAAGCAAGACAAATTAAGCAAGACAAATTAAGGAAACGACTAATAGATTGTGTGACAAATGATATCGCGAGAACGGAGGTGTCCATGCCCGTCATCTTAATACTCTAAGATGACGGGCATGGAAGACGAAGATATGATGAGCTGATCCCAAATGAATTGAGATAAGTGAAGGAAGATGACGTAGGATTGACCATATGGTTTGTCGACATTGATCAACCGCCATCTTTATCAGTTTAATCTTATAGAAAAACGAAATGCCGTAACAAAGACAGTAAAAAAATAGAAAACGTTTTAAATAGACTTTACCTGCAACGACCTGGCAAGTTCTGAGTCCAGATACCGTCCAGTGGTCCTTCTGTCAGGCAGGATGTACTTCGGCAAGGACTTGAAGAACCAGGCGCCGGACTTCTTCCACATCTCTCTGGTCTCCGCGCACAGGTTGCACATGTAGGCCTCTCGGGAGTATAGTGGGGATCTGAAGCAAAGTAAGGGATTAGTTGGCTGAATCAGGCTGTTTGGCGGTTAACATTAAGGGTGATTGTGATCCTACTTCTCCGTTCTGCAGTCTGGTGATGGTAAGTATCTTGCAAAGTTAGCTAAACTTTGCCAGGGCAGCAATGCCTGTTTAAAATAGCATCCACAATTCAGAGTCAAATGAGTACATAAAAACGTTTTCAAGAGAGCTTTTTTATAAACATATTAATGTTAAAAGCAATGTACGAGTAGCTCCAGTGACTTTGGAACTCTGGTAGGAACAGTGCCCGTTAAAAAAAGGACATTATGTCATCACCATAAAGGAAGACTAATGTTTTGTAATGGTCGCTTGTTTATCAGCACAAATGAGAGGGCAAAAATATGTAAATTCCATATTTTTTGGGATCGTTCGCTTTCAAATCGATGTAGCATTTGTCAAAAAAAAAATCGTTTCAAAATCTTTTTTTTAAACAAGCTTTTTTCGTATTCTTCTCAGCAAACCCTTTCATTTGATAACCATATCATGGCAGTGCACAAAAGTCCGCCATCTTGGGCCGTCCGCCATCTTGGGCCGTCCGCCATTTTGGATTTAGAATGACGTCACTTAGTTAAACCATGCATTGTCATCCAAACTAAACGTGTATGCAAAATTTCATCTTAATCGGCGGAGGATAACTGCTTTAAAATTCAGTTGAAAGATTTGACCCGAACACACATACATACATACATTGCAAGTTAAATGTAAGCTTGTAAAATCTGATTGCCCTGCGTTTTGTCAAGATTTTGACATTGAATGTCACTGTGAATTAATAAGAAAATTACGACTTGAATTTGAAAATGTTTTGAGTTGGCCTTCAGGATACCTTTTCCCATTTACATAATCCCTTAATCGTTTTTTAATGCTACCAATAAGCGGAAAAGAGGTTCAAGAAGAAAATTGTTTTCTGGAAACCTTACTAAGCGACCGCAAATTCTGCAAGATTCATTTCTTCGCCATCTACGAATATTATAAAGCCGACAAGGTATTTCAAACAAGTTCTGCGTCCATTGTTTAGGGAACAAGACCGACTTATAAGTTAGTTTAACTAAGTTTCAATTTAGTGCGGTAAACTGGCTTTGTGTTAAGAGTACCGCTGTTTGGTTCACTTTCTTAAAAAAGGGCCAAGTTTTTGTTTATGGATTGTGGGGATTGTGTTGAATCGGAGTAAAGATAACTTTGGCCAGTGTCAGATATTTTGCAGTTTTGAGGAACTACTAGTTTCCCAGCTCAAAATGATCGCAGAATTAATGTGACAATTTGTCAAACACGCGTTATCTGCTGTGATTGGTTGAATGAATTTTCAACAGCCAATCACAGCAAATTCTGCGATCATTTTGAGCTGGGAAACTCGGGGTAAGTGACCGATTTAATTGTTAAATGGTTAATTTTAAAAAAAAGATAACAAAAAAAGAACTGTTTGCAACAAAATACTACCGACTTTCAAATAAGAAAACTACAAAGTAAAAAAAACTTTATTTTTGGAAGTCGGAGTCTTTGGTAGGTACCATTTTTTTTGCGTTATGGACACCGACTTCCAAACCTAATAGGCAAGTAGTTAAGTAAGATACCTATAATGCCAGAATAGATTACCCGAATATCATGGATCTGGACATAACCGGTGAAATGAGAGTGTACCAAGGTGAACTTTACACATCTGAGTATCCCTTTAGAGCTTATCTTTTTTTTCGAATAACTTTGAAACATATAAGTGATACATATTTTTGTAACCACCTCTTAAAACCCTTTATTTTGATACCCTACTCCATGGGTTTGGAAGAAAAAAAATTGAGATCCCCGCAATATGGCGCCCAAAATCCGCCATTTTTGTTTTTTTAACATCACTTATCTGATGACACTTGGGCGGTGAAGACGTATCTAACGATGTCTTAATTATTTAAATCCGTCTAGCGGTTTGAAAGATATGAAGTAATAAAGAATATTAAATACATACAAACATACATATATGCAAGATACGCGCAAAACACATAACCCTTTCCTTGCAGTCGGGTTATAAAGAGGTAAAATTAAATTGTTAAATTATTGTCGAATTATAAGTTTTTAAAAGGTAGGCGTGACGTAGAGGACGTGTTAAGCCGACTCCAATAGAATTAGGATAAGGGCAAAATAATGTAAATGATGTTTAAAAAGGTAGGTAGTCTCTGAAAGTCTTTCATCATCATCAGCCTATTAGCAGTCCCCTGCTGGACATAGGCCTCTCCAATTGCACGCCATTTGCTTCATTTGGCTACTCTCAACCAGTTTCTACCAGCCACCCTGCGAAGATCGTCGCTCCCCCTAGCCTGAGGGCGTCCTACCTTACGTTTACAGTTCGCGGTCTCCACTCAAGAACCCATCTACCCCAACGGTCATCGGTTCAACGGCTAATATGGCCGGCCCATTGCCATTTCAGCTTATTTATTCTCTGAGCTATGTATACTTTGTTTATCTGCCGGATCATCTCGTTCTGGATTCGATCCCTCAGAGAGACTCCAAACATAGTCTTCTCCATTGCTCGCTGAGCGATCTTGAGTTGCTAGACCAGCCGTACCGTGACAATCCACGTCTCAGCCTAGTAAGTCATAACAGGCAGGACGCACTGCTTGAAGACTCTGGTCTTTATGCTCTGTGGAATATATGATGAGAAGACTTGACGAAGTTTGCCATACGCCGCCCAGCCCAGTTGTATTCTTTTGCTAGCTTCCCTCTCAAAGTTGTTTTTACCAAACTGCTGAGTTTGCCCGAGGTAAACGTATTCTTGAACAACATTGAGAGCACATGGCATTGACTACAATCGGTCCCGGAGTGGCGTATGGCTGAAAGTCGTGATCCGATTAAATTCTTTCACTGATACAAATGGACACTTTTATTTTATTTTTTATTTGTTATAGGCTCGCGTTTGACCACTATCTCGCCTGATGTTAAGTGATGATGTGGTCGAAGGTGAAGCACGCTTGCCTAGAAGTAATCTATTCACTCTTGACTTGAAGACCCCTAGGTTGTAGCTATCAGGAAACAAAGACGCCGGCAGGGAAACCCACTCCTTAGCTGTACGCACAATGAAAACTAAATGTCATGTCATAGCCATGAACTTTTTATCCCAGAAAAATGCACGGTTCCTTTATGATATGAGAAAAACCTAGCGTAATTTATGTAAGTACTATCAATTCTAATAAAAGAAGAAGGTAGATTCTTGGCATAGCAACGGGGGGAGGTGATAAAGAAACAGTGCCAGTCATCAAATAGACATTCATTGATTAGGATGCGTTGTCTCTAGATGCGTCATTGATCGTTAATTTCCTCCTAAGATCGGATCGCTAACAGTAATGATCGGGCTTAGAACTAATGGTCTGCCTTGTTGTTCAGAGGTCGCAAGCGCTACTGGCGAAAATGAGGTCCTGGGTTCAATATCCGGGTCGGACAAAATAATAATACACATGTTTTAGAAATAAGTTTCCAATAAAATTTATATAGAACCAATTTATCTATCAGTCGAAATATTGCTTTACATTCAATCAAAAAAGTTTCGGGAATGGATGATTTGTTTATGGTTCCAAGTTCAATATTTTGTTTTTTTTTTGTTGTTGTTAGATTGGTACAACTGTTTGCCATTTTGGCGCGGTGTTTGAGTTACATCTGTTATTTATCATAAATACAGTGCTGTTTTTAGTTATAGCATATCTAGTGCGTATTGCGAATTTCATAATGGACAAAAACATCGAACAAAGAGTTTGTCGTAAATTTTGCATCTCGTAGGAATTTCGTGTTCGGAGTCACTGAAAATTGTACAGAAAGCTTACGGTGAATCGACTTTATCAAAAAACACGAGCTTATGAGTGGTACATAGCGTTTAATAGCGGTCGAGATGTGATGGAAGTTAACATCTGACAACAACTGAAGTTAACATCGCAAAAGTGAAGAAAATAGTGACTGAAAATCCTCATTCAAGTTTGAGAGAGATAGCCGCCGAACTTTCTGTATCTCACGAGTCGGTCCGTACTATTTTAAATAATCACTTGGGTATGAAACATGTTGCAGCTCGGCTAGTCCCAAAAGACCCGAATTTTCTCCAAAAACTCAATCGCATAAGAGTCGCTGAGGACATGGTAGAACGAGTCGATTCCGACCCAACATTCATGTAACTGGTGCGTGATGAGACGTGGGTTTACGACTTTGACATGCAAACTAGAAAGAAAGAAAGAAAGAAATCATTTATTTGCTGATAATGTAGGTATACAAATAAGTAGGAATATCTAGTCTAGTCAACAAGCTTCGGAGTGGCGCCTTCCAACTGAACTGAAACCGAAAAAATCACGCCAAAGTCGATCAAAAGTCAAAGTCATGTTGTTTTCTTTGACTGTCATGGTATTGTGCACTCGGAATTATTGCCGGCAGGTCAAACGGTAAATAAAGAATATTATTTGAGCGTTATGTGGTGGAGAGAGCAAATCAGACGAATAAAAAAAAGTTAGTAAAATCAAAAAACCCGACTGCAAAGATTTTGTTTACATCTATTGTGTTATGTATTCACTCTTGACTTAAAGGCCACCAGATTGTAGGTATCAGGAAACACTCCGGCAGGGAATTCTACTATGAACATATTCCCAAAACGTAAAGTGCTTACGGGTGGAATGTCCACCATGTACCGATGGTAAACACCTGAATCGGTTTACAATTGTTGACAATATCACTAAACATACATAAAAAACACATTATCATCATCAGCCTTTTAATGTCCCCACTGCTGGGACACAAGCCTCCTCTTTGTGAGAGGGAATCCACATGTCTTCGAATTTTTAGTTCTTGGACATGCCGGTTTCCTCACGATGACTTGACTTTCCTTCACCGTTTTGAGAGCAGTGGTGATGAAATATTTTTTACCACTGGGCCACCACTGCTCCATAAAAATCTGAATGTACGTCGAATTAATGTCTGGCTGGATTTTTTGTACAACCCATCGAATAATATCAGCTCTATAACGCATCGAATTTATAGGCGAGGGGTATAAAAAAGTAATTCCAACTTTTCCCGATCGCAAACCTATATGAAGTACTCTACTACGCTCTCCATCGAATATTAAATGAGTTAACAATGTTCTGAAAACTCATTAACTTATATAAAGTGTTTTTTTCGTGTTGCACTTTCAGCGAATTATTTTAACAACAATAATTCTAGGAATATGTCAATTGCACATTTCGCGAAACAGGGTGTAAAGTCCCACAAACCTCCGTTGAAAAGGGTAGATCGATCCGGGTATCTACCCAACCGCGACGTTTGTTCTCGGACTGTTGTATACGTTGAAATCGCCCTGAAAACTCTACTTGCGCGATGCAGGATTTGTGATGATTTGCAAGTCATTAGTAGTGGCAGCGGCATTCGTAGGTGGCTGCGTAGATTATATAGCTTATAATATTAAACGTACGTTAATACTACTCTGACAAGAAATTACAGGGAAAAGATCAATAGTACACAAAATGTTAGTCATTCATCCAAATTTATTTTATCACGTTCAAAGTATGTCCTGTCAGAGCATACTTTGAGCAAAAAAAAAGAAACATGGCGGATTTTGGGCGAGCGAATAGATAACTCTAGGCAATCGTGCTTCACCGTCAAGAGAGATGGTCGGGTTTTTTTGTATTTTGTCTTTTTTTTTTTAACTTGTCATCAAAATCGACCGACGCGTTTGGTCTCTAGAACGCCACATAGGAACAAACATACATACATAGACTGATAAACGCATTACCCTCCTTTGGCAGTCGGGTAAATAAAAGCCTTGGATCAAAATGTAAATAATGAAATTGTCTTTGAGATGGTGACAATTTCATTAAAATACGCCCACGGTTTTGGTGCGATTGTTATTTTTTTTGTTGTCCGTGTTAGACATAACTTTTCAAATTAATTAAAAAATTAATATTTTCTTAGATAATATTATAAAGAAAATGGAATATAATTGGAAAAACATAATTATGTTACATTAGAATGTAACATATATTTTTTCCAAAAAATTACCACAAGCCGTTTAGAAGTGATCCTCATTTTTTAATCAGTTACTGAGGGGTATCTGTGTCGTAAACCTTGGGTATATACCCACCTTTTGTTTTCATCTCTACCCATGAGTTACCTATTCCCATTTTAAGGTGAAGACTATAAAAATTGATGACTGATAACTTGAAGACCACCTATGGAACAATGGATACTAGCAAACTACCCAAGATTACCGCAATCACACGTCTATGTATGGCCCATGCCAGTCAAAATGGAAAATCTACAGCCTTATTGCGTACGTAAATACGGCAACGCAAGGGGTGTTATCACACAGACGGAAATCCACATCGCGTCATTCATCTCGCATGTGATTGGTCGATTTGATAGCGGTCAAACCCTTCGCCTTGCCGAATTCACTTGCTCAATTCGGCTGCTGAATTCTGTAACAGACATCACACAGGCGAAAACAATCTTGTGAGCACAAGGACTTTTGTGAATTTTCATTTTATAAGGGGACTAGCTGTCCCACGCGGCTTCGCTCCCGTCAATTGGCTACCTACTTACCCATCTACCCTACCTACCCCACCCTACCTACCCTACATACATGATTGTTGCATAAAAAGGAATAACTTTTGCCCGTTTTTACTACATTTTTCATTTATGCTCCGCTCCTATTGGTCGTAGCGTTATGTTATATAGCCTATAAATTCCAATTCCTATCAATTCCAATCAGTAGTTCCTGAGATAAGCGCGTTCAAACAAACAAACAAACTCTTCAGCTTTATAATATTATAAGTATAGATTAAAGTAAGAATGAAAGCTTGTACGGTAATTTGTTCATCATTTTTGCCGATAGTAATTCCTTCACACAACTTTTACTTAAAATAAGTAAAACAAAAAGCTACCACGAATATTTCACGTATTTACCTGAAGATTATTTAGAAAACATGACGTGTGGAAACAGCTAGTCTGAAGGATTACATTAAGATGATAAACTGTAATGCGGTTTAACTGAACGCTCTGTGCGGTAACTGAAAGCTCTAATCCTTACGTTCCCAGCATTGTGGTTCATTATTCGGCTTCGTGTCTTTTTCCGCTAAAAGGAGCCAATTCCACTCGGCTCCTTTCTTGCCTTGATGTGACCGTGCCGATAACGGACTATATTGAGCTTCTTGGCGTTACGTTGACATCGACCCTCAATTTTGGTCCATTCATTGAGGCAAAAGTTCAACTGGCTGCCAAAAAGTTGGGGATCCTTGCAAAGGTGAGACGGTACTTCAAGCCAGAACAGTTGCTCAACTTGTATCAAGCGCAAGTTCGGTCATGCATGGAGTACTGCTCTCATCTCTGGGACGGATCTGCCAAGTACCAGCTGGATGCACTAGAGTCGATCGAAAAACGGGCCAAGAGGCTCATCGGCAATGAGATACTAGTCGAGTCTAGGCTCCAGAGCCTTGAACATCGGCGCCAAGTTGCTGGTCTGTCGGTTTCATATCGGTTACATTTCGGGGAGTGTGCGTTGGAATTGCATAAACTAATTCCTCCTAGCCCTTTCCATCATCGGACTACAAGACGTACGGCGATGCGTCATCGGTACATGGTGGACATCCCACCCATACGCACCAAACGTTTTGGGAATAATTTCATTATGCGTACAGCTACTGCCGGGGTCTTTATTTCCTGATAGCTAAAATCTGGGAGTCTTTAAGTCAAGAGTGAATGGGTTTCTTCTAGGTAAGCGTGCTACATCGTCGACCACTTCATCGCTTACCGTAAATCAAAGGGAACTGGGAAATCCGAGCCGAGCCAAAAGCTTTAAATGTCGGTATGTAAATGGAACACGTGTCTGAGATTCGATTCTTCCACAATTTAAATCAGACCGTCAGAAGTGCTAGGAGCCGCGAATTCTCACGACAAACTAAGCAATGTTTAAAAATCCATACTTTACCCATATGTATCATATTACTAGCTACTGCCAGCGGCTTCGCCCGCGTGAATGTAGAAAATTATCCCAAGGGAACATATTCTCGGGATAAAAAGTATTATATGTACCATTCCAGACTATAAACTATCTCTGTGCCAAATTTCATCCACATCCGTCGAGCCGTTTGAGCGTGAAGAAGTAACAAACATACAAACACACACACACTCACAAACTTTCGCTTTTATAATATTAATGTGATGTGAAGTGTGATAAACGCGCAAGTAACTCTGTCTGTCTGTCTGTTACCGTTTCGCGCTTCAACCGCTGAACCGATTTAGATGACATTTGGTATGGAGATTGGAGATAGTTTGAGACCCAGAGGAAGGACATAGAATAGTTTTTTTATTCTGGTAGTGTGTTCCCTTGGGATGATAAAACGCTATTTATGCGGGCGATGCCGCAGGCAGAAGCTAGTAAAAAATGTTTAGGAAAAGAATTATTTAGAAATTCATTTACACATAAAATTATTTTTACAGGTGATTCCCAAGGTAAAGGTAAGAATGGTCAAGGCCTTTATAGAATTTGCCTAATCCTGACAGGAATCAGACATTATATCCTATTTCACTTTACTTTCACTCCTACTAATGTATCAGGCTTAGCTATAAACACGTGTTCAACGTGGTCCTAAAATCAATCAGGCTAAGCCTTAGTAGTCAAACCCAATTGTTAATTACTACAGCATGATTTATAAACACGGTACGAACTCGACATAGCTTGGGAACAGTCACTGACATAAATGAAACTAGATGACGGGAATAATTATGTAGATCACCTGTCAAAAAGTGATTAAAAATGAGATCAATGCTCTTATCTCTTTGAGCTGCTTCATTTTGCATTATAAGCATCGGACGTCAACAGACATCTTTTTTTTTTTTTTTTTTTTTTAATCTATATTTATTTAGAGGCTTTTCCCTTACAAAGGTATGCCAGCCTCATCATACCCTAATCTAGATAATTATATCACTTAACATAATATAATTAAATTTATATGTAATTTTATTGCGTAAGCGAGGGAGATAGTGATGCAGTAACCATTTCGTATATAAGTTTTGCTTCTTCTGCATTAGGTATGGAAAGTACTTTAATGAGAGCTCCAACATCATACATATTAACTTTTAACTCCCGCATCACTAGCTCTCTCTCTCGTCTGTTCTTTTCACATTCCATTAGCAAATGTTGGACATCTTCGACTTTATTACACAATTGGCAATTAGGGGAATCCACTTTTTTCATCAGGTACCCGAATTTCCTAGATGGAAAATGACCAGAACGCAACCTATGTGCCATAACTACATACGACCTCTTCAAACGACTTTCAGCAAACCAAGGAATTCGAGAAGGCTGATTTTGTATGGTCTTATACCATATGCCTTTTTCTTTTGATCTTTTATCGAAATACTCTTTAAACTGATTGTAGCATATGTTTTTATAATATGTAAGTATTTCTGTGTAGAACGGAGCGATGTCGATTTCCAAACCTTCCGAAATTGCTTTCTTTGCAAACATATCAGCCTTCTCGTTTCCAATTATACCAATATGAGATGGAATCCATTGCAATCTCAAATTAACGTCACCAAGTTCACAAAATAGTTTAAGAATATCATAAGCTATCGGTACACCTCTACAACCAGAGGCGCATCGAGCTAGATGCATTAAACCACTTCTGCTATCCGTACATATTACTACGTTTTGATTCACAGAAAGGTTCACATTACTCCAACTAATTATGTTCTCTAGAGCTTTTGAGATTGCAACAAGCTCCATTGTCATTACGGATATGTTTATATCAATAGATTTAAACAAGGCAGAGGTTCCATCATTCAAACTATAATAAGCGGCACCACATCCTCTATTGCTCTTAGACCCATCAGTATAGAATATTTTCCACCCAGAGTACTTTTCATTTAATTCCTTGATGACGTCGAATTTAAGTGATGTAACCTCATGCCTGTGTTTTGCTAATTTAACACAGTCTAAATTATATCTAATTTTATCACGTACATTTATTCCTGTTACCCATTTATCTAGCGAGTACATATCTAAAATTCTTGAACAATGTATTTTACGTGGCTTACACTCATTGTAAACGGTCACAAGTAATGGTTTCTTCTTATTATTCCAGTATCTTGTGACTGAGTGGTCATTCAACTCATCTATTAATTTAATAGTTACATTATTCCTGTAAGACATACTTTTTATACAGAATTTGTATGCCAAATATAATCTTCTAACATACAAAGGTGGAATACACATTTCAGCTTCCATTACGTGTATTGGAGAGCTTTTTATAAAGCCCCCTATACACCTCAAATATTGGTTTTGGATTTTGTCTAGTTTACTTAAATGACTCTTTGCACCATTATCATAGAGAAAGCAACCGAAGTCAATCCTACTACGTACCAGTGAAATATACAATGACCTTAAATGTTTCGGATGAATTCCCCAAGTTGGACCCGCCAAAACTTTAAATAAATTTAAATATTTAGCCGTCTTTTCATGTACTTCGTTAATGTGCTTTTTCCATAGAAGTGACCTATCTAACCAAATACCTAAGTGCTTCACACAATCTACTGAGGCAACTGGTGAGTGTTTAATTGTTAGTTGCGGTTGTCTTCTTCTTCTACCTCTACTAAAGAGACACATCTTTGTTTTTTGCGGAGACATGTCTAGACCCATCTCATCCAACAACACTACCATAGTATCGAGGGCAACTTGCATTTCAGATTCCGCGTGGTCTATATTTTTATGGCTAAGATAAAATACGAAATCATCCGCGTACTGCGAAACAATAACACTCTGAATCTGTAGGCAAATTTTTGACGTAATAATATTAAATAGCATCGGTGACATTGGATCGCCCTGTGCCAATCCCATACAAGCTCGCCTGACGTCAACAGTATGTCCATCACTACAACTTCTTACCATCAAGTACCGCTCTGATAGAAATGAATAGAAGTAGCTACAAACTTTTGAGCCCACTCCCAAGTCATCAAGTGTCTGAACAAGCTTTTCCACCAAAACGTTATTATAAGCGTTTGTGATGTCTAAAAAACAAGCTAACGTAGGATCATTCTTAGTGAAACCCAGTTGAATATACGTAGTTAGTCTCGAAATGCAATCTAAACAAGATTGAGCTCTCCTAAAACCAACAGTAAACGGTGACAATATGGAATACTTCTCAATATGCCATTCTATTCTTTTACCTATCATATGATGGAATATCTTACACACGCAGGATATTAGAGATATTGGTCTAAGTTTTACTTCTGAATTCGCGTCATGTTCAGCTTTAGGAATAGCAATAACTGATATTGCACGCCATTGTTTTGGGATATTTCCCGTTCTGTAAATATCATTATATATGTGAAGAAGAAATTGTTTGGCCACACACGGAAGATTGTAAATCATTGAATACGTTACTCCATCATTGCCCGGAGAAGTGTCCTTATTTTTATACTATTCTCAAATTCATCCAATGTAAATGCCGATTCTATTAGTACATTCTTTGATTTAAACAAGGGTGGTAAATTTGTCACTGAATCTGGTGTGAGTGAATATAATAGACATTTTAACTTGTCCTCCGAGACGCAAAATTTAGCTTGACGATTACCTTTAAGCCATCTCATCCTTCGCCACATATCTAATACTGTAGAAGTTTCATCTATGCTGCTACAAAAATGTTTCCAACTGTTATCTTTGGCTTTCATTATCAAATTATGTGCATGTGCCCCTTTCTTTTCCAGTTTTGTAAAATTCTCAGGAGTAGGATTTCGTCTGAATTTGGCCAAAGCCAACCTGCGTTCGGCCACTGCTCTAGACAATGATGGATCCCAATACTCTTTTGGCTTAAAATTCTTTAAAGGACTAGTACACATCTTAAACATGGGTATGTGCTTATTTGCTGCCTTATCAACTTGCTCAACAAAAAAGTCATACAATACTTGAATATTATTGCCGACGTCGACTACAGTAGAGAAAGAATCTACAAGTTCATGACGATATGCTTCCCACTTTGCTTTTTTAAAGTTTCGTCTTTGTTTATATTCGATAATCTCTTGAAAATTCATTGAAATCTTAATTACGAGGTGGTCGCTACCTAGATTTTCATTCATTATAGCCCATTGAAACTTAATAGCGATATCAGATGACGCGAATGTGATGTCCGGTGATGATTTTTGTACACTTCCGTTAACTAACTTTACTCGTGTTGCCTCTTTATTATTTAGTGTAACAAAACCATGATCTAACGATGTATCTAGTATTTGAGTTCCTCGCTGATCTGTTTTATAGGACCAGTTCGTATGGTGACCGTTAAAGTCACCTGCAATCAATGATTTTTTAGGTACTAACGAGAAGATTTTGTCCCAATCTGATGCGGTTGTACGCACTGAAGATGGGCAGTAAATAGATACAACATATTCTAAACTTTTACAATTAAGTATTTTTACACATATAACCTTCATACCTACATTACTTACATTAATTGGGCATACATGCGCCTGTATAGATTTATGGATAATTATCGCGACACCCCCGTAAGAATCCTCTCTGTCCTTTCTATATATATTATAACCCCTTATATTCAGATTAATGTCTGAGCTTAGCCAAGTTTCGCTAACTATAACAATATGTATTTTTTCTTGCCCCAGTAATGCATCTAAAGTAAATGATTTTGGCTTTAAGCTCTGGCTATTCCATTGTAGTATATTAATCAACGCGTCTTTGTGATAATTATCCATTTACGTACTTTAACAACAATTGACGTAAGTTTTCACCAATAAAAAAATCTTTGACAAATACCTTGCATTCCTCATACATTACTTTCAACACCGACATAACTATTTCTTCAAATCCCGACCAAATAATTTCATTAATTTTTAAAAATATCTCTCTAAATCTGAATTTTCTTTCCTTTTTCTTCTCACCTTCTTCTTTTCTCAATTGCTCATCTTCTTGATTGCTTATATTCATCTCACCTTCTGTAGAAGAAGTTTCACACTCTGTTTCCATAAATGTAGTTTGACTATCTCGCCCATTCTTATTTTTATTTTGCTTCTTCGATCTATTCATCTTCTGTTTTTGTATTTGTCTACTGTCTAAGCTCTCGCTTTGACTACATATACTTTCATTAATTAGTTCCTTTTGTGTATTAATTGTTGATTGCACAGCACTACTGTAGGTCTTCTTAAACGTAGCTTGGCTCCCTTCACTTTTTTCCTCAGGAACCTCGACTGCCTCAAAAGTACTCTTATTATTGTAGTTCTTAAGATATAATTCTAAGGCTTTTCTATAGGAAATATTCTGCACACTCATCAGCTTCCGAATTTCTTTTTCTTTTAGGAAGACAGGGCACGTCTTGTCAAGTGCTATATGAGGTCCTTTGCAATTAGGGCATACAATTCTTTCTGTTTCACAATTGTCGTGTTCCTTGCCGCATTTAGGACACATAATCTTTTTAATTGGGCAGAATTTCTTTATATGACCGAATTTCCAGCAGGCAGAGCATTGAGAGACAGGAAATACATATCGTTCTACTCGGAAACGGCACCCGTAAGCAAGAATAAACTCTGGAGGTGCTGGCCTCTCAAAACAGATACGCACAGTCTCACTGTCCACCCACTCTCTGTCCTGACAGATACGCTTCAACCTTCTAACTGATAAAATTTTGCATGAGCTCTCTACCGTCTCTAGTATCTCTGTTTCACTCAGTTCCAAATCTACACCCTTAATTATTCCGTAAGATAATCTCAATTGGTTGACAAATTGAGCCCTTACTTCTAAATCAATGAACTTCTGACATTTTATTAACTTTTCTCCGTCTTCTTTATTAGCAAATTGTATTACCACCTTGTAGGGACTCTTATAGCTGATTCTTATAATGTTTTCTATGTTTTCATTTTTCAATAATTTAGCTAATGCCATTTGTTTGGGTAAGATTTGTAAGGATGTTAAACAAACTTTATATGTATCTTCTATATTTTCCTCTCTTATTCCTTTTCTCGGTTCGCCTTCGATTCCAGAATCACTCCGTAAAAGACGTTTAGGTCGCCTCCTTATCACCGTTATAAAACCTTCTTCACTGCTTTCATCACCCTTTTCTCTGGCCCTTTTTTCAGCAATTCTTCCACTATCCATCTCATTTTCATTCCGGTTGTTACTATTACTAGTCTCTCCCGTAAAGATACTAGAAAACTCTAAATCTCTATCGTCCGCGTTTCCGTCACTCTTTTCTTCCATTTTCAACTAATGAGGGTACTTTGAAAAAAATTAAATCAAGCTATACGGAGTAAACAAACTACGTGCGCTCGCGTCGGCGTCTCGCGCGCAACTGAACAGACATCTTGAAAAATGCCTAATTATGCCGGATTGAACTGTTCGAAACTTAACAAAAAAGTTGTCGGAGACTATGGTAACATTGTTTTCATAGAAGTAAGTACTTACAGTACAACTATTTTCTTAATGTCCCTCGGCAATCATCGCAATTTTGAATACAAACGAATGCTAATTTCCATGTCCATCAATTATTAGATTTATCGTGTATAATAATTTGAATTCAGAACTAAGTACTTTATTGTTGTTTTGTTTTGATTACCTCGTGAAATATATGTAGCTATAAAAATTGCAGCTTTCCTACCATTTTTTAAGTAAATAACATTATGTTAAAAGAGTATTAACGACTCTTTATACTTCCAAGTTGATTGAGAGCGTCCGTTCTGCACCAAGTGCAAAGGGCAACTGATAGGAATCCGACGACTGACGAAACCCGAATTTGCTGAGGGACATTAAGAAAATGTTTGTACTGTAAATTGTGTGTGAAAAATTGGCACGTTTGGTTTTCATACAGATGGAGGGATATGCGTTATCTATTAAGATTTATGTCTGTGGGAACAGTGGTCTAAGACTAGAGGATCGAATAGCCCTTTATTTTGTTTTGACGGCAATCGGATAAAAAGACCAGAATCAAGTTCTACACAAATAGGATCATTTTTTTTATCTCTGAATAGTTACACCACAGTGTAACACAGACTCCTGAACCCAACTTACCTATGTGTGAGGTTTTCTATGACACATTTAGAGCAGGCCGTGTGTCTGCAGATGGAACATGTTCTCAGCGGTGCGAGGAGTCGAGATGCCTCCCCACAGAGCAGGCATGTCCGCGGGGCAGGTCCTTGTGCTGAGCGGCGCATTCCTGGACAACAAAATAAAAAAAAACTTATTTTCTTTGATTTATTATTTGACTCTGTAGTTAAGCTGGTGGTGTCGCCATCTTTCGGGCTATTTTTGCTTTCGCCCCATGTACTCATCTGCATCAACTTAGGCAGGAAACTGACTCAAACATAGTTGGGAAAAGGAGAGACAGGTTAAAAACATATTTGACGTTCCTCTGCCTAATTTGCATAAATGACTTTTGATTGATTCTGATATAAAAGTGCTTTTTAAAGCACTACTAGAGCCCACACTATACTAGAGAAGATTAAGCAACGTATTATCAGAAAATACGACGAAAATAGATATCTCTAACAGAATAAGGATGTTTCCTGGGCATAAAAATGATAATTCTATTTAGTCCGTCACTGAGATTATCAAATAATATCGGACACGTATTTTTTGCTTTACCAAATCAATACAAATTTACAAAGTTAATGCGCATCAAAGTTCAGGAGTCGGCCTGTGACGTCACTAAGGCAGTATAAAGTGTACTAGCGGCGTGACATTTCACGAAATTTCAATTCATTATATCATCGACACTTTATGTATCAAAAGAAAAATACGTGTTCAATATTTTTTATTAATCTACCGGACGCACAAAAAATAATTTTCAGGAAACTACCCTATTTCACTTTGTGTAGCTAAAGCCTCAGGTTACTTTTATGCCGGATTGACCGAGTAGTTATTTCCCTTCGCGGAATAGATACAGGAGCGACGTGTTAAGGATTTATAAAATCGATGACTGCGTGCGGCTCCTGCGGTGCGGATAGGTGCGCCTTCACTTTTAAGGGCCTTCAACCGTTTTAGTGCCGTAAAACGGTACCTTTGTAAAGCATACTCCTCAGTAACGGCTATGTTAAAAATTTTGAAAAAAAATACATATATTATTGATTCATGTACATTACTTATGAAACATGTTTTTTTTCATATAACTAATAGATTTGCTTAAAAATAAAAAATAATAACACGATATTTTTTCGCTATTTTTGGATAAACCTCCAAAACGACTTAATGTTTAAAGATATTATTACACAGAAAAATTAATGGCTTGAATTTCTTCATAAGTGAAATAGTTTAAGTAAATCGAAGAATATTTTGCAAGAAAAACCGTCCAAAGGAGGTTCAATATTGATATTCTGAAGCCGAGCGGGCGCACGGCCAGTACTGCTTTCACATTGGGAAACATATACGCCTTATATCGTTGTAGCCGTGGGACACAACATCATCATCACATCACCAGCCTATTAATGTTTCCACTGCTGAAACACAGGCTTCCTTTCTGTAAGAGGGAATGAGGCGTAATCCACCACGCGTGCCCAGTGCGGGTTGGTGGATGTCACATGTCTTCGAATTTTTGGTTCTAGGACATATATAGGCCGGTTTCCTTATGATGTTTTCCTTCACCGTTTTGAGAGCATTGGTGATGAAATAATTTACACAAAGTAAAGCGCCTGCCTGGGCTCGAACCCACGACCTACAACTTGTCAGTTGCGGCCGATACCACTGGGCCACCACTGCTCCACTCCGTGCCGTTGGACACATAATGTTTCATTTATATTGTTTTCTCTTTTTTCTCGTTTTCTCCAAAGTCGTCTTTTTTATGTTTATTTTGTGAGCACTATTGGCTCGTGCTTTTTCTCTCTTGTACCATGAATTGAAAAGGGAAGAAGTAAAGTAGTTCCCGAAAAACACAAAGACATTACATGGTAGCAAAAAGAGAACGGAAATCGCCGCTCATCTGTATTCTTGGATACTATACTAAAAACAAGCGCTAGAATTAGCTTTAAAACCTTTTAGGTACATAAATAGCTTACACACATCACACATCACATCATCAGCCTATTAATGTTCCCACTGCTGGGACACAGGCCTCCTCTCAGTGAGAGGGAATGGGCCGTAATCCACCAGGCGGGCCCAGTGCGGGTTGGTGGATGTCACATGTCTTCGAATTTTGGTTCTAAGACATGCCATGTTTCCTCACGACTGAACCAACGACCTACAACTTATAAGTCGCGGTCGATACCACTGGGCCACTACTGCTCGTACAGGCTAGGGCTAGGGGTAATAGCTTACACACTGGTCCTATTTCTATTAGGGGCGTTTTCAAGTTCATTACTTTATCAGAGGCAGATTTGTAGATTAAATACAGTCTATCAGCGATAAAGATTGTTAAAAAGTCCAAAATGTATCAAAGATAATTTGCCGAAATGGGGTTTTATAGACTCGTCTGTGACACACAATGTGAGTGCGGTGCCCTTGTGCAGAACATGACACACATGCTGAAGTGCCCCAATTGCCCACACACTTGCAATTTGGAGGACCTAATAAACGCAATTGGAATGGCTGCCTACTGGTCCCAAAATATCTAAAGAATTTCCATCTACCCAAAAAAAAAGAAGAAAATCATATAAGCTGAAAAACGTCCACTGCTGAACATAGGCCTCTCCAAAGCCGCCACATTGAACTGTTATGTGCGTCTCGTATACAGCAGATTCTCGCAACCTTAACCTGGTCATAGGTTAACATAGTGGGAGGTTCGGTCCGCTTCCGGTACGCGGTCACAAGTAGAACTTTTCGTATGGAATTTGTGCTAGCTAAATCAAAAGTCATTCAAACGTCAAAATGCTCATAAAGACAATCCCCCAAAACGCCCGTCCGTCACCACTTTCTAGTGTTTTAATTGAAGAGTAGTATTGACCCCACAGACTCCCTAGCAACTACCGAAATATCCCTTAGGCTCAAGACAAGTGACATTCTATCATCGAAAACGTGGCGATAGCAATTGGAAAAATGTATGGGATTGTCAAATAGACAATTTGTTGTTTTTTTATTTGGTAGTCGGTAGTACTTTTTTGTAAAAAACTTTTATAGTAGGTAACGCGTTTTATCCCTCCTCATCACATGACCATACCAGGACAAACGGTTTCCCTTCAACTTTTCTGTAACCCCATCGCTGATAAATTGACACTTTGACCTCAAATCAATCCAAAACATTTTGGTTTTGACTTTAGACAATCGTTATAGTCGATAGAATGTCACTTAGTCTAACGCCCCAGCTCAACCTTAATGGATTCGATAATCCAGTTATACTAAATTAATATAATAATTAATTCATAAAACATTCCCTTTTCAGTCATTTTCTGCGGAATCCAGTGACTAATGAGTTAACTGAATTATAAAGTGGCGGATGATAAATTAACCGTTTTATCCCTAATGATCCGAGACGCACGGTCTTATTGAGGGACTGGTCATTTAAGAGCTCTTTGAAACTTATAAGAATGTCAGGAATTAGCCTCAGATAAGAAAAAGGGAGAGAGATGATGGAGATGATGATTTTTTTGTTTGTGTGTTGTGATTTTTATCATTGTTTTTGTGTGATGTTTGAACAGTGTCGTCAACGGGGCACTCCCTTTTCGAAGACATTCTGATGCGTGAGTTGATGAAATTATTTGTCGTGTTCAAGTTTTAAGTTCTCGAGACTTTGTAGTAAAATAAATGATATATAATCAGAAAGGTGAACGAGACACAAAATTCCATGAGGAAGGCTGCGATTTGATTTATACACACTGATAAGCAATTTTTACTACTTATGCGATGCGATTCGACCGATTTGAACTTGAAATTTTCTTAGAAACTACGAAATTTCTAAGTTTAACGTCTAGGGATTGCAATCCCCCAAAACGGGTTCACGCATTCCCGCGAGATCCCGCTTCTTTTATTAATCTGCTGGATCCCGCACATTCCAAGCGCGGATCCCCGGATCCCGCAAATAAAAAATTGACGGTTCGGCCTACTAGCATAGAAGCCGAGAGAACGTTTTCAGCATCAGGATATATTTGCAGTTCACTCAGAAGCAGGCTCGGAGATGATACAATACATGCCATTTGCTTCTTAAGAGCGTATTTGCAATAGTTATCACCATAGGTTGATATCATAGTAACAACATCCAAGAGAAAGTTGTGATTTGATTATTAGTCATTATATGAATAAGATTGAATTAAAAATATAAAACTGTTGTAAGGAGTAAGGGTATTTAACTATGCCAAACATTTAAAGATGAATCTTAGAAAACAGATTACTAATTACTTATACTTAATTAATTGTAAAGAAATAATTTATGTTGCTTAACGTTAGAAATGTTTAATAAAAGTTGATTTTTACACAAACATCTGTAGGTTCAATTTGATTTTATAACATAATTTCAAAGATGCGGGATCCCGCGTGATCCCGCGCGGGATTGAGTAATACCGCATATCAATCCCGTGGGATTGAATGAGCTGCGGGATTGCAATCCCTACGAACGTCGCTTACATTTGCAAATATATAGTTCGCATTAGAAGATCGTTCCAAATGCTAGATATAGGGCAATACGAGGAAGTTTGTAAGACAGTAGACAGACAGGAAGCATGAAGTGAATAATAACAAGGCTGAACACTGAACATCTACACTAACTAACCAATATGTGTCATTTCTATACAGTGTACGCAACTTGAATGTTTAGTAGTTCTCCTAGAATTACATCGGTCGTAGCGCGCTACGCTATGTTACGCTACGCAGCTACGGCGTAGCAAACACTGCTACGCCTTCAATTATTCACAGTGATGTGCACTTGAGTTTGCACAATTAATATGAAAACTCAAGCTGTCTTTGCTAATTAATTTATTCATTAATGTACACACAAAAATAATGAATACAGATAGAAGATAACAAAGGTACTGCTTATTCCAATATAAATTATGTCCAGCAGATCTGTCATAGGACGGTTGGATGAGAGACGAAGAAACATTGTGTAAAAGATATTAAGAAACTTAAAATTTACTACAGTTATTTAACTAATTTAATAAAAAATACACATATAGCTTTGCTTCTGTAGTCTAAAATAGAAATGAATAAAAATACTTTTAATATGACATGTATACGAAAATCTCTCAAGAGTCGATCGTCCTCCGGTATTCAGTCAGGATGTGCTCGGAGAGATTTGCCACGTTTCCTTACGGTTAGACATTTGCCAGTCACGCATCCAGTCATGCGTAGCATGGCGTGGATGATCCCACCTACATTTTCATATAAAGCGAACCCAAATTACACGTGCATCGCCTACCCAGTATACCTACAGAGTGACTTTTATTTATTGACAATCTTTCAGGGAGTGAAAGTTGGGCTTTTAGAATTGTTTGCCGCGTTTTCATGTTTAGTCCTATTGGATTATTTTACAGTTGTTAGAGTTGTTCATATTCTAAATTGAAATAATATCTACAATGCATAAAAAATATAAAATTAGAATTATAAAATTATATGTATCCAAAAAATTTATGCATAATAGGTCAACAATAGCGATCCTGACGTTAGAATGAGATCTTATTATATTACATCTATGTTTTTACCAGAGACATAAATCTAACTAGATAAAGCAAGTCCCTCCATCTGTATGAAAACCAAGCTTGCCAATTTTTCACACACAATTTATAAACAACTTTACTTACCAAAGAAAGAAAACATTACCAACGGCCAATGGCCTCGGCCAACTTTTTCTATACAGTCTTTACAGCGCAAAATTGTATAAACATGATTTTTTCTAGATTTAGGTGGATTTGCGGTGGCAATAAAGCTAAATAAAAAGCTCAAATTACGATCATTGATCGTAATTTTACACCGTTTTTTGACACGCGAAGTACATAAAATTGCGTCATCTAGTTAGATTTATATCTGTGGATAATTTTAATTGGAATCAGAATTTACTGTATACCAAAACAATATATACAAAATTAAATTCATGTTTAAAAGCGAGCTTAAATCCAAAATTAGATGGAATTTTCTGCCTGCAAACCTTTGAGTTACAGATCATAATAGAAGGCAGTAATCCTGTGTTCAATTTTACAGATTGATAAGTACTTTCACCCACTGAGAGATGCCAAATGCTTTAAAATTCATCCTGTATTATGATAAAACTGCGAGAACGTAATAGTAAAAGTCAACATAGTAATAACAAATACAATTGTACTGAGCTGTCGAATGGATTATGACACGTAGTACCAAGAACTATTATTCGGCGGGAGGTGCGCGCACCTCGACTATTCTACACTGCACGATGTAGAACGAATGCTGGGGTGCGGGCCCCTCTCCGACGACTTGTAGAAACATATAACTCACAATTTACTGATTTTGACATTTTCGCGCTGTTGCTATCTAAATTTAAAAGAATGGTTTCTCAATCTCTTGCAAGTCGCCCATAAGATGTAGGCTCTTGTCATCCGCTTCCTTTGATTCGTGTATACAGTGTTTTTCTGCTATATATGTAAATATATATTTTCTCAATTAACATGCGTTCGTTATCATACTCCGATGTCACTTCGTGGACAATAGTGTGGGTTATACAGTTTCTCGACTGTAATATAAGTACTTTTTGTATATGCTGTACTGTATAACTGTTTTTTGTCCCAAATAAATAAAATAAAATAAAAAATAGTCTTCCTGACCTTCAAGTCTAGCCACCAGCCTGCCGACCCTCTTTGCCTCTACTTCATCTATCTTCTCAGCTCTCTTCACGACGGCTGCTATGGCCTCCCTCTCGTTTGGTGTGAGAGGGGGCTCGCTTCGGGCTGCACTCCATCCTGTCCGTAACCTGAGGAGCAAAACAGAGGCTCATTAAGATTGTTGTGCATGGATGTTACTTTATTCCGTATTTGTGTGATCTTTTCCTTTTGTTTTTTTTTTGCACAAGTTATGTTTGTCGCAAATAAACTCTCTTTACAAACATTATTTTCACCTCCGGTGTCTGTATGTATGTAATGTAAGCTTGCGAGTTAATTTTCTCGGGCTATTGTAACTTTTAGTATGAAAGCATAGTGTAAAAATGTAGAAGCTGTTTTTCCTTCTTTGCATTCATAGCTAGCTGAAAGTTTCATAACTTATTGGTCAGGTGCAGACGAGTCGTTATAAAGATCCCTCCCTCCGGACTCACCATACATCTGGGCCTGAGGGTAGGGTGGGACTGAACCATACCACCATAGAGATGTGCCACCCTAGTTCCATTACGTATATTGATTTGTAGGAATGGAACTACTGCGAATCTATGATTTCGCTTAGGTTGACTCTTTACTCCACCTTCGAGTCTTGTGGTCTATATCGAACAGCAGTGCTATAATATAAATATCTCACCGCAAAGACATAAGTGAACTCGAAGTGTTCAGTAGTGACGTTTTCATAGAACTCGTATAGTGCCGAACTCGCTAGCAAAATACTGAGCAGACTCAATTATCATTTGATTTTTTTCATTTAATTTATTTATTTTCAAACAATTTACATTGTGTCGAACACTACATAATTAAAATTACAAAAGGCAATTGAGTATTGAGTAACATTAATTTAAAATATACCTATCACAAATTAGTTAATTATTTTGTCAAGTTAATAAGAATTTAGAAGGCCATCGATATGTTATAAGAATAATAGTTAACGGGAAAATTGTGGCATGCCTCTCTAATTAGGACGTACGAAAAAATATGCTACACTAGTCAAAACAGGACCAGTATCAACACAACACGCAGCAAAAGAAACATGTTACAGCGCCAATTATCTGATAACAGACGTATCCTCGACAATAGCTCGTTACAAAAATAACACTTATAATTAAACTGATAAGACTCAAAGTTCCTTCACGGCTAGTCTGCGTTGGACGATCTAGACTAGAGGTAGAGGGTGACCCTTCTTTTCAAGAACGACATTTATGATTAAACTGCCTGGTTTGGTCTAGTGGTCACGTTACTGTTGAGCATGAGGTCCTAGGTTCGACTCCCGGGTCGGTCAAAATATTTTGGGTTTTTTCATTTGGAATTTCTGGCCCTGAATCTGGATTTGTGCCCGCTTTTCTACCAGCTTTTATTTAACTTACAATATATGTATGTATGTATGTAAGTTTGTTCGGGTCAAATCTTGTAACGGAATTTTAAAGCAGTTATCCCCCACCGATTAAGATCCAATTTTGCATAAACGTTTAGTTTGGATGACAATGCATGGCAAGTGAGGGCCCAAGATGGTGGACTAGTTATTTTTGGTGCACTGCTATGATTCGGGTATCAAATGAAAGGTTTGCTGAGAAGGATACGAAAAAGCTTGTGTTAAATAAGATTTTATAGTAATAATTTTATTTATTATAGATAGGCTCACGCTTGACCACTATCTCAACTGATGGTAAGCGATGATGTGGTCGACGGAGTAGCACGCTTCCCTAGAAGTAATCTATTCACTCTCGACTTAAAGACCCCGAGGTTGTAGCTATCGGAAAACACAGACTCCGGCAGGGAATTCCACACCTTAGCTGTTCGCATAGTTAAAGTATTTCCAAAACGTTTTGTGCGTATGGGTGGGATGTCCACCAAGTAACGATGATGCATCGCCGTATGTCTTGTAGTCCGATGATGAAACGCTTGTTGGCAATAGGTTCGCCTACTATTACATGGGACTTAACATAACTGGCCGTCTGTGTTTCTCGATAGCTACAACCTCGGGGTCATTAAGTCAAGAGCGAATAGATTACTTCTAGGCAAGCGTGCTTCATCGTTAACCACATCATCGCTTACCATCAGCTGAGACAGAGGTCAAGCGCGAGTCTATCTACAATAATAAAAAACAGGCGAAATGTGGGTGTACAGGTGCACCTCTGCCTAACTCTAGGGGATATACTGGCGTGATGTTACGGTATAATGAAACAGACAAAACTGAAAGTTCCTTCATCTCTGGTTGGTGACCTCTATATCAAACACCGGCCAAGTGCGTGTCGGACTTTGCAAATTTAGAATTCAGTACCAAACCGTAACAAAAACAAGGAGAAATGATGATGGTTGTCATAGAAAAATGAGGAAGTTCAAAGAAAAAATCTAATTTATCAATACATTGGTATTTGTTAGTAAAATATACCTAATAATAAATATTATCACCAACTTTGAAGTTCATAGGGCAATGGCAAGTTACAAAATTCTTCGGAACAAAATTTTGTATTTTAACAATATTTTTTAAAACAACAGTTGTACGGCGAACCGCACATCAGCATTTTATTGCGAAAAGTCAAATCATCAGTTTTACGCGCTAACGCCAAACGACCCAAATTACATATAACTTAGTACGTGTTCAGATAGCAACTAGTGCCGTCGCGCGTGCTCCCTCGCTCTATTAACAAACATTTGTAACATTTTGAACAATACTCACAGTTTCTGTGAGCATTTCAGTCTATCATTTGTAACATCCCAAACAGCAATCTCTACATGGTCCTTCGAGCCATCGGGCGGGATCTCGCGAGTTTTTGATAGTCCTCCGTCCGGAAGGAGTTGACTAGTGTTAAAGCAAACCAAAAATTAGTGAGGACACTCGTTCGTTCAACTATTAACACTGTGGAAAAGCATTCCACATCGTAGCAACAAGCAATCATTAGCAAGACGTCAGCAGCAGTACGTCGCCAGCAGCAAGGCAACAGTTTCAGCAGCAGAGCTGTTTCTGTCTGTGTAGAGAATTTATTTACTCAACGAGGTCTAAACAATGATACCCCTCTTTAGCTGTATTTAGCCTACCCTTTAAAAACATTTAAACATATTTTTTGAAAATGTGTGTGGCTTTGGGTCAACTTGATGCTTATAATGTGAAAATTTAAAGACTGTAGCTCCAACTGTTTGGCTGTAAAACCTGTGTGACAGACGTCGGACAGACATACGGAAACGTGAGTGTCAGCAATAGGGCTTCGTTTGGACCCTTCGGGCACGGGACCCTAAACACGTGCTTAATCATAGGTGCAAAATCAACCAAAAAGCGATTACTGTAATACCTTTGTCTCATATCTCTAACATCAAACATGAGTCAGTACACGCCGGTGCAAAGTTATCGGGCCACGGATTAGTGTATCTTGTGATCAATATTATGACATAAATAGCGAGGGGAAAGCACGGTCATGTGAGTTACGTCGATTGTGTGGGTGTTTTATTTTGCACGTATGTTTACAAGGTTATTAGAGCTTTTTGTCTGAGTAATCGCCAGTTTCTGTAGGATGTGGATCTTCAAATCTTCTGTTGTGATTGATTGATGACAGCATCAGTCCATAATAATTTGGCAATCGGCAAGTGATAGCCATTTAAATGAGACAGCGGTAAAGAATCCATAGATGAACTGTGAAAATTGAGTCTCTGTGAGAATCGACCGGAGACCGAGATATCAGACCGAATGATGTCGCGTGTCTCGCTCGAAAAGCCTGAACATATTGTCATCGAACAATAAAATAACCATTTATTGTTTGAATCCTTCTGGGCCTCTAGTTGTACAATATTGATAGGCAATCTTTGTCAAATTTTATATTAGAAATATTAAGCAAATTATCGTATTCTACTTCCTTCCAGTAACATGATAAATTGGCTTTCCATTACAATGTGGATTAATAATTTTCAGTAATAAAAGGCTGCGGGATTCCGGTGGATGAGAGACGAACGGGACCGATCAGTGTGGCGACGCTTGGGGGGAGGCCAGCAGTGGACGTCTTTTGGCTGAAATAATGATGATGATGATGGAAGAAAAAGACATATTGCACCGATGACCAATAACGTGGGATAGGGGGAGGACAAGAGAATGTTAATTAGATTTGATACAAAGTTTAGTTAGCAGGGAAAGTAACCTCGTCAAAAACAATAATGCAATACCCAGTAGAAATAAAAGTAGCAATACGATGGCCAATCATTGTAATTAAACCTATTTATTGTAATGGGTCATTGTAATTATCAATGACATAAAAGTCGAATGACCTACCCTCGTGATCTACAAATACTATAATAACTGCCAACAAGAATTTCAAATTCGCTGCAGTGTTCCTGTCATATAAATCAAAAGTTCCAGTACATAGTAATATGTAGTGACATGTCCGATGCTGGTAGGGATATTGTCCGTACTTCCGGGATTGTCCTGATAGCCGTGGTATACCTCTCCACTCCTCAAGCAACTCCGTATATGTTGCCGCCTTGGCGCTACGTCACTAAAGTGCTAGCGAATTTTTATGGGGGGCCCATTAATTGAGTGTGCAAGTCATTTCCTGCCTTTTTTAGCCGTGTAATTCAACAGTGGCGAGGCAGGGGCTAATAGTAATTCTATAATTTTAGGCGATCAATCCTCGAAACCTACCAAACCCATAGCCCAATAAGTTTTGTCTCCAAATTTTGCAATTGTCTTGCACCAGCCGGGGATTATCCTTGGGTGCACTTGCGTAGTGCATACAGGGATAATTGTTGGTTAGTATCACATTTCAAGCTACATGTGTAACAAGGCTCTGCCAGTTGGTTTCGGCCCTTGGTACTCCTTTCAAAGGTCCGGGATCCAAGGGTCCCGAGAATCCCAAAGATATTTTTATAAAAATGTTTAGACTAAAATAAGCTTTTTTAACTGAAAGGTGCCAAACTAATATCACTTGTCATTGACAAGTGATATTACATTTAGCAAGTATTGACACATCCAATGAGCCAAAACACGATGGTGCTAACTTGTTTGGTTGAGGAGTAGCTATGGTCACCTTCCGGCTCCATAATGACACCGTCTCCATCGTACCATATTATTTCAATGCTTGCAAAAAAATTATATAAATAAATAAATGAAAAAAGCTTGTAAAACTATATCTCATTGTAATTCACCCCTTAAATCAATGGCATACCGCACTTGTGAAAGACTATAGTAATTTCCAAATAAAAAACCTTTTTTACAAAAAAATACTACCGACTTCCAAAAAAAAACATTACAAAGAGAAAAATAAGTTTTTTTTGGAAGTTGGTGTCTTTGGTAGGTACCATTTTTTTTGTTATGGACACCGACTTCCAAAAAATTCTTTTTTTAACTTTGTAGTGTTTTTATTTGGAAGTCGGTTGAATTAAAAAAAAAAAACTCACTTTTTAGTTGTACCTAATTAGCAATTTCTTTAGTAAGGTACCTATAATGCTAGAATATATTACCCGAATATCATGGATCTTGAACATAACCGGTGAAATGAGGGTGTACCAAGGTGAACTGTACACATCTGCGTACCCCTTTAGAGCGTACTGGCAATATTATGTTATGAAAACAAAAACAAACAAACAGTGTCGAACATAGAGCCTTTTGGAAAATCGGTTAACAAGATTGCAACTGTATTGTGGGCACATACCTGTCACAAAAAGCTTAAGGTCTAAAGTGGCATAGTAATAAGTCTGTAATATCAGCGGGACTATTCCTTTGATACAGCCACACAATAATTCTGCGAACGTTTGGCTCGATATTGCTATTTCCTGGAAGAAATCCTTCAATGTTGATGTAATATTCTCGAACCGATCGGTGTTCTATAAAATAAAACCTCACGTTGAGACTGATCTGGGTATATTTATAGAGTTCTATTACATATCAACGCAATCATGATTCCGCTGGAAAAAGGGATAGAGCTTTTTATCCTGAATAGCTCCGTCTCTCTCTCACAATGGAAACATGAAAGTTTTGATACGTCAGAGAAAGGCCCATTTGTGGCCCAGTGGTAACGGCCGAATTACGGGTTATAAGTCAAACGTTTGTTGTGGGTTCGAACCCAGGTAAGTACTTTAATTTGTGTAATTTATTTCATCACCACTGCTTTCAAAGACATGTAATATTACCAATCTGCACTGGGTCTGCGTGATGAATTACAGCCAACTACCTCTCACAGAGAGGAGGCATGTAGTTAGTTATGCCACAGGCAACCAACGCGAAGAAAGAAAATTTGGTTCAAATAAATTGTATTAGATGGCGTGATAAGCTTCGATTCATTATTGTGTTTTGTGAAATATTAAGATTTTCTAGAGACGATCATGAAAAATGTATATTCTTGTATAATTAACTCTCCTAAGCACAAAATTAAGGGATACCTATTGGGCTCTTAATTCACATTTTAAAGATTATTTGAATGTATAATTTAAAATTGATTCCAATAGATGACACGGTTTTAAATTTCTGAGGCATCCACTCAGTTTTTTAAATTTGTTTTGTGACACATTTCGGTACAATAACACTGTAAAAACGTGCAAAAAATACTATAAAACAAATCGTATGTATAAAATATTTATTATCTTCTATTTATTTCTGTATATAAAAAAAGTATTCACGAACCGAGTAAACCCTTTTAATTGCAAGTCGCCGCTAACACCATCTATATCCGTGGAACGGAAGCAAACGCGATCGATGTTCTTAGACAAATTATCAGTTTAATCAGATGAAAAACGCTAGTTACGTCGGCACGGTTTCTTTGTATGGGATGAGATATCTGTATGCTAGAATTATATTATCTGTGTTAATACCCACCAGTGAAAAATAATAATGTTCGCTTCTGCATATAAGTATTAGACAAATTAATGCAAATAAATGTTGTACGAATTTCCTAAAATTGCTTTAATTATTTCTTAGAAGTCAAAACGCTATAAGGAATTCTTTGAGAAACGACCTCATACATTTCTGAGTAGTTAGGTAATTTTAAATACTTCAAACACGCGTACGAAATGTTCACAATCAGCTTATAGATGAATTAATATTTAAGTGGGGCTCACTTACAACAATTTTGATCTTTTTGCCGTGTTTTACGATAATGGTAGGGAACCCTTCGTGCGCGAGTCTTCGTGCGTTTTTCAATACCTATGTCTCGAACTTACGAAACTCAGATACAATAACACATAGGTTTTTTATCCAGATAAACTAGGCAAAATGATACCTTGGGATAATAAAACAATTTTCATTCAGGCGAAGCCGCGGGCGTAAGCTAGTACAAATATATATGCAAATTTTGAAGGAAAAATCATTCAAATAATAATTTCCATTTACCCTATATTATTTTCATCTCACCGTATAAACATTCCCATTCAATCATACCCCCGTTACATTCGACCTCATTCTCCTAGCATCATGAACACTCATTGTGCCAGTAACCAAGGCAGTTAGTGACGCGTGCAAGGGCGAGTGTTACTGGTGATCAAGTGACGTCACTAACGATGGTAACAGGGCTTGAGAAATTGTAGATTTATCTGGGAGAACGTATTTGGATGAAAAATAAAATATTCTTTACTGTTCAATATTTCTCATCTGTCTTCTTCAACTTGTACCACCTAATGCTGAGTCGCGTGTGTGTAAGTCTTCTCCCGTGCATGCCAGTTTATTCGGTCTTGTTGACTTCTTAATCGTACTTTGTAGATGTCACGGACCAAGTGATTTATCAGGCCACTATGTATAATGCCTGGGCATTATGAATCTAGTAAAGTCAAATCGGGCATGCTAATGAATACTGATTTCAATTTCTATATCACACTTTCTGGTCATTATGATGTTGCTACGTAACGGTTGGGCAATTCGATAATTATGGTCAATGAGTAAGTCCAAGAGCGAGCGAAGTAAGTTCGGGACTTTAGGGCACCCCGAAAAGTAGGTTACTTTAGACCCTGCAGACAGAATAAGGGCTCCGTCGACTTTATTGCTTAAAAAGTAATCGTACTATTCTATATTAAAACCAATGAGAACATTAAAATAATAAAAAAACATCTTTTTAGTACCCGGCCTAATAAGTGATGGGCATTATACAGAAAGCCCGGTCAATTTCATTATTTCAATAGTTTTTATCAAATTGCCTACTCATATTGGGCATTTCTCTAATTGCCCGGGCATTATGAATTATGCCGTATTAATCATTCAGTCCATAACATATATTTTGGAGAGGCTCGTGGCCAAATTAATTAGAGCCTCGCATAGGTCGATCATGCAATCAAGCAACTTTTGTCCCGGCCACAGAACAGAAAAAAAACGCCTTGGCTATGGTCCCGGCTGTAATTTCTAAATCCTTGATACGGGAAATCAGAGGCCCGTAAGCCTGACAACCAGTCTTGCCAAGGAGCTAATATAACGTCTTATTTGTCTTTCACTCTTTTTCATATTTTTCTGGAGGTCGCAATCGCTCCATGTAAAATATTGTCATTTTGCTGTATCCGGTTAAACTGGAAGCCGATCCAAATAGACTGATTAAATCTTATGAGTGCCTAAAATGTGGATCAACGCAAGACAAAATGGCGTTTTAATTGTTTCGTCAATTACGGCACTCAACCGGCTAAAGGCAAAATAGAGGTTATTCAAGGGATTAAATTTCCCCGCGACTTCCTTTCAGTAAATAGGAGAGAATTGACTTTTTTTCCTAGATAAAAGAAGCCATTGCACTCCTTTTGTAGCTTTCTTTTATTGAAAGAGGTTTCCTAATCGATCTTCCTGCCTATAGGCAGAATATGCCCTAACATAAACATTATAACTGGGATATTTACCATGTTTACTGTTCGATATAAATGAAATGATATTGTGAATATATCCTGATAGTATTAATAAAAGTTCTTTGTAGCTTTAAACAAGATAACTGAATCAACAAACTTTTTAGATTTTAATAATTATGTATATTCAAATAATAAGACGACTTCATAAAACGAAATAAGTTTTATTGCAAATGGAAACATATAAATATATATTTCTAGCATCGAACTGAATCAAATGAATAAATTAACCGATTCGCAGTAATCAGGTCCTTTGATTGCTGAATAAAATTTACCTTATAAAATTAAGCGTTATTGAACGCGACATTATTGAAACTACTAAAATACTTGATAACCATTACCAAGTTTCGTTATAACTGCATTCAACATAAATCATTGGCATAATAACCAAACATGATTGTATTGACAATTACTTTGTTTGATTTTATCAAGACAACTTGTTTGTTGCTTAATCAAGATAACTTTATTGTCACAATCATAATACTTTATGCGCTCGTATACAAACAAGTTCCTTGATAGCTGCAAAAAATTTTTTGATCAATGTTATCAAGATTTTTCTCAGTGTACTTCCATCTTTGGAGGTTTGCGGGTCTGGGTGTAAAGTCCCACAAATCTCATTTTGAAAAGGGAGGATCCTTCCGACCAGACGGGTGTTCTGTCTGGTCCGGGCAACCGCCCATCGGTTATTGTCAGTCTGTTGTATTTGTTCAAATCGCGTCGAAAACTTTACTTGCGCGATGCAGGATTTTTGTGAAGTCATTTCATGAGTTCGTGGGCGACGGCGTCGATGCCGCTACATAATCAAAGTACATCTAGAGATGATCTTCTAAAAGCTAACGAATAATTTCACCTATTTACGAGTATAATAATATACATATTAGTTTCCTAATGATATTAGTTGACATGACATAACCGATAACAATAACTTTTAGGTAAATCACGCCAAACTTTGATACCCATGTGGGTGTCATATTCAAGGCTAGCAGACGTACTCAATCACTACCCTGTGACCAAGTTTAGTTTCCGACACACCCCGTTATTTTGTGTAATGTGTTGACCAAACTACGAAATATAACAAAGGTTTGCCACCGTGTTGGCAAAAGAGACGACGATACCAAAACGGTTACTAACGAATTTGCTGGGCGTCAGACTCTCAGCGCTGATTTTCAGTTGGCACCCCGCAGTGATACTCGTACACGGACGAGGGTGGATAAAATAGTTTTTTTTTTTTAAATTTTGACATTTTAATTTATTTTGTAATATTTTAGAAAATGCAATAAAAACATGGGTTTACCACATGAAGGGTGTTTTTATCGATAAAATTAAGTGTATATAAGCGGTCTTAAAGTTGTACTACTAAAAGTCCGGACACATTGTGTATCCACCATTACACTATTTGTTGCGCGTATGTTTTAATATCTTAGTTTAAGTCGTTCACTTTTCTTTTCATCCTGTTCTCACACACGATTGTCTACATTTCTTATTCATTTTTCCTTTTCGTGGGTCTGCTGGTAGAAATTTCTTAAGAAATAAGCAGTGCCTTTGTCATTGAGGTATTAATGTACGCCTTGGTACTGTATTGCTTAACGCGGTTATTGAAGTATTCCTTAACATAACAAAACGTACCCTAAGTTTTTTAACATTCGAAAAGCCATAGTAAAACAATAAGAAGAAACACATTGTTTGATTGATTGAAAGCCTGTCATCTCACCGAGATATCGTGAAAGGCAATTGAGTGAATGTTTCAGTGCGTCGCGCGTCGTAAACTCTTTGGCGAGTGACGACGGATACATTTATGTTTATTGGTAATCTTCGTGATTGCTGGAGTGTGAAATAAACTTACTGAGGCGACCTAAGTGGTATTAAAGTTATACAGTCTGCCTCTGTCTGTATTGTGTTAGATGAAAATCTAGCAAAATGTCTCTGGTAAATTGTCTGGTCTACTTTTATATGACATGCAGACGACAGCACTGTTGCTGAGAGATACTTCTCCAACGCACGGGCTACCGGGCCACAGATCCAGTCTCTTCGTGAAGCCATGGTGGAGCGCTTGAACTTGTCCTTGCAGGCAGTCTCCGAATGGGGTGATGCCAATCTGGTCAAGTTTAATGCTACTAAAACCCAGGCGTGTCTTTTTTCCGCTAAAAAGAGCCAATTTCACCCGGCTCCAACTTTTCGTGATGTAACCGTGCCAATAACGGACCATCTTGAGCTTCTTGGCGTTACGTTGACATCGACTCTCAATTTTGGGCCTTACATTGAGGCTAAGGCTCAGCTGGCTTCCAAAAAGTTGGGGATCCTTGCGAAGGTGAGAAAGTACTTCACGCCGGAACAGCTGCTCAACTTGTATCAAGCGCAAGTTCGATCATGCATGGAGTACTGTTCTCACCTCTGGGACGGTTCTGCCAAATACCAGCTTGATGCACTAGAGTTGATCGAAAAGCGGGCCAAGAGACTTATCGGCAATGAGGCACTGGCCAAATCAAAGCTCCAGAGCCTTGAACATCGTCGCCGAGTTGCCAGCTTGTCGGTTTTTTATCGGTTACATTTCGGGGAGTGTGCGATGGAATTGCATGATTTAATTCCGCCCAGCCCGTTCCATCATCGGACAACCAGACGCACGGCGATGCGTCATCGGTACATGGTGGACATCCCACCCATACGCACAAAACGTTTTGGGGACACTTTTATTATGCGTACAGCTAAGGAGTGGAATTCCCTGCCGGAGTCTGTGTTTCCCGATAGCTACAATCTAGGGGTCTTTAAGTCAAGAGTGAATAGGTTACTTCTAGGCAAGCGTGCTCCACCGTCGACCACATCATCGCTTACCATCAGGTGAGATAGTGGTCAAGCGCGAGCCTATTTACAATAAAAAAAAAAAAAAAAAAAAAAAAAAAAAAAAAACGTTTGTGGTGTAAAGGTTGAGGAGCTAATAATAATAACAGTCGAACGAGTCACTCTTCGGGATTAGGCAACGTTTGCCGGTCGGTGCGTGGATGGGTGGCCATTATTGGGATACCGATATCCCTCCCTGCTTCGGAAAGCACATTAAGCCGTTGGTCTCGGCTGTCATTTGAAGGTCTTTGACTATCGTTACGGTGGTCAGAAGCCACAAACTATGACACCAGACTTTTTTTATATTACGTCTGAGTATATGGTACATTAAGATCTTAATATTAAACAGTTTGACATACACTAATGTTGCCGGTGTAGAAATATTAAAGTTAACCTACAAAATCAGTGTCCAAGTTCTAGGCCGCAACAATATAATTTTATTAAGTAGACTTGCCAAGAGGTATCGTGTTAACCAGTTACTGGGTTGTGGAGGTCAGATAGTTAGTTGCTACATGTAAAATACTGGCAACTGCTGAATCCGGATAGACTCGAAGTCGATCTTATAATGTTGGCAAAATCCTGGGAAGATATTTGGAGTAGGTACCTAACTATTTCATACTAAAAAAACTTTCATAAATCCATAACGTAACAACGTAATTCAACGTTAATCGACTATTTAACCTAACCGCTCACTGTATATGCCCTCGATTTGCTAGATCAACTGAAAAGCGAGCTCGCTTCGATTACATTCACTTTGTCCGGCTTCCGTTCAGTAATGCAGCTCAAATTTATGCACTGGTTTCAACTGCAATTTGATTTCATTTGGATACTTCGTAATTATTCATGTAATGAAAGTTGAATATTTTGGAATGTTGATAGATTCCTGATTTGTGAATTCAGAATTCGAAATTGAAAATCTGTGATTTGGCATTAAACAAGTTGAAGTTACGTTATTAGGGTGCTTTATACTGAAATCATATAAATAGGTGCCAGTTACCAAAGATTTGGTTGCTGGTTACAAAATATTGGGGCTTATGAACTATGTCATACTAGACCTAGCAACAAATCATCATCATCATTCATCATTTCAGGCGAAAGACGTCTACTGCTAGACATAGGCCTCCCCCAGGCGTCACCACATTGACCGATCCCGTGCGTCTCGCATCCAGCGCCTTCCCACAACCTTAACAAGGTCATCGGTCCACCTCGGTCGGATACCTAAGTCCAGCAGAGGACTGCAACAGTTTGATAGTGATACGTTTGATATATTTTTTTTTTCTAAATAATTAATTATCATTACGATATTTATGTTATTTTACATAAGGCAAATTCTTAAAACATAACTGCGTTTAGTGCACAATTTTATTTCGTTTATTTATTAAAATTTTATTGATATTTTTAATAAATCCGAAGTTCTAAAAATAGTAAACTTACATGAAAATAAATGGCTCAGTTGCCTTAATAAGTGGTATACATTCTATAACCGAACAACAACAAAAAATATGCTGTAAAAAATCTGCCGTTTACCAAATGTTTTATTAACTAAAGTTGGCTTAAGTTTGGATTTATAAAACTTTTTCGGACGTTTAATTGTTCAGTTAACCTAGATACGAGTAGCTATGTTCATTTTTAACTGGCTAACACAATGGACATAAGAAACAATGCCAGGACGAAAAGACTTCACGATCAGAATCCATATTTTACAAAAAAAACTAAGAAGGTTTCAAACGAGGATCAATTTAAAAAGCAATTGTTCGACGAAAGAAGTCGGAAACATTTTCACTTGAAAATGCTTCCGACTTCATTCGCGGCCTATAAGCCTTTCTTTTGTGAAGCCTTCAGAGGTAAAAGCCCATCACGAAACGCGGCTTTGAATTTTCTAACTGTATTTAAAGGTTCAAAGTATCTTTTTAGGATTATCAATATGCAATCTAAACATAGACCTTTATTAAGGGTCTACATCCGCTTTAGTGCCGTAAAACGATAACTTTCTAAAGCATACTCCTTAGTAACGGTTAGGTTAAAAGGTTTGAAAAAAATAATAATTTATAATTGTTTCATGTACTTTATTTTTTAAACATGGTTTTTTCGTATAACAAATAGTTTTGCTTTAAAAAAATAATTAGCAGCACGACATTTTTTGCAGCTTTTGGATACTCCTCCAAAACCACTTGGATGTTTAAAAATATATTTATACAGAAAAATTGATGGCTGGAATTTCTTCATAACTGACATAGCATATGTAAATCAAATAATATTTTGCAAATAAAACTGTTCAAAAGGAGGTTCAATATTGATATTTCAGCATCGAGCGGGCGCATGGCCAGTACTGCGTTTACATTGGGGTGTATATATCGCCGTAATGATGGATTTTAAGAATTTCCGTATCAAAACTTCTTCGCAAGCAAAACGACCTACAAAAAATAGTCTTTTTAAAACAAAAGTAGGGAATTGGTAAAGTTTACCCCACAAATACGAGATTTTTAAAGGAATTAATTTACTTAACGATATACCTACTTGTGACATTAGATTTACAGTCACGCTTCAATGGCGGATCGGATTTCGGATCAATACATATAATAAATCTGTGGAAAAGTCGTTTTTGTACTCCGAAAATACGTCCAAAAACCTGTTTGTCTGTTTGTGCACGCATCACATAAAATGTACGAAACCAATGTAGATATCTTTTATACATAAACATTGTGGGTATCTAGAAGTATTACTTAGTTTTTGTTTCATCGCAATCGGTTCTCTTTATCAAAAGATATATGAAGTTGTGTTCAAGAAGTAAAATATCACAAAACACGCAATTCAGATACTCGGACATTTGAAATCTGGTTGAAATCCATATTCGATATATTCGGCGTCGTGCATTAGACGTAATTTTTAAATGGCTTTGTTAAGATACTCCGCGGAAGAATGACCCTAGAAAAAAATTTGGTACCTTACAAATTGTAGGGTATTGGATAGGTCCCTAACCTACCTAGGTAGGACCCTAGAAAAAAATTTGTTAGGTACCAATTTTTGTTTATCACGAGCGAAGCAGCTGGCACGGCTAGTTATACATAAATATTTTGAATGCTTTTATGTGTCAATAGGCTCACTAGATTTTTTTATGTAAAAACTGTCCCAAGGGAACGTGTGTCCGAGATAACAAATATCCTATATCTTAATCCAGATTTCACCTCAAAAAATCGGTCAATCAGTATCACAGTTTGACCGATTTTTTGAGGTGATCAATATCACAGTTTCTTTGTCGTATTAACAATTTGATAAACAATGTTTTGTAACTCTCTACACAAACAAACAAGGACACACAATTTCGCGTGATTGATAAACAAACGAGAATACAGATTTGAATATATATTAGGATGATGTGATTTTTATATGACTCGAATTCAATTCATAAAACACATTTAAACGTATTGGATTGTTTTGTAACTCAATCAGTCTATATCGGCTGATTGAATTTGACTGGAATTTGGAGCTGAACTCGAATATCCTCCGAGTTTTTTATTTGGACGTTTACAAATCATTCAAAATCGATAAGATATTTAAATAAGATTTCCCTAACTATTCCATTTCGTGTTACAGCTGTAATTTTCTAATTGTGTTTCTCTGAAGTTTACCTTCAAATGTGGTGTATTGACTCGCCCGTATGTCAGATCTTTGCTCCCTTGGGGTAAAGATTATAATTACCCCTATTGCGAGGTAGGGGATCTAATTGCCCGGCAATTAAGATATTGGTTTCACGGTAGATCAGTTTAATAGTTGGCCTTCGGTCTATTTATCGGTTTGAAATTCAATGTAACTGAACAATACACATTTATTGCCCAAAAATATCATTTAATAAATGTGTCAACAGCAACAGACGATTAAAAAGTGAACGCTTTCCTTTATGATACAGACCATTGTAATTTAATAGTTCCCCTTACTATAATATACTGATTTACAAACAATTAAACCCAATTTCCCGCACCCTTTTACATGGAAATTAAACATATCATAACGGCGAAATGTTCTGTTAATTAACCTCTACCTAAAGCTTCGGGGAAAAAAGAGCGACAAATAATACCAAAAGACGAATTTTGATGTGTTATATTCTAAATTAATATTCTGTTTAAAATCGAAAGTTTTAAATAGAATATAATTATCTAAGCTAAGGTTTTACGAAAAAATGCTTAGTACTGTAGAGGCTTTCCACATAGGACAAGCAACCTGTTCGGCCGCTGACACCTAAAGCTGGCGACTTATATTTATTTTAAGTTTGGAAGGAAATCGAATACAGAATATTTGAAATATATCGAACGCGTGTAGTTTTTTGTTTAGCTAGGACTTCGGTAAAAGCCGCCTGAGGGCAGGCACGTTGTTGATTCAATACAAGTTAAAAGTAATTTCTGCTTATTATTTGAGCTCCCTGAGCTACACCCTCACAGTACTTACTCGATTAAAACATCCTCGTATGATCAGCCCTTTTTTTACGTGTAGCATGCTCATGCACCATGCACAATACTGCGCTACCACGGGGAGATAGCTTAGTTATGTGGGACTCCAACCCGATAAAACTCCACGGTGTCCGGCGGGAACACCGGTACGCGTTAGCACCGCAAACCCGCCGCGGCTGTCCGTCACCGGACCGTCGTCTGGGGAGTATCCCCCATCACCGGCGCACCAGAACACATTGTACGCCGTGACCACCCCAGGGACCAAACCAGCACATGGGTGCCGGACGACCCCTTTTATGGGAGCCTTGGTCCTCCTGTGACGGATCAGGTCAGTGGCCCCGCCTACCATTTCTCGGCCGCAGGGTTCAGGGAGAGCGGCCAACACTATACCGACACTCCTCCTCCCCTGCGGCCCCATTGCGTCCGCCATCAGTCGGCGGCGATGGCGACCCCGTCCAGGCCGCGGAAGGTAAGGAGAGTGGCACCGCAATACCGGCACTCCTCTCCCACCGCGGCCTCCTACCCTCAGCCGCGATGCCTCTCATGTGATATGGCGGCCCGCCTGAGTTGCGATGTCGCCTCTGTTGCGGCACCGCAACCTGCTTGTTGGCCGCTACGTAGTCGGGTTTTCGGCAAAAGGCCTAACGAGCGGCCTCTCCTCGGGTTCCTCTTAGCTTCACCGTGGATGACCAAGCCACGGCTACTGAGTCCCTTCGTCTCAACAATGCAGGTACGTACCGCTGGGGGAGGGGGGGTTTCTCAGCCTTACATTACATTAAAATAACTAAGAATACAATCTTCCTTAATAAGCCTTGCTTGCAAATAGCAACAGATGCAGAAACTAGGTTACCTGCTTTAATTCGTACGACTACGTAGTGGTAATATTCCCGACACAATGCGTGGCTTGAACGGTGCAAGCTTAGTCGTAGCCTTGTGGTGATTTTATGGAAATAGGAATTAACATTTAAATGTACAGGAAGTTATGGAGGACTTTATAGATACATTGGAACATTATTGTTTTAAATACTTGAGATATATTATTTATTAGCTTCTGCCAACGGCTTCGCCCGAAATAAAATGTCTATGTGCTATTCCAGACTATAATCAAATCTATATCTGTGCGGCAGTAGGATTCCTTTTTGAATTTTACCTGGTCCTTACTTAAGAATCAAACTGCTTGATAAACAACAATCAAAATTAATAATAATCGTGTTTCCCGAAATTAATATATCTAATATTAGTCCTTTGATTCGAACGAAAAGCTCGCTCCCAAATTCCCGTGGGAGCTTTACATTCTTAACCTTTTCATCGGCAAAATGTAGGCGTAAGTAAGGGTTGGCAAAAAAAATAGTACAGTGGTCAAGGCGGATTTTTGTGTCTCTGAAGTTAGCTGCAAGACCCTGCACAGTAGCTATTTTTGTGTCAATGTTGAAGTAGACGGACTCGCGCACGAAGGATTCCGTACCATTATCGCAAAAAACGGCGAATAATCACGTTTGTTGTATGGGGGCCCCACTTAAATAATAATTTTATTGTTTTTAGTATTTTGTGTTATAGCGGCAACAGAAATACATCTTTTGTGAAAATATCAACTATCTAGCTATCACGGTTCATGAGATACAACCTGGTGACAGACAGACAGACGGACCGTGGAGTAATAGGGGCCCGTTTTTACCCTTTGGGTACGGAACCCTAAAAAGAAGCCTATACGCTACTCCAGATTAAAATCTATCTTTGTGGCAAATATCATCCAGATCCGTTCAGCTGTGCCGGCGTGATTGTGTAACAGACATGCGTCCATCAAAATTTTCACTTTTGTATTATTCCTAAGAAATAAGATTTGTAACCCTAGTATAAGTACATACGCCTCTGCCATTTATTCACTTTCCAAATCTGAGCAAATAATTCTACAATCTTCGAATACAAATACATTATTATGCCTAGTTATAACAATAAACAATATATGTTAATAATATACAAGATATCGTAACATATTCCAATGAAAACAACAGTGTGCGCCCAGCGTTGTTTCTAACATATTGTATATGCTATGTGACGGTACCCGCCACAAGATAATATTGAGGATAACCGCGCCTATCGTACTTTTACGATGAAAATGATTTTGATATTTTTTCTACAAGAAAAACAAACCAACGCTCCGTCTCGCAGATAAGTTTTTTGTGCCGTTATAAAAAAAAATATAGAAAAACACTTAACGTCACATTAAAACATACCTACTCGTATAAATCCTTTTTTTGATGTAAAAAAAACCAAAATATATAAAAGAATACAAAAAGGCAAAATACTTGACTTGATTATTTAAATAAAAACAACCGCAGATTGATTGTATTTGCTATTTTATATTTTTGGTAAGAAAAAAACTTCCACAAATTTTACCTAGATTTGAGAGTATAACTCTGAACACACGTATACAAATAATATAACACGTACCTATCCACTACGCAGTTGCAACTGGTTAGATTCTGGCTTATGCATCCTGTTTAATTTGTGTATTTTATTTATGTTAGTGCATAAAAATAATGAAATATTATTATTATAAAACGAAGTTTTCATCCGTGGAATTTTAAAAGTTCAAACTATGACGTACTAGGTTATTTTTAACACAAAAATAAATGAAATTAAAAATTATACGTCAATTACTCGTCGGCGCTTTGCACCTGACGAAAGATCCGCTGTCTGTAGTACTGCTTTAATGCTGGATTATAGGCAGAAATAGCACCGTAATTCTCGCAAAAACACAGGCCGTTGTAAACCTACGGAACCTCTGACTCGGCAGGCTCACAAGGTACGGTAAAGCCGGAGTACGGCTTCTAATAACTGATATCAGTTTATTCTTGAAAAGTACGCTTAAATGATCTGCGCTGTATATGCAGGACGGCACTAATGCACACAAGAAGTCAAAGCAATTGTCTACGCCGGAAAGCAGCCCTTTTGCTTTATTCATGAACGCATCCTACGTCGGGAGACTCGCTGCAACTTCACGGTGGACTTCACTTAATATATTTTTCCGAACGAACCGCCATATTTTTCGTCGCGACACTTCACCTTTATTTTCTGTACACTGTTTAAGAATAAACTTATGAACCAGGGTCGATCATTCAATGTATCGCCTACAAAAATCAACAAAACTAAAAAAATAGGCTTATAGATTCATAAAAAAATAATATCTACGATGATTTTTCTGCAGTCACTTTTTCCATCAGATATTTTGACATACATTTTCTAGTCAATCGAAATTTAAAAAAATCGTATAATGTAACCTGCCATATTGTCAAATAAAAAAATGGTGTCATGGCAATAGGTCTTGTAGCGATCTGCTATACTTTGCATCATGCTCGATCACGATCATGGCAGATTTGTCCAGATGACCAACTAAAGTAAAAACTAAACAAACTAGTACTAAAGTACTACGTAAGTAAGACTTACTTTAATTTCGGAAGCCAGCAGTAACAAATTCAGAAACACCAACTTTCAAAATTAATGTTATATTGCACTTTTTAGTGTTTTTCCAGACAAAGAAAAATAATACTAGTTTTTTCTTTATGTAATTTCTTTCTTATAACATTAATAGGTATGATTAATTCCTGGCGCGAAAAACGTCTTCATCTTTCTTTTTTTTCCTAAAACTGCAGACAGCTGAACTTGACAGATAATTTGTCTTCTAAGTTTAAAAATAAACAGAAACCCTTTCAGCGCAGTGCTGCTATACAAAATAAATAATCCGCTTATGCATTTTAATACTGAACACGTCACTCCATCAGTTTTTTGCTGCATCAAAAACCGAACAAAAAGAAAACTTTCATCCATTGTTTTCAACTAGCTGCGTCTAGTTTGTGAAAAGTTTCCAATTTTCTAGGATATTTTTTTTTACGTTTTTCTTTATAGTGGTATTGGCTCTATCTCCCGTGTATCGTTGCCAAATTACATGTGCATCAGGTTGATAACTTTTCTGTGAAAACATAGCGAATAGAAGTTTTTTTAAGTCTGTCTTTGCTCTGTGACAGGTTTTAGTGCAACAAAATCTATGAATTTTCTACAGTCTCCGCCAGACTTGTACCAAGAAGTATAATTAGGTACATAACTTGAAAACATAATGTTTTGTTTATGGAGATATTTTGATAACTTTGGTATCAAATGAAATGTATAGGCGTAGAACCATTTTAACCGATTAAATCATGTAAATTGGTCACGCGTTTATGAGATATTAACTCATTACTGAATGCCAAGTGAAAGGGTCAAGAACGCCCCTTATCGCGATACATTTGATTGATCGTGTTAGCGACACTGCCATTACATTTTTTTTCGTATCGTTTTGAAATATCGGTAAACACTGGTAGACAGGTGTTAACGACTTTTATTTTTGGCGGTGACTTTAATCAACTAGCTTTGACCGGGCGGCTATGCTCTCAAGTTTTGTCGGGAAGCGTGCATTTTTCCTTTCAGTGTAACTTTCTAGCAGTGAATGAATTTTCCTTCCGCACTAGTAGTTCCGGGAATTACTTCCTACAACCAAATAATGTGGTAAAGTAAGTAGTATTCTTCTTCTTCTTAGCGTATCGATGATAAAATATATAAAGAATTGGTCTAGAATTCCGCTACGGTAACAACACCATTCGGTGACGCAGTCATAAGGCAGTCGTATTTTTTTATTATTGCTATGCTCGCGCTTGACCATTATCTCTAATAAATAAAATCATAAAGTTAAAATAATTAAAGACATATTTTTTTAATGATTTTATCTCTGTCTTTTATTTTTTTATAAACGTTGCCCCACACTAGGAATTTCTTCCTGTATCGTGGGTGCGTTTACAAACATATAAACTCACATACATAAACACCCCGAGCCGGAACAAATATCTGTAGGTCATTCAAATATTTGTTCCGTGCGGAGATCGAACCCGCGACACGCTGCGCAGCAGTCAATCGCTCAACCACTGCGCCAACTGTGCGCCCAAGTTAAATAGGTACTACAAATAAAAATAAACAAGACCAAGAAAAATAGCAACCCGTATCATTCCTGAAACGTAAATCCGACGATGTATATCACCGTATTACATATCAGCCCGAAATACACCATTATTACCGACGAGCCGACGACGCGGCGACGCATAGAGTTACAACCACAGAGCATGGTGATGCCTCGGTGGCCACTGCTAGAGGTGGCATTTTTATACGTGCGCTAATCCTGCCGATAAACGGCCTCGCAGTTTGGTCGGTTTGGATTTTAAGAACAAATGTATTTTTCAAAATAAACGATTTATTCATATTTTTTTATTTTATTTTTTATACAATTAGCATTCTCATGAAATAGTTTGGATGATTCCAACTATATTGGGTTCGGTTTCCACTTGTAGCTGAATATCAGAATTTTACATGGAGCCAACAGCAAGTCTGACGTTTAGAAACCAGTGGGAAACTGGGTAACATGATGGGGTATCGTGTTACCCGGTTTCCAGTTTTTGTTAAGACTGGGTGTCGACTGCCGGGGTTGACTACTCGTGATGGCTATTAAAAATCTTGAATTCATTGCCGTGACCAGCGACTTAACTTGCCTTACAAGGCATGGAGGGGTCTCGATTTGTAATATATCACCACACATATGTTATCCACCCAGTGGCGGCTTTAGGGGGGGGAGGGGTGGCGAACAGGGCAGTCACCCGGGGCCTCGTGCGACAACCCAAAAACTTACAATTGTTTTTTTTTTATTTCATTGTTACCAAACAGTTATTTGTAATCGAAACAATAATATAAAGTTGGCTCAGTATTTCATAGTGAAGTAATAAATAATAAGTGCCGGGATATTCATTTCTCACCTATCATCACTTCGTCACATACATTGCAAAAAGGATAAGGTCCGTGCAAATATAAGCCGCCCGCCTGGAGCCTCGCAGCCGTTAAGGCCGCCCCTGTATCCATCCACGAACCGACCAGGGCAAGCGTTGCTTAACCTTGAAAATCGATCTATTTCAGAAGTTGTGCGCTCAATTTAGTGTCGGCGCCACGAAATTTTAATAAGTTCTGCTGGTTCTAGACACTACTGGCGATTCCTTGCTCTACGGTGACAGACATTCGATATGAAAGAGAAACGATTTATTGGAGAAAATAAATTACGGAGGGACTTCAACGATAGTGTGAAGAATGTTTATTGAATACTCGCGTTTATGATAAAGATGAATTGAGTGTAATATGATCAACTTCTTGGGACAACGTTGTAATATGATTGTCTGTAGAATATGTCTCGAGAGGAGACTGTCTATATGATTACTGGCTGAACGAACACTGTATATTTTTTTACTTTTAAAGATTTTTTGACACTTTTTTTTTACTTTTAAAGATTTTTTGACACTTTTCTGTGAATACATTGTTAAAGAAGATTTATAAAAATTTCAGGCTGGGTTCATTGATTTGATAATGTTTTAATTGTTGGTGATGTTTCTTGTTAGAAGCGCAGAAATAAAAAGATGAGAATTCAGTACGATTTCTCACGAAAAAAAGGTAAAAAATTGTAGATTGTTTACCTAGGGAGCAAACAACTATTTTAAAGGCGAGAGTGTTTTTTGAATCCAGAGCAGAGCGAAGGATTCTAGAGTAGAATCCCGAGCGAGAGGTTCTTAAGTAGAATCCTGAGTTCAGCGAGGGATTCCAAGTACGTCATTCGACCTTAAAATAGTGTAGCTCCCGAGGTGGACACTCTACTTTTTATCACCCTCTATGAGAAAATAAGTAAGTGTAACTTATGAACAAGAGCGTTATGTTTATTTATTTACATAAAATTAAGAACCATACGACATAAAACAAAAATAATTATAGGCTAATGTTTATATTGGAACAATTATGGAAGTGCATCGTTACAATTTTATTAGTACGGATGGTTACAGTTGTAGATTTATTTACAGCTTGGGAATTAGAAATATTCTCAGATAATGGTGTCTCAGGATGTAGTTTTTGAGAAACTTGATTAAAACACTTTCACTTGAGGAAGACATTCTCATTCATAATTTTTTATAATTCTAAAATCTGACTTTGAAACAACTACGAACGAAGGCAGAATGCATTTAATTTCGCGTGTTGATAACTTTTTAAAACTTATTCTTTTAATTTGGCGCGCCTTCATTTTTTCAGCCAGTCGCTTATTCAATACATTGTACCCGTATGGTTTGTGATTCATCTCTTTGCTGATTGGAACATTTACTACCAATACCCACATTCCAAATTCAAATCACTTTTAGTCCCTAAGGGATTAATGGGCTTGATGATTTTTTTGTCCCTGTTTACGAGGAATAAACGTATTTTGAATAGATGTGATAAAAAGGTAATTTAAAGTGATTTGTCAAACTCTATTATATATATTTTCTTTCTTGAACTTGGGGAAATGCTCATGTCTGAGAAATTACAGATGGAACAGTTAGCAATAGCAATTAGCCCGACCCGGAGATATGAGCAGGAATAGTACCTATCCATACCCGTGCGAAGCCGGGGCGGGTCGCTAGTATAAGTTATCTATACTATACTATTATAAGTTTGTTTGAACACGCTAATCTCAGGAATTACTGGTTGGAATTGAAAAATATTTTTGTGTTGGATAGCTCATTTATCGAGGAAGGTTTTAGGCTATATAACATCACGATACGACCAATAGGAGCGGCCCATAAATAAAAATTTAGCAAAAACGGGAAAAAAATATTCCTTTTTGAGAGTTTCCGTTGCGTGCGCTGCGTAAACGGTTTAGATGGGTAGGTAGGTAGCCAGTTGACGGGAGCGAAGCCGCGTGGGACAGTTAGTAATTTATAAAGTTATTAGTAGAAGTACTAATTCTACGCAGGCGGAGCGGCAGGCGGCAGCTAGTAGTTAATAAATATCAATGGGACCGCACCCTAAGTAAACACAACCCGAAAAAGTCAGATTCAAATTGACACATGCTTTCATTAAATAGATATGTACCTAATGTTCAATCGAATGTAGGTAAACAAAGGAATCTATAAATAGATTAGTTTGTCGAACAGGAAGCGGATGTGACGAGCGATAGCGGAGCAAGGACGCCAACATGAATTGATTACGTCGTTGTCATCTTTGGTGAACGTGTAGTTAAATTATGGAACGTAGGTGCATAATGTATTAGGAATGTAGAAGGAAGTTCTGGCATTTTACCTGTGACTAACCCCTAAACTGTGATGAAATTGAATCTGGTGTTTAACAATAGAAAATCAATCATAAAATCGGTTCATAAACGACTATGTTATCCGCGAAAACACATAAAAAAAGAAAAACATATATAAGATCGAATTGAGAAGTCGGTTAAAAAATTATGACAACCAAACAATAGCCAACATATTTTTTCGTCAATGTCATAAACCTAATTGCTTCACACTTTTTCGCAAAAGCAAAAGTTTTCGCACGATTCCATAGCTTATTTACAAAAGATTCATGCCTTGAGAAAAATCGGTCCTAATCCGCAGGCTTATTACGTATCTTTTGCAAGAGCAAAACGATAGCGATTTTGGCGCAATAATTGCTCTTCCATACAGAAGCTTTAGATTTGTTGGCGGTTTTTTTTTTAAATAAGTGCTTTTGACAAACAGCGAGCGATTAGCAAACGATTATTAGGACCTACCATGCCTACACTGCAGGTAATGCCGACTTTTATGACATAAAGCGTTTGATCGCTATAGTTTTGCTCTTGCAAAAGATACGTAATAAGCCTGCCGAAATATTCCGAGTAATCTTTTTGAGAAGTACGAAAGTATTAAGTATGTTGTGTGTGTTTTCTAAAAGCGATCCTTGTCTGAATTTCTGGTTAGGTACGGGATCTGCGATTTTATGTAAATTATACATATTTTTAAGTTAATAATATATAATATGCTGCAACTATCACACAACGCCGTCTAGTCCCAAGCTAAGCAGAGCTTGTGTTATGGGTACTAGACAACTGATAAACATACTTATATATTTCTAAATACATACATATTATAGATAAATTACACCCAGACACAGAACAAATGATCATGGATTTACAAGAGTTTTCTAGCGTCTAGCCTATTTCAACCTTCATCTGGATGGGTTTAACAGTAACATTAACATTATGACCGGGATATTTACCATGTTTACTGTTCGTTTCGAGTTTCCGATATTTCGGTGCTGTTGCAAGCACCATGATCACGGATAAACTGAAGTTATTGCGGGTGGGTGTTTATGAGGTGAGGTGGTTTAACAGTGTAACGTGGTTGTATGAATTACCTAGCTTCTTCTCGCAGCTCCTGTGGCCTGTCTAACAAGAATCGCGCATTTTACCTGGCAAATAGTCAGTGATTGTTAGGCGCTGATAGTGTGGATAACTACCAGCCGCTCTATTCAGCTGTTCTTATTCAGAGTTTTTAACGTACTCGTGATAAGGTAAACGATCTCGTCAATTTTTATACAAAAAAGAAGTTTCTTCTTACTGTCACCAGACGGCGCTTATCCAGTTTGAATATAAATTTACGTTTACATTACTTACATTAACGCGCTATTGCCCGCAGCGTAAATGCGTAAGTGAATTCGGCAAAGCAAAGCGTTTTGACGCTATCAATCGAACAATCACATGCGAGATGAAAGACGCGATGTGGATTTCCGTCTGTGTGATTGGTCGATTGATGGCGGTCTAACGGTTTCACAAAGCTCGATTATCGGGATGTTAACGAAATCGACGAATAATCGCCGGTTAACTGCTGTGACCGGTTGAATGAATTTTCAACAGCCAATCACAGGCTCACAGCAGATAACGCGTGCTTAACAATTTGTCACATTAATTTAGTTTTGAGAAACCCGGTGAAAGCCCAAACCGTTTGGAAACCATGAAGACCTAGGAATAATTTACTTTAAACTCATTTCATTTATTATTGTTATTGTATTCATTAGGTCACGTGATGAGGAGGAGGGATGAAACGCATGTTACTAAAAGAGTTATGAATATACATGTGGATGGAGAGGGAGGGGAAGGCCAAAGAAAAGATGGATGGACTGTGTGAGGAGTGATATGAAAGAAAAGGTTGTCAGTGATAGCGTGACGGGGGACAGGACGGTATGGAAGAAGAAAATGTGTTGCGCCGACCACAAGTAACGTGAGATAAGGGCAGGAAGATGACACATGGTTTTTTTGTCTCACAAATAGTTTTGCTTTAAAAATATAATTAGCAACACGATATTTTTCGCAACTTTTGGATACTCCTCCAAAACGACTAAGATTTTTATTTTTTATTTTTTTTTACACATGAAATTGATGGCTGGAATTTCTTCATAACTGAAATAGCATATGTTAATCAAATAATATTTTGCAAACAAAACTGTTCAAAAGGAGGTTCAATATTGATATTTTGGCTCCGAGCGGGCGCACGGCCAGTACTGCGTTAACATTGGGGCGTATATATCGCCTTAAAATGTAGGCATGTATGTGTTGTGTGTGTGTAGGCAACTGAGTTGCCAAGTAAAGTATTTATTTATTTAGGTACCTACTTCTTTTGACAAGGTAAGCTTTTTCCCGCTGCTTGTAGATTTTAGGGTTCCGTACCCGAAGGGTCCAAACGGAGCCCTATTGCTGTCACTCACGTGTCCGTCTGTCTATCTCTCTTTTCATCTGCCGTAGTCTATCACAAAATTTTGTGCCGAAGAATTTTTTAACTTCCAATTGACTTATGAACTTTCAATTTGGTGATAATGTTTAATATTACGTATATTTTACAAATAACAAATACCAGTATATTTTAAATTTGTTACGGAACCCTAAATGAGCGAAGTCCGACACGCATGTGTTCGGTTTTTTTCTGACTGTGACAGTTTTTTCCATTGTTGAAAGAATTATTATAATCGGCTCATTACTTTCTTCTAGAGATTACGTAGCTCCAAAAAAAACTTAGACCTGTATCCCTAACTAGTTTGTTACCCGCGGTTTCGCTCCCGTGGTCTATTCTAGACGGATAGGCAAATTTTTAGGGTTCCATACTTCAAAAGGTAAAAAAAGGAACCCTTATAAGATCACCCTCTTGTCCGTCTGTCTGTGTGTCACAATGCCTTATTTTCTCAGGAACGGGTGGACTTAGCAAGTTGAAATTTATACCAGATACTGAGGTCTATATTCCCTATTAGGTGTATAAAAATCAAGGTCCTGAGACAAAAAAGATATGGCCTTCTTTTTTTTTTCTTGTATGGATATGGGCCATTTTTTTTTTCTTATATAGATATGGGCAAATTTATATTTTCGCGAAAACTTTTCAACTATTTTTATTTTTCGGAATTTTTCCTTTACTTGTGCTGTAACACCTTGCTTTGAACCAAAATTGACAATTCTAGGTCAACCGGAAGTACCCTATAGGTTTTGGGTCGAAAACCTATATGGTAGCTCCCGTTGACCTAGAATCACAAATTTGCCAAATATTAAAGTTTTATTATAAAGGAAAAATTCCAAAAAGTTGAAAAAAAAACTTTTTAACAAAAAAAAACCACCGACTTCCAAATAACAAAACTACAAAGTGAAAAATAACTTTATTTTTGGAAGTCGGTGTCCATAACGCAAAAGATATGGTAGGTACCTACGAAAGACACCGACTTCCAAAAATAAAGTTATTTTTCACTTTGTAGTTTTGTTATTTGGAAGTCGGTGGTTTTTTTTGTTAAAAAGGTTTTTATTTTTCACTTAGCAAGCAAGTTGTCTAGTAAGTTACCTTAACGCCAGAATAGATAACCCGAATATCATGAAACTTGAACATTACCGGTGAAATGAGAGATCTGCATACCCCTTAAAAGCGTACTGGCGTGATGTTATGTTATGAAATAGTATAAACAATAAACAGACATGCGATTGCAGAAATCCCGAGAGATTCGAATTTGAAAAAGAATTTTCAAAATCGGTCCACAACTGACGGAGATATCGGTGAACATACACAAAAAAAAAAAAAAAAAATTACAAGCACGAAGTCGAACATAGAACCTCCTCCTTTTTAGTAAGTCGGTTAAAAAGGGTGCCCCCATACATACATAGTTGACGCAACGTGGGTACGGGACCCTTCGTTCGCGAATCCGACTCGCACTTGGCTGGTTTTATTTGGTATAAAAAGTATCATATGTCATAGCGGTAGTATATAGCTTTCCCCATTAAAAATATATACTTAAACAGACACCTCTTAATGTTGGTTAAGATTAAATAAAATTAGATTTCTTATTCAAACGAATGTGTAGGTTGTTATATTGATCAAGCAATCACCAGTCTGACATTAGAATTGACGTTTTTCTTACAGAGACTTGATTAGACTTTCAGAAATCCTTCACCTTTTCCCACTACCATGGGTCAAGAGTGGGTGGCCAGTTATTTGCCCGCGATCTACCCACGAGTGTACTACGTTACAGTGGCGGCGGAAGGTGGGCAGCGGGGTGCCGGTTCGCCCCGGGTACCAGGCACCAAGGGGTGACAACGCGGTCGGGACAGTTGGATTGTGTACCTACGTGCGTTGCTCATGCGGCTAGCATGATGAGTAAGACGACGAGTGATCATATGGGCACTGGGAGGTATGCAAGGAGTTGTATTTGCACTCCGTTTATTTTATTGAATTCAATAAAATATACATAAACAATCCAAAAAAAATGTTAGTTCGCTTTTTAAGCAGTCGGGTTTTTAGATTTTTTGAATTAACTTTTTTATTTACAACTTTTTAGTTGTTTTTTTTTAAATTAGGTACATTTAAACATATAAGTGTTATATATTTTTGAAATCACCTCTTAAAACCCTTTACTTTGATACTCCACACGAAAGGTTAGGATGAAAAAAAAAATTAATCCCCCACAAAATGGCGCCCAAAATCCGCCATTTTTCTAATAACCAATCTTAATGCAGCCAGTGACACTCGCAGGGTTAAGACGAATCGATTGAAGTAACAATCGATCACATAGGAACAAACATACATACATACATAGACTGATAAACACATTACCCTCCTTCGGCAGTCGGGTAAAAGTCCGAGGCGAGTTGCTAACATTTTCGGGCGGCAGTTTCGGGTGACACAAAACATAATTGATTATAAAATGCACTGTTGGTTTTTGAATACATTCTAAGTTGATTTATGAAGGCATCTTAATCCGATTTTGAAATTTGGTATGGAGATAGTTTGAGACCCTGGGACCCCATAGTTTTTATTCCAGTAGTGCGTTCCCTTGCGATGATAAAACACTTTTAACGCGGGCTTTATATTTCATCGCAATGTAGGTCCTACCTAATGAAAACTTTCCAGGAAAAGAATGAAACTCTTCAAAAGTACGATGATCGACTTCTCAATTTGTTTTAAACGACATTTTTTTTTATCTTTTTTGACAGCTCTTTGATACAAATTTTTTAATTAGGTCAAAGTTACACGTGGAAGCGCAGCCAGAATTACCGCGAATGTAAGCCGACACTATTCAAATATCGAAAATTCTGTGAGCAGCCAGTGTCCATATTTGTTGACGCTCTGTTTGCTAACGAAAAGTTAACTAATGGCAGCGAGTTGTTTGATTTGATTAAAGAACTTTTTTTAAATATTGGCGATGTTTTAGTAAGGAAGTTTTGGTTTTACCAATTTTTTTTTTTACCTATCGCCTAGCTTGACTATGTTGATGCCAGCTTTCAGTTTTAAAACGTTGCAGCTGAATATTTCAGTATTTTAAAATACATTACATGGCAGTCGGTTAGATATGAATAGGTATATATCCGACCTCCACAACACAAAAACTGAGTGATAACGTTGCCTTTGGTATGACTAGTAGACAATCCGATTTTCGGACTTCTGACCACGCCGCTTTAGGAATGTCAAAGAACTACACATGATCTTATTGATCTATTTTATTGATCGATCTTGTGCCAATCCATCGGCGGCACCATCCATACAAGAGATCGCAGAAGATGCAACTCTGGTCAAAAATGAAAGGAAATCGTGTTTCACGGGGCATAATTCAATGCGATTCATGTCTGGCAACCCGGGCAGTCACCCTTCCTCAGCCTCTCTAACAATACATCTGCCATGTCAGTCATACCGGATTCAGCTGAGCATTAGTGTTTTACGTGGAGCGCGAGCGAATCTGACCACAACCAACATTTTATTTTATCCTTATCAATCGGCCTATCCTTTTCCCAACTATGTAAACTTCGGCTTCCAGTCTAACCGGATCCAGCGGAGTGCCAGTATTTTACATGGAGCGACTGCCAATCTGACCTCCACAACCCAGTAACTGGGTAACACGGTACCCCTTGGCAAGACTGGTGTCAGATCTCAAGCTTCTGACTACCCGTAACGACTGTCAAAGATCTTCAAATGACAACCGGTACCAACGGCTAAACGTGCTTGCCGAGGCACACAGGAAACTCGGTATGTTGAAAATAGTCACCCATCCATGGACCGACCTTATCAAGCGTTGCTTAACCCTGAAGATCGACCCATGCGGCTGATATTATTTAGCCACGGGCTCCGCCTCTCAGCCTCTCTAACATCTACTTAAAGTCAATAAAACCAATCACAGCAGAGTTTAAAACGAAAAATCACAATGTTTTCACCAAAGGGGTCGACAGAAGTAAATCGTATAAAATCAAGCAAGGCTAATGTGTAGCGCGGTTGTGGCGTTAGAGAGGGCGACCATAGTAGATTGTGCACCAAGGGATAAAGCAGCGGCAAATAGAATCCCGAGCGCAACGAAGGACTCGAGAGTCTTGAGTGAAGCGAGGGGTTCAAGCTGCCCAAGACGAAGACCAGCAACCTTATAGCGTAATGAATTCGGCAGGGCAAAGGGCAAAGAGTATGAACATTCCATCACAAAGACGGAAATCCACATCACGTCTTTCATCTCGCCAAGTTTGATGCTTATTGTAGATTTGAGCATAGAATAAATGCACCATAGGCTGCTGGACTTTGAGGAGAGCTCGTGGCTAAATAACAGCCGCACGGTTCGATCTTCAAGGTTAAGCAATGTTTGACGAGATCAGACCGTGGATGGGTGACCATTTCAACATACCGAGATTCCTCCGTGCCTCGGAAAGCATGTTAAGCCGTTGGTCCCGGCTGTCATTTGAAGATCTTTGACAGCCGTTACGGGTAGTCAGAAGCCTGAGATCTGACACCAGTCTTGCCAAGAGGTATCGTGTTACCCAGTTACTGGGTTCTGGAAGTCAGATAGGCAGTCGTTCCAAATAAAACACTGGTATTCAGCTGAATCCGGTTAGACTGGAAACCGACCCCACATAGTTAGAAAAAAGCTAAGCAGAAAGAAAGGCTGCTTGACTTTCGAGTTTCTGCTAAATGTTGGAAATAAACTAAAAGGACGGCTTCCGACACTTTCATTAAATTTCGACAGTAAACATATTCGCGAGCTGGCTGACCAAAACCAAATGTATCCTCCGACTGCACGGCATGATTTTCTTGTTTTTTACGTCTTCTTCGCTTCTTAAGCAGTGGAATTTAAGTCAAATATATTTATTTCAACTAGGTCACTAAGCGGCACTTTTGAACGTCAACAATGAAAATTTACAAGTAATAAAAAAAAATTCTGCCGTGCATTCGAAAAAGTAGCTTATATAAAAGTAGCGTAATTAAATTTTTTCTTCTTTTTTTGAGTTCTGCTTATGGTGGCCAGTTTGATTTTCAAATAAACCTCTTTAAAATGCCCTATTGACATTTTTTTACTTAGAGTTTACCACGACTTTCCACACGAATTTGTCGTTCCAAATTCAAATCACTTTATTCCCTTGGGAGTTTCATACAAGTTTTCCTCCCTCGGGAGATAATGCTTTAATTTACGTTTAGATTGCATGATAAGTATTTGGACAATGTCCAATATATATTAGTCTATGACATTGTCGAGCAGGTGGTGAGAAAAATATCTTACTACTTTAATGTCTAAGGTGCAGTGTTGTATTTGCACAGATGAAAAATAATAAAAGTTAATAGGTATCTTGTTTGCTTTTAAAGCTATGAATTTGACTCCATTTTGGAGAAAAGGCGATTAACAATCCTATACCTACCTTATGGCTTTGACTCGGTATCCTACTAGTCTTTCTACCTACTAACTATACTTGTGACAGATAAATGCAATCACCAATCATTTTGCCAAGCATGGTGATTGAGATGATTTTCTCTAATCGATTGGTCCCAAGCTTATTAAGAGCTTAGGTAAGTATTTGGTATCGGTAAGAACTAGCAAATGTGACATGACACACAGTTCGATATTTCAGTTTTGCTAGTCTAAATTGCGTCCCACTGATGGGCAAAGGCTTTGTCAGTCTCTTTGTTGTGGGCCTCTAAATTTTGTTCTAACTAAATGTATTTACTTAATTTCAAACTGTAAGGCGATCTCTGACCGAGTTTACTCCACAAACATGATAAAGAAAGGTAGGATATAATATTCATTAAAAAAAATCTTTTTCACAAAAAATAAACCAACTTCAAAAGCAAAACACTAAAAAGTGCAAAATAACTTTCGTTCGTCGGTGTCTTTGGTTCCTACCTCTTGTTTTTATAATTTTTCGACACCGACTTATTTTTATTTCTCTTTTTTTAGTTTTAGTACACCATCACTAAAAATGAGCAATTTCTATAGTACGGTATCTAAAGGATTGACAAAATGCCCATAATAACTCAATTTACACATTCGTGCTCTTTGTCGCTAAGGAGTTCGGTTGTGTGCACCATATCATGAAACTACCAGACCAATTTTGATGAAACTTGCATTATTCCCTAAGTTGAGAGATAAACTATCCGACATAAAAAAGTGATCACGAACCGATAAGTAGTTTCGGTGAAATGCTTGGACCAACATACATACATACAAACATACATACACTTATGAAAATTGGCACACGTGTTAAGAAGCCCACATAGAATAACATATGTGAATATTGTGCAGTTCCAACTATATTACATACTTACGGGTCGAATTGACCTACTTCTTTTTTTTGAAGTCGATAATATGTTCTAGAAATCTAAAAGATCAGCACAGGACAAGATCCAGCTAATTCTAACTAATCTTTCAAACTAATAACTAATTTATAGACATTGATTAAGAAACTTAGCTCATTATTACGGTTTGAAGTTAGCAATGACTTCGGTCGGCCAAGTGAAAGCGCTTGCCTTTAGTAACTTTACTCAATTAAAAGCCGCAACTTCCACTCCGAGACAAGTTTAATTATTTTTCAACGGCTCTATAATAATGTCAACCTGCATAATGTCAGTTTGATTATTTATCTCTGGCACAATAATAACATCAGCCTGTATAATGTCAGTTTTATTATTTATCTCTGGTACGGTAATAACATCAACCTGTATAATGTCAGTTTTATTTTTCACCGGTACAATAATACAGCCTGAATAACGTCAAACTGTAATCTGTTATTATTTTGTTTAATTTTAAAATTAACGTTGTCCACACTAGGAAATTTTCCTGTATCGTGGATGCGTTTACATAAATATAAATTCATGTACACAAACACCCAGTGCCGCTACAACTATCTGTAGTTCATACAAATATTTGTTGCGTGCGGGAACCGAACCTGCGACACGCGGCGCAGCAGTCAACTGCTCAAACGTGCGCCCTATTAGTTATATTATGATCGATTGATGTGACATACGCAAATCTTCTACCAACCCATATTGGGCCCACATGGTTGTTTACAGCCCACTTCCTCTGTCAGAGAGCGGTCTATGTCCCAGCAGAGAAAAGGTTATACCACAGATAATATAACACTACAGTAGTTATACATAAGCTAGTTATGGGCATAGCCAAGGGACTAAGTATGTTTACAGCTGGATAAATACTTCTGTTTTTGATATGAAGCGAAAATCTGCACCTTGTAATATTTATTATTATTATGGCCGAGGTGGCTCAGGTAAAGAAAACTTGAAAGGTTTTTGGGGAGGGCTTTGCCCAGCAGTGGAACAGTATAGGCTAATATAAAAAATAACTTTATGTAATTACAAACAAATTATGATAAACTTTTAGTCTTACAGCATAAAAAACAAAATCGCTTAACAAATAGTTATAAATATACTAACGCTAACATTTTAAAGATTAAATTTGCGTATTGTTCATCGAGTAGCGCTAGTCTGATAAACTCATACAAATGAAATAATCCTTAATGTTACAGGCGGAGGGTTCAAATTTGTTCGTTTTTATGGTAGTTCAGGTAACAGCTATTACCGACTGTACAAAGGCGGAGTTAATGCCTTAGGCATTTTCTAAATTTCTTCCAGTCGACCATTAAAACAAAATATCTAGGTAATATCTCAAGTTAGCAGAGTTATATCTATAATAACATTACAAGTGTTTATATACTCATGACAGGCAGGCACCTGAAAGCTTTATCAGTAGGAAGGTGGATACCTATATATCTACCTATCTTACTTTCACACAATATGTCCGTTGGTGACGTCACTTGTTATCCCACGTGTTATTAGACAGGTACCTAAACAATATTCGGTCATAATTTAGTCAAACACTGAAGAGCAATGAGGGCATAATGGCCACATCAGCCTGTAACCGTCCCACAGCTAATTCCCTTCTGATAAAGAGAAGGCAGAAGTAGGCGGGTCGACAGTTACATTAGGTATATTAATTTCAAGTCAAATCGTAAATTTCCTGAATATGTTTCCCACAGGCATATTACAAAACTAGAAATAAATGTGTCTGAAAGGTTTGCTCTACCGAGGTTTCGAATCTAGGACTTCAGGACAACGCGCTCCAACATAACAGAATATCATCCATTCGTACTTACCTAAGTAAGTGTCTAGCCTAGCTAGGTAGGTGCTACATAAGTACAACATATAATCACACATTTAATTTAAAAAAATATTAGATATCAAGATTAATCCAACTTCATGACATTTACATGTGAGTCAAATGAAAAACACTAAATTGAACAAACAAAGAAATCTTCCAGGAATTATAAACCCTTATCATTTTGTCTTTGTACCCTACAGGAATCCTAACTCCTCAGAGAGAATTTTTAATAAAACTTCACACAAAGGGCTCAACCTCAGCTGACCAGCTTTCTTTTCAGGAAAATGTTCACGGTTCAGGTAGGAAGGTATTTATTTGTACATTTTACGTCCTATCTGTATTTAATTGAAGTCCTTGGATCAAAGGAAAATGTATTTTTAGCTACTCACCAAAATAATGTAGTCAATTTAAAACTTATCAGACTTCCCAACTTTCAATCAAGGAAAATCGTGAAACATTTTTAGGGTCAACGCAAAACATTTTTGAAGGTAAACAGGCTATTTAAAAAAAACACGATTAAATAGCCAGAATTTGCCAGAAATAAAAATCCATAGCGCGTAAAACGTTAATTAACATCAAAGGGACGCCAAAACTCCAAAATATAAACAAAACACTACAGCTGTTCACAAAAGTTTTATAAAATTACTTACTTGGCTCTCAACGAAAGTTGCCGATCATTCGGACACACATACTTATTGGCTTTACTTTGAAAATTCATTGCACAAAATTATAAAAAAAACAACGATAAAAAAATATTTAAAAATGTTCGAGAGGCGCGGGAAAGTAGCGCCGCGCGTTCGCGCCTGTTGATACCGTTCAACTGTTGCTTCGCGCGTGGCGGTCCATAATAATCGATATTTTAACAACGCTCTTGAAAACTAACAATATGTTGCGAGCAGCGACATTCTTTTATCAGTGTGATAAACATGGCCATGTAAATACAATGCTCACATGTTATGTGGTTGTGATGGGTGTTGCGCAAAGTATAATTAAGAGTTTTATGAGTTTTTGAGCTGGATTTTAAGAAAATTAGTTGACTATTCATTTCAAAAGTTAATATCCATGCATTTAAGTTGAATATCAAAAAAGATACTGAAGTACCTTTCATATGTAATGGAATCTAAAAAATAACATAAATTTGTAACAAAAGTAACCCCATTTTCATTCGACCATTTAAAAATTTGAACATCGGATAATTCGGATATGACGTTAATTTAGAGGGGAGTACACACGTATCGCGGTGATACCAGCACAATATTATTTGTAATTTGAAACCCAAATATAACTTTGAAATAACCTACTTACTGACAGTTCATAGTACTATTTTGCTAAAGAGATTACTATAAATTTATTTGAACGGAAGCCAGTACATCCCAAACGATTTGATTGATTTTGTTTCCACTGTTCAGTGTATCCAAACATAGAAAGAGAACTGAATATACCTCTGTCTCGTTTACTCTTAATACAGTAGTGATGTGCAAGGGAAAACATAACTATAAATTCAAAAACGTTTAAAATAACGAATTAATATTACTTCGAAAACCGTATAAATTTTCAAATTGCTTGTATTGTTATGTTTTAAATGGCCATTTTGTTTATTTTATGAACATTAATCTTTCTTGGTAAAAGTGCAGACAGATGATGATGATTAATCTTTTTGCCCTTTTCTCATGTTTCTTGTGGTCAGAAAAACACACACAATAACCGATTTTTAACCACACTGTTTCAAACAATTTCTCTCATAAATTATTCGTTATTTATTTATTTAGAGCTTTACTGTTGGTACACCAAGTTAAAAGCTAGAAAAGGAAACTTAAAATTAAAATACAGACTACGGGCGGCCTTATCACATACCGCGATTTCTTGCAGCAATGTCCTGGCAACCTGGAATGTCCCATTCCAGGTTGCCTGCCAGATTCCCGTTCATTAATTACGTGAGGGGTTTAGCATAAATCACGAAATATCACAAGGGGCGTGAGGGGTGTAGTAAGATATCACGTGTATTTATTTTTTTCGTCAGACGCGCGATTTCTAAACCGAAAAGCGGCGCGTAGTGTAATTGCGAGTGTAATATTATTTTTATGACAGTCAAAAACAATCTGCAACCTTTCTGTGTAGATATTTTTGGTCCTTAATTTCAGAATAAAATTAGATTATACTTTATACCTGTATTTAAAGATAATATTAAAAAAAAAATAAGTTTCTTTGTGGGTACTAAAAACACGTGATTTTGGATGGGGGCGGGGCCAGGATTAGTCTTAAACCTCACCACGTATCACTAACTTTTGACATTATATTTTATTATTACTTATTTACACTTGATAACTTGTGATGTTTTTTTATTATTTTTATTTTGTAAGCATTTGACATGGTATAATTAGTAAATTTTGACATTTCATTCATACATTTATTGTTGTATAAAAATTACCTATTTTCATCTAAATTAATTTATAATATTGTACGTCTCAAACGTCGCGCGCACTTTGATTTTATAGGTTAATGTTAATATTTCTACACCGGTAACGGTAGTGTATGTGAAACTCTTTAATATTAAGATCTTGTATGTACCATTTACTCAGAAATAAATAAATCTTTATCTTTATCTTTAAGGGGTAGGGGGTGTAACACATAAAATTTCGAATATTTACTTTAAATATACAATAATATTATAATAGATACACAAATACATAGATTTTATGTAATACATACTCCAATATAGGCAATGAAAGTAAATGTTGACTAACGATAATCACAGTGAAAGGTAATGTTTTTTTACGAGTCTTTTAAATAAAGGCAACTGGGTGCGTTGGGTCGGGCAATGCATTCCACAGACGAGGAGCTTGGATAGTAAAATATTTATCCAAGAAAATAGTGGAATGCATTGGCATTTTAAGTTGCAAATTATAACTATAATTTCGTGTGGGAATCCTTGAGGTAAAGAGGGGTGGAAGGAGTAAGGAGCACATTATACAGAAGAGAAAGACTATGAGCATTCCGGCGAATGCGAATGGCAACCACTTGAGCTTCACACGGAAATCGGAGACATGGTTATATTTTCGCAAACCGAAAGTGAACCTTATACAAAAATTTTGAAGCTGCTCAAGTTTATCGAGTTGTTCTTGATTATCGACCGACGTAGAGGCAAACAGAGGAGTCCAATCACATATCAAATTTCTGAATAGAAATAAATAATTCTGAAAATTCGTTCTGAATAGTATATCTACTATTATTCTTACATGAATAGTGAAGATTTTGAATGCATAAAGCTATTCTCACTTTATTAATGTGTTATATACAGATAAATAAATAATTTTGGAACAACAATATAAAAATAAAGTTTAAAACATCGACTAACAAAACGTTGTCGTTATTATGGCAAATACTAAAACCGCTAAAACGTGTTGAACTGCTCTACACTAGTGAATTTGACATTTCACTTTTTCAGTAATGAATGATGGCGCACTTGCGAAAGGTGTTTAGTTTACTGTAACTTTTATTTTTATGTGGTGCCGTGAAGTGAAAACCAAGTGATTTTAATGCCGTACCGCAGGCGCTTCTCCGCCAAGATGCCAGATTTCGACGACGAAGTCACCGTCGTCGATGTTTACGACCTGGCATCGGACATTGGCAAAGAATGCGAGATAATTATCGAAAAATACGGCCCTGACGCCGTTACAGCGCTGCTGCCGAAGGTGATTAACGCGCTGGAGCTGCTGGAGAATCTGGCGGTGAGGAACGAGAAGGAGAACCAAGCCCTGCAGGAGTTGACGGCGAAGATTTCTCAGTTGGAGAACGACAAGATTGAAAAGGCTGAATACAGACAGCGATTCGAGAAGGTAGGTGGTAGAGGTCACTGTTAGGCAAATAGGTGTTATTAGTTGCTTTAGTGCGTGTTGTGCACCGAATACACGAAACATTGATGTTTCGTCACCAGCGAGTGCATCGTCTTCGTTGCAACAGAACCATTCGGGCGATGGTATTGCGCGAGCGTGTCCACTGTTCACGTCTAAACGATAATTGGCCTCTAGTATACCCATTTTTTGTGAGTACACATAGTTTTAAATTTCTTTTCATATTTAGAACCTCATTCGGTGTTTGACTGGCTTCTCACCAGCCAGTCTTGTTTCTCTTTTATATAATTGATTTAAAAAGTTGTTAGGCATCCTATTTGTTGGTTTACTGGTTAAAACTTATTATAAAGAGTGTAAAAAGGAATTTAGAGATGATCAAAATGATGTAATAGTATCTGTCTATTCAAATAGTTTAATGCTATCATTATGTAAATAAAGTACAACATTGTTAATTTACTATGTTGTTAACTACTATTAGCTTGCTTTGAAAGATTCTTATCCTTCCTTTTTTTTGCACAAATGCGACCGTAGAGAGACTCGAATCATGAAAATGATCATTCTTGCATCAATGTTGACTCAATAAATAGGTATGTATTTTATTGTTTTTTAAATGTCCACTATAAAAGTAAGTTAAACAAAATTACTCAAAATACTAAATGAAGTATCTACCATGTGGTATTTTTGCTGTTTGTATATCTTTCGACAAACCAAGATGCAGTATGCCAAGCATTTGAATTCCTAAGCATTTATTTAATGATGAGTACTAGGCTTGCTAGCTTGAATTTCAATGAGATATGGCTAGAATGTCCAATCTCAGTGGCCGCAACCTCATAAAAGTCAGATATTGTCCCAAGGAAATATACTCTGCACATCCTTAAGCACATGTCATAGAAAATGCAAAAGCCATTCAGTACGCTTTTAATAGATACCTAAATACCTAGGTATATAAAAAGTATTGTAAGTTCTCCAAAGTCCGATCTATCTCTGTTCCAAAATTCCTCAGAATTGGTTCACTCGTTTATGCTAACAGACATCGCATTTAAATATTAGTTTGGATTGAAGACAAAAAGGATTGAACTAACAAACTACCAACCTAAATTCTTTTTTCTTATTTTTAAATATTGCACCACTCTAGGAATTTCTTCCTGTATCGTGGGTGCTTTTACAAACATTTGAACTCACATATGTAAGACACCCAGATCCGGAACAAATAGGTATCTGTAGGCCATACAAATATTTGTTCCATGCTGGAATCAAACTCGTGCACGCAGCGCAGCAGCCGACCAACCATTAGGCCAACTGTGTAAAATAAATTTAGAACCATATTCGGTATCAGACTTTCTTTGCCTATAGTTAATGGCCACAACAATATCTGAGGAATATCTAACGGTACTTGTAAAGTGGTAATTACTTTGCTGATGACTAATACAAAATTATTTTATAATGTCTGTCAACAATAGACCAGTTAATAAATTTTGTTTTAGTAATAAAACACTATTTAGAAACATTTATGTTCAACCCACAAAATTATGTTTTTATGTTGATTCCCTCTCACAGAGAGGAGGCCTGTGTCCCAGCAGTGGGAACATTAATAGGCTGATGATGTGATGTGATGTGATGTTCAACCCCAGCTCGACATTGCACACTGCTGAGCATATTCTTTTTTGTACCAATCCTCATGCTTCAGTGCCAACTTCATCCAGGTTCTAGGAGGTTCTGCCTGCGATTGCAACATTAAATGATAGCAGAGTCTCTTAAATCTACACAGGAAAAACATGACCAAAAATTAATCTTGGTCAACAAATTCTTAATCACTAACTTTATGTAAGTTCTATGATTTATTTTCTGTCATTTGATTATTAAAAACCTGATTGTTATGTGAATCAGCTTAGCTTCATAATATGAGATAATAGAGCCGGTTTGTTGATGTCAGGATTGTAAAGGAGTTTTTTTTTATAACATTTTAATTTTAAAATCTAGTTTTAAACTAAGTCCTGATTTATGAATTTTAAGTTCATTTATGAAACTCTACTTTAGCCCGAAAACCTGTCAAACTTTGGCACTACTAGGGACTAGGGTTTGACACATTCTTAATACTGAACTGGCCCTTAGTGCGACCCTCATAGTGAACAAGTTTTATTAATAATATTAAATAAATATATTATTTTCACTGACCCATTTTGTCCCCTGGGAAAAGGTCTCCATCGCACTCCTTTCACACTTCACAGTGTGTTTCCTTTTCTGGCCTGGCCTGTCTCTGGTAAACGCCTGTAATACTCTCAACTCATTGTAAATAATCTTCCTCATTATTACTATGTATTTTTTGGATAGTACCCAGAATGATTGGTTTATTTTGTAAAAAACACAGTGGCAGGTCAATAAAATTAACAAAATCAATTTGCCTTTTCCTAAGTTGGGTCGGCTTCAAGTCTAACCAAATGCAGCTGAGTACCAGTAATTTACATAGATCTATCTGAACCTCTCTGTGCAGAGCGTGCATGGAGGCTGAGGAAACTGTCGCGCACAAGCTCTTTGAATGCACCGGTGTCACCCAGATTAGAGTACAAACCCTCGGGTCATTCAGTTCTTACACAGATGTTCTGAGCACACCAGGAGCTTTAATTAACTTCTGGAGGGAGGTGGGCTGGTTGGAATAACCATCAAACAGCCGACATGGCTCACGCACAATGCTCTACAGAAGGACTAAATGCGGAAACCAAACCCTGTAACATAGACCATAATGTATTCGACCCCCACAAGCCAGTAAATGGGTAAAACGGTACTCTCTCGCAATACTGGACAGCAAAATAAACAAAACTTTAAAATTACAATTACCCACAAAAAGAAAGCAAAAAAATAATTTCAAATAAAGAATAACTTGGCTACTTCCTGAGAGCACCAATAGGAAGGCATAATCTAAAAATTAAATCTAATAATATTACATAAGGTGTGACTGGACACGATAATGGATAATTGTGTTTCAAGTAGTTATTAAATATAAGTGAAAGTCAACTGTTAAGCTCGGCTAGTGAAAGCTTGGATGGCAGGTGATTATGAGTAAAAGTATTTGTAAGTAAGCTTCTTTCTTAAAGGCTCGGCCACACTGCGGTTTCCGTCGCATGATACACATATCCCGCAAGTAGTAATTGCCCGCGGCTCCTCTCGCAAGGTAATTAGTACTTCCCTCAATATCTGTAACTTGCTGTCCCACGCGGCTTTGCTCCCGTCAACTGGCTACCTACCTACCCTACCTACACTACATACATGATTTTTGCGAAACTTTAACCGCTTACGCAGCGCACGCGACGGAAGCTCTCAAAAAAGAATAATTTTGCCCGTATTTGCAACATTTTTCATTTGTGCTCCGCACCTATTGGTCGTAGCGTGATGTTATATAGCCTATAATCTTCCTCGATAAATGGACTATCCAACACAAAATTCGAATTTTTGAATTCCAACCAGTAGTTCCTGAGATTAGCGTGTTCAAACAAACAAACAAACTCTTCAGCTTTATAATATTAGTATAGATTTATAGCCTTTGTGGCATACATTTTGCGACGCCGTATGGCACAAAGTTTTGTATGAAATACGCGGCTTAAAAAAGGCCACTCATCATTATCATAATTTCAGCCGAAAGACGTCCACTGCTGAACATAGGCCACCCCTAAGTTTCGCCACATCGACCGATCCCGTGCATATCAAAGGCCAATCGTAACTCACAAAATTACGTTCGTTGGGTCTCAAAATTAAAATTATGGACTGGGTAAAGTTGGAAATTTTATTCTGGTGACATGTGCCGAAAGCCGCAAGGATAATTAGGGTCTTCGAAGTATACACTGTAATAATTAATGTCCAAATATTTGACAAGGGCAAGAAGTTTATGAATGTTCAAACATTTGCGATGTTGAACATGATGATTTCGGACAAGCACTTAGCGCTAATACATCATAATAATTCTCCAGATATTTATTAGATTTTGCAGAGAACTTTCCAAAGGTGCAGTTAAGTGGAATTGCAACCAATCACATTATGGCCGGTCTGAGAACTCATTTGTAAGCCTACTTTCTTAGCTAGGAATGTTATGGCCTTCGTGGTTGTGCGACCACATATTTTACAAATTTGTATGATTTGGTAATTGAACTAGTAAGCTTTAATCCCCAAAAGAATTTACCTACTTATTATGCCCAAATTCGTTAAATGAAGGCAATTAATACTAGATCCATTAGGAGAGTACTAAAGTCCATTATAAATGGACTACTGAATAGGTCGCTTCCACAGAATTTGTACAAGTGTTCCGTATATAAATAAATTTGTGGCGTTTTGGCGAATGAACTCCGCATCCCGAAACTTCCTTCCATAGAAGCTGAGTATTTGATGCAACCGTTATTCACATAACTTTTGGATCATGGCGAGGCTCATTCTCAACTCAAATCTTTTCTCTGCCTTGAAGGCCAGTGTTCATTCCGGTTCTCAAGAGTTGCATTGAAAATATTCTGCCAGGCTTGTTTGTCCCTTTCAAAGTTTCACCTACCATATCATGAACTATTTAATTTTCCATCGCAACAAAAAACGCCCACATTTAATAGTTTTCTCATAGCCATTTATGCTAATGAAGACGAGTAAGATGCGCAAAGAACGCAAGCATGTCTATGTAATCTATGTAATTTGTTCAAGGACTCGTACCTATTACATGTTTGTTTATTACAGTAACGTTTGTTTTTATCGTTTAATTCATCTTTGTTTAGTAATTTTTTGGTGTTGTGATTTCGTACTTCTGACCAGTCTACTGAGTTGAGGAGCATTTTTTATCTACAGTCATCATCACGCACACACTAACACTCTGCTAAGCGCTGTTCACACATTTGCGGGTTCATGTCCCTGATAGAACACGGAAAATCTGTTACATACGATTTATTTGAACGATCCAGATCCCCCTGATATGGAGATGTGTGAACGAGTTCGTAGAAATCGTATGTAACCGATTTTCTCCGTCCCTGTCGTGTTTTGTCAGGGACGGGAACCCGGAAATGTGTGGACAGCGCTTTACTGTCCCACTGGAGGGCCTTTGCCCTCTTCTCTTACGGAAAAGGCACGAGCATAGATCACCACGCTAGATCAAGGCGGGTTCGCAATTTCAGACTTATTTTAATTATAAGTCCAGGTTTTGCTCACGATGTTTTCCTTCATAATTATCAGTCAAAAGACTACCTTACATCTGAGGTCTCCCTTAACTACAGCGGGATATTATCTCAGCGTTTTATTCGTTCAAAGCTTACGTTGATGGACCATTTCACTTTTTTGCCCACCAGTACTCTAAAAAATATCACTGTGTCAATCAATCCTTTCGCTTGATACGCTGAGTGATATCCAAAATTTAATTTTAATGAGATCACTGTAGCTCGCTTCTATGTCAGCTTGTAATGGCTGGTACTATCTTACTGGAATGCTTCATCCGCCGTAATTATAGACACAATACGAAAACAATTATAAGGTCCTGCGCCAGCTGAGGGCCCTCTTCCATTGCCCAGGCTTGGATTCTTGTGTATCGACAATCCACTAGAAACTACGAAACCCTGACTAGTTCGATATATTCTTTGAATGAAATAATCTAGATATGCATGACTCAATTATATGAAGTTTTTGTAACCTTGAGTATCGTAAAAAATGCAACACATTTTTTCAAATGTTGCATTAAAAAAAAGCGCATTCATCATGCACATAATATTTTAATTGAACCTTTTTTACGATGTTGTACGAATGAGAAGTGAAGGAACCGGTTGGAACGGGAGTTGGTCTGCGATGAACTGAAATAAAAACAAAAGAGATCGGTTTCTATGCGAATGAAGAGGTAAGGGATGTTTCTTTACATCGAAATTCTATTAATCGATTTTTTCGAGTAGGTAGTAAGGAATCTAGCTTTATATAATATCAACAATCAGCGGGGTAACTATGTAATACACAAATTGACATAAGCGATCGCAATCCCTTTAATTTTTTCAGTTTTACAGTATTAAGTTTTCAAGCAGATGAAGTTTATATGTAGCATTGAATTTCATTCGGTTATGTTGCGCCTTTAGAGTGCTGGTTTGTTGTAATTCATGATCAGTCAAACTGTCTTTTATTATAGCTTCAAGCACACAATTAAAGCTACTGAAACTGAGACGTTGAAGAATTCAATTTGATATCGTCGCCTTTGATTGATCGTAATCTTAAGCATTTTTGACTGGCGACCGCAACGTCCGCTACATCGTTTCGATCTGTGTTCGCCACACTTATTAGCTCCGTAAGGTTAAAGTCCTGCCCGTTTAGGCTCATCACTAGTACAGATCTAAAGGGGCGATCTATTTTTAGTAGAACGCATAGTTAGCTGCTCGAAACAATCTTGAGATTTTTAGGCTCCCACCCCGCCTTTATCGGACGTGTCAGGTTTTTATTTGTCTTGCCAAACAGTTTTGATAATGTTCAGTTAATATCTCTACTCTGTCTAAAAATCCCGCTGTATTACATCCCGCGTTCTCGTAATATTTGTAGATGACGTCATGACTACCTCTTGTCTGATTAACTAGGTCTGCTAGTACTTGTATCTCTCGCCCCCCAGACTCATGGTAGCGGTACAAAAGAAGCCGTGGAGTTTTAGTCGGTAGGTGTCCGACAACGTTCTCTCCAGATTAAGGGTCATCATCATCAGCTCTTTAATGTTCCCACTGCTTGATCAGAGGCCTCGTCTCTGTGAGAAAAGGCATGGGCCTTTATCCACCACGCGGGCTCAGTGCGGGTTTGTGGGTTGTCACATGACTTCGAATAACGACGAAGACCAAGGGTACCCATGAGGATTTCCTCACACCTAAAATCAAGATTTGCTAGTTCTTGATTAAAGTACTCTCCCAAATACCGATTGGAGACCCCGCAGCAAACAAGTCTAGTTACAATGCGTTTGCTTAGTTTTTTTTTTATATGTATAAAAAAGCTTAGACAGTTAGTGTACGTAAATAAATTTAACAATGCAACAAGAATTTATTAACCAGCTGTATTATTGTGTTGAATTGAATAATTACCTACTTAGTTTCCGGCCTGTAGGCATGACTGGACGCTTATTGGATTCTATGTTGCACTGAAGGTTGTAGATGCCGATTTTATGCAGTACAAATCATTCTTGAGTGGTTTAGATCATTCTGTCACGGTCTTATTGAGTATTATCGATTGTTGGTAGGATTGTGTTTATTAGAGGTCTATGCTCTAGATTGAAAAGGCATTACCGCACTTGGGAGAATCTATGACCAGCCGGGCGAGCACGGCTTACTGTGACAGGCTTGAGTCACACATTTTTATCACAGTTTGGGAGCAAAAACCGTGATAAATTGCGTGACTCAGGCCAGACACAGAGTTCGTGCTCGCCTTGCAGCAGTGGACGTCTTTTGACTGACAGCTAACTACCCTTGTTATTTATATATTGTTTGCGTAACGTCATTACTTGTTGCCTCCTCAATACAGACGAAACTTGTAATGAATGTACTATGTAGATTCTGGACTAGCATTGTAGACATTGTCGAAAGGTGACATTGTCACTTGTGACCTTTTAGTTCATTAGCAGTACAGTCAATTTAGTTAATTCCTTTCTGAATACATATATTTCTGAAAACAAAATTGTTGTGTCGTAGGCCGTAGGCAAGCGGATGTAATATGATACAGCATAACATGCTCGAAAGATTGAATGAAAGGTATTGTTCAAAACTAAAAAGCCCCATGGCATTCCCTCGCATAGAGAGATGCGGTTTCAAACCTCACAGTAGAAAAATATCTCGAGATTTAAGCATACTGTTGCATATTCAGTTTCCTCGTTTAACGCCAGCTTAGCACGTAAAACCATTCTTTTGTCACGTAATTATACTAACTGTTGATCTAAAGTACAGATACATTGTTGAATAAGAATATGTCCAAAATTTTTCTCATCATATAATATTTATAATTGCATCACCATAATAATTATGACATCATACTGGTCGTTTAGCAACATTTAGTTATACTTAGTTAGGTTAAAGTTTTCAAAAAGTTCAGAATTTCAAAAAATCTTCCTCATAAATGTCTACCTACTGTCCTTTTTTTTGGGAAGCTCTCGGACCTCTTTTTGGTATGTCGTATTCATACCGACAGTTGTTACAACTATGAATTCTCGGTATATAAGTAAATCCGCGCTCATTCGCGACTGCTTGTATGTATTCTACTGAAACTGATGGCATGTTACAAAGATTGTGAAATAATTACTTCACCTGGCAAACAGTTGATGAATCTCTAGACAGTAAATAGGTTTTGGCCATCTTCCTGACTCCATTTTCCATGCTTCAATTTTGCTTTGTGCATACAGCTAAGTAATGGAATTCCTTGCCGGAGTCTGTGGTGCCTCAAACCTACAGCCTGTCCTTAGGCCAAGAATGAGTAGGTTACTTCTAGGCAAGCTTGCTTCTCCGTCGACTACATCATCGCTTACCATCACATGAGATAGTGGTCATACGCGAGCCTATGAACAATATATAAAACCCATTACGATACCTTCTTCTTTGGTAGAACTACAAGAACCAAATTTCTGTAAGGATTTGGCCAACGACTATCCCCCGATTTCTAAATTAAGCATTTGAAGTTGAGTATTTGTCAAAACTTGGCGCTAAAGTAAATCCAAATACTGAAATAAGGATAAAACCCGGGTAGTTGCCACACTTTTTAAATTACTTTGTAATATCTCTAAGTACAAAAAGCAAGATTCTTTATTTGTAAAACGGTGTATCCTGGTTTTACTCTATTGGACCTATATTTACCCATCATTTGAGTCTTAACATCAGCTACGTCAGCCCACCTACCTCCAGTGATCCCAGGCGTAACGGAACATTATGTAAACACATTGCTCAACACTTTATTGTACTTACGATAATGAAATGAAAAGTAAAATGTTGGCCTTCTGGCCTTCGATATCGTTACTGCCTACTGGTAGAACGTGTTAACAGTAATTTGGGTAACGGTTTCATTAATTTGCTGTAATATGGTGCTGTTTACTGGCCATTTGCTAACTGCCACTTATCCTGTGGCAAACTGGCGTGGTTAATTACATTTTGTAGTGGTGGATCTGATGAACTGAAAATAAACTGAATGGGCATTGGACAGTTGGTCTAGGTTGGTCTTTGAGATCAAAGGCTTATCTCCCTAAATAGAACAGAGCAAAGATAATGTCTGGACTCACTTTGAAAGAGACTGTGTCCTCTGAGTTTGCTATGATATTTTTTCTTAGTCGTATAGGGAAACGCTGCCCTCATCTAAAATAAAATATTATTTTAATTAAATATTAGTTTATATAATTTAATAGTAGTTTAATTTATTATTATTTAACGTGTAATTAGTTTTTGTTCAATTCAATTTAAAGAATAAGCATCAAGACTTAAGTAATGTATAATATAATTATATTATATCCTTCCAAATCTTCCACAACAGCAAAAGTGAGCATTCGACGATTGCATTCACTCGATGATTTGTATTCTACTTTTTCAATCGTATCGGCATGACCTACACAATATTTTTCAGGCCGTTTGCTTTATAAAAAGATTATTACAGAGTATCAAGAAAACGAGTATTATATGAATCGTCAGCATTTTTGTCACTGATGGAGGCGCTTTAATTGCATCCCAAAAGAAAATGCCGACAACATGAATTAATAATTTAAACTTAACAAACTAAACTAGAACCTAAAGATCCACCAACCCGCACTGGCCCGCGTGGTTAATTACGGCCCACTCCCTTTCACAGATAGGAGGCCTTTGTCCCAGCAGTGGGAACATAGCCTGATTATGCTATAGTAATTATAGTTGTTATTGTCGTTAAAATAACCTAATCTATTAGTGAAACACAAAATTTTGATATTTAAGCTAAAATATTGGACGATTCGGACTCGTTCCTGTCGGACTTTATCATCTGCCTCCTTCGATCCCGATATAGTTGGTTTTAAACATATGGGGAGAGCTTTTCCCAGCTGTGGGACAGCGTATGCTAAGAAAAAAGGCTTAAATACCACTAGCGACCCGCCCCGGCTTCGCACGGGTGCAATGCTGATACTAAATACACTACAGAAAAACTGTGAACGTTGTAGGTATATAAAAACATAGCGGCCCGCTCCGGCTTCGCACGGGTATAAAATATATAGCCTATGTGATTAAAATCGATTCAGTAGTTTTGATTTATTCATTACTGCCCATGGCCCGCACGCGTTAAATTTGGAGTAAAAAAATCCCCCTTTCCCTATACCATGAAGATTTCCTGCTATCTTTGGAATATCTAAATTCATACACTACATTTTTACTTATTTACTTTTTACATTTTTAACTATTTATTTTATTTTTACAACATATTACAGAATGTCTTTATAAACAGCGTTCACAGCTTTCTTGTCATTAGACAATACAAACATGTTTTCTCTGGAGGTCACTCTTGAAAGAGCGACATACAGTTGTCCATGTGAAAAACAGTCAACGCTCAAATCTAAGCCTGCAACGTTGAAGGTTTGACCCTGCGATTTATTAATGGTCATTGCAAAAGATGTCTTTACCGGAAACTGTAAACGTTTAAATTGGAAGGGTTAATCCGATGGTATCAGAGGGATTCGGGGAATCAATACATCTTCTCCGGTACCACATCCTGTGAGTATTGTGTACTCTATTATGAAAGTTTTCAATGATTTTACCAGCAAACGCGTGCCATTGCAAAGTTTAGTTGGATTCAGGTTTCTTAATAAAATAACAGGACAACCTACTTTCAACACCATTTTGTGAGGAGGGAGTCCAGACGGGTTCAAAGAATTTAGAAATTCTGTAGGAAAATGAACAGCTTCTTCCAAATCGAGAACAGTATCGACCGAGTAGTATATTTTCGTCGGCGCATCAATCTTTGAAAGAATCAAGTTATTTACTTTATCTACTTGTTCGTTAGTTGGTGACAGAATCGCTCTTTCTTTAAACCAAGATATTGTCTTATAACTTATGTTATCAATGTCAGGATAGACATTGTTGACTAACTCTTGGATGTTGTCTATCAAAACGCAAAGGTTTTCCAGGTCAATCCTTCCCTCACTTTGTGATAACTCTCCATTGCCAACTTTTAGCAGCATCTCTGGAAATAGCCTGTTCTCACGTGAAGATGAAGAAACCCTCATATTAGTTTTAAACTCTAATTTATTGACATGTGGCCAAAGGTTGGATCTTTTTAGGCAAGCATTTATTTCGTCAGCACGTGTTCCTCGAGTCACAACTGGTAGGATTTGACGGAAATCTCCTGAGAACAGAATTGTACATCCACCCATAGGTGAATTTTTTTCACTTCATTTGGTGATTGTATGCTGAAAGTGGCTTGATCACTGCCTTTATTAATGTACTTAGTAACATATTGAATTGACTTTATTGAATTGCACAACTCTACGTTGATGTGGGCATCGAAAATTTTCAAAAGGAGCGGATTATAGGGAACGATCCATCGGTTATCAATATCATGGTTTCGGACGGTAGCATTTTGCCCACCCTGTTCTGGCGATCGTCGACGATATTTGGGATATCCGTCATCGCTAGTACTTGTTTGAGTTTGGAACGACTTCGGAAATTTTTTGCTGCATTTAGAATCTCGCATACATGGAGAATTCGGGTTTAAAGTCCCGCAAGGGCCGTGTACCATATGTTTCTTTACGATTTCGTACAGGATAGGATCTTCATCTTTATCCGGTAATTCAGCTGAAATAACCCTGTCAATTTGGTTTGGTCTAATTTTGTTCACTAACCACACCAACAGGTGTACATGTGGCAAGCCACGTTTCTGCCATTCTATTGTGTACATATGACAGCGCGGCGGACCGAATATATGAGACTTGTTAATGAGGTGCAGGAGTTTCTGTACTTTTAAATGGACTCTGTTAACTATATCGTATCTGTCTTTTGGAGTTAAATTGGTGTTAATATTTTCTTTGATTGCCGGGCAATTTGGGTTACATGTTGCAATTATAAATAAATCAGGTTTGCCGTAATTTCTGACGTAAGTCATGGCGTCTTGCGATTTTTCGTGTAAATATCGAGGTCCACCTGTGAATGATGAAGGTAGTATAACCAACTGCCCAATGCCGTTGCGGTGTTCATTCGCCTGTAAAGCATCCTGAAGATGAACGTAATTTTCAGCTCTCAATTTAGTTTGATTATTACGGATGTAGGCCAATCTCTCAGATTCAATTTTCGCATATTGATCTACCAAGTATTGGTTTCTTAACATTCCATATCTAAGCAAAGTATTGAAATTGTTACGTCTTGTCATTATACGGTAGCAATAGTAGTTCATACATGACACTGTTTTACGCAGAGGTGTACCACCGATTGGGTCAACTTGAGAAATATTAATGGCATAACCATTTTCTCCACGACATAGCATCAAAGGATATTGTAAGCTGTCATAAGATCTGTGTAACTCTGAATTTTTTTGCAAATTATCATCACGACTATGCAATACAATATCTCTTTTGTCAAATTGCTGTCCAGCTATCACCACTGCTACTTCACTCGTGGAAGGCGCATTGTATCGTCCTCTGTGTTCTCCAACAGGAACTTTATTTGCATGGATTACGACATTAAAGTCAGGAGTATCTGCTGGAACACTCTCAATCGCAGTTTTGAAAGACTGTATGTAGCAATTATGAGAATGTAACATATCTTGGAGAGATCTAATCAAATCTCTATCAATTGGCTGTGCAACACTTGTACACCGCGTAGATGCTTGTGTATCTGGATCTGCAATAAAATATATTTGCAGAAATTTGTGATCATCGGGTCGAAGTGGTAGCAAGCTCCCAGCTAAGTGGTACACTTGTCCTTGAATTTTAAATGTAGGCATGAACCCACGCTCAACGACTTGCTTACTCTTAAAAGAGGTCATTTGAAATGCGTTATTATAACGGCGTATATTGCGCATGAATTGCTTGGATTTCTGATGATCACCCGTAAGAAGAGTGTGAAGTGGTTCAGGTGGAGGGAGAACTTCTTCTAATTTGACTTTTCCTTGTAAGCAACACATGCCTTTCGATTCGTCCTTGAATTTCAATGCCAAGCAATGTTCACACACTACTGACATAGTACCTATTGATACTATACGATCGTCCTTGTAAGAAATCGAAGGATCGTAATTCATGGCAGAATTTTCTTTATTCACCCATGAATTAGTAACTCGTGCTGATGATTCTCTGGCTCTCTGTATTCGATGTCTTTCCCTATCTCGGCTGCGGTGAACCTCACGCTCTACTGAAGATTCTCTCTCTCTCTCAGCTCTATATCTATCACGAAGCTGACTGAGGCGAGCCTCACGCTCTACTGACGATTCTCTGTCCCTCTGAACCGTATGCCTATCTCGATCCCGGCTGCGGCGAATCTCACGCTCTACTGAAGATTCTCTCTCTCTCTCAGCTCTATATCTATCCCGAGCCTCACGTTCCGTTGACGATTCTTCATCTCTTGCTGAACGTACTCTTCTGGCATTCACTGTACTACGACCTATGTTCGAACGACGACGTCTTCCAGACATGACTTTATAATTTCTGTACAAAATTTACTCAGTTCTATATGTATGATTACCTATGCACAAATTGCCATATTATTAGTATGTGCCGCAGTAAAAAATATCTAAATTCTTACCATTTAGAAACAAAAGATAATCAAAAATCATAAAAAACAAAAGATACCTATTCTATTCAGTTCTTTTTTTTTTACTGAAATAGTTCAACTTAAACAACGATTTTAATTAAATTAAAAGTACTTAAAAAATAATTTGCTATTCGTGCGACTAAAAACAAAAGATAATCAACTATAAAAAATAAACTTTCAACAATCATCAACAACAAAAGATACCTATTCTATTAAGTACTTTTTCTGAACTTACATATCTCACCTTAAATCACGATTTTTGAAAATAATTTCCCTAATATTAAATTGATCTAACTGTAAATTTTAATCAAGATCTTAATAGAAAATTGCAATCCATAAATTTTGGTTTTATTTAATCTAATCTTATCTCACCTTATGTAGGTACTTATAATTACTATTATGTGCGATTTAAAAATTAACCTTAGAATAGAATATAATTTATATTTTAAAACTACTGTCATCGTAACTTACTTATAATTACTGATACGTTGTCGCGCTGAAAAGCACGTTTTTATAATAAACGCGTCCGATCGCTGCTAAATTCAAAGTGCTATAGGGAAAACCGCGGTTTTTTTTTTTTGTTTCTAAGTGGCGTCTCACAGTTCGGTCAAAGTGACCGGATACTGCTTAACCGGACTACCCTGTGGAGACTAAGCTATATTATAGCCTCCAGCCAGGCTTTAGGAAAACCGCGGCCTCAGACGCGCTATTTATAGGCACGCGGCCGGCCGGTACCGCCGCAAACGCTACGTCCCGCAATTTTTAAATCTGTAATATCTTCGAAAATATTCACTTAAATCATACGGTGTAAAGGGCCATATAGATCTATATTAAATGAACAATGTATTCAAGGTATTTAATTGGTTAAGGATTAATGCTGTATTGGTTAAAATCGCTTCGAAAATTAGCCATTATTTGTCGTAAAAAGTAAATGACAAAAAAAAGTTATTGTGGGTTATCCATAAGAGATAGACATATACCATCACGGACTTTTCTGTAGACCTTTTCAATGTGTACAATACTTAGTACATTATTTTGATAAAACTCGTAGGGTTCAGCCTGCGTTTGCAATGTAAGCGGAAAAAATGAAATTATTTACGACATCACATTAGAAACCTCAAAAATAACAGTACTTCTCCACTATTTAATGGATGTTATTATACATATAAACCTTCCTCTTGAATCACTCTATCTATTAAAAAAAACCGCATCAAAATGCGTTGCGTAGTTTCAAAGATTTAAGCATACAAAGGGACATAGGGACAGAGATAGCGACTTTGTTTTATACTATGTAGTGATTGACCATGGTTAGTAGTAGCCTCCTCTCTAGAATCATCAGGAAAAAGGTTGGCTGGGGCCAATATCTCATCAAATTAAAAAATATTTATTTCTTGTTTGGGGGGCCGGCCATTTTTTATCAAAGATGTTTCTGGACTGATAATGTATTGTATCTAATGTTTATTTGCATTTTATTGTACTGCGATATCAGTGAGTGGCCGGAATGTTTTCCATTTTATCTCCAGTATCATTGATAACAATTCTAATCATGCTCTGTGTTGTGCTGAAATTTTTGCAAACTTAAAAATACAAACATAACATTTGAAAACACTTTTCACGCGGGCGAAGCCGTTGGCAGAAGCTAGTGTGATATAGTTAAGGGCCTTCCACCGCTTTAGTGCCGTAAAAAGGTTACTTTCTAAAGCATACTCCTGAGTAACGGCTAGGTTAAGTTTTTCGTGTAACTAATAGTTTTGGATGTTTAAAAATATTTTTACTCAGAAAAAATGATGGCTGGAATTTCTTCATAGTCATTATTCATTAGTCATTTATTCTTAACAAAATACATTTGTGTCGAATACAGAGTAGCACAATAACTGAAATAGCATATGTAAATCAAATAATATTTTGCAAACAAAACTTGCAGGAGGTTCAATATTGATATTTTGGCATCGACCGGGCGCACGGCCAGTACTGCGTTTCATTGGGGCGTATATATCGCCTTAAGCCTAGCTAAATAAAGAGATGATGTAGCGGTTTCAGCTGGATGCGATTAACAATCTAATTTCGAGCTGATCTAATTTGTTCGAGACCGCTCTTGCCCTAATTGGTGCCAGCGTAGCTACCTAAGTACCGCAGATCACCCCCTAGGGGATAATCTGTGCTTAATACGATAGCACTTTAAGTCGATAAGGGGAGAAGATTATTATAGAATACTTGTGTAGTGTATTTATATAGGTACTGATGGATATTGCCAAAGCTTTATGAGGACTAGAGCAGGGGCACCAAATGGCGGACCGCGGTCCGGATCCGGATCGCCGACCTATTTTGTGTGGATCTTAACACAATATAGGTAATTTACTAGTGTTACTAGGTAGGTAGGCAGGTACGTAACTTAATAATTTATCCCGCGCTTTGTCTTTACTGCCTAAGATTTGCCAACTGGCGAATCATCTCATCAAAATCTTCATTGATATTGTATCTAGATATTTTTTTTTTTTGTTATTTTTTTTTATTCTGCCAGCGGCTTCGCCTGCGTGTAAGTGTATAAAAAGTATCCTATGTGCTATTCCTGACTATAATCGATCTCTGTGCCAAATTTCATCCAGATGCGTCCAGCCGTTTGAGCGTGAAGAAGTAACAAACATACAAAGACGCACACACACACTCACAAACTTTCACCTTTATAATATTATTGAAATTGAAACTTGAGTGGTCGCGAACAGGGGGAAATCTATTTAGTCCGTCAGTTAGATAACCTAAAAATATTAGAAACGTATATTTTCTTTTGCCACGTAAACAAAAAATTACGACGATACAGTGCGTTGAAATATCGTGTGACGTCACGCCATGCTACACTTTATACTGACAAGTGACGACACAAGACCCATCTCCTGAACTTTGATGCGTTTTATCTTTGTAAATTTTTACTTTTTTGACAAAGCAAAAAATACGTGGACTATTAATAGAATTATTATCATAAAAAAATTGTTTGAATAATAATTTGAATTATTATAATTTTTAATTGACTTCCCAAAAAGGAGGAGGTTATATGTTCGACTGTGTGTATTTCTTTTTTCTTATGTATGTTCACAATTATTTCCCTACCAACTATTATATTATGGTACGCAATAAAAAATTGAGAATTGAATTGATTTCTCCGTCAATTGTGAGGCTTTGAAAATTCTTTTTGCGTTTGAAAAAGTATTTCTACACAGAAAACTCTCTATCAACTACTATCCAATTTTCTTATGGTTCTTGCAAAAACTGCCGTTCGATTGCAAATTCGTATAATCAAGTGCTATATTCATTACTTACTAGCTTGAGTAGCTTGTGTCCTGTGATAGTACTTGTTCTAATGATAGAATTCGATGTTTAGTGAAAGCCGGAAATAATCATGGAAACTTAATGCCAGGATATAAATCTTAAGTCTTATCCCGAGAAATATCCTGCCCGTGGTCCCAGTTTCATTAAAATCAGCTCTGTCTTTGAGGCCAGGGGCGTAGCTACCGCCGTATCTGCCGTATCAATTATACAGGGCCCCCGGGCCACGGGGGCCCCCGACGTGCGTAAGCAAAAATTAATAAAAACTTCCCAAATTTTTTTTTCGCCTATCAGACCTTTCACTGTTGTCCATAGAGGCAGAAACATTAAAAAAACTATAGTCATCATCAGCTATACCTAAATGATTTAATATAGGTATCAGTTTGGCGAAAAAAAGGCAAGCAGAGTCTATATTTAATTTGAATTGTTTGTAAAAATTTTGGAAAAAGTGACAGATAGATAATTATGAGTTTTTTTTTTTTTTTTAATTTTATTCAATATTTTTTCTTTTGTGAGAAATCTTTACCGTTCATAAGGGCCCCCATCCAAATTTTTATACAGGGCCCCGCCAAGGCATGCTACGCCACTGTTTGAGGCATAATTGATTAACAAACATCCAAAACCCAGATTTTAGCATTAATAATATTTGTTTGATAGGAATAATAAGGGAAGAAAGGTGTGCCTGGGAAGTATGTACAGTTGGTCCGAGCGATGTACAGTCGATGCAGTACCCAAGTCCGATCTACAGTGGGAACTACTGGCAGCTTCAGTGTGGCAGTCGGCTTGCACCAAGGGTCGGCTCTCAGTCCTTACCTCTTCCTGATGATAATGGACGCGCTGACGTCGGACATACAGGAAGAGGCACCATGGTGTATGCTGTTTGCCGATGACATTGTGCTGGTTGCCGAGAGTGGCCTAGAGGTCCAGAGTAGATTGGAGATGTGGTGGCACAGACTGGAGAGTGTTGGCCTGAAATTGAGCAGATCTAAAACCGAATACTTGTTCTGCGATTTTGGCGGTCTCTCCAGTTCCGTGCCTCTAGCCCTCGCTGGAACACAAATACCGATGTGCTCCGACTTCCGGTACCTAGGGTCGCTTATCCAAGGGGATGGCGAAATAGACCGAGACGTAACGCACCGGATCAACTCGGGATGGATGAAATGGCGACAGGTCACTGGAACAACTTGCGACCCACGGATGCCCCTAAAGTTAAAGGGGAAAATCTACAAGTCCGTGATTAGACCTGTCGTACTGTATGGATCAGAATGTTGGGCTGTGAAAAAGATGGATGAAAAGAGATTGCATGTAGCAGAGATGAGAATGTTGAGATGGATGTGTGGAGTGACGAGAATGGATAAAGTGAGAAATGAGTATATTAGAGGAAGTTTGAAAGTGGCGCCAGTGACAGAAAAGTTGAAAGGAAACCGTTTGTCCTGGTATGGTCATATGATGAGGAGGGATGAAACGCATGTTACTAAAAGAGTTATGAATATAAATGTGGATGGATGGAGAGGGAGGGGACGGCCAAAGAAAAGATGGATGGACTGTGTGAGGAGTGATATGAAAGAAAAGGGAGTCAGTGATAGCGTGACGGGGGACAGGACGGTATGGAAGAAGAAAACGTGTTGCGCCGACCCCAAGTAACATGGGACAAGGGCAGGAAGAAGAAGTTTGATAGGAATAATAGGAAGTACACATGCTACTTCTTTAGATACACGAGAATCGATTGGGTGGGGTCCCGTCGCTTCCACTGACGTCCGTTCCTCTTATAAATCGCCTTCGCCTTACATTCTCGCAACCTGACCAAACCATCTACAAGATTCTCTACGTCCAACTTCTAACCGCGACGATTAAATAATACTGTCTTTACAATAATAGAAAGAAAGAATAAAAAAATACTGTAATTTCACCGCATTTTCTACAGTTGCTCTCAATCCGCAATAAAGGCAGTCCAATTGTAACTGAATCAATAAATAAAACTGATATCGGAGTGATTCTTTTGCCTCGCTCGTCGGCTCCGTCCGATGATTGATGTCTCTGAAATACGATTAAAATTGATCACCTCGGTTCCTATGTAGCGCCGTATTTGTTGACGAGGAAATTTTTATTGGGAATTTGAGATGGTATTAAGATTAACTATGGTAGGCAAAAATAAAAATACAATAAGGAGATTTTTTTTTTTTTTTTTTATTGTAAATAGGCTTGCGCTTGACCACTATCTCACCTGATGGTAAGCGATGATGAGTTTGGTAAAGCAACGAACCCGCACTGGACCCGCGTGGTGTATTATCATCTACTATTCTTTAATAGACTAACCTTCTTTCTGAATTAAGAATTCGAAGTTGAGTCATTCTCAAACTTTACTTTCGTATTTTAACAGCATTAAAGTAGGGTTAGGCGCGTTATTACCTCCTAATATTCAATTCAGAAATTCGCCCTTAGTTCTAACAATGGGAACCAATATCAGAATCTTGGTAGAACAGAAAAGACTTGAGACTGACGATGGAGTAATACATTCAAAAATCCATCTGCTTTGAAGGCTGAAGGCTAAAGGCTAACTTTTGTTGTATGAAGGTCACATTTCGCTTAAGATCTTGTGACATAACTGAAGCTAAAGAACTGCCAGTTCTGTGAAATATTCTTTGCAGTACCCATACTTTTTTATTGATGATCGGCTCACGCTTGACCACTATCTCACCTGATGGTAAGCGATGATGTGGTCGACGGTGAAGCGCGCTTGCCTAGAAGTAACCTGTTCACTCTACTCCAACAATCTGACAGATATAAAACCATTTGGATAAGGCCCACTTAAGCTCAGATTTTGATACTTTGAAGAGTTTGAATTATTCCCCAAGACGCTCCCATAAATTGGTTTTTAAGTATGTTTGTTTGTTAAATATTATTAAGTCTTATGTACTAACTAATAAGACTTAATAATATCGGATTCAGAACATTATTAGTAAGAATTAATACGGAAGTCATTCTTTAACTTGGAAACTTACAACCTACCCATCCCAAACCGGCTCCTATATTTATAGCCCGAAGAAGAATGTTTTATCCCTTTCGATATAAACGACGGACCTCGGCGATATTCGTAAAATAAAAAGAGAAGGTCGAACCTTATATGCCTAGCCTCATATCGAAGAAAATTTTGTCGCCTCTCACCCAATTGCTAAAGAGAGCAGATCATTGCGGTACGTTGCGATACTACGACAGTTTAGTACAGTAAAATTATACATACTTGACAAAACAGTTACTACATTTCATGTATTTTACGTAATGACCGATTGCAATCACTTTACGGTTATTCTTAAGAGGTGTGTTTAAGAAATATATGGCTGCTTGCATGTCTGAGTAGGTGTGAGTAAAAAAATATCATTATGCATGTAATGCTCGGTTAGTGCTGTAATTGGCTGGTCAATGTGTAATGACTGGTCATTGTCCTAATCGTTATCAATCAATGAAAGCGTCGCGGTATCGGGTACCTCTTGTTTTTATCATTTTTCGACACCGACTTCCGAAACGAAAGTTATTTTGCACTTTTTAGTGTTTCGTGTTTGAAGTCGGTTTATTTTTGTGAAAAAGTTTTATTTCTCTTTTTTTAGTTTTAGTACATCATCACTAAAAATGAGCAATTTCTATTATATAGTAAGGTACCTAAAGGATTGGCAAAATACCCATAATAACTAAAATAGGTGTGAGTAAAAAATGTCATTATGCCTGAAATGCTCGGTTAGTGCTGTAATTGGCTGGTCAATGTGTAATGACTGGTCATTGTGCTAATCGTGGTCTGATCAGAGGCTCTAGATAAGTGATATTCTATCAATCTACTAAAGCGTCGCGGTAGCAATTGGAAAAAAAAAGTTCTAAGAATTAATGAAAGGTCGCGTGATCAATCCCTTAAATTATGTCATTTTGACCATCGTCAACGCTTATGAAATTTATGACATTATAGTGTAGACGAGAGCCTCTTATGTCATTTTTAATGATAAGCTGGTACATATTTTCTAGTGCACATAAAGTAAAGATACCTAGTTCAACTTATCTTTGCGCGCGGCGCTATGTGTGGTGTGGGTAAGCATGTGTGGGTGATTGTTTGCTCGGACGACGAGTGCCGCGTCCCAGCCACACAAATGCATAATGTATATAAGCGCACGTATACATTTGGGCGCACGGTTGGCGCAGTGGTTGAGCGATTGACTGCTGCGCCGCGTGTCCCGGTTTCGATACCCGCACGGAACAAATATTTGTATGACCTACAGATAGTTTTTCCGGCTCTGGTGTTTATATTTTTGTAAACGCACCCACGATACAGGAAGAAATTTCTAGTGTGGGGCAACGTTTCTTTAAAAAAAAAATGAACATGGCGCCGCGCGCACGGATGAATTGAACTATATATACAAAGCTAGATTAATTGATTGGTTTTATAATCAATTCTCAGACTGTCACGTCTTGTCCAGTCAATACGAAACAACTAACTCAATCCTTGAACAATCCTGCTCTTAAATATTGCAAATCACAAAGATTTTTCAATTTTATTTTAAGATATACTTTAACTACCTCGTGGTCCAGTGGTCGCAAGCGCTACTGCGGAGCATAAGGTCCTGGGATCTCGCTCCGGGAAAATTCCCGGATCGATTTCCATTTGGTATTTCTCAATTACAGCCCCGAGTCTGGACTTGTGCCCGGTTGATGGCAATTGGCTTGCTACCTATTACCACAGATAATATAATACTAACGTATAAATTCCTCACCCCATACAAAGAAACCGTGTTGACGTAACTAATGTTTTTTTTTTTTAAATCGATTGGATGCCTCAGAAATTTAAAACCTCGCAATCTATTGGAAACAATTTCAAATGATCCATTCAAATAATCTTTGCAATGTGAATTAAGAGCCCAATATTGATTAATTTTTTGCTTAGAAGAGAACATATTTTTGAAGAGATTAAATAAGAACATCATTTTATTATGATCGTCTATAGAAAATCTTAATATTTCACAAAACTCAATAACAAATCGAAGCTTATCACGCCGTCTAGTGCAATTAATTTGAACCAAAATTTATTTCTTGGCATTGGGTGCCCGTGCTATTACATAGGACTTTATCCTACTTCCTACTCATCATATTATATTTATTTATTATAATAAATGCGAAAGTTTCGATGGATGAATGTTTGTTACTCAATCACGCGAGACGGCGAAAATGGCTGAACAGATCTGTATGAAATTTGGCGCAGAGATAGATTATAGTTTGGAATAGCGCATAGACTAATTTTCCGGTTAGACCCGGTATAATGTTCCCTTGGGATAAGAAAACACTTTTAACGCGGGGGAAGCCGCTGGCAGAAGCTAGTTAAACATAACTCGCGAAACATGGTTCTACTATAGATGCCCCTCTGCCCAACCCCGGGGAATACAGGCGTGATGTTACGTATGCATTCCGTGGCATTTATGTAACATCAAGATAAACACATTAGCCGGTAAATGCCGTAAGTCCGTTGCTCGTAGACGCAAGTGCAACCATTGTTTGTAAAGGAAATACTTTTAACAGTTACGGCCTTGACCGGTGTGATATTGAAAGCTAGTGTTTGGTCAAGACGTTTGAAAATGTAATGTCTGTCAGGGTTTAGTTCGTGTGTAAAGACATTAGTCAAATTACACAATGTGTGTATTTGTCTGAATTGAGTATTTGAGATTAAGAAGGAGTTGAGTATTTGTCAAATTATACTTTGGCCTGAAAACCTGTCAAAAGGAGATGTTTGGTTTTGGGCCAACACTATGTACAACTACATAGATAAATAGGAACAAAACTTGGGAATTCCTTAAAATACTAACAAATTAATTTGAGGAAGGGTACTGGCGTACAAATATTATATAACCTTATTTTTAGGGCAGCTATGACAGTTGTGTTTGACATGACGTTTGACTGTTTTGAGAAGTGACGTCTTTGAGTCTTTCTTACCTTTAACTTTGAATTGAATATGTTACGGCATTTATAGAGATTGTTAACTGTTTTGCAACCCAATTTACTACTACGGACATTGATTGATTGATTCTCTGTTGCAATTGAATTCGTGTTGTTTCTTTAATGCAGATATTACGATGACACGTCAAACAAATGTCATTGTCAAAATGACATTCTTCGCGTACTATCTGATCCCCACCATGTTTAATTTTATTTTGTTTTGCTCTACTTGACAAAGTTAGTTTGAGTTTACATTGAAACGAACGGAAATTAAAGAAAATTAGCAATAAAAAACAGATTAGCGATTTTTACATATAGTGTACATAGTGCTGGCCCAGGCTCCATACATTTCTGGAACATCTCCTTTGGCACTTAAGTAGGGTTTGACAACTTCTTTACCTTATACTTAAATCAGAAACCGGCCATTAGTAAAATAACCATCTAATTATTTCTGTAGCTTAGGATTAGCTCTCCAGTTTTAATCTTCCTTAGCTAGTATATATTTTGATTGTTGAAGTCTTGTCTCTCATGTTTTTTCATACATCTCTATGAATTGTTGTTTGATGATATGTCCTTATATCTACGAGTACTTGTACATACTTAAATAGGCTAGTTTTTGTTTTTCTTTTTACCAATTTATATATTTTTATGTTTGTAAATAGACTAATTTTATTTAATAATTTAACCGCCCCAATTATTGCTTTATTTAAAATGATGGCCCCAAACATAGGTTTGAGAGAACCTAAATCGGGCAGGTCCATACTAAAAAAAGAAATTCTTGTCTATAATCTTGCAGTTGTAATACAATATTTTAGTTATAGTTTACATATAAGCACTATTTTTACCATTGTTTTAGAAATTATACTACTGCACCTAATGTAAATTTTGTGAACGTTCTTACTTTTTAATAAATTATTCTTATTTGTCATATCATTGACATTATTGATATTACGGGTTGTGGGGGCTTTAGGAACCGGGACCGCGGTCCAGGATACCACCTATAAATACAATTTTCGTAGTCATAATAACATCATAATATTATTATAATCCATTGATTGTAAAATAAATACTTTTGTTATCACATTCTTTTGCATTATTGTCAATCGTCATAATATTTTCATATAGCATAAACATCACTTACCGCATAGTTAGAGGTGTCATCTTGAATACTAGTCAGATAAAATTGAAATTGCAAAAAAAATTGGACATCTGTAATGGAGTTGACTGCCAATCTACCCGAGAAGGCACCAAAAAAAAATTACGATTACCATTGCAAAAATATCATCTCCTCATCCCTTACCAAGAACACAATTCTCTTGTTTGTTTTACAAACAAAAAGTTTATAAACTCTAACCCGACTACGGTATTATTTTTAGCCTGTTTTACCCGGATGAGGATGTCTTCAAGTTTCTGGACTGGACGGGGCTCGGCATCAAGGTTAATGGCGAGTACATCACTCACCTTCGGTTCGCCGACGACATAGTGGTCATGGCTGAGACCATGGAGAGCCTCAGTACAATGCTCGATGACTTCAGTAGACCTTCCGAAAGAGTGGACTTAAAATGAACATGAATAAAACCAAGGTAACCCATGTAACACCCACTCCTATCAAGATCGGAGAATCTACACTCGATGTTGTAGACGATTATGTCTACCCGGGAAAAACGGTCCAGTTGGGTAGGTCTAACTTCGAGAAAGAGATCAACCGTCGAATACGACTCAGCTGGGCAGCGTTCGGGATCTTATCGTCCAATTTACCGCAGTGTCTCAAGACAAAAGTCTATGACAAGTGTGTGTTGCCAGTAATTACCTATGGGACCACCACCACAATGGGCGTTATCAGAAAGCTTAAAGTCGCTCAAAGGTCGATGGAGAGGGCTATGCTCGGAGTTTCCTTGCGTGATCACGTCAGAAATGAGAATATCCGTAGGAGAACGCAGAACCAAAGTGACCGATATAGCCTGAAGAATAACCAAACTTATGTGGCAGTGGGCAGTGCATATTGCTCGCAGAACGGATGGCCGATAAGGCCGAAAAGTTCTGGAATGGCGACCGCGAACCGGAAGACGATGCGTTGGAAGGCCTCTCACTAGCTGGACCGATGACCTGGTTAAGGTTACGGGAAGGCGCTGGATGCGAAACGCACGGGATCGGTCAATGTGGTGACGCTTGGGGGAGGCCTATGTCCAGTAGTGGACGTCTTTCGGCTGAAATGATGATGACCCGGGTCATAATAACGAATCGATTGACACTTTATTCATCAAAATCGGATGAATTGTTCAAGCGCGACGGAGGAATGTAAATACAAACATACATACATAGAATGCTAAAACCCTTCCTTTTGGCGTGGCCGTAGTCGGTAAAAAACAGAACCAAACCTCGCACGTGCCGACGCATATTCACGTGAGCTCTAATCGGCTTTCCCAGCGGATTGAATATAGATTAACGAATATAGGACAAAGCATCGGCATCGGTTAAATTTTCCATACTCTCCCAGTAGAGATGTAACGGAGCTGGTTTTATCAGGACCGCAGTCGCAAGCGGAGTCGGAGGCAGTCGGAGTCGGCAATCGGAGAAGAGGGATGGGTAAAGATTGTTAAGCCAGGTCTAATAATATAAAAAAATACATTTTTGACTCGGTCTCTTTAATTTCAGTAAAAAAATGTTAAGTACATCTAAAACTAGGTGTTGCAAATTGTATTTTTATAAGTTATAATAATAATTTAGTTATAAATTAAATCAAATAAAGGGACTCCAAAAGTAGCTATTGACCTCCGATCATAAACTCCGATTTAGTAGTGTCGGAGCCGATGTCTGAGTCGGAGGTGTATTTATTATCAATGGGAATTCCGACTTTCCTGAATCGGATTCGAACCTATTCCGTGACATCCCTAGTTCTGCTTGCATCATATGCTGATTTATTCAGATTGATCCCGCCGTGTGGTCGACTATGAATAGGACTTCATGTTCGAGCGTGCTCTAAGAGTCGACTAAATTTTTATATGATGATGGATATAGGTTATAACTTCATAATATTATTATTCAGCGGTTGGCGACTGTTTGTTGAGGTCGGAGAGGGGAACGATGTTGTATAGATTGTTCATTGTGATTGTATGAGCAAACTCTGCATGAATAGAAGACTATGTAAGCATTATATCTCCGTTAGTATTGTAAAAACAGACCTTTTTTTTAAATACAATATTTAAAGAATGAAAGGTTTACCTGAGTGTATTTAATATATTTAAAAACTACCCCATAGTTTTTAAATATATTAAATACACTCAGGGTCTCTCCGATTCTTATAGACTTAACGTAAGAAATACTCGAACTTCGCAGTAACAAAAATTAAATAATCCGACTGAATTGTCTGCTGCAAAACATGGGCTTCTCCAAACACCACTCCAGTGTACCGATTTCTGTTAATCAACTCACAAATAAAGTCAGGCCATAAGTTGCATACGTCATTAAATTTTTCCCTCAGACTTTTGTCCCAAAAAGGTCTTTGCTGCTCCAATCGGAAAACGCTATCCTGAACTTAATGAGGAGTGACGTCATTTAGATTTGTGACTCCCGAGGGAGGGTTCGTCTGGAGCAACATAGCTATGTCTAGGTCCAGCTGTTTTATAGAACTGACATTTGGTTCATATTTGATGATATTAATGCCAATTTGTTATGACTTTAATTTGGTAGACTGGGAATTTCTGGGTCGGTTCAGATTTGTTTGATAAATAGTTTTGGATATTGTGAAGGTTTATTTATGACTCCCACCGAAGGGAATGGCTTGCAAAGCATAAATTGTCTGGAAGAGGGAGAAAAAGAACGCTAGTAAGATTAGATTAACACTCGCAAAAATTTAATACTCGTATTATTTTAGTTACATTCGTCTTATCTTCGTTGAGAAATACATTGAAACATTTTGTCGATACTAATTTTATTAGATCTCCCTCGTGGCCTTGAATGAGGAACTCCTTGAGGATCCTTTTATTGTAACTTCCTCGTTAAGTATGCTGTTGCATCGTTGAAAAAACAAGATGGATGTTAACTGTCGGTTTGGTATTTGTAGAAGAGCCACCAAATTTTTCCAATTTTAACTAATATTTCAAGAGGTAAAATGTATTGTTTACGCGATTATAAAAGGCAATCTTTGAAAGAATTGGTTTCTTTGGTAGATAGTTACACTACCGCCAAATAGTATGCTACTTTTTTACCCGCAAAAATGTACGTTTTCTGTTGGATAGACCACGAGAACGAAGCTAGAGGAAACCCTTGTTAGAAAAAAAATGCACAGATGACATTTACAATATCAAGCTCGTTGCGCCACAGTAAATCTATTCAAACGAGCCAGATAGTTAATTAACAGTCCATGGGAGCCTACGTCCAGTTGTAAACAGACTGTTATGTATTTGAATATGCATTGATTCATCAAAGCACACTACAGAGTCTGATGAGAAACTCATCCGATTTCAATAATTCTTTCATTAGTTTAAAGCTATCGCTGAGTTGCATGCGATTTTCTACCGGAAAATGCCACAGTTCGCCGAAAGACGCGTCTGCCGCTGGACATAGGCCTCCTCCAAGCGTCGCCACATTGACCGGTTCCGTGCGTCTCGCTTCCAGCGGATCCCCGCAACTTTCACCAGGTCATCGGTCCACCTAGTGGGAGGCCTTCCAACGCAACATCTCCCGTTTCGCGGTCGCCACTCCAGAACTTTTCTGCCCCATCTCGGCGGCCATTCATTCTGCGAGCAATGTGCCCTGCCCATTGTCACTTAAGTTTGGCACATGTTTATTACGGCACAGTAAATCCATCAAACGATCCAGATAGTTAATTACCAGTCCATGGGAGCCTACGTCCAGTTGTAAACAGACTGTTATGTATTTGATTATGCATTCATTCATCAAAGCACACTACAGTATTGTGCTTTAAAGGTTTTTTGAAATCATATGAGTAACTCATCCGACTCCAAAAAATATTTCACCGATGGAATACTCAAAATGCACGGTTTCTTAGGGCCGCGTGAGCGAAGCCGGAAGAAGCAGCTAGTTACAAGAATGTGCAGATGTCAATAATATCCTAGTTCAGTCGCCATGTTTATTACGACACTGTAAATCCATTCAAACGAGCCTCATAATTATTTAACGGTCCATGGGAGCCTAGAGCCTACGTTCAGTTGTAAACAGACTGTTATGTATTTGATTATGCATTCATTCATCAATCAGCACGCTCTGTTGGGCCATGACTAATTAACTGTACTATTGTTTCGTCTTAAGGTTGCCGCAGACGAACGCGTATGTCTAGCAGTACGGTTGAAAAAAGCACGCTGCCAGGATTTTAATATCCGTATTGGCATTATTTACCTTGCTAGTTTCATAAACAAATAAGACGTTATCGAGGTTATATTCGCACTTGACGGTTCTATTGCGATTGCTAAGTGATATTTCGATTTTGTTTTCTTGTCATAAGATTTCGATATCCTTTTGCGGAGTTCCGTTAGTCAATTGATTGAAGATTTGACCCTGTGTAAAAACATTCTTGTCGCATAGTTTCGTCTCGCTTGTCTGTGGATGCCTTTATGCGCATCGTCAGTGAAACTAGGCATCTATCACGAATGCATATTTAATTGTGTTTTTCTAAGTAGCAAGTATATAAGAAACTCTTAGGGCGAGCGTGATATTTCTAAGCGGTTGAAAAATTTTACCTGCTAGTTCATTCGTCACATACAATAGGTATAAGAATGATAGACACAAGTTTTTGGGGCAATCATGATTCTTTTACGCCGTTGAAAAATTGTCTACAGTTTCTTTCCTCTTAACTTTTGATCACCATGTCGGTATTGTAGGTATACAATCAAAATTGACCCTACCTAACATCACAGCCCCAAATGCATTGACGTATGTTCTGATCAAACTATTCTATCAAATTTTATTAACGCTAAAGTAATTCTTGACTGTCTCTGATTTGTTACCCTTTCACGTTATCGCCTGAACAGATTTATATGAAACTCACGCTAGATTAGGAAACTTGTAATCCCGAGAGTATTTCCCCTCGGATGATTGCCCGCGGTCGCAGCGGCTGACAGAAACTATTGTTATATAAACAAGACTTCTTAAAACACAGTTTCATTAAACAACTTTGACATTGACCACACCACCAGCATCGACCATGACCAAATTAAAGTCCAAAATATGCAGGATTCACCTCTGCCTTATCTGCAAAACGATTCAGGCGCACAGTTAATGAACCGTGCTCGGTGTTTGAGTAATTTGCATAATCAATTAATTACTGTGTTCAAAGCAAGGTTTTAGGACATTGGACTTACTGTTTTCACAGCAAGGTTAGAAAACAGCTCGCCCCTTATTTCATGGGACTATGGTACTTAAACATAACTATCGTAATTTGGGTATACTATTAGGTGTACCTAGTCTTACCCTTCGGGGAATACAGGCGTGATTATAATTATGAATGTATGTATGTACGAAGTCTAATGTGATCAAATCTTGCTGACTTATTTGCAGTTTTCTGGTTCTGATTGAAGGACCATATTTGATAATCTAATAGGGTCCTTCGATCTTCTGGGATCGCTCAGGTTTTGAGTGAGTTTATATTCAAAACTCAAGCATTTCTTAACACCTATCTGCTTCTTCACTTGACAGATTGGTTGTGGTCATGATGAAATATGTCCAGTCGCTGGTATTATTGTAGTTCGCCCCCCTATCTCAGTCCTTCTGGTTCTGTTTGTTGATAGTCTGGCGCATTCATTACCAGGCTTCCAACCTCATATTTAGTCTTATCGATCTATTTAATCAATGTTATCTGAAGCATAGGCCCTCAGGGGTTCACATATCACTTTGCAACTTAACAAATAACTTTGATCAAAATCCAAGATTTTAATTAAGTTGATTTTCATTCAGCAGTGGACGATACTATACTATAACGAAATACATCCAACAATATTTATCGCTATTGCAGCAAAACCAACAAACACTCAATAAAGTTGCATCGTTCGTTTCGCAACGTTTGCTAAGTAAGCACAATCGAATGGGGGTTTATTTTTTATCGGACAGTCTAGTTAACCGTGGGTTTGTTGGTTTACCAGTGGGAAGCGAAGCTGGTTTGATTAAGCTCGGTAATATTTAGGGCTAATAGAGGCTGGGAACAGGGGTGGCTTTAAAGGTGAGGCTCTGGGTGGGTGCGAGATATTTGCGCGGCCCTCCTCCTTTTTGTGATATATCTGATGAAGTGATGATAGAAGAGAAATATTAAACTTGGCACTTCAATCAATCTGCCTAGCCTTTTCCCAACTATATTGAGGTCGGCTTTCATTCTTACCGGATTCAGCTGAGCACTAGTGCTTTACGTGGAGCGACTGCCTATCTGACCTCCACAACCCAGTAACTGGGCAATACGGTACCTCTTGGCAAGACTGGTGACAGATCTCAAGCTTCTGATAACCCGTAACGACTGTCAAAGATCTTCAAATGACAGCCGGGACCAACGGCTTAACGTGCTTTCCTTTCTTTAGAGTTTGAAGATCTCTGATAGTCGTTACGGGTAGTCAGAAGCCTGAAATCTGACTCTAGTCAGCCAGCCATGTTATTAGGTTGTCGAGGTCAGATAGGCAGTCTCTCCATGTAAAATACTGGTACTCAGCTGAATCCGGTTAGACTGGAAGCCGAAGCTAACATAGTTGGGAAAAGGCTAGGCCGATTGATAAGGATAAAAAAAAAAGTTGCAATTGTGAGCGCTTCGGCTTGTCGGGCGAGGCCCTTGCTAGAATGAGGTCCTCGCCCTCCTAAAGCCGCCACTGGCTATGAATTTGGGGGTAGATGAGAATGGGTTGTTTAAGTTCTTTGTTTGTTTAAGGATTAAGGCTTTTCAGTGAGGTGACAGATATGATTGATGTACTGGTTTAGTGTACTCACATCAATGATATCCTATTTTTTTTTATTTAGGCAGATATTATGTACGTTCCAGTAACTTAACTAAAAGATATCACGAATTTTCGCTCAGCTGAAATTAATTTATCAGCTCGTCAAAAATAATCTAACAAGAGACCTTAGGATTGATGGAGAATGGCGCCCGGTTTTATCAAAGCCTTCAGGATAATTTAATAAATCTACTTTTTACTTCACAGGAAATAGAAGCGATCGAAGAGCAATGGCGGACGGAGTCAGCCGAGTTGGTGACGGCAGTAGCGAGGCTACAGGACGAGAACAAACGTCTACGAAGGACTATCAATGCACCTGCAGATGGTGAGGACTTCTACTCATTTAACTGTTAGTAGACCTTTTTGCCTTTTTTTGGTTTGAGCATGTTACTGGGGTCGGTGCAACGCTACTCTTCCATCATTCTGCCCTGTAAACCGGCACGCTATCATTTACTCCATTTTCTTTCACTTCAGCATTTTCGAAATCACGCTTTAAGGTTACACTAGTCGATCATTCTTCCATACAAACGTAGTCTAGCGATTACTCCACTGTTTGAAGATGTACGTTCAAAATAAAAAATGACATCAATTTGTCTCATCATTAGCTAACCCTGTACGGAAACAAAAAAGTAATAATATAAAATATTTGAAAGTTATGAGCGTCGAAAGTTCCATATTTCAACACTTATTGCAACGCATCTTTGGGCGGAAATAAATACCATAAGAAGAAGGAAAATTGCAAAACGGCCTCCATACAGGGATAGATTAGTGATTCAACAATGCAAATAATTTTATTTTGAAAATATACATTTAGTCGTTATTTCATGATATCTAGACTCCCAAAGGTCTGTTTATAAAATTTCGCGCGTTCGTTTTCGTCCTAAATCATCATCCATTTCGATACAAATTTGCAAAAGTTTATTTTTCGACATAATCTCCGTGAACCTCTACGTGATTTCTTTCGAGGCCTGCAAAATACTTCTCTACAGCGGCTATGACTTCATCATTTGTGGCAAATTTCTGTCAACCCAAAAAATTTTTGAGCTTAGGGAATAAGTGGAAGTCTGATGGCGCTAGATCAGGCGAATAAGGTGGGTGGGGCAGCAAATCATACTTCAATTCGTTGATTTTTGCCATAGCTTTAACACATGTTTGAACCCTAGCGTTGTCTTGGTGGAAGATGATTTTTTTTTCGCCAATCCTGGTCGTTTTTGCTGAATACATTGATGAAGCTTATCTAGAAGATTAGCGTAGTATTCTCCATTAATTGTTTGACCTGTAGGAAGGTAATCTATCATCAAGATCCCATCTGCATCCCAAAAGACGGAAGCCATCACTTTTCCAGCCGACTTTACAGCCACGGCCTTTTTGGAGCCGTGCATCCCGATTGAGTCCACTGTTTTGATTGAATTTTTGATTCTGGCGTGTAATGATGAACCCATGTTTCATCTGTTGTTACAAATCGACGTAAAAATCGGACTTATTACTCTGAAAACGGTCCAGACATTCTTTTGAGTTTTGCACCCGAATCCTTTTTTGATCGTGCGTAAGCAATCGCGGCACCCAACGGGCCGATAACTTTTTCATATTTAATTTCTCACTTAGGATATGATGTACCCGTTCTTTTGAGATACCTGTAGTGTCAGCTATTTCAAATAACTTCAATAGTCGATCTGCTAAAAACATAACATGTACTTTCAAGACCATTTCCGGCCATTTCCGTGACGCTTTTTGGACGTTCGGGGCGGGCTTCATCTTGGACACATGTACGACCACGTTTAAACTCAGCCACCCAGTTTTTTTAATGTGGCATAAGAAGGAGCACATTCACCTAAAACATTCTTTAACTCGTCATAGATATCTTTCCCCTTCATGCCCTTCATATGAAGAAACTTTATCACCGCTCTTTGTTCAATTTTATCCATTTTGAAAACAGTTGACGAAATATATTTTCAAATGACAAAAAATCAATAAAATTTTCACGCCACCAAATTCAAATTTAGAACACAGGTTGCCAGAGATACGAATTTAAAAATGTATTTTTTTTTTTAATTTTCACTTTTTAAATAACAGTGGCTAGTTGCTTATCATCCCGCCCTTCGTAGGTTCTTACTGCTCATCACAGCATGCATTTTAACCTCGCGCACAAAATAGTTCGTGCCGTCGACTAGGGGAACCTTAATAAGCAGATAAGATGATATCCATCGATTTATCTTTAGAACAGTTTGGTCTGAGCAAAATCCAAAGACCTAATCAGTCGTTTCGTGGATGAGAATGAAGCCTCATAGTATCAGACCGATCATGGGTTCGTTTGTTAAGATTATTCAACACATGTATGGCACGACATGAAGCATCTGAGCTTAAACTTTCAGCTTATCGTTCCTTAATACTTCTTAGGAGTTCCGCTTATGTCAGACCAGCACCTTCATGCTCTCTTTATTAAGGACCAGCTCCTAAGCCACTTAATGAAAACACTTAGAGACATAGTTAAGGATGATTAATGTTAGACCGTAGCGGACGCGAGCCGACCCCCGTGCGAGGCACTGACGCGCGCTTCGTCCGGGACGCGGACGCCGCACGGTGTAGCAAGGACCGCATCATATAAAGTGGTCGTGAAGTTTTGAATCCGTGCCTCGCACGGGTCTCGGCTCGCGCCCGCTACGGTCTAGCATAATTCATCCTTTACACGGTTACCCCGTCCTAATGAAGCCGAGTACCAAATAAAGTGTAACGGTCGAAAAATAACGATCGACAAAAACTTGTAGCTTCACTCACACCCTCATATACATTTTTTCAGCGGTCGTCCATTCTAAATATAGAGGGGAAAAGTTTGTGGCAATACTTTCCGAGCCCACATCGTTTCTGATTAGTTTCGGTCGGGTTTTTGGCCTAGTGCTTCCCTAGGGATTGACGGACTTGCTTGCTTACAATGTAAGACTGATTTACTTGTACCAACGATATTGGATATATATCTTAATTATACACGCCAATTTTTTTTCTAAATCTTAGTTGACTACTTTAACTTTTTTACACTAAAACAACAAAAAAAAACAAAACCAAACATGAAGTCGAACATAGAACCTCCTTCTTTTTGGAAAGTCGGTTAAAAGTTTTATAAACAAGCTTTGAATTCACTAAAAAGTTGAAATCTAATATCGCTTGTCAATACATATCCAATAAGCCTAAACGCGATGCTGCTATCTTGTGTGGTTGTAGAGTTGTTAAATGGATCACTAGTTGTCGGACACACATACGAAGGCAAGTTAATATAAAGCTTGTACCAAATAACTCAAGAGTTCAGTCTCTTTAAGTCCTCACAAAATTAGTTGTAATGATCAAATTAGTAGTCAAGGGACCGCGGGCTTTATGCGTCATCGCAATGTAAGCACCTTATATAATAACTTCTGATAGTGATTTCTAAGAATAAATAATAATTAATTAATTGGGTAAATTCAAGACTCGAGTATCAGCATAAAGATAGTATGGAAAATGAAATATGGCGCCGACACACGACATCTATTTGTGATTCGACTAATTTTATGAGCGAATAAATTATATGGCAATTGAAGTTTCGGGTCTCCAAAGCCTAGTTAAAGGAACCTGTATTGAAAACTCATTTTGCATTTATGGTTTATTGATCATGTTTTTTGTTTTTATTTTATTTATAGGCTCGCGTTTGACCACTATCTCGCCTGATGTTAAGCGATGATGTAGTCTACGGTGAAGCACGCTTGCCTAGGAGAAACCTATTCACTCTTGACTTAAAGACTCCAAGGTTGTAGCTATCAGGGAACAAAGACTTCGAAAGGGAGTTCTGCCCCTTAGCTGTGCGCACAATGAAAGTAAAGTATTAGCAAAACGCTTTGTGCGTATGGGAGGGATGTCTACCATGTACCGATGGCGCATGGCCGCACGTCTTGTAGTTCGATGATGGAAAGGGCTAGGCGGAATCAAATTGTGCAGTTCCGTCGCACACTCCCCGAAAGGTAACCGATAAAAAACCGACAGGCTGGCAACTCGGCGTCGATGTTCGAGGCTCTGGAGCTTTGACGCGACCAGAACATCGTTGCCACAGACATAAATCTAACTAGATGACACGATTGTATGTACTTCGCGTACCGAAAAACGGACATTACGACAAATAATCGTAATCTGAGTTTTTCATTTAGTATTATCGGCACCGGATATACACCGAAATCTAGAAAAATGCCTTTTTATGCAATATTGAGCTATAAATAATGTATAGAAAAAGTTGGCCAAAGCATTGGAAATGTTTTCTTTCATTGGTAAGCAAATTTGTTTTTTGTTTGTGAAAAAGTAGCTCGCTTGGTTTTCATACAGATAGAGGAACTTGCGTTATCTATTTAGATGTATGTCTGTGATCGTTGCCAATAAGCCTTTTGGCCCATCTGTCAATCGACTCAAGTGCATTAAGCTGGTATTTGGCAGATCCATCCCAGAGGTGAGAGCAGTACTCCATGCATGACCGAACTTGCGCTTTATACAAGTTGAGCAGCTTATGTTCTGGTCAACCAATCACAAAAGCTTACATGGGATTTGTCAAAGGATTAACAGATAAGAAGCCTGATCAGAGGCTTTGCCCTTAGCGATAGCCATTGTTGAAATGCCAACAAGTAAGGGTTTGATCACGTGGCATAACGATAGCACTTTGAATTCCTATACTTTGTTGAGGTTTTTTCCAATCGATAGAATGTCACTTGACTAGCCTTTTGTTGAGAATTCAGGGGCCGTCTATCAATCTGGGACGTATTAACGCCAGCATGATTCTGCCTTGAAAAAAGGATAGTGCATATCGTTGGTGTCGATCTCCTGTGGGCCTTCCCCAGGGATTAGTTTTTGTTTTTCCTATGTTCAACGCTGTTGACATTCAAAGGCCATGTCATAGAGTAGAAAGTCCACAGAGGTTTAGCAGTAATAATAAAAAACAAAAAGTAAATACGCCAGTATTTTCTCGTACATCTTTCCTGATTAGTTTTGCGTCCTAGTGATTCCCCAGAGACGGCTTCGTAGCTCGATTCGCAGTCAAAATGATTGACCTTAATCAAAATATTGACATTTTGATGGGCAAATATTGTTAGGGAATAATAATTTTGAGATGTCCTTGTGTGTTTATGACTTTGCTAGTGTTGTATTCTTGGTAAAGCGAATAGAATCTAAATAATGAACGTCTTTATTGACGGAACCGCTATGTTATGTTTGTTTTCCCAAACTGATTAGAATAAGTACCTAATAAACAAATCGACAGAGTAAAGAATCCACTAGTCCCAGCTGGTAATGTGTATGTTAATTAGAGATTTGTTTGATTACTTTATCTGTCTCATATTTCGGAGTGTTGGAAATATAAGAAATCACTCTGAAACTGAAACCGTGCAAAAGTATTACACATCAGGATCTTTCCTGATGGAGCGCGACGCAATTATAAGAAATCAGTCTGAAACTGAAACCGTGCAAAAGTATTAAACATCAGGATCTTTCCTGATGGAGCGCGACGCAATTATAAGAAATCAGTCTGAAACTAAAACCGTGCAGAAGTATTTTACATCAGGATTTTTCCTGATGGGGCGCGACGCAATAATAAGAAATCAGTCTGAAACTGAAACCGGGCATAAGTATTTTACATCAGGATCTTTCCAGATGGGGGCGACGCAACAATAAGACATCAGTCTGAAACTATAACCGTACATGAGTATTTTACATCAGGATCTTTCCAGATGGGCGCGACGCAACAATAAGTCATCAGTCTGAAACTATAACCGTACATAAGTATTTTACATCAGGATCTTTCCAGATGGGCGCGACGCAACAATAAGACATCAGTCTGAAACTATAACCGTACATAAGTATTTAACATCAGGATCTTTCCTGATGGGACGCGACGCAACAATAAGACATCAGTCTGAAACTATAGGTAACCGTACATAAGTATTTAACATCAGGATCTTTCCTGATGGGACGCGACGCTGTTGAAATTGCCAGCGGCTTCGCCCGCGTGAAAGTCGAAAATTATCCCGAAGAAACATAGTCCCGGGATAAAAAGTATCCTATGTGCTATTTCTGTGTATAATCTATCTCTGTGCCGAATTTCATCCAGATCCGTCCAGCTGTTTAAGTGTGAAGAAGTAATAAACATACAAACACACACTCATAAACTTTCGCCTTTATAATGTTAGTGAGACTAGCGGGCGCCTCGCGGTTTAACCCGCGTAGGGCCCGTTTCCGTCGGGATACATGGATAAAAAGTAATCTATGTCACCCGGGGATGATAGTGTAGCTTCCAAACGGCGAAAAATTTTTGAAATCGGTCCAAGAGTCCTTAAGTTTATTCGTTACATACAAAAATACAAATCTTTCCTCTTTTTAATGTTAGTATAGATGGAAGTATAGATAGTTGATTGTCAACGTGCACAGGCGTTCATAAAAGCTATTGTCAACATTGAGTGATCTCATTGGTTGGTCATAACAATATCAGCTTTTAATATTGTCCCATTGGTGGTTGGTAAAGGGTTATTCTCATAAAGAAACTGGAAGATCATTGTTCATCATGCTTGCTCTCTTCGTGTTGGCTATTCTAGAATTATTGAAATCTTTATTTCCGACTATATTTTCATTCACCATACGTGAGTTGTTTTATTTTTAAATTCGCTGTCTCTTTATCTTCCTGCCCTTGTGCTGTGCAATTTGGGGTCGGCGCAACACGTTTTTCTTCCGTTCATCCTAGTTTACTATAACTGACTTCCTTTTTACAAGCTTTTGTTTAACTTGCCTTGTAAGTTAGTATGTATGGGCCAAATCTAGTAACTGAATTTTCTAGAAGAAAAGAAGAAATTTCTAGTGTGGGGCAAGGTTTTTATAAAACAAAAAAAAATGTCTCACATAATGTATCCGTCTTTATTTTAACATTTCTCCTCATTTGTTATGTATTTCATTCCTTGAATATATTTTATGAACGCACAGCATTTTATTATTATAGATGAAACTGAGAATGTTTGCAAGCATTCTCGCTGGCTCGATTCTCTCCGGAATTTGTATGTTCAAAGGAGTGAAATGGGATAATTTCTTGAGTTTCTGTGGAATATGCGCTCAAATTTTTATGTTCTTGCTCCCTGCAAGTTCTTGCTTTGACATTTTATTTTCTAGAATATTCTCTCTGATATTTCAGACCTATTATTTTGTAACAAAGTTTTTCAATTATGACAAGAAAATTATGTATAAAGGCTGCACGTAGAGAAGTACAATATGCAGATTGTATGCAAACCAAGTGTTACTGACTCTGCAGCTTGCTACATTTAGACCGCTCATCTGATGATATTCCAATGATTTGGTGCTGACGGTTCTGGAGCGTCGACGCCGGTGCTGTTGTCTGTTCGGTACTGCTGTTAGGTAGATTTGATCAAAAGACATCTTCCAAAAACTTACTGAATGTCGGCTGACTATTTGGCCAAGGATACGAGCGAGATTTGTGCTAATAAACGAACACGCGCCCGTTTCAGGCAGCATTATTTCTAGTAAGAGCAAAGCTTAAGAAATAAGTCCACCACAAATAGGGTATCCCCTTTCTTAATACTTACCAGATTGAACTATTTTTAACATTACTGGATTGACTATATGCTGAGAAGCAGAATAGTCAGATCGGAACTGATGGGAGACAGACTTACCGCTAAAACAACAAGAGGTTGTCCGCAAGGCGGAGTGCTGTCACCATGATCCAAAGTTGATTGAAATAAATAAATAATAATAATAATAATTATTGTGGTGCTTGGTAGTAGACTCGCTACTCACCAAACTCAATACTGGACCATTCGTGTAGAATGGTCCGGTATTGAGTTTGGTGATAGTAGGCTATGCAGATGACATAGCTTTAATGGTTAATGGTAAATTCCCGAACATAGTCTCTGGATTATTACAGCAGGCATTGAGATTATCAACCCAAGCAAAGCAGTCATTATTCCATTCACGACGAAGAGGACATTTAGGAAACCTAGGATAGCCCTCCCTCAATGAAATAAAGCTGCCCTGGTCCACCGAAGTTAAATATCTTGGTGTAACGCTTGATAAAAAACTCAGGTGGAAAACTTACCAGATTGAAGCCTGACTAACACCACCCAGAACTTTTCACTTGCTTCCAGGAACGAGTAAAGATGAGTCTTGTTACAAAACATGTCATCTATCTTAGAAACCACGATATACAATCTGATATTGAGTAACAAAAACAATGGTGTTCTTACAACAATCTGTGCCATTTTCCTCTCAGTTCCGTATGTGGCATCATGTCCTTTCGCCTCGAGTTATGCTAGCCAGCCAGTTGGCTTAGTTACGTGTATCGCCTGATTAGCGTTCACTTTAGGTTCCGTTGACGCGTTAATGTGAACTCGGGCAGATCGTGTCGCTAATTATCTCGCTAAGTAACTTTGACAGTAGATAAGACCATCAACTACATTAGGATACATTAATAAAACGGGAGTACGATCATTGGTATTATACTTTGTCCATCGTACCTTTAAACAAGTGTCATTGACTTCTGGTCTAATCAGGACACACATGTGACTGGTATCTTGCTTTTTTATTGTAGATAGGCTCGCGTTTGAACACACTATCTCGCCTGATGGTAAGCGATGACGTGGTCGTTGGTAAAGCACGCTTGCCTAGAAGTAACCTATTCACTATGGACTTAAATGGGTCTAAGGTCCAGTTTTTTGATCCGTAGTTAAATAGGCTAGTTAACTAACGGTTGCAAATTTCGGTAAAACACTATTTTTCATCAGTTGTTAGCGTCACAAATGGTCAAATAAGTGGAGAGTTAATTATTTGACCATTTGTTAAGACTATTAATTCATGAATAAACGCGTTTTATAGAAATTTTAAACCATTGGTAAGCATATTTAACTATTGGTTGAGTTAACTAGGGATAAAAAAACTGGGCCTTAAAGACCCCCAGCGGGGCGAGCACGGCCTACTGTGACAGGCTTGAGTCACCCATTTTTATCACGGTTTCGTGATAAAATGCGTGACTCAAGCCCATTACAGAGCCCGTGCTCGCCCGGTCGGTTTGCGCATTTCGACGTTGCATATTCACAAGAACTTAATCGGTCATCATCTTTTTGTCCCGGTCAATTATAGACGTAGTGGCACAGATTGTTCGCCGTACCGGGGAGTCGAACCGTCGCTCGAGCCCAGTCTCCCATCCCTCGTACACTCGCCGCGCTCAACGCTCTCTTGGATGCTAAGCCCGATTGGGATGTGTTCGCGGACGAATGGAACAAGATTTTGTCTGTATGTCTGGAGTATTGTTAGATGAGCGTATGACTGCTTCGTAATCATAGATATTATAATTTTTTTTTGTTTTTATTTTTAATGCTTTTTTATAAACATGTTTTAACTAATGTAATTGGCCTTTGGCCGTGTTATGTTAAAGTAAATAAATAAATAAATCATTAACGTCTACAGCCATTTTTCCACATGATTTAAACTTCTCCTATCATTATTCTTGCCGGTTTTTTTCCACCTGTGGATATCTTAATGTCTAGTTTTCACATATTTTGACTTCTTTGTATGTATCTGTAACCAGATTTTAAAGACAACAGTCTAGTAATCATCATAGTAGTAATCATCATTGACAACCATATTTCTAATGCATCTATACTCCATTTGAAATAACATTAGACACGTTTCCAAATCTCTTTACCGTCCGTTCAACCGATTTTGAGTTCTATCCCGTAAACATTAAGGATGACATAAAAAGCATAAACCTGTTACCAAAACAAACTGTTTACTACAGCTACCATTTGTCGTATCAACAACACAATAGAAGTCAAAATCGGTTGAACGGGCTGTAAAATGGGTTAAATTATACGTCTAATGTTACCGCAAATGGAGTTTGGAATAGTGCGAAATCTTAATGCCAACATTATACTATACCTAAGTTTCTTTAGTCTTTTGCTTAAGTTTCGTAATCATCAAATAAATTACCCCTATTAAACTGTTTAATACAGCGCATTGCTATGTGCGTCAAACTTAATAGCTTTTGTTGCAAAACATTTTATATTTCTTTATGTTTTACAGGTACTTAGTTATTTGTCGTAATACACAAATGCAGATGGTTCGTTTTTGTATTTATATACAGGTGACATCATTTAGTGACTTATTCATTCCATGTATTATTATGTAGATGCAATATTATGATTCATTGATTCACCTTATAGACATAGCCAAATGTTATCCACGTACATTACGGGTGATTTTACGATATATAAAATCCTCCCTGCTTGGAGTTTTACATGCCATAAATTCACCAAACTGAAAAAGCATTGCTTAACACTGAGCCAGACTTTGGCAAGCTTTACTATATTTTTTTGAGCAGCTAATATTTTATGGACGATGGAGAAGAGATGGAGTAATCTCAATCTTCAGTCTTAAAAAACATCACCATCATTCATCATCATCACCAGCCTTTTTTAATGTGTCCACTGCTTGGCCATTGGCTGTGTGTGTATGTGAGGCCGTAATTCACCACGCAGGCCCAGTGCGGATCGGTTGATGTCACATATCTTCAAGTTTTTTGTTCTAGGACTTGCCGGTTTTCTCACGATTGTTTCCTTTACCGGTTTGAGAGCAGTGGTGTTGAAATAATTTACACAAAGTAAAGCCTCTGCCTTGGTTCGAACCCACGAGCTACAACTTGTAAGTCGCGGCCGTTACCACTTGGCCAGCTCTGCTCAATCACCATTAATATACTCATGTCCCAATTTATTTCTGCGCAAGATGTCGTATTCTCAGTTCTTATACCTAAATATTATATATATATTTTTTTAAATTGTAAATATGGAGTTTCTTGTGCGTTCTTCTCCATAACAAGCTACTTTCCGAATGCACGGTAAATGAATAAATTTTTATTCCTTGTAAATTTTAATGTAATGTTCAAAAGTGCCGCTTGGTGGCCTAGTTGAAATAAAATATCTTCTCTTTCGTCTTTGTCTTATACGACATTCAGTAGTCATTCTTCACACGGCCCATTCCTTGTCTTATGGTCTACCCCTGCTCTTATAGCCCATTCTATAACATCATCAGCAAAAAAGTAAGACTCATTCATAGTGAGACTTTCCTAGACGTCCTTAAACATCTTGCATTTGTTAACAAACCAGCTAGACCTAAAAATAAATGAGTAATGAGCACTATCGACTTCTCTAAACACAGTCTATAGAAAGCAAGTCACGATAATGGTTTTGTGATAACTTAAGTCTACAAATACACGATACAATGGAGTTTCTATTTGATAGAATAATGTTTATTGTAGCAAAGATAGTGACCACGTGAGCTAAAATATTGGCTCACATTCACACAATGTTTAAAGACAAATGTCTGGCACACTATTTTGAGTTCGGTTAAGGACAAACAATACAATTTTGTTATTACTTATCTTTACTAATATTTTATAGAGGGAAAGTTTTTGAGGTTGTAGGGGGTACTCTCTGGATCTACTGAACCGATTTAGATGAAATTTGGCATGGAGATAGTTTGAGACCCTGGTAAGAACATAGGATAGTTTGTATTCCCTTGGGGTGACATTTTACGCGGGCAGAAGCTAGTTATTTAACCGATCGCGTTTGACCATTATCCCACCAGATGGGAAGCGATGGAGCATGCTTGCCTAGCTGTAACCTTTTTTTATTTTTGACTTAAGGTTCCCCTAGTCGACGGCACAAACTATTTTGTGCGCGGGATTAAAATGCCTGCTATCTCATACGACAACACGTGCGAAAGAGATAGATGCTGTGATGAGCAGTAAGAAGCAACTTCGCGTACGAATTGGAAAGCAAAATGGATGATGATTTAGGACGAAAACGAACGCGTGAAATTTTATAAACAGGCCTTTGGGTGTCTAGATATCATGAAAAAAGACTAAATGTATATTTTCAAAATAAAATTATTTGCATTGCTGAATTACTAATCTATCTCTGTATGGAGGCCGTTTTGTAATTTACCTTCTTATGGTATTTATTTCCGCCCAAAGATGCGTTAAAATTAGTGTTGAAAAATGGCATTTTGGACGCTCATATCTTTCAAATATATATATTTTTTACTTTTTTGTTTCCATGCAGGACTAGATAATGATGAGACAAATTGATATCATTTTTTTATTTTGAACGTACATCGTCAAACAGTGGAGTAATCGCCAGACTACGTATTTATGGAAGAATGATCGACTAGTGTAACCTTAAGGGAAGTTTACGAAGATAGAAGTATCGAGAATCATTTGGCTATTATATCTTCAGTCCCTTTTGTTTCGGAGTCACTGCAGCTTCTAAATAACATCCCAAAGGCAGCCAAGGGACATCCATCAAAATCAGCCTTTCAATGTACCCACCGCTAGGACACAGGCCTACTTTCTGCGAGAGGGAATAGACCGTAATCCACCACGCGGGCCCAGTACGGGTTGGTGGATGTCACATGTCTTCGAATTTTCGGTTCTAGAACATGCCGGTTTCCTCACGATGTTTCCTTCACCGTTTTGAGAGCATTGGTGATGAAATAATTTACACAAAGTAAAGCGCCTGCCTGGGCTCGAACCTACGACACGTAAATCGCGGCCGTTTCCACTGCTCCCTGCAAGGGTTATGACACCACATGATATTCAATGCTTTCAAATAAATATATACCTTACCATTCCAAACTTAAGGCCCAATATCCCACTAACTAATAAGAAACGAATAACGATGATAGTTACAACTCCCAAAGTGTACACCCAACTCCTGTAATCAAAAACACACCTTACCCCACCATACTAAAGGTCCAATTCCCCACAGGCTCCAGCGCACCACCGTCACCAGCACGGGAACACGACCAGGAGGTCCTGTCCCGACTCAGCAGTACGGCAGAGAAGCAGCGAGCTACGTTACGTCATCAAGAGCTACAGCTACAGGAGAAGCAGCAGCTGATTGATAGCGTGAGTAGTTCTTTATTCTTCGGGTCTTTAGCAGATAAAGCGTGAGGACCCGGGTTCTATTCCTAAGTCGCGCAGTTTAATTCATTTCAGTCATGTGGCCATACATACTTTTCTGCTATCAAACAGCACCTCTTGTTTTGATTCGGATTCTGGTGAAGGGATGAATGTTTAGGTCTGTACATGCAAACCCATACGTCTATTTTCATCGACATATTTCTCAAAAATTTAAAAAAACAGCTGTTTTTCTTCTTTTCGTGTGAGAATGTGGCCACCTCTGGTGTCAGAGTTAATTATGCCGCCTCTGGGAACCCCACAGGCCTCTGACTTGGCTATTTCAGACTTACATTAACTGTATAAGTCGTTTTCCTCACGATATTTTCTTTCACCGTTGCCTGTTATGTCCGAGATAAATTTAGAAACTACTAATGAATTTGAAAAATTCACATTGGTACTTGCCCGGATTTTTGAACCCACGGCCTCAAGCACGAGAGGTCTAAGCCACTGGGCTACCACGACATTTCTTCATCATCAAAACAAAACAGCCGTTTGGAAAGTGTTACTTGGCGTTACAATAGGCATTACTTTCCTAAACATTACACTTTTATAAAGCCACCAAATGCAAGATAAGTCTGAATATTCCTTTCCTTAGAATTCGTAACGAGTAGAACTTCGTTTATGTAACAGGCGTGTTAGTAATAGCTTTCTTTGTCATAAAACTTCTCAATCCATTGACGGTTTTTTTATTTTAAACTAGCTTTTGCCCGCGACTTCGTTCGCGTGGAATAGTGACTTCCGGCAGATTTTTGGTTTTACCCACATAGTTACCGATATCGTATAAGAACTTAAACTAAAGAAATATTACAATCTTTCCGAACTTAAATTGAAAACTAACTGAAAACAAAAGAATTTAAAAAAAATACGAATTACGAACTTGATAACAATTTAAAAGAAATTATATTACAACCTATTCTCTTAATAACCAAGCTTAAAACTAAATAATTTAAATGGAACGATTCAATTAATTTAAAAATTAAAACGAATTTAGACATACAATTTTAGTATCTACTAATAATCGCTTTTTTTTTTTTTCGGCGGTATTGCCAGGGCCATTTTAATAGGAAGCTCACGTATGATGGGTAGAGTGGCGGTTAGCTCTCTTCCTCCTCTTATTTTCGATGGTACCGTCATTCCTATTAGCCCTAGCGTAAAAGATCTCGGTTTGCATCTTGATTCGACTCTTGGCTGGCATAGCCAGGTTGCTAGTGTCAGTCAAAGAGTCATCGGCACTTTACGATACCTGTATCGTCTGAGAAACTTTTTGCCCGCAAAGACAAAGACTATGCTTGTGCAGACTTTAATTTTCCCTATAATCGACTATGGTGACGTGTGTTATTTTGACTTGAGTGCGGTTCTGTTGAATAAGCTTGATAGGCTCTTCAACCAATGTATTCGGTTTATATTTAATTTGAGGAAATATGACCATGTTTCGAGCTACAGGTCTGAGCTCAAATGGATGCCCATAGAAGTTTTCGCGCTCTAACTACGCTTTTTTCCCTACTCAACTCTCCCAACCCACCTTCTTACCTTATGTCTCATTTTCAATATTTAAGTTCTTCACACGCTAGGAATCTGCGTTCCTCCAATAATCTTCTCCAACTGTGTCCTTCTCATACTACTGATTTTGTTCACTCTTCCTTTCATATTCAGTCTATTCTTCTCTGGAACGCGCTTCCTCTCGAAATCAGGACGGCCACCAGTCAATATGCTTTCAAGCGTAAATTGCTGGTTTATTTTCAACGGGGAGAGGGGACATCTCGATAACTTCTATTCCTTACTTTATTAAAATATATATATTATTATTTAGGTACGTATTATACAAATATATATGTATGTGTATTTTTAGCAACTTATTATTCGTATTTTTTTTGTTTACTTTTTTGCTGTTCACATTTTAAACAATGCACCTGCCATGTTATCTCTTCACCACCCTTGGTTGACTGGTAGAGAATGCCTAAGGCATTAAGTCCGCCATTGTACCTTTGTGCATGAAGTTTTAAATAAATAAATCGAGATCAAACTAAACTTACATTATACAACAACCAGACAACCCAACAAATAAACCTTTTAATCTACTAATACAACGGAACCAATTTTAAATTTACGCGCTCGGCCGATACCCAACCAAATGCGTGTAACGAAACCATAGCGCGATCTATTTCGATCCCAACGCCATCTATCGAGCATAGTGACAACTCGGATTATTTATCTATACTCCGTTCGGGCATTTTCTTTGTACTAAAAGTTTTATTATATTGATATTATTTTTTTCATACCTTTTTACTATTTATTTACTTTTTTCAGATGAATTAAAACAATAACATGAACCGAACTCGTGTAACGATCGACACCATTGCGCGATCGCCAACTCGACATATAGTACTAATAGAATTATCTATACTCCGTTAGAGCATTTTCTTTGTACTAAAAGTTGTATTATATTATATTTTTCATACCTTTTTACTATTTATTTACATTTTTCCGATGAATTTTCAGTACTGAACTGATGCCGACTCTTGACCAATAGATGGCGCTGTATGTCCGGAATAAATTTTGTTTTTTATTTTATTTTTTGTAATAAAAACTATCCTATGTCCTTTCTCAAGTTCCAAACTATGTCTGTACCAAATTTCACACAAATCGGTTCAGTAGTTTAGGCGTGAAGCAAAGACAGACAGACAGACAGACAGACAGACAGACAGACAGACAGACAGACAGACAGAGTTACTTTCGCATTTATAATATTAGTTTGGATGGAAGAAGAGAGAATTTGAGAGTGGCTTTTTCAAGCATCCCTACAGATGGTATGACATTTCTGATTAGGCAAGTACAAATCTAAACTAGTATTATAAAGCTGAAGAGTTTGTTTGTTTGAACGCGCTAATCTCAGGAACTACTGGTTGGAATTGAAAAAATCTTAATCTATTGGATAGCCCATTCATCGAGAAAGGTTATAGGCTATATAACATCACGCTAAGATCAATAGGAGAGGCGCATAAATGAAAAATGTTGCATTAACGGGAAAAAAAAATATTCCTTTTTGAGAGCTTCCGTTGCGTGCACTGCGTAAGTGGTTAAAGTTACGCAAACAAAATGTATATAGTATAGGTAGAGTAGGGTACGTAGGGTAAATGGGTAGGTAGGTAGTCAGTTGACGGGAGCGAAGCTGCGCGGGTCATCTAGTAGCATATATTTTTATAAGGCTAGACAAGTATTGTGCCCCATGAGAATTACCATTCGCGAGAAGGCCGAACATCATCAGCCTTAAATGTTCCCACTGCTGGGACACAGGCCTCTCTGTGAGAGGGAATGGGCTGTAATCCACCACGCGGGCCCAGTGCGGGTTGGTGGATGTCATATGTCTTTGAATTTTTGGTTCTAAGACATGCCGGTTTCCTCACCGATGTTTTCCTTCACCGTTTTGAGAGCAGTGGTGATGAAATAATTTACACAAAGTAAAGCGCCTGCCCCACGATCTACAACTTGTAAGTCGCGGCCGATACCACTGGGCCACCACTGCTCTGGGCCACTGAAGGCCGAACGTGTATACAAATCACTCTCTTTTATCCCATATTTAAGCCTTTCAGAAGATGTATACCCTTCATTTTCGTTTTAATAGGAAACAATTGCGAAAATTTGATGTATGCTTCTAGTTGATGTCTTTTTTATTTAATTTTATTGTTGATAGGCTCGCATTTGACCACTATCTCTCTTGAGGTGTTCGAAGCACGATTGCCAAGAAGTAACCTATTCACTCTTGACTTAAAGACCACCAGGTTGTAGCTGTCAAGAAATACAGCTGGCAGGGAATTTCACTCACAAAAAGTTTAGTGCGTATGGTATGGTTGGGATGTCCACCATGTATTGATGGCGTATCGCCGTAGGTCTTGCAGTTCAATGATGGAAAGGGCAAGGTGGAATTGTGCAATTCCATCGCACACTCCCCGAAATCTTTGTCAATGAATGAACAAGTAGACACTTATGGAATGCTCTGTCGTAATCTTATGTGTGTTTACCCATATGAGTACAACATAAAATGATGTTTATCAGCATCATTTTGATACCAGCTCCTACCAATTTGATCTAAGCGTCCAAATAGCTCTCAACGATACTCCAGAGAACTATAGACTTCTATCCGAAGAAAGAACCCTATAATAAGCATTTTGACATGCCCCAAAGGACTGCAAATGTATTTTGACCCGCAACGAATTTGCTCAGAACAAAATTACCACGTTTAACTTTTGTATTATAGTTTCAAGTGACAAAGGCTCTTTGTAATATTTCTTGTCTTCGCTTTAAAGGTGAACTTTTTAGCTGGGAATCCTGCAGGACTTGTGACGCTGTTGAAACTTTGTACCTTTACGAGATATGGAGGTTTCAACGCTCTGTTGTGGTCTTAAAGTTTCGAGACATTTTTGTACCATCTAAAAACTATACATTTTATGTTGTTTTTTTTTAAGCTAAAATGGAGACGGGTCTATATTAACTATAATATTATGACTATCCCTGAAATGACGAAACAAACTAAGGAGCTGAGAGGCATTAGACTAAGTGGTGGTGGTGTGATCGGTACATGGTGGACATCCCACTAATACGCACAAAACGTTTTGGGGACACTTATTATGCGTACAGCTAAGGAGTGGAATTCACTGCCGGAGTCTGTGTTTCCCGATAGCTACAATCTAGGGTATTTAAGGCAAGAGTGAATAGGTGACTTCTAGGCAAACGTACTTCGCCGTCGACCACATCATCGCTTACCATCAGGTAGTGAGATAGTGGTTAAGCGCAAGCCTATGGACAATAAAAAAAAAGTGGAATCCTTAAACGGTGGCGAAAGTCACCATCAGCTTCCTACCCTTGTCCCATGTTACTGTCTTACATGTACATGGTGACACGGTTGGCGCAGTGGTTGAGCGATTGATAGCTACGCTGCGTGTCGCGTGTTCAATACCCGCACGGAATAAATATTTGTATGACCTGCAGATAGTTGTTCCGGCTCTGGGTGTTTGTGTATGTGAATTTTTATGTTTGTAAACGCACCCACGATACAGGAGAAATTACTAGTGTGGGACAAAGCTTTAAAAAAAAAACTATATATTGTAAGGTAAATAGCATTTTTCGACTTTTTTTTCGGTGTTTTATTGTTCAAGACCTTTCTACAGCAGTCACAGCAGATCTTTGTGTCTCTGAAGTTAGGCTCTTCGAACCATTGCGCAAGAAACAGTTTGTCATCGAGTATACTGCATAGAGTAAGCGAGATAGGATGTTGCGACAAACGTAAGCGAGTGAAAGAGGCAGTTATACAATGCTATTTACTTCTTCAACATTAACACATAAATAGCAACTGCGCAGGGTCTTGCAGCCAACTTCAGATAGACAAGGATTCGCTGTGACTACTGAATAAAGGTCTTGAACAACAAAACACCGAGAAAAGATGTCGAAAGATGTTCCTTACATTACCTGACTATTTCAGAAATAATTATATTGTTGCCCACTGCAGGACAATCTCCTTTCTTTCCAGTTTTTTCTGTGTTTAGCATTCCTTGAGGTAGGAATTACTTTCAAAGGCCCATTTTGAGTAGAAAATTGCTTGCTGCATACCAAAGACTGCAATAAATATAACATACTCTGACATACCTATATTAAAATGTATATACCTATAATCGTGACAATCTAAGAAGTTCCATGACGTTTCTCGTTTTACATGCCGCGATAACTTTGTAAGTACATAAGAAATTGAAAATCAAATTCATAATACTAACTAATTAATATGTTACCCTTAAAGTATAATAATGAGTATCATTCGTAAGCAACAATACAATACAATACAATACAATAGCATCAAGTTGAATTATTAGTAAGTAGTGAAAAACGACATTTTCTAGAAATGAAACCTAGCTAGATCGATTTATCGCCCCCGAAACCCCCCTGCATACAAAATTCATGAAAATCGTTGGGGCCGTTGCCGAGATTCAGATTATATATACATACAAGAATTGCTCTTCTTAAGTTATTGTATATAGATTAGATAGATTAGATTAAGTATATTTATAGCTATCAAATCCGAGTTCTTAAATTGTCACGACGTACCTTCGTAAGCCTTGTTCTGAGTTGATCTCCTTCATATAAACACCTATTTTAGCATTCCAAGCACTAAACTACATGACGCAATAGACTTTTTGTTATCAACCCCGTTAAAGACTGCCTTTACTGCCTCATTTCACTTTACCGCGACATTCAACCTTATCGGTATACACATAAAGGCTACGTTGTTAAGTTGAGATAATGTTTACAGTACCTCGTTCGAGGTTTATGGGGAATGGCACGATTTATGGAAGCGCTAAAGTTAGGCTGGGAGACTGATGAAAAGGTCTTATGCTAAATATAGACTCGGTAATAGTTTCACGACGTGTACAGTACAAACATTTTCTTAATGTCCCTCGGCAAGCTTCGTGTTTTGTCAGTCGTCGGATTTCTATCAGTTGCCCTGCCCTTTGCACTTCGTGCAAACCGGACGCTCTCAATCAACTTGGAAGTATATAGAGTTGTTAATACTCTTTATCACAACATAATTAATTTCAAAAATGGGAGGCAAACTGCTATTTGTACAGCTCTATATATTTCACAAGACTACAATAAAGTACTTAGTTCTGAATTCAAAATATTATCTATACCAATATTATAAAGAGGAATGATTGTTTTGTTTGTGTGTTTGTTTGTACCGAAAAGGCTCCGAAACTACTGGACCGATTTTAAAAATTCGTTCACCTATGGAAAGCTACATTATTCCCGAGTATGTTACTCAGGAATAATGTATTATTATTATATATATATAGGCTATAATTATTTTTTTTTAATATTTATCCTTATGAAAATTGAAATAATGTAACCCAAAGTAACAAAATTTTTGTGCAAGGTTGGTGGGTAGGTAGGTAGGGTAGGTAAATAGGGTACATAGGTAAGTGATAGGTAGGTAGATAGCCAGTTGACGGGAACGAAGCCGCGGAGGTCAGCAGTACACGATAAATCTAATTATCGACGGACATGGAAATTAGCATTCCTTTGTATTCGGAAATGCGATTATTGCCGAGGGACATTAAGAGTATAGTTGTACTGTACTTGTATAGTTCTTAAGAGGTAGTTAGTTGATACGTTCATAACGTATTGGGAATACTTTCATGCTAAGGAGTCGAATTCCCTGCGGGATTTGGTCTCTGATAGGGTAGGTTATTTCTTACTAACCAAGCTAGGTATATTTCTTCTAGGCAAGCGTGTTGCCATCAGGTGAGATAGAGGTCAAGCGCGAGCATATCCATAATAAAAAAAATCTAGGCAGATTTAGGGGCTTTTCCTCCACTGTGTTGGGATTGGCTTTCAGTTTAACTGGATTCACAAATAGAGCGACTGTCTATATCCTGACCTCCACAACTTATGTAACTGAGTAACCCCTTTGCAAGACTGGCGTGAGATTGTTTGGTTTGTGATTACGGTAACGAATGTCAAATATCTTCATATGGCAGCCGGGACCAACGGCTTACCGTGCTTTCCGAAGCACGAAGGAATTTAATGGATGATTGACAGACCTTAGCAAGCGTTGCTTATACCTTGAAGACCAAACCGTGTGGATGATATTACTTTACCACGAGCACCTGAAACTGAAGCTCACAAATTTTTCAAACATAAAACTTGTTAATAAAAAAACCAACTTCCAAAACAAAACACTACAAAGCTGCTTTTCGGAAGTCTGAGTCACCTATTTTTTTTTCGTTTTTGATACCGACTGGCTTTGTAGTCCCTTATGTTAACATGAAAATACGCATTGTTAAGAATAAATTAAAACTAATCTTCAGGTCTTGATCAAATTTAAATGGGACCACATAAGAAGCACCAACTTTTAAATAAAAAAAATAATCATCAGAATGGGTTCATAATTGGCGGAGTAGGTAATCGCGGTAAAAACATACAAAAACACAGCCGAAATAGAGAACCTCTTCCTTTTTAAGTCGGTTGATAATAACATTAAATCGAATTTTCGCATTCGCGTAGCATCTCTGTCGATAGCATCCGACTGTTAGTGATAGATTGTTTCAATAAGCCTTCGTCGCCGTCGCCGCATGGCTGGCTACATCACTTCCAATTTATTGAAATTTCTTTCTTTTATTAAAAATCTCTGGCATATTTTCATTCTGCCAGTTTCTTTACATTCTGACACAATCTTTTACGAGATAAGATTGTTTTTTTTGATACTAGATTGCTTTGTTTTGCTAATATTGTTGTTATGAAAAGGTGGTTTAGTAACTAAGATGATGTTCTCTTGCATCGGTGGTAACTGTTTAAAGGCCTTCCACCGCTTTAGTGCCGTAAAATGGTTACTTTCTAAAACATACTCCTTAGTAACGGCTAGGATAAAAGGTTTGAAAAATATATATATATATATATATATATATATTTTTTGTTCATTTACATTATTTTTTAAACAAGGTTTTTTCGTGTAACTAATAGTTATGCTTTAAAAAAATTATTAACAACACGATATATTTTTCGCAATTTTTGGAAACTCCTCCAAAACGACTTGGATGTTTAAAAAATATTTTTACAGAGAAAAATTGATGGCTGGAGTTTCTTCATAACTGAAATAGCATATGTAAATCAAATAATATTTTGCAAACGAAACTGTTCAAAAGGAGGTTCAATATTAATATTTTGGCTCCGAGCGAACGCACGGCCAGTACTGCGTTAACATTAGGGCGTATATATCGCCTTAAAATTACTCACACACGGTAGCAAAAACGTGCGAGAGAGCAGACTGCCCAAAATGCGCCGGGAATTTAAATATCGAAAAGAAAAACATTTATTAGGCCTCCCAAAAGGTTTTCAATGCACCTAGATATGATGATTATTGACCAATCGTTGGCTGGTTCATAGACTTATCTTAACATTATGACAAACGAGATACACCTCGTTCTGAAATATCATCAACGGCTCACTTTTGCAAAGCCATTTACGAGTAAGTAAGTCGAATTGGCTTAAACCTGGCGTAGGATCACATCAAGAAACAGAGGAGATTCTTCTTAAGATGTTCTGGCCCAGAACTGGGTAGTAATCAAAAACTTGGCTGTCTCCAACTTGCATTCCCAGATGCTCTTGACAGTCCCTATCCCCTGAGGCTGAAAAGTGGTAGGCGGCGGGTCCATTGATCTGACCCGTCACAGGGGGACCGAGGGTGCCATACACGAGGTCGTCTGGCACTCATGTGTTGGTTTGGTCCCTGGGGTGGTCACGGCGTATAATGTGTTCTGGTGCGCAGGTGATGGGGGGTACTCCGCCGAGGAGGGTCCGGTGACGGACAGCCGCGGCAGGTTCGCGGTGAATGCTAACGCGTGCCCGTGTTCTCGCCATAAGCGGCACAGGAGGACACCGTGGAGTATTAGTGGGTTCAAGTCCTAAATAACTGCGCTATCTCCCCGTGATTTATTTATTATTTATTTATTTATTCAAAATTATGTAGTTAGCACCTTTACAGCTATACCGCCAATACGATGTTACTACCACACAGATATTATACACTGACAGCAATACAATTAAAATACCATCAAAAAATACAATCAAATATTACAATTAAAATACAATCAATCATCTCATTATAAAAAACAATTAAAATACCATTAAAATACAATTAAAATTCAAATTTACAATCCAATTAAAATACCACCAAAATTCAATTAAAATACAACTAAATTCAATTAAAATCCCTTTTCCACATTTTCAATGCACTTCAGTGCTACTCCTGTGAACTTCATCAGGCTACATTGAAATATATCTACCTCATTTGAAATAATATTTAAAAATCTTATGGCGCGTGACAAGGGGGCAAACTTGTTCAGGTTAGTCCTATAGGATGGCTCCAGTAGCGTTGGCGTGGGGCGGCGCGCACCCCCGCATCCGGGCGGCACGCACAGTCCCAGCTCCGCTAACAAATCGGGGTGATGAAGCCAGCCGCGCAGCACCCGAAACACGAAACTACACAGAGCGATGTCCCTCCGCACCGCCAGCCTGCTGTTCCGTACCATCCCTATTACAAAGAGACTCGGGTACATGAGTGGGAAGAAGGGATAGACACCGTACAGCTTTAAAAACAAAAAACGAGTGAATTTGTTTTGGATTCTTTCCACCATGATACTGTATTTAGCCTCATGGGGGTTCCACACGATAGCACTCGTTTCAAGACGGCTCCGTACCAGCGCATTGTACATGATTCTAACCACTGCAGTGTTCTGAAAGTCTTTGCACTGTCTCAGTATAAATCCCAGATTTCGGAAGGACTTGCCGCATATGTCTATGATGTGCTCACGAAACGTTAATTCCGGAACCATCGTCACCCCCAGGTCCCGCACATGCGTGACTCGTGACATGACCGCGGCTTCCATCTCATACTGATGCAGCAGAGGTTCCCGCGCGCGAGTGTAGCTCATTATACCGCATTTGGAAACGTTAAAGCCTAACTTATAATCTGCACTCCACTGCACCACCCTATCAATATCCTGTTGAAGCCGTTCACAGTCCGAAGTATTTGCTACCGATAGGAACAACTTGAGGTCATCCGCGAATAGCAAACACTTCGCCCCCCTTACGACTTCCGGGAGATCATTGACCATCAGAGTGAAGCCTAATGGACCGAAATTGCTACCCTGACTCACCCCCGAAAACGTGAAATATGGCTTGGAGATGTATCCGCCGTATTCGACGTACTGCCGGCGATCACCAAGGTAACTCGAGAAGAATTTCAGAAGGTGGGGCGTAAAACCAAACGCCGCAAACTTAGCCAACAGCACATCGTTGTCGACGGTGTCGAAGGCCTTCCGAAAATCGAAGTACGCGGCGTCGACCTGGCCCCCAGCGTCAACAACAGGCGCCAGGTATGTCATGAAAGACACCAAGTTACTCCCCGTACCTCGACCAGTCCGGAAACCGTGTTGAGCGTCGGTCAGTCGAGAAGCAACCTGATCTGAAACACACTTGTGCAACACCGATTCAAACACCTTAGCAAACGCCGACAGTACCGCCACCGGTCGGTAGCCACTAACATCAGTTCCCGAACCTCCCTTCAGTACTGGGATCACTCGAGTGTTTTTCCAGTGGTTGGGATATTGACCTAACTTTAAAAACAAATTTAAAATATGCAGCAATGGCCTTTCAAACACCGCACTACAGTCTTTTACTATATATGGCGGTATCCCGTCTGGTCCCGCCGAATACTTGGGCTTGAGGCGGCGGAGCGCCACGCGCAGCTCACGCAGGTCAATCTGGCCAACGTGAACGCGCGCTGCGCCCGCGCTTGCACCCGCCGCGCGCTCCGCCTTCTCGGGATCCAGCGCCGGGCGCACCCCGTTATACACCGAATGAAAGAAGGAAGCAAAACATTCCGGACATTCTTCGTCACTCAACTCCTTTCCATCGTTTGTGACTCGATTTTTGTTACGTCTAGTACGCTTGTCTCTAACAAAATTCCAAAAAGATTTAGGATCATTTTTAATATTTGTCTGTAGCCTACGCTGGTAATTTTCATACGTTGACGCTAATTTATATTTAACTTGAGTTCGATAGTAAGAAAACCATTCATAATCGCCTTTGGAACCAGTAACTTTAAATAATTTATAATACCTCCACTTTGTTTTGATGTCGCGTATTAAATCCGATGTGTACCAGTTTGGATACACATAATTGTTTTGTTGGTGTGCATTCACTAATAGCCTCATTAACTACACTATAAAAAAACGTTAACGCCTTATCGGGATCCAAAATCTCATACATTGCCTCCCAATCTACTGATTGTAAAATACTATATAGTCTGGAGAAGTCACATTTGGTAAAATTCCATTTTGGTTCAATATTTAATTCAGATTTCTCTTCGCAATCAGAACTCTGTTTGTGTACCGTCAATTGCTCATTGGATTGACCGCCAAACTTCGCTGTCGCTATCAGTGGAGGATGCTGAACGTCAATATCCACCAACGGTTCACCTGACAGTTCTACCTCCATGTCACTCGCCAAAAATTTAGTCAGTACTAAGTCCAAAGTACGATTATTTATATTAGTAACATTATTTACCTGCTGAAATCCACAGAAAGCGTTTATATACTCCAAGTAACTTTGTACTTCCACTGATGTAGATGGCATATTAAAATCAATCACCCATCACTAATACATTCTCATAATTTACACATACAGTTTCTAAAATATTAAACAATCGCATATATTCATTACTATCACATTTCGGAGGAATATAAACTACACAACATAAAAACAAACAATGTATGCATGACCATTTCTACAAGTAAAAAAAAAAGATGTTCTTGACAAAGTGTCATGCTCTCAGCAATGGCGATGGTCGAAATGGCAAAATTTTAGGGATAGATCTTATGATATTTAGATAGCGGTTGGCATTCCCATATATTTGTCATTCTGCTAATAGCTACGGCAACGCTTTTGTTGATAAAATATCAATTGTCTAGAGTCACATTAAACAGTAGATAGAATAACTATTTAAATTTCAAGGAAACTTCACACAGCGTAATCTTATACTCTAAACCATTAAGATTATTTACCAGATAATCGCATTACATAAATATTTCCAATCTAATGGGAAGTTCCCTCGTCATAGAAATTGCAAATCGAATGAAAATCAAAGCGTTGTGTAATACAGCGGATGGCATACGGAATTGCATTATTAGTAGGCTCGTCTGAAAGCATATGGAATTGTGTTGTATCCTTGATTTATGATATAATCGATATGGGTAAGGGATCAGGGTCTTCTCTTGTGCTTTTATCATTTCTCACGGAGTCGATAAAAAACATTTAGAATGATTTTGCTTTAAAAGTTTGGGTGTGACTGGGCGGCAACATTTTCGTGTCTGCTGCTCACAAACATATTCATCTTCAGAAGAGATACGAATTGTAATTTTATCCAATTTTTGACAGTCGTGACGGACAGACCGATTGCACCTTGCTAGAATTTCAGATCTTTTTGGGAAAGGCAGAATACGCGCATAAGTTTGCATAAAATTCTGCTGTTCACCCACTAGACAAGAAGCATATTAGTTACCTACCTGGAAAATTGTACAACAGATGATAGTCATAAAGGGTGTGATCCTCATTCGTTAGCCAAATACCAGAATCTGCAAGGATAAAAACACCAGGCTTTTTCTTTGGATATTTTCCTACTCCTTCGTTATTCATTTCTGATTAATTTCGCAGCGGGATCCAAGAAAGTTAAATTCATTATCCGGGACTTCGACGAGCTTCATTGCCTCAGCTCTTTTCTGGTGGTCGCCATTGTTGATTCTGGCTTTCAGGAGTTACAGTAGTTTGGGAATAGTGCGGTGGGATAGTCCCGAAAAAAAAAGGCTTCTTTTTTCTTTCTGGCTTTTCATTCTCCATTAAACATTCTAGAAACACCTGTACACACATCACCTTATCACTTCCACGCGGCCATGTATTCTGGTGTTTACATACAGAACACATAACTTGCCTATCAAGGCTACGCGGGTATCACCAAGGCCACACCTGGGGAGTCCACTTGTTTTATCCTTATCAGTTAGTTTGTTGCCTTGTTGATATTTCGTTAACCTTGGTCGGTGGAAGCGGCTTGTTTGAAGTTATCTGGAGTTGTGCGGTGATAATGGAGAGTGCATTATCTTGGAGATGAAAAACACGCTGTATTAATTTTCTTAATTCAAGATTATCATCTTGAATTAATAATACAATAAAACAAATATGTTTTTACCGGGGTTTCGCTCCCGTGTCATATCCCACGGGGTCAACAGAACTCTGTATTTCTCCTGGATAAAAGCCTATTGTAAAGAATATCGAAATGTTATCAGTACCTACTTGCTAGTGTTGCTTGATAGTATTTCATCATCATCATTTCAGCCGAAAGACGTTCACTGCTGGACATAGGCCTCCCCCAAGCGTCGCCACACTGATCGGTCCTGTGCGTTTCGCACCACCGGACGCCCGCAGCCTGCGTGCAACGCTGCGTGTTCCGGTACGCGGTCGCCACTCTAGAACTTTTCGGCCCCAATGGCCACCCGTTCAATATCCCCGGCCCGGCAATATGTCCTGCCCACTGCCACTTAAGTTTAGCAATTCTTCGGGCTATTTCGGTGACCTTGGTTCTCCTAATGCAGTGTTTACCTCCTATAAATCAACAACCATTTTAGGTTCTTAATAATACCTACTGTTTTTTTTATGTGTTACCTTCAATTTTTTTTACTATGTGAACATTATTTATTTATTTGAAAGCTGGTGCATCTCGAGTTATCCCATTTATGTGATCAAGATCTGATGAAGAACTTGGCAAATATATAACAGAACTCTTCAATAAACAAAGACAAATCTCTCGGGATTGTTGCAATCGCAAGTCTGTTTACTGTTTACACCATTTTATAACATAAAATCACGCCGGCAAGCTCTACAGGGGTACGCAGATATGTTCAGTTCACCCTGGTACAGTCTTATTTCATCGCTTATGTTAGTTTTATTTTATTCGGGTAATCTATTCAGGCATAACTGGGCATTATGGGTACCTTACTCTTACTTCACTCGGCAGGCTTGCTCATTATATACCACAAAAAAAAGTGAAAAGAAAAATACTGATATCAAAAGAAAGAAAAGTTTTTATTCGCCACAAAAACGAAATATAAATTTAAGATTAATAAAAAAAATTATATGATATTGATTCAGAGAATAGATAATATTATCTGACTCCTAAGACACAGGCACATACACCTAGTATAGGAGTCAGAGCATTAACATTATTGTGACCTAATTATAAGCCTTTTATGCTCTTAGTCTGTGGATCCTGTATCGTGATGGCTTTTGGTGAAATAAAGAATTATTATTATAATTATTTATTATTGGTAAATCTAAATTTATCTTAGAAAGTACCTATGACTATTTTCAATATAGCTATGCGTCCGTCTGATTTGAAGTAAAGTCTGGCAACCTCGAAATTCGAAAACTTCGAAAACTTTTGAATACATCCAGAATCAAAACTTTCACACTTCCATCACTATTTCACACCATGCAAATACTGCCCTTTTCAAACAAAATGGCGCTTACAAACCCACCCAAAAGATCACAGCGCAAAGGTCATAATATAAACAGCCAGACGTAATGAAAAATTTAATATAACATTATGAAAATCTCGTTACGCATGACCTCCTTACTTATTTACACCTTGAATTATTATGCTTGGTTCTTGATGAGTTGTGTGATGAGATTTCACCGTTTCACGTTTGAGTTTATAACTTTTTGGTGCAGGTTTAAAAAAAGAACGTGGGTGTTTTTTTTCTTATTTGCCAGTTTTTCGGCTGCGGTGTTTGAATTTAGAACTTAAATGAGTAGGTTTTAAAAAAGAACATACAGTTTTTCTTTTAATTTCGCTGTGGTTAACATTTACTTGCAAATTGCTGGTTTGCCAGACTGTTCTGTTGCTATTGGTTTTTTGATAACCAAATTAAACACCTAATATTTTCTATAAGCATTTTCTCATTAGCAGTCTGAATTTGAACCAAGTTGATGGCAATATGCTTGATCTCTGTTAGAGAAGAATTTGGATTAAGAACATGTCGATGTCAATACTGTCAAAGTGAAGTTTGGGTTACAATTTATCACAGAGGTTGACAGTTTTTCAGGTTAAAGTAGTGTTTGAGAAATACAAAAGGTCAAATGCTTAATTCAGAAAATGGGGGTAATCGGGACTAGGGGAATATTTACCTAAACATAACTGTTTAAATATAGGAGTACTGTCTGTATACTTCTTCCCAAACCTGTAGTGATTTCATATGTAAATAAAATATTGACAAGAATTTTAAGGAGGGATCGCCCAGTAGATCTTTCCTTCAATTTGTGGTAACGCCTGTCCTGGAAAAACAAACTGAACAAAAGATAAAAACCTTTGCACTCGCCATTGCGTAGAAAAACCTAACCATAAGTAACTCTAATAACCGTATCTCGGTTTGGCTTGGAATTATGGCTCGGCGCTAACCGGGCCACCGATCACTGCCTTCGGTGGCCAGCGACAGCGACTGAACACACTTTTCCATATAATTTTTATAGACGCACCGCACACGTGTACACGGTGGCCTCACTATAGCAGTGTCCACGACTCGCCACTTGTGGTCGCTGCGGGCCACACAAGACGTCGACACCCGCCCCTGTCACGCTGCTCCAGCCAACCCTGCGTTGTTAGGAAAAGGCATCCTATGCATCGTACGTGTCGCCTTGGAGCACGGTGACGTATCAATGGATATCGATACTTTCATATCGGAAATCCAATTACGTTCCGATTCACATTGGCTGGCCACCGGTGGCTGTGGTCGGTGGCCCGTTTGTGCCGAGACTTAGAGTTCAAATAAACTCAAATCAAATTTTAAAAATGAGTTATTCTTTTGTTTCTCCAGTTTTGGATTTTTCTGTAATATCGCCGTATTTTTTAGCGTGAACTAGAATAAAAATTGCTTTTATTTGAAATAGGGACCTCATCATATCAGTAAATTAAATGAACTAAGTTCATTATAATATTTTGGACTATATTTCCGCCTAATACAATTGATGATTTCTTTGCGTGTGAAGTACGCATATCACGCAAGCTATTAAACACAAAGACCTTTCAGACGTGTCAAAATACTATTACTAGTACTTAGGGATTTTATAATTTCTTTTTGGCTAACCTCGTTGGGTCGGTGTTTAAAGCGCAAAAGTTTATACTGGTGTCTGCTGCGCTCATGCTCACCTCATAGTCGATTCCCGGGTTGTAAATTTTAGATTTACGGTGTTTCCCAGACTTTGGATTTGTGCCCGGTCCATGGCGACCAGGCTTGCCCCCTATTAAGTTTTCAATTCAACATGAAAAGGTGCAATTTTGTAGTCTTTATTATGAACAACATTTACAATGAAATAAAAAAAACCGCTCCCCATACATATATATTTGCACTAGCTTCTACCAGTGGCTTCGCCCGCGTGAATGTCCAAAATTATCCCAAAGGAACATATTCCCGGGATAAAAGTATTATATTGCCTGACTATATCTTTGTGCCAAATTTCATGCAGATCCATCCAGCCATTTGAGCATGTAAAAGTAACAAACATACAAACACCCTCACAAACTTAATACTATTAGTGTGATATAACGACAAAATGTAGGTACTGAAGAGCCGATTTTGTTTCGCGATTTCAGGTTTGGTCAGACAGTAGGTAAAATCTGTGTCTTACTAATCTTATAAATGTGAAACTTTGGATAGATGTGTGTGTGTGGATGTATGTTTGTTACTCAATCACGCTAGAACGGCTGAATGGATCTGGATGAAATTTGGCACAGGCATAGATTATGCTAATTTTCATCGCAAGTAATGTGGTAAGTCGAATGATACCTTTTCAGGTTTAGCGTTTATTCTCTTACACCTAATATAAAAAATTGAATGGCCTAAACCACTGGGGATTAACTGGTGTGATGATATACGTATTGTTTGTAGTTATAGGGATTATGCATTTCGTACATAAAAATGTATCGTCTCAGGGCGTAGACGAAAGGATTTGGTCAGGACGTAAGCACTGGGCAGATGGCCAACACCGAACATCTGCGATCACCGAAACGCTTGCCAAAAGTGCTTGTTACGGCTTTTATTCCGTAGACATCTTCAATTTTATTGTTACATTCAAAATTCTACGGTCATGAAAACAATCGAATGGTATGGAAGAAAACATGGGTAGGAGACTGACCTTTTATTTGTATTATATTAAATTTATGGATTGTGTGAGAAATAACATAAAAGAAAATATAGTGAAAAGAGAGTGTCACAGTTGACATTTGGAAGAACAGAAGTAGAACATATTTTCTGCCGATTCCAAGTAACATGGGGCCAGAGCGAAAACGTTTAGCGTTTTTTTTTTAGCACATTCCTGTCCCATATAGCGGGCCCATGTTTTAGAACAGTCATTTTTTATCATAACATTGGCAGTACCGAGAAGAAAGTGCAAGTAATAAAAGATAACGAGCTTAACATTTTATACTAATAGTACTATAGAAAGACAGAACAACTCGCGCAAGAGGCATAGACAAAAAAGATATCAATTTTAAAAATTAAATAGAAAGGACCCAGTGGGAGGCCAAAAAGACTCCTATATCAGCAAATACAGCGATATTTATAAAAAAATCCTCCGCGCTGGTATTCTGGTAGGGCTCGCTGTTGATGTCACGGACACACTCACGGAACAAACATTCAATAAAATAAAAACAGTTAAATTTAAAGTATTTATTTATTATATACTTCAGTTTTCACCATAAAGTAACCCACCAAAATGGTTCAATACTGTTATCTAAATGCCCGAAATAAATGTTGACAAGAAGATTTACAATGTAATTCACACAGATTGCATCGAATACAACAATAATATTGCCAACATTCTGCAAAATAAAATGCATTACTTTATCGATGATAAAGTTAAGTCGACACCTGATTGATATTTGGTATGGTTATCAATTTAGGTCAGATTTATATTGAGCCTGGCTTAGCCTCGACTGAACTCTAATAAATCATCCTTTAGAAGATAATTTAAGAGGAAAAACAGACAGATATAGAACTTTTGGAACATCCAAACTTTCTTTTACCAGCCAGCAGTCGGTCTTCTATACTGGACAGTGTTGACATTCGACAATTTTTTAGATATCTAGACTCTGAAATCACAGTATTACCTGTAGTGGCTACTATACTCCATTTGTTTAGGCAGTTAACTAAAGGTAAACAATCTTGATATGTCTTTTTATATAAAATAAATCGTATAAAAGACCAACAAATATTATTTAAATTTAGTTACTTACCAAACATCGGTTTAAGTAAATACCTAATTGTAAACATTTTTAGATTCAATTTTTAGACATTTTTTTAGATAAAAGACATGTTAAGATTGTTTACATTTAGTTAACTACCTAAACAAATGGAGTATAGATGCCATAATCATAACGGATAGGTTTCTGAATAAATAAACAATCGTTAAAAACTAAAAAACACGCTTTAATAAAAAAACAAACTAAAAAGTAGAAAATAATTTTCAATAGATTTAAATTAAGAATAGTGTGATTAACAAAGAAAAAAAAAGCGTGGGGTGCTTTTGAAGATATTTTCAAAATGACTCTACTTTTACCAATATCTTTCAATAAAATATTTTAACAATGGATATTTATCAAATGCCCCACGGTTTTTTTTAATGAAACAATATTTTTTGATAAAGTTAAGTCGACACCTGATTGATATTTGGTATGGTTATCAATTTAGGTCAGATTTATATTGAGCCTGGCTTAGCCTCGACTGAACTCTAATAAATCATCCTTTAGAAGATAATTTAAGAGGAAAAACAGACAGATATAGAACTTTTGGAACATCCAAACTTTCTTTTACCAGCCAGCAGTCGGTCTTCTATACTGGACAGTGTTGACATTCGACAATTTTTTAGATATCTAGACTCTGAAATCACAGTATTACCTGTAGTGGCTACTATACTCCATTTGTTTAGGCAGTTAACTAAAGGTAAACAATCTTGATATGTCTTTTTATATAAAATAAATCGTATAAAAGACCAACAAATATTATTTAAATTTAGTTACTTACCAAACATCGGTTTAAGTAAATACCTAATTGTAAACATTTTTAGATTCAATTTTTAGACATTTTTTTAGATAAAAGACATGTTAAGATTGTTTACATTTAGTTAACTACCTAAACAAATGGAGTATAGATGCCATAATCATAACGGATAGGTTTCTGAATAAATAAACAATCGTTAAAAACTAAAAAACACGCTTTAATAAAAAAACAAACTAAAAAGTAGAAAATAATTTTCAATAGATTTAAATTAAGAATAGTGTGATTAACAAAGAAAAAAAAAGCGTGGGGTGCTTTTGAAGATATTTTCAAAATGACTCTACTTTTACCAATATCTTTCAATAAAATATTTTAACAATGGATATTTATCAAATGCCCCACGGTTTTTTTTAATGAAACAATATTTTTTGATAAAGTTAAGTCGACACCTGATTGATATTTGGTATGGTTATCAATTTAGGTCAGATTTATATTGAGCCTGGCTTAGCCTCGACTGAACTCTAATAAATCATCCTTTAGAAGATAATTTAAGAGGAAAAACAGACAGATATAGAACTTTTGGAACATCCAAACTTTCTTTTACCAGCCAGCAGTCGGTCTTCTATACTGGACAGTGTTGACATTCGACAATTTTTTAGATATCTAGACTCTGAAATCACAGTAGTACCTGTAGTGGCTACTAGATGCCATAATCATAACGGATAGGTTTCTGAATAAATAAACAATCGTTAAAAACAAAAAACACGCTTTAATAAAAAAACAAACTAAAAAGTAGAAAATAATTTTCAATAGATTTAAATTAAGAATAGTGTGATTAACAAAGAAAAAAAAAATTAAAAAAGCGTGGGGTGCTTTTGAAGATATTTTCAAAATGACTCTACTTTTACCATTATCTTTCAATAAAATATTTTAACAATGGATATTTATCAAATGCCCCACGGTTTTTTTTTAATGAAACAATATTTTTTGTTAATCACACTATTGTTAATTTAAATTTATTGAAAATCATTTTCTACTTTTAAGTTTGGTTTTCTATTAAAGCGTGTTTTTTAATTTTTTCTTTTTAGTTCAATCGCTAAGCCTGAAGATCCTGGTGAGGATAATGGGACAAAGTATTTAAATTATTGCATTGTCATCGGTCCTTGATAAGTGTGCAAAGTTTCAAATTAATCCGACGTTTTGAAGGGGGTGAAAATCAGGTTCAAAGATTCCGTTACACAGATACATAGATATGTACATACCAAGCTAATAATAGCGTATTAAAAATGAAAAAGGTACCGAAACCAGAATTCCATACCAATATTAACTATAAACAACTAATAACTGTTCCGTGTATTTATGGCAAATACACTGATTTTCTTTCTACTGGTCACCCAAGAATGGACATCCGCCGCAGCCCCTAGTGACGAATTTTACTATCCAGAAAAGTTATTTCCATACATATAAAATTAGACCCTCGCGGCAACAAATACCTCATTATAACAGCGCTTTACGCGACTCGCATAATAAACGTGAATGTTCCAACCTGCGTAAAAAGTTATTATTTTTCAGGGATCAAAAGGATCTCTTTCATTTTATAAGCTGATATATTTTCATATCATGTGCTTTGATGTACTACGCGACTAAACTCTCTAACTACGTGTTAAAATTGCAAATAGTCTTCTAAAACTATTCAGAAACATTTTATTTATAGATGGTAGAAAATATGTTTTTGAATATTTGCGTAGGGAATCAATGTATTGAACCTACTTAGTCTTGTATAGACTCACCAGCACATCATCAGTGTTACCTTTGCCCAATAATTTATTCATATATGTACACACAAAACATAGAAAATAAATAATACAGATAGAAGAGCACAAAGGTATAAGTAATTAGTGTTTTGCCAGTAATTACTTATAGGACCGAGACGTGGTCGCTCACAATGAGCCTTATCAGAAAACAATGGAGAGGGCTATGCTCGGAATTTCCTTTTTTCGAATCAGAAATGAGGAGGAGGAGGGCAGGAGAACCAAAGTTACCGACATAGCCCGAAGAATTGCCAAACTTAAGTGGCAGTGGGCAGGGCATATTGCTCGCAGAACGGATGGCCGATGGGGCCGAAAAGTTCTGGTATGGCGACCGCGAACCGGAAGACGATGCGTTGGAAGGCCTCCCACTAGGTGGACCGATGACCTGGTTAAGGTTGCGGGAAGGCGCTGGATGCGAGACGCACGGGATCAGTAAATATGGTGACGCCTGGGAGAGGCCTATGTCCAGACGTCTTTCGGCTGAAATAATGATGAATGATGAGGTGATTAATTATGTTGGTTTCAGCTTCCAATCTAACCAGATGCAGCTGATTACCATTTATTTACATGGAGACACTGCCTATATGACCTACACATCCCAGTAACTGGGTAACTCGACACAGCTTGGTTAGAGTGGTTGTCAGATTAGTTTTATTCCTGTCTAGACTAGAATGATTAATAGGTTCCATTATCTAGAACGTATTAGCTTATGTTTCGGAATCTACTTCTTTTTAAAACTACCGATTACTACAACTGAAACTCAAACTTAAACCTCCGCACACTAAGGTTCATTTCAGAGCCACTTTAATTTTATAAAGCTAAGTGCCTAAGGATACATTATCTAAAACGTATTAGCTCATGTCTCAGAACCTACTTCTTTTTAAAACTATCGATCACTTTGTCTCCAACTGAAACTCAAACTTAAACCTACGAGCACTAAGGTTCATTTCAGAGCCACTGCAATTTATAAAGCTAAGTGCTTCTGGACACATGATCTAAAACCCTATCTAACAACCTATCGACCATGAAAGCTGCAACTGAAAACAAACTGTAAACTTAAAGCACTAAGATTCATTTCAGAGCTATTATATTAGAAGTCTCAGGAACAGCTTCCTGTTATAAAATCTATCTGTTACTATATCCACAACTGATATCAAACCTAAATCTAGACATACTAAGATTCATTTTAGAGCTACTATAATTGACGTCTCAGGATCAGCTTCCTTTTTTAAAAACTCTCGGTTACCATATCCGCAACTTAAATCAAACCTAAATCTACAAGCACTAGGTTTCATTTTAGAGCCACAATAAATATAAAGTTAGGAACTTCTCTGATCCCGCTGCAGGTTTTAGGGTCAAGCGTTTGAAATAGGTTAATGTAGTACTTGTGTTTTGCATAGAGTTGGCGGGCTGCATTCGCTGCATAAATTAGAGACTTGTGCAGCTTTCTGGTCAGCTCACAGACTGAGTAGCTTCTGAATATTTTATTTTGGTATAAGCTCAAGAGTAATTGCTACCTTCATCCTGTGAATACCTGAATAAGACGGACTAGTTTGCATGTTAAAATGCTTATTAATGTATGAGCACAGTGTAGGATTTCGTAGCCGTGGTTTGTTTACCGAAAATTCTTATGCAGTATGTGAAAGTATTTCTGGAAAAAAACTGGTTATAATGCGAAAAGTGGGTGGGAAAAGGTCACATGGACGCTCATCCACTCGATGTTCAGACCAAATCAGGGCGAGTACGGGACTCACGGTGACCACTGCCCTGAGAAGGGCCAAAGACAGAGAGGCGTGGAAGCAGCTCGCCAAAGAGACGGGCAAAGCGTTCCAAGACGGGCACGACCTTCAGTACTCAAAACAACGAATAATAAAAAATGAAGTGTGGAAGAACACACCCATGTCGGTGTCTGTACACTGTGCAGCTTTATTGAACTCAGTCAAATTTAATGTGATATAACTGTGACCATGGGCTTCCGAATAACATTGTCGAGAATGCTCTTAAATAAAGTCTACCACCGTTTTTAACCGACTTCGAAAGGAGGTTATCAGTTCGACACGTATGTATGTAATATTATTAGAACTGCAAAATATTCACATATGATAATTATACTTTTTATTGTCTTTTCTCTTGGGATTTCTGTAAATGTTTTCGTAATAACGGGTTATTTTTGAAAGAGGTCTTCTGTTGAAATACTATCACTGTGTCTACGAGTATTTCTGTAACAAGTCAGCCTTGCTATATTTCTATTTGAAGACTATTGGAATTTCAGGCTCGAGAGATATTTCATTTTTACGTATGGCTTTGACATTTGCCTATGGAGGGCAATGAAAATTGAAGGTCCTTCCTACTCTTCTGCTGTTCTTTTCTAGTTAATTTCTTTGCGGGTTCCAATAATCGTTTCTTTAGGACACGTCGAGGTACACTGTCTAGGGTTTTTTTTGTGGTCGCCACTCTTGTTTAGCTTTCAGTAGTTGCATTGGGGACAGTGTGGTAAGTTGGTCCTCATTGAAAAACACATCGTGTGGCAACCTCCACAAGTCTTAAATCGCCAACCCACCTCTCCAAGCGCTGTGATTAATTCTCGTTCCCTCTCTGCATGAGAAGAGCATTTTGCTCTGCAGTAGATATAGTAATATTCTCTGTTCACTTGCCATCGGGTGGGCCGCCTGCTTGTCACCCTATAGCATAAAATCCCTTCTATTCTTTTCTCTAATTCACTTAAACCAAACTGCGTGATAATAAATTCTATTTCAATATCCTAAATGTGTCTGGAACGACCTCATAAACCTTTATTAGTCTCGTGTAAGCAATCACTATCTGCTAGGCTGTATAGTGGGTAGGGTGTAAATCTGGCCTAGGTGTGGCCCGGACCGAATTTAATACCTGTACATGGTGTATCTTTGTAGAGCGTGATAAATTGAATACGTTAAGGTGTTAATATTGGACGAAGGTTCCGGATTTCTATATCGTACTCACCGTTGTTTTTGTAGAGAAAAATAAGTAGAAGCCTCTTTTGTTTTTCTTGCTTCAGACAATGCAGGTTGGAAAAGCATTAAACAAGAACAATCCTAAAATAAAAACATTTTACAAAAAAATACAACCGACTTCCAAATAAAAACACGACAAAGTGAAAAATAACTTCAATTTCGGAAGTTGCTGTTCCTATTTTTGTTTCTTAGTTTTTTGACGTCGACTTCCGAAATTGAAGTTATTTTTCACTTTGTAGTGTTTTTATTTGGAAGTTGGTTGTATTTTTAGTATTTTTTTTTTTCACTTTTTCGTTATGGTACATAATGAGCAAGTTCAGTAATATATGCCCAAAGTTATTCCTGAATAGATTACCTGAATAACATAATACTAACATAACCGGTGAAAAGAATATAACAGGGCGAACTGTAAATAACTGCGTACCTATAGAGCGTACCGGCGTGATTTTATGTTATGAAATGGCGTAAACAATAAGCAGAAATGCGATTGCAACAAACACGAGAGATTTGCCGTTGTTTATTGAAGATATGTGTTCTATATCTCCGAATTTCTTCATCAGATCTTGATCAGATTTAAATGGGACCACACGAGAAGACTCGTTTTGAGGTGACACACATAAAAAAAATAAAGTCGAATTGATAAACTCCTCCTTTTTGGGAAGTCGTTTAAAAAGAATCTTCTGTGTCCTAACATTTCATTAACTTTGCAACATAAAGTACTGAACAGGTGATATTTTTGTTCATATTTCAGCGTTGGTCCCATAATAAAAGTTGGTCGTATTACCGGTTGTAAATATGGCTAGTTGTGGTCCGGGCCAAATTTTATACAAGAGAGTCTGAGATCTTAGTAGTAGAGAGTGATAAATTGAGTAGGTTAGGTGTTAATATTGGAAGAAGGAGGATTTCGGTGTCTTACTGACTGTTTTTGACGGTTGTAGGAAAGACGAAAGTGGACGGGTTTGGTGGAAGATAGAAGTTTGTTCCTTCTTTCAGTATTTTTTTTCGACGATATACGATGTCTCGCATCCTGGCGCCTTCCCGCAACCTTAACCAGGTCATCGGTCCACCTAGTGGGAGGCCTTCCAACGTATCGTCTTATGGTTCGCGGTCGCCATTCCAGAACTTGTCAGCCCCATCGGCCATCCGTTCTGCGAGCAATGTGCCCTGCCCACTGCCACTTAAGTTTCGCAATTCTTCGGGATATGTCGGTAACCTAGGTTCTCCTGCGGTTACATCATTTCTGACATGATCACGTAAGAAAATTCCGAGCATAGCCCTCTCCATTGCCCTTCGAGGTATTCGAAAAAAAATGCATTCAACAGTATTCATGTTAGTATAAGTTATTTGTATTCATGACAAACTTCACCTTGAAAGATTACTAGTGAATTAAAGTCACCCTGTATAAGACGGTTTGTTATTACAGTCATGACAAATATTATATTTTATAATTTTTTCTTATATTTTTTGTTAATACAGTCATGACAAATCTTATAAATCATTCAGCCAGGAGGCGAAAACCAACCAACAAAATATTCATCTTCATGATCTCAAACAAATTAACCTTTAGAAATCCTACACTTTCTATGGCCGGCAATTTGTTTCCATTAAAATTCACTTAAGGCTTCATCTATTTTAATCAATTACTTAGCTGATCTTCATGTGTAGGCGTTGTGGAATGGTTTGGGGTACACTCGTGGAATAAAAAGATTGAGCAACTTTATTTGGCCAGGTATTTAATTAGAAAAAGAGTCTGTTTGTCATTGAAACGCTAAAAAGAAGAACGGCAATTTTACCGGTCTTGTTTATTTTTAACTATGTACAGTCCAGGGATTAAAATGTTAAGCAACTGAAGGTTATTTTTTATTTGCACACAAAGTTATTGCAAACCTTAAGAATGAAAATTCCAGATAGACAAAAACTTTTTCGTTTTCTCTCTTTTTAGTTTTGGTCACCATCACTACAAGTTGAGCAAGTTCCATAGTAAGGTACCAAAAGGATTGACAAAATACCCATAGTAACTCAATTTACACATTCATGCTGTTTGTCGCTAGAGAGTTCGGTTGTATGCTCCATATCTTGAAAACTGCTTAACCGATTTTGATGAAACTTGCACTATGACCTAAGTTGAGAGATACTTAATGCAATAAAAAACGATCATGAACCGATTGTTAGTTTCGGAGAAATTTTTGAAAGCTGCATCAAAATCGGTTCAGCCAAACGCAAGAAAATCGCGGACAATACATACAAACATACGGATCAAGCTGAGAGCCTCCTTTTTTTTTAAATTTGTTTAAATACTATAACACTGTTATTCTGTAACCATCTCTCCGTGAACACTTAGGTGAGGTGAACTTAAGGCTTTGCCACACACACTGGATGCGTTTTGCGTCCTGCGGTCCGGACACTCGAACATTTGGTGCGGGATTTGTTCGAGTGACTGGACCGCAGGACGCAGAACGCATCTATATGACAAAGGCCTTAAGGCGCATGTACCCCTCAGTAACTGATTTTAAAATGAGAATGACGCCTAAACGGCTAATCGTTTATTTTTGGAAAATATATGTTACATTACACCATTTTCTTAATAATTTGATCTTAGAGAAGCTTTCAATCCATAAATTTTAACGACGTTTCATCTCACGCTCACTTCGCTTTTACCATTGACATTTTAACAGAACAGACTGGCAGTTCAAAAAAACATTGTCTCGAATATGTGGGAAATGCATTCGAAAAATTACTCAACATTTCGTTCCATGCTTGTACCTAGTTGTGACGGATATTTGGCTGCCATGCTCCGTCCCCTAACAATCGAACATAGGCATTCTTAGATAGCTCTAACGTCTGTGAGTCATGCTAACAAGGGGGAGACATTTGAACATTTGCATAAATCCATACTGAAAGAATGACTCAATTTGAAAAGGGCTGTAGTTTCGGCATTGCGGTTGCTACTTGAAGATTTTCCAGGATATCTTTATGCTAATCATAAAAATTATTTGGAATTCTTTTGACTTAGTGGTTGTCTCTAGCATTCAAATATTTTGGCATTCTCTTAGGCTTTGTCGCTACCCTAGCAATGATAATTGTTGCTAGTCACGGTTCTATTCCCTAATATAGTTACTATGTCACCTCGTTATTTTAATTTATTTCGCCTAGTATTTAATGACACGCTTCTGTCAATTTTATTAGTAGTACTTGTCGGTTAAACAGTTACACGACAATGGCAGGAATGTGATGAGGACCTTATCCTGCCATTGTCCCATGTTACTTGAGGTCGGTGCAACATATTTTTTTCTTCAATTCTGTTTTTTCATGCTATCACTGACTCCGTTTTCTTTCATATCACTCCTTACACAATCCATCCATATTTTCTTCGGCCTTCTTGACCGCTATTTATTTATCTATTATAAGCTTCTGTCAGCGGCTTCGCCCGCGTGAATATCGAAAATGATCGCAAGGGAACATGTTCCCGGGAAAAAAGTATCCTATGTGCTATTCCAAACTTTAATCATACATACTCACATATTTCGCCTAGTGTGATGTGATAAGTAGGATTTAAATGCCATGTATGGAAAAATCCATAGTCGGACTTAATGCTTTAGGCATTCTCGACTAATTAACCAAGGGTGGTTTAGCTTTCAAACCTAATTTAGGAAATATGTGGACAATTTCAACTTCTAGATGTAATAATATACATATTTCAACAACTCCCTATACAAGCAAACCACGTTCCTGTATATTTTGATACGGTAAAATCTCCCAAACTGCTGTACCAGTATACAACGCATATTAGTTTCCGCTCAAGCATTCAGTAGAAAACGATGTCTGCTCGTAACGATCGACGGCTGACCGTGACGTAGCACGGTCCGATATTTGCCGCACTTCTACGCCAAATACGATGAATATAGAATTTCCAATACCAGTAAGCAAACTGGCTTTTATCCTCATATTTTTCTTAACTATATTTTCTTTGGAAAGAAGGAAATTCGCTCTCAATATTATTCGACGGAAAACTTCAAATACTTATACTCAGGGCTTCAAATATTTTGTTTGTAAGCTGTGTTTTTAGAATAAGATACGATTGAATCATAAAAAACCAATTTCCAAATTGAGATTCTGAAGTTAAGAACAAACTCTATTTAAATGTGTGACATGTTCTCATTCTCAGGTCTCACTTGAGAACTTGTTAAATTCTTTAACAAGTTCTCAAGTCCAAATTCACAATTCTGAAATCAGGGCATGTATCAGTCTACTTAAACTTGAGCATTTATAATCCATTTAGCTTTTCAGGAGTTTTAGTTACTTATTGATAAGTCATGATATAGTTTTGGTGGCACTACTTTTTGTGACGGTAGTAACATTAGGTCTGAATTGGTCAAAGGTTGAGTTAAAAGGCATGTAAAAATGATACTCATGTTTTATTTCTTTCTTGGTATAAGCCTTTCCCATTTAACCGCCCTGTTCTATAAATTGCTCACAATGACAACCACGACTGAATCTCGATATTTTTTCAGATTCTTCAATTAAACTTCAAAAACCAACGAAATTCAGTTAGCCGAGTAATTAGCATTCTATCTCATCCGACAAAACGTGCGAAAGAGATAGATGCTGTGATGAACAGTAAGAAGCTAGTTCGCGTACGAATTAGCACTTTTGCAAATTTGTATCGAAATGGATGATGATTTAGGACGAAAACGAGCGCTCGAAATTTTATAAACAGACCTTTGGGAGTCTAGATATCATGAAATAACGTGTATATTTTCAAAATAAAATTATTTGCATTGTTGAATTACTAATCTGTCCCTGTATGGAGGCCGTTTTGCAGTTTTCCTTCTTCTTGTGGTATTTATTTCAGTCCAAAGATGCGTTAAAATTCGTGTTGAAATATGGAGCTTTCGAAGCACATAACGTTCAAATTTTTTTTTCCATACAGGGCTAGATAATGATGAGACAAATTGACATAATTTTTGATTTTGAACGTACATCGTCAAACAGCGGAGTAATCGCTAGACTACGTTTGTATGGAAGAATGATCGACTAGTGTAACCTTAAGTGCGTACCAACGAATCTATAGCTACTTAGGTAAAGCTACGGACACCACCGAAATTGTAGCTATACAGCTAACTTGGCTAGCATAGCCGACGGCATTTTGGCCGTTCCCGCCAATATAATTAGGTTATACCAGACTGCTTTATTCCCGCTCCTATATTTATGGTAGCACGGACATCTTTCTGCTTTTAAAAATAAAATGAGCATTCGATTGTTGCCTGATTTGAACATTTTGGTAGCAGACATCTTTTCGCTTTTAAAAAATGGAATGAGGATTCGGTGTTCCAATTAGGACGGTTTTCTTTTTAATTATCGAAGTGATTGAATGTTTCTGAAAGGCTGTTGGTTTTTTTTTCGTGAAAATTCTAACATTGTCTTCAGGGGAATACATGATTGTAGTGACATTTTTTTTTTCATAAACAGATATGTAATGAATTGTTTGAGTAAGTCATTCTATGTTGTAGTGAAGAATGTATGTCAACTAGTGAGGGAAATATGTATATAAAGCGATTATGTCTCATGGGCTAAGCAGATGATTGATTGTTCTACCTAATAAGTCGTCTCCTTTACTTTGGAGCAAAATCAAACAGCTGTAGGTTTGTAAACTCAATTTGTCACTGTCTGCCTCAATCCGCTTAGCTCAAGGACTGTCCAGTTTTGTTTCATTTAAAAGCCTAAGCTCTCATAGAAAGTAAAAAAGTCGTAAACTACTTACTTACTGGAGTTAAGTTACTGTTTCAGAGCAGTGGTGGCCCAGTGGTACCGGCCGCGACTTATAAGTTGTAGGTCGTGGGTTCGAACCCTTCGAACTCAATTTGTCAAGCTATTTTTTGGTGGGCTTTCCGTTAAATGACTCAATTTGCCTAGCTATTTTTTACGTCGGCTTTCCGCTAACCGGATGCAGATGAATATCAGCACTTTACATAGAGTGACTGCCTATCTGCTCACCACAACCACAGTAACTGGGTAAAACGATATCCGTTGGTAAAGCTGGTGTTTTTGGTTTTTCTACTATTAAAAATGAAGAAGCAAAGGCAAAGGCATGGTTTGTAGGGCAAATTCCTAAAAACAAAATATATAAATATACCATAATGCTCCATTAATAAAATTTTCTTCTCTAACAATCTTGTAGTGTAACATCCTGAACGAGGAGTAGCCTCTTTAGTGCTTCAAGTAGTGTATAAAAAGAAAAATCTTTACAAATATACTTAACGCCTTTATACCAGGCAGGCTAAGTGGACCTTTTAAAGATTATCTAAGTAATTTGCGCCGTGGGTGGCGGCCTTTATAGTGACCGTCTACTGGCCAAACGATCTGTTTTCTTTGGGGTGACGAAACAATTTGAAAGGAATCAATATTACGACATTTTCCTTAAGTAGGAAACGAAGGAAATCTATAAGGCAGGTGAGAACAGGTGATAATCATTTCAAGTTTATTTTAGAGATTTGTTCTTAACAACCCTCTCACAACAGACCTAAGGATAATGCTGACGCCTGATCCTTTTGCTTCCGGTAATGTTATAGTTGTGCGTATCCGTATATTACTACTAGCTGTAATGATGTTTTTCATTATTTAAGCGGAAAATGTGTTCCAAAATATTTCGAGAAAAGGTCGGAAAAAAGGTGATTTTTACCGTACCCTTATTTCCAGCAATAAATAAGAAACGTGTAACGAGAACAGTACTCAAGTATTGATAAGATTTGAAAATAGTTCTAAAACTTTATTCCATTTTCCTTATAGACGGTCTTTTGAGTAAGCCTAGTCAGACAATTTCAATCAATAACTTACCACGAAGTACTTACGAATGTTTCGCGAATATTCCTACAACATCAGCGTAACAACAAATGGAAAGAGACCTTGTATTCATCTAAGACAGTTCCAATCAATACATCTCCACAAAATACGAAAGTGAATCAAACTCTTAACAACTTCGGCATAACAACAAATGGAGAGGAACCCTGTATTCCTCCGTTCTAAAAATAGACCTGTCAATAAACCCCCCGCATCTCGCCACAATGACAATATCTTATCATTGAAGAGAAATCAATAACTTTTGGCGGCCAAACATTTTTATCTCTGGTTTTCTGTCAAAAGATAAACTCCTTAGATATAGTTCACGATTTACTATATATAATACATAGTGATATCACGTGTTTTGTGTGTTAAAATTTAAGGTTTTTTGAGTGTGTGACTAAAATGGCAATTTTGGATTCTTTGCAGTTGTCAAATCAAGTGGAAAAGTTGGCACAAGTAAGCCGGGACCTTCGGCGGAAGCATAAGCAGATACAGAACCAGGTATGGTCTTTTTTGGTACCCATAAAGACGATATTTGTTTGTACAGAAAGCTCGTGATCACAATTGACAGGAGTTTGACGTAAGACGTCATAGATGAGAAATGTCACGCTGACATTTCTTCTTTTTATTTCGTTGCGCACGGCCTTTGTGATTAGTGCAAGTATTTCTGATGTTATATTTTAGGTAAACTTTGCTGCTTTGTTATTTTCCTCTGATTCGAGCCTCTGTACAAATAAGTTTCGTCTTCGGCAACAAATTCTACCCTTATACTTAATAAATTGAAAGCTTTTGCTTTTAAAACTTAAGAGGGACTTAGAAATTCAACCCTAATTGGAGATTACATTAACCAAAGCATTTTGAACCATAACTTGAGCAAGATATTCATATTGTTGCATATAGTTCTCGTTGCTTAGTTAAGATTTATGCACATGTTCCGTACATAGAATTTTTCCAGCAACACCTAGCATTATTCACCACCTGTAATTGCTATTGCTATTCTGTAAAAAATCACCGTGAAAGCTTTGCTATTTATTTCACTACGGTAAGAGAGATTACATTTAAGTTCACATGGACGCATTGCGATGTGATTCGACCGATTCGCACAAGAAATTTATTTGTACGATATCTCCTATCGACTCAATATAAATTATGTCGCGCCATCTGGAATGTCGTTTAGACCATATGAGATGAATACATAAGTTTAATAGCATCAAAGACCCCTCGTACCAAAAAACGTTCAAATTCAAGTCGTAATATCCACTCAGCGGCAATCAATCTTTAACGACTCCAACGCCGCCACTTTCGAACTAATGACATGACGTCACACAAATCCTGCACCGCGCAAGCAAAGTTTTGAGCGCGATTTAAACACATACAACAGTCCGACAATAACTGTTTAGGCAGTTGCCCAGACCAGTACACAACACCTGTCTGGTTGGAGGATCTTCCTTTTTCTATGGATGTTTGTGGGACTTGCCGTATACCTCCAAAAATCGCAGAAACTTTTCAAAAAGTATAGAAATTAGAGGTGTTATGGATAAATTGCGATTGAGATGCGAATGCGAACGCGAACGTTAATTAAAAACACGGGTCTTGAAAATATGTTATGACAGTTCACTTCCCCTAAGTTTTCATGTTGAGATTTTTACAGGATATACCCTCATGTTTTGTAAAAGTTTTTTGTGTATTTTTTGTCATGTTCCCGTGTTCACCCCTTTCGTAACCGCAAACAAATGATAAAAGTTCGCCCCCTCACTTTATACTTTTTCTTCTGAAGGCTTAACCACGCACAAATACACCTGTCAGAAACATTCTAAAACACGGTTAAAATAAGTACCCTTTGGTTTAAACTGGGTAGGGGTTGCGGAGTAGTAGTGGCCCAGTGGTAACGGCCAGGACTTACAAGTTGTGGGTCGTGGGTCCGAACCCATGCAGGCGCTTTACTATGTGTAAATTATTTCATCTCTACTACTTTCAAAACGGTGAACGAAAACATCGTGAGGAAACCGGCATGTACTAGAACCAAATATTCGAAGACTTGTGACATCCACTGGGCACTGGGCCTGCGTTGTGGATGCCAGAGTCCCAGCAGTGGGAACATTAAAAGGCTGATGATCATGATGAGAGGTTGCGTCGAAAATTCTCGTGTTTTAAAACGAGCTATTTTCTTAGGAGTATTGTCTCTTTCTTAAAAACGTAGCTAATAGAGATGGGCCGACTATGGACTTAACCGGACAGCAGGCGTAGATAAAAACTTTAAGATCAGACGCTAATGCCAAAATGTATGGCAATGATATTACCTGAGGAAAGGACACGTACCTAATGTCACGCACCACTATGATCGAAGAGTTTTGACTCGAACGTGTAATCGACGGGCATTACAGACTTACTTAACGCTAATCTTGAGTGTCACCGCTTACGTTCGCTTGCATCGCTCCGTAGCGTGTGTGGAAAGTATTTTGTCTAGGCCTCCATACGCTAATCTCTAGCTACAAATTAATTCGGATATTCTGCTCTCCCGACTAGGCAGTCTATCTCTAGTTGCATACATGGTTTAGTAAAGATTAACGTCTGTGAAGTCATAGATTTACTAACGTTTAAGCTTGTCTTTACTAAGAGCAACGTTAATAAGTGACAGAGTCGCAATCATTAGCTATGAAGTTAAATAAATCATTGTTAAGGAAATGGGTAAAGCAAAACAGGGTGAATATTTTTTCCGGAATTAAGGATATTTCAAGATAACTTTAGTAGTCACAGCGGATCTTTGTGTCTCTGGAGTTGGCTCTGTGAACCATTGCGTAAGAAACAGTTTGTTATCGAGTATACTGCATACACTTAGTGAGATAGGACGATGCGACAAACGTAAGCGAGTGAAAGAGGCCGTTATACAATGCTATCTTCTACTTCAACATTGACACAAAAATAGCAACTGCGCAAGGTTTTGCAACCAACTTTTGAGACACAAATATGCGCTGTGACTACTATACTATTTCATATGTATTGGTTCACCATGTTTGAGCTTAAGGCTGCCCTAGTCGGTCATACTTCTATTCAAACGTAGTATTGTGATTATTCCACTGTTTGACGGTGTACGTTCAAAATAATAAAATAATTGTCCCATTATTATCTAGCCCTTTATGGAAACAAAAAAGTAAAAAAAACATATATTTGAAAGTTATGAGCGTCGAAAGTTCCATATTTCAACACTTATTTTAACGCATCTTTGGGCGGAAATTAATACCATAAGAAGAAGGAAAATCGCAAAACAGTCAACATACAAGGATAGATTAATAGTTCAACAATGCTTATAATTTTGATCAGATACATTCGATGTTTTTTCATGATATCTATATTCCCAAAGGTCTGTTCATAAAATTTCACCCGCTCGTTTTCGTCCTAAATCGTCATCCATATATTATTAATATACCATGAGTGTCTATTCGTACGCGCACTAGCTTCTTGCTGCTCATCACAGCGTCTATCACTTTCGCACGTATTGTCGGATGAGATAGTATGCATTTTAACCCCGGCCACAAAATAGTTCGTGCCGCCGTCTAGGGCACCCTTAAGTAGCTCAACTTAGGCATGACACGGCTTAGCATAAATCTCAGGAGGCTTCGCTGTGCGCTGTGTATGTTAATGTTGCTTGTTGTGATGATACATGTAAGATCAAGTCTGACACTAATTGTTTTATGTTTAATTTAACATACATTAGTGTTTGTTACTCTGAAGCTGATACTCAACTTAAACTTACTCAACCTTATGTTAGGCGTAAAAACCAAAGTAATTATTTCCAATTAAAACCTTTGCGATAAGTTATCTTCGTCAGGTTAATGATTAATCGGTAAAATGGCATCACTTACTGGGATTCTAGGACTTCGATAACCCAAATTGATATCTTTATACGAACATAAGATCTAGGCTATTTTGAAGTGACATTAAGAATAATTTTGAGGGATAGAAGGCCATGTAAAAAAATATGGATTATGTGAGGAATGACACGAAAATAGAAATCGTGAATGATATCGTGACGGTTGACGACAGTATGTAATGAAAGAAGAAATCGTGATGCACCAACCCTGAGTAACATGGGGCCAAGGTTGCTGATAGTCAAGAAATGTTTTGAGTATCACTGGCCTAAAGCCTTGTTTACGTCTTCAGAGAAATTAGCGTGAAGGCATATACAAACAGAAGTGAAGACAAGTAGCCTAATCCACTTAGTTCTAGTCGATAAAAGTAGGTACCTATATTTGACACACATTTGGCATTAGCTGCTTTATCGATTATTGCTACACTTTGACAGTGAAAAGGAGGGTAATGTGTTTTTTATACACGGTATTGCGGTATAGGAATAGGCTAATATACGAAATAATAACATCCTCATGGATCGTTCTTCAAGGTTAAGCAATGCTTGCCGAGGTTGGTCCGTGGATGGGTGACCGTCTTTACGTAGCGAGATTTCTCCATGCCTCGGAAAGCACGTTGAGCAGTTGGTCCAGACAGTCGTTTGTAGATCTTTGATATTTATTAGTATTACGAATTGTCAGATGCCAGAAAATATGACACCAGTCGTGCCAAGGGGTATCGTGTTACCCAGTTACTGGGTTGTTGAGGTTAGATAGGCAGTCGCTCCATGTAAAATACTGGTACTCAGCTGAACCCAGTTAGACAGAAAGTCGAGCCCAACATAATTGGGACAAGATGAGGCATATTGATAAATAAGGTATAGGAAAAAGTAATGTTTGTAAACAAGCAATGTAATGGAAGCGTATAGACTCGTACTCGGCATTTTAGCGTTAGTAAATATTAGGCGAGTTCCGCACAAATGTCTCGATACTCCATGAACTCCACATCAAGCAGCGTCTGTCCGCAATAGTACGGTCCCGAATACTCACTTTCTTCGGGCACGTTTCAAGGCGAGACAGTCAGTCCATAGACCGCGTGGTAGCCATGCGTTGGACCGACCAGATCAAGTCTGCTATGGGCGGTTCCGTGCACGAATGTACCCGGATGACCTCTAATCGGGAAAGGTGGCGAGACATTGTGAGACGCATTACATCTGCCGCATATACTACCAATACTTTATGACGACCACGGCCGCTCTGTAGTGAGCGTAACGACTAAGAAGAAGAGAAGTATTAGGAAGTTGTGACGGGCGGGCGTTTTCGTGTTCTACTCGACTTACACTCATTATGCAGCACTTAACACTCATTAAGCGAAAACGAATCTATCCTCTTCAACACCTATCCATAGTGTTTCTCGGTCGAACCCATAAATATTGTTTAAAATTCCTAGCTGATTATTGTATTTTACACTTTAACACTTTGACCCTAACATGGAGTACTGTTTTTGTTACTTTTGGCGTTCTAAAAGTGCTGACTCGCGGCCTGTTTTAAGATTTTTGACTCGTACCTCTGATTTCTGTATATTTGGTTATTTGAGTAACCTGTACTGAGATAAGCTGCTTTATGTAAAATAAGTAAAACGAGGAGTTATGCGTTATTACTATTAGGTATGCTTGCCTACCGTTACCGTTAACCCGCACTCAAAGTATCCGATTAACTTTTGAATAAGTTTGGCAACCCGACACGTTAATTACTCGCAGGCTTGACGAATTTGTGTCTAATCTCTATGAAATTGGACGACAACGCTCAAAGAAATTGCTTGAAGACGGTTTATCGACATCATTCATTCACACTCGGTACCTAATAATAATTTCATTCTGTGCATCCTAATTCAGGTGCAAGGCAGAGTATATTTTCTCTAAAAACGTATGAAGTTTCTATGGCGATAGTGCCATAAAAGTCCCATAACTGGCCAAAGTTTTCTCCATTAACAATAGCCAGAAGCGAAGCACCGGATGAGTAGAATGCTCGTCCCAATGTTTTGAATCTCGTCTCTCTGTCATCAATGAAGTCCTTTAAGTCGTCTTGAGGTCCCGTAACACTGTAAGTAAAGAAATATGAACGAACTTTGAAACGCCGTGGTTTAATATTATTTGTTGTTATTGCGCTATCATTCGTGTAAAAATAATAAGAAAACTCATAGCTTTTTTGGAAATAATTTTAAGCGGTGGCTGGAATCAAATTTAACGTAAAATCCCTCTCTCTACTTTGTCTGTCTGTATGTTCCAGCTACATCTCAATAATACTGAACGGATTATGATGGGGTGTACCTTGTATGAAAGCTTTATGTCCAACGTAAAACCTGAGGTATGTACCTTTGCGACTTGTCAAACAAGGGCCTGGCAGGATCATCGAATATTAACATGGAAATCGTGTGCGAGTTATGAAACAATTGCGGGTAGTGGGTCCTTATTTTAATTCATCAGAAATAAACATATTTGTACATATATATATTTTATATACACATTATACAAAGTATCTTAACGTTATTCTCATGCGAAATAGGCAGAGCTTATGTATACAACAGTTGTTGTCCTCTGCCAATCTATGTGCTTTGCAGTCCGCTTTTTTTTTCTACGCATGGTTTGCCAATGCCATCTTTTAGAATTAAGTAAGCTTCCTTCAAACACGTAGAAACCCTATTCTTTTTGTAAAAACATTGAATCGATAATTTCCATCGACTAGTAATGTTTAGTTTTGTACTTTTTGCTATTTAAAGGCACGATTCGGATTACTGCTGCATTATTCTTATGCGGGCCGTCTAACGGAAGCATCAGTCTGTGCCAAAAACTACCAAGCCCCCAGGCACCTACACATATTACACATGTTACCGATTCGCCAGCGTAGAGTGCTGAGGGCCTTGATACCCTGTTTTCTTTTATTGATAAACCCACTTCTCCTTCTTATCTGACTTCGCATGTCCAATTCCTTTGTTCTGCCCACAGTAAAAATCTTCGTTCCGCCAATAATCGTCTTCTACAATGTCCCTCTCACCGCTCTGGGTTTATCCATTCCTCCTTCTTTGTCCAGGCGATTTCCCTTTGGAATGCGCTCCCTCAGAACATCAGGATGGCAACCAGTCGGTTGTCTTTCAAATTGAAGGCACGCGAACACATTCGCACGAAGTTTGCAGAATCATCACAGAGTTAATTTGTTGGATTCGATTTCTCAATAACATATTTTTTATGTATGTATGTATCTAAGTATATATTTTTATATATCTATATGTTAAATTGTTATATTTATATTTCTTTACTTTATTTTTTTTTCATTAAGTTGCACCTGCCATATTTTATCTCTGCACCACCCTAAGGTCGAATGGTAGAAAATGCCTAAGGCATTAAGTCCGCCTTTGTACTTGTGCATAAAGTTTAATAAATAAATAAATATTCCATTCAGAGTAAATTCGGTTCAAGTTTAATTGTTTGCACAAGTTTTTGGCAGCGAACATGTTACTGTTACTGCAAGCTGCTACTTCTAAAGATTACTTTAGATTGTGTCCTGTCCGAAGCCAACTACTTGTCAAGTTCTCAAGAACGGTGCGTTAACTTTTCATGGGAGTGGTGCCAGAGGGGAGGGGGCATCTCCCCTACCCCCTCCACCCCCTCCCCCTCCTACTCCTTCCAACCGATACTAGATTTTTACCAAATTTATAGTTAAGAACGCACTTTCACTGAGTTAGGTATTGCCCATCATCGAACAAATTTTTAAGATGCCAAGGTTCGTTAGATTCGGGCAACATCACTGAATACGAGTGTTTTGGACCAGTCGTATAAAGAAATAAATACTGAAGTATTTGTCAATTAAGTAAATTAATGTGAAGTGTAACAAACTATTTAAAACGTTTTAGTTAATTTATTTGGGATACCATAAAAGTAAAACAATGTAATTTCACCAAAAATACCAAAACAAAATTGCGTAATTATGGTAAATTAGAAAGAAGTCACGGGCCGCACAAATATTAGTCGCCGGCTGCATGCGGCCCGCGGGCCGTGCTTGGTCAGCCCTGGTTTAGAAGAATTTAGCGGTTTATTACTTAATATCAATTATGACATAAAACCAGTAAAGTTTATCAGGGGAGGATGTATCCGACGACGTATAATATTGGCCTTTGTAATAATCTTCACCATGCCTGGTAACCAAAGGGATACCATTCCCTTTTAAGGATTGAGGAGAGATCATCGTCTTCCTGTCCGCATCTCTTGTTACTTGGGGACGGCCCAACACGTTTTACACTTCTATGCTCCCCTGTTAACCGCCATGCTATCATCCTCACACTCCTGTTTCCTCCATATCGTTTCTTAAACACACACTATCCATATTTTCTTTAATCTTTCTCTTCTGTATTTATTAATATTAGTATTCATCACTCTTTAAGTCACATGCGTAACCTATAATTTAGGTATAACATTTCATATTTATCTACTTGTTTTATATTATGTTTAATCAGGAGATACTCTCAAATCATCTTGCTCTGGGATTCTTCTTTCCTCTTCACCTTACACAATAAGATTTCCCTACACAAATAAGCTGTCGTAGCCGACTTATACAACAACGCTCCTACCCGGCAAAATAATGTTCATTGAAATGTGAGCTTCAGGGCGTCCTCTGTAGACATACTTTACATTGACAACACAAATTAGCGGACAGCTCGCTTTTAGCGAGCTTACCACCATCGTACCGCTGACAGCTGACGTCTTGCTTAACGCGCGCTTCAAGCGAGCGGTCTGCGCGCTGTATGCACGCTTGATGCACGTAACTAGATTTTTTTTTAAGTCAGCGAAAGCGGTCAGCGCGGGGACAGCTAGTTGAATTCTAGCTGTAAGCGTGTGGAGAGCTGCAGCAGCGAGCAGTCATCTCCGTTTGAAGCGGTGTTGTGCGGGAGCGGTGTTGGAGCGGGCTGGTGTAAGTCATCTAAGACCTTTGTTAACGTGTATTTTTTCCCTTAATTTCAGATGCGCTTGGTATGCGAGGAGCGTTCGGAGCTGACAGCCATAGTACAGTCACAACAGAGGGACATTGCCGCGTTACAGCAAGACAGCGCACAGAACAAGGTTTGTTGACAAAGGCTATGATGTATACAGATTATGTTGACGTCCTCCTCTTCTTTTTAATAGGATACGGTTAGATCCAGGTTCTTAAAGAATGTGTCATCGTTCCCCTGGTTTATGTCCATTAGCAGACTTACTACACTTGAGCATCTTCGATATTAAAACACCATGGCAAAATAATCTTTATTCAAAGAAAGTCAATTTTATGACATTGCATTAAAATTCTCAATTTTATGATCTCGCTCGTTGAGACCTGACGAGATTAGATTCCGCCTTATTTAATTTTTCAATTACAGTTGATATGATTTCATCAAAATTAATCTTGACTAATTTTTTATCTGCTGTTGACAGAAGTGCCCAACATGCGGCGTGGCGACGCCCGACGGCACTGACGACGATGACCAGTCATCTAAACCGACCTTCAGCGTGCGAGAGCTGCGCGCCATCCTGCACGAGCGTAACGAGCTCAAACTTAAGCTCGCCCGCGCTGAGGAGCAGCTGCACGCGCTGCAGACCGACCAGCAACATGACAGGTAACATGCACTCATCTAACATGAGCTGCACTGCATCCTGCACGAGCGCAACGAGCTCAACTGAAGCGCTTGGGTTGACAATCTGTCAGACAATTACCTTCAACTGCATTCTGCATCAATTATGCCACAAGACTTTCATATCAGTTTTTGTAACGGACCCCTCAAAAAATGCCTAAATATTTCTTTATAAATTTATCCCCTTATCCATCTTCAAAATCATCATTATCAAGTTAATCCATAACCGCTAAAATCCAGCAAAAGTGACGCAAGAAACTGACCACCTCTTTACCTCATTCCAGTGGCTCAGACACATCCCCGTCAGTGAGCACAGCACACCCAGAAGAAGAGGAGGCTCCGGTGCAGGGGCCGCTGCCTGCGGAGCCTGACGACGCGCCCTGGAAGAGGAACAGTGGCATCAGGAAGTTGTGAGTATACCTACAGCATTTTGTAGTCAAGGATCATGGTCTTGGGTCTTGGGAAGTTTATTTGTTGGTAGTTCAATAACTTAACTAATTAAGAATTTGGTGTTGTGGGTCTTCAATATGTTAAGTTGTTAGGTTTTCGTACTTTTAATATACCCCTGATTTCTGAAAACCTAATTTTTATTCTGTTTAGTCAAATGTCGATACGAAATGAAGAAGTCAAATTAATGTCATTGTTATTATTTTTTTACAAGCAGAACCATTTTTACTGATTAAGACTACATCAGTATTTCAGAAATCGGGGTTTAGTGTTGTCAGATGTAAACAGAGTGGATATTAACAAAAGTGCACGAATGCATGAATCCTAGTTTACACTAGTATTCATGCTTGTTTAAGTGGTGCACTTATGTTAATATCCAAGGATTACTCCTTGCCTACTGATATTCCATTTGCATGCACAGTAGTCAATAATTTGGCATGAATTGGCGATGGATTTATTTAACATAGATGTGTCCCAAAAGTTTATTTCTTGGATTCCTGTTTGCAGATAAGAGTGCCTAAAAAGCATGCCATAACAATTAGACGAGTTCCAGATCCAAAAAAAAAATATCCGTCTAGCTTGATTCCTCAGTAAAAATATTTGGATCAACTATATAACTATTGGACGGCCTCTTAGTTTTTGCACTGCATGTTTGAAGCACTAAGTTCAATCAAGTTCTAAGTATTGTGGTTTGTCGTGTTGCCATTTGTAATATATATACTATAATAAATTGTCCTAAAAATCACTATTCATCAACACATTATAATACAATTAATGCTAACTCTTCATTTGTATATTAAAATCAAGCGTCTCACAGAAGCGTAAATTATTTCTTTTACTTTATTTGGTTTTTTATTTATTGTCTATTTTTTTTTTATTGAAAACTGCTACTTCTCTATGGTTTCGTCTTTTGTCTGGCGCGCACTTGCCTTTGGGAAAACTATCCGTATGTCGTCAAACTCCTAACCTCACGCTCCAGCTTTATATTTGGTTCTGGTACATTTTTCTACTTTTTTTTTCTATAAGTAAGCTTGAAAACTTAGCTCTAAGAAACTCTTTGGTATTTTTTATTCAAAATTTCTTTGTTTTTAGGTGTTTTTGTGTAGTTAAAAAAATATGGAAAATGCAACCAGGGCCGAAAGAGATGGCGCACGATACGACAATTTGCTGCACTGTGTTGCATGCTTAAGTACGACAAACTACACTTGTCATGAACGCTTCACGCTTGACCACAACCCCCGATCCTATCCTTTATATGTTTAACCTACTCACGATTATTATGTCCGGCACTATTTCATTTTTTTTTGTTTGTTTCATTTTATTCTTGCTAAATAAATGTACGGTCAGCAAGATCATTTTTGCACAGTTTGTTTCATACTCTTCTGAATAAAAAAGTTTTTAAATGTTTTTTCAGAACTTTCTGAATGTGCTGTAGATCAAAGCTATCTTTTTTAAGTAAAAAATATTGTTCATATTTTTACATTACATAATTTTTTAACCTAATTTTACCTTATTAGGTAGGTAATGAACAATATGTCTTTGACCTATGTTTAAAGAGGAAAATCTCTGTATATTTATAAAAAATTCACGACTTTAGATCGCCACAACGAATATTTTGTGGTCGAACCTAGACAAATACAACAACTGACAACCACAAATTCTTTAATTTGTAATTGCAGCCAGCCAGTATTAAAAGATACTTAAAAAATCGACTGAAATTATCACAAATAGTCAACTGTTTGTGACGTAGTCGATTATTCAAAAAACATTGTACTATTATTAGCAGCAAATTTATGAAAAAAAAACTGACCGATTTTTATTTCCCCCTTCCCCATTAATTATTTTGTCCCCTATTTTGTTTGACGTTTGTTTGTTCCCCCGCGCAAAGGTTCCGCCTGGTCTCGTCGCGCGCAGCGGGCCGTCGCTCGCCGCCTCCAAGAATCTCTTTCGGCCCTTGGTATTGAAGATGTGTTGCTCTGCGGTACGTTTGGGGGGATTCGGGGACGCTTTGATGGGGGCTGACGATTGGGAGACTTGGGAACATTTGGGAGCCTTGGAGTAAAGATCGCGTGGTTGTAGTACGCCTGGGTAAAAGGGTCATTAAAGAGGGTTGTTTCATCAAGATTGAAAATTATCAGTTCAAATACAAGGGTGTTTTTATAATGTTTTCCCATAAATTAGATAAGTCTATAAAAAATTGAATGAAAAAAGAAACGGTTTTCTACAATTGGGATAGTTGCAACAGTAACTATTTCATCGTGGGTGAAGTTTATAATAACAAAACGAAGTAAATTTTTATGCAGTTATAATTTCATTAAGGGTGACCTTAAATATATGGTTGTTATTTTAATTACAGCGCGTGAACAGGTAAATGTTTTGTAACCAATAGTATTGCCAAAAAAAATCGTGACAATTTATCAAAATCAATACTATGAGGTTTAATTACTTTTGTTTTTTTAATCATTTATTTTTATTTGCCACTTACCAGTCGTCAGCAGTATCATTTCAGAGCGTCCCTTAATTGGATGAAGCAGTTTGACTGCATATTATATTTATTTACTACACAGCTTTCACATTCACACAGTGCAGTAGTTAGATACTCATATTTTAATAACATTAACTTGATAAAGAAATTATATTTGATGACTACAAAAATAATTTAGGTACTCAGAAAAAACGCAAATGTTTCAAAATATTTAGCAAAACTTACAATTTATTTCAAGCTAACAGTTAACTATTTTATTTTATGTTTAGGGTCATTTTCACTACATTCCGGTTAGATTTTAAAACTCTCCAGTTTCATAAAATTTTCAAAAGAAAGCTTTTCTAAAAAAATACCAGAATATGATGAAACAGACCCTCAATAAAATTGAAATAAAATTACTTATATACTCAATTTTTTTTATATCCACAGTTTTCGCAAGCTCTTTGTTGAGTCTGATCTCGCCGTGGGCGGGTTCCAACGTCGCTCTCTCTCGTCGCTGGCTCGCCACGCGCCCCCTCCCCCTGTCCCTCACCCTCCCCCTCCCACCCGCGCGCTGTCCCCGCACCCCGCAGGTACCTCCGCCCCCGCGTAGGCACAGCATCCCTCCTGCACGACAGACACACCACCACCACTCACTCCCACCAAAACACCGACGATACTCCGACATCAGAAACCCGGCAACTAAACTTGACCTCAGACAAGAATTACAAAATCTCAACCTTGGGACGCAAGAATTCGATAGCTGGCTCGGCGATAAATTCGAAGAGAACGATGAATACGAAAATGAAGCTTACGACGATAGGTTTGAGCACGATATTCCATTGCAGCGGTCTGTGTCCCTTGATAGGGGTATAGATATCTTCAATCACTTGCAAGCTATAGGTTCTGAAACTTCAGAAAGCTTTGATTCTTTGTGGACAGTAGATTCGGAAGGCAGAGACAGTATGGCAGATAGGTACAGGAGTTTCGAAGATATCCTCGCTTCTCCGTATAAAGTGAGAAGTAGGCGTGCATCTTTCGGTATGGAAACGTTTTCTGAACGAGATCTAGCATTGGCGGTGTTGAACGAAAGCTATAAGGGTCTGGGTAGCACAAGCGGTAGTGTATCCCCGCAAGTAAGGAAACTACAAAGATGTTTCACATTCGGCGGGACCTTTGACAGTATTAAAGACAGATCCGTAGAAAATTTGGTCCCAAAAGAAAGACCGAAACTTAGACTGGAGATCCCGAATAGAAGGAATAGTACCAGTTGTCCCGTTTCACCAGATCACAACAGATTGAAGAGCTTCTTCCGAAATTCTGTTGAAAATGTTGAAACGGACTTTTCTGATGATGAGGACCAAGATTTTGAAGTACAGAAGCCGTTCTATAGGAGCATTTCTGTTGAGTGGAACCAGGGAGAGGGAAGTAAGGTGCGACAGAGACGGTCCGGTGTCCAAGATATGATGACAGACTTGAGAAGGAAAGTTCTGATAAAACAGGAGTTCAAAAGCAGCGAAAACCTCGAACGAATCCGAGGTTCACCAGAACTAGCCCAATCTTCCAAAAGTCTTTTAAAAGGCAGCTATGTAGACCGATACATCAAACTAAAAAGGAATATTCCAATTCCTGGTAACACTGACCCAAACGTCAAACTGCCTAGAATAATCATATCCCGCGCGGAAACCAGTGTTGCCAAAAAATCAAATACTTCCAATTTAGTAGAAATAAGTAGGCATTGTGATTGTCGAATATGTAACGAGGGAGAGGGTAAGTACTTCGTACGGAGTGTGCTAAGTAAGTTGTTCGTTAAAATTGTTTCTTGTAACAGTAGGAAGTTGTATTTCGACGAGAATAATAACCTGAATGACAGTGAGATGTACAAGTGTGTTATGCATGTACTGAAGTTGATGCTAGGACTGTGGTTGAGGCATCTTGATCATAATTAGGATAATGACATCCAATCTTATAATATCGGAAAATAGTTTTCTTTAAATGTAAGTGTTTTAAAGGATACTAGTTTTCGGTCTAAAATAGGAATCAGTTAATATTTATTTTCATCTCTTAATATAAATCTCGACGGTGTTTAGCGTCTTATTAGCAGATGTTTAATTCATAAATTAAACAAAAAAATAAGCTGAATCTGCGAATCAGTTGCTAAATAGCTTAGGCCCGCTTGCACGAAATACTTAACTCAGAGTTAATTGCTAGCACGAGGTTAAATTGACAATTTGCCATACAATATTGTCAATTTAATGACGTGTTTAACTCTGAGATAAATTTTTCATGCAAGTGGGCTTAAGAGATTTTATAAATAAGGTTGCTTAGTCTCTATGACGAAAATTAGTTGTTATATTTATCTAAACGTTGTCTTAGATATAGCTTGCTCTTACAAGCAGGTATAAAATAAAAGAGATTGAAGACATTTAAATGTCAAATTAGTTTTATTCCGATGGCAACACCCGTTAAAGTTTGACAGCTGTCACTTTCATTTCTTTCTAATTTTACCTACTACAGTCCGTCAAATCTAAGAAGTACCGTTTGACAGCTATAAAAATACGTTGTATAAACTTAAGTTGATGCTTACGAATGATACTCGTTGTTATAGTGTATAGGCAGCATAGTAATTAATTAGGATTATGAATTTGATTATTCGTAAACTTTCATACAAAGTTATCACGGCAAGTTAAATGAGAAACGTCATCGGACTTCTTAGATTTGACGGACTGTAATACGAGACAGCAATATTTAAATATATCAGTATTTTAAGAATTGGATGATATTAACCTATCGGGTTTAGAAATATAATAATATGTTCTAGTGTTGTTCGTTGTTACTCTATTAGCAGCTTTTTATTTTTTCTCTGCGATACAGCAATTTAACGTTAATAAGTTTTATTTAACTCTTGATAGGAAATTTTAATATTGGGTTTGCGAAAAGCAAAATGTATGTCACTGTGATTTTTTTATTTATTTTCTTGTTGATTATTTTATGTTGGGTAACACATTAGGCTATCATGCTGACTGTACTTGTTCTTTCATTATGCCGGCAAAAGTCTGTATGGACTGCATTTTCTCTGCTTTTTCCCCGTTTTAGAAAGTCTAAACTCAATCTCTGATAATTCCTAATGCCCTCATGCGTTAAGCCCGCAAGTTCAGCAGAATAATATCATAAGCGGCAGGGTGAGCCCGACCGCAACTCAACTGCAGATGCTTTTGCGGTTTTTTTTTACCTTAACTCATCTTATTTCTACTCTGTTTTTTTTCTAATCAATTTGTTTGCGGGTCCCAAGACAGTTGAATCATTTTTAAGGGTCTCATCGAGCTTCATTGCCTCAGCGCTTTTCTGGTGGTCGCCACTGTTGACTGAAAAGCCGTTGAAAAAAAAAACATATTTTTTTATAAAAAGTCAGTGTGCCGGTCCAATGCGATACCCAACTACCCTCTCGCATCTTACGTAGCAACTTTAAAATAATATGACTATTCTAGATTATTGTAAGTACAATCATAAGATTGTCATGAGTGTTAGCGCCTTATAATTCGATGTAATGTATTCTTCGGCTCTAGACCAGTGTCGTTCTGTCAGCGATGGCGACGGTTGAAATGCCAAAATTTTACGCACCAAACGTTTTGGGAATAATTTTAATGCGTACAGCTAAGGAGTGGAATTCCCTGCCGGAATCTGCATTTCCTGATAGTTACAACCTATACTCCATTCGAAAAAACATTAGAAATTTTTACAACCCCTTTTTTACAGTCTGTTCAACCGATTTTGAGTTCTATACCGTAAATGTAAGGATGGAATGAAAAGCATAAACCTGTTACCAAAACAATCTATTTAATACAGCAGCCTATTTGTCATATCACCAACGCAATAGAAGTCAAAATCGGTGGAACGGGCTGTAAAATAGGATTATTTTAATGTCTAATGTTATCTCAAATGGAGTATAAGAGTCTTTAATTCAGGAGTGAATAGGTTTCTTCTAGGCAATCGTCGACCACATCATCGCCTACCATCATGTGAGGTAGTGGTCAGGCGTGGGCCTATAAATAATAATAAAAAATGCGAATTGACATTTTAATACATTTTTGACATTTTTCGAAACGCTATGACGACGCTTTCGTTGATAGAATGTCACTTGTCTACAGACTATTGTCAATTTCTAATGACTGTATGTATGGAAAGGTAAACCTTTTTTGTATTGCGAATTTATAGAGATTACAATTCGGGGCAGAAAAAATGACCTACAACTATTTTGTCAATGGTTTTGTTTGCCGACATGTGGTTTGAATTATGTTTTCATTTTACGATTTTATCTTTGTAATTTTGCAATTTGTGTAGATTAATATTGACATTGTCAGAGCGTGACCACCAATTTATAATATTTGTCGATAGCAAAAACTTACATACAAGCTTAATTTGTAGGATTTACAAAAACAACAACGTTTGCGTAAAATCATGTCCCGTACTGTGATCTCGTATGATATGACTGTTTTATGAAACTGAAAATAAATTTAAATCGTTGATAAATAAATGTTTTAAATGTCGCTGAAAATATTTAACAGCGAAGTACGATATTTTTCCGATGGTGAAATAAATATGTTTATCTAGTTCTCTTTTCGATTTGCATTATATCGGTTTCGTAATAAAATGTTGACACATGAATGTTTCTCATAGAAGAGCGACTGTTTTTGTGTTCTACTCGACTTTAAACTGTGTGTATGAAGTATACTAAACTTTGTATGTGTGATATCGCAGCGAATGTTAATGTTTCTTCCATTGTAACTTAAAGAAACGATAGTTCTATCATTGATGTATATTTTCTTAGTATAACATAACCATACTCAAAAAATAATCGAATGTTTTACATCTATGATAGAATTGTAGTTTCTATAATTATGTATCATTTAAAAATGGTGATCTCCTCTTTGCAAGAAAAACGTGCATTTCGAAAAAGAAAAGTGTTTTTTTATTCGATAATCAAAACCGCCGCGTTCAACTTTATTTTACACAAAACACGTGGCAATTTTTGTGTGAGTGATAGCGGCCCCATGAGCGAAAGAGACAACACAGCGTTACATTGTGTTGATATAATATCTCTTTCAAATTCGTTTCCTGTAAAAGTATCTCATCATCGACCATATCCTGAAAAAAAAAAACATTTTTCGAGATAGCACGTTGTCCTAGCAAAGAAGTTTCTATACATCTTGTTCGTGTAAGAGTGAGTGCCATGAATGTTGGTCCAAATGTTGGCCAAACATAACATATCCCCTTCGGTCTCGATATGTAGGCTACGGACATTTTGTAATCGCTTAATCGTACACTTCCGGCCAAATATATATACACTTTTCATCGTGCACTGCTGGCCAAAGAAATGGTTAACTGTTTCATTAAAAAAATTACACAATGTGGGTTTTACCCACATTGTGTAATTTTTTTAAAACTTAAATTTTTTTGAAACAGTAGTATTTGTGGACCATCAGTATTTTTCGCTCTTGGCCTAAATATATTGTAAAGAATTGACGTGATTGATATTAATATTAGTTTTATTCCTTTCATATTAAAAGTATTAAGTTACCAAATAAAAATAGCCTAAATCTTTCATAGTTTTGGTGTTGTTTTCGAGTATAGCAGTACGAGTGAAAAAAATATCAAAGAAAATGGTCAATCTCTGGTGCTTACAAATGCTATAATAAACTGCCATCTTAAATACTTTGCTGCTATAGTTTTTATGGTGCTTAAATAGCGTCGCTTGATCTCGATAACTCACATCTCTCGGGCGGTTTCGCACTACACGTTCGTGTCCGTGATTAGTGCCGAGTTTAAAATATTCTGAATTATGACGGATGGAGTTCGGATGTAATGCGTAAGCTTCCCTACAAGAAATGCTACGGCTACTTCGGAACCGAAATTTCACGGTCGATTTGGTCGATTGGATAGCGGTCAAACTCTTTGCGTTGCCGTATTCACTAACGCAATACGGCTGCTGGTCTTCACTACTGCTTACTCGAAAACCGCAAACGTATTTATTTTACTAGATAATACAATTTGTAGCACATCGACAATAAGACACGGTTTTTGAAATAAATTTGAGAAAATTTTAGTAATGACTAGATTAGACTCAGTTGAAGTTTGACAGGAATAGACAACAGATTTAGGAGTTATAGACCAGACGATAGAGTAAAGGTTAAGGACTTTTTCGGATTAACACAAAATATAGGGTACTCTTTCAAATTTCATGTGTCGGTATTGTGTTTGGGAAGGCATTCGACTGAGAAAAGGACTTGTCGTATTTGCCAAAAGAACAATATTCAATTAAAGTTTTAAAAGACCCTGATAATCTTTTTACTTGACTGAAAATATAGAATCCATCTTGTACTGACAGTAATGTTAACAGGCCAATATATTCAATAATATAGATTTTTTATATAAAAAAGACTTCGCTTGCATTTGCTATGATTAAACAATAAAATAGTATTTTTTTGCAATCAAAACTAAAAATATACATTCCTGTTTTGCCTTGATATGCAAAACATGTCAGTGTGAAAGGTAATTATAGAGAACATTTGCATATTGACTGTAGGTGAACTCATGTTTGGACAAATTTATTATCACATCTAAAATCTTAGATTTTTCTCCGAAAAGTCCTTTCCTCAGTCGAGCCTATAGTTTTTCTGAATAACTAACAAAAAAGTGGTAACTGACTGATCATTTCAAACATTCTTGCCATTTCCCAAACAAAATGACGACACTATTATTTAACATGATGTGAAGTGCCTACAGCTCATCACAATAATCACATCCTATATATATTATAGCGGTTTCTTAGTAGTTTTTAACAGTTATATATATAAATAAAAAATATTGTGCTATCTGTTAAACAAGGGGTATAAACTGAAAGGTAGGATCATATTTCAAATACTGCTTCAGCCCATGTTTATGACCAACTTTCTCCTCTGAAGTCTTAGTCAATTCCCAAGGCCCAAGGCATTAAATCCGCCTTTGTAATTTTTTGTGCATGAAGTCTAAATAAATAAATTCTCAAAAATAAAATTGTATTTCTTGCCAATTTTGGTCAGTTAACGACAACGTATGGAAAATGCATTTTTTTTTAATATTGTCTATCTTTCGTGTACATGGACAGAAGCCGTATTTAAAATATTATCTCACATTTCCGTTACACCCTGTATTTAAAAAGTGGGCAAATTTTGATGTCCGCCAGTGTAGGTTTAAATAATCATTCCGTAATTTTAAGCCGTCTTGTTTTTTCTTAATTTTTATTTTTAATTCTAGTCACAGTACTGCTGGATACTAGATTTAAGGGGTTGATTACTGTGATTTAGAGGTATTTTTCGCTGGAATTGTAACACACAGTGCATTGATTTTTGCTTTTAAAAACACAAAAAAAATTAAAACTAAAGTCGTCACAATCTAAGAAGTCCGTTGACGTTTCTCATTTTACATGCCGCGATAACTTTCCACGTAACAAATTGAAAAATCAAATTCAGAATCCTAATGAATAACTATGTTACCCACAAACTATTACAACGAGTACCTATCATTCGCAAGAATCAAGTTTAATTATTATTAAGTGTTTTTATAGCTGTCAAAACAGGCCTTTATTTTTTGTCAACTTTAAAGCATACTTTTTGTTAACATATTTTTGACTGTTGTATTTTTAAGTTAAAATTAAGTTGTGCTGGTCTATTTAATATTATTTAATTAAAAATACAAGTCTTGCGAAAAATACCTCTTTTTTAAATTCAAAAACACATTTCCAATGGGTTATCGGGAACACAGGCACTTTAGTTTGATACCATTGCCTATTCAAACTGATTTCTTTTTAAAGATGTCACGTAGTGATCTATATGTTGTAAAGACATTGGTACCTAATGTATAATTGTACTATTTATAAGTTGACAGTGTCAAAATAATTATATCATCTGTTTATATTGTATGCTGTTTTTTTTTATTTCAAGCCATTGAGAAAAAATCCACATAATAATAATAATAACATTTTATCCTACATGTCTAACAAGGCCTCTGCCATTTGGTTTCGGCCCCTGGTACGCCTTTCAAAGTTCCGGGATCCTAGGGTCCCGAGAATCTCAAAATAAACAATAATAACATAATAATCAGCTTTTTTAATGTTCCCACTGCTGGGAAACAGGCCTCTTCTCTGTGAGAGAGGGAATGGGCCTTAACCCACCACGCGGGCCCAGCGCGAGTTGGTGGATATCACTTGTCTTCGAATTTTTGGTTCTTGGTCATGCTGGGAGGGACACGATGTTTTCATTCACCGTCTTAGAGCAGTGGTGAGTAAATAATTTACAAAAAGTAAAGCACCTGCCAGGATTCGAACCCACGAAACGTAAGTCGGTGCCGTTTTAATAATACCAGCATGTAACTAACTGTCCAGGGGAAAGGCCTCTTCTCATATAGAATAGGCACGCGCATTCATTACCACGCTTGCTCAAGGCGAAATAATGGCAAAACATTATCTAAATCAAGATGGACTCGATAATAGAAAAATCTGAGCCTACTGAATCTCTAAAACTTTTAGAACAGCATGAACTAGGCGTTGTTAGTAGTAACAAAAGATCAGGAGCGGGAGAGCCTAAAGGGCTGGTAGTCTCCCGGGGATGTGACAGGAGTTGCACAGCGAGGTTACAATGTGATCTTTAAGAGGTCATGGAGCCCTTCTATGTGCTGATATGGTGATCACCAGGGTAGTTTTACAGAGGTAAAATTCCCCCACTACCTGATCTCTTACCTGTAGCCTACATCTCGCATGTGATTGGTCGATAGATGGCATCAAATCACTTTGCCTTGCCAAATACACTTACGTAATTAGGCAGATCAGCAAAAGTCTAGGCGCCTTTTCAAAGTTTCCTGACGAAAATAAAAAAGCAGTTTAGTAGTTTAAGTAAATCAAGGAGCAAAAGGAATAGGAAGGATCGTAAAAGGTGTTCTATAGTTTCTGCCTACTCATGAAAAAAGGCGTACCTGAGTTTATGTACTTATGTAAGTAAATCATGTCGACACTGTCGATTAAGAAGTGGGAACACTTACTAAGAAATGTTTTGCTTCTCCAATAATAGCCACTCACACAGGCAAATTTTAATGTAGCCATAAGATGTGTGAAATGTGCTTAGGTACAGTCTGCGCTAGTGAACCGATTGTACAAATGAGGTGTCAATCGATTCGTTTTAGTATCGCGCGTGAGCCTATTATAAGCGGTAATGTTGTTTCACATTCTAATCTTTGTGTTACCATCAGGTGAGATAGTGGTCGAACGCGAGCCAATCTTTAAATAAAAATAAAATAAGGATACATTTTAGGTGTTCCTCATACAAGAGCAACTTTGATCGCAGCTACGGCAACTGGTAACCCGCAATTACATAACGTTTTTCTTTTAATTTGAAGGAACCGTGTGTCAAAATCAGGTACTTATATCTGGAGATTTTTGAGGTTGATTATAAAAAAATTAAAAATATATTTAAAATAACAAAAAATCCGACTACTTAAAAAGCGAACTAAAAAGACATAAACAAGAAGAAAAGCACGCTGTGCAATCGGAGTAACATATGCGCAAGCTGGCTGACCAAAACCAGATGTATCCTCCGACTGCACAGCATGATTTTCTTCTTGTTTACGTCTTTTTAGCTCGCTTTTTAAGCAGTCGGGTTTTTTGTTATTTTTATTTTTTTTTATTTACAACTTTTTAGTTTTTTTTTTTATAATTAGGTATATTTATACAAGTGTTATATATTTTTGTAATCACCTCTTAAAACCCTTAATTTTGATACCCCACAATATGGCGCCCAAAAGCCGCCATTTTTCTATTTTCCAATTTTAATGTAGCCAGTGACACTCGCAGGGTTAAGACGAATAGATTGACATCATCAAAATCGGCCAACGCGTTTGGTCTCTAGAACGCCACATAGGAACAAACATACATACATAGACTGATAAACACATTACCCTCCTTCGACAGTCGGGTATAAAATGATGCAGGGCCGATCGATGTGGCTACACTTTGGGACGGTCTATGTTTAGCAGTGGATGTCTGTCGACTGAAAAGATGATGATGTTGATTTTGTTCAGTCACAGAATTGATGCTGCATCTTCACTGCTTGCAAAGTTCTGATCTTGTTTGGTTGATTTTAACCCTCGACGAAAAAAGGAGGGAGTTTGACGTGTGTACCTGTGTATTTGTGTATATGACTGTGGTATCATAGCTCCTAAACGGATGAACTGATTTTGATTTCGTTTCTTTTTTTGAAAGGTGACTTTATCGAGAGTGTTCTTAGCTATGTCTGATGAAAATGGGTTCAGCCGTCAAAATTTTACGGGTGTTTTACTGTTTGGATGGGGTATTTTCGCAAGATATCGTGTCATAATTACGTGTTCGATATATTTTTGATCGAAACGTATATACTACTAGATAAATTATGTAGTCTAAAAAGTATGAAATAAAAAAATTGTCGGGGTTTTTGGAAATTGGAAATTTTTAATTTTTACTTGTTCCCTTTGATTTGAATGAGTTACATTTTTGAAATCGTCCCCATATTTTTTTACTGACATCCAAAAGCCGGATAGAGGAAGTTTTCATTAGATTACTAAAAAGTATGAAATAAAAAAATTGTCGGGGTTTTTGGAAATTGGAAATTTTTAATTTTTACTTGTTCCCTTTGATTTGAATGATTTACATTTTTGAAATCGTCCCCATATTTTTTTACTGACATCCAAAAGCCGGATAGAGGAAGTTTTCATTAGATTACTTGAGGACCAACCCAGTATGAAAGTATCATGGCAGAGAGGTTATCTGCCTGCAACATAATATGACTGATGGTACCTATACCCGATAATGTAATGTTTTAATGAAAGTTCATCGACTGCCTTCCAAGACTGAACTTTTTTGTTTGACTTTAGATTTTGCTTGAGACGTTTTCCTGTTGAGAGATTCTGAATGCTTTAAGTCATCAACCTCTTAGATCATCCATATCCGTAATAACATTATTAATGCGAATGTAACGTTATCTGTCGGCAATGATGTTGTATATATACTGAGGTAGATACGTCTTACCGAGGTCTGCGCAGCAATAAAAACACGAGCTGATTAGCTTGAGTGAACTCAGTCCGTCTTGCGCCTAGCCGCGACACGGACGTAAGTTTTAACAGTAGATATGTTTATCTATTTCTGACAACGAGGTCCTATTTATATCTCTGTGATCTTTTTACCAACTCAGTGATAGAAATAAAGTTCAGCTATAGCAAAATATCGCCATTTTTTTATTTCTTTATAATGATTATGATGATGAGGTCTCTATTGGTAAAATCTCATTGTCAATCGGTCGGTATTTACACTTAATCCATATAGGGATAGACAGGACCTTGGAGGATGATACTTTGTATCCGGGAGTACATTTCCTTGGGATAATTTTCTACAAACCCGCAAGCAAAGGCGCTGGCTCAAGCTACAATTAAATTCAATCAATTACCTAAGTACCTACCTTATTAACCATGACTGTTAGTTACATAGTCATTCTACTACTGTCTGTTAATCTTTCGCCTAAAAATTACTGAAATTTGACTTGTAATAGGTATACTTAACTAAGCTAGCTATACATCAGAATAACAGATAGGCTAACTTACTTATATTATAATTAATGTCTGTCTTTTCACCTTAAAGTGCTGAGCGGATCTATATGAAATTTGGTATGGTACCTATACGATCTCAAAATATCTGCTTGAGACCCTGGGAATGACATTAGATAATTTTCAAGTAAGCCTACACACCTACAACATATTATTGCACGATATAAAAATAGGCTAATCGAAATAATAATCCTACGCAGACGAAGTCGCGGGCAAAAGCTAGTCTACGCTAATATTATAAAGGCGCAACCACACTTACGTGGCGTGGCGCCATCTGACGCAATTGATTGGCTGCAAAACTCTTTGTGTTATGATGTAGGCTGAAACAGAGTCGTTTGATTGGTGGATTGCGCGCCACGCAACGCCATGACACGTAAGTATGGTTCCGTCTTAAAGAGGAAAGATCTGTTTGTAAGTTTGTTTGTTTGTATTGGATAAAATTCTTTCGCAAGTAGAAAACTATATTGCCTGAAAAGACTATTTTTATCCCAAAAACGGATCCTTTGGGGAAAGCCGCGGGGAAGATCTAGTCACTACATTTATAAATAAAATAAAGACCCCGCCGCGTTTGTAATCGATAAACTCAAAAACTACTGAACGGATTTTCATGCGTTTATTACCAATAGAAGAATTGAGAAACGAGGAAGGTTTTTGTGTATAATTTGTCACGGGCGAAGCCGGGGCGGGTCACTAGTAATTTATAAAGATAAAAGTAGGTACCTACCTCCTAATGCCACGCGGGCGGTAGCTAGCCAGTCATAACATCAAGATGGTAATCAGACGTCTCTCGAAGCTGAAATGGCATTCATTCTGTCATTATTTACGAATGCAAGCTTTTAGAAAAATAAACCTGATTAGCAGGTCCATTATTGAGTGAACTTAGCCGCTTTTTATACGATTGTACTTTAGGAACCGCGGGCTTAGATGACATATAAAAAACTCATCGGTGTGTCTTGCTAAAGCTTTAAATTGGTATCTTGATTGGAACGCTGCGGTATTCTGCGCCGTCGTCTTTTATTCCGTCGCAGTATCCGTCATCACTGTCATCAGTGAAGAGGATCATGAGTCCGGCACCACGCACTGCAGCGTTGTAAGTCAAGAGTCCAATGTTTAACATTTTCAAGATGACAGTTGTGTACTTATATAGTTGTTTCAGGTCTTGGGTGACTTGTTGATTTATGTGAGTCCGACTGGAGTCGAAGGACTGAAATAAATAAGAAGTATTGGTCGTCTGGCGGCGATAATGATATGGATACCATCGCAAGCAGAACCTAGATGAAGTTGGCACAAGAGCGTGGTGGTACTGGGAAGGAAAGGCCTAAGCCCACCAGTGAATAACTGAATTACACAAAAATAGTGTGGTTGCCTACCAGATAGCCACTCCCCGATTCCAAACATTAATTGATTAGACAAAACAAACGAAGCTTACGTGGGTACCTATCCCTCAGTATGACAAGGTTCCAACATACACCTGCTAAAATTGATCACTTCAATCATTAATACAGATCTCTTACAACTCAATTACATTGATGTATGAGTGTTTCTGACTGGCTCGCATTTCACTTGCCTCGAAAGTTAATGGTAGGGTGTGCTCGCTTCGGGCTAAGTAATTTGTTATAGTTTTAAGTTGATCTTTCCTTGTGTATGCCTTAGATGGATGGACCTGTTTATCTATGGAAGATACTGGAACTTATACATAATTACGCCTTTTCCATTGCGGTTAAGCTGATGATAAACCTTCACACTCCTTAACTCCTTTTGCTTCATTTAAGTTTATTTATCTGGTTAAACAAGTGACATTCCATTAACGACAGCGTAACGATACCGATTTGAAAAATGTAAAAAATTTATTTATTTATAGTTAATTAAAACGATACAGATACCATTTACATTAATTAACTTAAAATCGTGAAACATAACAATATTGACAACTATGTCACATAAGATAATTAAATAATTCACATATAGGTACAATTAACATAGCACAGTGTAGTGGACATGTATCAATAATTATATTAAGATATAATGCAATCAATAATTCATAATTCAAAAATAACAATACAATTAGCATGGAACAGTGGACACCTTCGCATACTTTCTCTCACAGAACACCAGACATACACGCATTAATTTATGCCATTCGTCCGCAAACACATCACATTCAGGATTGGCAGTCAAGAGGGCATTTAGCATCTTCAAAGCACGACACACTGGGGATTCAGCTCTAGCGACCGTTCTGGCTGACGGTGGTGCGAACAGGTCGTGACGGCGACTCTGACGGTGCCCAACGTATGTATGAAAATGCCAATCGCTACGGCTAGACCCTCTGCCGGGCGAGCACGGCCTCTGTGATAGACTTGAGTCACGCAATTGTAATAAAATCGAAGGAGTAAGGTTTTTACTCCCAAACTGTGATAAAAATATATGACTCAAGCCTGTCAGAAGGCCGTGCTCGCCCGGCTGGTCCTACACACAAGCCGGTTGTGAGTACTATGCCCCTGACCTTTCTGACTAGAAATCAAAGATGATTGAGAGGAAACTGTAATCTGTTCCTTTTACCAGTCTGTCTTTCTTTCTTTTTCATGTGAGGATGCAGCCACCTCTAGTGTCAGAATTAATTAAGCCGCCTCTGGGAACCCCACAGACCTCTGGCTTGGCTATTTCAGATACATTAACTATATAAGTCCAGGTTTCCTCATGATGTTTTCCTTCACCATTGCCTGTGATCTCCAAGATAAACTTAGAAAGTACATATGAATTTGAAAAAATCACATTGGTTCTCACAAGAGGCGAGGTCATAGCCATTGGGCCACCACGTTTCCAGTAATTAACCGGAACAGTTATTATAGTAAATTATTCTTTGTTATCACTACTGCGTATACGCATTTATTTAAATGTTTTCCTGTCTAGAGAACTAGACAACTGTTTGGAAAGACTCGGCTATTTTATCATTTTGTGCCTCGGGTATTCATATTAGCACCGTTCAAAATAGTTAAATGTTTAATAGGGCGTCATGTGATCACGTCTCACGTCTGATGACTGAAAAGTTGTTTGGAAATCGGTATTCATTGTATGGGTATGTGATGCGGAGAAATGAGGAAAGTTTTCAAAAGTAAAGAAGGAGAAAACCAAAAAAACGATCATTGAATGTGTGAAAGATAGTCTTGAAAAGGGATGATTACTGAATTGACGACGAATAGTTGTTAGTATGGAAGAAATCATATAATGTCGCTACGAATGTCAATTTTCATATTAACTGGTTCTATTGTACCTACGGTAGTATCTAGAATCGATGTATGATGCAATGTAAACAAACCGTCCTCTCTAAAAGATCTCTACGAAAAAAACACGGTAAAATCAACCCTGACCGGTTAACAAGAATCACAATATCAAACAATCAGAAAAAAAATGTCTAAGGCCCAAGAATACCTTCCCTTCTATTGTGTGCAAAGTAATATCCACATTCATTTGTCAAGTGAAGTCCTATTCAAAGAGTTTTTGCGCCAACGGTACATTACCTGTCCGTAAGCCACCGATAACTGTTCGTTGTTCGTAAGTAGGTACAGTGGTAACTGGTTTGAAAATTATGGATGAAATTAATTGTGGATAAATTGGTCACAATTGGTGTTAGTTGTGTGGGTTGACGTTTCAATGTCTGGGCTATTGATGTACGGTCCCCAAGTCGATGAAGGTGGTGGAAAGCTCTTCAACTGCGTATTTTTTGACGCAAAAAAATAACATAAACATTACGCCTGTTTCTCTCAGAGGATTAAGCAGAGGATATAGGACACCAGCTTATTGCCAGTTATGTTTTAAGATTCATGTTTCATAAAAAGGGGTGAGAAAATTGCCGTCATCCAGGCCCAAAACCAGACTTGGGACCGATTCTGAAATAAGAAATTCTACATGGGAAAACCGACTCCGACATTGAACCCAGAACCTCATGAACGGTTTCTGCTTCTGCGCTACCGACTAGGTACTATAGGGTTTATGCCAAAAAGATAACTCCAATAATTGGGACTCACATTACTAAGGCAGAAAAATGTGCATGTATATCTACTTTCTGCCGGAGGAACAAAATAAAAACGTGATATAATTCATACATAGCCTAGCAAAAACTAGAAACACTATTATCAAATTAAGTATGACATCATAAACCTGGCACGCATAGCAAGGTATAAATTAGTCTGAGCCTACACTGAGAGATAAAATCAAGGTTCTGTACTAACCACTTAATTTAGCTAGAAATTCTAAGTACGCTGATATCATAGTTTACTTTCGTCGGTGTTACAGGAAATAATAATTTTAAGTATCGGTATAAGTATAAATTAATTAAATACTAGGTAAACGGTCTATCAGGGCTACTAGAACAATAACATGAGAAGAAGAAGGGTGAGAAAGCGGTTTATCTATGGTACACCCACATTGCACCAGTTATGTTTAAGTGTACCTATGTAAAGTAAGATAACCAGGTATTGGCACTTTAAGAGAGCACTTAGCTTCATAATCAATTTCCCAGAAAATCATATTGAAATGTACTCGTACTGGCATACAAAATTTATAATGACATCGAAGGAAATATTATAAACTTTATTTTAAGAGTTGTTTCATCCAATCAAATAGTAATTATACAGTTATATTTTCACTAAATTATAAAAATGCTATCTAAAATCCTATTACTGGCATACAAATTCCAACATTTTGTTCTTAGTTTAAGCCTATAAACTCAGTGCCGATAACTGGAGGGGTGTCAGCTATACGGTGGTTTACCCTAATTAATAGAGGGCTAGCCTATTGCTATCGACCGGGCACGAATCCAAACTCTGCCTGCTACCTACAGACTTTCAGATGGAAAACCCAATAACACTGACCACGAAACGGATTCTGGACACCATAATCGCCAGCAGCGCTTGCTGCACTGTTGACCAACGAGAGAGTCGGGTTCTGGAACAATGTCACTACAATTTAAACAGATGGAATCTTAATTAACTCAATCGTCACCAATGACAGATCAGAGGTCACAGACTGTGAATGAGGATCAATGAGCTGACTTGAGGCTACCTTCTAAGTATTTCAACACTTGCACAAGACACCAATGTAATCTAAATACCTTTATTGTTTGTTTGTCCATAAGTTTGCAAAAGGTAGGTAAACTTTGGAATCCGAATACGAGCATTCTGCCACTGGTTACGTTATCGATGAGTGATAAAGCCTACTTTTTTATCCCGGAAAATACATGGTCCCTGACCATATGGAATAGAACACGGAGGCGAAGCCGCTTTACAAAAGGCTACTCAGTAACATTTTAAATCAATGATTTGACAAAGACCGAATCATGAGAGTCCTAAATAATACAAAGTAAGTAGTTATTTCAGTCAGTTCAAGCTAAGCTTGCTAAATAACTTACTCATATGAATCTGCCTGCCTTTTCCCACTTATTTTGGGGTCGCCTCCATTTTTTTTGAGGGGTCTGTCAGACTCTGCAGCATTATCACGCTGCTTATTGATTCGGCTGAATAAAAACTATTCCGTTCGTGTAAGTCGACCTCATTTCTAATTTTTTCTTATTTCGGTTCAAACTTAGAAGTTTGATCATTCCATTGGATGACAGAGAAAATTTTTCTTGTGAATGGGCGACGTATCTACTTGGAAGTAACACGTTTAGTATTTTTTTAAGAAAATTTCAAGTGCAAATCGTTGGATTTATATCGCATTGCGTCCATGCAAACCAATATGTTGCATTTAGTTCTGCAGCATTATTGGACATTTCTTTCTGAGAGTGTCAATTGTTCACCAGGAATTTAATTTGTTTCCGAGTTACCGGCGCATAAGGCCGTCTGTTACAAAGAACCGGTATGTATTTAAAACATTTTAAATTTTAACTGCTTGGAAGGTTCTGTTTTGAGTATTGTGGTGTTTATTTCCTTTTATTTTCTCACCATAGATTCGCTCAGAATCGGTTCTTGGAATATATAACAAGCTGTGGACTGATGTTCCGAGTTATTTCAACACCGACTGAGTTCGGGAAGCGTGTGCTTGCGGGGGTGACTCCATAATATACGAGTGAAGACCCCGGGAGGACGTCGTGACATCGCTCCGCGTCAAGTGATCCCAAAATTTTGTTCCTATTCACTTTTTATAATTTGTAGCAATAGCGAAGTATTTATTGAATAGTTTTTTATATGTATCACCTATTCGTGTCAAAAGGTCGTGAAATGAACCGTTTTTAATTTTACATTTATGCACGGTTATATTTTAATCGCGCCTAGGGCCGGATAGCGGTTGCAACCCCTTCTCTCCTATAGGCATTATTTTCCAAAATTACAAATTTTATTCTAGACAATCCATTTCCCAACTTTACCGATAGTCTTTCTTTACGTCGCCATTCCTTTTTTTCTTTGTATATTTTTTATGTTGAACAATGTTTGTTTTTATTTTATCTTTTATTCGTCAAAATTAAACGTGACACATGTAGTGACAATTTTTTTTTTTTTACGCTACAAATTGGCGCCCGAACAACTAAAGTAAGTGTTTTTACCTAATAACTTTGAAATTTAAATGATTCGACATAATTTATTTTTTTTGCTTTATTGAGGATGGTCACTCCCTCTGGGAGCTAATGATTCTTAAGCTTATTTGTTTCAGGACGCTGATATTCTTCCATTCAAGAAAGGTATTCTAGGATTTATACCACCAGTACAGATCTGTGAAGCTGTTATTTTCCTTGACATATTTTTTCATGAAATGTAATGTTTTTTAATGGAATTTAATTTTGTGAACTATAGTACACATAACCGTCTTTTATTTTATCCACTTATGGCAGCAAATATAACGATAGGTTTCCTGATTTTTACTCCTTATTTAGCCTAGATCTTTGTTTACTAGCTTGGCGTTCGCTGACTGCTGGTTGCTGGATTATTTTTGTCCAGCTGTTCATGCCGTGCTTATTTTTTCGCTAGGATTCAATCGTCCTTTGTCTGTTCTTTCATTCGTTATTAGGTCTATACTAGTTACATCATGTCAGAAGAGGAGTTCCCTATTGGTGAGACTCCACGTTGTGATAGTCCCATCATTTCGCGACCACCACCTCGTCCCATTCAGCCAAGAGCTTCTCGCGCTTCCTCACAAAGTGTTGTTCCTTCTCCAATAAGATCTGATGAATGCCCACAATTTACCAGGCAGTTCTCTCTTACTAAGTGGAAGATTGTTTTCGATGGAAAGACCTGCGTACGGGAATTTTTCACGAGTCTAGAAGAGTGCAGGGAGGCCGACAATTTGTCTGATGGTTACTTAGTTAGGCGATTCCATGAAGTCTTGTCAGGTGTCGCACTTCAATATTTTAGGTCAATCCGTCGTCCGGATCTTTCCTTCTTTGAGATCAAAGAAGCCTTTTTTAGGACATTCGGTACGACCGATTTTGAATTTAAGATAAGCCAGGAGGTCCGTAACCTCAAGCAGAGACCGGAACAGCTAATAAGAGAATTTATTATCGAGGTTTCTTACTTAAATGCTAAACTGAGCAAGCCTATTGAAGAATCGGAGTTGTTGCGGATCATCACTCACAACATGTTGCCAAAGTACACTCCTTGCTTGTCCATCCAAAAATTTCATGACATCGATAATTTAATCGAAGCTGTTACTCATTTCGAGTCCTTTCTAAAACCTCCAAAGGCGGTAGCCAGTTTCGATTGTGTTGCCGACCAGTCGACTTCTCAGGCTGTTAACTCACCAAAACCCAGGCCGAACAAAACTTCCCATCAACCAACAACTAGTAAGCCTCGGACTTGTCCTAGTTGTAGTCAGTCTCAGCTTTGCTTAAAATGTAACAAAGTTGGTCATTCTTACCGCTCTTGCCCAGAGATCACAGGCATGATTTGTTTTAAGTGTCGCACTCCTGGATTTATTACTAGAGAATGTCCGAAATGTAATCCAAAAAATGCATAGACCACTGGCGATACGCTTCTTTTCGTACAGTATCCCCAGTGTTTACTACAGATTCATTTGATAACCGACCGTTTATAGAGGTATTATTATGTGGTAGAGTTGTTAAAGCATTGCTTGACACTGGTGCTCAGATTTCGCTTGTTAACGATAATTTTATTCAGCAACTTGGTATTTCTTTGACATCAAAAGACGCTTGTCCCCGTGTTATATCGGCTAATAATTCACCGATTGATATTCTTGGTTCTGTACATCTTCCAGTTAAATTTAACGGTACAACTTTTATTCATGAGTTTTTAGTGGCAAGTTCGATGTCATCTTCTGTTATTTTAGGTATCGAATTTTGGAATAAATTCGGTTTGACGTCTATTTTTAGTCAGGCTTTCGATAAAAATATTGATGGTAATATGTTTATCCCTTCTGTTCAGCACTCTCCCCCTCAAGTTTCCTCTGTTAGTGAGGTTCGTTATATTCATCCTCGTAACATCCTATCGCCGGATCAAGAGTCTTGTCTTCAACAAGTTATTAAGGAGTATAAAGTTATCTCTTCGGAAAAAGTTGGTCTTGGAAAGACATCTTGGTTGTCCCATAAAATTAATACTACGGGATACCCTATCCGTCAAAGATATTATCCCTTATCCCCAGTCAAGTTGAAGATTCTCAATGAAGAGATTGACAAAATGTTAGATATGGGTGTTATTCGTCCTTCTCGTTCTCCATGGGCTAGTCCTGTGGTAATGGTGACAAAAAAGGATGGTTCTGTTCGGTTTTGTGTCGACAGTAGAAAACTGAATAGTGTGACAATCAGAGATTCTTATCCTCTTCCCCGTATTCACGATATCCTCGACAACCTTCGTGGTGCTAGATATATTAGCTCATTGGATTTTAGAAGTGCTTTCTGGCAAATTCCACTTGCTGATAGAGAAAGTTGTGAGAAAACAGCATTTATTGTCCCACAACGTGGTCTCTTTGAGTTTGTTAGGATGCCTTTTGGTCTAACGAACGCTGCTTCGGAGATGCAACGCCTTACTGATATGATCGTTAATTTCGAGTTTACTTCTACCAGTGACGACTGTATTTTTGGGTACGTCGACGACTTGATAATCGTATCTAAAGATTTCTTTAGTCATATGGCGCTGCTCAGGAAGGTGCTTGCTCGACTTAAAGAAGCAGGCTTATCTATAAATTTGAAAAAATGCGAGTTTTGCAAAAGCGAACTAAAATATTTGGGTTATATAGTTAATGAAAAGGGACTTCAAACCGATCCCGGCAAACTTGATGCTATTAAAGATTATCCTACTCCCACTTCAGCTAAGTCATTACGCGGTTTCATTGGTATGTGTTCCTATTATAGGCGTTTCGTTAAAGGGTTTTCTTCTATAATTGCTCCGCTTACTGCCCTTATCGGTAAGAGAAAGGGTAATGATCCAATAAGTTGGAATGATGCAGCCGATCAGGCTTTCACTAAGTTGAAACAAGCGCTAATCGATACGCCTGTTATGGCATGTCCTGATTTCTCCAAGCCGTTCATCCTGCAGTGTGATGCATCAGCTGTTGGTCTTGGTTCGGTACTGACACAAAAGATAGACGATGTTGAGCACCCAATCGCCTATTATTCGCGTTTATTCACTCAAACTGAACGCAATTATAGTACTACAGAACGTGAACTCTTGTCAGTTTTGGATTCAATTAAACATTTTCGATGTTATTTAGATGGGATGAAGTTTTCAGTCATAACAGACCATATGGCCCTTAAGTGGCTCCTCACTCTTAACAACCCATCTGGTCGTTTAGCTCGTTGGGCTACTATTATCTCCCAATATACTTTTGATATTGTGCATCGTAAAGGTTCGCAACATATAGTCCCCGATGTTCTATCCAGGATCTATGCTAATCCTGTGTCGTTTGACCAGGGTCCTGAACATACTAATGACCGTTGGTATAAGAAGGTGTATATAGGTGCTCGAGACACGCCACAAATGTTCCCAGCATACGCTATAAATAACGGTATCCTTATGAGACGCATGCCTGTTACTAGTCCTTTATCTTCTGAACCATGGCACGTGGTGTTACCAGCTGAAAAGGTTCCAGACGCTATTTGGGAAATTCACAATAGTTTTCCTTCGATACATCCCGGTGTTACTAAAACGTATCTAAAGCTTAGGGAGTTGTTCTACTGGCCAAATATGTTCCGTGACGTTACTTCGACGTTAAGTCAATGTGAGGTTTGTAAAGCCTATAAAATCTCGAACACGCAACCTCGCGGTCAGATGTGCTACCCTAAAGAGGTTTCCTTGCCCTTACAGATGATTTCTATCGATATAATTGGTCCGTTGCCCTGTGCTTATTATGGTTATAAATATATCCTTTCTATGGTAGATGTTTTTTCCAAATATGTTTGGCTAGTTTCTCTGAAAAGGATTGACGCTCTTTCTGTTATAAAAGCGTTAGAGTCTGAAATTTTCTTTAATTTTGGGGTTCCGCGTACTATTCTTTGCGACAACGCTACAGTTTTTCGTAGTAATCAATTCCTTAATTTTCTCAGATCTTTTCATATTCAATCACCTACTTTTACGCCATATTATACACCCCAAGCAAATACGGTTGAGCGATACAACCAAAGTGTTATTACGTGTTTAGGTATTTTGGTTGGTGAAAACCAAAGAAGTTGGGCTAAAATGTTACCTAAAGTTAAGCTTTACCTCAATTCTTGTGTTAATCTAGCTACTGGCTTTACGCCTAACTTTCTTATGTTTGGTAGAGAGGTCCTTATGGACAGCAGTCGTGTAGATAGTCAGACTCGAAGCTCTAATTTGGCAGACAGTCGGGCTCGTCATGCTTCAAACCTATCCTCTCTCAGCGAAGTTTATGCAAAGGTAGCTGATAATCTTTCTTTAGCTTTCCTCCGTAACTCTCGTGCATATAATTCTAATCGATCAGCTATCACTCTGAATATTGGTGATACTGTATGGAGAAAGAACTTTTCCAAGTCTTCTGGAAATGATTTTTTTTCTGGAAAGCTTGCTCCACGTTTTATTAAGTGCCGTGTAATAAGAGTCATTTCTAGGACCACATATTTGCTCCAGGACTGTGATTCAGTCCACTCCGGACAATATCATATCAAAGATATCTTAAAATGAATTTGATTGAATTCTCTTTGTTCCATTTTAACATTAACATTTGCTTTCTAAACCTTTTTCCTCTTTGGTTTATGGGAATATTTCTTTGCATAAGTTTTTGATTATGTTAAAAACTTCATGAATTATCTGTTAATAATGACATCTATTTATTTCTGTGTTGTGTCAACCTGTGTTCTCAGGTTATTTTATTTCTTTTAGTTTAACACAAATGGTGTGTCATTCTACATTTAATTTGAATTTAAACTTGAGTTTTCTGACTTGAGTTCTCTGATTTGAGTTTTTTGTCTTGAATTCTTCTTTGACTTAATTGACTTAAGTTTTCTTTCTCAAACTTGTTTTTTTGTTTTTTGTCCAACTTGTCTTTCGTTTCTATAACTAAGGTTGGACTTTACGTGTTGACGTTATTTATTTTTTGGGGATCCCCGGGTTTTTTCTTATTGTTGTTAGGTAATAGTTAAGTCTTATGTTAAGTTAGGCTAGCTTTACTTAGATGTATAGTTCCCTGGTTGTTCTTCATAGTTGTTAGGATGTGGTAGTTGTTGGTGTTTGTCTCTAATTGAACAATATATATTTAGATTTATGAGTTTGTTATTTTCTTTCATATTCTCCATAGATGTAATCGAGATATCGTGAGTTCGCGCGGATAACGTTTAGATGTGGTGGCCACCGTGTTTATTCAGTATCTTTTGCACTTCGATATCGTTTGATTCAGAAATGATTCCTGCTGTTGTCATTGCCTGTTCCAGCTTTATCTTTCTTCTCACTCGTACTTTCGTCCTTTTTTTTCTTAGAAAGGGGGTATTGCAGCATTATCACGCTGCTTATTGATTCGGCTGAATAAAAACTATTCCGTTCGTGTAAGTCGACCTCATTTCTAATTTTTTCTTATTTCGGTTCAAACTTAGAAGTTTGATCATTCCATTGGATGACAGAGAAAATTTTTCTTGTGAATGGGCGACGTATCTACTTGGAAGTAACACGTTTAGTATTTTTTTAAGAAAATTTCAAGTGCAAATCGTTGGATTTATATCGCATTGCGTCCATGCAAACCAATATGTTGCATTTAGTTCTGCAGCATTATTGGACATTTCTTTCTGAGAGTGTCAATTGTTCACCAGGAATTTAATTTGTTTCCGAGTTACCGGCGCATAAGGCCGTCTGTTACAAAGAACCGGTATGTATTTAAAACATTTTAAATTTTAACTGCTTGGAAGGTTCTGTTTTGAGTATTGTGGTGTTTATTTCCTTTTATTTTCTCACCATAGATTCGCTCAGAATCGGTTCTTGGAATATATAACAAGCTGTGGACTGATGTTCCGAGTTATTTCAACACCGACTGAGTTCGGGAAGCGTGTGCTTGCGGGGGTGACTCCATAATATACGAGTGAAGACCCCGGGAGGACGTCGTGACATCGCTCCGCGTCAAGTGATCCCAAAATTTTGTTCCTATTCACTTTTTATAATTTGTAGCAATAGCGAAGTATTTATTGAATAGTTTTTTATATGTATCACCTATTCGTGTCAAAAGGTCGTGAAATGAACCGTTTTTAATTTTACATTTATGCACGGTTATATTTTAATCGCGCCTAGGGCCGGATAGCGGTTGCAACCCCTTCTCTCCTATAGGCATTATTTTCCAAAATTACAAATTTTATTCTAGACAATCCATTTCCCAACTTTACCGATAGTCTTTCTTTACGTCGCCATTCCTTTTTTTCTTTGTATATTTTTTATGTTGAACAATGTTTGTTTTTATTTTATCTTTTATTCGTCAAAATTAAACGTGACACATGTAGTGACAATTTTTTTTTTTTTACGCTACAACTCCAACTAACTAAAAACCACCACGGTGTTCCATCTCACACCTACGCCGGGGGTCGCGGGAACAACGATACATCCGCAACTCCTGGCTAGTGCCGGTCTGGGGTAGTAGGGGGCGACGGACGTCCCCGAGTCCGTCGCCTGTCTAGGGGCGACGGTCGCCCCCCCCCACACAACATCAGGACCCGAGGTGGTGGCGCGTAGTGTTCCACGCGCGCCCCTCTTAGACGTTGCGGGGGGAGCCAAACACTTCACTCTCCCCCAAACCCGAGATCGAGGCCCGCAGAGGCGGGCCGGCACTAGCCGGGGGTTACGGAAGTATCGTATGTTCCCGCGACCCCCGGCGTAGGTGTGAGATGGAACACCGGGGTGGTTTTTGGTCAGTACGAGTCTGACAGACCCCTCCGCCTCCCCAGGGCGGTAGACATCCAATGAGGATTTTCCACCCCGGAAAAAAAGCGATAAAAAAGAAAGAGAGCTTCCGTTGCGTGTGCTGTGAACTGCTGTGTAAACGGTTAAAGTTACGCAATAATCTTGTATGTAGAAAGGTAGGTAGCCAGTTGACAGGAACAAAGCCGCGCGGGACAGCTAGTTTCAAACTAAATCGCGGTCTACGGACAACTATCGACATAATTTTACCCATAATAATCTCCGTTAGTGCCGCTTATTATCGACACAAATATGTGGGAACAGCACTATAATAACGTCGGTATGTTTATGGTGAGTGTGGCATATAATTTATGGAATACGTGTTGATCCGACGGCCAATGCAGCGGTATCCTGAATAGCTAATAAGGTTGTCGGATTCGAAAACCTTGCTAGATAAGACAGGCCACAAATGAGAGAAGTGTTGATATTTTGATCGACAGGCAAGCAATGGAAGGGTGGTCCATTGTTAATGGCCCCAGTGTCAACAAGTTGTCCTACAGATCTGCTGTGGTCATAAGCCCAAGCGTCGCCCTATCGACTCGCCTACATCTAATGCTTTTCCCATTCAGCATATTTCTACGATCTTCACTTGGCTCTACCTTGCCCTAGGAGGCCCTCCAAAACTGCATTTTGGTTGCGTCACTCCAGAACCTTACTGTGAGCAATTGTTTCGCTTCATATTAGTAAATATCATACTATTGCATTTCTTCGTATTTCTGGAATCCTTTATAAGCATATTTTTAATGAAATATGTTTGTTAATACATTTGAATTCAGACTCATCATTATATTGAAACTTAGTCAATAACTCATGCCTCCTTTGGAATTGTTGGCTACAAGTATTACGTTACTAGTACAATCAGTGTGGCGACGTTTGGCTATATCCAACACTGGACATCTTTCGGCTGAAATGATGATGATTGCACAGCATGATTTTTACTTCTTTTTAGCTGGCTTCTGAAGAAGTCGGGTTTTTGACTTTTTTTTATTTACAACTTTTTAGTTAGCATTCATTTTTTATTTTTGTAATCACCTATAAAAACCCTTCGTTTTGATACCCCACTCGAAGGGATTGGAAGAAAAAAAGAAATGGGTCTTGAACAATATGGCGCCCAAAAGCCGCCCATGTTTACTTTTTGAACTTCACCTATCTAAGAACACTTGGGTTGTCAAGACGTATCTAACGATGTCTTAATTATTTAAATCCGTCTAGCGGTTTGAAAGATATGAGGTAATGAAGAATAATACATACATACAAACATACAAGATACGCGCGAAAAATATAACCCTTTTCTTGCAGTCGGGTAAAAAGAAGATAAGACTACAAGTTTTAGCCAAAGATTGCCGAAGCATCACGAATCCCTTTAGGCTTGCAGGTGTCTACTATCACTTTCCACCGGGTGGCCAAACAGCGAAAATTTATCAAGAAGATACGATCAAAATTCTCTTAAGAACCCATCAAAAAGATCACAAAAATAAACAGTTAAAATACATGGTCATCGATTAGTATCCATCGGATAGTGTGCCAGGAGGCTATAATTTGACCATATCAGTCGGCCCGGCTCGTAAGACGTACCGGACCGGTTACGGCAGGTTGTGACATACATACGAACTTTCTTCGGTTCACAAAAATCGGCCCACGCCTGGTGACAGATCTTCTGAATTCAATTAAATGTAGATTTTTTAATAAAAGTGCTTCCGTATTTTTTTGCGGTGATTTTCGGATTTTATTTTGCAAGGTACAATGGCAGACTTAATGCCTTAGGCATTCTCTACCAGTCAACCAAGTATGGTGCATAGATAACATGACAGGTGCGTTATTTCATCTGTGGAAAGCAAAACAATAAAACAAACAAATACTAATAATAGATTGCAATACACATACATATATATTTTATATAATACATTACTATATAAATTTAATAAAGTAATTAAAAGAAGTTATCGAGATGACCCTTCTCCCTACTGAAAATAAAACCGCAGTTTCCGTTTGAAAGCATACCTACCGACTGGTGGCTTTCCTGATTTCGAGAGGAAGCACGTTTCAGAGAAGAATAGACTGAATATGAAGGGAAGAGTGAATAAAATCAGTAGTATGAGAAGGACAGACTAGGAGAAGATTATTTGAGGAACGCAGATTCCTAGCGTGTGAAGAACCTATATTGAAAGTGAGACTTAGATAAGGTAAGAAGGTGGTTGGGAGAGTAGAGCATAGTTTGAGCGCGCAAGCTTTTACTAGCTGTCATTTTGACAGACCAATTAATAAACGCCTATTTTTACCCGACTGCCGAAGGAGAATAAGTATAAAAAGTTTATAGGTATATGTATGAATGTATGTTTGTGGCGTTCTAGAGACCAAACGCGTTGGCTGATTTTGATGATTCTTACGTCAATCGATTTGTCTTAACCTTGCGAATGTCACTGACTACATTAAATTTGAAAATAGAAAAATGGCGGATTTTTGGTGCCATAATGTGGGTGCCCAATTATTTTACCTTCCAAACCCATCGTGTGGGGTATCAAAATAAAGGGTTTTAAGAGTAGATTTCAAAAATATATAATTACTTATATGTTTTAATGTACCTAATCCGAAAAAAAAATGCTAATTAAAAAATTATAAATAAAAAAAGTTTATTCCAAAAACCGAACTGCGAACTAAAAAGACGTAAACAAGAAGAAAATCATGCTGTGCAGTCGGAGGATACATCTGGTTTAGTCAGCCAGCTCGCGAATATGTACACATGACTCTGACAAAAAATTGCAATTTGAAGCTTAATTTTACGCAAACGTATCCCTGAATCGAAAAATAGTTTTCACTGGTATTTAAAAATATTTTTGAATGGTATATCCAACGATACCCCACACCATGAGATAGACAAGAAAAAAAAAATTCCCCACTTTACGTGTACAGACGGCATACTAAAAAAAACCTGGTTTCATTCTACCACTTTTTAGGCGTGATTATTATGCATATCCATGCCAAATTATCGCTTTCTAGTACTAAGAGTCTCTGAGCTCCTACTTTATGGACTACGGAACCCTAAAAAAGGTGCAGAATCTGGTGTTTTGGTTCGCATTCAGGAAGAAGCCAGTAGGTATTCTAGAAGAGACCGCCTATCAGACCTCCACAACCCAGTAACCGAGTGACCCGAGACTGGCGTCAAATTTTCGGGCGGGAACAAAATTAACAACAAACATAACTAAATAATTAAAGTCACCTAAAACATGCTAATTATCATCGTTTAGCTTGTAATATGTCTACGTAAGAGTTGGCTAATTGTCGCTGGCTGCATTCTTAACAATTGAGCAACTATAGCGCGGCCAACTGTTTATTAAAGTTACATAAAAGTGATTGGAGGACGGAAACATTATATTATTATGTAGTATGTGTCAAGTTATTGATGGATACCGCCTTCGTGACGCAATGGATTTATCTTGAAAGGTGACCTTTAAGACTTTAGCCGGATTAAATGGAGGATTTTGTTTTTATAATAGATCATGTTAAAGTGACTAGCGAATCTTCATGGATATTATAGATAATGAAATGAACGAAAATCATATTTATATATTCCATCTGCGTCATAATTCTGTACCTAATAAAAAATCAACGGTTATGCACTTAATTTTGACAATTCAACAACATTCATTGTCTACACAGTCTGTGGAATTTACACTGTCGAGCAGACGAATGCTTCACTCATAATTATAAAGCAATCAACATATTATCTATACTATATAACAATATTATGAAGCTGAAGAGTTTGTTTGAACGCGCTAATCTCAGGAACTACTGGTTGGAATTGAAAAATTCTTTTTGTGTTGGATAGTCCATTTATCGAGGAAGGTTATAGGCAAGATAACATCACGCTACGACCAATAGGAGCGGAGCAAAAATGAAAAATATTGCAAAAATCTATACTAATATTATAAAGCTGAAGAGTTTGTTTGTTTGAACGCGCTAATCTCAGGAACTACTGGTTGGAATTGAAAAATTATTTTTGTGTTGGATAGTCCATTTATCGAGGAAGGTTATAGGCAAGATAACATCACGCTACGACCAATAGGAGCGGAGCAAAAATGTTGCAAAAATCTATACTAATGTTATAAAGCTGAAGAGTTTGTTTGTTTGAACGCGCTAATCTCAGGAACTACTGGTTGGAATTGAAAAATTATTTTTGTGTTGGATAGTCCATTTATCGAGGAAGGTTATAGGCAAGATAACATCACGCTACGACCAATAGGAGCGGAGCAAAAATGTTGCAAAAATCTATACTAATGTTATAAAGCTGAAGAGTTTGTTTGTTTGAACGCGCTAATCTCAGGCACTACTGGTTGGAATTGAAAAATTCTTTTTGTGTTGGATAGTCCATTTGTCGAGGAAGGTTATAGGCTAGATAACTTCACGCTACGACCAATAGGAGCAGAGCATAAATGAAAAATGTTGCAAAAACGGGCAAAATTATACCTTTTTGAGAGCTTCCGTTGCGTGCGCTGCGTAAGCGGTGTAGGTAGGGTAAATGGGTAGGAAGGTAGCCAGTTGACGGGAACGAAGCGGCGTGGGACAGCTAGTCGAAAATAAAATGTCCAAGATTGAAATGCCGAGTGATTAAAATATCGACTGATTAAAAATGTCAATAGTCAAACTTGTGATTTGTTAGAACATAGGTATAATACCTATGTTCAAAATGTCAACATTTAATACACCTAAGTTCATTAAATTTACGTTAAAAATTTCGAACTTTTGATGTAATATTTCTGGTATGAGCGGAAAAAATTGAGGTTGATTTGAAATTGTCACACTCTGCCTGGTTTGAATATAGAATAGGTGAGCTCGATTACCTACTATTTAAGCAACAAAGTTGACGGATTCCTATTTCTGTCTGCAGGGACTAAAGTAACCTAACATGGAGGAGATGACGGGAGCTGAAGTGAGCGAAACGACCAAAGACATCGATTAGATGGTCGGTCGAGAAATGATGTTTCAAGATAATAGTCCTTCGCGCTTCCGATGATTCGAGCTTCTAATAATAACAGCGCTTATAATTTATCGATTTCAAGTACCATGGAGTAAACGGTTTCGAGCAAGTGATATTCGATCTTTCGTCATTCGATTTCAAGTAGGGAACCCGTATTCAATATAGTAGGTACATCAAAAACCATATTTTTTTTCTGAACAAATATAAGAACAAAATTGCAAGCAATGCGGGTTGATTCTCACAAATAGCAACACTGTATAGTGAGAAGTTAGGTTAATAAAAATTTTGTTTGATGATCGATTTACGTAAAAATAATGTAGTAGGTAGTTTCCTAGGCTATCTATTTACTTATGTACTTAGCTACTTAATATATTATTGAATTAGACGAAATATCATTATGAAATGATTGCCTATGAGAGTTATAAATACCTACCTAGTAAGATTTAAAATAAGTATAATAAAACAAATAATATTTACCTGAGATTAGAGACAAGAATCTGAGTTATTTACAATCTCAAAACTTGAAAGAAACTCAAGTAGGTAGAGGCGGGCGGCCCTAACGGATGTTTACAAGACGCGCGCTTGTAGGCACTTATTTGAAGGACAGGGCAGAGTCACAATACGGTTAGATATCTTAACCGTGACTTTACAATTAGGTTATTAAGCTACTCTAAATCAATAAGATCAAACAGTAAAAAATAATTAGTTCAGAGCAAGCTTAGCCGCGAGTTCATATATAACTGTTGTAAACGATATTATATAAATTCGTTGTAAATTATATTTTATGGTTATATACCGTTTAAATGTTTAGTATATTGGACGTGATTGATTCGGAATTTGCGTGACCCGGTTGGATGAATTTGATCGAATAATAATGCGATCGAATTTTTAAACATTTTAGTACGTGTTCACCGGTGGGCATAGAACGGTGAGTTTTTATCTTTATCTGTAGAATATTTGTTTTTAGAATGACATACTCAAACAAGACCTTTTTATTTCGGACAGTCCCACCGAACTATTCCCAAAGTACAACTCCTGAAAGCTAGAATCAACAGTGACGACCACCAGAAAGCGCAGAAGTCCCGGAGAATGAATTTAACTGTCTTAGATCCCGCAACGAAATTAATTAGAAAGGAATAAAGGAGGAGTAGGAAACCAAAAACATAATTTCCACTTCCCACACGTCAAACGAGACCTACTAAGCTTTTTACTAAGCCTGCGTTCCTGTCTGTTTCACCGACTGACTTTCTGTAGGACTGTAACTTTTAAACCATAAAAGGTACCCAGCTTTGCTGGACAAAAATACAGATTCCGTGTAACTATTGTCTCTATTATGGCAAAGATATTGACTATAATAGTTAATCGTACGAAACTCAAGTGCGTGAGCTCGAGTTGCACCTGGCTTATTTTCGAAAAGAGTGAATCTGTCTCAACAGCGAAGGATTCATTAATCCCAGCCGAAGTCTGTGTTTCCTGATACCTGATACAACTTTAAATCAACAACCTCTTTAAATCAAGAGCGAATAGGTTACTTCTAGGCAAGCGTGCTCCGTAGTCGACCGCAACATCGCTTCCCATCAGGTGAGATAGTCATCCAACGCTAGCCTTCAATGATGACCAAAATGATAAACTTTCGCAGCATAACCATCGCTACCTCTAATATCTGATTGATATCAATTAGAAAACCATAAACTACGCACCAGTTTTTTATCCTCACTAAATACCATAGCCAATAAAAATCACAGTGCCAAATGATAGAGAAATCTTTAATTGTCGTCGTAAAAATAGTTTTGTATCCGAAAATTGATGATGTTTAGGAGCTTAAATATTCTTGGTATTTTGCAACCAGTTCATATGAGGCCAAACAGGTATATTTCTGGTATTTTTACTATGATACTTCAATAGGTCGGTTTGCAGGTGTGTGTGAATTAAACGTATAGATGTTCGTTTCCTTGATGACCTAAAAGTTATGAACGGTGTGTTAATGGAACTTTTAATATAATAGACATGTTTTTGTTTGAATAAGTTTTATTAGTTGAAGGTAATGTTTTTTGAAATCGGTGAATACTTTTTCACAATTCTCGTATTTTTAGCCTTTTGAAATAACTTATTTGAGAATAAACTTCCAGTTGCATCAGGTAAATAAAGTGAATCAAATTATCCGAGTTTTTTGTTGCGAAATCTTCATGCTTTCCCTGGAAAACTTAATACATAAGTTCTTAACTTAACGATAAGAATTTGCGTACTTGCGTTGGTTTTATTTGAATCAAAGTTTATTTAGCAAGGTCGCCTATAAATCTATTGGTCGAGGAAACATTTTTCCTTGGTATTTCAGAAGTTTTTAACTAATAACTCAGTAAATAGAATTTATTCAAAGCGACTGTACGACTAAGTGCTGGTTTCTGAATTGGTTATTTGGAGTGAAGCCCTGTCAAATGTCCTGCCCCTGTTTATTGACAAAGTTTGATATTTCAAGTTTTCAGGTTGAATTAGAGTTTAAAAAATCAACTTCAAATTCCTAATTAAGATAACGGGGGTTTAGAAAAATCCTATGTCTCTGCCTACCTCTCTTAAACGTAAACACATACCTACACATTTGGTGTGTTAACGTTTGGCAAACGCTGGCACGCATGAATGTGGAATAGCTAGGTGGAGCGTAGAGAGGTGTTCTGTGCGGGTTGCGACTGCGGACAACGAGGACGCGAGATGTAGTGTACGACGGGCGAGAGCGCTTGGTACTTGTAGATGATGCTTTTTGTTTGTATCAAAGTTTTCATGCATGTCATTGTTATTATGGCGTGATTTATTTTGACAGACCATTTTGTCGTGATTTTAGGGTTGATATTGTAATTAAATAGATTACTGTTTACTTTTGATAATTGCATTTTTGTTAAAAAGGTATCATTCATTTTGTCTCGTAAATCTTGAACCAATGACTAATATAGACTAGAAACGAATGGACAACTATTAACTTAATTGTATTTTGTAGTAATTAATGAGGATTTTCATTTTAAAATTCTAGACTGGTGGCTACTCCTGCGCGTGGTCTTGGATGCGATCCCCTAGTCGGGCAATTGAAGTGTTATTGGTTTATACCATCTGGAATTCCACTGGGTACAAATCCAGACTCCAGGCTACTGAGACAAGATTTGTGCCCTGTTGACAGCAATAAGTTCGCCCCTCTTAAAAATAACCAAAGTAATTTGGAAGCATTATAGATACATTTCCACCTAATACAATGAATAAATGCGTGATTTTGTTACGTAAATTTCAAAACATATTTCGACTTCTGTAGCTGGCAATTTAATCCTTTAATTGGTTTAAGCAACGAAGCATACAATGAGCACACGAACCTAAGTCATATTGTCTAGAATCCGAGTTTCTTCACTCTATTAACTTTAACTTCAGCAATATTTCCAAACATTCATAAATCAAGATTTAATGAGTCGAATACAACGTTGTCGAACCCTAAAAAGGTTCAAGGTTCTGTACTGGAGGGGCCTAGGCATCAACCTTAATGGCGAGTACATCACTCAATTTCGGTTATCCGACGACATGGTAGTCACGGCTGAGACCATGGAGAGCCTCAGTACAATGCTCGATGACCTCAGTAGAGCTTCCGAAAGAGTGGGTCTTAAAATGAACATTGACAAAACCAAGGTCATGGTAAATGACCATGTAACACCCACTCCCATCAAGATTCTCTACACTTGAAGTTGTGGATGACTATGTCTATCTGGGACAAACGACCCAGTTGGGTAGGGCCAACTTCGAGAAAGAGGTCAACCGTCGAATCCGACTCGGCTGGGCAGCTTTTGAGAAGTTGCGCGGTATTTTCTCGTCCAACTTACCACAGTGTCTCAAGATGGAAGTCTATGACCAGTGTGTGTTGCCAGTGATGACATATGGTTCTGAGACGTGGTCGCTTACAATTGGCCTCATCAGAAAGCTTACGTTCACTCAAATGGCAATGGAGAGGGCAATGTTCGGCGTTTCCTTGCGTGATCGAATCAGAAATGTAGAGATCCGTAAGAGAACTAGGGTTACCGACATAGCACGTAGAATTGCCAAACTTAAGTGGCAGCGGGCAGGGCACATTGCTCGCAGAACGGATGGCCGATAGGGCAGAGAAGTTCTGGAGTGGCGACCGCGAACCGGAAGACGTTGCGTTGGAAGGCCTCCCATCAGGTGGACCGATGACCTGGTGAAGATTGCCGGATTCCGCTGGTTGCGGGACGCACGGGACCAGTCAATGTGGCGACGCTTGGGGGAGACCTATGTCCTGCAGTGGACGTCTTTCGGCTGATATGATGACCCAAAGGGTAAAAACGGGACCCTATTACTAAGACTCCACTGTCCGTCTGTCTGTCTGTCACCAGGCTGTATCTCATGAATTGTGATAGCTAGACAGTTCAAATTCACAGATGATGTATTTCTGTTGTCGCTATAACAAAAAATACTAAAAACAGAATACAATAAATATTTAAGTGGTGCTCCCATACAAACGTGATTTTTTTGCCTTTTTTTGCGATAATAGTACGGAACTGTTAGTGCGCGAGGCTGACTCGCACTTGGCCGTTTTTCTTATGCGAAACTTTAAAAAAACAGCTGTTTCATATATTTGTGCTCACATCTATTGAGAAATGTGTAGATTCTCTAGAATCTAGAGAATCTAGGGGTCTTCAGGTCAAAAGTGAATAGGTTATTTCTAGGCAAGCGTTCTTCACCGTCGACCACATCATCGCTTACCATCACATTAGATAGTGGTCAAGCGCAAGCCTATTTAAAAAAAATAAAGGAGTGTAACAATCAATGTCGACAGCCAAACTTGTACGTTTTCTTAATATAATTATTATTTTAAGTAAAAAGAAGCCTCACTAGTCAAGTTCAAGGAGATATTCAGCAAACAATGAAACGAGCGTGAATTTCCTTAATTACGTTTAGTTTGTACAACTAGCCGGTAACGGTAGCTTCCTATTTGTAATAAATTATACTTTTTGTTAGGAGGCGGCGATTTCAAACGTTTAACACATTTTAGTTAATGGTTATAAGTTAATGAGTTTTAAACTATCTTAATTATGATTTTTTGTTTGATAAACACTAGTGTACAATAATTTATACGTGTGAATGTTGTTCAGTAACCCACTTTTAAGCCTAAAACTCCTCTGTGCTAAGTTTACTGTTGTTTTTTTTTTCCAGAATTATACGAGTAGTATGTATCTTGAAGTATAGTGCATCTCTTGGCAAAGGTCTCCTCAGCTCCTCTAACGAGTTAAATTGTTTTCTGTCTTTAGCAACACTTCTCCAGTTTGGACTTGCTATGAGTTTAAGTTCGTCCTCCCATCTTTTACGTTGTCGACCTCTATTTCGTTTACAACTTCTACCTCCACTTGTTCTCCGGGGGATCCGTAGCACATGACCCGCCCATCTCCATTTCAATGAATGTAGACAATTTCCAAAAAAAAAATATTCCACAGTTTTGCAAAAAATACATTGTACATTCTCAAAGTATCAAGATTTTGAAATCCATCTAAAAATAAGTAAAGGTGAGGTGCTCAGACGCAGCGAGTGACGTGTCTTCTCACTTCTCTTCCTTTAGTCAGCCGCGATCCGCCGCGCGAGACACACGTACGTTCGTGACAGTTCTCAACGAAACGCAACTAATTCATTAATTGGTGTCGCTAAATAACTGTGTTTGTTCTACAAAACATTTTAAACACAAACTAACATTTCAAAATATAAAATTTCGGTAAGTTTTGTGTAAAATAAAACAAGTTTTGAAGACAGTGTTGCAATAGAATTGTAAGAATATTTCAAGTGTTATTTTGGTAAAAAATTCTGTTCGATCCCGGGATTGCCATTGTGGATTGAAAGGTTAGTAACAAAAACATTTTAATCTTATTGATTATTTAAGGTTTTTGTTAGTTTTATTTTGCAGTTAAGCTGTGCGGTGAACTTAGCTAGTTACAGTTAGCTTAGACGGAACTTAACTTGAGTGTGTGTGTGCAGTATTGTAAAGCCATTTTCTCTGAAGAGAATTGTGTTTTAAGTTAGTCTCGAAGGTCAATGAATGAAACACTACGAAAAAACTGAGAGATGGTTCAGTGGAGAAGGTTGTTAACCCTATTAATGTGGTGATTGTAACCTTATTACCGTATTGTTTAAGCGACTTAAAATCCCAAAAAGTGAAGTTAATTCTCAGACGCAAAATATACGTTTTCTCAAGGATAATGCACGGAAACTGGGCCAAGTTTTAATTGAAGTCAGAATTTTAACTTTCACACGAGTAAAAGTAGAGATATTGTCGTTTGCGAATGTCAATACGAGTTTGGGCCCGTTTAGGTGTTGTATGGCAAACTGAGGTGATTGCCTATTGGATGGGTCGGTTTTCCAGTTTAAGGATTAAAACTCTTCGGTCGTGCTATAATGTGTTTTTGACTACGGTGGAGTTTTAGGGGTTAATCGATCTTGGAAGATGAATACTATTGTGTTTTGGTTTGTCTGTTTGACTTAGCAGTGCTAAAGTGTCTAGTAATAAAAACCTAAGTGCCAGTTCTGAATTGAGAATTTGGAATTAAGAATGTGTCAAACCCTACATTAATGCCAAAGTTTGACAGGTTTTTAGGCTAAATTAAAGTTAGACAAATACTAATTCTGAAATCAGGGGTAAGATAGTAAAGAGCTAGTGCTTCTGTGCAAGTAGACATTGCAAAATTCGTAATGATTTTTACATTGAAGTTGATTTCACGATCTGTCTGTGCAAAGCCAACGGTTAGTTACCACATTCAGCTAGCCTAGATATTATGACATAGGCCGCTGGAATTTTATAATTTCATTTGAAACAAAACAAAATTATGAACCTACTTGCAAAAGAAACCTTTAATCGAATCATAATTTTAGATTTTTTCAATCATTAGGAGAATGTGCAGGAACCAAAACTTTGTGATTCTCAATCCCAGTTTTTGGAACTAAAATACAAAATTAAAGAGGCCAGAAGTGGGACAGTATCGGCTAGGTAAAAAAAATAATTCCAAATGTAGAATGTGAATTGAATTTTCAACAGTCAATCGCTTAAGTTGCAATCAATTTGTGACGCGTCAGTAATTTCTTGAATTCGGTCATTATCATTATGGACTTAACTAAATGCCATTTATTATTACACTTTCAATACACTAAATTCTTGCCCTACTAAACACTGGAACCATGTGAACAGAGCTTTACGTTCTTAAGTAAATTCTCATAAAATACGGAAGTGTTTAGATTTTCTCTTCGCCAACAGTTAATAGGAAATGGTTACAATAACCGTACCCAATGGGATTAGCATACTGGCGTAGAACTGGTCGAGTTGAACGAATCAACCGCTCAGGGTGACGTGCGACTGAGAATGAAGCATTTGGTGTGACTGGTGGTGGTTGATGGTTGGTTGGCAACCAGACTGGCACTGTTGGTTGCTGAGTAACCTGACTGGCACTGCAATCTTTGAAAGTGTTTGTATTTTGTGTTAGAAATGACAAGATATTCTAAGGCTAGAACTCCTTTTTTTCTGCCTTTTTCAGAGAATTGCCAAAAACATAGTTCTATTTTGTGAAAGCTTTGAATGTCTGAAATAAATAAACTCCGTAAGGTTGCCTGCTTGTCGGTCTTTTACAGACTGTACTTTGGCGAGTGTGCTCATGAACTCCACGACCTCATCCCACCAGCCCCCTTCTACTATCGGACATCTAGACGCACTGCAAGTTACCATCCTCACCTAGTTGCCATTCCACCAATTCGTACCAAGCGCTTTCAAACATCATTCATAATGCGCACAGCAAAAGAGTGGAACTCACTGCCTGCGTCTGTGTTTCCGAATGCATACAACCCGAATCTCTTCAAAGTTACGAGTTAACAGGCTTCTTCTGGGTAAGCTCACTCCATCGTCGACTTTGTCTCTGTCACCTTTGATGTGGACTAGAGTCAAGAGCAAACCCAACATAAATAAATAATAATAATAACTCAATATTTGGTAATATTTCTAAGGAATTAATATTTCAATGTGTCTAGCACTATAAAGTAAAGTTGCAGCAACTTGTTTTCTGTTCTCAAAACGGTGAAGGAAAACATCGTGAGGAAACCGGCATGTCCTAGAACCAAAAATTCGAAGACATCCACAAACCCGCACTGGTCCCACATGTTTGCTTACGGCCCATTCCCTCTCACAGTGAGGAGGCCTGTGTCCCAGCAGTGGGCACATTAAAAGGCTGATGATGAAGTTTTTTTTAGTTTAAGCTTGTATCAAGTCTTCTCTACTTTAAGTAAGTCTAATAAGAGGTACATCATAATGAACAGTTCTTTTATTTTAATTTTATCAATCTTTAAAAAAATATATAAGTTCTATCTTTTTAGTCAAGTTACAAGAAAATAGGTAGGTTCAAAAAGTCTAAAATTTCCTCCAACCAGAAATGATAACTGATGTTACATGATTTCCGTATGCCGCATAAGTGAATCTTAATGAGCGATAATAAACCAATTAACGCCTCTTATATATTCTTAGGTACTTATTTCTTCTATTAAGTCGGTACAAGATAATAAATCATTTCTTCTATTTTAATTACTAAGTACGTTATGGAGTGTGTAATCGTAAATATACTTAAAGGCGTGTAAAATATGCGAAAGTGAGTCTTCTGTCTGTCTGATAGGTTTTGTGGCAAAACGGTTCTAACAACTCTGATGATTTTAACAGAGCTAGCTCGGGCTTTAGAAAAAAATAACACGGAATTGGTTTATGGAAAATAAACTTTATTTAAATACTTATTCGCACTTTGATAGGTGCTGGTAGAAGTAATAGTAACATTTAGTTTATTTCTAAGTTTGGTAAATTCCAGGTAAAATCAGCAATATTCTTTCTTGGAATTGCAGCTGCTTATAAATATAGACAGCAAAAGTACTATTACTAAGTCTCTATCCAAAGAGTGCGTGATTTTAACTTCATCTCCCAGTTTAAAATTCCCGGGCATTCCCTTGATGTATCAGAGGCGGTCAGACGGACAAAGTGGTCCGGTGAAAACGATTTTCAAGATGTATGTGGTTGACATGCGCTACCGAAACGTGGACCGTGAACGTGTTCTGGAGTGGCGACCGTGTACCGGAACACGCAGCGTTGGAAGGCCTATGATGATGATGATGACCGAAACGTCAAGTGGTCCTTTACATTTTGGCATTTCGATCGTCGGTATCGCTGACAGAATGCCAATTTATCTACGGCTTCAGGTGGCAACTGGCAATAACCTGCACTTTCGATCAGGTGTTCACGTTCGTCTATAAATAAAAACCTTTTTTATATTAGCTTATACTGTCCCACTGCAGGGCAAAGGCTTCTCCCAAATCCTTCCAAATATTCTTTTCCAGAGCCTCCTCAGACTACCCTCTGTGTTCTAGGTCTTCTCACCACCTTTCTGGGCCGATCTTGGCGGTCTCGTCCATCATCAGTCACCCAAATTGTGAATACTATTGCCCAGCGGTCTGTAGTCGTACAGCTTACGTGACCCGTCCAATCACATTTCGATCGTCCAGCCTGAGAGCCTTTACTCCTACGTCTATGATCCCCGTACAAAAAACTATGTAACGTTTTTCTTCTCTTTTATAATCTGCGCAATTCCTAATCGTTCTTTCACTAACGACTTTTTCACTTTCCGATCTTTTGGACTTTCTCTATCAGACTTGTATGGTGTGGCTATATAATATTACACATTATGTCTAGCCCCCTTTAGACATAGCGTGATAAAACAGCATTAATACGATTTAGTCGAAGGATTTTAATAGTGAAAGTTACGTTTGGATTGATCTAGTGTTTTCTTCGAGTTATGCACATGTTGTCTTATAAGAATTGGTTGGTTTGTAGTTTGAGTTATACGAAGTAACATTTCTTGATCAAGATCTGTGTTTTTATCTATCTACTGGAGAATTACTTGGACTAAAGTCACAAAACGTTTCGGCAATCTAGTATCAACCGATGTATGAAAAAAACTATTGTGATTAGACCATATTCTGTAGAGGTTCTAGAATACTAAAACTGTCTAAAAGATTGGGAGAAATTCTATAGACTGAAGAGCACACTTTTAGCGTGTAGAAATCCTTATGAATGGCATCCGCCCTGAAGCGGGCGGAGGTGTCTGTCAGACTCCACTGATTAAATCAGACATTGCTCTGCAGCTACCTTTACACAAGGTGTTGAAGCTCATAGAAAAAAACAAGAAAGAAAGCAAGTACGTTTATTTGACACAATGGCATTAAAACAGAAATAAAATAGACCCAGTCAAAAATGTCATTGCAAACCTCAACGTAAGTTACGTTACGTTATTTTAAACCATTGTAAAATAAAGTGCAATTATAAGCAATCTTCTACCATACAGAGTAAACATGACGTACTCAAACAGCAGTAATTTAAACCGTGTAACTTCATTAGTATTGCAGTTTGTTTGTATTATTAACTGATCATTCACGCCTCTCAGTGCATTGCTTCGACGATTTGTGTGTACAAATACGAAGTTATTTAGTACGGTCAACAAAACCATTGGGTTTTAAAGGCAAGAAGTAAAAATCTTTGTATACGCTAATGTTTGGCTTTATTCTTACAATTTCGTACTTTTTTAAATAATCTATATCTGATAGTCGTAAATTACTCGATTTCAAGAAGCCGTTGGGCCTCATTCTGTTCACTTCAATCAAGCTATAGGAATTTTATTTTTTTTTAAGAATGTGGTTATGTTAAGAATTGTTTATAAGGGTAGTTAACTGAAAATTTGTTTAATGTCCTTCAGGTAGATTAATAAAAAATATTGGACACGTATATTTTCTTTTGACACGTTAACATAAAGTGACGACGATATAACACTTTATACTGCCTTAGTGACGTCACTAGCTCCCACTCCTAAACTTTGATGCGCTTTAACTTTGTAATTTTTTATTGATTTGGTATAGCGAAAAATACGTGTCCAATATTATTTGATAATCTCACAGACGGACTAAATAGAATTATCATTTTTCTACCCAGGAAGCATCCCTATATGGACAAAATGCTATATACTACACCCCTCCACACAGAAACCTTTGCCCACATTAAAATTCTATCTTGTATTTTATTAATAACTAGCTGACCAGGCGAAGTTCGTCCCGCCTAACAAATTTCTAAAATAAAAGATTTTTTCTAAAATAAACAACAACAATAATAATAGGCAAGCGTGCTTCATCGTCGACCACATCATCGCTTACAATCAGGTGAGATAGTGGTCAAACGCGAGCCTATGGACAATAAAAAAAAAGAAAAACGTAGCCTAAGTTACTCCTTATTACATCAGCTACCTGCCAATAAAAGTCCCGTCAAAATCGGTCCAGCCATTTCAGAGATTAGCCGGAACAAACAGACAGACAGACAGACAAAAATTGTAAATATGTTATTTTGGTGTATGTAACGTATATATATTCATATACATGTAGTAAAAAACGGTTATTTCAATATTATAAACACACACTCCAATTTTATTTATATGTATAGATTATGATGGTGTTTATTTTTGGTAGTACAGCTACCTTTATACATCTCTTATGCTGACTGTACGTACGGAATTAGTAAGTACATTGGTACATTGTGTTGATCGATTGCTACGTAGGCCGAGGCATTGACTGGTGATAGCAAGGTCGCGAGTTTAGATTAAAAATGTTTTGCCACTCTATGGTGAACGAAAGGTTGACGTAAGCCTTCTTCTAAACATGAATACTTTAATCTGTTCATTTTAAAGTTAAAAAAAATGATGATATAATTTTTATAATACTAGCTTCCGCCCACGGCCGCGCGCGCTCGAAATTCCAAGGGCATATACTACCGAGATAAAAACCATCCAGAGCATGGCCTACCCGTGTGCCAAGTTTTATATGGATGCGTTTAGTCGTTAAGGCTTGAAAAGGTAACAAACAAACCGAAACAAACATCAACAGAGAGACAGAAAAGATAATTCGTATAATATTTTGTTTAATTTTAAGGTGTTTTTTCTTTGATGCCAATAAACTCATTTTTCTTTCATTTATGATATTAGTATGGATATTACGGAGCTCCATTGCTGGGACTACCACTCAGTATGATCACCAAATACCAAACTACATATACCATCAGATAGGAGTCCTGAGTTCCAGATGTCAAAAAATATTCGCTGGATAAAAAGTATCCTATGTGCTATTCCAGTCTATAATCTATCTCTATGCCAAATTTCATCCAGATTCGTTGACTAGTTGTTGCGTTAAAGAGTAACAAACATACAAACACAATCACAAACTTTCGCCTTTATAATATTAAAGAGGGATTATTTTAAATTAAATCATAATTATTTTGCTCCACTTTTTATATCCCACTCTTATTTGTTAAGCATTCCGTATCAAATTAACTTCAGTTCAGCAGTTGATCTTGAACTCAAAGTCGTAAAGTGACAGTTAAATACTCTTGAGTTCAAGAACGTCTAGCTCGGTTAGAATGTCAGCAGGTGATCAAAAGGTTGCGGGTTCGAATCCTGTCTGATGAACTTTGTGGTGAACTATTGTTTATGAAGTTCAGGTTATTTGGCAACGATAGATGCGGGGAGATAAAATTATTAAGGTTTCTGTTTTAAAATATTTTAATGTTTCTTGAATTTTTAGAAAAGGGCTGTGGTGAATTTGACTTTTAAGTTTAGCTGCTTCATCTAGCTTTACAAAATCTGAGGCGACAATTCCCTTTTATTACTTTTAAGAACGGTGCCATCACGGCGTCCACCAACATGCACTGGGCCCGCGTGGTGAATTAAGGCCTATTCCCTCTCACAGAGAGGAGGCCTGTGTCCCAGCAGTGAGAACATGATGTGATGATGATGTGATGTGAAGAACGGTTGAACGGTCCATCCCAATTTTGTTTCTCGTCAAAAAATAGTCTGCATTTTTGACAAGTTCTTGACATGGATTATCGCTGGTACGCTAAATCAAGTCGCAAATGCGTACCAATAACCACTTTTTTTTTTGTCCTTCATTTGTCCTTCATGCGTAGTAGGTACCCGTAAAGCAACTTCATGTATGTGTATTTATTGCAAAGCACGCGTGCGTGAGCGCATCCGCGTGATACTAAAAACGCCCTAATGCTGAAAAAACATCGGCAAATCGTTTCACAATGTGTACAATATACAGTGGCCATAGACACAAACTTCTATCTACTAATCCCACTACAGCACTTTCTCCATATAATCACAATCAAACCAGCTCATTACAAACACCTATAAAAAACCAAACTGAAATGAAAAGAGACTCATTTTACATCTCAATATAAAAACATTTCATTGTAACACTTGAACAACACGTACCTAAATAATAACAACAACAGACACAGGAATGTTGTTTGTATGATTGTTTGTTTGTTTATGAAGCAATCAATACTGTTGATTGATTGAAAGTGTCGTTGTTGTTAGATAGGGCAACGTTAGTTGTATCATCACGTTGGTATGTAATTTTTTGCAATTCATTCTTAGCTATTTATGGGTGCAGACGTAAAAGGTAGCCTTCTTCAGGTAGTCGGTTGACACCAAAATTAATCCTATCTTTTTTTTGGTGTACAATAAAGTATATTGTGTTCTATTCTTACACCCATATACATATTATGCAAGTAATACTACTAATAAACTGGCTTATTTATTTTGATTAGTTATGGAAACAATAAATTTTAGGAGTTCATGATCAATAATGTGGTTATTTTAGTTTCGACGAACAAAAGACATCAACGCGAGATTTTGCATGAACAGGGATTCAATTATGATCTCAAAAATTTTTATTTAATTTTTATACAAGTAATTTCAACGTGAATTTCTCTTGTTTTCTTTTTTATAACAATTTACTAGTTTATTTAACACAGCTTGGATCGGGATACGGACATAATGCAACATTTCATAACTAGTTACTGTAGTTATCCAAAATACACTGGCCTTCAAAACTTAGTACCACACTTTTGAAATTACAATTGGACGTACTTATGCAAACCAGAACCAACCCACACAATGACAGATTTTTTTTTTCTACTTAGTCTTGCGCTTGACAAATATCACACAGTTTCGAGAAAATTAACTTTTTAATAAAAATATGCAAGGAAAGTAAATTTTTGTTAATTCTGGTAAGGCTACCTTTCTACATACTTATAGATAGGTACTGCGGTTAATGCATTAGAGAGATTAAAATCTAGTAAAGTTTAAAGAAAAAGTGGTTTCTTTTTTTAAATTCTCTCTGGTGTCTCGTTGCAAAAAACTTTTGTGTTGGTTGGTTTCCTAAGAACTTGTAAATTGTATAAGAGAGTGAGGCATATAAAAAAATCTGCACAACGGATTTGGATAACACAAGACCTGAGCTATGATATCGGATAATTTTATCCCTGTATTTTAATCCGCTCCGTGGGATAATTTTGGACTAACAAGCCGGCGAAGCCATTCAATTCCTATTATTTTCGTGTCAATTCGCTATCTACTTTGACTACCAGTATGTGGCTACTTAGACAGCTTTGTCATTTGTCACGTTCAGATCTTGAAGCCACTGACGGAATCTATAGTAATATTTAAAGGTCCAACCTTCCTACTTGTAAACTTGGCAATTATAGATGAGCAATACACCCACCAATAAATAACTATTGCTCAACTCTTCAACAACATTATAACCATAATTATTTATAATTAAGTCTTAGTTATTGCCAACTGTACATAATATAGCACACAGTGAGCGTGCGACGCGTGACAGGAAGGGCACGAACTGCCATGTTTAATACTCGGGGTGTTAACGTTAGCCAAGATTGTAGGGGGGTAAACCTTCTTGATACTTGATATTTTTACTGCATTTTCCATTAGTTTCTTATCGGTGGAAACCAAATGATTAAAACTAAAGTCGTGTCGAAAATAGTACAGTAGCCAATCAGCAAGGTAGTTGAACTTGTATAATAGGACGTCTTTTTTTATCAGTCCACCAATGAGAATTTGCTTAAAATAAAGGTAAGTATTAAAAAGTGTCAGTATGGAGCATCTTGTGCATTATTCTACATAAGAAGAATGAAAATAAAGAGTAATTTATTTATGTTTTTTTCAGAGAGCTAAATAAAGGATTATATATTTATTGATATTCTCATATTACTGGATTTTAATAAGCTGTCTTTTCTTGACAAAAAAAAATTACTTTTACAATTGGAAAAATAAAACTAAAATCTTGATCTATGAAACGCACAACAAAATTTTTGAAACAAAAAATCGAAATAAAATGAAGACGTAGGCGAATAAGATGAAAAAAAGAAACTAAACACCATTCAGATCCTAAACATACGTAGCACAACTTTTCTAAAATTATAACATTCCTAGACATTTCTAAAGCCATAAAGTTTTGTATCATAATTTCGCGAGTAGCAATCTGATGATCAGTTTGGTTGAAAGTTGTAGAACATGCAATGTGACGCCCACTCGTTGTAGAAGATACTTTCTTTCACACGACATGCTTGGACTTGAACATCTTGTAAAATGTTTTAAACGCGTATTTTTACGTAGTGGGTAGTCGATAATATCTTTCTTGTGGGTAGCAAATGTAGCTACACATTACAGTTAGTCCATGATCCGATCCACAAAGTCTGTCTAAAGTGCATTTTGAAGTAGAGCCTTCGAAATTCCAGATATACAAGTCATAGAAATAACATCTTATCAAACTCATTCAATACTTATTAAGGGCTCTGCAAATACTCGTAACAGACGTGCCTAGCACTCGATTTTAGGTTTAAAATCAATGTGTCTTACACAATGTAGTGATCCAAAAATGGATGGTCTATATTGCCAACACGCATCAAAAAGTATAGTATTTAGCCGTAGAAATTTACAGATGGATGCTTTAAGTCTTATTTATAGCTTAACTTATACTGGTTGGTTAAGAAATTATTCTTTCAATTTCCGTTGTATTTTCAAAATATTTTGTACTACAAAAACAAACCATAAACTCGAACCATATTTTTTCTTTAGTTAGTCCAAGCTTTATTGACGTCTTCTACCCTTTTTTACTACAAATTATACTAAGTTTCTGTCCAACTCTTCGCTGTTAGAGAACAACTACAAATAAATAATCTGTAATTGACTTTTCGACCACCCCAGAGCCACATAAAAATGTTCATTCGAATCTCTGTAAAGCTAACTAGTCTCAAATTACTACAAACGATTGTAAACCCTATCTGAACTGTTTAAAGTTTCAATTTAGTTCCAGATATTAGATTGTGAACCCACTAGAAAATTATCATGAGCATAAAATATGAAGCTCAACTTGTTTTTATTGAGTTCTAGGTGCTGGATTTGAAACCTTCTTGGTTGTGAGATTAGGTTTAGTTTTCTTTGTAGTTCTCCTAGACAATAAGCAGTTAGTAATATATAGTTAAATTATTCAAGTTATAAGAACGTTGTTTCTGTCTGTATAACTATTTAAACGAGTTTGTCTATGGTTATGTCGCATTATCTGTGAATTGAAGCACAGATTAGCAAGTAAAAAAAATGTCACAAAAACTTGTGTACCCCCTTAATTCTGCCATAGACAGGCGCACGTGACAACGCCATAAAGATGTGACAACGGTGCTACAGCAATATTTTCGTAGAAATTGTTCTACACATAGAATATTTTTTTATGAAAATTCGTTGTTGCATGTGGCATCGTGCCTGTCTGCATATCCCTTAAAAAGGATAAAGTACATTTTTTTTTCAATTGAGGGTTTTATTTAAACAAGACAAAAATCAAACAAACCATAAACCATTTAGAATGGTTGTTTGGATAAGTGATAAGTTAATATTGACAGAGTTAGAGAAGGAACTAATTAATTTCTTAAGAGATGTTGATAGAAACTTTTAACACGTTTCACTTAAATCAAATTTTTAGTAAAGCTTAGAACATACAAAGTTCATAACTTACTACTCATTAGTACTGGTCGATTCAAACTCAATGATGGTTGTGAAGTTCGCTTTACCTCACACCTCAGCCCCGCTGTCATATGAATTAGCTACTGCGCAGCGAAGTTTATCTTACCTGTACCAATTTTAGTCAACCTTTATACAAGTTCTACAGGGTCACTTACAAAATTTCTATCTATACGTAATTTATTGTGTTTACTTCTTTAGTTACTGTAATGATAAAATACCTTAGGCTAACAAGGCAAACTACACCATTTACAGACAGAATTGTCTGTACAAATTAGAATCTTGGGAATAAAACATAAAAAAAAAACGTGTGAGAAAAATGTGGAATTGTGGATAAAGCCAAAGAGTACTTGTGTAAGGAAGGATCACACACCAGTAAACTAGCTTATGTGGATAGAATTATTCATATGGTTTTAAATTCACTTGCCTTGTTGGTTAGTTAGAGGGTCTAATATTGACACTGAATTTTGAAATAGTTATCTTGAGTCGATTGTGCTGTCTTTTCGCGTGCATGTTTGGTTTAGATAACAAAGCATGATATGCAAAAAAGCATATTTGAAAAAAGGTTTACAAGGTTTTTTGGCAGTACTTTCATTGTGTGTAGAGCTAAGGAGTGGAATTCCTTGCCAGAGTCTGTTTCCCGATAGCTACAACCTCGGTGTCTTTAAATCAAGAGTGAATAGGTTACTTCTAGGCAAGCGTGCTTCACCGTTGACCGCATCATAGCTTACCATCATTTGAGATGGTGGTCAAGCGCGAGCCTGTCAAGAATAAATAAAAAAATACTGCTTATACCACTAATGAGTTGATCCAAACCCTTTCTAATTAGACAAAAACTTAAAGAATCCGTGTAACATGCAAACTTAACGCACAAGTAAGTAATGTGCGCAAGATCACACGATGTACGTCGATACACGCCAAGCTAATATTTTAAAACGACACAAAATTGACATTTACTAGCTAAGTCAATTAATAACACGCAGCTAATTGAATGAAATTATAACACTTTCTGCGAAATTGGCAATTCATGATTTTTAAGCTGTCTTCAATGGGTATGCTCTATAGTCGGTTGTAGACTAACAAAAAATAATCATCAAAATCAGTTAATTATTGGTGAAGATATCGCTGAAACAAAAGAAAATATTTAGACGAATTGAGAAACAACTCCTTTTTTTAATCGTTTTAAAATACCAGCATCCTAATTGTGTAGGTTGAAAGAATAGGCAACGGCATGTTTTTCTTGCATTCATTGCTTCATATGTTCATAAATCAGTGTAAAACACGCAATGAATACTGTTGAGATATCAGAATGAAAGGGAAGGAGTGTGCTTCGTTGCTATTAGGAAGCTGAAGTCACACAAATCTTGCAAAACTGTTTACCAAACTTATGAAGAGTCTACTGACAAAATTCTAGGGGAGGGGGGGGGTAACTCTCTGTGTACCTATGTATTTGTAAAGTTGTTAATGGTTATCGCATCACAAAAAACCCTCATGACAATCTGAAATTCGAAATTTTAGCATAATATCCAGTTTAACATACATATTTACGAGTATATCGCATTAAGGTTAATTGAATCTTAAAAAAAGGCCGGCGATTACATGTTATATATGTAGATAAGATTTTTCTTGACTCGATAACTTGGAGACATAAAGTTGGACCACTTTCTACATTCTTAAATTTAAATTTTGTGGATTTATTTGGACTGCAGCCTTATTGCGTACTGAATTCGGCAAGGCAAAGGGCAAATAGTGACCAATCGACCAATCATATGCGAGATGAAAGACGCGATGGTGGATTTCCGTCTATGTGATTGGTCGATTGTAAATATTCTTTGCCCTTTGCCTTGCCGAATTCATTACGCAATAAGGCTGCTGATTCCACCAACCCGCACTGGGCCCGCATGGTGGATTACGGTCCATTCCCTCTCAAAAATTAGAGGCCTGTGTCCCAGAAGTGGGAACATTAAAAGTCTGATGATGTTGAATTGAATCTGTATGATATTTTTTCCAACGGAAAAAAAGTTAATAGTTAATAAAATCCTAAAGAATTTGTTTATAACAAGCTTTTTATTAACTTGCAATGTCTATGTATGTATGTATGTTGTTATCCTCAACCGATTAAGATGAAATTTTGCATACACGTTTGGTTTGGATTACTTTGGACGATAATGCACGGTAAGCTAAAAAGCTTGTAAATAAAATATTTTTCCGTAGATAACAATTGGCCATTTTAATATGCTGTCACTGCATATTACAATGTATTAGGTTTAAGTTAAGTTTTCCTAAAACAAAATAAATAAATTCGTGCTTAAGCCTTGGGTCTCAACTACATCCTGGATTAAATTAGGATACTTTTATCCTGGTCTAAAAAAACACACAATAAAACACTTTTCAAGCGGGCGAAGCCGTGGGCAGAAATTAGTGACCAATGTGGAACCAAGCAATCACCAAAAACCAGCATTGAAAGAATAACAGTGATACCTTTTGCAAACGTGCAAACTTGGACTTATTAATCTGTCAGCCTCTCACTTAAGAAAAAATAAAAAAGTAAATTTAAAAATCTAGTATATTTGAACTAAAAAGATGTAAACAGGAAGAAAATCATACAATGCATCGGAGGATACATATTCGCGAGCTGTCTGATCAAAACCTTATATATTCTCCGACTGAATAGATTTTTTTAAATACCTATTCAACGGTACCCCCATGACATAGTTCGCCAGTTTTTTATTTTACATTTTTTAATTTTTTGTCTGGTGTTCGCTGCGGTGAACTTGGATTACTGTCATGTCTTTAGTGACACTCGCAAGGTTAAGACGGGTCGATCAACGTTTTTGGTCCCTAGAATGCTATATAGGAACAAACATACATACATAGATTGATAAACAAATTACCCTCCTACGGTGATTGGGTAAAAACACAAATTACTGACAAAATCAAACCACCAATTTCGAACGAGCTGCCGAAAGCACAAAGCACGTGTCTACCTAGTTATTGGAAAGTGACTCCACACGGACACACGGACAGTCTCTTACATAATACTTTCATAGTCTTTGTGATCAACTCGTTACGTATAGACGGCCATTCGGACAAGTTCGAATCAAATAGACGCGTAAATACTAGGGATGCTAAACATGTTCACGAGAAATATTATAATTCGAGTATGTTTGTATTTAGTATACCAACAGGATGTATTCTTGGCCCCAAATATATGGATACTATAATCCATACCAATATTACAAATGCGAAAGTAACTCTGTCTGTCCTGTACATTTTACGCTTAAACCGCTAAACCAATTTAAATGAAATTCAGTATGGAGGTAGTTTGAGAGCCTGGGAAGGATATAATATAGTTTTATCCCAGAAATCCTTAAGGGGTTGGAAAAAGGTGGAATTTTGTATGGTAAACCAATTTTTCTCAAGTACTTATGTTACGTAGACAAAATCGCGGGCAAAAGTTATTACAGTATATTTGACAACCCTAAAATAGATAGACAAGTTGGAATCGTTCGAATCAAATAGATTGTTAGATACGAGCCTTTTTACACGGTCATAATTTGGTGATGTGAGTGATTCTTTGTGATTTTTCTTCTTTGAAAACCGGTTTTAAGTTAGTTGTTATGTCGGGTTGTATTCTTTTTGTATTTACTTCGGGTCAGTATAAGATGGTGGGATTAGATAATGCATTGGTGTTAAAGGAATTGATATTATCTCTTTTTTTATTTAAATAAAGGCCTACAAAAGGAAGTGTTGGATATCATTGGTGGAAAGTTTAATTTTTTTTAACAATACTGCTACTTTTTTTATTTTCAAATCATTTTGGGACCAGTAGGCAGTCCCGCCATTGGCAGCGTCAGTGGAGTTCATAAGGTACTTTAAAGTACACTTGAGGCATTCTAGCATGTGTGTCAAATTCTGCGCAGGGGCACCTGATATCTGAGATATCTGAAGGGTCTGTAAACCCCATTTTACCAAATTGAGTCCTTTCCAATTAGGGTGTTGTTGAAAAGTTAAGAAGGCTTTGGCATTATCTCAAAAAGAGGGTGAACCGATTTATAGATTAAGTTTTTTTAAACCTTTTCTGAACAAGGCCATTAGCCATACCGATGTTACGTTCAATAAGAGGGGTAAGGGCTTGTCTCCATCACCACGTCACGACGTCATCAACGTGGAACGGTGCCGTGTCACGGCCCGGTGTAATGAAGTGATTTGCTAATGCACGGCACGGCAACGTCACCGCTGAATTACGCGTCGTACGTCACTCAGTTGATGTTTAAATGTCTTAGCGATTAGTTGTGCAAAAAAGATGTCAGAAATGCTGTATTTGTCAGAAACTACAAGTACGAAACTAAACATGCACCGGAATGTTTCAAGGCATGACAACGGGTTTCGTTGCGGTATCGTGTCGTGTATCTTTATGACACGGTAAAGTATATTTACAGGTAGCGACAACGTGCCGCGTCACGACACAGCATTAGCACACGTTGACGACGTCGTGACGTGGTGATGGAGACAAGCCCTAATTCTCGTATTTTAGAACGTTCGTGGTCTAATTCTTCATCTCATTCAAAAAGCCTTACATTTTTGTCAAGTACCTAACTGACATTGCCGATGTAAGATTAAAACTTTCTAGAACCATTCTTATACGTAGTGTTTACCAGATGAAATCATGAACAGGCCGGGTTTAATACAAGATTTCTTGAACCTCCTAAACTCGTTTGCACGTTAGGTATATACATATATGCATAATTAGTAAGTATAAATGCCAATATCAATAGCCGGATTCTCTAACCAATCAAGGAAATGGTCTGTACACGTATCATATATTCAAGCTACACGCATATAAGTGAATAATAATGATTAATAATTTATAATAAACTTACCGCCTCGTTAGCCTAGTGATTGCAAGCACTACTGTTGAGCAAGAGGTGTTGGGTTCGATTCCCAAGTCGGAGAATGTGTTATTGGGTTCTTCCAGTTGAAATTTCGATTGATTGAATTTTTGCTGATGGCAAAAGAATCGTCACCTTAAATATGGCATACCTCGTGATATATAGGTTTAACAGGTGCACCTTGCCTTTCAGGAAATGCTGGCGTAATGTTATGTTGCTCTTTGATTTGATACATGTAAATGGCGATGCGGTTCCGTGTGAGTTGTGACGTCATACGTCCTGTGTTTGATGTTGATAACGTGCGTGTGCGCATCCGTTCATGCAACTCTTGTTTTTTGTTTGACTGTTTATTTAAAGTTTTTGTTGTTTTTGGTAGAATATGAAAGGCTTGAAAGATTTTTTTTTAAGTTCTGTTTTTCTAAGTTTACTAGTTTCTGCCAGCGACTTCGCCCTCGTGAATGTCGAAAATTATCCCAAGGGAACGATATACCAGGATGAAAAGTAGCCTATGTGCTATTCTAGACTGATTTCTGATGATTTCTATCTGTGCCGAATTTAACCCAGATCTGTCTAGCCGTTTGAGCGTGACGAAGTAACAAACATACAAACACACTCACAAACTTTCGCCTTTATAATATTAATGTGATTCTCAAGCGATTTTTCCAAGAAGTTTGACAGCAATTCTATCTGCAGTATCTTCTCAGATTTACATTGAAAAAAAAAATTTCGAACTTGTCTTCCCCTACCCACTCAACATGATACTCCATTTACCTCCCAACCATGTAAACTTGAAACGAGCATAACTACAGTTTAACCTCCAAGATGTCACAGCCTACATCACAAGATGATTCGAATTGAATTACCGGCGCCATCTTGGAAATGTTGGCCGCTGTTGTCTATGATCGTTGGCTGCAAACGACAAATTACTGGGTCTTATCTTATCTATGTTTGAGGAAAGCGGTGAGATGGGTCAATGACTTTAGACAAAGGTGTAGGTCAGACGTATGAAGAATAGTCATGGAAGATTAGACTGCAAAGAAAATGAGATTGGGGTTTTCTAAAGTTCTATGCAATGCACTGCTCATTTATAACCTGCGGGGTTGCGTAACACAAAATCAATGGTAATACTATTTTTGACAGTTCTACAACATTGCGTTGTCGAGTCGACGAATTTGTCGGTACGCAATAATTTCTTTAATTGATTTTTTTAGTTTTCGTATAAATGAACTGTGCATTGTTTCGGGCCAAAAAAAGCTTATGATACACTATACTGAACCTATTCTATTTATTTAAAAGTTCATGCACAAAGATACAATTTAAGAGGAAATGCAGTCGCAGTAATCCGACTGAATTTCCTAAATATTTCAAGGTTTGGCTCCCAAGGTTTCTCCCTCCAATATTGGACCAATTTAAAAGATATTCCATAATAGGACAAACAAAGATATTTACTGTGCCTCTATATGTTCTCTCTTAATAGGCATTCTTTACCAGTCAACCAAGAGACAATATGGCAGGTGCATTGTTTAAAACGTCGAAAGTAAAGAATAGAATTAAAATAATTATCTTTAAATATGTATACTTAAATATAATAATAAAGTAATGCTATCGCTGCAGTATAGCTTCAGCGCTATCAGTTTCATATCTCCCACAAAAAATATTAGTTTTGACTTTGTCTCGGTGTAAAAATAAATTGGAAGTCGTTAGCAATTTCTTTCATATCTGCCATAAAAGTGCTTGTCTACGGAACAAGTTTTCCAAGTAAATTCTCTCTTAACTACATTATCAACTGAACTTTAATGCTAGCCATATAAAAGTGATTAACTGAAGAAAGCTAAACCGCTTCGCACCATTGGGAACTACCTGAGATTGAATATGGACATAAAACTGTAAGAATCAGCTTACACCGAGACTTGATGCAGCGCGCAGTTTTTACCTGACTGCAAGAAAAGGGTTACATTTTTAAAAGACCTATAAAAGACAGAACTTTATTTGCTATTCTGCCAGCGGCTTCGCCCGCAGAAATTCGAAAACTCGGGATAATTTTTGAAATTCGAAAATTATCCCGAGGGAACATATTCCCGGGATAAAAAGTATCCTATGTGCTATTCCTGAATATAATTTATCTCTGTGCCAAATTTCATCCAGATCCGTCCTGCCGTTTGTGCGTGAAGTAACAACAAACACATACACGCACACACATACACACACACTTTCGCCTTTATAAATAATATACGATATTCTTTTCTTTGGAATTTTTCCTCGTTCTTCGCATGAAGCCCTAGATTCGATTCCCCGGTCGAGTAAAGTGTTATTTTGGGTTTTTTAAATCTGAAACTTCTCAGTTGCAGCCTGGCTCGTTTAACCCGTTTTACATGATATGGAACTTAAAATCGATTTATTTCATTCTAATACCAACAACTAAGGGTCCGTCCATTAATAATCTAATTTTATTCTGAAATTAGGGACCATGACAAAAATATCTAGAGAGAAAGGTTGCAGGTTGTTTTTGACTGAAATAAAAATTGTATAACCCGTGCAATAGCACTACACGCCGCTTTTCGGTTTAGAAATCGCGCGTTTAACGAAAAAAATAATATACGTGATATATCACAAGGGGTTCCCGTTCGGAATATAAAATAAATATAAGTTGAAACAAATACCAGTGGTATTAGCTGTTGTTATTAGAACGGAATAAATCTTAAAATCATAACTGACGTAAAGTGGGGGAATATAAGCATGATATTATGTCATTGTATCGCTATTTTAAAAGTGCAAGCAGCGTGAAGCGTCGCGTCTCATCTCAGTGTGAGCTGGCCCTTACTCGCGAAACAAGTTTGTGCGTATAATACATTTATTTATACACAGCGGCCTTAAGACAACATTCCACATTGATAGTGTAATACTTTAAACTGTTGGATGTAGTTGGCATTAAATTTAAATTAAGATTGGTATAAATGGTAATGGAAACTCTTGGAAAAGTGGGTAAGCATAATCTTATCTTACGATAAATTAACGACTAGTTTCTATAAAGAAACTATCGATCCATCACAAATTATAAGCAAATTAATGCAACTGAACGTTGAAAATTAATTCAACCAATCAAATTATTTTGGTGAAAATTTTCGTTCTGCCAAAAAACCATCTTGCATTAATTTCGACAATTTTGTGAAATAATCCTAGTATCCCAAATGCGATATTTTTTTTGTTATCTTTTGTCCCACTTCTAGTCAGATACCGTGGCATATTGCTACCAAATTATGCCAAAACAAATTAGATCAAATGATAGTTATGCTAACCTTTGCATTACGCACTTTTAGTCAATTACCGTGCTATATTACTACCAAATTATGACAAAGAAAATTAGACCAAATGACTGTTATGCTAACCTTTGCATTATACCAAAGTGTTATTATGTCACAGTATTATTATGCTAATAAAAATTACGCGAAAACATTATGCCAAACAAAATTATGCCAAGATGAGGATTCCCTCAGTACTAATTACCAAATAAATCTCCAAAACTTATACTGATAAATGATTTTTATTTTTAACGATGGGCTCGCGTTTGACCACTCTCTCACCTGATGGTAAGCGAATATCAGCGTTAACTTCCCCAAATCCTCACGAACACTTTAAAAAAATGGATGATGTGGTTTGTTCCGTTTTGGTAGAACTAAACACAGCGTAGTATGTATAATAAACCCTACGATATTTTTGGGTAAAATTCAGATAATAGGTCCGTTTCCGCTAATTTCCAATGCCAGTTGGGTAATTTTAGATTTACTATGGTAGGTAATAAAAATAATAAACATCTAAACAGGGTTATCAAGTTTGTGAAGTAAATACACAAATAAGAGCAATAAACCTTGATAAGTTAATTTAGGAAATAAAGTAAACATGGCAATTACAATTTGTCTTGAAAATAATATTTGAAATCAAATAAATAGAAATACTATAGGTAAGAATATCTAGGTATAATAATATCCGAGTCCCAAGATACATACTGTCTAGTTTGGGCCTCACTCGTAACAAGGATGTTGCACGGGCAGAACAAATATAATTATAATTATTCCGTCAATGAGATTATCAAATAATATTGGACCCGTATTTTTTGCTTTATCAAATAATAAAATCTGACAAAGATAAAGCGCATCAAAGTTCAGGAGTGACGTCACTTTGTCAGAATAAAGTGTAGCACACCGTGACGTCACATGATATTTCAGTGCACTGTATCGTCGTAATTTTTTGTTTACGTGGCAAAAGAAAAAATACGCGTCCAATATTTTTAGGTTATCTAACTGACGGACTAGATAGGTATTTTTTGTCAACTACCCTATTATACTTAGGTAATCGAGTTGTAAGTTATATTTAACTTATTCTAACATTTCAACTTGTTTATAATTGCATACAAGCTACAATCTGGAAAAAAATCACTATTCTTTTTCTATTTCTATTTAGCGGCTTGCTTTGCATTTCAAACATATTGGAATACTCATATTTTAAAACATTTTCCCTGCGATTCTGAATTAGAATTCAGTCCACTTCCAAAAGCGCAGGAAGCGTCAAAAATATGAAATAAAAGAGTAATTTTACAACAGTTTAATGTTCGATTAGGCTACAAGAAATAGTGAGTTTGACCCCCGCCGACTCCCAGCACAACCTTATGTATCTAGGATCAATTACATGTTCGTATTACCTGTTGTTTTTAAGTATCTCAGTCATAGCCGAGGTCCGTGGACCTTCTTAACATACTGAGACTCCTCTGTACCTCGAAAAGCACGTTTGGTCATTTGTCAGTAGTTATGTATAGTAAGAAGCCAAGAAATATGACAGCTATCTTGTTAAGGGGTATCGTGTTACCCAGTTACTGGGTTGTAGAGGTCATATGGGCAGTTGCTCCATGTAAAACACTGGTCTCAGCTGCATCTGGTTAGACTTGAAGCAGACTATACCATAGTTGAGAAAAGGCTAGACAGGTTGATTGACTAGTAAGTATAGCTTAGCAAATTCGTACGTGACACTAACATGGTCCGCGCGGGTGGCGGGGACATTACTAACCAATGATGTGACGGCGTGATGACGCGACGACGCGCCCGTCACGTGAGCCCCATCCCGACTCCCGCGCGCACGTTTTACCACCCCCGCTGCCTTACGTCCACCGCGCCCGCGGACCATGGGAGTGCCACGTACGAATATGCCAAGTTATAGTAATGTGTTCTACATTACCTGTTGTTCAAAAGTCTCCTATTTCTATCTACCTGCCAATCCAAATGAAGTGAACACACTACACCGGCTCCAAACATACTCTTAAAGCCCGAGGCGATTCACAGTCGGACATAAAGCGAGCGCTTTCACCTGCGCTTGCGATGACTCGCCTGTTTTGATACATAATATTATTATTACTTTAGTTTGAGCTTATTTTCACTAAGCTGTGCTGTTTTATGATTTAGAGAAATAGGGTTAATTAAGTTTCGATAATCAAACATGTATTTGCTCGTCAAATAGTTGATTTTCTCAGTAAAATCTTATAAATCTTACTAATATTATAAATGCGAAAGTATGAATGTGTGAATGTATGTTTGTTACTCAATCATGCCAGAACGGCTGAACGGATCTGGATGCAATTTGGCATAGATATTGATTATAGTCAGGCAAAGCACATAGGATTCTATTTATCCCGGGAATATTTCCTCAGGATACTTTTCGACTTTCATGTGGGCGATGCTGCTGGCAGAAGTTAGGAAGTTATAATTATAAGTTTTATTGAGAAAATCAAGGGCAGGGAAAATTTGGGACAAGCTTTTCAAAACGAATCCTGCCCAAGCTATTATTTGTAATAATACATGCGGAAGTACAAAAGTATATTTTTCTCAAAATACTTCTTTTTAGGGAAAATATTCAGCGAACTTTTGAACCTCCACTCGTAAAACAACACGATTATACTCTTAGAAGAACTAATACGATGTGGACCCATACCGCATTAGGGAAAAAGACTGAAATATAACTGGTGCAATGCGTTTTCACTACAGTTGTTCTAACTAACGATGGCGGGTTGTTCTTAGGCGTGTGTGTAGTGCATATGCACATTGGTTCTGTGTGTTCAGGCGATACTGGGCGCTCCCGAGCTTAGATGCACATTGGTTCTGTGTGCTCAGGCGATACTGGGCGCTCCCGAGCTTACATGCACATTGTTTCTGTGTACTCAGGCGATACTAGGCGCTCTCGAGCTTACATGCACATAATTTCTTTGTGGCCAAGAGATATTGAGCGCTCCCGAGATAACGCACACAGTAACAATGTGCATGTGCACTAAACACACGACTAAAACCAACCCACCCTCGCTTCATCAGATATGTTTGCAGTCCCTTGGGGGCGAGCATATTGCCAACAATGGGGCACAAATCTAGACTCTGAGCATTTCTTGGCGGCATACTTAAAGAGTAACTTTTAAACACATTAAAAATTAACTGTTTAGTTACAGATGAACATTGAAGTCATGCTAAGAAGTACAATTAATAGACGCAAGATATTAAACTACATACCGGTTTATTGTTGAATGGTTAAATAAAGCGGACCTGCTTGGCTCGCCATTGTTGTTATCATTTAACTCTCTAGACTAAACGATTATAATGTCAGTCGAATTATGTTATTTTTGTACCAATGACAACTTAATAGCGAAGCAGTATAAAGGGCGCAAATAAGCATTTGTAAATCGTCATTTCTATAATTAGGTAAGCCTTTCTATAAAGCTTTTTCTATTCCATTTTGCAGTGATCCCTGCAACTTAGTAGTGCACAATTAGCACTGTTCTGTACTGTGTCTTTGTTACTGTTTCTTTTCACAGGGTCAAAAGTAAGCTTGCAAAACTTCACAATTGTGATGGGTAACATTTTCTTTGAAGGCATTGTATCTGCGCATAAAGGTTATTTTTTAAATAGTAACACACATACATTATATTATATACATTACCTATTTACTTGATGCATTTATTTTTATTTACCACTCTATAGTTTACATAAGTATTTACTGCATATCTTGATTGACCATCAGTTGATTTCTCTGCCCACAACAACTTCAACTAATTAGGAACCGTTAGTCACCCTGTTTTCAATATGACAAAACAGTATTCATAGACAACAGACATTTGAGTACTTATAAAGGTTAAGTAGGTTTTGTACCTGTAACGATTACAATGCGCCATTCATAAAGAAATGATGTTTTGCATTCGTGAAGTGAATTTTTAATGTTACATGGGCTAACCTATTGGGTTACTTATGCCCGTTAAGCTTGCTATAGTGGATTGGCTAAGACTGTATACATAGCACACAAAACACTACGTATGGTTCGTTCTTTTCTTATATTATTTACAGTAATTCGTAAAGTATTAAAAGCAGCTGCTTTTTAGTCTGTGGCTTTTTAGGGTTCCGTACCCGAAGTGTCCAAACGGAACCGTATTGCTGTCACTCACGTGTCCGTCTGTCTGTCCTTCTGTCCGTCACGGGTTTTACAGTTAAACGGTTGGACCTACAGTCTTTAAAATTTTACCGTTTAAGCATCTTGTTGACGCAAAGCCATACAAATTATCAAAAAATATTTTAGGTAAAAAAGAATCTGATAATTACTTTTAGAACAGACTAAACAAACAAATAGTTTTAGTGAAATGGCTTGATTCTTGCAATAAGACAAATTCCATTGAATATCTTTAAGCAAGTGCCTTCAATTTTACCCGACTGCGGCAGGAGGGTAATGTGTTTATCAGTCTATGTATGTATGTATGTTTGTTCCTATGTGGCGTTCTAGAGACCAAACGCGTTGACCGATTTTGATGATTCTTACGTCAATCGATTCGTCTTAACTTTGCGAGTGTCACTGATTACATTAAAACTGGAATATAATGTGAACATAATGTGAGTCACCATTTTTTTCTTTTTCCAAACCCATCCGTGTAGGGTATCAAAATAAAGGGTTTTAAGAGGTGATTTAAAAAAATATATGAGACTTATATGTTTAAATGTATCTAATTCGAAAAAAAATAACTAAAAAGTTATAGATAAAAAAAGTTAATTGAAAATTTCAAAAAAAACCGACTGCTTAAAAAGCGAACTAAAAAGACGCAAACAAGAAGAAAATCATGCTGTGCAGTCGAAGGATACATGTGTTCGCGAGCTGGCTGACCAAAACCAGATGAATCCTTCAACTGCACAGCATGATTTTCTGAATGCTTGATTTTAATTTCAAGATCATTTAACTGCAACTCAACAAATCTTTACCTAAAGCTATTTTAAGAGTAAGTACCTAAAACCTAATTCTTTTGTTTTATAAAACTGAAAGTATTCGATTTCTAAATGTCAGAAAAGTCAAGGCTAGAAATATTAAATGTAAATGTTGCTAGTAGTAAAAATTAGCATAGTATATGTAAGTAACAAGACAGACTGACGATTTTTATCTGATTAATTTACGAGACACAATTTTATATAATTTACATATATATGTTTGGTGGGAGATATAAATCTATGCTTTGATGTTTTTAAGTGCGTAGGTTTATTTTACAAATTAGAATCAGTCTTTATCTTTTTATCTACATTTGTTATATTTATCTATAATCAAATATATTTCATGTGTGGTTTTGTAGCTTCCGTTTTTCGAAAATGACAAATATGCGGATATCTGTATGAACAAATTTTTTTCTTAATCTTTATTAGGGTTCCGTACCCAAAGTGTAAAAACGCGGCCCGTCTGTCTATCTGTCACGAGACAGTATCTCATAAAACGTGATAGCTAGACAGTTGAAATGTTCACAGATGATGTATTTCTGTTGCCTCTATAACAACAAATACTAAAAACAGAATAAAATAAATATTTGAGTGGGGCTCCCATACAACAAACGTGATTTTTTTGCCGTTTTTTTTGCGATAATGGTACGGAACCCTTCGTGCGCGAGTCCGACTCGCACTTGGCCAGTTTATTTTTAAGTTATTATTGTAAGACAATATTCATTACAATACCTCCAGAAAATCCAATTAACAAATTGTTATATTTGTTTCCAGATTGCCGATTCTTCCCGTTTGATTTGTAAGTACTCCTATCTTTACTCCTCAGTTCAAAACACAATTCTTAGTGTTCCTACCATTTAGTCCTCAAGTTGAATGCTAACACTAGTGATAAAATCAAGAACACGTCACGCGGGTCATGCAACATTACGGTGGACTTAATGCGAGTTTTGTCTCACGCTGGATGTCAATTTGTATTGAAACTGAATAAGCGACGTCTGGTGTCAGTTAGGAGAAACCTCTTTTTTGTATGCAAATTTACGGAGATCATTTTAGTATCACGATCGAGTATTTCAAAAAACTCGCCATAAGCACACTGAACACGGATATTCTAAGTGCTAACTACACTCCGACTTGAATATTGATACTGTAATGTAATAAATGTTTGTCTATTTAATTTGCTGTAGTAAATATTGACGTAGGCTATTGTTTATCTTGTGCGGTCTAGCATTGAATCTGATTCCTACTCACCATCTTCCTGGCCTTGTCCCATGTTACTTGGGGTCGGCGAATCACGTTTTATTCTTCCAGTAATATGAAAGATTGCAAGTTTGAATGCTTGTTAATCAATGACGACCCATCAGCTAAACGGAATTGGATGGAATTTGGAACACAGGTATACCATAGCTTGCGGCGGGTTCGCGGTGACTGCTAACGCGTGCCCGCCATAAGCGGCACAGGAGGATACCGTGGAGTTTTAGGGGGTTGGAGTCACATAACTGCGCTATCTTCCCGAGGTAGGGCTGTATGCATGAGCATTTCTTCAAGATAATAAAATGCCTGTGTAAGAATATTTATATGAGACAAGTAGGTACTTTTTATCAAGGTAATACGTTCCCACCCAAGAGATATTTTTTGACTTTCACGACGACGAAGCCGCTAGTAAATACTTAGATGTTGAATTGGCGACTGTACATAACTTTCCAAGTTTGGAAATTTTCCAACTTGCTATCTTACATTGAAAATCACGTAGTTCTATCTATTTTATTAACCTCCAGGACCACCTTTGGAAAGGTTGACGGAACTCCAAAATTTTGTCAAAAAGATCAGTCATCTCATATGGTATAAGAGACGCAGCAGTGGACAGGCCAAGCAGACCGTAAGCCTGAAAAAGTACGGCTTTTAAGCAGTAAATCTCGAACTGCGCTTCTATTTTATGTTTATTTACTAACCCACATACCATTTACCACACATTACCACAAAGTACATAACAGCATCATCATGAATAGAGGTACAGACACCACATTCATCAGTGAAGTAATGTTCACTTTTACATTATTAGAGTTATTACATGATTATGTTGCCGACCGTACGGCGATGTAATAAAAATAATGACAAACGATGCTATCTACAGTCTACACATTCGTTAAAATTAAGATGAGAGACTTGACTGATTAGTTGTTGATTTGATGTAATTCTTAAGTCAAAGTATTTTTGAAATTTCAATAGGCTCTCGACTAAGTGACATTCAATCACCGATAATGTTTGTCATAAATGCCAAAAGAAACATTTAGGGACTTATGGTAATCGTTATCACTGATAGAATAATACGTTTTTCTAAAGCCTTAAGTGCTTTTTGAATTCTCAAGGAGTTAGTCAGAAAGTAAAATAATAAAGTTGCATTGCCATACCAAAACGTAGAATCTTATGCAGAAGAACGGACAAGAAACTTCGCTTGAACCATCTTATAAACTCTTGATACTTTACCAGTTTATTTCAAAACGTAGTTCCACGAATAACCTTGGTTTCAGTCTACTGTTTATGTTTGTAAAACAATGAAATTATCTAAGACTATCTTTAAGCCGCATTAAGTGATAAACTGGTACAAATCCTGTTAATTCAAGGTGGATCTTAATCTTTAGTCAATATTGAAGAATCTCCTCGTGTACCTACAGATAATTCCGCTTTTGGTTGATGTAAAAGAGTGATCATGGAGTTTCTTGATCTACGTTTTGGAACGTACAACAAATTTCTTCTTTTTGACCACAACCTATTTCTTGACAACTCAAAAGAGCCTGTTAATGGTCCTTGACAACTCAAATGTACCTCAAATGTACAAATGTAAATAATTTATTTGAATAAAAATCTATGATTTTGATGTTTGGACGAAGGTTTGTAGATACCTCTTCCATAGTAACTTATGTACAAATCTGTAACTACCCAGTCATTATTAAATTCTGTAAGGCCAAGTTTTTTTATCGCTAGTTATCTCAACCATATGGTATAATATGCTAACCAATGGTTTCAAATTTCGGTAAAACGCATTTATTCATCAATTGTTTGTCTAATAAATGGTTAAATAATAAACTCTCCAATTTATTTGAATTTGTGAGGCTAGCAATTAATAATAAACCATAGCCATTGGTTGAGTTAATTAGGGATCAATAACTGGGCCTTAGACGTGCTCATCAGTCCATCATCATTCCATGCATTCAAGTACAATAATTAATTGTGTAAAGCTGAGTACTCACTGCCTCACTGAGTAAAAAATGGACGCTTCGTTGCCTGCAACATCGTAGTTTTTAAAGTAGAGGCAAGCTTTTTTTTTTAAACAGATGTGTTCAGAAATAGTTGTTTTACTATCCGTCACACTGATAAAAATTCTCAAAATAAATTATTTTATTTTACAACGCTAAATTCTGAAATATATTTGGATTTTACAAAAGCTTTTGACAAGATAAGTCATAGATAATGCAATGTCATTTCTATACATTTTCAATTGTTCTGCCTTTTAAACAAATTTTATTCAAATTATTCACGGTTACATTTCGTCCAACATATTAAGACTCCTGCTGAAAGGTGCGATGCGACAATGTGGCAACGTGTTTTCATAGAAAATGCGAATTGTTATACAGATAAATCAAATTCTATGAAAACTCGCTGTCGGAATGTCTCGTCACGCCTTTTTGTGGCAGCCTTGACTAGCCATTGGCTATTCAGCTTAACGTTAACTTTTATATAATTACGTAGCCTGGTTAATGAATAACTTCCAATCACAGCGAAGATTGAAGAGATGAATCATTTCGTTCATAATTATGGCCTTTCATCTTTTTATTATTGAATAGAAGCGGAGAGCCTATTACATTTTATAGACTGATCAGAATGTTACTTTTCTCTTTATTATAGTAAGGAATTTTTATGCTAGAAATAATGTGATTTGAAATAGTTAGGTGTTATTGAAAGAATTCTGAATTTACATGTTATGTAATTGTAAACTCCCTGCGGGGTTTGAAAGATTATAGAAATGACATTACTATTACAGAATTCAGGTTTAGAGGCTCTAGACGTTAAAATGGTCGATATGCCAAAATGGGATTGGTCACGTAACATTTCGATGGCGCTTGGAACTCCCATTAATTTTTTGATTTTTTTCCAAACGCTATCGCGACGATTTTGGTGATAGAATGTCGCTTGTCTAGAGCGTTAGGACGTGTAACTATTTAGCTAGTAATGACAGAAACTTCATATGAAAAAAAATCAGAGACCGACAATGCTCTATGGAATTTAAAAATAAACATAAAATACACCTATTTCTTTGTTTTACTCGGTTACTGTGACTAATTACTCTAATTTAAAAAAGATAGCTCATAAACATCGAGAGCGAGGCTGTATAAGTTCAAGCACATATGCAGACAATATGTCATTGAAAGAAAAAAAACCTAGCAAAACGGTTCCCACACAATTTATTATTATATCATCACACACTGCAAATACGCAGTTACGTTCGAAAACGTGTGAGAAACATATTTTCGTGAAAGCTGACCAACCAAAGAGTTTCAAGCAAATAGTTTTACACGTAAAATCGTACTTTCATTTCCTGACGTATCGTGTTTTGGCGCGCGTTTTGACAGGTGTCAAATTAAAGTTCTTTAAGTAGCGTTTGAATTAAGGTTTTGTTGTTATTATGTTTTTTTGGTAGTTACGGTTTTCAATTATAGTGATACGTTTGATTAAATTAAATGAGTGCGAATGTGAAAAGAAAGTTCTGAGTCTGACTTGTAGGTAATTATGTTACCTTTTCGACTTTTTCGTTGCCATCGACCTTCAGGTTTGATACATTCTTACTTTGGCCGAATGTTATAATTTATGAATTCTAATTAAATTCTGTGTCAAGTGTGAACCGGTGTAATTAGATTTTAAATGATCCAATTTAATAAAATTAAGATTATTTTTTTATCCATTTCGCATTCTAATTTGGAATAATTCAATAATTTGGTTAGTTTAGTATACTGACTCGACTCTCCTAAAGAAATAATACGATTCATAATCACCCATCTAAGTACATAAGGTCCACTTGGTATACTTAAGATCCATTTTGAACACACTAAACCTTATCAAAACAATAATCTATAACTGTTCTCACGAAATATACCGTTAACCGTTAAAACTTAACTTTAATTCGCAACATTCACAATCTTACAAGTAAACTATGTTTTATTATGGCAAAGATAACTACACACCTATTACAAAGAATGTTTATAAAAAAAACCGGTTCTACTTGGGCCAACCATTACCCTTAGTAGTTAGGTTTAATTACTATGATGATCAAACCGTGTCCTTGTGAAGAACTTGTTTAAACTCTTGGTAAAAGGTTAGTGAATCATCTGATAATGAAATGTGTAAAGATTTTGTTATCTGTGGAGATTAGAACTGTTTTATGGGTATACTACGGTATCTTATAAAATGTTGGTAATTTTCTGTTTACTTAAAGTTTAAAAACCGGAAATCTTCCGTTATTTGCTTAATAGCATACACGATCCTTAGTAAATTAAAACCTAAGACGACCCACTGACCAAATACTCAGTTAAATGATAAGATACAAAACACAAAATGGATGTTAAGCTGTTTTCTTGGCGAGACAAAAATGTTCGCAGGAAAATTTGAATAGTTTCCATAAGAAATATTTACCTGCGAAATACAAATAAAATTCAATACATTTTCTTACATGAAGATAACGTTTCTAAAAAACTGGTTTATTTATTTAGGCATTATTAATTAATAAATTAATGCAACTGCTATAATGTTAAAGTAATAAATTAATATGAAATATTATTAGAAGTTTTACAAAACCAATACTTAAGACTATTGTACCTGAAAGAATATCACTATCACACGCCAGCTTACAATAGAAAACAAAATGGCGACAGGAGTTTTTTTTAATTACTGGCAAAGACCACAATGACATACAGCCATAACAGATCATAATGACAAGATTAATGGCGACATCTTGATAAGCAAGGAGGTTAGTTCCAACTTAAAAGCATTTATCTAGATTTGCACGGTTTACTTATGTTAATATTAGTGTAAATATCTTATCTCTTCCTTGACTGTTCATAAAATATACGATTTGAATATTATTATGTTGTGAGATTGTTATTCTGATGTTGTTATTTTGACATACATTCTGTGTTATTATGATTTTGCAACGGGCTTACAAGTTCCACACAAGTGCAAGAAATATAGTGTGTCGTAGAACGTTTGTCGTATTTCATTTAAAAAAATAGTACTAGAATTATTTCAAACTCGTTTTATTCTTAACTCCAAGTTCAGTTAATTTAGAAACGAGCCCTATATTTTCGATATTTCATCATTGCGATAGTAATTGATACAATTTTCACACCACGCCATTCAAATTCTTCACATGTACTTAAATACAACTGACTCGCATAACAAACAAACTTCACACTCTAAAAGAATTAAAACAGAGAGTTGATCAATATTTATATAGGGAAATTATATAGTCAGGAACTTGGGAGTCAGGAAGAAAGAGTATTCAAATCGAATTGATCATGAATAAAAGGAAATATTAAAGGAAACTAGTGCGTAACTTTCTTAATTATGTAGGCATGTACATTGTACTGCATTTAGTGTTATGTGATGCTGGATAAAACTTTTTCACAGAAAAATACTACCGACACCCAAATAAGAAAACTACAAAATGAAAAATAAATTTATTTTCGGAAGTCGGTGTCTTTCGTACCATTTTTTTGCGTTATGGGCACCGACATCCAAAAATAAAGTTATTTTTGACTTTGTAGTTTTCTTATTTGGAAGTCGGTAGTATTTTTTTGAAAAAAGTTTTAATTTTTCACTTATTAGTTGTATCTACCTTAACGCCAGAATATATAACCCAAATATCATGAAACTTGATCATAATCGGTAAAATGAGAGATCTGCGTACCCCTGTTCTGATCTGATGTTATGTTATGAAATGGTATAATCAATAAACAGACATGCGATTGCAGCAATCCTGGGTGATTTGGCGTTATTTATTGAAGACTAGCTGTGCCCGCGGCTTCGCTCCCGTCAACTGCTTATTCTACCCTCTACCTACATAGCTACCCTACCTACCTACATACCTACCCTACCTACCCTACCTGCCCTACCCACCCTAAACCCTACCTACCCTACCTGCCCTACCTACCCTACCTACCCTACCTACCCTACCTACCCTACCTACCCTACCTACCCTACCTACCCTACCTAACCTACCTACCCTACCTACCCTACCTACCCTACCTACCCTACCTACCCTACCTACCCTACCTACCCTACCTACCCTACCTACTCTACCTACCCTACCTACCCTACCTACCCTACCTACCCTACCTACCCTACCTACCCTACCTACCCTACCTACCCTACCTACCCTACCTACCCTACCTACCCTACCTACCCTACCTACCCTACATACCCTACCTACCCTCCCTACCCTACCTACCCTACCTACCCTACCTACCCTCCCTACCCTACCTACCCTACCTACCCTACCTATCTACAATTGCTGTTTTTTAAATTTTCTTTCATAAGAACCTTCTCCTAACAATAGAAAACATAACAAAAAAAGAATTAGCGTAATCGGTCCAGCCGTTCACGCATGATGCCGTGACAACGGAAAACGGGTTTCATTTTTATATTATATAGATTTCTGTCGTATATCTTCGAAGTTCTTCATCATCTCTTCACCAAATTATTTATTATTTTCAATGTATGTCCACAATTGACGGAGATATCGGTGAACATACACAAAAAAAAACAAATATTCAGTCGAATATAGAACCTCCTCCTTTTTGGTAAGTCGGTTAAAAATAAGGCAAGAAAGGAAAGAATGCTTTTTCGTTTACTTTGCTCCTGTGTAGCTACAAAATGCTGGTACAGAAAACTTTTTTTAAGCCGTATATATTTCCCTATGTTATCGCAGTACTGGCTGTATGCCCACTTGGTGTCAGAATATCTTTATTGGACTTCCTTTTGGACAGTCTTATTTGTAAAATATTTCGGTCGGTTAAAAATAAATTATAACCGACAATTTTCCTTTGTTAAAATATTTATAAACATTCAAGTCATTTTGGAGGACTAGGCAAAAGTAGCGAATAAATATCGTGTCGTTAACTATATTTTTTAAACCAAATAAAAAAAAAAACATGTTTCACAAAGAATGTACATGAATAAATATGTTTTTTTTTTTCAAATTATTTAACCTAGCCGTTACTTAGGAGTAGGCTTAAGAAAGTAAGCCGTGCCGTTTTACGGCACTAACACGAAATAAGGCCCTTATATATGTTTGAGAAAAGTTCGTCGGCGCAACACGTTTTCTTCTTCCATACCGTCCTGTCCCCCGTGACTCCCTTTTCTTTCATATCACTCCTAACACAGTCTGTCCATATTTTCTTTGGCCGTCCCCTCCCTCTCCATCGATCTAAGTTTATATTCATAATTCTTTTAAAAACATGCGTTTCATCCCTCCTCATCATATCTTGGACCATACCAGGACAGACGTAAACTTTTCCGTCACTGGCGCAATTTTGATTGACACTATCTCGCCTGATGGTAAGCGATGATGTGGTTTACGATGAAGCACGCTTGCCTAGAAGTAACCTATTCACTCTTGACTTAAGACCCCAATGTTGTAGCTATCAGGAAACAAAGACTCCGGCAGGGAATTCCACTCCTTAGTTGTGCGCGCAATGAAAGTATTAGCAAAACGATTTGTACGTATGGGTGCGATGTCCACCATGTACCGGTGGCGCATTGCCGTTCGTCTTATTTTCCGATGATGGAAAGGGCGGAATCAAATTGTGCAGTTCCGTCGCAGAATCTCCGAAATGTAATCGATAAAAAATCGACAGGCTGGCATCTCGGCGTCGATGTTCGAGGTTCTGGAGCTTTGACGCGATCAGTTCATCGTTGCCGACAAGCCTCTTGGCCCTTCTGTAAATAATGATAATTACATTCGACAAATATAGCACAACGGAACTGAATCCACCAAGTACTAGAGGCTTCTCAATCTAAAATCACTCTTACTACTCGTATATATATTAACATGCACGCGATGGAGTGAAAACAATTGCTCCATGTATTATGTATTTACTTTCTACAGAACATTTCATCGCATTCTTGACCCGGCGTCAAATCCTGTTCTGTGTTAAACTGGTGGCAGTTTGCGAATTTCTCTTGCTTTTGGCAGAAGACAATGACTCAGGTTATATCTATCAGTGTTTGTACGTTTGAAAATTAACCTTCAAAGTTAACAGACAACGTTGATTTTCCAATACCTTATTAATACTTTAGTTGATATACAGTTCTTATTGCTACTGTTGTTAGTTTGCGAATTTTACTTGCTTTTGGCAGAAGTAAATGCGAAGATTACGACTCATTTTTATTAACTTTTGGATGTTTGAAAATTGATCTTGAAAGTTGATTTTCCAATTACCATTTCGATTTACTTGTTCAGACAGAATTAAATGCGAAGATTATGAATCATATGAAACATTATCAGTCCTTGCATGTTTGAAAATGGACCTTCAAAGTTGACTGTCAAAGTTGTTGTTTTGGGTTCTGTACTCCGAAGGGTCCAAACGGAGCCCTAATACTCCACACTCATGTGTCCGTCTGTCTGTCCGTCGTCTATCACACAATTTTGTTTGAGTAACTTATGAACTTGCAATTTGGTGATAATATTTATTATTTCGTATATTTTACTAACAAATAGATACCAATATATTGGTAAATCAGATTTATTCTTTTGGTACGGAACCCTAAGTTTGCGAATACCGACACGCACTTGGCAGCACGCAGTTTTTCAATACCACAATTATTTGTAGTTACAGTTCTTAGTAAAAATACAGTAATGCCGCTAGGGCTTTAAAATAAACTGTGAGATTTTCATTAACCAAAAATCACCTCAGCAGCTGGATAGCACCGTTTCTTATGACATAACCCGTTATACGTAACTCGATAAAATTCATTACTATAATTGGATTACGGATGTCGGTTACTTGACATCCGTAATCCAATTACTTCGTTATTTATAATTAATCAAACAGTAACAAGTAAACCACTACCATTTTTTTTGTATTCGTGGGTCAACTTTCAAAAGGCGCCTGTGCTTTTGGGGAAAGCCCAGGGAGTGTGGGATTTTTAGTCACTAAAACCACCCCGGAGATCACCATCAGCACATGCAACCATGGCCTCTTAAAAGACCATCTCGGAACCCACTTTTAACAACGCCTGTTAGGGCACATCTGCAAATGATTGCATTATTGATTTAAATACCAAAATCACTAAATGTATGCCTATAATATTTGAGGAGTTCCCTCTATTTCTCTAAGAGCCCATCATCAGATCCTGGTTTCCTTATCATAGTACCACTCTTGGAATATCTATTTTCCTACAAAAAAAGAATCATCAAAATCGGTTCATAAATGACGAAGTTATCCGCGAAAACACAAAAAAGATATATTTATATAATCGGTCGAATTGAGAAATCTCCTCCTTTTTGGGAAGTCGGTTAAAAATGTCAAAAAACTTCAGCTAGACCTTTCAAAAGATGGTTACAGCTTCCATGTCTGTCCAGAAACAACTAAACATCAAAATCTAACCTGATCGACTGCCTTGTAACCTCTTCGCCAAAGATACCGGTACTTTATTTAATTTTATAGCTTGTATTATACCGTTTGGAATACTACTCGCTCTATAAGGACACTGCCGTAACGATATATTAGGTGGTGTATGTTTACCAGTTTTGCTTGACACACGGTTAAATATGGAACTATTAGAAAAAAGTATCAGTTAGAGCTCTTTGTTAAGTTCTTCTAGATGACAAGAGAAATGGTTTCAGCTTTGTCTCTGGTAACATCAGTGATGCTTCTAATTTTGAAGATGTTCATAGGCGACAGTGATCACTAACTATCAGTTGTTTGCCACTCCTCCTTGCACCGTTTACCCAATGCTGGGGTTCTGACCATGTCATAGTTTTGAGTTCTTCTCCTTGAAGATGTTCCTCCACTTGGTTTCAGCAATTATGGTTTTGCTTGGGATTTGATCTGGCACTCAAGAACATGAAACAATAGACACTCATGGGGACATATAGCTATAAAAATTCAGACACGATTATAAAATCGTTATTTAATAAATTAATAATTAGTTAATTAATTAATTGAATAAATTAATAATTAGTTAATTAATTAAATGAATAATTTAATAATTAGTTAATTAATTAATTGAATAAATTAATATTTAATTTATTAATTGAATAAATTAATAATTAAAAGTAATTTTAAAATTTAAAACTATAGTTAACTGTGTAATCTTAGTTATTCCGTCACACGTCACATAAGCTTGTCAATGTCGCTGTAACATTAGCATGTTGCTGACGCAAACCCATAAGTTTTATCTCTACCAAAAATCGCTTATCGCGGTTAAAGAAGTTTTCACTTAAAAAATCCACAGAAATTTTAAGTTTTCTTAGCGAGCAGCGTTGCTGTTATATATCAAGTTATGTTGGTGGCGGCATTATTTGCGCATCTTATTTAGTATGCAGTAGGTGTTACGATATGTCATCAGCGTAAGTTTCCTTTTTGGGTACAATTTATATTCTGTATTTTAAAACTTTAGTGACGGACTGCGGCGGAGCTTGACAAAATAAACGATGGTATATTTGAGTGTCTTGTAGATGATGCTTGCATGTGAAACGCAGATTCGGGAGATTCAAGACCTCAATCGAACTGTCTTTTCTTAACTATGTTGGGGACAACTTCCAGTCTAACTAGATGCAGCTGAGTACCAGCGTTGTAAAATACTACGACTGCCTATCTGACCTCCAAAACCCAGTAACTGGGTTACACCATACTTCTGTTAAGACAAGGGCTCTAGACAAGTCTAGACATTCTATCAGCAAAACTGTTTCGAAAGCAATTGGAAAAATATCAAAATGTATGGTATTGTTAAATTCTATCAAAATGTCAACAAAACGTGAACAATACCTTACATTTTGGCATTTGTATCATCGCCATCGCTGATAGAATGACAGTTTGTCAAGAGCCTCTACACTTTTCAAACGATTTCAAAAAGGAGGAGGTTCTTAATTCGATTGTATGTTTTTGTATGTTTGTTACGCGATTACTCCGCCAATTATGAACCGATTTTGATGATTCTTTTTTATTTGAATTCTGGTGCTTCTCATGTGGTCCCATTTAAATTTGATCAAGATCTGACGAGTATTTTTTCGTTATCCTTAATAAGGCATATTTTCATGGTAATATAAGGTACCAAAACTAAAAGCGAAAATAAAATAAACTTTTAGCAAAAAATTGAAACCGACTTCCAAAAAAAACACTACAAAGGGAAAGATAGTTTTATTTTCGGAAGTCGGTGTTAGAATCGAAAAAAATAGGTACCAAACACCGACTTCCGAAAAGAAAGTTATTTTTCTCTTTTTAGTGTTTCATTTTGGAAGTCGGCTTATTAATTTTTTGTTGAAAAGTTTTTTTTACAATCATTATAGCTAATAGGATGTTAGAGACATTATGTCACTTTGTCTTCTTTAATACTGCATCTGGTATTTAAGAAAAACTGAATGAACGTGACACCGAAATATTTATACGTACCAATGATAATAACTGAACAGTCACGCAGATATGTAGGTAACCTTCTTATAAAACCTTCCAATAGATCTTGTTAAAGACATGATCGACCTTTGTTATTTATAAGTGCAAAAACCTGTGTCACAGTCACATGGTTATTGAAGGTCTGTGATCTAAGCCAAGTTGGTCATAACGGTGGACGTGTAGAATGTTCTGTACTTCTGATCCTTCGCTCAACTCTTTTACAAATCACTGCATTCTAGAAAGTAGAAGAACATCGAAGATTAGACGTGTTTTAAAAAAAAAAGGTTATGTCAGACCAAACTTTTTGAAAGTTCAAACTACATACTTCCCGTTTAGCATTACCACAGTTAATATAATACTAATTATTTCTTCGCATTGGGTGCCCGTGGGCCGTGGCATTACGTAACATTTGGCCGGTATCTGAAATGAAATATTGGAGTATACTTTGACAAATTCAACTGCAAATGATTAAATTCAGATACCGATATATTTTATCTTATAAATAATCAAGTTTTTTCTGATGTCCCAATTATCATAAACTTCTTAAAGCAAAACTGACAGGTCCAAATAGTGAATCTATTTATTTATCTAAACTTACATAGATCTAGTATCTCTAGTATTTCATCACTCCACTCAATCCTTCCGCATCCGACCTGCATAACTCTTTGGACCAAATCTTTTTCAATTTATTTTTGAAATAAAAAATCTAGCACATAGTTACAATTACATAAACTTTATGTATTACGTTATGTTCTACATATTTAGAGCTTAACGAATTGAAGGTTCTTTTGTGAGTTTGTGTGTCATTGCATGCTATACCGCTATCATATAATAACATGGTGGGCAGAGATATTAAAAAATCGTGACGCAAATATGGTATCTTATGTGATATGGTTGTTATCAGCTGGCATTTTTAGGAACTCATGGCTTAATAATGACAGCTGCACGGTTCGATCTTCAAGGTTAAGCAAAGCTTGCCGAGGTCGGACCATGGATGGGTCTTCATTCATTATATTTATACCGAGACTATAGTCTAGTCTCGCGCACATTACCGCTCCCGAAGATAGCCGACCGCGTGGTAAGTTTGCTTCGGTCTAGTATGTCCAAATTGCGACGGCATAATAATGCATGGTGTGCCGAAGGAAAGTGATGCAATCTTAGAATAGGTTTTGATTTATTTTTATACATAACCATTGAGGCATTGTAAGGTGAGATATTTCAAAGACTTAAATTTGTTTGCAGCATAATATTTTAGTACAAATAGAAGCAATGATGGTTAGATTTTATTATAAATTGAATGGTCTACTCAATGAAACATTGTAGAACTAATTAAAATCAAAGCCTTAAAACGCTACACCGAAAGGATTATTCGGTATAAAGCTTAGGAATATAATACCAGGTTTTGGCTGAAAGGGAAAACCTTGAAAAAATTAAGATCCTCGCAGGTTTTTGACCCTGACCGCATACATATAATAAATCGCATTTCTTATACGATTTATTTCTGATTTAAAGGGTTTACACCAAAAATATTGCAATAAAATCTCAAACATTATATCTTACCCTTTACCAACAACCAAAGTAAGATAACCCAAAATTGATTTAAATAAATAAAACCATATAAGATTTAGTACCTGTTCTTACAGCTATGGAATGGAATTCTCTGCCGGAGTCTGTTTTTACCCCACTATGGCGAAGCCAGCGAGATATATGATTTTTATTTATAGCAACTTAGGGATCTATAAGTGAAGAGTCAATAGCTTTTTTAATATTTATTGGCTTGCGCTTGAAAACTATCTCACCTGATGGTAAGCGTGATGTGGTCGAGGATGAAGCACGCTTGCCTAGGAGAAACCTATTCTCAAATCAAATAGTTTTATTGACAAATTAATTGTCTACACCAAAATAATTCAAGCCCTGACTTCTGAGCTAGGCAAAAAGCTGTGTTACAGAAGTCAGTCCCATTGTTGACGCTTGTTTACAATAGTAGTGACAAAATAAATATATTAAAATCATGCTCAAACTAAGATTTAAATTACATAAAATTAAATTAAATCTGAGTAAAGTAAAGTCAGAGTAAATTCCAAATTACAATAAAATTAAATAAAACTAAAATCAAAATAAATTAAAAATAACAATAAAAAAACACAATAAGATAATGTCAAAACAAAATTTCAATAAAATTTATATAAAATAAATTCAAAATTACAATAAAATAAAGTCAAATTGATTCTTAATTGAAATTAAATGAAGTGAAGTTAAAATCACAATAAAATAATGTCAAATATTCAAAGACTCCCAGGTTGTAGCTATCAGGCAATACAGACTCCGGCAGGGAATTCCACTTCTTAGCTGTACGCATGATAAAAGTATTCCCAAAACGTTTGGTGCGTATGGGTGGGATGTTCACCATGTACCGGTCACGCATCACCGTAAGTCTTGTAGTCCGATGATGAAACGGGCTCGGAAGAATTAGTTCATGCAATTCCATCGCACACTCCCCGAAATGTAACCGATAAAAAACCGACAGGCTGGCAACTCGGCGCCGATGTTCAAGGCTCGCCAGTATCCCATTGCCGATGAGCCTCTTGGCCCATTTTTCGATCGACTCAAGTGCATCCAGCTTTTACTTGGCAGATCGGTCCCAGAGATGAGAGCAGTACTCAATACATGCAACTTAGTTATAGGTAAGCGTGTCCCATCTTCGGGCAAATCATCGCTTACCACCAGGTGAGATAGTGGACAAACGCAAGCTTATCAACAATGCTTGATAAAAACCTTAAACTTCAATAAAAAATATGTAAGTCCTAAAAATATATAAAATGAGAATACTACAGTATTTTTTTACACTGAGCCTTGACCTTATTTAGATGCCCCATATGCAGAAGATAAAATCTGTGTTCTTTCACACCCAAAATTGATATAAATGAAAACAAAAGAGGGCCAACCTGTTTATAAACAAAATTCTTCATAAGACCGACTTGTGTGCGCGCATACATTTTGGGTCGTCTTTTTTATATCCGTGGGTAGGCGTGTCTTTCACGATAATGGTACAGGTTTGATTCCCGATCGCGTGCCGTCCTTTGGAATTTTAATACTTTTCCTTTTTTGTTAATAGTTTTTTGGTTGAAGATCGGGTGTCGGAATTTAAGCTTAAAATGGATTATTTAAAGCCGTTTCGGGTCATGGTTTGATGTCACTTTTTATTATAAATGTTTAGTTGATATTTTTTTGTTTTTTCGTGCGTTTGGGTGGCTTTCTGAATACTCTCACTGAATATGTTTTGCTTTTAAAGTATTTTTTACTTTCGACTGGATTATTGAATACCCCGTTTTATTACAGTATTAGACAGGTACATTATCTTTATTGTTTTGTAAATCAACTGTATAAAAAACTTGACAAATATTTTTCAAACTGGCTTATGACCGCGGCTTCGCCTGCTTTTAGATTTATTCCACGGGGACATTCTACCAGTTACTGGGATAAAAATATCCTATGTCTTAATGCAAGTCATGGTCTACCCGTGTGCCAAGTTTCATCTAAATCTGTTAAGCTGTTGTAACGTGACTGATTCACAAACATACAGATTTTCATATTTAAATCATTGTCGGAAGTAGAATTTGTTAGTTGGTTCCTCTCCTTATACAAAATGATTTATAATTTGACATTTCAAATTCTGGGAAGAATGTTTCCTTATATACCTATACTCGTATGTAAATTTCACCTCATTAACATTAAAATCTATCATTTTACTTTTTACACACAGTTTTCTTAAAAAAAATGTTAACCGCGGATCCATAAAAGATAGTAAGCAATCTGCTTCTTAGGGCCTGTTTTTTGTTCCCTAGTTAACTTGATGCTTACCAAAGGTTGCAAATTTCGGTAAAACACCATTTTTTCAATTGTTATCCTCACAAATGGTCAAATAAGTTGGAGAGTTAATTATTTGATAGTTTGTTAGATTAACTATTAACGAATAAACGCTATTTACTACTAATGTTAAAAAAACTGGGCCTTACTGAGTTTAAAGTCGAGACGCGTGAGAAAAGTCATCATTATGCACTGTTAATTAGATTAGTAGTATTTACGTGCGATTCGATTAATTAGTGGGTATTTTTAACGTTATTAGTGGTTTAATGTTACACTACTGTTGCGTTTACTAATCAAATTAGGTGTAATGGCGAAATAATATAACATTCTATATTATAGGCAGTTGCTAGTAACTGTATTGTAGAGATCTTAAAATAAGATTACGTCTGGGTTTCCCTACGGAGTTAAAATTCAGGTAATATTTAACTACGTTCAATGTAATAGCGTGGGTGGGGTCCTAGATTCGATTCCTAGGCCGGTAAAAGTATGAAGCGTTTTTTTGTTTCAGAAGAAAACGGTTTTTTTTTCTTGTAGCCCTTAACCGTAATTTATTTATTTATTTAATACTTCATGCACAAAACGTACAGAGTAATACACACACACACGTTTTAAGGCAATATACTCGACGTATATTTCTTGGGACTTCATCATTATTACTGGCAAAATGTGGGTGAACTTATAATTTATAATTATAGCTCTGCTTAAACCTTCGCAGTTTACAGGCGTGATATTGTGTACTCGTAATATCCGCTAATAAGCGTCTTGACTGCTAGCCAAACGATCAAAGACCACAGATAAAAAAGTTATTTATTTAGCCGCCATATTGTTTGCTGGCCATACTGTCAGAATAACTACCGAGTTGATAGCTGTGAGCTCATCGTGATGTCATTGTGCACATCTTCATTCTAACTGTTTGTTGTATGCAAATTTAACTCAGGCAGGCTTTACTTTGTGTAAATTATTGCATTACCACTGCTCTTAAAACGGTGAAGGAAAACATAGTGAGGAAACCGGCATGTCCTAGAACCAAAAATTCGAAGACATGTGACATTCAACAACCCGCACTGGGCCCGCGTGGTTGATTATAGTCCATTCACTCTCACACAGAGAGGAGGCTTGTGTCCCAGCAGAGGGAACATTAAAAAGATGATGATGGTGATGATGCAGATTTAAATGTACGATGAAATGTAATTTAGGTAGGTACAAGGTGTGGTGTAGGTAGAAACAATTTAGAAATGCTGCATTCCTGCTGAATGTGAGTGAAAGTTACATACATAAATTCACGCCTTTTGCTCAAGGGGATAAGCAGAAACTACAGAACCTGCTACGACACTTTCATGGGTACTCCTTTTCTATAGTTTAAGTTCATAAAGTGATTCTAATTTTGAAATATCTAATATTATAACACTGTGATTTGAATGAAATAATGTTCTGTATTTTTGCAAAAAATAATTCTATTTGCCTCTTTCTGAATTGAATGTTTGAAGTTAAGAAAGTGTCAACCAAAACCTAATTGAATATCATAATTTTCATTTCAGAAACCGGGGTTGGCGTTAGAAAATTAACTAGTCTGCTTGTATCGTTAAAAAAAACAGACCGTCAATTTCTTAAAAGTCATCACAATTATTTATTTACTCTGTCCATTCAACAAATTCTTTGCCCTCTCCAAAATGCTCGGTAACCCAGTAGAACGGTCGCACCGACCGATTTGTCAAGCACTTGGCCGACTTACGGTATCGAGTCGCCAATTACTGAGAATCGATTCTTCCGGAAAATCGATATAAACAGTTGCATAATCGATATCAAGTGCAATTCGGGTTGCACCGATTTTAGGTAAACGTTCGTGATGTTTTGTTGTCATTGGTTTCATTGTTGCAATAAATATTAAGGTGTAATTTTACTGCAAGTTGAACTATTGATAAGTTCCTTTTGTGTTAGTTTTCTTAGTATATTTTGAAAGTTCATACTGAGTTATCTTTGCAACGAAGTGGATGTAATGTTTTGAAATTCTTGCAAGCATATTGACAAATTATAATTGGCATATTTATATGAATATATTAACGTTATCAGAAATTATTAGCTCAACCACCATACACAATTATATACCTTTTCTCATACAAAACTCTATACATACAACAATCAACTAGCCCAGAGAAATGCATAGAGCTGCTTCATAACTAGTAATTTGCCGCCTTTCGCCGATGCTGACCTCTGGTGGCGAAAGCCGGCAAGGTCGGGACTATTGATATGTTAGCCGCTCTGTGTTTATGTCTAGTGCATTTATAAACCTGGGTCTGACTGGATGTTTGTTTACAACTTGCAAATATGGCTGTTTGGTGTTCGAAAGGTATTTGAGTAGCAGTGGTAAAATTAGGACTGAATGGCTTGATATAAGTTTGTAATTTCTGTTGTGTGTCTTGGCTGATAGAGAAAGCAAAGACTGCCTATTTAACTGTACCCGATGTTTAAGACAACAACCTTGAGGGAACAAAACGCGCACTCGTATCACACCCGCGCGACCCAAAATTCAGTATTTTTTTTTTCTTTCCTCATGATTATATGACTTTAAAAAAAAAGCCTCAGATCAAAATTTAGATAATTAAAATTGTCTTTAAAATGGTGACAATTTCATTAAAATACGCCCGGCGGTTTTGGTGCGATTGTCATTTTTTGTCCGTGTTAGACGTAACTTTACAAATTAATTAAATTATGTTATACGAATGAAACTCAAAATTTTCTTAGATTAAATTATTCCTCGATAGGCATCAAGTTCATCCCGCTATCTTGGCCTGGGTCTGCCGCTTTGTCGCATGACATTTTCCGGGACCCACATTGTGGTTGATTTAGCCCATGAACCGTTAGACATGCGGCAGACGTGTCCGGCCCAGTCCCATTTTAACTTGGCTGTATTTTGGGTGACGTCGGCGATTTGTGTTTTGGAGCGCAATACTGTATTTCTGATGCGGTCCGTTAATCTGACTCCCCTCCCAGAATGCTGCGCTCCATTGCTCTCTGGCTAACCTCAAGCCTAAACCTCTGCCGCGCCGTCAAAGATCAGGTTTGAGCTCCATATGTAAAGATAATGAGAATGCACTTGTCCATCAGTTTGCGTTTATAGCAAAAAGGGAGGTCTCCCTTCATGAGCGATTTCATCGACCAATAGCTCTTCGTCTTTCTTTACAAATAAAATAATCGTGAGATCAAACAATTCACACATCACTGCTCCATTATAAAACCTCATTGCACACCAGGACACAGCCTAACCTAAACAGCTCACCCAGTCGCACTGCTAACATTGCTAACCCCTAGTACCGTAAGCAAGGTAGGCTGTGTAAAAAACAAAATGCGCGAGCTGTGCGGAATGTGACCGGTCGGGCTAGCCTTGGTTGGAGGGCAACTAGGTAACTACTAGTGGACAATGTTGAAGACTAGCACAGGTTGTGTGTTGTTCAAACTTGTGTTTTGAGCTGGCGTAAGGTTGATTCGGGTTCGTGGCTTTGGTAAATGAAAAGGGGTTAAATGGGTAAATTGTGATTGCATGGGTACAGTTGTTTGTGTCAATTAATTAAAGCCTAGACGGTTTTATTAACAATATTATGTATGATGACGCCCTTAAGAAGAACAACTCAAGTTCAGTAATTGCGAGTTTTCATACAAAATCAATCAATTTATTCAATTTCTCCGAATACTTTTGTCTGGAATCTGGAATGCTAGATTCCAGATTCCAGACAAAAGTATTCGCAGATATTCAATTGAACTTAACAAGTAACAACAAAAGTTTGTGCTTAATTCACGACCATGAGCTTACTCAATGGACTGATGCAACCGATGATGTAACATCCGCTGAATTAACACCTTTACTGGGTTGAACGCAGTTCAATTTTGCACTTACTTTGTATTGTATGGTAGAATAAGAAGCATAAGATCTTCGTAACGTAGACTAATTACTTCCGTTCTGTACTCTGTTTATGGGGTTTACTAATAATAGATACGAATGGGACGTTTGGCGAATAGCACATTTTGTTAATAGGAATGTTGCGAATAGGATCTTATGATAACGGAGAGCATTTGTGACGCATTAAAAAAACAAAAATCAAGTAAACCGTTTTATAAATATTAGCAAAGACCTGTAACAGACGTGGTAAACTGAATTAAACAAGTCTTTGTCTCCTTGTTTTTGTCAAATTTTAGTGAAAACACTTCGAAATCTTTCAAATATTTTAGCATTTAGTCGCTAAGTAAGAGTGTCTAGTTGTTTTGCATCCATATGCTAAAATATATAAACATTATGTAGAACTACGTCTTATGTTGTAACTTTTGACAATTTCTATTATTTTTATGCATCATCATCGTATAATTTCAGTCGAAAGACGTTCATAACTAGAAGGCATCTCCCAAGCGTCACCATAATCAACCGGTCCTGTGCACAACGGATTTTGAAGAATAAAACTTCTTAATTTTATTGATAACCTTACTACTGGTTACTGGAAAAAGGAAAGTGTTACAAATTAAACGCAGGTCAAGGGTTGTGATTGGCTTTTGATAAATCCATACATCCAAACACGACATTTTGTCACTTTTGATAATTTGTCACTTTTATTTTGTGATAATTTTCATTCCAAGTAAAATTAAAAAAAAAACTCTCGTTATATTTTTATTACATGCTACATAATTTATCTAGTAGTAGACACGCTCCGATCGAAAATCTATTGAACACGTAATTATGACACGATATCTTGCGAAAACATCCCGATTCAAACAATAAAACGACGATAATTTTTGAACAGCTAAACCGATTTTTATCAAACATACCTAAGAACACTCTCCATAAAGTCACCTTTCAAACAAAATCCAAAATCAAAATCGGTTCAAACGTTTAGGAGCTATGATGCCACAGCCAGATACACAAATACACAGGTACACACGTCAAACTTATAACACCTGGGTTTTCCGTCAGGGGTTAAAAACTGAGAGGTTCTAGACAAGTGTTATTCGATGTCAGCGAAGGCGATGGTCGAAATGATAAAATGGCATTGGATTGATCATGTGAAATTTTGATAGCGCTTGACAATCCCATACATTTTTATAGAATGCCACTTGTCTAGACTTCTAGAGCCCAATACATTTTTTTGCGTTTGGAAGTGCTCATGCATACTGCACTACCACGGGGAGATAGTGCAGTTATGTGGGGCTCAAACCCAATAAAACTCCACGGTATCCTCCTGTGCCACTTATGACGGGAACACGGGCACGCGTTAGCACTCACCGCGAACCCGCCGCGGTTGTCCGTCACCGGACCCTCCGACAATGCGGGAACCCACCGGGGGGGAGAGTCTCATACCTAAGGTACTTGTGCCACCGCCGACGATCAGCGAGTAGCGAGTTAAGATAGAAACTAAAAACGAGATGGCGAGCAGCGAGTGTGACGTTCCGATAGTTTTACCGCTTGGCTATGACCGAGTGTTAATGTGCGACCGATGATTACTCGCACCACTCGCTTGTAGATAGAAATGACCGCTGGTTGGTCTCTTGAATTCTGACCGCCAAGCGAGCAAGCGAGCATCGCTGAGCGAGTATAAATAGGATAGCTCTTGTCTCTGTGACAAACTTGTGGTGAGAGAATACTCACCGGCAGTGTGAACAGCCAGCGATCAACGATTACTATATGTGTCTCTTTTATTGACACAGGATTTTATATCTTTTGAATGTTTCTTCAGTAAGAAAATAGTCAATAGCTAATCGCTTACTCGTCGGCGGTGGTAAAAGTCTCTAAGGGTATCGTCGGTACGCTATCATTATGAACACCTTGCTATTCACATTTTACATCATAATCCAAAATGCGAAAACCAAGCAACATTCTTACATAGTCTTTCCAGTCCATACAAATCACCCCACAACATACATACATAACCTCTGACAATGTCAATACTAATACATATTCAATAGTATAACATTGAGTGCACGATAATGGCACCAGGCAGTTTTCTCTCACGTCCGCTAGAGGTCGCCGGTGACTCAAGTGTGGGTAGGGCTAGCAATCAGTGGTGATTGTTAATTAGTTTATCAATCAGAGGTGTCAATGTTTAGAGATGTGATATGATTAGGAATGTTAAAGATTGAGCTCGTCTTTAGAGGCTTGTTTATAGAAACCTAAGAGTTAGGATTTGATTTATATAAACCAAATTAATAAATAATATTGCTGGAAGGTTCTTAGCAAAGAGCAAGATGAAAAAGGTATACTACAGAAGTTTAGTTAAACAGATACATAAATATTTCTAGCCAATCTTTTTAATGCTGATATCATTCAGATTTTTTTGACAGAATATTTTATTATAGTGTCTCATATTTCTTATCTGTTAAGAAACGTTGAATGCCGTTTCTATATATATATACGGCATTCAATATACCAAAACTGTATTTTCGTGTCTTGTTGCCAATAAATCTCTCTGAAAACATATTTCAGTAACTTTTGCGGTACCACTAATAGGACTGTATTTATATGCAACATTGGTAATCTTTTAAAATACTTAAATAAAAGATTTTAAGTGAAAAATCTTTTCATTACCTTCTCCTTTTACTACAAAAACTCAAGCAAAATCATAGCGAAAGGCTAGTCTACTAACAATGTATGCAATTGCTTTTTTCCTTGATTTTTATTATACAATAAAAAGATTTCAATACGTCGATAACGAGATGAAACGAATCAATTTAATATTTTTATATTAACTTATTATTAAATCGAGAAACGCAATAGTAATAATCGAGACTTTTTCCGATTTCTCGAAATCAATGCTGAATCTTCAAAAGCATTCGTTTTTATCCTGCTGGGAGGTAGAATAAGGTTTTTGTCGATTTAAATGTCGCAAAAATATATCGTTTGATTCATTGTCCAATTTATTTTGGCCTTTTGTGTAAGGTTACTGAAGGATTTATTTTGAACAAAAAAACGTATTATGTAAATGTGTAGTCTATTGTATGATACAACATCAGCAAGTTTACCATTGACACTATAAAAGAAGAATTTGCTAAGATCAAAGCTGAAAAGAAGCCATTAACATTCTTAAAACTTCGATCAGAAATAATTAATTGCCTCTTGATGATTTTTCGGACTTTATCTACTATATAAATCAAGTATTCATCCTAATATGCTTATGACAATGATGTGAGTACTTATATTAACATACGGTGTGTTTATTTATATATAAGACAGGTGTTGTATAAATATTGTAAGAGGCAACAGTTGACTGAGGAAAATAGGTAGGTTACATAAGCGAAATAGATATTTACTTTGTCGGATTAGTATTTATTCCATCACTGACTTCTCCCTGCCTGTGAAACGGTCTTATACCAGTAAATTTATTAAATTATACTATGCCGATGAGGACATAAAGTTCTGGAGTGGTGGTCGCGTACCGGACGACATAGCTTTGGAGTCCTCCCACTAGATGGACCAATGAATTGGAACAGGCTGTGGAAATCCGCTGGTTGCGAGACGCACACGACTGATCGATGAGGCGATATTTGTTGGAGGCCTATGTCCAGCAGTGGATGTCTTTCGGTTGAAATGATAATGAGTCAAATGTCATGAATTTCTAAATCACAGATAGACATCGATATCCTTATCATATGGATTACACTTTATGTACATACCGTACCCTATAAGGTAAAGAAGCGTGAAGAATAGCTAATTATATTAACAAACAAGGTCCTAGCCTAGGGTAGGACGTTAATCATGTCAATAGGTCAACATAGCAACTTATAAAACTGTTTTGTGATTGACTGACAGTGTGACAGGAAACTTACAGGTAGTGAATACTAAAGATAGAAAAGTGACTTTATTTCACATTCTTTTCTGAAGATAAGTGGGCATTTTCTCCTTAGGGTGTAAATAAAATGTCCACTATGAGATGATTTTGCGAAACTGATTGATTGAATTGAGTGATTGTAAGTTTGAGTGCCCAGTGTGATTTCCTGTCAGAGAGCTCCGACTGAATTTCCTTTGTAAAAAGCCATAATTCGAGGTTTGGCTCTCGCCTATTTCCTCCTCCAGTATTGAACTAAATTAAAAGATATTCCATAAACTGGAAAAAGACGTGTTGTGCTTCTATGTTTTTTCTTTTTTAATTTATAGTTGTGAAATTTGTACACTAGGCCTGCCAATGTTGACAGAGCAATTTTGAGCATTTTTTGAGGGTTTTACTGCTTCTAAAGATAATTTATCATCAAAAATGGTTTATAGGTTTATTTTTCAGTATATGGAATATCTTTTAAATTGGTCCAATATTGGAGGAGAAAAAAGGCGAGAGCCAAACCTCAAATTATGACTTTTTACTTAGAATAATCAGTCGGACGTCTGCGACCGCATTTCCTCTTAATCCTAAAATTTATCTGACTGACGTTTAGTGTTCGTATGCAGATAAAATCGCTAACTAATATAATCTTATATACCTACCTACTTTAATAAGCTCATCGATAAACCGTTACGATATTAAAATATTCACTACTGTACCTGTTTATATCATAACGGTCCCTTGCCAATAATTTTTGTAGCCAAATAGTCTGTCACATTAACCTATAAACTTTGAACTACTTTAAAACCTAGTTATGTTATTATTTATTGAACAAATACCGTAGACATTTTAAATCAGGTTTTTTATAAGTTCAATCGTTTTCGTGTTTTTCGTGATTTCAGGTTTGGTCCCAAAGTAAAAGTTGTTCATAATGATGAATACAATGACCCCTTTTCAGGAGCTGTTTTGTTTCCGTTACACCCTGTATGTATTGTTGTTTTGTTAGGTTTTATTATGTTGTGTAAAAATGAAATATGACAACAAAATGTACCTGTCAATTCTATTTTTGACGCCGACACAGCTCTTTCAAGTCGACACGTTGAATCAATCAATCTATCAATTATTTGACTCGATGATTGATTGAGTGACCCGTTATATACCGCTTCGGTACACTCATCGGAACGGAACTAATTCTGAATTATGACGCTGTCTGAAGTGAATTGATAGAATTGAAACCTGTATATTTTGTAGTGTTTTAAAAAGGTGTGGGTTAGAGATGGCTTTAAACCTATAGAAATGGAATGCATGGATAAACGCCGATGAATGTCCAAATGAATGGAAATAAGGACAAGAAAATGATGAAGATACGATATATATTTGCAAACTATTACCTATTGACAAGGTAAAATTGTTTTTTTATTTTTTTACATTTGTAATCTCTAGATTTCGGAAATTCTTTTACTGATAAAGAGCTGAGTATAGCTCGTGTCTTAGGCTTTCTAACCAGAAGATAATGCACCCATAATGTGCCTGAACCCAAAACATAACTGTGAAAGAAAGCCAAGTTCTTGATAAAGGCTGCTGCTACTGAAGAACGTTATGCATGACAGGAGCAGTATGATTTAAAGAAATTTGAGAGAACTTGGTCTACAGTTAGATCTCACTTCTTCTATCAGCGAAGCCGTTATCAAGAACTTGCCTTTCTTTCAAATGTCTGTTTTTGGTGGATTATTATTTGCATAAATCTTTGATAAACTAACAAATTTCTCTTACCAAAATCTGTAACGGTTGAAGAATGAATTTGTTGATATATTCCATTGACATAGAAAACAAACAGATTGTCCTCCTACGCACTACTTAATTACTTTGGAATCTTACCAAATATAGAATCAATTAATAAGAGATTAATTCGTTTAGACTTGAGACGGTAATGATATCACTACCGTGTCATTGATTATATAATATTGACGTATCATATATTATTATATTGTTTTTATTCAATCGAATAAATTCAATACCTATCTACTGTCTTAAGGTTGCCCTAGTCGACGACACGAACTATTTTGTGCGCGGAGTTAAAATGCATGCTATCTCATCCGACAACACGTGCGAAAGAGATTGATGCTGTGATGAGCAGTGAGAAGCTAGTTCGCGTACGGATTAGCACTTTTGCAAGTTTGTAGGGAAATGGATGATGATTTAGGACGAAAACGAGCTTACGAAATTTTATAAACAGACTTTCGGGAGACTAGATATCATGAAAAAACGACTAAATGTATATTTTCAAAATAAAATTATTTGCATTGTTGAATTACTAATCTATCCCTGTATGGTGGCTGTTTTGCAATTTTCCTTCTTCTTATGGTATTTATTACCGCCCAAAGATACGTTAAAATTTGTGTTGAAATATGGAACTATCGACGCTCATAACTTACACGGCATACTTACCTACAATTTACATACCTACTAATTGATTTTTTTAGCACTGTATCTTTTTCCAGGCATCAAATTTATATTCTTTATTGTACACAAAACTTACATATATAAACACAGTAGCTTAAGTAGAAAGGCGAGCTTAACCCATAATTGGGTTCTCTTACAGCAAACCTCAGTGTCTTATAGAGATCAGTGACATCATATCATAAGGTACCTATCACTAATAAACTTGTCAAAAATAAATATATCTGCAGATATTATTTTTAATTTTCTTGTCAAATTTTATGAGGAGCGGTAGGCAGTCAATTTATTACCAAACTTGCCGAACGAATTCTATTCGATAAAGTTTAGATACTGGCTCAGTTTTCATTTAATATCTCACGGTGAGAAGGTGTTACAAAAAGCCTATTATACAATTTTTATGCCTCAATAGTTTTTTGTTGTACCGGCAAATATTGATTTTCATTTTTGTTCAAGCATGAGTTTAGTGAGATAATATAAACTGAGTACATAAATAAGTAATTGTAAATTAATGTAAATGTTACACAAGTAAGATACTTTGTTTTGTGTTAGTTTACACTTTCTTTCTTTTTGTTTGTTGGAGGTTAAACCTCTAGAAGCGAAGACCCTGTAGGGTTCCTGGGAGATGGGTAACAGGAGCGTACCCGCAGGCAAAACTAGTCATTTAAAAATAAACCATCATCTTTCTGCCTTGGCTATGTCCCATGTTACTTAGGGTCGGCGCTACACGTTTTCTTCTTCCTGTCCCCGTCACGCTATCACTGACTCCCTTTTCTTTCATATCACTCCTCACACAGTCCATCCATCTCTTCTTTGGCTTTCTTCTCCCTCTTCATCTCTATCTTCATTTAAGTAACTTGATTGATTTTGAATTCATCTTAAGGGCCTACATCCGCTTTAGTGCCGCAAAACGGTAACTTTCTAAAGCATACTCCTTAGTAACGGCTAGGTTAAAAGGTTTGAAAAAAATATTTATTTTTGATTGTTTCATGTACATTATTTTTTAAACATGGTTTTTTCGTATAACAAACAGTTTTGCTTTAAGAAAATTACTAGCAACACGATATTTTTCGCAACTTTTGGGTACTCCTCCAAAACGACTTGAATGTTTCAAAATATTTTTACACAGAAAAATTGATGGCTGGAATTTCTTCATAACTGAAATAGCATATGTAAATCATATAATATTCTGCAAACAAAACTGTTTCAAAGGAGGTTCAATATTGATATTTTGGCTCCGAGCGGGCGCACGGCCAGTACTGTGTTAACATTGAGGCGTATATATCGCCTTAATCTCACTGATAAACTATTAGTTCGTACCTATACGTAATCCAATAATAATAAATACATAATAGCTCTCTGATGCACACGTCAGAGAGATCGTTATTTGCCGAGGTCGACAACATTTTAATAAATTCTAATTGTATTATTATATATTCCTGATTCTTTGTTTTCTTTGTTTAAACAATGCAGTGAATGTCATGATTTCCTATACCTCTATATTTAATAGATCGCCAAACTAACCGAAGGTTCATTCCCTTATAAAAAGTGTTCTCCGCTACTTATTATAAGTAGGTATCAGCAAGACTAACCCCCGGTTTCCATAGACGTGTCTTAAATAAACGCAAGTCAAGTGATACAATTGGCTGTAGAAAATTAATTCAACTTATAACAGTAACTAATGCGTGTTTGATAATAATGTGTCGCATTAATTTCGTGATAATTTACTAAATAAAAATTATGCTTGGTTTGCTGATGCCAACATATAGAAAAATTAAAATTCTACTAATATTATTATAACTATGAAAGTTTGTTTGCTTGTGTTTCAATCACCCAAAAAACTGCTGAACGGATTTGGATGAAATTTTGCACTCATATAGTTCATTGCCTGGATTAACACGTAGGATACTTAATATCCTGATAAACTCGGTATAATGTGCCCTTAGGATAAAAAAAAAACACTTTACACGGGGTCAAAGCCGCGGTCAGAAGCTAAAGTATCATATTACATTTTAAAAGCCATAAATCTTTAAAAGTTTTGCTGTTGCAAAATATCTCCTGAAACATTTTGAAAATAATTGTCAACATCAGAAAATAAACACCACATTCGATAGAAATCTTATCTATTAAAGATATTTCCGGACGTAGATCTTCAAAAGAATTCGTCACATTCCTTGTTTATCTTTGAAATTTCGAAACTAGTACAGAAATGAGTAACACAATATTGATCGATAGTATATTTGAAAGTGAAGCATTTCTGATCCATCATCTGTATTTTTGGTTGATAACATTCGGAAGTGAGGAAATTCTGATGATCTATATTTTTATCTATGTTGTGACAAAATATGATATTCTATATTAGCCACAGTGGATCTTTGTGTCTCAGAAGTTGGCTGCAAGAGCCTGCGCAGTTGCTATTTTTGTGTCAATGTTGAAATAGAAGATTATAGTTGTATAACTGCCTCTTTCAGTCGCATACGTTTGTCGCATCGTCCTATCTCGCTTAATGTATGCAGTATACTCGATGACAAACTGTTTCTTGCGCAATGGTTTGCAGAGCCGAGTTATTCAGTTAATTTTTCAAACCTTTATACAGAATAATTTAACTTAAAATGCAGAGTGGTATGAGGATCACCATTATCATCATCATTTCAGCTAAAAAACGTCCACTGCTGGACAAGACAAAGTCCTCCCCCAACTGTCCTCATATCGATCGCTGCTGTGCGTCTTGCAGTACCTACGCGGTCGCCACTGCCACTTAAATTATGCAATTCTTTGGGCTATGTCCCAACGTATAATAAAAAAATCATAATTTCATATAGTTTTTTCATTTTTGAAATTGTTTCCTTTTTTATCAATTTTAAATTTTGTTATTTATTTTTTTTTCTTAATTTTTTATGTTTAAATTAAGTGTAAAGCATTATTTGTTTTGTGGTATAATATCGTCTTGGAATACTGTAAGATTTTGTACTTATTCGTGGCTAAATAATAACAGCCGCTCGGGTCGATCTTCAAGATTAAACAACGCTTGACGAGGTCGGTCCGTGGATGGGTGACCATTTCAACATACCGAGTTTCCTCCGTGCCTCAGAAAGCACATTGAGCCGTTGGTTCCGGCTGTCATTTGAACATCTTTGACAGTCGTTACGGGTAGTCAGAAGATTGAGGTCTGACACCAGTCTTGCCAAGGGGTACCGTGTTACCCAGTTACTGGGTTGTGGAGGTCAGATAGGCAGTCGCTCCACGTAAAACACTAGTGCTCAGCTGAATCCGGTAAGACTGGAAGCCGACCCCAATATAGTTGGGAAAAGGCTAGGCAGATTGATTTTGGTGTAAAAAAATAATAGTAGTATCTAGTATTTAGCCAACAATTTGAAATAGTAAATAGCGGCTGGTTTTTATTTTGTTGATACATTTAACTTATCGGCAAGTTGGCAACACTGCTGATACCAAAACGGAACTATCTTGTAGATAAACAAACATGTATGAGGACTTAGCCAAGAATGCCGCTATTTCTAATGAATATACCTTAATTCAACTTTAACTTTAACTGCAACGCAATAAAGTTCAAATCACTCTGTTTATACAATAGCCAGCAAATATTAATAACTTATTTTGAGCTCTAGTTACAAAAGTATAGAGTTCAGTTTCCTTTAATTAAGAATAATGTTGAAAACAAAGTTGTGAGCTATGCTAATGGGTACAAAAACTTCAGGAATGATATCACAGATGAATCTTCACGCTCGCTCTTACCGTTTATGCTATAAGCAGAGTTTATGGCTATCAATACCTGTATCGTGACCGCTCTATGTTTACCCGTATACCATACAGGTAGTCGAGAGTTAATTTTATGGACTTCTTAGTGCAGTTCCATCGAGAAGTATTACCGACTAGGTAATACTTCTCGATGGGACTACACTCCTTCCCTACTTCCAAACTAGTAAACTATTATATTGAAATTTCTGTCTAACCTTATAGATTTCATTGTAATGAAATACTCGTTAATAGCTAGTTAATAGCTCTAAAGGCAGGTAAGCGCTGCCCGAGGTCTGCCGCAGTTTTATGTTTTTTCGATACCGAAGAAACATAAAAATAATCTTACAAAGCCCGTAAAGCATATAGTTATGATCACAGTTTCAGCGATTTGCCTATACTTAGTCCTAGAAATTTGATGACAGACATTAAATTAAGAGTCATAGAAAACACCGGCAGGACACAATCGTTTCAGTAGTTTTTAATTTGCATCATTTCCAAATTAATCTGCCTAGCCATTTCCCAACCATCTTGAGTCGGCTTCCTGTCTTACTCGATGTAGCTAAGTACCAGTTTTTACACGGAGTGACCACCTATCTTACCTCCACAACCCAGTAACTGGATAAAACGGTATCTACTGGCAAGACTGGTGTGTCAGAATTCGATAATTAATTACTACCTTAATTGACACTAAAGCCTAACAAACACTATTTATTAGACAGTGTAAAGCACAAACACAGCGCGCGTGGCATCGATTGGGTGCGCATGCGCCGGTCGTTGACAGCGCAGGCGCGCCGTGTGCCTTTTTATTTAGTAACCTTCGATAAAGCTCTGTTTGTTGGCTAATAGTTAGCTAGGTGAATTAAACTGAGTATAGTGACGTATTTAGGAAGAGTTGCACCTAGTACCCCCAATTTCGCCAAATCCTATAGAATGGGGGATGAGCCTGTGGTCGTCAACCGGGCACAAATAGGCTCCAGGTTACTACTGGAAAATTCCAGACGAAATAATCCAACAACGCTTTGCCCGTACTGTGAAGCCAAACCAAGACCTCATGCGCGTGCGTTATCTTTCTAAACTTACTGTAAACAAATACTTGCAAAATTTACATCATTCTCACATATATGTATTTAAAACTATTTGAGTTTTGATACATAATCTGGAATTTTATTTATATAAATGCGGTTACGTGTTTGTTTGCCACTTCAAAGTTTAGTCACCTCGCAAAAAATCAAAATACTTAACCAAACATACCTTAGAGTTCCTTCCTCCATTTAAAACGCAGTATATTCGAAGCACTAACGAAGTCTAAACAAAAAATAAACACTAATGGTTCTATAAAGAACTTAAATAACCTACTCGTTACACTCTAAAGATCTAGAGTTGCCACAAAAAATTATATTGTATGGTCCTACAAAAAGTTCTGAACGCTTTTTCTAGTTCTGTTTTGTGTGTTACTCCGTGGTGGTGTGTCCAGTCGGTTTGGTACTAATTTAATGGTATTGTGCACTTTTTTATTTGATTTGTGGAGTATACTGAACTCCTAAATGTCAATGTTTGGGTCTACTAAACAGAGCCAAATGTCATTCTATCAACGAAAGAGTGGCGATAGCGTTTGGGAAAATTAAAAAAAAAAATGGGAATGTCAAATGCTACGGATATTATGCTTCGGATTGAGATGGCGCTAGTTGCCGCGTAAACATCAGCTCCGTATTATTTATGTTTTTAAAAATAGTCTTTATAAGTTATTACGTAATCTAAACAGTTCAACAGTTAAAGTGAACTTCAATAACTAAGTGACAGTGTTATCCAGTGCTAATATATGGATATTAAAAAGTTTTAAGCATTTCAAGTAAACAAGTGCTGACACTTTTGGCAAAGACATCAACTTTGTCATTGCTGTGATTACTTCATCAAAACAACAAAATAACTAACATTTTATCTCCAAATACAGTGTTTTCTCAGACTATTAACAGTGTAAAGTACCGAAAAGTGATAAAAAAGTGTATCGAAATTTTACAAATTGATAACCGTCAATGGAAAAAAATATTCGAATTTTAACGACATACCCGATTCTAAATTTATAAATATAACCAAGCGAAGTATAATTTGGTCAAACGAAATAGTTATCAGCTGGTCTAGTCGGCCAAGAGACTGGTAGGCAACCCATGCGCATAGCGACCGGGAGTTCAAACCCCAGTGAAGACAAAGTCTTTTCTAAAGTTTTTTTAAGTAAATAATTTGAAGATACAATGAATTTCTTCGAAAACATAACGTTTAGAAAAACACGCACACTATCTGAAACAGCAATGTCGTCTGATAATAGTATGAACCATTCAAACCTAGATGGCACCACTAGTAGCTTACCAAACACATCGGTAGATGAAAACTTCACTCAAGTCCAAGAATATAAACAACAAATTGAACAACTGACTTTGCAACTGAACTCTGCACATGATGAAATCAATAATTTATCTATCGAAAATAGTGAACTTAAAAAAGCTTTAAATGATATAATGTCCAAACATGAAATTCTAAAAAAAGCATCAAGAGAGTTAACTATGGAAACTGACAATCCTTGCAAAAGTCTTAAAATCGCGACCCCACGTAACAAGTCTAAAAAGAAAACAAAGTCAGTCTTAAAAGAAATTCACCCACCAAAAGAAGTAAACAAAGAACAAATCACATCGTCGCCTCACAGTGATGTTTGGATACCTGACACAACTGAAAGCAGCCAATCCTTAAAAATAAATAAATTATGCATTGTCAGTGCTAACAAAACGAATAAGATCTTACCTATTGCTGAAGAAACTTTTAACAACTCACAGATATGTCACTATCTATTTCCAAACAGCGGAATTATGCAGCTTTTTAGTGATTTACATACTAAATTAGTGGATTTTACAAAAAATGACTTCTGTGTCATAATGATCGGAGAAGAGGATTTTCAAAAATCTATGAACTATTTAAACTTAATTTTAGAGATAAGATCATCTTTAAGAAAAATTCAACACACAAATATAATTATTTGCTTACCAACATTTAAATTCTTTACATCTTCCGTAATGTTTAATTCCCGTATTGAGATGTTTAGTAATCTACTTTATTTGGACATTCATACATACAACTATGCTACGCTACTAGACTCTAATCTTAATTTATCCTATGATGCCAGATTACTGGAAGACTTAATAATCATGGTATGAGAACTGTAATGAGTAATATACTAATGCTAACTACCATTGTCCGAGAAGAATCTTGTATGTATATCGAATCAGAATTTAACCTTAATAATGACCCCATTGTAAACACAAACTCTGATTTTTTTTCGTGTCTGATCACTTTTATATAATGCACCAAAACATAGCTGGTCTTTTAAATAAATCAGATATATTAACAGTTCACATTCAAGAACTACTATCCAAACAAATGAACATTGATGTCTTATGTATAACAGAGCATTTTATAATGTCTGGACAAGAGAAACTGTTACGCATTCCAAATTATAAATTAGCAGCATGTTACTCTAGAAATAACATAAAGCGCGGAGGAGCGTGCATATTGATAAAACAAGGGCTTGAATACAAGGAACTACCAGACATAATGAGATACTCTGTAACAGGTATAATTGAATGTTGTGCCATAAAACTTGTTAAACAAAATTTCATCGTTCTATGTATATATAGACCTCCTAAAATGTGTAACCTAAGCAAATTTTATGAAAATTTAGACAGTATTTTAAAAATTATATGTACTAAAAATGGCTCTAAAATAGTATTGTGTGGTGATTTCAACATAAATACAATGTTGAGAAATAGATTTACATTGGAACTCGAATGTTTTCTCCTGAGCTATAACCTAAAATTAGAAATAAATGTTCCCACCAGGCTTAACAGTAACACTTGTTTAGATAATTTTGCTCACAATTACAGACAAAAATGTAAATGGGAAGTAATAGACTTAGCATTGTCTGATCACACAGCGCAAATTCTCAAAATCAAAGTTAATAAATCATTTCAGATACAATCTTGGCGTAAAAGTACACGAGATATTTCGGGTGAGAATCTACTCAAATTTAAAAACCATCTGCTATCATTAACTTTTTCAGAGGTATATAATAGCGAGGATCCAAACTTAGCATATGATATGTTCTTGGATTTGTTTCTTTCACTATACAATCTGTGCTTCCCCATAAAATACACAACTGTTAAATTTGGAAAATCAATTAAATGGATATCACGGGGTATTCGTATATGCAGTAAAAGACAGCGCTTCCTACTGTGGCAGCAACGAATAAAACCCACAGAGGAAAATAAACAAAAATTTCGTAATTATTCCAAAAAATTTAAAAAAATCGTCAAATTAACTCAAAAAGCTCAAAACAACCACTTACTTTTAAACTCGGAAAACAAATCAAAGACAGCCTGGCATATAATAAACAACAATAATAATATTAATGAACCCATCTCTAAGATAAATAATCATGGTGTCATAATAACTAACCCTAAAGATATAGCTGAATCATTTAATGATTTTTTCGTCGATCAAGTCTCGGATTCACCGAAATCTGCATCTCATCGTGTAAAGGACATACATCATAATCCAAATTCGTTTTTCATGTCCCCAGTTGTACCACAAGACGTATCAAGGGTAATAAGATCATTGAAAAATAAAAAGAGCTTTGGTTACGACGGCATTTCCACTAAAGTCATAAAGTTCGTTTCTAATGTGATTTCTGGTCCTTTAAGTCATATTATTAATGCAAGTATATCTTCCGGGGTATTTCCTAAGAGTCTCAAAACAGTAATTGTAAAACCTCTTCATAAAAAAAACAATAAAGAAAATATGTCAAATTACAGACCCATTGCTCTTATTCCTGTGTTCTCTAAAGTAATAGAAAAAATTATATATGAACAAATTTACAATTATTTGACAAAATTTAACCTACTTTGTGACGAACAAAAAGGTTTCCGTAAAGATAAAAACATCAATATGGCTATATTCGATTTATTAAAAACTATAATGGTGAACGTAGATAACAAAACACCAGTTTGCGCCATTTTCACGGATATGACAAAGGCCTTTGACTACGTAGATCATGAGACACTTATAAACAAACTTCAAGCTTACGGAATTCGAGGAAATGCATTAAATTTAATTAAATCCTATCTTACTGGTCGTATGCAGTATACTGAAATTTCTGATATTTGTTTGAATACAAAACGTGAAATAAAATTCAGATCTTCTTATAGAAACATTAAATATGGCGTCCCTCAAGGAAGCGTTCTCGGTCCGCCTTTATTCTTAATTTATATCAACGACCTTCCACTTCAAATAGACCATCCAATCATATTGTTTGCTGATGACAGTACAGCACTAGTTAAATGCACAATTAAAGAAAACTATGAAAATGATATTAACAACACTCTTAAATCTATAGTAAACTGGCTTGATTACAATAATTTAAAAATAAATATACAAAAAACTAATATCATGCATTTCTACCAACGAATTAATCCCAAAGACTTAAACGTCAATTATAATGGTCATAAGATTGAAAATGTTAAGGTAGCTAAATTTTTGGGAATATTAATTGACAATCAATTAACATGGAAATCTCAAGCTGAATATATTTGTAAAAAGTTAAGTACTTTCGCCTATATGTTATACAACCTATCTAAAAAAGTTAATACCAATACAGTCCTTGTTGCTTACCATGGCCTCGTTATTTCAACGTTGAGGTTTGGCATCATATTCTGGGGTAATAGTAGTGAAAGAGAAAACATTTTCAAGGCCCAAAAACGATGTGTTAGGTCAATTTTTAACTTACATGTTACGGACAGCTGTGTTCCTATTTTCAAATTACATAAATTACTAACCTTCCCATGTCTGTACATTCTAGAAATAGCCATTTTTGTAAAAAGCAACCCGCATCTGTTTCCATCGTTACGTGAGATACGAAAGAGGACAAATTGTATGAGATCTCAGTATCAAAATTTATTGCACACAGGTAGCTATAACACCACACTGTTAAAAAAAAGCGTTATGTGTATGGCGCCAAAGATATACAATAAGTTACCTGAAGTTATAAAAGAACAACCATTTAGAATATTCAAAAAGCGACTAACTGACTTATTGTTGCAAAAATGTTACTATTCTATATCCGATTTTTTGAATGATGACTTGTGATAGTATATAGGAACATATTTTCGTTTTTTTCTACGCTGATAACCTGCTATGTCATATGTATGTACCGGTGTCTACCCATAAATGTTTGCATGCCGAAAGGCAAGATGTACAAGGATTCTTGAACTTTTGTTAACATCTTATTGTAATACCTACATTCTATACAAATAAAAAACTTCTTATTCTTATTCTTATCGAAATTTCACGTGATCAATCACATTTTGAGATTTCAACCATAGCCATCGCTGAAATCGAATGACAATTGTCTAGAGCCTTTGGTCTAAAATAAAGTAGGAAATATTGAATATTCGCACCTCTGACTAAGCCTTCGGGAAATACTGGCGTGAATTATTTCATGTGTTATAAGATACCCTAATGATTATTTTTCTCTACATCACAACCTCCCATTTTCATAGATACTAGAACGTGTTGCCCAACTTCTCACAGGACATGGTAACTTTAAAAGTAAATTATTTTCCTTCAAGCTTGTTTCCTCGCCTTTATGTCAGTGTTCTATTTCTGACTGCGAATGTGTAATCAATCTACACATCAATGTTATGAGAGTGTATTCTTTGGCAGATTGAACACAATATTATATTGGATAATGTACAGGCTGCATCTAGAGCTCTTTACTATAAACTAGAAGAAACTTCCGTGCGTTCAAGCATTTTTGCCATACCTATTATGATGATATTTTGCCGTGGTGCTAGGCAACTGGGCTTATCCCAGTTGTAAACGATCCTTTGTGCCTATTGGCATTGTTTGTTCTGTCTCTTGCTTGATATGGAAGCAACTGTTTTTTTTTCTCCTATTCCTCCGTTATTCTTTTCTGATTAATTTCGTTGCAGGATTCAAGACAGTTAAATTCATTCGCCGGGGCTTCGGCGAGCTTCATTGCCTCGGCGCTTTTCTGGTTGTCGCCACTGTTGTTTCTGGCTTAAAGGAGTTGCAGTGGCTTGGGAATAGTGCGGTGGGTTTGTCCCAAAAAAATAAAAAATACTCCAGAACAGCCAACATAATCTAAGCGGACTAAAACTCTGCACACAGAATCCGTCCAGTAACACATATAATCTAAGAAATAACTAGGCACCAGTCGCATTCACTAAGTTCTAAGCCCCGTTACCTTTCCTGTCCTAGCCCGAGTGCTTCTTACCTATATGCCTAGCTACCTAGGCTACCTAGCTATGCGGCTACGGCTAGCCGGACAACTGACAGTTATCTTTACGCCTATTTCCTTAATGGGAAGATGAGGGGATATTGTGAAGGCAGAACTTTTTTTGACTTGATTGGACAATTTCGGTTGTGGGTTTAAATCTTGGCTGTAGAAAAATTTAATGAGTACCAGGAAAGAATGATGGAACTTAGGTAGTTAGCTTTATTTCCTCAAATAGCTTTTTAAATAATACGATGACGATGGTATATTAGGCTAGATACAGGATCGACCAAAGTTCTGCGATTGTGTCTTATTTTGAACCAGTGTTTTGGGGTTTGGGGGCAATTTGATAGGTTAATGAAGAGTGATAGAACTGTGCAAGTAGCCTTTTCTCTACTATGTAAATTTGAAATAAATAAGTAAGGATAGCTATGGAGTCAAAGTTGCTTTTAAACTTATTGTCACGTTAAGATCTATGCCGTTTCTATCACCGTTTTTAAAAGGAAAAGTGCCTAGAACACAGGTAGTATTGCTACACTGAATGGCATTGCTGAATCTATGGCAAAGAAAAGACCAGCCCCTCTGATTACGCGAAATATTTTGTAGGCGATGTATTTGAAAACTTAGTGTATGAACAGTCAAACTTACAAAGTTTCTTAGTTCTATAGGCGGATATTAGCGTTATTTTTGTTGACTCTAAACTAAATTCAATTACGTTAATCGTGCCCAAGGAAAAAGAGCGAATTTAAAAACTTACTTAAGTATTTTAACCTTGAATTAGATAAGGTTTTGTCGTGCGATACACAAGTTTACGTAAAATAAAATCAATTCTACCTACGTGCGTGCAAACAGTGAATTGACACATTTTTGAATATTTTTAGGTTGCTAAGCAGTTTTGTAACGATTGAAAGTCGATGCTCAAGGAAACTTTTAATTTTAGTTCGATTTACATAAATATCACGTTACTAATTGATAATAGTTCAATGTCAAGTGTTGTTACACTGATAGTACGGTAGCCGGCTCCAAAAACATCTCGGCAAAAAGGGGTTTTATAGACCCATCTCACACAAAATGTGAGTGCGATGCTCCTGTCCAGAGCATTACCCAGTTATGCAAGTGCTCAAAGAGGCATATACACCTGCTTTTAGAGGACGCCACTGTTGCCGCTATAAACATGGCCACCTAATGAGCCCAAACTGTTTATTTATAACCATCGAAGATGAGAAGATAGGCGGCGTGTCAGTTTGACAGTGGTTGAGTTGCCGACAACATAATTTAACTGATCATACAACTGCAATAAATACTCACCAACATATTTTTACTTTCCCAAACAAAATACCTGTTATCAATATCACCTAAAACTCACTCTGACACCAATATCCATAAACGTTTCAGTGACGAACAAAAACGAACGAGTGAACGAAACTTTCGCTCCCTCCACCAATACGAATTCTTCACTCAATTCGCCATACACGTCTAGTTTTGTTAGACTTAATCGCTACATATGCGGTTATGAGCGAACATTGGATGGTGAACTTGCTTATCTGTCGTGCGATGGTGGCCTGGTAGCTTCATTGCGTGGTGGGGTTGTGCTTTCACAGGTATTTGTAATCGTGTCAGGTTTTTTTACGTAATAATTTTGACTTGTTATTTTTTGTGATATTTTCATGGGTTTAGCTCAATAATATCGTTTATCATCTGTTATTATAATAATGTATTGACTTCCAACCTTGTGCTTTCCTGTTCTACGCAAGTCTAATAACGTCTTACGCGTAGTCCCTGGACCCTTACCCAGGTAAGTAGTAGGTAGATTATGAATCTCCCCTTTCTTTTATTTTCCCTGGTCCCATTATTTGGGGTCTGTTCTCCTCATTTTCTTGCATCAAGTTGTTCTGTCCTGGGTTGTCTGCTTGATGTCTCTTTCTAAAATTGAACCAACGGCGTCAACGGCGGGCACTAGCTCTCTTTTATACTGTTGTGTCGCAGAGAAATTTGTACCACATGGTCCTCACTATGTCTCTTTAGAATATGAATAAGAATCTTACTAATTTTATAAATGCGAAAGTTTAGATGGATGTGTGTATGTTTGTTACTCAATCACGCGAGAACGACTGAACGGATTTGGATGAAACTTGGCACAGAGATAGATTATATTCATTTTATCCTGACAATATTTTCCCTCGGGATAATTTTCGACTATCACGCGGGCGAAGCTGCTGGCAGAAGCTAGTATATAATAAACATAATTATGCTTTTATTTAACTTTATATAATGCGTTTGTATGTTATGTTGCAATGCAAACCAAAGAACCAAAAAGCATCAAATAATTCTTTAAAGTGTTAAACCCGTCTCTGGCAGAAAATGGCCACAACTCTGTCTACACCAAACATGATATTAACCATCACTCTGAGGGATAGTTAACAAAATAATTACATACCAAAAATAATAGCTAAGTGTGAAGATCAATGGTCTATGGTCGGAGCGTTGACCTCAGCAGCCATAGACAAGCTGTTAGCGCCTTAGGCCGTAGTGATGTACAATTAGTGGCTTAGTCGATTTTGATATGAAGATTATACGGTTTTATTCGATTAATGTTTGATTGAAGAGATTAGTTTTTATTTACAGTTTTGCTATATTTTTTTAAACTTATATAAGTAATAAAGAAAACAATTGATACTGTTAAAGTGAATAAAATATTTATTATGAATCAGATTTTAATTTGATTGGTTATTCTTACCAAAAAAACTAACAATTTCAAACTGTTGGTTTTTATTTGTAAACAGTAATGCAAGATCTTACTTACATGAATAAAACTGCCTTTAGTAGAAACGTCCTTCTACAATTATAATGCATTACGTTTTTTAAAGACAAATTTTGTAGAATAACAAAACACATCCTGGTTTCATGTTTACTTTATAGAAAAAGTTATAAACCGCACAAAAGTTTGCCGTTTTTTTGTCGTCTTCTATTTTAAGCCCTTCTTTATGGTTGCGGGTACCGGGTGGTGACCGATGACCACAAGAAAACGGCAACGGCAAAATGATTTATATCTACATGTTCACGGTTTATTTCTAAAGAAAATACATTTCTTACCTATTTTATTTGTAAATGATTGTTTGTAATAATAACAATATTAGCAGTAAGGTTGTTGCTATTCAAAGCAAAAATAGGTGCATCAAACAATAAACTTAGGCCTTTACTGCTGATTATGTTGTTTTTTTAGTTAAGTTTGCTCTTGACTCTAGTCTAGGTACCGACAAAGTCGTTGATGGAGTGAGCATACCCAGAAGAAGCGTGATCACTCTAACTTTGAAGAGATTCGGAATGAACAGATAGTTTAAAAACATGATTGAAAAAATGCAGGTAAACTAATAAACCTGTGTATTTATCATGCAGTATGTCACAAATAGATAAAGAAAACAATGATGAATTGCGAAAGCTTCCCTTACTTACAAATGGATTGCAATCTTTGCATCGTATCATCATAAATAAGAAAACTAAACGAAATCTTGAATCTATTTGGTTACTTCCAATTTTCCACGGATTAACCTTAATAAAGCTAATCTCAATGAAATAGCCAATTTGCCTTTTCCGTCACTAACTTAGTCGATTAGCCTAAATCGAATAATAATTCCATCCCTAGAACCTTGAAGGTCTTTTTGCACATTTTGGAAATACCCTTTAAGCAATTAAAAAAAAAACGGAATAGTTCAACTTGATGATTCAGCTCTTTATTTTTTAATTAATCTGTGAAAATAAATAAATGTAATGTCAACTCCACAATTGTCATTGACGCGTCGCAATTGTCTGTGGTGGCCTTTAGCGAATTAGGGATCCCGTAATTATGTAATTATGCCGTAATTATGACCGAATGTCCTGCTGTGCTCCAGTTCTACCACAGGAGCACAGCATGATGCTATTCTTGATGCTGATGGCTGATGACGATGAAAAATCATTACCTTCAAAGACCTTTATTCCTTTTAATGCTACTAAGAAATCTTAACGTAACTTTACGATACTAGATCTCAATTTGGTTACGGTTTACCTGTATATGGATTTTCTGCAATTCCCTTCATAGCGTGCCTAAGTATGTTATATGCTAATAGTTCCTTATCTCCGGTCGTCGACCTCGCGATAAGGCAACCACTTAGCGGGCGGCAGTCTACTGTCGAACCGAATTGAATTTTAATCAAATAGATAAGGGCTTGTGCCCAAGCAGCAAGTTGTTTCGAAGATTACCATACTTAAAAACTTTATCTCTTTTATAATTTTAGTTTAGATTTGTACAACAAATACAAAAACAACTCGAGCAGGCTTTCTTTGCTTGTTGTTTTCTAGATATGCAATTATAATAAAACTAGCTTTTACCCGCGGCTTCGCTTGCAGTGAAGCCAAAAAAAAATATTTTTAATAAAAAAAAGTATCCTATGCTACTTCTAATACCTCCAAGAATATATGTACAAAGTTTCATGATGATCGGTTCAGTAGTTTTTGCGTGAAAGCGTAACAAACAAACTTACATTCACATTTATAATATTAGTAAGTATCTGACTAGCCGTACTTGGGTATAAGCTAATACTAAGTCTAGCAATTTCCGAGAAAACCGTAAACATACAGCAAACACACCTTCCGTGTAAATAATAAAACATATAAAAACAAGTAAACAGTTAAACACAAACGAATTTCACAAGTAGTTATCATAAAATTATCTACAGTAGTTATCATAAAATTATCAATTAAACTTTATAACCATATACTTACAGATTACAAATGCCAGTATCAAATAAATGTGCATAAGTTTTGAGCAAACAAATAAACATGACTGCCTCCAAAGAGTATGTAACACTACGTTTACTGCCTCGTTGGTCTAGCGTAGGTTTGCCATCCGTCCGTGTTTGCCCGGATTTGTCCTAGTTTAGAAGGCGTCCGGGGAGCGTCCGGGCGAGGTTTTATTTGGAGTCCGGGTTTTAAAGTCTTCAAATAGCCACCGGTCGACACGCCGTCCCGGCAGGGGCACTAAAAGTGTATATTTTTTTTTTAAATTGAAATTAATGAAAAATGTAGAACTGCTAATAGTTCCTTAAAACTTTAAGAAAAAATTGTATAAAAATAAATATAAAGTTAATTTATAACGATTCCAACTATTATTTTATTCTACTGAGTAACTTAGAAAAAACACTCTGTTCAAATTTCCGGGTTGTAAGCTGCAAAAGCCGGGGTTTTCACGCTTCTTGTCTTGGTTGGCTGATTTTAGTGATAGCAACCCTAGTCTAGCGGTAACAAGCGCTACTGAACGTGAGGTTCTGTGTTCGATTCCCAGGACAGGCAAAGTGATATTGGAATTTTCCATCTGGAAAATCTCAGTAGCCGCTCAGAGGCTGGATTTATTTCCGGTTGATGACAATAGGCTCGTTCTCTATTTCATGGGATTTAAACATTAATGTGGGCGTACTATAAGTGGACCACTGCCTAATCTTTCAGAAATACAGGCGTTATGTTATGATGATAAAATAAACATGAAAACTAATGATTTAATTTTCTTTTTGTTGCAGATCGCCGAACAAGACGACCGTTTTACATTGAAAGGTAAATATTATCCAATGAGGGTATTCTGAAATCATGTACACTAGGTGGCATCACTGAGACGTGAGGTCCAAGCTGCTGTCAAATGCTTATTTATTGACATTATTTAAATTGACGTCAACGTCATGTTGATGACTTATTTTACGTTTTCCAAGTAGAAGACCTCTCGCTAAAGTGGCGCCATCTGGTAGCGTAAATTTTCTTGAAAACCCTCATTATTAAATGGTTGTAGACTACTGCGGAAGAAAGGGTCATATCGACAACTTATTTTTAATCTATACTAATATTATAAAGTTGAAGAGTTTGTTTGTTTGTTTGAACGCGCTAATCTCAGAAACTACTGGTTGGAATTAAAAAATTCTTTTTGTGTTGGATAGTCCATTTATGAAGGAAGGTTATAGGCTATATAACCTCACGCTACAACCAATAGGAGCGGAGCATAAATGAAAAATGTTGCAAAAACGGGAATAATTATTTCCTTTTGAGAGCTTCCGTTGCGTGCGCTGCGTAAGCGGTTAAAGTTACGCAACAATCATGCATGTAGTGAAGGTACGGTAGGGCAGGTAGGGTAAATGGGTAGGTAGGTAGCCAGTTGACGGGAGCGAAGCCGCGTGGGACAGCTAGTACTTTATAAATATACTAGCGACCCGCCCTGGCTTCGCCCGTGACAAATTATAGACAAAAACCGTCCTCGTTTCGCACTCTTTCTATTGGTGAAAACTTCATGAAACTCCGTTCAGAGGCCTTAGTGCGAATTTTTACTCACGCTCAATCGCTTTAACGTAAACGTCAAATTGTTTTGAAACTGGATAAGTGCCGGCTGCTGAGGGAAAGGAGAACCCCCTTTTTTTGGATACATTTCACATAAGAGATAGTTTACGTTATCACGAGTGAGGAAGTTAAAAAACTCGGAATAAGCACACAGTAGGTATTAAGTTTATCGCGTACAAACGCGGCGGGAAACTTTATTTTATTATATGTAGTATAGTGTTTTCAATCAATCTGCCTAGCCTTTTACCAACTATATTGGGGTCGGCTTTCAGTCTTACCGGATTCAGCTGAGCACTAGTGTTTTACGTCGAGCGACTGCCTATCTGACCTCCACAACCCAGTAACTGGGTAACACGGTACCCCTTGGCAAGACTGGTGTCAGATCTCAAGCTTCTGACTACCCGTAACGACTGTCAAAGATCTTCAAATGACAGCCGGGACCAACGGCTTAACGTGCTTTCCGAGGCACGGAGGAAACTCGGTATGTTGAAAATGGTCACCCATCTACGGACCGGCCTCGTCAAGCGTTGCTTAACCTTGAAGATCGAACCGTGCGGCTGTTATTATTTAGCTACGAGCTCCTCATGTAGTATAGTGTTTTATAGTATTTATATTGGTATGTATTATAATCAATATATATGTTTGTGTATTTTAAGCAACTTATTAGGTATTATTTTATTTTACGTTTTAAACAATGCACCTGCCATGTTGTCTCTTCAGCTACCTTGGTTGACTTGTAGAGAATGCCTAAGGCATTAAGTCCGCCATTGTACATTTGTACAGAACTTTAAGTTTTTAAATAAAATAAATACTGCTACTGTTAGGCTGCATCAGTCCACGCCTTGGCAAAAGCTTCATGACTACCAGCTCTTTTGAACCAGGTTAATATGAACCACTAGGTTTTAGTGTCGTTCTATCATCTTCTACGGGGTCTACCGGGATTTTGGCTGTGTCAGGGCTTCACGCAGTGGCTATTTTTAGACATAGATCATTGGGCATACAGCTTATTTGGCTAGCCCAGTCCCACTTCATTAAAACTCTCATACTAATTCATTTGTATGACGTTTGGTTTAATAGTAGGAACGTAAAACCATATAAGAGAACTGAAAGAAAATCTTTCAAACCTTTTTGGATCAACTAGTTTTTAGGGTTCCGTAGCTGAAGGATCCAAACGGAGCTCTATTGCTGTCACTTAAGTGTCCGTCAGTCTGTCCGTCTATCCGTCGTCTGTTACAAATTTAACTTCCCGTTGACCTATGATCTTGAAATTTGGTGACAATGTCTATTATTACGTATATTTTACTAAACCTAATACAGTACAAATAAATTGCTACGGAACCCTAAATTATGCGAAAACCGACACGCACTTGCCCTGTTTTTATTTTTTCTAAAAATGCTCTCAATTTATATTTTCATCAAAAATTTGTAAAATTTTCACATATAATATTAAATGCAAAGAAACACATAACTGCCCACTCACCAAACTAAAGCTTTTACAACGAAAGCTTTGCAGAAGTGACGTCATACTTCCGCTGCCGGAAGCGACCGCGACGCCGTGACAGCTGTCAATCGAATATGCGCCATTAGGTTATATAACATTATTTATATATTAGAACTAAGTTTCTTTTCCATGGTGTTCGTGACAGGGTTCATAAGTTATGGCGCGAAGACGGGCGGCCATTTTTTGATGCCATTTGTATTTTTGGAACATTACTTCTATTACGTAATCATTCCTGTAATTTAGTCATATTTCCTTCCGTTTGGTAGTTGTAGAATAAATAATGTGGTTATTATTAAGCTTGACCGGTAGAATGCCTAAGGCATACAGTTCTTTATTGTAACTTTGTGTATGAATTTTAAGTACATAATAATAATAATTTGATTCTGCCTAGCCCTTTCTATCATCGGACTACAAGTCGTACGACAATGCGCCATCGATACATGATGGACATCCCACCCATACGCACAAATTGTTTTGTGAATATTACTTTCATTGTGCGCACAGCTAAGGAGTGGAATGTCCTGCTGGAGTCTTTGTTTCTTGATATCTACAACCTAGGTAGTAAAGACAATAGGTTAATTCTAGGCAAGTGTACTTCACTATCGACCATATCATCGCTAACCATCAGGCGAGATGGTGGTCAAACGCGAGACAATGCGAGACAAAAAAAAAAATTAAAAAAATGCAAATATAACTTTACATGTTAAAATTCCAAAGGCACCAAAAAATGAATAGGTACCTAATATATGTCACAGGAACCGTGTTTTTTAAAGTACAAATACATAATTACACTCAGCGACTGTAAAGCTCTATAATAGTGAAATAATTTTCGTAATCGGACCAGTAGTACCTACTTCCAGAGTTTTACTGTTACAAATATAAAAATAACTTCAATTTCGGTATTCGGTGTTCTTGTTTTTTTATTCTTCGTTTTTTGGCACCGACTTCCGAAATTGAAGTAATTTTTACTTTGCAGTGTTTTTATTTGGAGGTTGGTTGTACTTTATTATAAAACGTTTTTATTTTTAAATTTTTAATTGTGTTACATGTATAATGCTCACAGTTATGCCAGAATGGATAACCCGAAAAACATGAAACTTTTACACAATCGGTGAAATGAGAGTGTACCAGAGGCCCTAGACAAGTGACATTCTATCATTGCAAGCGTGGCGACAGCGATTGTCAAAAAGGCAAAATTTTATGGATTGACAAACGATATCGAAAAATCATGTGATCAAACCCTTACGTTTGACATTAAGACTATCGCCTTCGCTGACATCGAGTGCCACTTGTCTAGAGCTTCAGGCTGAATTGTATACATCTACATACCCCTTTAGAGCGTACCGGCGTGATGTTATGTTATGAAATAGTGCAAACAATAAACAGACATGCGATTGCAGCAATCCGAGAGATTTGCCGTCATTTATTGACCACATGAAATGTTTTAAAATAAAAAACACAACCATCAAAATCGGTTCACTTATTATAAAGTTCTGAGTCACACACATAAAAAACGAAAGGCACGAAGGGTTCCGTACCATTATCGCAGAAAAAGTGAGCCCCAGTTAAATATTAATTTTATTCTGTTTTTAGCATTTTTTGTTATAGCGGCAACAGAAATACATCATCAGTGAAAATTTCAACTGTTTAGCTATCACGATTCATGGATACAGCCTGGTGACAGACAGACAGACAGTGGAGTCTTAGTAATAGTGTCCCGTTTTTACCCATTTGGGCACGAAACCCTAAAAATACAGTCGTATTGAGAACCTTCTACTTTTTGAAGTCGGTTGAAAAAGGAACAATTTTACACCATCATTACACTGGTTTTTGATATGGTACACAGCGGAATTTATACAGGTCAGGGTACACCAGAATTACCATTTTCAACTATCTACAATCACCACTCAATCAAAGATGCACTTTACAATTCCCGCGCCATCTTCAGAGAATCTTACCGTTTCATAACCGCACATTTCCGTACAACAGTCAATATTTCACTTCCTAACTATTGTTGAAGATAAGTTTAACTATGACAGTTCCTATTTAAGCTGTATTGGGGTAAGTAGACTAATGAGTTAGCTATTATACTAAATAACGAAGTCATAGAGAGCTCGTTATCATTAGCTGATCATTATCTGTGGCGCATTGCAACCATAGAGTAGGACCCTTTAGTGTGTCAATGCGGAGTAGGGCATTGCAAATACTTGTAAGAGGTTTAGAATTGATGAAGCTCAAGTTATGTTCAACATAGATTATATTTGTTTTTGTTTATTGTCTTTGACAAACACTTTTCTACATCAAACTGACTTCTCTGAAGAGACAAAGTCAAGAAAAACCAGTACCTAAAGTCCATTTGAAACTCATGATCATGTGAAGGATACAACTTTAAAGTTGGATGTTTCAAATAGGTTCAAAAGTTTTTATGACATACCCCAGGTTCTCAAAACTGAAGAAGAAAACCAACCTTCAGTGTTTAAAAATTTTACTTAGCATTCTACATTTCGTGAGATTTAATATAACTTGTTTTTTTCTTGGTTGTGTGCACTATATACTATATACTGTATGGTTGATAGGTTTGTTGGATGAAAACACTTACTAGATTCAATGATCATTTACTTAACTGATTCATAATATTATTACTGAGGACGTGCTGATGTATGGAGCACCCAAAAGGAAGAGAGAGCACTTGACGTATCTTTACGACAGGTAAAAAAATACAACAGATAATAAACAAATACTATTAACTTTGTGTTGCCATAAACATGACTCTACAACTTTCGTGAGTACTGCAGGCAATTCCTTCCTAATCCGAGATCACAAATTCATAACACCAGCGAATTCATGGTCAACCAGCTTGCCAACAAGAAAAAAATCCCTATCTACCTAAGTAAACCAAGCATGAAATCATGAATAACAAAATGGAATTATTCCGTGGAATGCAAGCGTTTCGCTGAAGTATGCTTCACAAAAACTTCAACAGTAGTTACTGCATGTCTTTATTTAATTGATCGAATACAGTTTCCGGCTTTCATTTAGCGTTAAATGTATGAAAAACGAATGGGTAGGCGCCTTGTGTTGCACAATGTAGTAGCAGTAGGTTAAGTTAGGGATGTCATTAGATTAAGAAAGAAAGAAAGAAAAGAAAGAAAACTTGTTATTGTTGTTGTTGTTTGTTGATTAAATTTTGTACGGTTTTTTCCTGCAGTCTTCTCTGTATGAGGAGAGACCTTTGCCATACAGTAGGACCGGAAAGGGATGCGCATATTATGATTGCCTGCCGCTTCGCTCTAGCGGCCTATCCTGGAATGGAACCTATATTTTTTTCCTATGGCTTTCGTTTAGGCAAGCGTGCTTCATCGTCGAACACATTATCGCTTATCATCAGGTGAGATAGTGTTCAAACGAGAGCTTTTGGAAAAAAAAATAACTGCATAGGCACTCGGAGAATAAGTGTAGCTTTCTTATAATTAAATAATAAGTTTAGCTTACTAAAAATAGTATCACAGCTTTATGTTTGTAAGTTTAGGTGGCTGGGAGGGGCTTACACTAAAGTTCTGTAGTTGACTTTTAATCTTTGACAGATTTGAGAAACTATGTCGACATTGTGTGATTTTATCCTTCTTCCGCTGATCTTTAAGGTAAGAGCTGTCAGCAGTTCCTTGTTCTTCTGATAGAATAGAAATAACGAATTTGTTGAAGATCTCAAAAGCGCCCGAATCAAAAATAGAATCTTCTTTATCAATATTATACAAATCTTCAATAATATAATTTGGAAATAAAAAATAAAAAAAATCCTAGATTGCAATCAGACCAGTAACCCAGTTTCAATTCAATAGCTTAACAACTCACATTCTAAACAAAAGCCGACTACGTCGAACATCGACGCCGAGTTGCCAGGTTTCTTATCGGTTACATTTCGGGTAGTGTTACTTGCATGATTTAATTTCGCCTAGCCCTTTCCATCATCGGACTACAAGGCGTACGGCGATGTGCCATCTAAAAGGGCAACCTACCCATACGCACTAAACGTTTTGGGAATAGTTTCATCGTGTGTTCAGCTAAGGAGTCGAATTCCCTGCCGAAGTCTGTATTTGCTAAGTCAAGAGTTTATTTTATTTTTATTTATTTATTGATATTTTAATACAGAGGTGTTACTAAATTAAACTCGCCTAACTTTTACACCTTACTTACAAACCCACTACTTATATATTATACTGTTATGGCTTATTCTTACATACATATTTAGTTCTGTTTGCTGTCCTGTATAATGTTTTTTAATTTTGTCTTAATTGTTCCTTTACTAATTTTTACATTTTCTCTTAATAAGTATATTTTGTTAAACACTTTAGGTACCAAATACGTAGATGTTCTCTTACCATAATAATTTGTTGTCTGTGGTTGAACCAGTTTGTTCTCTCTAACCCTACGTGTGTTGTACTTGTTTTCAACATTAACTTTAAAATCATCATTATAATAATATTCCAGACCTACCAAATATTCTACTTTTTTATCTATGAACAGGTTACTTCTAGGCAAGCGTGGTTCATCGTCGACAAAATCATCGCTTACCATAATAATAAAAAAGAACACAATCCCGACTTAAATTACTGCGCATTCTTATACAGTGGCATTGTTTAGTTTTTCATTACCTTCATAATACATTGATACGTTTTATTGTATTTCTGATCGACTTTTATTGTTGAATGAAGTTGTATGATTATTCAAATGAAATGCTTTGTATGGAAACTATCACTTTCTTTGTGAGTAAGGAAAAGGAAGAATGAAATGGGGACCATGTTGAGAGGAAAGTTTTAATTACAAAAGGAATATAGTGATAAAAGTAGAAGAAGGCCAAAAAACGATTGATAAATGATAATGATATTTTTTAAGCTAATTGGTTAAAAACCAGACTGCTTAAGAAGCGAACTAAAAGACAGAGTATTCGCGAGCTGGACCAAAACCAGATGTATCCTCCGACTGCATAGAATGATTTTCTTCTTGTTTACGTCTTTTAGTGTAGTTGGAATTTTTGTTTTTTGAATTAACTATTTTATTTACAACTTTTCAGTTAGCATTTTTTTTTCTATTTTAATGTGAGTGACACTCGCAAGGATCGATTGACGTAAGAAGAGTTGGGAAAAGGCTAGGCATATTGATTAACCTTACCTAGGTACAGTTCTCGCCAAACTTCTTGGCCGCCCTGAAGTTGGCTACAGTAACTGCGGAGTAGTAAATCTCATACAAAAACAGCATCGTTTCGTGCCTCGCGCATCCGGTAAACTAACTTCAAGGCAGCCCAGAAGTTTGGCGAGGACTATATCGAAGAACAATTTCAAAACAATTCCTATGAAAACACGATAAAGCATCGTTTTCGCATTGTCACACCATTGTTGGCATTGTTGTTGTGAGTTTTTTATGCCTATAATTATCTATATGTTATTAGGCGGCGGCGGCGGCGACCTGTATTTAAGTGTACACCAACTGTTATACACAAAGTAAAGCGACGGTCTTGGTTCGAGCCCACGATTCTACATCTTGCAAATCGCGGTCGTTACCACTGGGCCATTCGAGGACATGTTACATCCACCAACCCGCACTGGGCCCGCGGGTTAAGGCCCATTCCGTCTCACAGAGAGGAGGCCTGTGTCCCAGCAGTGGGCACATTAAAAGGCTGATGATGATGATGAATTGTTATACAAGCACTAATTCCGCCGACAAACTGCCTCGCAGCTATGTGGGTTTTTAATTTTAAGAACAAATGTATTTTTCAAAATAAATGTTTTTTTATCTCTTCACCATCTATCTGCGGGACCTTAATGCTTGTCTACAAAAACCTTTAATGTGATGTGGACTAGTCTAGTCATGAACTGGAGGCCACAAAAAAGCATTCCCTCCAATATATTCATTTCTGCTATTCCTAAATGTAAAATGAAGTTATAAGTAAAAGTATAGCTGTCTTCCGTCGAAGCTTAATGACCCATTGTTATTCGTTAGTCACGCTTTTAACACGGTGTGGGTACGATTCCCGATGTTTTTGCTCGCCCCAGTGTATTTGTACGTGACTCGGAATAGAAATGGTTTGTTTTGGTAGGATTATTCAAATGCGAGCCTTCGGTTCTCGTATTGCTAAATGTTTTAAATATTTCTCGTTATTGTAAGTTATTAAAGCTGGTGGGCTTTTAAAATACACTAGGATTTCTCCTGCGACTTCGCTTCTTGGGTCTATCCCACAGGAATAGTGTTTTTTATGGGAATTAAAAGTGTTCGAGTAGTTTTCAATCTGTGAAGCCTTGCAGACCGGGACGGCATGGCAAGGGATTTAAATTTTTACTTATGGACAATTCAAACGTATCGATATAGAAATACAAAAAATTACTATGCTTTAAAATGATGCCGTGGCATCGAAAGGGATGTCAATGCACGGTATTGAAAGACCCACCACGGGCTCCCGCGGCGTGATGCCGTGGCAGGGCGCTGGAATGCCGCGGTATCTAAGCGGTTAATGTGCGCTGACTGACGGCAAAATCCCTTGCCATGCCTTTATCGTAAGTTCAATTGTTAAAATGCTTCGAGTGGCGACCGCGTATCGCTGTATGTATGCGCTGGAAGACCTCCGTCTAAATGGATCGATGAACTAGTTAAGGCTTCGAGAATCCGGTGTATGTGAGACGCACAGGACCGGTCAATGTGGCGACGCTTGGGGGAGGACTATGTCCAGCAGTGGACGTCTTTCGGCTGAAATGATGATGATGAATAGATAAAACGTCGTGCATGTAGTACTTTTTGCCCCATACATACTACTGTCTGTCTGTTTGTCGCCTTTTCACTTAATGACTTGACGAATGAGACTTAATGGATTTTAATAGAAATTTGGAGGTTTCAGGATCTGAACGTGACTAATGACAGAGCTTACAGTTTGCTACGAGTACATATTGGTCAGATAAAATTTGAGAATAGTTTGTAATGGATTGTAATGAACCTTGACACATGGGTAGACCATGTCCTAGATCAGATCATAGGATACTTGTTATCCTTTTTATTTGAGGTTTTCTCTTTTATTCATTAAAAAAAAACTTTTTCCCACGCTAGGGTTGTCTCCTATCGTGGGTACATTTACAAACATATAAACTCACTAGGTAGCTTTTCCCCGCGGCCTCACTCCTACAGGACCCGTTTTCGTGATCAAAAATAGTCTATGTCACTCAGGAATAATGTAGCTTTCTACTGGTGAAAGAATTTTCAAAATCAGTTAAATAATTTTTGAGTTTATCTATTACAAACAAACTTACAAACAATCAAATCTTTTCTCTTTATAATATTAGTGTAGACATAAACAAGATACCTAGATTCAGAACAACTTTCTGTAGGTCATACAAATATTTGTTTCGTGCGGGAATCGAGCCCGCGACACGCAGCACAGCAGTCAATCGCTCAACCACTGCTCAAGCTGAAGCCGCTGGCAAAAAACAGTTCTAAGAAAAGGGAGTAACGCACTGCCCCGAGGCACGACTTGTGACACAATCAAAACGAGCTATAGAAAATATCAAGTAAAAATAAATAAAAATCTCCTTTTGTGCGTACCTCTATTCCGTGCCGGGTTGACGAAATATTACGTGTCTATGAACGATTACAGTTTTGTCATCCAGTGGATTGAAAAGTTATTTAATAAGCCTTTGAGATGATAATCGGTAAATGGAACCGCAAAGGTTCACTAAATAACTATTAAAAGATTTAACCCTTGCACTTTTATTTCAGAATAATATTTAAACCTAGGTTCTTTTATTTTAAAGTTGCTTATCATTTATGTAAAATCGGCCAAGTGCGAGTTGGACTCGCGCAAGAAGGGTTCCGTACAATTATCGCAAGAAACGGAAGCCCTCACTTAAATATTTATTTTATTCTGTTTTTAGTATTTGTTGTTATAGCTGCAACAGAAATACATCATCTGGAAAAATTTCAACTGTCTAGCTATCACGATTCTTGAGATACAGTCTGGTGACAGACAGACAGACAGACAGATGGACCGCGGAGTCTTAGTTTTACCCTTTGGGTACGGAACCCTAAAAATTGTCTTCAAGTTACTAAAACATTAGCGAAACCGAGAAAACAGTTAAACAGTGATTGTCTGTGCTATTGGAATTCTTGAACAGCCTTCAATTTTCTATTTGACAAACATTTATTGTTATCTGTAAGTTGCCCGATCAGAATAAAACAAAGCATTAGTAATTAGTAAATAAATTTAAAAAGAAACATTTAAAAATATAAAAAATAGAGGCCCACCGGTATCGGGAACAGGGTCTCAGCTACCGGCGGTCAGGGCTCCAGAGAGAGGAACCTCCGAACAATACGAGCCGTGTCCAGCAGTACTGCTTTCATAATCAGGCCCTTAGATTATGTTTAATATTAATATTTACTGATTATTATTGATTAATTATATAATTTGTTTTTTTATACATTTTTATTATTAATTGATTACTTGTTAATGATTATTGACTAATTCTTTATTTTGTATCTTTTAATTGTTTTTTTTTCTGATTATTGTAAGTGCAGTGCACATCTATAAGTGGAAAGTTTGCTGTAGTTACTAAAATTGAGATTATTATTTTTGTCATTGTTTCTGTGAACAATCCGTTGGAGTGCCATATTAAATAAATAAAAGATAAACAGTTTCATGTTAAGGTTAATACGACTAAGCGTAACTCTTGTTGGTCAGGTCACACATATATACACGTCAAATATCATAAATCTGTAAGGCCCGCTTCCATCCTGGATTATCTTACTAACTCCGAGTGAGTAACTTACCTGGCCAATTTATGTATGGCATATTTGCTATTTAACCTCGTGTTAAAAGAAAAAGAAAGAAAGAAAAAGTGTTTAATTGTCACAAAACGACATACAATATAAATATATGCTTATGCTAAACCCTTAACAGTGGTATTAGTAGTACTTAAAGTAAGTTAATAAAGAAGAGAAATAAATAAAATAATAATACCATTTACTACCTACATTTTGAATAAAACAAAAAAGAAACAGGGTGAAAAAGATGCCAGGCAGATGCATGTCGTGATTGTGGCAAAAAGGCTTCCACTCAGCATAATGCTGTGCCGTGGGGGATCCAAAGCACGGCGCTAATTTTCAGTGGTCGCCTAGGACGTGATGTACGGAAACCAACTTGTTACTTGTTATATGTTAGCAACTCACTAGTTGCGCAAGTGGGCCTAAGACCCAGTTTTTTGATCCGTAGTAAACTAATGGTTAAATATGCCAACCAATAGTTTAAAATTTCGCTAAAATGCATCTTCTTATCAATTGTTAGCCTCACAAATCACATCACACTAATATTATAAAGGCGGCGTTAGTTTGTGAGTGTGTGTATTTGTATGTTTGTTACTTCTTCACGCTCAATCGGCTGGACGGATATGGATGAAATTTGGCACAGAGATAGATTATAGTCTTGAATAGCACATATAATTATTTTATCTCGAGAATCCTAATCCCATTAATAAATTAACCCTACGATTTTTTCTTGTTACATTCATTACATAAATACACCATTCATCTAACAATGACCACACTTAATAATTAACCTAAAATTACCCCATTTAAAAGAATAAACAGCCAACCAATAATAGCACTAATTGTCAAACAATTAAGTATAAAGTTGACCGTCATTACGTCACCGTTAGCGGTAACTGTGGTTGTAACGGCACGAGTGCGGCAATTTTAACATTATTAGTTGACGAGTAAAGGTAGGCTCACACGATAATGGAATCACCGGTTGAAGATGTGTAGCTCTGTCACGAATTTAAGAAAAATTAAGACTCTTGTAGAGTAAGTTAGTGATGATGAAATTATTGTATGGCGTCTGAAGATGACAACATTGATGACATTGAGCGAAATTCGAGCAGTAGTAGTTAGTGATATGATCATTCTAATATCCTATAGGCAGTTCTTACCTAAAGGAGAATAAGATAAGTGTTCTACTTTTATTTTTGTCCTTTATTGGAATGTTAAATTGGATAGTATTTTTATCTCTTCTTCTTCGTGTGCTATATATTGTTATCTAGACTTTAAAACACCAATTACTTTCATTTGGGGTCTGATTTTTTTAAATAATATGGCCGTCGCGGTCTGTAAGATAAATGAGTAGAAATTAACTCTAGCTATCTGCTATAATACCTATGCGTGTTTTATATTTATAGTCTCTTATTTTGTCTCACTACTAGAGGACCCATTTTGTGAAAAAAGCTACACCTAAAACTAAAATACTTTGATTTAAAGATCACCAGTTTGTTGCCCGCTCCAGATTTGAAAAGCATGTGGTGTCCACCATCATTAAGGTTATTTAAAGACCCCGGTGATTTCAGTACCGTGTGCCCCAGCCCTTTAGTTACGTGTAACAGTTGACACCGTTGAGTTATACGCTCGTATCGGCAAGAAAGAAAAAGTCGTTATATGTCGGATAATTGCAGGGAGTCTAAACGGGACTGACGTTTAGTATGGTCATGTTTTTAATTGGATTTTGTATTAGTTACCGGTTTATTGTTAAAAACTCTGGAGTACACTTCCCCTTGACATCAAAAAAGCTGAGAGTAAATTTTCATTCAAGCGTAGAATCCGGAGCTATTATTTGTCCTCTCATACATAGCTCGGTCTTAGTCATAGTTATTATATTTGAATTTCAGTTTCATTTAGAATTTAGTATTTATTATAATATTTATTAGTCTATTGTTAAGGAATTATTTATGTATTTTATTAGTTAGGTAGTTTATTAATCCGACTTCAATTATTGTTCATAATTTTTATTTTGTACACCTACCACTGTTATCTCCTTTTTTACCCAAAGGTTGACTGGTAGAGAATGCCTTGCTGCATTAAGTCCGCATCATCACCAATGTACATGAAATTTAAATAAATTGTTAAAGAGTCTATTTTGGCACTACAACAGAGCTATTGGGTAGTAGGGGAGAATCGTAAAAACTATCGTGAAAACATAAAGTCGGGTATAAGCTTACATTTAAGTACTAAGATTGATCAAAAAGCTTATATTGATTGGGTTGTAATAAATAATTATGGTATTGGATTGTGGTGTGGTCGCTCACAGACGTCTGAAAGTCACCAAAAGGGCAATGGAGAGGAAACGAAGAAAAATGAAGTGACAATTAAGAGATGAAGAGATCCGTAGAGCAGGATACTTGGTGAAGTAACCGACATAGCTCGAAGAATTGCCAAACTTAAGTTGCAATGGGCAGGGCGACATATCTTATCAGAACGAATAGTCGATGGGGCCAAAAGGTTTTGGAGAGACAAATTAAACTTTTAGCCAACACAAAAAAAAAATAGTTAAAACTTTGATGTTGATAAAGATACATCATAATTGCAAATGATGACACTGCTCCGAATCTCTACCTACATCTCTTAATTGTTCCACCTAATAAGAAAAAGACAACCATATTTCAAGTTCCATAAATCTATATCTCATAGGCTATAGAATGACACCAATACATCCAGCTACATTCACGTTCAATGCTCAAACAATGCGACGCAACAATGAGCAGATCGAGGCAAGTCGGTCGCTTCGTTCTCACTGTCACGGCAGTAACGTCTCGCGTCTTAATTACTGGTGAAAACGTGCTGATTAGAAGTATGTTTGATGAGATATTTAAACCGGGTACTCATTACTGTGTTGTGTCGAGTCGTGGTGCCTTCTGACGCGGTTGATATTAGACTACAAAACTCGTTGTCATACCGATGACGTATTATTTATTGGTGTTTCCAAGGCTACGACACAACGCGTAACAGGCACCTTTTTTTTTTGCGCACATTTATGTAGACTCCATGTTACTACTTATTCTGCTTTTCTTGTCGATTGACTAATACTCTGTTGACTGAGTTGACACGACCAGCGGGGCTTACTGTGACAGGATTAAGTCACACGCTTTTATCACCGTTTGGGAGCAAAACATCACGTCAATACATATATATACAGTACAACACTCGAATTGTAGTGAATTCCATACCAGTTAAAGTGAGAGTTTTAACAACATAGTCTGCGGTTAGCGCCGTGTGTTGGTTGATATTATTAACGTTTCCTATTGCATAATTTTAACTGAATAGAATATATAGTTATGAGCCGAAGATACCTATTGGATATATTTTGTAGGGTATGTGTTTTGAGGAACTGAAGGCTAACTAATGATAGCCGCATGGGTCGAACTTCTTTCTGGGGACTGAGTCACCCGCGTCCGTAGGAATGTACCCCATTCGATTCCCTACACGTGGTCCCCGGGTGGTGCAAATCAGGTGACAAACTGGTGGTAGGCTTCGGCCGAAGGCTTGCGACCACCCACCGGGCAAAGACGTACCGCCAAGCGGCCTAGTCGTGTTCCGGTATGATGCTCGGTGCAGCCACTAGAGGAGTTGGGTCGAGGTAGTTGTTCCACAGCAGGCAGGCCGGCCTGACTCGCGCTGTTATGGACGTATCGGAGGACTGGTCGCGGAGGGTAGCGGGATCCGAGGCACGGTGCGCCGCTGGCCGACCGCAGGTAGTTGGGGGCCCAAGTAGTGTGCCAGCCCCACATGAAAGGCTGCCCCGCCAACTGTCGAAAAATCCCGGAATGCGCCATCGTGCTGGTTGGCGACCAGACGAGAGTGCCCGATGGACATTCCTGGGGGGGCTCGGGCGTCCCCGCAGTCTCCAGACCAGTCCCCCAATGATGGCGTCCTATCGGCGCGTGTCTGTAGGTTGCAAGCGTGGAACCTCATCTCACTTCCTTCTCCTCTCCCTCCTCTTCACTCACAGCAATAATGCAAAGGAACAAGAGAAAAAAAGCTGAACAGCGGCAGCACTCACTCTCACATAAGGTGCACCTCAGCAACATCCGAGGTCTGCACTCTAACCTTGTCGCAGTCCATCACCACCTTGAGACTGAGAAACCAGCACTTTTGTTCCTTACGGAGACGCAGATCGGATGCCCGTCAGACGTGGCGTACCTATCTTACCCGGGGTATACCCTGGAGCACATGTTCAAGCCACGCTCTGGTGTATGCATGTACGCCCGGGACGATATCTGCTATCGGCGTCTCCGTGACCTTGAAGACTCAAGCTATTCAGTACTATGGGCCCTGGTGGACACAGGTCTGGATAAGATCATCTATGCCTGTGTCTACCGATCGCATAGCGGTGATCTGGAGACAACCAGGCTCGCACAGTACCTGAGTGAGGCGGCAGATGTGGCTCAGCTACGGTATCCCTCCGCCCAACTAGTGTTACTGGGGGACTTTAATGCCCACCACCAGGAGTGGCTCTTCCCATACCAGTGCACTGACCATGCTGGACGAGAGATGCGAAATCTTTCGATTGCGCTAAATCTCACCCAGCTGGTCCAAGGGGCTACTAGGGTGCCGGATGTTGATTCACATACAGCCAATTGCCTGGACCTTCTGCTGACAACTGATCCAGACCGATACTCAGTGTCGATTTCATCACCTTTGGGTAGTTCCGACCACTGTCTGGTGAAGTCTGTAGCCGTCTACTCCCCGCCCGATCCCAGCCCAAGAGGCACCCGGCGGGTTTGGCGGTACAAGTCAGCAGATTGGGATGGTATGCGTTCTTTCTTCGCATGCTATCCTTGGCGGCCCACTTGCTTCTCTTCGGTGGACCCATCGTCATGCGCTGACGCAGTGACAGATGTGTTGCGTCGGGGGATGGAGTACTACATTCCGTTCTCTGACGTAACGGTGTCCAGCGTTGGCCGTCCATGGTTTGGCGCCGAGTGTGACCGCGCAAACGCGGTTAAACACAAGGCGTACCTAGCATGGGTCGACGCTCGTGTGCGCAAGGCAAATGACGTGAGTCAGAAGAAGAGAGCCTTCAACAGGGCTGCCAAGTCCTGCAAAAAGGCGATGCGAAGGGCACGGTTTGACCATATTAGCAGAATCGGGGACAAACTTGCTTCACACTCCGCAGGTAGCAAGGCGTTTTGGTCCCTGGCTAAATCGGTTGAATCAAACTTCTGTCGCCCCTCACTACCACCACTGCTGAGACCTGACGGGTCGCTGGCCCACTCCGCTGAGGACAAGGCAAACTTGTTTGCCTCCCTCTTTGCGGAATTTTCGCGTCTGAATACTGATGGCACGCGGCCCCCTCCTTCTGCTGTTCGATGTGAGACGAGTATGTCGGATATTCGCATCCATCAGAGGGAGGTCTGTAGGGTGCTGCGTAACCTTGACGCGAACAAGGCTAGTGGCCCGGACGGGATCCCGGCAATTGTACTTAAAACTTGTGCGCCTGAATTGTCTCCAATCTTGACACGCCTATATCGCCTTTCGATGGTGACTGGAAAAGTGCCGAAGGCTTGGAAGCAAGCTAACGTTCAGCCCGTGCCCAAGAAGGGTAGTCGAGCTGACCCGGCCAACTACAGACCCATATCAGTAACGTCCATCCTCTGTAAGAGTATGGAACGTGTACTGAATAATAAGCTCCTGGCATACCTAGAAGACAACGACCTCCTTAGTGACCGCCAATACGGCTTCCGCCGAAACCGGTCAACTGGGGATCTTCTAGCGTATGCCATTCACATCTGGAGTGAGGCCATCGAGAACCACGGGGAGGCGCTTGCTGTCTCCCTTGACATATCGAAGGCCTTTGACAGGGTCTGGCACGAGAGCCTTATTGGTAAGCTTCCTTCCTTCGGTCTGCCTAGTGGTCTGTGTGACTGGATTGCAGACTTCCTGAGGGATCGGTCCATCCGAGTGGTTATCGATGGCTGCTCGTCCGGTCAGTTAGGTATTAACGCCGGAGTCCCTCAGGGGTCAGTGCTCTCGGCAACATTGTTCTTGCTGCACATTAATGATCTGCTAAAACCCGGAACCTTTGGGTATGCAGACGACAGCACTGTTGCTGAGAGATACGTGTCTGGCGCACAGGCTACTGGGCCTCAAGTCCGGTCTCTTCGGGAGGCCATGGTTGAGCGCTTGAACCTGTCTTTGGATGCAGTCTCCGAATGGGGCAATGCCAATCTAGTCAGATTCAATGCTGCTAAGACCCAGGCGTGTCTTTTTTCCGCAAAAAAGAGCCAATTCCACCCGGCTCCATCCTTCCGTGGTGTAACCGTGCCGATAACGGACCATCTCGACCTTCTTGGTGTTACGTTGACATCGACCCTCAATTTTGGTCCTTTCATTGAGGCAAAGGCTCAATTAGCTGCAAAAAAGTTAGGGATCCTTGCGAAGGTGAGATGGTACTTCACGCCTGAACAGCTGCTCAACTTGTATAAAGCGCAAGTTCGGTCATGCATGGAGTACTGCTCTCACCTCTGGGACGGATCTGCCAGGTACCAACTTGACGCACTTGAGTCGATTGACAGACGGGCCAGGAGACTTATCGGCAATGATGCGCTGGTCGACTCAAAGCTCCAGAGCCTTGAACACCGACGACGAGTTGCCAGCCTGACGGTTTTCTATCGGTTACATTTCGGGGAGTGTGCGATGGAACTGCACAATTTGATTCCGCCTAGCCCTTTCCATCATCGGACTACAAGACGTACGGCAATGCGCCATCGTTACATGGTTGATATCCCACCCATACGCACAAAGCGTTTCGAAAATACTTTCATTGTGCGTACAGCTAAGGAGTGGAATTCCCTGCCGGCGTCTTTGTTTCCCGATAGCTACAACCTAGGGGTCTTCAAGTCAAGAGTGAATAGGTTACTTCTAGGCAAGCGTGCTTCACCTTCGACCACATCATCATTTAACATCAGGCGAGATAGTGGTCAAACGCGAGCCTATAACAAATAAAAAAAAAAAAAAAAAAAAAAAACTTCAAGATTAAGCAGCTTTTGCCGAGATCAGTCCGTAGATGTTTGGTTTATTTTTATAATGTATTAATAAGGGGTTTTTATCCACATGGTTTCGTCAACCCTATTGTACCTTATCTATTATTTCTACAGTTAAAATGGAAAGCAATGCTGCCAGTCTTTTAGGCACAGAGTTTTTCGACGCCATATTTTAGTTTAGTATATTTTTAGGTTTAGTTAGTGAGTAGTAATTGGTTAAGGTGAACATGTTTGTAGTCTTAGTTAACCGTAAATAATTAAAAAAAATGGAAAGTAAACGAAACTACTGACCACACTTATTTATAGAGCAAGCCACACATCGTTTTCGCGACCTCTGATTTAGGGTAATTTAAAATAGTTTGGATAAGTCCAACATCCTAAATGTTTAATTTAATTCCTTAAATCAGTATTCTCTTTCATGTTTATTCCTAACCCCATCAGCAAATGTGGCACATCTTCAGTTTTGTTGCATATTTCCCAATTAGGCGATATAGTTTTTCTCATTAATTAAGCAAATTTTGCAGATGGATAGTGAAGTCTTAGTGCTAATTTATAATCTCTACGCAATTGTCCGTAGATGTGTGGCCATAACTTATACATCCAGACCCATTACCTGATACTCCGTGCCTTGGAAAGCACGTTAACACGTTGGTACCTGCTGACATTAAAAAAATATTTGTTGACAGTCGCTACGGTGTTCTGAAGTCATAAATTCCGATATCAGTCTTTCTCAATCATTCTAATATCAGAATGTTAAGCTGTGAAAAATATGGATGGAAAGAGATTGCATGTAGCACAGATGAGAATGTTGAGATGGATGATGATATCAGAGGAAGTTTGAAAACAGCGCCAGTGACAGAAAAGTTGAAAGGAAACCGTTTGTCCTGGTATGGTCATGTGATGAGTAGGGATGAAATGCATGTTAATAAAAGAGTTATGAATATAAATATGGTTGGATTAAGAGGGAGAGGACGCCCAAAGAAAAATGGATGGACTGTGTGAGGAGTGATATGAAAGAAAAGGGCGAGACAGAACGGTATGGAAGAAGAAAACGTGTTGCATCACACCCAAGTCACATGGGACAAGGGCAGGAAGATGATGAGTCTTGCCAACAGATATTGTTTTATCCAGATACTGGGTTGTGGAGATCACACAGGCAGTCGCTCTATGTATAATACTGGTACTCAGCAGCACCCGGTTAGACTGGAAGCCGGCTCCAACATAGTTGGGTAAGGCTAGGTCATGAAAAAGTTTGAAGGCATTTTAAAGCTGTACAACGGGGAAACACTAACTAATCCAACTTTTCGGTATTTTTTATTTTTTAAATCTAAAGTTATTCGCGTATAAAGATTTTTAACCGACTTGCCAAAAAGGAGGAGGTTATCAATTCGGATGTTTATATTATATTTCTTTTTATGTTCGGGCATAACTCCGTCATATAAAGACGGATATGCAAATTTATTTTATTGTTTGAAAGGGTATACTTTCGAGGTAGTTCCACTGTCATCAAGTCAGAATCTGATGATGTTAACAAAAGTAAATAATTAAGAAACCCACTTCTAATGCAAATCAGTACTTACAAAGCGAAAAATAACTTTGTCGAATTCGGGGTCTTCCTACCTATTGTTTCCTTTTTTCGACACCGACTTCGGAACAAATTTGTTTTTCGCTTTGTAGTGATTTGTTTGATAAGTCGGTTTTTTAATAAATATACAGTGACATTTTCAAAAAATCGACGTTTTAGTCCCACACTTCAATTTCATACTGCCACGACCTCAAACACCCGCAGGGCCACTGCCAATGTAACATAACACAATAAATTAAGCCAGATAATGTCAGTACACCGTGATGCCCTCAAGGCTTTTCCGATCAAGAGTGAGAAAGTATCAAAACTCTTTCTTATATCAACTAATTACACAATACAGGGCTATGACGCAATTCATCCAAGATGGCGGCAACAGTTACGACAGCAAAACAATAAAGTTGTTGTTGTTGGTGTTGTTTTGGTGAAAAGTTAATCAACAATTTTTTTGTTTGAGTTTTGTTAATTTGATTGTCGTTTCTCCTACTGCGATGGTGATTGATACATTTTAAATAAGTTTCTTAATTTTTGACGCGAAATCTTTTTTCTTTTACTGCGTTTCTAAGTAGGTGTTGTAACAAACGTTAAAATTTGTACTGCGGCAATAAAGACCTCATTGTTGATATTTGGTACTTGCACTGCGTGTTGTACAAATTTTATTTATACAGTCCGTACCACAGACATAAATCTAACTAGATGACGCGAATGTATGCACTTCGCGTGGCAAAAAACGGATTAAAATTTCGGTCAATGATCATAATCTGAGCTTTTCATTTAGCATTATAGGCACCGGAAATCCACCGAAATCTAGAAAAATGCCTTTTTATGCCATATTGAGCTGTAAAGAATGTATAGAAAAAGTTGGCCGAGGCATTGGAAATGTTTTCTTTCATTAGTAAGTAAAATTGTTTTTAAATTGTTTGTGAAAAAAGTGGCACGCTTGGTTTTCATACAGATGGAGGGACTTGCGTTATCTAGTTAGATTTATGTCTATGGTCCGTACTCTGTGGCATAAAGGTTATTTTTTTTTTACTCTGTGGAAAGAAAGACAAGAAGAGAGGCTTAAGGATACGGTTAAAGCTACCAGAATTCACGTTTGGTATAAATTCGTTCATAAAATATTATCTCGTCTGTAGAATATATTAAGGTATGTATATTAATATATGTTTCTAAGACTTATTCAAACTTAATGGCAATGTAGTTTCTAATAATGTGTTAAAGTTAATGGCATATTAAGGCCCTGTGTTGGCGTTAGACCGACAAACTGTTATTACCTTCACAATCCTGTCATTTCGACCTACATGGCTTCGGTAATTGAGCTCTGAGCAATAACAGCTGCAATGAAACCTTTGCAAATAACTTGGGAATAGCTTTCTGATTGATAATAGCTTATAGAATATAGATGATGGGGACATGATAGAAGGAATCTGTTTAATATGGATGTTTCCTGGGTTGGATAATGATAATTCTATTTAGTCCGTCAGTGATATTATCAAATAATATTGAACCCGTATTTTTTGCTTTTAGTTCAGGAGTGGGGCCTTGTTACGTTACTTTGTCAGTATAAAGTGTACTAACAGCGTGACGTCACACGATACTTCAACTTTGATTTCAACGCACTGTGTGTTTTATCGTCGTATTTTTTTGTTTACGTATCAAAAGAAAAATATGTGTCCATTATTTTCAGGTTATCTGACTGACTGTTCTTATGCTAGAATGTGAACTTCGAAATTAATCTTTATTCGTGCCAAACACAAGATATAATATCTCCTGAAGGGTTGGGAGGGCAGGGGTGCACCTATTATATTTACATTTTACCAGTTATATTTAAGTTTCAAGTAATACAAAAATTCTGTCCAAGAAGTTGAGTGGGTCCTCGATTCTTCAGCTATTCCTTTTGAACTTGGTTACTGTTGCCATTTATAAAATCTCAATTGTTTTAGAACTACATCATATAATCTTCTTAGGGTCGGTTCTCGCATTACGTTTATTCTTATTTCTCTCATGTGTGTCATGTTCTCTCTGATGGCACATGTGTTGGATCATTTGGTTCTCTTCATGATGTTTGAGCTGAGTGGTGCCGATCCATGCGTCATGTACGTGAACGGGCGCCATCAGTTGGGATTGGTCATAACTTACCTGTCTCGGCCTGTTAATTGTATTGTTTTAATTGTTTGTTACTCTAGAAGCTTTTACGTGCATGTCTGTTTAAATCGTTCTCACATATATGTATTTTTGAACAATAATGATGTAGCCAAAAACTTGTTATTAAAACTGATGGAAAAGAGTGTCCGTGGAGTTTCTTGCAAATTCTTCTCCATTGAGACCTTCTGACACTTGCGAATTAGCAACTAGAGCCATCTTTTTTTTTGTCTATTCAAAAATACCTGTAAGGTTTATTTGAAAGAAACTATTAATTTTGATATATTAATTTTGATTGATTTTTTAAGCTTTGCAGTTTTAAAACATAGATAGGCGAATTTACAGCAGTACCAAAGTACGCAAACTTGAAATTAATTCTTCATCCGTGAGCCGTGGATTCGCACATGTACCTAATAAAAAATTGCAGTGATTGAACGTACTGACCAAAAAACAATTAGTTGAAGAAGACGCTTCTGCCCTGACGTTTGGCCATTACTCTATAATCCCAAAGAGAATGTAGATTAAAAACATCACTTTAAAACAAAAGCGAACTGGCTCTATTAACCTGAATTTCAACGGTCCATCGCTCGATACAGTAACCGGACTCTGCCTGTAATTTGTTGGAATTATGTCTATTATTACGGTATTATGATGGTCACTATTATTTTTAATACCGTGTGTGTTTTAGCGGTAAATATATTAAACGAATGGACAGGTAGACTGATGGATTAGAAGGCCCCTTCTCTTTGATTAATGTAAGTGTTGAAAAGTGGGCATGAAATGTAATGTTTATGAATCGGTAGGAGCACTAATTTAGCTTATTTTTTTGTGGTTTTTAAGCCAACTGTACTGTAAAATTATTAGTTGCCTGATGTTTCTTGCTAACGTCGTCGCCGCGTCGGTGGAGTTTTTCGGGCGATTATCCAGAAACCGCAATGGAGCATCACGAAAACAAAATCAAATTGTACACTACAGTTGTCTTGTATTAGCATTTCGCGAATCCCGTTTGTAACACCGTTAAGTGATGCACCGATTTGAGGATCGTGTTGGACAGACTTTTTAACTTCTATTGTGGCAACAAAATTTCCCATTCCATTGATAGATATGAGAGGAGCCCGGAGCTAAATAATAACAGCCGAACGAGTCGATCTTCGAGGTTAAACAACACTTGCCGAGGTCAGTCCGTGGATGGGTGACCATCTTATCATCAAGATTCCTCCATGCCCCGGCAAGGACGTTAAGCCGTTGATCCCGGCTGTCACCTTTAGATCTTTGTCAATGGTTACGTTAGTCAGAAGCCAGAAAATCTAAAACCGGTCTCGCCAAGGGGTATCGTGTTACCCAGATACTGGGTTGTGGAGGTCAGGTAGGCAGTTGCTCCATGTAAAATACTGGTATCCAGCTGTATCTGGTTAGATTGGAAGCAGATCCCAACATTGGGCAAAGGCCAGGCAGATTGATTGACAGGGATTTAGAATCCCGTTAACCTATTCGCATGACTGTTGATACCAGAAACCGCGAGTAACCACAACACAACATTCAAATTATGAAGTAAAGACAATTACAGGTTGCCCAATTCACCTAATGACAAACGTGTTGGTTTCTGGCGATTACAATGAACCCAAGGCCGGTTGCCCAACCACGCGTGAGATATTTTTTATTAGCGTGATTTTCACCGTTCTTTTGAGTTTATCGCAATTTAAATATTAGGTTTGTAGTGGGTGATTAAGACGGGTAAATAAAGCATAATTGTTTTAGTATGGAATGAAGGTTGTTTGTGAAGAAAGAGTGATAATTAGGGTCATTATGACCTCTAAAGTAAGAGTAAATTCTATGGCGTAAGATGGGATACTCAATGAATCTGCCTAGCCTTTTTTCCAACTATATTGGGGTCGGCTTCCAGTCTTACCAGATTCAGCTGAGCACTAGTGTTTTACATGGAGCGACTGTTTATCTGACCTCCACAACCCAGTAACTGGGTATCACGATACCCCTTGGCAAGACTGGTGTCACATCTCAAGCTTCTGACTACCCGTAACGACCGTCAAAGATCTTCAAATGACAGCCGGGACCAACGGCTTAAAGTGCTTTCTAAGGCACAGAGGAAACTCGTAAGTTGAAAATGGTCACCCATCCACGGACCGACCTCGTCAAACGTTCCTTAACCTTGATAACGACCCGTGCGGCTGTTATTATTTAGCCACGAGCTCCTAAGATGGGATACTAATTATAGTTTTTTTATAGGTACAATCTCCATATAAACAAAATCGAAATAAGATAAATCAATTGAAAAATTCTAACGCTCATATCTTCTTAAAAGTAAATGTAATTATGGAATCGATAATGAGCCAAAGGTGCTTACTCTTTTGTAAAATTCTTTCAGGGAACACGCCACTCTACTCAAACTCTCTAATGATTTTAATCGAACTTTAGATTTTGACGTCCTAAAAAAAATAAACGTCCCAACAATGGTACCTACTGGTCCGTAAGTGCCCAAAGTGGAATAAAATTTTAAACAATGAATTATTTCACTAATGGCACCTGCGCAAAATATCGATAAGTGCCGTATGTAGAATAGCTCAGGTGCTATTAATACGGGTGCCCAATGTGGAATACGTCAGAAAAACAGAAAAACATCTATTTTTATTATAATTTTTAGCTTTTTCCCTTTCTTAGCAGAGCTGTTACAAAATCTAAAATCTTGATGTATTAAAATTGTTATTCGACACAACTTAGAATAAGCCTTCTAATTTGCCCACAGCTGGGACACATATCTCCTCTTTGTGAGCCGTAATCCACCAGACTACGTTTTTTTTTTTCTAGGACATGCCCGATTCCTCACGATGTTGTACTGTTTTGAGAACATCGTATTTAAACTAGTGAAACGAAGGGCCCAACTTATATTTCTTTGGGCCCAACCTTGCGATCTATTAACATTTAAGACCGCTAAATACTTCTATTTAACACTATTACAAAAGGCTTCAACCTACCTATTAAGTAACATATTGCGTCTACAAAATATTGCCGTGGAATCTGCCAACTGTTTATCTTTGTATTCGATCAACGGATGCTAATAATCACGTGTGCTGAATGCCAAAATTTGACGCGCATTACTAAAACAGGGCAATCTGTTTGCGTGGAAGGAATTTTGATAACGTTTTTTGTATATTGCAGTTTTTTTTCATACAATGGAGGAGTTTTTCGACGCCATATTTTAGTTGGTAGTTTTTGTTATAAGTGTATATGTTTGTAGTCTTAAATAATTAAGTATTTTATACACTGTATTTACTTTTATCTGTGTAAATACTATCAATGTTGGAGTTTATTATTAGTCATACTAAAATAGCCAATATACCTTTAGGTCGGATCCAATCATACTTTAATCACACTATATCGCTGGCCCCGGGCAATATGGCGGTAAACGCCGGTTACGCCCTTTTTAATGTTATTGGATTTTTGGCTTCTCTGAGTGTCAATGTATCACTCTTATTTTTTTCAATTTTATAAATTAATATTTCTTTAGAATAAATGACAATAACAGCTTTATTGCATGGAAAATTCTCTTACGACTAAAAATGTATTATTGCGTTACTCTATGAAACATAACACAAAAAACCGGTGAACATCTTTACACTACATTTCTAAACAAAGAGTAACAGTAATAAATTTAACCGCGTTTTTGGAAATAAACGTATTGTATCAATAAACTGTAAACATTTAATACGAAGTACTCACAAGAGATTTTATTCTGTACAAGCTATTACGCCTTTCTTTCCGGAAATGTATTGTAACCTCGGCGTCGCACTATGGGAAAGCCCCATACAAGGCCGTCTAAAACCGTTTCACGTGAAAGTCGTTGTTATGGAGTAAAACTAATTAATTAATTTAGTCTTATAAATAAGCTTTCTTTTCTATATTTTTTTAAAAAGGCATCAAAGCTAACTAACTCATGTTCAATGATGTGATTTTGGCACAATACATTACTACAATTCAACGCCACATTACTCGAAAGTTTTTGATATAAATGTATAAGTATTATACATTTTTGAAATGCTTATAATCTCCTCATAACGTTTCTTAAATAATAGTATGTATAATAAATAAATAAATTAAAATTAACCAATATAGTTTAAGATGGTATAATTTTCGGGTTACTTTTATTTTAACGAGACTGTTACCCGTTGCCGCTGTTTGCCGATGTCGAGATATTTGTTGTATTACGATCTTTATACATTAGTTTACACAAGGAGAAAAAAAAGTTGCGCATACTTGCGCCTTTTCTGACACGGTGCCAAAACATATCGCGAGATAAATAAATTATTTTTTTTCCAATATCTTTTTACTTCTCACATATCATCTGTTATCTATTAAGGTCAAATTGATAAAATGGTCATTACAGTGATGAGTATTATTAATAGTTATTTGTGGTTTTGATATAGTTTTTACCACCTTATTTGATAAAATATGGTCACTTTAACTATTAGGGTCAAATTAAAACAGGTTGGTTATGGGAAGAGTGCAAATATTAGTTTCTTATCTTTTTGCACATAGCACTATTTCATTGGCCTATAAAAGAAAGGCGAACCCTGAAACATCCACAGTTGTTCGTCAGAAATTCAGTGGCCTTAAAAAAGCATACCTATTTTCAAATATTCACAGAAGTTATCTGATTTGAAAATAATGGGTGAATTTGTTTGTAGTAAACTTTTCAATTTGTCACCAGAGGATATGGCTACTGTGGTCTCCTACATTCAAAGAAACTTGGTATCTAAATGTAACGAACGCTGGAGAAATGCATCCCGGAAAAAAGAACGCTTTGAAAGTAAGAACGTCGACTGGTTAAACGGTGAATTTCGTGTTCCACTGGAGTGTCGAGTCACAGTTAATGACCCTAATACGTCTGGAAGCAGTGCAGGTGGCAGATCATCAAAACCATACGAAGCATCTTCAGAAAAAACGAAGAAACGAAAAAACATGGAATTAATACAAGAGTACGGATTGGACTGTGTGCTCAATGCATATGCTCAGGAGTTGCGGTCTATGGGTGAGACGGAGGAGGCCACAATTGTTAATATTATACGAACTGCGTCAAAAAATGACAAGAAAAAGTTTCTTAAATTCATAACTGAGAACCCTGAAGACGTTACACCTTTTACAAAGGAAGAAGCACTACGGATATTTATTGACTTAGACCTTAACAAAGAACAGTATGGGAAACTTCGAATTTGTTTGGCGGACAAAAACTGCTCAGTGTTTCCTTCTTATCCAACTTTAGCCGAAGCGAAGAAGATGTGTAACCCACCAGATTCGAGCATAACCATTACTAACATAAGTGCAAAAGTCAATCTGCAGGACTTATTGGATCATACTGTGGCACGTATATTACTAATTGAAAATTTCATCTTAAGGAAATGGAACAACATAATTTCTTCGATTTAAAGGAAATAATGGGCAAAAGACACTGTTTGCGGGCAGACCAAACTAATGAAAAAGTTATGTGGACAAAGATTCACGAAATCAAGATTACTCGAGCGCATCCAGATGTTATTTATTTAAAGTATAACTGTGATGATAAATATCTTTCTTTAAATACTGCATCAAACACTAGATTTTCCAGAGGAAGGCCCAAAAAGACGCCAGTGACTGATGTTTCAGGAGATGAACTGAGAAATCTGTACAGAGAGCCAATCGCCTTACCAAAACCACTTTACGATGATTTGATGAGTCTCTGCAAAACTGAAGCAATCCCGAAACATTATCATACATTTTATAACAATTTGCATTGTGTTGGGAACTCTGCAGAAGAAATCGATATTGAAAGCGAAGATGCAAATTAAAGTGGCATAACTTTTTTTTTCTTTTTAAGGTTTTGACTATTTTAATTTTGTTTATTAAAATTGTGTGATTTTATTCAAATTAAGGTAGAATAGTATTTTTTTCTTTTTTAAGTGTTTTTGTGTTTTTTTTCCAAAGTTTAACATTTAATAAAAAAATATGTGATTTGAAAGGTTTTTTTTTTTTAAACAAAGTCATTATCATTTTTAAAAAAGTAATTAAACAAAAATTAGGTAGTAGTAACACTAAAAAAAATGATTAATTTAATAAAATACTGTCTATAAAGGTTAAAAATAAAAATAAATCACATTATAAAGTCGGTCTGTTACAATGGTTACATAAAAATATGATTCATTGATAGGATTCTAAAATAGCGATGAGTGAATGTTACAGCCAAGCTTTGGCAATAAAATTGCCCTAAAGAAGGTGGTATTCGGCTGGTACGCTCGAGATCTAAAGCGGAAAATACGTTGTATTATAATCTTACAGTCCTGAATCTCAGTGGTAGGTGTGTTTATAAAGTCATTAATGATGTAACAATTGAAACAATATCGTATATAATTTGTATTATACATTTTTTCAATTATTTCATTAAATATTTATACCATTACAATTATTTTTTGAAGGTTAAATTGGTAAAAAAATTAGCTTTCATTTGACATTTTGAACGCCTGTTTTGGATCACTGTACGCTGCACTATAAACAAATTAGCTTCTTTTATTTCTCCTGTAAAAAACGATTTTTGATATTACCGCTTTATTGCCCGGGGCCAGCGATATGTTTGTTACTTTTCACGCTCAAACGGCTGGATGGATCTGAATGAAATTTGGCACAGAGATAGCACATAATAGATATCTGAAATAGCACATAGGATACTTTTTATCCCGGGAATATGTTCCCTTGGAATAATTTTTGACATTCACGCGGGTGAAGCCGCTGGCAGAAGCTAATTAAATGATAATATCGATGTTATTAACCGCATCTAAATGTTTGTGGTTTTGCACGGAGTATTACAAGGGGGTCTAGATAGGAAACATTCTACCAACGAAAGCATCGTGAAAGCGATTGGTAAAATGTTAAAAAATATATGGGAATGTCAAGCGCTATCAAAATGTCACAAAATCGTGGCTTTTCGACAATCGCAATCGCAGATAAAATGACACTAGAACCTCTATTCCTACAGTTTGGTTGCGAAATCATCCAATGACTTCTCCCGCTCAGGGTGAAGCGGAAGGGCGTGTCAGACTTTCAATGACTAAAACCCACCCGTGTTCCTTCAGTTGCTTGAGCCAGAGCCGCGGTAACTCTTTTTTAAATTTATCCGCGACCCAGACTGACATCGGCCCTAGCGGACCCCGTCAGTTTTTGCTGACATCTCTTTGAGGCGCTCTTGGAACGCAACGCGCCGCCGTCGACTCGGGCCTGGTCCTTATCGGACGGCGAGCTACCCATAACTCGCCGTCCGCAAGCCCGCGACCTACGGTGGCCGGGAATCGGCTTTGTTTCGACCCCTGGGTACATAAGTAGTGCCCTGATTTTTTTGTTATCTTCAGTATAATAATACTCTATAGTATTAATATTCTTCGTATCGTCCTTAACTTGATCCAAGCATCCTTCTTAAATGTAATGGAATGTTTGATCTGCTTATAATTCAGCTCAAGTTTCAAGAGTTGACTTAGAAATAAAGTGCTCGTAAATGATCCGTTACCATCTTATGTAAGAATTTAAAGTTATTCTTATTCTACGTTGCAGGAATTCTAAAATGTTTTTGGGGTTTTTCTTGATTTAACTTGCATCAAATTTATCTGACGTGTTTTTGAGTGGAGACCGCGAATCAGCCACTGTCGCGGTAAAATGTACTTAGGCTAGGTCGAACTATGATCTGCACACGGTGGTTGTTAGCAGCTGGATGAGAGTACCTACCTGGGAACCGATACCGAGATAAATGGCGTGCGATTAGGAAGCAACTACGTCTAGCAGTGTATTGCTACAGGCTGATTATGAACTTTCCAGGCACCTGCGACTTCGTTGGCGAGAAAGTCTCTATACCTACGCATAGATATTGTATGTCAAGATAAACAGAGTCAGATGGAAAGCGAAACCAAAAAAATAAAATCTATGTGTGAGGGAAATTGTCCATGTGTTATTTGAAATGTGTTGTTGAAAAGTCCATGTTCAGTATCGATATCGATACTTGGTGAACACAATAAGTAACACGATTAGAGGGTTGTTGCCGTTGTTGGTTATATTGAACTGTAATAAAAATTGGGCAACATACATGCTTTGCTTTTATTAAAATACAAATTACAAAATACTATCTAGGTTGGCCACTAACTAACCATAAGATAGAAAGTGTCATTCATACAGGCACAAATAAATTAGGTATAGATTCTTTCATTAGGAGTCGTCGATGTTTTCTTTGTATGCAGTAGGTATTTCAATTCGAAATGTTTACTACATATTGTAGAGTTTTTATTTGGAGACCATCTATTTCTGTTTAAAATTAAAATCCATTTTTCTCTTAATACAGAATTATTTACACAACAGAAAAAATTACTGGAGAGCAGAGCACTGATGTAGTCAAGACACTGTAAAATTAATAAATTAATAAATGCAAACAATATAATGACATTCCTAAACCTACTCAAAGTAACAAAACATCAAAACTCTGCGAAACATTTTGAAAAACAAAGGCTAATATAATAAACATGCAACTTAAAGTACAGTTAAGATGAACACATCTTCTCAATCCTAACTTAAATCTTTTTTAACAAAACTTGACTAAATAAGTTTGTATTCATGCCATGATGTCACTATAAAACGATTAAGTTTTTATCGATACTCATGACGTCACCGCTTTGTCAAGCCCTAGCGTAAACAAACAATTTTCTCTTTTACATTATTATTTTAGCAAATTCTGTTTAAATATACGAAATATACTTTTATAAAACAATGGAAATCAATATACTATTGTAAGAATATTTTTCTGAGCCGATTACTAGCAGAAATTTGTCAAAATATGGTTCTTAACAATCCAAGGACAAAATTGTATTTACCTATGAAACGTGTATTTATTGGGGTTATTTCGTCTTGTAACGTCACATTCACTCACAGAACAAGCCACCATAGTTGCATAATTAATATTATCAATTTAAATCTAAAGATTATTATTTAAATGCAAGAAATTCACCGCGGTGTAAAACAGATGGGACGCTATGGACTCTTTCTCGCGAAAATAATTACATATTGGTACTTCATTCACTCTCTCTTTTTCTCTTGGGCGGTTAGTACTTGATTAGGATTTCTCGCTCGCACGCTTCGTGTATCTTTTTGCGTAGCCAAAAAAAATCTAAATCTATGTACCTACGTACCAAAAAACGTGGCGTTCTATGGCGCTTTGCAACGGTGTAGTATTCTTTAAAAAAAAGTACTTGATAGGCAGATTAACACTTGTTGCAAGAGGATCTCTGTAATAACTTTTGCAATCAAATCACAGACATAAATCGAACTAGATAAAGCAAGTCCCTCCCATCTGTATGAAAACCAAGCGTGCCACTTTTTCACAGACAATTTAAAAACAAATTTACTTACCAATGAAAGAAAACATGTCCAATGCCTCGGCCAACTTTTTCTATACAGTCTTTACAGCTCATTAAGCCATAAAAAGGCATTTTTTTAGATTTCGTTGGATTTCCGGTGCCGATAATGCTATATGAAAGCTCAGATTACGATCATTGATCGTAGTTTTACTCCGTTTTTTGACACGCGAAGTACAATCGCGTCATCTAGTTAGATTCATATCTGTGAATCAAACAGATCAAGTTTACCCCTTTATGATACAAATTTAGATAAAATTCATCTAGGCAGACATGCATTACTCAAACTAATGATTTGACTTAGAAATAGCGTGATTCAGTAACGACTTATGCAATGAAGATGCATCTGCGTTAGAAGTATAATTAACTATCTTTTATAGATCTGTGTCAAAATCTCAGACAGTTATGAAACGATAATTTACAGCAGCATTTGTTAAAATTCTAGGTTTGTAGTCTTTTTTGGACTTGCTCTATTAATTAAGCAAGCAATATTTATCCATACTAATATTAGAAATGCAAAAGTAACTCTGTCTGTCTGTTATCTTTTTACAATGGCTGAACGAGTTTGAATGAAACTTGGCACACGGATAGACCACGTTCTCCACGAATACTTTTCATCCAGGGAGTGTGTTCTCTTAGTATAATTTCACACACGCGAAGCCTCTGGCAGATGCTAGTTAATAGAATGCTATAAGTTCCCTCTTCTAAGGCCCAGTATTATTTTATCAGTAGTTAACTCAGCCAATGTGCTAACCCATTGGTTTACCGAAATTACGAAACGAAACGCGTTTATTCGCCAATTGTTAGTCTAACAAATGGTCAAATAATTAACTCTCCAACTTATTTCACCATTTGTGTGGCTAACGACTAAAGAAAAATGGTGATTTACTGAAATTTGCAACCACAGTTTAGAATATTTAACCAATGGTTAACTATGGATCAGAAAACTAGGCCTTAGAGAAAATAAAAAAATGGTAGAAGAAAACATTTAGGAACATTATCTTTTCTATAAAGTGATCTACTTTAAACTGTTTGAGTTACAGTTTCGGCAATTGTAAATACCTAAACACAACATATCACAAAAAAGTGTATCGTCAACCTGCTTTCTACAAATTCTTAACTTTTCTGCTCCAGAACATTACTTTTTTTTTGTCAATACAACAACAACAATTTCAACTACCAACAACTTCTAACTAACAACTACTCTCTTTGTTGCAGTCACCCAACAATGACATAAGCCCACAAGATGGCGCTTAGGTTGAAGAAAGACATAAAGAAGGCGTCGTACTACGTGTGGTTCCTGGGTGCGCAGGAGTCGCGTGGTCTTCGTGGCGAGGAGTTCGCTCTGCCAGCGATCAGGATCTTGGAGGAGAGGGCACGGGATTTGGAGCCTTTTAAGGTTACTCTTCAGGTTGGTACCTATTGATTTTAATCGTACTTAAATAAAAATACTTTTGCTATGATAGAAAAAGAGGGGTGTTATAAATTTGACGTGTGTACCTGTGTGTTTGTGTATTAGTATATCTGTCTGTGGCATCATAGCTCCTAAACGGATGAACTGATTTTGATTTCATTTTGTTTCTGTTTTCGTGCCTTTAACGAGAGTGTACTTAGCTATATTTGATAGTTTCGCCGTACTAAAGTTATTGGCGTTTTACTGTTTGAATCGGGTTGTTTTCGCTAGATAACGTGTCATAATTACGTTTTCAATAGATTGTCGATCGAAGCGTGTCTACTTCTAGATAAATTATATAGCATGAAATAAAAAATAGGCTTGGGTTTTTAAAGTTTACTTGTCTGTTTGGAACAAAACTGATTTTGACGTTGGAAAAATTTGACGGCAGTTGTAATTGACATCCTATCGACCGTCTAGTTAGTTACACCTACTTGAGCTGTTGGATATAAACAAAGAGCAGATTTTTTATAATTACATTTTTGCTAAAGAAGAAAGATGAAAATAAGCTATCGATTAGGTAGGTCAAAGGGAATCGCAATACATCTATATATGGAAGTAGACAGTATCGTCACCAGTGCGATATTCTGGTAAAATAAATTAAGAACTCAGCTTACTTTGTTATACACAAATAACATGCGACTCAGTCTGTAGTGACTGAGCTATTGACTTGCTGCACTTGCCGTCAAGGGTTTCTTTCAAGTACGAAGCAAATATTTATGGACAACATATCTACCAATAGTAGTTCCGGGTCTGAGACTTGTAGGTACATTGTGATTTGTGAGTTTTGTGTCTGAAAGCTAAATAAAGATACAGGAGAAATCTTAGTATATGAACTAGCTTTTATTACAATACGGTTTGGGCAAAAAATTGTGGATGAAACGAAACAGGGCGATAATTAGGAATATTTGCTATAGGTCTAAAAAGTAAAACGGCTAAAAGTAAATTCCAAAAAATTTTTGTCGCCCCAACCATCGTTTGATTCTAAATTTTTTGGCCACCTTGTAATAAAGGACCCTTATTTGTTTCTAATTAAATTTGATATAGACTCCAAACTGCATCACTTTCTGGGGACTTTTCAAGCTTCATTGCCTCTGTGCTTTTTCTGCTTAGTCGCCAATGTAGTTTCTGGCTTAAGATTCCCTCCAACAGCTGCAGCATTTTCACCTCGCGCTTGCCAGTGAGGTGTGCTAAACTGGCAAGCGCGAGAAGGCACTGGGAATGACGCTTGTCAGAGTTAGTCCCGATAAAAAATGACGGACACCTACAATTTACCTATAAATGTGCATAATTTGAGGAAGGCAAGTACTCCACAGCAGTTTATCAGATCCTGACTTTCTTATAGCTTTGAAATTCTCACGAAATATCTTCGAGTTTCGTCACATCTGGGTGTAGTAAGGCAATAAGGAAAATAATAAGTTTATAACAGCGAGGGCGCGGCCAAACTCACTTTTGTTGACATACATACCGACGTAAATATTTCTGAATATTACCTTTTTATTTGGCCTTGTTGGCGTAGTTTTAAAGTAAAGAGTTTTCACATAGTTGAGATTTTGTGACCCTACAATTCATTGGGTCGTGTATGCAATTACCCGGCCCGTTTTTAAAGAAATTAATCGGGAAAGCCGAACCCCAGTAAAATTATGATAATGCATGGGTCATTTCTTTACTGAACTGATATTAAGGCATAGACTTTCCAACTATGTTGGGTCGACTCTAACTCTAAAATTCAGCTCAATACCATTATGCCTAGATGTAAACTCCGACAACCGATTCACTCTATAACAAAATGGTCAAACTTTCAGGATTCTGATGTGACTATCCGTAACCACTTTTGAAGAAATAAATATGTCATACCATTTAAGGTATAGGTGTCGCGGTCAGAAACCTGGAAATCTGACACCAATCTTGCCAAGGAGTATCGAGTTACCCAGTAACTGGGTTGTGAAGGTTAAATAGGCAGTCGATTCATGAAAAATATTGGCAATTATCTGAATTCAAGATCTGAAAGGTTGAGTGATAGAGAATGCCTTGTGGCATTAAGTCCGCCTATGTACCATTATTGTACATGAAGTTTAAATAAATAAATAAACTTCAACATAGTTGGGCAATGTCTGGGCAAATTGATAGACTAACGTTTGTGAAATGAAGTGGTGACCACACTAAAGCCCCGCTAGATAACAAAAAAAAAACCGACTTGTACCAAAAAGTACCTATAATTACGTAACTTGAAAACATGTTTTTTTTTATATTTTTTTATTATATTTTGGTATTTTTCTCAAATAAAAGGTATAGTCGTAAAACCATTATATCCGTTTAAATCATGTAAATCGGTCCATGCGTTTAGAAGATATTAACTCATTACTGAAAGTTTCATGCCAAATGAAAGCATCAAGGACGCCCTGTACCACGATACGTGTGTGTTGATCGTGTTAGCGACATTGCCTTTACAGTTTTGCGTATCGATTTGAAATATTCGATTACATTACATTCACCGTTATTTTTTCATTCAGTCTATTTCTCTGTGGAATGCGAACCAGGATGGCAACCAACCGACTAAGCTTCAAAGTCAAACTTCGCGAACACATTCGTAAGAAGTTGGCAGCAGTATCGTCACAGCGCTAGATTTTTCCAGTTGTCTATTTCTGCTTATTGTTTAAATATATTCCTATATTACATTCTTTATTTATTGTGTAAATTATATTGTATTTAAATCAATTGACTATCATGATTGCACCTACCACTATTTATCTCTCCATCACCCAAAGGTTGACTGGTAGAAAATGCCTAAGGCATTAAGTCCACCTCTGTACATTTGTGTGCTTAAAGTATTAAATAGGTAAATAAATAAATAAATTGGTTAACGAAGTTTATTTTTTTGGTATCCGGCGGCGACTTTAAACTTTTCAAGCAAAACTCAAAAATGAGGACATAAGTTTATTTAATACCAACCATCAATCAACAACAGTAAGCCGGAACAGAGGAAGCTCACAACGACTGCTCACAATCTTACATAACTCTTAGTAAGGAACGTAAGAGAACAAACAATTCAATTAGAACGATGGTAAAACTTTCGCTGCCATTGGTAGTGACGGATCGGAACTAAAGAAATGTGGAATGCATTGTATTATGAAACAAAGTTTTGGGTAAAATCTTTGATTTGGAAGGTGTTCGATTAAATGTTGCATTCTCAGTAATACCAGGATGTAAGGCTTAGGTTACATTAGTGCACTACCGTCGCAACGGATCAACACATTGTATACCACACCCGCGTTGCGATGACGCACGATGTTGGCGTCGCACTCGGAAACCAAGAAGGTGTCTCAGTGTGGATTTCAGATTCAACAATGGATCGGAACAAACACTGTCCGACATTGCAGCACATCACCCTCCCCCGTTTCGTCTCTCATCTGTCGATCCGTGGAAACGTCGCGAGCGACTATGCAACGCATAATATGGCATGTCACTAAAAATATATGTAAAATGACGCAGCGTTGACGCGGCGACGATTCAACACAACGCACTAATGAGGCCTCAGCCTTACTGTCTCACTGCAGAACAAAGAGCTCTTTTCAAACAAAGAAGTCACGAACATTTATCATCGCACTTGCTCAAAGCTATAAAAACCCAAAAAAAAGAAAATTGCCTGAATTTAAATAGTCAACAATTCTTAAAAATAATAATTAAAATTATCAAACAAAATTACAAAAAAATCTTTTCATAAACACGTTAAATATATCTTCTTTTAACTCCATCTTCTCTCTACAGGTATCTCACAAAGGTCTGAAGATAATCCAGAATGTGACAGCGAAGGGCAAGCAGCAGACCATCAAGCACTTCATCCCTCACGGTAGCATCACCAGCGCCGTGGTACAAGCAGATGTGGTGGCGTGTGTCCTGCTGTTGTACAACCCGTTGACTGGTTGTCCGGTGCATGTGCATGCTTACAGGTTAGTTAAATACGGATCTTCTTCCTTGTGTCCTTGGAAGTTCTTCGGCATCTTCAGTGGCAGCGCATATGTCACTTTGGCTATAAGTTTTGGGGCAGAGAAAACAAGATACTCAACAGATTTCATAAATGTGATGCCACTAGTGTTGTATATTATGACGGTAAATCTAATATAAATTATTATTGTAGTAGGGTTGTTTGGAAATAAAAACACTTCGAACAGCTTCCGCGATTTCTGCCACGCGTTGGACCGCGCGGCCGGACCGTCCTTCCGTCCGTGACGTCGAGCGATAATTCCGCTGGAGGACGTGCGTGCTCCATTGATGTAGTTCCGTACAAACACGATATGATTGGCACAATCCTTTGCAGGTTCAAGACTGTTTTAACTTGTAATACACGTTAAAAAGAAACCGCTGTCACCATGTAGTGAAACACGCAGGTTGGTTAATTATTGATTTATTTTCAAACACTAACTACATTAAAATTTTATATTAGAAATACCGTCAAAATATAATACAACTAGTAATATGGCTCTTGCAGACAGGTGCGACTCATGAATGCGTGGACCCTTTTGATAAAAGTATTACAAGTACTATCATCAAATTGCCTTGTCGCATCGTTGACGCATTGTCGGGTCGGTCCTGTCTGTCTTTGGATGTGTCGTCGTACGCAAAAAACTCTACTAATTAAGTTGGTCGTATTCCACAAATTCATCATTGTCTAGTTCTGTTAATAAATGATATTTACAAGTCGTTCAAATTTGATAAGTTTAAGGTTGAAAATTATATAAATTAAATTTGAAAAATGGTGAAAACATTGCTGATGATTAAGTCAATAAAATCTAAACTTCCAGTCTAAAAACACAGTCGCAATTCGAAAGAACTCTTTCAAATAAATGTTTTGCATGAATTTCGGAGACGTAAATCACACGTAAGTTCAAGAATCGTTAATTGACGGTAAATTAATCTATTATTCGTCTTTTACGCTGCTAATTTAAAGCCAATTTGATGACGAATTTATTTGATAAATTAAAGCTCTAATGACTACCATTAATTACTAACCCTAGGTTAAGTAGATTTAGCCTTATAAGAAGCGCAGTTTTAGAAGCAATTTATAACACATTAATGTTATTTAGTGTCACGTAATTTACATTACATCACATCTGTTTTACCACGATGCCTATTACTGATGTCAAGGAGCTTTACTGTTTTCCAGTTTGAAGGGACATTACGCTAGTTCCCGACGCGAAGGTGCTATGTTAGGTACACAAGACATTTTAGCCTTGAAATAGGAGTAGAGGAAGACCAAAAAACCAAGGATAAACTATGTGAACAATATATGTCTGGAAAGGCTCTAAGCTATTAAGATATCCGATGTCGGCAAATAAAGACCAGCCAAGTGCGAGTCTGACTCGCGCACAGAGGGTTCCGTATAAACAGCTACAGACACCAAAATAAATAACATTCATAAATAATGAAAGCACCGAACATTGCTCTAAAGAAGGGATAAAATTAACTTTGCCGTTCGGAAACTGTTGTCCCCTCTTTTACTTTTCCAAGTACATTTTATAAGTTGGTCGACTATTACTCGTAAACTTATAAAGCCTACTTAGCTGTGATAGATTTACTTTTAATTTCGTTATATATATTACTGCCGAGAATTTTTTCACATATAAGCGACCATTTAACTGGCAGGGGTGACACACTTGGCTCTTACAAAAATCAGCCATTTAAAGCTTAATTTTACGCAAACGGAGCCCTAAATCTAAAAATGGTTATACAGACCCGTAATATTTTTGAATGGCTTTTCCAACGATACCAACTTTACATGTTCCATAAAAAAAAAACATTTTATGGTTTTATTTTACCACTTTGTCGCCGAGATTAATATGTATATCCATGCCAAATTATAGTTTTGTAGTACTAAGAGTCTCTGAGCTAAGCTGCGGACGGACTGACGGACATGGTGAAACTATAAGGGTTCCTTGTTGACTACGGAACCCCTTAAAATGAATGTAAGATGAATATATAACTATTCAGCAACAAAAGGGGCAGCACGATGATAATATGATAAAGAAATTGCAGCTTTGTCTATGGGTTGGCAACGCAACTGCGGTGCCTGCGATAGACGATGTTGACGATAGATAACCGTCAATTAGTTTTGTATATACATATATTGGTATAATTAATAACTTAAAAATTCCATCTTGGGACTTCTTCTGATAATTTTCTTAAGGAAAATACCCTTTTTCCGATCGGGGATTCAATTCTGTGACCCCAGAAGTTGCGTTTGAAACTTATCATACAAGGAAGTCAAACATAAAAAATCGACTGCAAGAGTTTACATAAAATAATAGATATTAAAATATAGTCATCTTTAAATCAATTGTCGGAAACGTATGACATTTTAGCACATTGTAAGGTCACACCGTTAATGTCAAGATTGTGTTCACAGACTGGTTTCAAGTTGCAGAAGATCTAAGTGTGCGAATCCGCGAGATTTAGCGGTGACGATCATACTAAAGTCTTTCATTTTTTGCAGACTGCTGTCAGCAAATTCGCCCGGGTAAAATTCCACAATTAGCCCAGGAGAATCCAAGGATAAAAACTATTTTAGTTTTAAATATTGATAGACTCGCTTTTAATCACTATCTCACCTGATGGTAAGCGATGATGTGGTCGACGATGAGCCACGCTTGCCTAGAATTAACCTATTTTCTCTTGACTTAAAGACTCCCAGGTTGGAGCTATCAGGAAATGTTCTTCTCAAGGTCAATATTTTTTTTTTTATTGATGATAGGCTTGCGCCTGACCACTATCTCACCTGATGGTAAGCGATGATGTGGTCGACGATGAAGCACGCTTGCCTAGAAGAAACCTATTCACTCTTACAATATCAAAATTTATTAAAATTGGTTCCGTGGTTTGCTACAATCGTAGTGTTCATCATCATGGAAAGCTTTTTCTTCCCACTTTAGCTGTCTGTGTGTTCTCCTTTCGATGGATGTTATCCAGGACTGTCATCGTTTACGAGTCTTATCCAAGTCAATCTCAGTAATTTGGAAGTTGATCTGCCAATACTTCTCCAACTGTGTTAATCCCAGCATAAATTAGACCATCACTTCTCCATACAATAGGGTAGTTTACTGAAAATTCGTTTTTTATCCGTCAGGTATTGATAAAAAATATTGAACCCGTATTTTATCTTTTGTCACGTAAACCTAAGGTGAGACGTTATACACGCCGTTAGTATATTTTATACTGACATGGTGACGTCACAAAACACCAATCCTGAACTTTGATGCGGTTTATTTTTGTCAATTTTTATTGATTTGGTAAAGCAAAAAATACGTGTGGACGACGGTCTAAATAGGATTGTCATTTTTTTACCCAGGAAACGTACCTATTGTTTTGACTATTTTAGTTTTGCTTACTAGACTGGGCGCTTTCGGATTGCAAAAAAATATCTTAATGTCGCTGCATTCGTAACATGTTTTATTCCAGACTGATCGAAACGATAAGTTTGTTTCATACAAGATGCCAAGGGACGCTACATCGCCGTCCCGTCCGTGTATGCTCTATCTGCTATGGTATACATTTTGTATGAAAAGATATTTTCAAAACTCAGCGTCCCATTCTGTCCGGATTTAAAAATAATACGTACCTATGCAGCGACGTTTAGTTGACGAGGTTTAGCAGTGTTTTGTTATTTTAAACTACGTTATAATAAACATATAACAGTTACTATAAAGAGTGCCACTAACCCATAAAAGCAAGCGTGATGATAAGAGTAATGGTTTATGAATCGACTGGTGTAAAATAAATTAGATTCAGAATGCATTGTTGTTGATATGGATGCAATCACGGCGTATCAACAACAATGCGGCTGATAACGAGAGCTAGGATTGAGGTTTGTAGGTAAATGTTATAAAAGAAATCTTTTTTTTATTTTTTTAAAAATAGCGTTGCCACACACTAGGAATTTATTCCTGTATCGTGGGTTTGTTACAAACATATAAACTAACCATAAATACTAAACTTTCACACAATCCATGTCATCACACTAACAAAATATTTAGCACAAAGCTTTACACAAAGGGAGGCATCTTCATCTGACATTTGACATTTAGTGTCGCAACTCCTGCGCAGAATCCTTGGGCAACTTTGTAAAGTTAACGTTCATTATTTGTGTACAGGGAATAATAATTGTTGTTTTAAAATTGGAAATTGGCTATTTCTATTGAGGTTTTAGGTGGTAAGGCTGGGTTTATACTGAACGGATTAAGTACAGTTACGTTTTGAACACATTTGTAATCGGAACAGATAAATACAAAAATACCAGATAGATATGTCTATGTATTTGTTTTTTTTTTACCCCGTTTTATCGATTGGAGAAAAAAACGTTTTTGTAAACAAATTATAAGCCTAACAACACAATTTATTCTAAGATTATTCTTCAAAATAATACTTGCATTACGGTTTTCCATCTCAATGAAGCAACGGCTGACATATCACGTTTGGGCCCGAGCATCTAGAGGTCACAGCGACATCTATCGGAGACCCGCGGAGAATTCGTTACGAGACCCACTTCTGTAGTTTATGGTTGTTAGCTGGTTTAAAAGTAGGTTTGATATTGTCATTCGTTTTAGAGGTTTTAGTGGCAGGTGCTGAGGTCAGGGTGAAAATATTAGAAGAGAATTTTGAATTTGAATTTATTATAAAAATAAATCGTTTTATAAGTTTTCTGAGAGAATAAAGAAAATTAAAAAAAAACAATACTTTTCTGCTCTTTAACGTTTATGTTACTTACGAAAAAAGCGCATTTTTGAAAAAAAGCTTGCATTATAGCTTATAACGATTGTTTACAAAAACATGATTATAATTAAAAAAAAAAAAACTATAAAAGATTTTCAATTAAGTACTATTTCTTATTCATTGCCTTTACGAAATCAGATTAAAAAAGTTCAGTACTTTACGAAATTGATAGCATTCATCCCTGAATTAATAACAAATCACCTATATTTTATTTACATGCCAACTTTTTTCCACTTCAAAAACAACTTTCCTTCAAGAAAATAAACAACCAAGATCATTCACCCTCTACACATATTTAAAACTTCCCACTCTATACGCAAGACTAATCTGTACTGCGATCCCTGTCCACAAGACTCATCTAGCCGGGTTGATATCGAACACAGGCAGCTGAGATTGTAAATTAAAAGCCGGCTCGGTGTAATAGCTGCAAAAAGATTTTAAAACCGGTAGTGTCTGGCAATAACCTAAGGGAATAGGGCTGTGCGTTCTGCTAGGGAGTTGTTTTCTAAACAAATATTTTGAATTTAGAAGACGTCCTCAATTTAGAATACGAACCATATTTTAAAATTGAAGTTTTTATTTATAGGACATTCTCAATTTAAAAAAACATTTTGTATCAACACCAAGTATTGGTGTTGTGTTATTAGAAAATTTAATGCTTCGGTCTTTTATTATCTCTCTAATAGTCACTAGATTAGGGAGAAAATTTAATTTGAGAGCTCACCTTTGTACATGAACTCTACTAAACGTATCAGTTAAATCATATCTAAATTGAATATTACTGTACTTTATATACAACGAAGACAAGAAAAAGATGGATCTATAGGTCTGTCAAATTAATTTACAGTTGAAGTTTTAGTTCAAACTAACTTGACCTCGCCTCTTCAACGTGTCAAGATGTAATTAATAGTACTGCGCAATTCATGTTTATGGGAATTTCACGATTGTTAATAAATAATTTATTATAACTTTGGGAATCCAGTCATTTATTTTTTATTTATTTCTGTGTCTACTGTAAGAATCTACAGCATACTCGGCATTAAATTAAATCAGCGATCTAAAGATAAGTTTCCACAAAAAAATAAACTGAATGTTTAAATAATTTCGTTAAAAATCATGAAAAATCTTTTACCGGTAAAAAATTATACTTTATCCTCATGAAATCGCTAGGTTCCTGTGAGATACGAGACGGGATAATATTGATAAATTGACAGCCCTACCAACCTGTACCACCCAGTTATCATCTAACGAGCTTGCATTAGACGCTCCGTTTAATAGAAGCAGTTTTGATTAGAATTTAAATGAAAATCATGAAACTTGTACTTGGACAGTAAAATTACACGGCCTAGCCTACACGCAGGTATGACCATTTTATAAGCTTGTTCTTAACTTGAATTTGTTTTTCTAAGAGTAAAAAAGGAGGTTTGAATTTTTAAGAGACCTTTTTGTTTTTCCTGTCAAAGTTCTTGGCTGTATCGGGGTTGTCCTTAAATTAAATTTTCTCAAGATTTGAAATAGGAACCTGTTCAAAGGAACTGGATAGATGGACATTCCACCAGTGATAACGACTGTCAAAGATTCAAAATATTTGGAACTTGCCACGTGACTTTTCGGCATGTCAATCTTAGACTTTTCCACAATCGTCATCGTTGATATTAAAATGTCACTTGGCTGGAGGCTCTGATAAGCCCTTACGTTTGGCATTCCGACAATAGTTAGCTGATACGATGTCATTTTGTCGAGATCCCAAGAAAGCACGTTTAGGAATCTTTTGCTGGTAAAGTCAAGCAATGCCTATGCAAGCAAGGCTTGTAAACAGTCTAATTCGAATACATTTGACATCCAGCAACGCGCATTTGGCCCGCGAAGTGGTTTACGGCCCATTCCCTCTCACTGAGAGGAGGCCTGTTTCCCAGCAGTGGGAACATTAAAAAGGCTGATGATGACACAGTCTAAACGAAAGCCAGTTGACGACGCTAATTGCCAATGAACTTCAAGTTTCCCCAAACTCTGTTATAGGTTAGATATTTTAAATGTCAATCTAATATTATGTTAAGATCATAAGTTAGTATGTAACAGTTAATTAAATTCACTTATTTCATTTACGGAAGAGGGACAAACAACTGTAATGATCCATGACATTTTGTCAAGAATTCTCCAATCTTCGTTAAGATAAATTACACTGCCGTATACCCCAAATATTTAACCTCCATTTAGCTTTAAAAAACTCGTTTTTAATATGAAATTGATGTTAAATTCATTAGGTACGGCCTAAGGTGCGGCGAAACCACACTATTTCAAAATCAAGGATAGCGTATACTTTCTAATGAATAGAAATAAAAGCATTTCTAGCGCAAAGGTGAATAGGGCGACCTCTGATAAAGATTATTTCCATGTATTTATACGATTAAACAAATCAAAAACATATACATCGATCGCTGTCCAAACAACAAGTTTTTGTGATACCCTTTCACCGAATCAATGGTCACGTAGCCCCGAGTAATTCACGCCTTTTGACAGCTCGCGACTTTTGACAGCTGTTCCAAGATGGTTGCCTTCAATAAAAAAATACTTTCACTTATTTCGTCGTTACAAATAAGTTTTCGCGGCAACAATAGAACACGTTTGGGTGTTATAAATAGAAGATAGTTTGTTAATACTGCGTGAAATGAAAATTAAAAATGGCGGCTGCGTTTTTTTATTAGGCACAGACAGTGTTCCGTTCTGCCTTGTATCAATATTTTTATTTATAAAATCGATTTGCTGAGACACTCTCGATTGTCAGATGTAATTTTAAGTTGTTACAACAAATGACAGTGCACAAACATGTCAAATTATGCCACAGATTGTAAAATTTGATTGGTCTCCGTAAGGTCATTATGATATCATCATGACAAACATTTTAGGTAAGAATGTTAGCTTACCGGAACTGAGCAATAAGAGTTATCTAATGTCTTCATGAAAAATGAAAACCAAAATTTATAAATCGTCTGGGAAACAAAGATGTTAATATTTTTTTTCAATTATACCATTTACAGAAATGTAACAACCTTATTGGAAGTTATATGTTTGAGCCGTTTGAGGTTGAAACATTAGGTACATGGGAACCGAGTGCGCATCGAGTTCTTCGAGATATCAACACAAAGCCCGACTCTTTAGCTTCACGTGACCAGAGACTGGCGTTTTCTTCGGCCAGAGAATTAGCATTGCCATCCAACCTAATGCTGCCAGCGTTCTGGGCACGTATCCCATTGACATCGATGTGGACGAATTTTTTGATTCACAATGTGCCCTTTTCCCTCTCGTCTTTGTACTTATATAGTTTTTTTTTTTTAGAATATTCAATTGTATAATGTTCATATATTTGGTATAATCCAAAAAAAAAAGATAATGGTGTAATTCATAAACTTAGTGAATGTACGATCTACCCTAAAATGTTTGTTAATAAATCGTACAGAAAATGTTCACTCATCCGCGCGGCGCGCCGCTTTCAACAAATTTTCAAGTGACGTAATCCCGAAAACATTAAGATTTTGTATAAACCTTTTTACAGGTACTTTTGGTTAATCAAGCTGTCGATCAGTACAAATCATCAAGCTAGTTGGATATTTGTTATGTGTTGGTAGATCTCTATAGAGAAGTACAAGAAACTCCAAAAAATTAGGCCTCGGTACGGGTCTAAACTTTGTACCCAAAAGCCAGTATCAAAATAAAAATGATATTTTAACAATTTACTTTCAATAGATTATGTTTTGAACTGACTCTTCGAAGCCATTCAAAATATAATTATTAAAAGCTTCATTAACGTAATTACATACCACTTCTATCATTAATGCCCATTGATGTCAAAATTGTTCTATAGATCATTAGTTTGAGAACCAAAAGTTTTAAATAATTCGTCGTTGCATCTGATTTCAATAGATTAAAATTGCGTAGTCAATAATCTTGCAGTAATTTCGCAAGCCCCATTCAAAGACATTTTAACTTTTGTAGAGCAAGCATATTATTATAGACCTTCGTGCTATTCTGAAATATTCTCATCGTAAAAACTTACGTGGAAGTGAGCGCAACGTTGTATCTTGTCGCGAGTGTCAGCTGTAACGCCAACCTTACACGTTCGGAAATATTTCCCGAAGAATTAATTATATGGCCTGGGAGAATAACCTCTGTGGTGATTCGGTCGTCACTTGAAACTTGCTGAAAAGAAAAGTAGTGAGCTTCAAATGAACTGTCATTGCAGAATGATTGGATCGTTTGATAGCTCACTTCATGTTCACTCCATCTAACTTTACACGGTGAGATTGATACAGAATAACACTACTATTCTCAATGATGTTATGTAGATACATTTTACCGACGTCAGCGTGGCAATACAAACACAGGCTGACCAGCTTGAGTGAACTCAGTCCATCATGCGTCTGGCCGCGACACAAATGTACGTTTGAATAGAATGTTTATCTCTTTCTGACAACGGGGTCCTATTTATATCTCTTCGATCTTTTAGCCTTTTCAGTGAGAGAAATAAAGTTCTAAGTTCCATAGGTCCTATGTAGGTAGCTAAAGTAAACTATCTATATTTTTTATAATGAGTATGACGTCTCTTTTGGTAAAATCTCATTGACTGTTCTGGCTCAGTACAGCTCAGTTGACTAGTACTAATACATATAGTGGTTACCCAGTCCCCTTGGCAAGTCTGGCGTCAGATTTTTGGTTTTTGAGTACCGTAATGACTGTCAAAGATGAGAATCAGGACATGAAGAGAAATGAGAGACAGGACCAACGTCTTAAGTGCTTTCTGAGGCACTGAGAAGTTTCGTTATGTAAGGGACGGTTAATCATACAAGGACCGTCCTCAGGAAGTATTGCTTCAATTTACAGCGAAAAATTGCCAATGAGGCAGTTGGCAGGGCACATTGCTCGCAGAACGGATGGCCGTTGGGGCCGAAAAGTTCTAGAGTGGCGACCGCGTACTGGAAGACGCAGCGTTGGAAGGACTCCCTCTAGGTGGAACGATGACCTGGTCAAAGCTGCCGGAGTCCGGTAGATGCGAAACGCGCAGGACCGATCAGTGTGGCGACGCTTGGGGGAGGCCTATGTCCAGCAGTGGACTTCTTTCGGCTGAAATGATGATGATGATGATGAAAGGGCGACGCATACGGCTCTTACCTTAAATTTAACAATACGCACCGCCACATCTAATGAGATACACAAAAAAACTCCCTCACATTTTTATCTATTAACAAAACCATCTTCAGTCTTCACCTTGACATTCACAATAGAATGCTGGGTCATATGAATCAGACGGATTCGTCTGAGGTCACGATAAACAGGAAAGTAACATAATTATCACATCATCAACCATTATAAACTGATCTGCCACTCATTTGCATACTCATCTCTTAATTGAAATTAAAAATCTTTTAATGGGTTCGGTCACAAGCGTGATCGCTAAGATTGAGGATGTTCGATCCACGGATTTTTCTATTAGGAATTTTTAGTAGCAGCTGACTGGATTTGTAGCCAGATGAGGAAAATTTGCTTACTCTTTATTGCATGGGACTTTTTAACTGTTGATATTTATGTTGCTGAACTAAAGATTTTTGCCTATCCTGAAAGGCATTAGAATCGTGAGCCAAGTGGAATCAGTCGATCTATTCTATAGAAATCTCACCATGAATACTGATCCGACATTGCAATAATATTTAGGTATTCATCTAGGAATTTCCCAGTGTGAAAACGAGCATCAATCTTCAAACAGATCAAACGAGAGAACATTCAAATTGACCATTACTCATTCTTAAAAGAGTCGCCAATATTATTAATTGATTTATTCATTATATTCTTAAAATGTGTTTTATCATCCCAAGGGCATACAAACTATCTCCATGACAAATTTCATCTAAATCGGTTCAGTAGATCCAGAGATTACCCCCTACAACCTCACAAACTTTACCTCTTTATAATATTAGTATAGAAGTATAGATAAATGAAGAGCTCGTGGCTAAATAATACCAGCAGCACGGCTTGGTCTTCAAGGTTAAGCGATGCTTGCCAAGATCGGTCCGTGGATGGGTGTCCATCTTAACATACCGAGATTCCTTCGTGCGTCGTGTCAATATTACATCTTTGACAGTCGTTACGGATATTCGAAAGCTACAAATAGCAGAAATCTGATACCAGTCTTGCCAAAGGGGTATCGTGTTACCCAGTTACTGGGTTGTGGAGTTCAAATAGGCAGTCGCTCAATGTAAAATACTGGTACTCAGATGAATCCGGTTAATCTGGCAGTCGTCCCCAACATATTTGGGAAAAGACAGGCAGATCGTCATTCAAATATATTTATTTGTAATTCAATAGACTCTTCAACACAGATATAAAGCTAACTAGATGAAGCGATTGTATGTACTTCGCGTGCAAAAAAACGGAGTAAAATTACGATCAATGATACGTAATTTGAGCTTTTCATTTGGCATTATCGACACCGGAAATCCACTGAAATCTAGAAAAACGCCCAACTATGCCATATTGAGCTGTAAAGACTGAATAGAAAAAGTTGGCCGAGGCATTGGAAATGTTTTCTTTCGTTTGTAAGTAAATTTGTTTTCAAAATTGTGTGTGAAAAAGTGACACGCTTGGTTTTCATACAGATGGAGAGACTTGCGTTATCTAGTTAGATTTATGTCTGTGCTCATCAGTGATCCACAATTTTTTACCAAAGTGCTAAAGTAACATTGCGTCGGTTGTAACTTGTATGTAGCATTTGTTGATAGGAACCTTGAAGGCTTGAAGGTGTATCAGTCTATTGTGAACAGCCAGTGACAGGCGGCTGTGTAGCGCCTACGGAATGAGTTGTAGCCTTCGGAGCGCTGTGATGCGGTCTATGCGTGCCTTTATTTGGGGATAGTTCGGATTTTTTGAATTTAATAATATGTACATGTGAAAGGAAAATAATCATCATCATTTCAGCCGAAAGACATCCACTGCTAGACATCTTTATTTTTTTATTAAACCTTTTTATTTCCTTAATATACATTGAATTTCTTAACATTAGGTACTTCCACAAATTTACATGCATTCTATTTTTTTGTTAAGGCCACTGACGGGTATAGGCCTCCTCCAACAATTTCCAGGTTTTTCTTGTCTTCGCTAGGTTTTTGCAGTCTTCTCCAGCACTTCTTTTTATTTCTCTCTTGCCTTTTGGGCCTAGCCAATTTGTGACTAGTTCTGTCCACCTTCCATCTGTCAATCTTGCCACGTGACCTGCCCACTTCCACTTCATATGCTGGAGAGCATCTATAACCTTGTTTTTTTTTAATCTTTTCTGACCTTTGCTTATCCTTCAGCCTAATATTCAAGATACTCCTTTCTATAGCCCTTTGGGTTTTCTATATTCTGTCCCTTACATATTTGTTGTTTATCCATGTTTGTGATCCGTATGACAGGCAGGATAGCAGACACCCATCCATGACACTGCTGGACATAGTCCTCCGCCAAGTGTCGTCACATTGACCGGTCCCGTGCGTCTCGCATCCAGCGGATCCCCGCATCCTATACCATGTCATCAGTCCACCTAGTGGGAGGCCTTCCGAGAGTTTCAACGCAACTTCTTTCGGGAAAGGGAAAAATTTATAAATCTATTTTTGTGTTTGGTTTATGTCATATTAACTAACCTGTTTCTTAGTGACGGTTCCTTCCCGTGAAATTGGGCTGACAATCCGCAGCGCAGCTCTTTTTGGACGTCAAATATACTGACATTCCCTGAAAACGCCCGCTACTAAACACTAAAGTTTCTGATTCAATTGATAGACAGATAGAATAGGCCGCAAACATTCAAGTTGAAAATAAGAAGCACATGAGAATTTTAAATTTGGTTTCGGAGGTTTACAACGTACCTTTGAAAACACCAAGGTACGTTGTAAACCTCTCAGTTGCAAGTAGATGCACTGAAAGAAGCACAAACACTTACCATCGCGTGGGCAGCCAAGGTATAAATAGGAATTTTCAAGAAAATACGCAAAGCCAAAGATTACCCAACAGTTGGCATCCTATTATATGTTGCATATGTTGTATACTACGAACAAAACGCATCAAGCCTATTCAAATATAGTTATATCTACATTTTATATACATAATCATTAGTTACTAAATTATAGGGTAGTTTACTGAAAATTAGTTTTTTTCCCGTCAGGTAGATTAATAAAAAATATTAGTTACGTATTTTACAAGCTTTTATTTAACTTGCAATGTATGTATGTATGTTTGTATGCATGTATGTGTGTTCGGCTCAAATCTTGCAACTGAATTTTAAAGCAGTTATCCTCCACCGATTAAGATGAAATTTTGTATACACGTTTAGTTTGGATGACAATGCACGGTAGTGACGTCATTCTTAATGCAATATGGTGGACGGCCCAAGATGGCGGACTAGTTATTTCTGTGCACTACCATGATATGGGTATCAAATGAAAGGGATTTAAAAAAACATTTTTTAATGAATAACTTATTTCTTTTGACACGTAAATAAAGTGTCGACGATGCAGTGCGTTGAAATATCCTAAACTTTGACGCGCTTTATCTTTGTGATTTTTTTTATTTGATAAAGCAAAAAATACGAGTCTAATATTATTTAATAATCTCACTGACGGACTAAATAGAATTATTATTTTTCTACTTAGGAAACAGCCCTATTTGGCTTCAGGCCTGCCTCTTAGGTGATTGTAAGCTAATCCTGAGCAAGAGATGACCTCGTTTTCCGAGTCCGACACAGTCTTATAGGGTTTTATGTTTGAAATTTCTCATACCCGTCCAGAGTCTGAATTTAGCTAACCTCCTATCACACGGTATACTTAAACATAATTGGCATATTATGGGTGTATCAACTATACTGTATCTATGTACAATTCTGCTAAACCTTCGGTGATGCAGTGATACAGTCGTGATGTTATGTTAACACAATTTTAGCAAGATCATTCGCTTATACCCATCGATGATTGAATAAACATTGCCCAATTGAAATTCTTATAACGAAGTATAAGCAGAATAAACAGTAAACAGATAAATTACGTTTTTGTTAAAGGTCGTCGTTGCAACAGAATTGAGCATGATATTGTATTGAGTTGAGATGCACTTTGTTCATCTTCTTTACCTACTTTTAATGATATCTACTCGTATAATATGTAAAATTTATTAAAACCAGCTTTTTCACAAGGGTATTTTTGAGAAATAGTAGATACCTTTGTTTATTTTATTTATTTTAATCAACTTTGGATCGTACAATTAAATTAAATTAAAAATTATCAATCAAATTAAATTAATACCTATTAATATATATTAACGCTAAAATTCAAAATTATACATTATCTTACAAAATAGAAACATTAGTCTAATTAAATCTTAACATTAGTCTAAATTTAAGAAATAGGCAGGAGGATGAAATAAATTAAATAACCCAGGTGGCCATTTTTCTATATTTTCTGATAATCAAAAAAATGGTATTCTATACCATTTTTTCATATAAATACAATAAATATGACGCGATTTGCCATTACTGGTCTCATTCTAAATAAAAATCAATTGGGACGAGTTCGTTGGACATCAACGAAACAAAAGGAAAAAAAAAGCCTGTTTGTTTCTATCATGTATGAATGCGGTTCCCCAAAGTAAAACTCTTTTCTGAAACACACAATAAGCAGAAATGTGCAAGACCTAAGTGACAAATGACAACCTTGGCATTATAAAGTCAGCATTCCTTTATCGAGCGAGTTTCGAACATCAGTTTGATTTGTTACTTCGTTTTTGTTGCCCGCGCGCATGTTATCAGATTCGTCGCCTGTCACACCGAATAATTATATTGATAGGATTATTAATTATTATTCATTGAATAATTTAAATTAACGGTTGTATGTCAAAAGCTTGATTGTTTTATAGTAATCTGATGTGATGATCTGAGAATAATGATATTTATCAAGTGTCCGTGTCAATCTGTGTGGTCCTTGTATAAGTATTAACTTGGAAAACCACCTTCTGTATTGTCTCCATACATTGTCGTATTAATCCGCGAATAAATTAGTAGGGAAGACAAGGATACGAACTCGTTATATGTAGGTGAATTTGAAATAAGTTTTTCATGAAAGCTTATTTTGATTAGCCTCCCACTTGATGCGCCCCTGGGCCCTGATGGATGCGAGACTGATTCCTAAGAAGCCGATCCAGGCCGTCCGTATGGTCGGCCGTTTGGTTATGACCGGCCGATATGGCGACACTTGGACCTACGTTCAGTAGCGGACGTCTTTTGGCTGATATGATGAATCTATCTAATACAGAAATGAGAAGTTGGTTCTAGTAGGCAAAAAAATACATTTTATTGATTTTTTTAAACATTCATTGAAAAAAAAGATATACCTACACTTCCAAGTTCTTAGTTACATATCGGTGTGAGACACATCCATTGTAATTTTGAATTAAGTTGCATGCTATCAATTTTCTCGTTAATTACTAACACTATACTCACAATTTCGAAGCTAGAATAACACAGCAAGTGACGAGATGCCTCCGAAGGAATTTAACCTTTAAATGTCTTCGATGTGTTCTTGAATTAGCTAACTAGAATTTTGTTACAAAATTATAGGTATGTCGTCAAATTGTAGAGGAACGAACTATGTAATAAAACAAAAGATATAAGAATCCTTTTATACCGGAGTGCGGCAAACCATCGAACATCTGGTTCAAAAAGCACATTTTGCCTAAAAAGTTGTAGCTATGGAATCCTGGGTTGAATTTTCGTAGAACAGGCATTTATCCATGGATATTAGATATATCCTCTCTTGTTTCTTTATACCAGATATTCGTTACGAACGAATTGGATCCAGCGTAATGAAAAGGTCATGAAACACTAACTCTCTCTAAAGTCGGCTATAAATCACCTCGAAATCTATACACATAAATAAAATTGGAGTGTCTGTTTGTCTGTTTGTTACCTCGAACATCGGCGCCGAGTTGCCAGCCTGTCGGTTTTTTATCGGTTACATTTCGGGGAGTGTGCGTTGGAATTGCATGAACTAATTCCTCCGAGCCCGTTCCATCATAGGACTACAAGACGTACGGCGATGCGTCATCGGTACATGGTGGACATCCCACCCATACGCACCAAACGTTTTGGGAATACTTTCATTATGCGTACAGCAAAGGAGTGGAATTCCCTGCCGGAGTCTGTATTTCCTGATAGCTACAACCTGGGAGTATTCAAGTCAAGAGTGAATAGGTTTCTTCTAGGCAAGCGTGCTTCATCGTCGACCACATCATCACTTACCATCAGGTGTGGTAGTGGTCAAGCGCAAGCCTATAATCAATAAAAAAAAAAAAATTGAAATAACCGTTTTTACTACATGTATATGAATATTTATACGGTACATACACAAAAATATTTTACATTTTTTGTCTGTCTGTCTGTTTATTCCGGCTAATCTCTGAAATGGCTAGAACGATTTTGACGGGACTTTTATTGGCAGGTAGCTGATGTAATAAAGAGTAACTTAGGCTACGTTTATTTTAGAAAAAATCTTTTATTTTAGAAATTTGTTAGACGGAACGAAGTTCGCCGGGTCAGATAGTATTTAATAAATTGAATGAAAAGTTAGCCAGAAACTTGCAAACAACTATAACGAAATACAATTTCATGATAACAGAGAACTCATATTCCATTCTTGATACCTATAATAAGTTGAATCTCTGTGAATTGTGAAATATACAATACAACCAAACATTACTACAAGGTTACTCGAATACCAATGTACCAGTACCAGCCCACAACAATACAGAGTCAGGTAGCTGCCTACCCACCAATAAACAGGTTCATAAGCAATAGGCACTTCATCTCTTACATATAATAATATGACATGCATTGTTGGTCGACTGGTAGAAAATGCCTAAGGCATAAATAGTATGCGCCTGTACGTTTGTGTGCATGAAGTATTAAATATATAAAAGTCGATTCAAAGTAGAAGGTGGTTGTACAGATCGCTTTTTACTGCGCAGTACCACACCCCCGCTGTCACAAGAATTGGCTACTGAGCATCTACTCGCCTGGTGTTCTGAATCGCCATTATGTTTGAATCTACATGTACCACCAGTTGTCAAACTTGCATTAATAAGGGGCTTTAAATATTAATAAATTATACATTCAACTGCTGCCATGCTGGGTGGCATTTCGATAGAATGTGGTTTTTGAAACGTGATCTACCAGTTATGAAACTATAATGCATTTTGTTGTCGTGGTGAAAATCTTCTACTGAGTAAAAATATTAAATTTACTCACAGACAGACCACAGTCACAGCCGAAACTGCTGGGTCTAAAACTTCCAAAAATTACGAATAGGAACATTTAGAAATAATCTAGGAAATTCATCCCCTAAAAAGGTTAGACGTATTCCGCATTGGGCACCTGAGTTAATGGCGCCTGAGGTGTCGTTATTGCGGATGCCCAATGTTGAATACGTCAAAAGTTATTCATATTCTTAATTGTACGCAAACAATTTAAATACCATTGGACGCAAAGCTTGTAAATATAAAAATGGGGAGGCCAAAAAGATCTTTTTAAAGAAAATATTCCGCGACCTTTTGGATCTCATGTAGGTTTTAATGTTACAAAATCTTCCTATGAACCATCCAGATTAACGATTCGAGGCAAGGGGTGTCGCACCACTAACTTTCAAACTACAGGCTTCTTCTGAAAATTTCTTTATGAAAAAACCTGAAATAACAGTTTTTCCCGACCTGTTTGGCCCTAGACAAGCGACGAGCGATCTAATCCCACCTAGCTCGTTTCATCATCGGACTACCAGACGTACGGCGATGCGCCATCGATACATGGCAGACATCCCACTCATACGCACAAAACGTTTTGGGAACACTTTTATTATGCGTACAGCTATGGAGTGGAATTCCCGGCGTATTTGCCGGAGTCTAGGGGTCTTTAAGTCTAGAGTGAATAGCTGACTTCTAGGAAAGCGTGCTTCACAGTCGACCACATAGTCATAGTCATAGTCATAGTCATTTATTCATGAACAATCATTTGTATCTGAATTTACACATTTCAAAATAATATTAATAATAAAAAATATAGAACACAAAAAAAAAAGAAAACGTTCAACGAGATAAATAAATGATTCAATCATTCAGAAAACTGAGACTGAAAATATCTTAAAAACAAAAACAAAACACAATTTTCAATAAATAAAATTACATTTAAGATGTCAAGAAATAAAAAATTACTTAATAAAAATATAAAAAATTACATGTCATCGAATAAAAAAAATAAAAAATAATAATAATAATCCAATTTAAAATAATAAACAAAATGTCTTTAAACCCAATAAACAAAATTTACAATTACAATTAAATAGAATTAGCATGTCAAAAAAATAAATAAAAATAAGAAACAATACAATACATCTAAAACAAAAATACATTTAGACAAATAATAAGACATGTCAATATTATAATTCTTCTACAGCATATAGACACTTACTCAATAGGAAACTCTTTAATTTTATTTTAAAAGAGCTATTATAAACTAAACCTTTTATGTCTAAAGGCAACTTGTTGAATAATTTTACAGATTGGTAACGTGGACTATGCTTCACAATTCTGAGGTTATGATTGGTCATGTTATTTTTTAAATCCAGTCTACGGGTGGCTTCCCTTATCAACTGCTCCTCCCCTGTTTCATATTCATGCATGTTTTTGGCCATATTACTTAGAAGTACATGAACATATATACCTGGTACTGTAAGTATGCCCAAGTTTACAAAATGTGGACGGCAACTTTCTCTTTGAGAAATGCGGATCATAGTACGAATTGCGCGTTTTTGTAATATGAAAGCCCTTTTGCAATTATAATCGTAGCTGTTACCCCAAAGAAGTATGCTATATCTAATTCTGGACTCCACTAATGCAAAATATACCATTTTCAGCTGTTCTAAACTAATTTCATTCCTCAGCGCTCTCAGGGCGTAACACGCAGAAGATATCGATGCATCAATTGCCTTTAGCTCTGGTTTCCAATTTAAGAGTTGGTCTATAAGAATACCTAAAAATTTAACCTCGCTAGCGACTTCAATTTTGTCTTCATTCAAGCATACATTTAAAATATCATTGTTCCGTGATGTTGTTTTAAATAGCATTACTTGAGTTTTTTTACTGTTTATTAATAATTTATTTGCTGTGAACCACGTATGAAAAGCTTGTAATGCAGCATTTACTATTTTAGTTAATTCAACCATGTCATTAGCAGCTACTATAGCATTTGTGTCATCCGCGAAAATTACAATTCCAATGTCCGGTAAAATAAAATTTAAATAATTGATTAAGTCATTAATGAATAATAAAAATAAAATAGGTCCCAAAATAGATCCCTGTGGAACGCCCGTAGATATGCTAACAATTTTAGATTTAAAGATTTTTTTGTAAGTTTTCTGTGTCTTGCCCATCTCAACAAACATCTTCCTGTTTTTTAAATATGACGAAAAAAGCTGGAGACTTTTACCTCTTACTCCGTAATGACTCATTTTAGTAAGAAGTAACACATGGTCAATGGTGTCAAAAGCTGAGCTCAAGTCTAGGAAAATCCCTGCAACTCTCATTTTTTTGTTAATCTTAGTTATTACGTCATCCAGTAAAGTATATACATCATCGCATACCATCAGGTGGTCAAGCGGGAGCCTAAAGAATATAAAAAAAACACTATCATCGAAAGCGTGGTGATAGCGATTGTCAAAAAGGCAAGATTGTATTGGATTGACAAGCGATATCGAAAAATCACGTGATCAATTCCTCGTACTTTTTGACATTCCGACTTTCGCCTTCGCTGACATCGAATGCAACTTTTCTGGAGCTTCTGGGTATGGAACCCAAGACCTAGGCAATCGTACCTGCAATCACGAGACCAACAACGGGTCAGTTCTATTGTTATTAGACTATTAGAAAATAGAGGAAAGGTAACTGTCATAAACGAGTCTTAAAATCGATCAATAACATTATAACCTTTTAAATCTCGAACCTTATCACAGGCACCATCTGTCACTTCGCTCTAATTCTCACGTAGACAAAGTTGTATAACCAACCAGTTATCCGATGACATAACTCTATGCTAATGCATAATGCTCTATAGTTTATGGTAATCGCAGGGCCGGCCCACCTATACCTACGTGGTCCTTCTTGCAACACATCCGTTCTGAGTAGACCGGTAGGTTGCGATAGAGGTGGCCGACCGTAATCAGATTAGCCGTGACACTTGTGAACTCTGAGGTTTAAGACTAGGCTGTATATTGTTCAAGTCTTTAACTTACATCATAGAGCTTTTTTTGTAAAAAATTCTGAACTGTTCAGCAACTGCTAAGCAGATTCTTGATTTGAAAAAAATGAATATAAAATATGCATTCGATGGCGTCGCATCGTTAGGTGAATCATGTCAGCCCGAAGTCTCACTGCAGCATGATAACCGCTCTGCCAAGAGCGTGCAGACGAAGAAGAACAAGTTTTTTTAAATACGTGATTTAGTGCTGACACTGGGCTCTAGATAAAATGAAGTGACATTTTACCAGCGTTTGTCAAAGTAAAAGTTAAAAAGTATAGTTAGAATATTAATGCAAGCTTAGATTGACCAGATGATATTTCTTGAATCCTTATTGCTGATACAATGTCACTTTTTCTAGGCCCTATTCATTGAAACAATGCACGCAAATATAGGTGCTAAAGGAGGGTGACCTCCTTGCCTCTTATAAAGCTGGCATGTTTTGGAAGAGTAATCATATTTGGAATGCCAGGCATATTTGAAGATATTTTTGTTTCGTTTTGCATGTGACTTCTGTAAGAGCCACCTTAGGCACATTGTTGAAATAATACAAGTTAAGTTTTTTTTGCCTATCATTTGAGCTCCCGCAGCTTCGTCGCTCATAGTGGTTAGCTTCGTTTATAACAATTTTAGGGTTCCGTAACCAAAGGGTAAAAACGGGACCCTAGTACTAAGACTCCACCGTCCATCTGTCTGTCTGTCACCAGGCTGTATCTCATGATCCGTGATAGCTAGACAGATGAAATTTTCACAGATGATGTATTTCTGTTTCCGCTATAACAACAAATACTAAAAACAGAATAAAATAAATATTTAAGTGGGGCTCCCATGCAACAAACCTGACATTTTTGCCGTTTTTGCGATATTAGTACGGAACCCTTCGTGCGCGCGTCTGACTTGCACTTGGCCAGTTTTTTATCTTCCTTGATATTTTATGAAAGTCGTTTAGGGCGTCAGAACTTGAAGCCTGAAGAACAGTTTAATATGTCCGAGATTTTAATTAAAGTTCTCGCTATCAAAGGAAACGGCCAACTCTCTACACATACACACTATACTAGATCATATTGTCATAATAATTTTCCTTAATATTTTTATTTTCTTAATAATGTTTATTAAGGAAATATAACTGTAGAAATAATTCCAACGAAAGCACAAAGAATTACGATGAAATTACATCACAATACAATATTTTAAAAGGTGTCATACTTACTCCATACTCAATCAATCCTCCCTTTGCAAATATTACCCAACTTTACCGCCTATTCTAGAAACTGTCAAGTTTGACAGATGAGGCCGCGGCCATATTGTAATCAACTTTGACATTACCTCGGCATTCGGGGGCGTTCGCCTCTCATTCGGGTGCTCTCGGAATGCACATGCGTGACTAGTCTTGTGCAACGCATACTTTGTCATAGAGCGATCGTGGTTGAAAGACACGATGATGGATGTTGAAAATGGTTTTATATTGTAATATTTATCTTGAAGTTTTGCATGAGAATTGGACATCTTGCTGTTAAACAATAGGTTTGTGCAATAGTATTTAGTTTGTGGCACGACTGTGGATTGTGAAGTTGCTAGTTTATGTTACATTTACTTGTTCATCACGTTGTAGTCATCCGCCAAAATATTATATGTCAGAATTTAAGTGCAATTTTTGTAGCAAGCCAAGCTTGCCCTCGTTCCTTTTGAAGTTGTTTAACAGAATTTTCTTGTTTGAAAAAAAAACAAAATAATAAAATGTATTTTAGTTTAATGGGTATATTTTTCTGGTACCTGATTCTTGCAAATAAAAACAACCTAAGAAAATAAATAGGTTCTATATAAGGTAATACATATAAGAATGTTTAACAAATTCTAAACAAACATTTGATCACAATGTTAAGGTGCTCCCACACTGCTGAAAAATGTTTTCATGTTAGGTAATGTTAGTAAACATTGTTTAATGTAATGGTGCTCACACACCGGCACAAACATTTTCTAACACTTATACATTTTTGCCAACAAATGTTAGAAAGTTGTTTACTAATGTTTGTAAACATTTTTAACAGCGGTGTGGTAGCATCAAAGTAGCATTCCATCAACAATAGCTTGGTGACAGCGCGCAGCGATTGCAGAAGTGTAAAACATCCGAACGCAAACGCAATCGAAATGTCTCGTGATCAACCCCTTATATTTTGAAACTACACCCATCACCATCGCTGACATCGAATACCACTTGATTAAAAACATTTAACAATTCCTTAGAGAATGTAAGAATTCCAAAATTTTTTAAGTAAACGTGTTTGTGTTAGAAAATATTTATAAATATTTTTAACAGCAGTGTGGAAACCCCACGTCTTCCATCTTAAACTTTTGACAATATTCTCTTGTACAATAATCTCACGAACTACTCTTTGTCTACAGATGCGACTCAGACCACACAGCTGAAATGCTGTACACCCACCTGCAAGCACTAATAGAGCGACCAGAAAACCAAAAGAAATTCGCGGACATCGAGCGCAAACTTCAAATGCGAGGGGCCTTACCATCTTCGAAAAAACCCCCGGATTCGTCGTTAGGCAGCGAAGTTTCCAGGGAATCGGACTCGGGAAGCAATGAAGAGAGATGTGTGGCCAATCTGTATGATAGTTTGGCTGCAGAGTTGAAACAAAAGTTATCGACAGGTAAACGTGGTTTAGGTCAGTCGATTTTTTTTATTTTTCGTAGGTAGATGATGTTGCTTGCTTCTCCACGCCTTTTGTGCACCGGTATTTGGTATGTAGTTCGAACGCTTTTTTATTTGAATTATGCTGTATGCTGCTGAAAAGAAGATGGAGATGGCGTTAGCTTATTTAGTCTTAACAATCAAGCTGGTCTTACTTAGTATTAATACGCTAAGTGGGCTTTACCGAAGTCAAGATGTAGAAATTTAGAATAGAATATACGTGGCAGTTCTCGCTATTTTTTTTTTTGCCCTATAACTTACAGGCTGAAAAAACACCCTTAAGACGACGACTGTCGCCAACGATCTTAAGGGAACAAAACGCGCACTCGTTTCACACCCGCGGGACTCTTCGCTTTAGTGCCGTAATACGGTAACTTTCTAAAGCATACTCCTTAGTAACGGCTAGGTGAAAAGGTTGAAAAAAAATATATTTATTATTGCTTCATCTATATTATTTCTTAAACATGGTGTTTTCGTATAACCAATAGTTATACGAAAATAAGACGGTTTTGGTGTGATTGTCGTGCTTTTGTCCGTTTTAGACATAACTTTATAAATTAATTACAAAAATTCATAGATCAAATTATTATGAAAATGGTCTAATATGTTTTCCAAAAAATTACGACTAACCTTTTAGACGTGATTCTTATTTAAAATCAGCTAGTCAGGGGTATCTGCACCTTATACGCGAACTTTGAAGATAAGTTTGTAAAAGAAGCAAATGATTCACTTGCTAAAAACTTAAAAAGCTTTTAGTTTTTTATTGTGTGAGAATGCTAATTATTATTTATTTTATTTAACAATTTACTGTTTACGTGTCGTATTTATTTTGTATGTGCCCAATTTAAGCTTTGCAGTTGCAGACGACAACAGTTATTATTATTATTGTCATCCCACACGCTTGCAGCCTCCATTTTATACCACATTTTTTAAAAACCTCATCCCTTTTAAGCATACAATTCGCAAGATTTATTCACCGCACTCCCAGTTTTAAAAACCTAATAAATAAAGTATATGTCTTCAATAAAAGAATAAGAGCAACCATTTCTCAACAGATTAAATTGAATATTCCCACTCACTTACAAACTCCCCCACTCACTCACCAAACTCACTTACTTCTAACTCTTCCAGGCAAGAGCCCCATCCTCCTGCCTCCCCGAGACTACGACACGGTCCACCGGCAGAAAGGCAACCTCTCCAACATAGACACCAGACGCTGCCTCAACCAGAACATCGTAGGAATAAATGCCAGGCGCAAGCTTGAGTCTTCGGGGGGGAGCTCGGGGATTGGGAGCGATCTCGCCCCTTCGCCGGAGAGAAACGAGTATAGACAGCATGACAATCATAGTACCAGTGGTGAGTAGCTTTTATGAGATGGTTTTAGTTAGTAAGGATTTGTATCAGGCAACGTTTCAACCTGCAACATGGTCGCATGCAAGTTGCATTAGGTACTTTGCGAGCTACCGAGGTAAATATGATCAATCCATTGTGAATTTGCGATTGTGAATCAATTGTGCTCCTCAATGTAATTAAACTTGCATGCCAGTTACTTGCAGATAGAAACGCGGCCTTACCCTCTGGAATAGCTCGGAACGTAGCACTGTTGCATTCAACGGACATCCCAAACCGCGTAGGCACTTAAAATAGTTGCCATATTGACAAAAATCCAACATACCCAGTAGCTCTTTATAAGAGGACTCCACAAATATTCCCTTGTAGAGAAAAGGATGGACAGTTCTCGCAGGGAAGTGGGCCAGAAGATCAGTGAAAATCATTGATGTAGATAATAGGTATCTATGTAAATTAAATCAAATACTATCTACCCGTAGACTAAGCAGCAGAAACCAATAACACTCAGCAATACAACGTATCTTTTTATTAATTACTGATGTTTCTTAATTGGATTAATACGAGTACTTATTACCATAAATAACCCATTACAATAAACACACAATTTTACATATTAGTCAAAATTGTAATACTTATTGCTACCACTCGCACCTCAAACCGCCGGGTTATATAACCACTTTTAGCTTACAAAACAATTTAGATATCCTTTTTCGTACCCCGTCAAACAAATAAAGCTATTACCACAAGCCACAAAAAACTACCATAATAGTACGATTAGGCAGTTGCGAGTATCATTATCGGAATGATCGTCGATTGTTTTTTGTTCCATGTTTCGAAGATGAGACTTAACCCATGGTTGAAGTAAAAAATGTTCTTCCGCGTTCTTGATCTGTGAACTGCCAAAAAAAAAATTGAATGCTAATGTGGTGATATTTTGATATTCGTCTTTTATTTGACACCAGTCTTTTAAAGCCTATCTGGGGCCGAACCAAGACGTGTCAGAATTGTCGTGATTCCAGTGTGAGAGACAGATATATCCAACTATTTTGGGGTCAGTTTCAAGTCAACCTCAGCATCTGAGTACCAGTATTTTACATAAAGCAACAGCCTATCAAACCTCCACAACCCAGTAACTATGTAACACGATACACTTTTGCAAGACTGGTGTCAGATTTTCTGGGTTCTGACTTTCCGTAACGACTGTCGAAGATCTTCAAATGAGCCGGGACTTCACAAACATACACATAAATGCGTCGCGCAGTCGGGTAAAAAGAAAAGCGTGGAAGAGAAGAGCATGATATACTCGTGGGATACTGTTTGTCGGGATATTATCCGACTTTCAAGAGAGCAACAGCTAGAAGTCTAATATAATCCAATTCACGTTCATATTTCGATAGTTTTCATGTAATGAATCCGCTGCACTCAAATGTCAAGAAAAGTTGCGCGCGCGCACCTTATGACATTGTTGGTGATATTGGTGTCAGATTTTTGGCTTCTGACTACCCGTAACGACTGTCGAATATCTTCAAAATAGCAGGAACCAATAGCTTAACGTGTTTTCCTAGGCACGGAGGAATCTTGCTATGTAAAGATGGTCATCCATCCACGTTCAATATGCTATGTTCCTTTTTTAGGATTCCGTAACCGAAGGGTCCAAACGGAACCCTATTGCTGTCACTCACGACACGGTCTATCTGTCTGTCGTCTGTCACACATTTTTACCCGACTACGGCGAAGCCAAAAGGAAGGGTTGTGATTTTAACAGCGTATGTGTGATTTATTTACGTATGTTTCTCTGTAGCGCCTAAATTATTAATCCGATTTTGATGAATAAGGTGTAAATCGATTCGTTATTATAGCCCGGGTTACATAGGCTAAAAAAACCCGTTCAAGTGCGAGTCGGACATGCGCTTTAATGGTTACGTACCATTATAGCGAAAAACGGAAAATTTTTATATGGGAGCCCCACTTAAATATTTATTTTATTCTGTTTTTATTATTTGTTTTGGCAACAGAAATACATCATCTGTGAATAAATGAGATACAGCCTGGTGACAGACGGACAAACAGACAGACAGACAGACGGACCGCGGAGTCTTAGTAATAGGATCCCGTTTTACCCTTTGGGTACGGAACTCTAAAAACAGTAGTCGGGTTACAGTTTTTATTCAACTTTTTTGTTCCGAAGAATTTCTTAACTTCCGATTGGCCTATGAAATTTAAATTTGGTTATAATATATATTATTAAGTTTATTTTAATAAATACCAATATATTGATAATTTTTCACGGAACCCTATATGTGTGAAGTATGACACGCACTAGGCCGGTTTTTTTTTTATAATTTGTTTTGTTTCTGTCTCAGCTGGTTTGCTTTGAACCTAATATTCTTTTGTAACGTTTTTTGTAGAAATATACTAATTTTGCTTAAAAAACCTAAGTAACCAAATTATTTCTAAATGCGGTCAGTCGTCGTGACCACACAGTTTTACATCACCGACCGATTCGTACCAAAACCAGTGGTTTATGAATAACTTATAAAACACATTACGTAGTATTTGTTATTTATTACTGACTTATGTTCATGTAATATTGCTGTCTGTTGATTTATGTTTAAAAAGATTATTTCATAAGATGATTGGGTACTTTTTATGGTCAATTATTAGTATTGATCGAAGCAGTGGATATTTCAAGAATGTTTGACCACATCGCTATGGCAAGAAAACTTTACATCACGCCTGTATTATGCAAAGAGATTAGGCAGTGATATAGAGTAGCTAAAACCCTAGTCACTCGCACGATAGAGTTGTAAGTCACTACTGATAAAAGCAACCTACGAAGCAACAAATTTTGAGCTTTCCCGTGCCACTGCTAAGATTTATCGTTGTATATAACGTGTAATAGCTTAAGGAAAAATGTTAATTCAAAAAATACATCATCATACATCTGGTTTTGGTCAGCCAGCTCGCGAATAATTGTGTATCCTCCAACTGCACATCATGATTTTCACTTTGTTTACGTCTTTTTGGTTCGCTGCCTAAGCAGTGGCCGAAGAATTGCCAAACTTAAGTGGCAGTGGGCACATTGCTCGCAGAACGGATGGCCGATGGGGCAGAAAAGTTCTGGAGTGGCGACAGCGAACCGGAATACGTTGCGATGGAAGACCTTCCACCAGGTGGACCGATGACCTGGTGAAGGTTGCGGGGATCCGCTGGATGCGGGACGCACGGGACCGGTCAATGTGGCGACGCTTGGGGGAGGCCTATGTCTAGCAGTGGACGTCTTTCGGCTGATATGATGATGATGATGATCGTGATGACCTAAGCAGTCGGGTTTTTTGTTTTTTTAAATAACATATTTTTTTCGAATTTCTTTTAAACATAATAAGTGTTATATATATTTGAAATCACCTCTTAAACCCCTTTATTTTAATACACCAAACGATGGGTTTGGAAGAAAAAATTTGGGCCCCACAATATGGCGTTCAAAATCCGCCATTTTTTTTCCAATTTTAATATAGGCAGTTACAATTGCAAGGTTAAGACGAATAGATTGACGTAAGAATCATCAAAATCGGCGTACGCGTTGGATCTCTAGAAAGCCACATAAGGACAAACATACACATAAATTTACATAGACTGATAAACACATTACCCTCCATGCAGTCAGAGAAGAGAATAATATACTCGTGGGATACTGTTTATCGGGATATTTTCCGACTTTCAAGAGGGCGAAGTCGCGGGCAACAGCTAGTAGTCTAATATAATCCAATTCACATTCATATTTCGATAGCTTTCATGTAATGAATCCGCTGCACTCAAATGTCAAGAAAAGTTGCGCGCGCGCACCTTACGACATTGTTGGGCAATATTCGCTCGCATATCGGTTTCTTACGAAATTTTTTATTATTTTAGTTCACTTTTATTCACTTCCTGTTTTAAATGTTGATTTTTTTGGGTTTGTGGGTTGGCATTTCTGTTTAATAGAAATTTCGAGAAGTTAATTGGAAGACGGTACATACAGTTGGTAGGGAAGAGGAGAAAACAAAAAGGTTTTTATTTCGCGTTGAATCTAAACTACTCGGAAATCCGCTGTATGCAAGACGCACGGGATAGGTCAGTGAGGAGTCATTTGGGGGAGGTCTATGTGTAGCAGTGGATGTCTTTCAGCTGTTTATTAAATGAATGAATTTACCTATTAGTGCTTATACAATTTCATACTTATACGAAGTATAGTACTGTTATAGGTCCTAGGTGCATCGTCCTCATGTATATGAATTAATGTAGGTATGTGTGTATATTGTAGAACACATTTTTGTAAAAGAGTAATGTCGAAGTTTCTTGTCCGTTCTTCTCTTTAACAATCTACCTTTGCGAATGGACAGTAGAATCAAGTATTATTATTTTAATTTTAATTTTCGAATAGTGTTAGACATAACTTTCGAAACTTATTACGCTATGTTATATGAATAAAACTCAAAATTTTCTTGATCCAAATTATTAAAAAAATGGTCTAATGTAACATATATCTTTTCCAAAAAATTTCGACTAGTCGTTTAGACGTGATTCTCATTTTAAAATCAGCTACTGAGGGATAGCTACGCCTTAATGACCTAATTGAATTAATAAAAAATGACTTCGACTTTGACTTTGTAATGACCATGATGAAGATGACACTTTCGCTGAGTGTCATAGGTTAGACTTACTTCCGGAAAATGCACATTTCCTGTAGAATAAGTGTTTCCTAATAAGTTGCAGGAAAAAGCAAGAAAAAAAATAGTTGTTCGTATTATTTTAACATAATTATCGTTTTAATTTTCACCCGATATTTTTATTATTCAGGATTATTGTTTAACTTTAAAAAACATGCCCTTAATACACAATAATAATAGTTCACGAAGTTATGATTATAAATTATGTTTATACAAACTTTAGCTTAATTATAATTATCTATTCGATAATAATAATAATAATTGACCTTGAATAGGCGATGGATACAACATTATTTTTTATTTTGTGGATTTTTAATTTAGATAATGGCTTTATGTTTTTAACATTTATTGTTAAAGGTTTCGGAAAAAAAAGGAGATCGAGTTTAACATTAAATATTTTCATGTAGCTCTAAAATATTTCTGCCGTTGATGTTGACTCATACTCTTTTTTTATTCCACGATATTAACAAAGATTTTCTAAAACGGCCTTTTCGGTAACAAAATTTATTTGCATATAGGGTTTTATACTCGTAACTCTGAAAGAAGTATTAAGATGTTAAAATTCATACATACATAAACTCACGCATTTGTCCCATTGGGGTAGGCTGAAACTACAGAACGCAATCTGCTATGATCCTTACATTCTTCTTTTGCTTCAGTCACGTTTATGCGCACACGCAGGTTATGAGTACTGCGCACCTGGGCTTTCTGAAGTATATCACTAATAAGGTCCATGTGTAAGATAGCAGTAAAAACTAATATTCTGCTGTATTAGAGCAAATTCTCATAAGATACAATCTCATTTAATGACCAGTTCCCGTTTTTAATCTTCTACGCATATAACAACATCAATAGAAACCTAACATAATATTAATATCTAATTACTGTATGTGAGTCGTTTTCTATAGGAAGTGACGTCAGACAAACGGTTATTACTGCTAACAACGTGGTATCAAGCTATTGTTTGTTCTTTTAATTGTTGTTCGATAAAAAATGTATGGGATCAGGAATTAGAAGTGGAAGGTTTTTGAATGATTTAATTTACATTTCTCAACGGATTATTGCAAACTGTTTAAGTTAATGAACTATCTCGTGAGATTATAAACTCTCGATAAATTGTGAATCGAGCATTTCGATTAAAATAATGCGACCATTCGTTGCTCGAGTCTACAATCTACCTGTTTTGATGTGACAGTAATATTGCAAACCCGCCCCTTATTGGTCGGTTTGGTGCCAGTACTTACACAGCTCATGTGAATTCTATAGAGTTATAAATTAAATCCTCCCGTTGGCCGATGCTGATGGCATTTTTATTGTTATGGGTATCATTTACATAGTATCCAAAAATTTTCTACTAATTAGTCCAAGAGCAAGCGAAGCGGTACTCTCAGACGGGCACTTGGGGCACCTCGACATACTAGGCTTTTTTGTCCGAAAAATCAGTTAGACGTTAATGATATTAAGGTTTCCGCAGACAGGTACAAAAAGATAATAGGACAACTCTGCAATGATATTTTTTATAGTTACAGTTCTATTATCCTTTTATCTCGAATCATTGTATTTTGGTTTTGCTTCCATTGTAAGCATTGTAAGCAAAAACATTCCAAACCTTGCTTTTTTAAATTCTTTCATATTATTAGCATACAAATCACCACAGTTTACAAACGCCCTATAATAAAAACATACATTAAACAACATACATAACCATTATTCCGTTTCTATACGTTTGCTCTCAAATAGTTCAAGAGCATAACCTTCGCCATATCAAAGCATTGAGACACCTAATGACTTGTGAAACATGTTCACACCTCACTTTATAACCGACCTTCTTGATTGAAACCAGACAAGGAAATTAAAACTCTATACTGAAAGAAATAGAGTGGAAAGTTAAATGTGTTGGCAGTGTTAACACGGTTGATTTTGTGATGTTGTTATTGGTTCCCTTTCAAAACTCGTATGGTTATTTGCGGCACGCAATTTTTTGAAAACAGAGTGCTTTTGCCTTTCCTATGCTGTAGAGTACAACCATAGACGTTTTGAGGGTTACCGACCTCACTGAAGGCTCGACGCATACCGGTACGCGATTTTAGCCAAACGAAATTGCAAGTACACTTGAAATTTTCATAGGATAAATAATAATAAATAATAAATATTGTTTATTGTTCTAAAATCATTACATATATATGTTACGGCTAATACCCGAAGTGCGGCTACACCTAGTATTAGTGCGGCTACACCTAGTTTTAGCCGGTTAGAACTAGGTGTAGCCACGCGACGGAGCCCTGCTGCGGGGCTCCTATTTCCGTCCGCAGGGTCTAAAGTAACCTAACACGAACGAGATGACGGGAGCTGAGTTCGCTCGCTTTGCTCGCTCACTTCAGCTCCCGTCATCTCGTTCGAACCTAACCTGTCCGTGTCGGGGTGCCCTAAGCTCCGGCTAATACTAGGTGTAGCCGCACTTCGGGTATTAGCCGTAACATATATACTATGAGGCAGTAAGTTATTAATAATACTTGTGTTGGGGCCGACTCGCTACTTCCCCTATTTTACATTTACATAATGGACTAATAAACTACACAAAAAATCAAAAATAAATAAAAGTAAAACATAAAAGACAAGAAAACAGAATGCAACTTAAAAACTATGATATATATAAATTGTTACTGTCATGATAGCAGCTCAATTGTGTATGTATGTATGTGTGCGTATGTTTGTGAGTGATGTGTGTGTGTTTGTGTGTGCATGTTTGTATCTGTGGTCTGTTTTTATGTATTCCTTTTTAGTATGGTCTGATCAATATTTGTTCGATTTCCTCGTATGTTAAAGTTTTTAACCAGTCACTTATGATCTTTTTGCATTGATGTTGAGCCTCCGGATGGAATTTTAATTTTGAATTTATTTTATTGTACACAAAGGCAGATTGAGCAACATACTGACGCTCTGCAAAAGCCGTGCGAACCCGCGATGAGTGCGCCGCCATATTATGACGTCTTTTAACCTGGTCTATTATTCTTTTAATAGGAAAAACGTACCTACGCGATGGCATCTATCGATACAGTTTAAATAACATCGAGTCACCACGAACATCGTTTAGAGAAGGGAGGTCAGATATAATTTAAGTACTCACCTATCTTATGGTTTTGATAAGGAACTTTTTTTTTTTTTTTTAATTAATCTTTAGATATGTGGAAATAGTGGTAGCGGGCTTGTCCCTAGTAAAACGAACAAATAGTCGTTATAATAGGTACTTCGAAATAACGAAGTTTCTACTAAAGATTAATAAAAGACCTTCCACACTATTAAAAAAAGTATCAAACCCTAACTTTTTTTAAATGATTTACAGGCTCGCGTTTAACCAATATATCATCTGATGGTAAGCGTTGATGTGTTCGACGATGAAGCAAGCTTACCTAGAAGTAATCTATTCACTCTTGACTTAACGATCCCCAGATTGTAGATATAATGAAACACAGTCTCCTCAGGGAATTCCACTCCTTAGCTGTACGCACAATGAAAATATTCCCAAAACGTACCTAACTTTACTTAACTCAAAAGCGATGAATACGCTAAGTTTTTCACATGCACAAACACCAAATAGGCAGTTTAGAGTCTCCCACGCCTCACACTTTTAAAACAATACGGTGTGACAGAGATAGAAGACGGTTTTCCATTATGAACAAAAGTTTTCCCAAAGAGGAAAAAATTTTGATTGTCTTAAAATGATTTTCAATGAACGACCTTCCTATTCTCTGTGGTGATTCTTTTGTTTCTATAGTTTTTTTTTTAATAGTGTGTTTTATGAAAGGGTCTTCCATAATTGGTGGCTTTGTATATAAACAAACTTTATCGTCATTCTCTTTTGGCCTAATCCCAATATATTTGTGGCCGGTGCAACATAATTATTGTCTTTTCAACCGATTTCAAAAAGGAGGAGGTTCTATGTTTGACTGTATGTATTTTTTTATGTATGTTCACCGATTACTCCGTCAATTGTGGACCGATTTTAAAAATTATGTTTGTATTTGAAAGAGTTACTAGTTAGAATCTAGTGATGGGATTTCATAAACTGGGGCTACCAATACAGCAAAACCACTAAAACTTGCTACACAAAGTTTACCAAAAGTTTAGTGAATGTGTTAAACTGTGACCTCAACATGAGAACAATAACATTTCACATCAAATTTCTTTCATTTAATTACGCTTTTACGTACAATTTATAGTAATTAAAGTTTTAGACAACTCTCATATTTTAAGTAGAACAAACGTACCTACCTGCCTAATGCACGTTTTGGTACAGAGATTAGATCTCGCATTTTATATCCTTATGGTGCGGGTTACGTACTACAACCGATCCGAATCCGTGATTTGAGTTCCAAGTTCTATCCGAATTGAAAATGTTCTGAATTATGACGGATAGAGTTCGGATACAGTGCGTTAGTTTCCCTACAAGAAGTACTAAAGCTACTTCGGAACCGAAATATCTCGATTTCGGATCGGATGTAGTGCGTAACCGCCGTAATGCTCTAGACATGTGACATTCGATGTCAGCGATGACTATGGTTGAAATGTCAAAATGTAAGAGATTGATCACGTGACATTACGATAACGTTAGACATTCACATAGATTTTTGACAATTTTCCAAATGCTGTCACAACGCTATCGTTGATAAAATATCACTTGTCTAAAGCCTATGATCTAATGTTTCTAAGCTTAAGTACTACTACTAGCTTACATATATAGGTGCACATGCAAAGTCACAGCGCAATAATGCGGCTAGCATTTTTTAAGAAATTGTCTACTTTATTCGTCCAAAATCCAATAAGCTGATGATATAATAAATTGCTCAAGAATTCGGTCGAGTGTATGATTGCTTGCAAACGCTAGTTATTTTGCAATTTTCGAAGTATTAACATTTAGTGACCTACAAAATCTAGACTGATTTTTTTAATGTTGTTGATGATAATAAACGTGGTTTATCTTTGCAATAGGGGTATCAAATTCATGCAATAAAGGTTTGTTTTAGTCAAAACATTGGTTAACAGAGAATCAAAGATAGAACTCATATAAAGAGTAGATCTCTTCTTGCGGATGGCATTTGGTATTGAATTAATTTATGTCAAATGCCACAGGTAACATTATTTTTACAAGCTTTTATTCATTTTGATCAGTTCCTGTGTCTGTGTGTCTATAATCAAATCTTGTAAGTTTAATTTGACTCACTTCCTGGTGTTCGACTGAACTAAAATGCACACACTTTTGTTGTTTATACCTTATACAGCTAAACCGAACTCATAGCAAGTAAAACAGTAGTCACACATAATAGAAACGCCAGGGTCGCGGATAAATTTGAAAGAGAAATACCGCGGCCCTGGTGCAAGCAACTGAAGGAACACGGGTGGGTTTTAGTCAGTAAGCAAGGGTTCCGCTTTACCCAGAGAGGAAGAAGTCATTAGATGACTGCCCACCCAAAAGAAAGAAAAGTCATAAAAACTACCAACAGCTTGCAAATTGCAAGTTTGCAACAAACGCAATAAAAAAAATAACACAGTATAAAAGTTTATTAAACTCTACACACAATGCTTTAAAATCATTATAATAATATTTTCCCATATAGCACAGGGGAATCAGAACAATATACTTTAACAATGAAACGAAACTGAGCACTTTGCCCGAATCACATGTAATTGGCGCGCTTTTACACAAAATGGTGGCGTGGGAACATCTTATGGTTGTCAAACTGTTTTTTTTTATGTATGTTTATGGTTTCAAAAGATGAGAATTAATGTGTAATAAATTAAAATGATCGTTATTTTATGCGTTGATTACACAAATCTAGGTCAAATTGCAACAAGTTTCTGTATGAAGTGTTGGTCTTTCTAACTCTAGCATTTTCCCGTGACTTCGGACCTGTGGCCTATCCTGCAGGAGAAATACGTTTTTATGATAAAGATACCAAGTAACTTATGACAGGGTAATTGTATTGTTTTAGAGATCTATTTATTTTGCTTCATTTTTTTGGAATACTTTCATTGTGCGCAAATAATGCTAAAAAAGGAATTATCTACCAGAGTCTGTATTTCCTGCTAACCATAACCTAGGGGTCTAACGTCAAGAGTGAATCAGTTACTTCTAGGCAAGCATGGTCGCCCCATGACCGCTTACCATCAGGTGATATAGTGGTCAAACGCGAGCCTTCCAACTATAAAAAGCATCCAATCCATCCATCGCATACAACGTTCATCAAAACAGTTACTAATCCATAAAATGTGACCCACATCGTTTTGCTTTAATATATTAAGCCAATAAAAGCTAACAGGCCTATTTAATTTGGATAAGATAGACTCACTGAGCGCCTAGATGCCCCGGTGCTGTATGTACCCATTTAAAGCATAGCATAAGCGTAATCCCTTTTAACCTTTCCACTGTCGGGACTTAGGCCTTCACTCAATGAGTGAGTATGGGCCTTAATCCACCACGCGGGCTCAAGGCGGTTAAGTGGTTGTTAAATCTCATAGATTTTTTTGGGTCTAGGATATGCCGGTTTTCTCACAATGTTTTATTTTGCCGTTTGATTAAATAATAAATTACACAAAGGTAGTTGCGTGCCTGGGTTCGAACATACAACCTACGACACTGTAATCGGGCCGTTGCTATTGGGCCAATATTTCAAGATAATGATGTATCTAAATGTTGCCAGCATGGCAATTCTGTACTCTGTAGATAAACAGCATACATATCGCAGTTATTGCCACCACAGTTTGAACGCCTCAAGCCTCAATCAAAAACAGAGTAACTGTTTTATGAACCGCTATTTGAAATAAAATCTTGACAGGTGCGTGTCCGAAGACGGTCAGTGCAAAAGTGTAAAGTTTCGTATTACTACCTATTGCCTGCGCCTTCAGCCACGAGGAAAGTGCTTTGTTATCCAGAACTAGCTTATTACCGAGATGAAAAGCATCCTACTTCCAAATCCAGGTCGAACTGGTTTACTTACTAAGTGTTGTCAAAATCAGTCAAGCGGTTTAATCGTGAAAACGTTACAGACATCTGTTACATATACGTTTTTGCAATAAAAAATATGAATGCAAGAGCGTATCTGTATTATTAAAACAAACCGCAGATGTTCATAACTGCATTTTAAGCGTGAGCGATTTTTAATCGAAATAATAAAAATAAAGCAAAATCGTGTCGCATTAACGCATCGCGCTTTCTGGCCGAAACGTTAAAAATAAATACATCGATCAAACAACACGCACCTAGAAAAGGAACTTTTATTTACAGTTACCAAACATGAAAAAAAAACAGACTAGCCTCTTACTAATCTTACTTTCATTTTAACATCTGACAACCCTACGCCATAGCAAGCGTCCGAGAGGCTACAGGTTCTTATCTATGTCAATTCTTTATTTAAAAACATGTTAGCAAGTGTTTCGGAGATGGGATCCCGTTAAACGCAAAAGTGAGACCACTACGAGGTATGCTGAACGACTCAGGCGCATATAATTATAAAAGTAGGCTAGTAAAAAGTATTTTATGAGTTTTTAGTCGATGGCGCTAAATACATAATAATTTGTGTTTTTTTTCGGCTGTTGTAGTAATAAAAGCTTTGGTTTGTAATTGTATTTGTATTTACTTATTCCAAAAAAATAAATTAACACTACATCTTTATACAAACTAACTTCGAAAGAATTACAAGACAATGCGCCAAAATTTACCTCTTAACAATAATATACTTACTTCTATTTCAACCTTCAAATATAACGCCTATAGATTTAATAATGTGTAGGTACATATGAACTGAAGTGAAGACAAAGCGTCATTATGTCAACGATGGCGTTGGTCGAAATGCCATACTGTGAGGGATTGACCTCTTTCGTCTATAGAATGTCCCTTGTCTGGAGCCTCGGGACATTGAACCATGCGCAGATTGCGAATTCCTCAGTGGTAGCGATTATAAAGAATTTTAGTTACACTACAGTCAAATAACGAATACTAATGAATATAATCCTACTAAATCGCAGTTTTTGGTGCAAGTAACAGCAGTTTTTCCGTGCGATTATGCGGAACAAATCTTATCGCCTAAGACCAGAACATTCAACGTTACGTTTGGACGTGGTTTACCGTTTGACTAGCTTTTGTAGTTACACTGGGCCTGCATGAAATTTTGTTGTTCGTTTATCAATTCTATTTGGAGACTTAATAATTTGCTTTTTTTATTATAAGTACAGAAATCTTAAATGAACATTATGTAACAGTTCAGCTTGTAGGACTATAAGCTGCAACCCAGTTGCGTAAACACATTTGGGATTCCATAGCTTCAATTTTTTTCGCATTCGATGATAATTGTGTGTTACGTCGCCGGGCCAAACATACATAATATCACGCCTTTCTTCCATGGGGTCAAGCAGAAACTACAATTTACCCCAATTTTGTTAATAAATGTTTCCCATCAATACTTACCAACTTTTTTCTCCCTTTCCAGAGGAAGACTGGGCAGAGAGCACGGCGTACATGATGCACGAAGCGTTCGACGCGTCACCGCCGCGCCGCGCACCCTCCCCGCGCCGCGCCGCATCGCCTCCTCGCCGCGCCCTCTCCCCGCGCAACTACGACCGTGGTTACCCCGACGACTTCTCCGACCAGTTCCGAGACCAGCTCGCCCCCTTCCGCGACCAGACTTTCGAACGCAGATTCCGTCACGAATCACTTGAACGCGTTAAGCCAGAGAAACCAGTAGAAAAGTTCCAAGATGACACAATCAACTACAGGAGACGGTACGTCGCGGAAACCAAACCTTCCAACAGAAGTATCGACAGGGTCGAAGATCGGAGGTTCGGCAAACTGCAAAGGGGCGCCAGCGAAGGCAGCCTGAAAGTCGCCGAAGCGTCTCCTAAAGACAGATTCAACGTAGCTAAAGAAAAGTTCATGAATCTAGAACGGGAGAGATTCAATAGAGAGCTGGAAGCGCACATGGCAATGAGGAGGAGCATGCTGGAGCGGAACAGTCGCTCGACTTCTTCCCCCGAAGAGGAAAGGAGGGACGAGCGACAGGACCGGCACAGAGACATGAGCTCCCGGAGAGAGCCCGAGCGCTCTCATCGCGACGTGGAGCGGCACCGCGAGCCCGAGAGACGCAAGGAGAGCGACAGGATGCGAGACATCGAGCCCCGGGATCTTCCCCGAGATCTGCCCCATCGGGAGATGGAGAGACTCCCGCGCATCGGCAGGAAGCGCGACGACGTCAAGCGATACGAGTACGGCGCGGAGGAGTACCTGAACAGGATCGAACCGAAGCCTCACAGGGACGAGTTTGACAGCTTTGAGCGACGCGGCCGGCGGGAGCTAGACAGACGCATCGAGGAGGACGAGATCATTGAGCCGGTGATCGAGGACAGGAGGAGAGACTGGAACGACCGGCAGAGGGCGTTCAGTCGCTCGCGTTTGATAGACGACCAGCGTCAGTCATACGTGGAGGGCGATAGGGAACGGTACTACGACAGAGACTATAGAGACTTCCGCGACCTCGCCGACCGGCAGCAGAGCAAGTTCCGCCACAGCTACGCGGAACCCATCCCGCGCGGACGACTCGGTACTGTCAGACCGTACTGAATGCCATAATAGATTCATAATTAATTTTGGAATATTGATTACTGTAGAACCAAAAACCACTTATTTTGTTGGACGAAGGCGGAGCCTGTATGATTGTTGACAATACCTGATTTATTCGTTAAATATATTAATGGACACAAATGTTAACATACTTCTGGTTTATAAAATGGCGGCAGAATTTAGACTAATACCTGTGTCTGCAGGGTCGGACCGTGACGGTGGCGACCTTCCTGGTGGCGCGACGCAATTTAAATTGCGTCGATAGGCGAAATCGCGCACGATCCAAAATTTCAAGTGCGAATCGGTCGAATTGCATCGCATTGCGTTCAAATGAGCGGTACTTGCAATTTCGCTTAGTAAAAGTCGCATATCTGTGTGATATAAATCGAATTGCGTCGAACCATCAGGCAGGGAACTAAGTCAGCAGTATGTTAATTGTAGAAATAAGTAACAAATCATGTAAGTGCCTCTATGAAATAGATTTTTATTTATAAATACTCATAAGTGCGGTAAGTGTCACAGATATAATAAATAATACTTTACTTTTGTAAATATAAATCAAGTACCTTTTGTTATTTTATAGGTAGAACACAAATTCAAGACATTATTATTTTACATTGTTATGTAAAATGTTATTTTTTATCAAAGAAATATCAATTATTACGTTATTGGAGAAAGAGAATAAATATTAAAAAGTCCAATCAGTTCATAATATATTGTTAAACTTTTCAAAATTTATGTTGTATATCTTTCGGAAATTATTTCAATTTACTTTTTGGATCGTTTCACTGAGAATTTAATTAATGTCAATAATTCCTAAAGTAAGAATCATTTTTTCATATTTTTTATGAAAATACAAAGTCTCTTTTTTATTAACTGGTTAATCTACTTAATTCTGGTGCATCATCAAGTTTTTTTTTAACTTTTTTGTCTAAAAACAATGACTTTTCACACTCGATAGTAAAAAAATCTCAGTGAACGATTTTATGTTTGTAATTTATTCGTAAGCTAATGTAGTTTGTAAATGAATATATCATGTTTTATGAAAGTATTTTCAACAATAAAAAAGTTTAAAAATTTATATGTTTTTTTTTCAAACCTGATCTGAGTAAATGTGCGGTCGACTCATTTATATCTTTGTCAAATTACGCTTTCCCTTTAACCTTGCCATACCAAAGGCTGAACACTATTTTGGAAAAACTATACAGTATGATGCAGCTGCAACTGCATGACTTGCAAAAATTACAATAAAAAATATCGTCACTTTATTTAGAGAAAATATTCACGAACCGAGAAAATCATTTTACTTGCAAGTGCTGTTAAACAGTTTAACTGTTAACACCATATATCGCATGGGAAACTAACCGCGTTCGACGTAATTTTAGTAAAATAATCAGTTTAGTCAATACGAAAAACGCTAGTTACGTCGGCACTATTTCTATATATGGTATGAGGCATCTGTATGCTAGTATCTTAAAGACCCTAAGTAGCTAGACTGCTTACCACCACACGCACGCGCGTGCTTTTTGCTTATATCACCTGATTGAAGTGACAACTTCTTTAGCCGCATTGAGCGATTTTTGGTAGGGCAAAACTTATGGGTTTGCGTCAGCGACATATTAATGTGAGCGCGTAATTTTTTTATTATTATTCATAATACAATCTCGAGTACAGTATTACATTTATTTTTGTACCATTATACCTGGATGGGTTTGTGTTGGTACTCACATTCCCCGTAACAACTATTTATTATCACTAAACTATTCACTCGTCCCAAAAAACTAACTTTACTGTTCACGCAATCTTTTAAGCCTTAGGTAAACATCTGTCGGTAGAAGAAAAAATTGTGCCTAATTGTGACTGTGGGTAGGTAAATATTTGTATGCCATGTTTCGTCTACGGAGCGCGCTATTGGGCCGCTCATTAGAAAACCGGTTCTTGTCAAACTTTACAGGATGGTTATAAATATAGTCGTAGTAATATTTTTTGTATTTTTGTTTATAGTTTTTACAATTTATTTAGTTTTTTTTTTATGTTTAGCGGTATTTCATTTATTAGAGTGGGAATCAATAATAGTTTTTAGCCTGAGGTACAATTAATTGATTATTGGTAATACAATACTCCTGGTGATAACTTTATGCGATATGGATATTTGAATGGTTTTCTTATTTAATTGTTCAATTAAGAGGGCCATGTTAAGTCTAGTCTGTACTGGCAAAATTTTACAATATTTGAATAGTTCCAAGACATTTTCATTGTATTGTTATTTTATTTTATAGGTACTATTCATTTTAAAAGTCTGACTTGTAATTTGCTCATTCTTAAGTATAAGATTTGAAGTTTTGTCCGTAGCTCGTTATTCCGTATGATATAATTGAATCCGCTAATGCCATGTACATGTTACGTAGGATTTTTAACCGAACTTTAGGTATTTTGCCAATATGGCCCGCAACTTATCACAGACTGAGACTATGTGAAAGGACAAGTTGAAACGATTTTCTTCGATTAAATCTAGGTACGTATGGTATGTGACTTGATCGATTACCTAACATTGACATGTATTTGAAGAAATAGAGTGAAGACAGCTGTGAGTATGTGCGATTATTTTGAAAGAGGGTTTTTGTTATAGATTACTGGAATAGACATGGATGATTTTAGTTTTGTTTGCGTTATGAACCAGTTCAGCATCGTGCGCCCATTTGGGAATTCGAGTAAAGTCGTCTTGCAGCCAATGAGCAGCTACATCAACGTCTTTATGGGCAGCTACCAGGCATTTGTCTTCTGCATACTGATATACTAAACAGTTGTTAACCACATATTCCATGTCCTTAACATATATATCAGATATTGTAAGGGTCCAAGCACTGAACCTTGGGCCATTCCTTTAGTGAATTTAATGGTGTCATTGTTTTCGTTACATATCATAACATTATACTTTCGATTATGAAGGTAGTCTTTGCACCATTTAAGGATTAGTCCAACTTGTCAAGTTTAAGCGTGTCGAACACCTTGCTGAAGTCAATAAATAGCAAGATTACATGATTTTTATCACTAAGCGCTTCGTTGATTTCTACCGTGAATTTTGACAACAGTTGTGAGGTAGATTCATCAGGTTGAAAACCGCATTGTGTGCTGGACAACACTTCATTTTTTACATAAAAGTCTTGTATCTGGTTACAAACATACAACTGGTAGGATAGTGATGGGTCTGTAGTTTGCATAATCAGCAAAACTAACTCTTTTATGTATTGGCCGCACTAACCCAGTTTTAAGACCTTCCGGATATTTCCCTTGTTTAATACTAGTATTAATTAGTTTGAAAATGACTCCTGTCATCTTGTCGCTGCTAGATTTTAGATATATCTAAATATCTAATATTATCTACCCCAGGAGCTTTATTAATATTAAGGTTTATAGTTAACTTATGTTATACTTTTATTTGTAGCTTTCTTTAAGTACATTGATGTGTCATTAGTAAATACATATTATTTTGATTCGTTCAAAAGACACTTGTTACATTTTGGCAAAATCTTTATAACACTATTTCTAAACTCGATAGCAAAGTTGTCAGCAATTGATTTTATATTTATATTATTCATTTGGGAAGCTCTGTAAATGGTTTCATCAACCGAATTTTTGTTGCGACCAGACAAGTGATTTAGTATAGGCCATAGTTTCTAGGGTTCATTTTATTATTATTTATTTGTTGCATATAATATTTATTTCTACATTTTTCAATTGGTTAATGGAACAGCAGTATATTATTATTTGAATCGTTTTTTCAATTTATGAATAACTAATCCTTTCTTTAACACATATAAATGATTTAATTATTTTTCCAGGGCTGTTTGTTTCTTTTACTGTTTTGTTTAATTTTTCTGAAGTGTTTAGATTCCTCGTAACATTTATGAAATGTATTCTTGATGCAGTTTTAAATTGTGATTGGACATTCCGTACTATTTATTTCACTCCAGTTTACATTATTAAGGAATGATTTAATTTTGTTATTATCAATCTATTGTGTGGATTTTGTATCAACCTGTATTGGGTCATGTCCCACGCACGACAGTATTACCATTTACCATGCGATGATCTGCCAATACAGTTCCGAGTGTGGCCGAGTACAGATCTAACGAGTGTGTTCTAGTAAATATGTGATCGATACAGCTACGTGTAGTGTATTTACCGCGTTTTTCAATTCTTGTGTAATTAGATATCGAGCTCGTTCTACCACAGTCGAATATGCTACTAACGTAGTATTCTCGGCTGTTATCGTTTGTTTTAAGGTCTGTGTTAACGTCTCCTAGCATATAAGTGTCGTCTTTTACAAAGAGATGTTTACTTTCGCTTGGTGGTGTATAGATTGCGAAATATATGCGTGGTAGTTGTAAGGTAGTGATTTGTCTTGTCCAAAAATACATTCACAGTGCAATACAGAGTGATTTGTTGTTGTAAATGGGTGGCAGTCTCTTACATACATTATTATTCCACCGTCTTTTCTGTTTTTACGTAGTTCACTGCGCATTTTATAGCCATTGATATTGTATATTTGAACAGTCGTTGCTATTATATTAGCTCGGTTAGGATTAAAACATCTCAAGTTGTGTTGGATGAACTAATTATTTGTGCTGTCTACCAAAAGTTTTTAACTATGGATCTAATATTTATGTGAACAATATTTAGAAAAGTTTTTTAGGAGGTATAACCATACTAAAATCATTAATGTCTTCACGGTCGAATAACTCTTGGTGGTCTGAGGAGAGGGCTTGGGATAACTTATGCAAAACCATTACCAATTGATATTCTGCTTTCCTGCCTGCGCGGCCTTCCATGTCCTTTTCGCTCCTCACAACTGTAGGCTTACCTTAATCTTCTTTACATAACAGCACCTTTCCAGGATGGAACCATACATATTTGTATACTGGTCGTAATTTTTGTTTGTCTAGCCACAGTAAACGACGCAGGATCACTTTCGGCTTGGCCAACTCTACAAGAGCTTCTGACACGAGATCTTCCCTTTCTTGAAGACTGTACCCAAAAGCGTGCCTGCTGTGCTTGCTTCAGCTTCACCTGGATGTTTCCTTCACGTTCATTTCGTCCGTCCATACGTTTCACATGAATGATTTGAGATTTATCCACGTTGAAGGTTTCAGCCAGCTTGACCGATATCGCATCAAGGTCTTTCTGTTGAGCTTTCGGGATTCCAATCACCTCTATCATATTATCCAGAAGTTGTTGTTCTATGGTACGCAGGTATTGCGTCCGTGAGTCCATTTCAAGCTCAAGGTCATTGACAGACTAATGTGATATGCTTTTGTGTGCCACATACACAAAAGCATAATTTTTTAATCATCCTCGAATATATATTCTATCATTTTTATCAATCAAAGATACGATATATAAAAAACCAACAATGTACAATAGTATATTATGCAACTAGTGAATAAAGGACGGATTTAAAGCGAGGGTCGTATGTGAAACACGAGCAAAATAAGGATTCTAACGACTAAATCACGACCTTAGGGACTGATTTAAGTGTTAGAATCCTGTGCGACGCGAGTGATTCATGGCCCTCGATAGAAATCCGTTTTATTCACGAGTTGCATTCTATACTTTATACCATGAGTCATGACTACGAGAAGAAGAAAATTTTAAGCGAAAAGCACAAGGAGTTTGTATGTCGAGTATTCTTTGCACAAGAATTTTGTATGTCGAGTATTTTTTGTATAGCATTGAGATGGAGGTCGAATATATTGGTGTGTTCTAAATTCAAACACCGAAGTAGTGTTTAAAAGTGCTTTTTATTCACCGTTTTCAGTGAATAAAATAAGCTTTTTAGAGGGGGAATGGTATAAAAGAAATAATCTAAGCAGTTCGCTACTGTTTTTCGAGATATGCGAACTAAAGTGTCCTGAACAGCAATTTTTGTATTTTAATTATTTTTTTTTGTATAAATTTGGTCTTAGGTGAATGGGCAGTTCACCGTGTTCTATCAATTTAAGCATGCAAAGTTATTATTTAAATTATCCAATGTTATAAATTAAAACGGATTGAGCTAAAATTTTGCATACATTGTAGTACCTAATGAACTGAGAAAGGGGCGGCTAGTACCACACGGCATTTTTTTTTTGTTTTTTGCTGATAACTCTCAAAAGGCGCCTAGACCTTTGGGGAAAATACCAGGGAGTGTGGTATTTTTACCTCACTAAAACCACCCCGGTGATCACCATCAGCATATGGAAGTTACATGCTGCGCGGACAGAATCCCCAATCTGGCCGCCCGTGACCCCGGGGTCACGCCAGCCTATGATCCCACTCGGCGGCCCCTTTCTGGACCATCAAGAAGAACTAGACGGCCTAGGGCGGCCAAGACTGCAAATACGCAACTGTACATATTACATTCACGTCCGTCACAACTTTCAAAATGACTTTTTCTCAAAACCGCTTTTAAATCAACCACTCTCCTTATAGACGTAAAATAAAACTATGTAATCGGACAAATAAATATATTTCTAATCAAAAATATTCAGTCTTAAGTATTTCTCGGGTTGATTTCTGCCGAAATTTCTTCCCTTTTCGTTGATCTTCTTAATAAACTTTCATCTCAAGATGACTCTTGACGAGATACCTCCAAATTGCCTTGTTTCGAATGTGGGCTCGGATGTTCGGCTTAAAAACATCAACGGAAACCTTACATTCATCTCATCGAACAAGGCTACCATTCCGTTTTCCACTTGGAAAATAGCCGAAGCCAACAACAAAGTCTATATGACAGTTCAGCTTATTGGCAAAAAGAAAAGCGCCATGAATCATCTACAATGGGGAATAATCTATGAAGATTTTCATATATAATGCCCCATTGTAGATGAAAGTTTTAGCGAATTCCATAGGTAAAACCACACATTCATTTTTTTGAAAAATATCCTCAATGTTGTCCCTTAAGGAGCAACACTTATCAGATTTTTTGTAATTTCTATGGCCGTCGCGTTTGTTTTCTATGTGTATTCGATAGTCACACTTCATAGCACTTTCTTTCATGCCAAGGAGTTGCACTTTAATATACACTTTGCTGTCGGTTACGGATATTTTCGCGTGGCAAACGAAAAAGCCGTCTTTTCCGATGAGACGGACGCACCGGTGGTTTCCGTGGATATATCTCAGTCGAAATTCTGAGCCCACTTCGGGTACAAAGCTATTTGGATGTATTTCACCAAAATGCCTAGACATTTCACATAGTTCACCTGAAACAATGAATAAAATATGTACCTATTATAATTTTTTATGATAGGTCAAAAAAAGAAGTTCGATGGTTCACAACTGATTCAAGCTACAGTATAAAGTAAATATAGATTAAACTATCCGTGGACCTTATTCTACAAAAAAATGTCATGCGCTTTACTAGAGTGAAACTACAGTTTTGACTCCTGACTGAACAACACGTAAAGTTAGGGGTCAAAAGTGATACAAGGGTGCAAAAATACATTGGGTACGATTCTGAATACCGAATGTTTAAATTAGACAAACCTAAAAAAGGGGTAAATAGGAACGCAGAGGTGAACAGAGTAGTAAACAAGTAATAAAACGACTCAAATAAGTCAGGTAGAGAGAGTTTCAGAATGCTTTGTGAAGATTTAAATCATACCTTGCCAAATACATTTTCCCAACACAGCACCCACTGGACAGTTGTGTACCTTAAAAGGACATTCTTTTACGTGGATCTCCAAATCTGCTGGACTAATATTTAGCTTACATCCTTGACTTGTGTGAGGGCATGGCACTTTCTTCTGAAAAGTTATAACAATAATCATTTAATTCTTTAAAAGTTACGTTGACACTTAAACTTAAATTGTTTTGTATTCCCCTATTTGCTGTTTCCAAAAAAATCTTTGCTTTCTCATTCTAGTCTTAATTTAAGAAAATTTTTAGACATCGTGTCTATATATCTCGGGACTTTGAGGTCCTGGACCTTTGAAAGACATCTCAGGTGCCGAAACCAATTCGTAAAGGCCTTTTTAAACATTTAAATGAACACTGCGACACTAACGAACGATTGTCCATGTATGCACTTTATAAGTGCACCCAAGGACAATATCCGGTTTGTGTAAGACTATTGAAATATATGGAGACAAAACATATTGGTTCGGGTTTGGGTGGTTTTGTGGAGTGATTGCCTAAAATTCTGGACAAACTTTTTGGCCTCTGCCTGACCACTGAACTACACTATTATTGAAAAGGATTACTTAATCGAGCTGGGGCGTGACCATAAGATCTTAGAGTAAGGTTATTTTGATATCGCGTAAGTGACAGATGTATACAAGTCATATAAATCTGTCCCTTACACACACTTAGAATAACCTTTCTCTAAGGGCTTATGGTCACCATCAGAGGTTTATAAAAATACTGCTACTACACTATTTCACAAACAGTTGTATTAAAGAAATATAAAAAATTGTCGACGATATCCTTGAATCAATATGAATAATAATATTTCTCTCCCGTGGCCTAACGCATAGGAACCGTGCTCCCTTTCTATCACGAAAAAGATCATGGTTAGTTAGTGACACTCAATGCTAGTTAAGCTTCCTAACAATGAAATAATTTCAAAATCTCTAACGGATTTTTTCATTTTAATTTAAGAATAAGTACCTGAGGAGAAGCATCATGTTTAGCATAAAAACTCCTTCGGTTGCTAATACTCGTACTACTACTGATGCCGCAGTCTCGCGAAATATCTCTGGAGCATTCTTCTTTAGTTTTTTCTTCTATTTTCTTTAGTTTTTTCTTTCTGCAGTTCTATCTTAGAAGACTCTTTCTTTAGCTTTCTCTTCAAAGCAGCCTCCTTGAGCATTTTTTTGGTGGCTGCGATCTTTTTATCTAATCTTCTCTCCGTAATAATTGCCTCTTTCAGAAGTTTTTGCAGCGAGGCTGCTTCAATAGCCTCCTCCTGAAATTTTCTCTCATATTCTTGTCTCTGGGCTTCCAGGAGACGAATCACCTGAGTTGCAGAAAATTGCAGGCTGAAAAGAGAAGATATGATTCAGAAAAATAATAGGCCAACATAATCTTTGAGTTTTAATGTATGCCAATAATTATCAAGGATCATAAAGGAAGATCAATGAAATGATGATTTGACCGTGTGAAAGTAATTATGACAAGAAAGGGAATGAATACTGAGATGTCATCAAATAGACAAGTTTGGGTAAAGAAGACATGTGACGTCGACAGCAAATAAATTAGGAAGAAAATAATGAAAGTATGTAAACGAGTACTTACTGCGGAGCGTCTGAAGATTTAGATACCACGGCCCCCATGTTTCAATTCTAATAAATTCTTCAACTTAAGTGACAAGTCCAACAAATATTTGTTACTTCCTTTAAAACACAGGATCACTTGTGTACTGAGACAAACTACAGCAAAGCACGCTATTAAATACTGAGGTAAGCAATTAAGTCAAGTCTAATTTGCTGATGAGTAGTGGTGTAATGAAGGTATTTATCATCAACATCATCATTAGCCTTTTAATGTTCCCACTGTTGGGACACAAGCACACACAGGTGTTTGTGTGAGGGAATGGGCCGTTATCCACCAAGAGAGCCCAGTGCGGGTTGGTGGATGTCACACGTCTCGAATTTTTGGTTCTAGGACATGCCGGCTTCCTCACGATGTTTTCATCCGACTTTTATGAAGATGCTGAAAGTAATTTATTAATTACTGTCAAAAATTACTTATGATTACGTAAAAGTTAATATTAGATAATTATAAATAATTAATAATGTCGATCATTTGTTGATAATGTCGGGTTATGGTATTAATTTGTGTAAATATGATCTGGACAAAGACTTATTATTAAATGTCATGAAAATTGGTCAAAAATAGTAGATACATATTTCTATTTGTGTGTCACATGAAAACTTGAAATCGATTATGTTAAGAATAAGTTAAGTTAACACATTATCATGGAAATGAAATAAGAATTACTTAGACAAGTAAAGACCTTATGTAATTTGATTTAGAATCATAAAATCATCAAAAAGCTCCAGTTTCTACCTCAAAACTCTTCTGGTTTGAGGTAGAAACTGGAGCTTTTTAGGTGGTTCTAGCATAGATAGATTTTCGCTGTGAATGATCGGTTTTTAAGCAAATGGCAAGCCAGGATACTTATCTTCCTTTTACATCTAAGAAAGCCAAAATAAAGTTCATATTTTATACGGATACCTACTTGATAAATGATTTTTTATTAGTTTTAAAAGTTTCCTCACCCAAGTATAACAAAACTTGTCAGAAGGATTTTTAAGAATTTAAGAATCAATTAACTCAAATTATTTGTAAACAGCTATATAATTGAAAAAAAAACCCTGAATTGATCAGAAAAAGAACTAGACCTCTGTTATAAACAAAAAATATCATAGTTTTGTGATGAGTTACTATTTCAAAATAAGTAAGTACCTTCCTTTTGACTAAATTGTTGTTGACCAGCAGTCATCATCATCATCATCATCATTTCAGCCGAAAGACGTCCACTGCTGGACATAGGCCTCCCCCAGGCGTCGCCACATTGACCGATCCCGTGCGTCTCGCATCCAGCGCCTTCCCGCAACCTTAACCAGGTCATCGGTCCACCTAGTGGGAGGCCTTCCAACGTATCGTCTTCCGGTTCGCGGTCGCCATTCCAGAACTTTTCGGCCCCATCGGCCATCCGTTCTGCGAGCAATGTGCCCTGCCCACTGCCACTTAAGTTTAGCAATTCTCCGGGCTATGTCAGTAACTTTAGTTCTCCTGCGGATATCATCATTTCTGACGTGATCACGCAAGGAAATTCCGAGCATAGCCCTCTCCATTGCCCTTTGGGTGACTTTAAGCTTTCTGATAAGGCCCATTGTGAGCGACCATGTCTCGGTCCCATAGGTGATCACTGGCAACACACACTGGTCAAAGACTTTTGTCTTGAGACACTGCGGTAAATTGGACGAGAAGATACCACGCAACTTTCCGAACGCCGCCCAGCCGAGTCGGATTCGACGGTTGACCTCTTTCTCGAAGTTGGACCTACCCAACTGGATCGTTTGTCCCAGGTAGACATAATCGTCTACAACTTCGAGTGTAGAGTCTCCGATCTTGATAGGAGTGGGTGCTACATGGGCGTTCACCATGATCTTGGTTTTGTCCATGTTCATTTTAAGACCCACTCTTTCGGAAGCTTTACTGAGGTCATCGAGCATTTTACTGAGGCTTTCCATGGTCTCAGCCATGACCACTATGTCGTCGGCAAACCGAAGGTGAGTGATGTACTCGCCATTAACGTTGGTGCCTAGGCCCCTCCAGTCCAGAACCTTGAATACATCCTCCAGCGCAGCAGTGAACAGTTTCGGAGAAATGACGTCTCCCTGTCTCACGCCACGCTGGAGAAGGATTGGTTTCGAGGTCTGATCCTGAAGACGGACTGACATGGTGGCGTTTTTGTACAAACACTTCAACACCTCAATGTACCGGTAGTCGATCTGGCACCGTTGGAGAGACTGCAGTACAGCCCAAGTCTCGATCGAATCGAAGGCTTTCTCGTAGTCCACAAACGCTAAACAGAGAGGCAGGTTATACTCTTCGGTCTTCTGTATAACCTGCCGCAGCGTATGTATGTGGTCTACGGTGCTAAAGCCTTTTCGGAATCCGGCTTGTTCGGGAGGCTGGAAATCATCAAACCTGCGCGCGAGACGATTCGTGATGACTCTTGAAAACAACTTGTAGACATGGCTAAGAAGTGAGATGGGTCTATAGTTCTTCAGCCGGGCATTGTCGCCCTTCTTGAAGAAAAGTACCACCACACCCCTGCACCATGCCTGTGGCGTTTTGCCCTCGAGTATGACGGAATCAAACAGCTTCTGAAGGGCCTTAAGGACCGGTTTTCCACCCGCCTTCAGGAGTTCAGCCGTGATTCCGTCATCACCCGGCGCCTTGTTGTTTTTAAGCTGTTTCAGAGCCATCCTAATCTCGTACAGGCTGACATCCGGGATATCTTCGGTATAGTGACGGGTCAATCTAGCTCTTGGGTCGTTTGCTAGACTCGCAACGGGCTTGCTGACTGATGTGTACAACTGCCCATAGAATGTCTCGATCTCCCTCAGAAGCTCCGGTTTGGCGGATACGGTCCTGCCATCGTCGGTCTTCAGTTTCGTGAGCCGGCTCTGCCCAATAGCCAGATCCCTTGAAAAAACCTTGGAGCCTTTATTTCGCTCAATCGCGTCTTTAATACGCTCGGTATTAAAGCGGCGGAGGTCTCTTTTCAAGGATTTAGAGATCTGTCTATTGAGCTGCCGGTATTTGCACGCCTCATCTGAAGACTGCAGGATCATCTCACGCCTCTCCTTCATAAGCTTGAGGGTAGGATCAGAGATCTTTTTGTTTCTATCTGTACGACGGGTCTTGAAAAACTTAGACCCGACCGTATGGACAGCTTCCACGAACCCGTCGCTATATTCGTCCACTGAGCTACCTAGGCACTCGAAACGATTCTGGAGTTCGAGCTGAAAGCTCTCGGGGTTTTGGACCTGGATCTGTGCTGGACGGAGCGTGGACTTCATCAGTCGAGACCTTTCAAGCTTAATATTAATGTTCAATGTGCCTCTTACCATGCGGTGATCGCTCCCGGTTTTTACCGAATTGATCACAGAGACATCATTGAACATTTGCTTCCTGGTTGACATGATGAAGTCAATCTCATTTTTTGTTGCACCATCGGGGCTCTGCCAGGTCCACTTCCTATGTTCACGCTTTTTGAAGAAGGAGTTCATCATATAGAGGCCCTCCTTCTCCATAAAACTGGCCAGTAGGTGACCCCGGTGGTTCCGACGTCCAACTCCAAATTGCCCCACTTGGAGCTCATCCTCGTCTCGTTTGCCCAGTTTCGCGTTGAAGTCCCCCATGACAACGGTGAAGTGAGTTTTGAAACCATGCATGGCTCTGGAGATATCCTCATACATGGTCTCTACCTCGTCGTCGGGGTGTGCCGAGGTTGGGGCGTAGACCTGTATGACCTTCAGCGAATATCTTGAGGATATTCTGAGTATAAGGTACGCCACCCTGGTCGACACACTCTCGATCTTCACCACGTTGTTCACAAGGGACTTGTGGACGATAAACCCGACACCACCCTGGGACTGCCGGTCACCCTCTCGGAAATAGAGCAGGTTACCGGATTTGAGGATTATCGAGTCCTCCCCCTCTCTTCGGACTTCAGATAACCCTATAATACTCCATCGCAACCTGCTCAATTCCTCTTCGAGTTCGGTGATCTTCTCGTCGGTCCGAAGTGTGCGCGTGTTGTACGTTGCCAGGTCCAGTCGTCGGTGATTGTTGGGGTAGCCGGATCTCGTCCGGAGATTCTTTGCACCCCTTGCCATGCCGTAACCTCGACCGCTACCGTAGTCGAGGGTAGGCAGGCTGCCGGGTACTAGGGGCCATTTTTTATTTGTGCTTTTCATTGGGGGGGTTTTGCCATAATCGCCACGCTTGGCAGGCGGGTTGGCGATCGCAGTATGGTTGTTACAGAAGCACAGAGAACGCTGCTGCCCATTCTCTGGTTTGTCCCTTAGTCGCCTCTTACGACACCCACGGGAAGACATGGGATGGTGAAATTCTTAACGTCCGGCACCATACGGAACCAGCAGTGATCAATTAAAAAAACTTTTTCACAAACAATACAACCGACTTCCAAATAAAAATACTATGAAGCGAAAATTAACTTCAATTTTAGCGGTCGGTTTTCTGGTTGCGTTTCTCCTATTTTTGACAGACATGCGATTCCAGCAGTCCCAAGAGATTAGCCGTCACTTACTGAAAAGTTTCGTTGTATATCGCCAAAATTCTTCATTAGATCTTTACCAAAATGAATTGGGACCACCTTGGAAATGTACTTTTTAAACATAAAAAGAATTATCAAAACTGTCCCCTATTAACGGAGAAATCGGTGAACATACACATAAAAAAACATACAGTTGAACATAGGACCTCCTCCGTTTTGGCAAGACGATAAAACAAAAATGTTTTTCGATGTCCATGTATAACCGCTGATATGTGGATAACCATGGATATCTCCATAACCATGGGGCTCCGAGTGGTGTGGATGGTACAGGGGGGTAGCCAAACCTAAACCCCTCCACCCTCCCTGCGCCAAAAATCAACGGCCCATGATGATGGAAATTTTATCCGCAAAACACTACAAAGCAAAAAAAATCGAAAGGACATCGGAAAATATTTTTCTTTTTAGTGTTTTGCTTTAGAAAATGGTTTAATTTATTCCTAACTTTTTAAAGTTTTGACAATTGTGATTTGTGTTGTCTGGGGTTTGAATGTTAAGTTTTGTCTAGACCCTTTTAACTTATCACTCTTTACAGGACAGCCCTTCCTTGGAGGTTTTCAAGAAAAGAATAACGGAACATTTCTTGTCATCATAACGCATAAATATGTATGACACAAGAAGAGAGAGGCCCGTGCCCAGCAGTGCGCGATGTGGGGCTGTGAATGAAAATGTAGTGAATCGCCAGGAAAACGCCCAGTAGCACAAAACAATGTTTTATGGTGAATATAACACCTTTGCGTATTATACTCTTCTTCGTCTTTTTAGTTTTCTTAGGCACTTGACCCACCACCGACGAGGAAGCGATTAGCTATCGACTATTTTCTCGCTGATGAAACGGACAAAGATATAGATCCCGTGTCATTAAAGAGACAATCGTTGGCTGTTCACACCGCCGAGGAGAACTCTCTTACCTACCCACAATAGTTTGTCGCAGCCACAAAGAGATATCAAAGATAATATGTTGGTTAAAAAATTGTTAAAATCGGTCAAGTAGTTTCGGAGCCAATTCGGTACAAACAAACAAACAAAATATATTTCCTCTCTATAATATTGGTATGGTATAGATGTCATCGACAGCGAATCCTTTTATTCTGCCAATAACCAGCCGTTCCCAGTCAGTATGAAGGTATTTTGGGCTAACAAGATTGACCCATGACCTGGTGAAGGCAACGGGAATGCGCTGGACGCCAACAGGACTGGTCGTAATGAAGATGTTTAGAGGAGACCTATCGCTAATGTTGATAATGTCTGAACTTTAAAAGAGACCATGAACTGTGATTTTGTAAGCGTGAAATACAGATTTCCATCTTGTTTCCAATTATTATTTTTATAACATGTGTTTGTTCAAATCAATTTACAGAAATATTATGACTTAACTCGACACTTTTAATAAAATACCGTCAGTTTTAATATTTCCAATAACTTAATATTTACCACTAATTATCAGTAAATGAGACCATAGACTAATATATATAGAATGAGAAATGAGATTGGACTTGATTGCTTACCTCAGTATTTAATAGCGTGCTTTGCTTTAGTAATTAGTTTGTAACAGTCAAAAGTCAAAAAAAAGTCAAAATAGTTTATTTCAAATAAACCTTAAAGGTACTTTTGAATTGTCAAACAACAAAAAAATATGACTCTAGTTGCAAATTCGCAAACGTCAGTAGATCTCAATGGAGAAGAATTTGCAAGAAACTCCACGGACACTCTTTTCCATCAGTTTCAATTACAAGTTTTTGGTTACATCATTCTTGTTAAAAAATAAATACATATATGTGAGAACGATGCAAAAAGACGTGCACGTAAAAGCGTCTAGAGTAACAAACAATTTCAACATAAAAATGCAATGACAGGCCGAGGCAGCTAAGTTATGACCAATCCCAACTGATGGCGCCCGATCACGAACATGACACATGGATCGGCACCACTCAGCTCAACCATTATGGAGGGAACCGAATGATCCAACACATGTGCCACCATTAGAGAGAAATTAGAGAGAGCGTGACACACTCAAATGCCAGGGCACACAGAAGTCAACCAACGACACATAGGTAGATTTACAGTCGGAACATAGTACTCACACATGTGCTGTGCAGTTATATAATACTAAAAGAAATTGAGTTTATACAATACAAATATATTCATACAGTCTTCAGCAGCTCCAACAATACTTCAAAACTTTTCTGCCCATCACTAATTGTTCTTGCGCCCTAATGGCTGCGGAGCGGGACCAGCATTTAGCCAAGCATTTTTATCAGCGATGTAATCCCCCAACTTATAATATGCTTGCCTGCATAGTGTGCGTTTTATACAAGTTTTAAATTTCGTCTCATTCAGTTCTAGAATGTGGGGAGGTATTTTATTGTAACATTTTATACAGTACCCCATAAAAGATGATGCTACTTTAGCCAGCCTGAAACCTGGTTGGATTAATTGGTCCCTATTTCTAGTAACATAATTATGTCTATCGCCGTTTTTACTGAAAAGATGTAATTTTTTTCTAACGTACATGATGTTTTCATAAATATATTGACAAGGTACCGTCATGATGTTAATGTCCTTAAACAGTTCCCTTAGAGAATCGCGCCGGCGAAGATTATATATCGCTCTGATGGCTCGTTTTTGCAGAATAAAAATTGACTCAATGTCTGCAGCCCTTCCCCATAGTAAGATACCGTAAGACATTATACTATGAAAGTAACTAAAATAGACTAGCCTCGCGGTATCTACATCAGTAAACTGACGAATTTTTCTAACAGCATAAGCTGCCGAACTTAGCCGCCCTGCAAGTGATATTAAATGAGGACCCCATTGCAACCTTGAATCTAGCGTGATCCCCAGGAATACCGTTTTATCGACAAATTCTAGCTTCTCCCTACCCAAGATAATGTCACAATCAGTACTTTTGACATTCGGCAAGGCAAATTTTACGCACTTAGTCTTTTTAGCATTTAAAACTAAATTATTAGCCGTGAACCAATTTTGAACCTGTCGCAAGACGTCATTTACGTCGTCAACGTTACTCGTACGTCTATTTATCTTAAAAATCAAAGAAGTGTCATCAGCAAATAACACCATGTTTAAATTGTTATTCAATAGATGGGGTAAATCGTTAATGTAGACTAGGAATAAGAAAGGACCCAAAATTGAACCCTGGGGTACTCCCATTTTCACGGTTAACCCGGACGAATTGACACCGTTTATTTGAACTAATTGCTGTCTATCATTTAAATAAGATTTTACTAAACTCAACGCTGATTGGCCTAGCCCGTAATGCTCAAGTTTCATAAGTAATGTTACATGATTAACGCAATCAAACGCTTTCGACAGGTCGCAGAAAACACCTATAGCATCTTGTGCCTCTTCCCACGCATCAAAGATGTGTTTTAATAAGGTGACACCAGCGTCGGTCGTACAACGTCCTTTGGTAAAACCATACTGTTTATCGTGTAGGATGTTATTCGTATTAAAATGAATGAGCATTTGATTTAGCATTATCTTTTCAAATATCTTGCTGAAAACCGGCAGCACCGATACTGGTCTATAATTATTCGTGTCTTTACTGTCCCCGGATTTAAAAAGAGGTATAACCTTACTATGTTTCATTAGATCCGGGAAGACTCCTTGATCTACACACAAATTAAAAATTAAAGCTAAGTACGGCGCTATAGTCTGAATAATGGAGGTACAAACTTTGATGGACATCCCCCATAGATCTTCGGTCAGTTTGATCTTGATTTGCTTAAAAGCTTTTATTACTGATATTGGGTTTATGTGTAAAATTCAGTCGGGCAGGCCGAAACGTTAGCGTTTAATAAACCAGAAGCAAGCGAGGGCGAAGAATTTAAGGTTTCAGTAGTTTTAATTGGGATACTGGTAAAGAAATCTACAAATTCTTGAGCAACTTTTTTGTTATCTCTAATAAGTCCATGTGTAGTTTCAAGCGTGTAATCAGTATTATTTCTTTTGTTCCTATTCGTTTCATTGTTTATAATTTTCCAAACTGTCTTGATTTTATTTTCTGCGGTTTTAACCTTATTGCCAATGTATAAAGCCTTAGCTACTTTACACGTATTTCTAAAAATTCTTGAATATGAAGCAACATACTTATTAAAAGTTTCAGTGTTAATATAAGGCTTAAGGCCATACAGCTCGTAAAGTCTTTCCCTACTTTTCCTGAGTCCTTTAGTCGCCCAGTCACTGAATAAAAACTTAGGGCTTATAGTTTTAGTTTTCTTCTTAAAAGTATTATTGAACTCTGTTTGAACTACTGAGAAAACTTTTTTATATAAAATATTACCATCATTCACTGTGAGGTCTTGATCACTTAAGTTACTAATTAAAGTGCTGTTAAATTTATTTAATTTACCAGATGTTATTGGTCTGGATTGAATCTGCACTTGTTGTATTGATATGTTGGCCTCAAAGGTTACCAGTAGCCCACTATGATCCGAAGGCAGACAATTTATAATGGCTTTGTTTAAGTAGTCGCAACAACAAAAAACATTATCAATACATGTAGCAGTAGTCACAGTTGTTCGGGTTGGTTCCATAAACACATGTGACAAATTAAATGATTTGAAGAGATTTAATAATCTACTGCTCTCTGAATTATTTTCTAAAATATTTAAGTATATTAAAGTCACCACAGATTATGACTAGTTTATTACCAGTTGCAAGTTTTGCCAAAACATCTTCCATCACTGATTCAAATATTGAGTAGTTTCCATAATTGGGGGGTCTGTAAACGCACACTATAACATGCTTATCCAGCTCAACGCAGGACAGTTCAACATTATGTTCGACTGATAGATCTACAATATCTTTACGAGGTTTTGATTTAATACCATTTTTAATTAATATGAGTGAACCTCCACGCAACATAATATTTCGGTTAAAACAACTGCCAACGGTATAATTTTCATAGTTAATTAGCATTGCATGATCTGTCAGCCAATGCTCAGTAAAACAAACAATTTCAAACATTGTTTTTTCTAAAAACAGTTCTATTTCCAATTGCTTCTCAGAAAAACCTTGAATATTTTGATGGAATAATTTCAAGGAATTCTGCTTAGCCCCTTTTTTTAAATTAACTAAGTGTGAGCAAGAAGGTACCTTCTTGACGGTGGATGTACTCATAACTATTTCGTTGTTGGTACCCTCCCTTGTCCTACAAACTAGTTTAAACTATAAATATAATAGCAGAAGTGCTAACGTTATTAAACTTATTGACAACCTGTAAATTAGTATAACTACTAATATCAACTACAGTACATGCCTTCGACATACTATTTATGTCTGACTCTATAGTAAAAGATAATAGCCTCACTATTTGACGTCTTACCCTAATAGGCAGATACACTGTATTGCCTGTCGTTTTTAATTTATCAACAAAAATGTTGATGTCAAAAAAAACTAATTTGTCGCTGTAATGGCTGACAAGGAAATGAACATGCTTATTCAACATGTGAATATAATTATTTAGTCTACTAGACAATTTTTCTAAATATGGAAAAGCACACAATATGATTTTATTACAATTTAACTTAATCAATTCTGTTACACACTCAGTGATGTCATCTTTTTTTACATCCAAACTGTTACCTACAAAGACAGTTACATTGGTATCTGATTTATATACATGTGATCCTGTGGCAGTACACTAGTGATCCTGTGGTATAAAGGAAGTGACAAATATTTGTTGGACTTGTCGCTTAAGTTGAAGTTTTTTTTAGAATTGAAACATGGGGGCCGTGGTATGTAAACCTTCAGACGCTCTGCAGTAAGTACTCGTTTACATACTGTCATGTCCACCATTGTCTTGACCCAATTAATTTCGTGTCAACGTAACACGTCTTTTTCTCCCACATTTCTCTACTTGATGACATGTCATCCCCTTGCTAGTCATTATTATCTTTCGCACGGTCTACCCATCATTTCATTGCTTGATTTGTTTTTTTTTTTTACACAAGCAAACAAAAAGATCTTATTCTAATTATTCACAAATGAAAAAGGCGATTAAGCCTAAGCTTAATCGCCTTTAAAAACATAACACTGAAACTACCTACACTATTAACAATTTTACTTAATATGGTCGCCAAAACACAGCACTATTTCAAAAACACGAAAATCTTAGCGATGACTTTAATCGCTTAACATTAATGTTTAGCTTCTAAGATAATGCACTTTACCAACACAGAGAGTCCTTAAAGAGCAGGTTTAACACCAGAAAAAACAATTAATTTAACATATAAGAACAGAGAAGAGAACAAAGAAATAATAATTATAACAAACTGAGGGTATTTTTACACTAAAGTAATTCCTATTGCGGCCTGTGGGGCAGCACTGCCGCGCCGGTCCGTTGGTTGGTAGATGTGGTTAACCGTTCAAAAAGTATGCGGTAAGCGATATATGTAGATTCGGCCAAGTGCGTGTCGTACTTCGCATATTTAGGATTCCGTATCAAAGAAAAATCTGTTTATCCAATGTACTGATATTTGTTAGTAAAATATACGTAATATTAAACATTATCACCAAATTTCAAGTTCAAAGTCAATGGGAAGTTAAATACATTTCGAAACAAAATTGTGTGACAGACGGACACGTGATTGACAGCTATAGGGCTCCGTTTTGACCCTTCGGGTACGGAACCCTAAAAATATGATAAATTATTTGATCTACTTTTGCCTGTTGATGTTGCTAAGAGGTTCAAATGGCAGGGATTAAAAATAAAAAAGTACGTGTTGATTAAGTATTAAAGTATTTTTTTATGTAATGACAATTTAATTTATTTTCATCATTTCATTGATCTTCTTATGATCCTTGTTACAGCCATCCACATTCAAACTCAAAGATTTAGTTGGCCAATTATTTTTCTCAATCATCTCTTCTCTTTTTCAGGCTTTTTTCTGAAACTCAGGCGATTCGTCTCCTGGAAGCCAAAAGACAGGCTTATGAGAGAAAACTCCTGGAGGAGGCTAGCGTAGCAGCCTCGCTGGAAAAACTGCTGAAAGAGGCGTTCTTTACGGAGAAAAGATTATAAAAAGAGATTGTAATTACCAAAAAATTGCTCGAGGAGACTGCTGTGAAGAATAAGCTTAAGGAAAAGGCTTCAAATAGAAAACTACTCGAAGATATATAGCGACCATGAAAAAACTTGACAAAAGAAACGAAGGACATAGCGTCTGCGATGACAGCAGTAACAGTTTGCGAGACTACAGAATCAGCAGTACCGAAGGAGGTATCACGCTAAAAAGGATGTTTCTCCTCAGGTACTTATTCTAAATTTAAAAAAGGAGAAAAAATAAGTTAAACTTCTTTCATTGAAGCTTATCTATAATGTGATTTTAATTTCGTAGACTAAACTGACATTTGGCGGGTTGTCACTTTATCGTTACATAAAAATAGTGTCGTATTCTGACTATCCCGTGTGATCGAAAGTTGATCGAAAATCGAAGTAGATCGAAAATGAAACTATTTCACGGCAAAAGAATTACATTTGTTAAGAAACTACCGGCCCTTATTTAGTTTCTACTTATTAATGTTAGACTTCATTTTATCGATCGCATTTATTATATTGTTGATTTCATATTTAACAAAATAAAAGTGTATGTGTATCAATACTGTTATATTTACACCAATTATTAAAATTAAATTGACGAATCATGTCTCTTCGCTTCGATGAATTACTTATGATTGAGCCTTACCTACAACACTATGCTTCATGCTTGCAACATTTTTAAAAAATAAGGTCATTGGCAGCTGTCAGTTTAGTCTACGAAATTAAAAATCACATTATAACATTGTGTATAGGTAGGCTATGTTTATCCCCGAAAAGAGCACGGTTCCGACTTCCGATGCGATAGGCCGACAGGCCACGGAAGAGTGCCACTGTCTGGTAAGGATATATCAATTTAATTATTTTCGTTGTAACTTTTCAGAAGAAATTGCCATGCCCTCACACAAGTCAAGGATGTAAGCTAAATATTAGTCCAGCAGATTTGGAGATCCACGTAAAAGAATGTCCTTCTATGGTACACAACTGTCCAGTGGGTGCTGTGTTTAAAAAATGTAACCAAGGTATGATTCAAATCTTTAAAAATCATTCTGAAAGCCTCTCCACCGGACTTAATTGAGCCGTTTTATTACTTGTTTAAAAATTTGCTACTCTGCTCACCTATGGGTTGGTATTCTTTAGTACGTCTAATTTAAATTTTCGACATTCAGATACGTACCGTATCTACTTTTGGACCCTTGTCTACTTTTGACCCCTAACTTTTAGTGTTCTACAGTCAGGGGTCAAAAGTATAGCTGCACTCTCACAAAGTTAGAGTGCATGAAAACTCTTTGTAGAGCTACTAATTCAATTTATATTATAGCTTGAATCAGTTGCGAACCATTGAATTACTTTGTTGATCCATTATAAAAAGAAAAAATATACATTACATATTTTACTTGTTGTTTCAGGTGAAGTAATTGAACTCTCAAGATATTTCAGTGAGGTACATCCAAATAGCCTTGCACCTGAAGTGGGCTCGGAATTTTGACTGAAATACATCCACGGAAATCACCGGTACGTCCGTCTCATCGGCAAAGACTGCTATTTCGTTTTCCACGCGAAAATATCCGAAACCGACAGCAAAATGTATATTAAAGTGCAACTCATTGGCATGAAAGAAAGTGCCATGAAGTGTGACTATCGAATACACTTAGACAAAAAAGTGACAGCCGTAGAAAATACAAGTACCTACTCTGATAAATTGTTGCTCCATCAGGGACAACATTGAGGATTTTAAAGAAAAGGAGGATGTACGATGATATCTATGCGGCAAGCTAAAACTTTCTTCTACAATGGGGCATTATATACAAAAATCTTCATAGATTTTCCCCCGTTGTAGAAGAAATTTGAAGTTACATAGACTTTGTTGTCGAAATGGTAGCCTTTTTCGATGAAACGGACGTACGGTTCCCGTTGATGTTTTTAAGACGAACATCCAAGCCCACATTCGATACAAGACAATTTGGAGGTATCTCGTCAAGATGACTCTTGAAGATCGACGAAAAGGAAAAAAAACAGCAGAAATCAGCGTAGTAGAGGAACTTTAGGACTAAATCTTTTTGTTGAGAAATATATTTATTTATTAATAATAGGTACATAGTTTTATTTTGAATCTATAAGAGTGTGTCATTTAAAAGCGGTTTGATTTTTTTTTTATGGAGGCCTCCTTGTCATTTTGTAAGTTGTGGTGGACGATAAACTTGATAATATGTATGTTGTGTTCCATCTTTCTTTTGTTATTTGAGAAGGTTTTTTTTCCAAATATTTCATAAAGTGGCATTGCCACAGCAGCACAGTGGCTATTTCCCATATTAGTTTTTGTTCTAAGTTTTAAGTATTTGACTTCTACCCATTGTGCGCCGAAAGTTTCAAAATGACTAGGCCAGCTTACAAAATATTCCTTTATATAATATTTATGTACAAATGGAAATATCCGATTTCACAATACAACTACAACTTGCATTAACAACTACAACTTCTCGCGATGTAGGATTCCATATGTGAAATCGCGCCCGCACCAACCCTAGTCACCGCGTGTTCACTCTAGTCAAGGCCTCAATCGGGTCTACAATTACATACTTAAACTCACACTTTTTTCCTATGGGGGTAGGCAGAAACTACAGAACACCACCTTCTATGACATTTAAGCCCTTGAATGCCCGAAACGTGGATCCATGCGAGACACAACGGTTTTTTAATGGTTACAGTAATTACGGCATTCAACCTGTTAAGGGCCTACATCCCCTTTAGTGCCGTAAAACGCTAACTTTCTAAAGCATACTTTTTAGTAACGGCTAGGTTAAAAGGTTTGAAAAAAAATTATATTTATTATTGTTTCATGTACATTATTTTTTAAACATGGTTTTTTCGTATAACAAAGAATTTTTTTATTTTAATAATTAGCAACACGATATTTTTCGCAACTTTTGGATACTACTCCAAAACTTGGATGTTTAAAAATATTTTTACACAGAAAAATTGATGGCTGGAATTTCTTCATAACTGACATAGCATATGTAAATCAAATAATATTTTGCAAACAAAACTGTTCAAAAGGAGGTTCAATATTGATATTTTCGCATCGAGCACGCGCTCGGCCATTACTGCGTTTACATTGGGGCATATATATCGCCTTAAGTACTCATTAGGTACGTCTAATCTGCTTCATTTATGTTTCTAGTTATACACGCACGCCGGTTATGAGTATTGCATACCTGCAGCCTGATTGTAAAATAATTAGGTATTGAATAATTCTAAGAATAAGAAAAAGATGTATTCTTAGAAACAAAAAAAAATTAAATAGATAACTAGCGAACGGCCTTGTAAACCAAGCTTACCTTTATACTCGACGCCTAAACATTCATACTTCCAAACGCAAGTTATATTTTGGTAACGTGAAAATCTCCATTGAAATTTTGTTTCTATTGAAAGCGTGCGCTTGGTGTTAAGATTCTCCGTGGAAGAATGACAATAGAAAAAAATGGTAGCTAGGTAGGGTAGGTAGCAAGTCAAGTAGGGTAGGCATGTATACCTATCGCCAAAATTCTGGGCCGCCCTAAAGTTGGCTTTCCGATTCGCATGGCACGAAACGGTGCTGTTTTTGTATGAGATTTATTACTGCGCAGCCATTGTCGCCAACCTCAGGGTGGCCAAGAAGCTTGGCGAGAACAATAGGCAGGGGGTGTCAATCCTATACTTCAAGGGCTATTTCAGATATTAAAAATAATAATTCATACTTAATGCACGAGACAAAAAATATACGTTATATCTAATCATACTACTAATGTCAATGATGATGTTTACGTGTACTGTGTGCAATGTGGTTCGTAAATTTGCCGTCGCTGCTGCCCGTCTGGATAGCCTAATGATAAACGCGGTGGCCTACTACGCCCATGGTTCCGGTTTCAAGTCCCAGCTATGGGTAGGTGTTTTTTTAGATTTTCGTTTCGGTGTGTTATTCTTGAATGCTACTAGATGGCGCACAGCAAAACTGTCTTTACTTTTTTTGTATGAAGTTGATATTCTTCTCCCTAGAGTAAATAATATATAGTAATAATATATAGTACTAAAATAATTTATCTTAGAAGAAATAAGTAACAAAAAGGAAAATGTAGGAAAAGGCTAGAAAGAAGAAGGAGGAGTAAATAAGTGATACAATTGATGCCCTGCATCAATTGTATCACTTGGGGAAGAAGAAAGAACACCTGGGGAAGAAGTATGTAAGTACCCTTAATTCATGCTACCAATTATTTTACAAATTAAACATTCTATTTAATTCAAAAGCAAGTTGCAAACGTCTCTTAAGAGGGCCCTTCCCGGTCTGTCTGTCGTCAACGCGAGCATGGTCGAATAGCTTGTTTAACCAGCGCAATATTTGAAAAAGAGCCAAAGCGAAAAGAGAGACAGTGTAAAATAGTGTACGAAAACTTCATAAAACTTAAAAAAAACTCGATAGAAAAAGTGTTCTTTAATTTCAATAAGTCTTGCAAGTTTGTGAAACAAATGTTTTTCATTTAGAATCTCCATTACAAGTGCATGGTGTCTATCAAGATGTTTTCTTTACATTTACAATTTATGAGTACCTACATTATGAATGGCCAAAGTTCAGGTAAAATTTGAGCAAAACAGCAGATTTTTGGAGTCTTATACGGAACTAGCTTCTGCTCGCGGCTTCGCCCGCATAAAAAGTGTTTCAACATCCCAAGGGAATACAAACTATCCTATGTCCTTCCCAGGATCCCAAAATATCTCCATGCCAAATTTCATCTTAATCGGTTCAGTAGATCCAGAGATTACCCCCTACAACCTGACAAACTTTACCTCTTTATAATATTATGGCTGTTCCCCGCGGCTTCGCTTCCCCACAGGACCCGTTTTCGGGATAAAAAATAGCCTATGTCACTCAAGGATAATGTAGCAATCTATTGGTGAAAGAATTTTTGAAATCGGTCCGGTAGTTTCGGATCCTATTCGGTACAAACAAAAAAAAATATTTTCTCTTTATAAAATAATTATAAGCTGACCCCCGTGGCTTCGCTACCATCAACTGGCTATCTACCTACCTACCAATACCTACCTACTCTACCTATGCGACCTACCCTACCTACTTTACCTACCCTACAAACAAACAAACTCTTCAGCTTTATAATATTAGTATAGATGTTGATAAAACTCCTTCGCAAATGAACAAATTTGACTATCATAAATGAAGGTTATAGTGAGTCAATCTTAAAAGATAGACATATGCTGCCGCGGACTTTTTTTTAGAACTTTCATAGAGGAACAATTCCATCATACATGACTTTTGCGTATCTAAAACCGTTTACGTAGCGCACGCAACGGAAGCTCTCAAAAAGGAATAATGTTGCCCGTTTTTGCAACATTTTTCATTTATGCTCCACTCCTATCGGTCGTACCGTGATGTTATATAGCTTATAACCTTCCTCGATAAATGGACTATCCAGCACAAAAATATTTTTTCAATCCCAACCAGTAGTTCCTGAGATTAGCGCGTTCAAACAAACAAACAAACTCTTCAACTTTATAATATTAGTATAGATAGTATAGATTTGTTTCCCCAAATGTTTTTTTTTTTTCATAGAAACCTAGATAGATTTAGTGCACAAGATACTATAAGTTCAAAAAACTCAAAGATAGATATTGTGTTACAACGGAATAATCACGTACCACGGTGGCCTAAAAATCGGTTCTCATAGACTAGGATTTCAATATGCAAGTGCCGCATTTTTGCCGGATACCGCTTCTATTAGTTATAAATGATATGCAATATCGCGCAACAATGCCAACTATGGATTTAATTTACCTTTTCTGATAAATGAGCTATTCTTCATACCGATGTTCTTAACTTAGACACTAAAAGGAACCGTTTAATACGTAAAAATAAATTAAAATATCAAATGATTTAAAATAAAATTGGCACCGGTAACCGTTATTTGGAGTATGACTGACAAAAAATCATAAATAATTAGTACTATAAGCAACAGTAAGGATATTACGGTTATCCTTGACGTTTAAGAGATAATTATATTTTTCATACTTGTTTCATACAATTTTCATTTTTTGTAAAAAAATATAATTTTGCAGAATTAACTCGAGTGTCATTTTTGTATACAGTAATAACGAATAGAAGCGATATCCAGCAAAAAATCCAGCACTTCCTAATTGAAATCCCCAAGTCTATGAAAGCCGATTTTCAACCCACCGTGCTTACGAGTGCTGGTATGAAAAGTATGACGGGTTGGCGACTCTTAAGTCGCTTGCCAAAAATACTTTGAATAAAAATTGAGTAGGTACTTTTCCTCCAAGGCCTTTTATAAAACTGTATAGAGTAGTAGTTACCTACAGATATTTGGTATGAGCACATGAGTAAAGAAACGGTACTCATGTGGTAATAGCCAATTAAACAAAATTTCATATCTCTATGCTTTATTGCTTGAATAAAAAATTGTTAATAAGAAAAATAAAACATGACTTAAAAATAAACAAATCACTTATGTAAGAACTACGAACGTTGCTTAGAACTAAATATTAATTTTCACAAATACACTACATAGGTAGCTATGTCCAAGAACAATAACTTATATCTATATATGATAATACTGAAAGTTAATTATGATAATACTGAGAGTTAATTCACAGCACAGTGTCATAAAATAATAATAAAGGTATCCTTCCTTTGCCGCCCATAGGTAAGCTTAGCAGTAGACAAAGTGAAATTCTATCAGCTATCTAAGGAACCATTTTGATGAACGCGACGCCATTTAAACTGCGTTGATAGACCAAATCTTACAGGAATTTTCTAAGAAAACAAGCGCAAATCGGCAGAATGACATTACATTGCGTCCATGTGATCGTAGGTGTATTTTGGTTAAAATAGATCGCGAATCGCGTTGAGCCATCAGGGTCCATCGCTAACATCATTTTGCTGTCCTATATTACTTGGGATCGGCGCAACATCTTTACGTCTTCCATACTGCCACGATCCATCATGATTCCCAAGGTTTGTTAAAATACAAAAAATCGGGTTTGTACTGTGCATACAGAAAGTAGGAAGGCGTTATAGGAACAGTATATTCCGTGACTGTCCTATTTTATATTTAGTTTTCAATATAATTTTTGAGCGAAACGCTATTTATTTAGACTTTGATAATTTAGGGTCGATTTCTGAATTTAGTATTTAAGTTTAAGAACGTGTACGTGAACTTGTCTTTAAGAAACTTTATGTGCCAAATTTTGACAGGTTTTCAAGGAAAGAAAAGTTTGACAAATATTCGACTCATTCTGCATCTCAAATACTCAATTCAGAAATCGGTCCGTCGAGTGTAATTATTTGATTAAAGTAATATAAAAGGTTTCCTGTATCTGATGAGAAAGATACCAAAAAATATTTAACTATTATAATTTGATCCAAAGAGCGTACCTACTCTTTAGATCAAATTAGTTAAATAATTTTTGGTATCTTTCTATTCATTACGTATAATGGACACTAAAATTATGATGATGTGTGTTTGATATTGTTGATTTTATTTTTTATATGTTTTGAATTGAAGTACAAAACATCGTTAACGAATTTATACTATTTGATTAAATTCAAACATGTTTTATTTTATTTCTAAAGTCGTCACAAACTAAAAAGCCCGTTGACGTTTCTCATTTTATATGCCGCGTATAACTTTGTCAAATTCAATTATGAATTTGATTTTACCTAATTAATTACTATGTTAACCGTACACTATAACAACGAGTATCATTCGCAAGCATCAAGTTTAATTATCATTAAGTATTTTTATAGCTGTCAAAACGGGCCTTTTATTTTTTGACAACTTTATAACCGAAGGTGAAATTAGTAAATAATCCCAATTATGAGATTTTATTGTTATTTTCATTTATTAAAAAGCAAAGAGGCAGTTATAAAATCATATCTTTATCTTCAACATTGACACAAAAATAGCTACTGCGCACCATGGATCTGCAGTGATAGCATCATACCCCATCAGCATCATTTCAGCTGAAAGACGTCCATTGCTGGACACAGGCCTCCCCCAAGTGTATTTATCATCCCGCATGCACCGGATTCCAGAAACCATCACCAGGTCATTCGTCCACCTCCATACTAATTATAAAAGCGGCAGTCACTCTGCCTGATCTGTGTGTTTGTTACTTTTTTACGTCTTACCGGCCGACCGGGTTTTGTTGAAACTTGGCAATCTAAATCTATTAGATTCTAAGAAGGTATACAATAAAAAATAGCCTTTGCCAGCGGTTTCGCCTGCGTGAAAATTATCCCAGGGCATAACAAAAGTTGTTTATGTCCTAATTCAGGACATTGACATGGTCTACTTAAGTGCCAAGTTTCAACAAAACCCGGTCGGCCGTTAAGACGTAAAAAAGTAACAAACACACAGATCAGGCAGAGTGACTGCCGCTTTTATAATTAGTATGGAGGTGGACGAATGACCTGGTGATGGTTTCTGGAATCCGGTGCATGCGGGATGATAAATACACTTGGGGGAGGCCTGTGTCCAGCAATGGACGTCTTTCAGCTGAAATGATGCTGATGGGGTATGATGCTATCACTGGTACTTCCTTCGTTGTCTACGCCTCGTGTTTTTTGTGCACTGTGGTATGTCGTATAACCTCCATATAGTGTTCCCTGATGAGTCAAATGTAAATTTCCCCATCATCCTCTCTTAGGTCTTCGTTGACCTCGCCTGCAATAAAAAAAGCAAAGTAGGTAATATTAAACTTAAACCGCAATCCCATTGGAAATTAAGTTGAGAAACAGTTATGCAATAAAACGAAACATTAGGATGTTGCCGGGCAAAACTGCGACATTTTTTTATTTCTTTTTTTGAAAGACTTGCGCTTGACCACTAACTCAACCGATGGTAAGCGATGATATGGTCGAGATGGGGCATGCTTGCCTAGGAGTGACCTATTCACTCTTGACTTAAAGACTCCCAGGCTGTAACTATCAGGAAATACAGACTTCGGAAGGGAATTCCACTCCTTACTCCTGCACATTCTGTTGTCAAGCTCGTCAGCAAAAATAACATGGATCAATCCCCCTGTTTTTTGTTTTCGGGGACCTTCAAAAGGCGCCAGGACTTTTTGGGAAAAGATCAGGGAGTGCGGGACTTTTACCTCACTGAAATCATCCCAGTGATTTCCATCAGCACATGGAATGGCTAGTATTGTACTGTATAATATCTCGTTGTGAATTATTTGGTAATGAAATTCTCAAATAATAAACGAAAAAAGAAAGAAAGAAATTATATTTATAACCACAAAACTGACGTGATAAATATCTCAGCAAAGCGACACTTTAGAACACTATGTCTCAAGATATATTGTTTTTAAGTGTCCTCGACTCATACATATCATCGACTGCTGCAATTTTCAAAATGATTATGCCAGCTTCCATAGAAAAAATTCAAACCACCTCTAAATCCAGCATTCTCTTTCAGAGACAAAAAAAAAAACTAGTATATAAGACGAGTAAATAAATACCTACATTTTTTAACAAACATATTCCTTCTTACCTCTACGACGATGGTTTCTGCCGAAATCCTCCAATTCCTTATCATCGGTCTTCTTAATGAAAATCTTCATAGACAATGCCCCATTGTAGACGAAAGTGTTCGCGTACGACATTGGCAACACCGCACATTCATCTTTTTCATAAACATCTTTAATATTGTCTCTAGTGGAACAACAATTGCCTGTGTACGTGTATTTCCTGTGGTTCTCGCTTTTGTTGTAAATGTGTATTTGATAATGATACTTCATGGCACTGTGTTTTGTGCCAATAAGCTGGACTGTCATATGGACTTTTTGTTCGGTTTCAGCAATTTTCATGTGGAAAACAAAATGGTAGCCAAGTTCGATGAGACGGACGTACTGACTGTTCCCATGGATATTTTTGAGATGAAACTCCGAGCCCACCTTAGCAAGACAATTCGGATGCATATCCTTGAAATGATCCGAAAGTTCACTTAATTCACCTGAAACAATGATTAATCACATTAATCACACCAATCAATGAATTAGCCCAGCCTTTTCGGAACTTTAATTGGGTCAATTCCAGTCTAACAGGATACAACCCCATACCTAGGTAATACGGTAGTCGTAGACTTACGGTCTCTGGGAAGAATGGTGTCAGATTTCCTGGCTTCTAACCATCCGTTAAGAATGTCAAAGATAGCCGGAGACTAAGGGCTTAACATGCTTTCAAAATTCTATTTGAAGATTTTATTTTAAATCTTACCTTCCCATTTACAGTTGCCAAAAACAGCACCAATTGGACAGTCGTGTTCCTGGAAAGGACACTCTTTCACATGAGTCTCCATGTCTGCTAGCCTTATATGCAGCTTGCATCCTTCACTTGTGTGAGGGCATGGCACTCTCTTCTGAAATGTTATAAGAAAACCGTTAAATTCTTTAAAAGTAATATTATCTTCATGTCAGCCGAAAGACGTCCACTGCTGAACATAGGCCTCTCCCAAGAGCCGCCACATTGACCGGTCCTGAGCGAATCGCATCTAGCGGATTCCCACAACCTTAACCAGTCATCGGTTCACTTAGTGAGAGGCTCTCCAACGTAGCGGCCGCTGCCCCCATCTCCCATCCGTTCTGCGAGCAATGTGCCTTACCCACTGCCACTTGAGTTATGTTGACTCCTAAATTTTTATTATTTTCTTGTTCTTTCCTATGAAATTCTTTGCTTTCTTATAGCAGTATAGCAGTCTTTTTTTTAACTAATTCTAAATATCTTAGGACCTTGAAGTCCTGGGCCGTTGAGAAGTGAGCCAGAAATGTTGAAATGAAATGTTAAGAAACACCAACCGACGATTATCCCCTGTATCACTGATCATAGTATAATACAGCAGTACAGATACCCAATCCCATAGAAGCATAAATCTCCTCCATAAGTCGGGTTATTGGTCTGGCCATTTTTATTCTTCCGTTTTTAGGGTTCCGTACCCGAAGGGTCCAAACGAACCCTATTGCTATCACTCACGTGTGCGTCTGTCACACGGGTTTTACAGCCAAGCGGTTGGAGCTACAGCCTTAATATTTTCACAGTATAAGTATCTTGTTGACCCAAAGCCATACAAACTGTCAAAAAATATTTTTAAATATGTTTAAGGGGGGGGGGTGAAAGTGAGGTGCGAATTATTTTTTTTAAGTGTTTTTTGTTTAAAAAAATATTGGTAAACAATGGAATGAGAAACCACCAAGAACCCATTTTTTACAAAATTTTGTTCCGAAGAATTTTCTAACTTCCCATTGACCTACGAACTTCAAATTTGGTGATAATGTTTATTATTACGTATATTTTACTAATAACAAATACCTACCAATATATTGACAAATCAGAATTTTTCTTTGAAATTTCCTCATTTTTCCTATTTTAACCGACTTAATTTTAAGGTCTGGTACGGCACCCTAAATGTGTGAAGTCCGAACTCGAAGTTGGCCGGTTTTTCAACAGGCAGCAACACCAGAAACTGTAGTTTACAACGCCATCTAGGAGTTTGCCTAGATACTAATGATATAGGTCAACAGGACAAACAACCCACAACACAGAAGCGCGCAGAAGTGGTAGGAGGACTGACCCCAAATAAATTGGTATAATAAATAACCAGTAGAAATATAAAATTACATAGATACTAGGAGACAACGATAATACGACGTTGGCGATAATACAGTTTTACAAAATGAGTTATCGCAAAGTTTGTCCAAGGACGTGATTCGCCAGTTGAATGAAGCCAGGTACAATGATTTTGAGTTGGCGAAATAGTTTAATTTGTGTGAGTCTCCGCTCAGACTATAATCTGTCTCTGTGCTAAATTTCATCCAGATCCTTTCAGCTGTTCTGGCGGGATTGAGTAACCAACATCCATACATCCAAACTTCTCATTAATAATATTAGTAGGATTAATATAGTATTAGTACCTGAGGAGAAACATCATTTTTAGCGTTATAACTCCTGTTGTCACTAATGTACGTATTGCAGATGCCGCAGTCTCGAAAACTATTCCTGCAGTTATTGCAGGAGCCATGTCCTTCGTCGCACTCAAACATCTTCATTGTTGTTTGTTTGAAGCAGGTATGGCAAAAACGTAATACAACAGCTTTTCTGGGCAAGTTACGAATCCTGATGAAAAAAAAAAGATTCTTAATATCTATCTATATATATATAAAAGAAAGTCGTGTTAGTTACACTATTTATAACTCAAGAACGGGTAAACCGATTTGGCTGAAAATTGGTGGGGAGGTAGCTTAGAACCAGGAGACGGACATAGGATACCTTCAACCTTTTTTTTTTTTTCATATGTTCGTCATTTCGGTCGGCCAGATCTCTTTACTTTTACCATTATTAATTAGGGTAGGGTAGGTAGGGTAGGGTAGGGCAGGTAGGGTAGGGTAGGTAGGGTAGGGTAGGTAGGGTAGGGTAGGTTGGGTCGGGTGGGTAAAGCCACGGGCACAGCTAGTTTATATATAATTGCAATCGCTGACAACGGTCAAGGAAAACATCGTGAAGAAACCTGAACTTGTAGTTAATATAAGTTTGAAATCGCCAACCCGTCTTGAACAAGGGTGCTGATCAATGCTTGTGCCTTCTCCGTATGAGACGAGGCCTTTGCACAAAAGTAAATTTATAGTAGTAAAATTATATATTCACTTTCGTGATTTGGGTATCAAATGAAAGGGATTGCTGAGAGGAATACGACTTATTTTTTTGATAATTAGTTGAGATTTACAATCGTTAGTATCTTATTCGATATCAAACAATCGTTGGTATCTTCAGATAGAATGTCTATTTTTCTAGCTACAGCAAAGATAAGAAAGTGTTTTTTTGACAATGAGAATTTTTTTCTTACTGTCCCACGGCTGGGAAAAGGGTCTCCTATACTGTCCATTCATCTTTATCTGTAGCCTTTTCTGGCCAATAAGTCAAGAGCGAGTCCTATAAATAAAATCATTAATAAAACTGCAGCTTGATTAACAGGCAGCCAACTTGACAAACTGAATGCAAATGGCGGAGGAAAGGTTATTGTAAGCGCATTCGGAAAGCCAAAAGAGTTCACTTCTTAAGGCTGAGTTGATTGGTGTGTTACAAACTTATTAAATATTATTTTTTCATATTTACCTCGTAGCAGTCTCTTCTTCAAATTGTTTCTTTGCAGCATCTTCTTGAAGTTTTCTTTCAGCAGCTTCTTCTTCAATTTTTTTCTTAGCTGCAAACTCTCCTTCAAATTTCCTGTTGGTTTCCTCTTTCTGAAGTTTGTTCTTAATAGCCTCCTCCTGCAACTTTGTTTTAGCAACTTCTTCGAGGATTTTTTTCTTGACTACAATCTCTTCTTCAAGTCGTCTCTTAGCAGCATCTTCGAGGTATTTTTTCTTGACTGCAATCTCTTCTCGAAGTCGTCTCTTAGCAGCCTCTTCGGGGAGTTCACCCTTAACAGCCTCTTCCTGCAGGTTTCTCTGAGCAATCTCTTTTTGCAGCTTTGTCTTAGCAGCATCTTCGAGATATTTTTTCTTGACTGCAATCTCTTCTTCAAGTCGTCTCTTAGCAGCATCTTCGAGGTATTTTTTCTTGACTGCAATCTCTTCTCGAAGTCGTCTCTTAGCAGCCTCTTCGGGGAGTTCACCCTTAACAGCCTCTTCCTGCAGGTTTCTCTGAGCAATCTCTTTCTGCAGCTTTGTCTTAGCAGCATCTTCGAGATATTTTTTCTTGACTGCAATCTCTTCTTCAAGTCGTCTCTTAGCAGCATCTTCGAGGTATTTTTTCTTGACTGCAATCTCTTCTCGAAGTCGTCTCTTAGCAGCCTCTTCGGGGAGTTCACCCTTAACAGCCTCTTCCTGCAGGTTTCTCTGAGCAATCTCTTTCTGCAGCTTTGTCTTAGCAGCATCTTCGAGATATTTTTTCTTGACTGCAATCTCTTCTTCAAGTCGTCTCTTAGCAGCATCTTCGAAGTATTTTTTCTTGACTGCAATCTCTTCTCGAAGTCGTCTCTTAGCAGCCTCTTCGGGGAGTTCACCCTTAACAGCCTCTTCCTGCAGGTTTCTCTGAGCAATCTCTTTCTGCAGCTTTGTCTTAGCAGCATCTTCGAGATATTTTTTCTGGACTGCAATCTCTTCTTCAAGTCGTCTCTCAGCAGCATCTTCGAGATATTTTTTCTTGGCTGCAATTTCTTCTTTAATTTTTCTCTTAGCAGCCTCTTCCTGAAGTTTTTCCTGTGCAGTTACAAAGGCTTCTTCTTGAAGTGTTTCCTGCGTGGCTGTTTTAGTAGCCTCCTCTTGAAGTTTTCTGTATGCAATAATAAATACCTCTTCTTGCAATTTTTTTTTCATATCTAAATAAGTGGCCTCTTCTTGGAGTTTCCTCTGAGCGGCAATATAGGCCTCTTCCTGTTCTTTTCTTTGCGCAGCTATGTTAGCTGCCTCTTCGCGTTGTTGTCTCTGTACGGCAATAACAATGTCATTCTGAATTTTCCTCAGAGCGGCTGCAGTATCGGCCTCTGACTTTTCTTGCGCGGCAATGAGGGCCTCTTCCTGACGTTTTCTCTCGTATTCTTGTCTTTGGGTTTCGAGGAGACGCTTCACCTGAGCTTCAGACCATTTCTTCCTGAAAAGAGAAGACACTTTTGAAAAATAATAGGCCATCCAAATCTTAATATGTACAGTCAGTTATACCTGTTACCTGAACCACCTTGTCGTTAGCTGACCAACTGAAAGCTAGACGAATTTGAATCTGCCGCTATTAGCTGTAGATAACTGTTATTCGGTACATATGAACTTATCGAACTAGAAAGACTTGTTTAAAGCTGCCTGTAAACGGGCTACAAAAATTGCATCTTGTCGGCAATTTTGTTGACCAGTATAGCTCACTATATTTGCAACTTATACCCTTGATGCATTTTCATTGTGCAATACATTGCCGTGTGTAATCCAGCAAGATTCTGCAACTGGATTGCCGAGGAATTTTGTTCGTACACGCGGAGCTATTATTGAGGCTAGATCTCAGTAGTTAATGACGATTTTTACGTGTGCCTCTTCGGTGGTAACATTCAACACAAACTTGGCGGCAATTACGGCCCAAGCATCCTTCTTAAGTTTACGACCTTTATACGCACTAGCTTCTACATCCCATAATTCAGGACGTACATTGATTTCATTGATAAAATTCAAAATCTTTTCGTTTGTACACTTGGTCATGACAAACAGAATAAAATCAACTTCACTAATCAGGCAGCGACAGGACGAGGCAGGGGGGAGGGGCGAGCGAGGGAAATGAGATGCACCTATACATCAGAGCAAAGACGATATACGGCGATATTGCAGTAAAGTCAAAGCGGAATAAATTATTTGCAATCTAGCCGGCTAGACATTGAATACATGCGATTACTATGAAATGTCTTGGTTATACTGCAAGATTGCAAACAATTGCAGCAATAATATAATAATATTTGTTAGACGATTTGGTCTAGTGGTTGCATCAGTGAACTTATGTCAACACTAGCTAGCTAATTTACGGGAGCGAAGCCCCGGGGATCCCGGAGCTTCGCTTCCGGAAATTGGCTACCTACCTACCCTATCTACCATGCCTACTCTACGCACCTACCCTAACTACCTTACCCTACCTACCTACCCTACCCTACCTACCATATCCTACCTACCCTACCTACCTACCCTACCTACCCTACCCTACCTACCATATCCTACCTACCCTACCTACCTACCTACCCTACTTATCCCACCTACACTACCTACCCTATCTACCATACCTACCCTACCTACCCTACCTACCCTATCTACCCTACCTACCCTACCTATCCTACCTACCCTACCTATCCTACCTACCCTTCCTACCTTACCTACCCTACCTATCCTACCTACCCTACCTACCCTACCTACCCTACCTATCCTACCTACCCTACCTACCCTACCTACCCTACCTACCCTACCTACCCTACCTACCCTACCTACCCTACCTACCCTACCTACCCTACCTACCCTACCTACCCTACCTACCCTACCTACCCTACCTACCCTACCTACCCTACCTACCCTACCTACCCTACCTACCCTACCTACCCTACCTACCCTACCTACCCTACCTACCCTACCTACCCTACCTACCCTACCTACCCTACCTACCCTACCTACCCTACCTACCCTACCTACCCTACCTACCCTACCTACCCTACCTACCCTACCTACCCTACCTACCCTACCTACCCTACCTACCCTACCTACCCTACCTACCCTACCTACCCTACCTACCCTACCTACCCTACCTACCCTACCTACCCTAGAATAGAGGTACGCAAATACGGGAATATATCCCGTATTTGCGTAGGTACGTAACGTAGGTAGGCCTTCCAAGATAAATGGTTTAATTTTCTAAATTTACTTACTTCACATTTACTTAACATTTCCGAATAGCTTGGTAATATATCCCGTATTTGCGTACCTATGAGAAATTTATTTTAAGGAAACCCTGGGCGCGCGAAGGTACAGTACGATTTTCCCCCTTTACGGGTACCCAACGTCAATCAATCAATCAATCAATCATTTATTATTTGTAAAACATAAGTAACAAAAATTACAGATCTTATAGATAAAAAACAGTGCGCTATGTTTTGTCTATGGTAAGACTTACAAATATGTTAAAAACAAAAGTAAAAAATTGGTACAGATAAAAGTAATGTTTAAGCATTGTTTAAGTTACTAATCGTTCAAGAACTCGTCAACCGTGTAATAACATTTGTCAATTAAAATTTTTTGGACAGTTTTTTTGAACTTGCTAACTGGTAATATTTTTATCTCATCAGGTATCTTATTATAAATTCTTGGAGCGATGCCAAAGAAACTTTTGTTCATTAGAGCTGTTTTACATTTCGTGTGACATAATTGATTTAAATATTTAGCACGCATATAGTTTTTTTTAACATCTGACAATTTGACAAATACTCGTAAGTGCAAATTAGTCTTTACAAATAATGCTGTTTCCAAAATGTACAATGATGGTAGCGTAAGTAGCTTTAAAGATTTGAAGAATGGTACACAACTATCAGTTACTTTTATATTGCACATTGCCCTTATACATCGCTTTTACATTTTGAAAACCAGATCTCTATTAGTGGACTGCCCCCAAAAAATAAGTCCATATCGTAAAACTGAACCGACTAGTCCATGATATGCTGTTAATAAGGTTTTATTGTTTACTTTCTTTGACAACTGGGAAAGTGCATAAGCCGATTGGCTGAGTCGTTTGCATAATTCTTCAGTATGAGGCTTCCAAGTGAGTTTGTTGTCAATCGTAACCCGCCGATCGGCACCCCGGCTTATTGAATTATATACGAATCGATGATATCCATATTTTGCCGATTTCGAATCGGATAAAAAAAAGGTTTAAACAGTTAATGGAAAGTGTTCTATTACTGATACTGAACCACTAAAACAATGGCATACTAGTAACAAAAGTTTCCTGTATTAATTTATAAACTAATCAATCTGCCCATAGCACATTGCCCTAATTCAAGGAAAATGATTTCAATGTGAACTGGCAACACCAACCAAATTGCCCAGTGTTGCCACCTTGGTGATTTTGTCACTAGATCTGGCGATTTTTCAGAGCTCTTAGCGACATTTTTTCATTGTTTAGCGACTAATAAATTTTTAGCGATTTTTGGCGATTTTTCAATATGGAATTTAGCAACAGTTATTTGAGACGGAATTTAAAAAATAACTCATCGAGCATCGCTAAAAGCAAATTACGAAACAAAATTTCCAGTCCACTACTTAACGCCATAATTTTTATTAGAAACAGATTGAAAGTTTTGAAAATTAAATGCTTTAATTATGAATTGCCTAGCGATGTCATTGAGGCTATCAGCAAAAACGCAAAGTACTCATTTTAAAATTTATCAACAGCATCTTCAGCGCAAACATCGGCGGCGTCTGTGGATGATGAAGATATAATGATATAGTGGAAGATATATTTCAAAATCATGAATTTTAATCAAGTCTGTTTTTTTCACTTTTAACTGTAACAAAGTTACTTTTTTTTTAATTTCAGACATTTAAAGTACTTAATTTTAATAAAAAAATATAGCGAGAACTGATGGTTTTTTTTCAATCCAAATTGCCAAAATATGGCGACATTTTATACTAGATCTAGTGACAAGATAATTTTTGAGGTGGCAACACTGACTGCCCATATTTATGTGTTACGCGAGTGAGCCGTAAATGTTAGTGGGTAAACCAAAATCAAAACTATAAAATAAACAATAGTTATCTCTGGAAAGTTATTCCATCTTCTTTTTTTATTTTTGCAAACAACTTTTGCAATGTTTAAAGATACAAGACGGCATTTTTACCCGGCTGCCGAAGGAGGGTAATGTGGCATTCTAGGGACCAAACGCGTTGTCCGAATTTGATGATTATTACCTAAATTGTTTCGTCTTAACCTTGCGGGTGTCACTGAATACATTAAAATCAAGGAACATCTACACTTAGATATAAACTGTATTGTTAACTCAATTACTGCAATAAATGCAATAATGATATTATTACTTAATATAGTTACTACTTGTCACTTAGCAGATAAAAAATATATAATGGCAACACTAAGCTAAAGAAATTAACTAAAAAATCAAATAACTTTTTATTTGATATGATTTTTTTATCCGTTTTGAACAAGCCCAATTTTATTTTAAAAAACGGAGATAATTAATAGAATTTATTTCGTATATAACTCAATTTCAGACGCTCAAATTTAAGTTAGCTAAGATGTCGCCATTGTTCATTCGGATAGTTTTAGTCAATTCACGTGTATAACATGATACGTCGACCCCAAGTATAGCTCTCGCCAAATTTCTGGGCCGCTCTGAAGTTGAGTTCCGATGAGCAAGGCACGGATCCTGTGCTATTTTTGTATGAGATTTACTACTGCGCCAACCATCGAAGCTAACTTCAGAGCGGCCAAGAAGTCTAGCGAGAGCTATAAATTAGGATATGAACAAGAAAATGATGATATTAAACGATTATGTAAATACTTACGCGTCTGAACTTTTAGATTCTTTGGCCCCCATATTTCAATTGTAATAAAAACTTCAATTAATCCAACCACTATTCGACACTTCTTTTTAACACAGGAGTACTATTCGTATTCACTACTCACTAGTCTATAAGTCTACTGAAACGAACGTTAAACAATAAACAAAGCAGGCTTTTAAATTGCTGAGGCAAGCAATCGACTCAAGTTTCTTCAACTGAAGTAGTTGTTTTTAAGTACGTACGACGTAGGTATGGATTATGGATGGCGTGATTAGTACTCGAATCAGAACATTCAGAACAGAACCATAGACAAGTCTCATTTAATGATGAGCAGTGATGTGTTGAAGGTATTGTATAAAGAACTATCGATAAAATATTAACCATGTTAAAAAGTATATATTAATAAGGTTACAGATTTAAAATATGAATAATGTTAAAAATTATAAATACTAAGCGATATTTAGGTATTTCTGTAATTGATTGATTTGAACAAACACTTCATGAAAATAATAATTTAAAACTAGATTAGGTCAGTATGCGAAATGCACGGGACCGTTCAATGTGGTGATACTTAGGGGAGGCCTACGTTCAACAATGGACTCCTTTTGGCTGAAAAGATGATGATGAAATTCACTTGACAAAAAATCGAAAGTCATAGTCGCTTATTTTTTTTTTTTTTTCAAAAATTCTATTTTATTGAAATCCTGTGTATTTTGTTATGATTCATAAATTCCAGATGCAGAAAACCTCAAACGTCGTAAATACAACAACCTTATTGGAAGTTATATGTTAGCCTTTTGGTGTTGAAACATTAGGTCCATGGGGTCCGAGTTTTCGAGTGTTTCGAGATATAAGTAAACGGTTAGTCAACTCTTCACGTGACCAGAGGGCTGGGCTTTTCCTTGGCCAGAGAATCAGCATTGCCATCCAACGTGGAAATGCTGCCAGCGTTCTGGGCACTTTTGACGTTGACAGCGATGTGGACGAATTTTTTGACGCCCTATAACCCCTGCCCTTTTATACGTGTTCGTCGGATTTTATTTTTATTGTTAATAAAGTATTATATACTATGTAAATCTTTTAATAAACCTAAACCGTAAAAAAAGATCTTAACTTTAACACATAAATACATTGAAAGTTGACTAATACATATTATTAATGCGAAAGTATCTCTGTCTGTCTGTTACCTTTTCACACTTCAACCGTGGAACCGATTTAGATGAAATTTGGTATGAAAATACATAGTTTGAGACCCTGGGAAGGACATAAGATATATTTTAATCCCAGTAGTGTTTTCCCTTGGGATGATAAAACAGATTTACGCGGGCGAAGTCGCGGGCGAAGTTGCGTTTTATACTACACGGTCAAAATAACTGAGCACCCGAAATGTGAAATTACTCCACTCCCCCTAACCACGCGGCGCCCCGCGTTCGCCTCGTGCGCCTATAGCGAGAGTCGAGTGTCAGAGTGACATTGACAGCTCCAAGAGCGCAGATATTTTAACCGTGTAGTATGTTAAAAAATGTTTCTAGTCAACTGCGTGTACGCAATGAATACTGTCGAATTTATTTATTTATTTATTTAAAACTTCATGCACAAAGGTACAATGGCGGACTTAATGCCTTAGGCATTCTCTACCAGTCAACCAAGGGTGGTGAAGAGATAACATGGCAGGTGCGAATTATCAAAATAAAAGAGTTTTCGAGTTCCACACTCTGCCTGGGGCCCTAAATCCCTACCTGGGTACGACATTTTTGGGACGTAGTTTAAATATTCTCTTCTACTCAAGGTTAGGTTTCTTGATTCGAAAACCAATTTCGTATATTTTTCAAAAAAAAACCTGACGTTCGTGCCGAAACTCAATCGCGCAATACATAATAAACACATAAAACCGAACCGAATTCCGAAATAAAAATCCCGATCCGTAAAACAAACACGTGAGGCCATGCTAACAAGTTTTAATAAATAGGCCCGTATATCTTTAATAATAGGTATTTCTCATGGTAATAATTTTATATCGATAGATTTATGGGATTCATAGATCACGGCTACAACACTAGTAGGTATGTAGATATTGTTTATGGTAGGTTATTTCCGGGCGAGTTTTATCTTGAACAATTACATTATTGTCTTATCGGGACTTGCTTAGTGAGTTACCAAGTAGTCGCTTAGATATGAGAATACTTGTAACATTATTAATATGTTTCTATTGTTATAATTACTTTTCGGAAGATCTCGTGGGAGGCTGACTGCGACGGGGAGATTCGGAGGCGTACGCAGATGGCCAAGGCTATTCGCACGGTGGATCGGAAAAATATCGAGGCTTTTGAGATGTGGTGCTGGAGAAGAATGTTGCGTATACCATGGACAGCCAAGCGCACGAATAAGTCCATTCTCGACCAGTTGAACATCAAAACCAGACTCTCCGCGATCTGCTACCAACGAGTCCTTAGTTACTTTGGTCACATCGCCCGGAGACAGCCAGACAACCTGGAAAAACTGGTTGTAGTAGGAAAGGTGGATGGAAAAAGACCACGCGGACGTTCACCTACTCGCTGGTCTGACCAGATCAAGGCCATTACGGGACTCAATGTGACCACTGCTATGAGAAGAGCTGAAGATAGGGTGGCTTGGAAGCAGCTCGTCGTTGACTCCATCAAAGCTTTTCAGGATGGGCACGACCATGGCACGACCTTCAGAAATGAAGACAACGAATGAGAAGAGAAGAGATAAATGAAAAAAATTGCAAAAACGGGCAAAATTATTCATTGTTGAGAGCTTCCGTTGCGTGCGCTGCGTAAGCGGTTAAAATTTCGTGTATGTAATGTAGGTAGGGTAGATGGGTAGGTAGGTAGCCAGTTGACGGGAGCGAAGCCGCGTGGGACAGCTAGCAGGTAATATTACTAAAGTTCATAAACAATGAAAACACCGAACATTGGTCTAACGAAGGGACAAAGTTACTTTGCCAATAAAATTGAATTGTCAATAAAAATATAACTTAATTTGGAATAAGTAAAAATAAAATGAAACTAAGTAGGTATCATAATAAAAAAATAATAAAAAAGAATCGACTGTTAGGCGGAACGAAGTTCGCCGGGTCAGCTAGTACATTATATTTAGAAGCATTAGAACCCTCAAAATATGCTCGTAACTTAGTTATTTTGAGCATATTGTACAAATTTGACAACTATAAAAGGAAAGGAAAACATAGTGGCATAGTAGGTATATATCTTTCTATTTCAGTTTATGAATATCTTTTAAATTGGTCCAACATTAGAGGAGGAAATAGGCGAGAGCCAAACCTCGAATTATGCCTTTTTACTTAGTAAATTCAGTCAGAGCTATCTGGCCATTTCCTCTTAAGGGTTCCTTGTTGACTTCGGAACCCAAAAAAATCCAACCAATCTCCAACTAAAAAAAATACTACAAAATGAAAAATAACTTCAATTTCGGCATTCGGTGTATTCTGGTTTCTTTTCTTCGTTTTTTTTTGACAAGGACTGCCGAAATTGAAGATAATTTTCGCTTAGTACTATTTTTATTTGGAAGTCGGTAGGTGCCTGCCTAGTGCCTAGTATTTTTTTTGTGTAAAAGGTTTTTTTTTTGTTGTGGTAAGTAGGTTTCTAGTGGACTCTGTAGTAATGTTCAATAAACAGTCATGCGATTGCAGTAGTCCCGAGAGATATGCCATAATTAGTTGAAGAGTTCTGTTGTATTATACCTCCAAAGTTCTTGGCTCACCAAATTTAAATGGGGCCAATTCGGGAACATATTCTTTCAAACACAAGTATAATTTTCAAAAATAGTACACAATTGACGGAGAATCTGGTGAACAATCATAAAGAATACATATAGTCGAACATAGAAACTCCTCCGTTTTGGTAAGTTGGTTTAAAATAAAACTGCAAAAACATATTGTTATAATATCATTGTATTTACAAAATATTGCACTTGGCATGACGCACTGACTTATACCTAACACATATTGCACAAATATTGCACCAGTTATAAGATCGACAGTTTACACTTTACAAAAAAATATTACATTCTTATAAGAAAAGATATAAAAAGTTATTAAAATTAACATCATTTTACAGATCATTTTTATAAATATATCATGTATTTTGCAGCGTATACATACACTTTTATCTGTTTTTAAAACGTGGCATTTTACCCAAACAGTTTCTTTACCCTCGTTTAAAACAAAATACAAGACAAATTATAAAAATTACCAATAAAAGAACATTAGGTATGTTCTTAAGCAGGTAAATATCCATAGAATTGATTTAATTTTAATTGTTGATAAATAATAAACTCGACTTTTCTATAATTATGTAAAAAATAAAAGAAAACCTATTTTCAAGCACTTGTCTCACCGTTACTTTTAATACATTTAATTTAATCTATTCTCAGATAAATAATAAAACTAGAAAACAAGAGATTCTTTAAAAAAACTTCGCACACACTGCCGTGCCCCAATGAACTTTTCTCTCTAAAAATTACTCTTTAATTAATTTTAGTTATTATTATTATCTTTAAAATAATTATTTTTACATTAAAATTGGTGAGACAGGCGCCTAACGTTTTAACTAAAATATTATGATAAAAGGAAAATTGCCATTAAAGTTCTTCAGGCGCAAACTGAGAATCATTATGAAAATAATAGTTATGTATACCGACTTCTATATTATTAACAAAGTTATACCAGTCTCATTACAATAAAAAGTAGACTTATACAAAATATAACTAAGTATAATTATGAATTCCTAGGCCCACTTGCGTGAAAAACTTAACTCAGATTTAGTTGATAACAGCAGAGGTGTATGTCAATATAACCTTGTGTTAGCAACTAAAGCAGGTGGACCTTAGTTTCATTGTCAGGAAATAATATAAGACCTATGGAGCAAAAACCCACTAAAAAAATATACAATTTCAAAAAAAATATTGTATCTGTATCATAGTATTATTGAACGTTACGATATTTTGGGCATTACTGAGTTTTTGCTTCACAGGCACGATTGGTCAAGGTTTTTCAGTTATTATCCAACAGTATCTAGTACATTTCAATCTCGTGGAACAAAAATACTAAAAAGTGTTTAAGAATCCGATAGATAGCATATATTTTTACGCACTTTGCTCAGTTAGTACACAACCTGATCTGGGAGCACGGTAGTGCCTCCACCAAGTCGAATACCAAAACTTTTTGTCGAAAACGTAAACAAACTTGTTCAAGTTTAATTCTTATGCAATCACTCACTAATGAATGAATTAGTATCACATTAAAAATTACATATTGTTTGAATAATATTATTAAATTGTTTGTATTGTAATAATTACAAAACAACAAAAAAAACGTTGTTTTATATTCGAAAATCGTTCTGAATATTACTTTAAATGTAAATTTAAATTTTGAGTTTAATTAAAAATGATTTCATATATTAGCAGATTTTTTATGTAACCACAATTTGCAATCAACAGTAACGTGTTCCGACCCATTTGTGTACATTTTCGTCAAATTGTTTTGGAATATAGAATAGTTTATTAATTGCTTCATTTATTAAAAATAAAACTTTTTAACCGTTAAATACTGATTAGCCAGATTTTTTATTTGAATTAAGAATCCACTCATCAGTCCTTAAACTAATAATATGGTTCTTCTTCTTTTTGAATCAATAGAAATCTTTTTAAATATTTTTGGTCTTCTTGGTGCATCGCACTCACTTTGTGTATAAGATGGGTCTATAAAACAAAGTTCTATGGTTAAAAAGATTTTATAAATGAGACTGCATTTGCTTTACCGTATTTATTTTCAAAGTCAGTAAGTGTAGTTGTTCGGAGTCTCTATACTCCATTTGAAACAACATTAGACATTTAAACAATCTCTTATTACAGCCCGTACAACCAATTTTGACTTTTATTGCATTGGTGACATGACAAATGGCAGCTGTGGGCTGTAGTCAGTATTGGTAACAAGTTCATAATTTTTAAACCATCCTTATGGTTACGGAATAGAACTCAAAATTGGTTGAACGGACTATAAAAAGGCATTTTTAAGTTTCTAATGTTATTACAAATGGAGTTTAGACCAGTGTCATCGGATGCATAAATATAAGGAATTGATCAAGTAATATTTCGATAGTGCTTGACAATCCCAAACATTCAATCATTCATCCATTTCAAACGCTATCGCGACGCTTTCCTTGTCAGAATGTCATTTGTCAAGAGGCTCAAATCACAATAGCGAAGTAGAGATAGACTAGACCATCGCCACTAACACTAAGTTATTCATAAATACAGGGTGTGTATTAAAACTAAAACAGACTTTGTACAGTTATGTCTGGAACCTGACTATTAACGGGTTTTTATTAATATATTTGTCCTTTTATATGAAATTCTCGGAGGAATAATCGCCATTTTTATATATGCAACGGACCGCTGCGTATTGCAATGGCCAGACTAAAAAAAATCATTTAACAGGGTAATATTACTGTAAAAATAAAGCCAAGTCTAGTTACAAGGTCCAAATAATTAATTCAACCATTTTAAGCCTACCTAATCCAATACACACCCTATATACAAAATTATTTCTATGTATAAGGGTTATTTTCAAAAATAAATAACGACATACATAGGTTTTACATTAATATTCGATATACTTTATAGCCTTATTTTAAAATAAGGTGGTATACGTGTATGAGATACAAAACTTACTTAAAACGTGAATATACAAGTGTTTTTTTAATTATGTATTAAGAAAGTATGTCTGTCACGATCTATTATGGCTTCATTTACACGATGGTTATTTTTTTGCAAACGAGTATGAAAACTAAATTTTTTTTTTTTTTTAATTAATCTAAAATTTATCAAAGTTGCAACAGACTGTCAGGAAGCGACAATGCGACAACATGTTTTCATTTGAACTGTTCTGCAAGTAGAACAATTTATTTGAAGTCGCATTGTCACAACACGTCTTTGCCAATTTGCCGCAAAAATAATTAAACTGAGGTCTAGCCTCAGTTTAATTATTTTTGCGGCAAAAAAAAGCGGTTCACTCGCGGTGTCTGCTAAAAAACATCGTATAAATGGAGCTTCTTTCCAAAAGTATTAAACTTTCAGAGATTTGGCACGATATTCTGACCAGTGTATGGAACTTTTTAAACGAAAACATATCCGTTGCTATATAAAACGTCTCCAAAACGACGTAGTAAGTAGTTCATTAAAAAATACCCTTTAAAATAATGTTCACTTCAAAATATATTGCACTTTTTTCTAAAAAAAATAGTAATTATCTAAAAATATTGCACTTTCCAAGGATTTGGAATAATTTTCTTTTATTTTGGTTTCTTTTATTTATTACAATATTTTTTTTTAAACAACATTGTAACACCCTTTTAATTCTACATTTTTATTCATTATTTCTCAGTAGTTGACAATAGCCATATTATTTTATTCTTGCTTCTGTGAATAATACCAATATTAATTATTATTTATTTTATATCGCTTATTATTACAGAAGCTTTTTAGGTTGTCTGATATTACTTGGATGCATTTACAAGAGTTCGAATTATTTATAATTTCGTCAGCGAGCACACTGTTTTTTTTTAATTCCCGTTCAACTTTTTACAGGTAACAATTAAAATCACCTTATTAAAAAAAATAACAGTTTAATACATTTTCGTTCAAATTACTGGAAACAAATTTGGGCAAAGTATTTACTTTTCCTTTTTAAATTTATAAAAATCGACAGTATTTCTAATTCTTTCAGGCACCTAAATATTACATCTTGTGAATGCACACAGAGCAAATTCAGTTGAATTACTTGTACAATCATTTTACATAGGTAAATCATTAATTGATCTTGTAACATTCGTTTGAAAATTCAGATAACGCCTTATTACGTCGTTACCTTCGATTTTTATAATCTAAAAAATGAGGCTGACTTAAAACTGTCATTTTAATTTATAATCGAAAATGAGGCTGACTTAAAACTGACATTTTAATTTATAATCGAAAATGAGGCTGACTTAAAACTGACATTTTAATTTATAATCGAAAATGAGGCTGACTTAAAACTGACATTTTAATTTATAATCGAAAATGAGGCTGACTTAAAACTGACATTTTAATTTATAATTGAAAACGAGGCTGACTTAAAACTGACATTTTAATTTTCGAAAACATGTTTTCAAATATTAAAATGACAATTTTATGTAATACACCGTGCACCTATTGAACAAACTCGTTCTTTGGTAATGAAATTTCAATTAATGTTGTAAAACCATTAGAGTATATATTTTAAGTACCGACTTTATATATCAAACACCATTTTTTTAACAAAAATATTGCAAAATCAACGTAATAAGGCGTCAACTCCTTACCCTCCATCTTAGGGCAAGTACCCTAACGTGTCTTCTAGGCTAGCGTTCCTGCTGAGGGGTGCGTGAGCGAACAGCGCGGCGGCGGGGACCCTCTGGCGGGGCCCGCACAACGCGGGGGGCCCTGGGTGCGCGGGGGACCCGGACAGGCCGGGGGGCCGCGCGGGGGCCCCGCACAGCGCGCGCACGTCCGTGCGCTGCGACAGCCGCACGTCGGCAAACAACGCGGCCATCTCTGCTGACTTCTTCACGGAGAGAGCCTCCTGTGAACCCGCGCCGGTGCTGCGGACTGGGGACAAGATTTGTTCTTGTAATATGGTCCACAACATAACATCACTCAGATAGGCAGCAGAAAACAAATACAAAAAATACAACTACAAAAACAACAATTACAACTAAAAACAAACACATATAACTTGGCGAAATGAGGCTTTACAGACCGATCTAACATCAAATATGAATGCCCGTGCCATGCCATGACCCACTTGTTAGAATGCCCCAAGTGCCTCTCTACACTTTTGAGGACTTGATGAACGCCACTGATGCTGCTATAAACGTGGCCACCTACTGGACCCAAACTGTTTAGATTTTTCCCTTTCCACTCCCCCCTAAGGATTATTTTCGAGATAAAAACTATACTGTGTCCTTCCCAGTATTTTAAGCTACCAGCATGTGAAATTTCATCTAAATCTGATCAGCGGTTTAAGCATGAAAAACTTACAAACAGACAAAGTTACTTTCGAAATAATATTTTAGTATATACTAGGAATTAGGATATAGAAGGAAGCTCACCAGTAAGCCGCTGCATGTTCCTAGCACGCGGCTTGTTCTGCAGCAGCAGCTCGTAGTCCAGCGCCACGCTGTCGGAGCTGCGCGCGCGCCGCCCGCGCTCCGAGCGGCGCCGCCCGCCCGCACTGGCGCCCCAGCGACTGTAACATTGGAACATGTTCTTAGTACACGAAATATGACGCGTGACTACAACACAACAACAATATACAAACAACAACAAAAAAAAACAGGTTATTTCTAGACTGGAGGATTGAAATCGTCGACCACATCATTGCTTTCCATCAGGTGAAATAGTGGCTAAACACGAGCTCATTACTCATAACAAAAAATAAATCTCACCTCGTCCTCCCGCTCTTGTCATCATGTGTCCTCACCCTGTCGCAGTAGTTGGAGGGGCTGCGGAGGTACTCCACACTGTGCGAGGCCTGCACCCTGCGAGGGCCGGTGCAGTAGCACTTATTGCTGTCCGCGCAGCTTTCTGAATCGCACGAGCAGTAACTGAAGTCGCCATCGTAACATTCTCTGGAATTACATAAGTATTTTCTTTAAAAACTTTTGCGTTTCGAGTTTCTATTTTAGTTAATAAAAAATATTATATCAGACTTTTCCCCGGTAATTTTTACATAATATGCCTATGTCCATTTGGAATAAAATACTATAAAAAGATAAAAGATTTTTCATAATTTTAGAGGTATTTTAGTGGTTCCGGAGATTACCCTCTACATAATTATACACAAGCTTACAAAATATGCACTCTCTCAATAATATTTGTACTGGTAGAATTGATGAAAATATGGAATTTTTAATATGTGCACTGCACTCTAGATGCAGATAAAAATGACAAAAGTGACCAAAAGAGACAATACCTAACGTTTTGACTTTTTCAAAATCGTTATAGCGAATAAATACTATGTAATAAATTACTATGTAGATAGATCGATACTTATTAGTATATATAGGTAGGTACTTTATGGCACACTAAAATTATAACACAACTCTTCTAAAATATTAGGTAGTTAGGTAGGTACTTATATATTTCCTAGTATATTATGTTTAGATATTTTTTTAATAATTTCGCTAAATCAGAAACAATTCTACTAATCAAGCCAAATATTTGGTGAAATTAATTCCTAAATTCAACTGTAAATAACTGCAATCCAGTTCAGTAACTCACACGTCCCAGCCGTCTGTCACGCTCTGATAACCCTCCACACATTTCATTTCTACTAGCAACTAGTTAACACTAAAATCAACCATAACTTCACACAATACGGTCGAGTTTTAACTGTTAAAGAGGATATATAATATAATTAATACTACTATCTCTGTAACTCCTATTGGTTGAGTCTCCAAGACGTCGAAAGTAGAGAAATTTTTCATTAAAAACAACTAAGTTTATAATGTGTGTTTTTATGAATATTTAGTAGGTATTTGTATCGTTATGTTTGAGTTTTTTTCATTTGTGGTAGGGTTTTTAATTGCAGTATTTTTTCACTCTATTACTTCAATTGAGTGGTCACTTTTAGTGTTAAACCGTTTCTCTTTCAGTTAACCTATACTGTTTTTGATGACAGATTGATTTTACCAAAAATAATTTACTCATATTTTTTTTTAAACAAGATTTTTTCTTATTCTTCGCAGCAAACCCTTCCATTTGATACCCATATCATGGCAGTGCACAAAAAATAACTAGTCCACCATTTTGGGTCATCATGTTGGATTTAGAATGACGTCACTTATCTAACCATGCGTTGTCATCCGATCTAAACGTGTATGCATTTCATCTTAATCGGTGGAGGATAACTGCTTTAAAATTCAGTTACAAGATTTGACCCGAACACTTACACTTACATTTATACATACATACAAACATACCATACATTGCAAGTTAACTAAAAGCTTGTAAAATAGATAGATGTTTTAAGATATTGTTTTTAACAATGACAAATGCAGGAGATTCTTCATCATCTTCCTGCCCTTATTACTTGTTACTTGTGGTCGGTGCAATATGTTTTAATCTTCCATTCCGTCCTGTCCACTGTAAAACTATACGGACCTTGTGGAAACTATAACAAATGTCCGTGCGTTCAACCTATTATTGTAATCAAATATAACAGCTCACAATGATTGGACCCATTAATATTAATGCTAATTTTTATCCGTGGTGCTTGGCAACTGGGCTAATTCCTGTTGTAAACGACCTTTGTGTCTATTGGTCTTGTTTGTTTTGTCTCCTGCTTGAAATGGAGGGAAGTGGAAATTTGTATTTTTCTCCTCCATTATTTTTTTCTGATTAATTTCTTTGTGGGATCCAAGACAGTTAAATTCATTCTCCGGAACTTCGTCGAGCTTCATTGCTTCGGCGCTTTTCTGGTTGTCGCCACTGTTGATTCTGGCTTTCAGGAGTTGCAGTGGTTTGGAGATAGTGCAGTGGGATTGACCCAAAAAAATGTAAAGTTATCACTGATTCTCTTTTCTTTCATTTCACTCCTCATCCATTTTTCATTATGCCTTCCTCTTATTCTCCATCCACCCATATTTACATTATAAAATATTTTTATTGACACGAAAATAACTTACTGATAACACTATTTAATAAAACGTCCAGAAAATTCTAAAATGTCGATAAAATACTCAAAAGTTACTATGCTATTAGCGAGAACTATATTTAACTTCGTCCCAATAAAATCTATAATAATCAATCGATGTCTAAAGTGCGGCCACTTCAGCTAAATGTCAATGACATAAATATGGCTTCCATTACGCAAATTGCTAAAACTCACTTTTAGTTTAATGCAACCATTACCGCAAATATATCTAAATTACTTTCGATATTCTAGAAGCAATAATCATTTGCTTCTTGTAAATCTTTAAAACTTGCGAAATATTATGTTTTGATAAAATCTAATCTATAAGCTAATGATGTATATCGTTTAAATTTATCCTTATGAGAGTAAAAATCCTTGAATATTATCACCATCTGTTGAATCTAATGCAGTTATATAGTGTAGCCTAATGCAGTTGAATGCGAGTATTTCATGTAAACGAGTGCTTCTCTGATTTCCCCAATCTAGTTACCGTATAACATGTTCTAATTCTATAACTCTCAAAAATTCCTTGAATATACTGCTTGGCGAGAAGGTCAAAGAAAACAGACTGAGACGTGGAGATGACATCAATATCGTAAAGGCCCTAAATATTCCCGACCGACCGCGAGGCAGGCGCTGGGGGAACGCCACTTGGTGGTCAAGCATGCAGAAAGTGGTTTTGACAACTGGTCACTCCGTCAAATCAAAACAGAGCTCCCTGGTGCAGACGTAAAAGAAGACCCGAACCTAGCTAAACTGGGCAGAGGATTGAATAAAGAAGACATAATATTGGGCATATCTAGAGATTTGTACGAATAGGTTGCTACGTATTAGGGTATGGTCAAATTGTTCGTAAGAGAACTAATCAAGCTCATTTCATGAAGCAATAGTATGAATAAACGTAACTAAAGAATTTCCTAACAACAATAATAGTACTGATATAATAAATCAAACTGCAATCAGTAATCCGACAGCCATACATTACATTATAACTTCGTACACCTACAATTTTTACAACATTCTTTATTCTTTTAAAATGTTATTCTTTCTTTCATTCTGGCTTATCTAATCATATTTTTGCACATTACTCCTAGAGGTAATTCAAGATTTAAGTTTAATGGTTATCTTTTTGGTCGAAAATTATGTCGTAGGAGAAGAAATACTAAACGTTTCGCTAACGGGACACAATTCTATTATATATTAAGGTTTTTTCGGCGGCTTCCCTGCTGTGACCCATCCCACAGAACAGGTTAAAAACTAGCCTAGGACACTCAATGATAGCGTACCTTTATATCAGTAAAAAAAATACTTCCAGAGATTACAAAAAAAATATAATTTTAACCTCCGTAAAATCACATTATATAATATCTACAATAATTTTACTAAGAGAAATTTGTGAGTTTGTTAAGACATGTAGTTTAATCTCTGAAAACACTACACCTATTTTAAAAAGAATGTTTTACAGTTTGAAAGGTAAAATTATTCTCGATGGATATACTAGATCTAGGAAAAGCCGGGCCGGGCCACTAGTTAGTTTTATAAAGATAAAAAAATGTATACTCACTTCGAACAATCTTTACAGCTCTTGCTTTTACTCAAAAGCTTAGCCTTCGCCGAATCCTTGGACTCCACGGCTGAGCAATAGCATCTGGATTTACTGCCTCCCTTCAGGGAGCAATAGCACCGGTCCACACAGCTCTCAGATTCGCACTCAGAACAGGACACGTAACCGCTGGAACTATTCCTATTCTGACATCCTAATCTATTGCTCAGGGTAAGAAAATCCGAGTCTTCTGACGTCGATGTCCTCTCTCCCGGCCTGGATTTTCCAGTTCTTTTTGAAACATGGACGATCTTGTCGGATCTTTTCGAATGCCTTTGTCTGGACCCTTGTCGCTTTGGCGGAGGTAGCATGGGCTCTTTGGGACGAAATTGCCGCAAATCGTAGCTGGAGGTAGAAACGGAACTTTCGGAAACTGGGTCTTTTGCCAAGTCCAAGGATCCGGGAGGTTTGGTCTCTTTACTCCTTATGTCTTTACCGAACGGCATCCGAAAGACCATGCGTAGACCACTCGCGCCTTTTAGTATCTTTCGCCTTTTGTTTTGAAACATACTGTTTCTCCTTAAAATCTTTTTCTTTTGCTTCTTCATTATTGCTTTGCTATGTTGAAAGATTTCGTCTTTCGTTAAGGTTACTGCTAGTTTCAGTAGGAATTCTTTGTATATCGGCTTTAGATCATTAAAGGACATCCCCTCGGCATCTATTATGGCATTTAGGATCTCGTCCATCGAATGCAAGTTCTCCTGAACTTTGAATTCATTAAAAAGTTCATTGAACCCTAACGGTGAGCCGCCTCCTTTCTTACCGTTGTTCCTGAAATTTAAAATTGAAATTAAATTATTTATTAGCAAACAATTATCATTGGAAATGAATACAAAGGGATTTGAAAGTAAAATCTTTGATTGTATCAAACAGCTTTTGCTTTTTCTCAGTATTCCTAACACCACAATGATTTGTAAGATTCGTCTAGCTTAATTGAGGCATGCTACAAATCATAATTGAGCCAAAGTTTGCACAATAGTGCAGATTCAGCCAGTCACTGACCAAATTAACGACAACACAAAATGAAAAAAAGTTATGAAATTAACAGCAAAAAAAAACGCAGTACATTGGCTTTCTCAATAAGGATGTTGCAAGTGTAATGATAGTTAAAAATAGCTCGGCGGCGTATTGGATCAGAGGAATGTAGCGGACGCGCTTGCCTTGCCACGACGGCTGGCGTGCGAGTCTGTCCACACTCCACTAAGCACGCTCTATGCGCCTCTTCTTACAGCTATTTGAACGAACATATTGATCATATGAAAAAGTCCAGGTGTCAGCGTGCATTGGGTAAAAGGAAATAACAGCTCAAGCGTACCAACGAAATTGCTAAGAACAAAATTTCAACACTTGATTTATACACTAGAACAATTTAGAAATACATACCTGTGTCCAATCGACTTGTACCTAGTGAGGCCGCCCGCGTTCAGGAAGCTACCCGAGCGAGGAATGGCCACTTTAGTCAATATATCTCCGGATTCGTTTATAGACTTTCTTCCACTTTGACTTCTGCGTAGAGGTTCTTTGGGAGGCTCCGGTGGGGCTTCCGAAGGCGGCTTTATAGGTATCGGAGGAGGTAAGGTCGGTGGTCTCTGCAAACTTTTCCGTCGTTCTAACTCTCTAAACAGTTCTATTTTCTCTGACACCTTGCTTCGTACGGACGACTCACTACTGTGTATGTGTTTGAGGTTCTGAATCTGACGAAGGCCCGGGTTCTGAGCCTTTTTGACGGACTTCTTCGAGCCCTGCGTATCGCTGCCACTTGTGTCGTTATGCTTTATAGAATCCAGCTTGGCTTTGACTTCTTCTACTGTGATTCGTTTCACATCGGCGGGAGGGATCGACGGGGGTGGGGGAGGACGCGGCAGGCTCTCGGAAGATAATTTCTTCGTCCGTTCCAGCCTTGGTTTCTCTGTGTAAGACTCGCAGGCCGAGAACCCATCAGCTCTATCACTGTCGCCACTCATCGAAGACGTGCTTCTCTTCTTGCGCGGCGGCCGGATTGGTATTTCGTTCGGTGACATGCTGCTTCCAACGCTCATGCAGCTAACTCCGTTTCGATTCTTGAGCTTCTTCTTGTCATTGTGGCCCTGCCGGCTCATGTGCGCCATCAGCGATTTGTATAACGTGGCCGCTATCACGATAGCGTCCTCGGTCGTCTGACATACAAACCCATGACACTCCAACTGCTTCGCGACGCCGATCTTCCTCATCACAACAGCGAAAAGGGGTGAATGCGAGTTTTCGTTGTGGGAGAGGATATACTTTTTGTCTGGTGACTCTAAAGTTTTGAAAAGGGCTTGTCGGTCGATGTTATCAGGGTCGGTGATAAGGGGCAGGAAGGCGTAGCAGAGATCGTGGTCGTCTTCTTCGGAGGGTTGGACGACGAACTTAACGGCTGACCAGACTGCTATCGTGGGGAAGGGGTTGAGTTGTTCGAGGTCGCCTTTGTCTCCTTTATATCTTACTTTGAGTCCACTTTTTGAGATTTCTAATCGTCCGTTTAGGGCGTTTTTATGGCGGTAGTTTCTCCTGTATGTGAAGTATAGGTCTCTTAGTGGGGTTTGGAGTCCGGAGAGGCTGGTGACTTTGCTGTGGAGAGGCGTGGAGCCGAGGTAGTGCACGTTGAAGACGTGCACGCCGATGGCCTCAACAACCTGCCGGGACTCGCCCGCCATGTCTGCGAACATCCGCTCTATGCGATCCTGCACTGTGTTGTTCACATTACTGACTTTGCTCTGGCAGTAGCCGTCGTTATCTTCGTAGATCGTTACTTTGCCTTCATGCGTCGAATTCACCTGCGAACAATAAAATTGTATTGTGAATAATATGGATGTTCGGTCATCTTTTTCTTTATTAAAGTTTGAAGTCAGAAGCCTGAGTTTCCTGATAACTACAAGTACAAACTGGGGATCTCTAAGTCAAGAGTGAATAAGTTACGCATAGGCAAGCGTGCTTCACCACGCGTCGATCACATCATCGCTCACCATCAGGTGAGACGCGAGCTTATCAAAAATAATAAAAGTAAATACAGAAACCTGTTCCAAAAGAATGTTTTCCAACAAAGTAGGCAGAAAACAATTTTCTACATAATTAAAATAAATCCAATAAGCATAGTGGTACATCCGCGTAAGACTTTGTATATAATACTATATATCTTTACATAAGTAGACCGTGCAGGCGTACCGCGATGTTTGATGAGCGAAACTTTTATAATAATGGTCTTTATTAAATTAACGAATAGTGGAAATCTATCTTCCATTAGGAATGTTTCAGTACCTGTCCGGAGTAGGCATAATTATGTATTCCCCTAAAATTTAAGAAAGAACTCAGATCCTCAATATTATGAGCATTGTTTTTGTACATGTTTGTATTAACTAATTGATTTTATTTTATGTAAGCATTCAAACAACATGGTCTATTTTTTGTTAGAAAAAATACCTTACAACTATTCTCAATAAACACATGACATTACAAATAAATAGAAAAGCTTCATAAATTTGTATACTATTGTTTAATTTAAGTTATTTTTTTTAAATAAGACAACAGATTAAAGTTGATGTGAAGTTTTTTTAAGAATGAACCTACTTATTTATTCAATTTATTGTCTTAGACAGTATGCATAAAGCAAACTTGTATTCCATAACGGTGATGTCACTCAATAAACCCACTTACATCATTTACCTTCGACTTCTGTTAACAATATCTCCGAAATATCAGTACCTACATATATCCATTGTGTTAGCTACTTCTAATTACGGGGTTTTTATAACTTAATTAACATTTCATCATCCGCAGTCATTGGGCCTGATTGTCGTAATAGTTACATGTATATCTTAAATATGTATGTAATTTGTAACTGGCTCGTCTTGATCTGATACCTTTACGATCCATTGTAGGCTATTGTAACTATTTTGTTAGTTACAGATGTAATTGTTTCGTAAATAAGGTCTTATTTTGAAGTTTCTTTCGTCAGGTACTTAATGTATGTGCCTTTGGCTTGTTGTCTATGAAAATATTGGATAAATTCATCTATATGTTTATTTATAATTTACCTTATGAAGATTTTTACTATTTTTAAAATGGCTGTTACCGAGAATGTTGTTCTTTGATGAAATCAAACCCAACACCTAATGCTAGCAAAAGCGCTTGCGAATACTAGACCAAGGAAGAGAATATATTCTGTTTTTTTTAAATTAATTAAATTCAGCAATGATGTAGGTAAATTCAGTATTTGGCCGGATTTCTACATTTATGCCTAAGTAAGTGGTGTCTACAGGTGCAATAAAGACGCATATAGAATAAGTAATAACAAAGACACTTTACTTGCATATCATATCGATATTGACATTAATGACGAAGACGTACAGCATTTCTCATGAACGTAAACATCAACTCAGACTTAACAGGTGTCACCAAGAAAGTCTAGGCTTCCTCACGATGTTTTCCTTCACCGTCTTGTGATGTCCAAGGTAAAACAAACTAAACTTGGAAAGTACATATGAATTTGAAAAAGTCACATCGGTACTTGCTCGGATTTGAACCCACGACCTCAAGAACGAGAGGCGATGACTTAGCCACTGGACCACCACGACATATACGAACGAACCTGCGTCATCACCACGTTGTAATATTTCTGAGGGCTATAAGGTTAAGCCTCACGGCACCATCGAAGATTAAACTACGCTGTACATGGTAGGTTTGGTTCGATGGGGCAAAGACACTTATCCAGCAGTGGACGCTGAGAGACGGTTGAGACAATGTAGTATGGCGGACCTTACCTAAGGGTCACCATCTTGGATTATCTCATGCCTGTGAGTCAACTGAATGATGATTGATGACCAAAGTTCCATCGAGAGCTATTATCTAGTTTTACCGACTTCGATAGTAGTGAACTATTTTTATTTCTATTCTATTTTCTATTCTATTCGATTTTCTATCTATCTTTTTAGATCTATCAGCAGTGTAGCTTTTCTTGAACTACAAAATAGCTCTCAATGGAACCGCGCTGTCAATGGAACCGTTAGGAATGTTGAATGTAACGAAACGCACCCGCAGGGAACACCGGGGTGGTTTTAGTCTATGAGAGTCTGACAGACCCCTCCGCCCAACCCAGATTAATTGGGCGGGGGGCCCATGAGAGCTTCCACCACGAAAAAGATTAGACTAGGAAGGAAGTGTTGAAAGGTGGACAGTTACCTTAGGTTCTCTATCTTGCTGCACCGGCGCGTAGTGGTGGCTGGTGATGGAGCGGCTGTCATCGAAGAGTGCGTCGATTTTGTGCTTGTAGGAGAGCGAGGATACGGACGGAGCACGCGCACGTCTCGGCTCGTCCTCGCGCGCGCCCAGGCGGAAACCGCCGGGCGGCGCACTGCCGTTGTCGCACGTCACCATCTATGAACAATTAATAATAAATTAAAGAACACTGTAATAACATAGGCAGAGATACACATTACAAGACCATAGGCTCTAGATAAAGTTTCATTCTATCAACGATGGCACGTGATATTTCGATAACGCTCGGCAATTTGATTTAAAATGTGTCCTATATTCAACATTCGCTATCGCGTCAATTTCGTTGATGGAATCACTTATCTACAGGATCCTCAGGATACAATACTTAAATTTAAATGGGCTAATTCATGAGGAATTTCGAAGTAGCTGCCCAGAGTCCGTTGTATGGGCACTTGCCACCAGGCTCCAGGCTGGCGAGCATGGCCTACTGTGACAGGCTTGAGCCACACATTTTCTATTACATTTTGAGAGCAAAAACCGTGACTCAAGCATCACAGACTTCACAGAGGCCGTGCTCGCCCGGCAGTAAGTGAGTCATGTTTTGAACACCGACACCGACCTAACTAACATTTGGGTCTATATAACTATAATATAAATTTTACATAGCTAACAGACCTTATTTCCATCCGGGCATCGCATGCCACTTGCATTCAGTTATAGACACGATGATCGATGATATTCGTTTCGATTGATTGCTCGAATGATCGATGGATCCGTAATAACGCTTTTTGCGTACCCACTGGATATAATAGCAGTTTGAGTAGCGCTCATGTCGGGAACCGGTAAGTTGGTTTTGCACTATTTAACCTATCCACGCTCGCTTAGTGTGCAATCTAAAGTGGCCTGTAAACGGGCAACAAAAGTTGCCTCTTGTTGGTAATTTTGTTGACCAATATAGCTCAGTATTAGCAACTTATACCCTTGCTGTAATTTCATTGTGCAATACATTGCGGGATGTTGCCCAGCAAGATAGTGCCACTGGGTTCTGAGGAATTTTGCTCGTACACGTGGAGCAATAATTGCGGCTAAATCTCAGCAGTTGACTAACACAGTTGACACGGTAAAAATCGTCATTAACTACTGAGATCTAGCCTCAATAATTGCTCCGCGTGTACGGACCAAATTCCTTCCAGAATCTTGCTGGACTACACTGCAATGTATTGCACAATGAAATTGCAGCAACGGTATAAGTTGCAAATATATTGAGTTATATTGGTCAACAAAATGGTCGCCAACATGCAATTTTTGTAGCCCGTTTACCTGGTTGCCAGGCATCTTAAAAGGAGAGATTCCGCTGAATTCTAGAAATGTAATTTTTGCTTCGCGTCCAACTGGATGTAGCTGAGTACCAGTATTACCTATCATACCAGTAACTGGGCAACACGATACCCCTTGGCAAGACTAGTGGAAGATTTTCTGAAAACTGTCTTCTTTGAAACATTTACATATGTCAGCTGGGACCAATGGTTAAATATGATTGCCGAGGCACAGAGGATTCTCACTATATAAAGATAGCCACCCCTCTATGGGCTGACCTCCGCAAGCGTAACCTTGAAGATAGACCCGTGCGGCTTTATGTTTTAGCCAAGAGCTAAAATGAAACTATATATTAATGTCATGAATGTTAGCAACGATTTTTTTTCGGGCTTTTTGTTCGGTTGCTCTTTAATCGTCTTGAATAATATTATAAATAGGTATAATTGTGTTTGTAAGGTGTGTTTGGGCAGGGCACATTGCTCGCAGAAGAGATGGCCGTTGGGGCCGAAAAATTCTAGAGTGGCGACCGCGTACCGGAACACGCAGCGTTGGAAGACGGGAGGTCTTCCAACCATGCGTGTTCTAGTTGGAGCGACGACCTGATCAAGGCTGCGCGCGTCCGGTGGTGCGAAACGCACAGCACTGACCAGTGTGGTGACGCTTGGGGGAGGCCTATGTCCAGCAGTGGACGTCTTTCGGCTGAAATGATGCTGATGATGATGATGATGAATGGTGTAAGTAGTCGTAGCCGAGTGCTATAGACTACTTTTTAACTCGAAAATATGCATGATACCTGTGTCCACCACGGAAGCAAAGCGGCAACTAAAATCTAGTATGTAATATATATTATATAGTCAATTTGTTTTAGCGGGGAACTACCCAGGATTCCTTTGAATATTTTACAGGGTTCCCGTTCCGAAAGTTTTATATACCCATGAATGCTTAAGAGTTTTGACGTATATATTTTTTTATGTCTATAAGGTTGTAGTTTGTAGCAATTTAAGACATCAAACGACGGACGCACGGACGGATGGACGATTCAAATTCAGTTTCGTTTGTAAATTCAAATTCCCCATAGAAAATTTATATTAAGAATCTGATATTCAGTGTTTAATCTAATCAAATGGGTATATTTTATAATAAATTGTATATGGCCTAACGTATTCTACAGACAAGTCAAGCATACAGTAGAGAGTAATGAGTGACAAGCATTGGCATCCAACAATAGCAGGTTGGGTTCACCACAAGACATTTATTATTCTGTGGGTAGGTTCGCAAATATGCAGTTAAACAGTTTAGTTTGGCAAGCCCATCACTTTCCAACCTCGGTCAGAAATTATTTGTGTTTTCTAGTTTATTTATTTAGACTTCATGTACAACCTGGGGGGTCTTTAAGTCAAGACTGAATAATATACATCTAGGCAAGCGTGCTTCACCGTCGACCACATCATTGACACGAGCATATCTATCGTTAGTAAAAAAGCATTCTCATCATTCTCTTAAGCATTCTCTATCATTCAACCAAGGTAAGGAAAGAAGGAAGAACAATTTTTTATTTGCGCGAAAAACGTATGATTCATAATATCAGCGCAACACGGCCATTGCTCAGCAAGATACTGAGGCTTGAGTACGAGACAGTGCCAAACTTTTAGGTTTTACCTGAAACACACACTCATTGAAGTAAATAACAATTTCGCCATATCGAACCATACACCGTTACATTTTGGTCGTTTTAATCTCGTAGAGGGTCGATCCGGTGCATGAAACAATATCGATTTGTAAAGATGTAAGTTATTCATTAAAAGTGTTTTTAAAACCAGCTTTTTTCGTATTTTTCCCAGCAAACCCTTTCATTTGATACCCATATCATGGCAGTGCACAAAAAATAACAAGCCCGCCATCTGGGGCCGTCCACCATATTGCATTTAGAATGACGTCACTTGGCTAACCATGCATTGTCATCCAAACTAAACGTGTATGCAAAATTTTATCTTAATCTATGGAGGTTAGCTGCTTTCAAATTCAGTTGCAGGATTTGACCCGAACACACTTACATACAAACATACCATACATTGCAAGTTAAATAAATGCTTGTAAAAATATTTTTTTTTTACAAAAAACTGACTTCCAAAGCAAAATTACTAAAAAGTGAAGAATTACTTTCCTTTCGGAAGTCGATGTTTGTCGTGTTTGTTGTGTCGAAAGTTATTTTCAATTTTGCACTTTTATAATTTATTCTTACTGTAAAAAAGAAACTGGCCAAGTGCGAGTCGGACTCGCGCACGAAGGGTTCCTTACCAGTATCGCAGAAAACGGCAAAAATATGACGTTTGTTGTATGGGAGCTCGATTTAAATATTTATTTTATTCTGTTTTTAGTGTTCGTTGTTATAGCGGCAACAGAAATACATCATGTGTGAAAATTTCAACTGTCTAGCTATCACGGTTCATGAGATACAGCCTGGTGACAGACAGACAGACGGACAGTGGAGTCTAGTAATAGTAGAAGACCTTTTGGGTACGGAACCCTAAAAAAATTGAGTTCAACAATGCTATTCATTGTGGACAATGTTGATTATTTTCTTGCTTAATGTGAATTTCTCTTGTGTGGGTTGGTCGGCGTCGTACTAATTCTGTCAGAGATTGCCTTTTCTAAACATAATATGAACGAACATACAATTTAAGCTCTTATTAAAATAGCTTAGAGAGCCTCAGAGAGAATGCCCCAATCTGCGGCAATTTTCAGTCCGATTGGGTAACTTGTGGGAAGAGCGATTATGTGGGGAAAATGCGGGGAATTTAGACATTTACACTAGAACTGAACTTAGAAGTAATAAAAATAGTACGAGAAGTATTCATATGTATATTTAATTCAAGCTTTACTCCACTTATACGGCAGGTAGGTTTTAGAATTTATTATATGGCAAAATTCATGACCACCAAAAGCTAAAAGTAAGCCAATTGCTCGTTCTACCTTTCTCAAACGCAACTGTCAATAGAAAACTTACCGTTCTAAAGAATTTAAAAACAGAGCATCGTAATCGCCTACACACTGACACTGTAGTAGCGCTTATGGCCACTAGAGAAGGTATTAAGAAGAAATGAGGGAGCTTAAAATTTGATCCTTCAAATGATAAGTCAACCAAAAAAAAATGGCGTAATGAGAGTTGCGAAAAGTAGATTAATTTATGTAACGTCTTTTAAGTATTTATAAATATAACAACATTTTTTTTATATTAAACGTGTTTGATTTATATTAACTACTTTATATATTTGATAAAAAATTGTGGGGCTGATGTAGGGAATATTGATGTTATTTTCACCAAAATTGGGGATTTTCAGTTAGGTTTTTGGGTAATCCAGACCATCGACATCGGCAACACTGGTTCAAAGGTTAATCTGGAACAGCAGTCACACCAGTCTACTAAGTTACTGGGTTGTGGTGGTGCAGTCACACCATTCAAAATACTATTACTCAACTGCATCTAGAATACAATACTTATACTTTATTGTACACCAAAAAAATTACACATTTCTTTTACAATAACCACAAAATAGTTGGTTAGGTAAGGTTAGAATAAATGGAAGCAACGCAGATTGATCTGTCTCAATAATTCGATGTGCATGCAACAACAGTTTTTGGTGAAGGCTTTTACCATGTAATTATTAAATAACAATAACATGTATAAATAATGTGTGCTGTATAATCAACACATACATTCAATTACAAACAATGTACAAACAAAAACATGAGTACATAAGTACCTGTACTTATGTACTTACATACATTAACGAAAATGTGACCTCATACCTCATACCTTCACGTAACAGTACACATCTGTGCTAAAAAGTAACCTTTACCAATAATTTATTAGATTTATAACACCTCTGCGTTTGCAATCAAGTGTAATTATCTATTGGCAATTTTTTGTTAACTGAAGACTATGCCTTCAGTTGTGTGCTTGTGACTGGGGCTATTATATTTATAACTATATCGATCTAGTGCCACTGCTGAGGACCTGGGTTGGATTCCCAGGTCGGTCAAAGTGTTATTGAGTTTTTCCATTTGGAATTTCTCAGTAGCAGTCCGGAGTCTGGGTTTGTGCCCAGTTTGAAGTCAAAGTCAAAATACTTTTTTGTTTTATTTATTTTTTTATTGATTTTAAAGAAGGCTTACAGACTAATTACATAACATGAGTATACTAATTATTTTCGAACATTGCTAATAACAAGCCTCCACATATATATGTTATTATGTTAATTTTGACGTAACCTGTAGACTATACAGTTAACAATGTTGATTACTAAACAATGACCACATATGAAAACAAATTATAAAAAATAAATAAAAAATAATAACAATACACTACAGTTCGGAAGATAATAATGGGAATTAAAAGATATAAAAAAAAAAACAGAAACCAAAAAAACAGAAAAAAAAAGTTGTTTCGCCAATATTTGCCTCGCCGTGCTAGCGGATGTACAAAAAAGATCAATGTTCAACTCAATGGGTAGTTTGTTGAAGCTTGACGTGCTCCTAGCAAAGAAGGCATTTCGCCTGTAATTCGTGGATGAAAAAGGAACGTTAATCAGTGGGCGCTGACGTACTTTATTTCAATTAGGACACTAAACGGTACCTTTGAACATCTAAAATTTAAATTGAATAATAATTGATTCTACCGTCCATTCGGAAAAGTAGCTTGTTATGGAGAAGAATGGACAAGAAAATCAACTAAAACTCATAAAAAAAGTGATTTTCAATATTTACATATATATTTCTATCTATCTAATACCTTTAAACAAGCAATTCTTGTATATATGTAGTCTGAATCTCGGAAACGGCTCCAACGATTTTCATGAAATTTAGTATGCAGGGGGTTTCGGAGGCGATAAATAGATCTAGCTAGGTTTCATTTTTAGAAAACTTCGTTTTCTCTATTTTCTTCCAGGTACTTAATTCATATACGTGATAACGATACACCCAGAAAAACACGACATACACATATACACACGACACGACACGATATATACGTATAGGTATAAAGTTTCAGAAGCACTAACAGGTAAAATAGATAGATAGGAACATGGTTCTCACATACTTAAAATATTGCAAACATAGATAAAATACCTAATTCAACAACTAAACTTGTAAATTCTTCTCCATAGAGACCTACTGACGCTTCCGAATTTGCAAATAGATTCATATTATGTTTGAAAATTCAAAAGTACATAAATACGGTTTAGTTGAATAAAAACCATTTTAATTTTACTACGGAACAGTGTGTTCCTAAAACAAAGTAAAAAGTTTAGCTTCTACAAGTCACTTTATTCTAGGAAGCAGTAATTGCCCGAAGGGTGCTCCATTTGGGCACTGTCTGTTTCCTAACATTACTTCCTTCTCTGTTACATTGACTTAAAAAAAGAGACTGTCACATGAAAAATGATCCTAGCCTTTCGAGGAAAGAGATTTTCGTCAAGTATCTGGGGATCCTAGTATACATTACAGCGGAGAAGCCATATTTGAAACCAGAAGCCTGTAGAACCTGCGGTTTTGCCAGCGTGAAAGTCTGAAATCATCTACAGGGAACGTACTCCTGGTCAAAAGTATCCTACGTCCTTTTCCAAGGTTCAATCCATCACATACGAGTATACCCAAAAAACCGGCCAAGTGCGAGTCGGACTCGCGCACGAAGGGTTCCGTACCATTATAGCAAAAAAGCGGCAAAAAACACGTTTGTTGTATGGGAGCCTCACTTAAATATTTATTTTATTCTGTTTTTAGTATTTCTTGTTATAGTGGCAAAAGAAATACATCATCTGTGAAAATGTCTAGCTATCACGGTTCATGAGATACGTGGCAGAGAGACAGACGGACCGCGGAGTCTAAGTAATAGGGTCCCATTTTTACCCTTTGGTTACGGAACCCTAAAAATTTTATCAAAATTGATTCGGCGGTTCCGGAATCCATCGTGAAAACGATAATATTAGTATGGATGCGAAAGTAACTCTGACTGTATATCAGTTTGTTATGTTTGTTATTGTTTCGATGAATTTTGGTATACAGACATATTGGACCTTGAAGAAGGACTTCATAATCAGCCTATAGCAGTCCACTGCTGGACAAAGGCCTCTCCAATTGCACGCCATTTGGTTCGATTTTCGGCAACTGTCATCCAGCTGCTAACAGCCACCCTGCGAAAATCGTCGATCCACCTAGCCTGAGGGATGTCTACCTTACGTTTACCAGTTCGCAATCTGCACTCAAGAAAACGTCTACCCCAACGGTCATCGGTTCTACTTACATATACTTGTATGGCCGGCCACTTCAGCTTACTTATTCTGTGAGCTATATCGACAACTTTGGTTCTCTACCGGAACACCTAGTTTCGGATTCGATCCCTTAGACCATAGCCCTTGCCATAGCTCGCTGAGAAAAATTGAACTGATGAACCAGCCGTATTGAGTGTCTACCTGTCGGCACCGTAGGTCATAACAGATAGGATGCACTGGTTGAAGACTTTGGTTCTCAGGCTTTGTGGAATACGCGACGAGAAAAATCGACAAAGTTTTACAAACGCCGCCCAGCCCAGCTGTATTCTTCTGCTAGCCTCCTTCTCAAAGTTGTTCTTACCAAACTGCAGAGTTTGCCCGAGTTAAACGTATTCTGGAACAACTTTGTGGGAGCACCACCGACCAACCGACCGATCCCGGAGTGACGTGTAAATTCAACATAACCTGGGTTTTTACTAAGGACTTGGGTTACTATTTATTCTGAGACAAAGTTCCCTGAGTGTAATTGCCGAGACAAATGCGTGCGAAGCCGCTGACAGAAGCTCGTACCATTTAAACGCCCGAGAGCTTAATTTGCATACATAAATTAATATTGCATTTACAAGCCTGATTTGTCCCTAAAGATTAAACAGAGTTACATCTTTACTGCAGCTACATCTTAATTTAGCTGCATCTCTGCTGACAAAAGAGTTATTAATAGAACTAATTTATCCTCTTCGAAAACTCAACAAAAATATCTTGTTAACGGTATTATATCCAGCGTTAAGCTCAAAACCTGTTGATTTCGTAATCCAATTAGCCAGTAGCTAGAAATGCAGTCATCGTTGAACCAACGACATTGGATGATTTCACTTCTCTTTGAAATTCTCGTATTAAAAATGATTTTATGGCCAAAATCTACATTTTTGGCGCAAAATCCGACACTTTCGATAGACGAAAACATTGGCAGATTTAGGAAAGGAAGTGGTTTCTATAATTTTATAGTTTCGTTGACATTTAGCGTTGAATGGATTAATCATCACCGACTTTAATTATGTGGGTATGTTTTTTCTTATGTTGAAACTTACTGCACTTGGCTTTGTAGGTATGTATTTGTAGGATCCCGTAAATCGTTTTTCCGTGAACGTTTTGGAAATACTTTTATTATGCGTACCGTACAGCAAAGGTGTCCCTTCTGGAGTCTGTATTTCCTAACTTGGGAGTCATTAAGTCAACCTGTTCAAGGTTTCTTTTAGGCAATCATGCTTCATCGTCGAACACATCAGCGCTTACGATCAGATAGTGGTCATCATCATCATCAACATATCAGCCGAAAGACAATGCTGGACATAGGCCTCCCCCAAGAGTCACCACATTGACCAGGCCCTTGCGTCTCGCATCCAGCGAATCCCCGCAACCTTCACCAGGTCATCGGTTTACCTGGTGGGAGCAACGCAACGTCTTCCGGTTTGAGGTCGCCACTCCAGAACTTTTCTGCCCCATCGGCCATCCGTTCTGCGAGCAATGTGCCCTGCCCACTGCCACTAAGTTTGGCAATTCTTCGGGCTATGTCGGTAACCCTGGTTCTCTTGCGGATCTCTACATTTCTGATTCGATCACGCAAGGACACTCCGAGCATGGCCCTCTACATTGCCCTTAGTATAGCTTGATACTGGTCAAGCGCAAGCGTATCTATCAATCAAAAAAGAAAAAAAAATGATCCTCGGTTGCCAGTCTTGCGTGCTGCTGAATACCAGTATTTCTGATGGAGCAACTGCCTAGTATAACACAGTAACTGATCATATGATACCCCCTGATTTTCTGTCTTCTGGTCAGAAAATACCAGAAGATCCGGCCACCAGACGAGAAGACCAGTCTTGTCTACGTCAGATCTACAAATAACATCCGGGATAAATGACTTGACGTGATTTCCAAGACAAGGAGGGGTCTTAACTTAAAATGCATGGTCACCCCTCCATGGACCGACTTCGGAAAGAGATGCTTAACCATTCTTTCTCCTTCTACACGTTAGAGAGTTCTTGTGTTAGAATGCCATTGTATCTCTAAATATTGGTTGATATACGTTTTTACTAAGATCGACCTTCTAAAACAATTGAGGGTACTAATCATATGAACAGATTTGCTTGAATAGGGATGTTGACTAAAACTTATGTTTTGTCCTTCTGGTAGATTAATAAAAAATAATGGACACGTCATTTTCATTTAACACGTAAAGATAAAGAGACGATACAGTGCGTTGAAATATCGTGTGACGTTTATACTGACATAGTGACGTCACAAGCTCCTACTCCTGAACTTTGATGCGCTTTATCTTTGTCATTTTTAGAATTTCGTACCCAAAGGTAAAAACGTCCCCTATTACTAAAACTCCACTGTCCATCTGTCTGTCTGTCACCAGGCTGTAACTCATAGCTAGACAGTTGAAATTTTCACAGATGATGTAAATACATCATAAAAAAAGCTTATAGCTTATAGCGGCAACAGAAATCTGTTGCCGCTATAACAACAAATAATAAAAACAGAATAAAATAAATATTGAAGTGGGGCTCCCATACAACAAACGTGCTTTTTGTCATTTTTTGGGATAATGGTACGGAACCCTTCGAGCGCGAGTCCGACTCGCACATGGCCGGTAAAAAATTCGTGTCCAATATTATTTGATAATCTCACTGACGGACCAAATAGAATTATCATTTTTGTACCCAGGAAACATTCCTATTGGCGGGGGCACTGTCGTGACCCCAGGTTACTTATCTACTCGTGTAAAATAATATAAGCTACAAGCAAACAAACAGACAAAAAAATTCCTCTTTATAATATTGGTATAGAAATATTGCTACTTTGGGTTACATTATTGCAATTTTCCTATGGATCTCTATTTTTTTTGGAAATAAATTATAGCCTATGTTACTCGGGAGAAATAAAGCTTTCCATAGGTGAAAGATTTTTTTTAAATCGGTCCAGTATTTTCGGAGCCTATTCGGTACAAACAAAAAAATCTTTCCTCTTTATAATATTGGTATAGAAAATATAAAATTTTGGTCTATTAATTATGAAAATTTTCTACGCAATTGAAAGGCCAAAGTAGCCTAATAAGTAGCTAAATAAATTAGCCATCGGAAACATTCATTATTACATACAACATAAATTATTAGAGGCAAACCCATATTAAATAATCACCAAATTAATATGTACGAGTAAATAATTACCAAATTATCCATACGGATAACGATATCCTTATACAATTGATAGTTTCCGATGTAAAAGGAAAGGTATGAAATAACTACTTATTACGATGCATTTCCTCTACTTTCAAAATGTTTTTTGGTTTTTAAAACACTCATTAAAGATGCAGATATATGTATCAAACTAGATAAAGCTGCGTTTAAACTTAATAAAAGCAGTCTTTGTTTTTTTTTGCTTTAGCCCCGCGCTAGATCACTACCTCACCTGATTCAGAGTGTCCATGGAGTTTCTTGCACGTTCTTCTCCATAGAGATCTACTCCTTGGAACGTGCAATTTAGCTTCACTTCTTTGTTTGACTGACCGACATTTTGACAATTCAAAAGTGCCTGTAATTGGTCTATTTGAAATAAACATTTTTGATTTGATTTGATTTGATTTTGATTGTAAGCGATGATGTGGTCAGCGGTGAAGCAGAGCTTGCCTACAAGAAACTTATACACTCTCTCTTGACTTAAAGACCCGTAGATTGTAGATATCGGGATCACTCCTTAGCTGTACGAACAATAAAAGGATTCCCAAAACGTTTAGTGCGTATGGGTGGGATGTCCACCATGTACCGAAGGTGCATTGCCCGTACGTCAGAAAGTCTCGGCCTGTTATTATATTTTTATGTTGAAATTATTTGTTATTCTAGACGCTTTTACGTGCACGCCTTTTTGCATCGTTCTCACATATATGTATTTTTTTTTTCAACAAGAACGATGTAACCAAAAACTTGTAATTGAAACTGATTGAAAAGAGTGTCCGTGGAGTTTCTTGCAAATTCTTCTCCATTGAGATCTACTGACGCTTGCGAATTTGCAACTAGGGTCATTTTCTTTTTGTTTGATGTAATAAGTCAAAAGTACCTTTAAGGTTTATTTGAAATAAACTATTTTGATTTTGAGTCCGATGATGAAACGGGCTAGGTGGAATTAGATCATGTAATTATATCGCACACTCCCCGAAATGTAACTGATACAAAACCGACAAGCTGGCAACTTGGCGACGATGTTCAAGGCTCTGTAGCTTTGACTTCTCCAGTGCCTCATTGCCGATGAGCCTCCTGGCCCGCTTTTCGATTTTCGTCTCTAGAGATGTTGGTGCGGGTCTTTCCACCTAAATTCTTCAAAAACGCAAAAAAGATATGAAGCTGTCCTGAATCGATATTTATCGTGATAGTTTTTTTTTTTCTAATGAATACTGTTCTAATCCCTACGTAAATATACTTATACGAGTATCTTTATCCTTTCTTTTAGGTAATATTAGTGACCGCTTGAAAACGCAACAACTATAAGTATCATATTATTAGATAATTTATTATATAGTTACTCTATCAATATGTAAATTCATAAAACTGATAAATGCAACTGTCCTTTAAACATGAAATAATAAATAAATTCTAAATCACAAAGTAAGTAGATCATAAGGAAAGATAATAATTAATTCTATGTAATAAAGTGTATCTAATATACTCACTTTTTGAGAAGACTGTGGGCCTTGGGCCCAATATTTACTAGCATTTTGACACACCCTCACCAACTATCCAGAACACCTGAAACAATTATAATTGTCATATTAATTAAACAACATCCCATTGAGCGTCTAATTAGCAATTAGCAGACACACTAGAACAACATTAGCTTAAACCTGGCTTAAACACACATGGTGTGCGTGCGACGTTAGAGGTGTTGTAGTAAATATTATTATTAGAGAACCCAATTATGGGTTAGGTTCGCCTTTGTGCATAAGGTTTCCTATTGTATTTGTATCTGTTTATTTTGTGTGCATTAAATAAATATTTGATTACTATCAGGGACTAGCTTTTTTAGCAGTTTCGCAAGCGTGAAGTAAAAAATCCCACAGGAACGTGAAAAGTATCCAGAGCAAGGTCTACCCGTGTTCCAAAGATTTTTTTTAGAATTTTTTTGCTTGACTTTTCGGCACTACGGTCCTTTTTAGTTAGCCCAAAAATGTATGGACACTGAATGATTTTCTTTTTTTTACATTTGCAAGCTTTTGGTTTTAACTTGCCTAGTTGTTTGAGTCAAATCTTGCAAATGAATTTTAAAACAGTTGTCCCTATCCAATTGAACTGCAATTTTGCTTACACTTTTGGTTTGGATGACAATACAATAAAAAAAATGACTTGTTGGTACACAGATTAGTGTGAGGCGAGCGTTGAAGCACGACTGACTAACAAACTGCCAAAAATACAGACTTTCACAATTACACTTTTAGTAAGATGCAATATATACCCATACCCATCTACATCTCAGGCTATTTCTAAAATCAATTTATCTGTGAGGTTTCCATATGTGCAGCGAGAATAATTTTCAAAATTATGTGGTTGATGTTTATATGTCTGGCCATATCCTGCGGTGACCACAAATGCCTGAGATGATGACGTAATGGAAAAGTTGGTAAGGATACAGGCTGTTTTTAAAAATAAACAGACCTTTTCGGTTGGAGTTAGGTTTACCCTCTGAATCTTATTTGATCACTCTACATCTCTTTCACGCCTGTATACCCAAAGAGTGAGCAGTAGTGTACCTACAGCATACGCACATTATTTTTTTGGCCATAAAAAAATATTTCATTTGATTTGATTTCGCATTTTATATTTAAGTCCCATGTAAACCTTTAGCCATTAAAATGGCAAAATTCTAAACACCGAGCTGCTACTGCGATACATGTAAAACAAATTATACAACAAAATAACTTTTTTCCCGACTCGTGACTGGAACCTGACTCAGAAGAACGTTTGCTTGACCAACGAGACATTAACCTTTACAAAACTCATCACGGTTTATAGCTGCTAATCTTTAAAGTCAGCCCTGCCGCTCTAGACAAGTGAACGAAAATATCGCAAAAGAGATTGGAAAAAGGAAAAAAAATATAGGAATTGTCACGAGATTAATCCCTTTAAGTGGTGTATGGCGTACCGAACGCTCCAGGTGAGTGAGCACCTTTACATTTTGACATTTTAACCATCGCCAACTTTAGTAAAATGACACTTATTCCTCTAGAAATACGTAGTAACAAAAGCTATTTACAACCAGCGAGATTATCTCATCAATATTATACATAATATATAAATAGACAAGCGTTGTTTACTTAATTATGCAAATGAACACATTAAGGAGAAAGCGAGCGTTTTAACTAGAGAAATGTAGCAGATTGAATTAAACGTTTTAAGCCATTTTATTGTTAATATGCAATTTGTATGCACATTTGAAAAAATGTTAGAGCCGGTCTTGTGTGTAAAGTTTTTATTCGGTAGTAAGTTGTTAAATGGTTTTGCGTTTACGTAATATACATGTCTAGGTAGGACAACGCGAGTCATACGTTTGATAAATGCTGTAACGTTATCGGAAGATATATTTTGCCAAAACCTGCCGAGATTCGTCAAAGTAGCGCAAAATCTAATTGGAAAAGAAGTGGAAAAGGTTTGACCATTTAAATAATGATTAATGTATTGGAATGTTTTATTTTAATAATTGATGTATTGTATTTTAATGTTTTATATGTATGTTATAACATCGCCTTGGATTTTTCTGTAAAGGTATTATAATAATTAAAGAATTAAAAAAAAAAATGTCGCAGCCATCTGGTTAAATTAGCCGGATAATTGGACGCCTAGGCCGTTCATTAAACGCCGGCATACAATTGGATGCCTAAGCCGATATTTAATTGAACTAGAGTCATTCAACGTTTAACAGATGACTGACTAAGACTTTGCCAAATCATTCAAATTTAGTTCACTGCGGCGCTAGTAGTACCAAACCACATTATGTTGTCAAAAGCGGAAACCGTGATTGTTATTTATAGTTCTTTTTTTGCAGTTTTAAGTGAAATTAAAGTGTGATATTGTCAAAATAGTATGAAAACATGAGATGCCAAAGAATACTCTCTACTCTTCTGCCAGTTTTCGCAAAATATTTGAGTCTAAACTATCTAGTCACCTTAACCAAACAATACAAATTCATCTAAATCAAATTTAACTAAATGACTACACGACATTTAGCCATCTGGTTAAACGTTGCGCTAAGTGACTTGGCTAGTTGTCCTTCAGCCATTTCATGTAATGAACGGCCTGGGCGTCCAATGACCTGGCTAATTTAAACAGATGACTGCGACATACATAACAGCTCAAAAATTCGTAGACATCAAAGGCTTGTATTGATTGGTCTGCAAAGTTATCAAACTCACAGCAGAGTCTGACAAAAAGATTCTACACGTAAAGGAACTTACACAAAAAGGCGCGACGACATATACATATATTATCTACAAATTATTGCGTTGATAGGCGCTATCACACAAGCATTATCTAATAAAATTTTAAGTGCAAATCAATCGATTTGCGTCGCATGGCATCCATGTGAACGTACTTGCAATTTAGTTTTAAAAAAATCAAGCCATCATGTAGGTCACTAAGAAGACCGGAGGCTGATCGTGAGCATATAGAATATAAAAAAAAATCACCAACAGGGACCGGAAGGCTGAAAAATGTATCAAATATTAACAATTACCTATTTAGTTAGAACCGGCGACGCGGTAGCCCCAGAAAGACAGGGCGTGACGAATTAGACGTCTATATGAAGGATTGGACAGATGAACAAGAGACAGGCAAAAATGAAAAGACGGAAGATAGGCCTTTGCCCTACAGTGGGACATAACAAGCTCACAATAATAATAATATTTAGTTACCGGATTTTGAATAGATCTAAAGTCCATTTGAAATAACATTAGACATGTTTCCAAATCTTTTTACAGTCCGTTCAACCGATTTTGAGTTCTATCCCGTAAACTTAAGGATGACATAAAAAGCATAAACCTATTACCAAAACCAACTGTTTACTACAGCTACCATTTGTCGTATCACCAACGCAATAGAAGTCAAAATCCGTTGAACGGGCTGTAAAATGGGCTAATTTAAACGTCTAATGTTATCGCAAATGGAGTATAGACCGTGTCGACTCAAAATCACAAACTCAAAGAACGTCTTTCGAATTTACATAGTCATTAACTGAAAGTCTATTCATATATGTGTTTCTGACCATTATCTAACTTCATTAGTTGGGTTATGAAAATATAGCAATGTTTAATGCATGTCGTATCGAAATCACTCTCTACTTTAACTACTTTTAAAACAAATAGGGTTTTGGTGGTAGTCATATAGACAGATTTTCTCTCATTAAACAATACAAAAATGCTGTAGTTAAAATTTAATGTTCATTGCTGATTTGATTTTTTTTAAACTTGTATTTTAATTAATGGCGGGTTCAACACTAGAAAAATTGTATCGCCAACTTTATCAATTTTATAACATTAAAAGATTTATGTCATAAATAGATAACCTTGCACAGAAACGAACGAACTATCATATCATAATGATTTATATTATATTAAGAATTATAACATATTTAAGTGTATCACATCGACCGAATTGATTAAATCAATGCATTTTTAATATAAAGGCTAGGTTTTTTATGTAGTCATCTAGGTTTTTTTAGAGTGGTGACTTCGATAGGGTTGTCTCATCAATTTTGTTGGTACAAATCTGAAGATGTGGAAGGTCGAAGGAATATTTTCCAGAGGCCACCTGAAGAAACGTAATCCTGAGGAAATTGGTATGTTCTACAACCAAAACTTCGAAGACAAAGGAGAGGATGCCCAAAAATGAAAGTCACGTTCCCACCAGTACACAGTGGGAACGTGACTTTCTTTACCTTTTTGAATCCATCTTTCCAGCGAAAACTTTTATTAATAAAAGAAATATCTTGAACAGGCTTCAGTAATGTTAAAGTTCTATATGATAGGGGACGATATCATATGAATAAAAAATAGGAGAAATGTATGTACTATTATGTACACTCTACAGCGTTGGAAGAGTTCTCTCTAGGTGACCGATGACCTTATGAAGACTGCGGGAATCCGGTGGATGTGAGACACACAAGACCAGTCCATGTAGCGATAATTGGGGTAAACCAAATCACCAAATTGATGTCGTTCGGCTGAAATGATGTTGATGACAATATTAGCAAATTCCCACTGCGACAACTGGCAACCCTAGAGCTAAAACAGTTTGCAACACCAAAGACTCAATTATCGAGTATGCAATCCTCTTGATTTATTGCGACGACATCCGCATTTTGGTAAATTAGGCTTTAGCTATAAAGGTTTTAAAATTATTTGAGAAACATTCATGGTTTTAGTATTTTGATTAATTAGACACGATGATCAACAAGATTTTAAATAGAAATAAAATAAAAACTGGAATAGTAGACCAATAACTCAATTAAAAAATAAATTTCTACATCTATAGTAATTATCTAAGTGCTATTATTACTTATTTCAATTCTTGTCACGGCCAAGAATTAAATAATCAATCATCCATTTTCTGAAATCTACACCCAATGTGAATTGTAATTATAATAATGTCAATTTTACCTCGTGTTAGCAACTAACTTTGAGTTAAGTTTCTCGTGCAAGTGGGCCTAAGTTATTTTACAGGTGCAGATGCCTATCGACGTTTGGATTGGAATGCATAAAGAGAAACATTGTTTTGCCCTGCAGTGGGACCGAACAGGCTAAAAATAAAATAAATACACCTAAGTTATGTTCCAAGAACTAAACTCGAAAGCAAATAACAAATTAAGCTCGAATGCGTTACCAAAAGCCATTCTTGTCAACATAAAGCAGCAAAAGTTTCCAGCTAACTGAATAACTTCAAAATCCATTCAACATCACAAAACAAACTAAATATGCTGTTTTTCAAACTAAAGAGTTATTAAAAAACCTGTAAACAAATTTACCATTGAAACTCTAAGCTACAAGACCTTTTGAACTGCACGTTCGGTGCATATGCTTCACAATAGAAAATTAAACAAACTTATGTTTCAACTTCCATTGTTCACAAATTATTATTTACCATTTCACGTTTCAAAACAAAGGATCATTTTCTTTCCGCGTCATTGGGTAAGCTCGATTTTCCTTTATATTAGCGACTAAGCGCGGTTTGGAAGATTAGTAGAAGAGCTTATTATGAATGGATGTACGGAATTTACTACTGACATGAATAATTATTTGTTTTTGACACGCCACTAATGATTCATTTTTATCTGCTAGCTTCGAACTACCTATGAGATGCCACGGAAAAAAAATCGGTACGTTTGGCTGCAATTCCAATAAATTGAAGATTCACCAAGATTTAAAGTATCCAACTATTACTAAATAAACAACTAGTTGTAGACAATTCATCAGCGATAGAGATTATTGAAATGCCAAAATATTAGACCAAGTGACATTTTGGTTGTCAATCCCATAAATTTTTGGGCAAACCCAAAAATTCTGAGTATCGTTATTGTCACTTTGTCAGTAGGCTTTTGTCATTTTGATGACGTGCAAATGTTACTACATCATACATTTCACCTTAAGGAGACGAAATACTGTCATGTCTGTCTATAAAAAGTCTGGTGCACCTTTGACAGTCAGCTTCGCCACCAGCTGTCTGAAATGCAGACTGCATGACTTAGAAAAGAATAGAAAAATATCAGCATAACAGCAACAAACGCAAAGTAATGAGAAAATGTTGTTAAAAAAACACAGTAAAATTGCGCTGACTCGACAGAATCGGTCACTTCGATTTGGGTGGATGTGAAGTTGGTAAAGTTGGTTACTTATAGAAGGTCTTAGGTTACTTTTTATCGCGATCAAACCAATAGGCCATCTATGTGGCCGACCTCGAAACAACCCGCAGACAAAACCTAGGTTTCAACACTCGACGCATCCGTTAAGAATTTCGAAAACCACAGCATCACTTTCATTCATTTCTCAACTCTGAATTATTCATCAAACTATTAGCAATATAATTAGATCATCATGTAAATGATACGGTTGACAAACTTACACGTGGTTTCTGGAAAGAATTTACGCGTCACTAGTTAATGCAAGTCGAGAATAGATTAAAATATAGATTATTGCACTACATCAAATTATTTACAATTATTCTACAAAAAAAAATATGGGTACGATTGCGGTCTTATTGCTAACAGCAATAATTATTAATTGAGATTATATAGATTCGAAAAAATCTACCACACAACCTCTGAATTAACTAAAGAACTAGAATAAAAAACCAGCCACGTGCGTGTCGGACTAACTACCACACACTACCAAGTCTATACTAATATTGAAGAGTTTGTTTGTTTGTTTGTTTGAACGCGCTTATAACAGAAACTACTGGTTGGAATTTAAAAATTCCTTTTGTGTTGGATAGTCCATTTATCGAGGAAGGTTATAGGCTATATAACATCACGCTATGACCAATAGAAGCGGAGCATAAAGGAAAAATGTTGCAAAAACCGGAAAAAAAAAAAAATTTTAGAGCTTCCGTTGCGTGCGCTGCGTAAGCGGTTAAAGTAACGCAACATTAATTTAGGTAGCCAGATGACGGGAGCGAAGCCGCGTGGGACAGCTAGTCTAGAATAAATTAGTATTTGTAAAACATACGTAATGATATACATTATCACCAAGTTTCAAATTCATAGGACAATAATAAGTAAAAAAAATCTCGGAACATAATTTTGTGATAGACGACGGACAGACATACAGGCAGACGAAAACGTGAGTGACAGTAATAGGGTTCCGTTTGAACTTTACGGGTACGGAACCCTAAAAAGGCTAAAAGTGCCTGCCCGAGTCTTTGTCACCTCGGGGTCTTTAAGTCAAGAGTGAAGGCTGTTGAAAAGTCAATGAATCAATCACAGTAGAAAATGAAGTTTACTACTACGCAATGACTCGCAAAGAATTCCGCGAGCCACCGATAGGCTTGGTTCTACTTGTAATCCGAGTTTGACAATTTATCACATTTTGCGACTATTTTCGTTCCAGATTCTGTTCTTAAGCGAGCTATAAATCTCATTGAAACATCGTAAATGTTTTAAATGATTGATTTACAAGCTTTTAAACTGATAAGCGTAGAACAATAAGATTTTAAGTTCTCTCTCAAGTGGCGTGTGATTGTGAGCTAGAAATAAAAGTGAGTGTTGTGTTTAACTGGTTTGCAATTGCAGTTCTCTACTAGACATACTTACATTATACATTGAACAAACAAATACAAAATAATTAAACCCACTATACATACAACAGTACACCGGCTACGCTAGTATTCCGAGAAAGGTTAGCTAGAAATGCACCTAGAGTACCTACATTAAATTATTCTACATTAATCTAATTTCACCATTTATGTTTAAGGCCAGAGTTATAGGGGGCCACAGATAATATAATATTAGCATACAGATGCCTCATCCCGTACAAAGAAACCGTGCCGACGTACGTTTTTCGTCTGAATCAGATGATTATTTTTATAAGAACTTCGATCGCGTTCGGTTCCGTCCCACTGGCTATAGATGGTGTTAGCAGCGACTTGCAAGTTAAAGGGGTTTTCTCGGTTCGTGTCAATTTTTTTCTTTAAATACAGTGCCGATTTGTTTTATAGTAATGTTTGCATCTTTTTACAGTTTCATTGTACCAAAACAAATTTAACAATACAAATTTAAAAATCGAGTATGCTTCAGAAATTTAAAACCACGCCATCTATAGAAATCAATTTTAAATGATCCGTTCAAATAATCTTCGAAATGTGAATTAAGAGCCCAATAATCGTAATTTTGAACTTAGGAGGGTTGATTAAAAAAGAACATACAATTTAATGATAATTTCTAGAAAATGTTAATTTTATACGACGTGATATGCATCGGCATATCACGTCATCTAGTGACATTTATTTGAAAAAAAAATTCTTTGTTAGAACTGAGACCCTGTGAGGTGGCGAGCCTATTGCCATCTGCCGGGCACTAATCCAAACTCCAACTGAGAAACTCCAGATGGAAAACCTCAGTTAGCCTGATCCGGGAATTGAAACCTAGACTTCATGCTCGGCAGTTGCGCTTGCGACCATTAAACCAACGAGGCAGTCATTTCAACTTAAAATTATTCTGAATGGCCCTTACCATATAGGCTTATTATAATTTGCTTTCGTTTTAAACGCGTGAGGCATCTTAATTGCATATAACTTGGCCGTGTTTTCTTTTAAAAGAGTCGAAAGACGCTCCGTCATCTCGCTAAGTAAACTGAGTAACGGTGGTTACGGAGGTAGGATTTAAATATATGCTAATATTTGATGAGTGAACCGGAATTCGGAAGCTGATACTTAACTGTTATTGTAATGCCATGTTTCAAATAATGCATTTTCAAAATAGTTTCAAGAGAAAGGTTCAGTTTGTCAGTTTCCATAAAGAAAATGTGACTAAATTTCAAATGAGCATGTTGTATTTGGTTGAATGCATTTTCAACAGCCAATGGCATCAGTTGCCTTGCGTTTTAATCGTGTCGCGTTGATAAGCTTGAGGTTAGAATTACAGTGGTTTAGAATGGTGTGGTGGGCTTGCAGCCTTATGAGTATAACAATATGATCACGATTATTGATAGTCTTGCTCACATTAGGAAATCATCTCTAAAGCCTTGCTCAAAAAGAGATTCTTATATTGTTTGCCATATCTGGCCATAACACATTTCTGCAAATGATGAGACTCTTAATTCTTAAGATCTTACTGTGACGCATCAAAATATAATGATTTCGCTGTGCAAAAGGGATAGTGCTCGTTGTCCTGTATAGCTTCGTCTCCGTCTCACAGTGAAACTACGAAAGTTTTGACTTATCTGAGAAAAGCCTCTGTGTGCCTTAATACTTGCACAATTCTGTGTGAGTCTGCGTGTCCCGATAGTTACAACCTCGGGGTCATTAAGTCAAGAGTGAATAGGTTACTTCTAGGCAAGCGTGCTTCACCGTCGACCACATCGTCGCTTTCCATGAGGTGACATATAAGTCAAGAGCGAACATATACAAAAAAAACTAAGTTTCTTTTTTACTTAAATCTCTTATCCCGAAACTAAGTTATGGGCTGAGCGCTTTAGTTCCCCATTTTAACGCAAAGAAGAAAAAGATAATATATTCCTACACTCAACAGAAAGATTCACAAGCACCGCTTTGCACACACTATTAAGACACAAAACCAATATATTGCATATAGGAAAGTGTATATATGCAATGTACCTATTGGTTGAAAGTGTATTCATAGTTTCAACACTAACCTGACGCAAGACACTCGATACATTTTAACGCTAATAATTATTCAGTATTGGACACCTTTCTATTAGTTAATTAGATATAGTAAGTAGCCGTTGCACTGGTCCATTAGTGTCAGTGCAATTTATCTTTTAAGCATTACGACCTGGCACTTACGGCTTTGCCCGCGTGGAATTAAAGCCTAAGTTTCATTCTGATGTAAATGCTATTTTACTAAATGACAAATATTTTTTATTAATCTAAACATATTTGTAGTCATTATTCCTATTACCGTACTACATACCTTACAAAATCAGATCGTCATCAACATATCAGCCGAAAGACGTCCACTTCTGGACATAGGCCTCCCCCAAGCATCGCCACTTTGACCGGTCCCGTGCGTCCCGCATCCAGCGGATCCCCGTAATTTTCACCAGGTCATCTATCCACCTGGTGGGAGGCCTTCCAACGCAACGTCTGCCGGTTCGCGGTCGCTACTCCAGAACTTTTCTGCCCATGCCCCTGCCCACTGCCACTTAAGTTTGGCAATTCGGGCTATAGCGGTAACTCTGGTTCTTTTGCGGATCTCTACATTTCTGATTCGATCACGCAAGGAAAGTCCAAGCATAGCCCTCTCCATTGACCTTTGGGTGACTGTAGGCGTTCTGATGAGGCCCATTGCGAGCGACCACATCTCAGAGACCAAAGCAGATAAACTAAAACAATTTCGATGAAGAAAAACAACTCCGCTATAAATAAGAATGATAGCAGAGCATTCAATCGCATGTACTAACGGTGTGCACCGCTAACTGGTGCTGCTACCCTGCGCGACGGACGAGAACAGTTATGTTTACCCTACTTGCCTCGATTGCGCGCCTATATCAAGTACCAACGTTGTAAGAGGATATTAAACCATTAAAATGAAAATTATGAGCTTATAAAATAATATAGGCGTATTAAAATATATTTCATTGAAAACTTAAGTTAGGTTAAGTATAGTTTGCACGGTAAGTTTAAAGATGCTAGTGTAAACTTAAGTGGTATATAAAATATGACAGATATTGTGACGATAAGCGTAAATGTGTGTGTAAAGATTTGTGCTGTTACCTAGACAGGTACCTAAGTAGGGAGACCATAGATTTATGTTTGCATAACTCGACAACATTATATTGAACAGCTTTTTGGCGAATAGGAACTACACGGGACAAAGTGTCCGACAGACATATTTGCTTTCGTATTCGAAATTTGAAATTTTGAGTGCAGCTTTGAACAGATGTCTTGTGTGTTTGTTAAATGATTTAATGGCATGTAGGTAGCTTGATCGGTCATTGAACCTCCTTGAAACAAGCGATGCCATACTACAATATTGACAAGAATTTTCAAATAAAGCGCGAGTTGTGTTGTTGTGAAGTAAATAATTAAATTATTTTATTTTCGTGAATGTTTTCGGGGACTTAACATCGATGTATCGATGATGTGTATTTTATTATCATTGCTCCATTGTGCTTATTAATAATAATACACAATATATAGCGAAAGGCACTTCGGTATTTTGTGATTTCAGTGTTTGTTAGTCTGTTGTAGGTCTTTAGGTTCAGGTTTCCTCATGATGTGTTCCTTCGCTATCGTCGGTGATATTCTAAATAAAATTAGAAAGTGTATACAGATCATGATTCAAGCCTGTGAGGCGAGGCTTTAAGCAAGGCGCCATTCCATGTACGGAATTAAATAACTAGATTCTAGTCAATAAATCGATTACCTAAACTATGACTACTTTGATTAGCATATTATTTATAACATTAACATTAACATTAGCATATTATATGTAACAGACCAATTTCGACCAGTGTTTGTATATTTATTTTAATTGATGTATCCTGGCGAAATTAGAATACGAAAGTTAGATTTAGATTTTTATGACTTTGAGAGAATTTTTGAAAAAATGAACGTAAATTTAAAAATATGTTATTTTTTATTTGGCAGTGTTTTGACTTTGTATTCCATTGTTTTAATAATTCTGAGATCTACACCATTTTTGCTGAATGGGCCATCAATGGAATACTCACTATAATATGGTCGTTACATAACAAGTTGAAGTTTTTAGGGTTCCGTACCTAAAGGGTAAAAACGGGACCCTATTACTAAGACTCCACTGTTCGTGTCTGTCACTAGGCTGTATCTCATGAACCGTGATAGCTACACAGTTGAACTTTTCACAGATGATGTATTTCTGTCGCCGCTATAATAACACTAACTAAAAACAATATTTAAGTAGGGCTACCTTACAACAAACGTGTGTTTTTGGCGTTTTTACGATAATCCGACTCGCACTTGGCCGATTTTTTTTAAACGGGTCAATATAAACTGTGATAAGTACGATTTAACTATGAATTATAAGTTCAAATGAACTTTACGTTAAAGGCATATTATTTACTTTAAAAACAATCTTATTTCTTTGTTTCTAAGGGTTTTGATTTTTCTGTAATATCGCCATATTCATATATAAACAATCAACACTTTATTGTAAAAAACCGATAATTCTAAGTTTCACATACAAACATAGCGTTCGGATAGGCTTGGCTCGCCCACTGCAAACGCGTGATACCGGTACACTTGCGTGCAAAGTAAGGTTGCCACCTACAGTTGTACTTAAACATAGTTATTGAAATACTTATTGGAAAATTAACGCTTAGCAAAATAATAACAGTTATTGTGTCGGCGAGTGATTTATTGCAATTGAATGTTGTAAACATGGAGTGAAAAAGACAGCCAATAACTACGTAAATGTATAGTTTTTCTACAATAACAACTATATTATGTTAGATTAGCTTCTGCCAGCGGCTTTGCTTGCATGAATGTCGAAAATTTTCCCGAGGGAACATACCTATTAGCGGGATAAAAAGTATCCTATGTGCTATTCCAGAATATAATCTACATCTGTGCCAAATCTCATCCTCCTGATCCGTTCAGTATTTTTTTCGTGTAATAAACATACAAACATACTCACAAACTTTCGCCTTTATAATATTAGTGTGAAGTGTGATGTGATATAGTGTGATGTGAACAAACGTATCGCGGTAAGGGTCGTCGGTCTTGACCCTTTCACTGGCATTCAGTAATGAGATAATACTCGTATCTCATAAACACGTGGACCAATTTACATGATTTAAGCGGATAAAATGGTTCTACGCCTATACCTTTCATTTGAGATCAAAATTATCAAAATATCTACATAAACAAAAAAACATGTTTACAAGTTACGTATTTATTCTTTTTGGTACAAGTCGGATGAATGACTTTTAATTTCTTTGTTATCTGGCGGAGTCTTTAATGATTATTTGCCTAACTTTACATCAAACTATATGAGAAATATGTAACTTCGTCAATTCCATATATTTTGAATTATTATTAATAGTTATGATCACTGATAAAATTTCACTTTTGCTAGAGCCTCTTGTTGGAAATTTCAAATTAAAGTGACAACCCTGTACCGATTTAGCAACAATAGAGCATCACTACTTAAATTATAATTATGATATCTCTTGAACAATTTGACTTAATTGCTAAATTACGAGCTAAAAAATCTTACTTACTTTGGTGTTATAGCTGCATTAAACCTGCTTTATTATCTTTATTAAAATAATGGCCACTAAAGAAGACTAGTCAGCTATTTTATTAAGTTATATAGGTTATATTCAGCAGTCAATGAATTTCAGAAAATGTGTACATGATCATCCTCAAAAGCCTCCTCCAAGCTTCGCTACTTCAACCGGTCCAAATGCTCTAGACAAGTGAAATTCTACCAGCAAAAGCGACGTGATAGCTAATGGTAAAATGTCAAGAATTTAAGAAAATTTCAAGCGCTATCGAAATGTCACGTTACAAATCCCTTGCATTTTGGCATTTCGACCGTAGCATTAGCTGATAGTATGATACTTTATTAAGAGCTCAAGGTCTACTCTAAACGTTTAGTATGTCGCAACTGAGGCGGGCCGCGATGTCTAATGGAGCTTCCCAGGTCCCATACGATATCGCGGCTTAGGGTTGGTGGCCGCGGCGGGAGAGGAGTACCGGTATTGCGGTGCGCCGCTCTCCCTACCTTCCGCAGCCTGGACGAGGTCGACACCGTCTGATGGCGGACGCGGTGGGGCCGCAGGGGAGGAGGAGTGTCGGTATAGCGTTAGCCGCTCTCCCTATACCCTGCGGCCGAAAAATGGTAGGTGGCGGGGCCATTAACCTTTACCCGTCACAAAGGGGACCAAGGGTTCCATATACGGGGTCGTCTGGCACCCATGTGCTGGTTTGGTACCTGGGGTGGTCACGACGCACAGTGTGTTCTGGTGCGCCGGTGATGGGGGTACTCCCCAGAGGAGGATCCGGTGACGGACAGCCGCGGCGGATTCGCGCTGAGTGCTAACGCGTGCCCTTGTTCCCGCCATAAGCGGCACAGGGGGACACCGTGTATTTTTAGTGGGTTAGAGTCCCACATAACTGTACTATCTCCCCGTGGTAGCGCAGTATGCATGAGTATTTCTCCAGGCTAAAAAAAAAAAGACGAATCGATTAACATAAGAATCATCAAAAACGGCCAACGCGTTTGGTCTTTAGAATGCCACATAGTAACAAACATACATAAATAGACTAATAAACACATTACCCTCCTTCGGCAGTCCGGTAATTGAGCTACAAAATCACTTTACACTTCAATCACACTAATTTGCAAAAAAACAAAACGTGGTGTGATCACTAATTAAAATTCTAGTATCTCGCGTGTCAAAGAGACATCAATTGATATGATGCATCGAGGTACGACAGATACATTAACTTTTTAGTTAGCTCCAATGTATATTGAACATACAACCCGAAAAAATATAAATCTTGACAAATACCTTTAAAATTGGACATGACACGATTCTATGGATAAAAATTCGCCAAGACCGGTCAACCCGTCACCCGTGCTTTTAGTACAAACGCTCGTACATAATTATGCGGTTGTAACACATCTATATTTGATTTTTTGGAACTAATAAGTATCTTTTGCACTATACCTAGGTTTCCATGACAATAAAAAAGTACATTTGGAGAAACAAATCTATGCTAACATTATAACGCTGAAGAGTTTGTTTGTTTGTTTGAACGTGCTAATCTCAGGAACTACTGGTTGGAATTGAAAAATTCTTTTTGTCTTGGATAGCCCATTTATCGAGGAAGGTTATAGGCTATATAAAATCACGCTACGACCAATAGGAGCGGACTATAAATGAAAAATGTTAGCAAAAACGGGCTAAAAATATTACTTTTACTTACTGCGTAAACGGTTTAGATGGGTAGCCAGTTGACGGGAGCGAAGCCGCGTGGGACAGCTAGTTCATTATAAGCTTCCAAAGTTATGCTGTTTTGCGCATTTTACCTGAACTTTGACCATTCATAATGTACTCATAAATTGTAAAAGTAAAGAAAACATCTTGATAGAAACCTTGCACAATGGAGATTCTAAATGACAAATATTTATTTTACAAACTTGTAAGTAACAAGTTTTATGAAATTTTCGTGTTCTCGCTCACATTACTTGTTCATTTGCGCTGGATGAAACAACAAGCTTTTCGACCATGTTCGCGTTTACGTTATACGGACCGGTAAGGGCCCTCTTAACAATCCATTGCTGTATCAACTTTGTCCATTTTACATCAAAACAACAGGAATAGGAACAGCTATTGGAAAAAAAAACATAACATAATGCCACACGCCTATAATCTCCGAATCATTTAGCATAAGTGTACCTTATAATACACCACATTGTGTCCGTTAACTCATATCGCGATCTAGGAATCGAATCCAGCCATGCTATTCTCTAAGAGACAATTTCTTGGCTGTGCTCATCGACGAGCTCGTCAGTGAGACAGCTTAGAAATCGACCGATCGTGCAGCGCTGATTTAAACGGTATTCTCTAACGCAGTTATGGTCGTCGACGAACTGTAGGCTGACATCTCCCGTCACATTTTCGTAAACGAATTAGAGCTTGAAACAAAATCTTTAAATTATAATCGATAAATGTCGACTGAGAGTTTTATGTTCCTAAAATGTATAATACAGGTCTACTTTTATGTATTTTAAGTAAAAGAGTGAAAGTACAAACGATTCCATAGTTATAAGAGTTTAAATAATGCATTTTTATTAATACATCTTAAGGCTGAATGACAATTCCATTGCCTATTTCGTAAGTAAAAGCAACGCTCTGTGAGCTGTGACGCTGTCACCATACTCAAAATCGCAACCGACTATATTTTTATTTGATAATTTTTGTTTATATTTAAAACTATTTTCAAGTTTGAAATTTATTATACAGTGACAATGTGACAATATTATTGTTGTCCAAGAAATATATATGTTTATCTTTAGATAAAATATAACAGTACTGCGTTGAAATACATTTACAGGATGTAAAATCAGGGCCATCTTGACGTATGGACAAAATAAAATGGAAATCCAGCCGAACACAAAACAAGTGGGGAGGTTTTTAGAAACGTCTTACTAGGTATGTTATTTTTTTATATTTCACTAACTTGTTTATATTTCGTATTACTATTTGACGACCTGTAGTTCCTCATAGGAGAGTTGCCTCAATTGCCTCTACATGTAAGTTTAGCTTAATTGTTGGTTCAGTGTAAGAATTGCTCTAGATAATTAAATAGTGTTCTCACTGTTAATTCCCAGGCTGGAACAAGTTGTTGGGGTTTTTAACAGTAGCCAAAACCATATCAATTAACCTGCAATACTAAAATGTGTAACCTATAATATATATTCCTTCAGAAAGAGAGAGCTGAATTGATGTTGTTATACATTACATTATTATTACGTTTAGTATCCTGCATATCTTTTTACCTCTAAATAGTAATTTGTTTCATGTTTATGTTCACAGCTCCTTGTAGGCGTCGTTTGCTAACGGTACGAGGATAACTAATCCAACGCTCATTTCACAAACACCATTCACAAATGGAGATTAACTAAATGTTTTTTCGCTATTGAAGAGAGGCGCTTGGAAAACCAGCGACTCCTTATTGCCAACCAGTGGACGATGTTGGATATGTATCAGGAAATAAGAGAGTCTTGGTCAAGAGAGACCTAAGCACTGCACTAAGTTGAATACATGGAACATGATTTTAATATTTATTTTTTATACACACAGATATTATGTTTAGTTTATGAGAGATGTTAAGAAATTGTAATACAAATTTAAGTGAAAGTACTGAAAGATTATCACTACTATTGACATAAGTTACTTAAATTATACTAACTTAGTGATAAAAGATTCTAAAAAAAATACTTGAGATTAGAAACTAAAAGGGTATTTATTATAGAATAAAATTTTATTACTGGAAAATATTTCAATAAATAAATCTTGAGTTTTGTCATTTTAAGTTTTTTATATTACTCAAAATATATATTACTAGCTTTTACCCGCGGCTTCGCTCGCAGTGAAGCCATTTTTTTTTTTTTTTTTTATAAAAAGTATCCTATGTTACTTCTAATACCTCAAAGAATATATGTACAAAGTTTCATGATGATCGGTTCAGTAGTTTTTGCGTGAAAGCGTAACAAACAAACTTACATTCACATTTATAATATTAGTAAGGATGTATAATTATTTTCCATACTAAATTTATTATTCCGTTTTGCAGTCTTAATGCACATGTTTGCTTGTACAAATAAGAATTAGGCCAATTAAGATTCAGCATGTAGCTGGAAGGCAGGTTATGAAGGTTGCGGGGTTCCGCTGGATGCGAGAACAGGTCAATGTGGTGACGCTTGGGGGAGGCCTGTGTCCAGCAGAGGACGTCTTTGGGCTAATATGATGATGAAGCCGGACCAATAAAAATGATTCACATCGCAATAAATCTTACTTAATATTGAATGTCCTCAAATATATTTATGACTCATAATTTTAATAATAAAAGCTACTAATTAACCTGTGAAATCCAAACTAATATAATAAATGCGTAAGTAACTCTGTCTGTTACCTTTTCATGCTTAAACCGGTGAACCGATTTAGATGAAATTTGATGTGGAAACAGTTTCGAGACCGTAGATCCTATTTACTTCATAGGATAATTTTTATCATGGAAATCTTTCGGTGGGGTGGAAGTTTGAATGGTGAAATAATAGTTTCTCTAATAAGGCGGCCCATATACCTTCAATATTATTGCCTGATATAAAAAAATGGCTAGTCGAAGTACTAATGCTACACAGACGTAGTTGTGGGCAACAGTTAGTTACATAATATATAAGTTTACATTCATATGAAACATAAAATGCCTATACGCTAAGAGCTAAATTGTTTTCCAATATGTTATTTAATCCTGAGAAAGCCTGAAACTATGGATAAAGTCAATATCCCGGGGATATTGTTTTCAACGTTGCTAATCCTCTCGTCTGTTAGAATCATTAATTTTCTTAGCTTCTTCTAATAAAAGTAAATTTAAATAACCGAGCTGCCATTTTTTTAATTAATCGAAATAATTTATTTTATAACGAGCCCCTGCCAGCGGCTTCGTCTTATCCCAAGGGTGCATTATGTCGGGATGAAAAGTAGGCTATATGCTATTCCAGACTATAATCTCTATGCAAAATTGCATCCAGATCCGCCCGGGGCTGATTGAGTAACAAACATACATCCACACACACATCTATTATATCGAAACTTTCACATAAACTTTTACAATATGAGTAAGATTAAAATCCAAGAAGAATTACGCGCAAAAATAGTGGCTTTTGGATTTGACACATAAAAACGAGGCTGTAAGTCAGGCTGCGAGCGTCTTCGACACTGTTTTTTCTTACGGAATACCAAAATGTATGAAGAACTGTCAACTTGCTCGACATTGAGTAGTTCAAACTCACGGCCGTCACAGCTTCGAGCGCTAGTGTCGCTATTCGCGGCTTAGCGAATACCAAACTGTAGATTCGTCGCTGACACAGCACTGCGCTCAAGGCTGTTTCCTTAGAGAATAGCACCCCTGGGTATTTAGGTCGCTCCTGTTTGAGAAAAAGTTACACTTTAGACCATCAATATCAGGTTAGTTTAGAGTTAGTAGAAGAACAAGATCCATACGAAATAAATGATGTTAAAAATCTATGTCACACACGATTTAAAAGATGATTCTCAAAAACCGGTCAAGTGCATGTCGGGCTTCGCACATTTAGGATTCCGTACCAACTGTAGAATATATTGGTATTTTTTAGCAAAATATACGTAATAATAAATATTATCACCAAATTTCAAGTTCGTAGGTCAATGGGAAGGTGGTGACAACAATAGGGTTTGAACCCTCCTAAGAGTTAAAACCAAATTGCTGTCACTCCTATTTCTTCCCCTTTCGTCTTGTACCTTAGTACGGAACGCTTAAAAGGAAATTTCGGCTATAAACTATTCCGAAATCATGGACCTAACTCAACAGTAAAATTTCAAGTCAAACTGGTAAAAGATGTAAACAATAAATCTGTCATTTCACACCATTAATCTTAAGACTCGCATCCAATATTAAAACATTCTGTGCAGCAACGAATTTTTCAAAATAAAATAAATACCATTCTAAATATCACATTTACATAATTAACCTCGACTGTCTCGTTAGTCTAGCGGCCGAAAACGCTACTGCAGCTCGCAGCTCAGCATAGAAGAAGAAGAAAGAAAAAGTGTTTAATTGTCACAAAACGACATACAATATTAGAACATGCTTCTGCTGAACCCTTAACAATAGTATTTGTAGTACTTTAATTAAGTTAGTAAAGACGAGAAATAAATAAAACAATAATAACATTACTACCTACATTTTGTTTATAACAGAAAACAAATAGGGTGAAAAAGATGCCAGGCAGATGCATGTCGTGATAGTGGCAAGAAGGCTTCCACTCAGCATAATGCTGTGCAGTGGGGCATGCGATCCTGGGTTCGATGCCCGGGTCGGGCAGAGGTGTTATTGGGTTTTCCATCTGGATTTTCTCAGTAGCAGACTGGAGTCTCACTTAATGGCAACAGTCTCACTTAATGGATTCAAACACAGTTGGCGATATGCGGGTGCGCCTCTGAAGAACCCTTCGAGAAGTACAGGCGTCACACTTATATTTATATTCACTAATATTATAAAGGCGAAAGTATGTGAGTGAGTGTATGTGTTTGTTTTAATGTTTGTTACTTCTGCCTGCTCAAACGGCTGGACGGATCTAGATGAAATTTGCCATACAGATAAGTATGTTTTATATCCCGGGAATATGTTCCCCCGGGACAATTTTCGACAATCACGCGGGCGAAGCCGCTGGCTGAAGCTAGTGTTACATAATGTTACTGTGCAATATATAGCGACATTATGTATTAACTGGGGTAAGCGATATGTTAAATTGCACCAGTAACACAGATGCTGTAATGTTAGCATTTACATAGATGTCGGAATGTGGAATATTCATTGATTTTGTTTATTATTCTGACCCCGCCATGACCTGATGTGGGTTTGCCACATACTCACTAAACAATATGATTTTAAAAGGCGTTGTTACATAGGTAATCGCGACAGTTAGGTAAAATTTTATTTATTTGTAACTTAATTATGTTGATTGACCATCATTTCGAACAAATATTTTAAGGCCGCTGAATTTCGTCCGATCCGGTCGAAACAGGAATTTCATTATTACTCGTATTAATATTTTTGAGTGGCGATTCGGACGAATCCTTTTTTAGAGGTAAAGTAACGCCAGAAATATAATTAAAATTACCACATTTCTAGCATCATCTCACAAAATTTCGCTGGTAACATTGTGTTGAACTTTTAGTATTTCATATGATCTTTTACGCTAAGAACTAATCTTCAGATCATAGAAAAACACATGAGACTTAAAGATTTCTAGTTGGTATAGGAATATATATATACATTTAATGAAAATAGTTGATTGTTTTGATCGTATTGAACAGACTGATTGTTTTAAATATTATACAGGGCTTCAGGTTAAGTCGAACTAGATCCTTTAAGAAGTTGTAGTTTCAATCATTACTGACTGATTTGACTATGAAACACCGTACCCCAAACTTAACCGTTTTTAAGATATTGGACAATGTAGTTTTCCCTGGCTTTTACTTAAATAATATAACCCTACCTTAGATTTTTCATTCTGACTGTACAAAGTTTGCTTAAAAAAAGTATAGTCCTAAACACAACTCAAAAATATTAATAATAATGAGATTCCTGTTTCGACCTGATTGGACGAAACTCAGCGGCCGAAACGCCTACTAAGCCATATTTTACATTGTTAATAGAAGTTAATTGTTTATTACCCTATGATTTACTTAATATAACTTTCCCGTTTTCAAATAACAAGGTTTTATGTGTTAGTATGACAGTAGAAAAATTAATACAGGCAAACACTTTCTTTCTTTATTTAGTTTCGATACATTATGTAATGAAGTTCACAGGAAAAGTATACTGGTTCCATAAATATTCTAAAAGTTTAATAGTTTGTGATATATTGACTTTCACGCACCATTCGTTGCCCTTAGATTAAGTAACAAAGTTAAAAACTTGTTTGGAAAACCAGCTTGCGTTATTTACATGTTAAAATATTTCGAAATTCTTTTATAACCAAGCTTCTGCCAGCGGCTTCGCCCGCGTGAAAATGGTTTTCTTATCCCAAGGGAACATCATATCGGGATGAACCGATACCGTTGTAGCGTGATTGAGTAACAAACTTACATCCATCCAAACATCGCATTTTACAAGCTTTTTATTTACTTACAATGTATGAATGTTTGTGTGTTCGGTTCAAATCTTGCAACTGAACTTTAATCTAGTTATCCTCAACCGATTAAGATGAAATTTTGCATGCACGTTTGGTTTGAATGACAAGGCGCGGTAAGCTACAAAGCATGTTTTTTTTTTTTTTTTTTGGAAAAAATTATTTAATATTAAGTAAGATAACTTTTCCATCTGAGGAAACATAATGTATAAGGTGTTATTGGAAAAATTAACACCTGAAAAAGGGTCCCCTATAGTACTCATCATTATAAAAAACTTTTACCACGAGGCCAACAGTGAAACCGCGAGAAAAAGGTTCCGCTGTTCCCTATATTTTATTTTATTTGTTTTGGACAAATAACACTTACAATAATTAAAAGTTAAAAAACCGACTGCTCAAGAAGCGAACTAAAAAGACGTAATCATGAAAAAAAACATGCTGTGCAGTCGGAGGATACATATTTTTTTTTTATTCATAACTTTTTAGTCAACATTATTTTTTTCGAATCAGGTACATTTAAACATATAAGTGTTTCATAAATTAGGCGCCCCAAAATCCGCCATTTTTCTTGTTTTTAATACGAATCGATTGAAATAAGAATCATCAAAATAGGCCAACGCGTTTGGTCTCCAGAACGCCACATCGGAACAAACATACATAATACGTAGATTGATAAACACATTACCCTCCTTCGGCAGTCTAACCGCTTGCCAGGAAGTGCGAAATCAATTACTAGTGGCCTGATACACATATGAAAGCAAGGTAATTAAAGCTTATAAAACATAATAAAATAAATATAATATATTGTAGAGTGACACGAACATAAATTAATGAATTTATGTATCGGATTTATTCTGTCTTTATTTTTTAAGAAGCTGGTCACACCCTTGGTAAAATTTTTTAGCCAAAATGCGTTACTCGTCTTTTTGGTAATCCTTAATCAAGAATATCGTTTATCGTTACTGTGCTTGCGGTGCAGCACAAACGGTGAAAGAAAACATCGTGCGGAAACCGGCATGTCCTAGAACCAAAAATTCGAAGACATGTGACTTCTACCAATCCGCACTAGGCCCGCGTGGTGAAATATAAACCATTACCTCTCACAGAGAGGAGGCCTGTGTCCCAGCAGTGGGAACATTAAAAGACTTATGATAATGATGACTGTGCTTGCACTTTCGTCTCGCCAATAATAACAGCTCTTACAAGCAAAGTAAATACGTTACCCTCGCCTCGCCAATTAGGCTAACGCATGCGTTTCTAACTGGACATTATATGTGACAGCTATTTCATTATGTTATATAGAACCAACTTCTAGCTTATGAATTAAAGACTCTACATGTGCAATGTCCATTACCAGTTGTTCTTTTGCCACCATTATCAATATCTCAGCCGAAAATCAATCAATCATTTATTTTGTACAACTTAGGTATGGTTACAGATAGTGTAATGTTAAAATAATATATATGTGCACTATGTTTTGCCAATATCTGGCGTACAAAATTAACATCAACGAGCAATTGCAGTAAAGGTGGCATTTCAGTAGAAAATAAATAAACAGGTCATTAGGAATGTGTAAGGAAGTAAATGGCTATAGTGATGTTGTCGATCTTCACTTGGATTCTTTGGCTAGACTTAAATCTATCCTCATGAGTTTTTCGAGTAGCCCTTAAATTTGTTATTGTAATTTTTACCAAATGCATGTATTTTCTTTTATCAATCTTCACAAGTTCATTGTTGTGTAAATTTTAACAAATTTTTATAAATTTTTGTCAATGTTATTCAATTTTATTTATAATTTTAAATTAGTATATTTCATTGACTTTATAAATTTTATTAATTGAATCAATTGTATATTTTTTACCAATTTTTATTTTTACTAATTTTATTAATTGTATATTTTTTGCCAATTTTATTAATATTATCGATTTCATGTACTCACTCACTTGTATTAATAATTAGCGCTTGTTACTTTGTAAGTTAGCTTTTAGATTCTTCAAAATTGTGAATGTGGTGTTTGCCTTTAAGTATTTGTTGCACTTTAAGATTTGTTTAAGCATATATTTTTTGTTGTAATTAAGTGTAAACAATTGTTGGTGAATCTAATCAAATAAATAAAAATAAATTAAAATTTTAGATAAATAACACATTCATACTAATTCAATTAATAAAATCATAAGTGTTTAATTGGCAAGTCGGAATCGTTATGCCTCTGTTTATCAGTAATAAACTCAGTGATGGATCAGTAACATCTATCTACAAGGAATTTAAACAAAACCTCATATAGGATACCAGACACTCTTCATTTCTAATAGCTGCTGGTATACTGTTATATATTTTTGGGCCATACCTAGCTCACTTTTGCCGAAAAAATTGTAACTCGTGCTTTTCCTTTCATCATCATAGTTTTCTGCTGGACATCGTCTCTCCGGACCTCTGCCGGTTCTAAACTAATTTAAGAGAATTCTTATGACCTTCATCAGGTTAAATGTGGAAGATATTCCTGTGTAGTGTTGATATACTTGTACTTGTTACAAGAATTCAGAAGCCAAAACATCTGATACCAATCTTTTCAATGGTATCACGAGGTCCCGACGCTAAGAAAGAAAATTTGGTTCAAATACACGGTAGTTCACTAGACGAAGCGATATGCATCGATTTGTTATTCTTGAATGTGTGAAAATATGAAAATGTGAAAATTTGAATGTGTGAAAATTTAAAAATGTGAAAATTGATCATAAAAAAAATAATATTCTTGTTTAACCAACTCTCCTAAACACTAAATTTTGGAATATTGGACTCTTAATTCACATTTCATAGGTTATTTGAACAGATCATTTAAAATGTATTCCAATAGATGGCGCGGTTTTAAGTTTCTGAGGCATTCCACGCGATTTTTATATTGATATTGAATTTACAATGAAACTGAAAAACGTGCAAAAAATAATCTAAAACAAATCGTCACTGTATTTAAAGAAAAAACATATTCATGAACCGAGAAAACCCTTTTACTTGCAAGTCGCTGCTAAAACCATCCAACCATATCGACGATGATCAAACCGAACGCGATCGATGTACTTATAAAAATAATCTAAGTTAATCAGACGTAAAACGCCAGCTACATTAACACGATTTCTTTGTATGGGATGAGGCTGTATGCATTTTTAAATATTTTTATAAAATAAATTTAAAAAAGACCCACCATTATCGGGAACAGAGTTCAAGCTACCGGTGGTCAGGGCTCCAGAGAGAGGAACTTCCTAACAATACGAGCCGTGTCCAGCAGCACTGCTTTCTGGATCAGGCCCTAAGGTGTTGGTCGAGACTCATGGCAATTAAGACATTGGCTGAAACGATTATCGGTACAATGATCGCTGTGTCCACATCCCAAATGTCGACAACCTCGCGAGCCAAGTCAAGATACTTGATTTTATTATCTTTCTTTCTTGTATTATATTATTATCTGTGCCAACGGGTAACGTGTTAGCCAGTTACTAGGCTGTGGAGGTAAGATAGACAGTCGCTCCTTGTAAAATACTTGTACTCAGTGGCATTGGGTTAGACTTAACCGTTTCTTCGTAGAACTCCATCATACACAACCACGTTAAAAGATATAAAATTAATAGGGACTTCGAACTATCGTTTCCATCGTATAACTAAGTTTGAACACACCGCTGTCTTTAACAACTCATTCAAAATCACATTACCCGCTCGTAAAGCCATTGGATGTGTATAAAGCAAATAGCTTACAAATTAAGAGATAAAATAATTACACAAATGTTTACAACAATGTCATACTTATTTAAACAATATCTTGTGCATCGTATAATTATTTTATTTATTGTACTTGCGACCCGCCCCGGATTCGCACGGAACAAATAAAACCTGTACACCTACCTCTCCATTAGTATATCAAAATCCGTTGCGTGGTTGAGAAGAAGTTAGCAACAGACGAGATGACATTGACAGACGCGGACGTCTTTGTTTTATAGTATAATTTAAAAGAAACTTCAAGTTAATGTGGTTCGAGTTCTTATCGCAACTTTACGTCAAAATCACCCGACATAAGAAATCGAAGATGAATTAAGGAATATGCCGTAAATACGAGGTTCGTTTCATCGATAACGGTGCCCAAGAATGTATTCTTGCGGTCTTGGACTTGTTATCTTATATACGTCACACTTGATGGCTGGTCTTGAGTATCTGTGATAAAAAGTGGCAGAACAACTTTGATTGGACAGACTTTCAGGGGTGAAATTCATCAGTATTAACAACTTTTCAATGGGACTCATTCTTAAATATCCACAAATATACTATTTTTTAAACATTTAAGATTTTAGAACTTTCCTTAAAGTTTAGTACTGGATACTGAGATACTGGTCGAGTCTAGGCTCCAGAGTCTTGAACATCGGCGCCAAGTTGCCAGTCTCGGTTTTTTATCGGTTACATTTCGAGGAGTGTGCGTTGGAATTGCATGAACTAATTCCTCCTAGCCCGTTCCATCATCGGACTACAAGACGTACGGCGATGCGTCATCTGTAGGTACATGGTGGACATCCCACCCATACGCACCAAACGTTTTGGGAATACTTTTACTATGAGTACAGCTAAGGAGTGGAATTCCCTGCCAGAGTCTGTATTTCCTGTTAGCTACAACCTGGGAGTCATTAAGTCAAGAGTATATATAATAGGTTTCTTCTAGGTAAGCGTGCTACATGTTCGACCATATCATCGCTTACCATTAGGTGAGATAGTGGTCAAGCGCGAGCCTATAAATAATGAAAAAAAAAATAGTAGTGAAAATAATAGCAAATATTTTGGACGATTAAGCTTTTTTAATATCATCATCACACATTTTAGAAATTTACTTCATATTTTACCAGTTTGCCCTTCTCGTAAATACATTGATATTTACGATCGGCGTTAAAATCGTCTTCTTCCTGACTTCACTGTTAGCCATCATCTCAATAGCCATATATCATCCTCCACACAGTCCATTCACCGCTTTTTACGGTCTTCTCCATATCCTTGATATTCGTTTACTAATGATAAGCATCAAATATATTGACATCATTTACATTGGCATAACGAAATTCAGCAATATAATCAATAGGCATAAATGATTTGAGAGAAATTCAGAATTATTGCTATAGATGCTATTGGCATAATAATAATGAAGTATAATGATGTTTATACATAATGTTCTTTAGAATAAAAATATTCGCGGCTCAAGGGTCGCTCGGGGCCCACACCCGCCGCACCTTAACCTAATCCATAGACGATTGGCGTATGTGGGGTCCACTCTATCTTATGGGATACTATATCGGGGATACTCAACGAAGTTCTAAGCACTTACTTTATGTTAACATCTTCAAAATTCTATTCTACTCTTCACTTAGTTCGCAATAAAGAATTTGAATTTGAATAAATATGATGCCTTAAAAATTATGTAACTCCAAATTATGCCAAAACAAATTAGACCAAAAAACAGTTATGCAAACTGTTGCATTATGCCAAAGTATTATTATGTAGCAGTATTATTATGTTAACAAAGTTATGCGAAAACGTTATGCCAAAGAATATAAGGCCTACAAAATTTATGCCTAAAGGGGGATTCTCCTTCATATTTGACATCAGGCACTAGCCCGTGATTCATTTTCATTTATTTATGTAAGTATGTCTTCTGTGTACTGTATACTTGGAAAGAAATTAGAAATCGAGACAATGACAGTTCAAAAGCTACTTGTTTTTGTAAACGTTTTGCATTTTGAAGTACCCATTGAACGGATTTGATTAGTAAAACGTGACTATCAGATTGTACTTAAGTTTGTATTCTTTGATTTTGCTAACGGGTTCCATTGCATTTCTTTGTTCAATTATAATTTAGAACTACTGTATAATGTATAACCAGCTTTGCTGCGAAAACATCATCTTCATCTAAACTTACAAACTAATATTTAAAAGAAGAAAAAAAAAATTCTATTCCAATCCTGAACCGATTATGAAATTTCTTTCACTGAGAGAAATCTACTATTTCTCTGAATGTCATGGGATTTTAATCCTGAAAAAATGCACAAATCGTTTGGGAGGAGCCATGTCATCATCATCATTTCAGCCGAAAGACGTCCACTGCTGGACATAGGCCTCCCCCAGGCGTCGCCACATTGACCGATCCCGTGCGTCTCGCATCCAGCGCCTTCCCGCAACCTTAACCAGGTCATCGGTCCACCTAGTGGGAGGCCATGTCATCGAAACCGCCGAAAAGAGCAACTATAAATTATATTTATTTACGCGTAGCATAAATTCGCGTAAATCATGTGACCACACTGTTTTATTATAATACCGTCGACTAATCGAAACTTTATCTTGTTCATTATCACATCAATCCGATAAATCACACTTTAAAAGCAATAAACAGCTTTATAACTATGGAATTAACATTCGCCTACAATTCAACAAATTCTTAGAAGTGCCATCTTAATTCACTTTGATTACTTAGACCACATACTGGATACCACAGCCTAGGTGTATGAGAACCCACTGCAAAAATCTGCTGGTATATTGTTTTTTTAATAAAACTTGAATTTTATGAAACTTGACAGTAGAATAGATTACTGCAGGGTTGCCTGGCCGCATCTAGCCGCAACATTTTTTTCTTATATTTTTTTAAGTTTGTTTTAAGCTATGTATTTCTCCTGTATCGTGAGTGCGTATGCAATGTATGTGTAATGTATTTTCTACACCACTTTCTTTCAAATGACGTTGTTTTCATTTGAATACTTTGTAATATTTGGGGTTAATCAAACGTAAATCTAAATTTATTAATGTAATTGCGGCTAATATTTCCAGGCAACCCTGAATCAATCTATTCTACTATAAATTATCATTCATGAAAATTAAGTATAATCAAAAACAAAATTGCCTGCAGATTTTTGCAGTGGGATCTTAAGCTATTATTCCACAGCCTAGATAGAACCAGTATGATAGCACATAAACCCACTGCCCAGCTTACTGTATACTGTGGCGTTGCATTTGTGATAACGGTTCAAGGGAGGATTGTAGGTTAGAAGCTCCTACTTATAAATGACGTTATGAGCTTAAAGATTTGCTCGCTGGTCTAAATGCCAGCCTAGAGTGGGTCTTAGATTATATCGCTCTAGAAACGATTGTTTTTAATAAGAGTAGGCTTATTTGAGTTGACGCTACGGTAAAGGTCTAGTGATAAATAGAGGATCGACCGCTGAGAGATAAAATCAGCAATGCAAAAATTATATATAAAAAATAATGCTTAAAGATCTCAAGAAATTTTCTGTCTGGAGAGCCACGAAAGTTAACATTCTATTAGCGATTACTATTTTCAGAAAGTTTAATATGCATGGGATTGCGATGATGCTACCGAAATATTACAAGGTCAATGTTAAACAATTTGTACCTTTGACAATTGTTATTGCTGATAGACAATTTGTCTAAGAATTTGTTGAATGTGGAGTCTCATAAAATTTCACAGCTTGCAGTGAAAGTAATGACCAAAAATAAGTACAAAACCGTTGTAACTTACTTAATATAGAAATTGATCTAAAAGGAAAAGCTTATTAAATGAGAACTTAAGCATAGCAAGCTTACAGCACAAAAATAAAAAGTCACTTAGAGACGATGAACGCAGTAATCACAATTAATAATACCAAATTCAACAACCATGTCCTCAAGTTCAAGACTCCGATTTATCACATTTTTAGAATAAAGTTATCAACGTGAATACTAAGTCTATCTTATGCATTATGCAAATCATATTTAATAGAGTAGTCGACGGCGTTAACAGCTGCAATCATATTATTAATTTCATGGCTCGTATTGCCGTCGTCTTTAACTATATTGGTTATATAACATTCTTGTTTTCCTTTAAACGTCTGTGGAGATTTAAATTGACAAAATCTATTGAGTCTTTTCTCAACAATGTTGGGGTCTGCTTCCAGTGAAACCTGATGCAGATAGAGCCAGTATTTTACATGGAGCGTCGGTATATCTGACCTTACCTTCATAATCCCTTATTCCTTGGTAAGACTGGGACTGACGGATATTTGGGCTCCGCTTTCCGATGCATGGAGTGGTCTCAGTATGCAATAGATGGTCACCTATCCACGGACCGACTATCATCATCATCATATCAGCCGAAAGACGTCCACTGCAGGACATAGCTTTATACACTTTTACCGGTTCCGTGCGTCTCGCAACCAGCGGATCTTCGCAACCTTCACCAGGTCATCGGTCCACCTGGTGGAAGGTTTTCCAATGCAACGTCTGCCGGTTCGCGGTCGCCACTCCAGAACCTTTCTAACCCATCGGCCATCCGTTCTGCGAGCAATGTGCACTGCCACTTAAGTTTAGCAAAGAATGTTTGTAGTCTGCATTGAAATAACCTAAATGACGTTGGTTTGAATTTTATTTAACTTCGCGTTGCAAACAGACCTCGCGTCATCCTTCGCTTGCACTATTATTGTTACTGTTTTTATTGCTTTCTTCTAGATCTAGAATAAAATTACCTTTCTTCTTGTTTAAGTCTGTCTTCTCGTCCTTCTGTATAATATTAAAAACAATAAAACCATAGTCATGTATTTTCTTTCTCATCTCTACTATGATTTTCTACGCTAACAACCAAAGTAATAAAAAAACAAACAACACAATTCTTGTATATAAAAGCCTAAGGCCAGCAACATTGGATATATTCATAAAACCGGTAAAACACCATTGGATGTTACAACTATAGAAACCAGTATACTATTCAAATTTACCGATTTACGCATAACCTTTACATACACACTATTCATAATACAGTTTCGATTTCGTTGATCATAATGTTATTAGAAAATGTTTTAATATATATTTGCTTATATATTATCTAAGTTATTTCACTTTTTATTTCAACATTTGTAGTGAAAGTTAGTTAGCAATGAAGACGAAATTTAATGTGTTGTAAATTAATTCAATGTTTTACGATGCTTTGTGATGGACGGTTTCTGTTATTAAAGTTATTTGAGAGAGAATTAAAAAAGCATATTGTGAGGTAAATAATAATTTTGTGAGGCAGTGACGGAGAAAGAATGAAATGGCATTAACGTCAGCCTACGATGTGCTGTAAGATGCTTTCTTATTATGAATTTATATGAAGACAGAACAGGCTAAATAGAGGATGATTATGAAGAGATAAAGAAACATTATTGATTTATTAATTCGTGCAAACAATATATTCTTGCGACAGACAACGACGACCATTAATCAAAAAGCCCTTGTGGCTTTAATTTTTGAGCAATATGATTTCTTATAGGTTTGAAATAGGTCATACTATGAAACGTTTTTCTTTCCACATGATCATTAAACCAAATTAAAAGACAAGTGTCTTTATCCCCATATGGACAGACATTATTGACATATAACTTTAAACAACAATGTAGATCATTATCTTGCAATAAGTTTTGGTTTGAAAAATATATATTATATCACATAGTGCGTTTAGCTTTCATCAAACCTCTAACAGGTTCCATAAATTAACACTGTATATATAATGCAGTATACTGAAGCTGCTTTCCCATTTATTTTTTTCATCATCAAGTAACTTAGGAAAACGTAATATTCACTGTCATTCTCGATATATAAATTAATAAATTTTTTTTAATAAATTCAACATCAATACATTTTCTGATATTATGGTGATTACATTCAGACAAATTACCTTCGATTCAGATTGTGTATCAATAAACTATTTATCTTTAGTACAAATAAATACTATATATAGTTATATATAGATTGGTCGTTAATTTAAAATATAAATGAGTTTGAAAGTCAGGTAGATAGATCAAAATAGTTTATGATGATGAAGTATCGTTGACTTCTGATATGAGAATGGCTAAGTCGATTAGGTTGGGTTCAATTACAATTATGATAAATCTATGTTAATGATCTCTTATACCCAACCTGAATACAGATTGTTTAATGTCTTTTGACATAGACCTCCTCTAATTCCCTCCACTTGTTTCGGTCCTTTGTTGTTTTTCTCCACTCCTTTGGTAGATCGTCCTCCCATCTCTTTATCTGTCTTCCTCTTTGTCTCTTTCCATTTCATGGGTACCATTCTGTAACTTTTTTAATGACTCAGGGTTAAATTGGAAATCAAATATTTCACAATTTACAACTGACGTACGTTTGACATCTTCAATTTCTAATTTTCTCCTTAAAGGTGACAGAAAAAGTCTTAATACGAGAAAGGATTCCTTTCAGACTCAAGTAGATGTACTAGCTACTTACGTTCATTAAAAATATAGTGCGATTTATTAAGATATATATATATATATATATTATCTGATAATATAATGGTACATCCTACAAACATAAAAATGTGAAAGTCTATAAATTTTGATGAATCAATCGTGAGTCAACGGCAAAACGGATTTGGATGAAATTAGGTACACGGAGGAAAGGCGTTCCTTGCGAAGTATGTGTGGTGTAACTTTGAATGATAGATTGAGGAATGGTGTAATAAAAAATATAAGGCAGACTTATCTCTTATTGGTGAAATTTTCTTCAGAAAGGTCAGGTGCAGTACTCATAACCGGCGTTCCGTAGTTTTTGCCTACCCCCATGGAAAAAACGCGTGAGTTTATGTATGAATGTAGTAGACCATAGCCTACATCAGGAACTTAGGATACTCGTACTTTTAACCCAGTAAGTAGTACGTTCCCATAAGATAATTTACGATTGCCGAAAGCTAGTCTACATCTACACTATAATATACAATAATCTATATATATATATATAGATTATTGTATATTATTATTGTAAGTTTTGATTGTTTGTGAGTTTGATTGTAATGAATAAACTCAAAAACTACTTAACCGGTTTAAAGGTTGTCTGTAAGAGATTGCCTAGTGCGATAAGACCGCCCATTGTACACTTGTTTTTTTTTAATGTTTGTCCTGTACGTTTTTTGTGGTGTACAATAAAGTATATAATAATAATAATAATAAAATAATGTTCTCGAAAATGGCAATATCACATTGTACTGGGATCGGTCCATCATCACAGACAGGACTATTGTAGCCAATAAGCCTGATATTGTGGTGGTGGACCGAATCGAGAGGCGTGCAATGATTGTTGACATTACCGTCCCGCATGACGGGAACCTCGTGAAAGCCGAGAAAGATAAGCAAATCAAGTATCTTGACTTGGCTCGCGAGATTGTCGACATGTGGGATGTGGACACAGCAATTATTGTACCGATTGTCGTTTCGGCCAATGGTTTAATAGCTCCGAGCCTCGACCAACACCTTAGGAGGCTCTCGTTACGCGGCTGGGTCAAGGGCCTGATCCAGAAAGCAGTACTGCTGGACACGGCTCGTATTGTTAGGAGGTTACTCTCTCTGGAGCCCTGACCGCCGGTAGCTTGGACCCTGTTCCCGATACCGGTGGGCCTCTATTTTTTATATTTTTAAATGTTTTTTTTTTGTTTTTGTATCTTTTATGAAAATATTTAAAAATGTATTAAATAAGAAATAAGTTAAATAAAGGACATAATAATAATAACCGATTTAAAAAATTCTTTCACCTATGAAAAGCTATATTATTCTGGAGTGACATAGGCTATTTTATTATCCCGAAAACGGATCTTGTGGGGCGCACCACGGGAGCGAATCCGCGGGGAAAGCTAGTAATAATATAAAAAACCATTGAAGCAAGGCATATATTCAGCTCACCAAAATTGACTTGTCGACAAGCTACCGTTAAAGCTTATTTGGTAGAAAGTTAATCCAAATAAATGTATGTGAAGAAGTACAGTAAATACTTTCGAAGCTTTAAATTATTGCAACTTATTACTTTGCGGCCGGTAACATTGACATTGGCATTCAGGGTAATTGGTTTACTTAAATAAATATTACACCGATATTGGAGCCGGAGCTAATTGCACATTAAAGATTCTAAAGATAACAAGTGCGTTTAGAACCAATATGTTAGAAATTGACTAATAATTAGAAGATTGTCACTTGTTTTAAGTGACATTCACGAAAGCGTCGTGATTTGGATTAAAATTATACATTAAAAATACTTTTAATGAATAATTTCAATTACTCACCAGAGGAGGGTCCGGTGGACGGTCCAGGAGGTCAACGTGGGTTTTCGGTGGGTTGCAGTCTCAAATAACTGCGCTATCTCCCCGTGTTAGCGCACTATGCATGAGAAAACCAACACGAAAAAAAAGATGGCAGGTGCAAACAGTCAATCGCGCCAACTAAATTATCTTCACACTACCTCATTAGACCAGTCATAAAACGGATTGACACTAGATGAAACAATGTGTCGATGTATTTATTATCACTTTCTTTCACTCGAGATCGTAAAAGAAAACATCAAGAACATATAAGTGATATGAAAGCTTGGTATTGAATGCTTGGTTTTTCTCTGATCGAAAAAAGAGTTTTGGAGCTGATGAACATTTTAAAGTATTTTGTACTAGCTTATCCCAGCGGTTTTGCCCGCGTGAATCATCGTTGTTCTCCAGCGTTAAATCTATTTTTGTACCAAAATTCATCAAAAATATTTATATGTTGCTATGCGGCTCAAACCATCTCAGACACAACAACTTCGATACTCTAACGGCAAAAGGTACGTGCTCACATCCACCGATATACACTTGAAACATAATTTCAAATCGTTCGAAACCAACAACTTTACCCGAAGCTTACCGAAGTATTCCGAATCTCAAGCCGAACAGATTAGTTGCCTTCAACCATTGAGATATAAATAACACTTCGACATATCGTTGAAAGATATTTTCAAATCATTCGGAACCAACGACTTTTGCCGAATTAAGTATTAAAGTTCCGACTTTCGAGCCGAACGAATCAGCTAGCTTTGTTATTGGTCCGTCCCTAAAGTGAGATAGTACTACATACTGACATGGTTTATTAAGTACAAGGTCGTTATTGAGAATGATTCGTCACACATGATGAAGAGCCGAGAGAAAATTGACAATTTCATTTTTGGGTCAATATTGCTGTATTTCTGGCTCTTTTTAAATTGAAATCGACATATATACCTAATAAAATTGGAAAACGACCGGTCTAGTGATTTTCGCATCAGCGAAGTCCCTGGATCTAACCAGAGTTTTAGATAAAAGAAATTATATTTATCACGTGATATAATGTGACGGTCTATCAATTTTCTTTGAGATGATGAAAATTTCACTAAAATACGCAAAATACGAGACATAAGTTTACAAATTAATAACATTATAGACGAATAAAACTAAAAAAAATCGTAAATTTAATTATTAAGAAAATGGTCTTATGTAACATATATTTTTCCCAAAAAATTACGACTAGCCGTTTAGACGTGATTCTCATTTTAAAATCAGCTACTTACGGGGTATCTGTGCCTTAACAAAACTTCAACCACCCAACTCAATGCCAAGGTCTCACTCAAAAAAACTTGTGAAGCGCGCATCAATAGTCACATACATTATGAATAATTATTGAAATATTATCGTAAATTCATGCCATTAATATTTTCAAACATGCAAATTTTGCGCACGCAATTCTGTTAGACCATGTAAACATGAGATATAATATAGAGATACGTTTTACTTAGCTACTCTACGGTATTCATAATTACTGTAATTTAGTGACAATTCGATAGATTATACCTGGCATTTAGACCCGCTTGCACAGAAAATATAATACTAGCATAGCATGGCTAAACATCTATATTATATCTGTTAATCGTTTAAAGTTTAGTAAGTCAGAATGATGATTTGAATACCTATCTTTTTATTTTTTATCATCTATAGGCTCGCGCTTGACCACTATCTCACCTGATGGTAAGCGATGATGTGGTCGACGGTGAAACACGCTTGCCTAGAAGTAACCTATTCACTCTTGACTTAAAGACCCCTAGATTATAGCTATTGGGAAACACAGACTGCGGCAGGGTATTCCACTCCTTAGCTGTACGCAAAACAAAAGTGTCCCCAAAACGTTTTGTGCGTATGGGTGGGATGTCCGATGATGGAACGGGCTGGGCGGAATTAAATCATGCAATTCCATCGCCCACTCTCCGAAATGTAACCGATAAAAACTGACAAGCTGGGAACTCGGCTACGATGTTCAAGGCTCTGGAGCTTTGATTTGACCAGTGCCTCATTGCCGATAAGTCTCTTGGCCCGCTTTTCGATCGACTCTAATGCATCAACCTATCTATGTTAAAGCATATTTAAATTCACTTAGGGACTTGCTGTGTCTCAAGACGAAAGTCTACGACCAGTGTTTGTAATGTACGAGTATGTTGCCTGCGATGGCATACGAAACTGAGACGTGGTCGCTCACAATGGGCCTCTTCAGAGGTTTAAAGCCACCCAAAGGGCAATGGAGACTGCTATGCTTGGAGTTTACATGCGTGATCGCTTCAAGAATAAGGATATCAGTTACTGACGTATGCCGAAGAATTGCCAAACTTAAGATGCATTAGACCATATAATAGAAGGGCCTAAGTTCTTTAATTTAATTTAATTTTGACTAAATCCATTCATATTTTTTCTCTCTCCCTATCCATTTTTTTTTGTTTATAACTCTTTTAATTAAATATATTGAGATGTAGAATTAATATTTATGTAAAAAACTGATCTGTTAACTTAAGCGAAACTTTTCAACCCAATGAAAGCTCGATAGAAATACTTGAGTGTGAAGATTGTCACAAAACCAAAGATTTAAGCTTGTGACTCCTAGAGAAGTAATGAGAGAAATTTAAAATAACATCAGCTCAAAAAAGTCTCCGGGTTAAGACCTCATTACAGGGGAAATTCTAAAACACCCCCCACGCAAAGCCATAGTAAAGCTGACGAAGCTTGTAAATGCTGCATTTATCTTAAAATATGTACCTGAGCCATGGAAGGTCGCTGAAGTCATTATGATTGCGAAGCCTGGGAAACCACCCCATGAAGCATCATCATATAGACCTGTTTCTCTGTTGCCCGTGTTATCAAATATATTTTCCGTCTTAGAGCTGCCGATTATGTATGTTATATATGTACCTTAGTTATTACCGTAGCAAAAAAATTCTAAATCTATGGTTATTACTAAGGTACGAAAGAACAGGCTTTTTATATTATTTAATGAGCGTTTATAGAACTTTCAACATTATTTTACACCATTGTTTCTAAGGTCTGAATCTATAACGATATGGACAGGTTTGATTGCTAATAAACTATCAACAATCTTCATCATCATATCAGACGAAAGACTTCGACTGCTGGATATAGGCCTTCCCCAAGCGTCGCGACATTGACCGGTCCCGTGCGTCCCGCATCCAGCGGACCCCCGCAACTTTCACCAGGTCATTGGTCCACCTGGTGAGAGACCTTCCAACGCAACGTCTTCCGGTTCGCGGTCGCCACTCCAGAACTTTTCTGTCCCATCGGCCATCCGTTCTGCGAGTACATGCCCTGCCCACTGCCACTTAAGTTTGGCAATTCTTCGGGCTAACCTCGAGTTTCCCACCTTAAAATTATCGCAGAATTAATGTGACAAATTGTCAAGCTCGCGTTATCTTCTGTGATTGGATGTTGAAGCTCATGCACGATGTTATATATTTTCTGACATTATCTTGAATAGAAATGACATAAAACTTAATTTAAAGAAGAAGAAACAAATTCTTTATCCAGATCCAAAAAAAAAAGTGTCACATTTCTAATGAATTCGAATGAGGTCCTTATAAGACACTTATAGAAGTCGCAAGCACAAATAGCAATGACCTGGCCATAATGAGGGTATGGTGGCGATCTTTGCAAGGTGGCTGGTAGAAGTTGGATGAGTGTAGCCAAGGATTGGCAAAAGACAGATGTGTTTCTGGTGAGTTGGTTTGTCCTAGCTAAAATACTAGAATGTGGTGAAGGGCAGGCGGTTTAAGAGACTGTCTATTGTAATGATTAAAGTTCAAAAATTACAAATTACATATTAATTTGATTAAATTACTTCAGATTTTAATTGAGTTAAATGGCATATTTATGCCCAGCACTTGACTGCTTTAGTTGACTGACTAATGATTTTATTTTTTAAAACCGTTCCAATTCTGTTCCAGAATACACTTTTCCGGGTGCTGCTCAATAAATATTGAATTTAATTAAACGTAACGGGCTGGAACAGTTTTGTGACGGACAGTACTCATAATGTAACTGGTGTTCAATGGTTCTAGTCTATAATTGTTGTGTATTTGAGTGTGCAACGACAGTTCAAGCATATACTTATGAAGTGTGGTAAGAATGGAAGTTATGACAGCCATGGATGGGTGCTATATACATAACATACTAAAACCAACCTAATCTTAAGAACAAAAGTAACCTAAATGTTGAAAAAATAATTTATTTTGTATATTTAACTCGTTTACTGTACATGCGGTGTTAGCCTATAAGTGATTGTTACACTTGCAAATGTTTGTCTGTCAATCGCAATGTATTATAAATAAAAATCACACTTGTTTTTCACGAAGGGTTGGGCAGAGGCACCCACATTTCGCTACTTAAGTCTAATTACCATGCAATAGGGGCGAACCTGTTGCCATAAACCGGGATCGTGCTGAGCAGTAGCGCTTGCGGTCACTATAACAATGAGGTAGTAGACTTACCCCGAGTTTCCCACCTTAAAATTTTCGCAGAATTAATGCGACAAATTGTCAAGAACGCGTTATCTTCTGTGATTGGCTGTTGAAAATTCATTCAACCAATTACAGCAGATGTCCGAGGTTTGATTCGCGCATCGGGCAAAGTGGTATTGAGATTTTCTATCATTGTAATTTCTCAGTAATATTAGGGACGTATGTGTGAGCCGTTTGAGCGTCAAGAAGTAACAAACATACAAACACACACACACTCACAAACTTTCGCCTTTATAATATTAGTGTGATGTAATTAAAATGCAGTAAGATATTGCTAGCGTTCTAAATTTGATTACTCTTCCAAAAGTATACGTTGCCAGCTTTAAAGAGGTAAGGAGGTCGCCTCTGATTACAGTAAAATCTAGAGTCTAGCTTTGTTCCCGGTTTATGGCAACAGGTTCGCCCCTATTGCATGGTAATTAGACTTAAGTAGCGAAATGTGGGTGCCTCTGCCCAACCCTTCGTGAAAAACAAGTGTGATTTTTATTTATAATACATTGCGATTGACAGACAAACATTTGCAACTGTAACAATCACTTATAGGCTAACACCGCATGTACAGTAAACGAGTTAAATATACAAAATAAATTATTTTTTCAACATTTAGGTTACTTTTGTTCTTAAGATTAGGTTGGGTTTTAGTATGTTATGTATATAGCACCCATCCATGGCTGTCATAACTTCCATTCTTACCACACTTCATAAGTATATGCTTGAACTGTCGTTGCACACTCAAATACACAACAATTATAGACTAGAACCATTGAACACCAGTTACATTATGAGTACTGTCCGTCACAAAACTGTTCCAGCCCGTTACGTTTAATTAAATTCAATATTTATTGAGCAGCACCCGGAAAAGTGTATTCTGGAACAGAATTGGAACGGTTTTAAATAATAAAATCATTAGTCAGTCAACTAAAGCAATCAAGTGCTGGGCATAAATATGCCATTTAACTCAATTAAAATCTGAAGTAATTTAATCAAATTAATATGTAATTTGTAATTTTTGAACTTTAATCATTACAATAGACAGTCTCTTAAACCGCCTGCCCTTCACCACATTCTAGTATTTTAGCTAGGACAAACCAACTCACCAGAAACACATCTGTCTTTTGCCAATCCTTGGCTACACTCATCCAACTTCTACCAGCCACCTTGCAAAGATCGCCACCATACCCCCATTATGGCCAGGTCATTGCTATTTATGCTTGCGACTTCTATAAGTGTCTTATAAGGACCTCATTCCGAATTCATTAGAAATGTGACATTTTTTTTTTTGGATCTGGATAAAGAATTTGTTTCTTCTTCTTTAAATTAAGTTTTATGTCATTTCTATTCAAGGTAATGTCAGAAAATATATAACATCGTAACAGCTTCTTGTGCGATCAACAAAAAATAGACAAATAGGTATAAATTATAGTGGTTTCTATAGAATTATACTGTTTCAAAAACAACGCTAAGAAAGTAATAAAAACATAACAGTAGGTAACAACCAAAAAATTATATCGTGTGAAAATTTTGATGATTAACTAACATAGATCTATGCAACTTGATAAGAAAACATAAAACAAGTATCCGATGAGATTACCGATCGCCATAAAATTACAATCAGCCAAATAAACTTTCATTGGCCTATTTAGGAATATATCCTTAATGCTCACCATCTTTAAAAGCACCTCTTATGCAAAAGGTCATGGTTTTAGACCCAGCGGTTTAGGCTGTTTGATTATCTGTCAGCAGTAAGGAATAATAATTGATTTGTTTACGAGTACATTTCCTCATATTGATGGCTAGGCCATTGTCTCCTCGCCGTGGGTTCCTGAAGATAACAGGCGCCGTTGGAGAGCCTCGACAACCTTGATAGAGGTGGCGAGATGATGTGGACGCGTAGCATTAGTTGATTCGAGACGTCACGGGATGAAAATGTCTGGAAGGACTTCGTAGCCCAGCTGTGGGACAGCAACGGCAAGATTCCCTCCATGAACTTACTCAATAAAATTTTAAAGATACACCAACTTGCAATAACCCGGTCAAAAAACTGCCAACTGAACATCGAACCTTAACCTGCTTAAAACAAAACAAAAGAAGTGCACACAATGCGAGCACCGTAAGCGTTCCGTACTCCACAGTACCTGCGCGTACGCAGCGTATGCACTTCCTACTAGGAACTAATCGCTCGCTCCTAATCCGTTACATGCTAGTGAGTGATGTAGACTAGACTTGTAAGTTTTATAGTAATTTAGTCTAGTCATTAGTGACTGGAATGAGAGTAGTGGATGATGAAAGATAAACTACTTATAAAGGAACATTACCTGTGTCTGTGATCCTGTCCTTGTTTAAGCTGTATTGGTTTCTTGTTTGTTTATTAACATGTATGTATGAATTTATGTATCTATTTTAGTAGTTTGTTTTAAGCACCTAATTGTACTTAGTACCTAATATTTGTAAGTTTTGAAATTGGCACCAAGTGCTACCTCATGTCGTGTCAGGGCTATCTCTGTCCATTCAAGGTTGCCTGGAAGAGATCGCAGAGCGCGATAAGGCCGCCTGTTGTATGTTTGTTTTGATTTTAATGTATCTTTTTGTATTGTCTTATCTTGGTGTAGAATTAAGTATACATAAATAAATAAAGAAAGTAGTCGAGTTTATCATCATTATCATTTCAGCCGAAAGACGTCCACTGCTAGACATAGGCCGCCCCCAAGCGTCGCCACATTGACCAGCCCCATGCGTCCCGAATTATTATTTAGTCGAGTTTATGACGTCTGAAAATTCGACAGACTAGAAGTAGACCAGTATAAACACTCAACACTCCTTTGGCAATCAGCAAAAATGCTGAAATATTTATTTTTCTGACTATAGTTGTGATAGATACTAATTTTCCCAAGATTTTTCTTTTGTATCAGTGATTAGGAGTCTACTTCCTAAGCTCGAAGTCCATAGTTCCGGCCTTCGTTAAGGGCGTTTCCTACTTCGTATCACCTTTAGACAGATGATTCGATCGGGGACTGAACTAGAATGAATGACAACTCAATTTGACAGTTGTACCCACAGATATAAATCTAACTAGATGACGCGGTTGTATGTAAAAAACGGAGTAAAGTTACGATCAATGATCGTAATCTGAGCTTTTCATTTAGCATTATCGGCACCGGAAATCCACCGAAATCTAGAAAAATGCCTTTTGTATGCCATATTGGGCTGTAAAGAATGTATAGAAAAAGTTGGCCGAGGCATTGGAATATTTTGTTTCATTGGTAAGTAAATTTGTTTTTATATTGTGAAAAAGTGGCATGTTCTGCGGGGTGATCACCGGCGTAGTTTTAGTGAGATAATAATTCCACGGTCCCTGATCTTTTCCCCAAAAGTCCAGTCGCCCTTTGAAGGTTTCCCCCCGATAACAGAAAACTTCTCAAAACCTATTTTGGACCCGGAAAAATGCAACTGCAACTAGTTTTTTTCTTTTTTATTGAACAAATATCTTCCTATTATGACTAAAAATAAACCCATATAAATCTCAGAAAGACCTTACAAACCCGCAACAATACTTTAGAAATAAATGAATTCTACAACTGTTCACCAGCATCCTTTACATTCATTAGCCGTTCAAATCCCAAGGCAGATGACAAACGAAGGGTACCCTACTTTCAATTCTGACGACCTTGGATTCAGTGCTTTTAGTTCGATACTAAAATCAGTGTGAGGATTATTATTTGATGAAATTTTTTTGTGTCTTTGTTGAATTTAAAGTTTAATTCATGGCCTAAAATCACGCGTGTATCTTTCGTTTCGGAAATCGGTGTTGAAAAAGATTTTTTGGAATTTCGAAAACCGTTATCACTGATAGAATATTACTTCATCTAGAGCCTAATAACATGTTCGAATCTAAACATCCGTGTGATAACATTTCAAGGTGTGGCATTCATGAATAAAGCACATAAAACCAAAAGTGATAGGCACAAAATCTAGCCAGAAACAATTTACATAATACAATCACGAGACACTTAAATAACTTATAAGACTACCTACGCATTAACTAGAATAAACACTAAGCATTATAGCGCCAATCCTGCATCCATTCACCTATGACATAATATAAGCCCACTGACACTAGCACTGACCTATGAGTATGTCTATCTCCTCTTGTTCAGTCCATCCAAAGGTTGTCTGTAAGAGATTGCCCTATGCGATAAGACGACCCATTGTATATCTTTATGATTTTTTGTCCTGTAAATTTATTTTTTAATTCTTCTTCTTCTTTTCGAATCGATGGGAAACTCTTTATAAATTTTGGGCCCGATTGCGGCGTCAATGGCGAGCCTAAGGTCTTCCAAAGTGCAGGTACGGGCACTTGGGACACTCCAGCATGTGTGCCATATCTTGCAAAGCCATATCTCTCCAGGCACCGCACTCACACTAGGTATCAGACGGCTCTATAAAACTCCATCTTGCCAAATTGTGTTTGCAGCGGCGTACTTGGGTGCGCATACGATTGAGTGCTTTCCATATAGGCCATTGCAGTTCACGTCCAATAATAATATTTTTAATTATTAATATTATTTAAGTAGAGGCGCATTAGTAGTACGCCCATATCCCGCCATTTTTTATTTTTTATTGACGTCTCGCAGTTCAATCAGCGTGATTAGCTATTGCTTATCCTGGCGATACTGTGGAGACCAAACTAGAGCACGCCAGGTACAAAAAGCGACCACGCTGAGGGCTACCCCCTATGGGGTCGAAACTTGGCTCAAGGCGTCGCTGGGGGGACAACTAGGATTACATCATGATTAACTTTTTCTACCAACCGTTCGGAAAATACCTACGTGGAGAAGAACGGACAAGATTCCGCCAGTCATGTTTTAGAAAATACCTATGTGGAGAAGAACGGACAAGATTCCGCCAGTTATGTTTTAGAAAATACCTACGTGGAGAAGAACGGACAAGATTCCGCCAGTTATGTTTTAGAAAATACCTAAGTGGAGAAGAACGGACAAGATTCCGCCAGTTATGTTTTAGAAAATACCTACGTGGAGAAGAACGGACAAGATTCCGCCAGTTATGTTTTAGGTGTATATATTCCCCAATGTTAACCTAGCTGTTACTAAGGAGTATGCTTTAAATTTAACCAGTAAATTTAAGTAGTAACCGTTTTACGGCACTAAAGCGGTTGAAGGCCCTTAAATCCCATATAATAGCGGACGAGCCTGTTGCCATCTACCGGGCTCAAGTCCAGAATCCGGGCGGAGAAATCTCAGATGGAAAAACCCAATAACACATAACCCGACCTTGGAATTTAGCCCAGGACCTCAAGCTCAGCAGTAGCGCTTGCGGCCATTAGATCAACGAAACCCTGTTAAAACTTCTTCTCCAGACGGTCCCTCATTACTGAGGATCGTGGTGACTGAACCCTTTAAGCGGACAATCTGCCTCCATCGACTCCAGTCCAAATTTGCCATCACCACCTGCTGGAATTTGCTTGAGGACGTAGCTTCTTTCAATTTGGTCAAACCATCGTGTTGGCGACCGGCCTCGTGCTCTCTTTCTTTCGGTAATGCCAACAATGACCAGCTTTCAAGGCTGCTATGGGAGATTGCATTATATGGCCAAAGTAGGCTAAAATACGCTATAAGCAAACTGTAGGCAATCGGGTCTTGAAATTGAGTAGTGAAAGGACAGACATATTTGTGCGTTTGGCTGTCCTCCAGCACCACATTTCGAATTCGTCTATCCTTTGTCTTTCTCTTGCTCGTATTGTCCACGTCTCAAACCTGCTATAGAAGAAAATCGGGCAAAGCAGTGCATTGTTAAAACACTAAAATACTACTCGTTTTATCGGCAATTCTAGATCCATTCACCTATGTTTTAAGAAAAATTACGAAATCTTACTTTATTGGGTTGTAAATTTATAATGTAATAAAGAATTCTAGACTTTCTCAAAGCTTTCGTATAGACTACCATAAATAAATTTTATCTAAGTCTAACTAGTTTAATTTACATTTATTCACAGTTAAATAAACATTTGATTGTTTTAATATGCAATGATACCTTAATTGAAATTCAAAGACATCGAAGGTGAGGCAGATACATAAGTAATTATTAGCAAATTCACCAAGAATTTTGTTTGATATCTTTTCCGAAATTTTAAAGTGATGTAGTAGACCGTAATTATACGTTTTTTATTGTTTCAACGATCCTATCGAAAGTAAAAAGTCTGCGTCTATTCATAAATTATCTACAGCAAGTTTTAACTCACGTCTGATTTCTATAACGCATAGAGAAACTGGAAAACAGCAAATAAAAAAAAATAAGCTGTTTTTTTGGCATAACTTTTAACATTACCTTGTCTCTTTTAACTAAGCAATATATACGTGTAGCATGCCATCAAATCATTCTGCATAGTTATTACAAGTCATTTGAACTTTACGCTTATCATCAGGTGCAATTTGACCACTACTGATGGTGTCTATGGATTTTTCTCTCCATTTCCTAGCATTACGCTCGCATTACACGTAATCTGTAACTGGTACACCAACTTGGAGATCCAACGGAAAGTATTAATTTCCGACGCTGTAGAAAGCTAAACCAAGACTTGATCGAACACAGGAATATAGATTATCTGAGATAACACGGCGAACGGATAAATAAACCTCGTCTTATTTATAACAGGAACCGCGCTTAATCGAACCATTCGATATTTGAACGATAAAAATCAGTTGAAACTGTAAAGACGTTGAAAGCAACAAAACTCAAACGATAGTGAAATTACTGGACAAAAAAAGTTCCATAATGATCTATTGTGAACCGAAAAGGCAAGGAGGTTTAAAATCTTGTAAGCATGACCTTAGACCTTCACTTTCGCTGGCACTAAACAAAAAAAAATAACAATAAAACTTCCGCGTCGTCATCGTGAACTTGAAACCAAAATAAAGAAAGGCTGAATGAGCCGAATCCTTTGCCGCACTCGCGCCAAAATTTGAACTGACAATTTAAATGACATGAACAAAATTGGCGCGCTACTGTCATTGTTTGAAGGTGAAATTGCTAAGTCTGGTTTTGACAAAGACAACAATGGTTGCTTTGGTCATTATGCGTACCAGCAAGTTTCGACAACTGTTTTAATGTGCTTAACCCAAAACTTAAGTGTCAGTTAACTGGTAACATTCTTAGGCAACGAGTTAGCTGCTAAAATTTACAAGCTTATGACAAGAGTGGGTCAAATATTTTACAATATTTTGTGTTCAAACAAAAGCGAGCTTAGTCAGTAATCCAGTATGGTACCACAGTAAAAAAAACTAGACACTAACCAATTTTAAAACAAATTTATTTACCAATGAAAGAAAACATTTCCAAAGTTTCGGGCAATTTTTTCTATACATTCTTTACAGCTCAATATGGCATACAAAAGGCATTTTTCTAGATTTCGGTGGATTTCCGGTGCCGGTAATGCTAAATGAAAAGCTCAGATTACGATCATTGATCGTAACTTTACTCCGTTTTTTGACACGTGAAGAACAAACAATCGCGTCATTTAGTTAGATGTATATCATCGTTTCAACGAACATTTGCTGTTTAGGTCACTATAGCCATGCTTACTTCGCCAACATCTAACATCATTCGTAAAAACATCATAATTAAACACTGCAGTATTCCATGAGGTTACGGAAAAGTATTGCGACTTGATTTTAGTCCCCGATTAATTCACAAAGGGAATCTATCCTATCTATGTTGTAGCACAATAAGTCAATGACATATCCGCTGCAGGGTCCACCTCCAAGTCCACCTCTCTGTGATAGGGATCGGGAGGTAAACAATCACTTGGCCCAAGTGCGTATTGAATATTGGTGGATATCATTATAATATCTTCGATTTTTTTTCTAACACATGTCGGTTTCCTCACGATCTTTTCCGTCACCGAGAGCAGTGGTGGCCCAGTGGCCGCGACATATAAGTTGACGGTCGTGGGTTCAAACCATGACAAGCGCTTTACTTCGCGTATATTATTTCATCGCCACTGCTCTCAAAACGGTTAGGGAAAACATCGTGAGGAAACCGACATGTCCTAGAACCAAAAATTCGAATACGTGTGACATTCACCAACCCGCACTGGGCTCGCACTGAGCGTAGTGGATTACGGCCTAGTCCCTCTCAAAGAGAGGCGGCCTGTGTTCCAGCAGTGGCAACATTAAAAAGGCTGATGATTATGATGATGATGCCGATACCAAAGAAGCTTGCAGACAGTGTGAAATCTGGCATTCTAATGACGACTGTATAAGAGATAGGTATATGCAATGTTAATGCATAATTGCATACTGAACGCGATTTAATTTGCAACAGGAATGATTGCAGCCGTTTCCCTTAGTTAAATATTGCAGCTTCCCCGCAGTGTTGAGCATGTTATGTATGTGTATCTTTTCTCATTTCCTCAGTAGCTTGGTTATTGATATGCAAGAGAATTTTTTTTTTTACCCGACTGCCGAAGAAGGGTAATGTGTTTATCAGTCTATGTATGTATTTATGTTTGTTCCTATGTGGCGTTAGAGACCAAACGCGTTGGCCGATTTTGATGATTCTTACGTCAATCGATTCGTCATAACCTTGCCAACTAAAAAGACGTAAACAAGAAAATCATGCTGTTCAGTCGGAGGATACATGCGCCAGCTGGCTGACCAAAACCAGATGTATCCTCCGACTGCACAGGATGATTTTCTTCTTGTTTAATTCTTTATAGTTCGCTTTTTAAGCAGTCGGGTTTTTTATTATTTTTAAATATATTTTTTATGTTAATAGATCGCAAATACACTGGCGGCCCGCCTAATTGTATATGGTCACTGCTGCCAGTAGACATAGCAATACCTTAGAGGCAAACACATAATATTTAACACGAGACAAATTATATACACAAACCTACCTTGTTTTTCGATCTTTATATTAGTGAAAATTGTATCAATATCTGTTCCGTAGTTAGGAAGAAGTAACCGGAGAAACTGACAGAGGTAAACAGCAACTTTGGTAAATATCATTTAAGGAATAGAAAAGCATAAATGTCTTTTTAAATTACACCAGCACGCGGTACCCAGCCTTTTCAGATAAGATGCAGTAACATTGCTTGACAGCAAAAATAGATGTCAGCTATAAGATAATTCATGTTGTGATTAAAAGATTAGCTGGTCAAGTCAAAGTTGGTAGTTAGACTGATGATCCGGGGAAAGCAGACCTTTAAAGTACCTATCGTAGAATTTATGTTCTCACATATTGGTAAAACTGGTCACCTCCTTATGGCAATGAGATGCCTAAACACATACCCACAGTTTGCTAAAGAACTGTTTAAAATCCAAATATGTAGAAAACGACTCAAGTAGACTAGGCTGAGACTCCTACATTATAATGATCACAAAATGCTATACTTTTGAATCCTACTGCCTTCTACTATATAGTTTGTGGCGTTCTAGAGACCAAACGCGTTGGCCGATTTTGATGATTCTTACGTCAATCGATTCGTCTTAATCCTGCAAGTGTCACTGGGATATTGATGAAACTTGATACTAATTAGCTTATACATCAAGATAACAAATAGGCTATAATTTATAGATATATTATTTAGAAGTACTAATTTCCAACAGGGAGAACCGCTAGTGACAGCTAGTATTTATTAAAAGCCCCGTAAAGTCTCATATAAAATACGTTTACATCTCTAAAAGACATCTTCGCAAGTGCAATTTTAAACCGACGATTTCCTTCACAAACAATTTATAAAACTGCTAACAACTTAATAGGATAGAAACGGTAGCTAAATAGGATTTTGACACTAATTATGGCTTCGCAAAATCAATTACGAGACACTCAAGTCAGCCTCACAAAAACTAGTTCGGTCAGAATTTATTTACTTTGCAGATAAAAACGATTTAATTTGTTACTTAGGAGCAAGTGGCGACCACAGGCAGATGCTTGGCATTACTTAGGAACGTAGTACTCATACCCCTTTTAGAATACTCAAGGTATTTGCAACAAGAATCAAAACTGCATTCCTTAACTTACTAGGGAAATAAATAAGCAAGGGATCTAAAGTATCCAGTCTTTTTAAGGTGAACCAAGTTTTCGCAGTGATATTTTATGTGGTTTGAAATCATAAATGTCAAGACTTTTATCTAGTTTAGAATTATATGTATAGTAATTATCTAACCATGACATTGCACCCTAAAAAGACCATGAGTAAGTCTGCAAGACACAGGTCTTAGAAAACGCATATAAGTGGCAATTTACCACAAATGCGATAGTCACGCTGCACGGAATGTGAGGATTGTCTAATTTTTTTAAGGGATTTAAATGCACTTTATTGTGCACCAAGATTATATGTTATACAAATAGGAAACAAACAACATAAAAAACGGTAAATTGGCGGCTTTATCGCATTTCGCGATCTCTTCCAAGCAACAGAGATTCATGTACAGAGATTCGAAAAATATTTAATGCACGTTTTTTTCTATTTGAAACGAATTCAGCCAGCCACAAACTGTCAAGAAACCTTTTCCAAACCGGCAATTATATTACAGTAGGAATATTTTTCTTTTTCTTTCTTTCTTTATCAAAAGCTGCGCACACGACCAATAGACCGGTACCCATCCCACCCAAATTAAAACTGAATCACACGCGTACTTTCCATTTCTTGGTACGTTATTTCGGTAATAATTTAACGGCATACGAGCCGTATGGTCTTAGACCATTTGCATCAAGTAGGTCATCGCGTGTGTTCAAGATCAGCACAGTTATATCGATCAACCGCTACAATATGACGGTATGTACCTTTGTGATTTTAGTCTCGGATTATTGAAGCTTTTTGGTGTCTTACAGAGATGAAAAAATAAACTTGGCACATTACATTGTTAAGGCATTATAGTAACACCGTTAGGTTTTAGTATGATTGGGAAAAACGTTAATACCGAAGAGAACCAATAAACGGCTTTCTCAATATCACCTAACTTTCTTCGTTACTGGCTATTAGGTACTGGCAATTACTGACCTTGCTTGAAACAATGTAAGTATTCATTCGTAAACTCACGCACGCTGCGTTAAAAACTCACGCGCTTTATCTTGATTTACTGTTATTTTATCGATAGTTTGAAAGCTATTGAACTAGGCTTTGAAATTAACGTTGTTTTTATGAGGGAAACTACTGTTTACAATATATTATATAAACATCAAATTAATGATGGAAACAGAGATATATATGTTACGGCTAATACCCGAAGTGCGGCTACACCTAGTATTAGTGCGGCTACACCTAGTTTTAGCCGGTTAGAACTAGGTGTAGCCACGCGACGGAGCCCTGCTGCGGGGCTCCTATTTCCGTCCGCAGGGTCTAAAGTAACCTAACACGAACGAGATGACGGGAGCTGAGTTCGCTCGCTTTGCTCGCTCACTTCAGCTCCCGTCATCTCGTTCGAACCTAACCTGTCCGTGTCGGGGTGCCCTAAGCTCCGGCTAATACTAGGTGTAGCCGCACTTCGGGTATTAGCCGTAACATATACAATAAATTGATAAGGCCATGTTGCTTGCTTAGTTTTTGGGAAGAGTATTCAGCTGGTGCCGAATCAGGTCGTAGGTCGTAAGGCTAGTTCGAACAACACCGGACAAAATTCATTGTGACAACGAGCACTCTGTCAAGAGCGAAGCGAAAAAGAAGAGAGAGCTGCTAGCTTCCTGTGAATCGGGTAGATTTATTCTTTAAGGTTCCCCTAGTCGACGGCACGAACTATTTTGTGCGCGAGGTGCAGTGATGAGCAGTAAGAAACTAGTTCACGTACGAATTAGCACTTTTGCATATTTATATCGAAATGGATGATGATTTAGGACGAAAACGAGCGCGCGAAATTTTATAAACAGACCTTTGGGAGTCTAGATATCATGAAAAAACGACTATTTGTATATTGCGAAATGTACATTTTCAAAATAAAATTATTTGTATTGTTGAATTACTAATCTATCCCTGTATGGAGTCTGTTTTGCAATTTTCCTTCTTTTTATGGTATTTATTTCGGCCCAAAGATGCGTTAAAATTAGTATTGAAATATGGTACTTTCGACGCTCATAACTTTCAAATATTTTATTATTTTACTTTTTTGTTACATACATACATCATACAGGGCTAGATAATGATAAGACAAATTGATATCATTTTTTATTTTAAACGTACATCGTCACACAGTGGAGTAATCGCCAGACTACGTTTGTATGGAAGAATGATCGACTAATGTAACCCTAAGATGAAGATGGATAAGTATATTCTTTAATGTAACGGAACGGAATAAGGGAAAAACAAATGGATTCTACAAGGAATAAAAAATGGGCGTGTAGAATCGCGTATAGGGAAAGCTTTAGTTAGCAATTTCGCAAAGTTTTATTTGCTACGAGATCTATTGTTTGGGTGCGGGAAAGTTAAAATGTATGTGTGTGTGTGTTAAATAATTGAAACCAATAAACATTTATGTAAGCACAAAATAGCAAAATACATAATGTTAAGTAGTTCTGACATCAATGTTCAGATTACTTGACTTGTTTGAGTGTCTTTTCTAACTTTATGAGTAAACACAAAATATAACAAAGTGAGTACTAAACTGTCAAGAAATGGTGAATAAAATCGAAGTGAATGACTAATTGATGCCAGATGCATTTCTAAAGATGGTACAAGCGGTGAGGAAAAGAACACATTGAGTATCAAAAAATTCACCCACATTGCAGTCAATGGTTGTCTATTTTGTTAACGAGGTACGCAGGTTACCCGCTATTTTATCAATTTCACTTTACAAATACTATTTCCAAACACCGAAAAACTAAAATTCATATCCAAAAGTTCTCCCACTCATAATAAAAATCGACATACTTGAAACTTATCATTTGACCTACAGTGGCTCCTACAGTGATGCAAAACTCCAAGTCACTCTGAAAGTAGGGTAAGCAACAAAAACTGTTCACTGTCACTGCTTTTACTGTCAGTGACCATAATGAGTGTTGAATTTCACATCGGTATTTAATTATTTATGTCGATTGATGGTCGTTTATTAAACCAGAAAATCTGGCACCAGTCTTGCCAAGGAATATCGTTTTAGCCAATTACTGGGTTGTGAAGGCAGTCACTCCATTTAAAGTACCTAGAATTAGTGGCATCATTTATCGTGCTCTTGTCACCCGTGGCCGGGGTGCCAGCTGTTTTAGAACCCAATGGCTTGGCACGCGACGATGAGAAGACCCCAGACGGGATGACTATAATGCCTTGGAAATTGGGTAGGCCTTTGGTGTGGGATGCAACATGTGTCGACTTCCTTGCGCCATCCCATGTCCTTAGCACGGCGGGCTGTTCTATGGTGGCTGCTGCTGGTGCAAAAAACCTTACACGGCGCAAATGCAGCAACCTTACTGAAAGCTATATGTTTGAGCTGTTTGGGGTCGAAACATTAGGTCCGAGTGCTCATCGAGTGTTTCGAGACTTAAGTAAACGGTTAGTTGACTCTTTAAGTGACCAGTTTGCTGGACGTTTCTTCGGCCAGAAAATCACCATTGCTATCCAACGTAGCAATGCTGCCAGCGTTCTGGGCACATTTCTCGTTGATATCGATATGCACTAAATTTTGACGCCCATTGAGCTCTCCCCTTCTCATATAAAGCGTTCGTATATTTTATATTAATTTTATTTTATTATTAATTTTATTTTAGGTAGATATATGAATAAAAAATGTTGCTTATTTAAAGTACCTACCGGTATCCAGCAAACGTAGCTGGAAAAATGCTGGACAAGAAATGAAGGTTGAATAGTGTTTGTTAGTTTTAAAACCTTCCCATCTTTAAAAATCCCCCTCTAATGAATGAAGCTTAAAAGCTTTAAAAATAATTATACTGCAAAACTTTAAAAACCTGACTCCTCTAATGGATGAAGCTAAAAATAGTGTTAATAAGTTCATACTAATCCTACGTATTTTTTCTAGCCTAAGAAGAGGTCACTTACTCATCCATCCTATGACGGTGATCTCATTTGAGTCTACAAGTTAACTAATTTGGAATTACAGTTATATTCGTCTAAAAATTTTGAATTCATATGAGTATACAAAGGCCAGGACCAAAAAAGAATTTTAAACAATTTAAAATGATGCTGTATTAGAAACTTTAGAGTTTAGATCGATATTTTGAGTCCTTTTGGAGGAAGACTAAGGTTTAAGAATAAATAAGACAGACACACGAGTTATTCTAGCAGTGACTGTTCCATTTTTTTAATACTTATGGAAACTGCAACGATTGTCATTACAGAAGCTCAAAGCAATGAAGATGAGTTGCATGTATCCGATAGATAGTAGTTGCAAATAGACAAGTTATTAACCTTTTGACGTTAAACATAAAAGCATTGATTAAAACATCGCCTCATCATGAATAGCCTTCAAATTTATTGATATGCATCTCTCTTATCTCTTTGATAAATATCTATATCTGGCTCCAAGTCTAGTGGACAATGTTTTTGATCAGTTTCAGGTTATAAATGAAAGAATCTAGATATTAAAATGACGGTTTTCGTAAAGCCCCAAAATAATGCCTCTATTCCCCGAAGATGAACGCAGAGGTATAAATAAGGGATGAGCCTATTGATATCAACCGGCCAGATATCCGGACTCCTAGAACAAATATTTATTTAAATATGTATCTTAGACCATAAATATTTATTGTAAAGGAAACGATCTTAAGACAAAACATCATTAGGGAAAATCCACAGCCGGGGGATCTTATACTATGAAATCGCGAACATGTAGTGAGAGAACAAGTTGACTTCTCAGTAACTCAAGTAGAGGTCTGTGCTCTGCACTTCGAATGAAATTTTGTCCAAAATTTATGAGTTCACTTTAGATTTCAAGACAGGTCTAACTACATACATAATAAACTCACGAATTTTATTTATACTTATATATTTACACGAATATATTTAGATTCTTACACACCCCTTTTGTTTTTGCTTGTTCGTTTTGCTATTGCTTATGGTATCTAACTAAACAGTAAATAAAGATCTTAGCATTTCTCACAACTTACAGAATAAGTGTTGTGGAAGCCATTAAAATAAGACAATTGCGTAAATTAGTTAAATAAGACAGGTTGTATGAAAGTAGACCTAGTTCTGTATCTAGGTCGTGATTCACAGGCAAACGTTACTGGTCTACCTACACATAGGCAGTGTAACTATAGCAGCTGCGTTAAAATAACATCATGTTTAGTTAAAACTAGCTTCACATTTTTAAGGTTCCGTAGTCAACAATGAACCCTTATAGTGTCCGTCTGTCTGTCAGACTCCGACTACATATTAATCACGCTGACAAAGTGGTAAAATAAAAATATGAAAAAAAAAATAAGTTTCCTCCTGTACACGTAAATTGAGGTTTTTGGCCGGTTGGCCGGTTGTTTTGTAGCTGGCTTTTGCTTGTCTTTGTTCGCAGTGGAATACCATATAGTATTGTATGGCACTCGACAATAGTGTAGCTTTGTATGAGTGAAATAACTTATGAAATAGGATCGGTACTTCCAGAGAGAATTTTTAAAAAAAAATCTTACAACTACCAATTTATTATATTCAGTACTGTAGCTATTACAATTCTTGTCAGTAAATACAAAGTGCAAACATACTTATAATAAAATCTTGTTTGAAAACAACTTCATGAATGCGGAGGAATTTTCAGACGGTATATTTAAGATATTTAAACTTTGTTAGTTAGGAATTTCTGTTTTATAAACCTAGGTCCGAAAAGAAAAGCATAAATCTAGAAGCGGGAAAGTGGTTCCCGAGATTTAAGCGAACCAACGTACAGACAGACAGATAAACGCCTCAAATATATGTAGATAAGGAAGCAGTTTGACACATAGAGTCGTCACAAAGATATAAAGATTGGGAAGCATAACAAACTGGAATGAACCACTCTCAATTTTGAAATAATTAAATATTAATAAGAGCAGATTAATTAGATGCACATTATTACCAAAATTTCAAGTTTCGAAAACTGTATCAGAATGAGTTTACGGAAAGGTCGATGCAATTTGGTGTGTTAAGTGAACGATTTCTACGAGTGATGTCATCAGCTGTGCAATCAATTTTAATGACTTAATCTGCATACCTTAGGTAAGTACCACAATATTATCTTTTCTCATCATTATCATTTCAGCCGAAAGATGTCCACTGATGAGCATGTCTCTGCCCCAAGTATCACCTCATCGACCGATCCTGTGCGTCTCGCATCCAGGGGATTCCTGTAACCGACTATGTAGGTCATCGACATCCCTTGTCTGGCCGAATACCGGGCCAGATAAGAAGAAAAATATCTAGGTCAATGGTCGAACTATTAGGAAACCTTCCTTAAAATTATACTGTGAAACTGAAGAATTCCGCAGGAGAACCAAAGTTACCGACATAGCCCGAAGAATTGCGAAACTTAAGTGGCAGTGGGCAGGGCTCATTGCTCGCAGAACGGATGGCCGAAGGGCCGAAAAGTTCTGGAATGGCGACCGCGAACCGGAAGGTGTTGCGTTGGAAGGCCTCCCACTAGATGGACCGATGACCTGGTTTAAGATTGTGGGAAGCCGCTGGATGCGAGACTCACGGGATCGGCCAATGTGGAGACCCCTGGGGGAGGCCTATGTCCAGCAGTGGAAGTCTTTCAGCCAAAATGATGATGATACTGTGAAAATTTTAAGACTAGTTCTTCAACGCTCCAACCGTTTGGCTATAAAACCTGTGTGAAAGACGACGGACAGATAAACAGACAGACGGACAGACAGACACGTGACAGCAATAGGGCTCCGTTTGGACCCTTCGGGTACGGAACTCTAAAAACGGTAAAACCTAGTTGTAACCAACATTATAAGTGTCAGATTTCATCATTTGTAACATGGTCAGACAACAACAATTAGTTGATTAACCATATTTTAATTTTAACATACTTAGCTGATTAATATTTAGAATCATGCTGTGCCTCCTATATTGAAGGAGTGCACTAATCGCAACTGTATTTCATAAGACATTATATTTTATGGGTATATCTTTCGGTGGAGGTCGTAAATAAATAAATCAGCAACATTGTAGTTTCATTGTAGCCAGTGGCACAGGGCAGGGCATGGCTCGCAGAACGGATGGTCGATGGGAGTGAAAAGTTCTGGAGTGGTGACTGCGAACCGGACGACGCAGTGATAAAAAGATGGACCGATGACCTGAGAAAGGCTGCGGGAATTTGATGGATGCGAGACACACAGGACCGATCAATGTGGTGACAATTGGGTGAGGCCTATGTCCAGCTGTGGACGTCTTTCGGCTGAAATAATGATGATGAAACAACATTGTTTGATTAATATGAAAGATTCACCATCTCTCCTTTATAAAGGATAAACCACAATTATGGTGGCCCAGTGGTTATGACCTCGCCTCTCGTGCTTGAGGTCGTGGGTTAAATTCCGAGCAAGTACCAATGTGACTTTTCTAAGTTTATCTTGGATATCACAGGCAACGGTGGAGGAAACATCGTGAGGACTTATATAGTTAACTAGCTGTCCCACGCGGCTTCGCTCCCGTCAACTTGCTACGTACCTACCCATCTACCCTACCTACCATACCTACACTACATACATGATTGTAGCGTAACTTTAACCGCTTATGCAGCTCACGGAACGGAAGCTCTCAAAATGGAATAATTTTTGCCCGTTTTTGCAACATTTTTCGTTTATGCTCCGGTCCTATCGTGATGTTATATAGTCGTAGCGTGATGTTATATAGCCTATAACCTTCTTCGATAAATGGACTACCCAGCCCAAAAAGAATTTTCAATTCCAACCTGTAGTTCCTGAGATTAGCGCGTTCAAACAAACAAACAAACTCCTCAGCTTTATAGTATAGATAAGTATAGATGTAAGTCTGAAATAGCCAAGTCAGACGCTGTGGGGTTTCCAGAGGCGGCTTAATTAACTCTGACACCAGAGGCGGCCACATCCTCACAGGAAGACAAAACAACAAAAACCACAATTACTTACTTAATAGTAAATACTTTTGCGTTATAATTCTAGAAAGTTTCGATTTCTCTGTCTAATCTCATCGATTGCGTATATAAATTCAAATCATATACATTTCCTAAGGCATTCGCGATCAATTTCATAATATACTATGCTGATTGACTAACTACTTTATTTTAGATGGTTCTATCAATATTAATATAAATGTTAATTTGCTTTTTGGTTGAATGTTGCAGTTTTTACGATGTTGTGTTGAATTTTACGATGTCTGTGTTGATGAAGGAGACTATGATGTCAGAGGAGAGTGTAATATTTCGTGGTTCTTGTGAAAAGTGATTGTAATTTGGTATCGTGATTGAGTTGTCTACCTCGTTGCTTTAGTAGTAGCGTTGCTGTTAAAAATGAGCTCTTGGGTTCTATTCCGGTTCGAGTAAAGTGTTTATATCAATATTCAAGGGCTCTATCAACATTAGTAAATGTTAATTTGCTTTTTGGTCGAAACTTGCGGTTTATACAATGTTGTGTTGATGAAGGATACTGTGATGTAAGAGGAGACTGTAAAATTGTGTGTTTCTTGTAAAAAGTCATAGTAAGTTAAAGGAATCCCCAATCTTTTTGGCCGGTATAAAGCTAACTACAATAGCTACGCGTGTAAACCCTATATGTTCAGCCCGGCCAATGAGTTTGGGGAGTAACAATATGTTTAGAAGTGGAGGTCTTTCGCCAATGATCGACGAGATAAAACAGAGAAATCGATCGCTACTTTCTAGTAATATAACGTAATATATTAAATGTTAAATAATTGTGGTTTAATCCTTTATATCATAAAGAGTGAAAGTGAATGTTCATATTAATCAAACAATATATGTGTTGTTGTTGATAACGGATTAAAAAAGAGCTAATCTATCTTCAAGGCGACCACTGAAAATCAGCGCCGTGCTGTTGGTCCCCCACGGTACAACATTATGCTGAGTGGAAGCCTTCTTGCCACAATCACGACATGCATCTGCCTGGCATCTTTTTACCCTGTTTCTTTTATGTTTTATACAAAATATATTTAATAACTGTTATTATTGTTTTATTTATTTCTCGTCTTTACTAACTTAATTGAAGTACTACTAATACTACTGTTAAGGCGACATATAAGCCCCAATGTTAACGCAGTACTGGCCGTGCGCCTGCTCGGAGCCAAAATATAAATATTGAACCTCCTTTTGAACCGGTTTGTTTGCAAAATATTATTTGATTAACATATGCTATTTAATTTATGAAGAAATTCCAGACATCAATTTTTCTGTGTAAAAATATTTTTAAACATCGAAGTCGTTTTGGACGAGAATCCAAAAGTTGCAAAAATATCGTGTTGCCAATTATTTTTTTGAAGCAAAACTATTTGTTATACGAAAAAACCCTGTTTAAAAAATATATACATGATACAATAATAAATATATATTTTTTGCAAACCTTTTAACCTAGCCGTTACTAAGGAGTATGCTTTAGAAAGTTACCGTTGTACTGCACTAAAGTTGATGTAGGACCTTAAGGGTTTAGCATAAGCCTGTATTTATATTGGTTCCTTTGGTGACAATGAAACACTTTTTGTATCTTTCTTTCTTCAACATTGAGGATTGCCATAATCCTCATTAATATGTCTTTTGTTTTACTATCTCAGATGCGAAGTTAAAATATCGTATTTGCTAGCATCCATAAGATTTATTCTCCTAAGTATTTGACCTTACATACAAAATCTTTAGTCTCAAAATAATATAAAACAAAGTCGTCTACATCAATCGGTTTCTTTAAGTCCCTCTTCTTAACCACGCAACAGATTTTGATTCGGTTTTGGCTAATATAAAGAGCGATAAACGAGGTAGGCCGGGCGAGGTTGCTAGTGTAGATATAAAAAATATATTTTTGATTAATTTTCTTTGGATATATGGCTTTCTTATTCCACCATTGGAAATAAATATTTCAATATTTATTTCCATATTCATTATAATAATTTATTATTTAATATAATATTTATTCAATTTTCAAGAAGAATCAAGGATGTATGTATAATATAATGTATAATAAATCAAGGATGTAGGTTGTGATGTCTAAGTTATATTATTTAAGTATGTAATTCTTCTCCTATCGTACAGTCCATCCAAAGGTTGTCTGTATGCGATGTGCAATAAGACCGCCCATTGTACACTTGTTTTTGTGAATGTTTGTCCTGTACATATTTTTGTGGTGTACAATAAATATAATAAATAAGATTGTTCACGGTTAATATCAACACCATCAAAAAAGATGGTTTATAATCCGTTTATAACTTTGTTTATACCTAAATAACTATTAAACACGCTTATCTATCAATTAAGCGATACATCACATAGTGATCTTGTGTACAATCTACGAAGTTAATCATAATAACTTAATCACCTATGAAAATTGAACACAGGCCTAATAAAATTAAGAACGAAAGATTAATTTAACAGTTAATTAATTATAACTTAACGTGCTTGCTATGATTAAAGCAATTATTTGTTATTTATAACTCTATTTTCTAAACTGGAAAGTCCGTTTTACGTTGAACAGTACAGTAGTAATCGTAAATAAATTTATTTAAGGTTTTGTTTTAAAACTTATAGGTAAATGAATCATCAATGATCAACAAATCTTTGAATAAGGGAATAATAATACGAATTAATGATAAAAAGACAAGAATAATACAAATTTTGGTACAGAATTTGTTGCTATTAGGTAAAAAAACCTACATACATCATTCCAGCATAAAATCCATGTATTTCACCGATTAAAACCGAAGCGACTAATGCTTGAGGAACCAGAAACCGACTTTCACTGTTCCAAAAAAACCTTACTTACTCATAGCAGTGGTGTCTCATCCCATACAAAGAAACTGTCCCGATGTACTGTACTGATTATTTGATTTATCTATCGATATCGATTGATTATTAGATGGTGATCTATCTATCCCCGTGGAACGGAACCGAACGCGATCGATTTACAAAAAATAATCGGTATAATCAGATGAAAAAAGCTAGTTACGTGGCACGGTTTCTTTGTATGGGATGAGGCATCTGTATTCTAGTATTATATTATCTGTGCTCATAGGTATATTTTAAATTTTAAGGACTTCTTTCGCTCAACTAATTCGATTTTTATAGCTTGTTAATTTTTGACATTATTCGAGGATTTCTTCTGTTGTCGTGGCTACTAAATTGAGTGGAGATCATTCAAATTCACTTGGGATTAAGGCACTATTCAAAGTATATAATCAGCATGCCCTAGAACCAAAAATTCGAAGGCACGTGACACATCTGCACTACCCTCACTCACACAGAGGAAGCCTGTGGCCCTGTGGGAACATTGAAAGGCTGATGATGATGATTTGTGATGCTGACTGTTACAAAACATGACCACTGCTAGTGCTACTTGTTAAGGGTCTACATACGCTTTAGTGCCGAAAAACGGTAACTTTCTAAAGCATAATCCTTAGTAACGGCTAGGTTAAATGGTTTGAAATAAATATATATTTATCATTGTTTCATGTACAAATAGTTTTGCTTTAAAAAAAATATTAGCAACACGATATTTTTCGCAACTTTTGGATACTCCTCCAAAACGACTTGGATGTTTAAAAATATTTTTACACAGAAAAATTGATGGCTGGATTTTCTTCATAACTGACATAGCATATGTAAACAAAACTGTTCAAAAGGAGGTTCAATATTGATATTTTGGCATCGAGTGGGCGCACGGCCAGTACTTCGTTTACATTGGGGCGTATATATCGCCTTTAGTAATGAACGCATTTTCGTATAAGCAATAAATAGAAAACTTGTAATTTAATTTGGAGCACTCTCCTTCAAACTAATTGCATTCTCGATGTAGTCAATTTAACTTCTAATGTGTAACACGTACGCTTACACTAATTTCTAAAAGAAAACACAACATTTTTGAGAGTCATAAATAACAAACATTATCATCTTAATCTTATTATGAATCTTTCAACAAGGTAAAATTGGTAGGGGTCATAACAATTGCATGAGTCGCATGGGCTATTTAAGATTACCCAATGTTAACGCAGTATCATGGTGGTCACAGCAGATCTTTGTGTCTCTGAAGCTGACTCTGCCAACCATTGCGCAAGAAACAGTTTGTCATCGATTATACTGCATAAAGTAAGCGAGATAGGACGATGCGACAAACGTAAGCGAGTGAAAGAGACAGTTTTACAATGATATTTTCATCTTCAACTTTGACACTAAAATAGCTACTACGCAGGGTCCCGCAGCCAATTCAGAGACACAAAGATCTGCTGTGAGTATTATACTGGCTGTGCGCCCGCTCTGTAACAGAATATCAATATATTGTCTTCCTTTTGGATAGTTCTGTTTGCAAAATATTTTTTGATTTACATATCCTATGTAGCTTAAGAAGAAATCTAACCATCATTTTTTTTGTCGTTTGGAGGCGTATGCACAAGAAGCAAAAAAATATCGTGTTTATATATTTTTTTTTAAACGAAAGGTATTTGTCATACGAAAAAAACATACTTCACAAATAACGTACATGAGTCAATAATAAATAGGTTAATATGTATGTTAATATATTGCATTTATTTATTTATTTATTTATTTGTGAAAGGTAGCTTCACAGCTGACAGTACATAAACATAACAATCAATACACTAAACATTACGCCAATTACGAAGTACACAGAAAAATATCAAAATAGTAAGCAGAGAGTGACTCGAATTAATTTACTTTAAACGGTATGGTGTGTGCCTGTGTGCGTGTGTGTGAGTGTCTGTAGATGCGTGTGATGATGTGTGTATGTCTTTATACTTATGAGTTATGAGTTACTGGCACTGGTGGTGTGACTGATTATCCCTTTCGTGATCCAAGATTGCGACAATCTCTTTTTTAATTCGGTTCCGTGTGGTGTTGGGAACTTGTCATTATATAATGCGGGTAGACGCAAGAAAGGCGACATCTTCGTATAATTAGTGGAGGCATTAGGAACTGCTAACAAAGTGGTATGTCTGGTACGTCTGAGTGGGACGTTAATATATATTTTGCCGAGCAATTGTGGACAGTCAAATTTATTATTAAGTATGTCGTACAATAACACCATGTCACTTAACTGCCGTCTCTCTTCCAGAGTATTTAACTTATGATATCGACAGGAGTCCGGGTAATTTAGGAAGTCAGATTTTGTTTTATAATTGAGGTACTTAATAAATTTACGTTGGATGGATTCGATTAGATCAATATATTTCTTATAGAAAGGTCTCCATATAACACTTGCTGTTTCCAGTATGCTCCTTACATAACAGTAGTATAAAGTTTTTAGGCATAATGGGCTATTAAACTGCTGGCTGTTACGTATAACGAATCCTAGGGACTTGTATGCTTTACTGGTGATGTGATCAATGTGTGCCTCGAACGTGAATTTTTCGTCCAGAATCACACCCAAATCCCTAACCTGTGATGCTCGCGGAATAATATCGTCACCAATACTGTAACTGAAAATAATGTTGTTGCGTTTTCTAGAAAAGGTTATTATTTGGCATTTTTTAGTATTTACCGAAATATTGTTTAACGCATAGTAGTCACTTAGTCTATCTAAGTCGGATTGGATCAATTGACAGTCATTAGGGTTATTTATTTTCAAGAAATTTTTTTTATCGTCGGCATAAAGAAGATGTTCAGAGTAAATGAAACATTGCGTTATGTCAAATAAATAAATATTATAGAGTAAGGGGGATACAAGTGAGCCCTGGGGCACCCCGGAAGTAACGTCCACATAATCAGATCGGTAACTACCTATGACTACAGCTTGTCGCCGATTTCTGAGGTATGAGTCTATCCATCTTAACAAGTTCCCCTTAATACCTACTGCCTTTAGTTTTTCGGTCAGAATGCAGAAATCTACCCGGTCAAACGCTTTTTCGAAATCCGTGTATATTACGTCCACCTGGGCACCGTCGCTCATACCAGTAACAACATAGTTGGTAAGCTCAAGGAGGTTGGTATTGACTGTACGAGATTTTACGAAGCCGTGTTGGGAAGGGGGTATACAATGCTTTGTTGCAGCGTAAATGTGATCATACACAATTTTCTCCAGCATCTTCCCAAAGTTGTTCAAAAGCGATACACCTCGGTAATTAGTTACATCCCGCTTGGAACCTTTTTTATGAATTGGTACAATTTGAGCCTCGCGCCATTGTCGCGGGAACGTGCCCTCGTTGAGAGATCGCTGGAAGATGATCATAAGTGGAGGAGTTAAACCTACTTCACAATTTTTTATAAAAACTGTTGGAAGCCCATCAGTGCCACCCCCTTTCTTGCTGTCTAATAATCTGAAAACGGTTTTTAGTGATTCGGGAGTGATGACAATGGAGTGAGTAACGGTTGACAAGGGGCTATCATCGCAACGCATAAGACTATTACTGCTCGTAGGACTAAAAACACTTTGGAAAAAATTATTAAATGCATTGCAGATATCCTCACCGTTCGAGTACGTTACCCCTTGATATATCATCTTGCGAGGGTAACCAGAAGATTTCCTTTTATTATTCACGTACTTCCAAAATTCTTTAGGTGATTTTATTAATTGTTCCTCACATCTGGCAGTATATTTAACGTAAGATTCTTCTTGGAGGAGTTTTACCCGAGATCTTAACAAGGCAAATTCATCATAGTCTGTTTGGTATTTGAATTTTTTCCATCTCTTGTGCGCTTTAAATTTTTCTTTAATGGCATTTATTAATGATGGAGGGTACCACTTAGGGTATCGGAATCGCCCTGATACTCTTACTGTTGGAACGTGTGATTCTATAAGTTTGTTTAATATTACGAGAAGGATGTCGACGCACTCCTCGACACTGCGCTGTCCGAAACGATTATTCCAGTCTGTGTTTACGAGTTCCGAATTAATTTTTCCGTAATCAGCCTTAAAGAACTTTTTTATAGTTCTAGGTTGAGAGCGAATAGGTTTGTAACAACAATTCTCAATGCAAAGTTCCAGTGGGACGTGATATTTGTCTATGTCCACCAGCGATATCTCGCTTAAGGTGCATTCTAAAGATATATTAGAGATGATAAGGTCGAGAATATTATCACAGCAGTTTGGTTTAAGGTTGTACTGGGACATATTCATAAAATCTAAACAATTAAGAAGTTCAGTTGTGACCTCGGACAAATTGGAATTACTTTTAGATTTCCAACCGTATCCGTCCGCAGACCATGTTATAAAAGGTAAGTTGAAATCGCCTACTATTAAAAACATATCATTTGGGCTCAAATTATAGGATTGAAGAAGTGAGTCTTTAAAATCCTTCAACATTATTTGGGAAGTGTTGTTGGGGGGTATGTAAACTGCGGCCAAATGTAGGTCGCCTTTCTGTGATGACTCCGTAAAAACATTGTTCCTAATCGTGACCCAAATACATTCCGCGCATCCTGTGTGAATATCTGACCTCGCGGTGGCAGAGTAACCACGCTTAATGAGGATCATGACACCGCCGCCTTTCTTACCGCTAGGGCGATCGTATCTAAATATATCGTAACGATCGTCGCATATTTCTGAGTCCAGTATACCGTCGCACAACCAACTTTCCGTAATAAGTATAATATCAAAGTCCTGCGATTCAATATTTCGATAAAACAAAGGCAGTTTAGTCCTAAGTCCGCGCGTGTTCTGCATAATTAATAAAATCGGAAAATAAAAAAAATATATAAGAAGAATAAAAAATAAATACATGTTTTTTTCAAACCTTATAACCCAGCCGTTACTAAGGAATATGTTTTAGAAAGTAATCGTTTTACGGCACTTAAGCGGAGTAAGGGCCTTAAACAACCTTGACGAGGTCGGTCGATCACCATCCGTTGCATTATCAATTAGACTTCTCAGTGCCTCGAAAAGCCTCGACTGCCATTCGAAGATCTTTATCAGTCGTTAAGGTAATTCAGAACCCAGAAATTTTACACCAGTTTTGCCAGGTATCATGGTACCTTGTTTACTGGGTTGTGGAGGTCAGATGAGCAGTCGCTCCATATAAATTACTGGTATTCAGATGCATCTAGTTAGACTGAAATCCGACACCAACATAGTTGATACAAGCTAGCCAGATTGATTAATTAAAACCATTTATAAAATCACAATATTCACAACTCAATCAAAAACAAATAAAAAAATTTCAACGATCAACATATTTTACCTTCCTTTAAATAAATATTATATAAATAAAAAATGGCGGCTCAGATGCCTAGGCACCTAGGCACCTACGCGTGGATAATCACCTGGCAATTAGCACAATCTAAACGGTCAGTTGATATTAAAGAGAGATCTTTTTCGAACAACTTCTGTTTAATTTAGACCAGTTTTTGTTGTTGGTGTGTTATAGGAAATAGTTGTTGGCGAAATGGTTAAGTGACGAGATACTTTAAGCGAAGGAATTCACAGATGTATTAGTCAAGATTTTTTGCCTGCGTTAAAGTTGAATGTGAAGAAGAGTGGATGGAGAGGGAGGGAGGTCAAAGAAAATATGGATGGACTGTGTGAGGGGTGATATGAAAGAAAAGGGAGTCAGTGATAGCGTGACGGGGGACAAGACGGTATGGCAGAAGAAAATGTGTTGCGCCGACCACAATTAACATGGGACAAGGGCAGGAAGATGATGATGTTGACTTCATTATTTTTAGGAATGGCTCAAATTACTAATTACTCTATATACAGGACATATTTTCTACCTTCAATTAAACCAAAAGATAGCATTTCTGCAGAGTTAATCCCGGGATATACGTCTACCATAGGGGGGATGTCGAAAGAACTCTTTTTTTTCAAGTAAAAATCGTTAGTTAGATTAGGACTATTTGATCGTTCTTCACTATTAATTTTAGCTTAACTAAGCTATCTGATTATAATAATCATTCATAAGCAATATAAGTTATGAAGTTTGCCCCAGAATAAGTAACAGGCCATCCAACCAAATAACTTGAAATAAACGCGCTGGACGTGCAGTTGCGGAAACAGCCCGTCGAAACTAAACTTAGCTAGCTAAACTTATATGTTAGTGTTCTTAACGAGAAAGTTGCTCTACATATGACTAACTTTATACATCCAATATAATGTGTTAATAATAATTTACCTAAATTAAGAAAAAAAATATCCGCACAAAGTTTTGAAAATAGAATCATTAGTAAAAAAAAAACCATTAATATTATTTATGTCCATCCAATTTGTTTATCATTCTGTCAGTGCAGTGCATATCTGTCAAAACAGATTTGTAATTTAGTTTTATGAAGAGATGAATTTATTATAATGATTTGATCTTCATCGAAAGTTTATCTTTATATAAACAAAATTTAGCTGGTGAAATAAATCATAAGATAAATATCAGAAATTGACAAATTAAAAATATATATATTTTCGTTGTTAAATCATTATAGTTATAACTACGTTTATAATAATTTATAGGTGACGACGGTCGATTGGTCTTGTATTCAGTTTGGTTACATTGCAGTCATACGTATTTATTAATGGCACAGACTATTTACTGAGGCAAGACTCAGAAAGTCACTACAGACAGTCGAGCAAAAGACGACCTTGGTTTATCTCAACGTAGTCAAAAAAAAAAAAGTTTTTCTAGTAAGCTCGCCTGTCCTATTGTATTTGTATGTTTTTTTTTTTATGTTTTGTGTGCAAAAAAGAATAAGAATATGATATATTACACGCAGTCTACATTATGAATCTCCTCCTCTCCTTGAATGCAAAAAACCTATAGACCACCTCTAATCTGTTACCATCGATGGCATCATCCCCAAAACCAATAACTTTAATCGACCGAAGATTATTTTTTGATTCCTATGCAATAGTTTTTTTCCATATCTTCATCAATGAGCATTATACTACCAAAAATATGGTATTTTAATGATCAAATTAACGCTAGAATGCTTTCCAACGTGGCCCATCAATGAACACGAAGGTCGATAGGCATAGAGAATTAAAGACGTTACTCATACTTTTTAATAAAGAGAAAATCTAAGCTGACGCTAGAGTCATGGTCAATTAATTGATTGACCTTTGTGAAGATATGCAGACAACTGGACAAAATATCAACAGACGCAGTTAATTACAAAATTCATCAGAAATTTGTACAGCAAGTGATCTTTGCGTAATCATGCAGCACGTAGTCCACATAAAAGTCAGAGACGATTATGTTTTTAAAGAATGCAGTAAAAAAATTCCTTTGCTTCAATCACCAAAGCAAAGCCAAGGCGAAGATGTTGTGGAAATGGACAATAAATGTGAACGGTAGGCAACTATCCTAGTTTTGCCGAAATAACTTCCACCTTATCAAGCTTAAAGAAGAGTTCGCTTCAAATAGAACTGAATCGAAGTATTTAAATCTCCCATATCCATCATCTAAACTTTAATTAAGTGATATAATTAGTAGAGAGTACAATCCGGTTGTATGCATTTGCATATGAAATTGCATATTTACCCCATTAGTAAGTAAGTAAGTAAATTTTATTTTTTGTCATTCTCAGCGGCAATTGCATATTACATATATCTTATATCTAGTGATGATGTATTTTCGCTATAAATAATATATTTTGTGATAAGTGGCTGGTATAATAAAATTTGTAACCAAAATTTCGCCCATATCCACAAACAATTACCTTAATTATTATATTTAGAACCTACCTGATTGTGTACGTTTAAAAAAAAAGTAAAACCCCTTTTCGTGCTAGTGCATTATTATTATCTATAAACTTGTTATATTTTGGTAAAGATAATTTATGATTGAATAATTCACTAATTGTGATTATATTATAATATTTTACGCATTTTTCATGATTATTTGCATGCATATTTCTTGCATATAATCCGGTCCTTAATAATTAGTAACCCAACGTCATGCCTCCATCACCGTACTACCCACAAGGGGCACTCTCTAGCTTCCACTTTCATTATCTTCATAGACAATGAATTAAAGCAAACGTTACTACAATAAATATTTATCAGCAACCATTGCTACCTACTAATTAACAACCAACACCATTTTCAACCTTATCTTTCGAGAAATAAGGTAGTAAGTGACTTATTTAGTTACTCTGGATGATGGCTACCAACAAATTGAGACTTATGTCAAAACCAACGCCATAGTAACCTTATATTTGGCAATATAAGGTTGAAAGTAAGAAGTGCAGTTGTGATTTTTAGGTATTCTGGTTAATGGCTACCTACAAATTGACACTTATGATCAATCTCAACATTATTTTAAACCTTACCATAAGAGGTATAAGGTAGAAAGTCGTCAGCAAACTTGTGATTATTTAGGTACTCTCATACTCTGGTAAATCACGAAGACTTGGGGTTCGCAACTTTTACTCAAAACTTTCGAGTACCAATGACCATGTGGAACAAAACAGTTTGCTAGCTAGATATGGTATCTCTTTTGTCTTTTTTTAAATTGTAACATAGACCGGGATAAATGCATGTTGCATATGCATTTGTATTGGCATATTTACTCCCGTTTCACCGGTTATTGCATAATATTGTAACTAAAAACTTGTTATAATGAAATTTTCGTGCATATTTCGACGTCGAATAGTCCTTTCCTGCTAATAAAAAAGCCCTAAGAAGACCCACTGACCAGCTCAAAACTTTTTAATTAGCATTTAAGTACCGAAAATTGGAAGGTCCGCCATACAAAATTAGCAAAATGTTAAATAAATTGCAAACGATACTTCTGTCCAATTAAGTTTAAATAAAAATAAATAACAAAATTTAGTGATACATTATTGATTTTTACATTAAGTTAGTAGTAATAACTTGGTTTTTTATTATTTCATGTTACATATTTTGACACTTTCATGCATATTTGCATGAATATTTCGAGGTTTATAAATTGCATATAATCCGGTATCTACTTAAAAAGTACTAAGTAAAATGTACATAGGTTATTAATTTAAGAGTGTACCCGTGTACCTACGAGTACATCGATAAAAAGTTAAATTAGGCTTACTGAACAATGAAATCGTAGACCTACTTATATTCTTTGGTAAGTAAATACAAATTAAGAGTATTTATTTGTTGTTTTATTTCTTGGAAACTATTTAACTGTCGAGATATTTCATTCCTTCCTTTATCATCAGATCAACTAGAAGATGTCCAGTCCACTCGGAGATAATCACTCAAAAACCGCCAATCAATGAACATAATTTTCTTTAAAATTTATAGAAGTGCGAATGACTTATCGTGAAAAAAAATCTTCAATATTATAAAAAATACTTACCATAATTAAGTCCAAAAGAATCACCTCAATAATCCAAATTGTTTATAACAAATTCAAACTTTTAACAAAATAATGCAATTACACTACACATCACAGATTATAAAAAGTTTAATTTACGCGCGCAAGAACCATAGACTTTTTTTTTTTCGAAGCGTGAAAGCGCGTCTGCGTGCGGCGTTCGGGCCGGCCAGTGGTCAACTCATCAACTGCCTTCGAGATCGTTTCAACATAATATGCGCATCCACGATTCGCATCTCAAAACAAGTGAAATTCGCTGTTTATTAATTTTAGTTTTAATTATTTTTTCAGTTATGAAGCGGCTCTTTTTGTCAAGGGTTTCGTGAAGTAGGAAAGATACAAAATAATAATAGATAAAAGAGACAACCCAAAAAGTTTGTACACCTTTTTGGGTTGTGTGAAAAACTGACCAGTATGACGCTGGAAACTTCGAAATTTTAAATTTTCTCCTGGTTTTTATAAATCCCCATTATTTTCCTAAACACCATCGTTTACGGCCTTCAATTAAAAAACTACCTAACAATCTTACCAGGTGCCATACCAAAACTTTCACTCGTCTATTTTGTCAATATTATCCATAATTACTGGCCACAAAAAAAAAACTTTCTTTGATGATGTCTACTGACGTAACTTGACATACGAAATAGAGAGAAAACCACAATAAAATTATGACATTAAACCAAAAACCTTGATAGATAACTTGATAAGTAATCGCTAAGACATCCTGCGAATTTTATGTTTTGGTCTGCCTTGGCTAGTAGCCAAAAATGTTAATAGAAAAATATCTGGACATCAACCAATACATACAGGGTGTCCCAGAAATCGACGTCAAGGCGTAAATGGGTGATAGACCAAGTTATAACAGTTCTCAGAAAAATACGAAAAAAAATCTATCTCATGTTTTTAAAAAAATATATTCACTTTAAAAATTTACTAAAAAAATCAATCCCTGTAATGGTTCTTTAACTCCAATTGCTACAAATCCCATAATTTATCTAATTTTTTTATTATTATGTAATCTTGAATAATGCTTGTGTAAAAAGATTTAATTTTTTTTTATTACAATAAATGTTCAAACTGCCTTCCTTCGACGGCAATGCAAGCACGACATCTTCTTAAAAAAGATCTGGTTATTTAAAAAAAAAAAAAAAAACTGATAATTTGTTTTTTTTTTCTAAGATGAGAAAACTGGTCCTGACTTAAAGTAAAAAGGTTGAGTCACTATCATAACTTTGCTCTTAAATTACGTAACGTCTCTATCGAACTAGAAACGGAGTTTAGCAAAGCTTTAGGTAAGCTAAAGTCATTTTAAGGAAGTATGGACATTTTGTGTAAAAACCGAGGCTATTTACAAAAAAAAATTTGAACAATTATTGAAAACGTAATCTAGCAAGTGTTACACCATTTTTGAATCCTTATTAAATGCGCCAATTTTTCATGTTACTTGCCAAACTAGCGTAGTACATTTTTTTTTCAGTACAGTCAGTTAAAGTTGGGCGAAATAGTAAATTTGAATAATTTGGTTTTGAAATAGTTTAATTTTCTTCCAAGTAGGAGGAGTTGGCTTTGAATTTTAGGCAAAAATCTACACAAGCATTATTCAAGATTACATAATAATAAAAAAATTAGATAAATTATGGGATTTGTAGCAATTGGAGTTAAAGAACCATTACAGGGATTGATTTTTTTAGTAAATTTTTAAAGTGAACATAATTTTTTAAAAACATGAGATAGATTTTTTTTCGTATTTTTCTGAGAACTGTTATAACTTGGTCTATCACCCATTTATGGCTTGACGTCGATTTCTGGGACACCCTGTATAATAAATCTGTAGAAAAGTCGTTTTTGTACATCGAATATATTTCCAAAAAAAATAACCAACAGAACCCATATTTTTTTTGGAAATTTTGTTTGTTTAGTTGTGCACGCATCACGTAAAATGAATGTAACTAATGCAGATAACTTTTATATATAAAAATTGTGTGTAACTTCAAGTATTAATTAGTTTTTGTTTCATCGCATTCGGTTCACTCTATCAAAATATATATGAATTTAAAGAGTTCAAGAAGTAAAATATCACAAGACACGCAATTCAGATACTCAGACCGTTGAACTCCATATTCGATGGATGGGATTTTGCATTTGACGTCATTGTGAATGGCGGTGTTAAAATTCTCCATGGCAGAATTAATCTAGAAAAAAGAATTGGTAGATTATTGATTGGGTGGTAGGGTAGGCAGTTGACGGGAGCGAAGCCGCGGGCACAACTAGTGCAAAATAAATTCCATTATTTGATATTTTTATCGTAATCAGCGCCGCAAAAAATCAAAATCAGAATCAGTCATCAAAAAAGAGAGGGGAAAACCATAGCAGAGCCTCGAGACAAGTGACATTTTATCATAGAAGTCCTCGCGATACCGATTGGAAAAATTTCAAAAATTCATGGTAATGTTATGTACGATTATAGAAATGTCACGTAATCAAACCCTTACGTTTTGGCATTCTGACCATCACCTTCGCTGGCATCGAAAGAATCTCGAACCTCACACAGCCGACTCGATAAGAAATCTACGATTATAATTAATCGATATGACAACAAAGTTACCGATGTGCTTCGGATAAAACTAGAAAGCTGGTTGGAGAGCTCAGTATACTCCAGAGACCATGAAAGTGCAGGTGAGGGGCATTCGCATTCAGTGTAGAGAAACATAAGTTAAGTTATAGAATCTGTATTACTTGGTATGCTTATGTTATGGTGGTCGGGGGAACCGGTGCGGGTTACTTATGGTCACAGGCGTACTGTAATCGGTTAGCTTGTAACGCGATATGATGTGGAGAGTGATGGCGAGTGTAAATCATGAATGTGCATTTTCATTGCTACAGGCATGGATTAATATTTACTTATAAGGTTCTCTCACTCGAATCATCGCAATGCTAAATATTTGAAACAACTGTTTGGGGAAACTATTTATGACTTAATCTGAACAAGAGCCAAGTCAGTGAAAGCAATTCAGCCCTCATAGCTTTCTGAACAAGAAAAAGTTAAACATTTCTAAAACCCCGACTATTTTTTTTTTTGTACAATCTTCATATTCAAACAGTAAAACGCCCATAACTTTTGAACCTCTGAACCGATTTTCATTAAACATAGCTAAGAACACTCTCGATAAAGTCACCTTTCAAATAAAAAAACTTAATCAAAATGATGCCACAAATATAAACAAACACACAGGTACACACGTCAAACTTTTTCCGTCGGAGGTAAAAAAATGAAGAGCAAATCGAAAATTCGTCTGGAATATTAAAATCAAATTATGAATGAATTATGAAATCAATTTATAGAGATTTAAAAAAAAAAGCTGTTTTAAAAGTCAAATTATCACTGATTGCCATTAAGCGAATTTTTATCCTGTAAAACGGTGGTAAGAACCACGGATAATAGCTGCAAGAATGACGGGCGGGGACCCCTACGGTGACTGTCAGAAAGCTTATCTCTGTATCTTCACCAGTCAGGCGAGAGATGATAGCAGCAGCCGCAGGGAAGACGGCAAGAAAGCGGGCCGGGAAATCTTGATCTAGATACAATCAAGTACACTAGTTGTTTAATCCTGCGAACGAAAGGCAAATTTTTTGATTGACTTGCGCTACCGAAATGCCTCGTGGTCAATCCGCATAGTCAAAAAGCAAGATTTGACTTCTTCGACAATGGTTACCGCTGCAATGTCAATTTGTCTTGAGCCTTAGGTAGGTACTTAACCATCTGGATGGTGCCACCACTTGCGCTGGTCGAGAGATTCGTGTAAATTTCAATCCACAGTCATCGCTGTTCAAGAGTATCTCATCACCACTGCTCCCAAAACGGTGTGAGGAAAACCGACATGTGAATGTGTATTAAAACCAAATTTACGAAGGTCAAATGACATCCAGCAAATTGCAACTGGACCCATGTAGAGGCTAACGGCTTTTGCTCATATAGAGCAGACCTTTGTCCCAGTAGTGATAATACTTGTATTATTGGCTGAAATTAATGACTGGGTTGACTAGCTGATACTAGGCTTAAGGCGAAGGCAATTGGACGGCCTGAAAAGCTAAACCAAGAAACATCAAAATGCCTTGGAAGTCAACGATAGTAAAAAAGGATTTTTAATCAAGGATTTTTATGTGAATTGCATTTTTAACCGCGAAATGTTATGGATTTTTACACCTGAATTTTCTCAGTAGTCCGGATTTTGGACTTGAATTGACGGCATAGGCTCGCACCTTAATACATGGGATTGTTGATGGCACAAAGTTATTTTATTCTTGTTTTAGACTGTTATAATATTTTATCTGTGTAAAGAACTGATATACGTTCCCTTCTCTATATCCTGTGTCTTTGACCAACACGTTTTCATGTGAGTTATAGTAAAAATCTAATCTAACCTATAATAATAATAAATAAAACCTTCAAACGAGCAATTCTTATACATGTATATCATCTGAATCTCGGAAACGGCTCCAACGATTTTCTTGAAGTTTAAAAAAGATCGATTTATCATACCTGAAAGACCACATCTTTCAGGGATAGATAGAGATAAATCGATCTAGCTAGGTTTAATTTTTAGAAAACGTCGTTTTCTCTATTTTCACCTGAGCAGAGCTCGGTCGCCCTGGTACTATTAATAAAACAAGTAAATTGTATCAATTTACCGGCTTAAATACAAACTACAGTCTGCTTCTTCCTTCACCACATAAAGAGTATTAATTTACCTAGCTCAAGATGAACGATGCTTCAAACAGTGACTTAAACATAAGTGACGAAATAAAGGTACACTATAAGTTCACCTATGCTTAACCCTTCGGGGAAGACAGGCATGATGTTATGTTATGTTTAAAAGAAGACCCCTCTTATGAAGCCAGCTAAAAAAGCAATTATTTAGCTACTGTTAACTGTGGCTATCGAAAGGCTAACGCCCAGACGCGTAAGTCACACAACGCAGACCCGAGATGACGTCACGTCAGTGTGGAGTGCGGAGAGGCGGTCAGAAAGCGCGCCGCTATCCCCGCAAGTATCCGTCGCGACTGCCAGTACCCGCGCACCGTGTCAACAACATGCGCCGGAGTGTGTAGCTGCAGTTACGACACTTTTTTTTTTTTGTTCCGCGTTGGAAAATTCTCATTGGATGTCCTGGAGGGCGGAGGGATCTGTCACACTCCTACTGACTAAAAACCACCCCGGTGTTCCATCTCACACCTACGCCGGGGGTCGCAGGAACAACGATACTTCCGCAACCCCCGGCTAGTGCTGGCCCGCCTCTGCGGTCCTCGGCCTCGGGGCGGGGAGAGGGAGGTGTTTGACGCGCGACCCTCTTAGACGTCGCGGGGTTACCAGTGACTTCTAAGAACGGTCTACGCGCCGCCACCTCGGTTCCTGGTGTGTGGGGGGCGACGGATGTCCCCGAGTCCGTCGACCCTGGACCCATTTACAGGACAACGCCCTCTTTCAGTCCCCCGGAAGAGGGCGTTGTCCGCCCTCCGCCGACGCCCGGCGCGTCTGCTGCGGATCGGGAGAGTGAATGAAATCTCCCTCTCCCTCTCCGCAGCCTCCTTCTGCGAGACGACTGTTTCGCGACCACCTCGTCCCAGGTCTCCTCGCTGCCAACCATAGACTCGACTACGGCCGGCAGCGACAGTTCACTGCCTACTTCAGAGATGAGGGCACGGCGTGGCTGCTCCCAAGCAGCACACTCTGTCCTCCCAGCAGTCGACGCAGTGATAACAGCGGACGTCCAGCTCCCTGTTTATGCAACACAGGTACTTCCCGAGGCATGCCCCGAGAGCACCTGCGTCCCCGAAACGACAGGGAGCCGTGCCTCCTCCCGAGCCAGCGCTGGAGCACCGGCCGGACCGCCTTGATGGTAATGAGGCAGGCGGCGGTAGGGCGTGAAAGCCTGTCCCGCCATTCCACCACCAGGACCTCGCGAAGCTGAGACCGGCACAACTCCATATGTCACTGCATCGGCCCTTCGCCCCGCGCCTGCGCTTCCTCGCGCTATCGATACTGTGACGCGAGTACCTTCGCCACTCCACGTCCCAAGGCGGGGATCCGGCCAGTACACAAGCCACCTCCCCCTAGCATCTGCCAATGACTTCAACCGCGTGAAAGTCGGTAATTAGGTATCTTGTAGGACCATACTCCCTGAATAAGCATATTTCATAATCCAGGTCATGATCTACCAGTGTACCAAGTTTCGTCCTAGTCTGTTCTGCTGTTAAGACGTGAAAAGGACACAAAAATACAGACTCAGATAAGTGTGGATGACAATTTATCTCTGATACATGTAGGCAGTAAACTCAAACCGTCCAGGCACCACATCTGTCGCCATTAATCTATACCCACAAGCGCACGCACAAGAACAGTTATTAATTACATATACCACCTATTTGCTTGCCGGTCGGGTAACAAGACCGATTAACTATCACAAGTTGAGACAGATTCTAGTCATTAATGGATATCAAGATTAATTGAATGCGTTTCTTTGAGTGATTGATCTGGATATGTAGATGATTGATTATGTATTAGTTTCATGATTGCTAAAGTCGATTGATTGAGTTTAAGATTATTGCTACTGTGTGGTCTGGGGTAAGGAATGGGTGGATTCTTCTCCCATAAAAATCTATGAATATATATATATATGAATGTGACCTGCCACCTACAGATAGTTGTTCCGGCTCTGGGTGTTGTGTATGTGAGTTTATATGTTTGTAAACGCACCCACGATACAGGAAGAAATTCCTAGTGTGGGGCAACGCTATTTAAAAAAAAAAAAAAAAAATGTGTAGCAGGCCCTACTGTTATGAATTGGATACTAAGTTTATTCTCAAGATTTTCAAATGTGTTCTGAATTTGAAATCAAAATTCACACGTATCAATATTTTGAGAAGACTGATGACTGAGATGTTAAAATTCGCAATTTGTTGGTAACGATAGAATATACGAGTACTAGGCTGTACTTAGAACGAGCATTTGCGATTTGGAGGGTATATCTCAGAGCAAGTATGTGGCCAGTAACATAACTTAGTACTGTATTATAAACGAGATCTTCTGATAAGCCCGCTTACAGTTACGGGCTTCATTTGCAGAATCAAGCCTCCTTGGACACCGTGATACGTCTAACCACCTGTTTGTTACCATTCAACCGGTTGGGTGACATACAAGTAGGTACTACGTGTTTATTTTCGTTAAATCAGCCTTGGTTTGTTCAGTTTGACTACACATCGTAGTAAATCCATACTTTAATATTTTAAACGCAAAGTAACTTTGTCTATCTGTTTGTTATAGCCTAAGATCCGACTACAGGAATCAAGGATTTTTGATTGAACTTTTCATGAATGATATTTGATAGAAGAGTGGAGTGCTGCAGAGTTGCCTGGAAATATAATTATATAGCTGCGATAATCTTAATTCTGGAAGTACTTTCACTATGCGTACAGCTAAGGAATGGCGTTTCCTGCCAGATCTGTGTTTCCTGATAGTCACAACCTCGGGGTATTATGTCAAGAGCGAATAAGCTATTTCTAAGCAAACGTGCTACATCGTCGACCACATCATCGATTACCATCAAGCCATCAGGTAAAATACTAGTCAAGCGCGAGCCTATCTATAATAATAATAAAAAAAAATCAATTGAAATTTATGTTTGATAATTTATTCCAAATTTAAAAGTTTGTCAAGTGAATCCAACGCCTTTTGAAAGAAACTGGTGCAGAAAATAGGAAAAAATAAGGTTCCCAGCTCTCAGTTAGCCGCAAGCCAGATTACCTGGAAAACCTGGCAACCCGTAAAGGGATAGAGCTATTTGATGTGGCATACGTACCCACGATACAGGAGAAGTTCCTAGTGTAGGGAAGAGTAAAAAAAAAACAAAAAAATAACAAAAACTAGTTGCGGTAAGATGTGGCCAGGCAGCCCTGCAGTATTCTATTCTCCTGCTAAGAATAGTTCATTAAAACCGGCCAAGTGCGAGTCGGACTCGTGCACGGATGGTTCCGTACCATTATCGTAAAAAGTGGCAAAAAAACACGTTTGTTGTATGGAAAATATTAAATATTATTATTATATTCACTTAAATATTTATTTTACTCTGTTTTTAATATTTGTTGTTATAGCGGCAACAGAAATATATCTTCTGTGAAAATTATAACTGTCTAGTTATCACGGGTTCATGAGATACAGCCTGGTGACAGACGGACAGACAGACAGACAGACGGATCGTGGAGTCTTAGTAAAAGGGGCCCGTTTTTACTCTTTGGGTACAGAACCCTAAAAAATCAGTTTCATCAAAAACAAAATATAAATAATTTAGATGCAACTGTACACCATGTCCTAGATTAGGACAGAGGATACTTTTTATCCTAGTAAAATGATCCCTTTGCATTTTCTAGAATCTTATATAATTAATATTATAAATATAGCTTGATCTAGACCATTCTAAACTCGCAAAAAGGTTGATTATTGTATTTGTACTGAGAGAAGTTGCGGTTTTAAATCGCAATGCCGGACCCGTGCATCTTGCATCTACCCGCGTAGATGCGAGATGCACGGGTCCGGCATTGCGATGTGGCAACATTTGGGGGATGTCTATAACTATACTAATAATATAAAGAGGTAAAGTTTGTGAGGTTGTAGGAGGTAATCTCTGGATCGATAGTTTGAAACCCTGGGAATGACATAGGATAGTTTGTATTCCCTTGGGATGATAAAACATTTTTTACGCGGGTAAAGCCGCGGGAAGAAGCTAGTTGAGTATATTCACAGTGGATGTCTTTCGGCTGAAACGATGATGTTGATGGATTAGCGAGAGAGTCTGTATCATCAAAAATTTCGTGAAACAACTATGCAAGGTGGCATCAGGACTAGCCTTTTGCGGGAATTATCTTTAATTTTGAGGGAATTAACTATGGGAAAGTCTATCAAACTTATGACCTAAAGCCAAACCCATAATACTTAAACCAGAGTACTCAACTTCTCAAATGTCATAAATCCGTCACAATAACCACAGATCTTCGTCAAAGATTAGCTCGTTAATTGGCAATTATCACTCGAACATGAGCCAAAAGCCAAGTATTTAGGTGAAACAAGCAATGGAAAGTTGGCTGAACACTGTTAGCATAAGATCACATCGCTTAAATCTGCAGGTATATTTTTATTACTTAATTTTCAGGAATTATACTTACTAGTAGAATATATTACTGCAGGGTAACCTGACAATATATAGCCGCAATTAGGGACCTTAATTGAATAAATTCTATTAAATGTTTGTTAATTAACCCCAGACATATGTTTTCAAAGTGTATCGAACATCATTTGAAAGAAAGTGATGTAGAAAATAGGAATAAAAGGCTCTCAGTTAGCATCAATCTGTGGGTTTCCAATTTACTTGTTTACACCTGGCAACCCTTTACTTGAGGGCATTGCGGCTAACTGAGAGAGATGTTGCATATGCAACAAACATATTGTGGCTAGATATAGCCAGGCAACCTGCAGATATCAACTATCGTTAATGAAAAATCAAGTTTTATTAAAAACTAGCTGTGCCCGTGGCTTCGCCCCCGTCAACTGTCTAGTGCCTACCCTACCCTCCTACCCACCTATCTTACCAACTTTTTCTAGGGTCATTCTTTCGCGGAGAATCTATCACCGCCATTCAGAAAATGACGTCAAATGCGCAACGCCATCTATCGAATATGGAGATCAACTGTCCGAGTATCTAAATTGCGTGTGTTGTGATATTTTATTTCTTCAACACATTAAATTCATTTTACTTTTGATAGAGTAAACCGATTGTGATGAAACAAGAACTAAGTACACACAATCTCTATGTATAAAAGTTATCTGCATTGGTTCGTGCACAACTAAACAGATAAACAGACAATCCGACAGACAAAAATTCCAAAAATGCTGGCAATGGATTCTGTTGGATTCTTTTAACACCCTTGCTATTTTTCAGAAAATATTTTCGATGTACAAAATCGACTTTTCTAAAGATTTATTTATATGTATTGATTAAAACAGTTACCTGCAGATTTTCGCGGTGGGATCTCGTACTATGTATATATATGTGCATAATGTTTATGATGTAAATGTTTTACATCTTACCTTCTTACGGCTGCGGAAGGATTATGTAAAGTTATGGAAGTCTATAAGTAGTTTAGTCGTGTTTATTTTATACTTGATTGCGTTGGCAAAAAGAGTATGATGCAGCTTAAATATGTGGGGTAAGTACTTCGCTTAATACATAATGGTTTTTTGTCTGAGACGAGGGAGAAGCAGGGTTACTGACATAGCCCGAAGAATTGCCAAACTTAAGTGGCAGTGGGCAGAGCATATGATTTGCAGAATTGATGTTCGATGGGGCCGAAAAGTTCTGGAATTTCGACCGCGAAATGGAAGATGCAACGATGGAAGACCAGGGAGGGCTTCCAACGTTGCATCTTCCATTTCGCGGTAGACTGATAATCTGGTCAAGGCTGCGGGAATCCAATGGATGCAAGACGCACAGGACTGGTCAGTGTGGCGACGCTTGGGAAAGGCCTATGTCCAGCCGTGGACGTCTTTTGGCTGTAATGATGATGAGGGAGAAGCTCGTGGCTAAGTAATAACAGCCGCATGGATCGATATTCATGGTTAAGCAATACTTGCCGAGGTTGATCCGCGGATGGGTGACCAGACATTACATACCGAGGTAAATCACGTTAATCCACTTGTCATTTGTAGATCTTTAAACGTCGTTACGGTAGCCAGAAGCCAGAAAAATCTGTCACCAGTCTAGCCAAGAGGTATCGTATTACACAGTTACTGGGTTGTGGAGCTCAAACTAAAATACTGGTTCGACCGCATACGGTTAGACCGTTAGGGCACGCACTTTTGTACTCGGAACTCAAATCACGGACACAGATCACGGACACGGACGTGTAGTGCGTAACCGCCCTTAGAATGTAAGTCGACCCTAACATATTTGGGAATAGGTTAGACATTTTATATCTGATGGGCATGACTTTTGTTTCACGATATCACGCCAGTATTCCCCGAAAGGATAAGAAGAAGTGCACCAAAACACACATTTTGCCAGTTAAATTTATGTTCCCTGTATTATGGGGCGAGTCTATTGGATATCAACCGGACACAAATCCAGATTGCTACTGAGAAAATCTAGATAGAAAACTATCTAGATATCAGTACCCAATAACTCTTAACTCTTTGCTCGAACTGGGAATCAAACCCAGGACCTCATACTCAGTATTAGTGCTTGCGACCTCTAGACAGGCGTCACCAATTACTTTCATTTGGGTTCCGTTTCTTAAAAATAATATTGCCCGTCGCGGTCCGTAAGGCCAACCGCCCCCTCTCCCTCTCCCGGCCGTAATTAATAAAAATAAGTACCAAGATTTTTTTTCAAATATTAACGTGATTTTTTTTTTGAACTAACGTCCGAAATTTAGACTAAAGTTGATGGCCGGCTTTTGTCATTAAATCTTGGAGATGCTCATCGGAAAGTTCATCTTGGAAAGTATCTGGCTGCAAGACGCACGGGACCGATCATTGTGGAGAGACTTGGGGGAGGCCTATGTTTAGCAGTCGACGTCTTTCGGCTGAACTGAAAAAATGGAATTTAGCTTGGATAGGTTCTCACAAAATAGTTCGGCGGTCCGGATCCGGACCGCGGTCCGCCATTTGGTGACTCCTGCACTAGATCAACGAGCAAAATCGAAGTGATATAACTGTGAGCGGATTCTCCTTATTTTTCCGAAGAGTTTCCGATTCCCTAATCAAACCTTGAACTCATGATATCAGAGGATTGGAGGTATAACATCACTGTTTACCCCGAATCATTTTTCTCAGTGGTGCCATCTATGATCTCGTATCTACTACTGTACAGCTAATGGAATACTTTCTCTTTTCACTACCTACTTGGAACAATAACTAGGTAAGTACCTAACTACTTCGTTTTATGTTTCGATGGTAGATGGCGCTGCTTTGTCAATCTACGTTATTGAACCCCTAGATATTAAAAATTATACAGGTTATAGAAACTCTTACAGAAAAGCTTTTTTTCGCACAGTTAATGCCAACACGAGACCAATCTAAAACTTGATTATTTCATGAATACTTTCACCCCCTGAAAGACGGCAATTTAATTCAAAATCACCAAAGTGCCTTTGTAGGTATAATCGCAGTATCAAGGAACTTACTCGAATGCTCGGTGCTGAGTAGGGTAACCAAGTTACCATTCGTCCGGACATTTCCGGAAATTTGACGTCCTGTCCGAACTTTGTTTGGCCTTATGATTTTTCCGGATTTTTCGCTTGGAAAGTAAACTTTTTTTCGAAGACAAAGTTTTTTTTTACCTACACGTTTATTATCATATCTTTTTACTCAAATGTCTACTCAAATAACAATAAAGCGGTGGTACAATTGTTTGTTTATTTTTAATTGGCTATTTCAGACAGTACCGACTCGATTTTCAAAATCTCTTCACTGATGGAAAGTGCCCAAGATAATATTTAACCCAGGAAAAGGCAGTAAGTACTTTTTTAGACTATTTTAACTTAAGACTCTTTGGATCTGACGCCAAGAGACATTACCTTGACTTGAAAACCAATTCGATTTATTTATCTATTAATTCTATTTATTTGATTTGTTTTATTTGTTTTATTTGTTTTATTTGTTTTATTTGTTTTATTTGTTTTATTTGTTTTATTTGTTTTATTTGTTTTATTTGTTTTATTTGTTTTATTTGTTTTATTTGTTTTATTTGTTTTATTTGTTTTATTTGTTTTATTTGTTTTATTTGTTTTATTTGTTTTATTTGTTTTATTTGTTTTATTTGTTTTATTTGTTTTATTTGTTTTATTTATTTTATTTCAGTAAGCAATTACCTATACGGGCTGTTAAGCGCTAGGGATTAGAGCTCACTCCCTCCTATAGTGAGACGGCCTGAGTTCCAAACAGTAGCAACATCATAATACTATCTACGGAGCTAAAGAAAATAAAACATCTTGTTTATATATGTTACAGACTACATTTAATTGAATAACTACAGTAATAAATGGAATACATCGTTGTCTGTTCGTTGAAAAAATCACCATACAATATAAACATAATTATAGATTAATTTTATGTGTATCTACAAGGATATTGTACAATTTTCAATCTTTTTGCATTGAGTTTTTTCAATAAAATATTTTTTATAATTACATTAGGTAGATAATAATTTATACATAAACAACCTACCCCAGACTATAGACTTGACACATGAAACAAGTAAGTTGCATTATATTGTATTATTGCAAACACCATCAGTTTATAAAAAATCTAGCGAGATTATGAACTCGTTTTTCTCGATAAGACACGGATGTTTTGTAAACTCGATTTGGATGGGATATTATCCATCAATCAAACTGCCTCTTGCCAACTATTTTGGGGTTGGCAAACTAAATCAGATAATATTTCGAGATTTTATTGTCTCGCCAACTTTATTAGAAAGTGACAGTGTTACAATAGTCCAGTGGATTCTTATCTCAATAGCTTATATACTAAATATATAAGTGACATACCTGAGAGATAGCCCAAAAGAAACGCAAAGCGTCCTGGGGGTGACCATAAGCTCTTAGAGTAAGGTTATTTTAATATCGCGTAAGTGACAGATGTATACAAGTCATATAAATCTGTCCCTTACATACACTCAAAATAACCTTACTCTAAGAGCTTATGGTCACCCCACTGGTGCGTTTTGACAGTTCTAACTTACTTGTTTAGTGTTTTCGTGTAAAACAAGCCTGACGCTTCGATGCCTTTAACAGATCCCACGTGATAGGCAAGCCTATCTTACAAAATAATTATAAAAAAATAAACTAGAAATGATATTATAAACGTTAATGGCACTCATAGCCTAAAATATTTGAAGATGACATTTATTTAAATATATTTTTTGCGAAAATGTTTTTTTTTTTAATATTATTTACATTATTTTTTTAATTATATATTTTTTATTTCTTACTAATTATTAAATTGGATGACATTTTCACAATGCTTGATATTAGCGCCAATAGTTCGTTGTAAATCCAACAGATGGCGCTAAAAACTACAGAAGTTTCTCAAGACTTTTCACACGTTACCTGTAAATAATATTCGTTGATATTTTTTACTATGACAAATGCTTGTAAAAATAAAATTTTGTGAACACACCAGTCATTTAGTGCTTCAGTAAAAAAAAACAACCAAAGATTATTCATGTTTTTTTTTTTGCCGCTTGACAACTGATGGTCTCACTCTACTTAAACTACACATACCAGCTTACAATATCCCGTTCTACTTGACTAATATTTTAGTTTTGTACACACGTTATCTATTCTCTTGATTTAAGGTACATTCAGTGCCTTTTCAGACATACAGAAGGATTCAAACTCAATGGCGGTTGTGGAACGCATTACCCACTGCCTCGCTGTCACACGAATATACCGTCTTTAAGTTTTAATCCAACCATACTCAGTTACCGTATACAACGGTTTTTCAACCTGTATTTTAACCGGTAACCGTATCTAATAATATGAAATGGTTTCGCCTTGCAAACGATTTCCACAAAAAAAGGGAACCGGTTGCACGCTTATAGACATTTTCAGGACAATTCTATGACAGATTACCGTCATTAGCAGTTTTAAAGGATAATATCATAGTTCATACATAATTCGACGTTAAAGTACATGCCTTGTTCAATTGAATTTAAACAGAAATGAAGTTTTTATTTAAAAAGAAAAACATTTGAGTTTCCTTTTACCAGGCAACGTTACAACGAGTTTAACGTTATTAAAAAACGTTATGCGAGCATAACTCGTTAAACTGTCACGTGACTATGACAACGAATATCGACAAACCACGTTTTACATTAGTCCCTGACAAAAGATAATCCTTTATGTAGGTACAGGTAATTTGAGAAAAATTGAAAATAACTAATATTCAATATATCGGGGCATCATAAAAAATAATAGAAATAAAAGCGGTCGAAATTTTTTGATATTATGACAAAAATACACGATAACTGACTTCTTAGATCGGAATACACACTAACTTAAACATTTTCTCTGATATTAAGGCACAATTAAATAGGTATATAAATGACTATATAGTGCTTATATACTAGCTGCATACAATTATGTCAAGAACACGTTAAATAATAAACTAAAAATTCGTAATTGTTTGGGTAATGAATCTCTATAATTAATTATATAAATTTGTTCTATCTGAAAACATAAATCTCTGAAAAATGGTAAATTCATCTTTGTCGCATTGCCATTTCGCGCCTGTCTGTGTTAGCTTTAACCGTGGGGACAGATCTAGGCTCTAATTTTTGAAATTCATTAAAAAACTTAAGACAACATCATAGAAGAAGCAAAGAAATAAATGCAAATGACAGCCATTATAAAAAGTAAAAAATCCTTCTAAGATAGGTAGGACTTTTTTATTTGACAATAAGCCCTTTTTGGATGCGATCTCGCCTGATGGTTAGCGATGTGGTCTACGATGAAACGATCGTACCCAAAAGACACTTGTTTAAAATCCTGCGTAAAAAAAACCGAAACGGTTACTCAAGACTGGCAGTTTAGACAATATAGGAGTGATTGCCATCCTAATAAAATAGTGATCTTGACTTTTAAGCTCGTTGTAATAATTTCATTGTCATCAGGAGAAGCTGTGAATTCTTTTGAATAACATTATACTATATTAAACTGTGTGTTCTGATCTCGACTGCATTATTCTTTTGGTATTTAGAAAATAATGTCCAAGCTGCTGTTTTGGTTTTTGCCAGTACTTCCAGGCCCCCATTGGGCCTCTTAAACCTATGCAGACCGCATTCTAATGCGATCATAGTGTTTTCCTATAGATCTTTTAATATACCTACTTATATGGATGTTGTCTTGCTCACATAATGTGCACTCACATATTCACGTACCAAAGTCACAATCTCTTGACAAAAGTTTGAAGTCATAAGAAGGCAGACGATAATCTCTACCATTTCGTAGACAGAAATACAAAGGTAATATATTCGTGACCCGAAAGAAAGATTTGACAGGATAAAATTTGACTGATCAAAAATAAAAATGGCGGATGACAACCTAATAGTATTTTCACTTTACGTCACGCAAAACAATTGATTAGTTTATTACAAAACGTGCGCTTAACCGCTAAACATAATTAAATGAAATATACAAATGATATTAACAACATAACCTTTTTAATATTACTTAAAACAATAAAAATCGGGCCACGCGGCCTCGAACGGCGTAAAACTCTTGCAATCATTGTTCAAATGATTTATTAACATCCGTGGATTTTAATCGATATTTAATTACTAGAAATGATTAAATTACTGTTTCTTAGGTACCCTGTTTAGCGTAGGTACGGATTTCTAAAGTTATTAATGGATAATCGGAAACAACTCGAGAACGTTTCGTAACAAATCGATTAAATTGAACCTCGATTCTCGCAGTGCGCGTTCGCGTTTTGATTATGGGTTATTTTATTTATTAAAGGTTAGTACACAATGTTTTTTTACAAATGACACTTCTGATTCCATTGCTGTTTTTGTATAGAAAAGATTCTTGTACATCCAACCAACATTTGACCATTTTCGGCGTAAGTTGACTGATACCTTTTACACAAATTCAGCAACAGATTATTGAGAGGCTACTCAGCCCTTGCTTCATAAGAATCAACCACACCTTACAGTATCCACTAACAGTCATACACTGTTTTTAAATGTTTCTTTTAAGCGTTTTTAGCGCCTATTATAACTTCAAAAACGTCGTTAATCCCTTGTCATTTGTGTGCACAAGTTATTTGGTTGTGTTCGTTATGTTTCGTGATCGAGGTAAAATATGTTGGCTCCGATGGTGCGCTGCTTTCGTCATCAGCCGATAGATGGCGCCCTTTCAACTGTGGCGTTGTGTTATCTGTAATTGAAATAAAAAGTAATTTAGATATTTGAATTGCATACATATGAAAATTAAATAAATGTATAGGAAGACCAAAGAAAATATGGAGAGATTGTGTGAGGAATTGCATAAAAGAAAAGGGAGTCAGTGATAGCGTGTCTCCCTTTTCGCGCTGTCCTCAAGTTACATGGGTCATGGGCAGGAAGATGATGAGAAATGATTTTATTTCTGTAAGTTGGTTTGTACAAACACTTTCACATGTCGATCATATTTTTTAAAACTAGATGAAGTCGGCGTTTCCTATCTGACTACTCTGAGAAGAAAGGCCCAAACAAAACTCAAAGGTCAGTCTCTTTTAAAGTCCAGACAAAAACTTGGTTAGAGCATGTGACGACCATTAGACTGATGTCTGAAATGGTCTTTTGAGGAAAGAACCAGCAGTGGACCTGTCCAGTAAGTGCACGCACTTGTCAATAACCGTGCAGCTCAACTCAGAAATTAAGGAGCTCAACGATTCGACGAACAATACCAAAGAAAGGACATTCGGGTAGTTCGCATAAACTACTGAAACCGTCACACCACAATTAAAAACTAAATTTAAAATTAAAAACAAAAAAAATGATTCACATAGTCTTCACATTCACAACAATTAAAATAAAATATTAGATAATCCTTGATGATGACGTGGAAATACCGTATTTATTAAACAGTCTGTTTGTTCAGTCCATCACTATGCAATAAGACCGCCCATTATACTCTTGTTTTTAAAATTTGCTCTTGACTTATTATGACATGAACAATAAAGTACTTATGTTGTAAAAATAAAATAAATAATATATATAAGACTACTAGACAGTACAGTTTCCCAATGTATTAATTAGTTACGAGTATCCAATTAGTATTCTAAACGTGAAGACCATGGAAGTTTTTTTTCTACCAAGCAAATTATATGATGGTTTATTTTATAAACACCAACCCATCACACAATTTGCTTAAAAAGAAAACAGGTTTGAACGTAGATAAAACAACACCAATTATTGCCAAGTCCTTGAAGTTAATTTAATGTTTGATTGGTTTAATATTTATTTTTGCCTTCTATTCGATTAAGTAACTCAGGAATGTACAAATAATCATTAAAATAAACTGATATTTGACTGTTATAGTCTAAAATAAAGTACTGATCCTTGAATTGTCAATTATGGTTAAGTATTTTTATTATATTTTTTTTAATAAGTAAATAAACCTTTCCCATATTAAGTAGTAGTGTGTGCAAAATTATGAAGAAGTAGTAAAAAAAAAAAACTTTTTTAACAAAGAACTACTTCCAAAACAAAACACTACGAAGCGAAAAATTACTTTCTTTTCGGAAGTCGGTGTAGTGTTTTGTTTTGGTCGGTTTAATTTTTTTGTTAAAATGTTTTCTTTTCTTTTTATTTTTGTAACTTATATTACCACAAAAAAATGCATTATTAAAGATAACTTAAAAAAATAATCGTCAGATCTTGATCAAATGGTGATGACAAGCACCAGCTTTAAAATATATAAAAAATCATCAAAATCAGTTCGCGTAACAAACATACAAAACATACAGTCGAATTGAGAACCGCCTCCTTTTTAATGTCGGTTGAAAATACCTAAATAGATGTGTCATCAAGTCTTGCCAATGGGTACCGTGTTACCCAGTTACTGGGTTGTGGAGGTCAGATAGGCAGTCGGTCCACGTAAAACACTAGTGCTCAGCTGAATCCGATAAGACCGGAAGCCGATCCCAATATAGTTGGGAAAAGGCTAGGCAGATTGAGAGGTGTCATCAAAAACTACTAAAAACTAGCATCAAAGATGTTCCGTGTGAACCCGTAATAGCGACCAGTAGCAAAAGCTGAATTACTCAGCCAGAAGATTATAAGATTGTGTGATAGGTTGACCCCTTAGGAGTCACAATCACAATACACAAAAACTTTTTCTCAAGGCTTACTAAGTTGTTGATTATTTACTGTACCACGTATATGATCATCGAACTCTTTTGAGTGTTTATCCAACTATGTTTCAGTTTATGGAATATCTTTTAATTTGATCCAGTATTGGAGGAGGAAATAGGCGGGAGCGAAACCTCGAATTTAGGCCATACCCTGACCAAAAAATCTTGAGCATTCCTAGTGCCCTAGCGGCACACTGGTGGCGCATGAATGTACAGTAGTGAATACGCCCAGATTTTAGAATTAAATCTTTATAAAATCGAATATTGGTCATTTGAAAAAAAAAAAAGTTGCAACATGTTCGTTATCAAATTGTCTATCCAAGTCAAAGTCTTAGTACAAAAATTAATTAATGATGAAGATGCATGCTATCAAACATTATTTCTCATTTTTATCGTTTTGTTGGAAGGAGATTAGTGAAACAAAAACTTCTTTAAAAAAAAAGAATACTACCATTTTGGAATCAGTATTATGTAGAAATTTAATGTATTTTTATTAATCGATATTTCTTTATAAGTAAAGAGTAGATAGCTCTTAAAAACTGCACAAAAACGGCTTGCGCGGCGTTTTGCTCGGGGAGGCGCCTTATGTATGACTTTTTACTTAGGATATTCAGTCGGATGTCTGCGACCGCATTTCCTCTTACTACACCTGGGGGGTGACCATAAGCTCTTAGAGTAAGGTTATTTTGAGTGTGTGTAAGGGACAGATGTATATGACTTGTATACATCTGTCACTTACGCGATCTCAAAATAACCTTACTCTAAGAGCTTATGGTCACCCCCCTGATCTCTCTCCGACGGTGTCGGTTTGCCGTCCCATCAGCCTATGAGTGTCAGGGAACAGAGAGTGCATCTGCGTTTGCGCTATCTAATACCTCCCGGACCGAAAACTAGGAGGATTATTATCAATACATATGTCAAAGTGTTAAAGGACAACCAACAGAACCCATTTTTGGAATTTTTGTCTGTTTAGTTGTGCACGCATCACGTAAAATTTACGAAACCAATGAAGATAACTTAAATACATAAAATTTGTGCGTAACTTGAAGTATTATTTAGTTTTAACTTCATCGCAATCGGTTCACTTTTTTAAAAGTTAAATGAATTTAAAGTGTTCAAGAAGTAAAATGTAACAACACACGCAATTTAGATACAGTTGAACTCCATACTTAATAGATGGCGTTGTGCATTTGACGTCATTTTCTGAATGTCGGTGTTAAGATTCTCCGCGGCAGAAAAACAGTAGAAAAAAAATAGTAGGTAGGGTAGGTAGCAAGGCAAGTAAGAACAGTAGGGCAGGCAGTTGACGGAAGCAAAGCCGCGGGCACAGCTAATAGATAAATAAATATTTTACCTAGGCGCGTGTCTCTGTCGCATGACGTGGGGCAACTCTCGGCGCTCATCCTCGCCCAGCTGCAAGCCTGCCACCAGCTGCATGATCTCTCGCTCCTTCTTCAGTTCCTCGCGACCTGACTCCACCTGGAATCCAGAGGATATGACGTTAATAATGAAAGATTGTTTGCATAAATATGTTAGATACACTCATTTTCATCTTCGTGTCGCATATATGGGGTGGGCACCGCTTGTCTTATTCTGTTATACATCTCTTTTGAACCTCATCTCAGTACTCAGTAGTCTCTCCCTTTAAAGTCGTAATATATTGCCCACAAGCAACTCACCCCCTATTGTTTTAGCTAGCTGTCTACATTCATACTTAAAACTTGAGAAGTTTTATCGGTATCAAGTAACACTGAAAAATATCAGTGAATTGACAAAAAACTGAAGCCCTTCTGGTATTACCCATAGCTATATATATCAATTCGGGGTATAAGAAATACATGCTTCTTTTTTAGGGTTCATTATCCAAATGGTAAAAACAGGACTCTATTACTAAAGTCGGAACCACATTTACGTGTCGTGGCGTGGCGTGGCGCGGGCTCCACCAATCAAACGACTCTGTTCCAGCCTACGTCATAACGCAACGAGTTTTGTAGCCAATCAACTGCGTCCGAAGGCGCCACGACACGCCACGCCACGTAAGTGTAGTTCCGTCTTAAGACTCCACTGTCCGTCTGTCTGTCTGTTACCAAGCTGTATCTCATGAACCGTGATAGTTAGACAGTTGAAATTTTCACAGATGATGTATTTCTATTGCCGCTATAACATCAAATACTAAAAAAATAATAAAATAAATATTTAAGTGGAGCTCCCATACAACAAACGTGATTTTTTTTGCCGTGTTTTGAGATAATGGTACGGAAGCCTTCGTGCGCGAGTCCGACTCGCGCTTGGCCGGTTTTTATGAATTTAGATTGCACTATTCTCAGTAAAAAATTCATTGTTAAAAAATAAACTAATACAAACTATCAGTACACGTAATAATAATTATGTCACAGCCAAGGACTAGTACGAAAGAAAAGATGACGTACTAAAACAAATGAAACGCGATTACATAAACGACATCCACCAATAAAATGTGTCACCTTTGGGCACCCTCGACCCAGCATTCAATAACGATAAACGTTTCTCACAACGTAACATAACTAGTTGCGATCGTTGCGCAACGGTTACAGTTATAGCGCAATACCGAACCGGGCATTATTTCCTTATGGCTGGTCGTGGGATATTTCACTACACGCACGAACTTAAACGAATAAAGCGATTTTGAATTAAGAACAATATCGAAAATTGACCATTTTACCCAATTCTGAACGTTCGAGGTTCGTAATGTGTTTTGGTAAATGCACAACAAAGGAATTGTTTTTCATTTGCCGTGAAATAACCGTGCAATGCCTTTGGTTTTTCAAAGTCAAAACATTTTTATCAAAGTAGCGGCGACTTCGCCCGCGCTAAAGTCGAAACTAATCTCAAAGGAAAGTACTTCCGGGATAAAAAGTGATCTGTGTTCTTCCTAATCTAAGACATGGTTTACCCGTGTATAATATTTTATCTAAATTCGTGCAGACGTTGGTATAAGGATGGAACGTGAGATGTATTCTATCCGCGAAATAATATTGACGGTATATTAATCCGCGAAATATTATTGGGAAATATTGTCTATATTTGAAAAGTGTACTGTCAAACCTTGTCAAACGTTGAATTATTCCTCGGATAAAAATATAGAAAAATAAAACCTAAGACAAGTAACAATCCACAAACATGCACCTACTATCTACAACTGTTTTGCAAACTGCAGCTGTGTTGATACAAACATCGTAAGTTTAGAAACAAAAGAAATCGTTGACGACAGTTCACACTCTCTGTGATAAATCATTGCTACATCACAGAGTAGAGAAGTTACAGAGACCAAACTTGGTACAGGCTGAGTGAGAATTTATGACAATCTTTCGAAATTTCAGGGGGTCAAAGTACTCTTCCGAAAAGTTTTTACGGAATATCGTAACTAAGGGTTAACTGTTACATTGTTCAAGTGGTCGCAAAGGCTTCGATTTTCCCAACTAGAAATCGAGTGAGATATGGTCTCTGGAGCTGTTTATGGTAATACCCTAATATATGCTCAATACTTTATTGCATTCCATATTGTGTACATATAACAGTTTGTATGTTAAAACATCGAATCAATTATGGACCCTGTCGGGCACAGCAAATTAAATTTTCAATAGGAGACGGAGATATGAGAGACTATAAAATTACTCGTGATATCTTAGTGTGCTGTATGCCTCTGCACACTATTCCCTTTGGGGAATATACGCGCGCTTAAACCCAATAATTGGGTTTAAGCCTGGTTGATTACCCTAGATGGATCAGAGATTCATAAATTAAAACAATTTATTTATTAAAACTTTTTTTTTTATTGTTATAGGCTCGCGTTTGACCACTATCTCGCCTGATGTTAAGTGATGATGTGGTCGAAGCTGAAGCACGCTTGCCTAGAAGTTACCTATTCACTCTTGACTTGAAGACCCCTAGGTTGTAGCTATCAGGAAACAAAGACGCTGGCAACTCGTCGTCGGTGATCAAGGCTCTGGAGCTTTGAGTCGACCAGCGCATCATTGCCGATAAGTCTCCTGGCCCGTCTGTCTATCGACTCAAGTGCATCAAGTTGGTACCTGGCAGATCCCTCCCAGAGGTGAGAGCAGTACTCCATGCATGACCGAACTTGCGCTTTCTTGCGAACGAACTTCATGCAACAGACCGGTAAATAAACGGCATTAATGCCTGATTTCAACAGACATAAATCTAACTAGATGACGCGATTGTATGTACTTCGCGTGCCAAAAACGAACTAAAGTTACGAAAAATAATCGTAATCTGATTTTTTCATTTATCGGCACCGGATATCCGCCGAAATCTAGAAAAATGCCTGTGCGTGCAATATTGAGCTATAAAGAATGTATATGTAGGAAATGTTTTCTTTCATTGGTAAGCAAATTTGTTTTGTAATTGTTTTGAAAAAATGGCACGCTTGGTTTTCATACAGATGGAGGAACTTGCGTTATCTATTTAGATTTATGTCTGTGCTGATTTCTATTAACTAAATGCTATTTTAATACATATGAATATTTAAATAAATAAATACTTAGTCAAATAACAGCCCTCTTCCCCTCTCCTTCTTTGCAGTGCCCGAAGTATCCACAATGGTCTAAATTTGTATCCTACCATCTGAGTTCACACGTGGAAGCCATAAATGTAATGAGGATTTATAGCGCATATTAAAGGGCTAAAGATTGGGGGTTTAAACCTGATGCATTTCGATCTTAACGATATTTTAACGATCGGTATAGATATGGCCTTAAATTGGGTAAAAGCCCCGTTGATTGCCCATCTATAAACGTGATGTTATGTTATGCACAGTCTCTGTTCATTCACTACTCTATTACCAACATGCTAAGTTGTTCAGGAATCTTGACAACGCAAAATATTGTACTTATGATTTACAACTCAGAACAATGACGCAATTAATCATGCAGATAGAAAGGTCTGATTTACACTCATTGCTGAAAAAACTGGTTATAAAGTTTTAATGCTATTTACTGACTTAGCAAACGATTTTGCGGTGATCAGTGTCAAGGCGAATTTAGTATGAATGTTTTCACGCTTTAGATGTATTCAGCAATGAGATTTTACCAATAGAGACGTCATACTCATTATAAGGAAATAAAAACATGGCGATATTTTACTTTAGATACCTTCATAGGACCTGTAGAACTTGGAACTTTATTTCTATCAATGAGTAGGTTTAAAGATCACAGAGATATAAATAGGACCCCGTTGTCAGAAAGAGATAAACATACTATTCAAACGTACATTCATGTCGCGGCCAGACGCAGGACGTACTGAGTTCACTCAAGTTAAGAATTGAGGGGCGTCTTGCAGTTCAATCAGAGTGATCGTCTACTGATTAACCGGGCGATCCTGTGAAGACTAAGCTATATAGTCACCAGCCAGGCACAAAAAACTAAACCTAAGCGACCACGCTGTGGGGTCGAACCTCGGCTCAGGTCGTCGCTGGGGGGACAACTAGGGCTGGATCTTCTTAAAGTGATTCCACCATCCGTTCGGAACGGCACAGCATTACGCGGACTGGCTTGCATATCTTGACGGGGATGTCGCGGCGGGCCTCGGCGGCGAGGACGGAACGAAGGCGGTCTGTGTTTGCGAATTGTGCTGGTCTCTTTGTTGCTTTCTTGGAGCAAGGTAGTGGCGTCATGGCGCCCTGCGGACTCGCCGTCCGCGTACCGGCCCATAGTGCTGCTAGACGAGGTGGGTAAGCTTTTCGAGCGTATAATCGCTGCCCGCCTTGTCAGCCACTTGTATAGAGAGGGGCCGGACCTGGACGAAAGCCAATTCGGCTTTCGGCATGGGCGCTCCACCATCCACGCGATATCGCGGGTGAGAATCCTGGCGGAGGAAGCGGTGTCCCGGGGTGGGGTGATGTTGGCGGTGTCCTTGGACATTTCCAACGCCTTCAACACCCTGCCCTGGAGTTGTGTTCGGGAGGCATTGCGGTATCATCGAGTGCCTCCCTACCTCCGCCGCATCGTCGGGGCTTATTTGGCGGAGAGGTGTGTCACCTACGTGGGACGTGATGGCGTCGGAAACCAGCACCGCATATCGTGCGGTGTTCCACAGGGCTCGGTCCTGGGCCCGCCCCTGTGGAACATCGGTTACGACTGGGTGCTGAGAGGCGAACTCCAACCGGGCGTAGACCTGACGTGTTACGCGGACGATACGCTGGTCACCGCCCGGGGGAGTTCGTACAGGGAGGCAGCGTTGCTGGCGACGGCTGCGGTCTCACAGGTGGTGAGCCGCATACGGCGCCTTGGCCTGGAGGTGGCCCTCAACAAGTCGGAGGCCATGGTCTTTCATGGCCCCCGGCGGGCGCCGCCGCCTGATGCCCACATCGTCGTCGGAGGGGCTCGAATCGCTGTCGAGTCAACCATGAAGTACCTGGGATTGGTGCTCGACAGCCGGTGGGAATTCGGCCCCCACTTCCGGCGGCTGGCGCCCAAGTTGTTGGGCGCGGCTGGGGCGCTGTCAACGCTGCTTCCCAATCTGGGGGGCCCGAGCGCTGCCTGTAGGCGGCTCTACGTGGGGATCGTGCGATCGATGGCCCTGTATGGAGCCCCGATCTGGGCGGCTGACCTGACGGCCGGCAGCATCGCTGTTCTGCGAAAGCCGCAGAGAGCGATGGCCGTCAGAGTCATCAGGGGGTATCGCACGATCTCCTACGAGGCGGCTTGTACACTGGCTGGATCTCCACCCTGGGACCTGGAGGCGAAGGTTCTCGCGTCACTGTATCGGTGGCGCGAGGAAGCGCGGGCGCTGGGTGAGGGGCTGATGCAGCGACATATGCTGTTGCGTCAGTCTCAGCTTCGCGAGGTCCTGGTGGCGGAATGGCGGAACAGACTTACACGCCCTACCGCCGGCCTCATTACCATCGAGGCGATCCGGCCAGTGCTCGAGCGCTGGCTTGGGAGGAGGCACGGCTCCCTGTCGTTTCGGATGACGCAGGTGCTCTCGGGGCATGGTTGCTTCGGGAAGTACCTGTGTCGCATAAACAGGGAGCCGGACGCCCGGTGTCACCACTGCGTCGACTGCCGGGAGGACACGGCGCGGCATACGCTGGCAGAGTGTGCCGCTTGGGAGGAGCCACGCCGTGCCCTCATCTCTGAAGTAGGCAGTGACCTGTCGTTGCCGGCCGTAGTCGAGTCTATGGTCGGCAGCGAGGAGTCCTGGGACGCGGTGGTATCCTTCTGCGAAACAGTCGTCTCGCAGAAGGAGGCTGCGGAGAGGGAGAGGGAGATTTCATCTACTCACCCGAACCGCAGCAGACGCGCCGGGCGTCGGCGGAGGGCGGACAACGCCCTCTTCCGGCCCCCCTAAAAGGGTCCAGGGGCGGCGGACTCGGGGACGTCCGTCGTCCCCCACTCATCAGACCCGAGGTGGTGGCGCGTAGTGTTCCACGCGCGCCCCTCTTAGACGTTGCGGGGGGAGTTAAACACCTCACTCCCCCCAACCCGAGATTGAGGCCCGGAGGCGGGTCGGCACTAGCCGGGGGTTGCGGAAGTATCGTTGTTCCCGCGACCCCCGGCGTAAGTGTGAGATGGAACACCGGGGTGGTTTTTAGTCAGTATAAGTCTGACAGACCCCTCCGCCCCTCCCCAGGGCGGAGGACATCCAATGAGGATTTTCCACCCCGAAAAAAAAAAAAAAAAAAAAAAAAAAAAAAAAGGTAGTGGCGTCATCGGGGGTGGTGGGTGAGCCTCAGTCGGCGAATTCTAGAGATTCGGGAAAGTTCGTAGCGGGAGGCCGCTTGAATCAAGGGTTTACTATGGTTGACAGCAGAGTCGAAAAAGCGCTTGGTAATGCGTTTCATAAACTGCTGGATTGTGGAGATTCTCAGATCGACATGAAGTTCCGAGTTCGAGTTTCCGATCCTCCTTGTTTGGTGAGTCAAACCACCACCGGTTCCCCAACTCTCTCCAAAGCACATCATTTTGGAGAGGTCAAGGAAACACGTATGCTTGAGACCAACGATGGCAGCTTCAGTGGATAGCCCGGGTCTAAACCCAAACTGCGCATTATGTAATGCAATGCATACCGTCCAGCACTTTAGCAATTATCGTTGCTAGCGATATGGGCCGGTAGTTCCCCCTGTCTGAGATATCCCCAGACCCGTTCTTCACAATAGGCACTACAATAGTTTTCTAATGAACTGGCTCATGCACGTCGTGAAAAACATGGCCAGGTACATACCCTCGGTAAGTGCTCCAGGTGCTCCTGACATTCTCTTCAAAACGCCCTTACTTGACTAGCCGTAAAATGTACAGACGACTCTTCCCCCTCATTTCCGGGCTTAGAACTAATAAATGACGCTGAAGGGCTCAGCGGGGAGCGCACCTTAAAATGTTCCCTGAACACATTCGGAATATGGACTGGTTCGCTTTTTCCGTTCACACTCACTGGCCATAAGGCCAGGCTTAATGCTTTCCAGTAGCTTTCCAGAACTTAGAGAAGTCCTTTGCCGATCTGGGTTTAGCCAGAATGTCCATTTTTAGCTGCTCTTGTTTGTTCTGGCACCACTTCAAGCTACTTTTGAATATTTTACGCGACTCGAGCGTTTCGTCATAAATAATTCCTGAAGTGGATAATTCGCGATTTTGACAGGAAAATAACAAGAAGTCAATTCAATTCAATTCAATTCTTGATTAATGGCTTTTGTGGAAGAGTAACCACAATTCTGCCAATATCCCGTACTTATAATGATAGACCATCAAACGAAGGAGATTGTACAGTGATGAAATTTGGACAGTATTGCATTTTCTACGCAGAGCAAGACTCATATAACAAGAAGTCATTAATGACATTATTTCTTGCCTCTATTTCAACCATTTGTGAAGCCTACCCCACCAATCTGTCAAACACAAATTACGACAAATGTCATTGCAAAAGAAAAAATCACTACATAGCCTAGCCCTATTACGTTCACCATAGACATAACTGCACACGCAATTTCAAAGTCATTTCGAATGTTCGGAGTGCGAAGGAAGTGCGTTCGGATAGTTCCCACGCTGTGATTGTAAACTTGACGTTATGTCAAGTGACATTTTGAAATGTATCGAGCGATGACTTGATGTGGGTGTCATCGTGATTTATTTATTGTACTTGATATGGATTTGAATATTTTTGTAGCTGGATTCTATCAGCAATAGAGACTTTCAATAGAGACAATCAGGGAACTAAGACTCCGGAAGGGAGTTCCACTCCTTAGTTGTGCGCACAATGAAAGTATTAGCGAAACGCTTTGTGCGCATAGGCAAATACAGATAGGCAGTAAATAATGCTGTTGAGCTGTATCCTCCAAACAGAATGCTGACCCCAACATTGGGAAAAGGCAGATTACATAAGCTGGTGAATTTTCTTTAACAAAAATATAATTACGGCGACACTGCTTATATTTTTGCGCCCGTCATGATGAGTGAAAATGAAAACTAAAACACATATCTCTAAATTTACATAATAAACAAGACTACTAACATAGTTTTAGCAAAGTCATTTCCTCTTGCTTTCTTTACTAACACAAAGCGGGAAAGTATATAATGTAATAAAAATAAAGATCATACTGGCGTTGTGTAACCAGAATCACAAGATACCATTCGGATAAGTGTAAGTTTATTTCTGTTTGTATTTTCATTAAATTCCACCTAACATGGTACTGTCTAAGTTCAATTGGCAGAAAATGTCTAAGGCATAAAGTCCCGCCTTTGTACAGTGTTTTTTTTTAACTTGTGGATAGTTTTTTTAAATAGTTAGTATCTGATATAACTAGATTATTGGTACCTTCGAACTAAATCTAAAAAAGTTGCTCAAGCTTGTGATGTCCTTGGTAAAAATATTACACAGTCAGCAAGGCTAACTGCAGACAGCACAGGACTCAAAAATTTACCTATAAATATGAAAATAAACCATCCAAAGACTAAAAACACAGAAGGTGTTTTTACCCGAACTCCTGCTAACCAAAGATCTAGATCTAAGATCTAGTTTAAAAAAAAATTGCCTAACCGTTCGCAGAATACAGGGCTGATCTTATGCTATCTGTCGATCGACCCATCAAAAATAATCATTCGGAGATATACAACTACACACTGCCCAAGCCATTTTATTCGGTACGCAATTGTACAGTAAAGGGTCAAAACTGCAGTCTTACTCTTCCAAAATTCAAATGCCTAGTTTTGGTAGAAGAAGTTAAATTATTCACAACTGAATTAATATGTTGTATAGAAATTAAAGTATAGATTATACCTACAAACCGTGAAAAGTAAAACATTTTCGGCCTAAAAAAAAATTGTAGAGTGTGACTGCACTTTTGGCCCTTAACTGTACATGTCTCCTTGCTGAACATTCTTTTCGCATAAATCTTCAAAACTAACTCAACGATTTCACAGAAGCGTCATCTAGCTCCCTGCCCATCCCTTTAAATAGTAACCGTAATGAATACACATAACGCAACGAGTCGTCTTACTTTCTATCGCCAGCTATGCAAACGCTGTCTATTTGCACTGCGTCGCACATGCGCTGTGTGCTAATCGTAAGCGTGTGCGCATTTGAATGTGCGCTCCGATATTGGTCGTTTGTTGGTACTCGTGTTTTGAGAAAGGTTCGGAGTTTATGAGGGTTGTAAACGGCTTATGAAGATAAAGTGACATTTGATTATTTATCGATCGCCAAAACTCAAAATTTTTTGGGATTGGCTTCGTGAAACTGTTGCGCTGGTGAATCTCAAAAGGAAAAAAATGGATTCCAAAGACAACGACTTTCGACAATAAAGTTATTTTTCGCTTTGTAGTGTTTGTTTTGGAAGTCGGTTCAATTTTTTTAATAATTAAGTCTTAGGGAATTTTTCTGCAGCAATCTGAAGTCTAGATAGTAACCGGTTGATAGCCCTAGGATTGCCCCTATTAACAGGGATTTAAACTTACGGAACTATTTGTACACTTCTGCTTAAACGGGGTTATGTTCTGTTAACTGTCGACTGTCATCGTGACATCGTTTATAGATCAAGAGAGATTACCCTCTACATACAACTTTTATTCCTGGTTCCCCACCATTTTCTATACTAACCACTTGCAAATGTGTACTAACGAATGTAGCAACAAATCAATCGATTAATTTAAATATTAATTCATGGTGAAACAATACGCATGGTCTCGCCCCGTTAACTCTGCCATATACAACAAAAACCGTATAACCTAGATACTTTGCATGGACCAACTTTGGTGTGCCCACTGCCTGTAGGTGTCAAGAAGCTAGAAAATGTGAGGCAAGTTAGAGTATGATTTTATATAGCTTTAGGACTAAGGAAAGACCAAAGCAACGATGGATACCGAGATTGTGACAAATAAAGAATAGAATAGAAATATATTTAAAACAGTAATTAAAAACACTCCAAAGACAAATTGCGCTAAGCGTGTCCTACCAAAAGAAGAATGTTGAACCAAATCAAGTGGGATAAGGTCTAGATAGAGATGATGATAGTAAGGTCTTAGAGGCTGCTAAGACCGTACCGATACGTAATTTCAGTGGTTGCTAAGACAAGTAGAACAATCAATCTGCGTAGCCTTTTTTCCAACTTTGTTGAGGTCGGCTTCCAGTCTTACCGGATTCAGCTGAACACTAGTGTTTTACGTGGAGCGACTGCCTATCTGACCTCCACAACCCAGTAACTGGGTAACACGGTACCCCTTGGCAAGACTGGTGACAGATCTCAAGCTTCTGAAAGCTTCAAAGATCTTCAAATGACAGCCGGGACCAACGGCTTAACGTGCTTTCCGAGGCACGGAGGAAACTCGGTATGATGGAAATGGTCACCCATCCACGGACCGACCTCGTCAAGCGTTGCTTAACCTTGGCGATCGACCCGTGCGGCTGTTATTATTTAGACACGAGCTCCTCCTGCTAAGGCAAGGAGAACGCTTCTGGTGAATTCGATTTCCAGGTCGGATTGGTTATTATTTTTCTCTGGAAGTCTTGACAAGAGCCTGATATCACAGAAGGATCACATGAAATTTATGACAAAACATGCGGCGGAATGTAGACTTACCTCTGTCTGTACATTCTGGGATTACAGACGTACAGGTTATGTTTATCTTGTTTAAAAATATACTCCAAATACTACTTCAATATTTCTGCAATTAAATCTCGAAACACTTAAGAGAATCCTTCAAATTACTGCCACAAATGGTGCATAGTACAGGCTCCTGTGAAGGCTTAATAGCCGTTATTAGAAGAAGCCTTGGCGTGCCTCGGGAGTCACGGACAATGGAAATATCAAAGTCGATACCTGCCTCGAGGCGCAATTACAGAGATGTTTCAACTTGTTCGCCACAATGTCAGGTTATAATGAAGATGATTGAGGAATGGCTTGGTATGCTACTTTGTTCAAATATTTGTTCAGTATACTTGAGTTTGTACATACGTACAGATATCACATAATGTTAGGTAGGTAGGGTCATAAGTCGTTAAATAAATCCATTTTGCCAGTAGGTAATGTTTAAATCCCATATAAGAGTGGGCATATTGCCACTGTCATTGGCTAGCTATGGAGAAATTGGTTGAATTGTAGATAGAACCCGGAACCCGCCGACTATTATACCAACGATAGTGTCAGTTAGTGTTAGCTAGTGGTCTAACTATGTATGAGATTTTCCGCAATTATGCATCTCTTTGTCTTTGAGTGTACAACTAAGATGATTACAAACTATTTGGACTTGTTATTTACAAACAACGAAGAGGTAATTCGGTATTTGAAAACATAAACACCATCTTTTGTTTTCACTGTTATCAGTGTTGCATTCAGCTAAGATTACAGCAGAAAATACATTTTGCAAAAGTCTAGCTGGCATTTCTACGTTCTATTTTCTTTCAGTTCGCGTTTGACCACTATCTCATCTGATGGTAAGCAATGATGTGGCCGACAATGGAGAACCTAGAAGTAACCTATTCAGTCTTGACTTAAAGACACCTAGCCCTACATAGGTTGTAGCTAACAATTATTTCACTTTTTTTTTTAACAATTATTTTACTAGTTTTAATGATTGACAACTAAAAACCATTCACTGATAGATAACGCACACCCAAAAGTTCTGAACCAAGCTAGAAGCAAAGGATTCAATAAGGGACGAAAGTTTGAATAAAAGTTCTTAGTTTTTGCCGATCAGTCAAACTGCTTGTTCCTAAAAGAAAGCTCTGTTATAAGCTCAATATTAAACAGCTGACCTTAACTGAAATTCCTCAGCCTTCCAAAAATATCAACAAAATAAATCCGCACTTCGTCCAACGGCCATGATGGCGACTTAAACCGTTTCCGAGACGAAAGCGTGACATACGAGCATACATGCCGAGTCGTGCCGAATTAATTGACATAAGCAGTCGATTGGCTTTGTAAACTAGGTGCAGGGTAACAGTTATTGAGCTGTGAACACGCACATTCCAAGTGTTTGTAATACTTTAGGTAAGGATTTAACTTTGGTTTTTACGTAGATAACTTTTGGGTTGCAATGGCTTAGTTAAGAGTATCAAGCGTGGTTGATCGTCGGGTTCAGTGAAAAAAAACTGTTTTAGTTACCTACTAGTAGTCTACTCAAAGTTCGACCCCATGGCGCTCTACAAAATGGCATTCTTAATGATGGCGTTTGTCCAAATGTCAAAATGTAATAGATGATTACGATGATTGCTGATAAAATGTGACTTTGTAGGCTCTCTGGTCTGGCAGATTTTTTTTGTTCTCAATACTAATTTCTCAATTTGCGTTCTGGAATCTGATTTGTATAAATTTTATTTCATTCATTTACAGCTAGTATTGTTGACGCCAATGTCTAGTTAAAGGCTTGCCTCTCATAATCTTAACACAATCAATCTGCCTAGCCTTTTTCCCAACTAAATTCGGCTACCAGTCTTACCGGATTCAGCTGAGTACCTGTGTTTTACGTGGAGCGACTGCCTATTTGACCTCCACAACCCAGTAACTGGGTAACACGGTACCCCTTGGCAAGACTGGTGTCAGATCTCAAGCTTCTGACTTCCCGTAACGACTGTCAAAGATCTTCAAATGACAGCCGGGACCAACGGCTTAACGTACTTTCCGAGGCACGGAAGAAACTCTTTATGTTGAAAATGGTCACCCATCCACGGACCGACCTCGTCAAGCGTTGCTTAACCTTGAAGATCGACCCGCGAGGCTATTATTATTTAGCCACGAGATCCTTACGAGATCGCTTAACAACACAACAGCTTACAAATAAAATCTCTAGCAAAACTCGCCAAGCAATATGGGAATTCCAATACGAGTAAACTCTCTCCCTAGCGAGCCATTTGCTCCTCCCTCCCTGAGCGAAATTCTGGATCCGCGCCTAGTTCAACTCCACGTTTTAAAGTTAATATCGCGCTATTTTTACTGGCAAATGGAATAAAGCAGCGTCTTAGCGATGAAATTGATTCATTATCAGTACCTGAAATTTTTGAATTATTTGGAAATATTACATTTTGATTAAATAAAGTGCTACAAGAATCTTTCTAATCGAATCTTGAGTGTGCTAAAATTACATTAACAGGGAGCTTTAATGGTTCAAATTGACAAGGGAACTTGTATTGAAAGAAGAAAAGTTGGCGGTGTTACTAGCCGATTTTGACAACGCGTCAAAAGTCCCTTGTATTGTAGCACTCTACTTTCAAAGGCATTTGCATTATTAGACATAGACAATCTATACTTCATGAAACTTTGTACATATATTCTTGGAGGTATTAGAATTAACATAGGATAACATTTATTAAAAAAAAAGGCTTCACTGCGAGCGAAGCCGCGGGTAAAGCTAGTAGTATATATATAATTATTTATTTCCATTATGTGTACTATAGCTTGGTAGCTATAGTACATGACACTTACTGTGGTAGTAAGTGTCCTAGAAAATATTGCCAATTTCCATGGCGAAAAAACCCCATGAATCGCCTGCAAACTAACTAACCATAAATCAAAACAGTCTACAAAATATATGCGTAGGAAAATCGTTATGCGTAGACCATAGATAAATTCACAGCTAAAGAACCTATCGGCAATTCGACAGCGCCGCTTCTAGGTCACTTCGTCCATTCACGTCGCGACGCTCGTTCAAGGTTGTAGCTTTCACACAATCAGCTGAGTGGCCCTCATTATATTTGGTTCAATCATTCAACTATCTGACTATTACGGGACCGGTATAAGAAGGTATCTTGTATAGTAATTGTGTAGGATGGTATTGGCGAAAAGTGGTTATTATATTGATATGATACCTAGACACATACTTAAATACGTCAGTTTTGTTTGTCAGTTATTAAAATCGTATCTGACAGTTGGGTCAAGTCATATGGAGGGAAGTGGAAATTTGAATTTACCTACTCCTCCATTATTATTTTCTGATTAATTTCGTTGCGGAATCCAAGACAGTTAAATTCATTCTCCGGGACATCGTCGAGCTTCATTGCCTCGGCGCTTTTCTGGTGGTCGCCACTGTTGATTCTGGCTTTCCGGAGTTGGTTTGGGAATAGTGCGGCGGGATTGTCCCAATACAAGTTTGGTCAAGTCACAGAATAAATAATAGTACAATCAAGTTTGGTACTTATTTGAATAGACTGCTCTGCAACTACACTTGAGAGAGAGATGACTTTTATCATCCAAAATATTTATATCTTTAATATAAATAGTTTGGATGATAAAAGTCATTTCTTTGCATAACATTAAAATCAAAAAGAAATAAAAACGTATTTGACTTGACCCAATTGTCAAATACGATTTTTTTTGGGCGATAACGGCATAACATTTAAATAAATTACATTTAACAGTTTGTGAATATAAATAAATACCTATCAGTAAAAAGAAATAAAATTAACAAATGGGTAGGTGCTAGGTGCAGTAATAAAGTAAAAAGATTACATAAATCTAGACGAGTGTCAAAAAAGTAGGTAATACTAGGTATCACACAAAATTTCGAAATCAAACAACTTTCGGTGAAATTGCAAAAAAGAAACAAGCGTAACAATAAGTGTACTGAGTCAAATCAAATTTACACGTTTCGTTGGCTTATTTCATTCTAGATGCGACACTGGCAGCCTCCAAAACTTGTGTGCCGCGAGAAAGTAAAATGCAAAAAAAAATCTCACCCGTCGAGTTTCTCCCGCCAAAACCGAGGTCACTGACCGATTGACATTCGATGGTCCCGCCCAAACATCGATAATGAATGCTTTTTTTTTAATAAACTGCCATTGAAGTTCTGCGATATAACCATGTTTTAAATTGATGTCTGATTATGAAAACAAATCATATGTGAGATATTTTAGACAAAATCTTGGATTTTACCAACACAACTCAGACTTGCTAATTAATACACCACAATTTCTGCTGACCAGGGAGAAGTCTAACAAAGTCAGCAAACCGCCACAATTTAAGTCCAAACGGTGGCATGCAGTCTGTAGGTAACAGAAAACAGTTGCGATTAGCATAAACCACCATAGTAACCTACTCCCCTCAATCGATTGTCACGACCAACTTGAGATAAGCATTGAGGCCGTTTTTATCCATTCATTCTTGGCCTCTTGGGTCAGTGGCCTACTGTGTAGAAGCAATGCGCCATGCAGCCATGCTGGACTACAATGCCCATCACTCACTTCCTTTATAGTGACAGTCAATCAAAAAAGTACTTACTAATTCCATACCTTTTGGTAGCGCCTGAATAAAAAATGATGAGAAATTAAGTCTTTCGTATTACGTCAGCTTTTTATCATTGGCCAAGATTACCCCACCTGGCTGGTAATAAATCATCAACTTTCTTTACCAAGCCATAAAATCCATCACTTAATGACAGAATGATTTTTTATCTTTCTTATAATTTTGATAAATAATAATGACACCGAAATTTAGGATTATTTCAAAACTCGATCGAGTCAACTGTTTTTATTAAATTAAAATAAAATATGATTTTTTATTATTATCAGCTATCAACAAACTAGTGTGGTTATAATATGTAAAACATAATCGAGACAAGTCTTATTTTTGAAATAAAAATAGTCAGTATATTTTCATTGTAATTAAATCTAGGTATCATAAAATAAAATCTAATAAATAAATAAAAATTACAGCAGATGAATATTTATTCAAATTTATGCGTGGCAAGGCCCACCTGTGTGAGTACAGCGAGAAGATATTTATTATCTGTGCTACAAATGACCGGTTTTGAGATTTCAATGGGTTGTTTAACATATCATATTAACATTACATCTGTTTGTCTGTCTGTGGTGTTGATGATTTTTGTAATTCTCAAAAGGACAATTTTCAGATTACTGTGAGTTGCTTCTCAACTTTTGATAAAATAAACTAAATATTGCGGAACAAAAGTTTCAAAGAAGACTCTTTCTTTTCTATTGGGATAAGATTTCGTTATAATTATTAAGTCTATCACAATTCATCTGTTTACCCTAAAATATTCATGCTTTGACTATGAACGTTTTTAAAAAAAAATTGATTGGTTTTACATGCAAGAAACTTCAGAAGTTAGGAGCAAGATTATTTCTAATGGAGAAGAACCGGTAAGAAACTCCACGGTCAAATCACAAATACAAACTTAAAATAAAACAATAAAAGCTCTTAACCAATATCTAGAAAGTAAACAGAATCGCAAACGAAAACTAGTGAAAAATAAAGCGTAATTTACAACTACCTACAATTCGCCATAAAATTGTTAGGCTTGAATAATATAATCGTTTGGTTTCGCAACTACTGCGAATCGTTGCTGCCACTGTGGAGGTAAGTGAAGAAGGCCCACTATTACTACGGGCTCTAGGCGACCCGATAAAGTGGTGCGATGAGTTCAACGCGCGCCTATTAAGAGGAAGCCGCAGATGGTGTCAGAGACGGCATTTAAGTCATGGTACCCAATACGAGGCCAGGTAACACGCAAGCCACGTTTATGTCGCCGAGGGCCTTCCAGAGTCCCGGCCAAAGGTCATTTAAGGACACCGTACCTACTTAAATTTCTCAGTCAGTAAGGGTCTGTCAGATCACAGACCCCTCAGGATGATAAATATCTGCACATTTATGACAATTTCAAGATAAGATATAAGTATTCACCCATACAACAAATCATTACGCGTGCATACTGCAATACATTTTTTCTAAAAGAAACTGAATGAACATGATCTTTCCTGGGTTGATTCATTGGTTATCAAACTATTCATATATATTTAGTGTCAAGAAGCTTGCTCTTGAACCACCTACCAGTCTTAAGTTATTGACTATGCAACGAAGTAACTAAAAGCTAAGATAACTAGTCGTCAAGCGCAAGTTCGATCATGCATGGAGTACTGTTCTCATCTCTGGGACGGATCTGCCAAATACCAGCTTGATGCACTAGAGTCTATCGAAAAGCGAGCCAAGTAGCTCATCGGCGATGAGGCACTGGTCATGTCAAAGCTCCAGAGCCATGAACATCGTCGATTGCACGATCTAATTCCGCCTAGCCCGTTTCATCATCAGACTACCTGACGTACGGCGATGCGCCATCGGTACATGGTGGGAATCCCACCCATACGCACAAAACGTTTTGGGAACATTTTTATTAAGCGTACATCTAAGGAGTGGAATTCCCTGCCGGAGTCTGTGTTTCCCGACAGCTACAATCTAGGGGTCTTTAAGTCAAGAGTGAATAGGTTATTTCTAGGCAAGCGTGTTTCTCCGTCGACCACAACATCGCTTACCATCAGGGGAAATAGTGGTCAAGCGCGAGCCTATAGAATCTATATAACTTGCAAAGTAAAGTGGAACTTCTATAATAAACGTTGACTTGCATACGCAATCTGTTAGTTTACCATTCGACCATATAATTACGCCATTCAACTTTTTTAAAGGTTCCATAATCAAACCGAGCCCTTATTACTGGCTACCGGTACCGATAAACACTAACCGGGATTTTCAATTACGGTCCTACGGAGGAGCAAAAGAGTCAGGGATCAGGTAATATAGTGGTCATACGCAAGCAACACATTTTAGACCATATTATTATGATTTTGGTTTAGTATGAGATTAACCGAACAATATCTATGAGCCACACAATGGGCCACTGAAATCCTACTTTGCGTCACTCATTTTATATTTTCATAACACGCTGGCCAGATATACCATAGACAATATCTAACATCTTCATAGGATATTGTCTATAACTTCACGAGCCACCGCCGGTTTCAGCCTCAAGAAAGTTGAATACTTTTCCACGGGAGCGTCCTTCAGTACTACCAGAACAAAATTTATTCTATGTCCTAATCGAGGCCATGCTTTATGCGTGTTCGAAATAACGGTTGAGGTGTAAGTGATTGACAAACTAAGATACTTTCTTCTTCTTGATATTATGGCATTAGACAGACGGACAGTGTTCTGTAAGAAAGCTGCGATTCCCTAAGTAAGATGCTTTAGCTGTTATTGCATGAACCAACAATGTCTTAGAAACACAACGGTTTAAAAATAGCCACTTTCATGTGGCGTTAATGGCTAAGTTATCAAGAATTTACACTATTGGCTGAAGATAAAACAAAACATTGAGAGAAAAAAAAACGGTCAAGCGTGCGTCGCACTTCGCACAGTTAAGGTTCCGTACCAAACAAAAATCTGATTTATTAATAACATATACCAAAATTTGTTAGTAAAATTTACGTATTAATAAACATTATTTTATATGAGAGCAGTGGTAACGGCCACGATTTACGTGTCGTAGGTCGTGGGTTCGAACCTAGGCAGGCGCTTTACTTTGTGTAAATTATTTCAACACCATTGCTCTCAAAACGGCGAAGGAAAACATCCAAGAATCGTCCGAGAACCATAAATTCGCAGACATGTGAATGTGCATCCACCGACTTTAACTGGGACAGCGTTGTGGATTACATCCCATTCCCTCTTACAAAGGGGAGACCTGTGTCCCAGCAGTGGGAACATTAATAGGCAGATGATGAATAAACATTATCACCAAATTTCAAGTTGGGTCAGAGGGAAGTTAAAAAAATATCGAAACAAAATTGTGTGACAGACAACGGACAGACGGACGGACACGTGAGTGACAGCAACAGAGTTCCGTTTGGATCCTTCGAGTACGGAAACCTAAATGCAAGAAACCTGAGAAACTTTCGTGTTTTTCTTCTGTGGGTTTTTGCCCATCACTACGGGGGTCAAGAAATCATTGCTACAGTTCATATACCGTTTCTGGTCACCCCAAACCCCAACAAAAAGTACTATAGTATCTGTGGTCAAAATGCTAACGGTAGGTACAAAAGAATTCGGAAATGCTATGAATCATCTCGACCGGTCCCCGTGCGTACCGTGCCTACGTTCAGTCAAACCGGAACAGAGGCCCGGCCGCAGAAATGCTTCACTATAAGAATGTAGGCCTTCGATAAGGCTGTTCAGTTAAATCTGTAATCTAAACTAGCCGGTATGTAATATTGTTTCTTTGTAGACGATAATATAATCTATGGAAGTGATGATCTGCATCCTAATTGCGTATCTGTTTTAAAAACACAAAGCATACTCCATTTTGGTAACTCAACAATATTCATTGCTTGATTTGCGTTGTAGAATAGACAAATTTTTGGACAATTATGAAGCAATAATTGCAATGAAAATATTCCATAATTCTCTTCGAACTTACAAAATTAGGGTGCTGATTCTGTTTTTTTTTTTCACTGAATGTGGATATACTATTTACCACAGCAAAAGGCAGAGGTCCTGTGAAATAGGTCGTAATATATTGGACTAAGGTATTTTGTCATGTACCACATCTCGCCAAGAATCGGACGTCGTAACTAGTACAATTATACTTTTTTTTTTTTTGTATCGTGGGTGCGTTTACGAACATATAAACTCACATACACAACACCCAGAGCCGGAACAACTATCTGTAGGTCATACAAATATTTGTTCCGCGCGGGAATCGAACCCGCGACACGCAGCGCAGCAATCAATCGCTCAACCACTGCGCCAACTGTGCGCCCAGTCAGTAATTAGTGTCAATTTACTTAAAACAGAAAGACAACGCACAACCCAAACCACAGGATCTAGAAGAACAAGAATTTATTGACCCCGAGCGGTTTACCCACAGAACAGTTAAAAGAGATTAGAAAGGAAATAGTTCCTAATTTGTATACAAGCATTACGGGATCGCTCGCGTAGTACAAGATGGTACCCATGTATTGCAAGCAATGTATAATTTGGCATCTGTTTGCGATTGTTTCGTTTTTGTCTACAAACTTACATAATACTTTTGTAATAATTACAAAATATATCTCTTGTATTTTAATGGTTTTTGGACTTACCGGTGAAAAGTGTAATTTCTCAGGCTACACTACACACCTGGCTTCTTTTCCGACACGATATAATAGCGCAAGACGGCATGATTAATTTTTTTGCGGAGGTTCTTACGTTATCACAATAAGAGCGCGACTGTTCGCCGGTGATGCTAATTTTGGTTGACATATGAGCGTTCGCTCATACTCGTACCTAAGTGCGGCGCGCCTGCCCCGCCCACAAGGCCCTTCTAATCTTTTTTAACTGTTGAAGGTTGAATCAGAGAACAAAGTTTTTATGAAAGTTCGTAATTTTTACATTCTTTTAAGTTTCACGTTTCCCGGTGTCTATGTGTAATCTAAGCTTAAAAGTTTGTGACCTAATTGTCAGCGCAATTCAATTCAATCCTCAATTCTTTATTGCGAACCATAATGTATATCATTGGTAGGGAAATAATTAAGTAAGTCACAATTATGGACCCTGTCGGGCACATCATAGATCAAATAAGAGAGAGGAGGAAGAACACCGACCCCCGGTTTCTCAACACTCGATTATCGGGCTGTCAACGTAATCGACGAATAATCTGCTGTGATTGGTTGTTGAAAATTCATTCAACCAATCACAGCAGATAACACGTCACCATGACCATGACCATGGTGTGACCATGTCAGCTTAAAAACTTACATTAATTCAGCTATAATTTAGCAGTGAGAAACCCGGCCTTAGTGTTTAATGTGATACATTTTATTATTGGTTAAGTGTTAGGTAGTTATACTGTTTGATTAATAAAGAATTTAATTTTAGAATGTATTGTTTAAAAATTTATTGTTTTAAAAATTATATACATTTATTTATTTAGTAACATAGTAAAAAAAAGGTTTTGATAAAAAAGTTTATTTTCACCTTTTTACATATTATATACAAGCTTGTTCAAATGAGAAATCCAATTAGGCACACGGTTTGTTCAAACAATAATTTCTTCAAAAAGAAAACCTCTTACCTGACACAGATTCGAGCCTTATTTTCGGCAGCTGTACAAACTGCTCCAAGTACACATAACATACATATATTTCCTATTAAATATGTAAACAAGAAAGCGAGTTCTTAACGCGAAGTTAAATTGGCGTGACTCGTGAAACAATGGTGTCACCAAAATAATGGTTAAATTACTTCATAAGTGATAATTTAAATTTTTAAACAACTTCAGTTTGTGGGCAGTCTTTGAGACGAGAGTTTTCAATGTAATGAAGATCGTTTGAGTACAGTTCGAGTACAAGTTGAATACAAGTTGAGTTCAAGTTGAGTACAGTTGTGTACAAGATGAGTACCTACAAGTTAAGTACAAATTGAGTACAAGTTGAGTACGAGTTGAGTACGGGTTGAGTACGAGTTGAGTACATCCTTCTATTCGACTGTGTTTTACGGTGCAGTGTGCAGTGTTTAACTCAAACACCTAAAAATATCGAATGCTTGATTGGACAGAAGCTTTTTACTAATACAATAAATGCGAAAGTTTGGATGTATGTTTTGTTACTCAATCACGCCAGAACAGCTGAACGAATCTAGATGAAATTTGCACAGAGATAGATTATAGTCTGGAATAAAACTCAAAATCAAATCAAAACATTTATTTAAAATATCATTCCTTTGGATAATTTCGACATTCACGCGGACAAAGCCGCTGGCAGAAGCTAGAAGTAATAATATTTTCGCGACATTTGCTATTTACTAAAGCAGAAAATGTACAAAGGAAACCTACTACGAAATTGTCAGATTGTCACCTGTCGCCCGCCGATTTGAATAAATAGGCCTCTAAACGAACAAGTGAGGCCTGTCAGTTTAACGTCAAGATCTTTCAAACATCGAACATGTAAGTTCCGTATGTATTAGTAGGACAACCAGTCTCCCAAGGTAGACGGCATTGATCCAAGTACTACTAAACTAAGTACCTACCTTGCTGTGCTAGGTATGCTGGAATAAACAACGGCCTTAACTATCAAAATAATCATGATAATTGATATGCCTAGGTAGTTTTTTTTTGGTGAGTATACGAAACTGTATAATTAATTTAAAATACTGATATAAGGATTCTTAATTTATCTCTAGAGAATAATCGTATGGTTATTTTTTTTATAAATAAGGCCCTTAAGTCGCTTTTTCTGGCTTCGATGGAGATAAAGTGGTTTCCAGTGACCAGAACACGCTGCTGTAATAGTTCTTGTGTTAGGGAAAAGTATTCGTATAAAGTAATATTTACGTATTTACGTTTTGCTACTACTTTAGGCTTTTTTTATGATAGACTTGCGCTTGACCTGAGATAGGTCAAGCGCAAGTCTATCATAAAAAAAACTTACCTGATGGTAAGCGATGATGTGGTCGACGATGTAGCACGCTTACTTAGAAGAAACCTATTCACTCAACAATATTCCCAAAACGTTTGGTGCGTATGGGTGGGATGTCCACCGTGGCTTGGCCTCTTATGGGTCTTTAGGGATGTTGATAGGATATAACTTTATTAATGGAATATAATTTCGGTGATATTCAAAGGATATAACTTTGGAGATTAGAGGCGCTATTTTATGGTGAGGAGGTTCTCAATTTGGATGTATATTTTTTGTGTTTGTTCAGGCGTAACTTCGTCATATATAGATGGATTTGCACGAATAAATTCTTTATTCGTTTGAAAGGGTATACTCCCGAGGTGGTCCCATTGTCACCAAATCAGAATCTGATGATGGGATCCCATGGAAATCGAGGGAACTACTCAAATATTATAGGCAGACATATAGCGATTTTGGTATTTTTAATAACATGGCAAGTATTTGCACTCAGAAAGTACCATTTGGTGAATTGGAACTGATGAAGAAGACCACAGATGGCCACTGGTACTCTTTAAGTATGTCATGGGTATAAGATATCCCAAACAGAACAGCAGCTATGATGAAGCAAATACATTATATAAAAATGGTACTGATGAAAATGGTTCCATCGAACTAATCTGATGATGAAGCCACTGAATGGACAGTAGGCACTGGAACTCCGTAATAAAACAATGTTATGTTGTTTAATATTTGAATTAGATACTATTGACAAGTAGACGAGTAGCTACAAATTAGACATTGCTACATTCCACATTACATGATAAGACAATTTTATTTAGCAAAAACTCCACATTCATAGTCAACGCGGCTCGCATTTCTTTCTTAGATACCTATTCATTATTTCCCACGGACCACGATAGTGATCACAAACCGGTTTGAAGACAGTTAATATCTAGCATTACGAACATAAATTAATGTAATTGAATTTTTGTTTTAGAAAGCTCACTGGCAATAGTTCTGCGTAAGTATTTTGTTTTCTTTAAACATTTTTGTATTGAAAATAGAAAATATGAAGATTTTGAAACTTTTCTTTTACTATTCCGGAGTTGTAGGGTTTTGTTTGGCCAGAGTCAATTACCTTAATATCTTATAGGGGAAATGTCAAATTAAAGGCACAAAATGCCAACACTCAAATGGAATTTACAAAATTTGCCACAGCAAAAAATTAACCTTTGGAGGTATGCAGAGCAGGGCGTAAAGTCGGTTATTATAGAACTGACGTATGTGTTCAAATCGTGTCGAAAACTTTGCTTGCGCGATGCAGGGTTTAGGTGACGTCATGTCATTAGTTCATAAATGGTGGCGTTGATGCCGCTACAAACCTGACCTATATGGTTATCTATATATTAAGTTGCTTTCGACAGGCAACAAGATGGTCTGACTAGGTAAGTACTTACTATGTTTTTTTTATTGTTTGTGGGCTTTTTCTATTGTATTAGGAGAATCGGTTTCAGTCTAACTAGGTCTAGGCTCTTTATAATCCAAGTCTAACTCAGGCCGTTACATTTTATTTTATTTAGTTCACACGCAACTGTTACGTATAATTATTTAATTGAAAATGGCGAAACATTCATTAAGTTTTATTACTTTGATATTCAAATTACTTTATTTAAATAATTTAAAAAAAAGATATTTCTCTCTTTGAAATTTAAAGCGTGTGAAAATGCCTTAACATTTTTGTCTTAGGATGCGACGCGATACAATTTTTAAAATCGCCATACAATAAAGAACATTATTTAATATAACAAATGGCACATATTTAATTGAGAGAATTCGAATGTAATGTATACCTTTTACCATAGAAAATAAAGTTGTAAATTGAATAGCAAGCTTAAAAAGTGTAGAGTTCCGCGTCTCGGCGTTAACTGGCTCTTAGGAAGTTGTAGGGCTTTTTCTTGGAATCAAGATCGTTTACATAGTGATACACACCGCCTCGCCTGTCGAGGCACCGACTCACCGCTCGCCTCGGTCTGAAGACCACACAGAATTAATACTTGTATTCTTGGGTTATCACGCCCTTGTGGCATGGGGGGAAGGGGCTATCCGCGCGGAAAATTGAAAATATTGTTTGATGCATTTTCTGCCTAATTTAACAGGACCACAGCTGATATAATGGTTCACTATGTAATTATAAGTTCTTAAACTGTCATGGTCACTAACAGTAACACTAACATTATAAGCGGGTTCTATGTAATTATTGACCAGATACTGGCATTTTTTTTCCAAATTAGACAAATCGCAATATCCGTTATATTAAATAGGTCGCATTTAATTCGTCATCACCGGACAACTCCTATTTTCGTTGATAAAATCAGTCAATGAAAAGGCCAAGAATCCTTAATGTTACTCTACTAACGATTAGAGGTGTAAAATTCCATAAACAAATATTTTGAATTTTTGATAAACGACAAAACACATTAAAACCCTATAATAATATCGTGATAATATATTTATTATTGAATATGTTTAATCTAAATATAATTTGTGAAGTTATTAACCTTAATTGAACCGTTTTAAAGTAATTAAACAATCAAATTGATATTAAAACGTGAATTCAAAAGTAATTGTGATAGATGTTGCAACATCGTTCATGTTCTCGCCAAACTTCTTGGCCACCCTGAAGTTGGCTACAATGGTAACGCAGTAGTAAATCTCATACAAAATAAGTTAAAAAAATCAAAAAACCCGACTGCAAAGATGTAAACAAGAAGAAAATCATGCTGTGCAGTCGGAGGACACATATTCGTGAGCTGGCTGACCAAAATTATAAATAGACAAGTTTTTAATATTGTTTTTATCGAATAACTTTTAAACATATTTAGTGGTATATATTTTTGTAATCACCCCTAAAAACCACCACGATACCCACTCGATGGGGGCTGAAGAAAAAAAAATACAGCCCCTATATAAGGCCCAAAATCCGCCATGTTTATTTTTTTTAACGGCACTTACCTAAAAACACTTGGGCGGCCAAGACCTATCTAACAATATCCTAATTATAAAAATCCGTCAAGTGGTTTGAAAGATACGGCGTAATAAAGAATATTACATACATACATACAAGATACGCGCGAAAAATATACCCTTTCCTTGCAGCCGGTTAAAAACAGCACCGTTTCGTGGCTTGCGCATCGGAAAGCCTATCAGGGCGGCGCAGAAGTTTGCCGAGAACTATAACTTAAACTTGTCTCTACCAACAACATTCGGAACGTACAACGTTGTGGTGTGCTGCATGCGGTGCCGAACATCGATCTAACGTGTAAAATCTTATTCTTAATTCCAAATTTGGACCTAGCAATTGTAGCGAGCACAGATTAATTTTTTTATACAAAAGCTAGAACACTATGAACTGAATAATGAAATGAAGACCATTAAAAATGAGTTCATTCGCATTGTCTTGCTGATTTCACTATCGTCGGCGAACTACAATCGAAACAAATATGTACTTTGCTTCTAGATAACCTACAAGCAGCTACTATCTAGGTGCTTCAGTGGAAATCTTGTACAACAGAGTGCAATGCCGTGTTGGAGCCAAACAAGGCCACACATTTACAAAATTACAAGTTTGCGACACCCAAGTTTAAACCTAACCAAAACCTAATTTAATGAAACTTATATTAACACTAGCTTCTGCCGACGGCTTCGCCTGCGTGAAAAGGGTTCTCTTATCCCAAAGGAACATTATGTCGGGATGAAAACTATAATCTGTCTCTGTGCCAAATTTCATCCATCCATCCATCCATATTTTTGCATTTATAATATTATTATTGTAAGGGATGATATCAAAGGCCAAATTTTTTTGTCAGCTAAAATTAACCTAAGCAATAAAAATGGCGATTTGACAGCTGTTTCATAGAAAATATGTCAAACTGTCTTTTTTCTGTCAGTTAAAAATATATTATTTTTGAAAAAAATCCCTGAACAGATTTTCAAGGGAATCTGCCACATTCCTGAGTGTTTATGTCACGTTTTACATGCATGTCTTTGTTTTTTATTATTTTAAATTTCACCTATAATAAATATGTTTTTGAAAATCAGTTTTACTGTCAAGAGCAACCTATATTATGGGAGCAAAATAAAGGCTTTAATTAAATTAATTATGCCACAATTCTGCAACATATCAACATGTATACCAAGCCTAAGCTACACGGGAACCTAGACAAAAACAAAGACGATAAAATGTCTATGACATCACCACAGACAACAAAAGTAAAAAAAATATTGAACCGCAATTCAACAAGGATCTTCAATACACAAAACGCAAAGTTGTAAATAAAAAACTCGCTGTGCCCCGCGGTTTCTCCCGTCCGAGACATCACTTCGTTTTTGATTAGCGTTCTGTCTGACTTTTTTCTTTGTGCGCAACTCTTAAGGGTTGTCCGTAACCTAACTCAAAAATTAGGTTTTCATATACAAGATTTTTTCAAATTCGACAGGCTTCTTCTGGGCAAACTCATTCCATCGTCGACTTTGTCTCTGTCACCTCTGACCTAGATTAGAGTCAAGAGCAAACCCACCATAAATAAAAATAAAAAAAAGTTCCAGACGTTAGATAAGCGTGTTCAAATATAATATGTATCATGTCACTCCAGGACCCGTGTGCGAATTTACCTGCAAATCCGTCCAGCTGTAAATGCATACAAACACACAGTTACGTTCGTATTTATAATATTACTAGTACCTATAGGTTTATTTACTTACTAGCTTCTGCCAGTGGCTTCGCCCGCGTGAATGTCAAAAATTATCCCAAGGAAATATATTTGGGATTAAAAGTGTAAATAGTATATCCTATGTGCTATTCCAGACTATAATTTATCTCTGTGCCAAATTTCATCCAGATCCGTTCAATAGTTGCTTGAAAGTTTTTGGGGCACACAGTTGGCGCAGTGGTTAAGCGATTGATTTCTGCGCTGCGTGTCGCGGGTTCGATTCCCGCACGGAACAAATATTTTTATGAAATAGAGAAAACGATGTTTTCTAAAAATAAAACCTAGCTAGATCGATTTTTCGCCCCCGAAAGCACCGAAAGGCCCTGCATACTAAATTTCATGTAAATCGTTGGAGCCGTTTCCGAGATTCAGATTATATATATACATATATACACAAGAATTGCTCGTTTAAAGGTATTACATAGATAGATATCAATATTATTATTGAAACAATTTTAAAAAGATATTCTTCCCAAGGCATTACTTCATCATTTTGCAGTAACATTGCAAAACATAACAATTACTCGCTGGTTTTCGGAAACCGCTGGCAATACAAAATGTTGTAACTGCATGCTCGAGGTTTTAATTGATAATTGCCAACTTGATAAAATCGTTAAATCGTTTCTGAAGTAACTAAAATTAGGTATTTTGTGTGGCGTAGAATAAATTAAAAATAAGCTAGGCGCTGTCAAGTGTCAAGTCAGGGCTACCGATTTGTGATTGGCTAGTTTTAGAAAAAAAGAGTTTATTTTTATTTTTACTAAATCGCGTCTCACAGTTAAATCAAAAGACTTGTTAACCGGGCTTCCCTGTGGAGACTAAACAAGAGCCTCCAGCCAGGCACTAAAAGCTGAACCTAAGCGACCACGTTGAGGGCTATTCCTATGGGGTCGAACCTCAGTTCTTGTCGCTTGGGGGATAACTAGGGCTGGATCATGATTATGTGATTCTACCATCCGTTCGAAAAATACCTACGTGGAGAAGAACGGACAAGAAGAAATAGTGTCAGCTGTAACTTGCTTATATATTTTTACCGGGTATAAATTAAACCCTCTTGTTCTTTTCCTTAGCAATATACCTTTGCGAATGGGCTGTAAAATAAATTATTATTAGGCCTACTTGCATAAAAACCTTAACTCCGAGTTAGTAAAAAATACGACTCTGAATTGCCAATATTATATGACAAAATGTCAACTAAACCTCGTGTTAGCAACTAACTCACAGTTAAGGTTTTCGAACAAATGGGACTTATTTGTTAACTTAAAAATATTGACATTCAAAAGTGCCGCATATTGGCCTAATTGCAATAAACGATTTGACTTTTGGCTTTAGAGTTCATGATATAGTTGCAATATCAGTCATCAAGACAAAGATCTTTTCTAATATAGGTCGGTAAACCTAAAGACTAGCTTATTCGGTAGTAATAAGGGTCATATTTAATCAGCACGTAGAAATCCCTTTGGTTTTGCGAAGTTAATAAAAAGAGCTGTAGAAAAATAAATATCTACGTCCCTATATACTTGCGCATGCAACTTAAATTTATACATATACATATAAGGTCTCTTTTCGCTTAGCATAAATTCCTAGACTATTCCGGCAAGACACATGGACTTTAGACAACTACACATAGGTGCGATAATCGCTTAGCACACAAAGCTAGGCTGTATTTAGAACAGTTGAACGCCGCATTCCTAGGCCAGTTGCATGACATTAGCATTATCGTATACGGAGTGTTTTGATACTTGAGAATAGGTACTATCAAGGACCAAGAAGGTTCTTATATTAGAAAGCTCACTACTATTACATATATATAAACAAGTTTGTGAGAATACACATATAGATGATTGTGTAGTACTACTGAACGGATTTGGAAGAAAAGTCGTTTATAACATACATTAAAACAGTATGATTTTTAAATAAGGAGTTGATTCATTTGGGATTATTTTCGACTTTCAAAAGCTAGTAACTATTACTAGTGGCTCTGTAAGCTGTAGACTTTTATGTCGATTCAGTTTTTGATTTTTTCAAAATGGCTCCGCCATTTAAAAACTGAGTCAACAAAAAATTTATGTAATATCGAACCTGCCCAAAAATTTCACGAGAATTGGTTGAGAAATGCGACCTGAAGAGTAGAACAGGCGGACATTCAAATATAAGAAAGCATTTTTGTCCAAGCTGAAACGGAGACGCTTCGCTCTCGGTTCGTGCCCGCTCGATTAATAAATGAAAACTATAAAGCCTCGTTGGTCTATTGATGGTAAGCTCTACTGTCGAGCATGATTTCCTGGGTTTGATTCTCAGCTACGCACCTGCGATCACTAAACCGACGAAGCTGTTAGTTTTTTTATGTGGTAGGTATAAATATACAGGATCGTGAAACACGGCTGAATAAAATAGTTCTGCAATAAAATTCCACACAATCTCGACCTTACCACAAGCATTTTCTAAATAGCAAACCGAATAAATTTCGCAAGCATATTACAATTCTATTATAAGGGAACGTGATGAAACTAGAAGGAAGCGAGCCATCGTCAATGTTAATATTGTTAATTCGTGCTAAACTGCTCACTGCTTATCGACTTAGGGTCTTCTCACACCGAAATGCGATGCGATGCGACAATACGTATACTGTTTAACAGACTTCCCGAAAAGGAGCAGATTCTATGTTCGACTATATGTATTTTTTCAAATGTATTTTCACCGATTTCTTCGTCAACTGTGATTCCGATTTTGAAAATTATTTTTGTGTTTGTAAGGGTATTTGAAGATAGCTTTACAATCAATCAATGTAGAGGACAACTATTTTCTTTATACGAGTATCCCTCGGCAATCATCTCATTTCCGAACACAAACGAATGCTAATTTCCATGTCAATCAGTTATTAGATTTATCGTGTATAATAATTTGAATTTAGAACTAAGTACTTTATTGTAGTTTTGTTTTGATTTCCGTGTGAAAGAGCTGAAAAACTATTTTCCTTTTGAACCGCAGCAGCTTACCTCCCACTTTTAAAATAAATTACATTAAGTTAAAAGAATTTTAACAACTCTATGAATTTCCAAGTTGATTGAGAGCATCCGGTCTGCACCAAGTGCAAAGGGCAACTGATAGAAAGCCGACGACTGACGAAACACGAAGTTTTCCGAGGGACATTAAGTAAATAGTTGTACTGTACCTATTAGTGCCTAATTTTCGCAAGCATATTGGGGTCACCTTCCAGTCAAACCGGATGTAGCTGAATACCAATGTTTTACATGGATTCACTGTCTTTCGGAGCTCCACAACCCAGCAACTGGGTAACACTATCACGTTTAACGTGTTCTCCGAGACATGGATATGTCTCGGTATGATATGGATGTTCAGTAGCGTAATTGCGCAAGATAATTCCACCAATCACATAGACGGAAATCCATATCGCGTCTTTCATCTCGCATGTGATTGGTCAATTGATGGTGGTCGAACCCTTTGCCTTGTCGAATACAATTACACAATTAAGCTGCAGGTCAACCGTCTGTAATTTTTTCGAATGTTCTTTCTTTAAATTTCTATCTTTTTGTGTAGTAAATAAAATTCTATATTATATCGCTATTTTAGAAAGTGCGCGCAGCGTCGCAACTCGGTGTGAGCCGGCCCTAACTGATTGTTGTTTATTAATTACGTGGCTAATCTACCGGATAATAGCAAGTTTTCATATTCTAAGGTTATAGAAACGTCTTCGAAAAGTAAGGTTTTTATAACAATCCGTTGCGGTTCTGACTCACATGCCAATGGCATCCATACGCACTAAACTTTTTGGTAATACTTGCATTGTGCGTACAGCTAAGGAGTGGAATATAATAATAATATAGTTTATTTAAAATCATTAGGTAAAACAATAAATACAATGTTTGCTTAAATCTATGTAAAGTTCACACGTATTATGTGCCTGAACTAGGTAATCCTGTTTCAGGCAAAAAGAGGTACATCATACATCATCTTTTGTTTTTCTTATTGATCACTGTAAAACAAATCCTCTTAGGTCTTAGGCTTTTTTTTTGGCTGGAGTCTGTTTCTTGAAATTCCAGATATCTACAAACTCGGTATCTTTAAGTCAATAGGTAGTTGGTTACTTCTAGGCATTCTACTTAGGCAAGCGTGCTTCAAAGACCACGTCATCGCTTACCATCAGGTGAGATTCGCGAGCCTATCAAAAGTAAACAAAATGCAACATTAAGATTGACCAGTTTGACAAGGTCTTGACCTAGGTCTATCCATCCTTACTAATATTATAAATGTGAATGTAAGTTTGTTTGTTACGCTTTCACGCAAAAACTACTGAACCGATCATCATGAAACTTTGTACATATATTCTTGGAGGTATAAGAAGTAACATAGGATAAAAAAATATTTTTATAATGGCTTCACTGCGAGCGAAGCCCGGGTAAAAGCTAGTAATATATAATGGTTATTAAAAAGGCCAAAATGTGTGGGATTGACTTTCGCTACCGAAGTCACTTGACCAAATCCTTCGCTGACACTGACAAAATCTCACTTTGTAGCGTTTTATGGCCCCAGACAACAGTCATTGGACATCAGCGATGTCGATGGTCGAAATGCAAAGATGTAAGGGATTGAACACGTAACATTTCGATAGCGTTTGACATTCTCATACATTTTCCCAATCGCTATCGCAACGCTTTTGTTGATAGAATGTTATTTGTCTATGGTCTCTTAACAGAAGGAACAAAAGGCTACGTCAAAAAATGGACTGGACACACAAATCTAAAATTCCATATCAAGAAATAATTTACTAAGCAAATCGTACTAAACGTAGAACATAGACCAGCTGTTACACTATATTTTTCTTAGCACCCAGATCAGCCACACTTAAAACTTCAGCACGTATGTACCGCATACCAGCGCAGTTACGCAACGCACGCTTGCGTGCGACTGCGACGGTGCAACTACCAATCTCAACTTTATTCTTATTAAGACAAAGTTTAATTTAAAACAGTGATCATGAATTAGCCCGCTGCATTTACCACAGCAATGATGCATTTTTCAATTATTAACTTTATTTTTATCGAGATAAGGTTTAATTTAGAATAGTGGTGTAAAGTTATGAATAAACTCACTGTGATTGCAACGAAAAGAGGCTTCTCCCAATTTCAATTTAATTTTCATAGAGATAAAGTTTAAATTCAGAACAGTGACATAAAATTAGATTTGACTAACTGCGCTGCGCTTGCGTTGAAATGATGCATCTTTCAATCTCAACTTTATTTTTATCAAGATAAAGTTAAGTTTAGAATACTGTCGTAAAGTTATGAATAAGCAATATCTTAATGAATGTAGTTTATAAAAATTGTGTAGTTATGTTATTTTATTATTTTTGCAGAGTTTCAGGCGTTTTTCTATGTTTTGTAATTATCTTGTCCCATGTTTAATAGGGTACCATTATTTATAAATCATCAGCAACGTGAAATTTTCGTCAAACTTTGTGTCCAGGAGGGTGACCAAAAGTTTTTAGAGTAAGGTTATTTTGAGTAAGGGACAGATGTATACAAGTCATATACAATCTGTCCCATATACACACACAAAATAACCTTACTCACAGCGCGTATGGTTACCCCCTAAATCTCCAGACCCCTGAACTAAGTAGGTTTCGGTAGGGAGTAAAAAGTAAGCTGCAATAAAGTCCACTTTGGTTCAGATTAATATTTCTGTGTTTTACGATATCCTTAGGTATCCTCATTTTCTTTAAAAAAATATAAATGGTGAAAAGCCCACCCAGCTGAGGAGTGCAATTCCTGATAGATGCTAGAGTCTGTGTTTCCTGATAGGTGCTAGAGTGTGTGTTTCCTGATAGACGCTGGAGTTTGTGTTTCCTGATAGACGCTAGAGTGTATGTTTCCTGATAGCTAGCTGGATTGAGTAAAAACTTTACCTGAATCCAACAACCACAGGTACATTTTACTATGCGTACTCAAATCGTGTGAAAGAATTTTTTAAAAGCGAACTAAGGGAAACTTGTTCTTGACTATTAACTTAGAAGATGAATGGTCAAATATTCGAAAGTACTTAAATACCATGTCGAAAGTGCTTCAATACATTTATTATTTACATAACAGCTGACTATTAGTTTTTTACGGTTTCATTAAACGCATCGACTTAAGTTTCCTTCCCGCCATTTTAATTTATAAGTATAGTGTGAGCAGTTTTTTATGGGTGAGGTTGTTCAGTGCTGTGATTATGATACTAGAATGAAAGTGATCGTTTTAAAAAGTTTGTTACACGAGTTATGCTCTTTGAGTTGTTTTCTTTATAAAAAAAGAGAAAAAAAATATTCTTTTTTTTTATTACCTTTTGTCGTATTCTTCACAGCAAACCCTTTCATTTGATAACCATATCATGACAGTGCACAAAAAATAACTAATCCGCCATCTTGGGCCGTCCACCATATTGGATTTTGAATGACGTCAATTATCTAACCCTGCATTGTCATCCAAACTAAATGTGTATCCGAAATTAAATCTTAATCGGTGGAGGATAACTGCTTTAAAATTCAGTTCCAAGATTTGACCCGAACACACATACATACATACAGTGCAAGTTAAATAAAAGCTTGTTAAAATAGTTTATTTGTGACGGGAACAGGCGGTAAAAACATGACACAAAAAAGAAACTATTTTACAAACAAAAATTTTAAAATGGAACCCCGTGCGAAACCAAAATACTAATGAGTTATTTTGATGTTCTCTACTCCACTTATTATTAAACTTAATTATACAAAAATTTGAAATTATAACATTTGAGTTTCGCGTGTAAGTGAATCTGATTACCATTTGAAATTCCTATGAGAAATAAAGATTCTTGATCGTAATCCTCTTTGGTATTCCCCGGAGTTAAATTTTGCATCAATCTCCCTAATATTATGCAAATAATATAATCTAGTGGGGCACTATAGCAAATTATTTAATGATTTTGATTCAGAATTTTCATTGATTCAGACGAGAATCCAGAACCATAATTCTCAGTATCACAATACTCTTTTCGTCTTCTAAACAACACTACATTAACCCCGAGTTTGTCAGCTCAAAATTATCGCAGAATTAATGTGACAAATTGTCAAGCACGCGTTATCTGCTGTGATTGGCTGTTGAAAATGCATTCAACCAATCACAGCAGATAACGCGTGCTTGACATTTTGTCACATTAATTCTGCGATAATTTTGAGTTGAGAAACTCCGGGTAACTCAAAATTACAAACATCACTTACATATTATTACCTCAAAGACAAATTCACTTGGACTTGTAAACTTAAAATCACACATTTCTTCAAGACTGTCGAAAATGACCTAATTGACGCATCTGTCATCACCTCAACTGCGAAGCGTGAAGATAAGGAAACGCCTCAATCACGTTCCGTCACTTTCTCGCTAACGGGACCCGAACCCGCTCTGTTGCGAAAACCGCAGCGCTAAACACCGCGGTCTACAAGACTGTTGCGCTATGTCGCTGCGTTTGACAAACTATTTATCGAGATATTTATGTACTGTGAGGAGTTCGTTGGTAAGAATAGTTCTCGTCAAACTTCTTGGCCGCCCTGTAGTTGGCTACTTCTGCTGCGCAAAACTGCGGCATACTAGATTTTAAATTTAATCGCACTTATACCCTACTAGAAATGATTTCATTTTAATTCAAGTTTTGCTTCAGTGTGCGTAAAAACAACGTTTTACGCTATATCTAAGGACCTTATTCAACAGTGGCGCCAACTGGTGAGCAATAAAAAGGTAGCCCTCATTGGTTTCATTAAGTACACAGTGTTTTTTTTTTTTAAATCTCTTTTGAACTTGATACTAACAAAATACTAGGTTCCGGTGGACGATTCGTTCAAACAAAGTCCCATTAGAAATAAATATAAATTCTAGATTACATCGTTTATATTATTATTATTCAACAAAAATTCAAGGATGTAACAAAATTCTCGGCGGGGTCAAAGTCAATGTTATCAAGGACATAGATTGCATAATTTTAACATTATAATAACGACCACGCTGACTTAGCACACGACATTTTTCGTATAATGTTGCAATAAAATTATAAAAATCATCTTTTAGGAATGTGGTATAATAGAAGGTAGTTTTCAGGTTTTTTCCAGATGTTTTCGTATACGGCTCGATGCTTATAAATATATAGTATTATTTTTGTATTAAATATTCTGCTATCCAGAACTACATACTATTGAGAAGATTATGATAACTAAACAAGACTTCTTGAGATGTAATTAGATTTAATTGCCCACACATTGCACAGAAAAGTTACAAGCCAGCCATGACACATTGTAAAAAGAATGCAACGCCATCTGGTGCTACATAAAAAAACAAACAGGCAAACGCATGCAGTATTCAGCCTAGCAGGAACATAAAATTTAATCCAATACATACTAGGTAAAATAAATTGTGCTTTTACTTGGTTTTAAAATAAGATAACACACAGGTCGATCATTTGGAATATGGGACTTCGTCTGTGAATTGATAGAACTCTTTCGGTTTTTACTTAATTCGTTATTTCACAATTGCTCTATTTATCCGATCAGATCTACTACATCTGTGCACATAATTATATATTGCATTCATTCGTCGTCATCATCATCATTTCAGTTGAAAGATGTTTACTACTGGACACACTCCCAAACGTCGCCACACTGATCGGTTCTGTGCATCTCGCATCCATCGGATTCCCGCATTAACCAGGTCGTCGGTGCACCTAGACGGAGGCCTCCCAACGTTGCGTCTCCCAGTTCGAGGTCGCTACTCCAGAACTTTTCGGCTTCATCGACCACCCGTTGCATTCATTCACGTTCATAGAACTCGAACATTTTCTCACCGTAACAAACCAAACCGTTGCAAACTTTATCCCCTCATTAGTCATTTCATTGCCACCGTCTTAACAGACTGACACACTAAACAGTTCCCAGACTAGTAGGGTATAGTGGCTTGTGTTATAAGTTCATAAGGAAAACAAACAGATAAGTAATTAGTGTAGATTGTGTAGTGAGCTGTGAGACAATGAGGTTCAAACTGTGGCGGATCACCGCTAGATTAATTGGTCTGTGTAGGGGTGTCAACCGACCTGCTTAATTTTTTTTATTGTAGCTTTGCAAATCTATTAAATTGAAAATCTTCGTTTGATACCCGCGGACATTTTACTCTTGGCACTATTGCGAACAATATTCATCTATTTGTATCAGTATTGTAGTCCAACTCGTCATATTGAGCTGAACCACAGGCAGTGAGGGCATTGAAAACTGATTCTATCGGAATTTCACAGCGCTTTTAACACTTATGCAGGGCAATATTTCTGATAGCTCAAAGGACCTCTTTACCTAACGTGATATTTCAAAAGACCTGCTAAAACAATTTTGAGTATTATTTCTTTATTCAAATTAGGCTGAGAAATAACAACTTTTGGCAAACAATATAACACAAAAACGCCCATCGAACCTAAAACAGCTAGCTTCCTTCTTTATTTGAATAATCAGACTATAATGGCCCCACTGCTGGGACTCTCTTCTATGAGGAGTGGGCTGTAAAGTACTATGCAGGCCCATTGCAGACTGTTAGATGTCACATATCTTCAAATATTTGGCTCTAGAACATACCGGTTTCCTCACAAAGTTTTCCTTCGCAGTTTTCAGAGCCGTTTTGTTGTTATTTCATCAGAAATAACAACAAAAGCACAAAGTGAAGCGCCTATTTGGGAACGAAACTACAACTCTTAAGTCGGGTACTTTAACACTGGATTACGTTCTTTCTTAAAAAAAAAAACAACGCCTGCCAGCCCTACCAGCCGATTGACAGTCCACTCCGTTACTACCATTAATTGTACGAAAGATACGCACATTTGTTTTATGGGACAACTACACCTATGCCACAGATAATATAATACCACAGACCATGTTAATAACACACTTATTACACGTCGTAACAACTATCTACTAACTGTAAACTGTAGTAGCTATACCTCTGATTAGGCAGATTAATTGTCTATGACAAGGTCTTACTGTCGGCCATTTGTTTTTAATGTGCCTTTTTGTTGTGAGTAATGGGTACCTACAGTTTTTTTTTTGTTTATGGTTGTCGCCTTCTCTAGATTGATGGCCTTAAGACTAGGAGAGCAGATTTTAAATATGACTTTCGTTTAGGTGGTCACTGGTCATCAAATTGAAAGTACTGGCTTTTTTAATGGCCTGTCAACAATACTTTTGGGTATTTTTGAGAGATAATCTACACGTATAAACGTATTAAAAATACAATAGAAAACAGTATGTTACAAGGAGACAGGTGAAAGGTAATTAATTAATTTATTTGACCATTAATGTACAAACATAAAAAACAGAGTGGAGTGGTGGCCCAGTAGTAATGGCCGCGACTTTACAAGTTGTAGGTCGTGGGTTCGAACGCAGGCAGGCACTTTACTTTGTGTAAATTATATCTCCACTGCTCTCAAAACGGTGAAGGAAAATATCGTGAGGAAACCGACATGTCCTAGAACCAAAAGTTCGATGACATGTGACAACCACCAAACGCACTGGACCCGCGTGGTGGTTTACGGTCTATCCCTCTCACAGAGAGGAGGCCTGTGTCCCAGCAGTGGGAACATTAAAAAGGCTGATGATGATGTCTTAAAAACTGACAAGCAGAAGGAGGAACAGGAAATAGAACTCAACAAATAACAATTAATTGAAAGTGGTGTTCGCATGATGCGAAATGCCAACCAACAAGTAAAATCGAAACCGATTTCAGTAGAAAAGTTGACAAACTTTTACTAGAAGCGTGCTTTCATGACACGGTGTGTGATTCTTTTGGCTCACAACACAACTGCCTAATACCTAAGGCCTTAAGTCCGCCTCTGTGCGTTTGTGTGCATGAAGTATTAAATAAATAAATACACTGTCTAAATCGTCACGCAGGATAGTCAGACTTGAAAACAAGAGTCTACTTCTTCGACGTTACATTTAATTAAATTGTTTGGGCCCAGTAGGTGACCACGCTTATTGCAGCGTCAGAAGTGTTGTGCAGATCATCTGGGCTGCAAATGAATGGACAGCTGGAACACGCCAGCAAGTGGGACATGATCTGTACAGGAACACCGCACTCGCACCGGGTGAACAAGAAAACAAGAATGGATAGAAGCTCCACACAAGTGGCATTCTATCATCGAAAGCGTGGCGATAGCGATTGTCAAAAAGGCAAAATCGTATGGGATTGACAAGCTTTATCGAAAAATCACGAGATCAATCCCTTATATTTTGATATTTCGACTCAAAGTCAAAAGTCAGAGTTCTATTAAACTCGGACATTTATCGACACTTTTGAACGTCAAAAACTAAAATTCAAAATTAATTATAATTGATTCTACCGTCCATTCGGAAAAGTTATGGAGAAGAAAAAAATCAGTTCAGTTTACCATTATGTCATTATGTTTTTATTTTAAAATTGTTTAACCTAATAGTGTTTGTAAAAAGTATGTATACATTTTGTATTTTGTTACTCTTGAAGATTTTTATCGTCTGGTTTGCCATAAAGTTGGTAAATCCTAAGGTTAATTATATATAAGGAGTCTTTTTTTGTAAGTATGTCATGTTTTGATTTGTTTATTCTTTTTATTGTTTTACTATTACCTTGTAATAAGAGTTTATATTTTAGTTTCTATTTAGTCGAAGTTCTATAATGCATGCTGTGGCCTCCTATAATAGAGGGAGTGCACTTGTCATTACTTCATATTGATGATTCATGTGTGTTTTTTGTGTACATCTGTCGTTGGAGGTCCTCAATAAATAAATAAACTCTTAAGGAAAAGAATCTCGTATTTAAACACTTTTACTATTTTCAAAGGAGTGTTAAAGAAAGCAATAAACATAGGTTTTATGGCCAATAAAATGCAAATGTTTTCCTACATACATATATACAGCCAACAAGGCGTTGTTTTATGACAACGAATAGAGTTAAATCATAGCAATATTACAACGGTATGACTCATTATAAAATAATGGGAATCGAAAGTTGAGGTGAGCAATACAAGAAAAGATGTCTCTTTAGATAACCTGAAAAATATGTAGGTATAAGATGTGTAGGGAGAGACCTAACTACGCTTGCAAATATGTAACTAGCTTCGTTTTTTGAACAGATCGACTGCTTGACAATTCAAAAGTACCTGTAAATTGTATATGTTTTTTTTTCAGTTTATGTTTATTTAACTCTGCTGTCTCGTGCAATGTTTCTTGCCTAGGTATACAAATACAATAAAAATAATAACAAAATGTACTGCTTATGACACGGTTTGACAACCGCCTTCCTGCGTAATTTCCAGCTTTTTCGGTTCAGGGCTAAAAGGCTTTTAAGTCTATAAAAACAATATTTATTCAAGTAGGTATTCACGTAGTGTTATGGGTTTTTAAACTCAATTTTTTTAAGTAGCAGGTGCAGCCCAAAGTCTCAATTTGTACTGTCTGTCTGGTACATGGGTACGGGTATGCCAAATCCTTCAGGAAACACAGGCGTGATGTTATGTTATATGTTAAAAGTTAAATCAGTAGTCAGGTAACGGTGAAGGAAAACATCCTGAGGAAACCTGCACTTTTATAGTTAATATAAGTCTGAAATAGGCGAATCAGAGGCCTGCGGGGTACCCAGAGGCGGCTCTGACTCTGGCCACATCCTCAAACAAAAAAGAAAGTACGTAAGTCGAATACATGGGTAATACACTGATATTTTATGATTATAATGATTTATCACAAACCAGCTTCTACCAGCGGCTTCGCCCGCGTGATAAGTGTTTTATCATCCCAAGGGAACATCATACCTGGAGTAAAAGTATTCTATGTGCTATTCCAAACCATAAACTATTTCTGTGCCAAATTTCATTGAGATCCGTTCAGGCGTTCTGCGGTGATTGAGTAACAAACAATTTAATCCATCTATCGAAAATTTTAATAACAAGTAAGAACCTTCATAGTCTAATCTTTACCCGCATAAGATCAAGCGTCATATTATTAGGAAACAATTTCTTCGAGGGCAAGCCTACGCTTTGAATACTATTAAACGAAACTGGTTATATAGAAGTAATTATATTAACATTCCTAACTTGTCTTAACATTAAACACCTCGTTTTGTTTTACAAATTGCTAATAATTGCGTATTCGACGACCATAGCTCCTTTTATTTTAGTCAATCAATCAATCTGCCTAGCCTTTTCTGGGGTTTTGAAAATCCTCATTGGATGTCCTGGGGGTGGAGGGGTCTGTCAGACTCCAACTGGCTACATACATATATACTGTCGCGGGAACATACGATACTGTCGCAACCTAGGCACTAGCCGATGCCATTACGCATCTGCGGGCCTCGAGCTCAGGTTGGGGGGAGTGAGGTGTTTGACTCCCCCGGCTACGTCTAAGAGGGCCGCGCGTGGAACACTACGCACCGCCACCTCGGGTCCTGATGTGGGGTCGGCTCCTAGTCTAACCGGATGCTGCTGAATGAATACTAGTTTTTACATGGAGCGAAATCTGACCTCCACAACCCATTAACTGCGTAACACGATACCTCTTGACAAGACTGGTGTCATATCTCAGGCTTCTGACTACCCGTAACGAATATCAAAGCTTCTTTCTTCACTTCAAATGACAGGCGGGACCAACGGCTTAACGTGCTTTCCGAGGCACGGAGAAGTTTCGGTACGTTGTATGGTCACCCTCCACGGACCGACCTCGGCAAGCGTTGCTTAACCTTGTATACCGACCCATGCGGCTGTTTTTATTTTGCCAAGAGCTTTCAAAGTATCGATATAAATTGACCTTTTAAAGCAATATTAATTAAATCAATATTAATTACCTTCGCCTCTAAAACGCGGAAACGCCCAATAGTTTTCAAGCAGAACATTGTATTGTGTATGCCATGGCGTTGCTCGATAATTGCCACGCGCCGTCCGACCGCGACCGACGCCGAAGGAAAAACAATAGCTTGTAACTTTGCAAATAACTCTCGATCGCAGACTATTATGTATGACCTATTTACATTTAATTTATTTGTTTTTGTTAATTTGTTGGCGTATGGCGATGGTATACAACTACAAACATACATAAACTCACACCTTTTTCTTATGGGGATTAGCAGAAACTACAGGACGCCTACGATCCTTATATACTTCTTTTGGTCTATTTACTTTCATATATCTAGTCTATACAGGCGTGCGTGTATCACGCCGGTTATAAGTGCCTGGCCATTCTGAAGATTAACATATTAGATCTGTGTATGTCTTTCTAGGACATTCCCTCCCGGCATTTCCACCTTTTATTCAGCCTCTCAACATGACCAAACCATCTAAGCATACTCATTATATCATACCATATCAGCTTATGCATCCAATGCCGGGACTCAAAACTCCTCCTCTGTGTAATAGAGAGGGCTGAGTCCAAGACACGGATCCAGTGGAGGTTTTAAATTATTACACATCTAATGTAATAAGTCGGGAAGAGATTGGCTGGATGTGATATGCCGAGGTTGCATCTATGCCACACTGTCATTTGGGGTTTTTGAGACAATTTTAACCATCACATAATATATTTTTATATTACTTTACATTATCTATTTTACATACTTTTTCAATTTATAAGTTAAGCACACATATTCACTGACACTATGACTGACATTATAACATTATTTTAAGTATCTATTTTATTTGCCCACGTCCGTGTGCCTTTAACGGGGTGAAAAATGAAAATCAGCGCTGGGTGTCTGACGCCCAGCAAATGCTGAGTTGGTAACCCTTTCGGTATGGGCACGCCCGGCACAATAATTCTTAAACCTTGTTTGTACTTTTTTTTACTATTCTTCTCTGTTACTTTGTGATTGTTGTTGTTGTTGTGTTGTGGCTATGTCGAATAAATGTTTTCTATTCTATTCTATAAAATGATAAATATAATAATACCTGCATATTGACATACATACTAACACGTTCTCATATACTACGTTCTCTAATAATACTTAAATAACGTGCAATTCGGAACAACCTGTACAAATCCAAAACTAATCTACCCTCTTTCTTTATTTTCTGAACACTGCATCAGCTGATCAATGCAATAAATGATTATGATTATGATTATGATTATGATCAAATAGCGTTTTTTCCTCACATAATCTAGATCAGCGCATTGCCTCAGACATTCAGGTCGCTGGCTCGGAACGAATAACAATTATCGCTTGTAATTATAGTTTGTAATAACGTCGAGATATGCCGCCATTGTGGAATTATGAAATACAGCGAAAGTGATAATTATGGAGCATCTAGATTTTGAAAGGCAATGGACAGTGACGAGAGTAAGAAGCTATACAAAAAAAGGTAAACTAACCATAAAAAAGGTTTTTACAGTGTCTTCTTTGTTATCACTAAAATCTATATTATAAAATATCATATGAAGATGTTTATTTCATACAACAACCCAATACCCACAGGTACAAATGTATCAAACATTTAAATTATTATTTTCTTAACTGTATTTTAAAACAATACTAATTAGTTTATAAACAATAAAATGGTAATATTAAAACCAAAACCAATAGTCAACATTAAAAAACATCTCGAAAGCCTGGAGTTCGGCATTTTTAAAATAATAAATTGAAGAGTGTTACAAAAGTAACCATTTTGCGTTGTAAGATTGTGTTTTTAAGCGAATAGTGTATAGGGATGGGCTAATACGGAATTATGTACCCATCAACTTGCCCAGCATTTTCCCAACTATGTGGTGGTTGGCTTACAGACTAACCGGGTGCAGCTGAATATCAGTATCTACGTAGAGCGACTGCCTATCGGACCACCATAACCCAGTAACCGTGTTAAACCCCTTGGCAATACTGGTGTTAGATTTCTTGGCTTAAGACTACCTGTAACGACTTTAAAAGATCTATAAATGACAGCCGAGGCAAAGGGCACAACGGCATCTCGGCAGCTGGTCACCCATCCTCAAATCGATTGAGCGTTGCTTAACCTAGAAATCGATCCGTGCGACTGTTATTATTCAAGCTCAAGCTCCTCTGGGGACCAAGTGCAGTTAATTTTAATTATAATTGATAGGCTCGCGTTTTTGACCACTATCTCACCTGATGGTAAGCGATGCTGGGGCACGTTTGCCTACAAGTAACCTATTCACTCTTGACTTAAAGACTTCCAGGTTGTAGCTATCAGGAAATACAGACTCCTACAGGGAATTCCACTCCTTAGCTGTACGCATAGTAAAAGTTTTCCCAAAACGCTTTGTGCGTACGAGTGGGATGTCGAACATATACCGATGACTCATAGCCGTTTGTCTTGTAGTCCGATGATGGCTAGAATTAGTTATAACACGTTCCTCCCGATTTGTTGAACTACCTTTACAGGAGTAACCATAGGGGTCGTTTAAGGGACCTAACTTCTATTCTCACCAAACGCAGATCATTCATGGGAATTTCTCCAAGCTATAAATATGAAGTCAATGCCTTTGTCTACTGACAAAAGCAAAGAGATGTACTACGTCCCATTGATCGATCTGTGCGTTTTGGACTGCGGATCAAACTGTCGTGCTATTTACAATTAAAAATCTATCTATAAATTGTCCCTGCTCATGTCAGCTCAAGATAAGAACTATTGACGAAGCTAAAATAAATACCTGAGCTCATAAAAAAGGTATGTCTCTTATATCATGAAATACACAGTTTTTTAAAATGCTGTGAAGAAAGCCAGCCCATCCATAGTAAAATAAGCCTCACGTTCCGTAGCAAGAGAAAAGGAACTAGGAACTGTGGACATAGCAAAAACAGCCGCCAAAGCGCAAAAACGCATTAAGCATGATTCTCGTTGTTTTGTAAACTGCTGTAAAACAGCTGATCCAAGTTACATTAGTATCTAACAGAAATTATTTACAGCTAACAAGACTTATCAATTAACTCCAATCAATATAAAGACTAGCTCAAGAACTCCCCTCTTCAATCAAACTATCCATTAAAGAAAAAACGCTTCATGAAACATAACCTAGGAACATTGACCCGTCCAACGAGCGTGTGACTCCTAACACCAGGTTATATATGCGGTTCTAACCACTCTTAAGAACCGAGTTATAGGGACAATTTTTGCTTGTGCTTGTGGCTGGTGTAAGGTGGTAAAGTTGACAATAGGTGTCCCACGCTAAACCGTGGCCTTTAAGTAAAGTAGTGCAGTGTAACGGAGTTGTATGAAGTTAGTTGATTAAGTTATTCGGTTCTATTTTTCACGGTTGTTACTTGTGGTGAAGTTTTAGGGAAAACAAGTATTTTTGTTCTAAGTTTAAATTCTGTTTTCTACAATTTTCTTCAGAATCTTTGCTCATTAAACAACATTAAGTTAAAAGTACGAAAAACACAATTATTTTGAACCCAAAAGCCATTTATCTTCAAGTAGTACAATCGGCAAAATAATCAAAACGCATAGATGATAAATGATGCCACAATTTCATAGAAAAGACTTCAACGCGTGCGCATAGAAAGTGCTCCCCTAAGCACAATTGGTCACTACATAAAAAATCAAGATTAAAAAAAAGTCTTTGTAAATATTGTAGGAACTGTTTTCAAGTTATATCGATCTAATAAAAATTTATCATCCTTATGAAACTGTTTTGAAGATGTGTTCTTTGACCGGTGGCGGTGGGCAGACGATATTGTTGCCATCACGGGTAGAACCTGAATAAGGATGGCACAGGAGCGTAGTGATTGCCCAGCAGTGGGGAAAGTTGGGATGTGGATGATAGTGATGAAGAACAAACTGCTGATGACATACAATCAATATTTACAGCAGATCATCATCTGGCTAGCTAGTATGTTCGGGTCGGCTAAGTCTTACGTGATGCAAATGATTGCTATTAATGAAGCGACTGCCTGTCTAACCTCCAAAACCCAGTAACTGAGTACTACCACATGGTCCCAGCGCTAAGAATGAAAATTTGGTTCAAATAAATGTCACTAGATGGCGCGATATGAACCGACTTGTTATTGAATTTTGTGTAAAATTAACATTTTCTGGAATTAAACATAAACATTTTATGTTCTTGTCTAATCAACTCCTAAGCACAAAATTATGGAATATTGTTCTCTCACATTTAAAATTGAACATCATTATTTGAACGGATCATTTAAAATTGATGCCAATAGATGGCGCGGTTTTAAATTTCCGAGGCATGCCACTCGATTGTTTAAATTTGCATCGTAACACATTTTGGTGTAAAGAAACTGTAAAAAAGTGCAAAAATATAATATCAAACAAACCTTCACTGTATTTAAAGAAAAAATATTCACGAACCGAATAAACCCTTTTACTTGCAAGTCGCTGCTAACTATTGCCGTGGAACGGAACCGGACGCGATCAATGGACAAAAATTATCAGTTTAATCAGACGAAAAACGCTAGTTACGTCGGCACGGTTTCTTTGTATGGGATGAGGCATCTGTATGCTAGTATTATATTATCTGTAATACTGCGATAAAAAAAAAAACAGAATATACCTAAACAAGAAACAGAAGCAAGTAAAAAGTGAGTGTGTTTTGTTTACAGCAAATACTTAAAAAAAAAAATCATCAAGTCATCGTCAGTGACTAACTCCGTTAAAATATTATATACATAGATTGTCTAAGCAATTCACGATTCTCTGATGACGTGATTTATTAAGGAAAACGTGGTAAGAACCATGACATAATTACATGTATATCAGAAAAAAAACCCAGAGCTAATACCTACATAATTATGATTTCAAAAAACTTACGGGTTCAGTAGAATTAACTGCAACATTAATCAAGAGTCATTTTGAAGGCTTGTTCAATGGCTCTATGGCCGTTTTCCGTGTTGCCCAATTTCGTTTTTTTTTTGCAATCAACCAACGTAATCTATATTTATTTAGTTCAATATAACAATTTTTACTAAAACGATCCTGACTATGCGGGATTAATCCTGAAAACACAAAAATAAAACGGCTGTTAACAATTTTTTCCAGAGTTATGTAAACTGTATGTCATTGAGTTCAGTTAAGTGTTTTATGAAGGTCATTTCAAACATAAATAACAAGTGTTTATAATAACAACCAATGTTTGTTGATACCTGAGCTTAGTGCAGGTAAAGTTTTTTGCGATCACTGTAGATGAGTTATTCTCATTTTGTGACGTTGAAGAATTGCGATATTTGCAATGTTGAAGGTTTGTTTTGAAATAAAATTTAGTAAGTAATGACAAAGTTGGCACCGGTATGTATTTTAGTCATTCATTTTAACATTGGCAATTATGCTTAAGTATTGTTGTAAAAATAACAGGGGACAATCTGATCAAGTTTAATTTATTTGTAGTACCTACAAATGTAAAAAGTACTTTTAATATCCAAGCTTTTTCTATATTTTTGCAGTCTGTTTTTGCTGTGTCTTTAACTAAGGGTACGAAAAGTTTTACCAAAATAACTCAAAAGTAACATTGATAAAGTGGTACGGCTGATTGGTTATAACCAGACACAGAATACTAATATCAACAAAAAGTAAAAGAAAATTGGACTTTTAATAACTTTTTGTATACAAATCCTGGCATTCTGATACCGATCAAGCGGTAAGTTCAATTGATAACAGATCATATCCTTCATATATAATAAAACTGAAAGTTTGTACCTATATTTGTGTTTCAATCACGCAAAAACGGCTAAAACGATTCAATTGAAATTTTGAATACAAATAGTTTATAACCTGGATTACTTTACATCCCGATAAACTCAGTACCTATAATGGTCTCTTGGGATATTAAAACACTTCACAAGCGGGAAAAACCGCGAGCAGAAGCTAGTAATTAAATAAAAAGGTGCTCATAAATACGCATGTAATCGACGGTGCCCACAATGTTCCCTGTACATAATATAGTTCAACAAACTACAGTTGCGTGGCGTTGGCGACAAGTCGCAACGACTCACAACTGGTTTGACTGCTCACGACTAATCGATGTTACAGCACAGAAGTTGCGACACGCGACCGACTGCAGGCGACATGCGACCAATCTTTACGGTTTAACGCGAGAGGAGACAGAAGTTATGGCTGTAAGAACCTTCGGTTTTTGATTGGCTTGCCGAACTTTACAACGTATTTTTTTAAATTTTTCTTTTCTCTTTAATCTTTATTTTCAATTTTCGTTTTATCTCTATGTATAAAACGTCAATCAAAGGCAAAAATCAGTCGTTGCCTACATTTTATTATCTTTTAAAAAAAGAACACCATTTTTTATCTCATCATCAAAAAATTGCAAAATCACTCCTTATGGAGGCTACTGGGATCCAGGCTTGAAAAAGTAACAGATTTTAAATATATTCAATTTGCATTTTTTTATATTGTCAAGTAAACTGCTTACATTTGAAGAAGTGTTTAGTGTACCCTCTACAAAGATAATCTATCTTTGGTCGACCATTTTGAAATCAATTTTATGACCCAGATTGTCTTACCCTGAGTTTCCCAGCTCTAAATTATCGGAGAATTAATGTGACAAATTGTCAAGCACGCGTTATCTGATGTGATTAGATGTTGAAAATTCATTCAACCAATCACAGCAGATAACGCGTGCTTGACAATTTGTCACATTAGTTCTCCGATAATTTAGATCTGGGAAACTGAGGGTTAGACATCCTTTTTATCAATAAATTTGCGTAGTCTTTTCCCAACTATGTTAGAGATAGCTTCCAGTCTTACCAGATGCAGCTGACGGCTTATCTACCCCATTGGCAAGTAAAGTTGTCCACCTTTTAGCGAAACCTATTTAAAATTCATTGCGTTTGCTAACAGACGTCTAACTAAGAAATTACACTTAATTAGTTGTTTAAAATAATGTGTGAAATGATGCATTTTTATAAGATAATCCATTAAAATGCGGTTAGAAGGCGAATTACAGTTATTATTGCTTAACTAAGGCAGTGGTGTCTCAGCCACACAAAGAATCCGTGCCGACGTACTGTACTGATTATACTGATTATTTTTTGTACATCAATCGCGTTTGGTTCCGTTCCACGGATATAGATGGTGATCTAACTATCGCCGTGGAACGGAACCGAACGCGATCAATTTACAAAAAATAATCGGTATAATCAGATGAAAAACGCTAGTTACGTCGGCACGGTTTCTTTTTATGGGATGAGGCATCTGTATGCTAGTATTATATTATCTGTGCATAAGGTAAAGAAATCTAACTAAGGACCGGTTTCTGAATTGAGAACGTGTCAAATCCCACAGTAACGTCAAACTTTGACAGGATTTCAGTCAAAAGTTGAGTTTGACAAATTCTCAATTTCATATTCTTAATTCAAGGTATAGGTAGGAAGATAGAATTAAAAATAAAGGAAGAAGGACCTAATCTTTTTGTTTGTTTAGAATCTAATATGTATTTAAACTTCAGATATATAGATTATGAAAAAAACATACAAATGAAAAAATAAATGCACTTTAATAAAATGAAAAGTATTTTACAAGGTACGAAAATTCTCTCAACGATGCAAAGCTATACAATCACTGAAAGCCTTAGATTACTTATTACCCGTCAAAAATGACGAATCTATAAGATAGGCCAATAGAGCGAATCCACAGGCCATTATAATTACAATGATACTTGCATTGCAATAACATACATCGCATGACGCTTCGACCTTTGGCTTGCGATTATTCTACAAGTAAATTGTGCAATACACCATACACACATCCATGTATCTAATTTGTGTGATGAATGAACTATGACCCGTATAGGAAAACCTCTTGCGTGAAGCTAAGAGTGGACATTTTAGTCTGTAAATGAAGGGAAGGAATTCATACAATCTGCCTAGTGTTTCCCCAATAGGAATGTTAACTGAAAATTTGTTTTTTGTCCGTCAGGTACACTGGACCGGACTGACATAGTGACGTCACAGTCACTCCTGAACTTTGATGCGCGTTATTTTTGTATTTGGTAAAGCAAAAAATACGTGTCGAATATTATTTTGATAATCTCACTAACGGACTAAATGGAAATTATAATTTTTCTACACAGGAAAGATCCCTATTGTGGTCAGATCACTTTTAGATCACACACCGAATAATTCCTTCAACAGTCATTTTATCAACAATTACTATAATTAAATATAGACAATTAATTCCTTAGTTACGATTTTGCCATTATTTATGGCTATGCCATTGCCTTCGTACATTCGAATGCATCTCAAAATGTTGCCATAGCGAATAAACTTAAAAATTAAATCAAATTCAATTAAATTGTAATAAAACCTAACATACCTATGTCAGTACGATATTTTGTACCACGTGTATAATGTTAAAATTATATGCAGTAGTTATGTATCTTCTCTGGTCTTGACCGATAGATTTCGTAAGTTTTATACTCATCAATGAAATAACCACACACGTTTGTATTGCAAATTTGCAACATCGTTTTAACATACCGGTAACTTATTAGTAGATATCTGATAATACATAATATTTTAAGTGAAATCTAGCTCTTTCCTGACCAGAGGCTCTAGAGAAATGGTTATTCTATCAAGGATGGTGTAGGTCGAAATGCCAAAGTTTAAGGGAATGATGAAGTGACACTTTTTTTTAAGTTAATATAGGCTCGCGCTTGACCACTATCTCACCTGTTGGTAAGCGATGATGTGGTCGACGGTGAGACACGCTTGCCTAGAAATAACCTATTCACTCTTGACTTATAGACTCCTAGATTGTTGCTGTCGGGAAACACAGGCTCCGGCAGAGAAAACTTCAATAGCCCTTGGCATAGCATACACCTATAAATTTTTGACTTTTTTCTAATCGCTATATTGACGATTTCGTTGATAGATGGCGCTTTGTCTGGAACTTCAGAACAAACTTACAAGCGAAAAATGTATCTCATGGAAATCGTTTTGGAAAAAATATCGAACACACAAAGCCTTCTTTACAAGGATTTCTGTCCAGGACTTTGGCTTGCTGACTTGTAAGACATAAAAAATAAAAGAGATGTATATTATTATAAAATTAAAAGAACATGATTTCCCTTTAAAGAATCGCCTTTGCTGGGTTTTAAGCCCTTGTAAATTTGAAAGAACAGTTTTGCCTAGGTTTTTCTTGACGATAAATACGGACTGTTTTTATATTCAGTCGTGATGGTTACAGCTGTTTGTTATTGCCTTCAAGAAAAACAGTTAAATTACGATGAAATTACTGCTGCGAAGGTCGTTTCAATGACACCTTGAGGATGACTGCAAGAAACTGCTTTTTATTACGTTTAGGTTTGTTACATACCAAGAAAATTACCATCATTTGGCTTTGGGAATTTTTAAAATGTATTCCTCCAATGATTATGGGGTTTTGTTAAATAATTCCTATAGTTTTATTGAAAATTACGTCATCTACAGTCTATAATAACGCTTTCAGATTAAAAATATTGTCTATGCAAAAAAATACCAGCCAAGAAATGATTTCATACACTACGTAAAAAAAGATTTTGCAAGCTATCGCTCTTGACACGATAATTACATACACACATATTCAAACACACACACAGCCAAACATACCGATGACGTAACACCGTGAAGTGCGACCCTTTGTAAGCGAATCTACTTAATTATATAGAGAAAGCTGTACCCACTCATTATATATTATCTTGACCCTACTATTCACAGTTTTCCATTTGCCCATCATGAATATTTATAAACGCAGGGTTAAACATTTAAGAACGATGGCAAAGAAGCCGGAAATCGAACTCGTTGCTCGTAGCACCTGGGTTTGACTCCCGGCCACTGTCGGTACCGGTTGTCTTGGAATGCGGACCTTAATGAGCCTTCCTTGAAGCGCCCGGTCTTAAAACCCTTTACAGACAGTCCTTACAAGACATACTTCCGTTCTTAAGGAATTTGACGGTAGAATTAAAAACCATTGCAAATAAATTATGAAGAAACTTACCTCGGGTGGAGCTGCAAACTTCAGGTTGGCGAGAGAGCCGTGCGACCTGCTGCGGTGCTCCTGTCGGATGCTGTAGGAGAAGGCGCGCTCGTTCAGGTGCCCCTTCTTCCTGTAGATGCCACCCGCATCCTCCACGGCCTCCAGCCCCGTCATGCTCTGCGCAGCTTTCATCGCCGGAGGGGGCGGAGGCTTGGAGCGGCGCGGGTCCACCGTGGCGTACTGCAGGCGTCCCCGGGCCGGACCAGGCGGCCCGGGCGGGAATGGCCCCCCGGCCAGGGCGGCCGGCACACGCCCCCGGTGGCCAAGGGTGGCAGGGCGCGCGTGCGGCAAGGTGGCCGCCGGGTGGGCCACCAGCACCATGGGGTGCCCCGCGGCCCAGGCCGGCGGCGCGCGACCCAGCGACCGCCCATTCATCACCGGCGCCGGGCCCGCATACAACTCATCAGCTGATGCAGAAGACTTCTTTTTCGTCTTTTTCGCAGTAGCAGTCTTCTTCTTCGGCTCCTCGGGCGGGGGCGGCGGCGGCGGCACGGACGCCGGCCGTGTTATTTGTCTGGGTCGAGGAGCTCGCGCGGGGTGCGGGATGTCATCACTGGCGTCGTCACGCTCCGTCTCTCCCACCCACACCTTGTGGTTCTCGTCTCCGTCGTAAACCTCGAGCTCCTCATCCTGGTCGGGTGGCAGGTGCGAGGGCGCGCGCTCCGCCTCGAGCCGCTTGGCGTACGAGCTGTCGGCGTACGCATGGAAGCAGCAGCGCACCAGCGCGTTGGCGGCGGCCTCACGGCGGCAGATAAAGGCGTGGCACTCCAGAACCTTGATGCCCTGCGTGCGGCGCAGCACGGCGGCAAACAGAGGCGGACGGCGAGGTGCGGGGGCGCGCGCAAAGGGCGAGTCCAGCGGCAGGAAGCGCGGCGCACCCTCCACTGTGACACGACGCACGGCGGCGCAGTAATGCAGGCTGCTAATGGGGAAGAAGCGAGCCACCCGCGAGCCGCTCTCGTCGATGTTCTCGAGTAGGATGCCATTGGACCAAACGGACAGCCACGAATCGATGCCGCCGCTCGTGGCGCCCTTGTCCGGATACAGCTCGCGCAGCGGCTCCTGGATGCCCTGCAGTCCGTCCTTGCTCTGCTGCGGCACGGCCGAACCGAGGTAGAGCACGCGGCACCGACATATCGGCGTCGACTCCATTTCGTCACTGCACTATCACAACATGACACTGAATCACTTAAAAACACAAATATGTCGCGGATCGGTCGGTCGCGGTGAGGACGTGCTAGCCGCGAGGCGGGCGCGGGTCTGAGTGAGCGGAATTCAAGATGGCGGTCGCGGGGGCGCGGGCGCAGAGGGGGCGTACCTGCGCGCACGCACCTGCGAAGACGGCTCTGCGGACGGGTACGGGTAGGTACATGAGTGCCGATGAACCGGCATTGTGTCAAACGAATCGTCGCGAATTTGGCCGCGTTTCACTCCACGTCACCACGTCATCAGTCGCAACGTGACGGAATGCCACACTTTGGTCCTGTTACAGTGAAATCTGAAGGTCGATCGAAATTCAGATATTTCCCTGCGGATACGTTCTCTATGGAAGTCCGTTTGTTGTGAATAGCAAATTGCAGTCGGTTGCAGTTTTCCATTACGCCTTAATTGGGTCATTGTTTGGCGATGTTTCTTCACTTGCTAATAATTAGTCGAAAAGTAGAAATATTTCGTGTGTGATGTGAACGTCTGCAAATAATGAAGTTTGCAGATGATTGCAACTTGCTAAGAACAAAAACGTTATCTTTTTATTAAACGTAGGTTAAAAATTTTCACCGTTCTCGTTTTTTTTATAAAAGCAAAAAGGTTAAGAAAAAATTAAAAAAAATATATTAATTAAGAATAAGCACTGTTTTTTTAGGGTTGCGTACCTCAAAAGGTAAAAAAGGAATACTTATAAGATCACTCTCTTGTCAGACTGTCCGTATGTCACCACCGATTTTCTCAGGAACGGGTGGACCTACCAAGTTGAAATTTATACCAGATACTCAGGTCTATAGTCCCTATTAGGGGTATGTCTTTCCTCCTATAGTATGTATGTGAAATACTATATGCTTGCTTCACATAATGTACGGACGACATGATGATACATAATTACACATTTATCATGAGAGTGGAAAGATTAGTCGACCAGTTTTATTCCACTCCTATTATATATATGCGATACTTATAAGGCGAGGCCTAGCCTCTCTCGTGTGGCTGTGCCACTCACATGCATTAGCTAGTTTTACCAAGTGTCTTGCCATACTCTTGTTACCTCTTCGTGCTTGCATTTCCGCGTACTCTATAGAGGGATCTCATGACTGTTATTTGACTGCAATTTATTTATGGCTATACACCTCTATTACCTAGCTGGGCATCGGTCGACTTGCTCCGGTCTAAACAGGGTATATCCCTGGTGACTCTGATCATGTTTGCATGTTAGTCACTTAGCCGGACAGGGGGCCTATGGCCCCCCGGAGGCCTCCACCATCCCCATAGCCTCGCCACGGTTGCTCCAGCTCAGTCGACCGTGCCAGTGTGTTTCCGGATCACACTACCAATATACTTATGGGAGCTCCAGGCTTCCCTGTCCAATGTCCTTGACTACCAAGTGTGCTGTGCACTGCAAGATTGGACTACCAGTAAAGGAAAGAATGGCAAACGACGACAGTCGTCTCATCTTTCCACTTATCATGCACTTATAGGTCGACATAAAGATACTGCAAAGTAAACACTCACCTGGGGTCTTCTTGGACCTCCTAGAAGCTCGTAGCTCCTACCTTTTCTTGCAATAACCTTTCTGCTCACTTCTCATGCTTGTCCAAAAAGCAGCCACATTTCCCGCCATGCCTCTAGCACAGTACCAACATAAAGTTAGTCAAAGCCAAGAGTGGTGTTACCACAATATAAAATATAGATTGACATTACTAATGTTGATACATACCGATTGTTAAATGGCGAATCGCGCACTGCTGCGCGACACTCCCACAAGCAGAAAGAGTATTATTGCAGTAGTGTTAGAAGGTGACGCGTCCATTCCAATATTTTCTCTCTCGCCCGAATAGCTGCGTCCCTTCTTCCCCTGGTCCCAGGTTGCATACACTCATGGTTACTAATAGTTTCCTCTGATCTTGATGTCTCAGTATTCATCATAGATTCTTGCACTGGCATTACTTCACTTGTGGTGTCTACCTTATTTTCATTGTCCTCACATTCTGGATTAGTTGATAATGGTGGTTGCATGTTATCCACTCGACTTGAGCCATCATCCAGATCCAGGTACTCAATTGGTGCATCTAGAAGAGGTGCTATCACTTCCTCCTCAGTTGATCCGGACTGTGCAGAGTTGTCCGGCTCAGTTTCTAACGGATAGAGATGACCTACAGACCGAGTCAATATAGAGTCTCCAACTTTGACCTTAGCGATTCTATGTTTACCATCTGCACCCTTTATCAGATCCGCTATCTTCCCGATTTTCCACAACTCACGGTTTTTTAAGTCTGACCTTACTTGTACAATGTCTCCTATTTTTGGCACACAATCAGATACAACTCTTGGCTGTTTAGGAGAGTTTTGGTACCTCTCTCGCAGACTAGTCAGATACTGTGACATGAATATCTTCTTGAATTCCTCAAGAATTATCAGTCCTCTTTTCCAGCTCTCTATCAAATTGGTCTTTAGTTTGGAACCGTCCACTGGATAAACATTGTTTATCGCTGGGGTCAAGGTTAGGCATTTTCCTAAGCTTAGGAAATCAGCTGGTCTCAATATGTGGATCACTTCAGTTCCAACCTTTGTAAGAGGTCTTGAGTTGACAACAGCTTCTACTTCTTTGAGCACTGTTAATAGTTTGCTGTCTCCAAGTAGGTGCTTTTCGAGAGTGCGTTTTAGGGAATGCTTCACTACACCTATCAGCCGTTCATAATAGCCGCCATGCCATGGAGCGAGCTGAGGTATGAATCTCCATTCGATTCCTCTCTCCATACAGTAAGGTTTACTGACCACCTCAGATGTAAGTTTGAAACACGTAGCATTATCAGAATACATCCGCTTTGGTGTATTTCTAGTGGCAGCAAATCGTCTAAGTGCCAGGAGACATTCTTCTGCTGTCAAGTCGTTTACTATTTCTAAGTGAATAGCGCGCACAGCAAGACATGTAAATAGAACTACCCATCTCTTTTGCTTTCCATTTGGTGTGTTCACATATAGTGGTCCAAAATAATCTACGCCACAGTATGTGTAAGGCGTGCTGTAGTTCACTCTTTCATTGGGTAGGTCAGGCACTGCTGGCAAGCGATATGGGCCACCTCCATGTTTAATACACTGCTGACATCTTGAAATCACTTTTTTCTACCCGACGTTTCCCTTGTGGTATCCAATACTTTTCTCTAATGAGGCTAAGTGTATGGGTAGCACCTACATGGTAATTGCCTTCATGAGTATCCTTGATAATCTTGTTTGTAAATTCGCAATCTCGGGGCAATAATATGGGATGTTTCATGTCGTAGTTCCATGTGGTGTTTACCATTCGTCCTTGGCATCTTAGGACTCCATCCAGATCTAGAAATAGACCGAGGTTTCTAGTCAGGTGTGTCCTCTTTCCTGCAATCTCATCAGCAAAATGGTGTTTTTGCAGTTCCTTTATTTTTGCGATAGTGTCAACTGACTTTGATGGAAGTAGACTTTGCTGTACAGGCTCCATTTCCATAATATCGCTATTCCAATTCTCATTCACTGGGTTATCGTTTTCATCGTCAATTTCCATTTGTTGGTTTGCATCTATCAGCTGATTCCCTGGACCATTGTCTGCTTCTGGAGTCTTTCTGTAATTTCTTTGGTCCAGGCCCTCCCCGACAGAAAGGACTGTCATGTGGTTCATGTAATATCTATCTGCGGGCCACACTGATTCATCCTCTTTTAAGAATGTGGGACCGTTGAACCAAAGTTCTTTAGACTGACTCCATCTGTCAGGTCTTGTTGCAACATCAGCTGGGTTCATCTTTGTATTAATGTAGTATATTTCTGCTTGCATTTGGTTTTTCTTAATTTCCTCTACTCTATTGGATACAAAGGGTGGTAGCAATTTGTTGGAACGCATCCATCCATGCACAACCAAACTATCTGTCCACAATGTTGCCTTGCTTATTGGTAGTGACAGATTCTCTCTTACATATTTTAGAAGTCTACTTGCTATTAGCAGACCCAAGAGTTCTAATTTCGGGATATGAAGTTCACTTGAGTCTTCATTTTTGGCTATTCTCGACTTTCCCATTAGGAATGAGACTGATGTTCCTTGTTTACTTTGTGATGTTAAGTATATAACTGCAGCATACCCAGCCTTTGAAGCATCAGAAAAACAGTTCAATTGGTATGTTGTCTCCAACTCTGGAACAGCATTTGTTATGCATCTCTGCAGTTCTATGTGTGCTGCTGTTTCTATTACATCCAACACTTCCTGTATAGACAGTACCAAATCATTTGGCAAGACGGTGTCCCATTTATGTTTTTGTTCACAGATGTGTCGAAACAAAATCTTCAATGGCAGTGTTAATGGACAAATAAGGCCACAAGGGTCATATATCCGGGCTAAAGTACGAAGTACCTTCCTTTTCGAATTGGCTGGAGTATCTTTATTGAAGTGTTGATCAGTTATTTTTAATTTTAATGTGTCACTTGCCACATTCCACGTCAAGCCAAGGACTTTTACTGTGCCTTCGTGTTTTGCTTGTTTCTCTGTAGGTACAAGGTCAAGAAATTCCTTTTCATTTGACAACCAGTCTCTTATATTCATGGAAATCTGTTCAAAGGATTCCTTTGTCTTCTCGTATATTTCTTTAGCTTCTTGTATAGAGTTGGCTCCTGTTACTAAATTGTCTACATAGCAGTTATTGGCAACATCCTTTAGTAGGGTTATATCAGTCTGCGTCATGTGGTATCGAATAGTTGCTGCAAGAAGAAATGGACTTGCAATTATTCCAAAAGGTACACGACGAAATCGGAAATACAACAGGTTTTCTTCTGTTGGGTCCTTTGTGATGTCCTTTACCCACAGGAATCTTGTGACATCACGGTCCTTTTCTTGGAGCCCAACCTGCAAGAACGCTTTCTCTACATCGGCTACAATTGCTATCTTCTTTGTTCTGAATTTCAGCAGAAGAGCCGTGAGATCCTCCAGCATGGAAGGTCCACTATAAAGACATTCGTTCAAACTCTTCTTACCCGTTGCTCTTGCTGATGCGTCATAAACGATTCTCCCGCGTTTACCTTCAGTTTTTACAATATGATGAGCTAAATAATGTACAGGATGTTCTGTGCTATTACTATGCAGTTCAACAATTTCAATGATATTTCTGCTTAATTGCTCCTTAAGAATGTCATCATATTCTTGTAGTGTTGTCTTATCTAATCTATTGATCAAACTCTTCAGTCTTCCCAATGCCATGCCAAAATTAACTGGTAGTTGAGGTGGGTATTCAATCCATGGCCATTTTACTTCATAACGTCCATTTATGTATTGAACAGTATCATTAAAATGTTTAACTGCTTCATCTTGTCTTGTAGCTTTAGGAGAATCGTTTATGCCAATGCACTCAAGTGACCACAAAAATTTGATGTCAATATTTCTAAGAGGTAAGTCAGGTTCAGTAAAATACGGGCAGCTTGAATTGTGACAGTGGCAGTAAGTAGTTACAGTTAATACATTTTCCTGTTTTGCAATGGGATCTTGGTCTACATTTCCAGATAACAGCCAACCGAAGTCAGAATCCACCAAATACAAATCATTCTGAATCTTCTCTTTTGTTTCACGCATGAAGCCTGCAAAATAATCATTCCCTATCAAAAGGTCTATATTATCTCCAGTAGAATCATCATCAGCCACTAAATCAACCGTGGAACAATCAAATTTAGCTACTGGTAACCTCTCTGTGATATGTGGAACAATATTGACTCTTACTTGTTTTTGGATTCCACGTTTGGTCTCTAAGACAATGTCTACAGATGGGCTTGACATCTCTTTCGGATCAGTTGCTCCAAACGTATACACCAAGAGTTGATCTTCATTGTCAGGGGTGAGCTGTAATCTGGATGCAGCCTTCGCGCTGATATAGCTACGTTGCGAACCACTGTCCAAGACAAGTCTGCATTTACGCCTCTTTGTTGTATTGCTGGGGTTTGTGACTAGAGCCACTGCTGTCTGTAAGTAAGTAAAGTTTTTTGTCATATAACATTTGAGTATAGCATGATCACCATTGGAAACAGTTGCCTCACCCCGTGGTTTGGAACACAGCATTTGGAGATGTCCATCACCACAGCGGAAGCAAGTAACCTTTCGATGGCACTGTTCAGTCTTGTGATTTCTTTTTAGGCACTTGTGACATCTGTCCCCCAACTGCTTCTGTCGAGCCTCAATGTTTTTATATTTTTTACAATCTGCACTACTGTGGTTATTTAATTTGCAGAAGATACATGGTAACCTGCTACACTTTCTGGGTGGGTTATTTAATTTATTATTAGCCTTTCGTTTCAAATTTATCCTTTCTGGTTTGTTGCTGGCAGTGCTCCTTATTGGATATTCACGTTTTAGTTCAGATTTTGTTTGAAGTACTTCTGTTGTAATGACTTCTTGCTGTGTGCCTGATCCCTTAGGTATTGGTGTTATCTGAGCCTTTTCCAATGCCACTACAATGTCTAGTAAAATCTGTCTAACATTAGTTGTTGAATTATCCTTGGAATGCAGCTGTGGCATCAAGTGATACTGATGGAGAACTTGCTCGGGGAACTTACTCAGTATGGTAGCACGCAGATGGTTTCCATTTATGTCCTCACCTAATTTCTCTAAGACTCTTAAATGTCTTTCGATGCCATCCAGAATTTGCCTGCAGCTGGGAGCTGTATATTCAGCTCTCTCCAAGTTGGTCAATGCTGTGTAGTGTGCGTCTATTAATGTATCATTAGATCCGTACCTGGACTTTAAGGCTTCAATAGCAATGGTATAGTTGTGGTTAGTGATGGCTAAGCCTGCTACCGCTTCTAGAGCCTTGCCCTCGAGGCTACTAATTAAATAAGTCAGTTTGTCAGCCTCTGCCATAGGTTGGCTGTCTATGTTTGAGCTGAACCGGTCCCAAAATTCAAACCATTTAAGACCCTCTCCGTTAAATTTAATCATATCTAATTTCGGTAATCGAATACTTAATTGGTGACTGGTATACTGCTCGGTAGGTATACTCCGTGAGGAAGCCTCAATTGCCTCCATCGAGGATTCGATGTCTGTGAGGAAATCCTCACCCTGGAGCTGTAATTCCATTGTCTCAGTGACAATATTTATTTGAGGGTTTGTTGAGGAAGACGTGTAATGCCGCATTTGTTCCTGTAGCCTGTATAATAGCTGCTTTAATTGTGCTACAGTACTTGACGCCGTTGAGAGCACCATTTTTCCCGACTCATAATCAGTTTTAGCTCGTTCCAAGCATTCTTTAAGTTTGCTTCTTCGCATTTCTAACATTCTTATAAGAATTTCTTCCATTGTTTTCACACTTTACCTACCTGCCTATTTCGAATACACGATAGAAGGTCGGTTTCGTTTTTAAAACTTTCGTCGTGAACTTTGATTCAGTTGTACCGTCCGTTATTTCGACACGTCTTCACTAGGAAACGAAAATATATATAGGTATAAAGCCCAAACACTTATTTCACTTATTTATAGTAATTTTCTCACACTGAAACTTTTTAACTCCGCCGCAAAAGGCGCCAAACCGAAAGAAAAAAAAAATTCCGACATGAGACAATGCTACCAACTGCAGTCCGTAGTGTTGTCACACAGAACACAAATAACGATTTTATGTAGCTTGTTACAATCTGCTAAAAAGTTTTACACCTCGTTATGTAATTTTATTACAAACATAATATAATTGGAATCCTTACCCTTATAATTGCTAATGCTTATTTATAAAATAAACATCTTTCTAGAATACATTAGTTTAAAAAAAAAAAACCTGCGCATACATCGAATCGATTAATACCGATTACTATAGTGCTGAACTAGACCATAGATATTGTTCAGGCGTATCCCGCGTATCCACATGATTGCCTGTCGAACGTCGAACCGACTCATGCCTTGCATACAATTTTAAAAAGTATTCACAATTAATACATAAAATTCATTAAAATTAAATAAATTTTATTGTTCGCAAATTTATATAATCAATCATAACAATTTCTGCATAAAGAGATATGTCTATTTGTTCCATTTAAGTTTGAAGGATTTTTGATACAAATATGTCACACAAATAGCCCATTAGTATCATATCCCAGCATCTCCACCATAATGTCTTTCCTCCTATAGTATGTATGTGAAATACTATATGCTTGCTTCACATAATGTACGGACGACATGATGATACATAATTACACATTTATCATGAGAGTGGAAAGATTAGTCGACCAGTTTTATTCCACTCCTATTATATATATGCGATACTTATAAGGCGAGGCCTAGCCTCTCTCGTGTGGCTGTGCCACTCACATGCATTAGCTAGTTTTACCAAGTGTCTTGCCATACTCTTGTTACCTCTTCGTGCTTGCATTTCCGCGTACTCTATAGAGGGATCTCATGACTGTTATTTGACTGCAATTTATTTATGGCTATACACCTCTATTACCTAGCTGGGCATCGGTCGACTTGCTCCGGTCTAAACAGGGTATATCCCTGGTGACTCTGATCATGTTTGCATGTTAGTCACTTAGCCGGACAGGGGGCCTATGGCCCCCCGGAGGCCTCCACCATCCCCATAGCCTCGCCACGGTTGCTCCAGCTCAGTCGACCGTGCCAGTGTGTTTCCGGATCACACTACCAATATACTTATGGGAGCTCCAGGCTTCCCTGTCCAATGTCCTTGACTACCAAGTGTGCTGTGCACTGCAAGATTGGACTACCAGTAAAGGAAAGAATGGCAAACGACGACAGTCGTCTCATCTTTCCACTTATCATGCACTTATAGGTCGACATAAAGATACTGCAAAGTAAACACTCACCTGGGGTCTTCTTGGACCTCCTAGAAGCTCGTAGCTCCTACCTTTTCTTGCAATAACCTTTCTGCTCACTTCTCATGCTTGTCCAAAAGGCAGCCACATTTCCCGCCATGCCTCTAGCACAGTACCAACATAAAGTTAGTCAAAGCCAAGAGTGGTGTTACCACAATATAAAATATAGATTGACATTACTAATGTTGATACATACCGATTGTTAAATGGCGAATCGCGCACTGCTGCGCGACAGGGTATAAAAATCAAGGTCCTGAGTCAACACGATAAAAGATATGGGCAAATTTAGATTTTCGCGAAAACTTATAGGGAACAAAATTTACCTTAATTTTAATCTGGTATAGTCTATCCTGATACAGCCAAATACCAGCCTTTTCATATGGATCATCGCGACTGCGAATGTGTTCTTCTTGACCCATTTACCTACTGGGTGACACGATACTCCACGGGTTACCGTGATAAGACTGGTTCTGACTTTCTGGCTTAGTAGTCCGTCGAAGATGTACAAAATATAGCTGGGACTGTTTCGTTCAGTTTTTCAGTATCTGCCAGCACAGCCCTGCTGCTGGCAGAGACAGATCTCGCCCGATCGTGACGATCAGGACCCGCCGCTCAGAGAACGGGATGACCAGGACACAGGTAACTAATACTTGTACATACTCGTACATACAACACCAAAACGCAAAAAGACTACTTTAACAACTACACCGTGAAATTTAAATGGTTGTTTTCCCGCAGCGAAATGGTTTTGTCTATGTAATACAATCGTTTCGTAGTTATATAAAATATTAGAAACAAAAACTGGCATATTTAACATTGTGAAAAACTAAACTCGAAAGCGATCACTAACCAATAGTATACCTCCCGATATCTACGGCCGAACGACAGCAGGCCGTTGACCCGGGTGCTAGGTCACCGTCGAAAGGATTAGGTTCGAAGGCGGCTCCGTTTGATCATGTTACGCGCGGGCTAGATTATGCCGTATAATTACACGCGAGAGCTTATTTTACATTAAACATTTAATAAATCGGTCTTTGCTTTGTCGGCTTGTGGCTCGTTCGTTTGTTTTGCGTGCAAACTTTTATGCCGTATCACCACGTGCGAGAGTTTATTTTGGTTTGACATTATTTTGTGCATCGGTTTTCTTTGTAGGTGGTGACACGAGTAGTACCTAGTACCTACAAGTTACGTCCAGAGTTACTATTGTTACTCACTTTTTCGAGTTGATGAATATTTTTTTAATTATTTTAAAACAGAAACATCGTTATTTATTTACTTTAACTCTATACTTCGAAAGTACTCCTTAAGGCAAGTCGTTCTGCCGCGGGAAAACAACCAATTAAATTTCAGGGTGTATAAACACCATTTTGCACAAGTAAAATTTAAACATTTTAAAATCCCCCGACACATTTTTATTTCATGCTACATTTATCTAGAAGTAGACATCGATCGAAAATCTATTGAACACGTAATTATGACACGCTATCTTGCGAAAAACAGCCCGATTCAATCAGTAAAGCGCCCATCACTTTGAACGGCTAAACCTACCTACACTCTCGATAAAGTCAACTTCCAAACAAAAAAACACAAAATGAATTTCGGTCCACCCGTTTAGGAGATGATGAAGATTCACAGAGAGATACACAAACACACAGATACACACGTCAAACTTATAACATCACTCTTTTTCCGTCGGGGGTTAAAAAGACTATTGAACACTGCCTTTTTAATTCGCTCGATTGAGCAGAATAATACCAGCTGCACGGGTCAAACTGCAAGTATAAGCAACGCTTGCTATGGTTGATCCGTGAATTACATACGGGGATTCCTCCGTGATTCAGAAAGCACTTCAAGCCGTTGGCAACGACTTTCATCTGTACATCTTTAGCAGTCTTCACGAATATCACTGTGATGCCCAATTTCTCACAGGGCATGGTAACATCAAAAATAAAATTGATTTTATTCAAGCTCGTTGCCTCGCCTTTATGTCATTGTTCTACATCAGACTGCAAATATGTACAATCTGCACATCATATCATAAGGGAGTGTATTCTTTGGCAGAATCCAATCTGCCTAGCCTTTTCCCAACTATATTGGGGTCGGCTTCCAGTCTTACCGGATTCAGCTGAGCACTAGTATTTTACGTGGAGCGACTGTTCTTTGGCAGAATGAACGCAATAATATGTTGGATAATGTACAGGCTGCATCTAGAGTTGTTTGTTATACGGACCTTGTAGAAACTAGAACAAATGTCCGTGCGTTCAAGCGTCTTTACCATACCTATTATTGGAATCAAATAGCTCACAATGTTAGCACCCATTAATATCAATGTCAATTTTTATCCGTGGTGCTAAGCAACTGGGCTTATCCCAGTTGTAAACGACCCTTTGTGACTATTGGCCTCGTTTTTTCTGTCTCCTGCTTGGTATGGAGGGAAATGAAAATTTGTATTTTTCCTACACCTCCGTTATTCTTTTCTGATTAATTTCGTTGCTGGATCCAAGACAGTTAAATTCATTCTCCGGGACTTCCTCGAGCTTCATTGCCTCGGCGGTTTTCTGGTGGTCGCCACTGTTGATTCTGGCTTTCAGGAAATGCAGTAGTTTAAGAATAGTGCGGCGGGACTGTCCCAAATTTAATTGCCAGGCAATCTGGCACCAGTGTTGCCAAAGAGATATCGTAATACCCAGTTAGGTTAGAGTGAGGTTGGACTGGAACCGGCCCCAACATAATTGGGAAAAGGCTAGGTAGATATTCATAAAGGCGCTTATCAGAAGGTCAAGAGTTCAACATAGTAATCAGACAGTGATGTTGTACCTACTAGATCATCGACTGAGCATAACAATTTGATTCCCACTGACTACATTGACTCAAGCGGAATAATAAGCGATCGAACAATAGGTTCACGAACTGAATTATAAATGGTTATTTAATAAATGCTATAAAGGATCGCATAAATAGACTTGTGATATAAGGATCATTACACAATGATGGTCCGTTGTGGTATACGTGGAAATATTACACTGCATAAGGTACTATTTAACTAGTCTACCTACACTGTCCTATGAAAACTGTATTATTGAAACATTGTACTTAAATAAACCCCATTTGGAGTTAAGCTTGCCTTTATAAGTATTGTTTTGGTGTACAATAAAGTTTTCTTTTTATTGTCTATAGGCTCGCGCTTGACCACTATCTTACATGATGGTAAGCGAAGATATGGTCGACGTTGAAACACGGTTGCCTAGAAATAATATATTCACTCTTGACTTAAAGACTCCTAGATTGTAGCTATCGGGAAACACAGACTCCGGCTGGGAATTGCACTCCTCAGCTGTAAGTACGCATAATAAAAGTGTTCCCGAAACGTTTTGTGCGTATGGGTGGGATGTCCACCATGAACCGTTGGTGCATCGCCGTACGTCTTGTAGTCCGATGATGAAACGGGCTAGGTGGATCGTGCAATTCCATCGGACACGCCCTGAAATGTAATATAAAAATCCGATAAGCTTCAACTCGGCGACGATGTTCAAGGCTCTGGAGCCTTATTTTTTATTTCGTTCCGGGGTGGAAATTCTTCATTGGATGTCCTCCGCCCTGGGGAAGGCGGAGGGTTCTGTCAGACTCGTACTGACTAAAAACCACCCCGGTGTTTTTTTTTTTTTTACTGAACTCTAATCCCCGCCAACGTAATTGGCGCCTTATGTGCTCAACCTCAGTCGTTCCGTTCAATCTTTTATGCCTCTCGTACAATCATCCCTCATACTAATTCTTTCTTTCATTTATCATCTTGCATTCTGTGGGTGGGAGTCCCACTTTTATTTAGTCTAGGCTATTGGCATAATTTATTTATTATAAAAATAGGTAAATACAATGATAAATGTGCTATAAATAAAACTGAGCAAAAGAGGTGCTTTTATCACAAATTGAGCAAAAGGTGCTACAATCACAAACTGAGCAAAAATGCTGTTTATCACAGATAAACAAGGTATGCATTTATTAGACATGCATTTTTTTCAGCGATACTGTATTGATGTCATATTAAAATTCGGGATTAAACCCACAAGCACAGTTGTTAAAAAATATCATAGTGATCTTACACATTTTATAAACTTAGGTACTAACATGAAGTACTGCCGGCTGTACGTGTCCTTGCTGCATTCCGTGCTTACATTTAAATATTATATAAAATACTAATGAAGCACGGTGCGCCTCAGGTTTTATTTCGACGTATAACCGCAGTGGCTACTCTAATGCAGTACTTCAGAAACTTTTCCCTTGTCTTTTTGTCCATGAGCCCATGCAGGCTCTCCCTCGTTATTTTCCTATCCAGCTCACATTCAAGTTGGTAGCGTTCCCTGATAAATAACGGGCACTCTACAAGTATGTGCTGGACAGTCTCACACAGACACTCTTTTTTTCACAGTGAGCTCCTCGGACCACCACGGGCAGGTAAGTTTTGTTTTGTTATTTATTTTTGGGATTGCGATATTACTTGTTTCTAAGATAATATTTATATATTTGACTACTATTTCTTCTAAATTTACTTTGCTATTTATCTGTATTATTCTTTCTAAATTGACATGCTCTCTTATTTTAAATTCGTCTAATTTACTTTTAAAAGTTTCCCAGTCCGCTTTTTTCGTGTTAAATTTTCTTGTCGTTCTGATTATACTCATCCTTTTTCCTTTTTTATATTAATATTAAAAAATATTGTATTGTGGTCCGAGGATGTTGCTCCTGTGTCGACCCGCCAGCCGTCCACCAGGTCAAAAAGGTCGAGTGAACATGCCGTGACGTCCACGTGGCTTTTATACGCTCTACCACCTCTGATGGTATCAAAGGTGGGAGCGTCACCAGTGTTTAGCACCTGAAGCTCTAGCTCTTCCAGGGTAGCGGACATTTCCTCTCCCCTGGGGTCTTCTTTGATGCTGCCCCACCAGGCACTTTTCGCGTTTGCGTCGCCACCTATCAGCAACCTACCGTTGGCCACTTCTGCATTGATCCGGGTCATCTGGTCCAAGTATGGACCTATGGGTTGGTCTGGCTCGAAGTAGTAAGAGACTACTGCGATTGCCCAGGCTTTGGTCCGGATCCCCACCACAACGATGTTGTTTGTGGTGAGTTTCGGGTAGAATATGACATCCAAGTCATGATCAAAGACGGCTATCGCCGCCTTAACCCTCCCACTTCCATCAACTTCGCACTGGTAGATTCTCGCTCCACGGTAGCTCTTCATACTTCGTGCTCCCCCCACATACGGCTCCTGAATCAGTGCCCACGAGATCTTTCGTTCCCTGGCCTCTAAAAAGAGTTCGGTGGTCGCCAGTCCCTTGCGTTGAAGATTCGCTTGGGCCACTCGATATGGTCTTGCTGTTTTTTGGGCAGGAGTCTCCGGGGCGCCCTTAGCAGTACGCTATGGATGAGCGGGCTATTGCGTCCCATCTTCTTCTGACTGTGCACTCTGTGCTGAATGCGTGGTGATGCGTATTGTCGATTTTGGCACGCGTGCAGTTACAGCAAGTCGGAGGTAGACCAGCGCTCCAGTCCGCGCACTCCGTCCTCATGTGAGGTCCGCCACAGTGGCTGCACTTTGCCACGGTCTCCGTGCAAGTCCGTCGGCTATGCCCATACCCGAGGCAGAGCGAGCACTGGACGAGCGGGGACTGGTCTTCGACCCTTACCCGCTGAAGGTCCAAGTGCACCGATCCAACCTCGAGCACCACCCCGGTGTTTCATCTCACATCTATGCTGGGGGTCGCAGGAACAACGATACTTCTGCAACCCCCGGCTAGTGCCGGCCCGCCTCTGCGGGCTCTGCGGGCGCCACCGATACAGTGACGCGAGTACCTTCGCCTCCAAATCCCAGAGCCAGGATCCAGCTAGTACGCAAGCCGCCTCGTAGGAGATCGTGCAAAATCCCCTGATGACTCTGACGGCCTTCGCTCTCTGTGGCTTTTGCAGAACAGCGATACCGGCCGTCAGGTCAGCCGCCCAGATTGGGGCCACATACAGGGCCATCGATCGCACGATCCCCACATAGAGCATCCTACAGGCGGTGCTCGCCCCCCCCAGATTGGGATGCAGCGTTGACAGCGCCCCAGCCGCGCCCAACAACTTGCAGTGGGGGTCGAAATCCCCCGGTTGTCGCGCACCAATCCTAAATACTTCATGGTAGACTCGACAACGATTCAAGCCCCCCCCGACCACGATGTGGGCATCGGGCGGTGGCGCCGGCCCGTGGCCATGAAAGACTGTGGCCTTCGACTTTTTGAGGGCCACCTCCAGGCCAAGGCGCCTGGAACTATGCAGCTTACCAATTGTGAGACCGCAGCCGTCTCCAGCAACGCTGCCTCCCTTTACGAACTTCCCCGGGCGTTGTCCAGCATATCATCCGCGTAACACGTCAGGTCCAAGGCTCCGGAGCCTTGACTTAACCAATGCCTCATTACCGATGAGCCTCTTGATACGGTTTTCGATCGACTCTAGTGCATCAAGCAGGTATTTGGCAGGTCTGTTCCAGAGGTGAGTTGTTCCAGAACAGTACTCCATGCATGATCGAACTTGCGCTTGAATCAAGAAGGTCCCGGCTTCGATATCCAGGTCAGGCAAAGTGACATTGGGTTTTCCATTAAGTATTTTTCAGTGGCAACCAGGAGCCTGGGCTTGTGCCCGGTTGATGGCAATACGCTCGCCCCCTATTACATGGGGCTTAAACATAACTGGTGAAATGTGGGAACACTAAATAGGTGCACCTCTACACTCCCTTCGGGGAATACAGCCGGGCCGTTGACCTCGTAATCAGCTGTAGTTACTTAAAGCATGGGGCCCAGCACTAACAAAGAAAATTTAGTTCAAATAAATGTCACTAGATGGCGCCACATGCGCCGATTCGTTATTGAATTGTGTGTAAAATTATCATTTTCTAGAATTGATCATAAAATTGCATGTTCTTTTTTAATTAACTCTCCTAAGCACAAAAATATGGAATATTGGGCTCTTAATTCACATTTCAAAGATTATTTGAACGGAACATTAAAAATTGATTCCAATAGATGGGAAAGGATGGTATTATGTAGTTTAAATTAAAATAAAAAAACCTTCGTTTGACGTCAACGCTTTATATTTTATAATTAAATTGACTATTTACAATATTAGATACACTTCATCACTTACAAAATGTGTACCTATAGATACTTGCACTTTCGCACTATACAACAGTATTGCATATCATAAATTGCATTACCTAGGAATAGGTACTGCTCATCTCTGCCTCCCCTTAGGATGAAAATATAAGGCTATAAAATACATTGAAAATTATGCTGAACCCCACATTGTAAAATTATTTAGTTAAAAGTTTTCAAATACCTACATATTTAAAATCCCGTGGAGGGTCGATCCGGTACAAGAAATAGTATAAATTTATAAAGATTAAATTAAAAAATACTAAAAGAAAATCACAAAAATATAAACCGACTACCAAAGCAAAGCACAAAAAAACCGGCCAAGTGCGAGTCGGACTCGCGCTCCGGGGGATCCGTACAAATAGCTACATTGACCAAAATAGTTACGTAACATTACTGAAGTTCAAAAACAATGAAAGCTCCGTATATTGCTGTAACGATAAAAAAACTTCTAACAACTAAAAAGGAAAATTAAAAACAGTTTTTACAAAAAAAATTACCGACTTCCAAATAAAAAAACTATAAAGTGAAAAATAACTTTATTTTTGGAAGTCGGTGTCTTTCGTAGGTACAAATTTATTGCGTTATGGACACCGACTTCCGAAAATAAAGTTATTTTTCACTTTGTAGTTTTTTTATTTGGAAGTCGGTAGTATTTTTTTGTAAAAACTGTTTTTAATTTCTCTTTTTAGTTGTACCTATCTAATAAGCAAGTTGTTTAGTAAGGTACCTATAACGCCAGAATAGATAACCCGAATATCATGAGCTTTGAACATAACCGGTGAAATGAGAGATCTGCGTACCCCTTAAGAGTGTACTGGCGTGATGTTATTTTATGAAATGGTATAAACAGACATGCTATTGCAGCAATCCTGAGAGATTTTCCGTTACTTATTGAAGAGTTCTGTTGTATATCTTCGAAGTTGTTCATCAGATCTTCACCAAATTAAAATGGGAACAATTTCGGAACATATTCTTTCAAACAAAAAAAGAATTTTCAAAATCGGTCCACAATTGACGGAGATATCGGTGAACATACATAACAAAAATTAAAAAAAAGTGCATAATGTCGAACACAGAACCTCCTCCTTTTTGGGAAGTCGGTTAAAAATACAAAGTGGATTGAGGGACAAAATTAAATTTCCATTGGAAAACTGTTTTCGTCATACATTGACACAAGTCCCAGTCAGCGGTTACCAACTGTATATAAATTAATTATCTTTCTTTTATTTTTGTACAAATTTACGATACGACTGATATTAATCTTACTTATGCTCTATAAGACATTGCTTTTTTTTATTGGTGATGGGTTTGCTCTTGACTCTAGTCTAGGTCAGAGGTAATAGAGACAGTCTTTGCTTCTTGACAAATTGCATGGTTCTAGGTCAATGGGAAGTAATCTATAGGTTTGATTCCCTTACAATTCATCAAATTTACGACATAAACGGCAATACCTTCTGATTCCGTTGGTCAACTAGGTTGTTTTTTTTTTTCAGATTTGCAAGGGATTGCAGACCCGAGTATAAGATGTTAATTTCAACTTGAGACCTCCAGGCGTTGCAGAGAAAAAGGTCTTGACACACGATCAGATAGACGGACAGAAGATAGACAAGGGTTCCTTTTTTTTCCTTTTGAGGAACGGAAACCTAAACGTGCAAAAATAACTTTCGTTTCGGAAGACGGTGTTGCAAAATGATAAAACAAGAGGTACCAAAGTTGCACTTTTTAGTATTTTGCTTTGGTTGTTATTTTATGTTCGCGTGCTTTTTTACCCAACTGCCGAAGGAGGGTAATGTGTTTATCAGGCTATGTTTGAATGTATGTTCCTATGTGGCGTTCTAGAGATCCAACGCGTTAGCCGATTTTGTAGATATTTTACGTCAATCGAAAATCATGCTGTGCAGTCGGAGGATACATCTGGTTATGGTCATCCTTCTTGTTAACGTCTTTTTAGTTCGCTTCCTAAGCAGACAAGTTTTTGATCTTTTTAATAAACTTTTTTTTTATCTTTACAAATACTGATATTGTTTCATGTACCGGATCGACCCTATACGTCTCTACGGGATTGTTACGACCAAAACTTAAGTTAGTTTAACCAAAGATGGGTTAGTGAAAGATGAAGCTGAAACTTTTATTATGCACAATACTATCGAGATAAAAAGTACACTGTGTCCTAATCCATGTCTCCTGTCATGGCCTACCCGTGTGCCAAGTTTCACCAGATTAATAAACATCCAGGTTTTATATTAATTTAATTATACGAATTTATAATATACAATTCTACTTAAAGGTAGGATTGTATGCTGTAGAAGTGCGAATCCATAACAATATTGTAGCGGCATCTAGGCTGCCACGTACGAACTATTGACCAGCAGTCTTATTGCGTGATGAATTCTATAAGGCAAAGAGCAAAGAGAATGAACAATCGACCAATCCACAATCCACATCGCGTCTTTTATCTCGCCATCGCGCAAGCTAAGTCTTCGGCGAGATTTGAGCACATATAACAGACAACAGTCCGACAGCAACCGTCGGGCAGTTGTTCAGACCAGACAAAACATCAGTATTTTCAGAGGACCCTTCCTTTTCAATGGAGGTTTCGGGATTTACATCCCTTTCCGTAAACCTTTATTTCAAAATGCTAAATTGTGAATCTTTTTGAATATCTTTATTCTGTTGTATGAAATTGTAAAGGCGCGATCTCATAGCGCGACCGCGACGCGAGACCGAGACGCGTCACCGAGGTCTGCGAGTGTGTACCGTGGGCTGAGACCACGACATGTGTCGCTCTCATTACTCCATATTGTAATAGAAAGTCAAGTTATCAAATTACTATTGCAGGAAGAAGAATACAATGATATGATATTATTATTATAAAAATAAACAAAAATGCGAGGACCGATCGAAGTGGCGACACTTGGAGGTGGTCTATATCCAGCAGTGGACTTCCTTCGGCTGATATGATGATGATGAAACAAATAAAGGCTATTAACGAATTATATCCAACTAGAGGCCAAACAGATCGCTTTGATTGAGGTTAACCAATAAATGGTTCTTTAATTGTTTAATGACAATATGATCGGGCATTTCAAGAGCAATGCGTGACACCAGTCATCCGGCTAGCGGTCTTGTCGAGTGTCGCGGTCTCAGTCCCACACAAAGCCTAAGGCCGAGTAGTGTCGCGTGTCCCCTGCCTCAGCCGCAATGCATGTACAAATCCGCCTATAAGGAAGTAGAAACCTCCCTACTAGACGTAGGTGTCATGCGCTAGTATTTAGCTGATTTGTAGGAAGGCTCATCTGCTACTGCTTGTGCTTGCGGCGCTTTACGTTTCTGAATTATGTTCTGGATCTGCAACAAATGAATAATAATAACATTAGATGTGTTCACTTAAAAATTGACTTCCAAAAGTGCGACATGAGTTTCGGAAAAGAATTGATAGAGTCAAGAAGTTTTTTCAAACTAGAACTTTCTAGCCTAAGCCTTCAACTTAAACGAATATTATAAAGCGGTAACATTTATGTTTTTATGTTTACTCAACGATATATATGTACTACTCACTCTGTTCGACTGAACTGTACTGCAATCCGTACACCTTACTTTACATTATGTTGAACGAAACGCGTAAGCGCCATGAAATTCACAAATTCAATGGTGTGATTTTAATCGCGAGTAAACTAAACTCTATAAGCGATCTAGCGCTGCATGTTTTAATAGTTTGACGGTGAAGCACGCTTGCCTAGAAGTAACCTATTCACTCTTGACTTGAAGATCCTCATGTTGTAGCTATCAGGAAACACAGACTCCAGCAGGTAATTCCACTCCTTAGCTGTACGTATGATGAGTATAAGTGTAAAGCATACCTGTTGCCACTCCCTGTCCAGCTCGGCCTTCTCGCTCTTGTCCTTGGTCTTGCGCGTCTTGCGTCCGTCTTGCGTCTTGACGCCGTACTGGAAGGCGGCCTTGGGAAGAGCCTCCTTGCTACTCATGTAGGCCGAGTACTCTTCTTGCGTATCGAAGTCCCAGCGACCTGGTCAATAAATATTTGTAATTATCAGCTATAAGGGTATAACTTCTTTTTATACAGAGTATGTACAAGCATTGATATCGAACAGGATTGCGGAATGCGATAAGGCCGCCCATTTTATGTGTTTTAGTTTTAAGTTTCCTTTATTAATGCAACTTATGGTGTTACAATAAAGAATATAATCAATGATATGCTCATAATCTGTAATAAAAACCGGCCAAGTGCGAATCAGGCTCGCGCACGAAGGGTTCCGTACCATTATCGTAAAAACGGCAAAAAAATCACGTTTGTTGTATTGGAGCCCCACTTAAACATTTATTTTATTCTGTTTTTAGTATTTGATGTTATAGCGGCAACTGAAATACATTATATGTGAAAATTTCAACTGTCTAACTATCACGGTTCATCAGATACAGCTTGGTGACAGACAGACAGATAGACGTTTTTATTCTTTGGGTACGGAACCCCAAAATCTACGAACTTTTTTTGCTACTTCTCTGCTATACTTTTGTCATGGGGGTGCATAAAAATAATTGGTCCGCCATCTTTGTGAATCGGCCATATTGAATTTAGAATGATGTTCCTTAACCAGCCATGCGTTGATATATAAATAAACGTGTATGCTAAATTTCAGCTCAATCGGTTGGGGAGACTTTCATAATCCGAACATAGCGATTGACTGAACTTTCCAGGTACTACATACTGGTCGGACAAAATTAATTAAATTTGAAACTGAATTTGAGTTAATCGTCACGAAAAGAAGAAGTTGTAACTAACAATAACGGCATAAGTTCAGCATCTGGGTGACTTGTATATGTTACTTTAAATGTTTGTAAATTCACTCACGATACAAGAAGAAATTCCTAGGGAGGCAAAGATTTTCCCTAAAAAAAAAACTTGTAAAGTCACTTACCTATAGGGCCTTTCTTGTTCCCGGCATCCATCTTAGTGTAGTCCACCTCATCATCGGAGTCGTCGATGGCGTCGTCCATCTCCCTGAGGCCGGGGTAGCACTCGGCGTACCCCTCGGGCTCGGCCGCCAGCCGCGACAGCAGCGCGGCCGAGCGCCGCGACCGCTCCTCTAAGCCGCGCGCGCGCCCGGGGACCTCCACTGCATGACCAACAAATATTTTGTATTATTTTACAATTCAAGACACCTAAATATTCGTCAGTGTGTCAAAAAAGTTAACAAAGGGTGACACACCGGCCGAGAATTATATCAATCAGGCTGACCATAAAAAAACCATGACCTTTCCCTAACTTCCCATGACCATTTTTTCGAATTTCACTGACCAATCAATATTCATTTTGAAAAAACATACAAGACCGACAAAATTCGTATCAGGACACGAACAACATAGGGTTCCGTAGTTACCAGTCCCAAAAACCATGACGGAATTTAAAAATAATAATATATTTTTATAATACAAACTTTTTTCGTATTCTTCTCAGCAAACAATTTCATTTGGTACCCATATCATGGCAGTGCACAAAAAAATACTAGTCCACCATCTGGGGCCGTCCGCAATATTGGATTTAGACTGACGTCACTTAGCTAACTACGCTTTTTCATCCAAACTAAACGTGTATGCAAAATTTCATCTTAATCGGTGGAGGATAACTGCTTTAAAATTCCGTTGCAAGATTTGACCCGAACACACTTATATATGTACATACATACATTGCAAGTTCAATAAAAGCTTTTAATGACAAATATGTATGGAACTGTCAAGCGCCATCGAAATGTCACGTGATCAATCCCTAAATTTTGGCATTTCACCCATCGCCTTCGAATGACACTTGCCTAGAGCTTAATTACGACATTTTATTGTTTAACTAGCTGTTCCCCGCGACTTCGTCTGCGTAGCAGCACTTTGAATAGCCTATTTTTTATATCGCACCATAATATTATAGGTGTGTTGGGTCGCCACTAGAGAAATTATTAGTTCACCATACAAACTTGGCCCCCTGGCCACCCCCTTAAGGATGATTGCCGGGATAAAAAGACCGTAGACCACATCATCGCTTAATATCAGGCGAGATAGTGGTCAAACACGAGCCTATAGATAGTAAAAAAATCTATCCTATATCCTTCCCAGAGCCTCAAACTATCTCCATACCAAATTTCATCAAAATCGGTTCAACGGTTTAAGTATGAAAAGGTAACACAGACAGACAGAGTTACTTTCGCCTTTATAACAATATTTAGTATGGATTATGGGATTACATGCAGTTTTATAAATCATTGTATGTTAGTCTCACCGTCCTTCTCGTCGTCTACGGGCTTGTCAAAGTACCCGCCAGCCCTAGGCCTCTCCTCGCGTCTCTCCTGCCTCTCGCCCGCGTTGTATTCGCCTATCTCGCCGTAGATCGAGTCGTCAGCGCGACCCTTCTCTGTTTGTTTGTCCTAAAAACAAATTGTTATTAATTTAACTTTATGCATTACTAGCTGTTCCCCGCGGCTTCGCTCCCGTGGACCACCCCACAGGACCCGTTTTCGGCAATAAAAAATAGATTATGTAAGTCAGGAATAATGTAGCTTTCTATTGGTGAAAGATTTTTTTTCAATTCGTCCAGTATTTTCGGAGCCTATTCGGTACAAACAAACAAACAAACAAATAAATCTTTCTTCTTTATAATATTAAGTATAGAAGTATAGACATGTGAATTTACAAACTTAAGTGACAGTGGGCAGGGCACATTTCTCGCAGAACGGATAGGCGATGGGGTCGAAAAGTTCGGGAGTGGCGACCGCGTACCAGAAGAGCGTTGGAACGCTTCCCACTAGGTGGAGCGACGACCTGGTGTTGGATAGTGGACGTCTTTCAACTGAAATGATGAAGATGACGATCTAGACCTAGACTATAGCAGCAGAGTATCTTACCTTGGTTTTCTTCAGCTTGCGATGGCGGCCATGCCTCAAATAAGAGAAGATCTGTGCCAGTTTGTCGAGAACCACATCATTGGCGCTAGAAGCCGAGCTTCTTTCGTCCATCTCGGGCACATCTGCCTTGCTTCTGGTAAGCGTGGTAGGGATGTCGCTGTCTATGGTCCCTTCGTCGTCCAATTCGACTACGTACGCCATGCGACCTGGAGCGAACATCTCGTTGCGCTGGATTTTTTTATTTCTGTTGAAGTTTTTTTTTTATTTATTTGTTATGCAGTACTAAGAGAGTAAAAAAAAAACATGAAAACATATTAAGAATCTCCTTTTTTTTAAGTCTGTAAAAAATGTCATTACAGTCTATGAGTGCCGGAGTCTGTGTTTCCCGATAGCTAAAACCTAGGGGTTTGAAAGCCAAAAAACTATGAAATTTGACATTTTGAAGACCTCACTCTATACCAGCGCCCCTAGCGGCAAATTCAAACGCGATAGCTCTCATTGCGCTAAGGACATTTAATATTATAGAGACAGAAAAAGATTTAATCATAGAAAATTAACACAGTTAAGGTTACACTAGTCGATTATTCTTCCATACAAACGTAGTCTGGCGATTACTCCACTGTTTGACGGTGTACGTTCAAAATAAAAAATGATATCAATTTTTCTCATCATTATCTAGCCCTGTATGGAAACAACATTTGAAAGGTATAAGCGTCGAAAGTTTCATATTTCAACACAAATTTTAACGCAAATTTGGGCGGAAATAAATACCATAAGAAGGAAAATTTTAAAACGGCTTCCATACAGGGATACAGTAGTAATTCAACAATGGAAATAATTTTATTTTGAAAATATACATTTAGTCGTTTTTTCATGATATCTAGATTCCCAAAGGTCTGTTTATAAAATTTCGCGCCCTCTTTTTCGTCCTAAATCATCATCCATTTCGATACAAATTTACAAAAGTGCTAATTCGTACGCGAACTAGCTTCTTACTGCTCATCACAGCATCTATCTCTTTCGCACGTGTTGTCAAATGAGATAGCATGCATTTTAACCTCGCGTACAAAATAGTTCGTGCCGTCGACTAGGGGAACCTTAACCGAGTTTATTTAAATTTAAGGTGTAATCTTGTTTTTTTTTTGTATCTGTCTAATAAATAAATAAACAAAAGTTAAAGCACAGGACTGCCCGAAAAATTCTTTTCTTAGCACCCTTAAGGTCAAAAAAATGGACTTGATTGAATGATTTTTAGTGAATAAATATATAATATTAAAACAGTCACTTACTTTTGTTCCTGTATCATGTTGTAAATATTCTTTGCCATCGCCGTTTCGAACTGCATCTCTTCCTCCTGCTAATAACAAAAAGTCCTCATTAAATTTTGATTGCAATGGAATTTGTGCTTTGTTATGTATGACACAAAGTTCTTTTTGTCAAACTTGATTATAAGTTTCTGAATAGGGCGTTCGACTACTAAAGAAAATGTACCTGAATGATTTGAGAAAAAGATATAAAAATGGGAAATATACACGCTTTTGAAGTTCTTCCTCTACCTTATATTTTAGCAATGGACCGGGATGTAGCGTTGCATTTTAGATAGTGTTTTTATTTACGCCGATCGATTGCCATGTTTTTCAATAGATCTCGAATTACTAATAAGTGAAGCAAGCGTCAGCTGACGCACCCGCGGTGGGTGAGGGATTGGAAGATTGCGGAAGGGAAAAAAAATAAATAATAGTTCACCGGCTGCAACTTTTTTCATGAATAGTTGACATCTTACTGAGCTGATAAAAAATCGTCAGCTGGAGGGGGGATATGCGTCAGCTGCTCGCATGAACTCGTAATAAAACCACGTAAAATTAAGTTATAGAACGCTGGATGTAATTTAACTAGGTGATTGTTTAAATAATCAAAAGAACGAAAAAGAAAATTAGCTGCGTGGTTAGTGGTGGAAAGACCGTCAGTTGACGCAGTAAAGATATAGATTATTCGAGCAAAGCACAGTATCTTTCAGGGTCCAGTGACGGAATTCACCTGCCCGCACAGCTGACTGATAGTTTCGGCAACGTAACTATTAAACTATCGCATATTGTCAAATTTTATCCGGCATAGTGATAGAGACTGGCTCATGTAACTTTGCAGAAATCAAAAAAATGTGGGTGATCGAAGAATTGGGGAAGCAAACACCGTCTTTACTACTGTGTAGCTAATCGGGCCAACGGCCAATTTACAGGTGCCAGTTGATAAGGGCTACTCAATCCCACACATTTTGTGTAGAAAGCTTTCCGAAACGCCTGGGGGCTCTTGGTTCCTGAACCACTAGTTCCATCTATCAGAAAATCGATAACCCGTTGGATGGATTATAGTTTAAACTACAATAGAACTTAATATAAACTTATTATTGGGAGTTATGATATTTTGTTCTTGAAGTATATAATATTAAATAGAAAACCCAAGTTCTGATTCATAATGACATAAGGGATTTTGAAGTGTTTGATTTTACATAGAAATAAATTGTCTGTAAAGGCAAAAATCAAGTACAATGGGAGTGACATTGAATCAAACACTTATAAGAGCTACCTACTTACCTAGTTTATCAGCTCATTGTGGAGTAATGTAATTTTCGTATCATTAGTACTTAACGTTGTTTACATAACTAAGTTGTTTTTATAGATAACTAGCTTCTGCCAGCGGCTTCGCCCGCGTGATAAGTGTTTTATCATCCCAAGGGAACATTATACCGGGATAAAAAGAGACTATAATCTACTCTGTTCCAAATTTCATCCAGATCCGTTAAGACGTTCTAGCGTGATTGAGTAACAAACATACATCCTGTATGGATGTGTCCATCCAAACTTTAGCATTTATAATATTAGTAAAATGATAAATAAACGCTGAGTCAAATGAATCGTAAATAATTGCACATCATTGTCCTCACATATCTAATCACCCAATCGTTCAGTCAATACACGATGATTTCGGCGTGAAGTAGTTCGATATGTTTGCAAACAAAGTGGTCCTAGTAACCGGCGGCAGTTCCGTCATCGGGGCTGCTACTGTGGAGTTATTTGCTAAGGAGGGAGCTTCGGTTGCCTTCGTCGGAAGAAACGAAGCCAAACTAAAGGACGTCGCTAAACGCTGCGAAGAACTTGGAGCCAAAACCCTCATTATCAAAGCCGATGTCTCTAAAGACGAAGCCAAGACCGTCGTCCAAAAAACTGTTGATAGATTTGGAAAATTCGATGTCCTCATCAACAAAGCCGGGATCCTGAGTCACGCAACAGTATTAGATCCAAATCTAATAGAGAACTTCGATGAAATCATGAACACGAACCTGCGTCCCGACATCCTCATCACCAGTTTGGCGCTCCCGCACCTTATTGCTACGAAAGGGAACGTCGTTAACGTGTCCAGTACCTTGTCAACGTGGATCAAGCTACTAAGAACCCTTTCTTACTGCATGTCTAAAGCTAATGGATCATTTTAACAGAGGAGCTGCAACGGAATTGGCTTCTCATGGCGTGCGAGTGAACTCTGTCAACCCTGGACCCGTTATAACGGAGATTGCAACCAATTCCCAGATGCCTGTATCTCAGGAAAGTATTGTTGAAAACTTGACTGCTTTAGACAGTTTTTCAGACGCTGATGAAGTTGGTGATGTAATTCTGTTCTTAGCTAGTGATAAGGGTACGAGTATTACAGGCTCGTGTTATGTTATTGATAACGGTATGTACTTAAAGTAGAGTACCTATGTAGTTTTCATTTTGTTTTAAGTGTCTAGTTAAAATTACATAAGTTTTGTTTTGTTGTTCTTTCTTCTGCTCTTATTTTATGTCTTTTTTTTTAGGGTTCCGTACCCAAAGGGTAAAAATGGGACATATGACTCCGAGGTCCGTCTGTCTGTTTGTCTGTCTGTCACCGGGTTGTATCTCATGAACCGTCATAGCTAGACAGTTGAAATTTTCACAGATGATGTATTTCTGTTGCCGCTATAACAAGAAATCTTAAAAACAGAATAAAATAAATATTTAAGAGGGAATCCCATACAACAAACGGATTTTTTTACCGGTATTTGCGGTAGTGGTACGGAACCCTTTCCCGACATTTCGATAGCGTTTGACGTTGACTTACATTTTTGTAATTTTTTCAATCGCCCATCTTTTGTTAACAGAATGGCACTTGTCTAGGGCCTAAGAAAGTGCTTGAAAAATCGATTACTAGTTGCCGGACGCACATAAGGAGGCAAGGCAAATTATAAAGCTTGTAAAAAGGTTCCGTTACTTACAACGGGCACTTCCTTGGCCGGCTTCTCCTTGACAGGCTCGACGGGCGCCGTCACGAGCCGCTCCATCTCCGCCTCCTGCTCCTGTTCCCGCGTCTGGATCTCAGACCGAACCTGCACATAGAACAACATCGCAACTGAAGTCCTCGTTCACGAGCAGACTGAGGTATATAGAGTAATAGTCGGAAAGGTTTTAGATCAGGGCCGTCCAGACCAAGGGGCTTATATTAATGCGGCCGGCGACGTGAAAGATAAATGTTACTTGAGGTCGGCGCAACACGTTTTCTTCTTCCATACCGTCCTGTCCACCGTCACGCTATCACTAACGCCCTTTTCTTTCATATCACTCCTCACACAGTCCATCCATCTAACAATGTTATACAGTAATCCCCATTTTTTTTTGGTCGGTCTTAAGTTGGCTACAATGGCTGCGCCTGCGCAATAGTAAGTCTCAGAATTAAACTGCAGCGCGCCATGCCATGCGCATTGGAACGTTCAGCCTGGCCAATTAGATTGCTGATTACTGTAAACGTATTTTATTTTTTTCGTGTAATCGTATCTTGTGAATAGCCCTGATTGTAATTGTTTGAAACGCCCGACGGCGCGGCATAATAAGAAATTATAAATGAATTTGTCGCTTTTGTTTGTAAGAGGTATCTTTATAGCTGTAACACATGCTCGGATATGGTACGGGCGGACTGACTCCGCCCTCAAATCCGTTCTCGCTTACACACGCTCGAATATGGTACGAGCGGACTAATTCTAGTGTTGTCGTATTTAGAAATTTATTTTCTATTTTTATGTATGACTAAGTTAATGGTAAAAATATCGGGCGACAATAACCAAAATCAGTAGAACACCCATAAATCGGGGACATTTTCAATGTTAGTTGTAGCTGGTACGACCCAACCAACCGACAACCGTAAACACGTCCGGATTTGGTACGGAGCAGACCATTTCCGACGTGTAACAAGCGGACTGAGGCGGACTCAATAATAATAATGTCCGGCGGACCACTCTACACACGCTGGGATATGTTACGAGATTATGTATGTAACTCCGCACACAAATCCGTGGTCCACCCGTACCAAATCCGAGTGTGTGTTACTGCTATTGGAAGTCTTGATGCCATTTCATTATATTCTATGACAGCTGTATGGGTGTTATGGACTTCGAAGTCAGTCTAAACTTTCTAACTGTCATCTTAGTAGCTTTATAACTTCACTGGTGTTAAAAAAATATTTCATATTTGTTTACTAGAGTTAATAAGTATTTTATTTAGCTAATAAAAAAATTACATGGTTTTTCCACATAATTTACAGAAAAGAAGGCGAAAACCTTACCTTTTGCAGCAACGCATAGTCGAGACCTTTTACTAAATGGGTGTGTTCCATGTCACCACCGAGGTATTTGGATTCCTGTAAAGAAACAATAATGTAAAGGGTAAGTCTGGTTGGTTCTAGTAATCATGCAGATTGAAAAAAAAAATAAGTTAATAGAACTCCTGGACACGTAAATGTTGAAGCAGTATTGCCACAATAAATAGAAGACTGGCCGCATTGCTACACTGAATAGAAATGCTAATTCTTTAAATAATTCAGCTTTTGTGTGGAAGAGTCTAGATTTCTGTTTACTTTGTTCCTTTTCCTATTAAATTTTGGTTTTACAGATAGTGGTTCGATTATAAAATTAAGGCTAAAATTCAAAATTAATTCACAGTAATATCTAGGCCTGCCTTCCATCTCCCCCGGTGGTTTCCCGCACTGTCGAGGCGTGGGGTCTCAGTAGCCGTGGCTTGGTCACCCACGGTGAAGCGAAAAGGAACCCGAGGGGGGGCTGCTCGTCAAGGCTTATCGCGCCAAACGATATCGCGGCTGAGGGTTGGAGTCCGCGACGGAAGATAAGTGCCAGTATTGCGGGGCGCCGCTCTCCCTACCTTCCGCGGCCTGGACGGAATCGCCACCGTCTGAAGGCGGACGCGATGGGGCCCCAGGAGAGGAGTGTCGGTAAAGCGTTGGCCGCGCTCTTCCTATCCCCTGCGGCCGGAAAATGGTAGGTGGCGGTACCATTGACGGTGACCTGACACAAGGGGACCAAGGGCGCGAAGGGGATCAACGGTGGCGTCCATGTGCTGGTTTGGTATCTGGGGTGGTCACGGCGTACAGTGTTCAGGGCGCAGTGATTGGGGGTACTCCCCAGAGGAGGGTCCGGGGGTGGACAGCCGCCTCGGGTTCGCGGTGAGTGCTAACGCGTGCCCGTGTTCACACCATAAGCGGTACAGGAGGACACCGTGGAGTTTTAGTGAGTTGGAGTCCCACAAAACTGCACTATCTCCCCTTGGTAGAGCAGCATGCATGATCATATCATCAAGAAAAAAGAAGGCCTGCCTACAATCAACATAAAAACACTTTTTTTTTAGGAACCTTTGAATTCTATTTTGAGTGGTGATAGCAAACATATTCAATAAATATTATGTTTGGACCAGTATTCAGCTACGGTAACACCACAGTGGCAACCATAAGGTCCTCACATTGAAAGGGCATACAGCATAATATGAAAGGCCATAATCTGTGGAGAGACGCCGCATGGTTGGCATTGGTTAATGTATAAATATACAAACCTGGATAAGCTGTCTTCTTCTTTCTTTGGCATCCATTCCTGACTTTACATCTGGTGCTACAGCTCTGTGAAAAAAAGTTAAAAAGATTTTCAAACTATCTGGAGAAGAGGGGGCAATGCTTCTTTAGGCATAGTTGTGGTTTCAGTGGAATAGTTGAATAGTGCTACCATGCATTCACAGATATTTGGCAGGTGTGACAGATAGTCATAGACCCGAAAGTTTAAAGACTAATGCTGGTATTCAGATACATAAATGATGATAATTTTTAATTTTACCAATTTTTATAACTCCCTGTCAATTTTTTATTTTTATGATTATACTTTTATGGCATTTTTGCTGACATGTTTAATATTATTATGACAGTGTAAAAAAAAGAAAAAATAAATAAATTATTATTCTTATTCTAGTGTTGCTGACATTTAAATTTAAGCTTGGATGGATTTAATTTTAATGATTTCTGTATTTTTTATAGCCTAATGCTAATGAATGACATTTTATTTTAAATTTCGAATGGATATTTTTTTTTGTAATGATTCTCTCTCTTGCCTAGCCTTTTCCCAACTATATTGGGGTCGGCTTCTAGTCTTACCGGATTCAGCTGAGCAATAAGTGTTTTACGTGGATCGACTGCCTATCTGACCTCCACAACCCAGTAACTGGGTAACACGGTACCCTTTTGGCAAGACTGGTGTCAGATCTCAAGCTTCTGACTACCCGTAACGACTGTCAAAGATCTTCAAATGACAGCCGGGACCAACGGCTTAACGTGCTTTCCGAGGCACGGAGGAAACTCGGTATGTTGAAAATGGTCACCCATCCACAGACCGACCTCGTCAAGCGTTGCTTAACTTTGAAGATCGATCCGTGCGGCTGTTAATATTTAGCCACGGACTCCTCATCCCTTTTTTGTAATGCTTATGAATGTAATATTATGGACTACTGTGTCTGAAAATGAATGAATTATATATATGACCCTAAATAGTTGGCGAAAGGCTAGGCAGATGATTTGGTTTTGTCTTATTGACTATAGAACTATTATAGATTTTATACCATTCCCCCTCTAAAAAGCTTATTTTATTCACTGAAAACAGTGAATAAAAAGCACTTTTAATCACTGTTTCGGTGTTTGAATTTAGAACCCACCGTATATATTCTACCTCAATCTCAATGCTATACAACCTCCTTAGGTTGCGCATAAAATAATTGATACAAACTTCTTGTGCAAAGAATATTCGGCTTTCAAATTTCTTCGTCAATTTAATTTTGAGTTTGTTTATATTTAGGATTCTAATAATGATTTTGGTCTAGGATGTTTAGTGATTACTTATTTGGATTGTAATTCTAATATTAATTGCATTGGTGTTTAATTAATTATAATTACGAGTATGTAACGTAACGGATTACGGAGGTGGTCACTGGTGTCTGAAACACACCCAGCTCAGCTTAAATTTACAAAAAATTTGAAAACCTGAGGTTTCTCATTTTTTGTAAATTTTGAAGTTAGTAAACCATTTATTTATTTATTATTATTCATTGTGCTTTTTGCTTAAATCTTTCTTATTCTCGTAGTCATGGTATAAAATATAGTATGCAACTCTTGAATAAAACGGATTTATATCGAGGGCCATGAATCACTCACGTCGCTCAGGATTCTAACACTTGAATCACTCGCTATGCTCGTGATTCAATCATCATGAATCACTCCCTGCGGTCATGATTCAGTTGTCTTACAACTGAATCATGACCGCAGGGAGTGTGTTTGTGATTCATCTATGGCCCTCGCTTTAAATCCGTCCTTTATTTACTAGTTGCATAATATACTAATGTAGGCTTATGCTCAACGTTCGAGAAACCTGAATGAGGTGTGAAACAATAGAAAATCAATTGTTTTCTAATTACGACTGTTGAGCTTTTAAGGGCTAGTGTCGCCTCCTAACTCTTTGTGAGAGATTAAACAGTGTCTTTGGGTAATTAAAAACAATTCACTCAGAGGTGAGAGGTCCAATAAAGTTTTCTAGGAGCCATGAATTTGTCCATTACAAAAAGTGGCCATTGACACACAGTAATGCAGTAACTAATTGCTATTGGATCGGTACTTCCAGAAACTGGACCGATATCAAAAATTCTTTCACCTTTGGGAAGCTACACTATACCTGGGTGACAGACTACTTTTTATCCCAGTATTCCCACGGGAATGGGAACCAAGCGGGTGAAACCGCGAGCCATCCGCTAGTTATTTTATATTTACCTATATGCACTACTAGTATTGCTTGTAGGATCCATCGGCCCCAACTCGTTGCTCCCATCACGTCTCTCCCGAGCTCGGTCCCTGTACTTCTCCGCCAGTTCAGCCAGTTTATTGTCTTCCTGCTTCTTGAGTGCTGCATAATAGGATTTCTTTTTTCTACGTAGTTCCCCTTTGTTTTCAGGAGGTGGAGGCATTGACCTGAATGTTTTAGATGATAAAGTGTATTGTTATTTGATTTCTGCACTTGATCATCTTTTTAACAATATGATTTATAAAAAACATCATCAAAATTTCGTTACTACTAGCAATTATTACTTTTAATTGTTGCAATTAACAAATAAATTCATCTTGGTGTTATAGAAGCGGCTTATTTTTCTATTTCTGAACCCAACCTATTGCGATTCTCAAATGGTACCAACTCCTCCAGGAAGGACAACAAAGTTGATAGAAAAACAGCTTACCCGGAATTGGCCATGGCTTCGCGCACCGAGCCCGTGGGGTGCGAACCCCCGGCGCCCCCGGGCGTAGCCCTAGGAGTCATGAGGAGCTTCCTAAAGTCTTCATTTGTTAGCCTTTGTGAAGCAGGCGTCTGCTCCACGTTATTGTCGTCCATTTTTACGTCTTTCACAAAGGACGATGGCAGCAAATACTAGCGCAACCCAAAAAAAATAAAACCACTATAAGTAGCCGTAATTTCTCCAATAATTACTAATTTAAGAAATGCATTGCAACACGATTTGGAAGAAACAACATTGCTTTTGCTGCATTGATTACTTTTTGACAGCCTTTTTTTTTATTGTTAAAAGTAGCTTGAATGAAACCGAGGCTTTTCAGCTCGACGGTTTTTATAGTATTTTAGGAATCATGCAGTTCTATAAACTGACACAAGTTGGTTAAAGTCATAGTTAAAAAAAGGTTTCATGTTCCTATGGTTAAACTTAAAAACAAGTTTATACATTCTACACAGTGCTTAGCATCGGTTGCTGCTGCTAATAGCTTGTCTACTTGTCTACTTATAGGTATAGAAAACCATCTCACGAAGGCAGATGAATTGTAACAAAATTACTCTTATTTCGTCGTCATAAAACTCACATAACCCGCCTTCGTGAGATAGAACAACTATAACTGCTTCTACAAGACGATGCCTGTTGAAAAAAATTAACTTCGTACAGAAAACTTCACCATAATTTACACAATTAAAAATTAATAAAAAGAAACATGATAAGTGATAAAATAAAATAAAATTAAAATTTTAAGAAATAAAATGCTTTATTGAGTCTTGGTTCTTGATAACATGAAATAATAATTAACAGCTAATCTAAAGCCTGGTATAGCATGTGATGTAAGACAATTTAAAGACAAGATTAAGTTGTAAGTACGTAGGTAATTGTCGATATTTTGCCCCAAGGAATATGGGACAAAGGCAGGAAGCTGATGATATTGTCTTTTCCTCATTACTCCATGAACGATCTGCTAAAATATACTTAATGAGCGAACTGTATTTTTCATTTATCCAAATAGAGCGTGGAAAGTGGTGCCTTTGTATCCAACGGTTCCAGTAGCGTTGTCTTGGAATGTGATGTACATCCTGAAACAAAATCGATTTCCTAATAGAGTTTTCAAAACAGATATGGACACTTATCTCATATCATTAGCCAAACCAATGGGGTACAACGTGACTAAATCGATTTATGGGCGCAGTCACACTATGCAAATAGATTATGAGCTGCGGCACATTAATATTGTTGTGTCTCGCTGCAGCGCCTTAAAAGACCAGTGGTTAAATGTTACCTCAAAGAACTTTCAATTTTGTGGTTTACTTTCTGGCTTCAGATAAAATATCATCGCTGCGTAGGCAAAAAATCATCTTTATTTTTCTTCCACAAATAACATTTATCAACTAAAATCTCAAAAACGGAAAAAAAAAAAAATGTTAAGCCACATAGTTATTTGCGGGAGACTGGTGCCTGAGCTAAGCCGTAACCTTTATTTCAGGACATAGGCATGTTCGGTGTAGTATTTTATTCTAGTTTAGTCTCAATCTAGACATTTATTGCAGGTTCATCTTGTTTAGGTATAGGTAAAAAACAAAGCGTCATCAATTTAGGTACCTACCCTGATGCATTGAAATAGATACCTTAGGCCGGTTACGTGCTCGACCGACAGTCGCGTCGCTCGTCGGTGCGTACGTCAGTCGCACATGTCATTTTTATGAAAATTCCTAAATCGTTACAGTGCTGGACTGACCGTACGCATGCGTATATTGCTAATCACTGCGTACGAGGACTGTCGGTCGAGTGCGTCCGCATGCATGTTTCGGTCGACCTACGCGCTATGGAAACAAACATGTACGCGTTCAGTTCTGCACCGATCGATCGATGGACCGGCCGCACGGATGCGTACAGTGTGTACTAGTCCGGTCAGTTTGTTGGTCAGGAGAGCATTGAATGGTACAAATTGACGGTCGTTTAATGCGTACGATTAAGGCGGATCGTACGCACTGACGGTCGGTCGAGCACTGTAACCGACCTTAGAAAAGGTAGTAAAAAAAGCTGTCCCGAAAGACCCGAATCTAACACTCAGAAAAACCAGCCTAAATGTGTAAGTGAATTCGGAAAGGCAAAGAGTTTAGACGCCATGAATCGTCCAATCACATGCGAGATGAAAGACGTGGATTTCCATCTATGTGATTGGTCCATTGATGGCGGTCAAACTCTTGGCCTTGCCGAGTTCACTTACGCCTTAGGCTGCTGGACTCGTTGAGCTACATTGATTCGGTGTCTTCTGGTGGTCGCCACTGTTGATTCTGGGTTTCATTTCAGGAGTTTTAGTGGTTGGGAATAGTCAGGTGGGCTTGACCCAACATATACAAGAATTCGGGCCCGTAACTACTAAAATGTGGCCCAATTTACTTTGCCGCGGAAAGAGAATGTTCGAGAATTCTCACGTTCGCCCAGAACAGGGATCGGCAACTGGTTAGTGTTGCTTACCCTGGCGGGGTCACCTATCCAAAAACAAGCAAACCAAAAAAAGGTGGTCACCCATCCAAAGACTGACCTTGGTTAGTATTGCTTACCCTAGCGGTGTCACCACCACGGCCGCACAAGTTAAACTCAAACCTATCCAAAAACTCATCTTGGTAAGTACTAAGTACTATATAGGTACAGTCAACATTAATGCGCGTGAGGAAGGTTCGGTACCCAGATCAGTAACAGTTTTTATTTACATACAAAGAACTATTTTTGATATTGTGTCAAGTTTTCTTAAATTAAAAAGTTTGTAACCTACAGTCTGTCAAGAAAGTCATGAAAACGAAGGGAGGGCGCCACTATCATTAACATGGTATCCCAATAAATTTCGACTAAAAGATATTGATACTTTTATTTATAAAATAATAATTACAGATTTTCTCTTTACTGGCGTGTACATTATGTTACCGATCTATGTGACACTGACACTTGCAAAAACGAGCTTTGACTTTCATTGGTAGTGGCTCCAATAAAAGTACTCCGTGGTAGTGGCGAACAACATTCCTGTTAGAACTAATTTTCATTCAAGTGGCATTTAATTTTAACTGATACTTATTAGTTATGTATTCTTATTTATTTATTTATTAAAACTTCATCCAACATAAAAGTATAAAGGCGGACTTAATGCATTAGGCATTCTCTACCAGTCTGTATTTTGTTTTATAAATATTGCGACGAAACCAGACTTCTTTCAAATTTGTTTATTAGGATAATTATGTGTATCCTACGTACCTACAAGCAAGAGTTGATCAAACCAGACATTCTTATGAATATCTGGTTTTATATTAATAAGAATGTCTGGTTTGATTAACCCTTGTTTTCAGTTACTAACATTTATGTACTTACCACAAAGTGCAAATCACGATGTTTGGCCTCTCTGCACTGCCGTCAGCATGGCGCTGATAGAATATAGATAGGTATGAGCTCAATTGCAAAAATAAAAGAGTTTATTAAGTATTTCTTTTTTATTAATCGGAATCCAAATAATCAGAGTCTGTCAAGTGCACATATGTTGAAGTCATCCATTTCTTTTTTAGGACGGCCTGATCTGTGTTTGCCAGGTGTTCCAAATTTGCCATCATTTTTAAAGCCTTCATCTACAATACGCATCACTGTACTCTCAGATTTTCCTGAAAGAAAGATTTAAAAAATAATAATTATGTAAATCTAACAGAAAATAGATTACTCTATTTTAATTTCAAACATGGTATAAGTAATTTATTCATATTTAAAATCAGCGGTAAATTTCATCTCCCAAAAGTATCAAAAGTTCTGGTCGCACTACAATATGGCTTACTTATATTTGCAATCTAACCTATTATTGCACAATGTAAACAATCCTTATTTCGGTCTTACAATCGTATGTTTAGTAAATTTGGAACTTCTGGAAGATAAAAAACAAACAGTAACACGATTACATACCGGTCATAGATGCTGTTCGAGCATAAACATCATCCAAACTTGATAAAATTTGTCCAGCTTGGTGTTCTAACAAACATTGCTGATACACTTTAAAAATAATTTCCCTAGCTCCACTCCTAATTGTTTTCTTCATAATTATCACGTTTCTTCGAAGTTTTATCTATGTAGATTTGAAAAGCAATAAAAAATGCAGTAGATAACTAATTTCAAAACAAGTCGATGACAGCCGATGACATTCAATGTACTATGATTTAGTGTTGCCCTACTTCTGAATAATGTTAGTTCCTCTAACATTATTTTCATGACTTTCTTGACAGACTGTACATATTTTTTAATCTTGGTAATCAACTATAACAATCAATCAATCAATCAAATATAATTGATCTAATTACCATATTTTTATAACTGAACCGATACCAAAGATTTCGCCGACATAGGGTCGGCGAAATCTTTGGTATCGGTTCAGTATTTTTAATCGTATTAATTTTAATCTTCGAATAATCGACCAATATCCAACAATTATAAATTAGGCTCGTTGACAAGAGATTAACATTGAAAAAGGTTCACAGAAACCCAAAACTGCTGTAACATTATGGTTAATTCGAGATTTTTCGCAAATGTGACAAATTGTCAACCGCATGTCACACTTTGTGTTGAGAAACTGCAAGTAGAATTAACCGGCGATTATTCGTCGCTTACGTTAACAGCCCGATAATCGAGAGCTGGGAAACCGGGTTTTAGTGTTGTAAGTAAATATTTAATTTATAAATAAATAATAAGTGATTATCTAATAATACCATGTATATTATCTAATTTGTTATGAAAAAACACCACTTATCTAATAAATATTATTCATAAATATAATATATATATGACGCCATATTTTGTTTAACACATACCGTAACCTATCTAAAAAAAAACATGATAAGTACTATTAACTTTTTTATTGGCGGGCCGCTCCTGCCCCCACTATGCTACGCCACTGGTCCACTGTCATGAACAGGAACACAGACATAAATTTTAATAGATAACGCAAGTCCCTCCTTCTGTATGAAAACCAAGCGTGCCACTTTTTCACAAACAATTTAAAAACAAATTTACTGACAGAAAACATTTCCAATGCCTCGGCCAGCTTTTTCTACACATTCTTTACAGCTCAATATGGCATAAATAGGCATTTTTATAGATTTCGGTGGTTTTCCGGTGTCGATAATGCTAAACGAAAAGCTCAGATTACGATCATTTGTCGTAACTTTAGTCCGTTTTTTGGCACGCGAAGTACATACAATCGCGTCATCTAATTAGATTTATGTCTGAGGCAAAATCCCAAGTACCTACAGCACATGAAGCGACCGTTTATCTAACATCCTCAACCCTAACCGGGGAACATTAGGGTGAACTCATCTAATTCTGTGACTCGCCTAATTCGGTGATATTTGGTTTGAGCGCTATCATTGGGCTATACGAGTGAAATCAATGGTTTGAAATACAACCTTAAGCCTCTGTGATAAAGTTCAAATTCGTCTGTAAAGTTTGGGGATGCTCGAGTGAGCGAGATAGAAACAGCTAACGGTTTTAGCAGTTCGCGCGCGAATCTCGCCGGTTGCGGCAGTGTTTGTGAATTGGTGGCGAACTTTGCTGTATTTATGTAAGTATTTAACCGATTTTTTAGCTTCTTTCTAATAAAATGAATTGTAATTGATATTCCCTTGATGTGGCAGTAAAAAAATCGTCATAGTTCTGCGTCTTTTTCGTGTTAGAGCTTATTTTGTTCGTCAAAAATATTAGCGTTTTAGCGGTTGAGTGGTTTCTGTGCTATCACAGAATTATAGTAGTTATGTACAAATATTTGTGGTTTTAACTGAAATTATTGACTTATTTTGAGTGTAGTAGACAAGATTGATGTCATTTTATTACTTTTATCTGGTCTTAATTAAAATGACGACTTTGAGCCAATATTATATTTTGCTATCACGGAATTGGGTGACACTTTTTTTGGACTGTCACGTAATTGCGTGAGTAATTTACCAAATTTCGCAGCTTTTTTTTTATTAATATGAGCTCAAATTTGGGCAGACGCTAAAATCTAAGCAGGTAGGTACGTATTTATTATTTTAATTTGCTTGTTTACTTTCAGATATATCATGGATGACCCCAACAAGAAGAACACGCTATACACAGGCTATTGAGACGATTTTTAAGTGTGATATGTGTTGCGCCGAAGAATAATTCTAGATGTTACTAAAATGTTTATCTTGTTTTTATTTTATGTTTATGTTAATTTTATTATAATATTAATATTGTACTACTTAAATAAAGTTAACTTGCCTAATTCCGTTATATCAGAATTAAAGTATTAGCTATCACGGACTTAAAGAGGTCACCACGGAATTAGGCAAGTTGACTTGGTTTAGTAAATTTGGTATAACTCTTAGGTTTCTAGAAAAAAATCTGATTATTTGTGCTAATATTCCTCATAAAAGACTGATTAAAACTCATGCTGAGACTGAATTAAATTAATTAATAATTTATTGGTATTTTATTACTCAAATGCCTTTGTCACGAAGTTAGATGAGTTCACCCTACACCCCTAGGACGTCCTTGACCCACATTCGTGCAATGCGATAGAAAATCCGAAGATTCTTATGTACGAACTGCAGCAAAATGGTTTGACCTCAATAGTCAACTTGATACTTGCACCACATGTTCCATCGATCTATGAAGTTCACCTTGGCATAATGGTCTGTTAGAAGTGAAAGGGTTTTTGTGCATACTTGTATTATAGTCATTTGAAAAAGCATCAGTATTAAATAAATATCGGCCATTCTACTTCTCGAGGTTCAATTTGCAATAACTGAAAAAAATATTTAAAATAACAAAAAACCCGACTGCTTTTTCTATTTTCCAATTTTAATGTAGACAGTGACACTCGCAGGATTAAGACGAATCGATTGACGTAAGAATCATCAAAATCGGCCAACGCGTTTGGTCTCTAGAACGCCACATAGGAAAAAACATACATACATACATAGACTGATAAACACATTACCCTCCTTCGGCAGTCGGGCAAAAAACGAACTCCAACGTAGCAAGGTCTTCTTGTTCTATGATATAGCTTTTGGTCTTTGCCTAAGCGTTTACCTAATATATAGATTATTTCAGACTAGCTTTTTACCCGTGGCTTCGTGGATAAAAGTAGGTACCGTGTGAAACTCAATGATAGCATAACTATCTACCAATAAAAATAAATTCGTAATCGAATCCGTAAGTACTTCCTGATCAGATGTAGCTAAATGGGTAGTCATACTTTAAAAACTGCTTCTCTCCATGGCAGTGAATGTCAAGGAAGTAAAAGATATTTCCATAAAAAAAAAATGGGAGGTATCCATACAAAGTTATCAAAATTAGTATAAACTTCATTTTTTGAAAATTCTCTATTGCCTCCTTGAAGAAACATGTTCAAAATGGCGTCACACGCCACGGACGACACTTTTTGTTTTACATTTTTTGCTCGCTTAACCCAAGATTTTTCATTGGAGTTACTATATAGTACAATCTGGGATCAATGTCCTCACGAAACTTCAACCAAATCCTCCGAGTTGGTTGAGGTTTTGAACTTATAAAAATGTAAGTACATCTTGGGTTTCGCTAAAAAAAGAAAAACAAAAAGTGTCGTCCGTGGCGTGTGACGCCATTTTTAACATGTTTCTTCAAGGAAGCAATAGGGAATTTTCAAAAAATGAAGTTTATACTAATTTTGATAACTTTGTATGGCTACCTTCCATTTTTTTTGTCTCCACAAGTGTCGCCCGTGGCGCGTGACGCCATTTTAAAAATATGAATCCCATTTCCGTTACACCCTTTATAAACATACAATATCACCTCATTACAATATTAGTTAAGATCCAGATTAAGAAGGTATTTCCCCAGTAATGGATGATCATAGATGGATGTAACTTTCAATTTCTGTGATTTGAAACCACATGTATGTTGCAAGCAATTTTAGAAATCCGAAGCAATTCCTTAAATAAAATGATATCCAAACCAAAGGGCGTTATGAAAAGAAACCATGCATAATGAAATAGGTAGTACAATTTATTTTCTCTTCTCAAAAATACAGAACAATCTTAAGCTTGTAATAAATGAATATTTATAATATTAATAAAATTTTCAACTTCAGACAAAAACAAATGAAATATAAAAAAACCAACACAGGAAATAAAAAAACTTTCTAAACGCCAAAGTCCGTAGCAATCGCGGTCACAAAATGAAAGAGCGAGACGCCCTATACGATACAGTCGCCGTCTTTCTCACACCTTTTATGACCGCGACTGAAACTTGGCGTTTACTATAATAGGTATAGTCCTCGCCAAACTTCTGGGCCGCCCTGAAGTTGGCTTTCCGATGCGCAAGGCACGAAATGGTGCTGTTTTTGAGATTTACTACTGGGCAGCCATTGTAGCCAACTTCAGGGCGGTCAAAAAGTTTGGCGAGAACTATACCTGAGGCTCTAGACAAGTGACATTCTATCAACGAAAGCGTCGCGACAGCGATTGTCTAAATTACAAAAATTCATAGCGCTATTGAAATGTTAGGTAATCAATCACTTATACTTGAGCATTTACTTGTAACAGAACATCGAGCATTCGCTGATTGAAATTTATTCGAACCACACTTCAAACATGACGCTCGATGTTTTGTTACAACCTGATTTTAAAAACCAACGAGCGTTTGTAACATTATATCGAGCAAAGGCACGAGCGTGACTAACGTGGAGTGAGGGCAATAATGAACGCTGTAACATAGAAATGTTACAGGCAAATGCTCACTCGCCATGAGCGTCGAAAACAGCATCGAACATTCGCAAGAACGTTACATTACATGTTAATGCTTTAGGAAAATGAGCTGTTGTCTGTATTGTACCATTCGTTAGAACGTTACATTAATTACCTTACCTTATCATTTTGGCATTTCAATCATTGCCATCGCTGATAGGATGACACTGGCTAGAGCCTCTGATTGTTACCCCCGGTATAGTAAAACTTATGTTTACATAAATTAACTCTTGCTAAGCTGTTAATACGTTAAGGAAGAGCGGAGCCTCCTGACACAGGCATATTAACATGCTTAAAAGGAGACTCCAACAACTAATAATTATAAGGAAAAAATCTTGTTAAAGAAATAAAGATTTTGTATTTTTTGTATTTTGTATTTTTTTTTTTGTAGTACCCGGCACGTAAGTTGGCAAGGTTTTGGCGTAGTGGGGGTAAGTTCGCGCATATTCCGCGAACTGACCAACCACCATATAGAGCGAACGGAACGTGGACGCGACGCGATTGGTCAGTCGATCCTTGTGTCAACTGACCAACCAATCGCGCGCTCGGAACGGTCCTAAACGATCCCCCCTTCCCCGCTTCACTACCTAAGATACCTATAAAACTAATTCTGCGCATCGAACGACTCTTGCCAACTTACGTGCCGGGGACTATAACAAAATGGGAGAATCAGGTAAAACCTTGCCAGGCCTCGATGTTGAAGTTGCGTATTCATTGGTACATTTCGACAAGAAATGAGGCATTTGAATGAGCACTCTGAGACTGTGACAAGTGTGTTCTAGGCTTTATAAGTGACAAAATAACACCAGTAAACCCATAATATATAAATAAAAAGAGATAAAAATAAGTTAAAAATCAATTTTTGTTAGGTCACTTGCACCAAAAACTTATATCAGAGTAAGTTGCTAACACGATGTTGAATAACAAATAAATATTGGCCATTTTAGCTACTAACTCGGAGTTAGTAAGATAATCCAGGGTAACGCAAGCGGGCCTTAGTCTCACATAGTGGAGTTTAGACACCTCATTGAGTAGCCTGACAGTTCGAAATAATTTTTATCTCTTTCTTTTTAAACCCGTTAGTAAAAGATGACAATATTTTTTGCGCTTATAAGACAAAATGTAACTTAGGCTAGGTTAAGATATCGTACGGCAGTGCTTTTTCCATACACATTATTTTAATTTCATTTATAATACTTAAAACATTCTTTTACTCTTAGATAAATGGTTTCATTAGTGATCGAAGTTTCACCCCCGGTTTAAGGAACGGTAATTATCGCCAATCTCAGAATATTATAACTTATAAGGTATCGGAAAACGGCCTTATTGGCGACTCCTGCAGTACTGTAGTCATAGCGGATCTTTGTGTCTCTGAAGTTGGCTGCAAGACCCTGCACATTATCTATTTTTGCGTCAATGTTGAAGGTGACGATAGCATTGTTTAACTGCCTCTTTTACTCGCTTACGTTTGCCGCAACGTCCTATATCGCTTACTCTATGCAGTATACTCGATGACAAACTGTTTCTTGCGCAATGGTTCGCAGAATCTAACTTCAAAGACACAAAGAACCGCTGTGACTACGGTACTATTCTGTAAAAATCTTTCCTTGTAAACTTATGTGGCGTGAACATAAAGAGCTGTCAAACCATCCAATCAAGGCAGAATAAAAGTTCACTTCAAGCTTATTCCTCCTAAATTTCCACGGTGAGATGTTTACAGAATAGAACTGTTGAACATTAGGAGCAGTAGTAATTATTTTTTGTAGGAAAAACTTTAATAAGGATCATAATCATTAATCACCAATAATAATGGAGGAGAACAGACGAGTCTAACGCAGGGTTATTTGCACCGCTCAAAGTAAGTCACTGAATTTACGCGGAATGCAAGTCTTGGCAAACTTCAAGTCGAGAAATAAGCGAGTTGATTCGAACGTAAATTCCGCGACTCATTTTGAGCGACGCAAAAAGGGAATATGCATGTTTTTTTTTTTTGTATTGTAACCAGTTTATCGATTAATATGCAAAAATAAAATGCAAATAGTGAAATCAGAATCAATTAAATTGATCGAAAAACAAACGAGACACAACAATTTTTAACAAACTTATATCTGTCCCTCTCGCGAAAACGCCATTTTTAATGGCAGCTGTAAGGGCGTATTAGAATTTGACGTCATAGTCTAACTGTCAATTTTGAAGCTTTATAACTTCGTCGCTGATGAAGACATTTTAAAAATTAATTCATATTTGTTTACTTGAGCAAATAAGTATTTTATTTAGGCTCCCACTTACGCCACCCTGGGTTATCATCCTAACTCTGAGTTAGTAGCCAACACGGGTCCATTATGTATGACATATTTTAATTTAACCACATGTTAGCAACTAACTCCAGAGTTAAGTTTTTGGCGAAAGGGCTCTTAGCAAATAAAATTCTTATTAATGCCATGCATATTCCCTCTTACACTCGTCTGACCTAAACCTAATGAAAAATACAATTTGAAATGCTTATCCGAAAATAGCATGGAATGTGGTGCCCTTGAAGCCAACGTTTCCCGTGGGTTCGTCTTGGAATGTTATGTACATCCTGAAAGAATTATTATTATCATTAGATGCTGGGAATACTTTCATTGTGCGTAAAGTTAAGGAGTGGAATTCCCTGCCAGAGTCTGTTTTCTGATAGGTACAAACTAGGCAGATTTAAGTCAAAAGTGAATAGGTGATTTCTAGGCTAACGTTTTTCGCCTTCGACATCATCGCTTACCATCAGGTGAGATAGTGGTCAAGCGCGAGCCTCATCATCTGCCTAGCCTTTTCTCAACTACATTGGGGTCGGCTTCCAGTCTAACCGGATTTAGCTGAGTACCAGTGTTTTCCATGGAGCGACTGCCTATCTGACTTCCACAACCCAGTAACTGGATAACACGATACCTCTTGGCTAGACTGGTGTCAGATCTCAGGCTTCTACTGACTACCCGTAACGACTGTCAAAGCGAGCCCGCCGCGAGCCTACCGTTAAAAAAAAACATCTTCGTTAATCGTAAACTTGAACCGTTTGTCCAGGGGCCGTACTATGACATGTCAACCCATCATGATTCCGCTGTAAAAAGGAATAGTGCTCTTCATCCTGTATAAGTATATTAACGTTTAACTGAAATTAAACGATTTAAACCGAAATGATTTCCTTATAAATGACCTAAACATTGACATACAAATTGTCAATGGTTAGGTCTTTTAAAAAGAAAAAAAAAGACGGTTTAAATCGTTTAACTTCAATAAAACTTTTGTACATTTTTGTTAAACTTACGTGCCGCGCTCTATAGCTCCGTTTTTACGCCCTATAGATCAGTTTTTCTCTCACAGACTAAAACTATGTTAGAATTGACACACCAGAGTAAGGCCCCTAGTATGGACGAAGAGGGATGACACGCATGTTACTAAAAGACAATTATAAAATGTTGGTGAATATATGGGTATTGGAAGTACAAAGAAATTATGGATGGACTGTGTGAGGGAGGAGTGATAAGAAAGAAAAGTGACGACAACGTGTGGGTTGACAGGACTGTATTGAAGAAGAAAACGTGTTGCACCGACCCCAAGTAACATGGGACAAGGGCAGGAAGATGATGATGTACCGTTAACCAGTGGTAGTAGGGGTCACAAATTGTATTGTTCATAAGATCAAACTAAGGTCAGGATCAAAATAAGGTCAAGAAGATTTAATGAATTGATGATTTATTAATTGTGTTATTGTGTGTGAGTATCTGAAGCTATTAGGCTACATTAACCTCTTTTGCGCCTAAAACGTGGATCCACGCGAGACACAATGGCTTTTTAACTGTTTCGGTAATTAGGGCACACAACCGGTTAAAGGAGATGTTTGTTTTTGGGCCATCACTATGTAAACTACATAGATAAACAGAAAAAAATAGGGGGAATCCCATAAAAATACTAACAAATTAATTTGAAGAAGGGTACAGGCGTTCAAAAATGATCATTTGTAATGTTTTCTAATAGGATAACTCTATTTTGAAGGCACCCATGACAGTTGTGTTTGACATGACGTTTGACGACTCTACGACAGTTTTAAGAAATGACGTTGACGTTGCTTTGACTTTGATTTGCATATGTTTCGGAGATTTGAGTGATTGTTTTAGTTTTGAAACCCAGTTTAAACTAACTTTATCTACTAATACTACGGACATTGATTGATTGCTTCTCTATTGCAATTGAATTCTCTGATGTTATAATAAATGGGTTTCTAAAAACCGCCTACGGCAAGAAAAAGTACTCTTTTGCCACTTGTATTATTCTGAATAAATTGTCTAGATTATTTTTAGTTTTAACATCTAGTCTGGTTTTGTGCCTGGGTGATGGCAATAGCATTGTCCTTACATTAATGGCGAAATTAAGGTGTAGTAAATTAGATACCTACATTTCTGCCTAATCCTTCGGTAAATACACCCGTGATGTTATGTTTATTAACTCTGTTAATTAGGTTAACAAACTCATTACAAGTGCAAACACTTAAATATGTTAGACAATAACACTTTCAATCGTCATTTGCTATTTTAATAGTCATTTATGTCTTGGTAACTGCTTTGTTTCGCGGTCTTGGCTTTTAGATGCTCTCTTGAATAACTTTGATAGTAAGTAATTGCTTATCGATAGCAAGGCAGGTGCCTACACCACACGTGTAAATAAACAGAGACAAAGCTACTTATAACCGCGCTCCAATGTTTGTTTACTTTTCACGTTTTTAAGTAAGTATAAACTATACTCCATTTGCGATAACATTAGACGTTTAAATTAGACCATTTTACAGCCCGTTCAACCGATTTTGACTTCTATTGCTATCGTGATACGACAAATGGTAGCTGTAGTAAACAGTTGGTTTTGGTAACAGGTTTATGCTTTTTATGTCATACTTATGTTAACGGGCTAGAACTCAAAATCGGTTGAACGGACTGTAAAAAGAATTGGAATAATGTTTAATGTTATTTCAAATGGAGTTTAGCAGTGGTGGCCCAGTAGTAACCATCACGACTTACAAGTTGTAGGTTGTGACTCGTTAGTCCGAACCCAGGCGCTTTACTTTGAGTAAATTATTTCATCAGCTTTACTCTCAAAACGGTGAAGGAAAACATCTCGTGAGGAAACCGGCATGTCCTAGAACCAAAAACTCGAACACATGTGACATCCACCAACCCACAAAGGGCCCGCATGGTTGACTACGGCACATTTCCTCATTTTCTCTTTCCTGTGAGAAGGAGGCCTGTTTCCCAGCAGTGGGAACATTAAAAGGCTGACGATGATGAAAACCATTATACGAAAATAAGTATACGTTTTGCACGCTCTTTGGAAGTTTCGGCTCTGTTTCGTTTCTTTACTCAAGTGCCTGCACTACTTGCAGTTACTCATAATACAGAACTAACAATAGGTATGTGAGCTGCCGATAAACATTGAGCGAGACACGACAGAAACTAACAAGTACTTACCTACTGCTAGTGAACAAAGGGAATTTTCTATACGCCTTTATTTTCAGAATGCCTAGGTAGAGCATCTATAGAACACACTTATTAAATGCTCCATTTGAAATAACATTAAAAAGGATACGTTCCAGAAATATATGTAGTCTGGGCTAACACTATGTAACTACCTATATTTAAAAATCGTTATATAATTTAGAAAACGTTTTTTATTATAATTTCGCTTCGTTTCAATTAGCAGCTTGAAAATATATTTTAGGCATCTTTATTATTTGTAATACATAAGCGGCCCAATTAACTCAGTATAATGATACTGATAAGAAATCAATAACATGTATAAACTTGGCTCCGATCCAATGTTCTTATCAATAAACAATTCTTTGAATATATTTATTCAACGCCATGTTTACAAAAATACTAAGTTTGGACTCGGCTAATGGCGTAACCGTTAACCGTAGATACGTAAATAATTATGCTCCTACTAAGGTTGCCGGGCAACCAATGTGACTTTTTCAGTTTATATGTACTTACTTACTTTATCTTGGCCATCGCACAACGGTGAAAGAAAACACCGTGACGAAACTTGGACTTATAATTGAATGTACCACGCGGCTTCGCTCACGTCAACTGGCTAGCTACCTACCCATTTACCCTACCTGCCCTACCTTACCTATACTAAATACATGACTGTTGCGTAACTTTAACCGCTTACGCAGTGCACGCAACGGAAGCTCTCAAATAGGAATATTTTTGCCCGTTTTTGCAACATTTTTCATTTATGCTCCGCTTCTATTGGACTTAGCGTGATGTTATATAGCCTATAACCTTCCTCGATTAATGGTCTATCCAACACAAAAATAATTTTTCAATTCCAACCAGTATTTCCTGAGATTAGCGCGTTCAAACAAACAAACTCTTCAACTTTATAATATTATATAGTATAGATATAAGTTTGAAATAGCCAGCCCGTCTTGAGCAAGGGTAGTAATCAATGCTCGAGCCTTCTCTGTTGTGAGAGAGGCCTTTGCACTGAATTGGGACAGTAACAGGCTTGTTGGCGATTCACGATGGTAGGTTGCCGTTTTCATACTTACAGGTTTCCTCACGATGTTTTCCTACACCATGCAAGATAAACTTATAAAGTACATATTCTTCTTTTCGTGTGAGGATTAGATGTTAATTAAGCCGCCTCTGGGAACCCCACAGGCCTCTGACTTGGCTATTTCAGACTTAGATCCTACTATCCTACTAATATTATAAATGCGAAAGTTTGTGAGGATGGATGGATGTATGTTTGTTACTCTTTCACGCAAAAACTACTTCACGGATTTGGATAAAACTTCACAGTAATATAGGTATACATAATAATAATTTTACAATTTATAATTTGGTCATAATATAACGATAAATATCAAGTAAGTCGGAAAAAATTCTGCCCTCTGAGAGCTATCTTCGCGTGCGCTGCCTAAACCGTTGGAGATACACCAATATAATGTACCGAAGGATTGTTTGGGTAGGTAGAGTATAAGGGTAGGTAGTGTTGAGTAGGTAGGGTTGGGTAGGTAGTGTTGGGTGGGTAGGGTAGGGTTGGGTAGGTAGGGAAGGGTAGGTAGGGTAGGGTAGGTAGTATAGGGTAGATAGGGTATGGTAGGTAGAGTAGGGTAGGTAGGGTAGGATGGGTAGGGTAGGGTAGGTATGGTAGGTTAGGTAGTTAGGTAGGGTAGGTAGGTAAGTAGCCAATTGACGGGAGCGAAGCCCCGGGGGTCAGCTAGTTAACTATAAATATAAAGCCCAGGTTTTCCTCACGATGTTTTCCTTCACCGTTGCCTGTGATGCGCAAGATAAACTTAGACAGTATATATGAATTTGAAAAGTCACAATGGTCTTTGCCCGGATTTTAACCCACGAACTCAAGCACGAGAGGCGAGGTCTTAGCCGGAAGTGATTGAAATGTAAATCTCCTACATTTCACTTGAACATTATTGCCAACCGTATAGCTCCCACTGTCTGTGTCAGACTAATATATTTTTCAATTCCAGCAACATCGTTTGAATTTCCAGGAACTGTGAGTTTTATAACGATAATAGATTTACACGAATGCTAGTCAACGGGGGATTGTTTACAAAAGTTAAGAATGGACTCGTGATGGCACGACTCGACGACGCATCTGAGAAAATGACCGTATTGCAGAGAAGCTAACTATTGGAACGGTATCCAGGATATTGGTTCGTTTCCCAGGTGGTTGAGCAAAGCGCTATTATATTGTGTTTTCCAAGATCAGCAGTGGCAACCACAAGAACCGTGTCGAGACAATGATTGTAGCTCTATGATTCAACGCAGTTGATGACACCATAGAAATATAATAGACGACACGGTTGATGCAGTGGCTGAGCAAACGGCTGCTGCGCTGCGTGTCTTGGGTTTGATTCCCACATGGGACATATATTTTTATGCCCTGTAGATAGTTGTTCCGGGTCTGGCTCTTTGTGTATGCTAGTTTAAATGTATGTTAACGCACCCACGATACAGAAGAAATGACTAGTGTGAGGCAATGATTTAAAAAAACATTCTTGGTACTCATATAACCAACACATTACCTATCATTTTTGACTCCAAGCTCTTGTTCCACAAGCTCAAACAGTATTTTAGCATGCTTCTTGTTCTGTTCCACTCCGAGTGCCCCGATGGACATGAGGTTAGCAATAGCACACGGCTCCGTTGTACCTCCGAAGCTCATTGAGACATCAGGTATGACGGACACCACGCAGTACTGAAAAGAAATGGGTGATAAATAAAAATGAATATTTTGTTCTTTGCCTTTCACCATATTTAGATGGAACTTGCTTTTGCAAGCAGATTTAAACTAGTGTCCGACCGAAAGTTCGGTTTCGGCCGAGTTTCGGCAAAAAAATGACTTTCGGTTTCGGCGGCAAACCTGCCGAAAGAACGACCGAAACCGAAACTGCGTTCGGGAGTAGGTACTCGCGCTATGATCATCATGTGCGGCGCGTTAAATTCCATCCAAGCGAGTAAACGTCGAATACATTTAGCCGCGTCCATGTGCCCTAAATGCCCGAGCTCGCTTCGCTCGCTCTTGGACTAATTCGTTGAAATAATTAATAAATAAAATTGTCTAATGCATGACAGTTATTAATAAAACATTCAAAATAAATACGTAAACACAGAGAAAACTGCGTGAAATCGGTTTTGCAGCGATTCGTTTGTCACTAAATTTTGTAGCACAACATATTGACTTTTTATGACACTATTTCAATTTTAAATTGAAAATGCTACAAGTGACCGGCTATATATTTGTGACCAAATAATATTTCGTAAAATGTTGTCTCGGCGTGGTGAAAATATGGCAAATAAATCATTTGGCAAATGAAAAAGTTCAAAAGAGGCTTCGGCCAAAAGCAAAAAGTTATTTTGTAAATCGGCTAAACGTAGTTCTGTAAAATAAAACATATGCCACATGATACTTTGATGATCTGAAAATATGTCAAATAATGCATATAGCAAAAAAGACGTCGGTAAAAAAATTTGGCGTAGTGATCGGTTCCCGTCGTGACTGGCTTGTGTTTGCAGTTCGTTTTGTTGTGAAAAAATAAAGACTGTCTGATTATTATACGTTTTCTTTATTTTTTCCTCGTACGAAATTCCGTTTCCGTTTCGGTCGTAAAAACCAGTTTCGGTTGGACACTAATTTAAACAAGTGAAAGGGAAAAATTATCCCACAGGAACACACTACAAAAAAAAATTCATAGGTATTGTCAGCTGAAAAGGTTGACTGTAAAGGACCTTGCAAAGTAGGACATTGGAACATATAATGTCAAGAATATAAAGAGGAATATCTCGCTGGAGAAACCTGCGACTACCCTGTTTTTTGTGCACTCAGACCTCATACTGCTAAAGAGACCTATAAATCATCTGCTGTGCGAGTCAAACCACATGGTGTGTCAAGTCTAATCTTTCAGGGCATGCATTTTAATATTCTTTATTACCTCATATCTTTCAAAGGGCTAGACTTACATAATTAACACATGACATCGTTACATATTTCTTGACCATCCATGTATTCTTCAATAAGTAATGTCAAAAAAAACAAACACTGCAGATTTTGGGCACTTTGTAGTGTTTCCAATTTATTATTCTTCCATACCTATCACGTGGGGTATCAAAATGAAGGGCTTTATTTGAGGTATTCTGATTCACTGTAGGGCAAAGGCCTCACAAATTATTGTGAGAGCCTCACATTTTTTTAGCCAGCTTTATTGTTCCACTGTGCTTCGTTGTACCTGCTTGGTAGATGTCCAAGTCTCGCATTAATAAATTAATTAATAATTATTATTATATAAAATTAAATAAATAATATTTAATAAGTTTTGTTATTGTGAATTTATAATGTGTTTTAATGACTTTTGTAATGTATTTCTAATTGTAATTATTTTTAATGTATCTAATATTTTTAAATTCACATGATATGCATATAGACTGGTTGCGAAATAAATGAAATTTAATTTAATTTATATCTTATTTATAGGAAAATGTCGAGAACTTGGGTAATATGTATAGATAACTGGGCAAACGTGACTGCCTCTGTCTAATCCTGAAGAGTGAAGACAGACGTGATGGTAAGTCTTGTAAATAGATCAGTCAAATAATCGTAATACCTGTTCGGGTTTCCCAAGAGCCTTTGCTAAAACCGGCACGGCTTTTAACACAAAATCTTGAGGAATTTTGCTCCTGGGCACATTCGTTTCGATTCTGAAGTGAGGCATTGTATTGCTTTTGCCTTATTAATTAAATTCGCAATCTATAGTTTCAGACGAGATTCGCCCGGGCGATCGCTTTTCTGAATAAATAACTAACTTCAGGTTCGGACAGTCTGAAACAGAAACTCGACGCACTCAATGTCAAACAATGTCACTGAAATGTCATCTTCCCCTGTCAAAACGACTACAACTTTCATCGATAGATGGCGATAGTTAATTTAACAAAGCACCGAGAACAAAGCAAGAATTTTTAGAAAGATTTGTAACAAAATCTAAAAAACGAGTTTTAGTAAATGGCCTAATAATGGCTAATTTTTTATTACTCGATAGACAGTACAAAATAAATTATTTCATGGTAAACTTACCGCAAATTATTCATCTGGAACGCGGCGATAAGATTCTTTGGTTGTCTATGGTGGGTGAATTCCGGTGAAACGTGAGTCAGTGTGGTACTCTTGTCCTATGTATGGATGCTGATAATATCGATAAAATAATGAAGGAAATTATTTTATCAATAAAATGTGACATATTTACTTTGATTAATAGATTCAGGAGAGACTTCATATCACAACATTTTGGCTTAAAAGAAGATGTAGTAAAAAAATTAAAAGAGTATGCTAAGGTGGTTTCGTCATGTTGAGAGGATTAATGAAAGGCGACTAACAAATGGCTTTACCAAGGCAAAAGTGAATGGGAACGACGTGACGGAAGGGGACGTCCTAAATCTTCTTTCGGCTCTTATGCGTGATGTTTTTTAAGATAGACCAGGTCTAATAAAAAGGTATTTTTTTTCTGTTTTGTTATAGTAATTTTTTGAATTTATTTTAATATATCGCCTCTCAGGTGAAGGCCTCTTCTTAAGATTGCCATTTTTCTCAGTACCAAGCTATTTGATACCAATTTGTTCCAGCTATTTTTTTGATGTCGTCTTCCCATCAAAAATGAGGCCTTCCTTTGTAGCAATCACGCGGTAAATATTATTATTTCCCTCAGTGATATGTATGCTTCTACTCTACGGAACATAATCCGTCTTATTTAAAAGTTACTAGCTGTCCCACGCGGCTTCGCTCCCGTCAACTGGTTATCTACCTACCGATTTACCCCTACCTACAGTACCTACACTAAATACATGATTCTTGCGTAACTTAACCGCTTACGCAGCGCAGGCAATAGAAGCTCTCAAAAAGGATTTTTTTTCCGTTTTTGCAACATTTTTCATTTATGTGCCGCTCCTACTGGTCGGAACTTGATGTTTAATAGCCTATAACCATCCTCGATAAATGGGCTATCCAACACAAAAATAAAAAAAATCCAACCAGTAGTTCCTGAGATTAGCGCGTCAAACAAACAAACAAACTTTTCAGCTTTATATAGCATAGATATAGATTAAAGTAAAACTTACACGTTTATATCTGTCTTTAATAAAAAATATTTTTTTTTTTTTTTTTTAAACGTTTATAATTATTAATAACAACGTTTAGGATGAAAAAGAGCGACATCAATTCAGCTGAAAGAAGTCCACTGTAGGACATAGTACTCACCTTAGGAACTTTGAATTATTAGTTCGGCTTTCAAATTATCGATACCGTTCACATCCCTAAAGTATTTTGAGTTGTGTCGGGAGTTGTCTATGCCACAAACCAAACTCAATAAAATAAACTCTTGCGCTTTGTTTTTGTGCCTTTGTGCAGTCACCACTGCAGTTGCAGTCCAAGATAGCGCGTTATTGACACTATTGGCACGTTTTATTGCCTCAGTGGACTATATTTATATCGATTTGTGCTTTGTTTTACCCAGTCTCAGTAGTGTAATCGTGAAATAAGGATCTCGGCAACCTTTGGCTGGTTTATTTCAACATATTTGTTGAGTTTATCACTACAGTTGATTGGTTGTTAAAAGATTCAACATGGGGAATGAACAATCTACTACCGAAAGAAGATACAATGCCGTGCCACCGTAAGTGTTCTTGTTTATTTCTTTCTTTCAGTATTTCGAGTTAAAATACTTCACTGAATTTTTTCCTTGGGATTGCACATTCCTACACAAATATCAAAAGAAATATTTTTGAGTTTATGTTTGAAAAACATTTAGTAAATTTAGGTTTTTATCATAATTACCTACGAGCATTATCATTATGTTAGGTACTTATGAACGCTACTTGTTGGCTATTACATTAAATATATCAATATTATTAAAACAGGATGTAATTATTTGAGAAATTGCAATGATGGTGAATGGTGAAACTTAAAGTAGACCCACTTGATTTCGTTTTTAGTCTGTTGTCCAAGATGGCGTGTTATTTTATTATAAGAAAAAATATCACGTTGTACAGCTCGATTCAAGCTTGATGGCGGCTGTGAAGTTCGCTTTTCGCCACGCAGTATTTACCTCACTTAGGGTTACTATCACCCCTGCTGGGGTATGCCTAGTATCCAGGAGCCCCATTTTGGGGTTGGCCTTAGTATCCCGGATCCCCATTTTGGAGTTGTTAGGAATTGTTTTATAAAGGTGTTGGTTTCCCCTTTCAAACATAGACATATTAAATAGTATGGACTGGAAATACCTACGAAAAAAAGGTGCCTACCTAAACCTTAAAATGTCACATAAAATGGCTGCGGATGCTATGATTGTGTGAATCAAGGAACACACACAAATCTCAATAATACAATAAGTAAACAACCATTTGACAGCAGGCCTACCACGAACACAAGCACAAAAATCGTCACATAATATGGCGGATATGGCACTTACCTACAACTGTCATTACGTCACAACAAAATGTTGCCATTATGAGCAACAACAGAAATATTGTTGTCTCTTTTATCAAATACGATAACTGTATTGGAAAGAATAAAACAACACGATGTTTCACATTCTGTATCGTATTTCACTCATATTTGTATAAGCTAATGTATGTATAGAACATCGCGGCACCTCCATGTTTTTCCTATCTCAATGCTTTCAAATGACACCTCCCATAACCCTAGCAAACGCGTAGTTTTTTTCTTAGTTGTGTTCGTGCAATGGAACGTCTATAAAAGCGTTTACACGTTAATTTCTTTAGTTTTATTTTGTTATTTTTTCATTATTTATTATTGTTTTATTATTATTTATTGTTTTTTTTTTATAATAATTCATTATTTAAAATCGTGCGAATCGTCCAATAACCCTTCACAGCACTATGTACCAATGGTCCAATACCTAAGTCATAAATGTTTCATTTTTATTCCATGGTCGTAATAAAACCACATAAAACTAAGATACAATCATCGGCACGGTTCTTGAGCGCTGAGCTTCACGTGCGCAAAAGTGAATTATTGGGTCCCTCTGGTGGTATGAAGTGAGGCGCAGGGGCGGGGAAAGTGCAGTGATTGGCCCGTAGCGTATCGCGTCATAGCCGTCAGTCGTGATTCGTTCTTTACTCTTGTTGCATGTACCTCACGACGACGAGTACAATTCCGGCCATTTTAATTGCTACAAATTTTTAAACTGCATCATTTTAAATTATCTGGTAAGTTAGAACTCAAATATGTTATGTGATTTTTTTATTAATTAGACCTTTGTTATAATAATAAAAGGTGATATTTATCGAAAATATAGCAGAAAAAAAATTAATGTCAGTTTGTAATTATAGCAAAACTATTATTTTTCATTACTAACTATACTACTATACTTACAAACTATATTGTTTTTCATTTCATTAATGAACAAATGAAATTAGAGGTCAAAAATGTTAACAAAAAAAAGTATGTAGGTAGGTACGTTGTAGATTTTTTAGTAATTTTTGACAAACTATAAGAACTAAGTTATAATTTTAAACTAGAAATATTTTTGTTAGTTACCTTTTTTTTATCACAATTTCCATTTCTCAATTTAATAAATCATTATTTAATCTTATAAGTAAGAAATTACGTAGACCGTAACTTAGAAAAAATAAATAATAAACGGGTGTGCGTTTTATTTGTCATAAGTGTACGATGCGCAAAGCGATCCCCACTCTTCCGCCGAGCGCTCAAGAACCGTGCCGGTATCTGTAAGAACTTTGATTTGTTCGAAACAAAGTGAAAAATAATCTCAATTCCGGAAGTCGGTGTTCCTGTTTTCGTTTTTTCGTTTATTGACACCGACTGCCGAAATTGTAGTTATTTTTCTCTTTGTAGTGTTTTTATTTGGAAGTCGAATGCTTTTTTTTTTTAAATATTTATTTTTTGTATTTTTTATTTGTGGTACATAATGGGCAAGTTCTTTATTAAAGTACCTACAATGCCCCAAGTGATGACACCAACAAAAAAAAAAATAGAAACACAGTCGGTCATGCAGCCAGTGTCATATTATTATGAAGTACCTATGTTACTGTGGCTGCATGACCGATTGTGATTAAAGTAATTACGTATAATTATTATGCAGTGCACAGCAGCGGGGCGGGTATTGGTGTTTAGTTCTCGCCAAACTTCTCGGCCGCCCTGAAGTTGGCTACAATGGCTGCGTAGTAGGAAATCGCATACAAAAACAGCACCGTTTCGTGCCTCGCGCATCCGGTAAACCAACTTCAGGGCGGCCCAGAAGTTTGGCGAGGGCTATACCCAAAACGTTTGTGACAAGACATGATAAATTATGTCATGTCTTACAATTTGTCATAAATGCTAGCACGGGTCAAACATGCCTTTTGGTGAAGCGTGCTTCACCATCGACCACATCATCGCTTAACTTCAGGCGAGATAGTAGTCAAACGCTAGCCTATAGATTATAAAAAAAAAGCTATTAAAATACTTTATAATAATTAAACTTGATGCTTGCGAATGATACCCATTTTTATAGTGTATGGGTTACACAGTAATTAATTAGGATTATGAATTTGATTTTAAAATGTCTTACGTAGAAACTTGGGGGTGACCATAAGCTCTTAGAGTAAGGTTATTTTGAGTGTGTGTAAGGGACAGGTGTATATGACTTGTATACATCTGTCACTTACGCGATCTCAAAATAACCTTACTCTAAGAGATTATGGTCACCCACCTTATCGCGGCATGTAAAATGAGAAACGTCAACGGACTTCTTAGATTGTGACGACATAAATAGCTTGCCGATGTGACTGCGTTTGTTCACTGTCTTATAAGTAGTTGGTAATCACAGATACCCCCTTTGTTAGTAGCGTCCCAATGATCAATAAATGTAAATACCATTTGCTTAAAGTTTGTTAGCCAACTATCAAACAGTTCATAGACCCTGCAGCCGTATTGCTTAAGGCGCAGATACCCCTGAGTAGCTGATTTTAAAATGAGAATCACGTCAAAACGGCTAGTTGTAATTTTTTAGAAAAAATATATGTTACATAAGACCATTTTTTTAATAATTTGATCTAAGAAAATTTTGAGTTTTATTATTATAACATGTTGTAATTAATTTGTAAAGTTATGTCTAAAACGGACACAAACACGACAATCGCGCCTAAACCGCTGGGCGTATTTTAATCAAATCGACACCATCTCAAAGACAATTTAATTATCTACATTTCGATCTGAAGCTTTTTTTTAAACTCAAAGAATAATAAAAAAAGTACAATAAACTACAAAATTTTGGGTCGCGCGGGTGTGAAACGAGTGCGCGTTTTGTTCCCTCAAGGTCGTTGGCGTTAGTCGTCGCCTTAAGTGAATACGGCAACGCAAAGAGTTTGACCGCTATCCAATCGACCAAATCGACCAATCACACAGACGGAAATCCACATCGCGTCAATCATCTCGCATTTGTGCTATACATATAACACATTAACATAGTGTTTTTAAATTATACAGGGTGTCCCAGAAATCGACGTCAAGCCGTAAATGGGTGATAGACCAAGTTATAACAGTTCTCAGAAAAATACGAAAAAAAATCTATCTCATGTTTTTAAAAAATTATGTTCACTTTAAAAATTTACTAAAAAAAATCAATCCCTGTAATGGTTCTTTAACTCCAATTGCTACAAATCCCATAATTTATCTAATTTTTTTATTATTATGTAATCTTGAATAATGCTTGTGTAGATTTTTGCCTAAAATTTAAAGCCAACTCCTCCTACTTAGAAGAAAATTAAACTTTTTCAAAACCAAATTATTCAAATTTACTGTTTCGCCCAACTTTAACTGACTGTACTGAAAAAAAAATGTACTACGCTAGTTTGGCAAGTAACATGAAAAATTGGCGCATTTAATAAGGATTCAAAAATGGTGTAACACTTGCTAGATTACGTTTTCAATAATTGGTCAAATTTTTTTTTGTAAATAGCCTCGGTTTTTACACAAAATGTCCATACTTCCTTAAAATGACTTTAGCTTACCTAAAGCTTTGCTAAACTCCGTTTCTATTAGCAGTAGTTATTGTTCTGATAAATTATGAGATTTGTAGCAATTGGAGTTAAAGAACCATTACAGGGATTGATTTTTTTAGTAAATTTTTAAAGTGAACATAATTTTTTAAAAACATGAGATAGATTTTTTTTCGTATTTTTCTGAGAACTGTTATAACTTGGTCTATCACCCATTTACGGCTTGACGTCGATTTCTGTTTTTTCTAAGATGAGAAAACTGGTCCTGACTTAAAGTAAAAAGGTTGAGTCACTATCATAACTTTGCTCTTAAATTACGTAACGTCTCTATCGAACTAGAAACGAAGTTTAGCAAAGCTTTAGGTAAGCTAAAGTCATTTTAAGGAAGTATGGACATTTTGTGTAAAAACCGAGGCTATTTACAAAAAAAAATTTGACCAATTATTGAAAACGTAATCTAGCAAGTGTTACACCATTTTTGAATCCTTATTAAATGCGCCAATTTTTCATGTTACTTGCCAAACTAGCGTAGTACATTTTTTTTTCAGTACAGTCAGTTAAAGTTGGGCGAAACAGTAAATTTGAATAATTTGGTTTTGAAAAAGTTTAATTTTCTTCTAAGTAGGAGGAGTTGGCTTTAAATTTTAGGCAAAAATCTACACAAGCATTATTCAAGATTACATAATAATAAAAAAATTAGATAAATTATGGGATTTGTAGCAATTGGAGTTAAAGAACCATTACAGGGATTGATTTTTTTAGTAAATTTTTAAAGTGAACATATTTTTTTAAAAACATGAGATAGATTTTTTTTCGTATTTTTCTGAGAACTGTTATAACTTGGTCTATCACCCATTTACGGCTTGACGTCGATTTCTGGGACACCCTGTATATATCAGACCAAGAAAGTGCTTCGGACTTGTGTAAAAGAGCAAATGGACGCTATTCTTAGTTTTAATTTAACATAATCTATCACGTAACATATTAAGTTAGAGTTAAATTGCTTATTAGTCTTTTAGGCTAGATCGTAATTAATTATTAAGATTTTTTTTCTTACTAATAAAGTAAAAAAAAAGAAAAAAGTCATCTCGCATGTGATTGCGCGCCGCCCGCACCGCACTCGCTGCAAACATCGAACGCGCCGATTCTGATGACGTCATCCGCACGCGCTGGTAAAATCCGTATATATCCCATTTTGCTGAAATGCGTGCGGCGCGGATAGATGCGCGAGGCTGCAACGATTTCATATAAAGATTTATAAAATGCGATGACTGCGGCGCGTGCGGCTCTTGCGGTGCATCTAGTTGCGCGTTCGTTCACCTTAAAACGTATAAATCCCTCGGCCTGGACACAGCCATAACATGAACCAGGTTTTATTTGAAAGCGTGTTCATGTGTGTAGTCTACAGGCCACTCATTCACACTCACACACACTCACTCACTTTATAATGGCCTCATCATCATCATCATTACAGCCGAGAAATATCCACTACTGAACATAGGCCTCCCCAAGCGGCGCCAAATCGACTGGTCCCGAGCGGCTCGCACGTCTCATGGCCTATCATTTTCTAATTAAACCCTTTTTGTTCAGGCCGCAAATGTCTGAGGCTCAGGTGCAACGTCTCCTCGAAGCCCAAAGACAGCAATATGAGAGAAAACTCGAAGAAGTGGCTGCAAGAGAGGCCGCACAGAGGAGACAAGAGGAGGCCGCGAAAGCAGCCGCTCAGAAGAGACAAGAAGAAGCTGCTAAGGCAGCTGCTCTGCGGCAACAGCAGGAAGAGGCCGCCAGGGCAGCACAAAACATGTATGTATGACAAACATTTTTTTTACCTGACTGTTGAAGGACGATTTTTTATATTAAACGAATTCTTTGATCTTTTAGATCGATATCTATCGATAGCTATCGAGTGGTGTAATTAAATTTTTGATGTCAATAATTTTGTTATTATCAGTTTTATGGACCCCATATAATCATCAAGTATTCCCCGAAGGGTTACGTAGGGGTGCACTATATTAACTGCTCCGCAGCCATTTGTGCGCAAAAACAAATGATGGGCAGAAAAGTTTAAAAGTATTGTTGGAACTGCTGATGACTGTATGAATATATTTGTATTGTATAAACTCAGTTTCTTTTAGTATTATACAACTGCACAGCACATGTGTGATTACTATGTACCAACTGTAAATCTACCATTGCCTGTACCTATATGTAATTCGTTGACTTATATGTGCCCTGGTAGTTGAGTGTGTTATTCTCTCTCAAATGTTCCTATTATGGTGACACATGTGTTGGATCATTCGATTCCCTTCATGATGGTTCAGCTGAGTGGTGCCAATCCATGCGTCATGTTCGTGAACGGGCGCCATCTATGGGATAGGTCATAACTTGGTTGCCTCGGCCTGTTTTTAATTAATTACAGATACCGGCACGGTTCTTGAGCGCTCGGCGGAAGAGTGAGGATCGCTTTGCGCATCGTACACTTATGACAAATAAAACGCACACCCGTTTATTATTTATTTTTTCTAAGTTACGGTCTACGTAATTTCTTACTTATAAGATTAAATAATGATTTATTAAATTGAGAAATGGAAATTGAGATCAAAAAAAAAGGTAACTAACAAAAGTATTTCTAATTTAAAATTATAACTTAGTTCTTATAGTTTGTCAAAAATTACTAAAAAATCTACAACGTACCTACATACTTTTTTTTGTTAACATTTTTGACCTCTAATTTCATTTGTTCATTAATGAAATGAAAAACAATATCTTTTGTAAGTATAGTAGTATAGTTAGTAATGAAAAATAATAGTTTTGCTATAATTAAAAACTGACATTAATTTTTTTCCTGCTATATTTTCGATAAATATCACCTTTTATTATTATAACAAAGGTCTAATTAATAAAAAAATCACATAACATATTTGAGTTCTAATTTACCAGATAATTTAAAATGATGCAGTTTAAAAATTTGTAGCAATTAAATTGGCCGGAATTGTACTCGTCGTCGTGAGGTACATGCAACAAGAGTAAAGAACGAATCACGACTGACGGCTATGACGCGATACGCTACGGGCCAATTACTGCACTTTCCCCGCCCCCGCGCCACAATTCATACCACCAGAGGTACCCAATAATTCACTTTTGCGCACGTGAAGCTCAGCGCTCAAGAACCGTACCGATGATTGTATTGTATTATGAGGTAGTTTATGTTACTCTAGAAGATTTTATTTATTTATTAAAACTTTATGCATAAGTACAAAGGCGGATTTAATGCCTTAGGCATTATCTACCAGTCGACCTTAAGGTGGTGCAGAAATAAAACAAGGCAGGTGCAACTAAATGATAGGATGAATAGAGAAAAAGTACGAAAAAAAGGAATAATAAATATGTACTTACGGAATAATAATATACATACATACCTATAAACAATGTTATAGAGAATCCGAAACGAACAAATCAATTTTGTGATGATTGCTGTCTTCTTGCAAATGGGCTCACGTGCCTTCAATTTTAAATAAAGCCGACTGGTTGCCAACCTGATATTCTATGGGAGCGCATTCCAAAGGGAGATTGCCTGGACAAAGTAGGACGAGTGGATAAACCCAGAGCGGTGAGAAGACAATTATTGGTGGAGCGAAGATTCTTACTGTGGGCAGAGCAAAGGCGTTGAATGTGAGAAGACAGATAAGAAGGAGAAGTGGGTTTATCAATAAAAGAAAACAGAGTAGTCAAGGCCCTGAGCGCTCTACGCTGACGAATGGGCAACCATTTTAAAAGGGATCGATGTGGGAATACATGATCGTACTTCCGGAAGTTGAAGACAAATCGAATGCAGTTATTTAGAAGGCGGTCAAGTTTATTGAGTAGATCTGCATTCAAGGCATAGTAGCACACATCTCCATGCTCCATAGTCATTTACGAGAAAGATTAGGGGCTGTACAAGCATGGCCATTATGTGAGCTGGGAGAAGATTTTTTAATCGATACAGCGGATGCAACGTTCCGGTGACCTTTCGGATGACACTCGTTACCTGTTTGCGCCAGTCAAGGCGAGTGTCGACGAACAGACCAAGATCCTTAACCTCGGAGCTAAACGGAATTGGTACGTTGTCGAAGATTATGGATGGAACAGTTAAGCCATCAAGCTTTCTCAAGCTATGGGGACTCCCAAGTATGATAGCCTGACACTTCGCAGGATTAACCGCCACACCGAATCGGTCGGACCAGCCTTTAATCGAAATTAAATCTCGGTTTAACTCTTCGATCGCATCCGATAAGTTGTCAACACCTGACTGACAGTAGAGCCGTAAATCGTCAGCACAAAGATGATACGGACACTGAAGCTCGGTGGTTATAAGATTAATGAAAATGGAAAACAAAAGAGGAGATAAAATACCGCCTTGAGGGGACGCCAGCTGCAAGGTCACACCACTCTGAAGAAGAGTCTCCAGCATGAACTGACTGCGACTGCGCCCCCGAAGAAAAGAGGAAAACCATTCCAGTACCTCGTGAGAGACCTTAAGATAAGAAAGGATAGACAAAAGGACATCGTGATTGATGGTATTGAAGGCGTTTGAGATGTCGATTAACACTAAAGTAGTAACTTTAGTGTCCTCCATTCCCCGTCTTATATCACGTGCACGTCTATATGTAATTTTCCAACAACAATGATGTAACCTAATACATATTTGTAATTAAAACTTATTGATGGAAAAGAATTTCCGTGGAGTTCCTTGCTCATTCTTCTCCATTGAGACCTACTGACATTTGCGACTGTGCAACTAGTTCCATCTTTATTTTTGTTTGACAATTTAAAAGTAACTATAAAGTTTATTTGAAATAAACTATTTGATTTTTAGTAACCCACATTTCGCCAAATATATTTTACTCCCATGTAATAAGAGCGAGTCTTTTCCCATCAACCGGGTACAAATTCAGATTCCGGGCTGAGAAATTCCAGATAGAAAACCAATAGAAAACCCAACAGCACTTTGCCCGACGCAGGAATCTAACCCAAGACCTCGTGCTCAGCAGTAGCGCTTGCGACGACTCGACCAACGAGGCAGTCATGATTTTTGCCTCCATGTGAAAGCAAAATTGAAGTATTCATTTCAAAACTTTGGTTACAGGATTGAAAGAGACCGAACACCGTATAGCTATTCTGCTAACCAGTTGCAGCAAACCGCAACAGCACAAAACAACCCCTCCTTCTTTCGAGTCTACCCCAACCTGGACCACCTGAACATGAACCAGGGACCAATGAGCCCTAACAACTGCCAGCGCCAGTACAACGTCCCTTTCCGCCCTCAAGATGATTCCTTCGTATTTGTCAACAACTTTGGACAAAATCAAAGGTACCCAATTTTACTTTATTTTTTCTTCTAGTTGCAATTTGGAAAGTCTGATCTTATGGGCTACCTTAGAACAGGGTTGTCTAAACATCCGCCGGTTTCCGAGTTCAGAATTCAGAGCTCTTCTACTTCGTTTTAATGATAATTAAAAATTTCTTTGACCCAGCCACGTCGATAGCCTTAGTTAGCACTTTTAATAACGTGTCAAGACCCAATTTAATGCCAAAAATTCTGAGTAAAATAAGACTACACCAGTCCTTGAATGAATGTTTCTCGAGTTCATACTTTTTAGAAATTTTCGCGATCGATCGCCTGCTTTTGTACCTACACTTAGATTAGAAACAGTGTCTGTTGTGATTGTTTTGTGTATTATAATGATAAATATCGGACAGTTATGCTGTTAAGTACCTACGTCTGGTCCACTACCACCAGTTATCGACCACATAATAGGTAGGTACCCATTTAATGCGTCAGCTTTGCTGATTGGCTTATGAGTTGTTGCTCAGCGTTGATTTAACTTGTAAGTTAGTATGTATGTGTCAAATCTTGCAACTGAATTTTAAAACGGTTAATCGCCAACCGATTGAGGTGAAATTTTAAAGCTCCAACTCGCAAAGATGTCGTATGGATGCCCATAAAATATATCACAATAAAACTCAATTCTCGTCTAGCCAAAATAGTTTTTATTTGAATGTTTTTTGTTTAACAGCTACAACAACAGGCCAGCCCCATCAGCTCCTGCGCCCCCACGAGGACCCTCTCCGAGAGCGCGCTCAATCAGCGGGTACGTTACAGAATCCCACACTTTTACCCCCATCATCACCATCATCATTTCGGCCGAAAGAGGTCCACTGCTGAACATAGGCCTCCCAAGGGTCGCCCATGGAAGTGTAATAATAAAAATCACGTCCACAGTTAAAGATTAAAATATTCAAGCAAGGTCATATATTTATGCGTTATTTACTGTGAAGCGTACTACACCGACCGACGCCCACATCATCGTTAACCATCAGGCGAGATAGTGTTAAACGCAAGCTCATCGTTAAATAAATTATGCGTTAGCCATCGAAATTGATAAACAAAGATATATCCTTGTTCTACTTCAAAGGACAGAACAGAAAAACTACTTTCGGTCTCAACCCTGTCAGACTTAGAGAGGCCCCAACTCCAAACGTCTTACTTACTGAATATATTTTAACTTGTTTGGACTTTGCGGCCATGCGTACACATATAACTGCGCGGACCGTTCCGATAAGCATTTGTATCTTAAATTAAAATTTACCAGCACTCCGCCCGCGACTTCGTTTGCATGATTTCGTATTTTATCCTACAGATGACTTGCTTTTGTGCAGTTAGTGATGGCGACTAAAAATAAGCTATTGTAAAATCAATATAAAATGCTGTATCGTAGATATCTAGGGTTTATTGGTTCGGGATCATTCGTTATTTGACTTAAAGAACCCTCCCAAAGTGGGTGATAACGCCCCTTTGTGGGCGCTGCAGGCCTAAAAGGGGGGCGGTAAGAGACCCAGAAAAAAAAATGGGGGTGTTGTGTAGAGGCTTGGAGGGTGATTTGTAATTTCATTTAGCTAGGAGGCCTCTTAGACACCGACTGCATGAGCTCTCGACTCTCAACTACAACTTGTGAACATTAACTTATATTAGTAAGTAGTAGTCCGTAAGAGTTAACTTGAGACCTGAGGCTTGGCCGTTGTGTATTACCTACTGCGCTCAGGTTTTAAATTAACTCTTGCGATAACTCGCAATTCATAGTAATCATAAAAGTCTCGTTTAGAATTAATTTTTAATTTCCGCTAATATAGCTCACAATAATTGATTAATTTAAAGTTATAGTGGTTTTTAAGTAGACTAAAAAATGGGGGGCGCTAAAAAATAATTTATTCTCAAAGTGGGCATTAGACAAAATAAGTTTGGGAACCCCTGACTTTAGAATAGGTTACCACCACGAAATAATATCCTCCCCTAAAGACTTTAATAACACGTTGCCACGTTGAGGGTCGAGTTTTTATCAATCTAAATATGTTATTCACTTTTTATATTACTCGTACTTTACTGCGAGCTTGTTATTGTTACATCGGTATTTGTTTTTGCGATCTATACAGGGTGTAACGGAAGGGTGCGTGTTCCATACAAAGTATTCGTCAGCTGACAAAAAAAAATATGGAAGCCTTACAATTTTTTTTTTGAAAATTTTTCTTGCTTCCTTTTGGAGAAAGTTTCCGAACATGAACAGATGTTCGGAAGCAGTTTTTAAAATATGATTCCACTTTTTGTCGATCCGATATCGATGATCACTGTACTTATTTCGAAATTTGACATTGAAAAATGTATTCATTTAATCTAATTCTTTATCATAATAATTATCATTTATCGCATTGGGCGCAATCCTGTTATGATAGATGTGATAAAGATGAAATAAATGAATAAATTATTGCTTTCAATAATAATTAAAAATATTATTTAGTTTGTTTTAACTTTTATGTAATTACTTGGTAACACTCCTTGAATTATATAATATTTAAAACAAAAAGATTTATTCAACTAAAAGCACTTTTTCCATTAGAAATCGTAATGCGCCGAGAGAACGGGACGTATTAGACTGTCCTACCTGCCACACCAGGTTTGGGATGAGGATCTTCCAGTGCGACAGCGGCCACAGCTCCTGCAACGACTGCAAGAGCAGGGGCCGAACATGCGGCATATGCAGAAAGACACTCACCAACCGGAGGAACTATGACCTTGAGAACCATGTTGCTCAGGTAAAAACCATTTTTTTTACGGTGTAAGACATTTATTTCTCAAAATATTAGATTAATCAGTTACAGAAAAATATCAGAAATGAGGATATCCGCAGGAGAACCAAAGTCACCGACATAGACCGAAGAATTGCCAAACTTAAGTGGCAGAGGGCAGGGCACATTGCTCGCAGAACGGATAGCCGATGGGGCCGAAAAGTTCTGGAATAGCGACCGCGAACCGGATGACGATACGTTGGAAGGTCTCCCACTAGGTGGACCGAAGACTTGGTTAAGGTTGCGGGAAGGCGCTGGATGCGAGACGCACGGGACTGGGCAGTATGGCGACGCCTGGGGGAGGCCTATGTCCAGCAGTGGACGTCTTTCGGCTGAAATTATGAAAAAATAAAATAATAAGTAAACCGATTAGCGTTTTTAGTAGGGTAGATGTTAAAAATTTAAGTGGATTGTGTATAGTGAGTGCGCACATATTCTGTGGCGCGAACAAAGCTTGTTTGTTAAGGTACAGTGCTTTTGAATAAACGAGAATTTATCATTTTACATATTGTTTTAGGATTTTACAAATAAAATGGTGCTTTTCGTAGGGAGTTGGCGGGTCTAGGTTTTCGTAGTGCTAGTAAAATTACAAATTTATCCTTATCGTTCTATTAATTAAAGATCCTTCAAGATGTGATTCTAGTTTCTTAAAGGTTGATAAGCTTTTAGCCTCTTTTATGTCTTTAGGTAATCCATACTAATATTATAAATGTAAAGTAACTCTGTCTGTCTGTTACCTTTTCTAATTAATATAAATGCATTTATATTTGAAGTATTTATGGTCAACAAATTTGACTGGAGACAAGTGTGTAATATATGTTAATCATGTTGTGCTTCATTCATCTCCACATTTATCAAGTCACCAAAATAGAATAGATTGGTATCGTTAGCGTACAGACTAATTTCTCCCTTTAGCCCAAATGTATACTATTTATATAAATAAGGAATAATATAATTATAATATAATAATGGGCCCAATATTGAGCCTTGGGACACGCCACAGGTAATAAGTCTTAGTGTGCCTTGATGGTTACCGATTTTAACAATTTGGGTCCTATTTGTAAGATATGATTTGAAAATATCGTACCCTGTATCTGGAACACCCAAATATTTCAGTTTTTATAATATTATTTCATGGCTGACGGTATCAAATGCCTTTTTTAAATCAGTAAATATTTCTAGGTCCATTTGTCGATTATTGATATTGATCCTTATATATGACACTTTGTCAACAGTCCCAGAGACAGTATTGGACTTTGGTCTGAAACCGTATTGTTTTTTAAATAGGAAGTCAGTGTCAGTCAGAACCTTGCTTTCGTATGTGTAATAACTAGTAATCGATTTGACAAACACTTCCTGGCAAATGATTAAGCTGAAAATTGACGTACTTACGAGTATGTAATTTTGGAAACATTGAAGTAATATGTGGTACTATAGAGCTGGTTTCAAGATGGAGCCGGAAGGTAGCCCAGGAATTTAATAACCAGATAAGATAGCACTAACGTGTTTGGGCTCATTGGATATTTATTGACAAGCGATATTACATTTTGTGCATTTTAGTACATTAAAAGCTTGTTTAAAAAATATTTTTACTTTTAATTATTTATTTCTTAGAAGGATTATTGCTTGGACAGGATAGTTCACGCCACCAGTTGGCGCCGCTTTGGCGAGAAATCTTTATTTGGAAAACGTTACATATGACATCAACACGGCATTGATGTCAACTAAATTAGGAAACACCTGACTCACTAGTTTGCATTGTCAAACTGCCGGGCAAAGTCTGAGCCACCACAAACCAGCCCATGCGATAGGCATCCAGATCGATTCGTCAATTACCTCACTGCCCCGTTGTTGTTCGCGCGACTGCTAAGTAAGGTTCTGGGTGCGATTTTAAGCATTAGGATTTTCTCAGTAGCAATTAGGAATTTGGATGTTGGCGTTGTGATGCCCTCTATCGTTTAGTAACAAAAAAGAAAAAAATCTGGCAACATAAATTGCAAGAGCTCGGGAAATCCCCCAGGGCAAAGACACGTTATTAGGTGAATACCATTTTAATGAAGATCTGTGTGCTTATTCTGAGTTTTTTAACGTGATAAAGTAAACGATCTCTTATGTCAAAATGTATTCAAAAAAAGAGGTTTCTCCTTACCGTCACCAGACGGCGCTTATCCATTTTCAATACTAATTGACTTTTATTTTATCGTGATTGAGCGTGAGTAAAAACTCGCACTAAGGCCTCTGTATACAGGCTTAAATTTTAATAATTATTTTCAAATAAAATGATTTCATTTTTAAATAATTGCCATCGACTTCGACATACACACACATCCAGTCAAAAGCATGAGAACCAATAGTAATTCCCAAGACGTAAATGCCCGCGCGGCGGCGCGGCTGCTATTGGTTCGCCGGTTAACTATCGCGGATTACAATTGATTTGACGTCATTTTTTAAGTTTTGTTTTTCATAATTGTTAATCTGCCATTTCTTGATTCTAATGTTTATTTATTTAAAAATCGATTGTATTACCAAGACTAAATAATTTCGCTACGGGCAATCAACCATCAACATTTCAGCATACTTTTAAAGCGATAAAGATCTTGTCGCTATTGCCTTTTTCATGATAACTGAGTTCATACAAAATAATAACGGCAATCTTTATTTAATTAGCATAAACAAGTAAAATGTTTTTTTTTTCCTAGCAATATTTGCGGAAATCCCCCAGTCCAAACACGTGATTAGGTGAATACCCGCTGAATCACGTAATCTGTTTATTATTTTAAAGACATCAAGATCTTGCTTCTAATTGCAGTTTCTTTTGTGATGAAATCATACAATTCAAACTTAATTATGTGAATGTTTCAAGATCATGTGATTAAAAACCTTACTACATAAACAACCTAACTACAAAGAAGAAAAACATTTAATAGAAAAAAATACTTTAAAATAAGTTGTAAACTTATTATTATAGGGCCATTCTTAAAGTTTGTTTCAATTTCGTCCAATTTTGCAAGCTATCCCCAACCGATCCGCGAAACAGGTTTGGTTCGGATGAAATGACAATGCACGTTTAGTAACATCATTCTAAATCCAATATGGCGGACTCCCAAAGATGGCGGACCAATTATTTTTATGCAACCCCATGATATGGTTATCAAATGAAAGGGTTTGCCGAGAGAGTTACGAAAAATCTTGTAAAAATGTCTTGTAATCGTGTGTGTTGTTGTCTTGTCTTGTAATCTTGTAATTCATCCTTCTTTTTTACGTTTCAGACGAAAGCGCCATGCCCTCACACAAGTGAGGGATGTAAGCTGTACATCAAGATAGCCGACATGGAGAATCACGTGAGAGAGTGTCCTTTCAAGGAGCAAGACTGTCCCCTCACTGCTGTATTCGGTACCTGTCGTTGGAAAGGTAAAAAAAATATATCTTTTGTAGGTATTTTTCCAAGGGAGGCTCTGGCCAGCGAGTTTGCTCGCGGGAATGTCGGAAATAAGCCCAAAGAAACACCATATACCTACCAAAAAATCGGTTTCGGTATAGAAACATAACAAATATGGGTTGTAACGTTAGAAATAATATCAAAAGTGCTAATGATCTTAAGACCTAATTTCATTTAATATATCTTTTTAATATAGCGATCATATGTTATTATGAATTATTGATATAGTTTCATTTTACCTAATTTTATTTGTTCTAATGAACATTTTCTTTAATACTCATTTGAATGCAAATTCAGTTACTATAATATTCGAAATCTATATGTAACGTCCAATATAATTTGAATCTGTTCTAAAACCGAATCGGGGCACTTCGACTTCTCGTAGTCTTTTGGCTCCTACCCCTAGAGTGTATAGGAGCCGCAAAAAGAGAGCACCCTCGCCCGCTGTAACGAAGCATTGGTGTCTATCCTTTGTTACCTAAGGATGAAGGGGTTGCACTACCCGCAGCGCCGGAGATGATACAAAATCAACTTTAGTGTTTTGAGATTAGGTTACAATAATTTGTTTTCTCAAAACCGGTGCGTTACCTTAGGAAATGAGTTAAAAATTAGGTCAAATGAACGTTATACTAAATGTTATTATAACAAATGAAGGTAATATGAAATCTTTCCTTTTCGTGTGAGACCACCTCTGGTTTTAGAGTTAATAAAGCCACCTCTGGGAACCCCAAAGGCCTCTGACTTGGCTATTTCAAGCTTACATTAACTATATAAGTTCAGGTTGCCTGACGGTGTTTTGCTTCACCGTTGCCTGTGGTGTACAAGATAAACTTAGAAAGTACATATGAATTTTAAAAAGTCACTGTTGAGACCCGTTCCTCTCAACACCGTCGCGTGCCAGCAGCAGTGAACGAGGAACGTGGGGCAGCGGCGTGCCAGCCGGCCCACGGCCGAGCGAGTGCCACACCGCCACGACACTCAGCTGTTGCACGCCTCCACGCACGGCTGCGCTCGCGCATAATATATTTTTTCTTTGTTTACTTTGTAACAGACCTTTGTTATATAATTTCTTCTTTAATATACTTCGTCATTTTTTATGCAGACCACTCTCTTTTATTTACTCCATCACGGCCTATCGTCGAGATCATTGATCCGGTTCGAAGGACCAATGATCGTGACGATAGGAATAAAAATGATGAAGTATATTAAAGAAGAAATTAAATAACAACGGTCTGTTACAAAGTAAACAAAGAAAAATATATTATGCGCGAGCGCAGCCGTGTGTGGAGGCGTGCAATAGCTGAGTGTCGTAGCGGTGTGTCGCTCGCTCGGCCGCCGCGCTTCGGGCGGCTGCCGGCTGGCGGCTGGCGGCTGGCAGCCCGCTGCCCCGTATTCCTCGATCACTGCTACGCGCGATGGTGTTGAGAGGAGCGGGACACAACAGTAACAATTGTACTTGCCTGGATTTGAACTCAAGCACGAGAAGCGAGATCTTAGCCACTGGGCCAGCACGATATACTATATATTTCATATATAGTATCCCAGTGTAGTGGCCCAGTTGCCATTAGATCATGAAATTAGGATATTTTTTTATAGCTTTTTAAAATTATATCTAGTGAACGTTATTTCAAGTGATATTAAACTGTATGTTGTTATACTATATATTATTACACACCCAACAAATATATAGGCAGAGTTACTTTCACATTTATACCATATAGAATGAATTATATGATGATGGTGAGAGTAGGCACTGTAACCACACTTAATTCTGTGACCGCATCGTTGCTACATTTTCTCAATATATTTTCAGGTAAACTGAGTGAAATATCTGAGCATTTCGACAACATGCATCCCAATGGCTGCCAAACCAACGTGGACTCTGAGATGCAGCTCACGAACGTTCGCAACAACAGTCAGCAAGTTCACCTTACCGTTCTGGGGGTCTACAACTTCCTCCTTCATGTCAAAGTGTCAGAAAATGACGGCAAAGTGTACATGGCCGTCCAAATGATCAGTACAAAATTCAGCGCACAAAAATGGCTCTATGAAATACATGTGTACAACAAAAGCGAAAACCGCAGAAAATATATGTACACAGATAACTGCTGCTCGTCCAGCGACAAGATAGAAGACATTTTTAAAGCAGGAGAGTGTGCAGTGTTGCCAGTGTGGCACGCTAACACTTTTGTATGTAACGGAGCTTTGACGTACAAGTTTTTTATTAAGAAGACCGATGAAGAAAAGAGGGTGTTTGGCAAAAATCAACGCGGGAGAGGGAGAGGTAGGAATCATTAAGGAAAACTAATTTGGCTGCACAACGACATATCATTTGTTCGCAAATGAAGAGAGCGTGGTTGAGAATATTTTTGTTGAGTAAAATACTTTCATTTAAAAATTTTGTACTTCATAATATTTGAACGAAATTTCGAACGATTTAGATATTGGCAGCAACAATTAATATTTTAAGGAAATATTGTAATAACTGTTTAGAAAAAAATGCCTATCGACATGTTTTTAGCAGGCCTGGATACCCTGGGTTACTATTATATATTACATATTATTAACTTACCCAGACGGAATGAAGGAACTTGGGAGCGCTGTACGCATTATTAAATATTGCCACTCGTGAAGATAATTTTAATGTTGCCATTACAATGATACGAGTAGTAATTAATGCATAAGTGAATGAGCACTTGTTTTTAAATTAAACAAGACTTGCTTACATTCTTAGAAAACTGTTCCCAACCGATGAAATTATTTGAAGTGGCCTTATTTGATAATAATTCTAGGCAAGCGTGCTTCACCGTGGACCATATCATTGCTTACCATCAGCACAGAATAAATAATAGTACAAGTTCAGTGCCATCATGTGAGTTAGTGATCGAACGTAGAATTTAATAATAATGAAAACATACTTATGAATCAGGTATTGTTTGCTTGAAAAATGCATAGATATTAAAAATCAACCACTCTCTTGATAAGGATCACCTTGATTATATCATATTTAAGTTTTATTTTTATCTTCCTTTTTTAAACAATTTTTTTATCGATTGACGCCGATCTGCGATAAGTAGTAGGTACATAATCGTGAGTTTAACGAGTCGATCGAATTATATTTTACAAAAATGACCTTTTTATTGACATTTTTAATTTGACGTTATAAAATATATACCTATAGACTTAAGGTACAATTATTAAAATATATAATGGTACATATAAGTTACACAGAATAGGTAATCTTATATCTTTGAGGCTCATAAGACGTCATCGACTCTGCAATGTATGTCGCAACTTAAGCAAGATTTACCTAAATATGTGAGAAAAAGTATATGATCCAGAATTACCTGAAAATTTTAAACATTGATGTGAATCTAGAAAGTGTTATTACACCAAGTACTATGTAAAAATGTGTAGCTTAAAGATATGTATCACGGAAGACTTGTCCGTTGATCTCTAAGAGAAATGAAGATGTAACGGGGAATGCCTTTGGTTCCTTTATCCAGAAATAGTAGTTACTTTCAGTTATAAGCATTTTGGAGTCCTTTGGTAGGTAGGAGCATGTAAGGATCTTAGCAGGTGGCTCTGTCGTTTATTTCTACCTCCATGGGAAAAGGGCATGAGTTTATTACTATTGCTGGTAGATTTATCATAGAACAACAAGGAACCAGGCAGAAAGTTTTCAATTATTACGGCCCATGTCATATTTTACTCAGAACAAGACAAATGAGGGCTGTCTTTTTGTATTCAAATTCGATTGTATACTTGCAGTTGTTTTCAGTTTTGAACTATGGAAACACTGACAAGTATTGCCAGTTAGGGTTTACCACTGGCAGGTCTTTGGTAAAATTCAGTCATTATTATACTTCGACATGATTGCCATTGACAAAAAATATTATTAATTATAGTTTTTGTTTTTTTTAAGAAGTTAGTTATATTATGTAATCAACGTATATATAATGTGGATTATAAGGAATGCAGTGAATAACAATGAGCTCGTGGTGTCGTCGTGTCAATGTAATAGCAACCGCATTAGTTGATCTCCAAGGTTAAGCAACGCTTGCCGAGGTCGGTTCGTGGATGGGTGACCATCTATAACCTAGCGAGACACCTCCGTGCCTCGGCAAGTACGTTAAACCGTTGGTCACGGCTGTCATTAAAGATCTTTGACAGACGTCACGGTAGTCTGATGCCAGATAATCTGACACCAGTCTTGCCAAGGTGTACCACCGTGTTACCAGTTACTGGGTTGTGGAGGTCAAGGGGTAATCGCTGCCACACTTATAAACATACTTCTACTCCGGTTAGACTGGAACCAGCCATTTTGAAGATACAATGTTTACTTACAAAGTAATACAGCATATTTTTTAGGGTTACCCTCTGCTCAACTACAAAAATAAAACGAATTGGATGTATAATTTTGTATCTGTTGAACACTGTTGTACATCGATTTAACTGAGATGAAAAAGTTCATAGGACTAGAAGATAAGATTCGAGCGAACCTAACATTTTCATCCATGCAGTATTTTATTAGTAAATATTGTACCTTCATCTTGGCTAGACTATCGTTGGGAAAAGTCTAAGCAAGCAAATAAGATTGTAACAAGTTTAATCATCTATTCACAGACAATTCCGACGGATAGATAACAAAAATTGGCCACGTGGAGCATGAATAAACGTCATAGATTCCAGTCGAGCACTTTTCGTCCTTATGTCGTTAGTACTAAGATTGAGCATTTTTAATGGTCTGCTTACACCCGGATTCTGGACAAAAATATCGACACTTCACAAATTAAACGCAAGTCAAGTTGAGCGATTGGCTGTTGACAATGCATTCAATCAATTGCATCATGAACCTATTCAACCATCACTATATTGCAATATTTTTTGTTCCAGAAACCGAGCCTTTGTGTATTTTTAGTATGTAGAATACCCAGTTAAAGGATCCTATTCCCTAACTGAAGGTATATTATCTTTTAAAAATGATTGTTTCAGTTATTCTGTATAATCAAATAATAATTATTATAACTATAATCAATGGTGTAACGTTTTTCTTGTAAGTTTTGTTTGATTTTCTTTACTGTGTGAAGGACATTTTTAGTAGATTGTTGCAACGAACGCAAAGTGAGTTATTAATACATGAGTGTTATGTTGATGCCCGAGTGCATGCGAGGGCACTAAATTAACACGAGTGCATTAATTACTCACTTTAGTGAGGTGCGGAATCTACTTTTCTTTCAACTACCAATCTACCTACCGTCATAAAACATACCTAATCAAAATAAAACTAGTTAATGAAAAATATTTATAATTATTTTCTGGAGTTGAATTCCGCTATCGCTGTTTCCATTTTTTTAAACTTTTTTGGCTAAATATGAAGTATCAAAGTTTTACAATGGTTCAAAATGCGCGCCATTTGTTTTTTTTTTTCAAAATCGATTTTATTCAGCCGATTTTTATTTTCATCTTGTATCTTTTTGATCTAATGCATATAATTTATATTAAACTTAATGGCTTAGTTTACATTAAACCACTGTGGTAAATTTATACCTTAATAAAAAACAGTGCATTAATGTAAAACCGTGCAACAATGAGATTTCATATAACATTTCTACACTGTTTTGCTTCTAAGCCAAAAATACGTCCTTAGTGACCGGCTTTGTATTAATTAATGATAACATTACTATGTAGTTGAAAGAAAATTATTTTTATGTAAGTAGTAGTAATTAGACATTGTATTTTCTTATTCAATAAAGTTTATCAATATTAGAAATATTTTTTTATAGGTTCATTCCATACATTTTTTTTATAAACAGCCAACCTTCAAGATCTTTTCAATCCATCGCCACTACCTCAAGTAATACTTGATTATACTGATAATCAGTATGGGTTGCAATGGAATTTAAACCTTGTCATGAGTCAAAGTTTGGTAGAAAACCGGAGTTGGTGACGATGGTTTGAAGTATATAATAATAGTCATTTTGTTAACGGGGGAAACCTTTAAAAGGTGCCCGGAGTTTTTGGGAAAAAGACCAGGGAGCGTGGGTTTTGCAGAAAACCTTAGAGAGAGTCGAGAACTCGAGAGCAGCGTAGTACTTACCTCTCCAGTTATCGTACTGGCTAAATTCATTTTTCTTAGGAACAGTTATAAGAAGACCCTTGTTCCAATCATCAGTCAATAAGAGGCGTCGGAAAGTGGCGTAGCATGGTGGGACAGGGCAGGGGAGGACATGGCCCCGGGTGGCACGTGAACAGTGGCGGCAAACCGAATCCAATCTTGGAGATGGGTTACCAAAAATGTTGAGAATAATTTGAACAGAGTAATGCCAATTGCGAGAGAAACTTCTCTGAACTAAATTTAATTAAACATTCTTCAAATTCTATCATGACCTTAAGACTGTCAATTGTATATTGGCAACATACTCAGTAGACATAATAAAAGGGTGTGATTGAGCGGCCACCTACGGTGCTGGACATGTAGGGACGCCGAAATACCGCCCTAGGGCCGAATAATTTTAGCAAATAAGCACGGTATGATTATGATGCGAAATGTCTTTATGATTTATGACACCAATTTATTTTATTTTATTAGTTTATTCTCACACTGGAACGCCTTGCAGCAATTAAAGCAATGGAGCACACACTTATAATAAACTCACTATAAGTCTCAGCAGCCTTATTGCGTAAGTGAAGCGGCAGCGCAAAGAGTTTCAAAGTCAAATATATTTATTCAACTAGGCCAAAATGCGGCAATTTTGAACGTCAAAAAATTAAAATTAACAAGTAATAAAAATTGATTCTACCGTGCATTCGGAAAAGTAGCTTGTTATGGAGAAGAATGCACAAGAAACTCAATTCCTACTCTTTTAAAAAATAAAAATTTGTTTTACAATATTTACATAAGTACATACAATAATAACACGCATGCACGGTAGAATCAATTTTTATTTTATGATTTGTTACTTTTAATTCTGACGTTCAAAAGTGCCGCTTTTTGGCCCAGTTGAATAAATATATTTGACTTTGACTTTGAAAATAAATTCATATATGTGAGGACGATGCAACCAGAATAGCATTACACACTATATTACGTACAGGTATAAAGTCTTAAAAGCATTAACAGGTAAATTCATTAATTTGATAAATAGGAACATGATTCTCACATACTTACAAATATTGCAAACATAGATAAAGTACCTAATTCAACAACAACGGAACAGTGTGTCAGTCAAACACTTTAAAAAAATACAATAACTATGAATAGGAATATAAATTAACAAATTTGATTTCGTCCACGCTAAAGCTTGCCCATGGAGCAGGACCAACGGGTTTCCAAGCATTCTTATCTTATATAATTATCTAATTTGTAATATGCTTGTTTACAAAGTGTGTTTTTAACTAAAGTTTTAAATTTACCTTCATTTAGTTTTAATATGTCACAAGGTATTTTGTTATAGAATTTAACACAGTACCCCATGAAAGATGACTGTACTTTAGCTAGTCTATAAGATGGTTGATCTAACTTATCTTTATTTCTCGTATTACAATTGTGTCTATCACTGAATTTGCTTAAGTGATGTATATTTTTCCTTACATAAATATTATTTTTATGAATGAATTGGCAAGAAACTGTCATAATATTAATATTTTTAAATAGTTCCCTAAAAGATTCTCGATGACTTAACTTATATATGGCTCTGACAGCTCTCTTTTGCAATATAAATATTGATTTAAAATCAGCCGCCCGACCCCACAGTAAAATACCCTATGACATAATGCTGTGAAAGTAACTAAAATAGACCAAACGCGCGGTTTCCACATCCGTCAACTGTCTTATCTTTCTAACAGCATAAGCGGCTGAGCTTAGCCGACCCGCAAGAGATGTTATGTGAGGACCCCATTGCAATTTGTCGTCTAGATTCCCAGGAAAACTATTTGATTTACAAAGTCCAGTTTTTCGCCATTCAATATGATGTCGCATTCGGTGCTTCTAACATTCGGTAATGTGAATCTAATACATTTGGTTTTTATTCATTTAGTACCAAATTGTTTGCTGTGAACCAATTTTGGACCTGAAGAATAGAGATAATCACATCAAAAAGATTTTGTGACCGCCGATCTATTTTAAATATCAAAGATGTGTCATCAGCAAACAACACCATCTTCGGTTGATATTGTAGTAATTGGGGTAAATCGTTAATATAAACTAAAAAGAGCAATGGACCCAATATCGAGCCTTGAGGAACACCCATTGTTTGACCGCTATCCAATCGACCAATCACGCAGACGGAAATCTAAATTGCGTCATTAATCTCGCATGTTGCACCTGCAAGCCTAAGTATTAAAACCCTTATTTACTGCAGTAAAATATGTGGATATTAACGTAAGTATAAAAGGATTAGTTAAGTAATAGGTATTTTTTTAGTACCTGCATTTGATTATATATACAATTTGTATCAAATTTCCACTGACATTATCTGTGGACCTTGGGTGTATTAGTTACCTATTCAATTAGTAGGTAAATGGCAACAGTAGGTAAACATTTACAATTAATCTCATAAAAATTAAAACGAGACGATACTTACTTTCATAAATATGAAAAATCTTTATAAAAACAACATACAAAAATAAATGGAAAAATGTATACGCGAAATGTAAACATAAAAAAAATATCTTAAATTAACATTAACAGTTATCTCAAGCTATAAAAAATAAAAGGGTTTTTAAATTGCTAAATTGTTTTAATGCTTTTTAACTGTTTTTTTTTTTTTTTTTATTAAAATACGCGAAAACTTTACGTGAAATAGCACAGCGACTATTGATGTTAGAACTAAGTAGAATCAGTTGAAAATTAAATGATTTATCTTTACTTGGTCAATTAATTTTCAACCGACTTCCCAAAAAGGAGGAGGTTTTATGTTCGACATTATGTATGTTTTTTTTTATCTATGTTCACCGATATCTCCGTCAATTACGGACCGATTTTGAATTTTTTTTTTGTTTGAAGGTGTATGTTCCGAAATTAGTCCCATTTGAAATTGGTAAAGATCTGATGAACAACTTCGAAGATAAACAACATAACTCTTCAATAAATGACGGCAAATCTCTTGGGATTGCTGCAATCGCATGTCTGTTTATTGTTTACCATTTCATAACATACCATCAAGCCAGTATGCTCTAAACGGGTACGCAGATGTGTACAAATCATTCTCACTCTCTTTCCGTTGGTTATGTTCAAGTTACATGTTACTCTGGTAATCTATTCTGGCATCACTGTGGGCATTATAGGTACCTTACTATAGAACTGGTCCGTGACTACCGCCACCCCACCAATAGCATGGTATATCTCGTAAACTACTGGAGTACTAGTTGTGAATTTTCGGTACTAATTGTATCTTGCTGGGTGGTAATTTTCTACGTAGGTTTGAGGAAAGCGACAGGGTCCTCAAACTTGAAATCAACAGTCAAAGTCGTGGTCCTGCTGAACGAGCGAGCTATAGTTATCATCGTTGATTTCTTGGTACGAGTATATACACATGTTTCAGTTCTGTTTTTTATTACGAAATGAATCACATTAATGGGTAGTAATTATTTGAATACTTAGAATAGTTGTAGCATGCTACCTTTCTCGGCGCTCATGGTGGACCTGCTGAATGAAGCGTGACTACCGCAGGACCACCTTCAAAGTCGATTTTCTCGAAAACTACTATGGTATCAATTTTATTGCTCGAGTACTAATTTGTACCAATTGAGTAGTAATTATTTACCAATTATGGAAGCGATTGGCGTCGGGCTCCAGCGGTAGTCACGATCATTTAAATATTGTATCTCCAAAATGGCTGGAGTATAACTACAAATAGGAAAAGTATTAGTAAACGACACATCCGCGCAAGACGGCTCGTTATGCTGATAATATAGTAGTCTATGATGCTGGGACGCGCGTGAGTGAACAGAGCGAACAGAGTTACAGCAGCGCTGGTTTTCAGCGATACAAAATAACGTATTAGCAGCCCATTTTGATTTATTCAATCTTTTAGATTACGGTAACCAACTATTTTAAGTGACTGAATGTACTTTAAACAGCAAAATTTTTGATCATCACGTAGGTATAGTAAAATGTTGAAAAAGAAAGCTGATGCTCAACGAACTTCTTATTCTACGAAGCTTACACCTTCAATTCACCTGAAAGAAAACCACTATTGGACATAAGCTTCTAATAAATCACCTTTGAATTATTAGCTCGATTTTTGAATTATCGAAACGTTCACATCCCTAAAGTTAAGTATTTGGAGTTGTGTGTTGTCAGCGTTGCCAATCAGTGGGGAATTCCCCAAACTGAGGAGATTTTGAGTCCGATTGGGTAATTGGTGGGGAGAGCGATTATGTGGAGAAAACACGGAGAATTTAGACATTTATGTAGTACTAGAAGTTCTTATATGTATATTTAATTCAAGCTTAACTCAACTTATCCGGCAGGAAGGTTTTAGAGTTTATTTTATTGCAAAATTCATGACCTGGCTCGTTCTACCTTTCTCAAACGCATGATCTGTCGAATGAAAATTTAGCGTCCTGAGGAATTTGAAAACAGAGCATCGTAATCGCCTAGCCTACACACACACAGAGAAGGTATTAAGAAGACAGGGTGGAGCTTAAATTGTGATCCTTCAAATGATATGTTAATAAAAAAATCGGTTGTCTGTAAAGTCGGTTTCCTGGCGATAGTTGAACGTGACAACGTCATAAGAAAATACTGATGGAATGGTTGCATTTTATCGCCGCAATTATCGTTGCTATAAACAATTGACACCACATTCAATTTTCACTGCACTTCATACTTGACGAAAACATGTAAATGTATTATTGTATAGCAGCTGACCACGCAGACGCATCGCTCACTCAAGTAGGAGGGAGACAGATGTCGAACGTGCCGAACGCGGAGACCGATTGTGCCTCTATGTCGCTCGTTCCGCGCTCTCGCTTGCACTTCAAGCCTTAAATGGAACGCCTCAGAGCGAGGTAACGCCTCATGAGTCATGTTTTTTCGTGCGTGCAGCCGGCTCCATCGAATTATAAGACGTTGTCACGTCAAAAAAATGGCATAATGAGAGTTGCAAAAAGTAAATTAACTTATGTACGAACTTACGTCTTTAAGTATTTATAAATATAACTAAAAAAAAATTATTAAATATGTTTGATTAGATACTTTTAAATATTTCATAAAAAATTGTGAGGCAAATGTGGGGAATATTGATTTTAAGTTTTTAAACTGTCATGGTCACTAACACTAACATTAACATTATAAGCGGGATATTTACCATGTTTATTGTTTGTTTCGAGTTTCCGATATTTCGGTGCTGTTGCAAGCACCATGATCACGGATAAACTGAAGTTATTGCGGTTGGGTGTTTATGAGGAGACAAAACGGTCTACCCTCTTTCTTGTTCGTTTTTTGCACTCAGTACCACTGTCACTCACAACTCGATTCTGTTCCCGACACACGAAACTCACTGTGTCCGCTCGCGAACTTTTTTCGGCACTTTTTCGGGTTTTACACAGCTGAACCACTGGATTCCAAGCTCTCGACAGTTGAAATCCATCCTTCCGGTTGAAATTCTTATATTTTCTAATCTCGATAGCTTCCCTCGCCAGTTTCGGGATATAGTGGCGTTCTGTCGAAATGACCTGAGGGTTATGTAACTCAATCCAGTGGTTCAATCCTGATTGGACGAAGATGTTGGACTATGGCCGATTTTTGGGTGTCATTGTTCTTTGCCGCCCTGATGTGCTCTGAAATTCGACAAACAACCGTACGCTTCGTCTGACTGATGTAAGACTTGCCACAACTACAATCTAATTTATAAACACCGGGCTTTTCCAGCGGAAAGTTGTCCTTCGGCGAGCGCAACATCTGTGACACTTTTCTGAAAGGAGTGAAGACAGTCTTTATATATCCATTTCTCTGTAGGACCCTCTGCACATGTGTTAGCTCAGCGCGTAAATGTTCCTCGTCGCATAGATCATATGCGCATTTGGTAAGTGATGTCACTACAGAGTTCAGTTTTCGAGGATGGTGGTGAGTATCAACGTGTAGATATCGATCCGTGTGAGTCAATTTGTAAAACAAATTTTGTTGATACACATTGTAAATATCCCGCTTATAATGTTAATATTGATTTTATTTTTAAATTAGGGATTTTCAGTCAGGTTTTTGGGTAATCCAGACCATGGACTTCGGCAACACTGGTGTTGTCTATGCCGCAAACCAAACTCGTGCACAGTTTTGCCATATGTACGGATATGTCCGTACACGCACGGAATAAGGACTATTACGAACGGATAGAATTTGCGTACGGATATGTGTTCGAATTTTCAAGTACGTTATAATACGTACTCTTTTCAAAATGCAACACAGAAAATTCACCAAAACATCGATATTTTTTTGGCTCTCGACAACCCCAAAAGAACCGTTATACAAGAGTAAAGAACCTACATGGTTTTCTATGACGGGGAATTACCGTTTCATGTTTCATCTAAGTCAATCATATCTGACAAAGATAGCATGTTACAAGGTTGACGTTCTTGTTCTTCTTCTTCGTCGTATCGATGATTCCTCAATCATATACGTTTTGAATGAAAGAGATAAATAGATTACCTTTGTTTTACTTGCTTTTTTTGTTATTAGCAAATATACCTTGTTTTGATTTGAATGTTGACAATGATATGATAAAAAAAAGAATAAAGACATGTCCAAGTAATTTTTGCTTTTGTACGGATTTCGTACTTTACTAGTTTCAGATTTATTGCACATACGGAATTTGTACGGATTTTTTGGTCAGATGTACAGATTTTTAGTCTCTACAGTATGGCAATACTGCACGTGCACTTCACTTGGTGCAGTAAGTCCAAAAGCAAGTCAGTCCGCCCGCGATATAGAAATATTGACACCGAAGACTACTTACTATATACAGTTTTAATATCTCAGTGGACTATGTTTACACCGAATTGTGCTTTGTTTTGCCCAGTCTCAGTAGTCTATGCCCAGTCTAATTAGTGAAATCGTGAAATAAGCGTCCCGGGGTAATCTTTGAGTGGTTTATTTCACCGTAATTGTTGATTTATAACTTGAGTTGATTGTTTGTTAAAAGTTTCAACATGGGGGCTAAACAATCTTCTACCGAAAGAAGATATTATAATGCCGTGCCACCGTAAGTGTTCTTGTTTATTTATTTCTTCCAGTATTTCGAGTTATAAATTACTTCATTCGTGTCTTGAGATTGCACATACCTTCACAAATAACAAAATATTTTTACTTTTTTCCTATGTGTGACGGTAGGCAATGGCATCAACATATCGTCGTTGCGATTTTAAAACCTCTTATGGACTTAGGTCTTCCCCAAGCGTCGCCACACTGATCGCCACAGTGCGCTTCTCGCATCCATCGGATTGCCACAGCCTTGATCAGGTCATCGGTCCACCTAGAAGGAAGCGTTCCAACTTTGCGTCTTCCGCAGAACTTTTTGGCCCCATCGACCATCCAATCTGCGAACAATGTACCCTGCCCATTGCCAATTTAAGGACCTTTCGCCGCTTTATTGCCGTAAAACGGTTACTTTCTAAAGCTCCTTAGTACCTAACAGCTAGATTAAAAGGTTTGAAAAAATGGTTTGGCCTTAGTATCCAGGGTCCCGATGTTGGATTTGTTAGGAGTTTTTTTTATAGGGGATGGTTTCCCCTTTCAAATGACACCCCCCCTAACCCTAGCAAACGAGTAGTTTTTTATTTGTGTATAAAGTTACGTGCAATGGACCGTCAATATGCATGCGTTTACAAGTTCGTTTTAGGGTTCCGTACCCAAAGGGTAAAAACGGGACCCTATTACTAAGACTCCGCGGTCCGTCCGACCGTCCGTCCGTCACCAGGCTGTATATCGTAAACGGTGATAGCCAAGTGCGAGTCTGACTCGAGCGGAAACAGCTACATTCACCACCACATACCATTACCATTACCACCACCATTACCATTGACTGGTAGAGAATGCCTTGCTGCATTAAGTCCGCCTATGTATCACCATTGTACATGAAGTTTAAATAAATAAAATAGAGAATATTACTAACGTTTATAATCAATGACAGAATCGGACGTTGCTCTAACGAAGGAACAAAATTAACTTTGCCGTTCGAAAAACTGTTGTCCCCATACATCAATATATAAAAAATTTACTTTTCCAAGTAAATTTTATAAGTTGGTCGACTATTACTCGTAAGCTTGTAAAGCCAGTGATAGTTTGCCTTATAATTTCGTTATATATACTACCGTCGTGAATTTATTCACATATACAAAAACAATTAGCTGGCTGGGGGGACACTTGACTCTAACAAAAATTTGCCATTTAAAGCTTAATTTTACGCAAATGGATCGCTGAATCGAAAAATGGTTTTTACAGACCCGTAATATTTTTGAATGGCCTATCCAAAGATACCCCACACCATGGGGTAGAAGAAAAAATCAAACATCTTTTCGTGTACATCACTTTACGTGTACAAGAGGTAATTTAAAAAATAATTGCTTGGTTTTATTTGTACCACTTTGTCGGCGTGATTAATATGTATATCCATGCCAAGTTATAGCTTTCTAGTACTTAGTCTCTGAGCTAAGCTGCGGACGGACAGACGAACATGGCGAAAGTATAAGAGTTCCTTGTTGACTACGGAACCCTAAAAACGAGTTGGTGAGCAGCGAGAAGTGAGTGTGTAGTTCCGATAATGCGAGTGTTCTTGCAATGGGTGATTACTTGAAACACTCGTTCGGGGCGGCCGCACTGTAGGTAAGAAATAAGACCGTTGGTTGGTCTCTCGGCGTGAGTTCTGACCGCCAAGCGAGCAAGCGAGCATCGCTGAGCGAGTATAACTTTGATAGTGTTGCTGCGACAGACGTGTGGTGAGAGAGTTCTCGCCGGCAGTGTGAACAGCCAGCGATCAACTATATGTGTCTCTTTTATTAACACTGGATATTTATATCTTTTGTACGTTTCTTCAGCGAGAAAACTTTTTAACAGTCGAAAAATAACTTTGTTTTCTGTAGTCGGTGACTTTGGTTTTGGTTTTGTGTCGGAAAATAAAATTATTTTTCGCTTTTTAGTGTTTTGGTTTCGAAGCCGGTTAATTTTTTTTGTTAAAAAGTTTTTAATTTTAATATTTTTATAGTTGGTACATCATATTACAATGAAAATTATTTATAGCCAGAGTACATCTCATTTCCATTCCAATGAGTTCAAACTGGACTTACGTAGTTCCAGTGCCAACCTTCCGGCTTCATCATCACATCAGTTCGATGGTACCATTTTCATTAAAACCCTTCATTTAAATTTGCTTCTTCACAGTATTTTAACTATTCGAGATATGTCATACTTAAAACAAACTTATCATTGAGAAGTTCTACTGGCCGTCTGTGGTCTTCATCAGTTCCACTTCACCAAATGATACTTTCTGAGTGCAAATGCTTGCCATGTTGATGAAAATACCAAAATCGCTATATGTATGCCTATAAAATTTGAGGGGTTCCTTGATTTCAATGTGATCCCCTCATCAGATCCTGACTTGGTGACAATAGGACCACCTCGAGAGTATACCCTTTCAAACAAAAAAGAATTTTCAAATTCGGTCCATAATTGATGGAGTAATCGGTACATACAGTCGAACATAGAACCGCCTCCTTTTTGGAGTGTCGGTTAAAATACAAACGACTTCCAAATTAAAACACTATAAATTGAAAAATACGGATGAGCCGCAACCGCACAGTGGACTGAAAATCGAGCTCCATACTCACAGAAACCTTAAATAAGGCATTAAAAAATAAAAATAAATAATCGAAACAAAAAAAACAATTGTGTGACAGACGAGGAACGAGGACACGCGAGTGACAGCAATAGGGCTTCGTTTCGTTTGGACCCTTCGGGTCTAACCCTAAAAACCGGCCAAGTGCGTGTCGGACTTCGCACATTTAGGGTTCTGCACGAAAGCAAAATCTTCGGCATTCTTCGTATTTGTTACTAAAATATACGTAATAATAATAATACACACTATCACCAAATGTCAAGTTCATAGGTCAATGGGAAGTTCAAAAATTCGTCGGAACAAAATTTTGTGACAGACGACAGACAGACAGACCCGGAACCCGGAACCGTGTGGTTTTTCAAATCTTTGACGTGGTTAATTGAAGTTGCTGATCGATTTACATAAACTTTCTTTAGTTTATAGCCTGCTAATGACCTTTATAATGACAATAATTAAAAACGATATTACATTTTTTACTAAATTGCTTGCTAAGAACTAGGTACTTACTCATTTGTCAATTAATAAAACGATAAAAAACGATATAATCAATATCTGTTTTTAATTATTGTCACCTTATAGGTCATTAGCAGGCTATAAATGTTAAATGAATATAATTTTGCGCCGAACCTTCTCGACTAACATACCACATTGTCTCATGACAAGTCTATGACCAGAGTGTAGTCAGTGATGACATACAGGACTGAAACGTGGTCGCTCACAATGGGCCTCATCGGAAAGAAGGCTTACCCAGATTTGATCAACATGTAAAAGTGTTTGTACAAACCAACTTACCGAAATAAAATCATTTATGATTTACTAGAGGACAATGGAGAGGGCTGTGCTTTGAGTTTCGAGAGCGACGCGCTGACGCGAACTAAAGTGGCCAACTAACAAAAAAATTACAAAACGTTAACACCTGTCTACCAATGTATTCCAATATTTCAAAACGATACGAAAAAAATGTAAAGGCAGTATCGCTAACACGATCAAAACAAATGTATTGCGTCCTTGACCTTTTCACTTGGCATTCAGTAATGATGAGTGAAATGGTGCACGCATTCATCTCATAAATGCGTGCACCGATTTATATGATTTAAACGATTAAAATGGTTCTATGCCTATATCTTTCATTTGAGACCTAAATTATCAAAATACCTCAAAAAATAATGTTTTCAAGTTACGTATTTATACTTATTGGTACAAGTCGGACTTTAATATTATCTGGCCAAGACCTGCCAACGGCAGCGGCCGCGGCACGACCTACATCCATATTTCGCCAATTATGTTAGGAAGTTAAGTTTCGTTAAAATGTATAGCTAACTCGATCATAACGAAGATCTGTGTTTTTTTTTGTTCACGTGTAGTCAGAGTGTAAAGAATTGAAAGAGGAACTAGAAAAATCTATTAAAAAAATATTAGAAAAAAAAAACAATAAATAATAAAAAAATAATAAAATTAAACCAAAACAAAACGACCAAGTGCGAGTCGGAGTCGCGCACGAAGGGTTCCGTAACAATATCGCAAAAAAACGGCAAAAATCGCGTTTTTTGTATGGGAGCCACACTTAAATATTTATTTCATTCTGTTTTTAGTATTTGCTATTATAGCGGCAACAGAATTACATTAGCTGTGAAAATTTCATCTGACCAGGCCGTTCTAGACGTATTAGGACTTAAGGCCCGTTCCCGACCTTGCCGCTGTGAGCGGCAGCTAAGCGCGGGGCGGCGAGCGTTAAGATCAAAAGTATAAAAATGTTTGAAGCACGCCACAAGACGCCCGTAGCAAAACGCGCGCGGTATTATCAGAGCGAATCGCTACAGCGTGCAGCGGCGCGGGATGCGGGGAGCAGCAGGAACAAATGTACATAAGAATGAATGCGACGCCTCACGCCAGTGGCGCGGACAGCGGTGTAGGAATGACGTACTCAGCGGCGTAGCTGAGAAACAAAAAAAAATAGACGATTTTGTGGCGGTAATGGATACCGAGGCATTTATCAACGAAATTTTATATCGATCGCCTTTATGGATGTGAAAACATTCCCAACATAAATATAAAAACATTATAAAAAGGTTGTGGGAAGAAACTAAACAATGTTTTCCGGCATATGATGGTAAGTTTAATTTAAATTGATAACACAAAATCTGGAAATTTTCTGTAATCTTCGTATAGGTCACGAAATTCGCGTTTTAAATACCGATTTTTATTCAGTTCGTGCACTCCTTCTCTCATAGTAAGAATATCATGTATTGCTTTATAAACAGAGAAGAGATAATTTTGATAACGCCATGATTTTGAGCATGTTTTGACTACCTAATTACGTCCACCGCGGCCGCTGCAACTAACCGCTACTGAGGGTAAGTACGTGGCGTGCAAAACGCACCGCTTACCGACGCCGCCACGCTTGCCGCGCTGCGCTATACTAAGACCGAAGTCGTGACGGGCCTGCAGTCTCGACTTAGATAGCGACACCGTCGCAAAGTAACGATCGTTAAATATTAACGAAAAAATTCGCTTGCCGTAACGACGCTATCGATAAATGCAAGTCTCGACAGCCGAGATAGCGAGCAAAATCGGTCACAATCTTGACTTTGCGATGTCGGTACGCTAACGAAGTTCGTATTCATAGTGCGGTGATTTTATTGTAAAATGATGGCAGTTGAAAAAAATCCTTGTATTATAGGGAAAATTGTTGGACAAGATATGATCAAATAACTATTATTCTTTGAAAATTGTACAGAAGATAGGTAAATCTTACCATGTTAACACTTACTTGCATTGAAACGTGTAAGTAGCTTATACTGTTTTTAAGAATACGCTTAACAAAGAAGAAAATAGTTCGCTTCCTTGCAACACAGACGTTGAACATGGGAAACAAACTGTCAATGTCAAGTTTGTTTGTAAATAAGATGCGACAATAAGATAGAATTGGAATTGAAAAAACTGGAAAAGAACCGTATTTCTATGGTGGAAAACAGTGACACAGGCGCATGCCCTAGCCCGAGTGCCAGCAGCGTGAGTGTCAGGTAATTACAACCTACAACAATTTTCGATTACTATTTTTGATACTAAATTGAATACTTTGCGTATGTCCGAAGTAGTTTGTGTTTACTCAATGAATATCTTAAATGTTTTAGGCGTACTTCGGGGAGATTGATGCGCTTTTGGCGACTTTAGAAGCCCAACCATATCTACACACGGACAAATTTTGAAACAGGCTGGCAGAAGGTTGCCGAGGAGCTAACAAACTCCCAAACGGATCCATCAAGTTGCCCGATCAGTGCATGATGTCAAATCTCAAGTTGGTTTTGAAATGTAAGTACAAGCCTCGTCAGTTTTGTTTATATTTAATGGAATACATTAGGTATCCTAATTACAGGTTTGGAGATACTTAAAAAGCCACGCCTGCATAAAGGTGGAAAAATATAAAAAGAAATCATTCAATCTGGCAACCTAGGCGGCTTCACTGCTCTTTTGACTGAGGCGGTGAGACGCAATAACATCCTTAATTAGTGTAGATTACACATTTGACACTGACTGCCCGGACGCTATGCCATTTCCTTTTTTATTGTTAGAATCACTAGCACGCTAGAGCATTAAGAGGCATTTTTAGTAAATCTAACTTTTTTTACAGTTGCTGGCAGCTGCAACTCAAGTGCAAGCAGACGCTGCCAAGATGCAGGCTGAGGTATCCAAGGTACAAGCCGAGGCATGGGTGCTATTTGCGTGGACTGCAAATAAAATAGCTGATGCTTTTATAAATAAAAATAATAAATGATATAATATGTTTTTTATTTAAATCACAGAGGGTCAATAAAATAAAATTATGTAAAACTAGTATTAATGAGTCTTCTTATGCGCTCTGCAACAGCTAGACCAGTGCACGATAAAAATCCTGTATAACAAAAACAAGATTTTAGGATTATTCATACAATGGTGTTACATAAGTCGGATTTGATGCTATAAGCCATTGTGTATCATCTTTGGGTCAAATAAATGGAGATGCCAATGAAATAGGTATAAAGATCTGGAGAAAATTATATCTACTGCAAATATAATATAATAAAAATACCTTAAAATAAATCATTTGATTAGGTACCTGTAACTTGGTGGCCTCTGGTTCATGTAATTTATATTTTATATATGTGTTTTCATGCATTGGTGGGAAAGACACCGAAAAACAGACTTCAGCACACCAAAGCATCTTTCAACAACTTTCCTGGCTGAACAATGAACATTTGTGTATTGATACTCCGGTGTCCCTAAGCGTTGATTTTTTAAAGGAGTCATCAACCATGGTTCCAGAGGATATCCATCATCACCTTAAAGATAAAACATAGAATGTACTTTCAGCAGTCTAATGGGCAACCTGTTCCAGACAGATTATAATGAACATTTATTATTAGTTACCAAGCAGCCATGTACGGTGGTCCCCATTGACAAAATATTTACATGTGTTCATTCTATGGCTCCAATCACATCAGGGAATGGCTGTGGAGCATTTCTAAACTACTCTTTAACTGCACACTGTTCTTCTTGGGTCATGGGAAATTTGACATATCTTCTTAAAAGGTTTTCATTGATAGCCAAAGTTACAGTATGTATTACTCGGCTTACTGACTTTTGGCTTATGCTGCAGTACCACTGCATGCCAATCGGTAGTTGGTAGCACCCACTTGACTATTAAGAAGAAAATTATAATCATAAACATCTTGGATATTAGGAAAAATAAATAGAAATGTTATTGGCACGGTAGCTACCCAACACAAAGACACTCACTTGAGACTCCACAGAAAGTCCGTAAGGCCCTCGTCTTTGCATAGATGGGCGAAGTACACCAACGACCTCATGAAACATGTCCTTGTTTATTTCGGTAAAGATAGAGAAATTGGCCATCTTCAAGTCCAAAGGATTTTCACCTTCACGCCGGTTTCGTGCATTTTTCCGCCGCATTATCATATCGAGTCTGTGTTCGAGCACGACCAAAGCCCACGCTAAATACTATACAGCCAAATTACTTTAATTATTATTTATTTATTGTTTTTGTAACCTCTAAAACCAATGATTACGATCGTAACGAAAACTTAGCGGGCTGTCAAATATGCTCGCTAGGAAAGTCGATAGCATACCGATAAATCGTTAACTTAGCGACAATATTCGTTAAGTTTGCGATGACAATCAATAGCTTTGACAGTCGAGACTACCAAAAATCGTTATCTTCCGATCGTTAGGACTTACCGACCGATCGGTAAGAGTTAGCGATCGCTATCTATGTCGAGACTGCAGGCACAGGCCCGTGCCTGGAACTTCGCAGGTGAACTTCGCCCATCTATTCAAAGACGAGGGCCTTACTGACTTTCTGTGGAGTCTCAAGTGAGTGTCTTTGTGTTGGGTAGCTACCGTGCCAATAATATTTCTACTTATTTTTCCTAATATCCAAGATGTACTTATAATTTTCTTCTTAATAGTCAAGTGGGTGCTGCAGCATAAGCCAAAAGTAAGTAAGCCGAGTAATACATACTGTAACTTTGGCTATCAATGAAAACCCGTTAATTAAGAAGATATGTTAAATTTCCCATGACCCAAGAAGAACAGTGTGCAGTTAAAGAGAAGTTTAGAAATGCTTCACAGCCATTCCCTGATGTGATTGGAGCCATAGAATGAACACATGTAAATATTTTGTCAATGGGGACCACCGTACATGGCTGCTTGGTAACTAATAATAAATGTTCATTATAATCTGTCTGGAACAACCTGTTCCAGACAGATTATAATGAACATTATACTGCTGAAAGTACATTCTATGTTTTATCTTTTAGGTGATGATGGATATCCTTTGGAACCATGATTGATGAATCCTTTAAAAAATCAACACCCAGGGACACCGGAGTATCAATACACAAATGTTCATTGTTCAGCCAGGAACGTTGTTGAAAGATGCTTTGGTGTGCTGAAGTCTGTTTCGGTGTCTTTCCCACCAATGCATGAAAACATATATAAAATATAAATTACATGAACCAGAGGTCACCACACCCACACAATGACGGTAGAGGTCATGAAGATGGCCTAGAAGTTACAGGTACCTAATCAAATTATTTATGTTAAGGTATTCATTTAATGTTTTATTATATTATATTTATTAATTAGGTATACCTATATTTGCAGAAGATATAATTTTCCCAAGATCTTTATACCTATTTTATTGGCATCTCCATTTATTTGACCCAAATCTGATACACAATGGCTTATAGCATCAAGTCAGACTTATGTAACACCATTGTATGAATAATCCTAAAATCTTGTTTTTTGTTATACAGGACTTGAATCGTGCACTGGGCTAGCTGTTGTAGAGCACATAAGAAGACTCATTAATACTAGTTTTACATAATTTTATTTTATTGACCCTCTGTGATTTAAATAAAAAACATATTATATCATTTATTATTTTTATTTATAAAAGCATCAGCTATTTTATTTGCAGTCTACGCAAATAGCACCCATGCCTCGGCCTGTACCTTGGATACCTCAGCCTGCATCTTGGCAGCGTCTGCTTGCACTTGAGTTGCAGCTGCCAGCAACTGCAAAAAAAGTTAGATTTACTAAAAATGCCTCTAAACGCTCTAGCGTGCTAGTGATTCTAATAATAAAAAAGGAAATGGCATAGCGTCCGGGCAGTCAGTGTCAAATGTGTAATCTAATTGCGTCTCACCGCCTCAGTCAAAAGAGCAGTGAAGCCGCCTAGGTTGCCAGTTTGAATGATTTCTTTTTATATTTTCCACCTTTGTGCAGGCGTGGCTTTTTAAGTATCTCCAAACCTGTAATTAGGATACCTAATGTATTCCACTAAATATAAACAAAACTGACGAGGCTTGTACTTACATTTCAAAACCAACTTGAGATTATTTTAACATCATGCACTGGGGGGTAACCATAAGCTCTTAGAGTAAGGTTATTTTGAGTGTGTGTAAGGGACAGATGTATATGACTTGTATATATATGTCACTTACGCGATCTCTAAATAACCTTACTCTAAGAGCTTGTGGTCACCCCCCTGATCGGGCAACTTGATAGATCCGTTTGGGAGTTTGTTAGTTCCTCAGCAACCTTCTTCCAGCCTGTTTCAAAATTTGCCCGTGTGTAGATATGGTTGGGCTTCTAAAGCCGCCAAAAGCGCATCAATCTGCCCCGAAGTACGCCTGAAACATTTAAGATATTCATTAAGTAAACACAAACTACTTCGGACATACGCAAAGTATTCAATTTAGTATCAAAAATTGTTGTAGGTTGTAATTACCTGACACTCACGCTGCTGGCACTCGGGCTAGGGCATGCGCCTATGTCACTGTCCTCCAACATAGAAATATGGTTCTTTTCCAGTTTTTTCAATTCCAATTCTATCTTATTGTCGTATCTTGTGTACAAACAAACTTGACATTGACAGTTTGTTTCCCATGTTCAACGTCTGTGTTGCAAGAAAACGAACTATTTTCTTCTTTGTTAAGCGTATTCTTAAAAACAGTATAAGCTACTTACACGTTTCAATGCAAAAAAAGTGTTAACATGATAAGGTTTACCTATCTTCTGTACAATTTTCAAAGAATAATAGTTATTTGATCATATTTTGTCCAACAATTTTCCCTATAATACAAGGATTTTTTTCAGCAGCCATAATTTTACAATAAAATCACCGCACTATGAATACGAACTTCGTTAGCTTACCGACATCGCAAAGTCAAGATTGTGACCGATTTTGCTCGCTATCTCGGCTGTCGAGACCTGCATTTATCGATAGCGTCGTTACGGCAAGCGAATTTTTTCGTTAATATTTAACGATGAAGAAGTAACGACTTTGTGACGCGCGACGGTGTCGCTATCTTTGTCGAGACTGAGGCAAGGCCGTAAGCATGCGAATTATGAATATTTGATTGAAATTAAGTTTATATTTTAAATTGCCATATTAAGTAAGTACCTACTAGTATTTATTTACTCAATAATTATGGCAGAGAGCGGTTATAGACTATAATGTGCTGATATTGGTTGCTTGAATTATTTTATAACGCATCCAGAGATAACATTTTTAAATAACCTGCTACCGCTGAAAGGCAAAACTATATAAAAAAATGTATATACCTAACATAAGTACGTAATTTGTTTCTTTTTGTCCGTACAGTCGCGTTCAAACGTTTGTTGGTATGACCTTATTTTGGGGGTTAATACGAATTTGGTTGGAAAACCAGCCTTTGTTTACATGTTTAGTTTTTTGTTACTTAATGCGAAACATTCCAGGCTGAATATTTTCACATTATTATATTTTTGACTAAACGCACTTATTTTTGGTTTACACCTACCTATCTTGGGTTGAGTCGGTTTCTTGTATTTTGCCGTCAAAGTCATGAAACCCTCGTTTTGGCTTTTAGCAATATTATTCGACAGCGCAAGCATGTATACTTTTTATGGTTATTACAAGCGTCAAGGACTGAATACCTACAGTTTTCTGCAAGCTTATACGTTTTCTCATATAGGCGCTGCGATTTTTTATGGGTTTTCTAAAAAGCGCGATTACTTGAAAATTATAAATATTTTCTTAAATCTAATTCCGGTACAAATACGCACATATCAAGAGCAATTCCTGTATGTTTATTCTACAGGCGCACATACAATGGTTTTAGAGATACAAGATTCTGCAAAACGTTACTCCAGCAGGAAATGCAATATATCGAAAACCTGATGACGCACCAATTACATTTTCGGCGCACATTTTTGTACAACTATAAGCTCTCTGCCCATGCACAATATTTCTCACTCCGATCATTCGCTTAGAATTTTCCAGTAGGAATAGTTTTTTCCGCTTTTTTTCAAAAATGACAACACGCACTATTTTTTTTCTGTGACGCACGTTCACAGTAGATTACGCACTAATTATATGTTCCACTCATATCACTCTAGGTGCCACTTTCTTCACAGGAAACCGAGGAGGGGCCGCTCGTCAGGGCTTTTGCCGATAAGCCGATGACGTAGCGGCCAACATGCAGGTTGCGGTGCTGCCTGATCGACATTACCGGTATTGCGGTACGCCGCTCTCCCTATCTGCCGCGGCCTAGACGGGGTCGCCACCGTCTGATGGCGGACGCGGTGGGGCCGCAGGGGAGGAGGAGTGTCGGTATAGCGTTGGCCGCTCTCCCTATCCCCTGTGGCCGAAAAATGGTAGGCGGCAGGGCCATTGACCCTGACCCGTCACAAGGGGACCAAGACCCGTCACAAGGCCATACATGCGGTCGTCTGGCACCCATGTGCTGGTTTTGTCCCTGGGGTGGTCACGGCGCATATTGTGTTCTGGTGCGCCAGTGATGCGGGGTATTTCCCAGAGGAGTGTCCGGTAACGGACAGCCTCGGCGGTTTTGCAGTGAGTGTTAACGCGTGCCCGTGTTCCCCATAAGTGGCATAGGAGGACACCGTGCAGTCTTAGTGGGTTGGAGTCCCACATAACAGCGCTATCTCCCCATGGTAGCGCAGTATGCATGAGCATGAGAAAAGACAAAACAAATATGTGCCACTTTCTTGCTGGGGCTACGTTCTCGTTTTTTGGACTGCCTCCCATCCCATGGAAGTAAAGTAGACGTATCCATATCAAAAACAATGTTTTGATTGGTTGCAGGATTGAAAGAGACCGAACACCGCATAGCTATTCTGCCAACCAGTTGCAACAAGCCGCAGCAGGTCCCGTCTACCCCAACCTTAACCAGGGACCTATGAGCCCTAACAACGGTCAAAGCCAGAACAACGTCCCTTTCCGCTCCCAAGATGATGACTTAGTTGTACAAAATCAAAGGTGCTAATTTTTTTTTAGTTTTTATTTATACTTCTGTCGCGAAATCGCATTGTGATAGACATATCTGCAATCTACGAGTTGCAATTTGGTAAGTCTGATCTTATTGTCTACCTTAGAGCAGCAGCCTTATTTTGTAGTGAATTCAGCAAGGCGATTTTTCATACTCTTTGCCCTTTGCCTTGCCGAATCCATTACACAGTAAGGCTTCAGGAGTGCCAAAATTGCCGCCGGTTTCCGAATTCAGGATTCAGAGTTCTTCTTCGAGTCAATGCTTATTTGTTCTTAATTAAAATTTTCTTCGACCAGCACTCAGCCACATCGATGACCTTAGATAGCACTTTTCATAACGTGACAAAAGTCAAAACCCACTCATTTAAAAAATTAAATTTTATTAAAATTATTAATAAAATTAATTAAAAAATGTATTTAAAATTTCAGATTTGTTATTTTTTTTTATTTTGCAAGTGCGGAGCTTGGCGTTGTTGGTAAGGCTCAATCAAAAGTGATTCATCGAACTGATGTGACTCCTCAATTTAATTTTACTTATTGGTATAAATAATTTTTTTTTGAATATAAACGTAATAATATATTGATACACATAGTACCTTCATATTTATTCATAAACTTTTATTGGATTAAATAAGAAATCAACAATTAAATAAATGCGATCGAAAGAATGAAGTCTGACATAAATGAGTAGAAATTAAATAAGGACCGCTAGTTTCTTAACAAATGTATTTTTATACCATTCCCCCTCTAAAAAGCTTATTTTATTCACTGAAAACCGTGAATAAAAAGCACTTTTAATCACTGTTTTGGTGTTTGAATTTAGAACACACCAATACATATTCTATTTCCTCCATTCCTCCATCTCAATGCTATACCGCCTTGCGCATAAAATACTCGGAACTCGCAAACTTCTTGTGCAAAGAATATTCGATTTTCAAACTCCTTCGTCGATTTAATTTTGAGTTTGTTTATTTTTAGCACATTAGGCGTTTAATAATGATGTTGATTTTGGTCTAGGATATTTAGTGAATACTTATTTGGATTGTAATTCTAATATTAATTGCATTGGTGCTTAATTAATTATAATTATGTACGTAACGGAGGTGGTCACTGGCGTCTGAAACACACCTAGCTCAGCTTAAATTTACAAAAAATGTGGAACCCTGAGGTTTCTCATTTTTTGTAAATTTTGAAGGTAATTAACCATTTATTTATTTATTATTATACTTTGTGCTTTTTGCTTAAATCCTTCTTTTTCTCGTAGTCATGGTATAAAGTATAGTATGCAACTCTTGAATAAAACGGATTTATATCGAGGACCATGAATCACTCGCGTCACTCAGGATTCTAATACTTAAATCACTCGCTATGCTCGTGATTAAATCATCATGAATCACTCCCTACGGTCGTGATTCAGTTTTTAGAATCCTTCACTTGTTCGTGATTCATCAATGGCCCTCGCTTTAAATCCGTCCTTTATTCACTAGTTGCATAATATACTATTTTTGCCGTGAAATGATTCCATTTACGATCTACTTCGATTTTTGATTACTCATGATACGATTTTTTTTTATGTAACGATAAAGTGGCAACCCCCAAATCGAAATTAATCAAATAAAAAGTCTGCGATTAGGTACGTTCGGTAAAGAGACACGGCGACGGAAGTCCCCGAGTCCGTCGGCCCTGGACCCATTTAGGGGGGCTGGAAGAGGGCGTAGTCCGCCCTCTGCCGACGCCCGGCGCGTCGGGTGCGGATCGGGTGAGAGGATGAAATCTCCCTCTCCGTCTGCGCAGCCTCCTTCGAAGGATACCACCGCGTCCCAGGACTCCTCGCTGCCGAGCATAGACTCGACTACGGCCGGCAGCGACAGGTCACTACCTACTTCAGAGATGAGGGCACGGTGCGGCTCCTCCCAAGCTGCACACTCTGCCAGCGTATGCCGCGCCGTGTCCTCCAGGCAGTTGACGCAGTGGTGACACCGAGCGTCCGGGGCTTCCTGTTTATGCGACACAGGTACTTCCCGAAGCAACCATGACCCGAGAGAACCTGCGTCACCCAAAATGACAGGGAGCCGTGCCTCCTCACGAACAAAAGTTGCTCGTACGCGCTATCTATAAGTTTTAAACTAAAAAAACTTTTTAACAAAAAATCAAACCGACTTCCAAAACAAAACACTACAAAGCGAAAGATATCTTTCTTTTCCGAAGGCGGTGTCTTTGGAACCAAATTTTTTCCGTTTTTCGACACTTCGAACTGATTTGATGATGAAGTCGGAAGGTAGGCACTGGAACTTCGAAATAAAACTAACTATATTATATAAATGTATCCTAATCGTGTTTGGGCTTGCTTATTTTATATATGGGAGTTCAAGTGCCTACCTTCCGGCTTCATCATCAGATCAGTTGATGGTACGTCAGTAGGTACCATTTATTTATAAGTATTTGCTTCATCACAGTCGGTTAACTTTTCGAGATATACCCGTGACATACTTAGCATTAAGGATTTCCAGCGGCCATCTGTGGTCATTCATCAGTTCCATGTCACCAAATGATACTTTCCAAGTGCAAATTGCATTGTTGATGAAAATACCAAAATCGCTATATGTATGCTTATAATATTTGAGGAGTACCCTCGATTTCTCCTCCTCCTGACCAGACTTTGGGACATCTTTGAGGGTCGAGACCCATAGGTTGTAAAACACTGGTTTACACTACAGGTTTTCAAAGGGCAATAACTTTCTTATTTTCAAATTTATCCCTTTTTGTTCAGGCCGCAAATGTCTGAGGCCCGGGTGCAAAGTCTCCTCGAAGTCCAAAGACAGCAATATGAGAGAAAACTCGAAGAAGTGGCTGCAAGAGAGGCCGCACAGAGGAGACAAGAAGAAGCTCTGCGGAACCAGCAGGAAGAGGCCACCATGCTAGCGCAAAACATGTATGTATGATAGACATATTGTTCTACCCGACTGCCGAATGAGGGATTTTACAAGCTTTATATTACCTTATGCTTTTGTATGTGTGTCCGGCAACTATTAATCCATTTTTCAAGCACTTCCTGGCATTCGATTAAAATGAATTTTGGCGTACTTATGTAACTTTTGAACTTCTTCTTCTTATTTGTTGTCTTCATTATTGAAGGTCGTGCCCGGCTTGGAAACGAGCTTTAACGAGTTGCTTCGTAATCGCCCTGATCTGACCATCGATTGGGTGAGCGTCCGCGTGGTCTTTTCCCATCCAATTTTCCTACGATAACCAGTTTTTTCCAGGTTGTCTGGCAACGACGATATAACCACTTGACGGCGCATACAGTGCCCCGACGCTCGAAAACTATTAGTATTTTGTCGCCTATGTAAAGGCTTCGGTACTAGTAACCATTTTAGTTGTGTCCAGTTATTAGACCTGTATGCACGCTAAATAAATACAAATTGTTTTATCTTTTTATTGCAATTATAACGCATAAAAATGTCCTCATGCGCCGTAAAGGGGTATGGGAAACATGCCAAGACATCTAGTTACAAAAAGGATGGCATAACTTTTCATCGGTAAGTAAACAGTACGAAAATTATTTTTAATTTAATCAGATTATGAGACACCGCAGGGATCTAGTTAAAATGGTGGATGGGGTAAACGAGCACAATTTTGAGTCCCGCGTTGATGTCTTTTGGAAAAGTCTCGCTCTTTCACTAGACAATTCTAATGCTTCTATCCCTTTCTCTCCCTTTGTATTTTTATCGTAAATATCTGTGCTGTTACTTTTAATAGCTGAAGTCGATATCGATAATAATAAAATTAAACTTAATAAAAAATGTATGAAAAAATATCTATCTACTTTTAACCGACTTAAAAAAAGGAGGGTGTTCTCAGTTCGTCGAATTTTCTTATGTATTATGTTCCCGGATTACTCGTAGACGGCTTGACCGATTTGGAAAAATACTTTTTGTTTCTCTATGTCCCCGACACACATATTTATATTTGTAATTGATTGATTTTTATTAAATAATATTTATATGATTTTAATTGAGTTTTTTTAATAATGTTAAAATCCATTTTATCGATATCGACAATTTTCCCTTAATCGAGTTGATCAACCCTAACGATAGCCATACCTACGCAACTTACTTTGAACTGACCAATTGCAGCCGCGCGTTCTTCCTCGTCTCCCGGCCCGCGGTAGTGAGTCGTGTGCTTTAAAGAAATCGGCCTATAAGCCCTCTAGTGGTTATATTCTCTTTGTTGTCTGGCTATCTGCGGGCTATATGACCAAAGTAATTTAGGACTCTTTGGTAGCAGATCGGGGAGAGTCTGGTTTTGAACTTCAACTGGTCGAGAATTGACTTGTTTGTGCGTTTTGCTGTCCATGGTATGCGCAACATTCTTCTGCTGCACCACATCCACCGAGCGAATTGCTCTAGATCCGAAGCTGTAAAGAAAAATCGAGTATATCAGGGTTCTAACAAGTCTCTTCTTGGTGTTATTAGAGATGTTCCTATCTTGTCATATACTCGAAATCATGCTCATAGCAGTTTTTGCCAACTGCGTGCCACTCTGAATTTCACTACAGCATTTTTCGTTATACTTATTATTTATTATTGAACGAACTTTTAATTGATCCTTTAGCTATCCAGTGGTAGGTTTAATACAATTTTTTAATTTGATGTCGAAGATAGATTCATATTATTCAATTATTACATTCCATATTGTTGTAAAGCAAAATAGACCCCCATCGCATGAAAGCAAAATAGACGTATCCATATCAAAAACAATGTTTTGATTGGTTGCAGGATTGAAAGAGCCCAAACACCGCATAGCAATTCTGCCAACCAGTTGCAGCTTGCCGCAGCAGGTCCCATCAGCCCCAACTACTTTCCAGTTTACCCCAACCTCAACCAGAGACCTTTGAATCCTAACAACGACCAACGCCAGTACAACCTCCCTAGTCGGTCTCAAGATGATACCTTCGTATTTGTCAACAACTTTGGACAAAATCAAAGGTACCAATTTTTTTTTTATTCTTCTGCCCCGTAATCGCATTTTTACTAGCATTTTATAAGCTTGCAAATTATAACTATGTATGTTCCGGTCAAATCTTGCTACTGAATTTTAAATCAGTTATCCTCAACGATGTAATTTTCCATACTTACAAGTTTTATTTGGATGAATTTTTAAGGAAAGCTCAAAAGCGTGTTTAAAAAAAGATTTTTGGAAATAATATCATTAAACATATCTGACAAGTGCGAACTATGAGTTGCAATTTTAAAAGTCTGATCTTATGGGCTACCTTAGAGCAGGGCTGCCAAAACATCCGCTGGTTTCAGAATTTAGAACTCTTAATTAAAATTTTCTTCGAGCAGCACTCGGCACTTCTCAGCCACGTCGATAGCCTTAACGCTGTTAATAACGTGTCAAAACTGACTTTAATGAAATGAGACTACACGATAACACGAGTCCTTGAATAAATTATTATAATTCATAATTCCTTGTTGTACACAAAAAAAGAAATAAATATACAACTTGATTGATTATAAAGTTGATGTACAAAGGCGAGCTTAACTCTAAGACAAGTTTTCTACCAGCAAACCTTAGAGTGATAGAGAGAGTTTACATAAGGAAGAAGAGAAGTAGTCCAGTGTACAATTTTAGAATAATATAAAATAAATAATAAATATATTAATATCAATTATACATAAATAAGCACAAAATATATATATCTATACATATAAAATGCTTTGTCCTGAATGACTGACTGACGGATCAACGCTCAGCCTAAACCACTGATCGTAGAGACCTGAAACTTAGAGGGTGTGTTCTTTCTATGACGTAGGCATCCGATAAGAAAGGATTTTTGGAAATTCCACCCCTAAGGGGGTAAAAAAGGGGTTGGAAGTTTGTATGAAAAATCTAATTCCTTCGGCCAAAATTTTTGATACTTGGTACAAATAGTAATCTAAGTAAATGATAAAGGTTGTCATTATTAGATTTTCGAAACTACCCCCAAATGATGATTAAGGGGTTTTGAAGTTTGTATGTAAGAATCTGATTTATTGGGTCAATAAACTTGAAAATTGACATAAATACAAACGTAAATAAACAATAAAGGGAACAACTCCTAAATATTATATAGGGGTAAGTATTTTTTTTTGAAAATTCTTATTTCTTGGGTTAATAAACATGAAACTTGACTTAAATACCAACTTCAATTAACAATGAAGGTTATTATTATTAGTCTTTTGAAGCAGCCTCCAAAAGACGATTTAGGGGGTATAAAAGTGTTTTTGATGAATCTTATTTCTTGGGTTAATAAATTTGAAAGTTGACATAAATACCAGCCTAAGGTTGTCATTATTAGCTTTTCGATTCTGTCCACAAAAAGCGATATAGGGGATGTCAAAGTATTTTTGGAGAGAATCATATTTGTTGGGATAAAAAACTTGAAGCTTGACATAAGTACCAACCTATGTAAACAGTAAAGGTTGTCATTATAAGTTTTTCGAAAAGCTTGGGGTTAAGCTAAGAATCTTACTGGACAGGTTTGCGTTTTTGACGTAGGGTTCTAGGGGAGCAATAAGCAGCAATTTTCTGAAATTCAACCTGAAAGACCTGGAAAGAGGGTGAAAAGGGGCAGAATTTGTTTGTATGAAAAATTTAAATCCTTGGGGATAAGGTAAATAATTGAAATTTACATAAAACGTTTTTAAAACTACTCCCCAGATAGGGTTAAGGAGTGTTAAAGTTTTTTGAGGAATCTTACTGCGGAATATTGCTAAGAACGAACTATGAAAAATTGAAAGAGAAGAAAAGAGGGAATTACATAATTGGGTTGTTCAAAACTCTAGCTTCAACGGGGCAAAATGGGGTTATTAAGTTTTTAGGGGACGATTTTACTTTGTCGCGGTAACCTAAAATTTGTTCTTAATTAAGTCAAATAAGGAATCGTCCCAAACCAATAAACCCTGTATATCTACCATATCCTAGATTTTATGGATTTAATAATGGCTTATTTTTAGTCGCCTTCACTAACTGCATATAAGAGTCATTTAAATATCACGCGAACGAAGTCGCGGGTGAAGTCAAATTCAAATTCAAAATTATTTATTAAGGACAACTGGATCCAAAGGTTAGTATACAAGTACTTAGAGAAACTAGTGTTAGTACTTAAATATAATTAAAATCTTATTCTAAACACATATTATGTTCAACAATGTACAAAAGTGCTAGTATACATATACTAATATTATGTCATTCCGAAAGAAAAAGATCCTTGATTTTCCTCTTGAAGACATTTAGAGATGGGCTGTCGCGTAGGGAATGTGGTAGAGAGTTCCAGGGACGCACTGCAGTAACAGAGAAGGAGCCATCATAGCGGCTGGAATTGTGACGTGGGGTACGAAGGAGAAGAGAAGTGGAAGTGCGACAGGGTTTACCCCTCGGGACAAAGTACTCAAAGCGTTCACGAAGATATTGAGGAGAATTAAGATTGTGTAGGATAGTATAGAGAAGAGATAGGATATGGGTATCTCGACGACGCCGAATCGGCAGCCACTTCAATTTAGTCCGAAACTCCGACACGTGATCGTATTTACGGAGGCCAAAAATAAAGCGGATGCACAAGTTCTGCAGTCGCTCGAGTTTATTTAGGAGTACCTCCGTTGCATCTAGAAAACAGACATCTGCATAGTCTATGAGCGGTAGAAGAAGAGATTGAGCAAGAGTGACCTTAGTGTGAAATGGTAAGAATTTTTGGAGACGTTTAAGAGACTGAAAAGAGTAGAAGACCCTCTTACTTACATCAGCAACATGAACCTCCCAAGAGAGGTTAGTATCCATATAGACGCCTAGGTTTTTCACGCTTTTCGAATAACATAATTATGGGCACTGAATCATAAACTACTGGTGGGAGGGCTTGGTGATTTAAAAGGTTGAGCATGTATCTACCACCAACAATGAACGCTTGAGATTTGGTTGGGTTTAGTAAGAGTCCAAAGGATTTAGCCCACCTGTTAATATTTTCAAGGTCACTATTGATGGCAGACACAGCCCCAACCAGATCAGATAAGTGTTTCTCGAGTTTTGCTTTTTAGATATTTTCGTGAACGCCTGCTACACTACCTCTTAGAATAGGACATTCGTTTTAAGGACTAAGCGTATTTCATACTGGTTCGACGCGATTCGATTTATATAATTCCGATAAGCGACTTTTACTAAGCCAAATTTAGAAATGCGATTCAATTCGACCGATTTAGTGATCAAGCGCGAGAATATTTTAAATGAAAAAATAATTGCACTTAAATTTTAATAATATCGTGCACGTATTTAAAAAATAAATACGTGTTCGATATTGCATATCGAGTATTGACACAATTCAAATTGCGTCGGGCCATCAGCGGCCTAATTGAATTGCGTAAGCGAGTTCGGCTGGGCAAAAGATATGATTCCATTATAGAGTATGATAATTTTTGGCAATACCGAACAGATTTAAAGATATTACAAAAAAAAAAACTCAATTATAGTCTCGTCGTAATATTTTTTATGTGAATGTTTTTTGTTTAACAGATGCAACAACAGGCCATCGGCCCCTGCGCCTCCTCGCGGGCCCTCTACGAGAGCGCGCTCAATCAGCAGGTACGTTACAGAATCCCACACTTTTACCCCAATCATTATCATTTCAGCCGAAAGACATCCACTGCTGAACATAGGCCTCCCCCACGTGTCGCCATAAAGACCGGTTATTGAATCCACCTGATTCATCGGTCCACTCCAGAACTTTTCGACCTGTCGACCATCCGTCCGGCGAGCAATGAGCCCTGCCCACCGCCAATGCCACTACTATATTCTCCACTCAACTCATTAACATTGACAGAGCTTGTTATTGATTGTGACGACATAATGAAGTGGTTTGGAGCATTGGCGGACTAATCCTGTCGGGGGCCCCGGGCAAAAAAGACAAAACGGAACCCCCGCCACGTTATGCCAAATCTTTGAGGGGCCGTAGAATGTCAGATGTAAGAGTGAGCGAACCGAGCTGGAAAATTGGCCATACAATTCGTTAATTTGTAACAGAAAGTTAATTTATTTGAATTACGTTGTTTCATCTAAGCATATTTCATTTCAGCCGAAAGACGGCCACTGCTGGACATAGGCCACCCCCAGGCGTCGACATATTGACCGGTCCCGTGCGTCGAAACTACCCCCAACATAATATGATTTAGCGGGTGTTAAAGTTTGCTAAGAATCTTATTGCCCAAGGATTCGTTTTTGATGTAGGGTTCTAGGGAAGCACTATGAAGGAATTTTCGGAGATTTAACCTTTCATTATCATCATCATTGCAGCCACAAAATAAAAAACTTTTTTACAAACTTTTTTGCACTATTGAGGGTTGAGTCCTCAATAGTGCAAAAAGGGGTTGTTAAGTTTTTAGGTTAGGATTTTACTTTGTGGCGGTAACCTAAAATGTTATTATTCTTTAAGTCAAATAACGAATCGTCCTAAACCAATAAACCGTTGATATCTACGATACCTATTATTTATTGATTTAACAAAAGCTTATTTTTAGTTGAATTCACTAACTGCACATAAGAAAGTCATCTGTTGGATAAAATACGAAATCACGCGAACGAAGTCGCGGGCGGAGTGCTAGTTGAACATATTTTGACTTTGTTGGATCAAAAAAGGTTGCCCAAGACGTGGTGATCCCAAAGTACTGATGGCCCTGGGCTTATAGACCTCTTCTAATAAGGTACCTACCAGCTTGGACCGTTCTGATAAGCACTGATAGATCGCCGCAGGTCTCTTGCTATATACACCCTAAAGATAGATAACCAAAAATACTTAAAATCCGACAGCGGTTTTTTTTGCCTATGTTACCCGGACCATAAAAACAAATCGATTGACACCTTATTCATCAAAATCGGATGAATAGTTTAGGCGCTATGGAGGAACATACGTAAATACAAACATACATACATACATAGTAGTCGGGTAAAAAGTAGCGTATGTGCTATCCCAGACGATAATCTACCTCTGTGCCGAATCTCATACACACCCGTTCAGCCCTTCTGGCGAGATTGAGTAACAAACATTCATGTTCCGTACCAAAATGGTAAAACAACGTAAATTAAAATTATTTTTACCAATTTAAAAAACTACGTTTTGTAAACAAGCTTTTTAGCTTACCGTGCATTGTCATCCAAAGTAATCCAAACTAAAGGTGTATGCAAAATTTCATCTCAATCGGTTGAGGATAAAAAAATAGATAGCTTTAAAATTAAGTTGCAATATTTGAGCCGATCACACTTACATACATACAAACATACAATGCATGTTAATAAAAAGCTTGTAAAAATCTAAAACCCGACTGCTTAAGAAGCGAACTAAAAAAAATTAAATAAGAAGAATCATGCTGTGCAGTCGGTGGATACATATTCGCTTCATAAGCATATTCGTTTCTTTCATCTCGCATGTGATTGGTCGATTGATGGCGGTCAAAACCCTTTGCCCTGTCGAATTCTCTTATGCAATTAGGCTGCTTTTTGCTAAAACCCAGGCGTGTCTTTTTCCGCTAAAAAGAGCCAATTTCGGTTTTTGTTCCGCCTGTTCCATTTAAAACATACCAAGTAAGGTTTTCCCCACGTGTATAATACTCACAACGGATCTTTGTGTCTCTGAAATTGGCTGCAAGACCCTGCGCAGTAGCTATTTTTGTGTCAATGTTGAAAATGAAGATAACATTGTGTAACTGCCTCTTTCACTCGCTTTCGTTTGTGGCATCATCCTATCTCTATGCAGTATACTCGATGACAAACTGTTTCTTGCGCAATTGTTCGCAGAGCCAACTTCAGAGACACAAAGATCCGATGTGACTACTATATTTCTAAACGCGTCGCGTGACTACAGACTTTGCGAACTATATTACCTTAATACCTATCATGGCGATACTTCGAAATTTTGACATCGACAATGTATTTTTAAATCTACACTAATGTTATAAAGAGTTTGTTTGTTTGTTTGAACGCGCTAATCTCAGGAACTACTAGTTGGAATTGAAAAAATATTTTTGTGTTGGATTTTCCATTTATCGAGGAAGGTTATAGGTTATATAACATCACGCTACGACCAATAGGAGCGGGGCATCAATGCGGGCAATCAATAGAAAAATGTTGCAAAAACTGGAAAAACTATTCCTTTTTGTGAGCTTCCGTTGCGTGCGCTGCGTAAACGGGATAAGTTACGCAACAATAATGTATGTAGGGTAGTTAGGGTAGATGGGTAGATACGTAGGTAGCCATTTGAAGGGAGCGAAGCCGCGTGGGACAGCTAGTCGCAACATATAATCTAAATCTTAATTATAATAGTTATCATTAACATTTATCGCATTGGGCGTAATTCTGTTATGATAGATATGATAAAGATGAAATAAATAAATAAATGATTGCTTACAATCCTTACTATAATATTGTTTTTCTTAATTTAACAAAAGCCCTCTTTTGCCACCAGAAATCGCAACACGCAAAGAGAACGGGACGTATTAGACTGTCCTACCTGTCACACCAGGTTTGGGAAGAGGATCTTCCAGTGCGACAGCGGCCACAGCTCCTGCAACGACTGCAAGAGCAGGGGCCGAACATGCGGCATCTGCAGGCAGACAATCACCAACCTGAGGAACTATGACCTTGAGAACCATGTTGCTCAGGTATAGTTCTTGCCAAACATCTTGGCCGCCCTGAGATTGGCTACAATGGCTGCGCAGGAGTAAATCTAATACAAAAACAGCACCGTTTCGTGCCTGGCGCATGCGGAAAGCCAACTTCAGGGCGGCCCAGAAGTTTGGCGAGAGCTATAACACTTACATACATAAACTCACGCCTTTTTTCCGTGGGGGTAGGTTGAAGCTAAATGAATTGGTTTCTAAACAAATCATACTCGTCATTCTGTTTTCTGACAATCGTTTGAAACTGGCTGACTGTTTTATTTTATAAATACTTTGGACCTCAGCATTTTTTTTTTTTACTGGCAACAGTTCGGGTTATCCACCAATCCAATTACACGTTATTAGGTGAATACCCGCTGGATGACGTTAAATGTTTATTTGAGGGCACGGCACGGCAGTGCCCCAACAAGTCGAGGAAACAAATACACAGCCGTACCGTTCTTTCTTCGAAGCTATTCAGGACATTTTCGACGCCCCCTGTAACTTCGTTGTGGATAAAGTTAGAAGCCTGAATTCTGTGTGTGCAGGCACTAAGAGAGAACATAATATAACTAGGCATAATCCCGTATAACATTCAATTTGAACATGTTGTCAAAAGATGCATACTTTTGTTGAGAGAAATTCCTTATATAACAGGCGCGTCATTTAAAAAAGTCTCAACGTTTTGATGAGAAAATACTTTTGATTTCTTTGGTTTGTATCCTTCGGACAGTCTCTTCAGATAAGCTAGCAATTTTGAGTAGTTATCAATTTTAATATTTTTATTGGTATTTAGTATATACTCCAAAGGGTAGAAGGTTGCTTAGTTTTGGTCAATTCATGAAAATAGGCCAAAAACACATTTTCCGAAAACGTTTTCGCTCCTTTTCTGTTTTTCCATAGAATTAAATTGTCATAGGCCTTTAAGGTTACACTTGTCAATCATTCTTCCATACAAACGTAGTCTGGCGCTTACTCCACTGTTTGACGAAGTACGTTCAAAATTAAAAAAAAAATATCAATTTGTCACATCATTATCTAGCCCTGTATGGAAACAAAAAAGTAAAAAATAATATCTATTTGAAAGTTATGAGCATCGAAAGTTCCATATTTCAACACTAATTTTAACGCATCTTTAGGTGGAATTAAATACCATAAGAAGAATGAAAATTGCAAAACACCCACCATACAGGGATAGATTAGTAGTTCAGCAGCGCAAATAATTTTATTTTGAAAATATACATTTAGGCGTTTTTTCATAATATAGACTCCCAAAGGTATGTTTATAAAATTTCGCGCGCTCGTTTTCGTCCTAAATCATCATCCATTTCACTATAAACTTGCAAAAGATCTCACTACTAAAAGTAGTTTTGACTAAGATCATCAGTCAAAATCACTTTTAACCACATATTGTCAGTTAAAATCACAGTGAACTGCAGATTTTCAGACAAAACTACTTTAGAAAAACGTGTTCAATCAAAAATTACTTTTGCCTGGTTTTTCAGATAAAAGTGCTTTTGACCGATTAAAACTTTTGACTGTAACATATATTCTATAAATTGTTGTTATAAAATTTTCTTTCAAGATTCATCTGTTGTAATTAGGAAAACAATAGACCGGCGTCGAAGTCTGATACCGCCACAGATGAGGTCATTCTTAAAGTTTGCTTCTGAAATAATTTACTGTTAGGTCTATAATTTGTTTGGGTATTTGATTATAGTTTTCTTATGATTGTTTTCTTAGAAATCTTTCACTTTTTAATTCATTCTTTTAAAAAGCTAATCTAATTTGCCTTTTTTGTTAGTATGTGTGGACAAATCTTGCAACTGAATTTTAAAAGGTTAGTTGACAATGCACAATTAGTTGATAGACATCTCAGAATAGAGAACATCATTCTAAATCCAATATGGCAGTTTCCCCAAGATGGCGGATCAATTATTTTTTATGCAACCCCACGATAGGAGTGTCAAATGAAAGGGTTTGCTGAGTAGAATACGAAAAAAGCTTGTTTTAAGAAATCTTTTCATTTTATTCATTTATTTATTCATCCTTTTTTTAAATTTCAGACAAAAGCGCTATGCCCTCATAAAAGTGAGGGCTGTAAGCTGTACATCAAGATAGCTGACATGGATAATCATGTTGAAGAGTGTCCTTTCAAGGAGCAAGACTGTCCCCTAACTGCTGTATTCGGTAACTGTCGTTGGAAAGGTAAAAACAATATTTTTTCCAAAGGCAGCTCTTGCCAGCAAATGTTTAGTTATTAAGTAAAATACGGTACTCAGCCGAATCCGGTTAGACTGGAAGCCGACCACATAATATTTGAAAAAAAAGGCAAGAGAAATCAATCTGCGTAAGGATTCTTTCAATTTAGACGTTTAGTGAAAAATCAACCGGACTGGCGCAGTACGACAAACGCACCGCTGCGGTGCCGCAGCCTTCCTGCACGACGCTGCTGTATTGATTTTTCTTGCCAGTTGCTCCGCTCGCATGAATGTCGGCAATTGTCCCAAAGGAACGCACTTCTGCTGGGATAAAAGTATCCTTGGTCCTTCTCCGATGTCCATTTTATACCTACCAAAATTTGTTTAGGTGTAAAAACTAAATAAATAAAGAGTTACTTTCGCATTAATTATATTTTTAAGTATGGTTTATTTTATTATATTATATGATGAATGCAAGGGTAGGCAGTAGGAGTAGACAATGACCGCATTATTGCTACATTTTCCCAATACCTTTTCAGGTAAACTGAGTGAAATATCGAAACATTTCGACTACATGCATCCCAATAGCTACCAAACCAACGTGGACTCTGAGATGCAGCTCACGAACGTTCGCAATAACAGTCATCAAGTCCACCTTACCGTTCTAGGGGTCTACAACTTCCTCCTTCACGTTAAAGTGTCAGAAACTGACGGCAAAGTGTACATGGCCGTTCAACTGATCGGCACAAAATTCGGCGCTCAGAAATGGCTCTATGAAATACACGTGTTCAATAAGAGCGAAAATCGCAGAAAATACGTGTACACAGATAACTGCTGCTCGTCCAGCGACAAGATAGAAGATGTTTTTAAAGCAGGAGAATGCGCAGTGTTGCCAGTGTGGCACGCTAACACTTTTGTATGTAACGGAACTTTGACGTACAAGTTTTTTATTAAGAAGGCCAATGAAGAAAAGAGGGTGTTTGGTAAAAATCAACGCGGGAGAGGGAGAGGTAGGAATCATTAAGGAAAATTAATTTGGCTGCATAACGACTGAGTTGATGCAAATGAAGAGAGAGTGGTTGAGAATATTTTTTTGGGTACTTAAAATGTCGTAAATAATGTGTGAAGGGCATGCCCTTCATACATGATTTACGACATTTTCAAATTATAAAAGTTCAATTTGTAAATAATTAAAAATTAAAAATTTGAATTGTTGTCTAATTTTAGGGCAATCTGCCGATTGCTATTCATATTGTTTTGTAACTGATGCCAAGTATAATCGCTAACTCTTCTTAAAAAAATTGACAATCAACAATTTATTGCGGCATTGGCTACCGTGGGTGACTGTGTGTAAGGTTTCCATCTAAAAACAATCAAAATTCCTGAAAAAAAACGGGCCATTTGTAAAAAATGTGCCACTTTTTAAATATTATTTCAAAAATTATTTAACTTTAAGTAACAATCAACATTTTCAGACAGATGGTAGCTTAACTTGGGTGTGCTGCATTATTAAGTATTGCCACTCTTGAAGATAATTTTAATGTGGCCATAACAATGATACGAGTAGTAATGCACAATTTATGGTTAAAAGTGATTTTGACTGACGATCTTAGTCAAAAGTACTTTTCTCCACAAGAACATCAGTCAAAATCACTTTTAACCAGTTACAAAAAGTTTTTTGTTGTGAATTCATTTATTGGGAAGGTTAAGGTTTAGATAATTAATGGAAATATGAGCAGAATCAGTTTTACTATGCCGTAGATCGCCGTAAAAAAAAAATTACGAGTTCTGTGTTTGTAACAATTTTTTTTATACCACAGACTTCAATTATGTTATAGCTTTTTAGTCTACTGTACTGAAGGCGTTTTATTTTCTGCTAATTTTGCGTCAACTACTTCCATTGCAAATTTTCCAATTTGTGCTTTAATCATAACATTGAAATGACTATCTTTCATAATCTTCTATCGCTACATTTTTTCCTAAAAACGTTCATTCTTTTCGTTCTAACTAATTTTTTATAAAATTATCTTTCGATTATCCAATTATAATTTAGTTTTAAAATCTTAGCGTTTCTTCGTAATTTATGTCGACCACCTTAACTTTTTAACCGACTTACCAAGAAAAAAACATACAAGAAGTCGAACATGTTCTATGTTCGGTAGAACATGTTCGACTTCTTGTATGTTTTTTTTTGTATGTTCACCGATACCTCCGTCAATTGTGGACCGATTTTGGAAATTCTTTTTTTATATGAAAGAAAATGTTTCGAAATTGATCCCATTTTCATTTGGTGAAGATCTGACAAAGAACTTCGAAGATATACGACAGAACTCTTCAATAAATAACGGCAAACCTATCGGGGATTACTGCAATCGCATGTCTGTTTATTGATTATACCATTTCATAACATAGCATCACGCCAGTACGCTCTTAAGGGTTACGCAGATCTCTCATTTCACCGGTTATGTTCAAGTTGCATGATACTGGGGTTATACTGGGGTCTTCCAAAAATAAAGTTTTTTTTCACTTTGTAGTTTTCTTATTTGGAAGTCGGTATTATTTTTTTGTAAAAAAGTTTTTATTTTAAGAGTTTTGACTGATAGAACTAGGCAAAACTACTTTTAAGGAAATTAGTCAGTTTAAACTTCTTTCAACCAGCTCCATTGGGCAAAACTAGATTTGAGTACAATATCAATTAAAAGTACGTTTGACTGATTTTAATATTTATAAGTAGTTTTGACTTTTGAACAACAGATATGCTTTACGGAAATTACCTTTTCACTGTCATTTTTTTATTTGAATTAGGAAAAATGTATACAGACTAAAATTTTAAAAATATTGTTAAATAATGGTACATAGAAGTTACGTAATATAATCTTATATCTTTGAGGCTCATAAGCCTAGCCTGGCATCGTCGATTCGACAATATACTTATATCACGAATTATGCGAGATTTACCTAAAAATGTGAAACAATGACTGTACAGTGATAGGGTCCAGAATTCCATTTACATGGAAAAAATTGGTATGATTGATCTGCAAAAGCTTGAAGCTGTGTTACAGTACAGCTAGCAGTTTAAAGACTTGTATCATGGACTTGCTCGTTTATCTCAGATGTAGGAACCTGACCGTGAATGCCACTGGTTATTTTATCCAGAAACTAGTAGTTCCATTTATACTTATAAGTATGTTGGAGCCCTCTGGTAGGTCAGGATCGTAGCAGAAGGTGTTCTGGAGTGTCTGCCTACTACTACTGCCTACACATGGGAAAAGGCGTGGGTTGAAGTTCGTTCAATTGAAATTGGCAGTCATATTAAGATTAGATATTTTATTAGGTTACTTCTAGGCAAGCGTGCTTCACCGTCGACCACATCATCGATTACCATCAGGTGAGATAGTGGTCAAGCGCGAGCCTATTTACAATAAAAAAAAAATATTGCTGATAGATAAACTTTGATTTATGATAGAACAACCAGGCAGAAAATTTTCAATTATTACGGCCCACGTCATATTTTACCCAAAAGAACACAAATGTCTTTTTACCTGACTGCGAGGAAAGGGTTATGTTTTTGTATTCATAATTCGATTGTATACTTGCAGTAGTTTCCAGTTTTGAACTATGGAAACACTGTCAAGTGTTGTCAGTTAGGGTTTACCACTGGCAAGTCTTTGGTAGAATTCAATCATAATTATAATACGAAATGATTGCCATAGACAAAAAATATTATTAAATATAGTTTTTTTTTATCAATATTTTAGAGAAGTTATAATCTATAATCAACTTATATAGATTTGTAATAAGTGAATTATAAGGAGTGAATAACAATGATCTCGTGGCTGTCTAATAACTGCCGCACGGGTCGCACTTCAAGGTTAAGCAACGCTTGCCGAGGTCGGTTCGTGGATCATCTATAACATACCGAAACTGCACCTTGCCTCGGTAGGCACGTTAAGCCGTTGGTCTCGGCTGTCATTTGAAGATCGTCACGGTAGTCAGATGCCCGAAAGTCTGACACCAGTCTTGCCAAGGATTACCTACCGTGTCACCCAGTTACTGGGTCGTGGAGGTCATTTAGGAGTCGGTGCTACACTTGTAAAAATACTTGTACTCCAGTTAGACCGGCTCCTAACCTAGTTGGTAAAACTCTAGCTAGGCAGATATGATTTTAATAAGTTTAATCATCTATTCGCGGACAATTCGGAGGGATAGATGTCATGTGGAGCATTAATATACGTCATAGATTCCAGTCGAGCACTTCGTCTTTGTCGTTAGTAAATACTAAGGTTAAGCATTCGTATTGATGTGCTTACACCCGATTTCTGGACAAAAAATATGGACCCTTCACAAATTAAAAGCAAGTCAAATTATGCACATGGTTGTTGACAATGCATTCAACCAATTGCATCATGAACATATTCAACCATCACTATTTTGCAATACTTTTTGGCCCAGAACGGCTTCTGAACACTAAGGCTCGGCAGCCTTAGTGTATTTTTAGTATGTAGAATATAGGAATACCCAGTTACCCAAGGTCCTCTGACCCTACTCCCAAACTAAGGGTATATTATCTTTTAAAAATGATTGTGTCAATTATTCTGTGTATAATCAAATAGGTATTAATTATTATACACTCTATAATTAATGCATTAATGTTTTAATTGTACGTCTCGTTTGATTTAGTTTACTAATCTATTCATCATTTATACTATTCAACATATTAATATTCTATTCTTTATTTTGCTGTAAGATAAGACATTGTATTTTCTCATTTAATAAAGCTTATCATTAATAGAAAGATATTTTTATTGGTTCATGCCATACTCATTTTCTGAAACAGCAACCAATGTACCCATTTATCTACTTAAATAATTCGAGGTAGTTTCAATACATCGCCACAACCTAAAGGTGAGTTTAGAATAGAGAACACACACTTCGAACATGAGCTTGATGTTTTGTTACAACCTGTTTTTTAAAACCAACGCTGTCACAATGTTGTAATTGTCGAGCAAAGGCACTAGCGCGGGTGCCGTGGAGTGAGGTCAGTAATGAACGCAAGGTACAAAGAAATGTTACAGGTAAATGATCACTCGCCATGAGCATTACGTCGAAGTCGATCACAGCGTAGAACTTTCGAAAGAACGTTACATTACATGGAAATGCTTTGGGTAACTGAGCATTTGTCTGTATTGTACCATTTGTATTAAAAAGGACTAAAAATGTATGAGATGCAATGGAATTTTACTTTTGTCATGTGAAAAAGTCTGTTGGACCAAAATTTGGCGGCAAACATGTGTTGGTGGTATTACGTCTTAAGAATAATTCAAGGTAACTAGGTATACTTACCTACTTATATAGTACCTTTTTTTGTTTACGGTGGTAGGGTACCATCAAAAGCCGCTGGCCTTTGGGCAAAAGAACAGAACAAGGGAGTGTGGGATTTTTACCTCATTCAAACCACCCCGGTGATCACCATCAGATGACTCCGGGACCTCTTAAAATACCACCCTGAAAACTCCTCTGTGCAACGCCTGTTAGGGCAAATCCCTGGGGAGGCTGAAAATGTGCCTCCCCTGAGCCTCGCTGTGCACTGCAGCACGTGATCACTGTGCCATCGTCTTTGCTGGAGTCATTTGGTGGGCGGATTGTCTCCAATTTGAGCACCCGCGATGCCTTCTTCTCCGAGTGGCATCGGCCCAAGACATGTTGGCGCTGACGTCACTGTTTTCACTACAATTTAGTAGTGTCGGGTTACAAAATGTGTTTTGGCTTTACTGTATCTTAGTAAATGAAACGGAATATAGTACTCGTAGTTTCATGTAAGTATTAGGTAAGCCGCATATATATATTTTTTTATATATATAAGTAATGGTTTTGCTCTTGACTCTAGTCTAGGTCAGAGGTGACAGAGACAAAGTCGACGACGAAGTGTAAACGTAGTGTTACATACTCTTTGATGAAGTGAGCTTACCCAGAAGAAGCCTATTAACTTTAACTTTGAAGAGATTCGGGTTGTATGCGTTCGGAAACACAGACGCAGGCAGTGAGTTCCACTCTTTTGCTGTGCCCATTATGAAGGATGTTTGGAAGCGCATGGTGCGAATTGGTGGAATGGCAACAAGGTAAGGATGGTAACTTGCAGTGCGTCTAGATGTCCGATGGTAGAAGGGGGCTGGTGAGATGAGGTCGTAAAGTTCTTCAGCACACTCACCAAAGTACAGTCTGTAGAAGACTGACAAGAAATTGACGTCGCCAATTAGTATCTTGACTCTGCGTTCCACCGAGTCAAGCACGGCAAGCTGATATGTAGCTGAGCCATCCCAGAGGATATGGATAAAATAATAGTAGAAATAATTTTAAATCAGAGCATCAAATAGGATTCTTTCACCCTTATGTGCCCCCGATACAGTCATAGGACCGCAGCCTTAATGCGTAAGTGAATACGGCAACGCAAAGGGTTTGACCGCTATCAATCGACCAGTCACACAGGCGGAAATTATTAGTCGATTGATAGCGGTCAAAGCCTTCGCCTTGTCGAATTCACTTGCGCAGTTCGGCTGCCGGTTTGATTAAAATTCGTAAATTTGGGTTTGTTTATATAATCAAATGATTTTGATCAACAGCCAATTTGAAAGGTTTTCAAGTCGAGCATTCTGGGTTTGAAGCTTGTTTGATGTTTTTTTTTTATTTTGTTGTGATGTTGACGCGTCGTTTGATCGTCTTCCGACGTGTCTGAACAGTTAGTCCATGGTTTGAACAAACACGGCTCAGTTTGCACTGGATCTTGTAATGTGCGGCTTAATTCGTAACATTCTTTAGATCACATTATTTTTTTCTTTTCCCGACCCGACTGCCAAAGGAGTGTAATGTGTTTATCAGCCTTTGTATGTATGTTTGTTCCTATGTGGCGTTCTAGAGACCAAACACGTTGGCCGATTTTGATGATTCTTACGTCAATCAATTCGTCTTAGCCTTGCGAGTGTCACTGTCTACAATATGTAGCGTGGGCCCAATATTTTTTTATCTTCCATACCCATCGTTGTGTGTTATCAAAATAAAGGGTTTGAAGAGTTGGCTTCAAAAATATATAACACTATTAGGTTTAAATGTATATCATTCGGGAAAAAAGTTAACTAATAAAAAGTACTTAATAAATAAAAAAAGTAATTTAAAAAATCAAGAAACCCGACTGCTTAAGAATGAACTAAAAGACGTAAACAAGAAGAAAATCTATGTTCAAATTTTCTATACAGAATTTGTATTTGAGACGTTTAAAACACCGTCAACATTTTTATAAATAAGATTCTTGGTTCAAAACTTTAAATAGTAGAGTAAAATGAGACACTTCTAATAATCATACTAATATTATAAATGTGAATGTAAGTTTGTTTGTTACGCTTTCACGCAAAAACTACAGAACCAATCATCATGAAACTTTGTACATATATTTTTGGAGGTATTAGAAGTAGCATAGGATACATATTATAAAAAAAAAATGTGGCTTCACTGCGAGCGAGCTAGTTAAAAATATTTTGGTTATTTAAGTCGATTTTATGTTTTGTTATTTTTTTTAATGAATTAAATATTTATGCTGCTACACTCAGCTGGGCTAGGCAATGCAAGCACTTAAAAAAGAGATTTCGCCTACAAAATATTGGAATGTTTTGTTTAGTCCAAAGGCAGAAGGACTAAACAGACAATAGGGTAAAAACTTATATCTAACAAAAAAAAACAAGAAACAATATTTGCATCAGTACAATTTTATTTCTAATTGAAATGAATAATATTAGATACTTTCCTTCTTCATCTTTTGCGTTTATATATAGAGATAGCCTATTGTACAAGCTTCACACAGTGTAGATACAACTTTACAACTAAGTATACATAGTTGTCACCGGGCAAACGCCGTAAGTTTATAATAAATCGCGTTAGATTGTAAACTCTCCCTCTTATATCCGAATCTTATCGAAACTCGGTATAACTATCGAATTTGGACATTTTCCAATTTCTTTTTTAATTTGCCGGTGTCAGTAACCGCACTGCAAGTGTCTGCACACACGTTTGTTTCACTTGACATTGCATTTTTTTATATTAAAGCCTGTTTAAATGATCTACATTCATAAAACCACGCCTTTTTTCCCATGTGGGTAGGCAGAAATTACTGAACGCCACCTGCTACGAACATGATGAACAATCTACCAATCACATAGACGGAAATCCACACCGCGTCTTTCATCTCGCATGTGATTGGTCGATTGTTAATATTCTACCACAGACATAGATCTAACTAGATGACGCGATTGTATGTACTTCGCGTGCCAAAAAACGCACTAAAGTTACGACAAATGATCGTAATCTGAGCTTTTAATTTAGCATTATCGACACCGGAAATCCACCGAAATCTAGAAAAACACCGTTTTATACCATACTGAGCTGTAAAGAATGTATAGAAAAAGTTGGTTGAGGCATTGGAAATGTTTTCTTTAATTGGTAAGTAAATTTGTTTTTAAATTGTTCGTGAAAAAGTGGCACGCTTGGTTTTCATACAGATGGAGGGACTTACGTTATCTAGTTTAGATTTATGTCTGTGGCTGATATTCTTTGCATTGACGAATTCATTACGCAATAAGGCTGCTGTTCACAATACGTCGAGAGTTTATAATATCGCAACAGTTTACAAACTTACGGTGTTTGCAATAACGCGGTGGCAGTTACAAGAAATAAATACTTAAAACGAAAATTCGTCTGAACACATTCGAGTTCGTATTATTAAAGATTTTTTAACATTAAAAAAGGTCACTTTTTGAAATAAAACTTGGACGGCATGAAATGGGATTTTTTTGGGATTTACAAGTCTAAAATCCTTTAAAGCTGAACGTTTAATTACCAATATTTTTTAATATTTTTGCCGCCATTTTCAAATACCTAATACGAGTAAAGGTCAGTTTACAACCAAAGATGTTTTAGATAAAATACTTACAGCTTAGGCTCACCACCTTGGGTTATGTTAGTAACTCCGAATTAGTAGCTAAAGCCGTGTTATTTATCAGTGCCATATTAATTTAACCTCGTGATAGCAACTAACTCTGAGTTAAAGTTTTTCAAGTGGGCCCTTAGAGTCTTTTTTTTAAGACTACTACGGTCTTTCCTAGTCTTTTTTTTTGCTTAAGTAAACTTTTAATTTTATTCTGACTCTAGAATAATATACCTACTGGGTGAGAAGATTTTGAAATCTAGATTTTTCTACCTCTGTATATTACACACATTAATACGCATATTTTAGAACTCACAATATAATCGCGTTCCCAGAACTTTGGATAAGAAATAGTCTGGTCGACTTCTTCTTAAAGCCATGCATATATAATAATCACAGCGGATCTTTTGTGTCTCTGAAATTGGCTCTGCCAAGAAACAGTTTGTCATCGAGTATACTGCATACAGTAAGCGAGATAGCACGATGCGACAAACGTTAGCGAGTGAAAGAGGCAGTTATACAATGCTATCTTTATCTTCAACATTGACACAAAAATAGCTACTGCGCAGGGTCTTGCAGACAGTTCAGATACCCAAAGATCCGTTGCGAGTAATATGCTGATTTGTATATTTCAATGTACTTTGAACAATCAAGAGGTAAAAGTGCAGTCGTACGCTACCAAAACTTAAGCCTGTCATTTTTTGGAAAAAGGAATATGGTCTACCACTGGTTTATTATACGGGTGGGCAAAAAATCGTGTATCAAACGAAACGGGCGATAGGTGCGGTTATTTGCAATAAGTCATAATTTACCAAAAAAAAACATATTGTTTTACTGCAAATAACCCCAACGACTAAATCAGTTTTTGACTTTGAAAGTTTTGTACATATTAAAATTATAATCACATATTTCATGAGTGTGTGACTGCACTTTTAACCCTCAACTGTATTTTTTGTTATATTTTAGAAACTATTGATAGGTATTTAAAACCATTAGGAAAGATAATGAAAATTATTTGTTTTTATCCAGTTTCATTTCCCTGTATTATCATTTCACTCCAATTTATTTATTAATTAATAGCCGAAAAAGGAATTTCTTTTTATTAGAGCTTATTTAATTTCTTGCGTTTCCGTCTTTAAAATGAAAATGGAACCGTTTAAGGTAACCTTTGTTAGGTATGGTTTTTGATTGTCCACATCAGAGGTTTTTATGAAACCAAAACGCATGTAACTCCCTTGACAATCTCAATATAAGAAAGATATTTTTTTCAAATTTTAAACTTCAGAAGCTTGCAAAAGGACTAATACAATTTAAGATCGAAAGCACCACTTAGAAACTATTATGAAAACGTCAAAATCACAAAATATTGAAGTGTTTTACACAAAAATAAAGTGAACATATTAAGTTAAGTGCTATATGCAAAATTTTTAATTCAAACTCCTTCGATTGTAACTCAAACATCACATTTTTTCATAAAATTCGTGCGACAACACTCAAATAAATAAGAATAGCCCTTGGCTCTTTGATATAATGTCGATTTTGCATAACATAACTTAAAAATGCAGAATACTAACATTGTGGTACCTTAAAAGTGTTGCCGATTTTAAGTCCAATTAACAAAGTAAAATTTATTCTAAAACTTATAATTAAACATAACTAACAAATAAAATAATCTAAATACTTAATGTAAAAAATCTATTAAAATAATTTAAATTTGGAATGTCATTGCTGAGATAATTCGTTGACATCGAGATCAATTTCAAAAAAATGCATTAAACAATAATAATAATTTACAAAATTACATTCATTATTTACTTCTTGCCCTGTTTACCGTACTTTCACAAAACCACTCCGAACTCCTTGCCAAAATGGTGGCTAGCATTTCATGAAGAAAAAAAAACAGCCAGTTGATTCCATCGACTATACTTGATTTTATAATTTGAGATAATTTCAATCCATCGCCATCAACTCAAGTATCGACTTTAGTAGCGCGTACTTTATGTTGATTTTTAAGTGACCCTGAAAACGTGATCCTTGTTTTAACGGGCTTGGGTTGCATTGGAACTTTAACTCTGTTACGTATAACATAAGAGTTGTTGTTCCAAAATTTGATAATTGTCTCGAATTCTAAATTCAAATAATAAGTATTTAGCCTCTAGACATCATATTATAAAGCAATAATTTTCTCTAAACATATCTATCTAAAGTTGCTTAGTTCAAATTTTCTATAGAGCATTTGAATTAAGAAACTGCTAATCATTTTTATAAACAAAATTAAATAAAAATCTTTTTAGTACGGCTCTAGATTTCTAGAGGCTAAACAGTCGATGATTACACAAAAGCAACATTTTACCAAGTTTATAAGGTTTCAAATTAATTGATAATTAATTTACCAAATCTAAAAAAAAGGTGCAACATGCGAGTGCGACCTCTTTGCAACATCTAAACGAAACTCACCCTTACTATAATTTAAGTTCAGTTCACATTAATGTTGATAACGTTAATAAGTAGGTGTAAAAATCACAATCAATAAGATCACAAATACTTCCTAATCAAGTGTGATGGATCAAAATAAGTCTTGAAGTGGCATGAGTGTACAAACTTTTGTTGCGCACACTCGTGTCATTGTGAACCTTATCCGGCACGCGAGATTGAGGTCAAGAGCCAAATCAAAACGAATGTGCCTTGTTTCCCAAAGTATTATGTGAGTTATCCATGCCACGGGGTCTCTGTGCTAACAAAGAAAATTTGGTTCAAATAAATGTCACTAGATGGCGCGATATGCATCGAATTGTTATTGAATTGTGTGTAAAATTATCATTTTCTAGAATTGATCATAAAAATTGTTTTTTCTTTTATAATCAACTCTCAACACAACATTATGAAATATTTAGCCTTTAATTCACAATTCAAAGATTATTTGAATGGATCATTTAAAATTGATTCCAATAGATCGCGCGAACGAATGAAACTGTAAAAACGTGAAAAAATATATTATAAAACAAATCGTCACTGTATTTAAATAAAAAATAGTCACAGACCGAGAAAACCCCTGTTACTTGCAAGTCGTTGCTTACATCTATTGCCGTGGAAGGGAAACGAACGTGATCGTAGTTCTTATAAAAATAATCATCTTAATCAGACGAAAAACGCTAGTTACGTCGGCACGGTTTCTTTGTATGGGATAAGGCATCTGTATGCTAGTATTATATTATCTGTGTCCATGCGGACTATCAATTAGTACTCCATTTGCTTACAATTCTATAAAGAGATTCGAAGTGGTTGAATGTCACAGCCACACTACATTTACTTTGTACTTTAAGATCCCACACAAAAGATGCTTTTTAGCCATCTTGATTGTGCTTTACCACTGATACAGGTCGATTCAAACTTAAAGTCGGCTGTGAAATTCGCTTTCCGCACCCTCGCTGTCACATGAATTAGCTACAGAGACTCGTATTCCGAGCCGCCATTAAGTTGACCTACACCTTACCTTGATTTGTTCCATCACACTTTCCTCTCGTTACCAACCTACCATTTACTTCCTAACCTTTCATTTAAAGATATTTCACACTCAATACCTACTTACAATTTAAAAACCATTTCCTTGTGTCAAACAGTGTCTTATAATTTGAAAATTTAAATCACAAAAACGATGCACGGTGCTGATTTGAGTAAAAAGTAAATCTTTAGTTGTTGATGCCTCCATTGTAAGCGTAGTCAGCTTTGTTGTGCATCACCAGATGGTTATCAACGAAGTAAAAACTGTCTGAACAGGTCTCAAAAGGTGCGGCAATCATTTCATCCACTGAAACATAGAAGATACTAATTAGAATATTTATTAAATAACTGTATAAAACAAATTGATGACACGATGTCGTAGGTTTGTATAGTGGCTGGTTGGAACTCCTTTGACTGTGTATTAACACTGCAGTTTGCACGGTACCAGTGTGGAGCCTCTTCATAGGATATATGTCACCTCCTTATCATACCCTGCATGCACAACCACCTGCACCTTCCACAACTTGAGCGATGCCAATGACTGAGCTATCCAAGATGCCACTTTCTGGTTGGACAAAATTTGAGCTGAATTGACATGAAGAGTAGAAGTGTTTATACGTCCTAGTCCTATTAATGCTGTAATGTGAGTTTCCTGCTGGTACTTCTCCATAAGTAGTAGTAGTGGAAGTGGGGACTCTATTATCTCGCATATCTCTCTATTATCTCGTATCTATTATATCACATTTAGACTTCCATTTGGTTTTATGTTCTGGCTAACATACTGCCGTGGTATAACTAAAATGCTGCTATCCAACATCTGGTTGATTTTTTACTTTTGATGATATATATAGAAAAAAATATCTACCGATCTGTTTCAATACCTTGAACTAAACAATACAGGGTATTGAAAATTCACACAGATTGATAGATATTTTTTTTTCCAATACCATTCGGCTACCTCCGCAGTCTGGTAAGGAAACGCACCAAAGAGCACTGACATGACACCACTATACTCAATACTGTGGATTTCTGCATGTTAAGAGGCCACTACTAATACATATTAAACAAATATGTATACTCTATTTCAAATAACTTAAAACATTTTTACAGCCTTTTTCACCGGTTACCAAAACCATTTGTTTACTACAGCTACCATTTGCCATATCACCAATACAATACAAGTCAAAATTGGTTGTGAAAAGGAACTATTTTAATGTCTTAATGGTATTCCTAATGGAGTATTGGTTTATTTATTTTCAATTTGTTGCCTAAGGGTGTTATTGGTTTTTAAACTTCAAGACAACAAAATAAAATAATCTTACCTAGATCTGGGGGCAGTGTCGGGAACTCATATATGTGTTCACAAGTGTTTCTTGAGAACGGTATACAGAAACCAAACTCAAAGTCAAAGGTCTTGAGTAACGTGTCTCTGAAGAAGTGCTTCTCTATCATTCTGAAGTGGTTGACGGGACGAGCTCCTACCGTGAACTCTACACTGTAACATTAGAAGAATCATGATGTTTATTCCGTAGCTTAGAATACAGATGTTATGACAGTTAAAAATACATGGATAAGGTTATGTTGCTTGTTTGTTCTGTGTGACTCATAAATCAATATTTTTTCTTTCTTTGCGTTAATTACCAATTTACCATATGTACGGTTAGCAACCGCACATTGTACTTTGGCCTAGTTTGAATACTGCAAAATTTGTTAATTTATAAAATGTAGTATCGGCACTTACGCAAGAACGTCAGTCTTCGGTTTGCATCGAGCTCGCGCAACATTCAACATTTTTATAACATTTTTCTATTATTTTATTTATTACCTTATTTTAGTGCAATTTAGTATTAAATACCCTTTTTAACATTAATATTTATTTTATTAAACATTCAACATTAAGTGTAAAGGCTCCTGCCCTTACACCATATTTAACATTTATAAAAACTAAATATCACATCACACTAATATGATAAAGGCGAAAGTTTGTGAGTGTGTTTGTTAATTCTTCAAGCTCAAACAACTGGACGAAGCTGGATGCAATTTGGCACAGAAATAAATTACAGTCGGGAAAAGCACAGAGGACTTTTATCCTGGAAATATGTTCCCTCAGGATAATTTTCGACTTTCATGCAGTCGAAGCCGCTGGCAGAAGCTAGTAACATTAAACATGCACGCTTGGGATATATTAAAGACCTCAGATAGTTTTGCCTGTCCTACTGTCCAGTTCTATGCTTACTTTTGTATGTTTTGTTGTCTAATCATTTGTGATTTAAATACTGAACATACTGGATTTTCGAGTCCACAGCTCATCAAACATATGACTGCGCTACCACAAACCTAAATTACTTTAGCTCTCTTAGTTGCACCTGTATAAATAAATATTAAACAAACATACGTGGCTCCAACAGTCTTTAGTTTCAAAAATTGAGGTGTGAACTGGTAGCGGACGAATCTCCCGGCGTTAGGGTCTAGAGGCTCCTCGGGGGCATCCTCAGTGCCCTCACTATCCACTCCGAAGTCCGTCGGAGGCTTAGCGATCTCGAAGAGCACCGTTCCACTTTCCAAATCACGTATCTTGAATCTCGTGAAATCTATATCGTATACGTTTGCCTCAGGACTGCACATGTAGGTATCCGTAATCCGATCCAGTCTCAGAACATCCTCGGGAGTTATTCCACTGACTATTACGTCGTCTTTACTGGTATCGAGCATCGATATTGATTCGCACTTTTTCCCGACTAAACTCATTTTTGTTTGATTTAAGAATTAATCAATCGCTGTAAGTAATCTCAAAAATATAGGCACAATAGATAGAAATTTAATGGCATGAACTGCGTCACAGCATTTTTAGTACATTTTGATAATTATTTCGTATTTGATTTCTGAATGAAAAATTCATTCAATGTTTGTCTTTCACATCAAACTGAAACTATGACGGTGGCGATCGGATACACTTTATCTAACTAACTAGGCCATGAAACTGTTGTACAATTTGGTAGTTAAAAATAAAATCATGCCACTATTTTGTGAATAGAAATCTATGCATGCACAAAGAATGAAGATTTCCTTTGAGGAACAGTTTTTTAGTCTTTTAATTAACGTGAGTTGCAATGATTAACAAGTAACGAATTTAGGTAATGTATCCAAACATGATATTAATGTCATTTTGTCGAAACAATGTTTTACAGTATTTTAAGCAAGAAATAGACGAATTAATAATAATTAGCGTATGTAATCTGCCCAGTTTTTACATTTTTATAATAAAAAATATTAAATTTTTCGTTTGCTTGCGTGGAAATAATGCTTAAAAAGAAACGAGTGTAGTTCCGGTTGAATCACGCTCCATTTCACAGAAAGTCAGGAGCAGCAATACAAATTATGTATTTATTTACTAAATCAAAATGGAAACGGTGTTGAAATTAATATTGCTGCACAAATGAAATACTAATTTCTTTGGGTTTATTATTGTAATGAGTAATTTTAATTTAGTGAATACAGAAATACTGAAAAACTTGCCTACGGTGCATCGGAACGTATCTGGAAACATTGACGTAATATCCGTTGCGTCATAACGAAGCATGCGCCTTGTCATTTTCATTGGTTGGTCATAGATTAAAATTATAATAATCTACCAATAATCGGGCCATCGCTCAAGTCTCGTTCTGTGATAAGTCTTCTTTTAAGGTGGTAGTGGACTGTCTGATGTGCATTTAAAGTGTTAAAAAATAAATATACAACATGATTATCAAGGAATAGTGAGTATATTATGTTAAGGTTATACAAGTTTGCGAATATAAATCGATTTTCGGGCAATCTACTGGAAAATTTGCCACGGTCCGCCTAGTTGTCCCATCTTATCAGCAGTCGCTGTTCGTGAAGTGAAGCTTTAATTGTAGTATTTAATTAAATCAGTTGAGATAAATTGTCGAAATATAAAAGGTAGTGACAGTGACAGATCTCCAGGTCAAGGTTTGTCCGCGGAGACAGTGAATTTCCGCGGATTTATCTAACAGATGTTTGTGTCTAAATTATAAATAATACAGGGAAATTAAACGCAATTCTCTTTGTTTGCAGCCGTGTGACGCTCCCCCTAACTGTCGAGGAGGTAAGTTTATTTCCTTATTAAGTTCTGTTCAAGGCCAAACGAGCCTGGCTTTGAAACCAGATATTCTGCAACATTGGGTCAAGTCTGTCGTAATTTAAGCCAAGATGTTGCCAAACCTCCCCTTAGTAGTTAGTATGATTTATAACAATAGCTGATACCCACCTAAATTAATTACTTAACTAATTAAATTCTTATATAAAAAGTAAATGATATTTAGTACTTTTATACTGATTTGTTTTTAGAAGCAAAACTCTTTCACATTTATGATGACAATGGTTGGGAAACTAGGTCAGAAATATCTCATTGATTTTTTGGGACAATGCAATTGAAACTGTAGAGATTCGAATCTATTTTTTTTTGTGTAGCCATAGTAAATTGCTGTACTAATAATTGCAGAATTATTGCACTATGAAAAAAATATGTCAACATTATGTTTTAACTGTTTTTTTGCTGTGATTAGTAAACAGGTGCATTCAGCCTTCTTTTTTTTTGCCTGATTCTTGTACAGGCTAAGGTATAAATCCATGCACCTGGTACAGCCAACAGTTTTTGTTCTATGCTTGCACATTGATTCGACTTATAAATAAAATATGAAAACTCTTTTCCTATAACCAGGAACTAAATAGCGTTGTGTTTTCATTCATAATAATTTATTAAAAGAATAATTAAACAAGTAATTGGATCTGATAAAATCTAGATAACCCTAGAGTGCATTGTTCAAAATGTATCAGTGGAATAATCATTTATTTCGCCTTATTAGTCATGGCCTTATCACAAACAAATATAACTTATCTGTAGTAGAATATATTAGTTCATAATCCCGTTTTATACACTTTTATTGAATTATCCATTTAAGGTAAAAATGATTAAATTAATACTAAGTTGGCAGTGGTCAATTTGAGATTTTACTTCAATTTTCAACTGCTTTGTATGTAAAAACGACATTTAATGAAAAATTATACATTACAAAATTCATTGAAACTAATATCTGTTCTACCAAAATTGTATGTATAGAATCACACTATATTATAAAGGCGAAAGTTTGTGAGTGTGTGTTTGGGTATGTATGGTACTTCTTCACGCTCAAACGGCTAGACGGATCTGAATGAAATTTGGCACAGAGATAGATGAGAGTCAGGAATTTATCCCGGGAATATGTTCGGGATCATCAGGACATGTAAAAGTGTTTGTACAAACCTACTTATAGAAATAAAATCATTTATCATTTATGTTCTTTCGGTATAATTTACGACATTCAGGCGAGCGAAGCCACTGGCAGAAGCTAGTAATATTATAAATGCGAAAGTAACTCTATTTACTTGTAACCTTACCACAACTTAATGGCTGAATGATTGTAATTAAATTTGGCAAGGAGATAGATTATATCCTGGGAAAGGATATTGGATACTTTTCATCCTGATAATTGTTATGTTCCCTTGGGAAAAAAAGCAATGGATACTATTCATCCCCATATTTATTACCTTGGGATAATAAAACACATTTTATGTGGGAGAAGTTGTAGGCAGAAACTAGTAGAATATACTTTATTGTATACAAATAAAGTTACAAAACATTTGTACAAAATAAAAATATTCACGAGCTGGCTGACCAAAACCAGATGTATCCTCTGGACAGCACAGCATGATTTTCTTCTTGTTTACGTGTTTTTAGTTCGCTTCTTAAGCAGTTGGGTTTTTTGATTTTTTTAATTAACTATTTTTTATTTATAAGTTTTTAGTTAACATATTTTTTTTCGAATTAGGTACATTTAAACATATAAGTGTTATATATTTTTGATATCACCTCTTAAAACCCTTTATTTTGATACCCGACACAATGGGTTAGTTAACAAAAAAATATTGGGCCCACAATATAGTGCTCAAAAGCCGCTATTTTTCTATTTTCCAATTTTAATGTTGCCGGTGAAACTCGAAAGTTTAAGACGAATCGATTGACGCAAGAATCAACAAAATCGGCCAACGCTTAATCTCAGAACGCCACATAGGAACAAACATACATACATACATAGACTGATAAACACATTACCCTCCTTCGGCAGTCGGGTAAAAAGATATCCTATGGCTAAAATGGCAGTCTCTGGGAGTACTGATCCGATTTCGAAAAAATGCTACACTACTGTTAAGTGCTGAAGGCTAGTTTTTTATCACAAAAAAATTTTAAAGTGCAAATGGTGCAGCCCACGGAATTGAAGCAACGGGAAAATATCTATTACTATTAAAAACAAGTTAAATTGTAAGAGATAGTCTCTGAAAGTACTGTACAATTGCAAAACATGCATTAACCTTAAAGCGGTCGCGCGGCGTCGATCGGACGCACTCGATATGTTTTCGTTCATAATGTCGAGATTTCTCATCACAAATATTTCTCATTTCTAGTAGCCTGTAATTCGTTCACTACGCACGAAAACCACTTCATTGTATTCTTCTTCGCGCCTCATGGGGGGCACAGACAGTATTTTTTTCAGTCTCGGCGCAGGCGTCGAAAGACTACGCGCACCTGCCCTTTAATTTTACACTAAAGAGAAGAATGATTTTGAAGAAAATTACATTTTATTTTGAAGTTCATAGTACACACTTTGATGTCTTTTATTTGATTTCAACAACTAATTGAAAAAATAATATCAAAATAATAATGAAAAAAAAGCTAGTTGAAAATTATTTTTTTGAAGTGAAAATTTATTAGCTTCCTGAGTAAGTTGTTTAATTCTACGATTTTGTTTTTAATTTATACAAAATATTTTTAGCACAAAAAATGATACCTAATGTGTGAATAAAGATAGTAATTCTTGCTTTATCGATGCACTTAATCCAGGGCCGGATTTAGGGCAGGGCAGCAGGGGCTCTAGCCCAGGGGCCTCCACAAGTTATTTTTTTAAATCCCAGAACTACATTTCACTGAAATTATTATCTAATGATTTTTCGACAAAAAATAGCTCGAAAAGTTTCACTGAACTTATTTTTTTGTCTTTTGTCTATCTACTTTTTGGAAATATAAAGAAATTATTGAAAATTGTGAAAAAAACGCTTCTTGGCCTCCACTTTTTAAAAACGGCCCTGTCTTAATCCCTGAAAACTTTCATAGGTCCGTAAGGTTACGTGCGTCCGCGCTGACGTTTCAAATAAGCGCGCGCCCGCTTGAAGGTTAATTAAAAGCTGCAACATTTCAGATCGCCATAGTATATGTTGTGGCAGAAGCTTGTATAGGATATCCCCTAGACTATAGGCCGGCCGCTTAACCGAGACCGTTCTTAAGGTAGCCAGATGTTCACACCCATCAGCGAAATATCAACTGACAGGTCACCCACACATGCGGCAACGTAAGTCATTCTACGGACTTTTATGTGGTATGAAGTTTTAATAAATACATCCCATACCGCGCAGCTGCTTCAGAATGGTCTCAGTTATGCGGTCGGAAATAAGAAAATAGGGGACAGGTAACAAGGCCATCCCTATCTGCGTAGCCATTTCCCAACTAAGTTTGGGTCAGCTTCCAATCTAACCAAATGCAGCTAAATAGCAGCATTTAACATGGAGTTACTGTCTATCAGACCCCACAACCCAGTATAGTTCTCGCCAAACTTCTTGGTCGCCTTTAAGTTGGTTTTACGAAGCGCAAGGCACGGGTCGGTGCTGTTTTTACCCGACTGCCGAAGGAGGGTTATGTGTTTATCAGTCTATGTATGTATGTTTGTTGCTATGTGGCGTTCTAGAGACCAAACGCGTTGGCCGATTTTGATGATTCTTACGTCAATCGATTCGACCTTGCGAGTGTCACTGGCTACATTAAAATTGGAAAATAGAAAATGTCGGATTTTGGGGAGGCCCAAATATTTTTTTTCTACCAAACCCGTCGTATGGTATCAAAATAAAGGGTTTTAAGAGGTGATTACAAAAATAAAACAATTATGTGTTTAAATGTACCTAATTCTAAAAAAAAATAACAAAAAAATTGTAAATAAAAAAGCAATTAAAAAAAAAAAAAAACCCGACTGCTTAAAAAGCGAACTAAAAAGAGGTAAACAAGACGAAAATCATGCTGTGCAGTCGGAGGATACATCTGGTTTTGGTCAGCCAGCTTGCGCATATGAACAAGAAGCAAGAACTATAACTGTGTAACATACCCTTGTGGTAAGACTGGTGCCAGATTTTCTGGTTTCTGACTATCTGTAAAGACCATAAACAATCTACAAATGACAGGCGGACCAACAGTTTAACGTGCTTTCTGGCTCCAATAAAAAAAAAAACAGATACTTAAAAAACGTGAACGCTCTTACAAGACCATAAAGAGTCACTCTAAAATCAAATTACGATGCTAATTTTGAAATTGACCCAATTATGCAATGTATATTACTTTAACATAAATATTGATCAACTCATCAGTATTTGGCGAACTTTTTAAAATTGCATGTTCATTCAAAATTATGCTGAGAACATGATTTAGATTTGCATAATGTTACAACTGTTGCATTTGTGATCTTGAGGGTAGGTAGATGACAATGGTTAGCAAAAAAAGTGAAGGAAATTTAATAGAAATAATATTGTTTGTTTATATGGTTGTAAAACGTAATCATCTGTGGAAAGTACTGCTCTGGATCTGAAAATCCTTTTCAGTGGTAGCTAAATATTGTTGATACTGTTTATCTTGAAAAAAAGGACAACTGTTTTTACATAGGCCATGACAGTGAAACCGAAGCCAAAATGCTAATCATTATGAAATGAAATATGCTCGTAACTTTTTTTTGAACATTGTAAAAGATACCACTAGTTTTTTTTTTTAAAGTAGGTACTCATTAATTTAATCAAAAGGTTTACAAAAATCATTTTTGTCGGCTGTCGACACTGGTATTCTTAGATTAGTGACCAAACCCACTAAGATTTTTACAAGAAATGTTTGCAGTTAGTCTAATTTTAAACAAGTCCAAATACCACCGTACTTGACCGTACATGCGAAGTTATTCAGAAAAGTCAATTTAGTTAAATAACCTATTTTGTCGTCAGTACCTACTTTGGCACACTTATAATATAATAATATAAATTATCTATGATGGTAATACATTCCAATTGATAAAGATAATTCTTATCGCTTTTCCTGGTTATCATGCCTGAAAACACACCCACATAACATCAGAATAAGATAACACTATGTGGAAATCTTTGACCTGTCTGCTTTCAGAGCAAAAGGCTTCTGGGCTTGATGGCTCCATCGTCAACGTTCTTTCCGAGGCACGGAGCAAACTCGCTATGTAAAGATGGTCCATCCATGGGCCGACCTCGGCAAGCGTTGCTTAACCTTGACCCATGCGATGCTATTATTATCTAGCTAAGAGCTTCTAACTTACCAGTACCTAACTTAATTATTCTTACTTCCAATTGATAAGTTTGTAAAAATCTTCAGCTTAATAACAGCCATCCATTAGTATTAAAAACAAAACATTTAAACACATTATTTATTTTAAAAATATGATTGTAATCTTCGTAACCTTGCCAAGCGGTTTAATATTTAAAAAAGGAAACGTAACTTCATCAAAACACGTCATTTAAAAAAAAGTCTTTATTATTTAAAATTTATGGTAGCATTTATAACGATTATTATTATTGTCTTTGTCATCTGCAGGAACGTACATGCGTAACAAAGGTACTACTTATATACTAATTATCTTGAGACCAAAGTTCAAAGGAAACTGTGTAACCTTAAAACAGCATAATGATACTAAGTGATACGTAAATAGTCTCTTTTAAATCCGTGTTTTTTTTTAGCTTTGGTAGGTATAGTGATGTAGTTCTCGCCTTACTTCTTGGCCACCCAGCCGGGCGAGCACGGCCTCTGTGATAGTGTGATAAAAATGTGTGACTCTGACTATGATCAAAAGCCTGTCAAAGCAGGCCGTGCTCGCCCCGCGAAGTTGGCTTTCCGATGCACATGGCGCAAGTCAAGGTGCGGTGCTGTTTTTACCCGACTGCCGAAGGAGGGTAATGTGTTTATCAGTCTATGTATGTATGTATGTTTGTCCCTATATGTCGTTCTAGAGACAAAACGCGTTGGCCGATTTTGATGATTCTTACGTCAATCGATTCGTCTTAACCCTGCGAGTGTCACTGGCTGCATTAAAATTGGATAATAGAAAAATGGCGGCTTTTGGACGCCATATTGTGGGGGAAATTTTTTCTTTCTTCCCAATCTTTCATGTGGGGTATCAAAATAAAGGGTTTTAAGAGGTTATTTCAAAAATATATAACACTTATATGTTTAAATTTACCTAATTCTAAAAAAAATTACCGGAAAGTTGTAAATAATAAAAGTTTATTCAATAAATCTAAAAACCCGACTGCTTAAAAAGCGAACTAAAAAGACGTAAACAAGAAAAAAATCATGCTGTGCATTCGGAGGATACATTTGGTTTTGGTCAGCCAGCTCGCCAAGATGTATGCTCCGACTGCATACGCCGATTGTTTACGTCTTTTGAGTTCGCTTTTTAAGCAGTCGGGTGTTTAGATTTCTTGAATTAACTTTTTTCATTGTATGAGATTTTCTACTGCGCAGCCATTGTAGCCAACTTCAAGGCGGCCAAGAATTTTGGCAAGAACTATAACTGCCTCGTAGGTCTGGTCGCAAGCGCAATTACTGCTGAATATGATGGTTCAAATCCCGGGGCGGGTAAAATGTTATTGGGTTTTTTAACATCTGGATTTTTTCAGTAGCGGCCTGATTCTAGAGTTGTGCCTGGTTGATGATAATAAGCTTGACCCTTATTACGAGGAGTACGAGACTTAATCATAACTGGTGAAATGTGTGTGTACTTATGTGCACCTCTGCCCACTCTTCGAGGAATACAGGCATGATGTCATTGTGTTAAAAAAAGCCAATGATGCTATGAACGGCGACCTTGACAAATTTTTGTCAGTACTAGAAGGAGGAAGCACGGTTTCTTGATAAGTGGAAGGAGTGGTAAGACCTCCCGGTCTTTGTCCAGGAGTTGACAAAAAAGGCCAGCATAAAAAACTGATGCTAAAATCCCCTTTAGGTACACTCTGCAATTTAGTCAGTTTCTAGGTTGTATAAAAATATCTACACTAGTTCAGTTGAGTAACTTTACTGCTAAATTTTGGCAAATAAAAGTATAGTTGTGTGGCGAGTTCTCAATTTCGAATTCTCAATTTAGAAACCGGTGTTTGGCCACAGAATAAACAATAGTACAAGCTATGGCGCAGTCGCAGGGACAGCTTTCCATGGCGATATAGAACCTAATTTTCGGAATATAATATGCCTATAAACAATACCCATTTCGTGAATGTCCAAATTTACCGTGAAGTTAGTAAAGTATCGTATTTAAGTACTAAGAGAAGTCTCGACAGTAATTTCACTAAACTTCATGTCGGTAAACTTCTTCAGTATTAAAAATGTTAAAATGTCATATTGGGTGTCTGTAATTTGTCCACATTGGTTTTTATTCATTGGCTAAGAAAATAACTCCAAAGTGTGTATGACGTCATCATCATCATTTCAGCCCAAAGACGTCCACTGCTGAACGTAGACCTCTCCCCAGTGTCCCACTGCCACTTAAGTTTGGTAATTCTTCGGGCTGTGTCGGTAACTTTGGTCCTCCGGCGGAAATCCTCATCTCTGATGGGATCACGCAAGGAAATTCTGAACTCTCCCCTATGAGTCCTCTGACGCTCTCTCCCCTATGAGTGACTTTTAGTCTTTCTGATGAGACCCATCAGTGTGTATGTATGCACCTACAGTCAGTGCCGTAAAACGGTTACTTTCTAAAGCATACTCCTTTGTAACGCCTAGGTTAAAAATTTGAAAAAAAATAATTGTTTCATGTACATTATTTGTGAAACATAGTTTTTTCGTGTAACAAATAGTTTTGCTTTAAAAAAAAAATTAAAACACGATATTTTTCCGCTACTTGTTCACACCTCTACTAGGATGTTTAAAAATATTTTTACACAGAAAAATTTACGGTTAAAATCATCTCATCAAAGAATATTTTGCAAACATAACTGTCCAAAATTAGGTTCAATATTGATATTCATTATTATGGCTCCGAGCGGTCGCACGGCCAGTACTGCGTTAACTTTTGGGAATATATACGCCTTAAGCATCTTATACTAAATTTTTACATGCACTTATTATTTTTCCTACTACATATTGCCAAGATTTGGCATGAAACTGACAGTTCTTAGAGGTGAATAAGGAGTTTTAAAAAAAATGCCTAAAATTGTCGCTCTTTGACCTTTTAGACGCCTGTTTTAATTGAGAACCTCTCAGGAATATAAATACCTAAAGGAGCTCACTCTTTTGGAAAGGGTCCTTATGTCAAGAGTGAACAGGCGACCGTGCTCCATCGACGAGCACATCATCGCTTACCATCGATAATAGATGGGAAAGTAGTCAAACGTGTGAATATCAAAAAGAAAAATCCAAGGCTTTTCGCACTCATATTCTTGCCATCTCATTTAATTTTATACCTTCAGCAAATCAAGTTCCTCTAAGAAAATGCTTCTGTTAATAATTCTAGAAAATTTCACAATCGAAAAGATGAATAGGTTAGGGGCACAGGGTCCGTACTGTAACGTGTCAACGCCATCACGATTCCGCTGTGTAAATGGGACAGCGCTATTCCTGTATAGCTTCGTCTCTCTCACAGTGGAACCATGACAGTTTTGACAGGTCAAGTTAAGACCTCTTACCCCGTACCCCTGACCTGTCAAAACAATCATAGATCGACTTTAAAAAGGGACAGACGTATACAAGTCATATACTTACATCTGTCCTTTACGCACACTTAAAATAACCTTACTCTAAGAGCTTATGGTCTCCCTCCTGGTCTCTAGATGTCTTGTTTGCCTCCTAGTTTCATAATGATAACTATATTCGGTTTGCGGGAGCACAGCCGATAAACATTTCGAGCTTTAGAAATAGAACTGCACTTTTTGCAAGCGCTTTGAAAATTTCGGGTTTCGGGTATTACTGAATCAGCTGGAAAATTGAGATTGTATGGTCTATATTTGTTGCTAGTCAGTGTGTTTGTCAAGTGATCCATTAGTACTTCTTTTTTTTTAACCGACTCTCCAAAAAGGAGAAGGTTTCTCAATTCGACTGTATGTATTTATTAATTTTTTAGGGTTCCGTACCCAAAGGGTAAAAACGGGACCCTATTACTAAGACTCCGCGGTCCGTCTGTCAGTCTGTCACCAGGCAGTATCTCATGAACCGTGATAGCTAGACAATTTAAATTTTCACAGATGATATATTTCTGTTGCCGCTATAACAAGAAATACTAAAAACAGAATAAAATAAATATTGAAGTGCCAGTCCCATACAACAGACGTGATTTCTTTGCCGTTTTTACGATAATGGTACGGAACCCTTCGTGCGCGAGTCCGACTCGTACTTGGCCGGTTTTTTTTTGCTTCCTTTTGACCATCTCACCTGATGGTAAGCGATGATGTGGTCGACGGTGAAGCACGCTTGCTTAAAATTAACATTTTATCCCCTAAATGAACGCAAAAAACACCAGTCATACACGCACGCCGGTTAAGTGTACTTCGCACCTGGCCCTTCTGAAGAACATCACCATTAGGGTGTATATCCTACTAGGGCGTCCTCTTGATGTGTTTTTCTCTTTGTTAATATCAGGAGTATTTTAATTTCTTTACATATTGTGTCAAGAAGTCAAGACGAAGGTTATTATAGTATGATCTAATAATAGGTATTTAATTCGTTATTGTTTATTCTACTATTGTAAGTGCACACGCAATATTGCAAATAGTCTCTTGTAAGTGGGATTACTACCTACGGCCTGCTGGGGAGGTTGGCAACATGGCAACGATATTTTTTTATATCTAGCCTTGACTAAAGAGAAAGAAATAGTTGTCGATGACTGCGAGAGCACAGATATAATAAAAGTGTATGCGCCAGGTATGACGCATACCATAAAACCGGCCAAGTGCAAGTCTGACTCGCGCACAGAGGGTTTTGTATAAACAGCTACATTCAACAAAATAAATAAAGTCAAAGTCAAATATATTTATTCAACTAGGCCAAAAAGCGGCACTTTTGAACGTCAAAGAATTAAAATTAAAATTTACAAGTAATAAAAAGTGATTCCACCGTGCATTCGGAAAAGTAGCTTGTTATGGAGAAGAACGCACAAGAAACTCCATACTTACTCTTTTTTAAAAAAAATGTGTTTTACAGTATTTACATAAGAACATACATTATTTTTTCTTATTGTATAACGCCTTAGGTCTGACCTGTAAAGTTATACATGTATACTTAAATAAATACATTAATAAATTCATATATGTGAGGACAATGCACGCTGAATAGCACTACACACTATAGGTACTACGTACAGGAATAAAGTATTAAAAGCATTAACAGGTAAATTCATTAATTTGATAAATAGGAACATGGTTCTCACATACTTACAAATATTGCAAACATATGTAAAATGCCTAATTCAACAAAAACGGAACAGTGTTTTCGTCAAATTATTTAAAAAAATACAATAACTATGAATAGGAATATAAATGCACAAATTTGATTTTGTCTACACTAAAGATTACCCTATGGAGCAGGACCAGCATGTTTCCAGACATTCTTATCTTGAATATAATCATCTAATTTGTAATATGCTTGTTTACAAAGTGTGCTTTTAACTAAAATTTTTATATTTACTTTCATTTAGTTTTAAAATATCACAAGGTATTTCGTTATAGAATTTAACACAGTGCCCATTTAAAGATGAGTGTACTTTAGCTTACATTACTAGGTCAATAGGTTGCATTACTTTCTTCCATAAACAATGAAAGCACCGACACTGCTCTAACGAAGGGACAAAATTATTAACATTGCCGTTCGTGAAAACTATTGTCCTCTTACATCAATATACAAAAATTTTACTTTTCCAAGTACATTTTATAAGTTTACGAAACTTGTAAAGCCTGTATTTAGCTGTAGTTTTCCTTTTAAGTTCGTTATATATACCACAGCCGTGAATGAAGGGGGAAAGGGGAAGGGGAGGGAGGGCATTTACAATTTCAAGCTTAAACGGATCCCTGAACCGAAAAATGGTTTTCACAAACCCGTAATATTTTTGAATGGCCTATCCAACGATACCCCACACCATGGGATAGACGATAAAAAACAACAGCCTCATTTTACGTGTAAAGATGGTACCCTAAAAAAAATATTTCTCATGATTTTGTTTTATCACTTTGTCGGCGTGATTAATATGTATATCCATGCTAGATTATAGTTACTAGTACTAAGAGTCTCTGAGCTAAGCTGTGGACGGACAGACGGACATGGCGAAACTATGAGGGTTCCTTGTTGACTACGGAACCCTAAAAACGGTGACAATTGGCATTTTGAAGACCTTACTGTACACCAGCGCCCCTCCCATCTCATCGGGCTTGCTTGAGGTTTATTGCATACTAGCTTCTACCAGCGGCTTCGCCCGCGTTTATTATGCATATAAACCTTCCTCTTGATTCACTCTATCTATATAAAAAATACGGCATTAAAAACCGTTGCGTAGTTTTAAAGATCTAAGCATACATATTGACAGACAGACAGCGGAAAGCCACTTTGTTTGATACTATGCAGTGTAGTATTCATATTCTTTATTGTACACAAACAAACAGATACAATGTTCCCTTCAAATAAACTTTTTGTTCACAGTACCAAGTGGGCCAGCTATACTGCGTGGCCGAAGTGTCCAAAAATGAAACCGGTGGCGGTGAAGGAATTGAAGTAATCAAAAATGAGCCGTTCAAAGACTACCCTCTCCTTGGTAAGTTTTAATATTAAATTTAAAAATAAGCCCTAAATAATTTAATAAATTAAGTTATATTTATTTAAAGACAGTTGCTCAACCCCGCACTATAATGTGCTCATGCCCATGTCATCATGATCTTGTTGTGAGAGAGAGACGTCGGAGCTATTCAGGACGAATAGCACTATCCTTTTCACAATGGATTTATGACGGCAATAACACATCATAAAAGGGGGGCCGAAAGTTACTGTTGATCTAGGACTCTATACAGGTGACATTCTATCAACGAAAGCGACACAGCGATTGACAAAATGTAGTGTCCGACCGAAAGTTCGGTTTCGGTTTCGGTCGAGTTTCGGCAAAAAAAAGAGTTTCGGTTTAATTTCGGTTTCGGCGGCAAACCTGCCGAAACTACGGCCGAAACCAAAACTGCATTCGGGTGTTCTCGCGCCGTGATCGGTCATTTCCGGTGCGTTAAATTCCATCCAAGCGAGTAAGCGACGAATACATTTTGCCGCGTCCACGTGTCGTTTGTTTGTAGTTCTCGTGAGATTTCTTTGGAATTCGATAAGTTTTCTTTATTTTTCCCTCAAAACATGATCCTTGTTAGGAATATTCGGTTTAAGCCGAAACTGAGACTGTTGCCAAAATTCGGTTTCGGTTTCAATCGTAAAAACCAGTTTCGGTCGGACACTAACAAAATGTCAAAAAAGTATGGGAATTTGTGCTATGGAATGTCGCGTGATGAATTCCTTACATTTCGGCCATCGCCATAGCTGGTAGCATGAATATTTGTCTAAATCCTCTAGTGGGTAGGTAGATACGTGTAAACTGTAAGTAATATCTGCCCTTGCGGGATTGCTGCATCATACGGCATGACATTTTAATGTCAAAACCACGATATTTAGCCATGACATGCCTTCATTTGTAATTATTTGTTAACCACTCTGTAATTCGAGCTATTTACGTACAGTCTTGGACTCTGGCAGTTGTATAGTAAATGCTATAATAATTTATTAATGTGATCTTATAACCTATAATTTTGCCATTTATATAATCTAAGGCCGCAAACCTTTAGCGCATGGAAACTGTAGGTCCTTTAGGTCTATCGCCTGCGCCTAGAATACTGAAATAAAAATAAATGCGTACATGAATAAATGTTGGGCAAAAATAAATACAGCCAAAACCGTTTATAACGAGTTTGACGGCACCGTTTATATGCCGTTAATAGTATAGTCGTTATAAACATACATATTTGCTTCTAAGTCACCTTTTACATTCTGTCTTTATACCCGGTACGTCGCAACGTTTTAAGCGAAGTCACTCTAAACGTTTTTTAAAAAACTTACAACTGATAGATTGGGCACAACCCTCACTGTACTATGTTCTTATAAACTAAGAAATTAGGAAATTAATATGATGACCGTAACTAATAAAGAAGTTTTCAGGGATTAAGGTTACACTAGTCGATCATTTTTCCATACAAACTTAGTCTGGCGATTACTCCACTGTTTGACGATGTACGTTCAACGTCGCAACGTTTTAAGCGAAGTCACTCTAAACGTTTTTTAAAAAACTTACAACTGATAGATTGGGCACAACCCTCACTGTACTATGTTCTTATAAACTAAGAAATTAGGAAATTAATATGATGACCGTAACTAATAAAGAAGTTTTCAGGGATTAAGGTTACACTAGTCGATCATTTTTCCATACAAACTTAGTCTGGCGATTACTCCACTGTTTGACGATGTACGTTCAAAATTAAAAATGATTTCAATTTGTCTCATCATTATCTAGCCCTGTATGGAAACAAAAAAGTAAAAAATGTATATATTTGAAAGTTATGAGCGTCGAAAGGTCCATATTTCAACACTAATTTTAACGCATCTTTGGGCGGAAATAAATACCATAAGAAGGAGGAAAATTGCAAAACGGCCTCCATACAGGGATAGATTAGTAATTCAAGAATGTAAATAATTTTATTTTGGAAATATACATTTAGTCGTTTTTTCATGATATTTATGCATGCTTTTTCTGGGATTTATTTATTTGCACTTACAAAAAATAATTATTTATTTGCTTTTTTTGAATTATTATTTAGATTTATTTTTTCAATTAGTTGTTGAAATCAAATAAAAGACACCAAAGTGTGTATTATAAACTTAGATATAGGTTTCTTCAAAATCAGTCTTATCTTCAAAGTAACATTTAAGGGCAGGCCCGCGTAGTCTTTCGACGCCTGCGCCAAAACTGAAAAAAAGATTTTGTGCCCCTCGGGCGGCGTGAAGAAGAATAGAAACAAACAACAAACTATAAAACTACTCTATAGTTAACAAATTACAGGCTACTAGAAATGAGAAATATTCGTGATTAGAAATCTCGATATTATGAACGAAAATGTAGGTATCGAGTGCGGTTGATTCGACGCCGCGCGACTTCTTGAACGTTAAGCTAACATAATATTCGTAGAATAGAAAATAAAATAAATAGGTAACACAACGTATCAAGGCCTTTACTGTGAATTGCCACCTGCCGCATTAAAAACAACAACGAAATTCGATAAACACATGCCATAACGAAAATCGATACTGATTTGCCCTTAAGAAATTCACTGTCGATTGCATTTAGCGAGTATTCGCTCGATACGTTCCCACGTCAATTTGGCATGATTTAGACCAATTAACCTTTGTCAGCTACCATTTGGAGTAATTGAAAACTGTATAAACGATTTTTGAGCCTCGAGACAGAAGTAACCAGATGTGTCCAGAAAAACCACATAAGGAAAAAAAATCCTTATGATTTAAAAAAGATTTAAAAAAATACAGCATTTATGAGGATATATCCAAATTCATCTTTTCTGTTCGCATTTGACTGCCTAATAATTTTACCAATGCATGAAATAATTATAGTTGGGAGGCCAATGCCAAAACGCACCCTGAACTACGGAACATCTTGTGAACTTTGTAACGAAACCACTAATCGTTGAAGGATTTCTGTTGAACCCTCATTTTAGGAAATAAAAGGCTATTATTTTTACGATTTTTGTTTCCTTTTAAAAAAGAAACAAACAAATACATGGTCAAAGAGGATAAAATAATCATGAATGGCAGAAGTCTTTGGGTGAAAGACCTAAACGTAAGCATATATTATGGAACGAACTCTCAGAATCAGAAGACACGATTCTGTGCTTCTGATTGTTAGCATATTCTGCAATTAGACCTAGCTACACATAAAACATGAGTATTCCCGCCCTAGCGACCTCGTTACCTCGTAATTAAGCCTTCTACAATTGTATGAAATCTAGAAGACGCGTGTATTTTCTTAAGGTTGCCCTAGTCGACAACACGAAGTATTTTGTGCGCGTGGTCAAAATGCATGCTATCTCATCCGACAACTCGTGCGAAAGAGATAGATGCTGTGATGAGCAGTAAGAAGCTTGTTCGCGTACGAATTAGCACATTTGGAAACTTGTAGCGAAATGGATGATGATTAAGGATGAAAACGAGTGCGCGAAATTTTATAAAGAGACCTTTGGGAGTATGGATATCATGGAAAAACGACTAAATGTATATTTTCAAAATAAAATTATTTCCCTTTTTGAAATACTAATCTATTCCTGTATGGGTCTTCTTATGGCATTTATTGCCGCCCAAAGATGCGTTAAAATTAGTGTTGAAATATGGAACTTTCGATGCTCATAACTTTCTTTTTTTTTTACTTTTTTTTGTTTCCATACAGGGCTATAATGATGAGAAAAATTGATTTCATTTTTTATTTTGAACGTACGTCGTCAAACAGTGGAGTAAACGCCAGACTACGTTTTTATGGAAGAATGATCGACTAGTGCAAACTTAGGGCAAAATTCCGTGCATCACAGCCATGCGGCTGTCGTGCACGACTGGTGCGACAATAGTCAAAGTATGGAAATGTATGGCACCGCTTCCGAAGTCAGCGAAAGACGCGTACGTTAGCCAAACGGCTAACGACATACCTTGGCCATAAATTCTCATACTCTGACTATTGTTTGTCGCATCAGCCGACCGACGCGACCGCGCGGCTGCGATCGGCCGCTATGTACGGAATTGTACCTTTAGAGGAGCAACCACAGACATAAATCTAACTAGATAAGTCCCTCCATCTGTATGAAAACCAAGCGTGCCACTTTTTCACACAAAACTTAAAAACAAATTTACTTACCAATGAAAGAAAACATTTCCAATGCCTCTGCCAACTTTTCTATACAGTCTTTACAGCTCAATATGGCATAAAAAGGCATTTTTCTAAATTGCGGTGGATTTCCGGTGCCTCTAATGATAAATGAAAAGTTCAAATTACTATCATTGATCGTAATTTTACTCCGTTTTTTGGCACGCGAAGTACATACAATCGCTTTATCTAGTTAGATTTATGTCTGTAGGAGCAACTCTTGTAAACCTAAAAACTAGTTGTGAATATACTTGATTTTTGAAACCAGTTCTCATTCTCAATGATCTTTTTGCATAGAACTGGTTTTCGACGTACAACAGTAAAAGACTGTAATATTTATTATTATTATAATATGCAAAACTTAATCGCGTCATTGAAATGTGTTGTAATCTTGGTCGCGAATGAAACAACTGGACAGTCAGCTATAAATGTAGGTTGACACTGTCGACTGTTTCTGAAGAGAGTTTAAAATACTCAATAAAAACTTGCTTGTTGCAGTTTGTGTACTTGCTTTTTTCTTGAATTCGGAATCTAAATTTGAATTTGCGCAGTTAGTGGATTGCCCTGACTGTCCTAGCATTTCGGCGGGCCGTGTACCTTAACTGCAAAAATGATGGCAATATTGCACACAGCATGGTGTGGAAACCAACACAATTTACCGGTTACCGTTCGTCGTACTAATCTACCGTATCATTATAGCGCAGGAAATAATGCAGGAAGGTAGGCAGAGTATCTATTGAAACGCGCTTTAGCTACTAAAACCACGGTGTAGGAAAAAAAAAATGTTAAATAAAAAAAACTGGATTTTGAATAAGTAATATTTTTTATCTGTAATATATTTTTATACGATATTGTTTGCGCTGCCTAAAAGTTAGAAAAAATTGTATTTAAAGCTAATTTACAGTGATTCACACAGAGCCATTTGAATCAGCCACAAATCACTAAATGAACTGCACAATGTAATTTTTAAGGTTTTCGCAGTCGATCGCCACAGTGACGTCAATTTAACCAGCAGTAAAACATTATCGTTACACGTTTGGCACATAACTGCGAGCATTGATTGTTTGTGCGCCATTATAGTAGCAAGCATTGATCTAATAGTCTTAGGTTTAGCACGCACTGTGACATTTATTCGCGCGGTTTTTAATCCGCGTACCGAATCAAAAAATCATAACTAACACGCACGCTGGATATAATTCCGCGCGATTTTTATCTGTTTCTTGTTACTTGTTCATATAAAACAATACATTCGCGCGGATTTAAACTGCGTCGCAGTGCTTTGGATATTGTGGCTACACACAGGTTTGTTGCGGAATTATTTCCGCGCGGTTTTTTTTCCGCAAGTGCGTGTAACTACATACAATTCCATTCGCAGAATGGGTGGCAAATATTCCCGCGAATAAAATCAGCAGTGCGTGATAAGCCTTATGGTTGCAAGTTGCAAGCATATCTTCTTTAATATTAAGTTTAGATAAGCTTGAGCGATTCATCACGTTCATAGGTAGCCGGCAAACACGCGACGTATTTTCCTTTTTAGGGTTCCATACCCAAAGGGTAAAAACGGGACCCTACGGCCTACTACTAAGACTCCACGATCCGTAAGTCTGTCCGTCTGTCACCAGGCTGTATCTCATAAACCATGACAGCTAGACTGTTGAAATTTTTAAGGATGATGTATTTCTGTTGCCGCTATAACAACATATATCAAAAACAGAATAAAATAAATATTTAAGTGGAGCTCCCATACAACAAACGTGATTTTCTTGCCGTTTTTGCGATAATGGTTCGGAACCCTTCGTGCGCGAGTCCGACTCGCCCTTGGCCGTTTCTTTTTGTTCTGCTGTTTTTTTCTGAGTTTTACCTAGAAATGGGCGATCAACCTGGTAGAAGCCTGATTGTTGGGTTTGGATACTTTGGATCCATTCCTTGCTCAGAAATCAGTTGATTACACATCAGATAAATAAATGGGTAATAAACTCATATTTTGTCTATCTCCTAGATCTGCCTTATTATTTTTTATGGTTTTTATAAAGAGGGACAATGCCTGCCTGCGTACTTAATTAATTAAATTATTTAGAATCTTTTGCGTTGCGCTGAGATAAGGTTGTGACTTGAATTGCAACGTTTTTTTTTAAATACAAGATTTGGCATTTAGATTTGAGTTCCGTTTGCGAAGGTTTCAAACAGATCCCTATTGTCTGTCTGTCTGTCCGTTGTCTGTCACAAAATTTTGCTCCGAAGAATTTTTAACTTCCCATTGACCTATGATATTGAACTTGAAATTTGGTGATAATATTTATTATTACGTATATTTTACTACCAAATATACCAATATTTTTTACATTTGTTACGGAACCCTAAATGTGCGTAGTCCGACACGCAATTGGCCGATTTTGTTTTTCAATAATTCTTTTTATTTATGTTTTTTGCTATTTCTTCACCCTCGGTTTCTGAATTAAGAATTTGAAGCCGAGTCAAACACTTCTGTACTCTGTGACACTTCTTAATTGATAATTCTCAATTCGGAAACCGGGTGTATGTCGTCACTTTAATTTATAGATCATAAAAGAAAAGCCATGGATGCCCCTTCGTTAGCTACGAAGTCCGAGGAATCATCAGATTGTGGTACCTGCCCGGTTTGCAACGCAGCTAGTATGCTCTCAATGTTTCACTTAGAGTATGAATACAAGTTGTAGAGCGCTGGCTTTTTATTATTCTATCTCTAGCATGGACGCAGATAATGAACTGAGCCATCACACAGTTAAAATGCCCAGAAACACTAGTTATTATTGATAAAAAAACTTTCTAACCATATGAATAGTTTAAAAGACCGATTAACAGACTCTAAATTCAAATTCTCTATAGATAATATGAATTAAGAATCTTTTTATTAGTGTTTAAACTAAGAATATGGTAAGAAAGTCTTTAAAAATAAGGCCTTATATCGCGTCTTAAAATTTATTAGTCTGTGGGATAAAACGAGGCAGCGTTGCGGTCAATCTCTATTCTGTAGATCGTAGTGACGAAAGTGACCTTACCTGTGACGTGTGGCCCAATCATAATTCTATAAAAGAATACGTACTAGCGACATGATAGCTCTATCTCTCTTACACTTGTTCCCGGATACATTTCATAAATTGTAAGGAAAAGCTCAGTTCATTTTCTATGTCTTGACTATAGCAAGTCATCTATACGATATGGCATTCGTAAGCCTGAACTTGATCAAAAAGTTCTGTGACTCCTTTTTCTTTTAGACTAAAAATAAGCAAGCCTTGGCAAATATGTTTATTACCTGAAAAGCCAGCGCAAAGAGTGCCATTGTAGATGAGAAATGACGTGTACTTAGGTGTAGTGTCCATTTTTATTTTGAAGTAATTTGCGCTGTAATAGTCGTGTTTCTCATATTTAATTATTTAAATAGGTGCTCACAATAGTCCTTTAAGTTTTATAGGTAGTTTAAACACAACCTACTGCCATTAAGCCTTATATGCTGCCACAATAGGCAGCATTTGTCGCGTAACATGTTCTGCGACGTTGTCAGCTAGCACGCAACATGACGAGGCGATACAACGTTACTAAACTAAAGTTTCTCGTGGAACATGTCGTGCATCATGTCGCACGTCAAATGTTGCCTAAGGGATACGAGGCTTTAACTTGAGTTGACTCGAGCGAGATAACCTTACTTCATACTGCTGAAGACGCGCTCTATAGTTTGTCTTATTCATACTCTAAGGTTTTAGTATTATAGCGTGGGTGCATATTGTATTAACATTCAGACTGAAATAGAATTTAGAAAATACAGTTTCAAAGTAAAAATATTGTCTCTCGGTTAAATTGATTACGTTAATTTTATTGGTCGAATTGTGACTAGCGTCGAAAAAAATTACGATATAGTTTTACAACTGCATTATCAGACTTAATGTAGCAAAATATCATTGTTACTTTACGTACCTACGGTTATCTATGAAGTAGGTATTTTAGAAATTTCGACCCAATTTGACCGAAGTCTGGATTTGTACTTGGTTGATGGCTATAGGCTCGTCCCCTTACATGGAATGGGACTTAAACATATCTGGTGAAGTCTGGGTGTGCTATGAGTACATCTCTGCCCACCTCTTCGGGGAATACTGGTATGATGTTATTTTAATTAGAATTGGGGCGAATCCGGAACAAACAATTTAAAATACGCAATGTTATACCTTTTTCTAATTCTCTATAATTATAATTATTATTAAAAATATTAATAATTATTGTTATATGAATAAAAATTGATGATATAAAAAAACAGCGTTAAGAAACTTCTTGTCGTTCATACTGCTGCTTCGAGAATTCTTTAGTTATACCACGGGCACCCAACGCGAATATAAAACATTTGGTTCAAATAATTTGCACTAGATGGCGTGAGAAGCTTCGATTTGTTATTGAGATTTGTGAAATATTGATTTTCTAGAGACGATCATAAAAAATGTATGTTCTTGTTTAATTAACTCTCCTAAGCACAAAATTAAGGAATATTGGGCCTTTAATTCATATTTTAAAGATTATTTGAATAGATCATTTAAAATTGATTCCAATAGATGGCGTGGCTTTAACTTTCTGAGGCATCCACACGATTTATTAAATTTGGTTTGTAACACATTTTGGTACAATGAAACTGAAAAAAAAAACGTTTGAAATACTATAAAAGAAATCGTCGCTGTATTTTAAAACAAATATTCACGAACCGAGTAAACCCTTTTACTTGCAAGTCGCTGCCAACACTATCTATATCCGCGGAATGTAACCGAACGCGATCTATATTCTTTGAAAAATAATCAGTTTAATCAGAAGAAAAACGCTAGTTACGTCGTGCCGACATTTCTTTGTATGGGATGAGGCATCTGTATGCTAGTATTATAGTATCTGTGGTTTTACTATAACACAGCACATTTTGTAAGTTATTTATGATTCATAAATTTTAACAAAATGTGCACCCACTTTAATTATTAGAATCTAGGTGAACAATATTTTTATCTACTAGAATAGCATAGTCGTAACTATGGTCGTAACTAACGTATCTTGAATAGTTTTAACATTTTTTTTTTTTATATTTAGTTATTTTTCTATTAGCATAGACTAAATACCTATGAGTAGTTTACACGGGTACTTGTCATTAGTAAAGCCAGTAGCCAGCCGATAATCGAGTTGTATTTACATCCTATACCTACTACAGACAATTTAATCTTTTTACAAGTTTTATTTAACTTGCAATGTATGCACGTGTGTTCGGACCCTAAGCGGTTCGCACTGGTTCGCACTACTGACAGCACCGCGGACGCTGCTTAGGGGTTTCGTCGGTGCGCATGTATGTGTGAGTGTGCCGTTTCGAGCGTTTGTAGGTAGTTTCCATACTGTTTGTATATTTATAGTGTGCTATGGTCTTTCGATAAACTGCACAAATGGACTGCGCAGTCAAATCGTTATGATAAATCGTTGGCGTGTGTAGCCTTTAGCTAGACTGCTGTCAGTTTTGAGGCTTCTGACTAACCGTAACGACTGTCAAAGATCTTCAAATGACAGCCGAGAGCAACGGCTTCACGTAGTTATGCTCAATGTAAAGATGATCACCCATCCACGGACCGACCTTGGCAAGAGTTGCTTAACCTTGAAGATCGACCAGTGCAGCTGTTATTATTTAGCCACGAGCTCTTCTCTATTTGAACATATACAATTCAAACTTAATGGCGGCTGTGAAGTGAGCTACTCGTGCTACGCAATTGCCTTTACGAAGGACGCCACATAACGATAACATTAGCCGAGATTTGATTACAACAACAGTTTTTATCAGCAAGCCTAACTCAAATATTGACCTAGACCGAGGCAGCTTCAACACGTGGTCCTAAATTATTACCCTTATCTATGAAATATAGATAATATTACGCATTGCGTTATTGTTATGTATTGGGTTTCGCATAACTAACTAAAGGCCGCTGTATACGTTACGTGTTTTATTCCGGACGGAACGCGATGATAAGTTTTGAAAATATCGTTTCATACAAATTGTATACGACATACGTCATGGGTGCACAGACGCCGGACGGGACGGTGACGTGGAGTCCCTTGGCATTTTTATTCCGTCCGGAATAAAAAATGTTACGTATGCAGCGACCTTCAGTCTGTCGTGTTGTAGTAAAATCTATGACGCCATATACGAACGAAAAGTACAATATCCTTATTAGGGTAGTTGCCCGGGCCAGGGGGTCTAAGCACGAAGTCCTTAGTTTCGGCCTGCTTTACGGACTTTTCCTACTCCGTACCTATAACATACGGTCGGATGATTCGTTCGGGGCCCGAACTAAGAATGAACGACAACACAATTTGACAGTTGTACCTGCTCCGTACTGACCTTTTTCCCGTCCGAAAAATTGAACTTACACTTGTTTTTTTATGCCGAAGTTTCGGAGTACTTTCGGACGGGGCCATAACTTCGTTGACGGAGATAGCGAGTGGACCCCCAGACACTACGCCCGTCTGGTCGGAGTATCCCCCCTTTTCAATGGAGGGTGCGGGACTTTACACCCTGTGCCGCATACCTCCGTACTGGTGACTCCAACGTGATCTGCTTCCATAGTGTTAACGTAGACGTTCAATTATGTTAATTTTTCAAGAAAAATATGAGATTTGTCACCAGACGGCGCTTATTCAGTTTAAGTACTAATTACAGTTACATACAGTTTACGTTAACGCGAACCACTACGTCACTGTGCCATTCGCACTACTCCACTGTGCCACTCGCACTGCACCACTATGCCACTCGCACTGCACTACTAAGCCACTCGCATTAGTCGCATTACACCACTGTAGGTACCACTCGCACTACGCCATTGCGGAGAAGACATACATCAGAAATCGTAGGTAACCGTAATTGTTATTTTTATAGCATTTCCTCGATTTACAGCTAAAAAAATTAACTGGCGAATAAACAAACGACAATTATTTTCCTACTATTAAAACGGTATTTTCACCTGCAGTCTGCTAAGCATGAGGTCTTAGGTTCGATGCCCAGGTTGGGCAAATTTTGAAATAATATGGTACTATGAAGCTGTCTCATGATGGAGCCAGGAAATGGCCAGCAACTCCTCAACCAGACAAAATAGCACCATCGTGTTTGAGCTCATTGGGAGTGTATTGACACTTTTTATATTACATTTAGACCTTTCACTCAAAAACCTTGTAAAAAAACTTAAGTACCTTAATACTTATTCACAACGCAATCATGACAGCATTGATATCACATTTCAGCTCATGTAAGATGGTTTTTAGGGTTCCGTACCTCGAAAAGAAAAAACGGATCCCTTACAGGATCTCTTTGTTGTCCGTTCGTCCGTCTAGTCAAGACCTTTTTTCTCAGGAACGCGTGGAGGTTTCAAGAGTTTTCTGAAATTTATATCAAATACTCAGGGAAAATGTCCTTTAAAGCTGTAAAAAAATCAAACTTCTAAGCCATTGAAATCAAAAGATACAGCCGTTTATGCCGATATTTTCGACACTCGCAAGGGAATCAAAACCTACAGGGTTCTTCCCGTGAACTCAGAATCTTGAGATTTGGTACGTACAACGTCTTATAGCACAGATAAAGGAATAATTGCGAAAACCGTAAATTTTTTGTTACATCATATAAAAAAATATATTAATAATAATTTTAAATTGACTACCCCTTTCCTCATGGCCGCGTAGAAGTAGGTACTAAATTGAAATTCATATCAAATACTCTCAGGTCTATAATACCTTTAAGCTGAGGTTTGTACGGCACCCTCGGTGCGCGAGTCCGACTCACACTTGGCCGGTTTTTTGTATACCACCTTTAGTCTATGGTTTCACGTTACATAGAGATAGAATACGGTAAGCAAATACTGTTTATTGTTATAAACTATGACGTTACATGTCAGTTTACACAGATGTCCTCAAATGTGTACTGGGTGCTGGGTATTTGAAATATTGTTGGTCGTTGAATCATGTCTTTTATTGTCAAGGTGATTTCAGACTGCCGTTGATATAAGAAGAGCTACTGCTAAGCTCATGCTTACTCGTGCCAGTTTTATCTAAGTAACTGAAGACAGGTTTTGAAGAACTGGTTGATTAGAAGTAAACGAGGCCTTCCACAATTAATAGTACTTTAATAAAACACTGATTTACAAGTTGATGATTATCAGACAAAGGAGATTTGATTTTATCGTGTCTGCGATTTCAATATCATCCAAAAATAGGATTTATATTTTGTGTTTTTTTCCATCCGTGTTCTTTACTTTATATGTACAGACAACAACAGATCAGGTTCCTGCACTTGGACATTTGTATGCACCTTATTGCATTGTAATAAAGGTTCATTTCAAGAACAGAAACATCGTTATATCTCGTGAACCCTGAAAAATAAATAAAAAACGTTTTCTTATTATGAATATATATATATATAATATTATAAAGCTGCAGAGTTTGTTTGAACGCTCTAATCTCATGAACTACTGGTTGGAATTGAAAAATTCCTTTTGTGTTGGATAATCCAGGAAGGTTATAGGCTATATAACAGCACGCTACGACCATAAATGGAAAATGTTGCAAAAACGGGCAAATTTATTCCTTTTTGAGAGCTTCCGTTGCGTGCGCTGCGTAAACGGTTTAAGTAACGCAACAATAATGTTTGTAGGGTAGATGGGTAGGTAGGTAGCCAGTTGACGGGAGCGAAGCCGCGTGGGACAGCTAGTTATGAATATAACGTGTTTTTTCTACAATATACAACCAAATTCATCAAGATACAACCATTTTTTCAAAGGGTTCTAGGTTCCCTTACAAAATGGGCATTCTCCTCTGCGTAGCTGCTGCCGGTCGTAGTTTTGCCAGCACCAGGATCTCGTGGTCCTAGATTTGATTCTCGGCTCGGGAAAAGCGCCTATTTTTGGGTTTTTCCATCTGGAATCACTCAATAGCGGTCTGTTTGGATTTGTGCCCGGTTGGTGACGATAGGTTCGCCCTCTTAATTGGGACTTTATCATAACTGGTGAAAATAATGTAGGTGTTCTGTAGTTACACGACTGACGACCGACTTCAATGCAGCTCACTAATTTATTTCAGTACATTATGTGATGTTCTGAAGAAACATCTCATGAAGTTTGGTCCGATATGAAATCGCTCGAATCACTCCTTTTTGGGCGACCTTGACATGCCGTAACTTTGTACTCCACCGCTACTGGAGCGGCTGACTTTTAGAGTTCTTACTTATTCGTTTCAAATGATTAATGTTATAATTTTCAGTCGGTATGCAAGTACTTTTTTAGGGTTCCGTACCCAAAGGGTAAACACGGGGTCCTATTACTAAGACTCCGCGGTCCGTCTGTCTGTCACCAGGCTGTATCTCATGAACTGTGATAGCTAGACAGTTGAAATTTTCACAGATGATGTATTTCTGTTGCCGCTATAACAACAAATACTAAAAACAGAAAAAAATAAATATTTAAGTGGGGCTCTCATACAAAAAACGTGATTTTTTTGCGATCATGGTACGGAATCCTTCGTGCGCGAGTCCGACTCGCACTTGCCCGGTTTTTAAGATCACGTTGCCTCCCGGACAACCTGATTTTCCAATCAAAAATCTGTCGCACAAATCTTGTCCTGACAGTGACGAACACAAAAAAAAACTGCCAAACCGGAAGAGCGTTCCTAAGTAATGATGTTTCATACATGCCGCAACGATTTTAATACTTACTACAGGCATTTTCTATCATTCAACTTTTGGGTGATGCAGAGACAAACAGTGGTGTGTTCTTTTACCCGAGATGCTAGAATATCGGACACCAGTTTTGCCAAGGGGTTCTAAGTTCCCTTACAAAATGGGCATTCTCCTCTGCGTAGCTGCTGCCGGTCGTAGTTTTGCCAACACCAGGATCTCGTGGTCCTAGATTTGATTCTCGGCTCGGGAAAAGCGCCTATTTTTGGGTTTTACCATCTGGAATCACTCAATAGCGGTCTGTTTGGATTTGTGCCCGGTTGGTGACGATAGGTTCGCCCTCTTAATTTGGACTTTATCATAACTGGTGAAAATAATGTAGTGTTCTTTAGTTACACGACTGACGACCGACTTCAATGCAGCTCACGAATTTATTTCAGTACATTATGTTCTGAAGAAACATCTCATGAAGTTTGGTCCGATATGAAACGCTACTGGAGCGGCTGACTTTTGTTAGAGTTCTTACTTATTCGTTTCAAATGATTAATGTTATAATTTTCAGTCGGTATGCAAGTACTTTTTTAGGGTTCCGTACCCAAAGGGTAAACACGGGGTCCTATTACTAAGACTCCGCGGTCCGTCTGTCTGTCACCAGGCTGTATCTCATGAACCGTGATAGCTAGACAGTTGAAATTTTCACAGATGATGTATTTCTGTTGCCGCTATAACAACAAATACTAAAAACAGAAAAAAATAAATATTTAAGTGGGGCTCCCATACAAAAAACGTGATTTTTTTGCGATAATGGTACGGAATCCTTCGTGCGCGAGTCCGACTCGCACTTGCCCGGTTTTTAAGATCACGTTGCCTCCCGGACAACCAGATTTTCCAATCAAAAATCTGTCGCACAAATCTTGTCCTGACAGTGATGAACACAAAAAAAAACTGCCAAACCGGAAGAGCGTTCCTAAGTAATGATGTATCATACATGCCGCAACGATTTTAATACTTACTACAGGCATTTTCTATCATTCAACTTTTGGGTGATGCAGAGACAAACAGTGGTGTGTTCTTTTACCCGAGATGCTAGAATATCGGACACCAGTTTTGCCAAGGGGTACCGTGTTACCCAGTTACTGGGTTGTGGAGGTCAGAGGCAGTTGCTCCATGTAAAATGCTGGTACTCAGCTGAATCCGGTTAGACTGGAAGCTGACCAACGGACCTAAGAGCCAAAAAGTAATATTTTCTTTATATAAAAAGCATACACGGATCTTATTCGTGAAGTTTTTCAGAAAGGCCAGGTACGCAGTACCGGCGTAACTGGCGTGCGTGTATGACTAGATGTATGAACTTGAGTGAAGGAGTATGTTAGTTTATGTATTTACATAAAGAACACACCTAGCAAAAATCTAGCCATCTCCGCAAATGACAAACAGCTTCTTAAGAGCATACAAAATACACTAGATCGTTGTGATGGCATAACGGATGACGTCACCAGCATTCGACGTTTCAATTCTATTTCAGGGTCAAAAGCTCTCGACCTTCACTTTGTTGCAGTATTGGCTGTGGACGTCACAAGCCACGTGTCTTTGTGTAGTGGTGTAAGTAAGTTCTATAACCGGAGAGTCGACCTGACCAGTTTAGCTAAAGTTATGGGTATCATTGGGTGAAAAGGCCAGGATGTCCTTCCCCAAGGTTCAATAGGGATGTTTCCTGGGTAGAAAAATGATAATTCTATTTAGTCCGTCAGTGAGATTATCAAATAATATTGAACCCGTATTTTTTGCTTTATCAAATAAAAAAATACCAAGAACAAGCGCATCAAATTCCAGGAGTGAGGGGTAGTGACGTCACTTTGTCAGTATAAAGTTTAGCATACTGTGAAGTAACACGATATTTCAACGCAATGTTTCGTCGTATTTTTTTGTTTACGTGGCAAAAGAAAAAATACGTGTCCAATATTTTTAGGTTATCTCCGGTTGGTGGAAAAACATACCAAGTTACTTTCGCATTTGCAATATTAGTATGATTTTGAGGCTAAGTTTAAAAATTATAAACAATAAAGTGTGTAAATACAGGTTTTTATACTTTCATTAAAATCTTAAAACCGGTCTTCTTTAATATGCAGTGAAAATCTAATGTCCAATGCCTAAAAAACCCGAACAGACTGGAAATCGTCTAATTTGGGGTAACATTTTTTTTTATTAAATAGGGTTGCGTTTGTTTCACTATAGTAGTCACAGCGGATCTTTGAAACAAGTATCTAAAAATCCTTATTCCGACTTTATCCGGACGGTAACCCTAGGACTAAGTATAGCCTATCAGCTAATTATGTAGATGTCTAGTACACTAGTCAGTCGCGACAAGGTAGCTTTATAAGTGCATCTTTTGATTAACACCCGGCGTTTGCTAGGGCTGTTCTCGTTCGCTTGAATAACCAAGCCAATCATTTGTGGAGGGGAAATGGAACCGAGGACGTTGATTGGCACGGATGTGTGATGTGGTTTAGATATGCTCTTGAAACTTGTGTCGACTACGTAATACCCATCATACGTAGCAGATGGCGCCTCGTAAATAAAGAGTAAACAGAACAAATTTAAAAAGCGCAGCATAATTTCTCGTTTTTAATAATTTCTGCGGTCCTTTTAACTCTTTTATCCGTGTAAACATTAATATGAGTTACTAGCTTACTAGGATAACAGAATTTTATAGGGTTAAATCGTGCACATGAGTATTTCGAACACAGGATAATCTGAAAAACATTCGCATATCCATATACAGGCCTGTTATGCAGGTGCCACCTAGCGGGAGAAAGTGGCCGAAATCCTTTACTGCTTGACTAAGGTTTTTAACATAATCGGCCTATAATGCTACCACTGCTGGGACACAGGCCACTCCAGGTCAGGTACGAATTCGAGTTTACTCCGGGCGTCAGAAATCTTGAATTTGGGCGTAGCTTGTTGCCTAATTGATCAGATCGGCCGGCAGTTGTTTTTTTTTTTTTTGTTTGTTCAACCAATCTCAATGTTTATCAGCCTTTTAGGTAGCGAATGTTAGTGTTTTATGTTAAAACATTTCTTGGTAGGTAATGTCTTACGAAGATATGTTTGTAGAAGGTAAATATTTCGTTATAGCGTTTAAAAAACGAATTACGACCGTCGTCGTGCGTCGACCACAAATCATGGCTTACCATCAGGTGAGGTAGCCGTCAAACGCGAGCCGATCAGCAATAAAAAGTCACTTTTTTAAGTTTCGCCTTAATTATCTAAAAAAGGCAACATTAAATATTCAACAATTCTAGAACTTAGTTGTTCTAGAATGTTTTAATGTAGCTTTTAAGTATTTTTTTGGTCAATCACTTAAGTACTTCACGCAAAAGGTTTGACCACCAGCAATCGACCAATCACATAGACGGAAATCCACATCGCATTTTTCATCTCACATGTGATTGGTCGATTGATGGCGTCAAAACCCTTTGCCTTGCCGAATTCTCTTACGCAATTAGGCTCCTGTAATTGCCTTGATCTGATTTGACCAGTGATTAGGTGAACGTCCGCGTGGTCTGTTACCTTCCACTTTTTCCCATTTCAAACAGTTTTTCCAGGTTCATGTGACCTAAGTAATTGAGGACTCGTTGGTAGCAAATCGTGGAGTCTTGTTTTGATGTTCAGCTGGTCGAGAATAGACTTGTGCGTTTTGCTATCCATGTTATGCGCAACATTCATCAGATTTAGTTTCCTAGTCAAAAAGGTTCCGCTTTTACCATTCAATTAACCCTCTAGAAGTGATCCCCGCTCGCCATTGTCCAGGAAGATCAATGAAATCCAATCAAAAAGTTGATTATGCACGACAAAGATGGCCACAGAAAAAAAAGGTAGGCATAATACAGCTAGCGAATCTGATTTTTTTATTTGGCTCGAAGCTCTCACTGGACGGGGGAGAGGGTTAGATTCTGTAGAATATATTATTGGGATACCTATATATGTAACAAAAAAATAAAAGTCATTGATCCGACTTGAAAACATTATTTTATATTTTGATAAATTTGGTCTCAAATATAGGCGTAGAACCAATCTATCCGTCATGTTAATCGGTCCTCGCGTTTATGAGATATTAACTCATTACTGAATGCCAAGTGAAAGGGCCAAGGACGCCCCTTACCGCCATACATTTGTTTTGATCGTGTTAGCTGCCCAACACTGCCTTAACATTTTTGTTTGTATCGTTTTTGAAAATTGGAATACATTGGTAGACAGGTGTTGACGACTTTTATATTTTTGTTATCTGGCGTTGACTTTAGTACATCCATATTTCGCCAGTTATGTTTAACTCATATGTAAACAAAAAATAAAAAGCGCAGGGGATGACCATAGAGAAGATGGATGGATTGTATGAAGGATGATAATGTTTGACTACCTGCTGAGAAGACGGCTTGTAGCTGACGCCACATACGAACTATCCTGCATCCCATAAGCCAAGTTACGCTGACGCTGGCTAGTCGTTCTAAATCGCAGCATCGCGATTATGTTGTCCTAAATTGTAGACAACTTAGGCAGTAGAGCGGATGGACCTCCGAATTGACTAAATTGGATCCATCTGTTCCTAACTAGGATTACATTTTCCGATTTCCTAGTTAGGATCCCAATTTGATTTGGGGGTAGGTGGAACAGGGTGTAAAGTCCCAGAAACCTCCATAGAAAAGGGAGGATCCTCCAACCAGTAACCAATATTGTAATAACTGCTTTATGACAAGGGTCACCAATTCCGGATATGTCAGGACATTTGTCGTCCTGTCCGGACTTTGCTTGGCGTTCTAATTCGTACGGATTTTTTGCTTGGATGGTAACTTTTTTTTATTAAAAAGGCGTTTCAAACATAACATTATCATATCATTATTATTATCTCGATTTTTTGTTATTTATTTATTTTTTATTCAATCATTTAAGCATTAATTTTTTTATCAGTACTTTCCAGTATTCGAAAAGGTAACACTACTTATGACAATCGGTGTTAGCGTATCTAGTATTATGTTATCTATGGCCTATCAGATCATCACAGATGTCACTTATCCTTATACAAACACAAACAAACAATTTTCTTACTATTAAACATTCGTGTTATAGATAACCTAAAGATCCGCTTATATCCGTCCCACTCAGACTTGTTTTGTATGCGAATAACATGACAGAACACAATCACAACACTATGATGCCACGTGCTGCCATCTGCTTACCGCGCTTTGTACCCCTCGTTGGCGCCCGACGTCGACCAATCAGAGAGCCGAGTTGTAGAGGTAATAATAACATAATAATTCAAACAACATTGTGTGCTATCACATATCACCCGTAAGTCGGCATTAGATTGAAGCAGAAGTGTGCGTGTTGTGGCGCGCGGAAACTAATGGCATGGATGGCGGACGGAATATAGCTAAGTTTAGAGATATAGCTACAATGACGATCGAATGCGAGGTCGGCGCATGCTCGGAAGCAGTCGGGCTTCCTCGGCTCATCGCCAGGCGTCTGTTTCATTCGTTCGTTGTTCGTTTTACGTCAAGTCAACGTCAACCAACGCAACGCAACGCTATCGATACACAAAATAATTGAATTAGAGTAAATGTACCGCTTTTTATCGCGATTAGTGTTAAGAATTATTGTTTTGGAAAAAAATAACTGCAAATAATGTCTGACGTAGTAAATGTCGAAGAAGATGAAGTTATCTTGTCGAGACAAAGGTTCGAAATAGCACTCACGGGGTTAAAATCAGAATGGTCAAAGGCACGAATTAGTGCCATCGTACGTTTAATCGAAGAGTTTCAGGCCGCGCCAGAATCAAAGAAACTACGGAATTCTTCTCATTATTATTACGCGAAACATTATGAGATCGTAGAAGAAGGTGGGCAAAAGTGTTTAGCACAAAAAAGAAATAAAATAGACGATCAATTAGTCAAAATAGTACCGGTAGAAGAATACTATGACGTTCTCAGCGAGGTTCATTACAAAACGCAGCACGGTGGACGCGACAAAATGTTGACAGCGATGAGAGACAAATACTTCATACCGACGCCCGCAGTTCTTGCATTTGTCAGGACATGCCAAACTTGTCAAAAGAGAAGGGCAGCTGTGCAAAAAGTACTCTTCGTCAGTAATCGCGGCGAGCTGAAGTTAATCGATATGCAATCGTTCCCAGATGAGAGGTATGAATGGATTTTACATTACCAAGACAGTAATACGAAGTTTTCATTCCCGCGTCCGTTAATATCTAATGAAGCAGCTGAAATCGCTAGGGAGTTACTGAAGATCTTTCTAGAAATTGGATACCCGACTATTTTGGTAACAGAAAATGGACGACAATTCACTGCTGATATAATAAAGGAGTTAGCTAATCTATGGCCCACTTGTAAAATTTTAAACGGAATACCAGCTCCGGAGTCACCCGATCCGACCGCAGAAGAGGTCGAAAATGTTTACCTCCACTTAACAGAATGGATGAAAGAGAACAGTTCAAGTAATTGGGCCAAAGGGGTATACTTTGTACAATTTAATATGAATTGCACATATAATCCTCGTGTACAAAAGACACCTTACGAAGCATTATTTGGATGTGATCCTAAAAAAGGATACCGATCATGTAAAGAAGATCTTGACAGTACTTTGAAAAAACGATCTGAGAGCGCTGTGTGTGTGCGTGTGTTTGAAAATCCGTCTATTGAAAGTAGTGACAGGTCTGTGCAGAAATTAAAGTACGCGGATCCATTATCAAACGTTTGTGAAGAAGTAATAGTACTTAAAAGTGACAATGGAATATCGGCCCTACTCCCCGAGCACGAAGTACAAATAAAGGCAGAATACGATAACGCAATCGAACATGAACCAATGCAGATTAAAACAGAATTAGATATAAAACGGGAAGATGAGAATACAACGGCAGATGAAACAATGATTGAACGTTCGCTGTCCTCAGAATCTGCTGTACTAGTGCGTGCAAGGTCCACTGAAATGCCAATACTATGCACAGTTTGCTGGAGTAAAACAGTACCTACACATTCGTGTGTCTCCTGCCATAGGATCATACATGAGTCATGTGGAATACCACCACGTTGGACTTTGAACAAGCCGTTACTTTGCCGTGGATTACTATGTCCATCGTGTCACGAAGAAAGTAAGAAAAACATCGATGATGACATTGTTTTAGTTGAAAATGCAGAAACTAAGCGTGAGCCTGTCATAAAATTGGAAAGAAACTCCGATTCAAATCTGAGAGAAGAACTGCAGCCAGAAGTAAAAAAGATAAAATTAGAATTGGATTATAAATGAACTACCTGCCACGGGACAAACTATAAACAAAAACCTGCCTCGTTTATCGATCTTTCTATTGGTAAAAACCGTTTCATAATCCGTGGCATGGTTAAGAAGTAAGCGGAGAAATAGACAGAGGCCGACAGCGACTTTGTCCTATTCTATTTAGAGAAAATATGGTGCTTCGTTGACCACAAAAGTCATAAGGCTGCAGGTTCTGACGGGTCCTAAACCATCGATCGGGTAGAAATTTCTTGATTGAAGACGTACTTGGATGTGCCCTAACCGGGCAATAGATTCTCCCCAAGGGAGGTAAACTATTAAAATCTGATTCTATCAAACTGTTTAATTTTAAGGATAATTTTCGTTTAGGCAATGCAGGTGTAAGGCAAGTCACACAAAATGTGGATTATTGAATAAATAAATGGCTATTTTAATACTTCCTAACCGACTTTTTTATTTATTTTTAGAAGCATAAGGTATCTTTAACTATACAAGATCCTCACACAAGTTTTTTATTATCTAACTTGGTTACTTATGTGTTCTACAAATACCAATCCATTTTTATAGCATTTCCTGGTATCCAATTAAACTGAAATTTGGCGTATAGCCCACGGCATTTAACATGGCAAGGTTTTGGCGTAGTGGGGGTAAGCTCGCGCATATTGCGCGGACTGACCAACCACCGTATAGAGCGAGCGGAACGTGATGATGCGATCCTTGTGTCAAACCAACTAATCGCGCGCTCGGTACGGCGCTAAACGTTCTCCGCGTCCGTGCGGATGGATAACCAAAGAGACCTAAAAAACGACGTGTGCGCATCTAACGACTCTTGCCAACTTACGTGCCGACAACTATTCTTATGTAACTTTGGCAACATTGAAATAATATGGTACTACAGAGTTGTTCTCATGATGGAGCCGGAAGGTGGGCATAGCAATTCCTCAACCACACAAGATGGCACCATCGTGTTTGGGCTAATTGGTTATGTACAGACAAGAGTTTTTTTTTTAATTACTTTTTACTTTTAAATTCAATTCAACACTCGTACTTGTCTTCATTTAAATTCATATTTATTAAAGTAGTATTTAATTAATTACAAAGTAGGATCAAATAAGTTATGGTAGTTTATTTAATTAAAGTTAAGTTGGAAAGTGGAATAAATAATTAATTAAATGTAGGGTAGTATATTAGTTTTCCAGAAAATGTTTGTACCCGTTGAAGATAAAGATAAAGATAAAGATAAAGATAAAGATAATTTTATTTTGCAAACATGGGTAACATTAAATGGTGACAAAAAAAAAACATATTGAAAGTTCAGCCATATTTTACCACGTAGGCATGCAAAAGATGTAGAACATCAACTTATAACTAGATAGTAGGTAGAATTAAAAAACATTACACGAAAAAGTAGGTACACAAAATAAACATTATTCTAACTTAAAAAATCTTTCTCAGTAAGGTATTCACTTAAATTATAATAAGCTTTCACCACTAAAAAGCTACGAAGTCTTTTTTTAAATAAATGGACTGGAAGCCCTTTCCAACTCTTAGGCAAGTGATTATAAATAACTGGAGCCATGCAGTAGACACTTTTGCGCATGAGTGCTGTCTTAGCTGGCTCCTGACAAAGCAAGCTATTGTCGCGTCTATTGCGGGGAAACACGTCAGCTATGCGTCTGAAACGACTCGGGTTTGCCTTCACAAACACAGCTACCTCTAGTATGTATAGACAAGGTAATGTTAAAATCTTATAACTTTTAAAGTATGGTTCACAACTATCCGTGGGTTTAATCTTAAACATCGATCGAATGCATCTTTTTTGCGCCTTGAAGGCGGTTTCTTTTTCAGTAGAGTTTCCCCAAAATATGATCCCATACCGTAAATGTGATTCTACTATGCCATAATAAGCAGTAAGAAGAGCATCTGTGTTAATTATAGGTGATAATGTATATAGAGCGTATGCAGACTTACTCAGCTTCTTACATAAGGTATCAATGTGTGATTTCCAATTTAATTTGCCATCTATTTTGAGACCCAAGAACTTTGTACTTTCAACTTCCTCTATGATATCATTATTGTAGTGTATATTTAAATTAATAGTAGAGGTCTGTTGTCTAAAATGGATAACTTTAGTTTTACTCAAATTTATTTTTAAATTATTCGCGTCTAGCCAGGTTACCATCTGTTGTAAACTATTATTAATGTCATTCTCATAATGATCTATCCTTCTACAAGGTATTGTAATCGTACTGTCATCCGCAAATAGTGTTACTGGTCGATCAATAGATTTCGGTAGGTCATTTATGTATAGTATAAATTTAAAGGGTCCCAAAACGCTGCCTTGCGGTACCCCAAATAATAATTCACGCTCTGAAGATCGAAATATTTCTTCACGTTTATTAACTGTATTAACTTTATTAATTTCAGTAATTTGTTTTCTATTTTGTAGGTAAGAATTAAGCAAATTAAGGACATTGCCTCTCATCCCGTAGGCTTCGAGTTTCTTTAAAAGAGTAGTATAGTGTACATAGTCGAACGCCTGGGTCATGTCGCAAAATACACTACATACAGGATTCCGGATATCAACATTTTTTATGACATTGTATAAAAAATCATATATAGCCATATTGATAGTCCTATGTACACGAAATCCTTTCTGTTCCTCGCACAGAATGTTATTTTTTTCTACGAATTTATAAAGTTCCCTATAAATATATTTTTCAAAAATTTTTGAAATAACGGGAATTAATGATATTGGTCGGTAATTTTCCATCCGTTCTCTATTTTCTTTTTTAAATAATGGCTTTATAATCGATATTTTTAATGCATCAGGGAAAACGCCTGCGCTAATACTTAAGTTAATTATGTGACTTAAATGGCCACTTATTTCCTTAGACACATGTTTTAATATTTTTGTAGCAATATCGTCATACCCTACACTATTTGTATTGTTTAATGATTTGATGATTCTCTCAATATCTTGTGGTATACTAGGAGCCATAAACATTGTTTTATTACAAGTGTCAATTCTGTTACATTTAGGTTTGCTAGTCACATCCAGTTTCCCTTGTACTTTATCGATAAAATAATTGTTAAATGCTTCGGCAATATCGTTGGGATTAGATAGAACGCTGTTATTATTTATAATTTTAGTAATATTAGACTTAGGTAGGTTAAATTTTGCACGATTTATAATTTGCCACGTGGTTTTAGACTTATTTTTAGATGTTGTTATATTATGATTGTTCTGGGCTTTTTGTGTTAGGTGTATAATTTTTTTGTGTAAGCGAGAGTAGTTCTTGAAAGTATATTTATTATATTTGTTTGGGTTTAATCTGAATTGCCACAAAAGCTTTCTTTTTTTTTGACTGCCTAGTTTAATACCTTTTGACAACCATTTAGGTCTTTTTGTGACATCTACTTTGATCAGTTTAGTTGGAAAACACAAGTCGTAAATTAATTTAAATAGATCGAGAAATTTATTATAGGCTTCATTCGGATCGATTGTGTCGTAAATCTCACCAAAAGAGAGATTTTTAATGTGGTTTTTAAAATACAAAATATTGTCTACACTGTAGTCTCTTTTGACGGTATACCAATACTTTAAGAGACACTTTGTTTGTACTGGACAGTGAAGCAGCTGTGCCGTATGATCGGACAAAGCCAGTTCGATTACTTCGGTTTTACATACTGAACTAAAATTATGAGCAAAGTTGTCTATACACGTCATACTGGCCATGCGAGTCGGCTGTCTTAATTCTAGTTTTAAGTTAAAGCTCATTAACAGACATTCGAAAGCATTTGAGTGGCTATTAGGTTTAAGCATGTCTATATTAAAATCACCTGCCATTACAATGTTGTTATATCGTGTGCGTGATATTTCTTTCAAAAGCGTTTCCATTTTATCAAAGCAGTAACTGAGATTATTTATATTTGGTACTCTGTAGATACATACAATAATTATTTTAAAAAGGGTGAGCTCAATCGCACAACATTCAAATATGCCTGACGTCGATATTTTTGAAATTTTAGGTATTTCCTTATATTGAACATCGTTTTTCACAAGAATACAAGCCCCTCCTCTTTTCCTGCCTTCCCTACAAAAAACAGGCAGCTAGGTTATAATTTGGCACATACAGTTGATGTTGGAACCCTTCCATAATGAAATGTTCCGTTATACATAAAACATCCACGTCAATCTTTTTTTCGGACAGTTCATCTAGGCATACAGTTAAAACATTTGCTTTATTTAGTAAACCAGCAATATTTTGGTGTAACAATTTAATATGTTTTTTAACGAAAAAAAGTATCACTAGTGCTGTCTTTTGTGCACGAAGAAGAAATTGGGGGAGACTCACCATCAATTACATGAAAAACGTCGTAGCTATTAATCTCATTAAGCATTAAATTTATATTTTTAAATATGTTCATTATACCATTATTATTAACAGATCCACTTCTTGGCAAGAACATTTTATAATCATATGTCAAATAAAAATTACTATCAAACAAATACGCGTAGTGATGAGTACAGGCATCTAAGTATAAAAGACTGTTAAAGTTTTCTATTCTCCTATTATACATCATAGAAAAGTCATTCAATTTAAATGTAGGTGCACATATTATAATATTAGTATGATTATTTTTTAAAAGTGCTTCACGCAATGTAATTATGAGATCGACATAGTTGTTCGTTCGGCGAAAGTCTTCCTCGCCGATGAAGATCAGGCAGTAATCATCCGTAGTGTAGTCCTTCAATTTGAGATCTATGTCCCTAATAAGTGCCTCTATACCACAACCCGGTATCAAGTAGTGACAAATTTTGTAATCTAATAATGTATTTTCTGCAATCGTTAGTATTTTGTTTTTGTTGTTTGTACTCAGGATGCATACCTTTTTTTGGCTTCCTCGAACTTCTGGTTTAGGTATTTTTTTTATATTAGGCGCGTGATCTGACTTATTTTGGTTTTTCTTTTCTGTAACTTCGGTATTATTGTCCTTGTTGATCGGGTTACATGTCTGGGAACCCTTGTTGAGAGTATTTTTGTTCTCATCTTTCTTTTTCGTTTTCCTCGTTGATGTTGGTGGGGTGGAACAAGACTCGCCGTATCCGAGCTTTTTGTACAATTCTACAATCTTCTGACATTTTTCCAATTCCAACTTTAAGTTAGTATTCTCTAAGTTTAAATTCTCAATTTCATTATTTGCAATTATCAATTCCTCCTGTACAGATGATAATTTTATTTGTAAATTACGCACTTCTAAAGTTTCACTGGGGTCAGGTAGACTTTGCATCGTACTATTAAAGAGTGACGAGTCAGAAGCGTTCATAATTGACACATTATTATAAGAGTTAGATTTTCTTATTTTTCTTAAAGTTATGTTACTAGATACTCCACTCGCCATAATTTGCAGTAGGAAAAAGAAGTTTACTCAATTTAATTTACTTTTCTACCACAAGGAAGATTATTTTGTGAACTGGTATCCCCAATCACTATCTAGCGCCCCTGGTGGGCAGTAGCGTTATTATTTTAGTTCACTTTTTCGCCACGTGAACCGTTTTGTACGATGTTATGGCGCTAGTGGTCGTTTCAACTGCGCTTAGGTTGGTAGAACTGATATGCTATCTTGCTGTCACTTTAGTACGTCCATTCGCCACTTAGGCGGTTGCATATGTCGTTTTGGCGCTAGTTGTATGTTTTCAAATAAAATAAACGAACTCATAAAAGTTAAAGTCTTACTTGAGGTTGATTAAAGTGGTTTCGTTCACTGTTTATAGTTTTCTATTTCTTCTTTTGATGCACTAAGAACGTAATAATTGATTAGAATTTGCAAAAGTCACTTTTCACTGTTTATTACTGAGTTTTGGTATTCACTATTGTTCCTTTCAGTAACTGTCCTGGAACTCGATAGTTTCACTTGAAAACGTTGTCACTGGTTTGTTATGTTGTTAAGACTTTAATGATATTATTTTTCGAGTATAAACGCATATTAAAGATTTTAATTCTTTTTTTTAAATATGGGGAGCCTATGTTTACATTTGCCAGGGTTGCCAGGTTGAAATATTTTATTCAGTCATTGTATTGTTTGCCCACTTTCCAAAAAATAAATTACTCCCAGTTTCTGTATTGAGGAGTTCTGCATGACCCCCATTTTCTGAATTGAGGACTTTTCAAACTCCAATGCTAAACTTTGACCAGATCCCATGCTTAAGTATGGCAAGTTCTCAATTCAGAGACCGAAGGATAGTCAGATACTTTTGCATTTAAGTAACATTAAATCTTACCTCTTATTGGTGTTAAGAATTACGTTCAAATTTTTGGCCGTTACAATGGTAATGTCAAAAAGTCAAAAAAATCAATGAGAAGACCAATTCCATAATTAAGAGTATATCTCACCATATCATACTTATTGTCCTACCACGTTGCCATTTGCTGCTGTTTGAGATCCACTGCGTGGCTATCTCCGTTAAGCGATGTGGCCAGCCCTGTTCCTTTCAATTGTCATCAGGAAGTTTAAATAACCAAATGTACTAATACATGTTCGTCTCCCGCAGGTGGCAAATTCTGTTCAGGCCAGTACACTTACAAGGTGTACCACTTGGCGTCCAAGGTGCCCGCCTTCATCAGACTGTTGGCGCCCAAGGGTTCCTTGGAGGTGCACGAAGAGGCTTGGAACGCGTACCCTTACTGTCGGACTGTCCTCACGGTAAGAACCTTCAATATAGTAAACATCAGCTTTATTGCGTAATGAATTCGGCAAGGCAAAGAGTATGAGAAATCGACCAATCACATGCGAGATGAATTTCCGTCTATGTGATTGGTCGATTTTGGCAGATTGATTGGAAAAAAGAGAAATATTTTTGTTACTTACAAGATAACCTAACAGTGGTGAAAAGATGGCGTAGGCGCATATTAGGGTCACGTTTTCAACCAGGATTCCAAAGATAAACGCAGATAAAAAAAGGGGTTTAATATTGATCCTTCTCTACAACCACACATGAAAATTTTTTTAGATCAGCTGAAGATTGAAAGAGTGGCCGTGGATTTTTCGCTTGCACTTTTCTCGCCTTACAGATCTTCACTTTGGAACGTCCAAATAAGATCACCGCCACAACAAAAAAATAAAAGTCCAACTTGTACCTTACTTAAATTGAACACATTAGTTTTAGATATTTTGATAATCTCTAATGAAAGGTATAGGCGTAGAACCATTTTATGCATTAATTGGTCCACGCGTTCAAGAGATATTATACTCAATACATTTATTAGTATTTCATTACTGAATGCCAAGTTAAAGGGTCAAGGACGCCCCTTACCGCGATACGTTTGCTTTGGACGTGTTAGCGACACTGTCTTTACATTTTTTTCGTATCGTTTTGAAATACATTGGTAGACAGGTCGCACCTTGAAATACTGTCAATATCTTAGCAAATAAATGACTGAAATAAAAGACTGCCATTAGTTTCACTTATCAGTTTGACTACCATTTTTTAAGTTTTGTATTAAAACATGCCAGTCGATTACGGATTTTTTTAGAATCATAGATTTTAAAAAAAAGTTCTGCTTAGTGCCACTTTTGTTTTAACCTACCCGTTTTTAGAATAATTACACAAAAATTAGTAATTGGAGTTACAAATAATTCGGAATTAATACGACATTATGTCATCTAAACAAAAAACATTATTTATTTGCCAAAAACAATTAATTTATAGTCATTACAATCAAGTAAGTACACTATTTGTTATAATAGTTTTTCACTCAAATGCAACTTTTAGGTATAAATCACAACGTTTGGGAGTATCAATTAACTCTTACAACTAATAACAATGAAACAAACATTGATTCCTAAACACAAAATTTACTTTTAAAAATAATTAAGAAGTCAAGTTACTCTTCAAAATTAACTAAATAAGTGACATTACTATACTTAAAATAATTTTTCTTAAATCATCGGAAAATTTGTTTTAGTATCATATTAACTAAATAAGCGCCACTTTTTTGAAAATGACATTTATGTAGATTATACTTCTGTAGATTATTCGCGTGAATTACGTTTAAAACGAGACTAAACATAAAATTGCTACGTTTTTACTCACGGCAATGTGTGTCCGCTCCGAATGTTTGTCTTCAACTGACTAATATAGTGTCACTTTATGAATTACTACTTTGTTACTTTACCCAAAAGTATAAACTGACACTAGTGGCCTCTAGGGAAAAGTCTTGAAACTATTATAATGCCAGTCTTTGCGTTAAAAGTGCCTTCTTTCAAGGTGTATCGTTGTAACTCAATATTGCCATTTTCGGTATAATGTCACTTTTGTTTTCAAGGTGTTAACGACCTTTATTTTATTTTTATCTGGCTGTGACCATAGCTTCTTCTGACTGACCGACTCCTTGACAACTCAAAAATGTATGTAAATGGCGTTATAGAAATAAATACTTTGAGTTTGATGAAAACGAACGTTGAATGCCAAAATAAAAATAAGTAAAATGAAAACCATTCTTTCAGCCAACTTCCACCTCTGATAAGGCACTTTGAACATTCCGATTCCGCTACAAACACGTAAGAAACGATAACATATCTTTCAACTCTAATAGTCACTTAATCAATACTGACTTTTATTCCAAAGTAAACCTTAACTCTATATAAATAAAGACTACGTTATGTAGTTACTATACGGAAGGTGCGGATCATTGTTTTATTTTATGTACAAAAACGGTTAGTGTCAGTTTTATATTTATTTGATCGTTAGATTAGATTTTAGTTATCAATGACAGTTATTACCCGATTTTGACGAATCAGGCACAATGTTAGATTATCTTGTAAATAGGGTTGTTGACTGAAAATTAGTTTTTTGTCCGTCAGGTAGATTAATAAAAAATATTAGACACGTATTTTTTCTTTTCACCCGTAAACATAAAGTGACGACGATATAATGCGTTGAAATATCGTGTGACGTCACACCGTTAGTAAAATTTATGCTGACATAGTGACGTCACAAGTCCCCACTCCTGCAGCCTTATTGCGTATTGAATTCGGCAAGGCAAAGGGCAAAGAATATGAAAAATCGCCATATCACATAGACGGAAATCCACATCGCGTCTTTCATCTCGCATGTGATTGGTCGATTTTTGCCCTTTGCATACTCTTTGCCAGATATGTCATAATTACGTGTTTCGATATATTATTGATGAAGCGTGTCTGCTGTTAGGTATATTATATGTACTTTAAAAAGCATGAAATAAAAATTAAATTTAAAAAACCCACACAAAAACCTCTAAAAAGCAAAAAATAAGTCTCTTACTCGCGTCGGGGAACCGCTAAGTCAATAATACATATAAACTGCTGTAAACTTTGGCACATACTTGTGTACTATATCTCCCGCATCGGTATCTAGTCTCTGCTGAGAAATTCGATCTGGAAGATCACATTCTGCCAGCGACCACAGAGCCCCTAAACGCCTAATAACAGGCGAGCGATGTCTGTCAACACATATGACTAAAAGATCATATACAGGTCGCCACTCGGCATTTTCGAATTAGTAGCGACCACTTCTGTGAGCCGTAAACACTTCCGCGTCAGTCAATAATAAATTGATGAAATAAATATTACAATGGCCTCTTGTTCAATACGTTTGTATGGTAACAACAGTCAGACTTCTAGTTTCCGGAAAAATGACATTTCATTGATAAGTTAATATTTACATAAACATAAGATTTATTTTCTGATATTATTTATCAGAGTTCATATTATACTGGTCAAGTTTCTAGGTGAAAATGCACACCGCATGTTTGCGTCTCTTTCATTTTAAATTTATTTTTTCGCTATCTCTTCTCCTGTATAATTTCGTAAACAAAACTAGTGATGTACCATATCCTATGACCAAATCTGTTATGACCTAGAAACTTTACAAATAAAGACATTAAATTGAATAGTTTATTAATTGTGTTATTACTAAAATGTTAAAACGCCGTATAATTAATAATAAAAAGGTAATATTATTGAAAAAAAAAGTACAAATACTGTTTATAAAAATATCGATGCCTTCCTGGTTTTATATAAAACTTTCGCAACCTTAATGAGGCCATGACCGTGACTGTGACCGTGATAAAGGACCAATCAGAGCGCAGTCGTCCCGTTCCTCATACCTCAGCTATTTGACAGAATTGTTTTGATGTATTAGATCCAGCAGTCTAGTGGCTATGTGGTCGATGCATTCTGCTTAAACTAATATTTAATGTTTATTCAAATTTTTCAGAATCCGGGCTACATGAAGGAGAACTTCGTGATCTGCATAGAGTCGCTGCATTTACCTGACGCTGGCGATCAGTACAATGTAAGTAAAACACCTGAATGTTATTTCAGTTTTTCTCATCGAGTTTGGGGTCCACCAAAAAATTTCGGCGCGAATTTTTCTAGTATTATTTCCGCGCCGCAATGCGTGTTTTTTTTAGTTTCAAACAATTCCATAGGTCGCACAAATAAAATTCACGCGAATAAAATCGCTGTGCGTGCTAAGTCTTAGCTACCGATGAAAGAAAATATAATACAAAATTTTTGATGAATTCACAAATTCTCGCGAAATTTCACACACGTAACAAATCACATCATTTAGTAACAATGTTCTAAACAGCACTATTAATAAAGACATTTATCTGCAGACGCTACTTTTTATGAGTTCATAAACATTAATAAGTCCTCTTTAGTCAATGTCAAGGAAACCTGCTCGACGATCTTTGTACCCGGTCGAGTGATGAGCATATTGTGTTGTACCACTTTACCTATGTAATGACGACTTAGGGCTAGTATACACCGAGACGCGACGCCCAAGCACTTTTATTAACCGACTTTAAAAAAGGAGGTTCTCAGTTTGTCTCGCATGTTTGAATGAATGTATCTTTGTCCGCGATTTTCTCGCGTTTGGCTAAACCGATTTTGATGCGGTTTTCAGAAAGTATTTGTTACATTATGGAGAAGGTTTTGGTATACAACAAATGGATATCCCGTGAATCCACGCATTTCTCCGAAACTAGTAATCGGATCATGATCATTCTTTTTATTGGATTAAGTATTTCTCAGCTTAGGTCATAGTGCAAGTTAATCATCAAAATCGGTTAGGCAGTTTTCAAGATATGAAGCATTCAACCGAGCAATTTAGAGACAAACAGCACGTATGTGTAAATTGAGTTATTATGGGTATTTTGTCAATCCTTTAGGGACCTTACTATGGAACTTGCACAATCTATAGTGATGATGGTGAACCAAAACTTAAAAGAGAATTTGTAAATGCAAACGATAAAATTAAGTCGGTGTCGTAAAACGTGAATAATGCGGTACGAATGACAGCGACTTCCGAAACCCCAATCTTTCCATTACTCTCGCTGTTGTGCTTCATCTCGCCAATTTTCGAGGAAGTCACCCGAGGCGTCCCGCTATCTTTTCCTCGGCCTGCTGCGACCCCGTCCAGCTGTGTCAGGGCTCTAGTCTTGCGATATACGATCCCACAGCTTAGACGGCATCCGTAAGCCATGGGTTACCCAGTCCCACTTCAGTTTTGCAGCTTTTGAAGCTACATCGTCAATTTGCGTTCGTCACTCATAGTCATTTGGTACACATTTCAGTGATAGAAATCAAATACCTACACCACGCGGAATTGAAAATTCCAATTAGTTTTAATTTTGTCACTAATAAGAAAGTTGATTCAATAAATCAAAAAACCCGACTGCTTTTCGGAGGATATTATTAGCGAGCTAGCTGACCAAAACCAGATGTATCCTCCGACTGCACAGCATGATTTTCTTCTTGTTTACATATTTTTAGTTCGCTTCCTACGCAGTCGGGATTTTTTGAATTAACTTTTTCTATTTTGGGCCTCCAAAATCCGCCATTATTCTATTTTCCAATTTTAATGTAGCCAGTGACACTCGCAAGGATACGCCGAATCGATTGACGTAAGACTCATCAAAATCGGCCTACTCGTTTGGTCTCCAGAACGTCACATATAGGGACACATCAACATTCGATCATCCATGGTGTACTGTTCTCATCTCTGGGACGCACCTGCCAAATACCAGCTTGACGCATTAGAGTCGATCAAAAAGCGGGCCAAGAAACTCATCGGTAATGAGGCACTAGTCAAGTCAAAGCTCCAGAGCCTTGAACATCGTCGCCGAGTTGCCAGCTTGTCGGTTTTTTATCGGTTACATTTCGGGGAGTGTGCGATGGAATTGCATGATTTAATGCCGATCAGCCCGTTCCATCCATCAAAAAGCCTTGTGCCTTGGTGGACCGTGCACCTGGCTAATGCTGCGACAATCCGCTGGATGCGAGACGCATAGAACCGGTTTATGAGGCAACTCTTGGGTTTGGGGGAGGCCTAAATTCAGCAGTGGACATCTTTTGTCTGCAATGATGTCAATAAAATGTCTATCTTTTTCATTTATATTATTATTTTAAATAATATTATATTATTTTAAAGTGCACACAGCGTCGCTTCGCGTTTCGTGTGAGCTGACACTTATACTTAAATGTCAGTGCTATTTACCTATTTAAAATGTTTATTTGTCACAGACAAGTGTTTATTGTCTATACAAATGAACACTTGTATCAAGTACCTAAGTTTCGATCAAAGAGTATTTTTGCGCGAGTCCGACTCGCACTTAGCCGGCTTTTTCATAAGTCAGGGCTACAATGAGCCCTGAATAATAATATAAAAACCGGCTAAGTGCCTCCAGCGCGCACGGAGGGTTCCGTACTATTATCGCAAACAAATCACGTTTGTACTATGGGAGCCCAGCTTAAATATTTATTTTATTCTGTTTTTAGTATTTGTTGATATAGCGGCAACTGAAATACATCATCTGTGAAAATTTATGTTCATGAGATACAGCCTGGTGACAGACAGACAGACGGACAGTGGAGTCTTAGTAATAGGGTCCCGTTTTTACCCTTTGGGTACGGAACCCTATAAACTATGAAGTAATAAATATAAATCAAATCATTAAGAACTTTGACTCCCACTTGATGAAAAACTGATCTGATTACTGTCAGATCTCAGATTAGCTGCTGTGGTTGGATAAACGAAATGAGAATGATTATGTAACGAGTAGCGACATCTATGACGCGTAGAAAAGCTAGATTTTTGTACCACAGAACATAGAAAAACGCTCAACTATGACGCGTGGAAAAGCTAGATTTTTGTACCACAGAACATAGAAAAACGCTCAAGTGAGGTACCCAAGTGGATGTCACAAAAATACCTCTAATTACGGCACACGCGAGGTATAATCGGCAATAATAAGATTACTGTGCTCGTTACAGCGTGACGTAAATCGCCCGTACGCCCCTCGAGGTCAGTTTGTTTGTTCGAAAATTCGTTAATATTGAGGTCATGTATATTTTCTGGTGACACGATTATTTTATTTTGTATGAAGCCTGATTTAGCGGTCGAGTTACTTTTGTATTGAGGTTTATTTTTGTTCATCCCACCTTTTTAGGGTTACGTACCCAAATGGTAAAAACGGGACCCTATTACTAAGACTCCGCAGTCCGTCTGTCTGTCTACCGTGATATCTAGGTAGTCGAAATTTTCACAGATGATGTATATCTGTTGTCGTTGTTGTTGTTGTTGAGTAATAACAAATACTAAAAACGTATAAAATAAATATTTAAGTGGAGCTTTTTTGCCGTTTTTTGCGATAATGGTATGGAACCCTTCGTGCGCGAGTCCGATTCGCACTTGGCCGGTTTTTAGGGTTCCGTACCCAAAGGATAAAAACGGGACCCTATTACTAAGACTCCGCAGTCCGCCTGTCTGTCTGTTTGTCTGTCCGTCTATCACCAGACTGTATCTCATGAACCGTGATATCTAGGTAGTTGAAATTTTCACAGATGATGTATATCTGTTGTCGCTATAATAAAAAATACTAAAAACAGAATAAAGTAAATATTCAAGTGGGGCTCTCATACAACAAACGTGATTTTTTTGCCGTTATTTTGCGATAATGATACGGAACCCTTCGTGCGCGAGTCCGACTCGCACTTGGCCGGTTATTTACCCGACTACGGCGAAGCCAAAAGGAAGGGTTATGATTTTAGCAGTCTATGTATGTTCGTTTGTATTTACATATGTTCCTCCGTAGTGCCTAAACTATTCATCCGATTTTGATGAATAAGGTGGCAATCGCTTCGTTATTATACTACGGCCCGGGTAACATAGGCAAAAAATAAATCTGTAGTCCGTAGTGATGTAACCGTGCCAATAACGGACCATCTTGAGCTTCTTGGCGTTACGTTGACATCGACTCTCAATTTTGGGCCTTAAATTGAGGCAAAGGCTCAGCTGGCTTCCAAAAAGTTGGGGATCCTTGCGAAGGTGAGAAAGTACTTCACGCCGGAACAGCTGCTCAACTTGTATCAAGCGCAAGTTCGATCGTGCATGGAGTACTGTTCTCACCTCTGGGACGGTTCTGCCAAATACCAGCTTGATGCACTAGAGTCGATCGAAAAGCGGGCCAAGAGACTTATCGGCAATGAGGCACTGGTCAAATCAAAGCTCCAGAGCCTTGAACATCGTCGCCGAGTTGCCAGCTTGTCGGTTTTTTATCGGTTACATTTCGGGGAGTGTGCGATGGAATTGCATGATTTAATTCCGCCCAGCCCGTTCCATCATCGGACAACCAGACGCACGGCGATGCGTCATCGGTACATGGTGGACATCCCACCCATACGCACAAAACAGTTTGGGGACACTTTTATTATGCGTACAGCTAAGGAGTGGAATTCCCTGCCGGAGTCTGTGTTTCCCTATAGCTACAATCTAGGGGTCTTTAAGTCAAGAGTGAATAGGTTACTGCAAGCGTGCTTCACCGTCGACCACATCATCGCTTACCATCAGGTGAGATGTGGTCAAGCGCGAATATATTTACAATAAAAAAGAAAAAAAAAATACTTGGTTGATGGCGATTTCGTCCAAATCCGTTCACCCTAGGCGTGTTTGACTAAACAACATATATAATATAATTTAATTTTTATATTTGTTTGTATAGATATGGCATAACTACTTTTAAATTCAAGTTGTCTTCGTGAAAAGTAGGAAGTGCACGATCAGGAAATGAACGGTTTATGTTTTCTTATCATTCGATCCACTATGGCAGCAACCTCGACTTGAAAAAGTAAAATTATTTTAAGATCACTTTGATATAATTTTTACTAGCGCCTGACAGCGGTTTCGCCCGCGTGAAAACTGTTTTTTTTTTATCCCAAGGGAACATTATACCGGGATGAAAAGTAGCATATGTGCTATTCCAGCTATAATCTATCTGTGTGGCAAATTTCATCCAGATCCGTTCAGCCGTTCAGAAGTGATTGAGTAACAAACATACATCCACACACACATCCATTCAAACTTTCTCATTTGTAATATAAGTAAGGAGTAAGATAGTTCTAAGATTTTTTAGAAGGTTGTTCCCTAGAGCTGAGGTTGAGCTTAAAGTCTGTAATTTAATTTTCTGTCCATACCTGTGTGTCTTTTATAAAAATGAATCATTATTATTATTATTGTTGCGTTAGAAGGCCTCCCATTAGGTGAACCGATGACCTGGTGATGGTTGCGGGGATCCGCTGGGATCGGCACGGGACCGGTCAATGGGGCGACGCCTGTTGGAGGACTATATTCAGCAGTGGACGCCTTTCGGGTTACATGATGATGATGATGATTATTATTAACTAGCTGATAGACGTTGTATACAATACGATTTTTGTACATCATACAAAATTCTTACAGAAAAAAGCACTGCCTGTTTTCTCATTTTTGCGCGCAACCAGTCCAATTTGATTTTTTTAGGAATAAAAATCTTATTTCGAAGAATCTCACATAGATTCATTTTTAAAGAAAATACAGCTGAATCAGCCCAGCCGTTCTCAACTAATACGCTTACCAAAGAAAAGCATTTCACATAGATTTGTAACCTTCTTTCCAGGTACACGAACTTCCCCCGGAAAAGCTAAAGAACCGCGAGGTGGTCCACATAGACATCGCTCACGACCCGCTCCCGTCGGCAGACTACAAGGCCGAGACCGACCCAACCAAGTTCAAGTCCATCAAGACCAACCGCGGCCCGCTCACCAGCCCCAACTGGAAGAACGAGGTCAAGCCGGTCATGACGTGCTACAAGCTAGTCAGCGGCGAGTTCAAGTGGTTTGGACTGCAGGTCAGTGTCTCCATCATCATACTAAAGCGGTAACTGCAAGATGAGATCGACTCCACCAAGAACAACCGCGGCCTTCCTACCAGCTCCAAGTGGTTTGGACTGCAGGTCAGTGTCTCCATCATCATGCTGTAGCTGTAACTGCTAACGGATACCCAATGTGACACTCCTGTATCTCGAGGGGTACGTTCGTTGATCCTGGGCCTGATCTTTCTCCATTCGGGTTCTATTAGAATCTTATCGGACTATGAGAGTAATGGAAGTGGGTGTGCACACACTTTTGTACTACAGTATGAATATCTCCGTTGAGATTGGCCGCCGTGGCTGATATCGGTCAGGAGGATTATTATTATTACAGCTATAGCTGTAAGGTGAGTCCGACCCCACCAAGTTCAATTCTATCAAGACTAACCATGGACCTTTTGCCATCATTGGTCGCTTTATATAACCTAGGGATTTTTAAGCCTAGAATGTAAAGGTTACTTCTAGGCGAGCGTGCTCCATCGTCGACGATATCATTGTTTACCATCAGGTGAGATAGTGGTCATACTTGAAACTGTCAATAATAAAAAAAACAAGTGTCTAAAATTCGAATTTAATCGAAGTTTGAATTCCATGGGGTGTATTCGGAAGAGCAGTGGTGGCCCAGTGGTATCGGCCGCGACTTACAGATTGTAGGTCGTGGGTTCGAGCCCAGGCAGGCGCTTTACTTTGTGTAAATTATTTCATCACAAAATGCTCTCAAAACGGTGAAGGAAAACATCGTGACAAAACTTGCATGTCCTAGAAGCAAAAATTCGAAGACATGTGACATCCACCAACCCGCACTGGGCCCGCGTGTTTGATTACGGCCCATCCCCTCTCACAGAGAGGAGGCCTGTGTCCCAGCAGTGGGAACATTAATAGGCTGATGATGTGATGTGATGTGACGTATACGGATAATCTCACTGAAATGTGTACTTTTTTGTGTAGTAAATAAAGTTCTTCTGTTGTATATATATCTTAATAAGGGCGCTTTGCGTCGCGTTTGCGTTATAAAAAAAACCCACCCTAATGATTGATGTTTTTACTCGTGTATCTCCCGTGTGACTCACAATTAAAACAAAAATTTGGTAAATAATACCCTGAACATAAATATTTTTGTGTAACCTTATTGCAGTGTACAGCAAACATATCTTTTAAACCATATTCCCTTACTAATGAGTTTTCTTTTTATTTATTTCCAGAGTAAAGTAGAAAATGTGATCCAGAAATCGGAGCGGCGGCTGTTTACTATTTTCCATAGGTTAGTTACATTTTGTTCATAGTATCACATAATTAAATATTTTTTTAAATTTGCTTTCTCCGGCCAACCCGTTGAAAGGCTTATGGGGGAGGTCTTTGCCCAGCAGTGGGACAATATAAGCAAATATAAAAAAACAATAATTAATATAATATAATACAAGCTGTTACTATCCCACTGCAGGACTAAGGCCTCTTCTCATTCAGAGAAGGCACAAGCATTAGTCACCACGCTTGCTCAAGGTGGGTTGGCGATTTCTAATTATTTTAACTATAAGTCCTCACAATTTATTCCTTTACCCATGTCAGCGTTGACCAAGATAAACTTAGAAAATACATGTGAACTTAAGTCACATTGGTTTTTGTCCGAATTTGAACCTAAAATCTCAAGCACGAGAGGCGAGATCTTAGCCACTGGACCACATTTAATTACTATAAAATAAAAGTTGCTATTTTTGTCTGTCTGTATGTATGTACGCTTATTTCTTGTTAACGGGCTTCTGCTACTTCTTCTTTCTTTTTCTTGTGAGGATGTGGCCACCCCTGGTGTCAGAGTTAATTAAGCCGTCTCTGGGAACCCCACAGGCCCTCAGACTTACATTAACAATATAAGTCCAGGATTCCTCAATGAATGATGTCCAAGATAAACATTAAAAATTAGTACTTTGCCGGATTTGAACCCAAAACCTCAAGCACGAGAGGCGAGGTCTTAGCCACTGGGCCACCACATATAAATAAACTGGTAAACAATAAAACTACCAAACCGGTTGTCGTCGTGATTAATTGTGTTTTAATTCTTAAATCAATTTATGCATTTTTAAATTCACTTATTTTTTTTTAGCAATACACATGATAAATCAAATATGAAGAAAAATTAAATCATAAAAAAAATAGGAGTGGCCTAATTTTATTGTCCACCAGTTTAGTATAAAATAAAGTCGCTGTTTTTGTTTGTCTGTATGTGCGATTATTTCTTCTTACCCGGGCTCTGTTAATACTTATTTATTATGTTTTATCGGCATGTGAACACTTGTGATATTATCTCGCATATTAATTTTATCTTTTCGTCTGTAAATGATAACAATACCAAGCTAAAAAAACTCAAAACAGACTTAAAATACTAGCTGACCCCCGCAGCTTCGCTCCTGTCAACTGGCTATCTACTTACCTACCACCTACCTGCCCTACCTATCAACGTACTTTCCCTACCCTACATATCCTACCTACCAACCTACACTATCTTATCTACCTGCTTATCAATTTGTTGAACTATTTATTTGAATAAGAATTAATACTACAATACGAATGTAACCAACTTTTGTTTCTACCGGGCGGCGGCGATCTAATTAAATTTTAGAACACAAAAGCTGCTATTGTGACTTAACTATGATTGTTAGATATATTCTCTCACTGAGTTTTTTTTAGGTAATAATGTGTACTTTAATCATGTACTACAATTTTTTTTATGTATCATCAATAGTTTTCTTAACACTCCCCAAATAACGAATTTTATAGGCAAAATTTTGCTACTTTGGGTTGCATTATTGCAATTTTCATAAGGATCTCTAATATTTTTGAACTAAATTATAGTCCCGAATAATGTAGCTTTCCATCGGTGAATTTTTTTTTATATCGGTCTAGTAGTTTCGGAGCCTATTCGGTACCAACAAACAAACAAAATAATCTTTCCTCTTTATAATATTATAGTATAGATAATTTTATCGCCTCGTTGATGTAGTTGTCGTAAGCGCTATTAAGCATGAGGTCCTAGGTTTAGTTCTCGGGTCGGTCAAAGTGTTATTGGGTTTTTCTATCTGGAATTTCTCAGTAGAAGGCCAGAGTCTGGACTTTGTGTTTGGTTGATGGCAATAAACACGCTATTGCATGGAAATTAAACATACCTGGCGAAATGTGGGTTTGCTTTGGGTGCATCTCGGCCTAACCCTTCAGGGAATACTAGCGTGATGTTATGTTATTATATATAAAAAAAAACAGTCTGATTGATTCCATTTTTTTTTATATTATTATTATTAATTTTCCTTCAAAATTTTATATTTATTTGACATTCGATATTACAATAACAATTATTATTATGTATTAATTTTCGTTCAAATTTAATGTTTATTTTAATTTAATTTGACATTAGATAAAATACAATCGGGAGAGCGCTGATTCCTGTCATACAGCCGCTTACTTCAGGATTCAGAGGCTTCAAAAAATTACTCTTACCAATTATGTCTATTAATATTGTATTATTATTTATTTGTCATTGTCCCACTGTAGAACAAAGGCCTCTTCTAATACAGAGAAGGCCCAAACACATTAATCACCAAGCTTGGTCAATGTGGGTTGGCGATTTTAAACTTATATTAACCATGTATTAAAAGTCCAAGTTTTCACACGATGTTTATTAATTTAATTTTTTTATAACCTCTTTTATAGCCTCCCCCAAATCTTTTCAAGTATTCTTTTTCTGAGCTACCTCGGACCAGCCCCTGCAGTAGGCATCTAGGTCATCACCTCTATAATAAAAATATTTTAAATTTATATTACATATTAAATTTTCCAGACAAGTGTTCTGCTCAATCGATGACTGGTTCGGAATGACCATGGCGGACATCCGCGCCATCGAGGATCGCACCAAAGAAGAGCTCGAGAAACTGCGGCGCGAGGGGGAGGTGCGCGGCATGCGCGCGGAGAACGAGTAAGCGTGCGAGCGTACGAGCATGCGAGCGTACGTGTGAGCATGCGTGCGTGCGTGTGAACATGCGGCCGTACGTGCGAACATGCGTGCGTGTGTGCATGCGTGCGTACATGAGCATGCTTGCGTACGTGTGAGCATGCGTGCATACGTGTGAGCAAGCATGTGCGCGTGCGAGCATGCATGTGAACATGCGTGCGTACGTGTGAGCATACGAGCGTGCGTGCGTGCAAGCGTCGGGCGCGGCTCCCCACAACCAACAGCCCCTAAGCGTTCCTTCATAACCAAAATGCTTGAAAAAGCTATATAATTGAATTAAAAATTCATTTCGGTATTAGACTTACTATTATAAATGTTAGGCGTTTGACTAAAGGGGTTATTTCACGCGTTGAAAACAATAATGTTTTGTCCATTCTAGTGTAATGTTAGCTCAGTTGATTTGAGAGATTAATGAATTGATTGCGTGGTGTCATAGATTCAGGAGCGATGCCAGGAGCCATGTATGTGGTTCCTCAGTCGTAGCAATCATCCATCCATCCGCGCTCGGTGACTTACGTTCACTGCCCGAGCTGATACTAACCTGAGATTGCATTTAGTGTTGCCATCAAACTATATTTCGACACTCAGCCCCCAGCTCCTCAAGATAAATGTAATATGAATGGCGAGTATAGAATATTGCATTTCTATTTTTTTATATTATTTCACGAGTTGTATGAAACATAAGTTTAGTGAGTTGTACTAATTATCCAGAACTCGTTTACATGTGGTGAGGCAGAGGTCTTGTTTATGTCATTGTTCTATTGCTAGGGACATCCTCCAAGCCTGACCAGCCGGGCGAGCACGACTTCTATGATAGGCTTAAGTTACGCATTTTATCACGACTTTTTCTCCCAAACAGTGTTACATTTTTAATGTGTGACTCAAGCCTGTCACAGTAGTCCGTGCTCGCCCACCTGGGGCTGTACTATAACGTGTCAATGCCATCAAGATTGTGCTGTAAAAAGAGATAGTGCTACCCATAAAGTAAAACTCTGTTTCTCTCTCACAGCAGAGCCATGAAAGTTTTGACATGATAGAGTAAAGCTTGCTAAGCAAGGCTGCTGGGGGTTGACCGAGGTAAAGGACAGATGTATACATGAAGTCATATACATCTGTCCCTTACACACACTCAAAATAACCTCACTCTAAGAGCTTATGATCACCCCCTGGTCACCTTTCTTGATATTTTTTCATGGCAACACTAAAAAACAACTGCTGGCAGTTGTAAACAATGCAGAAATATTACTTTTATACTTATTTTCACTCCTTCTTTATCGTTGTGCTTAATAAATCAATAATATGTATGACATAGAGAAGTGTACCCCCGGAGCCATTGAACCTGCGATCTCAGTTCAAGCGAGGGCATAGATTATTACCATTAGAGAAAATGATATAATATGGTATAGATAATATTTAATAACTAATAAGTCGATGTAGTCAGTGGTTAACAGGTAGTGTTGTCGTTACCTAATTAATTAAATAATAAAAATATATAAATGTAATTCAATTTGACAACTACATTGCAACGAGACCAGTGTGACAGTGGCCAGAGTTATATTACATAATTATATTGTTGTCGGAGCCTCGAGCTCATCTGTTGTGTATTTATATTATAAAATAATTAATTCTGCGCAATAGTACCATACGTTAGTTCTGGCACATTTATAAATTTATCGGTGCAATATTTTTTTTAACAATGGCAACCTTCCGGTAGTTGGGTTCTGTGAGGGTGTTGCAAGGTGAATGTTATTTAAGCTACGGTGTCTATGGGATTTTTTTTTTAATATGGTAACCTCGTTTAATTTATTGGGGAACGGGTTCAGGTTGCAACATCCTCGGCTAGTGAATTTTCAAATATATTTTGTATTAATAAGTTTTTTTGTTGTTTAACAAATCAGTATTTTTAATAATTGTGTGACATTCCAGTTTGTACCGACGGTGTGGTCGCTATCGTTTGCTACTTAATATTTGTTCGCTCTCTTGTGTTCACGCAATGTATTATGTGAGATCATTGAATCAGTACAAGATGAAATTTATTGTGGATCTTCAAGTTAATGGATTATGTTCCTTTTTTAACTAGTAAGGCTTAGCACGCACTGCAATTTTTATTCTCGCGATGTTGTCCGCCAATTCTGCGACGCGGACGCATGGAATTGTATGAGGCTGCCGCATTTGCGGTAAATAAACCGCGCGGTTAAAAATCCACAACTAATCTCGTGTTTTGCCACAGAATCCACCGCACCGCGGCGCGGTTTAGGCAAAAATCGCGTGGCTTTTTAGCCCCCGTGCATGTTAACTTAATTATGTTTCAAAAAACCAAGCGAAAATAAAAAAATCGCGGCTTGAAAACCGCGGTGCGTGCTAGGACTAACTGTGTGCAGCCATGTATTGTATGTCGTTGGTCGCTCCGGCCGCTCTTCACAAATTCCGGGAGCTCGGCGGAGCTGTGAACGGGGCGTTTCTGCTTCATATTGCACTTTCTTTTTAATTAAGTTTTTTTACTTATGTTGTAATAAGTTTTACATCAAATACAGCGTGATAATATTTTGCGAGTAGTCTTTTTTTTTGTAGAAGTAGTGAAATTGTTGCCAACCCGCTTTTAGCATCGCCTAGTGCTTCTGTACAACACCTAGTACTTAACTGTTCTGTGACTCGCGAGGAACTTCCATTACAATATTGTCGATGTCCGCAGTCTGTCGGAGGTCCTGTAATATATAGAAGCTTCGCTTTGATGTTGTTAAAGCTTATTTGTTGCAGTTACCAAATAAAGTTAAGTACACAAATTATTTTATTTTATTTTTTACCTCAAACTGGTCCTTGGATGCATGTTTTGTAAATTCTTTAAGCTCGTAAGTACTTTGTCGCTCCATTCTGTAGTTAAAGTAAATTTCATTGATGCATAGTTTATGTATAGTTGCTAAAATTGACAATTTTTAAATGTTTAGCTAATTGAAAGTTTCAAAGTTCTTGCATTGATAAGTATAATGTAATAAATAACATTTGTTGTAAAATGTACTATGATGAATATTTTGAGGCCAACACGAATAAAATAATTTAATCTGTGCTGATTTGTTTCTGTTAATAATATAAAGATATTGTTGGATATAAATCAATATTACACTAATACATTGTCGCCTCTACTTAAACGGGTAACTCACATGAACCAGGGTGTTTGGGTAAAGGGGCTTAGTCGAGAATAGCAGTCACGTGGAGAACAATCTTACAGCAGCCGCTGGGAGAAGCTAGTCTTACTTCTTACTAATTATACTAATATTATAAAGGCGAAAGTTTGTGAGTGTGTTTGTATGTTTGTTACTCCTTCACGCTCAAACGGCGACGGATCTGAATGAAATTTGGCAAAGTGATAAATTATAACCTGGAATAGCTCATCGGATACTTTTTATCCTGGAAATATGTTTCTTTGGGATAATTTTTGACATTCACGCGGGCGAAACCGCTGGCAGAAGCTAGTAATATTATAAATTCGAAAGTTTGGATGTATGTTTGTTACTCAATCACGGCTGAACGGATCTGTATGAAATTTGGTACAGAGATCGATTATAGTCAGGAATAGCATATGGGATAACTTTTATCCCGGGAATATGTGCCCTCGGGATAATTTTCGACTTTCACGCGGGCAAAGCTGCTGGAAGAAGCTAATATACGATAATTACTAAAAGTTTACGCCCAGCAACTCCTGCGCAAGAGGCTGAGAAGATAACAATAATTGAAACATACAGTTGAAATTTCAGACTTATTCTGAAATTTTCCAAAATATTCACAAACTGGCTCAAATTTTTTCAATTCAAATTCAAAATTTTTTTATTTCACATAGGCCTACATGGGCACTTATAAAACGTCGGCAAAAGGTGCACGGTTCGGGTTGGTCGTTTCCTATGGAGAAGAACCGGCAAGAAACTCCATGGTTACTCTTTTAAAATGGTTTGGTTTTACAATATTTCCATGTTACAGCATTAGTACTTAGATATGGGGGGACAACGTAGGCCCGACAATAAGTCGTAAAAACTAAACAAAGTAAATAAAAGATTGTAAAACAAGATGCACTCTTATTATTGCACTTACTTTGGGTTCACAATGCTGTGTACATTACATATTTACTAGTTGTACTATGGAAACTAAGACAACTGATATTCTAATAAACCAAACACATATTACTCAATTTTATCGATTCACATTATATATAATACCTAGTAGCTCCCTGCACACTGCCAACTGTAGGTAGGTACCTAAGCTTTCAATACTACTTACGGCCATAACTTTTTAGAAAAAAGAAGCTTTTTTATTTGCGCCATGCATGATGCAAATAGCTCTCGCAAAACTTCTGGGCCGCACTGAACTTTTTGTATGAGATTTACTACTGCGTAGCCTTGTAGCCAACTTCAGGGCGGCCAAGAAGTTTGGCGAGAACTATACCGTATGCAAGCAAAATACGCCAAAATAATTAAATAAAAAGTACTACAGTAACGTTCGGGAATCGAATGGCGGCGGGTTTACTGTACTATTCCCGACTACTGCAACTCCTGTAAACCTGAATCAACTGTGGCGGTCGTCTAAAAGCGACGAGTCAATGAAACTCGACGTGTTCCGGCGAAACGATTCGACTGTTTCAGATCCCGCAACGATGTTATTCAGTTAAGAGCAGCGGTGGCGTAAGAGAAAAACTTCCGCTAAAGAGAATGTAAGATACAAGAGCGAGGGTTGCTAGGTCGAAAATACAACGTGTAACATACTAAACACTAATCCTGAAAAGGAGTGCTAAGGATGATTTCCTGTGCAAAAATTTGTCGACACGTTTTTTTTTTGCTGTTTCAAATCAATAATAAAAAAAAAGTTAAATCTAAAAACCCGACTGCTTAAAAAGCGAACTAAAAAGACGTAAACAAGATGTAAATCATGCTGTGCAGACGGAAGATACTTATTCACGATCTGCGTTCTGCGATCACGAAAGCGACAACCAACAAAATGGTTCTTTTTGCAGATGACAGTACAGCTATAATAAAATGTACTAATTCAAATAATTATAATACTGACATTAATTCTTGCTTATGTGACATTATACATTGGTTAGATAATAATAATTTGGTTATAAACCTGAGCAAAACCAAAGTCATGCATTTTTATAAACGCCGTGAAAACCCAAATGTTAGCATTTCCTACAAGGGCTGTGATATTGAAGAATCTAATAAGGCTAAGTTCTTAGGTATTACAATTGATAGCCAACTTACATGGAAACCTCATGTTGAAGAACTATGTAAGAAACTTAGCAAATCCGCATATGCTCTTTTCCAACTCTCAAAGAAAGTTAACAGTCAAGCTCTTCTGACCGCGTACCATGGACTGGTTGCCTCTAATTTGCGGTATGGCATTATTTTCTGGGGGCAGTCCACTGATAGGGAGCTGGTATTTAGGCTGCAGAAGCGATGCATCAGGTCAATGTGCGGTCTTAAGACAACTGATAGCTGTGTTCTCTATTTTAAATCGTTAAAAATTTTAACCTTGCCTTGTTTATTCATAATGGAAACGGCTTTGTTTGTAAAATGTTGTCCTCATCTATTTAAAAAACTATCAGAGGTCAGAAAAATCCAACTCGGACACAATAGGTACATCAATCAAATATGTCAAGTAAAATGTAAAACCGCACTTATGAAAAAAAGTTTTTTTGGTATTGCCCCACTCATATAATAGAGTACCTAATATTATAAAAAATATGACTACATTAAAATTTAAAATGGCGCTTAAAGAACTTTTGATTATGAAAACTTATTACACGATTGATGATTTTCTTAATGATTATTCACTAACTGATTGACATACATGTACATTGACTTATTTTATTTTAATTTTTATTACTGTGATCAAGCTGACATTTTTAAATTAATATTGATTGACATAGTTATTATTGCGATCCTCTCATTGACTTATTTTATTTTAATTTTTATTGCTGTGATCAAGCTGACATTTTTTTTTTTTTATTAAGTTTTATTGATATAGTTATTATTGCGATCCTCTCATTGACTTATTTTTTTTTTTTATTGCTGTGATCAAGCTGACATTTTTTTTTATTATTAATATTGATTGACATAGTTATTATTGCGATCCTCTCATTGAATTATTTTATTTTAATTTTTATTCTTGTGATCTAGCTGACATTTTTTTAAATAATATTATTTTGTAAATTCTAATGATCTGCCAATTAATTTTGATATACTTATTATTTGGAATTGTAAACCTTTGCATGCCCATGTGACGGTAAAATATGGAGAACTTTATTATAAAAACAGCTATGTACTCTACCCATGTTTGCAAAGAAATGAATGATTGATTGATTATTTATCAGAAGGTCATTTTCTGAATGGCGTTGTTAAGATTTCCCGCGGCTGAATCACAATAGAAAAAAATTGGTAGGTAGTTTTAATTGAGTGTGCCAGTCCCCCCCTGCCATTTTATAACCGTATAGATCAACAGTGGTCAGGCAGGGGCCAATAGTCCTATAATTTTAGGTAATCGATCCACGAAACCTCCCAAACCCATTGCCCAACGTGTTTTGTCTCCATATTCTGCAATAGTCCTGCTGTCCTACTAGTGCATACAGGGTTAGTCGCCGGTTGGTGTCACATTTCATCTTACATGTTTAACATGGCCTCTGCGAGTTGGTTTCAGCCCCTGGTACACCTTTTCAAGGTCCGGGACCCTAGGGTCCTGAGAATCTCAAAAAAAATATTTAATAATACCTTTAAACGAGCAATTCTTGTCTGAATCTCGCAAACGGCTTCAACGATTTTTATGAAATTTAGTATGCAGGAGGTTCGAGGGCGATAAATCGATCTAGCTAGGTTTCATTTCTAGAAAACGTCGTTTTCTCTGTGTGTCTATAAGCGTGTGGCGACACGCTTGGGGGAGGCCTATGTACAGCAGTCCAGGATATCTTTTGGCTGAAATGATGACGAATGGTGATTACAAACTCCACTTTTCAGGTTTTGCGTTTATCTTGTTACACGTTGTATAGCGCCCAACCTCTGAAACGTTCGTTAGACCTTTCATACTGAAATAAGATTTAACTAAGTTTTAGAAGAATAAAACGAGATGCTGCACTCGTGTTTTACATGTACCTAAGCTCCTCCTTACATGTAAAACACGAATGCCCAGTCTCCAACTCAGTTTTACTTACTAAAAATGTTTTGGCCTTGTATAACACATAACATCACGCCTGTATTCACTGTAGGATTAGGTAGAGGTGAACCTATGTACAGCCATATTTCGTAAGTTTTGATTAAGTCCCATATAATAGGAGGCGAGCATATTGCCATCAACCGGGTACAAGTCCAGACTCCAGGCTGCAACTGAGAAATTCCAGATAGATAAACCTAATAGGTAACACATTCGTCACGGGAATAGAATCCAGGACCGCTTGCGACCACTAGACCTTGTTTGGGATTTAATTAAAAACTTCTCGAGTTTTGGAAACTGCTGACCGCCCGAGCGAGTGGTGTGAGTAATCGCCCGTCGCACAAAAACGCTACTCGCTGATCGTCGGCGGTGGAACATGTGCCTACGGATCACTTGTCTCGAGCCTGAGGATCTTGATTGGTTAAAGAAAAGACGAGTAAACCGTAAAATATTCTTTATTTGTAAACAAATTCGAAATTGGGTATTCAAATATAACGGTTAGAACGTAGGTACCTAAAGAACATAGAAAATACACTGCGTTCAAAAACGATCAGTAGGTACTAATTTAGTATCTACAGAATATAACACAACGTATCGATAGAGTTCATCGATATAAGTCTAAAATCATTCGCAAATTCTTTAAACCACGAAGACGTAGGCATGCACATCTAATACCTGTGTTTATCTGCCAGATAGTTAACCGGAACTTATTCAAAGGTTTTGGTAATAATGCATGATTTTGCCTCTTCGTGATTTCAAAGATATTTCTCGAAATATAAAAGTAAACTACGTTAGATAGGAATAGTGCGCACAATAATATTGTCATACATTGGACATCGAGACACTGTACCCAAAGGATCGAGTTCAAGAGAGATGACGTCGTAAGTACTAAGATGTTCGTAATACATAGAAAATGGGTTTTTTTACAAGAATTAAGTAGATAACTTTTGGTATCCTAAATGCTATAAATAGAATTAAACAAAGGATATAATTCTGAATAACAATAAATAGCAAGTGACAAATAAATCCCGTCATAATATAAAGAAAATAAATAATAGTATTTAAATTTACGCTCAATAATTTTTTGTCTAGTTTAGGCCTCTTGTTCACTGCTGGAAATAGGCTCAGAATGCCCAATACCCAAATATTATTCGTCAAGCAAGATTCTGGTATAGTGTTCGAAATATACTGATGTCTGTTGGGGTATTAGAAATTTTGAGCCTAAGGCACAACTCTTGCAACGAAAATTATGGCAAAAATGCGAATATCAAACGGGCTTTTTGTGTTGACGACTCATTTAACTAATCGTAGCAATTTACACGCGCTTGACAATTTTCTGCGATAATTATTATTGCAGAAACCGAGTCAAACCTAGTGTACGCCGCCTACAGTGGGCCCATTTTGATAACCAGAAAAAAATAGCAATATAGATAATCACAACTCGTTGATAGGAATAATATTAGTGCTGTTTTATATCATAGACTTATCTAAGCCTCGTATCCACTAGCATTTGGCGCACACACATGTTCGGCGACGTTGCCAGCTGATGCGCAATATGACGCGATGAGACAACGTTACTTAACCGAAGCTCCCCGTTGCATATTTTTAATTTGCAACATATTGTGCATCATGATGTTGCGTGTCAAATGTTGCCTAGTGGATACGAAGCTTTAAATAATAAAGATACAGTCGTCCGAAGGTTCGCTTCGGTCTAATACGACTTATGTTTGACCAAATTGTGGCGTCAGGAAAACTCGCGGTCCGGCCTATCCTTACTATAAGTTAATTGGTGCTATTGGACGTGGTTACAACTAACAGTGAAGTACGATGCATCGAAAAATAACAGATTCTGTTGAGCGACTCTAGAATAAACTGCTTCGCCTAGCTAAACTACGAGTAGGTATATGTGCATTTTATTTAAATATTAAGTAACTGCTCTATTGAAATAACTATATGTAATAGAAGCTGCCTGTATTCAGGTCAGGCTGCAAGGAAACTGCAATTTGTAGGGGTGAAATAAACATCAAAGTGGAGCCGATGGAATTATCTCCCCGGGTATAACTTTGTAATAAGATCAACTCTCCGGTCTCTGGTCGCAAGGTTTGTTTACGTCTATTATCAGGTGTTGACATCGATTTAGTTACCAGTGTTACCACTGGTGAAAAATGGGAAAAAAATCCCATCTGTTGCCAGTTTTTCCCAATTGTCGCCACCAGGCTTTCTTTCACTGGTGAAAAATGCGAAAAAAATAACCCCTTGCATATAACGAGAGCATGTGTGAATGTATTCTAAAATTTGCAGTAACCGTGTAGTCAAAATACAGTCTCACCACGTTTTCAGGCCCATAATAATAAACCTTCCTTCTTCCATCAGCCCAATTTCCTCTCAAATTTCGATTTCTTTTCTTAAATATCATCATGATCGTCATTCAGCTGAAAGAGGACAGTCGTCTACGGCTAGAAATAGGCCTGTCCGACCAGTCTTGTGTCCAGCGGACTCCCGCAGCCTTCGTCACCAGGATATCGGTGGTACCTATCTTGTGGACGGCCTTTCAATGCTGTCTTCATTATGAATCTTTTTTTAATCCGTCGACCTCTTCGAGGGTGATCGGCTTCCAGTCTAACCAGTTGCAGCTGAGTACCAGTATTTTACGTGGAGCGTCTACCTATCTGATCTCCACAACCCAGTAACTGGGTAACACGATATCCTAGCAAGACTGGTTTCAGATTTTTTGGGTTCTGACTATCCGTAACGACTGTTACAGATTTACAAAGGACAGCCGTGATCAACGGCGTAACGTATTTTCTCAGAATACGCGGTATGTTAAGATGGTGATCTTCAAAGGAAACTGTTTATTAAAATGGGCTCTAAACATCTAACAAAAGCAACATGCAAACAAACTAATTAACTAGAAGTCCCAATTCTAGTTGTCACAACACCGATGCGAGTGATTCTCTAATCAACGACTAAATTAAGTTACAAGTTCGTACTACCCTCTCTTCGTAAATTACTGTGTTTTTCCGACCCTTCTTGACGATGTGACACGATCCTCGGCTCGTTTGTGGACTGTTTCTGATGTTGATAGATAAACTATAGCAGTAGTATCTGTAGCAAAAACCGACTGAATATATGGAGTGTCGGGTTGTTGAGCTGTGTGAAAAATGTGGTTGAGCTACACGATGACTAATACTTGATGTCAACTCCAATGCACTATATAAAGAAAAGTGTGGAGATCGCATAATATTTCATAATATCGTAAATATTGCTTGAATTTGTCACCTTGAAAGGTACTCCAGCATCTAAGATACTGGAGTACGATTCACCTGTTGATTAAATTAACGCAATTTCTATTGTGGCAAAAATAATGAAATTATCTGTTTAACAAATACAACAAAACAAAAGTCGTTTTCACAAGCTTTTATTTAATTTGTCTTGTTAGAGAGGGTCAAATCTTCCAACAGAATTTTAAACAGTTATCTCCAACTGAATGAGGTCAAATTATGCATACACGTTTGGTTTGGATGAAAATGAACGATAGTAAGCTAAAAAGCTTGCTTAATTAAAACAAGTTTTTTTATTAAAAAAGACAAATGATAACCCTTCCTTTTGGCTTCGCCGTAATCGGTAAAAAAAAATAACTTACCTATCAACATCGACAGTCCCATCCCACTAACATTTTCCGTCTACCCTCCTTTAGTGTAAAACTATATCAAAAACCATAATATTGCGTCTATAACTAACTAGTCTAGGTAAATCAGGTATACGTGGTAATTTAGACATTACTTACACATAGTATCAGACATGTATTTTTCTTAAACTACAACTAGTATTTTGACTAAGTTTAAGTGAGCTATGTAACTTGAAGGAATGAGAGCTTTCAGTGGGCTTATTCCGAGTTTTACAAATGCTCGATCGCGTTAACATTACGGGCAAAAAAAAGGTTCCTCCTTACTGTCACCAGACGGCGCTTATCCAGTTTCAATACAAATTGACATTTACGTTAACGCGATTCAGCGTCAGACAAAACTCGCAATAAGCCCACTTGTGAAGAATACAATATAGGTAGTAATATCATAATTATTTGAGCATATCAATCTGCCTGGCCTTATCCCAATTATGTTGGAGTCAGCTACCAGTCTTACCGGATACTGCCTATCTGATCTTCACAACCCAGTATACTCCAGCCATTATAAAGATACAATGTTTACTTACAAAGTAAAACAGCATTATTTTAGGGCTACCCTCTACTGAACAAAAAAAAAACGAATTCGATATAGAATGTTGAATAGGTTGAACATCGATCTAACCGAGTTATTAAAGATGAAAGACAGTTTGAGTATATACAATATCCAATGTTAAGTACTTGTAGATTAGATTATAACGAACCTAAAATTTTCACTTCTGCTGGCAGCTAGCTGATTGAGCTGTCGGTGTTTTGTTAGTAAATATTTAACTTACCTTCATCTTGGCCAAAGCCAGAAAAAGTAACAAAATAATAAACTTTGTGTTTATTTTTTTATTAATAAAACAAATCATCACTGTCGCTGAATATCAAAGGCTAGTTTTAATCCCGAAAAATACACGAATCCAGCGGTATAAGCCCTGGAGCGACTCGCGGGGAAATCTAGAATTAAATAAAATACAAAGTCGTAGCCATAAAAAAAATCACTTGAAAGCTCTCATCTTCCAAACGTACACAAATATCAAGACATTGCACTCAAAGTATTTCAATTGCCATCAATAATTGTTCGAATGAAATGCTTTGAATACAAAAGCTATATAGTCAGCATCATTTATAAAAAAAACTAACCATATGGTTACAGGTGTACCACTGCCCAACCCTTTGGGGCAGACAGGCGTGATATTATGTTTATTTCAAATTTTCTATGGAGAAATAGAATTTAGAATCTGATATATAGTTGGTGTTTGAAATAATCACATGGTTAGTTATTTTTAAATAAATATGGCCGACAGTATCCATCCTCCCACCGACTTAACTATACAAGAATAATAAGTTATTTTAAAACATGCAAGTGCTTGATATGTGCAATAATTTTCTAAAATGTGAATTATATTGCTGACTGTATAACTTCGTCGAATTAACTGTGCACCTCGTTAGGATGCGACCTCACTCCCGCCTACCCGCGCGGCGCCCCGCGTTCGTCATGTGCGCTCAGTAGCGAGAGTCGAACGGCAGACTGACGTCACGGCACCAGGTACACATTTAAGTCGGACGGGTGTACCTTATGACTAATAGTCATTGACTATTAACAAACTGAGAATTTACGCCCAAAGACGTTAACAGTCTTATGTATGAAATAAATACGGTCCCTTGTTTGACTAGGGAACTTTAAAATTATACAGGTTGTAGTGGAAATGGTCATGATTTAAAAACCGCGCCTGTCTTTGGAAATAAACCATTTTCTTCAAGGAAATCATAGAAATTTCCCGAAAAAAATTGGACGTTCCATACAAAGTTACCATCAGCTGAACAATATAAGTATGGGAGGCACAATTTATTTTTTAATTGTTCACTTTGGCTTCCTTGAAGAAAGTTGTATTTTTCCGTGGACAGGATCAGCTTTAAAAATAACTCTCTTATTCCGTTACACCCTGTAGTAAAGAAATATGAAAATATCCAAAATAACTGAATAAACTATGATTTATGATGTCGTTTTCTCAATACAAAAAAGCCATAAAACGACATTATTAAAATTAAAACTAATACGTAAACAATCTATCTACAAATAGTACTCATCTTCCAATCTTCCATATGAATAACAGTACTGTGCATTCTCAATTTAGCTGGCTTTGGAAGAATATCTTTATACAACCCTGCAAAAAGTCCAATTACCGCTGCAACTTTCATATTAGTCTGACCTTTACAGTAGTCATTCAAAAATTCACTTAAATTACAAGTCGTAAAGTTAAAATTAGTTTAGGTTGGGTTAACGTGTATTAGGGAATTTGAAAAGATTTTAAGAATGGAAGACGTGTACAAGCAATAATATAATACGACTAGGGCGGCATAGAAAGAAAGATGGATGCATTTTTTGTAAACATGTAGTTGGTGTTCCTGTCAATAAATAAATAAACTTGATTAATTTAGCTAGGTCTAAAATCAAAATAGCCTATTTCAAACTTTTTAGGTAGGGACTAAATGGACATGAATTCAAATTATAATTTATTAGGCTTTCACTCAGGGACTATCCACCACAGGGACCATCTTGAGCTTCTTGGCGTTACGTTGACATCGACGCTCAATTTTGGTCCATTTGTTGAGGCAAAAGCTCAGCTGGCTGCCTAAAAAATGGGGATCTTCGCGAAATTGAGACGGTACTTCACGCCAGAACAGTTGCTCAACTTGTATCAAGCGCAAGTTCGATCATGTATGGAGTCCTTCTCTCATATCTGGGACGGCTCTGCCAAGTACCAGCTGGATGCACTTGAGTCGATCGAAAAACGGGCCAAGAGGCTCATCGGCAATGAGGTACTTGGTCGAATCTACGTGCCAGAGCTTTGAACATCGGGGCCGAGTTGCCAGCCAGTCGGTTTTTTATAGGTAATATTTCGGGGCGTGTGCGCTGGAATTGCACGAACTAATTCTTCATAGGCCGTTCCATCATCGGACTAAAAGACGTACGGCGATGCGTCATCAGTACATGGTGGACATCGCACCCATACGCACCAAATGTTTTGGGAATACTTTTATTATGCGTACTGCAAAGGAATGGAATTCCCGGCCGGAGTCTGTATTTCCTGATTGCTACAGCCTGAGAGTCTTGAAGTCAAGAGTGAATAGATTTCTTCTAGGCAACCATCAAGGCTTCATCATCGACCACATCATCGCTTACCATAAGATGATATTGTGTTCAAGCACAAGCCTATCAATAATAAAAAAAATACTATAGAGGTATGCAAAACAGAGTGGAGAGTCCCAAAACTAGGCACCTAGTATTCGGTGCACGGTTCGAGTCTTGCCTTTACGTGTCCTTTCCACAGGTATTGTCACTGCTATATATTTAGTTTGAGTTTAGCGTCTGCTGTTAATGGTACATAATAGTATTTTGTCTAGGCCTGCTGTCAGGACACCCAGCCGAGGCTTCCTACAAACTGTGACAGGACACTTTACCCACTCATTGTATACCACTTAACGAGCATTTTCTTGCAGGATCTAACCTGCCGTGGTCTACTTGGAAGTCCCTGAACCGCCTGATAACCCAAGTAGGAAGGTGTACTCTAACCTCGCAAAAGAGGGCTAACACGACGGAATAGCGGTAGTTCCACCTTCTGTCTTCCTCCTCTGTATCCCAAAATAGGCAGTCAAAGTGATATATGCGCTGCCACCGACGATGTCGTGGAAGTGGCAAATTTTGGGCCAAACATATTTGAGTAACTGTCGTGCCAGCGACACGAAGAAGACCTTTAACTATTCTTTATATGCCGTCTAGTCCAAAAACTGAAAGCTTTAGGTTATAAACATCGAAGCAAAGCCATTAAAACAGAAAAAAAATAACGAAATTAGGAAAATACAAAAATCATACTAATAATCAACTACATTTTATTATCTTTATTCGTTTAGCACTCGATTTTTAAATTCGTTCCCGCTGCTCCTATGAATTGACCTCGTCATTTGATTCTAAGGTCAAATATTGCTTGCTATGTTAGTGCTTCGACCAACCATTACTACACTCACAAGAACACACACTCCGATATGAATAGGCGTTCGTCCTAAAAGAAAGCGTCCATCGCCCGAATGAAGAAATAAAAATGTTTTAATTGTGACTCGATCAGGCAACACGAGAGAAACATGAAAAAAAAATACTAATAAAAAAGGATTCCAAAAAGGATCCTATCTCGGCTATACAGCGAAATTTAAAAAGAACGTCACGTTAAGTTGTACGGCAAAACCGGATACCACCCTCTGTCGGCGCGTCGACGCATTATCATTAAAAATTAATGCGACTGCGCGACACTATGATCGCATATTCGCGCGATGATCGCTTTCTATTAGAACGACGCCTTACGCGTACCTATGATATAGGAGCCTCTAATTATTTAGGGGATATTTCTAAACTCATAATTTTAGTTCTACATTTTTTTTTGTACTGCAGCATTTGTCTGCTTTATTTTCTTAGTATTCTTCTAATATTTTAGGAAAACTATTTTCAAACCCACATCCAAATACTCTTTTTCTGTGACAATTCTCCCCCGAGGTCTAACTAACCCGCCCTATATCGCCGGATCTCTCCCCGTTTCTCCACATCTCTTCGAGTTCGTTTAGCATAGCACCGATTTACTACATACAAACACACCTATTGTTTCTAACAGAAATAGATAGGTATGGACTAGTGAGACGAGGTGTGGCGAGAGTCTGTCTTACATACAAAAGGCATAAATTGCTTGAATATTAAAAGTATGTGGTGAGTAAGCCTAGAACTACTTTTGAATCAAAATTCGCAAAAAAATATACCTGATAGACTTAACTACAATTTCGTATGATCGATTTTGTAAAAGTTTTAAATTATCCGTGCGTTTGAAATTTATTTCACAAAATAAAACAGCTTCTAAAAAGTTCACCACTTTAGCAAATGCAATGTGGGTTTTCTGAAATGATGTGCACTAGGTGGCAACACTGAGGCACCTGTCAAAACGCCTAGTAACATTAACATTAGATATTTGGTAATTGACGTCTGCCACGTTGTGTTTTTCAAAGGAAAGAACCTCATGCCCCAGTGGCGCCAACTCTGGTGACCTGAATGGAAATTCTTTGATTTTTGTATGTAAAACAGAAATAGTAACGTAGTTCGCCAGCACCTCGGTGTGAGATCAAGACAGTGCTAAGTGCTGTCGAGCTTACCGATACGAATCTAGTAATATTGGCACAAAGTTACGATAATCTCATATATTTTATATAGGGCACTAATCGTACTAGTAATTACTTTTAGGTAGATAGTTTAAGAGGTAGGACCTCTCATGTCTTTGTTATAATTTCTTTAGGATTTTTTCAAGACTATTCTTTTTAATTATTGCATATTTCTATCATTCTACCTAAACTTTCGTAATTTAGAATATATTTTTAAACATTTTGGATAAGTATATCAATTTATAAGTATAAATTATTGCACATAGAACTAGAAGTCAATTAATTAGGCCCGGGTAACTTATTCATATTTGAATAAATAATTAGACATCAAAATACAGCGATCAAACTGTTTAAAAATACGATATACAAATAATAAACTCAACATCGAAAAAGCAAATATTACAATTTAGTAATAACATAGAAAAAGTCCCAATCTCTTGAGACATTATAATATATTTTTATAAAGTACTAAAGTAAACTTCAACTCGAATCGTTAGACCCATTCGAAGCATTCAGAAGTCTTCATTTCTTCTTAAGTTGCGACTTCTTACATCCGCTGTAGATACCAAATTCTCATTTCACTTTTAAAAATTGAAATAAGGCTCCACAAAAATTCTAAGTCGAACCCAGGAAGACAGGGTGTAAAGTCACTCAAGATTTGCTAGACATGAGAGGGGCGGAGACAGTTCAGCGGGGCGGAGACGCCGCGGCCAGGCGCTGTCGAAGCCTCGCAAATTTCCCATGGACCAGCCTCAGTTGCGTGCGGAGCCTCGACGAGAGCTCACGCTGCAACGCTTGCACCTCCACCAGCTCGCGACGAAGCTGCTGGTAGTCCGAACGAACCTGTGTTCCAAAGCTTAAGGTTATGGGGTGATGATGATGCGTAGGTCAGCTCCGGCTAACTTAAGCGCAGGGCTTAAGAAGAATTTTGTAGGTTTTCACCTTTTGAAGTCTAGGTAGCAAAACGCAGTGTTTTTTCCCCATTGAAACTTGCATTCGTTAAAGTTTCGGAAGTAAATTCAGTATTCATTTTGTTAGTCGGAGTTGACTCATTATTAAAAAAAATTGACACAGTCAAAAACTATATTATTATCACTATACTTAACTATATTAAACTATATTTATATATTCTAAATGATTGAAAAACAAATCTGATCCTAATATTTTGGATCCTCAAATTAGAATTTTGGAGTCAATATTTTTGCCTGTGTCAATAATACGCACAAGATGGAAATAAAACAACTAATGGTGTGAATATGGTGTCCCATATCTTGAAGTATCCTGATGGAGTCGTGAACAAGAAGTAACGAATAGAGAGAGAAAATAAACATAAGACAAAGAGAACGAAAGCTGGACAGTAGACATAACATATACATGAATATCATCTATTTTGACACACGAGACGGTTCGTGGCTGCAAAGGCGATTCCATTTTCAAATACTTAAGAAAAAAATAAGAGAGATTTCGTGTAAGAGCAGGAAATAGTTTTATCTATGTTCTCTCTCATGTAACGAAATTTGCCTAAACGTGACGCGTGCTGAAGCTCCAGGCTAAGTGATGGCGTCAGGGATGACTTTTCGATAGGGACTTTCCGTTGGTAGTATTTCGCTTGTCTAGAGCTTCTTGAAATTTCTCTCTCAATTCTTGTCCAATTATCGAATCGCCACCTAGCTTTACTTTATTTATATTTTCAGTCATAATGTATTCTAATCCTTTGCCAGTGCAGTAACGAGCCGCCTCATCTAATCAGACGCATATCGAAGTCGCGACATGTAAGTCCGCGTAAAGCCGTAAAGCGGCCCCGACTCCAGAGGCTTTGGGCCAGGCTTCGACTTCGTACCACAGCCAAGCCCAGCTGACAGCTATATATTGATAAGCATGATCTTGTGGCTTGTCGGTTTTCATAGAGAATAGTATTTAAAATATTTTTGTTATTGCACTGGGTGAGCTGGGAAGAAATGGACATAAAAGTAAAAATAAAATAAGTAAAAATATTTAACATATTATATATTATTTCAAAATTTTATATATATATATATATATTATATAATTTTATATTATATATAATAAATAAGTAAAACTTAAATAAGAAAAAGTAAATTTTTATAGATTATTGTCCGGAACATTTGTTTGTTTGTTTGTTATGTTATAATGCCTGTATGTTTGTTTCAAAACTATCAGGCATGATTGGATACTCAAGAGCGTAAGAAGCCACAACATGCAGCCCCAGCCTTGCCCAGAGGCATCGTGTTGCCCAGTTATTGGGTTGTGGAGGTCAGATAGGCAGTTGCTTCATCTGTAACATACTGGTACTCAGCTAAATCCGGATAGACTGGAAGCTGACCCCAAAATAGTCGGGAAAAAGGTAAGCAGTTAGATGGTTTGGGCACTCATTAGAACTCCCCTTCCTCATAGATAGGTACTCATGTCTTTCTCCAATAATAAATCATGATATTGTTTTATAATACAATTCTTTTTTTAAATATGAACCTTCCCAGTGCAACATTACAGTAAAGTACAAATTTTAAAATATTATATATAAATGTCATAATAGAATCTACAGTGAGACAGTAACTGGTACATATTATTTTTTTCATAGAAAAACAACAAGCCATAAGCAACATGACTGTATAATCAGTAATCTGACCTTTCACGACACTAACGCATTGGCTGAAAAATAAATATTATATTTATACATACATAATTATCGGGCTACATATTGTATTGACCTGCATTTATTTAGTGGGCGTATGTATACTTATGTAGATAATACAAAACAATGTTAATTATAACAGTATAAGAAAAGGACAGTGCAGTACTATCGGTTAAACAAAGAATTTTGCAAGGCCAGGGGTCTTGCTATGAAGTCTTAAGGCCAGCTTGATTCCGCTGTGACAGGGCTCATTGTCCTGTATATTATTATGTCCTGCTCTGTCCCTCGCTCTCACAGTGGAACCATGACAGTTTTGACACGTCAGAGTAAGGCCCCTTATATGGTAAAAGCTTTAAGCTTGTGTCTATCAGGAACTTAGAACAGTGTACATCAACTTTGGCGAGTCTTATATTTAGATACAAACTTCAAGGCAAATCGGAACAGCAAGCGAGTCAATGCGCAGCAGAAAGTATATGTGATAGCAGGGGTAAGGGGTGGGGTACTGCGGAGCGAGTAGTGCTGGCATTGTTGCAGTATACTGCATTTGCACAATTGCAAATTATAAGAAAAGGATTAGTTCTGGGTCTATATAGAAAGACTAGCTGTTCCACGCAGCTTCGCTCCCGTCAACTGGCACCCATCTATCCTACCTACTCTATCCTACCTACACTACATACATGATTGTTGCGTAACTTTAACCGCTTACGCAGCGCACGCAACAGAAACTCTCAAAAAATTTTTTTTCCGTTTTTGCAACATTTTTCATTTATGCTTCGCTCCTATTGGCCGTAGCGTGATGTTATATAACCTTTCTCGATAAATGGACTATCCAACACAAAATAATTTTTCAACTTCAATCAGTAGTTCCTAAGATTAGCGCGTTCAAACAAACAAACTATTCAGCTTTATAATATTATTATAGATTAGTATAGATAATATATTCGAGCAGTATTGTCTTTTTCCTGCCCTGCTTGATATCAAAATATAATACACTATTATTAGTCCACTGTGTTAATAAATATTAATTAAATATCTTGTGTCAAAGCATGCTCATCTCAAAACAAGCGTTATTACCAAATGAGTCACACTGACAGTGGAGACGTAGAGGAGTAACTAACCCATTGTTTGTTAGTAAGTGACACGGCGTCATAGGAATTTATATTGTCACATAATGGATAAGTGCAAGACAGAAGAATTGCTATTTTGATAACAAGCTCAGTTCAGAAACCAAATAATACAAAAGGTATAGTTTATGGAACAGTGATCAATTAGTGTTGTATTGCCTCGTCCTTTTTTTTTAATATCTTTGCCCCACACTAGGAATTTCTTCCTGTATCGTGGGTGCGTTTACAAACATATAGTCGTGTCATACAAATATTTGTTCCGTGCGGGAATCGAACCCGCGACACGCAGCGCAGCAGTCAATCGCTCAACCACTGCGCCAACCGTGCGCCCGAAATATTGCCTCTTCTAGGTACATATTTTTTCTTTTTTAATGTGTATTATTATTTGCAAGTGGCTTCATTATAAAAGTACAAGAAATGTTGCAATTGATTTCTTTAACTTGCAAATTATCATAGAGTTGGGGACTCAGTAGCATAACAGCATTATCGGCCTATAATATTCTTCTTTGTAAGAGAGACTTTTTATTAGTTATTTAGTGTTGACCTTCTGAGAACCCTTGTTTTTATCATGACATAATATTCACACTTAAACATGAGACATATGTGTAACGGTGTTCCTACTAAGTAGATGCTTAATTATTTAAAATTCTGTTCTTGGCAGTACACTTCACTTTACATGTTAGAAAACTTGGCAGTAATATGCTAATTTTATTAGCAAAATCGCGCAAATTAACTCTTGTGCCTTTGTTCAACTATTATACTAAATTACCGTAAGTACGGAAACTTTATTAAAAGTACATTGGTAGGTAATTTATAAATGTACTAGTTGCAAAAGGGTTTTAAGAAAGCAAACCAAAAAGGCGAAATTTTTCGAGTGTACGACTAAACGCCGACAGACACTACGCCGACAGACTGAACACCGACAAGAAAGTCGGAGCCCCGCTTCGCGGGGCCTAATGGTCATAAAAAAAATAACCAAGTCGGAGTGCCCCAAGTCTGTCGGTGTTCAGTCTGTCGGCGTAATGTCTGTCAGCGTTTAGTCATGGTCTGTATTTTTCAAGCCAAGATAATCTCTGTCAATCACAAGACTATGGTAAGGTCACGCTCACCTCAGAGACAGACTTCAGCAGATGCATGATGCACATATCCTGCGTGTTGATGGGCGCCACCAGCTCCTTCTCTACGTTGTCCATCTTCCACTCCATCAGGTCCAACTGCTCGTCGGTGCGCTTCACCTGACACACACACATAGGTCTTGGAAATTATGGGAAAAAATTTAGTCGAACTCCTTTTGATCGTCACATTCATAAAGAATGACACAAAAAATTGTGTCCAAATTTTGGACTCCAAAATGCTACTGTATTTGATTTTTTTTTTATTTTGTTTTTTAATGGCTCCTAAATTTGTTCTTTTTTTGGGTAGGAAAATCGTCCAATGACTTCTCCCGCTCTATCTGGAGCGGGAGGGTGTGTCAGACTTTTACTGACTAAAGCCCACCCTTGTTCCTTCAATTGCTTGTGCCAGGGCCGTTACGACCCATGACTCCTACCTAAAGGATTGGTTATGAATAATCAAAATGAAAGAGACCTTAGCTCTACAGTGAGACCCTGGAAACACTTTCGAGTCATATTTTTTTGATAAGCCTATTCATAGCAAAAATAAATATGACTCAGGTGACAGCAGCGTAAAGCCTTCTTTATTTTAATAAGGAAGCAATGCTCTAGATTTTAGAAGGTTAAATTCAAATATAATGTAATCAGCTGTCCAAAGACAGAAAACTTGTTAAGGCTCACCGCCTACCATTTGCCAAATATGGCATCCTATAATTATTTAAATAGAAAGTAGAGCATACACTAATTATAACTGAAGCTCATAAATTGCATAACAAATTAAAATATATTAACTTATTATAACTGCTCCTACTCTTTTGCTCCTTGTGCTGCCTTCTCTACATGAGAAGAGATCTTTGCTCTAGAGTGGAACAGTAATAGCCTGGTATTATTATTGTTTGCTCCTATGGCCTATGCATCATGTTCTGGGATAAATAGTAGGCTGAGACACTCAGTGATAATATCAGTATAGATATAGGTATCGGTGAAATAATTTTTGTAACCAGATTAGAACTTATAACGATTTCCTCCTAGAAACACACATTTTGACCTTTTTTGTTAGTCTATAATGATAGTCAAAGCTTTGAAATAAACTTAATTTCGTAAATAGTTGAAGAAGTTGTCAAAAAAAAATCTTTTTAGTCCGTCAGTTTGATAACATAAAAATATTGGACACAAATTTTTGTTTTGTCACATATACAAAAAAATACAACAATACAGCACATTGAATTATCCTGTGACATCAGTGTGCTACACTTTATACTGACAAAGTGACGTCACAAGCTCCCAATCCTGAACTTTGATGCACTTTATCTTTGTCAATTTTTATTAATTTGATAAAGCAAAAAATATGGGTCCAATATTATTTGATAATCTCACTGATGGACTAAATAAAATTATAATTTTTCTACCCAAGAAACATCCCTATTATTATGTACCTAAGTGGGGAATTGTGGATCAACAAATCTATCACATTGATAATGATAACAGAACAGCTGCTGCATCGGAGCTATGTGAGATGTGCAATGATGGCCAACACTTATTATCAAAGCAAAGCAGGTAGATTAGTTGACCTTAAAGTAGACGCCAATGTGATCTAAAAAATATAATTACCAGAATGAACTCAAAAGACAGAAACCTGTATTAGCACTGCATGTTATTATTCCACTTTACATACTTACATTGCAGTTAAGGCTTATTCATACAAAATTAAGTAAATATTTGACGAATTCGAACGAGGATGTGTAAACAAAATGTTTACATCCGCACCTATTGGCCTGCTGGTATTGACGGAAAAATAGTGATATTATGAGTCATAAAGTCAGGTTAAAATAATATTTAGGTAAAGGACATCTACTTCATTCAGCACCCTAGCTGTATATTCCTGCAGTTTATTATTTATAGGGAAGATGCGGCTCTGTGACCTACATTCCTATCCGCGATTAACTGTACTTTATTACCTAAAATAATGTATCTACATATAATTGTTGACTCACCGTTTCTTCGAGCTCTTCTACAGATATTTGTTTATTAGTCATGTTTGAGACAAACCTTTTATTTTTTTAGTCAAAATCTAAAAGAAAACAACAGACTTGAGCAAACCGACCATTTTTCCTCCGTGAAAATGACAAAATTGACATTTCACATTTATTGAAAATGTCAAGAGAGCCAAGAATACAACAAAACGCTACTAAAATATCTCTTCCTAATCGTCAGTATAATTACAACGGAATAACAAAACGTAGCTTTAGGCGGGAAACTTGAACTAATCGTCCTGGCCGCACCAGGCTATTCGCTCGCGGCCAATTCTGGAGATTATTTTTTGCTTGAATGCAAAGTAACTGGCTAACTAAAACCATTTATATATCCTCCGACATACAGCTAACATCCTCCGTACAGCATGATTTTCTTCTTGTTTACATCTTTTTAGTTCGCTTCTGAGGCAGTCGGAATATTGGTGTAACTTTTTTTGAATAATATGGCCTTTATTAAAATAATCAATAATTAATTAATTAATAATTTATAATATACTCTATTGTACACCACTGAAATAATTACAAGTTATCTATTTAATTAATTGATTCGATATTTCTTTCTTCTTTGTAATAATTAATGAAAATATCATAGCGGAGGTTGCGAAAATTGAGAGAAAAAGGAAATTATTACCGGCAAGAAATTCCACGATTACTCTTTTAAATAATGGTTTGGTTTTGACAATATTTCCATGTTACAGCATTAGTAATTAGATATGGGGGACAACGTAGGCCCGACAATAAGTCGTAAGAAACTAAAAAAAAAGATTATATATATAAAAAAAAAGGTAAAATGAGATTAAAGTTAACAAATGTTAACAAGCATCTGGAAATCTAGAAGGCCTATTTACAAGGGATTATTTGGGATAAAATCAAACCTAATTAATGATAAAAATATAGTATTCAATCAATTATTTTTCTATAATATACCTACAGATCTTTCCTGTCCACCAATAAAAAGCGAGCGTGTGAATAGCACAATTCGGTTCAACAACCTAGATAGGTAGGAGCACACATAAATTTGGCGGTGCACGCACGCATACAAGTGCGTTGATTCCCACAGTACAATATTAACTTAACATCGATATATCGAATTTAACGGATATTCAATGTTTTGGAAAAATATATTTATTTTTATCGATATATTTGTTTATAGAAACATCGAATATTTTTGGACGCATCTATTAAGTAATAAAAATAACTGACTAATAATCACAATAAAAACAAAAGTACATTTTAAATAAATGTTATTAGCGGACAGGCAGTGACATCTGTGAGTGTGCAGCTAAATTTTCTATCGACCGTTCACTCTCGATGTATAGAAAATCATTATTACCATTATTACACTCGTTACTCTAGTCTCTTCTACATTCACACATACGAAATCAAGGATAGCAAAGTTTCTGCACTTGACTGGAAAAAGGTAACATTAAACTTTTGTGAAAAGTATTTGATATAGAAAAATATCGTTGTTTTCAAGCAATATATCGATAAACATCGATGTTGGGATCCGATGTTTTACATCGAATTGAAATATTGATGTATTTTTTTTGTGGAAACCTCTGACAAGCCGCTAACCCCGCGCAGGTGTCGGGCGGTATCGTTGTGGAACGGTGGAACCCTTCTGTTCCATAGGCCTACGGTTACTTCACAAAAACCATCCTGGCTTAGATCACAGGCATTAAAAAGACAGGCGGTAGCCGACGACCCTACCATTTTGCATACACTTAGCCGAACATATCGCAAAAATGTTAAAAAACTTTTAAATAATTTTATGCGGTATGTCTACGCTCTATTGAGACGGTGTATCTGAGGTCTTCAACACACCCGACCGCAGACGGGAGAGTGTGGTGAAGATATTAATATACGTACATAGTAAAATTTCTTATTTGTGCCATTTTAACTCAACTGCGGCGAAGCTCAAAAGGAGGGTTATTTGTCGAAGAGACTCTGAAGGATAAGTAGTAAAAATAAAACCAAATTGTAATTTATATACACATTTATTTTTGTCTTTAATTTTTACACATTTAGAAATGTCGAGATTTAGTGACACTATGGAACCACTGTGGCCATAAGACATCCCGATATTACCCTTTATACAAACCTATGGTTGCATCATAGCAACTACATATTAAATTCTCGTGTCGTATATTAATATCCTCTTAAATATACTACACTAGGAAAATATTGAAATGGAAAACTTTTCAGTCCACCGTCAGTATATTTGTCAATCTTGCAGTTGAACAGAAGAATTTTTCAATTTGACTACTCTCCTAGTAATTCTAAGGTATTTTAAACACTTAGAAAATTTAGTTTTGACACTTCTAATTGTAACATTATTAATAATAAGCCGTAAAAATGAATTGAGAGTAAATTAACAGCTATAGGTTCAGAATATCTTTCGAGTAATTTGATTTTATGAAAAAAATTTTTAATACTTACATTCAGTTCGAGACAATATAGAGGCTACATGAGGTTATAAAGCGTATAGTTAACCATAGTATCTGTGTATATGAAAAGTGAATGTAACTTTATAATTTGCATTTGGGAATGTAACTAGAGTGATCGTTGCAACTTCTATATTCTGTCGAATCGATTAAGTTAGGCCGCGTTTCCACGTGCAAGCAACTCGCATTAAAATTTAATTACATTGCGGGCACGTGCGATTTATAAAATTGTACCTCTTTAGCCCGCAATGTAATGCGAGCTGGTTGCAAGTGGAAACTTGGTCTTAGATTACAGACTAGTAATTCGATTATAATTTAAAATCACCATAAGAAACGATGTCTGCCTACAATCAAAACACATATTTTTTTCGCGCGACGCTTTGTCGCTTAGTATTTTTTTTAGAGACAGGTGGGAACATAGAATACGATATTGCACGTGCATTCGATACAAATATAGTATGCTAACACCCGATAAAAATACAATAATTAGTATTTATAATAAAACTATGTTACATTTGCATCCTCGGGTTGTCTGAGGCAGTCGATAAAAGAAAAAGGAAACTATAACATTGAACAATTAAATAATAATTTAAGAAAAACACTAAGATATTTGTACAAAAAAATTTCATTTAATTCGTATACAAGAGTGTACCACGGTATTGACTTAATCAATTAGGCCCACTTGCACGAAATACTAAAAGCAGATTTAATTGTACAATCTAATCTCGCGTTAGCAAATAACTCTGACTCAAGTTTTTCGTGCATCTGGGCCTTAATCATGTTTAATTGAATTTAAAAAAATACATGAAGCGCTCAAACGGCTTGAGGTTCACGGTCGTAAAATAAGAATAAGTAAAAATACGTAAAGTACTTAAAAGTAAATCTTATGCACTCGTGCATGTAGATCATTCTCACTAGACTTGTGTCGTGACGTCATCACTTACGCTGCGTGGGCGCAACTCGTAAAAATAATTAGGTACTAGCGAAAATTTATTTCTCTACGAGGGAAGGTCCAAAAGTTTGCGAAATATTTTCCTTAAAAAGAAGATGTATTTTAAGAAAAATATTCTGTACAGGGGCACCGCTCAGAAGAGTCTGCTATGTACCATTTTGCTAAATTGAGTTTGCAGCGCCCCTGTGCAGAATATGACACACATGCTGGAGTGCCCCAAGTGCCAATACACCTGCACTATAGAGGAAGCAATGAACGCCACTGACGCTGCGATTGGCGTGGCCAACCCACTTGTCCCAAAATATTTAAAGAGTTTTCAATAATCTCAAAAGAAGAAGGAAAATATTCCGCGAACACTTGGACCTCCCCACGTATGATAAACTACACTTACTAAGTGATACATTTAGGCCCGCTTATAACACGAATCAATAAACAAATTTAACGCTAAATGATTTAAAAATTTCTGTCGATTGTTTGAAGATGACGGAGACTGAATGATGTTTCAGGCGGGCTTGAGTTTTGTAAAAAGTATGGGGGCAAGAATAAAGTTTAAACGCGGTAGTCGCACCCGCGCTGAACACAAAAAACGTTATTTTTTTTTTAATTTGGTATTATGCTATCAGGGGCCGCCCGTGACAATGCCATCATAATTCCGTAGTGAAAAAGAGTCTTGTATACCTCCGTCTCACTAGTTTTATGAAGCTTTCTTCTGGTACGGCCTCTGCTCTGCTACGTTAGACCTAGGTGTGACATATCTTGCAAATAGGCATGATGACCAAAAATATTTTTTTATTTTGTTAGATTAATTAAAAATATTGGACACATATTTTTTATTGTCCCAGAAACAAAAAAAATACGATAAGTGCGTTGAAATTTCGCGTGATGTCAAGTCTTAGTACACATTACTCACAAGTGACGTCACAAGCTCCCACTTCTGAACTCTGACGATCTTTATCTTTGTCAATATTTATTGATTTGTCGAAGCAAAAAATACATGTCCAGTATTTTTTGATAATCTAACAGATGGACTAAATAGAATTATTAATTTTTTTACCTAGGAATCCTTTTGTGTGTCTTTTCTATTCTAACCAGTGTCACGATCTACGTAGTTGTGACGTCACAAACACGCCACCTTACACAATCGCGCCGTCTCGAAACCGACGCGTCCCCTTTCAGTGTTTGCGAACTTGCCTATAATATCATTGATGGACCGTGTGCGTTATTATCCTTTATTATCCTCAGTTCCAACACGAATTGACTAACGATATGTAATACTTGAACATAAAAATTATATTACGAGGCAACGGGAGTATATTTCATCTGTACAATATTAAGACCTTAATTTATCATAATTATTCATAACATAATATCACGGCTGTGTTCTTCGAAAGGTCAGTTCACCTGGCAACTTATGTTCCAAGTCCCATGTAATAGATGAAATCCTTCAGACTGACATTGACAAATTCTAGATGGAAAAACCCAATAACACTGTCCGACCGGCATGCTTATTACGTATGAAATAGCAATCAAACGCTTCATATCATAAAAGTCGTAATTACCTGCAGTTTAGGTATGAAAGGTACAACACAATCGTGCTAGTTGCTCGCTATATGTCAAATGCACTTCCATATTTCTAAAAAAAAAACGCCAAAAGCTCTAGAACTTCTGTATTGAAGAGAAATTATTGCGCAAAAATCGTCGTTTTGATCTTGATACGTAAAAGGCCTGCCGGGAGTCGAACACAGGACGTCGTTTTCAGCAGTAGTACTTGCGACCACTGGACAACACGGAAAATCATCATAATTATATACAGATATAAATGATATTGTATTCTTTTAATCGTGATATACAAGAAGTTTTTTTTGTAGAACACAGCTGAGACAAAGACTATTTTAAAGTTTGATAACTATGAGTAACTTTGTGACCTTTCATTGATTAAACTTCTAATTCGAAGCTGTCATCAAATCAAGTACTAAAACGACAACACTTAACATTCACAGTAGTATTCCCCGAGGAGTTAGGCAGGACCTAATATACACCTACATTTCCCTTCTTCTTAGCAATATTCGGACATTCTGTTCTGGTTTGTACACCTACAGTTACACAAATGGGGTTTTATAGACCCGTCTGATACACAGTGCGAGTGCGGAGACACATGCTAGAGTGCCCCAAGTACCCGGTGGGCACATGCTGGAGTGCCCCAAGTACCTGGTGGGCACATGCTGGAGTGCCCCAAGTACCCAAAATATTTAAAGAGTTTTCCATCGAGTCGAACAAGAAGTTACACATTTAAAAAAATATCATTAGGCCATTCTTACATAGACTAAAAATAAATATTCTGCTATTACCTCGCACACACAGTCCGATTCGAACATCAGTTGTCAAACACTAAAAGGGTGATCTAATAATCAGTCAGCTCAGCGGCTCAGTCAACGGATGACTATCGACCAGCAGGCCTAAACAAAAAACTTTTCTGTGGCGTTTACGTCGGATCCTAACATCAAAAAAATGTATGGCAATACTATGTACTACTGCGATCGAAGTGACTCGAGGCCGTCGTGCGAATTTTTTAACGTACTAGATCTCGTAAAAGTTAACATTATCATGTCAATTTGTATACAAAAAAGAGGTTTCCCCTTACTGTCACCAGACAGCGCTTATTTAGTTTCAATACAAATTGACGTTTACGTTAACACGGTCGAGCACGAGTAAAATCACTGAATAAGCCCATCGAACGCGTAAGCGACATGCATTGCACTTTCGATCCGCGAATTTCCAGTGTCGGAAAGTATTTTGTTTGGCCCCCTGTGCGGTCGCGCCGGAGAGTAATAAAACAAAGAGAGAGAGGAACTATTGGTGCGTTCATTTGAGCGCGTCTGTCTGCTCGAACTTCTGCTCGCTCACTGACACGGCATCCGAGGTGAGTGCTTCTTTCAGCGGTTCGACACAGTTCTTTGGAATCAGCGTACCTGGTACAAGGAAATGTTATGTTTTACAATGTGTAAAAAATAATGTGAATGATTGATTATAGGTAAAAATATACAGGATGGGCAAAAATCGTGGATCGTTAGCGCCGTCTACACCGCCAGCACGTTGTGCTGACCCACCTGCAGCTAGTAGTACTGACGCATACGTACCGACTATCTTGAGCCCGTCGTCGGTCTTGATGCGCACCACCTGCATCTTGTTGAGGTGCGCGCGCGCCGCCAGCACTTGCTCCACGCGCGCCCACACTGCCAGCACCGAGCCTGCCAGCACGTGATGCGTGCGCACCCGTAGACCCACCTAGTAACAGGAAAAACAAGATTAAATACAATCTTAACTGCTTCAAGGCGTCCCTTGCAAAATGCAAGGGACGCCTCAATCTGCCGCGACCTTGTCCAGCTGTGTCCGTATACGCACGAAGAATTTTGATTTCGCAATGTAAGATGTGTGTGACATCAGATCTTTTGCAAAATTGTTAAGCGTGCGTCCCCTTGGAGGGTTAGAATAATTGCTTTTATTTGATGTGCAAAGAGTCGATGTATCCCTGCAGGTAGAGCAGTACCTCGCAGTCGGCCGCGTTCCTGCAGACGGCGCGCCAGTAGGCGTGCGAGCACACGCGCTGCGACGCGGAGTACTGCGCGCGCCACCACGACTCGGCCTCGCTACTCTCCACCTTGCGGTACTTCTTGTCGATCTCTGCCAGAGATTCTAGTCGTAGCTGTAGACCGGTATTGGGCCTGGAACAACGAAAACAAGGGTTAATAAACCACTGTGGCTTTTTATCCTATCGAAGTACTTCGGGAACCCAGGTAGACCACTCCCCAAACTTCTAGGCCGCCCTGAAGTTGGCTACAATGGCTGTGCAGTACCGGCGGCCAAGAAGATTGGGGAGTAGAGTAGCTATCCTCCGTGAGATGGTCACACCAGAATGCTGCTGGCCTTCCCTGAGAAGCTGGTGAATCAAGAACCCATTTATCCTACCCGTACGCAAAATACACGCTTGGACGTGGAATTCCGGACATCAGCCCGTTATACATATCCTACAGAGACTGTAACTCCCCGCTTTTAAACGATCAACATACAAAAAAAAACTTCGATCCATTGCTGGATGCAAGGACACCCTTTTTTTTCTGTAGGAGGTTAAAAATACCTAGATAATAAGTTACCATCAGTTGAGATAGTGGTCAAAGGCGAGTCTATCAATAATGAAAATAAAAATAAAGTTTTCTAATATTGGAAAGTGGAGGTTTTCATTCTCGTGTACTAATCCATATGGATGTTGTTTGTTCGAATTAAAGATTATTTTATTTATATGTAGCTATACCTATGCGTGCCACGTAAATTAAAGAAGTAAGTTTATATAGATTTTCGAGTCAGAGACCTTCGCGCGTGTACGCAGAACAACCCACCAAAGTTTGAGAACGCAGTTATAGGACAAAGATCCTTTTTTTTATTTATTTCAATAAGGCATACTACTTACATACTTGCAGTTTCATTACAGAGTGAACATTACTTTTGAAAATGGTTCTATGCAAATAGGTCAATTACAGGCGTGCACATCGTTCACAGTCTGGTTATTAAAATTTAATTTATATGAGGTGTTAATAAATTAACTATAAGAATTTTAAGGAGTTGTGTAATACAATATTTAAAAAATAATCACGTAGAAAAACTTAAAAAAAGCAACCGTTCCAAAGATATACAATTATTTGTATCACGCGTAAATGATTGAATTTGCGCAGCATACAACGCCCAGGCAGTCAGCCGGTCTGGCGGTCAGCGACCCGCGCGACAGACCGCAGTACATACTGGGTATTGCTATATAAGGTAGTGCTCGTAGGTCCTACTAGGTAATAAAATCGTTATTTTTTTATTTGTAAATATTTTGTTTATCGATACTGAGTTTCCTCACGGAATTCATAGAGTAAATTTTTTAACAGCTTATATAGCAGAAGACACTTGTACTAACTGACCTGTATATTTGAAACATGATGTCTTTCTTTGTGATCTTCTCCTTCTTAGTGCTGATGACGGCGGACACGCACAGCACGGCCGTATACTTGTTGTTACGCGCCTGCTGGGACACGTAAAACCCTTCCTTGGGCCCCGTCAGCTCCGACCATTTCTCTAAGGCTTCTGCCCAGTCCATACCGCGCTGTGGATTGAATGTCGTAAATTAGTTTTAGGTTTCAGCAAAGTGAGGGAATCGTGTCTTAGGGCCGATTTTGAAGGGATTTTATTGTATGGACCTCATAAGAAGACTTAAAGTCAAGCAAAAGGCAACGGAGAGGACTCTGCTTGGAGTTTCTATGTGTGATCGAATCAGAAATAAAGTAGTCGCAGAAGGACCAAGGTTACCGTCATAAGCCCTAAGAATTGCCAAACTTGTGGGCAGTGCACATCACAGATTAAGCATGCTGAAGTAGCAATGGGGCGGCCATATAAGTCATAGAACCGATGACCATGAACAGGTAAACGTTATGTGGAGCGACGATCTTCGCAGGATTCTTAGCAGCTGGATGAGGATTGCCGAAAATCAAAGCAAATGGCGTGCAATCGATGAGGCCTATGTCCAGCAGTGGACTGCTGGAGGCTGATGATGATGTTGTTGTTTGTGACGTGCCGACACTTGAGAGACAAAGGCCATGTTCAGCAGTGGGTGTCTATCGGCTGGAATGATGGATGATGTATGTATGTGAGCAGTAATAGTGTTGTACCTCGGAATGCACGGTGTGTAGCTCGACGGGCGCGCGGCCGGTGGCGTGGCGGCGCACGAAGCGCAAGCAGCGCACGCGCCGCACTCTCTCGCCACAGCTGCCAAGGTCCAGGATACCCAGGTCGAAGCGCCCGCTGCGTTTCGCTACAAAAATAAGGTCCTGTTAGCACCCTTAACATCAAAAGACAAATCATTTATTTCAATCCAGCCATTAAACGACACTATTGTATGTCATAAAATAATTGCTTCTACTGTCCATTCGCAAAGGTAGTTTGTTATGGTGAAGAACGGACAAGAAACGCCACACAATTTCCAAAAACTGCCACTTCTGAAAGCCAGAATCGATAGTGGCGAACACCAGAACGCCAATTCAGCCAATGAAGCTCGGCGATTCCGGGAGAAACATTTCAACTTTTTTGGATCCCGCAACGAAGTTTATCAGAAAAGAACAGCGCAGGAGTAAGAAAAATTATATATTATCACCACTTCTCTCCTTATCAAATAGGAGACAGTCAAACTAGGCCATTAGGCACAAAGGGACGAAGAAATTGTGGGCTTTACCTAAATCGAACGCCTTTGAAAACCTTGATTTGGACTATTTTTATAATTTTAGGGAAAATGTTTTAACAGAATTAGAGAAAGCTCACAATCTATCAGTGATGAATGTGTGTGTGAGTGAATCATTACGTGTGTCACTGCTGGCTGCCAACTGAAAACCAGCGCTGAGTGTGACGCTGGCAAACGCTGAATTGGTAACTCTTTTTGTATGGGCACGCTCAGCGCATTTTTTATATGTACTTTATTATGTCTTTCACTGTTTTTGTTGCTATTGCGTTGTGTATGTGTTGAATAAATGTATTTATATTCTATTCTTCTGTTTATCAGTACACCCAGAAATCAATCTGCCTAGCCTTTTCCCAACTATATTGGGGTCGGCTTCCAGTCTTTCTTGGATTCAGCTGAGCACTAGTGTTTTACGTGGAGCGACTGCCTATCAGACCTCCACAACCCAGTAACTGGGTAACACGGTACCCCTTGGCAAGACTGGTGTCAGATCTCAAGCTTCTGACTACACGTAACGACTGTCAAAGATCTTCTAATGACAGCCGGGACCAACGGCTTAACGTGCTTTCCGAGGCACAGAGGAAACTCGGTATGTTGAAAATGGTCACCCATCCACGGACCGACCTCGTCAAGCGTTGCTTAACCTTGAAGATCGACCCGTGCGACTGTTATTATTTAGCCACGAGCTCCTCCAGTACACCCAGAAATAACAAACATATAATCAAACAAATACTTTTTTATATTAGTATAGTTGAACTGACCTTGTTCCATAACAGCAGCAAGAGTGTCTGTGAAGTACTTGAATAACCTGTTCTGTAGGTCAACAGGCATGCCCAGTATCCTGTTAAGGAACTTTGACATGTTGTTGTAATCCTGCAAACAAAACACAACCATATCATATAGCTGAATAGGTAAGTTATTGAAGTTTGTCTCTTTATTTAGTTTCACCTGTCCCGGAGTTTATAATCAAATCTTTAAGTTAAATTTGACACACATCCCGGTGTTCGGTGGAGATGAAATATTGTAGAGACGTTTTGTTTCTTGTGACAATACAATTTTTTAATATAAAAGGTAAATGCAAATAAAAATACTGGTTATTATAGCAATCTCATTATTGTACGTTATGTTCCCAACAATGGCTTGAATCAGGACAGTCAATTCTTTTGTAGTTCATATGCGGCAGTCCAGAAGCCGCTACAGCTATATTGAGCAGTACTCTGATCTAGAGGCCCAGAGAAAATACTTTTTCCATTACCTTATCTATTATATAACACATTGCCTTAGAAATTCGTTTCGAAATAGGAACATTTAGACATAAGATATTAAAATTTAAAAAGAAACAAAATTACATAATAACAGTTATGAAATGCCTTTTGTGTGGAGTTTTGACATTATTATGTAATTACAACGTAATTATTTTTCTTAACTGAATAGGCTACTGTTGGTAGACGCATTCTCCTGCCACGCCCGCGCTTTTTCCACCGTCTCATTCGGCAGAATGATACTGAACCTGTTACCTCTCGAAAATGCGTGCGTTGATTGTGTGTATATAGTCTGTGGTTTTAAGTCTGAACGTTTCTAATAAATTGTTGTTGGAACATTGCATTTAATTAAGTAAGCTAATCAGGTAGTGCAAAAAGAATCGTTCGTGTCTCGCATAAAAAGGCTTTACTTTAACACACGTATGTAGCTTTCGACGTTCGCCTTCGGCTAAAGTCGGAATTGGCTACATCGCTCGTGTTAAAACCTCGACTTTTGTAGCTCGACACGAAATGTACTATTCCGCACACGCTAAGGACCGGAAGTGAGCGGTGACACTTCGCGAAAAGAAGATCCTAAGCGCCGCGTCATACGCGTCGCTTACGCGTTCGAGTCCAAACACTTCGATCGCTGTGGCGCGTGACATTACGTGTCCTTTCCGCAGGAAATGTCATTGTCATTCGTTTTGTCGTAAGCGCTAACGCTATCAAAAAAGATTTGGTCTAGGCCTCCTGAACTGCACATAGGACAGCTTGCAAAGGATATAAGAGTTTTTATCCCGGAATTCATTCTTGAGGAGGGAGAGGGAGGGGGGGAGGCAAGTTTGTATGGTTTACCAATAATTGCTCAAGTACTGATGCTTCGGACGAAGCCGCGGGCAAAAGATAGTTAACTATAAATAAATAATCACCTTGTCCAGCTGTAACACGCCTGGCGCCGCCTCGCTGTTGACGATGAGTCCCACGCCCACTAGGGCAGAGGCCACGTCCTGGAAGAAGTCGCCGGAGTAGTCGCTAGGGGGCGGCACTAAAGGCGTCTCGTACTTCATGATGGCGCGCATTACTGCTTCTAGGGCCGACCGACCTGAGAACAAAGAAAATATTCGTAAGTAACAATCCAGTGCAACGTTAACGGTCCTTTGCACAAAAGATGCGCTATTTAACGAGACAGCGCGAGGAAACTGAGTAACGAAGCTGTGAAAATGTTTCTACCAAAGTTATGCGAAGTGGCGCGAGGATGCACTCCATCGCACGGCATCTGACCCGCTTTGCGAACACTGGCGGACATTAACCGAAATAGTTTTGAACTAAAGAGAATAATGTGACCTTTCATTGCATATATTTATTGGATTCGAAATCGATGGAGAAAAATATGCCGAATCGTTTACAAAAATAATAATCAAACGGTTTCAGAGGACTTTATTTTTCGTCTGTACATTTTGTTAAAAAGGAGGTATTTCTTTAAGTTTTCCGTGTGTCATTAATTTCCAAATTTTGATCGTTATTAGCGACACTATCGGATCGTTAACAATCAGCGTGTTTATTTTATCAAAATCAACAGGTTCGATTCCTGACTAAGAATATTGAAGTTTTCAAAATCCCATAATGTAGTTTTAGTTTTCATCTAAACGGCCCGAGACTCCTTCCAGTGTTTATAGCTTTTCCTCATAGTTTCGAATATGGTCCACTTACTTATTTTTTTTTTGAAAATCCCGTGACTCACATTAATGTGCCATATTAAATCAGAACCATGTATTATTCTACTATATTTCGTGTGTGTACACCATGCGTATGGTTTAGCTATGAAAAGGGCTATGCTCGGAGTCTTTCTAAGGGATCGAATCCGAAACTAGTTGATCCGGCAGAGAACCAAAGTTGTCGACATAGCTCACAGAATAAGTAAGCTGAAGTGGCAATGGGCCGGCCATATAAGTCGTAGAACCGATGACCGTTGGGTAAACGTGTTCTTGAATGAAGACCGCGAACTGGTAAACGATAGTTAGGACGCCCTCAGGCTAGCTGGAGCGACGATCTTCGCAGGGTGGCTGGTAGCAGCTGGATCGCAGTTGCCGAGAATCGTACCAAATGGCGTGCAATTGGAGAGGCCTATGTCCAGCAGTGGACTGTTGTAGGCTGATGATGATGGGTATGGTTTCCATATTAAATGCCCAATGACATTTCGGTGATAGCAAAAACACCCGGCTCTGGGTACCGGTGATGGTTCCAGCAGAGGCTGATATTGTAGATAACTTACGTGGAATTTCATGCGCATGTTCTCGAAGGGTTGTGCAGACAAGTACATCTGTACTTACATACCTAAACCACCCCCACATTTGACTCTTTTTTCTTAACATCATATGATATGTAGTGGTGGCCATGTGAATTACTAAGACTCTCGTGATTGTGGGAATATTAAGTTCATCTTGGAAATCGATGAAGTAAAACATCGTAAAGAAACCTGCAGGCTTATTACGTATCTTGCAGGAGCAAATGGATAGCGATTCTGTGCGCAATAATTGCTTTTCAATACAGAAGTTTTAGAATTTTTGGTGGTTGTTTTAGAAATCAGTGCATTTGATAAACAGCGATAGAATCGACCTTTCAAATGAAAGATTTTTTCAAATAGGTTTAATGGCTCCAGAGATCCCTACACGTGAGAACAAAATCACAAATTCGAGCTCTCTATAATATGAGTTAAGATAAGATAAGTTACCATATTTATTGTCAATATTAAACTGGCTGAGGTCCCTGGTCTCGGTGGCGCGCCGGTCGCCGTGCGTGAGCGCGCCCAGCGACTCCAGGCGCTTGGCCACGGTGGACGCGAAGCGCCGCTCGCCCGCCAGGTCGGAGATCAGGAAGATGTACTCGGGGGCGTTCACTTGGTTCGAACGGTGGGTACGACCTGCGGGAACGCATTCTATTTTTAACATCTCTTTAAGTATTATAATTAGATAAAAAATCAGTCCCTCTTCAACTAGTATCGCGGTCAAAATATTACCAAATATTTACTACTGACGCGAGAACTGAATAACACATTGCTGATAAAAAACTTTTTCCCAAGAAAACAACCCGACTTCAAAAACACTAAAAAGTGCAAAGATAACTTTCGTTTCGGCAGTCGGGGACTTTGGTAACTCTTGTTTTTATCGTTTTCCGAACACCGAGTTCCGAAACGAAAGTTATTTTTGGACTTTTTAGTGTTTTTGATGACAGTTAATTTTTTGTGAAAAAGTTTTCTTTTCTGTCTTTTCAGTTTTGGTCCACCGTCACTAAAAAGTGACCAAGTTATATAGTAAAGTACCTAAAGAATTGAAAAATACCCAATTTACACATTCCTGCTGTTTGTCGTTATGGCGTTCCGTTGCATGTTCCATATCATGTAAACTACTGAACCGATTTTGATGAAAATTGCACTATTGCCCAAGTACAATACATGAAAAGAATGATCAATATCCGATTGATAGTTTCGGAGAAATGCGTGGACTAACCTACATGCACCTATTTTAGAAGAGATGCCCGCCCACAAGTGAATATTGGGCTATTCCAACAATATTATATACACACGTATTAAACTGATAACCGAATGCCATCAAGTGATGTATAAGTTACATTTTTTTTTAAACAAGCTTTTATTTTAAACTACCTACCAATTTGTTAAACTATTTATTTGAATAAGAATAAATATTACAATACTAATGTAACCAACTTTTTTTTTCGACCGGTGATCTAATAAAATTTTAGAACATAAAAGCTGGTATTATGACTTAACTATGATAGTTAGATATATTCCTCGCAGACTTTACGGCTGACGGGTATGCATAATTTCATCTCAATCGAACACCAGGAAGTGTCAAATTTAACTTGCACGTTTTGATTACAGAAACTGGGACAAATTAAACTAAAAAAAGAATCCTCATAATCGGTTCATAATTGGCAGAGTTATCGCGTAATAAACATACAGTCCAATTGAGAAACTCCTCCTTTTTGAAGTCTGTTGAAATTGTTTTGTTACAATCGACAAAAAATAAAGGGTATAATTTAGACGGTCACCAAATATATTTTTAAGACTCTAAGCTTAGGCACCAAATAAAATAAAGAACTCCAAAAAAAATCAATTGACTTTATTAAAAGGGCCCTAAAGTATACAATATTATGATCCAAAATAAATAAAATAACATCAGAAAAATCGCAAACCTCGCACAAATATTATTTTTGGTTCCTAAAATGGATCAACGGTCACCAAATTCTATCCAACTCAAAGATTAATATTACTACCAAAAATCTTACTCCAAAATAGTAAGTCGTCATCCAAAATACATTATTTGACCCCAGACTACTTTAATGTAAGACTAAAATTACAATTGCATCCCTTTATTTCTTAACCCCACACTCCGCACCCCGCACCCTGGAGAACCGCCCCCGATGCGTAGGCACAGGCCGCGCGCTTCTCGTTCAAGTACGTGTCAATACGTGTCAATCAGGCTGAAGTACGTGGAACCACCTCATGAAGCCAGAAATATTCCTATTGGCGAGAAGAGAAAAAGAGGGCGGCCAGCTAAATCCAAAAAAGCTTAGTTGATCCAGTGATTATGATTTTTCTTATTTTAAATTATACTCGTAAGAACAAATTTATGTTACACCAATAAGTGCCAAAAACTCTAATAAAACATATTTTGATTTGATTTTGTTGGTTTTTTTTTAATAATATTTAATTAACTTCATACATTAATAAGGGTGGGCATATGATGAGAGGCAGGCGAAGCAGGCCGCGCAGCCGCAGTGCAGACGGCACAGCGCAGAGCAGGGCAGTTACTGTACATATCTGAGCTGCACGTGCCTGCGCTGCAGCACACGTAGCTCAAAGACGTTCCATACTTTACAAAATCTGCTCTGCTCTGCGCTGCGCGGCCTGCGTCGCCCTCCTTTCAACATACGCCTAACCTAAACAAGTGACGTTTGTTTGGAAACCTCAATATATTTAGCGAATTCCATATAACAATAAATAAGCGACGTACGTTTGGGAACCCCCAGTATATTAATTGGTATTTGGGAAATATTCTAGCGATCATTAGCTTTTTTAGCCTAACAAAAATTACCAAATTAGAAGTCATCATATTACATAATTGGTAACATCTAACTAGTGACAATATATAATATTTGGTCTAAAGTTTATTTTAAAGGCGTCCATATATTTTTTTGGCAGTCAATAATACGAAAAAATGGATTTATTTCATAATATTTTAGGAAACGTTATTTGGTGACCATTTATCCATTTTGGTAACCGTTTAGAATTTTTTTGGTAGTAAAATAGGTACTTTTTTGGGCGGTGTTTAAACACAAGCCAAAAATAAATAGCAAAAATCGTTAAAAAAACTAAAAGTTTTGCCTTTGCCTGTACCTGTGAAGTAAGGTAGATTGGGCGAGATAGCAAACCGTTTTTAAACAAAAAAAATTACTCTGGATTTTTCTATTTTCCCACAAAACAGGAGTGTTTGCTTCACATGTTTCATTACTCAATTTACAATCTTAATTTATTTTGGAAGTACAAGTTGCCTTCCTGTATGAAAAGGGACCTGTGCCCACCCTGCAGTGGACAGTAACACTTGCTGGCTCATTATAATTTTAAGTATTGGCAACGATGAAAGGGGACTCACCAAACTGTTGTACAGCTCTGTCGGCCGACCAAGGCAGCTCGAGCGTTATGTGTACCCTCCGCCTTTGATTCCGCGCTCTGTCAACAACAAAGATTTATGTTAGTCTCAATTACATACGACTGTTTTTAACATGTTTATTTACTTGTATATACTCTACTAACTTCTGCCAGCGGCTTCGCCCGCGTGAAAATTTATAATTATCCCGAGGAAACATATTCCCGGGATAAAAAGTATCCTATGTGCTGTGCCTAACTAGAATATAGAAAAAGTTTCTACGCACAATGAACTATAGATGTTGAAGCGATATAATATTTTAAGTTTAGAGTCTCGGCGCTTATTTTTGGTGGCCATGATGCTGCATGGTTTGTGTAAAAATAGATTCGATTGTATTGAAATCACAAATAAGTTACGCTATACAGTGCCTCGAAATGTTATCAAAAATGCGGCCCTCGCGGCCCGGTTGTTTCATGTGGATTCATGGAGGACCAACGCCGGGGCACGGGTGCCTCTTAGTCAACTTGTGGAAATCTATAACACACATTTCATGGACATAGATATCTTCTGCCTTTTTAGTAAAAAATTAAATATAAACTAAAATAAATTAACGCGATGAGCGATACTCTTCCGTTCCTATTTGTTCATATATTAATCCGTGAACAATGGTGTGGGTTATATGTTTATATAAGTTTGATAGTTTTATTTAAACTTTAACATGTAACTGTTTTTTTGTTCCTAATAAATAAATAATCTATCTATGCCAAATTTCACCCAGATCGCTCAGCCGTTTTGGCGTGATTGAGTAATAAACATACACACATCTATCCAAATTTCGCATTACTACGTATTATAACAAAAAAAAATAAAAAAAATATTCCAACGAATAGAGAACCTCCTCCTTTTTTTGAAGTCGGTTAAAAATAAAATTCTTACTTCTGCCAGCGGCTTCACCCACGTGAAAAGTGTTTTCTTATCCCAAGGGAACATTATACCGGCAATTAAAAGAAGCCAATGTGCCATTCCAGACTATAATCTATGTCTGTGCCAAATTTCAACCAGATCCGCTCTGCCGTTCTAGCGTGATTGTGTAACAAACATACATCCACACACACATCTATCGAAACTTTCACATTAACAATATAAGTAAGAAGTAAGTTAAATCCCCCATCGCGTCTGTACGCAATAAACTCAAATATTATAGAATGGATTACAATGGTTGTTGTTGGCGGGCGCCCGTGTTACGTGTTGAATACTGTTATTTATATTAATTCACTTAAGAAACTGTACGTGAGAACTATCTTGAGCAAAATGGCACCTTCCTACCCTACTCTTCATCATCCCTATCTACCCTACCGTACATACCTATCTACCCTACCGTACATACCTATCTACCCTACCGTACATACCTATCTACCCTACCGTACATACCTATCTACCCTACCGTACATACCTATCTACCCTACCGTACATACCTATCTACCCTACCGTACATACCTATCTACCCTACCGTACATACCTATCTACCCTACCGTACATACCTATCTACCCTACCGTACATACCTATCTACCCTACCGTACATACCTATCTACCCTACCGTACATACCTATCTACCCTACCGTACATACCTATCTACCCTACCGTACATACCTATCTACCCTACCGTACATACCTATCTACCCTACCGTACATCCCTATCTACCCTACCGTACATACCTATCTACCCTACCGTACATACCTATCTACCCTACCGTACATACCTATCTACCCTACCGTACATACCTATCTACCCTACCGTACATACCTATCTACCCTACCGTACATACCTATCTACCCTACCGTACATACCTATCTACCCTACCGTACATACCTATCTACCCTACCGTACATACCTATCTACCCTACCCTTTTCGACCTAACTATCCTACCCTACCTACCAACGTACCTGCTCTACTCTACCCTACCCTACATACCTACCTACCCTAACCTACCCTACATACCTACCTACCTTACATACCTACCAATTATTATTTTTCTGTCTTAAGCCTTCTTCGCATTGCCTTTCTTATGACAGATTGGGGTATATTGGTTGGTTTCCAAGTCTTTAACGGACATAGGTTGAAACATTTTTTGTGTTTTATAGTACAGTAGCACTTGCAACTAGTAGACAAACGAGGCAAACATTGAAACTGTAGCAGAAAATAGAAATATTTTGCTAGTTATTTCTTCGAAATCTAATATATTCTGCAGTCAAGAGTGAATAGGTAAGTTCTAGGAAAGCGTGCTTCACCGTCGATCACGTCATTGCTTGACATCAGGTGAGATATCATTGGAAACACGGACAGTCCACTCCGCAGAGCACGCATGGAGGAAGATGAGCAGCACATCTGCTCCTGAGCTGCCCAGTAAACGCTAGTTACAGGGCCAGATACTTCGGTGACCCAGAACCCTGCAGATGATAATCGGCAACACCGAGGCGCTGCTAGGAGCTGAGGTGGATCGAATAAAGAAAACGAATTCCCCCCATATTAATACGCGCTTGGACGTGTGAGTTTGTGTGTTAGTTAGCTAGTTGCGGACACCAGCCGTCGAAACTAAACTAAAAGCTAAACTATCAGGCGAGATAGTGGTCAAACACGAGCCTATCGTTAATAATAATAAAAAAACCCGATATAATTATACACGCTGCTTACCTCCTGTCGCTCTGCAGCGAGATACCACTGGAAGCCGCTTCAGAGATGATGGCGACATCCTTCTGTCCGTCCATGAAGCGTTGCTTCTCTGTCAGGTTGAGGGTCTCCAGCGGTACATCGGCTTCTGAACGACTCTCGTATTGGATTTGACCGTCTTCTGTTTGGACCACGCGCCCTTTGCGACCTGTCATCTGCAGAACAGAGAACAATTGTTCATTTGTGTACTTTTGAGACGTGCTGGAGAAGAATTTTGTGCATAATATTTCTAATACTTTATGCCTATACAAAGTATAGTAGTGTTAGTCTGGGTGGATCGTGTTCACCTATATAAATTAATGTTATAATTAAAGATAAAGTGTGGAGTTTCTTCTCCGTTCTTCGCCATAATAAGTTACTTTTCCGAATGGACAGTAGAATCAATTATTATTACTTCAAAATTTATGTTTTTGACGTTTAACTGTGCTAATTAATGACATAATTGAAAAAAAATATTGATTTTGACGTTGCATACCATGGACAGCAAAATGAACAAATCAAGTCCATTATCGGCCAGAAGAACATCAAAATCAGACTCTCCACGATTTCCTGAATTAGAAAAGAGAAGATCCTTGGAAAGGACGTGTGTTGTGTCTGGTGGTCAACTCCTCGATAATTGTTGTCACCCTGTTGTATATGTTCAAATCGCGCTAAGAACTTTGATAACGCGATGTAGGATTAGTGTGACGTCAGGGGCCGTACTACGAAGTGCTGAAAGAGAGACGGAGCTATATAGGACGAATAGCCCTGTTTCACAATGAAACCATAACAATGCCATTATGATTTCATTAATATGAGATCATATAAGACTTTCACACCGGACTGGCGATGGTTTTAAAGCGTCGTAGGGAGAGGCCCAGGTCATTTTTGTAGTATGTTGAGATATAGATGCCGCTACAGTTATAAGAATGAAAAGAGTGAATGTGAGGTCGCTCAGCGAAACCTGTGAAGCCTCCAGGAACCTTATGTGCTTTTAAACGGACCCAGAATCCGCACGCACAACGAACCAAATGAGTCACAAGTCTTCTTTTCTCTTAGTCCAACCCGCTTCCCAGTTCAGCTGGGGTCGGGTCTCCTTGTACGTCTGCGCCAGAGACCTCTGTTCTGGTTTGTCTGAGTGCTCAGGTTCTCCTTCATGACCTCTTTCTGCATGTCATGAGTCACAAATCAAATCGTTAAATTCAAATAGGCCATTAAGAGGCAATTTTGAGTGTCAAAAATTTAATATAAAAAAAAAGATTCTACTGTCCAAGTACTGAAAAGGGAGCCCCATCATCAACGAGTGTCAGTGTACCTCGGCCACATTGTCGGTGCCGCCGAGCTCGTCCACCAGCTGGTCCAGCGTGTTGGGCGGCAGTCGTCTCCCGAGCCGCTCCACGTGTAGCAGAAGCTCTTCCTTCATGCTGCAGGCGCGCTCGATGGCTGAGCGAGGCGGGGGCTGGTTCCGGGCTGGACCTAAAACCAAAAACTTCTTTATAAATACTTTTTTCCACTACCTTGTCTATTATGTATCACATTGCCTAAGAAATTCGTTTCGAACATTTAGACAAGCGAATAAAAAATTAAAATTAAAAAAAAACAAAATCACTTCATAACAGTTACGAAATGACTTGTCGTAACTGAATAGGCTACTGTTGGTAGTAGCTTTCTGCCGCTACGCCCGCGCTTTTTCCACCGCCCCATCCGGCAGAATGATACTGAACCTGTTACCTCTCGAAAAAGCGCGAGTTGATTCAGATCATCAGGTAGTGGCAAAAGAATCATTCGTGTCTTGCATAAAAAGGCTTTATTTTAACACTTGCATGTAGCCACTAAGTAAATTGGCCACTTCGCTGTTAAAATCTCGACTTTTTATGCTCGACACGAAATGTACTATTAAACAATAGTCCAGGGATTAGGCAAAGTGACAACCTGTCGGCGATAGCGATTGAAGAGGTATCGTCTTCATTTTTCTGCCCTTATCCCATGTTACTTGGAGTCGGCGCAACACGTTTTTTTCTTCCATACCGTTCTGTCCCCCATCACGCTATCACTGACTCCCTTTTCCCTTATATCACTCCTCACACAGTCCATTCATCTTTTCTTTGGCCTTTCTCTCCCTCTCTATCCATCCACATTGATATTCCTAAATCTTCCGAAAAAATCTCAATTGAACTGGGTGAATGAACCGACTAGGTTGGTGTTCCCCAATATTATCAGTTCAGCTTCCAGTTTAACAGGAAGCAGTTGAATACAAGCATTTTACATGGAGCGACTGCCTGTCAAAAGCGAATGTGATGCACCAGAGTCTTGCACTCTGGTGCCAGATTTCCTGACTATCAGTAATGAATGTAAAAGATTACAAATTGACAGACTGGAAAAAACAGCTCAGCAAACAACATGCTTGTCGAGACACGGAGGAATCTCGATATGTTGAGATCCACATGACCCTTCCACGGACCTATCTCGGCAAGCGTTGCTTAACCTAGAAGATCAACCAGCGGGTGTTATGCCCATAACGAAACATGAAGAAAAGTAAGTATAACGTGAATTTTGAGGATCAGTTTTATGGTTGGTAACGGAAAAAGTAAGTATAACGTGAATTTTGAGGATCAGTTTTATGGTTGGTACCGGTGAGACTGTGTCCGGCCGGCGTGGTCACAGTGACTGTAGGGGCGGGTGTCGCGCTGTTCTTGTTGTGTGTCTGTAGGTGGGTGTGTTTGTGTAACCTAGACGTTTATCTACTGACCAAGGTAGAGTCCGTTGGTCCCCACCGGCGTGCCGGTGAGACTGTGTCCGGCCGGCGTGGTCACAGTGACTGTAGGGGCGGGTGTCGCGCTGTTCTTGCGCTCGAACATGGTCTCTATCTTGTCCTGTGTGTTTGACGTCTTCTTCTTGGGTGAGGCTGCCTTCTTCTTCTTCATCGGCTTCTTTTTACGGCCTAGCCAGGGTTCTGTGGAAGAATAAAAGCTAAAAATAGTCATACAGTTTTTACCCGAAATAGAGGTAAGTTTAGAGGTACGCAGAACAGGTTGCAAAGTTCCGCAATCTCCATTGAAAAGAATCCTATGACCAGAAGGGTGTTCTCTGATGGGCATCGGGTTCTGTAGAGTGTGTAACTTTTTCAACACCACGGCTCCCTGAGCGGTGTTGGAAAACATCGTGAGGAAATCGGCATGTCATGGATTACAGCCCCCTCCCCTCACTTTCACAGAGTACGTTTCCTCGCCGAATCCACTGAACCCATTTTGATAAATTTGGTATGGTACAGAGATAAATTGGGTTTGGATACTTTTTATTCCGGATCTAAGTTCCCTTGCGATAATTCGATATTAAGTAACTTATGTACGTTAAGATAAGCGCATTTATCGCATTGGGAAATCCTATAATGATAGATGTGAAAAGAGAAATAAATAAATAAAATTGCCGACATATAGGCGGGCGAAACCGCTAGTAAAGCTAATGTAATTCTAAGTTAACCACAAGTTCTACGGAGACTCGTTCGTGGTTCACTCACCGTCATCACTATCACTGCCCCCATGGAAGGGATTGAAGTCCGACAGCTCGGAGTCCGACCCCGGAGGCCGTCGCTCATCGTCGGACTCCATCTCCAGCTCATCGTCAGACCCTCGCACGAAATCGTCGGATGAAGAGCGACCGCGCATGCGCTTGGCCGCTGCGTTGGCTTGCTGGCGGGATGTTACTGTGAACATAAAGGAATAGTTTTTTAAGAAACAAGAGGAGTCACCACTTGTTCTCAACGTGCATAAATCCTCGGAACGGTATGGCTCCGCGAAGCCTGTGACGCTCCCAGGAAGCTTCTCTGCTTTTGGGCGGAGCTAGGCTGCCTATGTTAGCCAGGACACCGTCGCACAATGATGATGACAAATGAGAGTCTTAAGTGTGGATAATGGAGTCCCCACTGCTACTATTATCTCGTTGGTCTGGCGTTCGATTGCCAAGTAAAACAAAAACTGATATCGAATTTTTTCATTAGGAATTTCTCAGTAGCAGTCCAGAGTTTGGCAGTGGTCAGTGCGACACTTCCGGGACTGGGAAAGACGGAGAGTACTGCTCGTGTTTTACTTTGTAATAAAATATTGCTTATTGAAAAGAGTGTCCGACTTTTCGTGGAATTTCTTGCACGTTCTTCTCCATAGAGACCTACCCATGCTTACAAATGTGCAACTAGCTTCATTTTTGTATGACTATTCAAAAGTACCTTTAACCGGTTTAATTGAAATAAATGATTTTGATTTTGACTGTGTCTACTCACATTTCCTCTTACTCGTGTTGGCCTCATCATCAAGTCCGTTCTTCCCGTTAGGCTTGTGTGCGGGCACAAGGGGCGCGCGGGGCGGCGGTGCCGCCGGGGCTGCCTTGTGCGGCGCCTCCAGCCCCAGCAGGCGGTTGATGCGGTTGCGGTCTGGAGCGGGGAAGTGCTTCTCTACTAGGGTCTGGAATACGCCCCTGGAATCAAGGAATAATTTATGTTAGTTCTTTCTTTAAAAGAAAGTATGGTTCAAGAGCCTCTCCTCCTGCTCCTCTAAACCAACCTCATAAATTTTTATCACGAATACTGCCCCACACCACACACGCCCATTGTATGTATGGCCCAATGGGTGCACTTATAATAATTTAAACGAACATACACAACAGCCAAACCCGAAAGAACCATCTGTTAGATTTATTTTTATTTTTCTGTTACATACTAAGAAAAAAAAAAGACATTTCTTTCTTAATTACTTTCGAATCAAAGTAATCGCACGGCAGTAAAACACACATTCTTTATTATTAACGGAGAATAAAGAAATCGAATAAACATGTCAACAAGATTAAAACTTCTACAAGTTCTACAAATTAGTACGTAGAAATTTATTAAGTACTATAAAAAAAAAACAGGAAAATAATATCGGAATTGATCAATGTTTAAAAAAACCCTATGGAAAACCATGCAAAATAACTAGTTATACAAAATTTTCAAATAAGTACTAACATACATTTAATAATCAAATAATAATATCCACACAAAATATTAATGACTGTCAACTTAAAACAACAAAAAAAAAGTTTCAATTAAACGTCAAAATTCAAATATTCCCGCGCGGCGCGCTGTCAAAATGTCGCGCAGTTTCAAATAATAGCGCCAGCTGGGACGGCCGGACACAGACGCGGTTCATTCACCCCGCGCCGCCATTACGAGCCGTTTGCACCGGGAAAAGTACACGGATTCAGCGCACGGCTACACATGCGCTGTCTAAACTAACCACAGTTTCAGAGCATCGATTCTTTGTGTTGAACGTAATTCAACAATGTGCACCTTTGTGTTTTGTTAATTTTGTTTGTAAAAGAATAAATCTGTTTGTTGTGTGAATGTTTTTTGGTAATTCGGTGCAAAGTTCTGTTTGTGTTCGACGTCAGTGATAATAACCATGCGTTCTAAACATCAACTAAAGAAATACCTCAGTGATATATCCGAGAATGCTGAGTTTCCTTTATTTAATTACGTATCCCCTGAAAAGTATACAATCTTAATCAAATGCCGAGTAGACACTAACCGTAGCGCCCAGTTTTACAGCGAATACGCTGGGGAATGGATTAAAAAATTCGCTAAATTCACTAAAACTGGCTGGATTGTCAGAGCATGTTTTCCGAACGTAAAGAGGTTTTTATATAGAAAAGTATTTGCATGTCATCATTCCAGTTTTAACAAAAGGAAGGCGCCAGAACAATCTGGCGCGAAAGATAAACAGTGCAAAGCGAAGATAGACTTCAAAATAAAGTTTATAAACCGTAATACAATTAGGAACGATAAACTGTTGAAAGACGGCTTAAACTTAACGATCCACATAAACTTCATACACTCGCATCGTGTAACGGCGAGAGAATCATTCAATTTGCTCAAATGTTCGGCGGACACAGATGAGATATTCTACAAATACTTCGCAGACGGACACACGACATCAACGGCGAAAAGCTACCATAAACTAATCTTGCTTTCTAAATTTGGAGCCAGTAGCGAACATTTGTCAAACGCTGAAATAAATCCGACGTTGCACCATGCGAAATACTTGTTCAACAAGAAAAAGAAAGATGGGTTCGCTTACAGTGAAACCGACATCATGGCCGAGAGAGTGAAGCTTTTAGAGGAGAGTGGCGGCGTATTGAGATACACAGACAATTACAGTATTACGGTCGTCATTACACCGTTTATGAAGAACGTTATATCTGGACACGAATTAGACTGCATTATAGTAGACAGTACACCTATCAAAGACTGCGTTGTATCATTCTTCTTAGTCCCTACTCCACTAGGAGCCCTACCCATCGCCTGTGCACTACACTCACAAACAACAGAACCCAGTTTCAGTCAAGCATTTTTTTCAACGAAATTACTTTTAGAAAATCAGACGTTAAAAAGTTTCGAACCGAGCAAGATTATGATAAATCAGATAGACGAACAGAATCATGCCTTAGATGCGATATTTTCTAATAAGAGGTTGTTTGTCTCGCGTGCGTCCTTGATCGAAGGAATATGGAGGACGATTTGCGAGGGAGAGGTCAAGATTGAACGAAGAAATCGACATAAAATCATGGAGTTATTTACTTCGCTATTACATGCAGAGAACTTAGAAGAAGCTGAATCGTTTTATAAAGCACTTGAGGGGAACAGCGATGTGCGATCCGCTCCAAAACTCAAGGAATACCTAACTGACATATGGAAGAGAAGAGAAGACTATATAACACCAAACAAAGTGACAGAAATTTCTTTACGAATGTTGAAACAATTTATCTTAACCAGGTGCAGTTCTTACAACAGCTTGATCATGATTGATGTTTTGCTGAACATCTTAGACAGTCATTGGTGTCAAATACTGCACGCGCATTTGCAAGGCAAGCTAATAATAGAAACTTATACAAAATTCTTGCCTAAAGATAAAATGGTGATGGACAGTCTGACTGGATTGGAAATGACTGATCAGGAGTATAGATTAGAAAAAACAAAAGGTCACGTGACATTTAGAGCAGGTACAACGTGTTGCGACTGTGTTAAAGGCAGGAGGGGTGCATTCTGTGAGCATTTATGTGCTGTATTACACTCTGTTGCAGTAAAAACTTCAGTTCCTGAAGATAAAAGGGCATTTTTCACAGCATTAGCTGGCGAGAACGAAGTTAAACTCGAACCTGTGCAGTCCGAAGTAGAGTATGACGACGAAAACGAAGACACAGAAGAAACAATACCAAATAATAACGAACAGTATTTTGGAGTCAAACAAGAAGACAATGACCCTTTAGACGACAGTAACACTGAAACCGAAGATGTTACAAATAGCCCGACAGAAATTGATATCGTTGATGTGAAAAAACGTTATGTCAACGCACTGAGAGGTCTTAACGATGAGTTCAGAAGACTAAACAAAGTTTTTAGGGAGAATCCTAGTACATCTAACTTGGACACTATGGGCCGTCTAGCTAGGGAACTGAGTAAAATTAAACCTGTTGAGAAAATCAACTTCAGGGATATGTTTGTAGAGCTGGAAGTGAAAGAAAATGGCAGAGATATGGACTGTGATTAGAAGTAGTTTAATAATAAATTTTGATACTGATTGTTGTCTATCCAAAGAACGTATATAAACAGATGGTACTGTGATTTACAAACATATTTTTGTAATAAATACGAGTTAATAGACCAATTCATGTTGTATTATTTTCGTAATCCTTTTTGATCAAATCGTATCACGTTTCTACATAAACCCACAACTAAAACTATCAGAGATATTAAAATGTTATTTATTTATTTATGTTCTCACTAAACACTTAACATAAAAAATAAATCATCATCATCATCATCATCAGCCTATTAATGTTCCCACTGCTGGGACACAGGCCTCCTCTCTGTGTGAGGGAATACAGATAAAATAGCACAAATCATTAAATAAAATATCTATTTGAACCGGGGCGCCAATCTTCAAATAAGCCAGTGACATTTATTTATTCGCCGGTCGGGGTGTATTTTTCCTACAGTTACTTTAAACGATACATATGAAATGGGAAAGAGCTAAGCAACCACGGGATTTTTAAAAGTGTAGGCATTCGGCGGGTAGAGATTTCTTCTTTTCGAGGCGATGTAGATTTAACCCTTAGACAGTTTGGGCCCAGTAGGAGGCCTCGTTTATAGCGGAACCAGTGGCGTTTATCAAGTCCTTAAAAGGCAGATGTATGGACACTTGAAGCAGTTCTCGTAATGTTCTGGGCAGGGTCACCACACTCATATTTGGTATCAGAAGGATTTATAAAACTCCATTTTGATTAGTCAATAGTGATAGTCCTCACAACTTACAGATAATTATTCCGGTCTGGTTGTTTGTGCACGTGAGTTTATTATGTTTGTATATGCACCCACGACACAGAAGAAATTCTTCTACATCGTCGTCAACAACATCTCAGCCGAAAGACGTCCCCGAATCCGTGCTGGACTTCTCTTCCTGTTCTCTTCTGTGGTCATCCACCGGATTCCCGCAACCTTTACCAGATGCACGGTCCACCAAGCGGGATACCTTCCAACGTTGCTGCGTCTCCCGGTTCGCGGTCGCCACTCCAGAAGACGCCTTTCGGCCTCATCGACCATCCGTACAGAAATTTTTAGTGTGGCGCAACGTTTTCAAAATAAAAAGAACCGGCCAAGTGCGATTCGGACTCGCGCACGGAGGGTTCCGTACCATTATCGCAAAAAAACACGTTTGTTGTATGGTAACCCCACTTAAATATTTGTTTTGTTTTATGTTTAGTTTATTTTATTTGTTGTTTTAGCAGCAACAGAAATACATCATCTGCGAAACAGTCTAGCTATCACGGTTCTTAAGATACAGCCTGGTGACAGACAGACAGACAGACGGACAGTGGGTCCCGTTTTAACCCTTTGGGTACGATACCCTAAAAAAAAGAATGAGTACTCACTTTGCAGTAGACACGAAGTCCGACAGCTCTCCGTCATCCCTCTCGAGCTGATCGAGGGTACGCGCCTCGCCGGTACTCTGAAGACCGATGACCACGCATTTGCCGCACTTCACTGCCTCTCGAGCCGTTACTACCGCGTGGTTTACCTGGGGACAATATCATAAAACATACATAACATCACGCCCGTACTCCCCGAAGAGTTAGGCAGAGGTGCAACTATCCCCCCCGGTGGGTTCCCGCATTGTCGAATCGCGGGGGCTCAGTAGCCGTGGCTTGGTCACCCACAGTGAAGCGAAGAAGAACCCGCTCATCAAGGTTTTTGAGGATTAAGCCGAGAATGTAGCTGCCAACTAGTAGGTTGCGGTACAGCTTGGTAACAGACGACATCGCAACTGGGGCGGGCCGCGATGTCGTATGGAGCGCCCCGAGAGCAGTGGTGATAACGGCCGCGACTTAAAGTTGTAGGTCGTGGGTTCGAACCCAGGCAGGCGCTTTACTTTGTGTGAATAATTATATCATCACTGCTCTCAAAAACGGTGAAGAAAAACATCGTGAGGAAACCGGCATGTCTTCGGCATGAACCAAACAGTCGAAGACATGTAACATCCAACAACATGCATTGGGCCCGCGTGGTGGATTACAGCCCATTTATTATTTATTTATTAAAAACTTCATGCAACATAAAAGTACATAGGCGGACTTAATGCCTGAGGCATTCTCTACCAGTCAACCAGGGCGGTGAAGAGATAGCATGGCGGGTGCATTCCCTCTCAGAGAGAGGAGGCCTGCACTTACAACGGACCAAATGCGAGTCTAAGTGCGGAAAAGGGGTCCATCTATCCTATCCTATGGAGAGTCCCAGGTCCCATATGGTATCGCGGCTGAGGGTTTGAGGCCGCGGTGGGAGATGAGTGCCGGTATTGCGGTGCACCGCTCTCTACTTTCCGTGGCCTGGACGGGGTCACCACCGTCAGATGGCGGACGCGGTGAGGCCGCAGGGTAGGTCTCTATCCCCTGCGACCGAAAAGTGGTAGGTCGCGGGGCCACTGACCTGACCCGTTACAGCAGGAGCAACTGTGCCATACACGGGGTCGTCTGGAGCCCGTGTGCTGGTTTGGTTCCTGAGATGGTCACGACGTGCAATGTGTTCCGGCGCGCCGGTGAGGGTGGGTACACCCCAATGAAGGGTAAAAAAGATACACCTATAGCACACCCAGATTTCACCAGTTATGTTTAAGTCACATTTCACCAAGTAATCGGGAGCGAGCCTATTGCTATCAACCAAGCCCAAATCCAGACTGGGCTTCTACGGCGAAATTCCTGATAGCAAGACCCAATTGCCCGACCCGGGTATCGAACCCAGGACCTTTGCTCAGCAATAGCATTTATAAGTAGTGACCGCTAGACCAACGAGAGATTAAAATATTCCAATTTTATCTGTTTGTTTTTTGTTGTCACCGACAAAGCAAAGCCTATCACTACAAATATTATTAAATTATTTATTAAGAAACCTTTTCTACAACAAGCTTTTTTCGTATTCTTCTCAGCGAACCCTTTAATTTGATTTAAATAAATGGTCCACCATCTTGAGCCGTCCGCCAAATTGGATTTAGAATGACGTCACTTACCACCATCCATTGTCATCCAAACTAAACGTGTATGCAAAATTTCATCTTAATCGATGGAGGCTTTAAATTCAGTTGCAAGATTTGACCCGAAGACACTTACATACATAAATACATTACAGTTAAATAAAAGCTTGTAATAAAACAAAGTCCCCCGCCGCATCTGTCTGTCTGTTCGCGATAAACTCAAAAACTACAGAACGTATTTTCATGCGGTTTTCCGCAATAGACAAAAAAGACTGACCAAATTCATGCAGGTGGCATTCCTATGTTTTCCAATATTAGAGTGATTCATGAGGAAGGTATAGGTGTATAATTTGTTGAAAATCTCGGCAAAAGTCAAACCGCCTGGGAGCTTTAATAGAAAACGCTGCCTAATTTATTTATTAAAACTTTATGCACAAGTACAAAGGCGGACTTAATGCCTTAGGCATTTTGTACCAGTCGACCTTAGGGTGGTGCAGAGATAACATAAGGCAGGTGCAACTTAATAAAAAAACAAATAGAGAAAAGAAAAATAAATAAAACAATCTATACATATAAATAAAATTGGAGTGTCTGTTTTTAATATTGAAATAACCGTTTTTTACTACATGTATATGAATATATATACGGTACATACACCAAAATAACATGTTTAAAAATTTTTGTCTGTCTGTCTGTTTGTCCCGGCTAATCTCTGAAATGGCTGGACCGATATTGACGGGACTTTTATTGGCAGGTAGCTGATGTAATAAGGAGTAACTTAGGCTATGTTTATTTTAGAAAAATCTTTTATTTTAGAAAAAATCTTTTATTTTAGAAATTTGTTAGGCGCAACGAAGTTCGCCGGGTCAACTAGTTTAATATATACTTAGATACATAAAAATAAATTATTGAGAAAGCGAATCCAACAAATCAAATCTGTGATGATTCAGCAAATTTCTTGCAAATGGGCTTAATCCCTATGAGATATAACAAGTATGGTGGGATATTCCTCTTCTATAGGTCTACAGAAAAGTCCGCGATGGCATATATATTTTAAGGATAACTTACTGTACACATTCAAATTTTTAAAAGAATGGTCACATACAATGCGGTAATTGGAAATCTATTTAAACAGATACATTATTATTAATGCTTATCAACTAAAATACTCATGCACATTATGATAATCCTTTACACCATATAATTTAAATGAATATCTTAGGAGTTATCTGTACTAATATTATAAAGAGGATCTTTTTGTTTGTTTGTACCGAATAGGCTCCGAAACTACTGGAACGATTTAAAAAAATCTTTCACCAATAGAAAGCTACATTATTCCTATGCTATTTTTTATTTCGAAAATTTTTATTTCGGGTCCTGTGGGGTTATCCACGGGAGCGAAGTCGGGGGAAACAGCTAGTTGCAAAATAAAAACTAACGCGCGCGAAAATAAATACAAGCGCGGGTTTCACTCCGTTGACGACTTGCGACCCTACGACAGAAAACAACTGGTAGGCATAATGTGCTCTACTACCCGGGCGAAGTCGGGGCGGGGCGCTAGTACATAATAATTGTAGATATGTATATCAGCTTACCTTCGCAGCGATACATAGGTACTTGAAGAACCTCTGATGCGCCGACCAGAACTGTCCCCACATCGTCTTCTTCATTCTTGACTCTGCATTGATAAGTTCTGCGGCTTCCGTGAATCTTTGCATGGCTTCTACCCACTGTAACCAAAGACAACATTGTAATTCTTGCATTATTTCATTAGATTTAATATCCGACTGCGCCCAAGGGCAGGGTTATGTTTTTTCAGGCCTATCTGGGTATCCTCCCATTTATGAATGCAAAATTTGAAATTGAGTATTTGTCAAACATTACTTTAGCTGTGCTTCAGCCTAAAAACCTGTACATCGTATTTAAGTATTTTTTTTAAATACTGTACTGGGTTTTCCCACGACTTTGCTCTCGATGCGATTGTATCAAGTAAAATTTAAAAACCCCCAACATTTTTATTTCATGCTATATAATTTATCTAGTCGTAGACACGCTTCGATCGACAATCTATTGAACACGTAATTATGACATGATAGCTTGCGAAAACAGCCCGATTCAAATAGTCAAACGCCCATATACTTTGAACGGCTGAACCGATTAGTCATCAAACATAGCTAAGAACAGTCTCGATAAAGTCACCTTAAAACGGAAAAAAAAATCAAAATTGGTTCATCAGTTTAGGAGCTATAATGCCACAGACAGATACACAAACACACAGGTACACACGTCAAACTTATAACACCCCTCGGCTGCGGTTAAAAATAATTACACTGATTCAAATAACGTTAAGATAATTTTTGTAATCGGTATGTTTCGCAATCAACTTTTACAATTAAATAAACATTACATTCTTATCATATAAGTTTAGATTAAAATGTATGATTTACAAGCTGTTCACACGAACAGCTTGTAAATCATAAATTAAGGAAATTTAAGGAATTGCAACGCACAGCTGTACACACGTACAGCTGTGCGTTGCAATTCCAAGTTAAGTAAAGACATCTATATAAAATATAGATTTTTTGAGCCAGGAACCTTCACAACCCACCAAAATTTCATCACGATCAGATAAATGGTTGGGGAATGGAGAGGACAAAAATATGCAAACATAATTATAATGTTTTAAATAATACGAAAACTATTGTTCTGTAGTACTGACCAGTTCCACAGACTTGTCGTATGTCTCCTTGAAGGCGTCGGTCAGAGGCACCTCCTCGATCTTGAACGACACGCCGTGGAACGACAGCTGGCGCGCGATGTACATGCCGCGGAGCTTCATGTCCATGGCTACGATCTCCATCGCGCCTACTCCTCTGTACGATAAATTATATACACATTAAAAAAAAAGGAATAAAATTAAAAAAAAATATTCGCCTCTGCAAACCTTTTCATTTGATATGTACCTATATCATGGCGTGCATAAAAAATAATTGGTCCGCCATCTCTGGGTCTTAGAATGATGTCACATAACTAACCATGTAACCGTGTGTGTATCGTACATGCAAATGCCGCCTATTGTAATCGACTCGAATAAATATAGGCATCGAGCCCATGAAGGAGGCCCATGAGGCATGAAACTTGAAAAGGGTAACTATTCATTTTCATTGTTTCTATTTCACCTTGCGTATTAATTACAAGAAAAATAACCTTAAACTCCAAAAACATAGAATCCACATTCACTCACCGCTTCTCAACAGCATTGATGAAATCCATGAAGGTAGGGAAAGGTGTGCCATCTCCCCATATGCCCAACCTAACCATATAGGCCATGTTCCTCGGCTCACTGGCGCCAGTAGCCGAGGCATACACCACGCGGGCTTTCGGCAATTTGTTCTGTAGTTCCAACGCAGTGAGACCAGTCTTGGTAGCCTTGCCCGACCCGACTGGGCAGAGGTTTTTGGCTTTGTGACACTCGTCGAATACAATCTGTGGATTAAATAACATTTTATTTGGGTGAATACATACATACATACACACTCACAAACACACGCGTGTATACCCCGAAAGGTTAGGCAGAGGTTCACCTCTCTAGCTTTACTGAGAATTTCCAGATAGAAAACCCAATAACACTTTGCCCGACACGGTAATCGCACCCGTGGTCAGCAGTAGCAATTGCGACCACTGGACCTATCTATTTATGATTATGTCACGAAAAAACCCGATTCAAAGAATAAAATGCGCATAACTTTTGAACGGTTGAACCGATTTCGAGATATCAAACATAGCTGAGAAAACTCTCGAAAAAGTCAACTTCCAAACAAAAAAAAACTAAATCGAAATCCGTACATCCGTTTAGGAGATCTGATGCTACAGACAGACTCACATGCACAATCGAAGTCAAATTGAGAACCTCTTCCTTTCCTTCCTTTTCCAAAATTGTTGTTTAAAAGACTTACACATCCATCGAAGTCGTCCCCGCACCACTGCAGCAACTGTTTCAGCCTCGTGCGGTACTTGGTGGTGGTGGACTGCGTCTCCCCGATGAGGGCGGAGTACGTGCTGAAGATCACGCCCTTCTTCACGTTGCCGTTCACTGCAGACGAGATCTTCGCGTATTTGAACTGGAGAGTAAAAAAAAATAATCGTAAATAGCAAAGTTTTTTGGTATTCCTTTTCGCAAACAATTTCATCAAATACCATTACCATTGGATTAGATTGGGATCTAGGGCCCCAACTAATATTGTAACACTTTTTGTGTAAATAAACATTTTTCATTTTTTTTCATTTCATATCATAGGATGTTTGAAAAATAAAATGGGTTCGCCATCTTTGGGAGTCTGTCATATTGGTCGTTAAACCTAACCCTTTCCGCGAATTTCAGTGTCGCCGGAGTTACTTCTAGGCAAACGTGCCACGTCGTCGATTAAAACATCGCTTACCATCAGATGACATAGTGGCATTGGTAGGTTACTCTCTCTAGAGCCCTGAACCGGCCCGCGACCCTCTTACCGATTCCGGTGGGTCTCTATTTTTTTATATTTATTTTTCCACTGCCTTGTCTATTATGTAACGCATTGCCTAAGAAATTCGTTTCGAAATATGAACATTTAGACACGCGAATAAAAAAAAAAAAAAAAAATTACTTCATAACAGTTACGAAATGACTTTTGTATGGAGTTTTGATATCATTATGTAACTACAACGTAATTATTTTTCTTAACTGAATAGGCTACTGTTGGTAGACGGATTCTGCCGTTAAGCCCGTGCTTTTTCCGGCAGAATGATACTGAACCTGTTACCTCTCGAAAAAGCGCGCGTTGATTGTGTGTATATAGTCTGTGGTTTTTAGTCTGAACGTTTCTAATAAATTGTTGTTGGAACTTATTTGCACTATTAAATACTAACAAATAATCGTTCGTGTCTCGCATAAAAAGGCTTTATTTTAACACTCGCATGTAGCTTTTAATGTTCGCCTTCAGCTCACGTCGGTCGGCTACATCGCTCGTGTTCAAATCTCGACATTTTATGCTCGACACGAAATGTACTATTATGATTATTTTATTTTATGAAATTTACAAAAATGTAATTTAATAAGAACACAAATGAACTAACGAATAATAATAATAATAAATAAAAAACGCTTCTAAAATCGGTGTACCTTATTGAGTGGGTGCACCTCAATCTTGCCGGCGCCGATGTCGCGCAGGTCCCGCTCGGCGTCGTACTTCAGATCGTTGGACACGGACACCCAGATGGCGCGCTTGCGGCCTTTGATGTAGTTCTCAAAGATGATGCCGGCGATCGTTCGGCCTTTGCCCACACCCGCGCCGTCGCCTGTTCGAAATACAGATATTTTTCATTGATGAAATGTAATAAATACATAGGGTAAGATAACCAGTTATTGGCACTTTAAGAGAGTGCCCATAGCTTCGTAATAAAATGCCCAGAAAATCATATTGAAATGCACTAGCGTAAAATAGTAGTTTATGCAATGGTCATATAATAGGGGTTATTAAATCACGAGCGTCATCACATGAGGCGAAGCCGAATGTGATAAAAATAACATTCGAGTGTTTTAATACCTAATTATTTGCCATTCCATACACTACTTTATCTTTACTCATACGAGTACAGTTGAAATAAAACAAAAGTGGAAACGGAAAATATATGTGGTATGGCGGGCAATTTAGATTCTCATTGCGCATGACTGCGCAGCGCGCGTATCCATAGATAATGACACTACTATTCTACATTCAGTCAATGAACCCATAAGCGCCAATAAATTAAAAAGTAAAAGTGTGCTATAAAAATTAATAAGTTATTTTATGATGCAGTTGTTTGAAAATCTAAGGAAAATTTTGCGCCGTAATGGTTTTTTTATTTTTATTTTATCTATCCACGAATATACAGTACGTGTTTATACAATATTTTTTTAAATTTATATTTGGCACATTATGTTGTGAGTGTAGATAAAAATTATAATGACATCGAAGGAAATATTCTAATTTTTATTAATTATTCATAATAATTTCACTAAATTATAAGAGTGCAATCTAAAATCCTGTTACTGGCAAAGAAATCTTAACATTGCGTAATCTATGGTTTTCTTATTTTTAGCCTATAAACTCAGATAATAATATATATATAAATAAACAATAACTGGAGGGGTGCCAGCGATAGGGTGGTTTACCCTAAATCGTTTTGTTTTAACGTCGTTATAGATAGTCAGAGTCAGAAAATCTGACAACAGTCTTTGCCAAGGGGTATCGTGTAACCCAGTTACCGAGTTTTTTTAAAATCTACAGGCTTTTAAGAGACGTGTGACTCACCGATGAGGAAGCCAGCCCTAGTGCTGTCCGGCAGCAGGTGCTCGTGCGCCTGCGAGGCGTACACCACGGCCTCCAGCTGCAGAGCCGACAGCAGACCGTTGCGGATGGTCTCGTCAGGTAGGCTCACTTTGTAGCTTACGTCTACGGGCTCCACGGACGATAAGGACGCTGTCTCGACCACTGGGTCGGGGTGCTTGCGGCCTAATTTTACTGTGAAGAAAAGTGAAATGGTAACTTTATTATTCGACAAGAAAACAGACAAAAAAATCAGAACCCTGTCTGCACTAGCGCAGCCTGCCACTTAGGGAATATTGACTAGTTTCAAATCTAATCATGCGGATATTGTTTTTGATCTCAACTAATAATTATAAAGAGGAAATATTCCAAATTATGTTTGTAAAGGAGAATTGTGGGCGTCCACGCAAAAAGGGTCCAGTAATGGGGTTGGGGGTATTGAGTTAAGACTAGATTCGGTATCTAGAATAGTCAATTGATAATAAGGATTTAAAAAGTATTCAAAAACTGGCACATGTTTTTTTAAAATACATTTGATGTTGAAACTGCACTTGTGTTTGAATGATGTATACTTTAGAAAACTACGTACTTTTTTATTATTTTTATTTTATTTTAGATGGATTTCCTCTTGACTCTAGTATAGGCCAGAGGTGACAGACAGAGTCGACGATGGAGTGAGCTTACCCAGAAGAAAACTGTTCACTCTTTGACGAGATTCGGGTTGAATTCGTTCGGAAATACAGCCGCAGTAAGTGAGTTCCCCTCATTAGCTGTGCGCATTATGAAGGATGTTTGGAAGCGCTTGGTGCGAATTGATGGAATGGCAACCAGGTAAGGGTGGTAACTTACAGAGCGTCTAGATGGTCGATGGTAGAAGTGGGTCGGTGGGATGAGGTCGTGGAGTTCTTGAGCACAATCACCGAAGTACAGTCTATAGAAGACCGACAAGTAGGCAACCTTGCGGCGATGAGACAAGCTGTGAAGGTTGGCGTCGAGCAGTTCAACGTCGCCAATGAACCTCTTAGCTCTGCGTTCCACCGAGTCAAGCGCGGCAAGTTGATATTTAGCTGAGCCATCCCAAAGGTGGCTGCAATACTCCTTGCAGGATCGGACTTGCGCATTTTATAGAGTTAAAAGCTGTCCAAACGTAAAGTATCGCTTCACTCTATTTAGGATGGTCAGTTTTTTTGCCGTAATTTGGGTTTTGTACTCATGTTTATCTCGGAAACTAAATGCCGAGAGCTGCTTTTTTCGTGGACGCCCACAGTTAATCTTTGTAAGTACTGGTCCGCTGGATACGGGACGCACGGGACCGGTCAATGTGGCGGCGCTTGGGGGAGGCCTATGTCCAGCAGTGGACGTCTTTCGGCTGATATGATGATGATGACTGGTTCTTTTACGAAATTTTTGTCACTGATAGAAGATCACACAATTGCTGAAGATCATAGGCTACTTTATATCGAGGTATTTACATTTTGTAGGCATGTAATCTGCATATGTTTCAGCGACGCCCATTTCTTCATCGTCACCATCTTCTTCGTCTCCGCCCATCTAGAAATATAGATCAGTTAATTATATTTCAGCCATTGACCTACGTTCCAGAATATTTAATTTGATGATTCTTTAATGTATGTTGACGAAACTAAGACGGATCCTTCCAAAATTAAGTGTGAAGAGCATTTATTTACATTGGAAGGGTTAGCAAAAAAAACTTATAGATATTAATTTATCAATAATGCTATCATATTAGACGATCGTAAATGTTTTACGAGGCTTACCTTTTCCTGCTGCTGCCACATGTTGCCAGGTTTGTTCTGTGCCCAAATGGGGCCAACCTGTGCAAACTGTCCCAGCATACCCGCTAGAGGGCCTCCCATACCCGACTGGATGATTTGGTTTAAGTTCTGCATTAGGTAAGAATTCATACCCGTCATGCCCACCATTTCCACTGTTGAGGAACAAAACGTTAGTTGATAATAGATGGCGCTGTTCATAATTGTGCAGCTTCGGAGGAAGAAACATAGATGGCGCTGTTACAAGTGTGGTTATAAATAAAAATTGATCGTTGATAGCTAATTTTAGTGACGAGGGCGTCGGAGTGGTTGTAACCGGAACCGAATTTCTTAAACTTTTATTTATTAATATAATTAATAAATGACACGGATGGAAACATACAGTATGAGAACTATGAGAACAATTTGGTTAAAACCACTCCCACGCCACTAACTACTTTTTAACAGAAAATAAGTTTTACAAAAACTATGTTATTGATAGTCTCGCATACCTTTTAATATCAAAAACAACAAAAAATAAAATTAGAAAATGCCCGACCATTCGCTTTCAAATAATCTTGCTCAGCCCACAGGAAAATTACTACACACAAGACATTATACTATACATGACTACAACTATTGAGGAGTTATTTCATAAGAGGAGATTGAAAAATAAGTGCAAAAATACAGTAATAATAAGATAAAAAGAGTTCCCACTACACTAAATAAGGGCGATGTTTCATTGACAGCTATTACTATTAACTATACCTACTCCAAAATAAAACAATCCCTTTTTACAGCTTGTTCAACCAATTTTGAATTCAAATGCGTTGATGCCATGATAAATGGCAACTGTAGTAAACAGTTGGTATTGGTGGGTAAATGGTGAATTATTAATATTCCATCCTTATATTTACGGAATAGTCTTATTTGGAAGCCACTATGACCATAACAATTTAGATTCTTATGAAAATTACAATAAAGTAACCCAAAGTAGCAAAATTTAGCATATAAAATTCATTATTTGGCGTGCGCTGAGATAACTATTGATTATACATAAAACATATGTACTACATGGTTAGGTAGGGTAGGGTAGGTAGGGTTGGGTAGGTAGGGTTCGGTAGGTAGGGTTGGGTAGATAGGGTTGGGTAGGTAGGGTTCGGTAGGTAGGGTTGGGTAGATAGGGTTGGGTAGGTAGGGTTGGGCAGGTAGGGTAGGGTGGGGTAGGTAGGTTAGGGTAGAGCAGAGTAGGTAGGGTAGGGTGGGGTAGAGTAGGTAGGGTAGGGTAGGTAAGGTAGGGTAGATAGGGTATGGTAGGGTAGGTTAGGTAGGGTAGGTGGGTAGAGTAGGTATGGTAGTTAGGGTAGATAGGTAGCCAATTGACGGGAGCGAAGCCCCGGGAGTCAGCTAGTAGATAATATTCTGAAACATTAACAGCTTTATAAGGCGTCATTTTAAAAGGCGCCAAGGGCGGCAAATACTGTTTATGCCCGGAGCGACGAAATTGCTAGATCGGGCCCTGGTTGATTTCTGGTCAAAGTCGAAACCGATTAATCAGCTGTCGCTTTACCAACAATTACAGGTCAGCTTACACTGGAATTTCATTGATTATTTTGTTGAGAGGTAACGATGTTCTAAGCATGAAACAGTAGATACTGTAGGTAATTTTATAACACATTAATTCCCTAACGCCCGAAATGGATGCTATATCCTGGATCACTATTTGAAATATAAGTTTGACACATCATAAATAATTTAGGGTTACGTACCCGAAGGCTCCAAACGAAGCCCTATGGCTGTCACTCATGTGTCCGTCTGTCCGTCATCTGTCACACAATTTTATTCCAAAGATTTTTTTCACTTCCCATTGACCTATGAACATGAATTTGGTGATAATGTTTATTATCTATACTAATATTTTAAAGAGATTTTCTTGTTTGTTTATACCGAATAGACTCTGAAACTACTGGACCGATTTAAAAAAAACATCACCAATAGAAAGCTACATTATTCCTGAGTAACATAGACTATTTTTAATCCCGAAAACGTGTTCTGTGGGGTGGTCCACGGGAGCGAAGCCGCGGGAAACGGCTATACTCCATTTGCGATAACATTAGACGTTTAAATTAGCCCATTTTACAGCCCGTTCAACCGATTTTGACAAATGGTAGCTGTAGTAAACAGTTGGTTTTGGTAACTGGTTTATGCTTTTTATGTCATCCTTATGTATACCGGATAGAACTCAAAATCGGTTGAACGGACTGTAAAAAGATTTGGTAACATGTCTAATGTTATTTCAAATGGAGTTCAGTTTTTTTTTTTTTTTTTTTTTACGTATGTTTTACTAACAAATACCAATATATTGATATCTGATGTTTATCTACAGAACCCTAAAAGTAAAGAGCCCGACACGCAGTTGGCCGGTATTTTTTTTGTGGTGACGCTTGCCAACAGTCAATCAATTGAACGAGTTTTATCATAATCAAATTAATCAATACATACTTTCACTTTCTAATTCGTGAGGAGCACTCCCCTGACAGGCTTTTATTTCTTAATTTAATTAGGAATTTTCTATAACAGTCCCACCATACCCTAAATAAACACAATTACAGAAAGAGCATAGACTGACAAGAAAAGTCACCTTTACCTTTGTAACATAAGACATAAGGTCCCATGGTTTCTGAGGAAAAGTAGTCATGAAAAATGTTGGACGCTTTCGACGTTACGTTGCGAAACGACACACAATGAGTAGAAATGTATTAACATTTTTTTATTTACATTATAAGCGTTTACACAACAACTCCAGAGGGTTGGAGCGTGTGTAAAGCTTCTTTTATTGTGTAAACTTTCACCCTCAATATTCTTACAAAAAAGTTTTTCATCCGCAACATTTCGCAAATTTTAAGGGTTTCCAAGCCTTTTGAATTAAAAGGTTTCTTCTGCAAAACTTTTCATCGTAAAAATTTATTTATTCTATAAATTACCACCGAGCCCGGCTCAAAGAGGTGGCGAGACGACTTATACTACAAGGGCTGGTTCGAGGTGGCTCTGGAAGAGAATACTTGGAAGGATTTCGGAGAGTCTTTCGCCCAGTAGTGGGACAGTGTAGGTAATAACGTAAATGATAGAAGAGAAACTACAAAAAAAAAGAGATAATTAGTGTTAGAGCAGTAAGGCGTTATATGTGTCTTCTCTACCATGAAACGAAATAAGGGGGCCGTTCATTAATCACGTGAGACTTGAAAGGGGGGAAGCAAAAATCACGAAATATCAAATACAAGGGTGGATGGGGATGTAGTATGATATCAGGTGTATTTACATTTAGTAAAAACGTAGTTCCGATTCAGGAGAAATTCCTAGTGTGAGGCAAAGCTTTTTAACCGACGAAAATAAAAGGAGGAGGTACTCCATTCGACATTTATATGTTATAATTTTAAGTGACAGCCCATACTATATGGCAATAAAAATATATAATAAGTTGCCCAACACGTTTAAAACTGAAAAATCAGCAACAATATTCCAAAAGAGGCTAAAGCTATTCCTAATCCAAAAATGTTTCTACTCAGTAAAAGAATATTTAGAGGCTAGCTTAAAATAACGATTATCTCTTAGTACAAAAGTGGCGATCTGTCCTATAAAACAAAATAAAATTAGTCTATCCTATTTACATTAATTTAAAATCATAGTTATAATTTGTAATATCTGAAACGGATGACATTAATATTGCTGAATAATTATATTGAATTCATAACTATTGACATTTAATTTTGACATAAGAAAATGTCTCAATATAATTTTACTGATCTAAATAATATTTAATGCATGCTAATTTAGGATGAAAATTGCAATGCTTGTAAAAGGCTGCTAAGTCTTAAGTAACAACATAAAATAACATCAACATTGTACACTTAGTTCGCAATAAAATTTTGACTTTGACTTTGACCTGACTACGGCTAAACAAAAGGGAGGGTTATGTTTTTTTTGTATGTAAGGCCACGCATAACTTTTTATGGAGTCCGATTTCAAAAATTATAATGTAGAGCTTATCTAGACCATAAGGTATTTTTTATATTTTGCTTTTCAGTTCGTTTTTTCGTCGGTTAATTATTTTGAAAAAAAAAAAATGTTCTAAGAAAGAAAGAATCATTACCATCACACCCCTAAGAAAACACGAACGGAACGTTTCAATTCAAAAGCGGACAGTTTGCCTTAAAATGTTACATAACTAAGTAGAACTACATACGAATGAGAGATCTAAAAATATGTAAAAGCAGGTCAGTCCAAGGTTCTATTAACGTCTAGGCTGATGCATCATGAATATTTTAACAAAATCGCTCCGAACAATATCGATTGTAAGCTTGCATACCACTTACGGAAATAAACTATTTTGAAATGTTAGCAATCCGGGGGTTCACTGAAGCTCAGTTTTTTTATCTGTAGTTTACTAATGTATTTTTTATTAACGATAGGCTCGCGCTTGACCTCTACCTCACCTGATGGTGAGCGATGATGTGGTCGACGGTGAAGCACGCTTGCCTAGAAGTAACCTATTCACTCTTGACTTAAATACCCCTAAGTTGCAGCTATCAGGAAACAAAGACTCTCCAACTTATTTGACCATTTGTTAGGCACCATCATCATCAGCCTTTTTAAAGTTCCCACTGCTGGGACGCAGGCCTCCTCTCTGTGAGAGGGAATGGGCCGTAATCCACCGCACGGGCCCAATGCGGGTTGGTGGATGTCACATGTATTCGGATACAGGCTACCAATTTATAAAATGTTAAACCATTGGTTACAATTTTTATTTAAATCATGGATTGAGTAAACTACGGATCAAAATACTGGACTTGAAGCCAAGAAAGAAAGTTAACAACTAATACTAAACAAGAAGAAATTAGAATCATGCTGGTTTTGTAATGGAAATAGAACTTTATTTTGTGTATATGTCGTAGGATAATTTGATAATTCGAATCTTCGCGAAAATCCTAGGGGTTTTGCGAAAACGCGGATAATTAGACATAGGCGAAACTGTTTCTCAATCTTACTGGAAAAAGTCCAAGACCGAGCGAAGCGAGCTCGGGAGCTTAGGGCACCCCGACACGGACAGGTTAGGTTCGAACGAGATGACGGGAGCTGAAGTGAGCGAGCAAAGCGAGCGAACTCAGCTCCCGTCATCTCGTTCGTGTTAGGTTACTTTAGACCCTGCGGACGGAAATAGGAGCCCCGCTGCGCGGGGCTCCGTCGACTATGTTGCCAAAGTACTAATCGTACTTGGATAATTTTTCGCCTATGTCTAATTATCCGCGTTTTCGCAAAACCCCTAGGATTTTCGCGAAGATTCGAAGTTTCAAATTATCCTACGACATATACAGGGTATATTTTAATTCAATTGCTATCTTTCCTTGTCTCTCATTTGTCCCATATTAAATGTTACTGATAAATACAGAAATTGCAAAAGTCAGCTTTATTTTGTAGTAACATTAAAAGGTTAAGTGGATAAAATAATATTTATTATGTATGGATCAAATGCAACTGAATTGTAAAACAGTTATACACAACCGATTGAGCCTGAATTTTGCATTCAAGTTAGGTTTAGATGTCAATACATGGTTAGCTAAGTGACATCCTTCTAAAATGGTAAAAAATGGCGGAGTGACAAAGATGGCGGACCTGTGCAACCCTAAGAATTATGAGAATCAAATAAAAAGTTTGTTGAAAGGAATACGAAAAAAGCTTGTCTAAAAAGTATTTTTTATGATTTTTATAACCATGTATTTATTCATATATCAAGTTTACCCCATATTAAAATTCATCCATCCATATTTAAATCATGAGTACTTTTACTAACTGAAAGGTTGCCAATAAATTAAGAGTCACCCGGTAAAAAAGAAAAATAGAATATTTACAACGATTTAAAAAAATGGTCCATCTAAATCCACAAAAATCAGCATGCCAAGCGACTTCTACAATACATAAATAAGATCACCGTATACGAGTTAATTGCAGCTACTAAATCTATACAAATGTTGCTTCCAATTCAAGTAATTTCCACTTAAAGAAAAAAAACATAATAATACTGAAAAATATGTTGCTTTTAAAATGACTGTCGAACATTAACATAAAAATAATTCGTAGGCGAACTGAACTTAACGTTTAGGAATTAAGGTCACTTAGTCGAAATCACATCAATTGGAAACTTATGCCAAGACTCATACTTCGTCGTTCGTACTTAGACTTTACTCTGCCAAGTTGTTTCATACGAAAATCTAACTTTTTAATAAGCAACTTATGTTCATATTTGTATTAGAGAATGTGAGCACTTGTTTTTTATACATTCGCAAGATGAACCTTTATTTCATCGATATAAGGTCCAAATTCGTATGAATAGTAAACATAGAAAAAAAGTACGATTTAAGTATGAATCTTGGTTATATCGTTGACAGTTTACACCGTACTCACTCTGAGCGAGTAGGGAAGCGGCGCTGTACGCGGCGGACGATCCCGCCGCGAAAGGCGACGGCGGAGCCATGGCGGGCGCTACGCAAAATCACCGGTTTAATAAGCTAACCTACACTAAGGCCCACTTGCACCAAAGGCGAGATAAAAATTACAACATGTCATACGTAATGGGTCCGGGTTAGCTAGTAACTCGGAGTAAGATAACCCGGGGTGGCGCAAGCGGGCCTTACTGGGGCCTAACTTTGACATGTTTTAAACTACCATTGTTCCTCCGTGAGCGGGAGACGGAGCTATACAGGACGAAAAGCACTCTCCCACAGCGGAAACACTGGATCAAACGAACGAATCTTATGGTGAGTATACGCTAGAGCATTTTCGCGAATATTACTATGTAATATAACGTTCTTACAAGTGGTACAATACAGACAAAAGTTCAGTTTCCTAAAGCATTTCCATGTAATGTAACGTTCTTGCGAATGTTCGACGTAATGGTCAAGGCGAAAGAGCCTACCTGTAAAATGTCTTTATAGCAGAATTAATGTGACAAATTGTCAAGCACGCGTTATGCTATGATTGGTTGAATGAATTTTCACCAGCCAATTAGAGCAGATATCGCGTGCTTTACAATTTGTCACATTAATTCTGGGATAATTTAGAGGTAAGAAACTCGGCCTAAAAGTGTTTTTCTTATTAAAAAAAATTAAATAAATATAATGAAAAATAAACTTACTACCGCCTCTGCCTAGGCCAGCCAAGGGTCCTATAGACAATGGTTTGGTGAGTGAACTCGCTGAAATCTTGATGGGCTTCACGTTCGTGGCCTGCCCAAACGCGTGGCCAGAGGGCGCTGTGAACATAGAAATTAGAATAAAAAATAAATATAGAAAAACTATTTATTAGTTTGTGACGCACAACAGGTACAAACAGAGTATACATATAAAATAATTAAAAGTAAAAATCTTTTTACCCAACTGCCGAAGGAGGGTATTGTGTTTATCAGTATATGTATGTATGTATGTTCCTATGTGGCGTTCTAGAGACCAAACGCGTTGGCCGATTTTGATAATTGATGTTTACGTCTTTTTAGTTCGCTTCTTAAGCAGTCGGATTTTTGATTTTTTTTAATCAACTTCAAGCTTTTAAATGGACTAAAAAGTACGAAATATTATCACTTGTCAATACACATTCAATGAGCTTAGCTCAGCCCAGCACTATCATAAGACCAGCCTCAGCCTTATTGCGCAAGTGAATTCGGTAAGGCATAGGGTTTTACCGCCATCAATCGACCAATCACATAGACGGAAATCCACATCGCGTCTTTCATCTCGCATGTAATTGGTCGATTGATGGCGTCAAAACTCTATGCCTTAGGATGCTGCTCTAAATATGTATATAAAATTATAAAATGAATTCCTATTTCCTTAGGTCACGGCATCACGTGTGAACGAACGGCTGGACCGATTTCGCTAATTCTTGTTTTATTGTATTTTTTATTGTTAGGAGAAGGTTCTTATGAAAGAATAAAATAAGAAAACAAAAAAAATTTTAGGAAGGTAGGTAGGGTAGGGTAGGGTAGGTAGATAGGGTAGGGTAGGTACATAGGGTAGGGTAGGTAGCGTAGGGTAGTTAGGGTAGGGTTGGTAAGGTGGGGTAGGGTAGGTAAGTGTAGGTAGGTAGGTTAGAGTAGGAAGTGTAGGGTAGATAGATAGGGTAGGGTAGGGTAGATAGGTAGTGTTGGGTAGGCCGTTGACGGGAGCGAAGTGTCAGGCACGGCTAGTAGAAATATATTATTTTTCCAGGTTTCCAAAGTAACATAAATATGCCTAGTTTCAGCTTAATCAGATGCCACGAAGTGCTTAAAAATGGAACACTAGTTACCAGACACACATACGAAAGCAAGGTTATAAGCTTGTGACAACAAAGTAAATACAATTTAAAAAAAAAACCCAGTGTGAGGCCAAAAGGTTCTTATCTCAGCAAATGCAGCGATATTTATAAAAAAAAAACGGAAATCAGTGACGCAGGTTGATTTTTATGACAGCATAGTCTGTCGTGGTGATTGGCAGACCTCGCCTCTCGTGTTTGATGTCGTGGGCTCAATTCAGTACAAGTACTAATGTGGCCTTTTTCAGTAACGTGTACTTTCTCAGTTTGTCTTGGACAATGGTGAAGGAAAGCATCGTGAGTAGGGTTACCGTTACGAAAATTGAAAACCTACTAGAATACAAAATAAAATAAAAAATTGGATAAACCGCGTTATACGCCAAAATGACAAAATAAAATTGCCATCAAAGCGAAAATTCCCTGAAAAAATTCGAAGGCTGGATAATTTCAGTATGTAAAGTATTTTCGGGTATTTTTTTTATATTTTTATTTTATAGATTGAATTATTTTAAGCAACTGATTTCAGTATTTAGTTTTTCCAAGTAGTAGTTCATATTTTTAACACATTTCAACGATATTTCGGACAGACTCTCTAAAATTAATGTACATTCGGCTATCACCCTCATTCGTTATTGTTGTTTTGGTCCAAATTTCATGTACTTTCTTCGCGCTTCGCCATTATGGAAGCATTCACAATTTCTCTTGGACAAAATTGACCAGATTATTCGTTGCACGCTATCATCTATCCTTAATGTGGCCCTGGATGACCGAGCATGGCTGCAAGCCAGTCTACCCATTCGCTTCGGTGGGCTCGGCATCCGCAAAATTTCTAGTTTAAGCCTACCGGCGTTCCTGTCTTCGGTCCACAGCACTGAAAAGTTAACCAGAAAAATCCTGTTGCCATCACTGGTTAACTGTGAAGTGCCGTACTCGACCGATGCAGTGAATGCCTGGAAAGTGGCTTGCCCGAATACAGCGTTGCCCAAGACCCCGTTTTCCCAGAGACAGTGGGATGAGCCGCTCTGCAGGTTGGTACGGAATAAACTTATAGATACGTCCACCAATACTGCTGAGCGTGCCCGCCTGCTGGCTGTGGGAGAATGGGAGTCAGGCCTCTGGCTACAGGCACTACCGTCACCCAACATAGGAACTATGTTGAGTGACAACACTTTCCGGATCGCTACATGTCTGCGTTTGGGTGCTCCCAGCGGAGCTCCACATCGTTGTCAATGTGGTGAAGCATTCGACCGCCTCGGACACCATGGCCTATCCTGCAGTAGGAGCGCTGGTCGGTTAGCACGGCTCGCCAGCATTAATGACATCATACGTCGAGCTCTTGTCACCGCCGGTGTGCCAGCTGTTTTAGAACCCAATGGCTTGGCGCACGACGATGGGAAGAGACCAGACGGGATGACCATAACGCCATGGAAGGTGGGTAGGCCTTTGGTGTGGGATGCAACATGTGTCGACACCCTTGCGCCATCCCATCTTCTTAGCACGGCGGGCTGTGCTGGGGCAGCTGCTGCTAGTGCAGAAAACCTCAAACGGGGCAAATACAACAACCTTATTGGAAGTTATATATTTGAGCCGTTTGGGGTTGAAACATTAGGTCCATGGGGTCCGAGTGCTCTTTGAGTATTTCGAGATGTAAGCAAGCGGTTAGTCGACTCTTCACGTGACCAGAGGGCTGGGCTTTTCCTTGGCCAGAGAATCAGCATTGCCATCCAACGTGGCAATGCTGCCAGCGTTCTGGGCACTTTTCACGTTGACAGCGATGTGGACGATTTTTTTGACGCCCTATGACCCCTGCCCTTTTATACGTGTTCGTCGTATTTTATCTTTATTTAAGTGTAAATATAGGTAGTTATTGTTAATTAAGTATTATATACTATGTAAATTTTATTTTTTAAAGTGATGTTCGTGCTGACGTCATAAAGTAGTCTGTGTGGCATACAACTTGACGCTTGACACTTAAAAACACTTCAGAGTTAGTTGTTATGACGAGGTTAAATTGACAATATTGTATGATGAACTGTCAATTTAACTTCGTGTTAGCAACTAACTATGAGTTAAGTTTTTCGTGCAAGTGTGTCTTAATTATTTCATTAGAGGACGCACTGAAAGTTTCATTTATAGGATACTTTTAGACGTCATTTAGAGGTCAAATAAAAATCAAGTGATTCTAAGCATTTTTGTGAAAATAAATACGATCTTAAAATGTTAAGACCTAAAAATTAAATACAAATGTAAATTTTATTTTTTAAAGTGATGTTCGTGCTGACGTCATAAAGTAGTCTGTGTGGCATACAACTTGACGCTTGACACTTAAAAACACTTCAGAGTTAGTTGTTATGACGAGGTTAAATTGACAATATTGTATGATGAACTGTCAATTTAACTTCGTGTTAGCAACTAACTATGAGTTAAGTTTTTCGTGCAAGTGTGTCTTAATTATTTCATTAGAGGACGCACTGAAAGTTTCATTTATAGGATACTTTTAGACGTCATTTAGAGGTCAAATAAAAGTCAAGTGATTCTAAGCATTTTTGTGAAAATAAATACGATCTTAAAATGTTAAAAATTAAATACAAAACCTTACAAACCTAAAATCTTGAAATAGTTTTGGAATAGGTATGGGTTAATTTTTAACTTTACATACCGAATTTCCGGACAAAATCCGGACGGATGGTTATCATCGATCAATATTACACAGTTATGTACAATAATATACATAGTGTGTATTATTGAGCGAAGATGGTAACATTCGTGAATTCGTGAGTGACTATAATTTTAGCGAGGTACAAGTTAGTAACCGAGTACACGCAGCAACAGCAGACGACGTGTCGTCACTTCATGTCGCCACGACACCTCCTTGCGTCCTGTCGCTGCAGTCATGATTTCGAACCCGACTGCAGACGTCAGCGCTGTATTCCTGTTGGTTCTGAGTGTTCCGTGAGACAAATGTCTGACTACACTCACTCACTACTGATCTGAGGTCGGGCGACACGTCGTCTGCGATCGTGCGGCGTGTGGCTAGCTGGGGAAGGTATTTCATAGAAATACATAGAAACCAGTAGTGTCGCTGCGACACGTCGTCTGTTCTGCTGCTGAGTGTAATCGGCTAACTACTTGTATCTTTATGATTAATGCCCGTGCGTGCCTTCTCTGTGTGAGATTAAAAGGCTGGTATTATAATGAAGTTAATGCCATAGGCATTTCCTACCAGTCAAACTTTGGATGATGTAGATAGAAATCAAACAACCAACCACAATTTATTACTATTAACTACTAGTCACCCATTATATTAGTTCATCGAAAATCCAACATTATTTTTGGCAGCATTAGATTGTGAACTTTATTCTGTATGACATACGAGATTATGCTTCCAAAATATTAATCTTGAATCCACATTTTTGTGTTACGTTGGCCCAGTTTTTCTGATCATTTGTCAAAAACTGGGCCTTACGATATGACATAAAACTCACCTGCAAGGGGGTTTGTGGTCGGTTTGACAGTGACCTGAGGTGTGACTGTGACTTTTTTTGCCGCCATGCTAGCAGCCGCCGCCAGGGTTTTGCCTCCACCTGGTAAAATTAACACACACTAAATAAAAGAAATAATAATAGTTCTTCAGACTGAATTTCGGCCACGGCGGCCAATCTCAGTGTAAAAATTATGAAAGTATCATTTGGTGAAGTGGAACTGATTAAGAAGACCACAATGGCCACTGGAACTCCGAAATAAAACAACATGCCCTAGTCATATTTGGGCTTATTGGAATCGTCATGAGATGTACTTTGGCTATATATGATTTTTATGGCAATTGGAGTTACCTAACTAAACTAAAAAGAGATAAATAAAAAACATTGTAACCAAAAAACAAACCGACTTCCAAAAAAACACAGCAAAACGAAAAATAACTTTCTTTTCCGAAGTCGGTTTCGAAACACGGAAAACAATAGGTACCAAAGACACCGACTTCGGAAAAGAATGTTATTTTGCCGGCTGCCGGCTTCATCGTCAGACAAATTCGATTGTACCATTTTCATCAGTACTATGTATTTATAAGTATTTGCTTCATCATGGTCGTTTAACTATTCGAGATATCTTATACCCAAGACTTATTTAGCATTAAGGAGTTCCATTCGCCATCTGTGGTCTTCTTCACCAGTTCCACTTCACCAAATGTTACTTTCTGAGTGCAAATGATTGTTGATGAAAATACCAAAATCGCTATATGTACTTATGCCTATAATATTTGAGGAGTTCTGCAAGATCCCATCATCAGATCCTGACCTTATGACTATGGGACCAACTCGGTAGCATAGTATACCCTTTCAAACAAACAAGAATTTTCCAAATCGGTTCAGGCGTCTTTGAGTAATCGGGGAAAAACATAAAAAAGGAAAAGATTCTGACGAATTGATAACCTCCTCCTTTTTTAGAAGTCGTTTAAAAAAGCAAACCGAATTCCAAAACAAAACACAACGTAGCTAAAAATAACTTTCTTTTCCGAAGTCGGTGTCGAATAACGGATAACAATGGATACAAAAGACATTGTAAAATATTATAATAGTAAATTATCACAACACACGCAATTCAGATATTCGGACAGTTGAACTCCATATTCGATAGGTGGCGTTGTGATTTGACGTCATTTTCTAAATGGCGGTGTTAAGATAACAAGGTTAGTAGCGTAGATAGGTAGGCTGGGTAGGTAGGTAAGTAGGGTAAGGTAGACAGTTCATGGCTTGGCTGGAACGAAGCCGCGGGCACAGCCAGTGCCTATTATTTTCGGCAAGTTCGGCCGAAGGTTGTGGCAATGGCTTTCGGTCGGACATTAGAATTTTCTGGAATATCTGGACCTTCGGTAACTTGATATAGATGGCGACGGTTTTATATAAATATAACATTTTTGAATAAATATAGTGTCACCTTGACACATAATAATGCACCTTTGAATGATATTCAAAGTAATATATGTATTTCATTGCAATAAAACCGTTCCTCACATCAATGGTTTTCATGTAGATCTGTATAATTTAAGCAATAATATTGTTTGTGTTTCTTTGTTAAATAGACCAACAGTGCAGTTGCCATTATGTACCATCTTCTTAGTGTGTTGATGACAAATACAATGTACCTACAATTCAGATACGGCAACACCCCTCGCCGACACAGCCATAAGGTCCCCACATGTACAGGACGAAAGGTGGGCCATAGTCTGCGGAGAGACGCCGCACAAACACTGGACATCAGTATCATCCGAGAACCCCCACTTATTGAGGTTGTCTTTGCTGCGGCCGAACTAAGTGCGGAGTCTATTAATAGTTTTCGTGGTCGACCATGGCATCGCGTGCCCAGGCGGAAGGCTCTCCGATGGACCGATGATTTGTCCATTGGTGTAATTGATGCAAGGCGTCCCAGTGCGAGGAAAAACGAATAAATACGTAAATAAGTTCACAGAAAGGACATTACTAGCTGATCAGTGATCATGCGAAAACAGATTAAAAAAAAAGAACATACCTGGCACTTCCAAATTGTCAGGATCCACATCATCATCAAAATCTGAATCGTCAGAAGGTGTCGGTGGATTATCCTCGTCGTCATATGCTGCCCGCTTAGACTACAAAACAAAAACAAATATATAAAAATATTTTTCAGAACAAGCTTTTTGAAAGGTAAGTACAAAAAAATGTAATAGACATCTAATTAACCAAAAAACGATGGTGCTGTCTTGTCTGGTCGTGTAGTTGATATGGTTACCTGCCGGCTCTATCATAGACATCTCGAAATTACTATATTATTTCAATTTTTGCAATGTTACGTTAGTACACGTACGCCAACATTTAATCGGAAGCCAGGAAAGCCTTGAAATATAGATTAGTAATAGTAAACTAGAAAAATGTTTTTTGTTCTTCAGTTAGATTATCAAATAATATTGAACCCGTATTTTTTGCTTTATCAAATTAATAAAAATTGACAAAGATAAAGCGCATCAAAGTTCAGGATTCGGTCCTTGTGACGTCACTTTGTCAGTAAAAAGTGTAGCATACCGTATCGTCGCACGATATTTCAACGCACTGTGTTGTCTTATTTTTTCCTTACGTGGCAAAAAAAAATACCCATCAAAATGACGGGCTGAATAGATATTTTTTGTCAAATAATCTATTGCCGGACACATACGAAAGCAAGGTAATACAAATTTGAGAAAAGACAAAAAAAAACTAGATAATGGTCACAGAAAACTAGAGTTTATTTCTTCCCAAGAGAATGCGTCTACATGATGTACGGCGATGCGCCCTAGATACATGGAAAACATCCGACACATACGCACAAAACGTTTTGAGAATACTTTCATTGTGTGTACAACTTAGGAGTGGAATTCCCTACCGGAGTAGGTGTTTTCAGATAGATACAATTGGGAGTCGTTATATCAAGAGTGAATAAAAATGAGGTCAATTCTAGGAAACCGTGTTCCATTATCGAACATCATCATCGCTAAAAAAATATATTGCGCCCCTTTGCTTACTTATATATCGGCGGGCTTATTACGTAAGAAACAGCAAGGAGCAATAATTGTGCAATTATTGCGCGATCAATTTAATGACCTGGCTACTGAGGCCTTTAAGTAGTCTTTTCTTTAACAGAAGCTAATGTACCTGTTCAATGATTTATAAAATGTATCGTTTGATTAAGTAACCAGTTTATGAAAATGTATCACTTCGTGGACGTTGAATGTTTTTTTTACAATACTCAATTGATTATTATTTAGCTACAATATTCCGATAAATTAATATTTGCAGATGTGTTAAGTATTTGTGTAACAGTAATATGGCAGTGAATATTGGATGTTTTCATTTTATTTACATAATATAATAATTAATTTGAAAAAATATAGAAAATATTTGAAAAATTGGATGACTAAAATGCCAATGTGTAAATCGATTAAAATTTCTTCGTAATAGTCGATTGTTATAAGAAATCGAATCAATAACGCATTAGGACATCACTAAATGGACATCGTTAACTCTTATTTGAGCTATGAAACGTAAAATAGATCGTTGAACACATTTGTTTTCCAATTAACTTAAGACATTGGCAGAATACTCGACATCGGTGCTTGCCATATAAAAATAAGAATATAATAGATATAGAAGAATATAATACTTATTGCGGACATAACACATTTTAATGTGTTTGTAATTATTTGGAAATAAACATACCTAGCATGTCAACCTTTTTGGCAAGCTTCGCTGAGGTAGCCATCACTACAATAAAAATGTCTCCTCCACTTTACCGAGATCACGTTTTTTTCAATGATTCAACAAATTGTCCCGTTGCATAGATATTTGAGATACAAAACTACAAAAAATTGTCATTACAATTATTCACTAGGAATAAATTTGCGGATAATTAAAGTACAAATAACACACGATAAAATTCCGCCAAAAACTCAAAAACTTCTGTGCCTTCTCAGCCATCAGAGAGCGATTGGCAATCAACCAACAATAAGGGAAAAAGTAATCGCAATTTGACAGCCACATTTGCTCACCGATGGCTGTCGCTCTGCTGTCAAAAACCATGCGTAATACGAAATGATCGCGACCACTATGCGATAAATGCACATTTTAGTAAGCAGATTTTATTGTCAGCATTGATATCGTAAAATTATTATGGTGTGGCTTTCGTTCATACATAATGCGGATTCGCGATTGAAAAGCAATTATTTCGCAAAAATAAGCCGGCCGATTTTTTTACATAAACCGATAATTGTGCGGCGCGGATACGTAATAAGCCTGCGGGAGGCACGGTAATCCGGCAGGTTTATTACGTAAGAAACAGCAATCAGCAATCATCGCGCGATCAAACGCTTCGTGTCATAAAAGTCGCAATCACCTACAGTGTAGGTATGGCAGGTCCTACAAAATCGTTTGCTAATCGCTCGCTGTTTGTCAAATACACTTATTACTAAAAAAAAACGCCAAGAACTTTAAAACTTCTGTATTATAGAGCATTTATTGTGCAAAGATCGCTATCGTTTTGCTCTTGCAAGATACGTAATAAGCCTGCGGGTAGGGCTCCGTACTCAAAGGGTAAAACGGGACCCTATTACTAAGACGAATACTAAAAACAGAATGAAATAAATATTCAAGTGGGGATCCCATACAACAAACGTATTTTCTTGCTGTTTTTCGATAATGGTACGGAACCATTCGTGCGTGAGTCCAACTCGCACTTGGCCGGTTTTTAGTATTTGTTGTTATAGCGGCAAAAGAAATACAACATCTGTGGAAATTTCAACTGTCTAGCTATCACGGTTTATGAGATACAGCCTGGTGACAGACGGACAGACAGACGGATCGTGGAGTCTTAGTAATAGGGTCCCGTTTTCACCCTTTGGGTACGGAACCCTAAAAAGATTCCGACGAATTAAGAACTTCCTCCTTTTTTTGAAGTCGGTTAAAAAGAGAACTACTATTTGAGATGGTTTAAGGTGACTCAGGAAAAGAATACCTGGAAAGATTTGGGAGGCGTTTGCCCAGCGGTGAGACAGTGTCAGCTAACATTAAACAAATACTGTTCTTTAAGCGAGTTAGATGGATATCGGTTATAATAGTACTACTAAACCTGCTAGACCTAAACGATTAAGCAGATAAGTCCCCTAAAACTGAATGAAGAATTTGAAGTTGAGGTTATCCCCAGATCACTAAATTAAGAATTTTCAAACTCAAAATCGAAATCCTCAACATTTGCATTAAAACAGGATTTGACAAATGCTTAATTCCAAATACCTATGTACTCAATTCAGAAACCTGCCATAATGTCAAAGCCAAAAGAGTTTGACAAGTCCTGGCGGGCGAGCACGGCCTACTGTGACAGGCTTGAGTCACACATTTTTATCACAGTTTGGGAGCAAAATCCATGATAAAATGCGTGACTCAAGCCTATCACAGACGCCATGCTCGCCCGGCTGATTTTCAAATGGATAATGGATTTTACAAGTATATACTTATTAGGAGAAAACTTTTTTTTGCGCAAGGTACATATCAGTTTCAATAAGAAATCATAACAAATGGTTCACAGCATTACTTTCATACTGAATTTGTATATGTTTGGAGTAAAATGCATACTGTTTATGTTTTTAATGAAGATAACCTTGAACACGAAATAAGATTGATTGGACCTACACTTTTATATTGATCGAAAACGTTGTCGTTTGCAGACCAGCAACCTTATTGCGTAATGAATTCGGCAAGACAAAGAGCAAAGAATATGAAAAACTGGCAAAGTGCGAGTCAGTCTCGCGCACGAAGGGTTCCGTACCATTATCGCAAAAATCGGCAAAATAATCACGTTTGTTGTATGGGAGCCCCACTTAAATATTTATTTAATTCTGTTTTTAGTATTTGTTGTTATAGCCGCAACAGAAATAAATCTTCTGTGAAAATTTCAATAGTCTCGCCATCACGGTCCATGAGATACAGCCTTGTGACTGACAGACAGACAGACAGACAGACGGATCGTGGAGTCTTAGTACTAGGATCCCTAAAAAGGAAAGCCTAAAAATCGACTAATCACATAGACGGAAATCTACATCGCGTCTGTCATCTCGTATGTGATTAGTAGATTTTTTATACCCTTTGAACTTTGCCTTGCCGAATTCACTTACGCATATAGGCTGCAAGTGTGCGTAATCTATTATTGTTTCTATTGTGCCTGCTAACTAGACGCTCAATGGGTTAAATGTTTACTCATCACGCTTAACATCACCAGCCTGTAATCCCCGAAAGCTTAGGCAGAGGTCCACCAGCATGAACATCGTCGCCGAGTTGCCAGCTTGTCGGTTTTTTATCGGATTCATTTCGGGGAGTTTGCGATGGAATGGCATGATCTAATTCCGACCAGCCCGTTCCATCATCGGACTACCATACGTACGCTACGGCGAGTGGATATCCCACCCATACGCACAGAACGTTTTGGAGACACTTTTATTATGCGTACAGCTAAGGAGCGGAATTCCCTGCCGGAGTCTGTGTTTCCCGATAGCTACAATCTAGGGGTCTTTAAGTCAAGAGTGAATAGGTTTTTTCTAGGTAAGCGTGCTTCACCGTCGACCACATCTTCGCTTACCATCAGATGAGATAGTGGTCAAGCGCAAGCCTATAGACGATAATAAAAATAAAAATTTATTAAGATCAGTATAGTCTTTTACCCGACTGCTGAAGGAGGGTAATGTGTTTATCAGTCTATGTATGTATGTTTTTTCCTTTGTGGCTTTCTAGAGACCAAACGCGTTGGCCGATTTTGATGATTCTTACGTCGATCGATTCCTCTTAGCCTTGCGAGTGTCACTGGCGACATTAAAAGAAAATAGAAAAACTGGCCAAGTGCGAGTCGGACTCGCGCACGAAGGGTTCCGTACCATTATCGCAAAAAAACGGCAAAAAATCACACTTGTTGTATGGGAGCCCCACTTAAATACTTATTTCATACTGTTTTTAGTATTTTTTGTTATAGCGGCAACAGAAATACATCATCTGTGAAAATTTCAACTGTCTAACTATCACGGTTCATCAGATACAGCCTGGTGACAGACGGACGGACAGACAGAGATGGATCGTGAATTCTTATTAATAGGGTCCCGTTTTGACCCTTTGGATACGGAACCCTAAAAATGGAGGATTTTGGGCGCCATATTGTGGGGACCCAATATTATTTTTTCTTCCAAACCCAATAGGTATAATAAAGGGTGATATTTCAAAAATTATATAACACAAAAAAAATATGTACAAAATTCGCAAAAAATAATGTTAAATAAAAAGTTATAAATACATAATAAAATTTATAACTTTTTTGTTATAATTTTTTTTTGACGTTTTATTTTTTCCTTAAACAGAATTTTCCACTAAATTCAGAAACCTATCTCAAAAACTTTATACTGTACTGTAAATGCCTGCTTATCCCGCAAAAACAATTTGTGATTTTCTGGTACAAAGGTAGAATAATAATATAAACAATATTGTAGCTTCTACTAGTAACCGAATAAATCTGATCTGGGCTTTCAAGAGTTAAACAGATAAAAGTCAGTTAAATTGAGTCTGTATAAAAATTTACTAAAAAACCAATTCATACAAAGAAAACGTGCCCACGTAACTAGCGTTTTTCGTCTGATAAAATTATACCATTCCAAAGTTCAATTCATTTGTATATTTTGACATGTTTTTACAGTTTCATTGCACCAAAATGTGTTACAATACAAAATTTAAACAATAGAGTAGAATGCCTCAGAAATTTAAAACCATGCCATCTATTGGCATCAATTTTAAATGATCCATTCAAATAATCTTTGAAATATGAATTTAGATCCCAATATTCCATAATTTTGAGTTTGGAGAGTTGATTAAACAACAACATAAAATTTTAATGTCCAACTCCAGAAAATGTTAATTTTACACACAATTCAATAACAAATTGGTGCATATTGCGCAATCTAGTGATATTTATTTGAACCAAATTTTCTATCTTAGTGCTGGGACCCTGTGAAATTAATACATTTTTGTTGCAAATTGAAACAAAGACAAACATGTAATGGTATTAGTATTACATATTTTGAAAACCTTGACTTTAGATAAGCAATATCTAAATATCATCTTCATGGTCATGGTGGCCCAGCGGCTTAGACCTCGCCTCTTTTTCTTGGAGGTTGTGGGTTCAAATCAGGGCAAGCACCAATGTGACTTTTTCAATTCCTTTGCACTTTCTTATATTATCCTGGACATTGATGAAGCAAAACATCGTGAAATCGTGCGGAAACCCTTGACTTACAGCTAAACTAAGCTTTAATGTAAGCCTGAAATTGTTAACCATCATTGATCAAACATGGTGATTAATTTTTGGCCTTCTCTGTATGAGAAGGGGCTTTTGCTCTGCAGTGGGTCGGTAATAGGCTGATATTATTGTTATATTATTAAACTAGCTATTGCCCGCGACTTTGTCCGCGACAAACTCGAATTTTAACTTAATTTTTCCTGGATAAAAAGTAACACATGCATTCAACAAAATTTTGTTAATTTGATATTACACAGGGGCACTTCAATTTTATTTATTTGTATAGATGCCATCTCAAGTTAATTAATTCATGTATTTCACATTACATTATAATGTTTATATCCGAGACTATTATTATTAGTCATCAAATTGATATTGATATTAATTAACATTGAAACTTTATTTTGAAGGAATGAGGAAAAGTATTAAATTTTTACCTAAATTTAATATGAAATATTATAAAGAGGTAAAGTTTGTGAGTTTTCGAGTTTGTAGGGGGTAATCTTTGGATCTACATTGATTTAGATGAAAACTTGGCATGGAGATAATTTGAGGCTCTGGGTAGGACATAGAATAGTTTGTGTTCCCTTGGCATTATAAAACACTTTTTATGTGGTCAAAGCCACGGGCAGAAGCTAGAGTAATATAATGTGGATTTGCATCCAGTGGATGGCAAGAGACTCGCCCACTATTACAAGGGTGTTAAACATCTGGTTAAATGTTGATTTTCTGTAGGTGTACTTCAGCTTAAGCCTTCGGGGAGAACAGGTGTGATGTTATGCTGTGTTTATTATAATTTTGAATTAAAGTTATAACTAGCTGTTGCCTGCGACTTTGGCCGCATCAAATTCGTAATTTTTGTTACTAATTTTCCCACAGGAAATGTTAATTTTCAGGGTAAATAGCCTATGATGCGTAGATTACTTCTTACAATAGACTATCAGTTCATATAACTGAACCAATATTTTACACGGGATACATCTGACTGTTCGCCAATTTGGACCAGCTAGAGGAAAACTGGTTACCCTCGAGGAGATATTTATTGATATTGATTACAACATCAGCTATCTACCAATGAAAGTCCCATCAAAATAGGTCCAGCCGTTTCGGAGATAACCCGGAACAAACAGACAGACGGAAACACAAAAATATTAAAACCTGTGTATTAGTTATTAATACCGTGATATACTTTCACATGCATTCAATAAAACATTGTTATTTTGATATTACGTACAGACTGCAATTTTATTTATTTGTCTATACAATTCTAAAAGTATGTGGGGGCAACAATATTATAACTTTGCCAGTACCTATGAATTATGGACGAAAAACAAAAACTAAAACATTCATGTCATTCTGAGTAAACTTTATGTGACAAACAAATCACATGGACTGCTTTAGAATAATTAATTTCTTGATTTAAATTATTTATTCCATAATTAATAACATGAAGGTTATATTAATCAAGCAAATCTTAAAGAAAAGAAAACAATATCATAGACAAGTTTTGAGAGTAATCACAATAACACTAAAAGTCTTGGCACAGGCTGAATTATTACATTACCTATAGTTGGCAAAAGCACCAAAATACAGTAAAAATCTTACATAACTGATAACATGGTTTTATAATGCTCTTTTTATGACTATTTTACTTTCCACCATGATAAGTTTATGCATGCATTGAGCAAGTTCAAAAATACCATGTTACTGCATTCAAATCTTAGTAAAATTCACACATGGGAACTGTATAACGAATAGAGCGTAAATATATGAGAATAGTTCAGTTATTAGCATCCACATTAAAGATAGAATCGATCTCGATGCGAGAACACCGCATTGTAGTAGTGTGCTAGACACAGGCACAATGCAGTACTTCAAGACGTATTCTAACACTATACCTAGAACCTTCCAAGAAAATCAATACAGCCACACCCAGCTTGAATAATGAAATCCCCGGGAACACTATTAAATTAGTGATATAACAAAGAAACATTGAAATAATAACACATGTGAGATCGACATTACCTGATGACAGTTTTTTTGGTTAGAAAAATTGAAAACAAAGAAAAAAAAACGAAAAAATCTTGTTTTTGTGACCCTCGTTTACATATGAAACCTATTCCTTAGATAATCAAACTAATTATAAAAGTAAAAGAAAAGAAAAATGAGGAAAACACATTTTTCAGCGAAGTAAAGTTTGTAAAAAAGTATCAAAACAAAAAACTATCATTACCATTTTCTCGGCTGAATTTGACGATTTGAAGCACCAGAATATTTCAGCTATTCGCAACCGACTCACAGTTTCATTAAAACACTTCTGTTTCACACACTTATGAAATATTAGCGAGACACTTCTTATTTCACGATCTAAGAAACGCAGACGTCCGAGCGGCGGTCAGTGTTCCGCCATATTAAAAAAGCAGAGACAAAAGAAGTGTGCGTTTCATTCGGATACTTGTAAGATGTTCACAAGACAATGACGGTTCAAAAATAAAACTACAATCTATAATTATTATAATCAAAAGTATCTTAATAAATAAAAGCCATTAATCAATTAAAAGAGGAACCCGTTATAACTATGTAATGGAAAAAGGTCTCATTATATCCCTACGTCGTCGTATCCAAACATAAGTGTCAACCCGCAAAAAGCCATGTTCTGAATCTGAGACGGCATGGCACTGACTTAGCGGCATGGTGCAAGGACAATGGCAGAATTCCATACATTGTTTTAGCTTAAATTAAATTCTAGCGACTTCAAATGTAAAATATCTGGTTTAACCCAGAGTCATGTTCTGAATTAGTTTGGGCGATATTTTTCTTTCGAGAAAGCCGAGAATAATAGATTTAGTCATGAGCTTTTGTAGGTTATGTCTGGGTTACTTTAAATAATGCGTATAATAGAAAATACTATTCAATTTCGTGGAAGTAAAAGGGTAATATCGCATTAGTATTGCCTTTACCTAGTTATTTCAGCATGAAATATTAAATATACTCTTTGGGAAGAGTATATTTATTTATACTTAGCGACTTTGACGTGTATCAAAAGGTCGTCATTAACAATCTGGCTACATTTTTTTAAAAATCTGGATACTTAGCATTTTGCCCATAATTAATTGAAAGTAAGTAATTCATTTAGTTCTACTACACTACAGTATTCTTATCTACCTGCAAGGAACACCTACTCTTAGACATCTGTATTGTTAATTAATTTAGTCCGTTTTAATAAAATAACAAATGCAATAATGATATACTTACTACTTGTCACTTGGCAGAATGAGTGTAAAATGGCAACACTGGCTAATGAAAGTTAACGAAAAAATCAATTATGAAATAACTTTCATATATATTGATTTTTTTTTTTTATCCGGGATGAATCAGTTAATGCTTTACTTTGAAAAAACGTAGACAATTAATGGAACATCTTCCGTATAAAAATCACTTTCTGACGCACAAACTTAAGTCAGCTAAGATTTCGCCATTGTTCTTTGGAACTAACATGAAATCGTAGACAGAGAATCTGTCTACGCATGAAATGTACAATACCTAGGTACTGGATTTGACAGCAGTTTCATATCTTTCTTTACAAACAGCGCCACCATCCTCGTTCAGAAATATTAGCCGGGTATGTACCATAAAAATATGTACAGGTGTGGATCTCCTCAAAATATTCTTAATAATCATGATAACAATGACGAATTATAAAAAGTCGTAGCTTCGACACGTGTCAGGCAGTTAGAAACAGAAAAATGCGGTAATTACGGTATTAGTTTCTCGAATACTTCAAAACATAAAAACACTTTATGTAACCAAATAAAAAAAAAAATTGGCATTCTTTGCTGCTCATAGTGCCCGTATCTCCAACTCTTAAAACTCCGCCCCTAAGACGACCCACTGACCGAATGATGACGTGACAAATGCATATAAATATTTTAATCTGAGTGTGTTTTGCTGGCCTTTGTTTTTCCTTACTCTAAACCTTAGGGTATCACTGTGTTGATTCTAAAAATCAAAGTCAACTTCCATAAAGTCTTTCTCTAGTTCTGTCCACGGATTTCTGAATGAAGAATTAGCAGTTGAGTATTTCTCATAGCCTATTAGTTTTTTTTTAATATTATCTTTAGGCTCGCGCTTGACCACTATCTCACCTGATGGTAAGCGATGACAGTGACACAGTATAAATATGGACACGGAATGAAATCTAACAGTACAGGTCATTCCGCCGCCGGCTGTCGTCACGCACGCACGTCTCGCTCTGCGCGCCCCCCGCCGCCCGCACCCCGCTCTCCTATCTCGCCGCGATCTCCGCGACGCGTCAGCGGTCGTCGCGTCTACGCACACCGCAAGTGATTGCTACGGCGATCGTCCGATCCAGCTCTTATCAGAGTAGGAAAAGACTAAGTTCTTTGACAGATAGTCACGTTTTTGGCCCCGTCTGGGCAAAAACCACGACTTAGTGGTCCTTTGGTCGAAACCTTACGGTGTCAACGTAAGCCAAAGGGGGTACTGACCCAACGTACCCGCCAGGCTCCTTCAGAGCACGGCAGTCAGTTGGAGTCGGGAGCAGGGGACCTGGCCTTGGTGTCTAGCCTAGTCAACCCCTGTCTCTGCTTCCAGCAATCACCCGGCACGGCTGGGTGTGTCTACCCCTGCGTGCCGGACAACGGTACACATCCGACGGGTACCCACCTTCTGTGGGTTACCCAGTACCTCAGGGCCCCTATCACCCATTAAGATTGGTGATAGGTATTCTAGCTTAGGGCTCACCTAGGTACTCACCTCCCAGTCTAACCCGGCTGGGAGGGTAGGTCCACACATCCCCGGGCGTACCTACCCGGGGACTTTAGTATCCGCCCCGTAACTGTTAACGTAGGATATTGTTTACGATATCCTATCTTATCAGTAATTGTTATTGTTTTTATCTCGTATCAGTTTTATCAGTGGCGATGCATCCTGTAGAGGCATTGATGAAATTGGTCGAGGACCTGCTGTCGGACGACCCCAGTCCACGCAGGGATAACCTGAGAAGGTTCAAAATTATCCGAACTTCTCTGGCCACCTGCACCGGTGTCTGTGCCCCCGCGCCCCTCGAGAACGACAACCCCGCCTCCCCCCCGCCCCCTGAGAACGACAGCCCCGCCTCCCCCCCGCCCGTTTCGGATGCAAGTCCTGCACGTCTTATCATAGACGAGTCTGAGGAGGAAAACTCCGAAGACTACGAAACCTCAGATGACCTCTCCTCCTCCTCTGACAGCTTCCAGGTTGTCAATGAGGGCAAGAGGAAGAGGAAGAAGAACAAGTCCCACCTCAAGGCCAATAAGGCTAAGAAGGTAGCAGCGACTCCCTCCAAGTCCCCAACTTTGCCGTCCACCCCCTCCGACGTGCACTCCACCCCCGCCCCCTCCCCCCTCACCGCAAACCAGCGGTCTAGTCGCTCGGACAGTCCAATGACCATTGCCGGCGCCTCCCAAAGGTCGAGCCGCGCCCCCAGCCCGACCAACAAAGCCCCCAAATCTCTAAGGCCCCCGCCAATCTTCCTCCACGACAAAAGTAAGTGGACAGATATTTCAAAATCTTGCGTTGAACGCAAGATTAATTATACTAATGCCCTAGCCTGTCAGCTGGGCATTAAAATCCAAGTCCCGACCCCAAATGACTTCAGGAATCTCACCCGATTCCTTAGGTATGAGAACATTCAGTTCCATACCTACACTCTGCCGGAAGAGACGCCCACCCGTGTGGTTATCCGTCGCATTCCGAAGGAGATCCCGACCGATGACATTCGTGCTGACCTCTTGGCACAAAAAGTCCCAGTTCTAGCTGTCCACCGCATGCATAAAGCGCGCGGAGGACAGCAATACGACATGGTGATGGTCGAATGCGAACACACCGAAGGCCACAATCCGATCTTCCAGATCAAATCCGTATGTTCTCTTTCAGGCATCTCTATTGAGAAGCCTTACCGTCCATTTGTAGTTGGTCAGTGTCATCGCTGCCAACTATACGGCCACAGTCAGAAGAACTGTTTCGCCACCCCGAGGTGCGTCAAGTGCCGAGGGGATCATGGCACCCAAGACTGCCCCCGCCCCAAGAACCCCGCCGAATGCACCGAGCCACCGAGCTGCGTGCTATGTGACCAGGTAGGTCACACGGCCAATTATAAGGGGTGCCCCCGCGCTCCCAAACTTGCGCCTAAGATGGCCAAGCGCGCCGAGAACCGCGAATCCCGCGCGGCTCCTCCCCCGCAAACCCCCCCCCGACTAGCCCCTCAGAGGCAGTCGCCATGGGGTAAACTAAACCACCAGAAGGTGGCTCCCCAGACCAACCAGAAGGCCATCCCAGGCCTGATGGATCACCCCATCCCGGCACCAACCCTCAGCCAGGCCCCTCAGGCTCCAGCAGCCCCCATGCCCGCTCAAGGCCGTCAAGTGGCTCCCACCACTGTCGACGCCGCGAGCCCGTCCCCAATTTCGCCCAATGCCAGACGCAGCGTCGCCGATATCATCATCGGTACGTACGCCGTCTGGATGACAGACGAGGCACGATTGCTGGCCGCCGAGATCCAAAGGATCGAGGCAACCGGTTCTAGACCGAACCCAGCAGAGACCCAAGCCCTATTTAATAGGTTCCCATCCATAACACAAGAGCTAGATAGCCTTGTATATAGAAACGGCCAATGGGTGCGCAATTAAGTCGTACCCCTTGCCCTTTCAATTAGACTTCACGCAATTCAGGCGTTTTTCTCTAAATCTCACGATTTCGCCAACTAAGGCACATTCTCTGACCTCCCATGACCCCTCTACCCTGCTCCTTAAGAGCCGTAGGGCGTAGTGAACATGTTAATAGACAAAACCGATTCGTTTCGTCCTCGCCGCCGAGGCCCGTCGCGTACTCTCTCAATAAATTCCCGCCAGCCCGCGCATAGCTGAGCATTAGTTAACTTTATTAGATATAAAAGGAGTTTCTTATCCGTTCTTCTCCACGTAGGTAGTTTACGAACGGATGGTAAAGTCATTGTCTAGATCCAGTCATAGCTGTCCCCTAGCGACGCCCTGAGCCGAGGTTCGGCCCCAACTGGGGTAGCCCTCAGCGCTGTCGCTTAGGTTTAGAATTTTTGTGCCTGGCTGGAGGCTCTACTTTAGTTTAGTCTCCACAGGGTAGCCCGGTTAAACAGACACAGGCCACTTTGGTCTATCTGTGAGACGCCACGTATAAAAAAAAAAAAAAATCTAACAGTAGCGGTTAAGCAGTAGCCAATCACTCTGATTGATCTGCGAGACGTCCCTTAAAAAAAAAAAAAAAAAAAATCTAACAGTATTGTGACTAGGCCCTGTTCTTGAAATAAGTGCCAACAACCGCTCGTCTCGTAAACACGCGTTAGGGCTGCCCGCCTCTATCTACTTGAGTTTCTTTCTAGTGTTTTGATTGTAAATATCTCAGATTTTTTCACTAATCTGAGGGATATATTATATTAATTATTATACTTATTTTAAATCTTACTAGGTAGGTACCTACCATTTATTACTCTCATAGGTAATCATTTCATAATGATATTTCGTGTAGTTCAATAATATATGTAAGTAGCTAAGTAGGTACATAAGTAAGTAAATAGCTTAGCCTATGAAACTACCTACCTACCTTTTTAACGCGAGTGTAGGTCACCCGTGTTTCACTTTATCACCCTGTCCACTTATATATTTATTAATTCAGGTTTACTCGGTGGAAACGAAATACCTTACCATTAAATAAAGAAACAAAATAACGCGCTAGTAGGTCAGGTAAATAATATTTTTTTATTATCTTGCCTTTCGAAAGTTCCAGGTAATTAAAAAAAATAATATCTCTGGGTGCGAAGAAGAATTAAAGCAACCTAAAACAGCACAATATAGTCTACAATTGTTCTCTGCCATAATAAGTAAGTGCTTGTACTTATTTCAATCAAATATTCACAAATCGCACGCTTACTGCTTACAAAACCATCACAATGGTTCGTGTTGTTTGCGACTGTAGTTTATAGAGTGTTGGCTAAACTTGAGACGCGAAGGTATGACTCGCGTTCTGACCGTTTATATGAAGATAGAATACTGTTAGATATCATTACCGTGATATGGACGAACAGTACGGAAACTAACTAACTAACAAACGCTCGAAACGGCACACTCACACAAACATGCGCATCGATGAGACCCCTAAGCGGCTCGCACCACTGACAGCACCGCGGACGCTGCTTAGGGGTCTCGTCGGTGCGCATGTTGTGTGATTGTGTCATTTCGAGCGTTTGTAGGTAGTTTTGGTATGTTGGTTATAATGAAACACAACCGTTTTGCTCCAAGGCTAGTTTGTTACTCAAAGATTACTAATCTAATATATAAAATTCTCGTGTCACAGTTTTCGTTGCCATACTCCTCCGAAACGGCTTGACCGATTTTGATGAAATTTTTTGTGCTTAGCCGGTATCTATGAGAATCGGCCAACATCTATTTTTCATCCCCCTAAATGTTAGGGGTAGTCCACCCCTAAATTTTGTTTTTTAGACAAAATTTTTAATTTCTATTTTTTATGATACAACATACAAAAATACATACAATCCTCAATTTTCACCCTTTTATCACCAACCCCTAATTTTTAATAGCCATTTTAGTAATTTAATCATTGATCGCGAGAGACTAGGTAGGGTAGGTAGGGTTGGTATGGTTAGTAGGGTTGGTAGGGTTAGTAGGGTAGGTAGGGTAGGTAGGGCAGGTAGGGTAGGTAGGATAGGTAGGGTAGGTAGGGTAGGTAGGGTAGGTAGGGTAGGTAGGGCAGGTAGGGTAGGTAGGGTAGGTAGGGTAGGTAGGGTAGGTAGGGTAGGTAGGGTAGGTAGGGTAGGTAGGATAGGTAGGGTAGGTAGGGTAAGTAGGGTAGGTAAGGTAGGTAGGGTAGGTAGGGTAGGTAGGTAGCGTCTTTTTATGGCAAAACAAAGTTTGGCGGGTCAGCTAGTACAAATATATATTAGACTATAATATACTTGTTATTACTGAAGGTACCCTCGCTATAAACATATATATAATTATGTAAGTACTTATAACTATGCATATACAGTTCATCTCTCACCAACATCAAAGAGTATGTAACACTACGACCCATCATTCATCATCATTTACGTCCACTGCTGAACATAGGCCTCACCCATGTGTTAACACACTGACCAGTCCCCGTGCGTCTCGTATCCAGCGAATTCCCGCAACCTGCACCAGGTCCTACAAGTGGAAGGCCTAAAACGTAACGTCTTCCGGTTCGCGGTCCGGGAGTGACCATAAGCTCTTCTGACTTGTATACATCTGCCCCTTTTTCACAGTCGAACAATACTATTTTTGATACGTCATGGAACGGGGCAGAACGTTTCGACCCCATCGATTTATCTGTTCTGCGAGCAAGTTGCACTGCCCAGTGCCATTCAAGTTTGGCAATTCTTCGGGCTTCGGTAACACTGGTTCTCTTGCGGATGTCTTCTTTTATCATACGTTTTGTGTAAAAGTGAGGGCAACATAAAATGGTAAAAAAACAAACAGATGACCAAAAAGTATTTATTTAATTAACTTTTACTAATAGACGAATGATTCATATTATCATTGATAAAATCACATTTCTACGAAGCACCAACATCAAGCGGACAGTTTATCTTTCAAATAACCAATGAAACAACTATGAGGTATAGTCCTCGTCCAACTTCTGGGCCGCCCTGAAGTTGGTTTACCGGATGCGCGAGGCACGAAACGGTGCTGTTTTTATATGAGATTAACTACTGCACAGCCATTGAAGCCAACTTCAGGGCGGTCAAGAAGTTTGGCGAGAACTATACTCTACTTGGTCAATACAACTGGGCACTCGGAAATGTCAATCAACCCTACTCACGCGCAGCACCCGGCTTTGGCCTCGTGCGCCAATAGCGAGAGTCGAACGACACAATGATATTGACAGCTCAAAGTGTTGCCCTAATTCGATCGTGTAGTACAATTTACCAAATCTCCACATAATGGCGAAGTTGCATTATAAAAAATTAACGTGTGCGGTCGGGGGACCCCCGCCAGGAACAAAGTGCCTAAAAAAATTATTCTCTTGATAACTATTTATTATTAAGATTTAATAATAACATTGTTAGTTATTTCCTTTCCGTTACACCCTGCATAAATAACGAAATTCTATTGATTGTTTACACCACGTCTCCAGTTTGGTGGAGACTGTTTCTGTTATGTTCATATTCGTTAAAACTTTACTTCACAATCGCTCATACAAATATGACCATTACAGGAATAGAAATAAAGTTCATGTTGCATAGGGCGGTCCAAAATTTCGCGGAATATTTTTCTTAAAATAAATCTTTCTTTTAGGGAAAATATTCCGTGAAACACACATTAAACTTAGCAAAGTAAAGTCATAGATACATTTTTAGGGTTCCGCGGTCCCTCTGTCTGTTTGTCTGTCACCAGGCTGTATCTCATGAACCGTCATAGCTAGACAGTTGACATTTTCACAGATGCTGTATTTCTGTTGCCGCTATAACTAATAGAATTGACACATCATATAAATTACTTCGTAAAACCAGGGTAATTGCCTCCAAGGGCCAGAAACCCGCCCTTTGACTTTTATTTAATTAGAAATTTGGACTTTTGTATGACGCTGAACGCATTGCGGTAAAAAAAATCGCGCGAAATTTTATCCGCAGTGCGTATTAGTTAGATTCAGTACGCGAATAGAAATTTTCGCGGCTAAAAATCGCAATGCGTGTTAAGCCTAAGGCATAACACGCATTGCGATTTTTATTCGCGCAAATTTTTGTAGTATTATATCCGCGCGTTTTTTTTACCATTGCGTGCAGTTACTTACCTAGAGAATACTGGAATTGGTACCAAATAAAAATCGCAGTGCGTGCTAAGCCTAAAACTAGTTTGACAGATTCTCAAATTCAAATTCCTAATTCAGGTAATCGGAGGTAAATCAATTTAAACAGCGGCCACTTTATGCTTATGTGTATCTGTATGGTTGATGACCATTTGCAATGTCTTACGTCAAGATTAGGTACAGACAGTGTCATTTAAACAGATCATCAAAAGAAGGAACCAGCACTCTAAAAGAGGGAGCCTAACTGCCAATATTTAGCCCGCTAGGTGGTAGACTACATCAAGAAGAAAATAAGATGTGCTATCTTGTCTCATCATCATCTTCCTGCTATGCTGAACACTGATAAGTGATAATATTCATTAAACAATTCCTAAAATTTTTGTTGATATCCTAAAAGAATAGTAAAGTACATTTTATATAAAACAAAATAAAAAATATTAAATACATTAAGGAAATTATAAGTCCTTACGTATTTTGACGGTAATTTCATAGGTAAATACCTAATATGAGGTTTTGGATACAAAGGCTCCCTTGTCAGACATTTTTCTGTATTCATTGCTACCTTGCCAAAACTTGGGGCTTCTATTAGTATGAGACTGATTTTGCAGCTGATTTTGCCAAATCTTGTAGAACTATATAGTAATGATATTTCTCCAAAGAGGATCTTCAGTGGGCACGTGGTATTGTATATAATGTACCCACTGCTTACATCAACCACGAGCAATTGTATCCAAGGACCTGCACCCCTTTGACACATATATAGGTTATCATCAATCAGTCATTCATGACTATATAATATTCTTTCCATGCAATAGATCTAAACTGAGGCCAGTAATGGCACAAGTCACTATAAAACAATATTTGATTCATATTTATATATTTTAAACTTATAAATTGATAATCTATAGAAAAAAAGATCTATGAACACATTGAATTCAAAAGTGGTTTCCATACATGCCTGGCATGGGCATGTTCAATGGTCCCATGGGGTATGGCACGCTTGGGGCTCCTTGTGGTGGTCCGTAGCTGGGGTATGGTAGGTACGGTTTAGCATATCCATTGCCAAAGCTCTGACTTCCAGATCGCAGTAGTTCAGCCATCTTTTCAGCTTTGAACTTCCGTAAATGCATGTTCTTGCGAGTTGGCTCGAAGTCTTCTAGGAACTTTTCGACTGGTATCTTCCCAGAGAGGAAGTCCTGGGCTAGATTTTCTGATTGCTCCTCAGATTCTGCTGCAGCAGTTTGTAGCAGAGCTTGAGTTGTATCCGGTGATATACCCGCTGATTTTGTTTCTGTTGGGCAAAGGGAGGCAACAATGATGCTGGCAGTACATAGATATTTTAGAATATTTTCTAGTTATATGTACGATGTCACTAAACATAACGAGATGTCACTAAAAAGGTTTCAAGATGTCGTTCATTGTAAAAAAAAATACTTGAAACTTGAGAATAGTAAAAAAAAACTTTTATAAAAATAACTCAATCTACAATAAACTCACTATATTCTTCCAGCAGCTCTTGGATGCGAGTGCATAGCTGCTCACCCATTTCAGACTTGTCCTGTACCTGCTGCTTCACTTCTTCCAGTTCGGGTTCTTTGCCAAGGTTGAACTCAGCCAGGGACCTGTTGCTAGCTATCGTCATCTCTCGCTCTGTCTCCCAATCTTTTACCTGGATGAAAAGAATATACAGGGTTACAGGAAAAGTCGACCTAGATCCGTTAAGGGCCTGTGGTACACATCATTTCTGAATGATTTCACTATGGAACCCCCCATCCTAAACTTAACCGTTTTCGAGATTTTCGAGTTTTAATTTTTTTTATGAAAATGCCCAATTTTTCGGCTATTGAATTGAATATTTTGAAAAAAACAAAAAAAATTTCATGTAAAAAACCAAAAAAATAATCATAAGAGTCAAAAAAATTCAAAATATTCAATTCAATAGCCAAAAAATTGGGCATTTTCAGAGCAAATATTTATATATTTGCTCTTAGGTCCATATTACAGGAATTTTACATTTAAAGCGAAGTCGCTATAAATGTTTTGACTGTCCTTTACACAACTCTTCTACCTAAAAAAAGAATCTAGAGGTACAATGGCTCTTATCGCCAGAAATAATAATAGAATTTTAGTAAAGTCAGTTTATCTAAACAAAAAAGAGATATCTACTCTAAATAATGTTACAGTTCAGTTACTTTGTTATCAAAAAGTTTCAAATTTTTCATATTATTTTTGTTATTTATGATACCATGGTAGTTATGTCACTTCTCAAAAGTGTCAGTTGATTAGCTACTAAATGATTTAGAAGAGACCTTTTATCAATAAACGATATTTAATTAACGCAATGAGTCATCCTTTGAACAACTTTAATAGGAACATTAATGCAACGAGAACGAAATACGACAAGATCAAGTTACGAAAACCAAAAAAGCTAAGGCTTCATTAATTACATAGGAATTATCCACTACTTTGAAATAATTGCATTGTTATTACCTGTTTTACATCTTTTAATACAGTGTCGAATTTAGTGTCGTCATTTAACATTTCTTTCAGCTCGTCGGAGTTTAAATGGGCTAGTAAGCCCAAGGCTGATGGGTAGTCAGGCTGAATCATCTTGAATAGCACACGGGATATCACAAATGCAGAATTATTGAGTCTCAGATATTTATATAAAATGTTTTTGTGAATTACGTCAAAAACAAAGAATTCGCCTTTCCGTATAAAAAAAGTTTCTGTGCCTACATTGACATTGACAATTAATTTGAGTTTTGTTTTGATTTGACAGTCTCTGGCCCTGCTCATTTTTTTATTCATACGGATACGTTCAACATTACACTATTCGTTACTCGGGTGGCGTTGGGTTTCGTAATGAAGTCAACCAATAAGTGTGTAGGGTTCTTTAGTCGACCTGACAGGGAATAGTGGTGTTATTGGCAACACTGTGATAAACGTCACAATGACGGTATCAGAAAGTACAACTTAGGTTTTTTAAAATTCTAATTAAGATTTAATGCTAAAAACTAGCTATAATTCATGACAAACACCCTTATTAATTGTGTCGACCAATAGTTCATTTAGTTCTAGTCAGAAATGTTACTTAATGAATCGCCATATGACATAGAATTTTTCTACAATTTCTACGTAAAGTTTCTCGCAGAACTGTTGTTGTATTTTAGGAATTTCGCTTTGTATATAAGCTTATGGCTGTTTGGGTACTTCTTGGTGTGTTGTGTGGTGTACCGGCGGTACGCTCGGCGGCTGCCGACGCGGACGCGCGGTGCTTTGGGTGCCAGACGGGTGTTAATAGTCGTAGCGCACCCGGATGACGAATGTATGTTTTTCGGGCCCACGATCTTCAGATTGTGCGAGCAGGGTGCTGACGTACATGTACTGTGCTTATCTAATGGTATGTGATATTATTTGATCTTGGAAGTATATTACTCCTTTCATGTTTATGATATAAAGGTCAAAATGTTAATCAGGTGGTTGAAGATTACATTAATTCTACTTATTAGAATTAATATTTGTTTCGGGATATTTACCATGTATATTTAGGTTTTGGTTGAGAGCTCGATATTCCGAAAAAAATATTAATTCTAATGATTGTGACCATGTCAGCTTAAAAACTTATATTAATTCTACTTAATTGCAAATTCTAATAACATATCTACAGAAACATAAATTCTGTCTCAATGTTTTAATTTCCAGGCAACTATGAAGGAAAAGGTTGCATAAGACGTAAAGAATTATGGGATGCATGTTTAGAGCTTGGTGTGCCGAACCAGAATATTTGTATAGTGATGGATGACCGGCTGAAGGACAACCCAAAAGTGAATTGGCCGGTGCCAGTGTTAGCTAAACTAATAAACCATCACTTGGAAGCTATAGACATTGACACACTTGTTACGTTTGATAGAGGAGGTGTGTCGGCTCACGCGAATCATTCAGCCGTGTTCTATGCAGTGGCTTATATGTTTGTTGAGAAGTTAATGCCAGAAAGTAAGTATATGTACAAAATTGTGTTTATAATAGTCTTATAATTAGTTAATCTTATTGAGCTTAATAATAAAAGTAGCTTTTTAGATTTATAAAGTTAAACCATGCCTGCTGAGCTTGGTCCGTGGATGGTTGACCATCCGAAACCTACCGAGACTCCTCTGTGCCTTGGCAAGGATGTCAAGCCCGTTTCTGGCTGTCATTTAAGGATCTTTGACAGTGGTTATGCTAGTAATAAATCTGACTTCAGTCTTATCAAGGGGTATCATGTTACCCAGTTTCTGGGTTGTGGAGGTCAGATAGATGGGAAGAATCTAGGCAGAATGATTTATTATGTAACCTTGTTAAATAATCTCATTTCAGCCCAAATATTTAACTGTTGAATTTTCTCTTTCCAGGATGTGTTGTGTACACTTTAGACTCTGTAAATTTATTCAGAAAGTACATAGGTTTCTTGGACCTGCCACTTAGTTTTATACTGTCCTCTAAAAGGTGAGTTAAAAAATAATTTCTTTTTTTATTTGGCTATGCATTGTTAATAATAATACCAGCCTGTAATTGCCCCACTGCAGAGCAAAGACCTCTTCTCATACAAAGCACGAGTTTTTATCACCCCTTGCTCAAGATGGATTGGCAATTTCAAACTTATATTACGTAACTAAAAGTCCAGATTTCCTCACTATGTTTTCCTTCACCATTGTCCAAGATAAACTTATAAAGTACATAAGAATTAAAAAGTCACATTGGCACTTAGCTTGGTTTGGGATTCACGACCTCAATCACCAGAAGCAAGGTCTTAGCCACTAGGCTACCACGTTGTTCTTATTATATTACATTTTTTTTTTTTTTTAATGGTGGTCCACCTGTATTAGGAACAGGGTCCAAGCTACCGGCGGTTAGGGCACCAGGGAGAGGAACCTCCTAACAATACAAGCAGTGTCCAGCAGTACTGCTTTCTGGATCACGCCCCTAATTATTATTTAAAAATAAATATTTGAATCAACTTTGCTTGTATAGAAATCTGCATTTTTTTATTCTGGTTAAAATCGCTATTCCTTTGTAACCCAATTAGATTTTTAATTATTATTCTCCTTTGCCCTATGTGTTTGAGAGAAAGCGCTCGCGGCGCGGCGCTTTTAGGTACAATCGGCGGCGTAAACTTCGATCTTGAACTTTAGGAAATCAGCTGATATCGCTTAGAATTTATCATGGTATTAAGGTTTTTTTTTACCGACGAAAAATTCCAGAATAATGTATTGAATTGAATTCATGGTAGCCCTTTTCGCGTCAGTTTCAAGGACACCCTTGTATAATTAAAACAATGCTAGCCATACAATAATTATATAGGTTGATGACGTTCCAGATATTTCCTCCGCTGGACCGAGAGTAGGCGCGTAGTCCGGGCGATGAAACGCCATCGCTCCCAGATGGTATGGTTCCGATACCTGTACGTATGCTTCTCAAGATACATGATCATCAACACTCTTCGGAGAATCAGCCTTGCGGACATCGAGCTTGAGTTAGAGGTCGACGATTGAGTACAAAGACTATGAATATTTATGTTAAAGAAGTTTTAAGGTATGCTGTAAGTGACAAGATTTTTTGTGCATTGGGTGTAGATAAAGCTAGATTTTATAACATTTTGATAATGTTTAAACTATGCCTAGGCTATGATTGATTTTACCCGACTGCTGAAGGAGGGTAATGTGTTTATCAGTCTATTTATGTATGTTTGTTCCTATGTGGCGTTCTAGAGACCAAACGCATTGGCCGATTTTAATGATTCTTAAGTCAAAAAATCAAAATCAAAATAGTTTATTTCAAACAAACCTTAAAGGTACTTTTGAATTGTCAAACAACAAAAAATATGACTCTAGTTGCAAATTCGCAAACGTCAGTAGATCTCAATGGAGAAGAATTTGCAAGAAACTCCACGGACACTCTTTTCCATCAGTTTCAATTACAAGTTTTTGGTTACATCATTCTTGTTAAAAAAAAAAATACATATATGTGAGAACGATGCAAAAAGACGTGCACGTAAAAGCGTCTAGAGTAACAAACAATTTCAACATAAAAATGCAATGACAGGCCGAGGCAGCTAAGTTATGACCAATCCCAACTGATGGCGCCCGTTCACGAACATGACGCATGGATCGGCACCACTCAGCTCAACCATTATGGAGGGAACCGAATGATCCAACACATGTGCCACCATCAGAGAGAAATTAGAGAGAGCATGACACACTCAAATGCCAGGGCACACAGAAGTCAACCAACGACACATAGGTAGATTTACAGTCGGAACATAGTACTCACACATGTGCTGTGCAGTTATATAATACTAAAAGAAATTGAGTTTATACAATACAAATATATTCATACAGTCTTCAGCAGCTCCAACAATACTGCAACACTTTTCTGCCCATCACTAATTGTTTTTGCGCCCTAATGGCTGCGGAGCGGGACCAGCATTTAGCCAAGCATTTTTATCAGCGATGTAATCCCCCAACTTATAATATGCTTGCCTGCATAGTGTGCGTTTTATACAAGTTTTAAATTTTGTCTCATTCAGTTCTAGAATGTGGGGAGGTATTTTATTGTAACATTTTATACAGTACCCCATAAAAGATGATGCTACTTTAGCCAGCCTGAAACCTGGCTGGATTAATTGGTTCCTATTTCTAGTAACATAATTATGTCTGTCGCCGTTTTTACTGAAAAGATGTAATTTTTTTCTAACGTACATGATGTTTTCATAAATATATTGACAAGGTACCGTCATGATGTTAATGTCCTTAAACAGTTCCCTTAGAGAATCGCGCCGGCGAAGATTGTATATCGCTCTGATGGCTCGTTTTTGCAGAATAAAAATTGACTCAATGTCTGCAGCCCTTCCCCATAGTAAGATACCGTAAGACATTATACTATGAAAGTAGCTAAAATAGACTAGCCTCGCGGTATCTACATCAGTAAACTGACGAATTTTTCTAACAGCATAAGCTGCCGAACTTAGCCGCCCTGCAAGTGATATTAAATGAGGACCCCATTGCAACCCTGAGTCTAGCGTGATCCGTTTTATCGACAAATTCTAGCTTCTCCCTACCCAAGATAATGTCACAATCAGTACTTTTGACATTCGGCAAGGCAAATTTTACGCACTTAGTCTTTTTAGCATTTAAAACTAAATTATTAGCCGTGAACCAATTTTGAACCTGTCGCAAGACGTCATTTACGTCGTCAACGTTACTCGTACGTCTATTTATCTTAAAAATCAACGAAGTGTCATCAGCAAATAACACCATGTTTAAATTGTTATTCAATAGATGGGGTAAATCGTTAATGTAGACTAGGAATAAGAAAGGACCCAAAATTGAACCCTGGGGTACCCCCATTTTCACGGTTAACCCGGACGAATTGACACCGTTTATTTGAACTAATTGCTGTCTATCATTTAAATAAGATTTTACTAAACTCAACGCTGATTGGCCTAGCCCGTAATACTCAAGTTTCATAAGTAATGTTACATGATTAACGCAATCAAACGCTTTCGACAGGTCGCAGAAAACACCTATAGCATCTTGTGCCTCTTCCCACGCATCAAAGATGTGTTTTAATAAGGTGACACCAGCGTCGGTCGTACAACGTCCTTTGGTAAAACCATACTGTTTATCGTGTAGGATGTTATTCGTATTAAAATGAATGAGCATTTGATTTAGCATTATCTTTTCAAATATCTTGCTGAAAACCGGCAGCACTTATACTGGTCTATAATTATTCGTGTCTTTACTGTCCCCGGATTTAAAAAGTGGTATAACCTTACTATGTTTCATTAGATCCGGGAAGACTCCTTGGTCTACACAAAAATTAAAAATTAAAGCTAGGTACGGCGCTATAGTCTGAATAATGGAGGTACAAACTTTGATGGACATCCCCCATAGATCTTCGGTCAGTTTGATCTTGATTTGCTTAAAAGCTTTTATTACTGATATTGGGTTTATATGTGAAAAGTAAAATTCAGTCGGGCAGGCTGAAACGTTAGCGTTTAATAAACCAGAAGCAAGCAAGGGCGAAGAATTTAAGGTTTCAGTAGTTTTAATTGGGATACTGGTAAAGAAATTTACAAATTCTTGAGCAACTTTTTTGTTATCTCTTATAAGTCCATGTGTAGTTTCAAGCGTGTAATCAGTATTATTTCTTTTGTTCCTATTCGTTTCATTGTTTATAATTTTCCAAACTGTCTTGATTTTATTTTCTGCGGTTTTAACCTTATTGCCAATGTATAAAGCCTTAGCTACTTTACACGTATTTCTAAAAATTCTTGAATATGTAGCAACATACTTATTAAAAGTTTCAGTGTTAATATAAGGCTTAAGGCCATACAGCTCGTAAAGTCTTTCCCTACTTTTCCTGAGTCCTTTAGTCGCCCAGTCACTGAATAAAAACTTAGGACTTATAGTTTTAGTTTTCTTCTTAAAAGTATTATTGAACTCTGTTTGAACTACTGAGAAAACTTTTTTATATAAAATATTACCATCATTCACTGTGAGGTCTTGATCACTTAACTTACTAATTAAAATGCTGTTAAATTTATTTAATTTACCAGATGTTATTGGTCTGGATTGAATCTGCACTTGTTGTATTGATATGTTGGCCTCAAAGGTTACCAGTAGCCCACTATGATCCGAAGGCAGACAATTTATAATGGCTTTGTCTAAGTAGTCGCAACAACAAAAAACATTATCAATACATGTAGCAGTAGTCACAGTTGTTCGGGTTGGTTCCATAAACACATGTGACAAATTAAATGATTTGAAGAGATTTAATAATCTACTGCTCTCTGAATTATTTTCTAAAATATTTATATTAAAGTCACCACAGATTATGACTAGTTTATTACCAGTTGCAAGTTTTGCCAAAACATCTTCCATCACTGATTCAAATATTGAGTAATTTCCATAATTGGGGGGTCTGTAAACGCACACTATAACATGCTTATCCAGCTCAACGCAGGACAGTTCAACATTATGTTCGACTGATAGATCTACAATATCTTTACGAGGTTTTGATTTGATACCATTTTTAATTAATATGAGTGAACCTCCACGCAACATAATATTTCGGTTAAAACAACTGCCAACGGTATAATTTTCATAGTTAATTAGCATTGCATGATCTTTCAGCCAATGCTCAGTAAAACAAACAATTTCAAACATTGTTTTTTCTAAAAACAGTTCTATTTCCAATTGCTTCGCAGAAAAACCTTGAATATTTTGATGGAATAATTTCAAGGAATTCTGCTTAGCCCCTTTTTTTAAATTAACTAAGTGTGAGCAAGAAGGTATCTTCTTGACGGTGGATGTACTCTTAACTATTTCGTTGTTGGTACCCTCCCTTGTCCTACAAACTATTTTAAACTATAAATATTAATAGCAGAAGTGCTAACGTTATTAAACTTATTGACAACCTGTAAATTAGTATTACTACTAATATCAACTACAGTACATGCCTTCGACATACTATTTATGTCTGACTCTATAGTAAAAGATAATAGCCTCGCTATTTGACGTCTTACCCTATAAGTAAGTCAATCGATCCGTCATAACCCTGCGAGTGTCACTGGCTACATTAAAATTGTCTGTTTGCATAACTCGTCAAAATGTAGGTTCTGAACAGTAATCAGTTCCAAAGTGTAATAAGTCTGAAATTCAGTGAGTTTGAGATAATTACCTATGAGAAATTCTTACTTAAACGATTACCCACCATTTCCAAAGAGAATCAAGTCGATTAGTGAATGCAGTTTAGTTATTACACCCAATATTATTTTATAAGTCTAGAATATTTCGTAACAAATTAAGTTGTTTCCTTTTGGAACTGAGAATGTTTTCAACTTCCTAATATCATAAGACCGTTCATAATAATATTACATTTCAGACTAATATATAAATGTTTAAAAAATATACTGGTAAAATTACCACTAGTCATATTATTATATATTCTAAATATCTCATAAGAACCTTTTTCCGAATTGTTACACTCAGGGCCTATCTAGCTATTTCGTCGCTCCGGGCATAGACAATATTTGCCGCCATTTAAAATGACGCCATAAAAGAAGGTAAATGTATTATTATCTATTGAAAAAAATGTTGTATTTAACCGTCGGATCAGATAAAGCCGCTTTTTTGACAACTTCGAGCGAAGGGAAAACGAAGTGAGCTCGAAAATTTTACCTAAGAATTTTTACAACATTATGAATGTTAAGTTATTTAACGGTGGGTTTACAACAACAACCAATAACATTCGACAGCGAAACAAGCTTGAAAATTTGAGCACCACACCACGAATAAGTTAGGTTTTCTGATGAAATGAAAAGTGCTGTTAGTGCAGTTTGGCCGCTCCTCATTTATGCCGCTCTGAGCAATTGCCCGGCTCGCCATCCCCCTGTCCTAGATCAGGCCCTGGTTACACTTTGGAACTGACTATCGAGTTGATTTCTTGATAAAAGTTTTTAATAATCACCCCTTTGGTTTTGTTTTCAAATTTTGTTGTCTGTATTATAAGTTCTGTAAATAAGTAATGCTATTTGAATACATTACCAAGTTGTTATGTAACAGTACGCCCCAATCTTCTTGGCCGCTCTGAAGTTGGCTTTCCCATGCGCATGGCGCGCTGCTGTTTTCGTATGATAATCTCACACTACTGCGCACCATTGTAGCCAACTTCAGAGCGGCCAAAAAGATTGGGGAGTATTGTACCTAATTTTAAGTGTTGTAGACCCAGTGCAAGACTTAATATTATTATACTTACCCGAATTTGGTTTTAAACAGTACATAAAAAAAGTTAAATCAATGTGGTTGTCATTTTGGGACTTATTAATAAAAACTATTTTTAACCAGTTGGTTAGTTTAAGCATTGATTAGCAGATTATTACCCGTTTGAATGCCGTTATTAGTGAAACGATTGAAAAGCCATTGTGTTTCGCGTGGATCCACGTTTCGGGCATTCAGGGGTTTGAATTTGAGTTTAGATTTTGTTTTTAAACTAATCATAAGGTTCGATTTTTTGTAAAAATTAGGCTGTATGTGAATTGTAGTTAAGTAATGTTATTTATAAAAACGATTATAATTGACTATAGTAAGCTTGTGGATTCACTTTCCTCCTAATGGAGTATGCTTTTGTAGGCACTTTGTATCAATACCATTCGCAACGGCGCTCATTCAGTTTTAAAACAAACTGATGTGTTCGTTGACACGATCGACCACGAGTAAAAACTCGCTCTGAACCCACTGAGGCCCTAGTGCAAGTTTGTAACGCACTCGATCGCGTTAACGTAACAGTTCTCTTATGTTATGTATAACAGAACGGTTACATTTACAGGTGACGGTGACGGTTACGTCACCAGACGGCTCTTATTCAGTTTTTAGCACAATCTGAAGTTTATATTAACGCGATCGAGTTCGTTTAAAAACTCGCTCTAATCCCTCTGGTGTTGTATTATGATGTGTTACTGACAAAATGATTCCAGTGCCAGAAAGAGACGGCTTTATACATAACTGATAGCACCGTCACTTTGCCGCAACGGAATCATGGTGGCTTTAATACTTGTGTATGTAGTATTAGCGATCTCCCTGATGGCTCGACGCATGTCTATTAGATTTTTTACTAAGCGAAATAGCAAGGGCGTTCACATTTTTTTTATTTTTTTTTTATTATGGACGGTGCGATTAACACTTGAAAGGAGATTTCCTATTTTGTAAGGGAACTTGGTCTTTTGAAAACATTTTTGGGCTCAATTTTTGTTGCGTTTTGTAGAAAATCACGTTGTATTCATAATGTGCAAAAAATTTTAATGTATTCACCCATGTTCACGAGACACATTGTTTTTAAGGGTTAACCCTTATTACAATGCAATAAGGTGCATACAAATTTCTAACTGAATTGACCTGATGTGCTGTTGTCCGTACATAAAATGTAAACGACACGGATGGATAGAACATAAAAAATAAAGCCAATTTTTAGGATAATACTTAAATTAGGCACGTGATTCCATTCACACGGGACCAATGTTTGGGCGCCTTCTCCTTTACAAAAATACCGCCTATCGAAACTATTCAGATTGCGTCGCGCCATCAATAAAGTCCCTTAAACTACATGGTATATGACCCCTGTTCTTATTATTTTTAAACTTCTTGTAATTGCATACACAAAATTGATTTTTTATATAACAGTAAGAAAATTCACTATTTAGCAGTTAATGGATCCTGGATGAAGTCTCTGATTTGAGCTGTTATTTTATTGTAAGGTTTTCAAACTTTTTTTGTATGACTCTGTATGTAAACCATATAAAAGGGAGTATGTATGTTTCTTTGTGAAACAAAAGACGAAATGATATCTAGTGAAGTTTGAATTTTTATTGTAAAATATGAATTACCTATGTTGAAGTTTTGTGGCAACGAGCGTAGCCAGGATGTCAAGGGATGTATTGTAATAATAAGTACCAGTCATTTAATGCCCTACTGCAGGAGGACAAAAACCTCTTCTCATTCAGAGAAGGCACGAGAATTACTCATCACGCTTGCTCAAGGAGGTATGGCAAATTCAAACTTATATTAACTGTATGTCCAAGTTCCCTCACGGTGTTTTCCTTCAACGTTGTCAGCGATGTCCAAGATATGTCGTATACGCCTGCTCAAAGATAGATACACTGTGAGAAGAGAGAGGTGTATGAAGAGGGTACCTATAATGCAACAAGTAATATTTAAAAATTTAAAAAACGCTCATCACATTTTTACCTCGTGCTATATAATGTATCTAGTAGGTAGTAGACACGCTTCGAGCGACATTCTATAGATCACATAATTATGACACGATATCTTGCGAAAACACTCTGATTCAAACAGTAAAACGCCCATAACTGTAGAAATGCTGAACCGATTTTCATCAAACATAGCTAAGAACACTCTCGATAAAGTCATTTTCCAAACAAAAACAAACGAAATCAAAATCGGTTCATCCGTTTAGGAGCTATGATGCCACATACAGATACACAAATACAGCAAAGTAATTTCTTTTCATTCTTCTAACTGGGTTAAGAAACGTCGTTCTTCGTATAATCCTTCTCCAAGCCTTAACATTCGTAACACAGATGCAATGCACCGAGAAGGTGTGATGCCCTTATTGCTACGGGAATAAGGCTCAAAATCACACGTTCGTCGTCGCAGATATGGAGCCCGCTGCACCCTGGCTACCTTTAAAAGAGTGTCTGATATGAATGTTTGTAAATAGTTCGCTAGTCTGTTATTTAGTGTAGGATTTTGTAAAATAAAATGAAAATTGCACTATTGAAGCTTTTATGAAAAATTGTAATTTTACTCCTTTTTTGAGCAGCTGATTAATTCTTGTTATAATTTCTTTTTTTTTGTAGTTGTCTATGACTGCCATAAAGAAAGCTGTTCATTTCCAAGGACAGAAGTAGTCCTTAACATATGATCACATTTTTTCGTTATAGGTACTCTGTATTCACACAAACCGCATATTTTTTTATAAATTTAATTGTTGTGAACTCTTACATTTTTGTCCCTATACCCAGAGGTTAGCGTGAAGACAAGTCTATCAAAAGTATTGTTTATTCTGTGATATTCAGTTTTGTTTGCTTGAAATTGACATTATTTGGAATTCGTTTTGTTTAGATAGTTTATTTGGTTTCTAATAAACAATCAGTCATAAGAATGTTGTTGTTTTATTCACGTAGATAATATAATCTATACTAATATTATAAAGCTGAAGAGTTTGTTTGTTTGAAGGCGATAATCTCAGGAAATACTGGTAGGAATTGAAAAAATATTTTTGTGTTGGATAGTCCATTTATCGAGGAAGGTTATAGGCTATATAAAATCACGCTACGACCAATAGTAGCGGAGCATAAATGAAAAATGTTGCAAAAACGGGCAAAATCATTCCTTTTTGAGAGCTTCCGTTGAGTGCGCTGCGTAAAAGTTACACAACATTCATGTATGTAGGGTAGGTAGGGTAGATGGGTAGGTAGGTAGCCAGTTGACGGGAGCGAAGCCGCGTGGGACAGCCAGTTATACAATATAGCCTTTATTCAGGATCTTACATAACATTGTTTTACAACTAAACAATAACTTATTTATTTGCCATTACATGCGTTTACATACGCTTTAATTATAGGCATGCAGGATGTTCACTTCAGTTGTAGCCAGTAGGCATGTTTTCTCTAGCGAGGCGTAAAATTATTAATTTTACAAAATTTTATAATACCTATTGGTACATAAATTATTTTCCAACACAGTCTTCTTTTAGCTTAACTATTTTTATTCCACCATTTAAAATATATATATATATTCCTTATAAAATAATAGGTTTTATAAAGGCCCTAAAAAATAGGCGTTTGTTTCAGTGATGACCTTTTCATTAGAGCCAAATCTTCTTCCACCCAACCATTTCGTCAGGTTTGGAAACAGGAAATAGTCACAGAGGGCCTGGTGAACATGCTGCATGAGGTACCAGTTCGTAGCCTAATTTATGGATGTTTGCATTGGTGACTACACACGTATACCCGTACGTAGTCTTGATGGAGCAGCATTTGTCTTCACCAAATGCGGTCGTTTTTGCTTCAGATCAATATCGAATCTGTCCAAAAGCTCTGAATAATATTCGCTGGTAATTGTTTTAGCCTTTTAGAGGTAGTCGATATAAATCACACCTCGTGCATCTCAGAAAACTGTGGTCATGTCCTTATTGGCCGATAGACACAATTTTGCCTACTTTGGTGCACGTTCACTCGTAGAAACTCACTGTCTTGATTGTTCCTTGGTCTCTTGGATCCAGGTTTTGTCCACGGTTACGAAACAGCGCAAAAACTCGTTCAAATTACGGCTAAACATTCCCAAATATCTACTCCTTCTAAGTTGTCTCACGGTTACGCTTATGGTCGATTGTGAGCAGTCGCAGCACCCATTTTGCGGTTAGCTTTTTAATGTCCAAATATTCACGCAAAATGTGATGTAACCGCTCAGTTGCAATGCCTGTAGCCTCAGCCATCTCAAGCACTTTCACTCTCCTATAGTACAATATCATTCCATGGATTTTATCGACGATTTCTGGCGTGAACGGAACTAAGTAAACCACCTCTTAACCAGTGAAATTGATGGTGCAAAGTCCCCGTAATGTTTATCAAGCATTTCCTTGGTTTCGATGATGGTTTTTTATGTTTTATGGCGAGATCATAGAGCCACGATCAACGTCTTTCTCTATCCTTAAAAGGAATAAACTGGAACTAGAGAATATGTGGTTCCAACAGGATAGCGCAACGGCGCTCACTGCACGATCTAAAACCGAAATTCTGAAGACTGCATTACCCAGACTTGCACTGGACGGTAAGATCACCTGATTTAACTGTTCCAGGCTTCTTTCTGTGGGTTCTTTCAGGAGTCTATGTCAACAAGCCTCAGATTCTTTTATCTTTATATAGATATACTAGCTGACCCCCGGGGCTTCGCTCCCATCAATTGGCTACTTACCTACCTACACTACCTACCCTACCCTACCTACCCTACCTACCCTACCCTACCTACCCTACCCTACCTACCCTACCCTACCTACCCTACCCTACCTACCCTACCCTACCTACCCTACCCTACCTACCCTACCCTACCTACCCTACCCTACCTACCCTACCCTACCTACCCTACCCTACCTACCCTACCCTACCTACCCTACCCTACCTACCCTACCCTACCTACCCTACCCTACCTACCCTACCCTACCTATCCTACCCTAACTACCCTACCCTACCTACCCTACCCTACCTACCCTACCCTACCTACCCTACCCTACCTACCCTACCCTACCTACCCTACCCTACCTACCCTACCCTACCTACCCTACCCTACATACCCTACCCTACCTACCCTACCCTACCTACCCTACCCTACCTACCCTACCCCCCCTCCCCCTCCCCCCCTCCCCCTCTCCCCCGCCTTCACCCCCTCCGAACTTCGGTGTGTAATCCCCCCCCAACCCCTCTCAAATTACCTCACCCCCCTTGGGTAATCTCGGTCTAGGATAGAGGCAGACCACCCGAGCTTGGGTCCATTGTGACCGGCTTGAGGAGCCCTATCTTTTGGCCCCAGTAGATACCCACTCCAAACCACTCCAACCCACCCTCCCCTTCCCTCCTCCCCGACCTTCACCCCCTCTAAACTTTGACTTTTACCCTTCCCCCCAACCCCTCTTAAGTTACCTCCCCCCCTCGGGCTATCTCTGCCAAAGATAGAGGTAGACCACCCGAGTTTGAGTCCATTGTGACCGGCTTGAGGAGCCCTATCTTTTGGTCCCAACAGAAGCCCTCTCCCAACCCTTATATTACTACCTTACCCCCCTCGTCTTGTCTCGGCTCAGTTCAGAGGTACACCACCCGAGCTGGGACTCATCGTAACCGGCTTGAGGAGCCCTACCGATTGGCCCCGGTAGAAACCCTATCCACGAAGCCAGCTCAGCCAGGACCACAAAAAGCAGTATCTTTGCAAGCAACCCCAGTTCCTGAGAACCTACAGACCTTAAAATTGTAATAGGATAAGGACATATAGCAGCATTATTGTGCTGCTATACTTAGGCTAAGATAAGATAAGCTTTTTATTGCTTATTTATTTGTGAAAAATTTAATTGTGGACATATAGTAGTACTTTTGTGCTACTATATTTTAAAGTAATTTAGACTAGGATTTTAACTTGGGACATTCTCGCAAGAGAATATATTTATTTTATTTTGACATCTGAGACACAAAAGGGGTACCCTTTACAGTACCCCCTTTTTACATTGACACAAAAAAGGGATATATTTACAATATCCCCTTTTTACTTTTACATAAATAGGGGTGCTCTTTACAACACCCCTACTTGACACGATACTAATCCCAACCACACTCACTTATCAAAAATGACCGGAATGCCTGGTTTACGCACGCCTGTCCAGCACTCGGCGGCAAGCAAACCCCCGACTAAAAGCCCCCAGAGGGCACCTGAGGAGGCAGGGCCTTCGACGCAGAGCGTCAGGAGGAGCGTGGGTGAGTGGGAGGCTGGTAAAACCGTCACAAAGAGGACTCCCCCTAAAAAGCTGGACCGACCATCACCAGTGACACCTATATCCTTTGAGATCGGGAGCCCGCCTACCCAAAGGAGTAAAGTCGCCGAGGCTAGGATAGCCTCAAACAAGATCAAGGCCCTAATGACAACCTCCAAAACAACAAGAAACGACATTAGGGCGGAGGTCAAGACGCAGGCAGACCGGCTCTACCAGCTGGTAAAAGAGCTCGAACAGGGAAGAGCCCCCCCAACCGCAAAGACCATGGCATCGATCGGGTTCCAAGTCCAGGAGGAGCCAAGGGTTGAGCTAGCCCTCCCCCCGTGCTCAGAGGCTATCAGTGAGGTCGAGACAAACTCCCTCAAGCGAGCTCTAGAAGAGCATAGCCGAAACTTGGCCGAGAACAGCCTAAAAATGGATAGGCTGAAAGAGGCGCTAAAAGCTAGCCGAGACCAGATGGTCTCTTATGCTAGTGTGGCAGCAAGTCGGCCATCCAATCAGGTTCCGAAACAAACTACACTACATTCCATAGTAGTGTCGGCCAGGGATGAGAAGGAAACGGGGGAGCAAGTCCTGGACCGACTTAGGAAGGTCGTAAATGCCAAGGAAGGGGGTATAGCGGTAGAGAAAGTGAGGAAAGCGAAAGATAGGAGAATAATTGTGGGCTGTAGTACAGAAGAGGATAGGGAAAAATTGAAGGAAAAGATTAGGAGCGCGCCCGAGCTGGAAGCCCAGAATATTAAAAACAAAAACTCACAGGTTGTGTTGCGCGGCGTAATGCAGTACTACACAAATGAGGAAGTACTCAAGGCACTCAAAAACCAAAACGCCGCCATCTTTCGAGATCTCAAAGATGAGCAGGCGAAAATGGAAATAATTTACAGAAAGCGAGCCAGGAACCCGCACATGTGTCACGTAGTGATGAGGGTTGCCACAGAGGTTTGGCGGCGCATGCTCGATGTTGGGTCGGTGCACGTGGATTTTCAGCGGGTGACGGTCGAGGACCAATCCCCGCTGGTCCAGTGCTCGCTATGCCTCGGGTATGGGCATAGCCGACGCCTTTGCACAGAAACTGTGTCAAAGTGCAGCCACTGTGGCGGTCCCCACATGAGGACGGAGTGCGCGGACTGGGCCGCTGGCCTACCTCCAAAGTGCTGCAATTGCGCGCGTGCGAAGACTGACAGCACAGACCATCATGCTTTCAGCTCGGAGTGCGTAGTTAGGAAAAGATGAGATGCAATAGCCCGATCTGTTATAGCGTATTGCTAAGGGCAACACGGAGACTCCTGCCCAACAAAACGCAAGACCATACCGTGTGGCCCAAGCAAACCTACAACGTAAGGACCTGGCAACGACCGAACTCTTTTTAGAGGCCAGTAAAAGGAAGATCGCATGGGCGCTTATCCAGGAGCCGTATGTGGGAGGGGCGCGAGGTATGAAAAACTACCGAGGTTCGCGAATCTACCAGTGCGAGGTTGGTGGAAGTGGGAGGGTGAAGGCGGCAATTGCCGTCTTTGACAATGACCTGGATGTCATTCCCTACCCGAAACTCACCACAAACAACATTGTTGTGGTGGGGATCCGGACCAAAGCCTGGGAGATCGCAGTAGTTTCTTACTACTTCGAGCCAGACCAACCCATAGGGCCATACCTGGACCAGTTGACCCGGATCAAATCGGAAGTGGCCACCGGTAGATTGCTTATAGGCGGCGACGCGAACGCTAAGAGTCCTTGGTGGGGCAGCATCATCGAAGACTCCAAGGGCGAGGAAATGTCCGGAACCCTGGAGGACTTAGAGCTTCAGGTGCTGAACACTGGTGACGCTCCCACATTTGACACTGTCAGAGGTGGTCGAGTGTATAAAAGCCACTTGGATGTCACGGCATGCTCGCTTGACCTTTTTGACCTGGTGGACGGCTGGCGGGTCGACACAGGAGCAACATCCTCGGACCATAACACTATATTCTTTAACGTCAATGTTAAAAGGGAAAAAGGGATGAATATAGTTAGAACAACAAGAAAATTTAATACAAGAAAAGCGGACTGGGAAGCATTTAGAGTAAAATTGGGAGAAATTAAAATTGAAAGTAACGTAAATTTGAATAGCATACAAGAAATAAATAGTAAACAAGACTTAGAAGAAATAGTAGTAAAATACAGTAAAATCATAGAACAAGCATGCGAACATGCCGTTCCTAAAACAAATAGAAAAAGTAAAATTAATTGTCCGTGGTGGTCCGAGGAGCTCACTGTGAAGAAGAAGGAGTTTACAAGACTGAAGAACCGAATCCGCAATGCCGCGCCGGTCCGGCGAGCGATGGTCGTAGACGAGTACCTGAAGGCAAAAGAAGAATACGAGATGCTAGCGAAGAGCACCCGAGTCGCCAGTTGGAAGGAGTTCTGCCGGAAACAGGATCGGGAGGGGGTCTGGGAGGGGATTTGCAGGGTGATTAAAAGGACCGCTAGAAGGCAGGAGGAACTGACCCTATGCAGCGATGGTGTATTCCTCAACCCAAGTGAATCGGCCGCCCTACTTGCAGATACGTTCTACCCCGAAGACAGAGTAGACCAGGACAACGCTGACCACAGGCGAATTAGAGAAGCAGCCAGTCGAGTAAATGAGTGGGTTCATGATGAATATCATGATCCACCATTTACCTCGCTGGAGCTGAAGACCGCCGTGGCAGGTTTCAATCCCAAAAAGGCACCAGGGGGGGATGGACTGACGTCTGACATCTGCAGTCGAGCGATCCACCAGGACCTGGATGCGTTCCTTGCCCTCTACAATAAGTGCCTTGAATTGGCACACTTCCCGAACATCTGGAAGGAGGCCACAGTCGTGGTCCTCAGAAAGCTGGGCAAGGACGATTACCTAAACCCCAAGGCATACAGACCAATAGGTCTACTGCCGGTTCTGGGGAAGGTCCTGGAGAGGATGGTAGTAGCGCGTATAAAATGGCAGCTTGTACCGCGGTTTAGTACTCGCCAGTTTGGCTTTATGCCCCAGAAAAGCACTGAGGACGCCCTCTATACGCTAATGGAGCACGTACAGGACAAGTTGAGGCTGAAGAAGCTAATTGTCCTGGTGTCGCTGGATATAGAGGGGGCCTTTGATAGTGTTTGGTGGCCAGCCATCAAGGTCAGACTGGCTGAGGAAAAGTGCCCGGTGAATATAAGAAGGCTGCTAGACAGCTACCTCGACAGTAGGAAAGTCAAGGTTCGTTACGCTGGGGAGGAATGCACGCGAGTGACTAGCAAGGGCTGTGTTCAAGGGTCAATAGGTGGTCCCATCCTGTGGAATCTCATTCTAGACCCACTATTGCAGGAATTGGAGCAGCGCGGTATCTTCGGGCAGGCGTTCGCCGATGATATCGTCTTGGTTTTGGATGGGGACTCAGCGACCGAAGTTTCTACATCTGCCAATGCAGCCCTCGCCCGTGTTCAGAGTTGGGGCGTCAGAAACAAGCTGAGGTTCGCACCGCACAAAACCTGTGCGATGGTCGTAACCAACAAGCGCAAGTATGATACCCCAAGGCTGAGCATGGCCGGGGTCGACATTGGTATGGTTGGGAAGATGAAGTTGTTGGGTCTAACCATAGACGAGAAGCTCACCTTCAACGAGCACACCGCGAACGTCTGCAGGAGGGCAGCTAACATTTATAAGCAGCTGTCCCGCGCCGCTAAAGTGAGTTGGGGATTGGACGCACAGATCATACACACAATCTACACTGCTATGATTGAGCCCATAATAACGTACGCAGCCGCAGCCTGGGCTCCCGCTACAAAGAAGCTGGGAATACGGAAGAAGCTAGACTCGGTCCAACGAGGATTCGTCCAGAAGATCTGTAAATCTTACCGTACCGTCTCCCTGAACTCGGCACTGGTACTGTCCGGAATACTACCTCTAGATCTGCGCATACAGGAGGCAGCCGCCCTGTATGAAGCGAGAAGAGGGTCATCCCGGTTTGTGCCAGGAGATAGGGAGATCGAAGGTGCGGTAAGGTTTGCAGAAGCTCCTCATCCAGCTACACAAATGCCCTTGGAGTTCATGTGCCAGACCAACAGTTGCTAGACAGCAACAATGTGCAGGCGGTGCGAATCTTCACCGACGGCAGCAAGATTGAGGGGAAGGTCGGAGCCGCATTATCTATTTGGGATAGTGAAGGCGAAGTCCGGAACCTCAAACTTAGCTTAGCCGCGTACTGCACAGTCTACCAGGCGGAACTCCTGGCCATCTGCAAAGCGACGGACATGATCCTCACGCGGCAAGAGACGAGCTATGGTTTGTACAGTGACTCAATGTCAGCATTGCAGACGCTTGCAAGCCCTGGCTCTCTCCATCCCCTGGCAGTTCGCGCGCGCGCCAATTTGGCTCAAGCCCTGGGCCAGAGCAAAGCTGTGTCTTTGTTCTGGATCAAGGCCCACGCGGGCCTGCCGGGGAATGAGCGAGCGGACGAGTTGGCAAAGAAGGCAGCGTTGTCGTTACGGAGGAAGCCGGACTACGACCGATGTCCGGTGTCATTTATCAAGCGACAGATCCGTTTGGAATCGCTTGATGAATGGAACCGAAGATATGTGTCGGGCGAGACAGCCTCTGTGACGAAAATGTTTCTTCCGGATGCCATAGCGGCTTACCGTATTATAAAACAGGTGCGGCCCACAGGCGTTCTCACGCAGGTTTTGACGGGGCACGGCGGGTTCTCTGAATACTTGAATCGCTTCAAGTGTAAGGAGAGCCCATCGTGCGTCTGCGATCCAGGCGTGGCAGAGACTGTCCAGCACATACTTGCAGATTGCCCGTTATTTATCAGGGAACGCTACCAACTCGAATGTGAGCTGGACAGGAGACTGACGAAGGAGAGCCTGCATGGGCTCATGAGTAAGCAACACAGGGAAAAGTTCCTGTTGTACTGTGTTAATGTGGCTTCCACCGTCATTGCACGAAACCGAAGTTGAAGCGGCACTATGCTTCACTAGTATTATAAGAATATTTGTAAGAAGCATAGAATACCACGCACAAAACTGCAGTGACGAACGGTGCACTGGGGTAGTACCTAGCAACAACAGATTGTCTGTATGATGAAAAGCACTGTTGTGCTTCTCATCCCTAGGTGTAAGGCATTATTTATATTGTGATTTTTTCCTGTGATAAACAGAAATTCTGTACCTTATCTGTGATCTGCAGCACCTTTTGCATATTTTACTGTGCTGTGATTAACAGCGTTTATGTTTTTGAAATCTTGTATACTTAGCACTTTTTGTCTTTTGACCTCACTAAATAAATAAAGTTGCCTTTTATGTATTTAAACAAAGTGGGATTCCCACCCACTGTATACAAGATGAAGTATGCAAGAAGAACCATGGTATGAAGAATGAAAGTACGAGAAGCATGAAAGAGGAATGGAATGAAAGAATTTGCACAGATTAGGCGCTAACGTTGTTAGCGGGATTAGTATTAATAAAAAAAAAAAAAAAAAAAAAAATACCTACCCTACCCTACCTACCCTACCCTACCTACCCTACCCTACCTACCCTACCCTACCTACCCTACCCTACCTACCCTACCCTACCTACCCTACCCTACCTACCCTACCCTACCTACCCTACCCTACCTACCCTACCCTACCTACCCTACCCTACCTACCCTACCCTACCTACCCTACCCTACCTACCCTACCCTACCCTACCTACCCTACCCTACCTACCCTACCCTACCTACCCTACCCTACCTACCCTACCCTACCTACCCTACCCTACCTACCCTACCCTACCTACCCTACCCTACCTACCCAACCCTAGGGGTATGAAAAATAGATAGTAGCCGATTCTCAGACCTACTGAATATGCATATAAAATTTGGTAAAAATCAGTAAATCCGTTTCGGAGGAGTACGGTAACTAACATTGTGACACGAGAATTTTATATATAAGATAATTGCCTCAGTATATAGATATATATAGATTGAAATAATATTTAAATCTTAATATTAATAATGTCATGTAATTGAAAATTTATGTAAGAATTTCATTAAATTGGAATTTGATTTTGCATGCCGTTACAACGGTAAGACATGTAACACTATGCAATGTTATGAAATTAACACCTCTGTAAACACCATGTTTCTAGCAAATAAATATTCTATTCTATTCTTGAAGCCCTCAAAGATAATAATTGCCGGGAGTTCTGGCACGAGTGATGGAAAATGCCATAAATCGGGCCCGAATGTTTATCAATTCTGGCGGCGGCCACTTAGCCGTATCATTTTTTCGACTAAGAAAAAAAATTAAGACACCAAATAAACATTATCCAACAGGAGAACCAAAGTTTTATTTCATGAAAAAAAATACAGCCAAAGAACAAGTTGATAACTTTTGCGCCATCCTGTATTAATTTTCTATCGTGTCAAAATGTCATAGAAAATCAAGATTAGGTACTAAAATAAAATAATGTCAAAGACAGATATATAATGACAAAAAGACACATATAATGTAAAGTACCTACCTTATCTACTAATACGATAACTTAATTGACATCGATGTTTTGCGTTTCCGCAAAGGCCTCCGCTAAAACTTGCCACATTCGCCTGTCATGGGTCAAGCTCCCCCACGTTACAGCATAAGCGCCAAAGAATACAACAAACTTTATTTTGAGAAAATAGGAAAATGGCGCAAAATTGTTACACAGAGACTCCTCTCTCCACTCACGGTTGCCGGAGTGTTTGAGCGATCTTTGGCTGCGTTGCGTATCTCGGGTTTGATGCCAAACATTAAATATTAAATGAATATTATTTATTTCTCTATAAAATTGTACAATTTGAACAATTTATTTAATTTTTTAAGCTATTAAGAATATGCACAAGAATGAAAGATGAGCAACTGCGCATTAGATAGGCCGAGCATGTATTTCAGGAAGCAGTTCACTTTACACAAATTTACTTTTTATTATTATTACTTATTATATAATTTTAAAGCAAAATAAGGTTTTACAACAAACAATGGGGGTGTTGAGCGAGTGTTGTATGTTTTATGCTTGTGTTGAGTGTGTTTGAGTGAGTGTGGTGTGCTGGTCTTAGGTGTGTTTATCTTTATCTTAAGAAGATTTTCTGTAGTTTCGTAATCACACTTAATTAGGAAGTTCAATAGTTTGAATTTGCATTCTCGTTTACTTAATGTATAGATGTTAAGAATAATATTTAATTTATTGTATAGAAAATGACCGGTGAAGCAGAAAACCTAATTCTAAATGAGTGTTTAAATTGAAGGGACTGAGGAACTACTGCAAGATATACAGAAATTGAAAACAAACTCAACCAATAGGGGATTGATATCTGAGCGAAGAGAAGTATCTGATTTCAACTTCAAATATGGAACAAGCTGTTCCAAAGGTATTGAGGGATTGGCAGGCCAAGCTAATTATGGTACATGAACATTTGCAATGGAAATGTTCCTGATCGACCTCGATCTGTGGGAGTGTGTGAGCGAGAAGTTCGTAGCGGACTCTGCGGAGGCTAAAAGGAAGGATGCCAAAGCTCGCAGTAAGATCTGCCTTATGTGCATGGAAAATATTTATCCCATGATCACGAATCTCAAGACAGCGAGAGATACTTGGCAAGCGTTGCAAAAATCATATGCTGATTACTGCGACGGCCATATTTGTTGCGAAAAATTCAACAAATTAACAATGTTTTCATCAATGGAGGAATTTCTCAATGACATCCAGTCAACCAGCCAGTCATTACTTAGTATACAGGCAGGTCTAGATGGTGAATTTGTCTATGTTAATGGCCCAATGTTAATGGTCAAGGATAAAGTTCCACAGAAGGTTTTTACAGGTAAGAGAGTCGATCAATCGAATCTGAAAATATTCGGATGTAGAGCTCAGGTTCTGGTAAAGGATCATAGTCGCAAGAAGTTTGATCCGAAGACGGTTCAAATGATAATGACTGGGTATTCGACTAATTCGAAGGCGTACCGATTTATCAATTTGGAGGATGATCCAACGAGGATTATCATCACTCGAGATGTACATTTATGGAAAATGTTTCCGTCGCTAATAAAGAGAAACAAAACGCCGCTGTTCCTGTTTCAAAGAAGGTTGCTGTGGTCATAGATTTACAGTATGACATACCTGGAGTTAGTCGTTCCACTACTCAACCAGATGTTCCAAGAATTGCTGGTCCTGTTGCAGTGGGGGTGCCGGTGGCTAGTTCAAATATGAATGAAGAAGAATCTGGAAGTGTATCTTGTACACCGAGGGCTAGTTCACTGACGAGATCAGATTCTGGAGAGAATTTTTACGACTCTGTCGATGTAGAGAATCCTACGACAGAAGGTTTGCAAAGACTGTCTTAGGATTACTTCGAGACCGAAAACGTATTGCCATCAAATTAACATGAACTCAAAACTTCTGGTATTCCCCACACACAAACACATACCAGAACTTATATTTAATTGTTATTTAATAATAATTTAATTGGGATTTTTTTCTGATTTAATTTTTTAATTTTACTTAATATAATTTTATGTTTGATTTTGTATTTAATGTAAATTTTAACTTTGATTATGATTGTAATTTAGATTGTGATTTTAATTCTGATTGCAATTTTATACTTAATCTATTCTTGAATTCGATTTTAATTTTCATTGTTGTTTTCGTCTATGATTTTCATTGAATAATTATTTGTATTGTAATTCTAATAATAATTGATTGTATTTGGCTGTTTTTTTTTAATTGATTGCATTGGTGTCTTATTCATTATTATATTGTAACGTAACGAAATAGGTCACTGCCTCCTGAAATACAGCCTAGCTCAGTGGTCTGGGTTTCACTTCTTTGCAAATGATTAATGCTAATAAACAATATATTTACTTATATTTATTTATTACTTCTTAAAACTTTTACTATTAAACATGTTCGCTCACAATGCTCCTGATTAGAAAGCATTTAATGAAGAAGATTATGCTTAGAATTTATTCAAATATAGATATTAAAAGACAATTGACTTATAGGCAACTTATAAGATTATTCCTATAAAAAAATCCATTTCAACTTTTTTATACATTTATATTCCATAGATTTGGCAAGTGCAGCGACCACACGTGTCATGTGGTCGATGGACTTAGTAATACTGAATTTCTAATTATTATTACTCACTCATATCGGGTCTACTTTTAGATTGATCGACAAACAATTATTTTATGGAAATAACTAAAGAGATATCGTCGTTTTAATGACTCGTGCCCATATCGCAATAGACCACCCGAAAGTAGTCTGACAGTTGCGATTTACGCGCCAAAATGGCCGCGTCAGTTGGGCGGATATGTCGGATGTGCACAATTTATTACGATATGAAAATTGAGATCTAATATTGGAAATCAATATCGGAATTGTATAAATGGCGATATTACATGCTATACAAATTATTTATATTTTAAAAAGAAAACGTTGCCCCACACTAGGAATTTCTTACACTTACGTGGCGTGTCGTGGCGCCTTCCGGCGCAGTTGATTGGCTACAAAACTCATTGCGTTATGACGTAGCTGGAACAGAGTCTTTGATTGGTGGATCCCGACCCACGCCACGCCATGACACGTAAGTGTGGTTCCGACTTTGCAATTCACTCCGAATCTTCCTTCTCCCTAATTGAGTGTCCGTTTGCAGAGAGTGCCTCCTTTAGCGGTCCCACACAGTCATTTGGAATCAGTGCACCTGCAAAATTACAATAGTGTGTTACACACCGCGAAAATTATTATCTACCAATATGTTGTTATTTCCTTAGACTTTAGATATGTGACTATTAACAAAAGCGTCGCGATAGCATTGTCATTACTTTCCAGAATTAGATTTTTATTACATTTAACATTAAATTATTATCCGTGTCTTTTTCATCAAAACCAAAGAGTTCGATTCCTCTAGCCAGGAATATTGTTTTTTTTTTTTCATCGATATCGGGCTCGAGACTCCTTTCAGTGATTTTCGCTATTCCTCATAGTTTCGGTCTTTCGGATTTGGAAATCCATGCCCTCTGAGTTTGACTGACTTTGTAAATCTCACCCTGTATAATATTTTCAAGTGAAACTAACGTCTTTTAAAAGAAAGTGATTTAGAAAATAGGAAAAAAAAGGATTGCCAGCTCTTAGTTAACCGCAATCTATGGATTGCCAATTTATTTGTTTACACCTGGATACTAGAGTCATCGCAAGAGGGTTGCCATCAGAAACGGAGAGCTAAAATGCTGAAGTGTGTGCCGTGCTTACCTGCGCCTGTATTGCTATTCACAGCCTTGAGCCCAGCGCTGCACCAGCGACGAAAGTAGTAGGAAATTATTAGTTTGCCTGAGCAGCGCTGCGCTCAAGGCTGTTTCCTTAGAGAATAGCGCTACTGCACTCATATCCTTGTTATTGAAATAAAAAAATACAAAAATGTCGTCAGCTGACCAAAGCTTTTATGGGAAATATTTTTTTTTGAGTTTTACCCCGGACTTCCTTGGAGAAACTTGTTCATATATACGAGTATGGCCAGCAGCAGTTTTTAAAATATGATTGCATCTTTCCGATACACCATGTATATCCTGTGTTATACGTACCGATGATCTTATGTCCGTCATCAGTCTTGACGCGCACTACTTTCATTTTGTTACTGTAGTCGAGTTTTTGTAGCACGTTCTCTACGCAGGTCCACACCGCCAGCACCAGCCCCGACAGTACGTAGTGAGTGCGCACACGCATCCCTTCCTGTGGACCAAATTATCCACATTTCAGCCAAAAGATGTCCACTGGTGGACATAAGCCTCCCTCAAGCGTCGCCACACTGATCGGTCTTGCGTGTCTCGCATCCACCCGTAACTCAGTAACACAGTAACTCAACAATATTCATTGCGTGTTTGACGCTGTTGGGTAAACGGATTTTTGAATATATGAAGCAATTAATGCAAGGGAAACTATCCGTACCCTACTCTTCGGACTTACACAATTAAGGTGCTGGTCGTCGCTCCACCTAGAGGGAGGCCTTCCAGGCAGCGTCTTTGGGTTCGCGGTTGCCACTCCAGAACTTTTCGGCCCCAACGACCATCCGTTATGCGAGCTGTGTGCCCTGCCCGCTACCACTTAAGTTTGTCAATTCTTAGGGCTTTGGGGGTCAAAATAATATGTGTCTTTTGACACTATAGGGACGACGACAAAATTGCTGCCTTTACTACTTACTTTTTAAGCGACTTCTCAAAAAGGAGGAGGTTCTATGTTTGACTGTATGTATTTTTTTATGATTTCACCGTCAATTGTAAAATGATTTTAAAAATTCTCTTTGTGTTTGAAAGGGTAATTTAATTTTAAATGGTCCCATATAAATTTGGAGAAGATCTGATGAAGAACTATGGCGATATATAACAGAACAGAACTCTTAAATAAATGACGGCAAATCTCTCGTGATAGCTACAATCGCATATCTGTTTATTGTACATTACTATAGAACTTGCCCACTAGGTACCACAAGTAAAAAGTGATAATATAATGTTTACAAAATAATACAATACAACCGACACAAAATACGTAAGCGGCGGCGCGCCGACCGACTTCCGTCGTACGTAAACACAACAAAGTGAAAAATATCTTCAATTTCTGAAGTCGGTGTTTCTATTTTTGTTTCTTCATTTTATGCGGTTGTATTTTTTGTAAAAAAGTTTTTTTATCTTCTTAATGCAATCTGTCATAGGACATTAGTAAGGATGTTTGTAAATCTTTCACTAAAAACTACTGAATGAATTGAACTAAATTTTGACTAAACTATGCCATAAACGGATTAAAAAATATTATAAAAATAAAGAATAAAACCGGCCAAGTGCGAGTCGGACTCGCGCACAAAGGGTCCCGTACCATTATATTATATTAGCGACAAAAAAATCACGTTTGTTGTATGGGAGCCCCACTTAAATATTTATGTTATTCTGTTTTTAGTATTTGTTGTTATAGCGGCGACAGAAATACATCATCTGTGAAAATTTCAACTGTCTAGCTATTAAGGTTCATGAGATACAGTCTGGTGACAGACGGACAGACAAACAGACAGACGGATCGCGGAGTCTTAGTAGCAGGGTCGCAGGGTGTTTTTTTTTTCCCTTTGGGTACGGAACCCTAAAAATTGTAAAGATAGAGGTTTTCACCCTACATGCAGTCTACAGGACCCTAAAAAGGGAGTGAGCCGGTGGCCTGCTTCTATAAGGCCCACTTGCGCCGAAACTTAACTCAGAGTTAGTTGCTATCACGAGGTTATTAAACAAATATGTCTCACATAATTTGGCAAATTTAGCCATAGCTCGGAGTTAACCCGAGGAAAGCGGGCCTATAATAAAATATCTAGTGTTGGTATAATTTCAGTGTAAGTGTAGGCGCGATGACGCGACGAGGCTCCCGTCAGGTGCCCCTCGTCCCGCGCACGCGCACAACTGTCACCTTACGAGTACGTCACGTGTCCCGTCGCGTCGCCCGCGGAACATGGCAGTGTCACTTACGAATTTGCCAAGCTGTGTTCTTGTTTTTAACACCGACTTCCGAAATTGAAGTTATTTTTCACTTTCTAGTGTTTTTATTTGGAAGTCGCGGTTGTATTTTTTTCGAAAAAAAGGTTTTATTTTTTACTTTTTGTTGTGTACATATCTATAATCCCACAGTATTGCCAGAATATATTACCCGAATAACATGAACCTTGAACACAACCGGTGAAGAGTGAACCAGGGTGAACGTACTGTACACCACCTCTTTACAGCGTACCGGCGTGATGTTATGTTATGAAATGGTGTAAACAATAAACAGACATGCGATTCCAGCAATCCCAAGAGATTCGTCGTCATTTATTGAAGAGGTCTGTTGTATATCTCCGAACTTCTTCTTTAGATCTTGATCAAATTGAAATGGGATCATATGAAAAGCAACAGCTTTCAAATAAAAACAGAATCATCAAAATCGGTTCATCTAGTGAACAGTTCTGAACACTTAACACACTTAACAAATAAAAACACTACAAAGTGAAAAATAACTTCAATTTCGGAAGTCGGTGTTCATGTTTACGTTTCTTCATTTTTTGACACCGACTTCCGAAATTGAAGTTATTTTTCACTTTGTAGTGTTTTTGTTTGGAAGTCGGTTGTAATTTTTGTAAAAAAGTTTTTTATTTTTCACTTTTTAGTTGTGGTACATAATGTACCAGTTCTATAGGCTAGGTACCTACGCGTATAGTGCCCAAAGTGAAGCTAGAATAGATTAACCCAATAACATGAAACTTAAACGAAACCAGTGCAACAACTCTCAGTATACCAGGGTGAACTGTTCACACCTGCGTACCCCTTAAGAACGTACCAGTGTGATGTTATGTTATGAAATGGTGTAAACAATAAACAGACATGCGATTGGATCTATCCAGAGTGATTTGCCGTCATTTATTGAAGAGTTCTGATGTATTTCTCCGAAGTTCTTCATCAGATCTTGATGAAAATTAAATGGGACCACATGACAAGCACCCGCTTTCAAATTAAAAAAGAATCATCAAAATCGGTTCGCCCAATAAAAAGTTCTGAGGTAACAAACATAAAAAAAAAAAAAAATACAGTCGAATTGAAAACCTCCTTCTTTTTGCGAAGTCGGTTAATAAAACAGTCGAATTGAGAACCTCCTCTTTTTTGACGTTAAAATGTATGGCAATGTCTAGCGTTATCGAAATGTTACCATTTTGGCATTTCGACCATCACTATAGCTGATCGAATTGCTCTTTCCCTGAAGCCTCAGGGCAGAGCAAGTTGCAGCATCACTGCACTGCATCCCACTTGGCGTTTTCCAATGTCTCCCAGAGCCTTTACCTGGCAATGGGGCTCGTCCCTGCAGGAGCCGAAGTGGAAAGTGTGGCTGCAGACGCGTAGCGACTCGCTGTACTGCTTCCGCCACAGCGACTCCGCCTCGCTGCTGTCCACCTTCCGATACGTCTCTACCTTCGCCAGAGACATCGGCCGCTGCTGTAGGCCGGTGTGAGGTCTGCCAGATCATAATCAAAACATATTTTATACCATTCCCCCTCTAAAAAGCTTATTTTATTCACTGAAAACAGTGAATAAAAAGCACTTTTAATCACTGTTTTGGTGTTTGAATTTAGAACACACCAATATATATTTGACCTCCATCTCAATGCAATACAACCTACTTGCGCATAAAATACTCGATACAAACTTCTTGTGCAAAGAATATTCGAATTTCAAACTCCTTCGTCGATTTAATTTTGAGTTTGTTTATATTTAGGATTTTGATATTGATTTTATTTTGGTCTAGGATGTTTAGTGAATACTTATTTGGATTGTAATTCTAATATTAATTGCATTGGTGTTTAATTAATTATAATTATGTAACTTAACGGAGGTGGTCACTGGCCCCTGAAACACAGGTGCTGTTTAGGTAACTCAAACTCAAAGGCTCAGCTTCAATTTACAAAAAATGTGAAGCCCTAAGGTTTCTCATTTTCTGTAAATTTTGAAGGTAATAAACCATTTATTTATTTATTATTATTCCTTGTGCTTTTGGCTTAAATCCTTATTTTTCTCGAAGTCATGGTATAAAATATAGTATGCAACTCTTGAATAAAACGGATTTATATCGAGGGCCATGAATCACTCGCGTCGTTCAGGATTCTAACACTTGAATCATCATGAATCACTCCCTACGGTCGTGATTCAGTTGTTAGAATCCTTCACTTGTTCGTGATTCATCTACGGCCCTCGCTTTAAAACCGTCCTTTATTCACTAGTTGCATAATATACTATTTGCAAAACAAATTACTTATAAGAAGTGGCTCTTAGAAGGTCCGTCCGTTGCCAGGCTCCGAGTGAGTAAATGTTAAAAGTCATTTTTTTTATTAGTAGCCCGCTGCTGGATGTTGGTCTCTCACATTGGACGCCATTTAACTATGTTGGTTTTCTGCTCTACATTTGTAATATAAGTTTAGATAAGATTTTGGGCCATTCCCTAAATCTGACGACTTGGAATACATCTTTTGGACAATTTTTAAAAGTCGAGAGATTTAGAGAGAGTCCGCAATTTCTTCGTCAGATTTGCCTATTTATGCCATTTTGCGTCCAACCGCAAACAATCAAATAAAAATGAATGATTTAAGGTGTCCTTTTTTGGAAATCTGAAAGTGGTCCCCTGACTAAAAGGTTCCCATCTGAAACTATTCAGGTACTTATAGTCTCTAGTCTGTTCTCTCCGCAAGCCGCATCTTCTCAGTTATCAACTTTTCGCCCTGAATATGCTTGCTAAAAAATTCTGCCAGGTGCCCCTTTATCATGTAAGTGAACTCCAAATGAGAAATAACTACCTATACCACACTAATATCATAAAGGAGAAAGTTTGTGAGTATGTGTGCGTGTTTGTATGTTTGTTATTACTACTTCACGCTCAAACGGCTGGACGGATCTGGATGAAATTTGGTACCACTATTGGATACTTTTCATCCCGGGAATATGTTACCTTGGGATAATTTTCGACATCCACGCGGGCGAAGCCGCTGGCTCATAAATTAATCAATAAAGATTATTGAAATCCTACAGCGACATTTTATGTGCATTCATTTAGATGTTACCTTGTGTGCTATTGAAAAACAGTGTAAATATTTTATACGTTTTATGATCTGATGAACTGACCTGTATGTTTGGAACATGTTATCGTTCCCGGAGTGTGCGGTGGACACGAACAGCACGGCTATGAGCTTGTCGTTACATTCTCTCTTCACGTAGAAACCTTCCTTCGTCCCGGATAGCTGGGAAAACTTTTCTAAGGCTTCTGACCAGTCCATGCCCCGCTGTACAGTGATTGTTTTATTAGTTTATTTACTCGACATATTTTGTTAAAAAAGGTTAGGTAAGGTAACTTAACATCGGGCAGAGTGGAAAGCTATAATAACTATATATAACACTTGTTGATAAAGAAAACAAACACATAAAAATAGATATAGCGGTCCCAAACACTAATCATATACAAAAAACGATCACAGAAAAAATTAGGTAAGTACACAGAGTTACAAGAAGAAATTACTAGAGTTTGGAAAATGAATAGAGTTACAATAGTCCCAATAGTAATATCAACAACAGGTGTTATTCCGAAACGAATATACAATAGTTTTAATGTTCTCAATCTATCAAAATACACATACCTAACACTACAAAAAGCTGCCATATTAAACACTTGCCGAATAGTAAGAAAATTTTTACAGATAGATTTAGATTACAATTTCACTGCAGTACAAAACAATTTACCAGTTCAAATAGAAAATTAGGATTTCACCTTGGTTCACACGTGAGATCCTATAAAAACACCAGGTTCTTACCTGAGAAACTAAAGTTTAAAAACCATAATAATAATAATATTGGTGTACATTAAAGTTTATCTAGTAAGTATATTATTTTCTATCTGATGAAACCTGCACACTAGTTCTTCATTTCGAGTCAGTGAAAAAGTCTTTAAATATGTTGGGTTCTGGGGCCCAGTAAGCCCATTCATTTGGTCGTTTAGAGTGCAGGTGTAGGTGCACTTAGGACACTCTAGTATGAGTATTATATTCTTTACATGGCCACCGTACTCATCACCTTATTGACATCAGAAGGGTTTATAAAACTCCATGTTATCTACGCTATATATTTGCAGCTTGTGCGTATTTACAGTCTATTGTAGAACACTAACCCAAAGGCGAAGCAACAAGCTTAAAGGCAAATAATTTACTCGTAAGGCAATGGTATTGAACAGACCACTGTGAATTATCAAAAGCCCCAAAGATACCAAGAATGATACGTTTCGAAACCTATATATGCATGTATCAATTACAATTTTTGTGAACGAGAGTGCGGCGTCGAAGTGCGGGGGTGGATTTGCCAATAACGAAACCGAATCGTTTTTGGACCCTAAAGATAGCAATAGTGTTATAAATATCATAACACTATTGCTATCTTGTTGGATTTAGCTTCGTCCGGGTGCTTGTCGCCACTCTTCGGATGGCAAATGTGTATAAAGCCTCGAACGCCGTATAGGTACGAGGCAAAATACCTTCTGCAATGCTTCGATCAGTTAAAATCGCGTCACCATACCGATATCATGTAGGCATACTAAGGGACACTGTTTTTCAATTTTTCCATTTTAGTCGCCAGCGGCATCACACACAGCACTCACCTCGGAGCGCACTTTGTGCAGCACGACGGGCGCGGTGCCGGTGGCGTGCTCTCTCCAGAACTTGGTGCTCCGGACGTGTGACAAGCGCTCTCCGCAACTGCCCAGGTCTCCGATGCCCAGGTCAAAAGTACGCTTGCTTCTCGCTGGAATATTATTTTTATGAAGTTGTATTTTTTAAAGTTTATTTGTCATTACACTCTCGGCTCCATAACGGCGTCAATCACAAAGGTGTTTGAACCATAATTGCGCTATAATATATGACAATATGGTTCAGACACCTTTTTCCACTGGTATCAAAATACAGTGTTTTGAATTTACCACTGTCATCCATGCTTTTTGCGGCTTTTTTAATACGGGAATGGTCACTTAAAAAATCTTACAACAAATACAATCGTCTTCCAAATAAAAACACTACAAAATGAAAAATAATTTCATTTTACGGAAGTCGGTGTTCCTGTTTTCGTTTCTTCGTTTTTTGACATTGACTGCCGAAATTGAAGTTATTTTTCACTTTCTAGGTGCGTAGTACATTAATACCTCAATGCTTTCTAGTGTTTTTATTTGAAAGTCGGTTGTATTTTTTTGGCGACAAACTTGCCAAAACTACGACTGAAACCGAAACTGCATTCGGGAGTGCTCGCGCTGTAATCGATCATGTTCGGCGCGTTAAATTACATCCAAGCGTCCATAGACCAAATAGCCAGTAATGTTTCCGTACTTGATTTGTTATGTAGTACTCATAATTTAGCTCTCTCCGATCACGATACGGGCCAATCGTTAACTTTTTACCTTCAAGAGACGAATAATAAATCAAGTCCTATAAAGTTCTGGGGGGTGACCATAAGCTCTTGGAGTAAGGTTATTTTGAGTGTGTGTAAGGGACAGATTTATATGACTTGTATACATCTGTCACTTACGCGATATCAAAATAACCTTACTCTAAGAGCTTATGGTCACCCCCCTGGTATGATAAGAAGAGGGATTATAATAACGACAGCAAAACAAAATTTGTAAATTGCTTAGCAGCCTTAAGTTTTACTGAAATTTAACAAACAGCAATGAGGCTTTCAATACATTCCACGACCTATTCACGCTCTTCTATAAATTTTGTTTTCCCGAAATCCTCGTTAAAAGGAGCAATAAACCCATAAAAACAAATGGCTTGTTTATTATTTTTATATACTTTATTGTACACCAAGATAAGACAATACAAAAAGACAAACATTAAAATTAAAACAAACATACAACAGGCGGCCTTATCGCGCTCTGCGATCTCTTCCAGGCAACCTTGTATGGATAGAGATAGCCTGGACACGACATGAGGTAGCACTTGGTGCCAATTTCAAAACGTACACGTATTAGGTACTAAGTACAACTAGGTACTAAAAACAAACTACTAAAATAGATACATAAATACATACATACATGTAAATAAACAAACAAGAAACCAATACAGCTTAAACAAGGACAGGATCACAGAGACAGGTAATGTTCCTTTATAAGTTTTTTAAAGACAGGCAACGACAGAGCACGTTTTATAGGGTCAGGCAATGCATTCCACAAACGAGCAGCCTGTGCAGTAAATGATTTATCCAAGAATGTAGTGGAATGCATAGGCATTTTAAGTGGCAAGTTTTCTGATGACCTAAGAGATTTCGTGTGGGAATCGCAGATAAACTGAAAACGGTCCTTGGGGTAAAGAGGGGTGGAAGGAGTAAAGAGCACATTGTACAAAAGAGAAAGAATATGAGCATTCCGGCGAAAGCGAATTGGCAACCACTTGAGCTTTACACGGAATTCGGAAACATGGTCATATTTGCGCAAACCAAATATGAACCTTACACAGCAGTTCAATTCAATTCAATTCAATTTTTTATTCATGAACAATATACATTGTGTTTGAAATCTTAATCTAAATAAATAAATAAAATCACATTAATTAAAATTATAAAACTAACACATTCATAATACAATAATTTTCCTAATACAATTTAAACATTCAATACAGTTAAAAAATTCGATAACATTACAAGCTATTTATAATTATTATTACCCAGTTTCACATCAACCAATATCAAACTTAAAACGTATCATCGTCTATCGAATACAGACATTTGTCCAATAGGAACGCCCTGAGTGTTGAATTAAATGAGCTCTTGTAAATTATGGTTTTAATGTCCAATGGCAACCTGTTAAAGATCCGCACTGCTTGATATTGAGGACCATGTTGAACAATATTAAGCTGGGGTATTATTTTGTTTTTAAAATCTTTCCTGCGCGTACTTTCCCTCAACTGTCTCTCCTCATCCGTTTCGTAGGTATGCAGGAATTTCTTAAAATTAACCATCAGTACCAAAACATAGAGGCTGGGCACAGTAAGAATTTTTAGATTTTTAAAGTGTGGCCGACAACTCTCTACTTGTGATATCCGGACCATGGTTCGTATGGCTCTCTTTTGAGAACCCCCAGAACTGAATACTATATCTCAGCCTTGATTCTATTAGAGCATAATATACCATTTTAAGGTGTTTTATGTCTATTTCATCCCTAAGACTGCGTAAAACATAACACGCTGAGGAAATATACGACTCAATGAATGGTGGCTTGCAATTTCCTTTTCCAATTTAAAAATGTATCAATGTATACCCCTAGAAACTTTACCTCATTAACTATGTCAATTTTAAATTCATTAAGTGCGATCGTCATATTTTCTTTATTACGAGCTGTTGTACTAAATACTATTATTTTGGTTTTATCAGTGTTGATTATGAGCTTGTTACTTTCAAACCAAGAATTAAAAACTTTCAACACCGCATTAACCTTAGCGGAAAGCTCCTGTATGTCGTTGGCTTCAACTATTGCGTTGGTGTCATCTGTAAAAACTGTCAGCTGTGTGTCAGGAAACATTGAATTAATGTAATTAATTAAATCATTCGTAAATAATATAAACAAAATAGGTCCCAAAATCGATCCTTGGGGTACGCCCGCTAATATATCCCGCATAGAAGATTTATTGCAATTGTTACTACTATTTGTTTGCATATTACTAATATCCACATACATTTTTCTGTTTCTTAAATATGATGAGAAAAGTTGTAAAGTTATGCCTCTAACACCATAATGCTCCAATTTTGCAATTAGTAGCAGTGAACAGTTTCGGAGAAACGACGTCTCTCTGTCTCACGCCACGCTGGAGAAGGATTGGTTTCGAGGTCTGATCCTGAAGACGGACTGACATGGTGGCGTTTTTGTACAAACACTTCAACACCTCAATGTAGTCGATCTGGCACCGTTGGAGAGACTGCAGTACAGCCCAAGTCTCGATCGAATCGAAGACTTTCTCGTAGTCCACAAACGCTAAACAGAGAGGCAGGTTATACTCTTCGGTCTTCTGTATAACCTGCCGCAGCGTATGTATGTGGTCTACGGTGCTAAAGCCTTTTCGGAAGCCTCGAGTATGACGGAATCAAACAGCTTCTGAAGGGCGTTAAGGACCGGTTTTCCACGCGCCTTCAGGAGTTCAGCCATGATTCCGTCATCACCCGGCGCCTTGTTGTTTTTAAGCTGTTTCAGAGCCATCCTAATCTCGTACAGGCTGACGTCCGGGATATCTTCGGTATAGTGACGGGTCAATCTAGCTCTTGGGTCGTTTGCTAGACTCGCAACGGGCTTGCTGACTGATGTTTGTTTATTTAGATGTATGTATGTATTTATGTATCTATTTTAGTAGTTTGTTTTTAGTACCTAGTTGTACTTAGTACCTAATACGTGTAAGTTTTGAAATTGGCGAGTCAGAAATCAGAGGAAATCAGAGGGAGGTCTGTAGGGTGCTGCGTAACCTTGACGTGAACAAGGCTAGTGGCCCGGACGGGATCCCGGCAATTGTACTTAAAACTTGTGCGCCTGAATTGTCTCCAATCTTGACACGCCTATATCGCCTTTCGATGGTGACTGGAAAAGTGCCGAAGGCTTGGAAGCAAGCTAACGTTCAGCCCGTGCCCAAGAAGGGTAGTCGAGCTGACCCGGCCAACTACAGACCCATATCAGTAACGTCCATCCTCTGTAAGAGTATGGAACGTGTACTGAATAATAAGCTCCTGGCATACCTAGAAGACAACGACCTTCTTAGTGACCGCCAATACGGCTTCCGCCGAAACCGGTCAACTGGGGATCTTCTAGCGTATGCCATTCACATCTGGAGTGAGGCCATCGAGAACCACGGGGAGGCGCTTGCTGTCTCCCTTGACATATCGAAGGCCTTTGACAGGGTCTGGCACGAGAGCCTTATTGGTAAGCTTCCTTCCTTCGGTCTGCCTAATGGTCTGTGTGACTGGATTACAGACTTCCTGAGGGATCGGTCCATCCGAGTGGTTATCGATGGCTGCTCGTCCGGTCAGTTAGGTATTAACGCCGGAGTCCCTCAGGGGTCAGTGCTCTCGGCAACATTGTTCTTGCTGCACATTAATGATCTGCTAAAACCCGGAACCTTTGGGTATGCAGACGACAGCACTGTTGCTGAGAGATACGTGTCTGGCGCACGGGCTACTGGGCCTCAAGTCCGGTCTCTTCGGGAGGCCATGGTTGAGCGCTTGAACCTGTCTTTGGAGGCAGTCTCCGAATGGGGCAATGCCAATCTAGTCAGTTTCAATGCTGCTAAGACCCAGGCGTGTCTTTTTTCCGCAAAAAAGAGCCAATTCCACCCGGCTCCATCCTTCCGTGGTGTAACCGTGCCGATAACGGACCATCTCGACCTTCTTGGTGTTACGTTGACATCGACCCTCAATTTTGGTCCTTTCATTGAGGCAAAGGCTCAATTAGCTGCAAAAAAGTTAGGGATCCTTGCGAAGGTGAGATGGTACTTCACGCCTGAACAGCTGCTCAACTTGTATAAAGCGCAAGTTCGGTCATGCATGGAGTACTGCTCTCACCTCTGGGACGGATCTGCCAGGTACCAACTTGACGCACTTGAGTCGATTGACAGACGGGCCAGGAAACTTATCGGCAATGATGCGCTGGTCGACTCAAAGCTCCAGAGCCTTGAACACCGACGACGAGTTGCCAGCCTGTCGGTTTTCTATCGGTTACATTTCGGGGAGTGTGCGATGGAACTGCACAATTTGATTCCGCCTAGCCCTTTCCATCATCGGACTACAAGACGTACGGCAATGCGCCATCGTTACATGGTTGATATCCCACCCATACGCACAAAGCGTTTCGAAAATACTTTCATTGTGCGTACAGCTAAGGAGTGGAATTCCCTGCCTGCGTCTTTGTTTCCCGATAGCTACAACCTAGGGGTCTTCAAGTCAAGAGTGAATAGGTTACTTCTAGGCAAGCGTGCTTCACCTTCGACCACATCATCACTTAACATCAGGCGAGATAGTGGTCAAACGCGAGCCTATAACAAATAAAAAAAAAAAAAAAAAAAAAAAAAAAAAAAATTGGCACCAAGTCCAATCTCATGTCCTGTCCAGGCTATCTCTATCCATACAAGGTTGCCTGGAAGAAATGTCATCTGGCGTACCGGCAAGTGGCCGGATGATTGGGCAAAGTCAATCATTCTATCGCTGCACAAGAAGGGTTCCGCGAAAAAATGCGACAACAACAGAACCATAGCCCTTATTTCCCACGCCAGTAAAGTGTTGCTACACATAATAAACAATAGAATCCGTCATTTCTTAGAGTGGCAAATTCCGCAGGAACAGGCTGGCTTCGTCAAAGGCAAAGAGAGTCGCGAACAAATTTTAAACGTTCGCCAAATAATTGGAAAGTCTGACGAATTTTACACCCCTGTCATCCTGTGTTTTATAGACTACAGCAAAGCTTTTGACTGCGTGATTTGGTCGGCATTGTGGAAGATTCTGGAAGAACTCGGTGTACCTTTTCATCTGGTGGCTCTTATTCAATCACTTTACTTGACCAATCAGGGTGTGGTAAAGGTTGACAGATCAATGTCTGGGCCTTTCAGCTTCGGCAAGGGAGTAAGACAGGGTTGCATTCTGTCCCCCATCCTTTTTAACATTTACGGGGAGTATATCATCAGACGAACGTGTGAAGACTGGGACGGTGGGGTCACAATAGGTGGTACCAAGCTAACAAACCTCCGCTACGCAGACGATACTACACTACTAGTTGCAAATGAAACCGATATGGTGAATCTCCTTGAAAGGATGGTGCAGAATGTCCTTCTCTTAATCTAAACCGCCCACCATGCAACATGTCTAATAATATGGGGTGCACAGATACAAAATTTTAATATATTAGTAACATACTATAGAAAAGACAAAAAAAAACAATTTCGTAATTCTTACAAATTATATGCATCCTAGTATGAACTATACATATTCTTGAATTATATTTTACAAACACAAAGTTTAAGTTGCTATAGGAAGAATAGCCAATTTCGTAATAGGTCTTTACTAAAGGTTTAATCCCTACAACCCAATACCGAGATCTCAAGTAAGCGCTCATAGCTTGAGATCCCCCATGCATCGTTTTTTGATGCGCCTCGCTTATGAGAAGCTTCGTGAGGAAGGAATCTTTAGGTATACGTATTGGATGTTTGCGATCATAGCTCAACTGAGATATCTCTAATCTACCTCCCACTCTTACTATTCCCTTTGAGTCTAAAAATAAGTTTAACGATTTATACTTTCTTCCCTTATTATCTAAAGATCCTGTCTTCTTAATTTCTTTTATTTCTTCTTGACTTTTTATAATACAGAGTTCCATCGCCTACTTGAGGTCAGTCGTAGACAACTGTTTATTTCTTTCCTTGTTAGCACAATTGATTCTTAAGCACAAGAACTTCCTACAGTAGGCTACTACCCTGATCATCCTTCAAAGCGATGAAAATCTGTCCCAAAAGGAAATGTCAAGGACACCCGAATGGACTTTCACTTCCTCTAATTTAGTAATCAAGTGTTTAGGTTTTTTATATTCTATCACTAATTGCCTTAAGAACTCGGGTCCATTGAACCATATCGCAGTATTGCCGAGTTTCCCTGGTGCCACGCCGCGAGATGCACAATTCGCTGGATTTTGTTTGGATGGAACGTATGACCAATATTGTGTATCTAATGTGTTTAAGATTTCTGCAACGCGATTAGCCACAAACGTTTTCCAACGGCTTGGATGACTACCAAGCCATGCGAGAACGACTTCGGAATCCGTCCAAGCGTGCACATCTGATACATTTACTTCCAGAGTTTTAGCCACGTCCACCATCAACCTAGCTAATAGGACGGCTCCACATAGTTCTAACCTAGGTATTGACATCTGTTTGATGGGAAACACCTTTGTTTTCGAGGTAACTAACGCAACCTTTACGTTACCCTCTGCATCTATAACTCTGACGTATACAACTGCAGCGTAGGCCATTTTTGAGGCATCCGAAAAACCGTGAAGCTCCGTCTTTACATTGCTGGATTTAGTGTTAAGCCAACGAGGGATTTTAACATTCACTAAATAAGATAAATCCTTACGGTAAGCAATCCATTCTTTTAATAAACCTTTGGGCACTTCTTCGTCCCAACCTATACCTGCTAACCATAGCTTTTGTATCAAAATTTTAGCTAAAATGATACTAGGTGACAACCAGCCTAGTGGGTCGAAAAGCTTACAAATATCCGATATAATTTTCCTTTTACTTAAATGTTCCGTCGGGATAGGCAGTTCTACTGAGTACTGGAAAACAGAGTCAGAGCGAGGATCCCAGGTAAGTCCAAGTATTTTTGTAATATTATCTATTTTTATTTTTACTTCCTCAACCTTACCCCTTTTGCTTTCTGTTATCTTATATAATAATTCTTCGCTGTTACTTATCCATTTTTGCAATGGAAATCCCCCTTTAGCGAGAATATTTTTTATATCTGTATGAATTTTATAACCTTCCTCTACACTTTCTGCCCCCGTCATTAAATCGTCCATATAGAAATCATTAAGAATAATTTTTACTGCTAATGGATGATCCTTCCCTTCATCAAGAGCAACCTGATGTAAAGACCGCACTGCTAGAAATGGCGCCGATGAAATACCAAATGTAACCGTCACTAACTCAAATTCTTAAATTTCTTTTTCAGGACTGTCCCTCCAAAGAACCCTTTGAAACATTGTATCACTTCTATTGACCAGAACTTGTCTATACATTTTAACTATATCAGCACCTATACAAATTGGATGTGTTCTCCAACGCATAACCGTATGTCGTATTCTGCTTGCGATGTCGGGCCAACCATCAAGTCATCGTTTAACGATATCCCATTTATTCCCTTGCAGGAAGCGTCAAATACCACGCGCACCTTAGTTGTCTGCTTATCTTCCCGGATTATTGCGTGATGAGGTAAGTATAACCCTTTATTTTTTCCTCTTGGAGATACCTTAACCATATGGTTAAGTTCTATATACTCCTGCATCACCGCAGTGTAATCCGCCTTTAATGTGGGATTCTTAGAAAGTTTATATTCTAAACTCTTTAACCTTTTTTCAGATATGATCCTAGATTCACCATCCTGACAACTTTGGTAACCATCTCGGAACGGCAACCTTACAATATAACGTCCGGTTTCGTCTCGTTTTGTGGTATTTGTATAAATATTCTCACATGCCGCTTCCTCTTTACTAAGATTTTTTTCAGTTCCCGATGGCTCCGCTTCTAGCTCCCAGAATTTACGTAAGAAGTCATCAGCCTGAACATTGGAATGCATGACAGTGATACAAGGATATGAATTAATGTCGGAGGAATTTTCTGTACCGACAACACCCGAAATAATCCATCCGAATTCTGTTTGTTGTGCTACGAGCGATCCACTGGTACACTTTTTGATTCCATCTTGGACGATTTGACTGAATATCTCAGCACCTAATAAAACGTCAATTTTATTAGGCCTGTGATACTCAGGATCTGCCAAATCATCTTCACTCAACCTTACTCATTCTACCCTGGTTGCTGTTACAACTGGGAGAAGGGATGTGATGGACTTCAAAACGTATGCATTTACCTGAACTCTATAATCTGGATTCACTCGAGAACGTATGTCAACAACTACTGAAGAATTAGACATAACTGTTTTATTACCACCTACACCTGTAACACGGTGTTTTGTTAAAGTTTTCTTTAACCCTAAATATTGAGCCATTGACTCAGTGATAAAAGATCCTTGTGACCCTTGATCTACTAATGCGCGAACCACACGATATGTTCCATCCTTTGACTTGGCCTTTACTAAAGCCGTAGGTATTAAAACCGTATCCTTACAATTTCCTGTCGAAAGGCATGAAACTATTGGCTTAGTAGATCCCTCCGCTTGGACAGCGGTCTTTTGAATGTCCTCCATTGAGGTACTATTCCTAGTAGCAGCTGACGCTGCTTCCTTCTGAACAACCTCTCTGTCCTCACCAACAGACCCAGAACCACCGCTAGGGTGGAGTAGAGTATGGTGACGTCTTTTACATAAATGGCATTTGACGGTGTTTCTACAAAATCTGGCAGAGTCGTTACTACCCAAACAAATAAAACATAGCCCATTTTTTTGTACGAAATCACGTCGAGTATCGTTATTTTCTTTAGCGGAACCTTTACAAGCAGTTACTTTATGAGCGGTAGAACAAAAAGGACAAGACAACGCCGTTTTTTCTTGCCCTACCACATGGAAAGATTGCGAACTTCTTTGAACATGAGGCTTATTTTCCAAATTTTCTAGACCTCGAAAGCGGCCAGTTAAAAAGTCAGCAAATTGATTAAAAGTAGGCAAATCATCCGTTGTATCCGAAGCTACTTTTAATTCCCAGGCTTTCCTGGTGTCCTTATCCAATTTGGCACTAACAACGTGTATTATCAGTATGTCCCAAGAAGTAACATCTATCCCTAAATTGTTTATTGAACCCAAACAATCAGATGTGGTGCTAAGTAATCTTTTTATTTCAGTGGCTGATTCTACTGTTAAACTCTTTTGGTTAAACAAACGTTTTAATATTCCATTCGATAAAAATCTTTTATACCATTCCCCCTCTAAAAAGCTTATTTTATTCACTGAAAACAGTGAATAAAAAGCACTTTTAATCACTGTTTTGGTGTTTGAATTTAGAACACACCAATACATATTCAACCTCCTACTCATTGGTATACAACCTCCTTGCGCATAAAATACTCGATACAAACTTCTTGTGCAAAGAATATTCGAATTTCAAACTCCTTCGTCGATTTAATTTTGAGTTTGTTTATATTTAGGATTTTGATAATGATTTTATTTTGGTCTAGGATGTTTGGTGAATACCTATTTGGAATGTAATTCTAATATTAATTGCATTGGTGTTTAATTAATTATAATTATGTAACTTAACGGAGGTGGTCACTGGCGTCTGAAATACAGGTGCTGTTTATGTAACTCAAACTCAAAGGCTCAGCTTCAATTTAATAAAAATGTGTAGCCCTAAGGTTTCTCATTTTCTGAAAATTTTGAAGGTAATAAACCATTTATTTATTTATTATTATTCCTTGTGCTTTTGGCTTAAATCCTTCTTTTTCTCGAAGTCATGGTATAAAATATAGTATGCAACTCTTGAATAAAACGGATTTATATCGAGGGCCATGAATCACTCGCGTCGTTCAGGATTCTAACACTTGAATCACTCGCTATGCTCGTGATTCAATCATCATGAATCACTCCCTACGGTCGTGATTCAGTTGTTAGAATCCTTCACTTGTTCGTGATTCATCTATGGCCCTCGCTTTAAAACCGTCCTTTATTCACTAGTTGCATAATATACTATTATTGTTGTACATTGCCTCTAATTTTGCCCAACTAGCCGTATAATTATCCGAAGTTACATTAATGTTTCTTAATAGGTTCTCTGCATCTCCGGTTAACTATCCTTTAAGGTAATATAATTTCTGCGCATCGTCTAGAGTTTTATTATTGTGTTTTAACCCGACAAATAAATCCCTAAACGTCTGCCACTCACTATAATTTCCAGAGAACACAGGTATCTTAACCTCAGGTAACTCAAAGTTTCTAAATCCTGTACTACAGCTAGCTCCTGGACTAACATTACACGTTTCACTAGACATCTACATATTGTTTAGTATTTCTTTCAGCTCGCTTTTAAACTGTATATAAAACTCTTCGACCTCATCATATAAGCCATTCTTATGATAATTTGAACTAGACAAATCAGACTTTTTTACTTCACTAATTATCTTTACATGTGTTTTGTAGAATAACTGCCATTGCTGTTCTAAGTTTTCAATCCTAGCTTCTATATAACAAACAGTTAGGCGCTCTTTAGGATATTTTTTTAAGTTAGATTTTGCTTTGAGCATTTTAGCATTAATGTCTTCTTGAATGGCGTTGAGCGACTCCATTTTTAATTAAAAACACAAGAAGATTATGTCACAAATCTAAAATAAACAAACTTGCAACTAGCTACCTATAACACAATATCTTAACTTATTGTCCAGTAAACACATTCAATAACACCACAAGAAAAGTTCAAAGTTTCTTTGAAGCATTTCGATATTTTTCTAAGTCCCAGATAATGCTTAAAATTTTACAAGTGTTTTAAAATTGTATTCCTGAGTAAAATCGGGCATAGGTTCCCCGTCTCAACCACTTTTTGCGTAAAATTAATACAAGTCCAAACTAATATTACCAACGACTAAATTAATTATCTGGTGACTTTAAGGTTCAAATTTCAATGCACTTTCTCGAATTTTTGAAGTAAAATTCTTCTTATTAATAAGGTCGAAAATGTACTCACAGTTTCTCCACTGTACACTCACTGACACTGATACCCGACGTCTCATGCCGCACTTGCAGCGCCTCCTTGGTGGCTGCTCCGCGAACTCCTCTGCCTGGCTCCTCCACGCAACGTCACTCCTCCGGCCTCCAGCCGGATCCTCTGCTTCGATGACGTCACCGCTGACGCCTCGCTGTAGGGATGCTCTGGACAGCAATCCACTGCCCAGTACTGACGTTGCGGGGTGATAATCACCACCACCACCGATGACTACCAAAAACACCTTCACGCCAATCCGACTTTCGAAGGACCATGAACAGGTTTTCAAGGTCCGAAGGCGAGAACACCCAATAAAACGCACGCACTGTTTTAATCAGGATAATATAATTTACCAAGGCATCTATAAAAACAAACTCAAACTATATAAGATTTGCACGGTAACACAACGCTAGCGCGATCTATTTTGATCCTAACGCCATCTAGGGAAGCGTCAGGTAAACCTTGCACCTATGAAATATTAGACATAGACAGATGGAAAGAATTAGTATGGAACTGGGGCTCAAAATTAATCATGCTAAAACTAAAGTAATGATAGTGGATCGCGCAAACCATCTCCAACATCAGGGTCATGTGAGAAAGATATCAGGAGGCGTATAGGGATGGCCAAAAATGCAATGACCCAGCTGCAAAGAGTGTGGAGAGACCGTAACATTTCAAGGAAGACGAAGGTGAAACTGGTCAGCTCCCTGGTGTTCTCAATCTTCAGTTACGGGTTCGAGACGTGGACTCTGAAGAAGGCCGACCGTGACCGAATCAATGCTTTTGAGATGTGGTGCTGGAGGAAGATGTTGCAAATCCCCTGGACTGTCTATCGGACCAATGACTCTATCCTCCGGGAACTAAACATAAATATCAGACTGTCCACGGTCTGCCTTCGTAGGCTTCTGGAGTTTTTTGGTCACATTGCCAGGAAGGACGGACACAACCTCGAACAGCTGATGGTTACTGGCAAGATCGAAGGAAAACGTTCGAAAGGTCGAAGTCCAATCAGATGGTCAGACCAAGTCCTCACATCGTTAAATACCAAGCTGCACGATGCTCTCCACGACGCCAAAGACAGAAGCAGATGGCGCAAATTGGTGCAGGAGAAGTTGTTGCCACGAAAAACAGGGAATCACGACCCTCAGTAATGAGGAACACGATGCGAGGAGGAGGAGGGTGCTGCGGAACCTCGACGTGAACAAGGCTAGCGGCCTGTGCGCCTGAACTGTCTCCGATCTTGGCACGCCTATTCCGCCTTTCGTATAAGACTGGAAAAGTGCCGAATGCATGGAAACAAGCTAACGTACAGCCCGTGCCCAAGAAGGGCAGTTGAGCCGACCCGGCCAACTACAGACCCATCTCTGTAACGTCCATACTATGTAAGAGTATGGAGCGTGTCCTTAACACGAAGCTCTTGGCATACCTAGAAACTAACGAGATCCTTAGTGACCGCCAATACGGCTTCCACCGAAATCGGTCTACTGGGGCTCTTCTAGCGTACGCCATTCACATATGGAGTGAGGCCATCGAGAACCACGGGGAAGCGCTTGCCGTCTCCCTTGACATCTCGAAGGCTTTCGATAGGGTCTGGCATGAATAGAATAGAATAGAATATGATTTATTTGCTCAGAATGTAGGTATTTACAATAAGGTGGTTACAATAATATTATGAATCAAGAATTCTACCATTTTGGCCTGCAAAACATTGATGCAATTTATCATCAAACATACAAAACATTGATACACAACACAACTAAAATTTATCAGCTAGAAAATCCGACACGAAATAGTAACATTTATTTAATAGAAGTGTAGTGAGTTTCTTTTTGAAAGTTGTTACTGATTCCTCTTTTATAGAATTAAGAATGTGGTTAAAAATAACCGGTGCCATACCAAAAATACTTTTCGTCAATAAAGCAGTCCTATACCCACCCGTGCGTAACAAGTTTTGGTATTGAGATCGCAAAGTTACGTTTCGGCATCTGCTTTCCGATAAAGTTAAAAATAGATTTCGATTACATTTAACATAAAGAGCAATTTCTAAAATGTAAAGGCACGGAAATGTTAACAAATTATAACTTTTAAAAGTTGGAACACAGCTGTCAGTAACTCTCAAACCAAATATTGCTCGTAGGCAGCGTTTTTGGGCCTTGAAGATACTCTCTCTTTCGGTACAATTGCCCCAATATATAATACCAAACCTTAATATAGAAACGACAAGACTATGATATGCCAGTAATATTGTTTTGATATTAACTTTTTTTTTTAGATTATAAAGCGGATACGCAGATGCGCTAAGTTTTTTACAGATTTCTTCTGCCTGTGCTATCCATGTCAGTTGACTGTCAATTAAAATTCCTAGAAATTTTGTAACATCTACTCTGTCCACATTTTGAGTATTATAATTAATATTTAGATCGTTGATACGAAGTCCTTGGTAAAATGCATTATTTTTGTTTTTTGTATGTTTATTTGCAAGTTGTTAGTATTTAGCCAATTTATTATAATTTTAATGGTGTAGTTTATATCATTTTCATAATTTTCATTATTGACGCATTTTAAGAGTGCTGTACTATCGTCGGCAAACACTACCATGGGATGGTGTATTTGGCGCGGGAGGTCGTTAATATAAATTAAAAATAACGGAGGCCCAAGAACGTATTTTTTTCTAAACATGAAAGCCTTATTAGTAAGCTTTCTTCATTCGGTTTTCTTTTATGTGATTGGATTGCAGACTACCTGAGGGATCGGTCTATTCGAGTGGTTATAGATGGCTGCTCATCGGACCAATTGGTTATTAATGCCGGGGTCCCTCAGGGGGCGGTACTCTCAGCAACATTATTCTTGCTGCACATTACCGATCTGCTAAAACCAGAACCTTTGGGTATGCAGACGACAGCACTGTTGCTGGGAGATACTTGTCCAACGCACGGGCTACCGGGCCGCAGATCCGGTCTCTACGTGAGGCCATGGTGGAGCGTTTGAACTCTGTCTCCGAATGGGGCGATGCCAATCTGGTCAGGTTTAATGCTGCTAAAACCCAGGCGTGTCTTTTTTCCGCTAAAAAGAGCCAATTTGAACCGGCTCCAACTTTTTCGTGATGTGACCTTGCCAATAACGGACCATCTTGAGCTTCTTGGCGTTACGTTGACTTCGACTCTCAATTTGGGCCCTTACATTGAGGCAAAGGCTCAGTTGGCTGGCAAAAAATTGTGAATCCTTGCTAAGGTGAGAGGGTATTTCACACCGGAACAGCTTCTCAATTTGTATCAAGCGCAAGTTCGATCATGTATGGAGTACCTACTGTTCTCATCTCTAGGACGGATCTGCCAAATACCAGCTCGACGCACTGGAGTCGATCGAAAAACGGGCCAAGAGGCTCATCGGTGATGAGGCACTGGTCAAGTCAAGGCTCCAGAGCCTTAAACACCGTCGCCGAGTTGCCAGCTTGTCAGTTTTTTATCGGTTACATTTCGGGGAGTGTGCGTTGGAATTGCACGATCTAATTCCACCTAGCCCGTTTCATCATCGGACTACCAGATGTACGGCGATGCGCAATCGGTTCATGGTGTATATTCCACCCATACGCACAAAACGTTTTGGAAACACTTTTACTATGCGAACAGCTAAGGAGTGGAATTTCCTGCCGGAGTCTGTGTCTTTAAGTCAAGAGTGAATAGACCACATCATTGCTTATCAACAGGTGAGATGGTGGTCAAACACGAGCCTATTATAAATAATAATAAAAAAAAAACCGCGTCCACGTGCCTAATCATGTCGTGACTGGCTTGTATGCAGTTAGTGTTATTTTAAAGATAAATAAATAAAGACTGACTGATTATAATAACGTTTCCTTTATTTTTCCCTTAAAACATGATCCTTGTCAGGAACTTTCGGTTTTGTTTTCGCCCGAAACTGAGATTGTTGCCGAAATTCACACACTGATCACACACATATGTTAAACTTAAATAAAATTAAAAATAAGATTATAGAATAAGAATTACCGCAAGTTATCCTAATATTGAAGTCTACTGCAGCGGCATTCAAACTAATTTATTCGTATTTTATTATTGTGATACTACCTGCGGCTGAACACTTTTGCCCAAAATATAAGCTCAGGCTTCGCTTATGAATCAGTAACAGTACCCTTTGCGTAATACACTAATACGATGCATATGTTGGTTTAAGATAAGATGAATGTATTAACTGGCGACAATAAAGTTTTTTTTTATTTAGATTCGGTTTCGGCTTCGGTAGTAAAAACCAGTTTCGGTCGGACACTATTTTGAAGTCATTTATTAAAGATTTCTGTTGTACATCTCCGAAGTTCTTGATAAGATCTTCACCAAATCAATTATAATGGGACTAATTCGGTAACATAATATTTCAAACAATAAAATAATTTTCATAATCAGTCCAAAATTGACGGAGAAATCTGTAAAAATACATACATACAGTCGAACAAAGAACCTCCTCTTTTTTGGAAAGTCGGTTAAAAATGAACTCAAAATACACGATGATTTGGTGTTTTGTGATTGAAATTATCTCAAATTATAATTTCTAGTATTTATAAATAAAAATATGTCCTCACCTTGTTCGATAATATCGTCGAAGATTTCCATGACGAACTTGAACAGTCTGTTCTGCAGCTCCACCGGCATGCCCAGTATCCTGTTCAGGAACTTCGGCATTATGGTGTAGTCCTAACAGAAGAGGTCACAGATAAGTGTAGAATTATATACATATAATAGCCACCACGCATCGGCCTAGGCAACCGTTGCTTAATCTTGTTTTACTACTCGGGTTCCTATTGAAACATACATAGGTACGTAACGTAACTCACGCTTTGGGGGTAGGCAAAACGTACAGAAAACTATACTAGTCACAGCGGAACTTTGTGTCTCTGAACTTGGATCTGCGAACCATTGCGCAAAAAACAGGTTGCCATCGAGTATACTGCATAGAGTAAGCGAGATAGGACGGTGCGACAAACGTAAGCGAGTAAAAGAGATAGTTATACAATGCTATCTTCTACTTCAAAATTGACACAAAAATAGCAACTGCGCAGAGCCTTGCAGCCAACTTCAGAGACAAAAAGATCCACTGTGAGTATTATTCTTGCTATGATCCTTACATACCTACTTCGTTTGCGTTCATAAATCTGTTCATTGGCCTTTCGTGTGTGTCATTTTAAGGCGTCTTTTCCCGGCATTTCCATTCACGTCTGCCTAATATTTCTATATTTTTTTAGAACAATTGCGATTCATTCATTCTCTCAAAATGACCAACACGCGCGGATCCAGCCCTAAAAAAAAGTTGGTGTCACAGCCATCTGAAAATCGCTCAACTGCGAGTCAGAGTATAAACATGTTCATGATCGATATAGTGCATTTCTACAAAGGAGATGTTTACAAAATATATGTCGAGATAAGATTTTGTTTTTTTTTTCTAAGGCACTGGATATATATCATCATCCTATCGACCTCAACAAGACCGTGAAAGTGTGACATCACAAGTCTATTTAGGGTTGTGGTATGCCCAAAATGCCCACAACGGTGGATCCGCGATTGTTGACCAAAACATCTAAGCAGACTCTATTAAATTTTTGAAACTATATTCTTTTAAACCATAACTTTGTCTTACCACAGCATTCCTCAATCTATCACTAAAGTTACACCACACATATTTCTCAAGGAATACACAGCATAATGATATATTCTACCTTCATGTCTTTTTTGCCACACCTAAAGTTCGTTTCCATACATAAGTGTAGGCACCCGCACACTGTTGTGAACTGCGTGTCGAGCCTGTTTGGATATCGTCTGGCTGGTCACAACCGCATTTATAGAACCATTAACTTTACTTCCTGCATTCACTCTCCTTAGACACGTCTGCTTCAATCATTCCATCTCTTGTGAACATAATTTCCAAATATACATACTCATTCACTGGCTCCACACTCTTGGAATCCTTTTATAATATAATAGGGGTTAAAGTATGAAATTGCCAATTTTTTTGTAACAGGTACTTCGAATTTGACATAGAACCTTCATGGTTTGAGATTTTTGAGTGAAACGTTTTTCACATGGTACCTACGAAGTTCTTCTTTTAAAAAATGTGCAACATTCGATTATCGACTTTCAGGTGAATTTTCGGTTTTTTTTATTCAGCTTAGACAAGAAAGATGGATACTTCGAAAATTCGAGTGATTTTTGAATACGAGTTCCGACGCGGAACTAACGCGGCAGAAACAGCTCGCAATATCAATGTTGCGTTTGGAGAGGGGACTGCTAATGAACGCACCGTGCGGTTTTGGTTTAAACGCTTTCGTGATGGAAACTTTGATTTGAAGTATGAATCACGTGGAAGACCAGGTGAATAACAATGAATTGAAAGAGATGGTGGAAGCCGATCCGAGCCAAACTGCCCAGGAATTAGCGGCATGGTTTAACGTTACCTTACCAACAATATTGACTCATTTGCGTCAACTCAATAAAATAAAAAATAAGAAAAATGGGTGCCTCATGATTTTACTGATCTGCAGAAAGAAACGTGTGTTGAAACTTGTGTTGCCTTGTTGAATCGATACAGAAATGAAGGAATATTGGATCGAATTGTGACATGTGATGAAAAATGGATATTTTACGATAACCGTAAGCGAAAAATGTAATGGCTGACCCCAGATCAAACGCCGCAACAGTGTCCTAAAGCAAAGCAAATGTAATGGTAACTGTTTGGTGGTTTCAGCATGGTGTTATTCACTATAGCTTTCTCCGATCTGGTCAAGTAATAACAGCTGATGTCTACTGTGCCGAGCTCCGAACAATGATAGCAAAACTAGCAGTGAAACAGCCCCGACTCATGAAGCGATCTTCACCATTATTGCTTCATGATAACGCGAGACCTCATACAGCACGAGAAACCGTTTTAACTCTACAGGAACTGCAATTAGAAACCATTCGTCAACCTCCGTATTCGCCAGACCCTGCTCCAACGGACTACCATTTTTTTAGTGATTTTGTCAATTTTCTACGTGATAAAAAGTTTTCTTCTCAGGAGGCAGTACAAAATGCTTTCACACAGTTTGTTGAATCTAGATCACCAGATTTCTATCGCAAAGGCATAAATGACCTTCCTATTAGATGGCAGCAATGTATAGATAATAATGGTAATTATTTTGATTAAATAAAAATGTCAAATAAAAAAAAAAAAACTAAAAAAGTTTCACTCGGCAATTTCATACTTTAACTCCTAATATTAAGAATATCGTCGCTTAATTCTTAACGTTATTTTTTAGTTTTATTATGTCATTCGAAAAGGAATCTCTAGACGCATCGTTTGAGGAATTAAACACGAGAGTTCGAACAACCTCACCAGTGGTTCAAACTCTTGTGTTTTTCTTATTATTCAAAAAAGAAAAAACACCGCGTATGTTAGTGATGCACAGAAAAACCGCGTAACTCAGCTGTATTGCCAAAGAAACCAGAGTTACGTGCTGCTAAACAGTTAATTTGCTTTTCTGAAAAGTTCCCGATTTTGACATACGCGGTGTTAGAACTTAAGCGAAGATATGGCACTGAGAGCTATTGTCACGCTAGAGCGACACCAGCTTCAGAGATCACCTTGTCCAGCTGCTTCACCTCCGGCGCGGCATGTCCCGTTATGATGAGGCCGACGTCCTCGAGCGCTTTGGTCATATCACTGATGTAGTCACCCACGTAGTCAGTAGGAATCTTGGATCTTGGGACATTGTTGTTTATTATATAGTTCATCGCGGTGGTTATCGCTGGGCGACCTAGGCCAAGAATGAGATAAAATAATTTAGGGGTTTCTTCGCTAGATTGCTCTCTCTTTTGACCTAGATATCTGAAAGGCGACTGTTAAGAAAGCATCGCTTGCTCGGGTCCCTCGCGACTGGCTGCAGTTCTTACCTAACCGGTCTTCTCGGAGTTTTCATTTCGCATGTGCAACGACCTTTGTGAAGACTTAAATTATTACACAAAGTGCATATTTGGCTATTGGGCGGACATTCTCCTTTCACGTCTTGGAATGGTAAAACTTTGACCCTTTATACAGAAATGGAGTCACTTTATTTATTTATTTATATATACTTCATTGTACGCCAAGATAAAGTCAATACAATAAACAAGACATCTTAAAACAAAAACAAACATACAATAGGCGGCCTTATCACGTTCCGGAACAGTAGTTGCCAGGCAACGTAGAATGGAAAGAGACAGACTGGACACAATACGGAGTTGCACTTGGTGCAAATTTTTCAACAAATAAGTTTACAGAGTAAGTACGAACTAAATATAAAATATATATACATAAATACATACATGCAACTAAATATACAGACAAGAAAACAATTCAGCTTCTATAAGATTATGATCACAGTGACAAGTGCTCCTTTAAGTCGCTTAAAAACCGGCAGTGATTGAGCGCGCTTTATAGTCACAGGCAATGCATTCCATAGACGAGTGGCCTCGAATATATAGAATATCAGCATTCCGGCGATGGCGAATTGGCAACCACTTAAGTTTCACACGAAATTCAGAAATTCAGGTCATACATATTTGCGCAAACCCGTTCATATTTGGTTTATACAACAATTTTGAAGCCACTCAAGTTTAACAAGTTGCACTTCAGTGAGGTCAAGAACTTCACTTTGTCGGATTATACGGTGAAGCTAGTGAATAATTATAATCTAGGATTCTAGAGTGAGCGCAGTGAGCTCGAAAAGATCGACAGCCCTCCAAACTAAGTCTTACTAACGCTTTTCGGCCGCCTATGGAATTTTACTAAAACGACTTCTCAAAGTATGTTTTACCGAAGCTTCTTCTTGTTCTTCTTTCGTATCGATTAACTCAATCATTAGTCTCAACTATTCAGATTTTGTTCGACCACTATGTAGCTACTCGAACAGCTCTGTACAGAATAGGGTAGTGGACAAAAATATCTATTTAGTCCGTCAGTTAGTAAAAATATTGGATACGTATTTTTTCTTTTGCCACCTAAACACAACAAATTACGACGACACAGTGCGTTGAAATATCGTGTTACGTTGTGCTACAGTTTATACTGACAAAGTGACGTCACATTGATAATCTCACTGGTGGACTAAATAGAATTATCATTTTTCTACCCAGGAAACATCTCTATTTGTAGTTCAATACTACATAATATAGTATGGTTGGCAACCCTACCTGTAAGGAGCTGTATTTGAATGGGGTGGACATTTTTGCAACAAACAAAAGCCAGACGAAACATGGAGGATAATTATTGAAGCACCCCGAGACCAGTGAACGTCAGTGTCCTTGGACGCCAGTGCTTTGATGCGATTAATGGTAGATGAAATGTTTAGTTCACAGTTTATCAGGAGCTTAAAATCTCGCAAGCTTCATAAACCTAAGCTACGATATTTGAAATAATTGATCAAAATATTGGAAAGGGACTTGCCCGAAAACTCATCTTCCCAAAGACAGTGGTATGAGCCGCTCTTCACATTGGTACAGAATAATCTCATAAATACGTCCATCAATACTGCTGAGCGTGCTCGCCTACTGGCTGTGGGTGAGTGGGAGACGGGCCTCTGACTACAGGCATTACCGTCACCCAACATAGGTACAATGTTGAGTGACACTACCTTCCGGATGGCTACATGTCTGCGCCTAGGTACTACCAGCGGAGCTCCACATCGTTGACAATGTGGTGAAGCAGTTGGCCGCCTCGGACACCATGGCCTATCCTGCAGTGGGAGCGCTGATCGGATAGCACGGCTCGCCAGCATTAATGACATCATACGTCGAGCTCTTGTCACCGCCGGGGAGATAGCTGTTTTAGAACCTAATGGCTTGGCACGCGAAGATGGGAAGAGACCGGACGGGATGACCATAATGCCTTGGAAGTTGAGTAGGCCTTTGGTGTGGGATGTTACATGCGTCGATACCCTTGCGCCATCCCATCTTCTTAGCACGGCGGGCTGTGCTGGAGCGGCTGCTGCTTGTGCAGAAAACCTCAAACGGCGCAAATATAACAACCTTATTGGCAGTTATATGTTTAAGCCGTTTGGGGTTGAGCCATTAGGTCCATGGGGTCCGAGTGCTCATCGAGTGTTTCGAGACATAAGTAAACGGTTAGTCGACTGTTCGCGTGACCAGAGGGCTGAAAACAGTGAATAAAAAGCACTTTTAATCACTGTTTTGGTGTTTGAATTTAGAACAATAGTATATTATGCAACAAGTGAATAAAGGACGGATTTAAAGCGAGGGCCATAGATGAATCACGAACAAGTGAAGGATTCTAACAATTGATTCACGACCGTAGGGAGTGATTCAAAATGATTGAATCACGAGCATAGCGAGTGATTTAAGTGTTAGAATCCTGAGCGACGCGAGTGATTCATGTCCCCCGATATAAATCCGTTTTATTCAAGAGTTGCATACAACTGTGAAACCCTGAGGTCTCTCATTTTTTGTAATTTTTTAAGGTAATAAACCATTTATTTATTTATTATTATTCCTTGCGCTTTTTGCTTAAATCTTTATTTTTCTCGTAGTCATGGTATAAAATATAGTATGCAACTCTTGAATAAAACGGATTTATATCGAGGGCCATGAATCACTCGCGTCTCCAGGATTCTAACACTTGAATCACTCGCTATGCTCGTGATTCAATTATCGTGAATTGAATCACGGTCGGTCGGTCTGCGGTCGTGATTCAGTTGTTAAAATCCTTCACTTGTTCGTGATTCATCTATGACCCTCGTTTTAAATCCGTCCTTTATTCACTTGTTGCAAAATATACTATTTTGAATGGATATTTGGAACATTACGCTGTGAGTGTAGATAAAATATAATACAAATGCTGATTAGAATTGAAGAAAAAACTGACCATATTCTTTATCGATATTGAACTGGTCAAGACCCCAGGAGTCTTTGGCTCGTCGATCTGCATTCGTGAGCGCGCCCAGCGACTCGAGCCGCTTGGCCACCGTGGACGCGAAGCGCCGCTCGCCCGCCAGGTCCGTGATCAGTAACATGTACTCGGGGGCGTTCACTTGGTTTGAGCGGTGAGAACGACCTGGGGAGTGAAATATTAAACTCTGAATCGAAATAACACTACAAGCTACAGTTTTGGTTTGTCACCGATGACTTCGGAAACTATTTTTTTTGCAATTTATAGTGATTTTGAATACAGTTGTGCTTTGGTATATTGTTGAAATTGTACAAAATTCACATAAGTATTTTACTCTATCAAAATCAGTTTATTGGAACAGATAAAAAACGGATACATTACACGCGTAACATGACCATGTCATAAAGTAGCCGTGCGTTTAGGGGTCGCTTACGCCCATATTATTATATTACGCAACGAGGGTGTCAGATGTTGATTCGCACACAGCCAATTGCTTGGACCTTCTGCTGACAACAGATCCAGACCGATACTCAGTGTCGATATCTTCACCTTTGGGTAGTTCCGACCACTGTCTGGTAAAGTCTGTGTCCGTCTACTCCCAGCCCAAGAGGCACCCGGCGGGTATGGCGGTACAAGTCAGCAGATTGGGATGGGATGCGATCTTCCTTCGCATGCTATCCTTGGCAGCCTATTTGCTTCTCTTCGGACGATCCATCGTCATGCGCTGAAGCTGTGACAGATGTGTTGCGTCGGGGCATGGAGTACTATATTCCATTCTCTGATGTAGCAATGTCTAACGTCGGCCGACCATGGTTTGGGGCCGAGTGTAACCACGCCAACGCGTTTAAACACAAGGCCTACCAGGCATGGGTCGACGCTCGAACGCGCAAGGCCAGTGACGTGAGTCAGAAGAAGAGAGCCTTCAACATAGCTGCCAAGTCCTGCAAAAAGGTGATGCGAAGAGCACAGTTTGATCACATTAGCAGAATCGGGAACAAGCTTGCTTCATACCCAGCGGGAAGCAAAGCGTTTTGATCCCTGGCTAAGTCGGTCGAATCAAACTTCTGTCACGTAGTACTTTTCTAAAACAAAAAAATATATATATTAGGCAGCTATACCTACTTGACTTCATTTTCATTATATAAAATGTTAATAATCATAATTATTCAATATAATTTTAAAATAAAACTGCATTTATAAATCCAATAACCAATTAATAAAGTTACAATTCATTCAGTCCGGTTTCTTCAGATATTTGTGTTTTATTAAGACCACTTTTATGCAGCCCAATGATAGTCGGTGAAGTAGGGGACTTCAAAACTAATATTAGCCTGCATTTTGCGAATATTACAATACTGTTAACCACACGTCACTAACCAACAACTACAAACAAACGACAGTTCATTTCGGTCAAGTTAAAACTCATGTCTACTCGCAGAAATCTAATTCTTTATTTAGTTTTTTTGTGATCTAACTTTCTAACTCTAAGAAATGTGTGAACAAGTTAAAGAATAATTTAATATATGTAATGCTAATCCATAACTTCCAATCAGGTAAGAACTTACAAAAAGTCAACAATTGTGTGGGATTTGAACTTGCGGCACACTGATTTGCGCTTCAATCTGTGTGCTCTATACCACTGGGCCATCTTGACTTATGCTACGTTGATGAAATTGTGAATTTCAATCATTTGTTGGCGAAAACTTGAAAATAGAAGGTCGTAAGTCAAACTAAACGTCAAACTAATACGTTGTGAGAATTCTTATCGACTTTTGCAAGTGATAGTACATGTAGAAAAAGATAAATTGTGAAAGAACAAACTAAATTAAAAATAAAACCGCCCTAGTGTGTGTCGAACCACGCGCAGTAATAGGGTTCCGAAGTTGCATAATAATGTGGACTAAGAAGAGGGTTTTTTGTTACTACATGAACATTAAAACGGTTTCAGGGGCTCATAACGTCTAAAAACGGCCCACATTGGACGATAGTAACTGAAGGAGTTATAAAATCCAACTTCTGTGAAGTTAGAAAAAATATGATCTATTTGAGTCCATCGCGGCAAGCGTTTTTAATAAAGATTTATAACCAGCGTCACTTAATAATTTCAATACTGCAGTATTGCCGTTACGGAGATAGTCTTCGTTAAAATCTCCAAATGTTTACAAACCGAAAACAAATATTTTAGTATGAGTATTTTCAAACAACCTACTCAACTACCAAAAAGTAAAACTTAATTATTCAATGATAGGTACAAACAACCAACCTAAATAAGCTGCAATAAATAATCTATATGAAAGACGTCAATTGCGAAAGGAGCCGATACGAACGCGCGTTAGACACACGATGAATGGTATGGTTCGTTCATGGATCCTCGCACGCACGGTCCTTGTTTATTTCTCTTTCGGCATTTGAAAATTTTCGAATGTATTCACCTCTAATCTGAACATTCCTTAATTCTTTATTGTACACAAAAAAAAGAAATACATATACAACTTGATTGATCATAAAATTGATGTACAAAGGCGAGCTTAACTCTAAGAAGAGTTTTCTACCAGCAAACCTTAGAGTGATAGAGAGAGTTTACAAAAGGAAGAAGAGAAGTAGTCCAGTGTACATTCACTATTTCGTTCCCGAAAGTTCTACGCTACTCAATAAGTGATGTAGTCGGGTCGAACATTGACTTTATAGATGGATATTAACAAAAGAAAATAAGTTTTTTAATATTTCTTTAAGATAATATTATGAAGAGGCCCGCCCGCCTTAATGAGCATAATAAAATTGGTACATAATTTCAAATTGATTTTATTTATAAAAATATATACCTACAAGCAACGATATTCTAGTAATCAGATATGTTATGAGCGCGAACATTGTGAAGACTCGGATACATCCTAATTGGGAAGTTATAGTCTTTAGTCTATGTCAAGCATGGCGAAGAGCCATACGCTTTGTTAAAAAAATGCCATCGTGTGTATTTAGAAAGTGTACCAATTATGATACCAAAGTACATAAAACAGAAGGGATCTCATACCATATGTAAGTACGCGATACACCTGAATTTACTAATTTATTTATTTTACTTCTTAATATTCTGATATTTGGAGGTTAGAAAAAGAAAAAAACATTGGTGGTCAGAATCAGAGAGTTTGTATAGTATAGAGAAAACATATTTAAGAAGCAATTTCAGCATCGGTATTCACTTTCGCACTAACAGATAACGTCATAAGCAAAAAGAGATAGATATACTTTTGTCTACGCCATCTTTTGTGCCAGTGTGACCGATGCTATAGATACTTATCTATAGACATATTTCAGTACTAGATCTGTGCCACTGTCATATCGATATTATCGAGTTTAGTTTTGCAGCGATCTACAAATTTGGTCAAATGTCTGTAAGAATCGTCCCTGACTGCGGCTAAGCTTTTCTATGTTTTTTTAGGTATTCTTTATAATTATTTAAAGAGTGAATGTGTACTCGTACAAAGAGTGAACTTATAAGTCATTGTAAGAGTACCATTCCACTCTTTCGCGTTGAATAATGATGTTTATTCAGACCTTGCGCAAAAACTAGGTACATCATGAGATCAAAAAGACAGTTTTTGATACACCCGTACAATTGTACAAACAGGTACTAATCAATATACTGATATATAGTATGCTAGTTCTTGTGCAAGACTTTCTTTTCAGAAAGTATTCAGTCTTGCGTACACGTGCGTAATAATATTACACACTAGTGCGTAATGAAATTATCCCTAAAAAGTTAAATTAGTACCTTTCTGCAAGTTATGTGCGACTAAACAGAGCATTTTCAATTTAACGGGGTAATACAGTATTTTTATAGTAACAAGAAACAGGTTTTATGCCGCTGAAAATCCATATACATTTTTGAAATAAATAAATGTGTACATCCTTAATTAAGTAAAACAAAGATTTATTATTATCCAATTATTCATAATTCACAATAATCCGCCGAAAAAATCCGAAGCCGCGTGGGTCAGCTAGTTTGTTATAAAATATTAAAATATTTGCATTTTATCACATAAAATTATAATTTTGAAGAAGGCTGTCTGTTCACCTCACCTTGCATTTGGCGCGTGAAAAAAAAAGCTTGTGGGCCATTTCCCATAATTTATCGCTGTGTGGTAAATTATTTTAGAAATGTTAAGTTTTCGTGAGAAGATGAACAATTGATAGAGTTAATATCCCCGCCAGAAATACTAAATGAATCACAAAATGCAAACGATAGCCTAATCCCCACAAAATCTAGAGAAAAGTGCTTAGCTACCTACGATAGTTTGCTACAATGGAAGTGCGAGAATAATACCCAGTCATTTTCTGAAAATGTGTTTTTGGCGTATTTTTCTGAACTCGCCTATACATAAAAGCCCAGATCCCTGTGGTGCATCTATTTTTGGTAGTGCTCAAAAATGGTGTTGATATCAAAACGTACTGTAACCTGATGGTATTTCTCTGAGTTCGCCAATACATAAAAGCCCAGCTCCCTGTGGTGCATCTATTCCTGGTGGTGCTCAAACATGGTGTTGATATCAAAACGTACTGTAACCTGATGGCATTTAAGAAGAGACGGCTCGGATGGATATATTGGTTGGAAATCTAATGTTTTGTCACCAGTTTTTTAAAGAGGCACCGGCAGTAGCTAGCAGCAAAGGTACGTTGAATATTATTTATCTAAACCTATGTAAATTATTGCGTAACCTTAGCATAACTTCTTAGAACAAATTAATTGATTTCGTTGCAGGTTGCCTTAATATTCGGTGTTTTTGCATGTAGACGACAAGAGCTTTATAATATTACAGTAAAAATGTAGTAACCCGAAAGCAGACTCTATTCACAACAAGGCAAAAATCAGTGACAAAATATTACGCAAGCCATTAATTTGGAGCCAAAGGCAAAAAAGTTTTGCCCCGAACCGCAACCATGTACATCTCGTAGTATAAGGTATTTGGTTCCTAGTGTTGGTGTAATTTTTCAATGACATTTGTAAATAATTTTTATCTTTTTGTTCCATGTACATTTTATAAGTTTATGTATTTATTTATTTCTATAAGTAAAACAAACAGTAATATACTAAAAATATACAAAGTGTCTTAAACATAATTATGACTTAACAAATATACAACCCACTACATTTTCCACAGATTACTACTTACACTAAGACAAACTGATTAGTTGGTCGACTATTACTCAAACTTGTAAAGCCTACCTAAGCTGTGATAGTTTTCCTTTTAATTTCGTTATAAATACTAGTGCCATGATCTTTTTCACATTTATAAGATTAAACATTTCGCTGGCCCGTGCCAGGAAAATGGTTGGAGGAGGGGGGAAACTTGACTCCTCTGCTTGACTCAAACATAAAATTTGCAATTTAAAGCTTAATTTTACGCAAACGGATCTCTGAATGGAAAAACGGTTTTCACAAACCCGTAATATTTTTGAATGGCCTATCCAACGATACCCCAACACCATGGGATAGATAAGAAAAAAAAACATCCCCACTTTACGTCTATCGGAGGAAACGCAAAAAAATTTTTTTTTCTTGATTTTATGTACCACTTTGTTGGAATTATTAATATGTATATCCATGCCAAATTATAGTTTTCTAGTATTTAGAGATTTTAGAGTCTCTGAGCTAAGCTGCGGACGGACAGACAGACAGAGAGAAGCTATAAGGGTTCCTTGTTGACTTCGGAACCCTAAAAAGATAGAAAACTTTTTCTTTTTTGTTGTATGTTGTCTATACTGTGATTTTTAATTTCGTAGACTACACTGACAGCTGCCAATTACCTTATTTTTTTAAATTTTGCAAGCGCGGAGCATAGTGTTGTAGGTAAGGCTCAATCATAAGTGATTCATCGAATAGATGAGACATGATTTCTCAATTAAATTTTACTAATTGGTGTAAATAAATGTTTCATGTATAATTATCGTCATATATTTAAATATAAAAGTATCCATACACATAGTACATACACTTTTATCGTGTTAAATATGAATTCAGCAATATAATAAATGCGATCGATAAAATGAAGTCTGACATAAATTAGTACAAACTGCTCAGGTAGTTTCTTAACAACTACATTACACTTGCCGTGAAATAGTTCAATTTTCGATCTACTTCGATTTTCGATCAACTTTTGATCACTCGGGATAGTCAGGATACACTTTTTTTATGTAACGATAAAGTGACAACCCCACAAATGTCAGTTTAGTCTACGAAATTAAAAATGACATTATAGATGAAACTGACAGAACCTACATAATGCTGCCAATTTTTAACCCTATTGTTGAACTTACCAAACTGTTGTATATTTACTTCAGCAGAATAGGACAACTCCAGCGTGATGTGCACCCTCCGCCTTTGGTTCTTCGCTCTGTTAACAACCAACATGAACATTAGGTATGGGTACAAAATACGCAAGGTCACACGCAAGAGTATCGACATGTCATTTCACATCATACAGGTGTATAATGCATCTCACAGGTGACACTGTGAGCATCTGTGTGTCACATGGACAGATGAGCCTGTGTATTCCGGACAAGCCGCGCCTGCTAATGGAGCTGCGCAGTCGAACCAACCTTTTAAGAGAGGTGTCGCTGACGGGTGCACTCCGCACGTTCAACCCGATTGATGGCTAACGAGACGGACCTATTCTACTGTACTCTGGGTGAATACACAAGGAATACATTGTTTACAAATTAGTTATCGATGTTAGGTAACTTATGTTAGGATAAGTGAATTTTCAACACACTTACTTGTAAAGTGAGCCTTAATTCATCGTTTTTAGGCATAAACCGAGCTATAACACACACGTCTGTAATAACATTACACATAAGTGCGTAATAGAATAATCCCTACAAAGTTAAATTGGTACCTTACTGCAAGTCATAATAGGCGAGTAAACAGAGCATTTTCAATTTAACCGGGTAATACAGTTATTTTTTTTTTGTAACAACAAAGAGGTTTTATGCCACTGAAAATCCATATATTATTATGTTTTTGGAATAAATAAATGTGTACATTCTTAATTAAGTCAAACAAACAAGCGCGCAGTGCAGCCGGTTACGAACATTTCAGAACCATAATTTCGCCGCGCTATTCGCCAGGCCCTAGGCGCTAACCAAGCAGCATGTAAGTGCGTCCGTAACCTTACGTTAAAAATATCTCCGGTTACCTCCTGTCACTGTGCAGCGATATACCGCTGGAGGATGCCTCGGAGATGATGACCACAAGCTTGTCTCCGTCCATGAAGCGCTGCTTCTCCGTCATGTTGAGGGTGTCTACATCTGCTCTCATAAGCTTCGAGCGTCTCTCGTGTCGGAACTGACCATCTTCCGTGCGAACCACGTGTTTCTTGCGACCTGTTATCTGCGAGGAGATAAAACTAATTTGTTTGATTTGTTCGATCATCCTAGCAGTTCCTAATTTTCATTGAGGTCCGTGCTGTTAAAAAAAATCCGTCAATTTACTGATGAAGATGTTGTAGGCGTTTCGTATGTTTCGTCATCCTACTTCCTACTACTTAGTACCTATACTTCACCCATTTGTTTAATGGATGAAAAGCATTTTAAATCAAATTTTATATGTTAAAAATATATCACGAGTGTCTGAAAAATTACTGTTAAGACCTTATTGATTAAAAAATTTTAAAATGTTTGGAAAATCAGTGAACGTTAACCTTTCGGAACTGGGATACAATTAATGGTAGTATCTATGGCATAAATAAAGGACTAAAGAATACCAATTTATTATTAAATAGTGACGAGAACAGTAAGATTTTAAATTAAACTGGAATGAAGACTAAGCATTCCAGTTTTATTGAAGATCTTTGGTCAGGTTCAGATTCCAGGCTCTCCTACAGTATCGTGGACGCGGCGTATAAGTACATACTAATTCCATGCATTTAAAGACTTTTACTTTCCAGTTGCAGAAATTTTATGTTTGTCAAGTATCAAAATGCAGACGACGGTGAAATCCCGTACGGTCGTACCTCGGCCACTTTATCAGTCCCGCCGAGCTCGTGTATGAGATGGTCGAGCGTGTTGGGTGGCAGGTCTGTGCCGAGCTCGTCGATTTTCCGCAACAACTCCTCCTTCATCTTGTCAACTTGATCCGCATTGCCCACTTGAACTATACAAAAAAAGTACATTTGTATAAAATGTACAAACGGTACAAAAGGTACATCAACAGGAAATTAAACATACTGAAATATACAGACACTAGCTGTTGCCCGCGGCTTCGCTCCCGTGGACCACCCCACAGAACCCATTTTCGGGATTACAAAATAGCCTATGCCACTCAGGAATAATGTAGCTTTCTATTGGTGAAAGAATTTTTAAAATCGGTCCAGTAGTTTCGGAGCCTATTCGGTACAAACAAACATACAAACAAACAAAAAATCTTTCCTTTTTATAATATTGGCATATGAATGACAAAAAAAACCGTGTTGGACTTTTAGGGTTCCGTACCAAACCGCAAAAAGTTGGTTTTAATAGGAAAAATTAGGCAATTTCAAAGAAAAATCTGTTTTTTCAATACATGGGTATTTGTTAGTAAAACATATGTAATAAAAAATATTATCACCAAATTTGAAGATTAAAAAATTCTTCGAAACCAAATTTTGTAAAAAAAAGCTGACTTTGGTGGCTTCTCATACATTTGTTTCCTAATATTTTTAACCGACTGCCCAAAAAGGAGGAGGTTTCTCAATTCGAAAGTATATTATATATTTTATTTATATGTGTTCGCGAATAACTTCGTCGTTGATGAACCGATTTTGATGATTATTTTTTTGTTGGAAAGGAGATATCCCAAGGGTAGTACCATGATAAGGAAACCAGGATCTGATGATGGGATCCTAGAGAAATCGATGAAACTCCTCAAATATTATAGGCATACAATAGCGATTTTAGTATTTTCATCAATAATGCAATCATTTGCATTCAGAAAGTATCATTTGGGAAGTTGAACTGATGAAGAAGACCACAATCGCCACTAGAACTCCCAAATAACACAATGTATCCTAGTCGTGTTTGGGTTTATTGGAATCGTCATGAGATGTTCTTTGGGTATAAATGATTGTCATGTTAATTGGAGGTACCTTCGCTTTGTTGTTTTGTTTTGTAAGTCAGTTTGATTTATGTTAAAAAGTTTTTTAAAAGAAAATACAGCATTTATCTATTCAGCGAGCTCTAAACAATTTTTGGCGTACCCCATCGAACACAACGTACGCCAAAAATTTTTTTCGCGCCTTCCTTTTTCTGTATTGAAGCTCCCCTTTTCGCTAGAACCGTTTGACTGTAAAACCCGTTTGACAAACTACAGACAGACAGACGGACAGTCAGACGGACGGACAGACGGACAGATAGAAGAACAGATAGACGGACAGACAGAAGGACAGACAGACGGACAGACAGAAGGACAGACAGACGGACAGACAGAAGGACAGACAGACGGACAGACAGAAGGACAGACAGACGGACAGACAGAAGGACAGACAGACGGACAGACAGAAGGACAGACAGACGGACAGACAGAAGGACAGACAGACGGACAGACAGAAGGACAGACAGACGGACAGACAGAAGGACAGACAAACGGACAGACAGAAGGACAGACAGACGGACAGACAGAAGGACAGACAGACGGACAGACAGAAGGACAGACAGACGGACAGACAGAAGGACAGACAGACGGACAGACAGAAGGACAGACAGACGGACAGACAGAAGGACAGACAGACGGACAGACAGAAGGACAGACAGACGGACAGACAGAAGGACAGACAGACGGACAGACAGACAGACAGACAGGCCTACACGTGAGTGACAGCAATATGGTTGAGTTTGGACTCTGGGTAAGGAATCCTAAAAAGAAAAAAAATTGCATTAAAATAATGCAGAGTGAGAAAAAGGAAATAACTGTAATTCAAACGTCCCAAAATCTGTTCTTTGCTTAGTTCGCGTGAAGTTTTGGTTTGACTACTATTTATGTTGGGCAAGTTTATCTATTATTTGTTAAATTTTGTAATAAACAACCCTAAACGTCATTAACGACTTTTCACTCAGCATTGTTACTATCCTAAAGAAAAACATAATTTCGGTGAAATAGTAGATAACTAAATCATCATCTCCTTAACAGTAGGAGGTTGAAGAGTTATAGTCGCCTTTAAGCTTAAAGCAGAACTAAAAAAAAAAAAACATTTTTTTTTAAATTAAAATCTCTATGACACTGAGGTTTGCTGTAAGAGAACCCAAATATGGGTTAAGCTCGCCTTTGTACATAAGCTGTCCTACTGTATTTGTAAATGTTTGATTTGTGTACAATAAAGAATAATAATTATATTGCTCACATGTGGGTCCAGACTTACTCAGCATAACAAGCTACAAAGCTAATATATGGCATGTTGCCAGTTCTGGTTTGTTGCTGGACTATGGGGTAACTCTGCTCTCAAAACAGACGTCTTTGATGGTCATATTCCATAGATCTTCGGTTAATTTGATCTTGATTCATCCGGCAAAGTCATAATAATACAACTCGTGAGTTGCTAGTTAGATATGTCGCCGGATTATTGTAAACCTCGTTAGATTATGAAATAGTTTTGGGATTCTACAAACTATCGATAAATTATGAATTGATAATTTAGAACAGAATAATACGACCAATCAGTGCATCACTCTACAATCTTTTTGAATAACAGTTAAATTGTAAACACGACCCCTCATTGGTCAGTTTGGTACCAGTACTTACACAGCTCATGTGACTGCCATAGAGTTAGGTACAAGTTAAATGGTTGGCCTGCTATCCGAGGTTGATGGTATTTTTTTAGGCCAGATTAAGCAACCCTTACCAAGACCATCGAGTCTGTTACACCAAAATAGATAAATTGTAGACTGGTGCACTGTTTAGTCGTATTTTTCTATTCTAAATGTTCAGATCATAATTTGTCAATAGTGAATCATAGAATCTCGAGGTACTTTATAATCTAACGAGGTTTATAATAAATTGGTGGCATATACAAATGAAAGACATGATCTGCACAAAAATAAACCCTCAAAATGATTAAAATATCTACTGTTTTCTGTAAAAAACATGTTCTGTACAGCTGTTTATTCTCTATTCGTTGCCAAGGACTCGTCTCGCGCGATACACAATGGCTTTTTAATTGTTTCACTAATTACAGCAATAGATTGAAACCAAATGCCTGGTAAATATTTGGATGGCAATTGATGCCGATTGTTAATATAAATAATCTATCCACCAAAACGAACTCAAAAAGGCACAAATAGAAAACTTCATGATATTTTTTTATGGTTTGTAGCCCGACCAAACAATGGTCTCTGAAGCCACTTACAGTTCCTTTCGCACGGGAAGTTTTCCTCTACAAGCTTCTGGAATATACACCTGAAAAGAAAAATAATCAGTAGCTAGATTTGTAATGGTCGTCTTCACATTGACCGATTAAAACACTGATTCGATACAAGTCAAGTACAAAATGCCCAGGCACCAGAGACAAGACAAAGTGATAAATAATGAAGTTTCAATCAGTATTCATTGCGAAGCCCGTTTTAACTTGACATTATTCTTAATGCCCGGGCATTGCTTATAGTGCTCTGATTAATTACTTGGTCCATAATAAATGTACACGTATATCATTTATCGTTTTTTTACTGAATATATGTTGTAATTTAACCTTATGGTGAACACCGTATTCTGTGTCCAGAGCTGTTCATCGACTTTGGAAGGTGTTAACAACTAGTGGAATGTTGTATGTAGGTCACGTTCATGGATTTTATTCGTTGACTTAGCGATATTGTGAAAGTAAGTACCTTTATTGTGTACGATGTACTCACTTGGCAGTGGACACGTAGTCCGACAGCTCTCCGTCGTCCCTCTCGAGCTGGCCGAGCGTGCGCGCCTCGCCGGTGCTCTGTACTCACTTGGCAGTGGACACGTAGTCCGACAGCTCTCCGTCGTCCCTCTCGAGCTGGCCGAGCGTGCGCGCCTCGCCGGTGCTCTGTACTCACTTGACAGTGGACACGTAGTCCGACAGCTGTCCGTCGTCCCTCTCGAGCTGGCCGAGCGTGCGCGCCTCGCCGGTGCTCTGTACTCACTTGGCAGTGGACACGTAGTCCGACAGCTGTCCGTCATCCATCTCGAGCTGGCCGAGCGTGCGCGCCTCGCCGGTGCTCTGTACTCACTTGGCAGTGGACACGTAGTCCGACAGCTCTCCGTCATCCCTCTCGAGCTGGCCGAGCGTGCGCGCCTCGCCGGTGCTCTGTACTGACTTGGCAGTGGACACGTAGTCCGACAGCTCTCCGTCGTCCCTCTCGAGCTGGCCGAGCGTGCGCGCCTCGCCGGTGCTCTGTACTCACTTGGCAGTGGACACGTGTCCGACAGCTCTCCGTCGTCCCTCTCGAGCTGGTCGAGCGTGCGCGCCTCGCCGGTGCTCTGTACTCACTTGGCAGTGGACACGTAGTCCGACAGCTCTCCGTCGTCCCTCTCGAGCTGGCCGAGCGTGCGCGCCTCGCCGGTGCTCTGTACTCACTTGACAGTGGACACGTAGTCCGACAGCTGTCCGTCGTCCCTCTCGAGCTGGCCGAGCGTGCGCGCCTCGCCGGTGCTCTGTACTCACTTGGCAGTGGACACGTAGTCCGACAGCTGTCCGTCATCCATCTCGAGCTGGCCGAGCGTGCGCGCCTCGCCGGTGCTCTGTACTCACTTGGCAGTGGACACGTAGTCCGACAGCTCTCCGTCATCCCTCTCGAGCTGGCCGAGCGTGCGCGCCTCGCCGGTGCTCTGTACTGACTTGGCAGTGGACACGTAGTCCGACAGCTCTCCGTCGTCCCTCTCGAGCTGGCCGAGCGTGCGCGCCTCGCCGGTGCTCTGTACTCACTTGGCAGTGGACACGTGTCCGACAGCTCTCCGTCGTCCCTCTCGAGCTGGTCGAGCGTGCGCGCCTCGCCGGTGCTCTGTACTCACTTGGCAGTGGACACGTAGTCCGACAGCTCTCCGTCGTCCCTCTCGAGCTGGCCGAGCGTGCGCGCCTCGCCGGTGCTCTGTACTCACTTGACAGTGGACACGTAGTCCGACAGCTGTCCGTCGTCCCTCTCGAGCTGGCCGAGCGTGCGCGCCTCGCCGGTGCTCTGTACTCACTTGGCAGTGGACACGTAGTCCGACAGCTGTCCGTCATCCATCTCGAGCTGGCCGAGCGTGCGCGCCTCGCCGGTGCTCTGTACTCACTTGGCAGTGGACACGTAGTCCGACAGCTCTCCGTCATCCCTCTCGAGCTGGCCGAGCGTGCGCGCCTCGCCGGTGCTCTGTACTCACTTGGCAGTGGACACGTGTCCGACAGCTCTCCGTCGTCCCTCTCGAGCTGGTCGAGCGTGCGCGCCTCGCCGGTGCTCTGTACTCACTTGGCAGTGGACACGTAGTCCGACAGCTCTCCGTCGTCCCTCTCGAGCTGGCCGAGCGTGCGCGCCTCGCCGGTGCTCTGTACTCACTTGGCAGTGGACACGTGTCCGACAGCTCTCCGTCGTCCCTCTCGAGCTGGTCGAGCGTGCGCGCCTCGCCGGTGCTCTGTACTCACTTGGCAGTGGACACGTAGTCCGACAGCTCTCCGTCGTCCCTCTCGAGCTGGCCGAGCGTGCGCGCCTCGCCGGTGCTCTGTACTCACTTGGCAGTGGACACGTAGTCCGACAGCTCTCCGTCGTCCCTCTCGAGCTGGCCGAGCGTGCGCGCCTCGCCGGTGCTCTGTACTCACTTGGCAGTGGACACGTAGTCCGACAGCTCTCCGTCGTCCCTCTCGAGCTGGCCGAGCGTGCGCGCCTCGCCGGTGCTCTGTACTCACTTGGCAGTGGACACGTAGTCCGACAGCTCTCCGTCGTCCCTCTCGAGCTGGCCGAGCGTGCGCGCCTCGCCGGTGCTCTGCAGCCCGATGACCACGCACTTGCCGCACTTCACTGCCTCGCGAGCCGTCACTACCGCGTGCTCTACCTAGGGACAAGATAAATACCCTTATTTAGCTCCTATTCATTCAGCCTTTCAGAAATTGCAGTGGTTTGGAAACTTTGGAATAGTTTGGCGAGTTTGACCTAGAAAAAATACACTTATTACAGTAGAAATACTAGCTATATTTATACAAATTAATTGAATAATATTACATTATTTATCAAAATTATAATTTTGATTAGGTAAGGTTTTCAAGTAAGCCCAAACAAATGAAAATATGTTGCCACAAGCTGCCGACCGAGGCTCCGCCCGCGTTGTATTAGTACTTCTCCCAATATCTTTATAAATTATAGCCTATGTATTATTTTGATGTATAAGCTATATTTCTGTAAAGTTTCATCAAAATCTGTGCAGAAGTTTTTTTTTATTTATTATAGGCTCTCGCTTGACCACTATTTTGCGTGTAAGGCCGAGTTTCTCACTTTGTCAAGCACGCCTTATCTGCTGTAATTGGCTGTTGAAAATTCATTCAACCAATCACAGCAGATAACGCGTTCTTGAAAATTTGTCACATTAATTCTGCGATAATTTAGAGGTGAGAAACTCGGCCTAAGAGTAGGTAACAAAAATCCATCCATCCTCACAAACTTTCCGTTTTATAATAGTACTAGCTTCTGCCAGCGCCTTCGCCCGCGTGAACAGTGTTCTATCATCCCAAGGGAAAATGATACTGAGATTAATAGAAACCTATATGATATTGCCGACCATAATCTATCTCTGTGCCAAATTTCATTCAGATCCGTTCAGCCGTTCTGGCGTGATTGAGTAACAAACATACATCCATCCGTCCATCTAAACTTTCGCATTTATAATATTGGTAAGAAGTAAAAAGTAGGATATTTTCCTACGTATAGTCTAATGTATTTTAGTTATTTTCATAGTAGTCTATACGGTCTTCTACTATTGTGTCAGTATGTAATGACTGTCTAGGAACTACGGCAGGCGGTGACGTAGTTCCTTCACTTCTATGAAAAAGTCGTCAATACCTTGTTCACAGGAACAATTATCTTGTAGCTTTTTATTAGAAATCTTGGCAAACCAAAAATAAATACTGTCATAAAACACATAACTATAAAATATACAATTTTTGTCGTCAACTTTAAAATGTAAACACCGACTATGAGGTCGGGTGTGGCGTACCCAAGTAACTTTTGCGTACATGCGCCCGACACCAAAATAAACACAGAACCTCACCCGTACCTCCAGCTACTGTGACGATAGGATTCAACAAAAATATTAAATAAAGATTAACGTTTATAAAAACTTCTCGGGTATGACATACCCGAACTTACCCTCGCCAAGTTTACTGTCTTGACTGAACTCCCCCTTTCATCAAGAAAGCTACCTATCAAAATCAGAAGAAGAAGGTTGACATTGACAATAATGACTAATCTATATAATATTTGTTACTGTCTTACCTTAGCTGCAATACAGAGTGATTTGAAGAACCCTAGGTGCGCTGCCCAGAACTGAGCCCACATGATCCTCTTAGAACCGACGAGCCACTCCGCCTGCGTGAAGCTCTGCTTGGCATCCACCCACTGCCGAACGAATTTTTTTTTATAGAATATGGGTAGAAGAAACATTTTTTGTTGTAGAATTAAAACTGATGGAAAAGAGTGTCATTGGAGTTACTTGCACGTTCTTCTCCATATATACCTACTGACGCTTGCGAAAATGCAAATAGATCCATCTTTTACTACTTACTGTCTCTTACTGTCTCTTAAGATACAGGTATACCCTAGTTTAAGAGACAGGCAATCGTATATTGTCAACAGATGTACCATGTACTTCATTTTGTTCTATCATATAATATAGTTCATAAACTTGTAAAACTATCTTGCTGTAACTAGTTTAAGTTCTTTTTCGCACCATCTGTACCTTCTTGATTAATAAACAATTATTATTATTATTATTTTGTATGGCAATTCAAAAGTAGGTACCTTTAAATGGTTTAGTTGAAATAAAGTATTTTGATTTTATTTAGTTTCGTTTTAAAACTAAGTATGCTATAGTTCTCGCCAAACTTCTTGGCCGCCCTGAAGTTGGCTACAATGGCTGCGCACTAGTAAATCTCATACAAAAACAGCAAAGTTTCATGCCTCGCGCATGCGGCAAGCCAACTTCAGGGCGGCCCAGAAGTTTGGTACAGCTTTCACTGGCTTCACGCGAAATAACTACTCGCCATGTTTTAGGGTTTGACAAACGCGTTATCTATCCCATATCAAGTATCTAGCTCTGGCTTTGGTAGTCGTATTATGTAGGATTATAATTTGATAAGTTACTGACCAGTTTCACCGACTTGTCGTATGTCTCCTTGAAGGCGTCGGTCAGAGGCACCTCCTCGATCTTGAACGACACGCCGTGGAACGACAGCTGGCGCGCGATGTACATGCCGCGGAGCTTCATGTCCATTGCCACGAGTTCCATGGCGCCTACACCCCTGTACGAGTATGTTTTCAGTTAAAAGTTTTACAATTTCTGTATCACACTTGTAACACAGAAATTATTGCTAATATTTTTATTTGTTTTATTATTAATTTTTTATGAATATTCCTCGAAACTCAACTAAGTAGTTAGCAGGTTTTGAGCTTCGAGGAACAGTTGCAGTACAGCAGTTGTTTTCCCCTCTAACAATGATTGGTCTGAAACGAATTGCTTTGATACGATACGTATAGTTTTGGCGGTGGCAAGGCGGAGCTGAGCGACGAGCCCGGTGTTTTTCGTCGTTTTATTTACGACGCTTTATTTATTATTATTATTTATTTATTAGTTTAACCTCGCACTGGAACACTTTGCAGCAACGCCTTACACTATTTTTTAACAATAACATCACCACATTTAATGTGGTGATTTTATTGTTAAAAAGTAGGAATCACATCATCACACTAATATTATAAAGGCGAAAGTTTGTGAGTGTGTGTGTGTTGTGTGTGCGTTTGTATGTTTGTTACTTTTTCACGCTCAAACGGCTGGACGGATCTGGATGAAATTTGGCACAGAGATAATCTGGAATAGCACATAGGATACTTTTATCCCGGGAATATGTTCCCTTGGGATAATTTTCGACAATCACGCGGGCGAAGCCGCTGACAGAAGCTAGTATTACATATTTCTAAACATATAACATGTTCATTCACTACATTAAACACTTTGTAAAATATATTTCAGAATACTTATTTATTTATTTATATATACTTTATTGTAGGTATACCAAGTTAAAATATAATGTAATTGAATCAAATTTTTAAATAAAAATTGGTATTATATGGGCACTATTGAAACGAAAATTTATTATTTTACAACTTCAATTTTAAAAATTCAAACTTATCATAAGTAGTTTAGTATTCTAACTTCTTTTATATTTAGCTTTAAATCTATGAAAAGTAATTATTTTTGTAAGTAATTATTTAATATTTATATTTCATAAAATCGTTATCATAATCATTACTGTTTATCATTTCTGTTGTTAACTGTATTTAAATTAACTATTTTAATTTAATATTATAAATAACATTTTATATTCAAAAAACAAAATTGAATATTGTAGACATAAAGCAAAAAGAAGTGGAAGTATAGATTTGAACTCGCATCCATGTTGTCAAAAGTCACCGATACGACCACTAGACAAAATGGACTTAACAAATATTGTTGAAATTAACAAGTCCATCATGGTGACAAAACAGTATTCAAACGCTTACCTACCCTAATGTTACGTGTTAAAGATCAAATTGGCATAACTGCATTCTATCATATTTGCCTACCTTATACAAGTCGTTCTAGTTCGATAAGCTCATGCGTATCGAACAAGATTTATCTACTGTTATTTGCAGAAGGTTCAAATTCGTCTAACTTTTAGTTGGTCAGCTAATGGCAGGGTGGTTCAGTTTACAGCTATTACCGACTGTACATATCGCGAGGCCCTCTGACGGTGTAAGAAAATAGGTTTGCTCAAATTAAAATAAATGGATAGACTAAGTAAAATTGATAGCCAACGTACGTTACGCTACAGTTTTATATTTTTATTTTTCACAACTCTACTAAGTTATCCATTGGTACTTAGTAGGTGCAGATACGCAGGAGCGATCAAATGTAATTGCCAAACTTAAGTTGCAGTGGGCAGGGCACATTGCACACAGAACGGTTGGCCGATGGGGCAGAAAAATTCTGGAGTGACGACCGCGAACCGGAAGACGTTGCGTGCGAAGCGAGCTCTAAAATTTTGTCACCAGCCACAGATTCTCACTTGTCCCAATTGACATCAGCAGTAGTAGTTCCTGAAATAAGCAACAGTGATGCAATATAGTCAGTATTTACTCAGTAAATTTGCGCTCACCTCGTCTCAACATCGTTGATGAAGACACGTTTTTCTGGGAAAGGAGTGTTATCTCCCCATATGCCCAACCTGTCCATATTGGACATGTCTTGCGGTCTGACGGCTCCCGTTGCCGACACGTATACTACCCGAGCTTTGGGCAACCTTCTCTGTAGCTTGTACACTGCTCGAGCTATCTGGGCCTTGTAAAAGTTTTTCGCTTTGTGACACTCGTCAAACACGATCTGTGATAAGCTGAGGAACTTACAGGTGGCTGCCTGGGTCAGGAAGATATAACAGAGGCGGAAGAAATCATACCGTAAAAACCGGCGAAGAGTGAATAGGGCTCGCACAATTAGGAATTCGCAAACTTGAATATATTTTTTTCCTGATCCTCTGTTATTATTTTATGATTAATTTCGTTGCGGGATGCAAGTTAAATTCATTCTCCGGGACTGCGTCGTTCATTGCCTCGGGGCTTTTCTTGTGGTCGCCACTGATGATTCTGGCTTTCAGGAGTTGCAGTGGTTTGGGAATAGTGCGATGAGATTGTCCCAAAAAAAACCTGAATCTACTTTTACTTAAAACTATAAGAATTTAGGCAAGCTCTGAACATTATTCGTAACTTAAACAAAGAATAAGATCAGTCAGATAGACAACTCAAATCAAATACGTTAATTCGGTACAAGATAGATATAATAAAATAGTGCAGGGGGTGACCATAAGCTCTTAGAGTAAAGTTATTTTGAGTGTGCGTATGGGACAGATGTATATGACGTGTATACATTTGTCCCTTTTTTTAGAGTCGAACTATAACAGTTTCGAAACGTCAGGGTACGGGGGCAGGTATCTCTATATGATGCCACACTAAGTGGGATACAAATATTAGTACTTATTTATTAGGCTCACCAACAATTGTTAACACTAAGGCCCAGTTTCCCAGCCGCTTGTTACATTTCGTCAGTTGTCAGTGGGTTTACCAACACCGAATCATCGAAAAATTACGTAATCGCTTGTTACATTGAATAATCGGCATCAATTTATTTCGGTTGGCTACCCTAGCTGGTATTCATTCATTACTATAACGTAATCAGTAACTTTAAATATTCATTTATCTTGAGCGGCTGGGTTGTTGTAGCCGCCAAGTTAAGCAAACCTCACCAAGGACGGTGTTTGGATGGGTATACAGATTTTTTTCGTTAACTTTTTTTTTGGATAGGTGACCCAGCACAGGGTCAAGCAACACTTACTAAGGTTAATCTTTGGATGGTGACCACTTTTTTTGGTTCGCTTGTTTTTGGATGGCTAACCCCGCCAGGGTAAGCAACACTTACCAAGGTTAGCCTTTGGATGGGTGCCCCCCTTTTTTTTTTTGGACGGTTTACCCTGGCAGGGTAAGCAATACTTACCAAGGTCAGTGTTTGGATGGGTGACCTTTTTTTTTGTTTCTTTTGTTTTTGGATGGCTGACCCCGCCAGGGTAAGCAACACTAACCATGGGCAGTGTTTGGATGGGTGACCACTTTTTTTTGGTCCACTGCTTTTGGATAGGTGACCCCACCAGGGTAAGCAACTTTTCTATTCCATTGACCATCGCCACATAAATCACATATATGCGCCTCTCGTGCTTGAGGTCGTGGGTTCGAATCCGGGCAAGTACCAATGTGACTTTTTCAAATTCATATGTACTTTCCAAGTTTATCTTGGACATTGCTGACAACGGTGCAGGAAAACATCGTGAGGAAACCTAGACTTATAGTGAGTTTATAAGGTTGTGCTCCATTGCATTGCTGCAAGGCGTTCCAGTGCGAGGATCCGCTAATAAATAAACTAATTCATTCATTTTGGTGACCCATCCTAAAGTCACCCCGCTAGGTTAAACAAAATCTATCAAGGCCACCCAACCAAATACTGACCTTGGTATGTGTTGCTTACCCTGGCGGGGTCACCCATCCAAACATTGACCTTGGTTAGTGTTGCTTACCCTGGCGGGGTCACCCATCCAAACATTGACCTTGGTTAGTGTTGCTTACCCTGGCGGGGTCACCCAACTTAAAACAATCGAACCCTAAAATAAGTGGTGACCCATCCAAAGACTGACTTTGGTAAGTGTTGCTTACCCTGGCGGGGTCACCAAACTTAAAACAATAGAACCCAAAAATAAGTGGTGACCCATCCAAAGACTGACTTTGGTAAGTGTTGCTTACCCTGGCGGGATCAGCCATCCCGGCCGCAAGTACAAAGTACAAGGTCAACATGAATGCGTGTGAGGAATTTTCGATTCCCAGATCAGTAACAGTTTTGTTTTTTATTTTTATTTACCTACATACAAAAAAACTATTTTTGATAATAATTGTGTCAAGTTTTTATAATTTAATTAATTTAAAAAGTTTGTAATAACCTTCTTTTTTTTAAATCTTGTTTATCAACTATAATTAATCTAATTTACATTTAGCCGTCCCCTATTATTTTTTTATCGTTAAATAAGCATTTAAAATCATAATATTAATTTTAATCTGCGAATAATTGACCAATATTCAACAATTATAAATTAGGCTCGTTGACAAGAGATTAACATTGAAAAAGGTTCTCAGAAACCCAAAACTGCTGTAACATGTGGTTAGTACGAGATTTTTCTCAAATATGACAAATTGTTAAACGCTTGTCACATTTGGGTGTTGAGAAACTGAAAGTAGAATTAACAGGCGATTATTCGTCGATTACGTTAACAGCCCGATAATTGAGAGCTAGGAAACCGGCAGTAAGAATATTACAGTAATTATTCACTTAAAACTAGTTGAGTGTCACATTTTTTTACAGGTAAGCACCACACATGCTTAAGGATTGAACAAACATTCAAAAACAACATAAAAAAAATGGTATTAAATGATACCGAAAACATCTTACACTATAAAAATAAAATTAAAATTTATAACCATTAGACTACATAACATTGTGTTTCAATTTTCGAAACTTGGTAAGTGAGTCCACACACAGTACGTTTTCCGCATGTATTCAATAGTTTACACAGCTGACGAATGGCCGAATTGTCACCGAGGACGCTTCTACGTGGTGGAGGGTAAAAAGGAGTGATAGGAGCACGGGGCTGTCTAGCTGGAGCTCGGAACCTGATCCTGCCTAATAACTGTGAACAGTCCATTTTGTTACGCAAGATTTTACTTATAGAAAAAAGCAAGCTGTTTCTATTAAAACAACTTTACTTAGACTTAACTTTTCAGTGTATAGATCACGACCTAAGGCCCCCCCAAAGTCTGTCGACTAAAAAATTGTGCTAATGCAAGTTTTCAAATTCGTCAGGTTTAGGGCAACCCCGTTTATTTTTACCTCTGATTTGCTTTTATGACACTGCGACAAGCTGCACCGGATCAAAAGAAAATAAACTGCCCTGCACTGCACGTTAAGTGTCCTTTTTGTAAATCTGAAAGTAGACTTCAGATTTGATGTATTCTCGATGTTCTCTCAGCAAGCCGGTGTACTCAGCTATCAATCTATATATATAATAATACTCAGTATCATCCTGAATATGCTTGATCAAAAACCCCGCCAACACCACAAAGAGCTTTTTAAAAGCTTGTAAAAAGGATACACATCCTTCGAAGTCGTGCCCGCACCACTCCAACAGCTGTTCCATCCTCGTGATGTAGCTATTGCGAACATTTCTTTTCTTGCGAATCAGAGCCCAGTATGTGGTAAAGATGACGCCCTCATCTGATGAGATCTCCTCATATCCCGTATCCGTTGGCTACAAAGGAAGACATCAAATGTACAGACAGAGGGGAATTTTTAGGCATAACGTTTTCGCATAACATTTACTGGCATAATAATACATTGTCATAATGCAAAGGTTAGAATAACTGGCATTTGGTCTAACTTGTTTTGGCCTAATTGATTGTATGGAAATTTCGGAAATTGTTATACCTAAGCTTAAAATGTCTGAGATTAAAATGCCGAGTGATTTAAATATTGAATGATTAAACATGTCGGTAATCATTATACTTAAGTTCAAAATGTCAACATTTGTACACTCATTTGTTTATTATATTTACGTTAAAAATACAAATGAAACTCATTAAATAGTTAATAAGTTAAAATAGTTCGATTCTGTTCCAAAACCGAATTGGGGCACCCCAACTGCACGTAGTCTTTTAGGTACTACCCCTAGAGTTTATATATAAAACCGACGGTTACATATGTAGCTTGAAAGTGTTTTAACATCGATATTTAGGACATTCGATACTCTGTACTTCGGTATTTTGATATTATTTTTAAAATTATATATTATATTGGGACTCAATTGAATTAGGTTATGGGGTCATCCTTTTGCCATGAACTTGTTTGTTTTATTCCAAAGAACTGTGTAAATATCATTATGCGTTTATAAAATTATGCATCATGAATATCATGCCAACAGTATTTTTGGCAATATACATTATGACAAATCATTTATGCCTAATAACATTAAGCATTATGATCATTATGCTGAATATCGTTATGCCAATGTAAATTATGACAATATATTTAATGCTTATCATTAGTAAACCCAGACAGAGATGTAATGCGCTATCGGTACATCGTATTCATCCCCTCCATACGCATTAAACCATTTGGGAATGCTTATTACTGGTATTTTGGGCATGTGGTATTTAGGGAGCGAAATATTTACCTTACCAAGTCCTAGCAGCTTAATGTCGGCGCCGATATCACGCAGATCCAGCTTTGCGTCGGTCTTGAGGATGTTGGAAAGCGACACCCAAATGGCTTTCTTACGACCCTTGAGGTAATTCTCGTATATGATCCCGGCAATTGTACGACCCTTGCCCATACCCGTGCCGTCGCCTGTAGGACATAATTGTTCGGTTACTTATATAACAATCAAAGAAAAAAAAAAAAAAAACCCCGACGCAAAAACCTCTAAAAAGTAAAGTCAAAGTTAATGTAAGTTTTTTTTATTTATATTTGATTTATTTAGCGGTCCTCCGGCAGGACTACGACGCTTGAATAAAAATATTACTACTTACTTACGAGTACAGGACCAATACACACAATCGTATTTTTTTACTTTTAAGAGGGTTTTGTGTCAGATTTTTTTATAAAAACATTATTTCCCGATTTTTTATAACTATATAACCTAGTAGTATGATGCTACGATCGAAAATCTATCGAAACACGAAATTACGACACGATATATTGCGAAAAAACCCCGATTCAAAGTTTAATGTAGTGTTTAGTAAAATGCGTATAACTTTTAAAAGGCTGAACCGATTTTCATAAAGCTTAGCTAAGAACAGTCTCGACCAAGTCACCTTTCAAACAAAAAACTAAATTAAAATTTCACATACACTAAGTTATTTGATATTTTTGTGATATTTTACATTATTAGTTTTTTGTTTTTTACTATTTGCATTTGTTTCAACTTTCTTGGGAGGGTAAGAATCGTGGACGCTTTTTCCAGGCCCTATATAGACCCGACTTAGAGCGCCGCTAGTAGGCCTTAGTTTCTGTAACTATCCTAAAGAGACGTGTGACTCACCGATGAGGAAACCAGCCCTGGTGCCGTCCGGCAGCAGGTGCTCGTGCGCCTGCGAGGCGTACACCACGGCCTCCAGCTGCAGAGCCGACAGCAGACCGTTGCGGACGATCGCGTCCGGCAGATCCAAATTATATGTAACATTTACTGGTTCTACGGAAGATAGGGACGCTGACTCGACCGCTGGATCGGGGTGCTTGCAGCCTAGTTTTACTGTTGGTATAAATATTCAATTATCGATGGTAGACTTGATTAGAAATATAATAAAATGACGCATGATGCGATAACAAACAGACATAGTTTCTGATAATCATTGATTCCTGTTTCTTGCTTTTCCATTATGGTTTTCGTGAAAACGTGTTCTATGTCTGCAGTACAGCAAGATTTATTTTTAGTCCAGTTCGCCACCCTATTCCTAACCACTGCAACTCATGATTGGTTTTACATTAAAATATTAGAAGAATAGAATAATATCGACCTCTTATTACCTGGCGGTAAGGAAAGGGTTATGTAAAACCGAGTAGGTTAATTTAATTAAACATCATAATCACGAACATCATTATCATCATCATGCAAATCATCATTATCATCACGGACATCAAAATCATCATCATCATCACGGACATCATAACAGAAATCATCATCATCATGGACCACCCCAGTCGATCAAGGTAAAACACTGACCCAACCAAAAACCGACCTTTGCGAGACCTTCATATTTATATTTTTTTCTTTACACAAAACAAACATATTCAAACACAAAAGGAAAACGTATGCACAAAGGCGAACTTAACCCATAATTGGGTTGTCTGACAGCATACTTCAATGTTGTAGAGAGATTTACAAAATTAGGACAGTTAACAAAAGCACACAACAAATATCTACTTAAAAACATTTGAATATTTCAAATCTTACTTACCAAATAGACTACACAAATACGTGTACAGCACACAATGCATAAACATAATACATACATATATCTAAAATACATACATTTTTATGTGTCATTTTGACAAGAAATGTTCCTTAATTCTTCGACTGAATATCTCTAGCGAAGAGCAATCTCGTATGGAATGACGACGATTATTCCAGTGGCGGACAGCACGAACAGTCAATGATCCACCGTAACGACTTGATGAGTGGGTAGAAAAACGAAGTAGAAGAGATTATGAGGAACGGCAAGGGTTCTCTCTTTCCTCTCGGAACAAGATACACAAAGCGTTCTTTATGATACGAAGGAGAGATAGGATTGGTCGTACTTTCGGAGGCCAAAAATGAAGCGGATGCACAAATACTGCAAACACTCGAGCTTATCAAGAAGTCCCTCAGTCGCATCAAGGAAGCAGACAATAAGATAGTCAAGAAGATGAAGAAGAAGAGACTGAGCAAGAGTAACTTTGGTTGAGAATGGAAGAAGCTTCTGGAGACGTTTTAGAGACTGAATCGAACAAAACACCCTTCTGCTTACTTCAGCAATGTGAACATTCCAAGATAGGTTGCAGTCTAAGAATACAAAAAGGCTTGAATTTTTTGAAGCAGGCTATAGCGACGGCATCGTATAAAACAGGAGGGAAAGACTGGTTACTCAATAAATTGACGAAATGTCTGCCACCAATAATGAGAGCTTGTGATTTTGTTGAGTTCACTAAAATTCCAAAACTTTTGACCCACTGACAGATATTTTCAAAATCATAATTGATGGCATCGATAGTTCCAGTGAGCTCTTCAAGTTTAAAGTTACGGTAAAGCTGCAGGTCGTCGGCATAGAGATGATAGTGTGAAGATAAGACCTTAGAGATAGCGTTTATAAAAACAGAGAAAAGAAGAGGAGACGGGACGCCACCCTGTGGAACACCCGCAGCTAAATCGCACCAGTCAAAGAAAGCCTCCTCTGAGCGAACCGATTGCGAGTGACCCCGAAGATAAGAGTTAAACCACGCGATCACAGCAAGCGATCATTAAGAGAGGATAGGATACCTAAGAGAATATCAAAATCAACTGAATTAAAAGCACTGGTAAAGTCCAGTAGAATCAATACTATAAGGAGTCTGTTTTCCACGGCAAGTCGGCTATCGTGCAAGTGTTGCTTAACCTGACCTAAAAAAATACCATCAACATTGGACAGCGGCCAGTCCATTTATTTTTTAGTTCTATGACATTCACGTGAGCTCTGTAAATACTAGCACCAAACTGACCGATTGCGATGAGCGTCTTTACAATTTAACGGTTACATCAAAACCTTTTTTTTGTAACGATTGTAGACTAGTGCAATGATTGGTCGTATTATTTTGTTTGAAATGTTCAGTTCATAATTTATCGATAGTTTATAGAATATCGAGATATTTTAGAAATATCTAGTGAACTAACGAATTTTACAATTATTCGATGACATATATTAAGAATTTAATCGAGCGAAGTTATTAACGACTCACTGTACTTACATTTTGAAGGCACGTATTCTACAAATGTTTCTCCGACACCTATCTCTTCATTGACAACTGTTTCGTCTCCGCTCATCTGAGAAAGTAATGATACAATAATTTAAGATGTAAAAAACCTATTTTTCATGAAATATGGACGCATAACGTTAATAAATAAATTCTGTACATAGGGAACTTCTAAGGGATTGGAACATTTAAAAAAAGTTTTTATGCTGGGTGAAATGAATGGTGAAATAGGTTGCTTTTTTAGTTTTCATGTATTTATTATGATCGCTATTTACTTGTAAATTACAGGAAAACTAGTTATTAAAACAAGTGTCCAATTTGATAGTTTACTAGGACATGATAGTGTTGAATAGCCTCTTAATAATACGTTTTGGGCTTTGCTAACTAAATCGTTTCTGTTAAAGAGGGAAATGGGGAGAGGTCTGCGTGAACACACATATGTCTTTGACTTGCCTGTAACCTTGGCAACCCAGCCGACCCGCGCGCGGCCGCATAATCGCTACTGGCCCTAGCAACCGTCTGCCTGAGACGCCCGGCGGTATCCCCGTCTGAGTGAAAAGTAGAGAAGTATCTATATGAAAGATCTTGTTATCAATAGCAGATTTTTTAAAGCACTTTTACAACCAAACACATCCTTAGAAATATATATTAGCTACACTAAAACCGCACGTTCATACATTTTGAATGTTGTTAATTGTAACTGAAACAAAATAATTTGTATCTACTCGCATATCATCAAGTTCCTATTATTATTATGAAATGATAAATAGTAACTTAATGAGAGACTTAATCCACAGACAATTCTAATCAAATAAAAGCTTTACCTTATACACGCTAATGCCAAAAATAAAGAATAGCAAAGACAGTACAGTAAGCATCCCTATTTAAAATGGCGGCACATCCTCGGCAGATCCATATTAATGATGTTTTAAATTGTGTTTTAGATCAGATTAGATCTTCTTCTTGTTCGTGTGAGGATGTGGTCACCTCTGAACATAATAAGGTTCCTATTAAAACATTCTTGTGATACTATTACAAACATCGCTGGCGGCACGGTTTATAAACATATTTAAGTTACAGTTTAGAGAGGGTAGTCGAAATTAACATTGCAATTAGTTGTGCTCCTACTAAAATTAAATTTAATAATATAAAAATCTAGTTTTTCGTTGTGTACAGTATATAATTTTCAAGCCTGACTTGCAATATGATAGTGACAAAGTTATAAGCGAGTTTTGGTGAGAGGCTTCTGAAAAAACGTACTTTAATTTTGGAAGTCGGTGTTCCTGTTTTCGTTTCTTCGTTTTTTGACACCGACTTCCGAAATTGAAGTTATTTTTCACTTTGTAGTGTTTTTGTTCGGAAGTCGGTTGTAATTTTTGTAAAAAGTTTTTTTATTTTTCACTTTTTAGTTGTGATACATAATGAACCAGTTCTATAGGCTAGCTACCTTTAATGCCCAAAGTGATAGCAGAATAGATTAACCCAATAACATGAAACTTTAACAAACCTGTGAAATGAGAGTATACCAGGGTGAACTGTTCACACATACGTACCCCTTTAGAGCATACCAGTGTGATGTTATGTTATGAAATGGTGTAAATAATAAACAGACGTTCGATTGCAGCTATCCCGAGTGATTTGCCGTCATTTATTGAAGAGTTCTGATGTATATCTCCGAAGTTCTTCATCAGCTCTTGATGAAAATTAAATGGGACAACATGACAAGCACCAGCGTTCAAATAAAAAAAGAATCATTAAAATCGGTTCACCCAATAAAAAGTTCTGAGGTAACAAATATAAAAAAAAAAAAATACTGTCGAATTGATAACCTCCTCCTTTTTTGCGAAGTCGGTTAAAAATTGAATATAATAGAAATAATTGAAAACAGTGAATTTCAAAACCGTGACATTTTATTACTCAGGATCTTTAGTGAGTTACATGACTTGTTCCCTGTGCATATAATCCAAGTTTACGTGTTACAACATTTAATAACAGGAATGTAATTAACAGCGAGTGATTTTCTTCGAACATTGACCGTCAAAAAATCGTTATTTTTCATCACAACATTTGAAAAGTATTGCATACAACACCATCTAGCGCGTATCATTTAAACAACTAAACAATTTGTGTTACCAAATATTTAATAGTGTTGTCAGAATTATAAGTTTTTGTTTAATCATTATTTTATTATTGATGAAACTGACATCTATTGATTATTCTACGAACTAACGCTCTGAGGATATAAGATCACTAGTTTTGTTGGAAACGTAATTGTACAGTTGGTCTCGCGGTTTAGGTGTCGCCTTGCAGCTGCAATTTCAACAGTAGTGTCGAGCGTTCGAATCCTGTCAGTGAAATACTTTCAGGATTTATTTTGATTTCATTTCAATATTCTGTTGGGTTAAGGCTAAGTTCAGATGAACGCGCGACGACGCGCGCTGCCGTGCGATACTCCTGTTCAGATGGCGGCGGCTTGCGCGCGACAGTCTAGCGTGAACATTCAGTGAGAATGGACGTGGAGGAGGCAATTTGCTTGTGGGTTTTATACCGCAAACTGCGACGTCGCCGTCGAAAGCAAAGACGATACTGGGTGCACCCTATTTTAAGTCAAAGACTTTCTTAAGCCTGTTTGTGACTTTATATCCCACACTAAGACTACACGAAGATCGATTTGTCTACTATATTAGGATGTCGATTGCATCCTTTGACTTTTTGTATGATTGCGTTGAAAAGGATTTACAACCTACAGATGGTGCTGTAAGATATTGCATATCACCAAAACAAAAACTGACTGAACAACTGACTGAACAACATAGAAAATTAAGACTAAGCGTGCGTTCAGACACGACGGGCACCGCGCGTTTGTGGACCCGCTCGGTTCTTATTTACATGAGAATCTTTAAATTCGTTCAGACATAACCATGCTATTACCGCGTGGTTATCGCGCAGTTTCCGCCGTGCTTGAACAGGCTCTAATTCTTCCCAAGGCCTTCTTTTTATTATCCTATTTGAATAGTCCTTCGAGATAAGATTCCAAAACGCATCTCTTTTTTCAATTTCGTCTATTAGTAAATCCATTGATATGTCGTCCTCAATTTTTTTCGTCGCTCCTTGCGTCCGTCCGCCTCAAACCGCGCGGGTCAACTGAACAGGTCGATACAGGAGTGTAGATCTTAAACCGCGCGTCACTGCGCGGTGGCGCGCGGGTCAACATCTTGCGCGCGGTGCATGGCGGTGCGCGCGGGCACGCGCGGTGGCGCGCGGTCCTGTACACAACAACATTGATTTGTTACATTCTTAAACCGCGCGCCGAGCCAACCGCGCGTCGTCGCGCGTTCATTTGAACTTAGCCTAAACCATCAAACAACATGAATTCCTTAGAAAATATTACTTTCCGACGGACACGCTCTCAATCGGAATCCAATGTTGACATTAGCCATGATGTAACCTCGGAAACTTTGGACTGTACCACAAATTCCCTGCCTGATATGTCTGAAGATGAAGATGAAGAAAAAATTAACATATTAAAGAAAGATATAGAAAGTTTAAAAACCAAATTACAAAGCGCACACGAAGAAATAGATCAATTGTCTCTAGAGAACAGAAAATTGAAGCAATCTAATGCTGAATTATGGAAATTAATAAAACATATAAAGTCATTTATAACACTCCAGTCAGGAACAAAAACAAAATCAAAACTCCAAGGAAGAATACAACATCGAAACAAATTAAAACAAAACAGGCTCTAATTCCAGAAAATAGTCAAATCGTACAAAGCACACCTTAAATTGATGTTGATATTGGAAGTACACAAAATTGTAATAACAAAATGAGTCCTAATACATCATCCCCTCCTTTGAAACGTAACATTTGTGTCATAAGCAGTGAATTATCAAATAGAGTATATGCCATGAGTGAAGACACTCATCTACGTAATTATAATATGTGTCATTATCGTACGCCTAAATGTGGAATTGAGCATATCTTAAGAAATATTGAAAAAAAAGTTCGTAATTTTACTTGCTCAGATTATTGTATTATGTTTATTGGTGAGGAGGATTTCAAAATAAACAAATAAATATAATATAGAATACTTTTAATAATTTAATTCATATGGACGTCCAGACATATAGCTATGCGTTTATCTTAGACTCGAATCTAAATCTTCCTTACACACTTGATACTTACAACCACTGGAATGGTAATCTCAGTAATAAAGGCTTTAAAATCGTATTATCTGACTTGCAAGACCTCATCCTAGACCTAGATAACGTGGACACCGAGCAATCAATGGTTGATTGTTCCCAGAGGGAACAATTTGAAATAGCAAAAAACACATCTCAGTTTTTCTATAATTATTTTCTTAATGTTCTCCATCAAAAAATTGCAGGACTTATGAATAAAGCGGATTCGCTTATTGTAAAATTTGAAGAGCTTCATAGTAAAAGAATTAGTATAGACATAATCTGTATAACGGAGCATTTTATTGAGACAGGTTACGAGAATATATTACATATACCTAATTTCTGCCCTGCAGCTTTCTTCACTAGAAATGTTAAACGCGGTGGCACTTGCATTTTTGTTAGAGCAGGACTGCAATATCGAGAATTATTGGATATTGCTAAACAGTCAGACACGGTGACACGCGTTATTGAATGTTGTGGTATAGAGTTGACATCTCATAGTATTATCATTATTTGTGTTTATAGAATACCTAAACATAATAACAGAATATTTTACGAGAGAGTAGACTATATTTTGCGAAAATTTTGCTCATTCGGAAATAAAAATATTATCTTAGCAGGAGACTTTAATAAAGATGTGTTAAAAAGAAATAAAATTACATTCGAATTCGAACACTTTCTTTTGCAATATAACCTACAATTAGAACTGCATAAACCGACTAGATTGAGTAGTAATTCCTGTATAGATAATTTTGCTCACACCTACCGAAAAAAATGTAAAGCTGAAATAATGGACTTAGTACTTTCAGATCATACGTCTCAATTACTCCAGGTTCCTATTAAAAAAACTTGTACACTAAAATATTGGAAATCTAAAAAACAGGATATCTCAGTAGGCAACTTGGAAAATTTCAAAAGTCATCTAAAGTGCTTATCCTTTTCGGAGGTATACAAAGCCAAAGATGCGAATGAATGCTATGAACGGTTTATGGATGATTTTTCATAATTGTACAAATTATGTTTTCCAAATAGAATAGTGACTGTGTTTACGAATAAAAAGAATAACTGGATATCTCGTGGAATAAAAATCTAGTCAAAAGCAAAGGCAATTGCTATGGACATATAGATTCAATCCTAATAAAAAAAAATAGAATAGCGTTTAAAAAAGACTCTTCAACATATAGAAAAATAATAAACTTAACGCAACAAGCCCAAAATAACCATTACATTAATACGTCAAAAAATAAGTCAAAAGCAGCTTGGCAAGTCATTAAAAAATCAAAATTAAAGTGACTACAAGAACCTATACTGACAATAAACAAAGATAATTTAACTCTTACACATCCTATGAAAATCGCAAACGAATTTAATAACTATTTTGTAGACGTAATTGAAAATAATATTAAAAGTAAAGGAACATAAACCAATAATTACGTTATTGAAAATTCGAATTCGCAATCACTATTTATGCTACCTGTTTCAGATTCTGATATAATCAAAATAATTAGCAGCCTAAAAAATACAAATACGGTAGGATTTGATGGCACATCAACTAAAGTTATAAAATACGTTAAGGAAATTATAGCGCCTCTACTATCACACATAATTAATCTTTGCATTTCTGATGGTTTATTTGAAAATAGCCTAAAAAAAGTCATCATTAAACCGCTTTATAAAAAAAATGATAAAAGTGATGTTCAAAAATATAGACCTATTGCAAAAATACCAGTATTCTCAAAAATTATTGAGAAGGTAATATACAATTCTACATATTCTTATTTTGAAAAATTCAAACTATTTTGCAATGAACAAAAAGGCTTCAGAAAGAATACAAATGTTAATATGGCTCTATTTGACCTGCTATACTGCTAGTGTAATGACATCTGTAGATAAAGGTAAGCCTGTGTGTGCTATACTAACTGATATGACAAAAGCGTTCGATTTTGTGGATCATAAGATTTTGCTGTAGAAATTACATGGGTATGGCATAAGAGGAAACATTTTGAAACTACTAGAATCATATTTGAGTGACCGAATGAATGAGTGTCCTATTACTAAATTGGAGATAAAATATCTATCTAAACCAAGGCATATAAAATATGGTGTACCTCAAGGTAGCGTACTGGGGCCACCCCTTTTCTTAATATACATTAATGATCTTCCAAACACTATAGATCATAAAATGGTACTGTTTGCAGATGACAGCACGACTATTGTGGAATATACTAATCCTTATAATTACCAAAATGACATAAATAATTCTCTGAGTGACATTATAAATTGGCTTGACAAAAATAATCTTGTAATTAATTTAAATAAAACAAAAGTTATGCATTTCCACCAGCGCCGTAAGAAACCACTAGTTGATATTGCCTATAATAACTGTAGAATAGAAGAAGTTACAAATGCAAAATTCTTGGGTATAACTATAGATAATAAACTAACCTGGAAACCTCACATAGAGGAAATCTGCAAGCGTGTAAGTAAGTCTGCATATTTATTATTCCAAATATCCAAGAAAGTAAATACCGACACACTTTTAAAAACCTACCATGGATTGGTCGCTTCTATTTTGAGATATGGTGTTGTTTTTTGGGGACAATCAGCTAATAGAGAACTTATATTCAGGATGCAAAAAAGGTGTATACGATCAATGTGTGGTCTAAGAACAACGGATAGTTGCGTTCCTTACTTTAAAAATATTGACTTTTCCATCTTTGTATGTATTGGAAACTGCATTATTTGTAAAAACTAATCAACAATTATTTCAAAAATTTGCAGCAGTTAAGAGAAACCCAATTCGTGCCCAATATGAGAATTTGTTATGTCAATACAAGTGTAAAACTGCTTTATTGAAAAAGAGTTTCTTTGGTATTGCTCCAGATATTTATAATAAAATACCTGATAATATTAAATGTATGCCTCTAAACAAATTTAAAAAGTCTCTTCAGGGGATATTACTAGAGAAGTGCTATTACAGTGTAGATGAATTTTTAAACGATATTTCGCTTGTATAGAATTCTGAATGTGATTTTATTTTTTCTGTTTTTCTTACTAAAATTAAATAAGAAAATTAACATAGTGATTTTTGATTGAATTTAAATTGTGACATAGTGATTTTTATTGAATTTAAATTGTGACTTAATGATTTTTTTTATTGATTTTTTAAAGTTTGACACTGTAATTTCATTTTATTTAAATTTTGACATCGTAATTTCAATTCAATTTAAATTTTGATATTGTATTTTTTTGTACTGTTTGTCTAGTGCAACTAATTTTGTACGCCATAAATGGCAAAACATGTAGCCACATCATATTAATATAAGACCTTCATACTGTACTCATGTTTTACAAAATAAATATATCTTATCTTATCTAAGTTACAATATCATAAACAAATACTTTATGTACCTACTAGTCCATATACGTTTAAGGGCCGATTTATCAATACTCAACTTAAACCTGTGAGTGATCAATCTTTGTAATAACGCCCAGTTTTTCAAGTCGGTCAATTTCTTCATCTACTTTAGACCGTAGCGCATATGGAATTCGCCGAGGTTTAATAAAGATTGGTTGCGCATTATCTTTAAGAGTCAGGTGGCTTCGAACGTTTGGAATTTCACCTAGGTTTGTAGTGAAGACGGTGGGTGTGTAAATACCCTACTTATGTTTTTGGAGTGCACGCGGTTATGTCGGAAATGTTTTAGTATTGTTACATAATATTTTATTTTGATTTTATACGAATACATTAAAATAATCTTCACCACAGGTACCGTTAATTTCATACTATCATAGGCAATACAAACCACTCACCGTCGTCACTGCTACTTCTCGAGTCTGACCCCCTTAGCAGTTGATCTTCATCTTCAGCAGACGAGCATTGCTGCGTGTGCTGGCTGTTGCGTCTCTGTGCTGGTGACCGAACATTGGGAAAAAAATTAAAAAATGTGATAAATCATATTTGTCAATAATACTGGCGTAATAATACCCTCCTGTTAGGTATCTCCTTCGTGTTAGCTTACTTTAGACCCTGCAGACGGAAATAGGAGTTTAATATGTATGCAGATGATCTGAAATTGTCCCAAACAGTAAATTGTGTTGAAGACACAGTAAAATTGCAAGCTAAAATCGATAAAGTATCTAGATGGTGTATCGAAAATCGCATGATTTTAAATGTTAATAAGTATATTGTAAGCATATTAAATTTACAAGGAAAAGACAACCCACCATCGCAATTTACACAATTATTAGTGGTGTAGTGTACCACTGGGAGAGGTATCTTGGATTCGATTCCTACGATCCAAAGGCAGAAAATGGACCTCTTACAACGGTGACTGTAATCTATAGATACTTCGTGCGCCCTATAACCGAGATATCCAAGAAACTTTTTCTGGATGGCCCTCAATGCGTGACTTATGGATCCCATATTGAGGGTTCCAGACTTGCGATGCATACTCCAAGTGGCTACGCACGAACGAACAGTATAAAACTTTGATAGGCTTCAGAGAACGGCAACAGGCTAATACTCTGATTACAAATCCTAGTGCCCTCGAGGCCTTGCCCACAGTACCGTCAATATTTTGGTCAAACAGTAATTTGCTATCTTGTATAATACCTAAATCCCTTATGCTATTAACTTTGCCCAAGGTAAGTCGGTTGAGACTATAGATTGAATTTACCCTCAGTTTCCCAGCTCAAAATGATCGCAGAATTAATGTGATAAATTGTCAAGCACGCGTTATCTGCTGTGATTGGTTGAATGAATTTTCAACAACCGTGCAGCCGTGTGACGTGTATATATGAAAGATCATGGTACCAATGCCAGTATTCTTAATAAACGTTAACATTCTCCTCGCTGTCGCAATATGACAAAAAACCTATCGAAGTATGTCTTGATGAATCGCACGTTCAATCATGGAACATGTTCTGATAATTTAATTTTGAATGTTATTAATTGCTACTAAAATAAACCTTTTCTAATGACTCTGAGTGTTAGTGCATGCCATGATCCATTAGCTCTGCCAGTGGATTTGCATCACAAACCGATATCAATTCGAGCTGATTTTGTTGAGATTCATAAATTGGCGGACAATACAACACGTCGATACATGTTTTCTAAGGGTGACTATGTAGCCATTAGATCTGAACTGGACAGTATAAACTGGACTGGCTTTTTAAATTCGGAGTCATTGGAAAGTGCTGTTGAAATCTTTTATAGTAAATTATACGAACTAAGGGACAAGTACATCCCTCTTAAATGTGTTAAAAAATCATCGTATCCATAATGGTATAGTTCTGCTCTAATAAAGGTATTGAGAGAAAAATATAAGTATCATCGTAAGTATAAAACGTATGGTAATATCTCTGATTTTCACTCTTTTTCCCTATTACGAAGCAGAGCCATTAACTTGGAAAAGACATACATACATGGATAAAATAGAGTCATCGATAGTCAAAAATCCAAAATCATTCTGGTCAATATGAAAAGCAAGAAAATTTCTAATGCAATTCCTAAGTTCATGCAGTACGGTGACGTCACGGCGAGTAGTGGTGAAGATATCAGCAAATTATTTGCGGCGTACTTCCACTCCACTTTCCAAGAACCTGTGCCAGTCCCTGGTACATCTTCGCAGACTTATAGTGGTGTTAGTAGTGTTGATAGTGTTGCATTTATCAGTACGTTAGAAATATCTCATTCTAGAGTACTGAAATTGCTCAAGTCCTTTCTAAATCAGGTGGCCCGGATCTCATACCCCCGGAGTTTATAGTACAATGTGCTGCTAGTTTGGTAGTCCCATTGTGTATCCTATTCAATCGATCTATTTCTGAGGGTATAGTGCCTAAAATCTGGAAATCAGCATTCATCACCCCTGTTCACAAGAAAGGAAACAAATCTGATGTTACGAACTATCGCCCGATATCTAAGTTATGTCTATTTTCAAAGATCCTTGAGCGTATAGTGTATAACGATGTTTATGCGGCTATGGAAAGTAACTTCGGGGGGGAACAACATGGATTCCTCAAAAAGCGATCCACTACGACTAACTTGGTGTTATCGCACGAGTTTATATCGGGTGGTATGGATCAACGTGCGCAGGTGGATGTCATTTATACCGACTACAGCAAGTGCTTCGACCGTATCGACCATCGTCTGCTGCTGGAGAAGTTGCTCAAAGCCGGTATACACGGGGATCTTTATAGATGGTTTTCGTCTTATATTGAGAATCGGAGTCAGGCTGTGGTTCTCCAAGGTTACACTTCGGGTTGGACATCGGTCCCCTCAGGTGTGGGTCAAGGTTCAGTTTTGGGGATCTTGCTTTTCACTCTGTTTATTTCTGATGTTGTTAACTGCTTCAAGCACTCTTACGTGTTGCTATATGCTGATGACATGAAGGTTCACAAGATTATACGTGATATTTCGGATACTCACCAGTTACAAGCTGATCTGAACAGATTTGAAGAATATTGCAAACATAATTTACTCCAATTGAATGTCTCTAAATGTTTTCAAATGACCTTCACGCGTCAGAAATCTATAGTAAATTCAAAATATAGTCTCAACCGACTTACCTTAGGCAAAGTTAACAATATAAGGGATTTAGGTATAATACAAGATAGCAAATTACTGTTTGACCAACACATTGACGGTATTGTGGGCAAGGCCTCGGGGGCACTAGGATTTGTAATCAGAGCCTCAGCCTGTTTTAGTTCTCTGAAGCCTATCAAAGTTTTATACTGTTCGTTCATGCGCAGCCACTTGGAGTATGCATCGCAGATCTGGAGCCCCCAATATGGGATTCATAAGTCACGCATTGAGGGCATCCAGAAGAAGTTTTTGAGATATCTCGATTATAGGGAGCACCAAGTATCTATAGATTACAGTCACCGTTGTAAGAGGTACCATTTTCTGCCATTAGATCGTAGGCGGCTCATTAATGATGTATGTTTTTTTATTAACATAGCGAATGGCTCGATTGACTGCCCTGAGCTACTATCAAAGTTAGCATTTCGCACTAACACTATAGGATTACGTAAAAGGCCGCTTCTAGATGTGTCTTCTACCGCTACTAATTATAGGCGTAATGCTTTTCTAATAAGAAGCGCTCGAAGCTTCAATGATGTGTCTTCTGAGCACGATGTTGACTTATTTTGCACTAAGATAAGCACAGTAAGGACGCTCCTAGCCAAATCATTTTTTTGTGAATAATGCACCGGCAAGTGGTTCTTTAACTTATATGTAGCAACATAAATAAATGAAATGAATAGGGATAACCTAAATGTTTTAACTGTTCGACTTAAATATATGTGAATAACGATATGTTATACATCTGTGGAGGCTTGTTATTAGCAACTTGATAATGTGTTTTAGTTACCTATTATTATTTGTAATTAGACTGTAAGCCTTCTTAAAAGTAATAAAATAAATAATTTAAAAAGCCTCGACCTCCCTTACTTCCGCGGGATGATTGTGGGTGATGCATCCGGTTTGCGGTAAGCACTGTTCGGACCCTCCTATCGAGGGCGTCGAGCTCGATCTGAGTCCATTTGAGTATGCCGGAAGAGTACATCAACGCTGCCATGTAACTGTTGAAGGCGCGCACCTTATTTCCGTCTGACAAAAGGCTATTTAATACTTTTTAAATCCGGGGTGGTAACACCAGTTATTAAAATCTGCAGCAGACTAAACATGACTGTAATTGAGATGCAAGTAGCGCGTGTGAGCTACTATACTATACATATAACCAGCATTAATGCACTGAGCGGGAAGAACAATTGTGATAAATTACATTTGTCAATAATACGAGTGCTGGCGCAATGAGGGCAATGTTAGGTACACATCTGCCTAAAGACTGGCGTGATGTTGTACCAAATACTACTTAGTATGAATGTGACGAAATCTTTAAAACACCTAATGCATTTTACAAGAAAGCATCCAATTTCGAAAAAGGCAATGATTCAAATCTTAAGCCATCTATATACTACTTTGTGCACTTCGTTGTATGTGTCAGGCGCGGTCGTGTCCTGTGCCCAAGCGGCAGCAGGCAGCCTTGCGCGCTGTGAGCACTACAGGTCTCAGCAACCACGCTTGCACTGTGAGTGCTACTCATCCCAGCAACCGCGCTCACGCTGTTAGCGATACTGGTCCCAAAAACCTCGCTTGCATTGAGCACTACTGGTACCAGCGACCACCCCACTGTGAGCGCTACTGGTCCCAGCAACCGCCCTTGCGCTGTGACTGGTCCTAGCAACTGCCCTTGTGCTGTGAGCGCTACTTGTCCCAGCAACCGCCTGCCTGAGACGGCCGGCGGTATCCTCGTCTGAGTGAAAAGGGGAGACAAATCTACATGAAAGATCTTGGTACAAATTCCAGTGTACATAAGGAACGTTAACATTCGCATCGCAGTCGCAATCTGTCAAAAAACCTTTTGAAATATAACTTAACTACTTAAGAACCGCACGCTTAAACAAGAGCCTTCCACATCGCTTGCAGCTCGTTTTTTAAACACTTTTTAACTACACTCACAACGTAATGTTCCAAAAATGAATTAAAAAAATATTGTATTTAAACCCATACCTTTTTTTCGTGGATAGGAAAAATTAAAAAAGAAACATTACAGTGCAACATTTTCCTTCGATTTTCAAATAAAAAATAACTTTTATACCATTTCCCCTCTAAAAAGCTTATTGTATTCACTGAACATAGTGAATAAAAAGCACGTTTGATCACTGTTTTGGTGTTTGAATTTAGAACACACCCATATATATTCTACCTCCATCTCAATGCTCTACGTTTGTAGAGCTTGATGAACCTTATTACGCCATTTTTATGCGCAAGGAGGTTTCCTTGCGCATAAAAACCGCGTAATAAAGTATTAAAAGTTTTAAGCAAATCAAGATCAAACTGGCCGAAGATCTATGGGGAATGTCCGTCAAAGTTTGTACCTTCATTATTCAGACTATAGCACCGTACTTAACTTTAATTTTTAATTTGTGTGTAGATCAAGAAGTCTGCCCGGATCTAATGAAACTTAGTAAGGTTATACCACTTTTAAATCCGAGGACAGTAAAGACACGAATAATTATTGACCAGTATAAGTGCTGCCGGTTTTCAGCAAGATATTGCTAAATCAAATGTTCATTCACTTTAATACGAATAACATCCTACACGATAAACAGTATGGTTTTACCAAGGGACGTTGTACGAACGACGCTGGTGTCACCTTATTAAAACACATCTTTGATGCGTGGGAAGAGGCACAAGATGCTATAGGTGTCTTCTGCGACCTGTCGAAAGCGTTTGATTGCGTTAATCATGAAACATTACTTTTGAAACTTGAGCATTACGGGCTAGGCCAATCAGTATCTTTACTTTTCTTCCACAAATAACACTTATCAACTAAAATCTCAAAATGATAGACAGCAATTAGTTCAAATAAACGGTGTCAATTCGTCCGGGTTAACCGTGAAAATGGGGGTACCCTAGGGTTCAATTTTGGGTCCTTTCTTATTTCCAGTCTACATTAACGATTTACCCCATCTATTGAATAACAATTTAAACATGGTGTTATTTGCTGATGACACTTCTTTGATTTTTAAGATAAATAGACGTACGAGTAACGTTGACGACGTAAATAACGTCTTGCGACAGGTTCGAAATTGGTTCACGGCTAATAATTTAGTTTTAAATGCTAAAAAGACTAAGTGCGTAAAGTTTGCCTTGCCGAATGTCAAAAGTACTAATTGTGACATTATATTAAATAGGGAGAAGCTAGAATTCTTCGATAAAACGGTTTTCCTGGGGATCACGCTAGACTCAAGGTTACAATGGGGTCCTCATTTAATATCACTTGCAGGGCGGCTAAGTTCGGCAGCTTATGCTGTTAGAAAAATTCGTCAGTTTACTGATGTAGATACCGCGAGGCTAGTCTATTTTGGTTACTTTCATAGTATAATGTCTTACGTTATCTTACTATGGGGAAGGCCTGCAGATATTGAGTCAATTTTTATTCTGAAAAAACGAGCCATCAGAGCGATATATAATCTTCGCCGGCGCGATTCTCTAAGGGAACTGTTTAAGGACATTAACATCATGACGGTACCTTGTCAATATATTTATGAAAACATCATGTACGAAAAAAATTACATCTTTTTAGTAAAAACGGCGACAAACATAATTATGTTACTAGAAATAGGGACCAATTAATTCAACCAGGTTTTAGGCTGGCTAAAGTAGCATCATCTGGGGTACTGTATAAAATGTTACAATAAAATACCTCCCCACATTCTAGAACTGAATGAGACGAAATTAAAAACTTGTATAAAAAGCACACTATGCAGGCAAGCATATTATAAGTTGGGGGATTACATCGCTGATAAAATTGCTTGGCTAAATGCTGGTCCTGCTCCGCAGCCATTAGGGCGCAAGAAAAATAGTGATGGGCAGAAAAGTTTTGAAGTATTATTGGACCTGCTGAAGACTGTATGAATAAATTTGTATTGTATGAACTCAATTTCTTTTAGTATTATATAACTGCACAGCACATAAGTGAGTACTTTGTTCTGACTGTAAATCTACCATTCACTGTACCTATGTGTCGTTCGTTGATTTCTGTGTGCCCTCGCAGTTGAGTGTGTCATGCTCTCTCTAATTTCTCTCTGATGGTGGCACATGTGTTGGATCATTCGGTTCCCTTCATGATGGTTGAGCTGAGTGATGCCGATCCATGCATCATGTTCGTGAACGGGCGCCATTAGTTGGGATTTGTCATAACTTAGCTGCCTCGGCCTGTTATTGCATTTTTATGTTAAAATTGTTTGTTACTCTAGACGCTTTTACGTGCACGTAAAAGCACGTTTTTGCATCGTTCTCACATATATGTATTTTTTTCAATAAGAATGATGCAACCAAAACCTTGTAATTGAAACTGATGGAAAAGAGTGTCCGTAGAGTTTCTTGCAAATTCTTCTCCATTGAGATCTACTGACGGTTGCGAATTTGCAACTAGAGTCACATTTTTTTTTGTTTGACAATCCAAAAGTACCTCTAAGGTTTATTTGAAATAAACTATTTTGATTTTGATTTAATTTTTTGTTTTTGAATACTCGATACAAACTTCTTGTGCAAAGAATGTTCGACTTTCAAACTCCTTCGTCGATTTAATTTTGAGTTTGTTTATATTTATGATTTTAACATTGATTTTGATTTTGGTCTTGGATGTTTAGTGAATACTTGTTTGGACTGTAATTCTAATATTTGTCGCATCATGGCTGGCCGATAGATGCAAACCATCGGGAAGTCAGGATGTATTCCCTTAGGTTAAGACATCGTGTATGGGCAGGTCGGTGGGTACAGTCGTGCAAATGAATAACATAAATTATTCGATACACTGGGTTTATTTAAACAGTTCACAGTTACAATCTTGCTCACTAATATTACTGATCGATACCGATTCTACAACGTCTTAGCTCTAGGGCGGTCAGTACTCAACTCTTATATTCTGTGTCCCCACCACACAGGTCGTTAGAGAAAGCGCGCCACAGCGTAGTTGTTCTTGATTTGCCGACAGGTGGCGTGCTCGTGATTTGTTTTGACGTCCGTACTATTGACTAAACCCGACATATTCATTGCATGGGTGTTTAATTAATTATAATTATGTAACATAATGGAGGAGGTCACTGGCGTGTGAAACACACCTAGCTCATTTTAAATTTACAAAAAATGTGAAACTCTGAGGTTTCTCATTTCTTGTAAATTTTGAAGGTAATAAACAATTTATTTATTTATTATTATTCCTTGTGCTTCTTGCTTGAATCTTTCTTTTTCTCGTAGTCATGGCATGCAACTCTTGAATAAAACGGATTTATATCGAGGGCCATGAATCACTCGCGTCGCTCAGGTTTCTAAAACTTGAATCACTCGCTATGCTCGTGATTCATCTATGGCCCTCGCTTTAAATCCGTCTTTTATTCACTAGTTGCATAATATACTATTAAATTTTTATAGAAAAATTTTACTTTTTAATTTATTGACGCGTATGGGCTCAATGACTTAATATAGAAAAACAGTGTCATTGTCTATGACGCCCGCGCGCTGCGCGGTCATGCGCAATGAGAATCTAAATTTCCCCGACATACTACAATTTTTTTCCGTTTCCACTTTTGTTCTATTTCAACTGTATGAGTGAAGATAAAATAGTCTATGCAACGGCATATAATTAGGTATCAAAACACTCGTGTGATAAACCCACGCTCGTGTTTTAATAACCCCTACTGACCTGGTACTGCTATTTTGTCAGGATGTCTCTCTCCCCTACTTCTTTTCTTCTTTCTTGTTTTTCTTTTACATGGTGTTTTGTCCGCGTTGAACAAATGCCTGCTTTCTTCTTTCATCCTTTCATTTCCATCTGACTCGTCAAACGATGTCGATTGATTGTCCTCGACGTGATACAAAGTTGGACGTTTCGGCTAGAACAAAACAAAAGATATTAAAAATAAAAGATCGGTTAACTAAACAACCAAGCGTGTGTTTAACTTGGTCACCACACAGTTGAAGGTTTTTTAGTTAGAATAAAAACTTACGCATGCACTACAAACTAAGCCGATTCCCTATCGAATAGAAGCCAATATACGCAATTTTGTTTGAATGTCTTGCTCAGGGATTGAACTTAAGCAACGATAACCATACCGTGAGCAAATAAGTAGTACTCAGTCTAGTCACTAGATTGAGAGTATTAGTATGACTTGCCTGCATAACCACCAAGCTTGTGAAGGGCGACGCTTTGCGTTTTGTGGGTGCACCGGCCGTAGCAGCCACCGCGTACTCTCGCACGGCCGTGTCCTGTGCGCCAGTGATCGCACTATCTAAGTCCATGTCATTCGCGCCAGAAGTCGCACTATCTGAGTTCCTGTTACTCGCGCCAGAAGTCGCACTATCTGAGTTCCTATCATTCGCCCGAGAAGTTGCACTATCTGAGTTCCTGTCATTCGCCCCAGAAGTCGCACTATCTAAGTTCCTGTTATTCGCGCCAGAAGTCGCACTGTCTGAGTCCGTGTCATTCGCGCTAGACGTCGCACTATCTGAGTTCCTGTCATTTGCGCCAGAAGTCGCACTATCTGAGTTCCTGTCATTTGCGCCAGAAGTCGCACTATCTGAGTTCCTGTTACTCGCACCAGAAGTCGCACTATCTGAGTTCCTGTCATTCGCGCCAGAAGTCGCACTATCTGAGTTCCTGTCATTTGCGCCAGAAGTCGCACTATCTGAGTTTCTGTTACTCGCGCCAGAAGTCGCACTATCTGAGTCCGTGTCATTCGCGCTAGACGTCGCACTATCTGAGTTCCTGTCATTTGCGCCAGAAGTCGCACTATCTGAGTTCCTGTTACTCGCGCCAGAAGTCGCACCATCTGAGTTCCTGTCATTCGCCCGAGAAGTCGCACTATCTGAGTTCCTGTCATTCGCCCGAAAAGTCGCACTATCAGAGTTCCTGTCATTCGCCCCAGAAGTCGCACTATCTAAGTTCCTGTTATTCGCGCCAGAAGTCGCACTGTCTGAGTCCGTGTCATTCGCGCTATACGTCGCACTATCTGAGTTCCTGTTACTCGCGCCAAAAGTCACACTATCTGAGTTGCTGTCATTCGCCCGAGAAGTCGCACTATCTAAGTTCCTGTTATTCGCGCCAGAAGTCGCACTGTCTGAGTCCGTGTCATTCGCGCTAGACGTCGCACTATCTGAGTTCCTGTTACTCGCGCCAGAAGTCGCACTATCTGAGTTCCTGTTACTCGCGCCAGAAGTCGCACTATGTGAGTTCCTGTCATTCGCCCGAGAAGTCGCACTATCTGAGTTCCTGTCATTTGCGCCAGAAGTCGCACTATCTGAGTTCCTGTTACTCGCGCCAGAAGTCACACTATCTGAGTTCCTGTCATTCGCCCGAGAAGTCGCACTATCTGAGTTCCTGTCATTCGCCCCAGAAGTCGCACTATCTAAGTTCCTGTCATTCACGCCACTAGTCGCACTTGTATCTGAGTCCATGTCATTCGCGCCAGTAGTCGCAACCCCTGAGTTCATGTGAATCGCACCAGTAAATCCACTCCCTGAGTCCATGCCATTCGCACCAGTAGTCGCACACCCTGTGTCCATGTCATTCGCGCCAGTGGTCGCAACCATTGAGTCCATGTGTTTCGAGCCAGTGGCCGCACTTGCTGAGTCCATGTCATTCACACCCGTGGTCGCAACTCCTGAGTCCATGTGAATCGCGCCAGTAGTCCCACTCCCTAAATCTTTCGCACCAGTGGTCGCAACCCCTGAGTCCATGTCATTCGCGCCAGTGGTTGTTATCCCTGAGTCCATGTGAATCGCGCCAGTAGCCCCACTCTCTAAATCTTTCGCACCAGTGGTCGCAACCTCTGAGTCCATGTCATCCGCGGCAGTGGTCGCAAACACTGAGTCCATGCCATTCGCAGCAGTAGTCGCACTCCCTGAGTCCATGTCATTCGCACCAGTGGTCGCAACCCCTGAGTCCATGTCATTCGCGCCAGTGGTTGTAATCCCTGAGTCCATGTGATCCGCGCCTGTAGCCCCACTCTCTAAATCTTTCGCAACAGTGGTCGCAAACCCTGAGTCCATGTCATTCACGGCAGTGGTCGCACTCCCTGAGTCCATGTCATTCGCACCAGTGGTCGCAACTCCTGAGTCCATGTGAATCGCGCCAGTAGTTCCACTCCCTGAGTACATATCATTCGCGCCAGTGGTTGTAATCCCTGAGTCCATGAGAATCGCGCCAGTAGTCCCACTCCCTAAATCTTTCGCACCAGTGGTAGCAAACCCTGAGTCCATGTTATTCGCGCCAGTGGTTGTAATCCCTGAGTTCATGTGAATCACGCCAGTAGCCCCACTCCCTAAATCATTCGCACCAGTGGTCGCAACCCCTGAGTCCATATCAGTCGCGGCAGTGGTCGCACTCCCTGAGTCCATGTCATTCGCACCAGTGGTCGCATCTCTAGAGTCCATGTGAATCACGCCAGTAGTCCCACTCCCTGAGTACATATCATTCGCGCCAGTGGTTGTAATCCCTGAGTCCATGTGAATCACGCCAGTAGTTCCACTCCCTGAGTACATGTCATTCGCGCCAGTGGTTGTAATCCCTGAGTCCATGTGAATCACGCCAGTAGCCCCACTCCCTAAATCATTCGCACCAGTGGTCGCAACCCCTGAGTCCATATCATTCGCGGCAGTGGTCGCACTCCCTGAGTCCACGTCATTCGCACCAGTGGTCGCATCTCTAGAGTCCATGTGAATCACGCCAGTAGTCCCACTCCCTGAGTACATATCATTCGCGCCAGTGGTTGTAATCCCTGAGTTCATGTGAATCACGCCAGTAGCCCCACTCCCTAAATCATTCGCACCAGTGGTCGCAACCCCTGAGTCCATATCAGTCGCGGCAGTGGTCGCACTCCCTGAGTCCATGTCATTCGCACCAGTGGTCGCATCTCTAGAGTCCATGTGAATCACGCCAGTAGTCCCACTCCCTGAGTACATATCATTCGCGCCAGTGGTTGTAATCCCTGAGTCCATGTGAATCGCGCCAGTAGCCCCACTCCCTAAATCTTTCGCACCAGTGGTCGCAACCCCTGAGTCCATGTCAATCGCGGCAGTGGTTGAAAACACTGAGTCCATGCCATTTGCGGCAGTAGCCGCACTTCCGGAGTCCATGTCATTCGCACCAGTGGTCGCATCTCTAGAGTCCATGTGAATCACGCCAGTAGTCCCACTCCCTGAGTACATATCATTCGCGCCAGTGGTTGTAATCCCTGAGTTCATGTGAATCACGCCAGTAGCCCCACTCCCTAAATCATTCGCACCAGTGGTCGCAACCCCTGAGTCCATATCAGTCGCGGCAGTGGTCGCACTCCCTGAGTCCATGTCATTCGCACCAGTGGTCGCATCTCTAGAGTCCATGTGAATCACGCCAGTAGTCCCACTCCCTGAGTACATGTCATTCGCGCCAGTGGTTGTAATCCCTGAGTCCATGTGAATCACGCCAGTAGCCCCACTCCCTAAATCATTCGCACCAGTGGTCGCAACCCCTGAGTCCATATCATTCGCGGCAGTGGTCGCACTCCCTGAGTCCACGTCATTCGCACCAGTGGTCGCATCTCTAGAGTCCATGTGAATCACGCCAGTAGTCCCACTCCCTGAGTACATATCATTCACGCCAGTGGTCGCAACCCCTGAATCCATGTGAATCGCGCCAGTAGCCCCACTCCCTAAATCTTTCGCACTAGTGGTCGCAATCCCTGAGTCCATGACATTCGCGGCAGTGGTTGCAAACACAGAGTCCATGCCATTTAAGGCAGTTGCGGCACTCCCGGAGTCCATGTCATTCGCACCAGTGGTCGCACTTCCTGAATCCATGTGAATCGCGCCTGTAGTCCCACTCCCTGAGCCCATGACATTCACGCCAGTGGTCGCAACCCCTGAATCCATGTGAATCGCGCCAGTAGCCCCACTCCCTAAATCTTTCGCACTAGTGGTCGCAATCCCTGAGTCCATGACATTCGCGGCAGTGGTTGCAAACACTGAGTCCATGCCATTTAAGGCAGTTGCCGCACTCCCGGAGTCCATGTCATTCGCACCAGTGGTCGCACTTCCTGAATCCATGTGAATCGCGCCTGTAATCCCACTCCCTGAGCCCATGACATTCACGCCAGTGGTCGCAACCCCTGAATCCATGTGAATAGCGCCAGTAGCCCCACTCCCTAAATCTTTCGCACTAGTGGTCGCAATCCCTGAGTCCATGACATTCGCGGCAGTGGTTGCAAACACTGAGTCCATGCCATTTAAGGCAGTTGCCGCACTCCCGGAGTCCATGTCATTCGCACCAGTGGTCGCACTTCCTGAATCCATGTGAATCGCGCCTGTAATCCCACTCCCTGAGTCCATGTCATTCGCGCCAGTGGTCCCACTCGCTGAGTCCATGTCATATGCGCCAGTAGTCGCACTTCCTGAGTCCGTGCCGTTTGCACCAGTGGTCAAATTACCTGATAAGTTAACGCAAATATAATTAATTAGTTGGCCTTTAAAGAAAGAAAGTTAGTGTTTATACAGCACGGCACACACAACAGCAGAAATCGCAAGTTACAGAAGAAAAAAAGCAACAAATAATACTTTTGGTTCGGGTTGCAATCATACCTTGATATATGTGCAATTTCATTTTTTGGTGTAAAATAAAGTATATTTTATTCTATTCTTGAGTGTAACGCAAATGCGCTTTACCTTGAGTTTGACTCTCATCCGTGTCTTGTGCACTTACAGTCACAGCCGCTGCGCGCATGGAACGGGCGGCCTTGCGTCTTACTCGAGCGAACGGCGCCGCCGCCGCTGCCAACGAGTGTGTGGATGGTGCAAACTTGCGCCGCACTCCAACAGTGGCAGTCATTACTGCCCCCATGCCATGCGCGGTGTTGCGTCTTTTGCGACTCTGTGCATGAGTTGCCGCAGCAGTCGCACTAGAGGAGTGTATACCCTCGATCATAGTGCACTTGATGGCAACCATCATGTCGGCGAATGTCTTGACCATGCTCTGAGCGTGACTGTTCACAATGGCCGTAATCGCAGCGGACCCTTTTGCATTCGCGCCCTGTGTGGTCACAGACGCCGCGTCCTGTTTTCTCGCGGTCGCAACCGCCGCATACGTTGTGGTGTCCGTCGCTGCTCCCATATTCGAAGCCAAAGTGTTATTATAATAACCATCTGTTGAAATAAACACATTGCTGCGTGAACAAAGGTAAAGATAATACAAACTAACATACAACTGTTTCGTAGCCAAATGGTAACCAGCCAAGTGCGTGTCGGGCCACGCGCAGCTATAGGGATCCGTAGTTGCATAATAATGCGGACTAAGAAGAGGGTTTTTTTGTTGTTACATGAACATTAAAACGCTTTCAGCGGCTCACAACGTCTAAAAACGGACCCACTTAGGACGATGGTAACTGAAGAAGGAGTTATAAAATCCAACTTCACAAGTGAAGTTAGAAAAAATATTACCTATTTGAGTACCACCGCGGGTAGAGGCAAGCGTTTGTAAAAGATTTATAACCAGCGTCACTTAATAATTTGAACGGCAGTATTCCGGAGATCGGAGTCTTCATTAAATCTCTAAATATTTACAAACCGAAAACAAATATTTTAGTATGAGTATTTTCAAACAACCTACTCAACTACCAAAAAGTAAAATTAAATTATTCAAACAACTAACGTAAATAAGCTGCAATAAATAATGTATTATATATGAAGGATGTCAATTGTGAAAGGAGCCGATAAAAGCGCATATTGGAGCCACGTGGAAAGGTATGGTTCGTTCTTGGATCCTCGCACGCACGCTCCTTGTTTATTTCTCTTTCGGAATTTCAAAAATTTCGAATGTATTCACTGAGGTATTCACTATTTCGTTCTCGAAAGTTCTACGCTACTCATTTAGTGATGTAGTCGGATCGAATATTGACTTTTTAGATGGATATCGACAAAAGAAAATAAGTAATTCAATATTTCTATAAGATAATATTATGAAGAGACCCGCCTGCCTCAATGAGTATAATTAAATTAGTACATAATTACAAATTGATTTTATTTATAAAAATATAAACGAGGCTCCAAAAAAAACACGTCTTTTTTTTCAAATTAAAAAATCGGGGATCTATCGATTTCGATAATATAATTAAAATTGCAATAAGTTACATTGCACTGATGTAACCATGGTTGAGTAGTAGCAAATATCGACCTATGACATGAATGTCAACCTTACGGCAACGCAATAATATTTATAATTGCGACCACTGAGAATACTGCGGTCGGGCAATCGAATCTAATTTGATTTTAGATTACAAAACGTCGAAAATACTTCTGCACTAACACAAAATAGACTCCCCCGCGCGCATGCGCCGTATGGACTACGGACCGGTACTGCCAACGACTCCGCCCACTCCAATGTCCCATTCGAGCTTAAAAATTATTTATCTAGAAATCATTATTAATGATGTTATAATTTTATTTTTGTGTATTGTTTACACAGCTTACAACGACATTTAAGTAATATTAGGTCCTTACCTATGAAATTGGTGTTTTGTCGTACTGGCCACTTTGATCTCAAATACCCAAATATCATGAAACTGAACATAACCGGTGAAATGAGAGTGTACCGAGGTGAACTGTAGACATCTGCGTACGGCTTGATGTTATGTTATAAGATGGTATAAACAATAAACAGACATGCGATTTCAGCGAACCCGAGAGATTTGCGTTTATTTATTGAAGAGTTCTGTTGTATATCTCCGAAGTTCTTCATCAGACCTTCACCAAATTAAAATGGGACCAATTTCGAAACATATTCTTTCAAACATAAAAAGAATTTTCAAAATCGGTCCCTAACACAATTGACGAAGATATCGGTGAACACACAAACAAAAAAAAACAGACTTAAAGTCGAACATAGAACCTCCTCCCTTTTGGTAAGTCGGTTAAAAAGAGCGAAATATAAGTTACATTTGGAGTTGCTAAAGATGGATAAAGAATCAAATGTAACAAAACCATCTAATTTTACACTGACTTTGTAGATTGTAGATATCTTTTTATATTGACTATAGGCTCGCGCTTTACCACTATCTCAACTGATAGTAAGCAAAGATGTGGCCGACGGTGAAGCATCCTTGCCTAGAAGAAACCTATTCACTCTTGACTTTAAGAGCCCCAGATTTTAGCTATCGGGAAATACAGACTCCTGCAGGGAATTCTACTCCTCATCTGTACGCATAATAAAAGTATTCCCAAAACGTTTCCACTTCATTTACATGGATAAAATGTACGCTTTGCTGATTCTGTACCAGAGGAACAAGAAAAGGATTACATCGTTTATTCTGTTATAGGAACTAATGACATTGTAAACATTTTATATGATATGTTTATTATTAGCACAAAATGTAACTTACTATGTTATTCAATCAAACAGTTGTAAGTATTAATGACTGCAATATTTCTATAGCTTCCGCTTCAAAAACTTCCTCGTCTGATAGCGTGATTATCAAATTCAAGTACATTGTTATTGTCAGTACCTATTATTTCCTTTAAATGTATCGTTGTCGTAGGGAATGTAAAACTGCAAGCCTAATCGTTTTTCAACATTATGCAAAGTAATGCAAGAAAATATGACTTTTGACGCTATAATTGGCTGTAATCGCATAAAAGCAACACAGGGAAATTTTTCTTTTATGATTCCTGGTGCATTTTGCACTATCCTCCTAGACGATTTAAAAGCACGCATAAATCTCTCAAGGCTTACTGTTCTCGAAATTTGTACTAGAATTCTAGGTGTCATGACCACTTTTGTAGATTATATCCACTATCTCCCAATATGATTGCATTGGGAAATGGTTTCCATCCACTTTCCTATTTCCGTGCTTATGAGGAATATCTCACCACTCTTGCATCATGAACTGAACCTGGCCATCTCGCACTTGCATAAAAAACTTCTAAATTAGGTCCGCAAACGATCATGACTTTAATGGAATGGTTTCCGATTCATTTTGGCTAGGTGCATCCATTTCTATTAGAGATCGGGGGCCAGCTATTCTAGGAATGGTAGGTATATGTCATAACCTTCTGGGAATATCCGCCGGGTAGGTGATTCGTTTCGACTAATGCACGTCCACACACGGCTCGAGTCGTGACACGCATTCTTGCCGATGCTCGCATCAACGTTCTGCCATGGCCTGCTCAATTGCCAGACCTAAACCCAATTGAGGACGCATGGGATATGCTCCAAAGAAGAGCTCTGCCGAATATGGATGCCGTCCATACCCCACAAAAACTTTTTGACTTGTTACAAAGTATGTAGGTGGCCATTTCTCAAAGTGATTTTGATGAACTGAATTTAAGCAGGCCAGATCGCTGTAATTGTGTGATTCGTGTCAATGGTGGAAACACAGATTTTGATTTTTTATCTTTAAAATAAAAAAAAGCCTCGTTTTTGCATTTTTTGCAATTTAATTGACGACATTAACTTAGGTTAAAGGTTGGTTAGGTTAAAGGCTGGTTTTCCCACAGCTGTAAAAAAATGTTTTTCTTTATTTTAACAAAATAAGATAAGTTGTTAACTTAAACATACCTAGGTATTAAAGTAAGAAGCTCGTCTAGAAGACTAGATTTGGTAAATATCAATTGATATTTTTTATAGTTAAAATGTATTTGATCCCTAGACACTTTTGATATGTGTATGTCAAATTGTCACGAGAAGTCAACATATTTGTAGATTTTCCACCGTGACAAATTTGTCAGTGATATGATAATCTTTATTAAACAAAAATTGTCGGATTGTTGCCGTTGGATTTTAACTTTGGCGGTCCCCGGCCCGGGTTACGACGCTTGGATGAAAATACTCCTACTCATATAAAACTTGTAGCTGATTTAATATAGAGTCCTCAAGTCAAGAGAGAATAGGTTTCTTCTAGGCAAGCGTGCTTCATCGGCGACCACATCATCGCTTACCATCAGGTGAGATAGTGGTCAAGCGCAAGCCTATCAACAAATAAAAAAATAACCATATGGCCAATACATGTTATTTTGTACTTTTTAAAGGTTTTGTGTCAGAGGTTTTTAATTTAATTTTACCGACTGCAAATAAGTTTAGTATATCGAATTTTATTTTTTGTCATGTACAGGGCACAACCTTAAAACCCGTGTAGTAGTTAAGCAGGTAGCTGCTTAACTACACGGGTTTTAAGGTTGTTCCCTTTACTTGTGCTATAAGACATTGTTTCTGCCAAATTTCATGGTTCTAGGTCAACGGAAGTACTCCAATTGGTAAAACCTAAGTGCTCGTTCACACAGGGGTCCGTTTTACAGGTCCGCTTTATCGTGTACGTTTTTATTCGGCAATGATTTAATTTGTATGAGCGAATTCACACAAACAACAGTATTAAAATACTGAGCCGTTTTATCGGATAGAAGCCACGTGGGGCGTGCTATTAGCCCCAGTAGCGACGGATCCTTTAAAACGGTACTGTAAATGCAGTGTGAACATTACTCCCAGGTAGCGACGGATCCGTTAAAACGGTACTGTAAATGCAGCGTGAACATCACCTCCAGTAGCGTTTTTTCTATCAAATATATTTCTATAAGCAGGTACCTGCTTAACTACACGGGTTTTAAGCTTGTTCCATGGTTGTTCCCTTTACTTGTGCTATATGACATTGTTTAATTGTGTTAAACTTAAAGTCCGGCTCTCATTTGACCGTGATCGGCCGGTTTCTACCCTTTTAGAGTGGTCCAAAAAACCGCTCCTATAATGCGTATTTTAACAGAAGTTTTTAACGGCTCTTGCTTTGAAATAATGTGTTATTTATGAAATCTTACTGTTAATTTGAAGGTCATTAAACATACTTTGAGCAGATACCGATATTAATTGGGTTTAATCGTGCGTTTAAGGCGGGACAAGCTTGAATGCTATTTTCGAAGAGGTGTGATTTTTGTGCTGCCGAGTGTAGTTCTTGCTGTAGTTATGTACTTTTGTTTAGTAAGTTATATCTTTATATAATTCATTGTATGTTTGTCACTGGATTATTGCAAAATGTGTAAGTTTATGAACTATCTAGAGAGATTATAAACCATAGATAAATTGTGAACTGAACATTTCGATTTGATACGACCAATCAGTGCACCAGTCTACAATCTATCCGATTTGGTGTGCAGCAAAATTGCAAACACAAATTTGACGGGCGTCATTAATGGGTGAATGCCATAGTCACAAATTAAATAAACCTGCCGTTGTGATATTGTTGATTGTTTTTTTTTTGTTTTGAGTGTTGTTTTCATGTGTTTTGGTGATTAACGTGTTATAAGGTCTTGCATAAATAAAAGAAGGTTCGAACAATGCGTATCAATAAATAAAAGTATATTGTATGTAAAAGCATAACATTTACAAATTAAATAGTGTTAGGGCTTGTTCACACAGAACATCCGTATTTGCAGGATAGCTTTAACGGATCCGTCGCTACTGGCAGTAATGTTCACACCGCATTTACAGTACCGTTTTAAAGGATCCGTCGCTACTGGGGCTAATAGCACGCCCCACGTGGCTTCTATCCGATAAAACGGCTCAGTATTTTAATACTGTTGTTTGTGTGAATTCGCTCATACAAATACGTATGTCATTGCCGAATAAAAACGTATACGATAAAACGGACCTGTACAACGGACAGCTATATATTTTGAATACTGTCATGTGAGTGAAGTCGCTCATACAACTACATTCGTCAGCGCCGAATAAAAACGCACACGATAAAGCGGACCTGTAAAACGGACCCCTGTGTGAACGAGCACTTAGGTTTTTTGGATTACTTCTGTTGACCTAGAACCATGAAATTTGGCAGAAACAATGTCTTATAGCACAAGTAAAGGGAACAACCTTGTAGTTAAGCAGGTACCTGCTTATAGACATATCTTTGATAGAAGAAAAGAGAAATTATTGAAGAAAACAGAAATTATTTGATAGAAATATATTGAGACCAAAAAACCTGCACGTACTATCGACTCGAGAGTTGCTCGACAAAAAAAAAACAGTAAGCTTGCTTTTGATTAAAAAGTTGGATAACTATCGATCAAACGCTCAATTTTGTATTGCGATCAATTGGTGTGCGCCTACCATCGAATAAACAGTCGATCCGCAACTGATCTGTCTCTAATATGTGCATATGAAAGAAATAGGTACATTATTGTGACACAAACGCGCGCACGTAGGTACATACCAAGCAATATTTTTCAACACACCTCCGCTATAATAATAAACTTTGTAACAATTTTGCTACAAAGTTTATTGAACTGAAATAGTACATTGTGTATTAAGTAAGGAATTACGATCGAGGCTCTAGTAGAAGCCCGAAGTCGAAGACTGAGGGCTTTCTGAGTCGAGGTTCGTAATTCCCGTACCGCCCGTGAAACATACAATGTTTTTCATCACATTTGCAAGTAAATAAATAAAATTATAGGGCAGAAAAAGATTTTCATTAATTGTTTTTGCTGCATGGATAATATCTGGCGGTGTTGCATTTAAATCACACTCATCGGACGTCGACGATATTTTTTATAACTTTTTTACTTGTCTTCAAATGCAAAATGTAAATAATTATAAATTATAGCTTTAATACACAAGACTTGTGTATTAAAGCTATAATTTATAGTCAGCACAACTATTATTACGAAATACGTGAACTTTTTTTTAAGCGGATGGCGGGCTTTTTGCCCACACCACAGATTATACAAATGTTTCGTTCAGAAACGTTAAGGGCAAATACTTACGTAAGTATACAGCCATGACAGAAGGTAAAAAAATAATAAAATAACATCGACGTTTTGATACAAAAATCAATTTAAATTTATTATTAAGAATATTTGTTGAGTATTTAAGTAACATGTAGCGAGATTGCAATGAAATTCCTGTTGAGATAACATTTTAAGACAATTTTTCAATTGCGTGTAAACTCCTTGCTTGAACTTGCATGACCTGTGTGCTTTGCCATAAATAAAAAAAAAAAAATACTTACCGACCTTGGGTTTCATGACAAAAAGAAAGCTCAAGGGCATAGAAAAAAAATTACACAAGCGAGAAGAATGTCAAGTACGTACAAAAAAATGGCACGATTTTGGCGCCACCTGGTGGATGCCCCCGAAAACTCGCGGAAGCGGGAAATTCAAAATCGGAATTCTGCCAGATATTTATTTAAAGATTTGCCCACGAAAGCAAAACTGGGAAACTGTAACCAGTTGCACAGTTCTGCTTTAGTGTGTAGTATTGCACAGAGTACTTTTTTTAGTAGTATTGTGCAATTTCACAAGCCGGCAATCAAATTTCTTGTGAAGTGGGGTTGCCAAGTGCATTAAACAAAAGCCTACTCAAATAATTAAAAAAAAAAAAAAAATTAAGTAGCCTCTGTATGATCGCGTTTCAGTAAATTAAAAGAATTATTTATTCATCGGCTTAATTGCTAACCCTTTTGTTTATTTATAGTTAAAACCTATGCTATGCGAGCGTATATCTATTATAGTCTGCAAGAATTATATTAAATTTATTCAATTTCAATAATATTATCATTCAATTATTTAGCGGAAACATTATAGCTGCAAATTTGTAGATCAAAAATTAAAAAAAAAAATTGTTGTTAAAACTACCAGATGGTAGCTTTTTAACAAATAAGCAACTTTTCAGTTTTACCTATGTTGCCATCCTAGAAAACGTCATTATTAGAGACCGAAATCTTTAGGTCTCACATAATAGAGTAGAGGTTGGCAACACAGGTCTAGCCCCCGTAGGTATGCCAAGATTTACCCAATGAGTCGACCCCCCCTGCTCAAGGGTCTTAAATGGGGCATTACAGCCAAGTTAACCTGTATGTTTAGTTATTGTTTACGTGCAAGTGTGATGAAAATATCTATAATAATATCTAATATTTATAATATTTGGTGCGTCGTATTCGTTTTTTGAAGGAGCTGCCAAACACTCGGCATCACAAAAATTGCAACTTTTGCTCCTAATCTTTTTCATATTATTTTAAACCATATTAATTCTATGGTAAGATTATGAATAAATATAGTTCACTACTCGAAAGACACTTTATTCAGCTTACAGAAAAAGTCAAGGGTTTTTGGTTTTATTAACCCATGAAAGAAGAATGAAGATGGCGGGCAGAACTTGATGCCTATCGACAGGATTGGTCCACAATTACCCTAAACCGGGAGGATTGGAATAAAACTGGGTTAACTGAATTAAAGAAAAGTCAGTTTGCCCTTGTAATAAACTTAGTAACAAAATTGTTACAAAGTTTATTATTATAGCGGAGGTGTGTTGAAAAATATTGCTTGGTAAGTACGTGCGCGCGTTTGTATCACAATAATGTACCTATTTCTTCCATATGCACATATTAGAGACAGATCAGTTGCGGATCGACTGTTTATTCGATGGTAGGCGCACACCAATAGATCGTAATACAAATTGAGCGTTTGATCGACAGTTGTCCAACATTTTAATCAAAAGCAAACTTACCTACTGATTTTTTTTGTCGAGCAACTCTCGAGTCGATAGTACGTGCAGGTTTTTTTGATCTCAATATATTTCTATAAAATTTTGACACACAACTAAACATTTGTTCGACTAAAAGTTGTGAGTATGCACTAGGCCTTACACCCCAAAATTTGGTAGCTGGCAGGATGGGTACCGAAACTAGACTAGCGTATACTTACCTTTACAGTTGCATTGCTCTATTGCATGGCCGGACAAGCAACGCGCGCCCGTTAAATTTGTTTCGAGAGTTTCTGTTTGCTCATTGACGGACTCCGAGTCTCCTTGCTTCCTTTGTCGAAACAAGTGCCGCTCCGATTGCTTCGATTCCGAATATTCCTTGACGATACGTTCGAGTTCTTCAAAAGTTTTATTCTCTGGGACGTCTGGTGCACATAGTTCACACATCAACTTGAAGCACGGTTCGCTCACATAGGTCAGTAAAGTGGCCACTCGATTCTCCTCTGCTATGCCGTTTAGTGTAATAAACTGTTTAAGGCGCCTACAAAATATGTCCCAATTATGAGAGCCAATTTCAAAGAGATCGATTTTTCCTAAAGGCATTATAACAAACTAGAACCGACTGTGACTTCGCACAAGTGATTAACAACTGCAAAATTGTTAGAATGTGACTCATTGCATCACAGGCGTCAGGCGTCGCCGGAACGATAAGGACTTATCAATGCACGTGGAAATACTTTACTAGTGCACTAGCACTCCGCCCGCCACTTCAAAGTTGAAAAACTTTTTTGCAACAAAAATCTACCGACTTCCAAAAATTACGTTATTTTTCACTTTGTAGTTTTTTATTTGGAAGTTGGTAGGTAGTATATTTTTGCATTTCTTTTTTATTTTCACTTTTTAGTTGTACCTGTTGAGTCCCTTTGTGCTGTATGTGCCTTGGGTAGGGAAAGTAATTGATAGTCACGGACATAGAAGTCTCACATTTATTGTTCTCACTCAAACCTACACATTTAAGTTCTAGCCTTTCAATGTTGTTTCTACCGCTGTTCGTTAGGGACCAAAGATTACTATTATTTTATTAGGGACTGCGCTCCCGCACACAATGAATTCAGCTGTCGACTATACATTTTGTCGCGTCAGCCCCCACATACCTACCTAATAGGCAAGTTTTTTAGTAAATATAACGCCAGAATATATTACCCGAATATTATGAAACTTGAACATAATCAATGAAATGAGAGATCTGCGTACCCCTTAAGAGCGTACTGGCGTGATGTTATGTTATGAAATGGTATAAACAAGGGATTGGCCGTTATTTGTTGAAGAGTTCCTGCTGTATATCTTCGAAGTTCTTCATCAGATCTTCACCAAATTAAAATCGAACCAATTTCGGGACATACACTTTCAAATGAAAAAAGAATTTTCAAAATCGGTTCACAATTGACGGAGATACAGGTGAACAAAAAAAAAACGAACATAAAGTCGAACATAGAACCTCCTCCTTTTTGGCAAGTCGGTTAAAAAGAGTCGAGCGCCACAGCGCAATAAATACAATAGGTGAATCTGAACCGAACGATAATGATAATGAAGGCTGGAAGACCGTATCAACACGCAAAAAAATTAATTACCGTTATCTGGGCAATCCGGAATTTCGAGTGATATGGAAGACGGCATCAAAGCCGCCGACAAAAAAGTTCCGACATTTATAACATAGATTCATATGGATGTTATAGATAAAGACATAAATAATCATTTATACAGAAAGACAAACGAGATGATAACTTTGGAAGAAATTGCAATAAAACGAGAGAAGGATCATAAAGCTTTTAAGTTTTTTTGTATCGGAGCAAACGATATCTATGTTCTTAGATAGTAATGTATGGCCAGAAAGAGCCATACTTAGACGTTTTATAAACTCTCGACTGAGGAGTATGAACGGTAATTACGCTGTGTCACCGATCAAAGAAACAAAATAAGTATAGAAAATAAGGAATTATACCACTTTATAAGTTTCATCTGCAAGAATGTGAAGCGCTCAATAGACGGAATACGGCAGTTATGACTTCGCTTATACGGGTGTATCCCATGGACACGACAAAGGCGATGATCTCAGGACGAGGTGGGGTGGCGTTGCATTGTTATTGAATAAGAACATCTTTAATCATGTTACTGTAAGTGCAATCGAGTGTGCGGTATTAAAGTAGTAATGGGGCAAAGCTCATTCTTAGTGTTCAGTGTGTACATGCTGACTGATAACACGGCGAATCTAGTCGAGTTTACGGATTGTTTGGGGACGCTGAGCGCAGTAGTGGGCAATGAAGATATTGAGTGTGTTTACATGCTCGGTGACTTCAACGCATCTCCGGGTAAGCAATTCTATTATGAACTTTCGATTTTTTATAACGATTTGGATTGGAAATATTATTAATTTAGGTTTATTGTCTGACACGTATAGTTTTATAAGTGACGCTAATGGGGCGCTAAGTTGGTTAGACCACTGTGTTATAACTGAGTCGGTTTTTCAAACTATAGTCGATACACGCATCAAGTATGATCCGGTATGATCTGACCACTTGCCACTCATTATTAAATGTAATATAAAAAATGTAAAACCAAAGACTTTGCAAGAAAATTTTAAATGTAACAAAATAAAATGGGGGGAGGGAAACTCCGAACAAATTAATACCTCAATGGAACAAATAGATTTATAATATAGTCAATTATGTAATGACAGTTTAAAAGAAATTGATTTTCCACCTAAACTCAGTAACTATAGTGACAATCGTTGTGCCAATGATAGAAATTTTCAAGTACTGGTATCTTAACCAGGTTAACGTCGTTAGATGGTCGAGTGCTCTGTCGGAGCCGTACAGCTTGGTTTGTTGTGCGGGGTAAGGCAGGGAGGGCTGACCTCGCCAGCCAAGCTCTTCGACCTGTACGTGAATGCACTGATAGAGGAGCTCAGCAGCACCCGTGTCGGCTGCCATATTGATGGCGTTTGTGTCAACAATATTAGTTACGCAGACGACATGGTGCTGCTGAGCGCCTCGGTGTGTGGTCTGTCCAGGTTGCTAGACATATGCGAGCGTTACGCGCTTGATCACGGTTTGCTCTATAACGCAAAGAAGAATGAATACATGGTCTTTCGGGCCAGGTGTCGGAGCTGCCCGGATTCTGTTCCACTTATTAGACTGAACGGTGTCAAGTTAAGAAGAGTTCAACAGTTCAAATATCTCGGGCATATCGTGACCTCTGACCTGAGCGACGATGCGGACATCGATAAGGAGCGGAGGGCGTTGTCTGTGAGGGCCAAAATGATCGCCCGCAGGTTTGTTCGTTGCTCGGGGGTCGTCAAAGTAACTCTTTTAAGAGCATTTTATACGTCCCTGTACACGATCAGTCTGTGGGTTTCATATACCCAGAAGCAGTACAACGCTCTCCGTATAATAATGCCTTCAGGGTGCTGTTGGAGCTGCCCCGGCACTGTAGCGCGTCGGGGATGTTCGCCGACGCCCGTGTTGACTGTTTCTACACGACAATGCGAAAGCGGTGCACATCTCTGGGTCGCAGGCTCCGGACCACCTCCAACACTATCCTGAGCGTATTTGCAAACAGGTTTAATTGTCAGTACATTAACCATTGTCATATGATTAATGTAATGACAAACAAACAAATTACTCAGAAGCAGGCGTATTATTAATAATTTTTATTTCTATTTTATTATTTTAATCTGATTTTATAATTTAAATTTAATTTTAAGAAAATGATTAAATTTTGTATATATTATTTAATTAATTATTTTTGTATAGATACATTTAGTGTGATATTTTTTTTTGTATTAATTTCAAATGTACAACGTATTATTATATAATATGATCTTATTGCATTGAAATAAATGACACAATGAATACATACGCAGTACATTTTTTCCTGTAAGTGGAGCGCCATGTGCTGCTCCCGTATTTGTTATCCAAGTTCTTATTTATTTATTTACTTATTTATGTACACACATAACACTTAAAAGAGAAAAGAAGGATTAGTTCTTATTAGGTCAGTGGATACAAAAGGGTTCTATAAAAAAAGACAGGAAAAAATCACCAAAAACGCCCAATCAAGCCTTCGCGGCCCGGTCTATCACAGCTAAGTAGGCAAGTTTACAAGTTTACGAGTAATACTCGACCAACTTATAAAATGTACTTGTAAAAGTAAAAAAAAATGTGTATTGATGTATGGGGACAACTGAGTTTTGGGGAGGGGCTGGATCTATGCTTTAAAAAAATTTTGAACTTGCTTCGCTTAGTTTCACTCTGCTTGGCTTGGTAGTATAGATGCAGACCTACCTTGCCTTACTCCTTCTGAGATGGCAAGGTGGCGTGGTCTTGAGGGAGAGCGCTACGGTCGCGTAGATCCTCAAGGCAAGCGCGGTGATGTTCCTTCTCGAGGTTGCCGCCCCGTTATTGGTCTAATTCCTTATGAAATAGACGTAACAGAAATCACCGGGCGACTAAACACAGGGGTGGCGAGGTCATGCTCCTGGGTGTCCACCATCGAACAAGATCAGATGATGGATAGCAATGACCTCCCGCGTGTTTGTGCCGTGCGCGGGAACCCGTACGGGAGGATGATGGGATCCTGGTGGCTGAGCCGATGAGCGTATGCGGTTTGACGTCTCTGAGGCAACACTCCACTTTGGCCTGGATTTCTCCTCACACGGGAGGCCGTAGCTTAGCCAGCTACGGTCAATCGGCTGCGGGGTCCGGTCAGACGGCCCCCAGGCAAGTTCACTGCCATTGGGGGCTCGCAGGCGGCGGTGCTCGCTCGCATTGCTAGTGGTAGCGGTGTGGGTTGGTGCTGTGCAGTCTCGTGAGCAACTAATGGGGGGGAGCTATATCCCTTGACTAATCCCTGGTGCTACCGTAGCATCGCCACTTGAGCACTCCATGGCGGGTGGGGATAGTTGAGGGATGAATAAATATTAATCGGGTTTTAATGGATTTTAATAATAAAAAAAACCACAAGGCGAAAGGACCGGCGAAAGCTGGGACTGCGCTCCAAAAGGCGGGACCGGCGAAAGCTGGGACTGCACACCAGACGGTGGGACCGGCGCAAGCCGGGACTGCATTTCCCCTAGCAGGAACGTCCAGAGGCGGGACTGCAGCGGGATCGACTCGAGGTGGGGCTGTGGTGGGACTGTCAAAAGGCGGTACTGCTGCGGCACTGCCGAGGGTCGGCACTGCTGTGGGACCACCGAAGGGCGGAACTGCAAACCAGCCCAATGGGCATAAGGGTACTGCCAAAGCCGGCGCGACACGGGACCCTTGCGTTAGAGGTTTAATGACCTCGGACCTTGCGGCCCCGGACGCGACCGGCAAAGGCAGCACCTCTTCGTCTTCCGGCGGCCGGCATGAATCAGGCTGGCTTCCGGTTGGACGATCTGGGGCGCAGAGGAAGAAGCGCCAAAAGCTGAGACAGCAGGCGGCTCTAGAGGGGACCCCTACGGGAGGCCCATCAAAGAGACCGCGTGCTGTTCTCAGCGGCGACAGAGGGGACATGGAGGCCAAGAGGATGAAAACCCAAGGGCAATCATCCTCGACCGGATCCTTTAGGGATGCGGTGGCGGCTGTGAAACTCGCTGTCGTCACAGTCAAGTACCCAGAAGAGTACTTGAAGGCGGAGGACTTGGTGCCAATCCAGGAGCTCATAATTGAGAAACTGGAAGAGGCGCCGGATCCTCTGCCGGTTATCACAGTTGCTCCCGGAGTTGTCGCAGGTGCAGTTCATGTATCCTGCGACAACTCTGATGCAGCTTGCTGGTTTCGGGGTGCCATCCACAATGTGGAACTTGGCTCCCTGAAACTCAAGGTCGTCGACGCCAAGGACCTTCCAAAGCCAGTCAAAATGGCATGGAAGGGTCGCAACTTGGCGTTGCAAGACTCTGCCCGGGCCATTCGATTGCTCCAGCGGCTTAACCCTGCCTTGCGGACGGACGACTGGAAGGTCGTGAATACTCTCACTGAGCAGACCGGCATCCGTCGTATCGTCCTCATGGACAGTGTGTCTGCTGGGGTCATCAAGGCCTTGGGCTACTCTCTTCCAGGAGGTATTGAACGATACTCGTTCAAGCTCCTGGAAGAAGACAAGGGAGAGGCATCGACTGCGGAAGCAGGAGGGGGGCCCTCCGAAGATGGACCACCGCAGTGTGAGGAGGCCATCGAAGAGGTCTCTGCTCACGAAGTGGCGCAGGAGGCGGAGACGCAGACCAGTGCGTCAGAGGTGGATCTCGAGGATGACATCCTCGAAGGCCTCGATACACTGGGGATTGCGTCGCCAGCTGCCCTCGAGGAGAGCCAGGCGAGGGAGGGAGAGCCTCAAAACTGAGGCCTTCCTACCAACACAAACCCATCAAAACATCCAAGATGGAGGGACTAAGGTGTGTACAAATCAATTTGCATCATTGCAGAGCCGCTACTGCCCTTCTGGCTCGGCAACTGAAGCTTAATACATACGACGTTGCCTTGATACAGGAACCCTATTTATACAAAGGGACTATAAAAGGCCTAGGTGGGACAGGGGGCATGGTGTTCTATGACTGTCCAACTAATGACGCGAGGACTTGCATCTATATCAGGGGCGGTATAGAGGCAATGCCCTTACGTGCTTTCTGTTACAGGGATCTCACAACAACTCTGATCCAAGTGGGGACGGGAACAGAGAAAAGGAAAATTATCCTTGCCTCTGCCTATCTCCCATACGAACAAAAGGAACCAGTAACACCACTAATCAGAAGACTGGTTGACTACGGCAACCAAGAAAACCTCGACCTGATACTTGGCTGCGATGCGAATGCACACCACGTCGTTTGGGGCAGTTCAGATGTCAACAAACGAGGGGAGGATTTGTTGGACTTTGTGGTAAGCTCTTCTTTACAAATCCTTAACGCAGGCAATAAACCTACTTTCAGGACCTCTGCGAGAACTGAAGTTATTGACCTGACACTGGCTTCAAACAGGGCCAGCGCCCATATTGAAAATTGGCATGTATCGGACGAAATCTCTCTGTCTGACCATAATTATATATGCTTTAGGTTTAGCACGGCGGGAGAAGCCAAAACTAGACGAAGGAGAAACCCAAGGTATACAAATTGGGACTCGTACAGGAGGGACCTCAAAGTAAATCTAGGGAGCCCTGAAGGTAAGCTTAATTCAATATTAGATATAGAATTTGAAGCGGACAGAATCAAGGCGGGCATCATCGGTGCATGGCAAGATAATTGCCCAGGGAAAAAGGCCTTTTGCAAAAAGGTACCATGGTGGACTCCTGAACTAGCTAAAATACGTCAGGAAACACGACAGGCCTTTAATGATGCAAAAGCCAGGAAAGATTTTTCTGGCTATCATAGCATGCTGACGAGGTATAACACGGCGGTACGCAAGGCCAGAAGAACTAATTGGCGGAAGCATTGCACCTCCATCGAAGATCTGCCCAATGGTATGAGGTTGTGCAAAGCAATGTCCATGACCAAGACAAACCCACTCTCATCTGTAAAGGATGAGAATGGATATCTAACGGAAACTGGACAGGACACTCTGGGCGTGATGTTTAGGACTCACTTCCCGGATTGTATACTGCGCGACAGCGATGAAGAGGAACCAGTCACAAGGGACGAGCTCATAAGGCACACGTCCAAAAACAACTGGCTCACGGCAAAGAAAGTGGTAGATGAAAATAAGCTGAAGCTTGCCATAGCGGGCTTTCAGCCTCTCAAATCCCCAGGTCCGGATGGTATCTACCCAATACTATTGCAAGAAGGGGCATCTGTTTTGATACCCCATTTAAGTAGGCTCTACAGAGCCTGCATAGCCTTTGGTTACGTACCCAAGGCATGGAGAGAGGTCAAAGTCACCTTCATACCGAAGGTGGGCAGACCGACTTATGAAGAAGCTAAAGCTTACAGGCCCATCAGTCTATCATCTTTTCTCTTAAAATCTCTGGAGAAACTGGTAGACAGGTATTTAAGAGAGGGACCACTTAAAGTATTCCCTCTACATAAACTACAGTGCGCCTACAGCCCTGGCAAATCTACAGAAACGGCATTGCACTATGTTGCAAGTCGAGCCGAGGCTGCGCTAGAGGGACAAGAGATATGTGTCGGGGCTTTCCTCGACATAGAAGGAGCCTTCGACAAGACTACATTTGAGTCCATACGCATTGCTGCTAAGGAACATGGCATCAATGATACCACGTGCAACTGGATTGACTCTATGCTGAGAAGCAGAATAGTCAGATCGGAACTGATGGGAGACAGACTTAGCGCTAAAACGACAAGAGGTTGTCCGCAAGGCGGAGTGCTGTCACCATTATTGTGGTGCTTGGTAGTAGACTCGCTACTTACCAAACTCAATACCGGACCATTCTATACAGTAGGCTATGCAGATGACATAGCTATAATGGTTAATGGTAAATTCCCGAACATAGTCTCTGGATTATTACAACAGGCATTGAGGATGACAGAGGAATGGTGTACAAAGAACCACCTCTCTATCAACCCAAGCAAAGCAGTCATTATTCCATTCACGAGGAAGCGACAACTAGGAAACCTAGGAGAGCCCTCCCTCAATGGAATAAAGCTGCCCTGGTCCACCGAAGTTAAATATCTTGGTGTAACGCTTGACAAAGAACTCAGGTGGAAAACTCATGTGGAAAATATTACGACAAAGGCCTTACGAGTGTTCGGCATGTGTCGTTCCACCTACGGTAAAACTTGGGGGCTAAAGCCCAAAGTGATACTATGGCTGTACCGGACAATGATAATACCTATTATCACATACGGCAGTATAGTGTGGTGGCCAAGAACAAAGCTTGCCTCGTGCAAAGTGCCACTCACCAGGTTACAAAGAACAGTGTGTCTCGGCATCACGGGTGCTTTCAGGACAACACCTACGGCAGCGATTGAGAGATACCTTAATATCCCTCCGCTGCATATGATGGTTGAATTCGAGGCAAGGAAGACATTACATCGTCTTGCTGTTGCTGGACTATGGGATGCCTCTAAGCCAAAGACTAACCATACAAAGTTCGATGTAAATGAAGGCCTGGATCGGGTAACAAGCATGATATCCGATAAAATGCAAACTATGTTTGTGTTTGAAAGGTCTTTCAAGGTCCAAATCCCTACAATAGAGAACTGGACGAAGGGACTAGATCCACCAGAACAAGATAGTCTGGTGTGGTACACTGATGGATCCAAAATGGAATCAGGTACAGGAGCGGGAATATTCGCAAAAGGTTACAAATGTAGCAAAAGCTTAGGTAAGATGGCAACTGTATTCCAAGCAGAAACATATGCCATAATAACCTGTGCTCAAGAGAATATAGATAGAGGCACCAGAGGTAAATCCATATATATTCTTAGTGACAGTCAGGCTGCACTCAAAGCCATGGCATCCTACAAAGTGGACTCCGGACTTGTTCTGGATGCTATCCGGACCCTAAACAGGCTTGGGAAGCATAACAGGGTAAGACTGATATGGGTCCCTGGGCACAAAGGAATCCATGGTAACGAAGTGGCAGATGAACTGGCAAGAGAGGGCTCAGCAAATGATTTTGTAGGCCCAGAACCATGTGTAGGCATTTCGACGTGTCTCGTAAAAGCCGCATTTAGGGAGTTTGCAGATCACAGACAACGAACATATTGGCTGTCTAGTACCGGTCTACAACACTCAAAGAAATTTCTAGGCTCTACTTTCAAAGCCCGGAAATGCATTTGGAATATGAGCAGGAGGCAAATCCGCTACCTGCTTGGGGCCTTTACTGGGCACTTTGGAACCAACGACATGCTCATGAAGATGGGTCTGGCCGCGACACCCATGTGCAGGTTGTGTGGGGAACATACGGAACGCATGGAGCACCTTCTGTGCACATGCGATGCACTGGCTGGTAAGCGAATGAGTCTCCTAGGGGTTGGATATCCAAAACCGGAAGACTATAGGCTCATATCACCTAGTCTCGTTGTAAAACTCATGAAAAGAGTTTTCAACGAGATTGGGGAGGAGTAAAGTATCTAGGGGACCACAATAGATCCCAATGGGTCGAAGTGTCCGAGTTATTTCTCGGCCCCTCCACAAGATAAGATAAGATAAGATGGGGACAACAGTTCTCGAAAGGCAAAATTAATTTTGTCTCTTTGTTAGAGCAATGTTCGGTTGTTTTTTTGTTTCTAAGTGGCGTCTCACAGTTCGGTCAAAGTGACCGGATACTGCTTAACCGGACTACCCTGTGGAGACTAAGCTATATTATAGCCTCCAGCCAGGCTTGCAAAATTTCTAAAACTAAGCGACTGCGCTGAGGGCTACCCCAGTTGGGGTCGGACCTCGGCTCAGGGCGTCGCTGGGGGGACAACAACTAGGCTGAATCTTAATAAGGTGATTCTACCATCCGTTCGGTAAAAGCCTACGTGGAGAAGAACGGACAAGAAACTCCGATATTTACTAACGTTAATCTAATCAGGAAACTCCGCCACTACGGAATCCGGAACAGCGCTCTGGATCTTCTTACTTCATACTTAAGTAATAGGATTAAGAGCGTTGACGTTAATGGAAAAAGATCTCCCGGATCTATAGTAACGATGGGCGTCCCGCAGGGCTCGATTCTTGGTCCTTTCTTGTTTCTTATTTATATTAATGACTTGCCATACCTCATAAAGGATAACCATGATATAGTGTTGTTTGCGGATGATACTTCACTTTTGTTTAAACTTAAACGTCAGCAGCTGGTTCATGACGATGTAAATAGCGCGATCTCAAAAGTAGTTCATTGGTTCAATGTTAATAATTTACTACTTAATGAAAAAAAAACCAAATGCATTAAGTTTACCCTACCTCACGTTAGGCAGGTGAAAACTGATGTGTTGGTAAAGGGCGAAGAATTGAATCCTGAAAATAGCACAGTATTCTTAGGCTTAACTTTGGATGCTAAGCTTCAGTGGGGCCCACATATAGATAAATTGTCAAAAAGGCTAAGCTCCGCAGCATATGCTGTTAGGAAAATTCGTAATTTAACTGACATAGAGACAGCCCGTTTAGTATATTTTAGCTATTTTCATAGTGTAATGTCGTACGGTATTCTGTTGTGGGGAAATGCCGCCGACATCCAGACTATCTTTGTTTTGCAGAAAAGAGCTGTTCGATCAATTTATAAATTAAGCCCGAGACACTCTCTCAGAGAGAAATTTAAAGAGATTAATGTAATGACTGTGCCTTCTCAGTACATTTATGAAAATCTTTTATATGCCCATAAAAATATAAAATTGTTTAAAAAATACAGTGATATCCATAACATAAATACTAGGAACAAACACAAATTTGTAGTACCTGCAACAAGGCTCACGAAAATAGGTAGCTCGTTTAGATGTCAATGTGTGCGCTTTTATAATAAGCTTCCAAGCCACGTACAAGATCTAAGTCTTAATAAATTCAAAACATTCATTAAACGTAAGTTGTGCCAGAAAGCGTTTTATACAATTAAAGATTACGTTGAGGACAAACAGGCTTGGGATTGAGCTGCTCCAATTAATTTTGATTTTTTTTATATTTTGCACCATGAATTTTGTTATTTTTTTTTTCTTTTTTTGTTTTCTTGCAATGACAAGAATATTTACTTTTTAAAGTATTATATTATTTTATTTTGTCCTTTTTTTTTTTTTAATTGTTGTGAATGTGAAGACTATGTGGATCATACTTTTTGTTTGTTTTTAGTTTTAATTTATCTAAGTTAGTTTTAATCATGGTGTGGCAGTTTGAGTAGTTTGTGCGGCCTACCCGAATGTCCTTTCTTTGGTATTGTTCGTCGAATCGTTGAGCTCCTTAATTTCTGAGTTGAGCTGCACGGTTATTGACAAATGCGTGCACTGACTGGACAGGTCCACTCAATCTGGCTGGTTCTTTCCTCAAAAGACCATTTCAGACTTCAGTCTACATGGTCTTCACATGATCTAACCAAGATTTTGTCTGGACTTTAAAAGAGACTGTGACCTCTGAGTTTGTTTCGGCCTTTCTTCTCAGAGTAGTCAGATAGGAAACGCCGACTTCATCTAGTTTTAAAAATATGATCGACATGTAAAAGTGTTTGTACAAACCTACTTACAGAAATAAATCATTTATCATTTAACTACTATTGCACAGCACGCGGGCTGGCTTGTAGATCTTGACGGGGATTTCGCGACGGGCCTCGGCGGCGAGGACGGAACGAGTTCGGTCTGTGTCTTCGATTTGTGCTGGTCTCTTTGTTGCTCTCTTGGAGCAGGGTAGTGGCGTCATCGGGGATGGAGAGTACGAGCCTTGGACGGCGAATTTTAGAGATTTGAGATGGTTCGTAGCGGGAGGCCGCTCGAATTAAGGGGTTGGGGTGATTGACAGCAGAGTCGAAAAAGCGCGTGGAATTGCGTTTCAAAAACTGCTGGATAGTGGGGATTTTTAGATCGACATGGAGTTCCTGAGTACGTACGTACCAAGGGGCTCCAGTGATCATACGGAGGAATCGGTTTTGAACAACCTGAAGCTTATGTATGTGATGGGGCTTTGCGTGTGCGAAGACGGCGCATGCATAAGTCATGATGGGACGGATGACCATGGTGAAGGTGCGCAGCTTGCACCTAAGTGACAGTTTGCTGCGTGCGTTCACCATTCCATGGAGTCTGCCTACAGCAAAAGCGGCCCGCGAGCGCGCCGCTTTAATGTGCTTGGCGAAAGTGAGGTGATTATCTAGGGTGACACCTAGGTACTTGGCTTGCTCCTCCAGGGGATCGGCTTGCCGTACATGGTGATGGGTTTTGGGGGGCGGGGGCTTTTATAACGGTTGTTATATTTTCGGTCAGGCCTTGAGAAGAGGACAGCCTGGCTTTTGTCGGGGTTGACTTCTATTCTCCAGAGGCGGAACCACTTGGCCAAGGAGTTGGCGGCTCTCTGGAGTTTTAGGGCTATGTTCATGGGGCTTCGGCCCGAGTAATAGAGGGCTGTGTCGTCGGCGAAGAGTGCCAACTGGCTCTCCTTACTCTTTGGAATATCGCTGGTGTACAGCGTGAAAGCTAGCGGGGATAATACGCAGCCTTGAGGGACTCCGGCTCGTATGGGGAGGAGAGTTCTCCCTCGACACGATAGCGGAAAGTTCGGTCCGACAACCAGTCTCGTAAGATGAGCACGAGACGATCTGGCACGCCAAGTTTGTATAGCTTATAAACTAAGCCATTGTGCCAGACTTTTTCGAACGCTTTCGCTATGTCGAAGAACAAAGCACCCGTCAAACTACCACGCTGGAACCCAGCACTGGTGTGTTCGACGATTCGGTGAACCTGTTGGACGCAGGAATGTTTGGCCCGAAAGCCGAATTTCTCGTCAGGGATTAGACTTTTCCGCTCGACAAAGTCCTTGAGCCGCTTATAAATAAGTCGCTCATAGACTTTTCCGAGCGAATTGACTAAACTGATGGGCCGATAACTGGTTGGCTCAGATTTGGGTTTACCCGGTTTAGGGATGCCTAACACAGTGGCTTGTTTCCAAGCTTGAGGGAAGATATTTTTGCTTAATGCAGCGTTGAAGATGGCCGTCATTAGCAACAATATGTGTTGAGGGAGGAGTTTTAACACCTTATTGGTGATCCCATCTAAGCCTGGGGCTTTTCTGGGGTGGAGCCTTTTGATGACCTCCTCTACTTCGTCTGGGGTGACGGGAGGTAGCGGGTCATCAGGGTCTTCGACGGGGGGGAGGGAGGTCTTACGTGCGACTTCAGCGTCCACCATGTCTAGGTGAGCTTGGTCCACTGGTTGGGAGCTGGGTGTGCATTGACTTTCGAGGCTATCAGCCAGACATTCGGCTTTTTCAGTGTTATCGAATGCAACACTCTTATCGGGGCGAATGAGCGGGGGTAAGGCTGACTCTTCAGTGGAGCGTAATTTCCTCTGAAGGTGCCAGAAGGCGTGATGGGTGGGCTCAAGCTCGCTCAGCATCTTATTCCATGCCGCAGAACGATGCTCAGCAGTGCGCTCCTTTACAGCACGCTGCAAGTTGCGCATGTGAGCCTTGTTTGCGGCACAGCGAAAGTTGCTGTAGGCACGGATAGCTGCGTTCTTCTCGGTTATCAACTTCCGTACAGCGTCCGGGAGTTTCCCTTGCTGGACATCCAGCACTGGAACCTCCCTTGAACATTCGTTCAGGACGGTCTGTACGTGCGTTGTAAGCGAGTCGATCGCCGCTGTCGTGTCAGCGACCGTGTGAAAGTGCTCGGGGATCGGGGGTAGCTCAGTGGATTTCAGTTTATCACTTACTTTCCTCCAGTCGGTGACCAATCTAGTGGGAAGAGGTTGTCCTGAATCTGGTTGGCCTGACCTGCTATCTAGGAGCATAACCACAGGGCGGTGGTCGGAGTCAAGTTCGTCTAGCGCTTCTATGGAGCGTAACCGAAGGTTAACGTTCTTAAGCAGCGCTACATCGAGAATGTCTGGGTTATGCGCAGTTTTATTCGGGAAGTAAGTGAAGCTCATCGGGGCGAAGCAATGTTCGGTGCTTTTAATGTTTATGAACATTAGAAATGTTACCTATTTATTTTGGTAAATGTAGGTCAGACTCGCACTTGACCGGTTTTTTACGACTGGTGCTCGCGAATAGGACGTTGTGTGAATGGGACATTGTGCGAATGGGACATCTTCCGAATAGGACGTTGTGCGAATGGGACATTCTGCGTCAGATCCCTATGCACGCATAGTGAATTGAAGTTGGTAAAGTCGAGATCTTTCAGAAGTTTAAAGCCACTCTGGATTGGCAGACCAGTTGGTTGGCATAGTTATGCAGACTTAAACAGTTACAAAAAAAAAACACCGAATCTGAATATATTCCTTTATTCATTTGTACTTAGAAACAATACAAAAGAAAAATACACAAAACCGCTTGGAATGCAGGAGACGGAATACTCGATGTTACCACTGTTAATAATGTGTTAAATATATCTTTATTTTTTGAACGCCAAGCGCTAGCCAACACGATGACAAAAGACATACATGTAATAATGTAATCTTTCCCGATATCCGAACAAACTACCTGAATAAATTTAAATTGAACAGAATTTGTATGAAATTATATCTACCAAGTTAGCGGGAATTTAACCCTAAGTGGTGAAACAGACTCATAACATTCTGTGATAACTTGCGAATATCATAGCAAGCGACTTCGGCGTTCCAAAGCTTACACCCTTAATTATAAAATATAAAAAAGGTTAATTACAAACTAAGAGACACCTATAATACTTGTTATTGCGGCGTTTACAAACGTAACGTATCACAGATAAGGTAAAGATTGTCAACACACACATCAACTCGGAAACAGATCATCACTGCCTCAATTCGAGCCAGTCGGTATTCTTTGAATAAGATTCTCTACCACAATGCACACTTAGACTGGAATATATGCATTGCATATTGCTGGTATGCAATTTCATATTTAGGCCCATTTTAGTAGTTGTTGCATATTTTAGGTAAAAACTGGTGATGATGCGTATTTTCGTGCATATTGAGAGTTTTTTAAATAGCATATAATCGCCTCAGGACAAGCTCGCGGAGCTCAAGCGGTGCGCGGTCAACTCGCGTTCCCCGAGCTTACGGTAAATCGTCCCCGTGCCTACGTCTCACCATCCCCGCGCTTACGTCTCGCCAGTACCCCGCTTTCCTTTATTACGTAGCTTTGACAAACAGTGGTGGCCCAGTTACGGCCCCCACTTACGAGTTGTAGGTCGTGCGTTCGAACCCGAGCAGGCCCATTATTTGTGTAATTTATTTCATCGCCACTGCTCTCAAAACGGTGAAAGAAAACGTTGAAAGAAAACGTTGTGAGGAAATTGACATGACTGGACTCGTTATAGTTCACTCTCTCTCTAGAAGAGGTGGCCTGTGCCCCAGCAGTGGGAACATTAAAAGGCTATGAGAGACAGTCAACTATGGCGCGACGCCTATGCGTAAGCGCGGCGTAATCAAGGCGCAGCCTAGTTGATGTGCCGGAGATGCTGGGGGCCTAGACAAAATACTTTCTGCATACGCTACGGAACTGAAAGTGAGCGGCGACACTGGAAATTCGCGGCAAGGTCTTAAGCACCGTGTAATACGCGTCGCTTACGCGTTCGAGTCAAAACACTTCGATAGCAGTGGCACGTGAAATGAACGTCCTTTCCGCAGGTAATGTCATTGCAATACATTTTGGCGTTAACTCTACAGATATATATTTTTTGTCTATGCCCTAGACAAGTGACATTCTATCATCGAAAACGTGGCGATTGCGATCGGAAACGTATGGGAACGTCAAACGCTATTGAAATGTCACGTGATAAAGCCCTTACAATTTGGCATTTCGAGAATCGCCATAACTGTAACCGAATGACACAATGTAGAGCCTTTGTTCCGCTCCGGTTACGTACTTGCGTTAATTTGGCGTCTGGTTGGTGGCGACATGTTAGACAAGGCGGTAACGATCCGTTTCCAAGTTGATATGTGGGCGACATCCTTAAACATGAGCTCGACCTAACTTCCGACGTGTACAAATGAGATTGAATTTTTCCTGATTCAATTTTAATATCTAACAATGCTATGATTGAAACTACAGGTCTTTCTTCGAGAAATAATTAATAGTAAGAAACACCCCTAGGTATCCCCGTTTTTGTGAAGAAATTCGCAAAAATCGCAAGTCAAGTAATGTCATGGGTGTGGAAAACTTATTCGACTAATCGTAACAGTTACCGCGCGTTTGACAATTTGTAACATACATTATATTTAAACAAGGGCCTAATTTATAAACAAACTATTTATATTTTAAAATATGCATTGTCACGAGATACAAACGTGTATGCAAACTTTCAGCTCAATCGTACACTGGGAAGTGGGAAAAATTTAACTCACAAGATTTGATTACAGACCGGCAGGCTTATTACGTATCTTTTGCAAGAGCAAAACGATGGCGATTTTTACGCAATAATTGCTCTTCCATACAGAAGTTTTAGAGTTGTTGGCGGTTTTTTTTTTAATAAGTGCTTTTGACAAACAGCAAACGATTGTAGTTTGCTGATTGTTGTAGGACCTATCATACCTACACTGCAGGTAATTCCGACTTTTATGACATAAAGCGTTTGATCGCTATCGTTTTCCTCTTGCAAAAGATACGTAATGAGCCTGCGGGACAGGTGAAACTAAATACATAAAAGCTTGTTATAAGGCCCCAAGAGCTACAAGTTGGTGTTTAGGGTTCCGTACCCAAAGGGTAAAAACGGGACCATATTACTAGACTCCACTGTCCGTCTGCCTAGGTATGTGGCTGTATCTCATGAACCTGTTGAAATTTTCACAGATGATGTATTTCTGTTGCCGCTATAACAACAAATACTAAAAACAGAATAAAATAAATATTAAAGCTCCCATACAACAAACGTGTTTTATTTTTGCGATAACGGTACGGAACCCTTCTTGCGCGAGTCCGACTCGCACTTGGCCGGTTTTTTAACAATATAGAACCAAGTTTCCAAATTGTCTTCAAATTCCAATCATAGCATTGTTTATCATTGGATTACATTTAAAATGGCACCCTGTGTCAAAAAGTACAAATCAGACTTCACGAAAAAAAAAATCTAAGAAATAAACTTAAGTCTACTTTATACTAATATCTAAAATGTTAATAAATTAATACAGTTAAAGTATTGTCCAATAACTTAGTCTAATGTCGTGGTTTTGTAAGATTTCACGTGAACTTGAAATTCTTAGGTAAAGAGGGGTCGATGGAAGTGTCACTCAAATTCCTCCTATCCTACAGTTGGGGCAGCCCTCCTGTAAATAAACCCTGAGTAGTACCTAGGATAGTTGTTCGGTAGTGTCTTTGTTCCCCTTGGGATAATAAAACACAAACTGCGCAGGCGATGCCGCGGGCGGAAACTAGTTTATCGATAACCTGGTTAAATAACAAATATTTTTAAGATTATGTACTCGCGGCTTCGCTTATCGCCCACCTCTCAGGGCCCGATTTCGGGATAAAAAAGACTCTTGTCACTCTGGTCTAATGAAGCTTCCATAGGTGAAAGATTTTTTTTTAATCGGTTAAGTATTTTTTGAGTTCATCCATTACAAACAAACTTACAAATAATCAAATCTTTCCTCTTTTTAATATTATATTAATTATATTATGAATATATAGTGTAGAATGTGTAGATAGCTGAGCGAAACTTCCATCGACTGTGACATACAGTCAGCAACCGCATAATTAATTTGTGCTGACTATACATTGGCATATAAATAGCACAGACTCAGATTCTAGAATATATAATAAAAATGTTGTAATATTTCAATATTCTTTTACATGTGGACTCCTTGGACAGAATTTAATGGCACTTCTTCCTATTGCAAAATAATATTTTTACTATTAAACAAGACGGTAAAAATGGCGAAACATTGATTGGATCTTAATTATTTTCAAACAATACAGGGTGTAACGGAAAGGTGGGAAAATAATTTAAAACTGCTTCTCCCAATGTAAATGAATATCGTCCCAATGTTATTCAAGGAAGTCTCAAGGAAATCGCAAAAAAGAAAATTGTATTGGAGATACAACATTTTTTTTGAGTTTTGCCTATGACAAACTTGGAAAAACTGTATTTGAAATATTTATTTACCCCGCACTGGAAAGCCTTGCAGAAATTACACCAATGGGGCACAAATTTACAAATATTAACTATGAGTCAAGATGTTTTCCTTCACCGTTGTCAATGATATCCAAGATAAACTTAGAAAGTACATATGAATTAAGAAAGTCACAGTGAAACTTGGCGGAATTTGAAAGCACGGCCTCAAGCACGAGAGATGAGGTTTTAGGGCCACCACGACATCACACATTCCCGTTACATTCTGTGTACACCGCCGAATCGCTACTGAAAATTTTTAATACTCAAATATTTCATCTACCATATATAAAAACGGTACAAATATAACTACTCATAGAAAACAACTTGTGTATATTTCCGTATATCTGCTTAAGACACTATATCAAACGCGTGAAGCTAACTGCGTTGCAAATTGAATCTTAGAGACCCTAAGCTAGAGCCCAAATTGACTCTGAACGTGTCAAGCGAATACTGATCCAATTTTTAAGTTACAATACTTTTATATAGTAATAAAACGTATGTAGTTTTAATACTTTTAAAAGTTACACCTTTTTTTAAATTCATTTTACGTTTTCTTAATTAGCAAAAGATGTGTTTTTAACAAAAGCACCTAAGTAAACAAGTGAATACGCGATAATGTACAGAGTGTAATGGAAAAGTGTGACCAAAAATTGCTTCTAAAAATTTTTATCTGCCGTACAAATTTTGCTCAGCTCACGACAACTTCCTGTTTTTTTTGTGAATTGTCTTTGACTTCCTTGAAGAAAGTTGGTCAGAGAAACAAAATAAAATGTTTTCACATCTGTCCTTTACACCCTGTATAATACACAATAATAATTATACATACCTACATCAAATTGTATTTACAAGCAGAACTGATTTTTTTTAAGCCACCGTTTTCCGTTAATCGACTTTAGTCAAACTTGTCGCTATTCTTGCTGTCTTTTACTTCAATAATGACAACAATATAATATTTGAAGATGATTTCGGACTAGCATTATCTTGGCATACGATTTCGTAGCAGGATTAGCAACTTTCCATCCCATAGTACTAATTTATAATAGGCTATTTGACTAATTTTGGAAAACCGTTTAATCGTTCCGTTCATTCTTTATTACATAACTAGCGAGCCGCCCCGGCTTCGCCCGTGACAAATTGTACACAAAAACCGTCCTGGTTTCTCACTCTTTCTATTGGTGAAAACGGCACGAAAATCCGTTCAGTAGTTTTTGAGATAATCGCGTACAAACGCGGCGGGGGACTTTATTTCATTGTTTGTAGTGATGAAGTGATAAGCACACTACATTGCTTTTGCTCGGAGTTCTACTGTATTATCAATAAAAATCAATGTTAAAGTTTAAAATGTCCAAAACCGCGCCAAAAACACTAAGTCTGTAATGGTCATATAATAGTGACGTCACACGCAAGTAAACAAGCAATAACCATAATAAAACAGTGCAGTTGAAGTGAATTTTATCATATTTGTTCCAATTTATTGGATAAAATGGTAAATTGTGTGTAGCGGTATACCAATGTACAAATACGATCATCAACATAACCTAAAATGAGAATTTACAAAACCTCTGAATGATCTTACATAAAGGTTTGTAAATAAGAAACAGCTCAAAGATCGAATATAACACTTACAAACAAAAAACGCGAACTACAATCAGACGAGGCAGCTATGTTTACTTGCGTGTGACGTCACTAGAATTGCAAGCAACCACAGGGCGTTCCCGTCACAGATAAGACTTCAATTTTTTTTATCCTGCTAGTTGCAAAAAATAACCTTTTTTTTGTTGAAAATAATGTGTAATATGTTTTATTACGCTATCATCGGCTAGGATAACCACAATTTTTCACCATTTCTTCTCTTTTCCTGCAGTACTATTGTGGAATTCACTTCCACCTAAAATCCGTGACTCCCAAAATATATCTCTCTTCAAGAAGTAACAACCTTGTTGGTCGAGGGGTCGTCCTACTGCTGAACGTGAGGTACAAGTGGCATTCAATGTCAGCGAAGGCGGTAGTCGAAATTTCAAAATGTAAGGGATTGATCACGTGATTTTTCGATATCTCTTGTCAGTAGTTATCCATACAATTTTGCCTTTTTAACATAACAGTTTACTGAAAATTAGTTTATTATCCGTCAGGTATACTAATAAAAAAAAAATATTGGACACGTATTTTTTCTTTTGACACGTAAACATAAAGTGACGACAATATAATGCGTTGAAATATCGTGTGACGTCACGCCGCTAGTACACTTTATACTGCCTTAGTGTCGTCACAAGCCCCAACTCCTGATCTTTGATAGCGCTTTAACTTTGTAATTTTTTATTGATTTAGTAAAGCAAAAAAATACTAGTCCAATATTATTTGATAATCTCACTGACGGATGACAGAATGCTTGCCACACTTTCGATGATAGAATGTCACTTGTCTAGGGCTTCTGGGTTCGATTCTCGGGTCGAAATAAATGTGTTATTGGGTTTTTCTACCTGGAATTTCTCAGTTTGTTAGTTATAGGCTCGCCCCATAAAGAAAACTATACTGGTGAAATGGCGCTTAACTCCTCGGGCAATACAGGAGTGGTGCCCGCTCACGCCTTTTTCCCATGGGGGCAGAAACTACAGATGCCACCTACTACGATCCTTACATATTTCTTTTGCTTGACTCACGTTCATACATCTAGTCCTACACGCACGCCGGTTGCGAGTACTGCGCACCTGGCCGCACTGATGTGTTTATGATATACTAGCGGACGCCTCGCGGTTTCACCCGCGTAGTTCCCGTTCCCATGGGAATACAGGGATATAAAGTAGCTTATGTCACCCGGGGATAGTGTAGCTTCCCAACGGCGAAAGAATTTTTGAAATCGGTCCAGCCGTTTCGGCGTCTATAAGGAACATACATACATACTTTCTCTTTTATATATATAGAAGATAGATAGATTATGATTAGGAATAGTCCAAGCTCCTCATACTACTAGCAGCTGAATTTGAACCTTAGAGGTAAAGACCAAAAATTTGGTTTACCTTAAAAGATGCTTTGGAGCATAACATATCTGGCGCAATATGGGTGTGCTGTACAGATCTGCCTATCTCTTCGAAGGCCAAGATAATGTTAGTTCGAGGACAAAATCCTTTCAGTGGGCTTAATGCGGGTCTTTACTCGTGCCCGATCGCGTTAACGTTAACGCCAAATTGTATTGAAATTGGAAAAGCGCCGTCTGGTGACAGTATGGAGAAACCGCTTGTTTTGAATACAAGTTGATATAAGAGATCGTTTATATTAACGTTACGTTTCAAAACACGGAATAAGACCACTGAAGTCACCATAGCACAAAAGGTAACACGATCAAAAGTACAACCCGTCCGATGTAACTGTGCACCTCCCTCCCGCCACCCCGCACCCCGCCACCCCGCACCCCGCACCCCACACGACGTCCCGCGTTCGTCTAAGGCTCGCTTGCAACTTCATAAGAACTTCAAGTTAACAGCTAACCCCATGTTATTTGTGACATTTTTGTAACTTACTAATGAATAATATTAATTTAACCTCGTATTAGCAACTAACTCAGATTTAAGTGTTTCACGCTAAGAGCGTTAAGTAGCAGTAACATACAGTCAGATCACGTCACAGCGCCAGGTACACGGTTAAGTGTGACAGGTTGTCGGTACATCCAGTTTTCAACATAGTGGCACAAAAGTTTACAATATTAATTAATTGTTTATACAATAATATATAAAATTACAGTGCCATCTTTTAGTAAAATACAAATATTTTTACTAATTGACACTAAATTCATAGTTTTATACTCAACGCTAGCAACAAACTTGTATACCAACGTTTTAATTTTAGTTTCGTAATATAAGTTTATACAAATACATATGTATACGTATACGTTTCATTATGTGTAATTTTAACCGCAGTTTGTCTAACAGGAGTTTCTAGTGCAGCTACCAGGCTTCCACAAAGAATTTATTAAATTTTACATATCTGTTTACAGGTTGTAACGGAAATGTGTGATCATATTTAAAAAAACTGCTTCTGTAAAATTGTATGGGAGATACTTTCTTTTTTGGGAATTGTTCATGACTTTCTTGTAGAAAGTTGTTCATATACACAGGCAGAAAAGTAGTTTATGCAATGTTCATATAATAGGGGTTATTAAAACACGAGCATGGGTTTATATAATAATAATATCACGCGAGTGTTTTAATACCTAATTATATGCCGTTGCATACACTCTCACTATCTTCACAAATACAGTTGAAATAAAACAAAAGTGAAAACGGGAAAAATATGTGGTATGGCGGGCAATTTAGATTCTCATTGCGGCATGACTGCGCAGCGCGCGTCTCCATAGACAATACCACTACTTTTCTACATTAAGTCAATGAACCCATAAGCGCCAATAAATTAAAAAGTAAAAGTGTGCTATAAAAATTAAAAAGTTATTTTATGATGCAGTTGTTTGAAAATCGAAGGAAAATGTTGCACTGTAATGGTTTTTTTTTTTAATTTTATCTATCCACGAATATAAAGTTCGTGTTTATACAATATTTTTTGAATTCATATTTGGAACATTATGTTGTGAGTGTAGATAAGTTTTAAAATATGATCCCATATTTCCGTTACATTCCGTATAATTATGAAAATATTTTTCATCAGTCCCGTCTATCTAAACCAACTTTGACAACAAAATTATAAAATTTATATTTCAGATTAGTATAAAATATAATATAATGGAATATAAAAGCATGGATATACAACTATTGGAGATATCAAATGGAATGTCAAACAATGTATTTTAAATTCATATTCTTATATCAAAATTACATTCCCTGTTAAAATGTCAGATTCATCGTGAAAACATTTAATCCCAAGCGATTACAAATTTCCATAGAAAAGCGATCGAGTCGAGATAAGTACAACGAATCAACAATTGTATAACTACTGTTACGTGGCAAGACTTGAAACATATGAAGTAGACGGCACGATGTTAGCACTTGGCGTATTTGAGTTGTCATCAATACAAAATAAACTTTAACGTAATAGCCATAGATTTTTGCATTGATCAAGTAACGTTTGACAAACATTCGGACAAATACGCCAAATTAAGAACCAACATTAATCGAACGTTTGGCCGAAGTAGAGAATTAACGTTTTTGATTGGCATGACAATTGTAAACGATGACCTTGAGACAAAAATTGTATGATTTTACTCAAAGTTCGCTTTATTGTCCCAGCCAGAGAAAAACGCCCATTCAGACTCCCTAATCCCTTGTAAAGCCAACTCACCTAAATAACTCGTTCGACAGGCGAATCCTCATTCACGTCCTGCCTACACTTATCATCAATCTCCTTCGCTTTGCCGTTAATCTTCAGGTTGGCCAAGCTTACGTAGTTACTGCGAGAAATACCCGGCTCACGACGCTTGGGTAACCCGGGGTCGTCACGAACCTTTTTACCTACAAGCTTTTTCTCTGGCACAGTCGCTAAGGCCGCTATGTTACTTATTTGAGAAGTTCGTATCAAAGGCGCCAGTTTAGCGCCCTGCTCTAACGTACTTAAAGGGGCCTTAATCCTATTGCGTCCTAAGTCTATGAACTTCGAGTCTTCGCTGGGTTTCGACGATCTGCGGTCTCGGTAACTGAACCTGCCGTCTGCGAAGTCAGGTTTTTCGGCTAGGTGCCGTCGGAATATCGGCGTCATCGGCTTGCCCATGCTGGCTAATTTGATGTCGGACTTCAAAACGTCGTGGTGGACTGGCTTGTCAGACTCCGAGGGCCGAACCCTGTGCGAGCGACCCATGTTACTGGGTGAAGCAGGTCTCTGAACGAAGAACTTACTCCTAGACTTATCTTTGTCGTCCGTATCTTTATTTCTGACCACCTCTGCGGTGTTCGGCTTGAAGAGTCGGCTGAATTTCGGTGACATCAGCTTCTTTTGGAAGAACCCTGTCTTTTCCTGCGATTTTTCTTTCTCAACGGTCTTGGATATATTTTTGACGCCCGCAGCCATGACTGGACTCTTAGTTAAGTAGTCGATATTGAACCTTCTGCAGTCTACTTCGGGTATTTTTCTTTCGTGGGTTAGACATTCAGGGTTTCGTAGGACAACGTCGGTGACATCATAGCTTGACTTTTTCGAAAGTAGATTCTCTCCTTTCTTGACGATGGTTGCTATGACACTCTTGGGGTCGACGTCCATTTTGTCGAAGATCTGCACGTTGCGGTGCCACGTGCTGATGGTGTCCTCATCTTCGTCTGAGGAGTCTGAGTCCGCGTCGTCTTGTGCAACTGTTGTGGAGCTGTTGGGGATGCTGATGTGTCTACAGAATGGTAAGGGGTTTTCAATCTGGAAAAAAATGTTTTTATGTTACAAAAATGTTGAAAGTCTGAGCTGGATATGTGATTGCTCACTGCTACGCGACCACGACTAGATTACTGGGACAATCTCACCGCACTAATTCCAAACCATTGCAACTCCTGAAAACCAGAATCGACAGTGGCGACCACCAGAAAAGCGCCAAGGCAATGAAGCTCGACGAAGTCCCGGAGAATGAATTTAACTGTTTTGGATCCCGCAACGAAATTAATTTCAAAATGATAAAGAAGGATTAGGAAAAAATACAAATTTCCAAGTCCTTCCATATCAAGCAGGAGACAGAACAAACAAGGTCAATAGGCACAAAGGGTCGTTTACAACTGGGATATGCCCAGTTGCCTAGCACCACGCATCAAAATTATCATTAATATTAATGGGGCCTAACATTGTGAGCTGTTATACTTGATTCTAATAATAGGTATGGCAAAAACGCTTGAACGCACGGAAACGGAACACACTAGGATTAATCTCCGCTTCAAACTTACAGCCAGTTGAAACTTTCTTGGCTAGAGCCATGAAAGTTTTGACGCCCGTCTGGCTATTCGACCAGTACCATTTTTTTTTTTCTTTTCGTGCTTAAACATTTTCGCATAACTGACGATTTTTGTCTAAAAATTTTGTACTGGTGGATTTTTTCGTCTGAAATTTCTCCATAGTAACCCGGATTCCGGATTTGTGCCCGGTTGATGCTACATGGGACCTAAACCGAGATGGTGAAATGTGGGTGTGCTAGATATATTTATTTATTTATTTAGACTTCATGCACAAAAGGTAAAAAGGCGGACTTAATCCTTTAAGCATTCTTTGCCATTCAACCAAGGTGCAACCAAGCAAGGTATGGCGGCAAGGTTGAACCTGTGTGTTTTATCGTTTACATTTCGGCGAATGTGCGATGGAATGGCATGAACTAATTCCTCGTAGCCCGTTCTATCGTTGGACTACAAGACGACTAACGATATGTTACAGGTACATGTTGGACCTCCCACCCATACGCACTAAACGTTTTGGAAATGCTTTCATTGTGCGTACAGCTAAGGAGTGGAATTCACTGCCGGAGTCTTTTTCCCGATAGCTAAAACATGAGAGTCTTTAAGTCAAGAGTGAATAGGTTACTTCTAGGCAAGCGTGCTTCACCGTCGACCACATCATCGCTTACCATCAGGTGAGATAGTGTTCAAAAGCAATGCTTCGGTGCATACACGCGTTATGTTACCTCATGCTTGTACTGCGACTCTAGCCCCTCGACGGACTGGTTGCGCAGGAAGGCGGGCAGGGCTCCGTCGTGCGCGTGCGCGTGCGCGTGCGCGTGCGCGTGCGCGTCGGCCTCCAGCTTGCGCGTCTTCTCCTGGAGCTTGTTCAGCTGCGTGTCAGGAGACGTGCGCTTCAGCGGCGGCGGGTCCAGCCATTTTGTTATGTCGTCCACCTGGGGACAGGACAACAAACGGTTATGTCATAAGATTATTATGAAAATTGTTCGATTATGAAATATCTCGAGATTCTATAAATTATTGATAAATTGTGGATTGACCATTTAGAACAGAATAATACGACTAATCGACGACACGGTTGGTGGTTAAGCGATCAGCTGCTGCACTGCGTGACGCGGGTTCGATTCCCTCACGGAACAAATATTTGTACGGCCTGCAGATAGTCGTGCCGGATCTGGGTATCTTGTGTATGTGTGTCACGTGCCGACACGCACTTGTCTATGTGGGTACCTTGGTGATGTTGATCTTGTTCCCGGCGGCGTGCAGGATGTAGCCGGCGGTGTGCAGCGCATGCTGGGAGCGGCTGAGGTTGGTCACCGTGACCAAAGGCCTGGCTCCCAGGTGGGACGCCGACACACACTTGCCCAGTCGCCAGCTACGCTCCGGTACCGACAGGCAGGCGTTGGAGTTTGACTATAATAGAACGTTAATTATTAGGTTTAAAATGAATTGGAAGGCTATGGGGAGATCTATGCCATGAAGTGAGGCTATATAACTTAGTTAAAAAAAAAGATATGCAAGACCTTCACGAGGCTGTGAGGATTTTTTGTTAATTTTTCAAGCGACGTTCAGCGGCTGTTTTAATTATTTGCGAATTGATTCCTAGTCTATATTATGACGTAAAATTGGTGTATTTTTGTGTCTCAAATGTCTACGCAACTATACAATTTATGGAATCTTTCAGCCCTAGCGCTGGCTTTGCAAAGGTTGCTCATGGTGCAGGTGTCTGTAGACAGGGAACAGGACAACAGATGGAGCATCGTCTGCGGTGTGGTTCCGCAGTCGCATTGTGGCTGATCGGAGTACCCCCATCTGACCAGGTTATATCTACAGCGGCCCAATTGACTCCGTAGCCTATTTAGGGATTTCCAGGATGGCCATGGCATTTATGTCCACTGGAAGCTTTTCAGCAGGCTCGATATAGATTTGAGGAGCCACAGTTGCCTGCGTGCTTCGCCAGGGCCATTGTCGTCCATTATTTTTGCCGACTTTAGAAAGCTATTCCGATTCTTTAATCATACCCTTGATTGCTTCAAGGTGTACATTAGGTGGCAGTCATGGGTCTCCTGCTTGTGCTTTTCAGAGGAACAGGCAACTTCACTTCGGACCTTCGGAGGGGCTATTCCTGCCAGCGGGTATAATGCAGCAAGTGAAGTACGTTTAAGGCACCCAGTAATTATTCTTTAAGTGTCACTAGAGCTACATCTACTTTTCGGTCATGAGCGGATCGATGCCCTACTATGCAGGCAAATTCGACAGTCGAGAGGCAGATAGCTAAACCAGATGTACGAAGAACGTGAGGGGAGGCGCCCCAGGTCCGAGTTCTGGTCGAAGCACAAACCCTAAATTTAACTACAATTTTAAATTGGAATCATCGACATGATGAAGAAAAAGATGGAATTATTGACTGATTGTTAGTCAGCATTATCATGGTTTTCGGGGTCACTAATAACATATGTGCGGTCAAATCCAAAATAATTGGACCATTTCGTCGGCGCCATCTTTGATTTAGATTTAATTACAAACCACGATAAAAACCACGAAATTGACACCCATGACAAAAAGTTTGTCAGTTTTTGTCGCAAGCATCTTGCATTTTGATTCGGACCTCGTTATTAGCGACTACATGAAAATTACATCCATGCCGAAAAGTTTTTTTTTTTTTACTTTCGATAAGCTTGCGCTTGACCACTATCACTTTCAAATGGTATGTTTGGCCCAATATTCAGCCACGGCAACGCCCCTCGCCGACGCAGCCTTAAGGTCCTAAAATGTACAGATTACAGGGCAATATGGTACAGGACGACAGGTGTTTCATGGTCTGCGGAAAGACGCCGCTCAGACGTGATGTATATCAGTAAATTAACTTATTTTTAATAAGTAACAGACTAACCTTCAACACTCCCGCATCGGGCACGCTGTCTTCACTCTCTGCTTTGCTGAGGCGAGAGCAACAACTGTCCTTCCTGTGAAACACAGCCATATTAATTTATCCATGTTTGAAATAGCCAACGCGCATTGAGCAAGCGTGGTGATCAATGCTCGTGCCTTCTCTGTATGAGAAGAAGCATATGCCCCGCAGTGGTACAATTATGGGCTGGTATTACTGTTACAAGAGAAGGTAGCGCCATCTATTGACGAGATGATGAAAACTAGCAGGCGCAAGTAGCGCCATCTCGTATCGAAAATTGGAAGTTATCTGCTCGAAAATTCGTGTCGAAGAGTGTCAACGCTTCGGAAACAGTGGTTTTGAGAGTATTTCTCGGTCGAATATTCTGGAAGGTACTCGACGCATCAAGAACGGTCTAGAATGTTCCAGAAACGTTTCCCATGCTAAATAAAGGACTGACTTTAGGGTTCGTCATGGGAGAGTTTCGATTTGGAAGCGATTCGGAGCGTAGTATTGAGAAGTAGTATTTTTTTATAAAGTGTTTGAGCAATAAAGTGCGCTGTTTGAATAATTTATGCCTGAACCCCAGCTCGTAGTTATTATTAGTACATACGTGCAGCAGTCGGGGGACCGTTCATGCGCACGCGCCGCCGAGCCGCGCTGATACTGCACAATGTCAGCCAGAAGTGTGGCCGGCAATGGGCCAGCCTGGCTCAGGTACATCACCATGCTCTCCAGCCAGATCTCAATCACCTCGAACGGCGGCCTGCGAGAGGAAAACGAAAATGTAGCAACATCTGTGCTTCAAAACAACGAGTAATTTCCACCAGTCACCATCCATTACTCTATCAAGATCTTTTCAATACACACTGACCTCTTGTAATATATCTTTAAAACCAACACTATTAATTGTATTATTGCAACAGATTGCAACAAAAAATTATAAACTAATACATAAAATTCTTATTTAAAAACTGTATACAAACGCGTATAAAAAGCGGACGGCGCAATGTGCCTCAGAAAATTGCTGTTAATCAATCGAGAATACCATGAAAATAAAAACAATTCCTAGATGCTATAGTGAAGTCTCGGCCTAAATTTTGTGCCTACCTCTAACTCAGTTAAAGTTATTACTGTTAATCTGTGTACCTAGTATCGGGGTCCAGGTGGCAGGCCAGGAAGGCGATCCTGTAGAAGGGCTCGGGGCAGGCGCTGACGCGGCAGAACTTGTCCACGAACTGCGACTCGTTCAGCCCGAAGTCTGTGCGCCGCGGCAGGAAGTCCGGGTCCGCGGACACGCGACCTATTATCTGTGGAACGAACGAACATTTTATCTATGGTACACTAACGGGAATAGGAAAAGACAATAGGGAATACGAATGAAATAAGGAATACGAATGAAATAATGCCTATATAATAATGGTTTTCAAGACTAAAATCTATCTCTGTGCATATTTCATCCAGATCCGTTCAACAGTTCTGGCGTGATTAAGTAACAAACATCCATCCATCCTACTCCACCAGGCCTCAAATAATATAATACTAGCATACGGACAATGTTAATTAAATATATTTTTACGTTTCTGGGCAAAACAGAGGATCTGAAACATCTCGCAAACTGTTGTAATTTGACCTATGTTTACAAATAAAGCATTCTGATTCAGATACCTCATCCGAATCAGATTTTTCATCTGACTAAACTGATTATTTTTATAAGTACATCAATCGCGTTCGGTTCCGTTCCAAGGCGATAGATGGTGCTAGCAGCGACTTGCAAGTAAAATGATTTACTCAGTTCGTGAATTTATTTTTCTTTAAATACAGTGACGAATTGTTATGTAGACCTACAAGGATAATTTGTAAGGAGCAACGAGGTTCCTTGTACAGAAAACGCATGGTTATTTGTTTACCTCGCACAGAATGATCCCGAAGGAGAACACGTCGACCTTCTCGTCGTACACGTTGCCGTTCATCATCTCCGGCGCCATCCAGTAGGGGTTGCCGACCACCTGGCAACACACAGAGTTACGCTAAATTATAACACGATTTTATACGAGTGTATTTGACAGCGACGCAAAAAGGAGCAGCATGGATTCAGTACATGATTCTGGACCTCCTCACGTTGGAATATTTGGTCACTTTTTTCTAATCTTTGAAAAAAATATCACTTATGTCCTTTTTTCACAAAAAAAACAGCAATGTAAATAACTCGAAAGCACTACCATCAACCGATTTCCCAAAGTTTACGATCAAGCTCAAAGCCGCCAGCTTATATCGACACGCGGCGCGCCGCGCGGGTTTTGTCTCTTAGGGCCGATTTCACCAATTAAACTAATCGCGGTAAGTTTCATTGGTGAAATCGGCCCTTAGTCGGCGAGCTCCATCCAGTTAGACTGGTAGCCGACCCTGACATAGTTGGGAGAAGACCTACATGATTATGATGATAAAAAAAAGGAGTGTAACATACAGTGTAACGCTTTCTCCGCAGCGTGTTGTGAGGCTGCCGACGATCTAGCGAGCTGCTGGCGGTGCGTTGCACAATACGAGCCAGCCCGAAATCGGCTACGATCACAGTCTTGTCCTGTACACAAAACACTCAAATATAATCTTTATTGACATAATAAATGGTTACAGCAATTTTGAAGCCCATGTAAGTTTCCTGACTCTTGACGAGGAGACCTTGTCGATATGTAGTTGCCAGGTTATTCCCTCATCCAAGAGAACCCTCAAGATATCTCACAGTTCTAGTATTACTCAAAGTTGTACACGAGCACTGTTGGGTAAACGGTGGTTCACATGGTGTTGATCCGAACAGATACATTCGGCTGTTTTGTGCGTGCATTAGTGAACTGTACATATGAGATTTTAGATACATTAAGGGTCAGCAAGTTATGCCGCAGCCACGAGAAATGGCTTTGTGGAGCCCTATCTCCGCATTATGTTTGAATCATCCCAAGTCTCTCCCTGAAATATCAAGGCTGTGTCATCTGCGTAAGTAAATATTTCACCTTTATCGAGTGTCATTTGACATAAGTCGATAAATCAGGAAGAGACTGGGACGGAAAATGGTCTGTAGTTTGTAACACTGTCTCGAGCCCCACTCTTGTAGACCTTTTAAAAACACTAGGAAAAACGCCCTGCTCTACACATAATCTAACAATCGTGCGGGGCAATAATGTGTTTAGCCATTTTTAGAAATCTACTCAAAATTTAGTCCCGACCCGTTGCAGAGTCGTTTTTAAGATTCATGACAAGGAATTCAATTTCTAAATCTGGTGGGAGCAGAACCATTAAGTTTGGAACACGTGGTATACTGAATTTTTTTGATGGCAGAGTGTTTTTGGGGCTATTAGAAAATTTTATTTTGTCCGCAAGTAGCATTCCGCCATTCGCAAAAAAAATTTTTAGGATTTTACCTAATCTCAGCATGAAGCCTATCGCGGTGTCTTATACGAACCAAGCCAGGTGCTATTCAAGGTTAAATAGTTTTGTTACGACCCGAAATAATGTTAGAAGTTGTATTGGATTTGATAACCGAAGTCAAGCTTTCAGTAAAAAGAGTTGCCGCTTCTTCAACATTTGCTGATGCCATAATTTCTTGTTGTTTTAGGGCTGCATTAAAATCAGTCTTTGAAATTACGTTAGATTGCTTTACCTGTTCACGCTCACATGATAAGCCAACAAGGACAGAGTCATGATCTGTGACAGTAGACTCTATGACAGTGACTATAGCTGGCTTATTTGTTTTGATCATGATGTGATCTAGACAGTTGTTCAGTCTAGTTGGTAATGTATGCCCTGGAAGAAGAAGAAAACCCAGTCCTGCAGTGAGGTTCAAATAGGGTATATTTCTGTCACTATTATCTGGTTTTATGTCAATATTTATATCTCCGATAATAATAATATTTTTTGTCTTAAAAGGACTAAGTATGATACAATAGAAATTTAAAATTTGTCGATACAATAAATGGATGGAAATCTGTACGTGGCCAACATTGAAATGTATTTGTTAATTGTTAGCAGCAAAAAAATTGCTCCAATGGGGTCTCAAGTGTACAGTGAATGAGCCTGATGCTCATTCACTGTACACTTGATATCATTAGTGACATGACAATTCCATCATTCTGATTTGAACTTTTCTTTGAAAAGTAACATTTCCCCAGGTTTTTTTCGATAACTCATTGATTCCGTTCTGCAAAAACGTTAAAAACCTGGGGATATTCATTGATGGGAACTTCTCTTGGACCACCCAACTGCAGGAGGTTAGCCGCAAACTATTTGCATCTGTTGCATCTTTGAGGAGACTGCGTAATTTTCTTCCGATTGCCACCAGGATTGCGCTTGCACAATCTCTTCTTCTTCCCATCCTTGATTATGCTGATGCCAGCTATCTTGACCTTACTCAAGAACAACTTGATAAGCTTGAGCGGCTTCAAAATGTTTGTATAAGGTTCATATTTGGTTTGCGCAAATATGACCATGTTTCCGAATTCCGTGTGAAGCTCAAGTGGTTGCCCATTCGCCTTCGCCGGAATGCTCATATTCTTTCCCTTTTATATAATGTACTCTTTACTCCTTACACCCCTTTTTACCTCAAGAATCGTTTCCAGTTTCTCCGCGATTCCCACACGAGATTTCTTAGGTCATCAGAGAACTTACGACTTCAAATGCCAGCGCATTGCACGACTTTTTTGGATAAATCATTTACTGTACAGGCTACTCGTCTATGGAATGCATTGCCAGATCCAATCAAACGTGCTCAATCATTGCCTGTGTTCAAAAGACTTGTAAAGGAACATTATCTGTCGCTGTCTTCTTCCTAGCTTGTCAATTTCAAACTGAACTGTCATTATCAACAGATTGTCGTATTTTTTTTTTTTTTTTTTTGTATTTCTTTTTATTTGCCTTTATATTAAGTGGGTATGTATGTATTTATGTATCTATTACATAGCTTATGTATTTATCTGTGTATCTATTGCAGTATATCATTTTAGCACTCTTATTGTTACACCAATGACCGCCCCATGTCATGTCCAAGCAATTACTGTCCATACCAGGTTGCCTGGAAGAGATCGCGGTATGCGATAAGGCCGCCCATTGTATGTGTATTAGACTTAAGTTTCTTTTTATTAATGTTTTTTATGGTGTACAATAAAGCGTATAATAAATAAATAAATAACATGAGTAATCGTCCAAAAGTGGAGGTTAACGTTAAAAAATCGTGTTATTAAGTAATCTATGCACATACACACATAATACACAGACAAGAAGGGAAAAATAGGTACAAAAGTGATGCTTATTGTTAAATAAAGGAGATATGTAAACATCGTGTAGAGAGGCAAAAAGTCAGAATTCCCTGTGGATGACGTTCATGCGGTGCAGGTAGCCACGTCACACGACACGTTATGAGCTAGCGCTAGGTGAACAATGTAGTGTGTGTACCTCTCTGACGAGACAGTTGTGCGAGTTGAGGTCCCTGTGGATGACGTTCATGCGGTGCAGGTAGCCACGTCACACGACACGTTATGAGCTAGCGCTAGGTGAACAATGTAGTGTGTGTACCTCTCTGACGAGACAGTTGTGCGAGTTGAGGTCCCTGTGGATGACGTTCATGCGGTGCAGGTAGCCACGTCACACGACACGTTATGAGCTAGCGCTAGGTGAACAATGTAGTGTGTGTACCTCTCTGACGAGACAGTTGTGCGAGTTGAGGTCCCTGTGGATGACGTTCATGCGGTGCAGGTAGCCACGTCACACGACACGTTATGAGCTAGCGCTAGGTGAACAATGTAGTGTGTGTACCTCTCTGACGAGACAGTTGTGCGAGTTGAGGTCCCTGTGGATGACGTTCATGCGGTGCAGGTAGCCACGTCACACGACACGTTATGAGCTAGCGCTAGGTGAACAATGTAGTGTGTGTACCTCTCTGACGAGACAGTTGTGCGAGTTGAGGTCCCTGTGGATGACGTTCATGCGGTGCAGGTAGCCACGTCACACGACACGTTATGAGCTAGCGCTAGGTGAACAATGTAGTGTGTGTACCTCTCTGACGAGACAGTTGTGCGAGTTGAGGTCCCTGTGGATGACGTTCATGCGGTGCAGGTAGCCACGTCACACGACACGTTATGAGCTAGCGCTAGGTGAACAATGTAGTGTGTGTACCTCTCTGACGAGACAGTTGTGCGAGTTGAGGTCCCTGTGGATGACGTTCATGCGGTGCAGGTAGCCACGTCACACGACACGTTATGAGCTAGCGCTAGGTGAACAATGTAGTGTGTGTACCTCTCTGACGAGACAGTTGTGCGAGTTGAGGTCCCTGTGGATGACGTTCATGCGGTGCAGGTAGCCACGTCACACGACACGTTATGAGCTAGCGCTAGGTGAACAATGTAGTGTGTGTACCTCTCTGACGAGACAGTTGTGCGAGTTGAGGTCCCTGTGGATGACGTTCATGCGGTGCAGGTAGCCGACGCCGCACGACACGTCGCGAGCCAGCCGGGCTCGGTCGCGCCATGTCAGAGGGACTCGGGTGTCCTGGAAAAAACATCAATTGAACACAAAATAATTTTCAGATAGGTTTGTATTGTCGACAATACAAGATCGCGCCATCTATTGACGAGTGGAAGAAACTAACAGAACCTAGTAGCGTCATCTTGAGTCGAATAGCGGCAGTTATTTTCACGAAATATCATGTCTAATTAAACTTTCCAGAATTTTCGAGTCTAACAATCTAGAAGGTTCTCGTCGCTTTGGGAATGGTCTAGCCAGAATGTTTCAGAGACGTTTCCGGTGCTATATAAAGGGCGCTCAGTTTTAACGTAGGACAGTTTTCTATTTGGAAGCGATTCGGAGCGATCAAGAGCGAAATAGTGCGAAGTAACTTTATTTAAGATGTGATTCAGGAATAAAATATTTTTCGTAGCCTCGAACCAACGGTTTTACAGTCATTATGAGCAACAAAAAATATACCCCATATTGAGATACAAACAAACCTATTAGTTTTCTTCGTTTTTTTGCTTTTTGATACATGCCTGGTAAAGTGAAGCAGCAACGTCATTCAGTTTGCCTTTCCGACCATTATTACAAATAATTATTCTAGTAATTATAAAAAGAGTCATATACCTGTAACAGTTGGTACAGCGTGCCTCCTGCGACGTACTCTGTAACCAAGTGTAGTCGCTTGTCCTTGTACAGTACGCCGACGAAGCGAAGCACATTCGGGTGCTTTAGAGAACGGAGGACCGCCACCTGTCGGACAACCAGTACTTATGTTATTGTCATTAAGTTGTGTAACTGTCTGTGTTTTTCAAAGTTGCACTCATCGCCGAAAAACTAACCGAATCCATACTTAGATGATATGGACATGTAGTGTGGAGACCTGATAACCACATCGTGATGAAATGCCTTTCTATGACGACACAAATGAGAGGGAGAAATAAACCACTGAAGTTTCGCATGACTAGTGTCCAGAAGGTAATGAAGAAGTGCGATCTATCTACTGACGGTGCTTATTAGCGGAACAAGTGGCGTCTCATGACCAGGAAAGCCGACCCTGAGTATGTGAGGAAGTGGAGGGGTGGAAGATGTTGTGTAACTCTCTCGATGGTCTTGCGGTCACAAAGTGCGACTGCTGAGCGTGAGGTCCCAGTTTCGAACCCCAGATAGGCAAAATGTTATCAGGTTATTTCATTAGGACTTTTTAGTGGCTGCCCAGAGTTTGGAAAGTTCATTTGGAAGTTTGGAGAACCGACTATGACTTTCTTGGAGAATATTATTCATATACATGTGCAGAAGCAGTTTTAAATATGATCACACCTTTCAGTTACAACCTGTATAAGTAGAGTTTGTGCTCACCTCTTTCAAGAAGTTTCTCTGCGCGTCTTCGTCTACCCTGTACAACTGTTTGAGCACCATCACTTCGTTAGTGTCCCGGTGAGTCACTTTGTACACCTCCCCGAAGAAACCAGAGCCCAAGAGCTCACCCTGTTAATAAATTACATATATAAAATAAATATACATACATACACTTATAAAAGGTATGCAGAACAAGGTGGATAGTCCCGCAACCTCTATTGAAAACGGAGGATCCACCGACCAGACAGGTGTTGATTCTGGTGGTTGTGTCTGTATGTTCAAATCGCGCCGAAAATTTGGCTTCCACGATGCTGGATTTTAATTCGTAAGTGGCGTCATAAATGTCACTATATCCGTGCACCCTTATGAAATTTAGAACACATGTTTAGCTAGTCTAACGTAAATACATAATTTATGAATATTGTGCAATTACAATAATAATGTTAACCGCCTTTTTTCAAGTCGGTTAAAAAGATAATAAAATGTTCCTAATGTCCGTTGAAATGGAATTTGAGCTTTGTCTGGTTTGCCATTGAGTTTGTAATTCCTAAAGTTATGTGGTTCTCAAATAAATACACATAAGTTTGATACTGACTGCCGCGGCCGCTGCGATATAAGTGGATTGACTAGAACCCGTAAGCGACGTGTATTTCACAGCACTTAGGACCTGCTTGTCGCTAATTTCCAGTGACGCGGGGTTAGTGTTGCTGGAGCCGCTCAGCAAGCCTAGAGAAAATACATCCGTACGTATTTCCGCACACGCTACGGACTGGACGTGAGCGGCGACACTGAAAATTCGCGGCAATAAGTAATACATATATTTTGAAAAAGGAGTAGCCTAGGTTGAATGAGTATGTTTACATTACAAAAATGGACTTTACTATTACACATAATAAGATCCCTGTCCTTCAAACTAGGGTAATCCTGTATCTTAAAGAACAGTTTTCTCTAAATGGATTGTTACATTTTTACAAGTATTTATAAATTAAGCACTATCTCTGATATTAACACAATTTTTATTTTTATTTAAAAAAAAAGTAATTAAGCGGCGTGTAATGTCATCGCTAGAAATATTGACGTTTGCGTCTGGCGTTAATGCTACCAGCAAGATTATTATCTAGGATTGCTGCTCGGAACTTGGCCTTTAAAGACCCAAAACTAGCCAGTCTAGACTTCCAGAGAGCATCTTTAAAAGTCATTGATAGTTTATCCTACTAATATTATAAATGCGAAAGTTTGTGAGGATCCAGCCGGATTTATGTTTGTTACTCTTTGACGCAAAAAGTACTAAACGGATTTGGATGAAACTTCACAGCATCAGAATAACACATAGGCTACAATTTATAATGTTTTTTTTGTAATTTGGTCATAATATAACGATAATATATCAAGTAAGTCGGAAAAAAATTCTGCCCTCTGAGAGTTATCTTCGCGTGCGCTGCTTAAACCGTTGGAGATACACGAATATAATGTACCGTAGGATTGTTTGTCTTAAATAGTTCTAAATAAAAGTCCTTAACAGCTTATATCTACCTTTTATGTGGAAACCACTATGACCATAAAAATTAGAGATTCTTATGAAAATTGCAATAATGTAACCCAAAGTAGCAAAATGTTGCATATAAAATTCATTCTTTGGCGTGCGCTGAGAAAACTATTGATGATACATAAAAAATATGCACTGCATGATTAGTTAGTGTAAGGTAGGTAGGGTTGCACGATGCACCGCCGAAACAGACCGCAGCGAGCAGTGCTATCGCTGCGGTCAGCCCGGCCACAAGGCGGCCCAGTGCTCCGCGGCGCCAAACTGCAGCCTCTGTACAGCTGCAGGGAGGCCCGCTGGGCACAGAGCGGGCGGAAAGGCCTGTGGCGCACCCGCGCAGCCACAGAAGAGGAGAAGGAGAGCCAAGGTTGCCGGGGGCTCTTTACCCCCCCGTCAGCCTGGCTGCTCTTCGGCCGACTCCCGGCCTAGGAATGGAGTGGAGGGAATGGATTGCGCATAATGGCGCTCTACCATTTCCTCCAGGGCAATATCAACCACTCTGCCAGAGCTCAGGATCTCTTGCTCCAGAGCATGGCAGAGTGATCGATTCACGTGGCTGTGGTCGCTGAGCCGTATTTCGTCCCACCCAGGGATAACTGGGTTGGAGACCTAGGCGGTTTGGTGGCCATTATTGGCGGGGCTCTTGTCAGCCCGTCCCGAGGTCGCGGCTGGGTGGCCGCCCTCGCTGACGGCGTTGGCATTGTTGGTGCGTATTTTTCGCCCAACAAGAGTCTCGCCGACTTCGAGAGCTTCCTTGTCGAGTTGGGCGCCGTCGTAGGCCGACTCCACCCTCGCCCTGTGCTGTTGCTAGGGGACCTCAACGCCAAGTCTTCGGCGTGGGGATCTCCGGTAAACGATGCTAGGGGTGAGGTGCTGGAAGAGTGGGCAGTTTCCACCGGCCTGGTCATCTTAAACCGGGGCTCGGTTAACACGTGCGTGCGACAGCGGGGCGGGTCAGTAGTGGACGTCTCGTTCGCTAGCCCTGCTGTCGCGAGCCGTGTCCTCGACTGGCATGTCGCCGTGGAGGTGGAGACGTTATCGGATCACCGATATATCCGTTTCGACGTCTCCACCCAGACCGCCGGCGGCCGCGGTACGCCGGCCCCGCGAACGGATGGCCCACGATGGGCGCGCAAGCGCATCGACAGGGAACTTCTCGAGGAGGCCACTATTGTCCAGGCCTGGACCCGGGAGTCGGCAACGACCGGACCCGTCGACGTCGAACAGGAGGCGCTTTGGTTCCGCGGGGCGATGACGCAGATCAGCGACGCGTCCATGCCTCGGGTCCACGCACAGTCAGCAAGGCGCCAGGTGTACTGGTGGTCCGCCGAGATAGCACAATTGCGTGTCGCGTGCGTAGCGGCCAGGCGCCAGTACACATGATACCGGAGGAGACGTCGTCGGGTCCCTGACGAAGAAGCCGCGCGGTATGGGGTGTACCGCGCGGCGACGGAGACTCTGCGGCTGGCCATCGGCGAGGCGAAAAAGCGAGCCAGGGAGGAGATGGAGGAGATGTTGGAGACTCTAGACGGGGATCTTTGGGGGCGCCCTTATCGAGCGGTTCGAGGTAAACTTTGAGCCTCCACTTACGGAGAGTCTCCAACCCGAGCTGCTGGAGGAGGTAGTTGCAGCCCTCTTCCCGGCGAGAGCGGAGTATATCCCGCCACCGATGGCTTTGCCCACGGCCGCAGAGTCTACAGAGGAGGACGCCATCAGCGTCCCAGGGGTGACACAGGCAGAGATGGGGGCGGCCGTGATGCGGCTCCGGGCCAAAAATGTGGCTCCGGGGCCCGACGGGATCCACGGCCACGTGCTAGCCCTCGCTCTGAAGGAGCTAGAGCCCTGGCTGAGAGGACTCTTCACAGCGTGCCTTAAGCGGGGCCAGTTTCCAACTTTGTGGAAATCTGGTCGTCTGGTCCTGCTCAGGAAGGCGGGGCGTCCTGCGGACTCGCCGTCCGCGTACCGGCCTATAGTGCTGCTAGACGAGGTGGGTAAGCTGTTCGAGCGGATAATCGCTGCCCGCCTCGTCAGCCACTTGTACAATGAGGGGCCGGACCTGGACGAAAGCCAGTTTGGCTTTCGGCATGGGCGCTCCACCATCCACGCGATATCGCGGGTGAGAGTCCTGGCGGAGGAAGCGGTTTCCCGGGGTGGGGTGATGTTGGCGGTGCCCTTGGACATTTCCAACGCCTTCAACACCCTGCCCTGGAGTTGTGTTCGGGAGGCACTGCGGTATCATCGAGTGCCTTCCTACCTCCGCCGCATCGTCGGGGCTTATTTGGCGGAGAGGTGTGTCACCTACGTGGGACGTGATGGCGTCGAAAACCAGCACCGCATTTCGTGCGGTGTTCCGCAGGGCTCGGTCTTGGGCCCACCCCTGTGGAACATCGGGTACGACTGGGTGCTAAGGGGCGAACTCCAACCGGGCGTAGACCTGACGTGTTACGCGGACGATACGCTGGTCACCGCCCGGGGGAGTTCGTACAGGGAGGCAGCGTTGCTGGCGACGGCTGCGGTCTCACAGGTGGTGAGCCGCATACGGCGCCTTGGCCTGGAGGTGGCCCTCAACAAGTCGGGGGCCATGGTCTTTCATGGCCCCCGGCGGGCGCCACCACCCGATGCCCACATCGTCGTCGGAGGGGCTCGAATCGCTGTCGAGTCAACCATGAAGTACCTGGGATTGGTGCTCGACAGCCGGTGGGAATTCGGCCCCCACTTCCGGCGGCTGGCGCCCAAGTTGTTGGGCGCGGCTGGGGCGCTGTCAACGCTGCTTCCTAATCTGGGGGGCCCGAGCTCTGCCTGTAGGCGGCTCTACGTGGGGATCGTGCGATCGATGGCCCTGTATGGGGCCCCGATCTGGGCGGCTGACCTGACGGCCGGCAGCATCGCTGTTCCGCGAAAGCCGCAGAGAGCGATGGCCGTCAGAGTCATCAGGGGGTATCGCACGATCTCCTACGAGGCGGCTTGCGTACTGGCCGGATCCCCGCCCTGGGACCTGGAGGCGAAAGTACTCGCGTCACTGTATCGGTGGCGCGAGGAAGCGCGGGCGCGGGGCTAAGGGCCGATGCAGCGCCATATGGACTTGCGGCGGTCTCAACTCCGCGAGGTCCTAGTGGCGGAATGGCGGGGCAGGCTTTCACGCCCTACCGCCGGCCTCGTCACCATCGAGGCGATCCGGCCAGTGCTCGAGCACTGGCCGGATCGCCTCGATGGTGACGCTGCCGGCTCCGCCGCATCGTCGGGGCTTATTTGGCGGAGAGGTGTGTCACCTACGTGGGACGTGATGGCGTCGAAAACCAGCACCGCATTTCGTGCGGTGTTCCGCAGGGCTCGGTCTTGGGCCCACCCCTGTGGAACATCGGGTACGACTGGGTGCTAAGGGGCGAACTCCAACCGGGCGTAGACCTGACGTGTTACGCGGACGATACGCTGGTCACCGCCCGGGGGAGTTCGTACAGGGAGGCAGCGTTGCTGGCGACGGCTGCGGTCTCACAGGTGGTGAGCCGCATACGGCGCCTTGGCCTGGAGGTGGCCCTCAACAAGTCGGGGGCCATGGTCTTTCATGGCCCCCGGCGGGCGCCACCACCCGATGCCCACATCGTCGTCGGAGGGGCTCGAATCGCTGTCGAGTCAACCATGAAGTACCTGGGATTGGTGCTCGACAGCCGGTGGGAATTCGGCCCCCACTTCCGGCGGCTGGCGCCCAAGTTGTTGGGCGCGGCTGGGGCGCTGTCAACGCTGCTTCCTAATCTGGGGGGCCCGAGCTCTGCCTGTAGGCGGCTCTACGTGGGGATCGTGCGATCGATGGCCCTGTATGGGGCCCCGATCTGGGCGGCTGACCTGACGGCCGGCAGCATCGCTGTTCCGCGAAAGCCGCAGAGAGCGATGGCCGTCAGAGTCATCAGGGGGTATCGCACGATCTCCTACGAGGCGGCTTGCGTACTGGCCGGATCCCCGCCCTGGGACCTGGAGGCGAAAGTACTCGCGTCACTGTATCGGTGGCGCGAGGAAGCGCGGGCGCGGGGCTAAGGGCCGATGCAGCGCCATATGGACTTGCGGCGGTCTCAACTCCGCGAGGTCCTAGTGGCGGAATGGCGGGGCAGGCTTTCACGCCCTACCGCCGGCCTCGTCACCATCGAGGCGATCCGGCCAGTGCTCGAGCACTGGCCGGATCGCCTCGATGGTGACGCTGCCGGCTCCGCCGCATCGTCGGGGCTTATTTGGCGGAGAGGTGTGTCACCTACGTGGGACGTGATGGCGTCGAAAACCAGCACCGCATTTCGTGCGGTGTTCCGCAGGGCTCGGTCTTGGGCCCACCCCTGTGGAACATCGGGTACGACTGGGTGCTAAGGGGCGAACTCCAACCGGGCGTAGACCTGACGTGTTACGCGGACGATACGCTGGTCACCGCCCGGGGGAGTTCGTACAGGGAGGCAGCGTTGCTGGCGACGGCTGCGGTCTCACAGGTGGTGAGCCGCATACGGCGCCTTGGCCTGGAGGTGGCCCTCAACAAGTCGGGGGTCATGGTCTTTCATGGCCCCCGGCGGGCGCCACCACCCGATGCCCACATCGTCGTCGGAGGGGCTCGAATCGCTGTCGAGTCAACCATGAAGTACCTGGGATTGGTGCTCGACAGCCGGTGGGAATTCGGCCCCCACTTCCGGCGGCTGGCGCCCAAGTTGTTGGGCGCGGCTGGGGCGCTGTCAACGCTGCTTCCTAATCTGGGGGGCCCGAGCTCTGCCTGTAGGCGGCTCTACGTGGGGATCGTGCGATCGATGGCCCTGTATGGGGCCCCGATCTGGGCGGCTGACCTGACGGCCGGCAGCATCGCTGTTCCGCGAAAGCCGCAGAGAGCGATGGCCGTCAGAGTCATCAGGGGGTATCGCACGATCTCCTACGAGGCGGCTTGCGTACTGGCCGGATCCCCGCCCTGGGACCTGGAGGCGAAAGTACTCGCGTCACTGTATCGGTGGCGCGAGGAAGCGCGGGCGCGGGGCTAAGGGCCGATGCAGCGCCATATGGACTTGCGGCGGTCTCAACTCCGCGAGGTCCTAGTGGCGGAATGGCGGGGCAGGCTTTCACGCCCTACCGCCGGCCTCGTCACCATCGAGGCGATCCGGCCAGTGCTCGAGCGCTGGCTCGGGAGGAGGCACGGCTCCCTGTCGTTTCGGGTGACGCAGGTGCTCTCGGGGCATGGTTGCTTCGGGAAGTACCTGTGTCGCATAAACAGGGAGCCGGACGCCCGGTGTCACCACTGCGTCGACTGCCGGGAGGACACGGCGCGTTATACGCTGGCAGAGTGTGCCGCTTGGGAGGAGCCGCGCCGTGCCCTCATCTCAGAAGTAGGCAGTGACCTGTCGCTGCCGGCCGTAGTCGAGTCTATGGTCGGCAGCGAGGAGTCCTGGGACGCGGTGGTATTCTTCTGTGAAACAGTCGTCTCGCAGAAGGAGGCTGCGGAGAGGGAGAGGGAGATTTCTTCCACTCACCCGATCCGCAGCAGACGAGCCGGGCGTCGGCGGAGGGCGGACAACGCCCTCTTCTGGCCCTCCTAAATGGGTCCACGGTTCCACGCGCGCCCCTCTTAGACGTTGCGGGGGGAGAGCCAAACACCTCACTCCCTCCCAAACCCGAGATCGAGGCCTGCAGAGGCGGGCCGGCACTAGCCGTGGGTTACGGAAGTATCGTATGTTCCCGCGACCCCCGGCGTAGGTGTGAGATGGAACACCGGGGTGGTTTTTGGTCAGTACGAGTCTGACAGACCCCTCCGCCTCCCCCAGGGCGGAGGACATCCAATGAGGATTTTCCACCCCGGAAAAAAAAAAAAAAAAAAAAAGGTAGGTAGGGTTGGGTAGATAGGGTTGGGTAGGTAGGGTTGGTTAGGTAGGGTAGGGTAAGTAGGGTAGTTAGGGTAGAGTAGAGTACGTAGGATAGGGAAGGGTAGGTAGGTAGGTTAGGGTAGGGTACAGAAGGTATGGTAGGTAGGGTAGGTAGGTAGGGTAGGTAGGTAGGGTAGGTAGGTAGGTAGGTAGCCAAATGACGGGAGCAAAGCCCCGGTGGTCAGCTAGTCAAAGATAAACGTGATATTTTTTACCTGTAGTAAGTCACTGGCTCGGAACACTTTCTGTCCGGGCGCAGGTTCAGCTCTAAAGGAGCGCGCGCGACTGAGGTCACACAGCACGCCGCTTGGCTCTTCACCGTCAACGCTATAATTAATCGTTATAACATCATAAAATATAACTGGAATTGCATGCTTCTGGCTAACTATACTCCAGCCATTTTGAAGATAAAATGTTTACTAACAAAGAAAAACAGCATTTTTAGGGCTACCCTCTACTCAACAACAAAAATATAACGAATTCGATCTAGAATGTTCTATCTTTTGTACATCAATCTAAGACGGCGACAGACGCCAACGACCTTGTCAAGGTCGTTGGCGTCTGTCGCCGTCTTAGACGCACACCCGTTTCAAATATTCAGTAGTTTTTTGAACTTTCCATATTATTTTTAGACTTTAAAATAAAGGTTCAGATCAAAATTTTGCTAATTAAATAGTCTTTGAGATGGTGAAAATTTCATTAAATTACGCCCGGCGGTTTTGTGCGATTTTTGTCCATGTTAGACATAACTTTACAAATGAATTGCACGAATAAAACTAAAAATTCTCTTAGATCAAATTATTGAGAAAATGGTCTAATGTAACATATGTAACATATTTTTCAAAAAAATGCGACAACCAGCTACTGAGGGGTATATGCGCCTTAACTGAGTTAGCACAGATGAAAAATAGTTTGGGAATATATAATATCCAAGGTCATTGGACTATAAGATTAAATTAGATCGAATCTAAAATGTTCACGCCGTCAGCTTATTGACTTGTCAGTGCTTTGTTAGTAAATATTGAACTTTCATCTTGGGCAGAGTATAGTTCATCAAGATTGATAATAGTTTGCAGCATCATACTGCCGCCCTGTACGCATAACGTGACCATACGTCCCGGTTTGAACGGAACTGACCCTGGTTTTTGCTAATCTGTCCCGGATGGTCCCGGGCGTCTCCTAGGAAAGCTTCGGGATGTCGAAATTGACCCGGTTTCCGTTACAGAAGAGTCAGTAGCGTAAACAGCGAGGCCGTCCTTAACAATGTGCCATATTTTTCTGAGGCAAGCACTACTCTTCATGCCTGCTGACCGATTTTCGATAGGTTCCATAGAAAAACTGTCAGATGTAAATTTTACTCCACGCACCAAAGATATGATGTTGGAAAAATTAGCACAAAAGCAAATCAGTTAAAGAAATAAAAAATAATATGTTACTGTCGACTCACACGGGAGATACAGCGATGTGTAACTTTTATTGGTGTTCATTAAAGTATATTCTACAAGTTATACACCGAAAAAAGAAAAAAAAACGGAACTCCGCGTGCGCGACCAAAAAGGTAAAACACATTAGGTACTCACGCGTCAAGCAACTTAGACATACTGCTACTCTTCTCCTTATCCCCTAGTAGCGGCGACGAGGGCGTCTGCCTTCTCTTATTCACCCACTTCCCCCCATCCTCTCCCCCTTTCCTCTTGAACAGTCTTTCCTTCTTCCCCTCTACATCCCTTCTTTCTTTCTCGCCCGAAAGTCTCAGATTCTCATCTTTGGTGTTGACCTTCCTCTCGACGGGCGACCGGTCGTGGTTCGTTTTGACTTCTTCTGTCTGTGTCTGTGTTTGTGTCTGTGTCTGTGTGTGTGCGTGTGCTGTGTTTATTTGTGTGCGTTTTGTGTTTGTGTCGGGAGTGTGTTCGATGGTTAGCTGGAATTGGAAAGATTTTAAAATACTCAAAAAAATTCAAAACCGTGGTGGTTTTCTAAAGGTTGGTCAAGGAATTTCCGATTAGTGAATTGGCCTTGATGGGTAGAACAAATGTTGACTCCGAGTAAAGGCCGATTTCACCAATGAAACTAAACGCGATTAATTCAACTAAACTCAGTTTAATCAAATACAGCGTTATGATTGGTAGTTTCTCAGCGGTCTCAACCAATCAGAACACTGTCTTTGCATAAACTGAGTTTAGTTGTACTAATCGCGATTAGTACAACTAAACTTAATTTCATTGGTGAAATCGGTCCTTAGTTATATACATAACGACACCCTGTTTCCCCGAAAGGCTGGGTAGAGGTGCAGCTGTAGTGCACCCAGTCAGTTAATAATTGAACCACTGGGAAAGGCTTTACTATGCTTTATGATTACTGATTACTCTGAATAAGAATAAAAATTATAATCTATATATCTATTAGAATTACGAAGGTTTTTAAAGGTCACCAGTTTTAGCCAAGCAGTACATAACTTAAGCTAAGATTTTACTTAAAATTCCACCTTAGGCTCGATTTACATTGCCGAAGAATGGAATCGAAGCGAATTTTTGCACGAACTTTTACATAGCATAGGTAATGAACTTTATGTCAATTGTATAACGTACAAACTAAATACAAGCCAAAAAAGTGGTCGCGCGTCTTCCGCAGAATCCTTGCGCATTCTTAATTCCCGTAGTTATTCATTCCATTCCGCGACTATGTAAATTGAACCTTACATGAAACAGTATAAGGTTTATTATAAATTAAGAAGTGAAATATTATTTATATGACCTGTATGACGGCGTCCGGTCTCCCCAGCGCCCTTTCGATCTCATCTAGCGGTCTGTTTCTAACAGGGGTGCCGTTGATCTCCAGAATCCTGTCTCCGATATGCAGCGTCAGCACTCCGCATGATGAGTCAATCCTAAAATGTTGAAAAAGTAAAATTGCCTATGTCAAGTGCGTTTCACCGTCGACCACATCATCGCTTACCATCAGGTGAGATAATGATCAAACGCGAGTTCATCATAAATAAAAAATTATAAATCAAATTTCAGTAACACCCGGATTCTGAAAATTAATGATATCATAATAATCTCATGTCATGTGATTGGCTGTTGATAAATTCAGTTATCCATTCACAGCAGTTGAAGTTTGACAATTTGATAACCTTGTTTTTGTGAGAATATTCGTTTTAGAAACCGAGGGTCAGTCACAGAAGTCACAGTCAGTGATAGTGTAGAATATTCAGCATAAAACTTGATAAAATGCAACACATGTGAAGGTTAGCGTGCCATGCATCGTGCAAGAGACAAAAGTTTAAAGTAAGCCAGTTTAATGTAAGCTAAGTACAAACTGGGGCCCTAGACAAGTGACATATACTATCAACGAAAGGTCGTGATAGCGATTAGAAAAATGTCAAAAATGATCAATGGCTTACATTTTGGCATTTTCGAGCATCGCCGTCACTGACTTCGAATGACACTTGTCTCTGGAGATCTTTAAGTAATGAGTGAATATGTTACTTCTAGGCAAGCGTGCTTCAACGTCGACCACATCATCGCTTGCAGGTGAGATAGTGTTCAAACACGACTCTAATATTAATAAAAAAAGCCTTAAAACTAATCAGTCACTAAAATGTTTACTGAATATCGCTCTTCGCAGTGTAAAAGTGCGTGTTGGGAGACGGATTGATGGCCTGACCGATCGATGGGAGACGGCTGTGAAGTGATGACGATAAGGAGGATGAGCTATCCTGCTGATACCCGATTCGAAGGACCATAATTAAAATTATCAGTGGTCCGACCGTTCAAACACGACTCTAATATTAATAAAAAAGCCTTAAAACTGATCAGTCACTAAAATGTTTACTGAATATCGCCATTCGCAGTGTAAAAGATCAACTCTGTTTAAGTTCCCTATGAGCATCCATTCACTGTCTTGTTTGCCGAACAACTGCAGCTGGACAACCACAAAACGTCATTAAGAATGTCCTTAATAATATTCCTAGCTAAGTTGCGGACGGTTTCCAGTATAACCGTTCATCATCATCTTTCTGCCCTTGTCCCATGTTACTTGGGGTCGGCGCAAACACACTTCAAAAAAGGAGAAGGTTATCAATTCGACTGTTTTACCTCAGAACTTTTTACTAGGTAAACCGATTTTGATGATTTTTTATTTGAAAGTTTACTTGTCATGTGGTCCCATTTACTATTCATCAAGATCTGATGAAGAACTTCGGAGATATACATCAGAACTCTTCAATAAATGACGGTAAATCACTCGTTATAGCTGCAATCACATGTCTGTTTATTTTACAGCATTTCATAACATAACATCACATTGGTACGCTCTAAAGTGGTACGCAGGTGTTAACAGTTCACCCTGGTATACTCTCATTCCACTGGTTTTGTTTAAGTTTCATGTTATTGGGTTAATCTATTCTGGCATCACTTTGGGCATTATAGATACTTAACCTATAGAACTGGTCCATTATGTAACACAACTAAAAAGTGAAAAATAAAAAAACATATTTACAAAAAATACAACCGACTTTCAAATAAAAACACTACAAAGGAAAAAATAACTTCAATTCAAGAAACGAAAACGGGAACACCAACTTCCGAAACCGTCCTGTCCCCCGTCACGCTATCACTGACTCCCTTTTTTTCATATCACTCCTCACACAGTCAGATCCAGCAGACCAGAATTGTACATGAAATTACTGCTTATCTGACCTCCACAACCCAGAAACTGGGTAACATGTCCTAACAGTTATAAAATAAATTTTAATTATGTATGTAAGGTTTTGAAAGTATTAATGATACATAGGTACATTGTATATGTGACAGTTTTCCTTGTTGACATACATTGATATACATATATGTATGGATCGAGGATATTCTGTGATTTAGGTCATAAGTGATAAACCTATGAGACATTTTATTATACACTAGCTGTCCCTCGCGGCTTCACTCCCGTCAACTGGCTACCTACCTACCCATCTACCCTACCTACACTACATACACGATTTTTGCGTAATTTTAACCGCTTACGCAGCGCACGCAACGGAAGCTCTCAAAAAGGAATAATTCTGACCGGTTTTGCAACATTTTTCATTTATGCTACGCTCCTATTGGTCGTAGCGTGTTATATGTTATATAGCCTTCCTCGATAAATGTACTTTCCAACACAAAAATAATTTTTCAATTCCAACCAGTAGTTCCTGAGATTAGCGCGTTCAAACAAACAAACAAACTAACAAACAAACGAGCTTTATAATATTAGTATAGATAACATAATATCAGCAGGTTTATTACGTATATATGCAAGAGCAAAACAATAGCGATTTTTGCGCAATAATTGCTCTACAATACAGAAATTTTCATGATCTTGTCGGTTTTTTTTCGATCGTGTAGAGGCTACCATACCTACACTGCTGTTAATTCCAACTTTTATGACAAAGGTTTTGATCGCGCGGTGGTTGCTGATTGCTGTTTCTTAAGTAATAAGCCTGCGGGCCTGTATTCCCCGACAGGTTAGGCAAAATGCACCTTTAATATAACAAGTAAATCGTAAAATGTTTAAAACCCCGACACATTTTTATTGCATGCTACATAATTTTTCTAATAGGTATTAGACACTAGACACGCTTCGATCGACAATCTATTGAACACATAATTATGACACGAAATCTTGCGAAAACACGAGTAGGATTAATACAGTAGAAATGCGTTCCTTGCGAAGTATGTGTGGTGTGACTTTAAATGATGTAATACGACAACTTTGTGGTTTAAAAGAAGATGTAGTGACCAAAATTGAAAAGAGTAGGTATGTTAAGATGTTTGGCCATGTTGAGAGGATGAATGAAAAGCGAATAACGAAATGTATTTACAAGGCAGACGTGAATGGAAACGCCGGAAGAGGACGCCCTAGAAAGACATATCTAGACCTTATTGGTGATGTTCTTCAGGGCGGCCAGGTGCGCAGTACTCATAACCGGCGTGCGTGTATGATTAGATGTATGAACGTGAGTCAAGCAAAATAAGTATGTAAGGATCGCAGCAGGTGGCATCTGTAGTTTCTGCCTACCCCCATGGGAAAAAAGGCGTGAGTTTATGTATGTATGTATCTTGCGAAAACATTCCGATTCAGTAAGTAAAATGCACATAACTTTTGAATGGCAGAACTGATTTCAATCAAACATAGCTAAAAACACTCTCGATAATCACCTTTCAAACAAAAAAACGAAATCAAAATCGTTTCATCCGTTTAGGAGCTATGATGCCACAGACAGATACACAAATACACAGGTACGCATGTCAAACTTACAACACTCCTCTTTTTCCGTCGGGGGTTAAAAACATAGGTAAGCAGAGTCAGAGGTGCACCTCTCTGTTCCTGACCTGGGGGTCTTTATGTCAAGAGTGAATAGATTGCTTTTACTCAATTATAGGTTAAGCTGGGTTATACATAAGCTGTCCTACTGTATTCGTATATTTTGTGTACAATTAAAAATAAGAATATGAAATAATATAACCACATTTCATATCAACCATAAATAAATCCCATGTAATAGGGGGGTGCATATCAACCGGGCACAAATGCAGATTCCTGGCTGCCACTAAGGAATGCCAGACATTGTCTTTAAAATCGAGAAACATTTAAAAAGCTTTTGCTATTGTTAAATTAAAATGCATATAAAACTTTTGTTGTATTTTTTACATTATAATCTAAAGGCAGAAACATCTATACTTCATCTAAACATATAAATAAAATTGGAGTTTGTAATATTGTAATAACCGTTTTTTACTACATGTATATGAATATATATACGGTACATACACCAAAATAACATAATTTTCAATTTTTGTCTGTCTGTCTGTTTGTGCCGGCTATTCTCTGAAATGGCTGGACCGATTTTGACGGGACTTTTATTGGCAGGTAGCTGATGTAATAAGGAGTACCTTAGGCTAGGTTTATTTTAGAAAGATTCTTTTATTTTAGAAATTTGCTAGGCGGAACGAAGTTTGCCGGATCAGCTAGTCTATACATATAAATAAAATTGTTTGAAATAAAATTAGAAATTTTGACAACTCTTTTTTACATTCCGTTCAACCGATTTTGTCTTCTATCCCGTAAATATAAGGATAGCATAAAAAGCATAAACCTGTTACCAAAACTGTTAAATACAGTTGCCATTTGTGATATCACCAACGAAATAGAAGCCAAAATCGGTTGAACGGGCTGTAAAATGGGAATATTTAAATGTCTAATGTTATCTCAAATTGAGTATAGTGTTAATTAAAGCTCCAAAAATGCTTCAAGCTATAAAGAAAACAAATAACATGAGTAACTAAAGTAAAAACAATTTTGCCCTATGTATGTGATTCTTAATATCATCATCTACTTCTTCCTGCCCTTATCCTATGTTACTTGGTGTCGGCGCAACACGTTTACTTCTTCCATACCGTCCTGTCCCCCGTCACTCCATCACTGACTCCCTTTTTATTCATATCACTCTTCACACAATTATATTTAATATTCAACACTTCAAGATTACCTTAAATTAACAGTCACCATTTTAAAATCACTGAAAAATTGTTATTACTCCAAAATGTTATAATAGAGAGGAATCAAACATACACAAGTACACAAGGAAACCATAATGACTAACGAATGCAGATATCGACCAATCGGTGGGCAATAAATAAAATGATGTACACGTAACGTTTAGTGACACACAGACATACTAATAAATAATATAGACCTATTTGTGTAGTCAGGGCTGGTAACTTTTAGGGTTTAGAAGGAAAAATACTAAATAATAATTTAATTAGCTTGTTCCATCATCAGAATAAAGTCATACGGCGATGCGCCATGGTGGATATCCCACCCATACGCACTAAACGTTTTTGGAGTCTCATTGCGTGTCTAGCTAAGGAGTGGAATTCCCTGCCGGAGTCTGTATTTCCTGAGAGCTAAAACCTGGAAATCTTTAAGTCAAGAGTGAATAGTTATTTTAATAATACAATAGTCCAACTCAAATCTTTTGATTGTGAAATTCCAGATGAACACTGACCGACGCGGGAATCAAACCCAGGACCTCATGCTGAAGCGCATGCGTCCACTAGATCAGTGAGGCAGCAAAAGCTAGTTACTTACAAAAAAAACCTCAACATCATCACGATTTCAGCCGAAAGACGTCCACTGCTGGACATAAGCCTCCCCCAAGCGTTGCCACACTGCTAGGTCCTGTGCGTTTCGCATCTACCGGACTCCAACAGCCATGCCCAGGTCGTCGCTCCACCTAGAGGGAGACCTTTCAACGCAACGTCTTCCGGTTTGCGGTCTCCACTCCAGAACTGTTCGGCCCCGTCGGCCACTCGTCCTGCGTGCAATGTGGCCTGCCCACTGCCACATAAGTTTGGCAATGCTTCGGGCTATGTCGGTAGCCTTGGTTCTCTTGCGGATGTCTTCATTTCTGATTCGCTCACAAAAAACCTCGGTACATTATAATATTAAAATTCTGCCACTTTCCATTCAAGTGAACGTGACGGAGTTATCGTCAAATACCTATTTATAAATATTAATGAGAACTTTGTAATCACTGCCAGTGACACATCGCTAGCACTCTGAACGCATATAAAGGCTCTTATACACTTTGTTAAAAGGCTAGAAGAAGACCAAAGAAATGATGAATGAATAGTGTTAAAGATAATTAAGAAAGTATGACAAAGATGACATTGGCGCCAAACTATGCAATCGATCTTGGGTACCAATTTTGAGGGTTTGCTATTAAATATTTCATTTTACATGTTCGGGTACAAAGAAAAGGAAACTAAAATATGCAAATTATAGGCAAACATATAAATAACACTTAATAATAATGTGGCTTATAAACCGGCCAAGTGCGAGTCGGACTCAAGCACGAAGGGTTCCGTACCATTATCGCAAAAAACGACAAAAAAATCACGTATGTTGTATGGGAGCCCCACTTTAACATTTATTTTATTCTGTTTTAGTATTTGTTGTTAAAGCGGCAACAGAAATACATCATCTGTGAAATTTCAACTGTCTAGCTATCACGGTTCATGAGATACAGCCTGGAGACAGACAGACCGACGGACCGTGAAGTCTTAGTAATAGGGTTTTTACCCTTTGGGTACGGAACCCTAAAAAGATATTTATTAGTTAAAATAACATACAAACCTACTTTCTTATAAGGCTATTATTACTACTCTGCTCGAATGTGTTTGAAAGGTTTTTAGGAGTAATACTGGTGTGACAAATAGTTACTGCAGTCATTTCAGTGACTTTAGTTAGTGGTAAGTCTGCGCCATATACCAGCCAAGATAATGTGACGAAGACGTTCTTCAAGCAGGGGTAAGTCTACGCCCTATACCAGCCATGTTAATGTGACGAATAAATGATTATCGACGGTCCCTACGTATATAAAGACATGTCGAAAACCGAGGTTTACAGGAGAGCGTTATTTATGTTCAAACCGCTCTAGAAATAATTATATGTACAATTATAATTTGTTTTTTTTCTGTAATGTTTTACTAGCTTTAGAAACTTTATAATGGTATTTATACATATTTTCTTTTTTTATATTTTCTTAGAAAAACTGATAGATGACTGTTTCGACGCTGACATTAAAATAAAAGCATGTCAGACATGTCTATGATACCCTTTTATACGCAGGAAAGATGAAAACAGTTTATAAAATAGAATTTAAATACAATATAACTAAACAATACACCACTTAATCTAAACTGTATCAAAACATTAATATTTCACCACGCAAACAAGCATTGACACGACATCGGGGAACTCAAGCCGTGAATGACGTTAGGTCAGACAAGACCGCGTTCGCACCGAGTGGCGCGCATTTTAAAACACCGTACAAAACGATAAGTATAGATATCCGCATCTACGACACTTATTCGTTGTAAATGTAATACTTGTTCTCATATACGATTTGTAAATGACGTTAAATACACAATATAAAAAAAAAAAAATACAGGACTGTGCCTAAGGAAAATCTAAAGCCAATTGTGCAGTAAAAAAAAAAACCATTTTTGACATGTCTTTATGTACGTAGGGACCGTCGTTATGTCCCATGTATATCTACTAGATTTAAAGTATCTATGTAGTCGAACTAAAATCGGACGCAGTGTAATAGGGCCTTAATATAAAACATGTCTGTGGTAGCCTTGGTAATAAGGAAAGACTTGTCAATGAAATGTGGGAATGTTGACGTCTAATCAGACATTGTACCAATCGGTACAGTGGTTAATAAATTAATCATTTATATAACAGGTCAATGAACCTATTGCCTTATATTAGGGCAATCCTCAAAAGCATGCTATGGCCTCCTATAATAGGGTACTTTATTGAAAATTCGTTTTTTGTCTGTCAGATAGATTAATAAAAAATATTGGACACTATTGGACACGTATTTTTTCTTTTGACACGAAAACATAAAGTGACGACGATATAATGCGTTGAAATATCGTGTGACGTCACGCCGCTAGTACACTTTATAACGCTTCAGTGACTTCATAAGCCCCCACTCCTGAACTTTGATGCGCTTAATTTTGTAATTTTTTATTGATTTGGTAAAGCAAAAAATACGTGTCCAATATTATTTGATAATCTCAGTGACGGACTAAATAATAATAATAATAATAATAATAACTTTATTGACATAAAAATTTTTACAACCATACATGTGAAGCCCCTGACTCCCGTGCTAGGCGAACCTGTGTTACAGGAATCAGTGTCCTCCGCCTATATCAATACACATTTAAATTTTTATGTAAAACAAAGACTAAGTAACAATAGTAGGTATTGAATTAGACAAAACAGAGAAATAAAGCGAACGTGCGAGCGTGTGAGTTGCGCGTGCATGAGTGTGTGTGTGTGTGTGTGCGTGAGTGTGTGTGTGAGTGTGTTTGTGATGGTGAGCGTATGCATGTGTGTGTACATGAGTGTGCGTGTGAGTAAACTTAATTTAATTTATCAAATTATACGCGTGTTTTATGGTACTGATAAAATGAGGTTTTCAGTGTCGTCATAACTTAAGGACTGAAGCCATGGTCCCAAAATTTGTTTTACATTATATAACGTTAGCTTATAAATTGAGATAGATTTATTAACCCGGTTGTAGACTTTTGAACTTAACGCACAGAAGTGTCTGGACGCGAGTGTAGTGCGACATTTAGTAACTTGGCAGACTGGAAAACCGGTGCGTCTACTTGTTACGTCTAAGCTAATTGGTAACAGGGTGTGTCTACGAAGGACGGTACGGAGGATATATAATTGTCGAACCGTTAGGACCTGGGCTTCCAAGTACAATTGTCTAGTGGGATAGATTTGTTTTTTGAAAGACATCACTTTAAGTACTGCCCGTTGTGCCCTTTCCGCTCTAAGCATAGCTGTTTTAAATGTTCCTCCCCAAACCGGAATGCAATAGGAAATTATAGACTCACATAAGGAGCGGTAGACCATTTTTGTTATCTCCTTGTCCGCAGAATGTCGTAGTCCTTTAAACAAATAAATAAGCTTACGGATCCGCGAACATAAGGCATCTATGTGTGATCGCCAGTCAAGCTTTTCGTCTATATGGACTCCTAGGTACTTGATGTGAGGTACCAAAGTGAGGCTAATACATTTACATTGAGTAGGATCTGTGCATACATGTGGGATTATATCTTTAATAGTTGGAGGCTTAGGGCTGTTTGTTGTAGAGAACTGTATGACTTTTGTTTTTGCAATATTCAGTGTCAGTACGTTGTTGCTTAGCCAGTCCATTATTTTACGCAATGAGAATTCAACTCTTTCAGTCACCTTGGTCCAGTCTCTGTCATAAATAAGTAGTGCCGTATCATCAGCGTAGGTGAATATATCACAATGGTAGATAGGTAATTGACAGAGATCATTAATGTAAATTTGGAAGAGGGTGGGCCCCAAAATACTGCCTTGTGGTATGCCGTAGCAAACCGGTTCCTCTTTACTGACAAAGTCTTCAATTTTTACGCATTGAGTACGGCCACTCAAGTAACTTTTAAAAATATCTAGAGCCAAGCCACGTATTCCTATATGCTCCATTTTGGCCACCAGTTTAGGAATTGAGACGGTATCGAAGGCCTTAGTGAGGTCCAGAAAGATTCCGTAGCATTTAAAGCGATTATCCAGTTTATCCACCAAATTGTTAACAAAGTCCAATACCGCATCCTCTGTTGAGATACCAGTACGAAATCCGTATTGTTTTGGAGACAGAATATTATTTTTGGCAAGAAATTTAGTCAGGGAATTATTGAGGATACGTTCTAAGACCTTGGAGAATGCGGTGAGAACGGATATTGGTCGATAATTGGATACATCTCCTCTTGCCCCAGTCTTGAATATAGGGTGCACTACTGCACGCTTAAAAGCTTTTGGGAAAGTCCCCGAATTTATAGCACAGTTACAGATGTGAGCTATTATCGGAGCGAGAGACCTACTGGACTGGCGAAGTATTCTGGCAGGTATGTTGTCCCAGCCAACCGCACACTCACTGCGCAAACAGTGAATTATGCTTTTCACCTGTTCTTCATCAACCAAGGGAATGACCAATGAGTTCAGAGGCGATGGGGAAAAGAGGGAGGCGGTGCTGGGACTGTTAGAGCTGAATTTTGCTGCAAGATTTTTACCGATATTAACAAAAAAATTATTAACTTCATTAATAGAGGCAGCTGGGTCGGATTTCAATTTTAGCAGCAAACTAGGCGATTCTTTAACTTGATGACTATTAGTTATATTTTTGATTACCTTCCATGTGGCCTTGGGGTTATTTTTCGCTTCCAATAACTCTGATCTTTCATATGCGCGTTTGAGTTTTCTTAGTAAAGCATTGCAGAAATTACGATATCGATTATACGATACTTTTAAGATTAAATTGTCGGGTTGAATTTTGGCCTTTCGATGCATTTTATCACGGTGTTTTAAGCAACGGATTAGACCAACCGTCATCCAAGGTTTCAGAATTGCTTTCCTGTTAGAAGTGTGTACGGTTTTACTATGCTTGATCAGAACTTTTTGCATGTAATCAACGAGAAAGTCAGTTGCAAGATCCGGGTCTTGCATGCTTAGACCAGCGGCAAAATCGAAGTTATCAATTTCATTTTTTATGGATACGTAATCATATCGAACTGAGGATCTTTTTAAAAGGGGTTTGTGTACTTTTAAATCTATGAATAGGGCCACGGGAAGATGGTCCGTAACGTGAGAATTCAGTACGATGACCCTAGCTGGTGATTGGGTTCTTAGTAGTACATGGTCAAGACAGTTATTTATTCTAGTGGGGAATGTATGTGCGGGTAATAAGCCGAGTGTCGCCATAGTTGTTAAATAATCATTAGAATGTCGATCAGAGTTACCAGGCTTAATGTCAATATTAATGTCGCCTATTAATGTTATATTGCTATAGGATTTGACAGAAGTTACTATTTCACATAAACTAGAATAAAAATTTGTAGCATCTTGATAAGACGGAGATCGATAGACAGCGATAATCGCTGTATTGTGGTAGCAAAACACCAGACAGTTGGCATCACGTATCATTGGTTCATATGTATGACAATCCAAGCTGCTTTTGGCATATATTACAACACCGTCATTTTTAATAGGGTTATTTATTGTATGGTAGCAAGTATATCCCTGTAAGTACGGTAGGTGCCCCGTGAGTTGTAGCCAGCACTCAGTCAGGATAATAATATCGAATTCGATTTTTGTAACTGAAAGCATTGCGATAAATTGATCCAGATTCTTTTTTATGCTCCTGATGTTTATATGTATTATACCAAGACATTGATTGCTCTGTCTAGTATTATTCCGACAATCTTCTGGAGTACATATAAAAGATTCTGCTACTGAGACGTTATCGATGTCAAGAGAAATTTCATTTATATTCATCATTTTTAGTTGTTTGCAAAAATCCGGAAAACGAGTCACCGTCAGAGTTAAGAATGTTTTTTGATTTAAATTTTTCGATTGTACAGTAATAAGACCATATGACAAGTATATTGGTAATTAAATATTTTGTTTTATAAATTTTTAGGTACTTTAAATTAATTTTGTGTGAAATAAGTAGAATGTATGTATGATATAATGATAGGTAGAAGAGAATGCAGAGTAGGTGAGTATTGGACGAATGGATTGTGAGTGTGTTATGAGTGATAGGTTTTAATATTGAGAAAAACAATTGATTAAATAGTAGTGAACAAGTTATGGCTAAAAAATAAGGTATTTCCAAAGTAATATGAAAGAGAAATAGTCATTGCTCGACGGTTTCAGATAGTTTCAAATTGTTGAGACAGAGTTCCGACTCCACCAGTATATGTTTAGAACCTTGCTCCTTACGCAGGAATATTTTTCCATTTGAGTACCAGCAGAATGTGTATTTGTGCGTTTTTGCAAACTCTCGTGCCATCATAAAGGTTTTTCTTGCAGATGGTGCCATATACTCTGCTACATAAATGGGCTGGCGCACTACAGGTAGACCCACGGATTCAGTATTCAATTTATTTTCCTTGGTGCGGTTTTTGTTAAAATTTCGAGTAGCTGCCAGCAGATCATTTTTCATATGTACTGTGGAGAGTTCCGCAACAATAGTTTTATTAGTGTTAGGCTTACCAGGAAGTCGGTATACGTCTCTTATGTCCTTGGGGCTGATGTCGAGCTGGACCGCATTACCAACCTTGGTAATAAGGTTCGTCAAGTCGGCCACTGACTCCCCTTCCCGAGCTGGGACATTTCTCAATTCGATACAGGAGGGGCGTGAAGAAAGCTGCATTTCTTGTATTTTTTTCTCAAGCCCGGTAATGGAATTCAGAAAGTCTTGGCGCTCACTTTCCAGAACTTTTATTTTATTTCTCATTTCTTCGTAGTCCTTATTTATGTAATTTATTGATTTTTCAATTTCAAGGTTTGACTCCTTTATTTGCTGATTTTGTGCTTTTAATTCTCCCACATCCCGGACCAACTTTTTTAAGATTGCATCCTGGTCCGATTTCCAGGTTTCCAGCATTGTTTTTAGTTGTTCAAATTGGTTGTCAGGACACAGGTCATCCGATCGCATACGTTTACGAGTCGTTATGTTAGACAAATCGTGGTCACTCACTTTCATCGAAGATAAATCCGGTTCAGAATGCGCATCTTTAATGGCACCGGCAGCAGTAGACGGAGGTGGTTTTGATGAGCGTGGCATGGCAGTCAATCAGTGTTTACCGCAGTTAATAAAAATGTAAAAAAACAATACACGCAACACTTTCGTAGCAGAGTTGCGTAGCAGATACAACAATCGTAGCGCTCGTAGCGTCCAACGCGTAGCCGATGCGCGATAGTGACGTAGCGCGGACTCCGTAGCAACGTAGCACGAGGACACAATTTTGCTGCAATGACGTCAATGTTGATTTAGCGCTGTCGCTGAGTGCGTCGTCTCGTCGCTCGTGCCCGAAGTTCGAATCCCAGCACGCACGGTCCTCTTTTCGAGATTTATAAAAATCTTGATCTTGACTCACCAGAGGCCAACAGTGAAGCCCACGAAGACTCCGCATTCACCCGTGAGTAAGTGAGACTTCCGACACCAACAAATATGTCCGCCGCGGCTTATGGAGACTTCCCCAAGAAGAAAAAGGAGGGTCCGAGTTTCGGTATAACTCAATATAAATTAAACAATTCCAAACTATATAAAAATTATTTAAATATTTACTAAAATTACGCAGAACACACGTCCGTTCCGATCGGGCGCTGAGCGGAGAATCCCTCGAGCGAAGAATAGAATTATCATTTTCCTGCCCAGACAACATCCCTATTGGAAGAATGCACTAATCATTACATTTTCTTAAACATTGTATTTTCTTGTGTACATCTTTCGTTTGAGGCCTAGGATCAAATGTGCAGTATAAATATAAAACATGATATTTTGAATATATATTTTTAATGGATGCATGCAAAATCACAATTAGAAAGAGTTTAGATAGTGATAACTGTAAGCTTTTTATTATGTCAACTGCATGTGGGTAACAGAAGCTCACTAGATTAGTAGCTACTGATAAAAGATTAACTACTAAAGAACAAACAGTGATATCCGAAGCTTAACAGACAGAAGATTTCTCTGACTTGTAAATCTGCGCCCGCACCACAGGCCAGGCTACAAGGTCAGCAGTACCAATGGCACGAGGGCTGTATATAGAAGGACAACACTAATAGGTACTGCTAAACACCACACTATCACACCACAGCCAACATGCCAGGCTACAAGGTCAGCAGTACCTATGGCACGTGAGCTGTATGCAGAAGACAGCACTAATACTGCTAAACACCATGCTATCACACCACAGTAATAAGCCAGGCTACAAGGTCAGCAGCAACTATGGCACGTTAGCTGTATGCAGAAGGACATCACTAATACCGCTAAACACCATACTATCACACAAAACTACAACGAGCCAGGCTACAAGGTCAGCAACATCTATTGCACGTTAGATGTATGCAGAAGGACATCACTTATACCGCTAAACACCATACTATCAAAACAAAACTACAACAAGCCAGGCTACAAGGTCAGCAGTACCTATGGCACGTTAGCTGTATGCAGACGGACAGCACCGCGCGCAGGATTGCCCGCGCCGCAGCCGACAGCTTGCCACCGCAGCGCCCGCTAGCGAGGTTAGTACATGGTGTTAGTGGCTAATCATCAGTCGTTCTATTCTGTAAAAATCGCACCTTGAATATTTCATCATCAATTTCATAATTTCAGCCGAAATCATCATCGTCATCAATTGGACATAGACCTCCCCCGAGCGTCGCCACATTGACCGGTGCTGTGCGTCTATCATCCATCGGATTCCCGCAAACCTAACCAGGTCATCAGTCCACCTGAAGGGAGGCCTTCCAACTCTTCTTCTTCCGATTTCGGTAAATTTAGGTGGAGTGTACTTGAAATGCGTTGTCAATTCTTACTTTTACAGAGTATGACAGTTTACTTCACCTAAATTTTCACGGTGAGATCTTTAAAGAATAAACCGGCAGGGATAGGAACAAGCAGAGTATACAGGGTGTTTTTAAGACTAATTGTTTACTCGTTGGAATTTATTACGAAATCTTCATTTGGTTCAAAAAGTTCATTCGGTAATAAATATGGGATTTCAAAGAAAACCCAAAGAAACAAATGAATATTTTCTTTTAAAGAAATAAAATGCCCTTAGCATAAAGTTTATTTGTAATTATAATTCTATTTTTCAGTTCAAATTGACCTCTTTCAAAAAACCCCATTTCATTAGTCAATATAATATGTTTTTAGGGTCGTACTAAAATTGTACCAAATCAAACTCCTACCTATTCCGATTCCTGCTAATCATATAATAAAGGATTTTGATACATATTAAACACAGAGTTGTTATAATGGTTCAATGGAATGAAAGAGAACGCAAATAACTGTGATAAGTCGGTAAGAACAGACATTCAGCACTTCAAGACGGACGTGTTGAGACGTCCCACAATAATCGTAAACGAGAGCCGTCAGTTCGGACGGTTCATAACTTAGTTCCCTCTTGGGCGTCGGCCTGTTTTAGGGCCGATTTCACCAATGTTCACTAATCTCGATTACTTCAGCTAAACTCAGTTTATGCAAATATAACTCTGATTGGTTGAGACCGCTAAGAAACTACCTCCTACCTACCTACCGTTGAACTAATCGCGATTAGCTTCATTGGTGAAATCGGCCCTTAATGTTTTTTGAATTGTTTCTTTTACTATACGCTTTTAACGTCTATTTACATCGTTCTATCACACATTATATGTAATTGCCAAATAACAAAAATGTAATCAAATACTTTGTAATATTTATTTACTGATTGAAAAGAGTGTCCGTGAAGTTTCTTGCACTTTCTGCCCCAAAGAGATATACCTACGCTTGTGAATGTGCAACCAGCTTCATCTTTTGGACTGACCGACTGCTATACAGTTAAAAAGTACCTTTAAATGGTTTAATTGTAATGAAAGATTGGAGTCTTGAGTTTGAAATCGGGTACATAAAAGCATCATAAAAATGAATGAATGAATAATAGTGACAACGCTGTGCTACACTTATAACACATGAACATAGTGTTTTTAAATTATATCTGACTCTAAGAAAGTGCTACAGACTTGTGTAAAAGTGCAAATGGACGCTATTCTTAGACTAACATAATCTATCACGTAACATATGAAGTTAGAGTTAAATTGCTTATTAGTCTTTTAGGCTAGATCGTAATTAATCATTATGAATTTTGTTCATACTAATAAAAAATAAAAAAAAACGGTCATCGAAAAATAAGTGTTTGTTTGCGTTCTCGGTACAGCAGACAATTATACTGCACTGCAATATACCTTCCTGCGCAGCGAAATGACTTTGTTCAAGATGATTTCTCATCTGAATAAGATATTATATGGTGCATTTTCTGTTTAAAAAGGGGTGAAACCTTTCATAAAATTAATTAATGACTAAGCTTTGACAAGTTAATGGTTTTAGTTAACCCCTGGTTAGAAAACTATTTTCAAATTAAGTCTATGTTCTTTAAGGCCAGTACTAGTACAAGACAATATTTAGAAGTTACATAGTCAATAGGTAAAGATAAAGCAAACTTACTCTTTGACAGTGATGGTATGCGGCGGCGTGTGCGCGACGGCCACGCTGGCGGGGGGCACCTCCACCACGCGGATGGAGTGCGACACCGCGCGCACTGTGCTGCCGTAGCAACTACCGCTATAATAAACGACGCTTTATTTTACGTGTGTTTCTTGAAAGGGCAATTGTACATAGGGCAAGATCCCAGAGCCCACAGAGTTTCCTCTTCCGAAACGTGACGGTTCATGTAAATTGGCCGTGTCGGTACAAGCTAGAAAGTATGCGTATGTTCGAAGTATACGCTTACACTATTATATTCCACACATTTTGTATAGAAACAAAGTGGAAAATTCCGGGGACTCTGGGAACTTGACGCATTATAATAATCAAGATGTTTGTAGGATTGCTTAAAAGGTCCAGCTTATTAGTTAAGCCATTGGCGGTCGGTCCGTGGATGGTGACCATTAACCATGCTGACTATCATTTACATACCGAGGTCACGGATGGGCCTCGGGAAGCTAAGCAACAATAAATATGGCGGACTCCAACAGATAGCGGACCAATTATTTTTATGCACCCCCATGCCTAAACAGGACATCGGCATCAAATGAAAGGGTTTGCTGAGAGCAAACCTTGAGTGCTGCAAAGTATTATTTCAATTATAGACTACTTTTATCCCGAAAAACAATGTACCTTTCTTGTCGAATATGCTAGTGTTATAACTTAAGTGTCCGCTTTGCACTCGAAATGTTCCGGCCAAAGTTGCAAGTCACATGAACTGAGGTGGCTTTGGTAGAAATCGGCTAGATGGCATTCCCATCACACTTAACAGAACAAGTTGACACTCTGAGGAGCCAAGGAATGGGGGCTTGTGGCATCATCATCAAACTCACCAGTACAAGCTGGAGCGTCACTGAGGAGCCAAGGAATGGGGACCTGTGGTATCATCATCATCGCTCTCACCAGTACAAGCTGGAGCCTCACTGAGGAGCCAAGAATTGGGGGCCTGTGGCATCATCATCATCACACTCACCAGTACAAATTGGAGCGCTCAAGCAGCGCGTAGGGCTCCCCGTCCTCGATGTGCGCAGCGCACGCCACACACGCGAAACACTCCGTGTGGAAGCGATGCTCGCCGGCCGCCATCACCGGTCCGGTGATCACCTGGTAGCAATAGCGGTGGTTATATCTCTAAATACAGGTATTTCAAAGAAACGGAATGTAAAGGCGGTTCTGTAGATATCTCAATGTTATGACTTAGGAGTGAAGTGTGCCCGAAGTGAGCTCTCATTCCAACGGATGCAGATGCTGGGGATTATAAGCTCACTTCTCACTTAAGTCATCACGGTGAAATATCGAGCGAGTTTTTACTCGTGCTCGATCGCGTTAGCCTAATTGTCAATTTGTATTGAAACTAGATACACACCGTCTAGTGACAGGAAGAAGAAACCCCTTTTTTTTAAAGGATCAAATTGACATAAGGGAATGTGTACTTTAACGCGACCGTTTACGTTGAAAAAATCTGAGGCTTTTGAATCCGCATCATTGATATATTACCTGTGCACATTGCTGGCAGCTCTCGCCGTAGCGAGCCCAGTAGTCATTCTGGCAGAACAGCAGGCCCGCCTTCTCGAAGTACCACGTCGACAGCTGAGCGTCGCACACTGAGCACCTGAGTATCGGAAGCAAGATGAGATCACTTGGACTGCACTCCTTAGGAACTTGGTGACTCTCTTTAGTTGTGTGGGCCAATCTTAGGCCTATCTATTGTTACCAGGGGATGATCTATAACATCACACCTTTATTTCCCGAAGGGTAACGCAGAGTTTGGCGATCCTAACACTCACTCTTCGAATGAACTGTACGGCAATCCAGACCTTTCTTTACACTATGTTAAACGAAACGCGAAAGCGCCATGAATTTCATGGCGCTCACGACATTTTGGTCGCGAGTAAACTAATCTCTATAAGCGATCTAGCGCTGCATTTTTTATAGTATAGTTGATAGTTATAGTTTGATTAGATAACATAATATTATAGTACAACTATTTTCTTAATGTCCTTCGTGTTTCATCAGTTGTCGAATTGCTATCAGTTGCCCTTTGCACTTGGTGCAGACCGGACGCTCTCAATCAACTTGGAAGTATATAGAGTTGTTATTACTCTTTTAACTTAATGTAAGTATTTTAAAAATGGGAAGAAACCTGCTAAAGGAAAATAGTAAAATAGTTTTACAGTTCTATATAATTTACACGGAAATCAAAACAAAACAACAATAAAGAACATAGTTCTGAATTTAAATTATAATACGATAAATCTAATAATTGATGGAAATGAAAATTAGCATTCGTTTGTATTCGGAAATGCGATGATTGCCGAGGGTCATTAAGAAAATAGTTATACTGTATACTGTATGTAATGTTTTAGCGCTGCAGCAAACTTTTGTTCTAACTGACCAGCATTTTAACAAATGGTTTTCATGAATGTTCTTGTCATTCGATAGAATGTATTTTGAGAAAATCACACCGCACTATTCCCAAACCACTGCAACTCTTGAGAGCCAGAATCAAAAGTGGCGACCACCAGAAAAGCGCCTAGGCAATGAAGCTCGACGAAGTCCCGGAGAATGAATTTAAATGTCTTGGATCCCGCAACGAAAATAATCAGATAAGATTTCGTACTCCTCGAAAGTAGGAAAAAATACAAATTTCCACTTCAAATTCAATAGGCACAAAGGGTCGTTTACAACTGGGATGGGCCCAGTTGCCCAGCACCATGGAAAAAAAATTGCATAAATATAAGGTCCTAACATTGTGGGCTGTTATATTTTATTCCAATAATAAGTATGGCATAAACGCTTGACCGCACGGAAATTTGTTCTAGTTTCCACAAGGTTCATATAGTAAACAATTCCTGGTGCGGCCTGTACATTATTCAACAAATTATTGCGTTCATTCTGCCAAAGAATACACTCCCATAAGATATGATGTGCAGATTGTACATATTCGCAGTCAGATGTAGAAAACTGACATAAAGGCGAGGCAACGAGCTTGAAGGAAAATAATTGGTAGAATGTATGTTAATGGTTCATGGTGACACCTATAGAACACCCACAATTCACCAGTTATTTCTGCACCGGGCACCGGGCAAGTCCAGACAGCTATTGGGAATTTCCAGATAGACGTATAACGATGCCACTGAGTCACAGGCCTCCAATCTGTGAGAAGGAGAGGGCCGTAAACCAACACGCGGGCCCAGTGCGAGGTAAGCAAGGCAATCGAAAATTATGCCGCAGTGGGAGGTCAATTTATGTAGTCTACAGAAATCGACCATCCGCTACGTAATAATTTTCGTCTACACTGTAGACAATGTAAAGAAGACAAGTATTGATCTTTGACAAGGTCACCTATCAAGAATTATTCGAAAACTTATACGATTAATGATAGAAATATTTACTAGAAAGCATTTTGAAAACGTGGCACCTTATTTCTCGTTCAAGGCAAGAAAGTATGACCTTTGCTTTGATAGGGAAAGCAAAAAATATTTGGCAAGTGTTCGTGAAAAAAAATATCGAATAGCTCTGCAAACTTATTTGTTGGCGTCACATTCAAGTTCATAAAGCACGGAGGCTGCCAAAACAACTTATTGAGTACTTGTTTGTCTTGAGCTAGATATACGAAGGGTGAGTGACCGTTTTATATCATAAAACTTAATCCAGAGCTTTACTATGAAGATCGATCCATGTGGCTGTCATTACTACTCACGAGATCCTAATTGGCTTTACCTGAAACACTTTGAAAAGTTTTCCCTATTTCGTAACTATACGAATTACGAGTACTACGAGGGCTAGCTGTTTCGTACATTTTCAATTTCGAAATTAACTTACGAAATTGGGCTACTCAGTTTCGGAATTTCAAAACTGAGGAGCCAAATGTAGTGGGAGATCAGAATAATACTTTTACTAAACTGAACATGTAAATTTTTTGTTGGATAGTCCATTTATCGAGGAAGGTTATAGGCTAGATAACATCACGCTACGACCAATAGGAGCGGAGCATAAATGAAAAAAGTTGCAAAAACGGGAAAAAAACCCTTTTTGAGAGCTTCCGTTGCGTGCTCTGCGTAAGCGGTTAAAGTTACGCAACATTCATGTATGTAGGGTAGGGTAGGTAGGTAGCCAGTTGACGGGAGCGAAGCCGCGTGGGACAGCTTGTTTTCTAATAAAGTGAATTACATTTTTCAAAACTACTCTATATCACCTCCACTTCTACTAAAAATACTCCACTGCTGGGGACACCTTCGACGATACCATCCAGCTTTCCGAGCTTGGGGTGGCAAGAGTCGTTCGTTCGGCGTTAATCGGCGAGCTGGGGTTACTGATAGCGCCTCATAGTGTAGTGCGATCAATGGTAATTTATAGAGCGTCGGTTTGGTCAAACAGACTTTCAGGTGTCCGACGTTGCAAGACTAAAATCAACGTTATTCGAATAGCACGTGGCTGGCTGAAAAGAACAGAGCGCATCTCCTACAGGCACTGACCAGGCACGGTAGCTTCGGTGCCTGAATAGGATAGGGTGAGAGGCCACGGCAAATTGCCATTGTTGTGGAGGCGACCTGGATTCTGCACACCACACGCTCGAGGTCTTTGTGGGCCTTTGAGCGGTGGGTCTTGGTCGCCAGGATCGGGCGAGACCTGTCTCTGCCAGTATTAGTGAGGAATATGCTGGCGGAAACAGAAAAGTAGAGGGAAATGAGAGGGCCGATCCTACTCGGAGAAGAAGGCATCGTGGAGGCAAACGTCTCGACGCCAATTACGCCGAAATCCCGCCTGTATCAATTAAGGCAGGCGGAACTCCGCAGTTTTGGGCGCTCAGAGTGGTGACTCTGTCCATTCACCGAGTGACCTCAGGAAAGAATGTGGAACCAATCCTTCCCTAAGTACATACAATTGATGTTACTAATAAACCTTTTTGTCTTTCTATGTTTATCTTCGCAACTTTGGTTTTAATTTCATTTTGATAATTATTGCATAAGATTGAACTGTATTTGTAGCCGGGAGACGGCACTGGCCCCTGTAACACAGGTTAATCACCTACCACAGGAGTCAGGGACTTCACTGAATTGTAATATTTTTCTTTTTGTAAATAAAGCTATTACTATAAATATATTACAGTGATCACTTGCACAGCGATGCTCAAGGGATCCTCCTTTACAGTCTCCACAGGGATGTGGTATTTAAGAGGTAACGGGGGCACTACTGTGTGCTGATGGTGATCACCGGTTTGGTTTTAGAGAGGTAAAATATCAGGCTCCCTATTTTTTTTCCAAAAACTCACGCCTTTTGTAGGTTTCCCCCTGTAACAAATAATTTGGGGATGCCCAGCATACGAATTTAGGCCTTGTCAAGGATTTCTTCTTGCTGGCCACCATTCTTATAAAACGCGCATTTTTTTTAATGGCCGAGTTTCTTTCAGTTTTCTTTTTTATTGAAAATTTTGGTTAGCCCTTCATTTATTGTAATGTTAGCAGAAGTATTATCGATTATAACAACGTTCTCATTGGCTAGATTCGAATTCGGATTCATTTTCAGATCTTTTGTTGGTTTCAATAACAACAATATTTTAGTGAAAAATAGCATAATATTTAAATTAAATCAAGTTTCGAAATTTCGAATTTGGGGATGCCAATTTCGAAATAAACATGCAAATATGGTCCGAAATTTCGAAAATATGAAATTTCGAAATGCATGCCGTAGTAGGAATGTCATCGCTTGAATATTGTCATCAAACCCACGATAATATATGCTCTTACCAATTGGTCTATAGCTAGTTAGTCTAAATTAGGGATTAGTTTTATTGGAAGCCATATTGATGCGACCCCATAACTTTCTGGAGCGTGACGTGATTCTTATGACGTCATCGACACAACGTGTGCTAGCAGCAGTGGCGGCTTTAGGGGGTGGCAAGCAAAACATTCGCCCGGGGTCTCGCACTTGCAGAGGCCTAGCCCGATTACCAAACAAGCTTACAATTGAATTAAAACTCTTTATTTTATCTACACTAATATTATAACGAGGCCAGACTTGATTGTTTTCTTGTAATGGATAAACCCAAAAACGCCTTAACCGATTTTAAAAATTCTTTCATCTAAGGAAAGCTACATTATTCTGGTGTAACAAAGGCTACTTATTATTCCGAAAAAATTATGGGTCCTATGGGGTGGGCCACGGAGCCGCGGGAAAAAGCTAGTTCTTATTATATGAAATAAAATAAAGTTGTTTAAGTTAACAACGTTGTGAAAAGGACAAGGGCCTCGCAAGTATTTGCTACCAGCGCGGAGCCTGGTTAAGGGCCGTCCCTGACGAGGAGTAAAACACGTACGTAGTAAAGGCCGTAATGGCAGCCTATAAAACGTTTAGTAGGGGAACCCCCTTAAAGTATTGCATGCTATTATGTCGTTATATGTTATCAAATTACTCATATGACTGGTTAGCAAGACATTGAGAGTGTTAGTTTGGGGCATAACTTTAGTCAATATCTCTGTTTGTTATGTTATTTTTAGATTGGTGCAGATCCAATCTTTTTTATGCAGCTCCGGTTCGTCGTCATCTAGTCGGCACCGGCCATTGCTGAAAACCATCGCTGTGGCTCTGTCTCGCACACATACATGCTCTATTTTTACTTAAGCTTTTTGTCAAGTACTATTTTTTTAATGTAATGCGTCATGCCTAGCGCAAATAAAATTATTTTCCTTCTTTTATTAATAGCTGTAAGAATACTCGGTAGCTCTCGACTTGTGATTACATTTTTATTGACAACAGGAACAAACTTGAGTTAAAAAATGTCCTGAATTTATTTTGGCCAAAATCTTTACACCCAATGTGGGTACTTTTACTCAACTGTTGTAATATAAAGTTTTATAAATAAATGATTTATGCTTCAATTTTCCTGTTATTGTAATATTAATATTCCACTGTTTATCTTGGGTATAGAATCAAACTAAAATTAGTATGACGCAAATCACATTGTACTATTTTCAGTCTTTAAAAAATCGTTATTTTGTTTAGGGAATATGTTTTAGTGGTACCATTAAGGATAATTTGATGAAAGCTATGTTAGGCTAACTAAAGCTAGACAAAATTTTTGTTCAATAATATACCTATTCCACATGAAACACTAGGCTGCGCTTCAGAACTCAAATTGCCATCATAACTCCAAAAAGCTGCAAGCTTGAGTGTGACTGGGCAGGCCATACCTGCCAGATGCTGTCTTATTTGTGGGCCGGTATATCGAAGTCCAGACACAATAAGACGGGGTCACGGCAGATCAAGGAGAAGATAGCTTCCCCGAGAATTGGCTTCAAAGAAGCAGATCAGTTTACCTACTTTCCAGATAACAAAGTTCCAAAAAAAAAATTGGGTTCAGTTCTCGTACTGGCTAGTTTCTTGCAACATTGCAACAATATTTGCAAAACTGCTTTATGCATAAAACAAATCCCGTACCCAAGGTACAGGCGCCGCCTAGTTTGGGAACTACTGTAAGAAAAAATGAACATCACTAATAGCTACAAATCGACGCTAAGCTAAGCTAGTTGCACGGCTATAATTTAAAAATCTCTCGATCTACTGGTATCTGTCCTTAGATAGGGAGAATCAGCTGTATTTTGGTACTTATCAATTGGACTAGAACCCTTTTCATGGTCAACCATCAATTCCTATGCACTGGGGTGTCCTTCTGTGCCCCATAATTATGTATTTATTTTATTTTATTTATTTACAGTTATAAAAATGAGTCCATAAATTTTATTATTATTAACAATATCTTACCGAAAGCAGTCTTTATGCCAGTCCTGGTTGAGTGCGGACACATAGTCATCATCACCAATGTCGTTCAAGCACCCCGCACAGCTTAGGGACTCTGAAAGTCATCCACATTCATATCATATCAAGTTATCAAAGGACTGTAAATTAATCAGGCTTGCTGAAGAATCATAATTCATGTTACTTTTGTTTTATCTTTTTTCGAAATACTCCCTCACGTTTAATAAGTGGATATGAAAAACTACATGGTAAGATTTTATTTACCACATAATTTAAGTAACTAAAATATTAAGAACTCCATATACAAACGAATTATAATAATGTCAAGCATGTGTAACGAAGGGACAAGGAAAGAACTCTTCAAAATCGTCAATCATCCACATCACTCTTTGTGAAATTGGGAAAGAGCTCAATTAAATATTTGAGTTCTAGTTTAATAAATTACTTTTTAAAGTAATCAAACATCTAATGTACAACCATTTTTTTTTTGATGTTTGATGTTCCACATTTCTTTTCTGGTTTACTCTTTTCTATATATAAACTATCAAGATAAATGGGCGTACAATTGGCACAGTGGTTAAGCGATTGCTGTGCTGCGTGTTGTGGGTTTGATTCCCACACGGAACAAATATTTGTGTGACCTATAGATAGTTGTTCCGGCTCTGGGTGTTGTGTATGTGAATTTATATGTTTGTAAACGCACCCATGATACAGGAAGAAATTCCTATTGTGAGGCAAAAATTAAGAAAAATACAGAAACTTATGATATTTGTGGTTTACAAAAATGTTTTATAATAATCCTCTAAAATAATATTATTGTTGCTAGTCTTAATGCACTTGTATATTTATAATTAACCTAGTTAAATAATAAAATGATAATTTTTAAATTTAGTAAAATGGTAAATCTTCAAATGCCTATTCCTATTGATAAACTAATAAGATTAGACTGATTAGGAAAACTTGAAACTTATTAAATTAAAAATTAGAGATATTGTTTCTTCTTATGATTAAATCTTTTATGGTGATCAGAATCATAACTAGGCATAAAAAATAAGATCAGTAGTTTTAAACCTTATGAATATTACATTTTAGAGGCCTCGCCACGGCTTTGTTGATGCAAATAACCAGTTTAATAGTCTCGTTAATTGTTATATTGCGGTTTATTGAATAAATTAAATTGGCTACCTGAGTCAAAGATTTTAATCTTTTAGACTATTATTGTAAACCTTTACTTTTCGTAAATGGTTGCAGTTGAATGTCAAATACCTTTCTAATATATTGGTTATAAAGAGGCAAAATTTAAATTACGATATATCCTTCAACTTAGAGCCTACGTCGCGGAAGTAAACATAACTATACAAAACTAGCTGAAGCTATTTCAAAACCGTTTTTAAGATCTATCTGCAGGCTTTTCAGATATAAATTCATCATAAACTGATCGGTAGCAAGTTAGACTTAAGTTACAAAAGGCGAGGCGCAGGACAAACAAAAGATATATCATGATAACTTAACAAGAATCGCCCACACATTCTCATGACAAGTTCTGCACCCAAAACATGACTAAATATTTACTTTTTACATTTAAATACTAAATATATCGGGCACCAAAACTTACCTTTAGTATTCGTTCCCTCCATTTCATTTCAAAAAGGAATGTTTATTCATAAAATGCACGATAAATCGCAAAAGTTACATGCTTGAGATTCCAATACTTGAGAATGACGTAAAAGACAAGATGACACAACGGGTAGATGTTGCTAGCTTTTAAAACACAAGATCTATTAAAGAAAAAATAAAACCAACTATTTTTGTTGAATATACGGATGTATTTAATCAGTTATTTATTAGGTTTTGCAGTTCATGTGATAAGAAAAGTACTGTGGAAATGTAATAGAACTCCTCACTGCTATTGCAGATGTAGATGTTGTTCCATTTGTATTTCGGTCTTCTTCATCCTGTTATTGTTAAAAACAAGTCAATTGTGGTAACAGCACTACTACTTAGATTACGTTTCATTACGCAAACAAAGGTCAAGCATTTAAAAAGTAAATAAACAGAACCATAAATAAACTTTAATTTCTGTCACAATTTAATGATGATGGAGTTTCTTAATTCCTTTCTGCTTTTCTTTTTCTACTTTCTTGACCTTGTACTTGTTGAGCCTGACCTTGACTTTGACTTTCACTTCTAGGCGTTTCAGAAGGTCGGCCATTTCCTTGTCTTCTGATTCTGAACTGTCAGAGTCGTCTTCTTCAGAGTCTTCTGCAGAAGATTCTTCTTCAGATTCCTCTGGAGCAGGGGTGGTCACTTCACTATCATCTTCTTCAGAGTCAGCCGGTGGCGTAGTGGTAGTAGATGGCGCAGTGGTAGAAGTTGGCGCAATGGTCGTAGTTGGTGCAATAGTTGTAGTTGGCGCAATGGTCGTAGTTGTAGTAGGTGGAACAGTGGTTTCCACTTCATCATCTTCCTCTAAATTTTCGAAGTCGATGCCAGTTACTTCTTCGAACCAGTCTAGGTAAGGTCCGGGACGGATGAAACCTGTTAGAAATAAATGCATTATAATAATCATCATAGGATTTTTGTGATGTCAACGGTACAGTAGATTATATCAATCTGTTGTAAAATAAACAATATATTACCAGCAGGCAAGCCAGAGTGGCAGCCCCAGTCTCCACCAGCAACGAAAGAGGTAACTCCGATGAGAGTCGGAACGCCGTCAGAGCCAACATGCACCAGTGGACCACCACTGTCGCCCTAGTAACAAGAAGATAAGTAATTTAGGTAAACAAAATGAAACAGGAAGAGAACAACTAAACAATACAGAACGAGTTAAAACTTAATTCAGAAGAGGCGGTATAGATGAAAAGGAAGGTCAAAGAAAAGATATGAGGAGGAATAGGAAAGAAAAGGGAGTCAGTGACAGCGTGACGGCGGATAGGACGGTATGGAAGAAGAAAACGTGCTGCGCCGACCCCAAGTAACATGGGATAAAGGCAGGACGATGAAGATGGTATCCTTGTCTTAGTGGCCTAGGGTGTAAGTCTTACCTGGCAAGTAGACTGTGAAGTGACGTTGAAGAATCGCGCGCAGATGGTGGTGTCGATGATAAGGCTGGTCCCGAAGGTCAGGCCACAAGATGCGTTGGAGATCGCGCGGAGGTACACCCATCTCAGGACCTCAGTGACGGAACCTAGAGACATAAGAGAAACTTAGAAAGGTCAGAAAAACCCAAGCTGCGATTTCAGTAGAACTAAGTTTTCTTACTGATCTTTCACTGATTCAAGCTATGCTAACGCTGAGTAGGTACAATTCCTATGCTTCTTTTTATTTTGGAGACATGAACGGTTCTTGTCCTGCAGGGTAGAAGAAACCGAAAAAAGATATTGTTTTGAGGTTGGTCCAACGCCTTATCGCTTTCCGATCGTGTTGGATTGCCATCCCCTCAAAGCTCGAACTATGAGTGAGGGAACAGAGAGTGCAGTTGTACTTGTGTTCTTTAATATATCCAGCGCCGATGGCTATTCTCCGTTGAGATAGGCTGCCGTGATCGAAACTCGGTCTGGAGGACTATTATTTAATTAATTGACTTTATCTACATCTACTTTCATCATATCATTTACATTTTACATTTTCAAATAGTAGCTTCCATAAAAAAACACACACACTGTGGACTATTATTATAATGAAAGGCCCGTCAAAATCGGTCCAGCAGTTTCGGAGATAACCCGGAACAAACAGACAGACAGACATAAATCTTAAAAATTGCATATTTGATATTAAAATTCATAAAAGATAGCTTGATCTCTGCGACATAAATGTCAAACTGACGTATACGTTATTGTTCCGTTATTGTTAACCTGTCAAGCGCTATTGTTACTGTATTGCACAGAGGTATTGCAGCTGTATTGATACTGACAGCTGTCTCAGAGATCAAGCTATCCTAAGGTATAGTACCGTATATACTTTCACATGCATTCAATAAAACGTTATTATTTTGATATTCATACAGACATTTCAATTTTATTTATTTTATGTGTGTCCCAATGTTTGATCGTATTTGTGGTGTTTTTTAATGCAATCCCATATCGTCCTTGTTACTTTTCCTATCACCTACAAACTATACGGCATTGGTTTTTGATCTAGATTATTTTTGTTTTTGTACTATCGCAATGAGATCATAATTAAATTTACTAGTAATCTAGATAAGTTACTGTATCTACTTCCTACCGAAACTCTGATTAATAAATCGCGCAGGCGAAAGATTTTAATCGCTGCACGGAATAACTGATAAGTATTAAGTATTGAAGTATTTTCTTTATTTCCTCTCACGTGTTGAATGAAGTCATGAAACATAACAACATCACGGCTGCATTCCCCAAAGCGTTAAGCAGAGGAGCACTTATTTCACACACACATTCCACCAGTTATGTTTAAGTAGGTGGGGGCGAGCTTATTGCCGTAAATCGGCTGCAAATCTAGACTGCGTGCTACAACTAAAAATACTATCATGAAACAAAAGAATAAATATTTTAATCAGCCCGCTAACTTCTGCCAAACTTTAGTTATATTTACAGGACATGGGCGAAGCACGGGAGAAGAAAAAGAAACTAGGCTCTATGGTAACCATACTTACTTTTCTAGCATACAGAACAATAGGGCCTGCACCCAATGATGTTATTATACTGATGTAGATACGTTTTAGCGACGTCTGCGCGGCTATGTAAGCACAAGCTGACCAGCTTGAGTGTACCTATTCAGTCCGTCCTGCGTCTGGCCGCGACACCAACGTACATTTGAACATTGTGTTTATCTCTTTCTGACAACGGGGTCCTATTTTATATATCTCTGTGATCTTTTAATCTACTCAGTGATAGAAATAAAGTTCTACGAACACTGAATAGGCATAGGTCCTATGTAGGTAGCTAAAGTAAAATATCACCATCTTTTTATTTCTCTATGAGTTTGACGTCTCTATTGGTAAAATCTCATTGCCTGCAGCCAATGATATTCTAGTAAACAGATATGTCATGAGCGCGCGCACTGTGAAGACTCGAATACGTCCCAATTGGGACGTATAGTCTTTAGTCAGTCACGCATGGCGAAGGTCGAAAAGCTTTGTTGAAACAAGAACAAAATTAAAAAAAAATCCAGCGTGTGTATTGTGAGGGTGTAGCTCAGGGAGCTCAAATAATAAGCAGAAATTACTTTTAACTTGTATTGAATCAACAACATGCCTGCCCTCAGGCGGCTTTTACAGAAGTCCCCGCTAAACAAAAAACTACACGCGTTCGATATATTTCAAATATTCTGTATTCGATTTCCTTCCAAACTTAAAATAAATATAAGTCTCCAGCATTAGGTGTCAGCGGCCGAACAGGTTGCTTGTCCTATGTGGAAAGCCTCTACAGTATTCAGAAAGTGTACCAATTATGATACCAAAGTACATAACACAGAAGGGATGTCATACCATATGTAAGTACGGAATACACCTAAATTTACAAATTATTTTTTTTCCTGATAAAAAAATAATTTGTCATTTCCTAATATTCTGATATTTGAAGGTTAGAAAAAGAAAAAACATTGGTGGTCAGAATAATGTTTGTTTACATTCACACGCAATTGACAAACACTAGCTGTCTCTTTCTTTCTTGTTGGTTTTATCAAGCCATTCCTTTCAACTTGTAGTGAAATGTCAGATGAAAAAAAAAAAGTGTGAACGGAACACTTTTTTCGGTTGTTTTGTGAGTATGTAACGTACCTATCTGTTTACTAGAATATCATTGCCTGCAGCCTATAATAATTGCGTAATATTATAAATTCATGGATTCGATCGCAAGCCCTTTCAAGATGCAAGCAAAGAATACGCGCGTGGGTTCTTTGGAGTTACACATATAGGGTTTCGTACACAATTAATTACCTATCTAAACCATTCTTCTGTTTCAGGGACTAACCTGAAGAGATCTCAAAGATTTTTGTGAACGGGAAAATACTCACCCAACGTCCAAGTCCGGCCGTGTCCGCTAGCGTAGGTCTGCTCGCCATCGTAGTCACGGTACGCGTCAGCACGCGGCTGTACGCGAATCGCCTTCAACAACCCTGGGAGAAGACGTCACGGTAAAATTAAGTTTACACAATACAGAAGTAGATAAGGAGACCTTCCGTATGACTGCTACAGTAGGCTGCTGAAGCATAAGCTTCAAGATATGATATAATATGATGCGGGATGCCAACTGAAAACGGCGTTGGGTGTCTAACGCCTAGCAAATGCTGAGTTGGTAACCCTTTCTGTATGGGCACGCTCAGTGCAATTTGTGATTGTATTTTTTTTACTATTCTAGATAATTTTGCTGTTGTGTTGTGTTTGTGTCGAATAAATGTTTTTTTATGATATTCTGTTCGAAAATATCAAGAACAAGATGAGCAAGGTTCTGTTTCGAAAAATCAGGCGTCCTTCACATGTTTGCAATAACAGAGGCTAGCTGCTCTGTGCGTGTTGCACTCATTTTTGTAATTTTTCATAATGATATTTTTCGAGTAGTGTTAAATGGCTATCCCTACACAAGTCGTTAAAGAAAAATTTAAAATACTAAAGAAGAGAAGATGAGTACGAGTAGCGCAAGACTGAACATTGTGGCGAAGCTCGGAGGAGCTGGGAGACCCATATCTAACAGTGGACGTCTTTCGGCTTGATGAAGATGATGAGGTTGGCAGGATCCCAAGTAACATGGGATAAGGACAGGAAGAAGTAGATGATGAAGACGATAAGGAAACTAAGAAGTTAAAACAAGAATACTCACTGCTGTACACGAAGGGACGTGGCACCTTTACAAGAGAGATGTCGTGAGTCTGAACAACGAGCGGCTGATCACTGTTATACAGAGGATGGTTGTAGTATTCGGTAGTCTCGAAGATGTACTCCGGGTCGGTGAGAGATACCACGCCTCCGCGGACCACGACAGTCGTGCGGCTGAGAAGAGAAACAGGGTAGTTAATGATGAAAAATGGCCGGATTACATTCCCTAGGACCACTGGCAGTCACACTTAATCCCTGGCAATAAATGATTAAAACCTAGCGTAGGTACTACAAATTAATATATTTGAGTTTTATTTGAATTTGAATACAAACAAGAACATATCTTATACACAAGTAAACATTATACCATGTGCATACGATAACGTTATGGTTTTCAGATTAAGAAGATCTCGCTAGCGAGCGATAGAATAGACATTTTTTTTTTACTTTTTTTTGTTTGCCTTAGGCTCGCGTTTGACCTCAATCTTACCTGATGGTAAGCGATAATGTGGTCGACGGTGAAGCATGCTTGCCTAGAAAAAACCTATTCACTCTTGACTTGATATGCTTTTTAACCATGTATAATTATCATCTAAACCAAAATTAAATCAAAATTTCAGCTCAATCGGTTGAGGATATTTTCAAAAAATCTTTGACCTGTACATACTAACTAACAAGACAAAAAGCTTTTAATATAAAGTTTCGTTGTCTCTATTTTGAAGGGCGAGAGTTGGCCTTTCCATGATAATCTCATTACTTTTAAGCTCACCATTGTAGCATTGCAATTATTCTCATAAAACCATAATTCTTACGATAAAACTGGATTACTTACCCAGCCGTGCAATGCGCAGCAGTGATGACCCACTCCTTAGACACGATGGATCCCCCACAGCCGCTCACACCACCGATGGGGCTCACCAAACGAAGGGCTGCATGGTGAGGGTGCTGGCCTGGCAAAGCCTCCCATCCCGAAACGATACGTGAGGCGGAGTGCGAGGACACTAGCGCCTCGGATTCTAGGGGGAGAAGGAACTGTGTTATATGTTTGCTTAGAAGAAATTTCAGAAACAACTGACAATGACCTGGGGCACTACCATAAGCTCTTAGAGCAAGATTATCCATTGTGCGTAAGGTACAGATATATAAATCACAAATGATTACGATTATATGACTGTATACATCTGGCCTTTACGCACAGTGGAAACAACCTTGCTCTAAAAGCTTATGGTAGCGTCCCAGGGCCCGTACTCTGATTTTGAGCCAATATTCTCACTGTGAAAAAGGGATAGTGCTGTAAGTCCTCTATAGCTCTGTCTTTGACTCACACAGGAACCATAGTGGCTCTACGACGTCACAGTAGGGCTTTTGACCAGGATGAGAAGATTCCAATCTCTTCTACCATATATGTTAAGGACATCTAGGTAGGTACTGGGACTTACCGCGTTCGATTACATTCTCGATGAACTCTGGTTCCACGTCTTTGTAACGTCCGGATACCTAAAAAGAGTTAAAGTTAGATCAGATATTAAGGCAATCCTAGAACTCTGCAAAGGCGAGATAACACGGGTCAGTTTTTAAAGGTTCGAAGGAACAATATTTATGATCCAGAGGGTCTAGGCAGTGTCGTTCTATCAGCGAAGGCGATGGTCGAAATACCGATATGAAAGGGATTGATCACGTTACTTTTGACAATTTTCCAATGGCTATGGCGATACTTTCGTTGATAGAATGTCACTTGTCTAAGGCCTCAGGACTATTGTAACAGTATACTGTCAATAGGTATTACTTTACCTGAAGAACAGTCACCAGTAGCAGAAGCAGACCCGATTTCATTAACATCTTAGATACTACTGATGATTGCCGAAAACGCGGCTACCATATTAACTTCCACTCAGGACTAGAAGCTCCAATCACAGTCATTATCGAGATTAATATCAATTAATTACCAGGATAAGATATGGATTAATTAATTAGAGTTTTGTTAACATTTACCGACAACTCGAAACGTCGATAGTCATCTTTAATGTTATCAATTAAATTTTGGAAATAATAGCCACAGAAAATTTAACGGGTAAATTATACAAAACGTTCATAAAAGGAATGTTCATAAGGTTTCGGTACAGTAACCGATCATTAAAAAGCTTAGGATTACATTAAAGAAAGTGTACATACAAGTGGAACCTTATCTATACTAATATTATAAAACTGAAGAGTTTGTTTGTTTGAACGCGCTAATCTCAGGAACTACTGGTTGGAATTGAAACATTATTTTTGTGTTGGATAGTCCATTTATCGAGAAGTTTATAGGCTATATAACATCACGCTACGACCAATAGGAGCGAAGCATAAATGAAAAATATTGCAAAAACGGGAAAAATTATTCCTTTTTGCGAGTTTCGATTACATGCGCTGCATAGCGGTTAAAGTTACGCTACATTCATGTATTTAGGGTAGGTAGGGTAGGGTAGGGTAGGTAGGGTAGGGTAGGGTAGGTAGGTAGCTCGTTGTCGGGAGCGAAGCCGCGTGGGACGGCTAGCTAATTATATAACTGTTTTATCATGATGGATAGAAAGCAGCTTCAACTTTAGGTTATTGAAACCATTTCTAGTGCTGTTTTTTAAGACTCACAGGTGTCTCCCAGGAATCGATCTTATGTTCTGCCGAGATTATCTGCTAGGTATCTTATGAAAGTATAGCCACCCTGTTCTTCGCCTGACCTCCAACTGCAACTATGCTATTGCAACCATGTTTAGTGCTGTTTAATAAAACGAATGCTCGGGTGTCCCTCAGGGATCACGGTTAGGGCCTCCCTAGGCTATATATTAGGTATCTCATATATATATTCGCCCTGATTCTGTCCTGATCTGAGATTCCAATAGATTTCCAAGTCTCATGCATCTGTTGTCTGCTGGCTTGCGGTATATAGCGTACATACATCGCAAACTTGCAGACAACCAACTATACCATCGGCAATGTCCTGCTAGATCGTACATAATTAGGTGACCCTAAGACGATCATTATCTGTACAATCAGCAAAAAAGATCTTCGATTTTTCCGCGTCTTCTGACTGTACCGGTATTATTTTTATTTCGTCACCACCATGATTAGTTCAGTGAAAATTAGCTGATGTAAATAAATAAAGGAAAATCTAACGCTCAACTTAATAAAAGTTATAGGTAAATTGATATTTAATATGATAGTCTCAACACAATCTATATGATCGCTATTAACTATTGCTATTTCGCTAGGATCATAGAGATTGATATCAAAAATTACTGGTGACTAACTTGATAATTTCCGATACCCACTCTATAGTAAAAACGTGATTTTCCTTTACAGTGTCGGGAAGAGTTTCTTAATTTTTATGCCGTGGTATATACGATCTACCCTTCAGATCCGTCAACTCGTTAGGGTGGGCTTTATTTGCCTCTGCTATTCTTTAGGTACTGATTAATTTATTTGATCGTTCCGAGGCAGTTGCATTATTTCTTCGGGTCTCGTCGAGCTTTATTGCTTTGGCGCTCGCTATCTTAGGTGTTGCCACTGCTGATTTTTGGCTTTCAAGCATTTTAGTGGTTGGGAATAGTGTGGTGGGCCAGCAACTAGCAAAGATAATGACTAGATAGAGATAGATAATGAGACTCCCTTCGCACTTGAACTCTCGTTTTGTCCGTTGTGCCAGCTAACATAGTCAACCTAGCTCCTTCCAAAATCACAGAAGCTTCCTGAGGGCTTCACAGGCTTCGTAGGGCGAGCTCACTGTCCTGAGGATTTCTGCACGGTGGGAAGCCACGGGACGACGTTGGCGGCTGATTCCTCGGCGTTAAAACAGCTCCTACAAAGTGGGCTGTCTGTGGTGCCAAAAGGATATCTGAAGAAGATGATGAGTTTTCCAATAGCATGACTTTTAGCCGTACTTATAACTTACGGGTAAATATGCTGGTGTCGATCAAAAAAAAATCGTGGCATAACATCACGCCGAAATGCCCGACGTGGCAGAGTGTATCTACACTCACATTTTCTTCATTACCTGGATCGAAATAGACAGTTTTTTAATAAAATGTTGAAAACTTTAACAACTTAAATAAAATTTGTAGCACCTACAACAAGGCTCAAGAAAATAGGTGGCTCGTTTAGATGCCAATGTGTACGCTTTTATAATAAGCTTCCAAGCCACGTACGTACAAGATCTAAAACTTAATCAATTCAAATCATTCATTAAACGTAAGTTGTGGAAGTCAGTAGTATTTTTTTTTATCAAAAGTTTTTTTTATTAGTGTTTTTGGAAGTCGGTAGTACCTATATTTTTGTAAAAATGTTTTTTCTTGTAAAAACCAGAAGCCCAAACAAAAACAAGCGACTCTTATCTTCGATCTGCAATGATAAGCTAAGAAATCAGAAGTCATGATAAGTATCGGTCGGCACAACGTTTTTTAATTAATGGGAATACTTATCTATATTCAAGCGCCGACATACGCCATGTCACAGTTTGGTTAAGATGTCATCGGATTATTACAAGCATCGTAAGTTTATAAAAATAAACGTGTTAATGTAAACGCTTTCTTCTCAATAGGCACGGTTAGGTATATTTTTAACTATAGATTTTGGTTGGGATTTATTGTATTTGAATGATCTGTTCACAATATATCGAAAATGTATAATCTCGCAAGATTAATTATAAACTTACGGTCTCTGCAATAATCTTAAAACCAAAGACTAAAGCTTTAAGTTTTTACTTTTTTGGCAGTACCCATAATTGCCTAATTTTTTTCTATAGTTTCTCTATTTAAGACGCAAATAAATTATTTTTCTTTCTTTCATCATCTTGAAAATACAATGTCCTTAATTCATGACCACTCAGGTGCAATACGCGTCTACTATTTGCCTATAATGACGTCACCATGTTGTCGTCAGCAATATTACGCACTGTTGATTGTTTACATAGTCGTTAGTCGGTGACAAAACCGCCAGCGTCGCTCTGACTCACATACTTACGCGAGGAAAGTATTGTGACGACCGCAGTTGTACGTGACTTGGATCATGTAGCATAATTATTATTAGGTATTAAGTATATTTATTGAGAACAGTGGTGGCCCAGTGGTAACGGCCACGTCTTACAACTTGTTGGTCGTGGGTTCGTACCTAGGCAGCCGCTTTACTGTGAATAAAATGACTAGCTGTCCCACGCGGCTTGCTTCGCTCCCGTCAACTGCCTACCTACCTACCCTTCCCACCTACCCTACCCTACATACATGAATTTTGCGTAACTTTATCCACTTATGCAGCGCACGCAACGAAAGCTCTCAAAAAGGAATATTTTTTCCCGTTTTTGCAACATTTTTCATTTATGCTCCGCTCCTATTGGTCGTAGCGTGATGTTATATAGCCTATAACCTTCCTTTTTTCAAATCCAACCAGTAGTGCCTGAGATTAGCGCGTTCAAACAAACAAACTCTTCAGCTTTATAATATTAGTATAGATTTCATCACCACTGCTCTCAAAACGGTGAAGGAAAACAAAACTTCGTGAGGAATTCGATATGCCCTAGAACCAAAAACTCGAAGACATGTGACGTCCCATTACGGCCCATTCCCTCTCACTGAGAGAAGGCCGGTGTCCCAGCAGTGGGAATATTAAAAGGCTGATGATGACAATTTATTGTACACCTCAAAATACATAGGTATCTACAGATCTAACATATACAAAAATAAGTGTACAAGACAACTTTGTATGGACTGAACGAGGGGAGATGAAAAATAAATAATAGTTAAAAAAAAACTAAAAACACGCATTAAAAGAAATCTAAACCAAAAAGTAGAAAATACTTTTCAATAAATTTTAATTAAGAACAGCGTGATAAACAAAAAAAAAATGTAATTAAGCGTGAGGTGCGTGATATTTTCAAAATGACTACTTTTACCAATATCTGTCAATAAAATATTATAACAATTGACATCAAGCACCCCACGCTTTTTATTTATCAGACTGTTCTTTATTAAAATTTAATGAAAATTATTTTACTTATTTATTTAAACTTCATGTACAATGGTGATACATAGGCGGACTTAATGCAGCAAGCCATTCTCTACCAGGGAACCTTTGGGTTAATAAAAACTTTTTTACAAAAAAATACTACTGACTTCCAAATAAGAAAACTACAAAGTGAAAAATAACTTTATTTTTGGAAGTTGGTGTCTTTCGTAGGTACCATTTTTTGCGTTACGGACACCGACTTCTAAAAATAATCCTGAAGATCCTGGTAAGGATAATGGGACAAACTAATTAAATTATTGCATTGTCATCGGTCCTTGATAAGTTTCAAAGTTTTAAGTCCTGGTAAGGATAATGGGACAAACTATTTAAATTATTGCATTGTCATCGGTCCTTGATAAGTTTCAAAGTTTTAAGTCCTGGTAAGGATAATGGGACAAACTATTTAAATTATTGCATTGTCATCGGTCCTTGATAAGTTTCAAAGTTTTAAGTCCTGGTAAGGATAACGGGACAAACTATTTAAATTATTGCATTGTCATCGGTCCTTGATAAGTTTCAAAGTTTTAAGTCCTGGTAAGGATAATGGGACAAACTATTTAAATTATTGCATTGTCATCGGTCCTTGATAAGTTTCAAAGTTTTAAGTCCTGGTAAGGATAACGGGACAAACTATTTAAATTATTGCATTGTCATCGGTCCTTGATAAGTTTCAAAGTTTTAAGTCCTGGTAAGGATAATGGGACAAACTATTTAAATTATTGCATTGTCATCGGTCCTTGATAAGTTTGCAAAGTTTCAAATTAATCCGACGTGTTGAAGGGGGTAACAATCACGTTCAAAGATTCCGTTACATTGATACGAGTACATACATACCAAGCTAATAAATAAAGCTTGTTAATGAGATGAATGGGGCTGTCAGCGTAGTAGGTGGCGCACTTGCTAAGAATGTATCTATAGAGTCCGACCAAACCTTCAGCTTCGGGCGTCTTCGGGCAAAAATACCACATTCGGCCACTACAGCCGAAATTTTAGCTAAAACCGAAGCTGCCTAGCAAGTACGGGTGTCGGGGCAGGCAGGGGTCATACTGCTTAGCAAAGCCAAAAAATAGCCATATCAAAATAAAAAAGTTACCAATCTTGAACTGAATTTCTGAGGGTTATTTAACCTTCGGGTTCTTATGATGCGAGTCTTTGACACCTCTATCATGAAAATCTGTCAGACTTTAGCACAACTATGCTAATATTATATTATCTGGGGCACAACAAAGTAGTGCTTGACACGTTCTTAAATTACAGTTTGTCAAGGAGTTTTTGGCGGGATTTTTTCGAGTGTAGTACAGCGGCTGTTAATATTATTTGCAAATTGATTTCTAGTGGATATTGTGATATAAAATTGGTGTAGTTTTGTGTCTCAACTGTCTATGCAACTGGACAATATGTGAAATCATTGACAGAAGCGATCTCGGGATAGTGGAGCGGATAATTTTATTGTAATATTGACTACCTCTGCAAAGCTTACTGGGAAGGCTGACTCGATACAATTTGCTGCCAAATACTCCAAAAAAGCATATGAATTTGTTTCATCCGCATTCTAATGCATATTAAAGAATTCAAGAAGAGAAAAATACTGATGACTAGGCAGCATGGTCTCAGACCTTAGGCTGTTCCGTCAGGAACTAATATATATATATATATATATATAAAAATACAGTTTGACAAACCAGGACCCGGCCAGCTGTGCTTTGGTGTTTCGGTGGTATACGTCCTGGATTTGGAAGATTACCTAATAATTGTCCCTGTAGGTAAATAGGTATTGTATTTAATTACAGGAAAAAATCTCGTTGGACGATAACTATGGAGCTTGTAATGTATTGTGTTGACTATTTCTGATGCTCAAAAGTGTACAGGAAAGGTTTTAAAATAAAACATATTGTTAATATCGGATACATTTAATATAAAACAGTCATTGCAACAAGTTATCACATATACCGTCACATTGACTAGTTGCGAACTGGGCGGCGTGATACTGTAGGTACTATTATTTTAATAATAAATTATCCTATAATTACGACACTATATGATGGCGTACATGACTGGCGAAATGTGTGTACTAAGAGCGGTTACGCACTGTATCCGATCTGAATCCGAGAAATTTCGGTCCGATATACGTAGTATTTCTTGTAGGAGAGCTTACCACTATCCGAACTCCGTCCGTCTGAAATCAGTACATTTCCAATTCGGATGGATTCGGACAAAGATCGGATGCATTGCGTTAACTCCCTAAGTATAGGTAGAGTTGCCAAAAAATTCAAGAGGAATATAGGAGCATTTCGGTTGAAAAAAAAGTAGACGACGACAAAAAAATTGGTATATATTTATTTAAAAAAATTATGTATTTATTTGACCAAAGTGAGGTGGTATTTTTAAAATGTGATAGATGAACGAAGACAAAAAAAACTTGAGCAACTACTCCTATACAGTAGTTTCATTCACAAGATCAATGTTACAAACGGGAATTTGTTAAGTGTTGCCTCATGTTAAAATATATAGTAGATTTGGCTACTATATATTTATATATCCTAATTTTATCAGTTCAAAGCTGTCAAAGGCGCCATCATACATTAACGTTGGATTAGTTACCTCGGATATATAAGGACGTAGATAACTTGCGGCCTTTTGTAAGACTCGATGCTAAGGTTTCACCATCAATTTTTAGCAAGCACGATGATGATGCAAATTAAATTAAAATATAGCATATTACCTTTTATAAAGGTTTAAATGCAATATTTTCAATAACTTGACATTAAATGCAAATATGGATGCTTTATTTTTACAAACTGATAATATTGCCTTAGCTTTATGACGAAAATATGTAACAATATTGTAAGTATTAGAGAGGACATAACTATTCCATAGTTTATTATTCATAATAATTCTTCTACAATTTGTTTACTGTATAATTCTATTACATATTAAACTGGTTATGACTACAATATTTTTAATATGACTGTTTTGTTTAATACCTTGTTATTTATAACTTATAGCAAAACTCCATCACTCGCCCAGCTTGCCAGCCTAAATAACAAACTACATAATTAGATTTTTAACACTGGTAACACTAGTTTCGTACATATTGTACACACAACATCTCACGCATTGCTATAAACGAAACATAATCGAATAATTTCAAATCACCATTTACTAAAATTAGTGTTTATATTATTTTAGCTGCAATAAAGTAATAATTATAAAAAAGAAATCGTTAATATTGACGGCCTGTTGCATCAAGACTTTTATTATTTATAATTATTTTAAATATTAAAAAAACAGGTGACATATAATGCGTCAGGTCGTCAGGACAGAATAATCTTTCAAAGTTATCATTAAATCAGTTTATAACACGAGATTTTAAGAAGCACCCTTTTATTATGGCTCTCCATACTCCATGAATATTTTCTTTACATAAATTCGTCTATTCATATAATAAAACTAATATTTTCAAATATGAAAGCGACACAGATCTACAGTGTGATGTTAGAAGTCCCGAATCGTGTTTCGATGCAGTAGGCCGTGTGGAAACCTCCAACGACCGTATTAAACCCTAAAACAATAATTTACTCTTTCTCTAAAATTAGGCCTAAGAACCTATTTCATAGGCCTCTATAGGAACATAACATTCAGACTTGAACCATCACACAAACTTCAAATATTTCACAAAGTGCATCAAACCCTATTACATTTAAGCTCATTTATTTTAATATAAAAACCGTAATCTAGTATAACACGGTCAACTTAACTGTGCACCTGCCACTGTGACGTCACTATGACGATCGATTCTCGCTATTGGCGCACGAGGCGAACAAGGGGCGCCGCGCGGGTAGGCGGGTGCTGAGTCGTATTCCAGCGACAGTAACAGTTACAGTTAAGTTGAACGTGTAATATGGGTTACGTTAAACTTTTTGGCCGCTAAGAGACGATAGAAAGTGAACATTAAGACAGTTCAGATAGGGTCCAAATACACATTTGAGACATTGCTGCCAATTTATCCCGCTAGAACTGAATCAGAGGAAAACAAAAGGCTTCTATCCCGTCTATGGTTAGATGACATTTTTTTTGACTATCCTGTTTTAGAAATACTCATGAATAATATTTTTATCCTTTTGCTGTTAGTTATAACTTATATTTACGTTTACAAGGATAAAACGATTGGAAAAAAAAACCGCCAAAAATATTTAAAAAACCAAGAATTTTTGCGGCTCTTTTTTCAAAAATTGTTTTGTTATCTCTATTTAAGTGGCGCCACCTGCCGGCTCGGCGTTTCGTAATGTTCCATATAGCAACCAAAAAGTTTAGTGCAACCACATTAATAAGTAAAATGTTCTAAGATCCTTTAACAGATAGACGTTACAGTAACGATGTTTCTACGCTGCGATTTTCAACTACTATTATTTATTATTATCAGTATACAAGTAATAAATGCTGGTTAAATTAGGTAATAAATATAAATGAATTCAATACGAGAATCATATTATCGGCATTTTCTTTGCTGAAGTAATTTATATAAAACACTTTAATTAGGAAAATTTTCAGAGGCTCTAGACAATAAAAGTGTCAATCCATCAAAGCGAAGGCGATGACGATGGTCCAAATGCCATGTCATGTGACATTGCTTGCCATTCCCATACATTTTTGATGTGGTGGCATCAACGTCACCACTTACGAACTAATGACATGACGTCACACAAACCCTGCATCGCGCAAGCAAAGTTTTTGGCGCGATTTGAACACATACAACAGTCCGACAATAACCGTCGTGCAGTTGCCCGGACCAGTGGGTATATTCCCTAAGCACGAAGTTCGTAGTTTCGGCCTTTGCTACGGGCCTTTTCTACTCCGTACTCTGTTTTGGGGCCCGAACTAAGAATGAATGCCAACACAATTTCACAGCAGTCCCTAATCCCGATGTGTTTTTTCCCTTCCGACAAATTTTACTTGACACTTGTTATAACAGATTACTTTAGGACGGGCTCGTTTCTTCGTTGACGGAGTTATGGAGTAGGCCTCCAGACATAACACCCGTGTGGTCGGAGGATCCTGTCTTTTAACTAGAGGTTTGTGAGACTTAATACCCATGTTCTGCATACCTCCAAATTGTCATTTTTCCAACCGCTATCGCGACGCTTTCGATGGAAGAATGTCACTTGTCTAGGCCCTCATGATGTCTAAGTTCTAGTAACTTTAATAATTCCGCAATCTAAGAAGTAAATAAGTATCGAAAATGTTACATGAAAATCTTATGTCTATTATAAAAATGCGATTAGTAAATAACTCTGTGTTGAAGTGGCAGAGTTTATATTGGAATGAATTTATTTTGGCATACCGGAAGTTAGGTAGAGACGGAAGAATTCAGTATCGCATCCACACACATGCATACGTAACGAATAAATTAATAAACTAAAGTTAGAAAACAATGAAAATAAAGCCACAACGCGCCGTAAATCGAATTTAAGAAAACCTAAAACCCAGCAAAGAAACAGTTTATAGTAACAATCCTAAAGCTCTGTATACGCGTTTCAAATCTTTAATACAGTTCCTTTCTCATATCTTGTAACAACCAATTTAGTAACTAGGCCAGTCGACGTTTACACGATGCGAAATACGAAAATTTAATTAATATGAGATATAAAGCCATCATTATTTTGCCACATTGCCCGGTCCCGTGCGTCTCGCTTCCAGCGGATTCTTGCAACCTTCACCAGATGCACGGTCCACCTAGTAGCAGGCCTTCCTACTTCTGCTTCTTTCTACAAAATAAATATCTTATCTTCCAACGCAACGTTTTCCGGTACGCGATTGCCACTCCAGAACTTTTTTGCCCCACCGCCCATTGCCAATTAAATTTGGCCTATGTCGTTAAATAGGTTTAAGTGAAGTTGAGGATTAGGCGAAGGCATTGAAGATCGAAAGGAATACATTCTAAATTATAAAGAGGATACAAAAGGAAGTTACGGTGTTGGCTTCATAGTTAAAAACATTTAAAAAGAAACAGAGTATAAAACAGTTGGAAGATGCCTATGTGTCACAGGACACGCTGAACACTAAACCGGGAAATCTGATGAGCTAGATCATAAGTTAAAATACTATAAAGTTTAATATCAGCAAAAAAAATCCGTAAAAAGGAACTTTACTAAAACTAGAAACTAGTAAACAGAGCATATCATTTAAAATTAGCCTCCACTCAATAAAATCTAAAATCGTAGCAAATAATATTTTCAACAGAGATTCCTATTATTATTTTTTCATATTTTTGACGTACATTTTTTGTCGCTAAATCTTTGCGCGTCTACTTCTTATTCAATAACAAAGTTCATAGAGTTAAGATTAACAGTAAATCCATATTGGCCCATTTGGACCACAAATCACTGAATACGTTTAGTTCTAAATTTAAAAGTATAACGAAACTTTCAATCTACCGCCACTTACTCAATTAGCGACTTTAACCTCGTGTATTTTAAGTTGATTTTTAAGTGATCGTTTTTAATGAAAGGCCTTAAAATTTATTCGTTCCAATGGCTTTTGAAGTTTGTACTGTAAAATAAAGAGTTGATTGTTCCAAAATGTGATTATGATTTCGAGTTCTGAATTCAAACTTAAAAGAATTTAAAATAAGTTTGAATTTTTGTCTATTGAACGTTTAAAGATGATAGATGCAGAATGATGTTCTAAAGCGTTAAACGCATTAAGTGCTTTGTGGTACAATTTGACCTAAAGTTTTTTGAAAGCTAAAGTTATTCTTGTCCTGATAAGTAAATCTTATATCAGTTGTGTGAAAAAAGTATAGGGGATCCTATTTTTTCACATGTGACCTTTTCACACAAACATTCGGTGAAAACAGCCAGTTTTTTATATAAGCCTGAAGAATCAGAGTATTTGTTACAAAAAATAAATACTTTTATACCATTCCCCCTCTAAAAAGCTTATTTTATTCACTGAAAACAGTGAATAAAAAGCACTTTTAATCACTGTTTTGGTGTTTGAATTTAGAATCCACCAATATATATTTGACCTCCATCTCAATGCAATACAACCTACTTGCGCATAAAATACTCGATACAAACTTCTTGTGCAAAGAATATTCGAATTTCAAACTCCTTCGTCGATTTAATTTTGAGTTTGTTTATATTTAGGATTTTGATATTGATTTTATTTTGGTCTAGGATGTTTAGTGAATACTTATTTGGATTATAATTCTAATATTAATTGCATTGGTGTTTAATTAATTATAATTATGTAACTTAACGGAGGTGGTCACTGGCCCCTGAAACACAGGTGCTGTTTAGGTAACTCAAACTCAAAGGCTCAGCTTCAATTTACAAAAAATGTGAAGCCCTAAGGTTTCTCATTTTCTGTAAACTTTGAAGGTAATAAACCATTTATTTATTTATTATTATTCCTTGTGCTTTTGGCTTAAATCCTTATTTTTCTCGAAGTCATGGTATAAAATATAGTATGCAACTCTTGAATAAAACGGATTTATATCGAGGGCCATGAATCACTCGCGTCGTTCAGGATTCTAACACTTGAATCACTCGCTATGCTCGTGATTCAATCATCATGAATCACTCCCTACGGTCGTGATTCAGTTGTTAGAATCCTTCACTTGTTCGTGATTCATCTATGGCCCTCGCTTTAAAACCGTCCTTTATTCACTAGTTGCATAATATACTATTTTACAAACTACAAGTTGGTGTTACGCCCTTACTATGATTTTCAATAACATGGAGAAGTAGATCGATTTATGCATGTATTAGTTAAGTCTACATCCCGTTTATTTAGGTCTCTTTTTGATAGTAAGATTTAGTTGTCACAACGACCATTGCAATTTATAACAATGATTTAAGACTGCAAGTCCCATGACGCGCGCTAGTGAAATGATCTGCCTGTCGCACGGTTTATCAATCCGTTTCCCAATTATATTGGGGTCGGCTTCCAGTCTAACCAGTGCAGCTGTCTACCAGTATTTTACATGGAGCGACTGCCTAACTAACCACCACAACCCAGTAACTGGGTAACACGATACCTCTTGGAAAGACTGGTGTCAGATTGCTGGGTTCTGACTATCCATATCGATCAGGTAGAGAAACCAGAGGTTAATCCATATGTATTCTTAGTGACAGTCAGGCTGCAATCAAACCCTATAAAGTGGACTCCAAACTTGTTCTCGATTCTATCCAAACCCTAAACAGGCTTGGGAAGCACAACAGGGTAAGACTGATGTGGGCACAAATGAATCCATGGTAACGAACGTGGCAGACGAACTGGCAAGAGAGGGCTCAGCAAATGATTTTGTGGGTCCAGAACCATGTGTAGGCATTTCGACGTGTCTCGTAAAAGCCGCATTTAGGAAGTTTGCAGATAAGGCAACGAACACATTGGCTGTCTAATACCGGTCTGCAGCACTCCAAAAAATTCCTGGGCTCAACGTTCAAGACACGGGAATGCATTTGGAATATGAACAGGCGGCAAATCCGTTACCTGCTTGGGGCCTTTACTGACCACTTTAGAACCAACGACATGCTCATGAAGATGGGTCTAATCGCGACACCCATGTGTAGGGTGTACGAGGAACAAACGAACTCATGGAGCACTTTCTGTGCATATGCTATGCACTGGCTAGTAAGCAAATGAGTCTCCTAGGGGAAGAATATCCAAGACCAAAAGACTATAAGCTCAAATCTCCTAATCTCGTAGTAAAACTCATGAAGAAGGGTTTCAAGAGATTCGAGATTGGGGAGGAGAAGGTTATCTAGGGGACCACAAAAGTGCCCAATGGGTCGAAGTGTCCAAGTTAGATTTTTAAAGATGTACAGATGACTGCTTAATGTGGTTGCCGAGGCACGGAGGCATCTTGCTACGTAAAGATGCACGGTTGAAGATAGATGGGTGTTGATGCCAGTCCCTTACTACCAAAATGAAACGTGTATTACCTACAAACATTTAGACATTTAGGCCGGGTTTCTCAACGCAAATTATCGCAAAATTAATGTGACAAATTGTCAAGCACGCGTTATCTGCTGTGATTGGTTGAATGAATTTTCAACAGCCAATGATAGCAGATAACCGGCGATTATTAGTCGATTACGTTAACAACCCGATAATCGATTGTTGAGAAACCGGGGGTTAGTGAATACAGTGCAAACAATTAATTTCTAGTATTAAGCAATATCTATACCTTATTGTGAGCGACGCAAATCGCATATTTTTTTAATATTTTGCACGCGACCCATCCTGCCTCACTTGGTTGAATAACTACACAACACACAGAGATTTTTTAATAATGTAATTTTATATTAAGGTACTATACGCAGAAACCTACGGACAAAATGCCCTAAATAATGTTGGAAAACCGCATCAAAATCATTACAGTAGAAGAACGCGAATTAAACTTGCACTGGTGGCCCAGTGGTATAGTGTTATCGGCCGCTACTTACAAGTTGTGGGTCGCGGGTTCGAAACCAGATAGGCGCTTTATATTGTGTAAATTATATTATCACCAATGCTCTCAAAACGGTGAAGGAATACATCGTGAGGAAATCAAACCGGCATGTCCTAGAACCAAAAATTCGAAGACATGTGACTCTAATATTTTTATAGCCATTGTAACGTCATTGATAAAATTAGGATAGTCCTGGCGCCAATTAGGAGAACCGACCCCACCCAAGAGTGGAATAGAGATAGAACTTTGTCAATGATAAATAATTAATCTTAGAGACACAGAGCCATACTAGGGAGGTAGGGGAGTTCTTATTTGTTTGGCCCTTTTGCCCCCCAAAAATAAATCTCGGATCCGCCCATGCCCAATACTTTTCACAATTCTTGACACTAATCATTTACGTTCGATTCTCATTGCTATATCAACCTCCACATTTTATTAACAATCATTATGGGAAGCTAACAACCATTAAAGTTACTATAAAGACACGGATAATTACGATAAAATTAAGTTTTATGTGTACCTATTTTTATTGGTATTATCCGTGTCTGAAATGCGTCCAAATTATAGAATAGGTCATTTGTTAATTGATTTTAGTTTAGAAGAAGACACTATAGGAAGCAATGCAACGTCAGATGTGCCCTAACATGTACTCTTACAGCAAGGTTATATCCAAAGTGCGGAAGGGACAGATATACAAGTCATTTACGGGGGCTCTAAATTTCTAGGGGCCTCTCGGTCTCCATGAACGACTGATGTGGTAGTACTTAATCCTAGGTAGCCTTGCTTTATGATGCAGTGGGTGATAAAGAGCTGATGATGAGTTTTGCAGTTAAAAAAAAGTTTGTTTAGTTTAAATAGGGACACAATTACATTTTTGCCCCGAGGCCCTTGGTTCCTAGCAACGCCACTGCATCCACACCCCTGTCATTTATGCACAATGGAATTAAGCTTGCTCTAAGAGCGTAGGTTAGCCCAAGGGCCTTACTTTGACGGGTCAAAAAACATGAGAGAGAGACGGAGCTATACAGGACGAATAGCACTATCCCTTTTTCACAGCGGAAATATGATGGCGTACGGCCTCAGTTGCTAGTTTTACACAATAAAATGCAAGTACTAAATTCAGTTATTACATAAATGGAAGAAACTTTTAAGCACAAATCTAGGTACGATCAAATAGTCGCAAATAGTTATTTAAACAATTTTATAATTCCTTATAACCAAAATAAATAGTAAAATTCGAATGAAAAAACGAGAATGTATAGATTTTTACGTTTTTGACGTGGTATAGTGAATTTGCAGCTTTTTAAATAGTCGGACAACAATACCGGCAAGGCCATAAAATACCAACTACAATTCAAACGTCAAATTCTAGACAAAATTGAGGCAACATTCGAGATTTTCGGAGTCAAAATATATTTATATATTCGAGATATTCGTTTACGAAATCTGTATACAATAATGACTTAGAAATATATATTCTTTTAACGTGGCCATATCAATTTTATAATTATATATCTACCTAAAACGATTTCACGACGCGACTTAATTCTGGTTTTGACCAGAATTAATGACAGCGCCATCTATCGTCGGACACAGACAACATCAACTACATTTGCCATCAACAGATGGAGCCACCAACAAAGCTTACAGTCTCTACGCTTTGATTGGAGCCAATGTTGGGCTAAGTGGGGACATAGCCCGGGTTGAGATAGCCACATATTTGACATCGCGTGTCTATCCAAACTCACATCTACAATAAAAACATTTTGGCGTTAAATCTCACAGTAAAGACCCGTTCCACCGTTCTTAAACACTACTAACGCCATTCACTAACATTTCTAGGGTACTAAATGTCAAAGTTGATACCAACATTCGCTCCAAAAAACAAAGTCATACATAACAGTGTAACCATTCGTCCCGACCGGGCAGCGGAACAATCTCACTGGTGTACATTTAGATAAATTATATTTTTGTACGAAAATTATGACACTCACGGCTTTACTATTAATAAACGTTAAAATGTCATAATATAACGTAATGATACTATGTGGGTAGATATTTAACAGAAAATAAGTTAAGTCAGGGAAATTAATTGTTGTAACGAGCACGGGGTCCCAGCGCTACGAAAGAAAATTTGGTTCAAATAAATCTTACTAGATGGCGCGATATGCACTGCTTTATTATTGAATTGTGTGTATAATTAACATTTTCTGGAATTGAACAACTCTCTGAAGCACAAAATTATGGAATATTGGGCTCTTAATTCATATTTCAATGATTATTTGCACGAATCATCAAAAATGTATGCCTATTAGCATAAATTATATTCATCTTAATCAGACGAATACAAAACGTAAAACGACCAGAATCCTGAAGATGGAGTTCTATCAGCGGTGGTCTGGTCGAAATGCCATCATGTAAGGGATTGATCACGTGAAATTAAATACCGTTTGACTTGCCCATACATTTTTGAGCTTTCTCCAATCGTTATCGCGAGGCTTTCCTTGCTAGAATGTCACTTATCTAAGGGTGAGCCCGAACGAACGTAATTTTGTGAGTCGCGTAAAATGAGTCACGGAATTTACGTTCAACTGAATTTCGGTTACGCTGTGATGAAATGAGAATAAAGGCAGTTTAAGCAACAAGACTATTTTATTTAAAGGAAGTTAATTTTACAACGTGACTGACAGTTCACAATTACATGGAAGAGAGAGCCTCAATATTATATACAGCAGACATGCGCGCATTAGACACATTGCTATTAAGTTTAGCGTAGGCGTTCATAGTTCCAACATCCTCTCCTGGACGCTGACGCTTTAAAATTAAACCCATTGATGTGGTGAAGTTTTCATGCTTCGGTCGATGGAGTCCTTTTGTCAAGATATCGGCGACCATGTCTCTAGTGCATTTATATTGAACCACGACTTGTTTGGCAGCAATCTTCTCTCGTACAAAGTGATAGCGGACGTCTATATGCTTACTGCGTGCGTGGTAGGCAGCATTACCTGAAAGACTAATCGCACTCTGATTATCGCAATAAAGGGTTAAAGGTGTACCTTTAAATTCTGGTTGGAACTCGTCTGCCAGCTGTTTCAACCAAAGAGCTTCCTGAATGGCCGACGATAGAGCCATATATTCAGCCTCACTTGTAGAAAGAGCTATGGTCTGCTGTTTCTTAGAATTCCAGCTTACTGCGGCACCCTGGAATAAAAATATGTAGCCTGTGCATGATCTTCTATCCTCATCATCACTTGCCCAGTCTGAATCGCAATAGCCTGAAATTCTTCCATCAACATTCCTTTTATAAACCAGTTTCATAAGCATTGTAGCTTTCAGGTACCTCAAAACTCGTTTTAGAGCCACCCAATGTTCATTAGTAGGTTGACTATTGTACCTACTCAGAGAATTTACTACATAAGTGATGTCGGGTCGAGTCCCTTGTGATAAATATAATAAGCAGCCAATTATTTCTTGGTATGGAATGTCCTTTAAAATCTCCTGTTGACCTTCACCCTTCTTCATTTTGACATTGGCATCAGCTGGTGTCCACATTGGCTTACAATTGTTCATACCAAATCGTGTAAGTATATTTTCTACATAAATAGATTGATCAATAGAAATCTCATTTTCATCTTGTGAAATTCTAAAACCGATGCAATGTTTGGCTGGTCCTAAGTCCTTCATGTAGAATTTTTGTTTTAACTTCCCTTTTATCAATTGTGCTGTTTCATCATTATTAAAGAAACAAAGTATATCGTCAACATATACTGTTATAAGAAGCATATCATTTTCATTTAAAATTCGCTCTATCTCCATGTCATTTTTACTAATGTTCTTTTCTTTTTTAGGTTCATCATTCACAATATTTCTTTTAATTGAAGCCTCTAGAAACACCACATCTCTACTTATAATTCCTTTTTTTGTTTCAGGATCTATGAATCTGTAGCCTTTTGTACTGTTACTGTAGCCAACAAATATTAACTTACGTGACTTCACATCAAGTTTGGTCCTGTTTTCCTTAGGAACAAGCACCATTGCAGGACATCCAAAAATCCTCATGTGACTTATGTTTGGCTTCTTTCCAGTCCATATTTCATAAGGCGTTACATCAGATAAGGTGCTGGTGGGAGATCGGTTGACAATGTATGCAGCTGTAGCAACCGCTTCTGCCCAGAATGTGACCTGCAATTCAGCATTTATTATCATACATTTAGCGCGTTCTATCAAAGTCCTATTCATTCTTTCACTGAGGCCGTTCTGTTCAGGAGTGTATGGATTGGAAGTTTGGTGCAGTATTCCATTTTTCTTCAAATAAGCATCAAAATTATTATTTTTGTATTCTGTTCCATTATCGCTTCTAAGAGTTTTAATTTTTGTACTTAGCTCATTTTCTACTCTATTCTTAAATTCTACAAATTTTTCAAATACTTCACTCTTGTTTTGAATAAAATATACATGTACTTGCCGAGAGAAATCATCAATGAAGGTAACAAAATACCTTGCCCCTCCTATAGAAGTATGCTTCATCGGTCCACACACATCACTGTGGATTAGCTCTAGCAAGCTGGTTGCACGGGAGCCTTCAGTGGGGAATGGTTTTCTTGTTTGCTTACCTTCAAGGCATGTTACACAAATGGAATTCTCTATTCTTGATGACAGCTTTACGCCTTCTGTACATTTAGGTATTTTAATTAGATTTGTGAAATTTAAGTGACCCATCCTTTGATGCCACAAGTAAATATCATCATCAGTTTTAGCCAACATGACTTGTATGTCAGACGGCATTTTTTGATTTCTACAAGTATTTAACCGATATGTCTCATAGATTAAGTCTGCCCTTGCAACTAACTTGTTGCTTGGATTGTAGATTAGACACCCACTTTCATTAAATGTTATTCTGCATCCACTTTTAATGATTTTGCTAACTGATAACAAATTTGTCTTTAAGTCTGGTACATATAAAACATTCCTCACCTGTATGTAACTGGTGCTGCCATCTTTTGCATTTACCTTAATACTTGCATTACCGCAGCATTCTACTTTTAGTACTTTGTTGTTAGCAATTCTTATGCTCGGTACAGATGAAGGAGTGATATCAGTGAGCCAATCCCGGTGCTGAGTCATATGCATAGATGCCCCTGAATCAACATACCAAAAATTAGAGACATTTGCTGTGGATGCTGAAAAAGCTGCAACATATCCTGTTTCTTTATCGTTTTTTTTATTAGTACTTGTATTTTTATGCCAACAATTTCGACTAAGATGTCCGTACTTATTACAATGAAAGCACCTTGGGCCTTTTTTATTTTTAAATTGATCACTTTTGGGCTGATTATTTTTTGTGTTTGTATAAAGTGCGGTAGTGTCTGATGTCTTTACTTCCTGTAGTAACTTATTTTTGACTAAATCAGCACTAATCTTCATACCGGAACTTTCCAAGCCCATAATCATGGGCTTGTACATTTCTGGCAATCCTGCCAACATTAGTGTGCCCAACCACTCATCGTCCACGTTGAATTTTATATTCCTTAACTTGTGCGCGGCTGTCATTATTTTATTCACATAGTCTTCAACCGATGTACTGTTTTCCAAATTGGTATTAATAAGCTCTTTTAATAACCCTACTTTACGAGTTAAGCCACTGTCTTCAAATGCCTTTGCCAAATTGTCCCATACTTCTTTTGCATTTTGGGCTTCTTGTATATGTACGAATAAAATTGGATCAACCAATAAAATCAACTTTGACTTAGCTTTGGTGTCTTGTCTAACTGAGTTAGGGTCAGCGGCCTTCGGTTCTTGCAAAATACAGTTGTACAAATCTTCATGTTGCAAGTATGCCTTGACTGCAAAACTCCAACTCGCCCAATTGCCACGGCCATTCAGCTTTTCAATTGATATCATTGGATTATTTCCAGCCATAAATAGATATTAAATGTTCAATCTGTAAAAGAAAATTTTCACTCGCGAGCGCGGTAACTAAGTGAGGTTATACTCGTGATTTTACTTTTACTTTTACTAAAACTATTCAAATGGCAAAGATAACTTTTAACGACAGGCTAGGCTGGGCCCATGGAAGAGTTAGCCTCAATATTATATACAGCAGACATGCGCGCATTAGACACATTGCTATTAAGTTTAGCGTAGGCGTTCATAGTTCCAACACGCTGCCAGACGGACGGATGTAATCAGCTGCTATTCTAGTTTTGTTCGGGCTTGCCTCGCTCTCCTCCCTCAACTCGAGCGCAATTCGGTTGAAATAATGTGCGTGAGTCAGCAGAAAACCCATTTTCGTTTGCGTGTTTCATACTAAACACGACTTTAGTATGAAACGAAAGCGATATGAAGCGTGAATTCCGCGACGTATTTTACGCGACTCACAACTCACAAAATTATGGTCGTTTGGCCTCACCCTAAGGTCGTTAATAGTACTTAAGTTTCAGTAAACTACAAATTCCAAGTGGTAAACAATTAATTTCTCTTTCTTTACATTAATTAATCGCAAGCTTTTGTGCAACGATTATTTGAGATTGCCTTTGTTCGCATACATGCCTATTATTTATTTTTTTATTTAATTATTTATTATTACAATTACTCTCTGCACTTATAGTGTCACTCAAAATGTACAGAGACTCCACAATTACATTAATTAGACAACACACTCACACATTATCATTTACTGGTGACACCTGATTGAAGAGAAACCCACAAATAGTTTTGTAGTTCATTAGAAAAAATCGTGAGTCTTTATAATTATGTATATTCGTTAAGTGAGTCGCTCCGCGAAGCCTGTGAACCCCCAGTAATCTTCTGTAGCACCCAGGAAGCCTCTGTGATTCAAAGCGGAGATAGGCAACAGGCTAGGCTTAGGCTGGCTGTGTTAGCCAGGACTCCCACGCACAATGGACCGAATGGGAGCCAAGTGCTTATAATGGAGTGTGATCGCATACATACATAGAACCCACGTCTATTCCTCACTTATATAAAACTACATCACTTTTCTCTCCAACCACTCCAGTTAAACATCTACCCACATTTAAAAAAAAAAAACTGTACCTCTTTATTCACCCCCACCACTACCCCCCCAGCCGCCACCTCCCCCCAGCCTCCCCCGGCGCCGCACGCGCCGCCTGCATCAGCTGCGCTTACTCTTGGCCTGGTCTCCAGCGCTCAGAGCGGGGGAGCTGCTGGAGCCTACCAGCATCTTCAGGGCACCCGCAGACATTAGGTAGAACCAGTACAGCTGGGGTAATAGGAGGATGCAGATGGACACCTTGCAGCCGGTTGGAAGAGATTTTATTGCCTGGAAATAAGTAAACAGATTCCAATTCATTAATTGTTTCATGTTAAATTAGGAACGAATGAAGTGGAAGAGGGAGGCAACCTGTTGCTGCCGATCGTGTATCGTCAATGGTCAGCAGTGCAAATTCCTGGGACGCGGTGATTTCCCCATTCTATGAGAAGGCTGCAAAAAGGGCAAGGGAGAGGACCGGTGCTCTCCCGTCCCACACTAGGCGCACCGGGCGGCGGCAGAAGGCAAGGGAGAGGACCGGTGCTCTCCCGTCCCACACTAGGCGCACTGGGCGGCGGCAGAAGGCAAGGGAGAGGACCGGTGCTCTCCCGTCCCACACTAGGCGCACCGGGCGGCGGCAGAAGGCAAGGGAGAGGACCGGTGCTCTCCCGTCCCACACTAGGCGCAATGGGCGGCGGCAGAAGGCAAGGGAGAGGACCGGTGCTCTCCCGTCCCACACTAGGCGCACCGGGCGGCGGCAGAAGGCAAGGGAGAGGACCGGTGCTCTCCCGTCCCACACTAGGCGCACCGGGCGGCGGCAGAAGGCAAGGGAGAGGACCGGTGCTCTCCCGTCCCACACTAGGCGCACCGGGCGGCGGCAGAAGGCAAGGGAGAGGACCGGTGCTCTCCCGTCCCACACTAGGCGCACCGGGCGGCGGCAGAAGGCAAGGGAGAGGACCGGTGCTCTCCCGTCCCACACTAGGCGCACCGGGCGGCGGCAGAAGGCAAGGGAGAGGACCGGTGCTCTCCCGTCCCACACTAGGCGCACCGGGCGGCGGCAGAAGGCAAGGGAGAGGACCGGTGCTCTCCCGTCCCACACTAGGCGCACCGGGCGGCGGCAGAAGGCAAGGGAGAGGACCGGTGCTCTCCCGTCCCACACTAGGCGCACCGGGCGGCGGCAGAAGGCAAGGGAGAGGACCGGTGCTCTCCCGTCCCACACTAGGCGCACCGGGCGGCGGCAGACGGCAAGGGAGAGGACCGGTGCTCTCCCGTCCCACACTAGGCGCACCGGGCGGCGGCAGAAGGCAAGGGAGAGGACCGGTGCTCTCCCGTCCCACACTAGGCGCACTGGGCGGCGGCAGAAGGCAAGGGAGAGGACCGGTGCTCTCCCGTCCCACACTAGGCGCACCGGGCGGCGGCAGAAGGCAAGGGAGAGGACCGGTGCTCTCCCGTCCCACACTAGGCGCACCGGGCGGCGGCAGAAGGCAAGGGAGAGGACCGGTGCTCTCCCGTCCCACACTAGGCGCACCGGGCGGCGGCAGAAGGCAAGGGAGAGGACCGGTGCTCTCCCGTCCCACACTAGGCGCACCGGGCGGCGGCAGAAGGCAAGGGAGAGGACCGGTGCTCTCCCGTCCCACACTAGGCGCACCGGGCGGCGGCAGAAGGCAAGGGAGAGGACCGGTGCTCTCCCGTCCCACACTAGGCGCACCGGGCGGCGGCAGAAGGCAAGGGAGAGGACCGGTGCTCTCCCGTCCCACACTAGGCGCACCGGGCGGCGGCAGAAGGCAAGGGAGAGGACCGGTGCTCTCCCGTCCCACACTAGGCGCACCGGGCGGCGGCAGACGGCAAGGGAGAGGACCGGTGCTCTCCCGTCCCACACTAGGCGCACCGGGCGGCGGCAGAAGGCAAGGGAGAGGACCGGTGCTCTCCCGTCCCACACTAGGCGCACTGGGCGGCGGCAGAAGGCAAGGGAGAGGACCGGTGCTCTCCCGTCCCACACTAGGCGCACCGGGCGGCGGCAGAAGGCAAGGGAGAGGACCGGTGCTCTCCCGTCCCACACTAGGCGCACCGGGCGGCGGCAGAAGGCAAGGGAGAGGACCGGTGCTCTCCCGTCCCACACTAGGCGCACCGGGCGGCGGCAGAAGGCAAGGGAGAGGACCGGTGCTCTCCCGTCCCACACTAGGCGCACCGGGCGGCGGCAGAAGGCAAGGGAGAGGACCGGTGCTCTCCCGTCCCACACTAGGCGCACCGGGCGGCGGCAGACGGCAAGGGAGAGGACCGGTGCTCTCCCGTCCCACACTAGGCGCACCGGGCGGCGGCAGAAGGCAAGGGAGAGGACCGGTGCTCTCCCGTCCCACACTAGGCGCACCGGGCGGCGGCAGAAGGCAAGGGAGAGGACCGGTGCTCTCCCGTCCCACACTAGGCGCACCGGGCGGCGGCAGAAGGCAAGGGAGAGGACCGGTGCTCTCCCGTCCCACACTAGGCGCACCGGGCGGCGGCAGAAGGCAAGGGAGAGGACCGGTGCTCTCCCGTCCCACACTAGGCGCACCGGGCGGCGGCAGAAGGCAAGGGAGAGGACCGGTGCTCTCCCGTCCCACACTAGGCGCACCGGGCGGCGGCAGAAGGCAAGGGAGAGGACCGGTGCTCTCCCGTCCCACACTAGGCGCACCGGGCGGCGGCAGAAGGCAAGGGAGAGGACCGGTGCTCTCCCGTCCCACACTAGGCGCACCGGGCGGCGGCAGAAGGCAAGGGAGAGGACCGGTGCTCTCCCGTCCCACACTAGGCGCACTGGGCGGCGGCAGAAGATGGGCAACGCCCTCTTTGCCCACCTAAATGAATCCAGGGACAACGGAATCGGGGAGATCCGTCTTCAACCCGCATCAAACCGGACCCGATATTGGCAGCGCAAAGTCTGTTTGATTTAAATGTTTATTACACTTCATTTTCTTCTTACTTACTACCACTCAATAATAATTTATGACTCGCAACAAAAATACTTCACTTCCTTCAAAAGTGACTTGAAAATTACGTTACAAATAGTGGACGAACTTTATTATCAGAAAGAGCAAGTTAAGTTGTTAAAGCCTCAAATACATAAAATATCCTTTACAAATGTAAACTTACGTCAATATAAGACATGCCCATAACCCGGCTGTAGATGAGGCAGACGTAAGGCCGGCTGATGACGCGGCACACGAAGAACGTTACGATCATGAGGATGCTGTTGATCACGTAGAGGCGCGACGCCTTGAGCTTCATGCACGTCAGGATGATTTACCAATACACTCATTGGCGAGCGGAAAACGATTTATAGTTGAACCAGAAAAGTTTTACACTTCGGTGATCTTCGTGTTTCCGAATTAACACGAACGCCGCCCCATAGATTAACTCTCATAGAGGCAAAGTAGAAGCTCAGATTAATAGAAATTTTGAACTGTCGCGATCGCTTTGTAGCACTGCAACCATCATTGCACATTCGAATTTCCGAAGATAGACGACGATTCCCGAAGCGCATATTTTCTTTTTGCTAGACGCACAGGACGATGATGGATGATGATGATGTTGATGGTGATGATGATGATGTGTGATCTGAATAAAAATACTCACATCGATATAAGACATGCCCATAACCCGGCTGTAGATGAGGCATACGTAAGGCAAACTGATGACACGGCACACGAAGAACGTCAGGATCATGAGGATGCCGTTGATCACGTAGAGGCGCGAGGCCTTGAGCTTCATGCGCGACAGGATGGCGCGCACGGACACGAACGGCGTGGACAGCTCCATGAGGTACACGAAGCCGAAGGTGCAGTCGCCCAGGTTGCCGCGGAGGTACTGCGGAGAACACATACATGTACTTTGGTCACAGGTCAAGAGAGAGCGAACAGGACTGGTGTTCAACGGCATCTCGTTCGCATAGAAGCCGACCCCAATATACCTAGTTAGGACAAGATTAGGCAGATTTTATTTATTTGACTATAATTACAACTGAAAATAAAGCTAGCTGGCAATATATGGGACAGGCTTTTGCCCAGCAGTGGGACAGCATAGACTAAACTAAAACAAAATACAACGGTTGAATGACATGAGACAGCCAAGGCATATAAATTAAATAGACTTTTCTTCTTTAACAGGCAGCAATGACTGGAAGCTCTAGTTTAGTCTCCACAGGATCACCTGGTTAAGCAGTAGCCAATCACTCTGATTGAACTGCGAGACGTACATCAATAAAATCTTTAAAAGGTAAAAAAGTTAGGAACAGGTACTTGGATATTTCTGACCCAAAAGGTCCGGCAGACTCGGTAATTCAAGATTAATTCTGATAATACTCTTCTAAGTTTTGCAAGGAGCAATGGCGTTAATATTTGCAGGTGGCTTCCGAAAGTTTGGGTGTTTCTTGCCGACCAGACTATCGATTCATTATAAGATCTCAGCTTTTATTTGGAAGAGAGTGCCCATCTCACTCTTTGGACTTCTCCAAAGCACTCACCACGATGACCAGGAACCCAAAGCCTCCAATGAAAAGGTGGTGCATGAGGATCACAGGCTCGTGTCTGCAGTAGTCCAGGAAGGAGGTGCCTTGCTTCTTGACCACCGCATTATCCCCGGATGATAAGGGAGCCGAGCCGTTCTTTGAGGGGCGACGCTTGAGTGCGGCTACATCGGCGTTTGCGTTCATTTGGACGTGTACCTAGAATATTATATTCGAAGTCAGATTTATGGATTATTGTTCTAATTTATTTTATTCTATCAAATCTTGTCGAACGAAGTTCTTTAACGGGGCTTGCAATAGGAGGTGCCTGTTACAAATCGTCACGTAACGTTGACGTCGACGTTCGGTACCGTTCGTCGCAGTTCGGATATTATCGTCAAGTGCTAGCCGCCATACTTGTTAACATCAGGGGGGTGACCATAAGCTCTTAGAGTAAGGTTATTTTGAGATCGCATAAGTGACAGATCATCCCCCTGGTGTTAGTTAAATGTTACTTTTGTCTGATGGTCAGAGTAGGTATACTACCGTTAAATGAAATTGTATTAAACCATGATCTGTGACTAATTTGAGCTATATTGTACATTTAAATCACTGCCTTCAAATCAGCAATATTGTCCCTTAATAATTTAAATAGACAGCCAGGCCCTAATGAAGCAGACAAAAAGTACTCACCATATACATGCTCCAAATGTCATAAAAGAAGTACGAAGCCCCAAACCACGCGTACGCCTCGGACATGTAGTGAGAAGATCGCATGAAGTCACGCGTGCACGACCACAGACACACTATGGCGCCCGTGACGCACGACAGCGCCGCCTGCACTGCCGACACCAGTCTGAACAGGAGGGGACATGTTAAGTAGAAGTACAGCAACGTAATAATAATAGTACTCCAGACCGAATTTCAGCCAATCTTGATGACAAGACTAGCTGACAGCGCGGTTGATATTCTAGTGCACAAGTATGTGCACAAACACATTTTCACTCTCTGTTCTTTCACTCTCATAGTTCGATGGGACAGCAATTTAACACGACCGGTGATAGATCAGGCGGAGAACAAACGGCTTAACGTAATTTCCCAGATTGGGGAAAGAAGGGCGTTTCACATCGCCAGCTTCTAAACTCCGAGCTGCCCCACTGAGAACTTGCTAATGGAAGAGCCCAAAGCAAGAGTGAACAGGCATATTTTGGCTACGCCAGCTCCATTGTAGACCTCATCCATAGCGTTCCAACAGGCGTGATCGAGGTCAAGAGCTGAATCATCCTCCCTGTTCTCTCCCCTGTGGTGTCCAATCGCATCTTGCCTCGCCGTCCAAACTACCGTATTGTTCAAAACTGCTTCTTCTTCTTCATCGTTTTGCTCTTGACAGAGCCATGTCGCCATCAGCAACTTTATCATGTTCCCACTGCTGGGACACAGGCATCCTCTCTATGAGAGAGGTAATGGCCCTAAATCCACCACGCGGACTCAGTGCGGGTTGGTGGATGTCACATGTCTTCGAATTTTTGTTTCTAGGACATGCGGGTTTCTTCACGATGTTTTCCTTCACCATTTTTAAGAGCAGTGGTGATGAAATAATGTACACAAACTAAAGCGCCTGCCTGGGTTCGAAGTTCCAAAGAATTTCAGTACACGAGACTGTACTATTGCTGATAAGGCTGCTTGATACCGAGTTCTTGGAGTATGTAGACGTTTGTGCGGAATTCTTTCCATGAAATCCCAAGCATTCTTCTCCAGCACCACATTTCTAGAGCGTCTATTTTTTTCTTTCCAGTAAACTAATCTACTTACTTGTTCGTAATATCGAGCACATCCCCGCAGCTGAGCCGGTACTTGTGCCGTATGCGTGCGCCCGCGCCGGTAGACAGGATGAGCGCGTTCAACAGCTCGAACAACGTCATGAAGTAGATGAAGCCGAGGACTGTCAGCACGAGGCCACGCTTCATTGTGATCCTGGAAAGAAGGATGAAGAGCATATAAATAACTAGCTTTTTTTCAAACTTGTATTATAAGTTTTTTATCTTGTCTTGTTAGTTAGTATGTATGGGTATTTTGCAAGAATTTTAAAACAGTAATTCTCATCCGATTGAACTGAAAGCTTGCATACACGTTTGGTTTAGATGAAAATATACGGTAAGCTAACTAGCTAAGTCACACCATACTAAACCCAATATGGTGGATTCTCAAAGATAGTGGACCAAATATTTTTATGCACCCCCATGATATGTGTGTCAAATGGAAGGGTTTGCTGAGAGGAATAAGTAAAAAGTTATTTTTTTTTATAAATTTAATTTTTTGAATTGTTTCTTGCTTGCTCTATTGTGTCTGCATTGCAAACAATAAATGCGTTACCATCCAAGTTTATACACCAGACTGTTAGTTGCTACCTCTTTCTGGCTAGCAAACGATTTTGCCACGGCAATAGTTTTTTTAATTCTCAATCTAGTTAGAGCACTGGTGGCCCAGTGGTAACGGCCGCGACCTACAAATTGTAGGTCATGGGTTCGAACCCAGGCAGACGCTTTACTTTGTCTAAATGATTTCCTCACCACTGCTCTCAAAACGGTGAAGGAAAACATCGTGAGGAAACCGGCATGTCTTAGAACCAGAAATTCGAAGACATTTGACATCCATGAACCCGCATTGGGCCCGCGTTGTTTATTACGGCTCATTCCCTCTCACAGAGATGAGGCCTGCACACACAACGGAGCAAATGGGAGTCTGAGCGCGGAAAAGGAGTTCCTATATCCTATCTATCCTCAAGCTAGTCTTAACTTTTGTAGCCTATTCCACAGGAATCGTACATTTTTATATAATATTATCACTTCGCCCGCGAGTTCGTTCGCGTGATCCGTATTTTATCCAACAGATGACTTTTTAGTGCACCCCATTAAAGGTTGAAATTCCAAAAAGCCTTTCTTAAAATAATTCATGTGTCCAATTTACAAACTAAAAATTTCATACAAACTTCCAACCCTTTTTTTACCTCTTTAGGGGTAGAATTGCCAAAAACCAATAAATACATAAATTATTTTAATCAACCAACAGCGTAAATCTAAAATTTCATGTGTCCAATTTACAATCTGTGGAAATTTCATACAAACTTTCAACCCCGTATTTACCGCCTTACGGATGAAATTTACCAAAAACCAATAAATACATGAATTCTTTTTATCAATCAAGAGCGTAAATGTAAGTTTTCACGTGTGCAATTTACAAACTATAATAATTTCATACAAACTTTCAACACCCCTTTTACCCCCTTAAGGGTAGAATTTCCAAAAATCCTTTCTTAGTGCGCACTTACGTCACTTGAGGAACCTCCTTGCAAAATTTCATCTTTATACGTTAAGAGGTTTTCGATATATCGTGATGAGTGAGTGAGTGACCTTTCGCTTTTATATATATAGATCTTTTATGAAGACTTCATCGAAGATATAGATAGATAGACTAGCCTATTGTTTAGCTTTCAATCAATGAAAAAGCTACTTAAAATGGCCCAAAATCCAGGGCTCCTGTGTTGTATAAGTGCCAGTAAAATTATAGGCTTTCGATATTTCCACTTTCTAGGTCCGTAACGCATCGGCAAACACCTTGGTTATACACTTGTGCCCAAGAAAAAAACCTTCGCTTTCTTGTGCCAAACAATTATCTTTATGAAATTAACTCTGATAAAAATTTCAGCAACGCCCACGACAAATTCAAACAATACAGATGAGAAAATCGGAAAACGAAAGCAGATTCCATATGACGCTTATATTATATCTTATATTCTATAAGATAAAACTGCGTTTTTTACCGCTTTCCAAGTCCTGTGACATATCAAGATAAAACAAAAAAGGAAAAAGAATTTATAGTCACAGGAATCGACATGTTCAAACTAATAAAAAACTTTTTTACAGAAAAAGTACTACCGACTTCCAAATAAGAAAACTACAAAGTGAAAAATAACTTTATTTTTGGTAGTCGGTGTCTTTCGTAGGTACCAGTTTTTTTTGCGTTATGGACACCGACTTCCAAAAATAAAATTATTTTTCACTTTGTTGTTTTCTTATTTGGAAGTCGGTAGTATTTTTTTTTTAAATGTTTTTTTATTTTTCACTTTTTAGTTGTACCTACGTAATAGAAAAGTTGTTTAGTAAGTTACCTTAACGCCAGAATAGATAACTCGAATATCATGAAACTTGAACATAATCGGTGAAATGAGAGATCTGCGTACCCCGTAAGAGCGTACTGGCGTGATGTTATGTTATGAAATGGTATAATCAATAACCAGACATGCGATTGCAGCAATCCCGAGAGATTTGCCGTCATTTATTGAAGAGTTCTGTCGTATATCTTCGAAGTTCTTCATCAGATCTTTACCAAATTAAAATGGGACCAATTTCGCAACATACCCTATCAAACAAAAAAAAAGAATTTTTTAAATCGGTCCACAATTGACGGAGATATCGTTGAACATAAATAAACAAAAAATAAAAACAAACATGAAGTCGAACATAGAACCTCCTCCTTTTTGGTAAGTTGGTTAAATATATACATCCCATCCCGAAACTCGCCAAGCTCCTACAAATTTCCTACATTTTCCCTAATTCGCACCATCTCAGTCGTTTCTGAAGAATCTTGGGCCTTGAGACAAGGCTCTCAACGATTCGAGTGCGGCCTTCTACGCAGGCCCGTATCGAGAGCCTTGATCTCAGTCCAGATCGAAGCATAAGAATAATAAATTATCTACTTCGTGGCTCGCATGGCTCCGAAGTCACACTTTAGATCTTGAAGATATAAAGACGCGATGTAGATATTACAACGTAATTCCAGCTATGTGCCTAATTAATAGCTTGGAAAGGTACTTCCTAATCCTACTACAAATATAAAAGCTCAACGGCTGAATAGATTTGGAACGACCACGAAATCGGGGCACGATGATGGCTTAGATTATCACCTAGGATACTTTTATTCCGGTAGTACATTCTCGTCTAATAATTCATGACTTTTACGCGGGTGAGGACATTCTAGATGGACATTGACGGATTGGTTACGTTCTTCAGGAAGGGCAGGTGCGCAGTACAAACAACCGGCGTGCGGAAATGACTAGATGCATGAATGTAAATGAAGCAATAGGGGTAAGTGACTAAGTGTGTAAGGGTCGCAGCAGGAGGCTTTCTGTAGTTTATGTCTACCTCCATGGGCAAAAGGTTCGAGTTTGTGTACAGCATCAAGAAGTACCCCAAATACACAACTAGTCACCTAACAAGGTTGAACAAGACAGCAACCTTCAAAGTCCTTGCCTACATTCATCATTATCATTTATCAATTTTAACAAGGGAGATCTAGTGACGTCAGATCTCTCCTAAAACACCGTGTGTTGTATCAAAGGCGTTAATCACACGTATGTACCAGATGTACCAGAGCAAATATTGACGCTGTAAGAGTATGTCAAGGTCGGACCAGCGATGGCCGACTAGGAATGGAACGATACTTCTGAGATATCGATACAGTACCGGTCGTAAAGTATCCATACTTAATTGGTATCGGTTTCATCTTCTTCTTCTTTTCGAGTCGATGGCGATTAAACTCAACTGTTTAGGCCCATTAGGTGGCCACGTTTATAGCGGCATCAGTGGCGTTCAACGAGTCCTACAAAGTGGAGTTATATGGGCACTTGGAGCACGCTAACAAATGAGTCATGCCATGCCACCGCACTCACATTTTGTCTTTAATTTTTGGGTCTGTAAATCCCCATTTTTGCCAAGTTATTTCTGCAGCGGCCTACCTGGGTGCGCAACCGATTGAAAAGTATTAATACGTACTCGTATCGATCGACGAAAGAAAACAAACTCCCAACTATGCGAAAGAGCTAGGAAAGCTTTAAAAAAATCAATATCTTAAAGTAAAATCGTGACATACCTACTGATACGAGTATTTTTAATCGATATTTGTGTTCTTTTGAAATAAGTCATCATCATCTTCCTACCTTCGTTTCATGCTACTTGTGGTCGGCGCAACACGTTTTCTTCTTCAATCCCGTCCTTTCCTTTCATAACACTCTTCACACAGTCCATCCATCAAGTAAGTCAGGTAAGTACCAGCTTCAAAGTATCGATATATAAAAAATCTTTTTTACAAAAAAATACTACCGACTTCCAACTAAAAACACTACAAAGTGAAAAATAACTTTCTTTTTCGAAGTCGGTGTCTTTGGTAGGTACCAATTTTTTTTGTTATGGACACCGACTTCGAAAAATAAAGTTATTTTTCACTTTGTAGTGTTTTTAGTTGGAAGTCGGTAGTATTTTTTTGTAAAAAAGATTTTTTATTTTTCACTTTTTAGTTGTACCTATTAAGCAACTTGCTTTAGTGAGGTAGTAATGCCAGAATAGATTAACTGAATGCCATGAAACTTGATCATAACCTGTGAAATGAAAGTGTTTCAAGGTGAACTGTACACATCTGTGTACCCCTTTAGAGCGTACTGGCGTGATGTTATGTTATGAAATGGTATAAACAATAAAAAGACATGCGGTTGCAGCAATCCCGAGAGATTTGCCTTCATTTATTGAAGAGTTCTGCTGTATATCTCCGAAGTTCTTCATCAGATCTTCACCAAATTAAAATGGGACCAATTTCGAAACATACTCTAAAAATCAAAAAAAGAATTTTCAAAATCGCTCCACAATTGACGGAGATATCGGTGAACATACACAAAAAAAAAAAAAAAAAAAAAAAAACTCCTCCTTTTTGGGAAGTCGGTTAAAAAATTACTAGGTATCGGATGAAGAGCGTCGAGTAAGTACCTACTAGTATTTACTCGTAGTTTCATCCTTATTGCTGACCCACTTTGTACGAAAAACAAACATAGGAGATTTTATGAACCCAGAATTAGGGTAATATATAGATTGTAGTTAATATTCTGTATTGGGTACAAAACTTCAGGGTAATGTGACGGCTTCGTCGATTGTGAGTAATATAGCTAAAGAAATAAGACAATATTGAGAAAAGAAGGCACCATCCATCATTACGAGAAAAAAAATATTCATTAAAAAATCTTTTTTTAAAACAAGCTTTTTTTGATATTCTACTCAACAAACCCTTTCATTTGATACCCATATTATGGCTGTGCACAAAAACAAAAAAAACTAGCAAAATAACTAGTCCGCCATCTTGGGCCATCCGCCATATTGGATTTAGAATGACTTCACTTGGCAATAGTTAAAACAATAGTTATACAATAGCTTTTTTTTCTTTTCCTTCCAGACTATTGTTCAGTCTTATTGGAAGGTAGGTACCATTAATGATGTTCACACAAGATCGTCTTTAAATCCTTTACTATATTGTTTTGTTGTGGGGTGACCTATAACACGAGCTTTTTCAAAAACCTGCTTCAGACACCAGTCTCTTACAATGGTGGAATATAGCATTAGCCAAAAACATTACTGATTTTAAGTTAACTTATTATTTGTAAAAGAAAGAACAAATAAATGAATTGAAACTGAATAAATGAATACAATCAGCAGACCCAATATATATGTCAAGGCACTATTAATGAAAGACGATTGATTCAAAGGACTGCAGTGATTGATGCTCCAACTAGATTTATCCCGTGGCTTCGTCCCCGTGTCTCGCTGGTTAGAGGTCGCAAACGCGACTGCTGAGCATGAGGTCCTGGGTTTAATGCCCGAGTCGGGCAAAGTATTATTGGGTTTTTCCATCTGGATTTTTTTAGTAGCTGCCTGGAGTCTGGACTTGTGCTTGGTTGATGGCAATAAGTCCCATGTATAAGGGGGCGCCCCCTTATACATGAGACTTAAACATAACTGATGAAATGTGTGTGTAATATAGGTGCTGCTCTGCTTATCCTTTCGGCGAATAGACGTGATGTTATGTGTTCGTACTCCATAAGTTCAAAAGTAGCACAATAATTTCATAAATTTAAAGAGCATTGCATTAATTACTTCATTACATTAAATAAAATTATTTATTAAAAAATCTTTTTTGTAAAACAAGCTTTTTTCGTATTCTTCTCAGCAAATCCTTTCATTTGATACCCATAACATGGCAGTGCACAAAATAACTAGTCCGCCATATTGGATTTAGTATGACGTCACTTAGCTAACCATGCATTGTCATCTAAACTAAACGTGTATGCAAAATGTCAATTACAAGATTTGACCCGAACACACTTACATAGCAAGTTAAATAAAAGCTTGTAATAACGTCTTTCAAGTTCGCTTAAAAGCAGTCTGATTTCTAGATTTTTGAATGAACTTTTTTATTTATAACTTTATAGTTATTTTTTTTAGATTTAGGGACATTTAAACATATAAATGCTATATATTTTAGAAATCACCTCCCAAAAAAAATATCCCTTTATTTTGATACCCCCAAACGATGAAAAAGTTTTTGTCCCCCACAATATGGCGCACAAAATCCGCCAATTTTCTATTTTCCAATTTTAATGTGCTGTGCCGGTGACACTCGCAGGGTCAAGACGAATCGATTGACGTATCATCAAAATCGGCCAACGCGTTTGGTTTCGAGAACGTATGTTTGTTCCTATATGGATAGGAACAAACATACATACATAGACTGATAAACACATTACCCTCCTTCAACAGTCGGGTAAAAGACGTCTACTCGACTGCGTAAAACACGCAATTGTTGAGTTACCAAAATGAAAGGGAAGGAGTGTGCTGCGTGCTGGAAACAGATACACAATTAGGGTGCAGATAGGCTGTTCAAAGAAAGCCTATACGAAATTTGGCAGTATTGGAACTCTGAAATCGTCCACGAGGCACTTATGACATGTCGATGCGCTAAATCTTGACCTATTTTCTGGGTTTGTTTGGCTGGAGTTCTGTTTTCTTTGTTTCGTTAGAAATAGCTATCAAATAGCTTCTGCCACTTCTGCCAGCGGTATCGCCCGCGTGAAATTTGGAAATTATCTCAAAGGATCAAGGAGCGTACTCCTCACATAGAAGTATTCTAGGTCTTCTTTTTCCAACGTCTAACCTATCTCTATACGAAAATCCATCAACATTGGTTTAGTGTTTAAGGCTTGAAAACGTAATAAACAAACAGAGATACATAGACTAGCTTCTTCCAGTGGTTTCGACCGCGTGTAAGTTGCAAAATATCCCAAGAGAACGTTCTCCTAGGATAAAGTACCACATGCCGCCGGTTTCTAAGGTCCAATCTATCTCTGTACCAAAATTCATCAAAATTGGTTTAGTGTTTTAGGCGTGAAAAGTTAATAAACAGACAGACATAAGCTCACGCCCTTTTCCCATTTATTATAGGCAGAAACTACAGAACGCGTCTGCTAAGATTCTTACATCTAGTCGCACCGTCACCCACGCCATTCTGAAGAACATCACCAACAAGAATGGATAGTAATAGATTTAATATTAGTTTGGATTATTATCGTTTTGCAAATCGAAATTCCGGCTTAAATTTTACAGGAAAATAGGGAAACGGGTTTTTGTTATCAATTACTGTTCGAGTTCGTGCGTATCAAATCACCTTTACCTTAATTGCGTTAAATATTTAATATGCACTTTGAAATACCAAATCCACTCTTACACGAAGGTAATAAAGTTCAAATTCAAACGAACAAATCGTCCTTGCAGTATGACGTTTCGACAACATCACGTTGTATGGACGCTGTAAACTGAAAAAATTAACGTGTGTGTACCACGAGGTTCATTGGAAACCGTTTAATTGTGCAAATGTATGGTTAACTTATCATGTGTAGTGAAGAGTGAAATTATCAGGCAGGCTTTTAGTACTGCCACTAGAGAAGTCGCATACAGGCAATCAATCTGCCTATAGCCTTTTCTTAACTATTTTGGGGAGGTTGGCAGTCTTACCGGATACAACGGGATATAGTAGTCACAGCGGATCTTTGTCTCTGCCAACCATTGCGCAAGAAACAGTTTGTCATCGAGTATACTGGGTAGAATAAGCGAGATAGGATGATGCAACACAAGTAGGCGAGTGAAAGAGACAGTTATACAATGCTATCTTCTACTTCAACATTGACACAAAAATAGCTACTGCGCAGGGTCTTGCAGCCAACTTCAGAGACACAAAGATTTGTTGTGAGTATTATACCAGTCTTTAAAATGAAGCAACTGCCTATTGGACCTCCACAACCCAATAACTGAGTTACGATATACCCCTTGGCACGGCTGATGTCAGATTCCAGGCTTCTGTCAACTCGTATAGTGCTCGCCAAATTTCTGGGCCGCCCTGAAGTTGGCTTTCGGATGCGTAAGGCACGAATCAGTTCTGTTTTTGTATAAGATTTACTACTGCGCAGCCACTATAGCCAACTTCAGGGCGGCCAAGAAGTTTGGCGAGAACTATAATGACTATTAATGATCTTCAAAGTACAGCCGGGACCAACGGCTTAATGTGCTTTTCGAGGCACGGAGGGATCTCGCTATGTGAACATCCCATCCATGGACCGACATCGGCAAGCATTGCTTAACCTTGAAGATCAACCCATATAGCTGTAATTATAAAGCTAAGAGCTTCATCAGCAAACGTTAAATTGTACAAATATATGGTCAAGTTATCATGTGCACTGTGCAGTGGACAGTGAAATTATTAGGTAGGCTTTAAGGCCAGCAAAGAAGTTTCGCAACGTCGAAGTTCGTCGAAGATATAGATCGAGGAGCATAATAAATAATAACAGTCGCGCGGGTAGATCTGCCAGGTCAAACAACGCTTGCCGAGGTCCCTCTGTGAATGTGTGACCATCTTTACATATCGAGTTTCTTCCGTGCCTCGGTAAGCACGTTAAGCCGTTGGTCCCGGCTGTCATTTGAAGATCTTTGACAGTCTTTACGGGTACTCAGAAGCTTGAGATCTGACACCAGTCTTGTCAAGGGGTATCGTGTTACACAATTACTGGGTTGTGGCGGTCTGTTAGGCAGTCGCTCCATGTAAAATACTGGTAGACAGCTGCACTGGTTAGACTGAAAGCCGACCCCAACACAGTTGGAAAAAAGACTAGGCAGATTGATTCTTCTATGATAAAGGCAGAGATATGCAGCATCAACATTTCACAAGTTATATTCAAGTCCCGTACACCTTATATGGAGCAAGCCTTTTGGCACGAATCCAGATTCCGGGCTGAAATTCTTGACGTAAAATGCCAATAAGTAGGTAGTACCTATTTAGATGCCTATTATTTCTTTTTCAACTGTACATACCTAAGACCCACTTTCTGTTCTAAAATGGAATCGTATTGATATTTGCATTGGTCTAGTGCAGAGGTCGCCAATTATTTTCATTTACGGTCCGTTTCTCAAACGTAATATGACCGTCGCGGCACTGGGGGGTCTACTCTCTATATGCGTCAAAGAAGTTACGGACCCCGTCCGAAAGTATTATATATATATTTACTTCGGAGTGGTAAAAACAAGTGTTAAGTTAAATTTTTAGGGCGGGTAAAAACACATCAGGAGTAGGCACAACTGTCAAGTTCTTTTCATTCATTCTTAGAAATCATCCGTCCGTAGGTAATACGGAGCAGAAAACGGCCGAAACTACGGACTTAGTGCTTAGGGAGTAGACCCCCTGATTAGAGAAGTTTCTACGTAATAGATGTTTCACTCTCCGAGATCAAGTACACAATTTTGAGCTCAATATCCGTGACAGTTGGGTTGAATCCATGTCGGCTCGTTTCTTGCGAGGCTGCTGTATGGAGTTTCTTGTGCGTTCTTCTCCATAACAAGCTACTTTGCCGAATGCACGGTATAATCAATTTTATTACTTGTAAATTTAAATTTTTAATTATTTAACGTTCAATAGTGCCGCTTTTTAGCCTAGTTGAATAAATAGATTTAACTTTGACTTTGCTGCCGAATTAAGATCCCCGCGCCCACCAACCACGCACTCCCCCTCGCACACGCGAGCTCTTCGCGCGAGCGGCGGTGAAAACGGTCTGGCGGAATGGTGCCGGGACCACGCGAATGTGGAAGCATTAATCGCTGTAATTACGGTCGTGTGAAGGAGGCCTGGTCGCGGTCCGTAAGGTTTAAATACCATTCAACCCCTTTAACATCGCCATGTATACACAATGTAATCATCAGAAGTATGTACCATATTTTTTATAAAAATTAATGTTTAAAAAAACTTTTTACAAAAAAAAACCACCGACTTCCAAATAAAAAAAACTACCATTTTTTTGCGTTACGGACACCGACTTCCAATCATAAAGTTATTTTTCACTTTGTAGTTTTTTTTATTTGGAAGTCGGTGGTTTTTTTTGTAAAAAGTTTTTTTTTTTTTTTTTCTCTTTTTAGTTGCTCCTACCTAATAGGCAAGATGTTTAGCAAGTTACCTTAACGCCAGAATAGATAACCCGAATATTATAATAAAAAACTTTTTTACAAAAAAATAGTACCGACTTCCATATGAGAAAACTACAAAGTGAAAAATAATTTGAACATAACCGGTGAAATGAGCGATCTGCGTACCCCTTAAGAGCGTATTGGCGTGATGTTATGTTATGAAATGGTATAATCAATAAACAGACATGCGATTGCAGCAATCCCGCAAGATTTGCTGTTGTTTATTGAAGAGTTCTGTCGTATATCTTAGAAGTTCTTCATCAGATCTTCACCAAATTAAAATGGGACCAATTTCGAAACATACTCTTTCAAACAAAAAAGCCTTACCATACACCATAGAACCTCCTCCTTTTTGGTAAGTCGGTTCAAAATGACATTTTTTGCCTTGAACTTTGCGTCTGATTAAAGTTTGAAGTAAAGTTGGTGCAAGCTATTGTCATTAAATCTTGGACATGTTACTCGTTAAGCCTACTCCCGCCCTTCCCCACCGCGACGACTGACGCTGACAATCTCGTGCGCCGCGCTCGTCCGTTGGCGAATGGACGGGCAGTATACAGATATATGATTAAACGACGTACTCAAGTGACACAAGTAAATTATATAGAAAGAAAGAAAATATATTTATTTGTGACCCGCACAGGAGACACGAGATAAGCCTAACACAACCAATAAAATAAAAATAAATAACCCCGTGCGAGATCAAAAAGGCTCCCATCTCAGCATGTGCATCGATATTAAAAAGAAATTAGCGCTGCGCTGATATTGTACTGTTTCAAAGGCCACCACAAAATAGGTCGACGGTCCGCCATTCAGTAACCCCTTTTTTTTCCGGTGTTCCATCTCACACCTACGCCGGGGGTAGCGGGAACATACGATACTTCCTTGATCCAAGCGCCACTGATGACCATGAGGTACATACTCCATTTGAGATAACATTAGACATTTAAATAATCCCAGTTTATAGCCCGTTCAACCGATTTTGACTTCTATTTCGTTGGTGATATGACAAATGGCAGCTGTATTAAACAGTTAGTTTTGGTAACATGTTTATGTTTATGTGATGGCAACGCGCATGTGTTTGTAATATAGCTGCTCCTCTGCCCTACCCTTCGGAGCATACAGCCGTGAAGTTACGTTATTTGACGTGTTTATTCATCAACAGCTACATTCTAGAAGTCTTTAAGTCAAGAGTAAATAGGTTATTTCTAGGCAGGCGTGTTTCACCGACCACATCATCGCTTACCATCATGAGAGATATTGGTCAAGCGCGAGCCTATACGATATAAAAAAAACAGGTTGAGACTATAGAGAATCGGTTGTTTGTAACCGACGTCTGTGTCACAAAAGGCAACTTATTTCAAACTTGATAAAACTGTTGACAGAGCTAGATTGCGTTCCAAACGTTGGGGAATACTTTTTTTGTGTGGAGAAGGGTGGGCTTTAGTCGTCTATGTACTAGTTGGATCTAGTCCGTTTTAATTTAATTCCACAGTTTAATTCTGCCGTCTCCGCCCAAGACGTACGGCAATAAACCTGATATTGTGACAGTAAAAATCCCTGAGGCGGAGTATGTTTTTCCTGACAGCTATAATCTGAGAGAGCGAATAGTTTACTTCTTAACAAGCGTGTTCCATCCTCGACAATATCATCGCTTACCATCAGGTGAGATAGCGACCAAACGGGAGCTTATCAATAATAAAAAAGAGTAATGATTTGATGCTTTATATTATAACTAGCCCCCGCGGCTTCGCTCCCGTCAACTGACTACCGACCTACCCATTCTATCCGACCCTATCCTAACTACCTACCCTACCTGCCCTACCCTCCCCACCCGCCTACCTACCCTACATACATTTATTTTTTATTAATTAATTAGCTTATGTCCTTCCTCAGGATGCCATCTATCTCCTTGCCAAATTTCATTGAATTCCGTTAAGTGGTATATATGTAAAAAAGGTAACAGACAGACAAACAGACAGAGTTACTTTCGAATTTATAATATTAGTATGAATGTATAAGAACTAAAGGTAAATAAAAAGAGCAGATATGCGCCCTTTTAGGCATATTTCTTCCACCTACGTCTGCTAATTTCAGAAATACTTGAATTCGTCAAGCCTGTCAGCAAACACCGAGTCTGGTGTCCAAACTCGAGTACCCAGTTATTTGGACAACCGATGCGGGCTAACGACCAAGTCAAACGTAATTGCAACCTTTATATGGTCAACTAGCTATTACCGCGGCTTCGCTCCCGAGGGCTATCTCACTGTAACCGTGAATTTTGCGAGATATGAAGTAGCCTAAGCTTTCAAACCGCCTTGAGCAAGCGTAGTGATTAAGGTTGCCCTAGTCGACGGCACGAAATATTTTGTGCGCGGAAAAGAGATAAATGCTGTGATGAGCAGTAGGTACCCCAAGCAGCACATTAGCGGAAATTACATCCACAAACCAACTATATTACAATGACAGGCTCTTATGTAGCTGTACTAATGGATAAGACGATTCTTGAGACTGTATGAGGGGTGATCTCTACACTATCAAACAGGCACAGCTGACTAATGGCTGTACTATGGAGAAAAAAAAACAAAATGCACCTTAGTAGAATTTGAAAGAACTATTGTCCAGCCTTTGGCTACTAGCTGGTTAAGAAGACAAAAGCTTATAAACGCCGGCTAAGCGCAATAAAGTCACACCTCTTCTAAGTTGTGAGCTGTATTACAGAATCAAATTTTGACATTGGTTGTTTTATAGTGTACACTAATTCTATTATGTAATATTATCCTCAATGAGCTTGATAATAGCTGAGTAAAAGCATTTAAGACTGCATGAACTGTAAATTAGTGTAACCTTACTCCACTTTATTTGCAAAGCTGATAATGTAAATGTTAGGAATTTTACAGCCTCTAGAATTATTAAAGAGTAAACATAGGTTAGTAGTGCTATGATAACGTCAATTTTGTCATAACCTCGCAACTCGGTTTAATTAAATTGTCGTGTGAGAATAAAATACAATTTTAATGACTCGCTAGTTTGGCACAACAGGCGAGAATAAGTAGGAACTAAATTTCAAGTGAAGTATCCCTTAGGTAGGTCACAGAAAAACAAGAGTTTTTCTATCAAGATTAGAGATCCCTAAGACGCTGTTGTATAGTCTCACTTTACTTCTCTAACCATTACAATAACCGAAACTATTGTATAGCTAGCGTACAGTTTTCAGCTTATTAATGACTTAAACATGGCCATTGAAAAGAAAAGAGAGGGTCAAGGGAATTTACTTAGAATTATTGCTGGATAACAAATTAACGCCATTTTAATGTGAGCAAGCCAATCACATATGAAAAAATCACTGTTATCTGTTAGATTTTCATGATATTTGAGAGCTGTTAAAGTAAAACACACATTATTCCATTGTTACAAAAAGATAATAATTCTCAATAAATGAAATATTGAATAATATCCATGAACTATTCGTACACCATATTTATTTCGTATAATACTATAGCACACTGCTGTAACCTACTTATGTTTACAAATAAAGACTGATTGATTGATTGATTGACGAATTAGCACTTTTTCAAGTTTGTAGTGAAATGGATGATGATTTAGGACGAAAACGAGCGCGCGAAATTTTATAAACAGACCTTTGGGAGTCTATACATCATGAAAAAAACGACTAAATGTATATTTAAAAAAAAAAAATATTTGCATTGTTGAAATACTAATACATATATGCCTGTATGGTGACTGTTTTGCAATTTTCATTCTTACCATCATCAATTTTTATTCTTCCAAACAAAATAAAAACCGTCTTGGACTTCGCACATTTACGGTTCCGAAGCCAAACCGCAAAAGTAAGTTGGTTGTAATATGAATAATTGGGAATTTCAAATAAATATATGATTTTTACTTTTTTGGTATTTGTTAGTAAAATATACATAATAATAAATATTATCACCTAATATCAAGGTCAATGGGAAGTTAAAAAATACTTTGAAACAAAATTTAGTAAAAAAGCTGACTTTGGGATTTTCATTCTTTGTTTTCTATTATTTTTTACTATTATTATTCACTGGTACTCAGCTGAATCCGGTTAGATTGGAAGCCGATTTTTTTAAACAAAAAATACAGTATTATCTATTCAACGAACTCTAAACAACGATACCCACAGGTCTAAACTAAAATATTTTTTCACGCTCCCTTTAGCTTTATTGGATATTATATTTTTTTGATAATTTGTATGGCTTTGGGTCAACAAGATACTTATACTGTGAAAATTTGAAGACAGCTCCAACCGTTTGGATGTAAAACCCGTGTGACAGACGGACACGTGAGTGACAGCAATAGGAGTCCGTTTGGACCCTTCGGGTACTGAACCCTAAAGAATTTTACCACTTTATCAATTTAGATAATTAATTTAGCTTAACACTCACGACCTTGAAAGAAACTCTCATAATTTTTTGATGCCTATGCAAAACACTGGTAAACACCGCGGAGACATTTGACCAGCAGTGGGATTTTTTATTGTCTCGCTTGATGCTTGATGTTGGTTGGTTGGTGGTCGCTTAGTTGTTGGTTATCACACCTGATGGTAAGCGAAAATTTATACCAAAGGTGAGTAAAAAAATATATGTCAATAGGTATTATAGTTACATTCCGTTGTCAGTATCTAACTCATACTAACTAATACGATAGTCCTGTCCTTTGTCTTTGCGCGGAACTGTCCGACTACCTGTCAATTGTCAATGACGTCACGCGCGTGACCCTTTACAACCCGACTTACGAATGCTACGCAGTCACACCCGCCGACTTCCGGGCTGATATTTATGATGGACTCATTGTAAACATATATACAGTTACATTAACGCTTACGCACGTAATACATGTTGAACCAAAGCTAATGGCGGCTCGGGACACAACAATTCACGTGACAGCGGGGTGTGTAGTGCACGATACAGGAAAAATACCTGAAATGTTCAAGAAGCTAGGAAGAATAATGGCCATACTTGTCTTCCGGATGGAGTGAGATGACCGTGTTGGTGGCTGCCACCATAGAGCCGGCGTTGCACACTGCCAGGATCGCCATCGCCGCGCGATGTTTTGTCTGTAACAACCGAGTATATCCTTTTAGAATCAAATACCAACGGGATGCTGATGCAGGTTACACGAAAGAAAAGGGGAGGATATCGTGACGGTGATAGGACGATATGGAAGAAGAACGTCTTGCGCTGACCCCATGTAACATGGGATAAAGGCAGGAAGAAGATTTACAGGAATTTTATCTTAGCTTAAGACTGATCCCCTAAGTATAGAACAACACAGCTATACTCCATTTGCGATAACATTAGACGTTTAAATTAGCCCGTTTTACAGCCCGTTCAACCGATTTTGAATTGTATTGCGTTGGTGATACGACAAATGGTAGCTATAGAACAGTTGGTTTTGGTAACAGGTTTATGCTTTTTATGTCATCCTTATGTTTACGGGATAGAACTCAAAATCGGTTGAACGTTCTATAAAAAGATTTGGAAACATGTCTAAAGTTATTTCAAATGGAGTTTAGAGCACTCGACTAATTAATCTACATAGATATCAATAGATCCCTTACGCCATGGTGATGTTAAAGAGACGATTATGTCCAACAAGTCCTTAGACATTACACTTTCTAGATGCATTTATTGCGTTGTAACTGAGACAAAGATACACGTTCATCCGCTCTTAGGTAATCAGGACCTCGTGAACGAGACACTTCAGTCATAATTATGACTTACACAAGTCACTTATAGTAATTATAATTAAACGTTTACGACTCCTGTATTACTGGCTTTAAATAACAAGTAAATAAATAGTAAACAAGTAATGACGTAACAAGTGTTATTTCTTAACACCTAGTCACGCCATTTGCCATCGTGAAATAAGTAGAACATATAGCATCTATAAAGAGATTGAATCATTTGTAAAAGGTGTGCAACTGTGCAGGTAAGTATTGATGTGGCAAAGTTACTATGGATTTGTTCTGAAACACGATAATTGTCTTACCAATTTTTCTGATAAGAAAACTAATGAATATTCATCAGGACAACGTTCGATGCAGAAAAACAGAAATTATAAATAGATTCTACAAATCAAAATCAAATCATTTATTTATTTAACCATTTACAGGCAGTTTTAACTAGCGATGAGTGAGTCGGTCACTCCGAATGATGACGCTGTAAGTTGCACATTCAAAAGCGTCGATCTCTATGGACACTTTACACAACACTCCATGGACACTTTTGAACCGACTAGACTGCCCAAAAATGAGGCGGTTATTATTACAAAGTCAAAATCTTGGATGAACTCCTTTAATACCCCATTTGCTTTGTCTCATATTCATGCATCACCAGAAATCTTCAAAAACAGCACTTATAAAATCAGTGCTACTCCAAGGACAATTTTTAACCGACTTCCCAAAGAGGAGGAGGTTATTATTACAAAGTCTAAACCCTGGATGAATTCCTTTAATACCCCATTTGCCTTGTCTCATATTCATGCATTTAATATACAACGCCCGCATGCTTTACTACGCACTAGAAATCTTTAAAGACAGCACTTATAAAGTCAGTGCTATCAATCAAGTGTCAGGTTTACGTCCTCCAAAGGAGGCCCTTAGAAATATTTTATCAGAACATATATTTTATTAATTTATTTCATCTTTATCACGGTTACCATTACAGGATTCCCCAATGCGATAAATGCGCTTATCCTTACATAAGTTATCTAAACTCAAAACAATCAAATCACCATGATGGCTAATTTTAAACAATGCGTACCCAGAGCACAACAGAATAGAACAATTTTTATATATTTGGGACATCGTTAAAATTGAGGATAGCGTCCTAATGGTTAGTAAAGCAGCGATCTTCGTAGGAAGATTGGATAATGATCAAGCTAGCAGAGGGTCAAAGTCAATGGCTTACACCTAGAGAGGATCTGTTGAGTAGTAGACCTCTGCAGACTTAAGATTACGATGATTAATAGTAACAAAAAAAGGTCCATCTATGTAGAAGCCGTTTTACAGAGCAATCTAAACCGAATCAACTGCAGAACTAAATCTGCCTCACCAACAAAACAAAATTAAAGATACAAATTTAAATTAAACGAAGGTCTAATATCAAGTTTACTTCAAATTTTAATAACGAAACAAACAGCACCGTGACGTAATAATCAGACAGGTCGATGCGATGGTGTGACCGCGTGACTCATACGATAGGATCATCGAAATGAGTAAGAACCACAGACATAAACCTAAGTAGATGACGCGAATGTATGTACAATCCAGGGTCAAAAGTGCAGTCGTACTCTACAAAAACCACAAAACTAAAGTGTCTAAAGCTTTTTGTAGAAGAAGATACATCGACGAATAGTTTAATCTATACTTTAGATTTTATGTTAAATATTAAATCAGTCGTGAACCATTGACCTTCTTCTATAAATAAATTTTATATATTCTGTCTGGACGACTACACTTTTGACCCTTCACTGTAGTTCGCGTACTAAAGAAGGGCGTAAAGGTCTTCTTCTACTTTTTTTCGTGTGTGGATGTGGCCACTGGTGTCAGAGTCGGAGCCGCCTCTGGGGACACAGGCCTCTGAGTTGGTTATTTCAGACTTACATTAACTATGTAAGTTCAGGTTTGCTCACGATCTGTTGCTTCACCTGCAATGCTTTCACTTAAAGTTGTTTCATTAAGCGTAATCGAGACCGGACATCCACCGAAATCTAGAAATATGCCTTATTATGCCATGTTGCATCGGTAAGTCTACAGTGTGCGTGAAAAGCGGCACGCTTGGTTATCATACAGGTGGGGACTTGCGTTATCTAGAAGTAGAGTTATCTCTTTGGTAAGAACCGTAATTGAAAATATCGAAGTGGGATGCCGCTGATATTGTACCACTCAATTCTTCAGTACATTTGTTTTGAATGCGTCTCATTGAAATATGTTGTTCCATTTGTGATGATTGTATTTAACTGTTTCTAATAAATTAGTCCGCACATTATTGAACACCAAACTTCACGATGCTCTCCACGTCACAAAAGGCAGGCATAGATGGCGCAAACTGGTGAAGGAAAAGTTGTTTCCACTACGGGGGAATCATACACACATTTAGTAAAATGGAACACGACGCGAGAAGGAGGAATAGAAACGGAGAAATTAGGTGTATAGCCAGACTCCGCGGTTTCGCTCCAGTGGCTTAACCCGCAGGAACCGTGCATATTCCCCGGATAAAAAAGTAAACGAAGTAAAAGCCATACTCCTAATTTACAATTATAGCAGCTGGCGTTCAGTTTCTGCCTAAACCCATGAGAAAAAGACGACACTTCTGTATCATCATATCAGCCGAAAGACGTCCACAGCTGGACATAGGCCTCCCCCAAGCGTCGCCACATTGATTGGTCCCGTGTGTCTCGCATCCAGCGGATCCCCGCAACTTTCACCAGGTCGTCGGTCCACCTGATGGGAGGACTTCTAACGCAACGTCTTTCGGTTCGCGGTCACCACACCAGAAACTTTCTGTCCCATCAGCCATCCATTTTGCGAGCAATGTGCTGCCCACTGCCACTTAAGTTTGGCAATTCTTCGAGCTATGTCGGTAACCCCGGTTCTCTTGCGGATCTCTACATTTCTGATTCGATCACGCAAGGAAACGCCGAGCATAGCCCTCTCCATTGCCGTTTTGGGTGACCGTAAGCTTTATGTGCCATATGCCATCACTGGCAACACACACTGGTCATAGACTTTCCTCTTGAGACACTGTAGTAAGTTGGACGAGAATATACCGCGCAACATCCCGTACGCCGAAGGGTAGCCGAGGGTAGACGGGCTGCCGAGCACTCGGAGCCGTTTTTCTTTTATGCTATTCATTTTGGTTTGGGGGTTTTGCCATAATCGCCACGCTTGGCAGGCGGTTTGGTGATCGCAGTTTGTTGTTAAAATGCACAGAGAACGCTGCTGCCCATTCTCTGGTGTGTTCCTTAGTCGCATCTTACGACACCCACGGGAAGTTATGGGATGGTGAAATTCTTTACGTCCAACACTTCTGTATGTACAGATACAAACATATTGGGAACTTTAAATACAATTTTCCTTTACTCGAAAATCGATATCTCTCCATCTTTAAATGTACGTGAAAAGTCTAGCTAGCCTGTTACCTCAGAACATTAGGTACATAAACCGCCTGGAGAGCCAAAAAGCAATTTCGTTCAGCCGAAACTTCTCTCTAGAAGTTACCTAAGTCACACAAGATTTATTTCTTTAAATTAGGCTCGAAAGTGGGTCAACTGTTTAGATGGTCTAAATTTACATCAGTAGGGACCTTCGATAGCCCTCGAGTGTTCTTAAAATCTTCAAAGCTAAGCACAGCCGCGTATGTATAAGGACAATCAAGGATTACGAATAAATAAGAAAGACGAACAACAAAAGGTATTTACAAGGCATACGTGAGTGGGAACGCCGGTAGGGGACGCCCTAAAAGGACATACACTGATCTTATTGGTGATGTTCTTCAGAAACTCCAGGTGCGCAGTACTCATAACCGATGTGTGTGTATGACTAGATGTAAATGTATATGAATGTTAATGAAAAAAATGAGTATGTAAGGAACGTAACAGGTATATATATATAGTAACTGCTTACCCCTATGTTTGTATAACTTAAGGGAACTCCAAATATTGGAAAAGTATATAGAATCGACCTTCCGGAAATGCCTGTCTTTATTTCAAGGATAGGACGATGACGGGGTACGAAACAGCAAATTTTATTTAGCCCGCCGGTTAAATTATCAAAAAATTTTGGACCCGTATTTTTTTCTTATTCGAATCAATAAAAATTCAACGTGTGTGTGGAGGCTTGTGTTGTGACATCACTTCTATGTAATAAAAAAAAACTTTTTTACAAAAAAATACTACCGACTTACAAATAAAAAAAATACAAAGTGAAGAATAACTTTACATTAACTTTATAATAACAAAAAAAAAGTTATTTTCCAATTATAGTTTTTTTATTTGTAAGTCGGTAGTACTTTTTTGTAAAAAGTTTTTATTTTTCACTTTTTAGTTGTACCTACCTAATAGGCAAGTTGTTTAGTAAGGTACTTATAACGCCAGAAAAGATTACCCGAATATCATGGAACATGAACATAACCGGTGAAATGAGAGATCTGCGTACCCATTAAGAGCGTGCTGGCGTGTTTTATATACCTAAGTGAAAATACACGAAAAAAAAAAAGAAACATTAAGTCGAACATTGAACCTTTTTAGAAAATCTAACTGACGGACTAAAAATATTTTTTAGGGTTCTGTACCCAAAAGGGTAAAAACGGGACCCTATTACTAAGACTCCACTGTTCGTCTGTCTGTCACTAGGCTGTATCTCATGAACCGTGATAGCTAGACAGTTGAAATTTTCACAGATGATGTATTTCTGTTGCCGCTATAACAACAAATACTAAAAATAGAATAAAATAGATATTTTAGTGGGGCTCTAATACAAAAAACGTGATCTTTTGCCGTTTTTTTTGCGAAAATGGTACGGAACCCTTTGTGCGCGAGTCCGACTCGCACTTGACCGGTTTTTTAGTCATCGTCCCTATTGACTCCTATGCACTGTTGAAAAACCTGTTTGTTTATAATGAGTATCTTATTCAAGCGATGCGTTTACATAATACAGTTGGTACCTATTATGACTTGATGCATATTACCGAACACATCCTTGACCCGTTAATATTACGACTCCACTATAAATTTAGTTAGAACTCCACGATAAATTTTGTTTTAAATTTAAACTACCTATGGTAGATTAAATTTAGTTAGAACATATGATAATATAAGAAATATATTTTTGTTTAATATTTATTTATTTATTGAGACTTCATGCACAAAAGGTACAAAGGCGGAATATACTATTTTGTTATCAGTAACTGCATCGTTGGTCTAGTGGTAGGGATACCATTTCGAAAATTGAAAAGTCCTGAAAAGAAGCCGGACTTTAAGAAAAAAAAGTCCGGACATTTTAGTAACGAGAAAATTATCTAAGAACCCGACCGCAAAAAAACACGATCTTAAAAGTCAAGAAAATATTCATAAACGATAACAAAAAAATGGTAAGGAAAACAAAAAAAAGCGACAAATCCGGGCAAATTAGAAGGCCGGGCAAAGTCCGGACAGAATACCACATGTCCGGACATTCTGAATAAAGCCGGACGAATAGTAACCCTATCTAGTGGTAGAAAGCGCTACTTCTGAGCATCAGGCCCTGGATTTCATTCTAGGGTCGGGAAAATTGTTTTTCCATCTAAAATTTCTCAGTAGCAAGCCGGAGTCTGGACTTGTGACCGTTTGATGGCAATATGCTTGCCACATATTACTGTGATTTAAACATAGCTCATGAAATGTGAGTTTACCTGCTATAGATGCATCTCTGCCCATCCCGTTGGGAATACAGGCGTGATGTTATGTAATCCCACTACTATTATAAACGTGAAAGTTTGAGAGGATGGATGAATGGATGTTTGTCACTCTTTCACTCAAAAACTATTGAACGGATTTTGATGAAACTTTATAGAAATATAGGTCATACATCAGAATAACACAAAGGTCTTTTTTTATTTTATTATAGGCTCGCGATTGACCACCATCTCACTTGTTGGTAAGCGATGATGTGGTCGACGGTGAGACATGCTTGGCTAGAAATAACCTATTCACTCTTGACTTAAAACCGCCGGTTTTTTTCTTTTGTTTTATAAAGATTTTGGGAGAAGAACTAATACCTACCACGCGGGGGGCAGTTAGAAAAAACCGGGGCTGGATTCATGAGTGGTGATGGTGACCTTCAAACTACCAGGAGAACAGAAACATAACAAATTATACAAATCCCCCCGCTTTTTTGAAGTCGGTAAAAAGAAGTATATCCGGGGATGGAATCATTTGTGGTAAATATTCTCGAATTACCAGGATATCAGAATCATGAAGAAATAGAAAGTCACAAAATCTATATCAACCAGAGCGAAGCCGGGGCTGGCAGCTAGTATATGATAAACTAAGTAACTATATGATTGTTTATCGCACGTTATAAAAATATTCTATTTTATTTTAGGTACCAGGGAGCTATAAACAACCAGCTGATTACATTAGTACGTGTGAACTTAACTGGCCGCGATAAACAACATTTTGTACCTCTTTGTACCTATATGTTGATTGAGAAGCTCGTGGCTAAATAATAACAGCCGCACGGGTAGACCTCCAAGGTTAAGCAACGCTTGCCGAGGTCGCTCCGTGGATGGGTCTTTATATAGCGAGTTTCGTGTCGCCTCATTGACCGGTCCCGTGCGTTTTGCATCCAGCGGACCCCGCAACCTTCACCAGGTCATCGGTTCACTTAGTCCGTCTTCCTGTTCGCGGTCGCCACTCCAGAACTGTTCGCCCCATCGGCCATCCGTTCTGCGAGCAACGTGGCTGCCCACTGCCACTATGTTTGGCAATTCTTCGTGCTATGTCGGTAACCGTTTGGTTCTCTTGCGGATATCTTCATTTCTGATTTGATCGCGCAAGGAAAGTCCGAGCATTGCCCTCTCCATTGCCCTTTGGGTGACTTTAAGCTTTCTGATGAGGCCCATTGCGAACATTGATAGGCCCTCGCTACTTGTAAAATACTGATACTCAGCGTCATCCGGTAATACTGTCAGCCAACCCCAAAGTACTTGGGAAAAAGCAGGCAGATTGATTTTAGGTACCAGGAAGCTACCAGCTTATTACATTAGTACGTGTGAACCGAACTGACCTCAATAAACAACGTTCTTGTATCTCTTTGTTCCTATTTCTTGATTGATCTTCAAAACAAGATGACTGGCAGATCCTTCTGTAATCATTTGAGTGGTAAAAGGCTCAAACTTATCGCCATCTTTATGTCTCATTGTGATGACGTAGACTTGTGGGATTACCTAAGCAGCAACCTTTGAGTGCTGACACCGATGCGTTAACTAAAGCAAATTTTATATGTATTTTTTTTTTAATCTTTAATTGAAGAGGTTTGAAGCGCTCATATTTTTTTTTCATGCGGCACAGGCTCACGTTTGACCGCCATCTCACCTGCCAATCTATTCTGTAAAAATGTTATCGTGAAGTGCAATCTGTAGTGAAGTGAACTGTCATAACACCTACAGCTATGAATTGACAACTAACTTCGAAATCACCTTTTTTACCAAGCTTTTATTTAACTTGCTATATATGAATGTATACAGTAAGTGTGTTCTATTAAAATCTTGCAATTTAATTTTAAAGCGGTTATCTGCCAGACCTCCACCGATTCAGATGAAAGTTTCCATACACGTTTAGTTTGGATGAAAATGCATGGTAAGTGACGTCATTCTAAATCCAATATGGCGGCCGGCCTAAGATGGCGGTCTAGTTATTTTTTGTGCACTGCCATGTTTAGTGTTCAAATGAAAATGTATGCTGAGAAGAATACGAAAAAAGCTTGTTTTTGTTTCCGGTGGAAACCTTAAAAAGGAGGCTGGACTTTTGGAGTAAAGACCAGGAAGTGTGGGATTTTTACCTCACTAAAACCACGCCGATGATCACCATCAGCACATGGAACCCCCCATGACCTCTTAGAAGAAAGAAAGAAAAATGTGTTTATTGGCATTAAAAAATTAAACAAAATAAATAATTAAAACGATTAATGCCAAAAGGGTCCCAGGTCAGCATAATCCCAAATGGTAATTACAGGATATACCACCTGATGCTAATTTTCAGCTGCAGCCCACGAGTGCCATACCCTCGGAAACACCAACACACATTTTATAATATACTAGCTGACCCCCGCGGCTTCGCTCCCGTCAACTGGCTATCTACCTACCTACCACCTGCCTACCCACCCACCTAACCTACCCTACCTACCAATTTGCCAAACTATTTATTTGAATAAGAATTAATACTACAATACGAATGTAACCAACATTTTTTTCTACCGGGCGGCGGCGATCTAATTAAATTTTAGAACACAAAAGCTGCTATTGTGACTTAACTATGATAATGAGATATATTCTCACCCAGACTTTTTGTTTTAGTACTTCAATCATTATTTTTATGTATCATTAATAGTTTTCTCAGCGAACGCCAAATAATGAATTTTATAGGCAAAATTTTGCTACTTTGGGTTACATTATTGCAATGTTCATAAGGATCTCTAATTTTTTGTAAATAATTTACAGCCTATGTTACTCGGGAGTAATGTAGCTTTCCAAAGGTGAAACATTTTTTTTAATCGGTCCAGTAGTTTCGGAGCCTATTTGGTACAAACAAACAAACAAACAAAAAAAAAAGTCTTCTATAAAAAAAATCTTTGTAATATTGGTATAGACTGAATTTTTTGTATAAAACCACCTAAAATAAAATTTTGCGACTCTTAATTAAGAAGACCACCCCGGAACAAGGTGCTAAATAACCAAAGTGTTAATAAAACGTGCCTATCAGAAAGCAGTCTTTAATCAATGCCAAGGTATCCTATCCACTCTTACTTAGCGCTAAGCAGAATAAACACATAACATAGCATCACGCCTGTACCTATTTCCCAAATGGTTATTTAAAGGTGCGACTATTTTAAGGACACGCACATAGTTCGGTTTAGCCAAAAAAAATTGTGGGTGCAGAATTTTGTACAGTTTTGATCATTCGGAGCCACAAAAAGCAGACCTTGGAGCTAAGCAAGGCAGTTATGATAATAACATCAATTAAAATTACGTAACTAAACACTAGCACGATATAAGAAGATATTTAGCACACGGCATGAAACAGAAAATCAAGTTTGCAAACGTGTGCCCATTTTTGTATTAATGTGTGTCATAGTCAAGGTAAATTGCTACGAAGCATTAGAATTACAGAGAGAATTATTAGAATATATGAATTGGGCAGTTCAGACATTGTGTGGTATAGATGAGATATCTACTGAAATAGAATACTCAACGGAGACTAGCCAATAGCAACCGGTGCGGGCGATGTTATAGTGCACATGTGTATGCACAAACACAGGTGCAATCTCTCTGCCATCACTCTCTTAGTCCGATGGCGCGGAAACCGTCACGATAGGAGAGAAGTATGGAAGAAGATAATGTTGCGATGATGAATAAAGATAAGAAGGAGATGTGGGATCTCTTTCTTATATTTATTCAACCAACTATAAAAATCTGCTTGATGAAATAGTATTGTTATTACCATTTTAACAGGCCTAGTGCCTGTTTAGCATAGAACTCGCATATTATCAGTACTGAACAATAGACGCATAACAGCCCGACCTGTTACTAGGTCACCAGTTATCAATGTTTACTTGTACTTCTATTGTTATGAATAATAAACTGAATTTTAATGTTCTTAATATCCTAGACCAAAATCAACATCATTATTAAAATGCTAAATATAAACAAACTCAAAATTGAATCGACAAAGGAGTTCGAAAATCGAATATTCTTTGCACAAGAAGTTTGCATCGAGCGTATTTTATGCGCAAGGAGGTTGTATAGCATTGAGTTGGAGGTAGAATATGTATTGGTGTGTTCTAAATTCAAACACCAAAACAGTGATTAAAAGTGCTTTTTATTCACTGTTTTCAGTGAATAAAATAAGCTTTTTAGAGGGGGAATGGTATAAAATATTTTAGTGGGGCTCTAATACAACAAACGTGATCTTTTGCCGTTTTTTTTTTGCGAAAATGGTACGGAACCCTTTGTGCGCGAGTCCGACTCCCTATTGACTCCTATGCACTGTTGAAAAACCTGTTTGTTTATAATGAGTATCTTATTCAAGCTATGCGTTTACATAATACAGTTGGTATTATGACTTGATGAATATATTACCGAACACATCCTTGACCCGTTAATATTACGACTCCACTATAAATTTAGTTAGAACTCCACGATAAATTTTGTTTTAAATTTAAACTACCTATGGTAGATTAAATTTAGTTAGAACATAAATGATAATATAAGAAATATATTTTTGTTTAATATTTATTTATTTATTGAGACTTCATGCACAAAAGGTACAAAGGCGGAATATACTATTTTGTTATCAGTAACTGCATCGTTGGTCTAGTGGTAGGGATACCATTTCGAAAATTGAAAAGTCCTGAATGTGCAGAATTTTGTACAGTTTTGATCATTCGGAGCCACAAAAAGCAGACCTTGGAGCTAAGCAAAGCAGTTATGATAATAACATCAATTAAAATTACGTAACTAAACACTAGCACGATATAAGAAGATATTTAGCACACGGCATGAAACAGAAAATCAAGTTTGCAAACGTGTGCTCATTTTTGTATTAATGTGTGTCATAGTCAAGGTAAATTGCTACGAAGCATTAGAATTACAGAGAGAATTATTAGAATATATGAATTGGGCAGTTCAGACATTGTGTGGTATAGATGAGATATCTACTGAAATAGAATACTCAACGGAGACTAGCCAATAGCAACCGGTGCGGGCGATGTTATAGTGCACATGTGTATGCACAAACACAGGTGCAATCTCTCTGCCATCACTCTCTTAGTCCGATGGCGCGGAAACCGTCACGATAGGAGAGAAGTATGGAAGAAGATAATGTTGCGATGATGAATAAAGATAAGAAGGAGATGTGGGATCTCTTTCTTATATTTATTCAACCAACTATAAAAATCTGCTTGATGAAATAGTATTGTTATTACCATTTTAACAGGCCTAGTGCCTGTTTAGCATAGAACTCGCATATTATCAGTACTGAACAATAGACGCATAACAGCCCGACCTGTTACTAGGTCACCAGTTATCAATGTTTACTTGTACTTCTATTGTTATGAATAATAAACTGAATTTTAATGTTCTTATGCGGTTATGATAACGCTGACAATGAAGAGAAGCACCTAACCGTTTGAACCTCTTGGGTTCCGAAAGGAGATCAAACACTTTCTTTGGAACTTTGGTATCTTCTTTGTACAACAGGTACCGGAGATGTACAGCAACAAAACTTATGTCAATAAAACCTTAATGTGCAGGAATACTCCAGAATTTACTTGTTTTTGATAACTAGTGTGATTGTCTAGATACCTCGATTCAAATATTGATATAAAATGGCTCATTTTTATAATTAATATCAAGACAAAATGCTTTCGTTACTTATTGGAAACAAATTATGCAGAACCTATTTTTTGTCGACAGAGATGAATGAATTAAGAAGATTTTCCAAGCATGTACAACGCGGTACCAATTAGGCTGATCTCCTTTGATAACAAGAACCACCAAAGATCCAAGGGGTACCCTGGTTCTCCATGCTCCAGTAACCGGACATTCGTAGGCACGGAATCGTTTTTTTTTTTAAATTATTTATAGACTCGCGCTTGATCACGTATCGATGATAGATAGTGTAGTCGAAGATGGAGCAGTAATCCCCAATCTTTTTGGCCGGTCTGATGTGGGCTACAATGGCTGCGGCAGCGCAGTAGTAAATCGCTCACTTAAACAGCAGCGCAAAGTGCCTGGTGCATCGGAAAGCCTATGTTCAACCTTGCTAATAATATTGGGGAATACTGTACTGGAGGTTAGTAGGCAGTTGCTCAAGGCAATATATTCCCCAATGTTAACGGCAATCCTCAATATTTCACTTCCGTTTGGACAGTTTTGATTGCATTTTTTTTAAATTTACCTGTCCTATGTAGATTAAGAATAAATATTAACCATAAATTTTTCTGTGTTAAAATATTTTTAAACATCCAAGCCATTTTGGAGGAGAAAAGCAAAAAACTTTTTCACAAAAAATAAACAGAATTCTAGAGCAAAACACTAAAAAGTGCAAAAATAACTTTTCGGAAGTCGGGGTCTTTGGTACCTCTTGCTTTTATCGTTTTTCAACACCGATTTCAGAAACGAAAGCTATTTTTGCACATTTTAGTGTTTTGTTATAGAAGACGGTTTATTTTTAACCGACTTACCAAAAAGGAGGAGGCTCTATGTTCGACTTCATGCTTGTTTTTTTTCTGTTTTCACCGATATCTCCGTCAATTGTGGACCGAATTTAAAAATTCTTTTTTTGTTTGAATGAGTATGTTTCGAAATCGGTCCCATTTTAATTTGGTGAAGATCTGATGAAGGTCTTCGAAGATATACGACAGAACTCTTCAATAAATAACGGCGAATCTCTCGGGATTGCTGCAATCGCAAGTCTCTTTATTGATTAAACATTTCATAACATAACATCACGCCAGTACGCTCTTAAGGGGTACGCAGATCTCTCATTTCACCGGTTATGTTCAAGTTTCATAACATTTGGGTTATCTATTCCGGCGTTAAGGTAACTTACTAAACAACTTGCCTCTTAGGTAGGTACAACTAAAAAGTGAAAAATAAAAAACTTTTTTACAAAAAAATACTACCGACTTCCAAATAAGAAAACTACAAAGTGAAAAATAACTTTATTTTTGGAAGTCGGTGTCCATAAAACAAAAAAAATAGTACCTACGAAAGAAACCAACTTCCTAAAATAAAGTTATTTTTCACTTTGTAGTTTTCTTATTTGGAAGTCGGTAGTATTTAATTGCAAAGAAGTTTTTTTTTTAATGTTTTTATTTCTCTCTTTTTAGTTTTAGTACCCTATCACTAAAAAGTGGGCAAAGTTTATACTAAGGTACCTACCTAATGGATTGACAAGATACCCAATCCGTATATGTTCCATATCTAGTAAACTGCTGAACCAATTTTGATGAAACTTGTCTGTGCCCTAAGTTGAGAGATACCTAATCCAATAAAAAAAAGAATGATCACGATCCGATAACTAGTTTCGGAGATATGCGTGGATCAACATACATACATACATACAAACAAACATACATACACGTATGAAATTTGACCCATGTTAGACCCGTGTTAGAATATACCCATAGAATGATATGTGAATTTTGTGCAATTCCAACAATATTACATGCATACGTGTCGAATTGATTACCTCCTTCTTTTCTTCATTAGTCGGATGAATATATAATACTGACATTCTCCTTTTAGACTGAAGCCTAACCCAACATTGTTGGGAATAACCTAGGCAGAGGCAGATGAAGTAACCTTGTTATGCAGTATGATAAACCCCGCAATTTCGCTCACGTTTACTTCATACAGTTTGCATATAGATAAAGTAATATTTAATGATAAACGCCCACAATACAGGCTTATCTCACGTTGTAAACTTAATTGAGGCTCCGTGATTAAATCTGTGTCAACTATATCGATAGTAGGTATATCCACTGTTTCGTATCAAATCACGTAACTATTCATTAATATTCGTTTTGTGTCATGTAACCAATATCAAGGGCCGCGTCCACGTGTATAGTACCGTTGGTCTAGCGGTCATAGGAGCAACTCCTGAGCACGAAGTCCAGGAATCGAGTACCAAGTCAGGCAAAAAGTGTTATTAGGTTTTCTATTAGGAATTTCTATGTGCTCGGATTTTGAAAATTGACGCTGTTACATCTCCGACACCGTGCCTCGGCAAGCACGTAAAACCATCGTCCTGCGCCTGATCTCTATCCGGTCGTCAGGATTGCTGTCCCATCGGACTATGAGAAAGTGCACCTGTGTTTGCGCACACCCATGTGCACTATAATGGCTCATTTACATTAAGTCGTTTTGACCGATTGTGATAATGTAAACGGGCCATAACACCTTACCATAATTAATAGCTTATCAGATAAATGGACTGGCTAGATAAAGATTAGATAAACTAGAAACTAGATTAATCGTGGCTGTCCCAATTAATTTCAAATTTAGGTTTGTTTGATGAACCTACTTGCGATGCTTGCATACGTAGTAATAATCCACCACAAAGATTCCGTGGGAGATGGATCACATGTCTTCGAATTGAAATTTTATACTAGATTCTATATAAAATTTAGATTATACATATAAGATGCAGGTTCAGTACCAGGGCGAGCTGAATTTGCAATAAGCTTCTTAGGGCAAATGGATTTTTAAAAGACCCTGCACACAGCTATTTCCTTCTTCTTAGTTCGCTGGCACAAGAGTAATTCTTTTATAGCCCCAAAACTTCGGCCCTTCGGCGTCATCATCGATGGTAACGCAGAGATCACTTTGGCTGCATTTTGTTGGGCTCAGAGGGGAGATTAGCCAGTGGGGCATTGTTTGCTACACAGCTCCGCATCCATACCCTGCGTTGATACCAAACAGAGAAGAAGAAGACAGATCCTAACATCTTCTAAACTCGATAAGACATATTTACAGAAATCCTACTACACGAGTTAACAGCTGAAAAGCACGCGATGACCGACTGACAAGGTCGAAAACGGAGCAACTCATCATCACTCGCAAAATCATGAATTAAACTAACATTATAGAACTACCACAAAATGCAAAATTTGACGGCTCACCTGACCACGCTGCTGTCACTACATGACACTGGCAGAATAGTCGGCATCGGTTCAATTGCCAAAGAGGAAAAAAAGAGGATTTGAATATGTATAAGACAGATAGATGTTGCGCAGCTGGGAGGAATAAGGCCGCCTCTTGTGCAGCTTCGAGATGTAAGTTCAAGGACTACCCTTGCATGGACTAAGGTCTAAACCGTCGAGTATAATAAGTAAGAAAGAATCAGCGAGAATCAAACTGTGGGAAGAATATCATCTGAGATCACCTGACTTCCTGATACCCCAGCAACACCTTCCACCTTGATGTGAAATGCAGAGGCCTATATGGAAAGCAATCAATCAATTGCGTACCCAGGTAGGTCGCTGCAAATACAATTTGGAGAAATATTTTTATAGTTCCATCTGATACACAAAGTGAGAGCGGTGCCTCTGAGTAGAATTTGACACACATGCTGGAGTGTCCCAAGCGCCGCCATACACCTCCAATATAGGACCTAATGAACGCCACTGTCTCTGACAGTCTCAAAATATATAAAGAGTTTTGCGAATACTCGAAAAGAAGTGGAAGAAGTAAGAGTTCCTGATGTACTTACTGTAGTTCCTATATTCATAGAAGCGTATCCTAGCCACATTTCAGAAGAGAAATACACTTATCAGAAGAAAAGGAAGTACTACATCCAACGAACTTAAACTATCTAAGTTAAATTTTTGTAATAATGACAGGAAAAATACGAAAAACGGTGTAAGCAATTACGATTATAGGCAGAGATAAGGTAAAAAAAACTAGAACATCATGGACAAATGTATTGCAGTCATTAAAACTATGGCCAATCCTAATCTATACTAATATTACAAGTGGTAAAGTTTGTAAGTTTGGATGTACGAGGTAATCTTCAAAACTACTACTGATTTCGAAAATTCTTTCACCAGTAGAAAGCTAAATTACTCCTGTCCTGAGTGACAAAGGCCATATTTGATGCGGATGAAACCGCGGCGGGCAGAAGCTGGCTTTAGTAATCTGATAAAGAGTTAAAGTTTGGATGTAGGAGGTAATCTTCGAAACTACTCAACCGCTTAAAAGAAATCTTACACTTATAGAGAACGACATTATCGTTGTGTGTCATAGGGTACTTTTTAACTGACTTGCTAAAAAGGACGAGGTTCTATGTTCGACATTATGTATGATTTTTTTTTATGTATATTCACCGATATCTCCGTCATTTTGAAAATTCTTTTTTGTTTGAAAGAGTATGTTCCGAAATTGGTCCCATTTTAATTTGGTGAAGATCTGATGAAGAAATTCGAAGATATACAACAGAAATCTTCAATAAATAACGGCAAATCTCTCGGGATTGCTGCAATCGCATGTCTGTTTATTGTTTATACCATTTCATAACATAACATCACGCCAGTACGCTCTTACGGGGTACGCAGATCTCTCATTGCACCGGTTATGTTGATGTTTCAAGATATTCGGGTAATCTATTCTGGCGTTATAGGTACCTAACTAAACAACTTGCCTATTAGGGTGCCCACACAAAACTGCGATGCGATGCGATACGACGCGATATCTATATGTTTAGTATGTGCGAGCTCGCAGATATTTGCGATGCGTTGCGAATTCGCAGTTATGTGTGGGAGCCCTTAGGCAGGTACAACTAAAAAGTGAAAAAAATACTTTTTACAAAAAAATACTACTGACTTCCAAATAAAAAAATAAAAAGTGAAAAATAACTTTATTTTTGGAAGTTTTTTTTGGAAAAAGGTGTTTTATCCCGAAAAAAAAAACGGTTTCAGCGAGGTGGGCCACAAGAGAGAAGTCGCGGTAAAAAAACTAGTAATATTATAAATGAGAAAACTTGTATGTTTGAGAGAATAATAATTGTTCATACCCTGTATGAACACAGGACACATTTAACCGACTTCAAAAAAATAAGGTAATTAATTCGACACCTATGTATGTAATATTGTTGGCATTGCACAATATTCAGTCTATACGGGCTTCTAAACACGTGTGCCAAATTTCATAAGTGTAGTGACCGGTACTATTGTGGGGCAATTCACAGGCTCGTACACGCACTAAATGGCCACATTTTAACACGTCTACTCTCGCCAGCGGCTCTCGTAATAATGACGCGGTGCGCACGAGATTGTGTATACTGTGTGGGGGAAAGTGGGGATGACAAAGCGAACGTGCGAGTGAGATAGATACACAACAATAAGTGTATGTATGTTTGTTTGGTTTGTATGTGTGTATGTATGTTTGTCCACGCATATCGCCGCATTACGTAAGTTTTGTCCACGCATATCTCCGCATTAAGTTTTTGTTTAAAGAAATATTTAAAAATGTATTAAATAAGTAAAGGAATTTAATAAACTTATAAAAAAATAAAATGTTAAAATAAGATAATTATATCTAGGGATAATAAAACACTTTAACACGGCCGAAGCCGCGGGCTGAAGCTAGTGATAAATAGGTAAACATGTACCTGGTAATAACATGCACATTTCGGCCTTGAGTTTATCTAACCGACATTTTACTGAACTGACATTGAAAAGCTATTTGTAAATATTGCTGGCGATTAGGAATACGAGTAAGTGTGTAGTAAAAGTAAGTGCATTCTTGACTGATAAGAGTAAATATCACGTAACACGGTCAACTTAACTGTGCACCTGGCTGGAATGCTCGCCCACCCCCGAATATCCGCGCGGCGTCCCGCGTTCGCCTCGTGCGCTAATAGCGAGAGTCGAGCGTCATAGTGATGTCACAGCGGCATGTGCACAGTTGACCGTGTTATAAAGTAGTGTTAAAAGATTCTGCCTATTTAGAACAACCATTTTGTTGAATATTATAGCCATTCTGCTAGTACTTTTCTTCACTCATTATGTCTTCCCAGTTAAAAGCAAATACAATTTTATTTTCTTTTGTAATCTTGGTAACCTGAGGTCCCAGACCTTTGGGAGGCATACAAGGGACAAAAAATTCCTTTTTTGAAATGTGGTATTGTGATAATGACAAGCAGGCATTTAGCCACTATCTCACCTGATGATAGGCTATGATAGTAATCCAGTAAGATGACACAGTATGAGTATGTAGGAGTATCAGCTTCTAGAATGTAAAGAATAGATTTTCTTTTAATATTATTTTTTAAATATTTTTTTTTTCTTTTTTTTGTAGTTGTATTTCGGTATGGACAATTGTAATTTAATCATTGGAATGCATGAATGTTGTTATAATTTCTTTTTAATTTGATTATATGATTACAATCTTTTTTTTTATATAAATAATTTGCATGCTTGCTTGCCGGCAGAATACAGTCACTTTTAGGCTTTAACATCTTCCCTTCAAAACTTTGTATTTCTCGCAAATAAACATTTTCATTTGATTTGATTAGAAAAGTTGTATTTTGCTCAAAAGGTCCTCCCTTTCAGACGAAAGACATCCATTGCTAAACATAGACCGCCCCCAAGTCTCACCACATAGACCGCTCTTGTGCATCTAGCATCCAGCGGATTCTGGCATCCCTTACCAGGCCATCAGTCCACCTAGTGGAAGGCCCTCCAGCTCTGTGTCCTGACTTGAATTTATAATAATTATGGTGGGTCAGATTTTATCATAAAAAGTAATATTTTATAGAACACTATTATTTATTCTGTGTTATAATAACTATAGTTTTGTAACCATGCTGCTGTACTTTATCAAAATGTGGGTAGATATCTCTAAGATGAGCTACATCTTATATATAAAATTCTCGTGTCACTAAATATACTAATCAATGTTAGTTACCGTACTCCTCCGAAACGGCTTTACTGATTTTTGCCAAATTTTATATGCATATTCAGTAGGTCTGAGAATCGGCTACTCTCTATTTTTCATACCCCTAGGGTAGGGTAGGTAGGGTAGGGTAGGTAGGGTAGGGTGGGTAGGGTAGGGTAGGATAGGTAGGGTAGGGTAGGTAGTGTAAGTAGATAAGTAGCCAATTGACGGGAGCGAAGCCCCAGGGGTCAGCTAGTAAGTTATAAATATACATTTTATGTAGATAAAGCAATATTTTGACAAGATTGGATGATAACTGGAATACTGTTATCATAAAATTGACATTTAAAGCATCAAAATAATAACAACTTGCCTAACCAATTGAACACACAAATTATATAATTCATCAATCTGCCTAGCCTTTTCCAATTATACTGGTGGACAATAAAATATATGAGTTGAGTCAAAATTTGAGTTTATAAACACGAAAAGAAGAAGAAGAATAAAATATACCGGTGGACAATAAAATTAGGCCACTCCTATGATAGGATAGAATTGATGGACCTCTTTTCCATATTTAGCCATTTGGACCTCTGTGCGTGTAATCCACCATGCGGGCCCAGTGTGGGTTGGTGGATGTCACATGTCTTCGAATTTTTGGTTCTAAGACATGCCGGTTTCCTCACGATGTTTTCCTTCACCGTTTTTAGAGCAGTATTGATGAATTAATTTACACAAAGTAAACCGCCTACCTAGGTTTGAACCTACAACTTATAAGCCGCGGCTGATATGACTGGGCCTCCACTGCTTGTTAATGAACAAATCATAAAAATAGGAGTGCTTAATTTTATTGTCCACTAGTATATATTGGCGCTCAGATCCCAGTCTAACCAGATGCAGCTGGGTAATCCAGTAACTGGTTAACACAATACCCCTTGGCATCCCTATTATTATTTCTTTTAATTAGCCTTGAACGTGCCACAGCTGGGCTGACATACTCTTCACTAATATTGTAAAACAGAATTTTGTTTGTATGATACATTATCTGGAAGTTCATTGTGTAAGTGAATTCGGCAGGGCACACTGTTATGTCTCCAAGAAAGAATATGACAAATTCCCTTTAAATAATAAGGTATGGCCGAAAATTATTAGACTCTTTCATATAAAGTATCTTCACCAATGAAAGTGTGTGTACCTCTAACAGAGAGGATATATTGGATAAGGGTTATAATGCAAAACTTATAAAAGTAAATAGATAACATAACATCACTCCAGTATTGTATTGTGTAGTTGAGCAGAGGAGCTATACATCCAAAATTTCAAGTCATGTTTAAATCTCTTATAATACAATTGTATTTCCAGTAAGCAGATTGTAAAAGAAAAATAATTATGATGCTTCAGACAGCATTCATTATCACGGAAGTGTATAGAGAAAAGGTCAACATATTCATAATACTTACGAAATTGAGACACCATTCAAACATTTACATAAGAGACATCAGAGGGGGCAAAGATTACAAAAGAGAAATCAAAGAGTGACATCACTAAAAAATAAACAATTTAAGATTGGTTCAAGTTCTATAACCAGATTTATGTTATGACATTTTAAGAGAGCTTTTAACATTCATACATAAATTCACTTTTTATCCCATGGGGCTGAAACTAAAGAACACCACCAACTACGATCTTACATACTCCTTTTGCTATAATATTGCAAAAGGCATATTTATGTATATATTATTTACAGTTCATTTCATTAGGTTTTCAGGTGAGTTCTACTTTTTGCAATAAAAACATTTCTAGTACTTGACATACCACTCAATAGACAGGTAATTTAAAAAAAAACATGGGGCATAAAATTTTATTAATTACTATGTTTTAATTAACACATAAATTATGGTGTAATAATCAAATGGAGTAGGTATTAAAATGCAGGTTAAGAATAAGAGAAAAATTAAATATTTGAAATCGACCGCTAGAAATACGTACGTACCTAATTTTGTACAAGGAAAGCATGAAAATGGGCCCATATCTAGAGCTTTTGTGAAATAAACTAACTCATTCTTGTAGCTTGAATTGGACGAAAACATCTTTTAGCAAATTATTGCGATGATATACATCCAATATCAGAGTTCCGAATTGCATCCAAAAATACTAGAAAAGAATGTGATAGAAAATTTCAAAAAAGTCTTGAGAATCATATGGATTTCTTACCTTCGAAACTGCAGCTTCCATGATTATTCCTTTAAAATATCACTATCCAAAACAAAATCGAATTAAAACATAGTATGTTGTGCGTACTATAATCGAAATATAAATAAAATGTAATAAAATTCACAGATTTTCGGCAATCGTCAATTTCCACGATTCTTCTATTTACTAGAACTGCCACAGACAGATAAAATATCTCTTGCTGTCAGGATTTCTATCTGTCAGTCAATATGTCAAAATAAGGTGCGATCCGAAAGTGCTTAATATTCAGTTATGATGAAAAATAGATATAAACAATAAAAAATGTAAAAGTCAGATAATCCGAGTAAAAAATCTTTTCTTGTGGAACAATGAGAAAAAAATGTAAAAACATGAGAAGTTTTTTATTATAAAAAATGTGACGTCTTAAAAAATTGATGCTTTTTTATCAACTACCTTCTGTTTCATTCATTTGTAATTTTACATCTTCATTTAATACTATTGTTCAAGTTTGTTTAATCTAAATAACTGGTAAAATTATTAGCCTTACCTATAGAATCATTTGTAACTATTGTATTATAATAATGGAAGTTGATTCTGTTGACAGGGTAAGTGCTTATTATTTTATTCATATTATTCCGATGCCTAATTAAACTACTATTGTAGTTCAATAAATTTCAAGTAGTAGTTATTTAAAGTATTTTTTTTATATTACAGGACAACAACGTCAAAAGACATAATAGTTTTACTAGCCCCAATTGCAAGAGAGCCCCTGTGGCCAAGCGACTTGGCAGAGAACGTTGCCATAGCTATCATGCCCAAACCCCAAAGGCATCCAAATTTGGCGAAAAAGCCCAATTGGATGTTCCTAAAGTAAGTGAGCACATTACAATATTTATTTTATAATTCATGAACAGGTTAAGTGAAAAGGTTTGGGGGTTACAGGATTTTACGGGCATCGTGAGTTTGTAAATAATCTTGGAAGATAAAAATCATTGCGTGAACAGATCATTTTGTATACAATAAATGCCATCAAAATTTTATATTTTAAAATATACCCGTACGTTCTTCATTTCTTCTCTTTACTTCAGAAAGAGTTAACAATATAATGCATTTTATTATATTATAACGGTCTTTGCAATAAAATCCGGTGAAAAATATATTGCAAAGAATAAAATATAACGATCATTTATCCATGAATGCACCCACAGGGACTCATTTTGACAGTTGTTTGACAACAAAGAGGTGCGTTCGCAAATAACGAAACGTCTCAATAAAAGTAAACTAAAAAATAGGCTGTTTTAATAAGCAAAATAATTATATACAGCACTTACAATATTCTTCTAGAAATTTTAACAATATAAATAGCCGTTTCATTCATATTTTTATCTTTTAAAACGAGATTATTATCACTAAAAGTAGTGGCTGCAGGCATTACCAAATATGGAGTTTGCTCGTTTTCCCAACCGTCCTCCCTTCGATCCATAGTAGCTCTCAGTTTTATTTTCTTATAAACAATTGTGTTATATTCAAATGTTTTCATTGCATTTTCTAGTGTAATAATAATCATTTCTTCTTTTTAATTAAACGTGAGTTGGAGTTTTTTAATAATTGTAGTGTCAAAATATAGGTCACAGTGGCGTATAGGTTATGTTCTAAGTGAAATAATCGGATAGTTGTTGTTTGTATTGTTGTTAACTTGTTATTTTTCGCGTTACAGATGTCGTTTAGGGTGGTGCGCAGTTCTAAGTTCCGCCACGTTTATGGGCAGGCCATGAAACGTGAGCAATGTTATGATAATATAAGAGTGTCAAAAAGTTCTTGGGACTCTACTTTCTGTGCGGTGAATCCTAAGTTTCTGGCTATAATCGTCGAGTCTGCTGGCGGAGGCGCCTTCATAGTACTGCCACACAATAAGGTGAGTTTATTTCATTTAACAGTTTGCTCATTTCTCACAGATTGAATTGTAAAAAATATTTGCTAAATTACTTCTAATTTAACATTGCAAATATTATATTGAGACGCTTAGTCATGCTTTGCTGATTTATAAATAACTACTTAGGAATATAATTTGAGATTAACCGCTTAGAAAGTGTGAATTATGCAGGTTTTTATTGAGAAAATGAGACTTTTAACTTAAAGCAAACTTTATTTAAATAAAGGAAAATCTAGTAAAATTCTTTTAACAACTTTTAAGTCAAACTGAGTGCTTTATGTACATTTAACAATAATATAATAGTCCATGAATTCTGTTATAGCTCTTATTACACAGAATATAATGGGAACCTTAACCACTGGCCACATAACACTCAGGTCATTGTGATATTCCATGATTGAAATTATAAAAACTAAGAACCTATTTTTTTTTAAGTGTCTATTTGTATAATAAAATTATTTCATGCCGAGATCAGCTTTCATCCCATAGTTGTTTGTTGTTAGATAATTCCAAAGTGTAGTTTAAAGATGTGATATACATCTTAAAGTGTCAAAATTATTGGCAAAGTAAAATTATTGTTCAGTGTAGAAGTATTTTAAATTCTAGTACATTATGGTAGTGTTAAATCTAGAATGTTCTGCACTTGGAGTACCTAGTTTAACAAAACCATTGTGCTTTGAATTTGGAATAGACTAAGCCCAATATTCTGAAAAAAGAATTAGAAGATGACAAATTCTCCTTTAGTTTGTCAAACTTTGGTTTAACTTGTTGTTCTTAACTCCAAATACTGAATTTAGAAACCGTACCAAACAAATTCCTGACTGATCTGAACACTATTTTATTTACCGCCATTAAGACATATTTTTTAGTTGATAATATTTACCCATTGTACAAGTGTAGTTCAAAACAGTTTTTTTTTTTTTCTTAATTTTTGCATGAAAATAATAAGATAGTTTTTTTCTCAGAGTTATGCATTAGTGGCTAAGGAACATTTAAGGTTCATAAAATAGTATACTTGAAAACACAAACTCAAGGATGCCCTAGAAGGACATGTAAGATAGATCTGATTGGTATGTTCTTCAGAAAAGCCAGGTGCGCAGTACTAATAACCAGCGTGCTTATATGAATAGATATATGAATGTAAATGAAGAATGAGTTTGAAATCGTAAGCTTGGGGAAAAAGGATCGTAGCTTGTGACTTTCTGTAGTACCTGCTTATCTCTGTGGCAAAACAACGTTAGTTTATATATGTGTAAAAATGAGTCAAACAACTTGTCTCTAATATATTGGAGTCATTGAATCTTAATCCAAGGTTACACAAAACGTGTTGATGACTCAATTTCTTTGCATTTCTATCTCATAAGTCCCTGATAGTGCTAGACAGGTGATTAATTAGAAATGCTAATTTTATTGAAGAATTTACATTGAATTGGCATAAAAGACACTACATTTCCTTTAAAACGACAGCAACATTTTGAAGCATTTTTGCAAGTACTGTTATATTTTTATTATTATTTTTTTCGTTATGTGTTAAAGAAGCCAGATAATCTGGCACCAGTTTTGCCAAGATGTATCGAGTTAACAAGTCAATGGTTTGTGGAGGACAGGGGCCACACTATAAGGCATTTGTTACACAGAATGCGTTCTGTTTGCGGCGGTACAGTCACTCGAATATTTCCCGTGACGAGTGACCGGACCGCAGGACGCAGAATGCATCAAGTGTGGCAAAGCCCTAATGCGTAAGATCATCATGATTCCGCTGTAAAAAAGGGAAAGTGCTCTTTCACCTGCATAGCTCAGCTGACCCCAACGAAGCTAGGAAAAGGCGGGTTGTTTGACATTTTTAAGATTGGAAATAGAAATAATCAGGGGGGTAACCATAACCTCTTAGAGTAAGGTTATTTTGAGTGTGTGTAAGGCACAGGTATCTATGACTTGTATACATCTGTCCCTTTTTTTACCGTCGAACTATGATAGTTTTGCCATGTAAGAATACGGGGGCAGGTGTTGATAACAATAAGTATTTATCTTAAATTTCCTATAATTATTTTGTACCAGATTCTGCCCGCGGTTTCACCCGCGTAATAAGTGTTTTATCCTCCCAATGAAACACACTGCTGGGATAAGAACAATTCTATGTCCTGCCCGAGGTCTCAAACTATCTCCAAACCAAATTTCATCTAAATCGGTTGAGCGGTTTAAGTGAAAGCGCAAAAAAACTAACATATAATAACACACTTCGCATCGGTAAGGATGTAAAAATATTTTTCATAAAATTATTTATTTCCTATCAAGTTAGAATGAAAAACCATTTATTCTACCAAAATTTAGAGGCTGCAAAAGCAACAGATTTTTCTTAATTTCGTCAAATATATCATATCATCATTGTCTCCTATCCGCAATGGGCCAAGTTTGAGTCCATCAGTTTTCATATCAAGTACTGATGAATGTCACAATTCTGTGAATGGGAGAGGAAGTGGACTATCTTATCAATTTTCGAGTGTATGGGTGTTTCCTGAACGCTCTAAAATTCGTGACTAATATGAAGTTGAAGTTTTGTACTCAACTAAAAATACAATGAAATACAAAAAAAATTAATCAAGCGCAATTGTGTATGCCCCCTGTCTTTATGATTGTTTGATCTCAAATAATCATAAATTATAAGACTTTACACTAAATTAATTAATATCATATAACATATTCCCACAAAGAAGCATAAAAACATTATGCTCATGTCACTGATAGAACTGACGTGAAAAACTAAATTTCATTAAAACATTTATTTTCTAGCGCATCATTATAATTAAGAATGTTAATTGATCGCAAATTAGTGGCTAATTACAGTAATTCGCTGCTCTATCTCTGTTTGTAATATGATAATCAGCATAATAAAGATTGTTGTTTAGTCACAAAGGAAAGTGTATTTATTACTGTGACTCAGGAGCGTTAGTGTTAATTTGAGGTTTAGATTTTATTATTATACTTTTTAATATCTACTTTGGTTTGGACTGCTAAATATCTAGACTTATACTGGTTTCTAAAGATCTTAGAGTGCATTTTCTTATTTTATTACAGCTGAGCAAGTCTGTTTAGTATCACTAGCTTGTTCCCGCAGCTTCACTCTCTGCGTCGGTTTCGCTTTAGTGGCCCTCCTTTCAGGGAGCATGCAGGATAGGATAGATGGACACCTTATTCCGCAGTTAGACTCCCATTTGGTCCGTTGTGCGTGCAGGCCTCTTCTCTGTGAGAGAGAATGGGCCGTAATCCAGCACGCGGGCCCAGTGCGGATTGGTGGATGTCATTTGGTTTCATAGGTGTTTTTGAATTTTTGGTTTTAAGACATGCTTCTTCTTGGTCTTGATCGGGCTGCGGCTTCCTGCCATCGACCTTGCCAGTTATCATCTACAAGTGACATAGAGTCTAGAGGTAACGGCCGCGACTTACAAGTCATAGGTCGTGGGTTCGAACCAGGGCGGGCGCTTTACTTTGTGTACATTATTTCATCACCACTGCTCTCAAAACGGTAAAGGAAATCATGGCGAGAAACCGGCATGTCTTAGAACCAATAATTCGAAGACATGTGACATCCACTAACCCACACTGGGCCCGCGTGGTGGATTACGGCCCATTCCCACTCACAGAGAGGAGGCCTGCATGCACAACGGACCAGATGGGAGTCTAAGTGTGGAAAAGGGGTCCATTTATCCTATCCTAGAGTCTAGAAACTCATCATTTCACTACTTATCTCTAAGCAAAGGAAATAAAGAACAACACCATAAGTACTTAATTAGCTAATCTAAATTATGTGAGCTCCACAAATGCCTGCTTTATCACGTCTAAGCAGTTCTAAAGGTTGTTTCTCTGACTGTCACACAATGTATTATCTCAATATGTTTAAACAATATGGTCCAGCGGTCGCAAGCGTTACTGCTGAATATGAGGTACTAGGTTCGATTCCAGGGTCGGTTAAAGTGTTATTGGCTTTTTCCAACTGGAATTTCTCAGTCCGAAGTCTGGTTTTGTGCTCGGTTGATGGGAGTACGCTCACCCCCTTCTACATTGGACTTGACCATAACTGGTGATATATGGGTTTACTATATAATAGGATTTTTTCCAACCCTTCGAGGCATACAGCCGTGAAGTTATGCTTTGTTATCTTACCTCTTTCTAATATTGTAAATGTGAAAGTTTGGATCACAGACATAAATCTAACAAGATAACGCAAGTCCCTCCATCTGTATGAAAACCAAGCATGCCACTTTTTCACACACAAAAACAAATTTACTTACCAACGAAAGAAAACATTTCCAATGCCTCGACCAACTTTTTCTATACAGTCTCTTTACAGCTGAATATGGCATAAAAAGTCATTTCTTTAGATTTCGGTGGACTTCCGGTGCCGATAATGCTAAATGAAAAGCTCAGATTACGATCATTGATCGTAACTTTACTCCGTTTTTTGGCATGCAAAGTACATACAATCGCGTCATCTATGTAGATTTATATCTGTGGTTTGGATGCATGTTTATTACTCAACCACACCAAACTTCTGAACGGATCTGGATGGAATTTGGCACAGATATAGAATACAGTCTGAAATAGCACATAGGCTACTTTTTATCCCGGTATTATGTTCCCTTGGGATGAACAAAATTTTTTTCACGCGAGCGAAGCCACTATCAGAAGCTAGTGTACAATATAGTATTTATCGTCAGTATAGGAACAAGTGGTTTGCTTAGTTATCACACAGTGTAAACATCTGTGAGGTCTGTACACAATAATATGTGTTGTGTTGTGTACATAGGTATTAGAAACATGATGTATTTTTCCTTGTAGCTATCATGTACTAGTTTGTATTTATAGAAACTGATAATTTCCCTAGAAGTACCTTTACAACATACATCTAGATACAAATAATATTTACCTCTATAATTTAAGATTATTCATAATCATATTTAGTCCTTTTTTGCGCATTCTTCTTTGCCCACCCACTAGAGTAATGTAGAAAATTGTTGCAAAAGTCCTAGTATCCAATTCTGGTTAAGGCACAGATACCCCTGAGTTGCTGATTTTAAAATGAGAATCGTGATTCTAACAAAAAATATATGTTACATCAGACCATTTTCTTAACAATTGGATGTAAGGAAAAAACGACAATCGCACCTAAACTGCCGGGACTATTTTAATGAAACTGACACCATCTTAAAAACAATTTAATCATCTACATTTTGATCTGAGGCTTTTTTTAAAAGTCATAGAATAATAAGGAAGGTACAAAAAACTACTGAATTTTGGGCCGCGCGGGTGTGAAACGAGTGCGCGTTTTGTTCCCTCAAACTCGTAGGTGACTATCGTCGTCTTGAAGAACCTTTTTCCAACGCCAAATAAAACAAAACTCTAATTTCGGTTCCAGTCTAATACTGTTGCATGTATTTTCCTTAAAATCGTTCTCATAAACACGCTTTACAAATTTTTTTCCAGTGCGTAACCTTACCTTTTATCAGAACACTAGCTGTCCTCCGCGGCTTCGCTCCCGTCAACCCTACCTACACTACATACATCATTGTTGCATTACTTTAACCGCTTACGCAGCGCACGCAACGGAAGCTTTCGAAACGAATATTTTTTCCCGTTTTTGAAACATTTTTTAGTTATGCTCCGCTCCTTTTGGTCGTAGCGTGATGTTATATAGCCTATATCCTTCCTCGATAAATGGACTATCCAATACAAAAATAATGTTTCAATTCCAACCAGTAGTTCCTGAGATTCGCGCGTTCAAACAAACCAACTCTTCAGCTTTATAATATTAGTATAGATGAAACTGACTCAAAAAATGCTTGGCGAAGCCTTTGCAGAATACCCCCAAAACTGCCGAACTTTATCAACCAAGACCAGACAGCCTTATCAACTGAACCTCAAAGCAACCCTCTTCCTTTGCGTGTCGTTATCAATCGAACAATTCTCCGAGGCGACGGATAGCGCTCATTGTGCAACAGATACGGAAAAACAATAGCCCAGAACAATGCGCGCACGCATTACATCAAAAACTATCTAGTATGGGAACGGCAAGTGTTTGTTGACGTGTTGTAATGTGTTATTAGGTTATTGGTTTATGTAATGAAACAAAAAAGTCTGAAATGCAATTTTAAGGTTCCGAACCCAAAGGGTAAAAACGGGATCCTATTACTAAGACTTCACTGTCCGTCTGTCTGTCTTTCAGTCACCAGGCTATATCTCATGAACCGTGATAGATAGACAGTTGAAATTTTCACAGAAGATGTATTTCTGTTGCCACTATAACAACAAATACTAAAAGCAGAATATAATAAATATTTAAGTAGGGCTCCCATAAAACAAACGTGATTATTATGCCATTTTTACGATAATGGTACGGAACCCTTCGTGCGCGAGTCCGACTCACAACAGTTCACGCGTCATTTTTTACCCGACTGCCGAAGGAGGGTAATGTGTTTATGTCTTATGTATGTATGTTTGTTCCTATGTGGCGTTCTAGAGACCAAATGCGTTGGCCGATTTTGATGATTCTTACGTCAATCGATTCGTCTTAACCCTACGAGTGTCACTGGCTACTAAACCCTACCCTACCCTTTTTTTTTTTTTTTTTTTTTGATTTCGCTGGGAAAAAATGCATTACGCATACCCACCCATTGGGGGAATGGGGGGCTATGTGGGACTCCCCGGGCTAGCCCGGTATACCCACTAAAATAACCCAGCGGCACTCCCGCATCGTCTTGAATTGGAGGAGGACTGGGAAACTGGCAGAGCCTTTACGTCCAGTCCCCCGCCGACGACCGCCCGCCTTTACAGCGGGGCCTTCACGCCCCTCCCTCAGTGGAGGGGCCCGGGAACGACCGCGAGTGCTCGGACGTTCCCGCCCGACGAGGGTGGTGACATGTGCAATGCGAGCGAAGGCGCCCCCGCGCCTGTCGCCCGCTAGTCACCACCAGGAGGTGGGAGGAGACGATCGTACAACCGCCTTCTCCCACCCCTTCTTCGCCTGCGGTGCGGCGGCGCGAGAGGATCGTCCTCCCGCGCCCGCTCCGCCGCCTCCTTTTGCGACATCACGGCCTCGCAAAAGGAGGCAACCGCCGCCCAGGCCTCCTCACTCCCCAACATGGAGTTGACCACGCTGGGAAGTGAGAGGTCCTGCCCGACCACTCCGGTCATCACACGGCGCAGCTCAGCCCAAGCTGGGCACACCTCGAAGGTGTGCTGCGCCGTGTCCTCTGCCGCGCCGCAGTCATGGCACGCCGGGGTTTCCTCCCTCCAGATCCGGTGCAGGTGCGATCCGAAACAACATGTCCGGACAACTCCTGCACCAAACGGAACGAGAGGAAACCATGTGGCCGCTCGAGCCAGCCCTGCAGGACTGGCCCGAGCGCTTCCAGCGTCCGGCGTCCAAAGGCGGCGGTGGCGAGGTCCTCCGCCCAATGGAGGACGATGGCGTCCCTCGCCTCCCGCCGCGACCTATCCTACCCTATCTAACACTACCTAACTTACCTACTCTATCTACCCTACCTACCCTACCCTATTGTGAATCTAAACCACCCAAACCCATACAAAAAATTTCATTCAAATCGGACCAGTCGTTTAGGAGGAGTTCAGTAACTTACACACGTTCAGTAGAATCTTTATATATATAATTTTACTGTACGTGTGTATGTCACTGAAATAGGGTAGGGTAGGTAGGGTAGATGAATGTTTGGTGTTTTTATGGCAAAACAAAGTTTGACGGCTCAGCTAGTTACATATATAAAGATATATAGATATATATACAAGAATTATATATACAAGAATTGCTCGTTTAAAGATATTAGATATGGGCTGTTACACTGGGCTTAAACCACATGTAATAGGATGCACATCTCCTACACGCGCGCCGGCTTTGTATGAGTACATTACCAATAAGATCAGTACAATATAAAAATCATGAAACAAGGCAACGCCTCATTCACGTAACACGTTGATACACTATGATGACAAAGCGTTGAAGCATGCGTCAGTTAGTAAACATTCACACCGCGAGTTTTCGTCAGCCATTGTCGACGCCACTGCATTGTCTTCGCTAACTATCTGTTGTGGTAGACCTTATGCCTTATGTAGCTATAATATTGTAAACTAAATGCCTCTTATCGCAGGAAAACTAGCAAAGGTGGATTAACAAAGGAGCTGTTTAAAAAATATTAGTCATAGTCAGAGAAATGTATAGGATTAGTCATACCGAGGGATGGCATGAGAAATTGAGAATCTAATAATGAGAAGAGTGCCTAGAATTGCCAGGTGGGTTCGCATCCTATTATATGGGGCTTAGGCAGACTCCGAAAGTTGATGTTTCTACTATCTGAACTAACAAACTAGAAAATTCAAACAAATATATTTGAGTAACACTTCGAACACGCCAAATAAAGTTGGTCCTTACCACAGATATAAATCTAACTAGATGACGCGAATGTATGTACTACGCGTGTCAAAAACGGAGTAAAATTACGATCAATGATCGTACTTTGTGTGTGTGAAAAAGTGGCACGCTTGGTTTTCATACAGACGGACTTGCGTTATCTTGTTAGGTGTATGTCTGTGGTCCTTACATACGGTCGTATTTAGAAAACGTATCGTCGTGAACTCACGATGCATATTATTGATTCACGATAATCGTAGAATACGTCATAGATGGGCATAGTATGCATTTTGTCATGTTACCTATTAACTTTTTCCCGCGGCTTTGCTCCGTTGTTTATCATGCAGGCAGGAACTGTGCATTTTCTATGATAAAAGTTGCCTGCCGATAGTGTAGCTTGTAAGTTTTCGTTTCGAATCAGTAGACATTTACCTCTTCCAAACAAACACAATTTTAACCCTAATAACATTTATTCACTTTTTATTCTTAATTGTACACAAAACATAAAAACATTCCAATAGAATTAGAACAGCTTATGTTTACAAAGGTGAGCGTAACCCATAAATGGGTTCTCTAACAGCAAAACTTCAGTTCCATAAAGAGATTTGCAAATGATGACAGTACATGTTAGTGCTCGACAAAACCCTTAATATTTAAATTCCTTACTTACTAAATGAACTAAACAAATACAAATATCAGTTAAGATCTAATCTATCAGTAACAGTACACTAAAGGTACAGTAATCTCAATTTCACACGCCTTTTACAGATATGTAGACGGTGTGGATCATTTAGCCTCTGATGAATGGCGTCGTTGTCTGCCGTGTTAACCTCCCGATTAGCACTGCGAGCCGCATACAAAGGAAAAAGGACTAGTTTACCAGTATTATGACTCAGCCTTTAATAAAAAAACTTTTTACAAAAAAAATACTACCGACTTCCAATTTAAAACACTACACAGTGAAAAATAACCTTTTTGGAAGTCGGTGTCTTTGGTAAGTACCTATTTTTTTCATTATGGACACCGAATTCAGAAAAGACAGTTATTTTTCACTTTGTAGTGTTTTAAATTGGAAGTCGGTAGTATTTTTTTTTGTAAAAGCTTTTTTATTTTTCACTTTTTAGTTGTATCTATTAAACTGCAACTTGCCTTTAGTGAGGTACTTATAATGTCAGAAAAGATTACCCGAATGCCATGAAACTTGATCATAACCGGTGAAATGAGAGTGTACCAAGGTGAACTGTACACATCTGCTTATCCCTTTAGAGCGTACTGGCGAGATGTTATGCTATGAAATGGTATAAACAATAAACAGACATGCGATTGCTGCAATCCCGGGAGATTTGCCGTTATTTATTGAAGAGTTCTGCTGTATATCACCGAAGTTCTTCATCAGATCTTCAACAAATTAAAATGGGACCAATTTCGAAACTAAGTCTAAAAAACAAAAAAAATATTTTTCAAACGGAGACGGAGATATCGGCGAACATAAAAAAAAAAAACCCGATGTCGAACATAGAACCTCCTCCTTTTTGGAAAGTCGGTTAAAAATGCAGCGCTTTCCGTATGAAGAGTATTCAAATTCAAGTCTGAATTACCAGATACATTACCTGGGTGTCAAGTCAAGAGTGAATAGGTTACTTCTAGGCAATCGTGTTTCACCGTCGACCATAATATATCATTGCCTATCATTAGGCGAGATAGTGGTCAAACGAGGGCCTAACAATAATAATAAATAATGCACTCTGCGAGTACAGGTCCACTCCGTCTGAACTTAGACCGATTACCACGGTTGCCTATGCACAAGAAAAATAGGGCGCTGGTGTGTGCTTTGGACTCGCTGCTTGAGAACATCTTTGAGAGCAGCGAGAACCTCGTTGATACGCACTCAATCCTGTATTGTGGGGCTGTTGGGGCATGTCGTTTAGCCAAAGTTAAGTTCCCAAATGAGGCTATTCGACCAAAGCCTGCCGTGCCAGCCTGGCAATGCAGGATCAAACGGCGTATCGATGGGGCCAGGGTACTCATCGGCAAACTATGCTGCTTCAGGGAGGGCAATACACGACCAAGTGTGATGCGCTTCGTGAGGCGTGCATTTTCGGGGACTGGAATCAGTCCTCGAGAATACATGTCCAGTGTCACGGAGCGCATCGACTTCCTGAAGCAGAAAGTTTGTGCATGGGCCAGCCGTATTCGGCGGTATAAGCGGCGGGTTGACCGGTACTCGCAGAACCGCATGTTCCAGAGTGATGAGAGGTGGGTATACTGAACTTGGGAGCGACCTAAACAAAATGCGACTGACGTGTGCCGCCCAGATGATATCGCCACGAGTACATTCTGGCGAAGCATCTGGTCGGTACTCGTCTGTCACACTGAGGGCGGCTGGATGCGTGATGTCAAGCGCGTGTGTGAAGCTATACCAGAAATGGGAAAAGTAACCATCAGTCCATTTGATGTAGCCAAAGCAGTTCGTCCGCTACCGAACTGGAAGTCTCCGGGACCGGACAGACTGCATAACTTCTGGCTAAAATGGTATAGCAGCTCACACGCGTTTCTGGCATCTCAATTCCAGTCATGCTTAGAGTCTGGGTCGCTTCCACAGTTTTTAACAACAGGCGTTACCCACCTGCTCCATAAGACAGGAAGTCCCGCGGAGCCCAAGAATTATAGACCAATTACATGTTTACCAACGGTCTATAAGGTTCTTACATCCACCCTGAGAGTAAAAATTGATAAACACATTGAAGATAATTCAATAATGTCTACCTCTCAGAATGGATGTAGGAATGGGTCCCGCGGCACTAAGGAGCTACTCCTCATTGACATGGCCATAAGCCAGCAGGTTCGTCGATCCCGCAAGGATCTGTCGACATGCTGGATAGACTACAAGAAGGCCTACGACTCTGTGCCACATACATGGCTCATGAGGGTGCTGTACAAAATAGATGCAACTCTATGCACCTTCCTCGAGTCATGTATGGGACAATGGAAGACAGTCCTTCGATATCCGGGATGTCGACCGATTCAGGGGGATGATGAGCCTGTATGGATTAAGCGGGGGATATTTCAGGGTGACAGTTTGAGTCCACTTTGGTTCTGCTTAGCCCTGAATCCTCTAAGTACACTCCTGGAGGATTCAGGTCTAGGCTATCGGTTGAGAAGAGGTGGTCAGGTCATATCTCACCTCCTTTTCATGGATGATCTGAAACTCTTTACCCCCAACAAACTCCAACTGACGGAGCTACTGAAGGTTACTGAAACCTTCAGTAACTCCATCAGGATGGAGTTTGGTGTGGATAAATGTGCAGTCATGCATGTAAAGCAAGGGGAGATTATGGAATCCGAGGGAATTCAACTCTCTGATTCCATACATTTTAGACACCTCTCCTCAATTGAAACTTACAAGTATTTGGGTATGTCGGAAGAGTTGGGCATCAACAGTACTAACATGAAGCAACTGCTGAAGGAGCGTTTCTTTGGCCGCCTGAAAAAGGTATTAAATAGCCTTTTGTCAGGCGGAAATAAGGAAAGTCCGGACACTGCTGACCGCAAACCGGATGCATCACCCACGATCATCGGTGATGAGACTGTACATTCCGCGGAAATGTGGAGGTCGAGGCTTTTTAAACGCCAAGACTCTTCACAACCGCGAAGTGTACAGCCTCAGAGAATACTTTTTAAAAGCTGAAGTGGGTATGCACCGGGACGTGGTCGCAGTGGACAAGGGACTCACCCCGTTGTCCATGGCTAAAGAGAAGTGGCGCAAGCCTGTAATACTAACTACTGATGAACGCAAAGAGGTATGGCAAGGCAAGGAGCTACACGGGCGCTTCTATCGGGCTCTCCATGGACCTGATGTAGATTTCCCAGCGTCTGTATCCTGGCTACGTTTCGGCGACCTTTTCGGCGAAACTGAAGGTTTTGTCTGTGCAATTATGGATGAAGTTATCCTGACGAATAACTATCGGAGACATATATTGAAGGACGGGACGGTTGACATGTGTCGGCATGCCACCGTCAGGATAAATCCATCAGACATCAAGGGCCTGATACAGAAGGCAGTACTCCTCGATACGGCTCGCATTGTGAGGAGGTTCCTGTCTCTGGAGTCCTAACCACCGGTAGCTTGGACCCTGCTCCCGACACCGGCGGACCACCATTATTTTTTATATTTTTTAATGTTTTTTTTTATGATTTGTTTTTATAAAGAAATATTAAAAATGTAAATATTCAATGTGTAAAAAAATTGAATAAACGAAATAATAAATAAAATACAAATCCCATTTTGTTCAAATTAGTCTTGGAATTAGATTTAACTTACCAATGAAAGAAAACATTTCCAATGCCTCGGCCAACGTTTTTACAGCTCAATATGGCAAAATTAGGCATTTTTCTACATTTCGTTGGATTTCCGGTGCCGATAATGTTAATTGAAAAGCTCAAAGCATCATTGATCGTAATTTTACTTCGTTTTCAGTGTTCCGTACCCAAAGGGTAAAACCGGGACCCTATTACTAAGACATCACTGTCCGTCTATCCGTCATTCGCATCAGTACTACCAAAAAATCCCTCTTAGAAAAAAAACAATTTACCCTTTTTTCTCATCTTGCTGCCTTCTGACCGTGGTCAACTGACTACTCTCTTACCGCCTACAAATAGCCTTTATCTATTTTTAAATAGCATTAATAAGGTCGCAATTTCACTCTACTTTACATTCCGTTGTTATCAGCCGATAAGACTTTATCTCCGACCTTCAGTGGGAGCATTGGTTAGACAATATCCTAAACAATGCTACTGTTTACTGTTTTATTAATGTTGTTTAAATATTGTTTATCAGTGTGGTATTTTAGAGCATTGGTAGCATAGCATAACATCCTAGCCGCTAGGCAGGATATGGGAAGAGATCATAAGGTGACATAAAAAAAACTTCTCGTTATATTTAAGCCCTAAAATGTGACCAAGTCTGCGAAATGTCTTTCTTCTATCACAGCTTTTCCAAGCTCAACGTTTGTAGGTTTAAAGTGGACTCCTTACTTAAAAGGAAATGCGGTCGCAGACATCCGACTGAATATCCTAAGCAAAAAGTCATAATTCGAGGTTCGGCTCTCTTATTTCCTCCTCCAATATTGAACCAATTTAAAAGATATTCTATAAACTGAAAAAGAAAGATATATACTGTGTCCCTATGTTTTCCTTTTTGATGATACATTATCTTTAGAAGCACTAGAACCCTCAAAAGATGTTCAAATTGTCAACAGAGGCCTAGTGTACAAATGTTACAACTATAAATGAAAAAAGAAAAACAGAAGCATAGCATACATATATTTTATTCAATTTAAAGAATATCTTATAATTTTTTTACAAAGGCAGTTCAGTAGCAGCTGTCTACCCGCATTACCTCTTAAATTTTATTTATTATTTATTTATTTAGACTTCATGCACAAAAGGTACAAAGGCGGACTTAATGCCTTAGGCATTCTCTACCAGTCAACCATCGGTGGTGACGAGATAACATGGCAATTTTCTATGAGACATTTACCCCCTGCCAGTATGTTGAGATGGGCCTTCGCCTAATAAAGTTTAGGAAGACGAAAATCTCTGTAATAATCTATTGATCTACTAATACTTATAAAATCTTTAATAGTTTCTGACCAGAAAGAGAGCTAGTAATGTCCGACAGAATCCAGTGATATCTAAAGAGGCAAATCCTGTATTTTTAAGAAAAAGTGCCCGTTTGAACGGCCAAAACACCCCATAATTTCTCTACATTTTGAAAAGTTTGAAGGATTTTGAACGTTTTTAAATGTTGATCTCAGCGTTCTCCAAGAAAGTCTTGGACCAATTCAAGAGGTAGCATAGCAACAGTGGATCCAACAGTTGGAGCCAATAAACTGAGCATCCGCACTCCGTAGGCCAACGTGTCAAGTTCGTGTGGAAACCGCTGGACACGTCTATAAACGAAACACGTAAATTTAACGCGCCCCACATTGCGTGCGCGTACGCAAAATAGATTCGACGCAGTTTCTCACACTGTGCTGCGGTTCTCACGTTTTTCTGGTTGGCAGGGAGGTAGGATTGCAAGTGGTTTCTAATGGCTAAAGAGGCAACCTTAATGTTGAAATGCTAAAGGCGTCACTAGATTTCTATGCTCTTGTTGTTTTTAATTGATGTGGATGAATGGGGAGGGAGAGGAAGGCTAAAGAAAAGATGGATGGACTGTGTGACTTGTGATATGAAAGAAAAGGGACTCAGCGATAGCATGACGGTTGACAGAACGGATTGGATGAAAAAAACGAGTTGCACCCACCCCAAGTTACATGGGTTTAGGACCGGGCGGGAAGATGATGATTTCATGCTCTGAGTCTGAGGAGTCAGAGCCAGAAAGCATCATCTTCGAGCTTAGGCTCGGCATGTATAAAAGCCTTTGGTCTATCTGTCTCTAAAGAGTCTGAAGCTGTTTCCAATGATCTCATTGGAAACATAAACAGTGACCGGTTGAGCGATCTACGTTTTGGATATAACGTGCAGATAATTTCAATTTTCTTACTAACTGGCCGGCTCCTTGAAAATTCACTGTGGCTGTAAGATAGTTTGGTTGAAATATTTACTTTTGAGTTTTTAGTGGCATCAAGATTAAATTTTAAGCTTGCACTTGAATAAATGAGTAAAGTCATCTGAAGTTTTTGTGTCGAATTCAGCTTTCCGTAACTAATTACTGCAGGACGGTTATTCTACTCTTTTTATTGCTAACTAGCTTTTGCCACGGCTTCGCCCCCGTAGCCTATTACCGGAATGAAAAGTAGTCTGTGACACTCATTGATAGCGTAGTTTCATATCAGTGCAAAAATTATCATAGTCATTATATAAACAAGCAACCTCTTTATAACATCATTCAGTGCAAACAATCGTCCCACACTTGCATCGCAATTTAGATCGTAAAGTTGGCCAATTGGACGACCAACATTGGATGATAATCTAACAAATATACGTCTCAAATCATGATCTACTAATAATAACTTGTAGTACAATGTTTGTAATCCCTAAATATAGAGGGTAGTCGTTAACTTTGTATGATAGCCAAAAATCAACCATTAGTCATTATTGTCGATGCGTCTTGTATAGTACACGCATTGATTTGCTATGTACGAATGAATCTGAATCACCGATGCGTTGAGAATATATATTTGTGTTGGCATGTTTTAATGATTAATTCAACGCTGAAAGTTTGCACGCCAACGCATCTACTCTTAATTTGTCTTGCTTAGCATACAAATTAGAAGCAAATCGGAGATGCAAGACTATCTCGCGAAGATGTTTTACAGCGATGAAGATGAAGCTGTGTTTATCTGCTCTGGGGCTCTATGTTAAGGAAGTACGAATGCGTGGTCCATCCTAGATCTTTGGGGGGCTCTAGGAATGTACCTAGATCAATTAACAAAGCTGCAATGACCAGGCTGAAATAACATAGCGTAGAAGTATTTAAGACACCGGCACAGTCAATCATCATATTCCTGCCCTTGTCCTATGGTACTTGGGGTCTGCCCAACAAGTTTTCTTGTTACTTTCTCCACTGTCAAGACATGCTTACAGAGAAGCTCATTTGAAATGTGAGTAGTACAGACGGGTCTGGCTTACAATTCTTCCGGGAGTACACCTCCTCCCTCCTTGCGTCGATGTTGGGGATCGTAACCACATCATGGTTTCAAAACTATCTCTTAGATCATGTTTCTCCACCTGCTTCTATTCTCAGCAACATGCACGGCTTCTGACGCTTTGATGTTCAACGAGGTTCGGATTTGGTCTGACCAGCACATAGGGCTTCTGCCTCTAGACCGTTTACTCTCGACTTTGCCAGTTTGCGGGCAATATGGACGGAGGCACATATTCAACAAACCTAAGTGATAACACCTAAAGAACCGCCAATATAGACTAGCTTGGCGGGAACTGGCTCCCCTCGAAGACAAACGGAGTCGCTCTATTAGCTAATACAATTTTTATTCTATACATTGCTCTATTTACAATTTCACTAAAACAAGGGACTAGACGATATCGTTTATCTGAAACATCCGTTAATGCTATCGCCTTTCCGTCCGCTATCTCTCACAGTGACACAAGTAACAATGATAAAGTCATTACAGAACGGAACATCTAATCAGAAAGGCGTCTGTCCACGTCCAGAGCCGACCTTGTGCGGCATGACGGGAATAGCCTTCATTGTGAATGAGATGACGTAAATATATAGAACTAGGACATAAGTGAGATTTATTGGATCAGGCGTAGTGGAAAGTTTTTTTAGGAGCCTGAAACCTACTTATAAATGGAAATGTTTGTGTTTCAATCACGCAAAAACGGCTGAATGAATTGAAATGATCCCCTGGGATTATAAAACACGTTTCATGCGGGCGAAACCGGAGGAAGATGCTAGTTGATACTAAAAAAGAGAGACTTCGTGAATGGGTGAAAAGGGTTTTTTTTTTAAATCGGCAAAAAAGAGGAAGCTTATTCCTGCTTGCTCTTCCTTACCAAGCGACTTGTTTGGCTAGGAGGTCTTGGGTCTTTAAAAGGCGTAATGTGACAATTAAGGTAATTGACATCGGTTTGGCAAGGCAAGTACTAAGATGTGGCGTGTTTTTATTATGATTACGCTAGCATTACATGCTTTGAAACTTTGGGAAGTTTTAGTTGTCTTCGAACACAAAAGAAGATTCGAAATAAGTCAATCATTTTTTTTATATTAGCTTATACTGTCCCACTGTTGGCAAAGGCCTCCCCCAAACCTTTTCAAGTATTCTCTTCCTGAGACACCTCGGACCATATAGGCTTTCTTCAAAAGAGTGGCATTGCTAAACAGATCAATTAAAATTACATAAAGTCAACGAAATCGGTTATCGTCCCAACTAATTAATTTATAGCAATTAGCTGTAATTTATGACAGTTCGCTCTGGAAACGTGAAGCAGTTTCTAGGAATCCTATATTTAGGTCAACGTGTAATAATTAATACTGAGAATATCTACATCGGGTTCCAGAATAATTTTGAGAATTTCTGAATAAAGTTTATAATGCTGGATATATAAATCAAGCTATGACTATTCTGCTATTAATAGATCTGTGGATCTTAAACGTTTTTATCGAAAACGATATAAATATATCGCAGTTAAAATTGTGTTGAGACATATATTTTTCAAAGAACACAATAATTCATAATTCCATTTGTTGTATGAGATGGGCACTCCTTAAAAACCCTTCAGGCGTTCAGTTCAGACCAGACATTTTTAAGTCTCGTCTCTTTCTTTCCGTTTAATATATAAATGCGATAGTTTGGATGGATGGATGTTTGTTACTCAAAACCAGGACCGAAAGAAATCCTGCTAGTTCTTAAACTGTAATATTAAGTCCTGTTTCATTCACTTGAAGTTCTTTGAGATTCATCATTATTTGGCTAAGCAAATCGACCACGGAAAAGAAAATTTAAAGTCAAAAACATGAGGTTCTATGAGTTATCACTCTTACTTCCTCTTCGTGTTGCTGGCACGACTGTCATCTATATTTTTTTGCCCATAACGTTGCCCCTTCCACGGAATCTTCGGTGGCAGCGCATAGATCACTTTGGCTGCATGTTTTGGACCACAGATGGCAGGACAGGAGGTGGAGCGTGGTTAATTTGGCTAAACAAACACAGCGCTAAAATTATTGTTAAGCAACACCCCACAAATTGCCCTTGATATATCAAAAGAATAGCACAGCACACGCTTAACATACAAGCAACACATTGTTCAAAAGTTCTTTAATTAGCGGGTATTATTAATTTTTTATATATTATTTTTTTATTGCCTGTCGAAAGGCTTTTGTTTGACCACTATCTCACCTGATGGCGAGCGATGATGTGGTGGACGATGAAGCACGCTTGCCTAGAATAACCAATTCACTCTCGACTTATAGACCCCCAGATTGCAGGTATCAGGAAACATAGACTCTGGCAGAGAATTTCACTCCTCAGCTGTACGCATAGTGAAAGTATTACCAAAACGTTTAGTGCGAATGCGGTATGGCGCATCGCCGAACCTCTTTTAGTCCGATGATAGAATGGGCTAGGTAGAATTAAATCACAACTAGTATTCAATGAGTTCCATCTCTCTATATTGGGCTAAGCAAATACAGCTGAAAGATTGTAAAGCAACACCCCACAAATCGCCCTTGATATATCAAAAGAACAGCACAGCATACGCTTAACATATACGCAACATATTGTTCAAACGTTCTATAATTAACGGTTATTATTTAAGGAATCTATTTATACGTGTGTATATTGGGTAATAATTCGGCAGACGGAAATCGAGGGCCCGCCCACGCGCGCTGTGAAAAGCGTAGCGACGTGTGCAATGCGGAGCGTGTGTAACTAGATTAGCGAAATGATGCACAGGTATTGCATGGGGTTTCAGTTTCATATATGAGAACTTGTAAGTGTTACTTCAGATTCTGCTGAAATAAGGATGTGTTCAGCACTCTTCTGCCACACACTCTTCTTATTCGTTGTCTTCATCGCTGAATATCGTGTCCATCTTGGAAAGCTTTGACGGAGTCACTGAAGAGCTGCTTCCAAGCCAATCTGTCTTCTGTTTTTCTCAATGCAGCGGTCACTATGGGTCCTGTAATCGCTTTGCTCTGATCTGACCAGCGAGCATACATATCTTGAAAACGCTTATAATACAAAAAACAATTTCAGCCCTAAAAATGCTTAAATAGTATCCAGCCTTGGATAGATGATCAGAAGTCGCGATCAGGAGTTTAGTCCTATAAGCAGTTATACTACCTTGAAAAGCAGATAACTGTAACTATACACAGACTCTGAATTCCTGTACTGTACAAAAATTATTTTATGAAAAGATAGAAAGCAGGTGTAATGTCAAATGCCAGCAAAAAACCTTGCTTCGCTAAGCATTGTGTAAAAGTCCCGAATTCCTACATATAAAAGTTTATTTTTCATAACTCACTGAGAAATCCGACCTCGTATCCAAGTGCTGGTCATTTCCCTCGCTTTGTAAAAGTTAAATGATGAAACATCACTCATCTGTCAGTACGATATGGCAGTCCCACGTGTTCAGAATGCACCACAACTGCAAACGACAGATCTCAATCACACCTGTGTGTGCAACGCTCCCGATGACTATAAATCAACCGTTTGATTGTTTAGCACATGCGTGTATAAATAGGACACATTCTTGACGGTTTGGAAGCTAAAAAAAGATACGCTGGATATTCGAGATCGAAATTGTTTTATAACCATTTTGTAATACCTTTAGAGAGGGTATTGTGTCAAGAAACGGGAGACTCAACTCCATAATGGCTGTGACCTAAACTCCGGACAACACCGGATCGAATATCTGGAGTCGCTCAGACTGTTGCCAAATTAGAATAGACACGGGTGACTCTTTCTAACGCATGGATAACAAAACTAGTAATGATTGGAAAGTTACAAGTAGTAGAACATGACGACGAATCCCTCACGGTTATTCCAGGGCAATAATGAATTTACACAATGCTGTGGTCATGAACTAACATCGATCATCACGCTTCAGTGTTGACACTCAAATTATCACGCCGTTCGACAAATATCAAAACAACACGAAATTGACACGGTTCTGAATAATCACCGGCTTAATGTGCCAACGGCTCATTCAGTATCATTAGCCCGCAGTGTTGGTACCAGAATGTGTGACACAGTGGCACTGTGGCAGTCCGGAACACGAGGGAATTCGCACTGTAATAGTTATGGCCGTTTGGCGTCCTGCCATCTACTCGGAATACGGCGAAACGCATAAATATTCAGACAAACGTTTGATCAAATGTTACGCTGTGATGTAATCTGGTACACCTAAAGAAATTTTGAGATTATATCGACCTTCCGTTGCTAGGATACTTGTGAACTGATGTTAGGATAGTGATAGATGTTGGAAGATCCAGTTTGTTCTAAAGGTAAAGGTAATGCGTTGATATCGGGTTGGGTTCCCTGCAGAAAATATGACGAGGGTTCTTGAGGTTTGTTACCTTCACCTTGGCTATGAGTTATTTTAATGTGTTAATGTGCTGTCGATACGATACTTGCCCTTCAACAACTTGAACGAGAGCAACGACAGAGCAGTTGTGGCCAAGCGGTTTTAGCCGAAACTTACAAGTTGTAGGTTCGAACCAGGCAGGCGCTTGACTTTGTGTAAATTATTTCATCACCACTGCTCTCAAAAACGGACAAAGAAAGCATCTTGAGGTAACCGGCATGTCTTAGAACCAAAAATACGAAGACATGTGACATCCGCCAATCCACACTGGATCGCACAGAGAAGAGGCCTGTGTCCCAGCGGTGTGAAAATTAATAGCTGATGATTATGATGAACGGCAGAGCTATCCCGGAGACAAAATTTTGGTCGATCGGACAAAGTTTGAGTCGAATCGACACGTTAAGAAGATGAATGCGCGATAGGACTCCTACTCGAATTGCTAAGTACCTACTACGTGCTCGGTGCACCTTCTTTGTACGAACCTCTCTGATAGCTCAAAATGTTTATCTGCAAGAGGTATTCTCTTGTGACTCATGTGGATACAAGACCACTGTAGCCTCTAGAGTGTTACGCCCCGATCCTGATTGAGCTTGATAATCTGTTTCCGATAAGTGTGATTTGCTATCTGAAATATTGATTTCAATGACGAAATTAATATTTTCGCCGGTGATTTCTTTCTCTCCGGTAATGAAACTAGCAACAGTTTGTAAAATGGTTAGGATATAGAGAAAATATTTGCACTAGAAGGACATACACGGATCTATTTGGTGGTTATGATCTTCAGAAAGGCCAGGTGCGCAGTACTTATAACTAGCGTGCGTGTATGTATAGACGTATGAACGTAAATGAAACAAAAGGAGAGTTTAAGGATCATAGCAGATGGCGTTCTGTAGTTTCTGCCTACCTCTATGGGAAAATACATGAGTGTATCTTTGTGTAGTATTAAGAGGCACTGGTTCCCAGAATCCAGGATTTCAGAAGCCATACTCGTATGTCTTTGTTGGTCCATCTCTTTAGAATATTGGCTAACAGTCTACCACGTCTCAAACATACGAAATGTTCTTGTTTCTACTAGAAATAACCTAAAAATATTCACACTTTCGTAACCTATATTTATTCTGGCCATCCACAATGTTGTTTGGAATTCCTATTTATATTGTGGTCAGAAAACTTGCGATTCGCGTTTCAGACGACATTTAGACGGTGATTCGAGTCGTATTTATTTCAATTTCATGCACTAAAGGGAAATATGGCCTGTCCAAAATTAAGAAGTTGACCTCAACTGTCTTAGTAATATTTTAGTGTCATCCTGAGTTTTGGAGGTTGCGTGTCATGTAAAATAAGTACTTAGCTTTATTTAGAGAAACTATAAACAAAGTTAATGCTGTAATAAATACTGTGAAGAAATAAAGATGGTTTAAATGCTGCTTTGTAAATAGAAGTACTAAGGACTTCCGATCAAGGATACTACCAGTTTGTCCTTGCAATCAGGATATTAAATAGGCACTAAGGAATACAATTATTTAAATGCTCGTAAATACAAAACTGTTGTTTTTATGATAGCTTAGAATTCACCACTAAATGATGTGTTTAGTAGGTCTTTATCTGTGCTCATAAATAAACTATAAATACTATAAAATACATTGATGCACCTTGCAGCCAGTATGTATTCATTACATTAAATTTATTTGTATTAAGTTTGAAATGTCGTGCGCGACCTACATTAGCGATTTATACTCTAGTTATGGCGCCAAAAATGTTTAATTACGTGTTTTTGTAAGCAAGATGGCCGACTTTCTCTGACATTTGTATACGTGAAAGTTTTCGCGCCCATAATTTTCAGAGACAAGGCGAAATAATTGGCGCGCAATTTTACAGATGTTAACTTTTTATGGTAATACTATCACATTGTGTTTTTGAGTCTGAAGAGAAATGAGGAACTTTGAAGTTTGAATGTAAAATTCCAGTTTAAATTAAATTACTGAAACATTTACTGTAATTGAATATAGTTTTATTCAATTTCAGTAAATGTTTCAGCCTTGTCAACTCTCGTGATAGTGATAGCATTGAGCAACTAAAACACGGTATAATTTTATTGTATTTATTTCTACTTCTGGATCCAAGACATTTTGTAATTTCGGTCGTTAAAGACGAAAGTTTTCAGAAAATGTTTACATTGGAATATGAGTAGGTTATTTTAGTTACCAATTACGCTGCTATTGTTATTTCCTCAAGGAAAATACACTTGTTCTAACCTTTGCATGAAGTCAGCCTACCGAAGTCCACTCCTGGACATAGGCCTCTCCCAAGCTGCGTCACAACACCCGGTCCTCCGCCTCGCATCCAGTATTTTTTCTGATGCGTTCGCTCTTGACCTTGTTCTCGCCTAATAATAATATAGCGATGGATGAGGTCTATGGTGGAACGAGCGGACCTAGAAGATGCCTGTTCACTCTTGCTTTGAAAGCTGACGGGGCATAGGTTAGGGAACACAGTTGCTGACACAAATTTCCACACTTTGGCTCCAGTTTTTGATCCAGTCTAACTTTTTTTTATGTATGTTCATCGATATCTCCGTCAATTATTGTGTTGTGGACCGATTTTGATTTTTTTTTTTTGTTCAAAAGAGTATGTTCCGAAATTGGTCCCATTTTAGTTTGGTGAAGATCTGATGAAGAACTTCGGAGATATACAACAGAACTCTTCAATAAATAACAGCAAATCTCTCGGGATTGCTGCAACCGCATGTCTGTTTATACCATTTCATAACATAACATCACGCCATTACGCTCTAAAAGTGTACGCAGACGTGTACAGTTCACCTTGGTACACTCTCATTTCACCGGTTATGTTCCGTGTCATAATATTCGGGTAGTCTATTCTGGCATTATAGGTACCTTACTAAACTAATTGCCTATTAGGTAGGTACAACTAAAAAGTGAAAATTAATAAAACTTTTTACAAAAAAATACTACCGACTTCTAAATAAGAAAACTACAAAGTGAAAAATAACTTTCTTTTTGGAAGTCGGGGTCAACAACGCAAAAAATTGGTACCTACAAAAGACACTGACATCGAAAAATAAAGTTATTTTTCACTTTGTAGTTTTCTTATTAAACTTCTTATTGTTTTTTTTTACCTAGTTTTATTTAACTTGCCTTGTTAGTAACTTAACTATGTTAGGGTCAAATCTTGCAACTGAATTTTAACTCAATTGTCCCCGACCGATTGAGCTGAAATTTTGCATACACGTTCGGGTTAGATGACAATACACGTTCAGCTAAGTAATATCATTCTAAATTCAATATGGCACATTCCCAAAGATGGCGGACAATTTTTTTATGCTCTCCAATGATATTATGGGTATTAAATGAAATAGTTTCTTGAGAGGGTTACAAAAACTAATTAATAATATTAATTATGTTTGCGTTGTACTAAAGTGTGGTTCGTCTTTTCCAGGTTGGTCGTATACCAGCGGACCATCCTCTCGTGGGCGGGCACAAGGGTCCCGTTCTTGACATCGCGTGGTGCCCGCACAATGACAATGTCATCGCTAGCGGCTCGGAAGATTGCGTTGTCAAGGTAAGGGAGGCTTCTTTTTGTGGCCGTTACGTATATTCCCTAAGAGCTAGAAAAAGAAACCAAATAATTCGACATTAAAAGATATGAAAAAAAAATGCTCCCCAACTGCAATACTTACAAGGAGAAGGATTTAGAATTGGACATCGATTTATTCGTGTCTGTGCTTCTTTGCTCCAACTCTGTGACAGCTCGAGCAGCAGTCAGCAGTGACCAAAGATATCAATTACTATACGGACTAATTATTTATGAGGACTGTTACAGCATCGCATTAAAATGACGTCTTTAAAAAATCTCTAAGACTTGCTTGCATTATAAATGGCTAAATGCGTGTAGCGCAGAAACTTAGCGTAATTTCTTCGTTATTTATACCATATTGCCCAGAGTATACACTTTTGACTGTCCAACACCCAGTGCCATCACTAACCTCTCTGTGTTTTCTTGATCCAGGTATGGCAGATCCCGGACGGGGGCCTGTCCCGTACCCTGACGGAGCCGGTGGTGGACCTGGTGTTCCACCAGCGCCGCGTGGGTCTGGTGCTGTGGCACCCCACCGCGCAGAACGTGCTGCTCACTGCGGGCTCTGACAACCAGGTGATGAATCCATATCCTCCATAAAATATGTGTTTGTTCTTCTGTTACGCAGCAACAGAGTAGCGAATTGCCGTAAATCTTGCATATTGAATATAGCGGCATCTATGCTGCCTACAAAAAGACTTAACTTGACTTGACTTTAATTATTGCTCATATTTATTATTTTGTACACCTACCACTCTTGAGTCCTTTTTAACCCACTGACACTGAATGATAGAGAATACCTTGCTGCATTAGGTCCGCCTATGTATCACCATTGTACATGAAGTTTAAATAAATTAATAAAAAGACGTGACGTCACCAACATAGCGCTATCAAAGTTCTCCGCACGATTTGAACATATACGAGTGCAACAGCCCAACAACAAACATCGGGCAGTAATTGCTCACCAGACACAACACCCGCCTGGTGATGTGTCTGGTAGTCCAATTTTTAGTCAGTCAGGCCTGCCTGCGAAGTGCGTATACCTATAATTTTTGGTCTACTGACTGCAATACATTTATTTCCATACAGACGGCTGGCCTGTCATCTCTACCTTCCCTCCATTATCACTTGTTCTGAATCAGTCTAACCTTACTATTGCTTGTTGCCGGCAGATAGCGATATGGAATGTGGGCACAGGCGAGGTGCTGCTGACGCTGGACTGCCACCCAGACCTTATTTACTCCGCCTGCTGGAACTGGACCGGCTCCAAGCTGCTCACCACCTGCCGCGACAAGAAGATCAGGTATGTTCAGCAACTGGGATCCGAGGAAATCTCAAGCTACATCGGTCATACATAGGTACATATTTCTGTCCGATACCTTTTATCCGGGAAATTAAATTCAATTACATTTTTACAGTTTTTAATGGTGTCTCCATTCTGTTCGAATTTTCCTAGAGGTATATAATAAAAATTATAATGTATCAATCTGTTTAATAGTAAATTGCTCCCATAATAATCTGGGTCGTATATTTTATCCATTCCCCAGCAATATTTATAATTTACCTTGTATGTTAACTATTAATAACGTAAAGAGTTGGTTCGCAAGTTAAATCATAATCCAAACAGTGAAATTACTTGATACAGTTTTCTTGATTGTGCATCATAAGTTTCACAATGCTCATTTACAAAACGAATGAAAAATAACGGTATAATCGCGGTCCTACCAGTGAGATACAATTATGTTGCTACATCTTGTTATTTGTAATCTCCAGGATCATCGACCCTCGCAAAGGCGAGGTGGAGTCGGAGGCCATCGCTCACGAGGGCAGCAAAGCGTCGCGCGCCATCTTCTTGAAGCATGGACTCGTCTTCACTACCGGGTAAATATATTCACGACGGCATCCATCGACCACAACACCTTTTCTCAGTTGAAGACTGATAAAAGTGAAAATGCAAAAGTACATACACTCATGTACTTTTGCATTTTCACTTTTATTTAGCGAACATTTCTTCATATACCTTGATTTTCCTTGTGCACGAAACGTTGGTATTATTTTTATTTTTTGGGATTTACAGAATTTTTTGGCTTGTCTTCCACCAGGTTCAGTCGCATGTCAGAGCGCCAGTACTCGCTGCGCACGCCAGACGCTCTCAACGAGCCCATCGTCACCGTGGAGATCGACACCAGCAACGGAGTCATGTTCCCTCTGTACGACCCCGACACCAACATGATCTACTTGTGCGGCAAGGGCGACTCTGTCATACGCTACTTTGAGGTGAGTCATGTTCCCGCTGTACTGTACCCATCGTCACCGTGGAGATCGACACCAGCAACGGAGTCATGTTCCCTCTGTACGACCCCGACACCAACATGATCTACTTGTGCGGCAAGGGCGACTCTGTCATACGCTACTTTGAGGTGAGTCATGTTCCCGCTGTACTGTACCCATCGTCACCGTGGAGATCGACACCAGCAACGGAGTCATGTTCCCTCTGTACGACCCCGACACCAACATGATCTACTTGTGCGGCAAGGGCGACTCTGTCATACGCTACTTTGAGGTGAGTCATGTTCCCGCTGTACTGTACCCATCGTCACCGTGGAGATCGACACCAGCAACGGAGTCATGTTCCCTCTGTACGACCCCGACACCAACATGATCTACTTGTGCGGCAAGGGCGACTCTGTCATACGCTACTTTGAGGTGAGTCATGTTCCCGCTGTACTGTACCCATCGTCACCGTGGAGATCGACACCAGCAACGGAGTCATGTTCCCTCTGTACGACCCCGACACCAACATGATCTACTTGTGCGGCAAGGGCGACTCTGTCATACGCTACTTTGAGGTGAGAAAACCATCCATCCATACACTAGTTAATTGGACCAAAGGACTTGTAGCGAAGCGTAATCCTTCATCGCGCCAGCAGAGTTTGCGCGATTTAAACATGCAGTTCGACAAAACCGTCTGGCAATTGCCCAGACCAGGCACAACATCCGTGTGGTCGCAGGATTCTCCCTTTTCAGGAATGGAGATTGCGGGCTTTTATACTCCGTCCCGCATACCCCTATAGACCAATAATATCAAAGACCGAATAAATAGTGTGATTTTAAACGTTATTATCATTGCTTAATTTTAGGTGACACCAGAGCCTCCGTTCGTTCACTACATCAACACCTTCCAAACTCCGGACCCGCAGAGAGGTGAGCATTGAGCAATATTTATCTGAATCTCAAATGACAAAAGTTGACCAATGACTACCCCTAAAATTGACCACATTTAACACTTCGTAGTGTTTTAGCTGGAATTAAGATTTAGCGCCGTAAAATCTTCAGGGAAAAAAGAAAGTAAAACATTTATTTAACACAACATAGCACCCACAATCAAAATAAAATAAAAAGGTGTTAATATTTAAAATTAACATAGTGTGTATCTCAGATTGCACCAATAAGATCCATTTCAGCAATGTTGCCAGACAGAATTTTACTTCCAATGAACTATAGAGACATGTAACGGAAAAAACTAAGGCGGTTTTCGCACAATTAAAAATCTTTGTCTTGTCGTGCATGTACACTTATTATGTTATATTGATTTTCAGGTATCGGCATGATGCCGAAGCGAGGCTGTGACGTGGCTACCTGTGAAATCTCCAAGTTCTACCGGTTGAACAACTCTGGACTTTGTCAGGTTCGTATGAGAGTTAATTTTTCGAAATCAGATCAATTGTAAACAGCAGAATTCCAGAGGGTGATCCTTAGCGTGTTGTCCTCTGTGCCCGTACTCAGAGCTATTACTTGGGACTGGTGAAGCAGGAACGCGTGAGTTTTTGAGGGGCCCTAAGTTTGGTAATTTGTGACTACTTTTATTATATTTTATATATAAGGTACTTCAACGATTTTATTCACTGACGTTATAATTCATCGACTGCTCTTAGAGTCTAAGACTACTTTGACAATATGAAAAAGTTCTTAAAACTCAACATACGAAAGAATATACAAGTAACTGACATCTAAAAGATAACGTAGGTTGGCACTTTCAGAAATACCGAATTATTTCGCATTTACGTTTTTATTTAAATATTCAACACAATGATTGTCGGATGAACCAACAAATATGAAAAAGCAACTCAATAAAGTTATTAAAAAACCCCCAAGACAAAAACTTAACGGTCCCTGGACGTGAATTCGAGGCTTTCTACACTGTACAACCGACGCTGGTGTCACCTTATTAAAACACATCTTTGATGGTTGGGAAGAGGCGTAAGATGCCATAGGTATCTTCTGCGACCTGTCAAAGGCGTTTGATTGAGTTAATCATGAAACATTACTACTAAAACTTGAGCATTACGGGCTAGGCCAATCAGCGTTAAGTTTAGTAAAATCTTATTTGATTGATAGACAGCAATTAGTTAAAAAAACGGTATCAATTCGTCGGGGCTAACCGTGAAAATAGGGGTACCCCAGGGTTAAGTTTTGGGTCTTTTCTTATTTTTTGCCTATATTAACGATTAATTTATTTATATATACTTAATTGTACATCAAGGTAAAAACAATACAATAAGACATCTTAAACCGAAAACATACATATAAAAAGGCCCATCATCCCATTCATTGTCATTTACCCCATCTATTGAAAAATAAACTAATTATGGTGTTATTTGCTGATTACACTAATTTCATTTTTAAGATCACTATTTTTCTGTACAAATAACGTTGACGACGTAAATAACGCCTAACAAAACTTCTGTTAGCTTAGTATAATATTATAAAGAAAGTGACCGTATTTTGTGAGTTTGTTCTGACGTCTGGGATATCACCCCAGACGTCAAGTTCAACACCTATTTGAAAAAATCATTTTCAAGGTACATTATCCCAGATGGTTATAGGCTATAAATTGTTATGATCCATGCAAAGCCGGGGCGGCCAACTAGTAAATGAATAACTGTAAGTATAAATAAATATTTGTGTCTGCAGGTGGTATCAATGACAGTGCCGCGCAAGTCGGAGCTGTTCCAGGAGGATCTGTACCCTGACACGCTCAGCGACGAGGCTTCGCTCACGGCCGACGAGTGGCTCGCGGGGGAGGACGCCGAGCCCTGCACCATGTCGCTCAAGGTACCCTACGGCTCCACGACACCTAGGTACCCTATAGGGACATGATACTTAGGGAGATATGGACTCGCTCTAGATAGCTCGGAGATATTTTTTTGGGTTGTAGTGACTATAGAACCAAACACTAGTGTTTGGTTAGTTAGTTTAAACGTAGACCCTAAACAAGGAATTCACAGGGCTACAATAGCTTGTGAAATCTGTACTGTTGAACCGAACACACTAGTGACACGAAATATTTCGGCTAGTTAATTGCCTGTTTTACTGCATATTGTCTGTCTAAAGCGGCCACGCAATAAATAGACCTATAGGTACCCAGAACTGTTTTCAAAGCCCTAAATAAAAATAACGGGCCCTGGTTAAAAATACAGACTTATGTAAGGTAGAAGGAAGATAGATAGAAAACTGCACATTTATTATATATTAGCAAAGCAATGAAGCGGTTCAATCAGCAAAGAATGAATGGAGAAGTCATAAAAGAAGTTAAAAGACGACGAAGGGAGGGAGAGTATTGGAAGTAGGTTAGACTGCACTACTTGGTACGGTCTGCCTTTCCTACCAAACGACTTTTTCTGGTCAGGCAGTGGCTCCGTTATAACCCGGTTCAATAAAGATATGAATCTAAAAAAGCGGTGCTTAAATGTTCTCTCGCTTGCACACTAGTGCCGTTATAGTGTGCACCGCCATTTTAGATTAGTTTCTTTAGGTAAGGTTGCCCTAGTCAGTAATTCTTCCATACAAACGTAGTATGGCGATAACTCAACTGTTTGACGGTGTACGTTCAAAATAACAAAAAATATATGAATTTGTCTCATCATTATCTAGCCCTGTATGGAAACAAAAAAATGAAAATAATGTGTGTTTGAAAGTTATGAGCGTCGAAAGTTCTCTTTTTACTGCTCACCACAGTGTCTATCCCTTTCGTACGTGTTGTCGGATGAGATAGCATACATTCTAACCCCGGCCGCAAAATGGGCAACCTTAATGAACCGGGTTATAACTTGTACTTAGCTGCATACGGTTAGATTGGAAGCTGATCACAGTATAATAGATGGGAACAGGGTTACGCAGATTGATTGACTATTTCTGATCGACTCAGAATTCAGATTAAGAGATGTTATGGAAAAGTTGAGATTCAAAGCGTTCTCATGAAGAATCACACTTATATTATAAATGCGAAAATTTGTGAGTGTGTGTGTGTTTGTATGTTTGTTTTCTTCTTCACGCTCAATCGGCTGGACGTATCTGGAAAAAAATTTGGCACAGAAATAAATTCAGGAATAGCACATAGGATACTTTTTATCCCAGGAATACGTTCCCTCAGGATTATTCGCTGTCAGAAGCTAGTATTAAAATAAATATGTAGTTTTAAGATCTACTCTGCTGTGATATTTGTCAATAGGCATGCCTTGTGTATAATCTGAGTTTGTCTTTATTTTGCAATAATTTTCCAGACAGGTAAGTATGCTTTTGATATTTATTAACTTTTTTCACTTATTGGCTTATTTACATTTGTTGATATTCATTCATCATAACTTAAATATAAACTTTGCATGCTGTGATATCTCATTTTTAACAACAATTTTTGGGGCATCGAAACTGTAAATAAGCCATGCAAATTTTACTGAATTAAAAAAATCTACTGTTGTAATTTCATATTTTTCATTTCTTATCTTAAACAGGTTATTATAATCTATAAGAAATGGTCAAATCGTTGTTAACTAAACATTTTGGGGCATCAGAACTGTAAATAAGCCATGCAGATTTTATGAATTAAAAAAAAAACATCTAGGTACTGTTCTAATTTCAAACTTTACATTTGTTCATCATAAACGGGTTATTTTAATCTATAAGAAATGGTCAAACACAAAGATACTTTTTGTCTAATCAATTTTTGACATTTGTATCAAAATACCAGCACAGCTATTCACAATAAGTATTCGATTCCATCCCGAATCGAATGGTTGTGGTTTTTTTAAGATTAGTTTAGGGAGAATGCTATAAAATAGTCAGTTTTCAGTAGAACATGTTAAAGTGCTAAATAAATTATTATGAATTGGGTATGTTTTTCGTTTGTTTTTTTTTTCGTTACATACATTAAGTGCATTCTCCTGAAACGAATCATACAAAACTAAAACTGTTCAATCCGGGATGAAATCGAATGATTACGAATAGCAATGCAGTACTTTAATAGCGTAACACACTCGGCATTACAAAACAATCATATTAATTGTAAAATACATGTATTTGAAATGGATAACGTAACGGATACTGATAAAATTTACATTTCGAATTTGTTATGCAATTAGCCTATAAAATTCTTCCAAAGATTCTAGTGGCATTCTATTAACGAAAGCGTCTTGTTAGCGATTGAACGAGAAGCGCTGTTGCAATATGATGTGATCAACTCCTTACATTTTGGTATTTTGACGATCGCCATCGCTGATAGAATGAAACTTTCCTGAAATCCTTCATTAAACTGGGATGATAAATTTAAACCCGCCATCCCAAGTACCAAAGACCAATAAGTGTCGTCTTGAATGTTCCTGTTGGCTTGCTTTAACGATTATAATCTGCGTTTATTTTGTCTGTTGTGTGTTGTGTCTCAATAACAACGAATTTTACAAGAGTTTGCGATTTTATTGTCGTGTTACTAACAGTTTTTTTATGTTAATCTTAAGATTTTATTTACTTTGGGGATTAGTTATTATGGGAATCCTTTTGTAGTATTCATATTTTAGTCTACAATTATGTCCCAAAAAGTAATTCTTTTAAAACAAAGTTAGTAGCTTTTGTAGAGCCAATTTTTTTTGGGAAACCGAATGTTTATTTGTGTTTAATCAAGTTATTTTTAGTATATGATCAAAAATGTAAATAACCAATGATTCAACAATGACATTCTCACTTCTGCATTTACTTGCTACATCAGAAAATAAATGGCCGGTTTTTGAATTGAGTATTCGTGATAAGAACGTGTCAAATCTAACTATAACGCCAAAGATTGACAGGTTTTCAGGCTTAATTAGATTTTGACAAATGTTCTACTTCAATTTCTTAATTCAGAAATCTTAGTATAGACTCTTTTTAATCTGTAATATTTATGGGCAATTTGGTGCTTATCGTTGCAATAATTTTCTTTCAATTCATCTCTAATCTATTGTCAATTTTCCTAATGCTATTTATCTAACATCAAACCTCTGTTGTCTAAAGAGGTGTGAAGAAGTGCCTTTTTATTTTTTATTTTCTTCTATGATGACAATAGAATCGAATAATAGATGAAATGTTTTTATTTGACATAAAGACTCGGATCGGACCAAGGGCTTGATCCAGAGATTGAACTTTGAATTTACTCCAAGTTAGCGTTTCATGCGAAATTAAACATTATTGGCTTAAAAAAATCTTTAATATTCGTAAACGATGTGAAGAAGCATTTCAATCTAATAAGAACATTAACTTTATGGGAATAATGTTCTTTTTTCGTATGAAACGTTTCTTAGCAAGAAAAGACAAAGTACAGGTTGTGATTTTTTCTGTAAGATGGTTTAATTCGATGTAGAAAATGATTTGATTGAACACAAATAAATATATTTCTTTTCTTTTTTTAAGACCTTAATAATATTAAAAATCATCAAAGTGTAATTTTGATACGTTTAATGTTGTCAAAATCTTTGTCTTGAAATCTGAGACACCACGCATTCAAAATTCTGAAATTTGATTGAACACAAATAAGCTACATCCCTTGTTAGTTCTTCTTGTTAGTTCATCCAAAATATAATCTTGCCCGTTACGAATACGATGGGATTTGATTGAACACTATTAAGTTATTTATTGTTTTGCCCTTCTTTTATTATTAATAGACGTTAAATGACGTTAATTTTTACAATAATCGTCAGGAAAGTCCAAAAATATAAAATCAGACACACACTTTGCACCCTCAACCACCATTACCGCAGCCAACAGCCTCATTCTCAGACAGATGCTATAAGGTAGGGCCCCCCTAACCAAACTACAGGAGCGCGCTCTGGTTGTGCAGGGCGGCTATGTGTCCGGCCGCGCCACGCAGAGCCTGCACGTCACCAAGAAGGCCAACGCGCTGGCCGGCGCCAAGGAGCGGGAGAAGGACAAGGACAGGTCCCCTACGCCTGCCCACAAGAGGGATGACAGTCATGCGGGCACGCCAGCCTCGGCCACGCCGCCGCCTGCGGTTACTGCTGCTATTGTAAGTATTTTTATCTTAACAGTAATCTAGGCGTTACATTGTGTGTTTAGTTGTAATTAAATTAAATTTATTTCAAATTCAAACAATTTTGAAGTCCATTTTTTGTTAGTACAAAACCTATAACTAATGTTAGTAATCAGTACATGAGACGAAAACAATTTAAAGAATTTATAATTATTACAGGGAACCAAGTATAATTAAATAAGAAAGACATACATTTGAAATTTCGATTAATATTGTCAAAAAATAAACATGACATAGAAATAAAATGTCAAAAAATATAATAATATTCATAAAACTAAAATGACACAAAATATATAACTTTTCTTTAAAAAAGCTGTTCTCAACTTTCGTGGAGTTATGCAGATGAATGTGTCAAACAGTTCACTCATAAGGGTGACAATACAATTGCCTGTAACTTGCTTACAAGTTGTGCAAGTAGCTAGCATGCCATCGTGCCATAATCGCTTCTGATTGGTGAATGTCGATCAACGATGAGTCCATTCCAGGTTTTCAGTTATTTAAATTATACCTTGTATTTGTTGATTATGTCCTAAATATACCTTGTATTTGTTGATTATGTCCAAATTATACCTTGTATTTGTTGATGATGTCCAAATTTTATATTCAGTGCCGAAAAACTATTTTAAGAAACGTTCTTAACTTTCCAAATGGTTTTCCTCCGCCTTAAGAAGTTCTAATGCACTTATGGCCTCTTTTCCAACGTAAGACGATACCTAAATTGCACTGTCGGGTACGGAACTCTCGGCGACGAAACCGAGCGTTAACCCAACAGCGCGGCTTATATTTAGACATTTCGTTTAGTCGCCTAATGTAGGCGGTTGGCGCAGTGTCTGAATCATCAGTCGCGGGTTCGATGTTCGATCATGTCACGGGTTCGATTCCTGCTCGGAACAAATATTTCTGTGCCATACAGATAGTTGTTCCGGGTTTCGCTGTTTGTATATGTGAGTTTAGATGTTTGTAAACGCACTCAGGATGCAGAAGAAATTCCTAGTGAGGCGCAACGTTTTTGAAAAGAAAAAAGCAAGACATCTACCCTTCGATCAATACACTAGATACACAATCCCATACATAACATCTCTTTAAAATTGTCGCCAATTGTGTTTACGCAATTCTAAGAATTCTAGTTGAATTAATGCAAATTCAACCTTAAATGCAAATGCTTAAAGTTGCATTCACAAACTTTGAACAAAAAGTAATTAAACATTTATGACCTTTCTTCGCTGCTGTTACACGCTGCATGTTTTAAAGTCTATATTACAAAGTTCCAGAACAACTGATGTTTTATTACAAGTGTTGGCGCGTTGTCGACGCAAACGTTGGTCAAAAATCTTAATATTTTGTAATTGATTCATATTTACTATGAAAAACACTTAACAAAAAAAGATATTCCTTCCAAAATTTCGGTGTAACGGTGGTTATTTGCGCAATTTTTGAATGCACACTGCGCCATTTTGACGTCTTAATGTTGGCTATGATTGGACCATACTAATTTGAAATAAGACCACAACCGTATTTGTGATCTTATTTTTCGGCCCGTTTTTGAAGCGCTTACCGGTCATCTAGTATATTATTGATCGAAGCATCTACCTGTCGATTGTTCGGATTTAGTACCGAAGGGCAAAAAAATGTTTTACACAAACTTCACAAGTAAATTGAATTACTTTCAAACTCTTCCAGGAAAAACAACTATCAGACCTAGTCGACGAGATCCGCAAACTGAAATCCGTGATCGTCAAACAAGAGAACCGGATCCGTGCCCTAGAGGCCACGGTCAAGGCTCCTGCGCCTGCACCAGCCCCGTCGCCCGTGGTGGCACCAGAGCCCAGTCCGGTCCCACCGGCCAGCCCGCAGCACAACCATGACGATGACGCCATGGCTCCTGATGAGGTCTGAGGAGGGGAGAAGGTATAGCTTTGTGTTCTTTAATCTAGTGGGGACAGAATTTGTTAGCTGATTGAAGAAAGATTCGGAATTATTTAAGTCTTTAAACCGTGCAAGTTTCGTTGTCTATGGCATGGAATAAAATTGAAGCAATAAATGAAATTATCATGCCAGCCTGGAATCACTCACTGCTGCGTCTTGCTGTACCGTCTAAACACTGATTAGAAGAAGCATTTTTATTGTTGCTTCAAATAATGGTATGCTACAGTCAATTAAATTGCACTATGTAAATCAGACTTTATTTTTCTAACATACGTTACATATTTTAAAGTCTGTAAAAGTTGTAATAGTATATTGTATGTACTTTTCAACTTTTAAAGAACTTTAGAACGGAATTGTATCACAGTTGTATAGAAGAGTATACATAGACAGGAACGAAAAAAAAAACTACAGTAGTTTATAACAAATCTTGTCGTTTATATTTTTTTTCTTTTAAGAATTTCTAATGACTCTTCTATTTTCAAAAAAAGAACACTGGATTAAAAACACAAAGTTGACGTGTCGATATTAATTTTACTTCTGTTTCCACAGATAATAAATTCTGTATTATTAAGCAGAGTACATACAAACAGTTTAGAATGTATATCGACGAATGAAAAAGAATGATGAAAAGTCACTACATTTGAATATAATACAAAAAAAACTTGACAATAATATTATACCGTAATTAGGATCGAGAATAAGCAGTAAGGTAAGAGCTTTGTAAAATATAAATGTTTTGAACTTTCATTGTTTCGTATTAATAGGAGTGTACTGGCGTGCGGAAATATCTGCACCACATCTTTAAATGGTCACGAAAGTTTTAGGTAATGAGACCTAAAAAGTACATAAATTAAGAAATTTTGGTCAATATGAAGACTATAATTATTATACAAATCAAGTAGAATCTGTGTTCTATTTTTCTGTCCGCCAGTGCTCCCCACCTATTTATTTATATAAATAATGTTGTAAATATTAAGTTTAGTGAAGTGATAAAAACGCGGAATAAAATTATGTGCCTTAACCATTTAATTATATAATATACCGTCACAAGTCATTTGTATTACGCTGTCAATTGGTGATGTACATTTAGTGTGCTTTGTGAATACGGGAACATTACGCAAAGCTGAGCCAGCAGGTGGCACCACTTAAATAGAGAGTAAAAAAACAAGTTTAAATAATAAGGCCAAATTTTCTGAGTTTTTTTCAATATTTTTGGCAGTATTGTCAGATTTATCCATGTAAATGTAAATATAAGTTATAACAATACCAAAAGGTTAAAAACATACACATAGAGTATTTCACACACTCAAAAACAGTCATTTAACCATAGATGGAATACAAGCCGTTTCTTTTTTTCCTTGATATAGTGTGCCACCTACCGGGATGAATTGGCAGTAAAGTTCTCTATAAGTAGCACGATAGCCTCTGGCTTACGTTGAAGTAATTTTTAGAGTAAGTCGTAGCCTAACGGAGCAATGATGGAATTGAAAACATAAATATAGTTTCTTAGTTTTTTCTACAGCGACTGTGTTGAACTCTTGTCTCCCAAAGGACCAGATTCTTACTTACTTGAAAATCTTGTCAACTGTTTTTTTTGTTTTTGTTTTAAGCAAGAATTATGGCTAAAGACTCGAATCTTGGCATTGATTTACATAGGAAGGATAGGGCGGACCTCGCAAATTTCTGTGGCCACATTCTGGTCATACTAGACCGAAGCGAACTCGCCACGCGTTCGGCTATCTTCGGGAGAGTTCATGTGCGCGAGACGTTAAAAATGTCGTGATTCTTGTGTGTAGAACGCATATAAGGTTTGGGCGGCCGTATCTTTACTATTTTTAAATCTATGAATTTTAGTATTCATTTTGCTCCACGAAGTCTTTAAGATTCTAAAACTAAACGCTACATTCAGGGCTACTTGTGTTATCTTCAAATAATTGCCTTCCATTTTGGTTTCAATATAGTTAAACTTATTTTGAAGCTTTTCGATCTCCTGTCACAAATTCTAAAAGTATGAATTGCCTTAGAATATCAAAATAAGGGACACTACTCTGAAACTTAAAGGATGTAAACGCAATAATTAAATATATATAAATGTAATATTTCACAATAATATAGTAGGAACAAATCAATTATAGTTTTTAACGTAGGCACACAAACGTCGCTGGTAGTAAATAAGATAATTTTATTTATTTTTTACGTTTTGTACGAATATGTGAACATATAATACAGATACAAAGGAATAAAGATAAAGTTAGTTGACGGAATTATGATAAATAAAACACGCGTACAGCGCACAGCTACGGAGTGGAATTCCCTGCCGGAGTCCGTGTTTCCTGATAGGTACAACCTAGGAGTCTAAGTCAAGAGTGAATAGGTTACTTAGCGTGCTTCACCGTCAGTCACATCATTGCTTACCATCAGGCGAGATAGTGGTCAAACCCGAACCGATAAAAACATTTAAAAAAAAATTGTTTCAATGATGACACAAAAAATTGGTCCTTTGACACATACAGGTCCATTTCTTTTCGTTCTTTAACTTTTCGTTTAGTATCTTTAACCTATAATATCAATTTTATAAAACCCCCTATAAGTTTGTTAAATGCGCACATATTCGTATAATACGAGAATTAACCCTGGTTCACACATGTTTCTCATGAACCCACTATCTTTATATCGTACTATATTATGAACTGTCAATGAAATATGAAAACCCGTGTGGATAAGGCTTTAAATTTCGAATAAGACAGTTGGAATCATGTACTTGCGACCAGAGAGAAGAGAATATTAATCTATGGCAAAAAAATATGCTTTGGTAGTAGAAGAATTAACTTCTTTTATCAGAGTAAGAATGTCTATGGATAATTTTAGTTTTTACACAACGAAAAGTGTTCAGTATTGATTCCAAAAGTCAAATTCGAAAAGAATTTGTAAGTTAGGCTTAAGAGTCCAGTAACTTGGTGCTTTTGTATATCGTTTATATTTTCAAATAACTTAAGACGCAACGCTTCTAAACAAATTGCTGGCTCAATGCATTATTAATAATTATTTTCTACTATTATTCTATCTAGTTAATATAAGTTTGCTGTTTTAATATTACTATGATTTGTAAGATTTTTCGTAATTTTGGCGACAAAAGTCGCCATCTTGAATTTTAACACACAAGTGCGTCATTCGAGTATTTTAGTATATCTTTTCTCACAAAAAATAGGATTTAATAGGATTATCAACAAAACGACGCGGTTTTTCAATTAACACAATATAAAGTATTAATTTCATATCATTGGATACATTTTTATGGTCCATGGCAGCTAGTCATGTCACTTATGAAATTTGACATTTGACAGTAAGTCGCGCTGTCACCTCGACAGTTAGTATTATAGTTTAAATTTTAAATAGTATTATTACGACAATTATTTTTCTTATGTAATTTATGATGGCGTAAACTTGGAAGTTCGTTTAAGTATCATGACAAAACAATGTATGAATTTTGTATGAAAAAATGCTTGATTTTTATCTTTATGAATATTTGTGTTAACTGAGGTAGAGGCCATCTTCTGTATCATACCTTCTTCAATTTTTACGTTTAGATTTATTTCTTTAGTTATGGTATGGTACAAAATTGGTCCTTTCATCATACACTTCTCCAATTTGTACGTGACGCTTTTGTATTTTTTTTTTGTTTCATAATCGAGTTTTCTTAGCATTTTTTTTAACCTTTTGTGTATAAATACGCGCTGTTTTAATGTACTTAGTGTAAATTTTTATAATCGACAAGAAGGCGAACTGTCCTACGAATGTGGGGCAACAAACCAATGTAATAAGAACTATGAAATGTTTGTCATCTTTATTTTCGTCACAAACTACTTAGCTTAAAGAAATTGATAACCGCCCTAAATTATGATATCCAATATTGCCAAATATTACACTGGCTGTTGTTATTTTGGCCCTTCTACGCTAAGTAGCAAATTAACTGAACCGAAACTAGGTTTTCTAATAAAGTGAAAAAAATCTATAAACAACTAGCTGCTGCATGTAAAAGCTATATTACTTCAAAGTTTCATCAAAATCCATGCAGCAGTTTTTCCGTGAACGAGTTATATACATACTAACAGACTTTCACATTTATAACATTTATTTCGATGTTCAGGGTTCGTTTTTCATGTCACATTCGTCAGGCGATTCCCCAAATGTTAGGATTTCGACTGTTAATATTTTTGACGTTAAATAATTTGTAATGGTGTTTTTTTTTTCTTACCACCGCTTTAGACGCTTTCCTAATTAATAATGTATTTCTTGTGTAATGTTGTTTTGGACTCGTTTGTTACAAGATGGAAAAAAAATATGAATAAAACGTTTGCTGGTCAGGTTTAACTCTGAATGTAATTCGAAATAGAATCTGTACAGTTCACACACATACACACTAGAATGAAAAACAAAGAGAGCGCGCGGTATGCATATATGCCTGCTCATAGAAAGGTACACTGAGAGAAAGAGAAAGGCGTAGGTATGGAGGGGGTATAACGGAAAAATGTTACGTGACGTTTCATTTTCGCCCGAATCACACCTACCGCAAGCTGCGATAAGGAACTTCGTACCAAAAAAAACTCAATGAATTAATGTATTGAAATCAAAGATATCGTCAAAAATTGTAAGTTAAAATTTTCAATCTGTCTTGAAACAAACATGCTCGAAACAGAACCGCAATATTCACGTTTAATGTAAATATTCTACTCCTTTTTTATTAGAAAATGTGACAGCTGAAAACTGAAAATAGTAAAATATTTTACGCACAGTTTTGTCTAGTACGTTGTCCTAGAATGTATAGAGACTGGATGGTCTTAAGACTCAAAATTGTATGGCAAACTCGTAAGAGTTAACTGTGCACCTCGCTGGAATACTCGCACACTCCCAGCTGCGGCGATCCTCGTGCGGTTAGTAGCGAGACTTGAACGTCAGAGTGACGTCACAACGCCTGGTGCACACTTAAGTTTGCCGAGCTGTAAATGCACATAAGAAACGTCTTTAGAATGTAAATTAATTTGGTGCTAGATATGACAAGTGTTTCTCGTCCCGATTTGTAGTTTATTCGGTGGACTTTTTTAACCTGTGACTCGATGTGACAAAGTAGCATTTATACGCGATTTTGGGCATTTACTCGATGGATTAAAAGCTCAATATGCTTTGGCAAAATGGACATGTCTAGTCGCAGCCAATCCTAAAGAACTATTAAGCGAATAAGTAACTAAGTATTATGAGAAGTCACGACAATCTTTTAGCTATATAAACGTTAAAGACTCTGCAATATTATAAGTCTTTACTCTCGCCATTATTGACCGGTTATTTCGCGAAGTGATTGGAGTGTTTAATATAATAAATATCTCAACATGTTTGACAATAAGGGACCTTACTGATGGCACAACGAGATTTAAATTGTGTCGATAGGCAATATCGCATACACGTATTTTCTAAGAAAATGTCAAGTCGAATTGCATTGCCTTCATGTGAATTGTCTTGCAATACCAATCGCCAATTGGTGTGACAAAATCGAAACGCGTCAAGTCAAGAAGATCGCTAAGTTGCATAGCAAATAAACAATTTCAATATATAAAATCTATACTATTGTTTTTCTCACTCTTTAAATCTTACAAAATATAAGCTCAATTTTACTATGTATCAATGTAGTCGATTTTTATAAAATCTAAGATTTCATAATTATGCCTTAATTCGGTGCTAACGTTTCAGTGCCAAATGCTCCCGAGCTGAAAAATAAAATTGTATAATGTTTTACACAAAATTTGTCAATATAAGTAATATTAAATAGGTGTAAGTGCCTTGTTGTGTTTTGATAAGTAATACTCAGATCATTAATGTTGCTACGAAAGTTGAACAGAAATATATATTTATTTTACTATTTTCATTGGTCGTATTATTTGATAATCCCTTCCATAACCACATCAATCAGGCTGGGCTTACACGGCATTGTATTGTGTAAAAAACATGAAGCATAGTTGTTGGAACGTAACTTGGCAAGAGTAGTTAGATGCACACAAGTCATTTTTAGGTCTCTTTGGTTACCCGCGCGGGACGCGGGGAACGTTAAGTACCGTTCCGAGCGCGCGATTGGTGGGTCACTTGACACAGGATCGCGTCCACGTTCCGTTCGCTCTATATCGTGGTTGATACACCTACTCTATATGGTGGTTGGTTATTTTTTGTAAATCGTTCGCGTTCGGTTCCGTTCCATGGCGATAAATAGATGGTGTTAGCAGCGACTTGCAAGTAAAAGGTTGGTTTACTCGGTGCATGAATATTTTTTAGCTACTGGGTTACAAGATACCCTTTGGCAACTTGCCAAGACAGGTCCGAAATTCAAGCTTCTGATTTGCCAGTAACGACTTCAAAGACCTGTGAATGACAGTCGGGACCAACTGGTGAATGGCCTCAATTAATATTTAATGGCAGGACTCACGGGCCGACCTTCGAAGGTGTTGCTTTGATTGAACATTAAGGCGGCCGACTGACCGGCGTTACGGGGCGTAATGTAACGTGTTACACAGCGTGCGTCCGTGCAGTCAGTACGGGGAAACTAGGCGCTGCGAGTGCTCCACCCCGCTGTAGTTTTTATGGCGAATCCTTTGAGTGCTACGCACTTCAGTCAGTACGTCGCAGCGACAGCGAGTCCTCACGCGGCACAAGCATCGATTCTAGATACTTTGGGCCTTTAGTTTATTAGTTTTAAGATTGGGACGAAAAGAAAACTCTGTATTTCATATATTAACGACAAATCACCAGATACGTTTCTGTTTTAATACAAGGTTGATATCCAATAAGGTTTCTTTTTGTTCTTCTTATTTTCGGATCACACAATAATTGAGTAAAATTAAAAGATCCCAACACAACTTCGCCGTCCGAAATCTTGACTACGAGTGGCAAAGAATCTGGAGCACGACGAGCAAACACAAACAGTTCGAAACGAGCGTGCTACACGGGTTTTACCACACGGCGTAAACGTATCTTATGATAATTTACGATACATTACGCCCCGTAACACCGGTCAGCACCCACCTTACGAGATCGACCCTTGCTGCTGTTATTATTTAGCCGATGTAAAGAATATCTCTAACTTTAAAGCGCTTAAGGATTAGGGCGACACGCTGAAAATATACATAGCATATTGACCCCTACCTCCACTACATTGAGGTCCCATTTTGATCCAGATGCGTGCGACTCTGTGTCCATTTGCTTTGAGCCTAATCTAATGGAACACATAGCATTAAAACACAGAATAACGACCTATAAACTATTTATTACACTTCAAACTGCTGATCAAACTGTTCTTGAGTAATTTTCCTCTTTTTCAACTTCTTCATAAGCGCAATATCCGCTGCGAGTTCGTTCAACTCTTCCTGTGTTACCGCTTTACGTTTGCGTTTCTTTCCGCTCTCTGGGTCATTCTTTTTCAGCTCTTTTCGCTTTTTCCGCTTCAGTTTTCGCTCTTCTTTGTTCTGTTTCGCTTGTTCCCATGGTTCTGATTGCATCTGAAAATAAGGAAGTTTAATTAATGTAATTATATCAACTTTTGGGATGATAACTCCGCGAGGGTGCTACAAGAGGGAATATTACTCATATCAATCATAGTTACACTTAGGTATTGGTGTCCAGTGCATAATCGGACACTGATGTCTGTGTTCACTGAACACTGTTCCGTATTATTCACCTATGATGTTCATGTACAAGGGTGATAATCACTAGGGTAGGGCTTTGATGATGATTCACTGCCAAGCTAATATCAATCTTACACTAGTTGAATAACGTTGAAAATAAACAAACTGCCTTTCGTCCGAGTATCTATGCGGACATAACGCGGTGGTTTTTAAAAGAATCGCAAAGTCGATATTTGTTTGGCAGAGAAAACCTCTTTTGCTAGGTCTGCGCAAAACTGTGCAAGCAACACAGCTTTGTCAATGTTATTTCTAAAATAAAAGAACATAATATTATCTCACCATTTTCTTCTTCTTCTTCGACGGCCAAACCCCAGTCTTCTTATACTCTCCCAACTTCTGCAGCCTACTGGTCTCCTTCTGCTTATCTTTATACATTATACTGTTGAAATCTATCTGGTCCTTTGGTCCTACAAACTGGTCCTTATGTGCCTGCTTAATTTCTGGCATGAGAGGCAACTTTAGGAGTCCGTAGCTGGTGGCTATGTGGCCTAGAGGTAACTCCTTGAATTGCAGGAGTAGATTACACTCGTGTTTAGTGTAGGCTCTCATGTGGGAGACGAAAGCGCGTTGTCCTTTGTCTAAGACTGATCTGTCTTGCTTCTGTTGGTCGTGGAGCATCGATAGTACCTGAAAAGTTATAGAGAGCTATTGTTATGGCAGCAGAACTTGATAAATCGCAAAGAGGCAACCTGGGTGTCTTCAAGACGACGACAGTCGCCAACGAATTTGAGGGAATAAAACGGGCACTTGTTTCACACCCGCGCGTCACAAAATTCAGTAGTTTTTTGTATTTTCCTTACTATGACTTAAAGTAGCCTAGATTAAAATGTAGATAATTAAACTGTCCGCGGCGGATTAGGTTCGATTATCGTTTTTTTGTCCGTGTTACACATAACTTTACAAATTAATTACACTATGTTATACGAATAAAACTCAAAATTTTCTTAGATCAAATTATTAAGAAAATGGTCTAATGTAACATATCTTGTTTTCAAAAAAGTAGGACTAACCGCTTAAACTTCATTCTCAATTTATAATCAACTACTGACGGATATCTGCGCCTTAAGTAAAGAGTGAATAAGTTACTTCTAAGCAAGCGTGCTTCACCGTCGACCCCTCGCTTGCCTTCAGACGAGATAGTGGTCAAACGCAAATCTATCAACAATAAAATAGGTCATTTCAATTGCAAGCATAATTATAGTGGTGCTTTCCGTGTGTGGTAATGCGATTGAATGAACTCCAGTGTACAATCAAAAGCACGTCAGGCACGCACGGGAACTACGAAAAACATTCTTACTGCTAAGAAGTTAAGGCCAAACTTAATTTTTACCATTAGCGTGCGACCAATTGACTGTAGATACTAAAAATAATTTTAAAACCAGCTAAAGTTTTTTGAATTATATTTTTCCTTAAACGATAGCATTTCTTTGTAAAACAAACGACATATTTTCTAGCAGGTAAAAAATTTACCTACCTTATCTTTCAACTTAGGACTAATCTTGATCTCATCCTTTGATTGCCTCCAATCTTTGAGCTCCACCAACTGGTTGGTCTTGATGAAGGGCACATAGGTGTCCTCACTGGGCAGCAGAGGTAGCAGGGAGCACCCGGCAGCTCCGCCCCGCGCCGTGCGTCCCACGCGATGTACCAGGGACGCAGGATTCGTAGGAGGCTCCCACTGCAGGACCCATTCTACTTCTGGGATGTCTAGGCCTCTGGAATGTGACATTGAGAATGTAGGAGGAAGATGTCATTCCTAAAGAAATATCCACCCCGTGCTTAAAGCGGATTTGGTGCGAGTCTCATGTTTTTTATTATCGTTTTTTTTTTATGAAACGCATGTCGAGGCCTTTGCCCAGCGGTGAGCCATGAATTAGGCTCGACAAAAAAAGCGATTGTTATTTCATCATGCTCATGAAGTCATAATGACATGTAATCATGTTACAAAAGGTAAATAAAAAAAAAATAACTGCACCATACCTTGCCAACAAATCCGTACACAACAAAATAGTATTATCAGCCTGTCGAAACTTCTCCAAAATCTTACTCCTCTTCAACTTCATCTTGCCATGGATCGCGAAGATTTTTATATCTGGCAAGAACACTGGCAACACATCCGCCCAATAATCGACGCAGGCGCATGTTGGCAGAAAGAATAACCCCTTTGCTATCTTCCTGTTTCTTATGAAATTCAGAAGGAACAAAAATTTATCTTCTGGTTCAACAATGACGTAATAATTCTCCAAGAGTATCGGAGTGCTGATTGTTGATTTTTCTTTAACGCTGACGACGACAGGATTCCTCAAGCCGGCTCTGACCAGGTCCTGCAGTTCCTTGGTTTGTGTGGCTGAAAAGAGACCGGTGCGACGTTGACGGGGAAGGTACTGGAGGATCGTTGTGAGAGTTGAGCTGAAGCCCAAGTCAAGTAGACGGTCGGCTTCGTCGAGGACTAGGATGTCCTGGAAGTAAAGAAATGGATTGGTAAGTTAAGATGTAGGGCTGTTGCTTGGATAAAGGAATGTTCTTATGCCAATCAGATTATTTTTTTCCATTCCATTCCATCAGTTAGATTATCAAAAAATATTGAACACATACTTTTAATTTATAAAATCAACGAAATTTAAAGCGCACCATGGTTCAGAGTTGGGGTTGTGACATCATTTCCAGGTAAGTATAGTTTACCAATGCATGACGTCACGCGAAATCACGACACACTGTATGTTCATCATTTTTGTTTACGAGACATAATTTTTTTTTTTTTGTCCCTTATAGGCTTGACCACTATCTCACCTGATGGTAAGCGTAATTATGTGGTATGTAGGTATGTGTGATATATGTGTTCAAAAATGTTGGCCATATGCATAAAAACTATGTTTTCAAGAACAACGTATTGTACCTATGCTATACCAAAGATTAATTGTATCTTTTTATTTTATTTTTATTCTTAATAGTCTTGCGCTTGACCACTATCTCACCTGATGGTAAGCGATGATGTGGCCGACGATGGAGCACGCTTGCCTGGAAGTAACCTATTCACTCTTGACTTAAAGATTCCCAGATTGGACAAACAAGGCGTTGAAAGTGAACATACAAAAATTTGCTGTGACACATGCTTGCTTCCAATCTAACACATAAAATATAAATACATTGAATAGGGCAAAAAACCTTCTATATTTATTTAAACTTCATGTACAATGGTTATACAGAGGCGGACTTAATGCAGCAAGGCATTCTCTACCAGTCAACCTTTGGGTTAAAAAGACACAACAGTGATAGGCATACAAAATAAAAAATGTGAACAATAATGACCCGGGAACACAATTGATCTCTATGAAAACTGACGAGATTTAAAATCAAAAAAAATAATGTACCAATTAGGTATCTATACTAATATTATAAAGAGGAAAGATTTGATTGTTTGTTTGTTTGTTTGCATTGAATAGGCTCCGAAACTACTGACTGATTTGAAAAATTCTTTCACTGTTGGGAAGCTACACTATCTCCGGGTGACATAGGCTATATAAAATTTTCAAAAAAATTAGGGATCCTTACTAAAACTCCAATAATGTAACCCAAGGTGTAAAAAAATTACCTAAACTATTCTTAAAATCGCATGTGCTGCGAAAACTATTGATGATAGAATAAAATAATGTTCTACGACTTTGCAGAACACATCATTATTTACAAAAAGTGTAGTGACAACATATGTGTAACTAATATACTCGTAGTTATGCCACAATAAGTGTTCTTATATTTTAAAATTTTAATTGAAATGTCGTCGCTGGAAAAGGCTGTTTAGTTGTATCTTGGTATTAATCCTTATCAAAAAATTACTTCATATTCAAGACTGCTTCAATACCTTTATAATTTATGCATTTATTGGCTTTTGGAAATTCTACCTCTAAAGGGGTAAAAATAGGGTTCAAAGTTTGTAAGAATTTTTTATAGTTTGTAAATAGGACACATGAAATTTTTGATTTACGCTCTTGGTTGATAAAAAGAATTCATGTATTTATTGGGTTTTGGAAATTCTACCCCTAAGGGGATAAAATAGGGGTTGAAACTTTATGTGAAATTTCTTCGGTTTGGAAAGTAAAACAGCTGAAATTGTTGTTTTACACTCTTGGTTAATAAAACAACAATGAGTTTTTTTTCCGGAGATTCTACCCCTAAGGGAGTAAAAGGTCAGTTGAAAGTTTGTGTGAAACTTCTACGCTTTAAAGTGAAATTAAAGAATTACGCTTTTGGTTGATAAAAAAACATTCATGTATTTATTGGTTTTTGGCAATTCTACCACCAAGAAGGTAAAAAAAAAATTGTTGGGCTTATATAAAATTAAATTAAATATTAACCTAAGTAAATAGTAAAGGTTTTCATTATTAGTTTTTCAAAACTACTCCTAAAAGACGATTTAGGGGGTGCTAAAGATATTTGATGAATTTTATCGTACAGGTCTTCTTTTTATAATGTAGGAGAGCACTAAGAAGGGATTTTTGTAAATTCAACCATGGATAAAACATGGATCACGCGAACGAAGTCGCGGGCGAAGTGCTAGTTTATCAATATACCAACTCTTTCAATCTCCGAACAAGATTTAGCTGCTTCCTCTCGGCGAGCAAGTCACCAAGCCTGCCAGGAGTGCACACGGCTGTGTGAGCTCCTTTCTGAATGTTCCCTATGTCGGCTTCCAATGGCCTACCTCCAAGCAGAGGCTTTAGACAAATAGCGATAGTCGAAATGCCAAAATGTAAGGGATTTATCACGTGACATTTTTATAGCACTTGTCTATCTCATACATTTTAAAAATCATCATCGTGATGCTTCCGTTGATAGTCACTTGTCTAGAGCCTCAAGAGGGCTTAAAGAGACAGCTATCTACTAATTAGGTATCTATCAACTTACCAGTTCTTTCAGTCTACCAGCAAGGTTGAGCTGCTTCCTCTCAGCCAGCAGGTCCCCCAGCCTACCGGGAGTGCATACAGCTATGTGAGCCCCTTTCTGAATGGTCTCTATGTCAGCTTCTACTGGCCTGCCTCCAAGCAGGAGGGCTAATGTTATGTGCGACAGCTCTGGTTCTTGGAGGAATTTTTCTATAACCTGGAAATTTAAAAGAAATTAAGAGTGTTTGATATGTCACTTGACATAACATAGAAAAACAATGATTGATTGCATTATATTATTGAAAGATTAAAACACTATGGCATGTGTGATAATATTATTAATTACTTCATATTTTTAAAATCTGTCTATCCAACAGGATAAAACATGCAATGAGTATGTATGTGTTGTGTGGTGAACGCACGTGTGCATTAAGCTTTCAATATAGTTAGGCAATTGGAGTTTGCCAAGGTTATAAGAACTGTGACTAAGTTATAAAAGAATTGGTATAATGAATGCAGTAAATGTAATGAGTGGCATAACAAAAGAAGATAAGAAGGAAAATAATATTTTGATGAGAAATGAGGCAAGAGTTGGAATTGGTGTGTAGCAACGGTTAAACTAGATCCAACCTGGCCAAGGTTAATATATAAAACTAAAATCTTGTACACATTTTGTGCTGCACTGTTAAGAAGTAGGTACAAAAACTTAGCAGTCAAGTTACTGATATGAAATCATTACCTTATAAATCTGTGACGCTAGTTCTCTAGTCGGCGATATAATTACTGCGTAAACATAGTCTTTCCGCAGCGGTGCCTCCTTCTGCTTTTTTATCAACATTTCTATCATCGGCACCACAAAAGCTAAGGTCTTGCCAGACCCAGTAACTGCTTCTGCAACCACATCTTTACAAGACATGATTAACGGTATTACTGCTGCCTGGATAGGAGTCATGTTCTTAAAACCCTGTTTCTCAATACAAGATAACACGGGCTTTGATAGCCCAGGTGAAATTTTTGCCCAGTCTTTGATAACCATTTTTAATTAGTATTTTTCTCGTCACAAAACTACAAATAAACACACCATGTGGGTTTTCCGTTTGACATAACTTTGTTTATATCTTTGACATTGACATTTTAAGTTTTTAAATGGTGTTGCAACTATCTATAATGACGATAATAGTTTCAGAACGACTCTTTTTAAATAAACAATCCAAACAGTTTTGTTGAGTGTCCTGAATCAAGGATTTATTAGATGATTGCATGATTTTCAGCCATTTCTGTAATTCTGCAACAAAATTATTTAAAACCGAAATTTATTGCGTTTCTTTTTTTTCGTTCGAAAACGAAACAACATTGATAAAAAAAAATGTATTACATTTCTAATTCATATTAATGATCTCAGAGCTACTCGAAATTAGTCTTAATTAAAAACCTACGTCCAGTCAAATTTCGTTCTTATAAAGTTTTATTTTCAAAACTACAAGCAGATTTCCAAATTTCAATCGCAATCGTTTATTGGCATTGCAATCAATATGGCGCATGTTGATATGACAAATTGACAGCTGTGTTTTGTCCCGTACGCTCGCTGTAATGTTTATTTTACATCTCCAGACAGATAACAACAATATTTAACCATGACGAGGCCGTTCGGTAACAGTGATAAACGTTTTTCAATCGACGATGCGTTTGAAGAGGAGACCGATGAAGCCATCAAAGTTTACGGTGCTACAGGAGACAGATCGCCTTTACAGAACAAATACAAAAATGGAAGTGAATATATCGCCAGGTAATTGAAACTTATCTTCTTAAGAACAACTTTATTCAGATCCACACTCATAATTTTAGGTTTAAAAATGTTTTTCTTTGTGTTATAATGTCAGTCCGTTCGTGACCTTTCGTGAGTCATATTTTCTTACTGGGCCATAGGCAGTTGAACCTGGTAGCCGTTACTTGGTTTACAGACATAGATCGCCGTACGGACGCGCTAATTAGTCGTTAGCGAACGCTAATTAATCTTGTACACTGACCCGTTCCGTATCTATAGTGCTCGTTTTGTTTTTGACCTGATAATCTGATAATGTGGTGTAAAGAATGATTGATACTGTGCTTTTGATAAATACTTCGGCTTTGAAAGAGCTTAGCAGTACAAATGTTACATAAATATCCAAATATCGAATTGACACAGTTTCTTCCAATTGGTCACTTATAAGTTAGCCGATTTTACTTTAAAAATTATTTGATAGTTATTCAAGACCAAGACTATACTTAGTTAATAAAAGGCCACATTTTAATTAATCATTCAACATTAATATAAAGATACATTGCATCACTAATGCAACCATAGAACAGCCGATACCATGCATACTTTTTTGTTTGCAAATATGGGCACAGGCAAATAAATTAAGGAGCCTTTTCAAACTGGTCAGCCTTGAATGCTCTTTTAAGTATGTGAGAAATGCCAAAAGTCAATAACTTTAATATTTTATGGTGCAGCTGCAACAGCATTATGGTAATTTGTACCTTCATTTTGCTGCATACCATTTATAAGAGTAGTCAAATTAAAAAGATACCCTTTCATACTACTTCATCACAACCTGTTTGGGTTGGTAGGTAGTTATCATATCCAGCTATCACAATTATATTGATGATATATTTTTAAATTTGATGTTGTAAATCTGACACCACTATTGCCATGGGGTATAATATTACCCAGTTACTGGGATGTGGAGGTCAGACAGGCAGTCACTCCATGTACAATACTGGTACTCAACTGCATCCAGTTACACTAGAATCTAACCCAAACATAGCTTTTTTTAAATATATTTTACAAATACAGTCTTGAGTACAGTTTCACTTATATATATTGTACCATTAAACCTGGATGCGTTTGTGTTGGTACTCACTTAGTTACTAGGCAGATTGATGTTGCTGTGATATAAAACCACAACTAACAACAACAAAAATTCTTACAATGGTTTTATAACAACTATTGTATAATAGATAGTTTTCCAAACAATCTGTAAATGATATCACTGCAAATTCCAAATGACAATACATTATGTTCTTAGGTAATTGAGTCACTTAATGAGTTATTGTTCTAGCTATGGTAAAAATTAAACAATAAAATCATCTCTACTATGAGGAAACCAGTCTAAAAATAAGCCAATGGCCCAATAAGTAGGTAAGCACGATCACCTACGATTTCACAAATTTATTGTTATTATATTATATGAGGATGTTTATCCCTATTTTACCCCCCTCAGTTATTGAAAAATTTTACCCTGTTCAAACTATCACATAGAATAGTTGAATGATGGTATTGTCATGTTCCTGCAAAGCATCATTTTCATGAGCTGAGTATTATGATTGAATTTATCATCAAAATTGTAAAGCTCACAAACAACTAAACATCTGGTTATCTTAATTGGCAGCCTAATTGAGTTACATATAAATTTATGGAATTGATCGCAATCTTTCATTGACAATTCAACAGTATTAATTCAGTTGTATTACAAATAGTCACACATCACATCAAATCATCAGCCTATTAATGTTCCCACAGCTTGGACACAGGCCTCCTCTCTGTGAGAGGGGATGGGCTGTAATCCACCACGCGGGCCCAGTGCGTATTGATGATTACAAAAAGCGGTTTTACTAATAATAAATAAAAATAAATAAATCAGCGCCCCCGCCGCGCCTCTAATAAAAGCCCCCTTGCTTTGTGTTGATATTTCTCTGGTCGGTGACATCTCATCTAGGTACTGCATGCTTTCCTATGCAGCTCTTATATACAGTCTAGGCCAGGGTTCAACAATTACTTTAATTAGGGGTCCATTTCTTTATTTTCCCTGCTTTTACATCGCCACATGTATTTACTTTGTTCAAATTGAAACATTGCACTAATATATGTATAACAAATCAGAGCAGTGGTGGCCCAGTGGTAATGGCCGCGACTTACAAGTTGTAAGTCGTGGGTTCGAGCCCAGGCAGGCGCTTTACTTTGTGTAAATTATTTCATCACCACTGCTCTCAATACGGTGAAGGAAAACATCGTGAGGAAACCGGCATGTCTTAGAACCAAAAATTCGAAGACATGTGACATCCACCAGCATGCACTGGACCCGCATGGTGGATTACGGCCCTTGCCCTCTCACAGAGAGGAGGCCTGCACGCACAACGGACCAAATGCGAGTCTAAGTGCGGAAAAGGGGTCCATCTATCCTATCCTATGTATAACAAAGTCTGAAGATTGAAACTTTGGACTAATGTTAGTGTAGTTATTGTCATTAAATTTTGGAGATGTTCTTCGACGGCAGTAAGGACAAAGCGCGAGATAAACTATTAAATTACGTACTCAAGTAACACAAGTAAATTGTAATATTGGTCTGTTTACTGAAGGGCCACATGAAAAGGTCCGACATGTGGTGACCCCTCTGGCGATAACCTGCCTACATTCCAAAAATAATGCCCTGCCAGAGTCTGTAATTCCTGATAGCAACAACTGGAGGATTTTTAATTCAAGAGTTAATAGATTGCTTCTAAGCAAGCGTGCTTCACCGTCAACCACATTATACAGTTTACCATCAAGCGTGATAGTGGTCTAATGCGATCCTAACATTAATTTTAAAAACTCTGATGATTATGTCCTTATCTGAGTTGCAATATCTTAATAAATTCATCTGAAATAACTCTGAAATGTTAATTAAGCCAAATGATTCACCCAATATTAAAGTGGGCCCATCTTTTGTTCTGGTTCCTGTGACCTCTTGGCACATCTCGATTCTAATGAATGTACTGAGTAGGTACTCATCAATTAAAGGCATGAGTAATCGCAACGCGAATGCCTTCCTTGTATTCATTTTAAACATATATTACTCAGTAGAGAATATCCCCTTGGAGAAGTAACTTGTTTAGACAAAAAAAAATTGTGGTGCCAGAATGAAGTGCATTCAAGAAAAGAGTTTTGATACCCTCTTCGTTAACGTCTGTCTGGAAAACAACAGGTTTACATTCTTTTTTTTTATCGACCACAGAGTCGAGATATCTTATCTTGGTATAAATCCTTTTTAATGCATTTGATAATTGGGCCAGCTTTATAAAATGTCTTCCACTTTTGTAGAGCGTGATTCTGTGTTATTTATATTTAATTATTTATCCGCTTTAGTTCTGAGCAGTAATTAGTGTCATATTGTTTACCACGTATGTATTGTTTAAACCTAATCTGCCGTAAAGTTCAAAGACTTGAGACGTTTGTGTAAACTTGTTCATCTAAGATGGAATGCTTTTACCGGCAATGTTGCTTCAATTTATCAGATTGTTTACTTTAAATTCGTCGTCTTTGGCAGACACGTTCGCATATCTAGAAAATGTTAATTCCAAGATAAATACTAACTAACATACTGTCTGTTTCCTAGTCCAAATAATAACCCATTGTTTGTTCGATAAGCAGTTTTTTTTTAAATACAACATTAATTTTAAAATACACAACAGTTTTATTAATGCGAGACAGGACCTCATTTTTAAGACGACGACACCTGCCATCAACCTTGCGCCTTTCGGGAACAAAACGTTCACTCGCTTCTCATCCGCGCGACCCAAAATTATGTTGTATTTTCCTCTTAAAGAACAATTCTTTGACTTCAAATTACAAAGCCGTAGATTGTATCAATCGCAATTTCGATCACCAGCATGATGCATTAGAGTCAATCGAAAAGCGGGCCAAGAAGCTCATCGGCAATGAGGCACCGACTTAATGTCCTATGTCCCCTGGATAGGGCAAAGGGCGTCCACAGTAGTCATCCATCGCGATCGCTCTTGAGCTTCATGCTTCACCTCGCTCCACGTCATACCCATCGGTACCCTCGTCTCTTCTGCCAATACGGTGCGACTCCAGGTTTGACGGGGACGGCCACGCTTTTTTTTGCCTTGGGAATTCCAATCCAGCGCTTTCTTCGGTATCCCTTCGCAGCGTGTGGCCAATCCAACTCCATTTGCGACGCAATGAGGTTAAGTCAAATCTCCAGAGCCTTGAATATCGTCGCCGAGTAGTCAGCTTGTTTGTTTTTATCGGTTACATTTCGGGGAGTGTGCGTTTCATCATCGGACTTTCAGACGTACGGCGATGCGTCATTGGTACATGGTGGACATCCCACCCATAAGCACTAAACGTTTTGGGAATACATTTATTATGCATACAGCTAAGGAGTGGAATTCCCTTCGGAGTCTTGTGTTTCCCGATAGCTACAATCTAGGGCTCGAAGTCAAAAGTGAATAGGTTACTTCTAGGCAAGCGTGCTTCATTGTCGACCACATCCATCATCGCTTAACATCAGATGGGAGAGTGGTCAAGCGCGAGCCTATCAAAAATATTGAAAAAAAATAAAATGTAGGTTGATAATGAAATTGTCTTTGAGGTGGTAAAATTTCATTAAAATACGCCCAGTGGTTTTTTTGGTACGATTACAGTTTTTTTTAAACTCTGCAAATTTATTAAAATTGTTCTATCTCACGAAGGCGGGTTACGTGACCTTTATTTTGTCGAAATAAGAGTCATTTTGTTACGATTCATCCGCACAAATAAAATTATCTCAGATCAAATTATCAAGAAAATGATATAGTGAGTATTACCTACGTATAACATAACAAATATTTAAACAAAAATTATGACTTTAATTTGGACGTGATATTCATTTTAAAATCAGTAGTCAGTCAGTTTATAGTTACATATTGTTAAAGTCACATATTTGTTAAGTTTTATATATCGCACGTGCATGAAACGGTCAGACGAAGACAAAGTACTAGAAATCTAGCAATATTGCACCTAGTATTCTGTGTTTTATACCTTTATAGATAAGATCATTTATAATAATGCACGTGAATAACACCATTACTCATGAATGAAATCTGTCTCAAAACAATATTACCTGATATAAAAATAAACAAAAAACAGATTAAGGATTACAGCTTGTGCATGATCAAGGTCCGAGGTTTTTACTTTCACTGGTCCGACTCTGAGGAAAATGTAGAGAAGCTCGTAGCTAAATAATAACAGCCGCATGGGTTGATCTTCAAGGTTTAGCAACGCTTGCGGAGGTCGGTCCGTGGATGGGTGACCATCTGTACATAGCGAGTTTCCTCCGTGCTTCGGAAAGCACTTTAAGCCGATTGTCTTGGCTGTCATTTGAAAATCTTTACGGGTAGTTAGAAGCCTGAAATCTGACATTAGTCTAGCCAAGGGATATGGTGTTATCCAGTTACTGGGTTGTGGAGGTCAGATGAGTAGTTGCTCCATATAAAATACTGGTATAGTAGTCACAGCGGATCTTTGTGTCTCGGAAATTGGCTGCAAGACCCTTCGCAGTTGCTATTTTAGTGTCAATGTTGAAGTAGAAGATAGCATTATATAACTGCCTCTTTCACTAGCCTACGTTTGTCGCATCGTCCTATCTCGCTTACTGCAATGGTTCGCAGAGACATAAAAAACCGCTGTGACTTAACTTAACACTTTTAAGGAAAAATATCTTTAAAGATCCCTCCTTTACCTTGGAATGGCTTGGGTATGTAAAGAACTCTTTGTGCCAAATATCATGCTTCTAGATTCAGTAGTTTAGGCTTTGCGTTGTCTGTTAGTGAAATTAATGTAAGATTTTTTAAATGACAAGAATCAATCAATAATTTCTCTTTTGCAAAATTTCTCGAATATTAATTTGTATTCGACAGCTAGCACTAGCAAAAAAGTCAAGACTAATATAAATGCATCGAAAGAAATCGTCAGATTCCATCGGCTATAAAAATAAATGAAAGTGATCAATATTATAACTGATGTTATACCAAGGTTATGTTCAATGCTAAGCTTAATCTTCGTGGGTAGGCACAGTTAATTGGCTAACCTCTTAGAACACATACACGTGGATGTTAATCATCTACAGTTGACCCTGCAAAGGAATTTACGTGGGAAGACAGGAGATATACTTCCCATTCCTACTGTTTTACTAATCAAACTGATCGCTTCGTCGCAGTTTCGATGCAATATTTTTCTTGCCATCGTGCCAAAGATAAATTTATGTTCTATGATTCCCTGTTCTGAGATTTCTCGAAATTGCAGCTTTAAAATAACTGGTGTCCTTGTAGATAGATGTCCTTGCTTCGCTGCCTTTTGGGGAACTCAGATGCTGTTTTAGATATCTGATATCTGAGACAAGTCACAGGACCGGTTTATGAATATTTAATCAAACCACACAATACATTACGTTGCCTAAATCAAATCTGTCTCTAAACAATTAACATCTTCTACAATTTCAAACCGATCCTAAATTCACTTTAGGGACGATTTTTCAATAGTGTGAGAAGTTTTAACTGAGGAGTAAAGGTCGTAGACGACTTATACGACACCGGCAAAATAATGTTCATTGAAATGTGAGCTTCAGGGCGTCCTCAGTAGATATAATTTACATTGACAACACAAATTAGTAGACAGCTCGCTTTAAGCGAGCTTACCGCCATAGTACCACTCGATAGCTGATGTCTCGCTTACCACGCGCTTGAAGCGGGCCACCCGCGCGCTATATGCACGCAGATTGCTCGCTTGAAGCACGTTGCTAGTTTGTCGGAAAAGGAAGGCGAAAGTGGTCAGCGCGTGGACAGACAGTTGAATGCTAGCTGTAAGCGCATGGACAGCGAGCAGTCATCTCCGTTTAAGGCGGTGTTGTGCGGGAGCGGGGTCGTGTAAAAGAGCTATGATCTTTAAAATGGCCGTTTGACATATTTTCTATACAAAACCGTCATTTTTTATCCAACTTACCAAACAAAAAGGAGGAGGTGTATGTTTTTTTTTGTGTATGTTCACCGATATCGGTACTGGCGTGATGTTATGCTATGAATTGGTATAAACAATAAACAGGCATGCGATTGCAGAAATCCCGAGAGATTTACCGTTATTTATTGAAGAGTTCTATTGTATATCTTCGAATTTCTTCATCAGATCTTCACCAAATTAAAATGGGACCAATTTCGGAACATACTTTTTCAAACAAAAAAATAAAAAGTCAAAAACGTTTATTTCAAATAGACCAATTACAGGCACTTTTGAATTGTCAAAATGTCGGTCAGTCAACCAAACAAGTGAAGCTAAATATTTTTCCAAATCGGTCCACATTTGACGGAGATATCGACATATATAATGTCGAACATAGAAACTTCTCCTTTTTGGGCAGTCGGTTAAAAAATAACTTTATTATTGGAAATCGGTGTCTTTGGTAGATACCAATTTTTTGCGTTATGGACACCGACTTCCAAAAATAAATTTATTTTTCACTTTGTAGTTTTCTTTTGGAAGTCGCTAGTATTTTTTTGTAAAAAAGTTTTTTTATATGCCTCTGTTAATGGTGGAAAAATAGGGCCTTGGTATTCAAACCCAGCCTCGTTCACGTGTCATCTCGATAGCGCTCGGCATTACCTACCATCCATTTGCGACATTTTTCAATCGCTATCGCGACGGTTTCGTTGATAGAATGTTTCCTGTCTAAAGCCTCAAAACTATTTTTCTATCTGCATGCTGTTAGTTCGCTACAAGTTCTTTTTAGCATGAACAATACACACGCAAGAATACCTATTTTCTATCAGAAACTTCTATCGTCAATCATCATATACCCGTAAACTGTATGAGATACCATTAAGTAAACACGCTACAGTCGCGTAATATTGTAATCTCTATCATCTTACACGTACTCGTACACGCCACTTCCAATATTATTTACGGAGGTCACAGCAGATCTTTGTATCTCTGAAGTTAGGCTCCACGAACCATTGCGCAAGAAACAGTTTGTCATCGAGTATACTGCATACAGTAAGCGAGATAGGACGATGCGACAAACGTAGGCGAGTGAAAGAGGCATCTTTAAACAACGCTATATTCTACTTCGACATTGACACAAAAATAGCAACTGCGCCGGGTCTTGCAGCCAACTTCAGAGACAAAGATCCGCGATGATTACTGTAACAGTGTAATCTCTATCATCTTCCAATATTACACGCAACTTCCAATATTATTTACAACACCGAGCCTTATCAGTGTAGCTAGTCAAGGCCGTCGGCTATGCAACATTCCACATCGATAGGCTATTGATTACTGCCCTTTTGGTTTCGAATAGCGACTGCCGAGATCCTGGATTCGATTTCCAGGTCGGGTGAGAAGAGTTATTGGGTTTTTCCATTAGAAAGTTCTCAGTAACTCCACGGAGTTTTGAATTTGGTGCTGTGACACCTCATCTCCGTGCCTCAAATAGCACTTAAAGCTGTGGTCTCTCACATGATCTCTAACGGTGGTGTTGGATTACCGTCCCATCGGAAAATGACAGTAAATTTAGGAACAGGTGCACCTGTACACTTGTGCTCTATAATATCTCCTGCGTAATTTGGCTTGGCTAATCTTCGTTGTGATTGGCCGAAATTCGTTTGGGAGGATTATTATGATCTGGTAGCGAAACGGCCAAGCTACATATTTTGACTAAGGTGTAGAGAGAGGGAGGGGACGGCCAAAGAAAAGATGGATGAACTGTGTGAGGAGAGATATGACAGAAAAGGGCGTCAGTGATGGAGTGACGGGGGACAGGATGGTATGGAAGAAGAAAACGTGTTGCGCCGACACCAAGTAACATGGGATAAGGCGACAATATAGAAGATGTTGTGTATGGTTTGTGAAGATAGGGCTTGTAGAGTTAGAATCTTGGCTCTACATGAGATCTGATAACTTTTTGAAGTGCAAGCCATATGGTCTGGTATTGGCAACATTTTAACGATCTCGTTCTATTTGCAGCACGAAAACCTACAAATGCACAGAAGACACCACATCGAGGGATTCCGACTCGCTGATACATGAATATGTGGAGCCCACGCAGTCAATGTACTGCTGGAACCATCCCAAGGTCAGAGAAAACTGGAAGACGGTGTGTGCAGCCGTAGTCCTACTGTTAGTCGGCGTGGGGTTGCTAGGGATGGGCGCCTTCGCAGTAGCTGAGCCAGAGAACGGCCTCCAAGGGGCAGTGTTCTTCGTGGCCGGTATGATCTGCTTCGTCCCCGGAGCCTACCACGTTGTCTACATCTGGCTCGCTGCCCGAGGACAGAGAGGCTATGACTTCTACCATCTCCCGTTATTTACCTGATTTATTTTACTTTGTAAGTTTGTGTAAGCTTGTAAAATGAGTGTAAATTCTACGAGGAGTCCGAATATCATGTCTGGAGATGTCTATTTGCGGTTTGTTTTGTTTTGCTCTCTAAAGAAGTTAAATCGTTCAGATGTATGTAGATAAATGAACAAAAAATGAGTAATAAGGGTAAGTTTTATATAAATATGCTTCTCTTGTTGAAAAAATAAAAAAAATAAGAAAAAAATATCTATTTCGAAAGATGCTTCTCCTGTAAACGTTATGAATGAATATGATGTTGGATGATGTTGAGGAACTATTTATTAAAAATTAAATTTAAATTGTGTTAGATTGTTACGTAGATCGTCCTCCTAAATAAAATAAAGATAATAATATCCAATAATAAAAAAAATGCATTTCCTCTGTGTCTATGGTAGGTACGAACAATCTAGCATACAAACTGAGGTCCTACGTTTTTCAGAATTAAGTACCTATGTAAATATTAAACCACGTTAAATATTTTAAATGTTACACAATTTGACAGATTGTATTGAACAGTTAAAAGAAAGAAATAATGTATTTTCTGCAATCTACTTAAATTTTTGATAACTAAATATCTAGTGATATATTAATTTTAAACATAATTTTAATAGACTATTGAAGTGCCTAGTTGCATAGATACGTAGATTGAATTGAATTACAGTAGCGACTTTGTAAATTAGCGGTAAAAAAAAATGGCGGGAAATTCTAAGATGTTGAATGTTGGTGGGTATTGTAAAGATAAACGACCTTGTGCTAAAAACGTGTCAACAAAAATATTTTTTTGATTATAATAATAATAATTATTCTTTTAAAAAATCGTTTTTCAACCTGGTGTCTTAATCTATGGTGTCAAAACTTATCATGGTTTCACTGTTTGAGTTAGACAGCGGAATCATGATGGCGTTGACACGTTATAGTACGGTCCCTGCAGTCAGTACCCAGTAGTAAACTCTTTGCGGCCTGCATTTCCAGTTCCAAACTCAAAACAGAATTTGGTTTTAGAATTTTCTGCCAGCCAGGATATTATTGCAGATTCATTTAAAGTCTACGGAACTGTTCCTGAACGAAGACTTAAATAATGTTTGGACTAAAATATTATCCATTTAAAATCATTATCAAGAATTTTTCTAAGATGCCAATGTAAAGAAAGATTGAATATTTATAACTATATTATTTATTTGTATATTATATATTTATTTATTTGTATATTCTATCTGTGGTTAGCGTCTTGTTTTTGCGAAGTTTACAACTTTTACTTTTCCGAAACAGGATTTGTATTTGAATCTTTTTAATCAAGTTAATTTCAAAGAGAAAGTGCTTGTTTTTTCTCTCGAATTGAGCAAATTGGATCGAGATAGATTGCTTGTGTTGATAGGAAATTAACTAGTTATTATTCGAACTCACGATTTAATTAAAAACATATACGTCCTTGACGAGCATATAAATACATATACAAAAACCTCGATACTGTTTACGATTAAATCGTAGCAGGTGGCTTTTTGTTGTTTCTTCCTTCCACCATGAGCAAAAGGCGTGAGTTTATGTATGAGAATTTGAATATAGAATCTGCAAATCATTTGCTAAACAAACAGCTCTAAGATTTTTATAAGAAAATTAGGCCATATTGTTTTCTTTTAGCATTATTATAATATCTTAAAAACTCGTCTAGATGTTTTTTGTATAGTTCTAATATTCGATACCTAGTCCACGCATCTATCTTGATTCAGTTTCTAACTTTCTACTGCATTATTTTACATCACTGTTTATGTATAAAAATGCTAAGTCACAATCACTTGGCACATTTTATACTTTGTATCGGATTTTTCTTTATCGGTTTCACTACCTATTTCGCATTTGCCGCCATTTTTATTTTTTTAACCGTTCCACTTTGGCAAGAGTGTTTTAAGTACCGATCACGCGGATTTGCTCACGCTCGCGGGCTTTACATTAAGGGTACTGTGCATGCAAGGCCAAATGCAGGCCAATCCCGCGTACATGAGCAAATCCGTGTGATCCTAAAAACCCTTATGTCTTTAATCGCATCAGGGGGGAATTTAGAGATTGGTCAAAATAGGCAGCTTTGCAGCTACAGGAAAACCGTCCACATTGTTTTAGTCAAGTTCTTAGCTGCACTTATAATTTTGAAAATAAGCTACTGTCGGAAAAAAAATCGGATTCATTGGGATCTAAAGAGTCCTATCTCAGATTCCTAATTTGGAAAGCTTACAATTTTAATACTTCTGTCAGAAATAATTTTAAATGGATTCTATTTTTAAATGAAGAGGTATCTATGTTAAAGTTAAGCCATTGATTTACTGTACATACAGCTTGCATCTATGAACTTTAAACCAATGAGTTTACCATTTCCTAGAGTAGAATTTTATCTAAGGCCTTTTGCTTATGATTTTGCAATTTGTAGTATGTTCTAGTTAGAGTGATATTCTACGATACAGATTGTCAAAAGTCAAAAATAATTGCAAGTGACAGTGCAGCGTGACATTTCGATAGCTTATTGTCAATCACGAACATTGACTTTTGACAATAGCTATCGCTGAAAGCATGGTTGTATGGCTGAAAGAATGTCACTTTTTCTATTGAATGTCTTTTTTGTTGACCTTGTGATTGACGTGAGTTTGTGCGTTACTTTAATTTAGTTACCTACATTTCTGAAAAAAGTTTCGAGTTTCGTAACCCGCTACCTGTTTTCCAAAGATTTAATCAAAATCTAATGAATTGATAAACTAACTCGAAATATTTTGTAACTTTTTATTAATTTATTACAACGAAACTCGAAATTTGCAATTTATGATTTTAGCATAAAAATAGTTTGAATTATGCTCATTTTAATATTAATTTAGGATGTTGTTCGTATGTGATATAGCGACTGATTTTGTATGACATATCAGTATGTTTATTTTTGAGGATTTGTGGCGGGATCCACGGGAGAGACAAACTTTTCATGCAATATTTTTTAATGAAAAATGTCCTGTCTTCCTGTCTTCGTTTCTCTATAAACCTATGGTAGCATAGTGATATAGATAAACTACACTATGTTACCGTAATAAAATGTCTACGTGATCGGCGTAACATACCATACCTGTTTAGCGCTAATTTATTTTTAACCATGACGGACAAATTTACAAATTGTTGACGTACGACATTCGTAATTCTTCCTATAGTAAACATTACGTATTCACTATTACTTTAAAACTGTAACTGACAAAGGAGGTCTGATGAATGAATCACATGTTGAAACCGATTTGCATACCATAGTGCGGTGAACAACAAACGTCATGTCTATAAATAGCGATTGTCTCTGCGGGGTTTCCTCACGCATCCTCTAACTGTATCGGGGCTTATAATTGTATAATTGCGCTGATATTGTACTGTTCCTTAGGTTGTGTTCAATGCTGGTTTCCATTTACTACCCTATTTCTATACACATGGAAGTTGTAAATAGTTCTTAATAAATTAGTCATCTTTCTTCAAACTTGTGGTTTTATTTCAGAATTGTTGGACCTTTTGTACAGGAAAAGAAAACAATTCAATACCAACCGACTTATAGACTGAGACAATGCTATACCACAAAAACCTAGGATTATTAAAACATAATGCCTTTCCGCGCTGCCTCAAATGTGCCTTTTGAGACCTGACATGATTTTTATTTTCGACTTTATTTCAATCGCAACGTTTTTCTTTGTAGGCAGTGTAACGCTTGGCTGCATTTCGTCAAGTGAGGGCGCCCATATTGGTCACTATGGTCACAGCCCTACCTACTGCACTAAGGACTTACCGTCGTAGATCGTTCCGAGTTCGTCTAATATGTCACGGGCAATCGCTAGTTTCAAAGCAATGTAAGTTGTTCACAACGACATCTATGAACGAACGCTAGAACTACAAATATTTTGGCGCCAAAACTGGCCAAACAAAACTATTCAACTGGCACAGTGCAAAACAGATTTAACATCACGCCTGCCTCTTATAACCTAAGGGGTAAGGCAGAGGTGAATACGTAGTAAGCATCGCCACACTGATTGGTCCTATTCGTCTCGCATTCACCGGATTCTCGCAGGCCATTTCATCGCTCTACTTAGAGGGAGGCCTCCCAACACTAAATTGATTCTAGAATTTTCTTGCTATTATAAACGTGAAAGTTTGTGAGGATGGATGGATGTTTGTTAATCTTTCACGCAAAAACTACTGAACTGATTTGATGATACTTTACAGAAATATAGCTTATACATCAGAATAACATACAGCCATAGACTATGTGTGTTATTTTGATTTATCTGTTATCTTACTTCATCACGCCAGAACGGCTGAACGGATCTGGATGAAATTTGGCACAGAGATAAATTATAGTCAGCCACCAGGAATAGCACATAGGATACTTTTTATTCCGAGATTTTTTTCTCTCGGGATAATTTTCGACTTTCAGGGGGTGAAGCCGTTGGCAGAAGCTAGGAATTTATAAAGATATTGGTAAAAGTACATAAACCACGCAGGGGGCAGCTAGTTGCACATAAATAAATGAATCTTTTCTAAAAAGCTGGTAGGGAACACCAGTGTGTTTAAAAAATTCGTTGTTATTTTATGAATTACTTTTATTAGATTAATGAATAATCAAAGCTGGGACTACTCTTTTGCATTGAGATATACTTTACTATTCTGTGTAGTGTAGATACTAAAGACAGGTCTTCAGTGTATTACTGTAATTTCATTGATTGCTATTTCAATTGAAATGGGGGTGTACCTACCTAACTGCCTTCAGGGAATACAACTGTATGTATTAATTATGTGGACAGCCTTCAAAAAGGTATATTTACTGTCTACTAACTATAGTTTTTGATTATTGTAATCATTGTCATATAAAAGTAGATTATCAACAGTCTGAAACCATCAAAATATAAATGCAGGTTGGTTGGTACTAGACTAGACTTTGATACAAGCTGAGTTAGCATATTGATGGACTGATGAATCAAGATTGAGGGTGCGATGGGGCTTGGGTTTGTTAAGTAAAAATGGATAAAAGTAAAAAAAAACAATTAAATTATTATCTTATTACTATATTAAATGTTTCCTTGCTATCCTTTTAAGCTTAAAGTGCTGTAAAAATCTCAGTTCTCCATTCCAATTCTTCAACACTTCGATTTGCTGTCGATCTAGGAGGTCGGGCATCTCTAAACCACAGGTTTCAAACTCTTCGTGTTCTTGTTTCTTGGTGATGTTTATCATGTCTTCTCTGCTAGCATGTTGGCGGTTCTTTCTTTGTCCGACAGAATTCTTCAAAGCGATTTGTTCTAACTCTTCGTCAAAACGCGCCAAATACTCTTCCATTAACTCCAAAGTTTGATCCTTATTTAAAACCACACATCCTTCCGGTATCCTTTCTTTGAACCATAGAATCTTTTCACCAATGAGGTTTTGCTTTATGTGTGTACCTACTTTATTCTGATCCTTCTTCTCGTGCTTCTTTATTTTACTTATGAGTTTAATAGTTTTCCTACTGTTTGGATGCTTCAGTTTATCAATATCCTTTTTTATTTTAGGCATTTTGAGGTTTGTTTTGGTTATCTCAAACTTAACACGCGTGTTGCTCCGATAGTAAAATGTCAATGTCAAAACAGTGAAATGAAACTATTCTGTGATCTGTCAGTGTCAAAGTCAAATCGTTGGTCCGGTGCTCCGGTGCGTTTGTAAAAATGAATGGTAGAAATGGACATGAAATAGTAAAGAGTTTTCAGTCACACTTTACTTATTTTCGCGTTATCTCGGTTAAAAATAAAAAAATGCTTCCAATTTTTTTGTGAACTGCAACTAAATTCAAGTTTTTTAGACTTAGTATTTCTTTAGAAACGACGATAATAAAACAAACAACCAACTGACAACTGCCTGTCAGGACGTTTGGCGGGAACGTGATGGCGTCTATGTTGCTTCTCTGTTTTATTTTCCTAAAATTGTGTTAAATTGAATATTAATAGTGTAAAATGGTAGTTTTTTATTCTAATAATATTAGCGAACGTTTGCGAGTGTGGGCAAGTAAGACACAGCGGTAGAACATGAGTTCGTATGTTCATGTTGTCGAAAAAACTCCGTAGAAGCTCCAATAAACTTACCGCCATTTTGTTGGGGTTTAACTATGACATTGGACTAAAATCTAAAGAAACAAGAATTTCTATTCTAACGTGACACTGGCTAAATGCACAAACCATGCGAAGAACAAAACATTATAAAATAAAAAGAACCGCCTGTCAAAAATTTGAGGATAATGGAGGTTTTGGCGGGATTTTTCGAGTGAAGTTCAGCTGCTGTTCATATTATTTGCAAATTGATTCCTAGTGGATATTGTGATATAAAATTGGTGTAGTTTTGTGGCTCAACTGTCTACGCAACTGGACAATATGTGAAATCATTGACAGAAGCGATCTCAGGATAGTGGAGCGGAGAATTTTATTGTAGTATTGACTACCTCCGCAAAGCTTACTGGGAACAATGATGAAACTCAATACAATTTGCTGCCAAAGACACCAAAAAACATTAGAATCTATTACATCCGCATTCTACAGTCCGTCAAATCTAAGAAGTCCGATGACGTTTCTCATTTAACTTGCCGTGATAACTTTGTATGAAAGTTTACGAATAATCAAATTCATAATCCTAATTAATTACTATGCTGCCTATACACTATAACAACGAGTATCATTCGTAAGCATCAACTTAAGTTTATACAACGTATTTTTATAGCTGTCAAACGGTACTTCTTAGATTTGACGGACTGTAATGCATACTAAGGAATGTTAAAATTGCACTGAATACGAGGCGGTATGGTCCAAGACCTAAGCCTGCCCGAGTAGGGCGAAGGAAAAAAAGTTGAGAGTAATGTCAAAGTACTGTCAAAACAACCTAACTAACTAAAAAACTTATTTTAGCTGGTAGTTGTGTACCTGGTTCTTTATGGACATATTTCGTTGTGTATAAAGTTATATCTTGTAAAATAAATCATGTTCAAACGCCCAAAACCCGGCGAAGATGAAGATGATATCCTCCGCATGCAAGAAGAGTTCTTAAAGGAAAAACAAAAACAGAATTTACAGCCTGCGGCTGCAGTGACCAATTTACGACCACAAGAAAGAACTAAAAGACCGAGTAATGCTGAGGCAGATCGGAAGCCTTCAAAGTATGCCCAAGCCAAAGGCCTCAAAGGTCAGGTGGAGAAAAAGGCGCGATTTGAGGACACTTCTATTGTAGGAGACATCTTGGAAAAGAACGTAGTAGAGATAGAGATAGAGGAACCTGAAATTGAAGATGATAAAGTATACTACCCTAAGGTTATTCCTTCATTGATTGGTAATATTGTAGAAAAAAATGTTTTAGATTTTGTTGAATGGAATGCTAAAGAAATGCCTGCACAAGGGTTTCCTGTAGCTACTAAGAGATCAACTCTCTTTAGTAAGAGAAATGCTTTACAAAATATAAGTAAAAATGAGACTGTACAAATGGATGTTGATGAACCATCAACGAGTCAAGATAATAAAAAATCATCAATCATTCATTTACCGGAAAAAAGCTTCATAGTCGCATCTAAAGATGCAGATCTCATTCACAATGAAAATGTGAAGCTTCTCAGTGAAATGTCAGAACAGGACATTCTAGAAGAACGGAAAAAACTGCTCTCAAGCATAGATCCTAAACTGGTAGAGTTTTTGAAGGCTAAACGACAACAAGCTGCAGCAACTGAAAGAAAGCAATTTGAACAAGCACTTGTTAGTAAAGCTACAGATAATTCAACTGCGGAAGAAAAAATGGACACAACTGCACCATTACCTGAAAACAATAATTTATGGGAAAATGATGTTCTATCACATCCTGAAGTTAATAAATGGCTTCATTTTGATTCCCTAGAGAAAGACAAACTAGAATGGATGAAAGGTATAGAGGAAAGCAAAAAAATTAAAGCCGATGAGCCTTATGAAGCAAGATTTAATTTCAATGGTTATCTATTACCATACACAATGGAGTATAATGAGGAAACAAAACCATTGTTCCATCATGGTGATGAACCGCATAGACCGGGATACTCAATCACAGAACTAATAAAACTGACACGCTCAACAATCACTCAACAAAGAGTTGTGGCTCTTAACACAATAGCAGGTATTCTAGAATACTACAGTGCAGGCACATACAAAAATGTAATTGAAATACCTATAAGCAAATTATTTTTTATTGTCAGAATAGCTATGGATGACAATAAAGCTATTATTCTGGAACCTGCTTTAAGAGCCATGAGGAATTTGCTTTACAACAGAATTGATGAAGCAAGTTTAGATGCTTTGATTGGCTTTGAAGAGGGCATGCTGCAACCTTGCTTGGAAAATGATAAGTCAGAAATTGATGAGTTACAATCCAAAGAATCGGAGTTCACTGACTACCACTTAGCAGAAATCGATATCATGACTGCGCTTCAGCGAACAGAAATTCTTCAAAGACTATATTATATCTTGGAAACAGTAAGACCCAACTTCAACTGTGTACAATACTCATTGCAAATATTATCTAGATTAGCAAGAGACTCAGATGAAACAGCACTAAAGATTGTTCAAATGGAATACTTGATGAAAACAATCATAAGAAACTTTCTTCCAGTTACAAGCATCAATTTTGCATTTGATCCTAGCATTGTTTATAATGGAAAACCCATATTAGCTGCACTGAAGTTCATGAGGATCTTGTCTTTGCAGACTTATAATATCACTGAGATTTTACTGGCCAAATATGATATACTGAAGCCTATATCGGAGTACATCAGTTCTGGGGTGGAGAGAACATATGGCTTGAAAATACAGATTGAAGCCTTTAATATTCTGTCAAACATGCTTTGTTTCGGACTAGGGACTGAGGGGACTGTAGCTCTGTTTCCTATTATTGTAAGTGCATTGCATAAGCATGTGAAAGGGACTGATATATTTGTGGAATGTTCAATTCAAACAGCAACACATGCTGCAGTTGTACTTCAACTGGTAAATAGACTTTTGAAGAGTTACTTGGGTGTTAAGGATAGTTATAAGACCCACATCTATCCGCTACTAAAAGAAGGTGTGCAGAAATGGATGGCACAATTGTCTAACGCTCGCAGTTACACTTGCGGACATCTGCGTCTTCTTTGCTCAGCTATAGACTGCTGCAAGACTATCATCTTGATAGAAAATCTTCCAATGAAGTTCCTCAATGACTCTCTAAGAACTTTGTCACAGTCTCAAGGATTTGAAATGATTGTTAAAAATCTCATACCGAGTTCCAATCTTCTCTCAGGATTAGAAAACAAAGACCTACATCTGACTAAGAATTTGATGTCTCTTGGAGGTTCTGTTATAGACTCTCAACAGAAAGTTTTGCCAATTTTGAATATAGCATCACCTGTGCCTTTTCTGACTTCACTGTTCAATCTACTGACTTATGTGAATGATAAAGATATCTCCGAATCATTCCTAAGACACATGCCGATGTATTTAAGCAAAATCAGCAACAAGGTGCCAAGTTTGTGTGATAACTGGTTCACAAGAATGGAAACCAATTTCGTTTTCAGTTTGATAAAACTCTCTACACAATACGACATTTCAGAAGCAAGCAAAGACTTGCTATATGCTGTGGCCAATAAGTTATGTTACATTTTGAGGAGTGACAAGAAACACGAATTAGATTTCCTTTTTGGGTGTGTGGTATTTAACAAAAACTGGTTCACAGCTGTAAGATTGTTGCATCTTATGAACTTAACGGATACTGAAGGTTTTTCTAAAGCTTTGTCGTCGATTGGGGAGATAAAGCGATGTTATAGAAAAGTAGTGATCTTTAGCCACAGAGATACAGGTCCTAATATAAGGTTCAAGAAATGGCAGGAACCGATATTACCGCGAGACTGGATCTACTTGCCGATTTTAACATTGTATAGCAGGAGTCAAGAGGCGGAGAGTAGTCCCAAAATCGTTGGGGAGCATTCAAAGAGAGTTTCAGAGAGTATCGCAGCTGAGAAAGAATTCATCATCAGATGTAGCTTGGAGTGGATTTTATTCAATGAACTATGCTTCCCTGACCTCCTGTACGATATGGATGTTACAGACAGACTTTGCAGAATCATGTGCGTGTTCCTTTGCGACAACTCCTTGTTTCTGGATCCCCAAATCAAACTCCTGCTCAGAAAGTGCACAGAGATTTTGTTCAAGAAGAAATCCAAGTTGAATTTCGACAAAGAACTAGTTGGATTGCATAACTTCCAAGATTTCTTTACACAGTTCCTAGAGCAGTTTCAATCGGTCAGTTATGGTGACCCTAGTTTCGCTGCTTGCGTATTAGTACCTTTAGCGCAGAAGCATGACGTAAAATGGCGCAAACTCTTGTGGTCAGAGTATGCAGGATGTCTGAGGGCTCTTGATTGCCCGGAAGAATATCTATGTTATGAGTTAAAAGACTATTTATATCCTGAAGAAACAGAAGAGTCGCTCATACAATCTTATTTCCAAGCGCTTGCTAGTAACTTGCTGCGACCGGGTACAATAGCGCACAAAATTGCAACGCATCACACGGAAAGCTTTAAAAAACGTTCTGTATCTAAAGAATAAAGATTTTTAAATTAAATGTTTATTTTTTATTTTATGTTAATGTCATCCTATTAGGCACACTAATATTATAAAGGCGAAAGTTTGTGAGTGTGTGTGTGGGCTTGTATGTTTGTTACTTCTTCACGCCAGAGCAGCTGAACGGATCTAGATGAAATTTGGCACAGAGATAGATTATAGTCAGGAATCACACATATTACTATAAAGGCAAATGTTTGTGAGTGTATGTATGTTTGTTGGGGTAAATACGCTAAATGTCGGACCCTTTACGGCTTTTCTAACTGGGGATCGCTCTGGCGCCATCAGTTTGCAACGTAAGGATAGCTTGTGACCATAGAAAAAAAAGCTTGTGACGCGGTTTTGGACAGTTTGATAAATCTATTTCATGTTTAAAGGCATAAGGTTGACATTTCTACTAAAAGAAAAAAGTATTAAGGTTCAAATGCATCGAGAACGAAATAATCCTTAAAGTCGGCCGTTCACGGCCCATGGTCGGATGCGTTTTTCCCTGATGTCGGCCAGAGGGTCGTTTTAAATTAAGACAATGGAAAATATTATTATTATGTTTTATTATGGCAGGAGTCTAACTAACACAAGTAAACATTCTAGTTCAAGTCTAAGTAAACATTTGTATTTGTTTAATAGTATTATTATATTAAGTAAAACATCACAATAAAATTAAATAAAAAATAATAACATCTTCAAGAGCTTCTTTTATTTTAGTGCGATTGTAACCGCATTATTTTTCTTTGTTTCCGTGAAGGCCCTGGATCTCCCTGCTCTGTCATTGTTTGCATTGTAGTACTTACCTTAAATTAAAAGCGTTAAGTGAAAACGAACTTAGTGTCTAAAGGCAGCTTTTTGTCTTAAGCAGGTTATTAAATCAATTTAAGATTTACGACCAACCATTTATATTTTTTAAGCTAATAAATATGGGTTGAATAGATAGCAAGTTCTATAGAGCAATTCATATTTTTATCCCGCTATCTTAAATATGTAGGTAGGTTTAAATATCAGTAGGTCAACTCCTACAGCCAAACTTAACTTCTTTATAAAATTAATAAATTATAATAAATAATCAATTTTGACAAAATAAGTTTATAATATAAGTCATATATAAATTAAATATGACTACCTAAACAATCAATGAAAGAATACACATGTAATTAGCCTTTAAAGTGACGCTGGAATTCATTAAGTCGGCCCCTGTTTTGTGTACTTTTAATTTATTGAAAATAGATTTATTTGCCTATAAAATTTGCAAATTCTCATAGTACGCCAATGGAATTAGTAGAATCAGAATTTATATAACAGACTGCATTTACTTTAAGTCGGCCGCGACCGAGAATCCGGTTTTAAGTCGAAACTGGTATTCTAATAGCGGCCCCCTATTTTTCCCTTAAAACAATAAGCAAAACTTTGAAAAAACTATCTCAAAATTTAGTAAAACAGTTTTATTAGTGTTAACAAAACTTAAAACAAAAAAAAATGGCTTACCGTTGTAATATTAATCACTAAGTGTGGGTATTCACAGCTAGTAAGCTACTTTAACTGCGAACTTGACGCTGCAGCTTGCCACTTAATTGCTATTTGAATGAACGCAAGCTGCGTATGGCGTATTTACCCCACTTCCTCACGCCAGAGCGGCTGTACGGATCTGGATGAAATATGGCACATAGATAGATTAAAGTCAGAAATAGCAGATAGGATAGGAGGGAACATTCCCGTGATCATTTTCGACTTTCACGCGGGCGAAGCCGCTGGCAGAAGCTAGTACTTTATAATTTCTACCCACCCTTTGTGGGACGAAGGAGTAAGTTTGTGTGTCTGTAAATAGCGTCTCATTTATTTATTTATCCATTGCCGCATCCTGGCAAAGTATAATCGTTAACTTTATTTGATAGCTTGCCAATCGCCCATGACCCACCACGTGGATATTGTGTGCCTCTAGCCTCATAGATATTTGATTATGCAATTTTTTTTATCACTGAAGATGAAAATATAAATAGCAATATCGGCTTCTGCCATATTTTCTTTCTGAGGTTGTTGCCTAGCAGTCAAACCAAATTATGCATGATCATTCAGCCTTTATTGTTGCAAGTGTTCCAACTGCTGGGACACAGGTTAGGCCTTGCCTCTGTTTATATTTGATCCTAGTCTCTGTGAGAGTGAGCAGGTCGCAATCCACCACGCGGGCCCAGTGCGTGTTAGTAGATGACAAGGTAGGTCTTCGAATATTTCCTTCATAATCTTTTATTTAATATGGGTAATTTTATAGGCAATTTAGGAAAATTACCTATAAATTTGTTTCCTAGGAATTGTATACAATGCAAATTGCAAAAGCCATCGGGGATATGACATTCGGAATCAAGCAGTAAACCTGTTTCGCTACGATGTGTCCTTGAAAGTGAAATTCTTATTAGAAATTCATAGTTTAGTGTTTATTTTTTCAACAAAATTTCTTTTGCATAATCTCAGACTAATAAATAAAATCGTAGAATAAAATTAACTGGTTTTCATATAAGTTTTATCCAGGTTTTTATCAGCTGATTGATAGCAGTATATTTGAACGCACTTAAAATATTTGGCGGGAATAGCCTGTTTGACATTTTTGACAGTTCGAATTTGCAGGTGTTCTTTTCGAGTTCCGCTGTTTGTTTCTTATAACTATTTGTTATATTTGTTAAAAATATGATTTCCTGATTATAAATAACGGATGTTTACATCCATGACGTGCCAAGATGTTCATAGAAGACATTAAGAACGATTTTTACAACGTACTGCAGGGAAACGTGAGTATTACGAAAGCGTTGTTTACTAGTTCCGAGCCAAACTTTGTTATCAATTTTATTGGTTATCGAAACTTTGTTTTTTGTTCCAGAGGGTGTTATTATTAGTTCATTACGACGTTGATGCAATATGCACTTGTAAAATACTGCAGAGTTTGTTTAAATGTGATAATGTGTCGTATACGTTGGTCCCTGTGGGGGGTATTGCGGAACTAAAGCAGGCCTATGAAGAAAACAATGAGGAGATTAAGTACGTGGTGCTGGTGAACTGCGGGGGGACCATAGACTTGGTGGATATCCTGCAGCCGGAGGAAGAAGTTGTGTTCTTCGTGCTGGACGCTCACAAACCTACCGATGTGTGCAATGTTTATAGTGATGGACAGGTATATTTTTCTTTATTAAACTGTAGTTTTTCAAAGCTATAAGTATGTGCTTTTAAGAATATGTTTTATGTCCATTTTATTGCACAAACACTTAGCATCCTTAACTATATCCTAACTAATATTATAAATGCGAAAGTAACTCTGTCTATCTATTACCTTTTCACGCTTAAATCACTGAACCAATTTAGATGAAATTTGGTATGGAGATAGTTTGAGAACCTGGAAAATACAAAGGGTAGTTTTTATGCGGGTAGTGGGTTCCCTTGGATTGATAAGACATCTTATGCAAGCCAATCCACAGGCAAAGGCTAGTAATATTATAAATTTAGCATTTTGATAGACAAGAACTTGGATTAGAACATAGGATACTCTTCATCCTGGTATAATGTTCCATTGGGATGATAAAACACTTTTCAGGGAGTGAAGCCGCAGGCAGAAGTTAGTCTATACTAATAATATAAAGAGAAAAGATTTGTATTTTTGTATGTTACGAATATACTTAACAACTACTGGACCAATTTCAAAAATTCTTTCACCGTTGTGAAGCTACACTATTCCCGGGTGACATAGGCTACATTTTATCCTGTGAAACCATGAGGCATCTGCTAGTTCTGAATATTAATAATTGAATCTAGTGAAAGCAACCGCTAGGTCTCAGGGAATAGCATTGTTGGTTTACTGGCAAATTCATACCAGGTCCTGAAGGGCTTCCTACAGGTGTTAACAAAGAAAAACTGATGATGATAAACATTATGTTTCAGGTGAGACTAGTGCATAAGGATAGTGAAGAAAACATTCCCAACTTTGATGATATATTCAAAGATGACGATGAGGAGGAAGAGGTGAGTTTGCTTTTAGCCTGTTAACTAGTTCACTTTTTATAAATGGTTATTACTTATTATAATCCCCCGAAAACTCATGCGTGTAATCACTTTAGTCACAGCTTCAATGAAACCAGTCTCATGTTTATGAGTACTCTCCTAAGTTTTTCAATTTGTATGTTTGGGTAAAACATAACATAATTCTCAACTGAGATCACACCTGTACCTCTGCTTACTTCTTTTACTTAAATAATTAATTGTCAGTGGAGGTTTATACCAACATAGTTGGCAAAGGCTAGGCACATGACGAGGTGCCTTACTTAGTACATCAAAATGTGGAGCGCTTTTTAATTGCATGTAGGGCTTTTAGAGAAAGCTAAAGTAGCTTTTAGTTCATAAAAACAGGTCTTCCATTAGTGTAGGCTACTTATAGATGTTTTGTGTGCCAGAATGAAGAGTCAGAGAGTGGTCGCGAGGGTTTGGAGGCGATGGTGGAGCGGAGACGCGAGCGGCGCGCGTGGGAAGAGAGGAGGAACACGCTCATGTTCAACTACACGCAGTTCTCTTATTATGGGAAGCCTGTGAGTAACCTGCTGTAGTATTTACTTTGATTACTTGCATTTAATTACACGCCGGGTGTCTCTCTCGGCTGTACACACTATGCAACCCACTTTTCAGTGTTTTTCGGTCTTCTAGAACTGCCTAATTTTTGATATTCATTAAAAGAACTTACCGGTTTACCAATTTTATATTATTATTCATGCTATTTGAAACTAGACAGCCTACTTCAACCAGTTTTGTAATGTTTCTCTACCAATTTTTCACTAATTGAAGCTGTACTTGTTCTCAGAGCGCATGCATAGCCCTAGAGCTAGCGTGGCGTGTGTCTCGCTGCGGCTGGGGCTGCGTGTGGGCCGCGAGTGTTGCGTGTGCCGCGCAGGCCGCGCTACACACACGCACACCGGCCGCCGCGCTATTGGACGCGCATCATCTGCACACACACACACCCGCCGAGCACTCGCGCACTGTACGTATAGCTACGTGTACTCTATAGTGTGGCTGGGGCTGCGTGTGGGCCGCGAGCGTGGCGTGTGCCGCGCAGACCGTTTCACACACAAGCATACGTGTAAAATGTGGTTACGCTTTCGCATTGCTTACAAAGGCAACACAGATTACCACCGCTGCTTAAATACCGTCTTTAACCCTTGTTAACATGAGGAGACCTTCTCGTCCATCCATCCCCAATCCGCATGTAAACCAGGATTAACTGAATTCTATCTATTTACAGGGTGCTCACGTGACCTTAGAGAAGGATGTGTGCCTACCGCTGTACCGGCGCTGGTCGCTAGAGGCAGCACTGTGTCACGCGCCCGCTCTCGCACCGGCATTGCGCTTGCACACGCTGGCGGGACATACCCGGCTAAGGCAACTGCTGGCTGATACTGGGTATGGTACTACTATAGAAAAGCATGTCTTATTGACGCTGCCGCTAGAGGCAGCACTGTGCTACGCGCCCGCACTGACACCGGCATTGCGCTTGCACACGCTGGCGGGCCATGCCCGGCTGAGATAACTGCTGGCTGATACTGGGTATGGTACTACTATAGAGAAGCATGACTTCTCGACGCTGCCGCTAGAGGCAGCACTGTGCTAAGCGCCCGCACTCACACCGGCATTTCGCTTGCACACGCTGGCGGGACATGCCCGGTTGAGACAACTGCTGGCTGGTACTGGTTATGGTACTACTATAGAGAAGCATGTCTTGTCGCCGCTGTCGCTAGAGGCAGCACTGTGCTACGCGCCCGCGCTCATACCGGCATTGCGCTTTGTTGCTTGAGGTCGGAGCAACACGTTTTCTTCTTCAATTGCGTCCCGTTAACCGTCACGCTATCAATGACTCCCCTGTCTTTCATATCAGTGCTCACACAATATTTATATAGCAAAAGAGAGCTGTCAGGGCCATATATAATTTAAGTCACCGAGAATCTATTAGGGAGCTATTTAAAACGATTATTATATTTGACAGTTTCTTGCCAATTCATTTATGAACATATTAACAGGTTTCTCGTTTTTATTTTTATTGGTATTTATTAGTTTATTTTATTTGTATATGTGTATTATTAATATTTATGTATTAATTTATTTGTATATGTGTATTACTAATATTTTTGTACCCATTTCACAAAGTTGTCCTTTTTGACCCAATGGTTGACTGGTAGAGAATGCCTTGTGGCATTAAGTCCGCCTATGTACCACTATTGTACATGAAGTTTAAATAAATAAATAAATAATAAATTATTATGTATGTAAGGAAAAATATAAATCTCTTTAGTAAAGTTAGTGAAAGACACAATTGTAATACTAGAAATAAAGATAAGTTAGATCAACCATCTTATAGATTAGCTAAAGTACACACATATTTCATGGGGTACTGTCTTAAATTCTATATTCGTAGCAAAATACCCTGTGAGATATTAAAACTAAATGAAAGAAAATTTAAAACAATAGTTAAAAGTACACTTTATAAACAAGCATATTACATATTAGATGATTATATCCAAGATAAGAATGCTTGGAAACAATGTCAAACTGGTTGATTTGTATTATATTCATAATTATAGTAATGCTTTATTTTATATTGATCTACTCTTTTTGTTTTAAAAAACATATGACTCGCACACTGTTCCGTTGTTGTTGAATTAGATAATTTACCTATGTTTGCAATATTTGTAAGTATGTGAGAACCGTGTTCCTATTTTTCAAGTGAAGGAATTTACCTGTTAGTGCTTGTAATACTTATATGTAGTATAGTAGTGCTAGGTGCATCGTCCTCACGTGTATGAATTTATTAATGTATGTATTCTAATATTGTAAAAGCTTATTTTTTAAAAAGAGTAAGTATGGAGTTTCTTGTGTGTTCTTTTCCATAACAAGCTACTTTTCCGAATGCACGGTAGAATAAATTTTTATTACTTGTTAATTTTAATTGTTAACGTTCGAAAGTGCCGCTTAATGGCCTCGTCGAAATAAATACATTTGACTTTGACACACAATCCATCTATCTATCTTCTCTTTGATCTCCCTCTCCATCGATCCGCATTTATATTCATAACTCTATTTGTAACATACTTTTACACACACACGTTCTCACGTGGTCATCATATGCCCATACCAGGGGCGTCTCACTGCAGTTTAGATACGATAGGCGCTCCTAGTGAATAGGTGTATCGCGGCAGTAGGTTGCCGATTGCCGCTCGGCTCGCACGCTAGCCGCGTTTATTGTTTCTGTGGTTTTTGCAAAGAACGATAAAAGCCGCGTCGAAGCATAAATACCTAATAGCAATGAGCACAAGTTGACTGCTTACATAAATAGTAGTAATAATTATGCCCATTGAATAAAAATACGTACCTAGCTGTTACTTAAGAGGAAATACGGTCGCAGACATCCGACTGTCGTCTCGTCCACTCGTATACTCTGGCGAGCACCCAAGCCTCTGACTCCCACCCACCCGCTGTGCAATGGCCCTTTGGGGCCTGAGGATGGCGGTCGCGTTCTCCCTCCTGTGGAGGGAGTCCGCCCAGATGGGGGCCCCGTACAGGACCATGCTCTGCAAGATAGCATACAAGCGCCGGCATCGTGCCTTGGACTTGGGCTTCGGCGGCCTTCAGCAGGCGCGTCGACAGCCCTCTGAAGTGCGGGCCGAAGCGCCACCTGTTGTCTAGCACGAGGCCCGGATATTTCATCTAGGCCCCGACCTCGATCCTGAGGCCCTCCACAACGATGTGGGCGCTGAAATAACACGGCCTCGGTCTTGTTCAGCGCCACCCTCAATCCTAGCCGGCGGATCCTTTCTGCGACCAAGGATCCACCAGCCGAGGCCAGACAGGCCGCCTCTCTGAAGTCCCTTCCCTCGGCAGTGACGAGAGTGTCATCCGCGTAGCAGATGACACTCGTGCCCTGGAGGACGATGCCCCAGAGGAGCCAATCAAAACCTATGTTCCCCAGGGGGAGCCTAGAACTGACCCCTGTGGAATACCGGATTCCGCGCCGTACCTCCTTACCGTCGCCGTCTTGTCTACAAGGAGGACCTTCCGGTCCTCCAAGTAGCTGGCCAGGAGGTTCCGCAGGTATTGGGGCACTCCGTGGTATCGGAGTGCCTCCAAAATCGTAGAGTGGGGCACGGAGTTGAAGGCGTTGGCGATGTCGAATGACACCGCCAACACGCCGCCCCCTGACTGCATCGCCTCCTGCACCTGGCCCTTCAGTAGGGCTAAGGCGTTGACTGTCGATGCCCCTGTCGAAAGCCGAACTGGGCGTCCGACAAGTCTGGCCCCATCACCGCAGCAGGCTATTCAGCCGGGTAGCGACTATCCCCTCGAACAATTTACCGACCTCATCGAGCAGAACGATGGGCCGGTATGCCGAGGGGGAGTCCACCGGGCGTCACTCTTTACGGAGGAGGCACAACTGCCCCTCCCTCCACAGTTTCGGGAACTTCCCAGCTGTAAAGCACGCCCTGAAGAGGTCCCGAAACCTGTCCTGCATCTGAGAGGCAGCTATAGCCACCACCCGAGCGGGGACGCCGTCCGGTCCAGGGGCTGTTTTCTTCGCGCGGAGGCGAAGAATTTCCTCGTGGATTTCATCCACCGTCTCCGGGAGAAACTCCTCCTCCTGCGAAGCCGCCTCCCGCGGGGGATCCATTACTGGTGGGGCGAAGTCGGTCTCGCGTGGAAACAGGGATCGGACCACTCCATTCAGCAACGCCGGCTCATAAACCTTACCAATTTTTTTTTTGATCGCGCTGGGAAAAAATGCATTACGCATACCAGCCCATTGGAGGAATGGGTGGCTATGTGGGACTCCACGGGATGACGACCGCCCGCCTTTACAGCGGGGCCTTCACGCTCCTACCTCAGTGGAGGGGCCCGGGAACGACCGCGAGTGCTCGGCCATTCCCGCCCGACGAGCGACGGATGCCTGTTAGGCTGAGATCGGGCGGGGAGTAGACGGACACAGACTTCACTCTATCGACTAATATTGACCCTGCATATCGGTCTGGATCTGTTGTCAGCAGAAGATCCAAGCAATTGGCTGTATGTGAATCCACATCCGGCACCCTCGTTGGCCCTTGGACCAGCTGGTTGTGATTTAGCGCTATCGAAAGATTTCGCATCTCTCGTCTAGCATGGTCAGTGCACTGGTATGGGAAGAGCTACTCCTGGTGGAGGGCATTAAAGTACCCCAGTAACACTAATTGGGCGTAGGGGTACCAGAGCTGAACCACATCAGCCGCCGGCTCAGGTACATTTGTTAGCCTGGTTGTCTCCAGATCACCGCTATGCGATCGGTAGACAAAGGCATAGATAATCTTATCCAGACCTGTGTTCTCCAGAGCCGATAGCAGATGTCGTTGCGGGCGTTCATGCATATACCCGCGCGTGGCTTGAACTAGTGCACCAGGAGGTGTGCATCTCCATAAGGAACAAAAGTTCTGGTTTCTCAGTCTCAAGGTGGTGATGGACTGCCACAAAGTTCGAGTGAAGACTTCGGATGTTGCTGACGTGCACTTTATGTAAGAGTGAGTGCTGCCGCTGTCCAGCTTTTTTACCCGACCTGCAGTGGAACAGCTATCTCGACCCAACTCCTCTAGTGCTGCACCGAGTATCATACCGGAACACGGCTAGGCCGCTTGGCGGTATGCCTTTGCCCGGTGGCTGGTCTCAAGCCTTCGGTTGAAGCCAGTGTGTCACCTGATTAGTACCACCCGGGGACCACATGTAGGAATTCAGAACGGGTATTTTCCTAGGGACGCGGGTGACTCGCCCCCAAAAATATATGTTCATAATAATGAGTACTTTAACCCTCTTTCACAAAGACTTCCCATCTCTAATAACCTTTTTGTCAAAATCTACATACGAGATCCAGTTCCTATTTTGTTTATAAGTGAGATAGCCTTATAGAAGATAAACTCGGGTTCAATATACTGTGTGTTTATAAATTAACACAAACTCAAATTATGTCACGTTCTAATTCATTAATATAAACATGATCTTTAACCTTTCCATATGTTATGATAAATAATAAAAAAGATTTTTTATTGGAGTTCATCTGCCTTTTCAGATATTTATAAGTTTATTACTAAAAATAATGGTATTCAACCTTATTCAACTGCATCGGGTTAGGCTGGTAGCCAAAGCCAAATTCTTTATTTCAATTAGCAGCACTTTTAAACCACAAAAATTTAAATTGAATAGTAATCATAATTGATTCTACCGTCCATTCGGAAAAGTAGCTTGTTATAGAGAAGAATGGACGTGAAACTCCACATTTACTCTTAAAAAAAAAAGTGTTTTACAATATTTACATACATACATTAATTCATATATACGTGAGGTCGATGCATGAAGTAGACCCCATTAAATTTAGGAGGAGGCTACGTAGCATTAGTGGACTGGTATAATAACATTTGATATATTATATATCAAAATCGGTTCATACGTTTGGAACTATGATGCCACAGACATATACACAAACACACAGGTACATACGTCAAACTTATAACACCCCTCTTTTACCGTCGGGGGTTAAAAAGAGTTTTGAAATTAACATGGATGGATGGAGAGGTGAATGAACTGTGTGAGGAGTGATATGAAAGAAAAGGGAGTCAGTGATAGCGTGACGGGGGACAGGACGGTGTGGAAGAAGTAAACGTGTTGCGCCGACACCAAGTAATATGGGACAAAGGCAGGAAGATCATGATGTTTGTTAGCAGGGCTGACTTTTCAGTGAACAAACACTTGAGCAGGTATCTTCATACCTGAAATATTTTTTTTACCCGATTGCGAAGGAGGGTACTGTATGTATGTTTGTTTCTATGTGGCGTTCTAGAGACCAAAAGAATTAGTCGATTTTGACGATTCTTACGTCAATCGATTCGTCTTAACCTTGCGAGTGAAACTGGCTACATTAAAATGGAAAAATAGTAAAATGGCGCCATATTGTGGGTGACCGTTTTAAGAGGTGATTTCAAAAATATATAACACTTACATGTTTAAGTGTACCTTATTCGAAAATAAAAATGTTATCTAAAAAGTTATAAATAAAAAAGTTAATTCAAAAAAGGCCGAACTGACTGTATTTGTATAATTGTTTCAGAATACCCCTCCAACAAGCCCGCCAGGCCTTCCGCTCGATGGACGTGGAGCTCCGGCGCTGCCTGCTGGCGGGCCTGGAGAGCGCGGCCCCCAAGCACAAGCTGCCCACGCCCACACACACGACCTTCTTGCTGCAGCGCGTGCACTCCCCTACGCTCGCTGCCATGGACCTCGTGTTCGCCATCATGGGGCTCATTGAACATGTAAATAAAACTAATTTATTATTAATATTCATAGGCGAGCCACCATCTCACCTGATGGTAAGCAAACCATAAAAACATAAAAATATAAAATTGTTTAAAAAATACAGTGATATCCATAACATAAATACTAGGAACAAACACAAATTTGTAGTACCTGCAACAAGGCTCACGAAAATAGGTGGCTCGTTTAGATGTCAATGTGTACGCTTTTATAATAAGCTTCCAAGCCACGTACAAGATCTAAGTCTTAATAAATTCAAAACATTCATTAAACGTAAGTTGTGCCAGAAAGCGTTTTATACAATTAAAGATTACGTTGAGGACAAACAGGCTTGGGATTGAGCTGCTCCAATAAATTTTGTTTTTTTTTTATATATTTATCACCGTGAATTTTGTTTTTTTTTGTTTTCTTGCAATGACAAGAATATTTACTTTTTAAAGTATTATATTATTTTATTTTAATTTCTTTTCTAATTGTTGTGAATGTGAAGACTATGTGGATCATACTTTTTGTTTGTTTTTAATTTTTTATCTAAGTTAGTTTTAATCATGGTCTGGCAGTTTGAGTAGTTTGTGCGGCCTACCCGAATGTCCTTTCTTTAGTATTGTTCGTCGAATCGTTGAGCTCCTTAATTTCTGAGTTGAGCTGCACGGTTATTGACAAATGCGTGCACTGACTGGACAGGTCCACTCAATCTGGCTGGTTCTTTCCTCAAAAGACCATTTCAGACTTCAGTCTACATGGTCTTCACATGATCTAACCAAGATTTTGTCTGGACTTTAAAAGAGACTGTGACCTCTGAGTTGACCTTTCTTCTCAGAGTAGTCAGATAGGAAACGCCGACTTCATCTAGTTTTAAAAAATATGATCGACATGTAAAAGTATTTGTACAAACCTACTTACAGAAATAAAATCATTTATCATTTATCAATGATGTGGTCGACGATGGAGCATGCTTGAAAAAAACTTCTGGCATGTTATAATAGTTTATGCAATGGTCATATAATAGGTTATTAAAACACGAGCGCGGGTTTATCACATGAGGCGAAGCCGAATGTGATAATAATATCACACGAGTGTTTTAATACCTAAATATAGGCCGTTGCTAGAGAATACAATCCCGAGCATGTTTTTCAATCCCGGGTTTACGGGATTTTTGAAGCGTAATGCCGGGTTCTCGGGCTTATCCCGGAATTAGAATATGTGGTTTCTAATTGGGCTCAAATGAAAAAATACTTGAATAATTAAAAAAATGTATATTATTAATGTCTTAGCACAACACAAATCACAATATAAAAAGAAAAAGACAAAACAAAAAACTATACTTTTGCAAGAAATCAAAAGACAACATAAAAAAGCAATTTAGAATTTCGAAAATATAATCGCAGTAATATCATCCAATGTTTGACTTCCAAGCCTGCTTCGTAGTTTATTGCCAACATAAGCAGCAGCTAAAAACGTTCGCTCGGGTTTTACACTGGTTGGAGTACGGCGTATCTAATGGTTGTTTTTTGTCGTTATGTTTTAATAACCCCTGTTATATGACTATTGTATAAACTACTATTTTGAATTCATATTTGGAACATTACGTTGTGAGTGTAGATATATTATTAATTACAATATTGACAGTTAGATTGGCAATTTCAAACTATTATTTGCAGACACAAAGAAACTCCTGAAATTTTCCCTGGGTCACACACTATTTTATAACATCCTTAATCATAATTATATATATATTATAAGCCATCATAATCTATCAACTCAAAGATTTCCACTTTTAAACATAAGCCTTCCCTAAAGTCTTTTTAGCGGCAATCTGATGTTATTAAACACCAGACACAACACCCGTCTGGTCGGAGGATTCTCCCTTCTAATTGGAGGATTACACCCCCGTACCGCATATTAACTTAACTAGCCTAAATTGCCTACGCACAGATTTAGTCCAAAAAATCAACACAAAAAAATGTATTTTGGCTCATATCTCGAAAACTAATGAACATAAGTGAATCTTATGTTGTGCACAATTAAACAGGGAATAAATTTGCTCTGAGCACAAATTGCAGTAAAATCAAAACTTTACGAAAATTGAGCAAAAAACTGATTTCTGGGCCCTTTAACACGACACAGACACGAGATTTTATGAGACTTAAGACAACTTTAAAACGCCGAAATATCTCTCATTCCGAGGTTGACCCTTGACTTACTTGACTTAAGATCCTATATCCCCTAGCTGGGGCAGAGGGCTTCCACAGTAGTCCTCCATCGCTCACGGTCTTGAGCTGCCCGATTCATCTCACTCCACGTCATTCCGATACTCGTCGTATCAGCCAATACAGCGGTGCGTCGCCAGGACAGCCGGGGACGGCCTCGCTTCCTTTTTCCTTGAGGATTCCAATCCAACGTCTGTTTAGGAATGTGATCGGAATCCCTCCGGAGCGTGTGACAATACAACTCCATTTGCGCCGCTTGATCTGGCGGTCGATTAGGGTCTCGTGGCATCTCTGCAACAGCTCGACGTTAGAGATGATCTCGGGCCAGTAAATTCCGAGGATGCGACGAAGACGAAGATCTGGATTTGGCGTGAGATGTCCTTTGTTACCTTCCACATTTCGCACCCGTAGATCAGCACGGATTTGACATTGGACCCGAAGATATTGAATTTAACCCTTCGGGTCAGTTTTCGCGATTGCCTCACAGGTCTCAGCTTTGACGATTCGTGAAGTGATATCCTCTTCAGTTCATCCAGTGTCTCACACGACGCTCCCGAGGTAGGTGAATTTGTGAACGCAGTCCACAACCTCTGTGCCGGTTTACATCGGTGAAGAATGCCTCACACCTGTACGCATCTCCTGGGTCTTCCAGATGCTAATTTTGAGCCCAGTTTTCGCCGCCTCCTGGCGCATGTAGTTAGAACCCTAAATTACTGGGCTGTATCTGTATATCTTCACAGCAACCATCTTTAAACCAACGGCTTCCCACGACCTTCACCAGGCCATCAGACCTTGTGGTTTCCCTACATATTAACACATAACACTACCTTCATTTTATGTACTTACAGACACAAACATACTGATAACTCCTTCCATATTTCCAGGAGACGTTACCTCGAGCGGAAGGCTTCCAGCACGCGCTCGCTTCCCTGGACACGGAGAGCGGAGAGAATGAGAGCAGACGGCTGGGCTGCCAGTCCGCTCAGCGAGCACTGGAGGCTGTGGCCAAGCTGGTACACGCCACCCTCAGCGCGAGGCAGCTGCATCTAGCCGGGCCCTTCAGCTACTTCATAGTGCAGGAGGTAACAACTAGTGTCACACTACACCTTGTAGAGAATGAGAGCAGACGGCTGGGCTGCCAGTCCGCTCAGCGAGCACTGGAGGCTGTGGCCAAGCTGGTACACGCCACCCTCAGCGCGAGGCAGCTGCATCTAGCCGGGCCCTTCAGCTACTTCATAGTGCAGGAGGTAGAGCACTTAACTAAGTTTTTCTATGATATCTTTGGCCTATCTCACAGGAGCTGTACATAATTTTTATCATATTTTTTACAAGCTTTTATTGAGCCTGTGCTACACGGTTGCCAACCAAGCCAAAAACCAAGCTCACCTTGGTCTGGGCTGTATCAAACCGTGTATACAGTGGTTTTAAACCAAATTTAGCATGATCTTTAATAGTAGATTGTATGACAAGGGAGCAAAATAATATTTTTACGGCGAGGGCGCTACTTTGAACCACGAGCGAAGCGAGGGATTCAAAGTACATCGCCCGAGGGAAAAATAATTTATACTACACCTGCTCGGAAAGTACCTTGATACTTTATCAAATTTACGGTAGAAAGTACGTAATTGCATATCGAACAAATATGCGGCGAGAAAACGCATCTGAGCGGAAGAGAAAAGTGTATGAAAATCCATTTCTTACGTGGTTTTTCTTTTTTAATTTTGGGTAAGACTATGCGCTGGTAACCTAAATATCAAAAGCCAAAAAGTTTTTACAGTGAGTTTTTATCTCCAAGTTCGCAAAATGACACTGGCCACTAGCTGTGTGTTGGATGGTGTCAAACAATTTGAAAAAAGAACATGTGAAAATTGCAGACGCCATTGGCGCCATTTTCAATTTGTGAGTTGTTTGAGGACTCAGTTTTCGTGGAAAAGTAAAATAAAACTATCAAAATGATAAGTAGTGATAGTGATGATCAATGAGCTTTTACCAATAGAGACGTCATACTCATTATAAAGAAATAAAAACATGGCGATATTTTACTATAGCTACCTACATAGGACCTATGGAACTTGGAACTTTATTTCTATCACTGAGTATTTTAAAAGATTACAGAGATATAAATAGGACCCCGTTGTCTGAAAGGGATAAACATACTGTTCAAACGTACGTCCGTGTCGCGGCCAGACGCAAGACGGACTGAGTTCACTCAAGCTGATTAGCTTGTGTTTGTATTGCCGCGCAGACGTCGGTAAAACGTATCTACCTCAGTTTATATATAACATCATTGGTGATGATGAAGATTTTTTAACTCCGCCGCAGTTGAAGGAAACAGCAAAAATACTGATTGATAACCTTTTACCACAGAAATCAATTAAAAAATATAATAAAACTTATGACGATTTTTTGCAATGGAAAAGTGAAAAAAATGCGGCATCTTTTTCTGAAACTGTTTTGCTAGCTTATTTCAGTGAAAAAGCGCAAAAATACAAACCAAGTACGTTATGGTCTATGTACTCAATGTTGAAAAGTACTATATTGACAAGAAACGACATAAATATTCAAGAATACAAAAAACTTACAGCATTTCTGAAAAGAAAGTCGGAGGGATTCCGTAGTAAGAAATCAAAAGTGCTTACTACAAAGGATGTTTATTCCTTTTTGCAGAATGCTCCAGATGACAAATATTTGTTGATGAAGGTAAGTTTATGAACAAAATGCAGTGGTTTATGATTTATTACGTACCTATTTATGAGTAGAAATCTACTAGGTTTTCATGTTTGATATTTTTGTTTACAGGTTATTTTGATTTTAGGAGTAAATGGGGCCTGTCGTTCGCAAGAACTTGTGGATATGACAACAGACGATATCGAAATCCCCGAAAATGGAATAATCGTCAATATTCCTAACACAAAAACCAAAATTCAGCGATCATTTGTTATATCGGGCTTATTTTATGAGATAGTGAAGAAATATAACGAAATTCGCCCCAGTGACCTCAAAACCAATCGGTTTTTACTACAATATAAAAACAAAAAATGTACGAAACAAGTAATTGGGAAAAACAAAATAAGTACTGTGCCAAGAGAAATAGCTTCCTACCTTAATTTACTCAATCCACTAGAATACACTGGCCACTGCTTTCGCAGAACTTCAGCGACTATTCTTGCCGATACTGGTGCTGATTTAACCACAATAAAACGTCACGGTGGTTGGAAATCGTCCGCTGTTGCAGAAAGCTACATAGAGAATTCCGTAGAAAACAAAACACGAATAAATAACCAAATATCGGGATCGATTAATGTGCATCAAGACTCATCTCCTCAACCATCAACGAGCGCGGCGATGCCAGATGCCCCTCAGCAGCCAGTTGCCCCTTTGGCACCACAGCCTTCTACGAGCGCAGTGCCAACAGCACAGCCAGTTATTCCTCCTACATTGTCGCAAACATCTCAAACAAACATTAATGAAAAAAGTGTTACATTAAGCTTCACTAACTGCAACAATTTCAATATAAATTTCAATTAGTAAAGATTTAGTTTTTTATTTTCCTCGTAGGTGTAGTATAAAGCACTATGTATCACTCGAGAGAAAGTGCGATTCCCGATCTCGGGTGTTTTAAAGCCCTCGCCTACGGCTCGGGCTTCAAACGACACCCTTGACGGTAATCGGTCACTTTCTCCTCTCGGTGAACAATGTACTATTACTCTACTTTTCATCCCCTCTCTATGAGAAAATAAATAATGTTACAAGATAGGCAACGTCATCTATTGATGAGAGGAAGAACTAAGTAGTTACTAGTGGCGCCATCTAGTATCGAATAGCGGAACTAGTCTTATCGAAGTTTTTAGTCACTTCGGGAACAGTGGGTTCGAATGTCGATTGTTCTGGAAGATTAGAATTATCTAGAACCGTATGGAACGTTCCAGAAACATCTTCAGTGCTATATACAGTGCGATTGGAAAACGAAAATAGTGTTAAGTAATGGCATTTTTTAAGAAGTGTTTTTGTAATAAAGTGTGAATAGTTGAAGTCTGCTGTTTAAATAATTTATCCCTGAACCCCAGCTCGTAACAAATTGGTGTCAGAAGTGTGGGATGAATTATGCCGGTTCTACCAAAGGCAGACACGGAGGGGATGCGCACCAGGAGGCAGCGCCAGCAAAACGTAGATCAGAGGTGTTTTGGAGACGCTCCCACACCGTCATCAAGTGGACAACGAGACTCCGCGGCTTCAGTGGAACCAGCTCAATCGCCGGTGACCCCAGATCTCGCCGCCCTTATGGCATTCATGCAAGAGCAGGCCCGCCGTCATGAGGAACAGGCTCGCCGCTTGGAAGAGCAGCTGCAGCGCAACAAGGAGGAACAGGCTCGCCGCCTGGAAGAGCAGCTGCAGCGCAACAAGGAGGAGCAGGCTCGCCATCAGGAGGAACAGGCTCGCTGCCTGGAAGAGCAGCTGCAGCGCGACAAGGAGGATCAGGTTCGCCGACAGGAGGAGCAGGCTCGCCGATTGAAAGAGCAGCTGCAGCGCGACAAGGAGGAACAGACTCGCCGTTAGGAGCCACAGTTCATAGTAATCAAGGACCTTAGCACCGGCATCGGTAAGGAAATGAAGGAGGTAAAGGACCAGGTCCAGCAACATGAGACCCGCATTATCGAGATGGAAAAGATAATACGTGGGCTCAAGTCTGGAGATGGGCGCTTGGCAGCTGCGGTAGTGGCACCTACGTCACGTGGTTTTAAAGTGCCACCATTAGATGGCTCTTCGTCATGTTCCTCCTATAAGATTCAGTTTGGCTGTGATGAAATCGAATGGATGGACTAAAGAACAGGTCTTGACTGCTCTAACCTTGGGACTTCGCGACCGGGCCTTGACTGTGTTAGAGGCAACAACTACTGACTGTGTACAAGGCGTCACTTTCGAGAAGCTTCTGGAAGCATTAGATGCTAGATATGGCGATGCGCACCTACATGTGTTTCGGGCCCAACTGAAAGACCGATCGTAACGGGTTGGTGAAATTCTACAGCAGTGTGCTCTAGAAATAGAAGGGCTCTTTTAAAGGATTCCCAGAATAACTTGTCGGTAGAAGAAAAGTACAAGGCTAAGAAGATGCTCATGCATCGGCAAACAGCATACACCAGGGTGCCTCTTCCTGTAGACAGAGCCTCCATTATCATCAAGAGGAGGTAGGCACTGAAGGCCGACCATTGGTGCAAGCCGGCTGCCACACTGAAGATGCCAGTAATGCCCACTGTAGACCGGACTTAAGTACTGCATGGACTGTACATCGCTCGGATCAACTGTACATAGTTTCCAGGCACTCCTTTTTGCTTAAGGGCCCACCACAAAACCTCAAGAGGCATCCGGTCGTATGCCTTCTCGAGATCAATGAACACGATGTGCAAGTTTTTATGTGCACCTCTGTATTTCTAGCACAACTGGCGGATTGCGAAAATGGTATCCGTTTTACTTCGACCAGGCATAAAACCGAATTGGTTCTACGATATTTCATTCTCTTCTCTCAGCCGCCTTTCAATAAAGCCCAAGCTTTCATACTATGTGACATAAGGTTTATTCCTCTACAATAGCTGCACTCGAGCACATCACTTTTGTTTTTAATGATGCCCATCTTTCCCATCAGCGAACTATTGCACCATTCATCAGGTTCTTCCCGCAACAACTTATTGAAGAATAATGCTAACCACGTCCATACATCTACGTGCAATCCCTCCCTGTATCTCTACCCTTTTTACAAAAATATTACTTCCTCGTAGGCCACTACTATGTTATTCCAGTCCAAAGGCTCAGTATTCGCTGTATGGTGCAGGGCACACCCGAGGCCCGGCTGGTGCGCGGGCCGCTGTGGCTGGGCGTGGCGGCGCGCTGGGCGGGCGCGGCGGGGCGGGCCGCGCGCGCCGTGGTGGCCAGCGCCAACGTGGACGAGCACACGTGTCTGCTGCTGGGGGTGCCGCCGCGCTACCAGCACGAGCCTAGGAAGTATGTATATTTTTTTCCTTTTACTAGCTTCTGCTGTGACTACTTTTTTATTTTATACTTCATGCACACAAACATACAAAGGCAAACTTAATGGCTTAATCATTTTCTACCAATCGAGCTTCAGGCAATGCAGAGACTAGTTATATATTGAAAGTTAAACGAATCAGGTAACAGGACTTAGCCCCCATGGAAGGCAGAGAGTCCCAAAGCAACATTCTCTCGGGATAAAAAGTATTCTTTATCTTAATCCAAGACATGTTCTGAGTATGGGATAGTACCCGTGTGAAACAAAAAGAGAGTTACTTTCACATTTATAATATTAGTACAGCTGGATAATAATTTAGGGAGTTTCTTTTTATTGAGCTCTTAGAAGAGCTACTTGAATACAAAATTAAACGATTATTGAAATAATAGGGATGTTTCCTGGGTTGGAGATAAATGGCAATTCTTTTGAGTCTGTCAGTATGATTATCAAATAATATTTTACCCGTATTTTATGCTTTATCAAATAAATAAAAATTGACAGAAAAAAGCGCATCAAAGTCCAGGAGTGTGGGCGCTTATGACGTCATTTTGTCATTATAAAGTGTAGCACACAGTGACGTCACACGATATTTCAACGCACTGTATCGTCGTAATAAGAAAAATACGTGTGCAATATTTTTAGGTTATCTAACTGACGAACTAAATAGATATTTTTTGTTAGCTCCCCTATTATAACATTTTACTTGGGCTTCTCCATGACTTCTCCACAACCATAGACAGTTTTTCTTTCTTTCTATAAAAAACAATTAAATCCTTTATCACACAAATCATACTCTAAAATGTGAGCTTAGTTTTTTTAAGTTAGTAATAATACCAACTTGTTACTGTTCCACTGCAGAACAAAAGTCTCTTCTCATACAGAGAAGACACAAGCATTGATCACCACGCTTGCTCAATTCGGATTGTAGATTTCAGACTTATATTCACTACAAGTCCAGGTTTCCTCACGATGTTTTTCTTTCATCTTTCTAAGTTACAGCCATCCAGCCAGCGAACGACTAACGAATTTTATTACTTACCTACGATATTCATAATGAGCATTCTACCAATAGGATAAAAAACTGTTTAACAAAAAAAATTAACAGAATTCCAAAAAAAACACTACGAAGCGAAATAGTAGATTGTTTATCTAGGGAGAAAACAACTTTGACAACTTTGACGACACGGTTGGCGTAGTGGTTGATCGATCAGCTGCTGTGCTACATGTCGCGGGTTCGATTCCCGCACGGAACAAATATTTGTACGGCCTACAGATAGTTGTGCCGGGTCTGGGTGTCTTGTGTATGTGTGATTAAATGTTTGTAAACGAACCCACGATACAAGAAGAAATTCCTAGTGTGGGGCAACGTTATTTTTAAAATAAAAGTAAATAAACTGTTTTAAAAGCGAGAGTGTTTTTTTTAATCCAGAGCGGAGCGCAGGATTCTAGAGTAGAATTCTGACTACTACTTTTTATCAGCCTCTATGAGAAAATAATTTAGTGCAACTTATGAACAAGAACGTTACGTTTATTTATTTACATACAATTAGGCTAATGTTTATATTTGAACAGTTATGGAAGTGCATCGTAACAACTTTATTATTACCATCCGGTGTAGATTTATTTTTTAATTTGGCTCGTGCGTGGATTTCCAGCCAGTCACTTGTTCAGTACAATGTTCCCGTGCGGTCCGAAATAGAATTATAATCCCTTATTAGCCATTCACCTCATACATTCGTCGTAATCGATTTTAGCGATGTAATCCTATTTTGGACCACATGGTTTGTGATTTATCTCTTTATTGATTGGAACATTTACTAACAATATCCACACTCCAAATTCAAATCACTTTTAGTTCCTAGGGATTAATGTGCTATTTTAGGTCCTGTTTACGAAGTATAAACTAGATCTTTTTGAATAGATGTGATGAAAAATAACTTTTTTTCTGGAAGTCGCTGTCTTTGGTACTTATTTTTTTTTCGTTTTTGACACTGACTTCCGTAGTTTCGCTTTGTAGTGTTTTGTTTTGAAAGTCGGTTTATTTTTTTTTGTTAGTTTTTTTATGTTTTACCTTTGTTTTGGTACATTATATTACCATGAAAATACGCATTATTAAGGATAACTCAAAATCTTCTCGTCAGATCTTGATAAAATTTAAATGGGACCACATGAGTAGCACCAGCTTAATAAAAGAATCATTAAAATCAGTTCACGTAGTAAAAAGTATTGAGGTAACACAATGTATTTTTTTTATATACAGTCGAATTGGGAACCTCTTCCTTTTTGAAATCGTTTAAAAAGCTAACGTACAAAACATGTTCGTTCCAGTCTATTCGGCGCAGCATTCGAGCAGGCGGCCACAAAGTGCGGCGCGTCCGTGTCGCTGGACCACGTGGACTCGTCCATCATCACATTGCCGCTGGCGCAGAGGCCGCAGTTCCTTGACGCGTTGACTGCTTTGTTAGCGTAGTAAACAACAACTATACTGTAGCATTTACTGTGCTGTGTCCTAGCTAGGGAACTACTGTCAACTTGATGTTACATGATCTTAAATGGGTAAGACGGACCAGGGGCGCGCCGGAAAACACTCTTGTGTTTTCTGAAGTGTACATCTTCTGTGAGGATTTCCTTTTGCCAGTATAGAACTTGTACGTGTACTATGTAACTTTGTCGACTTAAGCAAAACAGTTGGAGAAATAAAGAAAAAGAACGAAGCGAGCTTGAAAGTTGTAGGCTTAGGTATATTTAATGGAAATCCAGGCAGAAAAAAATCCTGCTAAATCCTCTCCTCCCGGCGCCTATGATATGAAGTGGTTTTTTTTTACTTTGCTGAATAGCCGGCGCCAGAGTACCCGAGTTATGCTTTTTTATAGTGCTGAATAAACAATTGATTGCTTGATTAGTTTCGTAAGTCCATATAATAATTAATTATGCTCCAAAATTAGATCTTGTAACGTCAAGTTTCGAAAGTCTTACTGTTCTTATTTTAACCCACCGCAACGTTACAAAAGCACATCCTGCTTAAAAAAGCGACGATAAATTTTTCTGACACTGTTTCCTTACTACAAAAGTAAGAAAAAAGTGTCAGAAGAATATTTCAAAAATAAGTATAGGACACTCAGCGATTTTGACGAAGACATGATTTAACAACACTGGTTCTTAGTTAGGACACTATGGTAGCTTCTAGATGGCGCGACGCGATTTCATTTGATTAGATTCGATAGCGATATCATGAACGGAAATATCAAGTGCAAATCGGTCGAAAGGCATCACATTGCATCCTTGTGAACGTACTTGCTATTTCGCTTTGTAAACAACGCTTATCGTTGAGTGACTAATACGATCGCGTCGAGCTATCAGAAAAGTCGCTTATTGTAAATATTCTAGCTCATAAGTTATATGATAATATTGATTATAAATTTCTTGCTATCTATAAACCATTAGAAATTTACATAACGCCTTTTTAAAGTCTATTCAACCAATTTTGGGTTCTATTTCGTAAACATAAGGATGGTATAAAAAACCTAAAACCAACTTTTTACTACCTTTGTCTCTTATCATCCCTCCAACGCAATAGAAGTCAGAATTGGTTCAACGGGCTGTCAAAAGGTATTGTTTATATTTTAATGTTTTTTCATATGGAGTACAGACATTTGTTACAGGAACTACCCTTTATGAAATAGGTTTATAAGCACATCAATCAACAAACTCGAAAATAATTAATTATACTAGTCTATAGATGATTCAGTTATAAACCAAGTGCTTAAGGAATTATAATTAATTATTTTAATCAATTGAATAAGTCCTTTAAATAAATAAATACATAATATGTTATTGTTAATAATTCACAAGTCATTCTTATTTGCTTAATTAATGATTTAATATAATAAGAATAATTTTCCTGTATTTTGTTTTGATATTTGTAATCAGTTCCCAGTTATAATTAGAATGTTTTTGTAGAATTAATTAGTGTGTGTGTATGTTATGGGAAGTAAAATAACTGTAGTTTTATAAATAACCTGGGCAGTCTTCAAGTCAAGAGTGAATAGGTTACTGCTAGACAAGCGTGCTTCACCGTCGACCACATCATCGCTTACCATCAGGTGAGATAGTGGTCAAGCACGAGCATATCAATAATAATGAAAAAAAAACGAATTTCACAAAATTGTATTCTGACAAATCTTTTAAAACTTATTGTTACTAAATGCGAGGATAAATGTGGCCACCTTCTGCCTCAGTTAGGGACAAATTTTTTGATCCGTAGTTTAACTCGACCAATCGTTTCAAATTTCAGTAAAATGCGTTTTTTCACCAATTATGAGCCTCACTAATCGTTAAAAGATTAAGTCTCCTACTGACCATTTGTGATGCTTAAAAGTCATGAATAAATTCATTTTAGCGAAAATTAAAACGACATATTTAACCGTTGGTTGAGTTACCTACGGATCAAAAAAACTGGGCCTAAGTAAAGTCACTAAATGCGATAAGTTCTAACGTTCCGCCTAATTACAACTAAAAATTTGCAATATTCCATTCCATTTATAAACATACATACATTACATACATTATAATTAACATACATATACATTTATAATTGTAAAAATAAATGTCATTCTATGAAAGCTCAAGCGTCCACAAAAGGCAAATTCGCTGCGCTTCTCTCACGCATATTACGCGCGACCGTTGCGGCAAAAAGGGGCGTACCAACGCGCGAGCGTTAGGGGATGGACGATTTTTTCATAAAAAAAATAGAGTTCAACGAAGCGGTCCGTTTCCCTTGAAACATGCATCCGCTCTGAAATTCGCGCGTAAACTGGACGCAACAAGGCTTCTCAAATATCTCGACTCGCGCGCATCAAGCATGAGTTGAGAGTCTGGCGAAGTGCCCGCGATTTATAATTCGCGCGATGCTTGTGAACGCAATGTATTAGCACCCCGCTAACGCGCGTATGTATTCGCGCGAATCTTCAAGCGACAAGCTCTTAGTCAGCGATAGCGATGATTGAAATGCTATAATGTACGGGATTGATCTCATGACATTTCGATATAGACCCCGGCATGTAACTTGGCAAGATTTCGTCGTAGTGGGGGTAAGTTCGCAAATAGTGCGTGAACTGACCAACCATCATATAGAGCGAACGTAACGTGGACGCGACGCGATTGGTCAGCCGATCCTTGTGTCGCGCCTTGTACCAATCGCGCGCGCTTAACGTACTCCGTGTGTCGCGCGGGGAACCAAACAGATCTAAAAACTACTTATGCTCAACTAACGACTCTTGCCAAGTTACGTGCCGACAACTATAGCATTTGGCAATCCATTTTTTCAACCGCAATCGCGACGCTTTCGTTGATAGATGACACTCGTCTAGAGCACCAGGTTCGCCATTCGTTATATTTGAGTTTAGACAGTGTTATATTTAAAATAATAAAACTACAGTTCTTTCATCTTCCGTGTTATTTGAGGTGACTGAGTTTCTAATTATAAGTTCTTAGCTAATAATATTTATTTAGAAATAGTTGCAATATGAAATAAAATAATTGATAGTATAAAAATGTTTTATTTGCATACCTATACATAATAAAAATAACAACACTATTAAATTGATTTTCACTGATAATAAATAATTGGTTATTTAACATACTTAATATTTAGTACTAGCTGCCGCCCGCATGGTACGAGTATTAGTACTTCACCCAATATCATATCTTTATAAATTACTACCTTCTGCCAGCGGCTTCACCCGCGTGAAAAATGTTTTATTATCCCAAGAAAACATTATACCGAAATAAAAAGCAGCCAAAGTGCTATTCCAGACTATAATTTATCTCTGTGCCAAATTTCACCCAGATACGTTGAGACGTTCTGGCGTAATTTAGTAACAAACATATATATGTGGATACATATCCAAACTTTCGCATTTATAGTATTAGTAAGATAGCCTATGTGTTATTCTGATGTATAAGCAACATTTCTGTAAAGTTTTATAAAAATCCGTTCAATAGTTTTTGCGTGAAAGTGTAACAAACATCCATCCATCCTCACAAACTTTCACGTTTATTATTAACTAGCTTTTACCCGCGGCTTCGCTCGCAGTGAAGCCATTTTCTTTTTTATTATTATTATTAAAAAGTATCCTATGTTACTTCTATTACCTCCAAGAATATATGTACAAAGTTTCATGATGATCGGTTCAGTAGTTTTTGCGTGAAAGTGTAACAAACAAACTTACATCCACATTTATAATATCAGTAAGGATAGTAAGATGTTATATTTTCTACAACGATTCCACTGCCAATGCCCAAATGACTAGTTTAATATTTTGATCAATAATATTATTACAAAATCTCAATATTTATTATAATAGATGTTAAAAAATCTATTATAATAAATATTACTCTAAGAATTTTAAGAGGATGCTCGGTATCGATATATAAAACGAATAAAAGCAAAAATAATACGATTTAAATTATACACAAAAATAAGCTAAATTTAATATTTGGTGAAACTATTTAATGCGAACCGTACGCTGGCACGGCCAACGAGACCGAAAGATCGGCGCGAGTCAAGCAAAGCACGACGCTCGCGCGGGAGGTGTCTGACGCTTTGTGGCATTTCGTGACATACGCGCGCTCGCATGATCAATAATGCCGTTTATCTACACTAATGGCGAGTACTTAAACATGTTAGTGTAATTATAATCATATGACAATAAAAAAACAAGCAGCTTACCGTACATTGTCATCCAAACAAAACGTGTATGCAAAATTTAGTCTAAATCAGTTGAGGATACCAGCTTTAAAATTCAGTTGTAAGATTTGACCCCTTTAATAACGTCAATTTCAGTAACTACAGCAAACATTCCACTTAAAGGTGAGCTCACTTACGTCAATTAGGAAATAAACAATTAAAAGATACAAAATAAAAACAATTGTCAATAATCATTAACAAGTAATCAATTAATAATATAATTATGTCGGGTTTAGTCAATAGTACGGACGTCAAAACAAATCACGAGCACGCCACCTGCCGGCAAATCAAGAACAACTACGCTGTGGCGCGCTTTCTCTAACGACCTGCGTGGTGGATAAGGGTTGAGTACTGACCGCCCTGGAGCTAAGACGTTGTAGAATCAGTATCGATCAGTAATATTAGTGAGCAAGATTGTAACTGTGAACTATAAATATAAACCCAGTGTATCGAATAATTTATGTTATTTCATTTGCACGACTGTACCCACCGACCTGCCCATACACGATGTCTTAACCTAAGGGAATACATCCTGACTTTCCGATGGTTTGCATCTATCGGCCAGCCATGATGCGACATATATAATATACAAAACAAAACACGTAATTAATCATCCTAATTGTTTTATAAAAATCATACTAATATTATAAACTACTCGTAGCTGAGGCGAACTTCGTTCCGCCTAACAGTCGATTCTTTGATTTTTTAGTTTTTTTTATTATGATACCTACTTAGTTTCGTTTTATTTTTACTTATTCCAAATTAACTTACATATTTATTGACAATGAGCTGTGTGCGGTACTGGACAATACTTGGACATTGAATTTATTACTTTATTTTTCTAAAATATACGTAGCCTAAGTTACTCCTTATTACATCAGCTACCTGCCAATAAAAGTCCCGTCAAAATCGGTCCAGCCATTTCAGAGATTAGCCGGAACAAACAGACAGAAGACAAAAATTGAAAAAAATGTTATTTTGGTATATGTACCGTATATATATTCATATAAATGTAGTAAAAAACGGTTATTTCAATATTAAAAACAGACACTCCAATTTTAATTATATGTATAGATGTGAATGTAAGTTTGTTTGTTACGCTTTCACGCAAAAACTACTGAACCGATTATCATGAAACTTTGTACATATATTCTTGTAGGTATTAGAAGTACCATAGGATACTTTTTATTAAAATAAAAAATTAATGGCTTCACTGCGAGCGAAGCCGCGGGTAAAAGCTGGTATTTAATAATTGTTTTATAAAAATATTTAAAAATATACTAAATAAGAAATGAGATGAATAAAGATCATAATAACAATAATCGTAAACATAATCTTCATCTATACTAATATTATAAAGAGGAAAGATTTGATTGTTTGTTTGTTTGCATTGAATAGGCTCCGAAACTACTGAACCGATTTGAAAAATTCTTTCACTGTTAAACCATTATAACCTTCATGATACAACAGTTTTTAGTATTCGTCAGTGACATCGTACACTGCATCAAACACAGTGAGTGTTCACTCTTTGCAGACGATGTCAAGTTCTACAGACAAATAATCTCGACCAGAGATATATTATCCTTACTGCAAGAGGATTTAGATTTGGTACACAACTGGTGTGTACAGAACAAGATGTCTCTTAATGTTGAAAAGTGTTCTATCCTCGTATTCTCTCAACGGTCTAACGCTGCGGCGGAAGCTACACTATCTCCGGGTGATATAGGCTATATTAGATTTTCAAAAAAAATTGGGATCCTTACTAAAACTCCAATAATGTAACCCAAGGTGTAAAAAAATTACCTAATATATTCTTAAAATCGCGTGTGCTGTGAAAACTATTGATGATAGAATAAAATAATGTACTATGACTTTGCAGAACACATTATTATTTACAAAAAGTGTCGTGACATGTCTACTTAATATAGTTATGCCACAATAAGTGTTCTTATATTTTAAAATTTGAATTGCATTGCCGTCGCTGGAAAAGGCTCTTTATTTTTATCTTGGTATTAATCCTTATCAAAATAAATTACTTCATATTCAAGACTGCTTCAATACCTTTATAATTTATGCATTTATTGGTTTTTTGGAAATTCTACCTCTAAAGGGGTAAAAAAATGGTTGAAAGTTTGTGTGAAATTTTTATAGTTTGTAAATAGGACACATGAAATTTTTGATTTACTCTTGGTTGATACAAAGAATTCATGTATTTATTGGGTTTTGGAAATTCTACCCCTAAGGGGATAAAATAGGGGTTGAAACTTTATGTGAAATTTCTTCGGTTTAGAAGGTAAACCAGCTGAAATTGTTGTTTTACGCTCTTGGTTAATAAAACAAAAATGATTTTTTTTCGTTTTAAAGTCGGTTGAAAGTTTATGTGAAACTTCTACGCTTTAAAGTGTGACACGTGAAATTAAAGAACTACGCTTTTGGTTGATAAAAAGAACTCATGTATTTTTTGTTTTTTGGCAATTCTACCACCACTAATGAGGTGAAAAATTTGTTGGGCTTATATATTTGAAACTTGGCATAAATAATAACCTAAGTAAATAGTAAAGGTTTTCATTATTCGTTTTTTCAAAACTACTTCTGAAAGACGATATTATTAAATCTTTAACACCCCCTGTTAAAGATTTTTGATGAATTTTTCTACACAGGGAGCACTAAGAAGGGATTTTTGTAAATTCAACCTTTAAGGGGGTGAAACTAAAAAGTCATCTATAGGATAAAACACAGATCACGCGAACGAAGTCGCGGGCGAAGTGCTAGTCAAAAATAAAAAGATACAATAATTATGGAATTAGGCATTGATGGAATAAATTAATATGTAATACTTAATTAATTAATTTCCTCAAGTTGTCGAGAATGTTGTCTTCGAAATTGAGCCAAGGTGTTGGAGAAGATGTCAATGCCCCGTTGGTGCAAGAGTGGCTCTCATTATAGGTCCTCATGAAACGGCTCAATGGCGCTGATCGCCCAAGGTTTGTTCGAGCTTCAGGTGGTACAAATAAATCAATTTTACAGTCAGGCCTGGGTTGACTACAGCTGGGGACAGATATATTTATGTCGTACAGAAGCCCAGGAACCTCGACCAAGCCATTGACAATTTTGAAAAAAAAAAATGTTCCTTGTTTTTTCTGCGGTTTTCTAGGGTAGTTAGTTTGAAGTGATTTAACCACTCAGGATATGTAGCTGTGTGAGGACAGCTGTTTGACTTATACCGCAGATACCTTTTAAAGCCTCTGTGGACACGTTCGATACGATCGATATGGACCTTATAGTTAGGATTCCACACCTGCGATGCGTAGTCCAGAACACTTCTGATGAGGGTGGCGTAGAGAAGTTTAATAGTGCGCACCGACTTAAACTCATGGCAGATACACTTCAAAAATCCTAGCATTTTGGTTGCCTTTTTGACGATATTGTCCACGTGTAGAACGTTGGTGTTACGTTGACATCGACCCTCAACTTCGGTCCGTTCATTGAGGCGAAAGCTCAGTTAGCTGCAAAAAAGTTGGGGATTCTTGCAAAGGTGAGACGATACTTCACGCCTGAACAGCTGCTCAACTTGTATAAAGCGCAAGTTCGGTCATGCATGGAGTACTGCTCTCACCTCTGGGATGGATCTGCAAAGTACCAGCTTGATGCACTTGAGTCGATTGACAGACGGGCCAAAAGGCTTATTGGCAACGATGCTCTGGTCGCGTTAAAGTTCCAGAGCCTCGAACATCGACGCCGAGTTGCCAGCCTGTCGGTCTTTTATCGGTTACATTTCGGGGAGTGAGCGACGGAACTGCACAATTTGATTCCGCCTGGCCCTTTCCATCATCGGACTACAAGACGTACGGCCATGCGCCATCGGTACATGGTAGACATCCCTCCCATACGCACAAAGCGTTTCCCTAATACTTTCATTGTGCGCACAGCTAAGGAGTGGAACTCCCTTCCGAAGTCTTTGTTCCCCGATAGCTACAACCTTGGGGTCTTTAAGTCAAGAGTGAATAGGTTTTTTCTAGGCAAGCGTGCTTCACCGTAGACCACATCATCGCTTAACATCAGGCGGGATAGTGGTCAAACGCGAGCTTATAGAATACAAAAAAAACGAAAGTGCTGACTGTCGAGGCATATTCGTAGATCGCGAATTGTGTCAACCCGCCGCAGCGTTAGACCGTTGAGAGAATACGAGGATAGAACACTTTTCAACATTAAGAGACATCCTGTTCTGTACACACCAGTTGTGTACCAAATCTAAATCCTCTTGCAGTAAGGATAATATATCTCTGGTCGAGATTATTTGTCTGTAGAACTTGACATCGTCTGCAAAGAGTGAACACTCACTGTGTTTGATGCAGTGTACGATGTCACTGACGAATATTAAAAACTGTTGTATCATGAAGGTTATAATGCTCTATGTTCTTGGTGTAGAGTTTTTACTTTTGTTGTTGCCTAGCAAATGTTATGTTTCTGCCACCCTTTGTTTTTCAGATGAAGTTAATGTTTGCTATAAAATATCTTATTTTCATTGAAACCAAGCTCAACCAATAGGTTATGGGCCCAGGGGTTGATAACTGAGCGAAGAGAAGTACGAGTATTTGATCCCAATTTCAAATATGGAACAAGCTGTTACAAAAGGTATTGAGAGATTGGCAGGCCAAGCTAATTATAGTTCATGGGCTTTTGCAATGGAAATGTTCCTGATCGACCTCGATCTGTAGGAGTGTGTGAGCGAGAAATTCGTGGCGGACTCTGCGGAGGCTAAAAGGAAGGATGCCAAAGCTCGCGGTAAGATTTGCCTTATGTGCATGGAAAATATTTATCCCATGATCATGAATCTCAAGATAGCGAGAAATACTTGGCAAGCGTTGCAAAAATCATATGCTGATGGCGGATTACTGCGATGGCTGTATCAGTTGCGGAAATTATTCGACGTCAAATTAACAATGTTTTCATCAATGGAGGAATATCTCAATGACATCCAGTCAACCAGCCAGTCATTACTTAGTCTAGATGATGAATTTGTTGAGATAAATATGTTGGCCGGTTTAACCGAGACGTGTATGATCCTCTGGTGATGACATTAGAGCATTCAGGCATGAAGATTACGACAGAGTTTATGCAGGCAGCGTTGCTCAAAGAAAGCTTGAGGAAAAGCAACACAACTGAAGATGACACGGCGACGGCACTGATGTCAAAGTCCAAGAATGGGGTTTTATGCCATTTGTGTAAAAAGAAGGGGCATTATAAGTGGCAGTGCCCACGTCGTAAGTCGGGAGGCAAATTTGAAGACAACAAAGACTCATCTTTAAATAAGAAGAAAGACAGTAAGGAGACCTCGGGTCTAGTGGCCGCTCTATCTATGACGGTTCGTGAGCGCCATTGGGTCGTAGATTCCGGAGCTACATAACACATGACGTTTAACGTGCACATTCTTGAAGATAGACAGAACATTAGTTCTTAGCTAGTGATGACCGCGAACAATGATAAAATTGTGTCTAGTGAACAAGGGGATGTGTATGTCATGGGGCGCTCCGTGAGGTTTGAAGATGTACTTTTGCTTCCAGGTTTGACGACAAACTTGCTGTCGGTAAGTAAAATGTATACTAACAACAGTGCCACCCGCACAGTGCCACCCGCACTGTTGTTTTCGATGAGGCTTCTTGTAAGGTTTACCAAAAGGATTACAAAGTAAAAGTAATTGTAAGCCAGTATTGACAGCACCACTGAAACAGGGGTTATATGTTTTAGATAAAGAAGCAGCGATGGTTCTGACGTTTTCTCCAGAAGATTCTTCTCGCGCCTGTTTTGATTTGTGGTACAGATGATTAGGTCACCTGAGTGGAGCTCTGATAGTGAAGCTGAAAAGTTTGGCAGATGGTCTGACTTTTAGAGAGGTGAGCACAGAACCATGTGAAAGCTGCTATAAATGGAAGGAGTGCGTCACAATGTTTCCAAAAGGTAAAAGTAAGATAGCAAAAGACTTTCTTGAACTCGTGCATTCAGATTTAGCGGGCCCTATGGAGGTGGAATCCTTGGGCGGTAATAGGTACTACCTGATTTTTTGTGGATGACTAGTCGAAAAACATTTGGCTATTGACTGAATATAACAACGGAGAGTTTCAAGGTTTCCTGAAAAAATATGGGATCCAACACCAGTACCTTACACTCCTCAACAGAATAGAGTGGCGAAACGAACAATACGCACAATAACTGAAAAGGCTAGATGTATGGTGCATGAGGCTGCATGGCTTTGGACAAGAGATTCTGGGGAAAAGCTGTTGGTTGTGCCGTGTACCTGAAGAACCGATCTCCAACAAGAGCCCTCAAGGATAAAGTTCCAGAGGAGGTTTTCGCGAATCTGAAAATATTCGGATGTAGAGCTCAGGTTCTGGTAAAGGATCATAGTCGCAAGAAGTTTGATCCGAAGACGGTTCAAATGATAATGACTGGGTATACGCGACTAATTCGAAGGCGTACCGATTTATCAATTTGGAGGATGATCCAACGAGGATTATCATCGCTCGAGATGCTACCTTTATGGAAAATGTTTCCATGAATAATAAAGAGAAACAAAAAGTCTCTGTTCCTGTCTCAAAGAAGGATGCTGTGGTCATAGATTTACATTATGACATTCCTTGAGTCAGTCGTTCCACTACTCAACCAGAGGTTCCAAGGATTGTTGGTCCTGTTGCAGTGGGAGTTCCGGTGGCTAGTTCAAATATGAATGAAGAAGAATCTGGAAGTGTATCTAGTACAACGAGGCCTAGTTCACTGACGAGATCGGCGACGTAGAGAATCCTACGACAGAAGATTTGCAAAGTTCAGCTTCTGTCGACTTAGAGCGTCCTGAGGCAGAAGATTTGCAAAGTTCGAGACGTTACCCTGCTTGAAATAGGGTTCCGAAGCGGGAGAAAGACATGGTATACAATTTCCATGTATCAGATGATCCTCATCCTATTTCAGTTAAAGATGCTATGGAGCGTTCTATCCATTCCATTCACCTTCAAGGATGAGTTCAACTCCTTGAAGGTGAATGGAACCTTGGAATTGGTTGATCGACCATTAGACGCTAATGTTATCAAAACGAAATGGGTTTTCAAGTTGAAGGTTGGAGCTGATGGCAACATCTAGCGATATAAGCCCAGGATGGTTGCTAAGGGTTATTCGCAAAAACCTGGAGAAGACTATTTTGAAACATTTGCACCGGTAGTCAAAATGTCGTCAATTCGCCTACTAGCACTAACAGTTGAGATGAACCTGAGCCTTCATCATATTGATGTTACCACTGAGATCTGTATGAAGACATTTATATGGAACAGCCGCAATCTTTTGTTCAAGAGGGGAGTGAAGGCAAGGTTTGCAAATTAAAGAAAGCCATTTATAGCCTAAAACAAGCTGTCAGGTGTTGGAACCAAAAGCTTCATGAGCATATAATAAAGATGGGTTTTTCTCGGTCTAAATATGACCAGTGTGTCTACACAAAGAATTATGAAGAAGTTTTCACTGTCATAGCTCTGTATGTGGATGATTTTTATATATTCACAAATAAAGCTGAAGAATCCAGGACGGTGATACATCAGATTGGAAGATCCTTCAAAATAAAGGATTTGGGCGAGGCAAGAGAATGTCTTGGAGACAGGATTGAGAGGAAGAGTGTAAGTGAAATCCACTTGTCTCAAAAGAACTATATATTTCAAAAATATTGGAGAAATATGGAATGTTGGACTGTAAATCAGTTAGTACACCGGTTGAAATGAATCTTCGCCTAAAATCTGGTGAAAAGAAAAACAACACGCGGTATCAGGAAATTATCGGTTCACTAAAATAAATAATAAATAATGTACCTGGCGCAAGACCTGATATATCGTATTCAGTTACGATGCTAAGTCAATTCAATAACTGCAATGATTCTACTCACATAGCGGCACTGAAACGAGTGCTCAGGTATCTAAAGGGGACAGCGGAACTATCGCTGTGTTACAAAAATGTAATAAGCATTTGGTTGCCTATGCTGATGCAGATTGGGGAAATTGGCCTGATGGGAAATGTTTCTCAGGTTATACCCTAGTTTTCGGTGGTGCTGCGGTGTCTTGGCAGTCTATAAAGCAGCGCTGTGTTGAGTTAAGTACTGCTGAAGCTGAGTACATTGCAATCTGTGAGGTCGCTAAGGAAGTGACATCAGTAAATGGTTTATATTTTGAACTGACTGGCCGGAATAACACTGCTGTGACTATTTTTTGTGGTAGTCAAAGTGCTAGTAAGCTAGTTTATACTGCTGCTATTGTAAAACGTTCCAAACATATAAAAATAAGATCTCATTTCGTTAGGGAGTTAGCAGAGCAGAGGGTAATTTGTGTTGAATATTGTGAGACTGCCCTTATGCCTGCTGATATGATGACGAGGGGAGTTGGTAAGCAGAAACGTGTTCTGCAAACAGCATAGTGGATTAAGTGGGGGTGTTGTATCATGAAGGTTATAATGCACTATGTTCTAGGAGTAGAGTTTTTACTTTAGTTGTTGCCTAGCAAATGTTATGTTTCTGTCACCCTGTGTTTTTCAGATGAAGTTAATGTTTGCTATAATAAAATGTATTATATTTTATTAAACCACTATGTTACAACGATATCTTATTTTCATTGAAAGCAAGCTCAACCAATATCGGACACTTATGAGAGCCTTGTGGAGCTCCAGAAATAGAATAATAAAAGGGAGACTAATGCCCCTTTACTATAACCCCCTTATTTCTTTCAATCAAATAGGATTTGAACCACCGGAGAAGCTGGCCGAATATACCGAGGTATGAAAGTTTCTGAAGTAGGATCCGGTGGTCTACCTTGTCGAAGGCACTACTAAAATCTAAGAGTGGGCGTTAACTCAATGAACGGCTTTTTTTAACTGTTAATCTAATGTTAACAAATTAACAGCTTTTTGTTTACCGCAAAACCCGTTAAATCTATTGTCATCAACTGTTTCATTCAACGATTTTGGCAAAGCGCATATTATTAACTCAACGAATAGGTATTCAAAAGTCGCTAACTTCATCTGAAGCTGCTAACGCAAAACCCGCTAAAATTATCTGTTTCTTTTCTTCTGCGTCTCGTTCTCGTTCACGTTCCGAACGTTCGGAATATGCCGAGTTGACGCGAGGGCCGGGGCGCCTATGCGAGAGAGAGAGACGCCGCTAGCTTAAAATTGTAACGTCAGCTCGCGTAACGTTAGCTCCTTTTTCAATTTGAACAAAGTTTCGTCTATTAACTGTTACGTACGTTGGTACAAATCTGTTACATTAATGAAAACCTGTTAATAAAGTTAACGGCTTTTTTAACAGGTTAACAAGATGAAATTAACGGCTTCGTTGCGTTGACCCAAAAATCGTTAACGACCCACCACTACTAAAATCTGTATAAATGGCATCAACTTGTATGCTTGATCTTTGTTAAATTAAATGTACCTATGATTTGAACCAACGAATTCCAGTTGGTTCCTACCGCAGTCGAGCTCTGTGGCGCGGCTCGTTGACCGCTAGAGCGGCTGACCGCCTAAGCGCTGTATGGTGCGCAAATTCAATAATTTATGCGTAATACAAATAATTGCATATCTTTAGAACGGTGATTTTTTTTTTCTTTGTGACTATTTATTAAATATTATATTAAACACCTTGTTAAATTTCTTAGACTTAATTTATTAATACCTTTTATAAATGTGCTTTCTAATATGAAAAGTATATAAGTACATTTTTCAAGGCCAACAATGTCTTTATTGCATGATTAGGATTAGTCTAGTGAAGAGCGATTATAACTTATAAACCTCATTTCAGCCGAAAGACGTTCACTGCTGAACACAGGCTTCTCCCTAGTGTCGCCACAGCGATTGGTCCTGTGCGTCTCCCATCCAACGTATTCCCGCATACCACCATAAGATTTTTCATATCATTAACATACATAATGTACATGATATGAAAAATCTTAAAAGCGTAATCAATGAATCAACTATATCTAAATATTGTGTAAAAAAGTTGAATTATCAAAACAAAGGAGTAAAACCTATAAAGAGTTTTTAATTGGAATCAAAATCACAACCTTATCATTACTCACGTGTCGAAAATTAAAATTATTCTCGATGAATCTTGTGATCATGTCCAGAGCCCATTGCGGTTGGTCTGACGGGACCATGTGGCCAGCATTTCGAACCAGGACTTCAGTAAGATTGCCAGCACTCTTCACATATCCTGCCACCTCATCATTAAACTTCCATATATCTCTTTTTGCAGTTCTATATTTTTTAGCTGATGAAAAGTTTAAATTACGCAAAAAGTTTTCTGTCAGTGGGTATGCCACAACAATATCCAGTTGCCCGTTATAAAACATCATTCTGTAATGCGATAACAGTTCTTGTATGGCTGGAGCTACAGACTTCAACATATCAAGTGCTAACAGTAGCTGCACATGTTGTCCATCATGGAATGGTAACCCTCCAACGTGCACACTACGCCTAACATTGTCATTTTGCAACAAGTTGGTTAATGCTGTCATTTCATCCTCTCCTCCTGATGTTTGTAAATAGTTGTAGTAGTAATTGAAGCCTGTATACTGTTTGAAGTATGAGAAGTTGCTTATCTCTCCGTCCATCAGTCGATCTACAAGTACGTCAGCTTCCACCCAATTCTTTGCCTTAATTTGTTCCACAATCTCATTTTGGTATTTTAGAAATACTTTCAACTCATTACTGTCTAATAATCCGAGTTGGTACAAGTAGTCCCCATAATTTAATTGATTGACTGGGTCACAGTATCCATTACCAATTGCCATACCTTGCAAATTTATTTTTCCAGCAGCATTGTCATTTTCTTTATGGATCAACAATCCTAGGGATGGTATGTACTTGCCTGCATAAGATTCACCTGTTATATCGATGCTTCCGACAACAAAGGTCGTAAACACCAAAATAGCACTTTTGGTAATCAACGAAAAACAAAAAATAATTTCGTTATTGGCTTATATCTTTTTAACTTTAAAAGTTGTAAAATTGTGTTCTATACAAGAAATACGTAAAATACGATGGTGTTTCATAATATATTATTGCTATTTATGTCAAAGCCTTATTTTATAAGTTAGCTTGGACATACACCCCAGAAAATTCAAGAAGTTGGTATTTACGACCACTAACAAATCAATGGAGAACGATTTGTCTAACGGAAGTTAGAAGTATGCACCAGTTTTTAAATACAATAGTTCTGGGTTTGGTTTTAAAAACCATATACTGAAATAAAAATGAGTGTAAACACCACGATCTGATGCGATTGTATGTAACAAACATGGAAATATCTGAAGCAAATCAATGAATTTAAGTCTGTAAGTTGAGTTTTCATTACTTGTAATAAAAACAATAAAATAAAACACAAATTGACATAATTAAAAAAGGTTTTTATTCATTGACCGTCATCGTTTAATCAAAATAATGGTTAAGCAAGGCACTAATACAAATTCAAAGTAAAAAAATGTCTAAACCAATCACTTAAATTTCCATTAGAGGATCTTGTACATCAGTCATCATTCATCATCATTGTTTGTGTCGCGGCTTAAAATTTTTATACCTTTAGGACCTGGCAGGTCCTAAAGGTATAAAAATACACTTAAGTAAGTATATTATAGGCATCGTCCCGTATAATTTAATCAAGCGTTTGTTACAAGATGCCTATAGTGTTCTACCTCCAACGGCGTACCTAACCAGCCAGACATAATTCAAAATGTTAAGTAGGATCATTTTGTTTCATTGATTTCAAGAAGATTTTATAATCACGACATTTTTTTAAAACGTATTGATAATGAATTACAAAAAAATATAAGTAAACATTCTACCAAGCTTACTGCTCTAATAATTTTAATAAACAATGCCCATTTTCACCAACGCCCTTAAAAATTTAGGTAGTTCATCTTTCTAGATCTTGTTTGTTCGGAAAGCTTCTGTACTATGGTCTACCTAACTTTTAGTGTCGTTGGTGAAAATGGGAGAGTGTTATCGACAAGATAATAAAAAAGTAGATGCAAAACATAATACGACGACGAGTTATAGAAAATCAGGTCTTCAAATTTCTGATTAATAATCTTCTGTCATTGGATAGAAGATTATTAACCAGAAATTTGAAGACCTGATTTTCTGATAGAAGTTAATTAATCAGAAATTTCATCTTCCTCGTCAGTCTCAGGAAGAGCCAATTCTCCAAGACCAAGTGACATTACGACAATTGTTTCTCAGCAGAGCTTACGTTTTAAAAATGATTGTGGGGTGTAATTACAATTAATTATGTTATCATGTTTTTACGACCGACAGCTGTTTGTACGTTGTATTATACGACCTGCACGGTTATTCGGTTCTAAGCAATATGAGTTATACATACCCTCTTTTCTAAAAAATCTTGATTATACTAGTAAAAATTTTGGGTGTAAAAGTATTTTTTTTAGGCGAATATTTTTTTCACATTTTTAGATCGACGCAGCGCCAAAAATTTAGTAGGGCTGCATTCTTAACTCATTTTCGCCAAAATGGCGTTTACGACATTTGTTGCCGGAAGCATCGATATATAAGGGATTATTCTTTAAATGTGGAAATAGTTGAAAGAACTGTGTTAAAGTAATGTACAGTCCTTTTGCTACACAGCCTTCGTTCATACAATATCCACTTTCATTGTCTGTGAAGCTAAATCCGGTACCAACAGGGTTGTCAATGAATATCAGGTGGTAATGAAGAGCCCAGTGATATTTCCTTAAAGCAAAACCTTCCTTTTTGGCTATAAGAGGCCCCAGCTCGAAGAATAGGCCGAAGAGCGAGCTTCCCCCGGGCCCGCCTTGTAGCCACACAACGATGGGAGCATCCTCTTTCTTAGAAAATGGCGGGAAATACCAAAAATACATATTAGAGTTGTACTTCTCGTCGATCGTAAAGAAGCCGGCGTGACTTCGGAATCCTATTTTCTCCGTTATAGATACTCGCGAGAGATTTTGAGCGAGTGTTATCCAGCCTTTTTTGAGGTACGGAGTGATCATGAAAGGATTACCAGCCTTTTTCGTCGATCTAGCTTCAAGTTTTATCCTCGGGTACACATTAGGAAGGAAAGTAGCATGCACTACATAAAATGCACTCAACATTGCGAGTAAAAGTGTCCGCATTTTGAAAGAATCACGCTGTGACTTCTTGATTTAGCACACAAATAGTACGGCTAGGTACTAGTCACATTTTTAAATATTAATTAATATGTCTCAACGAAAAAACCTATGACATGTACTTTTTGTGTTTGTTTGTAAACTTTAAAAACTTTCGGTTTCGGATGACTTCGATGATGTCGATGACCGCTTGACATTTCTTTTCTGTCATTAACGGCTTTACGAGGATAGTCATGAAAAATCATTCAAAAACCTGGTTTTGAGAAATGTTGGATGAAACCTCTAGATCATAAACTAGACACTTATTATACAGCTATGTATCACAAAAACTAGTAAAAGTGGTCGCGAAAATAAAAAACTTTTTAACTAACCTGGTAGAAAATTCAAATATTTCGCTCTCGCTGTCTCCACAAACAAAACAAACCATGTCAAAAAATACGTCAAAACTAGGCATGGGCAAAAATATCGATATTTATCCTATTTTTCCATACAATTATCGATAAATATCGTCTATATTTTTAATACCGATATATCGAAATTCGATATTTACTTTAGAGTATCGAATTCGTATGAATATCGATTTCTATTTTAACACAACTTTTGTTTCGTGTTTATGTTACTAGATAGTCCTTGCATGCTCCTCGCGCATCGTTATCTCTATCGCTCGAGCATTAATAAAAAATACTATTTTCTTCATGTCTCTTCTTTTATATGAATTTTTAATGCTTTGGGAATATTTATGAACATTCATGCGAAAACTGACGATAAATCGATATTTTTCACTCGATACTGTTTAAAAATATAAATACAATAATTATAGATATATTTTGTTCACTTGCCCATCCCTAGTCAAAACTCAACCCAGTGATGCTTGTTGCATTGTTTTTGCTTCGAAACGATTTTTCATGCTATCACCGAATGATCGATATTAAAATGGCTATAGAATAGAATATAATAGAATATACTTTATTGTACACCAAAAAATGAAGATACACATCTCTTTTACAATAAAAAAAATCAAGCTATCTTCATAAAAAATAGCTTGATCTCTGCGACATATGTCAAACTGACGTATACGTTATTGTTACGTTTTTGTTAGCCTGTCTAGCGTTATTGTTACTGTATTGATACTGACAGTGGCAAGGTTGGTGGGTATGTGGGTGGATAGGTAGGTAGGATAGATAGGTAGGGTAGATAGGTAGGTGATTGGTAGGTAGATAGCCAGTTGACGAGAGCGAAGCCGCGGGGGTCAGCTAGTACTAAATATTTGTAAGGCAGCTATGACTAGTGTGGTCTTGTGTCGATTTAGTCGATAGAGAAAAGGTCGTAGCCGACTTATACGACACCGCTCCAACCCGGCAAAATAATGTTCATAGAAATGTGAGTTCCAGGGCATCCTCTGTAGACATACAAACTTGCCTACCTGTAGATATAGCTTATCGAAAAAGGAAAGCGAAAGCGGTCGGGTCGTGGACAAACAGTTGACGGCTAAAGTCGTCACATCTAAGATGTCCGTTGACGTTTCTCATTCTTCATGCCGCAATAACGTTCTACGTAAAAAATTGAAAAATCTAATTCATAATCCTAGTTAATTACTATGTTACCCATCTGTGATACTAATATTATAAAGATGAAATATTTTTTTTTGTTTGTTTGTTTGTACCGAATAGGCTCCGAAACTACTGGACCGATTAAAAAAAATCTTTCACCAATATAAAGCTACATTATTCCTGAGTGACATAGGCTATTTTTTAATAACGAAAACGGGTCCTGTGGGGTGGTCAACGGGAGCGAAGCCGCGGGGAACAGCTACTACACTATAAAGACGAGTATTATTTGCAAGCATCAAGTTTAATCATTAGTAAGTATTTTTATAGCTGTGAAAACGGGCCTTTTATTTTTTGACAACTTTAGCTGTAAGGCTTAACACATACTGCGGTTTTTATTCGTGCGATTTTTCCCGCACATTCTGTGACACATATAATTGTATGAAGCTAAACCAGTTTTAAGCATTGCGGTAAAAAAAACGCGTGGAAATAATAACAGAATCCACCGCACCACTGCGCGGATTATATTCGCGCGAATATTTTGAGCTCTATGAACAAGTAGAAAGATACAAAAAATCCGCAGTGCGTGTTAGTTAGATTCAGTACGCGGACAAACATTCACGCGAACAAAAATCGCAATGCGTGTTAAGTCTAAGCGCGTGGACAGCTGGTTGTCTGCTAGCTGACATCTCCATTTGAGGTTTGAGGCGGTGTCGTGTAAATGAGCTTCGACCTTATACGAAATAAGTTTATTTACTATTAAATTGAAAAACGTGGGTTAAAGTTGGTTTGTTTCGTATGCCCGTTGTGTACCGAATAGAAAACGCAATAAAAACTTACTTTGCGTCTAGTTTAGTATAGTTCTCGCCAGTGCTGCCAACTTAGCGCTTTCAGCGCCAGATCTAGTGCTTTTTTGTTCAATAGCGCGTTCTAGCGCTAAATTTAGCGCGTTTTGAAATCATGTTATGATACATCTACTATTATTTATTCTGTGATCACGGAACGAATCACTATTTTTTTAGAGCTAATACACTTAAATGAAGCTGCTATGTTACTTAGGTTGGTGTTTTAGTCTATAAGTTGGGGAATCCTCGAGTTGGCAGCACTGATTCCTCACTATTTTGTAATGCTAACTTCGTTTCATGAACAAATTCTTTTTTTTTTTTTTTTAACTTTTCCCCACACTAGGAATTTCTTCCTGTATGTGAGTGTATGTGAGTAAACGCACCCACGTTTACTCACATACACTCACATACACAACACCCAGAGCCGGAACAACTATCTGTAGGTCAAACAAATATTTGTTCCATGCGGGAATCGAACCCGCGATACGCAGCGCAGCAGTCAATCGCTCAACCAGTGCGCCAACCGTGCGCCCTAATTGTACCACAGTAAATTATAACTTGCCGACAGTTATTCTGAGTCAGTTTTAGGAGTTGTGTAGTGAGACTATAATAAAAATGGATGAGCAAAAACAAAACAAACTACAGATGTTGATACATCCCTAATCTCAAATTATTGGGCGTTTTTTTAGAATTTGGCGCCGAATACAGGGCTTTTTTGACAATGATCATTTAGCGCTTTCTAACGCTTTTTGAAAGAGCTAGCAGCGCGTTTCTGCTTATACGAGTTGGCAGCACTGGTTCTCGCCAAACTTCTTGGCTTCCCTGAAGTTGGCTACAATTCAATTCCTGCGGCGCGGTAGTAAATCTGATACAAAAAGAGCACCGATGCGTACAACTGCCAAGTGCTAACGACGAAAGCCAACTTCAGTTCAGGGTGGCATCATATGAAACGTAATATCCATTACCAAAAAAATAACCTGATCGTATTTAACATTCGTATCGATAAACGAATTACGAACAACCCTATTGCCTTTTGTTTGCCTTTGTAATTTACGATGAGATGAGTAAGCGAATCGGAGGACTCGCAGTGTAGTCGCAGTACTGTATTATAGGTATAATTAGAGGTCGGAAGGAACAACGTATTGATAAGCCGGCTCAACAACAACTTATTATTATATTCGCTAGAAAAGCATGATAAAAAGGTGAAGCCGGCTAATTGGGTCAGTATTCGGGTTGAGTCGAGATGGCGCGCACGTTGTGGGCTCTGCTACTATTTCAAGTATTTTTCAATGCCGAGGGTTTCTTCCATCGTTATCCGAAATTGAACCTGGGCGAACGCGATGGAGGTGATCCAGGGCCTCCGCTATTCCTCACCCCGTATGTCGAGAGCGGGAAAATTGAGGAAGGCAGGCGTCTCGCCCGCGTGCCGTTCACGGAGAGCCTTCGCATCAAGAGCTACGCCGGTTACTTCACTGTGAACAAGACTTATGACTCCAACCAATTCTTTTGGTACTTCCCTGCTATGGTACCAGACAACAAGAACGCGCCCGTCGTCGTTTGGCTGCAGGGCGGCCCAGGTGCTACCTCCTTGTACGGTCTGTTCACGGAAAATGGCCCAATTAGAGTGCGTAAAGATAAATTCGAGAGGAGGAAGTACAACTGGGCTTTGAGTCACCATATGATATACATAGACAACCCTGTGGGCACTGGCTTCAGCTTCACGAACGACAGCCGCGGCTACTGCACAGATGAAACGCAGGTTGGTGAGCAATTGTACAGCACCTTGATACAATTCTTCCAGCTCTTCCCTGAACTGCAGCAGAATAAGTTCTTTGTGACTGGAGAGTCTTACGGAGGGAAGTATGTTCCTGCTCTAGCATACACCATACATAAAAAGAATCCTACTGCTAAGCAAAAAATTAACATGAAAGGAATTGCTATTGGAAATGGGCTGAGTGATCCAGAGCACCAGTTGGTATATGGTAAATATTTGTACCAAATAGGTCTCATAGATTTTAATGGAGCTAAAGTATTTGAAGAATATGAGAAGAAAACTAAATCCTTTATTCAACAAGGAAAATGGGACGATGCATTTACCTCATTTGATTCACTGTTGAACGGTGACATGATAGATGGCAAGAGTATCTTCACAAACCTGACAGGCTTTAATTTCTACTTCAACTATTTACACACAAAAGACTACACTCAGTATGAAGACTTTGGGCCAATGCTACAGAAGACTGCTGTCCGCAAAATGATTCATGTTGGCAACTTGCCTTTCAACAATGGTTCTATAGTTGAACAGCATCTGAAGCAGGACGTTATGAAGTCTGTAGCTCCATGGATATCAGAACTCCTTGATCACTACTATATTGTCATATACAATGGTCAATTAGACATCATAGTTGCGTATCCCTTAACCGTTAACTACCTCAGAAACCTCAACTTTACTGGTGCTGAAGATTACAAGACTGCGAAGAGGTATGTTTGGAAGGTGGATGGAGAAGTAGCTGGTTACGTGAAGCAGGCTGGCAAACTGGTGGAGATTTTGGTTAGGAATGCAGGACACATGGTACCAGGAGACCAGCCCAAATGGGCTCTAGATCTTATAACCAGGTTTACTCATGAGAAAACTTTTGATGGCCCCAAAAAGGCTGTCTATTTGGGATTGAATTGATTAATGTTACAGAATTTTTTATAGCTTGTAGGTAAGTGATGTATGTAAAAAGGAGTGAATACAGAAACTATGGGCTTGTATTCAATTTTGATAAAACAATTATGGTCTCATGATTTGTGTCATCTTTAAATGCTCATGTTACATGCATCATTGTCAAGCAACTTTTCTGGGGTTTGATGGTAAAAAGATACTGGTACTTATAACATATCATGTTAAGTTTAAACCTATTAATAATTTTAAGAAAAAAATATTTGTTTTAAACATAGATTTAGAATTTTGGTTTTAAAGACCACTCTACCTTCCATTTATGTATTATTTTTCTATTTTCTAAAATACTCCTATTGATTGCAGGTATCTTAACATAACAATTGCATACCTATTATTTTGCATTGTTTTAAAGTTACTCGCATTCATAATTCTATCTACCTAGATCTATTAATTTGATAGGTGGGCACGACAGTGGAAAACCAAACTACTAAACACATGTAAGTTATCAGCATTGTGCTTCTCTCAAACTTTGAAAATTGCTTTTTCTTTTTGTAATTATATCAGGCTGTCGTGCAAAGCTAATAGAATTTATAGTATTTTGATAAGCTTACGTCATTGTTTATACCTACTTAAGACTTGAAAGTCTTGAATTGAAACCACAGGCATATAATGCAGTTGGTATGTACGTATTAGATTTGTGTTTGTTACCGATGTTTTGTAAAATAAGAAAAATAAATATTTTTATACTATTAATACTGCGTTTCTTTTATTTGTTTGACGACAGAAGAGAATTGTACCTACGATGTATAAACGCCCTTGATTGAACCTTTTGACCGGCAGCCTAATGAGTATCTAATTCATTGGTGAAGAAGATACTCTTTTAGAGTCCAATATTTTTTTATGCTCTTTTAATTATTTAGTGTGTCAAACCCATTACCTTGTCGATGATGCTTAGCAGGTTTACACCTCTATTTAAATTCTTACATCTGTCCGTGTCTCGGTGTAAGTTACGGGCACAGTGTAGGTACTTTTTTATGTTACGGGTTTCGCAGCGTAACCCTTAGGGGAGAGTTATAGGCATGATGAACGTATCTAATCTATTCTTTGTCGGTTCGATTGCCGGCTAGCTAAATAAGTTTACACGACTTATTGGTTGTCCCCCTCCTTAGATTGCTGAAGGTAGCACCCTTGCTTACTTAAGTGACTCTGGATTGCTTAACAAATTGTACCATTGATGGGGGTTGCTAGGGAACGATGTTTTGGTTCAATATTCCACCTTAGATTAAAAAAGAAACTTTAAGGTACCTATATACAGTAGGTACCTATGATTAAGCTTGAGATAGGTTGACAATAGGTTCCTATGTACCTATTCGTAAAACGCAAGTAAATATTTCTTGTCAGGAAAAATTACATAAACAGTAGGCACATAATTATTATATAATTTATGTTTACGCTACACTATCGTATCGGCCAGTAGGTGTAAAAAGCAGCATGGTTTATAAAACAAGATTAAGTTCAGTGTCGTAGGTAATCTATCCGGCATCGTATTGTGTAAGGCTAAGAACTCACGGAGCGATTTTCGCCCGCAACCGCCGCGGTCGTGGATCTGCGGTTTTATTTAAAAACTCACGAGACCGGTTATTCGCGCGGTTACGCGGCCGCCGCGGTTGCGATCATCGCCCGCAAACGTGGCGGGCGATGATCGCAAGATTGCAAGACGGGCGGTTAACGATCAGTTGAAGTCCAGACCGCCATGGACACACACCAGAAACGAGCCGTTGCGTTATACTTACTTCACAGAAGAATTAAAAAAAGAAGGCCCAAAAGGTTCTGGGTGCATCCACTGATTAAGGACAGAGATCGTTATGGATTATTTGTTACTCTTATTAGTGAATTAAAGAAGGACGAAGAAAAATTCTTTAATTATTTTCGAACAACCGATCGCAAAGCGCGCGGGCGCCACCCGCCGAGGCTGCGGGTAACCGCGGCCCGCGCGATTCTACTAGTTGCCCGCCGGTACAGCGGGAGCCGCATACACCGCGGGCGTAAAACGCGTCGTGAAATGTGCTTTAATTTTTTATATAAATATTTGCATTCTACAGAAGCTGCGGGCCCGCAACCGCAGCGGACGCGGGCGAAAATCGCTCCGTGAGTTCTTAGCCTAATTGTAACGACCTGTGTAAAGTTGAGTAAAAACATTACCCTTCTTCTGGGACAGTCGGGTAAACACAACTTGAGTGAAATTGTTTTATGAACGTAAATGGTAAACACAACAGTACCTATCAGTGCTGGGCAAAGATCTCTTCTCATACAGAGAAAGCACGAGAAATTATCACCACAACTTATATTTGGGTTGACGATTTCAAACTTATGTTTACCATAAGTTCAGGGTTTTCTCTCGATGTTTTATTGGATTTTATATACTTAGGTACCGAAAAATAATATCAATAATAAAGTAAGAAAAATCAAGAGTAACACTCGTTCGATAAAATTCAATACCTACCCAAGGATGTTCCTTTTTTATAAGATTTGAGTATGGAAAATAATTTCAATTAAAAAGAAATAAAAATAATAGCCAGTTTATCACAATATCAAAGTTACTTTAATAATCTTTAACCTAGAGTTACATTTCTGGATATGAGCAATCTGTGTTCGAACAAATCACACAAAACACCACATGCCAGGAAAGTGAACATTACTTACTCAAATAATTGGAAACACACTCTTGTGTTGAACAAACTGTACCTTCTGAATGCCCATGTTACCTTGTCAAAAAAATATATGTATTTGAACAATATAATAATAATTAATATAACTTGTAAATCAAATAATGCTCTGTCATTTCACCAAGAATTCTAAGTCAAAGTCCAAATTGGTTGCAAGGCATTCAAAAAGTTCAAACATTGGTAGAAAAGGAATGGAGTGATCTAGCAATTTATCGGCCTTCTATATAAGTTGATAGCTCAATTTCTTCTGGCAGCTCCGTAATGTTGACATCGAAGCGGTCTTGAACTTCATTAAGAATTTTGGCATCATTTTCATCAGATACCATTGTAATAGCTAAGCCTTTAGTACCAAAACGACCGGCACGAGCCACACGATGCAGGTATGTATCGGAATCTTCAGGCATATCGTAGTTGAACACAATATTCACTCTTTCAATATCCATTCCTCGTCCAAATAAGTTGGTGGCAACTAGGATTCTTTTCTGGAACTCCTTGAACTGCTGGTATCGGGAGAGACGCTCATCTTGAGTCATGTTTCTGTGAATACCAATAGCAGGGAAGTTCTGGTCTGTTAGCAATTGAGCTAAAGCTATGCAGCGTTGGACAGACTTCACAAATATAACAACTTGGTTGAATTCCAGTACATCAAGTAACTCGAACAACTTCTTATTCTTCTCATTTTCCTTAAGTTTCACATAATGTTGCTGCAAACCATGCAGGGTCAGCTTCGCTTCATCGTCCACATATACTTCCATGGGGTCCTGCATGAACTTCTTGCACACAGGTCGGATCTCTTTGCTCAGGGTGGCCGAAAACATCATCACTTGCTTACCATGAGGGGTGTTTCTGAATATTTCCTGGACATCGCGTCTCATGTCTAGAGATTCAAGCATCTTGTCGCATTCGTCCAGTATGAAGTGCTTCAAATGTTTCAGATTCAGTTTCTTACTGTTGACTAAAGCTAAAATCCTGCCAGGTGTTCCAACGACAATGTGCGGGCACGCAGTTTTGAGGACCTCCTCGTCTTTCTGTACGGGCATTCCACCGAAAAACACTGACACTCTGACGCCAGCCATGTATTTTGAGAAACGCTCGTACTCCTTGCTAATCTGGAAAGCCAATTCTCTGGTGTGGCACATTACGAGGACGTAGACGTGGTTTTCAGAGGGCTCTAGCTGTTGAAGAGTCGCCAACACAAAAACGGCGGTCTTCCCCATGCCGGACTTGGCTTGGCACAGAATATCCATGCCCAGGACGGCTTGCGGAATACACTCATGTTGCACTTCTGATGGATGTTCGAAACCGCAGTCGACGATAGCACGCAATATCTCGGGTTTTAACAGGAAATCTCTGAAGCCAGAACTGTGGATGGATACGTAGGATCCCTTAACCTCTTTCTTTGGCGCCGCTTCTGTCGCTCCGTCAGCGGTCTGCTGATCTGCCTGCTCCTCGTCTTCGTAGTCCAAAAGATCATCGTTGTCAGCCATGATTTATTGATTTCTTACTAATTATACCGTAATTAATAAGAGCGCTCGATTAGGAGCACGTGAAATGTTTTATACAAATTTATTTTGCAATAATGGCGGCTATGCTTTTGGCGTCAATTTCAACTTTTTTTATGATCGGGAATGGAATGGGTAATCTGCAGTTTGGAACCAAGGCTTTTTATCTTTGGTATTACCGTTACACTTATTCTAGGTAGGCTTACTGATGGTTAATGTTATTGGCCACATTTAATTGCAAATAAAGAAAATCAATTTTTCTCTCGTCCTATTAAATCTGTCCATGTAAATTTTGTAAATAGTTAGTTTAGTTGTTAGTTAGTTTTGTTTGTGTTTTTTGGAGTATATAGTTATTGTGAATGGAATTATTGTTATCAGTTAGAAGATTGATGAGTAAAGTGTTTTTTTTTACCAATTTTCAAAATTAATATCGTATAATATATGATTCTTATTATTTTGATCTCTGTTTAACGATGATCGTTAGTCTTCTGATCCCATAGGTACTTAGGAGTAATAATACTAATAATAGTTGGCAGTTGCAAAACTAAAAACAAGATGGTCTTGTAAAATTTCACTCCGATGGTAGTTTCTATATATATTCATTACCTATACCAGTATATTGGATAGATACAGGAGGTTGGGAAAAACTGGATGAAATCAAAATCAAAACCATTTTTTAGGGCGATATTTATGAGATTAACATATTTTTATTACGTTTTCTGCAAGATTAAAAATTAAAATTAAATTAAATTATTACTATTTTCACTTAATTATTTTGTAAAAAGCAAATGTAGGTAACCATTTCTGAAGGAGAAGGAAAGACATTTGGATTCAGTATAAATAAATGAAACGACGTGCTTTTTGTTCTATAATTTTATTTCTTATAATTTTATTAGGTAAAAACCGGAACAGACTAATCTATTGGATTAGATTGAAACGTGCTACAATTCGTTTTTTTTTAATTAGCGGATTCATGAATTGTCCACATTTTAATATTATTTTAAAATCGTTTACTTTGGAGACAAACATCCCGTAAGTCAAACATACAGTGTGCCCACCTAATGCTAAGAATATCTACAGCGCCACAAGGATCGTTTGTCGTGAGACCTAAATCGGAACTAACGCCGCCATCTTGTTTTATTCAATAAAACGGAAACAAGTGTGTTTCCGCCTATACAATGTCACAAATGTTTATGTACCAACAGCGCCCCGGTGTCAATGTCATTCAAGCGCTGAGTCAAATGTTCGTAGAGGCACAGATAATATAAAACTAGGAAAGTAATTTATGAAATGATCCTTGTAGTCACAGAGTACCTTCTTTTATCTTGTAGTCTTGTAGAACACTCTTCTGTATAGCTTTCATCATGGCATATTTTATCTAGGCAGTGTTACAATTTTTAATAACAATGGTTTTCATCCATACAAAAATGTATGAGGTTTTGTCTATAGTTCATACAAATTACTTGACAAATAATTACTAAAACAATACAAATAATCACTACATTCTACATGAAAACAATTTTTACAATGATTTCTAAAGGAGAAGAACTATTAAAATAATACTGGAATAACAAATGTAAGGCTAGGTTTAAACTCACGTTGTTTAACGCGACTTGAAGTGGTATCGAGTCTGGACTAGATCTTAATCAAATCGTACGCGTTTAGTGAATTGCTCAACGTTACAAAATATTATGCAATAATACCAATGAATAACACTATTTTTGAATGCACAGGTGCTGTAGATACAGCTGCATCTTTTAGATACCCCTCAAGTATTACGATGTATCAGAGATGTTTATAGTAAAGATTTTATTATAGGCAAGTAGCTACCTAACATACATAACTTCATTGTTTGTAGGTACCCATTTTGAATAATCTGGCAGTATAGGTCATAATATTGCATTTATTTATTTATTAACATTCATAGCGAGACTCCTCCGTATCTCGGCAAGCGCGTTAAGCTGTTGGTCCCGACTGTCTTTTGTAGATCTTAGGCAGTCATGACTATCCAGTCAGAAGCCAGTAAATCTGACACCAGTCTTGCCAATGGGTTTCCAGTTACTGGGTTGTAGAGGTCAGATAGGTAATAGTCGGTCCATGTAAAATACTGGTGCTTAGTTGCATCCGAGTGGACAAGCAGCTGACCTCAATCTTGTTGGGAAAAGACTAGGCAGATTGATTGCATTTATTTATTTACTTGCTTCTGCCAGCGGCCTCGCCCGCGTGAAAGTCAAAAATTATCGCGAGGGCACATATTCCCGGGATAAAAGGTATCCTATGTGCTATTCCTGACTATAATCTATCTCTGTGCCAAATTTCATCCAGATCCGTACAGTCGTTTGAGCGTGAAGAAGTATCAAACATACAAACACACACAAACTTTCGCCTTTAGGTATAATATTAGTGTGATGTGATGTGATACTTCAGAAAACACTCATCAGTGCAGGCTTCATATATCCTAGAACTATAGGCGTGCATTCTGATGCGACAGGAACCGCGTGGTTTCCACGCGGTTCTTATTTACGTGACCATCTTCATATTCGTTCAGATATAACCGTGCCATTATCGCGTGGTTATCGCCGTGTCTAAACAGGCACTAACACGCATTTAAAAATGAATGGATACTTATATATTTTGCAAATAGTAGGAAGGTAAGCTATCGTTAGATTTCAGGTTTCTCTTTATCGATCAATAAAAGGTAGGTATGCAAAATTAAAAGTTCTGAGATTGGTCCACTATGTGGTCGAATGGCGATACTTCATGTTTGAATCAAACATTTTCATTTCAAATGGCAGTATTTGCCAGCCCATACATTCTTTACCACTAAGTCGCGCCAAACAAAAACCTACGGTAGCTAACACTTCTCACTATACGGCTTCAACGGCTTAAAATCTGCGTTCCCGCTCAAATACGCGTCAACGAAATTCTGTACCGAATCTGTGGTAATCTCATCACCGTACTTCATGGTGACCATGCGCTGTTTAGGAAAGTCTATGGAAGTTAGCAAAGGAACCGCGTCATCAAGGCCTATGTGCTCTCTTAGCATGTCTGCGCTATCAGTTCCATCGATTCCGATGTAGAACATGACATGCTTGAACGGCTTCTTCTTCATCCTGGAGTGTCTTGAAGTCGGATAGTCAAAGTCCATGGTCTCGTCGTCCGAAGAGTTCTGGTAGGGACAGAAGCCGGGGAACTGGATGCTGCACTCATCGTAGTAGGACTCTGCTGATGGTGTAATTACGGATTCGGCGAATTCTATTTCGGAGTCTTCGTCATCTGGAAAGGAGAAAGGGATGTGGTTATTTGATTGAGCAAAAATAATAAGGCTTACAGTATTTATATTTAAGTCTATGGAATATTAAGGTGGTGAAGGACACTAATGTCTAATATTTATGTCGCTGGTGCCAGATTAGGCGATATACATATAATGTTGGAAACCATTGGAAAGTTTTCCGTCTTGTCGCTATGTCTTGGTAAAGAGACTATATTCAGCCAATGATGTAGAATAGTCCTTATAGAGGCTGAAAACCGCGAGTGTTCTGGATGTATTTTTTTAGGTATAATAAACACCTACCGATAAACAGAACGACAGCTGGGTGGCGTGCCATCTTGAGGAGTGCTTGCTCAGTCAGCACCGACACTGGTCTTTGTGCCCATGGAAAATTCTGGAAAAAGATATACATTAGGTATGTTATGTTAATATGGATAAAAAAAATATCCGAAGATTCCGATTTGAGCCCTAACGAAAAACCGATAGTAATTTCTAGCATAACTGTACTTTGACAATAAGACGTTCTGCTAATAGCGTTTTGCTAATAAGACGTTCTGCTAATAAGACGTTTTGCTAATAAGACGTTCTGTAATAGGACGTTTTGCTAATAAGACGTTCTGCTAATAGGACGTTTTGCTAATAAGACGTTCTGCTAATAGGACGTTTTGCTATTAGGACATTTTGCTAATAGGCCGTTTTGAGAATAGGACGTTTTGATACGGTATCGTCAAAACGTTTTAAAAGGAGACACAAGTTAGTTTATTTAACAGCAGACTCCGGATCCTTGAAATTCCCCTCTTTGTAATCTTGGGAAATCTGCGTTGTTTTTCCACATAGAAGTTATACAAACGCCAGAGGCTCTAGAGTCTTGAAATCGAATGATACTAAACCCAGAAATCGAATTTGGGATCAAAAATGTAAACAAAGAAATGTTATTGTCAAAGTTACAGTTCAGGGGTAGTCAACATTTCCATAATAATCCAAATTAAGTCTTTTTTTATTTATTGATTTTAGAAGAACGTTAAAGCAGCGTGTCAAAATTAGATATATGATAGCCTAAGGTAAGTCCTAATATTATAGATAAGGTAAACGAAATGAAAATGTATGATTTATATTGTTATGAACAAGTTGCTTATGTTTACTTTAAATTAGGATTTATGTAATATTATGATTTATTCACTTTCTGTTCATAATTGTCAGGAAAAGGTTTGTGTGTAAGAAAATTCTCATTTATATCAAATAAATATAAAAAAAAAACATTTATTTTAAAAAAGCACCGAGCCGTTTCACTAGTTGAAAACACTAAATGAAGTCCAAATGTTTTAGACCACTGCCTTATTGCCAGCAACATAAAAATTATTTGCACGGTTTTATTTCAAACAGTTACATTTTATTCTTGGATCTTAGTTTACGTGACTTTAAAGTTGAAAACTGTGTGCAATATTACATTTTAATTGTTTAAGATACGCCCTAAAATTTTAGCACTATTTTATAGTACTTTTCGGCAAACTACAATTGATGATATTATTTAAAATTGGCAACACTTTGTTTACATTTTTGTTCTCGAATTCGATTTCATAATTTAGTCTAAAGTTATTTTTAGACAAGTTTCATTCGATGTCAGCACAGACGATGGTCGATATGCCCAAAGGTAAAGGATTTATCAGCTAACATTTTGATAGCGCTTCGGAATTTTACTTTTATAGAGCCTCAGAGATAAAAATGATGCAAGTCGTCAATTCATAGATTTTTTTTCTGTTGATCATAGGCCTCTTCCCAATTTCACAACAACATTCCTCGCCTTTCACATCACATACACAGTATAAGCATAGTCAGTCTATAAAGTGCCCACTGCTGGGACTCCGGCCTCATCTCTGTGAGAGGGATTGGGTCGTAATCCACCACGCGGGTCCAGTGCGGGTTGGTGTATGTTCCAAGTCTTCAAATTTTTGGTCTAGAACATGCCGGTTTCCTCAAGATAACTTCCTTCATGGTTTTGAGAGTAGTGCTGATGAAATAATTTACACGTCTGCCCGGGTTTGAACCCGAAACCATTGCTCCACATCACATGTAGTTTTACAATAGGTTTATAAACTTACAAATCCCAGCGGATCAGCCGACAGATGCTGCCTCCCGTTCGCAGTGAGGATCTTGCCGGCTCCGTCTGTAATGACGAGGGCTGGTATGCCGGCGACCCCCAGCGCTGCGGGCATGGTGAGGCGCGCATCTGTGGCTGACCAGGGCACAGAGAGGGCACCAACAGAGGAGACGGACTGCACTGTGCGGTTGAAAGACTGTTCACTCCTGGAATGAGAGAGATGGCGGTTTTATTATTCAGTTAAGTGACTAAAACTCATAGAAATGGTCTTTCTTATAATTATGTATGGTACAGAACTACAGCCGGTCGATTCTGTAGATATCTCACCGTGATGACTTAGATGAAGTGAGTGTGAAGTGAGTCTATTCTAAAAGATACTTGGGGTTGACAGCTCACATTCAGCTCGTGCGTGATGATTTGTGCGTTTTTATAGATGAAGACCTATAAAAAAAGTCATCACGCACGGCTGATCACGGTGAAAGGTCAGCAGAATCGGCCGTCTATACGTGCCCCAACCAAACAGTGTAGGGACAAGAGAGCTATAGAAGGTAACACAGGAAAACAAGACAAGTGTTCAATGTGCGGTTTTATTGCACTGGACAATCTCTTACAAACAACCTTTTAGTTGCTCCTAGATCGCTTTGGTTTTAAGTAAAGGTCTCTATCAAAAATAGCGATCAGTATGCGTTAGGACAGGGGTCAACAATTCCCTGACCGTCGCGGTACGTACGGGTTAAAGCCACTTAACCCCCCTCCAGCCCCTTACATTGTCACGGGTTATTTTGTTAAAATTGAAATAATAAACTTATATTATGTAGATAAAGATATAATATCAATGAAGATTTTGATGAGACTATTCGTCCGTTGTCGAATCTACGACCATAAAGACAAAGCAGAGTAAATGATTAAATTAAGTACTCAAGTAACAGTCTTTGCAAGTAAAACAAGTAAATAACAATTTAAGGCCGACACAAAATAGGTCGGAGGTCCAGATCCCGACCGCGGTCCGCCATTTGGTGACCCTTGCGTTAGGAGATCGCGATGGAGGACATCTATGGACGCCCTCTGCCCCATCTAGGGGTTATAGGACATTAAGTAAGAACTTAAGCGTTAGGAGATAGCTAAACCCGTTTTTTTCAAGCGGTAGGACGTGTCAGACTTTTACTGACTAAAACCTACCCGTGATCCTTCAGTTGCTTGTGCCAGGGCGCGCTAACTGTCTTTCAAATTCATCCGCGACCCAGACACCTAAACCCTAACAACATCTTTATGCTTCAAAGTCTTTCGTCATTCAGGTTCAGTTCAAGCAACAACTTTTTATGCCTCGTTGGTGTAGTGGTCGCAAGTTCTACTGGTGAGCACGAGGTTTGATTACGGGATCGGGCAAAGTTTTATTGGGTTTTTCCATCTGGAATTTATTATTAAATAGTATTGTTTCGGGTTTTCCCTCTGACAGAGATGAAGCCTGTGTCCCAGCAGTGGGAACATTGAAAGGCTGATGATGATGATTTCTGGACTCGTGCCCGGTAGATGGCAACAGGCACGAGACTTAATCATAACTGGTGAAATGTGGTTGTACTATACGTACCTAATAATAGCTAAACATCTGCCTTACCATTCAGGGAATGCAGCCGTAATGTTATGTTCTGTATTTTTTTTGGTAATTTGATCAGGTAATAGTCCCGCCATTCCGATATTAGCAGCCTTTTTGTGTTTTGAATTTGGCAAGACAAAGGGCAAAGAGTATGAAAAATCGACCAATCACATGCGAGATGAATGATGCGATGTGGATTTACGTCTATGTGATTGGTAGATTGACGGTGGTCAAATCCTTTGACATGCCGAATACACTTACGCAACTGGACTGCTGGTTGGCGGCTAAATGCTTTTTCTAATAAAAAAAACTTTTTACAAAAAATAATACCGACTTCCAAATAAAAAAACTACAAAGTGAAAAATAACCTTATTTTTGGAAGTCGGTGTCTTTCGTAGGTACCAGTTTATTGCGTTAACAGACATGCGATTGCAGCAATCCCGAGAGATTTGCCGTTATTTATTGAAGGGTTCTGTTGCATATCTCCGAAATTCTTCATCAGATCTTCACCAAATTAAAATGGGACCAATTTCGGAACATATTCTTTCAAACAAAAAAGAATTTTCAAAATCGGTCCACAATTGACGGAGTTTATCGGTGAAAATACATAAAAACAAAAAAAAGAACAGACATAATGTCGAACATAGAACCTCCTCCTTTTTGGGAAGTTTGTTAAAAACGGTGGTTTTAAAATAGTACATTGCTTCAAATTGTACGTACATTCGGTACATTGCGCTCACGCATTAGCATGCCCATTTAATTTTGTAGTCATACACCCGTCATTCCGACGCACACGCTTATTTGTGTTTTAATATTGAAACAAATTATAAAATTTTTGTCATCCCTAATGGTATCGACAATCCCCTGCTGGGGAATACATTTTAATTAATTAAATAAATTACCATACCAAAATTATGATTAACGTTTCCATTTACACTTTGTAGGTACGTAATAAATAAAAGGTAATTTATCGACGATAACGCCTTCTGAATTCATTCCATTCATGGCCTATAAAAGTTTCATTACATCATAAAAATAAAATATGACGTCTTCTTTATAACATCGTGAGACCAAAAAATAATATAACGTTTTGGTGAACTATTTGAACAATAGGAACTTTTGCCTCCTCAAATGACTACACTAAAATATTTCCTACGCCGGTAGCCTACCAGCTTGGCCTCAAGACCAAGTGGAATTTCTAACAACGATGGTGATTTTTGTGGTGATTTTCGAAATACTAAAATGGAAGAGATTGACCACGCGACAGTTCGATAGCGCTTGACATTACCAAACATTTTTGACATTTTTTAAATCGCTATGGTGACATCCGGGACCGATTGTTTTCAATGGCAGTGCTGTCAAAGTAGTTTAAGAATACATTTACCTCGGGCAAACTCTGCAGTTTGGTAAAAACAACTTCTCTTTCTTCTTAGAGAGGCTACCAGAAGATTATAGCAGGTCTGGGCGGCGTTTGGGAAACTTCGTCGAGTCTTCTCGTGGCATATTCCACGGAGCCTAAAGACCAGAGTTTTTAATCAGCTTGTCCTGCCTGTTATGACATACGGGGTCGAGACGATACTCACGGTACGGCTGGTCCATCAGGTCAAAGTCGCTCAGCGAGCTATGGACAGGGCTATGCTTGGAGTCTCTCTGAGAGATTGAATCCGGAACGAGGTGATCCAGCAGAGTACAAAAGTTGTCGGCATAGCTCAGAGAATAAGCAAGCTGAAGCGGCAATAGGCCGGTCATATTAGCAGTAGAACTGATGACCGTTGGGATAGACGCGGCGGGTTCTTGAGTGGAGACCGCGAACTGGTAAACGTGAAGTAGATGAAGCGACGATCTTTGCAGGGTGGGTGGTAGTAGCTGAAGAGAGTTGCCGAAAATCGAAGCAATAGGCGTACAATTGGAGAGGCCTATGTCCAGCAGTGGGCTGCTATAGGCTGATGATGATTGATGGTGATGGCGACATCTGCGATGTGAGAATGTCACTTATGAGCCATAGTTAGTATAGCTAGTTATTAGTTGTGTACTTTGCATTCGGGTTATTATTATAATATTTTACTGAGCCGTGAGAATTTTTTATGATCCTTGCATTGGTACGAGCCATAAAATATATGTCGTTTATTGCCGAAGCAAGAAGAATCATTACTCGTACCACTGAACTTTATCCTTCTGAGATTTCTATTGCATGAAGTAATTTTTCTGGAGAAAACCATCAAAATAGCTGCGACTAAGATGATGTCATAGTCCGTGTTGATATTTATAAACTCGGAAAACTGGTGTGATGATGTTATGTTATATTGTTATATATGCAAGAATGAGAACCTAACTGCAGTCGATTCGAGGGCTAGCAGACTAGTCAATAGACCCATGAGAATTTATCATTCTTCATATCCAGACAGAATTTCTTATCATATCAAGACAGCTCGACCCGGGGACAACTTAGCCCTATAACAACTCGACCCCGTTAATTCGATTCAATAAACTCGACCGTTACAATTCGAGCCCAAGACAAGTTGCTGCCAATAAACACAACCCTACTGTCGATTAATATATGTACTCGCATACGTTGAAGTTCTCCTAAAGGCAATATATAAATCACGGGACAAAATAGTGAGGGGTGAGCATCTCGCAAGAAACTTGATTGCAACATACATAAATAAGTTGTTATTCTCGAGTCCCGTACTCCCGGCTCAGTGCGGGATTGTTTGTAAGTCCTAGGCCTAGTTGGCTGCCATGAATACGGATTAGCAACGGGAACGCTTCTCGCAGTTGTAAATTCTTGATCTAGGTTTAAAGGAAAAATACGAGTAGCTACTGTTTTGAATTGTCTTAAAGTTATGACGTTTTTGATTGCTAGCCACTCAAAGATAATTATAATATTCACAACAGCGTCATGACGAATTAAAGGTGGATAATCCGCCGTTTAATGTTCCCACAGCGGTGACATAGGCCTCCTTCTTCTCTCCTTCTTATAGAGAAGGAGTGGGCTATATTCCACCACGCGGGCCCAGTACGGGTTGGTAGATGCCACAATAACTGCGAATCTCGCTGTTTTTTTAACATTTTTTTTGTATGTGTCTCGCAGCTCAATCAGAGTGATTGTCTACTGCTTAGCCGGGCGATCCTGAGGAGACTGGACTAGAGCTTCCAGATAGACACTAAAAGCTAAACCTAAGCAACCACGCTGCGGGCTACCCCATATGGCGTCGAACCTCGGTTCAGGGCGTCGCTTGGGGACAACTATGGCTGGATCATGAATGATTCTACCATCCGTTCGGAAAATACCTACGTGGAGAAGGACGGACAGTAAACGCCTATTTAACAAATTATTTCATCTTTAGTAGAATTTGAATTTAGAATCTGCTAATACGTTAGTAAAATAAAATTAAAATTAAAACCCCCCACACATTTTTATTTCATGCTTCATAATTTATCTAGTAGTAGACACGCTTCGATCGACAATCAATGTAACGCGTAATTAGGACATGATATCTTGTGAAAACACCTCGATTCAAACAGTAAAACGTCCATCACTTTTGAACGGCTAAACCGACTCTCATCAAATATAGCTAAGAACACTCTCGATAAAGTCACCTTTAAAACAAGAGAAACGAAATCAAAATCGGTTCATCCGTTTAGGAGCTATGATGCCACAGACAGATACACAAACACACAGGTACACACGTGAAACTTATAACACCCCTCTTTTACCGTCGGGGGTTAAAAGTATTTTTTTTAAATGGATAAAAATATTTAGATAAGTACCAACTTAATATGTTTCGTTAAAGAAGAAGTTCAACAAGTGTAAAAACAAAATGTTTTCGAAGATTTGGTACTCAAGCCCATTATTAGGCAGCCGAGTGAATTTGTAGCGGCAGTTTGCGCGGTAAGACAATTAGCGTGTTGATAAGCGTTGCAGCAGACATAATCATAAATACATAAACTCACGCCTTATTCCCAATGGGGGTAGACAGTAACTACAGAACGCCACCTACGCTACGCTATGCTATAGATACTATCCTTACATACAGGGCCACAATAACACCTGGGAGGTTAGTGTTTCAGGATATTATCTATTTGAAAAAATGCGGTTTTTTTTTCTGAGGAGTCTAAATGCGGAAAAGGGAGTTCCTCTTCTATTCTATTATTCTGTGCGGTTTATAATCTGTCGGATGTGAAAAAGTCGTGTTTTTAGACAACTTCTAGCGAAAGTGAAAACGAAGTGAGCTCGAAACATTATGAATGTTTAGTAACTTAACAGTGGGTAACAAGAAACAATAACTTTCGGCAGCAAAGCGAGCGTGAAAATTTGAGCACCACACCACGAATAAGTTAGGTTTTTTTGATGAAATGAAAAGGGCTGTTAGTTCAGTTTGGCCGCCCCTCTATTATGCCGCTCTGGGAATTTGCCTTGCTCGCCCCCCCCCTAGATCCGGCCCTGCTTACACACTCCTTTTGTTTCATTTTCGTTCATACATCTGGTCATACTCGCACGCTGGTTATGAATACTGCGCATCTGCTGTGGCATCTGGCCTTGAAGAAGTGAACTGTTAATACCTACATAGCTTCAGGTGGAATAATAGTTCACTTCACCAAAGCTTTCACTGTATTTTTTTTACGGAATAGACTGGCTGGCACCAAGCGTTTTAGCAATATAATAACATAAAAAATCCACCAATAGGTACGGTCCGTTCCGAATCGTCGAAGGGTGAAAGAGGGTGAAAATAAGTGCCTACGCCTGTATATAAGTTATAGCATTTACGTAAATATCAAGTTAGTTGGTGCTATAATAAATTACACTCTCTGCCAGTGTCAGTGAAGGCGAGAGCGATCGGATTGCTTTTTTATGGCACAACTTTATGCTGTAGTGTTGGGCATGGTGGAGGGATCCTGGGATACAGCGGGATGATGATTGGGATTATTTAATAAAGGAGTAGAGTTTCTTCTCCATAGAGAGCTACCTACGCTTGCGAATGTGCAATTAGCGTCAGCTTTTGCTTGACAATTCAATATTATATAGTACCTCTGCTCGGGTGATAATAGAGAAAACCACTTTTTCTAAAAATGATAACCTAGTTAGATCTATTTATCACCCCAAAACCCCCTGCATACTAAATTTCATGAAAATCGTTGGAGCCGTTGCCGAGATTCAGATTATATACATAAAAGAATTTCTCAGTTAAAGGTACCTGTTAGTACCTGGGCGACCGAGCCCTGCTTGGGTGAAAATAGAGAAAACGACGTTTTTGTCTATTTAAAAGGTATTAGATTAGATAGATAGTTTTAAATGGTTTAATTGAAATAAATTATTAGTATTTGTGTTTTGTGAATTTTATTGGGTGGGATTTTTTTATGATTACGAAATGTGACATTTTCATTGCTGAAGATAGACAGACAGTTTTCGAAAATACCATTGTTAGATTTTCTGGCTTCTGGCTACCGTTACCGGCTGACAAAGATGAGCAAATTAGAGCTGGGATCAACGGCTTAATGTGCTTTCTGAGGCACGAAGGAGTCTCCGTATGTAATGTATGGTAACCCATCCACGGACGCGTGCGGCTTTTATTATTTAGTCACGAGCCCCACAAAATCTAATAAATTGAGTTAGTAATCTCACCAGATGAAGACGATAAACCTACTTCTTCGTTGTCACTTGTCAGCAGGACAGATTTAACGATGGCATTACTTTTTTACGAACGTAACTTTGAACATTATTATTATGATGACAGGGGGCGTCGCTAAGCTAAAATAGCTGTTTTATATTTGTGGATAGACTTCGCCCTAGGGCAAAAATACACATGCCTGTAACTTGCATAAAATTTAAAAACATTGTGTCATTCACCAATTAGAAGTTAACACCAAATTGTGACATTCACCAATTAGATGTTATAATACCACTGTGACATTCACCAATTAGAAGTTAATACCATTGTGACATTCACCAATTAGAAGCTAATACCATTGTGATATTTTCCAATTAGAAGTTAATATCATTGTGACGATCCCCGATAGAAGTTAATACCATTGCATTGTGACATTCACCAACTAGAAGTTAGCACACATACGTCATTATGTATACAATAGCATGCAAGAAATTTGCTCACTTTTACTTTAGTCTAAGTTACAGGCATGTGTATTTTTGCTCTTGAGCCAATTAATTAAAAATCGTTACCATTCAAATCCCAATTAGCCAAAGGAAATGTTCCTCTTGTCTTGTTGCTATGGTGACGTGTCTTCTATTGAAGGTAAGAATGATGTTTGAAGGTTAAGAAAATGTATATCAGCTTTTGCGAATTTACTAAAGAGGTTAAGTTTTTGTCTGGAGTAGGAGGTAACTTCTGGAAGCCCGATAGTTCCGATTTCGGAAAGTATTTGACTGGTAGAAAGATATTTTAACGTTGAGTGCCATAAGAACTTATAACTTTTATCCCGGCAAAATGCATGGTTCCTGGCATTGACAAAATTAAATGTATCATTCCTTGTCATTGATTTCAGCAGGGTAGTCTGAAGGCCAGGCGACTTACATGTGTGGAACTTAGTTTTTGGCACCCGAAAATAGAAAAAGATGTTTAAGAATCTACAGCTATCTACTTCTATGTGTGAAGTCCTGCAGTCTAATTTCGTAAGTAAATTCTGCAAGGCAAAGGGTTTGAGTATGAACAATCGATCAATCACATAGACGGAAATCCAAATCGCGGCTTTAGTTATGATTGGTCGATTGTTCATACTCAAACCTTATGCTTTGCCGAATTCACTTACGCAATAAGGCTGCTGGGTTTGCTTCCCAAGTCAAGCAAAATGTTTTTGGGTTTTCCATCAGGAATTTCACAGTAGCAACCCTGAATATGGACTTGTGCCCGGTTGAGCAATAGTCTTACTCGTATGTCTCCGGAGACTCGACTCGCCGTTCACAACAGCGTGCTGGTGCCTACACTTATGTATGGAAGTGAAGGTTGGGTATGGCAAAAACCGGCCAAGTGCGAGTCGGACTCGCGCACGAAGGGTTCCGTATCATTATCGCAAACTAGTCCTCTAAATTGTATGAGTTCCCATACAACTCAGAGGACTATCTTAATTGGTGTATGTATGGGGATACCCTTTAATTTTCAACTTTTGTTTTTTCCTTTATTTGTGCTATATATTAAATTACCTTACATTAAAAATAAAAAAAGTTGAATATTAAGGTAAATTTTGGTATTTACTACAAGTTTTCGCGAAAATCTAAATTTGCCCATATCTTTTTAAAGCTTTTACTCAGGACCTTGATTTTTCTACACCTAAAAGGGTCTATAGCTACTTGCTAGGTTCACCCGTTCCTGACAAAAACGGTGACACACGGACAGACGGACAAGAGAGTGATCTTATAAGATTTCCTTTCTTTACCTTTTGAGGTGTGGAATCCTAAAAAGACATGAAAATGAATGCAGTAGAAATGCGCTCCTTGCGAAGTATGTGTGGTGTGACTTTAAATGATAGATTGAGAATGATGTGATAAGTAAAAGTTGTGGTTTAAAAGAAGATTTAGTGACTAAAATTGAAAAGACTATAATAAGATTGCTTGGCAATGTTGAGATGATGAATGAAAGGCGACTAACGAAAGGTATTTACAAGGCATACGTGAATGGAAAATCCGGGAGAGGACGCCCTAGAAAGACGTACATAGACCTTATTGGTGATGTTCTTCAGGGCGGCCAGGTGCGCAGTACTCATAACGGCGTGTGCGTAGATGCATGAACGTGAGTGAAGCAAAAGAAGTATGTAAGGATCGCAGCAGATGGAGTTCTGTAGTTTCTGCCTACCCCTATGGGAAAAAGGCGCGAGTGTATACACTTACATGGCACTTGAACATAACTGGAGAAATGTGGATGCAAGTACTAAAGATGCACGTCTGCCTTACCCTACGCCCCTTTGTGCCTATTGGTCTTGTTTGTTCTGTCTCCTGCTTGATATGGAGGGAAGTGGGAATTTGAATTTTTCCTACTCCTCCATTACTCTTTTCTGATTAATTTCGTTGCGGGATCCAAAACAGTTAAATTCATTCTCCGGGACTTAGTCGAGCTTCATTGCCTCGGCGCTTTTCTGGTGGTCGCCACTGTTGATTCTGGCTTTCAGGAGTTGCAGTGGTTTGGGAATAGTGCGGTGGGATTTTCCCAAATAAATTACCCTACGGGGAATATAGGCGTACTCATCATTATGACAACCAGCCTTTTATCATATCTTACATAGACCTAGACCCTAACTGGTGGCGCGTTTAGTGGACTGTATATGCGGTGCGAAACAAAACGATTGACAAACGCTTGATGATAGGTAATTCGAGTTGCGGGGTTGATGGACAATAGAGTACAACCCGAAAATAATTAGGGGAGGATGCACAAACCTTTTCTGGAACCGCGTGGTAGCGTCTTCGTGGCACTGAAACACTTCACCAGGGTTCAAGGGCAGCTGGGCTTCAAACTACTGTCATCACACGTTAAACACAAACACAAATTGTTGATTATAGTTTTATTACACGCGAAACCGCGGTAATTCCAAAGTTATCAATATTTTTCCAAGGAGCGAGGCAACGCCATATGCGTACGCGATGCGGTTCAATTCGGAAGACATCTCCAAACAAAATAACGGGGCATATCTTCCTATTCACTCGCGAGGATGTGCGGAAAAGGGATAGGTATAGGAAACAGCGGATGTCAATCATATTTTGCAAGTTGGCGCAACCATTCCCCCCGGGTTTGAAGGGTTACCTTCGAAAAACAATAAGCGAAACTAATCAAAACTAAATTCAGGTGTAACCTCTAACTGCTAACCTATTCCTAAACTAAATATGTATAAATCGCTACCATAACTACTTAACTAAGTTGAAACCTGCTGCTGATTAGGCAGAGGACAGAGGCGAATAACCGGACGTAAATACGAACCGGTTGCGGTTTTAATTCTTACTATACGCGTTACTCCCTTTGAATCCGGGAAAACTTCCTCCATTATACCTAAAGGCCAGTGTAGGGGGGGCGCATTCTCGGTCATTAAACTACCACAGTACTGTATTAGAGTGATGTAATCGAAATAAAAGAGAAGTGTTCGATACAACGATTCGTGTAATAATGCTCATAAAAGGTGTGTGCAGTTACAAATATAAGGTTGGGCGAGCTGCACACTACACCTCCCCTTTTTTTAAAAAAAAAATGTTTATATTACTAAGTACATAATGCTTTTTTTTTTTTTTTTTTTTTTTTTTTTTTTTACTTAAACTATGCTTACATCACTACTTTTTGTTTACTTTTTAACATAACTATATACAAAAAAAAAAACATCTTATCTTAATTAACCAAAGTATTTTAAGTTACAAACAGTTTTGTATTATTTTTATGAATTACATATTCCTTATCATCTTTTATAATTTTCACATTTGGTGATACATCTTCAATGACTCTGTATGGTCCTAAGTAAATTTTATCTAACTTATTTCCTACTTGATTTTTGATTAAAACTAAATCTCCACTCTTATATATTAACCGATTTACATTTTTATCAAAATGATTTTTTCTTAATTCCTTACTGAATAATAAGTTATTTCTAGCTTCTGCTTGTGCTCTTTGTAGTCTGTATTTTAGCTCCAAAGGGTAAAAATCTGGATTATATAACGGATCAACATATACATTTTGTGCTATATTAGATGGTAAATTACAATTTTTGCCAAATACTAACTCAAATGGAGTGTATTTTGTCTCAGAGTGCATTGTAGTATTAAAAGAAAAGCACCAGAATGGAAGCCAACTGCTCCAATCTGTTTTGTTATTGTCACACTGAATTCTAAGATAAGCTCCTAGAACTTTATGAGTATTTTCCAAACCTCCCAGAGTTTCATGATGATAAGCTGTTGAATGCAGTTTATTAATATGCAACAAATTGCAAATCTCAGTGAAAACTGATGACATAAACTCTGTTCCCTGGTCTGTTATTATCTCTCTAGGGATACCATACCTCAGAATAAAATTGTTTACAAATAACTTAGCTACAGAAATAGTATCTTTCTTTTCTAAAGGATAAGCTTCGACGTATTTTGTTAAATCACACTGTAATGTCAAAATATACTTATAGTTTAAATTATCTACATCTAAAGGACCTATTAAATCTAAACTAACTCTTTCAAAAGCAGTGGATGCCGTGGATGTGATAACCATCGGTTCCTTCGTATGCCTATTGGTATGCTTTTGAATCTGACAACTTCTACACTTCTTTACGAATTCTGATACGTCATTGCTCATTCCTGGCCAATAATAGTACTTCCTAATATTATTTAACATTCTGTTTACCCCCGCGTGGCCACTCGTGGGTAACAGGTGGAAGTCATTCAAGATCACAATTTTCGTGTCTTTGTCAGTAACTCTAGTCACATCTTTAATAACAAGTAACTTAGGAGTATCTTTTAAATGACTCATTTCCTTTATAAAATTGTTTACAAAACTTTCGTTGCGCTTGTTCTTAATTATTATGAGCTCGTTTAATTTGATTTGCTTGCAAAAACGTTGTAATTCTCTCGCTAACACACTTACGGTCGATAACGATCGAGAAATTACAAAAATTGCTGACTTTTCAGGCACGAATTTGTAGTTACCATTGTCACTTGTGAAATGTTTTGATTTTTCTATCTGATTTAATGTATTTTTATTGCTAAGTAAAATCAATTCAACGCTGTCAATTGGTCGTTTGAGAATTTCCACTACCTTAGGTTGATCAGGCCTTGGAGTAGAGGATACCTCAGTAGTCATGTCGTTGTTGTCACAGTCAGTACGTAACCTTCGAGTCTGTGCCCTTGTCATGACCGATACTACATGCTTGTTCATATCCTTTAAGCTGTTGGATGTAATAGGTATCCGGCTCAATGCATCTGCAGCTGCGTTTTGCCGTCCTGGGACATAGCTGATTTCAAAATCATATTCCTCGAGATATAATCTAAACTTTGTCAACCGGCTTGAAGGATCGGTCATATTAAATAAATAAATCAATGGCTTATGATCTGTTTTTATGTAAAACTTTTTCCCATATAAATAAGGTCTAAAATGTCGAACCGCCCAAACAATAGCAAGTAATTCTAACTCAATCACAGGGTATCGTGTCTCAGCTGGTTTCAAGTTACGGCTGGCGTACGCGACTACCTTGCTATTACTATTAGACAGCACGGCGCCTAACCCTAGTTTTGATGCGTCAGTTTGTAACGTAAAAGTATTATTATCGCTGAAGTCTGGATAGTCAAGTATAGTTGGACTAACAAGGATCTGTTTTAGCTTGTAAAATGCTCGCTCGCATTCATCACTCCATATGAACGCTACATCTTTCTTACATAACGCATTCAATGGATAGGCTATGTCGGCAAACTTTGGAATAAAACGCCTATAATAGTTAGCAAATGCAACAAATCTCTTGACTTCGTCTACATTCTGCGGGACAGGGTACTTTTGCAGGCATTCTACCTTTGATGGATCGGGAAATATACCTTCTGAAGTGATCTTATGCCCTAAATAAACGATTTCTTTACGTAAAAATTCACACTTCATCGGATTTAGTTTCAAATTCACTCTTCTCAGGCATTCAAAAATTTTTATAAGATTCTTGTTGTGCGTTTCAAGACAATTTCCTACGACAATACAATCATCTTGATATAAGAAGCATGATTTATAATTTAACCCTGACATTGCTATTGTCATGAGACGAGCAAAAGCACTAGGCGATGTCTTAAGTCCCATTGGACATCGTTTCATTTGATACTGCTTGTCTGTTGTAAATGCAGTAAACTTCCTAGACTTTTCTTCTAAAGACAGCTGATAGTAACCTTGACTGAGATCTAATTTTGAAAAATAGATGTTGTTAGATAACGAATCTAGAATCTCAGTGATGTTAGGTAAGGGAAATTTATCATCCTGTATCCTATTATTGAGTTGGCGATAGTCCACTACAAGTCTCCATTTCCTTTCTCCTGACCTATCTGTCTTTTTAGGTACTAATAGAACTGGGCTTGACCATTCTGAAATAGTCTCTTCAATGATATCGTTTTTAACCATTTCATCTATTTGTCTTTGTACCTCGCCTTTCAATGCTTTAGGCAATCGATAGGGCTTCACGTACGCTGGAGACGCATTTTCCTTTAGTTTAATTGAATGTTCTATTAAATTTGTAGTAGTGAGCGTATCTCCTGGCAAATGGAAAACATCGGCATATTTGGCACATACGTTTTCAATGCCTCTTTGTTCCTCTTTATTTAAATAAGTATGTAGTTGTAACGTAGTTAGCAAAGTTCGAACTCTATCCACAGATATACTATCGTCGTCAAACTTGCAAACATAAAAATTATCTAGGCAGCTAATAATTAGATCTGAAATATTTATCTTAACCGAACTATCAGTTGTATTTAAAATCCTAACAGGAATAAGTCCATTATGTGGCTTCGATACTACACCCGCTGTGAACACACCATTATAAATTTCCTTTGACAAAATGACGCAATCACTATTGTGTGACGTCGGGATGTGTTTAATTACTTCGCAACGAGGTGGAATTGTAAACAAATTCCTATTTACATGAACACTAACAGACTGGTCTCGGGTTTCTAAACTCAGAGTACCATTTTTATAATTTAATACCGCGTTATAGCGCTCAAAAAAATCCTGCCCGAGTATACCTTCTGCGGCGCAAGATAAGTGTTCAAAAATATGAAACTTTTGTTGAAAAGTCACATTATTAATTAAAATATCTAAATAAATGTATCCCATAGATTCTAAATTACCACTAATTCCTTTAATAACTATCTTATCCTGTTTTACTAAATTCAATAAATTCCTATGTCGCGACAACCATTCATACTTAAGCACACATAAGCTTGCTCCACTATCAATCAGTAAATTAAGATCAACATTACTATTTTGTAATTGACAATTAATAATACAAAAATTACTAAAACTAAGAATTGAATGAGTGTACGGTTTAGGTACGAAAAAATTCTAAGTTTTCATGACTATTTGCCTGATCATTGCGCAAGTTGTCTTGGACATTGGACTGTTGCGCGTTATGCTGAACACGCTGACAACGCACCGGACGTCCGCGTAAATGCTGACGCTGACCACCTGTGTGTTTACCTCGATTTACACTGTATGAAGTTCTTATACCTGTGCTATTTTCATAATTCTTATTATAATTATGATGATAAGTTTTATTGTTGTTATAAAACTGTCTATTTCCTCGGCCTCGAGAACCTCTAAAGCTTCCACGTTTATAGTTTTGGTTAGCCCTAAATTGCATAACCTAGTCTTGTGGCTGGACAGACATGGATTGCTCATCTACCGCAGCCGTAATAGCTTCAGACAACGACGCAAACTGTCGTGATGCAATGATGGTGCTGAGCCGCTTATCGGCCAAACCGTCGCTAAACCGTTTGATTGCAGTCTTCTCATTGAGCGGACGCAAAACCTCATAGGCATCACGCTTATCGTTAGCCTGAGCAATCGTAAGATTCACAAACAATTCCTCAATCTCTGTACCGAATTTTTCTATGCTCCTACGGCCTTGAGTCGCCTTAAGCAATTGTGTTTGTAATGCTACAAATGATTTTTTAGGTAACAAATAAATGCGAATATCTTCTATCAAACTTTCAATATCTGCGTAAGTAGTTTTAAGACGCAATTTTGCACTAGGCGAGAGACGTGTTTTTAATACAAACTGTATCAATTGACTTTTACTGGCATCATTGATAAGCGAGCTATAAAGTAAGATACCATCAATAAGCTGATTTGTCACCTGCTCCTGGCCATTCATCATCGGCAACAGGGAAATTGCAGTTTTAATATCGAACGTTTCTGCCATTTTTGTAACACTATTTGAATGTTCTATAAAATCCTTAGAACTAGTTTGACTACTACTATCTACTAAAGTCAGTAAACCCTTTATTTTCTGATAATTTGATTGAATCTCATGGATTAATGTTTGGAAAACCTCACAAGTTTCTTTGTCTAGCTTGCGTTCTTTAATTTCTTGGTTCAACTGAGTCAAAATACAATCCAGTTTACTGTATTCCTTTTCTGCTTCTACTAGTTTCTTATAAGCTAAATCTTGTCTACGCCTATCTGGACCTAGTTTCACTAAATATTCCCTTAAATATTTTAATTTAGCGTGCAAATCTTGCAATTGTTGGGACATTCCTATTCCCCAAATCGAAATATAAAATAATACAACATGATCTAATTACAATATTATGGAATATTGTAGAATATTAAAAAAAATTGCAGTGCAAAACTTACATTGCAGTAGGTACGTATTGTACTGACAACGTATAAGTAGGTCACGACGTGTCACGTGGCGTGGATGAACGGACTCCTCAGCACTGGACTCGAACTGACTCCGTAGGTCACGACGTCTTACATGGTGTGGATGAACGGATTCCTCAGCACTGGACTCGAACTGACTCCCAGCTGCTCCACATCGGACCCGAACGATTTATCTCCCGGCGCCCTGCATATCCTCTCATCATAAGGCTTGAGCATTCTCCCGGCACCCGGCAGCAACGTTCCTTTTCTGTCTTCTTATTTAATATTTTCACCGCTTCACACTTATTCTTGGATTCTGTTTTTTATTTTTTTTATTTTTTTTAATCTTCTTTTGTTTCTTTCTTCTAAATTTTCCGTCTTCATAAACTTCTATCAGTATATTTTTCAGGATTTCTTCAACTATTGACGTCTTCGCATTTTACGTAAGTTGCAAAATTTTAATTGCTGGCTAAGGGTCGCCATGTATTAGAGTGATGTAATCGAAATAAAAGAGAAGTGTTCGATACAACGATTCGTGTAATAATGCTCATAAAAGGTGTGTGCAGTTACAAATATAAGGTTGGGCGAGCTGCACACTACAGTACCAACGGTGACTGGGTTCGTTGGAGTATTCCACTTTTGACGCGACTGCAGCGTGTGCAAATAATCTGTTCTCCAACGCCTCCAAAACGATTGAACTAATCTATGCAAAAGAGTGTGACGCTTTAGGAGATGCAGTCTGTCTTCATCGACATCCATAGCGGGCAAATACTTAAGAGGTGTCATGTTTAAAAAGTGAGCCGGCGTTAAAGCTAAAGACTCCGACGGGTCACTAGATAGAGTTCGACACAGTGGACGAGTATTCATTACTGCCTCTATCTGAGCGAGTACAGTACTCAGCTCCTCATAAGAGAGAATCTGTACGCCTACAACGCGGAACAGATGCGACTTGAGGCACTTAATATTAGCCTCCCAATTGCCACCAAAGTGACTAGCAGCGGGCGTATTAAAATGCCATTCAATACGATTTTCGGCCAAAACATGCGCGAATTCACTCTGATAATACTTTGACCGCAAGAATGCGTGTAACTCCGAGATACTACGGCGAGCACCAACGTAATTAGTACCATTGTCCGAATATAAACGTTTGACGGGGCCACGGCGCGACAGAAAACGCTTAAACGCGGACATAAAACATTGCGTACTTAAATCACCGGTCAATTCTATATGAACCGCACGAGTCGTCATACAAATAAATAAACAAACGTAAGCCTTTGTGGAGCGTACACCACGACCACGGGCAATAGTTACTCTAAACGGGCCGGCGAAGTCGGTGCCAGCGGTGTCGTGTGGGTAACAGTTTTATAAAACGACAAACATACACCACACAACGTAAAAGTCTCGACCAAGACGAGACGCGATTAGACAACGATAAAATTATCGACTCTTCACGTGGAATCGAAACTACCAGCGAATGCTTCTTCTCCTCGGGTGTTTCTGAAAAGGCAGCTGGGTTAAAGGGCTTAACCGGCCATTCCTCAAGCACACAATGAATCCAAGACGGAGCGCAGAACCACAGCGGATGATCTAGAATTTGTGAAGGTAGCAATCCACGGGAGAGACAATCGGCGGGATTATCTGTGTCAGCGACGTGAAAGAGATTTTGTGGTGGTAATTCGGACTGAATTTTAGCCACCCTATTAGCGACGAATGTGTCCCAGCGATGGGGTGAAGAATGTGCCCAACACAAAGCTACAGTAGAATCAGAAAAACCCATAATTCTATCAATAACAATGCGGTGCCTACAAGCATTGACAATAGAGCTGATTAATTGCACTAACAAAAGTATAGCGCACAGCTCCAGGCGCGCCAGAGAAATGGTCTTGCGAGGGGAAACCTTAGATTTAGCGCTTATAAGACTAACCGAGACCTTATCAGCATTCAAAACGTGAAAATAAACTACTCCCCCGTAAGCCTTTTCACTGGCGTCTGCGAAGCCTACAACAGTAACTATACTCTCTGACAATATACCAACATGGCGCGAAATTTTTATTTTATTGAGCAATGGAAGTTCCTGGCGAAAGCGAGCCCACAATTTTACAATATTGTCGGGCGCGGTGTCGTCCCAATCACTATTGGAAAGCCAAAAACCCTTTATAAGCAACTTGGCATATAATACGACGGGAGCTACAAATCCCATAACATCCCATATACGTGTTACACATGACAGGATAATGCGCTTAGTACAAATTTGCGGCGTCGAACTAACTTTAAGACTGAACATGTCAGACGCGGGTGACCAACTTAAGCCTAGAACCTTGTGCATATCATCACCATCAAATTCCTTCACCGAAGATAGTTGATGTGACAGTGGAATCGAATCTAGGACGGTCTGCGAGTTACTTGTCCACTTCACAAGATCAAACTGACCGGCTTTCATAAGACATATTACTTGAGCGGCGGTCTCAACGGCCTCTGCCTCGCTGGCTATACTATAGACAAAGTCATCCATGTACAGCCCAGTCTCAATAGTATCTTTCGCTTTCGGGAATCTTTCGCCCTCATCAGCGGCCAATTGTTTGATAGTGCGAAGCGCATGGAAAGGACTCGACTTCAGCCCGAAACAAATACGATTAAACTCGTAAACTTTCAAAGGTTCTTGAGGCGAAAATCTATACAAAAAACGTTGATACCTGCGGTCGCATTCGCGAATACCAATGGAAAGAAACATTTGCCTTATGTCGGCGGAGAGCGCGACAGCAAACAAGCGGAAATTTACAATAATGTCAAATAAGTTACCTTGTAGGTTTTGACCACAATACAAAATATCATTGAGCGATACAGAAGTGCTAGTCTTAGCACTGCCGTCCAAAACCACGCGAAGCTTGGTAGTAAGCTTATCTTCTCTAACAACTCCGTGGTGCGGGATGATGTAAGATGGATGATCGCGAGTCTCGTCAGTCTCGACGGTGGGCGCAAGTGAGGTGTATCCTTTATCTAGGTATTCGATAACGACCTCATCATAGGCTTGCTTCAACTTCAGAGATGCTTGCATCTTACGCTCTAAACAAGAAAAGCGATTTTTAGCGGAAGCGTAGGAGTCACCGAGCGAAAAAATATCCCTCTTGAATGGGAGCGCGACAACGTATCGACCATCATTATCTCGAGTAGTCGTGCGACAATAAATCTCCTCAGCCACCTTATCACCAGGGCTTAGGATAGGCGGGAAATTGACCTCTTCAATTTCCCAGAACCTGCGGATGGTAGACTCCAGCGGTGGCTCAACAATGCAGCAGTGTGACACAGTCGAGTAGCTATCTAAATTTGCGGGTGCGGAACCAATAATAACAAAACCTAGAACTGTTTCTAGGGCGTGCGGTGCGGGATACGACGAATGACCTTGAATCTTACGAGATAACTGGAGGTGCGGGAGAATCGATGCGCCGATCAACATATCGACGTCTCCAGGGACACCATAAGATTCATCTGCCAACGGTAGGTCTTTAAATTTTGCCAATAAAGACGTGTCAACCGAGACAGTGGGCAATTGTTCCGTAATTTTATCTACGACAAGCGAATCCATATCAAAACAAATATCGGAATTAAAACGTGATGCGTATTTAATTTTAATCGAACCATGAATGGTTGATTTTAAACCACCGAACCCCTTAACTACCGAGCAGGCTGGCCGGTTATTAATATCAAGCCCAAGGCGTTGACAACAATTATGAGTTAAGAAATTACTCTGCGAAGCGCAATCTAACAAAGCTCGAACAAGACACGGGTTACCTAAAGCATCCTGAACAACAACGTGAGCGGTCGCGAGCAATACGGTAGTACACGCACGGCTTGTGGACATCGAACACAACGTGACGTCGCTTACGGCGTCCTGCGAGCGGGCAACGTCGCGCGCTGGCTGCGGCTGCGGCGTGTCCCCGCTTGATAAACTAACTGTGCTCACATTGGATGCGGCATTATTAGGACCTTTCTCCTTGTGTAGTAAAGTGTGGTGCTTTGAAGGGCACTTACGACAACTTTGACTACTATTACAAGCCGTAACCCGATGCTTGTCACTTAGGCAGTTAAAACACAAATTGTTATCGCGAACAAACTTATAACGTTCATAAGGTGTAAATTTTAAGAAACCAGAACACTTGTACAATTGCGAATGTTGACTATTGCACAAAGAGCAAATAGATTGTACAGGTGCAGTATTCACATACGTATGTGTCTTGTACTCGTATTGCGTTGTAATATTTTAATATGGTCGCGTACAAAACATTCTAAATCATTGAATTTCGGCAGTTTACTACTGCGATGGTTCATTTCAAATAAACGAACAGTTTCACTATCTAATTTATTTAAACCCAAATACAAAAACAAAAAGTCGCAGAGGTCATCGACCTTTAGGTTTTTTACTGCGCGAACAGATGATGCAAAAGTATCTAAAAACCCCTCTAAATTGTGTTCATTACAAACCGTAATATTTTTCAATTCGAATAACTGATCTAAATATGCGGTAGCTACTAATCTTTTGTCTTCGTATTTCGACTTTAAAGTTTTTAATATTAATGTATAATTTTCGGCACTAAAAGTAATGCCGGCACAAACAGTTCTAGCTTTACCAGTTAACTTTTCAACCAGATAGTATAATTTTTCATGATCTGTCAAAGAGACATTCTTATCTATAGTGTTTTCAAAACTATCTATAAACAGATTCCAATTGCGAATATCACCGTTAAATTCAGGTATCTGAATGGGCGGTAATTTAGGTCGATCGCGAGTGTGGTTTGCCTGGCTCTGATGGACAGACGGCATCTCCAAGCTTCTCGCGACACGTTTGATGCGACAGAACAAATCATCGAACGACGCCAAAGCTTGATAACTTACAGCGTAATCTGGATTTAATTCTATCCCTAAAACATTAATATCATGAATTACGGAAACAAATTCCGTGCGCAAACTATCCAAGTTTTCTACAGAACATAAGAACGAATCTCTAACAGCTAGATCAGTTGTTTTGAGTGTATTATCACAAATAGATTGCACGCGTGAAAACAGCATGTCTCTTTTAGCATATAAAAGTTTCAATTGAACTTTGTTGTCCTTTGGAGGCATCGTAAACAACTATTATACACTATCAATGCGGTAAACAAATAAAGTTATTTTTACTGATAAGCGATAAAGAACAGTGACGCGGACAATAACTAATAAAAGTGGGTAGGCAGTTAGAAACGAACTGCGCGTGAAATAAACGAACCGTAGGTACTTTTAAATCAATTCTTATTCACCCACTAGGTTGTCTCTGTTTCTGATACTTACAAATACTTGACTTCCGAATGAATAACTAGTACTAGCGATCTATAGCTGCGTATGTATTACAGGTATTGTTTACTTACGCAGGCAATAGATGAACAATATGCGAAAAAAACAACGAATTGCGGTAGGTATAAAACTGCGGTGCGTTTATTCCCAAATGGAATAAATACTAAATACTAAACTACAACAAATATGTAGATACCTAATTCAAATTCAAATATCGAAATATCCGGTGAGAGGGACCAAAAAAAAAAAATGGTGGCGCGTTTAGTGGACTGTATATGCGGTGCGAAACAAAACGATTGACAAACGCTTGATGATAGGTAATTCGAGTTGCGGGGTTGATGGACAATAGAGTACAACCCGAAAATAATTAGGGGAGGATGCACAAACCTTTTCTGGAACCGCGTGGTAGCGTCTTCGTGGCACTGAAACACTTCACCAGGGTTCAAGGGCAGCTGGGCTTCAAATTACTGTCATCACACGTTAAACACAAACACAAATTGTTGATTATAGTTTTATTACACGCGAAACCGCGGTAATTCCAAAGTTATCAATATTTTTCCACGGAGCGAGGCAACGCCATATGCGTACGCGATGCGGTTCAATTCGGAAGACATCTCCAAACAAAATGACGGGGCATATCTTCCTATTCACTCGCGAGGATGTGCGGAAAAGGGATAGGTATAGGAAACAGCGGATGTCAATCATATTTTGCAAGTTGGCGCAACCACTAACAATCATCGTGGCCACTTCTGATTTATTTATTACGAGTCTATAATTTATTTTGTTTCATCATCATCACCATCATCATCAGCCTTTTAATGTTCCCACTGCTGGGACATAGGCCTTCTCTCTGTGAGAGGGAATGGGCCATAATCCCCCACGCGAGCCCAGTGCGGATTGGTGGATGTAACATTTGTCTTCGAGTCGATCTAATAGGCGTACTGTTATGTAAAAATATGTGTTTGAATCGCAACTTGTACTGATGCCAAGAAGGCTTTAGAAAGCCGATCCTATCATACTTTACCGAAAGCTCCATACATTTTTCATAACCACATTTCTGATTCAAAGTTACCACAGACGGCAATATTTTTAAACAAAAACTCATTTGTATCACGCGGTTGAAGTTGAAAGGCTCAATGACAGTTACTGCTGTTGCGTTGAGCTTAATGTAAAAAGTTTGTCACTACAGGCTGACAAACGACTTCCTGACGAGCGAGGGCTTATCTGGCTTGATCTTCCTTCAAGTTGTGGAGTGAGGACAGACTGACACGGTTTGAAATGTCAATGTTAATTCAAAAATTGGTATGGATGGCGTTCTTAAGTTAAATATCAGAAAAATTCATCTCCTTTCGTTCAGTCCATCTAAAGGTTGTCTGTAAGAGATTGCCCTGTGTGTTAGCCCATCTATTGTAGGTTCACTTGTTTTCACAAATGTTTGTCCTGTGCTTATTATGTAGTCTATACTATATTATTATTATATAATATTATTATTTTATTATTATAATAATATTATAAAGAGGAAAGATATTTTTGTTTGTTTGTTTGTATCGAATAGGCTCCGAAACAACTGGACCGATTTAAAAAATTCTTTCACCAATAGAAAGCTACATTATTCTTGAGTGACATAAGCTATTTTTTAAGCCCGAAAACAGATCCCGACACAGGATAGTTTGTATTACCTTGGGATGATAAAACACTTTTTACGCGGGCGAAGCCGCGGGGAACAGCTAGTGTTAAATAAAATCATGCAGACGCTTTAATTTGTGTAAATTATTTCATCACCACTGCTCTAAAAATGGTGAAGGAAAACATCGTGAGGAAACGATGAATCTACAACCAAGAATCCTAGAACCAAAAATTCGAAGACATAATATGGCATCCATCAACGCGCAATGGGCCCGCGTGGTGTATCAAGGCCCATTCCTTCTTTCTCAGAGAGAAGGCCTGAGTCCCAGCAGTTGGAACATTAAAAGGCTGATGATGAAGGTGATGATGATGAAACAAAATAAATTATAGACTCGTAATAAATAAATCAGAAGTGGCCACGATGATTGTTAGGGTCTAGGTCTATGTAAGATTGAATCACGTTTTTGCGACGCACTTTGGTTTGAAAATAGGACGCTAGATCGAAATCTCATTACGTAAAAATACAGATTTTTTTATATCGGTTTCGGTAGGTCACCTTTATTAGCTAGGTAAGTAATATTAGAAATGCGAAATCGTCGCAAGCATTTCTAAAATATATTATTTAGGTGGGAAGGTAATATAGAAACGTTCTCTATATCTGGACTTTTCTAAAATATATTATTTGGGTGGGTACGTAATATAGGAACGTTCTCTATATCTGAAATTTCCTAAAATATATTATTTGGGTGGGTACGTAATATAGGAACGTTCTCTATATCTGGGATTTCCTAAAATATATTATTTGGGTGGGTACGTAATATAGGAACGTTCTCTATATCTGAAATTTCCTAAAATATATTATTTGGGTGGGTACGTAATATAGGAACGTTCTCTATATCTGGGATTTCCTAAAATATATTATTTGGGTGGGTACGTAATATAGGAATGTTCTCTATATCTGAAATTTCCTAAAATATATTATTTGGGTGGGTACGTAATATAGGAACGTTCTCTATATCTGGGATTTCCTAAAATATATTATTTGGGTGGGTACGTAATATAGGAACGTTCTCTATATCTGGGATTTCCTAAAATATATTATTTGGGTGGGTGGTAATAGAGAAACGTTCTCTTTAACTGGCATTTTCCTAAGTCAGGCTTAGGATAACAACACTTTGAGTTGAGAGCGTACAAAGCTCAAACTTTCAGAGTTTCAGGAGAGAATAGAGCACACAGATAAATAATGCAGTGAGTTTACTAGATCAGAGGCCGTAGACAAGTGACTTTCTATCAATGAAAGCGTGGCTGTCAAACGCTATCGAAATGTCACGTGATCAATTTTTTTGGCATTTCGACCATCGCCCAGGCTGACATCGAATGACACTTGTCTGGAGCCTCAGGATAGTAATACTAGTTGAGAATCCCTTTATCTGTCACTAGATTCTGCCCGCGGCTTCGCCCGCGTAAAAAGTGTTTTATCATCCCAAGGTAATACAAACTATCCTGTGTCCTTCCCAGGGTCTCAAAATATCTCCATGCCAAATTTCATCTAAATCGGTTCAGTAGATCCAGAGATTACACCCTACAACCTCACAAACTTTACCTCTTTGTAATATTAGTATAGATGTCATAATTAGCAAAACAATTGTAAAGCAATGGCGCCACGCCTGATTCAGGCATCGTAACAGTTGAGGTTAAAGCCTATAAATCTACTGAATTTCGGAACAGAAGTCCACAAATAGAATAAATAAATAATGCAACGAGTTCATCTTTTGTTTCCAAGTCACATTCGACCCCGAATCAAGCTAAACCCTTTTTCTTTCAAATAAAATAACATATCCCTCGAAAATTGATTTTATTCGCAAACGTATCTATCCAGTTAAATAAGTAAGCCATATTCTTTCACGTCTCGACGATATTCTCCCCATAATTCACTTGCGCGCCATTACGCGTCGGCGCCATGACACTCGTCCAAAATAAGCATAACAAAATAAAAAATTGTGAAAATAAAAGAAGATTAGCATATCCATGGGAGTTTGTAGATTAAATTTCTGTTGGAATTAAATTTTGTTTTAGATCTTGTAGTATTGTTAAGAAAGTTAGGTCATTCCTAATGTATTCTTTTGCGTACAATCGTATACAATTGAATTTCGCTTTTTTTAATATTGGTGGAAGGTTGTAGCGAAAGAGCTTTTGTGCTAAATGAAGGCCAAATGAATAAAAAACAATAGATTTATTTCTAAAACTTGATATCTACTTATCTAGGTAGTTAGGTGTACCGGAATAGGTTCTACCCAGAAGCCATGCTACTAGAGATGTGCTTAATTTTTTAGTGTACAATAAAGTATATTCTATTCTACACAATAGTAATGTGCCAAGATTTAATATCCAAAATTCATTATTTAATCTACCCCATACTTATGTTATTTATATTTTTATTAATATTGCCTAAGGGCTAAGGGTGAGTTATGAATAAGGGTGGGTCTCAATTACGAAACGGCCTACCCTCGCTTAGGTTACGCAGTAGGCGACTAAGGGACAGGATTATTATTAGACGGGTGGTCAGAGCACACCTGTGTCCTAATGATTTAGTTATGACATCCCTAGCCAACCTATATGTTGTGCTTATGATGGAGCTTAGAAGACAGCATTAGAGTCAGTTTACCTACGCATTAATGTTAGGCTCTGGATATTATTATGTACCTAATTAGATTATTAAAATTGTTTTTGTGATCATGAATATTATTCCATGTATTTTGTATTCGACTATTTGTTGCAATCGATTAATTGTGCTTGCAACTTCAAAACTATTGAATTTTTTTCAGTTCATAATGTGACGCTGGTCTAGGTCGGACACAATTCGTCTATTGCGATAGTATTTACCTAACACAAAGTTTACTGGAGTCTAGTCTAGTCTATTTTAAATTAACAGACTGTAAGGAGTTGAGAAATAAAGATTGCTATTGTATACTGGAGTGAGCTGTTTTATTACAATAGAGAAAAGACATTTATAATGCTCACAGCGGATCTTTGTGTCTCTCAATTGGCTGCAAAACCCTACGCAGTAGCTATTTTTGTGTCAATGTTGAAGGTGAAGATAACATTGTATAACTGTCTTTTTCAATCGCTAAGGTTTGTCGCATCGTTCTATCTCGCTTACTCTATGTAGTATACTTGATGGTAAATTGCTTCTTGCGCAATGGTTGGGAGAGCCAACTTCAGAGACACAAAGATCCGCTGTGTCTAAGGTATTTAGAACACAGTACTTAATGGTTTAATTAGATCTAAATCGACAGTATTCATATATACATTTCTGCAAGGAAATTGATCTTCATTTTATTAAAATTATCATCCAATTGATCACAAAAAAAATAATTTGGACAACATAGCACTGTTTGCAAGTTTTACGCTGTCGTGTGTAAGCCCACGTTCCGTTCAGCTGAATACCCGATATCCAGCGATCCAGCAAGCCTATGTTCAGCATTGTAAATTCGCGGGCAAACCACGGTTACGACGATACCACATAATTATTAATAGTCATGGTCCACGTTCATTATTATTTTACGTACCGTTTGATGAAGTTTGCAAATGAAATTTAAGCTTCGAGCCTAGAACAGTAATACGACCAAAATCTTCTTTTAGGTTGCTGCCACAATCACGTGCGAAAGAGATAGATGCTGTGATGAGCAGTAAGAAGCTATTTCGCGTACGAATTAGCACTTTTGCAAATCGTATAATATCGAAATAGATAATGATTTAGGACGAAAACGAGCGCGCGAAACTTTATAAAAAGACCTTTGGGAGTCTAGATATCATGAAAAAACGACTATATTTTCAAAATAAAATTATTTGTATTGTTGAATTACTAATCTATCCCTGTATGGAGGCCGTTTTGAAATTTTCCTTCTTCTTTTGGTATTTATTTCCGCCCAAAGATGCGTTATTAGTAATGAAATATGGAATTTTCGACGCTCATAACTTTCAAATATTTTATTTTTTTCCTTTTTGTTTCCATACGGGGCTAGACAATGATAAGACAAATTGATATCATTTTTTATTTTGAACGTACATCAAACAGTGGAGTAATCGCCAGACTACGTTTGTATGGAAGAATGATCGACTGGTGTAATCTTAAATCGCAATTTTTATACGTTTTGAATCCAGCGAGCCATAAGAAACAAGAATTCCATTATGAAAGTGCGACTGCAAAGTTCATTTTCAACTGATTCCTAATATAATAGTATAAATGCGAAAAGTTTGAATGAAGGGATGGATGTTTGTCACTCAATCACGCCAGAACGGCTGAACGGATTTGGCACAGAGATAGACTATAGTCTGGAATAGCACATGGGACTTTTCATCCCGGTGTAATGTTCCTTTGGGATAAGAAAACATTTATCACGCGGGCGAAGCCGCTGGCAGGACCAAGGCCATACTAATATTATAAACGCGAAAGTAACTCTGTCTGTTTGTTGTCTATTTACGCTTTACTTCTTATAAAACTTGGGAAACGGGTGGAACATAACCTATATTAGGACATAAGGTATTTTTTAAACGGATAACTTATTCCATTAGGATATAAAAGCAGAGGAGCGTTGGCGGAACCTTATTTATTTATTTAAACTTCATGTACAATGGTGATAAATAGGCGGACTTAATGCAGCAAGGCATTCTCTACCATCAACCTTTTTTAAAAAGGACACAACAGTGGTAGGAGTACAAAATAAAAAATAAAAAAGAACAATTATTAAAATCTGATATTAATAAACTATCTAACTAATAAAATACATACATATTTTCTAACAATAGACTAATAAATATTATAATAAATACCATATAATTATTTTAAATGAAACAGAAATTAAACCTTTAAAAAACCTTTTAAAAATATCAGAGAAAATGGCGCTTTAAGAGAATAATTAACATTTAAATCATCAAAAACAGTACAAGAAGATATCGTTCTCGCCTCAATATCAAACTGCCTAGCTTTTTCCCAACTACATTGGGGTCGGCTTCCAGTCTTACCGGATTCAGCTGAGTACCAGTGTTTTACATGGAGCGACTGCCTATCTGACCTCCACAACCCAGTAACTGGGTAACACGGTACCCCTTGGCAAGACTGGTGTCAGATCTCAGGCTTCTGACTACCCGTAACGACTGTCAAAGATCTTCAAATGACAACCGGGACCAACGTCTTAACGTGCTTTCCGAGGCACGGAGGAAACCCGGTATGTTGAAATGGTCACCCATCCACGGACCGACCTCGTCAAGCGTTGCTTAACCTTGATGATCGACCAGTGCGGCTGTTATTATTTAGCCACGAGCTCCCGTAGCTCCGAGCTCTCGTTCTCGCCTCAATATTACAACTTATTGAAGTAGATTTAAAATTGAAAGCAGTACAGTGGTGCTCATGGTACATGGATGTAGCGGCTGCGTGGAATATCGTCTGATTGGATTTTTCTCTTGTATATCTTGGTAGCTGGGTATTTAAGTGTGGCTTATAAATGGCGTTTTTCAATCTTGGAGGTTTAATATTTATTTAGAACATAAGTGGAAAAACTTTAACAGTGTTGTGAGATAGTTTTGAACATTTTTAGAAATGAAAATACTAGTTTCCGCAGCGGTAGGCATCGTTGTTTGGTACCAATGACAATACAGCCCCGGCTACCAATGTCTGGCAACACATCAGACTTATAGATCTGACGTAGGTCGCCACTCGGTGATTTCGAATAGGTCGTTGTTGGATACGCTTCTTACTTACCGACCTATTTGCATTCTCCTACTTTACCCCTTGTTTTGCAAACTAGTACTTTTACAGCACTGAGCACAATCATAAAACATAGCTCAAGAAAAATAAATTAAATAAAGCAGAAAATCTCCTCTCGTATTAAAACAAAATGCGGACGATCTGCCCGAATCTCAGTTAAGAACGATCTTTTCGAACCTCAGTTGAGAACTGTAATATTCACGTAGTGGCAAGCTCGGTGGTCATTGAATTTAATGCCCTTTTCTACGGGGTAGTACCATGAACTGCCACTGCCGGGAGGCGCTGGCGGAGCGGGTTCGAGGCATAAAACTGTGATAACGTTCAGAGAAGGGGGACTGTATAGTTGGGTAGAGAACATCCACTCGGCACAAAATAGAAACCTAAATTTAAGATCTCAATATTTACATTTAGAAAGCTTGGAAATCGCTTATGCAGCGCAGTAAAAGAGACAAAAATCGCGACAAGTGTCATTCGCTGTCAGTGTAAATATAACATGACATTTTGATGGTGACATTTCGTTTTAACCATGGTAAATATACTCCGTATACGTTCTAACTAAAGTTGTCAAAAAATAAAAGACCCGTTTTGACAGCTATAAAATACTTACCAATAATTAAACTTGATGCTTGGGAATGATACTCGTTGTTATAGTGTATGGGTAAGATAGTAATTAGTGACGACTGTAGCGGCCCTAGACAAGTGACATTCTATCATCGAAAGCACGGTAAAGATATAACAGAATTCTATCTTTATACAAACGGTCGGAACGCGAGTCATACCTACGCGTCTCGAGTTCAGCCAACACTCGATACACAATAGTCGCAAACAATCACGAACGGTATGATGGTTTTGTTAGCAGTAAGCGTGCGATTCGTGAATATTTGATAGAAATAAGTACAAGTACTTACTTTACTTACTTAATATGGTAGAGAGCAATCAAAGACTATATTGTGCTGTTTTTTGGTTGCTTGAATACTTCTATAACGCACCCAGAGATAACATTTTTTAAATTACCTGGCACCACCGAAAGGCACGATTACAAAAAAAATATGGGCTAGGCTATATACTTACTTATGTACTTAGCTACTTACATATATTATTGTATTAGACGAATTAATATCATTATGAAATGATTACCAATGAGAGTAATAAATGGTAGGTACCTACCTAGTAAGATTTATAATAAGTATAATAAAAAGTATAATACTTACCTCAGATTAGAGAAAATAATCTGAGTTATTTACAATCAGAAAACTAGAAAGAAACTCAAGTAGGCAGAGGCGGGCAGCCCTAATGCGCGTTTAGGTGACGCGAGCTTGTAGCCACTTATTTTAAAGACAGGGTCGAGTCACAATATTGTTAGATATCTTTACCTTGTCGAAAGCGTGGCGATAGCAATTGGAAAAATATCAAATGGCATTCCCTTGCATTTTGGCGTTTCGACCATGGCCATCGCTTACATCGAATGACACTTGTCTAGGGCCTCAGGTATCCTATATTACGCTATGGGGTTTCTTGTCCCTTATTCTCTGAAGGAATCTTTAACTTTCTGACTTGCAGATGGACAAGGAATCAGTTCAAAATATTGCAGTTCTTTGTTACTACATCTGCTTTAAGTAGGCATTACAATGAGTCATGTTTCGTTACTGAACCTTATCCACATATTCTCCTTACTATTTCAGGATCAGTTACCAATCTAACGCAAATACGATCAAAAACCCTATATTTTACACGCGCTATCTGATCCGTAAGCCAATTAGCGCCGTCCCTAACACAGTGGCCCTTCTTAACGTCCACATTATACGGCAGGGTGGGTTATCAGCGCCCCACAGGCGAGTAATCGTCGTTTTAACCGAGTAGGCAACGGGTTACCCAGCTTCCCCATAAGGGGTTACCCAGACGTCCCTATAAAGGGTAACCCGGGTATAATAAGCGTACAGGCTTTATTAGGATTGTGTGCCTGTGATAAATCTTAAGAGCCAAGTTTGTTTAATGGCCGATTGCTGTGTCGTGAATTAAAGGACAAACATTACTGGTCGTGCGGGAGACGTTTCAGTAAAGGATTAAGTGGCTGAGTAGCTAATCACTAAGACTTTTAAGACAATTTCGGGATTTTTAGGTCAAGAGTGAATAGGTTACTTTTATGCAAGCGTTCTTCACCGTCAATATGAGATAGTGGTCAAGCGCGAGCCTACCAATAATTAAAAAAAAAAAACTGCCAATCTACGGAAAACAGAATCATGGTTATATTTAAATGAATAGCATTGGCTTCGCATCGGATTTGAATAAAGAATCTGCTAATCGGTTTCTAAACAGTCTCGTTTTTTTTTTAATATGGGTGACATTATCTATGGTACGAATATGAGTATTTTTTAAACAAAAGGCCTTAGAACAAGTTAGTTTTGTTAAAGTTGGCGGTAGGCCCCCTGCTTCCTAATAAAAGGGAAGTTCATTTCATGCAGATTTGTTTGCTCCTGTTAAATTGTGTTGAAGCTTAAATTGCCAACCGCCCCTGGTTCATCGGTTCCCCACAGGCGTTTTGTAATGAGGGCCTCTCCCCAAACGATACAACAACACAAAACAGTGTAGCTAGCGTAGTCGACTGGTAGCGGCCTAAAACTTGGGCAATTTCAAAATTTTCCAAATTGGAACTTCATTTCATTCGTCACTATAAATGGAAAGTTTTGTTTTTGTTGGGCTTACGTTTTCACGCAGCACTATCCTTTATTCACTGTCACTAATATGTTAAAAAAAACCTTGTAATAAAGGTGTAATATGTATGTTTATATGTATGTTTATAAAGGTGTAATATGTATGTTTAGATGTTTGTTAACAATTTCAGTGCCTCTGACATATAGGTGGTGTTCGTCGCGTCATGTCACATGTCACCAATGCGGCATCAAGTAGTACTTCATGATAATAGTGGTGCCAATGAAAATGTTAATCGATCACGCCTCAAAGATAGAACGGATTTCGATAGTAGATATCTGGAACACATGGAACCATGGATTTGCACATAGGACACTTTTCATCCCGTGAGATAATTTTCGGCATTCACATGGGCAAAAGCGAGTTAGATATAAATGAAAAACTTTTTTCTTCTAACGATCAAGTTTCTCTATTATACTTGCACCTCCAATGTCACGTTGCTAGAAACATTACCCCACAATGTAAGACGGGGAAATGGGCAGTAATAAACGCCCTGGCTTTATTACAACGTTAGATAAATCTCAAGTGTATTACCTAAGTTCCCTTACCGTTAGAGTTTAATTTACATTTGTCTGTCCTACCAATCGTGTTTTAATTGAGAATTTAGCGGGATCATTTCAAGGGCTGGCTGTATACAGCAATTTCTTGGTCTGATATTATGAGTAGATTAGAAAGTGGGCAATTGAGTTTCCTGTTTTCTTGAGTTCGGTTAAATGGCTTGGGTGTTGAATAATTCGATTATGCCAAATTCTGGTAGAACTTATTTTTTTTTTAATATATTTTCTAATAGAAAAGTCAATGTGTTTGGGTAAAGTATTGTGAAGTATTTTCCATGGAAATGTTATGTACTATTCTGACATCTAACAATTACTAATCTGTTACTTATCTAACTGATATAAGCAAAAGTTTGAATGGATGTTTGTTTGTCACTCAATTACGCCAGAACGGCTGAACGGATTTGGATGAAATTTGGCACACAGATAGATTATAGTCTGGAACAGCAAATAGGCATTTCCCGGGAACTTATGTTCTCTTAGGATAATTTTTGACTTACACGCGCCAGAAGCTGGCTGTTTTAAAAAAAGTGTACAACTTGAGAAATCATTAAAATGCAACTCAATACAGTTTATTAAAATGCAGCTTTCTTCTTCATGATGGCGTGCTAGAATATGCATTCTACAAATAATATCAGTCGTGTTGCCAAGTTTTTGCCGCTATTTTGTCGTGCATTTATTGCAGAGAAACTACAAAGAATGCACAATACTGACACTGCGAAGAAAATTCTTATCTCGAGTCTCGTCGAGAACTGCAAATGCAGTCACTGCGAAAAGATTGTCATCGACATTTTCAAGCAGATATTTTTTGGCACTACTCCAGAATATAAATAAGATATTAGAAATATGTCTATAGCCATGATCAATTGTGATATAAGCCAAAATTGAAGAAACGACATCAGCAACAACAATAGGAGTTTATCCATTATTGTGTATGTCTTTATGCTCGGGCCCTGTTCTGAGACAGGTTTGTGTGTTCAGCCACGATATGGGCCCGCTTGTAACTTAAACCAATACCAACCAACCAACCAATACCAATAATAATCACGGAATATAACTTGCGTGCTGTTCCGAATTTCCGATATGATACCGGAGCGCAATTTGTGCGAATCAGTCGTGGGAATGGTGTTTGTTGCCCGCTGGCTTTTTATGCACAATCATTTGGATTTAAATCTGGCGTGTTGCATTGCAGGCATCCTTATTTATGTAGTTACGAGTGGGATATTGACCTTTTATCCAGGTTTGGTCGAGGTCGAGTGTGCAAGTTTAACAGTTTCACTTCGGGCGGGTTCCGCATACGCCATACGTGTCATAAAAACACCATGTTAAAAGTATTAACGCCGAAATAAGGTCGGAAATCCTAAACTTTTTCGGTCAAATTGAAGAGTTTTACGGGTCATTATGGCCTCTGTAATTTGGCATTAGTTCAAAATCCTTGCCTTGATATTTTTTATGGTAGTAACTTTATAATACTAAATAAGTACCACAGATAATATAATACTACAGTAGTATTACTATCATCCATCCAATAAACGTTATTCCTGTAAAAAGCTGTGACCCAACCAATGACCCTTTCAGAAATTAAGAGACGAAGATCAATTTTGTAAACAGTCTTTAACTTGTTGTTTAACAATGTTATTTTGACGCAATTTCCTAAACAAATCAACGAAATATTCCCCAGGGTTCCACTTAAGGTCTATTCATTCAGCTAAAACAAAATGTCGACGTCACATTTATACCAACGGCGACGTAGCTTGTATTTACAACACAAACAAATGAAGCGGTGGCGGAAAGCCATTCAAAATGGCACTACGAGGCACGGGCTACGCAATTAAATTAAGCCGATAACTGTGTAGGGGCAAGAGAGAGGCCTTGTCGCCATGACAGTGCGTAGTGCCCGCTTTCCGCGCAAAACTCCCGCCCTTTTATCTGAATGACATTGGTTTTTTTTTCAGTGCAAATGTCTGCCGGCTTATTATGCCAATGCAGTGGAGTGGGATGATGGAAATATAGTAAAGATCTGTGAGAATATGTTTCGTGAATGCGCTTTTGAATGCAAGCGGGTTTTGTTGCGACCGAACTGAACAGATTCTTATTGGATTTAATTTTGATGGCTTGGTTGAATGGGTTTACCGAAGAATAATAAATTCTAAGGGGTTTACGAATTAAAGGGGGTTACCTTATTTAGATCAAGACAATAAGTCAAGTTTTTATCAATGGAATCAATCAAATATTGAGTTTTCTCAAAGCTATTTTATTTCAACGAAAATTACTTGCGGTTCTGTAAAGCTACCAACAAAACAAATCTTTAACCACAACTAAGACCACAACATCATAATTTGTATCCAAAAGCAAATAGCTCTTAGTGTATTTAATAATAAACAGCTCGAGACTTTAATTAAATTTTAACGTCTAAGAAACATTTTGAGCACTCAAAAAGTTACAAAAAAATGCGGAGTCCCTGGGCTCCGAACACCCTCGGCGTTTATTACAGACATTCACTTTTATGTGAAAATTATCTTTTCTATGGGAAAGAGGCTGTATAAACTTTGTGTTTGGTCCCGTGGAGATAAAAACTGGTTTATGAAGGCAATCAGTTTTAGGGTGACCAACTACAAAGCAAGAAAATTGCTGCAAGTTTTTTAGTGATCTTGTCACCGTTATAGCAAAGTTTTATATATTTTCGTTTATGGAAATTGCGCTTTTCCTCAGTTTCTTGCATTTTAGTATCCGTAAGATTGATACGGAGGTACAACACTAACCATTAAAGCAAGAGTATAGTAGTAAAAAATAGCCTTTATTTCAATTATCTTGTTAGTTTTCATGGCTGGCCACTTCCGGTAAAATGAAGTAGAAAAATGCAGTTTAAGCGATGTGTCACCATTGCTGAAACTCTGAAACACGTTATTTAATTTTGTGTAGTGCTTAATGCATTATTACTTCGAACATAGCACTTAACAGCTTTCATAAATGTTGAATTCGTTAAATAAACCACATTGGGTTCGTATTTTTACGGCATTTTTAAATTACTACGCGCGTAAATTGGCGGGAAACAGATGCAGAATTTGCCAATTGCCGCCATTATTGTGCCGGCACTGCCAACTCACAGACAAATGGGTTGAAAAACAAATACCCGCCAATTTCGTATTCCATTTGGAAAAAGGTTTGCTTTGCATTTTTTCTCTATGGTAGAATTCTTAATTTGCCAACTACTTTTTTTAATGGAACTAACGGTTAATAGTACAGTAACGTGGTGCTAATGGAATTGGAAGAGCACTTAACGTAGCCATTGGTGAAGTGCTGATTTTACTGCATATGGCAGCACTTATAGCAAAAGTATTGTGATGCTGCGGAAAGATAATTTGAAATGGTTCTTTTTATAATGTCATTACTACGCATAGAAAATTGCAATGTCAGGTTTTATAGCTAGCGTCTCATAATGACTAGCAAGCTACTGTTCAGATAAGATACCTACAGGTTCAACTACTTCACCTAAATTAAAATATATACGCCCTCGCCTACAACTTTTAGCCGTAAATAGACGGAAAAGCATTACGTAATTTAAAGCCGTGTCATAAAAACACCTTTCAGCATTTCAGCATTTATTTCTTTCCATGATTTAAATTTACGATTCTGCCAACCACACAAAATTACAAGGCTGAATGTACACTTCCTTTCTACAAGCTTAATAACCGACGCACGGACAACCCTATTAATTAGGGCTGTCGCGAGGGTCGAAACAAAAGCGATTAATTTGCGCGAATTGCTTTAAGGACTATAGGTTGCGTTACGGTTGTTCCCCATAATGGTCGACTTTCAATTAACGAACATGGTCGTTTTTACTGTTTTTCTGGAAAGGGTTACGTGAGCTGCCACAGATGTGGCAGCAGCTTGGGTTGGTTACAACAAAAAAAGAGGCAAAATAATTGTTAAGCAAGCAAGCATTTTATGCGCACTCTAAATATACCGAAAAGAAAATAAGACGCATTCCACTCTAGAATGACTTCTCAATAAATTACAACTAAGTAACTTTTTTTCAACATTTATATTCGGTCCTTGAACGAAAACCAATGCATTGAATCGAAGCCTGGTTTAGAAACAAGATCTCAACCACAACGATGTCATCAGTTTACAAACAATTCTTCGATCCAGTGCAATCGAATCTCAAGTGATACGGAGAAACAATACCAACATACGAGTGTCAGAGAACGAACGATGACATCAATGACATGTGATGCAAAATGGTGAATCGATTCATAATTAAATACTGTGAATAAACAATGACAGAAAATCTCTACCTTGCTTTTGAATGACCTTTTACTTTTCTAGCACACCTATTATTAGACGCAATACATCACACAGATAACTGTATTAATGGAGGACATTTCAGCATATTAAAAAAAAAATATATATATTTTAAAGGGCGTTTATTCTATTTTACTTGTCACTCCCGCGCTTAACGAACAAAGGGAGAGGAAAAAATGAAGGCAGACATCCTGACCGTCTATACAAAACCTAAACTGAAAAGCCAAATAATTACCAAACACTTCCAGTGCTTCAGAAGCCACAGCAAAATTGGTAATAACTTAAAAATCCTTTGTAACATTTGGTATCGATCGCGCTCGACAGCCCTACGCCACCCTTCCATTAGTCTGGCTACCTGTCGCGACTGGGGTCTGTGTCGGCAGCCACCCTCACGAACGTATAGCGGGGGTACCAACCGAATATTTGCAATTATTGTTGTGCAATTCTATCAGAGGTGCATGCAGAATTTGAGGGATTGTTGAGGCACGTTGAGGTAAAAGGATTGAACTTGATTTTATTACGAGGTTTTACTTTACTTTTTGTGGATCATCATCTCAGCCGAAAGACGTCCACTGCTGGATATAGGCCACAGCTGACGTCCACTATTAGTCTTGTGGATATTGTTGTGCAATTTTATCAGCAGTGTTCTGAGAATTTGATACTTAGGGCCGATTTCACCAATGAAACTACTCGCGATTAGTTCAACTAAACTGTTCAGTTTATGCAAATACAGCGTTCTAATTGGTAGTTTCTCAGCGATCTCAACCAATTAGAACGCTGTATTTGTTCAAATTGAGTTCAGTGGCATTAATCGCGATTAGTTTCATTGGTGAAATCGGCCCTTAGATGTTTGTTTCTGTTTAACAGAGGCTCCTTTCTAAGCGTCTCCAACCAACAATTTCGCAGGAGATTTTCTATTTCTCCTGAATCAGAAATCTAAATAGATTCATATTGATACTCTCAAAAGCGTTTTAATGAAAAATTAGCCTAGTGGTGGCCTAGTGGCTAAGACCTCGCCTCTTGCGCTTGAGGTCGTGGTTTCAAATTCAGGCAAGCACCAAGGTGACTTTTTCAAATTCTTAAGTACTTTCTAAGTTTATGTTGGACATCATAGCCAACGGTAAAGGAAAACATCGTGAGGCAACCCGCAGCCGTATTGCGTAATTGAATACGGCAAAGTCAGCTAAGATTTCGCCATTGTTCTTTACCTTAATTTTCAACTTTTTTATATTTTTCGGAATTATCCCTTTACTTTTGCTGTAAGGCCTTGCTTTTAAACAAAATTGACAATTCTAGGTCAACCCTATAGGTATTGGGCCGAAAACCTATATGGTAGTTCCCGTTGACCTATAATAAAAAATGATACCAATTTTATTATGAGAGCAGTGGTGGCCCAGTGGTAAATGCCGCGACTTACAAGTTGTAGGTCGTGGGTTCGAATCCAGGCAGGCGCTTTACTTTGTGTAAAATATTTCATCATCACTGCTCTTAAAACGGTGAAGGAAAACATCGTGAGGAATCCAAAAATTAGAAGACATGTGACAACTCGTGGTTAAATAATGACAGTCGCCTGGGTTAATCTTCAAGGTTAAGCAACACTTGCGGAGGTCGGTCCGTGGATGGGTGACCATCTTTACATAACGTTTTCCCGTGCCTCAGAAAGTACGCTAAGCCGTTGGTCCCGGCTGTCATTTGAAGATCTTTGACAGTCGTTACGGGTGGTCAGAAGCCTGAGATCTGACACCAGTCTGGCCATGAGGTATCGTGTTACCCAGTTACTGGGTTGTGGAGTTCAGATAGGCAGTCGCTCCATGTAAACACTGGTACTCAGCTGAATCCGGTTAGACTGGAAGCCGACCCCAATATAGTTGGGAAAAGGCAAGCCAGATGATGACCAATTTTATAATGGCAGTATAATGGGTGGGCACGGAACCCTCGGTGCACGAATTCAGACAGGCAGACAGACAGGTTTTTTTCGTTTGGTTGGTAGCATTGTCAAGGTACGCTTAACAGCTGTCTGCCCTTGATTGTCCTAAGCCTTCCATATTTGGAACTGCGAGCTTTGCTCTCAAACTACAATGTTAAGATGGTCACCCATCCACGGACTGATCTCAACAAGCGTTGCTTAACTTTAAAGATCGACCCGAGGAAATGTTTTTATGAGACACAAGCTCCTCAATAAGTTTTTGAAGCATTAGGACTAAAAATATAGTGAAAACACTAAAGCAATGGTCCTGCAGCCTTATTGCGTCATGATGTTAGACATGTTATTTAATTCAGCCAATAATTTGGTCTCAGAAATTGATATTGATAACAATTTAAATTAGAAATTAAGACAATAGAGACAACCTCTTGCAAAAGTTTGCAGAATGAAAATTGCAAAATAAAATCACATACAAGTTTGAAAACAGTAAATAGTATTAACCTGGTGCATCAAAATATTCAAGGATTTATGAACAAAGATTTAGAAATAGAATTATTTATGAATTTTAACAGTATTGATATTCTTTGTATTACAGAACATTGGCTTAAAAGCCACCAGTTATTGTTCAATTTTAATAATCACCAGGTTGGTAGTTCATTCAGCAGAGTTAATGCTATACATGGTGGCTCATTGATTTTAGTAAGTAACCAGCTTAAATTTAAAGACCGTAAGGATATTGTGAGCCTATCTGTTGAGCGGACAGTCGAAATAGCTTGTATAGAATTGGAGCAGTTTATTGTATTAAGTGTATACAGACCCCCTTCAGGATTGTATGACTGTTTTGAAAAGGTAATGGATGAAGTGTTACACAAGATTTGTAACTCGAATAAATCCGTTATCACTTGTGGGGATTTTAATGTCAATTTATTAGAAAACTCAGGTTATTGTAGTAAAATAATAAGTCTGTTTCAGTCCTACAATCTTGTAAACCTATTTTTGGAGCCCACAAGAATAACCCCTACTAGTGCCACATGTTTAGATAATATTTATACTAATGTTGTGCCAGTCCACAAAGAAATTATAAATTTACTAGATTCTGATCATTGCGGGCAGAGGATTACTATACCAAACCAAAATAACAAAGTGGCTAAAAAGGATACCACTGTTAACCCCAAAACTGCAAGTCGCTTGGCAGCGTTTAAAGTTAAACTCATTAATAAATTACCAATTTTATCAATTCATGCCGATCCAAATCAACTATACAATGATTTTTTTAATATGTACTGTAAACAATTTAATTCTACCTTTATTCCCAAGACTATCTCGGTTAATGGTAATGCATCATTCAGTGATTGGGCTACCATTGGTATTCATAAAAGTAGGAAACGGCTTTATGAGTTGTACAATGAAAGGACTTTTGTTAACACTGCTGAATTTAATTTATATGTTAGAAATTATTCAAAATTATTTAAAAAAGTTTGTTGTTTGGCCAAGTCGCGTTATTTGAGTTCGAAGATTAAAAATAGTAGTAACGTTATTAAAACGACTTGGAATATTATTAATAGTGAAACGGGAAGATCTGGTAACCGAAATATTGACTACAGCCTGTCCATTAATGACAACATCATAAAATCAGATTCACAAGTCGCAGTGGCTTTTGAAAATTTCTTTTCAGATATTCCCATTTCAACTACTAAATCCCTAAACTCATCACCTTCTGTTGCTGAGTCTTTGCTAAAAGAAAATGTTAATGTTTGCGATTCGGAATTTCTTTTTGAACATATTACTTGTAGAGACATAATTAAAACCTTTCACACTTTAAATGTTAAAAAGACTGCAGATCTGTGGGGTCATTCTGTAGAAGTTGCTAAGTCTATTATTGATATTGTCGCACCTAGTTTAGCTATTATCTTTAATAATTGTATCGACTGTGGGGAGTTTCCTGACCTTATGAAAAATAGTAAAATAATACCATTGTTTAAATCAGGTAGTACATCAGACCCTTCAAATTATAGACCTATTTCAGTACTACCTACGTTTAGTAAAATATTTGAGAAATTAATTTTAGAGCAACTGCAAAGATTTTTTAATGAACATAAATTATTACATAGCAAACAGTTCGGTTTTACACGGGGTCGTTCAACTACTGATGCCGGTGTTGAGCTTTTAGGACATATTTATAATGCATGGGAAGATAAGTGCGATGCCTTGGGAATCTTTTGTGATTTGTCCAAGGCATTTGATTGTGTTCTTCATGATACGCTAATCAGGAAACTCCGCCACTACGGAATCCGGAACAGCGCTCTGGATCTTTTCACTTCATACTTGAGTAATAGGATTCAGAGCGTTGACGTTAATGGAAAAAGATCTCCCGGATCTATAGTAATGATGGGCGTCCCGCAGGGCTCGATTCTTGGCCCTTTCTTGTTTCTTATTTACATTAATGACTTGCCTTACCTCATAAAGGATAACCATGATATAGTGTTGTTCGCGGATGATACTTCACTTTTGTTTAAACTCAAACGTCAGCAGCTGGTTACTGACGATGTAAATAGCGCGATCTCAAAAGTAGTTCACTGGTTCAATGTTAATAATTTACTACTTAATGGAAAAAAAACCAAATGTATTAAGTTTACCCTACCTCACGTTAGGCAGGTGAAAACTGATGTGTTGGTAAAGGGCGAAGAATTGAATCCTGAAAATAGCACAGTATTCTTAGGCTTAACTTTGGATGCTAAGCTTCAGTGGGGTCCACATATAGATAAATTGTCGAAAAAACTAAGCTCCGCAGCATATGCTGTTAGGAAAATTCGTAATTTAACTGACATAGAGACAGCCCGTTTAGTATATTTTAGCTATTTTCATAGTGTAATGTCGTACGGTATTCTGTTGTGGGGAAATGCCGCCGACATCCAGACTATCTTTGTTTTGCAGAAAAGAGCTGTTCGATCGATTTATAAATTAAGCCCGAGACACTCTCTCAGTGAGAAATTTAAGGAGATTAATGTAATGACAGTGCCTTCTCAGTATATTTATGAAAATCTTTTATATGCCCATAAAAATATAAAATTGTTTAAAAAATACAGTGATATCCATAACATAAATACTAGAAACAAACACAAATTTGTAGTACCTGCAACAAGGCTCAAGAAAATAGGTGGCTCGTTTAGATGTCAATGTGTACACTTTTATAATAAGCTTCCAAGCCACGTACAAGATCTAAGTGTTAATAAATTTAAAACATTCATTAAACATAAGTTGTGCCAGAAAGCGTTTTATACAATAAAAGATTACGTTGAGGACAAACAGGCTTGGGATTGAGCTGCTCCAATTAATTTGTTTTTTTTATTTTTATATATTTTTCAACGTGAATTTTGTTTTTTTTTTTTTGTTTTCTTGCAATGACAAGAATATTTACTTTTTAAAGTATTATATTTTTTTTTTTAGTTAATTTTAATTGTTGTGAATGTGAAGACAATGTGGATTCAATTTTTGTTTGTTTTTAATTTTAATTTATCCAAATTAGTTTTAATCATGGTCTGGCAGTTTGAGTAGTTTATGCGGCCTACCCGAATGTCCTTTCTTTGGTATTGTTCGTCGAATCGTTGAGCTCCTTAATTTCTGAGTTGAGCTGCACGGTTATTGACAAATGCGTGCACTGACTGGACAGGTCCACTCAATCTGGCTGGTTCTTTCCTAAAAAGACCATTTCAGACTTCAGTCTACATGGTCTTCACATGATCTAACAAAGATTTTGTCTGGACCTTAAAAGAGACTGTGACCTTTGTTTCGGCCTTTCTTCTCAGAGTAGTCAGATAGGAAACGCCGACTTCATCTAGTTTTAAAAATATGATCGACATGTAAAAGTGTTTGTACAAACCTACTTACAGAAATAAAATCATTTATCATTTATCATTAATTCGAGTTCATAGACGGAAATCCACATCACGTCTTTCATCTCGCATGTGATTGGTCATACTCTTTGCACTTTGCCTTGCCATCATTCGCAATAAGGCTGATGGACTGCTAATCATTGTAAGACTATGAAAAAAAACCTCTCTTAAAATAAGCACTCGATCTTCAATAACAAATTAATTTCCCCCAGGTGCCGTACAATTTGCGAGATAATATCAAGAGCTAATACGGTATACTTTCGTTCTATTTGAATCTCTGGGATCCCTTATTTTACCTTTATATTTCCCATCGGAGGGTCTTAGAAGAATGGCTATTATGTCCCCTGAAAAGAAAATAGGCTAACGTTGATTGAAGGTTTTTCTTGGAAAAGTAGAGGGAAAATAATGATAATAAATGGCACAAGAAAAAAAATATTGTAAAAATTACCCTAGTTACTGCTATATTACTCTTCTTAGAACGATTAGTAAAACAATGGTGAAATAAAAATCAAATTCAACAACGCAATGGACATTCGAGGGGATATTTAAATAGAACTGTCTTTCAAAAGGTTTGAAAGTCAGACGACACAAATAATTTTCTTACATGAACCTTTTCCCTTTATGAAAACCATAAATAGAATGTCCACAAAAAAAAAACCGAATCCTTTGAACAATATTGCTTTTGTCCGTCACAAAAGGAAAAAAAAAGTAAAACTGTCACATGCATAGTGATGCGACTTCACTACAAGATCAAAGGGGTTGGTCCAACAGGGCATGACATAATCCTGACGCGACTATCACGACCCTTTGACGGGGTTAATGAGAACCCGCTTAGGTCGCAGCGTGGGTAGCGTTAAGATAAGTAATTAGAAAAAACTAGAATGTCTAACAAAGGCTTTAAGGTACAGTAAGCTCTTTAAAAATTACGGTCATATTAAGGATAGCGGAAGACGTATTATAGCCAGCCTGTTACTGAACAGTGAATCATTCTAGCTTTTCTTGTACATGGAAGGTAGGAAAATTAATCACCACACTTGCAAGGCTCAAGACGGGTTGGCGATTTCAGAGTTATACTGTGATGATATTCTAAGTAGGCCCAACAAACGTTTAATTTTACAGAAGCAAAGTCATCATTCCAGTTTGGAAAGTTGCCAATCCAAACGAACAAATCCTGGTTTAAACGCTAGTTACTTCTGAGTTGACTTTTATTTTCATTCCTCACCAAAGAAATTCTAATCTTCAAACGCTTAACCTCTTTGCGTCCGCAAAAAAAAAAACTAAAATTGCACATGCCATAATGACACTTCAGTTACATCAAAGAGCATCAAAGCTCGTGCACAGCTGCAATCGCGACACGATCACACCCCTTTGACAACATAATGAGATCCAGTTTCAAATAGATTTTCTAAAGAAGACCTAGACCGATATGTCTGTAATAAAATATTCGACGCAGATGCCTGCCTGCAATCAACGTTCGATGTTTGAAAAAATGCTGTCTGTGCAAAAGGGCCGGGAGCCTTTTAAGCAGGGATTTAGATTGTCATTATTTTGTGATTATGGCGGGAGTCGTAATTTGGCGGGCGAGTGCAATTTGTTTGAGAAATTAGTTCTGAAGCCGTTCTTTTTATCTAAACTAATTAAAAAGAACTTTAAAAGGTTAGAAGGTTAATAAAAAAAATAATCGATCGTCCGTATTAATCCTTTGATTAAAGTGAAGAAGGTTTTTAAAAACAAAATGATCGTCTCTGTTTTATGATTTCGCGCCATTTGGAAGCGCACCAAGGAATACGGATTACTTTGCCTATATTGCTTGAATTTCAACTTGTTATACTATATAACATAGTTTTACTAATTTTCAGTACAAACGTGACATTTTCATCCATTTCGCAGCCTAATAACAATTTCAGCGCGAAATAGTCTACATTATTAAAACTAACTTTCCCACTACAGGGCAAGGGCCTCTTCTGGAACAGAGGAGACACGAACATTATTCACCAAACTTGCTCATGACGACATGTTTACTTAAATTGCTTAACGTTTTCATCAATTTCGCAGATTTTTTCTAATTTCAGGGAAAAGTAACGACCCATAATGTTGTTTCAAATTAGTCTTCTAAATTAAAGGATTATAGTTCCATAAAATGAATTCACCCTTTTGGTCTAAAAGAGCATAACGGTAAATAATCTAGCACAGGTGCTGCGGGCAAAGGGTCTCTATGAACAATTCAGAACTCTCGTCCGGTTCCGCTTGAATTTTAATTACCAAACTGCTTTGAATCGCTACTGAAACTGATTTCAACTATTCCGTTTTATTTCCATAGGGAAACTGGATTTTCCTGAAATTAATTAAGTTGATGTTTCGTAATACTGATCTGTAGCTTTTGCCAGCGACTCCGCTCGAGTGAAAGTTGAATATTAGCCCACGGGAACGTGCTTCTTTTTATTATTTTCGAAAACTCTTTATATATTTTGGGCTAGAGGATAAAGTTATCCTTTGCACTCCTAATCCATGGTCAAAGTCATGATCTACCCGTGTTCCTAATTTCAAATCCGCGTGACGTGATTGATTTAACAATAAACCTCCTGTTGACATCGCCGGAGTCGGGTTAAAACAACACACGGGAAAAGCCTTGAATATATTATTTACGCCAACCAAAAAAACATACCTACCTACCGTTTCATAAATACTGAAAAAATTAATAAGATATACTTATAATTGTAAATGAAGACTCTTCATGAAAATAAAATTCAACATAAAAAATAACAGTCTTTAATAAAGTCTCCGTATTTTGCTCATGTGAAAAAAGTAAAGAGATAAAACTCAAACTTAATCAATTTGTGAAAATTTTGAAAGAAGTTTGCATAAAAATTCGCGATCGATCGACCGGCAAGCAAGCGGATTCAATTTGTTATAACGACACTGTCTTAGCTATGAATACTGCATCGAATAGGGTTGCCATATCGAAGTATAACGGTAAGTTAATAAATAATATGAAGCTTAAGACTTTCATCAAGGCTCATTTTCCACTGCAGGCCATGTTCCTCCTATTATTTTGTATTTGGAAAGTTTTTCATCATCAATATCTCGGTTTATTTTCTGTTTCTTAAGGATTTTTATATAAAAAGTCGCCGATCTTTTGAACTCTTATCCATTTTGATCTATAGCTATTGACCCTTTAATTGATCAAATTAAAGAAATATCCGCTGCCGTACTTAATAACTTACTTAGGCTGTTTCAAGGAAGTATAACTATTTTACAATCATTGCAAGCAAAATAAATCAGTTTCCTACGGTAAAATAAAGGTGATTAATTTAAGATGAGAGAGTGTGTAAGAGACAGATGTATACAAGTCATATACATTTTTCCCTTACACACACTCAAAATAACCTTACTCTAAGAGCTTATGGTCCTATATGGATGCGAGACACACATGGTCACACTTGGTTCCGGAGGTCTATGTTCAGCAGTGGAAGTCTTTCAACTGATATTATAATGATGATGACGAAGAGGGGGAGTAGAGACGAGTACGTAAGGATCATAGCAGGCCCTTCTGTAGTTTCTGCTTCCCAAGGAAAAAAAGGGTATTAAAAATATATATGAGAAACGCTGTCAGTAAATTAAGAACTAATTTTTTTTGCTCATCTAAAATGTAATTTTTAAAGTACTACTAGTAGTATAGTAACCCTGAAGTATTGCTCACTTGAAATTACAAACTTGAAGCTATCACAATCTCTCATCATCATCATCATCAACCTTTTAATTTTCCCACTGCTGGGACATAGGCCTCCTCCCTGTCTGAGAGACTTTCACCACGCGGGCCCAGTGATTGTTGGTGGATGTCATATGTCTTCGATTTTTTGGGGGTTCCTCACGATGTTTTTCTCCACCGTTTTTAGAGCAGTGATGATAAAATAATTTACGCAAAGTAAAGCGACTGCCTGGTTTCGAACCCATGACATGCGACATGTAAGTCGAGGCCGGCCACTTTTATAGTGCAAACTTAAACTTGGCAACCCTACCAGTATCTAACTCGGGAGCAGCGGGGGCGAGCCTCCGTTTATTATTCAGCATGCAAACTGTCTTATTGGAGTATATAAAACCCAAATGTTTATTTATACTCGCTCCCGAGGTGGAAGAACAACATATACATACAACTACAGCATTAAGTGCCTTATTTATATTGCAGGAGTAGTGGAGCTCCTTGCGATAGGGGTCGGGAGAAATTACTACTATTACTAGCGTGTTTATTTATTTCGGCTGGCAAGGTATTGCTGTGTTCGGTTTCGAAAGAATTATCCGTAGATTAGACATCAGATACTAAAGGATGAAAATATAGGCACAGCGGGCCTTATTTTTAAATATCTCTGAGGGGTCCATATTGGCTCACCTAAAGTTCTTTACCCGAAATCTCTAATGGCTAAAGCTCGCTAATGGCCGCCTTCCACTGCGACTGGATCGTGCTCCGTACGGTGTCCGTTTAACTCACAATGGCAAACTGCAAAGAAGTGCTTCCACTGAATACGAGTGAGCGGAGCGGACTAAACGAGTTCACAAAGTCGCGAAAGTGTTCGTAGAGACGAGAGGATGCCGTGCGGACTCCGATCGACTCGCAACACAAATTTTCATACGAGCACTTCCACCGCGAGCGAGCAAGCGACTAAGCAGAGCGGATTGAGCGAGTTCAAATGGGTCCGCTGTGTAATCGCGTCGCTAGTTTTGAACGGACGCGAACGCTCCGCAAATGCCGCTGGCAGTGGAAGGCAGATGCTGAAACTCTTCCTAAGTGGAAGTGCACAACTATTTTACCCCGGTCCGCTTAGTTTGTTACCTCCGTTTCCACTCATTACCCTTTTTTAGTGGATGGCGGGCATACATAGTGTCGAGGTTTTATAATTAATAAGGCCCTTATATAATTAGGGCATTCTTTTTTTTCTGTGCCAGCCTCACCCTGCTTATGTCGCTGCCGGACGACCGATGCTTCTTATTTCCAGTCCTTAAGGTTCCACTCGGTCACCGCCTTACTCTGCCACAGATAATATAATACTAGCATATTCTGGCTATCTTCACTCATTCCAACTTTGACGCATTGGAAAACATATTGCAAGAATCAGGTGATGAAGACATTGTTGAAGTCCTGAATGCCATATAAGTTTTGATAAATAGGTAACCTACCTTATTTATTGTCCGAGAATTGCCATGAAGATCATTTGTATCTACGTAATTTTCACCACATAAAATGAAAATCTAGAAGTGACAAAAGTTGTTTGTTAGATAAAATGCCTCGAGCAAAACACGAAAAAAAAATGGAGATTAATATTCCAAAGTACAAAAATACGCAGAGTATTCAATAGAAATTAATTCTCAACTCATTGTCCACAAATGGAAAAAAGATTCCAATACATAATTTAATTAAAATATGCCGATTGGTAACAAAGGAAGTTGTCGCTCTTTATTCCGAGTAAAAGAAAAAGGAAAAATAAAGGAAAACATTGGACCCGCCAGCTGTTTATCTTTTACTGGACTTGTATTTTCTTTTCTTTGAGAAAAATACGTATTTAATTAGTTGTAGAATTGTAGCTATCAACTGGTTGTACAAATTGTAGGTAGGGTACGATATTTGAGTCTGTGAGAGTTACTAGGTAAGTTCTTCGGTAAGCGTGCTTCGCCGTCGACCACATCATCACTTACCATCAGGTGAGATAGTGGTCAAACCTATCAATAATAATAAAGAAAATACCCTTTCTTCGCACTTTATATGAGAGATCATGTGATACGGAGGAATGTAGAACATGTCGTGACCAGGGGCATAGCTAGACAGTGTCGTGCACCGGGGCCCCCAAGCTCAGGGTGCCCTCGGACCCTGACCAACAAATCTCAACTAGCGAAAAAATCTTCCATCTTCGGCATCTAAATAAAAGAGGCTGCAATACGACTTTAATCAAAGCCGAGCTCACTTCGCTCTCTTATATTCTTATTTCGGTTGTTATTTATATGCTGAAGTCGACTTCTGCCGACATCTGTCTGTGTCGAGGCGAATTTCTTCAATTCTCAAAGCTCGATTCGTGCGTTTTTACATTTTAAATACTTTTGATTCTGAAACTTTTCTGCAATTTCGGCAACGTAGTCTATCTGAGAAGTAAAATTTTCGCGATCGCTTCGCTCACTCTCACTCTTTTTTATAATCGTTGCCATGTCATATTTTCCATTTTTTTATGGATGAAAAACAAATTCAGTTCATAATGTAAAAAGAATGAGAGAGTGTAGGAATTCTGCCTACCTTCCTCACACTCCTTCTCTCTAACTTGCTTAGTAAGATTGTCACACTGACGTTCTCATTATGCACTATCGGGATCAGAACTAAGACATTCGTGAAAACGTGAAATATAAATTTTTTGTATTTATAATAGTGGGTTGGGCAGGACAGGTGGGGCGGGGAGTGCGAGTGTACCCCATTATTGTGAAGTTCATTACCGCGATGTACGTTAACAGAAAAGTTTACTATCGCGACGTTCGTTGTTGCGAAAGTTCTTTACTGCGATGTACGTTACTGCGAAAGTTTACCATTGCGACGTACGCTATCGCGAAAATTCTTTACTGCGATGTACGTTACTGCGAAAGTTTACCATTGCGAAGTACGCGTTGTCGCGAAAGGTCATCTAGGAGGGTTGCTGATACTGGTGATAGTGGATGATACTATACTAATATTATTGTCTTTTGGTTCAATTATAATTAAATTCGCTTACAATTTTTGCTTATTTTTTACTCATGTCCAACAATATAATGTTTCCACTATCACCAGTATCAGCAACCCTACTAGATGACCTTTCGCGACAACGTACGTTTCCTTTATTCCTTTGTTTTCCATTTTTTTTATTTTTACTTAAGAGAGCTGCAAATCTGAGCTCGCAACCATAATGCGGATCAAAGGAATGCGGTCGCTGTGGCCGAAATCGGCTAGATGACACATGTCACATCATCATCATCACACGAATCATAAATGGTATGGTTTATGCTCAGAAGTACCTAATAATTGAGAGTAAAACTCTTAGACAAACTAAAAATAAAATAGACAAGAAGAAGGAACAGAAAAGGTGTAAATATGTACATACTTAAACACTAAACAAAAATAAACTTTACAAACTTATACTAGAACTAACTACTTACACAATATATACAAGAAAGGTACACTTAGGCGTCGAAGTACTCCTCCACATCGCTATCATCCGGGAACGTGCCCAGAAGACTGGCAGCATTGCCACGTTGAATGGCAATGCTGATTCTTTGCGCAAAGAAAGAGCCAGCCCTCTGGTCACGCACAGTGTCAATCAGTCGGCGAGAGATCTCCTTAAAAAGGAGACGTGCACTCGGGCCCCATGACCCAAGCGTTTCGACCCCAAACGGCTCAAAACTGTAATTACCTATTAGGTTACAGTATTTGCGCCGCTTGAGGGCTTCAGCAGCCGCAGCAGCAGCGCCAGCACAGCCCGCCGAACTAGGAACATGAGATGGAGCAAGGGTGTCGACACAGGTTGCGTCCCACACCAGAGGCCTACCCACCTTCCAGGGCACCAATGTCATGCCATCTGGTCTCTTCCCATCGTCACGTACCAAGCCGTTAGGTTCTAATACAGCTGGTACGCTGGCGGTGATAAGGGCTCGACGAAAAATGTCATTGATGCTGGCGTGGCGTGCTATGCGTCCTGCGCTCTTGCAACAAGAAAGGCCATGGTGCCCAAGGCTGCCGACAGCTTCACCACAATGGCACCGATGTGGAGCAACACAAGGTGCGCCTAAGCGTAGACAGGTTGCGTGTATACGTGTGTGTAGATGGTTAAATACTTCAATAAAATTTTTTTTTTTTTTTTTTTTTTATATAAATTGCTAAATCTTATGCGTATTCAGTAACCATACAACACTATCGCTACCATTAATCTCGTAGATAAGAACAAAGGGATATAAATGGGATCACACAATTGAGATCTGACTCAAATAGACTCATTAGGAGCTCTAAATTGAACAGACGGAGCGCCATGTTTGGTTTATGATCACACTTGAATGTGTCTAGATGAGAATGTTCAAGATGTGGACAGAGGCGTAATATCTTTATTAGCGTTGGCAAAACAAATAATTAATTAGTGTGATTTTTAGTGATGTACCTACAATTTTGGTCGTATTTTCAGATAAATGTTTAAATTAATGAGGTTAAGATCTAGAAACCCGTTGGACTTACACCATTAAACATCCATTGCATTGTACCTAAATAAAAATTAAATACAAAATAAAATTTTCAATTAATTAAAACTCAAATAAATTTCACAAAAAATTTGATGTCAATTAGTAACTAAAAAAAGAAATAACATCACACATCCCTTACATTAGAGTTTTAAAGAAACATTACCTACCTACATGCTTCGATTACTGTTGATATTAGCGATCCAATTCTACAAGCAAAAATAAATGTGATGAAATTTGGAATAAGAGTAGACCTTGGCGGGCCTGGATTTGTACGTAGGATTTATTGTAATACCCGTGGGTTTACTTTCTACTTTCACACGGCCGAAGCCGCTTGCAAATGCTAATCACTTAATAAGTAGAGAAAAACAGTACAATATTCCAGTAACATAAAGGCTATCTAACTATCTACCCGTGTACCTACCTACTCATCTAATCTACCTTTAACAAAACATTAGGACCACCCGTGGTCCGAGATTGGTCGTAAAAGACGCTGGGATTATGTCATCAAGATGGGAGAAAGGTATGAACTGCTATCAAAGAGCGAGGCGATTTGACAATTTGACCGTTTACTGTAGCAATCATGGAACTGCTCTATGCTTTTCAAAAACAGCACTTTTACTTAAGATACAAATCAGGCTCATCAGGAATTTAATTTAAAAAGCGCTTTATTTAAATCTTAAGGTGAGTATAGACTAGAGCATTTACTTGCAACAAAACATCGAGCATTCACTGTTTTTAAATTGACTCGAACCACACTTAGAACATGAAGCTCGATGTTTTGTTACAACCTGGGACAAATGTTTTGTGCCAGAAAGCGTTTTATACCATTAACGTTATATGTCGTGGTGGCCCAAGTGGCTAACACCGCGCCTCTCGTGCTAGAGGTCGTAGCTTCGACATGTAAAAATGTTTGTACAAACCAATTTACATAAATAAAATCACTTATGATTATCATTATCATTTAACCTGATTTTAAAAACCAACGAGCGTTTAGGTGTAACTATTTATCGAGCAAAGGCACGGGCGCGTGTGACGTGGTCAACAATGAACGCAAGGTACAAAGAAATGTGCTCACTCGCCGTGAGCATTACGTCGAACACATCGTCGAACATTCGCAAGAACGTTACATTACATGGAAATGTTTTAGGAAACTGAGCATTTGTCTTTAATGTACCATTTGCATTCGTAAGAACGTTACATTACATTGTAATGCTCGCGTAAATACTCTAGTGTAAGTTTACTTACCTTTAACTAATAATTATAAAGAGGTGTTTTATGTTTGTTAAAGGTAGAATTACGAATCCCAATATGAAAATTAATTCACCCATAAGAAGCAATGTCACATAAACAAGGTTCCTGTGGGATAGACCACAGGACCCAAACAATATCCTAATTAAATCAACGTTCTCAACGCTTTTGATTCGCAGTCAGGTCAGCCTGCTGAGACCATAGAGTAAAGACAACCTAAAACAAAGCCGCCATCTTGTTTTCATACCAGAGTAAACTTGGACACTTCTTGCTTTCAACTAGATTGGAGAGCTGATTTATTTGCTTTGTTTTGTTAGTTTTCTGAGCGCGGTTTAACAAAGTTTTGACGTGTAAACTCAAAAGGCTTCTTCGTAGATATTCTCTTTGCTTTCCAAGGGTTTGTGTTGTTGTGAAAGATCCGTGTCTTAGTTTGTACTTATGGTTAAGATATCGGGCAAGTGATTGTTGAATAGATTACTTACCACAATACGTCTAGACCACATATCGCCCTAAGCAAGACGTGACTTGGTTCATTTGCTATAGGCATACGGAGATATTGAATGAAGTGGTTTTGTTTTTTTTTTTATAATCTCAATCCACTTTCCCTTTATTTGAGTTTTTAGAAACACAGTTTGTTTCTTGAAATGACTGGGGACCACGCGTAAATGTTTTGAGGGAGATTGTAAAGCCACTTTTTCTGTCCAAATTATACACTAGGAGCTTAACGTCGAGTTGGCCCAGTGGCTAAGATTTCAACTTTTGTGCTTGAGGTCGTGGGTTCAAATCCAGGCAAGAACCAATGTGATTTTTTCAAACTCATAAGTATTTTCTAAGTTTATCTTGGACATCACAGGCAACGGTGACGTAAACATCGTGAGGAAACCTAGACTTATATATTTAATGTAAGTCTAAATAGCCAAGTCAGAGGTAACTCTGACACCAGAGGTGCCCACATGATTTTACGAAAAAGAAGAAAACTGGGAGGTTGTGAAGAGTGTGCTGGTGTGTTTTGGAGGACTTTCGTTACTGTACCGATTAAAAAGTGATGTGTTTCAGCGAATCGTAACAAATTATTTTTTATTTAAGGGTACTATAATCTTCAACTGTAGCTTACACTGGCATTTTTACAATCAATCCACACTGCATTAGACCTTCAGCTCTATTTGAGAATAAATATTTGACCTACCTGTCACTGGAGACCAGTATGAGCTGTGTGTTCGCGAACTTTGTGCGTCGCTTGCGCACGGCCGACAGCGCCGCGCACAGGCTCGGCGAGAACGACCGGCACGGTGGACACTGGAGCAAAAGAACATCGGTAAGAAAGAAATAATATATGGAAGGCAAATGTAAACTTGGTGTGAATAAAGTTTAGGTCCATAGCGAGGGTTTAATTACTTATTTGAAAAAAGTTTAGGAGAAGCATCTATCAAGGAATACTTTTCTGAATAGATCAGTGATCAGCTTTGGCTCTCCTTTTCATTTTTATTTTACAAATCGCTCATAACGTCTGTAATTGAAACAAAATTATGTACTTATATTATCTACAGCAATGAGGCATTTTAATATGATGGCCACTGGCTGCATAAATATATAATAATAATAATATATCAAAGTCATATAGCTCGCTTCGCTTTATTTTCGGCCTTCGTAAATTTATATGATCACATTTCTTCCTTCCGTTCTCAGCTTAAATGGCTGCCTATCCGTCAGAGGAGATCTCTCAGATCCCTATGCATGCTCTTCACGATCATGAACGATCCTTGTACTCCCGATTATTTAAAACAATATTTTAAAGTGTTGGGCAGTTCTCACGATCTTAACCTTCGAGCTTCCAAAAACTTACTTCTCCATATTCCTTCTCACCGCACCGGGTTTCTATCTAATTCTTACACTGTCTCAACTATAAAACTCTGGAACGTACTTCCTCTTGACATCAAAAAAGCTGAGAGTAAATTTTCTTTCAAGCGTAGAATCCGGAACTATTATCTGTCATGTCATACATAACTCGGTCTTCGTCATAGTTATTATATTTAAATTTCAGTTTCATGTTGTATTTAGCATTTATTATAATATTTATTAGTCTATTGTTATAGCAATTATTTATGTATTTTATTAGTTAGGTAGTTTATTAACCCGACTTCAATTGTTGTTCATAATTTTTATTTTATTTATTTATTTATTTATTAAACTTTATGTACAAGTACAAAGGCGGACTTAATGCCTTAGGCATTTTCTACCAGTCGACCTTAGGGTGGTGCAGAGATGAAATATGGCAGGTGCAACTAAATAAAAAAATAAAAAATACAGTAAAGAAATATAAATACAACAATTTAACATATAGATATATAAAAATATATACTTAGATACATACATACATAAAAAATATGTTATTGAGAAATCGAATCCAGCAAATTAACTCTGTGATGATTCTGCAAACTTCTTGCGAATGTGTTCGCGTGCCTTCAATTTAAAAGACAACCGACTGGTTGCCATCCTGATGTTCTGAGGGAGCGCATTCCAAAGGGAAATCGCCTGGACAAAGAAGGAGGAATGGATAAACCCAGAGCGGTGAGAGGGACATTGTAGAAGACGATTGTTGGCGGAACGAAGATTTTTACTGTGGGCAGAACAAAGGAATTGGACATGTGAAGTCAGATAAGAAGGAGAAGTGGGTTTATCAATAAAAGAAAACAGGGTAGTCAAGGCCCTCAGCACTCTACGCTGGCGAATTGGTAACCATTTCAAAAGTGATCGATGTGCGGATACATGATCATACTTACGGAGGTTGAAGACAAATCGAATGCAGTTATTTAGAAGGCGGTCAAGTTTATTGAGTAGATCTGCATTCAGGTCATAGTAGCACACATCACCATAGTCAATTATGGGAAAGATAAGGGACTGTACAAGCATGGCCTTTATGTGAGCTGGGAGAAGGTTCTTCAGTCGATAGAGCGAACGCAACGTTCCGGTGACCTTTTGGCTGACACTCGTTACCTGCTTGCGCCAGTCAAGGCAAGTGTCGACTAGCAGACCAAGATCCTTAACCTCGGAGCTGAACGGTATAGCTACGTTGTTGAATATTATGGGCGGAACAGTTAAGCCATCGAGCTTTCTCAAGCTAAACGGGCTCCCAACTATGATAGCCTTACACTTTGTAGGATTAACCGCCACCCCAAATCGGTCTGACCAACTTTTAATCGCCAATAAATCCCGGTTAAGCCCCTCGATCGCATCCGATAAGTTGTCAACACCTGCCTGACAGTAGAGCTGTAGATCATCAGCGTAAAGATGATACGCACACTGAAGTTCGGTGGTAATAAGATTTATGAAAATAGAGAAAAGAAGAGGAGATAAAATACCGCCTTGAGGGACGCCAGCTTCAAGGTTGCACCACTCCGAAGAAGAGTCTCCAGCACAAACTGACTGCTGACGCCCCCGAAGATAAGAGGAAAACCATTCCCGTACCTCGAGAGAGACCATGAGATAAGAAAGGATAGATAAAAGGACATCGTGACTGACGGTGTTGAAAGCATTGGAGAAGTCGATTAACACTAAAGCAGTTACTTTAGTGTCCTCCATTCCTCGCCTTATATCGTCAGTCACTTTAAGGAGAGCTGACACGGTACTGTGCCCGGGCCTGAAACCGGATTGAAACGGGCTAATAAGGGAGTTGTGATAAATGAAGTAGGAGAGCTGTTTATGAACACAGGCCTCAAGCACTTTGGACAGAAAGGGAAGGATGGAAATTGGGCGAAAGTGACAGGAATGTGTGGGATTGGGGATCTTAGGCAGGGCTCGAACATGAGCTTTACGCCACAAGGAAGGGAAAGCACCGGAGAAAAGAGAAAAGTTAACTATGTGGGAGATAGCAGGTAGAAGCTGATCCAGAGCTGACACAATCATATGACGACTGATGTTATCACAGCCCACAGCTTTGGATTTAATAGATAGAATAATCTTTTTGATCTCTGCCGGGTCGACTGGTGTGAAGACAAAAGGGGCAGTATTGGGACGCGTCAGACCAGCAAGGTAGTCGATAGTTTGACGTTTGGTTACACTATCAAGCATGGGGACAGTGGAGAAAAAGCGGTTTAGATCGTCCAAGTCAATTGTGTTAGGAAGGTCTGAATGCCGCGATTTGCCGATACCTATGGTTCCAAGGAACTTCCAGATGTCGGCAGAAGAAGAAGAAGAAATGTTATTTAGAATGTGGCGGCGTTTAGCGTTACGTATCATCTGGTTACAGCGATTCCTAGCAGTCTTGAACAAGGTCCAATTATCATCCGAGCGATCCCTTTTAAATACTCGAAACGCGCGGTCCCTCCGTCGCATTGCCATCCGGATTCCCCTATTCATCCAGGGGGCAGATGGGCGTTTTAGCTTTACTTTCCTGACAGGAGCGTGAGTGTCATACAGTTTGGTCACAGAGCTGTTGAAAACAAAAACTTTGTCATCAACTGTAGCAGCTTCCTGTAGGAGTGTCCAGTCAATATTCGATGCATCTTTTTGAAGTAGCTCACTATCCATACGAGCAAAGGCACGCCTGTACTGGAACGTAGGTTTGGGTTTAGGAGGTTTAAGAACATAGGATAGGTAAATAAGGTCGTGATGGGAAAAACCAGGGGCATCATGTTGACCATGCGAGGAAACTAGAGAAGGATTAGAGGTGAGGATCAGGTCAAGCCAGGTATCATCACCGACTTTATTATGATGAGTGGGTTGGAGAGGCAATACGTGAAGACTAGCTGACTCGACAATATGCAGGAGTTTACGGGAGCGAGGGGAGTTGTGGGAAAGGAGGTTGGTGTTAAAATCGCCCATGATGATGTGATGTGTATACTCAGAACCCAAAGATTCAAATACCGATTCGATTTCGGTGAAATAATCAAGGGAAGGCGGACAATAAATAACACCTAAAACGGTTTTAGCTCCTTTGACACAAACCTCTAGAAAAAGAAACTCGGCAGACACATTAGAAGCAGAAGAACAAAGAATTTTATAAGGGAGATCTCCGCGAAGGTATATTGCTACACCACCCCCTCTCCTCCCAATTCGATCATTCCGAAGAAGAACGAAACCAGGAAGAGAGTAGGTGGTAGATGGAAGATCAGGCTTGAGCCAGGTCTCAGAAATCAGGACGGCATGAACGTTATTGTTGACAAATGTGTCGTATAGTTCGCTATGGTGACTAGGAATACTTTGGGCGTTAATGTGGCAAACGTTAAACAGCCGGCCAGTGTTTGGGCTGAACCTTTGACGCAATAGATCGCCAAGCGTGTCCGTTAGAGAGCAAAAACTACTATCACAAGAAGAGGCAGTTGATTCGTTGGCAGAAAAAAAGGATTCGCTGTCTGACAACATTACAATAAAAAGTAAATAATAAAATATATATAAAAATTAAACGGAAATAACAAACAAAAATACTATACGAAAGGCTGGCGCTTGCATCTCTGCACCTCCCGCCAGCTAACATCACCATTTTAAATAAATGTATCCGAAAACAAAACTTTAAAAAACATAGTTTATGCGTTGATTTGACGGTAGACAAACAACTAATTATGGTTTGACATTTTGCGGTATTGAGAAAAGAAAAAAGAAGAAAAATGTTGAGGGTAAACGGTAAACACATCAAAGTAAACTCGAGTTACAGATAGATAAACAAAACAATCTAAGCAGCAAAGTTATAAGAGGAAAAGTGATAGATTACACATTAGTACACAAAATAGCAACAAGATTGCCACGGTAAGTACAATTTTACTCTTTAATGCGTATTAAGCATTATGAATAAATGCAATAAGTAGCCAAATACCATCATTAACGCATCTTGTTTTGCAGGTTCTCGCCTCCCTGGACCTTCGAATACTTCGCCAGCAGTGGACTCAGTTCGTCGAATGAAGTCAACTTGTGTTTACTCCCGTCGGGGGCCTTAACCACAATAACACCGTCCTGAGTCCAACAAGATCGCATCCCGAAGTGGAGCCGCGCCTTCCCAAAAATGGTATGCCGGGTCCTTGTCAAGAACTCCTTGACTGAGATGGAGGTACCCTTTAAGCGGGACTTAGCCTTCCAGACCGCAGATTTATCGTCATAGTCTGAAAATCTCACCAATATTGGTCGATGATGGTCTTTATTGGCTACACCGAGTCTATGACAGGACTTAATGGAAGATGCAGTCAATGGCTTAGGGGCCAGCTTCTTATTTATAATGTCCAGGATGACTGTGCTGCTAACCTCACCGTCAACCTCTGCAATGCCCTGGAAAATCAGCGCCTTCCGCCGATGTCTGGTCTCCAACCCATCAACTTGTCTGGCACACTCGCTGATCTGTCTTCGGAGCAGGCTTAGCATGCTGAAGATAAGCTCTCTGAAGGTGCGAAACTCGTCAGCAACCCTCGCCACAGTATCCTTGGCAGGGCCCGCGCACTGGATTTGAGCTTCCAATTCTCCCATCTTCCGGATAAAGCTGTCCTCAAGGTTTTAAAGGTTTCTCAAGGTTATTTTGTACACCTACCACTGTTGTGTCCTTTTTTACCCAAAGGTTGACTGGTAGAGAATGCCTTGCTGCATTAAGTCCGCCTATGTATCACCAATGTACATGAAGTTTAAATAAATAAATAAATATAGACCTATTTATATTTAAGCACATGCAAAGGAAGCCTTTTAAAATCTTGAGATATCAAAGGTGCAGACATAAAACAAGAAGAAATCAGAGCACTGGAAAGAAATCAATAAACACCCAAACTCTTCTCCAACTCACCCAATGCGCAGCAAAATAGAACACCCTCACAGCATCAGCAGGCAGCTGCTCATACAGGCGACTCTCCCCGTCTCCCTGCAGCTGCACGCCCCTCAGGACCTCAGTGAGGGGAGGCGGCGGCCACGGGAACCTCTCTCCTAGCGCGTCGTCGAGGAGGGCATCTCTCACGTGCCGGCCGCGGACGACCAGCGTCGGCACTCCTACTGCGATGCTGTACTTCTGGGTGAGGCGGCGCTGCAAAGAGGAATAAGAAATTAAGTATCAGAAAGTTGTGATTTTCTTTTACGGGACGGGCATTCTTTTTGTTTAAGGTGTGGTATGTAAGGAGCGTTTAAGAAGCTAAAAGAAGTAAGTAGAAGACGACAAGAGATTGAGATAAATCATTTAGAAGAAGCCTTATTGTATAAGTGAATTCGGCAAGGCACAGCTCACAGGGGTTTCGATCAATCACATGCGAGTGGTGTCAAAACTCTTTGCCTTGCCGAAGAGAATATTAGGCTGTGGGCCATGGTCACTGTCTATCATCTTTATTATTGTTTTGAAAGCTTTATGATTTGCTTAAAATAGAGCCTATGGAAAACCTGTCAATAATTCAAAAGCACCATATCAAGAGGGTCGGCAAGGCAATGGGTTTGACCCCACGAAAGGGTAACACAAATACTATTTAAATAATTAGGTAAGTATTACCAAAAATTATTGGACACTTTCGAAAAGAGTATCTTCACCAATGAAAGTTTCCAATAATTTTTGACAATACCTCATTGTTTGAATAGAATTTATCATACTCTTTCATGGGCTCAAACCCTTTGCCTTGCCGTATTCACCTATGCAATCAGGCTGCAGTACTTGCTTGCGTCTACGATCCCCGTGTCCTATGTCCTACCCACAGAGACCCTGTTTTTTTTTAGTACAAGCCTATTGGATGGAAATATTACACTCAGTGTGATATTTCCATCAGTGGAAGAATTTTCGAAAAAGGAAAAGTATGTACCTACTTCCAGAGATTTTCTTCCTTTTTACCGACTTCAAAAATAAGAAGGTAATAATCAATTCCACTCGTATGTAGGTAATATTTTTGGAATTGCTCAAAATTCACATAAATGTTAGTTACTCTGTATGGCCTTAAACACGTGTGCCAAATTCCATAAGTAAGTATATGTATGTATATTTATCCACGCATTTCTCCGAAACTACTTATTGGATCATGATAGGACTTTTATTGGATGAAGTATCTCTCAACTTAGGGAAAACTGCAAATTGCATCAAAATCGGTTCAGCAGTTTTCAAGATATGGATTAAAATACAACCGAACTCCTTAGCGACAAACAGCACGCACGACTGTGTATATTAAGTTACTGTGGGTATTTTGTCAATCCTTTAGGTAACTTACTATAGACTTTGCTCACTTTTTAGTGATAAGGTATTAAAACTAAAAAGAGAAATAAAGACTTTTTCACAAAAAAATAAACCGATTTCTTAAGCATAACACAAAAAAATGCATAAATAACTTTTGTTTCGGAATTCGTGTTGAAAAACGATAAAAACAAGAGGTACCAAAGACATCAACTGCCGAATCGTAAGTTATTTTTGTACTTTTTAGTGTTTTGCTTTAGAAGTAGGTTTATTTCTTGAGAAAAAGTTTTATTTAAAAGAAATCTCTTTATAATAATAGTTTAAACTAGATTTAAATTCTACATGGTTCCAGAAGGTAAACGGAGATTTCGTTTTTGCAGAACGAGATACTGTTCAAGACAACCATAATATAATAACTACTATACTCACATTGATCAAAGCCAAATCGATAATATTTTTAGCCAATGCGTGCTTATCTTGCTAAACATAATAGTACTCAATCAATCAGTGTGATAGACAAGTTGTAAACGTCGGAGAGATACGTAAGTTGTTCCATTTAATCGTGTAATCAATAGTACTAATGGATTTAGGTAATCTGTGGCCATTGATTGCTTAATGTATAGTTGAGGGAAATGACATCAAACAAAGATTGACTGGAAATCTGTTGAGTACAGCTTATGTAAGTAGCTTCATTTTTTGCTTGACAATTCTTAAGTAACTTTTAATGTTTTAATCGAAATAAATGATTTGAGTTTGAGTATAATAGTGGTTCGAAACTCGAGTAAGTAACACCCGATTTCTGAATTGAGAATTTGAAGTTGGGTACTTTGCAAATTTCAATAGTGGTAGTTTATATTCTATATCCCAATATCCCATAATTTTAAACAAGAACGTACAATTTTAATGATCAATTCAAGAAAATGTTAATTTTACATACAATTCAAAAACAAATGGATATATATCGCGCCATCTAGTGGCAATAATTTGAACCAAATTGCCGTGCCTTCGGGAAATACAGACGTGATGTTATGTTATGTTGAATATTTAGGCATTATAAAAATGTTTTAATATGCTTTAAAACACTATCCTATAAATAACTCGATCTACCAACGCCAGTACGATAATTTCGGCTATAATTCGAAATCTATTCGAGGGTTTATCTTGTTTAAACTGTAAGTTAGTACTAATCAATCAGTGTGATTGACATATTCCAAACGTGGGAGAGACATCAAGTTATGCCATTTATTCGTGTGATCGTCGTGCTTATGCACGCATCTTCTATTTTGAACTCCAGAAAGGGAAACGAAAGCATGGGGGACAGTTTCTACGCTTCAAGGTTGTTCAGAATAGGCAAATGAAGAGAGGCGACATTGACCTCACAGTTTGGCAGAAACAGGCGCAAAATCTGATGCGGCCTCTGGAGAGAGAAGGAGGTCCGGAGCTAGACCACCAACAGCTATCATTTATCATTTCGTTAATGGTGTTCTGACGTGTCCACTCTGTGCTCGAAGTTTCCGGCCAAAGTGGGATATGCGAGTCACATGAGGGCACATGATTGAGCAGCAAATCTGTGCTCGCAACCGCTATGAAGAGTCATGAAATGAGGCCGCTGTGGTTTAATTGAAATCGGCTAGATGGCGTCATCAGCACTAATGGATATAGGTAATATTTTGCTATTGATTGCTTACTGTTTACTTAGTAGCGTGTAGTTTACGTCAAGAAAATTGCTGAAGGACTGACTCTTATAAAGCTTTTGCTTGTATTTTAAGAAGCGTTTAATCTTTCTAGAGTAGTTTTTTTTTCTATTATTACGAAGCTATTCAGCTATTCACTTGATGCAGTTACTATGTATACGTAAAGGTATATGCTTAGCAGTTGATCTGTAGAAAAGTGACATCCCGCAGTTGGCCTAGTAATATTCTTCTAGCAATGTATGCTTTACCCATATTTTGCCTGTTTTTTAAGTCCCATCATCCCATGAAATAGACCGTGAGACTATTGCCATCAAATGAGCACAAATCTAGACCCGAGCTACTTCTGAGAGATTTCAGACAGAAACCTGACCCAAGCATCAACACAAGACCCCATGCTAAGCATAAGCATTGGTGGCACTTGCGAATTGTGTGCAAATATTGCACTCCAACAAAAAAAAAGGCCACAAAACCAAAACCCAATATATGCCGCCATTTAACTTTATCTAATACTTCGATAGGAAATTAATATATTATTGGAGCATTCCCCTCACGTACGACCAACCTCGGTGAACGCTGCCTGCATACTAACCAGTTTGAGTTATAAATATAAGTACATTTGTGTACAATAGGGGCAATGGAGGGGATACACGAAACTTGAAAAACTTTTGTCTGTTGAAATTGTTTTATTTCGATGATTTTTGGTAGTAATAGTGTGTTCCGGTTTGAAGCGAGCTTTTGTGTGAATTTTTGAGCTTTGTTCTCGTGTTTCAGGTGTAATAATATACTTAGACCTATAAGGGCTACAAAGACCTACAACTTTCGGCGTCGTTACATCTATAAAATCGTGCTCAATTTGCGAACATCATCGCTTAGGTACCATCAGAAGAAAAAGATCCTATCAACACCTAATAACAGAAACAGCCCATCATACAAATTGGGTACTAAGTGATTTTTAACGAAAAACCATTAGTTTCCATTGCGTACACGCCTCAAGACCAGGGCCACACATCTTACCACAGTTTACTATAAACTAAACGCACCTTGTTAATAATTAGTTGTCTATATTTAGCCGCGGCGGGCACAGGAAGACGCGTGTTATTCCTAACGCGAGTGACAGTAACCAGCCTGCCTCTATTACTCTGTGGGCTTTTTGTTTTTTTTTATAGAGGTGTGAAAAATTTAATGTGGATAATTTATGGAGTCTTGGGAGACTGACAGCTTTTTTCTTTTGAAATGGCTCTATTGGGTTAAGCTTATCTCTAAATATCGAAGGACCATGGCATTTTTAGACGAAGTAGGATCAATCAAGCACTGATGACCAATACAATAAGCTCACTCATTGGGTGTCGACTATTTCAGTTTCATATCATTAACACCGGGTCTCTGAATAAAGAATTCGAAGTTAAGAACTTGTCGCACTCTACTTTAATGCTAAAGTTTGTCAGGTTTTTATGCACACATCGAGTTTGACAAGTACTCAATTTCAAATTCTTAAATCGAAAACTAGGGGTTAGAGTCTCCACCACTTCCATTAAAATGGCGCCGATTCCATATTTTTTTATTAAATTAATAACCTTTACATTAACGCTACTTTCAATAAAATTTTCCGTCGCATTAAGCCCCGTGAAGCTTTCACGATATTTTTGTTAGTAAAATAAAATGAAACCGAAGTTTCTGGCACTTGGCAGTTACAATAAATATGGAGTTTTCTTCAGTTCGGTAACGGAGGAAATTTTTTTTTTTTGGAAAGGTACGGAAAGAATATAGTTAGACCGGTTAAAATACTGTTAGAATGCTAGCTTGGGAGGTGAATTCTGTGATTCTGTCCACAAGTTACATTCGAAAGGCTTACCCGAGTTTAACACCTTTAAATTATCACAGAATTAATGTAACTAACTGTCAAGCACGGGTTACCTGCTGTGATTGGTTGAATGAATTTTCTACAGCCAATCACAGCAGATAACAAGTGCTTAACAATATGTCACATTATTTCTGTGATAATTTAGAGGTGAGAAACTCGGCATTAATTGCTTTTTCTAACACTCTAATTTATAAAATCTTGACACGGTTTACCGATTGCTTAGCAAATTCTATTTTCAAATGTTCTCTATAGAATTTAAATAAAGAATCTAAGTTGCTCAACAGCTCAGATATTTTATAAATAAGACCATGTCTGAAAGTTGGCTATTTGGTGTTATAGAAATCTACTGGCATTTCCAAAGAGAATAAAAATACATTAAAGAATACTAATTTCGAATGGTGGGCGAAACACTTTAATACGATAATGGGTCCACGGAATTAATAATTACTAGTTGACCAAACACAAAAGGTCAAACCTAACTTTCGACACCAAAATTCGATCGCATATAAATGTTCAGCAGAAAACTCAACTAACAAAATCCTCTTTACAATAAACCTTCTTGAAAAGTATGCCTACCTATGATACCTTAAGTTTCTGGTATTTACAGAAACAAGGTATCTAGTTTAGGACTTCCCTCTACATCAGCCCGTTGGCGTGTGCACATTGGACTCGAAATCTCGACAAGCAAAATCCTCTTTACAATAAACTTACACAAAGTATAATATCCTAGTATTACAAGCACGTACTTAGTCACATCCTAAACTCCCTCGACGTTAGGCCGGGGTGGCACGGAAACCTATATGCAATATAAGTTATCTACATAAAAAATCAGGCACTCGTTTCCTATGGAGATGAATACCAAATAATACAAGATCAAATCAAAACAATTTTGATAGGTATTATGAGAGGACAGTTTAGGACCTGTCAACAAAGTACCAAGTAGATACACACAAGACAGGTTCGCAAAATGCCCGAATATTTTTACGTTACAACTCAACAAACAAAAATTTCCTTACAAAGTGTGATATCTTGGTGTTGCACATATAAAAAGCACATACAAGGTATCGGGCACGATCTTCCTCTACATTGCCGGTGGCGCGGCAACATGTATGCCGAAGAATTATGAAACAATCAAATACTGCAGTTCTATACGAAGAACTTATTGCAACCACTTTGACCACAAAATAAAAAAAAATGTAGTTGAACTCCAAATATTTGCACTTGAAAACTCAACCAATGAAAATCCTCTTTACAATAAACTTCCTTACAAAGTATGATATCCTGGCATTTTGTATTATCTGTATTGTTACATACACAATATATCGAGCACGTTCTCCCTCTACGTCAGGCCGCTGGCGCGGAAACCTGCATGCTATGTGCACATTGGAGAACATTTTGAAATTCAGCCGAGCACACATTGTTATTCATGTTGTAAGGAGGTGGCGTGTCTATGGGTGATGTCAAAGAAAAAATACAGGATGGATGGATGAGCTTACAGGATGAGAAGTCACCTGTGTTTACTAAATGTCTACTTTGTGCTCTATTCCCGGATTTAAGAAGTAAGAATTTGAAGTTGAGTAGGTATTTGTAAAGCTCTACTTTAACCAAAGCCTGTCAAAGTGCAATAATTTGCTTTTCAGAAATGAGTGTACCTAATTTAATTGTTAGCTTCACTTCCTGACACAAATATGTCGAAACTAGAAGCAGCTTATGTCAGCTTACTCAAAAAAATCTTTCAGTTTTCGGCAATTCCGATGTCCGATGCGACGGTCTTAACGCATTTCTTCAAGCACTTTATTATTTTCTTTTTCCATTTACTTTAAAAGCTTTCCGCCCGAAAACATTTCTGTCCTGCCAGGATTATGATATTTTAGGTTCGCTCTGTTGAACATATAAATAAATTCGGTCACACGGAAATATTTCTGCATCGTATACCTCGTAGTTCGTAGCTATCTCAGAGCACTGAGCTGCCCCAGCGGCCATTACTAGAGACGGCATTGTCAAAATTTTCCAGTATAAAACCCGAGGTGTCACCAGAGACTAGATAAAATGACATTCGATAATGAAAGCCTCGCTAGGTATTGGAAAATAAATACGAATGCGAAACTCTGTAGAAATGTCACATCGATCTCTTATAATGGTAATCCGCTATCGCCGATAGAAGGACGCCTCGCGGTTTCACCTGCATAGTTCCCGTTCCCGTGGGAAAACAGGGATTAAAAGTAGCCTATGACACTCGGGGATTGTGTAGCTTCCCAACGGTGAAATAATTTTTGAAATCGGTTCAGTAGTTTTTAAGTTTATTCGTTACATACAAAAATACAAATCTTTCCTCTTTATAATATTATATAGTTATAGTAAATAGTATATATATATAGTAAAGAAGTATAGATAAGGACCGATTTCAGAATTGACCTTCTTTAACGTCAAAGTTTGACACGTTTTTACGCTTAAGTAGGGTTTTCTTTAGGTTGCTCCGCTAGGAATTCTCCTGTATCGTAGACGTAGGTGTGTTTACAAACATTTCTGAAGCCCATTCAAATATTTCGTCTGTACCGGTAATCGAACACGCGACAGGCAGGCAATCGCTCAGCCACTGCACTAACCGTGCTGTCAAAGTCGTTAGTTACTAAATGTAGGTACTCAATTTCAAATTCTTAATTCACTAATCGGTGGTAAGTCATGGGCTCATGGCATTTCTAGTAGCTGCCGGCTTCCGTGCTCTGTGGTACCTAGTAACATAGTAGACTCAGCATTTTGTTATAGTTCTGAGTTCAGCAGTCATACTCGTATCCTTTGGGGCTCATGCGGCACGAACCATGACGTTATCTTGAATAAATGTAAGTAAAAATGTCTGGCAAGTTTGCTAGACCAACACAGGCGTTCTATGTTTAAAAGTATGACGCAGCGATACCTGGCAAATATACTCAACGGGTAAGAAAAATATAGAAGCGCTCGTGGCTAAGTAATTACATGTGCATGGATCTTCAAGGTTAAGCAACGCTTGCCGAGGTCGGGCCGTAGATGGGTCTCGACCACAGACATAAATCTAACTAGATAACGCAAGTCCCTCCACCTGTATGAAAACCAAGCGTGACACTTTTTAACAAACTTTTACTAACCAATGAAAGAAAATATTTCCAATGCCTCGGCTAACTTTTTTTATACATTCTTTATTACAGCTAAAGATGGCATAAAATGGCCTTTTTCTAGATTTCGATGGATTTCCGGTGGCGATAATGCTAAATGAAAAGCTCAGATTACGATCATTGATCGTAACTTTACTCCGTTTTTTGACACGTGAAGTACATACAATCGCTTTATCTAGTTAGATTTATATCTGTGGTCTCGACTGTCATTAATTGTAATCGGTGACAGGCGTTACCAAAAACTGCCACCAGTCTTGCCAAGGGGTACCGTGCTATCCAATTTCTGGGCGATCAGATACTCGTAGATAGTCACTTCTTGTTTAATACTGGTATTCAGTTCCATCCCGTTAGGTATACTGGAAGCCAACCCCAGCATAAGCATAGTTGGCAAATGGCTGGCGTATTGGGTTTGGAAAACTATGGGTCTCAGATATATGGACTGTCCATACTTATGTGTAGATTTTTTCTATCGAAAGGTTGGCAAACAGTCGACCCCTGATTGAAAACGGTGACCCCTATTGACATTGCAAGGGATTGCTGATGGGTTCCCGGGTACGAAACAATCATCTCATAATCTCTTCATCTGTTTGTTTGTTTGTAGTAGCCATTAAATATTATACTGACAGGAACACAGATTTTCCAAAAAGGAGGAGGTTCTATGTTCGGCTGTATGTTTTTTTTTGTCTATGTTCACCAATTTCTCCGTCAATTGCAGACCGATTTATAAAAATCTTGTTTTGTTTGAAAGAGTATGTTCCAGAATTGGTCCCATTTAAATTTGGCGAAGATCTGATGAAGAACTTCGGAGATATACAATAGAACTCTTCAATAAATGACGGCAAATGTCCCAGGAATGCTGCAATCGCTTGTCTGTTTTTTCTTTACACCATTTCATAACATAAGATCACGCCAGTACGCTCTAAAGGGGTACGCAGATGTGTACAGTTCACCCTGGTACAGTCTTATGCCACCGGTTATGTTCAAGTTTCATGTTATTCGGGTAATCTATTCTGGTATCACTTTGGGCATTGTAAGTACCTTACTGTAGGTCTTACCCATTATGTACCAGAACTAAAAAGAGAAAAATAATACATACTTTTACAAAAATTTGCAACCGACTTCCAAATAAAAACACTACCAAGTAAAAAATAACTTCAATTTCGGAATTTGGTGTCAAAAAACAAAGAATCGTAAACAGGAACACCGACTTCCGAAATTGAAGATATTTTTCAATTTGTAGTTATTTGTTTTGGAAGTCGGTTTATTTTTTTTGTTACAAAGTTTTTTATTTTAAGTTACTTTTCTTTACTTCTGTATCCGTTTCTTTTTTCGCGCCTTCTCTCCCTCTTTTCCGAAATAAAAATAATCATAGTGCACTCAACAATAATGTGACTTTCTATCATAACTTAATATCATAAGATCCTATGAACCCTAGCTGGGGCAGAGGGCTTTCATAGTAGTCCTCCATCGAAACTGGTCTTGAGCTTCGCGGTTCACCCCGCTCCACGTCATTCCGATACTCGTTGCTTCAGCCAATACGGTGCGTCGCCAGGTTTGATGGGGACGGCCTCGCTTCCTTCTTCCTTGAGGACTTCAATCCAAGGCCTGTTTAGGAATGTGATCGGAATCCAATAGTACACCGACATTTCGCCAGATATATTTAATTCCTATGTAATAGGGGACAAGCCTATGGTCATCAACCGGGGTACGGCTATCAGTGCAAGAAATTGCGTAATCGGAACAGAACTTTCAGAGATTACTACAATAACAGGCCGAGGCAGCTAAGTTATGACCAATCCAAGTGATTGCGCCCATTCACGAACATGACGCATGGATCGGCACCACTATGCTAAACAAACATTTATACCTCATTATAATAACATTAGTTTCAAATGAACTGGTCTATTGGTCGGAAGCGGTTATCTTGAGCATGAAGTCCAGCAGTCTTATTGCGTAATGAATTCGGCAAGACAAAGGGAAGAGCAAGAGTATGAACAATCGACCAATCACATAGACGGAAGGAAATCCACATCGCGTCTTTCATCTCGCATGTGATGGTCGTTTGCCTTTGCCAAATTCATTACGCGATAAGGCTGCTGGGTTCGATGCCCGGGTCGGGCAATGTGTTTTTGGGTTTTTCCATCTGGAACTGCTCAATAGCAGCCCAGAGTAATGTAGATGGACTTCTGCCTAACTCTTCATCCTTCAGGTCTGATATTATGTTAAGTAATATTAATTTGGAACTCTACATGATCAAAACAGACTCCCACCGTCCTTAATCCCTCAAACACTTGTGCTATTCATAACGCACTCGTCATTGCACACATATCATTCAGTCCTCATCACAATACGCGTCGTCATGGCCAGACAATGCGGGCAGCCAATCAGGCTAAAAGCTGTCTCCGTCCTTTGACATATATGGTTCAATGAACTGGGATTGAGGCTTGAGTTGCAGAGATAGTAGGTGGCCTGAACGTGGGGAAGAGCCTTTATGACGGGGCTACTTTGCCAGGAATTGAGAAGCACTGGTTTGATTGTTATAAGTTAAGGTGAAAGACTGTCTCCAACTTTTAATGTATGCTTTTATAAACTTTGACTGAGGCTTGGTAGCTCAGGATTGCCTGTAAGATGCTATCATCATCATCAGCCATTCCCACTGCCGGGACACAGGCCTCCTCTCTGTAAGAGAGGGAATGATGCTATGGGGATATGGAATAGAGAAAAACTGATGTCTTGAAGTCGCAGAGATCGAAGATGGACTGAACTTGTGGGGAGGGCCTTATTTAATAAAGCAAAATATTGGTGGAATGACTCGAGTATTGCATGTAGTTAGTACTAGACATCATATAGGCCAATTCTCGTATTTAAAAAACGTTCAAATTAAAGTCGCAATATCATCTCGACAATCAATATCAAAAACTTGTCAAAATGTACGGAAATTTGTGGTATTTTTGGCACTTGCGACTTTGATGCCCAGGGGCTAAAAATTTGGTTGATTTTACAAAAAGCATTATTAATGTTCCAGGTTCTCGCTTTGAGCAAATAGAGACAATTATGAGCCGATAATTATGAACTCTCTATTCAGTGAAAGAATGGCGTGAGAAAATCCACGTTCCACAATTGTAATGAGATGTTAGCTATTTGTTTAGTATTTTGTCCTACACGACTGACTTGCATATATCATTATGGAGTAGGTATGTAGATATGATACTTTTTACCCCGGAAAAAAATGCAGTTCCCCAGGGATCGCGGTAAAAATGCGAGTCATCTATAAAACACATTCCTTACGCTGAACCCAGTGGATACTCCTGTAATGTTTTCAAAGGTACCATTCAACTCCGTCCCGATCACCTAGTTCCCATTCATACAACAAGGGGAATCTAAGGCCTTCCTTAGCTTTCATCTCACGTAGACAACCCGAGCCATTCTTTGGGAGATTTTATTGTTGGCCCCCAAGTTTGGGAGCAAGGGACCGAATTGGATAAAGGATTCAAATTGGTCTCAAACAGGATGCAATGTTTAGAAACTCAGTTATGTTAAGGTAAACAAGGCTAAGAAAAACATACAAACATAATGTGTGACCTATTTGTGTGAATATTTGAGGAACACACAGATTTTCTGTTGTGTTTTGCGAGACCCATTGAAGCAATTGCCTTTAAACTTGCATTGCAACTACTCACAGCATTTGTGAATGGTCCGACCAGCAGAATACATTCCTACCAATATATGTAAAACACACAAATTCTTGAGCTTGCGATATTAACGGCAGCCTGCGCTCTAGCTAGAGGACCAAAGGCGATCTTTTCCTATATATCTGCTTACCTTCGTAAGAATTTTATTCTTTAAGATAGTTTATCAATAGCTTCTGCCAATTAAAAAGTGTTTAATTATACCAAGGTAAAGTAAATCGGGTAAAATGGGTCCTATGTCTGAATCAATATGTATCAAATTTCATCAAAATCTGTTCAGTGGTTTAGACGTTAAAACGTTACAGACCAGTAGGAATCTAGAAATGGAATAATGCATAAAAGGTAAGTAATGTTAAGTGTTGTATGGCGAGTTATCTCGCAAAATAAAAACTGCTTGAAACTATAAATAACCGGCAAGAAACTTGGCGCACTTGGCAGACAAGGCGTCGAGTCGTGATACATCGCCTGTCCGCCGCAGCCTTCGACCCTTTTCACTACACCAAACATAATATCTCACTAATTTTGCGAAAAGATTGTGGCATTATTAAAGTTAAGAAAAAAAATTATAGTGAACTTTGAAGTCCGTTAATTTTAAAATCTGTTTATCAATTCGTTCCTTTTCGTTTGATTAATATGAAATATCAATTAAAATGTTGATCAAAAACCAATATAAAATTTGGACTTGTTTTTAAACATGAAATCAATTTTCGAATCCTTAATTAACTCTTATGGCAACAAAACATTAATGTATGTTTGGTAAAAAAAATTACCTACCTGAATATTTTATCTACCTTCATTATTATGTCCTCTAAGGTACCCGTTTAAGTAAGTACTTAATCCGTAACTCTTTTTAACTCTGCAACAAAGTAATTATCTTGGCTAGACACTTAAATTATTAAATTCTCCCGCTCTGGGTGAAGCGGGAGGGCGTGTCAGACTTTTACTGACTTAAACCCACCCGTGTTCCTTCAGTTGCTTGTGCCAGGCCCGCGGTAACTCTCTTTCAAATTTATCCTCGACCCAGACAGGCATCAGCCCTAGCGGACCCCGTAAATTTTTGCTGACAAAACTCTTTGAGGCGCGCGTACACTACGCGCCGTCGACTCGGGCCTGGTCTTTACCGGACGGCGAGCTACACATTACTCGCCGTCCGCAAGCCCGCGCCTATGGTGGCCGGGAATCGGCTTGCGATTCCTGACGCTCGGGGCGGCTCCTGCGTTGGCTAGGGGCGTGAGGGCTTCTCCGTTATATCTCTCTCACGCGTTCCGCCTCCTCCTTCGCGAGCATTACTGCTTCGCTGAAGAAGTTGACAGCTTCCCATGCCCTCTCGCTCCGTACCATGGCCTGAACCAGGGCCGGACGCGAGAGATCACCACCACTGATCGCCTCCACGAGGACACGGCGGTGCTCCGCCCAAGCAGGGCAGACCTCTACCGTTTGCTCCACCAGCGGTATCTCCGGACCAGCCCGATGGCCTTGACCCTTTGGAACGCGTTCAACCAGCGGGCTGGTCGCCGTCTCAGGGAAGCATATTGGACCCCTATCTCTACAAAGTAATGTACACATTTCTATCACGATAAAAAAGACGCGCGAATCTTCAAGTATTATTATTTCCGCAAATTCCGTTAATGATGTTGTCAACAGTTCTATCATAATCCGAGTAGAAGAAATTTGATCTAGACAAAGACATCCTATCAGTGGCAACGTTAGTCGAAAAGTCAAAATGAAGGTATGGGTATGATATGCGTTATTAAAATGTCACGTGGTGTATCCCAAACATTTGGCATTTCGATTTACACTATCGTCGATAGATCATTAGAGCCTCTTGTTATTGTCACTTTGTCTATCTCTGGTCATATTTTTACTTATATTATAACAAATAGGTACTTATTTTAAGCAGAGAAAATGAAAGCCCTTACCACAAGCAGCACTTTACCCAAATCCCTAATTAAGTCATCTCGCAACCAAATAATCAAGATTAAGGAGCTCTCCGGCCGAGTAGCCCAGGATCAGGGGGGTGTCACGCTAGACTGGCCACCCCACCCAAATTACTGGCGATTACAACCCTTAGACAAGTGACTTTATATCTTTTGATACGCTACGATGCAGATTCGGACCTTCGGGGAATTTTTTCGGAGAGTGGATAATATCTGAAGTTTGAGGAAGGTTTTATTCATGTTTGAGCAGAATGGAAACGGTAGATTGCTCTTGAAAAATGTGAATTGTATGATTCTTTTGGGCTTATGTTAACTAACCACCAGATCTAGTAAACGGCAAAAAAACACTTTTTATTGCCAAAAATAGTAAATGATCTCCAAAATTAAATTTTTGAGTGAAATTAGAACCAAAAAAATTACAACTTGTGATCCAAATTGAAGCAACCAACTCCAAACACTGATTGTTTAGTCCAAAAAAAGTGTATGAGCACAAAAAAATAACAGTATTTTAATATAAAATAACATCCTATAAAAATAAATTATTCCAAAAAAAATCATTATATACCTATATATATGTAAATAAACCCTTAAAGTTTGACCCTATGATATTGTAAAATCATTACTAAAGTCTGAGCTTTTTATGACTCTAATTATTAACCACTACTAACTATATAGCTATTATCAATTTCGCGCTTATTCAATAAGGTTAAGAAATAAAAATCTCGTTTAATTAAAATAATCCTTTTATTAAAATTTAAACAAACTTAAAAAATCAGACTGTGACTGTTTTTTAACATTTATGTTAATCATTTGAAAATCTCTAAGAATCAGTCTTCTCAATAAGTATTTTAAAATCTTTTAAAATCTCTAAGAAGCAGTCTTCTCAATAAGTATTTAAAAAATCTTTTAAAATCTCTAAGAATCAGTCTTCTCAATAAGTATTTTAAATATCTTTTAAACTCGGACAGCCGAACACAAGAACTCGGTCCCGCTAAGTTTTCGTTTCGTTCCATATTAAAATAAATATCGACGAACGGAATATACAACACTCACATACATCGAACCCAAGTGCTCCCGCGTGACTAAATTGTGGGGATCGGTTCGGTGGACTTAGTGCGAGTTTTGTCTCACGCGGGAACGCGTTAACGTAAATGTCAATTTGTATTGATACATGATAAGCGCCGTCTGGTTTCAGTAAGAAAAACCTCTTTTTTGTATAGTAATTGACATGAGGTCGTTTACGTTCTCACGATCGAGTACGTTAAAAAACTCGGAATCAGCACACGGGTACTCGGGGGTTAGAGCGGCGCGAGGTGCACGGCGGGCGGCGCTATTTTATTATCTGTGACGGCGCGTAGCGCGGACGCGAGATTACTTTGGAGTCGGTTATGTACCATGTTTGATAGTATAGCAACATTTTATGGCAATCAAACGGTGTATTTAGGTAGAAATACCGCAATAATTTGCTATTAAAATTTGGTGATCAATTTACTAAATTTTGTTTAAAGTGCAGTCATGTCTAAAATAACTAGAACCATTGCAATTTTAGGTATTCATTTTTTGATTTAGGTTTAATTTTTTTGCTGATTAATATACATATATTAAAAAATTAAACCTAAAATATTTACTCACGCACTCAAATTATTAAAATAGCAACACTTACATTCATTTCACATCATTCAATCAAATACACGAGGACCAATCCTTAACTCCCTCCACACCTCTTCCTCTTCCTATCCGCTGTTCAGTTGTCAAAAAATCGCAACTCCGGTAACGCGTGTGTGCTCCCGTTCCTCTCGCTCTCAAAGAAAACTCAAATATAAGTGTTGTGTGTGACAAACAGACTCTGTGGGTGGCTTACCAGCATCAACTATAGTGAAAACTCCACTGCTAAAACTATCGAAGGACATTATTATTCAAAGCTCCAATCCTGCACCCATAAGTACCTACCTACTGCCCTTTTTCCGCTGCGCCCACAAGTTCTGGTTATTTATATTTTAGTTAATAGAGGTTATGGTCACAATGTTATTCTTGGTGGTCATTATATTTTTACCCATTCTTTTGTGACAGTACCTAATTGGAAGTTGGTCTTGGGTCAGGATTAGCAACCATAATGTAAAATAATTGGAAACTTGTTTAAACTAAGCTTTATAATTAAAAGTATAAGTAAAATATTTTTAAAACAAGCTTTTATTGTACTGGTCTCAGGCCCTTAGGCCTACATCCACTTTAGTGCCGTAAAACAGTAATTTTCTAAAGCATACTCCTTAGTAACGGCTAGGATAAAAGCTGTGAAAAAAAATATATTTATTATTGTTTCATGTAAATTAATTTTAAAACAGGGTTTTTTCGTATAAGTAATAGCTTTGCTTTAAAAAAATAATTAGCAACACGAAATTTTTCGCAACTTTTGGATACTCCTCCAAAACGACTTGGATGTTTAAAAATATTTTTACACAGAAAAATGATGGCTGGAATTTCTTCATAACTGAAATAGCACATGTAAATCAAATAATATTTTGGCTCCGAGCGGGCGCACGGCCAATACTGCTTTAACATTGGGGCGTATATATCGCCTTAAAGAACGAAATGTTATATCGCTTCTCAATCCAATGAACCTAGGTGCAGGGTGCTTTTTTTTCTGGTTGAAGTGTTGCTACGGCATCAGTCTCCATCATGAGACTCCATAGTACATACAATATTATTTCAATATTTTCAACGTTACATAAGTACGTGAAGTTTCAGCATAATCGGATGCTAGGAAGTGCTTGAAAAATCGATTACTAGTTGCCGGAGACATACGAAAGCAAGCTAGGTAATAGAGCTTGTAATGATAAAGGGCTTGACATCAGCTGGCTGAATGGATGCGACACCCTCGTCTATATATTTGAATAATAGAACGTCATTGGAGACGCTAGAGTAGATTTAGCGAATGAGGAAAATGGAATCTCATATTTTCAATACACATTATCGATAATGTTCGTGTAATTGATTTTAAATGTGACAAATCGTCTAAAGTTGGATATTAGTCATATTCTAACTATCAGGGTCAATCAACCACTGATTTCTTAAAAACATCATGGTTCCGGTGTGAAATAGAGACGGAGCCATACAATGCGAATAGAGCACAATCCCTTTTGCACAACGGAATCATGGTGACATTGGCCCTTCGTAGTACAACCTCTGAAGTCTGAACAAGTTTTTATCGGTATTAAAGTAGATTGAAACAGTAGATTAATTATCTCGAAAGCTGCGAAATTAGTTATGCTTTTGGCCAGTAATTAGAAATTCGCAAATCGAGTTTGTTCAAAGCATAGTTCGAGTTTGTTTGGAGTTTGAAACAATCTGCTGGGGAATTTTTGTAACGATTGCTGATAGAAAAAATGATTTTGATTTATATTTCCGTAACGGAAATGTTCTACCTATGGATGTCTTTGCATAACTTTAAGCGACCTTCCTGGTGGCTCGATGCGATCGATTTATATCACACTGATATGTGTTCACAATAGGGATGTTTCCTGGGTAAAAACATGATAATTCTATTTAGTCCGTCAGTGAGATTATCAAATAATATTGGACACGTATTTATTGCTTTAGCAAACCAATAAAAAATTACAAAGTTAAAGCGCATCAAAGTTCAGGAGTGGGGGGTTGTGACGTCACTAAGACAGTTTAAATTGTACTAGCGACGTGACGTCACGCGATATTTCAACGCATTATATCGTCGTCACTATAAGTTTACGTGTCAAAAAAAAAAATACGTCTCCAATCGTTTTTATTAATTTATCTTACGGATAAAAAATAATTTTCAGTAAACTACCCTATTTCACATGGGCGCAATGCGATGTAATTGCACCGATTTGCACTTGAAATTTTCTCAGAAAATGTGGACGCGAAATCGCGTATCGCATCATTATAAAATCGCGCCACCAGAAATGCGCCCTTACAGATTCTATCAAAATTATATGTTGAAGGATTCACAAATCAATAACATAACGACTGATAAAATAACTTATAACCACCTTATACTAGTTTATTTATTTGTGAAAAAGTCTTTTCACAGGAATCCTTCAAACCTGCCAACTGCAATACACGCATATATTATAAAATCCAAGATGGCGGCGCAACCGCGCCATTTCTTCAGCCACAGAATATAAAAAGCGTGTATAAAACGGGTATAGCGCTTGAAAGCAGTGTAAATGTCTGTAGAAAGCGCTGTAGGGCCGCTTTCAAGGGGCTTTGAGGGCCCTTGGTGGAACCTACGTAGTCTAGCCAGAGTTGCAAGTGTTGCACCGCCTTGCTTCTTTTAAATGACGTTTCTATGGGGTTTACAGGGTTCCTTTTCAGAAAATATAGTGCGGAAAGAAATTGAAAACTTTGCTGCTGTTCGAAGAAAACCTAAAACATGTTTTGAGTTTAAGGCCGATTTCTCAATAGTCAGATAACTTTTGTTTGTGGAATTTGGCGACAGCATTTGACAGCTTTTGAAGATAGCAATTAATGATACACAGCCATATTAATTCTTCTTAAAGTTATCAGATTTCTGAAAATAATTAATAGTTAAAAAAAACACGCTTTAATAGAAAACCAAAATAAAAAGTCATAAATAATTTTCAATAAATTTTAATTAACAATAGTGTGATTAACAAATTAAAATATTTTATTGTAAAAAAGCGTGGGGTTCTTGATGTTTATTGTTATAATATTTTATTGACAGATATTGGTAAGAGTATATTCATTTTGAAAATATTTTAAAAAGCACCCCACGCTTTTTTACAATAAATATAGTTTTTAATCACCCTATTTTTAATTAAAATTTATTGAAAATGATTTTATAATTTTTAGTTTGGTTTTGTATTAAAGCGTGTTTTTTAGTTTTTTTTAACTATTAATTATGTTTTACTTTCTAGTTCAATCGCTAATCCTGAAGATCCTGTTAAGGATAATGGGACAAACTATTTAAATTATTGCATTGTCATCGGTCCTTGATAAGTGTGCAAAGTTTCAAATTAATCCGAAGTTTTGAAGGGGATGAAAATCACGTTCAAAGATTCCGTTACATAGATACATACAAACCAAGCTACTAAAAGCGTGTTAATAATCAGACCTTAATGATATTAAACTAAGACCAAGAGACTGAGAAATTGAGTTTCTTCCCTATATTCTAAATAATTTCTTTCACTAGATTCAACCTCGAGTCAGACTAAACTGACTGAATTCAATTATCAGTAGCACAGTATACTCGTAAATATACTTATTCATTTCTCATACTCGGAAAGTAGTGTTTATTTGATCCGAGTAGCAGGTGGAAGATGCTATTTCCCACCTTTGGGCGGGAAAGACTTATAGTAATTGCTTCCCTCCCTAGGGTGGGAATGAATTTTAAAAATAGAACTAAATTTGGTTAAACAGTCGACTGTAAAAAATCTAGCATAATAAAGAAAAAATGCTGCGGTCTTGTGAGTTTATAAACGGCCAGTGTGAATTAAAAAAAAAACTAAGCGCGTCCGCCCGCGGCAGTGACGCGGTGTGTTCCATAGTTAAAATTTTAAATAGACTATATAATTTTGCGGGATACTAAAGCTGGGCACAAATTATCGAACGCGACTGACAGCCGCGACTTAAAGAGTATCTGGGTAATGAATGTACATTACATTGTGCAAACTACCGGACGTAAGTCGCGGACGTGACCTTGGGCGTTCAGACGTCTGATAAAAATCTGGCCCGCTGGATGTTTGTGTCAGCCGAAAACGTCCGCGGACTTCGACTTCGATGATGGACATCCCACCTATACGCACCAAACGTTTTGGGAATACTTTCAATATGCGTACAGCTAAGGAGTGGAATTCCCTGCCGGAGTCTGTATTTCCTGATAGCTACAACCCGGGAGTCTTTAAGTCAAGAGTAAATAGGTTTCTTCTAGGTATAGCGTGCCACATCGTCGACCACATCATCGCTTACCATCAGGTGAGATAGTGGTCAAGCGCGAGCCTATCAATAATAATTAAAAAAAACACAATGTCGATTTGAAAAAAATCCATAATGTAACATCGTTTCTGAAAAGACAGTCTCAGAAGTTCAAGAGCAAAAAATCTAAGGTTTTCACCTCTTACGAAGTGGAAACATTTTTATAGCCTCTGATGAGATATATTTTGCAGTGAAGGTAAGCTATAAAAGTTTATCTCGGTATGGGGAGGTCTTTTACTCTAAAAATAAAAGTCGAACCCAACGAATTTACTCTGATATGTATTATAGATAGAATTACATAAATTCCAGGCAATCATATCAATCAAACACACTGAACAGATTGCGTAAATTGAGAGGAAAGACGTCGGATAGGCGTGCATTTCTGGAGTAAAAGATCTCTGCTTGTTATTCTATCTACATAGTGTACCTAAAAGAGTAATAGTAATGAAGAAATCATGTTTTTCAGAGGTGATGTTGATACTCGGTATAAGCGGCGCCTGCAGAAGTAGTGAACTCACAAATTTAACAATTAACGACTTTGAAAATCAAGGCCAGTTATTACTCATAAAATTGACTAAAACAAAAACAAATATTGAGAGCACGTTTGTTGTACGAGAAGAGTTTACACAAATAGGAAAAAATATCAAAAAATTAGACCTAATGACATAAAAACGAATCGCTTTTTTCTCAACTACCAAAAGGGAAAATGCTATAAACAAGTGATCGGTAAAAATTAAATCTCAGGTATCTCAGCAAATTGCAACATAAAATATTTGAATTTACCAAACTGTGAACATTATACTGGGCATTGTTATAGATAGAAGAACGTCAGCGACACTGTTAGCCGACTCTGGGGCGAACTTGCACAAACTAAAATTTCAAACAAATTAACTGAGACTATAAATTTACGCCCCACTTCGCCTCAACCAACTACTTCAAGGGAGTCTGCGCCATGGAATTCCTTCCTCTAATCACATACTGGAGTCTCCTACTTTTACAGAAATTCAACACAGCCAAATTTGTCATAACATATCAAACAGCGTAAATATTCCGAATAAAAATGTAACTTTAAATATCACAAATTGTTCTAACTTCTCAATTAATTTTAAATAGGTAGGTACTACTCATGTTACTATTATCAATAAATATTTACAAAAAACGATTATTTTTTACTTTCCGTATATTCGAAATGAAAAGTAGAGTTCTTAACACGGGCGAAAGACATAAATTCCTCGGACTATAGCCGCCCTCGCTGCGCTGGGGCGTCTAAATACATCTTAAGGGAATCGATTCCTTTCGACCCTCGTGTAACAATCTACTATTACTGTGTCAGAAGCTTGTTATATCTATTTTTTGCCGGGTTTTTCAGTGTCATGGCGACCGAGAGAGGAAGTTTCCTTCAAAAGTATTTCGAGCCTTATTTATAAAAATCCCGATACTGTTTAGCGATTGCTTAGCACATCCAGATTTTATGTATTTACTTACCTTTATTCAAAGAACAATGGCAGGTGCCATACTTAGTTTTAGCTAAAATTAAATTCCTGCGTCATTAAATGAAAATATCTGGTTTAACTTAGGGTGATGTTCTGAATTAGTTTGTGCAAGAATTTTTGTTCGAGAATGTCGAGATTAATAGATATTCAGTCATAAACTTTTTTAGGTTATGTCTGGGTAACTTTTAATAATATGTTTTATAGGTAATATTATTCAATTTCGTGGCAGTAAAAGAGCAATATCGCATTAGTATTTCCCTTACTTAGTTATTTCAGCATGAAATGTATAATATACTATATAATAGATATATATTTCTCTTTGGAAAGATTATATTTATTTAAACTAAGCGATTTGGACATGTATCAAAAGGTTGTCGTCAACAACCAAGCTATATTGTTTTAGACTTGGATACTAGTCTTTTTGCCAATAATTAATTGAAAGTAATTCATTTATTTCTACTACACTACAATATTCTTACCTACCTGCAAGGAACATCTACACTTAGACATTAACTGTATTGTTAACTCATTTACTGCAATAAATACAATAATGATATTATTACTTACTTACTATTGGTCACTTAGCAGATAAAATATATAATGGCAACACTAAGTTAAAGATATTAACTAAAAAATCAAATAACTTTTTATTTATTATGATTTTTATCCGTTTTGAACAAGCCCATTTATACTTAAAAAAACGTAGACAATTAATAAAATTTCTTTCGTATATAACTCACTTTCAGACGCTCAAATTTAGTCAGCTAAGATTTCGCCATTGTTCTTTCTGTAAAGAATTTGAATTTTGAATCTGTTTATCAGATGCTAAACTTAACATACAGCTCTAATCTTTTTTTTAATAAGTAAGGCCCTAGATGTCTGGGACCAACAATACTTTTTCAAGGATTACTCCTTGTAGAGAATTTATTACTTTGTGCAAACGTGCCACAAATGGCTACTTGTGTGATGGCGTCACAGATGCGGGCAAAATATTAAATTGTCAGCCGTTAAGTGTGGGTTCTGCACAGAATGGAGGCTATTTTCCAACGTCTGGCTCGAGGTTTATGAAGAATTCTTTGTGTACGGTATTTCATGACTGTTCATTGTTTAACATGGACCATAGACGTCATTGCTCGTCTTATGTAAATTTAAGAAAACAAAACTCAAAAAATATATAGTTACATTGTTTTTAATTTAGGATATAAATAATTGTCTTATTAGGCTCCTTTCTGATGGCGTGACGCAATTTAAATTGCGTCGATAGGCGATATCACGTACGTATTTGCGAAGAAAATTTCAGGTGCGGTCGAATTTGATCGCATTACGTCCATCAAATCACATCATTTATTGGTTTGCAAACATGGGTATTTAGTATAAGTATAGATGTCTTACTAAAAGAGTCCTCCATGCTCTACCGTCACATGGGTATTCAAAACATATTATTATTTAATTTACACAAATTTAAAGATATAATTATCATTTTAAATATTAATGAGAATAAAATAATGTCATCAAAGTAAAAAAATGATATAATAGGTATGATGTCAATCAGTCAGTAATTCCTCATTAAACGGATGTAGTCAAATGTGTAATAACTTTTTAAAATTAATATTTAGATTAGTGTCGTTTTAAATTTCTATACTGTCATAGTTTTATTAATATTAGGTACTTTGTTATAAATGCGTGGGGTATTGCCAAAAAGACTTTTTTTTATTAGGGGGCTTTCACATTTAACTTGACTCTGATTCACATATTGAGTTTGTATTGGATTGCTTCTGACTGCTGACAATTTTTGAAATAGGTCTATTTGATTTCGCTAGTGTGATATAAATCGAATTTCGTCGTGCCTAGGGTTACCATTTTGGAAATGGAAAAGTCCTGACAAAAGCAGGACTTTGAAAAAATAAACCGGGTATTTTATATTTACTGGTTAAAGTTTTCGGATGGATTCAGTTAAAAAAGGGAGACAACATTAACTTCAAGGAAATTGACGGCTCATTTAATTTTATGAATGGCAAAGGAGTAATGGTCAATTATTTAAAGCGTTTTGATGATATAACTGCTGTCAATTCCTTTTTATGGCAACAAAACGATGAGTATTTGCCATCTAAGGAAAAATCCGGACAAATTAGAAGGTCGGACCTAAGACGCCAAATGTCCGGACATGTCCGGAAAAATCCGGACGGATGGTAACCCTAGTCGCGCCATTAGGTAAGGCCCTTACTTTTTAAGGGGTCAGAAGATATTTTATCACCATTGGCGGACGCAGTGTGACGACCTGATCATATTTACGAGGTGACCTTGGCCAGAGATCTCCCAAAACGGAGAAGTTTGTAAGGAGAAAGAGAAAATAGGTAAGTATGTTTCCTGGGTAGAAAAATGATAATTCTATTCAGTCCGCCAGTGAGATTATCAAATAATATTGGACACGTATTTTTTGCTTTACCAAATCAATAAAAAATGACAAAGATAAAGCGCATCAAAGTTCAGGAGTGAGGGCTTGTGACGTCACTATGTCACTTTAAAGTGTACTAACGGCGTGACGTTAAACGACATTTATGGGACAAAAGAAAAAAATACGTGTTCAATTATTATTGTATTTTATTTATCTACCGCTGACGGACAAAAACTAATTTTCAGTTAGCATCCCTATTCAAATAGGTTACAAGCAGAAAATTGTGACAAAATTAAGTACATACTCATAAACATCTACATACTTTTCCCAAGAATGTTTGAGTCGGCTTGCATCCGAGAACAATTATTCAGAGATGGAACTAAATATTCTTCTCCACTACTATTAACTTAACCATAAATAATTTACCAAAGAAAAAGTGGATCGTTGCGAATTATCAATTTACTTACGGAGATAAAATTCTGAATAATAATTTACCCAAAAATATCGTCAACAAAAGATTCAATCAACAAAGAAAATCCATCTTCCTTTCAGTAATACCATTAAAAGACAACTGAAACATATTTTCCACTAAAAGGAGGGTAGTTATTGATTTTCCTCAATACATTCCCCGGTGGTTCAGTGAACCTTGTCGTGAGTTGTGCACATAACGAGTGCGGGTTCGACGCCCCGATAGCGATCGGCGATAATGAAGCTATGTAAATTATTTGTTGCTTTACGATTGGGAACAATGTCTTGTTGTGGAAGAGTTGACGGGAATGAGTCAGGTATCCGATAGGATCATGGGAAGATAACAGTTTATGGAGTTTCTTACAAATTCTTCTTTCACGTGAAAGTAGGTTCAACAAATCATTTAGGTACGTTCACATATGAGTAGCCCGGAGTCGGCCTTGACAATTGAAAAGTGATCTTAATTATGTGAGTGTGAAAAAGGTAGGTAGCATAGAAAGAAACTGATTTATAAAGAGTGTCCCACTTCATAGATCAGTCTTTCGTAATTCATATTATTATGTCGATTTAGCGTGCGACCGTCGTTGAAAGACAGATGTATAGTAGGTAGCGAGGCTCCCTTATCTAAGTCTACAAGCATTCAGCCTGTATTTTCCCCAGAGTCTAGTGGGCTGGCTATCCGGCGTGGTTTGAGCTTCTTGGCGTTACGTTGATCTCGACTCTCAATTTTGGCTGATACATTGAGGCATAGGCTCAAAAAGTTGAGGATGTACTCTTCACGCCGGAACAGCTGCTCAACTTGTATCAAGCGCAAGTTCGATCATGCATGGAGTACTGTTCTCATCTCTGGGATGGATCTGCCAAATACCAGCTTGATGCACTAGAGTCGATCGAAAAGCGGGCCAAGAGGCTCATCGGCAATAAGGCACTGGTCAAGTCAAGGCTTCAGAGCCTTGAAGATTGTCGCCGAGTTGCCAGCTTGTCGGTTTTTATCGGTTACATTTCGGAGAGTGTGCGATGGAATTGCACGATCTAATTCCACTACAAGAAGTACGGCGATGCGCCATCGGTTCATGGTGGACATTCCACCCATCCCATCACAAAACGTTTTGGGAACTCTTTTATTATGCGTAGGCACAACTAAGGAGCGGAATTCCCTGCCGGAATCTGTGTTTCCCGATAACTACAATCTAGGGGTATTTAAGTCAAGAGTGAATAGGTTATTTCTAGTCAAGCGTGTTTCACCGTCAACCATGTCTTCACTTACCATCTGATGAGTTAGAGATCAAGCGCGAGCCAACAGCTAACAAAAAAATAATGTTTTTGCCGGTAAAAACCTTTCATACAGAACCATATACAGAATATGCTTTATTTTATTGTACTTTAATGTGTTGCTCACTAAAGTACAATACAATAAAGTATATTCTATTCTATTACGTCAAAAAACTAGTGCTAGGCTTCACAATATGTAGTATCATCTTCATCAGTGATCATAATTCCCACCCTCTAAAAGCACATACACTATAGGAGCTTCAGTATCAAACTCAACTCAATCACTCAAATCACCAGCCCCTTTCGTATCAAACAATTCTCCCTTCAAACATTATCATCATCAATTCTGTGCATATTGCCCAACGAAACTGACGAAAAAATGACCACGTCTTTTCTACGCCAAACAATGGCGACATTTTAGTAAGGGGAGTGAACCGACCGTCGATTGTTCAAAAATGCAAGGTATGCCGGTTTGTAGTGCACGCCATATTGCCAACCGATGTATGTGAGTGGGTATTGGGAGGCCTTTTGTTAATTCAGTGCTGATTCGGGGTTTTTGAAATGAGTAGCAGTGTTATTGGTATTGGATTTTGCAAATGATTGAACGGATTTTAGAATTAACATCGCGGTTGAATATTCTCGAAGAGTTAGGCAAAAGTGTACTTACAGTTCACGCATATTTCGAAATAGTACACAAAGCAAATCAGATAGGTTTGCAGGGCACACCAACATAGTATTTCGTGTGCGTAGAATCAACGGGTGTATTACTTCGGCTATTTATTAGTGTTTGCTTCACAATATCCGTTGTCCACGTACACACTTGCAAATTCTTGTTACTTTAATGTTGCGGGAAATATGAAGCATAAAGCTACAATCATACATTTAGCTACAATCTAGGGGTCTTTAAGTCAAGAGTGAATAGGTTATTTCTAGGCAAGCGTGCTCCACCGTCGACCACATCATCGCTTACCATCAGGTGAGATAGTGGTCAAGCGCGAGCTTAAAACAAAAAAAAAAAAAAAAAAATATAACTAATATACAATCGTCTCCGTGGGGCATTAGTCGAGCGTGCGGTATATAATACGAGTATCTTACGCCCTGACGCCGTAAGATCGAATCCGACTGCAGACGGCTAACGTTTTTGTATGTTTCAATGAAATATTTTACATTTGTTTCTTCAATTCATTGCTAAACTATTAGCAAGTATTCTTTATATTTGAGTTGGAATATATGAATTGTCTACCCTCTAAAAATGACAAATCATATAAAGTTAGTAATTTAAGTTCATCGTCATAATGCTATTGACTATCGGGCTTTCGTTACGTTTTTAGACATGTTTTTTGCTGCGAAGAAGTAATAGTAATATAAATATTTACCAAATTATGTAGGTCCGAGTAATTATTTCTAAGATTGCTTTCCACTCTAAAGAAAGCCAATTCTACCAATTTAAAAAGGTTCACATTCAATTCACATTCGCATCAAAATCGCAAAACGTCAGAAAAGTCTGTTCAAATCTAAATATCTTCTGTATTTTTCTTTAAAAGTTTTACATGTAGATTACCCATGGACAGATTTACGGAAATGAAAACCACCCCTGTCTATCTATGAGAACCACCTTTCCCCTCGCGTAATTTAATCAATTATCTTTAGGTTGTAGTAAAGTAGATTATCTTGTACAAAGGCTAATATTAATATAATTACTACTATAAATGTTCCAGACAGACGTGATAGAATTATCTGGAAGGTTAGAGCTTCAAAACATGTAACCTAGAATCTGGTCAAAGTTTCTCACAGACAAGTATTACGCGATTTCAAGGAAAAACTTAACTATTAAATATATACATATAATTTAACTTTATAGCTTAAACACGGATACTTAAAAAATATATTTTTCTCAAATAATTAACCGACTTCAAAATCAAAACACTAAAAGTGCAAAATAACTTTCGTTTTGGAAGTCGGTGTCGAAAAACGATAAAACGATAAAAACAAAAGGTACCAAAGACACCAACTTCCGAAACGAAAGCTTTTTTTACTGTAGGTAGGCTTGTGCTTGGACACTGTGTAGACACTTGTGTAGGACAAGGGAGGGTACCAACAACGAAATAGTTAAGAGTACATCCACCGTCAAGAATGTACCTTCTTGCTCACACTTAGTTAATTTAAAAAAAGGGGCTAAGCAGAATTCCTTGAAATTATTCCATCAAAATATTCAAGGTTTTTCTGCGAAGCAATTGGAAATAGAACTGTTTTTAGAAAAAACAATGTTTGAAATTGTTTGTTTTACTGAGCATTGGCTGAAAGATCATGCAATGCTAATTAACTATGAAAATTATACCGTTGGCAGTTGTTTTAACCGAAATATTATGTTGCGTGGAGGTTCACTCATATTAATTAAAAATGGTATCAAATCAAAACCTCGTAAAGATATTGTAGATCTATCAGTCGAACATAATGTTGAACTGTCCTGCGTTGAGCTGGATAAGCATGTTATAGTGTGCGTTTACAGACCCCCCAATTATGGAAACTACTCAATATTTTTTTACATTGGCAATAAGGTTAAAACCGCAGAAAATAAAATCAAGACAGTTTGGAAAATTATAAACAATGAAACGAATAGGAACAAAAGAAATAATACTGATTACACGCTTGAAACTACACATGGACTTATTAGAGATAACAAAAAAGTTGCTCAAGAATTTGTAATTTTCTTTACCAGTATCCCAATTAAAACTACTGAAACCTTAAATTCTTCGCCCTCGCTTGCTTCTGGTTTATTAAACGCTAACGTTTCAGCCTGCCCGACTGAATTTTACTTTTCACATATAAACCCAATATCAGTAATAAAAGCTTTTAAGCAAATCAAGATCAAACTGACCGAAGATCTATGGGGGATGTCCATCAAAGTTTGTACCTCCATTATTCAGACTATAGCGCCGTACCTAGCTTTAATTTTTAATTTGTGTGTAGACCAAGGAGTCTTCCCGGATCTAATGAAACATAGTAAGGTTATACCACTTTTTAAATCCGGGGACAGTAAAGACACGAATAATTATAGACCAGTATCGGTGCTGCCGGTTTTCAGCAAGATATTTGAAAAGATAATGCTAAATCAAATGCTCATTCATTTTAATACGAATAACATCCTACACGATAAACAGTATGGTTTTACCAAAGGACGTTGTACGACCGACGCTGGTGTCACCTTATTAAAACACATCTTTGATGCGTGGGAAGAGGCACAAGATGCTATAGGTGTTTTCTGCGACCTGTCGAAAGCGTTTGATTGCGTTAATCATGTAACATTACTTATGAAACTTGAGCATTACGGGCTAGGCCAATCAGCGTTGAGTTTAGTAAAATCTTATTTAAATGATAGACAGCAATTAGTTCAAATAAACGGTGTCAATTCGTCCGGGTTAACCGTGAAAATGGGGGTACCCCAGGGTTCAATTTTGGGTCCTTTCTTATTCCTAGTCTACATTAACGATTTACCCCATCTATTGAATAACAATTTAAACATGGTGTTATTTGCTAATGACACTTCGTTGATTTTTAAGATAAATAGACGTACGAGTAACGTTGACGACGTAAATGACGTCTTGCGACAGGTTCAAAATTGGTTCACGGCTAATAATTTAGTTTTAAATGCTAAAAAGACTAAGTGCGTAAAATTTGCCTTGCCGAATGTCAAAAGTACTGATTGTGACATTATCTTGGGTAGGGAGAAGCTAGAATTTGTCGATAAAACGGTATTCCTGGGGATCACGCTAGACTCAGGGTTGCAATGGGGTCCTCATTTAATAGCACTTGCAGGGCGGCTAAGTTCGGCAGCTTATGCTGTTAGAAAAATTCGTCAGTTTACTGATGTAGATACCGCGAGGCTAGTCTATTTTAGCTACTTTCATAGTATAATGTCTTACGGTATCTTACTATGGGGAAGGGCTGCAGACATTGAGTCAATTTTTATTCTGCAAAAACGAGCCATCAGAGCGATATACAATCTTCGCCGGCGCGATTCTCTAAGGGAACTGTTTAAGGACATTAACATCATGACGGTACCTTGTCAATATATTTATGAAAACATCATATACGTTAGAAAAAATTTACATCTTTTCAGTAAAAACGGCGACAGACATAATTATGTTACTAGAAATAGGAACCAATTAATCCAGCCAGGTTTCAGGCTGGCTAAAGTAGCATCATCTTTTATGGGGTACTGTATAAAATGTTACAATAAAATACCTCCCCACATTCTAGAACTGAATGAGACGAAATTTAAAACTTGTATAAAACGCACACTATGCAGGCAAGCATATTATAAGTTGGGGGATTACATCGCTGATAAAAATGCTTGGCTAAATGCTGGTCCCGCTCCGCAGCCATTAGGGCGCAAAAACAATTAGTGATGGGCAGAAAAGTGTTGCAGTATTGTTGGAGCTGCTGAAGACTGTATGAATATATTTGTTTTGTATAAACTCAATCTCTTTTAGTATTATATAACTGCACAGCACATGTGTGAGTACTATGTTCCGACTGTAAATCTACCTATGTGTCGTTGGTTGACTTCTGTGTGCCCTGGCATTTGAGTGTGTCATGCTCTCTCTAATTTCTCTCTGATGGTGGCACATGTATTGGATCATTCGGTTCCCTCCATAATGGTTGAGCTGAGTGGTGCCGATCCATGCGTCATGTTCGTGAACGGGCGCCATCAGTTGGGATTGGTCATAACTTAGCTGCCTCGGCCTGTCATTGCATTTTTATGTTGAAATTGTTTGTTACTCTAGACGCTTTTACGTGCACGTCTTTTTGCATCGTTATCACATATATGTATTTTTTTTTTTTTAACAAGAATGATGTAACCAAAAACTTGTAATTGAAACTGATCGAAAAGAGTGTCCGTGGAGTTTCTTGCAAATTCTTCTCCATTGAGATCTACTGACGTTTGCGAATTTGCAACTAGAGTCATATTTTTTTTGTTGTTTGACAATTCAAAAGTACCTTTAAGGTTTATTTGAAATAATATAGAGAATACAGATTTTGACTATTTCTCTCTCTGTCATATTTTGCACCTTTTATTGTTTTGCTTTATTGTTTTCTACTGCCGTTATTTAGTTAGTTTTAGTACACCATCACTAAAAATGGGCAATTTATATATTACGGTACCTAAAGGGTTGACAAAATACCCTTAATAACTCAATTTACACATTCGTGCTGCTTTTCGCTAAGGAGTTCGCTTGTATGCTCCATATGCAGATAGGCTACTTCTTACCCCGGTAAAATGTTCACTAAATAATAATAATAATCTTTATTGTTCAAGAAAGATACATTTTATATCAGATAATCAATGATCTCCACACTAGTATTGCCTGTGTCGTGGAGGCCAGTCTCTTTTATCATAGTTCACAAATAGCCATATATAACAAAAAGGATAAGTTAAAACAAAAACAAAGATAATAAGAGGATACATGGTATCTTGCAGTGTGTGCAAAAGTGTTAGTCAAGTGACGTTGGTGCGTGTATTAAGTGTGTGTGTGTGGGTGTATGTGTGTGGTGTGTGTTTGTATGGATGATAAAACATTTTTCAGGCGGGTGAAGCCGCTGGCAGAAGCTAGTAATAATGATAAAAGGTATCCTCAGATATTTGATGTATAATGCAGTGTTAAATATAAGACGTTATGCAAACAGAAGTCAACTAAGGGTCAATTAGAGTATGTTCTAGATATCCGTCTAGCTTTCAATCTTCATTACAAAATGAAAGGAAACAGTTGATATAATGAGATGGAACAATTGTAAGAAGTGTTTCTTGAAGGAAGACGCATTGATCATTGTATACCATATTAGCAATTGAGTCCATTTCCTCTCGAATCGTTTTATATAAATATGTTTTATATAATAGGCATTTTGTTGGAAAGTAAGTTATCTATGCAGATTGATTGTTTACTTAGCAGCAAGCTTACCGCTTTAACTAGCTGGATGCACCGGAAAGCCAAAATTCGAGAAGCTTTTTCAAAAAAACTAAACCGACTTCAAAAGCAAAACACTAAAATTTGCAAAATAACGTTCGTTTCGGCAGTCTCTTGTTTTTATCATTTTTCGACACCGACTTCCGAAACAAAAGTATAATTTGGCACTTTTAGTGTTTTGCTTTTGAAACCGGTTTTTTTTTTGTGATAAGATTTTATATTGCTCTTTTTAGTTTTACTACACCGTTACTAAAAATTAGCAATGTCTATAGTAAGGTATCTAAAGGATTGGCAAAATACCCATAAAAACTCAATTTACACATATCGCCAAACATACACGCGACACCATCTATCATTGCTAACCAGGGCTGCGCTGCGCTACAATAACGGCGGGGCCGGCGCGGCGCTCCATGCCGCCAGCGCGACTGCGCCGCACTCGGTTGCTAGGCAACAATATAAACTTTCGTTTTGTTTATTTGTAATGTTATGTTTTTTTTGAGTGAATTTTATAGTTATTAGTGTTTATTATTTTGTGATTTTGGTAAGTCTTGTGTAAGTGTATTTCTTTTATGTTTGGCGCCGGCTGTAGCGACGCCGGAATAATTAGTGCCAGTCAACCTATCACATCACTGGATGTTCAGCTGGTAAGATGCCCACATTGCTCCCAGGCTCGTTTTTTCAAAGGCGAACGGGGGCTTAAGATACACTATGGCAAGGTCCACAAACCTCATAGTGTACCTTTGTGCCCCCCAGCCATATCCCCGACAGCAACACCTTTTGAAGAAACTTTGTGGAAAACATTGTCTAAATTCAAAAATTCCACTCCAATCCTAAAAAGAGTTCCCCGGGGCGCGAGGCACTCTGTTGCTCTAAGTTTAGCGCAATGTGTTCGTCACGCGACCCAGGAGAATTCACAACGTGCCTGGGAGTACTTACTCACCTTCCCTTACAGGATTCTGCATGTTCAAAAAAATTTGGCAAATCAAAAGTCATTAACAAACCAAATTAAAGAAAACTGCAATAATTCGGCCCGCATTTTAGGCTCCAAATTACCGTTTTTTAATATTTCTCAGAAAGGCATTTGTGCTCATGTGGAATCCAAGTTAAGTGAGGGTGACATAAGGGGGGCGGCCAGACTACTGTTCAGCAGTGATGTGGTGGCGCCTTACTCTCCGGAGACTCTTACAGCTCTAGAGAGTAAACACCCAGCGCCTGCGGATGGTCTCACCTTCCCCGACCCGCCCGTCAACCCCGACCCCCTCATTCAGGATTCATCTTTTTTCCAAATTACAGCCCCGCAGTTGATCGCAGCCGTGAGCTCTTTCCGGAGTGGTTCTGCCGGCGGCCTCGACGGCCTGACTCCACAGCATTTGAAAGATTTGTTGAGTTCAGGCGCCGGGGAAGCTGGTGAGTCGCTCTTGAAGGAGCTTGCGGTTCTGATCAACTTAATGCTCTCCGGCGGCGTGAACGATGCCGTCGTCGACGTCTTGTATGGGGCTAACCTGTGTGCCCTGCGCAAGAAGGACGGCGGCATCCGTCCCATTGCTGTCGGTTGCACCTACAGGCGTTTGGCAGCCAAAATATGTTGCAAGGTGTACAGTGAAACACTTGCAACTAAGTTCCAGCCCCTTCAACTTGGTTTTGGTTCCAGAGGGGGCTGTGAGGCTGCCGTACATGCCCTATCCTCGTTTCTTGACTCACAAAAAGGTGAGGTCATTCTCAAGGTTGACGTCAAGAACGCATTCAACTCCGTAAACAGGGACACTTTGTTGGCTGAAGTCAAAAAAGTACTACCCGAAATTTATGGTTTTATGTGGCAATGTTATAGGCATCCATCAAAATTATTATATAAGGACAATATTTTGGAATCTGCAGTTGGTTGCCAACGAGGTGACCCTCTCGGGCCTGTCATTTTCAGTTTGGCTATTCATCCCATAATCCAACAACTAAATTCAAAATTTAACGTGTGGTATTTAGATGATGGAACGCTAGGAGGTGATGTTGACACCGTTTTGAATGATCTGCAACTCCTCAAACAGAAATTTAAATCCATCGGCCTGGAACTTAACCCCTCAAAGTGCGAAATTTATCTCTCTGACGTTATTGACAGACAATCATCTTTAGAAAAATTTAATACAATAGCCCCGCAAATTAAAATCTTAGAAAAAAGTTCCCTGCACCTCCTAGGTTCCCCTATTTTGGAAGAAAGTTTTTCATCTTTCATCGAAGACAAAATCAAACATTTTAATGATATTTCGGATAGACTCTCCAAAATTAGTTTACATTCGGCATTCACCCTTATCAGGTATTGCTGTTTCGGTCCAAATTTTATGTATTTTCTCCGTTCTTCTCCTCTTTGGAAGAAACCACAACTTTTGGACAAAATTGACCAAATTATTCGTAACACATTAACATCCATTCTAAATGTGGCCTTGGATGACCGAGCGTGGCTGCAAGCCACCCTACCAATTCGTTTTGGTGGCCTCGGCGTCCGCAAAATTTCTAGTGTAAGCTTACCAGCGTTCCTGTCTTCTGTCCACAGCACTGAAAAGCTAACCAGCAGAATTTTAGCTCTTTCCCTGGTTGACTCGGAAGTGCCGTGCTTGACCGATGCAGAGGACGCTTGGAAAGTGGCTTGCCCGGATACGGATCGGCCCGAGAACCCATTCTCCCAGAGACAGTGGGATGAGCCGCTCTGCAGGTTGGTACGGAATAACCTTATTGATACGTCTACCAATACTGCTGAGCGTGCCCGCCTGCTGGCTGTGGGTGAGTGGGAGTCAGGCCTCTGGCTTCAGGCACTACCGTCACCTAACATAGGCACTATGCTAGGTGACACAACCTTCCGACTCGCTACATGCCTGCGATTGGGCGCTCCTTGTGGTGCTCCACATCGCTGTCAATGCGGTGAAGCAGTCGACTGCCTCGGACACCATGGTCTTTCATGCAGTAAGAGTGCAGGTCGGATTGCGCGGCATGCTAGCATTAATGATCTCATCCGTCGTGCTTTTGCCACCGCCGGTGTGCCAGCTGTCTTAGAACCCAATGGCCTGGCACGCGTTGATGGGAAGAGACCTGATGGTATGACCATAATGCCATGGAAGTTGGGTAGGTCTTTGGTGTGGGATGCAACTTGCGTCGACACCCTTGCACCATCCCATCTTCCTAGTACGGTGGGCTGCGCTGGGGCGGCTGCTGCAGGTGCTGAAAACCTCAAACGGCGCAAGTACAACAACTTAATTGGTAATTATGTGTTTGAGCCGTTTGGGGTTGAAACATTAGGGCCATGGGGTCCGAGTGCACACCTATTATTTCGGGATATCGCCAAACGGTTGGTCGACTCTTCACGAGACCAGAGGGCTGGCCTTTTTTTTGCCCAAAGAATCAGTATTGCCATCCAACGTGGCAATGCTGCCAGCCTTCTGGGCACTTTTCCTGTTGACAGCGATGTGGATGAATTTTTTGACGCCCCGTAATTTTAAATATTTTACTCTTATTTTAGTCCTAACTCTAGTTTACAAATTATGTACATATGTAAATAAAAGTTTTGACACGTAAAAAAAAAAAAATTTACACATTCGTGCTGTTTGTCGCTAAGGAGTTCGATTGTATAAAAAAAAAAAAAAATGTGTTTATTATCTTAAATCTATACAATTAAGTTGCCGGGGCTTCCCAGAAAGTAATCGGAAGATACTTGTGATGGGATAAACCTCGCTCTTCCTCGATTAATTAACAATTATTTCGTTGTGCTAAAAAATAATTATTGTATTCTTTCGAAAACAGCATCCTCACCATTGTAAGCGTCCAATAATTTTTGCAATATCTAATCATATTCTTTCATGGGGTCAAACCCTTTTCCTTGCCGAATTCACTTAAGCAATCAGGCTGGTGGTCTCCCGATATACCGAATCAGATACCTACATATGATTATAGAACAAAAAGATGCGTGTACCACTTTAACACCAAAGTTCGACAGGCTTTCAGGATAAAGTTGGGTGTTGGTAAGTTGGGTGGTTGGGTGGTCTTTTCTTCTTCTTTAGAGAATTTTTAAAAGACAAAGCTAATATTTCGACAGAACTGTTCCGGCTTTCCGTTTTCGCGAACCCGCTTCCTTTTCGGAATAGCGTGCATTGGGGGCGACATGAAATGATATCCAAGTTCAAACAATGCTGTCAGAAACAATACAGTGCTGACATTGCTGCACTGAGTATGGCAGAAAGGAAGGAAAGAGCTGAGAGGTAAATTTTGACTGTTTTGAGTGATTTGCAACATAATTGTGACTGAGATTGGAAACTCTTGCATTTGTTGGTGAATTTTAATTAAATTGCATTTATAGATATAGACATAAGAACATTGGACGATCATATCGCTCATATTGTTCGTTCTTTGCAGCGATCAGCGCCGTGCTGTGGGTCCCCCACGGCACAGCATTATGCTGAGCGGAAGCCTTCTTGCACACAGTTACATCGCAGCATCTGCTTTTACATAATCATCATCTTACTTGGAACAAAAATATGGTATTTTATTTTAATCTTACTTTTCTTTACTAACATAATTTAAGTAATTACTCGTACTATCGTTAAGGGTTTAGTTTTCAAAATCTACTACCACTGTTCTTGTTCTTGTAATTTAATGTTTGTATGTTGTTTTGTGGCAATTAAAATACTTTGTCTTTCTTTCCATTTTTTTTTCACAGTGTGATTTTTACAGAATAGCACTACCACGGTAGGTAATGATAGCTAAAAGTATTGTGACTCGGCCCTGTCCTTGGAATATGTGAATACAAGAGCGCGTCACGTAAACACGCGTTAGGGCTGCCCGCCTATACCTATTTGAGTTCCTTTCTAATTTTTAACCGACTTCGCGAAAAGGAGGGTTATCAATTCGACTGTTTTTTTTTTTGTTTGTTACATCAGAACTTTTTATTGGGTGAACCGATTTTGATGATTTTTTTTTTATTTGAAAGCTGGGTTGCTTGCCATGTGGTTCCATTTATTTTTTATCAAGTTCTGATGAAGAACTTCGGAGCAATACATCAGAACTCTTCAATAAATGACGGCAAATCACTCGGGATAGATGCAATCGCATGTCTGTTTATTGTTTACACCATTTCATAACATAACATCACACTGGTACGCTCTTAAGAGGTACAGTGAGGCCGCAAAAGTCCATAAGAACGCTAAAGATTACATTGCTACGAACCGAGCGAGCACGATACTTCCGTGCGTATGTGTGCGCGTGTATGAGTATCCACATTCCACAGATAACACACACTAAGGAACTGTCGTCGCACTGAGCTTAAAAACATCATTATTATATTTCTGTGCCATTGAATACGCATCACACAGTCACAGAGGCGACTTGTTCTTACCATTGCATTGATAAAATTCGCGCAAATATGTCATGTGCTGGTAGCCGTATGAACTAAGTGTTGGATTCGCAAATAACGTAGCCCGAGTTCAAATCATGGTCGGTCCGTTGCGGTTATATCTTACTTTGAAAATTCCCAATCTATATTAATATACAGTTGTTGTTTTTTATAGTGTAGTTGTTTTTTTATAATTCTATGAAAAATACTATTGCATTTTTTGCACTAAATAGTTGCAAATTACGAATATGATCTATTAACCACAAGAAGAATCACATTCGTAATTTGCAATTATTTAGTTGTTACATCTTTTCGATGTTGTAAGGTGGAAATAAAAAGACGTGTTTAATAAAAATGTTTATTCTTTATATTTACAAATTAAACATTTATTAGAATTGTGACGTCGAATTCTTACCTAGACAAAAAAGTTATCTTGTAACCGTTATCTGTGTTACGTGTAAGATTGTTTGTTGGAAGTATACCCACTTAGACCATTCATAATATAAATAACGTAACAATGAAAGGATATTAAAATTTTAATAAAATAAAATGTAATTGTTTATATCCAGTTATTTATTGAAAAGTGATATAAGATTTAGACTTTTTAAACATTTTATTTTTATATAACGTCATAATGAATGTATTGAGGTCATAGCTTAATTTTTCATTTTCTTGACGAAAAGAAGATTGAAACTAAACCTCAATTTCTGTTAAGAGAACTTTAGTTCTCACAAGATAATCGTCAATTAGATGAGAAAAATAAATTGAACTATTATGTTAGAACAGTGCGGGTAGAAGAATAAAAAACAAAATAGAATCATGATTATTGTCAACAAAATTGTAACGAGTTCACTGCATTCTTAAGATAAGGCCATGGCACAAGTTAAAAGATATAGCTGTTTTAAACGAAAGTAAACACAATATAATACAGTGTTTGTTAACGAATAATCACGGATATTACGGCTTTTTAGCAGGTTTTCTGTGATGCACGCCTTCAGCGTGAAGTGCACGGCGAACAGTATCCATCGAGGTGTCATATAATTCCGCAAAATGTCTTGTTGGTGCGAAACCATTCGTTTCGTATACGTCCACCATATGTCGTCGCTGCGCCTCGCTAATAAGCTTCGGTCTCCCACTTCTCTTTCGACTAGCAAGGCTACCTTCTTCCTCATATCTTTTTATCCAAAGACTTACAGTATTTTTCTAAAACAAAAAAAATATATATTAGGCAGCTATACCTACTTGACTCCATTTTCATTAAATAAAATGTTAATAATCATAATTATTGAATATAATTTTAAAATAAAAATGCATTTTTAAATCCAATAACCAATTTATAAAGTTACAATTCATTAATAGCTATTATACTCACATTCAGTCCAGTTTCTTCAGATATTTGTGTTTTATTAAGACCACTTTTATGCAGCCCAATGATAGTCGCCCTCACTTCAATACTAATATTAGCCTGCATTTTGCGAATATTACAATACTGTTAACCACACGTCACTAACCAACAACTACAACCAAACGACATTTCATTTCGGTCAAGTCAAAACTCATGTCTACCTCGCAGAAATCAAATTCTTTATTTAGTTTTTTTGTGATCTACCTTTCTAATTCTAAGAAATGTGTGAACAAGTTAAAGAATAATTGTGAATATTTTTGAATATGTAATGCTAATCCATAACTTCCAATCGGGTAAGAACTCACAAAAAGTCAACAATGGGATTTGAACTTGCGGCACACTGATTTGCGCTTCAATCTGTGTACTCTATACCACTGGGCCATCTTGACTTATGCTAAGTTGATGAAATTGTGAATTTCAATCATTTCTTGGCGAAAACTTGAAAATAGAAGGTCGTAAGTCAAACTAAACGTCAAACTAATACGTTTTGAGAATTCTTATCGACTTTTGCAAGTGATAGTACGTAGATGTGTACAGTTCACCCTTGTTCACTCTTCACCGGTTGTGTTCAAGGTTCATGTTATTGGGTTCATCTATTCTGGCTTCACTTTGGCCACTATACGCGCAGGTACCTTGAACTGATGGAACTAAAAAGTGGAAAATAAAAAACTTTTTTACAAAAGTTACAACCGACTTCCAAACAAAAACACTACAAAGTGAAAAATCAACTTCAAAGATTGTAAATATCACAGATACTTTTCTCTAATCTGAGATAAATATTATATTTTTGTTATAGCTGCTTATTCTAAATCTTACTAGGTAGGTATACCATTTATTACTCTCATAGGTTATCATTTCATAATGATATTTCGTCGAGTTCAATAATATATGTGTAAGTAAGTACATAAGTAAGTGGATAGCCTAGCCTAGGCAACTATCTACCTACCTATTTTTAACGCGAGCGTAGGTACGAGCTCACTCGTGTTTCACTTTATCTCCCTATCCACTTATTTATTTATTAATCCAAGTATTTTACTCGGTGGAAAAAGCAAAATACCTACCTATTAAAAAAATAAACAAATTACGTACTAGTAGGTTAGGTATATACATTTTTTATAGTTATGCCTTTCGGTGGTGCCAGGTAATTAAAAAAAATGTTATCTCTGGGTGTGTTATAGAAGAATTCAAGCAACCAAAAACAGCACAATATAGTCTATAATTGCTCTCTGCCATATTAAGTAAGTACTTGTACTTATTTCAATCAAATCTTACGCTTACTGCATACAAAACCATCACACCGTTCGTGACTGTTTGCGACTGTAGATCGAGTGTTGGCAGAACTCGAGGCGCGTAGGTATGACTCGCGTTCCGACCGTTTGTATGAAGATAGAATACTGTTAGGTATCATTACCGTGGCACTACTGTTGTGGTTGTGTGTTTAATTAATAAATAAACTGGATAATATACATTTTCCGAAGACTGATTTAATTACAGCTCATTTATATTAATGTAAACGGAATTCGCGGTTTCATCCCCTTTTTTATGTTACCATCCCACCAACTTTTCCATTTCCCCTTCCCCGTCAAAAGATCCCATCTTTCTATTTTCGTTGGACCTCAATTTGTAAAGCTGGGATTACGGTAACACCTTATTCATCTACCCTCATTTCACGCGGATTATACTTAATTTATCGGTACAATCCGTCAGTTTTGCCACTTCAAATAATTATTTATTCTGTATTTGTTTGATTTCATGGTCTGATGGATGCTGGCATGTTCTTTATTTTATTGAATAGAGGCAGTTTTTTTAAGATATTTAGCATAACGTCTACATTCCACGAAACATTAGACGGAGGTGCGCCAATACACCCTATTTCCCAGTTATGTTGAAGCCTAAAACCTAATGACACTTTGCCCAACTCGGCAATGTAATCCAGGACCTTATGTTCCGCATTAGCGCTTGCGACCACTACACCAATGAGGCAGTTTTGTGAAAGTAATAAATCTAAAATCCTTTTTAACCGACTTACCAAAAAGGAGGAGGTTCTATGTTCGAAATTATTTTTTCAGCGATTTCTCCGTCAATTATGGACCGTTTTTTTTTTAGTTTGAAAAGTATGTGCCGAAATTGGTCCCATTTTAATTTGGTGAAGATCTGATGAAGAACTTCGGAGATATTAAATATAATAATACTAAATGACAGCAAACCTCTCGGGATTGCTGCAATCGCATGTCTGAACATTGATTATATCATTTCATAACATAACATCACGCGAGTACGCTCTAAACCATGAATGAGTTTAAACGTAAGCTTTTTAAATTATTGAATGACAAGGCGTATTATTCTGTTAATGAATATCTTCATGATAAATTAAAATAATATTTTAGAGTTATCTGTCTCTAATAATTAAAATGTTACAATTATATTCTGACTTGACATTTTTATTTCAATTATTATTGAATTACGAAATTGTAACTAGTTAATATCTATTTGTTTATGTGCCATCTTAATTTATTGAAACATTTTTTTTTTTTTGACATGACTTTGTGACGTCTATTGACTTTATTTTTTTGTTTTTATTTTGTTAGTGTGACATTCGATTATCTGTGTATGCCTCCTGGCGGGACATAGTATGGACCAACATTGTTTATTTATACCATCTGTAATTTTACCCTATGTTCACAAAATTAATAAATGAATTTGAATTTAAAGGGGTACACAGACGAGTACAGTTCACCTTGGTATTGGTACACTCTCATTTCACCGGTTATGTTCAAGATTTATGGTATTCGGGTAATCTATTCTGGCATTATAGTTACCTTCTAAAAGGCAGGTTGCCTATTAGGTACAACTAAAAAGAAAAAAAACTTTTTTACAAAAAAATAAAACAGACTTCCAAATAAAAGCACTACAAAGTGAAAAATGACTTTCTTTTTGGGAGTCGGTACGTAACGAAAAAAAATTGTACCTAGGTACCAAAGACACAGACTGCCTAAAAGAAAGTTATTTTTCACTATATAGTGCTTTTATTTGGAAATCGGTAGTATTTTTTTGTGAAAAAGTATTTTATTATTTAATATTTAATCAGCAAAAGTGTTCAGTCCTTATCCATTAGTCAAGCCCCATAGTCCTACTATCGCACTGCAATATCCCAACAATATTGATTTAGTAATTCTACCTTTAAAACGCACTGAGACAGACGGACAATGTCACATTAGCATAATGAGTACAACTAAGTAGAGAGTGTAGGGACAATCCTAAAAATACCACCACAACAAATACACGTCCATTCTATCTACGTAGAGTGTATGTTAAAGCACAGAGCACAGAGAAGCGGACACTGCTAGAGGTGGCATTGTCATAATTTTACTGGGAAACCAACCGAGTATCTGAGTCTCACCGTTTACTCATAGTAACTGACGGTTTGCGAAAATAATGACTGTAGAAATGCAAAAGTTCCGATCAAGATACCAAAGGCTGTACCAAAGCTATCTCACTCCTGACGCGTACTGCATCGGAACAAAAGACCATTTTAGACGTTTTTCATACGATAATGTGCCCGGCACCGCATACTGCAGCGTAGTGCGTTACGCACCCTAATTGCCTAAGTTCAAAGTGTGCTTTGATTTCATTTATTGCATCTTATATTTAAAAATTCTTCTACTCGACAGCGTAAAACACGGAAATAAATATTGTTGAGTTGTCAAAACAAAAGGGAACGCGCGTGCTGTCAAAATAATTACACTGTTAAGGTGATAGGGGGCCGGTCAAGAGATCAAAGTTTATGTCTATGACAGCGGATATTGTGAGCACGAATATTATTGAAAACGGCTGCTGCCGGCGGACGTGGCGGTTCCAAGTTCTGTGACATAAAGTTTTGTTTGGCAACACAGGCCGCCGATACGGTGGCGGTTTGAGATAATGCCCCAGGGAACAATGCGATAGTGACTCTTGTCCTTTGTCCACGTTATGTTATTTGTGTGAACAGTCCACGGATGCCAGGATAAACAAGGATTCGGTTTTTAGGGAAATGTGTCTGGCTATTTTGATGTTTGTGCAGAAGAGATCTATTTCATCTGTATGGAATAGATCTCTTCTGGAAGCCAACCCCGACAAGTTCGGAGAAGAATAGTCCAAGATAGAGAAGTTTAGGTTTTGGATACAGAAGATCTGATAGCTACTCGGTGGTTAGTGATTGGCTGAAAATCAAAGGAAGTATGCCATTGTTTCGATCCCTGATCGTTTCCTCTCTACTGACCAAATCTGGCTTATCTATGAATCAGACAGAAGGGATAAAGTGACCTTAGTGTGCTTTAACCATCATGGTTTTGGAACTGTGATTCGGCGGTTATGAAGATGTAAGATTTCTAACCAAGTATAAGTACTGCAGTCGTATTGCTTAAGTGAATTCGGCAAGGCAAATGGTTATAACGCCACCAATCGAAAAATCACATGCGAGATGAAAGACGCGATGTAAATTTCCGTCTATGTGATTGGTCGATTGATGGCGGTCAAACCCTTTGCCTTGCCGAATTCACTTACGCTATTAAGCTGCTGGTTTGAGGCATATGTTCAGCAGACGAAGTTTATTAGCTGAAATTACAATGGTAATAAAAATAAGTTTGAAAGTAACTTAAGTTAAATAACCACAGACATAAATCTAACTAGATGACGCGAATGTGCGCGAAAACGCGTGCCAAAACATGATGTAAAAGTTAGGGCAATACACTTACTATGAGCTCCGACCAAAATCTAGAAAAAGACTAATTATGCCATAGGGATCTGTACAAAGTTTACAAAAAAACTTGACAGAGACAATGGCAACATTTTCTTTCATCGGTAAGGGCCGATTTCACCAATGAAAATAATCGCGATTAGTTCAACTAAACTCAGTTTATGAAAACACAGAGTTCTGATTGGTTGAGACCGCTGCGATACTACCAATCATAACGCTGTATTTGCATTACACTGAGTTTAGTTGAATTAATCGCTGAAATCGGCCCTAAATAAAATTCCTCAATTGTGTAAAAAAGTAACACACTTGGTTTTCATAGAGATTGAGGGACTTGCGTTATCTAGTTAGATTTATGTCTAAGTACACAACACTTCAGAAACACAAAGATCCGCTGTGACTACTTTACCTACTGGGTGACGGTGATTGACGATGTAAACAATGCCAAGTTCGGCGCAATAAAACTTTTGTGCTGTATTTCACTTGTAGTCGTAGGTACTAGGAGTGAGAGGTATACTGGATTTATTTTAATATTTTCGACGATTTAGTTCGAGATTACGACTTAGAATCCAGAATTTGTTTGCTAGGTGCATGGGGTATCATGATTCAATGTTTATCCGTAGTACGGTACCAGTCTATGCACTCAGTTTAAACCAATTAATTTTGTGCAGTCTTATTCTCTTCTCAAGCCCAAAAGTTTCAGTTGATCGAGGGTTCCAAAACAAGATATATCTACTAAATATATATATATGTATATTTAGCAATTAGAGACCATATTACTCAAATCTAATTGCTAACGAGCTAGCAAGCATGGTGTGGCAAAAACCACCGTTGTTTCTCTGTAGCACAGATAATATAATACTATGTAATTTAGTTCGATGTTTAAAAGAATCGGATCCATTGACAAGCTACAACAAAATTATTCTGTTGCTAAAGATAATACTCAAAAAAGAACACATAAATATGGCGTAACTTTATCGTTGCCAATATTATCAAGAGCGTGGATTCCCCAATACTGTTGCCTCACATCTCCTCCATTGTTCTCCGGATCAGTGATGTTACAAAGCCGTGATAAACAATCTTTGCGGCAACAGTTACAGTAACAAACAATGCTTTTCTCGTGTTGCTGTGACGTACAATGCGTCGTAAAGATTATTGTAGGGTTGAACAAGTATCGTTCGAAACAAGTGGTGGTTTTTTGAAAGGAATGGTTTTATCCTTCTTGGTAATAAATTATCTTTACTTTTAGTAGGGACTCACATGAGCACGTCAAAATAAAGGAATCCTTCCCTAAGTCTTGGGTCTTAAAACTTGGCATAAAGCCATGTACGGGTAGATTCATCATCATTCTTTTGCTCATCATATGGTCAGAGTAAAATATCTACTCATTTCCTGTCTTCCATTCTTTTCTCTTCTTAATAGACATTTAGAAAATGAGTTTGCAAGTAAACTATATCGAGAGATTTTCAAAATATATGGAAGTAGGTATATTATCATCATATCGGCAACGTATATCGTTTAAAGTAAATATTTTACCTTTCCGTACAGTTATTTTAATCTTGACAAATTGCAAATAAATTGTCAAAGAAACCTTCACATAAATCTTGAAACCCCGTATAAAATAACCGAAGGCATTATCAAAAGAATCTCCATAACGGTACAAGAATGTGTCTTATTAAACTGGAGAATTTACACTGAGCAAAAAGGTTAGAATATACAATATTTAGCTTTTTCAAATAAATTGATCATTCAAATTATTAAGCCCTTAATGAAAATTTTGAAAGCTATAAAAAAGGTATGCTACTACTATGATACTATGCACTTTTTACACATGTTGCAAAAAGTGCATAGTTTTCTATTAATTGGTCTCTGGGTAAAAAGGGTTAAGTTCGTAACCAGCAGCCTAGTAGCGTAAGTGTATTCGACAAGGCAAAGGGTTTGACCGCCATCAATCGACCAATCACATAGACGGAAATCCACATCGTGTCTTTCATCTCGCATGTGATTGGTTGATTGATGGCGGTCAAACCCTTTGCCTTTTCGAATTCACTTATTAATTAGGCTGCAGATCATTATATGGACACTTGAAAACATACTAATAAATGAACAAGATTAAAATACTTTAATCATCATTATCATTTCAGCCGAAAGACATCCACCGCTGGACATAGGCCTCCCCCCGGCGTCGCCACATTGACCGATTCCGTGCGTCTCGCATCCAGCTCCTTCCCGCAACTTATACTTTATTATTTACCTTTATTTTTAGTTAGATTGACCACGGTCAAATTAATTATATTTATGTACATAAGGCCCGCTTGCACAAAAAAACTTAACTCAGAGTTAGACACTAACACGAGGTTTAATTGACAGATTGTCATAAGTACAATATTGACAATTTAACCCCGTGTTAGCAACTAACTCTGTGTAAAGTTTTTCGTTCTAGTTGGCATAATACAGCCCTAGGGCTAAAGAATTTGTTTCTATAGCAACAGACGCAAGATTTGAAATCTATCAAGATTTGATTATATAGCAACAGACTATCGGTCAAGATTCAAGTTTCGAACTTGATAACCCTGGAGAGATTCGAATAACCATAACCAGACGTCTAGTTTTTCGTAATATATACATCTCTAAAATGGATAGGTAAATTTTGTCATCCCTAGCCTCAACCGTTTCAACAAAATATTTGAAACTGGCTGCATATTTCTGTATGACATTCCGACTATGAAGAACTATGTCGGAATATATGTCCATGTTTCAGACTCGGTAAGTGTTTCGAGGTTTCATAATTGTTATGTTTTTATCGCCTCTATCTTAAATAGCTCTTTAGTTTACTCTTCGTAAACAGGGACTAAAATAGCTAATTAATCATTAGAGACTACAAGTGATTTGAATTTGGAATGTGGATATTGTTAGTAAATGTTCCGATCAGCAAAGAGATGAATCACAAACCATGCGATTCAAAATAGGATTACATTGCTAAAATCGATTACGACTAATGTATGAGGTGAATGGCTAATAAGCGATTGTAATTCTATTTCAGACCGCTCGGGAACATTGTATTGAACAAGTGACTGCCTGGAAAACCGCGCGCGAGCCTAATTAAAATAGTATATTATGCAACTAGTGAATAAAGGACGGATTTAAAGCGAGGGCCATAGATGAATCACGAACAAGTGAAGGATTCTAACAACTGAATCACGACCGTAGGGAGTGATTTATGATGATTGAATCACGAGCATAGCGAGTGATTCAAGTGTTAGAATCCTGAGTGACGCGAGTGATTCATGGCCCTCGATATAAATCCGTTTTATTCAAGAGTTGCATACTATATTTTATACCATGACTTTGAGAAAAAAAAGATTTAAGCAAAACCCACAAAGAATAACAATAAATAAATAAATGGTTTATTAACTTCAAAATTTACAAAAAATGAGAGACCTCAGGGTTTCACATTTTTTGTAAATTTAAGCTGAGCTAGGTGTGTTTCAGACGCCACCTCCGTAATCCGTTACGTTACATAATTTTAAATTAATTAAACACCAATGCAATTAATATTAGAATTACAATCCACATAAGTGTTCACTAATCCTAGACCAAAATCATTATTAAAATCCTAAATATAAATCAACTCAAAATTAAATCGACGAAGGAATTTAAAAGTCGAATATTCTTTGCACAAGAAGTTTGTGTCGAGTATTTTATGCGCAAGGAGGTTTGTATAGCATTGAGATGGAGGTAGAAAATATATTGGTGTTCTAAATTCAAACACCAAAACAGTGATTAAAAGTGCTTTTTATTCACTGTTTTCAGTGAATAAAATAAGCTTTTTCGAGGGGGAGTGGTATAAAATAAGTTTATAACTGTAACGGATGGTACTAATTGCTACAATGCACAATTTTTCAAATATAAACATACATTACATAGAAATAATTAGAGGCTAATCCTCTAATTATTTCTATGTAATGTCTTAAGGTTACTTATTGTATGTAAATAAATAAACGTAACATAGTAGTCAAGAATTGTGGGTTTAAGGACAACGCTTTTATGTGGTTTGGGGCTTTTATTTTAAGCCTCAATTTGACATCAATATGTATTTCCTTTTTTAAATTCAGTGTCCCTTCAAAATTGCAAACTATTAAGCCATGGATCACACAGGGGCTGCTCAGATGCATTCGAAATCGGGATAATATGCAAAGGAAACATAAAAAAACACCTGAGAATTATACCCTAAAAATCACGTTCCCATAATTTCTGTAACAAATTATTAAACTGAACTAAAACTAACTACGAGAAAAATGAATTCGACAAAGCAAAAAAATAATCCCAAAGCGGCCTGGAAATTAATAGATAACATTCTGAATAAATGTAACTCAATTTTTTTGTTTTTGTAATTTTAATTATGTAATGTTCGACACAATGTAAATTGTTTGAGAAATAAATGAATGAATGAATTCCCGCTCCCCCCCCTCTCCCACCGACCATATCCGGATCTACTATAAAATGAATAAACGAAGTCAATAATTTCTTCACTATTCAATAGCAGTGTAGAAATTATTGACTGGTTTTTGCCAATGCAAGAACCTTGCAGACAGGCATGTTAATATGCACAATGATGAACATGTGCCATATCTCCAAGATGACGCACAGACTGGCTGGACTCTCTCGCGTTCGTTACGCCGGATGTTGATGGTGTAGACAGAACTATTATGAGCCTTCATACTGGTTCTGCTGCAGGGTGGGATGGAATTACAACCAAAATGTTAAAATTGAATCGACAGTTCTTGGTACCCTCACCAAACACATATGTGAGTTGTGTATCTCCAAAGGAGTATTTCCAAAGCGCCTTAAGAAGGCGATAGTGCATCCTATACACAAAAGTGGAGACAGAGACAGTGTTAATAATTAAAGTCCTATATCTGTCCTGCCGGCGCTGTCAAAGATTTTGGAAAAGATCCTTAGTATGATAGTAAGATCCTTAGTAGATACCATATTATGTGCCTCCATATAGTTGACCAATCGAGTGGTCAACTATATGGAGGCACATAATATGGTATTCTGTCAGAAAACCACGACTAAAATATGAATGAAATACGGCTTTCGTACTCGCTGCCTTTGCTGACAGTGCAGTAAGAGTACTGGGCGAAAGTGTTTGGGTGCTTTCTTGGACTTATCTAAGGCATTAGATACTGCCTCTGTCCCCATATTGGTAATTAAATTAGAGAGGATAGGATGTAAGGGGTCCTGCACTTGAAATTACTGAGAGCTCAAAAACTCTCTGAGCGGATTATGTCCGCCGCCCGATAAAATTGCATCAAACATTAGCGACGAACACTTACTGACATATGGAGTTCCGCAGGGCTCAATTTTGGGACCTACCCTATTTTTGATATATGTTAACGGCCTATGTAATCTATCCATCCCACACTGTAGCATATATACTTATACAAACGATACGAGTTTACTCGCGCATGGCCCTGACTGGGAGGACGTCCGGGAGCGCGCGGCTTTTTTTACAAAGCAATATTCTAACACTAAATGTCGAAAGAACGAAATACATACCGTTTTCAATAAAATCCTCCACACAGCCAGATGAGTCGTAAGTTCTTAGGGCTCATACCATCAATGACCAGGTATATCAGTGCCTCTGCCCTCCCTAGTCAAGGCAAATCAAGTTAGGTATCTAGGCATCGAGATAGACAACTTGATATCCCGGAAGGTGCATATGAGCGGAACGTCTGGCAGAGTGAGGAAACTCATAGCGGTTTTCAAGAACTCGTGACATAGAGCTGAATTAAATATGCTCCGGACGGTCTACTTTTCACTCTGCCAGTCGGTACTCTCATTTGGGATAACCGCACTTGGAAAGGGCACAGAGGGCTGTTCTTAAAGTTATGACTTTTAGACATTGCCGGTATAGCACCATGCAATTATATAAATACTGCAAAGTTATGACCGTCAGACAGCTCTTTGTGCTCAGCACTATTTTGCGCAAACATGGTTCGCTGGATTACCTACAGTGTGGGTTATCGGGCTAATAGAAGATCTTAATATGTCTGTCCTGTATTTCGTTATAGAACCAAACTGGCTGAGAGACACTTCCAGGTCATTGGTTGTCGAGTTAATAATGCAGTTAACAAAAAATACAACATACATGGGATTATTGTAAAAAGAGCGTGACTCAATGGCTCACGACTCTTACTTACCAGGAGATTGAGAAGTTGTTAGGAAAGCTTATCTGATTTTTCATACAATATAACCATACACCATCCATACATATAATACATACACATTTACACATCCGCATCTATACTATGAGAGGCTATACTATACATTATTTTTCATTATTCTTGGTAACTGTGCCAGAGGTCAACAATTAGTAATGCATGCAATTTGCATAATGATTATGTTTTTACTTGAAAATAGAATTTTTAAATGTAATAATTGTTTAATTGGGAATAAAGTTATTTATTAATTTAAAAAAAAATAAACTTGAAAAATAAATGTAAATCTTCAAAAATATAAGTAATATCAAAATGAGCCAGCGTTTGCCAGAATGTTATGAATGTTTAAATCAGTATTAATTGTTTTACAGATGCTTATAAAACTAATGAATAACGATTTCAAATTGAGCTAGCTTAGACTGACATAGTCCTATCTAACTTATGTGTGGATTTCAGAATTAACTGGATTGTTGTTCAAAATCCGTTTCGCCCACATCAAAAACGTTTATAATCCCATGGGGATAAAATATATCCTATGTGTTAATTCAGGTTATAAACGGTTTGCAAAATTTCAGCCAATTCCGTTCATCCGTTTTTGCTTGATTGAAACACAAATATTTGTAACATTCGCATTTATAATATTAGAAGAATTACATTTATGTACCCTTTTAGAAACAAGTCTTAAAAAGTAAGAGGGCTCTTTTCAATGCCGTGGGTTTGCAATAATGAAACGAGGTTGTTCAGATTTTGTTTAAACCTCATTGATGCAAAGTGTATATCGCCCAATGAGTTGTCGATGTCACGAGAATGTCCATAAACATTCCGATTCATCAATCAATTGATTTGTATTCACACTGTTTGGGAAACGTTTAACTGTTTCATTAATGAATACATCATAATAATTATTATCTATAACTACAAGCTGGCTATATGGTATCTACATTGAGAATTTATGAGCCAAGTTCAAATTATTCAGTCAGTGATATTCTTCTATATTATAATGAAAACGTATATTTCCTATTCAAATGAGATTTAAGATACCATCATTAACAAGAAACTTGGAAGACTTGGAAACAAATTCTATGCTATAACTTGGGGGCCTTTAAGTCAGAGTGAATAGGTTACTTCTAGGCAAGCGTTCTTCACCTACGACCATATTATCGCTTACCATCAGGTGAGATAGTGGTCAAATGCAAGCCAATAAAATAAAAATAGTTTCACAACTTGTATAGATTAATTCTTTTAGGTACGGCCTTTTTCACAGGCTTCCCTCCCTCGCCTGTTTCACAAGAACCGGGTATTTAACCAGGATAAATAGTCTACAGCACTCAGCAGTCAGTCAGTCAGTCTACACATTTTACAGCTATAGGTTAGTACCTATAGCTGTAAAATGTGTATAAACACGCACGTCTATACACGTCACGTATGTCTATAAGGACGCACGGTTGGCGCAGTGGTTGAGCGATTGACAGCTGCGCTGCGTATCACAGGTTCGATTCCGGCTCTGGGTGTTTGTGTATGTGGGCTTATATGATTGTAAACGCACCCACGATGCAGGAAGAAATTCCTACTGTGGGGCAAAGTTATGTAAAAAAAAAAGTACTTTCAGAGATTTTCTCTAATATACATTAGCTAAACAAGGCAACTCTGCTCAGTGGCTCCTTTGATTTTGCCAAAACAACATGGCAAGCTGATTTCTATATAGGCCCTTCATTCGCTACATATCTGCCGAACCCTCAAGTCATTAAGCTCAATGAACCATATAATAACATCTACATGTACAAACAGCTATCAAGAACACGTGCGATCCTTCATACTTGAATTTAATCGTTTTTGCGAGTGTGTGGGTCTGTCTGACCGGTCCCTGGGCGCTCCCTGTAGCAGTGTGTGTTATAATATAAACTTCTGATATAAATGACGCGAATGTACTTCGCGTGTCAAGAAAGGGAGTAAAAGTGAGAGCAATGCTCTTACTTTGTGCTGTTTCATTTATCGTTATCGGCACCGAATATCGACCGAAATCTAGAAATTAAGCTGAATTATAAAATTGATCTGTAAAAACTCTATAAAAACAGTTGGCCAACACAATGCAAACATTTACTTTCAACTGTAAGTAAAGTTCTTAAATTGTGTGTGAAAAAGTGGCATGGTAGGTTTTCATAAGGATAGAGGGACTTGCGTTATCTAGTTAAATTAATGTCTGCGGTCAAAACTGTGTTCAGATAAAATGTTGTGCAATCGTCCATTAATGAGGAAGATGTAGCTAGGGGAGATAGGTTTTCAGTTCATTTGTTTTTGCTTGTGTTGGTAGTACGTCGGGAGAAGGTAGTTTACTATCGTGCACATAACTCTTTCTAATCTATAGGTTCAAGAGAAATATAGCAGACATTTTTCTCTATATCTCGTTCCCTTTTGGAGATATCTTATCGCTGTTAAAATCAGCCACGCTGCTATTCCCTACGGCGAAAAGAATACGTACGAATTCCTAATGCAATACGCACAAAGCGTTTTGCTAATATTTTCATTGTGCGCACGGCTCAGGAGTGGCATTACCTGCCGGAGTCTTTGTTTCCTGATAGTTACAACTACAACCTTGGGTATATAAGCCAAGAGTGAATAGGTTACTTCTAGGACAGGCGAGCTAGTGATCAAACGCGATCATATCGTTAAAAAACTACTACTTCAGTATCAGAAGCATCGTGGCTTTCATCAGTTTTTATTCCATTTCATCTTTTATGCTCGGATCTCGCCATCCAATGAAAGGCTGCACTGCTGGGTCAGTATCATTTGCACCCTCTTTGAGAGTGGATACCGAGAAATGCGTCACTTAATAGGTACTCACGGGTAAATGGGGTCCGTGGGATGCCCGGACGAAATCTTTAGATCTAAATACATGAGCTTTTATTATGTAGAGTCCCAAATTGCAGACCTGCGAACAATTGGTGGAACAACAGGCAAAATTGTTAGATTTAGTTAAAGAATTTTGTTCCGCCAGTTGCCAAATTGGAAGCTATAAAAATGTAGATGAATAGTATATTATGCAACTAGTGAATAAAGGACGGTTTTAAAGCGAGGGCCATAGATGAATCACGAACAAGTGAAGGATTCTAACAACTGAATCACGACCGTAGGGAGTGATTCATGATGATTGAATCACGAGCATAGCGAGTGATTCAAGTGTTAGAATCCTGAACGACGCGAGTGATTCATGGCCCTCGATATAAATCCGTTTTATTCAAGAGTTGCATACTATATTTTATACCATGACTTCGAGAAAAAGAAGGATTTAAGCCAAAAGCACAAGAAATAATAATAAATAAATAAATGGTTTATTACCTTCAAAATTTACAGAAAATGAGAAACTTTAGGGCTTCACATTTTTTGTAAATTGAAGCTGAGCCTTTGAGTTTGAGTTACCTAAACCAGCACCTGTGTTTCAGGGGCCAGTGACCACCTCCGTTAAGTTACATAATTATAATTAAACAAAAAAACACCAATGCAATTAATATTAGAATTACAATCCAAATAAGTATTCACTAATCATCCTAGACCAAAATAAAATCATTATCAAAATCCTAAATATAAACAAACTCAAAATTAAATCGACGAAGGAGTTTGAAATTCGAATATTCTTTGCACAATAAGTTTGTATCGAGTATTTTATGCGCAAGTAGGTTGTATTGCATTGAGATGGAGGTCAAATATATATTGGTGTGTTCTAAATTCAAACACCAAAACAGTGATTAAAAGTGCTTTTTATTCACTGTTTTCAGTGAATAAAATAAGCTTTTTAGAGGGGGAATGGTATAAAAGAAATTGCTTGAAGCATTGGAAGACAAACATTCCCAAGTAAAAGATTGTTTGCGTAAAAAACTTCAATGTTTTTTGGCTATCACCCCGGTAAAGCCGATCCAAGTTAATACAATTATTGGCATTAGTGAAATTGCTTGTTCAGAGGTCTCTTTTAATTTCCATAATGGAAGCAGCTAAGAAATTACAAAGAACGTGCTTGTCATGGCTCTTCGAACGAAATTAGATTCAAGTGAAAGTTTGCATAAAACTTTTACGAGTTTTTCTACATAATCTTGTTAAGAAAGGTTGGTATTGTTTTAAAAACACCTCTATTCTGTTAGAAGTAGAGGCTAGTATAATCTAAACAGAGAACGTTAAAGTATCAAAACGCACCTGTGTACATGTAAAAAAGCCCCTCTAAGCGAAAGTGTGGGGTGGAGAGAGTAATTTAGGGTGATACATGGCATTGACGCAACCCTCGGCTCTCAACCATAATTACTAGGGGGCCTCCGTTTCAATGAACCTAAGCTAGGAACTTTCTTAGTAGTAGTTATGCAGATGTAGCCGAGGTATTCATTCCTTGGATTTCATGGACGCCTGGTAGATGTTGAAGGGGATTTCGCGTTCTTGTTTGCGTGGGGTGCATTTTCTTACAGTTTTCGTATGATCTTTGTTGATATTGATATTTCGATGCTTTTATATGTTGACTTTTTAAATTGAATTGTAATTGAAAATTAAATGAAAGTAGTATAATGATTGTCGTTAGCAACAGTATTGTTACAGTTAACAGTATGGTTTTTGTTCGTGCACACTTATGAAGTTGTCCAAGCACAGAAATAAATCTACTTAGTTATTGACACGAATGTATGTACTTCACAAAAGTAAAAGTGAGAGCAATTCTCTTAATTTGAACTGTTTTATATTGGGTTATCGGCACCAGTCCGAGCTGTAAAAAGTCAACAGAGACAAAGGAAACATTTTCTTAATAGGTAAGGATATTCTTAAATTGTGTGTGGTAAAACTGGTACCCTTGATTTTCAGCTGGAGGGGCTTGGCTTATCTAGTCAAGTATAAATTCTATAGATATTTGGCAGTATCTCTTCGTTGAATCGTTAGAAATATTGCTCTTATATTTTCCAGTCCAATCAATCCTCGGTTTTCAGCCATCAGGGTTATTAACAGATCCAATCCATTACTGGTGACCTCGACCGTTTCCCCACGGTGGCTGACGATTAGCGTGGGACAGTCCAGCTGGATGCTGATGGACCGTTTTCTTCACTTCCAAATGAACGCGGAAGCGGCCTGTGATTAATGACTTGTTCTTACTCAGAATAGTTCGATATTGATCGCGGTAATCTCTAACAACTAATGGAATAGAATTAATAGAAAAATTACGATTATGTACCTATTACTGCCATTTTTAACCGATTTTCCAAAAATGAGGAGGTTCTATTTTCGACTGTATCTATGTTTGTTTTTTTTCACAGCTTACGAGTAATCAATTATTTTTTCCAACTGCGATACAGCTAGCTACTTAGATGATTTTCGCAAACTGACTAATCAAAAACATTGCCTCCAACTGCATGTTATGGTTAAACTTACACACAATTTTCTAAAAATCTTGTTTCCGTCGTTTTAGTACAGTCGGATTTCACATAAATTAACTTTTAAATCAATGGATAGATATTTTGCGAATCATTCAGTCAAGAACCTCGAAAAGATATTTATAGCTAAAATCTTTAACACCATTCAATGTAAATTATGTATCACATCGTAAAATTCACCACCTTATCTGAGGTCCGACGAATGTTATACAATAATGTATTCCAACATTGTGTCATCCTATATTGCCGCCGATACAGAATATGTATACGACACCTCATGTATACGCATACTTATACTTCATAATATACTAGCTTTTTCCTGTGACTTCGTCCGCGTAGCATTATACTTCGCATAGCCTATTTTTATATCGCGCAATAATATTTTAGGTGTGTGGGTGGCCTTACTTGATAAATTATTGGTACTTCCACCCATTTAAGGATGATTTCCAGGATAAAAACCATGTTATGTCCTTCGCAGGTACTCAAATTATCTCCAGACAAAATCTCATCTAAATCGGTTCAACGGTTTAAGCGTGAAAAAGTAAACAGACCGACAAACAGATAGCCAAAGATATTTTTTCATTTATAATAATATTGCAAGTGGTATGGATAAGTATTCCATACTTTATATACGATGTAGACGTATGGATACGAATATATTACGTGTTTATTATCGACAGGAATAAGGTCTATAAATGTCAAAATAATCAGTAATACCGATGCATGTCGCGTGCCGGTGGCAGCAAATTGTGAGTGTATGATACTGGCCGACAAAGAGCGGCGTGGTTTAATGCACTTGCTCGATGTCATCGGTTACTATGGACACAGATAATATAATATGAGATACAATTGAATGTACACAGAATAATATATGTGTGTTGCAGTTGACGCAATGGATATTTTTACAGAGAATTGTAATATGTGGTGTGTTGAGTAAGTTCGTGATTGTGATATTAGGATAAGCTGCTCTCTTACGCTTAGGCATCGACATTAGATAGGGAACCTTTATGAGGGGAATGAAAAAAACTTCATCATTTTTAATCACACTAATATTATATAAGCGAAAGTTTGTGAGTTACTTCTTCACGCCAGAACGGCTGAACGGATCTGGATGAAATTTGGCTCATTATAATCAGGAATAGCAAATACTTTTATCCCGGAATATGTTTTCTTGGGATAATTTTCGACATTCACACAGGCGAAGCCGCTGGCAGAAGCTAGTGTTACTATAATATGAATTATCTACATGCGCGTATAAAAAGGGGGGTGGAATAATTATGTTCTGTATATGAGTCCTTCTCGAGGTTATCTAAGTCTACAGGTTGGTGGGTCCATCAAATGTAGCACCTAGGTTCTATTAATGTGTATATATATAATATAATATAATATAGCCTGTGCCCCTGACTTATATAGTCATATGAGTTGTATACATCAGGGACACAAATGTATACAAATCATATATATCTATCCCTTACGCACAATAGAAATAACCTTACTCAAGAGCTCATGGTATGGCCCCAGATTCTATAAAATTAACAAAAGTATAAACAAAATTGGCTTTAAAATTGCCAGAAGCAAAAACAACCTGCAAGCTTACTCAAAGTATCAAAGGTAACATTTATAAAATAAATTAAAACAGAATTAAAGGCAAATCACCAAGTGTTGGCGAAGTTTTAACTCAAGCGTTTGATAAGCGGGTTAGCGTTGGAGATATTTTGCTTGCTCTTAATGATTTGTTTAATTTGCTTGAAAGCTTTCCTTGTTTGTTTTTCGAGTTGTCGAAGATTAAAAGAGATTATTAGTGGTTTGGTCAAGAGCAGAGTTCTAAGACGTCAATTAGTGAAAATTAACATAGTACTTATGCTGTTGTTGCTATGAAGAGTTGGGTTATGAAATATGGGCTTCTGGCAGCTGTTTCGCCTGCGTGAAAGTCGGAAATAATCAGATGGGAACATATAATAATACATATACATTTGACAGTTTTTATCCATGGGTTCATAAAGTATCCTATGTCTTAAACCATGACATGATCTATCCATTTGTCAGCTTTCATCCAAATTCGTTCAGCCGTTGAGGCGTTTTTTATTATCAAACATCCACATTCACGTTCATTTTATAATAATTATTATAAGAATTTTTGGGGATTTCAAAAAACCGCATTGTTATAAATTTTTGAATTGGTTAAGGGTTCTCCTTCAAATCTGTAGTAGTATATTATCTGTTCCTTTATAATGTTGGTGATAAGAAAAATGTATTGCACACCTACATGAATAATCTAATACCTTTAAACGAGCAATTCTTGTATATATGTATGTATATCTATTCTAATATTATAAAGCTGAAGAATTAGTTTGTTTGTTTGAGAGAACGCGCTAATCGTAGGAACAAGGTACTGGCTGAATTTAAAAAAAATATTTTTGTGTTGGATAGTCGATTTATCGAGGAAGGTTATAGGCTATATAACATCACGCTTCGGCAAATAGGAGCGGAGCATAAATGAAAACTGTTGCAAAAACGGGAAAATTTTGCGATGCGTAAGCGGTTAAAGTTACGCTACAATCATGTAGTGTAGGAAGGGTAGAGTAGGTAGGGTAAATGGGTAGGTAGGTAGCCAGTTGACGGGAGCGAAGCCGCGTGGGACAGCTAGTTATATATATAATCTGAATCTCGGAAAAGGCTCCAACGATGTTCATGAAATTTTGTATGCAGGTGGTTTCGGGAGCGATAAATCGATCTAGCTAGGTTTCATTTTTAGAAAACTGCGTTTTCTCTATTTTCACCGGAGCAGAGCTCGGTCGCCCAGCAGCCGTATTGCGAAAGTGAGTAAAGAGTTCAAACTCTATCCAACCGATCAAATCGACCAATCACAATGCGGGATGAATGACGCGATGTGGATTTCCGTTTTGTGTGATTGGCAAATTTGGTCGGTTGGATAGAGTTTAAACTCTTTGCGCACTTACGCAATACGGCTGCAGGTACTAAAAATGAAAGTCTGACCACAATGGAAAAAGCAATCAAATTATCTATTGTGGTCTACCATGAGAGATGGTGAAGATCGTACTCTCAAATCGTCATATATCGTGAGAAAATGTGTGGGTTGTATATTTTTAAAAGTAACTGATTCCTGTGGTCACCGTGGTCAATTGGAGGTCCATTTATATACAAATGAAGTATTTATGCACTTTGGAGTGTAGCCAGACTGAATGTAGAGCCAAAACGTTTCTTATCGTGACTTATGGACAATTGGGGCCAATATGTATTTTATATAGAAAAGTTTGTACAGTGTCTACCAAGTCTGTTGTATTTTTACACGACTACGGCGATGCAAAAGGGAAGATTATTGACCGGTACGTGTGTGTTTGTATGTATGTTCATCTGTTCCCTCATAACTTCTAAACTACTTATCATAATTTGACAAATGAGGTGTTGGAAGCGTCTGGTTTGTCCGCTGGCTATGTGATGTCACATTAAATTAAAGTACCTAGGCGACCGAGCTCTGCTCGGGTGAAAATAGAGAAAACGACGTTTTCTAAATGTGAAACCTAGCTAGATCGATTTATCGCCCCCGAAACCTCCTGCATACTAAATTTCATGAAAATTATTGGAGCCGTTGCCGAGATTCAGATTTTATATTCACATATATACAAGAATTGCTCATTTAAAGGTATTAGATATGGCTCTCCCTGGGGGCACAAGAAAAATAAACAAAAAAAAAATCGCCCCAGCCCATCATGTAAGATATCATTGAACAGAGATTTTAAAATAAAGGTGGGGTTTGGTACATCACATTTTTGTCAAGCAGTGCTGCCAACCTACCGCTAAATCTAGCGCTTTTCGAAACTCTGTACTTTCTTTAAAAAAAAAGGAACAACGCAAACTATCAACTTCCCAACGACGTCTTGAGGAAAATTTCATCCACAGATAAATACAAATTCAAGTCCAAAACTGAACAAGACCAACCTTATTTCGGCGGCAGAAGCAATTGTAGTAGAATTAGACGATTATGAATGAATTTAATCCCTTTATTTTATAAAATAATAACTAAACAAGTACTTTAATGTATGTAACTCTTTTATATGATATATTTCGATATAATAAAAAAATATAAACTGCGTTTATTCATCCAAATTGTCTCAAATTGTTGGGCGTTTTATTTGAATTTTGAGCCGAATGCTATACTTATAATTCTTCATTTTATGAGGAAAAAAAGAGAGGCTTATTGCTGAAAAAAAGACAATTGTGGCATTCTAAATTATTTGGTTTCTATGCTATTTTCTTGCCTTAGTGTCAACATCGTGGAAGGGAACTGCGAACCACGGCTTCCCTGTTAAACTCCTCCGGAACCCTGCTTCCCGTTCCACTAGCCCCTCAGGAGTGCCAACATGAGCCCACAAGACCACCTGCACAACCCTCAGGCGAGGATGCACCCGTTTGTAGACTTCTTCCAAACGAACACCGAAATCGTCACTCGTATCACTTATATTCGCGAAAGAAAAGTATATCCCGCACACAGCCCCTTCACCCTCTTCCACACAGTCGGACAAAGCCTCCAACGTTGATATATTCTCGAATTTACCATTTTGAGTCCCCGATTCACACTTTACCAAAACCTTCCCAAACAGTTTTTCGCGCCAATCCATTTTTAGTTTTTTATGGTTTAGAATTTCGGATACACATTCATAATTTTTACACGTTTGCACTAAAAAGTTTGTTTATTTATCTATGTTCGGATTTCAAATAATTATTATACACTGTAGAGCAGAGGTTGCATGGCACTATGAACTATAAAAACCAAAAAATACTGAAATATTTAGCACACAAGACAGAACTTTGCACGCCTGGATTGGAATGCGAATCAATTTTTTTTTTGTTTTGCCGCTAACTTAGTTATGACCTAAAGTCTAACAGAGATAAGTTATTTGTAATAAGTTTTAAGTTTTAATAGTCATGGAACACAGGATGTGCAGCAGCGATTATAAGTTTTATTTTTAAATTAGTCACGCGTGCGCGGTTGCTTGGCGGGAGGTGCAACGCCCGCTCGCCCCCGTAAACAAAGCCAGACTGGAGTGGAGGGAACGCGTAGCGAAGCCCTCAGTCCTCAGTGCAGACATAGAGCAAACATTTTAGAACAAACAGACAGGAGGGATAAAAAAAGCTGCGTTCATATTTGTTTTGTTTGAACGTAAATACCTAAGCGTTGTCGCCTGAATTGTTTGCTTCGAAAATGGCCTTGGCTGTGGAATTGAGTATTTGACTCTTGCCTTCTTGGTGATAGATCTTTTTTTTTGTTTGCTGATCTAAATAGTAGGCCAGTTCTCTGTGGGTTAGCCTGTCTGTACTTATTTATGTTTTCTTTTCTCGGTTTCTAACCGCGCTGTGTGGTGTAGTAGGAACTTAAGCGTGCACTGACTTTTGCAGTATTGTTGCTGAGGTGCCTGTTCAGTAATAAATGGGCCATTGAGTTTCTTCATTGAATAATTTTCTAATTACTACAATTACCACGGGGGAAGATATCAAGTGCGTCCTATTGCTATACATCCTTCAAGAAGAATTAGTTGAATGTTTTTTTTTTACCTGGATGATATTATAGTTTTTTTGATATTGTAGTTAGTACTTTTTATTAAAAATAAATAATTTTAATGGTAACAAATTTAGCTTATACAACATGCTACTATGGGACTTTTACATGGATGCAAATAAGAACCACTGGCAGGCCCATAGATTTAGCAATGCTTGGGAGAGGACTTTCGGCAGAATGATGATCCGAAACACCAGAACACAGAGAAATCCGCGATGAGTAGGCATATCTAACTACGATTTAGCTACAGTCGTTTGAAAAAAATACAAACTGCGGTTTTCGTAGCTAACGATTATTTAAACAGTCTGGCACAGATGCCACTCGTACCAAAAAATAGATAAAATAAATACCCAATACATCAAGTCTTTTTTGCATTCTGGTGAGGTACCTACTGACAAATCTCACAATTGCGAATTAATTCTGATTGACTTACGATTATGTCACTGATGATGCAATACGGATTTATTTGATTCCTCAGAACCACAAAAAAACTGGAGTAGGAGTGACTTTACCAGACAGCTTCTCAATCCACAGAATTTAGCACGCAAAAAAATTGTTGCTAGTTTAAATATTTGTTCAAGTACTTACATACTAATAATTATGAATGCTAGAGTAACTCAGTCTGTCTGTTTAATACTTACTATTTCACGGCTAAGTAGATACTGGATGAACTGCTCTGGATGAAACTTGGAACACCGGTAGACTATGTCCTAGAGTATGACATTGAATATTTTTATCCCGTTAAGAAGTCTCAGGAACGCGTAAAGATATCAAGTTCAAATTAATATCGTATACTCAAGTCTGCAATCTCTAGGAGCTATGAAAAAATAAAACTGCTAAATCAACGCAAAAAGATAAGGCCGTTTATGTCACATATTTTTCACTCTTGAAATCTTGAAATTTGGCACGAAGAAATTTTTTATAGCACAAGTAAACGAAACATTCCGAAAACCATAAAGGACAATGGCAGAAGCCCATACATTGTTTTAGCTGAGTTTAAATTCCTACGTCTTTATATGAAAAATATAGTTTGTGCAAGAATTTATGTTCGAGAATGCCAAGAATAATAAATATTAATTTATGAACTTTTTTAGGTTATGTCTGGTAACTTTTAATGTGTTTATTAGATAATGTTATTCTATTTCGAGGAAGTAAAAGGGCAATATCGCATTAGTATTTCCCTAACCTAATTATTTCAGCATGAAATGTAAAATATACTCTTTGGAAATATTACATTTATTTACAGTAAGTGACTTTGACGCGTATCAAAAGGTCGTCGTCGACAACCAATTTTTAAGACTTGGATACTAGTATTTTTGCCTATCATTAATTGAAAGTAATTCATGTATTTCTACTACACTACTTCTCCTACTACTACTACATCTCTTCCAGAAAGGAACACCTACACTTAAACATAAACTGTATTGTTATTTCATTTACCTCGTTTAATTATAATAATAAATAAAATAATGATATTATACATATCTACTAGTTTCTTTTACTTGTCACTTAGCAGAATAAGTATAAAATGGCAACACTAAGGTAATGACAGTTAATAAAAAATCAAATAAATTTCATTTTAATGACTTTTGTTATCCGTGGTGAACCAGTTAATGTTATACTTTGAAAAAACGTAGACAATTAATGGATTTTTTTTCGTATATAACTCACTTTCAGACGCTCAAATTTAAGTCAGCTAACATTTCGCCATTGTTCTTTTCACTTACATAAAAAAACAACATAAACAAATCATCTATAAAAATTTCAACTGTCTAGCTATCACAGTTCATGAGATACAGTCTGGTGACAGACGGACAGACAGACATACAGACAGACGGACCGCGGAGTCATAGTAATAGGGTCCCGTTCCCCTAAAAATTAAGTCAAATTGCCCTTAACAGAAAAGAAAGGAACTGCTCTTGGTTTTCATGTAGCTAACGTAGGTACGGGAGCATTAAATATCAATTGCGTAATGTGAAAAAAATATGCTGTTGCTCTCTCACAAATAGATTTTTTAAGCCTGGCGCAGACGGTTTCATCTCCGCTGGGAGCAAAGCTTTTTTATTGTTTTGTATCTTTTCACTTGTGGTTGCAGTTAATGATAATATTCAGAACGTATTGTTACGAGCTGGGGTTCGGGGATACATTATTTAAACAGCAGACTTTAATTAATCACACTTTATTACAAAAAAACTTCTTAAACAATTCTATTACTTCGCACTATTTTCATTTTCCGATCGAGTCTGTGGAGTTTAAACTATAGCCTCCAGCCAGGCAAGACTGACTCACGACGTTTTTTTTTTTTTTTTTTTTTTTCTAAGTGGCGTCTCACAGTTCGGTCAAAGTGAGCGGATACTGCTTAACCGGACTACCCTGTGGAGACTAAGCTATATTATAGCTTCCAGCCAGGCTTGCAATAGTTCTAAGACTAAGCGACTGCGCTGAGGGCTACCCCAGTTGGGGTCGGACCTCGGCTCAGGGCGTCGCTGGGGGGACAACAACTAAGGCTGGATCTTAATAAAGTGATTCTACCATCCGTTCGGAAAAAGCCTACGTGGAGAAGAACGGACAAGACTCACGACGAACCCGACCGCTCTTTATATAGAACTGAATATGTTTCTAGAACGTTCCATACAGATACATCGAGAATCTTTCAGGACAAACGACTTTCGAACTTATTGTTCCTATAGTCACTAGAAACTTCCAGAATGCTCGGCTCAAACAATCTGGAAAATAGTTCCATTTTCGATCTACTTCGATTTTCGATCAACTTTCGATCATTCAGGACAGTCAGGATACGACACTATTTTTTGTAACGATGAAGTGACAACCTCCTAAAATGTCAGTTTAGTCGACGAAATTAAAAATCAGAGTATAGATGGCGTTGCCCTATCTTGTAACATTGCCTCCCTCATAGACATGCTCGTCTCGAGCATTGTTAGACCCATGATAAAGGACCAACCGATCCACATGAACGACCTTTGATGCACCTCGGGGTCCCTTTTGAATTTGGTAGGTGACGTCATTAATCTTGGTGACTACGCGATATGGTCCATCCCATTTTGTTTGCAATTTAGGCGGTCTTCCTTTGCAGCGTACATAACCCGTATTTAACCATACCAGAGATCCTTCATCGAAACCCTTATTGTTCGCCTTCTGATCGTAGCGAGTCTTCATCCTCTCAGACATCGGCTAACCAGACTGTCTGATGTGCTCATATACATCATTCATCCTGTTCCGTAGATCATTCGCATAATCTGTTACACTGTGTGGAGACTCACGTGGGATACCAGTGATTATTTCTGCAGGCAAACGTAGTTCTCTACCGAAATTAGCAAAAGCTGGAGTTATTGTTGTGCTTTCATGAACAGTACAGAGATATGCCAGGAGAAATGATTGAATGTGTTTGTCCCAATCCTTCTGTCTGCTTTCCACAATCATTGTCAGACACCTCTCCAGCGATTGGTTGAATCGTTCAACCATCCCGTCTGATTGCGGATGAAGCAGTAGTTCTGGTTTTGTGCGCACCCATCACACGACACGTCTCCTTGAAAACTTCTGACTCGAAGTTCCGGCCTTGGTCTTCGGATCTTTTGTCGGTTCAGTCCGAACCGACAAAAGATTTCGTGAACTAACTTAACCACTGTTGCGTGTGTCACCCGGCCGGCGGCAGTTCCGGACGAAACCGGGGTTCTCCATCAATTGAGGCGGAGCCCTCTGTGACTGTTCGTTTTGAATATATGATTAAAATAAGACATACTACATCTTCATTACAACCATAATGTCAAAAAAAGTTCAAAAGTGATATTGTCCACAGAATTGCAAAGTCATCAATATACATTTTTATTCATAGGCCTGCTATGGGTATACAAATATTATTATGTCAATGAACTGTCATCAAAATAGTCACTGAGACAATAGTAACAATTCTGTATTAATATATTACGTATTTTAGGCTTCAAATTGACTAAATTGAGACTTTTTATTGAGCAGGGCAACTTATTAAATATTCTCTGGGCCAACAGAAGAAGCTTTTACTCACTAGAGCCGTGCCTGCATAGGGTAGGTACTTTAAGCTCTAACTAATTTTTATCACGAAGTTTCCTGTAATAATTTTTTAAAGCTATTTCATAAAGAGTTGTTGTGTTGTGTGTGTGAGCGGTAGAGTGTTGTGCGACACCGCTCAGTGTTTGCACCGAATAGCGAGCCCGCGCTGCCATATTCAGTACGTGAGTATCTTGCGCTTGTGGAGTGGCGTGTGTCTGAGTTTAGCATGCAATGTGCCTAAATTAATTTAGAACACGCTACACGCCGGGATGAGTGTGGGATGGGCAGTGTTTATGTATGAATAGGCCGCGTATAGACTGAGGCGGCCAAGGCCAAGTCCGGGGGGATGGGATCGTTGTTGTCCGCAAGTAGTAGGTCGCGGGGGAAGCGTTTTGTGTCAAGCAGGCGCGCGTGCCATGGCACCATGAGCTTGACATGGGGCCAAGCAGACGCGTTGGCACGCACTGTGCCCCACAAACTCATCCAGGCTCTCCATCTTGGTGTCCCGCTGGATGACGTTGTTCCTCACGTAGAGTGGGGCGTTCAGGATGCGCCGCAGTGCAAGATGTTGCTGCGCGCGGAGCAGTTTGCAGTTCGTCTCGCTAGTGAGGACGAACCAAGCTGGGGCGGCGTACGTGAGGATATGCCGCACGTACCTCTAGCGAGAGGAGAGCACTGGGTTGATGAGGTTGCGGGATACCCTACCTTGTGCCGCGATCCTGCGGACATGACAGACGAAGACGACGACGGTAGATGGTCACACCCAGGTACTTGGCCTGGGGCGCTCAGTCTATGTAGCTTCTTTTGTGTGCCTTCAATGACGCGGCTTGGACCTTTTCATTCGGCCGCTCTTCTTCCTGGGAGGTAACTGACTGTGGGTGGCGTTGTAGCGCAGCCGTGATGGTGACAGTCCCCACCCGCCTATATCTGATCTCCATTTGGTAGACCGGACACTTTATATTGGACACCGGATATGTGGGCGTTGTTTTCCTGGTGAGAGCAGAGCATACTCCGCCGCCGATGGCTTTGCCCACAGCCGCAGAGTCCACAAAGGAGGACGCCTTCAGCGTCCCAGAGGTGACACAGGCATAGATGGGGGCGGCCGCTTCGTCGGCCACTTGTACCTGGACGAAAGTCAGTTCGGCTTGTAGCACGGGTGCTCCACTATCCACGCGATAACGTGGGTAAAGCGGTGTCCCGGGCTGATTGCTTCTTCCCAATCATGGGGACCCGAGCGCCGCCTGTAGGCAGTCTATGTGGGGATCGTGTGATCGGGAATGGCGGGACAGGCTTTCACGCCCCACTGCCGGGCTCGTCACCATCGAGGCGGTCCGGCCAGGGCTCGGGCGGCTTGACTTGGCACGGCTCCCTGTTGTTTTGGGTGGCGAAGGTGCTTTCGCGGCATGGTTGCTGCGGGAAATACCTGTGTCGCATAAACAGGGAGCCGGATGCCCAGTGTCACCACTTCGTCGACTGCCGGGAGGGCACGGCGTGGCATACGCTGGCAGCGGTCGACAGCGAGGAGTCCTGGGACGCGTTGATATCCTTCTGCGAAACAGTGGTCCCACAGAAGGAGGCTGCGAAAAGCGAGAGGGATATTTTATCTACTCACTCGGCCCTCAGCAGACGCCCCGCAAAATAATTTCCTCGAGTTTTCACACGACATTCCAAATTCAAATCACTTTACTCCCTTGGTTACATACAACTTTACCTCCAATAAGAGGTAATACTTTACGCTGATATTGCATGATATGTATAATTGGACATTGCCGACCGAGCAAATGTGTGAAAAACGCTTTACATGTCTTTGTGCCCAGTACGCCGATTTGACCTTTGGATTTGCCTATTGCTGTTACTCGGCAGAGTAACAGCAATACAATACTCTTTCATAGGGTCAAACCCATTGATTGCCGAATTCATTTACGCAATAAGGCTACAGGAGAATGTGTGACCATCATTTTTAGCATCATATCGTCCACTTATTGAATTTCATTCGTTCAAGAAATCACGACCAACTGATCAAATATTTGCTATATATCCAATTACTTACCCAAAGATAATGCTCCTTTAGCGCGTGACTCTACTAAACAATGAGCTCCTGAATAATTTACTTGGCAGTTGGCAGCGAATATTTTCAACCCTATCCGGAATTTGGGCAGGAATGCGCTAAAAGCGTCCGGAATTTATCCTGACTCGGGTACGAACGGGCCTAGACGTAGGTACCTGACGATAGACTTACATTTGGTTTGTAAATGATTGGTGCTTAGAGCTACCGCAATGTCAATATTGGAATGATTTACGACTTCCTCACGGGCAAATCCTCTCGTAGAAGCTAGCTGAAACATATCGCAGCTCACATTCTGACATCTTTGCTCAAATCACATCACCAAAAAAACCAATTGTCACAATAATCGCTAAGTACACACGGAGAATTGTATTGAAGTGATAAAGAAAATAATAAAAGCGACTCCTTATACCCGTAGGTAAGTGTTTTGTTGTTATTAGGAAAGCAGAGAAGAGAGGAACACACCGATTGTTATGTCCGAAGTTCCATCAGTGTGGAACTGTTTTTATCTTGTTTTTTTTACGGCTGGCTGAACACAATACCTCAGGTTGTGCTCTGTCAATATTCACTGCATCTCACTAGAGTAAAAATGTTCTGTGCACTGAATTGAATAAATTACAATGTTGTTTTTTGTTATATTAACAATACAGTATATTTCTAAGTGTTTATGTTCCTTGCAGGTAGGTAAGAATACTGTAGTGTAGTACAAATAAATGAATTACTTACTTTCAATTAATTATAGGCAAAAAGACTAGTATAGCACCTTGGTTGTTGACGACGAGTTTTTGATACACGTCAAAGTGGCTTATTATAAACAAATATACTCTTTCCAAATCATCATCAGTCATTTCATGCTGAAATATCTATGTAAGGGTAATACTAATGCGATCTTGCCCTTTCACTTCCACAACATAAATAATGGTACCTATTAAACACATTATCGCATTGAGTCTAGCCTGTAAGGATATTCAATGTTTGGAGTGAATAAATAAATAAATTATTAAAAGTTATCCAGACATAACCTACAAAAGTTAATGACTTAATATCTATTATTTTCGGCACAAACTAATTCAAAACATGACCCTGAGTTAAACCAGGTATTTTTCATTTAAAGACGTAGAAATTTAATCTCAACTAAAACAATGTATGGGCTTCTGCTATTGTCCTTTCATAGTTTTTGGACTTTAGCGCGAGTTAATTTACTACTTTTTAATGTTGTGAATATTTTCCAAATATGGCAGATTAAGGTAGGTAGGGTCAACCACTGTTTTTAAGAATAGAGTTTTATGTTTCGGAAAAAATGCATCCTCCTTTACACGATCATGACTATATCTGTAAATAAATAGGCTTAACGCAGAAAGAACAGAGCTGGATGCATTCTTTTCGGGAGGCCTATGTCCAAATGTCCATCAATTAGATTAGTGGACTTCTGATGGCTGAAATGATGAAGATGATAGATAACGGTAAAAATAAATATAGGTGGGCGGGGGCGGAATTTTTCAGTTTTTGCCCCGCCTAAAAAATATTGTAGATCCGGAGTTGAATGATTATGAAGATTTTCGAAAACGGAATAACAGACACAAAGTCGTCCTACATCGACATAACGAAAACCCATCATTTACACTAAGTACCTACTGCACTTACAGAATTAGTTGTTCGGAGAGATTCAATGGTTAACAAGAAAGGATTATCACCAAGTTGACATTATTATTCGTCTCTCTCCATCACCAAAGAAATTAATGAAAGTGACAAAAAGAGTAAACAAAATATGAAGATACAATTTCATCGCAGTCTGCATACCTACTTCTCTTCCTCAGTGAGCGATGGGACAAATAAATAAAGAGCCGATCAGCCTATACTCCATTTGTTTAGGTAGTTAACTTAATGTAAACAATCTTAACATGTCTTTTATCTAAAAAAATGTCTAAAAATTGAATCTAAAAATGTTTACAATTAGGTATTTACTTAAACCGATGTTAGGTAAGTAACTAAATTTAAATAATATTTGTTGGTCTTTTATACGATTTATTTTATATAAAAAGACATATCAAGATTGTTTACCTTTAGTTAACTACCTAAACCAATGGAGTATAGCAACATACACGCATATGCAATTTGTTTTGTTTGTTTATCGTGCAGCGCTGCAGCGGAATACCTAATAACGCTTGAAAATGAAAACAGCTATGCTATTCTCTAAGAGACAGTTTCAGGGCTGTGCTCGTCGCCGAGCTTGTCAGTGAGACAGCCTGGAGATCGACCGATCGTGCAGCGCTGATTCAAACGGTATTCTCTAGCGCAGTTATGGTCGTCGACGAACTCTAGGCCTGACATCTCCCGTCACAATTTTTTAGACGAATTAGGGCATGAAACAAATTCTTTGAATTATAATCAATAAATCTCGACTGAGAGTTTTATGGGTTTAAAATGTATAATATAGGTCTAGTTTTAAGTATTTTAAGGAATTGAGTGAAACTACTAACGATATTTATAATTACAAGAGTTTAAAAATGCATTTTTATTATTACATGAATGGCTGAATGAAAATAAAATGCCTTTGCCTATTTCGTGTCTATGCAACGGGCTGTCCTTTCCTGTCATATACACAGTACTCGCAGTCAATTCGCATTTTTTTTGTCAGTTTTTATTACTATTTGAAAGTTTAAAAACATCTATGTGTTTGCTAAGCAATAAATTGTTTTAAACTTAATTCTGTGGCTGTATGAAATGTAAGTATTATATTTACTTCACAGTTACTTCAATGCTATTACATGACACAATATTATTGTTGTCCATGAAATGTTTAGGTATTTATTTTATAATAATAAGTTTATCTATATGGAAATGCTATTAGAGAGTTTGGAGGAAAAGAATTGGTTGGCGACAGGGTATGCCCGAACATCGCATGCCCGAGACCGCTCTCGAGCGGCATGGCAAGAAATAGCTGTGAAGCTAAATAGTGATGGGAGTGGCTGCATTAAAAATTGGCAGCAATGGTCAAAGGTTTGTTAATAACATATATTGCATAGCAGTGTGTTTAAATGCATAATCATGTACTTTGACTGTTTCAGAAGAGTAACGGAACACGTATATGGGCATTAATTAATTATAATTTTAAATCTTGTTAATTGACATTGTTTATTTTTTCAGTATTGGAAGGATAAGAAGTCGGCAGTAAAAAAAAAAGCTAGTAATATAAGAATGGCTAGGCAGCAAACAGGTGGTGGTGCTCTAGACGAAGGGCTGTATCTCTCTGCAATAGAAGAAAAGATTGTTTAGATAATGGGTGGCGAACGCTTTGCTTCTGGTGACAGGGAGCTGGAAATTGAGCTTATTCACGTAATCTGTTAATTTTATTTTTGCAAAGTAGGTAGAACTTAACATTTATCAAACTACTTTGGCAAGATATTTCCAAAAATATCAATCTACTTTTCTTAATTTTTAGCCACCTGCTAATGAACTGGGGACAAGTTTTAATTTGACTCCTGAAGCACCAGACACTGTAGATGAACCATCATATGCTGTGGTTGAGGTATGTATGATAAAACATTATTCAACACATAGTTATTTTATTGCCTGAAGCAATTTTAAGTCAGAATTAATTGTTTACAGTATAATCCAGAGGAGGCAAATGGAACACAAGTGTCAGAGAGCATACTTCAGGTATAACTGCATTTTAATTACATTATATGAAAACTGTATACTGTTAAGTTATAATCTTTCATTTTAATTTTTTAGGATCATGTGGAATTACTTCCTGCAGAACACATTACTCAACACATGCTCCACACAGAACAGTCCACACCTTCAATACCAGTAAGTTACCTAATTCTAATAAAATATAATAGTATTGCTTTGTTCAATAAAAGAGCCCTAAGGTAGACTGTTGATGGTGGTTACAATATAAAATACATTTGCAGGATGTACAACCAGGGCCATCGTGGCAACGGAACATGCCAATAGAACAGCCGAACACAGAACAAGTGGTGAGGTTTTATTTACAAGTCTTACTACATTTGTTATTTTTTTTTTCACTAACTTGTTTATATTTTGTATTACAGTCTGATGCTAGATCACCATCGGCAGTGCCTCACAGGAGAAATGACTCAATTGCCTCTTCATGTAAGTTTTATTTTATCGTAGATTTAGTGTAAGAAGCTCTAGATAATTAAATAGTGTTCTCACTTTTCATTCTCAGGTTGGGCCATGTTCTTATGGTTGTCAACAAATATTCAATTAGCATGCATATATGTATCTCTATTTAATATCTATTCCTTCTGAAAGAGAGCGGACCTGATACTGCTATACATATTGTTTTTATATTTTTTTACGTCGAATAGTAATTGTTGTAATTTTTATGTTACAGCTCCTCGTAGGCGTCGAATACCAACGGCACGACGCCGCCGAATCCAGCGCTCGCCACCTTCACAAAGGCAGTCACAAATGGCGAGCTTAACGGAACGTTTTATCGCTATAGAAGAGAGGCGTATGGATATCCAGCAACAACTCATTGATGCTTGTAAAGAAATTGCAGAGTCCTGGTCGAGACATACCCAAGCACTCCATGACTTATGTGCATCCTTAGCAAGAGGAAATTAAAACTATTATTCTCATGTTGCATTGTACAAAACTTTAGTGGCATTAGGTATGCAATTTAGTTTAAGTGTGAGAAAAGGAAAATAAGTGAATAAATAAAACTGAGTTTGATTAGTATTTTGTTTTTATTTATTAATCAATATGTAGGTCAAAGTCAAGAAACAAGAAACTTCACACTAACTCTTTTAAAAAAAGTGTTTTACAATATTTACATACATACATTAATTCAAATAAATGAGGACGATGCACCCAGGATAGCACTGCATAGGTATTAAGTATTAAAAGCATCAATAGGTAGATTCATTAATTTGATAAATAGGATCATGGTTCTCACATACTAACAAATATTGCAAACAGGTAAAATACCTAATTCAACATCAACGGAACAGTGTGTGAGTGGAATACTCTAATTATTTTCCATAATAAACACACACATAACATTCACTAATTAAGTATTTTCAATAAAAATACAAAACGCCTTGAAAATATAAAAAACTGTAATCGCCTAATAAATCATGGTGAGTATATCATACCCTAATATGTTTTCCTCTGCTGAAAAGAAGTAGAAAGCATATTTAGATATGACGTGCTCGCCATAATTGATTAACTAAGTTTTGCCTACTTATTTGTCCACTCACTAATTCATCTTGTGTTGCAGCCCGCTGTGTCAGGATCCTAAGTAACCTTGATTCTTCATTTAAATCATGGTGGTTCAACATAGGAGCTGGTAGCCCGGCTCGATTACACATGTTGTGTAAAATAGCGCAAGCTATTACTATTTTTCCCACCATTATCGGATCATAGTGCAACACTCGGTGAACTAGCAAACATCTGAAGCGGCCTTTCAGTATTCCAATCGTCCTCTCTACACTGTTCCGTGCACTGCTTTGCAAATGATTGTAATGACTCTCTGGAGTCCCAACTTCTGGGTCCCTAAAAGGAGTCATTAAATATGGTCTTTGTGGATACCCTGAGTCACCTGAAATCAATTAATGAAGCCGGTATTAAGTGCAATTCTGACTTGTAATAATCATTGTAAAGAAAATAATAACTTACCAAGTAGATATACTATTTCTCCATTGTTATTTAAGTTTTCTAAATGTTCCTTAACTCTAGTGTTTGCAAAAACAAAACTATCATGGGTTGAACCCCCGAAAGTCACATCCACATGCAAGATGTTCAGATCAGCATCATTAATCTGAAATAAATAGGATAATATATTATGAATTCTTCGTAACCATGTCTACATTAATTGTAATGAAAGACTTACAATTAAAACATTCCTGGCATGATAGCCTTTTCGGCAATAATATCTCTCCTCATGTTCTTTAGGACGTACCATGGAAACCAGGGTGCCATCAACGCAACCTAACACGCCTGGTACTTTGAATTTGTCATAAAACTTGTAATTAGTATTCAGATTTCAAAAAATGGATCACACTTTAATAAGACTAGAGAGAATAACAAGAAAATATTCTTTTGATGCTTACCTTGACTTGAGCACTTGCCGTTCATTATAGTTTTGGGGAAACCGAATATATCTACTAATTATTTTTTTATTATTCAGAGCATTAACGACTTCATGGATAGCTCTAGAGACAGATGTTTGTGATACGAAGGTGTCTAGATTCTTTCCAATAATTTTTTGGTAACTTCCATTAGCCAAAAATGATAGAGTGCATAGTATCTAAAACATCAAGAATTTAACATCTGAATTGTAACTCATCATATCTCATCGATTAAAGAAATAAAGCTGAAAACAAACCTTTATCCTATTGGTTAAACTACCAGAACGAACTCGCGGTTTCATGTATGGAGCTAATTCATTATCCAAAATATTAATTAGATCCTCAGAAAGTCTGTAAATGTGAATAAAATCTCTGTCGGGATAATGAATTTAACTTTCTTAATTCTCTCGCCTGTCGAGCTTTTCTTAAATTATCGCTTTTCTTAGCTTCATCTAATAAATGGATCTTTATAGTTAACGGAACAGCCATTTTTATAAAATCTTATTTTCGGTTTCAAGAATTTACGCGACAAAATAGTGGCTTTTGGATATGACACACAAAATCGTGGCTGTGAGTGAGGCTATCAGCGAGTTCGACGCTGTTTTTTCTTACGGAATACCAAAATGTATGAAGAACTGCCAACTTGCTCGACGTTGAGTAGTTCTAACTCACGACCGTCACAACTTAGAGCGCTAGTGTCGCTATTCGCGGCTTAGCGAATACCAAACTGTGGCTTCGTCGCTGGCACAGCACTGCGCTCAAGGCTGTTTCCTTAGAGAATAGCACCCCAGGTAGGTACGAGTACATATATCATAGATCTGTAATTCTGTATCTTGTGTTTTGTAGGAAGAAACGTATCTCGGCACTTTAGTAGGTAGGTATCTATAAATAATTTCTACTTACCGATAAATAAGAGGCGCTAATAAAACAGTGTTTACTGTATTATTTTCTTATTAAGACATTCATTGCTGACCGTACCATTCCAAAAATTTTAAATACGAGTCAAAAAAAAAATCGGACATTTTACTTAGGTAGGTACAATAAAAACCCGACTGCAAAAACTAAAACCTGACTCCATAAAAGTCGCGTTAAGAATGGTATTAAACAAGAAAATCATGTTAGAGGATAGTCGTATGAAATAATATTATTCATTAAAAAATTGTTTTTAAAACAAGCTTTTTACGTACTCTTCTCAGCAAACCCTTTCATTTGATACCCATATTATGGCAGTGCACAAAAAATAACTAGTCCGCCATCTTGGGCCGTCCGCCATAGTGGATTTAGAATGACGTCACTTAGCTAACCATGCATTGTCATCCAAACTAAATGTGTATGTAAAATTTCATCTTAATCTGTGGAGGATAACTGCTTTAAAATTCAGTTGCAAGATTTGACCAGAACACACATACACATACATACATACCTTAATACATTGCAAATTAAATAAAAGCTTGTAAAAACAGGACTAAGCGAAAAAGCCAGACAAAGTCCATAGTCCAGTCAAATGTCCAGACATGTCCGGAGAAACCCGCAGACTTATTACGTATCTTTTGCAAAAGCAAAACGATAGCGATCAATCGCTTTATGTCATAAAAGTCGGCATTACCTGCAGTGTGGGTATGGTAGGTCGTACACAATCGTTTGCTAATCGCTCGCTGTTTGTCAAAAGCACATATTTAAAAAAAAACCGCCAACAACTCTAAAACTTCTGGAAGAGCAATTATTGCGCAAAAATCGCTATCGTTTGCTCTTGCAAAAGATACGTAATAAGCCTACCGGACGGATAGTAACCAAAACCGTACACAACTCATCCTACATTCTGAAACATACTTATATCCGATACCCATACAATTTACAATAATAGGACATATGAAAGCGAGCGCTAACAATAAAAATCCCAGCAATAATAAACTAGACAAACACGACCTACCGAGCTCTAAATACGTAGGTACGCTACCCATCGTCACTGTATAGTTCACGCCAAACTTCTGGGCCGCCCTGAAGTTGGCTTTCCGGATGCGGGAAGCGAAACGGTGCGGTTTTTGTATGAGATTAACTATTGCGCAGCCATTGTAACCAACTTCAGGGCGGCTAAGAAGTTTGGCGAGAACTTTAGCGTCTAACGGAACAGCGCTTCAACGGAAAACAGCGCTGAGACGTTACCAACATAATTTATATGACTGTTTTATGGGAAATCAATAGGCGTTTAGCGGTTGTCTGCCTCATGTCGAGCTGTCAAATCAGCCATTTTTATCTGCGGAGTTAAGTTGTTTTCCGGCATTTTCTTTTTTTATCGCATCTTTGGCACAAATGGGCAGTTTATTGTAGTTATGGGTGATGAACTTTATTCTATGGCCTTAGTTGTTATGGTCGGTGAGAATTCGTTGCCTTAGACAGATAGGCCGGATTAAGTAATTACTTCCTGACTGGCTGGATGAAATTGCCCGATACAAGACGCACACTAGCAGGGGCGGATCTACGATCAGACGGCTCAGCCGAGACTCTGAGAGACCTACTACTTCGCTTTGATAACTTTTGATTCCTTTCGCGTAGGTACATAAATAGGACACTTTATTTTTTTCATAATTACGTTTATTATTACAAATACTTAATATATGTTATTATTGATCAGGGTCAGATTTAAAGCGCGGCAATTAAAACTAAGTAGTACCTAGAACTCATTTTGTCAAATACAATTACTTTTCAAAATCAATGACGAACAACGAACAACAATATTTTTCCCGCGTTAAAGTGTTCATTTGTTTTATTCTTCAATAAACAGCTTTCTATTTGCAAGCCAGTTCGAAATTTTAATAAACCTTTGATAAGTTACCTCCTTGGTTGCCACGTTTCGGAGTAAAAAATCGTTCCAATATTTATATTACACGGCAGATATGAGTTTATACAGTCAAACCAACTTATCTGTGAAATGGCGAAAATTAGAACTACGGCCGTCATGTTGAAATGTCATTCGATTGTCAGTGTCTACTACATTCGGGTTCTCTGATTGTTTTGTCGTAATGTTGCTGAATTTATAAAGTTAAATTTGCCGAAAGCTATTAAAAGTGATGCTCGAAACATTATTTTAAAGAAGAAGCTCGGGCGGGGTCTCCGATTATTCCATTTAATCAAATATACAAATAAATTTCGGCAGCGACAGATTAGTGTTGTCAAGTTTCATGTTATAAATTACCCGATACTTAACTAATTAAAAAAGATATGCAATTATGGCTGACCCAAAATAAAATTGACTACGGAGAGAATTTGACTAAACCTCAGCTTTTAGAAATAATTACGAGAAACAAGCCTAAACCTGTATATGAGATTGAAAAAAATTTAGAAGACAATAGACACAAATGCTTATATTTACCACATTATCACTGTGATCTCAATCCCATTGAACTCATATGGAGCACAATAAAAAGAAAAGTTGCTGATGTAAATATTGAGCACAAAAATGCTTAAATTTTCCGCTTAGTTAGAGAAGCTTTTGACGCTATTACAGTTCATGAGTGGGCACAGCATTGTAAACACGTTCGCAGGTTAGAAGGAGAATACTTAAAACATGATTTGTATTTAGATAAACCAACCATTAAAGAAGTGGTAAGTGACACTGAAACCGAAAGCGATAGTGATAATGATGATAGTGGTACGGAAATAAGCGGAGTATGGCCTCACAACCAGGATGAAGTTGTGTATGCAGGTTCATCTAAAGATCACGATTACTGTAAACCTGGTTTTCAATAAATCATTGTAAAGCTATTTGTTTTTTTTTATTACTCTACACTACCACTTGGTACCACTGCTAATTATAATTAGTCAAATCTGGTGTTAGGGGTTTGGTACGGTCATAACTAAATGCTAGACATCCAGGTACCTCTTGCAGGGTAGGTACCTACTTAACTTCGCATTAAATGAAAGTTGTATCACTCCCGTGCAACATTTTATCTGCTGAATTTCCACTTCATTGGATTACTTTTTAGATAAAGCCATTGTTTATTGTTGAGACACTAAACTGCTAGCATACCTACGTAACTGTAAATTGTCAAATTCTTTTTTATTTATTTTATTATTGTTATATAGGTATCATTGTTTTTAATTGCCGCGACTTCGTCCGCGTCAAACTTGTAAAGATTATATTTATTTTTTTAAGTTTCCCACAGGATCTGTGAGTAGCCTATATTTCTCTTTATAACATCAGCTATCTACCAGTGAAAGTCCCGTCGAAATCGGTCTAGTCGTTTCGAAGATTACCCGGAACAAACAGAAAGACAAAAATTGTAAAAAAAAATATTTTGGTGTATGTACCGTATATATATGCATATACATGTAGTAAAAAACGGTTATTTCATTATTACAATCAGACACTCCAATTTTATTTATATGTATAGATTATGTCTAATGTGAAATTTCCTTCTTGAAAACTGACAATTATATACTGACTGATATTAATTAGCAACACTGAATCGACGGTGCCGTCCTCTTTCAGTTCACAGATAAGTTGGTAGGACTGTACTATGTAATTTATTTGGCAGCAAAGCACGACAGATATGGATTTTCATACAACTTTTGCAGGCCGCTGCTCGCATGTATTTGGCCAGTAGGGTAGACTGGGTACGGTTGTGCCAGGGTACGGTTGGTCGGACGCCCAGTTCGGTTTTCGACGGGGGCGTTCGACGGTCGACGCGTTGGCCCTACTCAGGGGCCAGGTGTAGGAGGCGTTCGAGGCGGGGGACGGAGTGTTGGCGGTGTCGTTTGACATTGCCAATGCCTTCAACTCCGTGCCCCACTCGACCATATTGGAGGCACTCCGGTACCACGGAGTGCCCCAATATCTGCGGGCGATCCTGGCCAGCTACTTGGAGGACCGAGAGGTCCTCCTCGTGGACAAGACGGCCAGGATCAGACGTTACGGTGCGGAGTCCGGTGTTCCGCAGAGGTCGGTTCTAGGCCCTCCCCTGTGGAACATCGGGTTTGATTGGCTCCTGCGGGGCACCCTCCTCCAGGGCACGAGTGTCATCTGCTACGCGGATGACACTCTCCTCACTGCCCGGGGGAGGAACTTTGGGGAGGCGGCCTGTTTGGCCTCGGCGGGCGGATCCTTGGTCGCAGAGAGGATCCGCCGCCTGGGATTGAGGGTGGCGCTGAACAAGACCGAGGCCGTGTTCTTCCACGGGCCTCGGCAGCGCTGCCCTCCAGATGCCCACATCGTCGTGGAGGGCGTCCGAATAGCGGTGAAGGCCCAGATGAAACATCTGGGCCTAGTGCTGGACAGCAGGTGGCGCTTCGGACCGCACTTCAGCGGGCTGTCGACGCGCCTGCTGAAAGCTGCGGACGCCCTCTCATGGCTTCTCCCCAACCTCGGGGGGCCCAAGGAGCGATGCCGGCGATTGTATGCCGGCATTCTCAAAAGCATGGCCCTGTATGGGGCACCCATCTGGGCGGACTCCCTCCAGAGGAGGGAGAATGCAACCGCCATCCGCAGGCCACAAAGGGCCATTGCACAGCGGGTGGCGAGGGCCTACCGCTCAGTGGGCTTCTCGGCGGCGTGCGCTCTGGCGGGCACTCCTCCCTGGGAGTTGGAGGCATGGGTGCTCGCCAGAGTGTACGAGTGGACGGCGCGGCGTAGGGCGCAGGGAAAGCGCCCCGCCGCAGAAGAGCGGGAGGCCGTGCGGCGGGAGGCGAGGGACGCCATCGTCCTCCATTGGGCGGAGGACCTCGCCGCCGCCGCCTTTGGACGCCGGACGCTGGACGCGCTCGGGCCCGTCCTGCAGGGCTGGCTCGAGCGGCCACATGGTTTCCTCTCGTTCCGTTTGGTGCAGGTGTTGTCCGGACATGGTTGTTTCGGAACGCACCTGCACCGGATCCGGAGGTAGGAAACCCCGGCGTGCCATGACTGCGGAGCGGCAGAGGACACGGCGCAGCACACCCTCGAGGTGTGCCCAGCCTGGGCAAAGCTGCGCCGTGCTCTGATAGGAGTTGTCGGGCAGGACCTCTCACTTCCCAGTGTGGTCAATTCCATGCTGGGGAGTGAGGAGGCCTTGGCGGCGGTTGCCTCCTTTTGCGAGGTCGTTATGTCGCAAAAGGAGGCGGCGGAGCGGGCGCGGGAGGATGATCCTCTCGCGCCGCCGCACCGCAGGCGAAGAAGGGGTGGGAGAAGGCGGTTGTACGAACGTCTCCTCCCACCTCCTGGTGGTGACTAGCGGGCGACAGGCGCGGGGGCGCCTTCGCTCGCATTGCACGAGTCACCACCCTCGTCGGGCGGGAACGGCCGAGCACTCGCGGTCGTTCCCGGGCTCCTCCACTGAGGGAGGGGCGTGAAGGCCCCGCTGTAAAGGCGGGCGGTCGTCGGCGGGGGACTGGACGTAAAGGCTCTGCCAGTTTCCCAGTCCTCCTCCAATTCAAGACGATGCGGGAGTGCCGCTGGGTTATTTTAGTGAGTATACCGGATTCATTCCGGGGAGTCCCACATACCCCCCCCAATTCCCCCAATGGGTGGGTATGCGTAATGCATTTTTTCCCAGCGAGATCAAAAAAAAAAAAAAAAAAAAAAGGTTACGGTTGTGACAATCGTAATATTAGCGAAACTATAAGGAATACGAGGACTGGTGTAATGGGAGAGAGGAGCGGCATGCGAGTCTGAACGTGTTTGACAGTGTTGCGTTAGCCGACGCGCGACGTTGAAGATAGCAGACTCTTAGAGACTCTTAGATAAGAGAGCTCTTCACTTTTGACAGGTAAAAGTAAGTATTTTCATTCGATTTATTTTTATGATTGCTGTTATATGTGTACAGATATCCTAATGAGTGTTTTACTTTGTTTTAACTTAAACATGAGTGGTTTAAAAGCAGTATTTACTTTGTACGTACGTTATTTTAAATTGCCATAGTGAATGTTTTTTTGCGAAATATTGCTTTGGGTACGGTTGTGACAAAATAAATAATGCATTTTTGAAACAAAAGTTTTATTTTTGTTTTTAGAAGCCAAGGAAACGCTTGAGAAAGACGGAAAGGGGTCGATATTATATAGGAAAATGTGAAAAAGCTTATATAGAAGTGAAACGGCAACGTGGCATGCGGAAAGTGGAAGCTCTTACTTCAGCTGAACGAGACACATTGGTTACAGTTACATTTGCAGTAAATGCCTTAGGCAATTCTATTCCTCCTTTATTTATATTTCCTCGGATTCTGCATCATGATCATTATGTTAGAGACGGGCCTTTAGGATCGATTGAAATAAGTTATAAGCAAGCAGACTGTTATATTAAGATTTGTTGTAATAGCTATAAATGCTACAGTGCTATATTACCTATAAACATTAAATGTTATTTTAAGTTGAAACGAAAGCAAATTTTTTTTCTAGATATTATGTGAAATAAAAATGATTGATGACAATTTTGGTGTATTTGAGAACTTGTCACTACCGACCCCGACCACTGTCACAACCGCCCTTGGGATGTGGTCGGTTGTCACATTTTCTCTTTTTTTTCTAACTTGCTCCTACGAGTTAACCACAATGCTTAACAATACTATTTTAATATTTATACGTAGACAAATGTACTCTTCACAGGAAAAAACATCTTTTATACATCTAACTACCACACTAACAAAATTATTGGCAGTCAAATGAAAATTGTCACAACCGTACCGTCTACCCTACAGCAACTTCGATTTATCTCGAAGAAGTCAAAATAGTGCTCAAATTTCCAAGAATGTTTGAGAAAAATATTTAGTTGAGTGGTGTATCTTCTCGTCCGATTTACAGCAGTGTCTCAATACAAAAGTCTATGACCAGTGTATGTTGTCAGTGATCACCTATGGGACCGAGACGGAGTTGCTCACAATGGGCCTTATCAGAAAGCTTAAAGTCACCCAAAGGGCAATGGAGAGGGCTATGCTCGGAGTTTCCTTGCGTGATCACGTCAGAAATGAGAATATCCGCAAGAGAACCAAAACACAGGGCACATTGCTCGCAGAACGGACGGCCGATCGGGCCAAAAAGTTCTGGAATGGCGACCGCGAACCGGAAGACGATACGTTGGAAGGCCTCCCACTATGTGGACCGATGGCCTGGTTAAGGTTGCGGGGAGGCGCTAAATGCGAGACGCACGGGATCGATCAATTTGGCAACGCTTGGTGGAGGCCTATATCCAGCAGTGGACGTCTTTCGGCTGAAATGATGATTATGATTGAATCGTTGACACTACTAAGTAAAATTTTTTTTTGACGTGATAACGTCTTTAAAATCGTTTTAGTCGGGTGACATGTTCAGAAAATTGTGTCACACCAAAACCTCACGAGCGCGATCGCAGGTATAACGAGAGAGAGACGGACCGATCTCCCGTCTCATCTCGAGCGCTGCCAGTCATTCCGTGAAACTTGTCACGCGGAATCCTCACGAGCGGAGGCTGGCATAGCGTTCGAGTGAGTGGACCGATCTTCCGTCTCTCTCACTCTAGCGGCATACAAACGAATGGAGATTTTCTCGTGCGGTTAAGTTTTCGTTGAATGTTTGACGTTATCACGTAAACATCTCGATCGTAAACCTATTTTACAAACAACCAATTTTTTTTTTTATTTAAATTTACTTTTAACCACTTTTTGGGATAAAAGAATTTGGCAATCTAGCTCCTTTTTGTATAAGCTTTAGCTACAAATGTAAACGGCACAGCAGGCAACACTGTCAGTGCCGGCCGGCCATAGACATTTTTTTTTTTTTTTTTTTATATTTGTTCCTAACGGAACAGGCTAAGGTCTGAGACCATGCTGCCTAGTCATCAGTATTTTTCTCTTCTTGAATTCTTTAGTATGCATTAGAATGCGGATGTAACAGATTCTAATGCTTTTTTGGAGTATTTGGCAGCAAATTGTATCGAATCAGCCTTCCCAGTAAGCTTTGCAGAGGTAGTCAATACTACAATAAAATTCTCCGCTCCACTATCCCGAGATCGCTTCTGTCAATAATTTCACATATTGTCCAGTTGCATAGACAGTTGAGACACAAAACTACACCAATTTTATATCATAATATCCACTAGGAATCAATTTGCAAATAATATTAACACCGGCCATAGACATTTTTTTTTTTTTTTTTATATTTGTTCCTAACGGAACAGGCTAAGGTCTGAGACCATGCTGCCTAGTCATCAGTATTTTTCTCTTCTTGAATTCTTTAGTATGCATTAGAATGCGGATGTAACAGATTCTAATGCTTTTTTGGAGTATTTGGCAGCAAATTGTATCGAATCAGCCTTCCCAGTAAGCTTTGCAGAGGTAGTCAATACTACAATAAAATTCTCCGATCCACTATCCCGAGATCGCTTCTGTCAATTATTTCACATATTGTCCAGTTGCATAGACAGTTGAGACACAAAACTACACCAATTTTATATCACAATATCCACTAGGAATCAATTTGCAAATAATATTAACAGCCGCTGAACTACACTCGAAAAAATCCCGCCAAAAACTCCCCCGGCCATAGACATATTAAATAGTAATGTTTTTCCTATCTCAATGCGGCCGGCCGTGCCGGTAAATGTCAATTTGACTTGATGTCAAATAAGAAAACGCCGCGAAAAATTTCGATCTATGTTATTCTGATTTTTTTTTAAATGTCGGCAATATACACAATAAGTTCTGAAGAGAGTGACGATGACTGCCTTCCAGGCATGCCAATTTGGCTGGGAGAAGCTCGGGAGAACCTGAACCACAGGAAAAATACAGTTTCTAACGGTTCGTAAGTTTGTACTTTTGTATCATCTTGCTGGTTTCCAGCAGTTAGTGGAGTCTTTCTCAATTTGTACTCGTTTTTAGATGACAAGTTGCGCAGAGGGTCCGATAGAAGACTTTCTGTACTTGTTATTGTTATTTCCAATAGAAGAAATCCTACACTATTCTATCACAAACTGAATCACAAAGTTGTTACGGGGTATTTGTATTTCTTAGTAGGTTCTTTTAGCACAGGCCATTATCAAGAGCCTGTTCTACTCTACGGTTTTAGAATCAATCAAGATTCGTGAAGACTTGATTTGTTTTGAATTCTAGTATCTATGTAAATAAGTTTTAAAATTTTAGATTAGATAACTTAATAATTTCTTTGATGTACCAGCATTGATTGTAGTCACAAACCGACTATCACAGCTGATTCCAGTATCAAAGTTATAATGTGATATATTTTCTCATGAAAAAATGGACTTTCAGGTTATGAAGGAGAAAGGGCTGCCCTTGTATCTTTAAAACACGAATTTTGTAAATGTGTTAGCTTAATTTAAAAGCCATATAAACAAAAAAGGAAACTGACAGTAACATTTGTACTGTACAGTACAATAACTTGTAGGCTGCTTGCATCACAGTTTAAAGTATGAGTGTCATTGGCTTAGTTACTTTTGAAACAATCATGGAAAGACCACCATTGCAGTTTATTTTATTTATTTACAATGTTATAAAAGATTATAATGCTGCAAATTTTGTTTTAAGTTCGTTCAGTCCATCAAGGTTGGAAGGCCTCCTTCTAGATAGACGGGACCGATCACTGTGCTGATGCTTGGGGCAGGCCTATGATCTAATACCTTTAAACAAGCAATTCTTGTATATATGTAAATATCTACATAATCTGAATCTCGGAAACGGCACCAACAATTTTCATAATATTTAGTATGCAGAGGGTTTTGGAGGCAATAAATCAACCTCTATTTTTACCCGATCCAAGCTCGGTGCGCAAGACATGAAACGGTGCTGTTTTTATTTGAGATTTACTACTGCGCAACTATTGTAGCCAACTTCAGGGAGGCCAAGAACTTGGCGGGACCTATAGATATCACTGTTAGCGATAAGACTGACAATTTACCCATTGTATAATATTTGGTTTTGTAATAGATTAATTATTTCTATTATCTAATTATTTGTAAAAGAAAAATTAGGTATGTTACTTTACTATGTCATTATTTTGGTGTACAATAAAGTATTTTCGATTCTATTTTACAAAAGCTGTTGTTAAACATATGTTTTGTTTGCTCTAGATAAAATCGTAGACTTAGCCTCAAGTGAGCACAGCGATCCAGCAACAGATGTTCACATGGAACCAACAGATAATGGAGTGAAACGGAAAAGTAATGGTTGGTTCATTTTATTACTTTATTTATGAGAAATTTAAACAATTCCTTTTTTGAGCATGTTAAACCGATTTTGAGTTCTATTCTGTAAATATAAGGAAGGCATAGTATAGGATAGAATGACTCTTAGGATAGGATAGATGGACCCCCTTACCGCACTTAGATTCTCATTTGGTCCCTTGCGCATGCAGGCCTCTTGTGAGAGGCCTTAATCCATCACGGGGCCCAGTGAAAGTTGGTGGATGTCACGTGTCTTTGAGTTTTTGGTTCTTAGACATGCCTTGCAACGTTTCCTAACGATGTTTTCCTTCACCATTTTGAGAGCCGTGGTCATGAAATAATTTAAACAAAATAAAGCACCTGCCTGGGTTTGACCAACGACCTGCAATTTGTAAGTCGCGGCCGTTACCACTGGACCAACACTGCTCTAAGGAAGGCATAAAATACGTATGAAGACCAACCGCTCACTGCTTTTTGTCATGTCACCAACGCAATAAAAGTCAAAATTGGTAGAACGGGCTGTAAAAAGAAGCTGTGCTGAGCTTAAAAAAAATAGTATGAAATTAAATGAGCTTTTTAAAACAAGCTTATAAGCTTACCATGCATTGTCATCCAAACCAAACGTGTATGCAAATTTTCATCCCAATCAGTGAGGAATACTATACTTACAGTTGTCCACAAACTGAGTGGAACTTTCCTGTATATTGGAGACCGGAGTTTTGACACATATTGGGTTTTTAGCACTAGAAAATTTACATGCAATAAATATAAAATTTGAAATCTAACGCGAAAGTTTGGATAGATGTATGTTTGTTACTCAATCATGCCAGAACGGCTGAGCGGATCTGCATGAAATATTGCACAGGGATCTATTATAGTCTGGAATAGCACATAGGCTACTTTTTACCTCGGTATAATGATCCCTTGGGACAAGAAAACAGTTCACGTGGGCGATGCCGCTGGCAGAAGCTAGTTTATAATAAATTGAAATGATATCAGATTGAAGTAGAAACTAAGAAACATTAATTGTAGGGCAAAGTGGATACCCAAAGTTGTGCTGATGAAGACGGCCAATTAATTATTAGGAGTATGCATCTTAGTTTATGGTTGTATCATTGGCTTGTAACTTAAGAAACAATCATGAAAAGACTGCCATTTTTTATTCTTGTACAAGTTATTTTATTCTTGTACAATATTATACAAGATTACATTGTTGCAGATATTGGTATAAGTTCTTTCAGTCCATCTAAAATTCTAAAGGTTGTCTGGTTGTTACTGTCAGAGATAAGACTGCCATTGTACCCATATTTATTTATTTTGTAATATTTGTGGAATTATTTCAGTGTATAATAACGTATATTCTATTCTGTAAAAGTATTTAATAAACTTTGTGTCATTAGCTCTAGATGAAATGGTAGACTTAGCCCCAAGTGACCACAGCGGTCCAGAAACAGATGTTCATATGGAACCAACAGATAATGGAATGAAAAGGAAAGGTTGGTTAGTTCATTTTCATTTTATTTGGTTCATTCAATTTTTCCTACTCTTATTGAACACTTGTCTTAAAACATTTCTTCAACATTTACCTCGAGTTTCCCAGCTTAAAATCATTGAAGAATTAATGTGACAATTGTCAAGCACACGTTATCTGCTGTCATTGGTTGAATGAATTTTCACCAGCCAATCACATCAGATAACACTTGCTTGACAATTTTACACATTAATTCTGTGATAATTTTGAGCTGGGAAACTCAGGGTTAGGGTCATATTTATAAAAAATAAACCTTTATCCAAATTCTGTAAAGAAAATTTTGAGTTTTTCACTTGGAATTTTTTTGTGATTGTTTAAAAATGCAACAGTTTATTAGAACTTAAAAATATCAAGCTGAGAAGAGCTTAAAATTTTATTTTTAGTTAAAAACAGCCCGTGCATTGACATCCAAACAAAAAGTGTCTGCAATATTTCAGATCCATTGGTTGGGGAAAACTGTTTAAAATTCAGTTGCAAGATTTGACCCACACATGTTAACTAGGCAAGTTAAATGAAAGCTTGTAATATTGATGAAGGGCTAATATTTGTTTAACATAAATATAGCAATTAGAATAATTTTATTTAGTTATGCATTTTCACTTTGGGTTTTTATCAAAAGTACATTCAGCTAATAAATTTGAATGCGGGCAAGCACTTATTCTGATATTTTAAAGCAGGACTGATTTTTTTGACTTAAATGCTTGATAAAAATTTTAGAACATGCATGGTAAGACGGTCATCACTGATAGTGATCTATGATTTTGTGTATTCTCCTAATTCTATGGTCATTAAATTTTAGGCAAAGGTAAAGGAAAAAAGGCATCATTAGAGATGCAAAATAAGAAGCAGAAGCTGGAAGAAGAGAAGTTGGCTAAAAAGGCAGCTGCTGAAAGGGACAAGATATATAAACCAGGAGAGTGTATGAAGGTAATAAATCTATAAGCTGACTGTTCCTATCCTAACGCCCTTTGGTTTTACTATTTATGTTAAACAAAACACAAGTCAATATGCCCCAAAGGGTTGAGCACGTCATCTTTAACAAAATTAAATCTTGCTGAACAAGCTTTCTAATGCCTTACACATCTCAATGTATACAGGGTAGTGAGTGATATAAAACCATGCCCAAGGTCCATATAAAATTTCATATAATTTTAATCTTTGCAGTACATGAATATAGAAGGCCACCCGAGCCTTTGGGAGCGCTGGTACATGTCGGACGTTGCTCGCGAGGCCGCACAGCACGGCACGCACGTTATACAGGCACACACGCTGTGTGACCCGTCGGTCATTGTGTGGAGTAGGACTATACCCAGGACACTGGACTTGGAGGATGGACAGGTAAGTAGTAGAGGAACGCTCCGGTCACCGCAGCTTGTGGATGCGCTCTTACATAAGTACAGCATGCACGTCATACAAGGACCCACACGCTTTGTGACCCGTCGGTCATCGTGTGGAGCAAGCCCTTACATATAATTTTTAGATCTTTGTCCGATGAACAGTCTTATATGTAGCCTTATTAATACATATAAAATTTACCAGGTTAAACTAAGTCCACTACGAGAACCGTGCGACTATGCACTTTACGTAACAGACGCTGATGAAATATCCGAGATGGTGAGCACACACACGCTGAGCCCGCATCTGTCGCAAATACGACAGCTCTGCGACTGCAATCTAACGCTGCTAGTGTTCGGAGTGAACGACTACTTCAAGTGAGTACTACTGTGTGTATGTATCATATACTGAAGACCTCTGCGAAATGGTGAGTCCGCATCTATCACAGATATGACGTGTTATCTGTACTGCTGTAATATATACTGCTGATGAAGGCTCGCTAGCAACCTGACGCCGGTAGCTTTCGGAGGAAACTACTGCTTCGAGTGAGTCATATATTTAGAGTAGGCTGGATACCACGTGTAGCCGTCCGACCAAGCGTGCCCGAAATTTGTGCTATGCACAAACTTGACGCGCTACTGCTTTAGTTTTTTGTTCGATCGCGCCAGTGGCGAGTTGTGTCGTCGAGAATATAAAAATGCCAAATTGTGTCGTTCTAGGCTGTAAAAACTTTGCTAGGGGGGTGCCCCCCTAGCAAAGTTTTAAATCCATTCAATGGAGGTATTACCTACCATCGGTAAGTAATGGAGATTGCCCATACACAGACCCCTTATGAAGTATCGTGCCTGCGATTTCAATAATAAGATTTATATTTTGTATTTTTTCCATCCATTTGCTTTACTTTATATACACAACAACAGATCAGTATCCTTCACTTGGACTTTTGTATACACCTTATTGCATTGTAATAAAGGTTCATTTCAAGAACAGAAACAACGTTATAACTCGTAAACCCCTAAAAATATATATAATATGTTTTCTAATTATGAATATAACGTGTTTTATCTACAATATACAACCAAATTCATCAAGATACAACCATTTTTTCAAAGGGGCCCAAGTTCCCTTACAAAATGGGCATTCTCCTTTGTTGCTTTAATAGCTATAATTAATTTTAAAATCTTGTTCAAGTATCACTTCTTAGATAAATTACTACTTCACACTATTCATTTCACATTGCTGGCATTGCTTTGAGGGACCATCATTGGGCGCTTTTTCTATATTAAAAATAACAGAACTAAAAATAGGCAACTAATTGCTGCTTTTTTATTGTTTATGTTTTCATAATAATTTCTTTTTCTTTTGTTCCATATGGTGTAGAAAGAAAGGTGGTCGCACTCTAGCCTCTGATCACAGGGCTCCGCGTCGCGGAACATCCAACAGTAATCGAACGCCCATGACGGAAATAGACCTCGAATTAGCTATAGTAGGTATGCCAATTGTATTAAATTTTTAAACCCCGACGGAAAGAGAGGGGTGTTATGACGGAAAGAGAGTATATATATGTGTGTGTGTCTGTGGCATCATAGCTCCAAAACGGAGGAACCGTTTGATTGAAAGATGATAGCAGTTCTTAGCTATGGTTGATGAAAATCGGTTCGGCCGTTCAAACGTTATGCACATTTTACTCTTCGAATCTAGGTTTTTTCGCAAGATATCGTGTCATAATTACGTGTTTCGATAAGAGCGTAGGTATCTACTACTCGGTAAGTATATAAAGAAGTTTAAAAACTTGAAATAAATATGAGATTACCTATACTCCATTTGCGATAACATTAGACGTTTAAATTAGCCAATTTTACAGCCCGTTCAACCGATTTTGACTTCTATTGCGTTGGTAATACGACAAATGGTAGCTGTAGTAAACAGTTGGTTTTGGTAACAGGTTTATGCTTTTTATGTCATCCTTATGTTTACGGGATAGAACTCAAAATTGGTTAAACGGAAACATGTCTTATGTTATTTCAAATGGAGTTTAGTAGAGGCACAATACCGGTCGATGTTGCGACGCTTGGGGTTGCCTATGTCCAGAAATAGACTTTTTTCGGCTGAAGTGATGATGATAGTTAAACATTTCTTTTACATTTTTCTTGTCGTTCCAAAAGTGCCTTTTAATAGTCTAATAGGTAGGTACTCAAATAGAAATAACCAATTTTTCATAAAAATATAATCTCTGTAGGAGAAGAGGCTTTTGCCCTACAGTGGGCAGTAACGGGCTGGTATTATTAATAAATATCATCATCATTTCAGCTGAAAGACGTCCACTGCTGGACATAGGCTTCCCCCAAGCGTCACCACACTGATCGGTCCTATGTGTGTATTATAAAATATATTCAGCAAAAATAGCGTAAACAATACGGGGTATACTATTTCTATCTATCCCTTCGTGGATACTGGCTTGATGTTATCCTAATTAACTTTTGTGCAATTAAATATTTTAATACCAATTTTCAGATCTGTTGGTAACAGCGAAGTGTGACACAGCAAAAGTAAACACTGCGAATGAACTGGCTTTGACCATCATGCAATTCACTAAAGCGATTGCCGAGGCTCCGTTAAAGTTAGTATTATTTTATTCTTTATAATTTTATTATAATATTATTGTTAAGTCTTTATTTTTTCATGAGCTAAAGAAAAAGAAAGATACTCTTTAAAACATTAAAATAAAAAGTTTTGATAAGAAGCACTATTCCAAAAATGTAAATTAAACAGATTAAGTACCACCAGTAGAATCACAAGCAGAAAAACATAAACATGTAATTGATAGACAGCAGATTGTTTTCATTGTTAAAGTTTCATATCAAGTTGACACAGAGGTCGCTAGTTGTCTATACACTTATTTATTTTGCTGTGTGTACTTAGCGAAGTTTATGAACTTTATGTTAAAACATAAAAATAAAATAAAAAAGCTTGATTTAGTGTAAAATTTTCAGAAAAGCTAAACGTGCTTGTGACGATCAAGCAGCGTTCTATATGAGAGGTGACAACAAGAACTGTGTTGCTGTCGATAAAGATGGTCAGTAAAGTAACTTATATTTTTTAGGTACTAGGCCAACCAATATACAGTATATGCTATGTTGAGGATATCAACACAGCATTGTGTCATGTTCAAATATTATTACAAAGAACAATGGCGAAATTATAGCTGACTTAAATTTGAGCGTCTGAATATGAGTTATATACGAAAGAAATTCAATTAATTGACTACGTTTTTTTCAAAGTATAAAATTAACTAGTTCATCACGGATAAAAAAAAAGCATTATAAATGAAAGTTATTTGATTTTTGGATAACTCTCATTAGCTTAGTGTTGCCATTTTACGCTTATTCTGCCAAGTGACAAGTAGTGACTGTAGTAAATATATCATTATTGTAATAAAACGAAGTAAATAAATTAACAATACAGTTTATGTCAAAGTGTAAGTGTCCTTGCAGGTAGGTAAGAATACAGTAGGGTATTAGAAATGAATGAATTACTTGTTTTCAATTAATGATAGACAAAAAGACTAATATCCAAATCTAAATAAAAATATAGCTTGGTTATTGACGACTATCTTTTGATACAAGTCAAGGTCAAAGTCGCTATTTAAATAAATATACTCTTTCCAAAGAGTTTAATTTTACATTTCATGCTGAATTATCTAGGAAAGGCAAATACTAATGCGATATTGTCCTTTTAATAATAAAGGGTTTTTTATACAATTATATCAATTAAAATTTACATAGTATATATACTTAATTAACAATAATATCTATATATACATTTAAATAAAAATAAAATACGACGAACACGTATAAAAGGCCAAAGATCATAGGGCGTCAAAAAATTCGTCCACATCGCTGTCAACGTGAAAAGTGCCCAGAACGCTGGCAGCATTGCCACGTTGGATGGCAATGCTGATTCTCTGGCCATGGAAAAGCCCAGCCCTCTGGTCACCATCTCGAAATACTCGAAGAGCACTCAGACCTCATGGACCTAATGTTTCAATCCCAAACGGCTAAAATATATAACTTCCAATAAGTTTCTTGTTTTACTAATCGAATTGCATCGAATAATATTGCCTGTTAAACACATTATTAATAGTTACCCAAACATAACCTACAAAAGTTCATGACTGAATATCTTTTATTCTCGGCATTATTGAACAAAAAATCTTGCACAAACTAATTCAGGAAATGACCCTGAATCAAACCAGATATTTTTCAATTAGAGTCCTAGGAATTTAATCTCAGCTAAACCCATGTATGGGTTTCTGCCATTGTTCTTTAATCAATCCTTTTTCACAGTCCGTTACCTTCTAATGATCATTCATTTTCTCAGTTCGTGATCCCCTGAATCATCTCTGTGTAACGTCTGTTAGGGCACATCCCCTGAGCACGCAGCGCCTGACCAGTGTGCCATCGTCTTACCTGGAGTCACTAGGTGGACGATCCCGGAGTCTCGCCTTCTTGCAGGCTTGATGATACATTATGTTTCCATATTCCCAGGTGTGGGTGTAGACAGGCTGTGGCAGCAGATGCTCGCAGTCCTGCCTCAGTCCAGTCTGGAGACATCGAGAGCGATCTGTGCGAAGTACAAGTCGCCGCTAGACTTGTATGAGGTACAAGCATCTTACGTTTTATTTTTATTAGATAGGCTCACGCTTGACTACTATCTCGCCTGATGGTGAGCGATGATGTGGTCGACGCTGAAACATACTTGCCTAGAAGGAACCTATTCACTCTTGACTTAAAGACACTCGCGACTACCAGGAGCGCCGTGGGACATTTCGATTTGGTAGCGAACGAAAAGCGAAATAGTGCGAAGTAATAATATTGTTTAAGAAAAGTTACAGTAATAAAGTTTTCAGTTTGAATAATTTATCCCTGAATCCTAGTTATCGGTCCACCTAGAGGGAGGCCTTCCAACGCTGCGTCTTCTAGAGTCTGTCAAGCGAGTCTAGTCCCATGAAAAAAGCGGCAAATTCAAAAATCTTTCAGGTGTCAACACTGACAACAATCTTTATAGTAGTTTTCACATACAGATGCCTCAGTAAGTTTCACGGTCATGAACACGACGTCTGGATCTAAACCAAAATGGAAATCGTGATCACATCACAGTAAAATAAAAAAAGTCAGATAAGTTTATTGTGCTGAAAGTATCAATATGTTGTTGCCAACCTACCTGATGTTGAAACGATTTCATCCAAAAGTCGTCGTTTTTGCGATAACACGTCGTCAGATTCACTCTGTACATGATTATATTTATTAATCATTGTAAACAACAAGCTCCTGACACTACTTTTAATAGGTTTCGGCATTATAACATTAAAAAACTCAACAAAAACCGGATTATTACGAGGTTATAACAGAATTTGTGACAATCTGTTTGACAGATCATAGTATTGCCATTATAAGAAATCAGTAAAAGGGTTGTGGACACGACTCGCTTGACAGACTCTATCGCGTTCTTCGTATCTCCTAAGCCAAAGCATTAAAAGCTCGTCTCCTTGTTTGTAGTCCTTACAGTCCGGCGCCGGCGGCGGCGTCTCCCAGCTAGCAGACGTGGAAGTCCCGCGCGCGGCCGAGCCCGGCGCCCGCGCACGTCGCGTGGGCCCCGAGCTCGCGCGCAAGCTGCGCATCTTCTTTACGGCCACAGATGGAGACACGCTTATAGAATAAGGCTGCCAGTGTCCTAGACAAAATACATACGTACGTTTTTCCGCCCACGGTGCGGGCTGAACGTGAGCGACGACACTGAACATTAGCGGAAAGAAGGTCTTAAGCGCCGTGTAGTACGCGTCGCTAATGCGTTCGAGTCATAACACTTCGATCGCAGTGATGAGTTACATTACCTGCTCTTTCTGCAGGTTATATCATTGACATACATTTAAAAAAAAATCTTGAATCAAAAATCATGAATTCCCTTTTTTCACAAAAAACCAGCAATGGAAATAAGACACCGAAAAAGAAGAATAATTAAAAATCTAATCGGGTTAGATAGAAATAACAATTTTTAGTAAATTATATAGTTTTAAAAACCCAGTTTTTTTTTATCATCATCATCACATCAGCCGAAGGACGCCCACTGCTGGACATAGGCCTCCCCCAAGCGTCGCTACATTGAACGGTCCCGTGCGTCCCGCAATCCAATCCAATCCCGCAATCCTCCATACCGTGATTTTTGGCATGGGGAGCAGCTGGTTATCGCGGCATGAGACTACAAGGAGAAGCCTTGTTCATGAACCGGCCGCAAGACAGTTTGGGAGTCAGCTTCTGTAGGGTAAGGCCGAGTAAGTCCAAAGTAGCCATACCACCTGGCCTCGCGGCCCTGATCAATGGAAGTACCACCAAAACGAGTATAAAAGGCAAAAGATACGAGGTGCATTCAATAAGTACCTAGCCTCATCGCCAGAGGGCGCTGTACAGTGTAGCACATTCTTTTTTAATTCTTTTTTCAAATTTTCATTCCAATCCCTTCATTTGTTTTAATTTGACAACTTATGGAAGCGAACGTGTCGATCGGTTTTACAAAAATGGAAAAAGAGCAATATCGTTCGGTGATTCGATTCCTATTTTTGGAAGGGAAAACGCGCATCGAAATCAAAGAGCGCTTGGATGCTGTGTACGGTGACTCTTCTCCATCGATGGCCACCGTCAAGAATTGGTTCACCGAGTTTGCACGTGGCCGTACGTCGGTTTTTGATGAACCACGTCCAGGTGCACCGAAAACAGCTGCTACGGAGGAAAACATTAAAAAAATCCATGATTTCGTATTGGCAGATCGCCGATTGAAGGTTCGGGAGCTAGCTGAGACTGTAGGCATTTCAGAAGGAACAGTGCATCATATTCTTCACGAGGAACTCGGCATGAGAAAGCTGTCGGCGCGATGGGTGCCGCGTTTACTCACACCAGAAAACAAGCGCAACCGTGAGACCACATCGGAGACGTGTTTGGCGCTGTTTAAGCGGAATCCAGCGGAGTTTTTGCGTCGTTTTGTAACCGTCGATGAAACCTGGATCCACTGGTACGCACCAGAGACCAAGGAGCAATCAAAACAATGGATCCAGACCGGGGAACGTGCTCCAAAGAAGGCGAAAACTGTAAAATCGGCCGGAAAAGTTATGGCCACCGTTTTCTGGGATTCACAAGGTGTGATCTACATCGATTACCTCGAGCAGGGTGAAACAATTACAGGGCTTTACTATGCCGATTTATTGGGCCGATTCGACGCCGAATTAAAGAAAATCGACCCCATCTGGCGAAGAAAAAAATGCAGTTTCACCACGACAACGCACCGGTTCACACGTCTGCCGCTGCCATGGCCAAATTGGTCGAATTACGCTACGAATTGCTGCCCCATCCACCGTATTCTCCAGATTTGGCCCCTTGTGACTTCTTTCTGTTTCCTAATCTGAAAAAATCACTCGCCGGGAACAGATATGGATCGAATGAGGAGGTCATCGCCGCCACGGAGGCCTATTTTGCAGAGTTTGACAAAAAATATTTTTCCGACGGGTTAAAAAAGTTGGAGCATCGCTGGGCTAAGTGTATGAAACTAAAAGGAGACTATGTTGAAAAATAAATTGCCACTTTTCCAAAATTTACGTTTACTTTTTGTAGGCTAAGTATTTATTGAATGACCCTCGTACACCGATTTGCCGATAATGGAGATCCTCAGCATCCGATGCCGAGTAACTCAGTTTAAAGATAAAAGAATTGCACTGCTCTAGTGGAGAGAAGAGACTCCATTTTCTCAAGCAAGCTAGTTACTCCAAAAATTGGGACTGGCTGTTGGACACTCGGCTCGAGCTATCAGTGTAGACGCCATGGTCATCGATGGCGAGAGGGGCGAAGTTGCAGACCGCCTTGGATGCATAAAGGCCGCAGAGCTGATCGTGTACGAGGACAGAGGGGAGACTGAATTACATTAAGTCCCCAAAGAAGTCGCACACAGTATCGCCTTCAGTCACGCTTAGCGGCTCATCGCGGATGCAACAGAAATCGCCGAAGACAGGGAAAGGGAGACACTGAGCAGAAGCACTCCAACGCAACGAGAACAGAAGTCAAGCCTAATTGACGGGATAAAATTAAGACCTTCATAACGAAAATGTTCACAGACCGACGCAGTGAGCCAGCCCACTCACACAGTGAGACAGCTCCAGACCGTCACAGGGAGAAGCTCTCTCTAAGTTCCTCAGGAAATCGCCGACGGAAGCGGGAGAGTCGTCCCCAAAAAAGACCGACAATCTACAATACAAACAACATACTGCCCATAGAATCTCTCGATCTCCCTCGGAAGCTTTTTTTTAATTAAGTAATATTCGACGAAAACTTTCCAACGCTGGGGGTTACCATGTACTGAATCCATGGTATTCTTCAGTGTTGCCGCTTACGAAAAAATAAACTCACCAAAAATTTACGAAAATGTCACTAGATTGGGTAGAAAAAATAATACAAAAATTCACTAGAAGTCACTAAATGATTTAATCAATCTTCATCATCAAATAAAACAAATATCAAATAAAAAATCGCTGTGGCAAAATGAGCAAAAGGCTTTAGTTGGATCAGTTAGAACAGGCTTTAACCAGTTTTTGAACTCTTCTTGATGTTCCCACTCGGTTCTAAACTTCTGAGCATACGCCTTCTTCTTTAGAGGTACATCCATGTCAGAAACTATAATCAAGCTCAAAAACAAAACGATAACCTAGGTTCACTCAGAGACTATCAATGATATTATACTTATTAGTTTATATTATTTGAAAACTGAACCAAATAACCTAATAATAATAATAGTATGTATTATATCACTATACTTTAAGCGTTTTAGGAAAGAATAGCAATAGTAATATATTTTTCTCATGAGAGAGTGAGATGCATAATCTAATCATGCACATAATCGAACGAAATGCTGAACATGGAACGTTAATGGGAAATACCCGGTTGATCAAATGAACATTTCGTGTTGCCAGTGCGCGTTACTTAATAACTACTCAACTTTCTAATTAAAAATGTATAATATTATAGATTGTGAAAAAAGTTAATTGATAATATATTAAATGGTGTGTAGATCATAGAAAAGTCACTAGAAGTCACCAGATTTTTTTTTGTCACTAAATCATAAAATAATGTCACTATAAACAGCAAAAACTCACTAGTTCTAGTGACGAAGTCACCAAAACGGCAACACTGGTATTCTTTTTCGCATCGGTGTCAAAGACCCCCTGTATAAGTCTCCTTAACCTGTTATGATCTCATTGCCAATAAAAATAACGAAAAAATAACAACTTTAAGTGTTTTGAATTAGTTGAAGGCAATTTAAATGTTATGGATTGTTTTAATTTATTTTAAAGCATCGGTGTTATTTTGGTTGTATCTGTTTTTAATTGAATGTGTATTAAGGATGATGTCTGAAAGTAAATGTAAATAAATACCTTTGAAATTGAGGTGGATTTTATTATTTAGCTTGCCTTATTAGTTTGTAAGGTCAAATCTTGCAACTGAATTTTAATACAATTATACTCAACCGATTGAACTGCAATTTTGCCTAAACGTTTTATTTGTATTGTCTGCTTTGAGTTTTAAAGAATCAATGCAACGTTGCTCAAGACATGGAAAATCTCATTTTTGTGGAAGACATGGCGTAGGCTTGTGTAAGCAAAAGGGAATCTGTTGCCATACAACTGACATATTTGAAATCTCAGGTAATATACTCCTATAATTCCCGGCACGTAAGTTGGCAAGAGTCGTTAGAAGCGCAGATAGGTCTCTTTGGTAGTGAAGCGAGGTGCGTCCACGTTCCGTTCGCTTTTGTAGTGGTTAGTCATTTCGCGCAATATGCGCGAACTTATTCCCACTACGCCAAAACCTTGCCAACTTACATGTCGGGGCATTATTCAGAAAACCCGGTCAATTCAATTATTTCAATAGTATTTTTCAAATTGCCCGGGCATTATGAAATAATGCCGTATTAATCACTTAGCATGTTCCCGTTGAGTTACACTGTTACCCATTGGGATAAAAATTACCGATTAGTAACATTAACTCAATGCCACGTTTTTTTCCCATCAATTTACACTGCAACCTAATAGTACGTAATAGGGTTACATTAGCATATTATTATATATAAAATAGCACAACAACCGACGAGGTGACATCGCTGTGCAGAGCGAGCTCGGGAACTTAAGTCATCCCGACACGGATAATTAATAAAAATAAAATAAAATACAAATTAAATTAAAGCTAACCAAAAAAAATTAAATAAAAAAAAACATTTCAATTTTTATGACATTTTTGACACCATGATGAGTTTTATTGAGTGAATCGTACACTAAAAATATGATACTAAATACAGACATTCAATTAAATACAGGCATAGTTTTGGTGTACACGCAACTTAGGAAATAGTGTAAGTACCTAAAACAGACAGACAAAACTACTTCTAATATTCGCAGAGGTGTAGGTCGCGGCAGCTTTCGATGAGTTCCCCATTGGGAGCGGATAGTGGTATCCGCTCCCAATGGGGAACTCTGGCACAGGCCACTGCCGCAGGCACTCGCGTGTTAACAAATGCGGTGCAGTGTAACGTGCAGCTCTTCAGTTGAGATGGTTCCCCACGGCGACGCCTGCGGCGGTCATGTGCCACAGAGCTAGCTCCTCATAATGTGAGCTCGGAGATAGGGTAGAGGTATGGAGGTATGCGGAACAGGATGTAAAGTCCCGCAACCTCCACTGAAAATAGAGGCCGCAGCGCTGGAAAAATAGCGACGAGATTGCGAGCGCGGATCTAGTGCAAAGGTACGCGTTGTCGTGAGTGCAGTCGTTGAACTAATAGCCGTCTCCTGATTGTAGGGACTGAAACAATGAAAAAAAATGTTAATAATTATAGTTTTTTTATATTCAACATTTAAAGAAATGAAACAAGAATATTAAGTTAATTTATAAACGACATAATAGCCACCGCATCGAAGGCACGGGAAAAAGCTAGTACTCATTTCAGTAGAATAAACTAAACCAACCTGCAATTTTCCGCTTCACTTCATTATTAGTTGGTTCCATGTCAATGTCTGGTCTGCTGCTGTCATCACTGGCAGCTACTTATGTCATATTTTTGCAATAATCCATATCCGGCTTTCCTTCATTACGGTAAGCACCAACTGCTTTTCAATGGTAGTATATATGTTATGGACCAAGTGGATTAATAAGCCATTATTTATAATGCCCGGGCAATTTAAAAAAAAAGCTACATATGTCTAGGCAATATGATAAAAACTATTGAAATAATTAAATTGATAGGGCTTTCTGATTAATGCCCATCACTCATTGGGCTGGGTATTAAAATATGCGTTTTTTTTATTGTTTTAATATTGACATTGGTTTTATTATAGAATAGGTAAGTACGATTACTATTTACCAACAAAATCAAAAATAGTTTATTTCAAATAAACCTTAGAGGTACTTTTGAATAGTCAAACAAAAAAAAAATATGGCTCTAGTTGCAAATTCGCAAGCGTCAGTAGATCTCAATGGAGAACAATTTGCAATAAACTCCACGGACACTCTTTTCCATCAGTTTCAATTACAAGTTTTTGGATACATCATTCTTGTTGAAAAAAATACATAATATGTGAGAACGATGCAAAAAGACGTGCACGTAAAAGCGTCTAGAGTAACAAACAATTTTAACATAATAATGTAATAACAGGCCGAGGCAGCTAAGTTATGACCACTACCAACTGATGGCGCCCGTTCACGAACATGACGCATGGATCGGCACCACTCAGCTCAACCATCATGAAGGGAATCGAATGATCCAACACATGTGCCACGATCAGAGAGAAATTAGAGAGAGCATGACACACTACTGCCAGGGCACACAGAAGTCAACGAACGACACATAGGTACAGTGAATGGTAGATTTACAGTCAGATAATAATACTCACACATGTGCTGTGCAGTTATATTATACTAAAAGAAATTGAGTTTATACGTCGACGAAGCCCTATTTCTGTCTGCAGGGTCTAAAGTAACCTAACATGAAGGAGATGACCTATCCGTGTCGGGGCACCCTAAGCTCCTGAGCTCGTTCTTGTACTAATTCATTGACCTTATTTATCGAATTGCCCAACCGTTACGTAGCAATATTCATAATGACCAGACAATGTGATAAATATAGAAGTTTAAATGAGTATTCATTACATTGCCGTTTTCATTGACTAGATTAATAATGGCCGGGCATTATTCATAGTGCCCTGAATAATCACTTGGTCCATGACATAAATATTCCATTACCTTTTACTCTTTGCCATTTTTCTTGGACAAGCTTGTGACATTTTATAATTTTTGTAACGATGTTCCATAATGTGAGTTGCTGCTGAAGGTGTGATTAGGGAGAACGTAACATTTTTGCGTTATACCATACGCCTTTCTTTTTCTATAAGCAGGCATATACGCATTACAGTACGCACAACGCGCGTCCTCTGTGAGGAACTTAGTTTCTGCTGCATATCGCTAATCATGTTTTCCTAAGGCATGACACAAAAGATTCCATATCAATGTCCATAGATAATTGAGCTTCATCCACCCATATGACTACACGTTTATAGCCCTTCCTACTGAGCTGCAGCTCATCTTCCTCTGTCTCCCAGTCTTCCCTGTCTGATGATGGAGGTTTATCCTCACCCAACTGGTCTACCTGCCCAGTTACTCCAGTCGCTGCCGGAAAATGCGCCTCTTTGTCGTCGGTGTCGTATCGATCTTGCTGTCTACCTCCTGGACGCATTGGACGAACCCGCTTTAGATGGCCTTTTTGCGTTTTTTTACCGTAGACAAAACGACTCTGTCGACAGTCTTCTACCTGGTGATCGGTAGCTCCACATAGCAAACAATTGTTCCTTGAGTCGTTGGCGAAGCCCCTCTGTACGTTTCCTGCTGAGTCACCAAGTAGCACCCTGGTGGCGATTTCCCCTCCACCTGACTCCCCATCACTCCCGACAGTCTGTTTTATTACCCCTACATCTATCTCCGCCGCTTCCAAAGCACATGCAATTTCAACAGCCTTTGTATAATCCAAACCCTCTTCAGCAAGTAGACGTTGCCTTATCTCCTCGCTTCGCAACCCATATATCAGCTGATCTCGTAAATTATCTTCCAGCACTGTGTTAAAGTCACAAAATGTTGATATGTTGTATAGTTCCGAAATGTATTGTATGATCGATTCAATCTCATTTTGTTTTCTCTGTCGAAATCGATACCTTTCTACTATGAACGATGGCTTTGGTTTTAAGTGATCCGATCCAAAAGAAGGCTTTGGTTGTAAGTGATCCGATCCAGAAGAAGTTTTTTGTTCTAAGTGATCTGATCCAGAAGAAGTATTTTGCTGTAAGTGATCTGATCCAAAAGAAGGCTTTGGTTGTAAGTGATCCGATCCAAAAGAATCGAACAGACTATTCTGATCAGAATCAATTCCTGGAACAAATATAATAAGTAAGTAGGTTATCTATTAAGAACCTTACTATTATAAATTATAATTAATTTATAAATAAAGGGTAGTCTATTTATCATGTGATATTCTTTAGCAACTTTTAAAATCCTGGTTCCCCATGTTGATACATGGTGAGGTTTCAGACTACAATCTGCCGCCTATCCAAAAACATGTGTATTTTTGGTAACAAATATTTGAATACAGGTATTATTTGATTTAATTCTATAAAATTAACCACCGTGATGAAAATGACCAGACAGTCGCTTTACGGTCTAGAAATTGCGCGTTCTTCGAAAAAAATAACACTCGTAAAATCTCATTTCACCCCCTGTAATATTTCGCAATTTTTACCGAAACCCTGCCTCCATTTTAAAGCCTCGCGTGATTAATAGACGATCCCTAATTAGCTGCACGCCTGCACCCAGCATTCGTTGCAATGACACGTAAAGTTAAAAAGAGTTTGAGATATTTTGGGTCAGGAACCTTCGCATACATAGAACAACCCAACAAAGTTTCATCACAATGGGACGATGGTTAGGAATGCATAGGCGACAAACATATTATTTTAACTATGGATAGTTAGAGCAAAGTAGTAAAAAAAAATTTGTAGGTACGTTTGTGTGATTCTTACCTTGTGTTTCCAAGGAATCAATCTGCATGACATGTAATGATTCCTCACACTCGCTATTCAATGGCGTTTCTCTTGATTCCAAGATATTGACTGTAGTTAAATCTGCAATAAAACATATTTTGTCAATTAATGTCATCATTCATCATCATATTGTAACGGAAAACTTTTTAGTACAGTAATCCCCAAACTATTTGGTAGGGCTTGACGTAGGCTTTCTGATGCGCATGATATCGTGCACTGCTATTTCACTATAAGATTTACTACTGTGCAGCCATTGTAGCGAACTTCAGAGCGGCCAAATAGATTTGGGATTACTGTAAAATCATATTTGTTTGTTATTAATTTAAATTTTAAAGTAAGTATTGTGTACAAAGAAGTTCCACAAGTCTTGACGAATTAAAAACTGCTATAAAAAATAAAGTTGTTAAAATTATTACCAGTATTGAGCAATGAAGATGCAAGACGACTTGCGGCTGGTCTTAAATATTGACGATCAACTGGATGTTCCAAAATGTCATAAAAACAGACTTCTAAAGCAAAATACTAAAAAGTTCAACAATAATTTTCGTTTCGCCAGTCGGTGTCTGTGGTAGTCTTGCTGTTAATGTTTTTCAACACTCACTGTCTTTCTATGTCGTTTATACGTAAGATGCGAGTATGTCGTGGTGGCCCAGTGGTTAAGACCTCGCCTCTCGTGCTTGAGGTCGTGGGTTCAAGTGCGGGCAAGTACCAATTTGACTTTTTCAAATTCTTATGTACTTTCTAAATTTATCTTGGACATCACAGGCAACGGTGAAGGAAAACATCGTGAAGAAACCTGGACTTATATAGTTAACTAGCTTCTGCCAGCGGCTTCGCCCGCGTGAAAAGTGTGTTCTTATCACAAGGGAAAATTATACCGGGATGAAAAGTAGCTTATATGCTATTCCAGACTACAATATATGTTTGTGCCAAATTTCATAACCACACATTCTCACACAGATGAAAGTCTGAAATAGCCAAGTCAGAAGCCCGTGTGGTTCCCATAGGCGGCCACATCCTCATACGAATAAGAAAGAATGAGACCAAAGTATGAGATCGAAAAATTTGTACCTTGAGCAACAACTGGATCTTCTTCTGTCATGTCTTCCTTTTTATTGTAGTCATGGCTGCTATTATCTCCTGAAAATAACCAAATAAAGTTTAATTAAATAACTTCAATAAAGAAATAATTCGGGTTTGATTCCCGGGTCAAACAAAATAGTGTTTAAAATTAATTCTTTTAAATACAAATGACAAATAGGCACCTAGAACTCCCCATTCCTTTATTTAACTAGAATATTTTTGTGGGTATATAAAAAAACTAATCTTCATATAAATATGTAACATATATTTTTAGCCCTAAGAGGGATCAACTCAGAATGGATGAAATTGCGATAGGTCACTGGAATAACTTGCGACCCACCCTCAAGTTAAAGGGGAAAATTTACAAGTACAGCTCTATGGATCAGAATACTGGGCTGTGAAAAAGATGGATGAAAAGAGATTGCATGTAGCAGAGATGAGAATGTTGAGATGAATGTGCAGCGTGACGAGAATGGATAAAGTGAGAAAGGAGTATATTAGAGAAAGTTTGAAAGTGGCGCCAGTGACAGAAAAGTTGAAAGCAAACCGTTTGTCCTGCAGCCTAATTGCGTGTGTGAACTCGGCAAGGCAAAGGGGTTTGACCCCATCAATTGACCAATCACATTCTTACACGGAAATCCACATCGCGTCTTTCATCTTGCATGTGATTGGTCGATTGATGGCGACGAAAATCTTTGCCTTGTCGAATTCACTTACGCAATTAGGCTGGTGTTATGGTCATGTGACGAGGAGGGATGAAACGCATGTTGCTAAAAGAGTTACGAGTATAAATGTAAATAAATAAATTTATTCAAATCAATAAAAGCATGTTAACATAAATCAATTGAATCATTTGAGGGTTACAATTAGTTTAACAAAATAGATAGGTGTTGCAACCAGCACCCTTGCTAAGTTATAAAATAACTTGTAATAAGGGCAGTGGTACAAGCCCATACACAATAATGTGGACGGATAGAGAGTAGAGGAAGGCCAAAGAAAAGATGGGTGGATAGTGTGAGGAGTGATTTGAAAGAAAAGGTTAACACATTTAGATTTAATTTACATACATACTTAAGATGTTCATATATATTATACTTCATTTGAGTAGGCACTTAACTAAAGATAAACAATCTTGATATGACTTTTTATTTAAAAACTCAATTTGAAAATTAAATGTGGCTAGAAATCATTGACAATACAATAATAGCAATGCCTTAATTGAATTATTAGTTTAAGCAGTGGTTTATTTGTTTTATATGTATTTGTGTAAAATTCCAATCAAGATTGTTTACCTTTAGTGAGCGCCTACTCATTTACATACATACTTAAGATGTTCTAGTATACTATTCCATTTGATAGGCACTTTACTAAAGATAATTTCAACGGTTTCACCCGCATCCTGTGGGAACTACTCCGCGCACCCGGATAAAAAGTAGCCTATAGCCTTTCTCGATAAATGGCCTATCTAACACTGATAGAATTTTTCAAATTGGGCTGGTAGTTCATGAGATTAGCATGTTCAACCAAACAAACAAACTCTTCTGCTTTATAATATTAGTATAGATAAAATGCGGCTAGAAATCAATGTATATTCAATAACAACAATTACTTAATTGAATAATAATTATTTTAAGCAGTGGTTTATTTCTCTATTATGTAGTTGTGTAAAAGTCCAATCCAGATTCTTCTTTATTCTTGATATTTTTTATTTAATCCTTTAGAAGTAGCTACCAGTTCACATTTGTAATAATAGTGATTAAAAAAATTATATACCTGCATCAAATTTTGTGCACTTTTCATTTGACATCAAACTGGTGCCTGCCTGATCCGGCTTTTCAAAATATTCAACAGCAGATGAAGATCCGGATCCAGATGGACCAGGTAGTTGTCTAGTCTCAACCGATGATCCAGGCAAGTTGGTGATATCAATCATAGTTCTGGTAGGAGTAGATTGTCTTCCAGGTCGACAGTAGCTATGGTCTGTCGCCACAAAGGTAGTGATTGTTTGTTGAATACCTGTAACATATGTTGCAATATTATAGTTGAATTATTTTTTGTCTGTAATACAAATTCATGTGATATTTTGTGTAGCTGTCTGATTTGCCCAACTGCATCCTCATCATGAACCAGTTTATTGAAAAAAATTTGGCTCAAATAGTGGCGTTGTGAAGCAAAATAGATTTGTGTGAAGTCAAGTAACAAATATGTTCTATTTTTACCACATAAAACTGTTGTTTTTAATTAAAACACTATCTGCCAACTGTAATAGGTAGATATGGTTTTTGTAAATAGGTATGTTTTATGCCTGTTTATTTTATATTAGGGAAAAGTAGTGTGCATGGCAGGAAAAAATTGAAATGTCTCTAATATCATGGTATGCAGATGCGATAGTAAAAATTCAAAATCCCTGTTTATTCCACAATTTTCTGAGTACTTTTAAGTTATTTATCTGGCGAGCACAACCAATTGATTGTTAATATGAATCAATTTGGTATTGTAATAAATGTTGTGTTCACACAAATATTGAGCTAATTTAATTCTACTTACGATTCAAATTAACTGTTGGTGTTGCTGAACAAATAAGACGACCTCCAGTTGTCTTGAATGTGGGATCAAAATGGTGATCACATATTCTTTTGTTTTTATAAATCTTCATATGATCACTTTCTGTAACTTTGCTGCCAACAGCAGCTATCCAAGTAGCGAACAAATCAGGGTGCTTGTCGGGGTTTGGGACCGGTGCAGGGGTACGCCGTATGCAACTGAAATTGGAATGAAATTAGTGAATATCATGATATTATGGGTAAATAAAATGAAATTATAGAACATGAAATCTTTCTTTCTTATATAGGTACCTAATACGGTACGGTACAGTAATAAGCACTTACCTAAAGCATCACAGCCAAAAATACAAAATTTTCTTGGGAGTTCACTCATGATAACAGATCAACAAAAATGAGTAACGAAAAACAAAGTGATAACAAAATAAAATCAAAACTCAACAAAACAAATAACAAGAGACAAATAACAGTAACAAGATACAATTTTAACAGAATTAGCTGAGATAAACTCGGAAAGCGCATCAACGTCGGGAACAAGTTCACGAGTTGACAAACAAACAATGGCCGAAAATTCGAACGAAATTGCGCCAATGAAAGACATTGACATTTATTTGACACTCAGGACAAGATGGCTGCCAAATTGTTATCTCAACAAACTCCAGATGTCGCTGTCGTCTATGGAAATAGATGACAGTGCTAAGTGTGCCCCCCCTGGTTTTCAGTAGGTACCTATATTATAATACTAAACTAATCTTGATAGTTTCTCTATGGTACTATTGCGTCATCCATCAGATGACATTTGTATTGGGGTTACTAGTTTATTGTTAATAAACTACAAGTAAAAAAAAAAATAAAAGAAAAATTAGTTGTTTAAAATTTCAATTATAAGTTTAGTAGTGGTGTTTAGTGTTGGGTAAATAGCCGGATGCTTTGAGTTATTATCGATTATAATCCATAAGTGTCCATTAATAGCCTTGCAATGGATGATAACCCTGCTATTAATGTATTGTTAAAAAAATAAATGCTTTTTTTTTGTTTAGTGTAAAATCTGTGGGTGTGAACATAAATTGGGTGCGTGTACGCAGTGTGATTCAATGTATTGTAATTCTTTATATTTATTTTCACTTTTTGTATGTGAAAAAGTGTTAATAATAAAATAAATACACATTTTTTGGGAAATTCAGTTTTGTTAATTTAGAGATTCAATACTATAAAAACCATAATTACTATTGACACTTCGCTTTGTGATTTAACCATATGCCTAATTAATTACTTGATTTAACAAAGCGAGCTAAATATGTAAGTGTATGTATAGCTACAAATAAATTTAACCGATACGTAAAAATGTAAGGTACAATAAGTAAGTTACTTATTAGCTCTTTTCTGTGAATACGACATAGGTAAATTATAAACAATGGAAAATACCCGAGCGGGTAGTAGGTAACATGCATCCCCGCACCCCCGTTTCTCGTGCTAATATTTATTCGTGCCAGAAAGAGATGCATTAGCGTCCGATCCAATCGATGTAACAAACTTAGGAGATTTTGAAGATTCCAGTGTTTCTAGAAATAATTAGGCTGAAAAATATTTTTGAGCAACAAATATAAAAAAAAAAACTAAAAACAAAAAAAAAAAAAAAAACCCAAAAAAATATCCCAAATAAATGACTGATTAAGAATAAAAAAAAAACTAAGTACATACAAATCTAATTATCAAAAATCAATGTAAATAGCTGATTGAAAATTTTTAAATGGACCAGATTAGTTTTAAATAACACATTTATTTACAACAAAGAAAGATGATGAAAATGAAGTCTAATCTGACAGTCCTAAGCCTGAAAACCATGAAGGGAAATTTTCAATCACTAAAATAACATTAACAGCAGGGTTATCATCCATAATTGCTATTAATGGCTACTAACTGGCTTTTATTCGATTATTAGCCAAATGATATTAACCGGATTATTATCATTGCCCAACACTAGTGGTGTTATATTAGGGTCATTTTTAGGTAATCCTATTATTGAATATATTAGTTAACGCATATTAGGATACCATACCTATTACTGGATATTAGTCAAATATTAGTGAACCGATTCATTATAGCTACTCAATCTAAACCATATCTGCGTAATATCGGTAATGGTCTCCATAATAATTAATATGAAATACGAGATTCTACACGTTTATTATTCACGTATGACTATGAAAGAAGTGAAACGGTGATTAAAATTCCCTTCATACTTTAAACAGGCTTAGGACTGTCAACGTTAATTATGTTGGCGTATTTAAAAAGTTAATCACCTATGTAAAATAATCGGAATCGGCGCTATCATCAATCGCCGCGATCAGTTGCCTCGCTATTACGCAACCCTATTATTTGACTAATACCTGGTAACCTATTATCCTATATTCGCATATCCTAATATGAATATACAATACGTGGCTTGTAATATGATAGCTGTACCTATTAAGAATATATTAGTCACACCTCTAAAGTTTAGCAGCCTTCCTCTCCTCGGTCTACGGTACTGATAAATTAACCAGGAACATCTTACCTTCCTCACTGGTTGACTTTGAGGTACCGTGTTAGACCGATGCGATGTACGCTTGGAAAATGGCTTGTCCCATTAACCAACGATAAAAATAGGGTAGGGTGCTGATATCTGAAAGCCTCATAATCCAAACTCATGAATACGTTTCAGGAACCGAGCATCAAATTAAGACTATTACATGTCAAAACAGTAAATTTAAGGATAACCTCAAACTTTATGTAATAATTTAGTAAACCGCTTTTTAGGTGCATTATTACAAGTTTTGACCAATTTGATAAACACCTCGATTTAGATATGACTGTATATTTATCAAGAATTGCAATTAACACGATTCGATGCGCGACATCTAAATGTTTTTCCGCGAATGCAGGTTTTGGTTTGGTAGCGCCAAAAGTTCGATTGTTGTTAGCAACGAACGATGTATTCAGTATCACAGGGATAGCTGTTGTAAGAAACTATGCTAACGATGCGATACAGCCGACTATACCGATAGAAAATGGCTCAATACCGTTGAAAAAGAAGACCGTTCACAAGAAGGCAAGCCCGGCAGATTTAACTCACAAAGAGGGACACTACCTTACTATGGCTTATGCTACAGCGAATTCTTATGATCTGAAAAGTCTAAAGGAAGCCCTAGTTCAACAAAAACTGTATGAACCTGGAACGTAAGTTTGTTAACCCAAAATTTGTTTTTAACATACGAGGTAAAACACTGGCGATCTTAGGCAGGAATGTTCACAAAACTTTGATAAATATCTGTGCTTTAAGAAACTTTACTGCAGTTTCAGCTAAACCTTAACAAATCAACAATGATCAGTCATAATATTTAGAGAGACTATATTTGCTAACAATATGTTAAGAAGAAGTCACAAAGTAAATAAAAAGGAACCATTTTTCTATCTTTGATCTATTATTCTATTTTAAGTAAGAAAAGTTACTTATATTTTACATGTTATAAAAGTTGTAGTAGCCAGTTTTCTTTTATTGCAAAACTACTAAAAAAAAAGTGGTGCTATGACTAAATTCTAACTTGAAATTATAAAACAAATCTCTTTGAATTTATTTTTAGGTTAAAAGCAAACGAAATAGGAGACGTGGTGGTGGCCAATGCCGTGTACAGTGTTGGTGCAGAACCCAGAGAAATTATCTTCTTCCGGGAAGGTGGCATCGTCTTCTGGAACTGCACCGAGATGGAAGCTAGCAATGTGCTGGATTTTGTGAGGCCGTATGTAACAAAAATTGTTCTACCCAAACTAATCCCGAGTTTCTCTAAACTAAGATTACTAATGTGAAGGAGTAGCGTTTGAAAACTCAGTACTCCTACTATATCTAAAAATCATGTAATATTCCTTTCCCAAGACTCTGTAACAGTTTCAGAAAGGGAATCAATATTATTTATTAACATAATAATTCTAGACCTAATAACACCCTTTTCCTTATGAGGGTAGACAGAAAATACAGATTGTGTATGATCTTCTGGGGACATCTCCCGGGGCATTTCCACTTGCGTCTGCCTTGTAAATATATTTCGTTAGTTGCCTTTCGTTCATCCTCGCAACATAGCCTTACCATCTAAGCATACTGGTTGCGCCGGTTAAGACGTAACGCAGATACGGGAATGGCTGGTTTCGAGAGATAGGAAGACATTAGCGATTTGGATTAAGTGAAGGTGACTCGCTTACAATAGGGTTAGGTAAAGCACAAGTATCTGGAGTACCCGCAAGCAGGTTACAAACACAACCGAAGTTAGGCGCAAACACATTAAAAAATTAATTAAATTACTTAAACAATTAAAAAGCCGTTGTGTCTCGCTTGGATCCACGTTTTAGGCACATAAACACAACATTGTCTTATTCTACAAGAAACACGGTGATGCGCCATCGGTATATGGTGGACATACCACCCATACACACTAAATGTTTTGGAAATACTTTCATTATGTGTACAGCTAAGGAGTGGAATTCCCTGCCGGAGTCTGTGTTGCCCAATAGCAATAACCTAGGTGTCTTTAAGTCAAGAGTGAAGAGGTTAGTTCTAGGTAAGCGTGCTACACCTACGACCATATCATGGCTTACCGTTAGGTGTGATAGTGCTCTAGCACAACCTTACCTGTAATTTTTCAAGCTTTCAAGCTTACCTAAAATTTCATCATTATCATAATCAGTTATATTTGTGTAACACAGGTAGTGAACTGTAATAGTTCTTAATCTAAAATTCGTAGGTCACTATGTTATGCCAAGAAGCGTACAAATATGGTTGAATGCGAAACAAGAAGAAAATAAAAAAAAAACATGCGGAAGATAAACACAAATTATTTGGTAGTAGGTATGTCAAAATTAATAGAATGATGATATGAAATTAAAAAAATATCCAATATAAGGAGTAATATCCAATATAAAAAAAATAATCATAAATTATAATGAGTTAGTCACAATCTATAATATAAAAATAAATCGCAAAATGTGTTGGTAAGCACATAACTCAACAACGCCTGCACCAATTTTACCAATTCTTTTTTTTAAATGTTCGTTAAAGTCCAAGGATGGTTTTTACGGAGAAAAATTCGAATATTTTCCGGGAAAACCCTAAAAACAGCCTTTTCTTTTTCCCATACAAACGTTTTCTAACTAAACTGACATTTTCATGTGAGCTGACGTCTGTCTGTCTTTAGGGTAGGTAGGGTAGGGTGGGTAGGGTAGGGCAGGTAGGGTAGGCAGGGTAGGGTAGGTAGGGTGGGGTAAGTAGGGTAGGCAGGGTAGGGTAGGTAGGGTGGGGTAGGTAGGGAAGGGTAGGTAGGGTAGGGAAGGCAGGGTAGGGTATGTAGAGAAGGGTAGGTAGGGCAGGGTAGGTAGGGTAGGTAGCCAGATGACGCGAGCGAAGCCGCGGGGGTCAGCTAGTATTAAATAAAAAGTTGTTTCTCCAATCAAATAAAATTAATAAATAGGTCTACATTAATTTATCATTCAGAAATTCATCAGTCGTATAATAAAATTTTGCCACTCCCTTGTCTATTATGTAACACATTGCCTAAGAAATTCGTTACGAAATATAAACATTCAGACACAAGATTATAAAATAAAAATTAAAAAAAAAACAAAACTACATAATAACATTCCAACACATTACGAAATTACCTTTGAATGGAGTTTTGATATCATTTTGTATCTACAACGTTATTATTTTTCTTAACTGAATAGGCTACTGTTGGTAGACGCATTCTGCCGATATGCCCGCGCTTTTTCCACCGCCCCATCCGGCAAAATGATACTGAACCTGTTACCTCTCGAAAAAGCGTGCGTTGATTGTGTGTATATAGTCTGTGGTTTTTAGTCTGAACGTTTCTAATAAATTGTTGTTGGAACTTATTTGCATTTAATTAAATAAGCTCAATCAGGTTGTAGAAAAAGAGTCGTTCGTGTCTCGCATAAAACGACTTTATTTTAACACTCGCATGTAGCTTTCGAAATTGGCTACATCGTTAGTGTTAAAATCTCCACTTTTTATGCTCGACACGAAATGTACTATTTTCAATTTACAAGATTTTTTTTATTGTGTTCATTCAAATTTTGTATGCTACCTGGTAATTTATTGTAAATATGCGGTGCCGTCCCTAAAACGGTCTTTCTCACTAAGGCAGTCTTACAACGCTGATTGCCTAATCATTCAAATTATTTAACATGATATGATCTAAAGACAGTAATAGCGCTAATGTTTGACTATTTTATTTTCAGTTACGAAATAGAGAGTTACCCTAAAGATGTGGTGGAGAAAGAAAGAGAAGTCATGACCTATGTATATCACCAGAACGCGTAAGTAGTTGTTAGCAGATATACAGGATAGACAAAAAATCGTGTATCAAACGAAACAGGGCGTTAGTTGGGGCAGTAAAAAAAGGTTTAAAAATTCAAACAAAAAAAATAAAAAAATGTTTATATGGCTCGCCAAATTTCGGGGCCGCCCTGAAGTTGTCTTTCCGATGCGCAAGGCATAAAACGGTGCTGTTTTTGTATGAGATACTACTACGATTACTGCGTAGCAATTGTAGCCAACTTCAGGGCGGCCAAGAAGTTTTGCGAGAACTATACTTTAGGACCTACTGCAAATACACCCAACTATCGCTCTGTTTCATTTGAATCACGATTTTATGCCCACCCCGTATATTGTTTATGTGTGTATTATAAGAAACTAGCAACGCATGACGCTTAAAACCTGAAAATAATTTGATGTAGGTACAGCTCGGTCAAAATAACTGTACACCCGGCGTTGCGCGTTGTTTCGTCACTCTGACGTTGGACTCTCGCTATTGGCGCATGAGGCGAACGCGGCCGCCGCGCGGATATCCGGGAGTGGTCGAGCATTCCAGCGAGGTGCACAGTAATTTTAACCGAGTAGTATTTATGGTGGCTGGTATAATACTGAGAGGATGTTCTAAGTGACTAAGGTGTGTCTATGGCTATTCTCTTGAAATAATCATTATTCTCTTGCACTTATGCCAATACTAGCTTCTGCCAGCGGCTTCTCCCGCGTGAAAAGTGTTTTCTTATCCCAAGAGAACATTATACCGGGATGAAAAGTAGCCTATGTGCTATTCCAGACTATAAACTATATCTGTGCCAAATTTCATCCAGATCCGTTCAGCAGATCTGGCGTGATTGAGTAACAAACAAACATCCACACTTCTACACACACTTCCATCCAAATTTTCACATTTATAATATAAGTAAGAAGTAAGATATAGAAAAATATAAAAATATATATATATATAAAATGTGTCTCGCATACAAATTTTGATCAGCTGATGACAACTTTGTTTGGAAAAACCTATTTTTTTTTTTAATTTGCTTAGATGGACTTTGCCCAGCTTTCAGCAATGGCTACACAAAAACAAAAAAATTGTCTATGACTTGCATAAATAAAGTTTTTCATGTGGGCAGAAGCAGTACTTATGATATTGTCTTGTCATGCTATTTAATTTGTGTAGGTACTTAAATATTCTTATGTGCATGCACTTACTCAAATGCTTTGCTTTTGTTTTATAGACAGTACCTAATTGGATTAAAATAATCTCAACTATGGCCTATTTTATTTATATAAAGAAATCTAAGTATAAGGTCGTTATTGGTCCATTATACTATACAAGGTGAATTTTCCTAGTGGGCGTGCATGGCCAAATCCAAATCTATGAGGAATAGCTTGCCCAATTTTGATGAAAACTAAAACGGCATCATTGGATTTTTGAAAAACCAATATTCCGAGACAGACATCCGTAATCCGACATCCTTTGAGTGTTTTCGCTATTTCTCATAGTTTCGGCTTTGACCATCTACGCCCCTGTAAAAATTCATCCTGTATATGGATCTAAGAGATCCAATCCTCAAATTCTGATACACTGCTCAGCTATAAATGAGAGTATAAAATTGTTTGTTACGCAAGCCGCTCTAAGAAACCTGAGGTTCAATCCGGTGCTGTCACTAACTCTACTAAAGGGCGCAGGTGTGTTTCAAAGAATTAAGTGCTGTGCACATTTAGAGGACGAGTTTATTATTAGTATGGCGTCCTCTTGATAGAAATCGATCTTCGTCCAAATATACGTTGGTCGCGTTAATTTTTATGGCAACGCATAATTTTGCGTTAAACGGTTTTGCCGTGTAAATGAATGCGACCATCGTATATTCGCGCGATGATCACTTTCTAGACGCCCAAGACAGAGTTTGACTTTTCTTGACTCATATTTTATAGATAGACTTTGATTTAATGTGAGACAGGTATTTATGTGTTAGCTGCAAAATTAATTTAAAGGATATTGTTTAAAAATAAGAATTTCACGTAATTGGTGGAGGGCTATTGTTTGATGCGGATTATCCGCCGCGGATCATCCGCTTAGTGTGCACAGCACTTAAACCATTAATCTATTGAATGAAGTTAGGTTTTGAGAAAAAGGATTTTTGTATATGAGTTTATTATTTTGTTGTTTGTAGGAAAAAATGTCACCTACAAGAGTCGTCATTCGTACTGGTACCAAAGAGGGATAATTCATTGGAGAGGTATGCATTTAGGTGAGTAAACTCCTCTTGGATCTGTATTCCCCATTAATTAGCGTTTGCTAAATCTTGCTTAGTGTTTTTCATTTAATATGATTAAAAAAACAGTCTTTGCTACGACATCGCCTGAAAAAAAATGGTGAAAATGCGCAAGCATTTCAGCGCCCCGGCCAAAGGTAGTTGCAGAACACAGTGTGGTTTTAATAAGTTAGAGTCTGACAGTGGCCCAGTGGCTATGACCTCGCCTCTAGTGCTTGAGGTCGTTGGCTCAAATCCGGGCAAAAATTAATGTGACTTTTTCAAAATACTTTATAGAAAGTTGAACAAAAACGTTGTCTGAGATGCCCAAGATAAACCTATGTTTATCTTGAAAATCCAATTGTTGAGAGAAAACATCGTGACAAAACCTGGACTTATAGTTAATGTAAGTCTGTAATCGCCAACCCGCATTGAAAAAGCGTGGTGATCAATGCTCGTGCCTTCTCTGAATGAGAAGAGGCCTTTGCCCTGGAGCGGTACAGTTACAGACTGGTATTATTATTATAGAGTATGACAGACCCATTCGCACACCCCAGGGCGGAGGAAATCCAAGAGGATTTCCACAAGTTAAAAAAGGGGGTGAATCTTCAGCAACCCGCCTCGATAAATTTTGTTTGGCCCACTCATAAACAGATAGAACAATTTTTGTTGACTTATGCAGTAAAACTTGCAAACCAAAAAAGAAATAAGCAAGAGCGAGCGAAGCGAGCTCGAACATTTTAGCACTTTGCCTCGGGTTCGCTAGTTTCTCTAATATGAGGCTTATTTCTATTTGTGTGTAAACTGCACCAAAATATAAATAATATAATAAATATTTTGAAAGCCCCTAATATGCGGGGGCCCCTAATATCCGGCCGCCCTAGGTGCGGGCCTACTTGACACAAATCCGCCACTGTGTGTCGCTTTGCCGGACATTAAGACCGAATGGACGATTTAGTTAGTTTACAAAATGATTTGTATTTCTACTTTCGTTGAAAATGTACCTTTATTGTAAAACCTGTCACGTTTTAATATAAATATAAAGCAGACTATCTATTCCAGCCACGCCATGGTCCAGTCAGCCCGGCTCGGCGCGTGGGAGTCGAGGCTCGAGGCTCTGGCAGCATCCGTCAGCACACACACGTCATCTATGCAGACAGATGGTGCCGCTCACGTTGATAAGAAAGAGGTACCATTGCTGACACAATGAGGGTATTCTGAAATCATGTACACTAGGTGGCATCACTGAGACGTGAGGTCCAAGCTGCTGTCAAATGCTTATGTTTTTTGACATTAGTCAAATTGACGTCAAGCAAGTTGATGTCATAAGTTAAATTTTCCAAGTAAAAGACCTCTCACCAATGTGGCGCCAACTAGTGGCGTGAATTTTCTTAAAAACCCTCATTATGTAGGTTATTTCCGCAGCCGTATTGCGTAACTGGCGACGCCGTATGTCCAGCAGAGGACGTCGACACAACACAACAACAACAATCACAAAGCAACAAAGAAGAATAGTAAAAAAAAGTACAAACAAGGTTTAAGAATTATTGTGCCGGGCTTGCCCATACCGAAAGGGTTACCAACTCAGCATTTGCTGGGCGTCAGACACCCAGCGCTGATTTTCAGTTGGCACCCCGCTAATGACTCACGGACTACTCTCGAAGTTAGTTGTAGACTATTATGTCTACCTGGGACAAACGGTCCAGTTGGGTAGGTCAAACTTCGAGAAGAAGTCAACCGTGGTATCCGACTCGGTTGGGCAGCGTTCGAGAAGTTGCGTGGTATCTGCTCGTCCAACTTACAGCTTTGTCTCGTAGAACTGAGACGTAATCGCTCACAATGGGCTTCATCAGAAGGCTTAAAGTCGTCCAAAGGGCTATGGAGAGGGATATGCTTGGCGTTTTTCTTGCATGACCGAATCAGAAATGAGGATATCCGCAGGAGGAATAAAGCATAGATAATATAAAACTAGCATAACAAAGGGTATAATTTAGACGGTCATCAAAAATATTTTTAAGACTCTAAGCTTAGGCACCAAATAAAATAATTGGTTCCCAAAATGGATCAACGGTCACCAAATTCTATCCAACTCAAAGATTAATATACCGGGTGTATTCGTGTTTTTAACGAATTAGTCCAAGAGCGAGCGAAGCGAGCTCAGGAGCTTAGGGCACCCCGACACGGACAGGTTAGGTTCGAACGAGATGACGGGAGCCGAAGTGAGCGAGCAAAGCGAGCGAACTCGGCTCCCGTCATCTCGTTCGTGTTAGGTTACTTTAGACCCTGCGGACGGACTGGTCGACTTTAAAGGCGTCCATATATTTTTTTGGCAGTCAATAATACGAAAAAATGGATTTATTTCATAATATTTTAGGAAACGTTATTTGGTGACCATTTATCCATTTTGGTAACCGTTTAGAATTTTTTTGGTAGTAAAATAGGTACTTTTTTGGGCGGTGTTTAAACACAAGCCCATAACAAAAGCCTCATCCCATAAAAAAGAAACAGTGCCGACGTAACTAGCGTTTTTCGTCTGACTAATCTGATTATTTTTATAAGTATGAAGTCCGATCCCGTTCCACGGCGATAGATGGTGTTAGCAGTGACTTGCAAGTAAAAGGGTTTACTCGGTCGTGAATATTTTTTTCTTAAGATACAGTGACGATAACTATTTATAACCAGTATAGTATTTTTTGTAAATTTTTACAGTTTCGTTGTACCAAAATGTTTCAATTCAAATTTTTACAGTTTCGTTGTACCAAAATGTTTCAATACAAATTTAAAAATCGAGTTGCATGCCTCAGAAATTTAAAACCGCGGCATTTATTGGAATCAATTTTAAATGATCCGTTCAAATAATCTTTGAAATATGAATTAAGAGCCCAATATTGCATAATTTTGTGCTTAGGAGACTTGATTAAAAAAGGACATAAATTTTATATGATTGATTCTAGAAAATGTTATTTTAACACACAATTCAATAACAAATCGATGCATATCGCGCCATGTAGTGATATTTATTAGAAACATATTTTCTTTCTTAGCGTCGGGACCCCGTGAATAAAGTTACTAATAGCCCGAAGAATCGCGCAACTTAAGTATCAGTGGGCAGGAAAAATTGCTCGCAGAACGGATGGTTGTTGGGGCCGAAAAGCTCTGGAATAGCGACCGCGAACCGAAATACGCTGCTATGGAGGGCCTCTTACTAGGTGGACAGTTGAGATGGTGAGGTTGGCGAAAGTCCGCTGGGTGCGATAGAAATCAAGCAAATCGAAAAACCTAATAATTTCACACGACGAAGTCTTACCAACACTAAAACTAATATTCTCATTCGCAGGTAGTCCGGAAACTAGGCGAGCTGTTCTCCCTCCGTCACATGCTGAACGTGGAGTCAGATCTGCTGGACACTCCTGACTTCTACTGGGAAGAGGAGCAGCTAGAACGACTGTACTCCTCCACCGTGGCCTACTTCACCATCTCCAGGAGGACCAGGGTAAGTTACTCCTTATGACTCCTTGGAGTGATAACCTGGATTGTCATCTGAGAAATAATTTTGATTGTCATCTGAGTAAATAATATAAGGCGCACGAGTCGATCTTCGAGGTTAAGCAACGCTTGCCGAGGTCGGTCCGTAGATGGGATCTTAACGCACCGAGACCCCGCACCGAGCCTAAAAGCATAATGTACTTTCCGAGGCACGGAGCTTGGAAGCCGTTGGTCCTGGCAGTCTTATAGATCTTAGACAGTCGTTACGGGTAGTCAGAAGACAGAAATTCTGACTCCAATCTTACCTAGGAGTACCGTATTATAGGTAATACGGTATTCCTAGGTAACATTTACTAGTAAATGTTTACCCAGTTACCCTAGGGTAACTGGGTTATGGAGATCAGTAATTAACATGGAGCAACAGCCTATCAAAAACATGACTGTGATCCTTTCTGCAATGTAATTAACATCTTGCATGCTTTGTGTGTGCATACTCATGTTTCGGACAAATAAATGATCTCTCTCTATTTGTCCATTACCACACAATTTCTGGGTAGAATGTAGCCCCTTGGACTGGAGTGCCAATGTTACGTTGGTTTCGGTTCGACCCAATCCCTTCTTCTCAGCTGAAACATCCTCAAACATTTTGCATACATCTTTAGCTAACTTTTTCTGCTCCTCCGTCAAAGCTTCAAAAGTTTGTAATCGGCTTACTTGAGACACTACAGCTTCACTGAATTTTCGATAAAATAAATCGGCTCGATCTGTCATACTCAATAGATCAGGCGCAAAATTAAAGGCCTTCCAAAACCACAAAACTTCTGGGTAAAATTAAACTCCTTGGACAGATGGTATTTGACAGATTTTCGGGCTTTTGATGACCAGTTATGACCGCCTAAAATTAATTGTTAAGGGATTGCTATTCCGGACTCGGCTGACTGAAAAAATGTGTTATAATAGTTCCGGAGTATATTGCCTTGCCAGATTTTAATGCTAGTCAAAACACAATGCATCATAATTAGCTTGGCGCAAACGGACCACCGACTTGTCGCGCGCTACCGTTACACTTGCAACAGTGGCAAAAGTGCGTGACAGCCATCGGTGTTCGGAAGCCGCCACGTTTCTATTGTGTGTTAGATCAGAATGTGAATCCCAAAAAGTATCGATATCCATCGTCGTGCTCCTTGGTGACACGTGCGATGCTTAGGATGCCTAACGCCTAACTACGCGGGTATTGAGCAGCGCGATAGTGTAGTGGCGGGTGTCGGCGTCTTGTGTGGCCTGCAGCGACCACAAGTGGCGAGACGCGGACACTGCTATAGTGAGTGGCCGCCACCATTTACACGTGTGCGGTGCGTCTATATAAAAAGGATGGAAAAGTGTGTTAAGTCGCTGTCGCTGGCCACCGGTGGTACTGGTCAGTGGCCCGTTTGCGCTGAGCCGTAATCCTCACACCCCTCTCTGTTTTGTGCGCTTTGCTGAATAAATATTTTGTTTCCTTCCTTATTTTCCCTTCCTTGTTTACTTCTTTCTTTCCAAATTTCTTTAATTCATCAAGATTTTCAACTAAAATACTTCTATCCCACCAGGTCCTAAACGAGCGTCTAGCCCACTGCGTCGAACTCCTAGAACTGCTCTCAACCTGGGCAGCAGACAGACACCACGTGCGTCTGGAGTGGATGGTCATAGCTCTCATCCTGGCTGAGGTCTGCTTTGAGCTGCTGCATCTCTTCGAGAGGTGGGTCGCCAGGAACGAAGTTGTAGATAGCTAGGGTCGGGAGATTCCAGACCCACTTGATAGAGAATTGGGTGAAGTGGTGTCTGGAATTATCGAAGTGGAATCTGGAATTTCTGGAAAAGTGGAGTCGGAGGCTGGATCAGTGGGTTTGGAGTCTCAGATTTCTGGAAAAGTGGGTTTAGAGTCTGGAATGTCTGGAAAAGTGGGTTTAGAGTCTGGAAAAGTGGTTACAGATTCTGGAATTTCTGGCTCTGTGGGTTCGGAGTCTGGAATGTCTGGAACAATAGGGCTGGAGTCTGGCATTTCTGAAGAATTGTCTCTTGATTCTAGAGATGTTGGTCTGGGGACTCTTGAGTCTGGACTAATGGATAAGGGATGGAATATTGTGATGAATGTTTACTATGGGAATTATATCGATAACTTATGGTAAGAAACAGATGTAATTTAAGTAAAGTTTAGCAAATTAAACAAAGTTTCTGAATCGAGAGTTCGAAATTGAGAACTTCTCAAGCTTTTATTATTTACTTACATTAAAGTAGAGATTGGTAAGTTTTTACCTTCATATTCTCCATTCAGAATGCGGGGGTGAAAATCGCAAAAAGATAAAATGCTATTGGTAATTCCATTTTGCTTCTTACGTGTAGAAATTATTGAGAATTTTCAATGATAAAGGCTCAAACGAAACAAATATATATTGCCTAGTCTAGTTTATTGTCTAGTCTATTCTTATGACAAGTTGTTCTAATTCGATAAACAAATAAATGATTTCATAATAAAGTTATAATAGTAGTAGTTATAAAAGTACAATATTTTATTATGTATTTCTTTAATTTGAAATAGTAACTATATATTCATGTATAACTAGGATATGATAGATGGACCCCCTTTCCGCACTTAGACTCGCATTTGGTCCTCTGTGCGTGCAGGCCTCCTCTCTGTGAGTGGGAATGGGCCGTAAACCACCACGCGGGCCCAGTGCGGGTTTGGTGGCTGTCACATGTATTCGAATTTTTGGTTCAAAGATATGCCAGGTTCCTCACGATGTTTTCCTCGTTTTGAGAGCAGTGGTGACGAAATAATTTACACAAAGTGAAGCTCCTGCCTGGGTTCAAACTCACGACCTACAACTTTTGAGTCGCGTCCGTTACCACTGGGCCACACTGCTCTCATGTTTAACTACATTTCATTTGAAATAACATTAGTAAACAATCTCATTTTACAGCCCGTTCAACTAATTTTGACTTGTATTGCGTTTGTGACATGAAAATGGCAGCTGTACTAAATAGCTTAACCAACGTATTGGTACAGTAGTCACAGCGGGACTTTGTGTCTCTGAAGTTGTCTCTGCGAACCACTGCGCAAGAATCAGTTTGCCTTCGAGTATACTGCATACAGTAAGCGAAATAGGACGATGCGACAAACATAAGCAAGTGAAAGAGGCAGTAATACAATGCTATCTTCTACTTCAACATTGACACAAAAATAGCAACTGCGCAGGGTCTTGCAGCCAACTTCAGAGACACAAAGAACAACTGTGACTACTTTACCAGGTTTGTGGTTTATAACATCCTTATGTTTACGGAATAGAACTTAAAATCGGTTGTATGGACTGTAAAAAGGTATAGTTTAAATTTAGAATGTTTTTTTCAAATGCAGTATACTAATATATTATTTTAAAGTAAATTAACCAAACTATTACAATAATGTCTTCTTTGATACTTAACTTTTTTATTAGAAAAATCATCATGACGGTACTAAGTATGTTTGTAAGTAAGTTATTGTTACTTAGAGTATGTATTTACTGTCTAAAATTAGCTAGTATGTAAAAAATCAGTGTTTCAAGAATGTTGCCAAAATTTTAGAGTTTAATGTAGAATTGTTTTAATAATTGTTATAATTTGTGAAGGTATCTAAGTACTGCATATTTAGACCCACTGACCACGAAAGTAAAATAGTCTTATTTTACTATGTAAAATTTATAGGTTTAATTAACAAAAAAAGCGAAATTGTTCTAAGTTTCTAAGTATGTTTAATGTTTAAATCGATTATTGTTAATACCTAAGGCCCACTTGCGGCAATAACTTAACTCAGAGTTCGTGTTAGCAACACGAGGTTAAATTAAATATGTCATACATAATTAGCTCGTGTTAGCTAGTAACTTGGAGTTGGTGAGATCAACAACGGTGACGCAAGTGGGCCTAAGTATATTTAACATTTGAATTGTTATTGTTATTATCTAAGTAAATTGGTATTCTTTACAGCATAGATTAGTTATAAACTATTTATGCAAGTATGTATAATATTATTATGTAAATTAGGTAGCTAAAGCTTCAACTTGTTATTTTTTAATAAATGTATTTATGAATCTCCAAAGTATTTTTTTCAATGTTGTACCTACTAGAGATACCGAGTACATTTCTAGTGATAATATCTTCATATTCACCATCATCATATCAGCCGAAAGACGTTCACTGCTGGACATAGACCTCCCCCTCATCCAGCGGATGCCCGCGGCAATCATCATCTCATCATCAACATCTTCCTGCCCCTAGCCCATGTTACTTGTGGTCGGTGCAACACATTTTCTTCTTCCATACCGTCCTGTCCCCCGTCACGCTATCACTGGCTCCCTTTTTATTCATATCTCACCTCACACTCATACTCACTCACCTCACACGTCCAACTATCTTTTCTTTGCCATCCTCTCTCTCTCCATCCATCCACATTCATATTCACAACTCTTTTAGTAACATGCGTTTCATCCTTCCTCATCACAAGACCATACCAGGACAAACGGTTTCCTTTCAACTTTTCTGTCACTGGCGCCACTTTCAAACTTTCTCTAATATACCCATTCCTCACTTTATCCATTCTCGTCACGCTGCACATCCATCTCAACATTCTCATCTCTGCTACATGCAATCTCTTTTCATCCATCAAGAGTTGATCCGGTGCGTTACGGTGCGTCAATATAGCTTCTAAATTATGGCATTGGCAGCCACCTGAAATGAAAAAAATATCAATCTGTCTACCCTTTTCCAATCTTTACCTTTTCCTTTGTGTAAAAATATTATTTAGGCGAAGTCACTGCTGATGGGCAGTACCTAACCACGCTTCCTATGTCCTGTCTTCATTTTCCTTTAACAAATCCAAGTTTTTTTCTTTCTAACATTGTTCAACATCACAGGACGTTGCTTCGGCGTTTGGAGGTGGAGCGGCGACAGCGAAACTACTCACCGGAAGAAGGAGAGACCGCTGATGGAACTAGCCTAGTCGTGACTTGAATTAACTTGAAGACATGCAGAGGCTATAGGGCTAGGCTTTATTTTGTTTTGGTTGAAATCTTCCTATGACTTCTCCCACTTAAGGTGATGCCAGAGGAACTGTCAGACTTTACTGACTTAAACCCACCCGTGTTCCTTCAGTAGCTTGAACCAGGGCCGCGGTAACTCTTTCAAATTTATCCGCGACCCAGACAGGCATCGACCCTAGCGGACCCCGTCAGTTTTGCTGACATTTCAATGAGGCGCGCGTGGAACACTACGCGCCGTCGACTCGGGCCTGGTCCTTATCGGATGGCGAGCTACCCTTTACTCGCCGTCAGAAAGCCCACGGCTACGGTGCCCGGCAGTCTTATTGCGTAAGTGAACTCGGAAAGGCAAAGAGCAAAGAGAATGAAACGGGCGATGTGGATTTCCGTCTATGTGATTGGTCTATTGTTCAAACTCTTTGCCCCTTGCCTTGCCGAATTTACTTACGCAATAAGGCTGCTGGACGGCTTGAGACTCCCGACGCCCAGGGCGTCTCTTTCGGCGGTTAGTGGTGTGATCGTCTCCGTTGCGTCACCCACACAAGTTACGTCTCCTCATTTGCGGGCATTACTGCTTCGCAGAAGGAAGTGCCTATAAGCCCATCCTAAGCCCAACGGCTTAGGATTTAGGAACTGTTTGAATTGGAAGTCTCGAGACTTTCTCGAATGTTTGTAAAACCTATATTATGTGGATAGGATTATAGTATACAGAGACCAAGAAAAAAGTATGTACTACGGGAATCATCCTCTGTCTGCGCATAAACGAATTTACGAAAGCGCGACTCAAATCTGCCAAACTTTTTCTTAACTACGTTGGGGTCGGCTTCCAGTCTAACTGGATGCAGTTGAGTACCAGTATTTTACATGGAGCGACTGCCTATCTGACCTCCACAACCCACTTCCTGGGTAAATAATACGATAACCCTGGTAAGACTGGTTTCAAGTAAGTTTTATGTCTTCTGGTTATCGTAACGAAGATCTTCAAATGACTTCAAATGAGGCACGGAAAAATATGTAATGGATGATCAGTCGGCAAGCACCCGTGCGAATAACCACGAGATCCTCACTCTGTGGCGCGACATAAGTACTAATTCGGCAACACGAAGATTACTGAAGCGAATACCTTATCTGCAGCCTAATTGCGTAAATGAATTCAGCAAGCCAAAGGGTTTTGACGCTATCAACAGACCAATCACATGCGATGCGAGATAAAATGGCGGTCAAGCCCTTTGCGTTGCCGAATTCGCTTACGCAATTAGGGTGCTGGTTTACCTGTAGTTGATATTGAATTGATAGCCTAAGTTACTGCATAAATAAATAAATGATCTGTCAACAATGTCTTTGTTTTATGTACGCATATGCACTAGGTACTTCGATGCCTTCAGGATATCTTATAGCAATCTGTTTCAGTTATGCACTTTAGTATAATTAAAAAAAAAAGATGCCGATGAATTGAGAACTTCTTCCTTTTTTGAAGTCGGTTAAAAAAGGGGGCAAAACTAAAACTCTAAGAAGTCGGATTTGACAGCTATAAAAATACTTAATAATAATTAGGTAAAGTTGATGCTTACGAATGCTACTCGTTGATATAGTGATGGGTAACATAGTAAATTTGACCTTTTTTACCCAAAGGTTGACTGGTAGAGAATGCCTTGCTGCATTAAATCCGCCTATGTATCACCAATGTACATGAAGTTTAAATAAATAAATAATTAATTACGATTATGAATTTGATTTTTCAATTTCTTACATAGAAAGTTATCGCGGCATGTAAAATGAGAAACGTCAACGGACTTCTTAGATTGTCACGATTACATATATCAAGTATGTCTTACCAATCGTTATAATAATTCAGACATCAAAAATAAGAATTTTAAAAGTAACTTCGAATTGATCAACAATACCTGATGTACTGCCGATTTATTACCTTTAAAAAGAAAGAAATTAGGTTGGTAAGTATGTATGTATGGTTACGTGTACCTAGTTAGCTGAAATATTTTGCCTGTATACACAAAATATGTAGGATACTAATAAAAAAATATCATAAAAATAAGTAGCTACCTATTAACATTCAAAAGAGGTAGCCTATTAGCTGGTTACATGAAATAAGGTCACGTTACATTTCTACCTACCCCGCTGACGCGTGACACTGAACAATAACCACGATATACCGACAAACGTTGGTATAATAGGGACGAGGTGCTACTGTTAGCGGAGTAGAGAGCATTATTTTGATCTTTAGATTAATAACTTATAATATAATTTAATCAATCATATTATTTTTAGGGTTCCGTGTGTAAAGGTAAAAACGGGGCCCTATTACTAAGAGTCCACGATCCGTCTGTCTGTCTGTCCGTCTGTCACCAGGCTGTATTTCATGAACCGTGCTAGCAAGACATTTGAAATTTTCACAGATGATGTATTTCTGTTGCCGCTATAACAACAAATACTAAAAACAGAATAAAATAAATATTTAAGTTGGGCTCCCATACAACAAACGTGATTTTTTGCCGTTTTTTGCGATAATGGTACGGAACACTTCGTGCACGAGTCCGACTCGCACTTGGACAGTTTTTAAACAATCATTTTGTTATAGCGGACTAGCTTCCGACCACGGCTCACCGGCCCGGCAACGGCCGGCAGACGGCCACCGTGCCCACCGGGAGCTCGTTAATGTATTGGTTCCGGCTGACATTTGTAGACCTTTGACAACCGTTACGGTAGTCAGAAGCCAGAGAATCTTACACCAGCCTTGCCAAGGGATATAATGTTACCTACCCAGTTACTGGCTTGTGGAGGTCAGATTGGCACTCGCTCCAGTAAATACTGGTATTCTGCTGCATCCAGTCAGACTAAAAGCTGGACCCTAACATAATAGGCAAAAGGTTAGGCACTTAATTCAACCTAATAGTAGATTATGCACCAAGGGGATAAAGCAGTGTCTTACGTCACGGGTGGCATAGCGAGTGAGTTATGTAGAGTCCTAAGACGAAGCAAGACAAGCTGCCCTAGACGAAGACAAGCTTTATCTCTATCCCATCATACTCTACTTTGCACACCTTCTGCGAGACAAGAAACGCCAGGGCTCCATAAATTAAGTAGTCAGTTATTTTTCGAATAAAACTTCTTGAAAACGACATAGGTATGGTAATTTTTAAGCTTTTTATTAACTTGTCAATTATGTATGTATGTGTGTTCGGGTCAAATCTTGCAACTGAATTTTAAAGCAGTTATCCTCAAGCAATTAAAATGAAATTATGCTTGCACGTTTGGTTTGAATGACAATGCACGGTAAGCTAAAAAGCTTGTTTCAAAAAAGTATTTTTTTATTGGAGTTTTCCACGAGTTTCCACATAAATTTGACTTTCAAATTCAAATCACTGCGCTCCCTTGGGAGTTGCATACAACTTTACCTTCCTTAAGAGGTAATGCTTAACTTTACGTTGATATTGCATGGTATGCAATTGGACATTGTCGAGCAGATAGTGTGAAAAGTTATTTCTGGAACTTGAAGAACTGTGTAAGAAAGATGGAAAAAGAAAAATCGACTTCGTCGCTCATACTGCCACCTAGCGGCAGCTACAACCAGCTGTCGGTACACCGGCGCCGTCCGGCACATTTCCGGCACGCGTCCCCGTCACGACGCGGCGACGGCACGGCGGCGATACGACACGCGACAGCCTGCTTTGTTGTGGTGAACGTGTTCCAAAGGAATCGTGTCGATTGATTGTGTGTGGATAATTGAATGGACGGGTACCTACTGCATAGCTACTACTAGATAATTATGTAGCCTAGGTATGTGTTTTAGAGGCTCTGGACAAGTGACACTTCATCAATGAAAAAGTCCCGATAGCGATTGGTCAAATGTCAAAAATGTATCGGATTGCCGAGCGCTATTGAAATGTCACGCGACCAATCTGGATAGAATCAATATATACAGTGTAGTGCTGATTCAATGAGAAAGCGACTGAAACTGAGGGTGGAGCGGATCCTACAAAGGAAACACGCTTCAAACAGAGACTAGCCAACTGCGGCTGAAATATAATAAAGCTGCGGATTGGGCGGGTGTGTCCTCCATCCTCATTGAACTGGCTCAGTATGTACATAAGGTCGCCGCTTCTAAAATCAGAATAAGAAGGTTTACAGCTTAAGGGCGGTTACGCACTATATCCGATCCGAATCCGAGAAATTTCGGTTCCGAAGTAGCCGTAGTGCTTCTTGTAGGGAAGTTTATGCACTACATCCGAACTCTATCACAATTTAGGATATTTTCAATTCGGACTGAACTCGGAATTAAAATCACGGACTTGGATCGGATGTAGTGCATAACTGCCCTTAGGGTTGAAAATCTGAGAATCAAAAACGTCTCATCTATTTTTCGCTTCTCTTTACCGCTGCCAATTACCGATCCGCTCTTTACAATGTGGAGAAATGATCTGTAAAAACGCAAACTACCAGCAGGTACAAATTTGCGACCAAAACTGCTTTGTTCTACCACAAAATCTTAACCAGGTACACGGTAAGTAATCAAAGCCGGCTCTTAATTAAGCTGGTAACAGGCTTTCCTCAAACACTCGCGAACAAGCCAGTCGGAGGTCGCGCGTAATCTGTCAGCTTCATTATGTTTTCACGAGACGTCCACCATTTTAATTTTTATGCCGGCAGAATAAAACGGCTTTTTTGTATATGGAAGCTGATTAAAGGTCGTATCCGACTTTTACGAGACCGCTCCAACCCGGGAAAATAATGTCCATTGAAATGTGAGCTTCAGGGCGTCCTCTGTAAACATACTTTACATTGACAAAAAATATTAGCAGACAGCTTGCTGTAAGCAAGCTTACTGCTTTGGTACCACTCGACAGCTGACATCTAGCTTACCGCACGCTTACCACGCGCTTCAAACGGGTGGCCCACGTGCTTCAAGCGAGAAGTCTATCTGCGTGCTACACGCACGCAGACTTCTCGCTTGAAGCATGTTGCTAGCTTGTCGAAAAAGGAAGGCGAATACGGTCGGCGAGTGGACAGACAGTTGACTGCTAGCTGTAAGTGCGTGGACAGCTGGTTACCTGCTAGCTGTTGGCGCGTGGCGTCTCTCTAAGGACACAGCCTTGAGCGCAGCGCTGCTCTCATGGCTGTATCCTTAGAGAATAGCACTACTTTGCCTCTCGCATCCATCGGATTCCCGCAGCCATAAAGCAGATCACCGGTCCACCTAGAGTGAGGTCTGCCAACGCTAGGTGTTCCGGTTCGCGGTCGCCACTCCAAAACTGTTCGGCCCCATCGGCCATCCGTTCTGCAAGCAATGTGCCCTGCCTACTGTCACTTTAATTTGGCAATTCTTCCAACATCTATCAGGCACTACTGCCAATTCTCGGGTCGGTCAAAGTGTTATTTCTTACAGTTAGTTATGTTTTCTATTTGTAATTTCACAGTAGCCAGGGTTGGGCAGTATTTGCTTAATTTGTAATTTAAAATACGTAATTGAAATACAAATACGTACCTATTTGGTATTTGTAATTCAATTATTTCTAAAAAATGTAATTTGTAATTGGTATTTCAAATATCTTACGCTGAGGTATTTTGTAATTAGTATCTCAAATATTTATGGCTTCAAAATACATTTGAACATGTGAATGCGAATTTAATTAGGTACATTATAAAGGGTGCGTTCCGCACACAGATATAAACCTAACTAGATGACGCGATGTTCTTCGCGTGTCAAAAAACTGAGTAAAATTACGACCAGTGATCGTAATTTGAGCTTTTCATTTAGCTTTATTGGCACCGGGAATCCCGCGAAATCTAGAAAAATGCATTTTTATGCCATATTGATCTGTAAAGACTCTATAGAAAAAGTTGGCCGAGGCATTGGAATTTTTTTCCTTCATTGGTAAGTAAATTTGTTTTTAAATTGTTTGTGAAAAAGTGACACACTTGGTTTTCATACAGATGGAGGGACTTGCGTTATCTAGTTAGATTTATGTCTGTGGAGAGGGAGAAAATAGCGCTTGATAGCTTTCAAAATGTTAAGTATATTGTCTTTTTCATTTCAATCAGTTATTTTCACGAAAATTCTGTGTATTAATTAACTTTATTAGTACAAATATCGACTCGATTGATGATCGACTAAATTTTGTTATTTATATTTTTAAATAAGAATATTATACTGTATATTGTATTTTATATTTCAAATACACGACTTCCAAATATTTTGTATTTCGTATTTTAAATACATGCGAGATAGTATTTTGTTATTTGCACTTTAATTATAGCAAAGCATGTATTTTGTCCAGCTCTGACAGTAGCCCTTCGCAGAACACTATCGTGGTGTTATGTTATAAATTGTATGAGATGTTGGTCTATTGTATTTAGACATTTTGGAAAGTGCTGACTCGCTATGGCAGCCCATTCTGATACAACAAAACTGTCTAAAACTGAATCAGCTTATATTCTGTGCGGTTAGCACGTCTTGCTCATTGAAAGTCAAGCATCCTTGTCATAACAATATATTACGATATTTACGGGCCCCGCCCTAGCTGTGGCATTTTTACGGCATTCGGCAGATTTATAGATCGGCAATTTTTTTCAGAACGTTAACAAAATGTTTTGTTTACTGTAGCCACCACAAGTTGTAGCACGTAACACAAAATACTTGTATGGAATTACTTAACTTGTTGTGGAATGGAATTACTTGCTTAATTTGTACAGGACTTAAGCCAATAATTAGGTTGGTAATTTGTGAAGTCAGTCCTAAAATGGACGGAATAGTTTAAAGTTATAACTGACGAGTAGTGCCATTTATCGATTAGAAGGTGGATTAGTTGTGATATCTATTAAGGTCCCCTCTGATGGTGACTACCAGGTCGGTTTTGTTCAAATCAAATCAAATCAAAATAGTTTATTTCAAATAAACCTTAGAGGTACTTTTGAATTGCCAAACAAAAAAAAAATATGACTCTAGTTGCAAATTCGCAAGTGTCAAGATCTCAATGGAGAAGAATTACAAGTTTTTGGTTACATCATTCTTGTTGAAAACATATATGTGAGAACGATGCAAAAAGACGTGCACGTAAAAGCGTCTAGAGTAACAAACAATTTTAACATAAAAATGCAATAACTGGCCGAGGCAGCTAAGTTATGACCAATCCCAACTGATGGCGCCCGTTCACGAACATGACGCATGGATCGACACCACTCAGCTCAACCATCACGAAGGGAACCGAATGATCCAACACATGTGCCACCATCAGAGAGAAATTAGAGGGAACATGACACACTCAACTGCCAGGGCACACCGAAGTCAACGAACGACACATACGAGTAGGTACAGTGAATGGTAGATTTACAGTCGGAACATAGTACTCACACATGTGCTGTGCAGTTATATAATACTAAAAGAAATTAAGTTTATACAATACAAATATATTCATACAGTCTTCAGCAGGTCCAACTTCTAAACTTTTCTGCTCATCACTAATTGTTCTTGCGCCCTAGTGGCTGCGGAGCAGGACCAGCATTTAGCCAAGCATTTTTATCAGCGATGTAATCCCCCAACTTATAATATGCTTGCCTGCATAGTGTGCGTTTTGTGGAGTAAGAAACCAACACGCCCCAGGTTTTATCCTCGAAAACCGGAGGAACCTTTAGAAAAACTATGCTCATCTTTAATCTGAGGATAAAGGTACCTAAATATGTGTATCAAGCCTTCATCTCTTTACAAACACTTTAAAACATTATCTTTCACCATCTTTCCACACCGATTTAAGGTCAAAACTTGCACGAGGGCTGATTGAGTCATAATTCACAAATTTCGCAGTCGGCGGCGCGGAAGAGATTAGAAGTAACCTAACAGGGTCGGACGTCGTGTCCTAGAGGGGATAATTAAATAGGTGCGATGGCCTTGAGTTTAAGTATAGAGCTGTTCTTAATGAGATTATGTAGCATATTAGTTACTTTAGTTTGTAAACATTACATTTGTCTTCTTTTAGACTTCCGTTCGCAATCTATTCACTCCAGATTCCAGTCTTACCGGATGCGTCTGAATACCGTAGCTGAATTAGTATCTGACATCCAAAGCCCAATAACCAACTGGGTAGATAACACCGATACCCCCTAGCTATCATAATATCAAATAAAATATTTTGAATTTAATCCACTAGGTACACTACCACAATCAATGGTAGTGATCCCATAGATATTGCCAGAATTTGTTGGTTTGATATGGGTTCATTGCATTTTCAGGCCGTCAAAAGTTCATGGCAGTTTTGATACTTGGAATTTGCTAAACATGGTTCTCGAAATCTCGAAGATTAAAAATATTTTGGAAACTTTGACAACTGCTCTTTTTTTCGGATGCCAGAAATTCGAGCTCTTTATCAACGGAGTATACATGACGAAGTTTCCTTCAAAAGGACTTAGAAGAGTGGGACAAGGAGAATATCTTACACCCACGAGGTCACACACCTCGTCTCACCCCAATACTGAAGGTCTCCCTATCAGCTGATAGCGTGTCCGCGAATTTATTCCCCTGATGTCCCCTTGTTCCTTCGTACGCATGCGCGACGCTCCGCCCGGATTCCGCGACCCGCCAGTCAGCTGTCACGCGCCGGGGTGGTCCAAACGCGACATTACCACAAAATAAATCGGTATTTATAACATAAAAAGAGGTTATAATACAAAAAACTGAAACCTATGGTACATTTATTATCTGTGGGCGTTTTTTGACGTTTTTTAAACGCGTTGTTGCTGTGCCATAATAATGATAAAAGGTTTATTAATCAGTGTTCGCAACACAGTGGAGTGCTAGACAAAAAACAATCTAGGTTTTGTGCTGTGATTTTTAGGTTTTCTCTTTGTTGACGGTAAGTTTTTGATGTTTAAATTTTCAGCTTGGCTGTATGGAATGCCTGTTTCTTTAATCTGATTTGGATGGGTTTTCAAAACAAAACACTGTTGTTTTGTATCGGCGATTTTCTTTTGTTTATTATGTTTATGGTTTTCATTTTTTTCTCTTTCTAGGTACCTACTGTGAAGTGTGATGATCAAAAGTTGAATCTATTTTGTTAGGTACCTTTGTTATTTCGTAATCTACATCTTTAATATGCACACTGGTAGATAGCCGAAAACCGCATGAATGTCTGCAATGCAACATGTCCTATGGATAAGTACTAACCTATGTACGTAGATAGGTAGGCACAAGAACCTAGTTACTTATTAAGTGATATGATGTGATGAATGAATCTGAATAGGTATAAGTATTTGGCTATCGGCTTAGATAAGGCATCCACCGAAAAATCTAAATAGTTTACAATATGTGCACAAAATGTATGCTTAAATTCTAATCAAAGATTTTTTGCACTTTTTGGATTATGAAAAGGAGAAAAATCAACTGTGTAATTAATCTCGGAACGCATTTAATTTTTTTGATCTCCTGTACTCAAAAGATCAATCAAATCAACAAATGACGGGCCACAACTAGAAAAATTCCTAAAATCGTTAGAATTCGCAAAACTTCGCACCTTTGCTAACAAAAATCAAATAAAACCGTAGCAGGTCCAAACAGAAACAGAAAATGTGGTTGATTTATTCTCTGGTCGATCCCACAGGCCATTATTTACATTTTTTGTTAAACTTTTAAGACGATCCGCGCACGAGATGGCACGTTCCTGTGTGAGAGGAGGTTTTTGGGGTTCCCTGGGTCTTCATGAATTAAAATATCATCGAACACAATCATCATCTCTTACCATCCTTGTTAAAAACTGATCAAACGTAAGTCTAAAAAAAATCTCAAAAAGAGATTCCAATTTTTCAAAAAAATAATGGGTTTTCCTTTATATATTGGGTTTATAAAAATATTGGGTTTTCCTTTTTATAGCTAAAAAATCTAGGTTCTTCAGTATTGTCGATGGTCGATGATTTTCCATGATAATGGTTACTTTTTAACTTCAATCTTTTAACATTTGTAATGGGCTGACTCGTTGATATATTGGTCGTAAGCTCTACTGCCGTCCCTGAAATGCTAGTTTCGATACCCAGGTAGAGCAATTTCTCATTGGGTACACTTCTGCCTTACCCTTCCGGGAATACGAGCGTTATTATGCTGAATCGGGCTTACGTAAATAATTAAGAAGGTCAGATGATAATCTGAAAACTAGCGTGTTTCCTTGGCATATCGTTTTTAAAGGCATGTGACGGGGTAGCGTGTAGCACTAAACTCTATTACTTATTCACATGCTTTGATTCCACGAATCCTATCGATTGTTTCGACCTTTCGTTGGTTTTGCTTTCACTGTAGGTGTTCAGTACACCTTTGATTTAATAGCTTTAGGTCCGAGGCTACTAATGGCGTATTCTAGATTATTTAGATTAACTTATAAAATGAGTTTACATACGTTTACATTTCTTCCTGTCTGAATCAAATTTACAGCTTCATATTGCAAATTATTGATATTAACATCCTTGTGTCGTCTGTTATCCGTTGTCATGGCGTGTTGCAAGTGGAATGGAGGAGATTTCTTCAAAAGGACCTAAGTAGGGGTGTTAGGAGTATCTTAGACTACAATCTAGCATCTATATACGGTACACAAACCTCCTTAATCATTATATCTTCTTATTTTACAGATGGATAACAATATCCTAGATTCAGAAATAACTTAGTACAACCACAAATAAGTTCGGGTTGCTTCACGCTAGGATATATTGTGTTAATAAATTAGCAAGCTTGTCAGTGTGCAGCCTAAATGCGCAAGTGAGTTCGGCAAGGCAAAGGGTTTGACCGCCATCCGACGACCAATCTCATGCGAGATGAAAGTCGCGATATGGATTTCCGTCTATGTGATTGGTCGATTGATGGCGGTCAAACCCTTTGTTTGTTTGGTCTCGTGTATACAGAACTATCATCATTTTTGCATGTACTAACTCAAGATAATAAACCAGCATGGATTGCAAAATTAAGAAGGATTTTTGCGATCCTTGCCTAAACAACTAACCACGTGTTATTGCAAAAGTTTGAGGGTCAATGTTGATTTGAAGAGAAATTGAAATGAGGAAGCTGATATTGCTAGTTGCAAAAGATGAACGGCAAAAGCTGTCATAGGTTCTTACTTTTTAATATTTATTAACTAACTAGCTTCTGCCAGCGGCTTCGCCCGCGTGATATTCGAAAATTATCCCGAGGGAACATATCCCGGGATATCCTATGTGCTATCTGCAGGCAGCTGACTATTATCTATCTCTGTGCCAAATTTCATCCACAGCCGTTCAGCCGTTTGAGCGTAAAGAAGTAACAAACATACAAACACACATTCACAAACTTTCGCCTGTACAATATTAGTGTGATAGTATGACTTTTTTAAACGGAACCATTGACCCAAACGGCTGATCGCTCCCGACATTAAAGCAGGTAGTTCGAGTCCCTTGCATCTTTAACCTTTGCTGTCATTGTTCGACGCCATGGCGGTATAGAACCCATTATAACACCATATACTACGCCATAGTGGGTAGCTATCTGTGGGATATTCATGGGTTTTGTAATGTTCCTCTTCGTGGAAGGTATACAATACAACTGATTAAATGGTCGTTAAAATTCAATATGGGGGATACTTAGAAGATCGATTTTGATTAAAATTGTGATGGGTTGTGATTTCAGCTTAGTAGGCGTTTCGGCCGCTGAGTTTCGTCCTATCCGGTTGAAACAGGAATTTCATTATTTTTATTTATAAGACTATACTTTTTTTTTAAAACATTTTTTTTACATTTAAAATGAAAAACATTAGGTAGGGTTATATTATTTAAGTCAAAGTCAGGCAATTTTTGGAAAAAGATAAAGCTGAATTAACTTACCAGTACAACAATCGTCTATATGGATACTAACCTCTCTTGGGAGGTTCATGTTGCTGATGTAAGTAAGAGGGTCTTCTACTGTTTTCAGTCTATTAAACGTTTCCAAAAATTCTTACCATTTCACACTAAGGTCACTCTTGCTCAATCTCTTCTTCTACCGCTCATAGACTATGCAGATGTCTGTTTTATAGATGCAACGGAGGTACTCCTAAATAAACTCGAGCGACTGCAGAACTTGTGCATCCGCTTTATTTTTGGCCTCCGAAAATACGATCACGTGTCGAAGTTTCGGACTAAATTGAAGTGGCTGCCGATTCGGCGTCGTCGAGATACCCATATCCTATCTCTTCTCTATACTATCCTACACAATCCTAATTCTCCTCAATATCTTCGTGAACGCTTTGAGTACTTTGTCCCGAGGGGTAAACCCTGTCGCACTTCCACTTCTCTTTTCCTTCGTACCCCACGTCACACTTCCAGCCGCTATGATGGCTCCTTCTCTGTTACTGCAATGCGTCTCTGGAACTCTCTACCACATTCCCTACGCGACAGCCCTTCTCTAAATGTCTTCAAGAGGAAAATCAAGGATCATTTTCTTTATGGGTATAGGTATATATATATACGATTAGCAACAATGTATGCGACAATTGAGATTGTTCATTAAGCAGAATTCGGCTTATCTACTTTCCGTGTAACTATTGTTTAGTCTAACTAAATTGAATTGGAACTTTGATTTGCTTTGACTTAAATAAAATTGACTTAATATACTGCCGAAGTTAGAACAAGTCACACCGTTCGACGTGATTTTCGCCGTCCATCCATATTATAGAATATCCTGCACAATTGTAGTGTAGGATATTTTATAGTATTGATGGATGTTTAGATTTACGCGAAAATTAAACGTTGAAGACAATTTAAAAATGTATTTAGCATTAGAAATAAATGAACAATAATAAGAAGCGTAAAAAAATGTTAGCACTATCTGGTTTTTTTTTGAAAAAGGGATTTTTCTGCAAAAAACCGTACTTTTTTAAGCATTTTCCAAAATCAAAAATTAATTCTGCAGATTTTTTGTTTTGGTTGGTTATTTATTATTATTTAAAATGAATAACCTGACCACTCAGAATACCCTGCAGTTTTTTTTACTTTTTTTAACACGAAAATAAAAAGTTATAACGCCTCAATTAGGTGTACTACCTAAAACTTTAATAAAAAGTTTAAAAATCTGTAAAAAAAAAAACAATGGCCAAAAACAAAAATTAAAAACAGTTTCACAGATAAAATGAACCAAAATTTCACCCCTTTTAATATGTACAGTTTATAGAAAACCACCCTGTATTATAAACCTGCAACATACAATATCGTCATATCAGCCGATAGACGTCTACGGAATGAACTGATATAAAAGTATGTGAGACTTAACAAAACATTCAAATGTTATTGTTGTATAAACACCAAATTTTGCAACGCAGCGATGTACCAACAATGTAACAAGGACGTCAATTGGGCGTTATAGCTGGGAGAATAACCGAGATATACGGCGACGCCGTATAGGAGTAGTTATAGATGTGAGTCCAAATGGGTTCCAGTTTGGAGATAAATTATATATATGTAACTAAACTGTATCACGTAATTATAAAATCATCACATAATATTGTATACGATTTTAATGCAATATATGCAAAGATATGGCGATAAAAGCCATTGGAACACATGGACGCCAAACTGATGCAAATCAGGGAGACGCCGAAACGGAACTGGGATGTAAATATGTATATACTCGTACTCCGTGCAACAACAGCGCCGCTCAATTTAAACGAAAACATCTAGAACTAATGAAAATACAAATTCTTGCACAGTGGTTACAAAATGACGTCCACTATTTTTTTAAATTTAATTCTCATGGTATGTTAGACCAAGATGGGTGGTTTGGCAATGTTAACCGATCTGACGTCCGTATATGGGACGCGAAAAGCAGGTGGACGCCATTTTAAATGCATTTAAGTCCATAATGGACGCCGAAACGGTTCCAGGATATATATATATATATATATTGTGCTTATTTGTGTATAATTGATATTAATATATTTATGATTTATTTTATATTATTCTAAAATTGTACACTGGAATACTTCTCTTCTTCCTTTTGTAAACTCTCTCTATCACTCTAAGGTTTGCTGGTAGAAAACTCTTCTTAGAGTTAAGCTCGTCTTTGTACATCAACTTTATAATCAATCAAGTTGTATATGTATTTCTTTTTTTGTGTACAATAAAGAATTATTATTATGAAACAATCAACAGTAAATCATAATAATCTGTCTTACTTATGTATCAATTAAAAAGCGTACAAAATGGCATCTGAAGTCCACAAACGGCACCTATCGATATTTTTCGCAGGTGCCATAAGTGCAATAACTTATTATTTAAAATTTTATTTTAAATTTGGCACCTACGGATCAGTAGGTACTACTAGTGTTGAGGCGTTTATTTTTTTAGGACGTGAAAATCAAAAATTCGATTAAAATCAGTTGAGGGTTTCATTAACATGATAAAAATATAACTTCATTACAATTATACATTTATACCCAAACTACCTGGAGACCATAATCATAAATAAGTATTTACGGGCCTAGAATCATAAACGGTAGAGACTAATGGAGTACCAGGAGGTCAGAATCTATAATCTCCCGGCACTCTTTTTACATCTCATGATTCCAGCCTTGATAATACTTCCTCATGAGTAAAATCTCGTGGTACTTAAGTTAGTATTTACCGGTAATGATTCCAGCCCCGCAAATATTACTTAAGACTTTTTCATGATTCTGTCTTTCTGGTAGTTTGGGTATAAATGTATATAATGTTCAACATCTAACTAAAAAGGAAAAGAGGAAGTTATATTTTTATCATGTTATTGAATTCTTACTGATTTTATGTTTCTGACGTTACTTTGCCTCTAAAAAGAATTTGTCCGAAACTCCACTCAAAAATATTAATAATAATGAAATTCCTGTTTCGACCGGATCGGACGAAACTCAGCGGCCGAAACTCCTACTAAGCCGTGATTTCTGGAGGCTCGTGTTTTTTTTAACGGTGGTTGAACTTGAATTAAGTAAAAGAAATGTTTGACGTACTTATTATTTTATTATGCTCATGTGGCAAGGATAGTTATTACAATTTTACGATCTGTGATATGAATTCTGTTATGTATGCTGTGCACTCACTTGTATTCGTAATTATTTGTATGCACTAATTCGGTTCGTCTTCAAAATGTTTGTATCGATTAAGTAAAAAATACATACTAATAGAATACGACTAAGCGCGCAAATGCCCTAACTGGTACATGCTGGCACACTAATTAGGATTCCAAAAATGTATATTAATGTAAGTATAGTTTTAATTCATAAAATTATCTAAATTTATAAAATCTATATACAAGTTGCTAATGCCATGCCGAGGTAAAAAAATATATAAAGTGGTTAGCAAGCTCATAGCGAGTGTTACTGCTTTGGCTTTTTAAGTGAACAAATACCTTCTTGTATTGCAATATTTACCCTAATAATTATATCAACCCCCTTTCAAACAAAATCAAATTACCCCACAATACAATCCTAGCTTTAATTCTGCCATGACAACTCACTGTTTAAGCCATCTTAATCCCATAAAAGCCATAATTCAGCTTTATGTATAGGGGTGATTATTATAAGAGGTGGGTCGACCAGCCTACTAGACGACTAGATAGTCGGCGCTCAAATAGTTGACTAGTTAGTAAACTATAAATGTGAATGGATAATCGGTTTTCTCGACTATTTGGTCGGCTGGATATTCAGCGACTAGGTACTTAGTTGTGACTTATTTGATTCAACTCTTTTCAAGTTTCTTTGATTTAATTGCAAATTATAGTTTGATAGTAAGTACACACGGTTCTTATTGTATCAATGATTTAATTGTTAAAATATACATTTACTTATAAGTAGGTAATAGGTAATCTACAGGAGATTTATTTATTTGATAGGCCTTATTGCTATAGCAAAACATATTCAAAATAAATAAAGTGTGAACTAGTCGCTGATTATACCTAAATGTGGCCAAATAATCGGCTCGCCCAACTTCTCGGTTCGTCTCTAGCAATTATTCTGACGCAATAATTTGGGGTGACTATTGATTTTCATATTAATGAGTTCTATTTATTTGGCAAGCGACCTTGTGTATTTTATTGGTGAAATACTAGGTCAAATTAAGGCCATTGGATGGATTCATGTCAGTTCTCTGAGTCCGTCCAATAGTTAGGCAAATAGGCCAAACTGTGAAAGTAAGCCTTTTTCCCTGGGTGTATGCAGAAACTACAGAACGCAATCCTTACATACTCCTTTTTTATTATTTACTAGCTTCTGCCCGCGTCTTCGCCCGCTTAAAAAGTTTTTTATCATCCCATGGGAATACAAACTATCCTATATCCTTCCCAGGTTTTCAAACTATCTCCAGGCCAAATTTCGTCAATCGGTTCAGAGGATCCAGAGATTACCCCCTACAACCTCGCATACTCACAAAATTTACCTCTCTAACTGACCACTATCTTACCTGATGGTAAGGGATTTTTTTTTTTTACGTCCATGCATCTGGTTATAAACACACGCCTGTTATAAGTACTGTGCACCTGGCCTTTCTAAAGAACATCACCAATAAGATCCTTGTATGTTAAGTATGACACATCTGCAATGGCCTACCCACTGGTTAGCTAAAGTGACTCAAATTATCGACCAAGTTGAAATGTCTTAATTTAATTCATACCAGTTTGTAAGCATCGTAGTAAAGTTTCTGCCTATCCCTTTGAAAAAATTATATAAAAACGCCTCAAAATAAAGTTGGTTCTGTGAAATAAATATTATCAAGTTCTCATTGTACAAGATTTCTTATGCATATTTCTCAAAAAATAAATAAAAACAAAAAGTGTTATTGCGACCCTGCCAGGATTCGAACCTGGAATCTTCTGATCCGTAGTCAGACGCGTTATCCATTGCGCCACAGGGCCAGTTGTGGGTAGTGTTGAAATTATCGATTGTGTCCTTGAGACAACTAGACCGCATTACAAAGTTGTTTTTTTGTTTACCGAGTGACGTCATCTGTTATCTGTACTACAGATAAAATTAGATTCTTTTATAATGATTGATTCATTATTAATGTATATGTAGTTATTACAATATTCTGCAATTTAAATGTTGTGCATTATATTATTAACCGACGAAAAAAAGGAGGAGGTTCTCATTTCGACATGTATTTATTTATTTAGGTATATATTCTTTTTTATTTACGCATAACTTGTGGTCCAATTTCAAACCTTTTTTACTGGATATATACCCACCTCAAAGTTGGTCCCATTCGAATAACCGGCCAAGTAAGAGTCGGAATCGAGCACGAAGGGTTCCGTACCATTATCGCAAAAAACTGCTAAAAAATAATGTTTGTTGTATGGGAGCCCCACTTAAATATTTATTTTATTCTGTTTTTAGTATTTGTTGTTATAGCGGCAACAGAAATACATCATCTGTGAAAATTTCAACTCTCTAGCTATCACGGTTCATGAGGTACAGCCTGGTGACAGACGGACAGACAGACAGACAGACGGATCGTCTTAGTAATAGGATCCCGTTTTTACCTTTTGGGTACGGAACCCAAAAGCTAAAAAGGTAAAGGTAGAAAAAAAGGAATTAATGATAATTTTCCCACTGCATTTTCAATTGTGAACCGATTCTGTCGAAATTAAGTAAACCGAAAAGAGAAAAATATCTTTCTCACAAAAAAAATTAAACGAAGAAATAACGAACTGAAAAGAAATTTTGGTATAGCATTTTGAGGCAGGGCCATACAAACAACATTGCTTTTTAACCGACAGAACTCTTCAATAAATAACGGCAAATCTCTTGGGATTGCAATCGCATGTCTGTTTATTGATTATACCATTTCATAACATAACATCACGCCAGTACGCTCTTAAGAGGTCCGCAGATCACTCATTTCACCGGTTATGTTCAAGTTTCAATATAATCGGGTTATCTATTCTGGCGTTAAGGTAACTTACAAAACAACTTGCCTATTAGGTAGGTACAATTAAAAAGTGAAAAATAAAAAAACTTCTTTACAAAAAAATACTACCGACTACCAAATAAGAAAACTACAAAGTGAAAAAAACTTTATTTTTGGAAGTCGGTGTCAATAACGCAAAAAATGGTACCTACGAAAGACACCGACTGTCAAAAATAAAGTTATTTTTCACTTTGTAGTTGTCTTATTTGGAAGTCGGTAGTATTTTTTTGTAAAAAAGTTTTTTATCGTTTTCAATTATTTGGTCATTAGGTAACTATTTTAATTGTTTGGCTTATCTACAAATGAAATACTTTTTTGTATTTATTTTGTGTCAAAATTAGAGAAACGGACATTTTATCGACTTTACTAAGCGTATACTTACCCTTTCAAATTGATAAAATAAATAAATTATTTTATTTACTAAATTCCTATCTCCTTCTTTTTTCGTTTCTATTGTTTACTTTATTGATAAATAACTTCTCTCCAGGGTTCCATCCTTCGTCAGGTCCTAGGCTTTATTCATCTGCCTGCCCTTATCCCATGTTACTTGTGGTCGGCGCAACACGTTTTATTCTTCCATACTGACATGAAGTGTCAGCCGTTATTATACCTGTTAAATTTCATTAAAATAGATTTTGAAAACGCAACAACAAACAGACAGACGGAGTTTCTTTCGCGTTTAGAATATTATAAGGAATGTGGGCCCAGTAAGTTGTCACATCCATCCACAACCATAAGTCCAAACTAATCTTATAAATGCGAAAGTAACTCTTTATGTTATCTTTTCAAGTCTTAGTGGCTGAATGAATTTGGATGAAACTTGGCACATTGGTAGACCATGTCCTCTATTAGGACATTTTCCCGAGAGTTCCCTTTGAGATAATTTGTAACTCAATCACGCCAGAACGGTTGAACAGATCTGGGTGAAATTTGACACAGAGATAGATTATAGTCTGGAATAGCACATAATATGCTACTTTTTATCCCGGTATGATTTTACCTCGGGATAATAAAACACATTTTACGCGGGCGAATCCGCTGGCAGAAGCTATGTGACAAATAAAGAAACTCACAAACTCCTTACCAAGACGAGTCACATGGGTAGATGTCAAAAAATAATTAAATGGTGGACGTCATAATGATGAGGGTAGGTAATTATATCGTCGCGACGGTTGTGACATCGATCGCTGGGCGGGCGGGCCGCTAGGGCGGGCGGCACACGCGACCGTCTGTCTAGGGCAGACGTATCTACGGAAAGTTCCAATTTACTTTTACTTTTATAATTACATTTGTTTTTTTTTTTAATTCTATTTTATGTGATAGTGGTCAAGCGCGAGCTTATCTATAATAAAAAAAAACACACACACTGAAAGAATTATTGGGACTGCTAAGCAAAAAAGAGATTTGCTATTTCCTAATTTGTTTTGTATTATTTTAATAAAGTGTATTTTCCAATTACTAACATTTGCTCACATTTGTTCGGTTAGTTCAAAAACTTGTGTTTCTTATTTTCAGTGCAATTGGGTCTAAAATGGGTCCACTTAGGTCACGTGTGACGTAAAGTGTCAAACAGTTCAGCGATGTCAACGCCAAGTGATCATATTATGCAAAGCGCAATGAGCTTTAACCAATAGAGACGTCATACTCATTATAAAGAAATAAAAACATGGCGATATTTTACTATAGCTACCTACATAGGACCTATGGAACTTGGAACTTTATTTCTATCACTGAGTATTTTAAAAGATTACAGAGATATAAATAGGACCCCGTTGTATGAAAGGGATAAACATACTGTTCAAACGTACGTCCGTGTCGCGGCCAGACGCAAGACGGACTGAGTTCACTCAAGCTGATTAGCTTGTGTTTGTATTGCCGCGCAGACGTCGGTAAAACGTATCTACCTCAGTTTATATATAACATCATTGGCAAAGCGTCACTAATTTTATAATACAAAAAATATACTGTGAATCGTTGAGACAAATTATGAAAATACACACACACTTACTACATACCAGGGCGGGCGGCTAACAATGCAGGGCGGTCGGTAGACACGCGACCGTCTGCGGCGGAGAGAAACACTACTACTAAGTGTTTGTCGGTCTGCGTCTGTTTGTTCAATACTTTCTTTTATTCAGTACGGTTAGAATTTTATAGCCACACTGACATCTATGGTCATATTTGTGACTATCTGTCGCTGACTAGATAAAAAGTATGCTATGTGCATTGTGTACTACGGCTATGTGTTGATCCATGTTATAAACTATCGATGCTTTCTTAGTTTATTAACAATTTATATACCTACAAGTTTCCACGGATCCCTCGATTTACGAGTCCTGTTCGCAAATAGCTGGTTTTTTACCCGACTGCGGGAGGGTTATGTTTTTCGAGCGTACATATGTATGTATGTCCATTTCTATGGCACGCTGTATAGTCCAAACGGCTTGACGGATTCTGACATATGAGGTGTCGTTGGATTAGTCTCAATTGTGAGAGTGACAAGGGCTATATAATTTTCAAATATGGAATGAAATATGGTGCTCCCCCTAATAAAAAAGGGGGTGACAAAAATAAATTGTATTTGTCATAACAATATGGGTATCAAATGAAAGTTACTAAATAGACCATTCCAAATATATAATAAAAACTTTTATGTAATTATTTTGCCACAAATTCAAAATAAGCGTAACTTTGATAGTAAAATAAATACACTTTTTATTTTACCATCTTTTTTGGAGAACTCGTTCATTAATAAAACTAAAAGGTCTGAAATAAAATTGTATAAACAAAAACCCGACTGATAAAAAGTAATTAAATTTTCATTTACAAACAATAGTACTATACTCCATTTGTTTAGGTAGTTAACTAAATGTAAACAATCTTAACATGTCTTTTATCTAAAAAAATGTCTAAAAATTGAATCTAAAAATGTTTACAATTAGGTAAATGTTTACAATTAAATTTACTTAAACCGATGTTAGGTAAGTAACTAAATTTAAATAATATTTGTTGGTCTTTTATACGATTTATTTTATATAAAAAGACATATCAAGATTGTTTACCTTTAGTTAACTACCTAAACAAATGGAGTATAGGTATAATTTGTACATTAAATGCTGCCAGCGGTGACAAACAAAAATTATAGAAAATATACCAAATAGTCAGTGTCTTTCATAGGTACCGATTTATTGCGTTATGGACACCGACTTCCAAAAATAAAGTTATTTTTCACTTTGTAGTTTTGTTATTTGGAAGTCGGTAGTAATTTTTTGTATTTTTTTTTATATTTCCCTTTTTAGTTGTACCTGCCTTATAGACAAGTTGTTTAGTAAGGTACCTATAACGCGAGAATAGATTACCCGAATATCATGAAACATGAACATAACCGGAGAAATGAAAGATCTGCGTACCCCTTAAGAGCGTACAGGCGTGATTTTATGTTATGAAATGGTATAAACAATAAAAAATCTTTTTTACAAAAAAAATACTACCGACTTCCAACTAAAAACACTACAAAGTGAAAAATAACTTTCTTTTTAGAAGTCGGTGTCTTTGGTAGGTGCCAATTTTTTTCGTTATGGACACCGACTTCGAAAAAGAAAGTTATTTTTCACTTTGTAGTGTTTTTAGTTGGAAGTCGGTAGTATTTTTTTTGTAAAAAAGTTTTTTTATTTTTCACTTTTTAGTTGTACCTATTAAGCAACTTGCTTTAGTGAGGTAGTAATGCCAGAATAGATTAACTGAATGCCATGAAAGTTGATCATAACCTGTGAAATGAAAGTGTTTCAAGGTGAACTGTACACATCTGTGTACCCCTTTAGAGCGTACTGGCGTGATGTTATGTTATGAAATGGTATAAACAATAAAAAGACATGCAGTTGCAGCAATCCCGAGAGATTTGCCTTCATTTATTGAAGAGTTCTGCTGTATATCTCCGAAGTTCTTCATCAGATCTTCACCAAATTAAAATGGGACCAATTTCGAAACATACTCTAAAAATCAAAAAAAGAATTTCCAAAATCGGTCCACAATTGACGGAGATATCGGTGAACGTGGTTATATCGTCGTTGCGGTGAACATACTCAAAAAAAAAAAAAACAAACGTGAAGTCGAACATAGAACCTCCTCCTTTTTGGCAAGTCGGTTAATAAACAGACATGCGATTGCAGCAATCCAGAGACATTTATTTTTTTGTTTATTGAAGAGTTCTTCATCAGATCTTCATCAAATTTAAATGGGACCAATTTCGGAACATACTCTTACAAACAAAAAAAGTTTTTTCAAAATCGGTCCACAATTGACGGAGATACCGGTGAACATACATAAAGAAACATGCAAAATGTCGAACATAGAATCTCCTCCTTTTTGGGGAGTCGGTTAAAAATCGTATGTCAGCGCTGGCAGCACCTCATACTATTTAATGTATAAATTATACCTAGTACTTGTTTTTCTCATTTCAGTTCATTATTTTTTTGTAGTCGGGTTTTTTGTTTTTATAACATTTTTTTTAAAATGGGTACCTTTCCATGGAGTTTCTTATCGATTTTTCTCAGTAGTAAACTTGTACAATAACTGTCACAAGTTTACAACTTCAACGACTCCATTCGAATTCTCCCCCAGGGATAAAAACAGTCTGGTGTACGATGCAGATAACAGTTATTGTATCGATAGCACACACAATTTGTCTGGCTGTAGTCGCGTCTATCTGCGGTAGTGGAGAGCTCTCGACAGCACACGAGGGCTTAGCTGTCTGTGTTTGTAAACTACTCTGTATGCTTTATACTGGCATTTATTTTTGTCGACTTTTAAATTTGTTTCACTGTTATAGTTACTTTTAACGTAATATAACAAAAATCTTGTTCCTTTATAGTTTTTTTTTTTCAGGAGAAAAATGCTGCATTCATACTTCTTATACTGACTAGCAGAAAGAAAAGGAGTAGATGCAAATATATCAACAGTCGAGACGACCACAGATTGTATTAGAATCCTCCCTGTTTGATAAAGTATGGTTCATCATGATACTTATGGTTAAGTTCTACTGTTCATTTCTGATGAATTTTATTGCCGGATCCAAGACACTTGAATCGTTAACCGGGACTCGTCGAACTTCAATGACTCGGTGCTTTTCTGGTGGTTGCCACTCTTGATTTTTGATTTTAGCAGTTACAGTGGTTTGAAATGATGTGGCGGGTTTGTCTTATAAACCTGTCTTGCCAGCTACGTTTGGCAGAAGTGACTAGTCTTAATTAGCTTTTAAAAAGTAGAGTCTCTTCAAAGTTAAAGTGAACAGGCTTCTTCTGTGTAAGCTCACTCCATCGTCGACTTTGTCTCTATCACCTCTGACTTAGACTAGAGTTAAGAGAAAACCCAACGAAATAAATAAATAGGTATATAATTTCATGCTTGATTTCCAAGTCTAGCACAAGCTAAGTTTGCGCAAATTTATGCCTGCCAACTGTTGTACTAATTGACATTAAAAGAAATCAATTATGGCCTAGGGAAGTCATTAAAACTTTATTTCATACCCCAACATCAACCCGCGTATCAAAGCTAGGGCGCGTTACACACGCAATATGTGTGCAACACTGACTCACTGAGAACGTCTGAGTGTTACTTCAACGACTAGTGTTGTTATATGCCCAAAACCGGAGCTTAACTTAGCTGGAGAATAACCAGAGGAACAGCCTCTGCCCGCGGCTTTGCCCGCGTGAAAAGTGTTTTATTATCCAGAGGGAACATTGTACCGAGATGAAAGTATCCTTGTCCTGTCTTGTGTGTCTTAAGACACAGGGTAATGCTATAAGCGATGATGAAATGAAGATGGCGAATGATTGAAATGCCAAAATGTAAGGGATTGATCACGTGACAATTCGATAGGGCTTAGCATTCCCATAGATTTACGACATTTTTTCAAACGCCATCATGACGGATTCATTGCAAACAAGTATTAGTGCTCGTTCAGACTGGGGTCCGTTTTACAGGTCCGCTTTATCGTATACGTTTTCATTCGGCAATGGCGTAGGTAGTTGTATGAGTGAGTTCACACTTACAACAGTATTAAAATACTGTTACGTTTTATCAGATTAAAGTCACGCGGAGCGTGCGACGGATCCGTTAAAACGGTACTATAAATGTGGTGTGAACATTATCCCCAATAGCGACGGATCCGTTAAAACGGTACTGTAAATGTGGTGTGAACATTATCCCCAATAGCGACGGATCCGTTAAAACGGTACTGTAAATGTGGTGTGAACATTATCCCCAATAGCGACGGATCCGTTAAAACGGTACTATAAATGTGGTGTGAACATTATCCCCAATAGCGACGGATCCGTTAAAACGGTACTGGAAATGTGGTGTGAACATTATCCCCAATAGCGACGGATCTGTTAAAACGGTACTATAAATGTGGTGTGAACATTATCCCCAATAGCGACGGATCCGTTAAAACGGTACTATAAATGTGGTGTGAACATTATCCCCAATAGCGACGGATCCGTTAAAACGGTACTATAAATGTGGTGTGAACATTATCCCCAATAGCGACGGATCCGTTAAAACGGTACTATAAATGTGGTGTGAACATTATCCCCAATAGCGACGGATCCGTTAAAACGGTACTATAAATGTGGTGTGAACATTATCCCCAGTAGCGACGGATCCGTTAAAACGGTACTGTAAATGTGGTGTAAACATTATCCCCAATAGCGACGGATCCGTTAAAACGGTACTATAAATGTGGTGTGAACATTATCCCCATTAAGTGTGAACACTGCTTCCAGTAGCGACGGATCCGTTAAAACGATTCTGGAAATACGGATGGTCTGTGTGAACGAGCCCTATTCGATGTTGATTGATTGATCACGTGGCATTTCGATGGCGCTTAGCTTTTATGACGTATTTAAATCCAATCGCTATCGCGATACCTTCATTGAAAGAATTTAACTTGTCTGGAACCTCTGGGCACAGGGTCCTAGCGCTAACAAAGAAAATTTGGTTCAAATAAATGTCACTAGATGGCGCGATATGTATCGGTTTGTTATTGAATGGTGTGTAAAATTAACACAACACACATTAACATTACACAACAAGGGTAAGCATAGTGGTAGTACTACCCCGGACTCGTATGTCACTGTGTATTCCCGTCTTTAGAGAGGGCCAGAATTATGTCTGTTCATGTCTCTCCCCCTTGAGGCAAATGTCATAAAATAGTGTTATGGGATGTCTGGCAAACGTATGGAGTTCATTTAGTAAATTGTATAAAAAAACATTTGAATAGCAATATATATGTGAGTCATCGAAAAAAGAGAGAGGCGAAACAAAAGGAGTATATGTTTGGATCGGAGCAGGTCTTTAGTTGGTCTTTATCTGTAGTTTATGCTTACTGCCTTGGAAAAAAGTATGAGTTTATTTAAAGACGAGATATTTCAGAGTGAAGATGTAACAGGAGCATGGGGCGTAAAATGACTTCAACGTTGTTAAATGTAATACAAGAGCACTTCAAATTAAACTGATTTTGACATGGCCTTTTAAAGAGAGTCATAGTAATTGCATTTCTCCGGTGTAATGTTGTTAGTAGGGATCATGGAAGGCTGCTTTCATTCGTTATTGAGAATTGTCACTAGTGTTGTTTATCTGTGGCATGGGCCCTCTATATATGAAGTTCTAATGAACTATTTTACAAAAAGAAACATAGTTTTAGCATGAAGATTCATGCTAAGCCTCATTCAATGCAGATTCACTTGACTCATTCCTAAATCTTAACAAATTTCACTTTGTTATTAGGTTATATGGAATAAATATGTGTTAAATATAATCTACCGATACGAATGTCTATAGTGAAACCTAATTTAAAAGTAAGTTTATTGTTCGTGGTTTTCTTAAAAAGAAGTTGCTTAGGCTTTAGGATCAAGTAGATACTTCTTCTGAAAAAACTCTTATTATGACGCAGACGGCCCCAGGCCCGGCCGACCCAGAATAATATTAAGTTACGTAACTCTGAATCTACCTAAACTTTACTAGACCAAACGCGATCTCGTTTCGAACAAGGTAATCTCGTACCTTCGTTAGCATCCCAGTGACATTCCTAACGAATTTAAACTCATTTAGAATCGTACCCAATTAGAACAAAAAGGTACGACAGACAGTTTGTTAAAACTGCAACCGTTCTGAGAATCGAATTACTTAGTACTTTTTATTCCTTTTGTGTGCTAAAATCACAGAGCTCACAGACATAACTTTAACTAGATGATGCGAATGTATGTACTTATTTCGAGTGCCAATAAAGGGAGTAAAAGTATGAGCAATGCGCTTACTTCGAGCTGTTTCAATTAGCGTTCTCGGCACCAGATATCAGCCGAAATCCAGTTGTGAAACCTAACCTGAAAATCAATGAAAAAAAAAAAGTATTGAGCAGTAAAAACTCTACAAAAAATGTTGGCCAATGGAAACATTTCCTTCCAATTGTATGCTTTTTTTATAAATTGTGTCTGGAAAAGCATGTTTGGTTTTCATACGATGGGGAGACTTGCGTTAACTATTTAGATTTATGTCTGTGGCGTCTTCATATTTCGTTGAAATCGTTCTGCGAATAGCGAATTAGTTTATTCCATTTTTAGCTGCAGTGTAACTTGGGTTTGTTGGAAATTGAATGTAACTGGTGATTAGAGCTTTAAAATTAGAGGTATTAGGAAAGTTTACCCTTTTAATGTGTTATTTGTGGGATAAGTAGGTCTGCATGAGAGATGGTAGTATTCTTCTGCCCGCGGCTTCATTCCCGTGGATAATCTCAACGAAAGTTATTTTTTACCCGACTGCGGTGAAGGTCAAAGGGAGGCTTTTGTGTTTGACCTGTATGTATGTTCTTTCGGATAACAATTTACTGCTATAGAGTCCCTCCGCCTCGACAATGCGGGAACCCACCGGGGGGGATCGAAGTATTTTGCCTATAGTAACATTTCGCCAGCTATGTTTGAGTCCCATTAAATAGGGGATGACCCTATTACTATTGATAGAGGACAAAAGCAAAGACAGGCAAGGAGATAGTAAGTATAGAAAAAAACTTGGAATCATATCCTGCAGGGATTTCTCGCATACAAGTCACATTTGCGTGAAAACATTGAAGACCAACGCAGAGTCCAAAGTTCAATGAGCGATAACTTCTTGATTAACAAACGAATTTCCTTTATTTTATCACTTTGACCTTTTTATGATAACTTTTATTACTTTCTTGATAACTTTTTATCAAAAAACACTGACTCAGGCCCTTCTGCTATCGATTAATTATTTAAATGAGATGTAAATAATTCAAGTCCATCAGGAAATCCATTTAAAATGGAATTTAGTGCATATATTATGTTCTCTAAGTTTAGAAATTCAATTTCTGATTCGCTCTTGCATAAGTCCTCGTACAGAAATGATAAGTTTTCCCCAATATTACACGCCAATATGAAGTTTGAAATTGAGGTTTAGATTTGACGGCGAATATTAGAATGGAATATGAAATTGAAATCGCCCAACGGTGCTGGAAATCTGTAAAGAGCGTTCTTACGAACATGCATGCTATACGGTTAACTCTTGGATTATGGAATGGGGTTAGTCTTTCGAGGGTCAGTCAGAGTTTCATGAAACTAATAAAGGATTCGAGTCACAAAAGAAATTCTTAGTAGATAACAAATAATAATACCGCCCTGTTACTATCTCAGTGCAATATAAAGGCCTCTTCTCAAACAGAGAAGGCAGTATTCACACATGCTAGTTCAAGACGGGTTGGCGATTTCAAACTTATATTTACTAAAAGTCCAGGTTTCCTCACGATGTTTTTCTTCACTGATGTAAGCGATGTCCAAAATAAACTTGGATAGTACATTATAAATTGAAAATTTCACATTGTTACTTGCTGGATTTGAACCCACGATCCAAGCGAGTAAGTACTAAAGAGTTAAATTGGTTAAGTTTCATAATAATTTCAGTACAATTTAAAAATTCACTGACTTATCGCTCACTCGGAGATCCACTTAGTCATCGTCTCTTGGCTACGTCTCATAGAATTTCTGTACCAATCTTTAACCAACAATGTTGCATCTAACGACTACACTAAGTACAAATAGTACGTAAGTACAACAGTCGCAGTACAACAGAGCAAGTTAAGTACGTTAATGCATTCATACGCGCATTTCCGCTGCACCCAGCCCGCCTGATTGAATAGTGTTGTGTCTTGAAGTGTCGAAAGTTATATTGATGTCGAGTTTTGACTGTCATGGCACTATTAGTGGAATATTGTGTAGGTTGTTGAAGAATCTTCGTTTAGTGTCTTTGTTGTGTCAGCTTCCATCCTTACCAGATGACCTCCACGCCCTAGGAACTGGTTATTACGATATCCCTTTGTACAACTGATTTTCAGGCTGTTTGGCTTAGTGTTTATTTTGGACTATTTTTGCCCGCGGTTTAACTCTCGTGGTCTATCCCAAAGAAACGTTTTTTTTAAGGGATAGAAAAATTTGCCTATTGTACTCGGCTATAATATGTTTGCTTCTATCAGTGTTCGGTGGTTCCAGTGATTACTTAATATAAAAATACAAACAAAGTTTACCTGTTTGTTACATTTGTAACAATATCCCTTGTATCAACTGCACTCTATTTGTGCAATTGTTTTGACAGCTCGAAACACGAACGCTCCCTTCCATTTTGACAACTCAACAGTAATCATTGCGTTTTTTTTACCATTTCGAGTAGACAGATTTTTAAACTTATGAAGCAATGTCAGCAAGCAAAGCACGCGTGCGACATTCTTTGTAGTTACGCAATTAGGGTGCTGGTTGTCAAACTTTTGGGCTAAGTGCGTTTCTACGATAACTATCGATAGCAAAACATCGACAGTGTCCCAACTCAATCGGAAGCATGAATTCATCTCAATGGGCGGCGGGTCAACTGAGCTCAAGTGCAGTAATACTGTCGGACTGTGGTCCAGGCTACAGATGGGGATGCTGGCCATTTACTTATTAACTTGTGTTATTGTTGGGTCTGATTTGTTAAATATATAGGGGGGAAAGTTGATTGATTTTAAGTTGTTATAAGGACTCTGTCAGACTGAGATGAGAAAGGAATTTTGTGATGTGGTGAAGGCGTCTCATCTCGTTGCAAGGCCTTGTGCCACAAGGTACACCAGTGATCTAGTTAAGGCTGCGGGCATTCGCTGGAAGTTAGAGGCACAGGACCGGTGCATGTGGTGATACTTGGCGGAAGTCTATCTGTAGCAATGGACGTTCTGGCTGAAATGGTGATGAAGCGCTTCTTGAACCGTAGATATGTAGATTCATCGTTTCAGCCGAAAAACGTCCACTGCTGAATATAAGCCTTCCAAAACGACGCCACATCGACCGATCCTGTGGTACAGTCTCCAGCGGATTTCAATGACCTTCACCAGATTAACGTTCCAATTTTGTCCAAATAGGGATGTTTCCTGGGTAGAAAAATGATAATTCTATTTAGTCCGTCAGTGAGGTTATCGAATAATATTGGACCAGTATTGTTTGCTTTATCAAATAAATAAAAATTGATAAAGATAAAGCGCATCAAATTTCAGGAGTGGGCTTGTGATGTCACTATGTCAGTATAAAGTGTAGCACATCGTGACTGTACACGATTTACAACGCAACGCACTGTATCGTCGTATTTTTTGTTTACGTGGCAAATGAAAAAATACGTGTGCAATATTTTTAGGTTATCTAACTGACGGACTAAATAGATATTTTTGTCAACTACCCTATTGTGCGAGGTCTTACCTTAGATATATAGATTACCTAACTAAAATGAAACCACCATCATCATCCATACAGCTGCGAGTCTCAGCATATTTCTCCATAGTGACCTATTTCCTGATTATTCTTGCCATTTTCTCATTGTTAGTCTATGCCTTTCAAAAAATTTATAATATCCAGTAGATAAATTCTTTGTTCGCCTAAAATTTGCCCCAGGCAAGACCGTGCTGTGACAAATTAATATTTTTTCTTTCTTTCTTTTTGTCTTACTAATATTATAAATGCGAAAGTTTGGATGGATGGATGAAAGTTAGATAGTTAGTTAGTTAGTTATGATAGTTTCTTTATTACTTAATCACGCCAGAGCGGCTGAACGGATAAGGATGGAATTTGACACAGAGATAGATTATAGTCTACGCCGGTATAATGCTCCCTTGGGATGATAAGACACTTATGACGCGGGCGAAGCCGCTGGCAGAAGCTTGTTGTAAATAAAGAAATCGACCCTGGTTTCCTAGGATATTGGGCTATTATTAGTTTAAATACTTATTAGAAGATTCTTAATTTAAATTTTCTATGGAATATCAGCAAAACAGTATTTACTTGAGTGTTATGAGAACGTATCTTAGACTTAAATGTTTGTAAGTATAACAAAATGTATTCGGTTACAGTTAATTCATCCCAATTAATTATATTATTTGGTAGCCAGACGTGGGGGATGCGGGCTATTCAATAATTAAGCTGTTAGTCGCATCAATAGGGGAGATCTGTGGGGTAATGTTTAATGGTTTTTAACTTTCAAGTGCTTTTAATGGGGTCATTGACGTGAAGTGTTGCAGCTGCAATAGAAGTTAGAACAAAGAGAGAAAGAAAAATCCATACTTACTTACTACTAGTTTCAGTAATTTATTTATTTGTTATTTATTTAATACTTCATGCACACTAACGTACAGAGGCGGACTTAATGCCTTAGGCATTTTTCTACCAGTCGATCTTTGGGTTATGCAGAGACAAATAGTGGTAAGTGCAATATTGAAAATAAATCACGATACCTAAGGTAGGGTTATTCAAATACAAAGCTATACATACATATTATTAATACATGCAATAGATACTCAAACAAATAAACTAAATTCACGAATATACTTCAACAATTAGTGGTAGCAGATAATTGGAAAACATTATCGCTGTGACGATACTACTACCAACTTCTTACGAACATGCTCGTCAGCTTTCACTTTGAATGCCAATCGGTTGGTTGCCATCCTGATTTCTTGAGGGAGTGCGTTCTACAGAGAAATAGACTGAACGAAGAAACAACAGTGAATGAAGTCAGTGCGGTGAGTGGGACATTGATGAAGACGGTTATGTGAAGAGTGAAGATTTTTGTTGTGGTTGGCGCAAACGTATTGAAAGTGAGGGACCACATAACTAGGAGAGTTGGAAGAGTCAAGAAATGAAAACAAGGTAGTCAGTGCCCTTCGCTCTCTGCGTTAGCGTATGGGCAACCAATTTAGAAGTGACCACTGCGCAGAGACATGATCATATTTACGCAGATTAAAAACAAATCGTATGCAGTAATTTAGAAGACGGTCAATTAGTTAATTGAGGAGAATTGCATTCAGATCATAATAGCGCACGTCGCCATAACCGATGATAGGAAAAATTAAATATGGAAGTCAATCAAATCACCCATGATGATGACGTGGTGTACATTCTCTGCACCCAAAGATTCAAGAACTAGTAATAAATATCAAAGTGTTTAGTAAAATAAATAATAATTATGAACCGTTAATTTTGGTGGTACAATCGGCAATAAATCTCAATAACACATTTTTTTCATACACTGTTATATTAAATTAAGTATCTAATCTACTTAAGGTAATAAAAAAATAACAGACGAGATAGTGGTCAAGCGCGAGCCTATAAAAAAAAACTAAAATCGTAATTTTAAATACCTACACTAACAGCGATCATTAATCAATAATCACGTAGTTATTTTTTTAACTGTAATTTAATATTGCAACCCATCAAGTTTGCGAAGTTTCGTCAACAAATATTATGTGACCTGGTTTTAATAGCAAAGTTATTGAAAATCCAACGCCCCTTTACACATTGCATAGCATATCTGAATGCAAGATGGTATAGAAAGTTGTTAATTCGATGGCCATTGTAGAAAGGTGATCCGACTTATCACGTTTTGCTCCTGCCAAATGGAGGATTAGTTAGGTTTGCTTCCAAAATGCTTCGTTTTGCAACGTTTTACTATCTTTGGTAAGGAATACTGTTGCTGGGAAAAGGTTATTGCACGATGTATCGCTTAAGCCTTTTATATCAATGAAAATGCTGTAGATAATGGTGGACATGGAGAAGTCAGGAAATGGAGTGCCAGCCAGCGTAGCATTGGCATAGTATGGAATATCGCTTAAGTACTACCGAACGAGCTAACGCGTCTTTAAATTTCTAACAAAATGATCACACCATATAATAGGGGGAGATAAAATGAAGCAAAGAGCAAAATGTTGAGCTTTGCGAAACAGTATTCTTTTGAAAGTTTGGCAATTTCGGTAGCACACTTTGAATGATTGTTTTTCTAGGATACGTTTTTAGATAAAATAAATTGCAATAATTCTATAAAATTGATTAAGTTTTTCTAACTTTCTAAGATTTTTTATTGTATAGTGAATTCAAACTAATAAATTGGGTAACATTTAAGATATCGCATCCTTAATACCTCGTATATCGTGCAATTTGGACCATATTTATTAAAACTCCATTTTCGCCTTACTCTGTGTTAATTACGGATTGCCATTGTGTGTGCACCAGAACAATCAATTCCTCTCAGCCAGAATCAGATTTATACAGCTTATGGTACGATAATCATCTTATTTACTGCATTACTCTTACCAGCAATACTTATGTTACATAATAATTTTCCAACCGCGTTCTTTCAGTAATATTTTCTTTTACGCCAATTCCATTTACTGTTTCCTGCAAAGCCGGCAAAATTTAATGGGAAAGGGTTCCACTGAATTAATATTTTCACTACATTAATGTAAAAATGAAAAAAAAAAATGAAATGTCTCTCTCAAAATTCCATTTTCCTTCCCGTCAAGAAACTAAAAGAAAACTGTAATATACAGAGTAAAATACAGTTAAGTAAAAAAAGTAAAGCTGTCTCCTGAAACAGGGTTTCATTACAGAGAGCTACTTCTTGGCAACGGACAAGTGTGCAAGGCGGTAGGAATAGGGTTGCCAACTTTTTTAGAAGAAATAGTTTGAGATAGGAGCCTTTTTAGTCTCGCGCGGGATTCTTATAACCGACTGCGCGACGCAAAGGAGGGTAATGTATTTATCAGTCCAGGGTAAAAGCCGGATACTTGAAACACTTATTGAAGTCATTCTATATCTATCAGTACAAAAAGCAAAATATTTTATTCGTAAAACTGGCCAACGCTTAACATTATTACGTCAAAGAACGGAATGTAGAACTCCATCCCCTGACGCAACACATCCGTCACAGCATCCGTGCACGACGAAGGACCAGCCGAAGAAAAGCAATTGGGCTGCCTAAAATAGCATGCGAAAAAAGATGACATCCCAATTTACTGACCTGTACTACCAAACCCACCGGTGCTTCATGGGCTGGGATCGGGCGGGGAGTAGACGGACACATACTTCACCAGACAGTGGTCGGAACTACACAAAGGTGAAGTTATCGACATGTATGAAGATGTCAGCAGAAGGTCCAATCTATCCCACATACTTAGGGGATAGTTGCCTAATCCATGTAAATTACGTTTTGGATAGATGCCCCACCGAGAAAAAACTTTGATCGCATTTTGCTTTCCTATGCAATCGCACAGAGACACGGACAACTTAGTGGTAGTTGGAGAATTTTTGATAGGTTAATAAAATAGCATGCGATTCATCCGCGAAACTAGAGTAACTACAATAGAATATACTGTTTTTACCCTATGTACGTATGTTCGTTCCTATGTGGCAATTTAGAGAAAAAACGTGTTGGCCGATTTTGATGACTCTTACGTCAATCGATTCGTCTTAATCTTGCAAATGTCACGGGATAAACCAAAAGTCGAAAAAACAATTGGCGGATTTTGGGTGCCATATTGTGGGGCAACTTTTTTTTTCCAAACCCATCGTGTAGGGTATCAAAATGAAGAAGTGTTTTAAATGATCTCAAAAATTTAGACCACTTATATGTTTAAATAAAAGTAATTGCACATTTGGGCGGTCTAGACGTAATTATATAAATACGTCTAGCGGTTTGAAAGATATGAGGTAATTAGAGAGAATGGTTGTTAACCAACTTTAAATCGTTACATATCCTAATTTGTTATTTAAAATGATGAAAGAACTACATACGAGTTTTAGGGTTCTGTAGTCAATAAGGATCCTTATAGTTTCGTCATGTCCGTCCGTCCGTCCGTCTGTCCGTCCGCAACTTAGCTCAGGGACTCTTAGTACTAGAAACCTATAACAGCGCAATTGTGTGCATCTTTTGAGGGTGCTTGTGCTTCTAAAGATAACGTTTCATCAAAAAGGAAAACATAGGGCCGCAGTACATATATTTCTTTTTCAGTTTATGAAATATCTTTTATTTCCTTATTGACTACGTAACCCTAAAAAAGAGTTAATTTTGGAATTATTTTTATGACGGTATAGTTTTCTGCTTTTTTCGAGACAATGTTTCGTTGTATTTAAACTTTGTACGACTGCTAGACAACGACATTAATATAGTTTTGTGTTGTTTTTTTCTTTTCACCACATTGCAATTATAAACGAAAAGATGAAAATAAAATCTCTCTCGCTCAAAGTCAAATAATTCAGAGTATTTTAGCGTAATTAATTGATTTTGTAAATTATAAAGCACGCCTATGCGAAATAGACTACATTACTTCATATTAGTGCAGGCAACCCTAGGTAGGAAACTGAGTTTTATTAATTTTCATTTACCTTTGTAAGCAGTCTGCTATAAACTGCTGGAATATTCCCAGTAGGAACCAGGGACACTGTAATGCATCTTATGTATTTCAGTTTGCGTAAATTAGTTGGCAATTTTCCCCCGTTTAGAGGTTTATCAACTTTTGACCTACTTACGAATGTAAAGTCGACGTTTTTGAATAAGTAAAGCAGGGATAAGTTAAACGTGCGTGTTTTATTGTTTCACATCATTTTTAGTTTCGTCAAACTAATAGATAAAAGTCATTCCTATTGATATTTTATTTGAAAGTTTCCTATGAAGTTTTCTTGGTACTTGGTATCTTTGAAAATAAATTACTTATGCTACACAGTCATGCTTCGATTCGGATTTTGTTGTTATAATGTGGCACACGGAAAGACTTCGATAAGAAAGTCTCCCATAATACCTAAAGCTACCCTATTTATCTGGGTTCTTAAAGAAATTTGGGAAAAGAAATAGATGTAAAAAAAAGCTAGTAAAGTTATTTATCGTTTGGTTGTTTCCCTAATAGTCAGTGTGTCTCCTAGAAGATATAAAAGGGTAATTGAGAATCAAATAACTACCACATACCGGTAATTCACCCATAATCGTTTTTTATCAATAAAATGATCGATAAAATTCCACTTTTGTTTTTTTAAGAACAGTAGATAGATTACACACAGCTATCAGAAGAATTTATGTCGTAAACCGCGCACTGCAAGTGTCCGATAACTGGGTATCTTGAGAGTACATGAATGACTTTGATTACGTATCCTTATCAGTGTTTACATTATCAACGAGATAGGTGGCGCTGGGGTATAAAACTGACCGACTACTTGGACAGAGGCTAAAAGGTAAGAAAATACTATTGTTAACAGGTTGGTCTATTTGAGGTTCCATGTAAGGCAACACTGTGAACGAAAACCTTAATAAATCTGAATTTTTTAATGTTGTCAGTTATTTATATAAATAGTTATTATGTATTGTTTTTTTGCTTACCGTACCTACTTGCTAAGTTTTAAATGATACTGGTTTGCAATTTTGCTCAAACTGCAAAGTAAAGATTTCATCTTAGTAAGAGAAATAATTCATTATCATGCTTGTTCACTGGTTATTGTTATTTTAGGTAATCGAAGAAAATTTTCTCACGGTTTTTCTGTCACCGCCAGTTCTTTCTTTCTCTACCAGATTCGAAGAAACCACATCGAACCTTGGAAGTTTAGATCCACAAATCTGGTACTTAGATCTGGAACTAGTTCTTCTTGTAAGTTGTACTCTTCTGGGGAGTGATCATGGTTCGTCTGATACGTTGGTTGCGAGGCTTCTCCATCTCTCTCTATTCGTTGCACTGCGTGTATATTCAGTGAGGGGACTCTTCGTAGACGATTTAATGAGGTCTGTCTAAACTTCAGCTATTATCTACTACAAAACTGCAGTCTATAAGTTTGCTAAGCCAGATCGTAGCTCCAAATTTCAACTGTCTTCACTAAAACGATTAGTCAGCTATATCGCTATCGCTCGATAAGCTTGCCAAAAATAAGCGGTATGTTATAAATTGGCGATAATGTCATAATCTGTCCATTAATTGTGGGTGTACGTGCTGGGGAGCACATACGACACTACGTACGACTCACGTTTTAACACTTGCGACAGAGATTTGGTGGGAAAAGAAGATTTTACTTAAAAATATCCTTCTACTACATATATAAAAGCGAATTTGTGAGGATGGCCGATGAATGGACGCTTTTCACTTTTTCACGTAAAAAGTACTGAACTGATTTAGAAGAAACTCTGCAGTTATACAGCTAAATATCTCAGAATAACATGTAGAATATAATTCGTAAAGATATTGTGTAGAATTACTAATTCGTAAAGATATTGTGTAGAATTACTAATTCTGTGCGAGCGGAACCACGAGAGTTTATATTTTTGAGGTGTTGAAAATGAAAATTTTAAAAGGATGTCCTAACACATTGTCATTTTTCACTCTGCCTATCGCAGTCCACTGCTGGACATGAGTCTCTCCTAAATTGATCCACAATATTCGGTTCTCCATTTCTGTATTCAGGTTGTCTCATAAGTATTGGTATAGGCCTATACTAAATAAAGAATAAATTTTACAAAGCTGTTTTCCTGGTACCTAAACAATGAAAAAAAATCTGCTTAAAAATCTTAGGTAACCTTGAGCCCTTTGCTTTGGAAGGATTGAAGTCCACTATGATAAAGACTTGCACAATCCAAGATTTCAAAGTCCAAAGTTCAATTATTTTGAACTGCAAAACCAACATTCGTTTCCAGCTTCCTGAAATCGCATTCAAACATGCATGTTGATCATAAAACTGGTGCCCGTAATGCAGTAACATTCTATTATGATCCTTGCATCTGAGCGGCGCCCGCGGCGTTCTATTTTCAAACAGACCAAGTTCATTAACGTCTGTTTTTCTAGCTGTAGTGATGGGACATGCGGCTTGTAATCGGTCGATAAATTTTGTTACAAATAAAAAAAATATTGAGTTTCTGCTTTTTACTAGTTTAATATGTAACTTGCTTTGTTAGTTAGTATGTATGCATCAAATATTGTAACAGATTTTTAAACATTTATCCGATTGAGCTAAAACGTTGGATACTCGTTTGGTTTGGATGACAATGCACGGCTAATTACGTGCCATAATTATAATTCTAAACCCAATATTCTCCTACCAGCATGGATATCAAAATGAAAAAAAAACCAATTCAAAGAGGCGTGTGAGTGTATAAACATTGATAACGATATAAAAATAATTAATCACTGATATTTGAGTGATTAAAATTTACATAGTATATAATACTTAATTAACAATAACTACCTATATATACACTTAAATAAAGATAAAATACGACGAACACGTATAAAAGGGCAGGGGTCATAGGGCGTCAAAAAATTCGTCCACATCGCTGTCAACGTGAAAAGTGCCCAGAACGCTGGCAGCATTGCCACGTTGGATGGCAATGCTGATTCTCTGGCCAAGGAAAAGCCCAGCCCTCTGGTCACGTGAAGAGTCGACTAACCGCTTGCTTACATCTCGAAATACTCGAAGAGCACTCGGACCCCATGGACCTAATGTTTCAACCCCAAACGGCTCAAATATATAACTTCCAATAAGGTTGTTGTATTTGCGCCGTTTGAGGTTTTCGGCACTAGCAGCAGCTGCCCCAGCACAGCCCGCCGTGCTAAGAAGATGGGATGGCGCAAGGGTGTCGACACATGTTGCATCCCACACCAAAGGCCTACCCACCTTCCATGGCATTATGGTCATCCCGTCTGGTCTCTTCCCATCGTCGCGCGCCAAGCCATTGGGTTCTAAAACAGCTGGCACACCGGCGGTGACAAGAGCTCGACGTATGATGTCATTAATGCTGGCGTGCCGTGCTAACCGACCAGCGCTCCTACTGCAGGATAGGCCATGGTGTCCGAGGCGGTCGACTGCTTCACCACATTGACAACGATGTGGAGCTCCGCTGGGAGCGCCCAAACGCAGACATGTAGCGATCCGGAAAGTGTTGTCACTCAACATTGTTCCTATGTTGGGTGACGGTAGTGCCTGTAGCCAGAGGCCTGACTCCCATTCTCCCACAGCCAGCAGGCGGGCACGCTCAGCAGTATTGGTGGACGTATCTATAAGTTTATTCCGTACCAACCTGCAGAGCGGCTCATCCCACTGTCTCTGGGAAAACGGGGTCTTGGGCAACGCTGTATTCGGGCAAGCCACTTTCCAGGCATTCACTGCATCGGTCGAGTACGGCACTTCACAGTTAACCAGTGATGGCAACAGGATTTTTCTGGTTAACTTTTCAGTGCTGTGGACCGAAGACAGGAACGCCGGTAGGCTTAAACTAGAAATTTGGCGGATGCCGAGCCCACCGAAGCGAATGGGTAGACTGGCTTGCAGCCATGCTCGGTCATCCAGGGCCACATTAAGGATAGATGATAGCGTGCAACGAATAATCTGGTCAATTTTGTCCAAGAGAATTTGTGAATGCTTCCATAATGGCGAAGCGCGAAGAAAGTACATGAAATTTGGACCAAAACAACAATAACGAATGAGGGTGATAGCCGAATGTACATTAATTTTAGAGAGTCTGTCCGAAATATCGTTGAAATGTGTTATTTTGGCGTCAATGAATGGAGAAAAACTATCTTCCAAAATTGGGGAACCTAGGAGGTGCAGTGAACTTCTTTCTGCAATTTTGATCTCTGGTGCTATTGTATTGAATTTTTGAAGGGTCGATTGTCTGTCTGTATTGTCACAAAAGAAAATTTCGCATTTGAAGTGGTTGAGTTCAAGGCCAATGGACTGGAATTGCTGCTTCAGGAACTGAAAATCTTTCAAAACTGTATCTACGTCACCTCCTAGTGTGCCATCATCTAGATACCAGACGTTGAATTTTGAATTTAATTGTTTGATGATAGGATGAATAGCCAAACTGAAAATGACTGGCCCGAGAGGGTCACCTTGTTGGCAACCTACTGCAGATTCCAAAAGATTTTCTTTATATAATAATTTAGAAGGGTGCCTGTAGCACTGCCAAATAAAACCGAAAATTTCAGGAAGTTCCTTTTTTACCTCCGCCAACAAAGTGTCCCTGTTAACAGAATTAAAAGCGTTCTTAACGTCAACCTTGAGGATGACCTCACCCTTGTCAGAATTCAAAAAAGTAGAAAGGGCATGTACAGCAGCCTCGCAGCCTCCCCTAGAGCCAAAGCCAAGCTGTAGGGGCTGGAACTTATTGGTGAGTCTTTGGCTGTAGAGTTTGCAGCAAATTTTGGCTGCCATACGCCTGTAGGTACAACCGACGGCAATAGGACGAAATCTGACCCCAGATTTGCAAGTTAATGTGCCCAGTTACTGGGTTGTGGCAGTAGGATAAGCAGTTGCTACATGTAACTGTACTGGTTTCCATCTTAATTGGGTCGAACTAGAAGCGCCGACCTCTCTGGCGCCTATGTGCTGGTTTGGTCCCTGTGGTGGTCACGGCGTGCAGTGTATTCTGGTGCGCCGGTGTTGGGGTTACTCCGCAGAGGAGGGACCGGTGACGGACAGCCGCGGCGGGTTCACGGACGAGTGCTAACACGTGCTCGTGTTGCCGCCACAAGAGACACAGGAGGGCACCGTGGAGTTTTAGTGGGCTGGAGTCCCCTATAACAGCGCTATCTCCCCTTGGTAGCGCAGTATGCATGAGCATTTATAAAAGCAAAAAAAAAAAACTAAGATCCCGTCCCTAAAATAATTGGGTAAAGGCTAGGCGTATTGATTGATGGTATGAGGCAAAAATATGCATTTATAATACACAAATCAATTAAATATAAAGCAATGAACTTTCCTAGTAACGAAAAGGTTGTCCTTAATCATAATTATAATATTATATTAATACCGGATGCGGAAGGTGGCGGGCAGGAAGACAAGTTTATGTTAATCAATGATAATTGCCTTCTGAGTGACAGGGGAGGCGGTAGGGCGAGCTTGTATGTCAAGTGACAGTTCTAAACAGATTTACATACGTATTTGAATGGATTAGCTGTAAGTTTGGGGGTTTAGTTCAATGACAGGATGAGTGACGTAGATATGGTTTTATGAAGAGGAAGATTTTGGATTTGTTTAATAAGATGTTGGTTATCTCTTTGGCTTGGGTACTTACTACATGTGTTTTGTAACAGATTCTTTCGAGGGCTATGAAATCGGGTGATCAAAAAGTCATACATCCCAATTGCGATTTTTGGTATGAGTCAATGCTTTGATAATGTAATAACTACGGTAGGTTTTATTGTCCAATTTGACAGAGTTATTTACTTGAAATTGATAGTGTGTGAGAGTTAATTTTTCTATGACCAATATTTAGAAAACCCTGAGACTCATGATAATAAGAGAACATGCTACTTGCCACTATATAAGCAATCTCGAATCAAAACCTATAAATATTCGGTTTTTGCAAGCTTTTTTATACGCTTTTATTTAACTTGCAATGTTTGTATGTAAGTGGGTCAAATCTTGCAACTGAATTTTAAAGCAGTTATCCTCCACCGTTTAATATAAAATTTTACATACACGTTTAATTTGGATGACAATGCATGGTTAGTTAAGTGTCGTCATTTCAAATCCAATATGACGGACAGCACAAGATGTCGGACTAGTAGTTTTTTGTGCACTATACTGCCATGATAGGTATGGGTACCAATATCAAATGAAAGGGTTTGCTAAGAAGAATACGCTTGTTCTAAAAAATATTTTTGATGAATATTTTATTTTATTTTTCAACTTGCCCTGTTGTTTGGGTTAAATCTTGCCACTAAATTTTAATAGTTGCCCCCTTCCAATTGAGCTGAAATTGCTTACACGTTTGGCTTGGATAACAATGCACATTAAGCTTAAAAAGCTTGTTTAAAAAAAGATTTTTTTATTTGGCTTGTTTTAAAAGATAAACAAGTATGTTTAGAACCTCTCATAATCTACTTTAATATCAAAGTTAACCGGTTTACATGCTAAAGTAAAATTTGACATGAACTTGCATGCCTTAATTCTTAGACCGGGCGCAAGTAAACAAAAGCATATAAATATCAATGTGCTTCTGTACCTCGCTACAACTTGACACACACAACAGAAACTTGACAGTAACACGATTAAATATTCAATTACGATTCCATTTAATAATTAAAGTGTTTCAAACGGTTGCTTAGTAACTGTTCTATAGTCGACGCTGGTCGGTCTCGCTACCGTCCTCAAGCTACAATACTACTATCTGGCAATAGACAGATTTTAGAATTTTCATGCCTACGTAATCAGCAAAAAAAACACTCTCTATCTTGTAACCCCTTCGGTGTCCAACCCGCGCGATAATATCCGGGTACTCCGGCGCCATTTTGCGCTATGGGTGCGCTATCAGTAAAACGCCGATTTCTCGGCAGTTTTGTATGGGAACCATGTATGATTTATATAATGTCATTTATGTAAATAAATTAAATAGCGCAATTAGATTTATTTTTTGACACTGGAATTTCTCGCATATTATTTATAGTTGATAAACAGCATCGATATTAATTTATATATATAACTTAAAATATGATTTTGTCAGATAGTGGCAGCACAGCTAGAGGACGGCAGTCGGTGCTACCTACGCGAGGCATTTCATTGTCGTCTTATTTATGCTTCTAGAGCGGCCTACGGTTGTGTCAAGACAAGACTGGTAAAGGTGGGTCTACAATGAGCTTTGTTTTGTTGATCAATGAAGCTAATTCTGTCTGTCACTTGTTTGAGAGTTTAGCAGGAAAGCATTTGTTAGGGTCACTGGTCCCATGGTACAGGCTTCCATATTTTTTGTAAAAGTTTTTATGTCAATAAAACTTTATTTAATTTGGTAGAAAAGTTAATCAAGTCTCTGAGTTTGTTTCGGTGTTTCTTCTTAGAGTAGTCTGCTGGGTACCACTGGTCTCATCTAGTTTATAATAGAATCCCGATTTAAATTTGAAATAAAAATAATCTGTCATTAAAAATTCTGATGGAAGTTATTTAGATGTTGAAACATTTGTTCGAAATGAGTGGAAATTACAGAATTTATTTAATCTGCGCAGTAAAACACTGTTTTCTAAAAAGTTTATTTTCTAAAAATTAACGTTTGCTTAAGTTTCAAGTTACAAAACTTGTTTGGGTATCCTTTCAGTGCGGCATTCATACTAACTGTTATTCACGGCTTCTGATAAGACACCGACAGTATGCAATGCAAAAAACCGGCCAAGTGCGAGTCGGACACGCTCACAAAGAGTTCCGTACCATTATCGCAAAATACGGCAAAAAATCACGTTTGTTGTATGGGAGCCCCAATTAAATATTTAATTTTATTCTGTTTTTAGTATTTGTTGTTATAGCGGCAACAGAAATACATTATCTGTGAAAAATTCAACTGTCTAGCTATCACGGTTCATAAGATACAGCCTGGTGACAAACGGACAGACAGACGGACCGCAGAGTCTTAGTAATAGGGTCCCGTTTTTACCCTTTGGGTACGGAACCCTAAAGACGTGTAATTGTTTCAAAACGTAATAACTTACTAATAATGTTTTGATAGGCTTATAAGATTAAGATAACACTTGACACATTCCACAGGCTGCTATCTACAACAGTTGTTGTTATAGTTACTATAACAATCAAGTTTCATAACACATAATATTATAATGCACTCAGTAGCTTATAAACATGGCTTCTCATTTCTCTATCAAAGCTTTTAGTAAATTGTTAGTACAAATATAAAAGGTTGGAGTAATAAAATACTGCTACCACAGACATAAAACTAACTAGATAACGCAAGTCCCTCCATGTGTATGAAAACCAAGCGTGCCACTTATAAACACAATTTAAGAACAATATTTACCGATGAAAGAAAATAATATCTGTATGGGCTAACTTATTTTGTAAAGTTTTAATACCTCAATATTGATTAATAGCCATAAATAGGCATCTGCATCTTTTTGGGTTTCGGTTGATGTTCGGTGCCGGTAACGCTAAATGAAACAGCACAAAGTAAGAGCATTGCTCTCACTGTTACTCCCTTTTTTGAAACGCGAAGTACATATATTCGCGTCATCTAGTTAGATTTAAGTCTGTGGCTGCCATCCATTGACGCAACATTTTATTGTTGACGGTAGCTATCGGTGAAAGAATTTTGACACTACCATTTCTCATTGATCTGAGGCATTGTTAGGCTTTTGACAGCTTTCCAATTGAATTGTGTTGTAACCTTCAGGAATTTATTCCCTTTATCTAAAAAAGACGAAAGGCTAGAAAGAATTAGACTAGTAAGAAAAACGGCGTACATGTATAGCACCAGAAAATATGCTGCACTGACTCCAAAAAATTGGGATAGAGGTAGGCAGATGACAATGTTTTGGATGTTTGTCACTTTGATACATTTTTTATTATTATTATTTATTTATTTTCAGGCAACTAAGGCCCATAGATAAAATACACAAATTAAACTTACAAAAATAAACTAACTAACTTTGTTGCCTGTTCCTGCCCACTTAAATACACGCAAATGCCTCCCTCCCTTTACTGCTCATCCTACTAATATTATAAAGGCGAAAGTTTGGATGGATGAATTTTTGTTAATCAATCACGCCAGAACGGCTGAACGAACCTGGATAAAATTTGGCACAGGGATAGATTATAGCACATAATATGTTACTTTTCATCCCGGAATAATGTTTCCTTGGGATAAGAAAAAACATTTCAAGTGGGCGAATCCGTTCGCAGAAGGGGAGTCTATTTAAAGTTTTGATGAAAATTCTTCGCAAAATCAATACATTTGTAAGTACTAATACCCAGTGTAACACCTGCTTAACAGTATCACCTTGCAAGGTGACAGAAATGCAAATCATTTTGACTCAAAGTTTAGCCATCGATTGTGAGTTTATTCAAGTGCATTAAATGCTTAATTGCAGATTGGTTTTTTGATATGTGGTTCGTAGATTTTTTTGGCATATTTATTTGGATCGACTTTTTATCAGAAATTACTTTTTTTGTTTAAATAGTTTTTAAGTGCTGCCGAATGAAACTTGCAATTCTAACAGATCCTATGTTCCCTAGCTGGGACAGAGGGCGTCCACAATAGTCCTCTATAGCGATCGGCCTTTTGCTTCACGCTTCACCTCGCTCCACATCATTTCAATGTTTGTCGCTTCAGCCAGTACGGTGCGTCGGGTCTCCCTTGTTTTACCGAAAAGAAATTGCCAAATTATCACTTCCCAAACAAATTTTCGCATAACTTCATTTGCCAAATTATTACTTACCAAACAATCTCTTTACAAATAATTGTTACAAAAACCTATGTTTGGCAAGTGAACGTTTGAACAATAACTTGTTCACCAACTAGTACTTTTACCATTTTTTATCTAGTCAAATATTTCAGTTGGTATAACATATTTTACGCAAAAATTTTTTTCTATATAATCTAGTCGTTTCTGGCACTCGCCGGCCGCTGCCGCGGCACCGCTCGCTACGCTCGCTCGGCTCGTGCGTAGGTGGTCACAGTTTTAACCTAACCTAACCTAACCATTTTTTTTAAATTAATAACCTAATGTAACTAGTTCCATAAATAACCTAACTTTTGCTATTTTGTACTCGCGTTAATAAATGATTACCTATATTAAAATAAAATTGCATTTTTAATTATACAATTCCCAAAAAAATCTTATTTTTGCCTTTATATTTTTTGTCATAACAATTCATTTGACTAAACGTTTATTGTCTAAATATTGTTTGCTGTAATAAATCATTTGATTAAAGACCAAAAACCTTAATGACATTATCCTTGGTAACAATCTGCCAAGTAAACATTTGACCAAATGAAAATGTGCGTACTAAAATTATTCCAAATATTACATTGGTATAAAAAAAGGTTGCTAAAATTTGTTTGGGTAATGAAAATTTGGCAAAATCTTTTCGGCAAAACGGCAGGATCCCCGGTGCGTCACTAGGTTTGACGGAGACGACCACGCTTTATTTTCCCTTAAGGGTTACAATCCATGGCCTGTTTAGAAATGTGATCGGAATTTCACTAATCCATTTCCACTTGGATCGCAGAACCGAGAAGAAAAAATATCTAGTCCTGATCATGGTCCACCCGTGTGTCAAGTAACATCCGTTTAGGAGTGTATGATTATCAAAAATTCAAACATCCAGAATTTCACATTCAAACTTTAGTAGATTAAGCTATTAATTTGAACTATTTCTCACCTTCGTTACTATTTTAAGGTAAACTTTTAATATAAATCGAAGTGTATGTAAATCAGTTGTATTGAGACCTGTATTCTGAAATGCCAGATTTTATAACTAATCTTAACTCAAATCTGGTTTGAAAACGAGATTCCTACCAGAGACAGACCGGCCTTAATTCCTATCTCTGTAATTGCCAATATTTCTATTAATATCACACAATTCGAGAAATATTTTAGCTTAACCACTTCGAATGCTTACTAACATAACATCACGCCTGTGTTTTCCCGGAGGGTTAAGCAGAGATGCACCTAAAGTACACTCACATTTCATCAGTAATGTTTAAGTTCCATGTAATAGGGGCGAGCCTATTGCCATCAACTGGTCACAAGTCCAGATTTAAGACTGCTACTGAGAGATTCCAGATGGAAAACTCAATAATACTATGCCCGACTTGAGAATCGAACATAGGTCCTCATGCCCAACAGTAGCGTTTTGTGACCAACAAGGCAGTTGACCAACAGACCACGGGGTCCCAGCGCATACAAAGAAAATTTGGTTCAAATAAATGTCACTAGCGTGATTTGCTATTGAATTGTGTGTAAAGTAAACAATTTCTAGAATGGATCATAAAGATTTTATGTTTTTTTTTAATCAATTCTCCTAAGCACAAACTTATGGAATATTGGGCTTTTAATTCAAATTTCAAAAGATTATTTGAACGGATCATTTAAAATAGCTTCCAATAGATGGCGTGGTTTAAAATTTCTTTGGCATGCCACTCGATATTTTTTTAATTTGTATTGTAACACATTTTGGTACACAGAAACTGTAAAAACGTGCAAAAAGTACTATAAAACAAATCGTCACTGTATTTAAAGAAAATAATCGTCACGAACCGATTAAACCCTTTTACTTGCAAGTTGCTGCTAACAACATCTATTGCCGTGGAACGGAACCGAATGCGATCAAAGTACTTCCAAAAATGATCATCTTAATCAGACGAAAAACGCTAGTTGCGTCGGCACGGTTTCTTTGTATGGGATGAGGCATCTCTATGCTAGTATTATATTGTTTGTGCTAATACTAACTTATTATTATAAAAAGTTCAAGCAACCTTCGTTCAAGTGAGCACATACATTACTTGACATTTCGTCACCTCTCAACGCAAGTGATATGCAAATCAATCATCAGAACTGTCAGCAGTGATTCGATTGCATGACTCGATTGATTCGCAGATCACTGATAAAATCAATCAGTTGTTTCGAAGTTTGGCAATAACGATTAGAGTAATAAGTGATTGCCACAGACATAAATCTAACTAGATAACGTCCCTCCAGCTTTTTTATTATCGGCGGTGAAGCAGGCTTGCCTAGAAGTAACCTATACACTCTTGACTTAATACGTTCGCTGCCGTAATTACTGAAACAATTAAAAAGCCATTGTGTCCCGCGCGACCCGAGTCCTTGGCAGCGAATGTTTTAAATACCCCCAGGTTGAAGATACTTAACGATAAAAGGAAATGTTTCTATTGTCTCAGCAAATTTTGTTTGGTATAGTTTTTGCAGCTCAGCTAGCGTAGGCATATTTCCAGATTTTGGTTGATGTCCGGTGCCGAAAACGCCAAATGAAACAACAGAGCACTGCTTTCACTTTGACTCCCTTTTTTGACACGCGAAGTACTTACATTTGCGTCATCTAGTGAGATGTATGTCTGTGTTGATCGCGATGTTTCGTCATGTTTGTCTAGTTGACTAGCAGGTGTGGTCGAACTTTAATGATGTGTAGGTATTTTTTAATGGTGTGTGATCTGACCTTAGAGGTGATATCTGTTTTGTATGGTACGAGTATGGGTTGGTAAATTGATTATCGATCCACGTGATCATTGCCATATTATTCTTCAGTATATCATTGAAAAATCCGTCGTAACAAAACAAAGCTCGCTGTCAAAGTCTAAGTACTTGTTAAGGATTAAGCTACCGTGCTCTTTAAACTACAATATTGGATACAATGTCGTCTCTTTTAACTACCAACTTTTTTCGCAAGAATCTCAGATATGCATAATGCAAAAAATTGGTAAAACGTTCACGACCTATATTTTTTTAGAAAATTATAGTTAACGATGGTTTTATAAAGTACGAATAAATTGTATTTTTGTCTAGTAATTTCATGAGTCCATTTTTAATTACTGTTTGTCATTAAAATAATTAAAACACTATATTTTATGTTAAAATAAACAAATTCTAAATTCAAAATATTCTATTTTTTTTTTTAATGAAGACGTTAATTTTAGAAAAATGTTTTATTAAGTTTTTAAAATAAAAAGAAAATAAGCAATAATTTCAATCGACATTTTGATAACGATGCCATGCTGTCCCATCCCTACCGTGTTTACACAGGGGATGCGTCTTGTCGTCGGCGCGCGTCGTTCACTCGTCGCGTCTAGCGCATCCCGCGATGAATCACATCGTGTGTTCATCTTTATTGGCTTTCCTCGCAAATAGAGGGTAGATAAAAGTTATGTGTTTTAGTTATAGCGAGGTTATGTAAATAGATTTCATTATGGTTTGAAGTTGAAATCATATTTTACGTTATAGACAAAAAAAGAGAGAAATAAAAAAATCGACCCCGTTTATTTTTTTTAATAACTCATATGCGAGAGTTTTCTTTGTCAAAGAAATAGATCTAACTGCGCACTTTCGAATAGACACATTGTTAGTTTACTTTCTTGACTAAATCTTATCAAAAATTGATTTGTGAACACCGCAAATTGACGTTTTTATTTTTTGTCGGGTATCTATAAAGTAGGTATATTAATAGTAGAAAAATATTGCTTAGATATATAAATATTTTTTTGTTGATTAATATAGCATCAAAAAACTAAATAAAATAGGTCATTTGTCAGATGGTGGCATTTGAGCTACAGGATATCGTGTGCTCCGACTTCCGATCTTTATTAGTTTTCCTCGCAAATAGAGGGTAGATATAAGTTATTTGTTTTAGTAACAGCGAGGTAATGTTAATAGATTTAATTATGGTTTGAAATCCTATTTTGCTTTATAGAAAAACTGCGAAATATCAAATAATCTTGTTTATCACTATAACTACATATTCTAAAATAAAGTCCCCGCCGCGTTTGTACGCGATAAACTCAAAAGCTACTGAACAGATTTTCATGCGATTTTCACTAATAGAAAGAGTGAGAAATGAGGAAGGTTTTTGTGTATAATTTGTCTCGGGCGAAGCCGGGGCGGGTCGCTTCTCAAATATATTTCGTATGCGAGAGTCAGCGAAATAATAAAAAATCGGCGCTGTTTTCCAACTATAATTAATATGCGAGAGTTTCCGATATCAAAAAATATATCTAATCGTACACTTTTGAATAGACACATCGTGTTAGTTAATTTTATCAAAAATAGATTTGTAAACATAGCAATTTGGGGAACTTTACGCCGTTTTTATTTTTTATCCGGAATCTGTAAAAGTAGAAAAATACTTCTTAGACATTTTTTGCTGATTACGATGGCATCAAAAAAATAAAATTTTCTGATAGTGGTATTTTAACTGGATGGCAGATCGTGCGTTCATCTTTATTAGCTTTCCTCGCAAATAGAGAGTAGTTGCAAGTTATACGTTTTATATTTCATAAAAGGTAGCTTGATCTCTGCGACATATGTCAAACTGACGTATACGTTATTGTAACGTTATTGTTAGCCTGTCAAGCGCTATTGTTACTGTATTGATACTGACAGCTGTCGCAGAGATCAAGCTATCTTTTCTGAAGTATAGTAATAGCGAGGTAATGTAAATAGATTTGATTATTGTTTATTGTTGAACGAGCGGAGTGCTTTTGGTGATGTTATCATATTTCTGAAGGGCTAAAATAAAATGTATAAGGTTTAGTTACGGCAAAAGCAGTTATCCTCCACCGATTAAGATAAAATGTTGCATACACGTTTAGTTTGGATGACAATGCATGGTTAGCTAAGTGACGTCATTCTAATTTCAATATGGCGGACGGCCCAAAATGGCGGACTAGTTATTTTTTGTGCTCTGCCATGATATGGGTATCAAATGAAAGGGTTTGCTGAGAAAAATTCAAAAAAAGCTTGTCATAAAAATATTTTTTAATGAATATTTTTTTTTCCTTTGCAATAGTCTTGTTCTACTATAATATTGTAAAGCTATAAAATCAGAAAGAATATAAGAGAAGGAGAAGTAGCCATTATTCATTGTTTCAATCCCCAATCTCCTATTTTGCCCATTTGTCTTACAAGACTCTAATTTTAGCAGGACCACCGTTACTTTAACGTTATTTATACCCCTATATATCCTGTAAGGAAAAATACTATTCACACCAAATTGGGACCATTCAATATCCTCCATCCTTCAGTTAAAGCCGTTAAACATTATTTACTACAAACACTATCACTTACAATTGAAATTCTACTTTATGTCAAAGCTCTAAGACTTCATTTCCAATGTCAACGGACAGGCGATTTAACTGCAGACAATATCGCTTACAATTGAAATTATACTTTATTTCAAGTCAACGAAGTCATCATTTTCAATGTCTTCGGACGGGAAATTTTCAGGAAACGACACAACATAATTTCAACTTTATTTTAAATGCGTTAAGGTATAATTTAGTTAGCAGGTCTCTCTCTATTTTCAGACGCTGTAAATGTGTTAGATTTTGTAACAAAGCCACATTCTTGTGTTGTTTGTGTTTGTTGGTGTTTACGTCCTTTTACTCCGTGAACAAGGAAGTGTTGTTCATTGGCTGTTTATCTTGACAAACATCCCCTGGCTGAAGGTATTTAAAGCAGCTTTTTTGGTACAAAAATATTTGTGTTGGGTGTTAATGTTTATTTTTACTTAATCCTGAGCTTTTCTGAAACTAAGAGGGTATGGTAATCATAATACTCATAATTCTGGGATTACTTATAACTGAGAATAGATATAGTTATCTCACAGACATGCGATTGCAGCAAACTCAAGAGATTTGCCGTTGTTTATTGAAGAGTTTTATTGTATATCGCCTAATTTATTCGCCAAATTTAAATGGGACGACACACAGACATAAATCTAACTAGATGACTCGACTGTATGTACTTCGCGTGCCAAAAAACGGAGTAAAGTTACGACAAAAGATCGTAATCAGAGCTTTTCATTTAGCATTATCGGCACCGGAAATCCACCAAAATCTAGAAAAATGCCTTTTTATGCCATATTAAGCTGTAAAGAATGTATAGAAAAAGTTGGTCGAGGCATTGGAAATGTTTTCTTTCATTGGTAAGTAAATTTGTTTTAAATTGTTTGTGAAAAAGTGGCACGCTTGGTTTTCATTCAGATGGAGGGACTTGCGTTATCTAGTTAGATTTATGTCTGTGGGGCTACATGAGAAGCCAGCACCAGCTTTTAAATAAAATCGGTTCTCATAGTAAAGGGACTTGAGGTGACACACATAAAACATACATTTGCATTGAGAACCTACTCTTTTTTGAAGTCAGTGAAAAGGAACAGTATTTGTTATCTGTTAATTTTGAAAAAACTCTAGAACGTGGTTTTTCAATCTGGAAAAGATCTTTATTTACCTCTACACTCTACAGTGTTCATGGTCATCAGGGTGATTTTCTAAGGATACTTTCATAGGATTATTCCTATGAGCAACAACTTTTCTGTCATTTATCCCTGGTCAATCAGGACCGGACACTACTAGCTTCTCTGGTTACGGAGACATTGAGGGCTTTGATTTGTTAAAAGATCACTGACGCTTGGCTTGCAAATCTTCTGAATTGTAAAATTCTATCGCCTTACGACCTCCACAAGAAGACCGAAAGTCGGACAAACAGTCTCTAATATATATGGTGGTATGCTACTGGATAACACGATAAATACCCCATCTTCTGTCTTGCAATTGGGCTGTCAATGTCTGATAGAAGCATAAGTAAAATAAATACTTAAATTTCATCTGTACAAATACTGGACGCCGATTTCAAGATTTTCTATTGGTGGGAAAAGGCATTTTGTTTGACCTAGGTTTGGGAACCTCCCTTCTAGCGAAAGGCGATATCGCGCACGTATTTCCAAGTGTAAATCAGTCGAATTGCATCACACGGATCCGTGTGAAAATACTTGCAATTTCGATAAGTAAAAATCGCTTACAGGTGTGATATATATTGAATCGCCGAGCCATCACTAAGTTCCCCAAGAAGTTTCATTCTAGAAAGATTTAATCATCTGCCACATACTCGTATAGTAAGTTCTTTCCAAATATTTTATTAGGCCAGTGCTCTCGGTACCATGTCGCAACAGGCAGGATGCACTAGCACTAAAAGTACCGCATAACAGAACGTTGTAAAAGAATCACGCTCGCCTCATGTGCTGTGATGTGCATTCGTTTCGGAACGCCTTAAAAGGCAGATGTCGATCGTAGGGCTGAGCATGTTTGTAATAGCTTTTTATGAGAATCTTTTCGTCATACAAGTAAGTACATTGTATAATTCAAACTAGAGCAAGTACTCGTATTTTCGGAAGCCTGTTGATTCTCTTTTGGGGCAAGTATTTTTGTCCTCAAGACAAAGCGACATTCAAGCAGCTATATTATTACTTTTAAAGCTACTTTTCCGAATGGAAAGAAAAAAGAATAATGTATTATTACTTTTAAATTTAAATTTTGACGTTAAAAAATTCCGCTTAAACCTCCAGATTTTTTGAGATAACATAAGACATTTAAATAAAGCTATTTAACAGCCCGTTTAACCGATTTTGACTTCTATTTCGTTGGCGATATGATAAATGGCAGCTGTATTAAACTTTTAGTTTTGGTAACAAGTTAATGCTTTTTATGCCATGCTTATTTTTACGTGATAGAACTCAAAATCGGCTGAACGGTCTGTAAAAAGGGTTGTAAACATTTCTAATGTAATTTCAAATGGAGTATAGTTGAAATAAAGAATTTTTGTCTTTTGATAAATATTGCCGAAAATTCAAAAATGTATGGGATTGTCGCAATCACCAATCGCTTACATTTTGGCATTTCGACAATCCCCATTGCTGATAGAGTGAAACTTTGTAAAGCCTCAGAGCTCCATGGGTAGTCGTCAAAAACGTTGCATTGTCTTATAGGAAGAAGTAGCCCAATTTGTGCGTAACCATAACAATTCATTAAATCAACTTCACTAACAAATTTGATATTTTCGTAAATTTTGCGCAAATGAATAAATATTTGCACAAATTTTTGCACCTTACCTATTTTAGGGGAGCTTATTGCTAGTATATCATACTCAGCTATTTAGAATTTCTTAATAGAGAAATGGGTAACGCTGTATAAAACTTTACCCAACCGGGCATCAAACCCAAAACCAACCCAAAAACAGCATTCGCTCTAACTATCATTAGACACTGCTACTCGTAGTATTCTAAGGTGGTAACTTAAAAAAACAGTGAGAATATTATGACCTTTCGGGCACAGTAAAAATAGTTAATTCAAACCAAAATCTCTTTTTTTTTAACCGACTTACCAAAAAGGAGGAGGTTCTATGTGCGACTTCGTGTACGTTTTTTTTTCTATTTTTTTTTGTTTTTGTTCACCTATATCTCCGTCAATTGTGGACCGATTTTGAAAATTATTTTTTGTCTGAACGAGGATGTTTCGAAATTGGTCCCATTTTAATTTGGTGAAGATCTAATGAAGAACTTCGAAGATATACGACAGAACTCTTCAATAAATAACGGGAAATCTCTCGGGATTGCTGCAGTCGCATGTCTGTTTATTTTTTATACCATTTCATAACATAACATCACGCCAGTATGCTCTTGAGAGGTACGCAGATCTCTCATTTCACCCTTTATGTTCAAGTTTCATGATATTCGGTTAATCTATTCTGGTGTTAAGGTAACTTACTAATCAACTTGCCTATTAGGTAGGTACAACTAAAAAATGAAAAATAAAAACATTTTTACAAAAAATACTACCGACTTCCTAATAAGAAAACTACAAAGTGAAAAATAACTTTATTTTTGGAAGTCGGTGTCCGTAACGCAAAAAAATGGTACCTACGAAAGACACCGACTTCCAAAAATAAAGTTATTTTTCACTTTGTAGTTTTCTTATTAGGAAGTCGGTAGTATTTTTTTGTAAAAATGTTTTCTTAAATTTATCATCCACGTTACATTTAAAAGAGCCAGCCCTGTTGCAGTATCGTGTTACGCAACACGTTATGGCGCGCAGATGGCGAAGTATTTCTGTACTGCGTTAGACATACGTCCCCAGGGCGGGATGGTGCCATGGGCTTTATACTCGTGTTTGATGGGCTGCAGTCGGTGTTAAGCTAATTCGGTGATGGTTTTATAAGGATATCGTTTTCGTGGTTTTGTTTATCAAAGGAATGGTTCCATTTTGACAGGATCTTGTGGTGTTGTCATTCCTATAAAAAATATATTTAGTAAGGATTCACTTCTACGAGATCAAAATGTCACATCGACATTGTGACAAAATAGTTACACATTGACACAATCAAAAACTCTTCTATATTGTGACAAAAAAGTAAATTAATGATTCTGTTCAGAGAACCTGCAATACTCATTTATTTATTTTTTCCTTTCTATAGTTCCCTCAAATATTTCAATTCATCTGTCCTCGATAGCTTTTAAAAAATATTTTTACCGTGGTTAATTGAGTAGGAGTGAATGTGAAAGACAATAAAGTCAAATAAAATATAAAGTCAAATATATTTATTTCAACTAGGCCATGAAGCGGCACTTTTGAACGTCAACAATTAAAATTTACAAGTAATAAAAATTTATTCTACCGTGCAATGAAAGGGTACCGCCTTTTCACAGTCTTCCACATCACTTGCCTAGCCCGTGTTTATCAATCATATCCTTTAGTCCAAGACGGTATGAACCTTATGGACCCTTTGGATGAATGAGGAACCTCTCAAATGACGACTGTACACCAGCCGGGCGAGCACGGCCTCTATGATAGGCTTGAGACACGCATTTTATCACGGTTGTAACACCCGAACTGTTATAAAAATGTGTGACTCAAGCCTGTCACAGTAGGCCGTGCTCGCCCGTCAGGTGTACGTAAGCTAGTGTTATTTCTATTGTGTCTGCTAGTTAGACGCTCAATGTTTAAAGCTGCTCTATCATACTAATTAAAAGAAATGAAAGGTACGGTCTTATCAGAACTAGCAATAGGATTTCTTTCAGACAACCTATGATGGGCAGAAGAAAAATAATGCACATATTGGGTCTTGTCCTATTGAGGAGCGAAAGGCGCCCCTTGGGAAATAAATCCTCAGATATTTATAACAGTCTGACATTTTGTTTTGTGTCTGTTTCTTCAAGACACTGGGAATTCCTAATTACGTCTGAGAATTTTGGACTGATTTAAAAACCCAGGCTAAAGGACGATTTCTGAATTGAGTATTTGAAGTTAAGAACTTGTCAAACCATACATAAATGCCAAATTTATGCCATATTTATAGGTTTTCAGGCTTATGTAGATATTGGCAAATACTCTACTTCAAATACAAAATAAGAAATCGGGGGTAAGTGTGGAAACATTTACTGCATTATATTTATAAGTTCGACGCATAAAGTTGTTTGTGACAGACATATTGACGTACAGATAACGGATTGATTCCATTAGTGATCTGCTTTTGTAATTATTTGTGAACGCACGTTTGTATTTTTGATTATGATTGCAAATGGTTTTAAAATGAATTATGGATTTAAACAGGAGGAAAACAAATGATGAAAAACAGCATCCTACATGATGAATTGATGATACTAACAGTACCTACGAATAACTAGAAAATGTTCTGTTTTTGCAGACAAACAGCAACTTATTAATTTTAGGCGTTTCCAGCCGGATTTGAGAACCTTCTTTTCGCTACGGATCTTTCATTTAATCAAGGCAGAAGAACAATGGACACTCTAAGACTCCAGTCTCTCGCAAAGAAGCTTCGAAATGTCAGGTGGTTGATCCCAGTCTTATTGGTTAAAATTCACAAATTATGGTTTGATGTCAGTCTTATATAGATAAGCATTCGCTCAATGTAAAAAAATGTCTTCAGGAGCGTCTGGTAAGACTTGAAGCCGACTCAAACGTAATTGGGAACGGCTAGGCATATTGTTTGTTCTCTGTCGTATATGTTGATTGTTTTACAGTGTAGAGGTCTTTAAGGGCCTTCCACCGCTTTTGTGCAGTAAAACGGTTACTTTCTAAAGAATACTCCTTAGTAACGGCTAGGTTAAAATGTTTGAATATGCTTTAAAAAAATAACTTAACAACACGATATTTTTTCGCTACTTTCGGATACTCCTCCAAAATGACTTGAACTTTCAAAAATATTTTTACACAGGAAAAATTATGGCTAGAATTTCTTCATAAATAAAATATCATATGTAAATCAAAGAATATTTTGCAAACAAAACTTTCCAAAAGGAGTTTCATTATTCATATTCTGGCTCCGAGCGGGTGCACGGCCAGTACTGCGTTAACATTGGAGAATATATTATACGCCTTAACACTGTGTTTCACCTAGGAATCGAATCAGGACCTCATACTCATTTGTAGAACTTACAACTGGACCAACGAGTCTGTCTAAAGTCTTTATTTAAACCCTATTGCATCAGTTGTTTGTCTTACTATGCGACAACATTAGATCACATTGTGCAACTGATTACCATTTCAAATGAGGTGACACGTGTTTTTCCATCACATATGGAATACGGAGGAAAGAGGAGGTTTTCCTGGATATGTATTATGGATTCCCTTTGTGTATTTGAGGTATATCGTGCTGTGATCTTTTTGGGAAACAAGGTTTCGAAGTACTGTTGTTAATGTATGGAATACATAGCTTATAGATGTTTTTCTGAATGATGTAGTTGACTGTTAAGGGGCAGTGTAATTTGTCTATATTCAGTTAGAAAACGTTTGCACGCTTTTGGTACCCAGGATAAAATTAGTAACGGGTAGCGATTTCCCATTTTCTTGATATAAGTACCAAGCTAGGTAATCCCTATGGCACATTGATTCTATAACAAATGTACCTATGTACTCTCTCTAGATACTGAACCCCGTAATGTTCTATTTCCAAACTGAAGCCTAAACATTTAATATATTTGCATTACTTCTACATACATTAATAAATGTATAAAAACAATTTGAAGCTGACAGTAAGGTTCGCATTCAGACAGTACGACACATTTATGCGAGGACCATTGAAATTGATGAGTTGATTACATCCGTAGCGGATAATTTTTCCGTAGACCAATTTCCATGAACACGTATCTGTTGTCGCGGCCACCTGCTGCAGATTGGCGGACCCTAAAATATTCCAAGTCAATACATAAGCGTCTTTTCAATTCTGGAAACCTATGTAACATCTACTAAGTATTCATTAAAGTATGTGAATTACCTCGTAAACAATAAATAAACATTGTTTGTCAGTCTGTTTATCGAGTTTTCCGCATCGCCTGATACGATCTAAGCTGTAAAGGAATGTTATTGTTCAATGATTCATGTTTCACGAAAACTTCTGCTAGTAGGTAGGACATCATTGTGGAAGTATGTCTTCTGGGAATGGTAGGAAAACAGCTGTGTGAAAAGTTGTTGAGAGACAAAGAAAATTAGGAAATTCTTTTGAATGAATCACATTGAAATATAACATGAGTACATCGTAAATTGGGAAGGGCAGAGTACGTATGTAGGTGAATTTCTTTGAGATGACGATACTTGTACCATAATTTTCGTAGGTCGTCTTTGTGTAGTTTGTCAACAAACTACACAAAGACGAACTACGAAAATATAAATAATATGTATATCAAATTCATATTGAAAATATTTTATCTTGACTATGAGGTAAATAAAATTATTTGTTTGCTTATAATGTTTGTATTCTTGTAGTCCTAGTCTGAATTTTCACTGGTAATAGCTTAACTATCACGGTATATTAAAGACTTTTTATGGGGTACTGTATAAAATGTTACAATAAAATACCTCCCCACATTCTAGAACTGAATGAGACGAAATTTAAAACTTGTATAAAACGCACACTATGCAGGCAAGCATATTATAAGTTGGGGGATTACATCGCTGATAAAAATGCTTGGCTAAATGCTGGTCCCGCTCCGCAGCCATTAGGGCGCAAGAACAATTAGTGATGGGCAGAAAAGTTTTGAAGTATTGTTGGAGCTGCTGAAGACTGTATGTATATATTTGTATTGTATAAACTCAATTTCTTTTAGTATTATATAACTGCCCAGCATATGTGTGAGTACTATGTTCCGACTGTAAATCTACCTATGTGTCGTTGGTTGACTTCTGTGTGCCCTGGCATTTGAGTGTGTCATGCTCTCTCTAATTTCTCTCTGATGGTGGCACATGTGTTGGATCATTCGGTTCCCTCCATAATGGTTGAGCTGAGTGGTGCCGATCCATGCGTGATGTTCGTGAACGGGCGCCATCAGTTGGGATTGGTCATAACTTAGCTGCCTCGGCCTGTTATTGCATTTTTATGTTGAAATTGTTTGTTACTCTAGACGCTTTTACGTGCACGTCTTTTTGCATCGTTCTCACATATATGTATTTATTTCTTAACAAGAATGATGTAACCAAAAACTTGTAATTGAAACTGATGGAAAAGAGTGTCCGTGAAGTTTCTTGCAAATTCTTCTCCATTGAGATCTACTGACGTTTGCGAATTTGCAACTAGAGTCATATTTTTTTTTTGTTTGACAATTCAAAAGTACCTTTAAGGTTTATATTTGAAATAAACTATTTTGATTTTTGATTTGATTTTGATTTTATTCCGAAAAAATACACGATTCCTGTGCGACAGACGATAGGAAAAAGTATTATTACATAAACCTGCATACGTTCTGCGAGCAACGTGCCCACTGCCACTCAAGTTTGGCAATTGGCCAGCTTGACTCGCAGAACGGATGGCCGATGGGGCAGAAAGGTTCTGGAGTGGCGATCGCGAACCGGAAGACGTTGCGTTGGAAGGCCTCCCACCAGGTGGACCGATGACCTGGTGAAGGTTGCGGGAATCCGCTGGTTGCGCGACGCACGGGACCGGTCAATGTGGCGATGCTTGGGGGAGGCCTATGTCCAGCAGTGGACGTCTTTCGGCTGATATGATGATGATGACACCTGCATAGGCACTAATGAAAAGTCAGAAACTCTTGCGAGAAAAACCTGCAAGAAACTCCACGGTTACTCTGCAGCACCGACGAGGATTTTTTAACCGACTTACCAAAAAGGAGGAGGTTCTATGTTCGACTTCTTGTATGTTCTTTTTTTTTTGTGTATTTTCACCGATATCTCAGTCAATTGTGGACCGATTCCGAAAATTCTTTTTTTGTTTGTTAGAGTATGTTTCGAAATTGGTCCCATTTTAATTTGGTGAAGATCTGATGAAGAACTTCGGAGATATACAGCAGAACTCTTCAATAAATGACGGCAAATCTCTCGGGATTGCTGCAACCGCATGTCTGTTTATTGTTTATATCATTTCATAACATAACATCACGCCAGTACGCTCTAAAGGGGTACGCAGGTGTGTACAGTTCACCTTGATACACTCTCATTCCACCGGTTATGATCAAGTTTCATGGCATTCGGATAATCTATTCTGGCATTATAAGTACCTCAGTAAAAGCAAGTTGCTTAAACTAAAAAGTGAAAAATAAAAAATCTTTTTTACAAAAAAAAGTACTACCGACTTCCAACTAAAAACACTACAAAGTGAAAAATAACTTTCTTTTTCGAAGTCGGTGTCCATAACGAAAAAAATTGGCACCTACCAAAGACACCGACTTCGAAAAAGAAAGTTATCTTTCAGTTTGTAGTGTTTTTAGTTGGAAGTCGGTAGTATCTTTTTTGTAAAAAAGATTTTTTTTTGATTTCTATTCCCAACGTCTGTAATTTTTAACTTTCTATTCCGAATAAAGCGACTGCTATTTAATCAGAATTTCCTTCTAAATGAAAAGCATCAAATTAAAACATAATAATGCAAAGTAAAGAAAATATCTATGAACTCTTACGTAAGATATTTGTGGTTAGGCATAGGTTCCCATCAGATTACAGCATACTAAGGCAAAACTTGCCGGGACGAGTTGGACTCCCACCGAAAGGATTGGCTCGCACCAACAGAAAAGAGAGAGGAAGGCTTTTGCTTTGCAATTAGACAATATATGTTAGCTAGATTAGATTAGACAGATATGCTGTCTGTTGTATAATTCCCCAATCCAAGACTAAGGCAGACTCATAACTAAGGTTAATGACAAAATTATGCCACCTTGTAACCCGATCTCTTCGCATTATGATGTATACTGGTATAGTACAACTGCATAAACTGGTACCATTGTGTCCACTTGACGGATCGATAGCTTATCAGCAATAGTTAGTACTTGTGTTGGTTACCTGTGCCACAGGGGGCCGGTACAGTTGCAGGCACAAGTGTTAGGAGATGTAAGGTAAGGTTGTACGCTCGATTTCTTAAAAGAAATCAGTTCAAGAAATTGCCAATACACTGACAAATTCAAGTAAACTGCTATGGTTGGGTGACCTAAATAACCATAACAGATAGTCAAATAATTTTATCTGATTTTGGTAGTGTGCTAACGAATTTAGTGTTGGTTAGCTTCCAGAAACCGGGTGTAGGTATCTTATTTCAACCGACTTCAAAAAGGAGGAGTTTCTCAATTCGACTGTACGTTTTTGTATGTTTGGTAGGCGGTTACTCCATCAATAATGAACTGATTTTGATGATTATTTTTTCATTTCAAGCTGGTGCTTCTCATGTGGTTCGATTTAAATTTGATCAATATCTGACTAGTAGTTTTTAAGTTATCCTTAATAATGCGTATTTTCATGTACTAAATCTAAAAATTGAAAAATAAAAAACTTTGTAACAAAAAATAGGTACCGAAGACATTTTTATTGAAGTTAATTTTCACTTCAATTCTTAGTGTCAGAAGATGTGATAGTTTAATTCACCTTTTTCTTTCCCAAAGACAATGACAAATTTAAATGTGAGAAACCTATACAAAAGCTGCCGCCAGAATCGTGATGACGAACTCTTTGACGAGTTCGGGTATGGGCATCCACTACGCGGACCCAGTGCGGGTTGCGGGTTCGAATTTTTTGGTCTAGGACGGGCCGGTTTTTTTACGATGTTTTCCTTTTTAACACGCTTTTATTAGCTAGGTATGTATCTATGCATCAATTTAAAAGAATATTTGAAAGTGATTTTCACCCCCTTCGAAACGTCGGATTAATTTGAAACTTTGCACACTTATCGACCGACCTAGGACCGATGACAATGCAATAATTTAAATAGTTTGTCCCACTTGCCATACTAGGATCTTCAGGATTAGAGATTGAACTAAAAAATAAATAATAGTTTAAAAACTAAATACACGCTATAATAAAAACCAAACTAAAAAAAATCTTTTTTACAAAAAAAATACTACCGACTTCCAACTAAAAACACTACAAAGTGAAAAATAACTTTCTTTTTCGAAGTCGGTGTCTTTGGTAGGTACCAATTTTTTTCGTTATGGACACCGACTTCGAAAAAGAAAGTTATTTTTCACTTTGTAGTGTTTTTAGTTGGAAGTCGGTAGTATTTTTTTGTAAAAAAGATTTTTTATTTTTCACTTTTTAGTTGTACTTACGAGTATTAAGCAACTTGCCTTTAGTAAGGTACTTATAATGCCAGAATAGATTAACTAAATGCCATGAAACTTGATCATAACCTGTGAAATGAGAGTGTATCAAGGTGAACTGTACACATCTGCGTACCCCTTTAGAGCTTACTGGCGTGATGTTATGTTATGAAATGGTATAAACAATAAACAGACATGCGGTTGCAGCAATCCCGCGAGATTTGCCGACATTTATTGAAGAGTTCTGCTGTATATCTCCGAAGTTCTTCATCAGATCTTCACTAAATTAAAATGGAACCAATTTCGAAACATACTCTAACAAACAAAAAAAGAATTTTCAAAATCGGTCCACAATTGACGGAGATATCGGTGAAAATAAACAAAAAAAAACAAACTCGAAGTCGAACATAGAACCTCCTCCTTTTTGGGAAGTCGGTTAAAAACAGACAATAATTTTCAATAAATTTAAATTAAGAACAGTGAGATTAAAAAAAAAATATTATAAAAAGCGTGGGATGCTTAATGTCAATTGTTATAATATTTTATTGACAGATATTGGTAAAAGTGGAGTCATTTTGAAAATATCTTTAAAAGCACACGAAGCTTTTTAACAATATATATATATATTTTTTTTTTGGTTACAACACTGTTTTTAATTTGAATTTATTGAAAATTATTTTCAATTTTTTAGTTTGGTTTTCTATTAAAGCGTGTTTTTTAGTTTTTTTTACTATTATTTATTTAATACAAACGCGGATGTGAATATTTTGTTACTAAATCTCTGCATACCTACTATTTTGAAATTCAATCACTCCGATATCATTTCTGCTTCCACTAGTACATTCCTGGGCCAGTCATCAGGCTCCGATAACGCGGTGACTTATGTAAATATGACTAAAATGCCATTCTATGCTCAAAGTACCTCGTAACATAGGTACAGGTTATCAATAGGTACATACCTCGACTTGATTCGAGAAACACAAGCAGATAGCTGGGAAAATTAAGATATAAATTAAGTAATTTGAACGACTGTGTATGTCTTGCTGATTTGATTGGAAACGGATTACGAAATTTTCCTTAGTAGCTTGGAAAATAACTTGAAATTAAACAGTGTAGAGTTTGCATCGCCTTGACTTAATTGGTTTAGGAAGAAAAAACAGAAAGAAAGAAGTGTTTATTCACCACAAAAACGACATACAAATTTTGGTTTAGGTTTCTTATGATAGTTGTGAAAGAAAATAATGTTGATGGAGTGCACGGTTCTGACAGTTCAGAACGTTTGTTGATGGTTTCATTCGTAGAACAATTTCTATGATGAAAAAATAACGTCGCATCGACCTCACACTGCCCCTTAACCCGTCGCGCCTGTCTGTGGGAGCCGTTAGCAAGGGAAAAAGGGGGTTTCGTAACCTTTCGTAATTAATTGTATTTTTTTAGCTCAATTAGAAGCAGACCAATTTGGTAGAATGTTTACATAGTGAAGTCAGTGATATCAACTTTTGCAATAAATCTTGCTAAGTAGTGGAATCTTACAATACACTGCGCATCAAATAATTAATTGTAATGTAACAAAAGATTAAACACATTTTCATCAACGTACATTAAGACTGCTTTAGAGCAAACCTTTTAATTAATTAACGGGTTCAATAATAGATCACGTGCATCTGCGCATGAGTAGCTTATTCAAACGTTAATGACCAATCAACTGTAATTAGTGGACAGATTTATATGAATGCATTCCCATTGGTTAGCATTTGTGATGCAGATGAACTTCGTGATAGGATGGTTATAGAAGTTCTGCAGGAGCTTGGGAGTTCCCGCTGACGTAGGTCTTTTAATAAATCTTATAATGGTGATAAAGGCAGTTTATAATTTATCCATTGTAGTTCACTTTAATAACTTGACCATTGTTTGTAATCGATTTGAGATCATCGGTTTCATCTTATTTCCTTACGATATTTTCGATCGGGAATCTCAATCACTAGGGTACCTAATCATTTTCTATTTTATTAGGATTATATGCAATGTCAGACATTATTTTTCTTGTTACCCATTAAACTAAGACTAAAGTGTTTATTGTCTCAGAAATTAACATACCTGGGTGTATGGTAGACCGTGGAGGAGTATAAAGTATAATTATGTAGAATCATAGCTCGTTCTGTATCTGACCATGCGAAAAAGGCGTGTGTTTGTGTTTATATATTTTTGTAAAACACAAACCTCTTGTTTACCAATTCTCTGTTAAACTCACCTGTACCCATCGGTTAATATCTACTATCTTTGATTCATCAAGATAGAGTACGGGATGGGATTTGGTCCGTTGTGCATCCTTCATTCACAACTTACCGAATGAAATTTCTGTCCAACGTAGCTTTATAGCTCCGCTCAAAACCATCTCACTGTTCCGGAAGAATTCTTTGAGAAGCCACGGCCTAGCAGTCGATGACGTGGGCGGTTGATTTCTTGGCGTTAAAGCAGCCCCTGCGAAGTAGGCTGCCTGTGGCACTTATGTTTATTAGGGTGACCGTAATTATCCCTATGATTATTTTAATCTTAAGGTTATTCCTACTGGGGTTAAGAATGTTTGGATTAATCGCGGGTTTACATTCGGTAAAGCCATTTTTGACGATCTACGTATTCTGAAGACTGTATTGTGAAGTTCGATTGATTTCTGATTCACCAATAAAAAGCATAATAAACATTCTTTACTAACAAAGCAGCTCTATTCAAAATCAATTAAAAACCACTCAAGTTCAAAGCCAAGGAGCATATATCACAAGTCCTATCTATAAGGGCGCCACGCATCCATTCTGTGTGATCTCATCTGTTTACTTAGCATGTGTCAGATATCTCAATTACCCTTAATTGTATGCAGTTGCAACGAGGATGTATATGTTGTCGAGTTCTCATGCAAATACTTATTGTAGGCGTCATTGGGTAGGTATATAATATATAGAATAGTCATTTTACTTACCATGGACTCAGATTAAGTTTTGTTTATAAGAAGCTTCATCTAAGGGGGCATCGGTATTACCAAGAAACCGGGTAGTGGCGATCAGATAGGCTAACGTTCAATGTGGAATACCTGTAATGAAATACCTGAAATGGTATCTGACCCAAACATAGTTGGTAAAAGGCTGGTGATGATAAAGCAGCTGCATACTCTTTTGCATAATCTGTGATCACAAATCTATAAAAAATGCGGAGTTTTGGCCTTTGTAATAATTATGGAGTGTTTCAGACCATTTAGGTTTGTCCTGGCATGGTCATTTGAAGAGGAAGTATGAAACGCATGTTACTAAAAGAGTTAATGAATATAAATGTGAATTGATGGAGAGGGAGAGGAGAGGACGGCCAAAGAAAAGATGAATGGTGTGTGAGGAGTGATATGAAAGAAAAGGGAGTCAGTGATAGTGACAGGAAGGTATGGAAGGAAAAAATGTGTTGCGCCGATCCCAAGTAACATGGGATAAGGGCAGGAAGATGATGATGATGATAGCTTATATTAGATGGCTTTAGTTTAACCCAAACGATGAAAATGAGGAGCTATTTGCTAAGCCTTCGTAGCCGTCTTGATTCGCCAGTCTCATCCGAGGCACGGTCTGTTTATCAGACAGTTGTATATTGTGTTTAATACTATTGAAGGCTTCTGAAAGCTATGGGGAACATAAAAGAAAATATGCAGGAATTCAGGAACATTTCCAACCTTCCATGACCTCATCTGTTGACACTGTCAACAGATGAGGTCATGGAAGGTTTAGTGATATCTGATATGCTACTGTCAACTTGACAGTAGCATATCAGATATCACTAACTCTTAACTCATACAATTGTGTGACTTACACCGGTCGTAATGCGTGCAGTTTGGATGAGGATGTATGGTGTTTGTATGATGATGTATGGTCGATGTAAATTCGGCCGTTGCACTAAAATGATACTATCTGACAATTCGCTGATTTTAGTTTTTTTAAGCCATCGTAATCAGCAATAAATTCTCTATCGATTAAAAACACCGTTACGGTCCTTAAATTGTTTTGTGTACAAATCTGATTTGATAGTACTTTGAAAGTAATTGATATAAACTAACAATGATTCTATTCGAAAGTGCGCATTTAGATAATTTTTTTGGCACCGGAAACTCTCATATATTATGATTATTTTATAGTTATATTATAAATAGCATCGTTTTTAAATTATTTTTTCCCGACTGCCGAAGGAGGGTAATGTGTTTATCAGTCTATGTATGTATGTATATTCCTATGTTCGGCGTTCTAGAGACCAAAGGCGTTGGCCGATTTTGATGATTCTACGTCAATCGATTCATCTTAACCCTACGAGTGTTACAGGCTGCATTAAAATGGGATAGTAGAAAAATGGCGGATTTTGGGCGCCTTATTGTGGGGGACTAATTTTTTCTTCCTTGCCTATCGTGTGGGTTATCCAAATAAAGGGTTTTAAGAGGTAATTTCAAAAATATATAACACTAACAACTCTAAAAAAAAATACTAAAAAGTTGTAAATAAAAAAAGTTCATTCAAAAAATTCTAAAAACTTTAACTTTTTAAACAGACAGGTTTTTATATTTTTTGAATTAACTTTTTTTATTTTTTTTGTCCATTTCTTAAAATATGTGTTTATTCATTTATCCTCGCACTGGAAGGCCTTGCAGCAATTACACCAATAGCATGCAAACTTATACTAACTATAAGTCCAGGTTTCCTCACGATGATTTCCTTCCCCGCGGTGTCAGAAGGGAAATGTCAAAATATGATTTTGTCAGATAGTGGCATTATTGCTTGAGGATGGCGGCATTATTGTAATGAATGGGTCCTGCGACTGTCCTGATGTGTTTTGTATTGTTTCAATTAAGATGTTATTTGTTAAACAAATGTTGTGTTGATTTTATTATTGCGAATAACTTTGATACAAAGGCTAAGCAATTGCAATTGATTTTATTGTGTGGAACAATAAATGTTGGTTTGGTCTACATTTTGTTGTTTTCTAGTGGATATCAAGTCTTGAAAGCAGTTTTTTTAGGTACTTTTACGACAAACTGAACTTTAAACCAAAAATTTTAGAGCATAAATAAAGAGAGAGAGAGAGTATTTGATTTGCAATCCTGGACCATTGTGATTTATGAATTATGATCGATGCCCGAGAGATTCTCCTTTTTGGTAGAAGAGGAAGTTTTCTGCAGTAGGAAAATGCTAATATTGTTAAGTGTATGTTTCTAGAATAATTGGTCATCATCATACCGGCCCATTGAATTGCACTGCCAAATTCGGAACACCCCATTGATTGAATTCTAATGATCGGTTTTTATATAATGCTACTGGAATTTAGTAGTTTTCCTTGTCTTAAGTCACCGGACAGGTCATCAGGAATATCCATGGAGCATTTAATTGAACAAAAGAACACACCGTTGTTTGATGAGGATGAACTAGTTAATGTCAGTTTAACTTTGGAACGTTAACTAGGGACCAGAAGTATGGCTGCCAAAGTTTGTTATATACCTACTAAAGGGGTGTAAACCAAGTTTACATTTAAATCATATTTAACACCTTAAAGCACTGACATTCATTGATCCGTTACTCATATTTGCCATAACCATGCCATGACCAACAGCAGAAGCCCGTTGCTTTCCGAAATAACTTAGATACTAGAACTAGACTATCGGCAGAAATCAATGGCTTGCCGAATTAACTTACAAACCCATCCATCACCTAGCTATCGCATTAGAAAAACCATCTCGAAATTGACCTGCGATCGACCCCGAATACATAATCTAAAAAATCAATATATAGCTTCGAAAAAACAGCCAAAAAAACGAAGAAACCTATTCAACCAAAGATGAACCGGGCAGGTAATTGCGAACAAGTCCATTAGTACAGGTACTTGATACATGTACAAAGTACCTCTGTTTATTTGTTTGTTACATTTGGATAACTAAACGGCTGGTGGGGGATTTATATGAAACTAGCTGTGCCCGCGACTTTGTCTGCGTAGCATTAGTACTGTACCGGCCTATTTATCTATATCGCACAATAACGTTGTACATTTATGGCCTGGATTACTTGAGAAATTATTAGTTAATCATAGAAACTGCCACCCCTTTTCTATCCCCATAAGGATGATTTCCTATATCTTTTCCAGGGTTTCAAACTATGTATCTTTTTAACAAATTTCATCCAGATCGGTTCAGCGGTTTAAGTGTGAAAAGGTAACAGACAGACAGAAAAAATTATTTTCGCAATTATAATGCTATTAGGTATGGAGATCGTTTGACACCCTGGGAAGGGTGTTAAACGTAGGATAGTTTTTGTCCCGGTACTGTGTTCCTTTGGGATGATAAAATACTTTTTACGCGGGCAAAGCTGCGGGCAGAAGTTAGTAAGTACATAAATGATCAGATACTATTGTATAAGTTAGACATAGCGTGGGTGCGCAGGAGACACGCAAAAACTTACGAGTGGGAGACAATCCCTTTGCGGAGAGAGGATGGTGGTATGTTAGATGTCACCAATGTTTGTCGATGGGGCCGTAAAGTTCTAAGGCTAAGGCAGTGGCATTCGATATCGGCGAAGACGATAGTCAAAATGTAAGTGATTGTTCGATATCGCTTGTCAATCTCATACAATTTTGCTTTTTGACAATCGCTATCGCCACGCTTACGATGATAGAATGTCACTTGTCTAGGGCCTCTGCAGTGACGACCACGAACTGGAAGACGCAGCGTTGGAAGGCCTCCCATCCAGGAGGATTATGGTTGCTGGAATCCATTGGGTGAGAGAAGCACAAGATCGATCAGTGTGGTGACGCTTGGAGGAGGCCTATATCCAGCAATGTACGTCTTTCGGCTGAAATGATGACGATGATGAATGTTTGCTAATTAAGGTAGTTTATACGAGTAACTAAATCGAATTGATTAACTTTTTTAAAAATAATACGGGGTTTTGATATAGCCATTTTTGACGAAGTCTTTTTTTGGATCTGGAAATCATTCAATGACTTCCCCCGCTCTAGATGAAGTGGGAGGGCGTGGCAGAATTTTACTGACCCACGCGTGTTTCTTCTACTCGTAGTAGCTTGAGCCAGAGCCGCGGTAACTCTTTTTTAAATTGATCCACGACAGGCATCGGCCCTAGCGGACCCCGTTTTTGCTGACATCTCTTGGAGACACGCGTGGAACACAAGGCGCTGTCGACTCGGGCCTGGTCCTTATCGGACGGCGAGCTACCTTTTACTCGCCGTCCGCAAGCCCGCGCCTACGGTGGTCGGGAATCGGCGACTCCCGACGCCAAGGGTGTCTCCTGCGGTGGCTACGGGCTTGAGGGCGTCTCCGTTGCTTCTCCCTGTGCGTGTACTGCTTCATACAGCCGCACCTGTTTGACCTTTTTTATGGAGGAAAGAGAGACAAGAGACGATAAGGGTTATTGTAATTGATTCTTTTTCACGTGTTTTTTTTCTTTCAGGTAAGCTTTGTCGTGGTAATCACCGTACATTTCTGAAAAGTTTATCATCTGGGTAAGTACGTAATATTTTATCTCTAAGTGACCTTCCTGATTGATCTCTTGACGCGAAGAGATTTTTATCACACTAATAAGCGATTTAAATTGCAAGTACGTTCACATGAACGCGATGCGATGCAATTCGACCGATTTGCTCTTGAAAGTACCTTAGAAAATATGTGTTAGCCAAATATCGCCAATCGACGCAATTTAAATTACGTCATCCTATCAAGAAAGTTTTTAAGTTACCCTTCCATTGTGCATTTTCGTGGCACAGAAGTATTCTACCCATATTTCAATACATAAGCCGCAAGACCATAAAAATAGTATCTAAATTAATTATTATTTACATACTCAACTAACGAATGCGTCTATTCTGCATAACACTAATTAATATAATTAATATCGTCTCCACAGACGGTCCACGCGCGGCGTCTAGTGTAAATACTTCCTTATGTGATGCTGAGATAATTGTTTATAATGTTTTTATTGCGCACGCGCACGTGTTTGTTAAGAGCTTTAGTTTAATTATGTTTATGGGATTATAATTACCTAATAGTTGATTCAGTTAGTAAAGCAAAACTGCCGCGACATTGTGAATAGGTAGTTGGCCAGGGATTTTCCACTCTCATTTCATTGGTAGCTTTTTGACAAAGGAACGTTATTTTGGTGAGGACAAGTGCACAGTTCTCATCACGCCAGTGATCATTCGCTCAGTTGTCTCAGAAACCAGAGAATCTGACACAAATGTTGTTCGTGTTACCCAGTAACTTTTGTTAAGGTTGCCCTAGTCAGTCATTCTTCCATACAAACGTAGTATGGCGATTATTACCACTGTTTGACGGTGGATGCTCAAAATAAAATGTGAAATGATATCAATTAGTCTCATCATTATCTAGCCCTGTTTTTAACAAAAAAGTAAAAAAAAAACGTGTATTTGGAGGTAGGTGGAACAAGGTGTAAAGTCACACAAACCTCTATAGAAAAGGGAGGATCCTCCGACCAGACAGGTGTTGTGTCTGGTCTGGCAACTGCCCAACGGTTATTGTCGGACTGTTGCATGTGTTCAAATCACGCCGAAAACTAGCTTGCGCGATGCAGGATTTGTGTAACGTTATATCATTAGTTCGTAAGTGGCGGCGTTGTTGCCGCTACATGTATTTGAAAACTATGAGAGTCGAAAGTTCCATATTTCAACACTTATTTCAACGCATCTTTGGGCGGAAATAAGTACCATAAAAAGAAGGAAAATTGGAATTTATTTTAAACAAATACATTCAGTAGTTTTTCATAATATTCATACTTCCAAAGGTCTGTTTATAAAATTTCGCGCGCTCCTTTTCGTTCTAAATCATCATTCATTTATTATTTTTATACAATGAGTGTGTACGCGCACTAGCTTCTTACTGCTCATCACAGCGTCTATCCCATTCGTACGTGTTGTCGGATGAGATAGCATGCATTTTAAACCCAGCCACAAAATAGTTCGTGCGGCTGACTAGGGCAACCTTAAGGTAAGATGGGCAGTCACTCCATGTTAAGTACTAGTACTCAGCTGCATCCGGTTAGAAAGAAAGCTGACCACAACATAGTTGTGCAAAGGCTAGGCAGATTACTTGATTTCACAGGCATTCCGAATTTTTTGAAATCTGAAAAGGCTTAAGGCACTTGTCCCATCCCCGACGAATAAGCGATTAGCTATCGACTATTTTTTCGCTGATATAAGATCCCGTGTCAATAAAAGAGACTCATATAGTAATAGTTTTGCAGTTTTCACACTGCCGGCGAGTATCAAAGTTATACTCGCTCAGCGATGCTCGCTTGGCATTCAGAACTCACGCCGAGAGACCAACCAGCGGTCATTTCTACCTACAGAGCGATTGCCCCGAGCGAGTTGTGCGAGTAATTGCCCGTCGCCCAAGAACATTAGCTTATAGCTGCTAGCCAACTCATTTTTAGGGTTCCGTACCCAAAGGGTACAAATGGGACCCTATTACTAAGACTCCGCGGTCTGTCTGTCTGTCCGTCTGTCACCAGGCTGTATCTCATGAACCGTGATAGCTAGGCAGTTGAAATCTTCACAGTGATGTATTTCTGTTACCGCTATAGCAACAAATACTAAAAACAGAATAAAATAAATGTTTAAGTGGGGCTCCCATACAACAAACGTGATTTTTTTGGCATTTTTTGCGATAATGGTACGGAACCCTTCGTGTGCGAGTCCGACTCGCACTTGGCCGGTTTCTTTTAGCTCTACTCGCAACCTTGCCGACTTTACGAACTCCGCAATGCTTATTGTTATTAGAAGCAGGTATGATCTTAGAACCATTGGGCAAAACCCATTAACAAAGAGTCCTCTACGACTATGAATATGAATTGCAACAACAATAACTATTGCAGCACATACAAACAGACAATCTTAATATCAAAATGACCAAATCCCACGATAATGAAGACGTCCTCCGGCCTCCGTCAGTATCTCGGCTAGATCAGAGCAGCCCGTTACCGGACCACTTGCGAAACCGCAAGAATGCCATCGAGACACCCACGGGGATTTGTCACTGAACAGACGATGTGGAGAAGTTTATTGGTGTGTTTATTTTTATTGTGGTCTACCGTTTTATGAAGATAGAGTCCATACATGCTCAATATTGAATTACGTTTGGAACTGCAGTGAATTTTCAATTCATGCGATGGACTGTAGTTGTGTGTAATGAAAGTGTTAGAAAGACCATGCGAAGTGTCGTGCCTCTACTAGTACTATTTAAACAGCAAACGAAAAAATAAGTAGATACTTATCTCGCTCATCAGGCCTAATATGAATTCAGTTCTGACCCACAAGGTCTGTATCTTGTATCATTTGCCTGTACAAATATCTAGTTGTTTACGGAGGGGTCATCACAGATTCCATTCTGTTCTTCATCATCATCTCCTTGTATAGTATAATTTAATTTGGCGTAAATAATGAGGAATATAATGTTATGACATACGTCACCTCTCTTTTGAGTTATGTTCAACCCAGTAATTTCCATCATCAGAAGGGGTTTACGGTCTCAGCTTGATGAATATTTGGTGCAGTTGCCACAACAGAGATTTCTACTTATAGGTACAAATACAAATAATCCTAATTCTCAAGGATCGTTCGTACTTCACTTACTGCCACCTATCTCTCCACTGGCAGTCGGTTCTGCCCATATCAGTGGTTCTGGTGGGCGCCCTAATATCCTCGGCGCGCCCATAATACTCTGTTTACTTGTCGCACGCCGCACGTGACCAGCGGCGAGATACGATGAGCTGCAGTAGGAGAGACATGTTGATGGGGTAAACATGGGACAACAATAGTCCAAGGTTACCCACCTGGCAGGATGTTTTTTTCTTTGTTTTTGCTTGCTGTAACATTTGATGGATAGCACATGATTTCAAGAACGAAGTTCCTTGTCCTCCAGATACTTGTCGAATGAGGCCATGCCGAAAACAAGGTAAGACTTCGTTCTTTACGACCTCAAGAATGTTTTGCTGTAGTACAGTAAATTTAGTATATATAGCGAAAGGAACTTGGGTATAACAGGGATGAACCATTCCTAAGACACTTTTCGTTTTGCAAAACATTTTTTGTGATTTTGATACATTATTACCTCAATGGATTTTGAAGCGTAGTTTGCAGTATAATAAATAGTGAATCATCCTATTGTAAAGATTCAGACATTCACAGCACCTACAGCCAGCTAAATCTGCAATGGACAAAATTAACATACACTATTACAAAAAATAATGTCGATTAAGGTATGCACTTTCCATGGTGTCCACTTGTAGAAAAGGTTACCAAAACTTAATATCGGTATTCCATGAAAATTCCGCGCACATGGTCACCTTAGTCGACTCATTGTGTCGTGTGCACAACATACCATTTAGATAGTTTCCAAAAACGTTTTTGATTTCCAGCAGCTCTATCGCAATGTTAGCAATTTGTGCCAAACGTACGCAAATTGTGCAAATACCTATATAATTACGGGGGAACAACCAAATATTATGGGGTTTTGTCCTTTTGAATTGACATGTTGTGACATGTCACTGTTATAACAATTAACCAGATAAAAATAAAACATTTTTACAAAAAAAATACTACCGACTTCCAACTGAAAACAACTAGACAGTTGAAATTTTCACAGATGATGTGTTTATGTAGTCCTTCTTCCTCTATATATATCCTTCTAATATTATAAATGCGAAATTTTGGATGGATGTATGTTTGTTACTCAATCACGCCAGAACAACCGAACGGATCTGGGTGAACTTTGGCATAGAGATAGTTTAAGTCTGGAATAGCATACAGGTTACTTTTGATCCCGGTATAATTTTCCATCGGCATCGACGACACGGTTGGCGCAGTGGTTGAGCGATCGGCTGCGTGTCGCGGGTTCGATTTCCGCCCGGAACAAACATTTGTTATATAATATAATTGTTCCGGATCTGGGTGTCTTATGTATTTGATTTTAAATGTTTTTAAATGCACCCACGATACAGGAAGAAATTCCTAGGCAACGTTTGAAATAACAGGAAAAAAACTTGACAATCGGGCGAAGCAGCGTTCAGATGCTAGTACTATGTACGTCAATGCAAAAGAATCCTTCCCCACGACATACTAAAAATAGCTCTACAATTCACTGTAAACAAAAACAATTTCTACAAACTAAACAACGTAAGTCTTCCACATAACTGTGTCTATTCCATCAGTCGAGGTCTCAGCCTTACCATAAAAAGTAAACAATCCTATCAAGTCATAGGTTCCGTGGAATTTGACCCATTGAGCTATGTATTCTTGTAATGAGTGCGACACCTCGGTCTGATGAATCATGTTCTGTGCATACTGGTGACCGAATATAGCTTTGTACCTTGTCTCTGGCGTGATGGATTGTGGTTTAGAGGATAGACAGAGTTGCAACTTTGTTCTGTCATATTTTGACGAAGTTGGTTAGTTTTATGCGATAGAGGAAGATCAAACTGTGTTGCTGGCCCAGTAGCTAAGAAACACCAAAGTGGTTATTATTGAGTTACCTTGGTGTTCCACGGTTAACTTTCTGTACCCCTCTTTCGTGTTTGAGGTGGTAGATTCAAAACTGGACAAGTACCGATGTGACTTTTTCAAATCATTTATGTACTTTCGAAGTTTGTCTTGGACATCGCTGATTACGGTGAAGGAGAAAATTGTGAGCAAACCTGCTGCCCCCGTGCCATGACGTGTCAAAACAATCATGGTTCGACAGTGAAAAAGGGACACATGTATACAAGTCAGATACATCTGTCCCTTACACACACAAAAAATAACCTTGCTTTAAGAGCACCCCCCTGGACTTATAGTTAATATAAGATTGAAATCGCCACCCGCATTGAGCAAACGTGAACAAGACGAACGGCGATGCGGTATATGGTAGGCATCTCACCCGTACGCACAAAGATTTTTGGGAATACTTTTATCGTGCGAACAGCTAAGAAGTGGATATCCCTGCCGGAGTCTGTATTGCCTGATAGCTACTACCTGGCATTCTTCAAGTCAAGAGTAAATAGGTTACTATTCCCCCCCATCGTCGACCACATCATCGCTTACTATCGAGTGAGATGGTGGTCAAAAGCGAGGATATAAATTAAAAATAAACAAAAATTGATCAATGCTTGTGCCTTCTCTGTATTAGTAAGTCTTCTATCGTATCTCCATCATCAGCCTATTAATGTTCCCACTGCTGGGACACAGGCCTCCTCTCTGTGAGAGAGGGGATGAGATTTAATCCACCACGTAACCTATCGGGATCCTATCTTACGTCTAACTAATATTAAGTACCTATAAGTAAATGTGAAAGTATTTGGTAAGATGTTTGGATCTGATCTGAACGAAACGTTTGGTACGCGGAGTAGACCTTGACCTATATTAGGATTAGGAGGATCTACGATCATTTGTATCTAGATTTCCGAGTACTACGCGGGCGACATAGTTACTGCCAAAAGCTAGTCATTTATATTAGTACCTAATCTACTAAAACCTAAACTAGAATTAGTACTTAACAATCCTAGCTATTGCTTTAAAACTATTTCGACTGCCTTGTTGGTTTTGTTTGATTCCAGGAACTCATGTTCGACTGTAGCGCTTGCGAGCACTAGATCAATGAGGCAGTACAATTTTTCAGAATAGCAGAGATAATAGAGCATCTATAGGTAAGGCAAATTATTTTTCACACCATCTGCTCGATAATGTCCTACATATCATGCAATCTCAACGTAAACTAAAGCATTACCTCATAAGGGAGGTAAAGTTGTATGAAACTCCCAAGGGAGTAAAGTGGTTTGAATTTGGAACATCAAATTCGTGTGTAAACTTGTGGAAAACTCTTAGTAAAAAAATGCCCATAAAGCATTGTAAAGAGGTTTGTTCGAAAATCGAACTGGCACCCATAAGCAAAACTTAAAAAAGGGCGCGTAAGCAGTGAGTACTGTCCAACTTAATAATCATATTTTGATTTATATTAATTACAAAATAAACATAACTTGAGTGTCCCTCGTTACGCTCCGGGTTCAATATGCCGCTCGTGACGACACCTAAGACACTACTTTATTCCCTTGGTGCATAATCTACTATAATATTCGCGTCATCATCTTCTGCCTAACCATATCTTTTCCCAACTATTTTGGGGTCACTTTCCAGTCTTACGGGATGTACCTGAATACTGATTTACAAGGATCCACTACCTTACCAGAACTACACAACCCAGTAAGTCCACAATCAAATTCCGTACAATCTCGGATAAAACTTCGCAGCCACAAAAAAATGAAATATAAATAATATGGAACGTCTCAAATGCTGAAGTAATATTATGCCATATTAAATTATAATCCTGACTAACGCCATGTCGTTGGCGCGCCGCTGTCAATGACCATATGCGCACGCGTCGCTCGTAAACGAGTATTACATATTTAGTTGTCACATTTGACGCGCTCCTTTTGGCACCCGATTAAAATGAAGCTTTTGATTTTCATTTGAATTTATTGAAGTTTCTTGTATAGTTTTGGTTTGGCTTCACTAATCGAAGATTTCTGCCTAGGTGTTTTACATGAAGCGGTTGCCTATTTGTTCTGCACAACCCAGTAACTGGGTACCACGATACCCCTTGGCAAGACCGGTGTCATATTTTCTGGCTTCTGAATTCCCGTAACGACTGTCAAAGATTTTCGAATAAGAGACTTCGAGAACGGCTTAACGTGTTCTAAGATTTGAAATTCGAAGACCTTAATTCTGACATCTACCAACCCGCACTGGGCCTGCGTTGTGAACCATGGCCTACTTTCTTTCAAAAAGAGAAGCTCAGGCCTAAGCGATCAATACAATAATCGTTTATTTAGAAAAAAACATATTTACTGGATCAGAAAGTAATAATAGTTTTTAAACAGTAAAGACAGGAAAAGAGAATCGTTGGTACCTGTACTAATGAAAATCATTGTGCCACAGGCACCAACGTCTTCCATTGCGATACAGACATTCAGTCAAACCAAGAAAAACAGAATTGAGCAATAGGAACACTTCAGGATGATAATATTTATTAATTCAGCAAATTGCCCTCCATCTAAGAATTTGAAAAGAATAGGAAGGAACTAAAATGAAGACCAACTACCTATTAGACCAATAAAAGCAGCCCAAATAAGGGTTCAATGCGGATCAAAGGTTCCTCGCCTTCACATGAACTTCAATGTCTACAATATCCGAATACCGCGGAAGTGGCCGATCTTAACCGAGCGATGCCGAGTGTATAGCCGAGCGGTCACGGCCCTTACTTAGCTACGGGCAGCTATGTTTGGGCATCAAGTGTTGTGTCTGTATGACTCAGGCAATTATACTTGAAGCAAGGAAAACAAGGACAGAGTTCCTGGGTATATTTTGGTATGCCATTTAGGTAGGTAGGAAAAGTTTTTGAGGGATCAAGTGTAAAACTTTTTCCTATAATGCCGATCACATTGACAATCCGTTTGAAAAGTATGTCATAGTCTGCACCTCAAAAATGCCTCATTAAGTAAAACATAACATCACGCTTATGGTGTCCTCGAATGGTTAGGCAGAGGCTCAGATATAATTGCATAGCAGAGGTTTCCAATTCAATTAACCCAAATCGCAACTGTTATGCTTACAAGTAAAATTTAAGAATCCCTCGTCACAAATACGCCTTTAAACTACATTATATATCTAGTACTAATCACGCTTCGATCAATAATCCTTTGAAAACGTTGTTTTAGCACGATATCTTGCAAAAATACCCTGATTCAAACAGTAAAACTCCCATAACTTTTGAACGGCTGAACCTGATGATTTGCATCAAACATAGTAATAACATTCGATAAAGTAATCATTCAACCAAAAAAAAAAAAAAAACAAAATCGGTTCATCCGTTTAGGAGCTGTGATGCCACAGACAGACACACAAATACACAGCAACACACATCAAACTTATCCGTCGGGGGCTAAAAACTCTGGGTACTTTAGCTAGGCTACTGAAAATTCCAGATGAGATAACCGAAAACGCCCGAATCGTGTATCGAACCCAGGACCTTATGCTCTCAGCAGTGGTGCTTGTGATCCGTAGACCACTGTTTTGTACAGGATCTAAATATTGTTTATCCAACTCACAGCGATAATTACAGGGTAGGCTAGACTAGGCTTTATTAAAACCTAAACGGTAGTAGAAACTTATTTTTGCATAATGAATTTATGGACCTTACCGATCCGTTTGCCAAATACGATCATATAGCTCGTTTACCACTTCCTCGGCGCCAGACCCGAGAACATTACTTATCATATTAAGTAATACCTACCTACATATATACAAGTAGTGATACGACTGAAGGTCACAAGTTATCACAAGCGATCACCTCAAAGGCCAGGCTCACAAATATCAGCGGAAGGGCCTTAAACAGCTGTTTATTAGTTCTTCACGCTATCTCCATATTAGGGCATCGACAGAATGCGCGTGATTCACTTCATAAACTGTGTTGTTCATTACCCAGTAATGGATTGTACTAGGTCAGATTCTTTTGAGTGTATGAACCTTGTGGCCTTCTCTTCGGAAATTTTGGCTCTCTTTACCGACTTAAAAAAACAAGGAGGTAACTCGACACGAATGTACACAGATCATAGAAACAACAGTTGTTTCTATGATCTGTGCGTATGTATGTAATATTGTTGGAATTGTACAATATTCACATATGTTACTCGGTATGGACTTTCTAAACACGTGCGCCAAATTTCATAAATGTAAGTAGGTATATATGTTTTCGTCCACGCATATATCCGAAACTAGTTATCTTATCGTGATCATTCCTTTTTACCTGACTGCCGAAGGAGGGTAATTTGTTGATCAGTCTATGTATGTATGTATGTTTGTTCCTATGTGGCGTTCTAGAGACCAAACGCGTTGGCCGATTTTGATGAATCTTACGTCATTCGATTCGGAAAATAGAAAATAGAAAAATTAAAATTGGAAAATAGAAAAATGGCAGATTTTGGGCGCCATATTGTGGGGGCCCAAATTTGTTTTTTCTTCCATACTTATCGTGTGGGATATCAAAATAAAGAGTTTTAAGAGGTGATTTCAAAAATTTAGATAAGACTTATTTGTTCAAATACACCTCATCCTAAAAAAAGAACTCATCATCATCATCAGCCTATAACAGTCCACTGCTGGACATAGGCCTCTCCAATTGCACGCCACTTGGTTCGATTTTCGGCAACTGTCATCCAGCTGCTACCAGCTACCCTGCGAAGATCGTCGCTCCACCTAGCCTGAGGGCGTCCTACCTTACGTTTACCAGTTCGCGGTCTCCACTCAAGAACACGTTTACCCCAACGGTCATCGGTTCTACGACTTATATGGCCGGCCCATTGCCACTTCAGCTTACTTATTCTGTGAGCTATGTCGACAACTTTGGTTCTCTGCCGGATCACCTCGTTTCGGATTCGATCCCTTAGAGAGATTCCGAGCATAGCCCTTTCCATAGCTCGCTGAGCAACTTTGAACTGATGGACCAACCGTATTGTGAGTGTCCACGTCTCGGCACCGTAGGTCATAACAGGTAGGACGCACTGGTTGAAGACTTTAGTCTTCAGGCTTTGTGGGATTCGCGACGAGAAGACTCGACGAAGTTTTCCAAACGCCGCCCAGCCCAGCTGTATTCTTCTGCTAGCCTCCTTCTCAAAGTTGTTCTTACCAAACTGCAGAGTTTGGCCGAGGTAAACGTATTCTCGAACAACCTTGAGAGCATCGCCATTGACCACAATCGATCCCGGAGTGACGTGTGAATTGAACATAACCTGGGTTTTATCCAAGTTCATCCGGAGACCGATGCGTGCAGAAGAATCAGCTAGGCCATCCAGCATCTGCTGCAAGTCATGCAGCGACTCAGCCATTATGACGATATCATCCGCAAATCTCAAGTGTGAGATGTACTCGCCGTTTATATTAATGCCGCGTCCTTACCAGTCCAGCGTTTTAAACATATCCTCCACTGCGTTGCTAAACAATTTCGGAGAAATTACGTCCCCTTGTCTAACCCCTCGACGCAGTGGGATATGCCTAGTTTGCCGGTCCTGACTTTGGACGGTCATTGTTGCGTTTTCATAAAGACATCTCAGCACTTGGATGTATCGCCAGTCAACTTGGCATCGCTGCATAGACTCCAAAACAGACCAGGTTTCGATGGAGTCAAAGGCCTTCTCGTAGTCCACAAAAGCAAAACACAGGGGCCGATTATACTCATCGCACTTTTGTATAATTTGCCGCACTGTGTGGATGTGGTCTATGGTGCTGTATCCTCCTCGGAACCCGGCCTGCTCCGGTGGCTGAAACTCGTCGAGTCTTCGCGCTAGACGATTTGTGACGACTCTCGAAAACAACTTATAAACGTGACTGAGAAGCGAAATGGGTCTGTAATTCTTCAAAAGGGTCTTGTCACCCTTTTTGAAGAAAAGAACGACCACGCTCCTCTGCCACGCCACTGGAGTTCTGCCAGAGAACAGGACAGAGTTAAATAGCTCCCCAAGCTCCTTCAATACAGGGCGTCCTCCAGCTTTCAGGAGCTCGGTTGTAATCCCGTCCTCGCCCGGGGCTTTCCCATTTTTAAAAAAAGAACTAAAAAGTTGTAAATAAAAAAAAAAATTCAATACATCTAAAAACCCGACTGCTTAAAAAGCGAACTAAAATGACGTAAACAAGATGAAAATCATGCTGTGCAGTCGGAGAATGCATCTTGTTTTGGTCAGCCAGATCGCGAATATGTATCCTCCGACTGCTCAGCAAGGTTTTCATTTTGTTTGCATCTTTTTAGTTAGCTTTTTAAGCAGTCGGGTTTTTAGATGTTTTGAATTAACTTTTTTTTATTGGATTTAGTATTTCTTAACTTAGGGCAAAGTACAAGTTTAATCAAAGTCTGTTCAGCAGTTTTCAAGATATGGAACATACAACCGAACTCCTTAGCGACAAACAGCACGAATGTGTAAATTAAGATAGTATGGGAACTTTATCAATCCTTTAAGAACCTCACTAAAGAACTTGCCCCAATTTTGGTGCTGGTGTACCAAAACTAGAAAGAAACCAATACAAACATTTTCATAAAATGACCTCATATCTTTCAAACCACTACACGGATTTATATAATCAGGACATCGATAGATATGCCTTGACCACCAATTTTATTGTATATACTCGTAAGTGACGTTAAAAAACAAAAATGGCGAATTTTAGGCCCCATATTGTGGGAGTCCCAGATTTCCTTTCTTCCAAACCTATCGAGTGTAGTATCAAAATTGGCTTTTAGAGGTATTTACAAAAACATAAGAAAAAAAATGACTAAAAAGTTGTAATGTAAAAAAGAAGAAAATCATGCTGTGCAGTCGGAGCATACATAAGGTTTTGATCAGCCAGCTCGCGAATATGTATTTTTGAAATCAAATCATTCTTCGTTTATTTATATAAGGATCACCAACGTAATCTATCCTATAGGCAAAAAGCTATCCTCTCTCTTAGAAATTAGGATCCTTACATAACTAAGAAGCCCAGTATATTCGGGTACTACTCTGTCACATTCACAATGTGAATGGCAACGGGAACGGGGAGCAACGGGTCATATGTGAATTTCACATATGACCCGTTGCTTCGCAGAACTGCCAAATCTTATCAAATCTAGCGAACGTTGACCGCGGCCAATCACCTCCCCGCAAGCTCGGAGGCTTAATTGAAGAACCCAGATTTTGTCTTGGGCGTAAAATTCAGAAAGTGTCTATTCAGAATTATAATTGAAGTTTGAAGAGACCAGATTGTGTCTTGTGACTAAAATGAAGAAAGTATTCATGATTTGTAAGTCGTGTAATCCTAGAAACCGAAGAATACGTGTCTTACTATAAATTAAATACCGAGTCTCCTCCGTGCCTCAGAAAACACGTTATTAAGTCGTTGATTTCGTTTATCATTTGTAAACGTTTGACTGTCGTACTGGTACTTAGAAGCTTGAAAGTTTGACAACAGGTTCGCAAAGGGTCAGATAGGCAATAGTTCCAAATAAAACACTGTTATTCATTGGCAAAGACTTTACAAATTCAAAACAAAAATCTATTCAAGTCAAATTCCTACTGCCACTTTTTTCAATATAATTTGAAGATCGAGTTATTTAGAGTGCGATATTATGAGTAAAACCATCCAAGATAGTAGACACAAATAAATCCTCTTTCTCTTTAAAAACTTGACTAAACAGCCTGTTATACCAATCCCTATAGCCACTTTTCTCATTATGACACTGCCAAATCCGTTGACCCACATTTCCTTGCGAAATGCCACCCTAAATTGGACCAAGTTACCAAATTCACTTGCGGCACGCATTCCACCTAAATGAAGTACAGTCAACAACATTTTAGTTAACACTTGAACTAAGAAATCGGCCCTTACTGCGCACTAAACGTTTTGGGGGTACTTTCATTGTAAGTACAGCTAAGCTAGAATTCCCTGCTGAAGTCTGTGTTTCCTGATAGCTACAACCCCCCCAGGTTCTTTTAGTCTATAATGAATAGGTTACTTCTAGGCGAGCGTGCTACATTATCGCTTACCATCGCGAGATAAGAAAAGAAGCGGGCCAAGAGGCTCGTCGGCAATGAGGCAATGGTCAAGTCAAAGCTTCTGAGCCTTGAACATCGTCGCCGAGTTGCCAGCTTGTCGGTTATTTATCGGTTACATTTCGGGGAGTGCGATGGAATTGCATGATCTAATTCCACCTAGCTCGTTTCATCATCAGACTAACTGACCTACGGCGTACACGTTTTGGGAACGCTTTTATTATGCGTACAGCTAAGGAGTGGAATTCCCTGCCGGAGTCTGTGTTGCCCAACAGCTAAAATCTGTAAGTCAAGATGTGAATAGGTTATTTCTAGGCAAGCGTGCTCCGCCGTCGACCACATCATTGCTTACCATCAGGTGAGATTGTGGTTATGCGCGAGCCTATAGAATATTAATATATATGTATAGTGCAGGTCAAATGCGATATCAATAATGCTAAAAAAAACGTCAAATTGGACGTGTATTTGATTGTACATTGGAAGTCTAAATGAAGTAGGTACATTGAAGTATTTTATCAGTGCGTCATATCTGATACTCCTACGCACGTCAATCCTGACTTGCCGCGTTTGGTGGCTGCCGTACAGTATAGAGTAGAGTTGGAAAAACTGGACATGAGCACGAGCATTTCAATAAAAAGTGGTTAAAGTTAGTTGATGGTTGAGCTGAGTGGTGTCGATCCATGTGTCATGTTCGTGAACGGGCGCCATCAGTTGGGATTGGTCATAACTTACCTATTTATTTTATTTTGTAACTGTTTTTTTTACTCTAGACGCTTTTACGTCTTTTTACATTGTTCTCACATATATGTATTTTTCCAACAAGAACGATGTAACTAAATACTTGTAAAACACTTTTTTTTTAAAAGAATAAGTGTGGAGTTTCTCGTCCGTTCTTCTCCAAAACAAGTTACTTTGCCGAATGGACGGTAGAAATATAAATTTTTGACGTTCAAAAGTGTCGCTTAATGGCCTTATTGATAAATAAATTTTGATTTAGATTTTATTATTTTAAGACACCTTTCAAAGTATATAGGGAATGCTTAGTATGGACGATACCATCGGTAATTGCAGTAGTAAAACTAGGCTCTTGTTACTTGATTATTTAGCTGTTAGTGTATTATCAAAAGGGGAAGGACCGTGCGTACAGTATTTACCTATCTACGAGTATGATAATTCGAGAGTTAGGGATAATGGAAAAGTCATTTCATCAGTCTATATTGATGTTATTCTCAAAAGTAATTCAGTTGTGTGTGTGTAATGAGACCCACAGATCTATAGACCACCGTTTCTGGTCGGGATACGTAAGTCGATCTTCTTTCTGGTTTACATGTAGCATAGCCAAGTATTAGTAATCTTGTTTTTGTGTGACCTACTCTGTATACTGTAAAGAGGGTTTATTTAATTCTGGATTTTACAAAACAATTTCTGTTTTTCAAAATCTCATTTTAATTTTCCTTTGACATACTTAGGCTCGTTAGTCCCCAGCCCACCCTAACTACATAAAACACTCGCCACGTGACTCATATGGACACAACTACCTAATGAACACAGCTACCATGGACACACCGACACAACTACAGTAGGTACTTACGATACAGTTAGACATAATCAATTGGATTACTGTAAACAATTGACTAATCTGGGTCGTCGGGAAGAAGGCAGGTTTGTGGTGGAGAGGGGCAGGGGTGGACGTAGTAGGACATTGTTGTTGTAGTGATTTAATTAGCGGCTTAAGTGTTTGGTAAGGTGGGCGAAATTAAAAGGTATTTTATGAGATTAGCCCACATTTAAGTTTAGGTAACAATAAATGTTGTTTTTTTTTGTTTGGCCACCATCTCACCTGATGGTAAACTATGATGAGGTTGACGGTGGAGTTTGTCTAGAAGTAACCTATGCACTCTTGACTTAAAGACTTCCAGGTTAGGTGAGGTATTTTACTTTTATATTTGTACTTTTATCCCAGTGAAAAGTCAAAGTTAAAAGCTTGTATAGTAGGCTAAATGTCCGTGGTAGGATAACATTTTGACCTAGAGCTAGCCTAGCGAGGTACGGCCCTTTAATAGAATACGAGGGCAGTTTAGGTATACAGGTTTTGTTGCCACTGAGTTCGGTCAACGGCATCTACCAGTACGTGAGTATTCTTTTGAGTTAGTTCCAGATGGTCAGTATTGAAAGTATTAGTTTGAGAAGACTAATAAATGTCTAAGAGTGAAAACAGAGAAAAATAAAGGGTCTTGCCAGACAGACGGACAACAAAGTGATCCTATAAGGGTTCCATTTTTCTTTTAAGGTACGTAAACTAAAAGAGTCTCCGGTAGTTTTCCATTTCCTAGATTCGCTAGAAGAATTGCCACACACAAAAGTTGTGTTACTTTATTTACCGACTAGCTGTTGCCCGCGGTTTCCCTCCCGTGGAACACCCCACAGAACCCGTTTTCGGGAATAAAAATAGCTGTCACTTTTAAAACGGTCCAGTAGTTTCGGAGCCTATTCGGTACAAACAAAAAATCTTTCCTCTTTATAATATTAGTAAAGATAGATAAACACCGAATGACGTAATTAACTAAGTTACAACTGGCGGTATTCGATTCATTAACATTGTATTGATTCACTTCAGTCTGTTTAACTACGTAAGAACACTCTGTTAATTTGAACTATTTTTAACTAGTCATTCATACCTTGCGAGAATTTGTGAAGTTTCATGTATTATTTTATTAGAATCTATAGAATTCCTATTATAATAATAATTTAGGTCATGGTCAATTTATTTTTATACAGTTAGCTGTTTGCCCATGAATATGCTCTCTTGGTTTATGCCACGAAATCCATGTATTTCGCCGAAAAAATCGGCCCAGTGCTGATTTCGCATATTTGGGGTTCCCTACCAGACCGCAAAATTAAGTTGGTTGTAATAGAAAGTTTAGGGAATTTGAGAGAAAATATCAGATTTATCAATATATTGGTATTTGTTAGTAAAATATACATTATAATAAACATTATCACCAAATTTGAAGTTCATAGGTCGATGGGAAGTTAAAAAATTCTTCGGAACAAAATTTTGTATAAAAAGCTGACTTTGGTGTCTTCTAATTCCTTTTTCTTCCAATATATCTTAAATCAAAAATACTGTATTTTTTTAACACAACTAGCTCTAAACAACGATGTCGCGGATAAATTTTAAATAAGAGTTAACGCGGCCCTAGCACAAGCAACTGAAGGAACACAGGTGGGTTTTAATCAGTAAAAGTCTAAAACTCCCCTCCCGCTTCACCCAGAGCGGGAGAAGTCATTGGACGATTTCACACCTAAAAAAAAAGCTCTAAACAACGATGCCCCACTCGATGAGATGGGTCAAATATATTTTTCGCGCTCCCCTTTACTTGTATGGGAGCCCCGTATAAAATGTTTTTTTTTTTTTTTACCATTTTTATGACTTTGAGTCAACAAGATACTTACGAGTATACTGTGAAAATTTGAAGACTGTAGCTCTAACCGTTTTGCTGTAAGGCCCGTGTGACAGACGACGGACAGACGGACACGTGAGTGACAGCAGTAGAGCTCCGGTTGGACACTTCGGGTACGGAACCCTAAAAAATGTAGTCCATGGCACTTTGCGATAGTGTAGCTTTTTATCAGTAAAAGAAATTTATTATGCGCACTAGAACTACTACAAAACATACGAAGAAAAAAAATCTCCACTTTACAATATACTTACATAGCAATGATAGCATACACCCTAACAAATAACTACTCGTAGTTATGTATCCTTTGTCGATGATTATATTGTTCACACAAAAGTTTTAATACATTTTCATGCAGGATAGCTTACATAAATAGGCGGGCTTAACCCAGAATTTACTTTTTTTCGTTTCCTAATACTTTTGGCCCGTACTAATATCCCCCGATTTCTGAATTAAGTATTTGAAGTTGAGTATTTGCAAAACTACTTTAGGCTGAAAATCTGTCAAACTTTGGCACACTCCAAATACTCGATTCGGAAACCCGACCGAACTGGTGTGTTGTGGGTAATGGTGATTGGATTTTCTGAAAGCAAACTGCTGCTTCTTGTAAAAGGTTTAATTGAAATAAATGCGCGTGAATAAGAAAAACAGAACTTGTATTTTTAAAATAAAACTCAGTTTCCATACGTATTAAAATAACTCCAGTAACGTAGATACGCTCGCTGGTTAGATAGCGCGACTGATACACGGAAGGTCAGGCTTGCACCTTGACCCACGGTCGGTCGCGAGTCGCTCGGGCCATCCTAGCCGACCGTGAGTCATCATGAACGCATTTTCTGACTCTTGTAAGTGTGTGGGGGATTAATGAACGCTCTTGACACCTTCAGTGGTTGAAGGGTTCGTGAAAATGGGTATGAAATGAGTCAGGAGTTAAATTGTAATCAAGTTTGGTGATTTTAATTTTAATACTAAATATTACCTAAATTGTGTTTTTAATCTTAATATTAATTGTGATTTTAATTTTAAGACTAACTATGATCTCAATTGTGATTTTGAATTTATTTTTATATAATTGTTTATCTTCATATTATAATAACATTTTTGTTTTCGGTTTTTGTTTCTCATATTACTATTATTTCTTTTATTTTGAATTATTTAATTTCAAATGTTATTGTTGTACAATTTGCAAAATTGTGCTATGTCACATGCACATCAAATCAAATCATTTTTATTTGCTTAAACATATACAAAATGATAGAACGTCATATTTACCTTGGAAAATGGCATGCAAATATTAAAAAAGAATACAAATCAAAATACTTAATAAAATGTCATATTTAGTAGTAATAAAAAATTAAAATAAATGTCGTGCAAATGTCAATAAAATAATATAAGTCAAAATTATGCTTCTAGAATGTCAGAGTAAAATAATAAAAAAAAAATTAAAGATGTTAAAATAATAAATCGATTCAGAATAATCATTGTAGAATGTCAACGCAAAATTATTAAAAAATGTCAGGATATAATGTCACGAAATAAAAAAGAATTAATGTAACGAAGAACATTCAATCAACCTTTCCTGAAACCTGGGCCACCAAGATACAGGCTGTGCCTAGCTTGGGGTCCACGGACACTTCCATTGTGACATCTAGTTCATTTGATCCATTGTGCATATTGTTTGTTTTAACTTGTGTGTGAGTGTGTGTCAATAAAATAAATTATTGTTAATTATTATGTTGACGTGTAACGAAGAACATTCAATCAACCTTTCCTGAAACCTGGGCCACCAAGATACAGGCTGTGCCTAGCTTGGGGTCCACGGACACTTCCATTGTGACATCTAGTTCATTTGATCCATTGTGCATATTGTTTGATTTAACTTGTGTGTGATTGTGTGTCAATAAAATAAATTATTGTTAATTATTATGTTGAACTATTTGAGTTCGGACGCTTTAGATAAAAGTGTAATTCTATCAGCGATGGCGATTGTCATAATGCCAAAATCTTAGGAATTGATCACGTGACATTTCTATAATGACATTACCATACATTTTTGACATTTCCTGCATCGCTATCGCGACGCTTTCGTTGATAGAATGTCACTAGACTAGAGCTAGTATTATATTATCTGTGACTGGAGTACAAAAAAAATCTAAATCTATGAACACAATAGCTAAGATAGATAGATAATAAAAAATATTAATTCAAAAAATCAAAATACCCTACTGCTTAAGAATGCAGATGCACAGCACAGCATGATTTTCTTTTTGCTTACGTATTTTTAGTTCGCTTCTTAAGCAGTCGGGTTTTTTGATTTTTTGAAGTAACATTTTTTATTTTTAACTTTTTGGTTATCATTTTTTTTCAGATTTCTTTTAACATTATAACAACACAACTTTATAAAAAGACTATTGCAATATCTATCTCCACATTATCTTCGTAATTCCCCTTCACATCCGACGATAACGAATCAATGCATACTTATGTCCCAGCCTCCGAAGAATGTGATCAACGAACAGTCGGACTATTTTAGCCTGTCTCGAGATCACTCAGCTATCCGCTGGATAAGGCGAGTTATAAATAAATCAGCAAAGAGTCTTTATATGGATGGCGGTGTCAACTTGTGGGTCATAGCGGATGTTCGTGTACAGGGGAGGAACAGAAGTTTAACTCTTTTGAAGAATTGCGGAAAGGAGAATAGACGAGAGCAGTGGTGGCCCATTGGAAACGGCCGTGACTTACAAGTTGTAGGGCGTGGGTTCGAACCCAGACAGGTGCTTTACTTTGTATAAATTATTTCATAATTACTACACTCAAAACGGTGAAGGATAACATCGTGAGGAAACATTTCGGCATGTTTTAGATCCAAACATTCGAAGACATGTGACATCCACCAACATGCATTGGGCCCGCGTAGTAGTGGATTTTAAGGCGCATTCCCACGGCAAACGGACCAAATGCGAGTCTAAGTGCGGCAAGAGGATCCAGGGATTTTGAGTAATCTCCCAATCGCTGCCATAGGTTTTGTGCTGAAAGCACTCGTGATTACGAGACACACTGTTCTTTGTAACCTGGTGAGTGGCGCTTTGCACGAGGCAAGTTCTGTTCTTGGCCAACACACTATACTGCCGTCTGTGATAAAAGGTATTATCATTGTCCGGTACAGCCGTATTATCACTTTGGGCTTTAGCCCCCAAGTTTTACCGTAGGTGGAATGACACTTGCCGAACACTCGTAGGGCCTTTTGTCGTAATATTTTCCACATGAGTTTTCCACCTGAGTTCTTTATCAAGCGTTACACCCAGATATTTAACTTCAGTGGACCAAACAAACGGGTGTTAAATGTCGTGAGTGCCACGATGGCGTCCACTTCGTTGTTTGTCTATGGTTTTTTGGTGCTAATTAAAATAGTTCACTGCGGCGACTACCATGTTGAATCCATATCTTACTTCTTTATCAGATCCTATAAAACAAAAAGCTCCTTGTCTGTTACAGAGTAAGACTGATCTTGCGAACCTTTTTCACGGGGTCCCAATTCTTTTTCAACCCAGTCTTGCAACTGTGCCAATATCATACTAAACCTACCCTTCTGCGGATCCCCTGCCTCATCACCCACAGTTGGCGCCAGTCAGCAGGTCAACTATGCACACTGACCGCATACCGAAGACTTACCTACATGATCATTATCTGATTGAATTCCTTTGTTGTGATCTAAGAGATCAGCTAGGACGCACGAATGTTTGTGGTGTGAATCATCAGTTCCGTTGCCAAGTGTGAGGATGGTCTATGATAAAGGTGAATTATTCAAAGAGTAGTTCGGATTCGAAGCTATGTCATAAACTGAAGATCTGAGAATCTTTTGGAGTCTATGGAAAACTTTTTAAATATTTTGGAACCAGTAGGCGTCGATGTCAATGTCAATGTCAGTGGCGTTCATTAGGTCCTCTAAAGTGCAAGTGTATGGGTACTTGGGGCACTCCAGCATGTGTATCAATCAATCTGCCTAACCTTCTCCCAATTATGCTGGGGCCGGCTTCCAGTCTTACCAGATTCAGCTGAGTACCAGTGTTTTACATGGAGCGACTGCCTATCTGACCTCCACAACCCAGTAACTGGGTAACACTTTTGGCGAGGCAACCCTTTGGCGAGATTGGTGTCAGATCTCAAGCTTCTAAGTACCCGTAACGACTGTCAAATAGCCTCATATGACAGTCAAGACCAATGGCTTAACATGCTTTCCGAGGCACGGAAGAGTCTCGGTATGTTGAAATAGTCACCCATCCACGCACCGACCTCGGTAGGCGTTGCTTAACCTTGAGGATCGATCCGTGCGGCTGTTATTATTTAGCCACGAGCTCCTCCAGCATGTGTATCATATTCTGCATTGATTGCTAATACACTATTAGTCTAATAAACGGCAGCCCGTTGAATGCAAAAAGCACAGGACCGGTTAATGTGGCGACTCTTGGAGAAGGCTTCAGGTCCAGCAGTGAACGTCCTTTGACTGAAATGATAATGAATGTACTATTTATTGGTAGAAGATATTGTAGTAGTTTAAAAATTACAGAATTCTTCTTTTTCTGTCAGAGGTTAAAATAGAAAAAATCTGTTCAGATCTTTGCGATTGATTCAAAATTACAAAAGTTACTGATTAAAGGCACTTGTCCCATTATCTGCCGACGAGTAAGCGATTAGCTATCAACTATTTTCTCGCTGAAGATACGTACGAAAGATATATGATCTCGTGTCAATAAATGAGAAACATTTATAGTTATAGTTGATCGCTGGCAGTACACACTGCCGGCGAGTACTCTCTCATCACAAGTTTATCGCAGCGACATAATTGCTCGCTTGGCGTTCAGAAATAACGCCGAGTGACCAACTAGCAGTCATTTCTAAATCAGTGCGTCGCCGTCGCACAAGAAGACTCGCTTATAGGCGAGCGACAAAACTATCGGACCTACACACTCGCTTCTTGCTGCTCACCAACTCGTTTTTAGTTTCTAGCTTTACTCGCTACTCGCTGATCGCCAGCGGTGGGACAACTGCCTTAAAGTCTGAATTGTCGATTTGAAAATATCCAACCGTATCAAAATCTTCGACTTCTAATGAGTGATATTTGCAGAGCTGAGAACAACAATTAAATATTAATGATTTCCTCGATCATGCAGCTCGGTACCATGACGAATTGGTGATTTTGGTGTTTAGCCTACCTGTAATGACCAACAGACAGTACTGGTCCACCTGTCCAGTTTTAATTACAGTAATTTAAGATACTTCCTTTTGACACAGATTTCATTAGATGTACTCTACTGTTCCGGTGGGTTATCCGGTTCAGGAAATACCACTTTGAAATGACTGCAAGTAACTTTTCTTTTTTAACTTGAATTTCGGAAGGTAGATATTTGATAGATGCATTCAGCGTACAACGTATTCTTGCTGTTGGAACACATGCTCTATCTCTGTGAGAGGCTGTCCACCACGCCCCAACGAGTATTACGGTTTGTTAGATGTGATATATCTTCGAATTTTTAGTTTTAAGATATGCCATAGTTTTGATGATAATTAACCGTTTTGAGATCAGTGTTGACAAAATAAATTATACTTAATGATATATACTTGGGTTCAAACTCGCGACCTACAATACGTAAGTTGGGGCTAACACTGAATGAATCTGAACGGGTTGTTAAAAAATAGAGTTAAAAGCAGAGATGCAGAGCCAAAGTGAATTTAGTTAGAATGAATGTTTCAAGTACAGGCCCAAAAATAGAAGCCATTCTTAAAACCCTGTTCATAAACATCACCATTCTTCGCCGTATTCCTACAATACATCAACAGATGGGGTTAAAGTTTTATTGCGCAATAAAAGCTTGTACGGAATTAACTGAGTTGCCCCCGAGACCACCCGAACCCTCGGCCAATAGATCGGGTACAGTCGGGTGCCGTTGGGAGTTTTGGAGCACTTTTGAATGCATATCAAGTCACTTTCTACCAACGAAAGCGCCATTGTGGAGTCTCTGATTTTTAACCCTCAACGGAAAAATAGGCGTGTTATGTTTGACGTGTGTTGCTGTGTATCTGTGTGTCTGTCTGTGGCATCATAGGTCCTAAACGGATGAACCAATTTTGATTTATCGAATTCCGCAAGGCAAAGGGTTTGACCGCCATCAGTCGGCGAATCACATAAACGGGAATCCACATTTCGTCTTTCATCTCGCATGTGATTGGTGGATTGATGGCGGTCAAACCCCTTGCCTTGCTGAATTAGTACAGTAGAGCAAGCGACATTTTTTTTTTGTAATGGGTAAATGCTCATACATACCGCACTACCACGGGGAGATAGCTCGGCTATGTGGGACTCTAACCCACTAAAACTCCACGGTGTCCTCCTGTGCCGCTTGCGCGGATTCGCGGCACTGGATGAACAAGTAGTCAGTTGTAAAAAAAATCTGTTACTTAAAATAATTTAATTGCTTACTACACTTGTGTAGTCGATCATACTAACGCAGCCGCTGGGCATCGCCCGCATCGTTACAAACTTAGTGACAAACAAACACGTGTTGTGTTATAAGGGGAACATGTGCGTGTACGCAAACTGTATAAATTAAAATAAACAGCTTATATCTTGCTCCATAGGGTTTGTTTTCAATAACCCTGGATAAGATTGTTAGGTTGATGAATTATGAACTGTTAGGGGCAAAAAATTAGGTCGAAAATTGTTTGCTATTTTAATAAAAAGCTGCGTAGACGTTTTCGTCTTTTATGTTTTTCATAACAAATACATGTTCAATTAATTTCTTAAAACTCTCCTTAATTTCCAACTTTATTTTCACTTTCATAAGACTCAAAGTTCCATGCATAGTATGTCAAAACTGCGTAGGAGTTTATTTTCATTGAAGAACTTGACAACTTATTTTACAACCTATTTTAAGCCCAATAAAATTCAAAATGCTCTTGTTATGCTTTCTGTTAACCACGTGCGACATAAAGAAAGGTATCATAATAGTTTAGGAAAGGGTTATTGTAGTCATTTGTTATTAAAAAAGTGTAACGCGCATGCGTGAGCGACTCAAGCGCATGCAATTGATAAACTAAAGTTGAGCAAGAGTAGTATATTGATTAGAATGTTTACTTAATTATTTTGAAATAATTATCAAAGTAGATAAAGAGGTACCAACGAGTTTTATTTTCATACTAGCTGTTGCCCGCGACTTCGTCGGCATCAACCGGGTTTTAGTTAGTTTTTATTTTATTTAGTTTTTATTTTTCCAAAATTAAAGTAGCCTATGTTACTCCTTATAACAACAGCTATCTACCAGCTAAAATCCCGTCAAAGTTACCCGGGACTGTTTGTCCACAGACAGACAGAAATCTTAAAAATTACGTATTTGTTATTAATACTGTATATACTTTCACACGCGTTCAATAAAACGTTGTTATTTTGATATTGCGTACAAACACTTCAGTTCTTTTTTTATTGAATTTTATAATATAACATCACGCTTGTATTCATCGAAGGGTTATGCAGAGGTGCACTTACACATTTCGCCAGTACCTAAGTTTAAACCCAGCCCCTTAAAATAGGGGGCAGGCCTATTGCCAATAACCGGGCACAACTTCATTCATTAAAATATTCAGTTATGCACAAATTTCTCAAACATGAATTTTTTTTTTGATCGAATAAATGTTTGTTTTTTGGGTCAAATTTTTTCTATACAAAATATTTCAAACCATCATAATTATTTATTTCTCAGATAAAACGAGTGTATTACCAATTCTCAAATACGTTGAATAAACTCAGTTTGATAAAACCTTAAATAAATCATGAATAAGATCAGTTTTTAAACAGATGTAAGGCTACGCTGTCTTGCTGCTCCATCTTTTGCTCAATCTAGAATATTCCGACATACCTAAGAACTAAAATTCACTAAAATGGCAAAATTCAAAAAGGTTACCAAGATTTAGTACCAAATATTATTATAGTTCTCTCTCACAGGAGACTTGTGTCTTTGCAGAGAGAACATTATAGACAGCAGAGAACTGTGACTACACAGACCCAGATGGTATTTATAAAAAAAACATAGACAAAGATTACTCAAAAGACTGCTCCACTTAACCAAATTAGGCGTCCCACAAAAAATCCTAGCCTCCACCATATGTGGAGCAATCTTTCAGCGGGTATCGAACTCCCCTCAATGTAACAAATCGGGTCAGAACTTCCTCCAATTGGGGAGCATTGTCAGCCACTTGTCCGGTCGTTGACTCCTTCATCAGATTAGATAAGCCAGCTTGTGTACTGTGACCCATATCTGTTGAGTTGAGGTTGAGATAAGACTGCACATGTTGATTTTGATATTATAAGTGTAGATGAGATGTCTGTGGTGATAGAGTTGCCGTTATAAGATGGGGCTTATAAAAACCTTTCAAACAAAAGAATTTTCCAAATCGGTCCAGGCGTCTTTGAGTAATCGGAGAAAATACATTAAAAAAAGGATTCTGATGAATTGAGACCCTGCTCCTTTTTTAAGTCGAGTAAAAATAAATGGTATTCCTACTACATAGAACATTTGCTTCCCCTGAAGGGTTGAGAATGAGTTTCCACCACCAGAATATCCTGATTTTCTGGTTTACATACGACTTTTATATTTGGACTTTTGTAGTTAGTGTTTCCAGAGAAGTCAGTCCGTAAATTAGAAAGTCAAGTGTAGTCGATATTAGACCTTTTGGTACTTATCTAAGTTCAATTATTTTTAATTTTGATAATTGTTGTTAGAGAATCCTTAGCGTGTACTTAGCATATTCATGTGGCATATTCTATTACAGGCAGCACATTAATTACTATCATTTAAGTTTGAACACGAATGAAGTACGTATGGTGATGAAATTAATGACCTATATTTTTTAGTAATTTATTGATATTAATACAGTGTGGCGCCGTTGGTGGCCAGAAATAGACCACTCAAGCTTTTCCGCATGTATCGCAACGAATAATTAAGAAGTCATAAAAACACCTAATTAAGAGTCAATCTTGTCACCTAAGCATTAGATCTCGAGTTGAGCTAAATTTAAATCTTTTCGGCCAGTTCTAAAATAGTTAAAAGTAACTTAAATGACAAGAGACTGAATACTTCATTATTTTTATCACAATTCGCTTATTGGATACAATAATAAGAAGGAAAGCAATATCTACAATTCTTTGCAAAGCTATGGTGCAAGTTCCTATATATACATAATTATGTCTACTGACACTACCAATATATAAAAGTTATACAATACATACTCGTACAATAGAAGTATCCCCTCTCCCCATAGTTACTCTATTCCAAGATCTATTACAAAGGAGACACCCTATCCGATATATATTATTAAGCGATTGATGGCATTTGTCGCTTTGTCGCTCTTTTGCTGCTGGAACGCTCACCGCTTGTGTAACGGGACACACACTGATCTCCTTGTGCTTTTGCAAAAAATATTAAAAGTAGGTTAGGATTTAGTCTGTTTTCTAAGCTCATCAAAGCTAGTCATTCATAGAAGGACGTTGAATTATGACCTAATTTAATAACTTCAGCAGATAATATGAGGGGACGCCTTTAAACGGATCTTATTGATGATGTTCTTCAGAAAGCCCAGATGCGCAGTACCCATAAACGGCGTGCGTGTATGACTAGATGTGTGAATGTAAATGAAGAAAGAAGTATATAAGGATCTAAAGGAGTAGATATTTAGGATCGCAGCAGGTGGCGTTCCGTAGGGTCTGACCATGATAAAAATTCGTGAATTTATGTAGGTATGTAGGTTAGGATTTAGTTTCTAAGTTCATCAATGCAAGTCTTTGACGAAAAGACATTGATTTATGACCTAATTTTGAAGACTTGAAAGTAAACTTTGGTAGAAGGAAGGAGTGCTCCATAACTTGCGTTTGGATGTCTTGCACCAAGTAGAACCAGTAGTATCTAGTTTGAAAAATTACAAGCACGTAATGCTTTTTAGTTTGGTTGCTGAATAGAATTTTGTACGTTTCTTTCATGTAGAACATTTTTTTGCTTGAGTAAACAGTGACGCAAATGTGGCAAATAGTGACTTTTTTTTTGATAAATACATTTAAATCAAATCAAATCAAAATCATTTATTTGCGTAATATGGGTAGTTTTCAGGGTGACATTTTTATATAAGTTCTTTAGACCATATCCTACCATGGCAGGTGTGCAAAAAAGCAGGTGTACAAATATACTGGTCCACTCCCTACATAATATTATGTCGCAATGTCAGTTACATTTAAATAGGGCCAATAGGCTCTAGATAAGTGACATTCTATAAACGAAAGCGATGGGATAGCGATTAAATTCAGAATTATTTCAAAAATATATCGGATTGCCAAGCGCTATCGAGATGTCACGTGATTAATCTTTATATATTGGCATTGCGACAATCGCCATCGCTGAATGTCACATTGTCTAGAATCTATTGCTACAGTAAATAATGAGGGCTACCGTTTTTGTGCCCGCTAGTTGGCGCCACTGGCGTGTAAGGTCTTGAAAAAAATCGGTAAAACGTTGTTAAAATCATTTCTAATGCCGTAAAAGTGCGATTTAATAATTATGAAATCAAGTAATCCACAGATTTGCTTTTTTCGAAAAAAAGGAGTATAACATAAAAGTTTATTAAAGTAGTGTTTGGTAAAACCTGTACCTACCTTAATCTGCCATATTTGGAAAATATATAAAACAATAAAAAAGTAGCATAAAATCGCATAACCCAAAAATACGGTGGCATTTGACATTTGTAAGACCTCACTCTACACCAGCGCCCCTAGCGGCACGCCACCATAATGGCGATAAGTCCCCTCTTTGAGGCGTGGCTGGAAAGACCTCACGGCGTCCTTACCTTCCGCATGACGCAGGTCCTCACCGGACATGGCAAGTTCGGGAGGTTCCTGCATCGGATCCAAGCGGAAGAGACGCCCGGGTGCCGCCACTGTGCGGAACGCCCGGAGGACACGGTGGAGCACACAGTCGAGGTGTGCCCTGCTTGGGCGGAGCACCGCCGTGCCCTCGTGGGGGCGATCGGCGGCGGAGACCTCTCGCGCCGGGCCTTGGTTCAGGCCATGGTCCGGAGCGAGGAGGAGTGGCAGGCGGTCGCCTCCTTCTGCGAAGCAGTAATGCTAGCAAAGGAGGAGGCCGACCGCATCAGGCAACGGCGCCCTCGCCGCCGCCGCCGGGATCCCAATCCCGATATCCAGCCACCGTAGACGCGGGCTCGTGGACAGCGAGCCATGGGTAGCTCGCTGTCCGATCGTCCGGTAACTACCCGGACCGAGCCAAGGCGTCGACGGCGCGCACTGTTCCCGCGCGCCTCAAGGAGTTGTCAGCAAAGAGAGGGGCCCAGCTGGGTCGAAGCCTACCGGGGTTCGGGGTTATCCGAAAGGAAGCTAGAGTCCCGGTACGAAGGCTAGAAGGAACGGCGCGGGGTTTTTAGTCAGTACAAGTCTGACACTATCTCCCGCTCCACCCAAGAGCGGGATTTGTCATAAGATGATTTTCCCCGTCGACAAAAAAAAAAAAAAAAAAAAAGCGCCCCTAGCGGTACATTCAAACGCGATAGTGGCGATAGCCCTCATTGCAGATGTAATAAGCAGATCTTACAAACAGTGGACCATTTAACCATGCTGAAAGTTACTGAAGTATAAAAAGATAACCTCTGGTGCTGAGATTATGGGCCTGACATACGGAAAAAACATCGACTTAGTAACAAAACCACATCCTTTGAGTTCGTAACTAACTACAAAAGAAACACAATGATAAATGAATAATCCCCATATAATATTATTACCATTTATGTACATAACAATATTGATATTTTTTGCTGAGCATTACTCAATACAATCAATCTAGTTTTTGCAGTCAATGTGTACAATAACCGGCGGATGACATCATTACATCCACCTTCCTAGTGGCTACGATGTTTCGGCTGTCTATCAAATATATTATGACTAGGATAGCCCTGTGGTTTGGCGTGCAAGAACAGGTTATTTTAGCTGTGGGTAAGTAGACTTTGTTTGGAGAATTTGCCCGTGAATGAAGGCGATATATACGCCCCAATGTAAACGCAGTACTGGCCGTGCGCCCGCTTGATGCCAAAATGTCAATATTGAACCTCCTTTTGAACAGTTTTGTTTGCAAAATATTATTTGATTGACATATGCTACGTCAGTAATGAAGAAAATCCAGCCATCAATTTTTCTGTGTTAAAATATTTTTAAACATCCAAGTCGTTTTGGAGGAGTATCCAAAAGTTGCGAAAAACATAGTGTTGCTAATTATTTTTTTCAAGCAAAACTATTTGTTATTCGTAAAAATCATGTTTAAAAAATAATGTACATGAAACTATAATAAATATACATTTTTTTCAAACTTTTTAAACTAGCCGTTACGAGTATGCTTTCGAAAGTTACCGTTTTTCGGCACTGAAGCGTATGTAAGCCCTTAAGTTTAAGCTACTGTGACTCCTACACGCCTCAGAAAGCACGTTAAACCAGTGTCATTCGCCGATCTTTGACAGTTGTTGCCGTAAGTCAGAAGATCGAAAATTGATAACAAGTATTTTGAAGGGCCAATAGGTAACTATATAGCCACAGATAATATAATGCTAGCAAACAGATTCCTCATCCCATACAAAGAAACCGAGCCGACGTAACTAACGTTTTTCGTCTGATTAAACTGATTATTTTTCTAAGAACATCGATCGCGTTTGGTTCCGTTCCATGGATGTAGAAAGAGTTAGCAGCGACTTGCAAGTAAACTTTACTTAAATTGGGTTTACTTGTTTCGTGAATACTTTTTTTTTAAATACAGTGACGATTTGTTTTATAGTATTTTTGCACGTTTTAACATTATCATCCGACAAAAAAATGTTACATAAAAATTTAGTAGATGTCGCAGTAATTCAAAACCGTGCCATCTATTGGAATCAATTTTAAATGATCCATTCAAATAATCTTTGAAATGTGAATTAAGACCCCAATATTCCTTAATTTTGTGCTTAGGAGAATTAATTAAACAAAAACATACATTTTTTATGATTTTCTCTAGAAAATCTTAATATTTCACAAAACTCAATATCAAATCGAAGCTTATTACGCCATCTAGTGTGATTTATTTGAACAAAATTTTCAGTCTTCGCGTTGGGTGCCCGTGCTATAGCGTTATCCAATAACTGGTTTAGGAAAGTCAGATAAGCAGTAAATTGTTCCATGTAAAATTCAGCTCGTATTCAGCTTTATTCATTTCGTCTGGAAGCCGACACCAGTATGGTTGAGAATATCGGCAGATTATATTAATTCGGTTTAATCGCAATAAGTAGTTCGCGATGTGTTAACAGACAAACACACACACAGTTTTCTATCTATCAACCGAACTAACAATGGCCTTCTGACCTTCTTGAAGTAAGCGCGTTTTTTGTACCCAGTGTCATCGTTTGATCACATCATCGTCTTCGCAGGCGTGTGCTGTTTTGAGCTTGATTTAACATTAGTTTGGAGTTGATAGACATTGTTTTTTTTTTTAATCAGGATATGATTTAGTCACGAATGGAGGAAACTCTAAACTTTAGAGTTGATAACGTTAGGTATTACCTCACAGAACAATATTTTTCCGACAGCTCTTTGCTAGCCTATTGGGCAAAGAAAGTCGGCATTTTTGACGTTTTCAAATTTAAGAAACTTCGGCTAAAATTACGTCATGTAATTTAGGAATGAATTTCTAAAATTCGTGACCGATTACGGTATATGTATTATTCTATTGTTTTAGAATATATTTATGTATTTTGTTAGTTAGTGAATAGCTGACTTTAGTATCAATTTTTCATATATTATTTTATTTCTTGTGCACCTAACACTGTTGTGTCCTTTCTAAGTCAAAGGTTGACTGGTAGAGAATGCCTTGCTGCATTAAGTCCGCCTATGTACATACAGTTTAAATAAATATAATTAAATAAATTAATATAATTTTTGAGTGTCACATTTTCATTTGGAAGCAAATGCGCTAACTTTAGTCATTTTTAGTTTTAGTAATAATTGCCATTTTTACGAACACTGAGCAACATCTGAAATAAATGTACCTAAAAATGACAATAAAAGGCGCTCTTGAAATTTGAAAATACAACAGCGTGCTACGAAGCGACTGTTTGATGTTGACTAGCTTAAAACTAAAAAAAAATGGCATCTACTTAACTATATGTAAAAGGTCAAGGCCAATTAATAAGGTGTCAGAATAGTTTTTGTCATTCTCGGCAACGATTGAAGACCCTCTTCACAATACCCTCCTCAAAAACACGGAGTATTAAGTTTGACATGGGATGAAAAAGCGAAAGGAGTAAAAAAGGTTCTTCTTAATATTAAAATAGGTAAATAAGTACATTGTTTTGAATGTCTGGGACTTCAATAGGTCAAAACATGTCAGGAGCTTACCAAAGACAAATAGATTATTCAAGAGATTCTTTCACAAGTGCTAAGGATTGAGAATTTTTCAAAGAAAAAAATGGTTCTCTATTCCTCCACTTATTTTTAGTCCAACAATTATACAGGGTGTTTGGAAGGGAGCTGTACATACGCCTAGGGTAGAAACTAGGGATAGTCTGCTACCTACCCCCGCCCATTATATTGACCTTGGCCTCAAGGTTTTTTTTTAATTTATTATTATTTTTTATTTGACTTTTTTATGATTTTTTGACTAAAACTACCTGTAGCTCAAAATCTATCCATGGGACCGGTCGGCTAATGGTCTTGTTTTAATCGTTAGAGTCTTAGGGTCCTGCAAAAAATTATTTTACACCAGAAAATTGTGGAGAAGAAAAGTTATGGGGCCTGAAGTACCGTAGTAAGGTAAAGAAATAATTTTAAGGGCAACTTTCTATGGGGTTTAAAAAAAAACTAACAGGGTTGGAGTTCTTCTGATTTTTTTAAAACATCCTCAGTCCATGCCCTTTCTAACGATATGCTAAAAGTGTAATTATCACTTTTAGTTTTAAAGTTATTAATTAATTTCCGCAACTAGGGCACTTCAAGCAAAAATTTCAACTAATGAAAATTAAATGTGTTCGATCGTAAAAGGATGGCAAATGAAACAAAAAATTTGGTAATGACTAATGTCATTAAATTACAAATTTTAATTAATTACTAATTTTAATTAATTACAAATTTTGTTCAAATTGATGACCATTGACCTGTAAACATGCTCGGCACCTCTTCCTCATCTCCACGGTCACCGTTCTAAGCAGCAGTTCCTCGCGCATTGTATCGAATGCGGCGTGGATCCTGTTAATTAGAACCTCCCTTGTTGGTACTTCTTCTGCGTACACCAACTCTTTCGCCCTTCCCCAGACGTAGAAGTCGAGTGGGGTAAGGTCAGGCGACCTTGGGGGCCAGGGAATTGGCCCACCCCGACCAATCCAAGAACTAGGAAAGCAGTTGTCCAGAAGCTCCCTCACTGCTAGGCTCCAATGAGCAGGACAGCCGTCGTGCTGGAAGACTATGGGCCGATCTTCGTCAAACACTTCTTCCGCTAAATCAGGCAAATCGTTTTCGAGGAAATCTAAGTAGTTTTGCCCGTTTAGGTTGTCTGGCAAAAAGTGCGGCCCTATCAACCGATTACCGATGACGCCTGCCCATACGTTCACGGAGAACCTTCGTTGAAAACCTCTGTGCCTCTTGACTCTCGGGTTTTGATCTCTGGGTGCCCAGTGATGGAGATTGTGGTAATTTACAATTCCTTCCTTGTCAAACTTGGACTCGTCAGTCCAGAGAATACTCCGTAAAAAATTAATATCTTCCACGTCCGTATGGAGCAAGTGGCGGCAAAACTCCACCCTTCTTGCATAGTCGTTATCCTCTAAGCCTAAAACAATAAAAATATCAACGTTAGCGGTTTCCTTATGAATTAGTAGCTATGTAACATTGATTGCTATCTCTGTCTTTCCATTTCTCTCTCTCTCACACACATGCTCATGTTAATTTAAAAATTGCCTATGAAATTCACATGCTAGTTCATTACATAAGAGCTAAAAACAAAAACTTTATGTAAAAAATTACCTTGAACAGGGGTGTAGTGGACGTCCATTTTCGCGAAGAACCGACCAGACTTTCCACACGCTTAAACCAAGCGTCCGGGCTACGGTTCTTACGCTTCTGGTCGGATCTTCCTCAAATTCAGCCAATATGCGTTCTTCCGCAGCCAAATTTGGTTGAAATCTGTTCACGGCTGGTTCCCGGAAATTTAAATTTCCGGTTTCTCGCAGACGCCGATAAGTTGAGCCAAACGTTTGGTGGTTAGGCACTCGCCGGTTAGGATACCGTTCTTGATAAATCCTCCGTGCCTCGCGCCCATTGCAATCAGCCATTCCATACACCACCAGCATGTCGGTGTACTCTTCACTGGTAAATCCAGCCATTTTGCCAACAACAAGGTAACAAATAACAAAACTTAACAAAAACGAAGTAATAACAAACTCAACAAAATTAACGAAAACAGTGGAGCGTCGTAACGGCAAGTACGTAAGTTAGCTAAGATGGGTAAATCTCGACTGACTAACAAAGACCCCAACGAGTTACCTGCCCGGCCCCGTCGACCCAAGAGCGAAAGAGACATGACATGACATGTTTTGTCTCTTACATGTTGCTCTCGTGTAAGAGTGAGACAACAAATTTGCCAACTGTAGGCCAAACTGGTTTAAATTCTGGAAATTACATTTGTCTTACAAATGTCGACTCGTGGTGGTAAAAGTGCCCTAGTTGCGGAAATTAATTAATAACTTTAAAACTAAAAGTGATAAATACACTTTTAGCATATCGTTAGAAAGGGCATGGACTGAGGATGTTTTAAAAAAATCAGAAGAACTCCAACCCTGTTAGTTTTTTTTAAACCCCATAGAAAGTTGCCCTTAAAATTATTTCTTTACCTTACTATGGTACTTCAGGCCCCATAACTTTTCTTCTCCACAATTTTCTGGTGTAAAATAATTTTTTGCAGGACCCTAAGACTCTAACGATTAAAACAAGACCATTAGCCGACCGGTCCCATGGATAGATTTTGAGCTACAGGTAGTTTTAGTCAAAAAATCACAAAAAAGTCAAATAAAAAATAAAAATAAATTAAAAAAAAACCTTGAGGCCAAGGTCAATATAATGGGCGGGGGTAGGTAGCAGACTATCCCTAGTTTCTACCCTAGGCGTATGTACAGCTCCCTTCCAAACACCCTGTATAAAGTTCGTCCGGTGCAAAATTTAACTTTTTACCTCTGAGTCCACCTTCGGGGAATACATACGTACATAAACTGACGTCATTTTCCTTCGTTCCTAAATATTTGCAAAGTATACCTTACTTTAGAAATATTTTGGTTATGGTCATCAAATCTATGCCAAAACTTCATAAAGACGAAATAACTAGATCTCACAACACAAGGTATCCTAGTGTGGGATCTAGGGTTTCTTTACTTCACTTAATAGGTATTTGTATTTTCTTGTATATCTATGCTATATTTTTTATATTTTATATTGTTGTTATGCTTAATGTACCTAAAGAAAGGTGTCCTAATAAATTTATCTTATCTTATCTTAAAAGGCCCTGATTGACAGCTGAGTGTGGCAAACAATCAAGAAAAGTTCCACCGTCCCCTTCAAAATCAAAAAACCTTATAAAAGGTTCTGATTGACATCCGAGGGTTGCCTTCATCAAGGAAAGTTCCACCATTCCCTTCAAAAATATTCCACACACCCAGGCAATAAATATATTAGTAATAACAAAAAAGCTATAAACAGCGACCTAGACCCGATTACGTTAATATCGCAACAACTCGGCCATCGTGTGGCTGGTAGTGGGCCAGCGTGGGCGACTGTGTGCCATGCTGGACTGTGTGCGCTTGATTGAGTGTAGTGTTTACTTAGCTATTGGCGATCTTTTCAAATAATGATGAGGACAGTTTGGCGTTTAAAATATTTAGATTCATCACAATCAGTGGTAGGAGGAGTTCATGACTGATTAATAGCATCCGGACGGGCCGATATTCAAGGTTAAGTAACGTTTGCTGAGATTGATTCGTGGGTGACCGATATACATGACAAACCGACACTCTTCTGTGCTTCGGGGCGCAGATACGCCTCAGTAGCTCATTTAAAAATAAGAATCACGTCTAAACGGCTAGTTTTTTTGAAAAAAATATATGTTACATTAGACCATTTTTTTAAAAATTTGATGTAAGAAAATTTTTAAGAACGTATAACGTAGAGTAATTAATTTGTAAAGTTATGTCTTACACGGGCAAAAACGCTTGCCAAGCGGTATCGTGTCATCCATTTACTGGGTTATAGTCAGATATGCAGTCACTCCTTGTAAGAAGTCAGCTTTAGATTCCATAGATGGACATAGGCCTTTCGCCAGCCATCTTATATCAATAATATTATAAAGGCAAAAGTTTGTGAGTGTGTGTGTTCTTCCTTGTTTCATTAATTTTTTCAAGGATCTCTTCACTTTCCAGGATCACTTTGATTTAATTCTAATAGAAGGCTGCCATTTTTGAAACTAAAAGAAATATTTTATTCAATAGTTCATTTATTTTTGGTTGACCGTACTTTCCCAAGACATTACTTTGTTTATTTTTTTTGGGTTCCCAAAATACTACTCAAAAATAATATTGTATCTATAGGTAGAAACCGGAACCGCGATCCCGGTCCCGAAAGCCCCACTACCTTCTATTACAACCAAATTGAATGCATCGAGTTTCATTTGTTTTCTATCGTGAACCACAAAGAGGAAGTCATCACTTCACTTGATTAATGTCAAATGCTAATCACAAACGCTTTTTTGGAAAAAAACGTGTGAATAATATGTAATATATAATCCTCTATGCGTTAAAGAGTGTGATAAATTCTGTAAAAGTCGGACATTCGAGAATAGTGAAGATTTAACGTGTACTTAACCTCAAAGTTATTTGTTTGCAAGCCTAAGGACTTACGGTCACGATGAGTAACGGTTCAAGGACTGGGAGGTAAGGTGATAGTGTTGGCGATTAGCGGCAGACTAGATTTTTGTTACAAGAGAGAATTGATACAATTGAATCAGCGACACAGGACAAGCTTCACGTTCTTTCCTGCTCATCTTGAATAACTACCTGCACATCCCAGGACTAGAACGAATAGCAATGCTGTCCAGGTAGTAGGTACGTATTGTTCTGGTAAGTGAAGGTTAAAAAAGGAAATAAGAAGAATCCGTGGAACAACGTATAGAGTCATAACAAAGATGCTGCAAATTACAAACAAAATTAGTTTGGGTTTTTGTCAGCCTAGGATTTCCTAAACTTTACACCCGGTCACAGATAATATAATACTAGCATACAGATGCCTCATCCCATACAAAGAATCGGTGCCAACGTAGCTAGCGTTTTTTGTGTGATTAATATGATTATTTTTAAAAGTACTTCGATCGCGTTCGGTTCCGTTCCACGGCTATAGATGGTGTTAGCAGCAACTTGCAAGTAAAAGGTTTTCTCGGTTTGTGACTATATTTTTCTTTAAATACAGTGACGATTTGTTTTATAGTATTTTTGCAAGTTTTAACAGTTTTATTGAACCAACAAATTTAAAAATCGAGTGGCATGCCTCAGAAATTTAAAACCGCGCCATCTATTGGCATTATAGTTAAATGATCCGTTCAAATAATATTTGAAATGTGAATTAAGAGCCCAATATTCCATAATTTTGTGCTTAGGAGACTTGATTAAACAAGAACATACAATTTTTATTATCAATTCTAGAAAATGTTAATTTTACACACAATTAATTTACAAATCGATGCATATCGCGCCATCTAGTGACATTTATTTGAACCAAATTTTCTTTGTTAGCGCTGGGACACCTGTATCCCGGTGTGGGACAGCACACATAAAAATGCATCCGCTACCGACTACACTGTAACCAGAGCCTAACAAGTACAGTTGTGCCACTTGTTTAGCTAATGTCCGCTCAATTCGCACTCGCCGACAATTATGTCACACATTGTCTAGAACATGTCGTTTGTCTAAAACAGTGGTTTGTTTGAACACTTTTAAGATGTTTGCACTATTATTATCTTCTTGTTTTTACGAAAATCTTTGAGAAATTGGTAAATTCATGTAGCGATGATTCGAGAAAAAGTCAACTACGAATTACAGTAATTTATGCCGTACCTCCCACAGAGAGGAGGCGTGTGTCCCAGCAGTGGGAATATTAATAGGCAGATGTGTGTGATGTGATGCCATGCCTACGTCTTATATCTTATGGCAGTAATTGTTACACTCTCACCCTTATTACCCGGCTGCAAGGAAAGGGTTATGTTTTTCGCGCGTATCTTTTATGTATGTATGTAATATTCTTTTGACCTCATATTTTTCAAACCGCTAGACGGATTTATATAATTGAGACATCGTTAGATACTTCTTGACTGCCTAAGTGTTCTTAGATAGGTGAAGTTAAAATAAAAAACAAACATGGCGGATTTTGGGATTTATTCCGTTTTAATACCTACAACTAAATACCACTGGTATTTGTTTCAACTCATATTTATTTTCTATTCCAAACGGATACCATTGTTTAAACTAAAACCAAAACAGTTTCAAAAATATAAGGTACAGTCAGTAAACATTATTTGTATGAAATTATTAGACCTTTAATCAATTTTTTTTCTGGTTTAGTAAAATAATAAAATATTATGATAAATAATCAACTTTATTATAATTTTTGTTCTTCCTTGTGACTATATAATATTTTTTTATGCAAAAACATCAAAACAAGAACAAATTAAACATAAAAATCACAAAATATCTCACAAAATCGTCTCTTAATTATATTAGAGTTTACCTGACATAGTTATTATTAGATATGTTCGTAATTATTTACGTCTAGGTACATATCCAATAATACCTAATAATTGCAACGATCTGCATAATAGGTTTAATGAAACTGTTTTCGTTTACTCTGTTGTCGTGACGAGATCTTTGAGTTTTTTTTTATTTATAGCAATTGTTTGTGCTAATTAATAATAAATTCACAAATATAAAGCACCAAGAAAAATAAATTCGATAACTAAAGTTCATACAGAAAAATTTTGGTTAGATTTGTCTGAGCTGACTGTACCAAATTCCTTCGCACATTAAATTTAATTATTTAAAGAATTAGTTTTTTTATTTTTTCGTTCTGAATAGAAAATGAATATGAGGTAAAACAAATACCAGTGCTATTAGTTGTTGGTATTACAACGGAATAAAACGATTTTGGGTTACATATTCTTCCATACCCATCGAGTGGGGTACCAAAATGAAGGTATTTAAAGAGGTGATTACAAAAATATTTATACCACTTATATGTTTTAAAGTTATTGAAAAAAGATAACTAAAAAGTTGTAAATAAAAAAAGGTTAAATTATAAATAAAAAACCCGACTGCTTAAGAAGCGAACTAAAAAGGTGTAAACAAAAAACAATCATGCTATGCAGTCGGAGGATCCAGGGGGTCAGCCAGCTCGCGAATATGTATCCTCAGACTGCACGGCATGATTTTTTCTTGTTTACAGTTTTTTTTAGTTCGCTTCTTAAAGCAGTCGGATTTTAGATATGTTTGATTAACTTAAATTTAAGAGATTTGATGGATATAGGTCTCTTCAATAACGTTAAGTGACCAGTCAGCTTTACTAAAGCTTTTTGATTAAGCTCTACGTAGTAACTTACCAATACAATTTCAGGTCACCTCACATACACAAATCAAACTCGACCTTTACAAATCGCATACCTCCATATATTAGCATATCTATCAGACGATTGCTAACCGATTGAATGATAAAGCTCATTACTATCCACTAGATAAGTCATAGGTCATGTGCCGTGTTGTTACAGATAGGTTGCGACAATGGTGAGCTCGCTTTCCATTTGAGATGCTATGTGCGTTATTGATGGATGACCAGAGGAATGGCTATAGATATGAGAGGTTTAATTATGTGTGGGAACTTGGGAAGTGACAGTTGCTATTGCAATTGCTTTAGGATAGCTACTTGGATTATATCACCTTTATCAATACAGCCGAAAGACATCCACTGCTGGACATAGGCCTCGTCCAAATGTCGCCATATCGACTGTTCTTGTGATCTGCCCTCCTTAGGTCTCATGAATATCCAGAGGCAATGCAAATACGCTATGTGAATGAAATTAACAATAGGTCTAACTATTATCTTTTGTGTGTTAAATAATTAAAATATTTCAACACTAGCTTCTGCCCGCGACTATGATCTTTCTACAGAACATCACTATAAAGGTCTGTGTATATCCTACTGGGGCAACCCATCCCTTGTAATCGGATCAGTTAAGTTTTCAGAGATTGTCTCTATGAACCAACAGTTCAACCTTTTTACACTTTGATGATTGCAAAATAAAACCCTGGAATCCACATTGCGGAAATCCAATTGGTCAGCCTCTGGTTTTAGTCTTGCCCAGAGCTATACCGAGCTATTTTATGGTATAATTATTTACGATTATGATCGATTTAATTACTACAAGTTTACTTAAGAAAGTAGCTTTTTGTTCCGTGACCAAACCCACATAAACCGTTTTATATCTGAATAAAAAGTAGTCTATCCCACCCAGCGAGAGTAAAGCTTTCTGTCACTGAAAGCATCTTCGTAATCCTGCTCTCTGATCGTTGGCGGTAGGACTAGTGCCGAACTAAATACTTTGTCTATTTGGGAGGTAATTCCTATGAAAGAGTGGGCTCAACGGGAAAGTTGGGAAAAAGTTTAAAAAAATATGGTATTGCCATCATCATCAGCCCTTTAACGTTCCTGCTGCTGGGACACAGCTAGGTCTTCTCTCTGTGAGAGAGGAAATAGGTCATAATCCACCACGCGGGTCCAGTGCGGGTTGGTGGACGTCACAAGTCTTCGAATTTTTGGTTCTAGGACATTCCGGTTTTCCCACGATGTTTTCCTTCACCGTTTTTAGAGCAGTGGTGAACTGGTGATGAAACAAATTACACAAAGTAATGCGCCTGCCTGGCATCGAACCCACGACCTACGACACGTGAGTCGGGGCCGTTATCACTGGGCCACCACTGCTCTATGGTATTGCCAAGCGCTATCGAAATGTCACGTGATCTGTCCTTAACATTTTGGCATTGTGTCCATTGCCTTTGCTGATAGAATGACACGTGTCTAGAGCCCACAATTCCATAGTGATCACCTCCTAAATAGACAAACTATTTAGTTCGGCACGCGTCTAACTGCCGACGATCAGAGAGCTTCGAGTTAAAATAAGAAAAATAAATTATATAACTAGATCTGAGTAGAGCGAGAACCTTGATGCGGGTAGAGCTAGAACCTAGATACGAGTGGTGAGCAGCGAGAAGCGAGTGTGTAGTTGCGATAGTTTTTGCAGTTTTTGTGCGACGAGCGATTACTCGCACCACTCCCTCGGGCGGTCAGTCCTGCAAGCGTTGGTTGGTTGGTCTCTCGGCGTGAGTTCTGACCGCCAAGTGAGTATCGGTGAGCGAGTACTATCTTTGATAGCTCTTATAGCTGCGACAAACTCGTGGTGCAGCGATCGAACAGCCAGCAATCAACTATTAATATATATGTATCTTTTATTGACACGTGATCTGTATCTATTGTACTTTTCTAATTAATCGCTTCGTCGCCAGCGGTGGGACAAGTGCCTTAAACATTTGTATAAATTACTTTAGATTATTTACGCTTATGAAGTTATGATTGATTTAATTGCTTCAAATATGAGTAATTAATAGAAATATTAAATTTAGTCCACAGCTGCCTGCAGCTGGTGTACACTTAACAGAAACTCCATGTAAACATTTGCTCTAAGCACTTTAATTTTATAACTCATATTGAGTAGTTTTCACTCCAGCTCGTGGTAAGTAAAGATTGACCCATGTGGCTGTTATTAGCAGCACGAGTCGATCTTCAAGGTTAAATACGCTTGCCAAGGTCGGTCCGTTGATGGGTAACCATCCCTGAGATACTGAGACTCTTCCGTACCTCAGAAAGCACGTTAAGCCGTTTGTTTCAGCTGTCATTTATAGTATTCGACTGGCGTTACCTTTTTTATCTTTATCGAAGTCGGTGTCTTTGGTACCTATTGTTTTCCGATTTTCGACATCGTTCGCCAAAGATCTCATGACCATTCCAATAAGCCCAAACACGAGAAGGTACATTGTTTTATTTCGGAGATCCAAGTGGGTCCAGTCGACCTACTCCAAATGTGATTGCGTTAAGTATTACGCGGGTCGATTTCGAAAGGGTCCATTAGACCAAGCTGGTGTCCTTGGTCTAATGCCTACCTTCCGGCTTCATCATCGGATCAGTTCGCTGGTACCATTTTCTTCAGTACATATAACTATAGAGATATAACTATAACGTATACCCGTGACATACTTGGCACAAAGGAGTTCCAGTGGCCATCTGTGGTCTTCTTAATCAAGCCACTTCACCAAATGATATTTTTTGAGTGCAAATGATTGCATTGTTGATGAAATTACCAAAATCGCTATATAATATTTGAAGAGTCTCTCAATTTCTCCAGAATTCCAGTATCAGATCCTGATCTGATGACCATCGGTATACCCTTGTACCGGTGGGCCCTCTGTCCTCTTGCTAGCTGGTTCAAATTGAGGGAACCTCACCAGATCACGTTATTAATCGGTTGCAGTGAAAGCAGACAAAAGTGAAAACAGACTGGAGAATATTTATTTATCGCACAAAATTATTAGAAGATTACACACAGTACAGTATTGACACACAGCGTTTTTTTAGAAGATTACAAGATTATAAGACGATGGTTATAGTTACAGACAGTAACTAGCCTCGGCGGGCTCTAAAGATGAAGTCCCTCTGGGGAAATGAGAGTGCATGGGAAAGAGAATATGGCGTTCTGAATTTAAATTGAAAATCAAAATGATAAGCCTTACTAGGAAAAGGCTAGGCAAGGATAATGGCAGTTTTCGCACTGATAGGCAAGGATAATGGCAGTTTTCGCACTGATATTTGGCAGTTGATTCATCATCTTCCTGCGCTGTTCCATGTTATTTGTGGTCAGCGCAACATGTTTTCTTCTTCCATACCGCCCTGACTCCTGGCCCCGTCACCCTATCACTGACTCCCTTTTCTTTCATATCACTCCTCATACAGACCAACCAACTTTTCCTTTTACTTGTGTGGTAGTTGATTGTACCTACATAATATGGACTGCATTCTGCAAAACAAATGTTTGGGAGCACGCCATTGTGTAAGTAATGAGTGTTTTGACAACGCAAACTGCCGTGACTCACGAGATATGATTCATATGACAGTAAGAATATTGGGGTTTATTGGATGGTGACTGATTTAGTTGCTAGGGACGTTTTCAGAAGGTTTTTTCAGTTGTCAGGGTGTTGGCCAGAGGGCATACAAGTTTAATTTTATTAACAAAAGCGTCGCGATAGCCAATAGCTTAACCAATTTAATAGGAAAAAAAAAGCTTTTTGCATTGTCATCCAAATCAAATGTGTATGCAAAATTCCATCTTTATCGGTTTAGGATAACTGCCTTAAAATGTAGTTGCAAGAATTGACCCGAACATACTTACATAAATACATACATTGCAAGTTAAACAAAACAAACATTTTACAAGCTTTCAAAAAAGCTTGTAACTTTTATGAAAGCTTGTAAAATGTATTGGAATGCCAAGCGCTATCAAAATGTCACTTCTCATAAATCCCTTACATTTTGTGTGTGTCAATCATGAATTCATGACAAAATAAAACTTTATACCATTCCCCCTCTAAAAAGCTTATTTTATTCACTGAAAACAGTGAATAAAAAGCACTTTTAATCACTGTTTTGGTGTTTGAATTTAGAGCACGCCATACAACCTCCTTGCGCATAAAATACTCGCTGCAAACTTCTTGTGCAAAGAATATTCGACTTTCAAACTCCTTCGTCGATTTAATTTTGAGTTTGTTTATACTTAGAATTTCAATAATGATTTTGATTTTGGTCTAGGATATTTAGTAAAAACTTATTTGGATTGAAATTGTAATATAAATTGCATTGCTATTTAATTAATTATAATAATGTAACGTAACGGAGGTGGTCACTGGCGTCTGAAACACACCTAGCTCAGCTTAAATTTACAAAAAATGTGAAACCCTTTCTCATTTTTTGTAAATTTTGAAGGTTTCTAATTTTTTGTAAATTTTGTAGATTTCTCATTTTTTGAAAATTTCGAAGTAAATTAACCATTTATTTATTTATTATTATCCCTTGTGCTTTTTGCTTGATTCTTTCTTTTTCTCGTAGTCATGGTATAAAATATAGTATGCAACTCTTGAATAAAACGGATTTATATCGAGGACCATGAATCACTCGCGTCGCTCAGGTTTTTAACACTTGAATCACTCGCTGTGCTCGTGATTCAATCATCATGAATCACTCCCTACGGTCGTGATTCAGTTTTCAGCATCCTTCACTTGTTCGTGATTCATCTTTGGCCCTCGCTTTAAATCCGTCCTTTATTCACTAGTTGCATAATATACTATTGTCTAGTCTCTCGACTCAGCTTGTACTTTGTCGTCAAAGTTTGATAGAAATAAAACCGTTTAAAATTTAACCGTACAGTTAAATATTTTCAGTAAAAGTATTTTTTCCAGGTGAAAGATTTTCCTTTCAGCTAATAGATAACATAGTTTCTTGTTGAATTTACTTTCAAATGAGCTAAGCTGAAGTTCCACTGCTGAATGTTAAACTTTTACATGAAACAAGTATAATTTTCTCTGTTTTAGTATTTCTTTAAAAATCAAAATCTTATAACTCGGAAATAAATCTTGTGCTGTTTCATTCCAAAGTCGATTACAGGTACCTACCTCACCTTACAGGCTCATAATAACTATATAGCAATAAATACATCACTTGCCATCTCAAACGCAACACGTAATCGAATCCAATCTTTAGTCCACTACCAAGGTAGGTCAAAATCTAAATCACTTCGCTAAACATTTGACTTAATCCCCACTGTGAATTGACCCGTGGGAACGGTTGCAATTATTTCGTCCGGTCCACTGTCGTGACAGCTATCTAAAGAATAGATCCACTTCCGAGCAAAGCGACTTCGCGTCAAAACGCCGCAACTGGAAGTTTGCGGAAAGTTTTATTGCCATAGAAATCGATATGCCTATACAGATCAAGGTCCTGAACGCAGTGGTTCAAAGCGGCCGCGGCGACAGTCAAAGCTCTATTAGGTTTGACTCGAACGAAGAAATAAAAAAATAACGAAAGAAATTAATGATAGATAGAGAGAAATAAAAAGAAATGAAGTAAAGAATGACAGATAGAAAGAACAAAAGAAAGCACGATACAAAGGAAATAAATTTATTAAGTACAAACTTAGAAACCATAAGCGACGCGTCCTAAGCGACACGACGCGCGGCGCTTAGGACCTTCTTGCCGCGACAATCCAGTGTCGCTGCGTTTTGTTAACCACTCTGCTTGGAAGTGCACGTTTAAAGTATGAATGCCTAATGTATTCTTAGGCTTATTATCTGGTAGGCGATGTCCAGGTGGTGACTGGAATGGTGTGACATTTCTACTAACTGTTTACATGGTAATGCGGGCTGATTCTGTTAAGTGATTTTGCGGTAAGCTGGATTTAAGATGCATTTAAATTTGAATTTTTATGTTTTATGTGTCTACCAGGCGAAGGAGAGTGTTAAAAGAAGGTTAGGTTAGTATTATTAATTAGAGTTGATTAATTAGAGAATGTCATAATATGGCATTCGGTGTTTATGCGGATCCAGCGCGACTGGCACGGGCTGTGTCGTGTGCGGCGAGCGGTCACAGGAACGATAAATAGCTGCCCGGTAATTCTGATCCAGCGCCTGGACGCTGGACGTTGTTCTGGATTGAAACGTTGTTTACACTGATACAGTATCGATCCAGCGCTGGAATCCAGTGATGCTGTATGTAGCTACTGTATAAATGTAAATCCTTATCGTGTTCCTTCTGCTTCATAAGCCTGGGGGCCTCATTACCCAGAGCAAACTCCGCGCTTTATTCCTTCATTATCATCTACCAACCCTATTTACAACTATTTTAGATTTGGCTTCATATGTAACCGGAGACAAGTAGTACCAGTATCTTGTAAGGAGCGACTGCCTGTCACACTTGTGAAGATTTTTCCTGTAGTGTGTATTAACAGAGTGGTATTTAGAATGGTCTGATGCCATAGAACCGGATCTGAAGATTAATTCCTTTATTTTATTAAACTTTAGAGAAGATTACTCTGATAGATACTTACGTAACAAAATTAAATGTCACGAGAACTAACAAAGAAGGTTTTTACGTTTCAATTCTTTCTAAATCCCCAGGCTATATTACTGCGCGAAAATACGCAAACTTAATAATGATGTTTTGACAAAAGTCCTACCAATAATGGTTAAGTAAAAGTGATATTGCTCACTATTGCCGCGGGGGGCCATTACGCGAAATGAATGATTGATCACACGAGTTTATCGAGATACGTCAATATTTCAATGTGGTATATTGCATTAGAGTATTAAGATATTAAATATAAAGTCTAACGGTAAATTTTGCGTGTATTGTAGTGGGTTCAATGCGTAGGTGAAAGGTGATTGTGTAAGAAAGAAAAATTGTCTCCTTGACATTATTATCTTGACCTTGGCAGTGTCATCGCGTTTTCTGGGTTTTGAAGTAACAAAACTGTAAGGCCACAATCTGTGACATATTTCAATATTTTATCTGTGATGGTGTGGCAACACAAAGACCCTAAAATTATCATTTTCATCAGCCTATTTGGCAACCAATCAACTGAACTGCACCTTTTTGGCGCAGCCGTGGGGCACACTGTGTATGTAATTGTTTTAAAATAAGTTTCCTTTATTTGTACCTACATTGTGTGTATTTGTGTGTGCCAAATAAACTAGTTTTCTTTCTTTTTACACTTTTCAACGCTTCGAATTTGAGGTTCAATAAACGAGACATGTGATTAGTATTATCAATTGCGACTTATATATATCTGTACATTCCGCAGACTCAAAATAACCTTTCTCTAAGAGCTTATGGTCACCCCCCAGTTCTGCACATACTATGTTATTTTCAAAACTATGACCTTTTTATTTTATTTTGTTTGTGTGTGCCGTGTCAAATTAATATTTTTCTTGATGGCTCCATGCGATTCGATTTTTATCACAATCATAAACGATTTTTTACTTAGCCAAATTGCAAGTATTTTCACTTGGACGTAATGCGATGTAATTTGACTGATTAGCACTTAAACTTACTCAGAAAATACGTCCGCGGTATCGCTCATCGATGCAGTTTAAATTGCGTTCCACCTTCAGGAAGTTTTTGCGATGCACCGGACGTTAGTTACATTCAAGAATCGCCAGAAGGTTATTTTAACGCAGCCCACAGAAATATGAATAGCATCTGAACTGACATGCCGTACTGCAGCCCAGGCTGAACGCATACCGGGCTGAAAGTGCTAGGAAGTCGCGTTAACGTGGCCACGCGACAGGTATTAATGTGGCTGGCAGAGAGCCAGGCCAAGACAAGACTGACTATGGCGCTATGTGAATGTACGGAAGTACCGTGTACATGAATGTGTTTGTTTATAATGGTCGATTACACAAACTACTTCTTGAGAAATTAGAAATCGTCGAGGAATATAATTAATCATAATCATCATTTCAGTCTAAAGACTTCCACTGCTGGACTTCCACTGGTGGCCACCAAGTGTTGCCACATTGACTGTTGCTGTGCGTCTCGAATCCAGCAGATTCCAGGAGCCGTACGCGCCGCAGTCATCGCATTTTAAAAATCATTATATGCAATCGTATCCAGTCTCGCGCACCTATCTGCGCCGCACGACCGGAATTTCAGCAAAATGCTGTAGGTATACGAATTCCACCAGAGCGTGTGGATGACGTCATCAGGTTCGGCGCGTTCGATGCTTGCAGCGAGTGCGGTGCGGGCGGCGCGCGACTTCGAGACGACATCCGTATCCGAATAGAAAATATTGATGTAATAAGATGTACACAGATATTATACACTTACAGAAATATAATTAAAATTCCATTAAATTACAATTGAAAATACAATCAAATATTACAATTAAAACACAATCAATCTAATACCATTATGAATACAATAAAATCCAAATATCATTCAATTAAACAAGAATTAAACACGATAAAATACAATTAAAATACCATTAAAATACAATTCAAATTCAATTAAAATACCATTATAATCCAATTAAAATACAATTAAAAACCATTATAATCCAATTAAAATTAAATTATAATCACTTTTCAACATTTTCAATGCACTTCAGTGCCACTCCTGTGAACTTCATCAGGCTACCTTTATAATATCTAACACTTTTGATATAATATTTAAAAATATTATGTCGCGTGACAAGGGGGCAAACTTGTTCAGGTTAGTCCTATAGGATGGCTCCAGTAGTGTTGGCGAACATGGTTGGGAAGAGGCTAGGCGGTACATACTATCCTTGGTAGACATAGTGGAAGTAGTATCTCATAACATCAGTCAGAAGAAAAAGCTGTGACATTATGTCAAAAAACGGTCACCCATCCACAAACGAAGCCAAGCTCCGTTTAACCTCACAAACCAACCGTAGCAGCACTAACAGCAATTTAACAGACCACATCAATGATATCGCGTGGCGTTACGACAGGTATTAATGGGCCTGGCAGAGAGCCAGGTCAGCGGCGCTATGCAGAGTATGCTAGTACATTAAGTGGTCAATGACTTTTATGTCTAGGAATTGAGATAGGTCAGTTAGTTTTGGGCATTTTATCTATTACATGCATTTCTAAGCTAAATGACATTTACCTACAGTAAAGAGATTCACTGTTTACTTCCTACTCCTGGGCAAAGGCCAGGCTAAAAATATTCAAGAAAAACATGCTTCAATAGTTTTCTAAATAAAGCTTAAACTCTACAAAAAAGTAGGCCGAGACAATGAAAACATTTTCTGTCATTGGTAGATAGTATATTTTCTTAAATATTGTGAGGAAAATAATAGTTTAAAAAACAAAAATAACACGCTTTAATAGAAAACCAAACTAAAACCTAGAAAATATTTTTCAATAAATTTAAATTAAGAATGGTGAGATTAACAAAAAAAATATTTTATTGTATAAAAAACGTAATAAAAATAAAATAAAAAACGTGTTAAAAATACTCGATTATATTCCTTACTTTTTCAATCAACTAACACCGAAATTGCTATCAACCGCAGAATAGAAGCATTTCTCAAGTTGAGTCAACCTGGTTCCTAGTTTTCGGCATCAACCTTTTCTAGGTATTAGATATTTCTAGCATATGGACTTTTGCAGTTAAGTTGCTTATACGCTGACTCCACTTACTGCATTCCAAAAGAATAAATCCAGCTATATTACATTTCAACTTACTAAGTCAGTAACTCTCTGTTCTATTCTGGATTATATCACATCCTTTAAAATAAAACCGGACTTAGAAACAGACAGATTTAGCCACCCAAGACCTTGAAATCCTAGCCATCTTAATCAATGTCTGGAATACTTATCAGCGCCGTATCAGATGGCATCACGAACAAGTCAGGACAGGTACGTAGAGGGTTGGCAGAGAGCCAGGTCGCAGGCGCTAAACGAGAGCGCTATGCGCCCGCGCATTCGATAAATACTAAGCGATCATCGGAGCGCCTGTTGGTGAGAGATTCCCACCGTGAAGGATGTATTAGGGCTAGTATGTATAGGCAAACTAGAAATAGTGTTGCATTCTTATGAAAATTAACACATACCATACCATCCAGTGGCAGTAGGCAGGGTACATTGCTCGCAGCATGGATGGCCGATGGGGCCGAAAAGCTCTAGAGTGCCGTCCGCGTACCGGAAGACGCAGCGTTGGAAGACCTCCCTCTAGGTGCGGGCGTCCGGTGGATACGAAACGCATAGGACCGATCAGTATGCGACGCTTGGGGGAGGCCTATGTTAGTGGACGTCTTTCGGCTGGAATGGTGATGATGATGATGACACCATCACGCCTGTAATCCACGAGGGGTTAGGCAGAGGTTCGCCTATGGTACAGCCACATTTCGCTAGTTACGTCGGAGTCCCATGTAATAGGGGGTGGGCCAATTGCCTTTAACCGGGCACAAATCCAGGCTCCAGGCTCTATCTAGAATTTCTACTACTAAGAAAAATATAATATTTTGATCGGCACGGGACTGTCCATGGACCGACGGTACTTAATATTAACTGTCGCTCGGGACGATCTGGTTACTTCTCCACGCCTCGTGTTTATCATAACTGATGGTTGTGATTCCAATTTGTCGTGGTAACAACTTTTCCTTCAACATTTTTTAACCGACTTCAGAAAGGACTCGACTGTATTTTTACGTATGGTGCTGCTGGTGCTTTTCATGTGGTTCCCATTTTTTAACAAAATCTGAGGAGTAGTTTAGTTATCCTTAATGATGCGTATTTTCATGGTTATAAATAAGACCAAAATGAAAAAAATTAAAAACGTTTTACAAAAAAAAAAGTAACAAACTTCCAAAACAAAACACTACAAAGCAAAAAATAACTTTCTTTTCTGAAGTCGGTGTCAACAACAAAAATAAAAATAGGTTCCTAAGACACCGACTGCCGAAAAGAAAGTTATTTTTCGCTTTGCAAGTCGCTTTATTTTTTTTTGTTTAAAAGGTTTTTTGGCATCTGTGTCTGTCTTTAGCGTTTTGCATCTTGCAGTTTGGTGTTCAACGACGAGTGGACTTGGTCTGGCCATCAGATTGTACTGCCATCTCTTGGACGTTTCCCTTCCCTCGATTGACACCGTCCTGCGTCCTGGATTGAAATCCTATTTACTAGTTGTACAGTGTTCACCTTACACCTTAGTTAGTTAATGTTATGAGTACCGCGCCGCGACCCAGGTTAGGGAATTGATTAAGTAAAACGATGTTTACTATTACACGGATTTATTGGCACTGAAGTGATTAGTTTATAAATGAACGCGATGCACCGCATCGTGAGTGCAAGCGTCAGCATTATTACTTAACAATACAAAATGTACGGGTTTGCTCGTACATACTCCCTACAGGAGAAATTAACAAGTTGCAAATTTAATGTTAACAGATCAAAGATCAACATATTTGAAAACAATGTTTCTAGAAAATTTAATGTCGAGACAATATAAAGCAAAAATAATTAACGATTAAGTGGTAAAGTTAATTATTGTCACTAGCCGCATCATTTAACTCAACGAACGCAAATAGGTGACGTAGCTTTATTCACTCGCGCACTATTGAGATTAGAAACACTGCTCTGATTGTTGTCATTTAACTCACTAACACTGTGGTAAGACACTCGGTCACCTATAATCACGCACGGATTGTCGTTGTTGCGAGGAGGAGGCGCAGGCGCACCCTGGGCCTGCGCTGGTGTCGGCGCCGGCGTGGACGGCACTCTCCAGGCGCGCACGCGACGCCACGCGTACACCAGTCCCGCTACTCCCGTGATGCCGACGATGGTGTATATCAGCGTGTAGTGGTGTATATCATGGACAGACATGCTTTCAGCCATAGCAGCATTTTCTTTCATGATCTTAATTTTCTGGCCAAGCTCTGTTAAATCTATTTGATTCTGGTCAGTTTCAGAATCATTCAAAGTTATCATATGCGGGATCGTAATGTTGATAATGTGATTTATCGGCGGTATCAGTGGCGTATAAACATCAGGTTTAATGTTCAGTTCGCTAGACTGTTGTCTGTGTGCAATTAAAGTAAATGCTTGCGTTTTAATAATACACCCATTGTCTATCGCGACGAGACCCGCACCGGTCAGCTGATGACTGGCAACTTGATCCTCGCACATTATACGTAAAGAGCATTGATCGCAACAAAAATAGATGTAGTTGTTAATTGTGTTACTTTCAAACCAGCTGTTTTTGCAAGGAGAGATCTTTGTCTCGCACTCAAGCTCTTCGGTCTGACAGAAATCTTTATCTCCGTTTAGATGATAAATAGGTCTCTGAATATGACACAGATATGCCTCTGATATGAGACATGATGTTAATGTTTTCTCTGTCATAGTTAAGTAGGTATCCTTCTTTAAGTTTATAGCCACATAATCTGATATTGGTTGGATGTTAACCATGTCTGTTCCTTTGACTTGAGGAATGGAAAATATTTTGAATATCTCAAAGGAGTCTCTACTGATAAGAGGAAGCCTAATTTCAAAGATAAGGTATTCTGCCAGCATTCTGGCCTTTACTTTAAGAAGCTTATATATTTTCCTTAAATCCATCTGCACATTGTCTACCGGCAATGTCACGTCCTTAGGGAGCTGACTAGCGATGGTACTCAGCTGATCTTGCAATTGAACGGGAGTTAAAAGATGTGGATTAAACTGACCGTGATAGATGTCAGTGATAGTGTCCAGTAAGGTGCTTTGTAATGACTTCAAGTTATGTAGCATGTTGCTCCCGATAATAGCTCCGACAGTCAGCTCATTTACGATAGACATGTTTCGTGTTTCGGATTGAAGTTGGTTTAGCGCCTTTTCAATGGAAAATATATGTTGGGAAACCATTTTATGTTGTTTGTTCATGGTTTGCTCTGTTCGTTTGAGGAGGTTGTATTCAACTTCTATAATCGATGTTTGGTTTTTCCAGTAGGAGGCAATATGACGTTGGTTGTCGCGTAATAACGTGATGTCCTTGCGATACTGATCGGCGAATCTCGTATCTAATACCCCGAAGAGGCTATTCGCGAGATATCCGACACCGTCGATAAGACCGCGCCGCTGTCTAGCGCGCTGCACGTTTGAGTGCTGACCGAGCAACATCTGGTTGTAGTACTCAAGTTCACCGAAGCCTTGAATTAACTGTAATAATATGATATCACAGTTCATAATGTTACGTATTGTTTTGCATGATTGTTCTAGAGACTTCGTGTATTTGTTGAGAGCTGTTATGCCCTCCCAATAAGGTTGCATATCGTAGTAGATAATGAGCTTCCACTCGTCCCGTATAATCTGCATGTTAGTTAATTTATCGAAATAAAGGCCTTGGTTAGGTCTAAAATTTGTTGTTTGGAAATCGCAGTGTCCTCCTGTTACGATTGTCATAAAAAATAATAAAGATATAAATAATGTTGTTACGCTAACTCTCTTCGATTTCCTTTGAGGTTGTGTTTTTTCGCTGTTTGGCTTCAGCTCTTCCTGGACGTTTTCAGACGAGTCTGATTGATTTTGTTTTACAGGTAACTTTGATATTTTGGTAATTGGTCTTTTAAGAGTTCCGTTCTTCGTTTTTAAGCTGACAACGCGAACGAATCCATCTGCTCCGGGATGTAGATCGACGATCCTACCCATAGACCATTTTCCTGGTGGTAAGTTGTCATCGTGCAAGAGGACTACGTCGTTTAGGTTTATGTTTTCACGAGACTGTCGCCACTTGCTTCTTGTTGTTAGTTGTGTTAGATACTCAGATCGCCATCTTTTCCAGATGTCAGCGAAAATTTTCTGTGTTAACTGCCACCTAGTCCTCAAGTCCCTTTCTGTTTCAACTAGGGTAAGTGCTGAACCGCCAGTCAAAAAGTGAGATGGAGTTAAGTAGTCTAAGTCCTCCGGATCTTCAGTGAGGGGACATAGAGGCCTAGAATTGAGGCATGCTTCGATTTGCGTGAGGACTGTTGACAACTCTTCGTAAGTTAACTTTTGCTCTCCGACAACTCTTCTAAAGTGATGTTTGAAACTTTTGACTGCGGACTCCCAAAGACCGCCTGCGGAAGGCCAGATTGGTGCATTAAAATGCCAGTTGATTTCCATGTCTGTTACTTCAGCCAAAAATTCGTTGTTAAATATGTGTTGCATTTCTTGGTATTCTTGTTGAATTTGCTTGTTAGCTCCGACAAAGTTTCGTCCATTGTCACTATAAATGTGACTCGGCGTACCTCTACGTGCTGCCATTCTTCGTAAAGCTGCGATGAACGATGAGGTGCTAAGATCGGAGACTAGCTCTAGATGTACTGCTTTTGTAGACATGCAGACGAAAACAGACACATATCCTTTAGTGGTTTTTATGCCACGGCCTTTGTTGGCTTTAAGGAGTAGGTGCCCGGTAAAATCTATTCCAGTGTGGTCAAACGGACGAGATGGATTGCTTCTCGCTGCAGGTAAGTCACCCATAATTTGGTTATGTTTGTTAGGACTTAGCTTTTTACATTTAACGCATAAGCGTATTTGCCTTTTCGTTGCTTCATTTCCGCCTATAATCCAATACTTTTGTCGGATAAATCCCGATGTCAAGCGGGCTCCGCCATGGAAAGTTAGCTTGTGTGCATGTTCTATTAGAAGCTCTGTTAAACGTCCTCGCTGTGGAATAATTAAAGGATGTTGCATGTCTGCATGAATATGAGCATGTCTTAGCCTTCCCCCGACACGGAGAAGCCCAATGTTATCCAGAAATGGATTTAGATTTAGTATTCTGCTTTTGTTGCTAAGCTTTCCTTTCTCTTTTAAGCTTTTGATTTCTTCTACAAATTCCTGCTGCTGTACTTGCTTTATGATCTTCATTTTTGCTTCTCTTATCTCTTCTAACGTAAGATAGGAAGTTTCCTTATTGATTTGCTTGTTTGTTAAAAATCTATACACCCAAGCTAAAATGTGTACAACTTTGGTAAAAGAACTGTGACTTTTTAATAAGCTCATGATTATACTTTCGTCATCTGTTTGTTTCGTGACAGTGTTTGCTTGCTTCTGTAATTTTGTTTCCAATGTTGTTGTATAGATTATTTCTTCAATTCTTTCATCAGCTTTAAATGTTTGTAGCCAAGATGGTCCCTGCCACCATAAAGGATGTTGAATCAATTGCGACATCGATAAGCCTCTACTTGCGCAGTCTGCAGGATTTTCGGCAGATTTGACATACCGCCAGCAGGTAGAAGGCATGTTTTCTGTTATAAATCGTGTTCTGTTGGCAACAAAGGTTTGCCAACGACCTGGATCTCCTTGCAGCCACCCCAGTACTGCTGTGGAGTCAATCCAGCCATAAATAACAATGTTGTAGTCAGTTAAAGAAGTCTTGACCTTAGCCATGAGTTTTGCTAATAAATGAGCGCCGCAAAGCTCCAATCGTGGCAACGATATGTTTTTGTTAGCCGGGATTATTTTTGATTTTCCGGCCACCAAGATGATGCTTGTTTGTTCGTTATAAACTTTACAGTAAATAACGCATGCGTATGCTTTTGTTGACGAGTCACAGAAACCATGTAACTCGACTCTTCGCTCGGGTTTTGTGCCCAACCATCTTGGTATTTGAGCTTGACTTATTTGATCGATATCCGCCTTAAGTTTATTCCATTCTTCAAAAATTTCCTCAGGTATCTGCTCATCCCACTGAATTTGTGAAGTCCAAATTCGTTGAAATAAAATTTTGAGTTTTGTTGTTGTAGGTGTGAGCCACCCCAAAGGGTCAAAGAACTTGGAGATATCGGATAGCACAGATCTTTTTGTAGCCTTGTTGACTGTTGAATCAATTTTTGGCTCAAATGTAAAGTTATCCTTGATAGGATTCCAGCGTAGTCCTAATGTTTTAGTAGACTCCGGCTGTCGAAAGCTTTTGCTTTGTTGTTGGCATGGGACTTCATCGTGCAGTAAATGCGGATCATTAGAAGCCCATTTTCTTAAATTGAATCCCCCGCGTTTCAGCAGTTCAATTAAATCTTGTTGAAGTTGGCGTGCTGCTGATACGCTGTGAGTACCATGGAGAAGGTCATCCATGTAGAACGACTCTTCGAGGACTTTAGATGCTTCTTGATATTCGGAGCGTTCATCGTTCGCCAGCTGTTTTAACGTCATCATTGCGAGGAAAGGAGCCGCTTTAGTCCCATACGTGACCGTGGTCAGCTGATATTCTTGTAGTTTATCTCGGGGACTATCTCTCCAAACTATTTTTTGCAGGCTCTGATCTTTCTTATGGACCAAAATTTGGCGGAACATCTTTTCGATGTCCGCGGTGAAGGCAAATTGATACTGCCTCCATTTAAGTATTAATGACTGAAGGTCCCGTTGCAGATTTGGGCCCCTTTGCATCAAATCATTTAAACTTTGGCCACTTGATGTTTTTGATGAGGCGTTAAAAACGACTCGAAGTGACGTAGTTGTAGAGTCATCACGTAGCACACAATGATGCGGCAGGAAACATTCGAGTTTCGAGTTACAAATAGCTGGTTTCATATGTCCTAACGCTAGGTACTCGTGTATGAATGTTTTATACTCTTTTGCGATGTTTTCTTTTTTAATTAATTTACGTTCCAAATGACCAAATTGTGCTATGGCCTTTGATTTTGAGTTACCCAATTGTTCTTCTAAATTTGTTTTCAGCGGGAGCCTCACTACATATCTTCCATCTAGCAATCGGTTTGTTGTTGAGCTGTAAAATTGCATACACTCTTGATCATCTGATGAAAGCGAAGTAGACTCTGCAATTTCCTCCGTTTCCCAAAATTTTTGCAACTGGTCAATATCAAACTGTACGACATTGCATTGCAGTATGTTTACGTTACCGCACAGAATCCACCCAAGCCGAGTCTGTTGAGCAATGGGTGTTGTTTGTTCAACTCTGCAGATACCCTCCATAATGATGTTTGAATATATGTCAGCGCCAAATAAAATATCTATCGGACGACTGACGTAAAAGTCAGGATCTGCAAGTTCTATGTTTTCTAAATAAGACCACGTGGGCTTAGCAAAGGTATAAGTTGGCAGATTTTTTGTTAAAGTTTTCATGATGAAAACATCTGTGTTAAAAGAGTAAGATTCTCTTCTTGATGAGCAGTTAATGTTTATAACTCCCTTACAGGCATTATCCCTGACTCCTATACCGGTTATTACGCCCTTGCATCTTTGACGGGACAGTCCCAATTGTTGTGCGGCATTTTCGGTAATGAGTGAAGTTTGGGAACCCTGATCAATCAGAGCTCGCATGTTAAGATAAGATCCATCACGTTTTTGGACCTTAATCATGGCTGTGGACAATAATGTTTCCGGTAAATCACGTTGTTGAGCCATGTGAGTGCTAAGTTGCTGAGTTTGCTCAGGCAAAGTACGTGCATTTCCAGCTTTAGGTATTGCTTGGTTAGGCAATGCGTTTGCGGATTGCGCAAACGCATCGTGAAGTATCGTGTTATGACTTCCGTCGCACTCATGGCACCGTTTTGTTGAAATGCATGCCTTGCCATTATGACTAAAAAGACAATTTTCGCATAGCTTGTTGTCAACGACGAATTGTTTTTTGTCGATTGGGGACAATCCAATATATTGTTCACAATGGAATAATCCATGACCATTTTCGCATAATGGGCAAGTTCGTGTTTTGTGAAATTGTCCGTTCGATTTCGACACGTTTTTGTTGCTCGAATAGGATTGTTTCGAATAACGATTGATATTTTTGTTGTTAAAATTGTTATCTTTAGCTAATTTTGCGTTGGAATTTGGAGGTTTCTGATCTTGTTTACGCCGCGATGACTCCATACTCGTGAACTTGGCTTCCAGGAAGTCCAAAAAGTCTGATAAAATGGGCAGTTCACGAGGTTGCTTAAGAGATGCGATGTATTCGGAATGCGTGTTAGCATCTAATTTATTCGACATTAAATAGCAAATTATGGGGTCCCATGTGCTTACGTCTGCTCCCATGTTCTTTATAGCGTTGACACATTCGATAGTTATATCGTGGATGCGTTTTACATGAAAGACTGAAGGTTGTTGCATGACCGGAAGGTTGGTTAGAGTATTCATATGTGAGGTGAATATAAGCAGTTTGTTGTTATACCTATGATTAAGGATTTCCCAACACGTTGAATAGTTTTCAGAGCTGATCTGAAGATGGTGTATTAAACCTTCTGCTTCCCCTTTCAGTTTAGCTTTAAGGTACTGCATCTTTTGAGCTTGAGAGAGCGACGGATTGTTGTGGATAGCCTCCGTGAATAAGTCTTTAAAGGATACCCAGTGTTGATAATGGCCATTAAACGTAGGCACTTCCATCTTTGGTGTAGAATGTTCTCGGTGTGATACAGACCACAATTTACTGTTCAGAGACTTCTTCATGTTGTTGTACGTCATTTCATACGAGGTAAACTTGTCCTCATACGAATCATCTTGCCCGTCGAGTTCACCTTCCAACTCCCAGTGAAGCGTGTCAATGGCCGACCACCTCGCTTCCAATGTTTTCAACGTATCTTGAAACTCCCATTTCTCAGTTATGGCATCGATGTTGATGTTCGCCACAGTTCGATAGAAAGCCTTAAAATTGATGTTCTGCTTCTTCAGTAATTCGTCCAACTTGCTGTTGGTGCCCTGAGACTTGAATTTGGGCGTTTCAAGAAAGGTCGTAGCCTCGCTGTCATCGGGATTCCTGTTCTTAAGGGTCTCGTCCACGCCGGCCCTGATCGTGCCGGCTAATGATGTTGTGGGTTTTAAAATAGACGGAGTTCCTACACTTTTGATAAATTCACGCGTTGAAAGATAGATATCCTGAGTTTGTTGATAGTGATTCAATGCAAAATACTCAATTGATTTGTTGCCAAATGGGTTTAACTGATCGTGATTAGATTGAAACTCCTGCCAGTAGGAGTCTAAAGTTTCCAATTTACGTTTGATGTAGTCAGGAGTTTTGCGTTCCTGACCATCTTTCTTAAAGTTTGATAAAAGTTGGTTCATGGCCACCATGATTCGTTTCTGGTTGGCCAGAAGATCCTCCATTGTTTGGCTCATATTGTTAGGTCAAGCAATAAAAAGGAAAGATCTTACTTTGATTCTGCTGTATGGTGGGTATGTTGATTGCGCTCAAGGCTGCTGTTTACTCCCTGAACTGCAACTCCACAGCTGCTGCTGATATGGAACCACTCACACGAATTGACTCAATGTCCACTGATTATTCGCGGTAATGATCCCGCTCGTTGGCTCGAAGGACCATAAAGATGTACAGTGTTCACCTTACACCTTAGTTAGTTAATGTTATGAGTACCGCGCCGCGACCCAGGTTAGGGAATTGATTAAGTAAAACGATGTTTACTATTACACGGATTTATTGGCACTGAAGTGATTAGTTTATAAATGAACGCGATGCACCGCATCGTGAGTGCAAGCGTCAGCATTATTACTTAACAATACAAAATGTACGGGTTTGCTCGTACACTAGTATAGCCCTGCATAGTCATCTCTTCGTCGGAAAAACACATCGTTACTAGTCTTCACGGTGAGTTTAAACCAGGGTTGGCAGAGGGCCAGGTGTTGGTAATGAGGTGTGAGACATGCACATTATGCGACGTTGGGTCGATGACCGCTGGTTATGCAATTAACTGCTGTGGTTGACGGGTGTGATGTATAGGGCTATTTTCAAATGGTCGCTGTGTGGATTGAGTGATAACCCTAGAAGAATTTTGTACTAGCTTTTGCCAGCGGCTTCACTCCCATAAAGAGTATCCTATGTCTTAATCGAGATGGGCGATCACGGCCTCTGTGATAGGCTTGAGACACGCTTTTTGCTCCCAAACTGTGATAAAAATGTGTGACTCAAGCCTGTCACAGTAGGCCGTGCTCGCGCGGCAGGTTACGGTCCTCGATTTAGCTTTAGATTTAAAGCGTGTTACAAACTGAGATATAAAATGACAAACAGAAAGACAGACAGTTAATTTCCCATTTCGCACGTTTAATATTAGTAGAACATAGCTGTTGCCCGCGACTTCCTCTGCTTCACCCCGTAAATAGTTATTGTTTTTTTTTAATTTTACCACATTTACTGTGATTTTGCCTGAGGTTAAAGTTGCTTGTCTCCTTATAACATCAGCTACCTCTACCAGTGAAAGCCACGTTAAAATCGGTCCAGCCGTTTCGAAGATTATCCGGAACAAGCAGACAGACAAACATCTTAAAAATTGCGTATTTGTTATAAGTAGTAGTCAAAGTCAAATATATTTATTCAACTGGGCCAAAAAGCGGCACTTTTGAACGTCAGAATTAAAAGTAACAAATCATAAAATAAAAATTGATTCTACCGTGCATTCGGAAAAGTAGCTTGTTATGGAGAAGAATGCACAAGAAACTCCATACATACTTTTTTAAAAAAAAAGTGTTTTACAATATTTACATAAGTACATACATTAATAAATTCATATATGTGAGGACGATGCACCCAGAATAGCACTATACACTATACTACGTACAGGTATACAGTATTAAAAGCATTAACAGGTAAATTTATGAATGTGATAAATAGGAACATGGTTCTCACATACTTACAAATATTGCAAACATAGGTAAAATACCTAATTCAACACCAACGGAACAGTGTGTGAGTCAAATTCAAAAAAAAAAAAGCAATAACTATGAATAGGAATATAAATTAACAAATTTGATTTTGTCCACCCTAAAGATTGCCCTATGGAGCAGGACCAGCATGTTTCCAAGCATTCTTATCTTGAATATAATCATCTAATTTGTAATATGCTTGTTTACAAAGTGTGCTTTTAACTAGAGTTTTAAATTTACCTTCATTTAGTTTTAATATATCACAAGGTATTTTGTTATAGAATTTAACACAGTACCCCATGAAAGATGAGTTTACTTTAGTGTTTGTATACTTAATTCACATGCATTCAATATAACCACTGCTCTCAAAACGGTGAAGGAAATCACCGTGAGGAAATCGACAGGTACATTGTCTACCCCGGTCACCAGGGAGACTGGAAACGTCAAGAGATGTCGTGCGGTGTTCCGCAGGGGTCGGTTCTGGGGCCACCCTTGTGGAACATCGGCTACGACTACGTGCTGCGCGGCGACCTGCCTGGCGGGGTCAGCGTAGTCTGCTACGCAGACGACACGCTGGTTCTGGCGCAGGGAGAGTCGCACCAGGCGGCGGTCGCTCTAGCGACACGCGGGGTTGCGATAGTCGTTGGTAGGATCCAGGAGTTGGCATTCGAGGTGGCGCTGCACAAATCCGAGGCCATCTTCTTTCATGGCCCTCGGAATGCACCGCCACCAGACTCCCAGCTTACGGTGGGAGGAGTTCGCATCGGCGTCGGGTTGACGATGAAGTACCTGGGACTCGTTCTCGACAGCCGATGGAATTTCGGAGAACATTTCCGACGTTTGGCTCCCAAACTCAACCGGGCTGGGGCTGCTCTCAAGCGGCTCCTGCCCAACCTTGGGGGTCCAGACGCCTCCTGCCGGAGGCTCTACGCGGGGATCGTTCGGTCCATGGCCCTGTACGGGGCGCCGGTGTGGGCGCCGTCTACCGGCGACCATACTGAACGGCTGCCAGAGGGTCATGGCAATACGGATGGTGCGGGGTTACCGCACGATCTCCCGCGAAGCGGCGAGCCTTCTGGCTGGCCTACCACCGTGGGATCTGGAGGCAAAAGTCCTTGCACACATGCACGACATGCGCGTGGAGATGCAACGCCGGGGTGAAAGTCCGCTGCCGCGACAGGTCGAGGTATGGCGGACAGAGCTCCGGCGGGATCTCACGGTGAAATGGCGTCAGCGACTATCGCAACCCAGTGCTGGGCACGCCACCATAATGGCGGTAAGTCCCCTCTTTGAGGCGTGGCTGGAAAGACCTCACGGCGTCCTTACCTTCCGCATGACGCAGGTCCTCACCGGACATGGCAAGTTCGGGAGGTTCCTGCATCGGATCCAAGCGGAAGAGACGCCCGGGTGCCGCCACTGTGCGGAACGCCCGGAGGACACCGCCGTGGTGTGTCGAGGTGTGCCCTGCTTGGGCGGAGCACCGCCGTGCCCTCGTGGGGGCGATCGGCGGCGGAGACCTCTCGCGCCGGGCCTTGGTTCAGGCCATGGTCCGGAGCGAGGAGGAGTGGCAGGCGGTCGCCTCCTTCTGCGAAGCAGTAATGCTAGCAAAGGAGGAGGCCGACCGCATCAGGCAACGGCGCCCTCGCCGCCGCCGCCGGGATCCCAATCCCGATATCCAGCCACCGTAGACGCGGGCTCGCGGACAGCGAGCCATGGGTAGCTCGCTGTCCGATTGTCCGGTAACTACCCGGACCGAGCCAAGGCGTCGACGGCGCGCTCTGTTCCCGCGCGCCTCAAGGAGTTGTCAGCAAAGAGAGGGGCCCAGCTGGGTTGAAGCCTACCGGGGTTCGGGGTTATCCGAAAGGAAGCTAGAGCCCCGGTACGAAGGCTAGAAGGAACGGCGCGGGGTTTTTAGTCAGTACAAGTCTGACACTATTTCCCGCTCCACCCAAGAGCGGGATTTGTCATAAGATGATTTGTCATAAGAAGGCCTGTGTCCCAGCAGTGGGATTATTAAAAAAGGCTGGTGATGATGATATAGACACTTCAATTTTATTTTATTTTGTTATGTTGTATGTATAGATGGATGGTTGTATGAATAAGAGATTGAGTGATCACCATGGCAAGTATTTTGTGTGGTTAAACGATTTAAACCGGGTCAGGGAATTTGGGTTCCTAACATGCACAGTTATAAGTATCATTAAAACTAATATTACAAAGAGGAAAAAATATGTTTATGCGTTAGTAAATACCATTCAAAACACATAGCTAAACATTTCTGGAAGTACAATCTCAATCTCAGATCCGAATCTGTCACTCAGCGTCATATTCTACTTTTATCCCGAAAACATGATCAGTTCCTGTGAGATAGACCATAGGAAACGAAGCCAAGGCCGTCTGCCTAGCTGTGCAAGATATACAGAACAAACGAAACGAAAGGGTTTCGATGGAAAAACCTAATGAAAATGCGATTTCTCGTTTAGTTCGACGAAAAAGTGGGCATTCCTATTTTTATCTTGATGTTTTCAATTTGTATTTGTAAAGCAAAAAACAAATGAGGAATAGATGTATTTTTCTTTTTATATATTTATTGAAGAAAGCTATTGTTTACCTAAATAAAAAGAACTAAGTGCCTATAAACTAATTGGTATTTTTCAGTCGCTAAAAGTAGAGGGCTCTTAGTTCTTGCTAAGACGCCAAGTGATTATATTTTCTACGGCGAAATTATAAAATACTGCTACCTCCTTGCTGTCTAACATAATAATGATGTAGGAAATTTATTGTTTCTTTGTTGGAGGGAATCTCTGAACGTAAGATCTTATTTTTACACTGTCGCTGAGCGTCAATTAAAGACTGTACTGACTTAAAATTGGAAAATGTTCTCGGCAAAATTCACGGTTGCAGTTGGATTTTACAAAGTCAGGATATGTTTATGACGATTGTAATTTATGTCTGATTTAATGTTCATAATAATACATATTACAGATAAGAACTTATCCGGAAACCATTCAAACTGATCAACTAACTATTAGTAAAAACGTTATCTTACTAATATTATAAATGTGAAAATTTGGATGGATGTATGTTTGTTACTCAATCACGCTAGAACGGCTGAACGGATCTGCATGATATTTGGTACAATGAGATAATAGTCTGGAATAGCACATCGGCTTATATTTTTATCCCAGTATAATGTTCCCCTGGAATGGTAAAACACTTTTTGCGCTGGCCAAGCCTCTGCCAGAAGCAAGTTAATGATAAAACAGATAAGACAATGCGATAATTATGGGGAAATCCATAGTAAGGAAGTGAATCATACGTATGATCGTTTATATGTGTGAGTTTTCACCACAGACATAGTCTAACTAGATAATGTAAATTCCTCTATCTGTATAAAAAGCGTTAAAGCGTGCCACTTTTTCTTACACAATTTAAGAAAATATACTTACCAACTAAATAAATTGTTTCCACTATCTCGGCCAACATTATTGTAAAGTTTTCACAATTCTATACGACACTATAATAAAGCATTATTCTAGATTCTAGTGGATGTTCGGTGCCGAGAACGCTAAATGAAGCAGCTTAAAGTAAGAACATTGCTCTCACTTTTACTCCATTTTAGAATGCGAAGTATATTCGCGTCATCTAGTTAGATTTATGTCTGTTTATATCTGTGAGTTTTCACGGAAATGCTTATTGAAACAGTGGAGTTATGAGTTTTAGTGCATAGCGTGCAACTTCCCTGCCTTTCTTGCATATAGCGTAATAATGTGCATAATAGTGGTTATTTCAGCTAACTAGATTCTTAATCAGTCTGCCATGATTATGTGTAGGGGATGACCAGCGAAACGATGCAGAGACTAAGATGATATATCGAGACAAGGGCGTCGCCAGCCGATGGCCAGGTTATATGGTAATATAGGATGGCCGGGGGGCAGTTGTTATATAGACGATATAAATTAAAAAAAAGAAAAGTTTCTGAAAAATACAACCGACTTTAAAAAAAAAACACTTCAAAGTGAAAAATAACTTAAATTTCGGAAGTCGGTGTGCCTGTTTTTAGCCGACTTCCCAAAAAGGAGGGGTTTCTATGTTCGACATTGTGGTTTTGTTTTTTTATGTTTGTTCACTGATATCTCCGTCAATTGTGGAGCGGTTTTTTTTATTATTTTAGTTTGAAAGAGTATGTTACGAAATTGGTCCCATTTTAATTTTATGAAGAACTTCGAAGATATACAATAGAACTCTTCAATAAATGACGGAAAATCTCTCGGGATTGCTGCAATCTCATGTCTGTTTATTGTTTATACCATTTCATAATATAACATCACGCCAGTCTGCTCTAAAGCGGTACGCAGATGTGTACAGGTCACCTTGGTATACCCTCATTTCACCGGTTATGTTCAGTTTCATGATATTAGGGTAATTTATTCTGGCATTATAGGTACCTTACGTACTCGTAACTACTTGCTTATTAGGTTGGTACAACTAAAAAGTGAAAAATAACTTTAGTGTTTTTGTTTGGAAGTCGGTTGTAATTTTTGTATAAAAGATTTTTTTTTTCGATGTTGTTTATTAAAACACAATCTTCGGGGTTTTTTGTCTTATCTTCTCGACCTCTATATTATGAAAATATTGTAAGTTTTATGTGCACACTCATCATGGGCAGACCATTAGTGCGATTTTCCTCCATAGTGCTACTTAACCAGGTTTTTAGTCTCCTGAGGCTGATAAACGCGTACACGTTGAGCACGGCAAAGCGATCAAAATCAATGCTCGTTTCGGGAAAGAAGGGTTTTGTCTCTTTTAGGATATCAACAACGGTTAGATTACTTAAGTGAGTGAACTTAGGACTTTGATTTCTTTGCACTTGTTTACATTTTTTATTAATCTTTTGGGGGGGGGAGAATACCCTTCCCTTGGCGACACCCTTGTATCGGGCCCAGTGCGGGTTGGTGGATGTCACGTGGTTCGAATTTTTACTTTTATACATGCCGGTTACCTCACGATGTTTTCCTTCACCATTTTGAGAGCAGTGGTGATGAAATCATTCACAAAGTAATGCGCCTGCCTGGGTTCGAACACACGACCTACAACTTGTAAGTCGCGACCGTTACCACTGGATAACGGATGCAGAAAACTGAAATGAATGGCGTGCAATCGGAGAAGCCCATGTCATTTACTCTGATGATGATGAGGAAGATAATATTATGGTATGGGCAGGTATGGGTGTAATTGTGGCACAAATTAAAAAGATGTGGTTGAGCCATATCTTCCATTTGCTTATTGGCAGATATATTTTTTTTCTACTGAGACTGTTATTATGACTATGATTATAAATATACTAATTAATAATGAATTTCTGATACTTCTGATATTCCCAATTAACCCTTTTCTAACCGCTAGCATTTTCAAAAAACTAAAGTGAGTTCCAGGTTAACTTTCAATGATCAGCCATTTTTTTAAATTCAGTAATTAGGTATCAATCAAAGAACAGTCTATGCGAAAAACAAACACGAAAAAAAAGCAGCGAAAATGTACAGAACGTTTATTCTTTTATTTTGGTTGGTTCTGGTATTTCGCGCCGTGCTCAGTCCAATTTATGAGCCGAGGGCTGGCGCACACATTTCACAGTTCACATGCAATGTAATATGCCTGTTAGGTGCAAATTAATAGTTTCCTGACAGCCGTGCTAACAGGAAGGCTTATTTTGATAATGTATTAAGGTAATTAATGTCGGTTTGATAGCATTTATATAGAAAACTAGCTGTCTCCCGCAGCTTCAGTCCCGTCAACTGGCTAACCTATCATACCTACCTAACAACCTACCTACCCTACGCTACATATTACCCTCTCCTACCTACCTACCCTAACCACCTACCTACTAATTTTTTATTTCTTACACCATCTTTGCATTATTGCCTTTATTATGAAACCCAAAATGTGAAAACTGTAATACTTAATAAAAATGTGATTTATTTATTTATTTATTTATTTATTGCATTCATGTCGTTTACAAGGTGTTGTTATAAAATATAAGTATCGTACATGAACCCTGCGAGGGCACCGCAACATTTTGTATACTTATCTTAATATTAAATAATGATTATAGATAATAATCTAATAATGATTTTATTATGTAATGTTCCTATCGGAAATAAAGGCTATTTAAATTTGAATGAAACCGGTTTGGGTCACAGGGTTTCAGTCTATAAAAGACATATGTAGAAACATTTTTTATTAGTATAGATATGTCAAACAGCCTTATTTATTGTTCAGAACAGAAAATAAAAATGTTTCTTGAACAATTACAGTGATATTTTAAACAATTTAAGTAAAACAAGTAACGATGACCCTTCGCAAAAGAACAGACAGCGTAACATAAGAACATTTAACTACGTAATAATATTTTATCACAAGCAACATAAAACTTTTATCAAACCAAGCTTTTATTTTCACAAACCAACTTACATGCCGGCAGTGAAGCATTTTGCTCTAGTCGGCGACGCGACGCCGGACGCCCGCCCAGTTCTGTGCATTACTCACCGCCGCCCGCCCTACTTATTAACCGCGAAACATTGTATAAATGTTTAATAATTGCTTTCTTTTTTCTAGTAGTAAATCGATTTTCTAGTGCTTTGACTCAGTTGTTTTGTAGTCGTCCTTCCACATAGGTTAGTATGCTATTCTTCGTGTGCGGGACGAACGAAAAATGTGTCCGTGGCTCTGAATTTGTAGGTACTGTCAGTGTTTATCTAAACATATATTATACCGAGATGAAATTGTTGTAGGGCCGCGGTTTACAAAGTGAGATTTTGGAGTTAAAAACGTGTTAAACCCTACTTTAATGGCAAAGTTTGATAGGTTTAAATCTTGATTCGGATAAGATAGATGAACCCCTTTTCCGCACTTAGACTCAAATTTGGTCCGTTGTGCGTGAAGGCCTGCGCTCTGTGATAGGGAATGGGCTGTAATCCACCACGCTGGCCCAGTGCATGTTGGTGGATGTCACATGTCAATTTTTGGTTCTAAGACATGCTAGTTTCCTCACGATGTTGTCCTTCACCGTTTTGAGAGCAGTGGTGTGAAATAATTTATACAAAGTAAAGCTCTTGTCTGGGTTCGAACCCACGCCATACAACTTGTAAGTATGGATCCGGATCTGATGCGGAATTCGGTGAATAATGTTCTGAATGCTGATCTGATTTTTAAAAATCAATCACTTATGAATTAATTAATTATTCACTTACAGTTTTCGCTGTTGCTGAGTTTCATAAGCAACTTAGTAACTCGGAAAATGCCCGTTTCTGTTGCTCACGGGAGGAAAGCCACGGCAAAAACCTAATTTTAAATGCTTTCTTTTTCCTACTTTGTATGTCATCGATTTCCTAGTGCTTTCACTCGTTGTTTTGTAGACGTCCTTCTAGTTAAGTAGTGCCCTTGTTCTCGTTGTGGAACAAAGGAAAATTTGTCCGTGATGCTGAATTTCAAGGTAGTAAGTGTGATTCGTTTTTTAATAAAGAAAGAAATTATTTTTCAGTAATTGGGTTCTACTAACTATACCTTTCAACCGACTTCCCAAAAAGGAGGAGGTTCTATGTTCGACATTATGTATGTCTTTTTTATGTTTGTTCACCGATTTCTTCGTCAATTGTGGACCGATTTAGAAAATTATTTTTTTGTTTGTGTTCCGAAATTGGTCCTATTTTAAATTTGGTGAAAATCTGATGAAGAACTTTGAAGATATACGACAGAACTCTTCAATAAATAGCGGCAAATATCTCGGGATTGCAGCAATCGCATGTCTGTTTATTGTTTATACCATTTCATAACATAACATCACGACAGTACGTTCTTAAGGGGTACGCAGATCTCTCATTTCACCGGTTACGTTCATGTTTAATTATATTCGGGTAATCTATTCTGGCGTTATAGGTACCTTACTAAACAACTTGCCTATTAGGCAGGCACAACTAAAAAAAAACTTTTCATAAAAACATACCTACCGACTTCTAAATAAAAAACTACAAAGTGGAAAATAACTTTATTTTTGGAAGTCGGTGTCCATAAAGCATTAAATTGGTATCTACGAAAGACACCGACTTCCAAAATATAGTTATTTTTCACTTTGTAGTTTTTTACCTATAGTAAGAAGACTCGCATTGACAGTTTTGTTTAAGACCCACCGAATAGGGCTCTCTATTGCTGTCAGCAATTGCTGTTAAACGATCAATATAATTACATAACTAAAATTAATCACACTTATTACACTAACATTATAATGGCGAAAGTTTGTATGTGTATACTTACTTCTTCATTCCCAATTGGCTGCACGAATTTGGGTGAAATTTGGCACAGAGATAGATTATGGTAAGGAATAGCACATAGGATACTTTTAATCTCGGGAATATGTTCCCTCAGGATAATTTTCGACTTTCACGCGGGCGAAGCCGCTGGCAGAAGCCAGTTTAGACATAAGCCTGCCAACAACATCGGCTCTTACACAAAATACCAATCGTGGGACGTTCTTTTGATGCAGCCAAAATCAGCGTAAATCTCACTAATATTATAAAGGCGAAAGTTTGTGAATGTGTGTGTATGTGTTTGTATGTTTGTTACTTCTTCATGATCAAACGGCTGGACGGAAACATGGCACAGATATAGATTAGGTATAGTCTGGAATAGCACATAGGATACTTTTATCCCGAGAATATGTTCCATCGGGATAATTTTCGACATAAACGCGAGTGAAGCCGCTGACAGAATAAGCTACTTGCATGATAAAGTGATAAAGTGAGGTGCTTCATAAATTACCCCCTATTTAGTTAACAATGTTTGTGAAGTTGTAAACACTATCTAGTTCCGTTTTGTTATCAATGTACCTACTCTGTGTACTGCGGAGCACGCCCTGCCGTTATCTCTTCTGCTTATTCCCTTTTGTTTTAGTCATGACAGCTCTTACGTGGTAACTGTCGGTCTAGTGTTTAAAGTGAGATGTGTCACGGGTTTTTGTAAATGTGTTTTATGGTATTTGACTGTGTACAAGATACAAATATTCCTGATTTTATGAAAAGAAATCTTTTTCATATTTCAGTCCATGACTTAATAATAAATTAACCTATCTTAGACATTCCATTGAAGCATGGAAAGCAAATATTATTATCTACAAATACTTATATTCTTACGATTATAAACCGGGCATCAATCCAATATAATAGATATTTTTTGTATGGATTGATGTAAGTCAAGCTTTTTTCAAACAAATAAAAAGCAAGTTAGGCTTTTTATTTGTTTGTTTCTAAACAGCTGAACCAGCTGTGTACAGGAAGATAGGAGCATGCAGAAGGAAATAAGATACTTGAGGGAGATAGTATTGTCCTTGAAGTACGTTCCCTTAGATCATTTTCGAATCACATAAAATAAAGGCACGGAGGTAAAACATTACAGGAAAATATATTGACGACGACACGATATAATATTGTTTGTTGTCAAAATAATATTCGCAGATTCTAAGAACGTCTACCTTGGACAAACCATAAAGTTATATTATAACCTTGTTCTTGATCTTGGCTACAAGCACCATAGACTATAAATATTTACCTTTTAAAATGTATTCATATGTCGCGTGGGATTCCTGAAGGTTGTCCCGAGTTCTGTGCTCGGGTGAGTCAAGCTGAGGCTTTCACGGAATTTCGTGAAGTTCTCGAAACATGTGTAATGCGTTATTTTGGTTATCAAGCGAGTACTTACAAAGTTGTTGCTATATTTGGTTATGAAGGCAGACAGTGGAATGTTTGGAAGAACAGATGAGTAATGATGCAAAGGGTAACTAGAATCCTTGCTATTTTTATTTATGTGGAGTTTTTCAGGAAAATACAAGTATTTAGTACAGTCCTCCCGACCGAATTTCGGCCATAGCGGCCAATCTCAGCGAAAACTAGCCATAGGCGCAGAGATATTCTGGAAAATACCTACCGTGAAGTCGAAACTGTAATCCAACAACCTTGGGGGAACAAAACACGCACACGTTTTACACCCGCGCCACCCAAAGTTCAGTAGTTCTTTGTACTTTCCATAATCTACGAATTTAAGAAAAGTTTTACAGCAATATGTAGATAATTAAATGAGATCGTGACAATTAAAAATATGCCCGGCGGTTTTGGTGCGATTATCGTTTTTTTGTCCGTGTTAGACATAATTCACAAATTAATTACACTATGTTATACGAATAAAACTCAAAATTTTCTTAGCTAAAATGATTAAAAAGATAGTCTTATGTAACATATATTAAAAAAAAAAATACGACAAGCCGTTTAGACGTGATTCTCATTTTAAAATCAGCAACTTAGGGGAATCTGCGCCTTAACTTATGCATCACAATCTGCCTACAACAGTCCACTGCCGAACACAGGCCTCTACAATCGCACGCTATTTGTTTTGATTCTCGGCAACTCTCATCTAATCCAGCTGCTACAAATCAAGATCGAAAAAGTTGAACATAAATACATACATAAACTCACGTCTTTTTCCCATGGGGGTAGGCAGAAACTACAGAACGCCACCTGCAAAGATCCTTACGTACTTCTAATGATATAGTTTTACAGGCACATCAGTCATGCAGCCGTATTGCATAAGTGAATACGGCAACGCAAAGAGTTTGACCGTTATCCAATTGACCAAATCAACCAATCACATGCGAGATGAATGACGCGAAGTGGATTTCCGTCTGTGTGATTGGTCGCCCTTCCATTCATCCTCTCAACATGGCCAAACCTTCTTAGCATACTATTTTCAATTATTATCACTATATTTTCTTTTAAACCACAACGTTGTGTTATTTTATTACGTTAAAGTGTTCACATATACTTCTCAAGGAACGCGTTTCGACTGCATTAATCCTACTTTCATGTCTGTGAAAATATCCTGCGATCATTCTTACTTATTATTGCTAATCATGGTACAAATGTCATTTTATGTGCCTTCCTGTAATTTGACTGTCAACCATTCTCTTAACGGCAGCGCTGCTTAGCGTCACACATAACCACTGTGATATCACTTTTCCTTCTCTTACATAAATAACCCTTATTAACTATTATAATAATCTCACAATATATAATAGTTTCGACACATAACAGCAGTTACTTTCATATCACAGACATAAATGTGACTAGATGACGCGAATGTATGTACTTTGCGTGTCAAAACAGGGAGAGCAATGCAAATTTTAGCTGTTTCATTTAGCGTTATCGGTACCGGATGTCCACTGAAATCTAGAAAAAACATAATTATTTTATTGGTCTGTTAAACTAAAAACTAAAAAAAGTTTGGCCTAGCCAATGGAAATATTTTTTTTTCTTCGGTAAGTCTTGTTCTTAAATTATGTGTTAAAAATTGGCAAGCTTGGTTTTCATACAGCTGGATGAACTCGCGTTCATCATCATCATGATTTCAGTCGAAAGACGTCCACTGCTGGTCATAGGCCTCCCCCAAGCGTCGCCACACTGATCGGTCTTGTGCGTCTCGCAACCACCGGATTCTCGCAGCCTTAACAAGGTCATCGGTCCACGTAGAGGAAGAACTTCCATTATTGCGCCACCCGGTTCGCAGTCACCACTCCAGAACTTTTCGGCCCCATCGACCATCCGTTCTGCGAGCAATGTGCCCTGCCCACTGCCCCTTTAGTTGCGTTGCGAACTTGCGTTATCTAGTTAGATTTATGTCTGTTTCACATACTCAGTATTTGTGGTGCTGTGATAAAAAGCTGAACATTTGTCGAGCTAATGAACCTCCCACATTAGTACTGTTTTCTAATCGATGACAATGGTAAAAGCTTGTTGCCAACAACATTATCGCTGGTTATGTGCTGATCCGTTGGGAGAGGCGGCAGTGAGAGTGATTAGCGGGTGACTTTATTAATTAATTTTATTAGAGATTTTCCTTGGCATTGATTTTAATACTAAAGATCAACAAAGCGAGCAAGGAAAAAAATAAAATTTAAAAGAACACCGACATAAAGTCGGGAGACCGCAAAGTAAATAAAATAAACTGCTGTAAACGTTGGCTGACGCGAGTGCGAGGCTTACTTTTTGCTTTTAAATAGGTTTTCGTGTCGGGTTTTTTTTTTTATTTAATTTTTTTTCATGCTTTTTAAACTAAACATAATATACCTTGTAGAAGACACGCTTCAATCGAAAATATATCGAAACACGTAATTATGACACGATATCTTGCAAAAAAACTCAGATTCAAACAGTAAAATGTGGATAACGTTTGAACGGCTGAACTGATTTTAATCAAACTTAGCTAAGAATACTTTCGACTAAGTTACCTTTGAAACAAAAAAACTAAATCAAAATCGTTTCTACCGTATAGGAGCTATGACGCCACAGACAGACACATATATACACAGCACACAGATACACAGCAACACACGTCATACTTAAAACATCCCTGTTTAACCATCGGGGGTTACAAATGTGTTTAATTAAAGGACACATTAATCTAAATTGTTTAGCTGTTTCAAAGAGGTAATCTCTGGAAGTGCTTAACCGATTACGAAAAACTTTGACGGATAGAAAGCGACAGTATCGCTGTATGCCACATGGGATGTGATAAGCTATTTTAACCCGAAAAAAATCACGGTTGTTGTCGGAGTGACCACGAGAGCGAAGCTACTCCAAAATTAAAGACGCGCCAGAAGGTTAATCCTTTATATATGAGACTCTTTATTTTTTTGGCCCTTTCATACAAGTAATTTTATGAACAAAGGTCAGCTGCTAAGGAAACAATTAATAAACTGTTTACCTTTCATTACATTCTATAAAATCATCAATTTGTAATTCACACCTGTGCGAATCTTGTCAATTAATACTTTGACATTGGCACTAATTATAGTAAGTACCTGGGCGACCGAGCTCTGCTCGGGATTAAATAGAGAAAACGACGTTTTTCAAAATTAAACCCTGCTAGATCGATTTATCGCCCCCAAAACCCCCAGCATACTTAATTGCATGAGAATCGTTGGAGCCGTTTCCGAGATTCAGATTATATAATATATACGAGTACATACCGATATACAAGAATTGCTCGTTTCAAGGTATTAGATTAGATTAGATAAGTACTTCTGTAACATTTGCCATGCACACATGGGATGATCATGATCTTAGGATCAAGGTGCATGGAAGATGTTAATTAGTTATAATTATTTGCATTCATTATTATTATTGTTGTTATTGACTTTATGCTAGATTCTTGATGTTACTATCGGTTGATGGCTTCCATAATAAGTAACAGATAATAATGCCGCTTCTTTAATTCTAAGTAATATGGAAGATGCAATGCTGAGTATTATAATTAGTGGGTATGTCTTGTCTTGTTGTGCTGTGAATGTCATTAGCATCGTTGATAAGTCTGTGCTGTGGACTCTGTTAAATAAGAGCCTCTGAAAGATCGTCATAGTTAATTCAGAAGGAAAAGTGCCAAATTCTCAAATTAATTAATTAATTGTTACACCTGTTTGTGCTTGTAATACTTTATACCTATATGTAGTATAGCAGTGGTGGTGCATCGTCCTCACGTGTATACATTTATGTATATATGTAACTGTTGTGAACTGTTTATTTTTTTAAAAGAGGATGGAGTTTTTTGAGCATTTTTCTCCATAACAAGCTACTATTCCGAATGCACGATAGAATCAATTTTTATGAATTGTAAATTTAATTTTTGACGTATAAAAGTGCCGCTTAATTGCCTAGTTGAAATAAATATATTTGACTTTGACTTTGAAATTTAAAAATAGCACAGCCACACCACATGCATAAAAATCGACAAAATCTTTTTCACAATAATGAAACCGACTTCTATAGAAAAACACTAAAAAGTGAAATAACTCGTTTCGGAAGTCGATGTCTTTCGTACCTCTTGTTTGTATCGTGTTTCAACACCGACTTCCGAAACGAACGTTATTTTTGCACTTTTAAGTGATTTTCTTTAAATGTCATATTTATTGTCAAAATGTTTTTATTTCTCTACACGTTTTCTTCTTCCACACCGTCCTGTCCCCTGTCACGCTATTACTGACTCCCTCTTCCTTCATATTACACAGTCCATCCATCTTTTCTTTGGCCTTCCTCTCCCTCTCCATCCATCCACATTTATATTCATAAATAAAAAATCGACGGGAATTACTGTATTTAATATTTATCAGAAACACTTCAATAACAGTTTTATGTTTTAGTTCAATACTATGTCAGTTCTTCTATCGCTATCAGTCTGACCACCACCTTACATTCGGGAAAGTCACGCTTTGTTATTGTTTTCAAAACCGTCGCGTCACCGGGGAAAATTGCTCGCTGGGAAAACGAAATCTTACAGTTATGTGTTTTAGCAGAACCTTAGAAATTGCTAGAAAATGCTCACTGTTTTAGTTAGCGTTAGTATGGTACCGTGCGTTCTCGACAATGGTTAGACCACCAGCAAAGAGGGATCATAAAAGTCCACTGTAATGCTAGTGAAAACTAACACTTGGTGGCACATAATGGGCATAAAACTCATCTTATTGTGGCTCAGGCTTATTGTGAAGAAGGCCTAGGAAAGTCAAAGTCAAATGATTTATTTCAATAAGGTTTAGCAAGCACTGCGATTTTCATTCGCGCGATTTTTTTCCGCCCATTCTGTGGCCTATGGAGTTGTATGAAGCTGCACGCATTGCGGAAAAAAAAACGTGTGGAAACAATACCGCAACAAAATCCGTGTTTTGCTACAGAATCCACCGCCCCGCGGTGCGGAATGAATGAACAGGAAGAAGGAGACAAATATCGCGCGGCATTTTATCCGCGTAATAAAACATCGCGGACAAAAATTCACGCCAGTAAAAATCGCAATGCGTGCTAAGCCTTAGACCACTAAAAGGCACTTTTGAATGTCTTGATTTACATTTAAAAATAATAATAAGTGATTCTAGTGTTCCATTGGCAAAGGTGGTTTCTTATGGAGAATCACGAACAACAAACTTCATGTACTCTTTTCAAATAAAGTTTTATATGATTTAGTGTCGCATGCGATATTTGTCTATAGGATGATACCGTGTTACACTTTTCTAAGTCAGGTAATACACACCGCTTGACCATATACAATCAAATTAAATGACATTTTTACTACGATCTCGTCACATTTAATATAACATTTTTGTCACGATTTCGCCTAATGCCAAGCGATGGATTAGGTCTACCAGCGTTCTTAGAGTTTGCTTGTTAACATTTAATTACCACGATAGAAAAATTCAGTGAGATATGTTCTTTCGCGAAGTTTCTTTCTAGGGCTTTTAAACAAAACGAACAAAATGTATCACAATAAAAACTGATGGATTCTCACTGTCTTCCTACTACAATTTTTATGTTCATGCATTTGAGTGATATCACAAAGTTTATCAACCTCTTATCTCTCGGCATTGGGGCAAGGGGGCATGTTGTTCCAACATGCTGTATTTATGGTGCATGTCATTGTGAAAACATCGGAGATAAAAATATATATACATTGTGTAAAAATAACCATACAATCAATCTTGCTTTTGCCTAGAAATGCCTAGTCTTTTACCAAATATCGGCTCGGGTCGGCTGCCAATCTAACCGGGTACAGGTATACGAATATTTTACATAGAGTGACGGATCAATTTCGTTGCGGGATCCAAGACAGTTAAATTCAATATCCAGGACTTCGTCGAGCTTCATTGCCTCGGCGCTTTTCTGGTGGTCGCCACTGTTGATTCTGGCTCTCAGGAGTTGCAGTGGTTTGGGAATAGTGCGGTGGGATTGTTATCCCTTGACAATTGGTCAACGCAAATAACGCGTAATTTATGTAGATATTTACATGCGGAAGCTTGTAATTAGCAAATGTCCTTACTTACGCATGATATTCAAGATTGTTATTAGTCTGTAAGCTTTCTTAAAATTAAATAAATAAATAAAACTGGTAGCAGCCAGTCGATTCTCACCGTGTTGACTTATCTCTTTAATAATAATAATTTAATAATTTATTTGTCTCTTTAACCTCAAACTTAGACTAGAGTCAAGAGAAAACTCAACTCAAATAAAAATAAATAAGTCACGGTGAGATATCTACAGAATAGCAATACAGATTTTCTGATTGACAATCGTAACGACTGTGAAAGATCTACAAATGATTGCCGGAACCTTCCGAGGTACGAAGAAGTCTCGATAGTTAATAAACTTTAAGGTTTAGTTAGTTACTGACACTAAGACATGGCGTCGAAAAATCCTTCCGCATCACTGTCACCTGGGGGCTCAGAAAACTGGCGATATTTCTGCATTTTATGGAAATACTTATCCTCTAATCTAAAAGGTCACGGGAAGTGACGGCCATTTTTTCGATATCGCTTCGAACAGAACACCCAAGATAAATAAACACTGATGAATTTAGTCAGACTTTTGAATAAGACGAAAACCAAATTAATAATAATCCTGAAAAGTCTTAAGTAAGCATTTCAGAATTAATAAATAAATAAAGCATCTGTTTATGAATTCGAACATTATTTTTATCTCATTTACGAAGAAAGGAAGTATTATATTTTAATACTCTCGTCTCGGTATGATTGTACAAGATAACTTAGGCTAAAATCAAATATAATTCAATGTTTCAGAGCTCACTTAAGCAGTGGTCATCTAAATACCCAGACGAAATAATTGTCATAATTTCAAAAAGGAACAAATTAAGATAAATCTCGAAATTGCATTCAAGGTTGCGTTGCTGACGGTACGGTGCGCCCGCGCAACGAAGAGCGCGCGCTGCGATGCGTCGAGCGTCAGTCGATCCGCCACCCCCGTGGAAGTTAGACGCGCTCGCTCGCGCCTATCGAACGCATCGATAGCACAGCGCAGCACGCGATCAATTCGATAAGAAACCAGTGTTGTTGTGTTATTTTTTTTGGCGAAAAAAGGATTTTGTTATAAAAATAGTGGTGTGACGACTTGGACGAGGCGAGGTTTTTTTTCTGTTAAGGTTTGTTCTTTTTTTGAATTCTGGCAAAATTTTTTAAATTGTGAACTATGACTATTCAATTATTTTATTAGTTTGTAAGAATACGACCTTTTTCTTTTGTAAGTAACGTCTGAAAAAAGATACAAATTAATTTGGTTGAATATTTATGTTCAATTTTAATCAATATGGTTCTAATTAGATTTTTGGTGACTAATTAAATTCATGGTTAAGTAACGTTCATTGATTTTTTGAATGCATATGTACATCTTATAAAAGGTTAAGTAATTCACTCATTAACTATTCTCATGAATGCGATGCAGATATCGAATAGATGCGCAAATATATCGATAACGCGGTAAATCCTTACAAAGAAACACTTAGCAAATAGCATTAAAAGTATGATTAAAACAATAAAATATGTAGTAATATCAAATCTAGCATAATGCAACTGCATTACCTTTTACACAGTGATGTATCAAAATTTTATCAAACACAATGACGTCTTGACATTTATCGTTATCGAAAAACCGACAATCTACTTGAAACACAATTGGATAGTTTTATACTACATATTTATTTATCGATAGCGTCTTATCGATAGTATTCGCGAGTAGTGATGTGCTGTGTCATTATTATCGAGTGTCGATAAATGGGCAGTAAACGTCGATACTACCTTTGGGTTTCCGTAATGAATTGTCTAGAGATTTATGTCATAATTTCTTAAATACTTGGGGACCTATTTGTTATAGTAGATATTATGTAGCAGGTGGTATTGTTGATCAAATATTAAGAAGAAACTGATCAAGAATTTTGTACCCTGCTGTATCTTATTAATAATTATGATTACAGCATCATAACCATAATATGACTTAACATAACCAAAGGACAAAAACTTTGTTACAGCTCAATAATACTAAGGATATCCGCAAACTAATGAACTATCTTTTTATAGCATCCTAAATATGAGACTGAAGACAATCAAAATAAAGTAAAAACTAAGACTATAAAAACCTTATAAAATTCAAATCAATATTCAGAATACATAATTTAATAAATGTCAAATGACAATAGCGGTTGAAATATTATAAATCAAAATAGGTTTTTACCATGGTACGGTAAGAAGAAAAGAATTCTATAATATTTATATTTATAACATTGCATACCTACTGTATAGTTTTAATAACATGGTCTCAACATTAATATTATAATACAATCCATATATGAATATTGTTTATTAAGGAAAACGAGTATATACAAATATTAATAAGTCCATATAACTCACTTGATATGCATGTAAAAACCGGTTTTTCGATCCATTTAGAGCCTTTTACCATTTATATGTAAATTATTCCTGTGAATGTAAAAGGCGAATAATTGGAATGGATAAGATGAATGAGAAACAGCGACGCAACAAAATTGAAAAAGTTTTTATCTTGAAGTCTCACAAGGGCTCAAAATCTTATTTCGACTGATGAGATTCAACTAGTCATCACACAAAACAAAAAATAATGAAATTGCAGCATCCAATTCATCAATTTACTTTAACTATACTTGTCTGAATCAACAATTCGATGTGGAGTATTTGTCAAATTCTACTTTAACCTGTAAACCTCTCAAACTCTAGCATAAATGTAAGGTTTGACAAATTGGTAACTCCAAATACTCAATTCAGAAGCCTGCTCTAAGAAACTCCTACAGACAACATTAAATTTACAAAAGAACAACATTCTAACCATTTCCCAGAATCGAGTCCAAAAAGATAAACACCAACAATTTTTAATGAAGCGGTGTCTTCACAAATACTTAAGCCTGGTCAGGCCACTGATAAAACCAGCAGATGTTAAATAATTTAAAATAAAAAGCATAAGTGCAAGTATGCGCACTGAAATATCTCGAATGTCGCTTCCCTTGGTATTCAAAGGCGAACTTTGAGACTCGTGTGTTATTTTAAGAGCATATATTCCGTCTACGTGTTCAGAATGTTACATTTCACCAAAAGTCGTTGACATGTTCTAAAGTTTTAGATACTAATTTTGAAATTTCTAGTTTTCGGTCATCATAATTTTAAAGCTTTTGTGCATTCCTTTCAGCCAAGTTATCCCTCTTATTGCTTGGATTAAAATGATCACTGTTTATGATTTAACTTAGAATGTTACATCTTAGATAATTATGTTCCAAGTGTTAGTGACTTCTTAACAATTTTTTTGCGGATTCTCTTTGGCTAAGTTATCCTAATCACTGCTTGGATTAAAATAATCATTGTTTATGTTAACAACTTGTTTCTTATTTAGGGCTTTGAGCAGTATATTTATAGTGCTACGCGTGGGAGTAAAGTTCTAACGTATTAAGATGCTAATGACTGTGTTCTACATTTAAAAGATGGAAGGGAATACGCACAACACATGTTGTGTTTGCCAGTTTATGTTTGCGTTATTGCATGAAATCTTGTTTGCCTTATTGCATGAAAAGTCTGTATTTTTATTTTAAGGATTTTATTGCCAATCTCCGATCGACTTGCAAAAACTAGTCTGAAAGTCTCGAATTTTGTAGTTTTTGCTATTCATGTAGATCAAAAATTGCTGTCCAGCCTTGGTATTTTATGGACACATTTATAAACATATTTAGTGTCCACATTATCATTTTTACGAGTGTGAACTATTAGTAAAATCTATGTAAATAGGAGTCGAATATTTTACTACTGATACGTTTTGAGTAGTTATGTATGCCAACAGCTACCATTACACTGATTGCACCAAGGTTTATATATATTAAGTACTGGCAATTTAAGATATTTTTGCCAACACCGAAAGCACCTATAATCACAGCAGCACCTAAAATCTAGGAGCAATTAATGCAGAAATCTAAAAAATCTACAATTTTAGTATATTACGACGAAAATCCTTCACCTACACATAACCTATGCTATAAAGCTAAGCAATTATAGGAATTACTGAACCGAAAAATGTACGCTTTCCGGTTTTTAGTCAAAATGAATGGATTTATTCGCAGAAATTGATGGACCGTTATAAAATTCACGTTTTTGGCGAATGTTTGTTAATACATGTCCGCAATTTTATATAAAACTGAGAACATGAGCTTTATTTAACTTTTTGACAGGGTTTTTTTGCTTATTTTACTATAAACTAGCTTCTTCCCGCGGCTTTGAGAATTACATGAGGCCTATCCCACAAGACCTGTATATATTTTACATGACAAAAGTACAGTTAGTTACTTTGCTATACTGTAAGTTTATCTCTGTGAAAGATTTTTTTAAATCGGATTAGAACTTCCAGAGACCTTATACGAAGAAATAAATAATTTAAATGATACTGTCCAATGCAATTAATTTCAATAAAGTAACGTATTTACCATCGTTTCTTACAGTCATAAATGAGAACACTCATACCCAATAGTTACTTTAACGACCATTTTCATTAAGTTTTTTATTAACTTCTGCATTCGACTGCTTGCTCTTGTGTTTTTTTACTTGGGATCGATCAGCTGCAATAGGTTATCCTCTTTCATCTCCTGTCAGCCATCATGCTATCACTTACTCCCTTTTCATTCAAATCATTCATCCCGGGCATATTATGTTCACTCGGGATAATTTTCTACATTCACGCGGGTGAAGCCGCTGGCAGTAGCTAGTAATACATATTTTTTCTTCTGAATTCTTCTGTCTTAAAGTGAAAAAACCGTGTCAGGTTTTTATGACTTTTCCTTGTTATCGATATAAAACCCAGTATCGAGCCGATAGCTCTTATCTGCGGCTACGCTAGAAAGTCATTGTTATTTGTACATTACTATTGTATTATTTTCAGTTTATGCTCCTTTAACATTATCGATATGAAGTCTAGAATGCTTGAGACAATTTTCTACGCTTCTGTTTAGGTATTGAGTTTTCCTATTATATTATAGTCTAGATCATTATCAGACTCTTATTTTATTAATTCATGGCCTTCTTTCTTTACCTTTAATACACAAATAAGTAAAGGTATATAGCAATACAATCGGTACTCATCAAAATCATGTATTCAATTTAGGCTGAGAATTGGCATTTTTTAACCATAGCATAGGACTCATTTATTACGCTCCCAGTGAGCTTTTCTTAGTGCTTTAGATGGAAAGAATAAGTGGCGCTACAAACTGCCCAGAAATGGCGTTAGTTAACTCTGTGGCGCACAAGTCATTTTTGTAGACACAAATAACATTGACTAGATGCTGCAATGAATATCAAAAACCCAAACCATGCATTATCAGAAGCCAAAGATAAAAAAATGTAAATAGAAAGACGACAGTATCAGAGCAACACGAGCCCAACCCATTTCTCTCGACTGACTTATTCTTAATCAGAACTCCGGAATAACACTTTGTAGATAACCAAATACACAATAAATCACTTTTATTTATGTAGAAACTGTGAATCATTTATAATTACCGAAAATTCCTTGTTAGATAATTAATACAGTCGTTTTGGAGATATATCTGCGGTTTCTAGCGATGGTCATAAATTCGTCGTTCAGCCGTGTAGATAAAAGCGAGAACCCCCGGAAAGTTGGTTTTACTTTCATCAATAAAATGTTGTACCTTGATACAGACTTTTCTAAGGTCTGTTTTGTTCATTAGTCCTTCAGTTTCCTCTTCAAAAGCTAGACAAAATGCATAACGTTTCGTTAAACCTATATTTCATCTATTTTTTGGCGCTACGCTATGCCTTTCATTGTATTCGGCTTTAAAAGGACTACGATCAGCAATTTCATGTTTTTTGTTGTCATCATCATCGACCTATAGCAGTTCTCTGCTTTTGTCTTCATAAACATCTCAATCCTCTAGTTTATCATCATCTTCCTGACGCTATCCCAGTTTATTTGGAGTCAGAGTAGCATGTATATCTTTGTATCCTCTACTTTAATTTTCTTAATTTCTGCTATGTATCTCCCTCTCAAATTGACAACCGAGCTATATATCGCCAATTACATATCGAAAATCGTTGCTATCAATTTATCACGTGTGACCGAGGCCGTGTTACTTCCGTGGTGCAAGGCTACGTCACACTGCCCTAGGAGTTAACACCAACGGTAAACAAGGAAGCTTTGATGTTGAGTTGTGCCACAATTGTACTTTTGTACTCCTTTTACTTTGTACTCTTCCGTATGGATCATCATCTTTTATAGGGTTGGCTCCCATGCTCCATTCATAGAAAAAAGGAATAAACCACTATTTTATATGATGGAACGAATGCCTATTACATGATGCTCGCATCCTCCAACCCGAACTCGCAGTGCGTTTGCGTGGTGTAAAACTCCAACTCCCTCTCATAATATAGGAGGTCTGTATCCCAGTACTTTATGCTGATTATACTTCTGGATCCCTAGAGTGTGCCAGGATTGTTAGTCATTTGAATTGGTGAATGAAAAAGTCAAAACTGACAGGATGATTCAAAGTAATTGATATTACAGCTGTTGTAATTTATAGATCTTTAAGCGATACTTTTGGCACCATTTTCAGTTTCTTACGTGTTTCTCTTTGATTTTATTCTACCCTTTACTATTAATATTCTTATTTTCTATTAAAACTACTGAAAAATATATGTAACCTGTAAGTCAAAGTTCCAAAAATATATGTCAAGTCATACGAAATGCGTTGAGTAGCAAACTCGAAATAAATACTGCCACGACGCGTGTGATGCGCTGTAAACAGATTAGCCTACTAACTGTAGTGGCAGCAAAACAATCCACGCTGTGTGGTTACGAATATTAAAACATGCTGTTGTGAGCTGACAAATGCGGTAGAATCAATTATTATTATCTTGTAATTTTTTATTGTTGACGTTCAAAAGTGTCGCTTAATGGCCTACTAAAAAATAAATTTGACTTTGACTTTTGACTTAGATGATAAAAAGACGTTTTTGAAAAAGGTATCCGTTTGATGACAAATAAAACATACATGCTTGTAAAATACTGGTACTCAGCAGGTTAGACTTAAAGCCGACCCCGTAGTTGACAAAGGGCTAGGCAGATTAAGAACATACATAATTTATATATTTTCAGAGTAGGAAAGTAAGGATACTTTTACTTTGTACTGTTCTTTGCAAATACTCTAAAATCGATACATCCACGAAAAGAAAAATCAACTAGATTGTTTTTTGTCATATTTTTCGATAATCACTACTTACTACATTTTAATTTTTCACGTGTCTGTAATCATGTTTATAGGTCTGAAATTGTTGTCGTAAAAGAATTACTGTTGACCGATTAAAATAATATATCACTTCACTATATTACGCGCAATAATAATAACAAAATGTCAGATAATTATTACAGCCACTATCACCCATTTATCGTTATTTCGCTTACCTATTACGTGCCTCACTAATATCGAGATACTTAAAAACAATATTTTTAACAATACATTTTCCATTGTGTCTCGTTGGTGTTAAATATCATAGAGATTCTGAAATGAGCCTGTTTGGCATAGCCTTCCTATATTGACTAATAATTAAAAATAACCAAAAATACTAGCTTTTGCTCGCATCTTTGCTCCATTGGCTTATCTCACAGAATCCGTGAATTTTTACATGGTAAGAAGTAGCCTACCCATTTACGATAATATTGCTTTCTGTTATCAATTAAATAATTTAAGTATTCAGATCAGTAAGACTTTTTCAAACATACAATATAAAAGAAAATCGCATACATACATTTTTCAATCTTCTTTTTTCTGCTGTCGCTACAATCAGCGACAACGGAAGTCAACAGAGTGTGCGCTTGTGCAACCCAACGGATCTGCCATTGTCTTGTCTCTGCTGACCCTACCACGATATTTGTACACACATGTGCATTCATCGGCCATTGTTATGATTTAGGCACAATTGTTTTTGTGGCCTTCTTTCTGAATTTATGGGCGTCTTCAAGTTAGACGAGAAAAAATATCTATGAGATCTTCTGTCAGCGTCTGTCATTCATTTTGTGTATGTATATAAATATGTATATAGATAAGAAGTTATTAGAATAAATAGCTTTGTATGTTCAAGAAAAGTTAATTTATTTTACATTATGGAGAGTCTCCGCAGATTTTGGCAAATATCCCGTTCTCGGAAAGTTGTAAGTTTTTTAATAATTTTTCAGATTTTCATCTCCACTATCTTTAGGTTCTTACTTGGTAATTGAGTCTTTTGTATATGAAAACTGGATCTAATTTCTGACCTTAGAGCTATCTTGTATTCAGAGTAACATTATTAATCTGCCTAGCCTATTCCTAATTATATATTATTGTGGTCGGCTCCGCATGTAGTCGTTCTAGTATTTTACTGCAACGCCTGCCTAGTAATAACAAAATGAGAGGCTAACCCGTTTTAATAGGCAAAATATACGAAAATCCACCTAATCTCGACCTAAAAATCAACCTTAAGACACTATAAATCCGTATAATCTAGTCTGTCATATCTTAGTACAAGCTCATCAAATGCCATCCACCAGGAATGTGAACGATCCAGGTGTTGTTAGTAATTCTATATGTATAACCTAGATATTTGTGACGTGACCTAGGCAGTGAATAGTGATACGACAAGGAATTTGTACGCGTCATTCATGGTAGTATTTCTTGTAATAATACAAGCATGTAATTGTTTTACTGTAGGGCAGGGAAAGGGTCTATTTGATTCGTAAAAAGATTTATGTGGTTTGCAAAAAACCATGTAATGTTCATATGCAATTCTGCTTCTATTATAGGAAATATATTTAGTATCTACAAAACCTCATAAGATCAGACAGCTAGCTTGTTTCATTTTTATTCTATAGGTGTTTTACTATAACATATTACTTTCTTTTATGAGAGGTAATTTTATTCCTAATCCAACCGTATTAGGTTGCCTTATCAAAATGTTGATTGAATCAACTTTTCAATAAGGCAACTAAGGTTATCTAAAGAAAATCTGTGGTTGCCTAAATTTTATTACAAATTCTATTATTTCACATCATCGGTTCGCGATTTATTTAGGCAACCTATTTGCGATGTATCAATGTATATATTATCTACCATATAATCCTTATCATCATTAAATAAGATATGCACGTATATATTTCTTATACCGGATCTTAGACCATAATCATAACAGGGTCGAATTCCGACCCTGCGAGGGATATTAACAGATTAGTCTAAAACCCCATCAGCGATGTTATGGACAGGCAATCCAGTGTGGATTGCCTGTCCATAACATCGCTGATGGGGTCTTCTAATTAGATGCTTTAAACTAATCAAGATTCATCATAATCGAAATAATCAATACATCAGCTAGTGGTCTGATAATAATTACACATTTCACAGAACTATCGTGTTCTAGTGTAACTAATGAGGCGTAAGATATGTTCATGTAACGAGTATGTATGATGATGAGGTGGTTAGCAGTAAGAGTTACATGCGAGTGGCTAGACTGGTTGGCGACTGATGAACAGACAGACAAGGAGATATTACCCCAAGTGGACGTTACCTGCAAAATAACAGATATGAAATAGTGACTAGGGAATGACGAGAGCCTAAAAATCCTAAAAGTTAGTTAATACAGAATGCACTCCCATTACTCATGATGATACCTACTTCGAAAGCAACTAAACCACTGCAAAACTCTATTCATACGTACATTCCTAAAAATTTCTCCTCCATCACACCCACAAGCACTAACCATAAACTAAATAACAGACACAGTCTAGTGTTTACTCGACTCGGGAGTGGAACCCGCGAAAGCGAGCACTGAGCCGCGGAGAGCGACCGAGCGTGTGGGTAAATGAACTGTGTCACCACACCACTGTGTACATGACTGACGGCCATCGATCACCACTTGTCTCCACTAGTGGCTATAGCTGGCTGTCAGCATATAGGATGCTATAAAGTTAGAACCTTTTTGTTGTTTGTTGAATGGAGTGTTAAAGTTATTGTACCTGTATGTAATAAATTTTTGATTGGTTTAGGCATACAAATGCAGATCGTGAAGGTTTTTTATTTACTTGGAGGGGTAATTTCCATTTTTTCATCGACTTCAAAAAGAGGAGGAGATTCTCAATTCGTCGGAATATTTTATGTATGTTCCTCAGTTACTCAAGACGCCTGGACCGATTTGGAAAATTCTTCTTTTGTTTGAAAGGGTATACTTCCCAGGTAGTCACATGGTTATCAGGTCAGCATCTAATGACGTGAGAAATCGAGGGATTCCTTCAAATTTTATTTTGGCTTCACTTGGGGCATTATAGGTAGCTACTTTATTATAGAACTTGCCCATTATGTACCACAACCAAAAAGTGAAAATAAATAATTAAAGAATTTTTTTTATTTGGAAGCCGGAAGGTATTTTTTGTAAAAAAGTTTTTATTTAAGTACCGTTCGTATTCGTATCTCAATCGAAATCTGTCAAAAACACCTCAAATTTCCATAAATTTTGATATTCATCGCCGAGATGAAATTACGACTTGCATTTGAACGTTTTTAAAGTACGATAGTATTGGCCTTCTGTTTCGATAATATCTGATATCATTATGTCAGAGGTCGACACGGTCTCAAAGTGATATCAGCAGAAACTGACGGAGTCCGCTAGGGCTGATGCCTTTCTGGATCGCGGATAAATTTGAAAGAGTGTTACCGCGGCCTTGGCACAAGTACTGAAGGAATTGGGCTGGGTTTTAGTCAGTGTGTGTACCGACACTTGACTTTTGACACAACCTCCTGCTTCACCAAGAGCGGAAAAGGGATCGACACGATAATGAAAAAGTAACAACCTAACAAACTATCTGAGAAAATATTTGGTCAAAAAACGAGCCATATTAATAACAATAAGACTACAGGATCAATAGCGCCGGATGCTGGTTTTTATATCTCATTATAAAAAAATATTAAAAAATAAGCAGCTTAGTTTTTAGCACCAAGATCAGCATTAGAATTAATTAATTTCTTATTAACAGTAATAAGAAGGCTATTTATATTAATTAGAAACTGTGAATCGCAACCTTATTCATTTTGATCAAGTTCATTCAATATGTAATAAATATCTTTTTCCACTTTTCCAATCCATATTTTATGATGAGGGTGACAAAAGAAATTTTGGCATCTTATTTTTGAACTATTTTTAAGTATGTAATTCTGTTTATTAATTCGATGTACCGCATCATTTCATTCACGCAGCGCGTACGCAATTGACCTTTCTAAAAGACACCACAAAGATGGTCAATGACAAAAAATCACAAACCATTTCAATTAACTTCACAAAGATTAATGCTCGCATCAAAATTGTAATCAGTCTTTTTGCTGTCTAAAAAATTGTCTAGACAAGTCAGATTCCTGACAGGATCAAATGGAGTCGCCTGGTTAATTACCAACAATTGCCTGTTGCTTGTCAAATCACTCGTCGACAGCCAAGGATGTAGTATTTATAAATTAATATATCACCAGAATGCCTTGACAGCGGCAGAATATGGAACTAAATCCAAATAATACTGAGTTTGAAGTAATTTTGATGTTTATCGTTGAAAGTGGCGCCACTTTGACCGTTCTTTTTAAACTGGCATCATGGCGTATCAATGAGATGACATTTAGAGCATTTGTCATAGTTAGGCGGTAGTTACGAAATCTGTAATTGGGATAAAAAAATGGATGTTTGTTTTATGTCCGGGGTTAATAGGTTATATTTTTATGGGCTATTTCGATTGAAGAAGCCATTTGAGATAAAAATCACGAAATTTTATTGACTTGAGCACGATTTAAGAGGAAATTGACAAGTAGAGGCATTGAGTGCCATACATTGAACCCAAGACCGTTATTTCTTCTAATAAAAACATATAAAATTAACTAACGAGGGAGTTGAAATCACCTATCATAAATCATTTCGTACCATTAGACTGCTTATTGATATTTTTAGGTAACTTGTGATAAGTAGGTATAGATAAAAATCAAGACATAGATTTTTAATGCCATGGCAGGACATGTAAAATCTATGTTATTTACCTGTATTCTGCAATATAAATTCATTAAGCACATAAAACTAACATCCAACTCTCTCTTGTTCCAGACCAGTAATGTCCATCTAGCCCCGAATCTTCCCACAATGGCGACCGCAGGTGCAGTCCTCCTGGAGGCCCGGCCTTTCCGGCCCTTCAAGTCCTCAGAGGAGTACCTATACGCGATGAAGGAGGATTTAGCTGAGTGGCTAACTGTCCTCTACCCTGAACTCAGGATCACTGCTGATAATTTCCTGGATAGGCTGGATACGGGCGTTGCTTTGTGCAGGGTGAGTTTCATAAAACCTTTTTATTTTGTGTGTGTTTTTTTACGTTAGTAATTACCGATTTCGTTTCTTTTACGTCGTTGCTTAAGGGTCAGTGGCAATCTCTGTAGAAGATTGTAAGCTTTAACCGGGGTCCCTCCGAGTATCAAAGGTCTTGTTGGCAACCGATCACAAAAATGATCGAACACATAGGGCCGATTTCTCAATTGGGAATTTAAAGTTTAGAATGTGTCTTTAGTGTCAAACTTTGCCATTCTTAATTCAGAAATCAGTGCTGGTTAGGATGTTGACTGTGGTTTAATCGAGTTAAGCGTTTTGCTTTGTCTTACGCTGGAGTCACTCATACATTCGATCATAAACAACTCATCTGTGTTACCCCTGGTATTGCAGATGTCCATATGTGGTGGTGGACATGGTGACTATTACCATTACCATAAGGAGGACTGCCTTCTTGTTTGCCAGAATGTGACATAAAACATTAATTTAACGACTACGCAAGGAAGTAAAAAAATATGATAATTTTGCTCAAAATAGCCATATCGTGAATTTGTAAGTATTAGCGTATTCGAAGCTAAATTTGACGCCAGCTATCGTTATCAAAACTTCAGAGGAAGTAATATGTCTTCTTAGCATCAAAGATTATGATAATCCGGACGGGACAAAATATGTGAATTAAATTCCCTTTATCGCAAAACAATAAGTGATATTACAAATCGTCACAAGCTTATCAATAGGGTTATTACAAAATAATGTATTTGACGACTATTTTTGTTAGATTACCCATTGATATACTTACTGTGATGACATTACTTTATTTTTACACCTTAGTTAATGAATAAATTTAGAAGCTCAAGGCTAAATAAACAATCACATGAGTCGATCTTCATGGTACAGCAACGCTTGCCGAGGTCGGTTCGTAGATGGGTGACCATCTTCACATAGCGCGAGATTCCTCCATGCCTCGAAAAAGCGCGTTAAGCCGTTCATTCCGTCTGGTGGTAGTTTTAGATCTTTGACAGTCATGACTGGTAGTAAGTCTGAAGTCTGACTTCAATCTCACTAAGAAGTATTTTGTTACCCAGTTACTAGGTTGTGGAGGTCAGATATGCCATCCATCTCCATATAAATAACTGGTAGGTATTCAGTTGAATCCGATTAGATTGGACGCCAACCCCAACAGTTGGCAGAAGTTAAGTCAGATTGGTGTAGCCATAGACAACAAAGAGTGATGCCATTAATTTATTTTTGTACCTAAGTTTAGGATTTTACCTGTTTGTGCCAGTTCTAAAAATCGATATGTAGTAATATTTATTTGTAGTATCGTGTGTAATATTAAAGTTCAATAGTTCCTTTACGTCATTGATATAAATGTGTCACTATAAATCTGTGCTGTGAGCACCTCAGCTCTGTGCTCACCAAACTGCTCACCTAGAGTTTTTTTACTGAAAATCATGCTTTTAATTTCAGAAGTTGTGATTTTGTTTTTGTAATTAGGTATGATGATTTTATTTTGGATATTATTGTTTATATTTCGGAAATTAGTAGGATTTTATACAAGTTGCATTTTTAGTAAGTTTGATATTTATTTCATTACTTTGATGTTGATATTTAAAAGCCTGTAGAATTGATTTTTTTTAATCAAGCCGCTTATCCTTTTAACAGTTAGCTGTTATAGATTCTGTTCCCTCCCGATACAGGATGATAAAACACACTCCGTACTCATAACCCGTCAGGATATCCTGCTCCATTAGGGACTATTACGTAGTTTGTGTAAACAATGCACGTGCACAAACATCCAGGGTAGGTACTTCTTAAGTTCATGCAAATATTACAATGATAGGAACTTGGTTATTATGTAAGCTATTAAATGGGTTGATGACATAGAATAGGCAAGACCTGTGACGTGTTGGCACACATCAGAGTATCGGCGAAATAGTTATTTATGAGTACATATAGTGCCTTAATGAAGGCTTTTAATGATTGAATATTATAGGCATCTATGTTGGACAAAGTTTGTTTAGTTTTAGTTCTAGATCAGCACAGCTTTTTACAAGCTTTAATAATACTTAAGTACCATCAGTCCTGGAGCCTGTACTGTAATCAAATCTTGAAAATTAATTTTTACCCACTTCCCGGTGTCCGATTGAGCTGAAATTTTGCACACACGTTTATTTCTCGTGACAATGCAATTATTCAATATAAAAATTTGTTTAAGTTTTTTTTAAATGCTAGTAACTCCTTTGCCTCTCTTAAAAATAATTCCCACATGATCCGTTCTGTCTAGATTTAAAAGCCAAGTTGGAGAAATTTTGCTGTAATTCATGAATTCGTAATTTCATTTAAACTTTTGCGTCATCAATAGTAGTATGAACTTCCTGAAATGTTATCGTAGCAAAGAGGCCATTAATTTATTATCAACGATGAATACTTTAGATAAGCTATGTGAACTAATAATAATGGAGAGAATGTAATATGGAAATGAATCGAATACATAATTATAAGATTATATGCTAAAAGGCATGCCTTATTAATCATTTTTGAAGTTTGAAAACCATGCCAAATGTTTTCGGAAACATTCTGAATATTCCCAGGAAAACTTACTAAAAAGTTTCCTGAAAAGTTAGAAAACTTTATACAAATACACTTAATTGAAATCAAATGAAGATTCCTACCAAAAGCTCTCAGTCAACCTATTAAAATATTCATCTATTTCAATCAGATGATCCAATGTTTGATTTGAAATTTTCGTCTCAAATATAACTTATCGAAAAATGCCCTCTTAATCTCAATATGCCTCTTATTCTCCTTTGCCAGATGCTATTATTTTTCTCATTCCTTGCACTGTCTCACAAAGAAGGATCAGCTCTCCTAATTTTTTGGAGCCACGACAATCTGTCCTGAGTTGTCGGATCGGGCAACTCTTCCTTTAATAGGAGTTTTGTCATGCTATTCCGCAACCTAAAACGCCATTATTAAAATCACAGACAAACTAAACATTTTTAAAACCCACAAAGGCAAATATAATCGTCAATTTTTCAATAAAGTTCCCACCAAATTTTTGGCTCCGGTTCAACGACCGTACGAGCACAGAAAGGATAGCAACTTGTCACTTCACAAACTTGTTTCACAGAATGTTTTGCGGCTTTTAATATTTTTGGGCATTTTCCGCAGTTTTTAGTTTAGTTCTCAGGGTCGCTAGATTAATTTGGTCTTGATAAGGAACGGACAAATTGTGGATTTTGATAAGTATTTAATTGTGGAAATGTCGGTGGGCAAAACTGTTGTTCACGCTCAAAAGTTCCCCACTCCCACAGGCTGTTTTATACAAATTATTCTATCTATAGACCATGGAAAGAGTAACCTTATTGGTAAGAACCATTTGTATGAAAATATGTCGCTGCAACGATGTCACGTTGTCGAGTCACACCCTCCAGCCGGAGTCTTAGGTCAATTTGCTATTACACTCATCTTCATGTGCCTCTAGTTACCAACTAAACGCCGTCAGGTAAACCTACATTTTAATTCCCCTGACCATAAGGTCTTACATAATTATTATATGCATTTGGTTTACTATGAAGCATAAACACGTTTTTCCCGACCGCGTCGGTTACCAATCGTTACTCTAGGTAAACAGAACGCTATCAGTTATCAGACGCTCGATTGATAAGATTATCAGGTATAGACTGACCGACTGACTTAACTGGAGTGGTCGGTCTCTGACTGTTTTGTGTGATTTGATATCGTTTACTGGAGGACGTTTGAGTTTCAAAACATGTCTGATTATTTAGTTGCACCAGTTTAGAATAAATAAGAATGGTAGATATTAAGCAACGCATCGTCGGTCGGTCCGTGGATGGGTGTCCGTCCGTTACATACCAAGACACCTCTGTGCTTCAGAAAGCCCATAGTCCCTGCTGTCATTTGTAATCTAAAACAGTCATCTTCTTCGTCGTATAGATGATTTCAAATTTAAATATATTTTGACCAAAATTCAGCCACGCCAACAGCGTTGTCATTTGCCTCACAAAGATCTTTTAAGCAGAGAGCTGACGTAGTCGAATCTGGGAATAATTTTCGGATAAATTAAGGTACTCCGATTATAGTGGCTCTGATAAGAAACTTTGGTCTTGGTCCGTGAGGAATAATCGTGATGAGAAGATTGGCCAGGGTGCGTCAGGCGTTTTATTATGATCTGGACGCGCCGCTCGGGGAGGCTCTCCGGCAGTCGTCAGTCGGTTCGGTAGCCAAAAATTTTGATACCTACCGATCTTCAAAAAGGGTATCGTAAATACTCAAGCTGCTCGTAAAATTGTAGACTTATTCTACAGTTTTGGCAATATTTAATTTCTTACGCACGATTAGCTTGCATGGTGATCAATGCTTGTTTCATCTCTGTACAAGAAAAGATTTTTGAATTGGAGTGACATAATTAAACATTGCTGTAATGTCAATCAAGATTAATAATATTTCATAATTATCACTAAACTGGACGTCGGATTAACGCCCGGTATAGGTATGGTTGCCAAATTCGTTAGGTTAATTGTGAAACAGCGTTTACGTATTAATTAGATACTTAAGCAAGTACCTATCTACTATTTAAGTATGAGCTGATAGATAATGAAAAAGGACCAGTTATTAATTCGGTAACGGGAACAGGGACAGGGTTCCAGAATGAAGAACCTCCTAACAACACGATCCGTTTCCAGAAGTACCACTTTTTTATCAAGCTTTGATCCAGCTGGCTAACGAGAGCGTCCTAAGAGATTCTAGACAAGTGACATTCCATCAACGAAAGCATCGCGATAGCGATTGTAAAAATGACAAAAATATATGGAAATGTCAAGCGCTATCGAAATGTCACGCGATCAATCCGTAACATTTTGGCATTTCTACAATCGCCATCGCTGACAGAATGCCCTTTGTCCAGATCCTCTAGAATTGGTCGAACCTCTTTCACTATTAGAAATCGTGAGTTAGCTAATCAATTAATAATTTCAATTGTCACAACAACATTTTAATAAATTAATTAACAGATTTTATCTGCATTATAACAATAGAAACTTACCAATTAGCTAAAAGGAATTAATTAATATCCAACCTACAGTTATTTTCAAATCCAAGGTTAGGTTACGAAATCGAATAACACCTTAGTCACGAATTAAGATAAACCATATTAATGTCCACGTTAATTATTAATTAATATTTAAATTATTATCGGTGTAAAGTTTCCATAAAGTCTGAAAAGGAAAAAAAAACAAGATTATGGTTTTGGATATGACTTCAGTTTAATTAAGGCTATTTGCCTGCTAGTTACCTACTTACAATACCTACATAATAATCATTGGAAACGCACATCTTATCTTATTAAGGGGCCGAAACATAACTCGGACACTTCGACCTATTGGGATATTCTACCTTTCAACACTTCTTCTGCTCCTGGATTCCAATCTAGAAATCTCAACCAAGTGCAGGCCGCTCTAAAAACAACATGCGCTTATGGAATATTATAGATCCATCCAAAACAAAATGCCATGCCAGAGTGGAGCCCCTTCGCAGGGTATGCCTCAAATTATTTCTTGCTCCGAACGTAGCAAATGAAAATGCTGTCCCAGAAGCCATATACTAAGAAATGAAAATTAGAGTTTTGACACGAAAAGGAAATGAATGAGATTGGCAATGCCTTGCGTTTTTACACAACCGCGGGGCGAAACCACGGGAAAAAGTTAGTAAAATATTAATACAGGTTATCACAAAAGGAAAAAGTTAAAAGTATTATGAACAAAATATCCTGCTGCCCAATTTACTTCAGATATGTTTTCAGTTCGATATAACATTACTACAACAACAATATTCTAAAAATAGAAATCACGTACGGCGTGTTTAAAAATAATTTATATCAGTAAAGATTCATAACAATACCTAAACTTAATTAAGTTAGTAGATACTAGTGTATTAAAAAGATGGCGTCTAGATGATAATGATACAAAAACTGCGACTGACAAAATTTGCTGATAAATAGCTGTTTTTCTCACTGTCCATTGGGTAGTATTCTTGACAGGCGTGTGTGTATACCAGATGTAAGAACTTAATCGATGCAAAAAGCGTATGTAAGAATCGTAGTAGGTGGCGATCTGTAGTTTCTGCCTACCCGTTCATTGGGTTGAGAAATGAACGGTAATATTTCATCATTTCATCACTAATCATCAGTAGCGGCCCGGATTCTGGATTCATGCCCACTTTATGGCAGTAGGTTTGTCCCCATAACATAACTGACAAAAACGGGTGAACTATTAGGTATACTTCTGCCTAGCCCTTTGGGATATACAGGCATGATGTTACAAATATAAAATATTAAACGACCCTTTGTGACTATTGGCCTTGTTTGTTCTGTCTCCTGGTTGGATATGGAGGGAAGTGGAAATTATGTTTTTGATTAATTTCGTTGCGGGATCCAAGACAGTTAAATTCATTCTCCGGGACTTCGTCGAGCATCATTGCTTCGGCGCTTTTCTGATGGTCGCCACTGTTGATTCTGGCTTACAGGAGTTGCAGTGGTTTGGGAATAGTGCGGTGGGATTTACACAAAAAAAGTATAAAATATTTATTTCCCTACACTTAAAACTGTATATATCAGCTGAAAACCCGACTTATTTATTGAATGAGTGGCAAATGATAAAATACTATGAAACTACAGTCTTATAATGACTAAACGTTAAAACTGTTTATTGTCCTGCTTATTCAAATATTACTCATTTCATTATGCTGTAAAATTCCTAATAGCTAATAAATTTCCGTGCAGCTGAAATGGTTGTAACGTTAACTACAGAATTTTTATATTGGCTAGTATTTGAACCACGCATGAACCGGTGACACGATAGGCCAAATTTGTGGTTGGCGTGATGTGTGAGACTCCCTACCTTTAGGATTGGATCAGATATTGCAATAAATTAAAAAGTTAGAAGAGAACACAGCACTGCAGTAGAACACAGCGGGTATAATAATAATAAAAAGTATGTATGAGCTGACTACGAATTGGCGAGCGTAGCGTAAGACCATTATTATCATTTTCCTATATTTTGGTCAATAGTCCTTCAAGAAGGCAGCTGGAAAATTCTGAATATGGAAGGCGGAGGGCTGAGTATGGGTGGTGGTGTAACCTGCGAGGTCTATTTCCAGCAATGGACTGCGATAGATTGAGTAGACTCATACGCTATCCCTAATATACGCACGTCTAGTTCCCTAGGCGGTAGGCAGAATCTACGAAGCGCAACCTGACACGATCCTTACATACTCTTTTAAGCTTCATTTACGTTGATACATCTAGTTCGTAAATCTAAGATAAATTGCCTCAAAAAGTAGATATCAATATTTTCAAACGCTTCCATAGTGCGAGACCTTGAGTGGTCAAGAGTAGTGTTGTGACACCTCATTAGCAAGTCTTACTATCTGACTTGTTTGTTGCAAGCAACCTTCAAGGCACACCTCTAAGCATGGAGGAATTTCGCAAAAATGTATAGAAATTGTCATTATTTTAGCGTTACTGCCATTCTGTAAGAGGATCAGTATACTGCGGACGAATAGAGATCCATTATAAGATGAAGATTTTTTTACGCTGTTCCGAATTTATTTAGAATACTTTATTGTACACCTGATAGTTACAGAAGTGTTTTACAAAAAAAAACTGCCCGTACAATGGCAATCTTATCGCTGACAACGATTTATCTACAAGACAAATTTTAGATTAACTGAAAGAACTAGAATTTAAAGGGTGTAGGTAGTATTTAAAAATCATCTACAATGTAAATTGCCAATTGCCCAAAATCTTTGAAGCAATCTAAATTTACAGTATCGCTGGTTCTTAGAAAGTCTGAAAGCAATTTCAATAGGATCAAAGGCAACAATCTCTATGAAATGAAAATTCGTTCCACGAAAATATAAAAAAGGTTAAATGCCACCAAATAAACTGACAAAATTGAACGGCTGAATGAAATGCGATCTCTAAGCGACCCAACCCGAGATTATTCACACCATTCCAAAGAGAATTATGAATGAATGAAACATTTCACAAACTCTTTATTTTAGTTACATGATTCACTTGCTACTTGCTAGCCTGAGTTTCATCGTTTCAGACTAAACCGTTAGTCATGTGGCACTCACTCGAAACTTCCGGCCAAGCAATTGTAAGAACATGTGTTTTATAATGATAAGTATTGTTTTTAAGAGTGAATGAATCGTTGTTATAATTTGAATTTTATTGTTACTTGGATAAGGGTGACTCAGTATGTCTTCAAGTGCTTGTTGGTGTTCAGACTGGCAATCATTTTGCATTATTGTTGTGACTTTCTTGATTAAAGATGGATGAACTATGTGAAAGATGTTATATGGATGGACAGGTAGTGAAATCTGATATGACAACTGATACAGCATGGAAGAAAAAGACATATTGTTGCGACGTCAAATAAATTAAGAAAATTATAATCTTGTGACTTTCTTGCGAGGACTGTAACCATTGGTGTTTATAGTTGGCAGAGTAATTTTTTCAAGTTTTTTGGTTTTTAGTTTTTCTAATTTATTGTTTCTTACTTTTGTGGCATATTTAAGATCCGAAAAATTGTAATGGTGCTTAAGAAAATTCTATCATTAGTTAGAATAGAATAAAATATACTTTATTGTACACCAAACAAAAGTTCCACATCTCTTTTAAAAAGAAAACTTTTATAGCTATGTAGATGCTGCTCCATCAGATATACTCCATTAGTCGTTTCGTATATGACACTGTAGGTCACCTTGTCCTTGGTCTTGCAAACCCAAAACTTATCATCCACATGTCTGCTGTCAAGAATATTATATGCCATGCCTGTAGCCTTTAATGCAAAATTAATGACTTCTTCTAAGAACATGGTAATATTTTCGATAACGACGCCATATTTTAGCCTCACTTTAGGCCAAATTTTACGGTATTCAGTCAAACTGTGTAATTTGCTAAGGTAATAATTTTGTTTAATGTATTCTTAAGTAAGTCTTAATTGAAACTTGCAAGCCTGTTGCATGGTATAGGTGGATTAGTGTAGTAAAAGGGATATTACCATATTTGTGACGGAATCGGATCCATGCTTGTTTAAACATGTAAACCATAGTGTGTTGGAATTGCCAGTAACTTTAAAGGACCGTAATCATTGATGAAGAAAGATGCAACAGAACTTGAGAAATAGTCAAGCACTAAAGTTGTCAAAAAATAGGCCCGTTTTAGCTATATAAAAATACTTAAAATAATTATATTATATTATTAATTTTATTATATATTTAAGCTATAAAAATAATTAATAATAATTAAACCTGATGCCTGCAAATGATACTCGTTGTTATAGTGTATGGGTAACATAGTAATTAATTAGGATTATGAATTTGATTTTTCAATTTTTTACGTAGAAAGTTATCGCAGCATGTAAAATGAGAAACGTCAACGGACTTCTTAGATTGTGACGACTTTAACCCTGTACTCAATGATACTAAAGAAGAATATGATTTACTGAAGAATATAGTATAGTAAAATGATGATGGTAATGAAGTTGTTGCCAAAACAGTCGGTTTTTTTTTAAATCAAGACTGAAATTTTCATAAATTCAACAAATATAAATATGTATCTTAAGTCAAAGATGCAATAATGAATTCAAATAAAATTAAACTGAGAAGTCTAACGAAGATCCCAGAATCCTTGACAAAATAAACGCCTGAAAGACTCGTAAATAAAGCCATTGCACCACACACAGACAGATATATTAAGCAGGTACGCTAATAACATCAATACAATCTATTGGCATTACATCGAGGTCAAGTAATAAAAACCTAATCATTATTCCACAATAGAAATACATAAAATGTTTATCTTAGGATCTGAGTTCATGCTGATAGCCAAATCTTGGGATAACTGTTTGTTAAATCGAGGTTTTGTGAAGTGAAAGGAGTTGGAAGGGATTTGATTCGATGCTTACATGGAACTTGCTAATAATAAGTTAAAAGAGATAAGGGAACGGATAGGTACTTATTTTTGCTGGATCTGCTTGATTTTGATTCTGTTCGTCTGTCTGTTCTTCGATAACCTTCTTGATAAGTGCGATAACTTCTCGAATAGCTATGAGAATTTCTTCTAATGCCAGTTTATTTTTTTGTTCATCCGATCTATTTTATTGAAAGACCATACAGTATTCCAGTTCTGTTTTGAGAGAGAGGGGGTTTCTTTTTTGTGGCAGGATGGGAAATTCGGTCGGACTAACATCCAAACTGACTCAAAAAAGTGAGCCAGTCTGGATAGCTGCCTTACATAAACCGAGAGAGAGAGGTTAGAATATAATACTTATCTTCATTCCATCGTAGATATAGAACAAATGTTGGATCAAAGATGAGCTAGAATTAGATTTGCAAAGCTAGACTAGAAATGACTTGTGCTATGTTAACAGAATCGTAACAAGTACCTCACGTGAATATCGATAGCTAGTATTGATTGTAAATGTCAGTTAGTTTAACATTTACTTCGTACATCGTGATTCATACGTATATACCTATATTTACTACGAATTTTAAACGGTTTTGTAACTTGGGTTTTAAATCGTGCAATATTTTGAGCTAGGAGTGTCTTATGCACAAGTTAGTGCAGCAATATAGGCCATTTTAGTAGGTGTAGTAATAGGTAACTTAGATATACTTTTAAGCAAGAGGTTGGGAAACTATACATTGTTATGTTGATGAACTGATTAACCATAGGTATATCGCTAGACATAAGCTTATTGACCGATCAGTGTGGATATGCTTGGGGGAGGCCTATGTCCAGCAGTGAACGTCTTTCGGGTGAAATGATGATGCATATGATGAGTTTATTCATAAGTTTGAATACCAAATTAGAAAAAATAAATCGTCTGGTCAAGAAACAGGAATTGCCGTAATGATCTGAGTGGATTGTGAAACTAGTGGTGCTCGTAGGCATAGTTGTAGACTGATGCAGGCTGATGATGGTAATGATGATAATGCAATAAATCATTCATCCTTATTTAAATACTCTGCTATCAAACCTATCCAACACACCAAACCCTTAACAGAAGACATACCAACCATCCAATCATATAATCAAACCATAACACTGACACTCCTAAGCCCAACATTACTATAGAACTATCAACCGCTAAACAGACTATCGGCACATCGTCCTTGTCGATAGTCATCGGAGGTAATTACAGAGATCGCGGGCGGAGGCGCCGTCGCAGGCGCAGGTGGCTTAACGCTTTTAGTGTAGAACAGAGATTTGATAGAAGGTTTAGTCTGTTTAGCCTTAAGAAGAGAAAGTTAGAAAGATTAGTTGGAGCGGGGTTTGGAATAATAAGATTGGTAATATAGGCTAAGTGGTAGATAGATTGTGTGCAAGATTTTGTGGTTTGAAAAGGGTTGAAGAATGAAATGAAGAATGTAATGTAGATACAGAAGAAAATGATGATATGTTGCGAATAAATGGGGATAACGATAGGAATTATACAGGTTTCGCTCATGTGGAAGAACTCTTGCCTTGATTTGACTTTAGCCACGTGTTCGCTACACGTGGTTAAAGTCAAGAAAAATGTATTTGATGAGCGATGAAAGTGGCGACAAACAGATTTCGAGACCAAAAATAATATTCAAAAGGTAAAGTCGATAGAAACAATTGAAAAATTCGAGGAATCTTCATTATAATCAAAACCATATTTTACTCATTAAATCGCTGAAGGTATTGGGTTGAGCACAGCTTGGAATAGGCTTATAGCCTTCTGACGTTTTCCTATTGGGTGGTTCTGCTATTAAGTTATTTACATACCAGCTTTATTGTTTGATTGCGTTTGGAACTGTTTGTTAAGTTTATGTCTTTATTTGTGGAGGTAAATAACGCTTAGTATCCACGTATATCCTGTTCTTTTTTTCTGTGCGTATCTTTGGTAGTTCTTTCTTCTTCTTTATGGTTTATTGTATCATATTTATATACAGTTTGAGTTTACATTGAGTAGTTTATGTGGCCTACCCGAATGTCCTTTCTTTGATATTGTTCGTCGAATCGTTGAGCTCCTTAAATTCTGAGTTGAGCTGCACGGTTATTGACATTTGTCAATAACCGTGCAGCTCAACTCAGAATTTGCACTAACTGGACAGGTCCACTCAATCTGGCTGGTTCTTTCCTCAAAAGACCATTTTAGACATCAGTCTACATGGTCTTCACATGATCTTACAAAGATTTTGTCTGGACTTTAAAAGAGACTGTGACCTCTGAGTTTGTTTCGGCCTTTCTTCGATGATCGATGTAAAAGTGTTTGTACAAACTAACTTACAGAAATAAAATCATTTATCATTTATACATTAAGCTATAATTTTGTATCTTGGAAGCGACGATTATCTGCCGTTTTGATTTTGTATAATTATTTATATTAAATTGAAAAACTTGGCAACAGTCCAAATCGCAAAATGCAATTTTTTTATCCAAGAATACCAAAAATAAAAACATTTATCAACATTCGATTTGTACACAACCAAAAAAATACTTAAAACATATCATGTCCGTACCTTGCGAAAAAATATTTGAAATACAATCACAAAACAATGGACAGACGGACATACCTGAGGAATTTGTTAACATTTTACATAATTACGATTCTATTCGCGTGTTGATCACAATATTCGAAGTATCGACTCAAATTCTGTGAGTCTCTCTGCGAACGATTGTACGTGGAATGAATGAGTAGTGAATGTTATGCGTTCGTGTGAAACTTGTTGTGAAATTGTTATTGGAGGTGAACTAAATAAAGAGGACACAGGACATTATCTGGGAACGTCTATTGGAAAGGTGGTTACTGTTTTAAGGCTTTTGTTAGTGTGTTTTCCCTTTTATTATTATGAAAGGAGTTGATTACTCACCCTAGTAATGTAAATAGTCTATCGTGGGTTTCATTGTGTCTATTTTTAATATATTAAATTTATCTAAAGAGCCTGTAGTGACAAAGGCTGGCCCAAAAAGTTTTAGCAGAAAGATGCAACACGACAATGCAACAACGCTTTTTCTTTTTTTTTTCAACTTTAGAATTAAGCGACAACGCTTATTCGTAGAAAATTTTCTAATCGTTGATACGAGGCACTAAGGTGCGGCAAGCTGCGGGAGCCTTAATACAGCTCTAGACAGCCCAAGAGTAGTCTTAAACCAATACAATGTTTAGATTTCACACATCATTACAAAGAGATGTTCAAATTAATAGACTGTGACAACTTAACGGCCCACACGAGTCATAAAAGAGGTATTACACTAAATAGGTCGCACAGGTGGTCCTAACCGATAGTATTTACGATCGAACGCCTTACACTTAGTGTTAGGAGCGGCTTTTATGGCTGTGGGTTACATGTTAAGCTTAATCGTCTTTTATTGTCTTGTGGTAGAATTTAATCGTATGTTTGAGTCCTAAGTGGGGTCAAAATATACATCTTATTGTGGCTGGATTTTTTTGTCATCACCATCATCATCATATCAGCCGAAAGAACTGCTGGACATGGCCTCATCTAAGCGTCACCGCATTGACCGGTCCCGTGCGTTTCGCATCCAGCGGATCCCTGCAACCTTCACCAGCAGTCTTATTGCGTAATGAATTCGGCAATTCAAAGGGCTAAGAGTGTGAATAATCGACCAATCATGGTCCACCTAGTGGGAGGCCTTCCATCGCAACGCTTTCCGGTTCGCGGTCGCCACACCAGAACTTTTCTGCCCCATCGGCCAACCGTTCAGCGAGCGATGTGCCCTGCCCCTGAATTTTCTGTAGCTGATGAATATTTTAAGCTTTTTATACGTTTGTTAATGGAAAAATTAAATAATATAGGGAATAAGATAGGGAAGAAATTCGATATGAGTTTACTGTAAGGAAAAAAATCAGGAGGTTATTTTTTATTAAAACTTTATGTACATAGTTGTAGATAGTTTTTCATGATAACGTTGTGTCCAATTTGTTTATATAGTAGCAAACCATCAAATACTTTTTCACTCATCCGACTCAAAAATGTAGGTATTAGTAGATAGATCATTTCTTGCTTTATGTTAACAATAATTGCACCATATTTTCAACTTAAAACATTTTCAACCTTAAAAAAATCATGAAACGCTAATTGATAGTATAAATAATTAATTAATCAATTCGTATATCTTTTCGACCAACTTAATTATGGATCGACAAAATAAAATTGTCATTTTTTATCCGAAAACATGTACCTATAAAGCCCATAAATTGTTCACTTCCCCACTTTACTTAAATTGGTGATTTATTCGTCGTTAAGGGCAATCTACACGTTGTCGGATCGCAGGTGTCAGCTATGGAAAGTAAAAGTTATGCGATCGCTTCCAACTCTTAATCGATGTACGTATTAGTTGTTATTTTTAATATTTTATTTTAGTGTCGTTATGTAACAACTTTTTTCCGCTAATATCTTCAAATAATAATTTGTAATATAAATTTGTTTATGTTAAAAAAGTATAAATGTTATAAAATGTATTTTATTTGCTGGTTACAATCACTAATCGGTATATAAAATATTTTGTATAAATTATTATTTCTCAAGAAACTAATCATGTTTCTTTGAGACCTGAGATTAATTAGGCGAAATTTTTTGGTCATAGTCATTTAGTTATGTAAAATACAGGGCTTGTAAAAATTAACATTTCCGGCTTCTATAGACGTCTGTTGAACATTCCTCAAATTTTTGAAATATATTCCTATTTACAACGTTCAGTCTGTCCAAAAATACAGTCTTGTTAATCTGTTTTATTTTTTCTTGTGCGTCCATATCACATATACATTCTTTCGTTTGAAGCTATTATTTGTCATTCTTTATTTAAATTGCCTTCTAGTTTACTACGTTGTCCCACAGCTGGGCAGATGCCACTCCATCCCCTCCCCTTTCCACGATTACATCCGGACAAATATAAATCGACCTTAACTGCACATTACCATGGGTAGTGTGACATTTACCCGCAAGGAGTGTCACTCGTCTTTGAACTTTACTTTTTTGTAAGCAATTGTAATTGGACTTAACTGTTTTGAATAAGGTTCAGATTTGACCTTAACTTGTCAGCATACGGTTAATAATGGCAACAGTTGATTTAAGATCGCAGAGATAACCGTCTAATTTTTATTTAACGTTTACTGTAGTTAGGTTTCAATTGAAAATGGCAATGCCAAAATCAATTTACCATTTTTTTTTTTTAACTTTGCCCTGCATTAGGTATTTCATCTTGTATCGTGGGTGCCTTTACAAACATTTAAACTCACATACAAAAGACATCCAAATTCGGAACAACTATCTGTAGGCCATACAAAGATTTGTTCCGTGCGGGAATCGAACCCGCGCCACGCAGCACAGCAGTCGATCGCTCAACCGCTACGCTAACCGTGTCGTCAAAATTTCACAAGCTTTTATTTAACTTGCAGTGTATGTGTGTAGGTATGTGTGTTCTGGTGAAATCTTGCAAATGAATTTTAAAGCAGTTATCCCCCACCGATTATGTTGAAATATTGCAGATACGTTTAGTTTGGATGACAATGTATGATTAACCAAGTGAAGTCATTCTAAAACCAATATGGCGGATGGCCCAAGTTGGCGGACTTATTATTTTTTGTGCACTGCCATGATATGGATATCAAATGAAAGGGTTTGCTGAGGAGAATACAAAAAAAAACATTTTTTACTGAATAATTTTATTTCTCAGTATTTTTATTTTTTGTCTGAACTCATTGTCTAACATTTTTTTTTATTTTGCCTGACATGGAAGGGTCTTTGACAATTGTTACGAGTAGTCAGAAGCCAGGAAATGTGACACCAGTCTTGCGAAGGTGTATCGATTTACCCAGTTACTGGGTTGTGGTGGTCAGGTAGGTAGTCGCTCCATGCAAAATACTGGTACTCAGCTGCATCTGGTTACGCTGGCCAGAACATAGTTGGAAAAAGGCTGGGAAGATCGAGGCATATTGATTTAGGTATAATTTTAGAATACAGCTTAAAAATCTTGGCTTGTATTCATTTGTTTTTCTTAGCAATACTGACCATAACTGCAAAGATAATAATATTTTGGAGCGACCACCATTTCTGAAATTAATCGTCGATTTAAAAGTTACCTTGACAAATATGACGAATGTGTATAATGATATGAAATTCACTCCATTACTACATTTTTTTGCATTACCAATTATGAATGAAATAAAAAAATATTTTAATGCAATTAAAAAGGAGTTGGTGGCAATAACAATTGAATTAAAGTGTTGTTAATTAAAAAAAGTTTTTTAAATATGCATTTTGGGCTATGACTTGACTTGTTGCCTGTAAGGCTTCCGCAGACAGACAGGCTTTACGAGACAATAGATACAACAATGATGCGACTACAATTTTTCATAAAATTCTTCTCCTTAGGGGTTAAATAGGTAAATGCGCAGAACATTAGCTTTAAAAAAGGGTTGGCGCATTGTCACGTCGTGCCTTATTAGGTACTTAACATGTGTATGGGTGGCAGTTTAGTATTATTATTATAAGTAGACAAGAGGATGCTCATCATTATTGATGGCAGAAACCAGACATATATAAGTGGTACTAACAATGCCATCTATTATGGTCAGAATATTTATTTAATTTACTAGAGTCATTCAAGTCTTCATACAAGTTGAATCGAAAGTTGTGGTTCATATTCATTGTTAAAATTTTTATCTTTGATTCACACCGACGAATTTAATATTGACGCATCCCACGTTTCGCTGACTACAAATAAACGCGACTATCTATATATTCTCCACTCAATTAACGAATTCTCGGACAGAATTAAAATATCACGACTGGCAACACTGTAACTTGTCAGACGTGACAGATCGCCATATTGGTATACCATCGACAATTAGAGGGACAATAAAATGTTTTTAAAAGCGTAATTAATGCCTTATACTGCAGTCATTAGGGACCATAATTATAATGAGTGGTCTGAAGGTCTACCAAGTGATGAATGGGACTCAATTGTGAGGTTTTTGTTGACAGGTTTGGGCATGATATGTTTGGGCCATAGTTTTGGTTGTTTACTCTGTTCTTGCTGCATTGTAAGGAGTGTTTTATTCCATAGTGTCTTATTATATCTAGTAAAACTGTAGGAGGTTAGATTTTTTATTTGGTTTTGATGATATGTTACGATCATTATTATAATTACTTCTTGTGCTTAAAATCTATACGAAGGACGATTCTTTAAAATCTGTTCTGCCATAGTGTTCTTCTTTCTCCTGGCTATTATCTCGTCAGTGCTCGTAGTACTTCTGCACCACACCGTACGGTTGTGAGTTGTTTCTTCTGTTATTTTAGATTTCTTAATGATTGTATTATATAAGGACCTTAACTACGCTTTACTGCCGTAAAACGGTTACTATCTAAAGCATACTCCTTAGTAACGGCCAAGTTTAAAGGTTTGAACAAAAAAATATTCATTCATGTAAATTATTTGTGAAACTTGGTTTTGTCCTATGACTAATATTAATAGAATAATTTTGCTTTTAAAAAAATAATGTACAACACCATATTTTTTCGCTTCTTTTACATACTCCTCTAAAACGACTTGGATGTTTAAAAATAATTTTATATAGAAACATTCATGGTTAGGATTTTTTCTAAATCTACATAGGACAAGTAAATAAAGTAATATTTTGCAAAAAAAATTGTCCAAAAGGAGGTCCAACATTGAAATTCTAACACCAATGACCGTGCGCCCGGCAACGGCACGGCCATTGCAGTTAACATTTGAAATATACATATAAGCCTTAAGTTATTTTACAAGATAAGGTGCAGAAACAGAGACAAGTTGCTTATTGTCACAAGAAAACTAGAATAACTGGTTTACAATTATTCATAGAGCGACAGGAACTAACTTATGTGACTATATAACAAAGAATATGTGATATCATAAGAATACCTATGAATGACATGGCTGATACATGGGTAATCCTTTTTTATTTTGTTAATTTAAATAAAAATGGCTAACTCCTTTGATATGCAATTGTGAAGACCACGAGAGCCTTTAAGATCTAATGGGATACCAAACAGGTATCCCATTAGATCTTAAAGGCTCTCGTAGACATTTGCGATGTGACAATGTGACAATCATGCGACGATGCATTTTAAATTGCATTGCAGTCGTCAGACAGAACAATTTAAATGAAAGCGTTGTCGCATTGTCGATTTTTTTTATTTCTAATTTCAAACATCCTAGTAACTTTTACCATACCTAAACAACGTTATTTTTCAACAAAGCTATTCTTTCCGCTGGCCATTCCCCCACTTTTGTTTTTCAAAATAAATGGCGCTAACCAAAATCCGTCCTTTTAACTCGCTTTGCATACAATGGGCCACAAAACCTGCTACTATCTGAAATCTAAACCTAAAATGTCGCCTAAATTATAATGCGACACTCCAAAATGGGATCCCATTATACTATTCAATCCTTATTTATCCCTCACGCTTGAAAACAAACTTTATTTCAAGGGTACAAAGTTTAAAATTCAATAAAAGGATTTTTATTTTTCGCCAAATATGGCTGCCTCCTTCCTTACTACCTTCCAGTGTAGTTTGGTCTATAACGTGGGAAAGGTTTTCTAATAATTGTCAGGTGTAGAGAGGCCAAGTTGTACTGGCTAGTTAGTAAAGTCAGGATGTCCAAAGACACGCCATGAATGCTTAGGGTCACAGATTATTAAAAAGGATTAGAATCTATAAATAGAGCTGACTGGTCCGTTATTGTCTATGATTCATTTGTTTGCTCTATCTAGTTTTGCTTGCAAAAAGCGGTACGAGTCACCTTTAATTTCACCTGCCTATTGGCAATATGTAGCCATTTAATGGGCTCAGGAGTTACACTAAAACCTTGATAAAATAGTTATTTAAAGGTACCTCTCCATAATGGCATGTACAGTCAAGCATATTTCAACCCTTACGTTACGAGACTGTATCTTTTTTACTAGCTTTTATTTCATTTGTAATGTATGTTTGTATGTATGTGTGTTCGGGTCAAATCTTGCAACTGAATTTTAAAGCAGTTTAGCCTCCACCGATTAAGATAAAATTTAGTTTAGTTTGGATGACGTCATTCTAAATACAATATGGCCAAGATGGCGGACTAGTTATTTTTTGTGCACTGCCATGATATGGGTATCAAATGAAAGGGTTTGCTGAGAAGAATACGAAAACAGATTGTTTAAAAAAATATTAATAAATATTTTTTTTTTAAATAATTTCATCATAATTTACTTACCTTCATCCCATTTTATTTGGTGTCAGCTCAAGATGTCTTCTTCCATTCTTATAATTGAAGTCACCCTTTCTAGACCTTAAATCTTTCACGTTCACGGGAACGTTAGCATGCACACGTTTTATATTTAAAAATGAACTTTCTTAATGAAAAGATGAAAATTCTGCCACAATATTTACTACATCAAATGCTTGTGTAATTGACAAAACTTACCTAGTAGTTTCGTAGTGGTCTAGTAAGATCGTAATCTAAGTCCCAAGTACATTAGTTATCTAGTCACTAACATTATAGTCTATGACCTATGACGTTTTTCATAATGACAAAACATACACACACATTAGATGTTCATACAACAATAATATAATTATTATAATGTCTGTACTTGTGTTCCTCGCGTCATACAACTTTGTTTGGTCTCTACTTTATAAGTCTGATGATGAAGATGACCTGGGAAAGATGACATGTCTTTTTGTAAGGCTTTATATCAGACGAGCAAGGTTGATTATTTTCTTATCTTTTTTTCGTATGAGAATAGAGAGAGAGAGAGAATGGCCATGCTGTGATGAGAAAATAGACAGTTAGAAAGGTTCAATATTCAGAGTTTGCCTGATGTAAGTGGTTTATTTTTTAATTAGTTATGTCCCATTTTTAAACGACTTTCCAAAAAGGAAGAGGTTCTATGTTCGACGCTGTTTTATTTTCACCGATTTATCCGTCAATTATGGACCGATTTTGAAAATCTGATGAAGAACTTCGGAGACACAACAGAAATCTTAAACGTAAATGACGGCAAATCTCTCGGGATTGATGCAATCGCATGTCTGTTTATTGTTTTGTTTGGGTTATCTATTCTGGTTTCATAGGTACCTTACTGTGGCAATTTTCTATTAGGTACCACAGCAAAAAAAATGAAAAATAAAAGACGTTTTTACATAAAAATACAACTAACTTCCAAATAAAAACACTAATAAGTGAAAAATAACTTTTTTTGCGAAGTCAGTGTCAAAAAGAGAAGAAAAGAAAACAGGAACACCGACTTCCGATAAAGAGACTTTCACTTTGGAGTGTTTTTATTTGGAATGGAAGTCGGTTGTATTTTTTGTCAAAAACTTTTTCTACATTTTCATTAAAAACGACTGCCTGATTGATCTGGTTTTCGCCAGCGCTAATGTTGAGCTTGAGGTCCTGAGTTCTATTCCCAAGTCGGGCATTGTTATTGATTTTTCCATCTGGGTTTGCTCTCTGACAGCCCTCAGTCTGGATTTGTGCCCGGTTGATGATACGAGTAATAGGCTCGCCTCCTATGAAATGGTAATTCACACTACGTCTGCCTTAGATACTCTTCGGCAAAGATTAAGATCATACTAGCATCAGATGCCTCATTCCATACCAAGAGACCGTGCCGATGTAACTAGCGTTTTTCGTCTGATTATACTGATTATTTTGATTAGTACATCGATCACGTACGGTTCCGTTCCACGGCTATATATGGTTTTAGCAGCGACTTGCAAGAGAAAGAGTTTTCTCAGGACGATTTGTTTAATAGTATTTTTTATACGTTTTCACAAATTCATTGTACCAAAATGTATTACGAATACAAATTTAAAAACAATCGAGTGGCATACCTCAGAAGCTTAAAACCGCGCCATCTTCTTTTTTATTTTATTAATGATAGTCTTGCACTTGACCGCTATCTGACCTGATGGAATTGGAATCAATTTTAAATGATCCGTTCCAATAATTATTGAAATGTGAATGCAATATTCCATTATGCTCTGCTTAGGAGAGTTCATTAAACAAGAGCATACAATTTTTATGATAAATTATAGAAAATGTTAATTAAACTCACAAATCAATAAAAAATCGATGCATATCGTGCCATCTAGTGACATTTATTGGAACCAATTTTGTTTGTTAGCGCTGGGACCCCGTCCTCGTGCCTTCGTTTATTTTCTTAACCTAATTCTTGAAGAATCTTGAATACATCAGATCATAACAATGACCTGAAATTTTCCCACGTCCAAAGCTTTTAACAGTTTTTCATACAAGTGTTTTCTACAATAAATTACAATTTTCCATTACACAGGTTGTCTTTAACAAGCGACACTTAAATAATGACATAACTCCGTCATGTCTAGGAAGCGCAAATGTTTTCACACGGGAATCGAACTGCGTGACAATCGTTAGACAACGCTGTTTGTTTTAGTCAGGAAGTACTTACTTAGGTGTAGTTGGGAAGATAATTTATAACTACATTATACCTCCTAGTCTTCGCAGAACCCCTTAACCTTTCGTGTGCCACTAATTAGAGAAACCATAGCAAAGCCATTGTGTCTCGCGTGGAACCACGTCCTATACACACGAAAGATAAATTCACATTTTTTTTATGTTCTGTGACAGATCTGAAGCCTCAAAAAAACCCAACCTCCTCTATTCTTCAAGTTGGGTAAAAAGATGTTGGTAAATAAATGGACCCCATTTTTTTTTTGGATTTGAAATCATCCAATGACTTCTCCCACTCTGGGTGAAGCAGGAGGCGAGTCAGACTTTTACTGACTAAAACCCACCCTTGTTCCTTCAGTTGCTTGTGTCAGGCCCGCGGTAAGAAAGGATTCGGGTACAAGCTATCTATAAATGTTCAAAAAATTCATTTTATTTTACATACCTACATGGGCTTCTCAAGAGCGGAACTTCCTAAAAATACGTACCGTGTGCAGAAGTACCAATTACCAGCTGAAACAAGCCCTTGATTCAGCTGTCTAACGAGAGCCTTCTCAGATGTCGACCGTGGCTCTTGGCTATTAGCAGTCTTATTTATATTAAGCAAATTCTCTATAGACAATTTTGCTAATCCATTGTAAAACAGATGCTAAACAGTTCAGAGACTTTTCTTCATGACTACATGACTATTGGCACAATGATTGCTAAGTTCACAACCCACCGTATTTAAGTGCCAAGTGACGGCTTGTTTATTTACCTGTTGAGGGGTTAAATCATCTAATTATAATGTCCTCAATCTGTTTATTTAATAAATCCGACGTAATAATCTACTTAACTTATTGACAGTTCGACCATATTTCATAACGCCACCGACCATAAAAATATAGAAGGTAAAAACACCAATTGTCGGCCGTCACCTCACGTCGTCGATCAGGAAGTGACATACGTGCAGTTGACAGTTACACATACCTCATTATAGGTATTACCATAAATAGAATTGTTAAGTGGTAACCGCTATGTTTGAGTGGAACTATGAATAGTCTGCTAGGTCTAGGTGTTGCACGGTGGGAAACGAAGGAAAAGAAAATACTTTATAACAATTTCACTGGTTCAATCGGAAAAGAGGGCCTTTCAGTGATATTAACGTTCAAAGATATATACGAGTTTTCGCAAAGCTCCTGGAAAACCGACCACTTAGGTCGGTTTTCCAGGACCCTAATTATGTAACTATTTTGACAGCATGAAGCATGCGCGCTACCTTTCATTTCGACAACTCACCAATATTCATTGCGTGTTGAGTGCATAGATTTTTGAACAAATGAAGCAAAGCATGCGTGTGCCATTCTTTGAACTTACATAATTAGGGTGATGGTTTGCATAGCGTCAATCTTCCCAATAAAATGGAAATTCAAGAACAACTTAAAATCAATTACATTAACACAGGCCTATAAAATAAAATAAAGTAAGGTAAAACACCACTTGTCATCTATCACACAATATTTTAAAAAAACTTAGGGTAAAAACGCCAATTGTCGTCCATCGCATCAGGAAGTCCTCGTGACAGCTCCTCGACACCTGTACACGCCGCCTCATTACGAGTATTACCATAAAAGAGAGATGATTGTCAAGCAATTTAATACTGTATTGATTTATAAGTGTCTGTAAACGAATCCTTACGTTTTTTCCTTGCGATTTTAAGCCAATTAGTGGCAAAAATACTTGTAAGTAAAAGTTATTAAGGAAGTCATTTGTATTGAATCTTGGGTTGGATCTGTGGATAATTATGATTTAGCGATAATCAGAAGTTACTCAATGTTTTTGAGAACTCGGTAGTCGCTTTTTTAACCACGAAGTAAGCCGTGGTTCACACGACGTCACACGGCGTTATAACTCACGTGCTTTACAGTATCAACAACGGGATATTGCCGTAAGATCTCATCATTATATTTACTGCAAAAATATACTGCACAATGCCGTATGATCGCAGTCTTAACTTTTGTCTAATATATCTTACCATTGCAAGACAAGAAGAAAGTTATATCATTAGTTCAACCTATTAATATGCACCAATTAAATTTATTAACACCTTTTATGATCCACGCTAGACCATACGCGCATTATTTAGAGTTGCAATCAAGAATGCACACGCATACTGCATCGCTACCCCCTACGGCTTAACAAAGATTTATTCATTCCTTACACGTTCAAAGGTAATGTAATAAGAAAGTAAGTGTCGCAATAATCGTCATTGTTAGCAACAAACAATGCGCCGTAATCTTAAGATGGCGCTCTTAAATGCTTAGCGCCTGAGGCGAACTTAGGAGCACTTTCTTCTATTTTGAAAGTTTAACCAGATTTGGCGTTAGAGTTCGTGGCTAAATAACAGCCGCACGGGTCGTTCTTCAAGGTTAAGTAACACTTGACGAGGTCGGTCCTTGGATGGGTGACCAGAACTATATAGCAAGATTCCTTCGTGCCTGTCATTTGAGGTTGTCATTTGAAGATCGTTGACATTCGTTTCTGATAGTCAGGAGCACGTCTTGTTAAGGAGTATCGTGTTACCCAGTTACTGGGTTGTGGAGATTGGATGGGCAATCACTCCATCTAAAATTCTCGTGCTCAGCTGCTTTCGGTTAGACTGGAAAAAAGCTAGACAGATTAAACCAGATTTTGGTATATCCGCTTCTTCTCGTAATTGCAGTGTAAAAAGTAAGCTTCGTAACTGTCATTAGTGGTCAGTGATTGGGAAATCTTAAATTAGGTAGCTTGTAAACTGTCTCCATTTCCGTAGTTTTAAAAACAACAAAATATTACATGTTTAGTTTTTATAAATTATGAAACGGTTGCTGTAAGCGTCCGCTGTTGTACACAGACTTCCTTTGTCTAGTGTTGTTTTAAGAGATATTTCTTAATGTCTGGTTGTTGACACAGTGAATGCTACTTTAATTTTACTTAATGTGTCTTTGTATTTAATTCTGTCATCTCTACCCTAACTTTCCTAACAAGAGATGGAATTGTTATATTCTTGCACATCTCACAGGTGTTTAAAATTTAGATTTTTGATGTTTGCTCATAATTTTGTTCCTTGTGTACCCTATGTCTCCCCTATTCTTCCATTGTTCTCAATTTTCTTTATATACGAGTATCTTTCTAATTTTGTCATTTCTAATATCTCTAGCTAAAGATGGAATTAGTCTATCCTCATCTCACAGCATATTCCAATTTTGATATTTGCTCATAATTTTATTCTCTTATTAACCCGTCCCAGTATTTTTCCTCTTCATCCATTGTTCACCTCTGTATGTGTCATCTCATGAAATTAGGGGTCCATCCCAGGTGTACAGAAATAAATACATTATTTATCATCATTCAAAATATTGTTTGTATTAATGTTTAACAGTCAAACTGTCACGTATGTTACTGTCAATGACGTAAGTCATTGTTGATACGTCAAAATAATTGTCAGGTGGTGTTTTTCCTGTAGTGACAGACATGAGACATGTCAATGGTGTATTATGGCTAGCGTATTTGGGCATTCCGATGATGTCAAATCAATCATTACTTGGTCTTATTACTGTTTTAGTAGCACTTTAGCAAGGGTTTTTCGGCTGTCGTCGCATTAAGAAAAGTCTCTATGACCGTGGTCAAATTTATTTAACGTATTTTATCACGAGGGACTTTCTTTAAGTTGCAAACGTTTTCTTTTTCTTTTATAATAATCATAAGCACATGTGAAATGTTAATGAGATTGCTTTGAAATCCTCAAGTACCTTATCTGTTTGAACAAATTATTAGGACATTTTTTCTTTTACTTCCTTGACATTATGTATTGCATTAATATTAAAAGATTGCTTCGATAATTTCCAAACAAAACCAAGCAAACATTTTCTTTAAAATTTTCTCTGGAATTGCAATTCCCATAAGAATTACCTGTATACGAGTACTACGTAGTTCATAAATCTTGAAAAAAAAAACAATACACCATCAGCGAAACCCTTCAAAGCATGACGGTTACATAAAAGACAATAATTGCGACATATTTCTTCTAAAAATTACCATATTGCATAATTGAAAGATCAATTTAACGAACGGAACGACTCTTAATCCATTAAAAGAGATTGTAACAGTTATTAGAAAGAATTACATTATTACACATCGTCTATGACTTGGTTTTTCACAGAGATTTGAATCTTCAAATCATGCGGTTAGGTAGGATCCGCCAATTGCTGTCTTAGATAATTTTCTTAGTGTTTTTGTTTCTTGTTGATTTGTTTTTATAAGAAATTGTAGATAGAATTAAAATATACTTTAGCTGCAAGTATTCATAATAATCTATACTAATATTATAGAAACGAAAAAAACTCTGTCTATCTGTCTGTCTCTTACGTTCTAACGCCTAAACCGCTGAATCATTTTTTATGAATTTTAGTATAAAGATAGATTGGACCTTCGAGAAGGACATGGAATGATTTTTAACAGAGTAGGTACGTTTCTTTAAGATAATTGCCGACCTTCACGAGGGCAAAGCCGCTGGCAGAAGCTAGTAACGGTGAAACGCGAAAATACATTACTATTTCTTTCCCTTTGACAACAAAATTCTGAACCAAAGGAAAATCTCTATCGAACCAATACGTAATTACACGTAACCTACTATAGTCAGTACTTATAATAAACCAATACCGATCAATGATTGACGTCATCAAGTCATGTTGGCCACAAACAATGAGGTTAGATCGAGTGGCGGGCGCCCAATGCTACTTCACTTAAGTACGACAACTTGACATATTGTTAAGTAACTCTTGGCTTCAATTAGAGAACGGTGATAATGTTAGCAAAAATCAAGGGCGGATTAAGGTTATCGAGAGGTTTAGTCAGGGGAGAGTTAAAATTAATGAGCTCGTAAAAATGCAGTTATGTTGCTGGTCAAGGTAGGATGATAAAGAGGAACATTTGTTTGAGAATGCTGATCTAAATGAAGAAGCATGAATATAGGTTCATAGGGACTTATGTAACAGGTAATTAGCAATGGGCACGGTCACAAAGAAGAGTACTTTTTAGTTAAAATTGTATTTAACTTGAAATCCTTCTTCATATACATCCTCATGACTTTTTCGGAGTTGCAGTATATATGACTATATACACTTTATTATATTACAATAAAAAAATATACGTAGGCCAATATCTTACGATTGATTAAAAATACACGTTTTCCTTATGCCACTCAAAAATTTGCAACTCCACCTACAATTTCTGAAACAGTAGCTCCCAATCATTAACTGACTCAGTGAATTCTGCCATTGTTCTAAACTTCTCATATTTATTATGAAATTAATTGTTTCAAATGGCCACTTTAATTTGATTCCACACTGTAACTGTTGCATGACTCGATGTTATCGGCCTGTTCATCATCCAGTGACATAAGAAGGTTATTCTCTACAAACTTTTTGGCAATTTTGAGTAATTACTGCAGTAAAATAATTGTGGATTTTATGGTATAATTGAGAGTCTTTTGTTTTTCAAGTGAGCAATGTCTTGGCACCATGTGAATTTTGTTTCGCGGTACTGTTGCTCAGTTTTATTAAGAGTTGCGTCAACTGTATTTGGCAAATCTGCTGTAGTTTTGGTAACTGTGCTATTCAGTTATCAGTCTTCAGGTTTTCACCTTTCTGCTTCTTTTTCTTAGCGTGTAGATGACAGAATAGACTCTTCTTAGTTAAATACCTTTCTACTCATACAATATCAATAATTTTGTCTATGTGAAAATCATTATTAGTGTTCGCTTTTACAATACTCATAGTCTTTTCTGTTTCTTTCACTTCAAGACAAACGTTCTCATAAAACGTCTCCGTATTATTCAAAGCTACGTATACGATTAACAATAAAACTGAGTTCAAAGATGCAATACCATAACAGTCTGAGGTTACTAACCCATCATCTAGGTACGAGTTTCCAACTTCCATCAGTTCTATCCCACACCGGACTTTTACAATTCATCATAATCTACTGACTCATGATTTTTTGTTCGTCAATTAACATATACTAAATTAAATAACATTAAGTATTACGTCTCTTATGGCAGTAGATAATAGACCATAAACCAACACCCACTATCAAAGAGTACGATGCTCCAATATATGTTTTTTATTGTCATAAAGGCGATTTAATAATTTATTGTGTTATGACTTCAGATTAGATCATTGCATATAAGGTGGTCAGATATAATGATGAGTGTATAATTATGACATTGAACGACCTTACCTCCTTTTTAAATTATTCGAATCGTTTTTCAGATTGTAAAGGCAACAAATATAGGTAGATTTCATTTTATTATTTAGTATGACATGATTGGTTACAAGCTTCGAATGATTTTGTAGTTTAGGAACAAAATTTCTATACTTCGTTTAGAAACTGTCAAGTGTCTTTATGAATAAAATATAATATACCCGGAAATGCCTATATTGCCATAGTTTCGAACTTATTAGTAACTATGATTTAAGCTTAATACTGGCCCCTTTATAAATAGTTTCATTAAATTTTATCTATAGAAACTCAAGCAAGTCCAGTCACTCAAAATGCAACGAATGTGAGTAAGTGCCAAATAACATAGAAACAATAAAAACATTTATTTTATAAATTATTTGAAAGTAAAACATCAAATAAAGTGTCAGTAACTTAGCTGCAACATGATAACGAGTCGATTAAATCACAACAGAGCGACATCAAAATGTCGTCGACTTGCGAATGCATCGCATTCCCAGAGCGCCGCGCATGCCATTTCACCGGCCGAGCGCGCGCGAATCCTCGGCGGAAACATCCGAACGCTATGTGATCGGAATTACGAATGCTTCCTTCGTTCTATATTTGAATTTCGGTTTTGTAGGACTATAATGGATGTTTTCATATTTGATTTTGAGATTTCTATTGATGTAAAATTATAACGAAAAATTAAAAAGAGGTGTTTTTTGTTTTTGTTTATAAGTTGTGTAAAAGGTAATTTCAAGAATTAATGAACCAATTACGAACAATTTTTCACTGAATAAAACTAGGTACTTAATACCGAGTGTATAGTCTACATTTTATCCCGGAAAAATCAACCGTTCCTTTGGGATAAGCTACGGGGAGCAACGCTGCGGGAAATGCCAGTGTCCTAGTGATATAATAAATTCTTGTCTCTAACATTTTTCCATACCATTGAATCCGCTTTGATGGAAGGAAATGATGAATAAAACACTCGTGTGTTTACAAAGGAGTTGCTTTGACTATTCTACCGGAATAGGTGGAAACTGTGAAGATTATGTATTTATACGGTAATTGCCTGCGAGCTGCCGCATTCTTCAACTTTCAAGGTGGCGATGGCGGTGGTATAATGAGGACCACTCCTTATTTCCCTTATGAGCTTCCAGTCTTAGTTAATTTGTTGTGTTTTACTAATGATTTTGTATTTTTTGTTGCAGGTAAGTTTAATGCCGCATTTCACTATATTGATTAAGATTAAAGTTCCAATGCTGTGAAGACGGGTAAGTTTTCAATCATTAATTAATTTGATAAACAATTGATATGGAAGCAGAAGGTGTACCTATGTTAGGACTATAGCAGATGGTTTTATGTAGTTTCTGCCTTGCTGTTTATAATATTATGCTTGTATTTCGCCTATATTATTAGTACCACTGTACTATAGGTGCACTCATAATTTTTAAAGTTTACATGTAATAGTACATTAAAAACACAAATACACATACAAAATAATAAAAATACGTGAAAAAACAAAAACAATACATACAAAAAAACAATTACAATAAATAGACAACTTAATACACAATTACATACAAACAGTTAAAACAGTTAACCCCACTTCATGTCCAGACAATTATTGTCCATACCAGGTTGCCTGGAAGAGATCGCGGATTGCGATAAGGCCGCCCATTGTATAAGTATTAATTTTAAGTTTCTTTTTATAATTGTATTTTAAGGTGTACAATAGAGCATATAATAAATAAATAAATATGTACATAGAATACATTAAAATTTAAAATAAATAGAATAAGAGATTGAGTGGTCATAGAAAATTTGCGTTTTTAAAGTGGTTCCTTCTTCCTCCTTCTTTCCTCCTTCCCAAGAGCGAAAACCACATATTATACCTACATGTTAAAAGCGAAACACTGTCACATTATTTAATTTTCCGCCATATTTAATTTCGTTTATTTCCATTTCAACCTAATTCAAGCTCATTAACAACATTCGCGGTTTCCCAAATAGCCTCGACCTTACCGTAGCCAATCTACCGTTGTTAAGATTTTGTACGAAATGACAAGTATTTGATACGAGGCCGCAGGAAGGCAGGCTATTGAGAAATAATACCAAAAACGGAATAACCTCACAATGGAAACAAGCATCCGTTCTTTTTAGGGTTCTGTAGTCAACAAGGAACCCTTATAGTTTCGCCATGACTGTCTATCCAAAGCTTAGCTCAGAGATTCTTAGTACTAGAAAGCTATAATTTAGCATGTATATCACGCCGAAAAAGTGGTAAAATAAAATCAAGGCCACGTAAAATGGTTATGTTTTTTTTTCTCGTCTATCCCATGGTTTGAGGTATCGTAGGCTAGGCCATTGAAAAATATTACGGTTCTGTGAAAACCATTTTTGGATTCAGGGATCCGTTTGCGTAAAATTAAGCTTTAAATTGCTATTTTTTGGAGTCTCTCCCCCTGCCAGCTAAATGGTTGCTTTTGGATATGTGAAAAAAATCACGGCAGTAGTATAAATAACGAAATGTAAAGGAACACAATCAAAGCTAAGTTTGCTGAACAAGTTTACGAGTAATAGTCGACGAAATTATAAAATGTACTTGGAAAAGTACGAGTAAACTAAAAACTTTTCGTTAGAGCAATGTTCGGTGCTTTCATTGTTTATGAACTTCAGTATTTTTACCTTAATATGTTGGTGAATGTAGCTGTTTGTACGGAACCCTCGTTGCGTGAGTCTGACTTGCACTTGGCGGGTTTTTTGTAATTACTGTCGGATAAATAATTTTATGTGTAGGACGGTTATTTTTGTTGTCACCTCGCAGATGTGTCTAATTTCAAAGATGGAACAAAGAATGAAAACAATGGTTTTAGAACATCATCTTTTTTCCTTTCTAAAAGGACATGTTGTATTGTCCTATTAACGAATTTTAGGAAAATTTGTATGTACGAATTCAAGGGATTTATTCATATTACAGACATAATTTAAGCGAATTTCGTATATATCCCAGAGACAGACCTGCTGAAATCTGGTGACTAATTATAATTATTCATCTTCATTCAATGGCTTTAGCTGAAGTTAATAATTTTTGTATAGCTTGCTTCAGAAATTCCTGCTAAAGCCAGGTTGGGGTTTTCCAAGTGTTATAGTTACCTGGAATTCTGGAGTCGTTATTTCAGAATAATCGTCATCCAAATATCAGTCGATTGTCGCACATAATGTTTATGTTTTTCTTATTTCATTATGATATAACATCCCGCCCTTATTGAATGCCCACGCTGGCATCCGCTGGATGCGAGATGCACGGGACCGTTCAATATGGCGACCGCAAGCATAAATCAAATGTGGCGACACTTGGCCTGTGTTCAGCAGTTGTATTCCCCGAAATTAGGCAGAGGTATAGGTATTTGTTTCTATAATATTGTACACCAGAATATACAAGAAAAAAAAAAAATTAAAACGGAAAAGATACAACGGGTCGCCTTATCACATTCCGCGATCTCTTCCAGGCAACCTGGAATGGACAGAGATTACCACATTGACATTGATTGACAGGACATGACATGGGGTTGTTGCGCCAATACCAACAATTAACATAATATAGATACAATTATACTTACTAGAAAATAAATACATACATATTCTAAATAATAGATACATAAATACATACATACTTAATATATAAGCAACTAGCTTCGCTAGCTTCGCTCGCAGTGAAGCAATATTTTTTATTTTTTTTTGATGAATAGTATCCTATGTTACTTTTAATATCTCCAAGAATATATGTACAAAGTTTCATGATGATCGGTTCAGTAGTTTTTGCGTGAAAACGTAACAAACAAACTTACATTCACATTTATAATATTAGTATATGTAGATAGTTTGAAAGCCTACTTCATTAATCAAATCATTAGACTAACAATAATAGACTAGCTAAACCCGCGACCGTCCTTGACCGTGCTTCGCTCCGTGTGCCCGTGTCCAACCGATCGACTCGACTGAGCATTGTCTTACCAATTAATTGATTAAGCGTCAAGTCTGCATCGGCTGAGATAGAAATAAATGTTAGGTGTTTACTGCTCAAGGTGTTAGAAAAAATAGGTACGTGGTTCTATGCCCTGATCGCACTAAAAATTTCACATACCGGGTTCTTTGCCCCTAAAGTCCAGGCGACTCTTGAAAGTTCCCTCCGAAAGAAGACAAAAAGGTCTTTATATATTTGATCTTAACACAGGGCCGTCCAAAACTGTATTGGATTGACGATATCATCAAAGTCTCGAAAAATACCTAGATTAGGCAGGCACGGAACCAAGAAGTATGGTGCAAGAAAGGGGAGAATTATACCCAGCATTTTTTGATTTCAGGATAAAATGACGGTGGTTAATGGTCTGAAGTTAGGCTGGTTTTCAACATAGTTTGATAGGTAAGGGACATAATTACTGGAAGGTGGTACAAGCGATCGACTCGCCTCTGCATTGTCTTACCAATTAATTGATTAAGCGTCAAGTCTGCACCAGCTGAGAGGGAAATAAATGTTAGATGGTGCTCAAGGCGCTAGTAAATTAGGTAAAGTAGAATTTGTGTCGCGAATCCCGTAGTATGTATTTAGTAAGGCTTTTCTTTAGATAAATAATTGATATTTCGTAGAAAAGTGTCTATCTATTTTATACCCCGACCGCGATATTTTATACTGCTTCGGAAATCAGTTGCCTAGACTTTCATTCGAAATCAGATGCCCATAACTCGCTTGTTAAGGCACCCTAGTCACGATGGAAAATACTGTTGTCCGGTTTGACTGGAAGTTGGCCGAAACAGCGTCTTAAATGAGATTTCTTTAAAGGTATATGGTAAATTTATTACTGTAAAAGATAAGTTACAGTATTTTTCAGTATGGAGAAATTATGGTAAAAAGGGTATCAAAAAAATAAAACCATTTTCATCGAAGACTTGTTGAAATTAGCAACATAGTGCCAAAATTGTGAACTCAAAATCACACGGTTGTTGTAATCAATAAGCAACATTTTACAAAACTTGCAGACAGCTACATCAATAAATTCGACACATGACATATTAAAATTTCAGTCTGCACATTTACCGAGACATATAATTTAACATCCTTGACGCGTGTGTATTTTGCTGCATGTCGATACGGCAAGTGTGGCCCCGGGCGGTGAGGGGTCAATAATACATTGATGATTTTATTTATTTTTATATAAGACTAGACTTTTGACCAGGCTTTGGGCAAGGTGGCAAGTATGATAAACTTTTGTAAAACAGTTTTGGAAAAGGAATTTTGAAAAACTGAGAATGAAAATTGGAGTTTTCATTGTAAATGGGCATAATTTTATGAGTTTTCCACGTCTGTAATAAGATTTTAATGATAGTCCGCCATTTTAGGTAAGTTAAAAGAATGGAAAGCCAAAGGAATTTTCTTCACTTGTGAAAATGAAAATAAATTACGGCCTAGATAAAAATAATAAGCTTTCAGTAAGTTTGATAGCAGAGTTGACTGTGACTGCCCAGGATGCAAGAGAAGTTTGTTTTTAAATATATTTTAACAGGAATTATTGAATTAATGAAGAAATTATTTTAATGATTATGGATCCTGTGAAGAGCCGCGTAAGGCCTTGAATGGACTTGTTACTCTTTCGCACTTAAAATTAAGGTTACTACTATTCTCAGAAAACTGTTATGATATCCATTCTAAAAATATGCTGAAATACTCCTCACTTTCCTGTTCAATTCCTTCGAAATCGGTGCAGCAGTTTCGGCGAAACGTAGTAACAGACGATAACACATATTTCGGTTTATTAATAGTTGGGTTTATTTTATTCTTATAATAAATGTAGTAATAGTAGCATGTATGACTATTATTGGCTAGATATTAAAAGGTTACAAAAGGCCTAAAGGTGTTTGTAGGAGGTGGGTGAGAAGGACATTTTTGTAATGTTTTTACTTTCAAAACAGTTTCAATGTTAGGTATCTTGATTCTTAATAAAATCAAGCGATGAAATGCTAGAAATCCTAGAAATTATTTACAAAGTGAAGAAGATCTTATATCTAAGTTCTTTGTACCTGAAAAATTATCAACTTTATGTGTGTCCATTAAAGTTAAAAACGCACTTTATTTTCTAATTTAATAATATAAATATGTCACGTTTTTCATTCAGGCTTCGACATGATTTGTCCGGTTTACCTAACATTATTATGAGTAGGTCTAGGTTAACCGTAACAACGCACCAACTTACACAAGGATTAATTGAATTTGTTAGACAGCTAGACCAATTTAAGAAAGAAAAGCCCTTCTCTGAGGAAATTGCTCTCATACAAATAAAACTGTTAGCTTATAGAAAGTAAAATTAATTGTTTATACATACATCAGTACAAGCACTTTAACATGACTACACTCGCTCACAGAATCCACACGATTTTTATTTAATTAAACATCTATCTTACATAAGATACCGCGGGAAAATATTTAACGATTTTAAACATCGAACACATCGCCTGAAGCGACTTCCATGGCCAGCGGACAAGTATCTCGATTAGCGATAATCGATTATAACGAGTCGAGTCGAATTGATGTTAGAATCGATTCAATGCATTTGGTGATTCGTCGACACTTTCGCTTGGTGAATCTTTTTACGAGTAGTTTTCTTGTTTGGTTTAATTGTAGTGAGAAAGAGGTATGTAATAACGCTGTTACTAAGTTTAAGGTAAACAGAGCTGCGAATGTTATGGAAATATTAAAATATTTATAATTATCAAAGTGAGTAAAATGCAGATGACACAAGTAAGGTAATAAGATAATAAGCCTACCATTGTACCTACAGTGTTTTTTTACTTGTGCATATTTTCTACAAATAAATAAAGGTCTTGTTGTTTTAAAAAACACTTCAATTAAAGCAGAATTAGGTAGACATATCATAATATGTATTATTCTTAATAAAGTATGATTAACAAAGAATTTGATTGCAAATTACAATTATACGGCCAGATACCTGTTATTATTTCCTAAAAGATTGCTTCAAGAAAATGCCTATAAAACGACATAAGAAATACTCCTTGGCGCCACAGTTAATTATACACAGTAAGAAATCGATTACGAATCAATGAATTTAAACTCGAGTAATTAAAATAATTTCGATTTATATTTACAAATTGATAACTCGTAACCACTTGCGTTCGTGGCAGTACACCCGCGAGTATGCGACAGAGGAGTTCTCACAGCGAGAAAGTTTAACAGTTTTGTACGTGCATGTACTCGAGATTACTTTCGATTTTATGACCAAACGAGATAATTTTGGAAATTAACGGACATTGTAAATATGTTAGTTTATTATTTAATTGATTAATTGCTGTTTACTATTTAATTAAGAGAGTAAGAGATATCTATTAATTGAGTGGTTATCAATCCAATTAAATTCATTAAGGCGAGGAAAAGAGCAGGACACAGCGCGGAAAAATGCAGGGCTCATAAGTTGTTACCTTTACAAACATATTTATAAATAAAAACAATCAATTTTATCTACATCAGATATTTATACTATTATATGATTGAGCCCGCATCTTTATAGCTATTTGCAACCATTCGTGGTAATTAAAATATTATTAAAATGAGTATTTCGCAACATAACTTCAATGCAGTATCCTCCCTAATCGAGCCTTTCAAAACCACAACCATTTGTTTCAGGATGGAATCGAATGGTTGTCAATAGCTATGCTGGTTAGATTTGAAGCGATTGGTTAGATATATGTAGTTAGCCAAAGGCTAGATTAGTATTAGCAATTAACTTAATGGTGTTCTAATTTCTTACAATAATTATAGTGTTGCTAAATCAACAATTTTGAAACTGCAAACTGTTTTGTCGGTAATTAACTTTTAGTGAACAATTTTATATTTTTAATTATTTTTTTGGCAATCACGAATTGTTTTGAAATTGAGACCTCATCTGGTATAACTATGTTTTTTTGGGTCAGTTCCCACATCTATATTAATATTATAAAGCTGAAGAGTTTGTTTGTTTGTTTGTTTGAATGCGCTAATCTCAAGAACTACTGGTTGGAATTGAAAAAATATTTTTGTGTTGTATAGTCCATTTATCGAGGAAGGTTAAAGGCTATAACATCACGCTACAATCAAAAGGAGCGGAGCAAAAATTAAAAATGTAGCAAAAACGGGCAAAATTTTCCCTTTTGAGAGACTTTTTGAGAGCTTCCGTTGCGTGCGCTGCGTAAACGGTTTAAGTTACGCAACAATCTTTTATGTAAGGTAGGCAGGGTAGATGGGTTGGTAGATAGCCAGTTGACGGGAGCGAAGCCGCGTGGGACAGCTAGTTAATAATAAAAACATTTTGTAGTGACATTGACACCCTGCTTACGAACCGATTAAAACTGGTCATAGTGCACATTACTCTAGGCTTGACCCAACTACTTATGTTAGTGTCGTTCACGTCCAATCTATAGTTATTATTAGAGGTAGTACAGTAGCACAAACAGTGCTACAGTTGCATAGACAGGTGTTACGCGACTATGCGACAGCAAAGCGATGACCCGTAGAAATTATCGTTGTCGCATTATCGGATCGTGCCTGTCTGCGAGAAACTTTATTTTCTTGAAGTAATTCCTATTATGATTTAAATTAGTCTTGGTATAACTTATAATAAATTGAATTTACACTGGACGTAGAATCGAAATGTTATGCTATTCTTGCGAAAACGCTCGCTTTTACCAACTGCACGACTATAATAAGCCACAACTGTTTTATTAAGCATACATTGACCAAAATATCCTGTTAACAGCCTCTAAACAGCCGTTTAAACCTTAATAGTAGTATTTAAAGTCAATACGGCCATACTGATCGGCTGCAGAACATTTTATTACATTTAAATTCAGAATTTGAGATAATTTTGGAATAATAAACTCTGTGTAACATGACAAAGTTCAAATCCCATTGCAACTAAAACGTTTTTAGTGTCTTTTTTAATGTACATTGTCACTTAAAAAACAAACTTTAAATACATAAGACTAAAGTGTATATTAGTGTTGGGGACGATGGATTGAATTTATCTCGAATTATTGTTACGCGTTCGGTTGTTACTGTTGGATATCAATTATTTATGTTTGATAATATGCCGCCTTTACGGCACAGGCGCCGCTCGGTAGCTATGCGGTAACCATTGTTTTACAACTATACCCGGAAAACTATATATTCATAGGTATTTATTCGATTTCGACAGTATTTTCTTTGCATATACGATTTTGTTGTCACTAAGATTATAATAATTAAGATTGTATTGACAATCCATGAAAATTCCAATTATTCTGAAAGAATACAAAATCTACCACTTTTTTGCATTTGTTTTGTTTAATATCGATATATCAATTTTTCCCTTCTAGAACTTCGCCAAAGATACTTTGTATTCACAGACACAGGATCATGATAGACCCCTATTGAAGTGCCAGTATTTCTTCTTTCTACTTGCATGTTTTTCATGACCTCAATATTTATTGCGCATATTTCAGCGAATTCGTTCTAGGACCTAAAACAAAGTTGCTGAAGACTGCGTGAAAATACGAAGGCCCTAGAATCTCTCAGTCTTTATATTTTCACTGTAAGGAGTCTGGCTGCCTTACAAGTTATAAGAGCCGTACTGACCGCAGCCTATTATAAGAGCTCTCGGAAGGGTCTTTAGCTCTTGATATTATTCTCACTTGTCCTGATATAACCACATCACCTAGTCCCTCTACCATCAAGTAAAACTGTATCAACTCCCGCCCACACTGCGCACCGCCGCCGCCCGCGCACAGCCTTCGATGTCCGTCCGCTCATATTACTGCGTTTTTTCTTTTAGTCAGCGAGCGAGTGAGGCCTATTCTTTTTAGGAAACCACGAGTATAATTGACAATTTGTTGGGGTTAGTGTTCAATTCTTCTTCTCTGTCGTTTCGCTCTTGGCAGAGCAATCGTGGTCACGTCGAAGCGTCCACGTCGGTGGTAGATGCGGACACAGCTCTCCGCACGATCTCCCGCCATTTCTCCCTGTTGGTGGACTCTTTGGCGCAGACAGGTAAGCGGCCAATCCATCGCATAGGTGACCTGCCACGCGTTTGGTTCCCTCTACCTTTCCCTGTTCGACCAGCCGCACTATGGAGTCGTTATCTCGCCTAGAGATGTGTCCAAAGTGTTGCAGTATGCGCGTCTGTACTACGGCCTACAAACCCTGCGTGACGCCGAGTTTCTGGAGTATGGACACGTTAGTGCGGAAATCCGTTCACGATATTCCGAGCATCATTCTTCAGCACCACATCTCCAGAGCATTTATCTTCCCCTTTTCCAACTCACGCACTGTCCGTGTCTCGTGTGCAATTTATGCGTAAACTCGCGCCTTAATAAGGTAAGGAAAAACGACCTTTCTTTAAAAGCAATGTCATTATCATCATCATTATTTCAGCCGAAAGACGACTGCTGATCATAGCTTTCCACCAAGTCTCACCACATCGAATGGTCCAGCGATATATTTTGCCCGAACTCATCGCTGGTGTCGATAGTAATTCGCACATAGCGTGCTTGTGCACATTATGACGTGCACCGCCCACTGCCCACCGCGGCGGCGTCAAGTGTTGGCCTACTCGCCTCGCCTGACGCTTACAACTTATTCCACTTAATTACACTGCTATCACTTTTTATTTGACTTAATAACTGGCTCGCAATGTATGATGTGATAATTTGTTGTAATCGCAAAACATTTAACTTTATTTATAACAAGTCTCTGGGACTCTAGACTAGGGTCAGTTTTTTGGTTAAATATGCCAATGGTATAATAACTCTCCAACATATTTGACCATTTGTGAAGCTAACAATTGATAAAATTTAAAGGCATTAGTTAACATATATTTAATAATTGGTTGAGTTAACCATTTATAAAAATACTGGGCCTAAGTGTCATTGTATCAGCGATGGCGATGGTTAAAAAGCCAAAATGTAAGGAATTGATACACATGACATATCGATACTGCTTGACAATCCCAAACATTTTTGACATTTTACCGATCGTCTTCGCGTCGCTTTCGTCGATAGAATGTCACTTTGCGAAAGCCTTTGGGATTGACTCAATCAATAACTGCTTAGTAATTGATTGAGTCAATCCCAAGGGCTTTCTACTATTCTACCGACAAATCTTTCCTAATGATTTGCAGATATTTCTGCCCGAAACTGCAGGTGTAAGTGTCCGTTTGGTGAGATTTTGTGATGGTAAAGACGCGCTAGGTCTTGTAGAGTAGATATGCTGTGAAAACCAGACCTCAACCAAAATAGTGAATGAGTGATCAAGATTTGTTTTTTTTTTTGGCACTATCTCACCTGATGGTAAGCGTTGATGTGGTCGACGATGAAGCACGCTTTTCTTGAAGGAACCTATTTTGTTTTCATTTAATTTTTAAGTATCATCGTCTTACTGTGACTTTAAGATATTTTCTTTTAAGTTGAAATCATCATCATTTTCTTTCCCTTATTCCATGTTACTTGGGGTCACCGTAACACCTTTTCTTCTTCCATTTCACCCTGTCATAAGTTGAAATATCAACTGAAATATTTATTTATATATCAATTATGGACGAATTACAGCTAAAACAAACGGAATGAAAAATAGTAAGTGAGACTGACAGCCAATTAAAAGTCATCACTTCTAAAAATACTTAGGAAATTTTAAGTCAGAATCTACTAAATACAATTCATATTTATAATACCACATACACAATAAAATATCTTTGCTACACCACAAAAGCATCATATATCATATTTGATTATTTATTAAAACAATCACATAATGTTCTAAAAATAAAAACAACACAAAACAGATACTTCTGTATTATTTATTTCCCTTGTAATACAACTTTTAACTCGAAACAACAGCTGTATACAATAGAGGACAAACGTACAAACATACCTACAAACAAACACACATACGGACTTTGTTTACTCCACAGTGACTAACTCGACCTCCACTTCTATTAAGGATCGATTCAGACGATTAGCGAGATATCGATCTGTGTTTACATCGATTAGTTAGTTTTAGGAGACAATGGGTACAAGAACCTTCGGTACACGTGCTGCTTTTGTATATTCACAACAACGTGTGACTGCCTTCTAGTCCCATTGCTGATGTTAGGCATCCTAACAAATGGTATGCTGATTTTAAAAGATAGATAAGATGCTCGACTATGTACAGGTACGCCATACAAGTAACAGACAATATAGATGAAAAGCAATCTTTTAAGGATAACCTTTGGATGGATTTAAAAGAAAGAAGGAGGGACAGTACTGCAATTAGTCTTAGGTGTCATAAATTACCATCCCGGTGATCAACGTCAGGATATGAAAGGAAGCCCAGTGAACTCTTAAAAAATCACCCCGGAACCAATTATGTTCTACGCCTGGGCTTATCCTGGCGAGATGTTGTGCCATGAATACCTATCTATCACACAATATTTTTAGATAATGGCATAAAGGAGGATGCTTCTGTCTAAAATCTTCAAGTATCTCCTAAGTTTTAAGTTATAGGACACCCGTAGCTGGAAAAGGGTTAGTCACCTCACTCTTTTTACTTTTTTAGTTTTGTTTTGCTAATTAATTTAATGTTTTGTTACAGGTAAGTTCAACTCTTCATCGAGACAAAGATTAACTTCATCAATTATTAAATTGAATAAGAAAATACGACAAGGTATGTTTTAAAATAAGGCTGGGTCCACAGAGGACAACAAAACATTATTCTATGAAAAACATAATAATTTAATTCTCATGATTTTAACTCAATAACATTAATGAAATAATATTCAATTACGTGTTATCTAAAAGTAACGATGTGTCGATCATCAGTACTACAATCAAGGTTCGTGACGTCATCTTTATGAAGATAAATAAAATATCGAGTATGTATATAATAATATACTTAATATTTTATATTTAGTAACGAAAAATGCTTTCGTCAATATTGTATGATCTCGTGACAAGTAGCAATTTTACTTGGTATATGTGGTCAAGATGACAGATTTAGTCAGAAGTACAAATCAGTACATACCTATCGTCTTACTTTGAGTTTACTACCACGAGTTTAGTCTGAAACTAAGTAAATAAGTAAGGTTTACATCGTTTACAAATTCGAAAAAGACAATAGATCATTTTAAAGAGATAATTAACTTCTTCATGTTTTTCTTAGCTCTATTCCACTTTAGGTGGGGCGATTCCTAACTTTCTGGCGCCAGGACAATCTCTCCTGGGTTTTCGCGTCGGAAAGTTCTTTCTCCAATAGTTGTTTCATCAGGCTAGTCCAACGCGTAGATTAGATGTCATCCTCTACCTTTCTTATATTCAGGTAGTCGCGGTGCATTCAAAAATACATTTAAAAAAATCATGCGTAAGTTTTGAATGACAGACTAGCTAAAAATCTCAGTTACTGTATACTTTTAAGATGCATTTCTCTAAAAACTGTTCGAAACTAGAAAACTACGCTATATTATAAAAAATATTTCAAGTTGAACTTCTGTCTAATACTTGTAACTTTTTATACGTGGGCACGTGCTTCTCGACATGTGTATTGAAAAAATGAAGGCTCCATAAGATTTTTTACTGACCTTGGTAAGTAATGGTCGCTTACATTATTCCATCTGTACGACTTTATTTGATCACATACAAAGGTACTTTACATCTGTTTAAAAAAAGAACTGGTTTCTAACCAGTATTAACGTAAATGAAGCAAAAGGATTTTTTAAGTAAGGATCGTAGGTGGTGATCTGTAGTTTCTGCTTACCCCTGTGAATCTATTAAGTCTGTAGGTATCTATGGTTAACCAAACAGTTTTCCTTGTGTTTCAGAAAATCTTTTACTCGATGCTATGCCAGTAACCATTAGGCATCAAAATTATATGCATGATGACAGTATTTTGTTATTTAATTTTTTATAGGCATGCGCTTAACCACTATCTCTCACCCTTTGGTAAACGATGATGTAGTTGCGGTGAGAGACGATTGCCTAGAAATAATTTAACCTATTCAGTCTTGACTAGACCCCCAGGTTGTAGCTACCAGGAAATACAGACTCCGGGATTTATTATATATATATATTTTTTAAGATTGTACGCACAAAGACAATGTTCCCGAAACGTTTAGTGCGTATGGGTGCGATATCCACCATGTATCGATGGCGCATCGCCGTACGTGTTGCAGTTCGATGATGGAACGGGCTAGGCCGAATCAAATTGTGCAGTTCCTTTGCGCCTTCCCCGAAATGTAACCGATAAAAAACCGACAGGGTGGCAACTCAGCGTCTATGATCAAGGCTTTGCAGCTTTGACTTTTACATATTTCCATTGTGGCAACCAAACTTAATCATAGTCTCCTATATGTCTCCAATTGTTCCATCTGTTTCAAAAATGAGCACCAATTACATTCAAATCAGGTAGTTCATCTACCCGATGACATAGACTCAACAGCATTCACCAGTAGGGCGCTAGGGCAGGGCGACAGCTTGTGTAGGCGATACGTGCCGTTATGTCTTGTTGTTCTCGATGTGTGTTGTAGGACGTTAACTGCTTTGTGTAGCTTTGGGCTTATTTGTGACGAGTTCGGCATGTGTACTGGAATGTAATAGTTATGAGATTTTGAAGATCAAGTGATTGGATTTGTAGTAAATTGTTTTGGTCACTACTGGTTAAGATTGAATCAAAGTGAGAAAACTGGCCATAATAGGTCCACCTAACTCGTATTCTGTTTTTACATAATATATCTTTTATTCTTTTTAACCGACTTCAAAAAGGAGGAGGTTTATTAATTCGAATGTATTTTTTTATGTGTTGCCTTAGACCATTTTACTAGGAGAACCGATTTTGATGATTCTTTTTTTTATTTGAAAGCTGGTGCTTATCATGTGGTCCCATTTAAATTTCATCAAGATCTGATGAAGAAATTCGGAGATATACAACAGAACTTTTCAATAAATGACGGCAAATCACTCGGGATAGCTGCAACCGCATGTCTTATTATTGTTTACACCATTTCATAACATAACATCCCATTGGTACGCTCTAAAGGGGTACGCAGGTATACAGTTCACCCTGGTATACTCTCATTCCACCGGTTTTGTCCAAGTTTCATGTTATTGGGTTATTCTTTTTTATCTTATCTTGGTCGATTTTTCACCTCATTTTTAATTATTAAGTCATTTATTTTGCATAACCCATATTTACCAATACAACCATTACCAACGACAATCATTACACCATTTTTCTAACCTTCTTTATAATACCCACAAACCGTATCATTACACTTCAGGCCGCGGTTACGACACCCATCCGTCATTACGCACTGGGTGCCATAGACAATGGTTGACGGTTGACGACAACTACGACGCTTCCTTCTTTTGTAATGCAAGTGGGTCGCCGGTCAAGGAATGTGGAGGGGTTAGGTTCGTTTGTAAGCGATCGGAAGTTGAGAACAGCTGGTGAAAATTAACTAAGGCCTTAAAGATTTGGTATTATGTCTGTAAACCCAACATAGTCATGATGTGAGGAATGTTCTGGGTTCAACCTCTGGATTCGGTATAGAGTTATAGTAGTCACAGCGTATCTTTGTATCTCTGAAGTTGGCTCTGCGAACCATTGCGCAAGAAACAGTTTGTCATCGAGTATACTGCATGGAGTAAGCAAAATAGGACGATGCGACAAACTTAAGGGAGTGGAAGAGGCAGTTATGTTAGTCAGCAGGGTCTTGCAGCCAACTTCAGAGACACAAAGGTCCGCTGTCAGTATTATACCTATAGCATTTTCACGCAGAAAATTCTCAGTTGCAATCTGGAGCTTGGTGGAGTAAGAACCGGTTAATTTCAGTTTAATACTGGTCTCCAATTAAAGGATAGTCAATACCATAATTGACATAGATTTCGCGAATCTGTTTTGATGCTCTGTTTGCCAGGTATTACTAAAAAGTTTTTATCTGAACCAATACATGCCTTCGTTATTAGAAACACAGTAACTTCAATGCCCGGAAAAGGGCACGGTCTCAGTTTTCCCAAGGAACCAAACCCGCGGAAAAAAGATAATTATGTCTTTTCTTTTTATAAAATAGAAGGCATTTTCTTAAAATCTTCTGAAAATAGGTATATTCAATATTGCCTGCTATAATACCATTCACCGCTTACACTGAAACCCCAAATCACGCTTAACTCACTTCAATTGACAATTCGCTGCGCTAATATTTCAAAATTACTCAATATTCCAACGAAGTATTTGACCATTAGTTTTTCACCTTAATAAATGAGCTAGATAGGAAATATTATATTGCAGCTTAGGGTTGGCAACACTGAATTTATTTGCTTTTAAACTTTAATCCTGCCTAGCTTCTTCTTCTGGGTTAATCCTGCCTAGCTTCTTCTTCTGGGTTGCTTCCCTCTTATTACCTCTTGCCGTAGAATATAGTATAATAGCTCTTAGTGTGGTGAAATTAGTCAATCAGTATTTTTTGTAGCAGGGCTTAACTGCCCAGAGTGCCCAAAGCAGTTTAACTATAATTTGGTAATCTAATCTGCCAAAATATTTTTGAGATCGTTATATAGTTTAAAAGACCAAACAACATTAAAACATTGCAAGTAGACATTTTCTTCTAATTGAGACCTTACTAAGTTAAATCATATTTTAATTATATTGTCATACCTGTCAGTAATGTAAGAATCTTTGGATATCCGATTCTCTCTTTATCTAGCCTTATTCCATTGTATGGGATCTCTCTTCGTCATTATTCGCCAGTAATGTCTGTACCCTCTTCGGGTCATTGTTGGGTTCTTACGTTCGATAATACAGCGATGACAAGACCATTTCAAAGTGAAAACTACCTACGAAAAATAATGTTTATAAAATCATTTAACTTTCGCCACCCCTTATTCTAGCCCACAATCTAGAACCCAGACTAGAACAGGCGAAAATTACGCAAAATTGTTTACTAAGCAAGCGTGGGTGTCGGCATTCGGTGCCTGGTTGACGCATTTTAAGAACGACTTGATATATTCGTCGTGAACCGGTGATAGTTGCTTAATTCTCCCATGGAATTTTATGAGGCTGGGTGAGACAGATTGAGTTACCGGAACGTTGCTAGACTCTAGGGCGCCCACGTGGAGTTTAATAGATTTAATTATTGGGCTAAGTGAAGGTTTTACATTTAATGGCGTAGGAAGATATTTGATTGATTGAGAATTATTTACAATCTGATAGAATTTTCCACAATTCTATACTTCAATTAGAGTTATCTAAACTCATCGAATTCTTCCTCGCAATAAATGATTTATTTTTTCAATTACCTAGCCTATCCAACAAAATCTCGTACAACTTTGTGATAAAATAGTATTAGTTAAGGTTGTAGTCAATCAAATTTGTACTGGTTGGGATTAGAAACTACTACAATCAATAGTCAATCCAAGTTTCAAACTAGGGAAGCCCGTATCCAACCTTTCAGCCGGTAGCAATTCACTTATTGACATATATCGCTCCCAAAATGGGCCATGTGTCTTTTCAAGACGTGTGTCTTTTGACCCATTTTTGACTGGATACGGTCGGCAGAGGTCTGGATGTTGAGTCTGAATCGGGTTAATCCAAAATGAACCACCAAGTCTACCTTCTTCTGCCTGCCCTTATCCCATGTTACTTGGTGTCGGCGCAACAAGTTTTCTTCTTCCATATCGTCCTATCCCCCGTCACGCTATCACTGACTCCCTTTTCTTTCATGTCATTCCTCAGCTTCTCACACAGTCGATGCATCTTTTCTTAGGCCTTCCCGTCCCACTCCACATTTATATTTATAACTCTTCTTTTTTCATCCCTCCTCATCAGATGACCATACCAGGATAAACGGTATCCTTTCAACTTTTCTGTCACTGGTGCCACTTTTAAACTTCCTCTAATATACTTATTTCTCACTTTATCCATTCTCGACATTCATCTCAACATTCTCATCTCTGCTACATGCAATCTCTTTTCTTCCATCTTTTCTTTTTAACATTTTAATTTCCAAGTCTCTACGTGAAAAAGGTCGTCGGTCCATCTACCGAGATGGTGCTTTTACCCACACCTTGTTATCGTTTCTGCCCTCCTAATCTTTAGTATAACATGTCGCTCGCACTTACAACAATATCGTGGGAACACTCGGGTCGTGCCGCGCCGCGACGAGCCCGCGACTCTGCAATTACCGCGGGTCGCGGGTTTATCGCGACAAACGGTGCCGCGCGACTATGTGGAGTGACCATGGTAGTAAAAGCTTGAGACATCTGCTTTTATGAGGCTGTGATGGTTCATTGAACAATCAATACTTACCTACCTAAGATAGTAAAAGGGGAGAGAAGCAAGATTTCAGTTGTTATTCAGGAATTCTATATACCATTGCGTCATCCTTTAGATGGTCGTATCCCAAATATTTATTTTAAGGTGTATAATTCCTTGAGTGCCAATTAGCAGACACAATAGAAAAAAAAATTGTCTGTGGAACCAAAGTTCTCAAAAGGCACTCACGATTAGACCCGTGAGTGCCTTTTGAGATAAAACCGGCCAAGTGCGTGTCGCACTTCGCACATTTAGGGTGCCGTACCAAAAAATCTGATTTATCAAAATATTGGTAATTGTTAGTAAAATATACGTAATAATAAACATTAATATCACCTTTCAAGTTCATAGGTCAAAGGGAAGATAAAAAAAAATCGGAACAAACTTTGTTCCGATTAACAGTACCTATGTACTATGCATTTAGTGTTTCTCGATTTTCCAGAGAATTAAATAAGTGAGACTTTTCTTTTCTGAAATCTTGTATCTAAATTAATTTTAATCCTGTATATTGGTACAGCCACGGTACGGCAGAGATTTTAGGAGGTACGTAGATCATAGATAGTAAATTCATGCCAGTTCTGTCGACAGCAAAATGAAAGTTCGTTTACTAACTTTACGAAAACGCCTGTAACTTCCTTGCTCATTCGATTATGGGTTTTAAATATGTCAGTTTAATGCCATAGATCGCAGTTTAACTCATGGTTCCCTTACAAATCTCAGAGATCACGACCCGGCCGGCGGCGATCTACAAAGTGATTGTGTGACAATGGAGCCGCGCATCTCATGTTTATGTGTAAAATGAGGGTATTTGTAATATAATCCATTTTTCTATCGTAATTGCATCTATCACTATTTGTATCTCCATCACCCAAAGGTTTACTGGTAGAAAATGCCTAAGGCATTAAGTCCGCCTCTGTACGTTTATGTGCTTAAATTATTAAATAAATTAATAAATTTGTGTTAGCATAGTCTGGTTGTGGTCTGGTACTAATATGAAGGAAGTTGTTGAGTAAGATGTGGGTTCGATTCTCAAGTTGAGGACTAGTTTTTTTTTGGGCCATAGCGAAGAATCAAAGAACCCTTATTTCTGTTTATGCAATTTGTCAATTATTGTCGTGTTTTCTGAATAACGTTAATCTTGGAACGGAGGACGGGCAGTTTTTGTGTTTACGAAAAAAGAAAACTAGCAAAGGATACGAACGTATATACGCGATAAATTAAAATTCATATTCTTTTACAAATTTGATAAGGTGATTAACGAAAATAGATTTAGCAGAGTTTGCAAGTCATGACTCATCCGTCCGTTTGTGACAAGTTTACATTCACTTCTGTACTAGTAGCGCCACCTAGCGCTGTGATTAGAAAGTTAAACTTCTTTGAATATTATTATTTTCCTTGGCAACTCCGAAACATTTAAAGACAAAAAATGTTAACGATGGTTATCTAAATAATAAATTATTAATCATGTCTTAAACATTCGATAAAAAAACTTGATCAAAATCAGCATAACATTCATTAGATGCGATTTTCGTGTTATAACGGAAGTTAAAAATATCAACAAGGTGACGTTTCATTGATAAAATATTACGCCGATAACGAACGGTTATTTCGGTGCCTGTTTCAGCTGCGATGGTGGTGTAATGGTCAGCATAGTTGCCTTCCAAGCAGTTGATCCGGGTTCGATTCCCGGCCATCGCAGATTTTTTTGGCTTTCGTATTTTGTTTTTTATTCTTTTCAGTCATTTTAGTTATCTTTTTGTGTTATTTCAACGTTTATTTCATAGATATTGTTTTTTTGTGTAGTTTTTTCCGCTTTACTCAATTATTAGGTTGAAAGGATCAATTAAAATATAATTTTACCTATAAAAGATTTTCGCATATTTTACATAACACGCCTGTTATCCTCGTAGGTTTAGGCAGAGGTTTAGACTTATGTTCTGGCGAAATGAAGGTGTCCTATACAGATGTATCTCTGCCCAGCCCTTCGAGGAATATATTCGTGAATTTATGTATATATTACATGTTTTATTACAAGCTTACAACATCACTTAGGCGCATAATTGGTTTCCTAAAGATCAAATCTGAATAAATTAATGAATGAATATAAATGAGTTAAAATTACGAAAGGGTAATAAAATAACACTACATTGTAACCAATACTTGTGCGAATTACCTACTGATTTAGTAATCACGCATTTATTAACACAGTTTAGTGCTTCAAAAGGTGTGTATGAGGAAGTACGAACTTAACAGAATGAAATGAGTAATACACAGTAATATTTATCTATAAATATCTACCTCTTACATTCACAATATTTCATAACTGAAAATAAAACTCATTAATATCATCAATCGCTCACTTTTAATAAACAAAACAAATCAAATAAAATTCGAAAAAAACATTCTTCAGAAGGGAAGATCTTATAGCCTAGAAGTCACTGTATTCTAAATGCAAACAATAAAATATTTCATAAAATAATAGTTAATTTTCATTAAAAACATATTTAAGCACAGTTCTATTCTTTTAAAAGACATAAAAATGCCCCACATTATTCTAAGATTACCCACATAGAAATATAAAATGATTACCCACTACAAACAATATTTAGAACAAAATATCTTAAACTTGAACCTCTGGCACACGAGGTCATCACCCTGCTTACACCCGCAAACAATAGCGTAATTATACGCCGTACAATATCACAATTACACACAAATTACTGACTAATGCCTCTTTTTGTACACTTTTGGGTGCTCCAGATGTTGGCACCGCTATGTACAAATGTAGATACTTAAAGTTATATCTACATGATATACATAAACTCAGGCCTTTTTCCCATGGAGGTAGGCAGCAACTACAGAACGCCACTTGCTACGATCCTTGCATACTTCTTTTTCTTCACTCACGTTCATACATCAGGTCGTAAACACAAGCTGGTTATGAGTACTGCGCACTTGATATTTCTGAAGAATATCACCAATAAGATCCCTGAAGGTGAGCACAGAATAGAGTATTTAATTGTAACAGAAAATCGAGCATTCGCTGTTTTTAAATGAACTCAAACTACACTTCGAACATGACGCTCGATGTTTTGTTACAACCTGTTTTAAAAACCAACGAGCGATTTGATATAAATTTAAAGTTGATACCTGTAGCTGGACATAGGCCTTTCGTAAGTGGCGCTATGAAATCAATTCCTTCACCTTTCGACGTACCAGATTCTCCCCCTATATTTTCAAGTGGAGTGGTGACTCTAGAAACATTTAAAAATACGTCTTGATCGGGAGTAACAAATTTTCCTAAAAGAAATAAACAGTTTTGGGCACACAGGGCCGCATATAGATATTTTATTGCATGCTCCTTATCAGTGATATAAATAAAAGGACTTTAGATAAACTCATAATTAAGTGCCAAGTGCAGGAAACCATCAGATTTTATTGCAGACCTAATTTGGAAGGAATAAAATATATACCTCGTAGTAACTAAAGAATTTACTCAAAACTCAAGGAGACATAAACCACGTAAACAATTTCCTACTCCGCGATAAATGCGAAAATTTAGATGGAGGGTACCACGTGACGTGGAAGCGCCATGTCGCGCCGAGTGCGCAGGCGCGAAATCTACCATATAAGGGCTGCCCTGCGCCCGGCGCGGGCGCCGCCCTGCGCCACTTGAGGCCGCGCAACCGACGCTCAAGGCCGCTCGCCTGCCTACAGGGGTGACTGACTCATATAAAAATTCACACTATCTCGTAAGATTTACGACTTTGATTACCCTATAAGGCGTAAATACGGAAGAAAAAAATGTTTAAATGTGACGCCTTGAGGATCATTATTATGTTGATGGATGGAAAGAATGAAATAATCGTAAATTAATTTGTTTTTATTTTTATCTGTCGTACCCTTGCGTCCGGTCTTTGACCGCTATCAATCTTTCTTGTTAACTCTTTAATCGATACTTTTATTTTAAAGAATTCGGAAGGAGGGGAAATGTTTTCGTCACTCTCAATTAGGCTTCTTTGCTGAGTGAAGTTTTCCGTTTAATCTCACGCTAAGCATGTGTTGTTTACGGTTGATAGAGCTTGTTTGCTTGTTAAGCCAGTCACGAAATGATTTCTTTAACAATGTGTTGTATGCTCAGAATAATTATGTGTAATTTAAAATGGCTTACACTGAATACATAAAACGTAAAGTAGCTTATTTAATGACCTGTCAATCTAATCAATCTTCAGGTTTAACAGATCTAAATGGTGCTAATTTAAGTCCTGCTGCAGACATTTCCTGTACAGATGCAGATGATTCATCTAATAATTCAGCATATAAACGCACAAATGAAACCAAAAAATATGAACAACAAAATAAAACCAAGGAAACAATACACAAAAAACAAGTTACTCAAATCACCTCTGACCAAGCTTAGACAAGCTCTGACCTAGACTTTGCAATCACGTACAGTACCGAAGCGAATAATAAAAATTAATTAGCCGACCCTGACATTGCCTTATATCTAGCATCTGTGGCTTTGGGCCTTGCCATGAGACAGGTAGCGCTTATCACCATATATGATCGGGAGCCGCAAATGCGGATCAAGTCTTCACCTTGGATGAACATAGTGATTAGTCGATCATAACGTTCCATACTTGGTGATTCATCAGAGATTGTTGTGTTCTATAATTTTACATTATTATGAGGTTTATTATATCGTTTGTTTAGTTTATGGATTTGTTAATTGGTGGATTGTTAGAATTGATATATTCATTTGTGTTATTACCAAAAATGGCTGTTTTTATTTGTTGTGTCATCTTTGATTATCTGGTTGTGTATTTTTTTAAAATTAAGTGCATTCATTCTGAGTTAAATTGATTAATTAGCTAAGGATGGCTTCTCATTTTTCGAAACTTGATCCAGCTCAGGTGCTTTTATGATAGAATCCGTAAAGATAGTATTTTACTGTCTAGCAATATAATCCTCTAGTGACTCTTAGGGTACGGTCCAATCGTCAGCTAGTTTTCTCTATTTTAAATCTAGTGAATTATTATAAAACTATTATATTATCATTTATATCTTACCTATAAACAGAATTGCTGTGTAAATCTTCTTGAAGTACGATACTACTAGGCCTATCTAATAGCTCTTTATGGGACTGTGTCCTTAAACAAGCCAAACCTGAAGATAACTCCTTCCAAAAACAAAATCATATGAACCATTTTCAACACTGTGCATCTAAAGAACTGCTCCTTCAATAAATTTCTCTTAAAACCTATGAGTAATATTTATTATTCTCATTCACTTCACATCCAGCATCTACTAAGGACTTCCCTCGCGGAAGTTATTAACATTTGACACATTAATTATGATCTTCCGATGTTCGTGCTTTGTTCGACAAAATTGCTTTAATTAAACTTGAAACATGATCATTATCAAAACTTTTTACAACTGAGGAAACTCTGTTTTGTCTTGGTTGTTATTACCATTTCGTTACAATGTAATGAAGTCTGAAATTGATGTTATAGTTTTAGTTTTGTTTCTTGTATTAAGGTCATCTAGTTCATAAATGTAGACATCTGTTCTTGGGTCTGTAGGTTCAATAATATTCTTTCCTGTATGAGATTTTTTATTGTCATGACCATGTGATGAGACGGGATGAAACTCACGCTACTCAGTGTTATGAATATTTAATAAATGTGTACGGATGGATAGGGAGAAAAAGGCAAAAGAAAAGATGAAAGGCGGATTGATGCGTAAGGAGTGGAATGAAAGAAATGGGTGTCAGTGATAGCGTGATAGTTGACAGGACGGAACGCAAAAAGAAAACGTGTTGCGCCAAACTCAAGTTAGGCACATAGACAAGAGTAGGAAGACGATGATGAGAACTTGTATTCTCATCTTGATCATTGAACTAAGAATCAATTTCATAGAATAGTTTAATAAGAAGCTTAGTGGTTTTAATAAACATTAAAATCACTAAGCTATAATTTGCGTCGCAAATATCTGAATCAAGAAACAAAACAATAGAATTCAAAACATAGGCAAGTTTATCAATAATCTTTATAATGATATATTGTTGTTTTAATTCAATGCATCATTTGCTATTGTTGGTCGTGTGTGCGCATGCGCTGTTGCTTTGGCCGAGAACCTGTCAGGGCTGATTGATGGAGAGTCTAAGACGTGACCTTCTTGACATTTCTTATCTATAGGAAGTCTGTATTGACAATGTGGAGTGCTTCAGGTTATGGAAGTTGAAAAATAGTCTGACAAACATTTGACAATAGACAATATTTGGACAGGTTTGTGTGTATAGATTCCGTTGCTCTTAGAGTCAACGTGAAAGTTCTCTAAATCACATGTTATCCTAAATTTCCGTTCAATAAATAAACTTATCAACATTAAACCAACTAGGCAAAAAAGTAGTACATTCAGGAAACACTTTATTTCCAAAATATCAGCCTTCACAGTCTTTCCGTAAACAATTATAAAAGAAAAAGCTAATTTCCAGTTGACCTAAAAAGGAGATTTGAAACGACAAAACGCAAAAATAGAAATGAAAAATAAAAAGATATATAAACAAAAGTAAAAGCCTTACGGAATCTCTCGCCAATGAGAGTGAAACCGAAATGCATCGCCAGCCTTGAACCTCCGATCTTTCCGGTTTGGCGGCCGCTGCAGCGGAGTATCGAACCCTAATTGAGTCAAGTGTATGTTGTCTCGATCTGCCGTCCTCAAGTTATAGTACCACTATCTGACAAAATAAAATTTTGAGTTATATATGAAAAACCGCAAAATAATAAAATCGATGCTGTTTATCAACTATAAATTGACGAGAGTTGCTGGTGGCAAAAACTAGATCTAATTTTGCACATTCGAATAGGCGCATTTGTAGTTTATATAAATGACTTAACATTATCAAAATAGGTTTGTAAATATAAGACATGATATACACTACACGACAAGATAATTTGAGACATTTTTAATTTTATCCGGAATCTAAATAGACAAATCCTGATCTATCGATCGATAGAGATTGTTTTGGTGATTATGATTCGATGGCATCAAAAAACTAAAATCAGTTAACTGTTAGATAGCGGCATTATGCTTGGGGATAACAGCAATGACAACACATCTGAAGCTTAATGTGACAATTTATGTGTCGCGATAAACTTTGTCAGATCACAAATGAAGTTTATGACGCCTAGTGAGTCAGAGTGGTTGATTAAAAGTATGCAAGATGAGGCTTTCATTAAATGCCGTTTATGCTTGTTAGTGTACTTGTTTTGTATTTATGTTTAAGTTTTGTTAAGTTTAAGTAATTGATAAAACTTCCTTGATGTATGTATCTTATATTTTATACTAAGAGTCAAGAGTGCGAGTTTGGCTGATCTATTTTTCACAAGAGTGTGTTCCATAATTCTTCTGCCTTTCGTCACCATCAACTCAGCCTATTGCAGTCCACTGCTGAACGAAGGAAACTCTGCCAAAGCTGAATATAAATAAATACTCTGCAAATATAAATGTTTACTCTTCTGTACAACGTAATAGTTTAATTTGTTATATTATATTTTAATACCAAAGATGATATAACATCGAGCATATCTCATTTCGAGGAACCTGGCTGATATAGAAATAATTGGGTTATTGACGTTAGGTCAATATTGTAGTTAAGATTTCTTGGTAGTACTCGTACCTATTTAATTACATCATTGGCACACTGCTAATTTATTAATACCTATTCCTTAATGATTTGAATATTTTTATTGCATTCAGTATTTAAATCCTTAACATAATATTGTCAATTTTGTTTAAACAAATCACGATAAAATGTAAAACGAACAGTTATAATTGTATTTTTTTTATATTTATCAAGTTATTATTTCAATATACTTCTAAGGTCATTAAATCCATCTTCTAAGGTTTCGCTACTCATTTCTTTTGCTTGCTCATCAGCTGTTTCATTCATACACTGATCATCTTTTGTTTTCTCCCCAACAGTTGTAGTAGGTGTGAAACCTTGAACTAATTGATAGAGTTCGTCTGACAATGGCTGATCGGAATCGTCTTGTGTCGATAAATGGGCGCCTGACGCAATTATTAGTAAACGTTATTGGCTGTACTTATAGATAGTTTGTTGTATCATTCACTTGGTCTGATGTTTTCCACTTATTATTTTTGTATATTATATATGTCTGTTTTAGAGATTTTATCTGTAACATTAATCTGCAGTCTCCTTCTACCGCTCTTCTCATTAATTGTGTCTTTAAAGTTGCCAATTGGGTTTTGTCTTAGGCTTAGTCTCAAAAGTCATTTCGATTAGATATTTCACCAGTTTTACAAACTACATCGTTAAAAACTTGCTGTTGTGCTATTGCCTGTCCACCACTTTCTATTTTCCGATGTCTCAGAAATATTAAGTGAAAATAGACACCTCATACTTCCTGTATCATCTCATAAAGAAAATCAAGCTTTTTCCATGACTAAGTCATCTTGCAGAGAAAACATACGTTTTATATACTCTATATCATCTTTAGAACATAATGCAGCTTATACTTTCTTAGATTTAGTTTCTGCTGACATAAACACAACTGTTTGCTTTGATATAAAATCTTTATCACATTATAATGAATCATCACAATTTCGCGTCATACTTGCTCGTAGACGCCAGTGGGTAGTGTTGCGCGTCCCATATAGCTCTTTACACACTAGAGACGTCTAGCGTGTTCACATGACTATGTACTGGAGTAAAGGTACACAGAGCAGAATAGCTTTGCACTACTTTTGAATATGGCTCGTTTTCGTAAATGGGGCAGCGTGGTTGCTGTGTGTGTAATGGTGTTTCCAATTCTTTTGTGGCTTGTCAAAGAGTACATAGATACTACAATATTTCTACAGTTTTCTTTTAGCCAGTCTACTATTGAACATTTAGTATACGATATATGGTGGTATGTTGTTTGCTGATATTGAGCAATTTCAGTTCCTGAAACTGAAGAAACGTATTTTTTTTTCATTTGGAATGTTGGAACATTGGTTGACCGAAAGGAGAGTAATAAATTTATAATAATAAAACAGACTTATAAAAATGAATCTATAATTTTTTTTTTATATTTGTTCAAATACTATAAATCTTATCCAACTACAGTATTATGATCAAAATGATGTATTTTCGACCAATCATCGTCAAACCAATGATACAATAATGAGCTCATCGACAACATGACATCAAGAACCTCAAAAAGACCTCCTCTTGGCATTATGGCGCCAATATTATTACCCTTTTACGTTATTAATCTTTCATCTGCCATTCAACGCGGTACAGGTGATCATATCGCCAATTATCTTTAAGTATCGAGTATACTGCTGTAATTTGAGCAATTGTTTTTTGTTTTACAATCACTGGATGTGTGTGATTCATTTCCGTAGTCTGACGTCTTATGTATGACCCAAAATAAAAAACTGACACTCGTAGTGTCAGTTCTTTTTATTGGGTCATGGACGTGGGTCCGTGTGATTACTTTTTGGTCATAGTTTGGTCCTTCTGGTTCATAAATAGGTGTACTATGCTGTAGTTTTTGCTGAGCTCTTGGAGACTGTAGGGGTTTATCATTTTTCTTTCTCCTCCGCTGTTTGTATTTGATAAATTTCGTTGTGGGATACAAGACAGTTTGATGGTCGCCTCTGTTGATTCTGGCTATTATGTGTGACAGTGGTTGGGAGTCGTGTGGGCTTGTCCCAAATAAAGAATACTAGATATTTTGCTTACCTTCTAATGAGTTCTAGGTCGAATTGACAAATTTGTGAGCCGAAACACAGTTGTTTCGGCTCACAAATTTGTCATTATTATTATTTATTTGAATTAGGGGCGGCTTTAGCCCGACCGTGGGATGTTACAGTCTAACAACAACCAATATATAGATGATCTCACTATGATGATGTTCTTAGCTCTTAGTGATTTATGTGAATGATCTTTGATGCTGCAGTGAATCAGTCACAATGCTATGATATTTACACATTGTGCTTTAGTAGTGTATGATTTTAGGTTCATCAAGGCCTCCTGTTAACAAAAACAAAAATCGATGGTGTGTTAAAACAATAATCAGAGTAATTGACGCCCAAGGTACACAGTAGTAAATACTCCAATAATTTTAAATGCTTCCTCAACCAAATCAATACTTGGAGACAAAAATATATCGCAACATTCGCAAAGTACCATTACACTACATGGAATTAAAAGTAATATGGTCGTTAAGAGTCGTACTATCGAAGTTAATAAGTGGACGGTGGGTAGGCAGACCTTGGTATTAACTGCTTCATTATCAGACAAAAAGGTTTAAGCCTCTTAGGACCGAAGAATTGGCGATATCTACACAATTGAAAAATATGTTTATACAGATTTTATTGAAAAATAAAACAAGAGCGATTCAGACTCGACTCAAATTTCAAGTTGATGGCATAAGAAGTCCTTGAGATATCCAGCTGTGAAAGACGGGCAGACAGACTGAGTCGGACTTTAAGGGTTCCTTTTTACCATTTTGGTACGGCATCCTAAAAAGAGCCGATGAGTAAAAAATAAATTGATAAGATCGTCATTAAAAATAAAGAATACTGTCAATAGATACTGTATTGTCATTTATTTTCGGTTTTATTTGTTTTCTCTATAGTCTTAAAAAGTGGTTTAAATATATTTTCTCAAAGGGAGACTTAAATGAAGAGTAGTGTTTCTTATTAAGTTATTGTTTGTAGATATAACGAAAGTTTTTAGTGTCATTTTACTCTCAAATATAAAGGAATGTTTTACTTTTAAAAATCTCATACTAAAGTTTGCAGTGAAGAAAGACTGTGTCATATATAAATAGAGGATACCCCATATCCTTCCCTTTTCCCCATGGGAAAAGGGCTATGTATCGCCAGCCACGGATACAAATCTTCACGAACATTTTATATGATGCGGTCCCTGCTGCACCGTGCAGGTCGTCCGCGTCCAGGAGGCTCGGAATTGCCCCGACGACGACGCACGGTTCCGCTCCGCGCCATTCTCTACTCATTTTTGTATAAACGATAAGTAGCACGTACGGGGCTCGAACTCGGCAGCTGCTTGGTCTAGCATAATTCATCCTTTAAAGTAGAATATAAGTAGATAGAATACTCTCAATAGTAGAACCTTACCGTGTCATAATAAAATAAATACACCAAATGCAACATTAACTCGCTAAACACAGACACGGTAGGTTGACATTACCGTGACACAGACCCAAGAGAATCAAACCTCAGAAATTACGAGCTCGCTCAATAAAACACATAAAAATCCGCAGGCGTTCATTTAAAACAATAAACATTCGAATAAACAATATTAAAATAACATGTTACACAAAGTCAGCCCAACTGAATTACATGTTTTCTCATATTATTAACTTTTCTCAAGACATACGGTAATTTCGTGAAATCGCCGTATATGAGGGTGGTAATTTCACGAAATGACTTGGTATTGCGAAATAGTGGAATTTGAGAGAAATATGTATCTGTGCCTTGCTGGTGTAGTGGCCACAAGCGCTACTGCTGAGCATTTGGTCCTGGGGTTCGATTCCCAGGCCGGCAAGGTGTTATTGGGATTTTCTGAAATTTCACGAAATACATGAATTAGTATGTGATAAGAATGACATTTATATTTGAGTGGGTAGGATTGGTAGGCCTCGTCCTCATTGTCGACTGCTATGGCCGGCTCGTCTAATAAAAGTTTGAATATTTGCATTTGCCTTTCATAGTTGAAGGCTGAAGATGGAACATGTTTGCTAATCGCAAGACAATTATTGCTACTGTTTGCAAATCATAACATCTTCTGCTTGGTTTTGCCCAACTATTTTGGGCTCGACTACCAGTGTAAGCGAAAGCTTATCTGAACCCCCCAATCCAGTAACTCGGTAAACTCTTTTCCCGGGCAAAACTGGTTGCCAGATTTTTGGGTTTTTAACAACTTGTGGCGATAATCTAAGATCGATTAATGACAGTCTTGACCAAACAAAGTATTGTATATTTCAATGTTTTTGGTCCTTTTACACTAATACACTTAATATTTCTTTTATGCGGCAAAATGTCAATTAATAGTATAAAAGAAGTTTGATCAACCTTAAACTTTGTTTGCAACAGTTATTTATTTCGCATTACATGTAGTTTACTCTCCTCTGGTGGTCAAGCAAAGTTATATTAAGAAATAAGTTATCAAACTCGTATGTAGACAGGTAGCCATCATTTGCAGACACCATAATTATATATTTTATTTTATGATCTTGCTAACCGTATAGTTATCAAGAATGGACTGAGCAATGACCGCACTAAATTTTAGAAAGAGACAAAGACTGTGCGCCCAGAGGAATAAAAAGAGACAGGCTTTTCTGTAGGCCGTAGTGACGAAGGTGACACTGCATTCCTATGAATGTGACACATCACAGTCGAAGAAGTTTTCTTTTTCTTGAAATTCTTGGTTGTGACCTAATCAGAATTCTAGAAAAAGAAAACTGGCCGCACGATCTTCTTCATCTCCTTCTTACACAAACCCGAATAGGGAATCAGTCCATTCTCCATGGCTAGACGTTACGCAAAAAAACTAGATCCAGATCGGTTGCAGCAATCATTGTAATCAAAAGTCGATAGTTAGCCTCCAACGGCAATTACTTGTAATGCCCAGTTACGATGTGATAAACGACTAACTATCGTTAAACTAACGTGTTATTATCTGATAATTTACATTTATTGTGGTATCGGGCGTTTTGCATAAAAACTCTTTGACAGGTAGAGATTGATTTATTTGTTTGTTGATGTGTGCAGTGATTATATTGACTGGTAACACGCGCGGTTTCTCTTGGTTTTTGTGGAATTGCATGTTGAAGTTTGTGTCACACTTGATTGCTTGGAGAAAATATTGATTAAGAGTACATTAAACAAGAAAGTGAGCTCGTAATATTGTTTATAAAATTTTTGGCTATCCTATCCAAAATTTAAAGGAAGGAGAACCATGAAGTTCAAGACCGCTCGCGATGGAAGACTACTGTGGACGCCCTCTTCTCCAGACAGGATCTTCTTGAAAAGTATTCAACGTTTAATTTGTGAAATAAATATCCCAGAAATAAAAGCAGACGAAGTCCGAGAACACACATAATATAACGTCATGCGTCTATTATCTTAAAGGTTTGATAGTAGTACCTATAGTATAGCTCATTTCACCAGTGTCGTTAAAGACCCGTGTAAATATAGGGGCAAGCCACAGGGAAAAGCTAGTTTCATTATACTTAGACCCTAGGTCAATAACGATCTAAATCCTATTCAACAGTTTCCAGCAATTTCACATTACCATCCACCTAATGTTATAATATGTGTATGCGAAAGTTTGGATGGATGGATGTTTGTTACTCAACCACGGCTGAACGGATCTACTTTTTACATGGATACTTTTTATCTCGGTATTTATTTATTTATTAGTTTATCCTCGCACTGGAACGCCTTGCAGCAATTACACCAATGTATAATGTTCCCACGGGTAATGAAATACTTTTCATGCGGGAGAAGACACAGGCAGAAGCTAGCACGGGCATAAACAAACAATTTAAATAACTATTGAGTCCTCAGCGGTGACAAATGGCCCGTTCAAATATATTGGAAGTATGGCGACACAGACTCTGTTAGCGAGTCTTTGTATATAAATATTATGCAAAGCGCGGACGCACTGTGCATTCTGCGTTGCTGAATGCGGTAAGGGTGTGTCTGTACTGGCTTTAGCCAATGTGGGCCGTAAAAACTGCTAGTTTTGATTAACTCAGCATAAAACTTTGTTAAAGTTCCCTGCAAATAGCTCTTCTGTATCTTACCTACTCGGTGAAAGTCTTCAAAAGTTGCCCCACTTCAGGCTGACTCCGTGGAGAGCTAGTTTACATCACTAGGTATCTGAATAATTTAGGTCATGCTGGGGTGAAAAATAAGCTTTTTAGCAACATATAACCTGAATGAAGTCGTGAATGCAGAGAAAGAAAGAGTTTCACCATAGTCGGTCTTCAAAAATCAAGTTTTGCTAACCAATTCATGAAAGAAGCTGATTTTATTTAAAGCTTGCGCCGACCCCAAGTACTCGTAATATGGGACAAGTACAGGAAGATGAAGATAAGGGCGAGGCTTCAGAAAAAAAGATTTTCTACCGAATATGAATGATCTTTTAAAAACAGAGGCCCTCTTATATAACCACTCCCTAACCAGTTGCGAAGAAGTAAATGTGAACTAATAACACTATACAAACGACGACGGCATTATGCGACAGTTTGTTAGTATTGCAGTAACGTACGGAGCAAATGTCACCGCTCCGTACTTTGTTGTTATGGTAAACGGACAAATTGAGTACAAGAGGCTGTTGAGAATCGCATGTTTATGGATATTATTGTCCGATATTTTCTTGTAAAAGGATTTCAAATGAAGAAAACAACTTTTTTACAAAAAAATACTACCGACTTTCAAATAAGGAAACTACAAAGTGAAAAATAACTTTATTTTTGGAAGTCGGTGTCTTTAGTACCTACCTACCAATTTTTTGCGTTATCGACACCGACTTCCTTCCTCTCTAAAAACGATAGTGTAACTTTCTTTCAGTAAATGATTACTTTATTAAATTAATACTTTCTGAGATCACGCCATAGAAGAAAGTTGCCTCTTATTATGTTAGTTTTGTGACGACAAATAATTAGTTCAAATTTTATGACATACATGAATATACTTTCGTTATCTTTTCACAGTATTTTTTATACATTGTCAAAAAACATTTTCTATCTGTTATAAAGTTATAATAGACTGAAATTGAGATGAACAAACCATAACTTCGCTGTCCTGTCATTTCGATTTGTAAACCACTCAAGGATATTGGTATCCCGCCGGAAAGAGGGGACATTCCGTCTGTCTCCTATCATAAAATTTGACCTTCAGAACCGTCGCTCTAGTTTAAACATGACCATGAAAACGGAACAAAAACACAGACAAGTGAAGATCAAGTGACAAATATTTACGAAGTCATCGTTAAATTGTCGATACTTTTTGTTTCACTTGATTCAATAAAGCCTTTTTGTACCATGGATATTGTATCTTTTCAATATAATAATATGACAAACGTATAAGTGAATTTTAGTATTTACTTCCCTGGTTCCTATTCATATTCATCATCTACCTGCCTTATCCCATGTTACCTGGGGTCAGCGCAACACCAACAATAAACACAACCGTCCTGTCTTTCGTCACGCTAACACTAACTCCATTTTCATATTTTCAATGGTAAAAGTGTGTTTGTATGAAAATTTATAATCAAGTAGTTTCTGCCAGCGGCTTTGCCCGCGTGAATGACAAAAATTATCCCAAGGGAAAATATTTCCGGGATAAAAAGTATTCTAGGTGCTAATTTTGACTATGATCTATCTCTATGCCAAATTTAATCAAGATCCGTCCAGCCGTTTAAGCGTGAAGAAGTAACAAACATACACACGCACTCACAAATTTTCGCCTTTATAATATTATGTAGGATCACGCCCCAACTGCTGAATGGCTTGGATGAAACCTGGCACATAGGTTAGGATTAGGACACAGAACTTTTTATCCTAGTTCGCGGCAGCTAAGCCCCAGACAGAACCCAGTAAATCAAATTTTTGCAAATTGTGTTTATTCTAATATTCCCAACAGAACTGTCTCCTAATTTGCATTTCTCTCTTGTTACAGCACGCAAACGCAGTCCGCGACTCCGCCCGCCTGATCTTCGAGTCTCCCCAACCAGAATCAGATGACGCTCTCTCCCTAGCCAGAGCGCTGCGCACACGACCTCCTGTCAACATGCTCCCGGCTGCTAAGGCTGGCACATTCTTCGCCAGAGACAATCTTTCCAACTTCATCGATTGGTGCCGTAAAGCTCTTGGGATCCTAGAATGTCTCCTTTTCGAAACTGACGATCTATGCCTAAGAAAGAATGAGAAACATGTGGTCTTATGTCTTCTGGAAGTTGCAAGAAAAGGAGCAGTGTTAGGCATGCCAGCTCCTTTGCTAGTTCAAATGGAAAGGCAGATAGAAAGAGAGTTGGCAGGAGAAGAATTAAGGCCTGATGACTCGGCACTGGGTCTAGTGCCTTCGGCTCCTCAGCCGCAGTTAGTGACCAATGACTTGAGGAGTTTGGATGAGAGGGTCAGGGACCTCGTCGAGAGGTGCTCCTGTCCAACCCAGTTCCCGATGGTGAGGGTTTCGGAGGGAAAATACAGAATTGGTGATACTAGGATGCTGATCTTTGTCAGAGTGAGTTGAATTTTTATAATATACATTCATCCGATTTCTGAATTAATAATTCGAAGTTGATTATTTATCAATCTCTCTTTTAGCCTGAAAACTTGAACCTGGAAATTTAACTTTATAGTTCACGTTCTTACTCCAAGTACCTAATTCAGAAACAGGCACATTGATTTTTTTTATGCAATTATTAATGTTAATAATCTCCTAAGTGAGAATAAAGTATGTATAACTAAACACACAAGTGCCACGAGGCCATAGCGTTTAGGTTTTGCTAAGGGTACCTTATAACATCGGACGTCAGAACCGACCACACTGATTCGTACCCTCTATTTTTTACACGGCTTTAAATCCCAAATTGGTAAAAACGATAATCGTAACAAAATGACACAGAAATAAATAATAAAAAGCCCTCAAACTGTGTCTGGAAAGGGATAGAACCATTGAAGCTGTTCTCATTGTAGCTCTAAATGAGATTTCCGGTCTAGACGTAGCTCCATTAAAGGACATGAGTTGGGAATTTTTCGACGCTTAGTACGTTTTGTTTTGTTAAGTGCTGTCATACTGTTAGTACCACTTTCGATGAGAAAAGTGTACGGCTTTCAGTTTTATTGCTGCGTGATTCATAAGTGGTAAGAGCTGGATAAGTTATGATTAATCTTCACTGTTGTAAATGCTCCTTAGTTTTGATACTCAAAGTACTGAATATATAGGTTTAGAAATAGTTATTCCTAAACAATGTCTCAAGATATAAACACTAGTGGCCCGTCCCGGCTTCACACGAGACAAATTATACACAAAAACATGCCTCATTTATCGCTCTTTCTGCAAACATTATCAAAATCCGCTGCGTGGTTTGGAAGAAGTTGACGAAGAAACAGTAATTGACTTCGACAGATGTAGGCAATGAAAGTCATTGTTTCAAGTTTTATATTATTTAGAGATTATATTAAGTATATAGAACTTGTCACCGGTAGGTCAATATAGTTACAGCAATCCATGCAATTAATAATTACCCAGAAGATTATAAGGAACACGAAACAAACAACAAAAAGCTTCCAAATAACAAGTCCAAACAAAACTAAACTGTGTCTACCAGTCAAAGCATTTGCAAAATAATATTGCAAACACAATGCCGGTAACTCAGTGGACAGAGGACTTGCGCTCGTGGCCTGTCGCAAGCGCAACAAGACATTGCGACATATTGTAAACAACGCGGCTCAAAGGATCCAACCGTTTGGATAACCTGAAACATGGAGATGTGTGGCAATTGGGAGGATAAATAAACATCTTGGAAACATAAAGGGATAAAGAGGGCACTATAGATGAACGTCCTTTACCATGTTACTGAAAAGTAATAATAAAGATAAAGATATGTCATAGGTGTGCTGATGGTAAAAAACGAAAAACTAAGAACAGCAGCACAGAACAGGAGCCATGTATAAACATGAAATGTCTCAAACAGATACAGTAGAGTCACCCTAATAAAAATGTAATTCACATATTCAATTTTAAACTAGCAATAAATATTCTCGATTCCAAATATAACAAGTTAGTAACCCAATTTGTTGATTTCGTGTCAAAGTATCAAAAGATTGCTATTAAGCCTGGTTTTATACGAAACAAGTAACGTTTTATTCATTAGCACTAAAAATAGATCTCCAAGCGCCTGTTAATGAGCAAAAAAAAATTTTGCACCGCCATTAGTGCCAAACAAACTTCATTATTAAAGACATACAAATAACGTTCCAATTCCCTCGACGACGGATCTATGATTCATTCTATTCGATTCCTTGTTTGGTCAAATCGAATGGACGCCTCATTGTAGAAAACGACTTTCGACCTTATAGCTCCTATTAGAAACTGACCTCTCATCACAAGTTATTTGTATTAGGAGGCAGGTCAATTTATATTTGTTATTATAGTGATTCCAAATTTAGGAAGACCTCGAATTAGGAACAAGTGTCTAGAAGGGAAGGGTCAGTGTATGTTGGATGTTATCTATCGATCCATATTAAGGGATGCAAGGCTAAGAACTGAACGAAGGCGAATCGAGGTCACCAGACTTGTATTGATTGGGACTATCAAGGCAGCATTCCCACGGTATCAGAGAATCTTTATTTGGAATTTCTAATAAACGAGTACTTGGTGGTCCAAGATATGCTGGTCCTTTTGTAACTTCACTCTTCATAAGTCTACAACGGCCTCATGCTCTTTAAGTTGAACTATGAGATCGGTTTCCGAATTAAATGCACTCTCTAGTAGGTACCTACTGTAAATCTATTTGTAATGGCTACTTTTAAAGTATTATTTATATATTTTATTTATCTGTATTTTAAATTGACCACCGATTGGTATCTAGCAGGACATCGGGAACGTGTTAGTTTGGGAATGGCAGTGCCCTTATTTCATTTCTTACTCCACTGCTGTTCTTTTGTAACTAATTGCGTTGCGGGATCCAAGTCAGTTGAATCGTTTCTCCGGAACTCGTCGTGCTTCATTGCCTCGGTGCTTTTATGCTTTTCACAACTGTTTCTTTTGGCTTACCAGAGTTGCAGTGGTTAGGAATACTATGGTCCTTATTTTTGGTTTAAGGGAAAATATATAAGTCACTAGATGACCCGGTAAACTTCATATCAACTAAACTATCATTTTTTTGTTTTTCCTAATCTTATTTTTTCCTAAACCACACTAGAAATACAAAAAACAAAAACCAATAGAGAACAAAAAAAAACATTTTCGAATTTTTGGCATACTTACGAATGGCAATTGATTTTTATAAGATGTGATATAGCTTTTGAAAATTGACTTTTAAAATATCTTAAAGTAACATATTTTCATTTTTCTCTCTCCACAGATCCTTCGCTCCCACGTAATGGTCCGCGTTGGTGGTGGCTGGGACACGCTGGCTCACTACCTGGACAAGCATGACCCCTGCAGATGCCGTGCCGCCCACCGCACTTCCCTCTCCGCACGCCTCGCCCGTCCCAAGCATGACCTGGCCGGAGCAACCGTCACCTACGAACGACCAGACGCTGGACCAACATCCCTGCCGTACACGAAAACAGAACCGAAGACTTATGAGCCCATGTCGCTTCAGTACAACTCTAAGCTTTATAACGAAGAGCCGAAATCCGGACACTACCAATCCAATCACAGACTCAGTGATGCTCCTACCAGTCTCCCATATCTCGGCGATTTGGACAGGGCTGCTTCTCCAAGCAGGAGGCACTTAGCTCCTAAATCAATCAGCCCATCACGCAAATCCTCCTCCCCAGATCGAAGAACCAAAATAGTGACTTCTAATCACTTAGTCCCAACCCCACATGGAATCAGGAACAAGAGTCCTAGACCAGTGTCTCCAGCTCCAGCAGCTGAGAGTGCGTCTGATAATGGATCGGAGGTGTCTGATGAGGGGTACAGGAGCTTGGGAGTGGTGGCAGGATCTACCCAGGGGTCTCCGTCTACGAAAACTACGAACAGATACTCGTTACACAGCCAGAACTCGATTGAAGATGCAGAATTTAATGGTAAGTGGTTTTCTTTGAAATGTTGACAAGTACATAGGTACTGTAGGTAGTACAATGTATGAAATTCAGATATCACTTTTACATTTAAATATAAGTTGGGAATAGAATTCGCAGTGTCTTTACGTCAAGGTTCATTCTTAGCAATCGTGTTCTATCGCGACCACATTTTCGCTCAACCGGCTGAGGTTTGGTCTTGGGGCTTGGTCAAACGCGATCGAAAAATGAATAAAATATGTAATTGGGATATTATTGACTGGAGGATGATGAGCTTCTCATGGCAATTGTGCCAAAAACCAAGACATCAAATTTATCTCATATTCCCAATATCATTCAGTATCTGGCCAATTTAGATACTTCAACTCATTCGTATCAATTTGAGGACCTTAATTTAAATGGGAACATTACACTCTGGTCTAGAATCTGGTTCAAGCACTAATTCTATCTAGGCGGTCCTAACTAACGAACAAGTGGGTCTATGGCTTTGTAATCAATATTTATGGCCCATAAGCTGAGTGATAGGAATTTGTATGATTGAAAGGAATTGCTTGAATGTAGGTTACAGGGTACAGCCGTTAAGGGTCTTACTGAGATAGGCAGTTACTGGGTTATGGAATTCAGATAGGCAATCAAAAATTAGTCAATCTGCCTTGTGGTCGGGTTCCAGCCTATACGGATTCAGCTGAGTACCAGTATTTTATACGGACTGCCTATCTGACTTTTACAACCCAGAAACTGGGTAACACGATACTAGTCGCTTCCTGTTAAATACTGGTATTCAGGTGCACCTGGTTAGACTGGTAGCCGAATCCAACAAAAAAAGGCTAGGCAGATGTGTAGGTGATATTTTGGCCGCAGAAGCTCAAGACAAAGTAAGTGTCATTCTATTAGAGTTAACTATGGTCGATATGCCAAAATGTAAGGGATTGATGTCACGACATTTAGACAGCGCTGACAGAATGTCTTCTTTCTAGATCCTCAGAAGAGCAACTTTAATTTCGCATCTCAAAATGATTAAAAACTTTTGCACAATATAAAATTATTTGCACAGCCCAAGTGTTTACTCTTTATGAATGTTGCACAAATAAGTTCCGCTCACCGTGTTGGTTCGACATTTGTGTAAACATGCACACAGACAGACAGACACACGTGACTGTTGCTAAAGTCAATACTAACTGAAGATGAACTGCAAAAAGGATGTCGGTGACAGCCGTGTTTCATCTCATGTAATATTGTTATAGAGAATTGGATAAAACTCTCAATAGTTCGCTTCTATATTCCAACTCTGTTTTAAAAGCATTTCTTCTATTAGGTAAACTTGATATTGTCGGATATTTATTTTGATCACTTGATTTGAAGTCACTTGTTTTTCTTATCGATTCTTTTTTTATTAATCGGCACATTTCTGTGCAAAGTATTCATCCATAACCCACTCACTAACATCTCTTCCTGGCATGTTGTATTCTTCCCGTAAAATCCTCCTCATTCCATTTATTAATGGCCCGGAGCCAACTATGTAAAGTACAACTATTTTCTTACTGTCCCTCGACAATCATCGCATTTCCGAATACAAACGAATGCTAATTTCCATGTCCATCAATTATTAGATTTATCGTGTATAATAATTTGAATTCAGAACTGAGTCCTTTATTGTTGTTTTTTTTGGTATCTGTGTGAAATATATAGAGCTGTAAAAATAGCAGCTTTCCTCCCATTTTAAAAATAAATAAAATTATATTAAAAGAGTATTAACAACTATATATACTTGCAAGTTGATTGTTAATGTTGTCCGTATGTGTAAGTTTCTCTGTAGCGTCCGGTCTGCATCAAGTGCAAAGGGCAACTGATAGAAATCCGACGACTGACGAAACACGAAGTTTGCCGAGGGACATTAAGAAAATGTTTGTACTGTAGATCTTCTCAAGGTATTGCAATAGAATTTTTCTGTCTGCAAGCCATACTGAAATAATACAATAGATAGTTGTCTCTTGGCTCATTCATACCTCAGACATCTTTTCTAAGATTCCAGACACATACGCAATCCTCCTATCACCTGTACAATACACCTGTCGTGTTTGAATAGTATTGTGCAAATTTCAGCGCGAGTCATTAGTCGTGTTATTGAAAAGTTGCAGCAAACAGACATGTAACCTGAACGAATATTTTGTGCACACACTGTACTTCCGTGCAAGTTATGAGAGAGCGCGAGATCATAAGTTATTTCAGCCTTCACTTTACTCTAACGCTATACACTGTTAAATTTTAGTCGTTATATCCCATGCAGGGTCGATCTGGTACATGAAACAGTGTGAGTTGATGTGTCGGGGTCTTTGGTACCTCTTAATTTATCATTTTGCAACACCGACTTCCGAAACGAAAGTTTGTTTTGCGCTGTTTAGTGTTTTGTTTTGGAAGTCTGTTTATTTTCTAATTTATTTTTTTAATTTATCGACCTTCCACGGGATTAAAACTCAAAATTTTTCGCTGTATATCTTGCTCTAACGGAATAAACACATTAATTGCCTGCTGTTTTCTTCTCTCTCTTTTTTTATCCTTATCGCATTATTTGGATTCAGCTCTCTCCATCATTGTTCGTAAGACGTGACTGTGCTGGGTTTCTCAAACTCTATTAAATACCCCGTTAATCAGTTTGACTTTTACTATAGCGGCCACATCATAATCAGTAGATATATTATAGGGCGCTCGAAAATGCAGCAATGGCCAACTCCACTTCCGCTACCTCTCAATACTAAATTGTGTAGTGAACGCTATCACATCTAACTTAGATCATTCAACCTGCAATTATTTTCGCAACTGGTCTCAGTGTACCGTTAAATTGCACTGTCCTCACTAATGTGCTGTCGGCTGATGTTAAATTGTGTAAAGACTAGCTAAAACAAAGGTATATTAGCCTAAATACTACTCTATTCTCGTCTGCCTGGAAACCGACCGAAGGGCCATATTTATGTCATAATTATTTGTGATAGTCATCATCAACCTACTTCAGCGGAGTGACCATAATCTCTTAGAGTAAGGTTATTTCCAATGTGCATAAGGGCAGATGTTGATGACTTGTATACATCTGTCCCTTTTCCTTTCTTCGAACCATTATAGTTTTGACACGTCATCATCATCTCTTCTCTCATCTCTTTTCTCTCGTACGTCATTTATCTCCCATTCAGCTGCTACCAGCTTCCCCATGGTCACTGCACCTCTCTTCTGAGGAGCATGTCTACCCTAACGGTCATCACATCAGTTCTACTGCTAATATGCCCGACCCAGTTCCACTTCAGGTTGCTTATTCTGTGAGCTATGTTATCAACTTTGGTTTTCTGCCATCTCTTAGGTCTCTGGATCACCTAATCCCAGATTTAATTATATCTTCTGCCAATTATGCCAATTATGCCAATGACATCACTATCGAATAAAACATCTTTAGATAAGACCCACGTTTATAAACACTCAGGTAGACAAATCTTAAACACGAGTCGATCTAACAGATGTGTCCTATGTTTAGACATTCCTTCGACTACAGTCATCTGTCATATATGGCATGCGTGGACATATATCTGGTATTCACTGCAGTATTGCACAATCCAGTGACATTCACATAACATGTTCGATAATATTCTTTGTCGGAGTGACATTCCGATCGGAGTTTGTTGCAATAATATTGAAGGTATCTTGTTAAGATGAATTCATTAGGACTAGAAACAATTAATGTTAAATTTTTTGTTATATATAGACTGGGATTATATTGATTAAGTTGGATAATAAGTCAAGAATTAGATTAAATGTCTCAAACTATCTTGTTGGTTTCTAAATCTTTCATTTCTTGTTACTGTCAGTTTGTAATTAGAACATCCATAGTATTTTAGTGTCCTTGGTCCTACTATCCTTTTTTTTTATTACATTATTCAGTTTTATCTTTATCATAAGATCATATATTATTACTCAAAACGTACTTTTGTCTTCTGAGATTGTATCTGGATTACCTTTTCTTTGGTCTTCATCTCTAGTTACCTGTTCTAACTTTGATTCCCTTTAAGGTTATTCCTCTATGAATGAAACACTCACTGAATATCCCATGTACATTTCCATGTTATGTTAATTTCGAAGTGGTCAACAACATCAACCGTTTGCGTCAAATTTCGCCCATGTCAAACAATGGTGGTCCTTGAGCAACCAAACTAGGTGTCCTGCTCGGTCATGAATGATAAGCAAGTAAGCAACCACATCTGGTTGTCCATTCATTATTATTTTGTTATAATAATTAATATTGCGTCAGTTGGTTTGATTACGATGACAATTGAATTAATCATAATTATTGTTTTTGTTCGTCATATCAGCTTTTATATTAATCCTTCCATGTATAGCGATCTTAGGTTCGTTTTGATTCGTTCTAGTCTAATGGTGCTAGAATCTGTACCGTTTACTGAACTAATACCATTCCTATTTTTTTGTCTCCAAGTAGCAATGACCAGTTCTGGTTTTGAAGAATGAAGTAGACACCCTGGATCCAGAAAAATTATTAATTTTAAGCAGTTTTGTGTGTTAAGTCAAAAACGGTTCCTCAAATTCTTAAGATTTGTTCCTTTTGGTGAAGGTTGTCTTCTTATCAGGCAGCCATAAGGCTAGTTAGTTAGCCTTTTTAAAACGATACATAATAGAAACCTGATTGTCATCATGATCATCATCATCCACTGCCTGACTTTGTCCACTGCTGAGCATGGGCCTCAATCAATTGTGCCAATCCCCACATTCCTGTGCCAGCCTCATCCAGGTTCTACCCGAATCAAACATGATCGTACCACGACCTAATTAGTTTTCTCTGAGAACTTTTTCGTAACTATTCTTTCCGATATCTTTATTTGCAAGTATCTTATTAGAAATCTCCTTAAAAACAAGAGGGATGTCACCGATGCCAGCAATTAAGAAATATTCATTCTGTTACCTCTCCCTTAAAGAAAATAATAAATTTCCACCTCATTAGTAAGAACACAGCCACACTTCGACGAGTGATAGTGCCAAGGTTTATCGCCTCGTACAAGCATTCGCAATTAACGTTATCCGAATACTTGTAATTATAACAAGTGCCTCTAATTATGTACAAGCGATGTTATCGCTTCTAATAAATAACACGGATAGAAACTATGTGGCGATCGTGATCTTGGAGTTCTAGAAAAGTGATATTTTACGAAGAATTTTCACTATATTTAAAAGGAAAATTGTGTAAAATCGTATGCAATATTTTTTGTATTTTTAGTAAACGATAATATCTGATTATATTGTAGATTTTTATAATTGTAAAATAACATAACTTCACGCCTGTATGTATAAGGGTTGGGCACACGTGTGCCTATGGTACACCCACATTTCTCCTGTTATAATTAAATCCCATGTATAGTAGTCACAGCGGATCTTCGTGTCTCTGAAGTTGGCTCTGCAAACCATTGCACAAGAAACAGTTTTTCATCGAGTATACTGCATACGCGATGCGTAAACGAGTGAAAATATATGTATATACAATTCTATCTTCTACTTCAACATTCACAAAAATAGCAACTACGCAAGGTCTTACAGCCAACTTCAGAGACAAAAAGATCCACTGTGACTACTATAATTGAGGGCGAGCTTATTGCCTTCAGTGTAATTATGAGTATAGAGCCCGGCACGTAAGTTGGCAAGGTTTTGGCGCAGTGGGGGTAAGTTCGCGCAAATTCTGCAAACTGACCAACCATCATATATATCGAACGGAACATGAACGCGACACGATTTGTCAGTCGATCCTTGTGTCCTAAACGTTCCCTGCGCCCCGCTTCACTAACAAATATACCTAAAAAACAACTTCTGCGCATCTAACGACTCTTGCCAACTTACGTGCCGGGGATTATACCTTGGTAGAAAAAAGGTAGCAACAGTAATAGATATTTTTATTTATTTTAGAAAACAAAATTCAATATCGAGCTTTCGTCTTTCTGGTTGGTTAAATCTATTCATCATCATCATCATCATTTCAGCCGAAAGACGTCCACTGCTGAACATAGGCCTCCCCAAAGCGTCGCTACATTGACTTGTCCCGTGCGATATCGACTTATCTCGATACTACCCTATAAATAGGCTAACTACATTCCTTTTAATTACTACATTATTTTCCTTCCCGTGTAAGGTCAAAAGACAAAATAACGCCACAATATCAAATGACACGCACATACTCGTACAAGCCCACACATTAATCACCTGGCTCCCTGCTCACCCTGCAAGGCAGTGAGCAACATTCCTGACATGGTCTTGACAACATTGTCATAACTAAATGTTGTTGAATGTGGGCGCGATTGAAGCAAACAATACGTTTATATTATAAGAAAGTAGTCCGGTGTTTACGAGGCTTTGAAACAGCTTTACGGGAGTCTTTTTAATTAACGCTTGCCTAAAAGGACCTACTCACTCTTGACTTGAAGACGCCAGGATGTAGCATTCAGAGAACACAGACCCCGGTAGGGAATTCCATTCCTTAGCTGTATGCATTATAAAAGTATTCCCATTACATTTTGTGCGTATAGGTGGGATGTCCATTGTCTACCATATACCGATGGGGCATCGCCATACGTCTTGTAGTCCGATGATGGAACGGACTGGTTTCTGGAAAGAAATTATCGACCCATCACAAAAAAATACAGTTAAAGTACTGGGATTGAATTTTGAAAAGTAATTCAACCAATCATAGCAGCTAACGCATGTTTGACAACTTGTCACAATAATTTTCGTTCGTTCATTAACTTGGCCAAAGCCTACATCTGCTTCTTCGTGGCGCTGGCACGACAGTCGTTCAAATTTTTTTGCCTCAAAACTTTGTCACTTTTTTGTTACAAAAGTCAAAAAGTCAAAAGTCAAAAACGTTTATTTCAAATAGACCAATTACAGGCACTTTTGAATTGTCAAATGTCGGTCAGTCAAACTAACAAGTGAAGCTAAGTTGCACATTCCAAGGAGTAGATCTCTATGGAGAAGAACGTGCAAGAAACTCCATGGACACTCTTTTAAATAATATGTGTTACATATAATGTTTGGTTACATAAGTACTTCTTGTTGCTTCTATTATGTGAGCACAATGTAGATAATAATAAAAAAAAATATTAAAAGATAGGAACTGAATTAAGTCACTGGCAGCTAAGAGATGACCAGTCTCATCTGACGGCACCCGTTCACGAGCATGACGCGTGCATCAACCCCACTCAGCTCAACCATTTTGAAGGGAACCGAATGACCCAATAACACGCGCCACCAACAGCGAGACATTTGAGTGAGCATGACAATGGCAGCGCATACGTACATCTTCAATGGCAGCGCATAGATCACTTTGGCTGCATATTTTGGGGCACAGAAAGGGAAGGATAAGAAGGGGAAGCATGGATTGCAACTCAGTTCCACATGCGTCATGCACACCCTACTAAAAGCCTATTGAATTTAATCTTTCTTCAAACTCGTGTCAAGTAATTCAAGTTGTAGGTTGCTGCAATATTTTTTGTTACTAATCAGATAAGATTAGATTGACAACATGATTGCATTTTTTTGTGTTGACCAGCCTTTCCCCAAACTGCGTATTGCACACGACAGAGTTAATACAACCGATATGAGCCGGCTTCTCATTCTATTGAAATTCGTTATTACTCTAGGCCATCTCAATGTAGTTCCGGGGTGGTCTTTCAAGAAGTCACGGGTCCCTTTTACTTGCTGATGGTGATCACCGGGCGGTTTTAGAGAGATAAAAGTCTTACACTCTCCCTGGTGTTTTCCCCAAAAGTAAAGGTATCTTGTGAAGGATGCCCCGTCCCTGTTAGCAAAAATATTACTGAACAATTCACGTTACCAATAATTCTCACATTAAAAGATAGGTTATTTTCTTCCATGTGTAGTGTCACGTTCTTCAACACCTGCCATCTTTTATATCAGGCATGTGAGTCGCACGTGACGAAGAGAAAATGAGCGAAAAGATAAACGTTATTGAAGTTTCCAAGTCGAGGATATCGGTGGCTAGTGCATTCTTTTGTTTGCTATTTTATTTTTATAGCTATTGCAACTTAGCTTGGTCAATCTCTGGCAGAATGATTGGTGGCTCGAAACTATATGATAACTTGGTTAAATTTTGTCTCAAACTTGGATTTATATTATTATATTGCAAGTTCCACCTGTTGCCTTTTTTCGACCATCATCACGCCCTCGTTTCCTAGATCTTCTTCGGCGACGACATCCGTCCTCCGGCTCTCACTGCTTAAAGATTCTGGCTTATCCGTCCTGATGTATTCTACAAATAAATATCTGAGAAAATCTTACAACCTCGTAAAATATTTCTACTATAAAACATTTAACGTAACCTAGCAAAGTTTTGCGGAAAAGGGAAGTCCTTACCACGACCGCCTGTCCATAAATGGTCACGGACACTCTCGATATGGTCAGAATTATTAACTTAATCTAACTGTTATTATAGTCCAAACATAGGCATTGTAAATTAGATACTGTTTTTATGATCCGAGGTTTAGCCAAAGGGTTATGAATGAGAATGTCACTAACTACCTTGTTGATATTAATTATAGGTTTGAATAATGTAAAAGTGCTATAATATTTTTTTAAAAGGCCTGACAGCCTGTATCTGGTTTTGCGTAAATGGCTGTTGACGGTAATGGTTAAATCTTTGCATTATATACGAGAATTAGCGGTTAACTAATCATAACTAAGTTTAGTTTTAAAATTTGAATTTCATATATTTTAATGTCTGTTATATTTTTATGGACCTTAGATCTTTCTGATAAAATTCGTTGCGGGATCTAAGACATTTGAATTGTTTCTCCGGGATTCGTTGAACTTCATTGACTCGGTGCTTTTATGGTAGTCGCCACTGTTGATTCTGGATTTCAAAGATTTGCAGAGATTAGGAATAGTATGACGAGTTTGTACAAAACAGATACCCAGTGTTTCACATTCTCAATTTCTTCTTCTCATTTTCCAGAGCGTCTCGACCAAGACGACGGTTGTCACATGGAAAAGAACGAACGAGTCGACACCCACGTCAGCCTCAATACCGGCCTGAGGAAGACTGACTTCTCCAACACCTTCTACGGAGGCAGAAAGACGAGCTCCATCGACGAGAAGTCCAACAGAGGCAGCCCTGACCGCGTGGTCATCGTCACTGAGAGTAACGACTCTCCTAGCAAGAGTCTCCGTGCTACTAGAGAAGCTTCCCAGTCTCCAACTAAGACGATAAGAAGTCGCCAGGCTAGTCGCATACCGCATTCTCCCGTCAGAAACCGAACACCCAGCCGAGGGAACACTCCAAGCCCAAAGCACAACGCGAATCCGGTTCAAACATCACCAAAATTGACGCCGAAACTGCCACCGACTGCCAGGAATACATGGAGTGGAAGGACAGCTCCTACTCAAGCTAAAGTTAAGTCCAGGCCCACTTTGGGAACAGACACCTTTGAAAACCCGAACAAATCTCCCAAAATGAGGGCCAAAACCCCACAGACTGACGCTTTCAAGAGGAATTCTCCTCTGAGAGCCAGCAGCGCTACTCTTAGGTCCCCACCGAGTCAAAAGCCTTTGAGTCCTTTGTTGGAGCAGATCTTAAGGTCAACAGAAACCGCTAAAGATGACGCGTCAGTTCTAGAGAAAATGAAAGAGATTATTAGGACATATTCAAAAGGAGACGATTCTCTTTCTAGGACTAGCTCTAAGGACTCAGATTATGCTGACTTCACATCAGCTTGGGTCATGTCTGATGGAAAATTAGAAAGATCTACTAGCACAAGGCAGTTGGCTGCTCCTAGGAAAGAAAGAAATGGCCCTTCCCGGATACCAGCCCCAGTGTCCATTGGCTGCAGGCGGTCCACATCCACGACACAGTTTCAATGACAGGAGTTTGGAGACAGCGTGGACACTCTAACCAGTGATAATTGAACTATTTATGCTAGTGTACACTTTGTGAAGACAAGTTAAATTGGTGGTAGTTCAGTGAAGGATTGCAGCCAATCGGCGTTGAGTGTGATAGTTAAATGACGGGAAATGTAAATGGACTTTAATATCGCATATCTTTGTATATGTAGCGATAAGGGCTAAGATTATAATCGGATTAGACAAGGACCGGTCTCAAGCAATTGTCCCAGTATGTTGCTTGATAGTGAGCTTCACGAAATTCTGTGGTTTATACCAATCTTGTAGTTCAGAATTAGTCCACCAGTATTTTATGGAGTACGTACTGTAGGTACTTTGTTACTGAGACCGGCTTAAACTCGGTTTCGACTTAAACTGCGACTGAAGCAGTCAATTTGTCCAAAACGTGAATTACACTAAACGTTAGTTAGAATGGTGTAATCCGCCCAAGAATTATGACGATTTAGAATTTTAACCATAGTTTAGTACTAATTATCGAATAGAAAATTTGTACTAACAATTTTAACAATGGTAACAACCATTTTGAATTTATCAGATTTTTCCATCTATTTGCTTATAACAACTGACTTTTATGAAATTGAGTGTTTTAATATGAAATATAATTTATTTATAGTATATTCAATGATCGGCGACAAATAATGATACATTCGGGCGTTTACTTTAAAACGAAATATAGCCTAGAATTAAAAATTGATTGCCTGAGCATAGCCTGAAGCTTAAAAGCCTATAATGTGTAAATCTATTAAAACAGCACTCTCTTTTCATTAAAAGTCGGTTAAATATGGTGCTAAGCAATAAAAATATTAGCTTTTGTTGTTTAGTTATTGTTAATTTAATCATTTTGGCTAAATGCAATCACAAGCTGTTTACAATTGTATTCTTAAGTTAGATAAGTAATTGTGAAACTTGGCCCCACATTTATTTTGGTTTTTAATTAAAGTTTATCCGGAAATTGGAAATTAAAATGACATTATTTTGTAGATACACAGTACAAAATTAAATTGAGTTTTTTTTTTGTTGTAGAAGGTTAAACTTTGGTACAGTCTTTTTTTAAAGACTTCTGATTCGATTAACCCCATCTGAATTATTACCATTAGTAATATTCATTATAAAATTTTACTAATAGTAATCTTTTGAGAATAAGTACTCAAATACGTTTATTTTACAAGATGACAAGTTTTAGTTTTTAGTTTATATTTTAAGTTTAGAATTAGTTTTTTTTATAACTTCCCGGTAAATCTTTACTAATTAATTAAAAGAAAATTACTTAATTATTTGACATTTGAAATTATGCATTTAATGAAAATATCATTCCAAGTTTGGAGTAGCCGGGATATACAGCAATTTTTGTTTAAAAGTAATCTCATTTTTGTATAGGTTGTGAAAGGTTAGAGCTTATAAATAAAATTTGTAGTGTTTTTTTAATAAAAAAGAAATAGCTAATCACGTAGCTTTTTTGTAATAAAATCAAATGGTAATATGGCATTACAAGTTATCAACAAAAACATCCATTTTCATACCTCATTGTAGTATACTTAAAAAAGAGATATTTTTGCACACTCTTTATGAAAACATAAATACATTAGATGTCACTAGTTGCCATAATGCCGTCCGTTTCAAAGTGTAGTGAAGACATAGTTGTAGATTGGCATCGGTAAAATGTTATTTTAGCCAATTTACTATTTATATTAGTTGAAAAAAATAATAATTTTGTTTTATGTTGAACCTAAACAACTTTTTCTTTAGAAACATCCTGAATAATAATAATAATAATTATTTTTTGTTATTTAAAAAATGTAATGGCTAAAATAACATTTTGCAAAAACATTACTTCTTTCATTGTAATAGATAATTTAATGTAAATTAAATTAATGATTGAAGTAATTATCTGTAAGTAAAATATCATTACGATTTTTAATCTTTCGGTCTCTAAGCAGACCCTTATTAAGATGTCACAAATGTTACTTCTATGTTGTAATGCTATGCTTAGGTTAAATGTCATGGCTCTTGTACGCAATGGACGAGATTTGTCTTATACCATACGATCTATATTTCTTACATATACCTATTGTGTTGTTTTTTTTTTTGTAATGTTCGTCCCATGATGAGTTTTTTATTATTATATTTTTGTCTAAACCTAAAAAATGTTTATAACGCTCAAGCCTTCAAAAATAATGTCATCTGTTTACTTGAAAGAATAAAAATAATTTATAATAATAATTTTGGTTTTATTTTTCATTGATAATACACGAAAAAATTACAAAAAAAGATGTTAAAGAAAGGAGATATTAGAAAAAAAAATTTGGTAAACAGATGACTCGCAAAATGAACATTCTCAATTATTTTTATTATGAAAGTAAATAATATATCTATAACCTTATATCAAGTGAGGATGTTCATCACATGACTTTTTGTACAGGCATTGTTTTACTATCATAAAAAGTAAGAGTTAAAAAAGAGCAAAAATGCGAATAAATAAAGTCTCCTCGAAATATTACGTTTTTACCCGACTGCAAAGAAAAGTTATGTTTTTTATGATAGTGTGACAATGGCAAAGTTTAGAGGCTAAGTTTTAGTTAATCTACATTATTTCTCTTCGACGTAATGTTACCAGTGACTATGCCATAGATATCTGTTATTATTTACGGAATAAACGATACGTTTATCTTATATCATTTAATTTTATTTTAACAACTAAATACCCTCATTATCATTAGCGTAAGGTCATTTGCTCACGACGCGACCTCGCGACAGACGACACCGCAAAATGTAGTCACGATTCAGAGCTCCATATATTTGTATGGACCGTTTGTTCATTGCACGACACCGCACCACACGCGACACGAATTTCATACGGTTTTTCGGCTATGTCGCTGATGTCGCTATGTCGGTTCGGTTTTTTTGCGGTAGCGATTTAGCGGCAGAACAAAACCGGTATGCGCTTGTTGACGACACGACTCACCGCACCGCACGGCTCACGCGTGGTTCGCCACTCACGCGCTAATCAAACAATACAAGTGCACTGCAGTCTCGTTGCAGAATCGTGTCTTGTGAACAAACGACCGGCGACAGACCGTATACAGTGTGACGTGTGTTAAAAATCGTGACCGCAAATCGTGTCGTGCGGTGCGTCGTGAAAAAACGACCTAAAGCAGTTCACTGCCGGACCGCCTCTCTAATCGCACGTTATTTTTTCGGCAACTGTCATCCAGTTGCTACCTAGCGAAGAACGTCCCTCCACCTAGCCTGAGTGAAGCACTATTCTGTAAATAGAACATTAATATTTAGTATTGAGTATTTGTGGCCCAGTCGTAGCGGGGTTCATACCACTTTTCTCTCTGTGATATATAACATCACCATTGCTCACAAAGCTGTGAAGGAAAACATTGTAAGGAAACCATGTTTTAGTTGGTAAAATTCAAATACTTGTGAAATCTACCAACCTGCACTTTACCCGTGTGGTGAACTGACAGAGATGCAGCCTGTATCCTAGCAGGCGGGAATTTTATAGGCAAATGGCCACTGCTTACTTAGAATAGCAATGAACGTAAGCACTTTGATAAATCTTTCATCTAATATGAGACTAGAGAGAGATTCCATGCTGAGCTTTAGAAAGAGACACAGAGTCACGTGAGTCTCGGGACGACGCTCTATAGTCAAATCATTTCCAACACTCGATGAGCAATAATGTACCGCTACCTGCAAGCTTAGCGTCAAACTCTACTCAGACATAGTCGAATCGAAGCGAAACGTCAGTCTAAAAATGTACATAGCTTATGATATGTACATTTTTAGACAGACGCTTCGCTTTGCACACATTTCTTTTAAGATAAACAAAAGTCGACGAAGACGCGAAAAATCGCCCGTATCCTTTAGAATTTGGGCGTCGCCGCGTCGCTTCAACTCACGGAGCACGACAATCTGGTTGTTATGCGACTCATATTTCTCTTGAGATAGGGGTCAATGTGCAATGTACATTTTAAGACAAAGCATCGCTTTGCTTCGGCTGTCTCAATGTGCTTTGACGCTAAGGGCCTCACATAGAATAAAAACTCATTGAACCAGAACACAAACAAACCTTTTATTGTGCTTCAAAGTTTTAAAAGGAAAAAATCAGTCTGCCAAGGCCTGCGTTCAGTCTAAGCAAGGTCTAAGCATTGTCAATGAAGAACAGACTGTCAGATCCATCCAAAAGTCAGTCGAAATCAACCGTAATGGTCCCCTAAAGACACCCTGGGCTCACCTTGACGATGAGCGCGGTAGCCCTCCTCGTACAAACTTTCAATATTACCTTTTTCCTCGTCGTGGTCTTGGCTGCATTCCTCTCCATAAGAGAACTCTTCAGGTTAGGCATCAGGAACTAGGAATGTGCAGAGAAGCCTCCGGTCTTTTATCTGGTGAGATTGGTGAGTTGATTTCTGTTATAGATCTTGGACAGTCGCTATGGGAACCTCGAAAATCTGATACGTAGTCTTACCAAGCGGTTTTCTGTTACACCAGTAACTAGATTCTGGATTTTTTCTTAAACTGACTGCTTATCGTCAGATATTAGGTTTAAGTAAAAAACCGGTATGCAGATGCATCTGACTCGAAGCCGACTTACACACTTTGGAACAGCCTGGGTAAATGATGACATTGATAAATTAGTAAAATAAGTTGTGAAATAATTGTCGGTCGCTCGAAGAACGAAGAATGCGATGCTTAGAGGTTATTCGAAGAAATAGAAGAGAACTAAGTACGTATTCGAAAAATTATACAGATTTAACGCCTTAACTTGCAGATATAGCAAGGCTACCTTTTAAGGGGTCAAGTAAGGATAAAAACTCGAGTTAACGCCTTAGCTTGCAGATATAGCAAACTGTACGGAGGGGTTGACTAAGGAGAAAGGTACAATGACGCAGGCGCCAGCATTTAGTGGCATTCGCGCACCTTTTTTATAATCTCAAGTTGTACGTGAAAAGATAGTCGATATTGATATTTTTAGACGAGTACAAAAAAGTTTGCGCTCTGAAAAAGTATGAAACAAGAAAATATTCTTAGAGGATAGCTTAGATCGTATGCCACCTTGCCATACTATATCCTGTTATAATGAAATGTTGTGTAAACAACAACCCGCCGCCGCGCCGGTGGCATATGACCACGGGAAGCAGAGCGTAGCGGCGTTTGGTCCCGTCTAGATGATTCGACGACCTTTAAAAGCTGGGATGGACTTGCACTGGATACGGAAGTAAGTGTACATCCTAGTTTAGCATATCTTGGGAGAGGCTAGGTGCTATGCTTCTTCTTTTCCACTCGATGGTAAATTCTTTAGATACGTCAGGACCAGAAGGCAGCCACGCTAATCGCAGTGGGATTTCTGGAAATCCTCCAAAGTGCAGGTCTATGGACACTTGGGGCACTCGAGCATGATTGTCATATTCTGGCACATAGGAGCACCATAAAACCCAAAAAACACGCCCAAAAGATACAGAAGTTTTAAGAAGTCGTAACTCATAAGTATCTTGAAAATATGAAAGCTGTACTAAGTGAAAATATCTGATTTGACGGCACGTTTGGCGCAGTGACTGAGCCATTGGCCGCTGCACTGCGTGTCGCTAGTTCGATTCTCGCACGGAACAAATATTTGTATGGCCTACTGATAGTTGTTTCGGGTTTGTCTGTTTGTGTGTGTTAGTTTTTGTAAATGCATCCACCAGCCACCACAGGAGAAATTGCTAGAGTAGGGCAATGTTTCAAAAAACCTTTTGTAAAGTGTCGACCACATCATCACTTATTATCAGCATGATAGTGGTCAAACGCGAGCCCATCGCCAATAAAAAGAAAAATGTCTGCCACATCGGTCTAGTATTCGCTAACGCTACGGTCGGTCTGCGTCGGTCAGGCAGAGTGTTATTGGGTTTTACCATCTGAAATTTCTCAGTAACAGTTCTCAAAGTCTGGATTTGTACCCGGTTGATGGCAACAGGCTCGCTCCCTATGACATGGACTGGACTATATTATTACTGGTGAAATGTTAGTGTACTGGTGCACCTTTGCTTAATCTTTCAGGTTATGATTATGTTATTTGAAATTAATTTGAAGCCGACCAACTTATGACGCTATAATAATTATATTTTCGTTTTCTAGATTAGGCAGGCACACAACACATTAAATTAATCCCCTTTTTAAGATTTATAGATGGAATGGAATGGAATGAAGTGAAGTGAAGTGAAATAGAATGGAATGGAGTGGAGTGGAATTGAATGGAATGGAGTGGAGTGTAATGGAATGGAATGGAATATAATAGAAAACATTTATTCGACATAGACACAGCACAACAACAACAGTCACAAAGTAACAGAGAAGAATAGTAAAAAAAATACAAACAAGGTTTAAGATTTGTGCCGGGCGTGCCCATATCGAAAGGGTTACCAACTTTGCATTTGCTGGGCGTCAGACACCCAGCGCTGATTTTCAATTGGCACCCCGCTAGTGACACACAGACGTGGGTAAATAAAGGAGATACAAATAATAATTGAATATGTAGGTGCTTAACTTGTAAATTGAAAATGAAAAATACGCTAAGTAAAGTAATAGAAAATATATAATGTAATAGTATATAAAGTGCGACAATAAGATGGTTAAAATTGTCTCAAAATACCCCAAGTGACAGTTGACGCAACGGGCTAAACACGTCCAGCTAAACTCTGACCTCCGACTCATTACCTAGAAATAGGCACACCGCTTGATGGGTTAAACTAAATTTGAAATTAACGTGAAAATGATTCGTATTAAATAATAAATATGGGATTAAGACCCGATTTTTCAATAGTCTGATAACTTTTAACTGAGGAATAAAAATGGCCGCTTGACAATTGTTTTCTATACAAAAGCTGTCAAACCGCCATTTTTATTCCTCAATTAAAAGTTATAAGACTATTGAAAAATCGTCCCTAAATTAAAATATTTAATTAATTCTCATCTTCAATACTGAGGATTGTGTTCACTTGATCGGACAATCTGCCTCCATCGACTCTGGCCCAAAGTTGTCCGTAACCACCTGCTGAAAATTGCTTGAGGTCTTCTTCTAAAAATATAAACCAAATATATATATTTGTAATTTTTATCACTCGTTCCAGATTCGAGACAGAGAATCTCCTCCTGAGGATGACTGATCCGAACTCTCTCGTGGCAAATTTCTGGCAGATAGCTATCTTTGTTATAATCGTGTGTGCTTTATTCGCCTCCATTAGAGAGTTGGTCAGAGCTACCAGGCCTCGGAGGGTTTGCTAGTAAGTACCTTAAGGAACTGTCTGTACAATGAGATAAGAATCAAGTTTGGGAGACGTGTAACATCTGCCAACCTGCGGACCTCGTGGCTTAATAATATCAGCCGCACGGGTCGATTTTCGACATTAAACAACGCTTGTCAAGGTCGGTCCGTGGATTGGGTTACAATCTTTACACAACGAGTTTCCTCCATTCCTCGTAATGCACGGTAAGCTGTCCCAGTTCTCATTTGAAGATCTTTTACAGTTGTTACGAGTAGTCAGTAGCCTAAGTTCTGATATAGAGTGTCAGACTTGCCAAGGGATATGTGTTACCCAGTTACTGGGTTGTGGAGGTCAGATTCATCATCATTAACATCAGCCTTTTATGTTTCTACTGCTGGGCCACAGGCCTCCTCTCTGTGAGTGGGAATGAGTTTTAGTATTTTATATTTTGTGCTTCCTGTTTTTAAATTATTATTTAATTTTAAAATTGCACCAAGTGCAACCCCATATCATGTCCAGGCTATCTATTTCCATTCTGGGTTGCCTGGAAGAGATCGCAGAACGCGATAAGGCCGCCTGTTGTATGTTTGTGTCTATTTTAAGGTTTCTGTATGTATTGTTTTTATTATCTTGGTGTACAATAAAGTATATATAAATAAATAAATAAAATATATAAATGAGCCATAATCTATAACGTGGATCCAGTGCGGGCTGGTAGATGTTACATATCTTCAAATAGTTCGAATTTCTAGGACATGGCGGTTTCCTCACGATACCAGATAGGAAGCCGGTCCATGTAAAACACTGGTACTCAGCTGAATCCGGTTAAACTGGAAGCCGGAGACAACATAGTTGGGAAAACGCTAGGCAGATTGTGACATCAACCAACCTGCAAAGTATCTGCCATAATCCAATACCAACGCGTGGTGGATTATGGCCCAGTCTCAAGCTTTAGTCTTTAGATTGGAACGCAAAATGCTGCGGTATTGGATACATATTTGTATGAGAACGTCTAGAATGGTATTTTGGTCCGTCGAAATTTACGCTAGTGAGGAGAATTATATTATATATACAAACAAAACAGTCTATTTGAAGTTCGAATAATTCTCAATTCAGAATCCCCGGGTTAGTTGGTAGCCAAGGATTTCATTATATATGATGGGTAGTTTGGTAATTAATGTCAAATTCTTATGCTTAAGCATAGTTTGTCAAGTTTTCAACTTCAAATTATTAATTTAGACATTGGGGTAACTTTGTAGCAAAATATATCGTATATATTTCTTTTTCCAGATTTTTCGAAAATGGAGTACGACGCTCTCATATTGGGGCTCATCATATACTTACTCCTAATAGGCATATGTAAGTACCTATCACTTGTATTAGGTACCATTGTTGTATCAGCAGGTAAGTTTGCAATGTGGCCAGCATAGCAGACTATGGAATAGATTAATTGTATTGCTAGCGGAGTCATGTCTACCAAAAATTTAGCTAACCGTTTAACAAGTCGAGTGACTCGCGTTTGCCACCTATCTCACCTGATGGAAGCGATGATGTGGTCGACGGTGAAGCACGCTTCCCTATAAGTAACCTATTTACTCGACTTATACACCCCCACAGGTATAGCCCACTCAGCGGTAATAAGACTGTGCTGATGGACAACGGCCCTATTCGGTTGTTAGACCATTCAACTCCGATGATAAAACACCAAAGCAGCCCAAAACTGACGACGATAGATACCCCTGCCATCTGTCGGCTAATAATTTTAACAAATAAATTATTGCAATTTCAGTAGTGATAATAAATGAAGCATTCTGCAAGACAGTTTGCTTGAGGAATGCACAGCAAGCCCAACTGGGTCGAGAGGCACTCGACGTGGAGTTAAACGAGAGGAGACCCTCCAAGAAAGACAGAGAACCCATTTTGCTACAGCCAACTTATCGAGCAGGTTTCTAGAAACGAATAAGAGATGGCGCTTTTCTCAATGTTCTAGTTGTTCCTGCTCCCAAGTCTCTTCGATCCTCGCGGTCACGATGGAGCGGTCTCAATCAATCCATACAATTTCTTTGCGGAAAAGTCTAAAACAATCGTAAAAGGAAATAAAACGGCTTTGATTTCATAAAGTTATTTACTTAATACTAAATTATAATTAAAATTATTGTAACGAAGTCTAATTAAAGCAGCTTCAATAAATACCACATACTGAAAGGTGTATTTTCTTTCCCTCGCTTACCTAAAAGGATTGTTTTAAACATTGACTTATATAGTAAGGATATGGCGATCGGCTATCTTCGAGAACGGTCGTATGCGCAAGACATTAAAAATGCCGTGTTTCTTGTAAAAGTGCTCCATCACCTGGAGCGTTCGCCTGTAAAGCGAGGTGAGGGAGCACCATAAGGTGAACTATTGGTCCTGCCATATTATTACAATTTAAATCATGATTTTTAAACCTAATTATTGCAACTAGCATAAAAGTCTTGCTATTCTTACACATTTTTGTATGTAACCTAATCTTCAAGGAATATTTTGTTCATTGGTACTTTGTCAAATATTTCGTTAGTGACATTCTGGAACACTGAACTTAGGGCCTTTTCGTAGGATTCTTTCAGCTCATTGAAGACGAGTTCTGAATTTGAGTTCAGGAATCTGAAACAAATAAAAAATATTTTACATTCAGTACTAAGCAAATTAGCATGACAAGAGTTTTAAGTCGAATTAAAAACTTCCTTCTTTTTTGAAATCTGTCAGTTTAAAAAGAGAGACCCATGCATAGCAGTGGATGAAGTCGGGATGTGAATGACGATGATGAAGAATATGACTCATGTGACTGTTATTTCACCGTCTCCCATAACCCTTCGAAATGGAACATAGCAAAGTTGCTTTAGCAGCAGAAATGAGAACGAAATAGTAACAGTTCCCCAGACGAGTCCCTTTGGAAAGTATTCGTTATCTCTGTGACTTGTTACAGCCTTCTATCTTCTGGCTGCTTCTTTTTCAATCAATCTCTTAATTAACAAGAATAGTCAATATTTTTGGCTGTCATACTTTTTGCATTCATGCTGGCGTCGGCTTTAGCATTTTTAGAGATTAATATAAAAGAGGTTCCTAAAATAACTTCTCAATGGGTTTTACATCCCTCGTGAGAGACCCATCATCGTCATGAACTTCATTCATGAAGTTACAGTAAAGCACATCATACCATGCTTTGTTATTTTCACGACATTGGCGATGCTCCAGAATTAGAATTTGTTCATAATCACGTTGTAAAATGACCCCAGGTTTCCAGTTATTTAAATTTGTTTGTAGATGATACGGTTACTTACTCATTCATGTTATCGCCGAGCACCTTGTCTCCGTTGAAGAGGTTGCTGAAGTACAGCAGCACCCGCTGCGGGATGAACTTCACTCTGTAGTCCTTGATGTGCATGTATGTCTGTCCGTCTCTTACCACCGGCTCGCCTATCAGGTCGTGTTTCACGACGAGGTTCACTGGAAAGGGTAAGGTGAAGGTTTTATATAGGTTACAGAAGAATATAGCTAAGAATAGCTATTGTCAAACACAGTGTATACAACCCCACTTGCATCAAATTACCGTTAGATTCTGTATTAAAATACTGATCATACAGTAAAAACTAATTAAATTATAATATTCCGCTATGATTTAAGTAAAAGTGTTTGTTCTAAAGTAGTCAAAAAATAAAAGGCCCGTTTTGACAGCTATAAAAATACTTAATAATAATTAAACTTGATGCTTGCGAATGATACTCGTTGTTATAGTGTATGGGTAGTTAACACAGTAATTAATTAGAATTACGAATTAGATTTTTCAATTTCTTACGTAGAAAGTTATCGTGGCATGTAAAATGAGAAACGTCAACGGACTTCTTAGATTGTGACGTCTATAATATAGCAAATTCCACAGATGAATTCTATTAGGAAAGAAGAAGGTAGACAAACTCAATAATAAAGGGAATGGAACTCAGCACCACATGCACAGTATTAACGCAAACTTACGAGACCTACCTATTATGAGGCAGATTGTAACGAAATTTTAATTTTGTTTAATTACAACACAATATTACTATTGTATAATAATTATATTATCAAAGCATAATGGTACGTATACGTGTAAAGTTATATTAATTACTCATAACAGTATAAAAATCTCTGTACCACTAGTAACGCTACTACCCACTAGATGGCGTTAATTTATTAGTTCCGTTAGTCCTCACTAGGCAGAATTCATTTATTAGTTCCGCTACTTCCCACTAGATGGCGTTACACTTACCCATTGTGATGTTAGCGATGCCTTTTCCCTGTATCGGCAGCAGCAGGATCCTGCCCCTCATGATGTAGTCAGCTATGAACTCCATCTTAGGAGTGATTGAGTCTGTCCTGAGTCTGTAGTTTTTGAGATCGGCCCTGGAAATGCACAAAACGGGATTTATTATGGTTTTCTGAAAAATAAATCTCCCTACGTTCATTTAGGTAGTATTTATAGCCATATTGAATTGAAAGATTGATGATTGTTGAAGATTGTTGATATTGGATGGATAAAAATACTTTTTTTCAGTTGCATTCACTTTCTGTGCTAACATTGAATCGTAATGGGATCAATTTCAGGACCGAATTGTATGAACTTCATAAAGCACACAGTCTAGGTACTTACTCATAAAATAGATTATCTAATCACGGCTAGAAGTCGTTAATCATCATCGGTCTACCCTTTTCTCAACTGCAATTGGATAGAATTAATATTTGTTTCGGGATATTTACCATGTATAATTTGGCTGAGAGCTCGATATTTCGGCACTGTTACAAGCGCCATGATCACGAGAACTAAGTAAAGTCTTTGCGGGTGGATGTTGTTTACGAGCTGATATATCTGTCTACCCTCTTTCTCACTCGTTTTTCGCACACGACACCACTACATGTATATGTTACGGCTAATACCCGAAGTGCGGCTACACCTAGTATTAGCCGGTTGGAGCTTAGGGCACCCCGACACGGACAGGTTAGGTTCGAACGAGATGAATCTCGTTCGTGTTAGGTTACTTTAGACCCTGCGGACGGAAATAGGAATAGTCGAAGGAGCCCTTCGACTATGTTGCGTGGCTACACCTAGTTCTAACCGGCTAAAACTAGGTGTAGCCGCACTTCGGGTATTAGCACACCTAGTTCTTACCGGCTAAAACTAGGTGTAGCCACACTTCGGGTATTAGCCGTAACATATACATGGTAAATATCCCGAAACAAATATTAATTCTAATGATTGTGACCATGTCAGCTTAAAAACTTATACAATTGGATAGTCTTCAAACATAACCATATGTTTCAAATCTATTCTAGTACGCTCCATGGAAAATATTCCATCTAGCGTTTGCCTATCTGATTCTGATGCTCATACATAACCCAACCCTACTGGGTAGATGATAACCCATGGGCAGATGCCAATTAAAGGTGTGTCGAATATTATGATAACCCAAAGCATGAGAACCAGCGTCATCGACAAAACGACTTAACATATAGCTGAACTGTCAATGGACCACATTAGCTGTAGAAACAATGATCGTTGGGGTAGTCATGTTCTTAAGTGGTGACCGCGAATCAGCTAACGTTCTAGGATGCCCACAGGGTAGTAGCTGGATATTTAACCCAAGAATCGAGATGAATAGCATGCGATTAAGTAGATGATGATGTTGAAGAGTAACTTACTTGTACAGCGTGAGCACAGAATCAGTGAGTCCATGCAGCTTGATGTTCTTGTACATCTGCGCGATTGTCACGGGTCCTGAACCTGAGTCCACGTTGATGCTTTTCACGTGTAGCGGCTCCATTTCCGGGACTGACAGGGATGGGATACCTGGAAAGATAAGCAAAGAACTAAGAAACATATATCGGGGAAAAATATTAATAGTAATAGCAAATGCGGAGTTACGTAATAAAATAATGCCTCATCTCTTGTTTTGCTTTCTTTGCAACAAGACCTGCACCCTGAAAGACGCTTACGCCGCAGAATATATTTAATTTGGAATCAATGATACGACGAATAGCAATAGGAACAGGAAGATAACAGGCCAATGTATTAGGCCCACCTTTTATATATTGACATCTTGTATATTGGCACAACATGATAATTATGGCATTTTAAAATCAGATCAGAGAATGAGAGCAGTTGTGGCCCATTGGTGACGGCCGCGACTTACAAGTTGTTGGTCATGGGTTCAAACCCAGGCAGGCGTTTTACTTTGTGTAAATTATTTCGTCACCACTGCTCTCAAAATTTTTGAGAAAGACATCGAGAGGAAACCGGCATGTCCTAGAACCAAAAATTTAAAGACATGTGACATCCACCAACCCGCACCGGGCCCGCGTTGTGGATTACGGCCCATTTCCTCTCACGGAGAGGAGGCTTGTATCCCAGCAGTGGGAACATTAATAGGCTGATGATGATGATGAAAAACAGATCAACAGTCTTTACTTAGCAGATTTTAATTCTTTTGTATCTAAAATGAAGCATAAAGTCTTATGACTAATATCATAATCACATCTTTACAGCGGATCTTTGTATCTCTGAAGTTGGTTCTGCAAACCATTGCGCAAGGAACAGTTTGACATCGAGTATGCTGCATACAGTAAGCGAGATAGGACGATGCGACAAACGTAAGCGAATGAAAGACGCAGTTATAGAATGTTATCTTCTATTTGAACATTGACACAAAAATAGCAACTGCATAGGGTCTTGCGGCCAACTTCAGAGACACAAAGATCCATTGTGACTACTATACCCAATCAGTGGCGGATCGACATTCTAAGGGAGATGATATTAGATTTTAAGTGAGACGATAAGCATACTAAATACCCAATCATTGCGGTATCGAGATATTATGGGAGACGATCTAAGGTTCTGAGAGGGTTGACAATCATATTTGACTACCCAAATATTGGGGATGCTTCGGGCTTATTACTTACCTTACCTTACAGCTTCGGGCTTATGACTAAGCTCCAATCTCTGAATTAAGAACCGAACGTGCCTATTTGTATACTTTAACCTGAAACCCTGTCAAATGTTGGCATTAAAGCGGGGTTTGACACGTTCTTAACTCCAAATACTCAATTCAGAAACCGACCCTGTTTAAAACGTCCTAAATGTCCTCTGTCTGTCTGTCTCTATGAATGTCAATGCAACCATATAATCAATCGGCCTCAAAGCCGTCAAAATCGTGTGTCCCAAATCAAGAAATGCGGAAGGCAATTTAAAAGAATGCGAGAAGCACGTGCATTGTTTACAGCTCACTTGTTTTACTGTTAAATCATCAAACACGTAATAGTGTGCTTGTCAATTGTTTTGTGTGTTCGTCATGATTGAATATGTAGGTTCAAATTGTCCAAAAAACTAACTGCAAACTTCCATAAAATGCAGTTGTAAGGAATCTTCCTGACTGATGGCGCGAAGCAATTTAAATTGCGTCCATAAACGACATTGCGTAAGTACACGTATTTTCTTTCTTAAAAACTATTAAGTGTAAATTGATAGAATTATATCGCATTGCATCATGTGAAAGTACTTGCAATTTAAATCGCCTATCGTTGCCATATTCGAATCGCGTCAAGTCGTCAGGATGGTCACCAAGATCACAGAGTAGTTTTATTGTTAAGCATTTTATGTCTATTATAATATAGTAATGCTTGTCGATGGCTTTTCTATCGATATCAAAATCTGATCATTGAATCTGATTAAAAAAAATTCAATGGGCTTGCGTTTGATCACAACCTCACCTGATGGTATGCGATAGTGTGATCGACGGTGAAGCACGCTTGCCTAGAAGTCTAAGTATTCACTCTTCACTTAAAGACCCCCAGCGTGTAGCTATCATTAAATGGACTGGGCAGGGAATCTACTATTTAACTGTACGCGCTATGGGCGTGTTCCCAAAATGTTTTGTGTGTATTGGTTACAGGTTAAGGGTTTGCTTATCTTTATATATGTTACATTTAAAACCAGTTTTTAGACAGAATGCGTTTTCCCTGGTTAGAACTAGTTTATACTAAATACCTTTGTTAAAACTAGAATTAACTAATGCTCAGAATTGGATATCAGTTTAATGCCCAATATGAGTAGACAATGTGATGAAAACTATTATAATGTTATATATGGGTAGGTGAAATTACTATTTAAGCAACAAAGTCGAAGCCCGGCGCAGCGGGGCTCCTATTTCTGTCTGCAGGGTCTAAAGTAACCTACCATGAAGGAGATGACGAGAGCTGAGATCGCTCGCTTTGCTCGCTCACTTCAGTCCCAACCATCTCCTTCGAACCTAACCTATCCATGTCGAGATGCCCTAAGCTCGCTTCGCTCACTCTTGGACTAATTCATTGAACATAATTATCAAATTGCCCAACCGTTACGTAGCAATATTCATAATGACCAGACAATGTGATAAATGTAGAAGTTTAAATCAGTATTCATTAAATTTCCCGATAACTAAAGCTCGGAGTGACAACTAGTTTTATCTCAAAATCAAATATATCAGTGTTAAATTCTAGTTTTGACTAGGTATTTCTAGTTTTAACAAAGGCATTTAGTAACAATAGTTTTAACTAGATAAAACGAGTTCTAACGAAAAACGGTTTTTAACTGTAACATCTAGGCGATTCCTGATTTTTAACAAGAAGTTACAAACAAAGTAGAATCCCATATTATATTTTATGATAATGCAATGTTTCAAAGTGTTTCTTACCTTTCTTCATCCTTCTGAGTGCGTCTGGCACGGCCATTTTGAGACATTCGTTTAGTTTCGCGTCTTTTTGCCTGCATTTTGTGAAATCTTCAGCTGTAAACAAAGAAATAAACATTTAGTTAGATTTCAGGTAAAAAACTTTGCAAAGGCTATCTCACAATCGAAAACGTCAGCCTATCACTTTACCTAATACTCTTTCAATGCAATGAAAACGGTGGCCAATCTCGACGGAGATTAGTTAAGTATGAGTGCAATATTACGAGTACAAAGTCACAAGTGCGCGCGAAAACACAGTTGAACTCTCAGTTCCTTTACTCTCATTGTCCAATGGAACGTTAATCTGATACGACCAATACATTAACAACATAATTATTATAAATAATAATTGTAACTGATATTATAATAATTAATATTATTAATTTTTAATAAATAGTATGAATAGGTTTATTTTATATATAGGATGTATTATCTCGACCAACGATTTAATGTGCTTCCCGAGACACGGAGGTATCACACCACCAATTTCTAAACTCGAGACTGCTTCTGAGATATTCCTAGTGGGAAAACCCAATAACACCTTTTGCCCAACCAGAGAATCGAATTCAAGACCCTACGCTCTGCGTCGAACCACGAGACCAACGGACAGTCAAACCCTACACCTCTACTGGAACACACCAATGCTGTATGGTAGGAGAAATAGTATAATTGATCACAGTTCTCCAATTAATTCTTATACAAGGAATCAAAGAAGATTTACTTGATACAACAATATAATAACGAATGAACCAATGAATCGTTACCTTTATTCCTCCGCTCCACAAAACTTTCATCATTGTCATTGACAGAAAGTAAATTTCATCCATCCATTTATAGCATGGAAATATTTATATTTATAACTGTTACCCAACGATTATGGAATAATTCTGCCGGCTACATATTGTTTGGCAACGGCCGAGGCCTGTGCTGGCCTTGTAACAAATAGATGGCGTGCAGATGTGACAATACTCCGGCAATGTGCAGAAATACTAGTTTGTCCAGATTTTGAAGAATTATGAGTAAACTGCTGTATCGGTCAAGGTAGGGTGTTGGTCGAAATTGAGGCAAAGTTTTGAGTGTATGCATTTCGGCATTTATGAGAATGTTGAGATGGATGTGCGAAATGACGAGAATGGTAAAGTCGACAATTAGTATATTAGCAGAAGTTTGAAAGTGACGCCAGTGACAGAAAAGTTGAAAGGAAACCGTTTTTTCTGGTATGGTCATGTGATGCGGAGGGATGACACGCATGCTACTAAAAGAGTTATACATTTAAATGCGGAGGAATGGAGAGGGAGAGGAAGGCCAAAGAAAAGATGAATGGACTGTGTGAGGAGTGATATGAAAGAAAAGGGAGTCAGTGGTAGCCTGACGGGGGACAGGACGGTATGGAAGAAGTAAACGTGTTGCGCCGACACCAACTAACATGGGATAAGGGCAGGAAGATGATGATAATGATGGTACGTTTTGCTTTCTGACCTGCGTCAATCTACTACAAGATTTATAACATAGCATCAGTGATGCAATCTTTTATAAAGAGACTCCGTTAGGTTAGTTAGATGAAATTCCTAACAGAGTTCCTAAAAGCGGCGGCACACAGCTGTTCATTCGAGCCTTTATGGCAGGATGTGCGTTTGTTGGATCGGTGGCACTAGGTGATGGGGCCCGATGGGCATGGTGGGCCGATACCAGAAGACCCCGATTCAAGGTTGCGGTGGGGACTATGGCGTTTTAGTCGATAACCCTCCATTCTCCCCAGATGGTGGGTATCCATGAGAATTTCCACATGGAAAAAAAATGTAGTTTGACCAACTGGGATTTTGTTAGTAAATATCATCATCATAACTCGTGTCAATACATTCATAATGGTAAACACGAGCAAGGGCTTTCAGTGCCGCTTAGACTCGAAGAAGACTAAAGAATGGTTACTTATCCAAGGTCGGAGGGGTTACCATAAGCTCTTAGAGCAAGGATATTTGTCCATTTTGCGTAAGGGATAGATGTATATGACAAGTATACATCCATCCCGTTTCCACAGTCGCACCGTGATAGTTTTGACACGTCATAGTAAGGCCCCAAACCGTTGCAAGCACGCAGCCATATACATGCATATACAATTCATCATAATTTATATTGTACCTTACAAGATATACAAAGGGAGCATTGTGTTCCATTTACATCACATTAGTGACCTTTTTAGGGGAAGTCTATAACCAGCATTGAATATTTGATGTTCTATTTTGAGAAACGGATTGTTCTAAAAGTGACACAGAACTGTATCAGTCTGTTTTATGTGTCTTTTAAGAAAAAGAAACAAGTATTAATTAATCATTGACGTGTGAGACTATTGAGCCACAATTTTCCTTTCTCACAATGTGTCGGCAGTCCGGGGTGTCCCGAAGTCATTCGTGAGTCATCTTAAGCCTCACGGGCGAAAATCACTCCAAAGCAAAGCATACTCTTATAACACCCAACCATTTGAACTTCTGCAACGTTCCCACACAGTGCAGGTAATTCGTGTCATCTGACATACGAAATGCAGCCTCCGATGGTTAGTTGTGCAACCTTCGCAGCAACTGCAACTGCTAGCAACGTGCAACTACAACCGCTCGCGATATAATTGAGCTGTCAATTATATGGATTATAGCTAGCTATTTGTAAATAGGTTTTTTTTTTTTAACCAGATTGTATTCTACCTAGTAAACGTAGGAGCCGTGGTAGGACAGTTTGCTGTAGCAATGAATAAGGTAGAATTTATGTCCAGATGTGGACGTCTTTCCTGTTTATAAATAGTGAATTGAATGAAGAGCCAGAACTTTAGGCACTGTTTCAAGATTTGAATAGTCATAGTACTCGTAATATATTCAAATTTACGCTAATGATAGAATAGGTAACTAAATTTATATGTATAAACCATCCTTATTAGTCTAGCGGTGGCATGCACCACTGCAGAGCACGAGGTTCTGGTTTCGATTCCTAGAGCGAAGTTTTACTGGATTTTCCTATCTGGAATTTCTCAATAACAGGCCGGATTCTGTGTGTGTGACCGGTTGAAGGCTATTGCCTATTGTCTCTTCCATATTTCTTGACACTTAAACATAACTGGTGCAACGTGTCTGTACTAAGTATATCTTTGCATAATCCTTCTTAGAATACAGGCGCGATTTCATATTAAGTTACTTAAATGGGGGCTACCGCGTTTAAATTTGCCGTTTGGGGCGCTGCCGCGCTGGTGAAAAAAATGAAATGTCAAATTTCATTGTTTTTGGCTTGTAACGCGAGTTTTTCAATATCATTCTGAGAATTTTCCAAATATTAGCAACCACAGATTTAATACATCTTTATCTTTCAGAAAAAATCACCCACCTGTTTTTCCAAAAAAAAAACGGTTCGCACATAACTACTTAAAAATACTCGATTTTATATTTATCTTATCGCACTTCTACGCCATTAGAAATGATTTTAATTCAAACATAGCTTCCGAGCGCGTTATAACAACGTTTAAATATAGCTCTTTATTTAAGATCCTAAGCCGCCAGTGGCGCCAACTGGTGAGCAAAAAAATGGCAGCCCTCATTGCATAATATGTTATTTAGTCACAAGGTGTTGTATTTCCACTTACCTTAGCTGAAGTCATCTGGCTTTTCCTTACCGAACCAGCCGTGTTTGGAATTTAAATACGTCTGGTAACGTTACCTTCAGACTGTTATCTAAGCAAGTGCTGGCGAGTTTAGTTACTTAGTTGTTTTATGTAATACCTAGCTTAGCTGGTGGTTTAATGTAAGTACTGTTTATTTATTTAATAACAGTTTCCACCAGTTCAGCAAGCCAACAACATAAAACACTGATAAACTATTTAAATAGTAAGATAAATACTAAGCTCGATTTTTAACCCTCGACGGAAAAAAGGGGTGTTATAAGTTTGACGCCTATACCTGTGTGTTTGTGTATCTGTATGTGCCATCATAGCTCTTAGGATGAACCGATTTTGATTTGTTTTTTTTTTGTTTGAAAGTTAACTTTATCGAGAGTATTCTTATGTTTAATGAAAATCGATTCAGCCGTTCAAAAGTTGGGCGTTTTAATGTTGAATCAGGGTGTTTTCGTATCATAATTATGTGTTCAATAGATTGTCGATTCCTGTAGTAGACACTCTGTCTACTACTGGATAAATTATGTAGCATAAAATAAAAATGTGTCGGAAAGATTTTAAAATTTGCCTTATTCATTTAGAGAAACTATCGTAATTTTGTAGGGTTAGGGTTGTAGGCTAAGGTCACTGTAACCTTTGTAGAGAAGAAATTCAGAATTCTCTACGAGTTATTTTATTTTTATCATTCTCTTTCCTGTACTATTGTCACAGAACTAAAATAATTAGAATTAGTATAAAAATGACTATGGGCGTCGAAAGGGACTAAAATGTGGGACAAACAAGGAATAACATAGTTCGGGCGAACTTCGCTTCGCGTGAACACATAGTGAAAACTTGTAATTGGTATTCCGACTAACATATTTAGTATCTTAGCTGTAAGTTTCTAAAGACATAAATTAAATAATAATATACATTAATTAAGATGAGTATCAAACAAAACAGCCTATTCTGCGAATCCTATAATTATAGATATCCGTAGTATATATATATATATCCGTAGAATAGTACGTAACATTGGCGTAACTGTAATTTTCCGTTGAGTATTAATTTTTTACCATAACAACCTGTAGAAAGGCCAAGGCTGGTCGCTTGGTCGTCAACACGAAATGCTATGCATATGCTGATGCATAATTAATGCCATTTCATTCAAAATTTACGTGTTAATGAAAGCTAGCAATATTTTACTTAATTTTTCGAATTTCGGAAACATAGGATTCAAGAAAAAATATTATTATTTGTTCTTGAGGTACTAATAGATAAAAGTAGCCATATTTTGAGAAAACATCATTTTAGCAGAAAAACATGTACAGGGACATAAGCCTCTCCCAAGGGCCGTTACATCAACGGGTGACAAGTGGAAATCTGCCGGCTGTATATGCATTGGAGAGACTTTGTCTTCATGGTGTAGTACTTCTTCTGGGGTACCACAGGGTGGCGTTTTATCCCCTTTCATTTTCGCAGTTTTATAAACTCAATCTCCAGTGCTTCTGACCATCTTTATGCGGACGACCTACAAATTTATGCTCGAGCTCCTCTCGGACTTCTGTCTGAGGCTATCGTTACAATAAATAGTGATCTGGCCCGCATATGCGACTGCAGCAAAAGGTATGGACTAATGGTAAACCCCACAAAGACACAGGTTATAGTGGTGGGCAGTTCTAGGATGGTTTCAAGAATCGACTGGACGACTCTTCCCCCCGGGTTTTTTCCGATAAATCATTGATTCCGTTCTTGATTTGATTGATGGAAACTACTCTTGGACTGCCAGTTGGGCAGTCCAAGGGGGATAGCTGCAAACTATTTGCATCTGCTGCGTCTTTGAGGAAACTGCGTAATTTTCTTCCGATTGCCACCAGGTTTGCGCTTACACAATCTCTTCTTCTACCCATCCTTGACTATGCTGATGCCAGTTATCTTGACCTTACTCAAGAACAATTTACTAAGCTTGAGCGGCTTCAAAATGTTTGTATAAGGTTCATATTCGGTTTGCGCAAATATGATGTCCATGTTTCCGAATTTCGTGTGAAGCTCAAGTGGTTGCCCATTCGCCTTGGCCGGAATGCTCATATTCTTTCCCTTTTATATAATGAACTCTTTACTCCTTACACCCCTCTTTACCTCAAGAATATTTTTCAGTTTCTATGCGATTCCCACACGAGATTTCTTAGGTCATCAGAGAATTTACGAATTCAAATGCCAACGCATTGCACGACTTTTTTGGATAAATTATTTACTGTACAGGCTACTCGTCTATGGAATGCATTGCCAGATCCAATCAAACGTGCTCAATCATTGCTTGTGTTCAAAAGACTTGTAAAGGAAGATTATCTGTCGCTGTCTTCTTCTTAGCTCGTCAATTTCAAATAGATACTGTGATTATCAATAGATTGTTGTCATTTTTTGTATTTCTTTTTATTTGTCTTTATATTAAGTGGGTATGTATGTATTTATGTATCTTTTACATAGCTTATGTATTTATCTGTGTATCTATTGTAGTATATCATTTTTGCACTGTTATTGTTACACCAATGACCGCCCCATTTCATATCCAAGCAATTACTGTCCATACCAGGTTGCCTGGAAGAGATCGCGACATGCGATAAAGCCGCCCATTGTTTGTGTATTAGACTTAAGTTTCTTTATATTAATGTATTGCATGGTGTACAATAAAGCATATAATAAATAAATCTGACAAACCGCTTGTTTTTTACAAGCTTTTATTTAACTTGCAATGTATGTATGTAAGTGAAGTGCGTTCGGGTCAAATCTTGCAACTGAATTTTAAAGCAGTTATCCTCCACTGATTAAGATGTAATTTTGCATACACAGTGACGTCATTCTAAATCCAATATGACGGACTAGTTATTTTTGTGTTCTGTCATGATATGGGTATCAAATGAAAGGATTTGCTGTGAAGAATACGAAAAAAAATTGTTTATAAAAAAAGATTTTTATTTAATTTTTGTTATTTTTTCTGCCGGTGTAAATATATTAATATAAACTAAATAATAATATACTTAATTAGGGAGCCACGACCAACACCGTAGGAGGCTCTCGTTGGCGACTGTGTCAAGGGCCTGATAGTGAAAGCAGTACTGCTGGACACGGCTTGTATTGTTAGGAGATTTCTGTCTCTGGAGCCCTGACCGCCGGTAGCTTGGACCCTGTTCCGGATACCGGTGGGCCTCTATTTTTTATAATTTTTAATGTTATTGTTTTTTTTATTATTATTTAAAAATGTACAAAATAAGAAAACAGTTAAATAAAATACATAATTATGTAGTAATTATTTGTCCCGCCGAGAAAGATAAAACAGAAAGAAACGCACAGAAGGAGAGAAGAAAGAAACGGATAGTTATCAAAAAATGCATAAATTAAAATCGCAAATAAATGCATACATTAAAAAACAGTATTAAAGAACAGTTACCAAACCCTCGGTAACAGTTAACATTAACCGTATCGTAACACTATCGTAAGAACGATCGATAAAGTTGTGGAAACATCGCGATTGAATGAAAGGCCAAGGTCGACTCGACTCGAGGTGTAGAAAGACTTGCAGGTTGCTATCTCCGAAACTGATGAACCGGTTTTAGTGAGGTCCATAATTTATGCCTTTGACAGATGTGATGGTAATCTTTATTGTTGACGAGAATTTACTATGTGAAATATGAGGCGAAACAAGTGATGAATGTTATAACGGCAGTTTAGAGTATGCATATGCTATTAAGTAGGTAACTAAAACGAGGAAAGTCGCCAAGTTACATTATTTTTAAAATACACAAAAAAAACTCACTTACCACAATCACAACACAATGAGCGCAAAGAGTGAAAAACATATTTTAGAACAAAATTCTATTATTGTTATTGTTGAGTAAAAAGGGTACCCCAGGGTTTTATTCTAGGCCCTTTTCTTTTTAGCGTTCATACACGAGACTACAACAGAATTAAATATCTATGCAGTATTATTGTTAATAGATATATAAGTAAAATCGTTTTAATTTATGACATTTAATTCCTAATTAATCTCTGCTTGACCTGAGAGACATTTATAACAACTTCGCAACATTTTTGAAAACACAACAATAAAATTGATTTGTGGTTGATTAGTGCAGGATTTAACACCTAATTCACGGTGTCTAGACAGTATCCGTATTATTTTATTGATTTGTAAATTACCTACCGGCCGAAATTCTTGTATATTTCTAGTATTATTTTTAAGTTTTATCCACACCATTTTTTGGAACAGATAACTGTCTGTCTATCTGGAACGTATTAAATAATATGTTGATGTTCTTCTTTTCAGTTGTATATTTCTCTTGATCTTATCTTTAGGGAGGAACACTAATTGTTTCAATTTTTGTTTAATATAATATCTTTATCGACTTCATTAAGTTACCGACCTTTATAAGTCAAATTACTTTCTTAACTTCACACAGGGCAGAATCGTTATTAAAAACACCCGAGATACTTTAGTTACCTGTTAATTGAAGTGTTTCTATGAGACCAAGTTGCTAACCGTAGTCTTTAAATCAGTACCTACCGCAAAACATCCAGTCATCTTCAATATCTTCATCAAGTCCATTTAGATGACACTAAACAAGACAATTGGCAAACAGGACGAACCTAATGTTACCAACATTCCAAGAAGCTCTCAGGCGTTACCAAACCTCTCCATCAGTTTAGAAACCCATCATGAAACGAGACCATATCGTTGCCTTGTTGGTCATTACGAGTGATTTCGCAGCTACATATATTGATAAAAGCGGGCGGTTGGGAAAGAGGCTCCAGTCGACCTTCGGAGCCACTCATGAGCTTTGAGCAACGGTTGACAAACAGACAAATATAGATATTATTGCATGTTGTTATACTGGTTCTTGGTGTGCGTCTTAATGGCTGATTGCCTGTATGGGTTCGCGTCAGGCTGGTGATCAAAAATTGTTACCTATTTGCAACTTTTTATTACCTAGTCAATTAATTGCTACCTTACTTTGAAACAAAATAAAGGGACTTTAAAATGATCAGCCATTCTGATATCAGGATAGCTGGTCAAATCTCCGTTAACTATTCAAATAAGTTTTATTATTTTTACTTGAGTAATTACTACCTGATAAAGACGTGCAGTCCTTCAATGTCCACCTTGAAGCTTTAACAAGTAAAAAGTTATGATCATTTGAAACTTTTACAGGGAATGCATTACGGTTATTGAAATCAAGCAATTTAAAACTATTATAAAAATGTTTTTTGTTATAGGAATTCATCTACCCATTATGTTAATTAAACAAACATACATAGGCTATAGTTGGAAAAATTACAAGGACGACATTAATGTTTCTACAGCTCTGTAACTTTTCTGAAGTTTTTTTTGCAAGACTGCTGTACCTAACTTACGCTATAAGGCCCAACTGCAGCCCAGATCAAAGCTAAAGAGTGGACTCAGTGGACTTCATTTGGGATTGGGTTAGTTCTTACTCGACTGCTGGAGCGTATCGTTTTTCGAGTGAATGTATGTACGTCCATTTTTATAGTAAGCTCTACAGTCCAAACGGCTTGACGGATTATGACATATGAGGTGTCGTTGGATTCGTCTCAATTGTGGGAGTGACATAGGCTTTATAATTTTCACCCGACTGCCGAAGGAGGGTAATGTGTTTATCAATCTATGTATATTTGTTCCTATTTGGTGTTCTAGAGACTAAACGCGATGGCCGATTTTAATTATTCTTACGTCAATCGATTCGTCTTAACCTTGCGAGTGTCACTACATTACAAAACTAAAAAAAAAGAAAAAAGTAACAAGGAAACATACAATCGACATAGAATCGATATTTGATCGGTTAAGAGTTACGATTAAGATGTGCTTCTATGCCGTAGCTTTTTGCCATCCATGAACTCAGTATAAAACTAAATATTATATTACTGATGACATCACATCTTAAGTTTTAAGTGGGTATAAGTTTATCTTTACCTATTTTAGTAATATGTGGTGCGAGTTTGCTTCCTCCACTTTGTCACATATACCTTTTAAGGTTTCAGACCAGTGTTATACTGTACAATAAGACGTATGAATTGAAAAATAATAGAAAAAAAATACTTATCTAGTACTTTCATCATCTTTACATGTAGCTGATCTATCGAATCAATTTGTTATATGATTAATTCACAAGGTTTCTCTCTTTTCCACACACATCTGTCATCTGCCATTGCGAGTAAAGTAGGCAGCTATTTAAACAAAATTGAGATAACATTTTTGGTAAACGACAAATCGTTTACTCATATCGAGGCTAGGATGTAAGCCTGACTCGTCAAGCAAAACTGACGAAAGATGATTGAGATAATGACCTGACAACATGACAACAGTATCCTTGACACATACATATACTCATTTGCTATTAGTGGCATGCAAATCGAGAAGATCAATTTTACTGCTTACTGTATAGAAAATTTGATTGTAGTTAGCTAAGTACTTTGTATTTTTACCCGACTACGGCGAAGCAAATGGGAGGGTTATGTTTTTGACCGGTATGTGTGTATGTATGTATGTTCATCTATTCCCTCATAACTTCTAAACTACTTATCATAATTTGACAAATCAGGTGTCGTTGGAAGCGTCCTGTTTGTCCGCTGGTTTTAGGCTATGTTACGTCACATTAAATTTAATGTGGCGTCCTCTAGGGAGCACGACTTTGTTTTCATCAAAAGATTTCTTTTCTCCCCGGCCCATCATGTGTGGTAGGTATTATTCAACAGGGATTTTAAAAAAGTTAGGGTTTCGTACATCTTTTTTTTGTCAAGCGTACCGTTTGCGTGACATATCCCTTCAAAGTTATGAAAGTTATTTTTTTACCCGAAAACGGCGGCGCAAAGTGTCAAACACTATCATTATCCAACACTAGCTTTTTTCCGCGACTTGGCATATCCTATTGGAACCGTGCATTTTGCTGGAATACGAAATAACCTAGCATTGGGCGATAATGTAACTTTATACTACACCTGCTCGGAAAGTACCTTGATACTTTATCAAATTTACGGTAGAAAGTACATCATTGCATATCGAACAAATATGCGGCGAGAAAACGCATCTGAGCGGGAGAGAAAAGTGTATGAAAATCCATTTCTTACGTGGTTTTTCTTTTTTAATTTTGGGTAAGACTATGCGCTGGTAACCTAAATATCAAAAGCCAAAAAGTTTTTACAGTGAAAGTTCGCAAAATGACACTGGCCACTAGCTGTGTGTTGGATGGTGTCAAACAATTTGAAAAAAGAACATGTGAAAATTGCAGACGCCATTGGCGCCATTTTCAATTTGTGTGTTGTTTGAGGATTCAGTTTTCGTAGAAAAGTAAAATAAAACTATCAAAATGATAAGTAGTGATAGTGATGATGAAGATTTTTTAACTCCGCCGCAGTTGAAGGAAACAGCAAAAATACTGATTGATAACCTTTTACCACAGAAATCAATTAAAAAATATAATAAAACTTATGACGATTTTTTGCAATGGAAAAGTGAAAAAAATGCGGCATCTTTTTCTGAAACTGTTTTGCTAGCTTATTTCAGTGAAAAAGCGCAAAAATACAAACCAAGTACGTTATGGTCTATGTAATCAATGTTGAAAAGTAGGTACTATGTATATTGACAAGAAACGACATAAATATTCAAGAATACAAAAAACTTACAGCATTTCTGAAAAGAAAGTCGGAGGGATTCCGTAGTAAGAAATCAAAAGTGCTTACTACAAAGGATGTTTATTCCTTTTTGCAGAATGCTCCAGATGACAAATATTTGTTGATGAAGGTAAGTTTATGAACAAAATGCACTGGTTTATGATTTATTACGTACCTATTTATGAGTAGAAATCTACTAGGTTTTCATGTTTGATATTTTTGTTTACAGGTTATTTTGATTTTAGGAGTAAATGGGGCCTGTCGTTCGCAAGAACTTGTGGATATGACAACAGACGATATCGAAATCCTCGAAAATGGAATAATCGTCAATATTCCTAAAACAAAAACCAAAATTCAGCGATCATTTGTTATATCGGGCTTATTTTATGAGATTGTGAAGAAATATAACGAAATTCGCCCTAGTGACCCCAAAACCAATCGGTTTTTACTACAAAATAAAAACAAAAAATGTACGAAACAAGTAATTGGGAAAAACAAAATAAGTACTGTGCCAAGAGAAATAGCTTCCTACCTTAATTTACTCAATCCACTAGAATACACTGGCCACTGCTTTCGCAGAACTTCAGCGACTATTCTTGCCGATACTGGTGCTGATTTAACCACAATAAAACGTCACGGTGGTTGAAAATCGTCCGCTGTTGCAGAAAGCTACATAGAGAATTCCGTAGAAAACAAAACACGAATAAATAACCAAATATCGGGATCGATTAATGTGCATCAAGACTCATCTCCTCAACCATCAACGAGCGCGGCGATGCCAGATGCCCCTCAGCAGCCAGTTGCCCCTTTGGCACCACAGCCTTCTACGAGCGCAGTGCCAACAGCACAGCCAGTTATTCCTCCTACATTGTCGCAAACATCTCAAACAAACATTAATGGAAAAAGTGTTACATTAAGCTTCACTAACTGCAACAATTTCAATATAAATTTCAATTAGTAAAGATTTAGTTTTTTATTTTCCTCGTAGGTGTAGTATAAAGCACTATGTATCACTCGAGAGAAAGTGCGATTCCCGATCTCGGGTGTTTTAAAGCCCTCGCCTACGGCTCGGGCTTCAAACGACACCCTCGACGGTAATCGGTCACTTTCTCCTCTCGGTGAACAATGTACTATTCCATGAGTTAAAGAATTTTCTTTATCGTATCTGTACTTCAGAGTTACCTCTTCATAACATAAATTCAGATTAAGAGCCCTTTTTTGAGATCTCTACAGCCATTTTTACAATAAATCTATCGTCTACAGCCAAAAATCCTTCTTCACTCTCCCAGTGCACGTCAAGGCATGCAACATCGTGACCATTGCATGTAAATAGTTGCATTGTACCGGCTCCAGCCTTACCACATCCTCAGTGTGGTAACTGTTCCTTGCAATTTATTTTTAATTGATTTATGAACTATTTGTGTTTTATGTTATTTGTGTAGGTCCCGGTTTCGGTCCCGTGACCTACACAAACGGTGCATTTTGTCGGGCAAACCATGCAGATAATCCGTTTAGCACCTTTTTCCTCTTTTATCTCACACTAGCTTTATCTCGTGATTTTTCGTGTACCATTATGCTGGTTTCGGGATAAAACCAGCATAATGGTACACGGCAACAGTGTAGGTTTTCTCCAGTTTAAAAAAAAAGCGTAATCGAATCAGTACATTACCGTACCGAATACAGTCAAGATATCCATACGCCATAAAAATAGGTTAAACCTACCAAGCTCTAAGCTAAAACTACACTCAACAAGTACATTAGTAATGCCAATGAAAATATATAATAAATTACCAGAAATAATTAAAGAAAAACAAAAATGTAATTCATTCATTTATAAACTTAAAACAATTTCTATTAACTAAATGCTATTATAATGTAAATTAATATTTAAATGACAAATTTTAATTGAAGTTATTGCAATCTACTAAATAAATACATTAAAAAAAAAATGTAAAAAAAAACAGATTATATATACTAAATGCTTTTATAATGTTAATGAATATATAAATGGCAAATTTTCAATTTAACTTATTGTAATCTATTAAATAAATAAATACTTTGTCAAATAAAACCCTCTTCCTCTCTCCTACTTTTGCAGTGCCCGACAACCCTGTCGGGCACTCAACTCACTCACGGGTCCACAATGGTCTAAATTTGTAACCTACCATCTAAGTTCACTTGTGGAAGCAATAAATGTATCGAGCATTCCTACCTGCCTACTTCAAGAGATTACCTTATACAAACAATTTATACATCTTTACTATAGACACTTAGATAAACTGTTATTCACAGCCATTTTTTCCAATCAAACGAACATCTAGACCCAAAAATCCTTCCACACACTCCCAGTACAGGTCAAGGCATGCACCGGTATAACCATTGCATGTAAATAGTTGCATTGTATCGGTACAAACTCATCGGTATGCGCGGGCGCAGAGCCGCGACCTTGGGGGCTCGTCGGCTTGACCCCGTGGTTATTGGTTTTATGTGACTGTTACTGTGGAAGTGAGTACCACACCTGTGGGGTTTGATTGAGGAAGTTGGGTATGAATGGTACCGTTGATGTGGGAGGTGGAAGAAAGGAAAAAATTGTGAGGTGTTTTGTATGTAAAGCAGAAGAATCTTTAAGCAGATTTTCAAGTCATATTGCTCGGCTTTGTAGGCATTAAGTCTGCCTTTGTACTTGTACATAAAGTTTTAATACATAAATTACCCATGTAAGTTTTTGCCAATCTACGATAGCAAGTAGTATCTTGAGTAATCCTGACATTCTTTCTTAGCCTGGTACAAAATGGCCAGAGTGATTGGTTTTCTACCTTACTAACACAAAAATACATACAAAAACTAGCAATACTAGCATCATGTGTGAGTACTCGGACAAACAGCACGACTATTCGCTCGCAATCGAAACATCCAAGTGTTTGAACTTATACAACGCAACTTATACATTCACTGCTAAACAGGAGCCTTCCAGTGACCGCTACAATAAACAATTAAAGGTGGCATGGCCAAAAATGGTCAGCGCTTGAGTCGTGTTGTTTGCAATTGGGCATGAGGAGGATGCAATATTATAATCACCATCTCTTCGTCAAGTTTTATTTGTCTCTTCAGATTTTGTTGGCGCTAATAACGTGAGTAAAAAGACTTGTTTGAATTTTTTTACTAAAACAACACTAGTTGTTTAGTTGCATACACATGCACATATTAGCACAATGATCTGCGTGCTGTTTGTGTACTACCACAACAAAAGAGAATAATCTCTGAGTTTCTGTACCGTGTTTCTTAACAGAAGTTTTGAAGTGAGAGATTTTTTAACAGTGATAGCAATCAATCTACACTATATAATATTAAAAAGACGAAAGGTTTGTATTTTTGTTTGTTTGTAACGAATTGACTCATAAACTACTTGGCCCGATTTCAAAAATTCTTTCACCATTAGAATGCTACATTATTCCGGAGTATCATAGGCTATATTTATTTCAAAAAAAAAATTAGAAATCCTTTAGAAAATTGCAATAATAAAACCTAGTGTAGCAAAATTTTGCCTATAAAATTGATTATTTGTCGTGCGCTGAGAAAACTATTGATGATACGTAAAAACTATGTACTACATGATTAAAGTACTCCTTATTACCTACAAAAAAGTCCGCGAGACAGGTATTTATTAAGGTATATCTTATCTCGCCATGAGCTTTTCTCAAAGTTCACACTAATAGGTACCAGTTGAGAAGATTGGGGAAGTAACGTTAACGTTTCCAACGTAACACTTTATTACTTAAACTCTTAACCGAGGGCTTCTATGTACCTAGTACCTAGTGAAAGCATATCCCGAGATTTACCGAATAGCTCCGAAGTACCTACTCCGAACCGCAGGCGCCGCCAACACGGAAAGAAAATGGCAACTATTACATGAGCGCCTACGTAAGTAGCAGTATTTGATAATGTAGTTATGTGTGCGGGATTAAAGCGTTAATACTGATTGTTGATTATGTTAGAGAGAGGAGGAAAGAAAGTTTTGATTGTCTTCTTGTAGACTAAGATCCGACTGCAGAAATCTGCAGGGTAAGGGTTTTTGATTAAACTACCTTTTCATGATAGTAGAGAAGATTGCTGCAGGGTTGCCTAGAAATATCTAGACGCATTAACCTTAATTAAATAAACTGAAAGGAGTGGTATCACAATTGACCCAGAAATTGATACGAACAAACTGTATACCGATCGATTGCTAGAAAGAGCGAAGTAACCCTACCCAAGTCACATACTCCAAATCAATGGGGCATCGGTTATACAGGCTGACAAAGTATGCATGAAAAAATATGATCTACTAAGGATTTTCAATTTTAAAGCTGGTGCTTCTCATGTGGTCCCATTTAAATTTGGTGAAGATCTGATGAAGAAGCTCGGAGATATTGAATTTAACTCTTCAATAATCAACGGCAAATCTCTCAGGATCTGCAATCGCATGTTTGTTTATTGTTTACGCCATTTCATAACATAACATCACGCCGGTACGCTCTAAAGGGGTGCGCAGATCACGGTATACTCTCATTTCACTGTTTATGTTCAAGTTTTATGTTAGAAGGTAAACAATTCTGGCATAATTTTGAGTATTATAAGCACCTTACTATAGAACTTGCCGCTGAATCCGGTAAGACTGGAAGCTGAACCCAATATAGTTGGGAAAAGGCTAGGCAGAAGAAGACTATAGAACTTGCCCATTAAATACTACAACAAAAAAGTGAAATATAACACTTTTTTATAAAAAAATATAACTGAAATTCAAATAAGGAACACCGACTTCAGAAATTGATGTTATTTTTCACTTTGAAGTGTTTTTATTTGAATGTCAGTTATATTTTTTATACATTATAAATACAACACTAAGGAGTAAACTTTTTGTTTACTATATGCATCTGTATATCAGTTATATACCTATTTATAGGTAACGTGTCTCCTTCCTATACGGGTGTGAATCTAGACGGGAGTAGCCAGCGCCTCTTTAGCTCAGTGGTAGAGCACTGGTCTCGTAAACCAGGGGTCGTGAGTTCAAACCTCACAGGAGGCATTTGTAATAGCATTAGTTTTTATTGCATTTACGTGTTGGTATTGTACTTTTTGAGTGTAGGTTTAATTTTGAAGTTTATTATTTTCGAGTTTACTTTTATTATTTTACAAGAACATTTGTTTGCTCATAAATAAATAAATATAAATCCGTTGCGCTTGACATTAAAAAACCTTAAACTTTGCCTTATAATTTATTTATTCACGGAAATGCTCTTTATTCATTCTTGGTCAAAGTCAAAAGAAATATCAATAACAAATCGATCAGTCAATGTCAATTGTCGTTAAATGACAAAAAGATAAAATAATCTTGAAATAATATTGAATGCATTTAAAATAAAGTTGTGACAACCCTAGTCGTATGTCCCGAGTTTTAGTTTTAGTATGGTAGCTTGGGGCTTTAGGTGGTTTATGGTCTAGCAAAAATGAGCTAGATAAACAACGGTCGTGATGATCAGCTGTATTAGTAGGCTCGACGCAATTCGATCACACTGATATGCGATTTTAATCAAGCAAAATTACAATTTACATGGACGCAATGCAATTCGAATGATTGACGGTCAAAGTTTGTTGTCCGTGTGTGTAAATAATTAAGTGCAAACAATTTAACGTAAACTAAGTTAGGAATTACCTACCATTATTAATAGAATTTAATTTTAAGTAACATCTGTTTCAGTAATTAAGATTGTCTATAAATCAATATATCTTTGTCACTAGTCAAATGTTAAGAAAATATTGTGAAAAATCCTTGTCCTTCCGATTAGATTGTTTGAGCCCCTGCCGCCTGTGATACAGGATTACCTAGTACAGGCACCTAACATTTTTGTACCTAGTTTATAAATAAGACCTATAGTATGGTTTACCAATTTCAAGTTTGAATAAAGATTTATTATTATTTGTTAGAAAATCCTTTACGGTTTGCGTCGCACCGTCAGGAAGGTCCCTAGTCTGTGTCCTTATTTTGTCAGGTCCACAAAAATCGAATAAATAATTGCATGTTTCCGACAAAGCTTGCGTATACCTATAACTGTCTTGAAGTAATAAATAGTGTTTTACTTCTAGGATTTATTTATTTATTAATACTACATGCAACATTAAGGTACATAGGCGGACTTAATGCCTCAAGCATTATTACGTGACTGGATATCTTTTATAGAGGTGCGCAATTAATTATATGTAGATATAGCCTCCTTAGCTCAGTGGCAGAGCACTAGTCTCGTAAACTAGGGGTCGTGAGTTCAATTCTCACAGGAGGCAATGCGATATTTTTGTATGAATCTTGTTTTTACCTACCTGAATCTATAAAAAAATTCGAACACCATTTCGTCTTCCCAGCACTACTAGTCTTTAACAGTTTGCTTTTGACGTTCAAAAAGTGCTGATTTTCAGCCTTATTCGATTTTTTTATCTGTACGCCTTTCTATGTACCTGCTCAAATAGTACAAAAGTAATGAATAATGTTAGTAAGACATGTTAAATATTAAATGTATTCCGCTTAGTACCTACTTCTAATATTATCGCATTCACCGGAACCAATTAAACATTAAATCATATTTTTATACTCATCGGATAAATAAAAAAGTGATTGTGCTACCGTTTTATAACGAATCAAAAAGGAAGGTAAAAAGTTCAGTCATAAACTTCTTTTCGTGTGAGGATGTGGCCACCTCTTGCGTCAGAGTTAATTAAGTCGCACAAAATCTTGAGGAAACCTGGACTTATATAGTTAATGTTTGTCTGTGGTTCAGTTAAGCTATAAGCTTTAAGTATAGGATTTAAAGTTAAAAAGATTTAAAATGAGTCTCCGAAGTTTTAATAAACTTAGGCAATTAGGCAACTTTTGATGAACTGGGGGGTGACCATAAGCTCTTAGATTAAGGTTATTTTGATATCGCGTAAGTGACAGATGTATACAAGTCATATAAATCTTATATATGTCGTAGGATAATTTGATACTTCGAATCTTCGCGAAAATCCTAGGGGTTTTGCGAAAACGCGGATAATTAGACATAGGCGAAAAATTATCCAAGTACGATTAGTACTTTGGCAACATAGTCGACGGAGCCCCGCTGCGCGGGGCTCCTATTTCCGTCCGCAGGGTCTAAAGTAACCTAACACGAACGAGATGACGGGAGCTGAGTTCGCTCGCTTTGCTCGCTCACTTCAGCTCCCGTCATCTCGTTCGAAACTAACCTGTCCGTGTCGGGGTGCCCTAAGCTCTCGAGCTCGCTTCGCTCGCTCTTGGACTTTTTCCAGTAAGATTGAGAAACAGTTTCGCCATTGTCTAAATATCCGTGTTTTCGCAATATCCCTAGGGTTTTCACGAAAATTCGAATTATCAAATCATCCTACGACATATATATCTTACACACACTCAAAATAATCTCACTCTAAGAGCTTATGGTCACCCCCCTGACATTCGAATAATTATACCTAACTAGGTATCAAATATTTACGATTCTCACAATTATTTCTCTAAACTATTTAAACTTAGCGATCTGAAAAGAACAGGAAATGCATATCACACTGCCTCTATTCCATAACACCGAAACCACATTACCGAATATCAACTAAAAAAAAAGTATAAAACAACTTACGTAAACTATTCAACTCAGCATTCACGAAACTCGTTAAAAAAACCACAAGTAATAATGAATCAAACATTTTTGTTTCTTTTTTATTTTTCACTTTCAGTAACACATTCGCGGTTTTCGAACGAAAGTGACAGTACTCGCGCATGCGCTGTGTTGACTGAGGCGCGCGCGAAACACCGGCCATATTTATTTGCAGTGGCGGGAAACGTTGTGAAATATGATTGCTTCTCAATTTCGTATCATAATTATTGGTGTAATTTTCCATAGTAGGATTTTAAGATGAATTAATGATTTCGTCAAGACTAATTTTGTTTTTTCGCATTTTGTATAGGCTCCAGATTTTTATAATTTATGATTTAATCAATAAATTACATCCGTGTGGATTAATCTTTGGCATTCTTACAATTACTTGAAAAATAAATTGAGATGGACTCCTGACAAAGCTAGAACGCGTCGCGCCGCAGCAAACCAAGCAGAAGATGGGAAGGGATTTGTCTGACTCGCTGGCAAAACATGTCAGTGCGAAAAATAAATTTATTTTGAAAATCCTGCATGTCTATTGTATGTGAACTCGTCAACATACGCAGGAAATATTTTATAGTCCAAAAATGTGTGCGCAAACAAAGGTTCAATCTCTGTTTCTCACTTTGCCTGAACTAGGAATCGAATCCAGTACCCCACGCTCAGTAGTCGCGAGACCAACTGGGAGATGATGACGGTGGAGTAAGTGGGTTGATTTAAGCTGACAGTAAGGACTGGATGAGGATGAAAGGAAGATGGCTAATTTACTTGGTCTTATAACTGAATCACAAAGAATTCGACTGTTTTTCCATTCACTGTTTTGATAAAAATATTGCGAAGGCTGAGAGAAATATTCCGAATGTAGTTTCTCATAACTGCTGGTTAAAAGGTTGACTCACAGTTAACATTAAAGATTGCGGTATAAAAGACTAAATAATAATGCAATTAACCAATAAAGTAGTTAAAAATAGACTTTAAAATGATTATTGAGATGTCGACAAATAAAATGTATGGCAGATGAGGTCATGCGGCGCTAACCCCAAATTAATTTTGATACGAGCAGGACAATGATGGTAATGTGAGCTTGAAATACTTTTATTTTATGTTTCGGAATGTTGATCTGTGAAAAAGATGGATGAAAAGAGATTGCATGCAGCAATGTTGAGATGGATGTGCGGAGTGACGAGAATAGATAAAGTGAGAAAGGAGTATACTAGAGGAAGTTTGAAAGTGGCGCCAGTGACAGAAAAGTTGAAAGGAAACCGTTTGTCCTGGTATGGTCATGAAATGAGGAGGGATGCAATGCATGTCACTAAAAGTGTTATGAATATATGTAAATGTGATGATGAATGTAAATGTGGATGGATGGAGAGCGAAAGGAAGGCCAAAGAAAAGATGGATGGACTGTGTGAGAAGTGATATGAAAGAATAGCGAGTCAGTGGTAGCGTGACGGGGGACAGAACGGTATGGAAGAAGAAAAATTGTTGCGCTGGCCCCAAGTAACATGGAATATGGGCAGAAGATGATGATGAAATTCTTTTATTAAATAAAGTTGAAAAGCTAAAGATACTTTTTGACAAACTAAACCATCTTATCTTTTTGTATTTGAGTCGCCACTAATATTGAATCTCTTGAATTGACAACCTTTAATCAGGAGAGTATGGGATTAACCGGTTGATTGCCGTTCTTACTGAAACAATTAAAATGCCATTTTGTCTCGTGTGGATCTGGGTTTCCGTAAGTCAAGAGGTTAGTAAACATTTGTCTATTTATTTAGTAAAGGCTATTGTATTCTAAAGATCAATTCCCACGACAGTTATAAGGACAGACAAGTAGGTATCACTAATTTTGAAATTTGTAATTTCTGGTGCTACATACATGGTAAACAACCCAAGATTGTATTATTATTTTGTTTTAATATCTATCCTTCCCTACAACGCAAAATGTTGAGAGGATAGAAATGAATGGTGATCCATCCTTACTTCTTTCACAAAAGCATACGTATGGATTTTAAAACTTTACAAAAATATAGAACTTAACAGTAATACTGTAATCAGAATATCACAGGTCCGAATTCCACGCGTTCAAAGCCGCAGGCAATAGCAGTAGTAAATGTTATTCAATAATATTATATGAATCATGTTTAAAAATAACCTTATTTTTCATCGGAAATTTTTAAGTTATTTTATGCGAACACCAAAAAAAAAGACCACGAAAACATATCACGATTTTTTTCTATAATCAACACAAAACACAACAAGTTGACCTATGAGTTTAAATAATAATATGGATTTAGGTAACGTTCCCTTCGCCCGCAGGAGAAACTAAGAAAGAAAAGAAGAAAAATCTTTTTTTAGGGATAGCTGTTATATTATTATATTACTGCGTAAGGGTGTCTTAATAATCAAAGAACTTAATAAAGTAAGTTCGAACTCGAAAAGGACAAGGAGAAATATTCCAAGTTATTGGCAAACCTTTACTAACTGGACAGACATACGAGTAAAAAGAAGAAGAAAGTGTTTATACATCATCCATCAGATAGGCTTGATTTTGCAGTTGCTTAATTTTTAAACGTTAGTATAAAAATCAAGCAACAGTAGGCCTATAATAAATTATTTGGTATTCAATAAACAATAACAGAAAATTATAAACTAGATATAAGGTTTCACAATACATAGTATAGAACCTGATCAACAGATTTTTTGACAATATTTCTTTTGGAAGTGCAGTTCTTAATTTGCAAGAAGTCTGATATAGTATCCGGAATCACTGACAGCTTGACATTTATCAGTATCATTTATCAGCTTCAGTAGCAGCAAGATGTCCGTGTCTACCGAAGGAACAAAAGATGTCGAACAACTCACTCATATAAGCAACTGCGCATACTGAACTTATCCACCTACTGCTATTTTACTATTCTTCTCTGTTACTTTGTGATTGTTGTTGTTGTGTTGTGTCTATGTCGAATAAATGTTTTCTATTCTATTCTATTCTTTCTATTCTACTGCTTACGTATCTTCTTACTGGTTTTCAGCAGTTGCAGTGGTTGAATCATAAAATAGTGGATAATTTCTATATAATAGAATACAAAATTCACGCGTGGACAAAGCCGTCTATACAGTTAGTTAATCATTTGGAATTAAAATTAACATAAATCACTTTTACCTATCATAAGGGCATATAGTAAAATACTCGTAAGTAGTTAGCAAAAGCAATACGATTGAAGGAACATACAGTTTATTACAGTATGAAATCACTAATATACAGATAAGTATGTGAAACATAGCAAGCTAATAATATACCTCAAAACATCCTTGAAATCAGTTCACAAACAACATATTTGGTAGAACCGGAGCAGCAATTTTAAATAGCATACGGCAAGATTGCAACTATCATAAATTTCCGTTGACGTCATAACGTTAAATTATTATGACATCATCTTCCTGTATCTGTTTATATTTGTATTTGCCATTATCCTGATGTTCCTGATACCCTTTCTGATACTTCAAAGCCAAGGAATTCTCCGGCAAATTTTTATTAAACATAGAATTACCATCTGCTGCTAGTTTTACCACACCAAAGTAAACGTATTCATCTTTCTGTTTATTCTCTTTTCTTCTCTCTTCTATAATGAGAGATTCTTTAACTGGAAGAAGAAGAAGCATGTCTTGTGAGTTTTCTGAACTGATTTTTACTTTGGCTTGAATGGTACCATTTATTTTGTCTCCTGGTTTTTCTTGTTTGATGTCCATAGGTAGCTGGCATTCGACGCAACGGACCTTGTTGTTGTAATCAGTATTCAATGGAACGGGAAATAAGCGATCGTTTAGATAGAATCTGTAAACACACTTGTGATCTTGCAAGCTGGTAGCACTGACTCGAGATTTGATTCTGGATTTCGCTGAATGACACTCAAAGTAGTTCTTCTGTCGAAATTCTTTGAGCTGTTGGATGTTTACATCGCTGTTTGGATCTAGATAGCTTTCTGAATCATCGTCTGAGTCAGAATATATTCTGAAAATTGAGTCTTCGGAAACTGTACGCAATTCGGGCACCTCTGTGATAGTATCTAGGGATACTTTCTTAGCTATATTGCCACTATTAGTATCGTGCTGTGATTCCTCGTAACAGTAGAAATTTTCATTCTTATAGTATTGATGAACAGGTTTAGATGTCTTTTTGGTAACCTTTTTTACATTGTTGTCGTTTTTAACGCACTTGACATTCATGGCACTAAGAAGTGAGTCAATATTCTTGTCCGCAGGTTTGCTGTTACCTTCCCAATCGCCACACTTCTTACAATAGCCCTCAATATTGTTTTGGCTCTTTTTAGTTACTGTTGAATCGGATTTAGTTGTTTTCTTTGGCTTCGCAGGGCACTTCTTAACGCTCACACTGTTTGAAACACTTTTGCTCTCAGCGCAAACCGAAGTTGGTTTTTTTGATGTGAGAATTTTTTTAGGCGCATTGTTACGGTATTTCAGATTTGTTTGCGTATATCCTTTAAAAGTTTTTGCACGGTTATCAACTGAGCTTTTGGGAACAGTAAAATTAGTTATTTTGTTGGACATCTCGATGAAAATGAACACATAACTTAAAACTATGCCGTGGACAATGTTTCACTGAATTATTGTAAACATTGCGTTGTCATGGTTACGCGTTGACAACAAGGCATTATGCATGGGCATGGGTATAATGTTTCCATTTTATTTTTAAAACGTTTTTGAATCTATATAACTGATGTCTGTAATAAAATGTAAATTAGATATGTTGTTGCAGTTCAAAATATTAGTTTATTTTGCAACCAGCGAGAAAAGATAGGTATGTTCAGAAAAAAATATCTCACCCACTATTTCTATCTAGCGGTGAGTAGTAGAACTAAGTGTAGGAAATGTTTCCCCACGTTGGTGTAAAGATGGCGCTTTGTTAACCATTCGACAAAGCGCCATCTATATTCCCTTTTGAATCATGCCTTGTCAAAACGAATCAACCCACATCATGATGTTTACATTATACCTAACGATAGCTTTCTAATTATTTTCTTTGTTGAAGTGAGTAACTACTGGGATGATGGCTGAAGTCAAGTTGAAGATGTTTGGAAGAAGCTGTGCTGATAGATCTTAATGGTTTAGGATAGGAGGTCACTACGACGGTATTCATATCATGAACTTAGTTCGCGGTCTCATCGAGAGCTATTATTTAGTAATTTTCACAAGCCTTATAATAATACCAACTTGCTTTTATATGTGTGTCCGGTCAGTAGTAATCCATTTTAAGCACTTCCTGGCATCCGATTTCAAACTTGGTGTTCTTATGCAACTTTGGCAACATTGAAATAATGTGGTACTTTGTATCTGGTCTCATGATGGAACCGGTAGGTGACCATAGCAAATCCTTAACCAGACAAGATAGCATCATCGTGTTTAAAGTCATTGTATTAATAATAAGTGACATTAGGGACCTACATTTAGTAGTTAAAAAAACAGTGCTTACTATGAAGTTCAAGAAGTGGCTAATTTAGTTTGTTTACTAGATTTAAGTTTAAACATAATCACTAGGTTGAAACTAGTAAACACATTTCACAGTAAGTTTAATGCCCTTCATTTTGTGTATCCTACTTTTAGTTATGAAATATCTTTCCGTTTCTTGCCAATTTTCTTGGTTCAACAAATAACTTTCCCAAATGGAAGAAGTTTCTCTGACAGTAAAAACTGGAAACTTATAAGCTGTAGTTGAGTGAATGAGTGAAACTTTGAGTGTTTGGGGTAAAACTTACAAATGCCTACTGTCCGAACTACTCAGTGTTATTTCTTCGATAGCATCGCTTATTCAGTAGGGTGGCTCTGGATTTTGGATTATTTATTCATATACTTATTTCGTCATAAGTTCACGTTTCAAAGATAATTGCAATTTCTGATTTAAGTATTTTAAGTTGAGTATTTGTCAATCTCTACATAACGGTGGTATGAGTCTTAAATATATATGATAATTTGATAAAGACATATGAATCATCGTTTTTGATAAAAGATATTCGACATTTATTGTTAGATAAGATCATAGAAACAGGAGCAGGACGGAAAAATAGAAGAAAATAATAATAACAAGACTGATAGCTTTGTCCCTTTTTTGCTGTCGCACTATGATATTTTTAACACGTCATGGTATAATGCTCCTGGTTTTACCATATTGAATTATCAAATTTATTTTCATAATTTTTTAATACAAAATCGGTCTATAAAATAATGTGATTCTGTCTGTTTAGTTTTGCTGCTGCCATATTCTAAATTCTAAGACAATTAATTATTGTGACGGTTTTATTGACGGATTAAAGAAAGTACTCCGAAATTTATTTATTCCGCGTAAGTTCACAATTTGCTTAGTGGATGTGGAATTCTAAAATAATTGTTAGGAACACTGCTTTACACACTGCCAAAGCAAAAGTAGTATTATACAACCGACTTGTCCCCCATTGCAACCACATATGACAAAAAATTGGAGGGACTATGATAATGTAACACAAACATATGATTCTAGAAGTCATATACGAGAATTTAGGATAAGAGATAGGATCCTATATATATGAAACTATAAAATTTTGCCATTTAATTATGATCTGACACGTTCTTAACTCCAAATACTTAATTCAGAAATCGGCCGAAAGTCTCTTTTACAAAAATAGTACCTAATAATAACTAGGTTTCATGAAAACTTGTCCACAAGCTGAGCAGATTCTACGTATTTCTTTGGAAGCAATTGCATGAGATCATGTCGAACTATGGAAAGGGATTACCTATAGGCTGATAATGATTTTAACGAGATTGAATCAAAGGGAGAAGAATATTCCCATAAAACAAACTTCTTTGTATATAATGATCAACTCGATAAGATGCGTCGATGGCGTTATCGTACAAGTATCTATTCTATGTGAATTATAAGAACAAATTGGTCAAATTCCATTGCATGCCGTCCATTTGAATTCGAACTAGCAAATTCGTTTAATCTAAATCGCTTATCGTTGTGACATAAATCATATCGCGTCGATGCATCAGGCAGATCGCTTAGAAATAAATACTTTGACAATTCTTCTTCGTGTCGTTTGCACGACATTCATTAAGTTTGGCCCAAAATCTAGCCAGTTTCACAATAATTATATTTTCATAATAATTGTTTGTTTTTTTCTTGTTGGCCGTCTCGCAGTTCAATCGGAGTGATTGGCTACTGCTTAACCAGGTGATCCTGTGGAGACTAAACTAGAGCTTCCAGCCAGGCACAAAAAGCTAAACCTAAGCGACCCAGGGCGTCGCTGGGGTCACAACTAGGGCTGGATCATGATTAAGTGCATAATATTATTGTGGAATTATCCGCTCTTTACTCATGGTGACCCCACAGATAGTTCAATAGTATTTTCTAACTAAACTACACACAAGTTTTAGAGTAGGACTTAGTTTGGGTGACCTTTACTAATGTATGAAGACCTCAATCTCTGCGTCAATATTATGCTGATCTGCCGAGATTGGTAGTGATACTATTATTATCGTACAAGTTTTGTATGTAGGCTTGGCCTGATTTCGTAATGTGTGAAGTCAGTTTGCGTCTTAGGGGTTGTTATCCTTTTTAGGTTAGATTAATTTCTGGGCACTTAATTTTCGATCGTACTTATTCTATAAAATAACATGCTTTAGTGATTGGGGTAGAGATCCAGTTTCTTCAGTCATTTGCTCATTGATGAGTGTTCCGTATTGCTATTCTGTAAAAAATATACTGTGAAAACACTGAAGTGTGCTTTCAATTTATCAATCACTGACACTAAATTTTAACTGGATATTAACCCTGCTGATGTCACAGAATAAGCCTTTTGACGATCTTCCTCCGATGATGATGTAATCAATAACGGTATTGACTTTCACCCAGCCCAGCTCCTACTGGATAATATTTTGACGACAATACAAGCTATTTTTCAGTTAATTATAACAGAATGTTACAATAAAATTGCAGAAATACTCATAAACAGTGAAGTCTTTAGAAATTAATTCAGTCGAATAAATTTTATGTAGGTAGATACATAATAAAAATAAACCGGCCAAGTGCAAGTCGGACTCGTGCATAGAGGATTCCGTATAAATAGTACATTCACCAAAATAAAAAGGTAACATTACTGTTAGTTCAGAAAGCAACGACATTGTTCTGATGAAGGGACAAAATTAACTTTGCCGTTCGAAAACTGTTGTCCTCATGCATCAATATACAAAATGTTTACTTTTACAAGTACATTTTATAAGTTGGTCCACTATTAATCATAAACTTGTAAAGCCTACTTAGGTGTGATAGTTTTCCTTTTAATGTCGTTATACATTTATACATTACAGCCGTGATTTTTTTCACATATCCAAAATGGTAGTGGGTTCGAATCCAGGCAGGTCTTAAATACGTGTGCTCTGTTTCATTATCACTGCTCTCAAAACGGCGAAGTCAGACATTGCGAGGAAACCGACATGCCATTGAACAAAAAATCGAAGAGGTGTGATATCCACCAAGCAGTGCTAGACCCAACCTCTCTCAAAGAGGAAGCTTGTATCCCAGTAATGGGAGTGTTTTATGGTGATGCATAATGGTGTGCTAATGCATACCTATACCATGAGCCATTTAAAAAAAAATTGTCGAAACGAAAAAACTATAGAAATGCACTATTTGAACCGATTGTAGGTATCTAAAGTTGCAACATTTTAAAAGTTAAGAAACTAATTTAATTCTATAGTCCCCAAGCTGCATCTGTGTTCATAAAAGGATTGTGAAAAAACATTTCATTTGATGGAGTAATTATTTTGCGATTAACATGGAGGGCGCATTAGGCAACCATAGCAGAAAATTGTAGGTAATACAAAAGTTAATAGAAATGTTACATCTAACTATGGCTTGTTTCCCCCACTAGGGTAGGCAGAGGGCCCACAGGTATTAAGGGTTTCTTTAGGTAACATTATTGATATTTATTTTGAAGAGTGGCCATGGAGTTTCTTGCACGTTCTTCTCCATCGAGATTTACACTTTGGAAAGTAAAATAAGCTTTGTGTTCGAAGATCTGATGAAGAACTTCGAAGATATACAACATAATTCTTCAATAAATAACGGCAAATCTCTCGGGATTGCTGCACTCGCATGTTTGTTTATTGTTGTGCATCACGCCAGTACGCTCTTAAGGGGTACGCAGATCTCTCATTTCACCGGTTATGTTCAAGTTTCATGTTATTCGGGTAATCTATTCTGGCGTTATAGGTACCTTCCTAAACAACTTACCTATTAGGTAGGTAAAACAAAAAAGTGAAAAATAAAATTAACACCTTTTTACAAAAAAAAATACTACCGACTTCCAAATAAAAAAACTACAAAGTGAAAAAAAACTTTATTTTTGAAAGTCGTTATCCATAACGTAGAAAATTGGTACCTACAAAATACACCGACTTCCAAAAATAAAGTAATTTTTCACTTTGTAGTTTTTTTTATTTGGAAGTCAGTAGTATTTTTTTGTGAAAATGTTTTTTTTGACAGTTCAAAAGCGTCTGTAAATGTGGCTACGCTTGGAGGAGGCCTATATACAGAAATGGACGTCTTTTGAACGTCTTTAGAATAAGAGCTCATTTAGGTAGTGAGAAGACTTGTGATTAAGCATTGTCGCAAATCAGTAAATCATAAAACTACTTGAATTAGTATACTCCTGGCCTGACAGAGCCGTGTTGGCCATGTGGTAATAGTCTCGACTAACGAGATGTAGGTCATGAATGCGAACCTAGCCAGGTCCTCTATTTATTTTAGATAAAATAATTAAACCAGCACCGCTCTCAAAACGCTAAAGGAAACATCGTGACGTAATCGGCATCACTATTTTTTTCGCCAAGATACCTCGAGTTTTAAAGAAAAGCCATCACCAGGGAGTGTGGATTTTTACTCAATAAAACCATCCCGGTGATCAAAAACAGCTCGTAGAAGGGTCTCTCAAAAACCACCCGGAACCCTCTGTGCAATGCCTGTTAGGGCACATCCGTGGGGAGACTGAAAAAGCGCTTACCTTAAGAACAAAAACGACAACCCGCACTTGGGCCGCGTGGTGGATGACGTTTTACACCCTCTCATAGAGAGGATACCTGTGTCCCAACAGTGGGCATACTGTAGGCTGATTATGCTATGCTTATGCTATGACCTGACCTTCGTCTGATCCCATGTTTTGCCAACGCGCTCGTGCTGTACCTAATAAATTGTAAGTTTATTTAATTCCTTTTGTAACAATGGATCGTCCCATAAGTAGGAAAGTGTTTTGCAGTGCATAACGGTATTAATCAACACTTTAGTTATGATAATACTATAACGTAAGTCAAGGGACAATAGAGTAAAGGTCTTTGCTATAAGAATTGCAGGCAGTTTGTTAAAACAAACTTGGAAATGTCTTTCTTTGCTTCATAAGCGCTTATGTTTACTATATGTTTAAGTAGCTTTTCTCAGGGTCTCATTAAATGATGATCACTATGAATTCCTCTTGTATCGTGGGTGCGTTTACAAATATGTAAACTCACATACACACACACCCAGAGTCGGAACAAATGTATGTAGGCCATACATATATTTGTTCCGGGATCAAACCCGAAACAAATATTTGCAACCCGAAGCAAACAGCACCATGCTGTTTTATTTAGGTACACACAGGACAGCACAGCATAATTCGCTGGGTCTACAAGCATATTTTCAAGAGTGTCTTATAAAGAGAAGGTGAGCACTAAGGAATGATTTTTGAAAATTCATCTCCTCAAAGGACTTGACAGTAGATAAAAGTTATTGCGGAAAATTGTTATTTTTAACGATACCAAATTGCGAGTCCAATTAACTTAAATAGTAGGCTCTACTATATCATTACATACTTGGAACTTTTCACAGTTAGCTCCACATTGCCAGAGGATCACTGTCAGAAACAGAAAATTGGATTGAAGTGGCCTCCTAAGTGAGAGCGTGTTGTTCCAGAAGGAGGCCACCGAGCGGGAACGTTATAGGGCCGATCCCGCTCGGAAAACAAGGTGTCGGGGAGGCAACCGCCTCGATACCTAAAAAGCCCAAAACTCCACCTGCTGGCGCAACTCCGGGGTCGCGGGCGCTCAGATTGGGGATTCTATCTGCCCACCAAGTGACTACAAGAAAGAAGGTGGTCTTGCTATCAAAGGAAGCTGCTTCAGTGTGTAGTTTTTCACGTTCCTATTTTTAGGCTGATTATGTGATATCGATTTGATAATGTTTGTCAATGAACAATAGATCTAATTGGTTGGCTGCGCACGCAGCTGCGCCTGCACAGGGTCGCGGCCTAGTGCGGTGGCCATGGATTGTTTTACTGCGGGACATGTCTTGAAAGTAATGAGTATAAAGTCATAATTTCTTATTTAAAATATGGCTATGTTAGCGTTAGGTGAAAGAAAAACTTCTTATTAATCGAAACTGGGGCCATATTCTTATGTGTCAAAAGTCAAAACTTTTATGGTTATGCAGGAGGAAGATCACTACCCCTTTTTCACAGCGGAAGCTTGATAGTTTTTAACCGACTTTCCAAAAAGAATACTATGTTCGGCTGCATGCTTTTTTTTGTATGTTCACAGATTTTTTCGTCAATTGTGGACCGATTTTGATTTTTTTTACATAGTAAGTTCATTTGAGAGAGATGCATTTAATTTGTCTAGTTTAATCTAACTAAAATGGATTTTCTTCTGCATACGAAAGGGGTTTAGCCAACCCATCAGGATTTTTTTACTGTTATGAAAAACCATAGGGAAGATATGTAGTATGTCGTTTAGTTTATTATATATAGGCCGATTGTTTGTCATACTGACGCCTGGGAAAAAAAAACTACGGACCATTATGGAGGGAGCCACAACGCATTTGCGTCTTTTATTTTAATTTAAATTCAATAATTTGAAGGACATCATGTAGGTTTAGGGTTATGTTTAAAATGTATAATTTCCTAACCAACAGTAGACCACTGATTATGTAAAGGTTTTCAAGGTATGAAATACATAAACTTAAGTAACGATCGCTGGGTTCTCTACTGCTGTACTCAGAGACATTTAACGGTTATTTAAGGCGCTCTTTAGTATAGATTTGTACTAAAAGTCTTTACTAAGCAGAGCTTTAAGTAACCGGTAACGTTACTGAGTGTGGCAGTAAGTCTAGGAATTTTATTTTAGTGGCACCACCCCATACAGCAATGCAATTTGAAATTACAGAATGTGCAAGGCCACGTAAACTTTAAAAAAAAAGCTGCAATGTCAAAACGTAAATTAGACCTTTGAAAACCCAAATAAACTTTCTTGGCAATAATCACTTCAATAGTGGAGTGCCAGGGACAGCCTTTGTTCAACTGTTAATCTCAAGTATTTTGTAGATCGGATTTGTTGAATATCCTTACAGTTGCAAACACTGTCCGGTCAATTCGCACACCCATGTATCCTGATCCGAATATCAGCTCCTGGTTGACTCCTCTGACTCGCGGAGAAACAAATAAAGTTAGTTTTTGAGCCATTGAGAGTCAATAAGTTATCATTTAGTCAGCCAACCACTTCTGCAAGACTCCAGGGAAAAAAGTATAGTGGTATCGTCAGCATAGGAGATAATCCTATAATCATTCGGTCACAAAAAGTAATGACTTTTAGTGACCGAATGATTATAGGATTATCTCCTATGCTGACGATTTACTTTTAATGGAATGAAATAATGTGCCCAAAATGTCAATAAAATTAACTCATCTCACGTATTAGCAAACACCATTACCGAAAAATACCTATTTATCCTGTCCCACAATGACCCACACACGTCGTAAAGAAAGTCCCATAATACCCCGTGAGCCATGGCCCCCGTACGCGGGCACATGTAGATCGGCGCCCGCGCATCCAAGCATTCGCAGTTCAATGTGCACGCGCGCCACCCGCCTTTACAGACTGTTTCGGTTCAGACGCAGCAACAAGTGGACGTTTTTCAGAAAAGTCTTCCGGTTTACCAAGTCATGAGGAGTTTTATTGAAGTTTTCGCTGTGCTTTTGGTAAGAGATTTTTTTTATTTTTTTAACTTGTTATTCCACTGCTGGGCAAAGATTTCCCCTATAGCCTTCCACTCTTCTCGGAAATATTCTTTATACGAGTATTAACTTTTTTATTAGGTGTTTTTTTAGTTAACCTATTTATTGGTCCCACCGGGTTTAGTTTGGTCTCCCACGCCTTCCAACTCTATTAAAATATTCCCTTATTTATTTTAAGTATGTCATTGGCCTTGTGGGTTCGGGTGGTAGAAGCTTGTGTTGGTATGGGGTTGGGAAAAAATGCGTCACGTTTTATTTGCTGTTATTAAGGTTTGTTTTTAAGGGTAAAACCCTATTACTAAGACTCTGTGGTCCGCCTGTCTGTCTTTCTGTCTATCTGTCCGTCTGTCACCAGGCAGTATATCATGAAACGTTATAGCTAGACTGTTGAAATTTTCACAGATGATGTATTTCTGTTGCCGTTATAACACCAAAAACTAAAAACAGATTAAAATAAATATTTAAGTGGGGCTCCCATACAACTAACATGATTTTTTGCAGGTTTTTGCGATAATGGTACAGAACCCTTCGTGCGCAAGTCCGACTCGCACTTGGCCGGTTTTTATTTATTTAGGTAGCCTTAGCTTATCATAGCATGCCCATAATGTTCTCACTGCTAGGGCACATTTTTTTCTCTTTGAGAGGGAGTAAGCCATGATTCATTACGCGGGTTTGGGTTAGTGGATGTCACAAGTCTTCGGTTTTTATTGTTAACCTAGGGAGTTGCGGGAAAAGCCAATGTCGGAATGGGGTTTCAGGTTGAGAAAACGGTATGAACTCTTTGTTTGTTGTTGTTAAAGTGGTCTCTAATTTTTATGAGGTTGGTAAATATGCTGTGTCATATTGTTATGTATATTTTTATTCCTCAATGTTCTTTTCTCTTTAATTTCTTTGCGGGATCTAAGACAATTGAATTGTTTCTCCGGAACTCATCGAGCTTCATTAAACCGCTTCCCTAGTAGTCGTATTTATTAAAGCTGTCAGCTGTTGAACCACTGTGGTTGAGCATGATGAGCTTGTTCCAAACATGATGTTGATATCTAGATTGTCAGTGCGAATCAAATACCTAACCCTTGCTTAAACTAAAAAAAGTGATAACCGAACAGTTTTTTACTTTATATTTAAGCATAGTTATAAGAAAATATACTTTTAGTTGGAAAATAAACTTTAAAAAAACAGTACAAAACTAATTAGCAAGTAACAAAACTGTGTTTTGTTGCTAATAAGACAAAGTTCGCAAGTCCCAGTAACCAAATATAGATATATACCTCAAACTGTTCAGCGTTTTTATAACTAAGTACCTACCTACACAGCGCAATGTTTTTAAAGCAGAACACCCTGATATCGATAACATTAGTCAACCTACATTGCTTGAAAGCTATAGTCAGTGTATTACAGCTCACATACCTATTACAAACATAATTGTTCTTAATGTAATGAAGGTATTATTGTGAAGATTTAAAAGTGATTTAACTAAGTAGTTCATTATAAAAATATTGTAAGTTGGTACTTACTTCCTATAATATAACCACTATACTGATTGACATCCCATCATGTTAAGTAAAAATAATACAAAAAGTCCTAGTTCTACAAAAATGCATAGTTTCGAAATATTATAAATCGAAATTAATTATTTCATACATTTTTTGCATCTTTTCGGTTGCCGTGATTATTCCCAGCATTTTGTATGAAAACTAAAAAAAAATGAAATTCGTAAAATTTTCCTTGATATGGTCTCATTCATACCCTAGAGTTATTGGAAAACACCTAGTATATATTATTATATTGTTTGGGGTAGTTATCATCCAATGACTTCTGCCGGTCTGGGTGAAGCGGGAGGCGTGTCAGTCTTTTACCGGCTATAAACCACTCGTGTTCCTTCAGTTGCTTGTGCCAGGGCCGCGGTAACTCTCTTTCAAAATTAATCGCGACCTGTTTGGTCATACACAGGATTGTGGTACCCAGTAGGATGGGTAACATCATCAAGTTTCACATCCACAAGGATATGAAAGGCAGTCGCCGGTCAGTCCACATCCAAACACCGAATTTTTCGTACATCGTTCCATGTAAAATACTGGTCTTCAGCAGCAAACTGACCCCAACATAGTTTATAAATTTATTTTATATTATTTATTTATTTAAACTTCATGTACAATAGTGGTACATAGGCTGACTTAATGCCACAAGGCATTCTCTACCAGTCAACCATTGGGTCAAAAAGGACAACTTTGTGAAATGGGTACAAAAAAAAAAAAAAAAAAAATACACATATACAAATAACTTAATACATAAATATTAATAATACACATATACAAATAAAATAAACTAATAAATACCAATAAAAATAAAAACGAGAAACCTGTTAATAATTATTATGACTAAACTTCTGACTCTAGATGAGAGCTATTTAGTCTGACTCAAATAGAGGTCACGAACTTTTCTTTTAAAAGAGACTTTGCTTTCAGCCTTTTTAATGCTAAAGGGTAGCGCGTTCCAAAGCTTTATTGTTGAGACAGCATATGAATTGGACATAAAACCGGTGCGGTGTGAAGGAATTTGGAGGAGTAGATTTTTAAAAGCTCGAAGGTTACGACTGTGAGAACTGCCCAACACTTTGAAATAACTTTTTAGATAATCGGGAGCACAAGGATCGTTCATAATAGTGAAGAGCAAACAGAGAGATCTGAGGGACCTCCTGAGGCGGATAGGCAGCCATTTAAGCTGAGAACGGTAGGAAGAAATGTGATCGTATTTACGAAGGCCAAAAACAAAGCGAATACAATTGTTGAGAAGACGATCCAATTAATTAATTCCGATATTATATATTTATTTGCGTAAAAAAATGATATAAAAAGGTCTTACAGTACAAAAAAAACAGCAGACATGTTTTGCCAAGATTAAACAAAGCATGCAACAATTTCCATAACAAAATTATTATTATATTACAACAACGCTATTTTTGTTATAGGAAATATTTTATTCTATAGAAGTGGTTATCAATTAACCATTCATACAATGTATTCTTAAAAGCATAATAATATCTCGAGTTTAACATTTTCAGTTTACGAAGTAATTTTAATAAATTCGTACACACATAGTTAAGCAGCTTTTATTGTACTTAGCAAGCTTGGGAGTACTGTTAAGTACGAGTCTGCTACATCGTTTGCTAATTTAAATAACTCCATATGTTCCCAAACAAACATGCATATTCCATTAATATACAGACAAGGTAACGGTAACAAGCCAAGTTTTTTAAATACTAGCTGACATGATTCCTCAGGATGAAGTTCGTATATTACTATAAATTCTGGTCTGTACTGCTACCCCATATAAGTCCATACCGTAATATGGATTCCACATACGCATGGTAAGGTAAAAGGTAATATAGCTGTTTTTAGATCAGTACATTTTTTTATTTGTCTAAGAGCATACACAAATTTATTCTTCTTGCTTGAAAAATTGTCTACATGCACACTAGGAACTTGCTATGTGTTACTGATTTAATTTTGGGTATATTTAATTTAAAATTAAATTTATGATTGTTCGATTTATTAAATTGTATATAAACGGATTTGTCAAGGTTTATTTTCAAGTTATGAACGTAAAGCCAGTTAATTAAAATGATAATTATATTGTTAATGTCAGTTTCGTGGTCATAAATTTTATTATTTTTCTTGTTGGTTGTCACAATAATAGAGATGTCATCAGCAAACAATATGCACATATGTCAATATGACATTAATGATGTCATTTATATATATCAAGAATAAGATCGGCCTCAGTATGCTTCCCCGTGGGACACCAAACTTATTACATCTATATTTCGATGAAAGATTGAAAATCGGGTAGAGATTTTTGAGAACAAATTAGCTATATGATAAGCAGTATAATAAGACTTCTTTCTTATACTGTCCGCCAGTAGCGATACTCTCCACGTGCTTCTGAAAGTCTTATATAGCTCAAACTTCAGAACGAAAGCATCTTTGTTTTTTTTTGTCAGTGTGGACTGAATGCCCAAGCTCGTAGTGGATCGGTTTGTTGTAAAACCGCTTTAAAGAAAGTAAATTTAAAGACGTCATAGAACATGCACACACACTCACACATCACACTTTTATTCCCCGAAATTGCAAGCAAAGATGTTGATGATATTTAAGACCTTTAAGAGCGAGCAAGTTGTTCAACAATCAACTTGGCATAAATTCAAAAACGCTGTGATCCCAGGACCGTTTAGAGCTTCTGCTGAGCCCATGCTAACTACTACTGACTAGCCATAGCAACGCTTAGATTCGCTTCCTGGACTATAGATCAGCTCGGGTATGACCACCTGATGGTAAACGATAATGTGGTCGACGATGGAGCACGCTCGCCTAGAAGAAGCTTTTTCACACTTAAGAACTCCACATCGAAGCTTTCAGAGAACACAAAGTTCAGCAGTGTGTCCCCAAATCGTTTTGATAGTAGTTATGGGTGAGATGTGCACCATAACCAGTAGTTATAACATTGATTTTTTCCATTTCATTTGTGGAAAAACAATTCTTACAATTTTCCAGTAGTAATTGATTTTCTACACTTGTCTGTAAACGAAAGATAACGTACAATTTGTCGTTAAATACAATTACTTTATTTTTATGCTGAATTTAGTTTTTATCTATACGAAAGAAAGACAATATTTTCTATCAGACTTACACTCTGTCGCTGGAACAAAATTTGTAGCAAAATTTATGTGACAAATTGTCAAGCGAGTGGTAGCTGCACTGATTTTTTAATTGAATTACCACCACCCAAACGCATCACTTAACTTGTATTTAATTTGTGAGGCGTCTAAATTTCGTTCCAGAAACTGGACTGTAAATTAATATTTTCAATTGTCCTCTTATCATGTTGACCATTATGGACCACAATAACATTAAAAACTGCCCCAAAACACAGGCACAAACAGTACGTTAAAAATAGTTTGATAAAATCCTATTAAATTAGTTTTTAGACAGCCTAACTGTGAAAATACTTAGTTATTACCATAGACCAATGCTTTTACTTAGATAACAATGAATTATTTCGTAGTTCAATACTCTGAGAAGATTAACTGTCCGACACGCCATTGACCGACAAAGCCGTTGGACGTGACTGCAAAAAGAAGCATTGATAATGTTACAGATACGAGTAAGTAAATAAATAATAATAAATAGCTAACTCTTGGACGGTGTCGTGCCTTTTGTGGATAAAGATTACGTGCTTTTATTGTATAACGAGGTCCTGGGTTAATTTTCCGGATCGGGAAAAATGATGATGATCTTTTCAATATAATCGTAGAATTTCTCAGTAGTAGGGTGTGGATTTGTTTTCGGTTGATTGCAATACTTACAACTTATCTGGCGCAATGTGTGTGCATGTCTATGATACGTTTATGTGATATATTGAATGGAAAATACATAAAGCACGTGAAAGATTTAAAAGATTTTAAGATATCTATGTATGTCGCACTATCTTCTGCCAGAGGCTTCGCCCGCGTGGAAATCGAAAATTATCCCGAGGTAACATACTCCCGGTGTAAAAAGTACCTTATGTGCTATTCCTATCTTATCTTATCTTGTGGAGGGGCCGAGAAGTGACTCGGACACTTCGACCCATTGGGATCTATTGTGGTCCCCTAGATACCTTACTTCTCCCCAATCTCGTTGAAAACTCCTTTCATGAGTCTTACAACGAGACTAGGTGATATGAGCCTATAGTCTTCCGGTTTTGGATATCCAACCCCTAGGAGACTCATTCGTTTACCAGCCAGTGCATCACATGTGCACAGAAGGTGCTCCATGCGTTCCGTATGTTCCCCACACAACCTGCACATGGGTGTCGCGGCCAGACCCATCTTCATGAGCATGTCGTTGGTTCCAAAGTGCCCAGTAAAGGCCCCAAGCAGGTAGCGGATTTGCCCCCTGCTCATATTCCAAATGCATTTCCGGGCTTTGAAAGTAGAGCCTAGAAATTTCTTTGAGTGTTGTAGACCGGTATTAGACAGCCAATGTGTTCGTTGTCTGTGATCTACAAACTCCCTAAATGCGGCTTTTACGAGACACGTCGAAATGCCTACACATGGTTCTGGGCCCACAAAATCATTTGCTGAGCCCTCTCTTGCCAGTTCATCTGCCACTTCGTTACCATGGATTCCTTTGTGCCCAGGGACCCATATCAGTCTTACCCTGTTATGCTTCCCAAGCCTGTTTAGGGTCCGGATAGCATCCAGAATAAGTCTGGAGTCCACTTTGTAGGATGCCATGGCTTTGATTGCAGCCTGACTGTCACTAAGAATATATATGGTTCCTCTATCTATATTCTCTTGAGCACAGGTTATTATGGCATATGTTTCTGCTTGAAATACAGTTGCCATCTTACCTAAGCTTTTGCTACATTTGTAACCTTTTGCGAATATGCCCGCTCCTGTACCTGATTCCATTTTGGATCCATCAGTGTACCACACCAGACTATCTTGTTCTGGTGGATCTAGTCCCTTCGTCCAGTTCTCTATTGTAGGGATTTGGACCTTAAAAGACTTTTCAAACACAAACATAGTTTGCATTTTATCAGATATCATGCTTGTTACCCGATCCAGGCCTTCATTTCTATCGAACATTGTATGGTTAGTCATTGGCTTAGAAGCATCCCATAGTCCAGCAACAGCAAGACGATATAATGTCTTCCTTGCTTCGAATTCAACCATCATATGCAGCGGAGGGATATTGAGGTATCTCTCAATCGCTGCCGAAGGTGTTGTCCTGAAAGCACCCGTGATGCCGAGGCACACTGTTCTTTGTCTGTGCTATTCCTAACTATAATCTATATCTGTGTCAAATTTCATCCAAATACGTTCAGCCGTTCTGGCGTGATTGAGTAACAAACATACACACATCCATACATCCAAACTTTCGTATTTATAAAACTAGCTGCCACCCGCGGCACCGCCCGCGTTGTATTAATATTTCTCCCAATATATTGATAAAATAATAGTCTATGTGTTATTCTGATGTATAAGCTATGTTCCTGTAAAGTTTCATCAAAATCGGTTCTGTAGTTTTTGCGTGAAAGATACAAACATCCACCCATCCATCCTCACAAACTTTGACGTTTATAATAATAGACGGATTAATAAGATAACGATTTGTATTGATATTCACGGTTAATATTGACATCTACTTACCAAATATTATGTTCACTTATTAAATCTCAACAAAGTAAATCAATCCTATTATTTCTCAGCCTCTAGGTCGTCTTTGTTCTAAAGAAACTGATCCTCAGCTCATTAGCAAACAGCCTGCCTCTCTGTCCATCATATTTGCCTGTTTATCATAACTCATCAAAGCATCGTTGCCGAACAACCTTGATGAAGAACAGGGAAGCTGAATATTGCTCGTACTTATACGTATAGGTGCCGTATATGTGGCATCTATTTATTTCATTAAAAGTTACTATGTAGCTGTTTCCTGCGGTTTCGCTCCTAGTATATCCCACTGAAAAAACGTATTTTTCCAATATAAACTATGGATTAACCTGGAATATGCAATTTTAAATTTTCGTAATAGCATCAGTTGGTACTATCAGAGATAATCTTTCACAAAAAAATATCCTACTTATTTACTTTATCTCTTTATAATATTTGGTTCGATTTGTTATCTATGTACTCCAGGTGTTTTATTATCTGTGACTATGTTGATTCGTTGGTCAGGTTTTGAACAACATAACCTGAGGCTTGCTAGAGGACAACTCTTTAGAAGAACTCTTCTTTAGAAGTTTTTAAATTCTGTTTTATTGACTCCAGGTAGATATGTAGACCATATGTAGACTATCAAGAATATCAAGCCTACCATTTCAGGAGTATCTACTTCTTCAACGAATTGCCTAGTTGAAAAGCCTTAAAGATTCTTGCCAAATATTAGTAAAAGAAATTTTATGTTTCTGTGTCCCGAACTTTAATGAAGATAAGATACAAAAGGCACAAAAGGCGGTCAAGTGCGAGAGGTCGTCTTCGGTGAACTGTACCTTAATTTTGTTTCACGTTTGCTACCAGTGGTAAGTGGTTAATTTCTGGTATTCCATTTTAATGGTCCGACTAAGCTGGGTCTGGGTTCACGCCAACAGTGCAACAGGTATCTAATAGCTAGGGTGTGAACATATAGATTCGCTCTTGCCAGATAGCGCGCAATAGATAGACTTATTATATCGGATCGGATGTCGGAATGAAAAAAAAAGTTATATTTACTGTTTCGCTCGTTGTTGAATTATTTAAATTATGATAATTTTCATTAGTTACCTAATGAGTATCATTTATTACCATCATTAATATTACCTAGCTTGTAACAACAATTAAGACCCATTTGTTAGGTTAGTTAAATTATTGAATCTTGTATGATTTCTTTATTGGTAATGAATGTATATTTACTTGAATCGTTATCTCTGATGATATTACATAGGTAAATTATACCTATTACCTATGTAAGATAAGTACCTAATTTAGTATAAGTACGCCCGATTCCAAAAATAACAACTCTTCTTCTTCGACCTTTAAGGCTTCCATAGACAGGCGCGATGATTTGACAATGATACAACAATGCGATTTTCCAAAAACTGTTACATTTTACCTATTATATTATGGCATATTATGAATTGCACATCAAATAAATAATCACTTATCAATTTATTTCCATCATTAATATACTTTTTCATCCCCCCATCTCGGAAAGAGTATTTTCGCTCTTCGATATCTGAGTGCAAAAGCCGTTTTTATTCGCTAGACGATCAAGTAAATTGAATTTAGAACATCGAGTGTTTTTTTTTTGCATGTAGTAATTCCCTCGCTGAGGTGAGATGAAAAGTTACGCGTTGCACTCGAGTGCAAAGATTTTTCATCTCGTGCTCTTTTGGTTCCCTCGCTGACGCTCAGGATTCTAATTTTAGAATCCTTTGCTTGCTCGGTCATCAACATTGAGCACGCGGTTAAAAAGCAACTTTGCACTCACTCTTGTATAACAAATAACAATTTTATATCAGAAATACTGACTGCACAGCAAATTAATCAGAGCGTGCAAACTTTAAACTCACACATATTGTTATATGTGTGGTTATTTTGTTAATAAGTCCAAGAGCGAGCGAAGCGAGCTCGGGAGTTTAGGGCACCCCGACATGGATAGGTTAGGTTCATGTTAGGTTATTTTAGACCCTGCAGACAGAAATACGAGCCCCACAATTGTTGTTAATATAATAATATTTTTATAAAACTATTTTGCTGTGCAATCAGTATTATTGATTGGAATTCGAATGTTTTTTTTTGATACAAAAAGATTTTTTTTATTTGCGTTTACATACTATCCTTATATTATTGTCCAAAGAAAAATCTATGAAGTGTTATCGCAGTGTCGCATTCGTCTCCCTCCAGCGGCCTTTATTAAGACCAGCATATATCTCAATACTATGCCCATTTTCTCAAACTGCTAAGTTATCTTTCTTCTCTAATTAGAAGCTTGACTTAAAGATTGTACAGACTGATGCTCAAAAAGTTAGTTGTACAACAACACAGCTGTAGATTTGTTCGAGAAAGCAGCTGCCTTCGAACATCGTAGAACTTTGTCGCTGATTGCCAAACTTGTTTCATATGTAGTTCGACGACCCACTGGGGATTTATTTTGTAGTAATTAAGGACGTAACACTTATCTATCTAATTAACGAATCCTAATAGGTAAGCGCCTCCTGCGTATGTTTTTATAAAATCTGTCTATTAAGGATCTCTGTCTTGGGAAACGTTTAGAGATTTTCAGAAAACTTATGAATGTAAGACCTGTTCATGGTAAATCGTTGTTGTATATCTTGTTTTCCCTTTCGTGCATAAAAAAAAACATAAAATCTACCTATTATAATGTTTAGATAAGATATTGTCGGATATTGACCTACTAAGACACTTTGTAAGGGTTCCTTACCCGAAGGATCCAAACGGAGCCCCATTCCTGTCACTCACGTATCCGTCTGTCTGTCCGTCGCGTCGTCTGTCACAAAATTTTGTTCCGATGATTTTTTTAACTTCCCATTTACCTATGAATTTGAAATTTGGAAATGTTTATTTTTACGTATTTTTGACTACAAATACCATTTGGTACGGAACGCTAAATGTGTGAAGTCCGAGTCCGAGTTTTTTAATTAGTCAGTATCTACCTGTCAGTATCTATCTAATTTCTTTCCCCATAGTAAAAAGCTATCAAGCCTACGAGTTTTAACGATGTACAAAATTACCTACGCAGACTTATTCAATATTATTATTGAAAAACCATTTTGACCTTATTCAACATTTTTTTTGCTAATTGTGTCGATATTTTATGCATGGGAGTTTGAGTCTCGGTACGAGTCTCTAGCAAAAGACACTTTGGAAATATGCGAAACAGAGTGGAAAGTACCGCAAACCTCTCCTTAAAGAATTTAAACCTTTACTAAAAGTCTTGTGAGGAAGAAGCTACAAGTTATGTGATTACAAGGCCCCTGATATTTGAGGTCACATGACGTAATATACGCATCTTCACTTTTTTCCTTACGATATAATCAAATTGCGAACGGTATGATGATTTTCCCAATTCACCATCAAAGCGTATTTTCAAGGCAATAGAGTAGTCATTTTCAGAGAGCATCTTTTCCGCGAAAAGTAAAGGGATAGAGAAAAACTTTTTAGGTAAAATTACAATTCCATTTTTTCAAGAGTTATTTGGTCTTATTAATGCACGTTCTTTTCGCTGAAAGCAACTTTTACAGGCAAACTTTGGATGAACTTTATAGGGATGAAGAAAGGTAAGTACGTAGCGAGGTAGTGCTCCACAAACAAAATAAACTTTTGTTTTTGAATGTCAAAACAATTTACATAAGAAACATAAATACATATCTAACTAGTAAACTTAACTTATTTACGTATGTACCTAATACAAAAGAAAAGAAAAGTAAGAATTAAGGTAGAACTCCACTCCACAACAAAGACAACAGATCGAGAATTTTGTGATGTTAATTCGGTGTCAAAATTAGTTATCCTTGTTTCAAAATTAGTTATCCTTGTTAAATGAGATGTACCGACCTTTGTAGTTACAGAAAGCCCTGCCTACTTTTCATACTCATTATATAGCCAAAAAATTCAAGCTTAAAAGCGTATGTCACAAAGTTTATCAAAAGTTTAAAACATTTAGTATCAAGAGACCACGATCAGAACTGCCAGTTTTGTGTCAAACTTGTTCGCGAAACGGTACTTCTTTTTATTTGGGACAGAAAACTTCGTTAATACTTTTTACTTTTACTTTACAACCAATCTAAAATAATTGTGATGGGATTTTTGAATAATGTTGATCGAACTCGACAAAACCGAAAAGATTGACTTATTTAGTAATTATCTGAAAAAAGGAGGGTCAGATCTTTGCCTTGCTACAAAAAATATTCTGTACATACAATACCTTTGCTTGATTTCATCGTCGGCATTTCGTTCCAATGGCCACAGTGACGTATATCTGCATGAATTTGCGTCCCCTATGCAATATCTAGAGATTTATCTTACTTCTTACTAATGTACTAATGTTATAAATGTGAATGTAAGTTTGTTTGTTACGCTTTCATGCAAAACTACTGAACCGATTATCATGAAACTTTGTACATATATTCTTGGAGGTATTAGAAGTAACATAGGATAATGTTTATAAAAAAAAATAAAAAATATGGCTTCACTGCGAGCGAAGCCGCGGGTAAAAGCTAGTATATTATAATTGCGAAAGTTGTCATGTGTGGATGTATGTTTAATACTCAATCACGCTAAAACGGCTGAACGGATCTGGGTGAAACTTGGCACACAGATAGATTATAGTCTGAAATGGCATATAGGCTACTTTGCATTCGAGCGAAGACGCTGGCAGTAGCTAGTTTTTAATAAATCAGATCCCGTTTTCGTCATTTTAAGGAACTCCTGTATCAAATTTCATGTTTTAGACTCAGCAGGTTTGGCACGTTGTGTGTTAGGGAAAGCATTTATAAATGTTATCTGAATCTAATAAAACAAAGATTTATAATCTGTAGATGTAGAAAAAAAGCGAAGAAGTTGTGGTTCCTTGCTACAGTCAACTGTTGACGAGACTTAGAATTTACTACCCATTCGGGATCACTGGTTTTTAAAAGAGTTAGGAACACTGAGTACTAGACCTATGTCCCCAAGCATAGCAACAACCTCAATGACCCTTCATTGATACCTAGCCGTCATTATCGCTCAGCAGTAGACGTTTACGAGCTGACAAGATCATGATGATGATACTAACGCCCATTCTAACAATCCTACACACCTAACTTGTATGAAAGTACGTACGTCACAACATTATGTGGTATAAAACGTCATGCGTCAATCAAAGTAATTATTGCTAATTTGTTTAATTTTATTGAGTACTTATTTATGAATAAAACAATAGACGTTGATCTATGACGAACGTACATTTTAGTGAGCCTTTAAGGGCTTGAAAATCGAAGGCAAACCATCCCAGTAGAAGAAGCCCTATGCGCTAGTAAGACCAAATCAGAACCTCTCTGAATATCAGAGCTTCAGAAGTCATGCATGTTGCTGAGAGTAGGACAAAACAGAGAAAAAAATAAATGAAAAAGTTATGAAACCATAATGTTTTCAAGATCTCCAGCATAGGAGAAACGATGAGATGAAGACAAAGAGGAGAAGAAAGGGCTTGAAAGTTAAGAGTTGTACATTGAAAAACGATTCTTTATCATTTTGTGCTTTTATATTCACTGAGCTCAAGAAGATATCTAACCGATTACACAGAGGTGAACATTTAATTATGTGAGAGGTAATCTCTAGAAGTATTGATTCAATAAGGAAATTGTTCTTGTGCCTTCAAAATCTCCAGAAAAAACATTTGTCATTACTTACATTCACTATACGAATAATATTAAGAGTTAAATTATTTTTTTGTTCGTAGGCGGTAATCTCTGGAATTATTAATCCGATTACGATATTTTTTACTGTTAGAAAGCTATATTATCAACCTTGCAGAACCAAGTTTTTTAACAAACGTTTTTTTTTTTTATTGTAAATAGGCTCGCGCTTGACCACTATCTCACCTGATGGTAAGCGATGATGTGGTCGACGGTGAAGCACGCTTGCCTAGAAGTAACCTATTCACTCTTGACTTAAAGACCCCTAGATTGTAGCTATCGGGAAACACACGTCGAATTATTTTAAAATCTGCAATACCTGTCACGCAGGTTTAATGATCATGAACGAAGTACAAAAACTCAGGGCACTTTCTTACCAAACGATAAGAAAGAAGAACACACAGATGGAACTCACAATATGGGTGATTCCTTGGTAAAAAAATAATAATTATATTTAGTCCGTCAGTTAGATTAGCAAGAAATTTCGGACACGTAATTTTTACTTAAATCGATACGAAATTACAAAGATAGAGAGCATCAAAGCTCAGGTCGTTCAGGAGATTTTGAGACGACAATTCCAAGTAAAAAGTGTATGTACCAAGATACGCGAAATATCACCGCACTGTATCGTTTTCTTTTTTATATTTAGTCATCATCCCAAAACATCCTCACATCAACTGACTACAAGGAAACACAGCACAATAGAAAATCATACTAACAGTGTCCCAAAGGACTAAAATCAGTACAAAAAGGGCCGTCTAATCCCCAATACAAAATATGCCATTGTCTATACGTGACGCGCATGTGATGGAGTGGCATTGGCGACAAGGATGCATCGATTAGAGTGCGTTAAGCAATTTGATGTGGCCGGGAAACTGATGGGGGGGTCAAGAATGGTCGGTCTGGGTGGTTGTGTTTCCGTTTTGAGGTAGAAGTGTGTAATAGACGGGTTTCAGGAAGATGCTTATGAGGAAACCTTTGCAGAGAGAGAGGAAGGATGAAATTTTTAATTTGGCTTTTTTAGGTGTGATAAGATTTTTTTGGTATTCGCTAAATAATATCAGCCGCAAGGGACGATCTTCAAGGTTATGCAACGCTTGTTGTTAGTCTGAGGATGGGCGACCGTTCATTACATACCGAGACTCATTAGTACCTTGGAAAGCACGTTAAGCGTTGGAAAACAAGTTAAGCGTTGGAAAGCATGTTAAGCGTTGGAAAGCAAGTTAAGCGATGGAAAGCAAGTTAAGCGTTGGAAAGCAAGTTAAGCGTTGGAAAGCATGTTAAGCGTTGGAAAGAACGCTAAGCGTTGGAAAGCATGTTAAGCGTTGGAAAGCACGTTAAGCGTTGGTCTCGGCTAACATTTGTAGATTTTTCATTGTCGTTATGGAGAGTCAGAAGCTAGAATATCTGACCTCAGTCTTGTCAGAGTGTGTATTACCCAGTTACTGGGTTGTGGATTTCAGACAGGCAGTCGTTCCATGTGAATTACTGGTGCTTATCTGCATCCGGTTAGACAAGAAGCTAACCCCAATCTAGAACTTTTCTTAGGTTGTGGTCAGCCTGTGCTAGGCAGATTATTAAGATTTAGATAGATTTAAAAAGTAAAGATGCGGCCATCCGGGTACGTTCACCATACAATAAACTCGGTATTTTTATTAAATCTCGCGCACGCGATCGCTCTCGAAGATTTGCTGAATGCGTGTCGAGTTTGCTTGGGTTTAGTATGTCCTATGTATGACCAATATGTGGTGTCAGAAAATAGCGTGGTTGGCCCTGTTCTTATATTGCTATTATTGTTAAGTCAATGTATTGAATTGAACGGTCATTAGAAGTGTTTTTTTGAATGCATTTTTTTCTTAGGCTTTTTGTGTTTGTGATAGGATTTGTATGCAAACTAGAAGAAACTAGATGCAGCAGCCATTTTTAAATATATCATTTAGCTTACACAGTTAAATAGGAAAAGAAACAAAAAAGAGAACTTCACCAACTCTACTTCAAAGCTCATGATAATATGGAAATAGACAGATTCTCAACTTGAAAACCTACTCAATTTAGAATCGAGCTCTTATTTAAAACAGGATAGAATTAAATACTGAAGGTCACTCATGTATTACGTAGGTATTTCAGAAGTATTCTAAGCACATAGTAAACAAAAAAGTTAGCCTCACAACACCCACGTAAAAGACAAAACTTAATTTATAACTTTGAGGAGGTAAATTCGAGAAACGCACCCACATACCGTATTCAAGGATCGGAACCAAAATGTGAATTCAAAAGGAAACTAAGGAACTACGAAGGTGTTTAACATTCACCTTTAGTGCCAACTATTCTGTTGTTTTATAGTCCGCACGTGAGATGGCACCGGTATCGGAGATGTCAATGAGTGGGCCAGAAGTACCAATTTGGATGTAGTTTTAAGGTTGCAGTAAAAATAAGGATGTTTATGTTTATTTTAAAGCTCCCGCAGACAACGGCACGACGTTTTCAAAGATACTGTCCTGTTTAAAGATTCTTTCATGAAAATTATCGCACCGTTGTCGTTGTTGCATTGTTGCGTGGCGCCTATTCGTGTGAGCTTCAAAAACGTATTTAAGTCGGTGTTCCTAGGATTATTACTTACTTCCTTATTTTTAAAATACGTATTGCAAATTTTTTAAGGACTCTTTTGTATTTGGGCGTTATTTTATCTAACCTATGTTATTAGAAACAGACCAAAGAATCAATCTACCAAAAGAGGACGTACTTGGTATTCAACAGGTCAAGCTTAAAAAAAAAAGTGTAAACTGAAACACCTTCAATATCGATAAAATAACTTATAGCCAAACAGGTTCACTAAACACATAGCAAAAACAATAGTTATAACAACCACAAATGCCATATGTGCATTATGGGACTGTGAACCTGTTAACTTTTAAAATGCACTAAAGTTTCATAATTATCTCACTAGCATAAAATCGCGTTAATAAAATCTCAGACCATGGCTTGCCGAGCCTAAATTAAACTTTCTATAAAAAAAATGATTTTTTATAAATCATCATCATCATCAGCCTTTTAAAGTTCCCACTGCTGGGACACAGGCCTCCTCTCTGTGAGAGGGAATGGACTATATCCACCACGCGGGCCGAGTGCAAATTAGTAGATGTCATATGTCTTCGAATGTTTTCCTTCACCGTTTTGAGAGCAGTGCTGATGAAATAATATACACAAAGTAAAGCGCCTGCCTGGGCTCGAACCCACGACCTACAACTTGTAAATCGCAGCCGTAACCAATGGGTCACTCACTACTGCTCTCAATAATAATGCTGCTTTGCTTTGCTCTTGCTCTCAACCACACTGAGTAGCCAATGAATGCGGTCGCTGTGGACGAAAACGGCTAGATAGCATAATCAACATCAATGCTGCTTTACTTAAATAATAATTATTATAAATTTACTTAAATTATTTTACTTATTAAACTGCTTCAATAAATTAAAAAAACGTTAAAAAAACCGGCCAATTGCGGGGCGCACTCGCGCACCGAGGGTTCAGTACAAACAGCTATATTTACCAACATAATTAGGTAAAAATACTGAAGTTCATAACGAAAAGTTTTTTTTTTCTTTTCCAAGTACATATTAATGGTTGGGGTAGACTATTACTCGTTAACTTGTAGAGCCTACTTAGCTGTGATAATTTTCCTTTTAATTTCGTTATGTATACTACTGCCGTGATTTTTTTTAAATATCCAAAAGCAACCATTTAGTGGCAGGGGAGGAAATTCAAAGCATAATTTTACGCAAACGGATCTCTGAATCGAAATGGTTTTCACAGATCCGTAATATACATATTTGAATGGCCTATCCAACGATACCACACACCAAGGGATAGACTATTAAAAAACCATCCCCACTATACTTAGACAGGAGGTACAATTTTTTATTTTTTTATTTTACCACTTTGTCGGCGTGATTAATATTTATATCCATGCCAAATTATAGTTTTCTAGTACTAAGAGTTTCTGAGCTAAGCTGCGGACAGACGGACATGGCGAAACTATAAGGGTTCCTTGTTGACTACGGAACCTTAAAAAGGAATTTTCACTTTGTAGGCCTTCTGACTTTCACTACTTTGTGTAATTCTAAATATCCAACTTTTGATCCGTTTTACCTTTTTTGAATAGTGATGTGTGAAGGCCTCCGGCTATGCGGGTACATTATGTCGGTAAACATTTTAGGGTTAAGAGCTTGGAGAGATTGACAATTGGAGGACGGCCTTTTTAAACATGGAATAAGGTGTTTTCTTAGGCTGTCGTGACCATTCTATGTTGACTGCCTTTATGCCATCGTGGTTAACTGTATTTACAGCTACTTAATAGAATTCTTAAATTCATACACAGGCAGATAAACAACATCCCAAACCGTTGGGTCTATTTTTTTTTTTTTTTTTTTATTATAAATAGGCTCGCGCTTGACCACTATCTCACCTGATGGTAAGCGATGATGTGGTCGACGGTGAAGCACGCTTGCCTAGAAGTAACCTATTCACTCATGACTTAAAGACCCCTAGATTGTAGCTATCGGGAAACACAGACTCCGGCAGGGAATTCCACTTCTTAGCTGTACGCATAATAAAAGTGTCCCCAAAACGTTTTGTGCGTATGGGTGGGATGTCCACCATGTACCGATGACGCATCGCCATCATCTGTTTGTCCGATGATGGAACAGGCTGGGCGGAATTAAATCATTTAACACTTTATAAAACACTTTATATTTGACATTTTATAAAATATTTTCTACATATAATTCCGTCCAAATAATTGATTGTTCTCTCCATTTTGTCGCATAATGCAAATAGCAAATTAATGAACAGCAGTTTTTAGGGTCCAAACGGAGCCCTATTGCTGTCACTCGCGTGTCCGTCTGTCTGTCCGTCATATGTCACACGGGTTTTACAGCCAAACGGTTGCAGCTACAGTCTTCAAATTTACAGTATACAAGACAATTTGTATGACTTTGGGTCAAGATGCTTGACCCAAAGTCATACAAATTGTCAAAACATATTTTTAAATGTTTTTAATGGGGGCTTGCATACAGCTAAAAGGAGACGTGTAAAAAAATTATTGACCTGCCCCATTTAATGGGGTATCGTTGTTTAGAACTCGTTGCGTAGATAAATAAAAGTTCTTGTTTTAAAAAATATTGGAAAACGAGAAGAATGGGAAGCCACCAAAGTCAGCTTTTTTACAAAATTTTGTGCCGAAGAATTTTTTAATTACCAACTTAAAATTTTGTGATAATGTTTATTATTACTTATATTTTACAAACAAATACAATACATTGATAAATCAGATTTTTCTTTGAAATTTCCTCATTTTTCCTATTAAAACCAACTTAATTTTGCGGTTTGGCATGGAACCCTAAATTTACGAAGTCCGCCACATACTTGCCCGGTTTTTTCTTTTTTCTTCTGTTCTAAGAGTTTGTTTTTGCATGAATATATAGATAGTGTCTTTGATTGATCTCATGCCTGGAACAAATTTTGGATGATGTTATAAAAATGTTATGAGCATAACCAAAGACGGCAAGCACTGAGAAAAATGAGAATTCTATTCCTGAAAGGTCTTTCCACTTTAGTAAAAGAAGTTCAAGTATTGTTACCATCGAAAAACCGCTTCAAAGTCACCGATCATTCCTTCAACATGTTTATCTCTAAACCATATCCTTATCGCCACGTTAATTTGGCCACACAAGCGACACCTAAAACTGTACACAAACAATTACTGATTCACAATGAACTGACGCAACATCACGACGTGACCTGCAGCCGAATCAGCTCCTCAGGGGTATCGGTATAAGGACGATGGTTGCAACGACCTGACGCGGTCGTACGGTGACGTCTGTTACGGACATGGTTGTGCTCATTCGTGATCAAACATGAACAGTAATTTGTTGAAATAAAACAAAAGTTGATAGGGATTTGAAAAGAAGAGAATGGGATATTCTTAAACTAATAAAATAAAGGCGCATCTTGTCTCTGGAAGGATACTAGTCCAGATTTTGGTTGCTTAAACTACTACTACGGGCACAGGAACTAAAGAAACCTTGAAATGAAGTCCAAAAACAGTTTGTCTTATTTGAAAATTAAACCCAATACCTTTTGCTCAACAGTACCTACTGCTTGTTTACTAGACCTACAAGACAGTCACTCCTATGTATCTATTGTTTTATCCTAAGATTGCTAAGGAAAGTTTTCATTGGCTAGGCTTATATTTGACCACAATCTTACTTGATGGAGCGCTGCCGGGCGAGCACGGTCTACTGTGACAGGTTTGAATCACACATTTTTGTCACAGTTGGGGTGTAAAAACCGTGATAAAATTCGTGACTCAAGCCTATCACAGAGGCTGTGCTCACCCGGCTGGAAAACGCTTGCCTAGAAGTAACCTACTTATTCTTGAGTTAAAACTCCATAGGTTAAATCTGTCAAGAAACACAGACTCTGACCGAGAATTCCAATCCTTAGCTGACGCAGAATAAGAGTATCCCCAAAACATTTTATACTATACTTAACCTCTTTTCGCCCTCTGTTCCAGTTGTCTCAACAATGCACCAGCCTGCCCGTCGAGGAGACGGTGGTGTCGGTGTACACCACACACCCCACCACTATGGGCACCAACCCACCCATCGACGTCTACCACCAGATTGCCAACAATATAGCTGAGAGGATAACTTCTCCGATATACAAGTAAGTACCTATAATTAAACTGACTTATGTCCCCGACATAAGTCAATGGGCTTTGAAATAATCCGAAAATGGGAACGCTTCGAAAAAAGGAACGTCTTTGGCTGGCAATAATGAATCTTATGTATTTTCCAAGAGACTACAAAACTTAAAAAAAAAAAATTGCGGCTCAAGGTATATATGCAAGTAACTAAGAAATAAACAGGGGGACTTTCATTATTTAATTCTGTAGACTTTCATATACTTTTTTATAAAAAATAGTTAAAAAACACGCTATAATAAAAAAACAAACTAAAAAATAGAGAATAATTTTCAATTAATTTAAATTGAGAATAGTGTGATTAACAAAAAAAATATGATATATCTAAAAAAAGTGGGGTGTTTGATGCCAATTATTTTAACAGTCACATTTTACTGGAAGATATTGGTAAAATTTGTCATTTTGAAAATGTCTTAAAATGCACCCCAAGCTTTTTTGTATATTATTTTGGTTTTCTATTAAAATGTGCTTTTTAGTTTTTTTTTTAAACTACTATTTTTTTTTCACTTTTTAGTTCAATCGCTTATCCTGAAGATAATGGTAAAGACAGTGTGACAAAGTATTTAAATTATTGCATTGTCATCGGTCCTTGATAAATGTGCCAAGTTTCAAATCAATCCGACGTTTTGAAGGGGGTGAAAATCACGTTAAAATATTCCGTTACATATATTCATAAATTCATACATACCAAACAAATAAAAGCGTGTTAATTAATTATTTGATAACTACTTTAGTGAATCTGTACCTATTTCGATTGACTTATAATATTCGTAAAGGTTGGGCAATGTTAGAAAGGATAGTTTTTTGGATGAGGATTTTTAACTAATCACATCTTGACTTTTACTGAAAAGCTACTTACTTCAGCCCTTTTTGTGTCTAAACTATTCTCTTTCTCACAATTAAGTGATAAAACTGTTAATTACTTAACTAATTTAACTGTTTATTTTTTAATAAATAAGGACATCATTATTAACAGAAACTTCAATTCACACTATAGACAAATCTTTTTCACCATTTTCAGATTCCTCGGCATAAACGCTACAAAATCCGAAGACACCACAAAATCAGCAGACAAAATCGAACTACAAGACGATCAAGATTTGACGAAAAAACACGACATGAAACCGGTTGACAACGACATATCCAAAGGCAGAGATGTCGAAGAACTTTCTGTCGAAGGTTTAAGCAAAAAGACTGAAAAGAAACCGGAGAAATTGACTTTATATTCGAGTTACTTGCCCTCATATACTAAAGTTATTCAGTCAGCTAAGCAGGTTGAAGCAGCTAATGATACGTGGAATGAACTAGATGATCCTTTTAAATGGGATGATGAAGATACTCCAGCCAAGCCTAAGGAAGGACCTTTGATATATATTTTGGAACTGTTTGGAAGTATCATTCAGTTAGTTTGGGGTGGTTTGACGGCCTTATTTAAACCTAGTAGTGGCAGTGGCAGTGGCAGTTAGGGAAGATTTATATTTTTTTCAAAGAGATGAAAATTATCTATAAATATTTTTTTTGCTATGATTCTAATAGCTTATTGTGATGTGTAGTTTATAGAACGCCATATACAATAGTGGTTTAAAACAAAGTAAATATTCGAGGGTTATTTTGAAATTCGAGGCTATTTCTTTAAAAGCTATGTGGGTAGGTAGGAGGTATGTGGTAATATATATTTTTTTTCTTGTTTATGATGTTATGGAAGGCAATTTCCGCGAATATCTGATTCGACTTTCTAGAGAGAAAGGAACGAATTTATTACTTTCCCACGAACAAATAAAGTTCAGTTATTCTCAGCAAATTAGATCTCCCAGCGTCTCTACCATGTAGTCTTTCAAGTATGTTTCAGACAGTCGGCGTTAGAATTATCCATATTTTGTTTTATCGGGGTCACATTGCCCGACGTCTTCTGGAAGGACTCCTGCTACTCAAACGACGCTGCTGTGCCAGACCCGGGTAAACAAATTTTTTGACAGCAGTGCTGCCAATTTGTCAGGCGGAAGTCAATAATTCATTTTTATTGATTAGAAGTAAATTCATTAGCTAGCAGGCCTATCATCAAGATACAAGCTGTGCCTAATTTGGTACCTGTTGCTAACTTGTCAAAGTCGTAAAAAAGGGTAGTGATTAGTTTTAATTTCTTATCATGTAATGAATAAAGAAACTGCGTAAGTGAAATAAATAAATAAGACTTTTCTTGCTTGGGTCGCGTATGGTTGCGTCGCGATGTTTGAGAAGAAGCCATTTTCCATTGCCCGCTAACCGTCGGATAATGTGGAAAGTGAGAAACGAATTTCTGAACTATTTATTTTTAAGGCGCTAGAGCAGGGGTCACCAAGTGGTGGACCGCGGTCCAGATCTAGACCGACCACCGACCTATTTTGTGTGGACCTTAAATAAACAAGTAAACAGTATAATTTAATTACGTTACTTGAATAGGAACGTAATTTAATCATTTATCCCGCGGTATGTTTAATGTCATCGATTCGACAACGGCAGAATAATTTCACTAAAATCTTCATTTGTATTGTATCTATTTTTACATATTTAAGTTTTTGTATATATTTATTGTTATTTTAACAAAATGATTACACGTGGCGAGGCTGGGAGGAGGAGGGGTAGGTGGCTTTAAACTTAAATTTGAAAAAAACGGACCGAAATGAAAGTAATTGGTGACTCCTGAACTAAAGATCACTGGGGAATGTTTATTAAATCGCTGTATTGAACTGCCTTCCATAGTGCCTATATTATCGTGAATGACCGAAAGAAATTATTGATCAACTGTATTTAGTAGGATTGGTAAACTTGATGATGTCTAGGTATTGTAAACAGGAATCTTGAATGACTATTTTATTAATGGGGCTTGTAATAATAGTTAGGGTTTTAAATAAAATATTGAAACGTTTCAACCAAAATCGTTTAAAATGAGTTGATAAAACTTGACAACTTGGATTTACAACATGTTATTAATTATTTGATTTAGAAAGCAATCCCAGTTTAATTCTAATTATTTATAAATAAAATTTATGGTAAATATTGATGCAAGTGGGCAAAGTTTTTCATTGCAGCCGAGGCGGGATTGATCAATTAATGACAAATGCCCACTCTGTATTAAACGACGTATTTCACACAAACACTAACGAAAAGACAATAAATAAAATTACTTATACAGAGTTGATATGACAGAGGGGCATTAAATTACACTACGTATACTATACGTGTTTAGTATTAATTCGATAAGGTATAAAAATCAAAAGCACCATAAATGAGATTTTTTTTTCCAAACAGACTAAATAGCTTACAAATCAGAATAAAACGCAACCACCCTATGTAAACCAATTTAACTGACCTTAGATACCTAGGCGGTAACAAAGCGGTAAGCCGGCAACGTCGCACGCGCGCCAGTAGGTGGCGGCGGCCTGTGTTCTCGTGTCAAAGGAGCCGCCCGGCCGGCGCGCGGCGGCACGGGCGGCGGTCAAAGCGGTCGGCCGGGCTCCTATTTTTATTTGGTACAGAGCTTGAGAATGGTACCTAGTATAGTCAGTATCAAGGAAAGCCCCTCTGTCGTATCAACTTTGCATAAACATAAGGGGCCTTATAAATAAATTTGACCTTATGAGTAGTTAAAACATAGATTCTTAATTTATATTGAATCTGCTATGGTTATTTGTTTTAAGATGAATAAAGCTGGACATTTAGTAATAAATGATTGTGAGAAATGGCTTATGGACACCTCCATACAAAAATTAAGCCATTTCTTAGGTATTTCTCAGTCATTGGCCGTCTATCAGCCTATAATAATCCCTTGTGTGCGTTTTGGAAACTTCGGTTCCCAAAACAATAGATTTTTCTATGGTGTCTGCTACTTAGCACTCAAATGGGGGATATCACTTAGCAAATATAAAAAAACACAGTTTGTGCAATATATTAGGTAAGCTGTCGTATGTACCTACTTATGTGTTATTTTTAATTTTTATTATTTTGTAAATATCTACATATATTGCTGGCTTAGTATTCAAATATTTGTATACAAAAATGTAAAAAAGTGCCATGAAGTGAAATATAAAAGAGATGTTTTACAGAATCCTTTTTTTCTTCTTATGTAGGTATAATCAATCAACCGGGCATATTTAGTGGTAATACTTGCAATACAAAAATCACCCTTGATATAACGCTATAAAAGCGATTTTCATTGACTTCGCTGATATGAGGTTGACAGGTGACGAGACAGGTACACCTGTCTCGTCCGTCTTTTATTGAAATAAGTAAAAGAAAATAGGTTTTCTTAGAAAACCTAAGTAAATCTATTTTTATAACCTAGTTGTAAATAAAACACAAGTATCGTAAATAAGGTGTTTCCAAAACGATTACTACCTAACTGTCATCCGCAATTTCTCTGGTATTAAGATCGTTTTCGATCGATAAGATTCTGGGTTCGATTCTAGAGGGCAAGTGTTATCGAAAATTTCCACATGAAATTTTTCAGCAAGCAGCAAGCTGGTGATTGCAATACGCCCGTCCCCTTTTACATGGGACTGAAGCATACCTGTGTAAACATGTCTTACCACTGTACATGTCCAAACCACAGAATACACTGAACTCATGAATATTCACAAAGTACACATGTTCAACGGTATGTACTTAGTCATGTGTGTCCACCGCCAGGGACCACAGACTGTGCAATGCTATAGTGTTGTTTACAGGCGTCTTACTATGCTGTGGTTACCGGCTCTAAAGCGTAAGCGGTTCGTTTTTCACGGCGCTTAATCGGTATAGTTATCGCCAATCTTCTTGGCCAACCTGAAAATGGCTTCCGATCGATTGTCGATGCGCAAGGCTGTGCTGTTTTTGTATGAGATTTATTATTGCGCAGCTAATTGTAGCTAACTTCAGGGCAGCCAAGAAGTTTGGCGAGAACAATAACGGCATTTAGCCGTAATTACCGAAACAATTAAAATGCCATTGTATCTGGCGTGAATCCATTTTTTAGGCCTTAGGGCTTACTTCTGCGAATTTCAGTGTCACCAGAGCCGCTCTGTTCGGGTGATGAGCCTTTAAAGACCACAAACTGTGCAATCCCAGATTCAATGTCAGTTGCAATGACACTCAGTGCAATAAGTTATAGAACGCCTATGTTTGATAACAGTGCATTTTGTATGGACCTTAGAATATATAATAAACTACCCAAGCATATTAAGTAATCTAATAATTACAATTTTTTAAACTAATAATAAAAGTATTTAATTCAAAAAGCCTATTATTCTATTAATGATTATTTAAATGAGAACATAATGTATAAATTAAGTTGAGTAATTGTTCAATATTAGAATTATTTAATGTATAGATGATGCAATTGTTAATTAATATTGTAATATTTTTATTCATTTTATTGTAATATTTTGCACACCTGCCATCGTAGGATATGATCTAAAGAACTTATATAAACATGTCACCCTGAAAACTACCCATATTTCGCAAATAAATGATTTGATTTGAATGTTATAGTGTTGTTCGTTGGTGGTTGCAATGGTTTTAATCAAAGGCACAAATATTATAAAAACGTGTAATAGAATTAACGCAAAACATGGGCCTGTTTTTGTTTTACCAAATTCTGTTTCGGACCCATAGTTGTTTAATAATGGCGCACGGTTGGCGCAGTGGTTGAGCGATTGACTGCTGCGTTGCGTGCCGCGGGTTCGATTCCCGCACGGAACAAATATTTTTATGACGTATAGATAGTTGTTCCGGCTCTGGGTGTTGTGTATGTGAGTTTGAATGTTTGTCAAAGCACCCACGATATAGGAAGAGATTCCTAGTATGGGGCAACGTTTTCAAAAAGATAAACAAACAGCTCAATCCCAAGCCTTTTTGTCCTCAACGTAATCTTTAATGGTATTACACGCTTTCTGGCACAACTTACATTTAATGAATGATTTGAATTTATTAAGACATAGATCTTGTACGTGGCTTGGAAGCTTATTATAAAAGCGTACACATTGACATCTAAACGAGTCACATATTTTCTTGAGCCTTGTTGTAGGTAGTACAAATTTGTGTTTGTTCCTAGTATTTATATTACGGATATCACTGTGTTTTTTTAAACTATTTTATATTTTTATGGGCATATAAAAGATTTTCATAAATATACTGATAAGGCATTCATTACATTAATCCCCTTAAATTTCTCTATGAGAGTGTGTCTAGGGCTTAATTTATAATTTGATCGAACAGCTCTTTTCTGCAAAACAAAGAGAGTCTGGATGTCGGCGGCATTTCTCCATGACAGAATACCGTACGACATTACACTATGAAAACAGCTAAAGTATATTAAACGGGCTATCTCTATGTCAGTTAAATTATGATTTTTTTCTAACAGCATATGCTGCGGAGCTTAACTTTTTTGACAATTTATCTATATAGTTAAATTGTCAAAAGCTTAGCATCCAAAGTTAAGCCTAAGAATACTGTGCTGTTTTCAGGATTCAATTCTTCGCCCTTTATCAACACATCAGTTTTCACCTGCCTAACTAGGTAGGGTAAACTTAATGCATTTGGTTTTTTTTTTCATTAAGAAGTAAATTGTAAACATTGAACCAGTGAACTACTTTTGAGATCGCGTTATTTACATCGTCAGTAACCAGCTGTTGTAGTTTAAGTTTAAACAAAAGTGAAGTATCATCATAACATATAAATAAGACACAAGAAAAGACCAAGAATCGAGCCCTGCGGGACTCCCATTGTTACTATAGATCCGGGAGATCCTTTTTCATTAACGTCAACGCTCTGAATCCTATTACTCAAGTATGAAGTACGAAGATCAAGGGCGCTGTTACGGATCCCGTAGTCGCCACTAAGAGTTTCCTGACTGGCATTTCATGAAGAAAACAATCAAATGCCTTGGACAAATCACAAAAGATTCCCAAGGCATCGCACTTATTTTCCCATGCATTATAAATATATCCTAAAAGCTTAATACCACTCAATAAGAATCAGTAGTTGAACGACCCCTTGTAAAACCGAACTGTTTGCTATGTAATAATTTATGTTTATTAAATAAATCTTTGCAATTGCTCTAAAATTAATTTCTCAAATATTTTACCAATCGGGTAATACTGAAATAAGTTTATAATTTGTAGGGTCTGATGATTTGATGAGGCTACCTGATTTAAACAAAGGTATTATTTTGCTATTTTTCATTAGGTCAGAAAATTCTCCACAGTCGATACAATTATTAAAGAAAATAGCTAAACTAGGTGCGACAATGTCAATAATAGACTGAGCAACTTTTACAGAATGACCCCACAGATCTATAGTCTTTTTAACATTTAAAGTGTAGCTAAAAACTTTTTATAAATAAGGCTTTTAATGCTAAACCTGACCTAGTGTTACTAAGGACACCACAACGGTTTTACAATTTTTCTTGGACATCAAAACAAAACCATAATAAGTTAGTATCCTAATTACCATAAAACGAAATGTAGCGACAAGACAGATAAAATAAACAACTCACAAATAGGTAGGTACAGACAGGACCCAGACGTCTAGGTCGGACTGTTTTATGTAGCTTTACTGTTTAAAACTACAAGACTTGTTTTACTATGTTTTGTAATCTTAAGTCAAATTAGATTCGATTGCCAAGTAAATGCCGCTACCCGACCATAGATGGCAGTATTCTCAGTGTTTGACGTAAGGTTGACAGTAGCGTCAAAAGTCGATATCTACTGCTACTCGACCACGGAAGTAACACATTGCTTTTTAATTACATTATCGATATCGACAGATACCCGATTTCTTAATTCGAAAAAATAAAACTTGATGAACTCTTTTTTTATTTGAAAGGATATACTTTTAATAAATAAACTTGATGTACTCTTTTTACAATGTGGACAGGCCAAGGGGCAGATTGAAGAGTCGGAAAAGCTTTATGAGGTTAACCAAATCAATTATTGACAGCAGGTCAGGTGAGGCAAAGAAAAGACTGTGGCTCCTCAAACATCCTCCTCCGACTGACTATGTTGAGCCTGCAGAAAAGCTCCCTGCAGGCTACCAACTTCCATGGCCCACCTGGCAATCTTTAAACCGCCTCCGAAGCCAAGTGGGCCGCTGCAGGCACAACTTAGTAAGATGGGGGTACTCCAATGACCCGCAGTGCGATTGTGGTGCTACGCCCCAAACAATGCCCACCTCCTATCGTGCTCTCTGTGCAAAAACACCTGCACCCTGAAGGACCCTTGTGAGGCAAATGAAAACGCTATTTCCGTGGCTGAATTCTGGTCAAAACGTATATGATTGAGGAATCATCGATACGACGAAGAAGAAGAAGAAGAATAAAATATATTTGAAATTATTTACTTATTTAATTATTATCATTGAGGCGGGTGCCGGGCATGGTGGTGCGGAAGTTTTTATGAATAATCTTACTCACCGAAATGATTTGAAATGAACGGCTGGTCTATCCAACGCGTCTTAAGCATTATTAACCTTATAATAATTACGTTATTATGTTAAATTTTGATTACAATTTCGCTGTAAAGAATCTATGCAACCTAATACATGTCTTCAAATAAATTACGTGTATAAATATTAGGTGACATTATAATATTTGTATTGTAATGTTATAAAATAAATATTAAAATACTTTTTTTTTAAATGTTACTAATTATTTTGTTCCGTGGTCCCAACAGACGTTGTCCTGTCCAAACTGAGTCCATACTTCAAGGAAAAACCTATAGAAAATAAAACAGTTTTTATAGAATTTTTCAATTTTCCGGGTTTTTTTCATTTTGGTTTGACTATTACTCAACCCGCATGAAAATTAATGAAGTCGGTAAAAAAACAAAATCGATCCAGCCGTTCGTAACGAACAGCCTTTTTATTTAATTATAGATAGGCTCGCGCTAGACCACTATCTCACCTGTTAGTAAATGATGATGTAGTCAGTGGCATATACAGAGTGGGCCAAAAATCGTGGATCAAACGAAAAAGGGCGATATTTATACTAGCATACTACTCATCCATACAAAGAAACCGTGTCGACGTAACAAGCGTTTTTTGTCTGATTAAACTAATAATTTCTTGTACATCGGACGCGTTCGGTTCCGTTCCACGGCGATAGATAGATGGTATTAGCAGCGACTTGCAAGTAAAAGGGTTACCCGGTTCGTGAATATTTTTTTCTTTAAATAATTTGTTTTAAAGTTTTTTTTCACGTTTTCACAGTTTCATTGCACCAAAACATGTAACAATATATGTAAATATAAACAATCGAGTGGAATGCCTCAGAAATTTAAAACCGCGCCATCTATTGATATCAATTTTAAATGATCCGTTCAAATAATCTTAGAAATGTACATTAAGAGCCTAATAATATCCATGAACATAAATTTTTATGTTCAATTCCAGAAAATGTTAATTTTACACACAATTCCATAACAAACCGGTACATATCTCGCCATCTGCAACAAACTGCGATCGCCAACCCGCCTGAAAAGCGAGGCGATTACGGCAATCCCACCAAAAGCAACGAATAGCGCAACTAAAAAATTGGCCCCTAGTGCCCAGCAGCCCGTCTACCCTCGGCTACGGTAACGGTCGAGGTTACGGCGTGGCAAGGAGTGCGAAGAATCCCCGGATGGGCACCGGCTACCAGAATACAAACCGACGACTGACATTGTCAACATTTAACACGCATACACTCCGGACCGACAAGAAGATTATCGAACTCGAGGAAGAATTGAGCGGGTTACGATGGAGTATCATAGGGTTATCTGAAGTCTGAAGAGATGAGGAGGACTCGATAATGACCAACGTAGTAAGGATCGAGAGTGTATCGACCAGGGTGGCGTACCTTACACTCAGAATATACTCAAAGTATTCGCTGAAAGTCATACAGGTCTACGCCCTGAACTCGGCACGACCCGACAACGAAGTAGAAACCATATATGAGGACATTTCCAGAGCCATGCATAGTCATAAAACTCACTTCACCGTGGTCGTAGATCGTAGATCGAGACTTGGGCTGTACTTCAGTCTCTCCAACGGTGCCAAATCGATTACAGGTACATCGAGGTGCTGAAATGTTTGTACAAAAACTCCACCATGTCAGTCCGACTACAGGATCAGACTTCGGAATTTATCCTTCTGCAGCGAGTTGTGAGACAGGGAGACGTCATATCTCCGAAACTGTTATCTGCTGCACTGGAGAATGTCTTCAAGGTTCTGGACTGAAAAGGGCTGGGCATCAACTTCAATGGCGAGTACATCATTCACCTTCGGTTTGCCGACGATATAGTGGTCATGGCTGAGACCATAGAGGACCTCAGTACAATTCCCGGTGACCTCAATAGAGCTTCCGAAAGAGTGGCTCTAAAAATGATCATGGACAAAACTAAGGTGATGTTGAATGCCCATGTTGCACCCACTTCTATCAAAGTCGAAGACTCTACAGTCGTAGTTGTGGATGAATATGTCTACCTGGGACAAACGTTCCAGTTAGACAGATCCAACTTCGAGAAAGAGGTCAACCGTCGAATCCGACTCGGCTGGACAGCGTTCGGGAAGTTGCGCGGTAGCTTCTAGTCCAACTTACCACAGTGTCGTCTCAAGACGAAAGCCCATGACCAGTGTGTATTGCCAGTGATTACTTACGGGACAGAGCAATAGTAACCTAAAGGGCAATAGGGAGAGCTATGCTCGGAGTTTCCTTGCGTTATCGAGTCAGAAATGAAGACATCCGCAAGAGAACCAAGGTTACCGACATGGCCCGAAGAATTGCCAAACTTAAGTGGCAGTGAGCAGGGCAAATTGCTCGCAGAACGGATGGCCATTGGGGCCGAAAAGTTCTGGAGTGGCGACCGCGTACCGGAAGACACAGCGTTGGAAGGCTTCCCTCTAGGTGGAGCGATGACCTGGTCAAGGCTGCGGGCGACCAGTGGATGCGAAACGCACAGGACCGATCAGTGTTGCGATGCTTGGGGGAGGCCCATGTCCAGCAGTGGACGTCTTTCGGCTGATGTGATGATGATGAAAACATAGTTATACATACTTTGACTGACACACAATAATATATGACAATATAATACTCGTAGTTATTTCGAAAAATATTTGTAAGTCCTTGATCCTATTAAAGAATTGTGTCTTAGGATCAAAGCACATTAAGACAGAGTTGGAGCGAAGCGATGCGTTAGTCTTTGAATGTACAATTGTACACACAAACTCCCCTGTCTGCGAAATGTCCAGTCGAAGCGACGCATCAAATTCTCTAGAATATGCGCGTATTTTGCACGTCTTTTGTTTATCTTGTGTGTGCATTACCTGCTGGAGATAAAGATAATTATGCTATAGGTATATTTTTAGACTGAAGTGTCGCTTCGCTTCGACTCTGTCTGAGTGTGATTTGACCCTTAAGAAGATTAATTAATTCTTCTAATTAAGCACTGTAGCATCAAATGCTAAGCTTCGACTTATTGTTTGAAAAGTAATAAGATCTTAGTAATTATGTTGAAATATGGCTGAACTGATTTATTTGTTGGCCTTAGGTAGAGGTTATGGAGGTGATACTGTTCTTTATTTCAGGGATGGAGCAGACTACGAATATTTGGAAATGTTCGCAGACAAAAAAAAACATAAATCCTACGTCGATGGACTAACCATTATTTAAGCTTCTGCTAGCGACTTCGCCCGCGTAATAATTATCGTAAGGGGACATACTCGTATTATATTTACTCCCGAGATAAACAGGATCCTCTATCCCCGCTCGATTTTACAGCCCATATCCGAGCTTCTCCTTCCTCCACTGTCTCTGGTACGCCTGGTATTTATCAGGATAAGAAATGTATCCTATGTGTTAATTCAGGTTATAAACTATCTGTGTGCAGAATTTCTTCCAAATCCTTCAGTCATTTTTGCTTGGTTGAAACACAAACATTTAGACTTACGCAGTTACAATATTACTAGTGACCCGCCCCGGCTTAACCCGTGACAAATTATACACAAAAACCTTCCTCGTTTCTCAATCTTTCTATTGGTGAAAACCGCATAAAAATCTGTTCAGTAGTTTTTGAGTTTATCGCGTACAAACACGGCGGGGTACTTTATTTTTTAGCCGTCTTCCCAAAAAGAAGGTTCTCAATTCGGATATTTATCTTTTATTTTGTTTTATGTGTAACTCCGTTGTATGGATTTGCAAAATTCTTTTTTGTTCGAAAGAAGTTTATTCCGAAATGATCCCATTTAAATTTGGTGAAGATCTTATGAAGACCTTCGGAGATATACAACAGAACTCTTCAATAAATGACGGCAAATCTCTCTGGATTGTTGCAATCGCATGTCTGTTTATTGTTTACACCATTTCATAACATACCATCACGCCAGTATGCTAAAAACGGGTACGCTGATGTGTACAGCTCTCCCTGGTAAACTCTCATTCCACTGGTTATGTTCAAGTTACACGTTATTCGTGTTATCTATTCCGGCATCACTGTGGGAATTGTAGGTACCTTACTATAGAACTTGTCCATTATGTACCACTAAAAAGTGAAATATAAAAACATTTTTTACAAAAAAATAAAACCGAGTTCCAAAAAAATCACTACAAAGTGCAAAATAACTTCAATTTCGGCAGACGTTGTCAAAAAACGAAGAAACGAAAACACGACAAAGTCATTTTTCACTTTGTAGTGTTTTTTTTTTGGAAGTCGGTTTTATTTTTTTGTAAAATAGTTTTTTTATATTTAGTTATTAGTAGGAGAAGGATTAAATATGGATAAAAAGGTAAATGGTTTGTTAGTATAAAATGTTGTAAAATGCAATTTCTGGAAGTATGAAGAATTTCTGATACGAGTACGATGACAAAAATTATTTCAAGAACACATAGAAAGCTAGCAGCGGGTTTCACCCTATGACCAATATTATATGCTACTTCGACTTTTTACACATAAGAATCTTAGCCGAATCTGAAAAGATCAAATAATACTAACTCTGTTACCAACAAATACAAAAAAATACCAATTCCCTGTTAAAAACCGACGTAAATCTAAAACTCAGTTACCTATTCCAGAATGAGTCGGTCACAGAAGAAATATATTCATTTTATTTTAATCGTATAACCGCTTTCGAGTGACTGCCTGCCAATAATTGGATCACGGAATCACAGCCTACGGGCAACGGGCTTGATGGAATACTGGATTAGTTTTGCTCATTTTCTTTTTTCTAATCGAATTTGTACTAGTTGGTTTGCATTTATGATTATTTTTTCTGGGATTGTATTGTTTTGGTTATTGTATATTAGGTATGGCTTAATTTATAGATATGGCTCTGTAGTTTAAGATTTGGGATCCATTCGATTTTTTAGAACGTCATAGGCACCGACGATCAACGAGTAGCGAGTAAAGCTAGAAACTAAAAACGAGTATCTTTTTTATTGGTACGGGATCTTATAAATTGGATCATATTGGAGGAGTAAATAGGCGAGAGCCAAACCTTGAATTAAATATTTTTACTTAGGCAATTTTGTCGGATGTCTGCTACCGCATTTCCTCTTAAGCGTCATTGACTCGCTCGCTGTTCTGGATCATCGAGAGTCAAAAAAAATGTAAGTTAACAGTTGACCTGCCACTTTCCTAGACTAATTTTTAAATCACCCTTGGTATATTACTATGATTGCTTAACTATGACGATAGTGTACCTATTGATAAAAAAAAATATAATCTAACACAGGGGCATCAATTAATTGCAGTGCGTCAGTCTGTAGATACTGTATATGGTAATGAAACAAGAATTATTTTACATTTTTTAATTGTATGTCTTAAATATATTACATAGTGTAGTTTGAAATATTATCATAACTGTAATGAATAACACAGAAGTTGAGTATTTTAATAAATTGTTAGTCAACGAATATGTAATAGAATGACTGAAAGAAAGACCAACACGCATGAAAAAATTATTCGCAAATTATGAAAGAAATTTTTCGACTCGTTATTATAACTTTTTGCGTTGGATATAATTAAAGTCAATTTCCAATGAATATGATAAATTGACTTCGTCAAATATTTTTATAAGTCAGTTAATAAGTCAGGCTATTCAAATTTCTTCTAAGTACTTACTTTATGTCTTTAAATATTTTAGGTTCTAAGCCCTGTGTTGCTTTTAATTAAGTTTCCTAATTCAGGATAGGAATACTAAAGTGCGGTTAAATGAAGTGCATTGTCAATGAAGTTAGTGAAACGTCAACTGACGATTAAATTTAAGACCATGTTAAAATTTTAACCCATAATATTTATTATTTTTAAGACCACTCTAATTTTGTAAGAGAGCTTATCCTTAAATACAAAAAAATGCACCTAATTTAACTAATCGCACTTTAGATCTTAATACTAACTAAAATAAGTATGTATAAAATTATAATTTTTATCACGTACAAAAAATAAAGTATAAAATAATTACATGTGTGATAAATACTTTATTTTGTTTAAATATAAATGCACCTTTATACCTGTGTTCAGCTCATTTCTCGCTTCGCTTCGCTTAGCGTATTCTTATTCGAGTTTGTTGTTTCGACATTATGACACGATGTGTCATGGAATGTCTCTGTCTTTGTTAAATTGATGAGCCTATTTGATCCGCAATAAAGCTCTGCCTCTGCCTATAAAATTTAATAAAAATGGAAACAATAAATTTTTCACAACTATACCTCCTTGACAGAATCTGAATATTTATTCACATCATACCAGTCTTTATTTTTTATATTTTTCATTCATTCAGAAAAATTATTAAACTTTTCTATAAACTTGTACTTGGTATTTTTTAAATATAATTATTTTTTAGTCAGTTTATCACAGTTCTTAACTTAATCTGGCTGTTACTGGAATTATGTTTTATGATAGAGCACAGAACATGACCGTACATAGAAAACAAAAGGTTTCACTAAGCCAGTGAAACCTTTTGTTTACGAATAAGTTACAACCATCTCCGGATATTTAGGAGTCCTGCTTCTAGCAATAGAACTGCGATAAGCCAAATACCTCCTAAGAAATATACACAACAACTCAACAAAGACAGACCCCCATCTTCCACTCTTAAAAGCTATAAACCAACGGCTGCAAGTATCTCAGTTCAGCAGACATCCCCGACTCGTCTTTACTGAGCTCCTCGACCATCTCCTTAGCGCGATTGTTGGCGTACTCGTGGCTGCAGTCATGACGCTCCACCATCTTGGAGAGCGCCATCTTGAGTTGCGCGCGCGCACCGCCACTTGATGAGTCGACTAGATTCTTCATTACGTCTGGGGAGAAACCCTGGAAATTTTGGAAGAAAATATTAGGAAGTGAAATTTTTGGGCATTGGAAACCAGTTCAATGGGTAGGTAGAAATAGATGGCGTGATGAGTCTTGTCCTAACTAAAGGATTGGTCAGATGTAGCAAAATATAGAATCATCGGAAGAAGGAAAAGTGGCCTTTGCCTTGCAGTGGGACACAATAGGCTCATAAAAATAAAATTAACGATTGGAAATCAGTTGCGTCTATAAGTGTCGAACAGTTTCTACTTTTACCGTTTCTGAGAGAAAAAAAGATGGAGTCTATGACAAATATCACCAATTCTATTTCGCAACAGAAGACAACGGCTTGTAGATCGCACGTTACTCATTCCATTCATCTGCGTATGCATTTCCCAATTCGGTCGGCTTCCAGTATAATGAGATGCATCTCACTATTTATAATAAGTGACTGCCTACTTGGCCCCCCCTTGATACTGGTAACAAAATGGGCGATGGATCAGCAGGAAACCGTGATTGGTCGAATAATTAATTTTTGAAAATAAGGCACTTCTTAAAGGTTATGTTGTTTATCTTATTTGACATCCATGGGTATTGCGTAGAAAAAATACCAACAAACTAAATCGACTATCGATGATGATGATGGGGACTCCCTCTTCCACACATAGACTCTCATTCGGTCCGTTGTGCTTAGGGATTCTAGCTAACAAAGCTAGCCTAGCTCCGCCTAAAAACACAGAAGTTTCCTGGGAGCTTCACAGACTTCGCGAAGTGACCTCATTGTTACGAGGAATTCTTCACTATGAAAAGCCACCATTCACGTCATCATTCCAGGATGACGTGGGTGGCTGATTCCTCGGCGGCAAGGCAGCCCCTTCAAAGCGGGCTGTCTGTGGCGCCTATGTTAAAAATATGTTTTTAAAGAATTTATGGCCCGTAATTGTTCCTATGATTATTCTTAGGTTATTTCTACTCAAACTGCGACATCGACATCTTACTTATACATAAACATACAAATGATTTGCAAACAAAATGTTTATTAAGACCAAGGTTTCACAAACTGCTTTGGCAGCAGAGGTCGAAAGAAACAAAAACAAGTTTTTAGCTGTGTTTGTCTTTGTACGACGACATAACTTAAGGATTCCTTTCTGCTTGATTGAATTAGATTGTATCTTGTTTGTATATCTCTTTCTAATTACGGTAAATTTGTTTTGGTGCCAGTGTTAATGTTGGTTGTTTGCAGAAGTCTGGTTATAACACTTAGCTATATGTGTGGAACTAAATCGACAGAGAATTGAGTTGCAAAATATATTTAAATGAGCACATAAGCTGTTGTTGATTAGTTGAATAAATTGTCAACAGCCACTTAACGTCCATTGATTATCACTTAACGTCCATTGATAACTTTCGTTCTGAAAATCGGGCGTTAAGTGTCTACGTAAAAAAATAACCATTAACTATATCAATCACTTTTTGTATGTACCTAAGTGTTAAAAGGGTATTTAACGAAACTCATAACCAGTGGGCTTAATATACAAAAAAAGCTGCGGTGCGACGTAGCATCGTAAAATCTACGAGTTTGTTCCTTGTTACTACTTAGGTGTTTTCAGCGTTATGAATTCGCATCGCGTCAATTCGTAGTTTTGTGTTTGGACCCTAAGCTCCGTCTGGTAAGGAGAAAATAAGAACACACAACACTAAAATATTTTTTATAGGAATAGACAGAAATTAAGGGAGAATGAAAGGAAGCATCTGCTTTGAAAAAAATGTGACATATCGCAGATTTTGGACAACAAAAGTGGTTTCTGTAAGAAATGGATGAGTCAAATGAAACTTTATAACTCTGTTTACCAAAATAAAAATAAGCCACTAAAAACCATTAAATCGAACGAAGATAACGTTATAAAATTGCCATAAAAGGACCATATTTCAGAACCACATCTGTCGCCCTAAACGGCTTTATGAGTGCCATAACCAGGAAAAATCGTTCGTAAATATGTTTTAGGACTTATTTTTATCATGAAGAGACCTAAGAGTCCTAAGCAGTGGAAACAGAAGGTACGCTCAAGGGATATTGGGATCTGCTTTTACAGATAACTGAATTTTAGACAAAAAGTAATCGCTTACAGAAACCTTATAGAATCAAAGCACACCCAGACAGACTCAAAGCAAAGTGACGCGGGCAGTTTAAAATGTACACAGCATTTTGATCCCTATCTCCACCACGGTATGCACACATTTCTGTCAAGATAACAAAAGACAAGTGCTCGCGAATCTGCGTAAATCCTACAAAATTTAACGTAACGTTTGATTAGACGTTACGTTGTGGAGTTAGATATTGACCGTATGCTATGTTTTGTACATTTATAGACCGACGCGTCACTTCGCTTCAACTTTGTCTCAATTTGCTTTGGCCCTTACAGTTTTACAAATTATAGGAGACAAACTATCATCCTTACAAGTAACACATCGAAATTGTGTAGTCGGTAACTAAACTGATGGAGACAGAATTCCACTTAGAAAAGAAGTCCCCTCTATCTGTCTAGAGGAATTTACATGGACGGCCAAGAAAGATTTTTACATAGAATCCTATCTTTAATTGATGTGGATTTTACTTGCATCGTGAGCGTCCAACTAGAGGCGAGTTAGCTCGGGACACCGTACATGCCGAAGGTACGGCCAAAAGCTGGTGACTTCGCGTTCTAAGCTGTTGTTCTGGCATCACAGGAACAAACAGCCTCAACAACTGCGCCACGAGCTCCTGACAATCGGACTCATCCAGCAAAATAAGGCAGGCAGAGATAAGCAAGAAGTACTTACGCCTTACTGCGAAAGATTTAAAATTTGAAATACCAAGTAAGAATAAGGTGGGGTATAGGAAGGTTTAATATCCGAAGAGTTATTTATAAAGAAAGGCTTTTTGGAAAGACAAGAAATATTATGACTAATGAATCTTGAACCTTCTTATTTTGCCTCAGAGCTCCTCAATTTTGTCCAAAAGCATGTTATTTATAGTGTTATAAAGATATTCATGAGGTCAATGTATGGGGGCACAATTTAGGACCTCGTAAAGGCATAAAATTGTACCAACTACGGCTAAGTAAAAGATTGGCTTGTTTTTGCCCGAGATTTAGGGCATCAATAATTTTATTATTTTGTTTTTGCTTGAATAAAGTCTTGATCTTTTGCAGACGAGTTGGCTTCGGCTCATGGTGTTCACTTGATATTAGGTCAAAAATCTCACAAAAATTCTAAAAATTTGTGAAAACAAGTGTGTAATTAACTGTTATATTACCATGGAGATATGTATTGACAACATATATTAACTAAGATTTCACGGTGGTCTGTCGTCAAATCTGCTATTCTGAACATTCCACCGTTGTTGGTGAGATGTTCCGAAACTCTAGACCAAGTTTCATTCTATCAGCGGTGGCGATGATCGAAATGCTAAAATGTAAGGAATTGATTACATGACATTTAAACAGCGCTTGGCATTCCCATAAATTGGCTTTCGAACGATTTTGTTGATAGAATGTCAATTGTATCTATACTCTGCCCAAGATGATGGTACAATATTAATTAACAAATCACTGACAGCACGGGTGAACATTTTAAGTTCGATCTAATATTCTAGTCTTATGATAGTTAGTTCTAGTCTAGTTCTAGTCCTTAGATATTTTATATTCAAACTATCTTTCATCTGTACTAACTCATATAAATTGATGTACAGCAGATACAACATTCTATATGGAATTCGTTTTATTTTTGTTGTTGATTAGAGGTTAACCCTAAAACAATGCCGTTTTACTTTGTTAGTCAATATTCTATCTTTAAAATAGCTGCAGTATAGAGCCCCAAAATAGCATTGTTGGATCCAAAGGTCAAGGGACAATATAATGGACTCATTCTATTAAAAATAATCAAGATTTTAAAATATCTTCATCGATATAAAACTTATTCTTAGATAAAATACTTTTAAGGATGCGTCGGTAAACGGCTTGGCTTGGTTCACTAGCCTAATCCAAAAAGGTAAGTAAGCTAATCCAAAATTGAGTAAGTATAAGAATATAAGTGTAATAATGCATAATCAGCATATAACTTTTCCATTGCTGGAAGATACGCCGGTTTTTTTGCGAAGGAATGGGCCCGGATTCACCAAAGTCAAATAGTAGTTTATGCAACAGTCATATAATAGGGGTTCTAAAAACACGAGCGTAGGTTTGGTTTAGGGTGATAATAATATTATGCGAGTGTTTGAATACCTAATTATATGCCGTTGCATACACTATTGTATCTTCACTCATACAGTTGAAATAAAACAAAAGTGGAAACGGAAAAAAATGTGGTATGGCGGGCAATTTCGATTCTCATTGCGCACGGCTGCGTAGCGAGCGCATCAATAGACAATGACACTATTTTTTTTTACATTAAGTCAATGAGCCCATATGCGCCAATAAATTAAAAAGCAAAGTGTGCTATAAAATTAAAAAGTTATTTTATGATGCAGTTATATTAATTTTTTTTTTTAATTTGACCTATTCCTACCCACCCCTTCCTACCTATACGTATTTATACAATACTTTTTGAATTCATATTTGGAACATTACGTTGTGATTGTAGATAAATGAACATTAAATAGTCGACATAAAATTAATTATCATAGATGAAAGTATACCCAAAAAAACCGAAGTTGTCGCCAGAAAACATTAGACTACTCTTAGAAGAACACTAACTTCAACAAGCAATAACAAGCGGGCAATAAAAATAAAATATTTTACGATATTGTTGTAAAAAGTTTATCGCGTCCCAAAAGGATTGTGTCCATTGACCGGAGGATCATTTGATGTTATTACCGCTTCTGTCTTCAATAACTAAAAGTATAAAATAAGTTAAAAGAGCCTTTGTTGTTATGTTTTAATCAGAGCTTTTGAGTTTAGTTGATTGGTTCTTTTTGGTTGTGGTTTTTTTATTAGGAAGCGTAGGTTCTGTGTGGTGGTAGCACTGATCTGAATGAATATAGCAAAGTATTGGCTAGACGTCATCAAGGCTGGCATAAAGAAAAAATTGATTAACAATCCAGGATCAATTTATGAACATGCTCAAATAGCTAGATGGGTTCATCATCATCAAGTATCATTTCAGCCGAAAGACGTCACTGCTGGACATAGACTTCCCCCAAAATGTCACCACACTGATCGGTCCTGTGCGTTTCGTATCCACCAGATTCCTGCAGCCTTGACCAGTCGTCGCTCCACCTAGAAGGAGGCCTTCCAACGCTGCGTCTTCCGATACGCGGTCGCCACTCTGGAACTTCTCAGCCTCAATGGCCATCCATACTGCGAGCAATGTGCCCTAACCACTGCCACTTAAGTTTGGCAATTTGTCGGGCTATGTCGGCAACCTTGGTTCTCTTGCGGATGTCTTCATTTCTGACACGATCACGCATGGAAGCTCCGAGCATAGCTCTCTCCATTACGCGTTGGGTGACTTTAAGCCTTCTGATAAGGCTCATTGTGAGTGACCACGTTTCGGAACCATACATCATTACTGGCAAACACAATGGTCATAGACTTTATTATCAATGTTTGGCATAGACTTTCGTCTTGAGACACTGTGGTGTTGGACGAGAAGATACCGCGCAACTTTACGAATGCTGCCCAGTCGAGTCGGATTCGACGGTTGACCTGTTTGTCGAAGGTAATGGTCCAGTTAGGTAGGTCTAAACCTACTGAACTGGACCTTTTGTCCCAGATAGGCATCATCATTTCAACCAAAAGACTACTGATTGACGTGTACAACTGCCTATAGAACCTCTCGATCAGAAGCTCCGGGTTGGAGGATACGATACTGCCATCGTCAGTCTTCAGTTTCGTGAGCTGACTCTGTCCAATAGCCAGATCCTTTGGAGCCCTTATTCCTCTTAATCGCGTCATTAATACACTCGCTATCCGAACACAACAAGTCTCTTTTCAAGGACTTAGAGATCCGTCTATTGAGCTTTCAGTAGTTCCACGCATCGTCTGTAGATTGAGAATAAGATCACATAGTTTCTTGTTCCTATTTGTATGACGGATCTTGAAACTCTTAGATACGACCGTATGGACAGATTCCACAAACCCATCGTTGCGTTGTAATCGTCCACGTAGCTCCCTAGGCACTCGAAACGATTATGGAGTCGGAGCTGAAAGCGTTCGGGGTTTTAGATCTAGATCTGTGCTGACGAAGCGTAGACTTTATCAGTCGAGATCTTTCCAGCTTACTGCCGGTTTTCTGCATGATGAAGTCCATCTCATTTTTCGTTGTACCTATAAGGTTCTTCCAGGTCCAATTCCTGTTATCACGCTTTCTGAAGAAGGAGTTCATCATATAGAGGCCCTCTTTCTCCATAAAACTGGCCAGTAGATGATCGCGGTGGTTCCGTCGTCGAAATCCAAATCCTCCACTCCCAGCTTTTTATCGTCTCGTTTGCCCAGTTTCGCATTGAAGTCCCCCATACCACGGTAAAGTGCGTTTTATGAAAACTCTGAAAAAGGCTCTGGAAATTTCCTCATACATGGCCTCTACTTCGTTGTCGCAGTGTGCCGAGGTCGGGGCGTAGGCTTGTATGACCTTCAGCATATACCTTGAGGATATTCTGAGTATAAGGTACGCCACCTTGCTCGACACACTCTCGATCTCCACTCCGTTGGTCACACACAAGGGACCTGTGGACGATAAACCCAACACCACCCTGGGACTGCCGGTCACCCTCTTTGGTGTTTATTAAAAATCGGATAAACAGCACTATAACTATCCTAACAGAAATAACAATGTCTTCGTCAATCAAATGGTCACTTTGAGCGCAGCGTGCGTAAGGTCTAGGTACGGTACAACTATATTGCAACAGTTGTCAACAAAACCATTAAAAACGGGCAACAATATGTAAATTAACTTCAATGGAAACATGTTCCTCACTTTCCAATCTGATCAGCCAATCCTGTTCAGTCTCGGAATGTGAGCTGCAAATTAGATCATATAAAACGCTTCGCAATCAGCGGAATTCAAATCTAATATTTTATTCTCTACAACGTTTTATTAATTTCCAGTACAAATACACACGTGTGAAACACGCATGTGAAAAAATGACGTTTTTACTAAAGAATCAAATTCGAAATAGAATTGTTAGAATAAATTGTTCTGTCACATCAGTCTTTTGTTTTAAATGAAACTTAGGTATTTTATACTTTTCTAATTATTATTATTACATCAGACTATACTATCCCACTTTTGGGCAAAGGCCTTCTTCCACTCTTACCACTTATTATGACTGTTTACTGCTTTGGTATATTATAAGTATGAGACCATCCAAAAATCTTTCCAGATATCGATTCCAAATTATCGTATCGTGGTTTTGACGTTTTTATTTTTATTTTTATTTTATTTATTTATCCATTTATTTCAGGCATCAAGGCCCATATAGATGTATACAATACTATATTTACATAAAAAACTTAAAAATACTATAAATATATATAATATATATAATATATATAATTTATCGACTCCTAATGTGAATAATGTTATTATTTTAGATGTTGTAAGTCATTAACATACTCGTAGTTTTAATTTGATGTCAATAACATCATCAAACAAATGACATTTGAATGTTCACATTTTAAAACATTTTATCTGTTTACAAATTGGGTTCTATAAATGTTACAATATAATTTGTCAGTCTATACGTAATGTATTTAAAAACTTATTCATTGACAAATAACGCATTTCCTAAACCGTTATGTGATAAGGTAAGGATTTTAAAAATAAATGTCCTAATACCTAAAAGCATGCACACAAAGGCAACACATGACACGGTTTATTTACCTAAAGGTTTCTAAGTCTTAGAGTTTTGTATTTAGCACCATATGTTTTTCAATACACGATTGATCATAAGGATGGCATAACGCGACGCTTGGGAAAATTAACGTTAGACGGAAAAGCGATCAATCGTCGATTTGGAGTTCCCATTACCAATTTTTGGGTAAAGAGTATTTTGGGTTTTTGCTTGTCATATAGTATCTCCAAACAAGCTTTTAAATTATTTTCATATTTTAAAATCAGCTTTTAAAATTGCATTTTGGCGTGAAACAGACGTGTCTACAAAACTTCAGGTCTTTTTTTGTATTTACAATTGAATACTAAAACCGTCTACTTTACTTAAACATATAAATATATCGTACCGTTTCATTTTATTTCATTAAATCACAATAAATTATTGTTTGCACAAGCAAATCCGCAGGATATGCTAGTATGACAAAATTGAATATCTGCATATTTGAATGGTTGTGGGTCGTCATGTAATTTGCATATTTTAAAATAAAACGGCGATTGAACTAATAAACTAGGGAAATAAATAATTGGAGCGTTGGCCGCGTTTTGTTTACTAATTCGAGTGCTATTTTGAACAAGTATGTCCTACTCCCAATGTTTGGCAAAGACCTCTGTCATTTCATCGCATTAACTAACTTTCAAGTCGTAGTAAGAGTCAAAAGCCATTTGGGTTCTTTAATTATTTTTGGATTAAACAAAGGATTATGTGGATTATCAACAAACGTAGACCCAAAAGTTCCTTAAACAATACAGACCTGAGAATACTGGACCATACAAATGTCCTCAAATTACAAGGTCCTCAAATTATTTTTGACATCCAAATTTGTAAAGAATTAATATCATTTATCATCATTATTATCACAACCACCACTTTCCATACAACTTGGGGTCTTTTGTTATTTTTTTGGTTTTGAATTCGAAAATCAAAAAGAAGTTAATTCATAGATTCATCATCAGCCTATTAATGTTCCCACTGCTGGGACACAGGCCTCCTCTCTGTAGAGGGACCGTATCCACCACGCGGGCCCAGTGCGGGTTGGAGGATGTCACATGTCTTCGAATTTTTGGCTCTAGGATATGCTGGTTTCCTCACAATGTTTTCCTTCACCGTTTCGAAAACAGTTATTTTTTTACTTTTTGGTTTGCTTACATTTCTGGTGCACGGGTTCTCAAAATATAGAACTTCATTCTGTACAAATTTATCAAAATTGCAATAGTTATATATATAACCAGCATTGCTTTGACATAGTCGAGAATTGCCTCAGTTGCATAATCGTTCCTTGGAAGAGCGTCACATCTGTTGTAGACGTTGATGGCTTGAGAAGTCTGTGTCAAATACAATAGGTAGGAGGAGCGGTTCCTCGGGCGATAAGTTTAGAACTCGATGACAGAAGAGTCACGTGATAAGAAGCAATTTGAAATGAAGTAAATAATAAGGGACTTTTCTGGTGGCTCGAAGCGATTAGATTTCCTATGTTATATCACTGATAAGCGGTTTTTACTAAACGAAATTGCAAGGAAATTCACATGGACGCAATGCAATACAATTCGACCAATGTGTATTCGAAATTATTTTAGAAAATACCTAGAAGCCTAACCTAACCTACAGTTATATGACAAAGTAAAATATCCCTCTCAAAAAGAGAGAAGGCCTGTGTCCCGGCAGTGGGAATGTTAATAGACTGATCATAAAGATGACGATGAATTTATCAATCTCCTCTATAGTTCTCATCTCATTGAGAAAAAGGTTTAAGTTTTCAGATATCCTAAAAAAAGTATGCGATTCGAAAAAGAAAAGTATTGTCCATCTTTGGAAATATGAAAGCGCGATGATAAGATCTAATGTAAAGCTGATATAGGTAGTTCAAGTTATCTTTGCGCGCGGTTCTATGTGTGGGTGTTTATTTGCACTGCCGCGTCATTGCAACACAAATTAAAGCTGTGTATTTACAAGCGTACGCACAGTACACGCACACAAGGCACCTAGCGCAAAGATGAGTTGTACAACCATGGAAGATGCTTATATTGTGCTAATGGTTGTACAAAAGTAGAATGCTTTGCATCTGGTGGTTCGAGCTCATTCAGCAATGCGAAGATTATCGACTCGCATAACTTTTGAGTTGAATTATACTATATAATTGTTTTAGTTGAATTATACACATGTATAGAATAATTATAAAAAAAAATTGTAACTCACACTATAATCCGATAGCCTCTGCTTCTTTGCATCCCTGCTCAACAGATCATAAAGCAGCAATAGTCTCAAGTTCGATGCAGACAGTTTTGCCTTCGTCGTCGCCGGCTGAGGGCCCTGCCTGACTCCATCCCACACATCCACCAGCTTATCATCATGTGGATCCTTAGCCATCTTTATCATCTCCCTTACATCATCAGAGAGATACTGTAGACTCTCCTCACTGATATCATCAATGACGTAGCCATCGGAACGACTGCTAATTTTAACATCGTAATGTGGTGGTAAGTATGGGGCTGATTCAGGACTCGGTTCCACCAAAGGCTTGATCTGCTCGTGCTGTACAGACAGTAGAGGTTCTTCCGTCCTTGAAAGATAAGATAATACATATGTATTTGCTTAAATATGTGTTCACATACAATCAGGGTATAACTGAAAGGTGTAATCAACTATTTTGTCCAAAGAAATCACATTCAACTCTCAAAATAAAAAATATTTTCCACACAAAGTTGGCGTCAGCTGACTGAATTTGTATGGGAGACTTTTTTTCGTGATTTAACTATACTGTGGTATGTGGTAATTAGGAAACAATTGATTTCTTATTGTTAAACACCTGATCCAGGTTTCATTACAGTTGAAAAAAATAAAAATTTATTTATTTAAATCCAATTTAGATCATTAGTTTTTAAACTGTCATGGTCACTAACATTAAGATTAGAAGCGGGATATTTACCGTGATCATGGTGCTTGCAACAGTACCGAAATATCGGAAACTCGCAACAAACAGTAAAAATAGTAAATATCTCGCTTCTAATGTTAATGTTAAGATCATATTATGTTGTACATTTCAAATTAAAATTAAAATTTTAATCACAATAAATACATATAAAAACAATTAATTAAAAGGTAATATAAATAAAATTAAATTAGTTTCTTAAAACAATGACTTCTTTGGAGAAAGTTGTTCATTTATAAGGGAACAATCAGTATTTTAAAAGAAATATGATCGCATTCTGTCCGTTGTAACCTGAATAATAACATGTATGAAAGATAAAGAAAAACCTTGTCTGCTGTGGTTGGAGTATGGTGTACTGGGCGTGGTTCTCTACTGGAAGTAAGACGAACCGGTGTTCCTGAGGGTGCCAAGTGAATCTGCTGATGGGTTTTGGAGGGGAGTAAGGGGCGTAGTATCCTGGCTTGTGGTGGGGGGTTGTCTGTTCTATTCTGGAATTTGAATTGGTAGAAGTTAGTGGATTTTAGTAATATTGGTATTCTTCTAAAATAAATATTAAACTGATATCGTATATTTATGGATCTATGGAAATGGAAATTTAATTGCTTAAGAATTGGCCTTAGCACTGTGGTAGAAATTTAAATGAATTACCTATTTATTATCTTTGACATTATGTATTTTTTATTTAAATTTTAGAGCAAAAATGTGTCATAGACTTCCAGAACCATTAGATTTTTTTGCCTAATAGAGATAAATATTGAAAAAAAATACTGATACAGATCATGTAATAAACACTTTTCAACAACAACAATTTCTAAACAAATTAAATCAATAGTAATACCCAACCCGTTATTAGAACTTAGATTAAATATTTACAAATGACTTATGCCTGGTAATTTACACCTAAAACTTAATTCAAATATTTACAGTTTTATCCAAAATTAGACGTTTCTGAGAAACACCTACTTTTTAGCCTATGAATACACACATTACCGGTTTCATTAAAGAAATGACAAAACATGACGACATGTTCTACTTAAATTTGTATTAAGAATTCGATATAATTATCAAATTTTGGAACAACAGCTCTATGTCACACAAGATAAAGTTCGAATTACATTACAACCTTTTTATTGTATCTCGAATTATAAAATCAAGCTCTTCCACCGTTACTTTACCGCCAATACGTGACGCGAATTTAAAAAGTAAAACTAACCGTATTGAAAGATTGATGGTGTTTGGTTTTTTTTTCTTGCTTTTTGTTCAGAGAGTTAGCTGTAAGCTGTGACTACGCCAAGGCTACATCTACCGCCTCGCAGTATACTTATTTTTTTGCCTTTAGAAATGCTCATGCGCGAACCTGCTGCACCTCGCAGTATACTGCTATGTGAAGTTTACGGGGTATTCCGACTCCGTATTGGAACCATCACCTAGCTTCTGACATTTCATAGGCATAAGTACCCATGTAAGTTTCATCATTTTCATCAGCCTACAGAAGTTCACTGCTGTTGATAGGCCTCTCCAATCGCACATTAATTCATCAATACCAAGATCGTAAAGTAATGATTGAATTTGAATTTGAAAATGGGTGCTCATGAAGAAATTACGGATATATGTTGCGGTATTTTCAGGTTTGTGTTTTGGTGAACTTAAGTATTTAATTTTTTTACTTTTAGTATTTACCTAATCTCATGTCTTAGAAAGAAAAATTAATTTAGATTGTCCTCTCTTGTGTAACATTTCGTATTATTTTCTTTGTCACAAAAAACAATTTCCTTCCAGCTTCCACCTTCCTTGCGTAATAAAATATATTTAGTTACCTAAATTACTTGGCTTACATCATCCTGAAAAAATAATAATTTTGTTGATATCATTTCCCTAGTTAATAATTTCGGAAATTATTTCTTTTTCCATTATTCCAAATGGAAACCCAGTCCAGAACCCAATTTATATAAATCAAATTGAAATAGGTATAATACTATATTACAAAGAGGGTTATCTTTTTGGGAGATGAAACTGTATATTGTCATTTTTCTTTTGTTTTGGTTATGTTTACTTGAAATAAAAATCTATAATTGATTTTTTGAAGCCAATCGACATTTTCACAATTCCTCTTGGTTTTCCCGAGACAATGTGTCCTTCTGTCGCGATGGCGATGATCGAAATGCCGAAACGAAAGGGATTGGTCACGTGACATTTCGTTAGCACTTGATATTCTCATACAGTTTTGCCCATAGGTTTAGTATTTTTCGATAAGTTTTGACTTTTTTCGTCGATAGAATGTCACTTGTCTATGGTCTCTTAGGCCGGTATGTCAGATGATCATGCTCATCAATACTCATGCTCAACTCAACTCAAACTGGCAATGGACAGTTGTGATTGGTTGTTTTGTTTTTTTGACATTAACGTGTTCAAGTCCTAGATCGTAGACACCCTAAACGTCACCGAACTCTTTTAACACAAAATCAGTGGAATTCAGTAGTGTTAGCATGTACTTGGAACGTACTCGTACTTGCTTACTTGACTTGACTTCACTTTCATTTTCATTCAATACTTACTCGTACCACACATTTTGTTTAGAAATAAATCAGTAATTTCGGGGGTGTCTGGGCTCTTGCTCTATTGAGGACACATACTTTATGTCACGCTGAAGAATCATATACCAAACTCGAGAGTTGTGATTGGTTGGCAGTTGATTGGTGGGTGTGTGGCCAATTTTGAGTTTGACTCGAGTATGAGCATCTGGAATACGGGCCTTAGGTGCAAAATTAAAAAAATATATTAAGTTATATGTAAAACCAAATAATACCCGTGACCAAATCAGTGTTGTTCCTGTAAGGAAAAATCTTAAAAATACTTATCTCATAATATATGTACAAAACTGACTTCGAAAAGGACCACTAACTACTTTAATTAATTTTATTTAAATTGCTTTATTACTGTCAAGTACAGATATATATGTATATTCTATTAACCTTAGAGACCTTTACCTTGAGCTGTTAACGTTTTTTTTATAAAAAAAACATTGCTCTGAGAGCATATTATGGTAGCGCCATGGTAGCGCCCCTAATTTGCAGTACAGTCAAAATATATATAGATACCCAAATACCTATTTTGTTCTCCAGGGTCTCTATTAAAAAAAGACTGAACATTATCCCTTTTCAAAGTCAGCCAAAAAGAAAGCATTTATACAAAGCTACAGTAACCTCTTAGTGGTAAACCCATTCCACCAGCTATTAGTAGGCTTGAAGGTCACATACGGCTTCGAAGTAGTAAACCAAGACCCAGTTGTCGGCTTAGTCGTCGGCCGTGCTGTCGGCCAAGTCGTCGGCTTAGTCGTCGGCCGTGCTGTCGGCCAAGTCGTCGGCTTAGTCGTCGGCCGTGCTGTCGGCCAAGTCGTCGGCCGTGTCGTCGGCCGTGTCGTCGGCCATGCGGTCGGCCGTGTCGTCGGCCGTGTCGTCGGCCGAGTCGTCGGTGGCGGTTTAGTGGTAGGTCTAGGTGTATGATCGTTGGCTTCGAAGGCCATCTGGTCTGTTAGGTGGGCTATGACTTGCATTGCCACTGGGAGGTAGGAGTCTGATAGTTGAACTTGCTGTTTCGCTGAGTCTACCTGTAGAGAGAAATAGAATGAAATAGATAATAAAAATCCATCTAGACTTTGAGATATTGTATCAGCCATAACCGCATTTTCAAAGAGTGTAAAATGTTTGTGATTGCCCATGTGACGTTTGTATAGCTCAAGTCAACTTCAAAGATGTTGAACCTTTTGAAGATTGTCATGACATTGTCATCATTGATTTTTGTTGTTCTTTGTAGATTGGCAATTTACTTATTGACAAATAGGTAAACCCTAGGTAAGCCCTACAATTTGGAAACGTGTCTCGCTCGACTTACAGATAATAATAATATTATAATGCCACGGCTCTTATCTTCAGGATACTTTAAAATTCATTGGAATCCTCAAAAGTGGGCGCAACCCACACAAAACCCAACTTTGTGTGGGACGACCAAGGTGAAAGATATTGTATTATTCCAACTTTTCATAATGGTCTACTATGACCTGAATTAGGATATTTGATACTTTTTATCCCGGCAGTTCATTCCCGATGGGAAAATATTTTGCGTGAAGTCTCTAGTAAAACCCAGAGGGTTAAAGATGCTAAATTTATAAACCGGTTGCACATCCCCAAAGTATCGCCAAACAATCTACCTAGCCTCTTGCCTTCAAAGATCTACAAATCACAGCCGGGACCAGCGGCTTAAGAGGAAATGCGGGCAGAGACCTTTCTTAGTAAGAAGTCATAATTTGAGGTTTGGCTCTCGTCTATTTCCTCCTCTAGTATTGGACAGATTTAAAAGATATTACATGAATTCCATAAAAAAGATATGCTGTGCTTCTATCTTTTTTCCTCTTTTCATTTATCGTTGACAAATTTATACACTAGACCTCTGTTGACAGCGCAATTTTGAGCATTTTTTGAAGGTTCTAAAGATAATGTATCATCAAAAAGGAAAAGATAGCGGCACAGTATGTATCTTTTATTTCAGTTTATGGAATATCTTTTAAATTTGTCCAATATTGCAGGAGGAAATAGGCGAGAGCCAAACCTCGAATTATGACATTTTACTTGTTCATGACATGTCGGATATCTGCGACCGCATTTGCTCTTAACGTTCTTTCCTAGACATAGAGGTAGCTTGATGGTCACCCATCTACTACTAACCTCAGCAAGCATTGCTTAATCTCTATGATTGACTCGTGCGGCTATTATTATTTTTAGCCACGAACTCCTCATTTAAATACAGAAAGTACTAATTAGATACAGACAAATGTAAAATTAAGTGTGTCACCAGTAAAAGTGAAATCATTATGGTCGGCAAAACAATGACAATACATGAACGAAAGTGACATTTAGTGAATTATTCAATGCCTCTGCCACCCATTAGACACAGTTTTTAGGCTACCGTGAAGTGTCCAATATAGGAGCTAGAAATCTAGCTTTTGTTCAAAATACAATTTCAATAACTATGGCTCAGCTCTTTCTAAAGTAACAAATTCATATTTTCTCAGCAATAAAATTATATAGCATGATCAACGCAACTCGAATTTGGAATGTTACCAGGTTTAAAAAGTGAAAATTAAGTAATTGCAAATGGGCAGCAAATGATTTTAGATTTGGAACATAATGTTATGAATTCAACCATTCAACTTACTTGGCTCAACGAAAATAATGAAAGCACCAGCAAAACCGTGTGCTGAATCATTTTGGTATCTGAAACAAAACAAGCGAATCGATAACATCTTTCTGATATAAGTAGGTGAAATACCTCTATCTACTAATACTGTTAAATTATGTAAATCCTGTAGGTGTAGGTACCTAAATGTAGTTGTATGAAGTACTCGTAAAACGAAATCCCGCCATTATAAGCCCTGTCCAAACTTTTCGTAAGTGACAATTATTTTGCAAAACTATAATATAATACCCTACACCACACATAATATAATACTATACTGTAGGACGATTGCATAATGCAGGAGGTATAAGATGCTTTAATAAGGAACCTTATAGACAAACCTAGTTTAAAACCCTAAAAAATATGCCATTCATTTTGCCGACACTGCCCTTTAACACTTTTATTTAGCATCAGAAATAAACATGTAACTGTAACAACCTATTCACCTGTAACTCTTACACAACTAACCTTCTAACTACAAAAAAAGTCCTCTCTTCAGTCCAAGCCCTCAATCTCCTTGGAGCAGAGTTAACATGTACTTGTTCGACATTGTGCTGTACTGTAGTACGAGAGCTCGTAAACCTCACAGAAAACTTTACAACCCGTAAAGAAAGACGTAAAAATCAGACAATGTCTAAGTGAGAGTTGGGCGGACTCACATTTGTTGGTTTGTTGACAGTGAATCTGTATTTGATCTATAATAAAATATCAAATATAGTAAGGTTATATGTTTTTAGAGATTTATTCATGCAAACGCACATATCTATGTTGTTACTTTCCGATTACGATAGTTCTGAATTATGGTAGTAAATCGCTGAGTGCATAGGCAATTTTTACACTGGAGAAAGGCCTGCGGAGCGAAGCTGCGGGCTTCTTTTTTAATAAATAAATATTTTGGAACAAATTCAATTTTCTCATCAAAGAAAGTACTGCATTCTACTGTTGAACATGGGTATTCTGATAGAGGTTTCCTACATAATGGAAATTATGACGTTGTTGTCTAATTAATCTTCTTTTTAGAATCGATAGGTGATCAACATAAATAATAATTTAATCTAGAACCAGCAACATTTTAGAAGTTCCCATTTAGGCCATTTTCTATTAAGATATTGTAAGAGATGAACACTTTTTGCAACTCCATTTTCATTCGTCTATGGTTGTCGTTATACCCAAGTCATACCTTAGTAAAATCAAATAGACAAGTACCAATTTTCAACCAATACGCCTCATTGATTTCTACTTTATCTTACAAACTCCCCAAAGATCGAAAAGGTCGAGAGATAATGTGGTCTGAATCGGCAGTGTTCCGATAATCACCTCGGGACCAGTTACCGGAATCTTTCGGTGGAAAGATTTTCCTTGAACTAAAGTCTTATACAAACTCAAGTGGTTTCATAATCCCAAATCGTAGAATTTTCTATTAAACCAGATTATTAGGTACAATAAAAGATAATTAGGAGATATGCTCATTCAGTAATTATGCTGTTAGATTTTGTATCATCAGAGTCAAGTGGTATACACTTCTGTAATAGTTCTTTGTTATTCCTCGAATCAAGACATTGACCTTTTGGATGAGAGATTTGAACAGGGTTAGAGATACAGGGGTTAATTGAGAAGCATAAAAATAATCTCATATTACAAAGACATTTTTGAAGCAATAGGAAAGAAGCAAGAAAGAAGGATCTTAGCAGGTGGCGTTCTGTGTTTTCGGCCTACCTATGGGTAAAAGGCGTGAGTTTATGTATTTGTGTATTTTTTTTGTTTATTTGTGCCATAGGTTTTAAATCCTGGAAAAAAAAATCCACGGGAGATACACCGTAGCATTGGCCTATATTGACAAAGTATATTGATTTAACAGATACATTAGGCTCTAGACAAGTGACATTCGATGTCAGCGAAGGCGATAGTTGAAATATCAAAATGTAAGAGATTGATCACGTGATTGTTCAATATCGCTTGTTAATCCCATACAATTTTGCCTTTTTGAGAATCGCTATCTCCACGCTTTCGATGATAGAAAGTCACTTGTTTAGGGCTTCTTGTTAATTTTTTTTATCAGAGCATACCTAAATTGCTTTAAATCCATTTCTAATTTTAATACAAAAACTTCGTCATGTCAATTTAAACAATTCATACGCTTCAAGAGACAAGTTTTCCTGGCAAGAGGCTCAAGACAAGTGTCATTCGATGTCAGTAATGGAGATGGTCGAAATGCCAAAATGTCAAGGATTGATCACGTGACATTTCGATAGAGTCTGACATTCTCATACATTTTTGACATTTTTCCATGCGCTATCGCTACGCTTTAGTTGATAGAATGCCATAAAGCCTCAAGATACTCGATTAAAGAGTATATCTCGGTATTCGTTAATTTATTTTTAAATTAATTTCGTTAAGTTTTCGGCACGTCTGAGTCTTCATGACCGTGTCGGGCAAACTCCGAACAACCCTAATGTGATGAAACAGAACGCAGTTAATGTGGCCCTTTATTTGTACGCAGTTAACTCACTTTCATGTTTATATTGTTACGGAGTTACGGCCTAAGATGGAGGATATTTAGGTGTTGTCTGCCAACAAGGAGGAGAATAAATATTTTATTGACTAGAGAAAAGGAAAAACATAACATAACTTTGTCAAATATTCTATTTAGTCGCCCATTTTTTTAAAGATTTAACCTCGTATTGATCGACTCAGTGATGTTTCGAAAATCTTTGAATTTTTCCTAAAGACAATCTAGGACTTGCTTAGAGTAGAGATCACTTCTTAAATTATCTTAGTAATAAAATCTCATAGGAGGCCTCATGTTTTTTACCCGACTGCCGAAGCATTGTAATGTGTTTATCAGTCTATTGTGGCGTTCTAGAGACCCAACGTGTTGGCCGATTTTGATGATTCTTACGCCAATCGATTTGTCTTAATCTTGCGAGTGTCACTGGCTACACAACAATTGGAAAATAGAAAACCGGCCAAGTGCAAGTCGGACTCGCGCACGAAGGGTTCCTTACCATCATCGCAAAAACGGCAAAAAAATCACGTTTGTTGTATGGGAGTCCCACTTAAAAAAATATTTTATTCTGTTTTTAGTATTTATTGTTACAGCAGAAAGAGAAATACATCATCTGTGTAAATTTCAACTGTCTAGCTATCACGGTTCATGAGATACAGCCTGGTGACAGATGGACAGACAGACAGACGGATCGTGGAGTCTTAGTAATAGGGTTCCGTTTTTACCCTTTGGGTACGGAACCCTAAAAATGGCGGATTTGGTGACATATTCTGGAGGCCCAATTTTTTATTCTGCCAAACCCATCGTGTGGGGTATCAAAATAAAGGGTTTGAAAAGATGATTTAAAAAAAAATATAACACTTTTATATTTAAATGTACATGATTAGAAAAAAAATGATAACTAAAAAGTTATAAATAAAAAAAATATTCAAAAAATCAAAATACCCGACTGCTCAAGAAACGAACTAAAAAGACGTTCAAGAAGTAAATCTCTTGCGAAAGAAGTTGGGTTTTTGATGTTTTTAATAAAAAAAAATTGGGTTCCATACACAAAGAGTAAAACGGGACCCTATTTCTAAGACTCCGTGGTCCGTCTGTCTATCTGTCTGTCCGTCTGTCACCAGGCTGAATCTCATGAACCGTGATAGCTAGACAGTTGAAATTTTCACAGATGATGTATTTCTGTTGTCGCTATAACAACAAGTACTAAAAACAGAATAAAATAAATAGTTAAGTCGGGCGCCCATACAACAAACGTGTTTTTTTGGAGTTTTTTGCGATAATGGTACGGAACCCTTCGTGCGCGAGTCCGCCTCGCACTTGGCCGGTTTTTGACGTGACAACGTCTTATAATTCGATGGAGCCGGCTGCACGCACGAAAAAACATGACTCATGCGGCGTTACCTCGCTCTGAGGCGTTCCATTTAAGGCTTGAAGTGCAAGCGAGAGCGCGGAACGAGCGACAAAGAGGCACAATCAGCCTCCGCGTTCGGCAGCGTTCGACATCTGTCTCCCTCCTACTTGAGTGAGCGATGCGTCCGCGTAGACAGCTGCTATACAATAATACATTTACATGTTTTCGTCAAGTATGAAGTGCAGTGAAAAATGAATGTGGTGTCAATTGTTTATAGCAACGATAATTGCGGCGATAAAATGCAACCATTCCATCAATATTTTCTTATGACGTTGTCACGTTCAACTATCGTCATTAAACCGACTTTACAGACAACCGATTTTTTTTGTCATATACACACTAGCTTTTGAAAGAGCATCACATTATTGACTAAGGTCTGCTTGTGCCACCCTAGATTCTCTTTTTAACTCCGAGTTAGTAGCTTACTCGGCCTATTACGTATGACATAAACTACTTAACTACATAAGTAACTAAAATTAAGAATTAGGTATTTTTTATTTAACATTATGTTAGCAACTAATTCTGAGTTAAGTCTATCGCGCATGTGGGCTTATGACGAGTAGTTGACACTATTTACCAATCAGAATTCGATTTGCCACAAATTTTTGTTGTTTGGAATAAGGGATGAACTCTTAGAAGTCAACACACTAATAATTATTGCACTAAGTACATAGGTATAGCTACCTACAGACATTTATTTTATCTACCAAAACAACAATAAATAAGCCAAGAATCTTATCAATTTGAGATCAGCAGGCGGAGAGCAATTCTGCACGAAGTACCATTCTGGGTCATATTCTAAAACTCGTTTGTATACAAACAAGGCTGTATCTAGCGATTCCTGTGCCGACCGTTAGACAGATCCGGTTCTCGTGAAGTGGGCCAGTCCTTGTGGACGCCATTAATGTACAATGTAGTTTGGTTCCGATAGCGTTTATGTTAATCTGGATTTTCTTGGGCATTAATCCTTATGTAGGGTATTTGATTAAACACACATACAGCAATTAATGTAGGTATTTTATATATACCTTCATTACATATTATATTAATGTAAGTGTTAGTTACTGTGTGTGTGTGTTAGTGTTATTTATTGCTATGCTTTTAATACATATATTTTAGATAATTATGTGGTTTATAACTCTACTAACTTTTACCCGCGGCTTCGCTCGCAGTGAAGCCATTAAAAGATTTTTTTCTTTATTAAAAAGTATCCTATGTTACTTCTAATACCTCCAAGAATATATGTACAAAGTTTCATGATGATCGGTTCAGTAGTTTTTGCGTGAAAGCGTAACAAACAAACTTACATTCACATTTATAATATTAGTAAGGATACTTGAATCATTACATATTATAAAGTAAAGTACCACACCGCGTTTGTGCGCGATAAACTCAAAAACTATTGAACGGATTTTCATGCGGTTTTCACCAATAGAAAGAGTAGGAAACTGGGAAGGTTTTTGTGTGTAATATGTTACGGATGAAGCCGGGGCAGGTCGCTAATATTATATTAACAAGAACACATAAATTCATTTGAAAAAGAAGTAAAGTATTTTGTTTCTTTTATATTATAATTTTTGTAAAGGTCATCTCTGAAAGCAGGTGATTCGACTACGAAAGTTCTCTATTTATTTTATTCATGGAAATCTAAATTATGGCTAAGAGTCACAGGTTATAGCTCTCGCCAAATTTCTGGGCCGCCCTGAAGTTGGCTTTCCGCATGCGCGAGGCACGAAACGGTGCTGTTTTTGTATAAGATTTTCTACTGCGCAGCAATTGTAGCCAGCTTCAGGGCGGTCAAGAAGTTTGGCGATAACTATACTTTTCTTCATCATTAATTCATTAGAAAAAATGCATGGTTCATACTGAATAGGCCACAGAAGCGAAGCAGCAGGTGTCATTATAATATAAATTATTATTTACAATTTAATAAACTAAACTTTATATGGCAACATGTCAATCATAAAAATCTATGTTTTGATAATTAAAGCAATATGAATTTTACGAGTTCTAATGTTTAAGTAGAAAAGAGATGTAAGCCATAGAATCGGTGTGCATTATTAACATAAGTATAGTTCTCGCCAAACTTCTTGGCCGCCCTGAAGTTGGCTACAATGGGTGCGCAGTAGTAAATCTCATACAAAAACAGCACAGATTCGTGCCTTGCGCATCCGAAAGCCAACTTAAGGGCGGCCCAGATGTTTGAGAGAACTATAAACAAAACTGATTCATAGAAACGTGGCTTGATAATAATGTACAGTATAAACATTTTCTTAATCTCAAGTCTGTTGCACGTTGCAGTTGGTGCAGACCGGACGCTCTCAATTAACTTGGAAGTAAATAGAGTTGTTAATACGCTTTTAACATAATGTAATTTATTTTTTAAAATGGGAGGAAACCTGTTAATGCTGCTATTTTTACAGCTCTATATATTTCACACGGAAATCAAAACAAAACAACAATAAAGTACTTAGTTCTGAAATCAAATTATTATACATTATAAATCTAATAATTGATGGACATGGAAATTAGCATTCGTTTGTATCCAGAAAAGCTATGATTGCCGAGGGAAATTAAGAAAATAGTTGTACTGTACTGTAGTTCAGTGTAACCTCGTAGGTAGAAAGTATAACTTTGAGTTAAGCTCACTTTTGCTCGCTCACTGTTCGTCACAGTCACAGTATAAATGTATTTGTACTACTGACAGCACTGCGGACGCTGCTTAGGGGTCTCGTCGATGCGCATGTTTCCATACTGTTCGTCCATATCTATACTGTGTCACAGTTTCTTTACAAACTTTTATTGAGTTTATTTACCCCGGTGTCGGTCAGTCTGTAATTAAATCTTGCAAGTATTTTTTTAATACAAGTTATAAGTATGTATGGTTTACAATAAAGAATTATCTATTTACTTGTACTACAATTATGTTGATTTTCTACCCTATAAATATTTTTGTAATTTCAGCTCATAAAAACGTGTCAAATGGTCGAGCATTCAGGACCATGTCACTGTGTGACTTATTCACTTCTACAAACTTAACCAATCCATTTGTCTGCATAGGTCAATCTAAAAATGCAAGTAATTCACACATATAATTAGAAAAATACTTCCTCCTTTTTGCCCAATCATTTAAAAAGGAAAAGCGCCTACCATAAACCGCAATTCTTCCACTGATTACCAAAACTAATTGCTGGGTCGTTGACAGCCTTATGGCTTCAAAATGGCGCCGGCTAATACACCCAATCAGAGAACCCTAAATACAAGCCCGCCATATTACGAATACCTTTTCCCTGTCCCGAAATAAAATGGCCAATTATTTCAATATTTATTTTTATTTCGTTGGCAAAAAGGCGAACTGCTGATTATTAATTAATTTTATGCCAAGACTGATAATTTCGTATTGCGGAACACTGGCGGTACAGTATAAGATACCTCCGCTAAAATCTGCAGGTATAATATTTAATGATAAAACTAAATTTTTCTGAATTATACTTAGTTTTATATTTTTTTCACTTTGACCTTTACTAAGAACTTCGCCTGTATCGGTGCCTTTGAAAAATCAGCCAGCTATCAGTTAGTCGCAATTCATGGGTTGCTAGCCAACCCATAAATGAACCTAACCACCTAATTACCTTTTCAATTATGGTAATTGCAACTAGTTATTTCCAGGGAACCCTGCAGCAATCTATTCTACTATCAATAATCATTCAGCTTACCTTCGTACATAAGCTGTCCTATTGTATTTCTATGTCATTAGGTTTTTGTGTACTATAAAGAATAAGAATTCATACAAAACAAGATTATAAAAAAAAAACCTTTGCAGTGGGATCTTAGGCTAGCACGAAATGTGTTCAATTTTGCTTTTAATGAAGCTTTTAAGGCTTTGCTATGTAAAATTGTTTTAATTTAACAACATGTTGATTAAATATGTTGACTACCCGAAAATGTGGTGTGGATGTTTGGTTAAAATCATTTTGTATTCATGTTTTACTACCTATTTAAGAGACTTTATACAAACTGAAATCCTACCAGCGACAACGACTTGTCAAAATGTATGAGATAGGCATGTGTTGCCGAGATGACACATGGCCCATCCCTTACATTTTGGGATTCATTTTTACATTTTAACAGTTGTTATTGCTGATAAAATGTTACTTTTTATTGAGCTTGGAGGGGGCAGAGATTTATGGAGATATGTTGTGTTCACTAATACTTTTCTGACAACAATGTTTTTGGTACGCTATCGCTAAACTATATAGGGCAGATCTTTTTGTAACCCCCGACTGAAAAAGGGGGTTGTTATAAGTTTGACGTGTGTATCTGTCTGTGGCATTATAGCTCCCAAACAGATGAACCGATTTTCATTTAATTTTTTTTTTTTGAAAGCTGACTTTATCGAGAGTGTTCTTAGCTATGATTGATGGAAATCGGTTCAGCCGTTCAAAAGTTATGCGCATTTTACTCTTTGAATCGGGGTTTTTTCGAAAGATATATTGTTATATAGTAATTACGTATTTCAATGGCTACACTTCACTTCCAGTTCAAGACTATTTTTCAGTCATAAATTAGCTGATTCCATGAGAAGAATGAAATGAGGATTGGGAACCCACCCGAATTTAGCGGAAAAGTGCTTAGTTAATGACAATCCGTTTTTGTCAGGAATATATAGATTCCTGTATAGGTTTAGTTGTTATTTAGATATTCAAGTATATTGCAATTATTAATTTCTTATTTTTTTATTTTTATTTAACCATTAATGTACACACACATAATAAAGAGACAAGAAGAAGGAACATAAAATAGGTACAAAGGTACGCTTATTTCAAAGAAATCTTTTCCAGCATACCTGCGAGAGGAGAGCTAATAAAAAAGATATGTAGACATCGTGTGTAGAGGGGCCATATAAAGAAAACATATCAAACAATTTCCTATAAAATAGAATAAAATATAACTAATTAATATATACTCTCATATATATGCATATCAATAAATTAAATAATATAATAATAAATACTAAATAATATAACAAATTAATAACAGGTAAATTCAGGATTATTTGCAACTATGACGGAATGGAAAGGTAGTGTTCCTTCACTCTTTTTTTAAAAACAACAAGAGTTTTGCAGTCCCTAATTTCAGACGGCAAAGAGTTCCACAACCGAACCGCGTGCACAGTAAAGGAGTAGGAGTAAAAGTCAGTATTGTGGGAAGGGGTTTCTAGGAGAAGCTTAAGATGCGACCTGCACAGGGCATCGGAAGGACGGGAGTAGGAGAAGCGTTCGCGGAGGTAAGAAGGCGTTTTAGGGTTGCGAAGGATGTTAAATAACAGACACAAAATCCGAGAGTTCCTGCGAAGTCGAATAGGGAGCCACTTGAGCATCTTGCGAAAGCCTGAAACATGATCATACTTTTTAAGATTGAAAATAAAGCGAATACATATATTTTGCAAACGCTCAAGTTTATTTAAAAGCTCCTCGGTGGCATCCAAATAACAGGCATCAGCATAGTCGATGATGGGCTGAATAAGAGTTTGGGCAAGAGAAATTTTGGTGTTCAAGGGCAAAAAGCTCTGGAGGCACCTCAGCGAGTGGAAAGTGTAGTGCACTTTGCGACTGACTTCAGCAACATGAGCAGTCCACGATAAATAAGAGTCCATGATCACCCCCAAGTTTTTGACCGTCCTAGCGTATACAATTTGAACTCCATTCAACCTAAGTGGAGACAGCGCCGCAGCATCTAGCCTGTTTCGCATATGCCTACCACCGATAACCATGGCCTGAGACTTCTTAGGGTTGATTTGCAGCCCAAAGGACCGCGACCACTCCCCAATCAACTCCAGGTCACTGTTAATGGCAGACACAGCGGCTTCCGCATCTTGAATAAGAAAATGATGGTAAAGCTGCAAGTCGTCAGCATAGAGATGGAAATTAGATGAGATGACTCTAGTGACAGAGTTAATACATATTGAAAACAGAAGAGGAGAGAGAACGCCACCCTGAGGTACACCCGCAGATAGAGAGCACCGATCCGAAGAAAACTCATCAAGGTGTACCCGCTGCGAGCGGCCCCCGAGGTAGGAGTTAAACCAATCAAAGAGGAGAAGTTGAAAGATTTAAGGATCCCAAGAAGGATATCAAAGTCAACAGAGTTGAAAGCGCTGCTGAAGTCGAGAAGTACAAGTAATGTAAGAAATTTGTGGTCCATAGCCCGGCGGATATCATCAGTAACCTTTAAAAGAGCTGTGACAGTACTGTGACCGGGCCGGAAACCAGGTTGAAAAGGACTAAGAAGATCATTACTAGAGAGAAATAGAGACAATTGCTGATGGACAATGTGCTCGAGAACTTTGGAAAGACAAGGGAGGATGGAAATGGGTCTGAAATCAGTCAGTGTGACCGGGTTAGGGATTTTAGGTAATGGAATAATATGGGCTAGCTTCCAAGCATCGGGCACAGTGCCAGAAAACAAGGAGAAGTTAAAAATGTGGGTTAAAATGGGAAGTAATGTGGAAAGGATAGGAGAAATCATTCTTGAACAAAGTCCGTCATTACCAACAGCGGAAGAGGAGATAGCATAAATAGATTTTTTGACATCACTTTCACTCACAGGACTGAGATCGAAAGACGAACACCGCGGCACTGGCAAGACGGAAAGTTTATTTAATGTAGCTGATTTGACGTGTGGATCCAACGTTACAGGTGGAAGTGAAAAATGTTTGTTTAAAGCACACACGTCAATGCCTTTGCTAGAAGCGACAGGGGACTTACCAATGCCGACAGTTTTCAGAAACTTCCAGACTTCAGAGGAGTTCCGGTTGTCAAGAGAATTATGGAAGTAGCGTCTCTTTGCATCTCTACACATACGACTCAGCGATTACGCATCTCTCTATATGAACTCAGGTTGTGCTCGGATGGACGGCGCTTTAACCTCCTTTTGGCTCGGTCTCTAATTGCCATCGCATCTTTAATAGCAGGAGTGAGCCAGGGAGCCGGAACATGTTTTACTCTGACTCTACGGATAGGAGCATGACATACGTAAAGGCTCAGAATTTGAGAATTGAAAATGTGAACCATATCGTTGATACTGGAACTCGCCAAAACATCCGTCCAGTCGATGCCACCAGCATCCCGCAGCAGTGCCTCCAGATCTATGCCCTTGTAGTTCCGAAGGAAAATGAATGAAGGCTTGCGCTTAGGAGGTCGAATCCTGTAAGACATGAATATTAAATCGTGGTACGGAAAACAAGCAGTGAGCTGACCGTGGACCGATACATTATTAACTTTTGAGACAATCATGAGGTCCAAAAGGGAAGGGGTGCAATTAGGGAAATGATGAGTAGCGGAGAAAGGTAGAATACTGAGGTTAAAAGAAGTTACAAGAGATGAAAGTTTGAGAGAACGAGAGTCATTCTTAAGGAGACAAGTGTTAAAATCACCCATCAAGACTACGTGGTCATAAGTAGGACACAAATCATTTAACAGGGATTCAAAAGAGCCAAAGTAATCAATACTGAGGACTATACATCGCTCCAAGAAGCATCTTGGTGTGATGTAAAGAGATTTCTAAAAATAGATGCTCCGCTGACCCCGAGTAAGAAGATGGTGATGTAATGATAACCTTATAAGGAATACCAGCTCGCAAATATATAGCAACACCACCACCGCCCTTCCCCGTTCTATCATTATGAACAAGAACAAAACCAGGGAGGGCATAGTGAACAGATAAAAGTGAAGGTTTCAGAAAGGACTCGGAGATCAGTAAAGCATCAAGATGTGCACAATTAATGGAAGCCAGAAGGTCAGAGTAATCCAGAAGGTCAGAGTAATTCGAGTAATTTCTTTTAGTAAGAACTCTTCATCTTACTATATATTAATACTATAAATGCGAATGGAAGGATGTATGTTTGTAACTTAATCACGCCAGAACAGCTGAACGGATCTGGATGAAGTTTAGCACAGAGATTGATTATAATCTGGAATAGCACATAGGCTACTTTTCATCCCGAAAAAAATTACAATTCCTTTGGGACAACTTACGACTTTCACGCGGTCGAAGCCGCTGGCGGAAGCTAATTAATATATATAAGCGCTTAAATAGTGTTAAGTGCTAAAACGTGCGTATGAATAGTGTTAGAATAATGAAGTAAGAACTTTTACTTAGAAATGCCACATCACAGAATTCTTCATAGCATGATGTTTAATTAAGTTTAGCTTTGTTTTGGGTTTCCTTTTGTACATAATCTTTAATTTGACACTACTGCTGGAAGAAATGTGTTGTTGACACCATCGTCGTTAGTTAGTCAGTTATTTTTAAGAGTAAATAAGAAAATCCAGAAAATAATTTGAAAATGTCATACCTTCACTTAACACAGCTCAGATTGAAACTAAAATCTCATGCTTGAGATAACCTTTATCCTGATTATGTATGGGCACTAAAATCGCTTTTCCTAAACAAAACTTCAAAATTTTAATATCTATGATACTTGGCTCTATGCGTTAGCTCCTTTGCATGAGGTTGGCACATTGTATTGACATTTTTTTAAATATAAGTAACACTGAGGAGTTTTGGCGGGCACGTGATGACGTCTATGTTGCTTTTCTGATTTATTTTCCTAAAATTGTGTTAAATTGAATATTAATAGTGTAAAATGGTGGTTTTTTATTCTAATAATATTAGTGAACGTGCACGAGTGTGCACGTTCACTAATATATAATTTGACTTTACAGTACATACCGTCATACTCATAACACAAGCCCTGAGTCAAACAAGCGAAAGTCTTATTACAATTCGTACAGCATTTTAAAAGAATGCGCGAAGAATAGAATTGTGCTTCTTTGCCAATATTACGTTTAGTTGAACAATACTGATTTACATACGTACATCGCTTTCTTTCTGTGGTGACATCAACAGAGACCTAAGTTGGAAAGCCAAGTTAAGCCTTTTTGTATATTTGGGTAGGAATTATAAAATTATGTTTTGTGCACACTACAGGTACCTAAATTTGTATTAAATTCAGCATTAATCTGTAAACAATTAATACCACAGATTCAACAGATTTTGTCAATGATGTCCTACTAAAATAACGTGAAACGATGTGTTTAACAATATACATGGTTTCTTTAAATTAACTGGCAATCTTCCAGATGGTAAAAGTACTCAAAAAAGTATGGGCAATTTTTATTATGGGATCTGATACTACGGTTTTTTTCCGCAATTAGTTCACTCACTCCGTGATATGATATTGTACGTGTACCCAAAGGATATTTTTTTTTTACAATGGGTATCATGCAAAATGCGCCTGGAATTTTGGGGAAAATACCAGGGAGTGTGGGATTTTTACCTCACTAAACCACCCCGATGATCACCATCAGAACTTGGAACCCCGTTACCTTTTAAAAGATCACTCCGGAACCCTGTGCAACGCCTGTTAGGGCATATCCCTGGGGAGACTGAGAAGTCTCTCCACTGAGCCTCGCTGTGCACGGCAGCACGTGATCACAGTTCCACCGTCTTTTCCGACGTCACTTGGTAGGCGGACAGAATCAACGTTTCCCAAACTACCTTAGCAAAAAACCTCAAACGAGGAATTAAAATTCCGCGTGGCCATCCTAAATATGCAAATAAAATTAACACTATCTTTGTCAGTCATTGTAAAACCGTTAGAAATCATTAACACTCTTAACATACTTATATGAAAACGTAAACAAAAACGCGATGAATCATGCAAAAAATTATTGATTCATAATTCTATTAAAGTTGGAAAAAAATATAGGCATTAGCATTAAATTATCGTAAGGCTTTTAAGAATACACAAAAATAATAATTTGACGTTTACTAAATACAAACTTAACATTGGCAAATAAAAAACTTTGTGTCTACGGTTTTTTCTCTTACAATTAGTAATAACTTAATTGTTTTCCAATTTACTTTTGGGAGAATATTCGATATCGGCTTTGCTTGTCATGTAAAAATACAGAATAGAACAAACCCAAATTAAAAAAAAAATGTAATAAAGTAAGTACAAACCTTTTTTATTTTTGCACACAAAATAAATTCACACGAAAATTTTCAAAATTGGAAGGTTCGCGCGCGTGCGTCTTGCGCCGGCGCTGCTCCGGACTGCGCAGCATCCCGGCTACTGACCCCGCCCCGAACAACGTGTGTATAAAGAGTTGATAATACCGATTGATTTGCAACCTGTTTTAGAGTTTAACGTGGTTTAACTAAGGTTTTTATTTGTATGTAGTTTTTTTTTGCGATTTTGAAAATGTGCGAAGCAAAAAATGTTTTGTTGTATTGTCCAGATAGGTTCTATTAAGCAAATAAATTAAACAGAATTGGCACAATACTAACTGCAAAAAAGTTTACTGAAATTTATCCTGTAGTTAAATTTCATTAATAATTTAATCCTTTTCGATTTTTTTACTGATGAGTAAAACTTATTAAACTATCACGTTTTTTTTCAGCAGACGCATATGTGAATTATACTTACATAGGTATGTATTACGTGTTGGTGGTTTGCTAAGTATTTATATTTGTAAAAAGTTTTACTGCCTCATAAAATTGAACCCTCATCAAAAACATTGAACCGTCAGCGGTAACAACATCTCTATACCCAATGAAGCGCAAACAGTTGGTCAGTTCATCGACCAAGTATTAGCATACATACAGGTAGGTAAAATTTAGTCGTCTTACACTTTAGAGGCAAACAGTTTAGATTAGCGAGAAATATCTTAAGAACTGACCAATCTTTTGTTGGGTTTATTAGTATTTAGGGTTAAAAACCGGACACATTTTAGGCAGGGATTTTTAAGATAAGACAGGCGAACACTTTACTTTGTATAATTTGTACATTGCTTCTAAAAAGGTGAAGCGTGAAGCTGAAGAGCGTTCGCACTGAGGCTTACTGTGGATGCTCTCTGCCCCAACTAGGGGACACCTATGTCCCAATGTGATTAGTACCTAAGTCAAGTCTTAAAATTGATACAAAACATCTTACAGAAAGCAGCATGCCATAGAAGGAAGAATGAAAGACTTTTGACATCCACCAACCCACACTGAGGCCGCGTGGTGGATTAAGGCTTCTACAGACAGTCGCAACGCGACAGTGACGTAACTAGGGAATCCAATCCCGCATCAAAAGCACGATCCTGGAAGCCTGTGGAATTGAGATTTTTTTATGTGAAATAAATTCAAGTATTTTTTTATTTTTAAGTAGAGTTATTACTCATTACTAATTTAATTATCAATTGATTATAATAATGTTTTAAAAGGTATAAAATCAGCTTCTTTTATGTAATACAATATCGAACGTTTCATCTTTTAGATTTGTATTGACAATGAACATGACAAAGTATCTAATGTTTCATTCTTTAGATTCGATCTAATCATGTTGCATAAAAAGCCATCGGCAAAAAGCACGCTCAGCTTCCATATTTGTGGGCGGCATTGATAAGTAATGGATGTTTTATTTAGAGGTTCGGTTTTTAAAATGAAATAAAACACGTAATTATGAAATGGTGTAAACAATAAACAGACATGTGATTGGATCTATCCAGAGTGATTTGCCGTCATTTATTGAAGAGTTCTGATGTATTTCTCCGAAGTTCTACATCAGATCTTGATGAAAATTAAATGGGACCACATGACAAGCACCCGCTTTCAAATTAAAAAAGATTCATCAAAATCGGTATGCCCAATAAAAAGTTCTGAGGTAACAACTCCTTCTTTTTGCGAAGTCGGTTAAAAATAAAATAAATTATCAAAGAATTGGCCTTGTTTAAAAGATATTCTAATGCCATTAGTGCTTAAACATGGTTTCGGGCATATGGGCACCACGGCTGGTTCATGGAAATGTTCAAATTTTCGACCACTTTGTCGAACAATGTTTGAGCAGCGTGGAGGCTCATTTTTATTTGCCGAATTTGGAGTGGAGAAAACACAGAATCCTTACATAAATTAAAAGTCACTGTTTGGTGCGCTTTATGGGCAAGTGGCATATTTTTTAAGATGATGCCGGCCAGAATGTTACCGTCAAAGGAAAGCGCTACTAAGCCATGATTGCCGACTTCTTTGTTCCTCAGTTGAATTGTATTGATGTGGCAGAGCGTTACCACCACACAGCGCGCGATACCATCAATTTCAAAATTGTGTAATCAAACCCCTATGGATCACTTTCTTTGTACATATGTGAAGTCTCTAATCTACGCAGATAAACCACAGACATTGTACAACTTGGAAGTCAACATTTGCCATGATTTTGCCGATAAACGGCCTCAGTTGCTCGAAATTTGGACTTCCCTTCCCTTCCTTTAATCAGCTTAACATGTATAGCGTTTCATTCGAGCCAACGTGGCGCCCATATGCCCAAAATCATGCACGAATGACATAAGAATATATTTTATACATGGCAAATAAATTTATTTTTACGTGTTTGAATTCATTTTAAAACCAAACATCTAAAATATAAAGAAACACCATATAAAAGCAGCTTCTTAGTATTTATTTTGTTTTTGTTTTCAAAACCGCAAACTTGCGGGATCCCGCATGAGTAATCCCGCATTTTTGAAACCGCAAAAAAGGTGCAGGATCCGGCGCATGCGTTTGCGGGGTTGGATTCTCTAGTGATAACACTTCTTATGCAAATTGTTCTACCTGTAGAACAGAAAAGAATTATCATCACTAGGTTTCATCAACCAAAGCCTGACTTCGTTGGTCCGGATATAGGGTTCTATTTTCTTGTGAAAATCCTTACGCACCTATGTCACCCTTTTCCAGGTCCTACGGTTGTGATAGTTATAATATCGTCTGCCCAGTTCACTGGTGGATAATAAATAATAGTTTATATGAAAACGCGCTGTCGCATACGCATTGTCGCGTGACGCCTGTCACTGACACTGAGAGCCTTTACGACTCCCTACCTGTTAAAAAAGGAGGCCTGACTCCCATTTGTGGGCAAGAACACTATAGGCTGTATCTATTGGTTATGATAAGTCGTCGTATTCGTCAATTTCCTTCAACTTGGTAATTCCTTACTAGTAAAATACCTTAAAATTTTATCAAAACTGAGAATCGTTTAATATGCCATTAACCCTAATAACACAAGGTCCTCGTGTTATTAATTGTGGCATATTTAAATCTATATTTAATCATCTTTATATTTTTGTGATTCTAATATTGGTAACTTGTTAGTACAAATATCAGCCCCGTATATCTATTAATAAGAATCAGGATCAATGGCTTTACATACTTTTCGAGGAATAGGAGTAGGTATCAAATCACCAAACTCCAAACTCCGGGTACCTACCTAGTTACTGAGAAATTCCTAATGAAAAAACGCAATGAGACTTTTAGCCCGACCTGGAATGGAACCTTTTAACTCAATTCACGTTTTTTTTTAAATGTCCCTGTATTTTGGTTTCTCTTCATCAGGCATCAAAATACAGGCTTAAGCAATTGTTTAGGTTTTGTGATAATATGTTAAATGTATTGTTTTATTTATTGATATGGTAAAATGGAAGTGTGTAGTATATAGATATATATAATTATGATTGAAATAATATTGAAATATATAATTTAAAATTTATATAAGTATTTCATTTAATTGAAAATTGATTTTGCATACCGTTAAAACGGTGAAACAAGTGGCATTTTGCAATGTTATGAAATGAACACCTTTGTAAATACGATGTTTCTGGCAACTAAATATTCTATTCCATTCTATGGCTCAGCAGTCGTGTTCGTCGATCACGAGACCAACAGGCCAGTTAAAAAAAACATAAGCACAGATAATATTTAAATGCAGCAAATTACGATTTCCATAAAACCTGGACCAAGATTTAATCCATCAATTTATCTCAGATTCATATCAGAGAGTCAGAGTTTGTTGCACCACCAGTCACTCAAAGATTTTCTCCTACATAATTAATTTTATAACTTAAACTTTCCACTTCAAGATCATTGTCACAGAGATCGCCAGCCCGCATAATGAACTTGACGAACACTATGTAATTAGAAAGTTTGTAATTACATTACCTACATACACCCGTATAGAGTAGCATTACGAAATAGGCACCGACTTATGTCATGAATAAAAAATATTATCATGAATAATTGATTTGATTTGATTTGATCCACCTTGTGGGAGTCCACGCTGTGGCTTCCGGAACGTAGTCTCCATTCCAGAACTTTTCGGCCGCTCGTAGCGCCTCAAAATAGTAGAATGTGATGATTAACCAGCTTAACATGTATAGCGTTAGTAAGAAACTGAGATCCAGTCAAATCAAATCCTCTATGGAGAGAGAAACAATTTTAAGAAGAGTAACTTATGTAATTTGCCGAGTTCCAGCAGACTTAGGGCTCTTTCCCACGGCCTCAAGTTCTGCGGGACGGTTTTTACTGTATCCCGCAAAAATCATTGGTGTGTTCACACACAGTAGTGCATCCTGTTTTTCGCGGTAGAGCAACGGGCGGTTATTAGATTAGTCTTATGAAAATTCAGACGTGATGGACGTGGATGTCTATGATAATATTGGTATTATCGCTGCCACCGGCAGTGTAAAAAAATATTTTTTTGAGTTTATCCAATGCTGACAAAACGATCCGCACCCCATCCTGCAAAAAACGGTAATCAGGAAGTGGAAACACTTCCGTTTGACTATACAAGTAATTAAAATGGATCCTGTTTTTTACTTTACAACGGGATCCAGTTTGTAAAGGCGAAACCGAATGTCAAATTCGAACGGCTCGATTTTTTGCAGGATACTGTGAACAGGATACTCGTGAGACTGCTAGTATTGGAACACGTACACTACTAAACGAGATATTTAAAAAACGGGGTGTTGCCGGCAAATGAGCCCTCGAGGTTAATGACTACCAGTAGTGTAGTTATTTAAAAATAATCGTCCGAGATTTTGTTGTTATATTTGACATAAACAACGCGAGTCAAAATAATATTATAATGACAAAATAACAGCTGGTTAGTACATTTTGTGTGTGTAACAGCTGTGGCAGTCGAAATTTTTCTTTCGCGATTACGTGGTTGCTCCCTGTAAGTGTTATTCACAATTGGTCCAATTGTCGCTTTTCACGAATTGCGTTGTTTTTGTTACAACCTTAAATAACTCAGTCTTCATCATGAAACATCCTTACCGAGTCTGAAGCAATTTCTACGAGTATAATTTCTCCGTACAGTACGACAGCACAATTGTCGCTTGAATCGATAACGTTTACCTAGCTGCCTGCATTTCTAGAACGGAATAAATAAGTTGGTCTAAAGAAAATACGTAACCGATTCCACTTAAACGTTTGTCGATAAAGTGTGTCGGAAAGGGGTCGAACATTTCGCAATCAATAACAGATAGATTTTAATTTTTATATGTATGGCACGCTAAGTTATTATTTATTGAATACTTTAAACACACAAATATACAGAGGTGGACTTAATGCCTTTACTTACTATCAGTCAACCTTTGGGTGATGCAGAGATAAAATATAAGGTTTGCCCGCAGTTTAGCACTTAATAGAATTTGAATTATATGTGACGTCATTAAATGATGAATTTTTATTTTTCATTTCACAATAGTTCCTTATATAATACATACCTGTCATGTATATTAAGCACCTACTGACAAATATCTAAGTACCTACCTAAATTATTATTATGTTCTCAAATACCTACAAATATAAAAAAGTACCCACCTAAGGAAATATTGTTGTTTGTATAGGAAATAACTCTAAACTTATATTTAAGCCGCATTGATGATATTCCTTTAAATTATTACGTAATTTGTAATGATCATTGTGGTATATAGTTCTTGCCAAACTTTTTGGCCGCCCTGAAGTCGGCTACAATGGCTGCGCAGTAGTGAAATCTCATACAAAAACAGGGCCGTTTCGTGCCTCGCGCATCGGAAAGCCAACTTCAGGGCGGCCCAGAAGTTTGGCGAGGACTATATCCTGTATTTTATACTGTTAATAATAAAAGTCCTTTGAAACAATTAGTACAATACTGTCTGTTAGTATCAATATTCATTCGAATATTGATTACTAAATTCTATAGAGGCGATATTAAATTCCTTAATTGTCTTGTTACTTTTTAAAATAGTTTCACTGCATAATAATTGATTATTGTTCACCTAACTGTGAGATTATTTAAAGCAATCTAGAAAATGGCGGGATACCGCGCCATTTTCTCATATTGGAAGTATTGTGACATAGATAGAACCGTTATTATAAAATATTGTGAAATTGATAAGCTGAATTAATTATTGTGAACTACAAGCCAGTAAAGGCCAGATATATTATTATATTTCCTGAATCATTAATACTTGGTGTAAGATCGACTACACAAGACTAACGTAAGTTATTTGTTATTATAAATAACAAATAACGGTAACTAATGATTGTGTTGTAATTGTATCTAGATCATATTCAATTCAAATTCAAAAAGAAACATTCGGAAACAATATAAATAAGACATTAATTTACCGTCTATTAACAATATGATGTATTATAAAAGTACCTATGTTACTGCTATTCGTGTGTACAATAAGTTACCGCCAGCAATTAAGCAATTAAATGGAAATATGTTTAAAAATAAATTGAAAACAATGTTAATTAATAATGTATTTTATAATCTGCATGAGTTTTTTGATCAAAAATAATTTTTGTAAGTACCCAATTTCTAAATACTATTGCATATCCGACTTGGGTAGACTGTTGAAACTAAAAATGTAATGTTTATTAATAAGAACTTAATGTACACAATTATGCAATAAACATATCTTTATCATATTATGGCCTTTATTCCTAATATCTTAAATTGATTGAAGGGTTAGTCTATAGTATTTATAGCCTTATCCTAGTTATTTTGATTCTATAATATTGTGAATACTTTATATGGTTGTAAAAGGTATCGATAAATACCATGTAAGAGATGCCGTGGATTAGGATGCCCTTCTTCTCCACGAGAACTAGTTTATCGATCGGGTCGTAAGCTCACTGAGCCTTCTCAATATGAATAAATTGACAAGCCTTATTTAAATAAATACCTGGTCTTGTCTTTCTGTGCTTTTATTCATAAAATCCTTACCTTACACACCACATAAATTGAAACTCTGATACACAGTAAATAACCAACAACCATCTTGACATTCAAAGCTACCTTGGTAGATATCAATACTTTTATATAGAGTATCATTCATGATTCTAACATACTCGTGGCCTCTATCCCACAGTAACCTACCATCATTTTTGTGAGAGAAATGGTAGCCTATGCGTGCCAGTGAACCTCATCGATAATGTAGCTTTCTGTCAGTAAAAGCAATTTTCAACACACTTGCTCGTAAAGTGAGCATCGCTATAACACACACGTGCATAATAACATTACACACTAGTGCGTAATAGAATAATCCCTACAAAGTTAATTTAGTTCCTTTCTGCAAGTTATATGCGAGTAAACAGAGCATTTTTAATTTAATCGGGCAATACAGTATTTTTTTAGTAACAACAAAGAGGTTATAGGCCGCTGAAAATCCGTATACATTTTTGGAATAAATAAATGTGTAAATTCTTAATTAAGTCAAACAAACATTTCTTAGTATCAAATTATTCATAATTCTCAATAATTTGTTATGAAATATTAAAATATTTGCATTTTATCACTTAAAATTATAATTTTTAAGTAGGCTGTATGTTCCCTCACCTTGCAATTGTCACGTGAAAAAAAAGCTAGCGCGCCATTTCACATAATTTTCATATTTTGTTTAAACGTAGTGTTACATACTCTTTGATTTTGTTTTTATCGGTGTTTTATTATATTTGTCGGTGTGTGGTAAATTATTTTAGGAATGTTAAGTTTTCGTGCATAAGATGAACAATTGATAGAGTTAATCTCGGCAGAAATACTAAATGAAACACCAAATGCAAGCTACAATAAGTGCTTAGCTGCCTACGATAGTTTCCTACAATGGAAGAGCAAGAATAATACTCAGTTATTTTCTGAAAATGTGTTTTGGCGTATTTCTCTGAACTCGCCAATAAATAAAAGACCACCTGTGGTGCATCTATTCCTGATGGTGCTAAAACATGGTGTTGGCATAAAAACGTACTGTAACCTGATGGCGTTTATGAAGAGACGGTTCAGACGGCTATATTGGTCGGATATCTAATGTTTTCTCACCAGCCAACGTTGAAAACTTTTTTAAAGAGGCTCCGGTTAATCAGTACCTAGCAACAAGGGTACGTTGAATATTATTAATCCAAACGTATCTAAATAACTGCGTAACCTGAGCATAACTTCTTAGAACTAATTTATTGATTTCGTTGCAGGTTGTCTTAACATTCGGTGTTATTGGTGCGTGTAGACGACAAGAGCTTTGTAATATTACAACAAGGATATAGAAACCCGAAAGCAGACTCTATTCATAATAAGGCGAAAATCAGTGACAAAATAACGCAAGCCATTAATTTGGAGCCAAAGGCAAAAAGGTTTTGCCCCGAACCACAACCATGTACATCTCGTAGCATGAATTATTTGGTTCCTACTGTTCTACGAGTATGATTTGCCTTTGTCGCCGACAATTACATAAGAAGAAAACGAAAGTATTTTCTAAAGAAGTGGCAAGCACCAATGTAACACAAACTGTGAAATTGTCATCCAAATCAATCCAATATCGCTTTGAAAATTGTACGTTCACCAATTGTTTTAATAATTAAACGATATAAGCAATACGTTTGTTTTTTCCTAGCAAATGAGTTGAAAAACGTAAGTATGCAACTCGTGAGCTCTACTCATTACATGTTCGGCTGAATTACGCCCTCGCCTACGGCTCGGGCTGCAACCCACAGCCTCGGTGTGTAATGAGCGACTTAGGTCACTTGTATCATAATATACTATTACTTAATCGGATCAGTTTTTCCAGAGATTACTGCTAACAAACATCAATCATTTTTACTTCTTTAAACATTAATTTAGATTGATAACACACCGGTATTTCATAAAAGTGGTAGCAGAGTTCGTAATAGGAATCAAATGTAAAACCATTTACTGCGCATAAATCATATACCAAACCAGGACTGCTGAGTCAATAAAACTTCGCGCAATTCTAATATAGAACCCAGAACCAGCTGCGGTTTCTATGCTTATAAGGCAGGTAAACACCATTACTAATATTAGCTAAGATACAACCAACAAGCAACACTAGCTGGTAATATTTCACCCAGCTATCTCGTACCGTTACAGAGATAGAGCCTTGTAACAGACGGATACACAGATATTTTTAGGCCTTATAAATGAGTCAAGTTGGCACGTTTTGTGTTCGGAGCTCTAAATTACGAGATTAACTCCACAGTCCTTTTCTCGACTCGACTCAATCAAATTGAAAGTTATAGCTTATTATTTTCTGTTTTTCGTTCTTTCTTGTCTGTACTTAGGTTTACCTTATTTGTACTCAAAATTATTGCCAAGATTAAAGGGGGAAGAGTCAGTCATCATCATCATTTCAGTCGAAAGACGTCCGGAGCCAGCACAGGCCTATTCTAGCCTATGACCAGGTCATAGGCCTCCCCCAGGCGTCGCCATATTGACCGATCCCGTGCGTCTCGCATCCAGCGCATATAAAAAAATAGGTATGGCTAGAATTTTTGACGTGATAACGTCTTTAAAATCGTTTTAGTCGGGTGACATGTTCAGAAACTTGTGTCACACCAAAACCTCACGAGCGCGATCGCAGGCAGTGTTGCCACCTCAAAAATTATTTTGTCACTAGATGCAGTGTAAAATGTCGCCATATTTTGGCAATTTGGCTTGAAAAAAAACCACCAGTTCTCGCTAAAATGTTTTTATTAAAATTAAGTACTTTAAATGTCTGATATTAAAAAAAAAGTAATTTTGTAACAGTCAAAAGGGAAAAAACAGACTTGGTTAAAATTCGTGATTTTGAAATATGATAGTTATCTTCCATTATATCTTCATCATCCATAAACGCCGCCGACGTTGGCGCTGAAGATGTTTTTGGTTATGATAGATCTTTAAATGAGTACTTTGCGTTTTTGCCGATAACCACAATGACATCGCTAGGCAATTCGTAATTGAAGCATTTAATTTTCAAAACTTTCAATCTGTTTGTAATAAAAATTATGGCGTTAAGTAGTGGACTGGCCATTTTGATTCGTAATTTACTTTTAACGATGCTCATAACACTGAAAATTCTTTCAATTTCAGCATAAGAATGAGGTATTTTTAAAATTTCCGTCTCAAATAAGTGTTGCCAAATTCCATATTGAAAAATCGCCAGAAATCGTTAAAAATTTATTAGTCGCTAAACGATGAAAAAATATCGCTGAGAGCTCTGAAAAATCGCCAGATCTAGTGACAAAATCACCAAGGTGGCAACACTGATCGCAGGTATAACGAGAGAGAGACGGACCGATCTCCCGTCTCATCTCGAGCGCTGCCAGTCATTCCGTGAAACTTGTCACGCGGAATCCTCACGAGCGGAGGCTGGCATAGCGTTCGAGTGAGTGGACCGATCTTCCGTCTCTCTCACTCTAGCGGCATACAAACGAATGGAGATTTTCTCGTGCGGTTAAATTTTCGTTGAATGTTTAACAGTGAAACAAAATGTGTTTATCATAACATAGGTTTATATGTAGGTAAGACGTTATCACGTAAACATCTCGATCGTAAACCTACTTTACAAACAACCAATTTTTTTTTTTTGAGCTTTGAACTCTGTCGAAAACTACTGAGTTACCCCATATTATAATGCTGTATAAGATAAGTACGGATTATAAATATCCATGATAAGCCAGCATTGCAGTGTTACTTTACTGTTTGTCTTATTCTTTGCAAGACATACATAAAACGATCTATTTTTGTCAGAATATTATCTATGTGTGTTTTCCAATTGCAATTTTATCGACTGTTATACCCAAAAATACACAATTATCGACAGTGGTCAGATGAGAATCTTTGAATTTCTAATTTATTTATGTTTGCATTGTATGTTTGAAATTGTATTATGTTTGTTTAAGTCATATTTGTTTTTAAGTTACTTTTTCTAGCCAATCGATTGCTTGGACGATTTCATTCTCTAAGTTGTTGTTATTGTCACTCCTAATAATTATTGTAGTGTCATCAGCGAATAGTATGCAATCTTTGCCATAGCCTCTGGAATGTCATTGATGTAAACTGTAAAGAGTTGTGGGGATAGGACCTGTCTGTGGCGGGCCATAATTATTTTGTTTATAATCCGATCTATAGATTTTTGTTTTACCTTTTGCCATTTTTTTGTTATTTCCACGCATTGTACTGTTTCAGAAAGATAACTTTTGATCCAGTCGTTGGCCTTACCCTGGATTCCATAATGCTCAAGCTTTGAGAATAGTGTTTTATGGCAGACATAATCAAAGGCTTTTGTCATATCTAGGAACACGCAACTAATCTTGGATTTTTGATTCAAACTTTCAGTTATGTATTTTATTAGTGCAAACATGCCAAAGTAGTGGAAATGCCCGTATCGTTATTTTTTAAGAATATTACATGTTGTTAAAAAGTTCTCTAGTTTAATGCACATAACTTTCTCAAATATTTTAGATAGGATTGGGATGAAAGTTATTGGGCGATAATTGCTCATGTCAGTTTTTACACCTTTCTTATAAAGAGGTTTGACAATTGACCCTTCAGACGTGTTGGGAATACTCCTTCTGTTAGAGACAGTTTAATAATGTAGGTTAAGGGAGACACTAAACTCATTGCACATATTTTTAACACTTTAGTGCTCAAGTCATCATATCCAGTCGAGTTAGTGTTTTTTAGACTGTGAGTTATTTTATAAACGTCTGATTCATCTACTGGTGTAAGGAAAATGCTTTTAGGATTTTGAGGAGTGGTTATTTTCATGTCATATTACACATTTTTATGAGCCTTATTGGTCGTCTTTGTTTGGTATATAGAAGAGATGCACAATACACAACAGGGCAACGAAGAGACCGACGATATTAGCAATCTAGCCGGCTAAACAAAAAGGTCTTGTGGCTACATCAAAATATCATTGCAATATCGCCGTACCTCACTGCAAGAGTTGCACTAAGTTGCACGAAATAGTTATCCATTTTGCAGCTACACAATTGTTGCTAGAAATTGCCACAAAACTAGCCCGTTTACGAGCCTCTCAAGAAAAGTCAGGAGACAGGAAATGTGATACCAGTCTTGCCAAGGAAGATCGTGTTACCTAATTACTGAGTGCTAGCAGATAGGCAGTCGCTCCATGTAAAATACTAGTTCTCAGCTGCATTGCCGGTTAGACTGTAAGCCGATAGTTGGGCAAAACCTAGACATAATCAATCAATATTTAGGAATGGAAATGTATTAAAACAACTTTTATTTTCTATTCAACAAATAATAAATTTAATAAAAAAACAATTTTAAATTCTACTGATATATCGTCGATGCACATTATACTCAATTTTATCTACATTTTGAACACCACTATTCACTCTGCCGTCCTCTACCGCCCTTTTAAACCGCTCTTCATGGTCATGCACATCGTGATGTGCCCTTTCAAATCTCTCCCCATGGTCATGCAGATCTTGATGTTTATGGAAAAGGCTGTGAAAACCATTGATGATACCTTTTTGGAAACTATGAATATATTCCTTAATCCCTTTGAAAAGACCAACCACTTTATTCTCAGGAGATTCATGTTTATAATCGAATTCAGCGTTTATGTGTAGTATGTTTAGCCGATTCGTTTTTGTTTTTGGTTTATCTTCAGTCGTTTTATCCGTGTCTGTTTTATTAGTAGGTCTTGCTAGATTCAGAATGGGTGGTTTATGAGTGTAGTTAGTAACTATAGGTCCAGCTGGTGTTCTATCATCGGGTATGTCTATGACATTTTCAGTAACTTCGTAGGAAATGTACGGTGGGTATGAGTTGACTATTTGCGAACTTTGTGTTTCCATTCCTTCTTTGTTTACGTCCGGTTTCTTTGTTGTTGTAACATTGTTATCTTGTCCTGTTGTTAGTGGTCCTGCAGTGATACTACTTTCTGTAGCATTTGTTTTATTTGCTGTAAAATTTTTAGTTTCGGCCGCACCACCAGCAGAATCATCTAAAGTAACTAGTTTCCTTGTGTTTCTTTGATTATACTTTATGTATCTTAATGAGGATTCATATTGTGAGGTAGTATGGTAGTCGTTTGCTACGATTTTCGTTATGAAAACCTGAGAAAGAAGAAAACTCGTTATTTTATTACTTAAATAAATGTCAACACGCCTGTGTTTCCCGAAGGGTTGGGCAGAGGCCAATAGTACCTACTCCCACATTTCGCTAGTTATGTTTAAGTCCCGTATAATAGAGAGCGAGCCTATTGCCATAAAACGGGCTCAAATCCTACCTACGGGCTGCTTTTGAGAAATTCCAGAACCCAAAAACCCTTGCCCAACCTGGGAATCGAATCCAGGATTTTAAGCTAAGCAGTAGCCACCTAAAAGCCTAAAAAAGCACCTAAAGTTACAATTAGGAGACTACACAAAAGTGGTCTCACTGTATTATGAATCCTTTGATTACTAAGGTGAATAACACTTGGAGATCGCTACAATAACTTTTATAGTGTGCTTGAAGACCTTTTCATACACAGTCACGATAGTCAGATACACACGTCACGATTTGTTATTTTTGGTCAGTATGTGCGAGGCACACTTCACAATTATTATCTTTGATCTCATCGCCATTTTCGGCAGTATATCTTTCACAAAACTTATTAATTTTATTTAATGTATCTTGATTATAACTGCCTTATAATCTTCGGTAAAATATTCATCTCTTACCCAAGCTGAGGTTTGGTTATAAAATTTTATTTTTTTAGTGTCTAATATGAACTTTGTAAGTTACTTTATTATATAAAACTAGATTATTCTAATATAGACAACTTGCTAGAACCACATTTTGAACCTGTCTGAATACTTAACAGTTAACTTTTGCTTTAAAAATTAAACAACAGATAATAATTCACAATAAACTCACCAAACAAACAAATAATCGCACAGACATTTTCCAGATACTATAAATAGAGCAGACAAGACAAGACTAACAACCGAATAAAACTGATACAAAACTAAAATATATACGAACACAATGAATTGGATTGCAACAAAAAATGCGGGCCTTATCTCTGAATTAAAACAAATTCACTTTTCACTTTAGCTAGGGACTGAGAACTGAGGTCGCTTTTAGTTTTTATTTCTGGTGACATGAGACAAGCATGAGTCAAATAACTTGCCAGTATTAAGGTTTGGTTTCAATGCACACGACATTAAAACAAAATCGCAAACGACTTTTGTTCCGGCAGATTTTGTTTAATTAAGGTTATATCTAGCAGTTGAAGATGTCAAAAATAGAACTGTTACAATACAATGAGCTCTGAATAGATATTATTACGTTCAAACAAGACAAAGACAGTTTCAATAATGTTTGTCGATCAATCACGAATAGTGTAGAAAAAGCCATTGAAAAAGTTTAGCTGATCGATTGAGTGGATCGGATATAAAAAGAAACAGTTTTTTTAATTACTTACATTGAGTTTTTTGGTAGGATAAAAACTGTGTTGTTAATTTTGGTAAGGATGCTGATCTGCTGGTCGTAATATTTTTATTGTAAGTAGTATAAATAAAATTAGAATCTAGATGCTTCCACTGTTTTATAATAATTATTTTGTTTTGCATTGTAAGATTTTCATGGAAATGTTTGAAGGTACAGAATTCCTACTTGATTTTGACAGCTCTTCACCCTCGAATTCGGAAAATGTCCTGCTATGTATGTTCTTTTTCTTAATTTTCTTCTAATTCAGAATGCAGTCTACCCATGTGCCAAGTTTCATCCAAATCCGATTAAATGTGAAAATTTAACAAAGAAACAGACAATGTTACTTTCGCATTTATAATTTCGAATATTATATTATTTCCTAAATATGTATGTCGGCCGCATAAAAACCACACATTAAGTTTTACTACAAAAAATACATCACTCACGGCATCCGCGTGGGACTGCAACCGGGAAATCCTTTACTTTGTATTATTTTATTTTCATTCCATTGTTGTGCTTCGATATGATGACCTCATCATCTTTGCTATGGTCAGAAAGCTAAGGGCCAAAAGGATCACTCAACACATGATCATCATTTTAGATTTTTCCAACCTCAATTCCAACTATATTAACATCAGTTTCAAGTCCTACTGGATGCAGCTAAACCGATACAGAAGTTATCCCCCTCGATACCTCTCCTCCTGATAATAATATGCGAAGGTTCATCTGGTCTTTCCAGGGTAAAAACAATGTGGTTCTCAATGAAATGGTAATTTTTGATAGGCACCAAAAGCTACAAAAATGGTTTTTAAATCTTTACAATTAACTTGAGTTTGCTATATTTTTACGTGGTTCTTGACCAAGGGCATTGTAAAAAGTTTGGGTTGTTAAAAGAAATGTCGATGTTCGTCACTTTTTCCTCAAACGTTCTTTCCTTATGGCCGATCAGTCTTATGTTAATTACTTCAAGAGCCATAAAGCAGAACGCACTCGAGATCATTCCAGGAAATCTTTATTTCAGTTCGGTACACTGACTTTCGACCACCCCGTAAACGCGACGGTTCAACTTTAATATGGTGAATAACATACTATATTTACTACTATCCATCGGCGTGGGAGATAATATAGTACAAAAAGTGTGTGCGCAAACACAGGTGCACTACCTCTTCCATCACTGTCGTAGTCCGAGGGGACGGCAATCCGACATGACGGGCGAGAGATCAGGCGCAGGACTTAGCGTGCTTTACGAGGCGTTAAGAAGCATAAAGTCAAAAGCGCGAAATGACAAATGGGTTGCAAATTGACAAAAAAGCAGAATGTCAAAAGCGTAGAAAATCAAAGGCGCACATAGCCAAAGCGCAGAACGTCAAAAGCGTAGAAAATCAATGGCGCACATAACCAAAAGCGCATAAAGTAAAAAGCTAAGAATTTCGATGTAAAATGATGCGTATGAAAAAAATATTTAAAAAAATATTAAGAAAACATTAATGTGTAATGCTGTAATATCACCAGGCGCGGTGGTGTCAAACCGCCAAGTTCTAAACTCCAGGATGTCATAGAAAATATCGTAATGGGAAAAACCCAAAATCTAACCCTTTTAAGCCAGTCTGGGGGAAAGTTAAGCCTGAGGTTGATATTATTGAGTTAGTGACACATAACCAAACCACACGAGCTTGTATTGAAAATACCGATCACAGTTCTCATAAATCGTGACAATACAACATACCAGGTATAGATCCGTAACTTTTATACTAGGTATCGTTTTCGAAGACAAAGTTTTAGATGATGAATCATTCGTTCCTTTCCGTGACTAAGTGTATGGTGTCATTTTGTTCGTCTGTAGTGATTATATTATGACCACAAAAATGTCCTTGACCGCTGTTACCTTGGTGTTTAGTAGTATCTTATTAAATGAAATAATCGAGAAAATTCTTTACTTAACGGAGGAGCGAGTGGCTAAATAGTAACAGCCATACTAGTTTATCTTCAAAGTTAAGCTACGCTTTCTGAGGTTGGTCTGTGAATGGGTGGCTATTCATTACATACAGAGACTTCGCCGAGATGTTGGTCCTGACTCTCAATTGCAATGTCTTAGTAAGATTGTTATAGTTAGTCGGAAGCCTGAAATCTAACACCAGTCTTGCGAAGGGCCATCTGTTCGCGAGCGGCTGGCCAGGACGTGGCTGAAGGTGGATCACTGTGTTTTCCAAATTCTCACAGGGCATGGTAACTTTAAAAGTGAATTGTTTTCATTCAAGCTTGTTGCCTCGCCTTTATGTCATTACTCTATATCTGACTGCGAATATGTACAATCTGCACATCATATCTTATGGGAGTGTATTATTTGGCATAATGAACGCAATATTATGTTGGATAATGTACAGGCTGCATCAGGAGCTGTTTACTATACGGACCTTGAAGAAACTAGAACAAATTTCCGTGCTTTCAAGCGTTTTTGCCATACCTATTATTGGAATCAAATATAACAGCTGACAATGTAACAGCTGACAATGTTAGGACCCATTGATATTAATGCAATTTTTTATCCGTGGTGCTAAGCAGCTGGGATTATCGCAGTTGTAAACGTTACTTTATGCCTATTGGTCTTGTTTGTTCTGTCTCCTGCTTGATATGGAGGGCAGTGGAATTTTCTATTTTTTCCTACTCCTCCGTTATTCTTTTCTGATTCATTTTGTTGCGGGATCCAAAACTTTTAAATTCATTCGCCGGAACTTCGTCGAGCTTCATTGCCTCGGCGCTTTGCGGTTGGTTCTGGCTTTCAGGAGTTGCAGTAGTTTGGGTATAGTGCGGTGGGATCCAGCTGAATCAGGTTAGATTGTAAGCAGACTCCAATTGCTTGTAGTCAGTCTAGGCAGTCTAGGCAGATTGATTGATTGATCATCATCAGCCTATTAATGTTCCCATTGCTGGGACACAGGCCGCCTCTTTGGGATGGTCCGTAATCCACCACGTGGTTCCAGTGCGGGTTGGTGATTGGACGTCACATGTCTTCGAATTTTTGGTTCTAGGACATTATGGTTTCTTCACGATGTTTTCCTTCACCGCTTTGAGAGCAGTGGTGATGAAATATTTTACACAAAGTAAAGCGCCTGCCTGGGTTCGAACCCACGACCTACAAATTGTAAATCGCGGCCAACACCAGTTGCCACCCAGTTTCAAGCCTATGTAAGTACAGTTTTTATTTTTGAATACACAATATAGTAGATATATTTATTACTTTTCAGTTATATAACAAAAACAAAACTGAACTGATAATGCGAAGACAAAATTAACTCTTTCTGTATGTTTGTTACCTTACGGGTGAGTGGATTTAGATGAAACTTGGCACCTGGATTAGGATTCTTTTTATCCCGGGTTAATGTTCCTTTGGGATAATTTTCACCTTTTAAACTAGCAAAGCCGTTGGCAGGAGCTAGCGTAAGTATTAAATGTAACTTATTATTATTGTAGTTATGCGCAACAAGTTCAGCGGGGCAATTTCACATACAACGCTTACGAGTATGCAAGGCAGGAGCGTTATAACAAAATAAGTACAGGGGGGTGACCATAAGCTCGTAGAGCAAGGTTATTTTGAGTTTACGAAAGTGGCAGATGTATATGACTTGTATACATCTTTTCCTTTTTTACAGTCGTTTGGTGATAGTTTTGACTAGTCATGGTTCGGAGGCTATTATCATCTTGTCTTTAATCTCTTGTTAATATTTATGCTTGCCGACTCTTTTGTTTTGCTTAGAAAACTAGTACAGTTGTTGCATTATCATGAATTATGAGACATATTTTGAGGATTTTCTCCTAAAATCCAAAATGTGCGTATACTGTACAAACTAATTATATTATTATTTTCTTAAATCTGTGGGATAAAAATGGTTTTAATACACGAAATTAATTTAGATTACCGATCCGCCCTGGCTTCGGATGAGTGCCTGTGTGTGTTTAAAAATCAATGTTTGGTCGTAATCACTTAAAAAAAATGTAATAAGCAAGAAACAGTTATATCTATTTAGTTTTATAACTATTCATTGCACCTCGCTCCGGTCAAATAATCCCCATTTCTGCCACGGCTATTTTGTCCTAAATGAAACAATCAAGATGTTTCACATATTTATTTAGATAAGGATTTATACTATATTGGTGAAAATACCTTTGCAAATGAAGCAGTATTTTACACCAAATTTGAATATCATAGTAATGGTTTTTGTGAATCAACATTAATAGATAAACATAATCATGCTTACGCGGTCTTTTTGTTTAAACTTTTTGAGGGAAATTTAGCCGCCATACATTGTTTTGTTATATATCTCAAAGGAATTAGGCGGCGTTTTCGATGAAAGCTCGCAGACAGCTTTACTTTTGCCGGCATTTTCAACAATTATCGCCATATTTCAACAAGTTTACACAAAACCTTAACAAATTATACACCTTAATCTTCCTCATGAATCACTCTGTCTATTGGCACAGATAATATACAGATAATACTAGCATACTATTGGTGAAAACCGCATGAAAATAGTTTTTGAGTTTATCGCGAACAGACAGACAGACAGACGCGGCGGGGGACACTGTTTTATAATATGTAGCGATGATCGTGATAATATGTAGTTACAGTGATCATAATGATGACTACATCACTCTCATCTTCTGCTTCAAAAACCTCGAATTATATAGCTACGAGTACTGGATAACTGATTATAACGACCGAAATGGTCGAAAGATCTACTTCTGAAAGACTTTTTAATATACCATGTACAATGGTCGGCCTTATCACATTATGCGATCTCTTCCAAGTCTCAATGCAATCTCTTCAATTGTCCTGACATGAAATGGGAATGTCATTGTACTTTTTACACGGAAGAGAACGGAACAAGAAACTTGTAAACTAACTTGTTGAACTTTTTCCAACCCCTTTCCATTTCTGCCGCCTGTATAATCCCCGGCACGTAAATTGGCAAGAGTTGTTAGATGCGCAGAAGTCGTTTATTAGATATGTTTGGTAGCGCGGCGCGGGGAACGTTTGGGACCGTTACGAGCGCGCGATTGATTGGTTAGTTGACACAACGATCGACTGATTAATCGTGTCGCGTCCACGTTCCGTTCGTTCCATATGGTAGTTAGTTAATTCGCGAAATATGCGCGAACTTAGTCCTACTACGCCAAAACCTTACCAACTTACGTGCCGGGGACTATACAATGCATCCCTTATTCATATCCCACATAAGAATCGGAAGCGATTCGCGAAGAAGCACGCAGGTAATTGGTAGGGCAAGTTCATTATTACCTATAGTAGAGTTTTCCTTTGACGCGCGTTTTCAAGGCTATAAGGCTTAACACGCATTGGGATTTTTATTCGCGCGAATTTTTGTATCTACCGTTATTTATATTCGTTTAACCGCGCGATTCTTTTACCGCAATGCGTGTAGCTTTATACAATTCCATAGGTCGCAGAATGGTCGGAAAAAAATCGTGCGCATAAAAATCGAGAGATCTCTTTCGAACCTGAACTATCCGTGTACGGTTGCTCTAAGCTCCCGAGCTCGCTTCGCTCGCTTATGGACTAATTCATTGACTATAATTATCGAAATGTCCAACCGTTACGTAGCAATATTCGAAATGATCAGACAATGTGATAAATACAGAAGTTTAAATCAGTTTTCATTAGATTGCCCGATTTGACTTGACTAGATTTATAATAACCGGGCATTATGCATAGTGCCCTGATTAATCATTTGGTCCATGACATATCGTTAGTACTTTGCACTCTGACTATCGTAAATCTAAAAGATCTTTAACAAGATGCGCGTCGCGTCATGTGAACATACCCTAACCTATAAACGAGATTTCTTTCGATGCAATACGGTAAGGTCACTGCTGAACGTAGTACCTATAGGTAGGTAATAATAATAAGGTTCTCAAATGACATCAAAAAGACTGAGAGAATGGCAAGGAGAAGTCTTGTTTGTAAAGGAAATGGTTTGTTATGGACTTTGTAGAAAGAAAAGTTACTCGTAGCACATTTATAACAAAAACATAGAAAGATTTTTTTTTATAGCGACATTAATAGAGTAGGTAGGCAAGTACCACGAGGTGGAATCGACTGGTTTATCTAAATAAATTTAACTATTAATTTTAATTCTTCTAAGCGTTTAGCAGCTGCATTCAGTGGCAGAACACTATTTTCTGACGCTGCCATGGCCCTCAGGGATGCAGATGAAATAAAGCTCGCAGCTGAGATGGAAGGTGGGCCATTGTCAATGGCCTATTTTATTTTATTATTATTCTATGACGAAATGTAAATTTAACGTAGTGTTAGCAACTAACACTGAGTTAAGTTTTTCATGCAAGTGTTTGTAATTTTCAATATCTTTATTCGACCTTTTATCTTACCCATCCGACATCCCCTACAACTCTCCATTTCATGATTCAACACCCCGTAATCTCACCCCAAAACTGAGAGATATCTATCAGACCCAACTGCCAGATACGTCGGTAAACACACTCGTATAGAACCTAGTAATGTTTAGAATTGTGTTATATACCGTACGTGACCAATGAGAACTGTCTGGGGCACCTTTTATTTAGACTAAAGATAACTTTAGATGTTTTTCTTAGATATGTGATACGGGTTTGACTCCTTGAAGGAGAGATGTAGAGGTCATGACTTGTTGTTTTTAAATAATCCCCGACCGAAAAAGAGTACTTTAATTGTGAAGTGTGTTCCTGTGTATTTGTGTATCTGTCTGTGGCATCATAGCTCCTAAACGGATGAACCGATTTTGGATTCGTTGTTTTTTTGTTTGAACGATGACTTTCGAGAGTGTTCTTAGCTGTGTTTGATGAAAATCGGTTCAACCGTTCTAAAGTTATAGGAGTTTTACTATTTGTATCGGGGTGTTTCTGAAAAGTATCGTGTTCAATAGATTGTCGTTCGTAAACGTGTCTACTACTAGATAAATTATGTAGCATGAAATAAAAATATGTCGGGGGGTTTTTAAATTTTAGTATTTACTTGTTCAGGTTAATGAAGTAAGTCGTTTTTTCATATTATTCAAAGAAAATTAATGAAGAAAAACCGGCCAAGTGTGATCCGGACTCGCGCACGAACCATAGTAGCGCTCCGTACCATTATAGCAAAAACGGCAAAAAAATCACTTTTGCTGTATGGTAGCACCACTTAAATATTTATTTTATTCTGTTTTTAGTATTTGTTGTTATAGCGACAACAGAAATATATCATCTGTGAAAATTTCAACTGTCTAGCTGTCACGGTTCATGAGATACAGCCTGGTGACAGACGGATGGATAGTGGAGTCTTAGCAAGAGGGTACCGTTTTTACCCTTTGGGTACGGAACCCTGAAAAGTAGATAAGTACACAACAAGCTTGTATTCCTCGAAGGGTTAGGCAGATGTGCGCCAATAGAAAACCCGCATTTCGCCAGTTATAAGTCGCATGTAATAGGGACGACCCAATTGCCATCACCTGGGCACAACTCCAGGATCCAGGCTGCTACTGAGAAATTGCAGATGGAAAAACCCAATAAAACTGCCCGACCTTATGCTACGCAGTAGAGTTTACGACCAGCGTAGATTATATTTATTTATTTATTAAAACTTTAGGCGTAAGTACAAATACGGACTTAATGCCTTAGGCATTTTAGCTATTACATATTTTCTGTACTAATTGCACGAATTTGGTATTTACGCAGAGAAACAATAGATTTTGTATTGTGTATCTCTCTAATCACCAAGAAATAGTAGTGAAACTCATAACTCTGACTTCACTATTATTTTCTGCCAGGCGCTTGAACTAAATAGCTCTATTTTCTTTCCTTTTACAGGACAATTTGCTGGGAGCTGAGTGTTTTTATGAAAGGAATGGCACTTCATACATTTTATAGAAATGAAAATGGCGTATAGTTTGTAGCAAGATCAAAGAACAATGATAATGTTACTTTTCATAATTATGGCTTTTGGTAAAAAAATAAAAAGTTAGTCTTTTTTATTTTATTGGTTAACTAAGAATATATATTTGTATATTGTTACATAGTGAATCCTAGAACTATAATTTATCTGTCATTTTCTTTTAATCCATTTGTTTTGACGGTGAACTAACTCCTTTCTCAAGCAAGTAAGATTAAGATAGTAAGCAAGGTTCCAATTTATAAAAATAAACTGTACGACATTTTCATCCAGAGAAGAGAGTTGAAACAACGTGTGGAGGCATCGTCAAAATCAACAGACCGACCTTTTATAACTTTATTTCTTAGTATAACTTGCATAAATTGGATGAAATACGAACAATGGCAATTTGAATGAAATAGCCATTTAATTTAAGTAAGTGATTATACAATGTAAACTGATAGTGCACAATTAAAGGGATGAGTAAGTGTCTAAATAAATTATGAACCAAACATGCGCATCACACATTGCCATTAAACTTCGCGCAGGCGTCGTTACTCTCAATAAAATTACTTTTTGTGATGAAAATGCTTTCACGGATAGACAACTTTGCTATTACTGTTTGTTATATGTAACTTTTTGTAACGGACCCGCCCCGAAATGCTTGGTTCCTGTGAGATAGGCCAAAGGAGTAAAGCCGCGGTAACTGGATATTTTCACAAAAATACTTTAAGTATATATCGTCGTCGCGTCCAAATACTGACCACTATTAATCCCCAAGAGCCCGAACCTGCGTCCCTGAGCTCAGTTCCCACACAGAACTACACTTCGTCAGTCACGCAGTAACCCTGTTAGTGCGCTACAGTTTGCTAAGTCACCTGGTAACTCAATTGTAGATCGTCTTGCCCAAGCTTTGCCTCGTAGATGCTGCAAAGTTGGAACCACATTTTTCTTTTTGCTGAGTGTTGACTGGGAAATTGTAGCTGTGCAAACTTTTAGCCTCGGGGAGTTTTGAAATGTCATTTCGTAGTGCACCTGTGCAGCTTTGAAAGATAAATCTTTCAATTGTAATTTGAGCTTTAGTACTGTTTGTATAGGTTTAAAACTGGAGCTAAGAAATTGTTCTAAATTTATTCTATAAGATCCATAAAGTTTCAAGAAAAAGCGTTGTCGAACATTGACGCAAAACTTGCACCTGTCAGCATTTTTACAAGCAGCATTTCCCGTAAGCGTGTCTGTTATTAAGCCGAGAAATCTTCAAGAAAGCCTTAATTATTCACAAAGACACAGAAAACTGACGAGTTAATTAATTTCATAAAGCATCATTTTAACCGAATTTCCAAAACGGAGGAGGTTCTATGTTCGACTTCTTGTAGGATTTTTTTTTTTGTATGTTCACCGATATCTCCGTCAATTGTGGACCGATTTTGAAAATTAATTATTTTTGTTTGATAGAGTATATTTCGAAATTAGTCCCATTTTAATTCTGTGAAGATCTGATAAAAAACTTCGGAGATATACAACATAACTCTTCAATCTCTTCAATAAATAACGGAAAATCTCTCGGAATTGCTGCAATCGCATGTCTGTTTATTGTTTATACCATTTCATAACATAACATCACGCCAGTACGCTTTAAAGGGGTACGCAGATGTGTACATTTCACCTTGGTACACTCTCATTTCACCGGTTATGTTCAAGTTTTATGGTATTCGGGTAATCTATTCTGGCATTATAAGTACCTTACTAAAGGCAAGTTGTTAAATAGGTACAACTAAAACTTTTTTACAAAAAAATACTACCGACTTCCACTTCCACTTTGTCTTGTTTTTAGTTGGAAGTCGGTAGTATTATTTTGTAAAAAGTTTTTTTTGTAGACTAAAGATGAACGGAAATACCTTTATTTTAAGTTAATGTTGGACATTGCTTACATGCTGTATCGGTGCAGGAAAACATTATGTGGAAAGCTGAATTTCATAGTTAAATCATATGAGTTTGAAATCGTCAACCCGCCTTGAAAAAGCGTGGTGATTAGGGCTCCTGCCTTCTCTGTGTGAGAAGGGACCTTTGCCCGGCAGTGGGTTAATTACAGGCTGGTATTATTATTATTTGTTCATCACAGTAAGAATATAGAGAACAACCATAATTTCCCTACAGAAAAAAACCGCAACATCCAAGAAAAATGCTTTAACATTTTATTCCCCTCTCTAAAACATTTGACCAGAGAACTAAAGTGGTACTTTCAATAGTAAAAGATAATTACAAAGAAAAGTAGCACCGTTCGTAACAAAAATGTAATGAAGGCAGCTTGACCATGTAACCTATAACAGCAATCGACACGCGATGGTTGTGCAATTATTGTTGACCTCCATGTTTTGTGTTTTTAGTGGTTATTTTTGTGAGTTTATGGTTTTATTGAAAGAAAGGCAGACACTTGAGGGTGCCTCTTTTCAACAGCCGACAACTTTCGGCTGAAATTGATGTTATTTAATCGGGGTAGTGGATTATTTGAAATGTAGGTTTTCGGAATGGTTGATTATAAAGTTTTATTATTTTTAGATTTGCGAATAAAAAAACATAGTTTAAAGTCACGGGGCTTATAAAAGTTAGCAATGTATCTGTGATTATTGATGCAAAAATGGACACTGGCATCCATACCTAGCTCTGTAAGTCTGTACACTGTAAGTCTCCTACTTGATGAAGTGGAGGAGGAGTGGTGGAGGGAAGAAGAAATCTTGACTGTCGCATCACACTAATATTATAAAGGCGAATGATTGTGTGTTTGTTATCCTTTCATGCACAAAATACTGAACGGATCTGGATGAAATTTGTCACAAAGGTTGATTACAGTCTGGAATGGCACTTAGGATAGTTATTTCCCGCGAAGTATGTTCCGTTGGGATAATTATCGACATTAACGCGGGTGAAGCCGCAGGCAGAAGCTGGTGGTAAATAAGTTTTTCTTTACTCCTCCGCCGTTTTTTTCTAATAATTTAAATGCAGGGTCCGGCAGTCTTATCATTTTGCCGGGATTCGTGAAAGTTCATTGCTATAACAATTTTGTGGTAGTCATCACTATTAATTCTGACTTTCAGAAGTCGCAGTGACCAGAAATAACGAAGCAGGATTGTGCATAAAAACATATAAGTCAATAATCAAATTATGTATGACCTGTAAGTCAGGCTCATTAACATATTTACCGATATCTCGATCTTGAACTTATCCGCCATATGGCGTCCTAATTGCTCAGGTCAGCGTAGGTAATCTCAATACAATAATGTATGGAAGGGTTTTGTGTAATGACATGTCGTTGACCTAGTACTCGCTAGCATTACTACTGATCATAGGCTCTAGCTTCATTGTCAGGTCAGAAAAAGTGTTATTGGGTTTTTCAATAATAAGGATGTATTTATTTAATAGTAATTCTATTTAGTCTGTCAGTGAGATTATCAAATAATATGGGACCCATATTATTTGCGCTATCAAATAAATAAAAACTGACGAAGATAAAGTGCATCAAAGTTGTGGAGGCTTGTTACGTCACTTTGTCAGTATAAAATGTAACACACCGTGACGTCACACGATATTTCAACGCAATGTATCGTCGTAATTTTTTGTATACGTGGCAAAAGAAAAAAAAACGAGTCCAATATTTTTAGTTTATCTAACTGAAGGACTAAGAAGATATTTTTTGTCAACTTGATTTCTACTATTTCTAATAGAAGTTTAGCCCAAAGCCTGGATATGCGCTCATTATAAGGGCAAGAAGCACAAGAAAAGGGATGCCCAACAGTGGGCGAAGTTAGGCCGTGGATGATGAATTATTTATTTAGAATCACCAACGAGTTACATAACGAATAAAAGATACAGAAAATATAAAAATTGGTAGGTACACATGACGATCATCATAAAGGCAATAGTAAGCTCGTTGTCTAATCAATTGGTATTAAACATAATTGTGAAATGGAATGAAATATGAAAAGGAAATGCTACTTCACCTCTCACGGAATAAAGTCGTAATTTTAGATAAATCAGACAGAAATAACTCACAAAAAAGCTTCTCAAAAAATACTTTGACAGCAACAATTGTGGCGCACAATTACACAATAAGCGCCCTCCCTCGGAAAATCCGGAAACTAAGAGTTGTTGAGATTCCCCCTCCCTTTACAATCAGCAGAATAAGCGCAAACACGACGCAGACACGATCCCTTTATTTTTTTGCTGACCTTATTCCTGATAGTTTTTATAGATCTTCTTTTACACATAAATCGGTATTGTTACCCCTATATCAATTTTGTTAGAGTTTTTTTTAGTATTTTGTTTGTTAGAGAAATTGATATCTTTGTTAGATTTCATGGGTGTTTAACGAGACGAAAGGATCTAGATTTGGAATGGTTTTTATGGATAAGTATGTGAACATTAATAATCTTTAAGGCTTTTTGGACGCCAAAAAATCTAGTCTGATATTCGTAAAGCTGAAGTGAAGTATTATTGTTATGATTTTGGTTGTTAAACAGGTGGATAAGAAAGAAGTACAAAACGAACGTACGTCCTAAATACAAATAATAAAAGAAGAAAAAAAAACTTGAAACATATAAACAGTTTTTTTTGCAATAATGTGAATCTCTTGGCCTTTAAACTATTGTTTGAAGACAATGGCCCACCTCGTAACATAGTGGGTACTTTTCCGAGCTTACAAACTAAACAAATAAAAAGACTTAAGTGCCTGTTTAGCCGGAGGTCGTTTACAGGTATTTCTAATCGTTTTAATTAGTTAGAGTAGCTATAACGTCTCCTAGTTGCAAAAGTCAATGAACATTTGAGAACGGATGGTCAGTAGAGCTGGAAAGTTCACCTGTAGCCAAGTTGACAATCTACAATCGATAACGCTAGTAGAAAATGAAGCAATGTATGGGAATGACACACCTGAACGTTAAATTACGTGCTCAGATCATACAAATAGAAGGTGTTAACGATTGTAGAAAAAGATTTGATACGAAACGTTTGTAACTTGATTAGGGGGGCAGGAGTGGCGACCGCGAACCTAAAGTCGCTGCGTTAGAAGACCTCTCAGTAGGTGGCCCGATGACCTGGTGAAGGTTCGGATATCCACTGGATGTGAGACGCACAATATTGGTCGATCTGGCGACACTTGGTGGACGTCTTACGGCTGCAATGATAATCATGATTCGAGAAATAGGTATTTACATACATACATAAACTCACGCCTTCTGCCCATGAGGGTAGGCAGAAACTACAGAACACCACCTGCTACGATCCTTACATACTTCTAATGCCAAAGCACGCACGCCGGTTATGAGTACTGCTTTCTGAAGAACATCACCAATAAGGTCTACGTATGTCTTTCTAGGGCGTAATGGATATACCGGGAGGGGTCCCGGCGTTTCCATTCACGTCTGCAAATAGAAATTTATAAATAAATAATAAATCAATAAAAAGGTATTTATCAAACTGAAATCACAATGAACTTTATCTTCTCTCTTACGACAATAGGAAGGCAACTTAATCTTGCATAGTTGCAATCTGCGACTCTCCGTGACTTCTAGCATGTCTTGAATCTATTATTATGCTATGTTTCCTATCTATAGACGTATCGATCCTAGAACGGATCGGACCAGTCGAGCAGAAGTCTTTTGTCCTTGTGAAAAGACAATGAAAGCAGGTTTACTAGAGTAATGTCGCAATGGGGTTATTTACTTTTATTTTTTATTATTGTTTGTGTTTTGCTTAACTAGTGTCTCCTGTGCGGGTCACAAATAAACATTTTTCTTTCTTTCTTTCCATGTTTTACTAACACTATGAAAGTCTTAAATGAATGCACTGTTGGCTTTAACCTCCCGATTCTAAGCCGAGCGTTAAAAGTTCAAGAGCGCGCTTTTATTCATTCATTCAGGTGTCTTAAACATAGTATTAGTGAAAACCGGCATCCGGTTAGTTGGTTAAATACAAAAATGTTACGTCCAATATCGTTGAGTAGAATACAGGAATCCATTAGTAAATATGTAGAAGTGTACTTGTTCTCTACTAAGTCATCAATTTTAATAGCAGTTCGTCATAATGATAAGTACGCCAAAAATGTTGTCAATTCATACAGCTCCTTATACCAAACAAAGCTATATAACAATCAGTTCACCGCTCCAAATTGCATTTCCATTTCAAAATACTGCTAAAATCAAAATAAAATCAATTCGAAAACTTTACGTCGGCCCCAGAGATCAGTTTATGCGTTCCTCCGAACTTAGCATACATAATAAACATCCCTCTTTCCCCGACAAGCAAAGTTTTCCATCAGACCAGACTCACTTATTATCTTCTCAACATAGGTACCGTACGCAAACCTGCGTTTCCATGGAAACCACGGCAGCGCGCGCACCCAGTTCCCGCGACGCCCCGACGCTGACTGGACGCGTCGGTTCCATTTTCGAAAATAAACATTCATTTTTCGAATCGCGATTCAAAAAATTCTTTGCGTGGCCAGTGGTTTTTGGAGATTTTGAATAATGACGGTTGGAATTGCGTTCTTTTTTTGAATGTGTGTGTTTGTGTAGTGGTATGGTAGTGACAGGTGCTCGGTTATGGCCGAGGACGTTAACTGCGGGGGAGGCACGGTGAGTTAGTGCAAAGTTTTTTATTACATGAGTGTAAGCTACACGTTTTTCGTCAGTCTTATTAGACGGACGAATAAAACATATTTCGGGGCATTTTTTGTCAGTTTTTTCAGCTCGGGAGATAAATTATTCCAATGTAAACAAAGGCCTTTGTTTTTGTTTATGCCTGGTTCTGAAAAGCTTTTGTTATCCTAATTATATCGTTATCTTTTTTATCGCACAACTTACTGAATGCTTTGAAACACGGAAATTCAGAATAAAATGAAAATCGGTCTCTAAATTTCAGCAAGCTACATTTACCGACAAATATTGAAGTAGCTGTGAAAAAATGTGTCACTGACCTGTTTGGGATCATTGCTGCAGTAGTTCTGGAAAACTTAACCTTTAAATAATAGAAAAACTTTATTTCTAAAATCCACAAAAGAGTAATGGAACCCAATAATGGTTGAAACTAAAGTGAACATCGTTTTTCTTCGTTCTGAATCCCAGAGCAAATGTTTTATTTTGATTGTGCGTACAGCTAAGGAGTGGAATTCCCTGTCGGTGGATTTCCTAATAACTACAACTCGGAATTTAAGTTACTATATTTTCTCATCTTCTAAAACCCGGAATTAAAGACAAGAGTGAATAGGTTAAACGCGAGCCTATCTCATATTTAAAAAAAAATCTTCAGATTTACATGTGTCTTATGTTTATTTGTAAAGTCACTGCCCTCAAGACTTCGTTTATAATTAACATACGTTAATTATTTACTTAGAACTGATGTTTCGAATAGCTCTTAAGTCCTCAGGGCATAATTACCAACTCATATTATATTCAGGCTTGGGTATTATCTAATTAGGGGGCCTCAGGAATCATGAAAATTAGTAAAGGTAATTTTTAGTATCCGACATTTTTAATTATTAACCTACGCAGCTAAGTATAGTGTGAGGAGCTCGTGGTTAAATAGTTACAGCCGCATGGGTGGATCTTCAAGGTTAAGCAACACTTGCCGAGCTCGGTCCGTGGGTGGGTGACCATCTTAATATACAGAGATTCCTCCGTGGCTTTTCAAGAACGTTAAACCATTGGTCTAGGCTGTCGTTTTTTGTCATTCACTAGGTCGTCTAGCGCCCATGTGCTGGTTTGGTCCCTGAGATGGTCACGGCGTGCAATGTGTTATGTGGAGAGTACTCCCCAGTGGAGGGTCCGGTGACGGATAGCCGCGGCGGGTTTGCGGTGAGTGCTAAGCTAACGCGTGCCCGTGTTCCCGCTCCCGATCCTGCAGAAAAGCTTCAGCTGGGCATAAACTGCCATGGCCAACCTGGAAAGTCCTAAATAGGCTGCGAAGCCAAGTTGGCTGCTGTAGGTATAACCTGGTCAGATGGAGGTACTCCGATAAGCCACAATGCGACTGTGGAACCACACGGCAAACGATGGCCCATCTGTTCTGGCCCATCTGTTCTGGCCCATGTGCTCTCTGTGTACAAACACCTACACCATGAAGGACCTGTGCGAGGCCAAGCGCTAGGGCTGTCGACGTGGCTGAGTTCTGGTCGAAGCACAATAATTAAATTAAAAACTGAAGGTCGTAAGCGTCATCAGGTCTTGGGTTCAATTCGCTCGATAAAATGCTATTGGGTTTCTACATTTAGAATTTCTCAGTAACAACCCGGGGTCTGGACCTATGCCCGGTTGATGGCCTTACAGGATGAGGATGAGGATGAACTTACAGAACAGAGACGTGGTCGCTCACAATGGGCCTCATTTGAAGGCAACCAAAGGGCAATGGAGAGAGCCATGCTTGGAGTTTCCTGCGTGATCCAATAAGAAATGAAGACTGCCGCAAGAGAACCAAGGTAACCGACATAGCCCGAAGAATTGCTAAACGTAAGTGGCAGTGGGCAGGGTACATAGCTCGCAGAAAGAATGGCCGTTGGGGCCGAAAAGTTCTGGAGTGGCGACCGCGTATCGGAAGAAGGCTTTCAGGTGTAGCGACTAAGGCCTGGCCTGGCCTACCAGAACCTGGCCAAGGCTGCGGGAGTCCGGTGGATGCGAAACGCACAGGACCGATCAGTGTGGCGACGCTTGGGGGAGGCTTATGTCCAGCAATGGACGTCTTTCGGTTGAAATGATGATGATGATGAAACATAATTAATGTATGTGATGACATTTGGCTGTACCATAAGTGCACCTCTGCATAACCCATCGGGGCATACAGGCGTGAAGTTATAAGAATCCAGATTCTCATAGTAAAATATGACGATTTCATAAGAAGTAATCTATCTAATATATAAAATTCTCGTGTCACAGTTTTCGTTGCCATACTCCTCCGAAACGGCTTGACCGATTTTGATGAATTTTTTTGTGCTTATCCGGTATCTATGAGAATCGGCCAACATCTATTTTTCATCCTCCTAAATGTTAGGGGTAGTCCACCCCTAATTTTTATTTTTTGGACAAGATTTTTAATTTCTATTTTTTTATGACACAACATACAAAAATACATACAATCCTCAATTTTCACCCTTTTATCACCAACCCCTAATTTTTAATAGCCATTTTAGTAATTCAATCATTTTTCGCGAGGGGGATCGCGAGAGACTAGGTAGGGTAGGTAGGGTTGGTAGGGTTGGTATGGTTAGTAGGGTTGGTAGGGTTGGTAGGGTTAGTAGGGTAGGTAGGGTAGGTAGGGTAGGTAGGGTAGGTAGGGTAGGTAGGGTAGGTAGGGTAGGTAGGGTAGGTAGGGTAGGTAGGGTAGGTAGGGTAGGTAGGGTAGGTAGGGTAGGTAGGGTAGGTAGGGTAGGTAGGGTAGGTAGGGTAGGTAGGGTAGGTAGGGTAGGTAGGGTAGGTAGGGTAGGTAGGGTAGGTAGGGTAGGTAGGGTAGGTAGGGTAGGTAGGGTAGGTAGGGTAGGTAGGGTAGGTAGGGTAGGTAGGGCAGGTAGGGTAGGTAGGGCAGGTAGGGTAGGTAGGGTAGGTAGGGTAGGTAGGTAGCGTCTTTTTAAGGCAAAACAAAGTTTGGCGGGTCAGCTAGTAATAATATAATAATTGGCATAAAAACAAATTACAGAAAACAAATGGTCATGAAACTCTGGTGTCCGTGGTAGGTAATGAGAACCTGTATTACAGTTCAAAAGCCACCACCGTGGTCTTGTTTATTCCTTCACTATGAAAGTCGAGGGCTTTGCCCTGCAGTGGGACATTACAAGCTGGTAATACAAAATGAATTCATTTGGCTTGAAATCTTCTCTGGCTTAAAGCCAAAAAGAGGCCATCCAGTCTGGATTATCTAGACCAAATCGTACATAAAAAATGTTGTAGACAAATGCGATACTTGGGGAGGCCTATGACAATAGTAGACTGATTCTGTCTGAAATGATGATGATCATTCAAACATCCACCATATATGACCATGAATGTGAAACGCACTTTTGAAAGTTAACAATCTATCATAAAGAAAATGAAATTTTCTTGAACTTTTTTCTTGCGCTTGACCACTATCTCACCTGATGGTAAGCGATGATGAGGTCTACGGTAAAGCACGCTTGCCTAGAAGTAACTTATTCATTCTTGACTTAAAGACCCCTAGGTTGTAGCTATCTGGAAACAAAGGCTCCGGCAGGGATTTCCACTCCTTAGCTGTGCGCATAATGAAAGAAATTATATAATTATATCGCAAAATGCTTTGTACGAACTATCCAAAATGTAGTTTCCTTATGGAATAAAACGGGTTATTATGTGAAATCCTTTGGTTAAACCATTTAAATTTGACATACTGAAAATAAAAAGAAGACTTCCCGTAGACTTAATCATACTAGACACAATTAATCACATATTAGACAAAAATGGGCGTATCTTTTGATAGCGTTGATTTAAAATGCTGTGTTGATTTAATTTTTTTCACAGCTTCAAGGAGTTGTGAACCTATACGATATTAATTTCAACTTGATACATTCAGGCGTTCCAGAGAAAAAGTTCTTCACACACGGACAGAAAGACTGGTTGTCTTTCTGTCCGTGTGTGAAGAACAGACAACGAAATGATCCTATAAGGGTTCCCTTTTTTCCTTTTTAGAAAGGGAACCCTAAAAAACTCATTGGTGAACCATCTATTTAATAAAAATCCTAATTTCATTCATTCACTAACAGATAACGCACAGTCTAAACCACTGGGGCAGCTTTGAAAATTTTTGCAAAAGATTGTTATACAACAAAGATAACCATGTGGAAGGATATTTTAAAACTCATCCTTAATGGGTTAAATATGAAGCGAAAAATTGCATGAAAGTTTCTCATTTTTGAACATGGCATAAATTGTAAAATATATATATATTAACCAGCACAGGTGAGCTTGTTCTTTTACCCACCTTTTGTGTATTTTCGGGAAACGCTGAAAATTCTCGTTAGAGGTGTTTTAACGTATTCGTGGAAAATGTTGAACGTAGTGAATATGCATGGCCTGTAGCTAGCTGCGAGATTTACTGGGGCTTGCGTTTTCCAAAATTAACTTTGTTGCATTAAAATTAAGTTCAGTAAAGGTTAAACTGCACCTAAATATTTTGAATTAAATTAAACAATTTTTTGTTTATTTATCTGTATTCTCTAAAGGTTAGTAATTTATGTTAAAGTCCCATGTTATGGGCACAAATTGAGACTCCGGGCTGCTACAGACAAATTCCAGACGGGAAAACCTAAAACTGGATCCGGGAATCGAACCAATGTCTAAAAAGATCTAGGGGTCTTTAAGTCAAGAGTGAATAGGTTACTTCTAGGCAAGCGTGCTTCACCGTCGACCACATCATCGCTTACAATCAGGTGAGATAGTGGTCAAGCGCGAGCCTATTGACAATAAAAAAAAAAATAAAAAAAATGACCTCAAGCTCAACAGCGTCACTAGACTAACGATACAATCTCAGTCCTAGTATAATTTTAAATACCTCAAAAAACCCTAGTTTGTTATTTTTGGCTCCCGACTACACAAAACGAGGCAGACAAAAGCTCCCATACTAATAAGCAGCTAGTACTTGAGTTAACTATACATTTGATACGAAGCACTGTCTTATCAGCACTCGATAGTCGCAATACGTGAACTGATAACGATACGAACGCTTTGACAATGATAACACCCGGAATTCATTGTGATAGCGACGCGCAAATAATAAGGCTTGATTGTGAAAAGGTTTCCGTGATAACTACTTATTGGCAAACACGCCAACTGATGGTCGATAAGCTCGACACACTGTGCCCAACCAGAATCAACAGTGGTGACCACCAGAAATTAAGCTCAAAAAGTCCCGGAGAAACCATTCAACTCTCATGAAACCCACAATGAAAATAATCAGGAAAAAAACATAGGAGAGGGAACAAAAAACTAACAAAACATAGCCACACTATTAGGCACAGAGCACAGACATAAATCTAACTAGATAACGCAAGTCCCTCTATCTGTATGAAAACCAAACGTGTCACTTTTTCACAAACAATTTTAGAACAAATTTACTTACCGATGAAAGAAAATATTTCCTTTGCCTCGGCCAACTTTTTCCGGGACAGTTTTTACAGCTCAGTAGAGCGTTTTTAATTAGGCATTTTTCTAAATTTCGGTGGATGGCCGGTGCCGATAATGCTAATTGAAACAGCTCAAAGTACGATCATTGCTCGTAGATTTACTCCCTTTTTTGACACGCGAAGTACATACAATCGCGTCATCTAGTTAGATTTATATCTGAGGCACAGAGGGACTTTAACTACTAGGATAAACTCAGTTACCAAGCAAAAATTGTAAGTTGTTCACAATTTTCGATTGCAATATAGTTATGTACCTATGTTAGTGGTCTGCTGGAAGTTATGTGGTTACCGCTGCCTGTCGACATCTGCAATAACACGCGCGTCTCAGAGAGAGAGCTGTTACTTCTTACGTTAAAATAATTCTTCAAACAGTGATACAGTTAGGCAGCGTTGCTAAAACAGGTATGGCGGAAGTTCTTCTTAGACTTATAAAGAGTCGACTGCAACAGCTAAGCTTAGAAGGTTACGTGTTATTGGAAAATGTATTCTTTCTAAGTAAGGGGTGGATATTCGTAAGTAGTATTTTGAATGTCGTACGTCTAAAAAGCTCTCAGTTTAGTTAGGCCATCTAAAATTCATAAGCATGGTTGCGCACAGAAGTCAAACTTATCTTTAGGCTGCGTTTCCACCAGAGATGTGCGAGGATGCGTAGCGAGGGATGTGTTTGTTCAAAACCAATAGAATCACTTCATTTACCTAGCCTCTTTCAACGCAGCTCTTGTGGAAATGGCTCAGCCGCGCGAGTTTTTTGTATATGGCGTAGGCTAATTTGATACTTCGAATCTTCGCGAAAATCCTAGGGGTTTTGCGAAAACGCGGATAATTAGACATAGGCGAAAAATTATCCAAGTACGATTAGTACTTTGGCAACATAGTCGACGGAGCCCCGCTGCGCGGGGCTCCTATTTCCGCAAACACGGATATTTAGACAATGGCGAAACTGTTTCTCAATCTTACTGGAAAAAGTCCAAGAGCGAGCGAAGCGAGCTCGGGAGCTTAGGGCACCCCGACACGGACAGGTTAGGTTACTTTAGACCCTGCGGACGGAAATAGGAGCAGCGGGGCTCCGTCGACTATGTTGCCAAAGTACTAATCGTACTTGGATAATTTTTCGCCTATGTCTAATTATCCGCGTTTTCGCAAAACCCCTAGGATTTTCGCGAAGATTCGAAGTATCAAATCATCCTACGACATATATACAAAACAAGGGAAGGATGTGTGCGAGAGATGTGTTGCGAGAGATTTGTGCGAGGTATGTGTGCTAGGGACGGACGCGAGCGAAAAGTACATTTTTACAAAAAAATTCGCCGATCAGATGAAGAATTTCGGATACATACAACAGAACTCTTCAATAAACAACTGCAAATCTCTTGGGATTCCTGCAATCGCATGTCTGTTTATTGTTTCCGCCATTTCATAACATAAAATCACGCCGGTATGCTCTAAAGTGTTACGCAGATGTGTACAGTTCACCCCGGTACACTCTCATTTCACCGGTTATGTTCAGGTTTTATGTTATTCAGGTAATCTATTCTGGCATAACTTTGTGCATTATAGGTACTATAGAACTTGCTCATTATGTACCCACCACAACTAAAAAGTGAAAGATACAAAACTTTTTTACAAAAAAATACAACCGACTTCCAAAAAAACACTGGAAAATGAATAGTAACTTCAATTTCGGAAGTCGGTGTCAAAAACGAAGAAACAAAAACAGGAACAGGTACATAATAGAGTTGAGAGATGAGGTCAGAGGTAGATGTAATATTGTACAGAAAACATGGATTAATAGAAAAAAAAACACTTTTACATTTATCAATTTGCGATGAAGAAATGAAGATAGAAGATACAGAATTTATTACACGTCACGCACGACAACTAAACTGAGACGCAAGCAGCGGGCACTCGGGCAGTGGCGCGCGCGCTCCACTACCAGTACACTCACTCTGCTCGCATCTGAAACGAGCCCGCTTCACATTCTCGCACCGCTCATCTGCGCAGCGTTTCACAGCGTCGCCGTGTCGCACAGCTCAGCGGCCTAGCACATCTCTGATGGAAATACTCACACCGTTCCACAGCTTCGTTACGCACCACCCAGCTACCTCACACATCGCTGGTGGAAACGCAGCCCAAAGGAAAATAAGACGTGATGTAAGTTTTTATAGCGAAATCAGATATACATTACACCCACACGAATACGCGGGCAAAGCGCTAGTTTAAATTAAATTAGTTTTTGATTTGCTCCGACGAGCGTCGCATCATTTCACAAAAAGCTCAAGTAAATATGAAAAGGAGTATTTTATGTTTAATTTACCAACATATTTTAAACACTTAAACAATTGTTCCTTAGTAATTGCTAGAAGTACATATCCGATTGCGAAAATGATGTCACTAATTGACAGATAGAATACATCATTGTATACCAAATAAGCAACACAACTCTTTTACAAAAAATAATTATATGTGTACAATGGCGATCGTATCGCTGATAGCGATATATACCAGACATCGCTGACAACGTTTGGATAACTGAAATAAAAAGGCAGTAGCCAAAAGCTACGTTTATCCCGGCAAAATGAACGATTCCTGTAGGAGCGAAGCTGCGGTCAAAACATAGTTTCACAAAGATTAATTCTTACTAGTTTCTACCTCAATAATTTCCAGGATTAACTGGCCCAATCGTGCTGAAAAAATCAGCCAATTGTTTACGCAATACAGTTTGAAGTAAATACACGGATCAGCGTGTAAAATGTTTATATGAGAGCTCCGGCGGACGCACCGATTGTGTATGTATGTGTGAGAAGATCCGGTTCTGTATTTTACTTTTATTTTAATTTTCTGGTTATAGGATAATATTCTAGGAATAGAGGTTAGGTTCCTGCCCTTAACCCATGATACTAGCCAAACCCGAAACAAGTTTTCTTCTTGCATACAGTCCTACCAACCGTCACGTTATCCTGACTGCCTTTTTTATATTTAGGTATCACTTCTCATACAGTCCATCCCATCTTTTTTTGGGCCTTCCCCAGCCCCCCATTCATCCTCATTTATATTCATAACTCTTTAAGTAACATGTAAATTGATTGTGGCGTGCAAACTGAAAATCAGCGCTGCGCGTCTGTCACTTTTTAGGAGCTGGATAAGAGGCATCTATTCTCTCGCGAGCTTTTTGTAAAACGACGAAATCACCGTCGCTGTAAATGCTGGAAGTGCCCATTTTAAAAGAATCATGACTACGATGGCCTTGAATGGTATGGTAAATTGTACGTGGTTGCTTACGGAAAGGCTTAGGGTGTGCTAAACATCATTAGTTTAACATTTGATGTAGAAAGGCAACGATGAACTGGACAAGAGAGCCTTGCACCCTATATCATACTTATAATAGTGTGAAAGTTTGTGGGTACGAAGGTGTGGCTATTTGTTCTTCTCTCAAATCTCTATTCGTTGTCTTAATTTTTGTAGGTCGTGCCCGTCTTAGTACGCTTTGACGGAGTTTCTGACGAGCTACTTCAACGCCACTCTGTCTTCAGCTCTTCTTAGCGCAGTGGTTACCGCCAGTCCCATAATCGCCCTTATTTAGTCTGACCAGCGAGTAGGTGAACGTCCGCGCGATGTTTTACCATACACATCAGTTTTTCGAGGCTGTCTGTCTCCGAGCGATATGGCCAAGGTAACTCGCTGGTAGCATATCGTGGATTGTCTGTATTTGATGTTTAGCTGGTTGAGAATGGACTTATTAGTGCGCTTTGTTGTCCATGATATGCGCAACATTCTTCTACGAGTACCACACCACATTTCAAATGAACAGTGTGAAATTTCCAGGATTCGGAGCAGTACAGAAATACGCGGTTTTCATGAATAGACAGAGTGAGAGTGTTTAATGAGGATGGTTCAAGTGTTTAATTTGTTAAGGTTTTGTGTAAATTGTTTGAAATACGATGACAATTGTTGAAAATTTCGGCAAAATTCAAGCCGTCTAAGCTGGGAGCTTTCATCGAAAACGCTGCCTAATCCCATTGAGATATAACAAAACAATATACGGTGGGAAAATCCTCTTTTATAGGTCTACAGAAAACTCCGCTATGGGATAATCTATCTTTCAACGATCTATCTTTTTTTGAAGTTAGAATGGGTTTAGTAAGCTATTACTCTACCCACTCTTACTTAAAAAAAAAATGGTAACGTACAATGCGGTAATTGGCAGGCTATTTAAACGAATACAGTATTAATCCTAATCAATTTAAATGAATTAGTTACCTTAAGCATTTCATGCACATTATGATAATCCTTCAAACCATATAATTAAAATGAATATCTTAGGAGTAAGTTATCGCAAAATAAAAACGAACGTGCGCGAATATAAATTCAAGCGCGGGTCTCACACCGATGATGCGACCCTACGACACAAAGACCATGTAGGCATAATATTATTATTATTATTTATTAGTTTATCCTCGCACTGGAACGCCTTGCAGCAATTACACCAATGGAGCACAATCTTATAATAAACTCACTATAAGCTTAGGTTTCCTCACGATGTTTTCCTTCACCGTTGTCAGCAATGTCCAAGATAAACTTGAAAAGTACATATGAATTTGAAAAAGTCACATTGGTACTTGCCCGGATTCGAACCCACGACCTCAAGCACGAAAGGCGAGGTCTTAGCCACTGGGCCATCACGACATTTAATAATACATACACATTACATTACACGACATTTAATATGTACTATACTACCCGTGCGAAGCCGGGTGGGTCGCTAGTTGCTTATAAGTTATAAGGGAGACAATTTTGTTTTGGTATGTGGGATTGGCCCAACACACAAATTGTTGCGTATAGTAATGAAATGCATGTTGGTTTAATCCTTATAATTTATATCTTGAGTGTAATCTTACAAAGGTAATATTAGCTAAACTTTATGTAACCGGAAAACTGTGAAAAACAATAATCAAAACATTATTTTTTCATGTAAATAAACGTCGAAAATGCTCTTCAACACGCATTTTTTGTCTTATCACTCTTTAACTGTTATTTTATTAGCCCGGTTAGATTTTTATATACTCTTTGGTCTGTTTATTACAATAAATTGGTTCATTTTTATGTGTAATATGATTTATATACATCATTTACAAAAAAATAGTCTCAATATTACACAGGATACTTTTTGTCCCGGAAGTATATTCTCTTATAAATTGCAACATTCTAGCAGGCGAAGCTACTGGCGGAAGCAAATAGTTTATATTTTCCTAACGTTACCACCAAGAAGCAAGTCCCTGAGGTTACGGGTTAGCAACATTGAATATCAAATATATACCTCCATGTAGACAGGCACAAGAAACAACTTTATCTCTAAATAGCTGACGGATCGACAAACCCTTGATAGATACAACCCGTGTTACATAATGTAAGGTGTGTATAATTATGTAGCCGTGACCACGTTCCATCAGGAGGCCGTTGGCATATTTGCCGACACATTACACTAATTATAGTTAGCATACACAAGGACGGAGTGACACAGTCTAAAGGTATCGTCGATGTACAACCACGTACAGTGGCGGATGACCACTTTTATTTCTGCTTTGCTCTTATTAATCAAACTATAAAGACCCACTGCTGGGCAAAGGACTTCCAAATAGCCTCACGCTCTTCCCCGTGTTTTGCCTTCTCCGGCCAATCTTCAGTAATAAGGTAGAAAATTACCGCTGACCACGATAGCACCTAACAAACCGTCAAATACTAGTAGGAAAAAGCAATCACTTATTTTTGCTTAAGAGCCTATATGCGCTTCAGTGCCGTAAAACGGTAACTTTTTAAAGCATACTCCTTAGTAACGGCTAGGTTTGAAAAAAATATATATTTATTATTGTTGCATGTACATTATTTTTTAAACATGGTTTTTTCGTATAACAAATAGTTTTGCTTTAAAAAAATAAATTAGCAACACGATATTTTCCGCAACTTTTGGATACTCCTCCAAAACGACTTGGATGTTTAAAAATATTTTTACATAGAAAAATTGATGGCTGGAATTTCTTCATAACTGACATAGCATATGTAAATCAAATATTTTTTTGCAAACAAAACTGTTCAAAAGGAGAATAATTAATATTGATATTTTAGCATCGAGCGGCCGCACTACTGCGCAGAAATTTCCTTATCTCTCAATGCCTACTTTTGTGACGGTTTGATTACACTATATTTGGCATGACAAATCGTCAATTTATTTTAGTGGATTCTACGGTTCCTAAGGGATCCTCAAGTTTTCACAATATTGGATGATTGAAGAACGACGACGAGCCAATTTTATTACGAAAAAACTTTTGTTCTGCATTGAACCGTCCTGTTTTCCAAAACTAACAAAATAAGAAGCCCAGAAAAAAATAATAATAACGATTTGTCATTTGAAAAAATCGAAGATGGGTTATTACATCGTTAAGCATTGTTAAGGCCTCTAAATTGTGTCGCACTAAACCATGAATAAATAATAGTCGACAGTCGACTCCAAACGTTTAATAAGCTCAACACAACGTTCAAAATAAATAGTTCAATAAAGTTCTATTATCATCTACTTAATTCTATTATTGAGTGAATTCTGTTCTATTCAACGTTGGATTGGCTTGATACGAATTAGGAATTGGAGCAGAAGCAAAGAGTCCTTGTTTTAATCACAATTTTATTTACAATAGAATAAAATAAAATAATAAGGACTAATAAATAATAACAACAGTAGTAATACAAGCGTGTACCTTTAAAAAAAGAGATAGGGGAAGAACTCATTGGGAATCTAAAAATTCGTCAACATCGTTGTCAATGGAAAATGTACAGATTGCGTTAGAACCTACACAACTAAAAACTCTCTCTATTGTTCTTGTATCATTATTTCTTATTATTGTGATCAACTGCTCAAGGTTGCCAATACAATATTACTGGAATTAACTGTTCAAATATTTTACTCAGTGTTGTAAGTTAATCATAACTTCACACTAATATTATAAATGCGAAATTTTATCAGTGCGTATGTTAGTTACTTCTTCACGCCAGAACGGCTGAACGGATCTGGATGAAATTTAGCAAAGATATAGATTATAGCCAAGAATAGCACATAAGATACTTTTTATCCCTGAAATATGTTCCCTCGGAATAATTTACGACATTCACGCGGGCGAAGCCGCTGGCAGAAGCTGGCAATCATACTAATATTGCGAAAGTTTGTGAGTGTTTGTATGTTTGTTACTTCTTCACGCTCAAACGGCTGGACAGATCTGGATGAAATTTGGCTCATACATCGATTATAGTCAGGAATAGAACATAGGATATAATTTCTATCCCGGGAATATGTTTCCTCGCGATAATTTTCACACTTCTTACACTTTTCTGTCTGGCTATCTGTTACCTTTTTACGCTTAAACCGCTGAAACGATTTGGCTGAAAATTGGCAAGAAGATGGTTTCAGGCTCTGGGAAGGACATAGAACAGTTTTATCCCGGAAATCATCCTAGGGGTGTGTAAATTTGTATGGTGAACCAAAGTAAGGCTGCCCACACACCTACAATTATATTACGCGATATAAAACAATTAAAATAAAAAAAACCATCATTTTTATTTCATGCTTTTATACTAGATAATTTATTTAGTAGTAGACACGCTTCGATCGACAATCTATCGAACACGTAACTATGACGCCATATCTTGCGAAAATACCTCGATTCAAACAGTAAAACGCCCAAACTATTGAACAGCTGAACCAATTTTCATCAAACATAGCGAAGAACACTCGCGACAAAGACACCTTTCAAACAAAAGAAAAACGAAATCAAAATCGGCTCATCCGTTAAGGAGCTATTATGCCACAGACAGATACACAAATACGCACAGACACAAATACACACATACTCAAATACACAGGTATTGATGTGTCAAACTTATAACACCCTTCTTTTTCCGTCGGGGTTAATAATATAAACTAGCCACGTTTAGTGGGCTTACCTGTGAAGGATTATGTGACATAAAAGGCGTTGGATTACTGAGATGATAATTACCAGAGATATGTGGAAGAAAAATTGTTGCGCCCACCCCTAAACAATTGCGATAAGGACAAGAGAATGTTGACGATGATTTAATAAACTTAGTTAAACATAATTATATACTTCACTACTATACTTTTGGTGACCACACAAAATAATATGTCGCAAGTTATGTTTACGGCGTGTATATGTCAACGCAGTACTGGCCGTGCGCCCGCTCGGAGCCAGAATATCAATATTGAACCTCCTTTTGGACAGTTTTGTTTGCAAAATATTCTTTGATTTACATATGCTATTTCAGTTAGCATCCAAGCCATCAATTTTTCTGTGTAAAAATATTTTTAAACATTTAAGTCGTTTTGGAGGAGTGTCCAAAAGTAGCGGCTTATCGTGTTGTTAATTATTTTTTAGCGATGTCGCTGTTCTTAATTGAATGTGAAAAGGCAAAGTTCAAGTACAAAGGCGAGCTTAACGCAAAGTTGACTTACTTACAGCAAACCCTAGAGTGACAGAGAGAAATCACAAAAGAGACAACGTTGAAAAGAGACAATTTATCGTCGTTCGGTTTTAATCATATCATTTAATGCTCAAAACGAACCTAAAAGCCTTCGGACATCAAGAATGATAGTACCAAGAATAACCTTTGGCCATAATATTATAGTTTAGTTTATTACGTCAATAAAGCCATTCTCATATAAGTAGGTACTAAATTTTATCACACATCGTCGTAAAAGGTGAATAAGGGAGAGTAACCCTGTTATCTAATCTTAGGATCGTATTAAACAACCTTAAGATACAAGTTCAGATCATAGAAAACGGTCTAAAAGAGGTGTTAAAACCGTGGTACTGGCACAATTGGCTGATTACCAAATAATCAAAAAAAGGGTTCCGTACCATTATCGCAAAAAAATCACGTTTGTTGTATGGGAGCCCAACTTAAACATTAATTTTATTCTATTTTTAGTATTTTTTGTTATAGCGGCAACAGAAATACATCATCTGTGAAAATTTCAATTGTCTAACTGTCACGGTTCATGAGATATAGCCTGATGACAGACGGACAGACAGACAGACAGACGGTCCGCGGAGTCTCATTAATAGAGTCTCGTTTTTTCTCTTTGGGTACGGAACCTTAAAAAAGGCTGGTTTTTCAATAGTCGGATGCGGTTCTATACAAAACGCCATTTTTATTCCTCAGTTAAGATTTTGACAACGACAGCGATTGCCGACAAATCAAAATTAACAGGGTAGACCACGTCACATTTCAGTAGCACTTTTGTCAAAATCCGCATTTTGTAATTTTGACAAAAGCGATACACCTGATGCAATGTCACTACTTGTCTAAAGCCTCATAGCATAAAAAATCAGTCATCCATAATATACTTATAATATAATACATGCGAAAGTAACTCTGTCTGATAGTTTGAGACCGTGGGAAGGATATAGGTTACTTTTTATCCCGTAAATAGTTCCCTTGGAAAGATACAAAACTTTTTACGCGGGCGAAGCTCCTCCTATTTTTGAATCAGCATTTGTAAAAAGATAAAAAACTTAAGATAAACTTCGTCATCACCATCAGCTCTGTTTTTGGACTAGTGGACATTTAAGCTTTTCCAATCGTACGCCATTTAAATTGATCCACAAGAGATCTAACGTTTATTCACAAGGGCTAAGGATAATCAGCCATCTTTGATCCCTAAAGACACACCTACTCACTACTACACACCAAGACTCCTGCCCAGCTCCCTACCAAACGACACAATACACTGGAGTGTATCCTAAGTAATTGCAACCTATAACATTGTAGCGGCGCACATTCGCTCCAGAAAGAACGCCCCATTCCAAGGATAATAAACGGGATATATTGCCGCTGGAGATAAAGAAAATGGAAGGTCTCGGCCTATCTATACGTTTTATACGACCATATTGAAGAAATTATGTGTATGGGAAGAAAAATCAAGGGATGTTTTTTTGGTAAATAAGTTGACGACACACGAAAAAAAAGGTGAAAAAATACTTTTATTATAATAGCTACCCTATATATAAAAATACCTATTTAGTCTGTCAGTTAGATAGCCTAAAAATATAGGACACGTATTTTTTAACCGACTTCCCAAAAAGGAGGAGTTTCTATAAAAAGTTTATTTTTATTTTGCCACGTAAACAAAAAAATACGACGATACAGTGCGTTTAAATATCGTGTGACGTCACGGTGTGCTACACTTTATACTGACAAAATGACGTCACAAGCCCCCACTCTTGAAATTTGATATTTATTTTTATTTCATGAAGCAAAAAATACGGGTCTAATATTATTTGATAAACTCACTGACTGACTAAATAGCATTATCATTTTTCTACCTAAGAAACATCCCTATTGAGTACAGAAAAAGATTTTTGATGTCGGTTATATTTCGGGGAGTGTACGATGACATTGCATGATTCAATTCCGCATAGCCTGTTCTATCACATGACTACAAGAAATACAGCGATACGTCATCGGTACATGGCGGTCTTCCCACCCATACGAACTAAACGTTTTGGGATTACTGTCATTGTGCGCTCGGTTTCTCTTTCTTTTTCGGTACACCATTAGCGAAGTGGTAGATTGAGTGATTCGCCTCACCTCACGACGCGACGCCATCTCTATCTGTCGGCTGTGGCTCGAGTACAGTCAAGCAGTGGACCGCCTTCTGCAGACTTGATCCGGTCGGGCCATCGCATGGGTGGGCGGTCCTTCCACTCTGAACCACAAACCGCGTTCTCTCGTTGGATCAAGTGACCAAAGAACAGAAGAATTCGAGCCTGGACTATAACCGCACTGCTTGATGCCGAGTTCTGGGAGAATAGATAATAATATATTGGTGCAAAACTCAGTTCAGGATACTCCAAGCATTTGCCCACATCACCATATTTCCAGAGCGTCTATTATTTCTATCGGTACGGGTAAGGGGTGGAACTACCTGCCGGAGTCTATGTTTCTCATACACACAGATCACTCTTGAAATAAAGATCCCCAGATCATTAATTCAAGAGTGAATAGGTTACTTCTATGAAAGCGTAATCTACCACATCATTGCTTACCATCAGCGGTCAAACGAATTCAGTTGAGTGTGAATTTTAGGAAACTTAGTCAAGCCGTTTTCTTCCTTTTACGAGAGAACAAAATATCACCGATTCCTTAAATTAAAAGAAACACAGCTTGCTTTCAGTATTTTTCACTCCTCGTGTGTTAATAGGACAAACCATTAATAATGTTAAATTGGCGACATTCTTTCTCCTTGCCAGCAAATGTGTTAGTGACAGTATGGTTTAGTGGTTCCAATTACGTGAGCGTACACTAAGAGTAGAGCTTGTGGTCTCTGTTAGAGGGTAAGGACGGATGGTGAAGTGTTTTATGGAGTTGTTTGATCTTTTGATGATATTTTTATAGTGAGTGATTGGGGTTGCGGTAGCAATGTGTGTAGGTTGATGACGTAGATTTGAATATTAATTTTATAGTCCTCGATATAATTAGTAAAGATACGAACTTCTAAAACTACCCATCTAACACCTTTAAACGAGCGATTCTTGTATATCATAGACTAATATTATAAGAGGAAAGAATTGTATTTTTGTATGTAACGAATAAACTTAAAAACTACTGGACCGATTTCAAAAATTCTTCCACCGTTGTGAAGCTGCTCTATCCCCGGGTGACAGGCTACTTTTTATGCCTGTATTTCCACGGGAACAAAGCGGGTGAAACCGCGAGACGTCCGCTAGTATGTATACATATATACAATCTGAATCTCGGAAACGGCTCCAACGATTTTCATGAAATTTGGTATGCAGCGAGTTTCGGGGGCGATAAAAAGATCCAGTTGGGTTTCATTTTTCAAAAACATCATTTTCTCTGTTTTCATCCGAGCAGAGCTCGGTCGCCCAGATATTTAATTATACGTGATCACCATCCAGAAAAGTACATTTTTAATGTCTTGCTTACGCGACCGCTCCTGAAGATTTTTCCTGGAATTAATTTCCTGGAAACCGGAGCGCAGTAATTTCTTTTTTTGCGGGAAAAATACGTAGATATAGTGGTAGTACATTCCCAGAAAAACCTCCTCACAAAGAGCTATAAAAATAGATGCATAGATTGCATAAACAGGAACAGCAAAAAAATAAAAACTTTTTAACAAAAAAGCTAATCCGACTTCCAAAACAAAACACTACAAAGCGAAAAATAACATTCTTTTCGGCAGTCGGCGTCTTTGGTACCATTTTTTTTTAGTTTTTGACACCGACTGCCGAAAAGAAAGTTATTTTTCGCTTTGTAGTATATTGTTTTGGAAGTCGGATATTTTTTCTTTTTTAAAAGGTATTTATTTTTAGTTCTGGTTTTATAGGCAGAGGGCTTCTCATAACTATTCCAACAAGCCTAAATACGACTAGGATACATTGTTTCATTATGGAGTTCCGGTGCCTACCTTCCAGCTTTATCACTTGAGCAGTTCGATGGTACCAGTTTCATTAGAACCATTTATTTAAAATTGCTTCATCATAGTCGTTTAACTATTTGGGATATTATCTTATATCCAAAACATAAACATTGAGAAGTTCAGTGTCCATCTGTGGTCTTCTTCATCAGTTCCACTTCACCAAATGATACTTTCTGAATGCAAATGCTGGCCATGTTGATGAAAATACCAAAATCGCTATATGTGTGCCTATACAATTTGAGGAGTTCCCTCGATTTCCATAGGATCTCTTCATCAGATCCTGACTTGGTGACAATGGGACTATTTCAAGAGTACACCCTTTCAAACGAAAAGAGATTTTTCAAAATTGATTCATATTTGACGTAGTTATCGGTGAAAACAAACAAAAAAAAAATGAACATAGACTCTCCTCCTTTGTGGAAAGTCGGTTAAAAACAAACATAACTGAGTAAATTGTGTTTCACCGGTCATTCAGAAATTTCTGCATCTATATTCACAACTACAGTGGCATCGCCGTGTGATTTTAGTCGATAGACATCCGAAATATGAGGCTTTTCACCAGATAAAAATATGTTACTAGCTTTGCAAGCAAGTTCGTTAGCGTTGCTAGGATTGAAGCTGGTAATTTTTCGTCTCCGTATCAGAAATATTGCTTCAGGCTTTACGGCATAAAAACATGAATGAATTCTAAATATAGAGGATACGGTATTTATAGACTTTTAATTTGTAGGCAATATTTTATGAAAGAAAATACTTATAACATTAAACTTTATACAACTAACATGGAGTCTTTCAAGTCAAGAGTGAATAGGTTTTTTCTAGACAACGAAGATACATTTTCGAACACATCAAATCATCATCAATAAATCTGCTGGTTCACATAGCTGAACAGCTGATATTTTTTTTCGATTTCAGCGGCGATCCCATAATTGAAATTGATAATATGCACAAATCCTTATATCCCTCAGAAATAATGGAAAAAGCTCAAGTCACCCAGCAGACAGTATACAAAACGACCCACAACTAATTTCTCGTGTTCCTAAAATAAAACAATGACTAGCAACTACAAAAATAAAATGTCATTCATGAATTATTGAAACACTTAACGGAGCGATAGCACACGAACTATGGAAATTCATGTTTTCTATATTTATGTTATTTGCCCAAATGTTGGTCACAAATCAAATGACTAGTCTACTGCCAGATAAGATTTATTTCAATCCACCATTTACAAGCACTTTTGAATTTGAATTGAACAGAAAGATGAAGCCAGTTTCTCATACCAAAGCTTTATTTCTATGGAGAAAACGTGCAAGAAACTTTCATGGAACCTAAAAAAACAGAGATTTCAACGAAATAAAAACCTGCTCCTTTTTTTGAAGTTGGTTAAGAACGAATACCATGTTGTGCCGAATCCAAACGAATTGAGTTATGAGCAAGAGCGTTACCTATGTTTTGGTCAGTTCCTATTTTCTAAAGAGTTCAATCATAGAAGCGTTACCATTCTATTTCCAGTCCTTGACAACATACGCTTAACCTTTAACACTGGATTAATTTAACAATGTTAAATTGACGGTGGCGGTTTAATATTCATGAGGAAATGTCGAGAAGTCGGTTTTGTTTTATTTCCCAATGGAATAAGTCATGTGGCAACATTTTCTGTGGGTGGAAAGCACAGACATAAATCTAACTAGATGACGCAAATGTATGTACTTCGCATGCCATAAAAGGGAGTAAAAGTGAGAGCAATGCTCTTATTTTGAGCTGTTTCATTTAGCGTTATCGGTGTAGTGGCGTATGCTTATTCCGAGTTTTTTTAACCCAGAATAACACTTATCACGAGAGACTACGTAAACGATCTCTTAAGTAAAAATGTAAAAGTTACAGTCAAAAGTTTTAATCGGTCAAAAGTACTTTTAACTGAAAAAATCAGGCAAAAGTAATTTTGACTGAACACGTTGGTCAAAACTAGTTTTGTCTGAAAATCTGTAGTTAATAGTGCTTTTTACTGACAATATGTGGTAAAAAGTGATTTTGACTTACGCTGTTAGTCAAAACCACTTTTAATCACCTAAGCATCAGTCAAAATCACTTTTAACCAGTTGTTAGTATCTAATTAAAAATAAAAAGCTGTTCAAACTCTCCAAAAAATGTTGGTATAGTCATTGGAAACATTTTCTTTCATCGGTAAGTACATAGTTCGCGGCACGCTTGGCTTTCATACAGATGGAGAGGAGGGACTTGCGTTATCTAGTTAGATTTATTTCTGTGGTGTTAAGAATGGCTGATATGTTTTAATTATACTCTGTTTCAAGACTTTTTGACGAAAGTGTAAAAAAAATGTACAAGTTAATTTCTTGGGAAAACACTCACTAGTAAAGCAAATGAGTAACACGTCTGTCAATAAAATAGAAGGTTTGGTTTGAAATAGCTTACCGGATCTTTTAACACCAAATGCTAAGTCACCTCTGAAGTCATCCTTTATAATTTTTTTTGGAACTACAATTTATGTGGATATGCAATTTAATTATTGATTATATAACATTTATAAAGTAGAAATTAAAAATGAATACAAAAATTAGATTCAGAAATAATACCAAAAATAAATCAATTCAAAAATATCTTTATTTTGATTTAAAACATTATAAATTAGTGATTTAAGAAATGAAATCACGCAATTAGTAAATGACACTACAATTTTCCATCCAGAGGCAGATACATTTTCTAAAACATTTGTTAACGATGTCAACAATAACTTCTTGAAAAGAGTATAGACATAATAACATAACTAAAAGTCCACTGTCATCATAATCATCATAAGCCTTTTAATGCCCACTGCTGGGACACAGGCCTCCTCTCTGTGAGAGGGAATGGGCCGTCATCCACTACGCGGACCCAGTGCGGGTTGGTGGATGTCACTTGTCTTCGAATTTTTGGTTCTAGGACCTCACGATGTTTTCCTTCACCGTTTTGAGAGAGGTGGTGATGAAATAATTTACACAAAGTAAAGGGCCTGTCTGGGTTTAATTTAAACCCACAACTCTTTGTAAGACGCGGCAGCTACTACTGGGCCACCACTGCTCCAAGTCCACTATGTATGTAGCCAACAGCTCTCAAATAGAAGAGCTGTTGGCTACATACATAGCCTTCCGTACAAGAAAAAGCATTTCATTGTACTGAAAATGTTCCTTACTGTCGGTATTATTATCACATTTGAATCTATTATCCGGTCCTATCCGGTTGTACCCCGATACAATCGTACAGATGTTATTGATGCTCTAAATATAGACCTTCAGAAATCTCTAAATAGATTTAGACTCACAATTCTTGGGTTTAAAATAACCTTATTATGTAGGGAGTAAGGCAGAAAGGAAGATATTTATGACAGGTGAACCTGTTGGATTAGGAATTCTCTTGGTCTTGGATTTTTAGAAGACGAAATATATATATATTTCGTCTTTTTCTAATTTTTAATATATATATATTTTGTCATTTTTTATAGCGACCCGCCCCGGCCTCACACGAAACCTTCATCATGAATCACTTTGTCTATTGGTGAAAACCGTATGAAAATCCATTCAGTAGTTTTTGAGTTTATCGCAAATAAACAGACAGACGCGGCGGGGACTTGCCCTAAACCGCGACGGAAAAAGAGGGGTCTTATAAGTGTGACGTGTGTTGCTGTGTATCTGTTTGTGGCATCGTAGCTCCTAAATGGATGAACCCATTTTGATTTCATTTTTTTAGTTTGAAAGGTGAATTACCGAGATTGTTCTTAGCTATGTTTGATGATTTTTGGGCGCGCGATTGGCGCAGTGGTTGAGCGATTGACTGCTGCGCTGCGTTTCGTGGGTTTGATTCCCGCACGGAACAATTATTTGTATGACCTACCGATTGTTGTTCCGGCTCTGGGTGTTGTGTATGTGAGTTTATATGTTTGTAAACGCACCCACGATATAGGAAGAAATTCCTAGTGTAGGGCAACGTTTTTTTTTAAAACAAATGAATAATAAAATAAAGAATCGGTTCAGCCGTTCTAAACGTTTGGGCAATTTACTGCGTGTATAGGGTTTTTTTTCGCAAGATATCGTGTCACAATTACGTATTCAACTGGTTGTCGATCGAAGCGTGTTTACTACTAGATAAATAATGTAGTTAAAAAATCATGAGTTAATAAGCCTTGGAGGTTTTTATTTTTTTTATTAATTCTTCTATAAGTAAAGTCAAGAAATTTAAATGTTATTGATAGCGGTCGCAACACTACAATGAGCGTGAGGTTCAGGGTGCGATAAAAAAAAGGCTTGTGTTTAAACACCGCCCAAAAAAGTACCTATTTTACTACCAAAAAAATTCTAAACGGTTACCAAAATGGATAAATGGTCACCAAATAACGTTTCCTAAAATATTATGAAATAAATCCATTTTTTCGTATTATTGACTGCCAAAAAAATATATGGACGCCTTTAAAATACACTTTAGACCAAATATTATATATTGTCACTACTTAGATGTTACCAATTATGTAATACCATGACTTCTAATTTGGTCATTTTTGTTAGGCTAAAAAAGCTAACGATCGCTAGAATATTTCCCAAATATCAATTAATATACTGGGGTTCCCAAACGCACGTCGCTTATTTATCGTTATATGGAATTCGCTAAATATATTGAGGTTCAAGGTTCAAGTACGATTAGTACTCTGGCAACATAGTCGACGGAGCCCCGCTGCGCGGGGCTCCTATTTCCGTCCGCAGGGTCTAAAGTAACCTATCCGTGTCGGGGTGCCCTAAGCTCCTGAGCTCGCTTCGCTCGCTCTTGGACTAATTCGTTAAAAACACGAATACACCCGTATTTTGGATGACGACTTACTATTTTGGAGTAAGATTTTTGGTAGTAATATTAATCTTTGAGTTGGATAGAATTTGGTGACCGTTGATCCATTTTAGGAACCAAAAATAATATTTGTGCGAGGTTTGCGATTTTTCTGATGTTATTTTATTTATTTTGGATCATAATATTGTATACTTTAGGGCCCTTTTAATAAAGTCAATTGATTTTTTTTGGAGTTCTTTATTTTATTTGGTGCCTAAGCTTAGAGTCTTAAAAATATATTTGGTGACCGTCTAAATTATACCCTAAAAAAAATACGGCGAATTGTAATTAGGTTTTGCGATTTGAAATTTCAGAGTTTGCCCGGCTAATTGCAATAGGCTCGCCCCGCCACCAACATGGCGGTGTAAAATAGGGTTATGTAATATTTGTATTCATGAGTCATTCAGAAAGCTACATAGCGAGCTACGTTCCCAGAACATGTGCATTATATAACAGCATTTATATTAAGATCCCTGTGTCAGTGATGTGACATTTAATGAGTTTCCAGTAATTCATTAACTTGTCTGCGCCCGCTCGGAGCCAGAATATCAATATTGAATCTCCTTTTGGACAGTTTTGTTTGCAAAATATTCTTTGTAGTAACTACTAAGTAACTAGCAAAAGTAAAACAAAGTTTTAGTTAGTTAGTAGTTACTAAACTACTAACTAACTAAAACTTTGTTTTACTTTTGCTATTTCAGTTATGAAGAAATTCTAGCCAACTGTGTAATAGTATATTATGCAACTAGTGAATAAAGGACGGTTTTAAAGCGAGGGCCATAGATGAATCACGAACAAGTGAAGGATTCTAAAAACTGAATCACGACCGTAGGGAGTGATTCATGATGATTGAATCACGAGCATAGCGAGTGATTCAAGTGTTAGAATCCTGAGCCACGCGAGTGATTCATGGCCCTCGATATAAATCCGTTTTATTCAAGAGTTGCATACTATATTTTATACCATGACTACGAGAAAAAGAAAGATTTAACCCAAAAGCACAAGGAATAATAATAAATAAATAAATGGTTTATTACCTTCAAAATTTACAGAATATGAGAAACCTCAGGGCTTCACATTTTTTGTAAATTGAAGCTAAGCAAGGTAACAGCACCTGTGTTTCAGGGGCCAGTGACCACCTCCGTTACGTTACATAATTATAATTAATTAAACACCAATGCAGTTAATATTAGAATTAGAATCCAAATAAATATTCACTAAACATCCTAGACCAAAATTGAAATTATTATCAAAATCCTAGATATAAACAAACTCAAAATTAAATCGACGAAGGAGTTTGAAATTCGAATATTCTTTGTTTACACAAGAAGTTTTTATCGAGTATTTTATGCGCAAGTAGGTTGTTTTGCATTGAGGTGGAGGTCAAATTGGCGTGTTCTAAATTCAAACACCAAAACAGTGATTAAAAGTGCTTTTTATTCACTGTTTTCAGTGAATAAAATAAGCTTTTTAGAGGGGGAATGGTATAAAAATATTTTTAAACATCCGAGTCGTTTTAAGGAGTATCCAAAACCAGTGAAAAAATATCTTGTAGTTATTTTTTTTAAGTATAATTATTAGTTACACGAAAAACCATGTTTCACAAATAATGTACATGAATCAATAATAAATAAATATTTTTTCAAACCTTTTAAACTAGCCGTTACTAAGGAGTATACTTTAGAAAGTAAAAGTTTTACGGCACTAAAGCGGTGGAAGGCCTGATTCTTGGTAGTCGGGAAGTAATGGAGCGCCGCCTAATGTTGATTTGAGTACCACACTGTAACTGTGTCGGCATTGGAGTTTAGATGTTATGTTATTTTGTTATGTTATTTAATGTTTTATTGGGGTATTTTGTTTATATAAAAAATAACCGTCATAATATAGCATTTTTTTATTGTTAATTATATACTTTCTATTTATTTTATATTATCTATTTTACGTATAATTTCATTGGTTCAGCACCTTCACATTAACAATATATGTAGTATATTATTTACCCACGTCCGTGTCACTAGCGGGGTGCCAAATGAAAATCGGCGCTGGGTGTCTGACGCCCAGCAAATGCTGAGTTGGTAACCCTTTCGTTGTCCATGTCCAGCGCAGCTCTTCTTTAGCCTTGTTTGTACTTTTTACTGTTTTTTCCTGTTACTTTGTAGTTGTTGTTGTTGTTGTGTTGTGTCTGTGTCGAATAAATATTTTCTATTCTATACTGTATGGGGAATTCGATAAGCAAAACCGAATAAAACCTTACCCGAGCTGGTTATCCAAGACCAAAAGCTACCAAAAAAGCTATGCTCAAAAGTTACCTTTACGACCACTAAAGTAACGAGGCAGTTCCTAGATTCAATTATGGAACATGAATAGATCCTACTAGACTAATCACAATTAATACGTCAGTGTATAATTAATAGAAGTGTTGTATATCAGTAATTGTGTTTACAGCATTATTGCTTTAGCTACAGATTGATAGGTTTAGAAATTAGTTTCACGGATTAATCAGAGCCCAATTGAATTAACTGGTGAAACTCTGCAGACGTGATTTATATCTAATGACGAATACAACAGTATCTCTAGACAAGTGACATTCTGTTAAGAGAGCGTGATAGCTGATTGTTGAAAAAAATATTTTCTAAATTCATCACTTGAAGAAACTATTTCAAGTTATGAATTTAGAAAATACTTTTTTTCTGCTTTAGAGTCATTAGCGATAATATACTAATACTCGCCAGTGGAATTTTGCTAGGTAGGTACCTACTCGTAATTGAATATAACCCAGAATTTCGTTCCATTTCAGCTTTTGTGCAATTTGGAAATTTTTGCTCGAATTGGATAATACACAGTCAGTAATATCTAGGCATCGTATTGAACTCGACGCTAATTGGGTAAATTTCGTTGAAACAATGTAAGCGATTTTAATTACTTATTAATGTGCACGTATTGGAGAGCAGTGGTGGACCAGTGGTAACGGCCGCGACTTACATGCTGTTTGTCGTGGGTTCGAACCCAGGCAGGCGTTTTACTTTGTGTAAATTATTTCATCACCACTGCTCTCAAAACGGTAAAGGAAACCAGCATATCCTAAAACCAAAACTTTTAAGACATGTGACATCCACCAACTCGCACTGGGCCCGCGTGGTGCCAAATGAAAATCGGCGCTGGGTGTCTGACGCCCAGCAAATGCTGAGTTGGTAACCCTTTCGTTGTCCATGCCCAGCGCAGCTCTTCTTTAGCCTTGTTTGTACTTTTTACTGTTTTTTCCTGTTACTTTGTAGTTGTTGTTGTTGTTGTGTTGTGTCTGTGTCGAATAAATATTTTCTATTCTATACTGTATGGGGAATCCGATAAGCAAAACCGAATAAAACCTTACCCGAGCTGGTTATCCAAGACCAAAAGCTACCAAAAAAGCTATGCTCAAAAGTTACCTTTACGACCACTAAAGTAACGAGGCAGTTCCTAGATTCGATTATGGAACATGAACATTTCTGTATGCAGGGTCTAAAGTAACCTAAAATGAAGGAGATTACGAGAGTTGAGTTCGCTCGCTTTGCTCGCTCACTTCAGCTCCCGTCATCTCCTTCGAACCTAATCTATCCGTGTCGGAGTGCCCTAAGCTCCCGCGCTCGCTTCGCTCGCACTTGGACTAATTAATTGACCATAATTATCAAAAAGCCCAACCGTTACGTAGCAATATTCATAATGACCAGACAATGTGATAAATATAGAAGTTTAAATCAGTATTAATTTTATTGCCCGACTTGACTTGACTAGATTCATAATGCCAGAGCATTATACATAGTGCCCTGATAATTACTTGGTCCATGATCAGTTTCTCTGGTGCTTGTTTTAGCTTAAGCTCGAAGTGACTACTAATTTATCTGAAAATCAAATATACTGGTGATAAATTTAAATTTCGGGGTGATTTTTAACAAAGGCATTTAGTAATAACTACCTTTAACTAGAGAAAAACAGTTCTAACGAAAACCGGGTTTTGACTATAACATATATATTTAAATATTTCCCTATAATATAGTTGTAACTCCCATACTAAATAACATTCCTATCCAGGAAAATCAAATTGAAGCAACATGCAGTTTCACAGAAAGCTATTTCTTATTTGCAAATTCGTTTACAGATTGTGAATCTGTGTGTTGAAGCCAACCAAGCTTGTAAAAGTTATAGCAACGGATTCTTCTCGAACCGTTGCCTCGCGGTATTCAGGACGGATAATTTCAATATCTTGTCAGTAAAATGTTCAAGAATATTTTCCTGCTTGAATGTTGTCAAGGTACACTTATTTGAAGTACCTATGTTATTATACAATATTTTGCGGTTCATGTAGAGATGGGTTGGTAAGGTTTGTTCTCATACTGAAGGCATTATCAAATCAAAGATATGACATATGCTAAAATCTACTAAATAATATTAAGAAAAAAAAAATGTTGTCTTTGTAATATTGTTTCTTCCAGTTTTTATAAGTATATGCCCGAATATTGAGTTTCTTAGCCCTGCATTATTACTGGGTGTGGCAACCATTTCATTTTCGCAATACATAGTTTTATTTAGTTTAATTTCATTTCACTTAACTTAATTAAGGCAAACAGTTTAAATGCAGTTGAAGCTTCGTTTCATTTTCTACTTTTTTTGTAGCACAAGTATAATGAAATCCTCTATTAAAATGATATGTGGTAAAGTCTGTATCATCATCATTTCGGCCGAAAGACGTCCACTGCTGGACATAATCGCCATATTGACCGGTCCTGGGTGTTTGTTTAGAAATATGTATTTACGCCGCAACAGCTGATCTGATTCAGCCAATACTTGGGATACAGTTAAACCAAGCCTTGAATTAGGACAAGAAATAGTTTTATTTTGGCAATACCTACGTTCCTTTTAGATAATTGCCGACTTTCACGCGATTGAAGCCTAATAAATTAGTTTTTATCACATCTATTCAGAAAGAGCGAGTTTATTCTTCGTAAACAGGGACTAAAATAGCTCATTAATCCCTAGGGATTAAAAGTGATTTGAATTTGGAATGTGGATTTTGATGGTAACTATTCCAATCAGCAAAGAGATGAATCACAAACTGAATAAAATCGAGTACAGCGAATGTATGAGGTGAATGGCTAATATTAATAAATAATAATAATAATTTATTTCAGACCAAGATAGTCCATAGAGTGTTAGTAATACACAGGCACTTAAGAACTAAGTTAGTAATACACAAAAATACTAAAACAAACTAACATAACATTAAAATTATCCTGTATGTAGGCGGATCCAATGCCTCCACATAGGACTCTCCATGTGTTCTGCAACCACCCTCAGGTAGCTGTTGGGACTGTGCCTCACTCTTCACATCAGCAATGCTGATCTTTTCCTAATTATTGCATAATAACCGTCCACTTGTGCTTCTGCAAACATTGCTGACGCACTGCAATAGCGAGGCAGTCCCATCAACATCCTGAAGGCAACAATTGTACTGAACTCTCAGAGCGCTCACGACCCGCTGCGTGCAATTGGCCCACAGGCTGCAGGTATAAAATGATTGGCAGTAGGCCCTAAACAAGGTTATTTTAACTTCTGGCAAACCTGAGCGATTGTAATTCTATTTCGGACCGCACGGGGACATTGTATTGAACAAGTGAATATAAAAAATAAATCTGCAACTGTAACGGATGTTACTAATAAAATTGTTACGATGCACTTCCATAATTGTTTAAATATAAACATTATCCTCTAATTATTTCTATGTTATTTCTTATGGTTCCTAATTTTATGTAAATTAATAAACATAATGTTCTTGTTCATAAGTTGCACTTATTTTCTCATAGAGGGTGTAAAATAGTAGTGTCCACTTCGGGAGCAACACTGTTTTAAGCTCGAGTGACGTACTTTGAATCCCTCGCTGCGCTCAGCATTCTACGTTAGAATCCTTTCTAAAAATACATTCTCGCCTTTAAAATACTTATTTGCTCCCTAAATAAACAATCTAATAATTTGTTTACAGATGCCACATAACAACAGGCTACAAAAGCTTTGTCATCTAAACACCAAACAAAAACACAAAAAGCCCTTGCCAAAATAATACACGAAGAGAGGCCATTGATACTTCATTTTCCCACCGACATATTGGATGGCAATCAATTTGTTTGATTTATTGTTTCCTGTTCGAGAGGGAGGGGGGCTGGTATGCGTTTCCTGTCAGGGCTTTGACGTCACTTGTGTTGTTACAGGCTTGAAACGATGTTACAGGTGGTTTAGTTGATGGTGGTTTGGGGCTGTGGTAGGTAGGGTTGAAAGTTCCCTGTCGTTTCGGGTGACGCAGGTGCCCTCGGGGCATGGTTGCTTCGGGAAGTACCTGTGTCGCATAAACAGGGAGCCGGAGGCCCGGTGTCACCACTGGGTCGACTGCCGGGAGGACACGGCGCGGCATAAGCTGGCAGAGTGTGCCGCTTAGGAGGAGCCGCGCCGTGCCCTCATCTCAGAAGTAGGCAGTGACCTGTCGCTGCCGGCCATAGTCGAGTCTATGGTCGGCAGCGAGGAGTCCTGAGACGCGGTGGTATCCTTCTGTGAAACAGTCGTCTCGCAGAAGAAGGCTGCGGAGAGGGAGAGGGCGATTTCATCCACTCACCCGATCCGAAGCAGACGAGCTGGGCGTCGGCGGAGGGCGGACAACGCCCGCCCTCTTCCGCCCCCCTAAATGGGTCCAGGGGTGACGGACTCGGGGACGTCCGTCGCCCCCTACACATCAGGACCTGAGGTGGTGGCGCGTAGTGTTCCACGCGCGTTCTCTCGCGCACTCTCTTAGACGTTGCGGGGGGAGTCAAACACCTCACTCCCCCCAACCCGAGATTGAGGCCCACAGAAGCGGGCTTACGCAAGTATCGTATGTTCCCGCGACCCCCGGCGTATGTGTGAGATGGAACACCGGGGTGGTTTTTAGTCAGTACGAGTCTGACAGGCCCCTGCGCCCACCCAGGGCAGAGGACATACAACGAGGATTTTCCACCCCGGAAAAAGAAAAAAAAAAATTAGGGTTGGAAGTAGGTCATGTTTTTGTAAAGGATCAGGTAAAAAAAGGTCTACTTTGTCTACCAGGTTATTATGATTAAAAATAAGCAACTTTAAACTTCATCAATATCTTAATTCATTATCTCTCCTAGTATCTTGAGCTGTCGAATGGATAATGTTACGTAGTACCAAGAACTATTATTCGGCGGGAGGTGCGCGCACCTCGACTATTCTACACTGCACGATGTAGAACGAATGCTGGGGTGCGGGCCCCTCTCCGCCGACTTGTAGAAACATATAACTCACAATTTACTGATTTTGACATTTTCGCGCTGTCGCTATCTAAATTTAAAAGAATGGTTTGTCAATTTCTTGCAAGTCGCCCATAAGATGTAGGCTCTTGTCATCCGCTTCCTTTGATTCGTTTAACAGTGTATTTCTGCTAAATATATATATATATTTTATTCTCTTTTAACATGCGTTTATTATCATACTCCGATGCCACTTCGTGGACAATAGTGTGGGTTATACGTTTTCTCGACTGTAATATAATTCCTTTTTGTATATATGCTGTACTGAATTTTTTTTTGTCCCAAATAAATAAAATAAAATAAAATCTTCAAATATTGTGGCTATTCAAGACTAGTTAGCCAATTATTTTTCTACTGCTGAACATTATCAAAACTGTTTCATCATTTCAGCCGAAAGACGTCCACTGCTGGAAATAGGCCTTCCCCAGGCGTCGCCAGATTGACCAATCCGGTGTGTCTGGCTTCCAGCGCATTTCTAACTTGATAAAAGTAAGTCATACGTCTGATATCTAGCCAAGGAGCCAGTTACTGGGTATCGTATTATCCAGTTACTGGTTCCTTGTAAATAGGTACTATCTACTGGTATATAATTTTTTGATTATACTTGAAGCAAAGGCTAGGCAGATTATGATGATGAACAAACTATTAATAAGCGTTTTCCCACCCTCTATTTGGTTGCCTTTCTTCTTCCTGATCTGCTCGAAAGCGGTAATCAGAAGAACTTCTTATGAAAGGAACTAACTTGGAATGCGCAAAAAACTAGATAGTGGATAGTGGTCAAGCGCGAGCCTAAACTAAATTTTAAAAATAAAAAAAATAGCAAAGAACAATAAATAATATTATTAATTGCATCGCTTGAAAAACAAAAGCCTATGAATCCAGCGTACAAAAGCTCTTTTAAAAGCAACTCCATAGTTTAGGCACTGTTTGTGAGACAAACATTCGGACTATCGATTTCTCGTCACTACCCAGCGGATACGGAAATATCCGTAACGCCTTGATTTTTAACCGACTTTCCAAAAAGGAGGAGATTCTATGTTCGACTTCATGTAATTTTTTTTTTGTGTGTGTTCACCGATATCTCCGTCAAATGTAGACCGATTTTGAAAATTATTTTTTTGTTTGATAGGGTATGTTGCGAAATTGGTCCATTTTAATTTGGTGAGGCACTGATGAAGAACTTTGGTTATATACAACAGAACTCTTCAATAAATAACGGCAAATCTCTCGGGATGCTGCACTCGCATGTCTGTTTATTGTTTATACCATTTCATGACATAACATCACACCAGTACGCTCTGAATGGGTACGCAGATGTGTACAGTTCACCTTGTTAAACTGTCATTTCACCGGTTATGTTCAAGTTGAATGGTATTCGGGTAATCTATTCTGGCATTATAGGTATCTTACTTAAGACTTGCCTATTATGGACCAACTAAAAAGTGAAAAATAAAAAACGTTTTAAAAAAAGTTTTTTATTATCAATTCGAATACAGCATGTTTAGTAAAATTGATGGAGGAAGACAAAAATGAGACGTTTAGGATCAAAAAGTAACAAGGGTAGTAGAATAATTAGATATTTACCCATTTATTTTTTAATATGTTATTCTACCCTACACCTTGGTTTCTATCGACCCTTGGCATGTTTTCGTATCAAAACGTGTTAAAATGATAGTAATAAATAGATAAAATGTCAAATTTGGTACGACAAGTTATAATTTTTTGATATTTTCAGTTACCTTCAAAAGTAATTATTATTTTTCTCGAAAAAAGAAAACATAAAATTATCACTTTTTGTTCCTAACCTCCTCAAATACGCTGTTAGTTTTTATGGAGTATTGTATGTGGGTATAGCAATATTATTATGTACCTGTGTGACAACATCACAAGGTATAAATATCATGTCTGTTAGCAAGCGCTACTGAGGAGCATGAGGTTCAAGGTTCTATTCTGGATTGGGCGGTATTATTGGGTTATTCCATTTGGAATTTCTTAGAAACAGAGCAGAATCCAGATTCTGGATTTGTGCACGATTGATGGCGATATGCTCGCCTTAATTCAATAGGTGCACCTTCGCTTAATCTATCAGGAAATACAGGCGTGATGATAAGTTATGTTTATTTATTTATTTATAATTCATGCAACATAAAAGTACATAGGCGGACTTAATGCGTCAGGCATTCTCTACCAGTCAACCAAGGCTGGTGGAGACATAAAATGGCAGGTGCATAAAAAATGAAACAATTGTAAAAGTAAAATGAGTAAAAAAGTATATAGTTAAAATAATAAACATACATATATAGGTCGGAAACAGGAGGGCTACCTTCAATATACCCTCGGTCTTGTGGGCTTAATGTGGGTAATGCATGCGCAAAGCAGGTAACTTATGATAGTCGTTTTAGAGATAGTCCTTGGTCCAATTTACAAAGCAGTGGATTCGGTCACCAATCATTTTGCTTTTCCTCAACAAAAACACACTTTTTCAATTTCATACACGCCACTTTAGGCTACTTCTCAACTCTTTTCCTCACAACTCTTTTCAACGAACAAAACGCGTCTCCGCACGTTTCTTTTCCATCTAAACGAAACATGGCGGGAGACTCCACTCGAGACTCTCCTTGCTTTTCATTGGCTCATGAATTCATCCGGCAAAGTATAGTCTATAACATCCTATCGAAATCAAGTATTTTGACAAAAGAAAAATAAAGTGATGTTAAAGTGAATAAAATCGAACTGAGATTTGAATCAGAAGCTAAATGTTGCCAATAAAACAAAACTGAATGATTAAGTTAAAGGTGATTCGTCCGCAGCCCCTCCTCCTACATATAATTATACTATAATAAATACTAATCTATACTTAATATTATAAAGTGGTAAAGTTTGTGAGGTTGTAGGGGGTAATCTCTGGATCTACTGAACCGATTTAGATGAAATTTGGCATGGAGATAATTTGAGACCCTGGGAAGGACATAGGATAGTTTATATTCCTTTGGGATGATAAAAACTTTTTACGTGGGCGAAGCCGCGGGCAAAAACTAGTATAAAATAAGTAGCTGTTGCCCGCGACTTCGTCTGCTTAGCATTAGGACTTCGAACAGCATTTTCTTTATATCGCACAATAATATTGTAGGTCTGTGGGCCGCCTAATTTGAGAAATTGGTCGGAGAGGGCTAAAGGCAGAATATGCTAACGCGGAGACCTTTGCCCAATAGTGGGACAATATAGATTGATAAATATTAAGTTTCATCCTTCAAAATAATACAAACTTTTGTATTGTTCTAATAAAAATGGTAAATCTTTCTTATCATTAAAAAAGATTGTTTAGGTTACCGTACATACCCTTACACAAATAACACTGCAATATTCTTTTATTTAATTTGAAAATATAACAAACCTGAAGTCACCTTTAACTATAAAATAAACTAACAATGCAGATGTAGATTTTAAGCCAAAAATGCAAGCTGAAACCTCAGAGATCGCAGAGAAGTAGCATTTAAAATTCAAATTGACCGTACGTCGCTTTTGCCTGTTGAATGCAAAACACTGTATCTCCACGGTCATAGTGAGAAGATAGTGTGATCCACAGATATAAATCTAACTAGATGACACAAATGTATTTATGTACTTCATCAACATCATTTCAACCGAAAGACGTCCACTGCTGGACACAGGCGTCTCCCAAACATAAAAAAAAAAATCTGCAAGCAAAGTACCCTGCCCAAGGCCAATCGGATTTTTTTCTGGCTATGTACCTATCTGGCTAAAAGGGAGAACAATGCTCTTATTTTGAGCTGTTTCATTTACCGCTATCAACACCGTATAATAACACAGCTGTAAAATCTCTACAAAGAGAATGGAAAATGGAAACATTTTCTTTTATCGGAAAGTCAATTTGTTATTAAATTGTGTGTGAAAAAATAGCATGCTTGGTTTTCATTGAGATGGAGGGACTTGCGTTATCTGGTTAGATTTATGTCTGTGATGTGGTCTCTCTACGAATGAGAATACACGGTGTTTGGAATTTCCCACGGGTGAAGCATACATACAAGAAGTTCGTGTATTATTTGGAACATAGCAGATTCTCTTTGCTACGTGTGATATAAGAAAATGTGATGAAAATATTGCTTTTGTATGCACGAATTTACTTGGCAAATCTTCTAGCACTTATTGTAATAAGTTTTTGTGTTCTTGTTTTCAATTCGTGACATCACACCACTATTGTTTTCTATAAAGGGTAAGACAGAGTGTGTGGGACGATAAATTTTAACCAATTATGTTGCAGTCATTATCAGCAATTATCAACATAATACTAATATTTATCAGGCAAAAATCCAAGCTGTTGCAAAAATCAAAGGGCGTGCTATCTGCTATCTGCTTATTACTGCTAGATTTGAATCAACTTAATGGGAATACCTTAATTGTATAAGATATTTCTTTTACTATTTATTAGGTAGGATCCCTAATATTTTTAATGATGATGAAAATTACTGCAGACAGCATGTTTTTATAATCCATTGAAATCGTCCAACATTTTTACGATTAAAAATTTTGAACATAAAGTACTCTGAGTAAAAAGACGTTTTACGTCAAAAACTAATGTAGGTATACTACGAGGTCAATGGCCGCTAGCGTAGCTTCTAGGAAATTATATACAATTTTAAGGTTGTTTGTTGTTTGTTCGTCGTTACAAATCGATATCGATCACGTCTTCTGAGATTCGCTAGTTAATTTAATTTGCCTCTGTAGTTCGCTTTATGTCTATAAGAAAATATAGTTAATGCAGGTCTCAGAATTGAGAATTTGGAGTTAAGAGTAGGTAAAGCAGGGTAGGGTTCAATGCCAGAATTTGTAAAGTAAGTATATTAAAAAATCAGACGACCGTCTTCATATTTTGATTTTTGAATAAATAAATAGCAAGTTTTCAATAGCTCTCTATCCTATAAAAAAGTTCTACATGCACAACACACCACCCTATGTCTTCTACGACAAATACTTGTCGTCCGCCATGTTTGATTCAAATTCAGGTGGCGTAGCGTGGTGTCCGATGAATTTGAATATACGCTTGTGTTTGGTGCTGAAGCTCCTGTTAGACTTATGCAGATGGACTGTGCTAGTTGTTGTGATGAAAATTGAGCTGTGATTTTAAGGATTGTATACTGTGTTACCGTGTTTGGTGCTGAAGCTCCTGTGTTTACCGTGTGCCTGGTACTGAATATTGGAGTAGAGCTTATGTAGATGGACTAAGCTACTGTTTTGGGGGGCGAAAATTAAGCATTTATATAGGCCTTTATACAACACTGTACACCGTGTTTGCAGCTGAAGCTCCTTTATCTACCTGTATTCTTGGACAGAATATTGGAGTGGGGTGTATGTAGATGGACTAAGCTACTGTTTTGGGAGGAGAAACTTTGACGATTTTGTACTGTGCAACCAACAATGTTCGCTACTGAAGCTTCTATAGCTACCTTTGTTACTGGTATTGAAAATAAGAGTCCAGCTTATGGAGCTGGACCGTGCGTCTGTGCAACTATTGTTGTGACGAATGTTAAAATGTAACTTTTATGATTTTATAGTCATTGTAAATTGTAAGCACTACAATTAAAAAAATAAAGTATCGCGCCATATCTTTTCAGCTCAAGGTATAATTTAAGTAACTGAAAATCTATAAAGGTAACTCTTACCACGAGAACAAAAGCGAAATCCAAAACAAAACATTTTTCTATACTTTTACTATTGTCTTCTCTTTTATTACGCAAATGTGTATCTCAAAACAATATTTGTGAATATTACAATCCCATTTAACCGATTTTGGCCAAAGTGACCGCATTTTCTTGTCTTCCTCATTGTAGTTGCGAGCTCAGATTTGCTTCTCTATCATGTGAATTGCATAACTATCTTTGGGCGAAAACTCCAAGCACAAAGCGGACACCAAAAACATTTACAGCTTGAGTGCTAATTAGCAGACACAATAGAAAAATAACATAATTAATATGTCCCTTTTAGCGCTTAGGCGGTTATATTACCATTGAAAGATATTTAAGTAGATCAAAATGCGAATGTTATTTAGATTGCATTGCATCCAGTATAAATTGCTTAGGTTGACCAACCCCCACTGCCTGAAATCAATTCAATTCTGCTGTCAAAACTCAAGTTGTTAGGCACTGCTGTGTTCTGGGCGGGCCAATTTAATAAACAATCGTAGAAACAGAAATAGATTTGACAAGAGATTGAATTGAAAATGCTTTTAAAAGCCGGGGTCAGCCAGTGTGATTACATAATACCTGTCGTGTTTGGGAAGGCGGTCAAGCAATGAAGAATTTTTTTAGTATCTATTATCGCTTTATGAACCGTTGCCTTATTTCCGGATTTTAGTAATTAAATTTGAAAATAATAGTTTGTACTGATTAGTTTTCATTTTCACGTTTCCGGTTTAAAGATTAGTATTATCTGAAATGCAAAAGATGGTGTTAATTGGTTTGATATCTTTGAGTAACAGTTACGCATTATCATATCGTCAATAGTGTTCTAAAGTTTCCCCTCTGTGCTCAGAGTTTTCCGGCCAAAGTTGGATATGTAAGTATGTCACATGAGCGGCAAATCTGAGTTCGCAACCACAACGAGGACCCAAGGAATGTGGTCGCTGCGACCGAAACCAGCTAAATAACATCATCATCGTAGAGTAGGTCAAGGTTAACCTTTATTTCTTGCGTTTTTAAAAACTAAAGACTTCCTTTTATTTTTTTCAGACAGTTGCGACGCGACAATACGACGACCGTTTTCATAGAATTACTAATGTCGATGTCAAATCGGTTTTGCATTGTCAGTTCGCCTTAACAGTTAAGGAAGCACTCCGCTTAGGTAGGTTAAATTGTCGAATCAATACTACTTAATAGAGTTATCCACATGGCAACATTATCATTATTTCATTTTCATGGCACAATTAAAAACTTCCACATCATATTACAGGTACGTTTAATCGAAAGAATTCCACAAAACGTTGTCACGGCCACGCCCGAAAGAATTTTTAATGAAATTGTTTCTCGATTATAATCACGAAAGTTTATTTTTTAATAAAATTCGCAGATGCTGGTACGAGCATTAATTTTTTCGGCCTGACCTAGTTTCAAATTTTATCAAAGTATTTCATATTCAACTAGCAGACTTATTTGTTGAAAAATATTATTCAGGTTTATTTGTGGGCGTTACTCAATAGTACAACTAATCAAGCATGTGTTCCTTAAAGGGGTAGGCAGAAATTTATAGGGTGACAGGTAATTCCTGGGCAATATTTCAGAGGGTGGAAGTACTTATGAATATCACCAAATTTTACCACGAGAACAAAATTGAAATATGCAAAAAAGTCAAAGTCAAAGCCTTGACTTTGACTTTAAATTAAATGTAGTTATGGTAGTCTATAAATTGCACCATAATTTGTGTTTGCACAAGTTTAGAAAACTGCTGTTTATTTTTTGCGATCCAGGGTTGCTCCTGTAGTTAAAGTTTCGTGAGTGCTTTCCCTCCTTGAAAGACCATCAATAAAATAAAAGCAACCTTGTGGCAGGCTTATGGCAGGTATTAAAAAGTGCCATGTAATGGGGACTGGACTATTGCCACAAATCTAGACTTAGGGCAACATACTTAACTTAAATTTAAGTGAAAGCCCCATGTGATAGGTACCTACGACAGGGCACCAGATCTAGATACCACACAACTACTTAAACACAATTTATTAAAATTCGTGTTCAAATAAACGATAATACTTTCAATAGCAAAGCCATCACGTTGCTTACCTGTAGTTGACATAGCAGACCACCGCGGATTTATAGCCGTGACCTCATTCGAAAATACGGCGTTCCCAGAACACTGGTATCGAGCGCAGTGGCGTAATGTTGGTAAGGTGAGGCATGTGTCCAGCAGTGGACATCTTACGGTTGAAATGATAATGATGATGAGGCTTGTGCCCAGTAGTGGATTTATATAAGGCTAATAAGTATGGATACTGCATGTTATTTCTCTATGGTATAACAATAAAGAAGCGTTCTCGGTGCCGAAAGCCCCACGACCCCAAATACTAGTTTAAAACAAAGGTAGCAAACAGAAAACTGCCGTAATTTAGATTCAGCACATAAGTGGGAGTAAATGGGGGTGAACACATCGTTTAGGAGGTGGTTAGGGGTGGATATATTGCTTAGGAGCTAGTCAGGGAGTCGGCCCACCCCATTTACGGTCATTAAGCAGCTGATGCTGTGCAGTTTCTGCGAAATACCTGCAGTTTGGGCAAAGCTATAAATCATTTGGAATTTTTAGGGAAGGTCCGGTTATGCGCTTATGAAATTCTGGGGGATCAGTGCGTGAGTTCTGTAAATATTAGTAAGAATGTTATTACAATTTGAGAGGGAGAGGCCATAGAAAATACGGATGGGTTGTGTGAGGCATGATTTGAAAGAAAAGGGTAGTAATAGCGTGACGATTGTCTGGACGGAATGAAGAAGATAATATTTGGGGGACCCCAAGTAACATGGGAAAAAGGCAAGAAGGCGATGAAGATTCATATTACGAATTGATGAAGGGATATTGAAAAGAATAGAATATATTTTTATTTTCTATTTCAAGTTTCGTTTAAAATATGAGCGGGGTAGTTTGAAAGACAGATAAATTAAATATTAATCCTTATATTCGAACAAAGGCAATCGAGTTTCTACAACATTACGTACATTTGGATATGCAGAATTACATGGGAGTATATAGCCAATTAGACCAGCCGTATTAAGCGAAACCAATGTCTTTAATGAGGCAAGAGACGTTAAAAATATAGGTAATGACTGCTATGACGTCTGCATGCTCATAAAGTTTCGTAATTACTGCCACCATTTTTCTTTGAACATAATTGATACTTTATGATTACGAGTGGGACCTACTTGTAATGATATACCCCAAGTTTCTGAATTAAGAATTACAAATCAAGTATCAGTCAAACTCTACTTTAGCTTGAAAACCTGAAAAACTTTGGCATTCAAGTAGGTTTGGCACATTTATAACCGGTGGATTGCCCAAGAAACAAAAGATCAAGAGGTCAAGAGAATCAAGAGCTTAATTCCTAATTCAGAAACTGGCCGATACCTAGAACTCTATTATTTATCACGAATTTTAATACTATTATAGATAGAAGATAAATATATTATATGTTAGATGTATCTTATTTTATCAATGTCGGTCAACAATCCATTCCAAAACGCAAAAAGATATGTATATATAAAGAAAAAGACACACATAATATAAAAAAATAACAGTCGGATAATCTCATAATCTTAAAAATCCGATAACCCAATCCACGTACAATTTTCAAACAATAAACGACACAAAGGAAAGAATTGTGCCAGTCATGGACAACTAAATAATTCAGTGGGTTATCGACAAGATTTGGGCCAACTGTCACACAGTAGGTGGTGTTCACACTAGGAATAATATTAACAGTTGAGCTCTTTGTGAAAAAACTCGTCTGATCGACTACTGTCCTAATAATATAATAAGTCCTCCAGATAAAATTTCGGCCACGGCGGCCAATCTTGGTGAAGAGTAACTATCAGTACGGGAGATAATTTATTACACAGATGTATGCGCATACACAGGTTCACTCTCTGTTCCCTCACTCTCATAGTCCAATAAGACGGTAATCTGACACGACCAAAGCACATTGCCAACTTTCAAAATTTCTATCTACCACTGAAAGATTCCGAATTAAAAAACTCAATAGCATTTTTCCCGACCTGGGAATCGAAACCGGGCCCTCACAGACAGCAGTCGCACTTATGATCACTAGACCAACGAAAAAACAAAAGCCAGATAAAGTTTTGAGTCATATTGGGCAGAGCCTTAGTCCACAATCGTTATATTCAGCTATTTCGATCCGTACATTTTTCGGTCCGCGTCATTTCAGGTTAAAAACAATAGTCTGGGATTGGTTTTATTTATTTAAAAAGGCTTTGCACGTTTGTGAAATAATTGCTTAGTCAGGTATGCTTTCAGAGGTTCAAAAGCTTCTTAGTTTTTGTTTGTGCTAGTTTGTAGGTTCCGTGTTGGGTAAGCTTGTTGATGTCGAGTGTGAGTGGCCTTTTATACGTGTCAGTGTAAATCGACTAGGTGCATTGTAGGTTGTAGGTAAATATTTTTAAACTGTTCAGTTTTCAAATATATTTCTTTCTGAGCTGTAAATGGTCAGAAGGGCAAAGTTTTCTTCCGAAATTGATCATTCATCATCAAACGTGGAATGACTGTTTGCCAAATTTTCAAAAAACCCGGTCACTGAATACCAAACAATGAAATTGTGATCAACAGACCTGAATTAATGCTGGAAAATCTACCCGTAGTTACTTTAAAAACTCACTTGCAGATTCATAATATACATTCTCCATACAAAATTGAAATACAGGTCCACAGATTAATAAAGGTAATATATTGTTTATAGGCTTAAGTCATATTAGGTCTCCTTTACAAAAAAACAACAGCACAAAGCGTTCCAAAAAGGTTGTGAACTTATAATACTTACTTAATCCGAAAATCACCACATCAAAGGTGAGATATTACCTACTAAAATATTATAAGCCCAGGACTTGGAGTTTTGAAATATATTACAAGATATTTTCTCTTTCATAGCTCTGGAGATTTTAATAGCTACTAAGAGTATCTAGGTTGAGTGACGAGAACATGCTTTTAAAAAATAAATTGGGCAAAATTTCTAAGAACTTTGAAATATACTTTTTGTGCTAGTTCTTGTAACGACGGAATTAAAATTGGTAATGATTATACTTTCCAATTAATTTTATTTACGATAAAGTAACCTGTGTTTTGCAAGAGGACAATAGTTACGTTTTTGTACAAAATTAAATGAGAACCAAAAATTTAGCCTTGCTGAACACCACTTTGTTAACAAATTTCTGAAGGCAGATAGATTAGTAAAAACTGCATGTTTAGTCTTAAATATTTGACTTGATAGTCGACTGATTATTTTTATGTCATTGGGACCTTTCTCATTAGATTTAGTTATAAGTGGAAATACTATCTATCTTTATATCGTGCGTAACATAATCGTACGCTTCAGAAAAACCTACTACCAAAAGAATCATTACGGTAAATCATGTTCCGGAGGTTCAAACATTTTTAATTTTCTCATTATAACGTCAAAATAATTATCATAACATAACATCACTTCAAAAAGATACGTATGTTATTTGATGCACAACATAACCTACTGCTTACCCTCCACCGCGAGGCTCATAAATAGTGACCAACCTACCTTTCGGCCACTTTACGTGAGCGAGATATGAGCCCACCTTACTTGGACGTTTTTATATTCCGCATTTTACTACTCTTTACTACCGCAGAGTATCTTGTAAATATATTACAGCGGTTACTTTATGGTTTACGTTGTAAGGGTCAACTAGTATCTTAGTTTTTTATTGCTGAACTACTACTGGTTATAAAACATTAGAATATTGTTGAACTGGTATTTTTTTTACATTCCCCTATCTTGCGAAATGATTAAAAATTATCCAATCGGAATAAACGATTTTCCTCTTTTTAGGTGCTTATCTACGAGTATATATCTTCTATCTACATGTATATATATCCATTTATATAAAAGCGAAAGGTCACTCACTCACCTATCACGAAATATCGAAAACCGCTTGACGTATAAAGATGAAATTTGGCAGGGAGGTAGTTAATAGTTAGTAGACGTCCGCTAAGAACAGATTTTGCGACAGAGCCGAATTTAGGGGGTCTATGGGCTCTCGCTTGTTTGTTTGAAAGTCCTTCATTTTTTGAAGGACCCCTTATGGGGTAAAAGCGGGATTGAAAGTTTCTGTGAAATTTCTACGCTTTTAAGTGAGACACGTGAAATTAAAGATTTACGCTTTTGGTTGATAAAAAGAATTCATGTTTATTGGTATTTGAAAATTCTATCCCTAAGGAGGTGAAAAGATGGAAATTTGTTGGGATTTATATATTTGAAACTTGTCATAAATACTAACCTAAGTAAATAAAGGTTTACGTTATAAGTTTATCTAAACTACTCCTAAAAGACGTTTTAGGTGTTCCTAAAAGATGTTAAAGATTTTTGAAGAAATTTACTGATTTTTGGAAATTCATCCTTTAAAAAGTGAAATTATATAGTCATCTGTAGGATAAAATACGGATCACGCGAACGAAGTCACGAGCGAAATGCTAGTTAGATGTATAAATATTATTCTATTTACCCGTAGTGTCCTGCAGATGCTGCCAGTGCCTCAATTAACACTTTCCACTTCTCATGGTAGTTTGCTGTTGTGGTCCACTCCCTTATGAGGCAGTCTAGCTCGTTTTTTATCTTCTCCTGGGTCTTTCACGGCGTTGCTTAATTACTACCTACCATACTGAAATCTGAATCAGCAACCTAGAATTTTCTTGACCCGTTTTTCTGTCTTACAAAAGTACTTTAACTAAAGCAAGAAAATGGAGTCGTCTCCATTAACAATGACATGTAAATAACCAACATTAATCAAATCTCTACACACTCAAACACAATACAACCGAAATTCAATATTAACGAACAAATGAAAGGCACAAGAAAAGGAAATGGGAAATGTCTGAGTAATCGACAGCATTGTCGCGGCCTCGGAAACAATTAGTTTAATCCCTCCATTCCTAACTCATACAATTTGAATGACAAAGCCCACCCGAATTATACCCTACATTTTGTGGAGCTTCGAATAGATTATTACGGCTTAGATCCTTATTATCAGCGGAGTATCTTTCCAGGTATTTTAGGCTCGTTTGATGAAATGGCTAAGATAATACGTTATTTGTCACCTACCTGATCTTACAAATTCTGCTATTGGTGGAAATAAAAATGGGTCAAGTGTAGATGAATTTTTAAGATTCTGCCTATTTTTTAAACGAGTTCGCAAAAAAGAGGAGGTTATCAATTCGACTGTATTTTTTTATGTTTGTTATCCCAGAACTTTTTATTGGGTGAACCGATTTTGATGATTTTATTTGAAAGCTGGTGCTTCTCATGTGGTCCCATTTAATTTTCATCAAGATCTGATGAAGAACTTCGGAGAAATACATCAGAACTCTTCAATAAATGACGGCAAATCACTCGGGATCGATGTACTCGCATGTCTGTTTATTGTTTACACCATTTCATACTGGTACGCTCTAAAAGAAACTTGAAATTTCAAGCGTCTTATTTTTAACTATGGTTGTAAAATTCTTCTGTTTATTTTTATATTCCTTCTGAGGTTACTTTTTTTTATTAGTCATAGGCTCGCGTTTAACCATTAACTCACCTGATGATAAACGATAACGTGGTCGACGATGAAGCAAGCTTGCCTAGAACTAACTTATACACTCTTGACTTAAAGACTCCGGTTGTAGCTATCGGGAAACAAAGAAGCAGGGAATTCCACTCCTTAGCTGTACGCACAATGAAAGAATTTTCAAAACGCATTGTGCGTATGGAAGAGAAGTTGGGAGAAGTCGCTGTAAATTTAACATAACATCACTCCTGTATTTCACGAATGGTTGAACAGAGTTAGAACCTACTTTCACCTACTTTTCGCCAGTCGTGTTTATTACACAATGTATTAGAGGACGAGCTTATTGCCATCAACCAGGCATTAGCTTAGACTCCAGGCTGCTAATGAGATATTCCAGATGGAAAAAACCAATAACACTTGGCCTGACACGGGAATCGAACCCAGGACTTCATGCTCAGTAGAAACGGTAGTCAAGTTGAAATAAATCTTAAGTATCAAACCAATGGAAAGTCATTTCCTACAGGGAAGCCGGGATAAGTCGCAAGAAATTTAAAAAGAAGTAATCTGTCCCTACATAATGGCCTTGTTATTTTGAAGGGAAACCCTCGGTGTTCATGTCAAGAGGTATAATTTGTAAAACGTCTCTTTGCATTTTGTAAGTATTTTTGTCGACCGTTCCGTTTAAGTGGTGTTAAATTTTGGGCGGTATGGTTTAATTGTAGGAAAGAAGACTTTAAGTTATAAACTGATCGTTTTTTTCTTCAGGATTGACTTTTTTTGGTACCTTTTCTTTAAATGTTTACCTACTAGGTACATCTCTGTCAAAAAGTTGTTATAATAAGCACATCAGCACACAATGCTATTTACTGGGATAATTCAGTGACATTTTATCAGTGGGAATGACCGCGAGACCTTTCGGAAGCACACTCATGTCAATTACACAATCAGGACTTTTCGACTAGCGTTTTCTCTGATAGAAAGTCTAGGCCCTCATTTATATATCTTTAGAATTTTGTTTTTAGATGAAGGATTAGCTTTCTACTGAGACTTCTCTCCCGACACATTCCACAGACGCTATGTCATTCTTCTATTCTAAATAAAGATATTTTCGTTTATTTTTTGTACCGAATAGGCTCCGAAACTGCTGGACCGTTTTAAAAAATTCTTTCACTTATTGAGAACTACATTATGCCGGAGTAAAATAGGCTATAATTTATTTAAAAAAAGTAGAGATCTTTATGAAAACTGCAATAATTTAATCCAAAGTAGCAAAATTTTGCCTATATAATTTATTATTTGGCGTGCGCTGAGAAAACCATTAATGATACATAAAAATATGTACTACATAATTAAAGTACTCACAATTTCCTACGAAAAAGAAAGTGAGAGAATATATCTGACTATCATAGTTATGTCACAATAGCAGCTTTTGTGTTCTAAAATTTAATTTGATCGTCGCGCGCCGGTAGAAATAAAAGTTGGTTACATTCGTATTTTAGTATTAATTTATAATCAAATAAATAGTTTAACGAATTGGTAGGTAGGTAGATAGATAGGGATAGGATAGGTCGGGTATGTAGGTGGCTACGAAGCCAGTTAAAGAGACCGAAGCCGCAGATGTCAGCTAGTTTTGGATAAATCGCAGCGTAGGACTTAAATAAAGCGACACTGTAAGTTTCTGTCAGCCAAAATAATTTCGTAATCGCATTAAAACTTCCAAAGATACTCCGTACACACAAACTATTTTATATCTCTATTGCACCAGCTTAGACGCAACACGACGCGGTCTCATTTCGCCTTCCATTGTACATTCTATGTTGTTATTGGAACGTCAGTCAAGTGTGTGAACAGCAATGGAGTGGGCAGATAACAAAGCTGAATAGATGTGTGGGACAAAGGTAAGGGGTAGTAGATAGTTTATCATCAGCCTTATAATGTTCCCATTGCTGGGACATAGGTATCCTCTCTATGAGAGAGATAATGAGCTTTAATTCCACCACGCGGGCCCAGTGCGGGTTGGTGAATGTCACATGTCTTCAAAATTTTGGTTTTAGGACATGCCGGTTTCCTCACGATGTTTTCTTTCACCGTTTTAAGAGCAGCGGTAATGAAATAATTTACACAAAGTAAAGCGCCTGCCTGGGCTCGAACTCACGACCTACAACAAAAAGAGCGTTAGTGCTAGTGTACGAGAAATGAAGAAGAAAATGTTCAGCTTGCCTATTATTCTTGCCTTGCAGATACCGCGGGTTTTAATGAATATTTACCGTAAACTTCGCTAGAACAGCTTGGTTTTGCGCGATGGTTGGAGGCAGAATAAATCTGCACTTGTTATTATTATGAACGCGCGGTTTTCTCGGGTCTTTTTTTAAGTATCGTTTATTAGTAATAAGTTCCTTTTGTCTATTATAAGTTGGTATGAAGTCTATGGATATTTTAGAACGTTAAAAATTAACACTAAACTCGCGGCGTTGATTTGACAGTTAAAGAGCTATTAACCAGAAGGCAGATCTACGCGAGAAACAATGGCTATTTAATTATTTCAGTTAATTATGGCATACAAGGGGTTAATAGATAAAAAATTTCCTGCTCTACAACGACGAATATTTTCTAAAAGTCGTGATATGAGCAGTGGCACACTAAGGGTAACATACAACATTAAAACAAAACAATTGGTTATCTATTGAGAAATCATCATATTCATCAAAATATTTGAATACGTAGCTAAAATCGTTCCCCAACGTATACACATGCTAAAAACGACCAAACTGAAAGTTTTCCACCATAAATCCTACAGAGAAACTCGTAAATCAATCTGGGCGTCGGTCGTCGTCATAAATCGTGTACTTGTCAATCGTCAGTAAACATCGCTGGGAGCTGACAACAACTGGGCGGTTCAGAATCGAAGTCTGACGCAGTCAATCACACGTTATTAGGGTAGACATAAGGAATGTAGTGACAAAAAGGGGATCGAGATTGCAGGCAATAATAATCATTCCTCTTGTAAAGGACAGGTTTAATAAAACGAACGACCAATTGGCACCAGTAATGTGGGCCATTGTGATTGAAGCTAATGTCATGAGATGGGGTAAAATTGAGACTCCAGCTAATATTGAGAATTCCTCAAGCCTCATGTGATGACCCGGGGATGTGATCATGAAACACAGAAAAGTACCACATACAAGGCTAAGAAATTGTACGACTCCATTAAATTATTCATGTGAATTATGTCATAAACTGCCAAAGAGATCTTACTAAATCATTACTCCAGATGCTACATATCCCAGTATAGTATCTTTCATGTACATTTTACATTTATTGAGCTGCCAGTCCTTTTCAATACAAATGAAAAAAACCGGCCAAGTGCGTGTCGGAATTTACACATTTAGGGTTTCGTACCAGACCGCAAAATTAAGTTGGTTGTAATAGAAAAAAATAGGCAATTTCAAAGAAAAAATCTGAATTATCAATATATTGTTGTTTGTTAGTAAAATAGACGTAATAATAAACATTATCACTGCATTTGAAGGTCAAAGAAAATACTTCAGTACAAAATCTTATTAAAAAGCTGACTTTAGTGACTTCTCATCCCTTAGATTGCCAATATTTAAAAAAAAAACTCAATATTTATCTACTCAACGAGCTTTAAACAACGATACCCACTAGATGGGGTACTTATATGGGCTCCTATAAAAACATTTAAAATATTTTTTGACAATTTGTATGGCTTTGGGTCAACGAGATACCTATACTGTGAATATTTGAAGACTTTAACTCAAACCGTTTGGCTGTAAAACCCCGAGACGACGGTCAGACAGACGGACACGTGAGTGACTTCAATAGAGCTCCGGTTGGACCCTTCGGATACGGAACCCTAAAAACGGAAAGTCCTTTCAACAAAATCAACAGAGCACGAAACGTTACAAATAAACGTTACGAAATGTTAGAAACATTACAAATAACTAGATTTAAATTGGAATAAGTTCAGAATTAAAGTAGGAGTCCTACGTTCAGAAGTCGTCTCCGCAAAACTTTCAAGAGGGGATAATAAAAAATTACTTCTCCAGCGCTGTCGGAATTAAGTCCCCCTAGTTGACTATCTACTACAATAGTTTTTACTTGAAAATCTTTCGTTTTGGGTTTTCTTTCAATGAGCTTTGGTGGCTTAATGACAAATTGGAGTGGACGGTTTAACGTTTGCTTTGCGATGTCAAAAACGAAGAAAGTAATCCAGAAACACTGGTAGTGTTTTTATTCGGAAGTAGTAATTGTGGTTAATAAAACTAAATAGTGAGCAGGTTCAAGGTATCTATATCGCATTGATAAAATACCCATATTGACTCGAATTTTTAGAGTTGTGTGATGTGAGTGCCTTCGTAGTAGAAATCCAATTCAGGATAAATCACGGTCGATTTGTGTCATTTATTGAAGAGTTCCATTTAAAATCTCCGAAGTTCTTTATCAAACTTCTCACCAAAATTTTAATTAAACCAATTCAGAAACATACTATTTAAAACAAAAAAAGAAAAATTGTCGAAGATATCGCTGAACAAACATAAACCATCCAGCAAAATTGAGAACCTCCTCTATTTTTTGATGTTGGTTAAAATAAAAGATGGCCTTCACAGCGCTGTCGTAATTAAGTCATTCTTAGTTGGCTGTCTCCTTAAATAGTTTTTACTTCAAATTCTTTAGTGTTGGGTTTTCTTTTCATGATGAAAAGCTTTGGTAGCTTTTAATGACAAATTATTGCAGTAGACGGTTTTAGTTTGCTTTCCTGTTCTGAAATATTGATTTTTTTGGATTAGTTTGGAGTCAAAGGTTTTTTGGAGTTCATAGACTAAATACCAACATGAAAGGCAACATTTAAATGGATTATTTTCTATTGCTTGAAATAATAATAGCTCTTTCGATTACAATAATTTTAGTAAAAAAGATAGAGGCCTTATCTCATAGAAAGGAGGCCTGTGTCTCAGTAGTGGTAATAATTATGGGCTAATTATACCATGCTATAATAGAGAACGATTCAGAAACAAAGCGCTGGTTTCTGAATTAAGATTTTGGTGTTGAGATCGTGTCAAACCCTACTTAAATAACAACGTTTGACAGTTTTTTAAAGCTACAGTAGAGCTTTTCAGATACTCAACTGCATATTCCTAATTCAGAAATAAAGGCAAAAGCTTGGTAAAAAAACAAACTCCTTATTAAGAACTTTCCAGACCAACTTAAATAAGTTTTCTCGAACGTGGGCTACGGTCGAGCGGAAATCCGTTTCACCACTGAGTTACTAGAAATTAACTATAAAAATGTAATGGAAAATATAATAAAGTTGTTACAAAACAATATCCTCTAGATCGTCTATGAGCGATTGCCCACCAATACTAACCTGCTAACTAGTCTACATCATGTATGCAATTTCTCTCCATCTCTGCACGGATCTAAGACACAGTCTGACGTCAATCTATAAGGGTGCTTTTACACCAAAGAGTTGAGAGTTAGCTAGGCGGTAATCGTGTGATTATTTCCACCAAAGTTGTGGGGGAGAGATTGCGCGCTGTGTGTATGTGTAGCGAAGCTCTGAAACTACGTTTAGGTAAGTGGTGTAAGGATGTGTAGTGGACTCTTTTTAGCTGTGTGCGTGTATTTTTTCCATCTTTTTAGGGTTCCGTACCCCAAGGGTAGAAACGTCTCTCTTTTATAATAAAACAGTTTTTTTTTGTAAATCACACTATTCTTAATTTAAATTTATTGAAAATTATTTTCTACTTTTTAGTTTGATTTTGTATTAAAGCGTGATTTTTAGTTTTTTATTTTGTGTACCTAAATACCAATATCTAGCTGCGCTAGCCCTTTTCCACCACATCAACCAGGCTGGAAAAATAACCGGCCAAGTGCGAAACGGACTCGTGCACGAAGGGTTCCGTACCCAGGGTGGCGTCAACTATGTATGTATGGGGACACCCTTCAATTTTCAACTTTTTTTATTTGAGCTGTTAGACCTTACTTTTTGCCAAATTTCGTGATTCTAGGTCAACGGGTCAAACCTATATGCTAGTTACATATAGGTTTTCGACGCAAAACCTATAGGGTACTTCCGGTTGACCTAGAATTGTCAATTTTGGTTATAAGCAAGGTCTTACAGCACAAGTAAAGGGAAAATTCCGAAAAATAAAAAATGTTAAAAATTAAGGTAAATTTTGGTAATGTTCGTACCAAAGTTTTCGCGAAATTCTAAATTTGCCCATATCTCGTTTTGACTAAGGACCTTGATTTTACACACCTAATAGGGACTATAGACCTTAGTATCTGGTATAAATTTCAACTTGCTAGGTTCACCCCTTTCCTGAGAAAATCGATAGTGACACATGGACAGACAGACGGACAAGAGAGTGATCTTATTTGGGTTCCTTTTTTATCTTTTGAGGTACGGAACCCTAAAAAGTGATTCTATTGGTGGATTTCTTCTTCGCGCACCGCTTATCTATCTCGCACATACATAACACGCTCGTATTCTCCGAAGGGCAGGCTTGATAAGCAGAACTGCACCTAATAAAGTACACCCACAATTCGACATGGTTATGGTGTAAGAGGCAACATCCTACAGCTGGTAGAATCGTACTTGGCGCTAAACGAAATATTAATAGAGAAATGTTACTACAAAATTGAGGACTTTCTCAATGATAAATAGTTTACTGTTTGACTTGATTTATTATTGTTATAGCTGCTACCAAATATCCTGATTGACATATGTACTTCTTATTTTATTTTGACATCATTGTGGTAAATTTTACTAACGTAACCAGTCGGACATTTATACTTATCATTTATTTAACTAAATTTGACATTAATAATTTCTTATGATTTGACATTTATCTTTATTTGTTTTGTTTTTTTTTTATAATTTGATTTAATTCTAGAATTGAATATTATTTGCATGCCCATGCGACGGTAGAATATGGAGGATATTATTATGTAAAAAAGAACATCTATGTATCAATTACCCATGTTTGCAAAGAAATAAATGATTTGATTTGATTTCATTTCATTTGACAGTTATGTTTAAGTCCCATGTAATAACGCGCACGGCTGGCGTAGTGGTTGAGCGATTGACTGCTGCGCTGCGTGTCGCGGGTTCGATTCGCGCACGGAACAAATATTTTTATGATCTACAGATAGTTGTTCCAGCTCTGGGTGTTGTGTATGTGAGTTGTAAACGCACCCACGATACAGGAGCAATTCATAGTGAGGGCCAACGTTTAAAAAAAATAAGGTGTAAGCCTATTACCATCAACCAAGACTCCAGGCTGCTTCTGAGAAATTTGAGATGGAAATACCCAATAACACTTTTCCCAATAAGACTTGAACCCAGGACCACTAGCGGCGGGTTCGTGGTGAGTGCTAAGTTTACGCGTGCCCGTGGTGGTCCAGTATGCATAAGCATTTCATCAAGTTAAAAAAAAAACATTACCTACCACTAACCACTAGAAAAACGAGACACACACGTAGTCTCCAAGAATACTAAAAACCTAATAACACTCCCCGACCAGGCAACCCAACCTAGGACTTCAAGCTTAGCAGTAGTGCTTGAAAACACTGAAACAAAGACGAACCTCGTTCTTCTCTGGTGAAGGTACACCCTAAGACATCAGGTACAAACCAAGCCAATTGATAAATCAATTTCTAATTGATTTAGGTTCGCTCCGGCTTCGCACCGAATTATTGGTAAGCTGCCGACCATCTCCCGACCAATTTAGTACAATTGATTCTGCTTGGTGGATTGTTGCATTGTTATAGCGTTAGTGTCTTGGGGTAGTAAGGGGGTTCTGGGAATAGGTTATGTCTAGTGGTCCAGAATGAGATGAGTATTGACGCTTGTTTGATTAATAACCGATTACTGTAATGATGATGGCCTTATAAATAATTATAAATATTGACATTATTGATATTCAAACGATAATAACTGTGGAATTCAGAGTCAATTCCAGTTTTATCGTTCTGAAGAAAGAAAACGAATGAATTTGTGCCTAATTTGACACATAGGTACAAAAAAAACAGAAACGAAAAAATAGTTGGAAAGCTTCTTTAACAAACTAGCATTATAAATGAAACTCTGTCTTTCTGTTTGTAACGTTTTCACGCCAAAACCGTTGTACCAATTGGTAGGTATAGAAGATTGCACCTCTGCAAAAGGACATAGTATATTTTGATCCCAGAAGGAGTGCATTGGAAAACTTCTGAATTTCACGCGGGTGAAGCCGTTGGCGGAATAAAATAATTGGTTTTGCTTAGTGGGTTGTTGGAATGTTATGAAGTTACTGTCTTGAGGCAGCTCCAAGAATAAATTACGTCTAGGATGAGTTAATCGAGTTGTTATGGTCGCGTTTTTAAGTAATATCTGGTTACTCTAGTGTACGTCTATTTACATAGGTACGTATTGATTATGGTGTATATGGTGGAATAGGTAGAAATACTGACAAATCTGTTTTGTAAATTTATTTATTTATATGTACTATATTGTAAACCAAGATAAAACAATACATAAAAAACCAGCCAAGTACGTGTCGGGCCACGCGCAGTAATAGGGTTCCGTAGTTGCATAATAATGTAACTAAGAAGAGGATTTACAAGAACATTAAAACGGTTCCAGCGGCTCACAACGTCTCAAAATAGGTCCACATAGGACTATAGTAACTGAAGAAGAAGTTATAATATCCAACTTCATAAGTGAGGTTAGAAAAATATTTATTTGGGTACTACCGCGGGTAGAGGCAAGCGTTTGTAATAAAGATTTATAATCAGCGTCACTTAATAATTTGAATACTGCAGTATTACCGTTACGGAGATAGTCTTCGTTAAAATCTCCAAATATTAACAAACCGAAAACAAATATTTTTGTATGTGTATTTTCAAACAACCTTCTCAACTACCAAAAAGTAAAATCAAATTATTCTATGATAGGAACAAACAACCAACATAAATAAGCTGCAATAAATATTCTATATGAAGGACGTTAATTGCAAAAGGAGTCGATACGAGCGCGCTTTAGAGCCACGGGGAATGGTATGGTTCGTTCGTGGATCCACGCGCGCACGCTCCTTGTTTATTTCTCTTTCGGAATTTGAAAAATTTCGAATCTGTTCACTATTTCGTTCTCGAAAATTCTAAGCTACTCAATTAGTGATGAATCGGGTCGAACATTGACTTTAAAGATGGATATCGACAAAAGAAAATAAGTAATTTAATATTTCTATAAGATAATATTATGAAAAGGCCCACCTCAATGAGCATAATTAAATTAGTACATAATTTCAAATTGATTTTAGTTACAAAAAAATCCAGATCTTATTTTTGGCAATTAAGAAATCGGGTATCTATCGATATCGATAATGTAATTAAAATTGCATTGTGTTATATTGCACTGATGTGACCAAATGTCAATCTTACGGCAAACGCAATTAAGTTTATAATTGCGACCACTGAGAATACATCTATGGTCGGGCAGCGGAATTTGCTTGGCAATCGAATCTTATTTTACTTTAGTTTACAAAACGTCGAAAATACTTCTGCACTAACATTAAATAGACTCCCCCGCGCGCATGCGCCGTATGGACTACGGACCGGTACTGCCAACGACTCCGCCCACTCCAATGCGTTATTCGAGCTTAAAAATTATTTATTTAGAAATCATTATATTATCTTATGATTTTATTTTTGTATATTTTTACGTGGTTCATAAGCATATATTTACTATCTGTTTTACACAGCTAACAACGTAGTTTAAGTCATTTTTCAAGGGCATTTGTACACAAACTTTACTGTGCCAAGTGCATTTTATAAGTTGGTCGACTTTTACTTGTAAACTTGTAAAGCCTGTTATGTTTTTTTTTTGTATATTTTTACATGGTTCTTAAGCATATATTTACTCTATTTTATACGGCTAACAACGTTATTTAAGTAATTTTTCAATGGCATTTGTACAACATTTTTACTGTTCCAAGTACCTTTTACAAGTTGGTCGACTTTTACTTGTAAACTTGTAAAGCCTACATAGTTGTGATAGTTTTCCTTTTAATTTCACTAATTTCGAGATTTTTTCCTGCCGTGAATGTTTTCACATAGCTATTTCGCTGGCAGGGGGGGCGGACACTTGACTCTAACAAAAAATTGTAATTTAAAGCTTAATTTTACGCAAACGGATCTCTGAATCGAAAATATTTTTAACAAACCCATACTATTTGAATGGCCTATCCAATGATACCCCATACCATGGGATAGACGAGAAAAAAAAACATCCTCACTTTACGTCTAAAGGAGGAACCCCAAAAAAAAATTGTTTTTCTTGATTTTATATTACTACCACCACCAGGAATTATTAATATGTAAATCCATGCCAAATTATATCTTTCTAGTACTTAGAGTCTTTGAGCTAAGCTGCGGACGGACAGACGGACAGAGCGAAACTATAAGGATTCCTTGTTAACTTCGGAACCCTACAAAAACCTTAAAACAAAACAAACATACAACAGGCGGCCTTATCACGTTTCACGATCTCTTCCAGGCAATCAACAATGAAAAGGGCCTGGACATGACATGGGGTTGCACTTGGTGCAAATTTTAACAAACAATTAGTTGAATAGAGAAGGTACTAAGTACAAATTACTAAAATAGATACATAAATACATCTAAATATGCAGGCAAGAAAACAATGCACCTTATATAAGAATAAGATCATAATGACAAGTAGACAAGTTTCTTAAAAACAGGCAGTGATTGCGCGCGTTTTATGGTCACAGGCATTGCATTCCCTAGACGAGTAGTATTCCGTTAGCGAAATATAGATTACCTAAACAATTAGAAGAAATATACTTCTTTTTTATTATCAATAGGCTCGCGCTTGTCCTCTATCTCACCTGATGGCGATGATGTGGTCGACGGTGAAGCACGCTTGCTTAGAAGTACCCTATTCACTCTTGACTTAAAGACCCCTAGATTGTAGCAATTGTAAAAGAAATAGCGCTGTGACGATACTGCTGCCAACCTCTTGCGAATGTGTTCGCGTGTAAATGAATCTCAATTTAATTGGTTGGATGGTAATTGGATGAGTAGCTGAAATAAATCGGGAGGGAAAAGGATATTTGCCCGGTTGTGGAACATTAGTGGATCATAAACCTTATTAATTCTCTTTTTTAACACATACGCATTTGGCTGCGTCAACTGTTCTTGTCAAATACCAAAAAGTAAACACACTCTAATCGAGAATCAAACCAGCTTTCTGCCGTCAAAAACCGCTACTGTTTTAGGTATTACTTTTCCGTACGAGCCCTTTGACAAAAATCTCCACTCTCACCCATTCTATTTTCGTTTTTCTCGACACGGAAATAGATCAACAAAGTTCTCATTAAGGTTAAGTAGTTCTCAAAAGCGAAAGCTTTTCTTTCACTTCTGATTCAGCAGAACTCAGGCACTTGTAGGCTTGGGTTCAGTAATCCATATTGCGGGTTGGCAGTCTTCCAGCCTCTTCACGCTGACTTGACTCAGTCAACTGATCCTCGAGTGGGCTAAACTTGGCTGGCACGTGGCGTTGGGAAAATACTCGTAATATCAATGGCAGAGTGTTTTGTTTGTAGAAGATGTTAGTATCAAAATGGAATAGAAAGAGTTCATTATCCAGTGTAAGAAGATATTTGTATATATTCGAAGATCGTTACGGTTAGTCAGTACCAGAAAATTCGACACCAATCTTGTCAAGGGGTATCTAGTAACCCAGGTAAAGGGGTGTGGAGTTCAGACACTTATGCAGTTGCTTCCCGTAAAATCTTGGTATTCAGCTAAATAAGTTTGATTGGAACTGGATCCACATATAATCGAGCAAAGATTAGGCAGATTGAAAGTAAGCAGGCCCCTACACAGGTTGAGAAGACAGCGTAATAAACTATACAGTTAGTGACTAAAGTGGTACTCGCTGAAATCAATATGTTGTTTTGCTAGAACGGGTTTAAGCTAATAATTATAAGTTGACATAATTATATGTACCATAACTCTATTACTTCTCACATATAACTACTAATTAACTACCCTACAGCTACTTAAAGACATAATGAATTAATTATATGATAAAAACTTAGATGAACAGCAATCAGAAAAATCATAAAACTGTGTTAAGTACGTCGTTTGAACTCAGATCTTAATTTCTTCTGTTCCAACGATATTAATTTCACAGTGAGTGTCATCTTTGCTGAGCGATGAGTAGTAGCTGAAGTATGAAAGTGAACCGATAAATGGACTTCTTTGTTACAAGATTTTATTTACTTGTTCATGCTTAAGCGGTTCTAAATATAGTGACATTTTATCAGTGATGGCGATGGCCAAAATGTAAGGGATTGATTACGTGACATTTCGAAAGCGTTTGACATTCCCAGTCATTTTTGACATTTATCAATCGCGATCGCGACACTTTCTTTAGATTGTCACTTTTTTAGAATATCTGATGATTGTGTCTTTTTAACCGACTTCCCAAAAAGGAGGAGGTTCTCAATTCGGATGTTTATTATATAGATTTTTTGGTCAGTCACAACTCTGTCATATATTTGCAAAATTATTTTTTTGGTTCGAAAGAAGTTTAATCCGAAATGGTTCCATTTAAATTCGGTGAAGATCTGATGAACAATTTCGGAGATATACAACAGAACTCTTCAATAAATGACGGCAAATCTCTCGGGATTGCTGCAATCGCATGTCTGCTTATTTTTTACACCATTTCATAACATACAATCACGCCAGTATGCTCTAAACGGGTACTCAGATGTGTACAGTTCACCAAGTTACATGTTATTCATGTAATCTATTCTCGCATCACTGTGGGCATTACAGATACTTTACTATAGAACTTGTCCATTATGTACCACTAAAAAGTGAAAAATAAAAAACCTTTTTACAAAATATTTCAACCGACTTCCAAAATAAACACTACAAAGTGAAAAATAACTTCAATTTCGGCAGGCGGTTTCAAAAGACGAAGAAACGAAATCAGGAACACCGACTTCCGAAATTGAAGTTATTTTTTTAACACTCTTTTATAAGCTTGGGTTGTATGTATGTATGTATGTAACGGAATCTTTGATCTTAATTTTCACCAATTTCCAGAAGTCTGATTAATTTGAAACTTTGCATACGTATCAAGGACCGATGACAATGCAATAATTTGATAACAGTTTTCCATTATCCTTATTGGGACCGCCAGGATGAATAAATTCTTTTATAGATCCTCTGTAGTGGAGTAAAAGAGACAGACCGAAGGCGCGATCTAAGCATGCCTGCACTTTCGGACTTATGTGTGCTGGACTTAGGTGCATTTTACATCTTTTCATAACTCTCCTCTCATAGATAGTTGCCAATAGAATAATTGTTACATTTACTTTATCAAGCACCCCACACTTTTTACTCTGAATTGAATTCTATCGTTAATAACTTAAACTTTATTATAATTTTATTTTGAGGTGATAAATTCTGATTGATTGTTCGATCTTCTACTACTGTAATATAAACTCTTTGAAATTAAAAATTATTTTCTATTTTTTAGTTTGGTTAGCTATAAAAGCGTGTTTTTTTTTTAGTTTTTTTAAACTATTATTTATTTGCAGTGTTTTTTTGAAGTTAGTTGTATTTTTTTGTAAAAAGTTATCTTCTTTTCAAGTCGATGATTAAGTTGTATAATATGGGTCCAATAGGTGAGTAAATTAATAGCAGCTTCAGCGGCGTATGGAGAGTTTAGCATTTGACATTTTCATACATTTTTTCCCATTTTTATGTCACTTGTCTAAAGCCTCTGGCTTAATAATACAGGTTGATCTTCAAGGTTAAGGCGCGGTGAATAGACGACTCCGCGTAGAAATGAAAGAGAAGCGAAAAGACGCCGCGATGGCGCGATGTTTCGTTCGACTCGTTAGAGTAAAATACATTAAATACATTAATCCTAACAAATATCTTATTCCAATCGATAAATAAAAACAACAGTTCCCTTTATTATTATATATTACATCACTGTTATTATTAATATCAAGATTTGTTTATAAATAATACAGTTACAATTGCTACAATTTCAATTTAAATGGTTATTTCATGTTTTTTTTTTATCGAGAAAATTTACCGAAAACGTGTTTTGAACACAATGGTCCACCCATAAATATGATCAAGATTAACATATATTTTTTTAGCTGCTCTAATATGTATACATTTGGCTAAAAAACTGTTTAGTGAAGCCTATTTTGACTAAGTACAGCGCCTTAAACAACGCATGCCCAGGTTGATCTATCCATTACATACTGAGATGCCTCCATGCCCTGGATAAGGTGTTTAACCGTTACTCCTGGCTTACCAAGGGGTATCATATTACCCAGTTAGTGGGTTGTGGTGTTCAGACTGGCAGTAGCTCCATATCAAATACTGGTACTCATTGTGTGACAAGTCTTCGAATTCAATTTTCATTTTTAAGATATGCTGGTTTCCTCTCTATGTTTTTCTTCAGCGAACGATGTAATCAAAACTGAATTATTGCCCTCTTAAATCTCAATTTTCTTCTTCAAACAAAGATTCCATTTGAAATTCCATTCATTCCATTTGAATTTCATTATATTTTTGAAATTAGGGCGCGATGCAATTTAAATTGTATCGATAGGTGATATAATACTAAGAAAATTTCAAGTGCAAATCGATCGAATCGCATCCCATTGCGTCCATGTGAAAATACTAGCAATTTCGCTTAGTAAAAATTGCTTGTCGGTGCGATAAATCGAATGGCGTCGATCCATCAGCTTGGTCGCTCAGACTGTACATGTATACATTATCAGGTTATCGTTTTATGAGCCAAAAGGAATTTCAATTACTTTGCCATCCATTGAAGGCAGCGTCCGAGGCGATGTGGTCGCAGATGCATGTGGGGGATAGGCATTTAATTGTTTCAGTCCCCCACTGGGGAAAAAGATGTCTCTTGTGTGAATTCAGCATTGGATTCCAATTATAAAATTTCTTACAATTTTCAATGTGTACGGTTTTCATTTTCTTTCTAGTTTTTTAAATAAAATAATGATTGTTTTAAAACTTAGATGAATTTAATTTATACTTTGAAAATGTTCATTGCTACTTTGCATCTTAATTTCACGTAAACAAAAGCACGCAAAGAGCTAAAACACTTAAAAGCCACACACGAGAAACCTTACACAAGCTTAGTATAAAAGCAAAACAAAGTGAAATTAATTAGAGCATCTCCCACCAACAAACTACAAGACATAACCCAGGTTCTCCTCCTTTTAAAACATAACAAAGTAACGAAAGAACTCAGTTTCTCCAAATAATATAAGTTCTTCCTTATAATCGTTGACACCCAGCCAATATAATTAAATCTGGACTTATTGTGGTCATAAAACACAAATTAGAATAGGCATCTTAATAAGCAATGCTCGCGTCTTCCCTTTATTAGAAGAAGTCTTTGCTCTGTAGCTATATCAGCCTATAATTTTCTCACTCCTGGGTCATAGACCTAATTGTCTGTTAGAGGAAGTGGACCATAAACAACCACGCGGGCAAACGATGCCTTGGTGGAAGTCCCATGACTTAGATTTTTAGGGTTCCGAACCCGAGGGGTCCAAACGGAGCCCTATTGCTGTCACTCATGTGTCCGTCTGTCTGTCTATCGTCTGTCACACAGGTTTTACACTCAAACGGTTGAAGCTACAGTCTTCAAATTTTCATAACATAAGAATCTTGTTGACCTAAACCCATAAAAATTGTCAAAAAATATTTTTAAAGGTTTTAAGGGAGGCTCCCATACAAAAAAAAAGATGCTTAGAGCTAGTTGAGTAGATAAATATTCAATTTTTTGTTTTAAAAAATATTGAGAAGCCATCTTTTACAAAATTTTGTTTCGAAGAATTTTTTAACATGCCATTGAACTATGAACTTTACATTTGGTGATAACTTTTATTATTACTTACATTATTCTTTCAAATTTTTCTATTGAATTCAACTTGTTTTTGCGGTTTAGTACGGAACCCTAAATGTGAGAAGTCCGACACGCACTTGGCGGTATTTTTTGTCTGTTCTAGGGTATGCCGGTAACATCACATTCGTTTCCTTTGCCGTCGTAAGAGCAGGGCAGATCAGAGAGTTATCACTATGGTACCACTTATTCCTTTAGTTATTCTGACAACTGAAGTATCAGAAGCCTCTTGGCTTTACCTTGTAGTGTAAAGCTTTACCTTACTTCACACGCTTGTGAAATTACGGTACCTAAGGTCTAATAAAGTCGTAAGTCCAGCGACTATAAGTTCCCTGGGGTGGTCACGGCGTACAGTGTGGTCTGGTGCGCCGGTGATGGGGTTACTCCCTCGAGGAGGGTCCGGTGACGGACAGCCGCGGCGGGTTCGCGGTGAGTGCTAACGCGTGCCCGTGTTCCCGCTTCAAGCGGCACAAGAGGACACCATGGAGTTTTAGTGGTTAGAGTCCCACATAATTGTACTATCTCCCCGTGGGAGTGTAGTATGCAAGAGCATTTCTCCACGCAAAAAAAACGACTATAATATCCCCTAGTTTAGTAGTAGTCTAGTACCCCTTAAATTAAAAGAAAAACTCTTTCCAGTCTTTATCATGATAAACACAGACGTTTGTTAGATATTTTAAGGCCATTTAAGGCCGTTCTTATATTTAAAGTAGCAATTTAGCTCTTTATCTTAAGTGCGATTTTATGCATGTAAGCACGTCGAGTTTATTTTTCTTCGGAAAACATTTCAAGTCTTGAATTATTTTTGTAGCAAAAGCTTTTAAGCTATTAAGTAAATACGTGGTTTCATAAATGGTAGAGAGGAGAACTGTTTTTACTGACTTTTAAAAAACGGAGGTAATCAATTTGACACGTGTAATATTGTTGGAATTGCGCAATATTCACTTGTTGCTCTATGTGGGCTTCTAAACACGTGTGTCAAATTTCATAAGCATATGTTTGTTCACGCATTTCTCTGAAACTAGTTATCGGACCGTAACCATTATTTTTTTATTAGATTAGGTATCTCTTTTAGTTAGGGTATTTTGTCACTCTTTTAGGTGTATTATTATAGAACTTGCTCAAATTTTAGTGTTAGTGTACTAAAACTGAAAAGAAAGAAATAAAACTAACTTTCGTTTCGGAAGCCGGTGTTTTTGGTATTTATTTTTTATCGTTTTTCAACACCGACTTCCGAAACGAAAGTTATTTTGTAATTTTTAGTATTTTGCTTTTGAAGTCGGTTTATTTGTTTAAAGTAGGTGTTTTTTTAATTTGTTTTTCTTTTATGTTTTTAATGGTCCTTTGTTCAAATTAAACTATCTAAAATCGGAATCACAAGTTACAATCTGTCAAAGAAAGCGACGCGTTGTCGAAATGTCACGTGTACAATAACAATTTGGCATTTTAATCATCGCCACCGCTGACATCAAATAACACTTATCCAGAGCCTCTGGGGTTCTTTAAGTCTCGAGTGAATTGGTAACTTCTAGGCAAGCGTGCTCGATCGTCGAACATATCATCGCTTACGATCAGGTGAGATAGTGTTCAAGCCTATGAACACTATTTTTTTTAAGAAAAAACGGTTTTAGCAAAAAATTTTTATTTGTTATATAATCACTGTAAGCATTGAATCGATTACGAAAATTATTTCAATGATAAAAAGTTACACTATTCACAAGTTGTATGTCGTGGGTTCAACCCAGGCAGGCACTTTACTTTGTGTAAATTATTTCATCACCATCGCTCTCAAAACGGTGAAGGAAAACATCGTGAGGAAACCGGCATGTCCTAGAAGCAATAATTCGAATGCATGTGACATCCACGATCCCGAAGTGGGCTCGCGTGGAGGATTAAGGCCTATTCTCACTCACAGAGAGGAGGCCTGTACGCACTACGGAACAAATGGAACTCTAAGTGCGGAGAAGGAGGTCCTTTATCCTATCCTAAGTAATGCTATTACTGAGTTAGCTACTTTTTACTCGGAAAAACCTTCGGTTTCAGTGGAATAGTCCACGAGAGCAAAACCACGGGATAAGCTAATAATTAATTATTATTAACAAGTCCCTTTATATTTTTCACATGTTAGCGTGTCTTTAAACCTTTTCCAAACCTGAAGTACCTACAGTTAATTACTTTGAACAGCAAAAACTAATCGGCTTACAAAACACGCGAACAGAATAATTACTACAAAACTTTATTTCGTTTAACTTTTAACCCTTCGTGCTTAACCCTCAACTGACCATGAAAACCCATGGCTATCTGACATCAGTGAGGTCAAACAGTGACCTTTGTTTAAAGCTCAAGGTCGTAAACAAACCTTAGCCATGTTATATTGCTCGTTTTGTGGTGGAATAACTTTTTTATTGGAATTTATTCAAAAGAAAAGTTGCGATTAAGCCTGCTCGAAGTTTTCCGATGAATGTTTTTTTTGTTAGATATGAATTTTATGGATGCAGTTGTTAGATTTACATAGGAATGCGAGTAGGTACATACAAAAGCGAAATAATGTTCTGTGTAAATACTTTTTATTATTTATGACTTGTTCGTACATTTTTCTGACCAAAATTTTACTATTTGTTCATTTTGAATAAAAGTGTTTTTTTTTTGTACAGATTTACAATGTATAGGAATTAGAATTACTTGCATCTACCTGTATCTAAAGATGTTTACTCTTATAATTAAGTTAGAGATAAAACCGATTACCTCAATAAAATAAATGACTTCTAAACTTAACAAAATAAATTACTTTCTCAAGTCTGTCCGACGTTAGAAAGTCGATCCACCCGAGAAAAACAAGCATTACTGAATGATAGAAGTGAGTGACAGCTAACTGGTCGTCAAACTACGTCGTCCGGCAAAGGGATGACCTTGAAATGGCTTATGAGCGGCATTTGTTTTCAACCTGGCTGACGCGGGCGAGTTCGATTACAAATTCGAATTCCATTTATTTCAAATGTTTTTGGAATTTCAGTTGCGATTTTGATTTGTTTTTTTAGGGATTGCCTTTTTATCTAGGAAGGGGTTATGTTTTGGTGTAGCTGTCAAAAGCACTAGGCAAAAGTTCTGTAGTTTCTGCCTACTCCAATGAGAGAAACGTGTTAGTGTATGTAATATGTGCCAGAATGCGTTTTATACAATAAAAGATTACGTTGAGGACAAACAGGCTTGGGATTGAGCTGCTCCAATTAATTTGATTTTTTTTATATATTTTGCAACGTGAATTTTGTTTTTTTTTTTTTTTTGTTTTGTTGCAATGACAAGAATATTTACTTTTTAAAGTATTATATTATTTTATTTTAAGTTTATTTTAATTGTTGTGAATGTGAAGACTATGTGGATTCAATTTTTGTTTGTTTTTAATTTTAATTTATCCAAATTAGTTTTAATCATGGTCTGGCAGTTTGAGTAGTTTATGCGGCCTACCCGAATGTCCTTTCTTTGGTATTGTTCGTCGAATCGTTGAGCTCCTTAAATTCTGAGTTGAGCTGCACGGTTATTGACAAATGCGTGCACTGACTGGACAGGTCCACTCAATCTGGCTGGTTCTTTCCTCAAAAGACCATTTCAGACTTCAGTCTACATGGTCTTCACATGATCTAATAAAGATTTTGTCTGGACCTTAAAAGAGACTGTGACCTCTGAGTTTGTTTCGGCCTTTCTTCTCAGAGTAGTCAGATAGGAAACGCCGAATTCATCTAGTTTTAAAAATATGATCGACATGTAAAAGTGTTTGTACAAACCTACTTACAGAAATAAAGTCATTTATCATTTATGTACGGTCAAAAACACGAACTTCAAGGTCCTTTTCTCAGGCAGAAAACGCACTGGCAGGTTCTTGCACTTGCTTAATTTTTTATCGTTGAAACACTAAAGAAGCAGTGTGCATTACAGCCTCAGAGGGATTAAGTGATATTTTAACAGTGGATAAAGGAGGATTTGAAAAGCTCTAAAATTAATGGGATTGACATGCTCCACACTTTTTTTTTTGGAGTCCATCATTTTGGACTCTTGAACATCTATTTAACTGATATAAAGATACTTTTGTAGATTTCTACATTCAAGGAAAAAATAACGTTATTAAGTTTTCCCCTAAGAACTACCCCTAGTGTAAGTAGCATATGGAACTGGCATTGTGCTATATTAGGCTCACCCTCTGTTGCGTAGGACCTACAACAATAACAGGGGTTGGGGAGTACTATTACCTATCCTAAAGTATTTTTGGAAACAGTGACGTACTCGTATGTCTACCTTACCTCGTTGATCTAGTCGTTTATACTGTAGTAGTAGTGGGTGCACTACTGCTAAGCATTGAAGTATTAGGTTCGAGTCCTGGGTCGAGCAAAGTGTAATTACACTCAGTCTGGATTTGTTTATGGCAACCCGCCTCCTCCTCCTTGTGGGTGCACTACAGGTACATCTCTGCCTATAACTTCGGGAAATTTTGGCATGGTATTATGTAAATAATAAGTCTTTTTTGAGCACTTGGGTAAATTGTCCTAATTTGCAAATATCTTTATGGCACTGTGGTTTGCTGTTAGAGAAACCAATTCTTGGTTAAGCTCTCCTCAGTAAATAAGCGTCCATATTTGTATGTATTTGAATTAAGTCCAAAACTAGCTTCTGCCAGCGGCTTCTCCCGCGTGAATGTCGAAATTTATCCCAAGGGAAGACATACCCGGAATAAGAAGTATCCTATGTGCTATTCCAGACTATAATATATCACAATGCAAAATTTTATTGAAGTCCGTCCAATCGTTTGAGCGTGAAGAAGTGACAAACATAAAAACCCACACACACACACAAACTTTCGCCTTTATAATATTAGTGTGATAAGAATATTTCTGTGAACACATCGTCGTGTACGGCTAGCTGCTACCTCTCAATGGGCGTCTTAGATGGTTTGTAAGGAATTGTGACAACAGGGGAGACGACAAATCCCCCGGATACACGAGGATGTGAAGGGGATTACGTCAATGTATATGTGTGTGTTGAGACTGTTAATTGTGTCTTAGAGAAGGTATTTTATTCTTTGTTTGTTATTCCTTGCAGCAACATTGTTTTGGCTTCTAATAGAAGATTTTGAGGTGACTCTGTGAAAGTGAATATTGGGAAAACCCAATATTCCATTTGGAATTAGATACTATAAGTGCACCTCTAACTAATCATTTGTGTTATGTTATGGGATTACTGATTGTCTCGCAATTTTTTTGACCTCTGCAAAACTTCTACGATAAAATTTATACAATATCTCAATCTGTACTGAACTATTTCTGATCCATATGATTTTATTTAATTTGAATGCCAATGAATTATCATCATTTCAGCAGAAAGACGTCCACTGCTGGACATAGGCCTCCCCCAAGCTTCGCCACATTGACCGATCCTGTGCGTCTCGCAACCAGCGCCTTCCCGCAAGCGTTAAGCAGCAACCGTATTGCGTAAGTGAATTCGGCAAGGCGAAGGATTTGTCCCCATCAATCGACCAATCACATAGACGGAAATCCACAACGAGTGTTTTATCTCACACGTGATTGGTTGATTGATGGGATCAAATCCTTCGCCTTACCGCATTCACTTACGCAATTTGGCTGCTGGTCATCGTTCCACCTAGTGGGAGGCCTTCCAACGCAACGTCTTCCGGTTTGCGAGCAATGTGCCCTGCCCACAACCATTTCAGTTTCGCAATTCTTTGGGCTACGTCGGTAACTCTGGTTCTCCCGCGGATATCCTCATTATTGAATGAATAATTTCACTGTCCGTTATTGCTAAAACAATTAATTAATAAACATACTAATCCTCGACTTAATCGTGAAGCCAGTCAGTAATCCTGTAAAATGATGTCGCTTTCAAATCGTGGCATAATTGACCCCTGCCTGAAACTTGGCGGGAATTACCCAAGATTGCTGCAGTAATTACCCTCTCATTTGCCGATGGTCAGGGCGACTAAAACTGATGTTTATTTTTACTGTACAGCTTGTAATCATTTATTATTGCAAAGTTTTAATGTTGAGTCTTATTGCTGTTGTTAAGCTTGTATTGGTACTTATAACTTTTGTTTTGGTAGTCTTATTAATATGAAAGTTTGTATTTCAATCACGCAAAAAAAGATAGAGGATTAAAAAAAAAATGCTCACAGTTTATAGTTTAGATATACACTTATAATACTTTTTATCCATTGGGACAATCAAACACTTTTCACGCTGGCGAAACCGCAGGCAGAAGCTATTGAAACGTTGTGGCATTGTCGCATCTCGCCTTTAATTCGCAAATTCTTTTATAATTCCCATTTTATATGAGCAGACCCAACTACAATATCTAAAAATTGGCATTTAAAAACGCGTGTGCCAGTTTCGAAAACAGTATTTTTAGTCTAGTCCGCAATCACCTGCCTCATCATCATCATATCAGCCGAAAGACGTCCACTGCTGGACTTAGGTCTCACCCAAGCGTCGCCACATAGATCGGTCCAGTGCGTCTCGCATCCAACGGGTCCCCGCAACTTTCACCAGCATCAACCTGCCTGCCTTTTCTCAAATATTTTGAGGTCGGCTTACATGGAAAAACTGCCTTAGATACGGTTAATCCACCACAACCCAGTAACTGATTAACACGACTTGTATCAGAACTGGCAAAACAGTCAGGTATTCTGGCTTCTGGGTATCTGTCACGAGGGTCACCGTCGAATACGTCATTGTTACCATCAGATGAGGCTGTGATATGATGGTGATAGTAAAAAAACTTTTTGCAGAGTTTTTATTTGGAAGTCGGTTGTATTTTTTTGTCAAAAAGTTTTATTTTCACTTTTTAGTTGTGGTACATATATATAATGCCCAAAGTTATGCCAAAATAGATTACCCCAATATCACGCAATTTGGGCACAACCGGTGAAATTAGAGCGTACCATGGTGAACTGTACACGTCTGCTTACCCCTTTAGAGCGTACCGGCTTGATGTTATGTTATAAAATGGAGTAAACAATAAACAGACATGCGATTGCAGCAATCCCGAGAAATTTGCCGTTATTTATTAAAGAGCTCTGTTGTATGTCTCCGAAGTACTTCATCAGATCTTGATCAAATTAAAAAAGAAACATGGGACATGAGGTGCAACAGGTTTCAAATAATAAAAGAATCATCAAAATCAGTTCACCTAGTACAAAGTTCTGAGGTAAAAAAAAACTGGCGAATTGAGAACCTCCAACTTTTTGAAGTCGGTTAAAAATAAAAAGTCGGGCTAGGACTAATTTATTTTACAGACAAGTATTTTATTGAAATAGTAGTAGCTAAGGGGTTACGGCTGCGACTTACCGAGTTGTACGTTCGAACCCCGGAAGGCACATTAATTTGTGTAAATTATCTTTTATTTTAGCAGTGGTGGCCCAATGTTATCGGCCGCGACTTACAAGCTGTAGGTCGTGGGTTCCAACCCACGCAGGCGCTTTACTATATGTAAATTATTTCTTCACCGCTGCTCTCAAAACGGTTAAGGAAAACATCGTGAAGAAACCGGCATATCCTAGAACCAAAAATTTGAAGACATGTGACATCTGGTGGACGTCCCCGCGTGGGGCATTATGGCCTATTCCCTCTTTCACAGAGAGGAGGCTTATGTCCCAGCAGTGGGAACCTTTAAAGGTTGATGTTGATGATCATGATATTATTTCATCACCATTGCTCTCAAATCGACAAAGCAATGGCATCCTCCACCAACACGCACGAGGTTCGCATACCAATACAAGTTGTTAAGTCCTTACCCGCAGAGAGGAGCTCTGTGTCCCAATAGTGGAAACATTATAGGTTGATTTTATGCTTATGCTCTTAGACAAGCCAATAATATGACTCAAACACCCACCAGGTGCAACACCCAACCCTTCTAAAACCACAATAAAACCATTACCCTTTTTACCCGTCGACCTTGACCTTAAGTGAGTCTTTACCCCCTCCACTCGCAAACGTACCGTATGCGTGACTACCCGCCGTTTATTGCCAATGAAAGCTTGTTTACACGACCGTTGCATGTTATGGATGCCCCAGACATGGTGGAATGCCTAATGTGTTGATGGTGGTGATAAAGCATGGGAATGTGGGCAAATGACGAGTGAGTGAAGTCGAACTGTGATTTTATTGTTGGAGTTACAGGTTGGATGAATATTTCTTGGTAACTTTTTAGAAGATGGGCGTCGTTGCCGAGGTTAGCCTAGAAAACTCTGGCATGTCTTCTTAGAAGCGTTTATGGGAGATTGGCTGAAGAATGCAAAATACCGGGGAGAATAGAAGGCTATGGCGGAGACCATAGCCGTTGGGCTTCTACTCTCTCCGAGTGGGACTGTAAGCTGGACAGTAAACTGAAAAACAAAAAGTTAGTAAAGTATATTTAAATGATTTATTGTTAGGTTTAATGGTTCTGATGTGACTCAATAATCATAGCTTTCCGGCTAAAATTCTTACACTGACAGAAAGCGGCACTAATTAAACAAAGCCTATAGCACATACTATAAGCCTATATACTGCCGAAAGATTAGATATTCTCGTGAGGTAATTAGAATGGGACACCATCTTTCTTTTCAAAGTCAAACTCAAATCATATATGTACTTCAATAAAAAAAATCCAATAAAGAATATGTAAAATGTACTAACTTATACTAAACCTAACTACTTACATATACATACAAAAGAAAAGTAGGCGTCATCTGGGAACGTGCCCAGAAGACCGGCAGCATTGCCACGTTAAATGGCAATGCTGATACTTTGCGCAAAGAACGAGCCAGCCCTCTGGTCACGCACAGTGTCGATCAGCCGACGAGAGATCTCCTTAAAAAGGTGACGTGCACTTGGGCCCCATGAGTCAGACCCAAGCATTTCGACCGCAAATGACCCAAAACTATAATAGGATTAAATCGCAACTTTGAATCTCAAATTTAAGCAATTCTTCATTCTTATACGAATAAAAGCAATTTGGCTAAATAACATAACATAGTAGCGATTTTCCTGTCATCATTCAATAAATCATCGAGAAAATGGTAATAAACGCTCAACAAGAAGGTAACATGATTGGCTTACAACTTACCTGCCTTTGTCTTTTAATACCCGGTACCTACCCTATTTTAAAACACAGACCTAAGCGAAACACACCGTTTAAACATTTTACCCCAGACCAGTGAAACACAAGCATGACACGTATCTACCTATTATATCACCACACCCTTCGTGCTTAATCAACGCCATCTGAAAGCGACACTCAGATCGAAGGTCACTAATTGGGTCAAGGTCATCTCGTCCCCCGCGTGACCTCAACTCAAGGGCAGTGATGTTATCTACGCATTTTTTTTAATAAGTTTTTTAACTTTTTGTTGGTTCGGGCTTAAAATTCGAACGGTTGTGTTTTGTTTCTCTTTCATTATGACTTTTATTTTTCTATCGTTGTAGCTTCGTTATAAATCCACGAGATTATCCCTTTTCGTCATTTATTTTAGGGAAATAAAAATGTTTTTGTCCATCCATGTTAGTCAGCTATTCAAGTATTGGTAGGTACCTACATCCTTACAGATTCCATCTTTCATACAATCCATATTCCAAAATATCAAATTGGTGTTTAAATACAGCTTTTAATTTCATCCACATTCTATCAATTATTTTGAAGCCCTGTAGCATTGTCCTGTTCTTTATATTAAAAAATAAATAAAATTCGACACAAATTAATTGTTTGCAAATAAATAAATGAATGGATGGTTAAAACTAGTACGTAATACTTAATATACTGTAAACACTTAATAGACTTTCATCAGCGAGTCTTAAAAACTGGTAGGTATTTACTATCTATGTTGCTTTATGGAAAAAAAATCTTTCAGATAATTTTCATCACGCTAATTACCAATAATGACGTCATCCACCTCTAAATAAGGCAGTTTAAACCTAGGCAAAATCATTGCCAGGCTTCTTAACATAACTTTTCTGTTGATCAAAAAGCAGGTCCGAATATGGCCCCGATTTCACAGTGAATTGCGCCTAACAGCCCGCTTTATGTAAGAAATTAGAGGGTGAATATGGCGAGTGAGGGCCGATGGATTGGAAGGGTTCCTTCTGAGGGATGAGGGACGATCCACTACTTTGTTACCGTACTTGAGATATTATGCGTCTGGGAGTTTCCTTGTCCCTTTGGTGAGTGAGTATTGATCTTTTTGACTGACTGGGAATGACGGACTGGACACAGATGAAAGGATTTATATCACTTTATGGTACAATCGTGAGTATTTGTGAGTCATTAAGTAATAAAATAGTCAGGAAAAAGGATCCCAATATCGAAATAACGTTTCGGATACGATTGCAGAGGGGTCTCAGAAAGTCCACTTTTAAGAGAGGGTATAAAAGCGTAAAAATATACACTTTGAATCAACTTTGGAATTCTCAATGCATTTTATTTTTTATTAAAGAAGTTGTAAATGGGTATAGCTTTAACTAATTACACTTTTGAGTATCTAATCATCTTCTTTAAATCTCCTTTTTTATACCCTTACGAGCAAATATGTCGTGGAAAAAACGAATGTTTAACTATTTGCTATATCGCTTTTTTTTGGACGAGCCCGACATTATGATTATTAACTACTGTAACTCCTGAAAGCACACATCAACAACAACAACAGCGATGACCACCGCAAAAGCGCCGAGTCAATGTAACTCGACGATTCTCGGCGAAACAATTCAACTGTCGTGGATCCCGTAAAGAAATTAATAAGAAAATAAATAATTAGTAAATAGGTACCATACTTGTAGTAAAAATTAAACTTAAAATACTAACTTAATCCCTATGAAAAGCTCCCATCCACGTTCATACCAGCCCACAGTCCCTCCCCTGGGCGTATTAAAATTATAAAGAAGGCTGATGAAGCAGCCTCTGAGATTGTTTTTAATCAAAGACCACAGTATCTCTTGCACTGATAAGATTATAGTGCACTGAAATGAGGTCAGACACGGGCAGATTGGGTCAGACTGCGGTGCTTCGGGAAAATAAGTGAACTGAAACTTTGCCATTTTATGAAGATTCATTGATAGATTTTTAAATCGTATTACGGGAGGCTTGTGAAAAATAGATTATTTTAATTTTCCCTCGTTATTTTTCTACACTATATTATACGAGTAATGAGGAAAATCTGATAATTTGTAAAACTGTTTGTAATTGATAAACTTAAAAACTACATAACCGATTTAAAAAATTCTTACACCTATGGAAAGCTACATTATTCCGGAGTATAATGAGTTATATTTTTAACCGACTTCGCAAAAAGGAGGAGGTTATCAATTCGACTGTATTTTTTAATGTTTGTTACCTCAGAACTTTTTATTGGGTGAACCGTTTTTGATGATTCTTTTTTGTTTTGAAAGCTGGTGCTTGTCATGTGGTCCAATTTAATTTTCATCAAGATCTGATAAAGAAATTCGGAGAAATACATCAGAACTCTTCAATAAATTACGGTAAAACACTCGGGATAGATGCAATCGCATGTCTGTTTATTGTTTACACCATTTTTTTTATTTTATTTGTTATAGGCTCGCGCTTGAACACTATCTCACCTGATGGTAAGCGATGATGTGGTCGACGGAGGAACACGCTTGCCTAGAAGTAACCTATTCACTCTTGACTTAAAGACCCCTAGATTGTAGCTATCGGGAAACACAGACGATGGCAGGGAATTCCACTCCTTAGCTGTACGCATAATAAAAGTATTCCCAAAACGTTTAGTGCGTATGGGTGGGATGTCCACCATGTATCGATGGCGCATCGCCGTACGTCTGGTAGTCCGATGATGAAACGGGCTGGGCGGAATTAGATCATGCAATTCCATCGCACACTCCCCAAAATGTAACCGATAAAAAACCGACAAGCTGGCAACTCGGCGACGGTGTTCAAGGCTCGAGCTTTGACTTAACCAGTGCCTCATCGCCGATGAGCCTTTTGGCCCGCTTTTCGATCGACTCTAGTGCATCAAGCTGGTATTTGGCAGATCCGTCCCAGAGATGAGAACAGTACTCCATGCATGATCGAACTTGCGCTTGTTACAAGCTGTTCTGGCGTGAAATACCTTCTCACCTTTGCAAGGATCCCCAGCTTTTTGGCAGCCAGCTGAGCCTTTGCCTCAATGTATGGGCCAAAATTGAGAGTCGATGTCAACGTAACGCCAAGAAGCTCAAGATGGTCAGTTATTGGCACGGTCGCCTCTCGGAAAGTTGGAGCCGGGTGAAATTGGCTCTTTTTAGCGGAAAAAAAGACACGCCTGGGTTTTAGCAGCATTAAACCTGACCAGATTGGCATCGCCCCATTCGGAGACTGCCTGCAAGGACAGGTTCAAGCGCTCCACCATGGCCTCCCGGAGAGACTGAATTTGAGGCCCGGTAGCACGAGCGTTTGACAAGTATCTCTCAGCAACAGTGCTGTCGTCAGCATACCCAAAGGTACCCGGTTTTAGCAGATCGTTAATGTGCAGCAAGAATAAAGTTGCTGAGAGAACCGACCCCTGAGGGACCCCGGCATTGATATCCAATTGTTCCGACGAGCAGCCATCAATAACCACTCGAATGGACCGATCTCTCAGGAAGTCTGCAATCCAATCACACAGACCACCGCGCAAACCGAATGAAGGAAGCTTACCAATAAGACTTTCATGCCAGACCCTATCAAAAGCCTTCGAGATGTCGAGGGAGACGGCAAGCGCCTCCCCATGCCTCTCGATGGCCTCACTCCAGATGTGAATGGCATACGCCAGAAGATCCCCAGTAGACCGATTTCGGCGGAAGCCATATTGGCGGTCACTAAGGATATCGTTTGCTTCTAGGTATGCCAGGAGCTTAATATTGAGTACACGTTCCATACTCTTATAGAGTATGGAGATTACAGATATGGGTCTGTAGTTGGCCGGGTCAGCTCGACTGCCCTTCTTGGGCACGGGCTGTACATTAGCTTGCTTCCAAGCATTCGGCACTTTTTCAGCCTCATACGAAAGGCGGAATAGGCGTGTCAAGATCGGAGACAGTTCAGGCGCACAGGTTCTAAGAACTATAGCTGGTATTCCGTCAGGGCCGCTAGCCTTGTTCACGTCGAGGTTGTGCAGCACCCTACGGACGTCCTTTTGATGAATGCGAATGTAGTATGTCGGACATTCGCATCCATCAAAAGGACGTCCGTCTCGCATCCATCAGGAGAAGGAAAGGGCCGCGTGTCACCACGATTCAGACGTGAAGATTCCGCAAAAAGAGAGGCAAATAAATTTGCCTTCTCCTCAGCGGAGTGAGCCAGCGACCCGTTGGGTTTCAGCAGTGGTGGTAGTGAGGGGCGGCAGAAGTTCGACCATTTCATAACATAACATCACACTCGTGCGCTTAAAGGGGTACGCAGGTGTGAACAGTTCACCTGGTATACTCTCATTGCACCGGTTTTGTTTAAGTTTCATGTTATTGGGTTCTTCTATACGCCTACGCGTATAGTGCCCAAAGTAGCTGGTACATTATGTACCACAACTAAAAAGTGAAAAATAACTTCAATTTCGGAAGTCGGTGTCAAAAACGAAGAAACGTAAACAGGAACACCGACTTCCGAAATTGAAGTTATTTTTAACTTTGTAGTGTTTTTGTTTGGAAATCGGTTGTAATTTTTGTAAAAATGTTTTAATTTGTAAAGATTTTGCTATGTCAAAAAATTAAGGCGAAATGAAATTTGCGGGGACAGCTAGTTGTAAATATTTTGCGGTCTCATTGGTTTTTGAATGTTTAATTCTTACTAGCAAAGCTGACAAACCTCATAGAGAGTATCAAGTACAAGAATTTAAAGATGTTTCCAACGGTAGTTACGCCTGTATATCTAGTTTTTAGTATGTAAAAGATCTCACGAATTATTGCCATGTTGTCTCTTCACCACCTTGGTTGACTGGTAGAAAATGCCTAAGGCATTAAGTCTGCCTTTTGTACCTTTTGTGCATTTATTTATTTATTTAAACTTCATGTACAATGGTGATACATAGGCAGACTTAATGCGAAATAATTAGAGAATACCTTGCTGGCATTCTCTACCAGTCAACCTTTGGGTTAAAAAGGACACAAGAGTGGTAGGAGAACCTAAAAAAAAAAAAATATAACAATTATTAAAATCGGATATTAATAAACAATCGAACTAATAACATACATAAATATTTTCTAAACCAATAGACTAATAAATATTATAATAAATATTGTATTATTATATTAAATGAAACAGAAATTTTAATATAATAACTATGTCGAAGAACGAGCTATGTAAGAGAGGACAAGGTTTAAATGAAAATTTATTCTCAGCTTTTTTATGTGCATGAAATCTTAATGAATAAATTATGATCGGTTTATGACAGGCATTATGAACTTGAAGTTATATCATCACATTATAATTATGATAAAACAGTACGTAGTATTACGTGCCATCATAAAGACAGACATCTAAATTACATACATTTAACTCATTAAGTAAAACATAACGTAATTTTTCCAAAACTTTAGGTAAAGGCCCTCGTGAGAATCCATTTAAGAGGCACTTGGTTCTTAAAAATATCCGCTCGCCCTTGTACAGTCGTTCTCATAAATTTTAACCGCGCCCTTATAAAGGCGAGTTCACACAATGTTATCTGAGCTCGTCATTCGTCACGCTACCCTTGTCGACGTTTCACGGGCAGGTTTTACTAATTAGGGTTGTCAGGGAGCTGATGGAAAAAATATTAAAGTGTTTTGGTTACCTCGTGTACCTATGTGATTTCATCGTGATTGATGACGTGATGATGATACTTTTTCTGCTTAGTTTCTTATGTAGATCCGCGATGCGCCATCAGTACATGGTGGACATCTCAACCACACGCACTAAACGTTTTGGGAATACTTTCATTATGCGTACAGCTAAGGAGTGGAATTCCCTGCCGTGCCGTCTGTGTTTCCAGATAGGTAACTTCTAGGCAAGCGTGTTACACAGTCGTCGACCACATCATCGCTTACCATCAGGTGAAATAGTGGTCAAGCTTGAGCCAATCAATAAAAAAAGCATGTTCTAGACAAGTGTCATTCGATATCAGCTGGTCGAAATGCCAAAGAAGGAAGTTGGGATTAATCACGCGACATTTGCCAATCCATATTGCCACGCTTTTTTTGTAAAAATGTCGCTCATCTCATCATCAGGTCACAACATTTCATTTTCACATTACCATTAGAATCAACCCCTTCCACTTTTCTCGTTCCATTTCCTGCCATCCCTAGTCACAAGTCACAACGTACTATAATTCCGTGGAACTCAAAAGTTTTAGCGTTCGCGTAACAATGGGCGGCGAGCTTTGAGACAAGTTGCCACTTTCCACCGCCAGGCGGCACGCGCGGCGTTGACTGCCAATTAGGCCGTATGAACCGGGGTTTATATACTTTATTTGAAAATTAGCGTTAAGTCTATATTTTGAAGATGTCATTTGTCAAATGAATGGTCATTATGTCAATTTGTTACTATCCTGGAAGGTAAAAAAATGTTCGGTTAATTTCCGTTTGCCTGTGTTTCTTTCCCTTGAAAATTATACCCTATTAGGGTTATTCGCTCTAGCTAAGTTATTAATTATAAGTGGTTCTGTAAAGTTTTCTGAAATATGAGTATAGTATATAACATGCATTTTTAATAAATTGTGTGTGTAAGTTTTGTGTGTGTGTGTTCGTTTATCATCCAAATCTTCTGTTGCTGATCTGCTTGAAGAAATTTCTTATGAAATAAGTAGTACCTTTGTGCTCTTCAATCTGTTTATAATAAAAAAAATCTTCATCTATATCGCACCTTGTATGTCCCGGCGTTAGCTGCAGAACAGCTTTTGCAAGCCGCCAATATGAGGTCGCTAGCTCAAGATTGTATAATGAGGTCAATTAAATACTGGCAATATACAATTTAACCAAACGTGAGGTAAAGCATAAGTTAAACTTGACTTATGCTTATTAACTTTAGACTTATGATCAAACAGAATTACTTTAGTTAAAACGTAAATAGGTATAAGTATGTGTATTGATATCGTTTTGTATAACATCAGTAGGTTTATGTTTTTTTTTTTCAAGCTGTTATTTTTTTTATGTTTTATAGGTTCATAAGTTCAGAGTTGTATCTAAGTCAAACAGCTCACTAACTCCTATACTACAAGCTTGACTTAGTTTAGGAGTTAGAGAATTCCAAATTCTATGTGACAGATTACAGCCTCCAAACTAAGATTTAAATTGTTATTATATTAAAATTGTTGTACCTACCTTGATGGAAATAAAAATATTACCCGAAGACTTTATTAAGGATTTTCAAAGCTATTCATTACTAGGGAAACACCAAAAAGTACCCTTAATTATAATTCAATCCTCTAAAAAAATGTATCTACAAAACAAGTTAAACTTTTTATCAGTTAAGTGGCGCACTTTTAAGTCCTAACAAAAGTCTTACTTAATTGTTTGTCCAACAAAATTACACCCTAACTTAGCCTAGCTTAGACCCAAGTCCTGACTTATAACTAAGTTCAAGCTCCATATTGATAGATTCAGAGTTCATAACACGTAATTTAAGTTGTGGCTGGAGTCCGCGATTCAATTCCTGGTTGATGGAAATGTTTCAGTGCGCTAATAAGTAGGTCTCGCAGGGGGCTAACTTAGATTACCTATGTGAAGTGTTTGGTGTTGTGTGTGTATGAGAATCTGAATGACTAAATATGATAATTATGAATTATTAACGTTGATGAGATGCGGGTAAGTAATTACGCGTTGATACGTGATAAATTACACGGGTTACATTCTGGTTAAGTTGAAATAGCGAATGGTTTTATTATTGACACGCTACCGACTGCGGTTTTGCCCCCTTAGAATTAATAATTCTTCCAGTATCTAAAGTCTCACAATGCGATTCTTCTACCGCAAAAAGTTGTGAGGTTTAATGTAGTACCAAGTATGCTAATTTATTTATTAATTACTTTAATTATTAATTTGTAACAAACATACAAAAACAGGCTTGGTTTACTGCTAATTTATTTATTAATTACTTTAATTATTAATTTGTAACAAACATACAAAAACAGGCTTGGTTTACATAAGTGGTTGACATTATTGTATTCTTCTAGAACACGATAAATAAGTAAAATTTTTAAATCCCCTGACATATTTTTATTTCATGCTACATAATTTATCTAATAGTAGACATGCTTCGATCGACAATCTATTAAACACGTAATAATGACACGATATATTGCGAAAACACCCCGATTCAAACAGAAAAACGCCTAAAACTTTTGAACGGCTGAACCGATTTTAATCAAACTTAGCTAAGAACACTCTCGACAAAGCCACCTTTCAAAAAAAAACTAAATCAAAATCGTTTCATCCGTTTAGGAGCTATGATGCCACATTCAGATAAACATGTATACACAAACACACTTCAGACTTATAAGTCTATTACGGAATACGGTCTATTTAGACTATTATTGAAAGAGAGTTTCCGTTGGGAGTTAAAAATTGGCTACTTTTGTTATCGAAAAAAATTGACTTCAAAATCGGTTTCTCCGTTTAGGAGCTATGATGCCACAGACAGATACACAAACACACTAATACTCAGGTACACACGTCAAACTTATAACACCCTCTTTTTCGTCGGAGGATATAGTAAAAACAGAAAATTCGGCATTCTAGATTTATGCACAAGGAAGTCACAGAGCGTCGAAAATATCTAGAATGACTTCGGGAAAAGGATAGTGCAGCTGTGCCTTTGCTCGAGTTGATAATGCCCAGTTTCCCGGCGTCTGTGTTTCCTGACAGCTATTATCAGGAAGCGCATACTCCGGCAGGGAATTACCAGCTGATGGTAAACTTTAAGCAAGATGAAGTGATGATTATGAGACCAAAAGCTGAAATTGAATAAGCTGAAAATCTGTAAAAGTTTTTCAGTGACAATATTGAATGCTAATATTATATAGACGCAAATGCAATCAACAAAAAATCATTTGCACAGCAAAATGTTTTTGAAGTAAATTTGTGTACCAATTCGCGGACAGTAAGTAAGTTTACGTCAATAATGGGCCCTTGAGGAGTTTGTAAAGTCCTAGAAGGACGTCTGCACGTAACATCCACTCACGTTCGACTGTGTACCGCAAGTTAGAGGAGAACTTTATGTCCCCTGGGATGTGACACAGTCATAACACTAGAGTGCCAACAATGTCTGGGAGTGTAATTGTTTACCTCTTTTGACAATACGAGTATCAAAAGTCACTACTCTTTTGTCACATAGACAAATACAAATTTAATTTTCTGACCGGTTTAAGGAGTTCATTAAATCATAATACAAAGAAAATTGCATTTATTTAATCATCTCTATCAGTAAATTAAATTAAACAATTTTAATTGTGAATTGTGATTTCGTTTCGGAAAATGCTGTACACGTCTGTTATTGACATAACCACTAGAATAATACCACAGAAAAGGTTTACAAAAATGATTTACAGTTGAAGCAGATTTTATTCCTACTCCGTGAAGGATCTTTTTTTACCTTTATTTACAAAGATCAACTGTCTTACTCTGGTGTTAGAGAATTGTTTATAAAGCGCAAGTTCATTTTCAGCCAGACACTATAGAAAAATAACTACTAAGGGAATGTAATGATTAGGTGTATTAGAGTTTACTCCTTTTTATATGATATACAGTCGATTCATCATCTAGGTTGAAATGAGAAAAGTTTCAGAAAATGTTATGATACGATATTACTTCTTCTAATTGAGTTATCTTTGAAAATTAATCAACTAACCATAAGAAACTGTATTATGATAACATCGTGGTTTTTAACTTTATCAAAGCAAAACTGTAAGTGGTTCTCTTTGAAGCTCAAACATGCGATTTTGTAAAACTTTTGCCTTGCTAAATGTATTTTTAGTGCGAAGTATCGTTTTATTTTTAAAAGATAAAAAAGACAAAAAAAAAATAACAAAAAAGCCCGACTAAAAAGCGAACTAAAAAGACGTAAACAAGAAGAAAATCATGCTGTGCAGTCGAAGGATACATATGCGCGAGCTGGCTGACCAAAACCAGATAGAGAACCTAATTATGAGTAAAGCTGTCCTTTGTACATAACCATAACTGTATTTGTATCGGTTTGTATGTTTTTGTGTGTAAAAAATAAAAATAACTATTCCTTCCGTAATTTTTTTATGTATGTATGTATTATTGTATAGAATAGAATAGAATATACTTTATTGTACACCAAAAAATGAAGTTAAATGAGATGTGCTTTTACAAAAATACTTATAACTACAGGTACAAAGGCGGCCTTATCGCTGACAGCGATATCTACCAGACAACCTTTGGATGGACATAATTATCTAAGAATAAAACAGGAGGTAGTCTGTGGTGTAATGCTACATTAAAATAAAAATATATTACTATATTAAATACTATACATAAGCTTATAATATTAACATACATATATAATATTACTTGTTACTTATATGTAACTTACTTGTTGAATATAATATAATTATATAGATGGAAAAAAATGAAAAAGGGTTGAGTAATGATGAAATAAATTAGATCTAAACAGATAAACGTTAGAGAGAAAGGAAATGGTTTCTAAGCAGGTTCTTAAAAGCAGCAGCGACTGGGCTTGTCTTACTGACAAGGGCAACTCATCCCACAATCGCACAGCCTGGACCGGAAACGATTTGTCGTAAAACTTAGCGGAATGAGCAGGCATCGAAAGTCTCAAATTTTCCGATGATCTCAAGTTTCTTGAATATGTGTCATGAAGGAACTTAACGCGTTCTTTGAGATAGGAGGGGGTTGTAGGAATAAACAGAATACTGTAAAGTAATGATAAAATATGGGCATTCCGGCGAAGGCGGATTGGCAGCCACTTGAGCTTTACACAAAAATCAGACACATGGTCATAACTGCGTAAACCAAATATGAATCTAATGCAAAAGTTTAGGCGTCGCTCAAGCTTATCCAGCTGCACTTAAGTTAGATAGAAATAACCGATGTTAGTTAGAAAAAACTGACATCGGCATAATCGAGGATTGGGAGAAGATTGGGATTGCGCAGTCTACGTAAAAACCCCGCAGACGCAAACACCTTGCGGCTAACTTCTTGCAGCTGAGGTCTTCGTGGGATCCACGAAAAGTCTTTGTCAACTAAAATACCCAGGTCTTTCACCGAGTCGCTGTCTGGAATAGCTAAGCCATCAAAAACAATCCGGGGGAGCTGCGACCAGTTAATTCTTGAGCGCAACCTAGGACTGCCGACAACAATGACTTGAGTCTTCGTTGGATTAACCTGCAGACCATGAGCCAAACTACACTCAGAAATACGAGCTAAATCTTGATTGACCATGTTAACAGCCTCAGACAATTCATCTACTGGAGCTTGAGAAAATATTTGCAGATCGTCGGCGTAAAGGTGGTCGGACGAGAGAAGTTCATTGGAAATAGAATTAATAAAAATAGCGAAGAGAAGAGGAGATAGAACGCCCCCCTGTGGTACGCCTGCAGTATTGCACCATGACGAGGACGAACCTTCAATGCAAATACGTTGTCGGCGACCACACAGGTAACTACGAAACCAATGTATGTATGTTTTTTCCTATGTGGCGTTCTAGAGAACAAACGGGTTGGCCGATTTTGATGATTCTGAACCTTGCGGGAGTCACTGCCTACATTAAAATTGGAAAATAGTAAAATGGCGGCTTTTGGACACACACCATATTGTGTGGGCCCAATTTTTTTTTCTTCCTTTCTCATCGTGTGGGGTATCAAAATAAAGGATTTCAAGAGGTGATTGCGAAAATATGTAACAATTATATGTTTAAATATAACTCGACAAAAAAAAACTAAAATGTTATAAATAAAAAAAGTTAATTCAAAATATCAAAAAACCTGACTGCTTAAGAAGCGAACTAAAAAGACGTAAACATGAAGAAAATCATGCTGTGCAGTCGGAGGATTCATCTGGTTCTGGTCAGCCAACTCGCGAATTTGTATATTCTTGTTTATTTAGCGTAAGCCGGTCCGGACGACCCAAAGTCGTACCGGCCCATAACATTACTTCCATGTTAGCGTAAGCCGGTAAGATCTTACGAATCCTTTATTACCAGAGCTCTTATTAAAAAAAGGGTAGTATTTAAACGAGTGACTGTAAATTAAAGTTTTAAGTGACAAAAATAATTAATTTACGTTATAGGTAGTATTACTAAGTGAGCGACTGACTGCGAGTGACAAGAAATCAACAGAACAGCAACTTACAAACATTAATTTGAGTAACTTAAAATACAAAATGAGAAGCTTCATAATATTTGATTTAAAAATAAAAGTTTGTCGTCGGGGCTCCTATTTCCGTCCGCAGGGTCTAAAGTAACCTAACACGAACGAGATGACGGGAGCCAAGTTCGCTCGCTTTGCTCGCTCACTTCAGCTCCCGTCATCTCCATCGAACCTAACCTATCCGTGTCGGGGTGCCCTAAGCTCCCGAGCTCGCTTCGCTCGCTCTTGGACTAATTCGTTAAAAACACGAATACACCCGAACGCCGCGCATTTCTAGTCGCTCACTTAGTAATTTAGTCGCACGGCTAGAATTTTGTAAGCTCGTTCTGGATTTTATTATTAATCAATATTCGTCGATAGTTTAGTTAATTTTTTTCTTACTCAAATTCATACCGCTCAAGTTATTAAAATAATATCTCATCATCAGTCGCCAAGTTTTTTTTTTATTCGATCGTTTTATAATTCCCCTTAAAAAAATGATAACAATAGATGTAAAAACATCATTTAGATTATGAACATCAATACTTTTTGTTCCCTAATGCAACAGTATAATAGAGACGCCTTCATCAGTAATTGGTACCAAAAAACCAGCCGAAAGCCAAAATCCGAGGGCCGAATATTATAAAATTAATTTCCGAAATTCAAAATAAATTGACGAAGGGCGTCGCTTAAGCTCTGGCTGCGATAAATCTGTCTGACGAGGTCCGATGGCGTATTAACTCGATCAGTTTTGTAATTGTGTTACTGAGAGGAACAGCTCTCTTGTATGTCAACTACGTAACTAAATATCGTTTTGTTTGGAGGCAACTTGGTTAGGTATTTTACGCTCAGTTGTGTATCGCATATGTGCTGTGAAATTAAAATTCTATTAACGTGTACATAGTTGAAAAACGATTCTATTGAGTGGTTTATGGTTTGGAGTAGAGTGGAAGAAACGAAAGCGATCGGCAGATCACCCGTGGGATGGGACCGACCAGATCAAGTCTGCAGTAGGCGGTCCATCAGTCGACAGAGAGAGATGACCTCGCATCGTAAGGACAATCATGGCAGCGCAGTGTCTTACTGCGACATGGTGACCACGTTCGCCCTGCCAACTTCTTTCCAACTTCTTCTTCTTCTTAGTACCGGCGAAGAAAAAGTTGGAATAAGTGTATATACGGAAAATTCAACATATACTCCATATATCCATTTGTTTGCCATAATAACAATCATACGCAGTTAAGAAAGTAACTTCCTTGAAACTGAAACGAATAATATTAGATGGCGCTTGTGCTCTAAAAAAGTGTAATTCTACAATATTCTAAAGTCAAAATGGTATGAAATTGACCACGTGAGATTTAGTTACTGTCTTCTGTCTGATACAAGGTGCATTAATCGCAAAACCTGAAAAGGTATCATTCTACTCATTATTATTAACAACTTTTACTATGGGATTAACACAGAAATCGCAAAAATGCATAGCTGCTGTTCATTAAATTTTGGCAAATTACGAGTATGCAAACACGATTTGTGACTCGTTGTATAACTTATTATTTCGACAGTAATTTATTTCGACACGGTCCCAATTTTGAAAAACAATAGTTCGACTACTCATTGCTTCGACAGAACATATATATTCGACTAGCATTAGTCCGACAGATCAAACTTCGCCAACTAACAACAACACTACTTCGACAGAACCCTTCTTCGATTTGCACTTGTTCGGCGGATCTCAATTTCGAAGGAACATACCTGCGATATAATACTGCTCTGAAATGTGACAATGATAACTGAATTTTCTATAAGGCTCAGGTACAAAATAAAACCATAAATAATAATCAAATATGTTTTGAATTTTAACCAGTAACAAATCATTGTACAGTTTTCTCATTTCTTCAGATAATTTAAATAATTTATTAATATGTCTTCTTGATTATTTATTATATTAGACATGTGAGTAACGCTCCTTACACTCCTTCCCACGCTTCTGAAGTTCTCTCAGAGAACAGGACGGAGTGGAAGAGCTGCCCAAGCTCTTTCAGTACCGGATGTCCCCTGCTTCCAGAAGTTCGGTTGTAATCCCGTCCTCGCCCGAGGCTTTTCCATGTTTAAGCTGTTTAACAGCCGCCTCGATTTCGTCATGGCTTACCTCATGCAGGTCTCTTTTGAACTGGCTCTAGAATCCTCTAATTTTCGGGGTCAGGTCGAGATGCATGCAATGCGTACAGTTGGTCGTAGAAGTTCTCAACTGCCAAAAGAATCTCCGGCTTCCAAACGACGATATTCCCGTTAGATGTCAACTTCGTCAGGTGGCTCCTCCCATATGAATGGACAAACATCTTCGATCCCAGGTTTTGCTCAATCGCTTTCTCTATAGAGAGCGTATTGGCTGATGTTTATTGCGTGTCAGTGATATCCATCCGTCACTTCGTCAGAACAGCGGGTCTGACGAAACGACCGGTAGGTTTTCACGTCGTTCCATCATAAGCTTCAGAGTTTCTTACGAAAGTTTAGACTTTTACTGCTACGGGCAGTGCAGTGCATCTTACGAAATCTTGCACCTTCTTCGCTGAGGATTTCCACCATTTGGTCGAGAGCCTGGTCAATGCAATTTGTTTCCACGGCAGCGAAACGTTTCTCCAGGTCTGACTGGTATGCTTCAGATCCCAACATAGTTTGGAGCATATTTGGACGGAGCCTAGTCTTCATCAAAGGAGTTCTCTTAAGCTTGAAATTGAAATTCAGGGAGCCTTGAACGCGAAGTCTGTGATCGCTGTCGGTATTAAACCTGGTATTAAATGCTTTGGGACTGTATCTTAAAGAAGGAACTCATCACGAAAAGCCGCCTCTCTTTCTATGAGGTTGACAAGTATTTGCACCCTATGATTCCAGCAACCAAACCCGGAGGATCTGACTACCGAATCGCTGCAATTCTGTACTCCCACTTTAGCGTTAAAATCCCCCACGAAAACGCTGTAGTGGATCTAAGTGGTAGAATGCAAGGCCTTGGAAATGTTCTCAAACATTTTCTTCACTTCGTCGTCCGAGTGTGCCGAGTCTGGTGTGTAAATCTATACAACCTTGAGGCTATCTATACCTCTCGGTTAGCTTAATTATGAGGTACGCTACCTTGTTCGAGACGCTGGAGACTTCCACAACGTTGACACAGATGGATTTGTTTACCAGGAACCCGACGCCATCTTGGGATAGCTGGTTTCCCTCTGGGAAATGCATAAGGTGGCCTGATTTGAGGGATATTGTGTCCACCACCTCTCTTCGGACTTTATTCAAACTTAGAATTGGCCACCTTATACTCTCGAATTCTTCTTCAAGCTGCACGAGGTGTTCATCTAGCCGTAACGTGCGTCTATCATACGTCGCCATGGTCAGTTGGGTTGGCGACCATCCGTCACACGGTGATTTTTCACACCGCCGCCTCCGAAAGCCCTGCCGTCTCATTGACCGCCGCCATAATCAGGTATAACAGCCGGGCGGCCGGCAACTGGGGGCAGTGGTTGATTAAGACTTGTCATCAATTGGAGGGTTTGCCCATAATCGCCACGCTGGGCATGCGGGTTGGTGATCGCAGAACACAGCTTTTCGTACTGGTGATGCTGCTGCCTATCACAAATTTGTACCATTTAACTGCGAAGATTTGTTGAAATGGTTATACCGTCATTTATTGGTTGTCGTCAGAGCCTCGTTTGTTATTCAGCAGGATGCACCGCGAGCAGGTGAGATTGACTTGGGGCACTAAGTTTCGTGAGTGTGCCCCTATTAAGGGCACTAAGTTCGTTAGTGTGCCCCTAACATCCCCTATTACAAATATAATTGATTCATATTTATGTTTTAATTTTGTACCCAAAAAATTTATAGCGAAATTCAATTATTATTGTCACATTTCAGAGCAGTATAATATCGCAGGTATTTTCCTTCGAAATTGACATCCGCCGAACTAGTGCAAATCGAAGAAGTCTTCTGTCGAAGTAGTTTTCTTCGAAGGTGTGTGTTGTCGAAGTATGATCTGTCGGACTAATGCTAGTCGAATTTATGTTCTGTCGAAGCAATAAGTAGTCGAACTATTGTTTTTCGAAATTGGGACCGTGTCGAAATAATTAACCGTCGAAATTCAGAATGACACTCGGATGCTTGACCTAATTACATTAAAAACAATATAATTGTTTACGATTTTCCTGGCACCTTATTTACACAAACAAGATTGCTCTCATTTTCATAATTATTTTGGCATAGTTTAAAATTATTACAAAATTCGTTTCAAGCGAATCTGGTCAGCTGTAAACTTTATGTCTTACTTAAAAAAAACTCTGAGCTAACTATTATGAGTATTATGAGTATGAGTAACTGATCAGCAAATTCTTTATTATATTCTCTAAAGAAATGCAATAGACAGTATCGATTTTTTTATACGTAAGTATGCATGTGTATACGCATGCAGCTGTAAACTTTCATTAGCAAAGAATTATAACAACATAATTTATATATCAATAGTTTCCTTCATTGCTAAAAAGCAATTGATTCTAAGTATTTATGAAAACCTATTTCTAAAACGGATTAATATGGTATAATACAAACATTCAAATCAATTCGTTATACAGTATGTGTTAGTTTACGAAATTTCGTTTTTTTTTAAATGTCTTTGTCTTTGTCTTCGCAAAATAACCAAAATTATGAAAAGGTACTAGGTAACGAGTAAAATACAAAAGCCAAAACTGATTTTTCCAGGAAACTGAGAAACGCATAATTATCGGGTTTATTTCAAATTAAAATTATTTTGTAAACGCAACCACAATACAGGAGAAATCCTATTGTAGGGCAAAGTTTCTAAAAAAACAATAAAGAAATTATACACGTTACTGAAAAATAATGATTAGTTTTTGTTTAACCATACCTTTTTCATGTTTGAAAGCTCCACCTACCTATAACTTACTTTATTCATAGATAGCTAAATCGGAAAGCACAAGTCGAAAGTTTTGCTATAATATCGTAAAAGTTTTTGCAATCAATCCGTCGCGTCGGGCGGACCGCGCTGACCCAATTTGATAGATCAATCGTAATTATGTAGCGAAATTAGAGCCACTGCTGTTTACACGCGGAACTAGGGCTCTTGGGTAGTAGCTTGAGTTGGATAAGTATTTTAGTGAAGGAAATTAACAGGCTAGAGAAGATAACAAACAAGATAGAGTGATAAGCTTTGGGGGAGACCTTTGTATTATAACGAATACTTTATATTCCTCTTTGGGTTTAATCGTTGGTGCATAACTTAGTGAAATCTTTTATTTTCTGTTCATTTCTGTCACCCTGGTACTTTTCAAAACAACAAATGATTCAATTTATTTTTACCATTATTGAGCTAAGTACTATTCGCTTAAGGTTCCCCTAGTCGACGCGACGGCAGGAACTATTTTATGCGCGTAGTTAAAATACATGCTATCTCATCCGACAACACGTGCGAAATACATACTGTGATGAGCGTAAGAAGCTAGTTCACGTACGAATTATCACTATTGCAGATTTTTATCGAAATGGATGATGATTTAGGACGACAAAGAGCGCGCACAATTTTATAAACCGACCTTTGGGAGTCTAGATATCATGAAAAAACCGACTACATGTATATTTTCAAAATAAAATTAGGTGCGCTTTATTAGGTGCGCTTCAAAATGGATGCGCTTTGAGGAATACTTTAGGTGCGCTTTAAAGTGGATGCGCTTCGAGGAATACCCCAATGGGATTTTCAATAAATAAAAGTAGTACAGGCAGTTGCCTCGAAACATTTCTTGTTGATTTCTTCTGAAAACTTGCGTATTTATGGTTTGCAGTAGTTTCGGATAGTGGGACGATAAATAAATAGGAAGTTAAAATAAGTGTCAAATAGCCTCGACTAAACCAAATTAATTTATCTAGATAATAAGTTTGTGTAATCCCATATTGTACTAACAAAATTAAACCTGTTTGTTTATTTACGTGCCTAGAGTTGTGCCCGGCTGATGGCAATAGACTCGTCCCCCATTAAATGGGACTTAAACATAAATGCCAAATTTGGGTGCAATAAAGTTACTCCTCTGCCCAACCCTTCGTGGAATACCGGCGTGATGTTATGTTCTGTTTGATCGTCGTTGAAGTTTCGCCGAAAACCGAAACCGTCGACTTTGAGTCTCATAGCAATAAATCTGTCATTGTGGAGTGCTTGCTGACCCAATTAGATGTAACTTCATGTCTGCCACTTAATGTCTGCTTGGAAATGGACTACATACTAACTGCTTTTGGTTTAATCAACTTTAGGGATACTGGTTACAGTTTTAGTCCCGCGCATGGCTAATAAGCGTAATTTTGATCGCCGCAGCGAATGGGTTAAGGTTGCGTTTATAGGTAAAAGGTGAGAGTATATAAATATATGTATGTTAGTAAATATCTTCTAGTATAGTTACGGTAAGTAGCAGTGGGCATGGCACATTGCTCGCAGAACGGATGGCCGATGGGGCCGAAAAGTTCTGGAATGGACGGAAGACGATACGTTGGAAGGCCTCCCACTAGGTGGACCGATGACCTGGTTAAGTTTGGGGCTGGATGCGAGACGCACGGGATCGGTCAATGTGGCGTCGCCTGGGGGAGGCCTATATCCAGCTGTGGACACCTTTCGGCTGAAATGATGATGATGATGATGGTTACGGTAAGACTTTTGTGCGCAAAGAGTTGCACCCATAAAGCCCATTACTTTACCAAACTTGGAATTACTTGGTACTTTGCTGGGTGTGATTATGTGATAAAGTTCTGAAGTCATTGTGATTTAATATAAGATGTAAAACCATTTGCGCTGATTCAACAGTGGTTTTAGGATGGTTGAAAATATATGTAAGAAATATTAAAATCGTTGTCTGCAACAGGGTTAATGAAATTAACGAGTTTACTAATTGCGCTCTCAGTTCAATTTTCTGGGTTCAGTAAGCTATTATTAGATACGTTTTACCTATTTTAAAATAGCCAAAAGCAGAACTAAATGCTGGCTTTCTGCTGGCTAATGATAATAGCACAGATATAATTATTTTCTCAAACATGCTTGGAAAGATCTTTTACTGATGGACTTACATATTAACACGTTCCTCTATCAATGCCTGTTTTGCTGGCCGTTGCACTAATGTCCTATAATACTAGCATGAGTAATCAAACCGCGGAACACAGACTTCGTGAAGTCATGTTATTTACTGGTACTTAGACATATTTTAAAAACCGATAATGCCCATGGAAATAAATCACTTTCCTCATGGAAGTTATAGTAAATTCTGAAGACAAAGATTGGATCTCTCATGTTAATTATGATACTGATGATATTTTTTTTTCTACAGTTATTTTTTTTTTGGACATTACTACGGCTGCCTCAAGGAAAATTTTCTTTTGGCAGAAGCTAATAAAATAAACTAAAAATTTAAAAAACTGCCGACACAAAAACCTCTGAAACGCAAAAACTAAGCCTTGTATTCGCGTCGGGGAACCGCTAAGTAAATAAAATAAACTGCTGTAAACGCTTAAAATGCTATCCAGAAACGCTTTGTTAAAACTACACGACTCCTAACATATTAACAGAATTTATTTAGGTTCAGTATTCGACAATCGAAACCACTTTTCACAACAAACACTCGACATTTAGAACGTATGCTCACAAATTGTGCACACGTATCGGTTTGCTGAACATACAATAATGTATGTATTCCTTCGCCTGATATATACGTGATGAGGTGAATAAATATCACTTTACTGGGACATGGGTTCGGTTTTAGGGTTACGTAGACTATCAATCGAATTTTAGGCGATCGGTATGTTGTTATTATTCTATAAAGGGTTTTGGAGGTCGGCTGTGGTTCCTCAGTTTTTAAACCATATCTGTCAAGTTTGCAAGAAGGGAAAGGAGAAGGAAGGAGAAAGTAAATGATATTCTATCATATTAAAAATTGACCTCGTAACATTTCGGTAGGTTATCGCCTGATTTCTGAATTTGGAATTTGAAGTTTAATGTTTGTCAAACACCTGAAAACCTGAAAAGTATTAGGGGTTTAACATGTTCATAAGGTTCCCTATCCATTTGCATAAAATTTTAAGACCTAATATATTTTAGCATAATTTAGTTGGCATAATTACATTTTCGCATAATATAATTACGCATAACAGCTTACGCATAATTTTTTTAAGCATAATTTCTGTAACCATAACAATGATTAAGCAGAATATTCTAAAGCATAAATTTATTAAGCATAAAGTTCTAAAGCTTAACTTTTTTAAGCATAATATCCTAAAGCATAAATTTATTTACACATACAGCATGCAAGCAAGCATACAGCATGCAAGCAAGCATGCAGCAAACAAGCAAGCATGCAGCATGCAAGCAAGCATGCAGCATGCAAGCAAGCATGCAGCATTCAAGCGAGCAGGCAACATGCAGCTGGCAGGGTTTCTGTCTCGGCTCCGGCGCTGCGGGCTTCCGGCGGCCCCACGCGTGCTAATCTTCGCAGACGGCTTTCGCTCACCGCCGCGGCTGAGGCTGGCCGGCGGAGCCGGCCAACAAGCCGAAGCTGCAGCCGCCTGCTCCTCAGCCCGTGGGCCGCCTCGCCCCTACGCGCCTACGCGATTTTAAATTACACTCTAGGGGTAGGACAAACAAGACTACGTAGAGTCGGTTTTGCAGCAATTCGGTTCTGTCACTAACTTTTGTTGCACATCATATTAAATTTTTAACCAACAATATTATTTAATTGTTACAGAAACTGTAGCAAATTGGTTTGATCAGAATTATGTATGGGGTACTACAAGTTCACCACCACCATTTCCACCCAAAGTCTGGAGTACGTATCCACAAGAAAAGGAAAATAGACCTAGAACACAAAATCATGCAGAGGCATGACACAATAGAATTGCACATTTTGTGGGAAAACACCATCCTGGATTTTATTTTTTGGCAAAAAAGATCGTTCAAGAAATAAAACATCAAACCATTGAAATAGATAAACTGGATGTCGGAACATCACTTATACCAAAAAAAAAATACACGGACAAAACCAAAAGAATTGAAAAAAATATTAGTAAAAAAGATGAGTATACTTCTAAACTAACATATTTACAAGCAATTGCTAAAAATATACACCTAAAATAAATAATTATACATAATTAAGGACCACTGTTTCAATCAGTTAACTTCTATCTGAGGAATAACCGCCATATTTATTTCTCATAATAGAAGTTAACTGATTGACATATTTTTTTATACAAAAACTGTCAAAACATCTAATATATTCTTCAGATAAAAGTTATCTCGCGATTGAAAAATCGTTTAAGTTACATAATGTTGTGTATAATAAATCATTTGCATGAAAAATGTTTTTGTTATTTATATTAATTGTATGCCTAAATATTATTATGCTATCATTAGGCCTACTAACGTTATGCTAATAGTCATTAGGCCAACTAACGTTATGCGAATCAAATTTATGCCGAAACAAATTAGTCTTTAAGATGATTATGCCAACATAAAATGTATGCCTAAAAAAATTATGCCAAAGTATTATTATGCCAAAACAAATTGTGCCAAAATCGTTATGCCGAAGTATATTAGGATAAAGAACATTATGCGAAAAGAAGGGATCCCGTTCATAAGTCCAAATACTCAAATAAGAAACCGGCCCTATGTCAATACCAAAAATTTTTAAACATCCGTTAATTGAGTGTCACTTTACCTTAGGCCTCTCGGTTTTAAAAGAATGGCCCAACCTTACATTCACATATACAAACATACACGAATACAAAAGGAAAACTTATGTACAAAGGCGAGCTTAACCCATAATCGGGTTCACTGATAGCAAATCTCAGTGTTAAAGAGACTGTAGATTACCAAGATGTTCAAGACAAGCAATTTTCCATTCCTATAACTTGGAAATTTAGAGTCTCGAATGAATAAAATCCTTCTAGGCAAACATGCACCATCGTCGAATCGTCGTCGTATTAAAGCGATCAAAAGTTAACTTTAACAAAATAAACAAAAAGTAGAACAATTTTTCGCTACATTGTGGCATGCAAGTTTAGGCCGTTAATTTAAAAGTTCAAGCCAAAAACCATTATAAAAATCAGGTAAGTAGATAATTTAAAAGTTTGCAACAAGCATGCAATGCTTTGCTATACACGAAAACGTCTTTTGACAATTTGTGAAGCCATTATTTGCTTATTTTTCCCAAGTTCATGCCCTTTTGACTTAAGGCCAAAATAATAATCAAGCAAAATAAACAACTCTTTGTTAGCTCGGCAGTTCATTACCAAACAATTTGGCATTATTATACATTCTGAACAAACAAACAACAGGATGAATACGAAATGTATGTAATATCCGTTATTATTCGCCACACATCCGGAGTACGCAGCTTACGTGAAATGGAACGTAACATCGTGTACAACACAGTACTGTAACAAGTACGAACAAACTGCCTCATAAGCCTAAAAAGTCACTAAGAGGCGATTCTGAATTGATTATTGACAAAATTCTGATATCAGAAATCGGAGGTAATAGATAGGGACAAACGCACTATTCCCAAACCACTGCAACTCCTGAAAGACAGAATCAACAGTGGCGACCACCAGAAAAGACGAAGTCGTGGAGAATGTATTTAACTGTCTTGGAGCCCGCAACGAAATTAATCAGAAAAGCATAACATAATTGTCACTTCCCTCCATATCTAGTAGAAGACAGAACAAACAAGGTTAATAGGCACAAAGGGTCGTTAACAACTGGGATAAGCCTAGTTGCCTAGCACCACGGATACAAAAATAGCATTAATATTAAAGGGTCCTAAGGGGGAAGGGGATGTCAGACGGATGGGATACATTTCACTGATTGGGTTCATCCAGTATAGTAATGAATCCTGATAAATTTACCTACCTACATTAAAATGAGGCAGTATTGTTGATTTTTTATTTGATGAGTATGTAAGGTATGGTAAATATTACCAAACCGCGTTCAACTCTCAATATTGCACCTACCACTATTTGTCTCTTTATCACCCAAATATCGACTGGTAAAAATACCTAAAGCATTAAATCCGCCTTTGTCTTTTGTGTGCATGAAGTATTAAATTAAATAAATAAATGCTGGTCTGGGCATGTAAGACTATGCTTATTTTATAACTGCCTCAAAAAAGGTACAGTTGGAAAAACTCTTTCTAAGTAAAAGGTCTTCTTTAAACAGGAACACAGATGTGCTGCCTCTTCCTAAGTCATACGAGTTTATGTTCAATCTGGTGTAGGGTATGAAACTTTTTTTGCCTCAAGGCGTACTTTACAAATGAAACTTAACGCTTCCCTATTTAGTTGGTGCTGATTGCGTTCAAATTTATTAGTGAAATTCGTCCTAAGGCGCACTTACATTTAAAACTTAACTCAGAGTTAGTTGCTAACCCGAGGTTAAATAACAAATATGTCATACAATTGGCCGTGTTTGCTACTAACTCGGAGAGACAATCCAGGGTGGTGCAAACAGGCCTTAGTGTGTTATATACTATCTACAAAGTAAAAGACAATACCATGAACACAATTCTCAACTTAGTAATTAATCTATTGTAGTGTAAGTTTGAAATTAGCCCTTCAAATAGCTCAAGTAACTTAGCTTGTTCCCCGAGCTACGACATCCAAGCTATATTGCCTGCCTTGAGTTAGCATAGCTCGACAAACTTACCAGAACTATGTGAAGTAACGTGCAATCTTAAGTCTGAGTTGAGTTTACATATTGTAATACCTTACTTAGTTGAGTGTCTGCCCGCATACTGTTGATGATTGGGAATAGTTTCCCAACTCGAACGCTGCTAAGTATATAAGGAACTTTGTTTGTTAACGTAATGCTCAGCCGGTAAACCTCCTTTGTCGTGATGAGTTGCCGAATGTTTGGCAGATATGAGATAATGAAATGGTACATAGGTTCAGGGGGTATACCACAGACATACATCTAACTAGATGACGCGACTGTATGTACTTCGCGTGCCAAAAAACGGAGTAAAGTTACAACAAATGATCGTAATCTGAGCTTTTCATTTAGCATTATCGACACCGGAAATCTAGAAAAATGCCTTTTTATGCCATATTGAGCTGTAGAGAATGTATAGAAAAAGTTGGCCGAGGCATTGGAAATGTTTTCTTTCATTGGTAAGTAAAGTTTATTTTTAAATTGTTTGTGAAAAAGTGGCACGCTTAGTTTTCATACAGATGGAGGAACTTGCGTTATCTAGTTAGATGTATGTCTGTGGGGTGTACATATTCAAACACCTCAGGTGTTCCCGCAGAAAAATGCGATTTGAATAAGCGACACCGGACTTGTCATAGATATGTTGATAGTTAGAATGTACTTTATTGTAAGAACACTAAATTATTTATTTACACAATTCATTTGCAAAATTTAATAATACACGGGTGGAATCCGGGACCGCGGTCCCGGTCCCAAAAGCCCCACGACCCCAATGGCGGTCTCATCGCTGACAGCGATAGTATAATATGTATAATTATCCTTAGAACATTTTATCAATTGTCTATTCAGGCCTTTAGCCTCAACGAGTGGCGATGCTTAAATGCAAGTAGGTATAACTAAAGCACTTTGGACCATTTTGGATAATCAGCTCCGCTTAGATCTTGGTAACTGGCCTTAATTTAGACATTTAGATTAGGCTTATAGGTATCGTTCTTTGAAATGAGTTTAAGAAGAAGATGCAATGATAATTGAAATAATCTAACTTTTACAAACTCAAATATCATCTCAAATATCAAACTCAAATATCATCTCAATCTCAAATATCACTTATTTTTCATGTCATCCTTCATCGTCATCATTTTTTGAATTGTCCAAAAGTCAGTCAGTTAGAAAATTAAAACTATTTGGACAAAAAACACAACATACGTTCAAATCAAGTTATTTGAAAACCTTTTCTATATTAAAACCAATGTCAACATTGAAATAATAAAATTAAAAAAATGACATATTTTATTACCCAGCCCGGTGATGGCAATTAATCAGAAAATCATTGTTATTTGTTTGGGAGATTTTCACTCCTTTGTTTTTCGTTACAATGTTTTAAAACATGGCCAACGGTAATATACAAAGAAAATGATAATCAAGGCAACAATGAACCTAGATTAGGATCCTCAAATATCCTTTGTCAGTCAAATTCTACAACAGCGCATAGCACTTAGTATTCCAGCGACGCGGTATTCAACAGAATTACGCGGAATTCGTTTAAGAAGCTTCTCTGAAGCGTGAGCTTAACTGGCACGGATCTCGGATCTCCCCGAATCTTCCCGGATCATGACGGATCTTGCCGCGGCTCTCTGGGACCTTACACGCGAAAATAGATGATTGAGAGACTAATAATTAAAGGTGACGGAATTTATGAAGACGTTTGTCAGAGGAAAATAGATGTCTATTTTGCTATTGGTGATGTGAAATCTGACATAGTAGCGAATGTAATATGTTGATACATTGACGGACGGAAAGCAGTGGTGGCCTGAGATCAGTGGTGGTCTAGTGGTATTGGTCGTGACTTACAAGTTGTAGGTCGTGGGTTCGAACCCAGGCAGACGATTTACTTTGTATAAATTATTTTATCACCACTGCTCTCGAAAACGGTGAAGGAAAGCATCGTGAGGAAATCGGCATGTCATAGAACCAAAAATTCGAAGACATGCGACATCTACCAACCCGCACTAGACCTGCGTGATGGATTACGGTCTATCCTCTCTCACAGAGAGGACGTCTGTGTCCCAGCAGTGGGAACATTAATAGGATGATGATGATGATTGACGGACAGTGTAGCATGGACAGTAACTGTAAAAGTTTTCTACTTTTGAAATACCGACTAACGATGTGGCGAATATATTGTTCAACTGGCAAATTGTTTGTGATTTTTTTCTCCCTCGTTGGTGCAGTGGTTGTCAGTGATACTACTGAGCATGGGGTCTTGGGTTCGATTCCCGGGTCCGGCAAAGGGGGTTGTTCCATCTGAAATTTCTCAGTAGCATTCTAGACTTTGTGCCCGGTTGATGGCAATAGGCTCGTCCCCTCTAACATGTATGTGTACTGTAGGTGCACTTCTGCATAATCCTTCTGTGAATACATGCGTGACACCACTACATGATATCATGTTATTTTTTTCATTTTTGTCTTGGTATCGTGTCTCAACTCAACTGTGTCCAATAAGTTATTCTTTCTTTTTTCTTTATCCGTAAATAACCAACAAGCTTTATTTATTGTTTCAGAAATAGACGCGTACCAGACTGACAGACAGACAGCTAACCTTGACCCATTAATAGCTCTACGTTGGGTGTGGACGTGTACACTTATACCACGAGACAGAATAAAACCCTTTTTTACGCACTGACACTTGATGCGTACTATTCTACGTGACAGGTCTCGTTTCGGCATCCGACCGTAGTCTGACCGTAACTTGATTTGACTTGAAACATGTCTAAAAAGAGTCATATAATACTAGGATACATATGCCTTAATCATGCAAACTAACTGTGCCGACGTAACTAGCGTTTTTCGACACACTTTAAGGACTATTTACTAAAAGTACATCAATAGCGTTCGGTTACGTTCCATGGCTATAGATGGTGTTAGCAGCGATTTGCAAGTAAAAGGGTGTACGCGGTTCGTGACTATTCTTTTCTTTAAATACAGTGACGATTTGTTTTATAATATTTTTTCGCATGTTTTACAGTTTCATTGTACCAAAAAGTGTTACAATACAAATTTAAAAAATCGAGTGGCATGCCACAGAAATTTTAAACCGCGCCATCTATTAGAAACATTTTTAAATGATCAGTTTAAATAATCTTTGAAATGTAAATTAAGACCCCAATGTTCCATATTTTTGAGCTTATGAGGGTTGATTAAACAAGAACATACAATTTTTTATGATCAATTTTAGAAAATGTTAATTTTACACAAACCGATGCATATTGCGCCATCTAGTGATATTTATTGTTACCAAGTTTTCTTTCTTAGCACTAGGGCCCCGTGAAAAAATTTAATACACTTAAAACGCGGTCGTGTCCTAGGTCTCATCTCAGATCATATTAGCCGAAAGACGTCCACTGCTGGACATAGACCTCCCCCAAGCGTCGCCATATTGACCGGTCTCGTACATCCCCGCAACCTTCACCAGGCCATCGGTCCACCTGGTGGGACGCCTAACAACGCAACGTCTTCCGGTTCGCGGTCGCTACTCCAGAACTTTTCTGCCCCACCGGCCATCTGTTATGCGAGCAATGTGTCCTCATCATGCTGTCATCTCAGATATTCAGACATGTTTAATAACTATGTAATTTCAATGCTGTTTGAGATGCTATGCTATTGTTATTCTATCATCTTAACTGACAGAAGTGAGTAACTGTAATTATATTACATAAGTTTTTTCCATAGCTTCGCTCCTATGGCCTATCTCATATTTAATAGAAAATGGTAGTGCGCATTGTTCCGAGATCAAAAGTAGTACTCAATAATAATAATAATAATATAATAATAAAATTCTTTATTTATCTCTACATCAAAATACAGTGACAATTATATACGTAACCTTGTATGGAGAAGGGTGTCTGAGATAGGTAAGGCCCTGTGTTACAGATCACCCATTTTACATAAAAGAATTAACAAAATTATCAAAATTAACCATTAAATAATTTGTATGTAGTAGGTATACTCTTTACAAAATCAAAAACTTAAGTTTAAAGAGGAATACAATTAAATTAAATTAAAATTCAATGAAAATTAAATTTAAAAAGAATTAAAATCAAAGAGAAATGAAATATAAAAATAAACAAAAGAAGTATCTTATTCACTGAAAACTACAATAAGTAGTAAAAAATGAGTTAAACAAAAATGACATTGGAGAAATGAGAAGGACATGGGCATGAATGATTGTATAAGCGTAATGTGAGGGTGTAAATGTGTGTGTGTAAGTGTGAGTGTAAATGTGTGCGTGTAAGAGTGTGAGTGTAAATGTGTGTTATGAGTTTATGACACTGGTTTTAATATATTTTCTGTGGAAATGTAGTCAAGGTTTAACAGCCAATTCCTTAATTTTCTTTTACAGACCTCTTTTGTGTGCGTGTAAATAGATAGTTTATTATTAATAGAGTTGTACAGAAAAGTACCAAGAAAGCAGAAAAACCTTTGAGAGAAACTTGTGTTGTAACGGATGATTGGACAAATATTGGTTGATCTTCTGTTTTGTGTTAGTAGATCGGGATCTAGGGGTAGTTCAGCGTGTTTTTTTAATACCGTCATGATAATGAATAATTGCCGGACTGTAAGTACTTGGCAGTGTTGATAAAGTTCAGCAGTTGGGTACAGGATTGGGAAAAAGCAACTAACTTTTAATACCGCTCTTTGGGCTCTTTCTAGATTGATCATGTATGATTTAGAGGAACCGCCCCATGTGGTAATACAATATGAAATAAGTGATTGACATAATGCGAAGTAAACTTTCTTAAGAACTGATGAATTGGAAATATGTCGTAGGTTTTTAAATATATAAATTAATTTGCGTATTCGTTTAACAAGGGATTCTATATGTTGTTGGAAGCTGAGTCTGGAATCTATAATTATACCAAGATATTTAATAGAACTAGTTTTAACCAAGCCAGGACAAGAACACTGGTTGATATTATCACAAGAGTGAGCTTTTAAGTCGAAATCAGGTTGATCTTGCGGCCTAAGTGAGTAAATCATGAATTTCGTCTTATCCACATTTAGGGTTAGCAAGTTGTAATGCAGCCATTTATAGACGGTATCAAATCCTTGTTGAGCATATTGTCTAACCTCATCCCAAGTGTTAGCATGAAATATCAAGGCAGTATCATCGGCAAACGTGATAATTTTCCCGTTTTCTAAACTGATATCACATAAATCGTTTATGTAAACTAAGAATAATGTTGGGCCGAGGATACTGCCCTGTGGAACACCGTATTGGTTAGGAACTTCATCGCTAACCCAATTTCCTATTTTCGTTTTTTGTGTTCTATCAGATAGATAATCTGTGAATAGTTGCAGTGGCAGACTTCTAACTCCCATATTTTCGAGCTTTTTAATCAAAATGGGAACAGATACTGTGTCGAATGCTTTGGCTAAATCTAGGTAAATGGCTAAGGTCTTCTTTTTATTATCTAACTTATTAATTATGTGATCTGTTAGTTCGTGGACGGCTTCAGCTGTTGACCTGCCAGATCGAAATCCGAACTGAGATGGAGATAGAAGAGAGTTTTGTTCAAGATATTTAGTAAGCCTAGTGTTCATTAATCGTTCTAATATTTTTGACAATGTTGGCAGTATGGAGATTGGTCTATAATTATTGACACAGTATCTGTCTCCTGCTTTGAATACGGGTACAATCCTAGAAGTTTTGAAGGCCTGCGGAAATATTGCAGTAGAAAAGGACAGATTGCATATGTATGTTAATGGGGGAACAATAATTTTGGAAAAACGTTTTAAAAAGGATCCAGATATATTATCAACGCCGACCGCACACTCGCTTTTTAAATTACTTATTAAGGACTGTATTTCCTCTTCGTCAGTAGGCAGAAGAACAAAGGAACTTTGTGGAGAATTTATCAGATGGCTGTTGGCATTGTCATTTGGAAAATGTATATGTTGTGAAAGTAGCTTTTCTGACAGTTTCCTTCCTACATTTGCAAAATATGAGTTAACTGAATTTATAGACTCTATAGGATTGTCTGTTGAGACTATTTGTGTAGATTGCTGTTTTGTTTTATTGGTATATGTTATATTTTTAATTGCTTCCCAAAGTTTCTTGTTGTTTTTCCCTGCTTGCTTAATCAGTTCTTGTTCGTAATTTTGCTTAACTTTCTTTAATATTGTATTGCAAAAGTTCCTGTATCTTTTGTAAGTCGCACGTACTATTTCATCATCTGGATTTTTTAAAACTTTAATTTGTAATTGATCACGGTTTCGCATACATCTAAGAAGGCCCGGTGTTATCCAAGGCTTCAATATTAATTTACGTTTGGTTGTAGTGATTAGTTTCGTGTTATCATTTATGGCTTGACTTAGAGAGTGTATGAAAAAATTTGTTGCCTCGTTTACATCTGAAATGTTGTAAATATGTTGGAAATCTATATTTTTAACATCCTTTTCTAATCCTCCGTCGTCTAGTCTTTTAAACGTTTTGAGACCTTGGCTTTTGTTACTGATACGCTCTAGATAATAATTATATAACTTACTATCGGTAAACTAAAAGAATAGAAAATACTTTATTATACAACAGATTAGTTAGGGACAAAACAATTTTAAAAATCATTAATACTACGGGTCTTAAATTAAGAGATTTTCTTTTACTAACAGCAAACAACTTTATCTTGTGGTTAAAACTATTCGTTTTAAGGTTTCCGCATCCAAAGATAAAAACCCTATTACTTAGACTCCACTGTCCGTCTGTCTGTCTGTCACCAGGCTGTGTCTCATGAAACGTGATAGCTAGACAGTCGAAATTTTCACAGATGATGTATTTCTGTTGTCGCAATAGCAAAAAGTATAAAAACAAAATAAAATAAATATTTAAGTGCGGATAATATACGACAAACGTGATTTTCTTGCCTTTTTGCGATAATGCTACGGAATCCTTCGTGCGCGAGTCCAACTCGCACTTGGCCGGTCTTTTTGTAATCTGGTTACTGTTACTCGTTACTTATTGTGTGAGTGATGTGTATCACAAAAAAGGCCATGTTCTTACTTATACCTAAGATAAAACGCTATACAATGTAAAGCTTTGTCTTTGTAAGCTACTGGTAACGCGTCTCAGCTCAAGTTCTGCCCCAGTAAGATATTAAACTAAGAAACCATCTTAACATTAATTCTATCTAACTACCCTCGTCCCAAAACAAAGGGCAATATACCGTTCTTCGCGTTCTTAGCAATTAGAACAAAGACGTAATCCATCAGCCGCTGCAGTACTTGATAGATTAATCCTATAGATGCTCCGCAGCGGTGCAGCTGCTAAATGTTCAGCTTAGCGGGTGGAACGTCTTGCTCAATGAGTTTTGTCGAGAAAAGCGGTGAATATTATAGTGGCAGAAAAAAACGATTCGAGAAACGATTTCTACGAGGAGCTTCTAGTTACCAGAATTCAGTTAATATTGTAATTATGAAAAGGCATAATTACAATATTAACTGAATTCTGGTAACTAGAAGCTCCTCGTAGAAATCGTTTTTTATTACGCTCGTATTTTTTTCAATAGAAATAATTTTTACAGCTCTTTAGATGCAAAGGGTTCTAGGAATATTAATAACTTCCTCCAGACCAAATTTTACCACGGGTGGCCAAGCGGAGGTTATGTAGTCATCGGCGCGGGAAATATTATGGTGCACAAATGTATGCGCAGACACAGGTGAACCCTTTGTTCCTTCACTCTCATAGATGCGATGGCTGGACAATCCGACACGACAGGGGTACGTTCAACGGCTTCAGGAGAGATGCTTTCACAGTCTCCCCAGGGATGTGCCCTAACAGGCGTTGCACAAAGCGGGTTCCGGGGTGGTCTTTTAAGAGGGCACGGAGTGGTTTTAGTAAGATAAAATCTCACGTTCCCTTTTATTTTCCCCAAAAGATCAGGCACCTATTGAAAAAAACTCAAAAAAAAAATAGGGCCAAAGGCAAAACTTGATTTCTGATGAGGCACAGAGATTTTACACCGCTAAGTGGCCAACTCCGGGCTGCTAATGCGACATTCCTAATGACAAAGTCCAAAAACACTTTGCACTTTCTGGGAATCGAACGTGGGACTTCACTTTTAGTTGACGCACTTGCGACCAAGAAACCAACGAGCCAGTTAAAAGAAATGTGTCATTGTATTTGCGATAGTGCTTATCGAAATTGTGTAGTTTAAAGGTGCTCCCTCACCTGGAGCGTTCGTCTGTAAAACAACAACATTTCAGATCCGATTTTAAGCATCACATTTCAGTACTGCCTTTCTGAATGACGAGCATTCGCCTGTAATTTAACTTTAGATTCGAATCATCAAGTTGCGCACTGTAATGCTCGGTTCTCTTCCCTCACCAATGTAATGCTCGAATCTATAACATTACATAGTGCGCACTGTAATGCTCGGTTCTCCTCCCTCACTGATGTAATGCTCGACTCTGTAACGTTACATTACAGGCGAATGCTCCGAGTGAGGAAGCACCTTTGTGGAGTTGATCACGTATTCGTTAACGCATGTCAATCCCATGTTACTTTGGCATTTTTGACAGTTGGTATCTTTGATAGATTGATAAAATGTCACATTTTCATATCCCACTTTTCTTCATTAGAAACCGATCTCAGATAAATATTTCCTCTTGAGTAAATTAAAACCAACAAAAACAAAAAAAAATAGAAATAAAATTAGTATTCAAACCGAGTTCGGCCATAGAAACCTTAATTAAACGTTATTTTATTGACATCTTATTTTCTTGTAGACACGGTTCTGCTGGGCGAGGAGCTCGTGGCTACATTATAACAGCCACACGGGTCGATCTTCGAGGTTAACCAACGCTTGCCGAGGTCGGTCCGTGGACGGGTGATCGTCTAAACATACAGAGACTCCTCCATACCTCAGTAAGCACGTTAAGCCGTTGGTCCCGGCTGTCATCTGTACGACTTTGATAATCGTTACGGGTAGTCAGCCACCGGGGTATAGTATTACCCAGTTACCGGTTCGTTGAGGTCAGAAAGGCAGTTGTTCCGTGTAACATATTGGTACTCAACTGCATCGGGATATACTGGAAGTCAACTAAAATATACTTGAAGTCAAATAAATGACGACACTGTTGATGGCGTAGTGGTTGAGCGATCGGATGCTACGCTGCGTGTCGCGGGTTTGATTTCCGCACGGAACAAATATTTGTATGGCCTACAGATTTGTTCGGGATCTGGATGTCTTGTGTATGTTAGTTTAAATGTTTGTAAACACACCCACGATACAAGAACAAATTCCTAGTGAGGGGAAAAGATTAAAAAATAACAACCCCTCAAAGTAGGGAAAAAGCAGGCAGATTGACTGGTTCTAGAAAAGTGACATTCTGACAGCGTTATGCTTTTTCGAAATCCTATATGACATTTTGGTATCATTTGCCAATCCAATACATTTCGAACTTCTTATGGGTGATCGCATGTTACTTTGTCATCTTCCACTTTTCTTCATTAAAAAACCGATCTCAAGTAAAATTTTCCTTAGGGTAGTTTACAAACCAACAAAATAAAATTAGTATTCAAATCGAGTCCGGCCATAGAAACCTACATTGAACGTTCTTTATTGACGTTTCCTCGAAAACATCTTATTTTCTTGTAGACACGATTTAGGCGCCATTTGCAATTAGTTCGGCTCTTAAAACCCGGGGCACGTTTTTAAGTTTACTAGGGTAAATGTCCTGCTTATCTCATTTATTATTATGATGGGCAACATTAAGGTTATTATTTTTTAATTTTACTTCAATTGAGGTCTGTTGTAATTGCTATGTATTGGAAAAGAAAAAGAAATTGTATCTCTGGAACTAAATAAATATCCTCACAAGTACTCACTACTTTTTGATTACTTCTTTAGACAAAATTTTAACTGCATAACATAATGCCTGTATTATTAAGTGCTAGTTAGAGAAGTACCCACAATTCTCTCATAAGACAGATAAGACAAACTCCGGACACAGGGCTACTACTGAAAAAATCAAAAACCAAATAACACTTTGTTTGACCCGCGAAGAAAACCCAGGACTTCACGCTCTGTAGTAGTTCTTGCAACCTCTATGACAACGAGGTAATAACCTTAAATAAATCGATCAATAAAATACAAAAGACAAGCCAATAAATTGCTCACTGATAAAGCTGCCACTTTCAACAGCCCTCAACCTCTGCTTACCCCATTAAGCCTTCAAACGACCAACTTAATTACAAGTCTAATATTAAAGCCATAAATTAAAAAACCTATTTCTGGCCTCCCGTCCGAACTTTGGCGGTAATTTTACGTCCTAACTAAAGTTCGTTCGGCGTTCACATGAAAATGGCGTCCAAAATTAATGATTTGTTTTATTAAAATTAGTTTTACAACGATACTGTAGGTTCAGAGGTGTATAATTTGATTGATTGCGAAGAGTTAATCTGTTTAAAGTTATTTTGGGGTTCATAATTAAGTGGATGGTAATCTGTTTTTAATTTGAAAGGCTTAATTCTGTAATTAAGTCGTATCCACCATCGCCTTTCATTTGGAAAACTGCATGGTATTTGAACGTTTTTACCTGGTGATTTACGGCATACCAATATCTAATTATGAAACTACTTACAAAACTATAACCTCTATGTCTTCCGACTTGATTCCACCTCGAATCATTATAATAAAGATTTATACTTGTAATTTATTGGCATTAATCGAGAGTTTTGGGGTCCATCAAATTGACTTGGAAAATGGGTCCAACTCTTCTATAAGCCTTATGCCTGTTTAGATTCTCATTCGCAAAAATGATGAACTTCCATACAATTTTCCTTACTGAAGCACCATCGATATGGAATTTTACTGCACAAAATTTATGCTTTTATACATTGTGTGAGTTATAATTGTGATTGAATCAGTAACATAGGAATAGGACCCAACTACTAAGAAAAGTCACTTCTCAGTTCTCTCTCAGAAACAAAGACTTCCACTTGCAGTCCAGATAATCTAACATTACTATCCTTCATCAAATCAGTAATTTTTAGAATAAACAAAATACATATCACCACGTCCGTATCCCGCGAAGTGTTACGTAGAGACCATTTTTTTTAATAATATTTAAACTTATAATCCTTTTTCAAAAATTATCACCAGCCTATAATTTGGAGCTTATACTCCATTTGAGAGTTCGCTCGAGCCTCTGCCCAGCCGACTGACACTAATTAGCTCAGCGCTAAGCGCTGGTTTAGCTATAGGTAGGTACCTACAGTGTGAAATAGCACTTTGTTTTAGGATGCATTAAAATAGCCTCAAAGAGAAGAATGTTCGCCTGGCTCACTCGTCTAGTGTGAGCCAGGCTACTCAACCGCTACAATTTGATATACATATTAATCACTCCGAAAAAAAAGTGACACAAAATCATTAAAAAAAATTGTTTTATACCATTCCCCCTCTAAAAAGCTTATTTTATTCACTGAAAACAGTGAATAAAAAGCACTTTTAATCACTGTTTTGGTGTTTGAATTTAGAACACACCAATACATATTCAACCTCCTACTCATTGGTATACAACCTCCTTGCGCATAAAATACTCGATACAAACTTCTTGTGCAAAGAATATTCGAATTTCAAACTCCTTCGTCGATTTAATTTTGAGTTTGTTTATATTTAGGATTTTGATAATGATTTTATTTTGGTCTAGGATGTTTGGTGAATACCTATTTGGAATGTAATTCTAATATTAATTGCATTGGTGTTTAATTAATTATAATTATGTAACTTAACGGAGGTGGTCACTGGCGTCTGAAATACAGGTGCTGTTTAGGTAACTCAAACTCAAAGGCTCAGCTTCAATTTAATAAAAATGTGTAGCCCTAAGGTTTCTCATTTTCTGTAAATTTTGAAGGTAATAAACCATTTATTTATTTATTATTATTCCTTGTGCTTTTGGCTTAAATCCTTCTTTTTCTCGAAGTCATGGTATAAAATATAGTATGCAACTCTTGAATAAAACGGATTTATATCGAGGGCCATGAATCACTCGCGTCGTTCAGGATTCTAACACTTGAATCACTCGCTATGCTCGTGATTCAATCATCATGAATCACTCCCTACGGTCGTGATTCAGTTGTTAGAATCCTTAACTTGTTCGTGATTCATCTATGGTCCTCGCTTTAAAACCGTCCTTTATTCACTAGTTGCATAATATACTATTGCCTACTGTACACGTAAAGTGAGGATGTTTTTTTTTCGTCTATTCCATGGTGTGGGGTATTGCTGGATAGGCCATTCAAAAATGTTACGGGTCTATGAAAATCATTTTTCGATTCAGGGAACCGTTAGCGTAAAATTACACTTAAAATTAAACTTTAAATTTCAAATTTTTGTTAGAGTCAACTGTCCCGCCCTCTGTCAAGTAGGCTTTACAAGTTTACGATTAATAGTGGACCAACTTATAAACTTATATACGGATTCAGGATGTTATGGGGCTGCCTCGTTTCTGCAGTGCATCAGCTATGTTCGCGGAACCTCGCGTCGATGGTTGCCATGCTTTTGTCATGCAGAGATTTGCCTTTTTGCTCTGCAGAGTGCGGGCTAGCTCCAACTCCATCCTAAAGACCATAGCCGGGAGGTACGACACTCCGTTAATAGGGGATGTTGTTCAGAAATGCATTCGGAACAACAACCTCGCAACTACTTATCTATACCAATATTATAAAATGGAAAGATTTTTTGTTTGTTTGTACCGAATAGGTTCCGAAATTACTGGAACGATTTTAAAAATTCTTTCACCTATGAAAAGTTATATTATTCCCGAGTAACAAAGGCTATAATTTATTTCCAAAAAAAATAGAGATCCATTAGAAAATTGTAATAATGTAACCCAAACTAGCAATATTTTGCCTATAAAATTCATTATTTGGCGTGCGCTGAGAAAACTATTAATGATACATAAAAATTATGTACTACATGATTAAAGTACTCATTATTAACTACAAAAAAGACTTCGAGAGAATATGTCACTATCATAGTTAAGTCACAATAGCAGCTTTTGTGTTCTAAAATTTTAGTAGATCGCCGGTAGAACCAAAAGTTGGTTCCATTCGAAGTGTAACATTAATTCTTATTCAAATAAATAGTTTAACAAATTGGTAGTTACCTACTAATAACTAAACAATAAAGGTTGGCATTAAGAGTTTTTTAAACTAACCACAAAAGACGATTTAGGGGGTGTTAAACTTTTTTTGAAGAATCATATTTCCTGGGTTAATAAACTTGAAACTTGGCACAAATACCAACCTGAGTAAACAATAAAGGTTGTCATTATACGTTTTTCGATACTAACCCCAAGCTAGTAATCTTACTGGATCGGGTTTTTTTTTTTGACCTATGGTTCTAGGGGAGCACTAAGCAGGAATATTCTGCAATTCAGTCATATATGAGGTGAAAAGGGGCAAAATTTGTTAGTAAGAAAAATCGAATTCCTTGGGATAAAGTAAATAATTAAAATTTACATAAACCACACCCGGATAGGATAACGGGTTGTCAAAGTTTTTTTGAGGAATCGTACTGCGCAATCTAACTAACATAACGAAAAATAAAAAATAGAAGAAAAGAGTGAATAACATATTTAGGTTTTTCAAAACTCGACCTTCAACGGGGCAAAAAGGGGTTATTAAGTTTTAAGGGAGGATTTTACTTAGTGGCTGTAACCTGAAATTTATTATTCTTTAAGTCAAATAACGAATCGTCCCAATCCAATAAACCCTGTATACCTACCTAAAATACCCAATTTTTTATTGATTTAATAATAGCTTATTTTTTGGTCATCTTCAGCACATAAGAACATCATTTATAAGATAAACAAAATCACGCGAACGAAGTCGCGGGCGAACTGCTAGTTAATGATAAGTGTACTAACAAAGGCATAGTTTTTCTCGTTTACTTACCCATATTGATGTTACTTGTCCGTAATAAAGAATCTTATATGTATGGGAACAACAGTTTTTGATGGGCAAAGTTAATTTTGTTCCTTCGTTAGAGCTAGATCGTTAGATGTTCGGTGCTTTACTTGTTTATGAAAATTAGTAATGTTATCTATTTATTTTGGTGAAAAGCTGTTTATACGGGATAGCCGGTTTTTTTATTAATAACCTTTTAGTAATTATATTTTTCGGATTATTTCTATACATACAAGTGGTATACATTTTTGTAATTACCTCTTAAACTCTTCATTTTGATACCCCGCAATAAGTTTGGAAGAAAAAGAAATGGTACTCCCACAATATGGCCCCCAAAATTCGCCATTTTTTTATTTTATTGGAAGCTGTGATACTCTCAAGGTTAATACGAATCGATTGACGTAAGAATAATCAAAATCAGCAGACGCGTTTGCTATATAAGTTTTTAAGCTGACATGGTCACAATCATTAGAATTAATATTTGTTTCGTGATACTTACCATGTATATTTTGGTTGAGAGTTACTAGTGAGACGAGTTCTGGTAGTAGTGGCGTCGTGCGCGAAAAACGAGTGAGAAAGAGGGTAGACAGATAACCTCTGATATGTCAGCTCGTAAACAACATCCACCCGCAAAGACTTTAGTTCTCGTGATCATGGCGCTTGTAACGGTACCGAAATATCGAGCTCTCAACCAAAATATACATGGTAAATATCCCGAAACAAATATTAATTCTGACGCGTTTGCTATCTAGAACACCAAATAGGAACAAACATAAATACATACATAGACTGATAAACATATTATCCTATTTTGCGTCGCACAGACGGGAATAAAAAAGTAACTCAGATAATATCCCTTTTATAATTTGCACTAGTCACTATAATTTGTTTACGAATAAATTCAGGGTCAATAGCTAGTAAGAACGCACCTCATATCTTTCTCCCTGATCTTATTAATCCCCAAATAGCCCTGTGAACATGGAACTGCCCCGTTAGCGTGGTTATCTGGTGGTTACCGCGTATCGCGGGCTAGCCGGACTGCCGGTTACATGTCTACGCTTGTCTAATCTGCCACATAAACCCTTGCCGATAAGGGATGGAATAAGTTACGGGGGGTAGCGTGACCAGTATAAAAAATCTCACATCCAAATGAGTACCAAAAACACCCACACTCACCAGTCCGCGTTTTAGGCTCTTTTATTTAACTTTTTGTTCTCAAGATAAAAATGAAAAAAAAAAATGTTTTCCTCTTTCTGCTGAGCATGACGCTGGGTCGGACAAAGTGTTATTGGTTGTCTCGCATCCACCGGACTCCCGCAGCCTTGACCAGGTCGTCGCTCCACCTAGTAAAAGGCCTCCCCTTCCAACGCAACGTCTTCCGGTTCGCAGTCGCCACTCTAAAACTTTTCGGCCCCAACGGCCATCCGTTCTGCGAGCAATGTGCCACTGCCACTTCTTCGGGCAACGTTATGTTCTTCTCATTTAATGTTTCTCGTACTGCTATTCAAACATACCTTTAATTAAGTTACGTCACAACAAAACTAGGTAAAGTAAGTTAGTTAAAAAGTCCCGTGTGTTCAAACGAATTCACTGGCACTCAGTTTCGTGTAAATTACTAATTAGGTTATACCTATATACGCATATTTAGGTCATTAGCTTCTCAACTGTAATGAGATTTGTACATAATTAGTAAAGTTGATAATCTACTCTATACGTGTGATTTTAAGTTTACACTGTAGGCTTATTTAATTGAAGTTAAATTAAGTTTTGTTAATTATCCACACGAATAATGTATGTGCCTAAATGTTTGTTCACAGAGTTTATAGAGAATGGGTACGAGGCTAGCAGAGTCTCTGGTGTCGTATTCATTGACCTCTCGGCAGCTTACGACACCATTTACATCAAGAGACTGCTCGTCAAAGTCAGAAAACTAACCAATGATCAGGGTTTTGTCCGAATATTGAGCGAATTCTTGCACAAGCGCCGCTTCCAGGTGTGTTTCCAGTCCACCAAGAGCACATGGCGACGGCAAAAGAACGGACTTCCCCAGGACAGTGTGCGGCGCCACCGACGCTTTTTAACATCTACACGAATTATCAGCCCACCACCCAACACACGTTGCGGTTCTTGTACACAAGCAGCGACTTTCAAGAATGTGGAACTGAAATTGAAAATGGCACTCGACTTACTGGGAGTCTGCTATGATCGCAATGCTCTGCGAAGACACATTCGTGCTCATTCCACCTTCGCAACATGCACGCAAACCGGACACTCAACATCACGTGGCGGGGAACCAAGGACGAACATTACCCCTTAACAACTCGGAGCAGATTAAAAAGTCGAAAGAGCTTCCTGCGAACCACACCGGCGATCCAGGATAGGCCGTCTAGGGAGAGCAGCAAACTGAAGCTAGAGAAGTACCCACCATCTCATGACTTCATTAAGCCCAAGGAGCATCTTCTCCTCGGTCATGAACTGCAGTGGCCCGTGTGGAAGGCACTGAATCGGTTGCGCACCCAGGTACCCCACTGCAAATATAATTTGGCAAAATCGAGGATTATTGGGCCATTGCACACTGGTGCGATTGCGGTGCTCCTGTACAGACTATGCCCCACTTGCTGGAGTGTCCCAACTGTCCATTCACCTGCACCTTGAATAACTTGTATAAGGCCTCTGACGATGTAATAAACTTGACCACCTACTGGGCTCAAATAGTTTGATCAAATGTACCATCGATATGAAAAAGAGAAAGGAGAATTTTCGTAGATATGAATTCCTTAACCATGTTTTATTTTGCAAAAAACTATGTCGTGGCCAGATTTTAGGATCAATTCACTTCGTGATGACGTGGCTGACCATTTTATGAAATAGTTGTAGGTATTTCATGATATTATGGCCAGCTAAAATTGACCGTTTGATGATATGTCGTTCCACGTTTAGCCATATCATTAATGTTCTGAACCACAAGGTTTTTTTTGGGATGTGTTCGTATTTTGAGTGACTGTCGTAAAATTCAAGTAGTTTGATGTCGTAACGAAATTATTATAATAGCTTTTATATCAGAATAGATGGTCCGCCGTCATGATGCATTAAAAAAACAAAACGATATCAGCTCCTCTAACGGTGGGTAATGTAACTATTTTACGCTATGATCACTACACCTAGTTCAGGCAAATAAGCAACAGGTGTTATTTTTATATTTTTAACACACGTTTATTAGCTTGGTATATATGTATCTCTGTATCTATGTAACGGAATCTTTGAAAGTGATTTTCACTCCCTTCAAAACGTCAGTTTGAAACTTTGCACACTTATCAAGGACCGATGACAATGCAATAATTTAAAAAGTTTGTCGCATTGTCCTTACCAAGATTTTCAGGAAAAGCGACTGAACTAAAAAAAAAAGTTATTAAAAAACTAAGAAACACGCTTTAATAGAAAACTAAACTAAAAAGTAGAAAAAACATTTTCAAAAAAATGAAATTAAGAATAGTGTGATTAACAAAAACATGTATTTTATTGTAAAAAGCATGGGGTTCTTGGATGTCAATATTTTTAATATTTTATTGACAGATATTGGTAAAAGTAGAGTTATTTAGAAATTATCTTATAAAAGCACGCCACGCTTTTTATATATATATTTTTAAGTTAAGTAATTAGCAAGTTATACTGTTTTATAAATACAGAATTGAATTTAAAATATATTTATTGTTTTGTTTGCCACAGTTACTATAAATAGAATTTGATGTCTCCTGACAGGATTTAGGCCAAAGTTAACATTGTTGTATCGAGAGGAATGGAAAAAGAAGGGAGGCTTTTCTCTTGCAATGGAACCGCACAGACTAAAAATTTATAAATATAGGTGTTGGCCTCTTTCGCCACCTACAAAACCCAAAAAAGATCGCGCGTCTTCCGCGAAATTCTCGAGAATTCCCGTAGCTCGTATTTAATTTGCACGTTATACAATTGCCAAGTTCAACAAGCTATGTACAATTTCGTTGTAAACATCCGCTTCCATTATATTCTGTGGCAATTAGCTCATTTTGATTTGCTAACCTTGCAGAAAACTGATTTTCAAAACATAACACCATGAATTGTTCTACTCGGCAAACTTTCTTCTACCTTCAAATGCACGCAGTAACCCCGTCCAAAATTAATCAAAACTTGTACACACAGCTTGCATGTAGCAACTAAATACTCGTATTTAAACACATAATATTTGTTTACTCAATAAAGTTTTCAATTTATAATGTGCACTCATTAAATTGAATTCCTTTGGAGTAGTATTTAATAGTGTATTCTCGGCAATTTGTTGTAGTAAACACCAGTTTTATAGTAAATAACGCCAGTGTAACCATTTTTGGCACTTCTAATTTATTTGTAAATACATTTTGCCCGTAGCTTCGGTTCCGGCGATTACTACGCAGTTTTTGGAGATATTTTTTTTGTTTAAGATAGTGGATATTCAAAAGCATGCGGTTGCTCCTGATATTGAAGAAGTGCACTAATCATTACGTCATTCTCTTATATATTTTATTTTCTTGTGGATTGTATATCTTTCGTTGGAGTTAAATAAATAATTAAATAAAAAGTAACCATTGGTATACTAACCATAGGTGAGGTGTAGGATTCTAACAGAGAAGAGTTTTTGAAATTAGGTACTGCCAGCGATTACGTCATTCGAAGAAAGAAATAGTTAGGTAAATCTCTTAATAATATCAGTTAAGATAATTACTTCGAAGGTATTTTATAACATTTTTCCAATTAGCAGTCCGTTTTCAAAGTTTGGTGTTTATAACAGTACGAAGCACAAAAATACTCACCGGCAAAAATTTTGGATCTATGGTAATTTGTATGTCTCTCAATAATAAATATGAAAGCAAACACTTTTTTTACCTTTGGAAAAATACTATAAAACTCTTGCGCCCTTAACTTAGAGTACTCTTTCTCCGCCCAAGAAGTAGGGCGTCGCCCTAACCTTGCGCGCTCACTTCCGCCGCGCGGTAATACAATGTCCGCCCTCCGTCGCCGCCCGCCTCACACGTACGACGATAAGGCTCTGAACATTAGCTTACTTTGACATGTTTGTTGTAACTATGTTTGTTACTGAGTTTGTTCCTCTGCTAAGAGTTTGGTGATGAATGTGGATGTAAAGGGAGTGTATGACGAATATTTTTTGTATGTTACATCATGTAGAATGGAAAAAAAATAGAGGGTCTAAATTCTTTTTGAGTTTATAATGTTAGTTGGCTGGTAATAACTATAGACACTGCTTGATAATGGCAATAGATTAATAACAATTGTTTTATGTAAACATTTGGGGGCCCTTCAATTAGCATCGTTCGCAAGAGATGAGAATGAACTATAATTAATATTCTAAATCAGCGATTTCTTGTTAATGCTTCAGATGCACTTCATTCTACGTAGTATTCAAAGTCCACACGTAAAATTTAAAAGTTTAACAGAACTGAAATTCCAAATAATTGGGTATACCTAACTGTCATACTAAACGGCCAAAATTTCATTTCAACCTTACTACAAACTGACAATGTTTGAATAACCCCCCAGACCATAATAAATTCCGTCACTTAAAAGATATACCTCACTGATGGTGCACGTCTACCGGAAACACCACCTAACCTTGACCGACACAACTAAAAGGATAGTCTGACCTCACCCTTTTATTACCTTACCATTGATAGTACTGTAGAGGCTTTCCACATAAGACGACCAACCTGTTCGGCCGCTGACACCTAAAGCTGGCGACTTATAAGTTTGGAAGGAAATCGAATACAGAATATTTGAAATATATCGAACGCGTGTAGTTTTTTGTTTAGCGGGGACTTCTGTAAGGGCCGCCTGAGGGCAGGCACGTTGTGGATTCAATACAAGTTAAAAGTAATTTCTGCTTATTATTTGAGCTCCCTGAGCTACCCCCTCACAGTACCTACCGAGGTAAACTAGAGCACGATCAAGTACCGATCAGATCTAACCTAGAATGTGCCCTGGCAGTTAAGAGTGTGTCATGCTCTCTCAAATGTCTCTCTGACGGTGGCACATTGTGTTGGATCATTCGGTTCCCTTCATGATGGTTGAGCTGAGTGGTGCCAATCCATGCGTAATTTTCGTGAACGGGCGCCATCAGTTGGGATTGGTCATAACTTAGCTGCCTCGACCTGTTTTTAATTATGTACTTATTGGGTTTTTGAATTCTTTGTTTTACATTGTATATCGTTCTCACATATTGTAACTTAACTTGTTATGACAAAATATTGATGGAAAAGAGTGTCCGTAGAGTTTCTTGCATATTCTTCTCCATAGAGACCTACTGACGTTTGTGAATGTTCAACTAGCTTCATTTTTGTTTTTTTGTTTGATGAAAATTCAAAAGTAACTAAATTATTTAGTTGAAATAAAATATATTGATATTGATAGATTTTGAATGAAAGACTTTAGGTATTATCTAAATCATAACATATTATGTGAGAAATTGCAAATTACTTGCAAGTAAATATCTCAGCACGCTTCGTTGGGTAATATAAAACGTGATTACTACTCACTTAAATAAAATAAAGATTAGAATATGAAACAGAGGTGTAGATCAGTTAACCGCACGTGCCTTCCAGAAACAAGTCTTAACCTTGAGGCCTTGACCGACAGAACCCATGGACAGAACTTAAAAGGGTAGTATGACCTCACCCTTTTATTATTACTCTACCTAAGAAGGTAACGGGGAACGCTGAAGTTAACACACTTTGTTCTTAGACTAGTGATTTTCCGGAGAACCGGATGTGGAAACATTGGAGTGGAAAAGAAATAAGTTGGTCTAAAAATACTTGGTTCTTTCCTGACTAACAATCATGATTATCTGTATCAATGTATTGTAATTTTTAACAATTTATTCTTTTTATTCCTTCATTCTCGAGAGGCCAAACAACATTATTTTAACGAATAGCAAGTCTACAATCTATACTTAAGGTTACCCTAGTCAACGGATAATAATAATAATAATGATCGACTAGGGCAACCTTAAATATTTAATTTATAAAACACATCAATAAACTGGAAACCAAAAACATAATAAATGTATTTAAATTGTTGATCGATTAAATATTTTGGTTTCAATTTTACGCTCAGTCGGTGTCATTGTTTGGAACATAAATCATTCATGCAATTTCCAAGTTGTTGGCAACATTTCAATTATTCCCAGACATGTAACATTTGTTAAAAAATTTTAACATCCGTGTTTACCATAGTGTTGCTGGTCTGCTAACCTGCCTCATTGTTCTTGTGAAGCAAGCGCTACTGAGCGAACATGAGTTTGTTGCCCGGTCCTAAGTTTGATGCCCGGGGCGATCAAAGTGTTATTAGGCTTTTCCATCTTGATTTTCTCAGCAGCAGTCTAGAGTACGGATTTGTGGTTAATGGGAAAAGTAACTTTATTTTTAAATGTCGGTGTATATATAATAAATTGGTACCTAAGAAAGACACCGACTTCCAAAAATAAAGTTATTTTCATTTTGTAGTTTTTTTATTTGGAAGTCGGTAGTATTTTTTTGTAAAAAGTTATTTTATTTGTAAAAATGTTTATTTTAATTTAAAAAAAGAGATTACATCGCTGATAAAAATGCTTGGCTAAATGCTAGTCCCGCTCCGCAGCCATTAGGGCGCAAGAACAATTAGTGATGGGCAAAAAAGTTTTGAAGTATTGTTGGAGCTGCTGAAGACTGTATGAATATATTTGTATTGTATAAACTCAATTTCTTTTAGTATTATATAACTGCCCAGCATATGTGTGAGTACTATGTGCCGACTGTAAATCTACCTATGTGTCGTTGGTTGACTTCTGTGTGCCCTGGCATTTGAGTGTGTCATGCTCTCTCTAATTTCTCTCTGATGGTGGCACATGTGTTGGATCATTCGGTTCCCTTCATAATGGTTGAGCTGAGTGGTGCCGATCCATGCGTCATGTTCGTGAACGGGCGCCATCAGTTGGGATTGGTCATAACTTAGCTGCCTCGGCCTGTTATTGCATTTTTATGTTGAAATTGTTTGTTACTCTAGACGCTTTTACGTGCACGTCTTTTTGCATCGTTCTCACATATATGTATTTATTTCTTAACAAGAATGATGTAACCAAAAACTTGTAATTGAAACTGATGAAAAAGAGTGTCCGTGGAGTTTCTTGCAAATTCTTCTCCATTGAGATCTACTGACGTTTGCGAATTTGCAACTAGAGTCATATTTTTTTTTGTTTGACAATTCAAAAGTACCTTTAAGGTTTATTTGAAATAAACTATTTTGATTCTTTTTTTGATTTTTTAAAATGGGTCTTAAATATAACTGGCGAAATGTTTCACGTCTGCCTCACCCTACAGCGCATACAAGCGTGATGTTATGTATGTATGTAACACATTTGTAAAGCATGCTTTACATTATCCCGCCCCAGTATAATAGCACCCTAACAACCAACAAATCACAAAATTTCCCCGCGACATGCAATTAAACACATGCAATCCTTTATACACGGCTGCAACAGTTTAAATTACTTCGCAATACATTGCTGTTTTCAACCATGGCAGCAAATGGCTGGCTGGTACTTAGCCGTAAATAAGCTATGAGCAGTGAGTTATGGGGGTAAATCACGCTACTTCGAGCACGCGAGGGTATTGGAATACAGATGTATTGTGAGAATATTCTGTGTGCAATAAAAAGGGATGTCTGTTTTTATGCGTCTGGCGATTACTGTCTCCTGTCTCATGCTTTACTGCAGGGCAATGGCATTCAGATTCAGATAAATTTATTTGCTCAAACATGTGTGTACATACAATATTATACGAAACAAAAATGCATGCAAGGTGATATAAAAACATGGGGTTGTTCTAACATGTTTACCATATTGTCATGGTGTGCAAATATTAATACAAACTTGCAATTATAGTAACAAAATTCATTAACATGTCAATCATACTATCATACTTAATATTATAAATGTGAATGTAAGTTTGTTTGTTACGCTTTCACGCAAAAACTACTGAACCGATCATCATGAAACTTTGTACATATATTTTTGGAGGTATTAGAAGTAACATAGGATACTTTTTATAAAAAAAAAACTTTTTTAATGGCTTCACTGCGCGTGAAGCCGCGGGTAAAAGCTAGTGTTGACATAAATAAATTAACCGAATTTGATTGATTGGTTACATAATTAATTCATATGGAAATAGACAGGAGTTACATACAAAATCGTCAAATATTCAATTATTTAAAATACAATATAATGTCTCGTTCTTTTAAATGCTTCTATGCTTAGCTCTTTCCAGCTATTGGAAAGATGATTGTAAATAATGGGAGCCATACAAAAAACACTCTTGCGCATAAGTGCAGTACGGGAGCTATCTTGACAGAGTTAACTTCATGGACAAAAGTTGCCAGTAATTTCACCTTTATGCCATGGAGATTGTCAGAAACTACACTGATAGCATATTCTATTTTTACACTGTGAGTGTGTATTTTAGCAGTGGTGCCTTAGGGGTAACGAAACCAACTTACGTTTCATAGGTCGTGGGTTCGAATTTAGCGAGGCACTTTACTTTGATTACTGAGCTAGCATGGTGCATTATGGCTCGCACCCGCTCATACAGTGGATGCCTGTGTTCAAGCAGAGGGAACAGTAAAGGCTCTCAGTATGTATGTTACATGCAAACAAAAAGTCTACTTTATGCCGAGAAGGCAATGCAGAAATTGCAGGCGCGTTGACGCTGACATCCCAGAGACAACTGAAGTGTAATTATTACAGCATACATTAAGTTCAAACTGGAACTTAGCAGATAAGCTTGGCGACAAAAATATTGATAGTAATTATTCTGTAGTTATTTTATTCTCTGCTATATTGCGAGCCAACACACGAAAAAACGCTAGTATCTACTAAAGTATGAGAAAATTAGCTAGATCGTATTTTCGATGCATTTAAATTAGCCTAATAAATACTTCCTTGTTTGTACATATAGGCCTATAAACTAGAAGATATAAATCTCATTGATTTCCTGGCCCCTTGCCAAGACTCGCTAGTTAGGGGTCGGGCCAAGTCTTTCATTCAAGATTATATTGGCAATATTTATTATGTTTCCTACTTTATAATTGCCTATAGGTATGTAAATCTATCCAATAAAATAAGCGCTATACGTTTTCATTATTTAACTTCTAATACGAAATTAGAAAGAAAAGAATAAGAAAAATTAACATTTATTTGTCAGAAGTCATTACAGCACACAACATAATAAAAAACTAAAAAAAAAAACAAACCGACTTCCAAAACAAAACACTACAAAGCGAAAGTGTTTAGTGTTTTGTTATGGAAGTCGGTTTGTTTATTTATCTCTTTTTAGTTTTGGAAGGTACCTCAAAATACCATGAAAATCATTTATAGCTAAAGTAAATGTCATGAAGATAAGCCCAAATACGACTAGGATCCATTGTTTTATTTCGGATTTCCACTGCCCATCTTCCGGCTTCATCATCAGATCAGTTCGATTTTACCATTTTCATCAGTACCATTTATCTATAAGTATAGTCTTCATCATAGTCGGTTAGCCATTCGATATATCTTATACCAGTGACATACTTAGCATTAAGGAGATTCAGTGCCCATCTGTGGTCTTTTTCATCAGTTCCATTTCACCGAGTGACACCTTCTGAGTGTAAATGATTAAGTACATTGTTGATAAAAATGCCAAAATCACTATATGGTAGAAATGCCTATAATATTTGAGGAGTTCCCTCGATATCTCTAGGATGCAATCATCAGATCCTGGTTTTCTTATTATGGTACCATCCTTGGGATATCTCCTTTCCAATAAAAAAAATAATTATCAGAATCGGTTCATAAACGACGAAGTTATCCGCGAAAACACAAAAAATAGAAAAATACGGTTAAATTGAGGCACTTCTTTTTTGTAAAGTCGGTTAAAAAAGAAAAAGAAGCTTATCATAACATCAATAATGTCCCCTAAGGGCCCCCAGACTTCTCCGGCCAGTCTCCCGTGAACGCTTTAAGTCTAGCTAGGACCTATCATAAAGAGGCAATAAAATCCATTTTTAAGTTTTTTTTTTTTTAATAATTGGTAGTTTCGATTCTATTTCGAAAATTATATATAGAAATATAATTGATCGAAAGCTACACTATTATTAAGTAGTAGGTACTTCAACAATTTCACGGTTTCTGCAGGATTAATAAACTCAGGAGAGACGCCGCTGAAAAAAAATACTTACTTAAAATAAAAACACATGGGGTCCAAAGGCAGAACCGGCGAAGCATATAAGCAGCTTCCGTACTGCCAATGCAGTTAAGTTTTGTGTTTCAACGTCATTATGATGATCGTAAAGTAAAAAATACGAATGCAAAAGTGAGTTTTCCAGTTTGTTACGGCTTCTCGGTAAATATAACTTTTGCAAAACACACAGAAACAATACCAAACGGAAAAAGTCACAAGGCATTTGCATCCCAGAAAATTTAATCTATACAAAAAATAAATAAAATTGAAGTGTCTAATAATATCAAAATAACAAAGTTTTATTGAATTCATATGAAAGTTTATACAGTACTAAAAACAAATACAGAATTTTGTTTTTGTCTGTCTGTCTGTCTGATCCTTTTTATCCTGGAAAATTCACAATTCCTGTGGGAAAATAAAATTTACGAGTCTGACACAGAAGAAGTCGCGGGCGATAGCTAGAACAAAATAAATGTAGGCGTAATTAGATAGGTAGCAAGCGCTACTGCTGAGTAAGAGGTCCTTGGTTCGATTCCCAGGTCGGGAAAAATCTGGAATTACTCAGTAGCAGCGCGGAGTTACGTCCGGTTGATGGCAATAGACTGCAACCTATTACATGAGACTTGACGATAAATGGGTGTACCTCTGACTAACCCTTCGGAAATACAGCGTGATATTATGTATGTATGATTTTATGAATGATTCTATTACGACACTGAGTTGTAAAACCAGTAAAACAGATTCTGTATCATGTATAGATACATAGATTCATTTCTTTGCCTGGAATATGGTATTTTACAGATCTTATAATACACACAATAGTTCTTCATATTCCGCCTACTAAATTCGGCATGCAAATTTTATTATCATAATAATGATTGTAATTTACTCAATTGAAACAAAATACTTAATTAAATACCAATTTCAAAAACAGAAAAAAATATTAAAACAAAAACTATCTACAATACAATAAAAATCAAATGTCGAAGAAAAATAATTAAATTAAAATTGTAAAGATGTCAACATGAAAACAAAATAAATTAAAATAAACATGTCATGCAATTTTCCCATTTGTTCTAGAGTTCATAAATTCAATAGTATAAAGACAACATTCGGTAAGTCATGCACAAAGATGCTTTTTAAATAAGCTGGTTCGCAGTTCTCTAATAACATTCGGTATCATTAAATGATTAAAGTTCAAAAAGCGGACCTTAAAGTGAGAAACCTATTTTTACTGTGACTGTACCTACTAGAACGGCAAATAAGAAATAAAGTCCAAATGAGAATTGTTACGAACTTCTACTCAATATAAAACAGTTCTGATTTCTTTTTGTTTCTCTTCTATTGAAAATAAGTTGGAATACTGCACTTATGTTAGTTACAGTTCTTAACTCTTTTAGTTTTATTATTTTCTGTACCTAAAAAAGAAAGGTTATGGGTTTAACAGTATATGTTTGTAGGTAAAGATATATTTATCCGGCGCTCTAGATACAGTGACATTTAAAACGATTAACAAAACATCAAATTTGTTGAATTGACCTGCGCTTCCGAAATACCACGTTGTCCATCGCAAACATTTTGGACTTTTCAATCTATGTTTAGATGTCCTATTTGATAAAAAGAGGTGGCCAGATACAGTGTATCCGACTTCTGAAGAACCATGTAGGAATGACCTGCTGATTATCAGTCAGGGATCGCATAGGGCTTTCAATTTCTGAATCCTACTACCGACACGATAGAAAATTAAAACAAGTTGGCGCAAAAGTTGTTACCCGATGTTCTTTGGCTTTAATTTTTTTATGAATGAAATACTTTGGTTCTGATTTTGGATAATGTATATTTGGTGTCTTAATTTGTTTTCCCATTTATTCGAGAAAAAAATACGACCGTGCCGTCGCGGTCGCCAGAATTAATAAAAATTCGGGCCCGATTTATGGCATTTTCCATCACTCTTGCCATAACTTCCGGCGGATGTTAGCTTTGATGGCTTCAAGAGTGAAGGCTTTTATGTCTTGTTGACATAGACTTTCGGTTTAAAAAAACCCACTAAAAGAAGCCTGAAACAGTTAAATCAGGCGATCTTACCGGCCAGAGTAAGTCCGGATAGTGCTGCCCTCAGAATTTCGGTTGTGCCTCGTGCAGTAAGCACCGTTGCTCTATCCTGTTGGAACCACATGTTCTCCAGTTCCATTTTTTATTTTATTATTTATAGGCTTGCGTTAGACCACTATCTCACCTGATGATGAGGTAAGATAGTGGTAATAATATATTTTTTTCCTTTTAAGGATAGATAAAGACGTTGATCATGGCTCTGGAACCTCGTCGACCACAGTAGTCATTTGCCGGCCCGATGACACTTCCAGCGTAAACAACACAACATTTTTTTGCCGGGGTATATGATCTGCGCTGACACGGGGAGATAGCGTAGTTATGTGGGACTCGAACCCACTAAAACCCCACGGTGTCCTTCTGTGCTGCTTATGGATACGGGCACGCGTAAGCACATCATCCATGAAAAACAACACACCATGCATTAACTTTGAGCGAGTGTAATGACTCTTCCTGGATTGTATGCGTCTTTTCTTTGCCATTGAGATGATAATTTTGCTTATTCACAGAGCTTGCTCATGATGATTTTCGATTAAAAGTTATCTTCCTCGTGGTCGTGATTTAGAATGGCTTGACGTAGCGTAGGATACACGTGCTTGGAGATTACCAGCTATATTTTGTATCTGTTTACTTCACAAATGTTGAAGCAGAATTGTCGAAGAGAAACTATAGCTTCTTCCGATAAAGTGCTGAGTTTTGCGCCATTCTGTACAGCCTGATATGGGTACTCCAATTAGTTAACGCTAACCATATCGTCTTCAGGAAGTTAGAATTTAATTATGCACTTCTTTGTATACCACATTCGTGGTTTTTCTGTCTGGTGCCAAAATGACCAGGCTGCTAGTATTGTAGTCTGGAACAGGCAACGTAGAATTGCCCGTGGGAGATGCAATCTTTCCTTAAATCTATGCCTGCCACCCGTAATCACTGATCCTGAGACTTATTTATGGTCATCACAAAGCAGACCGTAAGGGGGAATTGTAATCGTTTAAACTCAAAGACATAGTTAGAGGGTATCAGTGGCTTTCGAGGTATGAAAACTGTTTCCCCCAAGTGCATTCATTCATACAAACTTTAACACCCCTTTTTACCAGTTTAAGGGATGAAATTAAAAAAATCCTTTAGTATGTTTTTCTTTAATTATACTGAAGAGCAGAAATACTAAGTTTCAAGTAATTTTGATAATAAACAATTTCTTTTTCTTACAAACATAACACCCCTTGAGATGAAATTTAAAAAAAACATAAGCACGTGTTTCTTTAATTGTATTGAAGAGCAGAAATACTAAGTTTCAAGTAATTTTGATGAAATATAATTTATTTTTCTTACAAACTTTAACCCCCTTTGTACCCCTTTGAAGGCTGAAATTAAAATAATCCTAAAAAACGTATTTTTTATTTTATATTTAGAAGCTAAATGCCATATATAATTAATTTAAAATGAAAAATGACAGAGTTTCATACAAACTTTCATCCCCTATTTAACTAACTTAGGGGTTAAATTTCAAAAATCCTTCTTTATTCCTTGTCTTCATAATAAAGGGAACCTCTGTGCAAAATTTCAGCTTTCTATGTTCAAGGATTTGGGTTGGGCGTTGATGAGTCAGTCAGTCAGGACTAGTCTTTTTATTTACATAGATAGATGTGCCAAGGCATGAAGTCATGCGATGTTTTAACTGTATCGCTATCATTTTTATTTAACGTGGCAAAAGAAAAATACGTGTCCAATATTTTTTGGCAATCTAACTGACGGACTAAAAATATTTTTTTAGTGATCACCCTATTCACGGACAATCTCAACACTGTGATCTAGGAATCGAGTCATCTCGAACTAATAAAGCAAAACGTGACTGTGCGGTACTCTAATTAAATACAGTGCAGCAAGTATTTTAACTTAACAGACACAGTTCATACCAAGTTATAGCCTCGATTTGTGCCTGGTTTATGATTAACTTGGTTGATGATTAACCTGGTTTACTTGCCCCATGCCATAAATGGGAAAAACATAACTCTCTAGTCCATCATAATCATCATCAGTATTTATAGTTAGAAAACAAACACTAAACACAATCCTATCCTACACCTCTAACTAACCCATCTGGGAATGCAAGCGTTATGTTTGTTTTAATTGCTTCCTCGTTCCCGCATTCTCTTTTTATTTGTTTCTAATTCATCTGTGGCTCGTATGGTCGGCGTGTGATACGGAACACTAAATTAACGACATACATTCATTCAATTCATTCGTTCTTCATTCGTTGTTGCTTTGTGTTTGTGAATTAAGCTGTGTACACATTTAGACAAGGTTTATCAGCATGGGTTCTGAGTTTCTCTTTAAAGTTGAGCATGAAAAGCGATGTATTTGCACCTTTTTATAGCATAAAGCTTCAAAAGGGAAGAAGTATCCTCCTGTAAGATACCTTAGAGATTAGTTTAGAAAAAAAACTGCAATGGATTTTTACATTATTTCGCTTTTTAAATGTAATCTTTACTAAAAACTTGACTCGTTGGTCTAATGGTCGCGGTTAGTCCCGCTATGCTCGACTCGAAAAATACTTACTAAAAAGTTCCGCTATGCACGAAATCACATTCGCAGGCAGTGATGAAGAGAAGTGTGTGGTGTTCTGCTCTACAGACCCACGTTTTAAGTCTATTTACATTTTAATAAATACTTTACAAAACACACCTCATATCTTTTTATATCGTATCAACTCTTGACTCATTTTTATGTATTCTTTATACAGTTAGCACCTGAAAATCATACTTTTAGTTATCACTGATTGTTTTAAAATGCCTCAACTTAATTTATATTGTTAATTTGTAAAATCTTAGAATATTTTATACTCTGACATTTTCATGTGATCTGACGTCTGCCTGTCTATTTTATTTTCTTAAGCCATAGACATAACGTACCATAGACTAGACCTTCCTTAAGCTAGTTGTACATTATAGTAAGGGCAGCGGTAGACTGCCGGCTCTGTAAACCGTTTTTTATTTGTTCTGGTCATATAATGGTTATATATGGTTTGGAGCTGCTGAAGACTGTATGAATATATTTGTATTGTATAAACTCAATTTCTTTTAGTATTATATAACTGCACAGCACATGTGTGAGTACTATGTTCCGACTGTAAATCTACCTATGTGTCGTTGGTTGACTTCTGTGTGCCCTGGCATTTGAGTGTGTCATGCTCTCTCTAATTTCTCTCTGATGGTGGCACATGTGTTGGATCATTCAGTTCCCTCCATAATGGTTGAGCTGAGTGGTGCCGATCCATGCGTCATGTTCGTGAACGGGCGCCATCAGTTGGGATTGGTCAAAACTTAGCTGCCTCGGCCTGTCATTGCATTTTTATGTTGAAATTGTTTGTTACTCTAGACGTTTTTACGTGCACGTCTTTTTGCATTGTTTTCACATTTGATTTTGACATTTTTTTTTTTTTAACAAGAATGATGTAACCAAAAACTTGTAATTGAAACTGATGGAAAAGAGTGTCCGTGGAGTTTCTTGCAAATTCTTCTCCATTGAGATCTACTGACGTTTGCGAATTTGCAACTAGAGTCATATTTTTTTGTTGTTTGACAATTCAAAAGTACCTTTAAGGTTTATTTGAAATAAACTATTTTGATTTTGATTTTGATAATTGGGAATTTGAATTTAAAATTTAGAAGATATGACAGAACGAGGAAAACAACGGGCGTCAGCTTTTTTTTAGGGTCAGTTTTTTGCCAGGGACGCCGAAAGTCGGTGGAATACTGGATATTACCAAGGGTACTACAGTATCTGAAAACTCTTTAAACTGTATCTTCTGCCTACATGTTTGTCCTTAATGTTTCTGTGTGTGCATTAAAATATTATTTATTGTGAGTGGAACTTGTGATCCATTTCCCTGAGTTTATTAACCTCATCGGTCGACGCTCCATATTAAAGGGCTCGTCGAACGGCGTATGAAGCCACAGCCCAGCCTCCACATCTCTTGTGTGCCTGCCTATTCAGCTGCCTTGACCATCAACCTGTGTGCCTGCCTACATAACCGTTTACATACCTACCGGACGTGGTACATGAGCCGCGGCAGTAAAGAAGAGCGCGCAACTACAGCGCGCCCGCCAGCAGTACACGCAGGTTGCGCACTGTTGCCTGCCTAGTGCCTACTACCTACCTACCGGGCGTGGTGCATGAGCCGCAGCAGTAAATTGGTGCCCGCAGCTACAGCGCGCCCGCACGCTGAACACGAGCGTCCACATCTCACGGTAGCACTCCATCAGCCGTCCCACCGCACCGTGTCAAGCCGGCCCTTATTTTTACCTTCCCTTATTTTTATCTTTTATTTTAATAACGTAGCTTACGTTAAGCTTGTCGTAGCTTAACTTAACGTTACAAATATTACAATATAATATTTTATTTAAACACTTAGAAAGTAAATTAAGAAAACCTAGTATGTAAATTCCGTTACTTTTGCGATAAAAAGTTAATAAACGTTCTGTTTCATCATACTAACGCACACTTGTCTCGCCGCCACTCAACACGTCTCGTTTTAAAAACAAAGTGTCCATCCATTCCATCCGTAAAAGAGAAACTTAACCCAAAAATATTTCTAACTAAGATCGGGATGTTTTTAGTTGAATTTCAATATTTTTCAGCTTCCTGCTCAATTTAATTGAATTCATAGCGGGACTAACCGAATGGTCGTAAGCGCTTCTGCAACCGCTATGAAGTCCCAAGTTACATTTTCATGGGGTCGAAGTGCCGAAGTCTGAACTTGTGCCTGGCTGATGGCAATAGGGTCGCCCCTTTTTATATGGAACTTACGCATAACTGCCGAAAGCTGTGTTTAATATAGATACGCCTCTATATTTGTGTATTTAAAGCGACCACTAGAGCTAATGTAGTACCGACACTAAAGCTAAAATTACATACGTACTAAATAAAATATTATAATATACGTATTTTTAAATTACAAGAACGGCGGACAAATAACACTAAGACACAGTAATTATGTATGGTAAGCGTAATTAATCTACTTTAGGGGACAATAAAACTTTGGCAGCGTTGTCAAATTGTCTTGTTTCATGAAAAACAAACCAATCAGGTGGTTAACCTCTTGACTTGGACTTGTAGTAAGCGTTTAATTATAAATAATATAATCTAAGCCTCTGCACTAATAGATTAAAGAAACATTATCTTCCTATGTTGTTCCCACTGCTGGACACAGGGCTTCTCTTCATGAGAGGGAGTGGACTATAAACCACCACGGCCCCTCTGTCGGTTGGTGGTGGATATAACATGTCTTCAAAATTTTGGTTTGAAGACATGCTGATTTTCTCACGGTCCTATCCTTTACCGTTTTGAGAACAACACAGAGCAGTTATCACTGGAACAACACTCGTAAAGAAAATACCTATCTAGCTGTAGTTTGTGAAGGCATTAAATAGATTTTACACCAATCCTGTCTGTTAAGAACCCGTATAATAAGTTAGATTCTGTCTATATGTATTGTGTCTACAATGTTACATACTAATTACTGAATCTTGTATTCCCTAAGGGCCGAAAATTGTGTCTAAGTTACCGACGAGAAGTTTTCAGACGACATACATTGTAATTTGTTCAAAGATATATGTCTACGTTGGGACAGTCATTTGCCATTACACATCACACCAGTATACCCTGGTTTGGCAGACATTTTAGTACATTAAGTATAATTGAAATAAACTTTGTTGCCATTCATCGGGCTCAAATCCAGACTCCAAAATTCTATATTGATATACCAAATTCCACTTTGCCCGACATCGGAATCAAATCCAGGAACTAACGCTCAGCAGTATCTAGCGCTAGCGATCACTAGACCAATAACACAGTCCATAATTTCGCATTTACTGTTTCTTATTTTACTTGATATGAGATACGACAACAGATTACATAGGCTTTCAGAAACCAAGGAAAGAACTGTGTTCAAATGTTACTTTTGTTACTTCATCAGCATCTTGGCCTTTTCCGAATTTTTTTGAGGTCATCGAAGCATGTCTACTTCTTCCATAGTCATCTCAATTGTAACCTACTTTCTAGTCATACAAACAAATTTCTTAGTTGAACGCCCCCCACCAGACATCACAACATGACTTGGCATAACTTCTCTCATTCGGGGTGGAACATTCAACCCCGATATGTAACTACGCGTAAGTGGGTTGAAAAACAGAAATAAATGCGTTACACTGGGGCTGTGCCAGGAAGGGTACTGTCCTTTGTCCTGAAAAAACAAATAGTTTTTTTCATGTTTTACATTTTCATCACTAGGGGGGGATCTTTGGCAGTCGTTACGGGTATTCAGAAGCCTGGGAATCTAACACCAGTCTTGCCAGGGGGTACCGTGGTACCCAGTTACTGGGTTGTGGAGGTCAGAGAGGCAGTCGCTTCGTGTAAAATACTGATACTCAGCTGAATCCGGCTTGACTGATCCGGAAGCTGATCCCAACATGTTTATAAATTAAACTTAGTGTCACCTTAAGTTTAAATGATAATTCGAGTGAGTATCTATAAATGTTAAGTACTTAGATGGTACGCGTTACAGTTTCTGAATTCGTAAGAAGCTAATGAGCTAAAAGTTATATCTGTTCTTTGTATTTATCGCAATATCGACGATATTATTGTAATAACTTGAAAAATAGTCTTTCTGTTTTCATCTCACCCACATTTATATTCCTCCATTCCATTCCATATCTTTTACTGCTTTCCACCCTTTGTTAAGTGAAGATTAATAACTCACAATAATCTTAGCATTCTGCACACGTCCACAACTGAAGATAAATCTCGCAATCATTGCCACAATCTAAGGCAAAATGAAAGAATACCATTATTATCTTTGAGTAGACATTCATAGACGGGCTTCATTAAAATGGAATAGATTTTGCCGTTATTCACAAATTCAATCGAATGGCTACCGGAAAACTTTCGTGGGAAATTGAATTATTTTCCGAGTTCCAATCAAGGTTTAAAGCGATATGAGTTGGAACCGGTAGATTTAGCCGTGAGACATTGCAATCAGAACGGAATTGAAGAAGTGAAGCGGCCATTTTAGAGTTTTGAAAGGCAATTAATTAACTCCAAATAATTAGAGTGGCTGAACTTTTACAATGATATTCTATTGTACAGTCAAAAGTGCAGTCTTACTCTTCCAAGATTCAAATGTCTGGTTTTTTTAGTTGACGTTAAATTATCCACAACTGATTTAATATATGTTGTATAGAAATTAAACTTTAGATTATACGTACTACCGTGAAAAGTTGAAATTCTTCTGCCTAAACTGTTCTGGTAGAGTGTGACTGCACTTTTGATCCGTAATTGTACCTACACAATTACTTAGAGTATCTGCCTAGTCTTACCCCAACTACGTTGGGGTTGACTTAAAGTCTAGTTGGATGCAGTTAAATACTAATATTTTACATCAGCGGTCACCAAATAGCGGACCGCGGTAAATGTTTTTGGACATTTTTCTCATTCATATTTAAAAAAATCTTGATTTACGGACCGCGACAGTCAAATTATTTTAAAAAAACGGAGCCTAAATTATTATTATCATTAATAATATAATAATTTATTAATTCATCAAGCCATACAAAAAAAAAAATTAAAATAACAAAAAACCCGACTGCTTAAAAAGGAAACTAAAAAGACTTAAACCAGAAAAAAAACATGCTGTGCAGTCGGAAGATACATGTGCGCGAGCTGGCTGACCAAAACCAGATGTATTCTCCGACTGCACAGAATGACTTTTTTCTTGTTTACGTCTCTGTAGTTCCCTTTTTAAGTAGTCGGGTTTTATGTTATTTTAAATAATGTTTTATTTACAACTTTTTAGTTTTTTTTTTAGAATTAGGTAAATTTAAACATGTAAGTAAGATATATTTTCGTAATCACCTCTTAAAACCCTTTATTTTGATGCCCCACACGAAGACGAAGACAAAAAAAAATTGGGCCCCCACAATATGGCGCCCAAAATCCGCCATCAATATGGCGCCCAAAATCTGCCATCAATATGGCGCCCAAAATCTGCCATTTTTCTATCTTCCAATTTTGATGTAGCCAGTGACACTCGCAGGGTTAAGACAAATAGATTGACGTAAGAATCATCAAAATCGGCCAACGCATTTGGTCTCTAGAAAGCCACATAGGAACAAACATACATACATAGAGTGATAACACATAACCCTCCTTCGGCAGTCGGATAAAAATTCTTTAAAAATAAGAAATACACGATTAGGCAAAATACAAATGATATAACCCTGACTTACAAACTAGGCTGATGCCTGTATCTTAGAAGGCATTAAAGTAATTGGTGACCCCTACTTTACATGCAGCGACTGCTTGTCTAACCTCCATAAACCAGAAACTGGCACTGGTTAACCCTTGGCACGACTGGTCTCAGATTTTAAGGCTTTTGACTACCCTTAATGACTGCCAATCTATATATATAATAGAGAAAGTATGTAAGTTCCTTATAGACTCCGAAAAGGCTGGATTGATTTTAATGAAATTCGGCATGGAGATAGTTTAAGATCCTGGGAAGGACATAGATAGTTTGAATTCACATGGGATGATAAAACTCTTTTTACGCGGGCGAAGCCGCGGGCAGATGCTAGTTATCTATAAATGACAGTCGAGACCTTCTAAGTGGCAGATGAGTTTAAAATGGATGGTCACCAATCTACAGAACAACCCAGGCGTTGCTTAACTTCAAAGGTCAACCCTTGCAGCTATCACTAAGCTGCAAGTTTCTTTAAATATAATGCAATACAACTTTTCATAAGAAAAATGTTATTAGTATGGGACCTACAATATATAACAAAATACCTGCCATAATAAAAGCTAACACAATACGTAAATTTTAAAAGCAGTTTACAGCATTATTGATTGTAAATGCTACTACTCGATTAACGATTTTCCTACATAGATTTATTTAGTGCACAAAAGAGACAGCACAACACACAAAATCTCCATTAAATTATTTCAAACAAGGTTTCAACATACAAAAAAAAATAAAAATGAAAACATACAAGTGACACTAGTAACATACCTACTTCAAATAGTAGATAAAACGGTTAAAACACAGTGCGGTTTGCGTCTCGAGGTTGCACCAAATGGGATTCGAGCTCAATCAAATGACAATAATTAAATTAATCCTAATGAAAATTTCTAATTGAATAAAATCATAATATGTTTATGCAATTTAACGACATACCAACTTATTTAAATGTATCCGTTTTGAACTGTAATTCGCAATTTTGTATTTTGACGCTAGTTTTTTGATTACCTACTCGTGTACTTCATTGAAGAGAGAAGAAAGAAAGAAAAAGTCTTTAATTATCACAAAACAACTTACATACATAAGTACATTATTATGCTAAACCCTTTACAATACTATTAATAGTACTTAAATTAAGTTAGTAAAGACGAGAAATAAATAAAACAATAATATCATATACTACCTATATTTTGTATAAAACAAAAAAAATAGGATGATAAAGACGCCAGGCAGATGCATGTCGTGATTGTGGCAAGAAGGCTTCCACACAACATTCTGCTGTGCCGTGGAGTCGCCAGTCATTCATTAACGTTTGCATGCCTAATCTGGTAGATTGTAAAAGGATCAAATTGTTTTTTTGATACCGTATCAAATAAAATGTATGCAAATAAAATAACTTAACTTTGCTTTAATGGATATTTTCACAGCCACCTTGATCAGTCTCCTATTAGAATATCAAAGTAATTCAACCCTTTCAAAGATAATACCTACAATATATTTCAACTTGAAATTAACTCTGAATATAATAGCTCCCCTCTTTGTAAAACCATTCGCTATCAAATTACTTATCTGATACATATTCAAGAAAAGGGTTGCAGCCCCTTCAACCTTCAAAGTGTCTGTAAGAGTCAATCACTTTCATATTCTTTTTACCCGACTACGTCGAAGCCGAAGAGGAAGGCAGCAGTCTATGTATGTATGTGTTTACGTATGTAAACACATACATACATATTATTGTTTATGTATGTATGTGTGTGTTTACATATTATTGTTTATGTATGTATGTGTGTGTTTTCTCCGTAACGCCTAAACTATTCATCCGATTTTGATGAATAAGGTGTCAATCGATTCGTTATTATGGACCCTTAGTCTTATTGCGTATTGAATTCGGCAAGGCAAAGACCAATCACATGTGAGATGAAAGACGCGAATTGGATTACCGTCTGTGATTAGTCGATTTTTCATACTCTTTGCCCTTTGCCTTGCCGAATTCATTACGCAATAAGGCTGCGGGCAACACAAGTTAAAAAGAAAGAAAAAATCCGTAGTGGGTTTACAGTTTTTATTAATTTTTTTGCTTGTACACAATCCTCGGTGTCATTCGTAGATAAAATTCTTTTGCGTAATGAACACCGACTTCCAAAAATAAAGTTATTTTCACTTTGTAGTTTTTTATTTATTTGGAAATCGGTAGTTTTTTTGTAATAAAGTTTTTTTTATTTTTTACTTTCTGGTTGTGCCTAACTAATAGGCAAGTTGTTTAGTAAGAAGTTCGAATATCATGAAACTTGAACATAACCGGTAAAATGAGAGATCTGCGTACCCCTTAAGAGCGTACTGGCGTGATGTTTTGTTATAAAATGGTATAAAACAATAAAGAATTTTAAAAATCGATACACTATTGACGGAGATATCAGTGAAAATACACAAAAAAAAAACAAACATGGGGTCGAACATAGAACCTCCTTCTTTTTGGAAAGGCGGTTATAAATACAAAAAAAATATTGCAACGCCACGCAACGAGACTCGATGTAAAAACATGGCTAGTAAATCTGAAACCATCGGTCACCCAAACTTAAACATATCTGTCGAAATGTGAATATTCTACGAGTTTAAGTGCACTTCTGCCAAATGAATCAAGAACATGACATGTCTAAGCCTACTTAATGCCAAACTTTGATATGTTTTCAATGTAAAGTTACTGACATAGCCCGAAGAATTACGAAACTTAATTGGCAGTGAGCAGGGCACATTGCTCGCAGAACGGATGGCCGATGGGGCCGAAAAGTTCTGGTGTGGCGACCGCGAACCGGAAGACGATGCGTTAGAAGGCCTCCCACTAGGTAGACTGATGACCTTTTTAAAGTTACGGGAATGCGAGACGCACGGGATCAGTCTATGTCCAGCAGTGTACGTCTTTTGGCTGTAATGATGATTATCTGGACATTGACAAATTATCTACATCAAATTCGGAAATCGATCGTAAGAGGATTATCTGGCCAGAAAATTGCGTTTGTTCGCATGGTATACAATCGCAAACGAATGCTATTCGAAGGTATATAACCCCTCAATCCCTCAACTTCTAAAGCTCTACCGATTGTAAAAATAAACATTAAACAAACCAATACACTCCCCATTTATTGATCATTGAACAATATCAATAACTTTCTAAAACAATTTCCTTCAAAACCAATAAACGTTTTCAGCCGAGGGTTGCTACTACCCCTACCCTTTCTGTACAAGTAAGATGTTGTCAATAGAACCCTTTCATTATCATCTGACTGCCTTTGCCCAACTTTATTGGCGAAGGCAGACAGTTGCAGTCTGAATTCAGCTATATTATTATATCTGTATACAACCCAGTAACTGGGTAACGTGATATCCCTTGGCAAGACGGGTGTCAGATTTGCTGGTTTATGGTTATCCGTAACGACTGTCGATGATGTACAAAAGACAGCCGGGATCAACAGCTTAATCTTAGCTTACCGAGGCATGAAAGAATCTCGTTATGTAAAAATGATCACCCATCCACAGACTGACCTCGGCAAGCGTTGCTTAACCTTGAATTTCGACAACTGAGGTTGTAGAACTTTAATTACTTGTCGAAAACAGTTTCCTACAGAACCAATAAACGCTATTTCAGCAGAGGGTAGCTACCCCTGCCTACTGTACAAATAAGATGTTATCAATAGATCCCATTCAAAGCGATAATGTTCAATTTGTTATGTGCCTAATAATTTTGCTGTCGAAATAAGGCCTTGTCCAGACGGGGCTAGTGAAAGTTTATTACTTTTATTCGGGTAGTAGTGAGAAGTGTAGTATATTACAAGAAAGTTTAGTGTTCAGATGTGTTCAGATGGATTTTATTAGTTCGATATTACTTTGTGTTAAATGGAACTGGAAGAGTATACTACTTGATCTTATTCGTCTTAAGAGGCAAGAAAAGATATAGTATCGTGAGGACTTCGGGTAAAATATTTTTACACATTTTACAAGTCCCTGATTTGCAGGCAATATGTTTTTATATAAGCTAGAAAATGTAAACTAAAATACTAAAGGCTAACCTTTGGAGAAACCAACCAATCAATTTCTAGTTGTAATAATCATCAAGCCTTAATGCCCAAAAAGCGTTTTCAAATCAATCAACGAAATACAATTACAAATAGATATTTAAGGAATTAATTTGAAAGACCCATTACTAAAATTACATAGGGACACTGCTTATATAATAAATACCTAAGGTTTTATTTTCCTATGCCTTTCTCATCCTTTGCTCACTTCACTTTCCTTCCCATAATTATTACGTTAAGCATAGCTGTTCCAGTGACCCAATGGCTAAGCTATCGCCTCTCGTGCTTGACATCGTGGTTTCAAAGCCGGGCAAGAACCAATGTGACTTATTAAATTCATACTTTCTAAGTTTATCTTGGCCATCACTGACATCATTGAAGGAAAACATCGTGAAGAAACCTGGTTGTATAGTTACCATAAGTCTGAAATCGCCAACTCGCATTGAGCAAGCGTGGTAATTAATGTTCGCGCCTTCTCTGTATGAGAAGAGGTATTTACCCTGCAGTGAGACAGTAATAGGATGGGATTATTATAGCAGCTGTCCCCTTACTTAACACCAGTAACACAACGCTGTCCTCGTGAGATCACGTCCTTAGCGACATGTTGTAATAAAGGGAGAACATGTTCGGTATGCGGGACATGTTGATAAAACGATGTAACGCAGGAATGAGAGGAGACATCAGTGTATGTTTACGTTTGGAGAGTATCTTGTTAGTCGTAGAGTGGGTTTTGATATGTAAATAAGGAGCGCCAGTTATAAAAGCTAGCTTACATGCATACTACGTGCTCAAACAGTCATAATTGAATAAAAAGTTCAGAACATTTGTTTTTATAAGACTTCAAGACGATGTAGAAACGGGGAAAAATGCAAATGAAAATTCTTCTGCCTTTCTTAACATGCATAATCAGTCTTTTAAAGTTCCCACTGCTGGGACACAGGCCTCCCCTCTTAAAGAGGGAATGGGTAATTACGTACGTTATGGGTAATTTTGTCTTCGATTATTTGGTTCTAGGATATGCTAGTTTTTCCACACGATGTTTTCCTTAACCGTTTTTAGAGCAGTGCTTTTATAATAATTTACATAAAATGGCTGACTGGGTTCGAACCCACAACCTGCGATTCGTAATTCAGGACTGTTACCTCCTTAACATCATTGAAATAACATTTTTTTTTATATTTCATTATAATTGCCCATAAAAATGACCCGGTGCAGAGAAATACAACGTAGAAAGTACCATCTAGGCATTTTTGGATTTGAATGACGGCACTAATGAATAAAATTACAAAAACTGCATTGTCATCAAAGCCAAAGTGCACAAAAAGCTATTGCATTGCAACCTACCAACCCTCAATACTCAAAAAAAACTTACTTAAAACTGCCTGTTCAATATTTTTATATAAATATAGTCTCGGATTAGAGAAAGATCCAATACATTCCAGACCTTATTCGTAACGCTGCAAACCTTTTAGTGAGAGTAGCACAGGCCGATGTTATCGACGAAATGTCGTAGGATGAAAAAAATGTCGAGTATCCTGCCTGTTTACTCGAGAACTTAAGATTAAGAGGTATTTCTTTAAGAGGATGAGCTAATCTGGCAATTATTCTTTTTGGTAGTTACTTTATTTTGTGAAAGCTGGATTTATTTTAAGCTATGGCATTTATTTTTCAGTTTATGTGACAGCAAAAGAAAACATTATTTTTTAGACGATGCTTCTGCCAGCGGCTTTACCTGCGTGAAAATTGGAAATTATTCCAAGGTCACGTACTCTCGTGATCTGAAGTATCTGTCTCCAAGGTCCAATCTCCATACTAAAATTTCTGAAAATTGGTTAGCAATTTAGGCTTGAAAATGTAACAAACAAACAGACCGTCAAAGTTGTTGTTGTATTTATAATAAATTACTTACTACTCTCAAATCCCTTGTACTTTGTCAAAATAATATTTTAATACTTTAGTGAAAGGACAGTCACATAATCTCCATTGCTTTTTTTGTCTGATAAATTCGTCTGATTGTCACCGAAAATTTTGCAACGGATAAATACTGTTACAAAATTTAAAAAGATAATGTTTATTTTTCTTTTGGGGTTTAGCATAATTATTGTAAGTAACTCGTATGTAATTTATTAGTCTCGATATTTGTAAATAAAAATAAAATAAGACTTCAATAAAAATGCGGTTTTTATTAGAATAACTGGGTCTTTAGCTAATAAAACACCAATTATCCTTTATTATATATTACCTGTAAGCCATTAATTGCACACACCATGAGGGCGGACACGGAAGAAGAGCCATTGACAAATCTAGACTAATTACTTATTACACAGAACCATAAACTAAAAATAACTCTAACACCCCCCTTTAATTTTAAGTTTCTTTAAATTACAAATTTTCCAAAAAAGATATAAAATAATTCTGGCAACATTTTCCAATTTAACAGCAGTCCAAATTTTTTTTTTTAACAATTAACTGCCAAGCCCAAATTTTTGACATTTCAACCTGACATGACAATGTAAACAAGAACATAACTTCAATGTAAATCAAGTACATATTCCAAACAACAACTTGTTACGAAAATAATCAAACTTTACGCTGCACAATGCCTTGGTAAAAATGTCCGCGATGTTTTCTTTCGTATCCACATACTTAACACTGATCAAATGCTTCGCAACAATGTCCTCAATAAAGTGTATTTTAATGTCTATATGTTTCGATCTTTTCGTGTTTTCATAGTTCTGAATCATCTTTATTGCACTTGTAGAGTCACAATACAACACAACACTGCACTTTCTATTAAATTCTTCGTTTAGTCCTTTCACATAAAGTAGTTCTGCAGCACACATAGCAGCAGCTGAGTATTCCGCTTCGGCGGATGATAAAGCAACGGCCTGCTACTTCTTTGATGCCCAGGATACGAGAATAGCACCATGGTAGATTGCCATACCACTGATGCTCTTACGATCCTGCTTGTCACCAGCCCAATCTGCATCTGAAAAGCTTTTAATAATATTAAGGGATTTGTTCTTATAAGTCAAAACCATGTGAGATGTCTTCTTTAGATATTTCAGTATTATTTTTGCTGCTTTCCATAACATCTCTGTAGGTCGATCCAGATATCTACTAAGCATTGATGTAGCATAACATATGTCAGACCATACATAAATAAATAAGACACCCAATTAGTTCCCTGTATGGAACATTGTTTAAAATATCTTCAGTCTTTTCACTTCCTTGAAAATTGTATTCCATAGGTGTCTCCATGGTTTTGCACTCTGACATATTAAACTTTTGTAAAATTCTATCAATAAATCTTTTCTGTGACAATTTGAGTGTATTTTCATTTCTGTTTATGTCTATTCCCAAAAAACTTGTTATTTTTCCTAAATCTTTTGCTTTAAATTCTTGCTGTAATAACTTTACTGTCTTCTCTATATTTTCTGTTTTTCCAAATAATAAAATGTCATCGACAAATAATATTAGCCATAACTCTTCACCAATATACAAACAAACGTCCTGTTTAGATCTTCTCATATTTATATTTAGGCAAAACTCATTGAATCTTTCATTCCATCTCTTTGGTGCTTCTTTTAAACCGTACAATGCCTTATGTAGTTTTAGAACTTTATTTTTTGCTGTAGTTTTCACTCCTTCAGGTGGCTTTATGTATATTTCTGTTTCCAAATATCCATTCAGGAATGCTGTAGGAATATCTAACTGTCTTATTTCCCAATTGTTTACTGTTGCATGTGATAATCCAAGTCTTATAGTAGTCATTTTTGCAACTGGTGCATAAATGTTAGCCATGTTTGAGTCCATTTCTTGTTGGAATCCTCTCACTACTAGACGAGCTCTTTTTGTATTATCCTGTTTTGTCCTAAATACCCACTTTGTATCAATTGCCTTCTTTCCTCTAGGTAACTCACATTCTGACCATACTTCTTGTTTCTTTAATGATGTTATTTCCTTATTTATTGCTTCTCTCCATTCGTTGCTTTCTTGTATTGCTTCTTCATAGGTCGTAGGGTCATTCTCCGTGATCAAAGCATATGCCATATACATTTCATAATCATCTAACTTCCTTGGTTTTTTGATTTCTCTTTTATTATTTTCCCTACTCAGTCTTTGTTCTGTCATACTTTCATCTAGATTATTTTCTTCCTTGTTAATCTGTTTTTCTTCTTCGGTACTTTCTTCTATATCTTCATCATAAAATATATTTTGTGTTTCCTTTCCTGAATTTTCTTTTTTGTATGTATAGTTTCCTTCATCAAATCTGACATCTCTAGAATCAAATATATCTCCTGTTTTAGGATCCCATAATCTGTATCCACTTGGACAGTAACCAATCATACGTACTTCTTTTGCTCTTCTTTCCAATTTGCCTTGCTTTGGTAAAATGACAGCCCAAGCACGGCTTCCAAATACTCTCAAGTGATCATATCTCACTTTTCCATTAAATATTTCTGCTGGAACTCTTCCTTTTAATGCTTTTGTAGGGGATCTATTTATTGTGTATGTGGCGCATCTTATGGCTTCTCCCCACATTTCTTTGGGCATGTTCGTTTCTATTAGCATTGCTCTCACTTTATCGCAAAGCGTTCTATTCATGCGTTCACAAATGGAGTTCTGCTGAGGTGTGTAACTACATGTTGTTTCTTGTACTATTCCTTCATTAGTATAAAAACTTTTTAGTGTTCCATTTAAAAATTCATTTCCTCTATCGGTTCTTATTTTTTGAACTTTAATATTTTTATTTCTCAACCTTTTTATGTAGTTAATGATATGTTCTTTCGCTTCATCTTTGCCTTTTAATAGATAGACTTCTGTGAAATGAGAGTAATCGTCGATTATTGTTAGGTAGTATCTTTCATTATCTTTGGTTAATGGTGATATTGGACCACCTATATCACAGTATACTAGCTCTCCTATTTTCCTTGTTCTTGGTAATGGTAGTTCTCTGAATGGATTTCTTGATCCTTTAGCTTCCATACAAGTAGAGCATTTTTCATCACTTAGTGGTAGTCCCAGAACTCTCATACTTCCATAGTTCAAATGTCCCATTCTCCTGTGCCATAAATTCTTATCTGTTGTTATTAGCGCCAGTTCATCTTCTGGGTTGAATTTTACTGTAAATAGACTTCCATTGTTTTTACCATATATTGTTCCAATATTACTGCAGATTTTCGCTTCGTTCCCTTGGAATATTACTTTTTGACCATTTTCATTTATTCTTTTTACAGACAATAAGTTGTGCGTTAAGTTCTCCACTAATAAACTTTCTATAGTTATTTTTATTCCTTCTTCTGATCTTACGATTAACTTCCCTTTCTTGTTTACTGAAATTGACTGACCATTGGCTACTCTAATTTTTATTTCTGGGATATTCTGTACTTCCTTCATATATTTACTGTATTTACTATTTATCATGTTGAATGTCGCTCCTGAATCTATTACAAAAGTTATCCCTTCTTTATTTATGTTTGTTTCCGAATTGACAGCAAGAGCTTGTTCTGCTAGAAATGACAATTCACCTGTCTCGCTTAAATTTGCACTAGGCCTTCTATTATTTCTATAATTTCTTCCTCTAAAGTTTCTTCCTCTTTGATAACCTGCTCTTCCTCTATTATTACTGCCTCTAAAGTGTGTCCACTCCTTCTTAGGGCAATTTCTTGCAAAATGATTAGGTTCTCCGCAGTTGAAACAATTTTTTATTTCTCCCATTGTAAAACTGAACTCTTCTTGTTTTACTTGACATTGGTTGTTCTTAAACTTTAACTCTGCATCTAGCAATTTGCTTTTAACATACTCTAATGTTAGTTCAACATTTGTTGTCTCTATCGCTGTGATTACTGGTTGATATATTTCAGACATAGTTAATAACAGATGACAAACTTTATCCTGTTCATTCAATGTACTTCCAGTTTCTTCTAGTTCTCTGACAATAGTACCAAACTTGTTGAAATGTTCGCTTAGGTCTTCATTTTCTTTGCATTTTAAGGTAAGAAGCTTTTTCCGTAAGTATAAGGCTGACAATGTACTTTTTCTTTCAAATATTTTCTTCAAATTAGCAATCATTTGTTTTGCTGTTTGCGAGTTTCTTACGTACTCTATATGCTTATCTTGCAAACACTGAACTATTAAACTTTTTGCTTTGGCGTCTTTACTTTCAATGTTCTTGAATTCCGTATCAGTTTCTTTTAGATCGTCGCGTATTTCTAGCGCTTCCTTGCAATTCTTTTCTTCTAGAATGCATGAGATCCTGAAAAGCCATGTACTAAAATTTTCCCCGGTAAATTGTGGCATGTTCGTCGATGCCGATCCGGACGCCATTTTTGAGTTTTTATTACTTTTCCGTAAATTTACTGATGACTGAACACGAATCTTATTGCCATCTGGCTGACAGGGCTTCTGGGCCCATAACCTATTAGAATAACTGGGTCTTTAGCTAATAAAACACCAATTATCCTTTATTATATATTACCTGTAAGCCATTAATTGCACACACCATGAGGGCGGACACGGAAGAAGAGCCATTGACAAATCTAGACTAATTACTTATTACACAGAACCATAAACTAAAAATAACTCTAACAGTTTTCTTTAACCTTGTTGCAAAAGAATCAGAAAATCTCAAGACACAAAGCTCACAAACACAACAGTGATGATTCTTTTACACTTAAATTCGAACTCATAACCCCAAAAAGAACTCGACAAGCATCACTTCAAACCCTCTATAGTCAGGGAGCGTGGGAACATTCCACTAAAGTCATGCACAACACATGTAGACGGGGAGCTAGCACAAAGAGAGCGCTTTATTCCCTTTGTCACGCTATGTAAACGTTAGCTGTAAACTGAGCTATGTATACATGCTCTGTTATTTGCTGTCTTTGAGTACTGTCGGTTGAAATGAAAGATAGTAATGGAATGTGCAAAAAAATATTTAGTTGTGTATCTTTCTTATGATAAATGATTTTTAGGTTTATAAAGTATTAACGAGGCATCCTATACCCAAGTTTTACTTTTAAAGCAAACTGTTGCCCCACACAAATATTCTTGTGTCGTGAACGCATTTACAAACATTGAAGAACATGAGTGCCTGAAATGTGGATCAACGCGCTTTTTAATTGTTTCGGTAATTACGGCAATCAACCGGTTAATACCAGTTTAGTGACTACTAGTTTGATACAAGACCGCACAAGCAATTCTAGCTACATTATTCAATCAGCTTCTAAAATAATGAAAAAATGGGTCTCCATCTTTTGTTTTCTGAAAGACTGTTATAACGACGGTACGCCAAAAGTTAAATTAGTATAATATATTTTATTTGTATACGGATTTGAACTTTTCACTTTTCTTTTATAGAGCGGCAGTTGGCAGGGTTTTTGTAAGCGTATTCAGGGCGAAAAGGATAATGTAAAAAAAACCCAGTCCCGACGCAAACGAAAGGTCTAATTTTTTTTTGTAAAAAAATAGTAATTTAACTATACTAAATAAAAATATTTTTTTTCTTAAAGTAAGATTTGCTAATTCTTTTTTAGCAGGAGTAATTTAAAAAAAAATACATAGAATTATTTTTATAGTGATATCTATTTCCATCATTTATGATGTCATTTCCATTTTCGGTTGTGTTATTTAGCCATCTTACATATAACGCTAGCTAGTATAATTCATCGTGTGTCTGCTGCAAGGCGCAGAGGCACAACACTCTACGGGTTGTACCTTCCTGTCGCTACCAAGGAACTGAGAACCATAGTGGAGATTGCACAAAGAAAAATCGTTGAAGAACTTAAAATGCCCTTGAACCTGTCAACTATTTCTTCTTCGTGCAATCTCTATTGTGGTTCTAAGTTCTCGTTCAAAGGGCTGCTGATTGTGCGGTTGGAAGCGAATGACCAGGCCTTCGAAGATTTTCGCAGATTTTAAAAAAAGGACTTAATATTATTTGCAGTGGGCACTTACAACTGTAAAATAGCACACACGTATTGCAGTGAGCATATTAAATGAACAGGTGTCAATTCTTTATTTTTCTTTTACAATAGTTGGCGAAGATAGCGTTTTAATAAGATATGCAATCGCAACTTGTAAGAAACGGAATTTACTATACCTATATTTGGTATAGAAGAGAAACTGATTTAAACGCTATTGCAAAGCATTAATGTTCTTGTATCCATGGCAAAAAGACTTTAGGCAGCTAAGCCGTGTTATGAGTGTACTGTACTACTTGGGATGGGCCACACGCCAAGATGATTTCAATCATCCCAGGCACTATTTGGAAGATGTAATCTTACCTAGATTTAGAAAGCGAATAAATAAAAAAAACTAAAACTACTTAATTTTATTTAAAGCCTTGTTTTTTGGCTATTTACATTGCAGATTATGTAGGTGGCGTAGGCAAAAGAGATGACCAAATGTCATACTTAGGACAAGAGATAACAAAGGAAAAAAAAAATCTCCATTTTTTAACTCTTCAGTATCATCATCATCAACCTTTTAATATTCCCACTGCTGGCCTTAGTCCACCACGCGGGCCCAGTGCGGGTTGGTGGATGTCACATGTCTTCGGCATTTTTAGTTCTAGGACATGCCGGTTTCCGCACGATGTTTTCCTTCACCGCTTTTAGAGCAGTGGTGATGAAATAATTTACACAAAGTAAAGCGCCTGCCTGGGTTCGAACCCACGACCGACGTAAGTTGGGGCCGTTACCACTGGGCACTGGGCCACCACTGCGCTTAGTATAGCTCTTTACAAAAAACAATTAGCAATTTATGACCTTTTGAAAAATACCATTTTGACATCGCCACCTACTTAATATTTTGTCGCGTATAAATAGTAAAAATCTGAGATACATTTCATTTGCGCCAGGCCTTGGCTTTTCCCCATCCTTCATAAGCATTGTCCTTTGATAGGCGAATATGACGAGTGGCTTGCTGAGAGAACATCGAGACAAAATCTGAAACTGAATGTGCTTGCTGAAAAGTCCTGCCACATACCCTTCTACTCTTTACCATTGACAAGTTGAACCAAATTTACAGCAAACTTGTAACTTCGCTACATCATACATATCATGAAAATAGCTATAAACTCTGTCTGTTTGTCCACAGGTGGGCGTCCTGCCGCCAGTGCGACGCACGCGACCTCCCCGCCTCGCGGACATACCCAGGTACCTATATATATACAACAAGTATAGCTGTCCAATGCTAGCAATTTGATCTCCGCATACCAGCTATATTCCTAGTCAGTGCCCTACATTAAGGCTCCCCTCAGACAGGCGCGATGCAACAATGAAGCTGCAATTATTAACTGAAGAAGGAAATGTAGAACCATTTCTATGGAAACTTGCCATACACTGTGCATCACGCCTTTTAAAGAAAACTGTAGGAAAGAGACGCCAGGTTATACAAAGCACTATTACTGGTATTCTAAGGTTATAACAATAACATGCCTCTTCAGGTAACAAACCTGATAATTTATAGAGCTTGCAGTTACATCAATATCATTACATATATTAAATCTGTAGAAAAGTCGTTTTTGTACATCGAAAATATTTCCAAAATAATAAATTATTTAAAAATAACAAAAAACCCGACTGCTTAAAAAGCGAAGTAAAAAGACATAAACAAGAAGAAAATCATGCTGTGCAGTCGGAGGATACTCATGCGCGAGCTGGCTGATCAAAACCAGATGTATCCTCCGATGTTACAGCATGATTTTCTTCTTGTTTACGTCTTTTTAGTTCGCTTTTAAACAGTCGGGATTTATGTTATTTTTAAATATTTTTTTATTTACAACTTTTTAGTTATTTTTGTAAGAATTAGGTACATTTAAACATATAAGTATGATATATTTTTGTAAACACCTTTTAAAACCCTTTATTTTGATACCCCCACGATGGGTTTGGAAGAAATTTGGGCACCCACAATATGGCGCCCAAAATCCGCCATTTTACTATTTTCTAATTTTAATGTAGCCAGTGACACTCGCAGGGTTAAGATGAATCGATTGACTTAAGAATCATCAAAATCAGCCAACGCGTTTGGTCTCTAGAACGCCACATAGGAACAAACATACATACGTACATACATACATACATATATACATACATAGACTGATAAACACATTACCCTCCTTCGGCAGTCGGGTAAAAATAGCCAGGATGATAAAGGATAATCAAAAGATCCCATTACCAGTACTTTTGGATTTTTTGTGTGTTTGTCGGTTTGTCTGTTTAGTTGTGCACACATCACATAAAATGTACAATGTAGATTACTTTTATACATAAAAAATTGTGTAACTTGAAGTATTACTTAGTTTTTGTTTCAACGCAATCAGTTCACTCTATAACTATTTAAAGTTACATGAATTTAAAGTACCTACAAGAAGTAAAATATCACAACACACGCAATCAGATACTTCGACAGTTCGACTCCATATTCGATAGATGACGTTGTGCATTTGACGTCATTTTCTCAATGGCGGTGTTAAGATTCTCCACGAAAGGTAGGGTAGGTAAGAAGATAAATAGCGGGCGAGTGAAGCCGCGGGCACAGCTAGTATATTAATAATTTTATTTTAATCTCGTGTCATAAGGCTATAACACTAGACGTTGATCTAGATTGTCTTTGTACTGTCCTGTGGAACTCACCCACAGAAACCAAACGACAGAAAACTACCGTCGCCAAGTACCAATAGTCTTCTTCAATCTTATAATTTCTTCTTACTAAACGAAGAAGTAGAGAAGTTGTCACACAAACATATGAAATGCTTGTGTGCCAACTTGGTCTACCAGTTGCACGTGATCTTCAACACCCTATGAAGTCAGGATGCAAAACAAAGCATTGGCTTTGAGCAACAAGTCCGTCAAATATTTCTATCGTTTGTGAATGAAGGTTACACGAATTTTCTTAAGTGATTTCCTTAAATAACAACGGTTGCGGAAACCCCACCGTGCGCTTATGAGTTGCTGTCGAAATTGATGTCATTGTGACCTTCAACGTAATACTTACTTGTACATTACTCTTCTGTCTCCTGAGGCTCGACATTACGCTATCGATTTTATAATCATACTAACGACATATTACTTAAATTGTTACCTGGTAAGTGGAAATACTTCTGACATATTGTTACAGCTTATAAATATAAGCTGTTCCCCGTACTCTGAATCCTAGATTTATTGCTTTGACAGTGACTTTGCTTGCGTGAAAGTTGAAAATTATACCACAGAAACGTACGGGGTAATAAGTATAAGTACCAAATCTAGGGCGGTTACACACTACACGTCTTTGTCCGTGATCCGTGTACGTGATATGAGTTCCGTGTTCAAAATGTTCTGAATTGTGACAGATTATGACGGATAGAGTTCGGATGTACTACCTACATAATAAAAGTATTCTCAAAACTTTTAGTGCGTATAGGTGAGATGATGTCCACCATGTACCGATGGCGCATCGCCGTACGTCTGGTAGTCCGATGATGGAACGGGCTGGGCGGAATTAGATCATGCAATGCTATCGCACACTCCTCGAAATGTAACCGATATAAAACTGACTGACATGACCAGTGTCTCATTGCCGATGAGCCTCTTGGCTCGTTTGTCGTTCGACTCTAGTGCATCAAATATTATAATATTTTAACAAAGTAAGAGTATTTTTTGTTTCCCATCCAGATTAAAAGAAATTCTGAAGAAGTAAGTGATAATTTCTAGTAACTGTCAGCCTGCATCATTCATCATTTCTGGCCCCCAAGATACAAGCAAATGAGTTGTTTGGAGGTCACCGTCCATCCTAATTTGTTAACGTACAATTTGTTGATTTGATTTCATGTGATTAATCCACTGCTGGACAAAGATCTCCCCAATAACTTCATACTGTTTCGGTTCAAGAATTGTATGGGCCATTCATTATGTTAACTTTGCCTAGCTCGTCCCACCTTCTCCAAGCCAACTTGCTGTATAAAACCACGATACAATAAGGTGGCAAAATACAACTTTTCTGTAAACAGGACACGTACTGTCATCAGCAAACTATCTAACTTGAAAAAAGTTCAAAATAAGGCTTTTAAAGAAACTAGGTTTCTAGATCAGACTTAGATATTGAAAGCTCTCATGGTAACGGCAGAATGCTTTCTCGATATGTAGGTACGTAGAATATCGGTTGAGGTCCCAGAGGTAAGACGTGAATATGTAAATATGTATTTTTGGTCTGCAAGTTGCAAATATATAGAAAATATAGTAGGTCGCGGCTAAGTGATCACAGCCGTATGCGTCTATCTCAGATTGCTTCAGACTATAGATCCATCTCTTTCAGCAGTCCTTCTGGTTGTGTCGTAAAGCACGCGAAGCCTATAGAACCGGTTGTCACACTAATGTTATAAAAGCGAAAGTTTATGACTGTGTGTGTGTTAGTATGTTTGTTACTTCTTCACGCTCAAACGGCTGGATGGTTCTGGATAAAATTTGGCACAGAGATAGATTATAGTCAGCAATAGCACATAGCACATGATATTTTTATCTCGGGAATATGTTACCTTGGAATAATTTTCGACATTCACACGAGCAAAGCCGCTAGCAGAAGCTAGTCATTTATAAAAAAAATCTGATGCATGAAAATCTGACAGCCAATCTTGCGGTTTATGGTTTGTTTACCTTTTATTTTTTGCTCCAGCGAATAGATTATAGGTTGTGAAGGTCAGATAGCCAGTCGTTCCTTGAAAAATACTTTTCCACTTGATTCAGATGCGTCCGGTTTCACTAGAAGCCAATAAGGCAACCCCAGCATGATTGGAAAAAGGCTTGGTAGATGATGACGTTGATGATAACAGTTACAAAGTTAACAGTTACCTCTGATTTTTTTAAGACGTTTCTTCTCTTGTTAGTCGGCCAGGAAATACCAGCTTCATCTAGTTTAAATTGACAATTAACACAAAGATTGTATTGAAAAAGTGTTATTTTAACCTATTCATTTGCAAAATAAATATAATTTAAAAATGCTTTTCATAAGAATATCAGTAGCAGGTTAAAGCCACGGATTACTTTAAAATTTTAAAGTACCTTCCCTTTTTTTATTTGGCTATAAAAAATCCCATTTTGTATAATTTTCATTGCTTACTCATTACTAATGTACTGACTTTTATTTCCGTTTTAAGAAAATTTAATTCAGAAGTCCATTTAATCTCAAATATCTGCTACATTTTAAACTTAATCGACAAGAATATTTCAAAGAGATTTGCTCATCAAAGGAGCGCAAAGGAAACGAACTAAAAATGCTTCCACTCACAAAGTAGGAGCCCTCTGTGCGTCCTTTACTTACGTATATGCAAAACTTCTAATGTAAAGCTTACGAAGACAATTTACAAGTAAATTCTCGTTTACCGTGTTTTGCGTTTCATTGGGTTGTTTGAGAGCTTTTGTATATGTTTTCTGTTCAAATCTAATGTTGTTGTGTTACTATATTATTTTTAATGGGAATGGGAAAATAATTATGATACCACGTGAGTTTTGAAAACGTGTCGTATGAATTTAATGATTAATACTGAATTCGCTGAAAAGGTTTTTTTTTATTATCAATAGGCTCGCGCTTGACCACAATCTCACCTGATGGTAAGGTCGACGATGATGTGGTCGACGGTGAAGCACGCTTGCCTAGAAGTAACCTATTCATTCTTGACTTAAAGACCCCTAGATTGTTACTATCAGGAAACACAGACACCGGCAGGGAATTCCACTCCTTAGCTGTACGTATAATAAAAGTGTCCCCATAACGTTTGGTGCGTATGGGTGGGATGTTCACCAGGTAAACAGAGGTGTATAGGTAGGTAGTATCTAAACGCGTATTTTGTCATGGTATTTATAGGTCCTATGTGACCTACTACAGGATAAACTAATGGCGTCTAACCGGACTCCGAGATGCTACGGATTTTAACAAAAATTGGGTTAAATTTTCCCATATCCAATCAGATACAGAAACCAATACCAAGTTTTGAAACTTAATAACAACATGTTTCTCACTCGGGAGGGAACGCCCTAGAAGGACATTTTATTAGTGATGTTCTTCAGAAAGGTCAGGTGCGTATTCTTTGAATAATACCTAACGCATAGAAGCCGCGTCTAGAACAAAACATGAGCGATATCGTGTGTCCACTTCATTTTATTTGTGTGCGTGAGCCGAATGTGTCTACGTTCCTCAAACGCACACAAATATAGTTTTCAGTGATATCTTAACCAGGCCGTTACCCATTAAAGTAAGGAGAAACGCACTTCTATGTTGCTGGATCAAATCAAGAAAAATATTGTATTTTATCAGGAACTGGATAAGATGAAGATAATCAGGAAATTAATACAGCACTTGGTTTATTTATCTCATCAAATAAATAATCCCAAACAAACTTAGTTATTTGGTCCGGGTTTATTTAACTACAGTAAATTACTAATTAACTTTTAGTTTAAAAACACTGTAGGTACAAGTGTCGATAACGAGCACAATTTAGAGTCTGTAAGTAAATAAATATAGTTTAGTTTGACGCTACCAGTATCCCATTTACAAAGACTAACGTTCTGGGAACTACAGGACATTGGTTTTCTTTTAACGCTCTTGAATTTAACTCGCGCTCGATTTCGAGAACTCACACCAGGCTCCTGCTGGGTTAATATTAAAATTGTATATACAATACATTTTTCTTAAATAAACCCTCTCTTCGAGAATTGATTTATCTGCCAGGCCCTAACCGTTACACTGGCGTAGTTTCTGCCTACTCTCATAAAGATTTATCATAACGTGCCCATACCATGACAACCGATTTGAATAAAATTTTCAACTACCCTTCAAACAACTTTTAACATTGCTTTAAATAACAAACATTTCGAAAAACAAAAGTTTTCATTATCAAAAGGAACGAAGAAGTTTTTCCAAGAAGGTGCTCACTTTGTGGGCATCATTCCTGGGTCCTTACATAAGGGTGCTGATATAAGCAGGGGGAGAATTCGTGAATAAAATTCGTTTTTGCAAGTTCGCGGCGTTTCACTGGGTTCTCTAAGTTTCTTTGTGTAAGGAAATATGACTTTAGAGTGTGTTTTTGTGATTGTAGGGTAGGCTGTTGACAAATTCACAATGAGCTGCCATACATAAAGGGCCTTTTAAAAATAGTAGATTGTTTATCTAGGGAGCAAACAACAATTTTAAAGGCGAATATTTCTTTGAATCCAGAGCGGAGCGAAAGATTCTAGAGTAGAATCCCGAACGTAGCGAGGGGTTCTACTATCACTAAAAATTATGTTATGTACAAAAAGTCTTCCTAGTAACGAAGAAGTGTGTCGCAATGTCAGCATTACCTACATACGACGTTGCTTAATTAGCAATCATCAAGTATGTCGGCAATAATGTACGATGACTCGTACATATTTCCCACGAAACAGAGAGAAGACAATTAAAATGTAAACATTAATCATATAAGTATAAGTCAGAAGTCAGTATATAAAATAAATGAAGTTAAGACTTATAGGAAACTGACATAAGTTATACAATTCAGTAGTTAATTTCGCGCATCGATTATTCTCTGTATCAAAACTTCAACAGAGGTAACGAAACGAAAAGACAACTAATGAAACGTAGATATTTTAAGCACATCTGCAGCATGAAATTTGATAGTCAAAGACAATTTTTAAAATATTTCTGAAAGAAAAATATATTTTCTAAAAATTTATTTCATTTTATTTAACTACCTATTTTATTTTTTTTGAGTCACACCATTATTTTAGTATTGAGAATAATAACATAACTTATCTACTACACAAAAATCACAAACACAAATAAATTAGAGGCACAAAAATAAGTCAAATACACAAAAAAATCAACATTAAAAAAAAAATCTTCAAAAGTCAGTATCTTGAAAATAGTTAAGTTTGGGAAAATAAGACCCGATTTTTAATTTCGTCGCCTGTTACATTTAACTTAAACATAACTGAAGAACTGCGGGTACACCTAAGGTACAACTCTGCCTTACCCTTTGGGAAATACAGGCGTGATCTTATACCTTCTTCAATTACACGTTCGCTAACAAGCTCCCCACTCCCAGAGCTCACTACACCAAAGTTAAACTGCAAAACTTCGTTTACCACCGACACCGAACTAAGGCGAAACTAACAAATAACATTAGCGGTTCATCTTCTAACTTATGCGCTAAGCGAATAAATGTAATCAGTTTGATACAGTCTCGGGAATAATGTCAAAAGTTACTTTGAAATATTTTATTTGGTTTATGGATTTTAGCTCATAATTAGCGTTGAAATAATATGTAAGATACATGTATCTTTCAAAAGGCCTTTTTTCAATAAAATACAGAAACTTTCATTGCGGATCTTCGATTGAATCTTTCGCAAGTTTAAGTTTTTACATGTATGTTATTAAAATAAGAGGGTATATGTTAAATGTGTTCAATTAATGTTCAATTAATGTTCAATTAATAAGCAATTATTTATCCCTTCGATAGTTAAATATAAAATATACACAGTGTAAAACAAATATTTACTATACGTGTATGATTGTATTTTTCAGACTAACGCCAAATTTGTTTTTTTTTTTAATTACATGTATTTTATAGGAGCGACACAAAGTTTCGAAAAACAAAACAAAACTTATCTTTCGCAATTTTCAACGATACTCATCATTCGAGGTAATTTCCATCCATCGCCACCACCTCAAGTGTCGAGTTTAGCATTGTTTATTACACCACACCCTCATATCGCCAGTTGTTTTCATGGAGGAGGAAGAACTCGTGACTAAATAAGAACAGCCGCAAGGTTCGATCCTCAAGGTTAAGCAACGCTTGCCTTGGTCATTCCGACGATGGGTGACCATCTAATACATACCGAGACTCCCCCGTGCCTCGGCAAGCACTTCAAGGCGCTTTCCTCGGCTGTTATTTGTAGATCTTGATCCGCAATGACATAATATTAGTAAGTATACATATATGTATTTATGTGTGTATGTATATTGTTAACCCCCGACGGAAAAAGAGGGGTGGTATATGCTTGACGTGTGTACCTGTGTGTTTGTGTATCTGTCATCATGAATAATCATCATGTGGCTAAAGGGATGAACCGATTTTGATATAGTTTTTTTTGTTTGAAAGGTGACTTCATCGAGAGAGCTGTTTGATGAAAATCGGTTTAGCCGTTCAAAAGTTATGGGCGTTTTACTGTTTGAATCGGCATGTTTTCGCAAGACATCGTGTCATAATTACGTGTTCAATAGATTGTCGATCGAAGCGTGTCTACTACCAGATAAATTATGTACAAGAAATAAAAATGTGTACGGGGATTTTTAAATTTTACTTGTGTTTCATTCGCCTTAGGTTATTTTAAAATCTTACACTGGCTTCTGCCCTCTATATTTACCTCTATCTTTCTCTGTCACCCTTTTATTGCTTTGTGTAATGCTCAAGCAAACTGCACTACCACGCGGAGATAGCGCAGTTATGTGGGACTCCAATCCATTAAAACACCACGGTGTCCTCTAGTGTCGCTTATGGCAGGAACACACCCGTACACACTTTAGTACTCACCGCGAACCCGCCGCGGCTGTCCGTCACCGGACCCTCCTCTGGGGAGTACCTCCCATCAACAGGTTCTCTGTCACCCTAGGATTTGCTGTAAGAGAATTTCAGCTAAGCTTCTATTTTGAACATGTACTTTATTATCACACCTGTACGTAATGTAAAGAATTATTTTTGATAGTGGTTTACGGGTCGTCAGAAGGCCGAAATTCTGACAGGCAGTTTTACCCAGTAACTGGATTCTGAACGTCAAGTTGATTTTCGAGGCGATGATCTTGCGATTTTAATGTGATTGAATTAATGCCCGAAAATTCGCCTTCAGAAGTTATACAGGCTCATATTATTACGTATGTGTTATCTAGACCTAGACGTATGTGGCCTAGTGGTAACGGCCACGACTTACAAGTTGTAGGTCGTGGATTCGAACCCAGGTAGGCGCTTTAATTTGTGTACATTATTTCATCATCTCTGTTCTCAAAACGGTGAAGGAAAACATCGTGAGGAAACCGGCATGTCCTAGAACCAAAAAATCGAAGACATGTGACATCCACCAACCCGCACTAGGCTTCACGTAGGTGTTTCTATATTCACGTAGTTACTTTTTATCTACCTCCGTATGTGCCCATCTGTTCGTTAAACGAATACCTAATCTAATTTCCAAACCGGCCCGAAAATAATATAAAAAGTTGGAGCTTGTTACCCGCTGAAACTGAGTTAGTAAACAGTTTACAACTACGAATAAATAAGAGAGAAATAAGTGTTGCTTTTACGAGCAGAAGAAGTTCCATGTAATAAAACCCTTGAGCAGTGGTGGCCCAGTGGTATCGGCCGCGAATTACAAGTTTTAGATCGTGGGTTCGAGCCCAGGCAGGCGCTTTACTTTGTGTTAATTATTTCATCACCACTGCTCTCAAAACGGTGAAGGTATTTCCACACTCTCATTCCCTCTCTCAGAGAGGAGGCTGTGTCCCAGCAGTGGGAACATTAATAGGCTGCTGATGTGATGTGATTATGTGACATGAATAAGACCCTAGTTCTTTTAGTTACAATCTACTACTTTGGTCTAGTGGTCGCAAGCGCTGCTGCTGAGCATGAGGTCCTAGGTTTAATGCCCGGGTCGGGTAGAGTGTAATTTTTTTGGTCTTTTTATCTGGAATTTCTCAGTAGCAGTTGCAATAGATTCACCCCCGTTAACATGGTTCTTAAACATTTCTGGCGTATGTGGGTGCACCTCTGCCTAACCCTTCGATAAATACAAGCGTGATGTTATGTCTTTTAGTTGAGAAAAAATTGAGAGAAGAAATTGATGCTAGGCTATATCACGACTAGCTTCTTCCAGCGGCTTCTTCCGCGTGAATGCCGAAAATAGTCCCAAGGGATGAAATAGTAGATTATGCGGGGATAAAGTAGTGTCTTATGTAGCGGGTGCCGTATTGAATCCCGAACAAAACGAAGGATCCTAGCGTTAACTCCCAAGCGGAGCGAGGGAGAATCCTGAGTGCAGCGTGGGATTCAAGGTCGCCCAAGACGAAGGCACCTTTATCCCCGAGGAGAATACCGAGGAGAATTTTCACACCATCTACGAGACACTAAGAAGCAATAGTACTAGAATCAAAGTATTTATTAAAATTACAATTACAGTTAGTAGCCCTGTTTAAAACAATCAAATGTTAAAGGTAATGTTTTAATATATTAGACCAGTTGTGGAAAAACTAAGTTATGTTTTTATTCGGTACATTTATCGAAGTTGTGGTAGAGTTTACTTGAGTACTACTGTTAAGTAAACTTTCAGAAACTTGGGTCTACTGAGGACCATTTTGGATCGTGAAAGTTGGTGAAGGCGGTGCTTGAGGGAGCGGGTTAGATGAAAAGTGTTTTGATGTGGTGACAAAGGTGTCCAAGGATCAGTTATCAACGGTGCTTTTAGTTTGATGTTGTCACGAATAAGGTTCAATGAGCCCTCTGCTATTACATCAGATTTCCAGCCACCGTATCTTTTAATCTAAGTCATGTCTGCTCCTGAATCCGCCGATAGAGTAGCCGTGTTCTGCTGAAACAATGGCCAGTGTAGAGCTGGCATTTGTCAATCTCAGGTATTTTGAAATGTCTTTCGGCATGCTGCTGATCTTATTCTTTTCAATGACTTGCCTGGTGCACTTGTCATTACTATAAGCTACGAAAAATCTTTTAGTGTTTTTATTAAAGGGGCGTAAAGCTTGGTACTTTTCGATAATTCTTACGTATTCTCCACGGACTTCGAATGACCGTTCTTTCTTTGATTTTGTATCTGGCAAATTTACCAGCAACAAATCTAAATGTTTTTCGATATCTTCAATTTTAATGATTATAAGTTCATTTCCACGACAAGCGCCATTCACTCCAAAAATCAATGCGACCTGTAACAAAAATATATAGGTAGGTGAGTAGTTAAGTAGGAAGGTAACTAACATAATATATTAATTTGTATGTATAACATGTTATAAACTTTCTTACTACTTAAATAGACTAGTGAAATAAAATAGCGAGTGTTTATTTTATGAATTTTTCCTGGTTTAATTCCCAGTTCTGGTAAGCTTGTCAAGAAACCTGTTAATGCAGTATGTTTATTTTTTTTTAAATAAAGGAATTTTTCCTTAAAGTAAAATAGTCTATCGTAAGGATTTAAAATGGTTTCCGTTCAGGGCCCATACATTTTTCCACCCTATCGTAACTAAAGAATTACAGCCGGGTCAAGGTTAAGCAGCGCTTGCCGAGGTTGGTCTTTGGGTGGGTGACCAAACTGACTATAGGCATCCATTACCTACATACATAGTCTCCTCGGTCCCTCGGATGGCACGATAAGCCGTTACTGGTAGTCAGAATTCAGGCAGTCCGAGCAGTCTTACCTTGGGGTAATGTGTTGCCTAGTTACTGGGTTGTGAAGGTCAGATAGGCAGTCACTTTATGTAAAATACTGTTATTCAGAAGCAGACTGGACGCCAACTCCAACATCATTGGCATAAAATCATGGCGATAAAGCAAGGCAGATGATGATTCGACTTTATCAAAAGTGGTCGATAATTACTTTTTTGGAGCTTTCGATATCCTACTTAATATTATACATATTTCTTTCCAATTTTTTTTTTAAAACAAGAGTTTTACCTTACTGTGCATTGTCATCCAAACAAAACGTGCACGCAAAATTTAATTTAAATCGGTTGAGGATAACTGTTTTAAAATTATTTTGCAAGATTTGACCCTTACAGACATAATACATTGCAAGTTAATAAAAAGCTTGTAAAATAGGCAAAAGTTTCTGAGTTTGTATATTTGCTTTTACGCAAAAAAACTTAACGTATCTGGATGAAATTAGCACAGAGATAGATTATAGTCTGGAATAGTACAAAATATACTTTTTACACCACCTGTTCGACAATGTCAAATTATATGTCATGCAAACCTAACCTAAAGTAAGTCATTTAAGACCTGAGGTCTATCAGGGCATTAATTTAAATTTACTGAATTTCATTATGATCCGCTGGTCATTAATGTGATTTGAATTTGGAAAATAAAGTGGAAATCGCATACGAACATTTACGATAGGTAGCATGTACATACTAATTCCATGCATTCACCATTAAGATCTGCACTAAAAAATGAATTGTTCGAAAATCGTACTGGCCACCACGAGGAGAACATGAATAAAAGAAAAATAGAACACAAATTAAAAAGAGGCGCGAAAACTGAAAATTGTTTTGTGTTGTTATTATTAATACATTAAATCCGAAGCCAATGGCATTGCCAACAATCTTCTCCTAGAAAAGACCAAGGAATCGTACATGAAAGCCTACGACAATTTTTACAAATGGAAAACTACGAACGGCGTCAAGTCTGTATCTGAATCAGGCATTTAGTCTACTTCCAGCATTTATCATATACCTACAAGTTTCTAAGTAACCGATGGTGCTTCTATTCGATGCTCAGGTCAACAATAAGCATCAAAAATTATATACAAATTAATATACATAAACCAAGTTACTGGCATTTTTAAAAAGGAAATTAGAAGGTCATCGTCCTAAGAAATTAAGACTTTTTATTTGATCCGAGACTATAGTCTCGGTAGGTATAGGTACTAGCTACCCGCTCATGAATCGATCACTTGTTTGCGATCTACTGATATGATGTGATGTTTTGACTTCTTTTTAGAATTAAAGGAATATTTCCTTTAAGTAATCTATCATAAGGATTTAAAGTGGTTTCTATTCAAAACTCTGTATAAACTTCAAAAAAATCTACGAGGCCAACATAAAATAATTAATTTCTTCAAAAAAAGCTATCAGATGAAACTGACGGAACTCGAAATAAGATAGCGAGAGGTCTGTTGGAGGCAGCCTCCTCTCATTATGTAGTATGTAATATACATGCTTATGTTTTTATATTATATTTATATAAGTGGAGGGCAGCGGCTGCAGAAAATGAAATAAGAGATTGAAAGTCGGTTGGTAATGTGTGTTTTAGAAGGACATTAGAAAATAATAAACGAAAAAGGTGCGGTAGCATTGGTCCTATAAATGTAACAAAAATGAAAACTTTTTAATGTAGAACAGTTTTACTAGCACTTTCATGATTTCAAATGATGAAACTTTTTAAGAATACTTTCATTGTGAATACTGCTAAGAAGTGCAACTTTCCTTACCGAAGTCTCTGTTTCCCGCTATCTACAACCAGGAAGTCATTTCATTTGCTCCTGACCTAACAGGAGCAAATGAAATGACAATAAAAAAAAGTTTATTCTCAAAAGATAGCACACTTACAAAAAAGATTTTACTTCTGCCGAACTGAGTAGGACAGTTTGTTGTCATACGCAACTCCCACAAAAACTATATAATTATTATATTTGTACATTTTTTCACTTAATGGCTAAGTATATGTTAGTATTATTCAATTTATATTGATTAGTTATTGTTGGTTAAGTATATTCAATATTTTCCCCAAAAGTTCCAAGGAGATACTTTAAATGCGTTTTCTGTGGTACAACTGCTTTCCATATCAACTGGAAGGTTATTAAAAATTGTTGGAATTAAATATTTTCTACACCTGCGCCCATAATAATGTACAAGTGGGTACTACAAATCTTCCACCGCTTACATTCCCTTGTGGTGACTACAACGAAGCAAGCGCCACTGTTGACCACTATCATGACTTACCATCTCGTAAGATATTGCTCTAAGGATACCATGGTACTCAGTTCCTGAGTTGTGGAAGGCAGACCTATCTGACTTCCACCACGCAGACTGCCTACAGTCACTCTAAAATGCTGGTATTCTGCTTCATATACTTAGACTGGAATGCGACTCTAGCTTAATAGGGATGTTTTCTTGGTAGAACAATGATAATTCTATTAAGTTCGTGTCAGTGAGATTATCAAATAACATTAAACCCATATTTTTTTATTTATCAAATAAATAAAAATTTACAAAAATAATGCTTCTCAAAGTTTAGGACTGGGGACTAGTGACGTCACTTTATCAGTGTAAAGTTTAGTACACCGTGACGTCACACGATATTTCAACGCACAGAATCGTCGTAATTTTTTGGTTACGTGGCAAAAACAAAAATATGTGTCCATTAGGAAATCTAAATGACGGACTAAATAGATTTTTTAGTCATCTACCTTATTGAGAAAAAGTTCGACAAATTGATTGATCAATGAGACAAGAAGAGCAATGAAGCATACTCTGTTTGAGCATGCCAAATAAGAAGAATTAAAGTTTATCATCAAAATTGAACAATACTAGCAAAATCGCCATAGTTTCATGTCGCGGAAATGCCTCGGTAACCCACATTCAGGCGCTTTTCAAACCACTGAACTTACAAGCGATACGGTGTTTGGTCTATTTCATTCATTTTCACATCACCTGAGTTTACGTTTTGAGTCTTTATAATTGTTAAGTAAGTTTATCATTATTTTAATGCAGGGTCCGTCTTAACTATACTTGTGCCATTCCAAACGTGCAAACTGAGTCATGAATCATTATTCTCCATCCTTTCCTACTGCTACACACAATACAACTGCCCTAAGTTCCGTATAAGGCCTGTAAGTGCGAGCGAGAGCTCCGATAAAAGTATTTTACGACTCAGTTTGAACGTTTAAATTCGTATACGATAAAACTAGTTTAAAATACTAAAGAAAACATATTTTTATTCAGTTTAAATACAGTAGGCCCTTACTAATTCGGGCTATACTATATCGGGGATAAACCAGGTCCTTTGCGGATTATCGAGGTGTCCGGATTATGGTACGCAATATTTTATTGAAGAAAAAACACACGTTTAATGTGAGATTCTCTAATTCATTATCAAAAAGTAGAAGTAAGACAAACAAGACACAAATATGTGTATTCAAATATGTACGTAGAGAAAAAAAACATGCAAGAAATCTGCGGCCTTAACATGATTTTAAAAAGAAGATATTATTTGACACATTTATGACACCGAATAAGCGGAGATCCGGGTTGAAGATCCTTAACGAGCCCGACTGAAGTCAAAAATGTGTTTTAAACATCTTGTACAATTAATATAGTTATTGTGAAATTGTTATATAAATTTAAAAGTTTGTTAATAAAACATTTAAATATTTACACATGTAAAAAAAAGTTGTATCTTCTTTAAAAGCGTATTTTTTTTCACAAACCGCTGCTTAATATCTGATGCCTGTAAAAATTCATGTTGTGTTACAAATGTAATGTAATTTCAGGATTTCCAACTCTTACAAACAACAGGCTATCAGGGACAAAACGTTACACGCACGAGTAGCCAATGTTACCCTCCTTCAAATCAAATTCATGAAACTCCCTGAAGCTTTCAGTTTAGGGACGAATTTCACACATTATACTAATTTATTGTTACTAAGTTTTACCATTCTCATTGAAAAGGAACGAAGGGGTGGAAAGTTCTACTATTTTCAATGGAAATGTTAGAATGAACATAGAATGTGATATTATTTTACCTAATAAGAAAAGTTTTGTTATTAAAGTTTGATTTTGATGGAAATCAATTGGACACAATTTCATGTGATTTTATTCCGTCGCTCGGTAGATTTAGACCTCCATTAGATACTCTTTTCGAGCTTCGGAGAGAATGCTTTACCTATAATGGTGAGACAAGTACCATGCTTGAATGAGAAAGTTATTCTAAAAGGTAAAGGTATATGTTTGATACAATTACATAGCATTGTTTTCAAATAGGATTGGAGTAACCGACTTTATGGGAAATATAATATGGACCGATTAAAAAATATCATAAAAATAATTAGAGGAAGAACTCATTGGTCATCTATTAATAAAATTTGTCCAGATCGTTCTAAAATGGAAAAATCGGTTCAGCCGTTCAAAAGTTATGGTCGTTTTACTGTTTGAATCGGGGTATTTTCGGAAGATATCGTGTCATAATTACGTGTTCGATAGATTGTTGATCGAAGCTTGTTTGAAAGAGGTCTGAAGAGTCTTGAAAATTCGAGAGTTATTAATAAATAATAAAAAGCTCTGAGACAAAGATCATACACAATGCACACATAATATATATACTCAAGTAATGTATCTTTACTTGTTACCCTCACAGAACTCCCCGAGGCTGACATCAAACTTAAAAGATACGTTAAAGAGATTTGGAACAGACAAATGAGTTGCTTCCCCGCTTGTTTCCTGTGCATTATAATAATTCAATGATAATTTCATGAAAAGTATTCGTAGAACATTGTATGATAAATTATAATATGTATTTAATACATAAGGCACCGACACACTCGAGCTCATTACTAGTAGCACGATGGTAATGCATCCATCGACACTCTTGGCACTCTCATGTGCCACTGTTTGCTACTATTAATAAGTATAGCAAGTTACTAATTTTCGACAAAAAGTAGCAGCAGTAAAGAGGATACATGACGTGCTACTTCAGCGTAGCGGCGTAGTTATGACATTATTACTTTCTTCAGCTACGCCGTAGCAATAGTCCCGATCCACAACTACTACGAGTTGACGTAGATGACGGGTCGTGGCTAAAAACCGCACGGGTCAATCTAAAGGCCTTTATTCCGCTTTAGTGCCGTAAAACGGTTACTTCCTATAGTATACTCATTAGTAACGACTAGATTAAAAGTTTTGAAAAAAAATCTTTTTTATTATTGATTCATGTACATTATTTGTGAAACATTTGCTTAAAAAAAATACTTATCAATACAATAATTTTTCGCTTCTTTTGCATACTCCTAAAAAACCAAAAAAATATTATTATACAGAAAAATTGATGGTTAGAATTTCTTAACCTACATAGGATATGTACCTGAATCATCGGTGCACAGGCTGAGTTTTTAGTGGGTGCCAGAACCACATAACCACGACGTGTCCCCGGACGGCGAGGTATGCGTTGTTAGGCATTTTCTACGCTGAATAAAAAAAAGGCTAGGCATCTTCATTGAAAATATGCAATGTAGCTACAGCCACTGTTTTTGTCGAACGGATAGATAACGGCAGTCTGATTTATGTCAATACTAAAACTTTCCTTTTCGTTATTGAATATTTTAACAGAATCTTGTTAAAACTTATTCCGAAATGTTCGTATAGGTACATGAAAAAACTTTGCTTTTGAATAAATTGAGAAAGTTTTCAAAGTCGTGATGTCATGAAAGCCTAAGTATGATGGTACCTACTCGTTTCTAGGGTGTTTTGCCTTCTAAACTTTTTAGGGTCCTGCTAATGATCTTGCAACATATTTGCGTTGTTTAGAAGTGGAACTAGTTTTTGCCTACGGCTTCACCCGGGTGATAGTCGGAAATTATAACGCAGGAACATACAGTTACAGAAATATATAATACTTTATTATAATTTCTCCAATTATAATATTATATAATATTAAACTATAATATTATACAAATAACAATTATATATTATTAATCCTTACAACTTCAATTAGCAGGTTGAAAATTAAGTTTTTCGTCATAACATTTTTTTAATTTTTATTTATGTTCCCCGATTACTCAAAGACGCCTGGAGCGGTTTGAATATTTTGATTTTGTTTGAAAAGTATACTTCCCAGATGGTCCCATGGTCAACAGGTCAGGATCTGATTATGGGATTCCATGGAAATCGAGGGAAGTCCTTAAATATTATAGGCATACATATAGCGATTTTGGTATTTTCATCAACAATGTAATCATTTGCACTCAGAAAGTATCAAATGGTGATGTAGAACTGATGAAGAAGACCACATATGGCCACTGTAACTCGTATGTATAAGATATCGCAAATAGTTAATCGTCTATGATGAAGCAAATAAAAAAATAAATGGTACTGACGACAATGGTAGCATCGAACTGAGCTAATGATGAAGCTGGAAGGTAGGCACTGGAACTCCGAAATTAAACATTGTATCCTAGTCGTTTTTGATCTTAAATGGAATCGTCATGAGATGTACTTTGGCTATTAATGATTTTCATGGTACTGTAGAGGTTTTCCACATAGGACGAGCAACCTGTTCGGCCGCTGACACCTAAAGCTGGCAACTTATATTTATTTTAAGTTTGGAAGGAAATCGAATACAGAATATTTAGAAATAAATCGAACGCGTGTAGTTTTTTGTTTAGCCGACACTTCTATGGGGACTTCTGTGAGAGCCGACCTACGGGCGGCACGTTTGAATAAATATACGTCGTAGAAGTCGAATAGTATTTTTTTCAGCCCCTGGCTGCGTCCCCCTTTTACAAATGCCGTCATGCTTGAGTTAGAGTAATTATCGGAGAATTCGGTAATTCGTTTGCCATGACTTGAGCCTTCCCCTTGTAAGGGAAGGACCTCAGATTAATTCCTCCGTTAGGTAAAGGTGTTAGGTAAGAGTGATTTTCCTTCCAAAGTTGAGAATAGCTGCGCTTCACATGATTCTGCGCATCTATTCGTAGGGGCGTAGCTCATGAAGAGGTTTTCCACATAGAACGAGCAACCTGTTCCGCCGCTGACACCTAAAGCTAGAAACTTGTATTTATTTTAAGTTTGGAAGGAAATCGAATACAGAATATTTAGAAATAAATCGAACGCGTGTAGTTTTTTGTTTAGCCGACACTTCTGTGAGAGCCGACCTACGGGCGGCACGTTTGAATAAATATACGTCGTAGAAGTCGAATAGTATTTTTTTCAGTCCCTGGCTGCGTCCCCCTTTTACAGTACTTTGATGTACCAAAACTAAAATGTGTCGACTGCTGGACATAGGCCTCTTCCAAGCGTCGTCGTCGCCACATTGACCGGTCCATCTAAGATACCAAAATTATAATCCCGTGCATTACCTGTAATACTTGTTTGTTTAGATATTATCTGATTTTGAATTGTATGCCACAGGAAGGTGCTAAATCATTTGCAGCGTTCAAACGACTTCGTTTATTTTGTTCACTGTTTAATTTGCTGATCACAATATGCTTGTATGTGTAAAGCTTCAGCCACATTGACGTCGACTTATAATTGTGACAATCTAAAAAGTCCAATGACGTTTGTCATTTTACATACCGCGATAACTTTATATGTAAGAAATTGAGAGAGACTAGACATAAATCTAACTACATGACGCGATTGTATGTACTTCGCGTGCCAAAAAACGGACTAAATTTGCGACAAATGATCGTAATCTGAGTATTTCATTTAGCATTATCGGCACCGGAAATCCACCGAAATCTAGAAAAATGCCGTTATATCCCATATTGAACTGTAATGAATGTATTGAAAAAGTTGGCCGAGGCATTGGAAATGTTTTCTTTCATTGGTAAGTAAATTTGTTATTAAATTGTTTATGAATAAGTGGCACGCTTGGTTTTCATACAGATGGACTTGCGTTATCTATTTAGATGTATGTCTGTGTATGTTACCCATACACTATAACAACGAGTATCATTCGTTAGCATCAATTTTAATTATTATTAAGTATTTTTATAGCTGTCAAATCGGACTTCTTAGATTGTCACGATTATACTTACTTTTACCTATTTTTGTCATTGAGAAATTATTTTGTGGATTTTTTATTTGCGTGGTGTTGACTGAAATTATGAAGAGATGATTTTTATTTTAAAGGAAGTGTTTTTTGGAAGTACTGATCTAAACAAAATATAAGATAGAATAGAATAGAATATACTTTATTGTACACCATAAAAGTTATACATATCTTTTACATGAAAAAACTTAAATATACGGGTGGGTACAAAGGCGGTCTTATCGCTGAAAGCGATATCTACCAGACAATGACAGATGATGATTTCATCAAGGGGTAGGCAGAGGTGCACCTATAATACACAACATTCCAACAGTTTTGTTTAAGTCCCATGTAATAGGAGGCAGAAAGCAGAACGGATGGCCGATGGAGCCAAAAAGTTCTGGAGTGTCGACCGCGAACCGGAAGACGTTGCCTTGGAAATCCTCCCATCAGGTAGACCGATGACCCGGTAAAGGTTGCGGCGATCCGCTGGATGCGGGATGCACGGGACCGGTCAATATGGCGACGTTTGGAGGAAGGCCTATGTCCAGCTGTGGACGTCTTTCGGCTGAAATGATGATGAGGCTATTGCAATCAACGGGGCATAAGTTCAAACCCAGGGCTGCTACTGATAAATACTGAAATGATTACGCAAATTTTGTTCGCAGATAGAAAAATACACCACCGCTGAATGATATAACTAGCAAAGATGTGAGAGGCTGTGAAAGAGTTATTTACTTCTTTCAATTCTACAAACCATGCTAAGTGCTTCTAAAAACAATGAACATATAAGTGTAATAATAATCTATTTACTTGAAACATTATTCTATCGATTGCCTAACAACGCCATCTCGTGGTCAATCAGTTAACAAACCGTTGCTAACTAGAAATCATGATAACTATTGCTCTGTAAGAATCTCAATATTTATTTGAATAATAATTGAACGTTGGTATTATAGGATATATTATAATATTCATAAAGGGTAATATAATAACTTTTAAAGTCGAACCTGACTTTTGTCATGTGAGTCTGTAGTCATTCATATTTGTGTATCCATTTAGGTGTTCTTCATCCTATTATCACTTTCAGAAAACTTGTATACTGCTAATAAATCACAGTACAAAGTCATTGTGAAATAGTCTTTCATATAAAATAAAAAACCTGGGTATCGAAATACACAAAAGAGTTGGTATTGCGCATTATAAAAACTTTTTTATAAAAATACAACCGACTTCCAAAAAACACTACAAAGTGAAAAATAACTTCAATTTCGGCTGTCGGTGTTATAAGACGAAGAAACGAAAACAAGAACAATGACTGCTGAAATTAAAGTATTTTTTCACTTTGTTGAGTTTTTTGTATTTATTTGTAAAAAAGTTTTTTATATTTCACTTTTTAGTTCTAATCGGAATGGGCAAGTTCTATAGTAAGGTACTGTGAGGGACGTAGCCAGGGAGCCCATAGTTTTCTGATACCAGTCTTATTATAGGCAAGGAGTTTCCGTTTAAATGTGCAGAGTCCTCAGTTATAATGCCCAAAGTGATGCCAGAATAGATTAAACTGAATAACATGAAATTTAAACATAACCGGTGGAATGAGAGTGTACCAGGGTGAGCGTATACATCTGTTTACTCCTTTCGAGCGTAGGTACCGGTGTAGTCTTATGTTATGAAATGATGTAATCAATAAACAGACATGCGATTGCAGCAAACCCGAGAGGTTGACCGTCATTTAATGAAGAGTTTTGTTGTATATCTCCTAAGTCCTTCATCAGGTCTTCACAAAATTTAAATGGGACTAATTTGGTAACATACAGTGTCAAACAAAAAAAAAGAATTTTGAAAATCGGTCCACAATTGACAGATATATCGACGAACAGACAAATTACAGCCGAACATAGAACCTCCTCCTTTTTGGAAAGTCGGTTAAAAACTAACTCATATTTATTGAAAGTCGCTTTTCGAGTCTGTTTGTTTATCCACTATTGATTTGTATGTGGTTTTCACCAACATTTCGAGACTTTATTCGGAATAGTTCATTTGTGTATAACACTGAGATATTACTATGTTTTCACCACTTCAGTAGGTATATAGATCACACCGGTGCTAAACTGGTGCAATAGGCAGGTACCTAATTGAAAAATTCTCACACTCGTAGATTTTAACTGTCTTTCCAAAAAAGATGAGTTTCTATGTATGTTCGACTTTGTTGGCAGATTAAGATACCAACTGATGGTTTTACCAACCACTGCTTTAATAGTTTTATGTTTCGCCAAAATTTATCCTATTTTTTTCGAAAAAATGGGTCTTCGCGAATCTGTAGCCTACCCACTCGATTTTATATATAATCTCTCTTCTACGGAATTGAAAATTATTTTAATTCAAACATTGCGTTCTTGCGCGTAATAATAACGAATAACGTTGTTATTACAACAACGTTTGACAACTGTATTTAAGGACCTTACTCAGTAGTGGCGCCAACTGGTGAACACGTAAACGGAAGCCCTTATTGAGAATCCGATGTCCGTTCTATTTGTGTCCATTTCTTTAAAAAACAAAAGCTAAGCGAACACAATTGCCTCACAAGTCACACTACACTCAACTAATTTGTTCAGATTGGAAACTGTTGCTAATTGTATAATCAAGAGAACGAAGCAGTCGCAGCTCACGAGTCGCGACTGACATTAATCTCACACAATTATTCAAGGGATTAACTTAACTAAGATGTATTACTTACTTCTTTTATATTACTTCCGCTTATTTGTTTCTTTATCCGGCATTTATTAACACACATTAACGAATATGGACATATTTTAAATACGCCGTTTTCCGATATTTTATCTTATATATAGGCCGAACAGTATTGGCCCAGAGCTTAGGTTCAACCCCGACTTGCTAGTTGTGAATCTTGGGTTCAAGCCCATGCAGGCGTTTTACTTTTTAACCGACTTACCAAAAAGGAGAAGGTTCTGTAATCGACTTTGTATGTTTTTTTTTTTTTAATTTATTTTTTTATAAGTATGTTCACCGATATCTCCGTCAATTGTGGACCGATTTTGAAAATTCTTTTTTTGTAGAAAGAGTATGTGCCGAAATTGGTCCCATTTTAATTTGGTGAAGATCTGATGAAGAACTTTGGAGATATAAAACAGAACTCTTCAATAAATAAGGGCAAATCTCTCGGGATTGCAGCAATCGCATGTCTGTTTATTGTTTATACCATTTCATAATATAAAATCACGCCAGAACGCTCTAAAGGAATACGCAGATTTGTACTCGTACAGGTCACCTTGGTACACTCTCATTTCACCGTTTATGTTCAGTTTCATGACATTCGGGTAATCTCTTCCGGCATTATAGGTAAGTACCTTACGTAACTACTTGCCTATTAGGTAGGTACAACTAAAAAGTGAAAAATAAAAAACTATTTTACAAAAAAATACTACCGACTTCCAAATAACAAAAATACAAAGTGAAAAATAACTTTATTTTTAAGTCGGTGTCCATAAACAAAAAAATGGTACCTACCATAGACACCGACCTCCAAAAATAGTTATTTTTCACTATGTTGTTTTGTTATTTGAAGGTCGGTAGTATATTTTTGTAAAAAAAGTTTTTTTATTGTAAATTATTTTTCGGTAACGGTTTCTCAAAAATTGTGAAGGAAAACATCGTGATGAAACTGCCGTATCATAGAACTATACATTCGAAAACATGTGACATCTACCAATCCGCACCGGGCCCGCGTGCTGGATTATAGCCTACTACCTCTGATTCATGAGAGACGGGTCGTCATCCACCTCTCCGGTCCAGTATGAGCTCATGGATGCCCTTTGTCACACAAAAATTAATATAATGTAATATTCCACGTATTTCATAGAAACAATCCGTAAAAATCAGTATTGCAGCTATCAATATTAATTAGAATCTGTCGGCTAATTAAGCGATGTCCGTGCTGTCTCGGCGCAGTTAATATTATTACTATTTACTGCGACTGAGATCACCACCGTAAACACCCGCTAGGGAAGGGAAACACTCGGAACTAGAGCTTTCTTGGGGCTATTCTTTATGTGTGTCTCATCTAGTAAGCGATAATGTAGTCGACGATGGAACACGCGTCCTTAGAAGTAAACTATTATTTCAAAAGGTTTACACATTAGGTTACTTAAAATTAGTGCCTAGTCACGGGGTCCCAGCGCTAACAAAGAAAATTTGGTTCAAATAAATTTCACTAGATGGCGCGATTTGATATGTATCGACTTGTTATGGAATTGTGTGTAAAATTAACATTTTATAGAATTGATCATTAACATTGTATGTTATTGTTTATTCAACTCTAGGAGAGTTGAATTAACAATAACATACAATGTTATATATAATAGCACAAAATTATGAAATATCGGATTTAAATTTCTGAGGCATGCCACTCGATTTTTTTAATTAGTAATGAAACACATTTTGGTAAAATGAAACTATAAAAACGTGCAAAAAATTCTATAAAACAAATCTTCGCTGTATGTAAAGAAAAAATAGTTACGAACTGAGAAAACCCTTTTACTTACAAGTCGCTACTAACACCATTTGTAGCCGTGGAACGGAACCGATCGCGTTCGAAGTGTTTACAAAAATAATAATCTTAATCAGACGAAAAACGCTAGTTACGTCGGCACAGTTTCTTTGTATGGGTTGAGGCACCTGTATGCTAGTATTATATTATCTGTAACTTAGTTAACACGCAATTGAGTAGCATACTCATCATCGATCTGCACTTAGGTATACCATGTTAATTGTGGTCGGCGCAACACATTTTCTTCTTCCATACCGTTCTGACCCCTGTAACGTATATCACTGACTCCCTTTTCTGTCATGTCACTCCTCACACAGTTCATCGATCTTTTCTTTGGCCGTCCCCTTGAAGTACATTATAGTATATATTCTTATCTATCTTAAATAAATCGTCTAAAAACAACACAGAAATAAAGCTTGAATACAGAAAGTGGAAAGAACTTAGGGGAAAAGATCGAAAAGAAAAGGTTGACATGTCCCCGTGTTAGCAACAAGGGGACAGCTCCAACTTTATTCACTCCTATCTGTGGACATGGGATAGATGCAACTTTTTATTCCTGTATGTCCCCCATAGAATTTAATATATAAATTCTTAAAAGTAATGACACACAATATAAACAACATTACATTCCCTCGTTGCTAACAGAGGGACAAATCAAACTTTTTTTCCGACCTGTCTCGCTAAGGGGACAAAGCAGGGTGACAGATCGGCATAATTCAATCAATCTGCCTAGCCTTTTCCCAACTATGTTGAGGTTGACTTTCATTTTATCTTGATTCAGATTAGACTTGTCTTAATGTCTAGATATCAGATAAGAGTTTAGGAGTAAAATAATAACTTTGTCAAACTTTAAACTCAACTATTATTCAAGTACTATCAAAGACTACTGACGTCCATTGAAAGCATTTAAATTAAAATGAAAGCTTAAACTTTAAAAACATTTGACATTCTACCATACTAGAGGTACTCGTCCTTTTACATCAACTTCAGCTAAAAAGAGCTATTTCCAGCCAGTTAGTAGTTCAAAGGGATCAGTATGCCAACTTTACACGCTCGCTAAGTAGGCTAGCGGTGCTCAAACATGGCTGGGTTCTGTGCACGGAATGATTTTTATGTGAGACCTGAGACAACTACGATTTAGCATTTCAAAGCATTGGATTTTGAGAGCTGCATCACCCTCAGGCAAAACATATAATATGAATCTATTACAAAAACTTATTTCTGCCATTCAATACAGGATCGAATTATAAATTTAATTGTTGCGTTTTATTTGTTCACAGATATGTACGTTTTGACATTCGTCTACATTCGTTAGGCCGAACTATCTCGTAATGCTCATATTTTTACTGATACCTAATTTATTGTTCGGGTCCATAGGAACCGATACTAAGGAAATAAAGAATAATGACCGTTATTACCAAGCTATAAAAAGCAAATACAGATTTTTTAAATAGAAATAAACATTTTATGTAGGTCTCGTCTGTAATAAAAAAAAATGTATGTTTTGATTATTTGTGTATTACCTTACAAGGTTGAGGACATCTGTCTAGGGCACTTGAAGTTCTCAGGTGTCACCAGGTGATTGGATATCGGAGTCTTTTCACAGGATTGTGTGTGAAGGTCGAGACCCAATATATAGCGAGACGAGAGTCCCAGCCTCCCAGGGACCTTTGAGGAGGTTTTTGAAGTATTTTTAATTTCTCGCTAATCTTCTTAAGATGAAATCTTTGTTTATGGGAAATTAGTTAATCTCGCCATGACATAAATTTCTATAGGTGAGTCTGAAACTTGAGACTATATTCTTTGTGGGCCTCCTCAGAGGCCGAAATTATTTCTTAATTCAATTTCAAGTTACTTTGTTTTCAAGTTACTTTGTGCCTATACTGTTATTAAATCAAGATGCTGCTTTTGTTCAGTTAATCCGCAACCACCTTGACAGATGTTTTGTGTGTTGGAATCAAACCCGTGTCTGTACCTGTCCGTGCATGAATACGCACAACTTGCAAGACCTAGTTTGTTTGGAGAAGATAATCCGATTACTAAAATCCTTTCAATGATATGAAGCTGCACTATCGTTGAGTTTTATAGCTTTTACACCGCAAAAAATTAAACTGACCTCTAAAACAAAACACTACAAAGAGGAAAATAACTTTCTTTTACGAAATCGGTGTCTTTGCTACCTATTTGGTCGAAAAATGAAAAACAATAGGTATCAAAGACACTTTGGAAAAGAAAGTAATTTACGCTTTGTAGTGTTTTGCTTTGGAAATCGGTTTGATTTTTTTGTTAAAAGGTTTTCATTTTTGGTAGGTAGTTCATATTACCATGAAAATCATCATACCATCAAATCATCAATAAATCATTCAATCAATCATCATCATCAATCAATCAATCATATTGCCAGATGACATCGCATGACAATTCCAACAGCCCAAACACAACTAGGACTCTTTTTTTATAACGGAGTTCCATTCCCCATTTTCCTGCTTCATCATCAGATCAGTTCGATGGTACCATTTTCATCAGTCCCATTAATTTATATGTATTTGTTTCATCACAATCGCTTAACTATTACCCGTACCATACTGTGACATAAAAATCATTAAGGAGTTTCAGTGGCCATCTGTGGTCTTCTTTATCAGTACCACTTCACCTAATGATTCATTTAAAGTGCAAATGCTTGCCATGTTGATGAAAATACCAAAATCGCTATATGTTTAATAATTAAATAATATTTGAGGCGTTTCCTCGATTTCCATTGAATGCCAACATCAGATCTTGACCTGATGGCCATGGGACCACTTGGGAAGCCCTGGGAAGTTTCAAACAAAAGAAGAATTTGCCAAAACAACTTAATTATTTTGTAGTCGGTTAAAAATACATGGTTCTTGTAGGTAGGCAACATGAGTGTGGCAAACCACGAGGAATGGAACGACTTATGAGAGGCCTTTTCCCTGCAGTAGGACGAGACGGAGTAAAAATAAATAGGTAATATTGTATTAAATCGACTCTCTCCCATACACCTCACTCATCCCATCACTACTCGAGCACATTAATTATTCCTTGTTAGCGTCGTCTCGCGGCACAGACGCAAGATGAATGGTTATTTAATTACGCTACATTATCACACGATACAATAAGTGCTGTGATGTTATCTGCTTGTAGATTGATGCGATAGACGCGCTTTAATTTTATTATGCCACTGGCGTTTGCAGACGAGCTTATTTTGCACTTTTTGCTACAATTTATTTCGACAGCCTGCTAAATGGGGAGTTTGGTAAACTGTATTAGTATAGAGCTCATCTATTTTAGGGGGTATAGCCCGCCACTCTTTTCCTAAGACTGCAACTACTGAAAACCAGAATAAAAATGGCGACCATCAGAAAAGAGGCAATGAAACTCGACGAGTCCTAAAAAAACGATTCAACTGTCTTGGATCCCGAAATGAAATTAATCAGAAAAGAACAGCAGAAGAGTAAAAATAATTATAATTTGCCCTTAAGGCACACGTACCGGGCGAGCACGGTCTCAGTGATAGGCTTGATTCACGCATTTCATCGCAGTATTTGCTCGCGAACTGTGATAAAAATATATGACTCAAGCCTGTCACAGTAGGCCGTGCTTGCCGGCTGTATCAGGCTTAGAGGCAAGGCTCAGGCTCAAGAATGCTCGGAGTTTCTTTGTGTGATCAAATCAGAAATGAAGACAATAGAAACAAGTTTACCGACATGCCCGAAGAATTGCCAAACGTAAGTGGCAGTGAGCTGGGCACATTGTCGCAGAACGGATGGCAGATGGGGTGGAAAAGTTCTGGAGTGGCGACCGCGAACCGAAAGACGTTGCGTTGGAAAGCCTCCCTCTAGGTGGACCGATCACCTGGTGAAGATTGTGGGGATCCGCTAGATGAGAGACGCACGGGACTGGTCAATGTGGCGACACTTAGAGGAGGCCTATGTTCAGCAGTGGACCTTTTTCCGGCTGAAATGATTATGCTTATGTATCAGACTTTAGAAACATTACGTTAGGGTCCAGCAAGAGTGACGTTATATTTCACTGAACCTGTTTCTGTTGCCAAATAGCCATGTTATTATGTTCCAGCATGAAAATAATGGTCGGCTGGTGACTTTTCAACTCATGTGTCCATTGGTGTTGAAAGAGTGGGTGGCAGTTATCAATTAATCATTCTTCAAAACACGGGCAGATCAACAGAAGAACACAGTATCCACCTAGAAATGCGAAGACAATTACTTAGATTGTGACAATTTTGTAATTTTGTACTTCTTGATACTTTTCTTTAAAAATAACAATCAGGTAAAATAGTTATTTTATTTATTTATGCACACACAAAACTCTTAATAGAGCAAAAGAAAGATTACAGATAGAAGAGCACAAAAGGTACTGCTCTTTTCAATAGTAATTTCTTCCAGCAGACCTGCGACAGGAAAGTAGGATGATAGACGAAGACACAGTGTGTAGAAAGAAATAAGGAAACTTAAAACAGACTATATTAACTTAACTAATTATTATATAAATTACACATATAGTGTGTTTGTAGTTTGATCTTGGCAGTTCTGATATAATTCTCTCTGATATATTTGATAGAATCTCACTCTGTGCCGTAATGCCATGTTGAGTCTCAAGATTTCCCCTCGCATTTCGTTAATTGTTTTCGTTCCAAGACGCTGATTGTGTAATAAATGGTTATTTCATTATTACTGCTTTACACAATGCGTGCTGTAGTCTTTATGGCGTATTTATAACTATGTTCATAAGCATAAACCACGTCTTTAATATCTATAAATGACGGCGTGATTGACTGATATTTGCTAGAATTATCCTATTTCTGTAAATTCAATAAACAGCAACTTCTTCTTCATCTTCCTTCCCTGGTCCCATTATTTGGGGACAGGTCTCCTCACTTTCCTGCGTGATGGTGCCGTCTTGCATTGTCTGTTCTGGTAATTGGTTGTGATTAAGATAAACAGCATTTAATCACCTTATGAAAAGCGATAGTTAATGGCCGCTGCATAGGTAATGGTAATCCTGGTCGGAACGGGACGGCAAGTTTCGAAAATATCGTTTCATAAAAAATGTATACGAAAGAGCATACGTCACGGGTACACGGACCTGACGGTGACTTGGCGTTTTGTATGAGACGCCACATCGTCCCGTTCCGTCCAGGATTAAAACACGTTACGTACGCAGTGGCCTTTAGACGGCAATAAAAACCGCCCTTGAACGTTTTTGACTTGATTGACTGCAAACTAGATATGTAAAATAAAAATATAGGTACTTTAAGTTTCCCCAACATACAACTCAGGATGACTTTTTCTGTGAAATAAGACCGTTAGAAGCGCTTCAAGGTTTGTGCCGTAAGGAATACAAAAATGGAAGGAATTTCTGAAATTCACAGTGAACATATTGTCAAGTTTCTTAGTATGTATGTTAGTTTGTAATTTGAGTTCAGCGAAACTTAACTTCAAGTTAAACTTGAAGTTAAGTTTCGAGTGTTTAAAGAAAAAAAACCAAAGAAATTATCTCTAGAATAGCTTCAGAATCTTTTTCAAAGTACTACATCCCCTAGTTTATTTGAAATAAACTATTTGATTTTGAAAAAAAACCTACGACACATTACACGATATTTACAAACAATTTTGCACAAATATTTGCAAATTCACACAGAATCGTTATCAAAGAATACAACAGTCGCAGTACAACACAGCTGCCTGACGCGACTTCATACACAAATATTTACTTTCCAAGCGTCCTTGATATCGAGTAGTGATGCAGACAGAACCGTTTCACACTTGATCTACACTTTTACTGTCGGAAATTGTCTGTTTACAACATGTCAACTGGACTTTATGGGAATTAAATCATCATCATCATCATCAGCCTATTATACACCTGCTGGGACACCGGCCTCTTATCTGTGAGAGAGGGAATGGGCCTTAATTCACCACGCGAGCCTTTGGTGGAAGTCACATGTCTTCGAATTTTTGGTTCTAGGACATGCCGGTTTCCTCACGATGTCTTCCTTCACCGTTGCCTGTGATGTCCAAGTTAAACTTAGAAATAATAATAGACAGATAATAATAATATGTACCAACGTATTTGAAAAAGTCACATTGGTACTTGCCCGGATTTGAACCCGCGATCTCAAGCACGAGAGGCGAGGTCTTAGTCACTGGGTAACCCCGAAATATACATTTCGGGGTTACCCAGTGGGTAAGACCTCGCCTCTCGCGGGTACAAGAAAGAATAAGTTAAGCAGTTTGACTTTCAGAAATTTACTAATTAGCTCTTGTAATACATGATCTCCTGATAAAAGAGCCAGGACAGTATTGATGTTTGTGTGTTGAAGTGTTGAATAAACAAATTTATAAATTAAAAAATACTCTTTTTAAACAAGCTTCTATATTAAAAGATTGCATTGTCACGAGAAACTAACGTTCAGCTCAATCGGACACTGGGAAATGAGTCAAATTAAACTTGCAAAATACTATTACAGACACTGGGACAGGAATAAGTAAATACAAGCTTGTAATAAATAAATTGTCTCGTCTTTTGCCTGACTAAAACCGTATGTTGGTAATAAACTTATGTGCTGTGCCAATAGCAAGTCCTGGGGGAGCACTGTGCCAGCAAGTTCTAGGCTAGCGTGCTCCACCGTCGACCACATCATCGCTTATCATTAGGCCCATTAGGTGCGATAGTGGTCAAATGCGTGCCTTCAATAATAATAATAAAAATATTCCTTCCTACAACCACTTGAGGGCCCAAGAGACCCCATATTACAGACTAAAGGTCACATCATTGCGTAAATAGCGAAAATTTATTTGGTCGCCCACGCACACATTATCATATTACTTACTTCAGATGCGGGATGTAGGACATAGTGGATAAAAATAGGCCAGTTATATTTTTGCTGCTGTTAATGGGTTGTTTACAATGTTAAGGAAATATCTTGGGAATTTCAAAAGGTAAGACAAAGAGGCTAGCTTGTTTTAAGATCTCAGAGGGAGACCCTAATAATAAACTTATAAGAATAGAGGCAAGATTTTAAACTATTTATAGACACTTATTAATTAAACGTTAATAGATATCAGATGTAAGCAAAAATATTAACGAAAAAATAAGGAAAATAGAAAGAAATCAAGGACAACCACTTTGAAACATCATATTAAGAATACAGGACAAGTAAGGAAAGTGTTTAAAGAACTGGACTCAAAGTAAGATTGTATGCCAAATGTAAAAGATAAACTGGGAAAGTACACTAGCATAAGAACTGACATTTAAACATTGCTACGTAATACTGTAAATATCTGTTCTAAAGTCCAAAATAAAACCTTACTACGGCGCAAATCGAGGACACGCGGGCCATTGAACGCATACCACCTATTATAAAAGAAGAAATAGAAAAAGCAATTAATTTACAAAAGCTAGAAAAAGAGCACCAGGTTCCGATCAAATCACAAATGAACTCCTAATAGTTTTAATGACAACGATTGCCCCAAAACAGCAAATTTATTTAACGAAACAATAGAAACAAAGTGTACCCGAAGATTGGACGAAATCAAAAATAGTACTTTTACATAAGAAAGGAGACATAAGCAACTACAGGCCGATAAGTTTAATGTATTATGGCAAGCATTAGAGCGGCAAGGGATTCATAAAAACTACACACATTTATCGAAGAAAATTACGGTAAAAGTACAGCTAAAATAAAACTAGAAACGGCTGGTGGCGAATTTCTAATAGAAATGGGAGTCCGTCAAGGAGACCTTATCTCGCCTAAGATATTCTCAGCATTTTTGGAGATCTTTACGAAATTAGAATGGGATGGTTTCAGACTTAACATACACGGAGAGAAATTAACCCATTTGAAGTTTGCCGATGATTTTATACTGTTCTCGGCATGCCTTAAGATCTTGAAGCAAATGCTGCAGCAATTATCAGACGAAAATGGAAATGCAGGTCTCTCAATGACCATAACTAAAACTAAAATAATGAGTAATTCTTCACGACAAGACGACATCATAATAAATCAACATCAAAATAAAATAAAGATATGTCTGAATGTAATAGAGGGAATAGCATTAGAAGGAGAGACATAGTAAAGCTAAAAAGATTAAAGGATAAATAAAATTTACAAAAGTTGTTACTTGGCAAAAATGGCGTTGGAAAAGACATTTATGCTAAGAGAAAGGAAAGAAAAGTGGACAAAAATAATAACAGAATGGTAACCGAGAGGAAGTAAAAGAAGTAGAGGAAGACAGGTAAAGCGATGGGACGACTATATTATAGAAAGTGCAGGTCCAAAATGGTTACGGGTAGCGAGGGACAGAGTCAAGTGGAGAGCCTGTGAGGTGGCCTTTTTCGAAAAAAATGCCGGTGCGAGGGAAAATAACCAAATAGTTTTAAATACAGTCCAAATGGGTAATACTCTCATTAAAAACTAATTATAGTATATTGTAAATAGGTTAAGTAACTAGCAATAAATGCGTATTTTATTTTATGAATCAATGTGTCAATTAATCTGCTAAGCTAAATTCCATCTAGCTAATTGCCATCCCCAAGCATAGATTATATGGAGAAGTTAGTAATTAGTACGAGATTTTCCTAAATATTGCATCAACTTTAAAAGTCAATATAAGCAAAAAGGAACCAATAAAAGCCTATCATATAAAAATATGACGATCAAACGACTCTGTATCAAAATGTCCTATTTGCAAAACGACATATGAGCAGATCGAATTCTCAAAATGACATAGTAGCAAAACGTCCTACAAACAAAACATTGTGAATGGTAAGTAAGTAATAATTTTATTTTGCAAAAGGAATAGCCTAAAGTACGGCCAACGAGAAGCGATACCAAATGTAAACAAAACACATGCAAGGTCATTGGGAATAGCAGGGGTGCGTAACTTTTTGAAAGTTGGATTTATATAGTTTTAAAAAATATCCGGCAAATTGTAATAATACCAAAAAGGATAGTCTATTTTTATAAATTTTATCATAATTTGAATTATTGTATAATGTAGATTTAAATTAAATAACGCGAATAATAATATTTTTCTGAATCTGTGTATGGCAACACACTTGCCCCCTTTTACATAGGGATTTGAAACAAATCGGTCGAAATGTGAGTGTTAATACCTCTGCCTGCCCCTTAAGGAATACAAGCGTGATGATAAGTTATGTTTATGGAAATAAAAATACAATTTTTTTTGAGGAAATTCTTGTTTATTTAGTCAGACTCCGATTCTTCTGAGTCTGTAGAGTCAGAATCAGAGTCTGTAACACTTATAATAAATTTATCCGTCACGTCATCTACAATAAAATCAAGTTTAAAAAACTTCTCTTCTTCTTTTCGAACGTGCTCCACACATTTCTTCAACCGATCAGACGTGACTTTCGCCATACCTTCACCTAAGAGTGCCTTAACTTTTTCAAATTGAAACGTAGTATTATTTCTAGCTATGTGTCCTTTTACATCAGCCCAAATCAACTCAATGGGGTTTAATTCACAGTGATAAGGGGGGAGTCTTAGTACCTCGACCCCATATTTTTTTGCTAATTCGTCTACGACGTATAACTGGTATTGGTTCTTCACCATCTTTACTTTATTTAATAATTGTATTTTTATTTCCTTTTCATCGAAACTAATTTTTTTGTCACGAAGCCACTGCTGAATGTTAGCCTTCAACCATGTTGAGCTGGGTGTTTTTTCCTGTCGCCTTGAGTGGTAAGGCGCGTTATCCATGACGACAACTGCATTCTCGCCTAATTTGGGCAATATCTTCTCAAACCAGCTTTCAAAATGTGCAGCATCCATTGATTCGTGATAGTCACCAGTGCCTTTAGATTCAAACACCCAGCTACCGTCTTCCACAAAACCATCCTCGTTTCCAATGTGGACTACGATTAGTCGCCGGCCCTTTGAAGTGGGATTCTTCGCACCTGTACTCAGACCTTCTAAAAACGCTTGCCGTTTTGATTTTATTTCGGTGTCTACCCAAGTTTTATTAACAGTGTGACCTGAAAATAAAATACAGGATACAAAAAAAACATAGGCAATATTACAAATAATAAACTTACACAATCTTTCAGGCAGAAATACTTAGTTTTGATTATGCGCCGAAGGATTTCTCTGAAGATAGAAACTCTCTGCGCTCAAGTATACTAACGCAAAAATTTTATATTACTGACCTGCGTTCACCCATGTTTCATCCATGTAAAAAATACGCCGATTCTCCTCTCTATACTTCTTAATTTTATGTAAGTATTTTCGCCGCCACAATACGATATCGTCTCTGTCAATCAGTGCATTATTTCTTTGCCTCTTGATATACTTAAACTTTAAATGTTTTAATATTTTTTGGAAAGTAGTCCTTTTAAAATTTGGCAGAGTATCGTCTTCATTGATATCTGAAAGTACTTTTTTCACTGTAGGAAGTTCTCCTTTAATAAAGAAAGCATGTACTTTTTTGCGTATGGCTGATTTAGTAAAATCATCAATTTTGTCACTAAACGTTGGTCTAGGTTTGGTGGTGACAGGAGAAGAAATTTCGCCGTGTTCTTTATAGTCCTTGAGGATTCTATATACAGATGCAACGCCGATACCTAAAATACTAGCTGCTTTCCTCGCCATCTCTTTTCTGTATGGGTATTTATCATTAGGCCAAGTTTCTTTAATATATTTGTAGGTATTAATAATCATATTTTTTTCATTCACAGTAAAACTAGTCACCTAAAATTAAAAATCAAATTAAAATGCTAAACCTACATACTTTATACACATGCATCTTTAATAAATTAAAAAACTTTTATTATTACAGTTGTTGTTTTATAACTTTAAGATAACTTTAAAGTACACTCCCAACCAAAACTACTAAACAATATTCTTATCTATCAGCTAAAACCCAAATATCAATGCAAACGGTAAAAGGTTTCCTATACATACCTTCGGACGTTTCTTTTTTGGAGAAGTAAAATCTGTTGATTTATCTCTCGACGTACTTGGTTGTGGCTCCATCATTAACCACTCTTAATAAAAACAAACAATGGTCAACAAAAAATAACTTAAACAAGAAATAATTAAATAAACAACAAAATAATAACAAAACTTTAACAAATAACTTGTATCACCACGAGCGCGTTTCGAAACAGAATGAATCTAAAATGGCCGCCCGAAATTGTTGGCGAACCCGTCTTGACGTTGTCATGTTTTTGTCGGGAGAACGAGACATTACGACAAAGGCACAAGATGGAAAGAGATAGATATTAGATTGTCAACGCCGCAGTTGTTTTTTAGGTTAATGACCTTTCGTATCGCTTCTCGTTGGCCTTACTTTAGGTTACATCAGTGTTTACATTACAAAAATGGACATGGCTACTACACATAATAAGATATAGTGGTATACTATAGATATACTGGTACAGTCATATCACACAATTACATAAGATTTTTAAAAGAGTAAATCCATTCAACTTTTTGTTTACACTGTTAACTTTCAGTTTAGTATGTATAATAACTTCAAAATGAAATAATCGTAAAAATTTAAAACTAAAATTCATATGATATAATGTCTTGTTTTTTTTGCGTTCGGTTCGAAAGTGATAATGTCCAGTTTTAAGTTATAAATCGGAACAAGTGTAGTTCTTATGGATGTTCTCCGCCCTGGAGCGGGCGGAGTCTTCTATCAAACTCATACCTTTGATCTGGGCGCTGGCATGCCTGTGCAATTCATCTCATTGCCAGGTATTGGCCTGCATGATCTGATGCGGACCCCGTCACCTTCTGTAACTGTAAATGATCGAAGTTACTCCCGGGAGATAAGCGCGGAACACGGCACGGTTAGTTGTGGCAAACTTCCCAAATTTGTCACCGGTCACATCTTGTGGCAGCCGGCCAACATGTCGCGATTTTCATTGCCCGGTGCGTCTGCTACGGATAGGGAGTGAGATTGTATCCTCTCGTTTCCTTTCTGCCGCCTCCGTTGCGACCATCACTTCCTCGCAGAAGGGGGCGACTGTTTCCCACGCGCTTCTTTTCAACTTTCATACATTTTATTTTATTGTTTTGCTATAATTCATCATTTGTAACACATCAGTTAAAGTCATTTAACATTATTTATTAGTCTTAAGTTAGGTACTGCTACTTATATATGGTACTGGGTATCACTGTCCTGCAATTATCAAAAGGCTGTTGATTGTCTTCATCGTTAGAAATTTATCAAAATCTGTTGACATATCACCCTTCCAATTTATATCACAACTTAGCTAAAACTTAATCATATTGACGTCCATTAAGTTCCAGATATCTCTATATGGCATCTAAGGCGTTCAAGCCTTATAAAAATAATCACCAAAGTGCAACTAATGTTGTCCTAAAAAGGCTGTAAGGCATCTTAATGAAGACTCTAATTAGTTTCTATATTTAATTGCAATTCGTTATAGATCTGACACGATAATTAGGGCCATACATTTTAATGCTGAGATACCTTGTTGAGTTACTAAAGGAGCTGCTATACGATGTGCTAGATACTAGAAACCTATTAATATAGTCAAACCTGAGATGCAATTGGTTTTTATCCGATGAAGAGTTTTTTTTTGTTTACACTGTCTCACTGTAGGGCCAATGTCACACCTAAAAAAACTTGGCAAGGTGTTGCGAGGAATGAGTTGCTGGAATTCGAATCAGCCGTCACGGTACGGCAACGCCGTCCATCTTTAGGAACCCATTGACTGGCGTCTTTTTTCAGCATACATTGTTCATGCAGCTGATGTAATCCCCTCAATATCATAGAAGCTGGTAAGTAGACTTGTAGTGTACAACTTTAGTTCACAAGTTTGATAAACTTGTAAAATACCTGGAGCGATTTAATTTGCAGTTTGAATTTTATCTAGCTAAAATTGAGTCTGTAAATAGGTAGATAAATAACTAAAACTTGATTTAATCTCAATAGTTTTTTCCAACTTTAAAAAAATTCGCGATCCTTTTGAATGATCTCACTAAATCTCGGTCACAAATACCTTAGTATGTCTATAAAATGATGTTTTATTGTTTCATTTCTAAAATAATCTGTCGTCGAGCAGATTATTTCGTACACGTCAGCTAAACAGAGCATTTAAATTCATTGGTTTACGTGACACGAGTATAAAAGTAATAAATACATGAAACCTATATCTATCGAGTATACGATTATTGGTACAGTCAAGTTCAACAAGAATGTACCTACATTCTTGTTGAACTTGACTGTACCAATGTAGGTGTAGCTAGTATACAAACGTCAACTGCTTGATATTTCAAATGTGGGCTTTACTTGACTGAAGTCACAAATCGTTTTCTACAAATTGTGCAATAGTGCAACACGGCGTTGGCATTTCCAATATTGGCGTGAACCCTATTACTAACTTGTAGAATAATTGTTAAGTTATAATATTGATCTGATCTGTTATGAGCATCCCTTGGTGTTGATACAAAATATTTTAGTAATTTTAATAGCTATAAGTAGATATTATCTTCGTTTAATTTGAGCCAATCGGTATGGTAGATTTCACATCATTATCGTCCACGGCCTTATTTCGCCACTCTTTTATTTTACCTACGTCTAAGTTCTAAAGATATACCACCAAAACCGCTCACCCGTTCACCACGTTCCGACCGTTTCAGCTGAGAGTTATCACCGCATCCTGTTAGATGTCCTGCACAACTCCAGATGGCAGGTTTTAGTATCCAAATAAGACGAAAAAAATACCTATAACAAATGAAGTACCAACACACACAAAAAACATTGTTTTGGTCATTCATATTTCACTAACATTCAATCTCTACTGTCGTACGTGACTTGTACCCACGCATTCTTATTGCATTAGTAATTGAAATTCCTACAACAACTTTTGATTTATTTAACAAAAACATGGATTTCCCCGCTAAAGATATTTTATTGAGTCTAATTTTTTGACCTTATAAATGTCACTCGGCGATAGAATCGTGGATATTGGCTCGTTTGACACCGTAGCCAAGTTGACTTGTCAGTGGGTTCAATTCCCACGTAGAACAATTTTTTAATAATTTTATAAAAACGAGCAGTGGTGACCCAGTGGTAACGGACTTAAGTTTCGAAAGTCGTGGGTTCGAACCCAGGCAAGCGCTTTACTTTGTGTAAATTATTTCATCACCACTGCTCTAAAAACGGTGAAGAAAAACGTCGTTAGGAAACCGGCATGTCCTAGAACCAAAAATCGTTGACATGTGACATCCACCAACCCACACTGAGCACGCGTGGTGGACTAAGGCCAATTCCCTCTCTCACAGAGAGGAGGCCTGTGGCCCAGCAGTGGGCACATTAAATGTAGATGATGAAGATGATTATTTTCAAATTACAACATATTACATAACATCACCCCTGTTTTCCTCGAAGAGTTAAGCAGATGTACACTTATATCACCGCATTTTGCCACCGTAATAGGGGACGAGCCTAGTACCATCAACTGGGCACAAGTAGGAAGGCCTCCCACCTGGTGGACCGATGATCTGGTGAAGGTTCCGGGGATCCGCTAGATGCGGGACGCACGGGACCGGTCAATGTGGCGACGCTTGGGGGAGGCCTATGTCCAGCAGTTCACGTCTTTCGTCTGATATGATGTTGAGGCGCAAGTATAGACTTCGAGCTGCTATTGAGAAATTCCAGATAGAAAATCCAATAACACTTTGCCCAACTCGGGCAACGAACCGAAGAGCTCATGTTCAACAGTAGAAAGAAAGAAATAAAGAAAAAACGTTTATTTGCGCCAGGCACGAAGGCAGTAGCGCTAGTTTATATTATTTTTTGACAAGCTTTTGATTAACTTGCAATGAATGTATGTATGTTTGTATGTATGTTAGTGTGTTCGGGTCAAATCTTGCAACTGAATTTTAAAGCAGTTATCCTCCACCGGTTAAGATTAAAATTTGCATACACGTTTAGTTTGGATGACAATACATGATTAGATAAGTGACGTTATTCTAAATCCAATATGGCGGACGGCCCAAGATGGTGGACTAGTTATTTTTTGTGCACTGCCATGATATGGGTATCAAATGAAAGGTTTTGCTGAGAAAAATACGAAAAAAGCTAGTTTAAAAAAAAAAATTAATAAATTGTTTTATTTGTTTTTTTTTTATTTGCCCCACACTAGGCAATTCTTTCTGTATCGTCGGTGCGTTCTCAAACATTTAAACTCACACACACAAGACACCCAGATACGGAACAACTATCTGTAGGTCATACAAATATTTGTTTCGTGCGGAAATCGAACCCGCGACACGCAGCGCAGCAGGCAATCGCTCAACCACTGCGCCAACCTGTCGTCAATTCGACGCCAAGATTTTTCTAAGAAATATGACTCAGAGTCAGACCGTACCTATTTAGTGAAAAAGAATCGCTCAGTCAGCTTTGGTTTATTGAGCTCAAGGATGTTTTCCTTCTATACCAATACCTACTCCTATCGCCTGATATTATTTTCATTGTTTTTTTCATGTTATTCCATAACGTGAGAAAAAGTAATGTTAAAATTCTTTGACGGAATTGATTTGATTCAATGACAAGAAGAACAAGTGAAGCGTCTTTTTACACCCGTTATTCATAACAAACAATAAAATCATGCATTCCAACACTGTAACGTCACTTATTACGTTATCTTAATAAAGTTATTACTTCAAGTTATCCTGAATGGTGTATAGAACCGTATTAGACATGAAAGATTTGTTCAAAAATCAACAATTTATTTTCGGATGTTCCGTACCTATTGGAATAATAATTATAGTAGTATTAGTGGTTGAGCGATCAGCTAATGCACTGCGTGTCGCGGGTTCGATTCCCACACGGCACAATTAATAATTAATTGTATGCTTGATTGTGTTTTTAATTGTGTTTTTGGTACTCCTTATATGTCTATCTTTGTGGTAGTAACATTGCAATGGCATTATAGATGTTGTATGATGTGTATGGCCTACAGATACTTGTTGTGGATCTGGGTGTCCTGTGTTTGTGAGTTTTAATGTTTGTAAACGCACCCACGATACAGGAAGAAATTCCTAGTGTGGGGCAAAGTCTTTCAAACAAAGAAAATATATTATACCCGTGTTATATTACCGTACGTAACTAAACACACTTTATCACAATAATGCACAATACTGTGACGTCAAATCAACAAACCATTTCTGGTCCATTTATGTGATTTTCCAAGCCTGTCAATCCGCCTAGTCTTTCCCCAAATATATCAAAGCTGACTACCAGTCGAATAGGAAGCAGCTGCATACCATTATTTTTCATGAAACGACTGCCTATCTTAACTGCACAACTCAATAGCTGACCACCCGTAACGACTGATACAAAGAACGATACGAACTGACACGATGTACAAATGTTAATCAGGAACAACGGCTTAAAGTGCGTGCCGAGGCACGGAGGAGTATCAGTGTGTCCAGGGACCGACATCAGTAAGCATTGTCTAACCCTGAAGATCGAACCGTGCAGTTATTACTACAGAGCTAGAAGCTCCGAGTGATCTTTCAAGCCTCTAACCATGCAATATAAACCGGATATCACATGCTGATGACACCCTCCGGGACAAATTAGGTAGTGACTCTCAATTCCTAATTCTATAAATCTTAGTTCGACTAGGTAGCGTATAGGGTTGCCATAGGCACAGATAATATAATAGGTACTAGCATGCAGATGATGCTTCATCCCATAGAAAGACACCGTGCCACGTAACTAGCGTTTTTCATCTGATTATACCAATTATTTATTGTAAATCGATCGCGTTCGGTTCCGTTCCACGGAGATAGATAGATCACCATCTATTAATCAATCGATATCGATAGATAAATCAAATAATCAGTATAATCAGTACAGTACGTCGGGACAGTTTCTTTGTATGGGATGAGACACCATTGCCATAGGCTTTAGACAAGTTACATTCAATCAACGAAAACGCCGCGAGAGCGATTGGTAAATTTGAAGTATGTTTTTCTCCTATTCCTCTGTTATTCTTTTCTGTTTAACTTCGTTGCGGGATCCAAGAAAGTTAAATTCATTCTCCAGGACTTCGTCGAGCTTCAAAGCCTCGCTTTTCGGGTGGTTGCCACCGTTGATTCAGATTCTTAGGAGTTGCGGAGGTTTGGGAATAGTGCGGTGGGATTGAATAATGTGACCATCACCATCGTTGATAAAACGTAGCCTAGCCTGAGATGGAAAATTGAAAAGTCGTAACACAAAGGCTGACTTGTCGCATACGTAATTTACCAATTTGGGAAAAAATGGGAAAATAAATTAGATATTATACCGACTTATACCACATTTAATTGAGCATGCTGGGCGATTCTTATTTTAAAATTGGACCATATCTTAAACATATTGATGACTATTCGCAAGAAGACAGCCGCACAGGTCGATTTTCGAGGTTAAGTAACGCTTATCCAGGTCGCTTCGTGAATCGGTGACATTAAGGTAGACATTAAGATTAACGTACCGAGATTGGTAACACTAGTCGATCATTCTTCCATACAAACGAATTCTGGCGATTACTCCTCTGTTTAACGATGTACGTTCAAAATAAAAAAAATATCAATTTATCTCATCATTATCTAGCCCTGTGTGGAAACAAAAAAGTAATAAAAATATGTTTGATAGTTATGAGCGTCGAAAGTTCCATATTTCATCACCGATTTTAACGCATCTTTACGCTCCTTGTAAAATACTAATATTCAAGTGAATCTGATTAAACTAGAAACCGAACCCAACACAGTTTAGAAAAAGCAAGTCATTAAAAATTCAAATAAATTGACAGGATTTTATTGAAAGATCTCACAACAAATACATGGTAACCCTGGCAGTGTATCAGATTCTTGCCGCGTCATTTTGCGTGTCACCTCCCTATCGGCAAAGGTTATCCACAAATGTCACAGAGGTACCAACACAACACTTTTAACAAGATTAGTATGTAAGTAAACTGTTTGTGCAATTTATAGCTGTTGTTTTGAAGTTGTTAATGATTTAGTGAGGTTTATTTAATAAAAATAATGTAAGCTGTCTTAAATATTATGAAAATATGAAGATGAATAATCAAAGAGATTAATGCCCTAAAGTTGATGAATTTGAAATAAAATTATTATAAGGTTGGTAGGAAAAGGATACTGTAGAGCTGCCAGGGTTCGACTCCCAGGTCGTTCAAACCATTATTGTGTTTTCCATAGAATGTGGATTTTCTCAGTAGAAGCCTGGAGTCTAGATGCGTGCCCCACAGACTCGTCTTTTATTCCATAAATGGGATTAAATTGAAACTGATTAAAGTGACCGTATCGTATATATCTGCCTACCCTTTTGTGGAACACAAGGGTGATATTAAGTAAAAAAGTCTTTCCTGGAATGATGTTTGCGAACGCCAATTATTATTGTAGCTTTTATATATTTTGTGGTTATACTCTATTTATAACTCTGGTTATATCCTGCTTTAAGTTAGTTGATTTTAAGTTACAATAAGCCAAAACATAAGGTCACACGTTAAACCGTTAGTAACGTTAACCACAGTTCGTGGGTGATCGTGGGTGGACGGGGATTAAGGTAACTATTTCAGACGAGTTAACGCTGATCTGTGATAAATATTGCTGAATATTACGTGGGTTGTATTGTATTATTAGAATGTTTCAGTGTGAGGTAAAAGGCTTCTTATACAGAGAAAGAACGTGCTGATCTGTAAGCTTATTCACTGCATGTTTAACGGTTTCCCAAAAATTAAGAATTATATTCTAAGACCCTTTGAAGAAAACTTCCTCTACTCTAATCGAGTTGGTCACCATGACAATGCGCAAAAAAAACAAGTTAAACTGCCAATTTGATGGACTCGACTGGAGGAAATGAATTCAAATAATATTAGGGTTAACGCGATTTCTAACCGATGTTTTTGCTGCACAAAAATTCGGTAAAAACCAAAATGCAATTTTATTTAACCTGGCATAACGTCGTATTCCTTGAAGGGTCTACCTTCTATAGCAGAACTTTTTATATCACAATATTATTTTGCATAACAACGGATAGCATAAACTTCATTTCGCAGAAAATCGTTTGGCATACACTCATTTATCGTATATTCAAACTCATAATTTTGTAAGTCAGAATCATCTTTAGGCATAAATTTCATATCGATAGTCATTAAAAGGCAGAACCATCATATCGCAGAAAGTTCTCAGTCAGAATCGTCTTTTGGCATACATTTTATATCCATAATAATTGAAAGACTCATCTATCACAATACAGAAAATTTAAAGTTTAATTTTATAAGTTATAATTTTGTATTTCTTAAGAGTACCATAAATTGATTATAAACTATTTTCTTTTGGTTTTTATTTCCCTGTAAGAAACATGCGAACATACTAACAAACATACACCATGCTTGCAGCAAGCAAGTAGTATGCAAACAAGCATACAATATGCATGCAGCAAGCATGCAACATGCAAGCAAGCATGCAGCATGCAAGCGAGCATGCAACATGCAAGCAAGCATATCGACAGCAGCAAATCGCTGCAAAACCGACTCCACGTAGTCTTGTGTGCCCTACCTCTAGAGTGTAATTTAAGTCCGCGTAGGCGCAGAGGGGCGAGGCGGCCCGCAAGCTGAGGAGCAGGTGGTTTAATAACGCTCACCGCCGCGGCAGAGGCAACGCACGTTGGCGAAGGGCGGACAACGCCCTCTTCCAACCCTAAATGGGTCCAGGGACATCAGACTCGGGGATGTCCATCGCCCCCCAAACATCAGAATCCGATATGGCAGCGCGTAGTGTTCCACGCGCTCCCGGCCGGCAGCAGCCAGGGGTTCCTTAGGCTATTTAGGTACTAAGCGGTAATTCTAACCGGAAATGTTCTTACTTCGTATGTTCATACTTCGGGTTGCTAGTGATAAGTCCTAAAGAAAACAGGAAGAGAAGAAAGTGATGCCTTTCCTACATCTATTATCTATAAGTATTTTAAATATAACATGCGTATAAGATAACTTGGCGAAAGTAAGTAGGCGCAGATTAGGTCCCAAACAACAGAAAACGGTGACGCGTTGGACCCAGAAGGAGGTGGCGAGATGAGTTGGACTCCGACCTAAATAATTGGGCTTAGATTGCCCAAGAAACAGGAATATGGAAAGGAGGGAGGGAGGCCTTTGCGTTGTCACAGTTGCCACTGAAACTACGGGTTTGAGCAATGATTTTTGATATAGCGGGCACCTGAAGAGGTTCTCGTTCGGACTTGGAACAGGGTCCAGAAAGCGGTACCCCTGGACATGGCGCGTATCGTTAGTAGCGTCATAACTCCGTCATATACATATGTATAGACGGATTTGCAAAATTATTTTTTTTAATGAATGGATATATTTTCGAGGTAGTCCCATTGTCACTAATTCAGAATCTGATGATCCCATGGAAATTGAAGAATATTCTCGAATATTATAGGCTGACATACAGCGATTTTGGTATATTTGCAATAACATGACAAGCATTTGCACTCAGAAAGTATCGTTTAGTGAAATGGACCTGATGAAGAAGACCACAGGAACACTGGCCATTGGCCACTGACCACTGGAACTCCTTAATAAGTATGTAATGGGTAAAAGATATTTCGAAAAGTTAAGCGAATTTGATGAAACACATTATAAATATATGGTACTGATGAAAATTGTACTATCGAACTGATCTGATGGTGAAGCCGGGAGGTGAAATTAGCACTGGAACTCCGTAATAATACAATGTATTCTTGTCGTGTTTGGACTTATTGGAATTGTAATGAGATGTACTCTGGCTATAAATGATTTTCATGGTAATATTATGAGGTACCAAAACTTTTAGTTTAGAGTAAAACAAAAAACTTTTTAACAAAAAATTAAACCGGCCTCTAAAACAAAACACTACAAAGCGTAAAACAACTTTGTTTTCCGATGTTGGTGTCGCAAAACAATAGGTACCAAAGACACCGACTTCAGACCAAAGTTATTTTTCGCTTTGTAGTGTTTTGCTTTAGAAGACGCTATATTTTTTTTTTGTTAAAAAGTTTTTAATTCATTAACAAGAATTATGGAATAAGAAAAAGTGATGTGGTGACCATATAAGCCTGTGATAAAGGCAAACAGATGATGATGATGGATTAATCTGGAAGACAAGTGTCTCTTCAAAAACCTCAAAAAACTGACTGTTTGAAGGTTTTCCGATTTATAGAGGCAGGAACATTGAAGTGAGGCCACATTGACATCTGGAATACCAACTTACTTTGTATGGAATCTTTGAGTGTTTTTAATATTGAGATTGTACAGTATTGCCAATAAATGTGTCTTTATTTACAGCATTATTTTCTATAAAAGACCGATTACACTTGCTTAATCCATCTTAAGTCCCTTCTCTCGCACCTGATCGGGTTATGTGTAAGCTCCTCAAGAATCCCATGAATGGCCGTAGCGTAGATTGCGCGCGCAACTCGCTCTAAAAGCAACTGGTTTCAACATAGAGCAACTGGTTAGTATGTAGAAGGGACAGTAGGTAGAAATGAGGACTGGTAGAGTTGAGGAATGAACCAGAAAAGAATATAATTTAAAGAAAAAACCGGCCAAGTTCGAGTCGGACTCGCGCTTGAAGGTTTCCGTACCATTATCGCAAATAAATAATTGGTGTCATCTATGTTTGTATGGGGACACTCTTAAATTTTCAACTTTATTTTTTATCATTTGGAATTTTTCTTTTAGTTGTGCTGCTTTATTTGTCTTACATTTCATGATTCTAGGTCATCGGGAACTACCATAGTTTTTTGACCCAAAAACTATACCAAGGGTACTTCCGGTTGACCTAGAATTGTCAATTTTGGTTAAAAGCAAGGTCTTACAGCACAAGTAAAGGAAAACATTCCGAAAAAAATAATAATTTGAAAATTAAGGTAAATTTGGGTACTCACAAGTTTTCGCGAAAATCTAAATTTGCCCATATCTTTTTATCGTGTTGAATCAGGACCTTGATTTGCTAGGTTCACCCGTTTCTGAAAAAATCGGTGGTGACACACGGACAGACAGACGGACCGATGGACAGACGGACAAGAGAATGATCTTATAAGAGTTCCTTTTTTACCTTTTGAGGTACGGAACCCTAAAAAGGGTAAAAGTAATTGGAATAAAGAAAGAGAGGGATAGATATTCGACGCAAGAAAGCAAACTTGTAGTATCTTGAAAAGTTGAAATTTACACCAGAGCCAAAAAAACTATTTAAAACTTTAATAACTTGTAATCAGAAAGTCCTTTTTTGGAACACGTGTTTCTTATAATGAAATTTATCAGATGCCACTAATGGAAGCATTCCAAAGTAAGTCTATATTGGTGTATTTGGGTATTTGTAACGAGGACCATGTATCTTGACTGCCAAAAAAATATTTACAGCTTTTTTGCTGTATTTATAAAACATTTAAAATTTGTTGATTTTATAGTACACAGCATTTTGAAGTAAGTTTTGTTAGTAAAGTTAAGAAAAAGTCAAAGTCGTATCATAAAAAAATGTCGCAACAAAACGTTGCTCAGACCGTCAGACGCAGTATTTTTCCTGATTTCAATTATGCAAAAAAACTAATTTAGCACTTTTCGAGATACTAAAAAATCGCTTTCCAGCGTCGGTAAATAACATTTATCTATTTCAATTAGTTTAGATGCACAGGTAATGTTACAATAGCATATTAAGTTATTTGAGTAAATAATCGATAAATGATTATAATTATGTATTATGCGAACTACCAAAACACTTTTACCTTACTTTTGCTGCAAGGACTGGTTTGAAGTGGTTCAGTAAAAGAATACCTGGAAGGATTTGGGTAGGCATTTGACCAGAGTCCGACTGTGCAGGCTACATATAAAAAAAAATGATGAGGCCGGTGTTTCCTAATCTAGAGACACCGAAACAAATTCAGAGGTTAGATGCCATTTTTAGTGAAATACTTAATCATCAGAAGTTAAAAATCTTGCTTGAATAGTAAAATGAAAAAGTATTCAGAGAAAGTATTCAGCTGAGTCATCATAACATATAATGTACTCATATTAGGTCAAGAACAGAATGCTATTGTACTTACCTAATAAAATTATTAATTCTATTTAGTCGACGTTTTTGTTATTGTGAATATTGTTTTCCTTATTGTTAAATAAAATACCTATTATTACAAAGCGCTAATTTAATTATATCTCCTCTACTATACTTTATTAATCTTTCATAGTTAGTTACTATTTACTAAGCAGGTTTTTCCATTTACTTTTACAAGTAACAGCTGTATACTTGAGAAAGAAACTTCAAGTTTTCATTGAGCATTTTTCTGAAATAATTTCTGTTTAAAAGAAATGATTTAAAATTTACTTAAGACTATAGATAATTTAAGCAACCCATGGTCTTAAATAATATGGCCAACTCTCAATACTGTGCGTACAAACTTACATTTGCAGTTGGAATATATGAGAGAACATGTTTTTCATCTACAATGTTAAGTTTGTTCTTGGTATACATGGTAAACAACAAAAATAAGCATAGTATGTAATGCGGAATCCTCTCCACTCGTGTCCAACTACATTTGGCTGATTTTTTATCAATTTAACTCAAAATACTTTACTTTACGTCCTTATAACCTTTCTACCACACAAATGCCGTATTTCTACCAACATACAAGATGTCCTATCTGCTCTGTATACCAAACTCTATGTCTTTACACCACGCGTAACGTAACCCACCGTCGTGAGGCAGTTGGCACCAAACATCCAGCCAGCACAGACGTACCACGTTCCACTTTACCACTCTCGCGAACTTTACAAACTTTACTAACAGACAATTTTTTACTAGCAAAAAATATTTTTTATTACAAATTATAGTGAGACAGTGCCTTAATAGTGTAAGTTACAAAAGTGATGTGTAAAAATGAATGGTTTAATCGTGAATAATTCTGAGGTTGCCAAAGATGCTGGACTTATTGAAAGGTTAGTTTCGTTTTATTTGTTTGTGTACTTAAAACACCAGAGTCTTATTTATACTTAGCTTCATTAGCAGATTTTAAATAGAAATTCTCCAAAATAATTTGAATTAAGAATCTGCTTATCAGTTTTTAAACTAAGTTTGTACAAATAGGTACGGTCTTTAATAGAGAAAGATACCTATCTTGAGATAGTAGACCAAAAAGGTGATGCATATATAAAAAGGAAATTCTTCTAGTAGACCTGCGACAGGAGACTTGGATAAAAGATGTAGTCTGTAAAAATAATAATAATAACAGCCTGTAACTGTCCCACTGCAACAAATCCCTCTTCTCTTACAGAGAAGGCACCAAGCTTAGTCTAGGGAAATAAAAAGGCAGAATAATAAAAAAAAAACAAAAAGTAATTCTCCGGTCCTCCTGTCCACTTGTGTGTGTCTTAAGTGTTAAATAATTATTTATATGTCATATAATATTTATATTTTAATTATTATTTAAAATCATATACTTAGTGATTTTATTGTCGTTCCCCTCTGCGTGTCTACGCGATAAACTCAAAAACTACTGAACGTATTTTAATGCGGTTTTCACCAAAACGAAAGAGTGAGAAACTAGATTTTTTTTTAATACAATTTGTCGACACACGAGCGAAGCTGGGGCGGGTCGCTAGTTTAATATAAGTTAAAGATGTAGCGACGCTTAGGGAGCACACGACTAATTACACGTCTAATTATACGTTTTTCAGCTGAAATGAAAAATTAGTAATCAGTAAAATTACACATTGAAGAAAGTATGTCGTTATCAATACATTCTGAAATAATCTTAACGGGTTTTAACATAAAACAATACTCGTTTATCGAAATTGAAGTTTCTTTTTACGCAACGACAGGTTTCGCGGTTGTAAACGTTTACACACACACTAAAGGAATAAAATTAAGAAATCTTACGATTACTCTTACAAGAATAAATGCCGGTTTCTGAATTAAAAGTTCGTAGTAGATTATTCCTAATCGCTATAGAGAAACCGGCCCTTAGGTGCTGGCCAAAAAACAACGAATTGAACTTGTTGAGATTAGTTCTAAATTCGGTTAAAACCGAGATTTAAATCGTCCCAATCCGCAATAGAAATATTTTCAGACTTCAAAGCATAGTTCAAACTAAGTAAAGTAAATACACGTAGATATGTAGCTAGGTACTCAAAATGTTCATATGTAGGAATGAAATACAAACATCAAGAGGAAAATGTTAACGATGCCGGCGAAGCCACAAGCTTCCATCTTACTTAATTATATTGAATATTATAAATGTGAAAGTTTGGATGGATGTGTGTGTGTGGATGTATGATTGTTATTCAATCACGCTAGAACGGCTGAACGGATCTGGATAAAATTTGGCCCAGAGATAGATTATAGACTGGAATAGCACATAGGGTACTTTTCATGGCGGTATAATTTTCCCTTGGGATAAGAAAACACTACACGCGGGCGAAGCCGCTGGCAGAAGCTAGTAATAAATAAAACCGAAAAAGAAGATCTATACTAACATCTAGTCACAGTTTCGTAAATAGCAGAACATAAATAAGTCAGCCAGGGGCACATACAGTTTACAAAAACCTGCCAAGTGCGAGTCTGACTCGCGCACGAAGGGTTCCATACCATTATCTCAAAAAAACGGCAAAAAACACGTTTGTTGTATGGGAGCCCCACATAAATATTTATTTTATTCTGTTTTTAGTGTTTGTTGTTATAGCGGCAACAGAAATACATCATCTGTGAAAATTCAAACAGTCTAGCTATCCCGGTTCATGAGATACAGCCTGGTGACAGACAGACAGACAGACAGACAGGCACATAGACGGACCGCGGAATCTTAGTAATAGGGTCCCGTTTTTACCTTTTGGGTACGGAACCCTAAAAAAGAGCAAGAAAATGCTTGAAATTCAAACAAAGGAAAAACAGCCATCATTATTAATGTCTAGTTAATATTCAAAACGACGACTAGGTCTTCCTGGGAAAAACGATCCAGTTGGGTGGGGCTAACTTTGAGAAAGAGGTCATTCGTCGAATCTGACTCGGCTGGGCAGCGTTCGGGAAGTTGCGCGGTATCTTCTCGTCCAACTTACCACAGTGTCTCAAGACGAAAGTCAATGACCAGTGTGTGTTGCCAGTGATGACCTATGGCTCTGAGACGTAGTCGCTCACAATGGGCCTCATCAGAAAGCTTACAGTCACCCAAAGGGCAATGGAGAGGGCTATGCTCGGAGCATCCTTACGTGATCGAATCACAAATGTAGAGATCAGCAAGAGAACCAGGGTCCAGTGGAGGTCTTTCGGCTGATATGATGATGATGATGATAATGATGCATATCCAAAATTATAAATGGTAAAATAGTAGACTAATTATTTATAATTAGATCACGAACAACCAACCAATAACTCAAACTAAAGTCCTCTGTATAAAGTTCAAAAACTTTATAACTCGCGAAAATTATCCTCAATTTTAAACTGGCAAGGTCACCATAACATCTAACTTTAAAGCGAACTCAAAATAACTAGTTTTGCTAAATAAAAATTGCACTCGAAATAACTAGTTTTGAAAAAACGCTTCCAATTAAAGCATAGGTTTTTGATTACGTTTTTAAAACTTGTTTAGTGTATGGGCGACATTTATGTGACCAGATTAGAATAGCTTATAATAATTTAATTATCTATTACAAACAAGAGACAAACTGCCATTCTTTTGGCGAAGGCGATGGTCAAAATGCCAAAATAATTGATGTATTGATCATGTGACATTTTGAAATCGCAATCCCAAACATTTTTAACGTGTTTCCAATAGTTGACGTAATGTCACTTGTCCAGGGCCTCTTATTTAAAAAGTGCCTGTATACCTACCTAGTATCTACACAAGGACTTTGCCTACCTGAGTTGAATTCAGAATTCGAGATTATTATCAAATTTTGGAATAACAAACTACACAAATATAATTATATAAAATATATGTAAAAATTTAAATTCCATTGCAACCCATACTTTTTCTGGGTGTGTAACGTTTGAAATAATAACAAAAGATCGTTGTGTATGTAACGTTTGAAATAATGATCATATGACCTAATTTCATTTAAAATACTTTTTTAATATTACGTTCAAAATAAATTATATAATTTCATTTTACCTATTTTTATATGGTTTAATGAACATTTTGTAAAATGCACATTTTAATTTATATTCATTTTGTATAATATTCAGTTACTATAATATTCAAAATGTAAAAGTAACTTTTAATAAAATTTAGAAGTAGGTGGAACCAGTTTCAAAATCGAAACTAAATAATCTAATCGAAAATATCGAAGGGGTAGCACTTCCCGCAGCGCCGGCGACGATGCAAAAGTAACTTTAGTTTTTTGAGGTTAGGTTATAATAATTTGTTTTTCTCTTAGAAAATTAGTGGTCAAACAATATAGCCTTTTGTCAACTATGTTGGGGCGGCTTCCAGTTTACCGGGATGTGAGTAACAGTATTTTTGAGTTTCAGTGCCAGTAAAGAAATACTATAGGTACAACTCTCGTGGAAAATGTGAAAATACATTGGGCTCTAGCAAAAGCAAAGATTCTAAATGCCAAGTCTGTTTACAAGTAGTGTTTATTTATCTCTTCTTTCCGACTCTGTTCTTAGTCTGGCGATTGTAATTGCTATAACACTGAGCTATTTAGAACAAACTATTGAAAGTGTGAGAGAATCATACAGGAAGCTTCTGGGCGTAGGTGTTCATCATGTTTTGGAAAATTCATAATTATGTTTTACACTTGAATCTATGCGATCTTCATGTGAAATCTATTAAATTACCTACGCTCAGCTAATACATTTGTTTCAACATGATCCAGAACACATATTATAGCACTGGACAATTTAGAACTACACTTAGCGTCATAGAAATCGCACCTTTTTCTCCTAATCTCCTTCAAAGCAATTGAAACCATAATAATTCAATAGTAAGAGAATTGATTGATTGATTGATAGGCACAAACATTTGCTATTAAATAAAGGATAACACTGACCTGGATAATCTGTAAAAATAAACACACGTACCTATTTATACCTTAGGTATTATTATACTAAATATCCTTGAATATCTAGAGAAAATAAAATACAGAACTAGACCTGTCCCGCAGCTTCAATCGTGACATATCCCGCCCGCAGGAATCATGTCCAGTTTGCCAGGACAAATTCCAGATATTACCACAACACATATAAACGAAAAAAAATACCACTCTTTAGAATGAATGGTTTTTTAATAGGTGCGCTCAAACTTTGACAGTATATACAGCGGCCATCTTGGTCAAGTTACAACTGTCAAATTTCATACTTGACATTTAAACTTGGAGCACTACATGATTCAAGAATGCATTATAATTATATTCGTTGTGATTTAACCGATGTATCATAGAAAGCCTTGAGAATAAGGCTTTACGTGTTGCGTTCATGAACGCGAACTTAGTGAATAAGTATAAGTTTTTCACGAACGCAACCCGTAAAGCTTCTGCACAACTTTAACTTACTTAGTTTTTATAAAAAAGGAGATTGTCTCTCGACAACTTTGATCGTTGTTTTGTTGTTTCAGAGTTGGCTCAGAGTTTTTATGTCAATCTGCATTTCCACCAATCAATAATAAACAACTTGTACGAACAAATTATGTTTTTACGTCTTACACACACCTTGAGAAACTTATTTTTATAAAGGCAATACTGGAGTTATATGACTATCTGTTTTTTTGCTAGAGAATCAGCACTACAGCAGTTAGGTAGTAGTATATGGGTCTGGAAAAGAGGGCCTAGAAGACAAACAAAATTTGACTGATAACTGAAGGTTTCGTCTAGTCAAAACATAACGGGTTTCCACCACCATCGTTGTTTAAATGGAACGATGGCTAGTCTTCTTCAGTGTCAGCCATAGATTAAAATATTAAAACTATAAGATTGTTTTAATATTTTAATCTATGACTTTGCCACGTCTAATACCTACGTCAATTCTAAAATAAGTCTTGATCTAAAAAAACTAATTAAAACAAACATAAAATTACAAACATAAATTAATTTATAACCACACATTAATTTCCTGTAACACGTATTGGATTACTTGATCAACTAGTTTAATACCTAAATATATAAAGTTATCTACATAAGCAACACATAGCCATGCAAATTAGACGTCGAGCATTTCCTTGATAAATAAGCTTATTCTCGTGATGTTGCATTGCTTCAACGATTACTGTTTATGTCAATCCTCATGAATAACATTACATAAATCTGAGTACTTGGTCTTTATTTACGAGAATGTTAATTGCGTTTTTGTAAAGTATTACATTATTTTAAGCAGACTTACATAAAGGTTTTTTAAGATACAACCAGTTTTGCATACCATCATTATATTTGACAGGTCTTTTTAACGTAATTCCAAAAAGGAGGAGGTTCTCAAATCAGCTGAATATTTCTTCAGCGATGTCTTCGCCAATTGCTTACCGATTTTCATAATTCTCTTTTTTTTAAGAGTATTGTTCCGAAATGGTATCGTTTAAATTTGGTGAAGAATTGATGAAAATCTTCTGAGATATACAACATAACTCTTCAATAAATGACGGCGAATTGTCTGCGATTGGTGCAGTCGCATGTCTGTTAATTCTATAATAACTAAATATCCTATCATATATTTATATATTTTACCATAAAACTGAATATAGAGATCAACATATGTTGCCGAAGATTGGCAGTTAACGTGAAAACAAAATCAAATCAAAAAGTTTAATTATAATCGGCCTATAATTTCCTTTGGGATTGTGTAAGGTAAGAGCAATTACGGATTATACAGGCTGATCTTGATATTATAACATCACGCTATATACCCTGAAGGGTTACGCCGAAGTGTAGGTAAGTACATTATTGTACATAGCATAAGCAATTGCGCCAGTTATGTTTAAATGCCAAGATACATAAGACTATTGTCATCAACCGGGTACAAACCCACACTCTTCCTGTAACTGAAACATTCCAGATTGCAAAACCCAATAACCCTTTACCCGGCGCGGGAATCAAACACAGGACTCGGTGCTCAGCAGCTTTTACTTTCTTTATTTCTTTCTAGGTAACCTTGATATCATTGACAAACTTTTCAAGGAGAGAAATTATTATGAATTATATTATTACTAGGTATAGGAGGCTCAGGGGAGGCGCTTTTTCAGTCTCCCCAGGGATGTGCCCTATCAGGCGTTGCACCATCTCAGCATGTGCAGCGATATCCAAAAAGAAAATAACTCTGCGCTGGTATTCTGATAAGGCCCACTGTTGATTCCACGGACACAATCACGGTAACGGAAAGTCCCTACTTTAAAAATAAAATAGAATAAATAAATAAAAACATACATGCACACCGGTTGATGGTGATGTATGTGCTGATGGTGATCACTGGGGTGGTTTTAGTGAGGTGAAATCCCCACACTCCTTGGTTTTCTCTCCAAAAGTCAAGGCGCCTTTCGAAGGTTTCCAACCGTTAAAAAAAAATATTATTGGATCACATCTGAATCAGCAAAAAAGAGCATAGATATGATTCCACGTCATACCCACATTTTATGGGGCTATTGCATTTTTACTGAAGCGACAGATTTTATTGTGGATACTTCAGATATCTTGTCGTAAAAGTTGTTTATATATTTTACGAGTTCTTTCAACCTTTGAAAGATAGCCAAAGAATTTTCAAAGTCAGCCATTAGATATTTAAGTGATTTTGCCTATAGTTACTGTTAGCTATATTTTCTACTTGCTACCTACCCGGATAAAAGTATTATGATAGGTGTTTATCCAGAGTATAATCTATCTGTGGGCTAAATCTCATAAAAAGTTCAGTAGTTTTTGCCTGAAAGAGGAACAAACATCAATGCATACATACTCACAAACTTTTCAGATTTTATAATATTAGTGTATATGTTACGGCTAATACCCGAAGTGCGGCTACACCTAGTATTAGCCGGAGCTTAGGGCACCCCGACACGGACGGAGGTTACTTTAGACCCTGCGGACGGAAATAGGAGCCCCGCGCAGCGGGGCTTCGTCGACTATGTTGCGTGGCTACACCTAGTTCTAACCGGCTAAAACTAGGTGTAGCCGCACTTCGGGTATTAGCACACCTAGTTCTAACCGGCTAAAACTAGGTGTAGCCGCACTAATTCGGGTATTAGCCGTAACATATATAAACAAAAAGTCTTTCCAAGGAGTATGTGAGTATTGGAGCAGGTGGCGTTCTGTAGTTTATGCCTACTTACTTCGTCTACGTCTTTTCATGTAAAATACCTGCATCCGGTTAGATTGGAAGCTGAGAAAACGGTAAGATGATATTGAACCAGGATACACAGCTGTTGAAGAGGTCCATAAAAATAAAGAATTTTAATCCAATTGACCTTTTTCGCAATTGCTATAGGAAACCCAGTCAGTAAACCCATACATATCATAATTCTTGACATTTTAATATCATAATCAAAGAGAAACGAAATAATAAATTTGATGAAAAAACATTGGATAGTTAATCTTTATTCATTATATGCAGCATAAAACCCAAACAAATAAATAAATGGACACGTTGTTGGTTAACTATTTATTATTATTCCCCAGGCTTGCTCATAAGGAAAATTATTATGAGTAACGTTGATAATAGAAATGAAAGTAAACATGCTACTCTAGTACATAGAACAATAAATTCAGTATTTAGAACAATAAATACTTATAATAGATTTTATCTACACTCACAACGTAATGCTCCAAATATGAATTCAAAAAATAATGTTTAAACGTTATTATTTAATATTACGTTTTCTTTTTTTGTCTATAGGTAAAATTAAAAAAAAAACCATTACAGTGCATTTGCCTTCAATTTTCAAACAACTGCATAATAAAATTACTTTTTAATTTTTAGTTAGCACACTTTTAGTTTTTAATTTATTGGTGCGCAAGTGCTCACTGACTTGTAGAAAAAATGTGTCATTGCCTATGGATACGCGCGCTGTATAGTCATTTGCATTTAGAATCCAAATTGCCCGCCATGCCACATATTTTTCCGTTGCCATTTTAGTTTAATTTCAACTGTATGAGTGTAAAATAGTGTGTGCAACGGCATATAATTAGGTATTAAAACACTCGTGTGATACTATTGACACACTCAATTTATTTCAACTGAATGAGTGAAGACAAAATAGTGTAAGCAACGGCATATAATTAGATATTAAACACTCGTGTAGTATATAGTAACTATATATAAATGTTTTAATAACCCCTATTGATGTGAACCATTACATAAACTACCATTAAAGTTTGCCCCTATTACATGGGCCTTAAACAAAATTGGCGAAATATGGGTGGTGCATCTCGGATCAACCCTTCGGAAAATACAGGCGTGATATATATGAAGTTAACAGTTTTGTTTGTTAATTTAATTTACATAACTTCAAGTTGCGTAACTTCAGGAGAATGGTTTCATAGTATGCTGAAATATACAGTACGTATCAGAAACATGGCAAAACCTGAAAAGGAGTAATTTTACTCATAATTAGGAACAACTTCAACCATCATCGGACTACCAGACGTACGGCGATGCGTCATCGGTACATGGTGGACATCCCACCCATACGCACCAAACGTTTTGGGGACTCTTTTACAATGCGTACAGCTAAGGAGTTGAAGTCCCTGCCGGAGTCTGTGTTTCCCGATAATCTAGGGGTCTTTAAGTCAAGAGTGAATAGGTTTTTTCTAGGCAAACGTGCTTCACCGTCGACCACATCATCGCTTACCATCAGGTGATCTAGTGGTCAAGCGCAAGCCTACAGACGATTAAAAAAAACTTTTACAATAACGAGTAGCGACTCAGCTTTTACAAGCTTTTTTTCTAAAAAAACGAGAAATAAATCAAACGGTCATCTGAATTCTAATAGAATTTAATAATGCAGCTAAGGAGGTGTGGCATCCTTGCTGGGGTCTGTATAGCTACAAACTGGAGGTTTTCAAGTCAAGAGATTACTTTTAGACACGCGAGCTTCATCGTTGGCCATATTAAGTGAAATGGTGCTCAAATGCGAGACAATTCATAATATTCAAAAAGGCTCCATGTCAAAATCTTTCATCCGCAAAACGACATATGAGCAGATCGTCCTATTCTCAAAATGACCTATCATCAAAACGTCCTATAAACAAAAGAATGGGAATGGTACAGTCCTACCACACAAATATAATTTTCGATTTTTAGCAAAGAATTTTAAATTAAGTGTTCTTCACACGCTACTAAAGCCTAAATTACATTTGACATTATAGTAGGGTATGACCACGATCTTAACTTTAAAGTCAATTACGAGATTAAAGCTTTTTGTGTTACACATTTTACGTCACAACAAATGATATAATCTAAATTAAAGTATCACAAAAACTTCAAAGTTATCAAATCTCACGCAATAACTGCTGGTTACATTTTTTATGCACTTAATATGAGGAGTTCGATGATCTTCACTTATTTTCAAGAGCTATAAGTTACAAATGACTATCATTATATTATTAGTATTCATAAAAACTTGGTTGAAAAACTTCGACAGTTGAGGCTTTTTTGTGGTAAATTATTAATGGCTGTTTGTATGGGTAACGGCTTTTTTATTAAGTCTAAATATTTTGCCCTGTGCGATAATGTTTCTAATGAGGAAGTATAATAGTAGTTTATGAAACTGTAGCATAATAAGGGGTATAAAACGTGAGTGTGTGTTTAAAGTATCACACGAATGTTTTAATCTAAGTTGGGATTGATCCTAATAAATAAAAGAAAAAACTCAAAAGAGTAAGAAAAAATCATAAGAATTAATATTTGTTTCGGGATGTTTTTATTAATTCGAATGATTGTGACCATGTCAGCTTAAAAACTTATATTAAGAAAAAATCAGTAGAGCAAAACGTATGAACAGCACCATAATCCCCAGCACATCACCGCACCGAATTAATCGCGCATGCGCTAAAGCGGGCGTTGCCACAGACAAGTAATAATTGGAATCAAAACCTTTATAATAGGTACTAAAAAAAACTTTTTTTCCCGCAGTTGGGTAAAAAGTAAACGCCCACGCATAAATTTTGCATTACAAAAAAGTAATTGATGGAAACTCCTTGGTTATATAAACTTTTTGGATTTGTCCCGCATAGTGGAGTGCCGTAAGATTTATACCTCGGAATCCAGGGCCAGTCAATGAATCTTTATAAAAACTTTGGAAATGTGTTTTCAATAGTATATAACAAAATGTAAAAAAAAAATTGTGCGATCTCATTTTTTTTTATTTTTTGGAAAAACGTTGCCCCACACTAGAAATTTCTTTCTGTATCGTGGGTGCGTTTACAAACATATAATATATATTGACATACACAACACCCAGAGCCGGAACAACTATCTGTAGGTCATACAAATATTTGTTCCGTGCGGGAATCGAACCCGCGACACGCAGCGCAGCAGTCAATTGCTCAACCACTGCGCCAACCGTGCGCCCAATTTATTAATTATTATTATAAATAATTATTAATTTTTCGGTATTTTTCTTTATTTAAATGAGTTTAAGGTTATATTTTAAAAAGAAGAACTATTACAACCTTGATCTTGGGTCTCTAGGGACTGCAGGTTTAAAGATGAGGGGAGGGGAGGGGGGCTAGAGAATGCAACAGCAGCTGTTCGGTGTTGTTAACGCGAGCCCTAACAGAATACGTCGCTAACTTGCTAGGCTCAATACGTAGCTGTTATTGTGGACTCCAAAAAAAAAATCTGATTTTGTTTATTTGAAATTATTGTATACATTACTGTGCAGTGAGTGTGATAAAAATTAATTACTGAACATTATTGAGTTTTACAAACTTTCAAAATAGAGGCATAGATAGTAAGCCCACAATGTGGCTCCGAAAAGCCACCATTTTTCAATTTTCCAATTTTAATGGAGGTAATGACGCTCGCAAGGTTAAGATTTACGTAAGAATCATCAAAATCGGCCAACGCGTTTGGTCTCTGGAACGCCAGATATATACATAGATACACTCCTCTCTGTGAGAGGGAATGGGCCGTAATCGACCACGCGGGCCCAGTGCGGGTTGGTGGATGTCTTTGCATTTTTGGTTCTAAGACATGCCATGTTTCCTCACGATGTTTTCCTTCACCGTTTTGAGAGCAGTGATGATGAAACAATTTACACAAAGTAAAGTGCCTGCCTGGGTTCGAACCCACGACCCACAACTAGTAACATGCAAAATAGGATGCGGAGCATCTTGTGGGTTGTGGTTTAAACTGCACTGCTGCTAGCTTAGAATGCAATGGTGACAGCTGTACTAATCCTTTACCTATAATCTACATCAACGAGATCGACGACGACGACAATAATGAACAATAATGTATATAGTTGATGATATATTTTTTTTTTGTAAATCGTTATTTTTTGCGAAAATCTAATAAATTAACATTAAAGTTACTATGCAAAAATAATTTATTAAATATAAAATTGAAATCTTTACTATAAACATTTTATTCCTCCTTCCACCTCTTATTTTCCAGTAAATTGTTGTTAAAAATTGTTGTAATCGAGATCGGTCAATTTTTATTTTTTAACTTTTTTATTTGAGCTTTTAATAATTCAGTAAAACACTCGTTATACAGATTCATTGACTGGCCCTGGCTTCCGAGGTTTTACAATTTTTATGCCTTACGGCGCTCCACTAGTAATCGAAAAAAAAAATATAGGTAGCATTATTTTGTTAGAGAAAAAGATTCTATTTTTAAATTTCGGTATCGTGTTTATAAAGTATGTCAATATAATTAAACTCGTTTTGAAGTTTATAATTCGAATATTACGATATGAGAGTAGATAAAGAGATGTTATAATTATGTCTGAATAACGAGTAACGTTAATAATCTACTTAACCTTACAGTGGTCGCGCCCCTAAAAGTTTCATAAGTGGTCGCGTGGAGTACATACGTAATCCATATACAAATTGAAAAAACAAAAGACTTATTCATAAACTATTTATTTATTAAATGAAAATATAATCAGTACGGTTTTCTTAATTAAATATTATTATCACAATTAATCACAACCTCTGTGTTACAAATAATCAACAATATTAAAAAATCTTCTCTAGCATGGCACAAAAATCACATGGATTGTTCTTATTGAGATCACAAATTATAAAAATAGTAAAAACTAATATCCAAATGTTATTTTCAGCACAGGATAGACACATAATCTTCAAATGATCCCCACATATAAACTTGCTGCACTTGGTGCACATCTTTCTAGTGCTTTTATTGCGCGCTCTTCCACAGTCATGGCAACGGCGCACAACATTGCTCGATGTTCCTTCCGAGGTAGTGTGTTGAGTTTCTGCATATATTCCTATGTTACCTCTAATTTCAGTTTCATTAGTCTGTGTAGCATCTCGTTCTCTTCTATATTTCTCCTTGATATAATCAATTTTTTTATTGGTATATTTGGTAATGAGGTGGATGATATGATCATCGAAAAACAGTGACATACAGTCTTCTAGTGTTGTTTTTTGACGAGCTATTCCTTTCGGCCCTGGGGGTACAAACACTATGTTATGGCTTCGTATTCTCCCTCTGTTTAGGGGAATCGTTTTCGACCACAACGTATCATCTACTCCTTTGTAAAAGTCAGTGCGCCGGCGGCGTTGCTTAGGTAGATCATCTTCTGAGCTTTCGTCAGACCCCTCACCTGGTATGTCTTGCTCTTGCTCAGATTCCGATTCATGGTCTTCCACTTCTAAATTGTCAATTTCTTCGTCAGAGCTTGATTCGGCTTCATTTACATCATTTCCGACATCATCTTCCGCCAGCCACGATTCAATTAGTGCATCGCGTGCATTGTCCATTTTATTTTTCTAAAACAAACATTATATAAATAAACATTACAACAACATAACAAAACAAAACAAAATAAGGCATTTTTTTATCTAAAATAAACTAAAAAATAATAAATCAATGTATAAAAAATACTTACGTGATTGGTCGCGCGGAGTACAATTGTAGTCCACACTCTTTACTGAGCTCCTGTGACACAACCGCGCGAGTCCTACACTTGCGGCTTGCGCTGCTCTGAGCGCGTCGCGTAATCATTCATTTGAAAGTACCTAGAGGCGCAACAAGTTAGCGCAAATCGATTATTGGAAATGATCGATTTTGTGTAGGTGGATTACATATGTAGTCCACGCGACCACTCCAGGGAGGTAGTAAAGGAATGTTGTAATTATGTATAATTAAATGAGACAACTTTTTATTAAAGTCCCAGAAATAGCGTTTTAGTTTATATTCCTCTAAGGCTAACATTGATCCAGTTTTCCAACCCAACATTTGATTATGTTTGCCAATTAGGCAATTGGTCAATTAGTGACTACTCTATGCTCAATGCTGAAAGTCAGCGCTGAATACTAAATGCTGAATTAAACAGTATTTACATTGGCCCAATATCGTTCTAGTATCAACACTGGATAGAAAATCTTGGTCTATGAAAATCGACCTTTATCATCATTATCACTCGGAACTGTGTTACTTGGGGTTGGTACCAGAAATTTTCTTCTTAAATTCTCCATTTCTAATATGCTATAATTAACTTCTTTTTCCTTGTAAATCCTCTCATTATTAAATTTTATCGGCAGATATACTAGAAACAAAAAACATTAAAAAAACTAATACCATATCTGTTGAACAGTCTGTCGGCAGATATAAGGAGTGAAACGAATAAAACAGCTTGAAAAATCGTTTAAAAAGTCACTATTCAGAAATGTGCCTTTAATTAATAATTAGCTTTAAGTATGAAATTTAAGAATGAGTGTACGAGTACGGGGACTCACCGCCCCACAGATACTTAGCTTAGCGGAGCTTAGTTTATAAGTTACTTACCATTATGTGAATATAAATAAATAATAAAATACAAAACACGTGCAAGTCACCTGCAGAAGACACAACTTCAACAAAGTTTTCAAGTCGGACTTTTAAATCGTTCTCAAAGGGTTCAGCAAAGTGTTAAAAACTGTCTCAACAGTTATTTCTTTACTAACGTTAGAAAGTTTCAGCACTTTCAAGAGTTAATGAATAAATTAGGATGGTCTTGAAAGAAACCACATAAGGATTTAACTATTATTATAACTTACTAGCTGCAGCCAGCTGCTTCGCCCGCGTGTATGTCGAAAATTATCCCGAGGGAACATATTACCGGGATAAAAAGTATCCTATGTGCTATTCCTGACTTTCATCTCACTCTAAGTCAAATTTTATCCAGATCCGTCTAGCTGTTTGAGCGTGAAGAAGTAATAAACATACAAACACACACACTCACAACATTTCGCCTTTTCATTATTAGTGTGATTAGAGTGAAGTGTGATTTTATTAGTGTGATGTGATTTTCAGTGTTCTGACCCACTAACTAGTCGAGTCCAGTAATCAAAAGCCGATACTCAATGATAGTGTAGTAACTTTCTATGTAATTTAATTTAAATTGCCTATATGGTGACAAGATCGACAGAGGGAATTAAATCGCCTACGAAATGTTCCCTCACTGAATGTGCAGCGTGCCACGAAAAGTGAGATATGGAAAATTCTCGCAAAAGTGCCGCAACCAACTTATCAGACGATCCATGACCACGACTACTCCGCCAGGAGTATACACCTAGTAGAAGTAGAATATTGTCCCACTACAGGGAGAAGGCTATTTTCGACGCAATTCCCTTTTCTCTAAGTTTGCTGTCAAGAAAATAATTTGTGATTTTGCCTCCTTATAATGATAGTACAGATAAGTTTTGAGCGAGTCGCCTCAATGATGTGGAGTGGACCCAAGCGAGACTGCAGAGCACCCACGCTCAAAATCCGGGCGCGATCACCGAATCGGTCGGTGTTTTTGGGTTTTCCATTAAGAACTCGTATCAAACAACAATGTATTTATAGAATGCAAATAAACAACACTATCTTAACTTTTATAAAAGTAAATAAAATATATCAAGTTTTGCCCTTTAAATAACTTTAAGATCGGTAAACAATGTCATATTCTTAATCTCTCGAACAGATTAACACTTTATTTATAAACAAATAGGTAGAAATACAGCTAATGAAGTAACTCAATGAATATCTAATTAGTTAATTAGCATATCTATGAGTATCATGACCCTCTCATTGCACAAGTTAACATTCACAGGCAAGTAGCGAACAAATCTTAGCCTAAGCACGATCAGCCTACTAATGTTGCCACTGCTGGGATTAAGGCCGAGGAGGCCTGTTAAAGGCAATGGGCCATAATCTACCACGCGGGCCCAGTGCGGGTTGGTGGATGTCATATATCTTTGAATTTTTTGTTCTAGGACATGCCGGTTTCCTCACGATGTTTTCCTTCACCGTTTTGAGAGCAGTGGTGATAGAAATATTTTTACAAAATAAAGTGCCTGCCTGGTTTCGATCCCACTACCTTGTGACTGTTACAGATGGGCCACCTCTGCTCTTGGCCTACCCCGCAGAAAACGAATATTTTCTGGAATAAAAAGCTATCTTTAATTGAAACAAATTTTGAAATCGGATCAGTACATCCAGAGATTACCTCCTACAAACTAATAAATTATCCAAAAAATTTAATTATTATTTAATCTGTTTCTAATTTTGTAAGCATTGTTGGCTTGCGTGTACGTAATATTATCAATTAACTGTGTTTTTGTGTGTGCATTCTTGATGCACCGAATAAATGGTTCATCCAAAACACCTGAGGCCATAGACAAGTGACATTCTATCATCGAAAGCGGCAAAATTGTATGGGATTGATAAGCGATATCGAAAAATAACGTGATCAATCCCTTACATTTTGACTATCGCCTTCGCTGACATCGAATACCAACAGCCTCTTGTCTAGACTTAAAGATTACATGGTTGAACTATACCTAGAAATCTCACATTTAAAGTAAACAAAAAAAAAGCAAGCATATTTTCGGGACATGCTCGCTACACGTCTCATTCACTGCAAGCCCTGACTGCCAGAGTCAACAGTGGTGACCATCGGAAAAACCTCGAGTCAATGAAGCTCGATGAGTTCCGGTAAAACGATTTAACTCTCTTGAATCCCACAACAAAATTAATCAGAAAAGAGCAGTCGAGAAAGCAAGCATGAAAAGTCAGTCAGTTCGGTGATTACAACTTATAGCTAACAAGCTGCTGCCCGCGGCTTCACCCGCGTTTAAGTGTTTTATAATTTTTATGTAGTGTCTGCTCGTCCGGGATAAAAATATCTGTGGCCCTCCCAGGGTCTCATACCAAATTTCAACTATATCTGATTATGAATCAATCCAAGAAAATATTGAAAAGTCTCCAGACATTGAACCCATCGGCCAACTAGAAAACTAGCATACCACGTTACTACTATGTGTTTTAAAGGTCAGGGACATATAAACAAAAACAACATTGAACATGTTAATTGATATTTAAATACGGATGCAATTTAATCGTCATTAAAAACATAATAATCCTGAATCCTGTAATATTTAAATTAACTTAATGATTTTTAAGATTACGGAAATATTTATCTTGTTTAATTAGTTTCAGCTTTGTAGCAATCTACATAGAGTACAAAATTTAAGGTCCATATTCAGAATCCTGTCCGGAGTTATTATGCTTAATATATATCTTTCCGATATCTACTTCCTGTATACATACCTGTAAACATAACCCCCTCTTTGCTGTCGCGCAGTCGGATAAAAAACGTTAGAAGATCTACTAGTACAAATCTTCTTAAAGTAACGTGTTTAATGTGTGATTTTTCATAACACATGTCGTTAGCTGCGCAATTCTAGCTTATGTGGTCATCGACAGACTTGCATAATTTGCCATAGTTTTCTGATACCTTGCGTTAGTAGTAATGCTGGCACAAATATTTTAGCTGTACATTGAGATTTTTGCTAAATGTCATCTAGATCCACTATAATTTAGCTTATAGTTCTGCTTATAGTAGATCTGTATGCTAATACTTAAGGTCAATGCAATCTTTTGCAACCTTTAAGCGTCATGTTATCAAAAAGTTACAAAGTAAAGGCTCTCGAAGACAGGTGCAATGCGAAAAAGCGTAATCATAGAAATTATTTAAATTCGTACATAAAATGAATGCAAAGCCATCGCATCATTGTCGTATTGTCATGTCGCGTCGGTGTTAGGATCTTCATTAGGCATAATGGATGTCAAAATTAAGCCGTTTGAGCAAATATTTTCCCACAAGAAATTTTCTTGAATCATAGGTTTTTAAGAATATTAATAGAGAAACATTCTCAACATAACCTAACATGTCAACCGCGTTTGACGTCAGTCCGTGCCATCAGGTCCATACTCATGCCAAACTGAGCGAGTAACAGATTCCTTATAAGTGCCGAAGTATCTCAGAAACAATCTGTGTTAGACACTTAACTAAGAGTTGATTGCTATCTAAATTAACTACTAATGTTTTAATTCTAGTTTTTATAGTTCTCGTATGCCGTTGGTCTAGTGGTCACAGGCGGTACAGAAACCGACGTTACTAGCGCTTTTGTACGATGAAGATGATTATTTTTTAAGTACTTCGATCGCCTTCGGTTCCGTTCCACGGTTATAGATTTTGTTAGCAGCGACTTGCAAGTAAAAGGGTTTTCTCGGTTCGTAATTATTATTTTCTTTAAATAAAGTGAAGATTTGATTTATAGTATTTTTTGCACGTTTTTACAGTTTCATTGTACCAAAATTTGTAACAATACAAATTTATAAAAAACCGGTCAAGTGCGTGTCGGGCTACGCGCGGTAATAGAGTTCCGTAGTTGCATAATAAGGCGGACTAATAAGTGGGCCTTTTCGTTGTCAAATGAAAAACAAAACGGATTCAGCGACTCCGAACGTCAAAAAAACGGACCCACATAGAACGATGGTAACTGAATGAGGAGTTATAAAATCCAACTTCACAAGTGAAGTTGCAAAAATATTATCTATTTGAGTACCACTGCGGGTAGAAACAAGCGTTTGTAATTAAGATTTATAACCAGCTTCACTTAATAATTTGAATACTGCAGTAATGCCGTCACGGAGATAGTCTTCGTTAAAATCTCCAAATATATACAAACCGAAAACAAATATTTTAGAATTAGTATTTTCAAACAACCTACCCAACAACCAAAAAGTAAAATCAAATTATTCAATGATAGGAATAAAGAACCAACGTAAATAAGCTGCAATAAATAATCTATATGAATTACGTCAATTGCGATACGAGCGCGCATTAGAGCCACGGGGAATGGTTGGTTCGTTCCTGGATTCTCGCACGCACGCTCATTGTTTCTTTCTCGTTCGGAATTTGAAAAATTCTGAATGTATTCACTATTTCTTTCTCGAAAGTTGTTGTTAAAGTAATCTTTCAATATCATTTGTACAAAATTTTTACTGTTCCACGAACATTTTTTAAGTTGGTCGACTATTACTCGTAAATTTACGTCCAACTTACCTGTGATAGTTTTCCTTTTATTTCGTTATATACTTTTTTCATATAGCCAAAAGCAACCATTTCGCTGGCAGGGGAGGGTGACACTTGACTCTAACAAAAATTTACAATTTAAAGCTTAATATTACGCAAACGGATCTCTAATCGAAAAAAGGTTTTAATAGACCCGTAATATTTTTGAATGACCTATCCAACGATCCCCCACACCCTGGGATAGACGAGAAAAAAAAACATCCCCGCTTTACTTCTATAGGAGGTATCCAAAATTTTTTTTTTCATGATTTTATTTTTGTCGGAATTATGGCGTTGGAATTAACCGAAGTCCAAGGGTTTGTTCCCTGCTATATGAAACCTAAACATAACTGGCAAAACGTGGATGAGCTCTTTGGTTCACCTCTGCCTAAGCTTAGGGGGAAAAAGAAGTATGTTTGATATGAAACTTCGTAGGCGGTTATCCGATATTAAAAGAAAATTGACAGTGCGCACAGTGCGCTTCACGTTTAGTTCACATTTTGTTACATGAGAGAGAAGAAAGATATAACTCCTTCCTACTCTCATACTCAATATTTATTGTTCTTTATTTAAAATTTTCACTTATATAACGTGTACGCTGCAATTTTAACCGAACTACTTCGAAGCCAGAAGGAAGGATTATGATTTTAGCAGTCTATGTATGTATGTATTTACGTATGTTTCTCCGTAGCGCCTAAACTATTCATCTGATTTTGATGAATAAGATGTCAATCGATTCGTTATTGTGGCCCGGGTAATAGATTAAAAAAGCCGTGGTCGGGTTACAGAGTTTAAAAATATTTTGCTTATTCTTACGTTATGTACGTACGGTACGTTTTTCACGGATTCGTATCTATGGGCTCTTATAACAAGTAACAAGTGACATATTTTCGCAATAATATTATTTTATCTCCCGTTGAAATTCAGTCATGCTAATCTACAAAACATTCAAACACAACTATATCCTGTTTCTTGCGACCTATTTTACAGCCGAACGCTGGTACAATTCGAACAAATTAAGACACACATCTTTTTAACTAGTCTCTATAGTTATTGATGTGATACGTAAGTCGGTCGCGTAATACCAGCCGATAACCTTTCGATAAACTATGACTTATGGATTGATGACGTAGAGATGTTATTTTTGTGATGACAATGTATGTATGAGAGATTGAAAATATTTGTAAATGTAGTGTTTACTCTCGTGTGGGAATGTTTACATAACATCATGCCTATATTTCCTGAGGGGATGGGCAGAGGTGCAATTATAGTGCACAATTCGCCAATTATATTTAAGTCCCATGCAATAGGGGGCCAGGATGGTACTAAGAAATTCCATATGGATAACCCAATAAAATTTCTCCCGACCCGAGAATCGAACCCAGGAGACAAACAAGGTAGGATTTTTATAATGTGCATTTTATAAATGCCAGTTTCATATTCTTTTATTTATTATTCCTTAGTATTGATCTGAGTTGAAGAATAGACCAACTGATATAAACAATAGGTATTGACTTCACTTGGTGCAATTGTAAACAACATTTTTATCCAATGAGACTACAACGCAAATGCTTTTTCACACCACCTGCTCGACAATGTCCAATTACATATTCGTATCATGCCATCGCAACGTAAAATAAATAATTACCTCTTAAGGGAGGTAAAGTTGTGTGAAACTCCCAAGGGAGTAAAGTGATTTGAATTTGGAACGTCAAATTCCTGTGGATACTCGTGGAAAACTCAAAGTAAATAAATGCGCTTATTATGGCATTGTAAAGAGGATTGTTCGAAAATCAAACCGGCCACCTTAAATCTTCGTCTCATAGTGGTGTTCAAAAGATAACCGTGGTCTTGTTTCAAACTTTTTAGAGCGTGATTTTTCAGTAAATTTTTTAGTCGGGTTTTAGTTTTGAACTTATTTTTTTATTTAAAGGTTTTGGGGTTTTGCAGAACAAATGAACTTAAATGCATGCATACTCGTACATACATACTTACATACAGATCAAGAAACGCCAACGCCGTAGTCGGGTAAAAAAATTGTCATGACTTTGATATGTCTCGCAAACGGTATACACTTGACAAAAATATGATGTACGAAACCCTACCTTAATTTTAAAATCCCTGTTTAATGATACCACACATCATGGGGTAGAGCGAGATTTCTTTTTGTTCTTTATTTCGTGCCCCCTAGAGGGCACCATATTCAATTTAATGTGACGTCACATAGCTTATAACCAGCGGATAAACAACACGCTTCCAACGACACTTCATTTTTGTCAAATTATGATAAGTAGTTTAGAAGATATAACAGATGATCATACATATAATTCTTATATAATTTTATCAGAAAGATCAAAGGCTCTAGACAAATGAAAATTTTTGGTGTAATGACAAAAATGTATGGGAGTACCAGGCGCTATCTAAATGTCACGACGTGGTCAATCTCTATATTTTGACATTTCGACCATCGCAAATAGAGTGACTCTTTGTTCTAGACAAAGTGTCTCTGATCTGAGAATCACTTTATTATTTTATTTGAATGTAATCCAGTTTCCAGTGAAGCTGCTACAGCTTACAATATAAGTACCAACTGCGTTACAGATAACAGCCGCTGAAGCTTCAGGCACACTAAGGCATGTTAATTGGCATCGCTCCACTGGCTCGGACAACGCTTATTACTCAAAGGGGTAGGCAGGGGAGCCCGTACCGTGTTCTTTTACTCGATACTTACGTATTTATGTAGCGTTCATCTTAGTTGTTACAGCAGAGGTGAAACTATTTTTAATGCAAAAATAATACATACCTACATAGAATACCACCTGCAGTTATCATCTTTACAAACTCCCTTAACAAAAATATTTTTCCTTCAAAGTTTAGCCAGGAATAAGGGATTCACTCGGGAGTTTTGTTCCTAGGATTTATAGCGAACTTCTGCCAACGGCTTCACTCACTTGATAGTCTGGATTTATCCTAAGGGAATGTATTCTGGACTTATAAATATACCAGCGACTTTCGCCCGTGTGAAAGTCGCGGTAACCCAAAGGGACATTTTCAGGGATACAAAGCATTCTATGCCCTTCTCTTATTTCTATAGCAACAATCATCAGATTGTGCGGTTTAGGCATGAACACGTTACAAACAGGTTCACAGTATGAGTGACCACATAGTGACCTATTTCGGCATTTATAATGTCCTTTATTTAATAGTTTTCATTGTTAAAAAACTTAAACAAAACATTTAAAAATATAAAAAATAGAGACCCACCGGTATCGGGAACAGGGACCAAGGACCAGGGTCAGGGCTTCAGAGCCAGGAACCGGCGAACAATGCATTTATAGCAGATTGATACTACATTAAATCAAACTCATGATTTTGATGATCACCATGAATTCATTCATCAATAAAAATTGTTAGAAACCCAATTAATGTCACGATAAAGTATTCAAAAATACCCGAGCATTTTCAGCTAGTTAAAAAAGGCGATTCTTTCCACAACACTCACTACAAAGGGCGGAAGAGACAGTTCTCTGCTGTCACCTGCATCCGGCCCACAGGCAAATTCCGCGGTATTTTACTGGGTATGGGTTGCTTTACAATTATGACTTAATTCAGCAGTTTATTATTAGCATTATAAATGATATTACAATGTAATGTCAATGGACGAGGAATGTAATTTCAAGACAGTAATGTCTTATGCAGAGGTATAGGTTTTATAGAGGGTGTAACGAGAAAAGAGGTTATTATACATTCCACTGTCCGAAAAAAACATGATAAAACAATTAACTGCTTCATACATTTATGTACACTTGGGGCAGGCCTATGTTCAGCTTTGGGCTTCTTTCGGCTGAAATGATGATGTTGATAGAAATCTAACCACGACAAAGACACTGAGATTTGTTTGAACGTGTTTTCATATACGTATACCAGATAGTTATGTAGTCCACGTGTTTTATTTATTTTTGTTTGTGCATTTGTTGCCAGCGATTACTTACGGGACATAGACGTGATCGCTCACAATGCGCCTCATTAGAAGGCTTTAAGTCGCCAAAAGAGCAATGGAGAGGGCTATGCTCAGAGTTTCCTTGCGTGATCGAATCAAAAATGAAGACATCCGCAAGAGAACCGGGGTTACCGAAATAGCCCGAAGAATTTCCAAACTTAAGTGGCGGAGGGCAGGGCACATTCTGTCAGTGCTCGCAGAATGGTGAGTGGTCACCGCGTACTGAAAGACGCAGCGTTTTGAAGGCCTCCAGGTGGAGCGACAACCTGGTCAAGACAGGACCGACTAGTGTGGCGACGCTTGGGGGAGGCCTATGTCCAGCCGTGGACGTCTTTCGGTTGAAATGATGATGATGATGATTTTATATATCGATTGGACTAATTTGTCATCCGATTGTATTTTTTTTATGAATGCTGTGTTTGCCGATTAATATTGTACACAATTGATATCTAACTTCTGCACTTGTAATCTTGTATGTATATATTGTGTAACAATTGAAGGCAAATCAATAAATAAATATCCGCTACTGAAACTGAGCAGTCGACGTAGAATCGTCAGCAGATACTGTACTTTTTTCTTTATATAATCAGGGTTGGTCTAACAATAAGAGTTGTTCATAATGATGAGCGAGCAACGACCCAGAATTATGTTATTTCAGTCACACCTTATATAGTAAACCCTCATTTCACCAGTAATGTTAAACAAGTCACTAGGCATTACCCTAATTCTATGTCTCCCTAGTTATAATGATAAAACATCAGAACCGTTTTTATTTTCATTAAATTTAGCATAAAGCCTTCCAGGAAGGCATTCGACAACGATTCACCGAAATCGTTGTATCTGTTGCGCAGTTTCAGAACAATTTCTATTTAAACCCTCTTGTCGCATTGTTGTCGCACTGTCACGTCGCAATTGTCGAGTGGACCCTTAACCCTTCCGAGAATACTGATGCGATGTTATATATAACTAGCGGATGCCTCGCGGTTTCCGCGGTTTTGAAACCGCGAGGCATCATGTATTTACAGGGATAAAAAGTAGCCTTTAGCACCCGGGGGTAGTGTAGCTTCCCGACGGTGAAAGAATTTTTGAAATTGGTTTAGTAAATTTTAAGTTTATTCGTTACATACAAAAATACAAATCTTTCCTCTTTATAATATTAAGTATAGAAGACTGACGAATGTAAATTCTTGATTTTGGTGATTGGTGGGTCTGTGCCGTACCCTTCGTACAAAACAAGCGTGATGTTATCTTTAGATTAATGAAACAGTTTTAAAGTTCTTATTCCACAAACACTTTTTATAAACTTCCAATCAACTCGCTTCAAACGGAAACTTTCCCGACCTGATTAATTTGTAAAAGTTTATACCATTTCATGAACACAATCCTGTAAATTAGTTTTCTTGCTCCATACATAAAGTCTCGGCAAAAAAGACTACACATTTACTTGAATTCCTGAAGTAAATATAAATACAAACATTGGTTTAGCAGACAACACCGGTTACTGAAACACTATAAAGCTATAATATCATTACATCACGCTGTATTATCCTACGGGTTGGGCAGAGGTTCACCTGTAGAAAACTCACATTTCACCAGTTGTGTTACTGCTCATTATGTACCACAACTAAAAAGTGAGAATAAAAAGTTTTTTGCAGAAAAGTACAACTGACTTCCAAAAAAAAACTACAAAGTGCAAAATAACTTCAATTACAGAAGTCGGTGTTCCTGTTTTTGTTTCTTTGTTTTTTGACACCGACATCCGAAATTGAAGTAATTTTTGACCTTTTAGTGTTTTTTTTTGGAAGACGTTTGTTTTTTATTCTTAATTTTTTTCCTGAATGTAGGTTTTTCATATGATAACGAATCTTAAAACGCGCCTTTCATAGCATAGAACTATATAAGCCCCAGATAAGTATCAACAAAACTAGGTTTCATAAATTTAATTTCCTAATTCGCAGCCAGGGCGGTGGCGGCGGTCGAGGCTGAAACACAAACATTTAGCCTCCGGGCCTTGTGTGACCAGACCAAATAAAATGGTCACAGACCCAATTCGACGGTGCGAAACACGCGAATTATGTATTATTTCGTTATTTATGTACTTGGCTTATATTTGTGTTCTGGTATTTACTTAGGTAGGTAGATATAGTAATTGGAGAGCAATTCATGTTTTACCTATGATTTTTGAATTTGCCATAAAAACTTGTCAGTTATTACATTTGGGATATTAACACCCATAATTTAAGTCCTTTTGTATATTTAATTTAAGACCTTCCTCCTCTCTAATCGAATCAACCGCCATGATAACAGAAAAACCATTGATTAATCTATACTAATATATAAAGAGGTAAATTTTGTGAGTTTGTGAGGTAGTAGGAGTTAATCTATGGATCTACTTAACCGATTTAGATGTAAATTGGCATGGAGATAGTTTGAGACACTGGGAACGTCATGGCTTAATTTTTATTCCCTTGGGATGATAAAAAATCTTTTTAGGTGGGCGTAGCCACGGGTAGATAATAGTGTCTAATAAATTAATAACAACCTATAATTCAATTTGATTGAGTCGAGTGGAGAATATAATTTAGAATACCTAAAGGTCTTATAGTAATGTAATGTAACTTATGTTACAAATGTTAAAAACGTCAAAAGATTCCCATATTGCAAAGTCTCTACTTAGCAATAAGGGAATCATGCGTAAAGTTAAACAAAGGTTTACCAAACAGGTTAGAGTCCACATTCTCCAAGGCTACTGTCAAAAGGAAAATATTTAGACAAGTAATCTTAGGATTACTAACTTCTAGTAATACGCACTTCATTTTAATAATACCTATTCGTAGCAATAATTTAATTTAACAATAACATTGTTTAGCGACACACAGTTTATAGACATTGTTAAATAAAATTATTGTTACGTTAATGAGATAGGTATCAATATATAGTATAAAAACGAAGTGGCTGTCCGCATATGTCGACGTCATTTCTGTTTTTCCGTTAATTTCTTCTAGACCACACAACGGATTGTATTCTCATTCTTTATTGCACACAAAACATAAAATGAAGATACAAATACAATGGACAGCTTATGTACAAAGGCGGTTTTCACAAAAAGAAAGAGTGATATACGAGGAAGGTTTTTGCATAGGTATAATTTGTCCCGTGCGAAGCCGAGGCGGGTCTCTATAATATTTGTTTCGAAAATTATTTAGGCATGATATTTTTCCTCATTTAAACTTTAGTTTCGTTTCCGAATTTTGATAGTCATATTTTAATGTCACTCGATGACTCTCTTAAACCCAATCTCCCCCTTCACTAAACAGAATATTCAAAGCATGAAAAAATTCTCAAAAATACCTTTCAAGATGACCCACAGCCGTTGCGCCTTGTTCAAGCAATTTTTAAAATACCTACATGACAATGGTTTCTGGCACGTTCTTCTCCCTAGAGATCTACCTACGCTTTGGAATATGCAACTTGCCACGTATTTTTGGATTAACTATTGATAGTAAATGGTTTAATTGAAATAAATGCTTCAAAGTTAAAGTTTGCGAGCATATTCGTAAGAAGTTGGCAGCTTAGTATCGTCACAGCGCTAATGTTTTTAATTTTTTATCTATTACTACTTATTGTTGTATATTTATGTATTTAGTTTATTATTTGAGTATATATTGTATTTATAGTATAGGCATACGTTTTCAATAAACGCGATTTGCTTAACTTAAAATATTGCACCTGCCACTATTTGTCTCTGAATCACCCAAAGGTCGACTGGTAGAAAATGCCTATGGCATTAAGTCCACGTTTGTGTGCATGAAGTATTAAGTAAATAAATGCTTAGAGATTGAGTTTAACTAACAGCATAGCTCAGTATTTCATTAATTATATCCACACGTGGCAACTCCTAATTTTGATTTCCGCGTGATTGGCAACGAGTACCGACCCTGACCTTCCGGTGGTCTGCCGATAATCCTGAGCGTGGCACACTCAGGGGCTTCCGAACGCCGAATACATTTGTTTTGTCCACGCATCAAATACGAAATTGCAAATATATGGAGTTATTAAAGAGGATAATTGTCACCAGTGGCTCTAGATAATCTGTGAACGAAAGCGTCGTGGTAGCGATTGGTAAAATGTCAAAAATCTATGGGATTGACAAGCGCTATCGCCATTGTTGATGGGCCGACCCTTTTTCGAGAGTCTCTGGACTTGTATTTTTTTTGCAATTTTATATTCGTAACGAATTTCCTGCAGAGCGGCGCGGGAAACGTTATTTAGTGATATGTAAGTATTCTTAGAATCACTATTTCGTAGTCGTAATTTGAAAGTGATGTACATGCCAGGTACCAACTTGACGCACTTGAGTCGATTGACAGACGGGCCAGGAGAGTTATCGGCAATGATGCGCTGGTCGACTCAAAGCTCCAGAGCCTTGAACACCGACGACGATTTGCCAGCCTATCGGTTTTCTATCGGTTACATTTCGGGGAGTGTGCGTTGGAACTGCACAATTTGATTCCGCCTAGCCCTTTCTATCATCGGACTACAAGACGTACGGCAATGCGCCATCGTTACATGGTTGATATCCCACCCATACGCACAAAGCGTTTTGAAAATACTTTCATTGTGCGTACAGCTAAGGAGTGGAATTCCCTGCCGGCATCTTTGTTTCCTTATAGCTACAACCTAGGGGTCTTCAAGTCAAGAGTGAATAGGTTACTTCTAGGCAAGCGTGCTTCACCTTCGACCACATCATCACTTAACATCAGGCGAGATAGTGGTCAAACGCGAGCCTATAACAAATGCAACAAAAAAAAAATGCCTGCAATTGACTTATTTACACAGGACCATCAAAAACGAATATAATTTAATAATAAGTTAAACGAGAGACTTTGTTGTTTTTATTTTTCTAGGACGTCATTACCTTAGCTATGTAATTATCGCAATGATTAGTGATAGATGGAAATTTAAAAAGTCATATGTATTTTACTTTATCTTAAACATCAACACCCAAATTATAGTTACCTATTATAAGTTTGAAATCGCCAACCCGTTATGAGCAATCGCTTTGATTAATGCTTGTGCCTTCTCTGTATAAGAAGAGGCATTTGCCCTACAGTGGGACAGTCACAGGCTGCTATTATGACCCATAAATGCAACGGTAATCATTGCCAGCAACGCCAAGGGTTCGCCACGACTGTCCAATACGGCCTTCAAAAGTTAGGATAGACTAGAATGTGAAAGGCGAATAACCGAGTATTGTGACAACTTGGGTGAGTTCTGACTTGACCAGCAGTGAACAGACTAAGTTCATTGACCTAATAGACCCTATAAACCAGGTCGAAGAACAAGGCTTAACGGGACAACCTATTGTTGTAAATTCCTGGAAAAGAGTCTCAACAAAGATTCTTTCCACAATACATCTCATAGTATTTCAACTTCCACAAAGTAACTATTTTTATCCTGGATCCCAGTTTAACCAGCTCTATAACTAAACGTAATAATATACGTTACGTTTATGAAACAGCTCTAGGCTTATCAATCGTTCACGCGGTTGGCGATCCGTCATGGCCTGTGTTGAGACGGTCGTAAAATGAGCGTAAGATTTGAATCTGGAACTTAAGTAGTACAAAAGAACTGGGTATTAGTTTATTTATACTTGTTCTTTGTATCTAGTATTTTAAGCTGGAACTTACCTACATAAGCAGTATAAAAAGAACTGCGTACTTAAGTATTGATACAAGTTTATTGTATTTATCTGGTATTTTGAGGAGTGTCGTTTGTTAGCTGAAGAAGGAGTAAATATCAGTTGAGGTTGAAAGGGAAGACAAAATTGGACTGGTTCTGGCTGAAACTAGCTTGGTATTTCTATGCTATTAAATAATTGAGCTGTTTAAAAGAGAATGCTTTTATTTATACCATTCAAACCAAATTTTGATGGAGCCTTCGAACAATAGGATGGAGCACATATCCTAAGCTCACTTAATACTGCATTTGTTTTCTTCATCTTGGTTTAATTATTTGATTTTTGCCTTAAAATAGATATTCTGCTTATTTTCATTTTGCACTACCATAATCGTCTTCCTAGCCTTTTCCTCACTATGTTGGGGTCGGATGATGGTAAAGACTATTATTTTGCATGGAACGACTGCCTTTCTGAGATAATTTTTGTAAAACGCGAGTACTTTCCACACCCTTCTTGCTCGACCTATTCTAAACTCTATTTTTGGTAAAATTTACAAAGTTTGAAACACCTCCTAAAACTAATACTACATAGTACGGTATCAGAACAAACTCCAGTGAACTAGTTCGTACAGAAATAACTAAGTTTGCAAACTAACACAACACTAGTTGATGTATTCATAGTACAATGGAATGCGGTGTTTCAGAACGAAAATATTATGAGTAGGTATTAGTGGAGTTTCATTTTATTTTATGATGTTTTAGAATTATAGTTTTGGCTTTATATGTTTGTTTCCTGTTTTTGATGGGTTTAGATTTGGGTCGGCGATTTAGTTTAAGTTAGGCTTTTGAGATTATTATCTGTAAATCGGCACGTCAACAAAATTCTTTCTAATTATTTCTTCTGAAGCTGTTTTTGGGTCTTGACACTTTGCTTAAAATCAACTTCTTTAGTATCCTTCTAATACTTCTGAACTAATGTTGCAAACTGGCTAAACTCATCCTCATCATAATTATGCCGCAACACGTCCACTGCCAGACTTATATTCTCCCCCGTCTTTACCACAACCGTTCCTGTGTTTTGAGCAACCGTCTGGTTTCCATGACTTAAACAGGATCCTCATCGGTCTTTTGGTCCGTGGCGTGTGTGTCCTAAGGTACTCCTTGGCTGGCACCGCATTCACTTGAAACCTTGAAACTCTCGTCCGTGTGTCACTGCGGTGCGCCAACTGAAAGCCAGCGCTGGGTGTTTGACACCCAGTAAATGCTGTGTTGGTAATCCTTTCGACATGAGCACGCTCAGCGAAATTCTTGGTTTTTCTTTTCCAATTATCCTCTTTTGTCATTTTTGCTGTCGTGTGTGACTGAATTAATGTTTTCTATTTATTGTATTTCTTAACCTTAAATCTAAAGAGGACTTTTCATTTTGCACTCTTTCATTTCACACTAACGATTTCAAAGGAACTTGAAACCACTCGTTCAAATCAAAGTGCTACAATAATTGGAGATACATTTAAAATGTATTAGATTGCCGTCTGCCCAAGATATTTGCTATCGCTTACAGCAGTTCCCTCTCTCTCAAAGGAGCTTCACCAGCTCATTAGGTGCACGACTATTTCCTTCGCGTTTCCTTTAGATGTTGAATAACTCGGCACAGTGGAGCCACAGCTAACCTTTGAAGTAGAACTTGGGACTTGTACACAATTGCTGTACTGCTAAGCATTTTAAAAGAAACTGTTCTCCAAGTAATTGGAAATGGTAGTTATTTACAGATATACAGACTACTTATCTACAATATTATTAGGAACCTTCCCGATAGGCGGTATTTCGCGCGTATTTTCTAAGAAAATTTCAATCGTGCTTCACCGTCGACTAAATCATCGCTTACTATCAATATTATTCAAGCGCAAGCCAATCAATATCAATATGTATAATAATCAATATCATCATCAATATATAATTATAATAAATCTGCTGAAAAGTCGTTTTTGTACATCGAAAACATTTCCAAAAAATATAGCCAGGGTGTTAAAGTATTACCAGCAGGACCTATTGCCAGCATTTTTGGCATTTTTGTCTTCTTTTTAGTTGTGCACGCATCACGTAAAATGTACGAAACCAATGTCATCATCATCATCATATCAGCCGTAAGAAGTCCACTGCTGGACATAGGCTTCCCGCAAACGTCGCCAGACTAACCGGTCCCGTGCGTCCCGCATCCAACGGATCCCCGCAACTTTCACCAGGTTATCGGTCCACCTGGTGGGAAGCCTTCCAACGCAACGTCTTCCGGTTCGAGGTCGCCACTCCAGAACTTTTCTACCCCATCGGCCATCCGTTCTACGTGCAATGTGGCCTGCCCACTGCCACTTAAGTTTGGCAATTCTTCGGGCTACGTCGGTAACCTTGGTTCTCTTGCGGATCTCTACATTTCTGATTCAATCACGCAAGGACACTCCGAGCATGGCCCTTTCCATTGCCCTTTGGGTGACTGTAAGCTTTCTGATGGAGCCCATTCTGAGCGACCACGTCTCAGAGCCATAGGTCATAACTGGCAACACACTCTGGTCATAGACTTTCGTCTTGAGACACTGTGGTAAGTTGGACGAGAAGATACCGCGCAACTTCCCGAACGCTGCCCAGCCGAGTTGGATTCGACGGTTAACCTCTTTGCCGAAGTTGGCCTTACCTATGTATGAAATATCTTGTTTATTATATCTATGGTTACACTCATGGAAATATAAAATACAGTATTATATCTATGGTTCACTCTATTAAAAGTTATTTGCATTTAAAGTGTTTAAGCAGTAAAATAACAAAACACATGCAATTCAGATACTCGAACAGTTGAACTCCACATTCGATAGATGGTGTTGTGCATTTGACGTCATTTTCTGAATGGCGATGGAGGTGTTAAGATACTCACGTCGAGCCCACGGAAGATCGATTCATATGGTCAATGGTTGGTTAAGAAAAGCAAAGAAAAAAAAAGAAATAGCAGATTTTCTGAAAAATGTGCGTAGTGCATACTTTTTGGATCATTATTACACATTTATAGTGTAAAATGATTATCTGAGCAGTTTTCGTTTTTATAATCTGCAAACAGATGAAATTGGACCATATGTGGCGTAGTTTGATTAAAACATCTGAAATATTGAATTTCATTATTGTGTTAATTTTTTGTAATCATAAACTCATTGATAACTTGAAAACTATTCGGCACAAGATATTATTTTCGTATACACCTGCCTAAAGCAGTAAAGATTCGATTTTGTTTTTAAGATTTTTAGCTATTATTTTTAAGACTGAAACAGATTGAATCGCTTTTAATCGATTTGAGGTACAGAAAACAATAATTTCTGATATTAATTTGTAAAACTAATAAGTATATAGCACGCTGTAACAGATCCCAAAGGCTTCTTTTCTAGAAAGTCTAGAACCTAGCTAAAATTCACAATCCTGCATCTATGTCTGAATTTGGGACTAGATTTCTACGAAGCTCCAATTAATAGAGGAATTGGCACCGACAGCACTGCCGGCCGACAGAACCTGACTCCTTTGTGTTTGTTGCGACGTTTGTGTCCACTACCCCTAGCACAAACATCCATGTTACCTCACGTAACGTGGTCCTAAATAGTCATGCATTCGCTATGCTAATATGGACAGTAGATATCTAGGCTTAAATAGTGAACTTTAAAAAACAAACAATATTTATTTTTTCAAGACAAATAAATATTGTTAAAACAAACACAATTTCCAAAACGTTTAGTGCGTATGAGTGGGATGCCAACCATGTACCGATGGCGCAACGCCGTACGTCTTGTAGTTCGATGTGTATCACAGCTTGTGTAACACGCTCGTGTTATAGGCTTTTACCCGGAAAATTCAGGACACAGAAAGCGGTTACAGAAACGAAGCCACAGGAAACACAGGAATAGCAAAATATAGTTTTTTTTTAATGAACTACTCTTAACTGTAGTGATCAAACCATCGAGTTCTAGAAATAGTCAAAATTGTTTATTTCAATTAGACCATTAAGCGGCACATTTGAATGTGAAAAATTTATATTTGAAGTATAATAATAACCGTTTTTACTGTCCATTCACAAAGGTAGATTGTTATGGAGAAGAACAGACACGAAACTCCACACATAAAAGCTCAGATTTGTAGATATTCGTCTCTCATACATGTCTGACAATTATTTATTTTTGTTGTAATTATTTGTTTGTTACTCTAGACACTTTTACGTGCACGTCTTTTTGCATCGTTCTCACATGTATGTATTTTTTTCAACAAGAATGATGTAACCAAAAACATGTAATTGAAACTGATTAAAAAGAGTGTCTGTGGAGTTTCTTGCAAATTTTTCTCCATTGAGATCTACCGACGCTTGCGAATTTGCAATAAGAGTCATTTTTTTTTTTTGGTGGACTATTCAAAAGTACCTCTAAGGTTTATTTGAAATAAACAATTTTGATTGATTTTGATTTTAATCATTACCCCACCTATTTCAGGACATCTACTATGAATACAATAGAATCATATTAACCTACACAAGTTTGAATTTAATCGCTGTTATTATTTTCACTAATTTGCCGCCAGTGACAAGTTAATTAATAATTATTCCTACTACAATTCGTGCTATTAGAAATTAACAAACAAAGGCAAATAACAGGGAAAAATAATAAAAATAAACTTCACAACATTGCTCTACCTAGGTATTGAACCCTTTGCCTTTACTTGAACATTCCTCAAAGCAAGTAAAGAATAAAATTCTGTTTCTCGAAGTTTTCAGTCAAAGAGAGAGTTCTTCTACAAGGATAGTTTTTCAAAGCGTGGAATTTTACTTGAAATACTGGATTCCGGTTCTGAGAAACTAGCTCACAATGCTGAGGAATCTTGTGTATCTCGAGACCTTTGTGTCTCAGATTATATCATAACAATAGAAAAAAAACTTTAATAATCAAAAGCATCGCAATGTTTTGTTTTATAAAGTTTTTTTTCACTTTGTTGTTTTCTTATTTGGAAGTCGGTAGTATTTTTGTAAAAATGTTTTTCATTTCACTTTTTAGTTGTACCTACCTAATAGGCAAGTTGTTTAGTAAGTTACCTTAACGCCAGAATAGATAACCCGATTATCATAAAACTTGAACAAAACCGGTGAAATAGGAGATCTGCGTACTAAGGTGCGTACTGGCGTGATGTTATGTTATGAAATGGTATAATCAATAAACAGACATGCGAATGCAGCAATCCCGAAGAGTTCTGTCGTATATCTTCGAAGTTCTTCATCAGATCTTCACCAAATTAAAATGGGACCAACTTCGAAACATACTCTATCAAACAAAAAAAAAGAATTTTCAAAATCGGTCCACAATTGACGGAGATATCATTGAACATAAATAAAAAAAAAACAAACATGAAGTTGAACATAGAACCTCCGCCTTTTTGGTAAGTCGATTAACAATAACTTCAATTTCGGCAGTCAGTTCCACAAAACGAAGAAACGAATTTTTTTTTTTCACTTTGTAGTATTTTTATTTGGAAGTCGGTAGTATATTTTTGTATATTTTTTTACATTTTCTTTACACAATGCCGAATTATTATTTTTTCAAATTATTATCTACTTTTTAATTTGTTTTTCTGCTAAGCGTGTTTTTTTAGTTTTTTTAAAAACATTATTAATTTTTTATTATTTTTGAGATAGTTTGAGACCCTGGGAAGGATATTGGATAGTTTGTATTCCCTTGGGATAATAAAACACTTTTTACGCGAGTAGTTCCTGGCAGGAGCTAGTGTCAAAAATAAGCAAACTCACAAAGATTCGCACAGTGCGCTCGCAAGCACGCTCATACAAAAACACCGATCATGCAGACTAGAGGTTTTGACCTCTTAATGTGAAACAGATCTCAATACGAATAGTAAAGGAGTGTTTACACTTAGCAAACCGTCCGATTCTTTTGTTTTTTTTTTTATTTGAAAATATTGGACTACAGTCATACGTACTGGCTATGAATACTTTCATGGTTTATTACTATAGGTAAACAATGTTATGAATGGATAATAAATTTCTGTTTTATGCATTCTATGATTTGGTTAGCCAATAAAATTGCCATTCGCACGACTATGGTAGTTGTACTAATAATTATAGAATTGCTTTTCCGTTAAGGAAGGACTGTGGTGACTAAGTTCTACGGGAGCCTTGGTACCATAAAAATTATAAAGCCCCTAAACATCTTCGGTTGATTTAAAAATCAAACCTAACTCTACTATGAGTTCTACTTCCCCGGCTTTATTACTTAGTAGACTTGGAATCACTATTTTAAAACAATTTGAGATGCTAAGTAGCTTTATCATTTTTAGGAACCAAGTTTTCCGTAGGATCAAATCCCCCAGTCTCCTTAATCTATACTATAATATTATAAAGCTGAAGAGTTTGTTTATTTGTTTGAACGCGTTATTCTGAGGAACTACTGGTTGGAATTGAAAAATTATTTTTGCGTTGGATAGTCCATTTATCGAGGTTGGTTATTGGCTATATAAAATCACGCTACGACCAATAGGAGCGGAGCATAAATGAAAAAATTTGCAAAAATGGGAAAAAATATTCCTTTTTGAGTGCTTCCGTTTTGCGTGTGCTGCATAAGCGGTTAAAGTTACGCAACATTCGTGGTATGTAGGGTAGGTAGAGTAGAGTAGGTAGGTAGCCAGTTGACGGGAACAAAGCCGCGTGGGACAGCTAGTTAATAATAAGTTTTGTAGTCGTTTTCTTTTTCTGACTTATTTTTCTAGTTACACAATTTTTTTTCTCTCATCCATTCTCCCCAGTCTTGTCAATCGTCACATTATTTTGGTCTTTTATCTCCAACTACCTATTGCAGCAAAACTTTTTACACCTTAAGATTAAACATTATTGTACATAGATACTTACTTTATTTACTTACTTTTTTTTTTACTAGCGACCCGCCCCGTTTTCACACAGAACAGGTTATATACACAAACCCTACTCGTTTATCGTTCTTTCTAATAGTGCAAATTGTATCAAAATCCGTTGAGTGGTTAAGAAGTAAGCCGAGAAACGGACAAAGACAGACAACGATTTTGTTTTTACTATTTAGAGACGCGAGAGAAGGGTAATAATAACTAACTGAATTATATCTTCGAATAATAACGACCTTCTGTATGACTATGTAAATGATGTGTACATTACAAGTAAACAGTTGCTGCATGTCAAATGTCAATGTCACTGTTTATGATGAGCAACTAGTTACGTAATTACATATCTAGGCAATTTGTGTGCGTACTTGTTTCATCTAAGCTGTGTGGCTTGTGTTAGTCAGCTGTTTCTATTTAAAATGTATCAACCACAACCAACAACCACCAGCAACTTAAACTGGGCATTTTTTGTCAATTTCTATACAATATTTATATTGCCGCATATTGGTAGGGGTTGCCGAGACATCATATTTGACTATAATAACCAATTGCACAATTAATTTTAGTAAAGGCATCTTGCTCGTCGCTCTTGACACGCATAAGGGCTCTTATAAGTTTTATTTTAAATCTCTCGCTGACAAGATCGATGTGACGATCCGAGAACAATTTGACAACGTATTTTGATACAAATACTTCTATCTGAAGAACATTATTATTTGAAAACTTCTTTTATGATTTTTAATGTTCTATAAAATTATAAGTATGACAATTTTTACGAGTCCTTAAAAAATAAAACATTCTTAAAAAGGTGTCAACCGGACACCGGTACAGATGATCAACAACCAACACAAGTTTTGGAAATCTACAAAGAGGGAATACCCGGACAACACAGGTGACCACCTAATACATAAGGTGAGCCAGTTCTTTAACCAAACCACTAATATATCTTTGAAAAAAACAACAAGTAGAGCAGCATTCCTGTGTATCCATGATGTCATATGTATAAAAAACCAGTTTTCTGACGAGGCCAGCGAGGTCAGACAGCGATTATCACAAAAAAACAAATAATAATTACGATCAATCAAAATTTTTAATTATTGTTTACTCATTAGTGAAAGATCGTTTATTATTTATAAGCTAATTCTAGACTGATCATAGACCATCACGAATTTATTTCTCGGCGTTAGACAGAAGTGCGTTTATACTCTATTGGTCAGGATGTTGGGCTGTGAAAAAGATGGATGAAAAGAGATTGCATGTAGCAGAGATGAGAATGTTGAGATGTATGAGAGGAGTGACGAGGATGGATAAAGTGAGAAATGAGTATATTCGACGAAGTTTGCAAGTGGCGTCAAAGACAGAAAAGTTGAAAGGAAACCGTTTGTCCTGGTATGGTCATCTGATGAGGAGGGATGAAATGCATGTTACTAAAAGGGTTATGAATATAAATGTGGATGGATGAGAGGGAGAGGAAGGCCAAAGAAAAGATGGATGAATTGTGTGAGGAGTGATATGAAAGAATAGCGAGTCAGTGATGGAGTGACGGGGGACAGGACGGTATGGAAGAAGTAAACGTGTTGCGCCGACACCAAGTAACATGGGACAAGGGCAGGAAGAAGTAGGCAGAAGTGCATTTGTAATAATACACCGTCATTTCGCCAGTTTTGCATAGTAATAGTGGGCAATAAGCTATTGACATCAGTTGATCGGCACAAATCTATTCTCCGGGCTGTTACTGAAAATTGTCAAATAGAAAACCAAATAATACTTTGCCTGAACAGGAAACACAACGTACTGTCAGCATTACCGCCTACAAGCCGCCGAAATTTAAGTAAGACTGAGGAGGTACAGTAAGCTATGCAAACGTGCGTTGCTATAAAGAATAGTGCGTTTGTATGTGTATGTCGTTACTTATTCACTGATATATTTACTTATGGTATTTTAATGTTTATAAGTACAATGCAGTAGGATTTGTCATAACACGATTCATCAGTCTAGAAGAAAATAAACACAAGTAATTGAATTGAATGAAAAAACAAGAGATTTTGAACACTGAATCGAATTAGTATGGCAGATTGTCAATCTTGATAATAACAAGCACAATGAAATCAGTATTTCTTAGGCTTCAATTAAACTAGATTGATCAAAGTTTGCTTTGAGGAGTTCGTGGGTAAATAATACTACCAGCACCGGTCGATCTTTAAAGTTAAGCAACGCTTGGCGAGGTCGGTCTGTGGATGGGTGACCATCTCAACATACCGATATGACACTGTGCCTCGAAGCTGTTGGTGCCGGCTGACAGTTGTTACGGATAGTAAGATGCAAGGAAATGGAAATCTGACACCAGTCTTGTCAAGGATAATCGTGTTACCCAGTTACTGGGTTGTGAAGGTCAGATAGGCAGTTATGCCATGTAAAATACTGGTTCTCATCTGAATTCGATTACACTGTAATCCGATCCCAATATAATTAGTAAAATAGTTAGGCACAATAATTGATCAAGACTTGCTTTGACATAAATTCCATTTTATTTATTTTCATTAATGTACGGAAAGAAAAGAAAGACATTCCGTGTTTACATGATGAGTCATTCAAAGCGAATGTTTTTATTCATGATGCAGTAAAGTCGACCGTCCACTGCGTGCACGCAGAGGTCCGCCACGTTAGCTGCGCGGTTCAAGCTTCCTATTCAATAGGCAACATGTGACGTGCAACGCATTTCCTGTCGCAGGTCTGCTGGAAGAAATTTCTATTGAAATAAGCAGTACCCTTGTGCTCTATGTGTTTTGTGTGTACATAAATAAATAAATAGCGCGCAGAGTTTTTTGCATACGGTTGAGCATCAAATGTTGTCAAATGAAGACGTGACATGTCTATCAATCGCGCAATTAAAATATTCATCAATCAGACAGAGATCACTGAACACATTACCTTAATTTTGTTAGTAATTTCTAACCCACCAACGTTGTTTTTCTTCTTGATGTTTTTTTTTTTTCGATAAATTCAAAACATCGCCGCCACTGAAATTAAGCCTAATTTTCCTCTGGCGACATGTTGTCGACAGGCCATGCTTGGACATACAAATTTACTTAATAAAAGTTGCTGGCTTATAAATGTTGTTCGTCAGGTCGCGCGTCTCGCCTAGTGGCTACGAGACTTCATTTGTTTACAGCCACCCATCTGTACGTAGCGTGCAGTGGCGAGCAGTCTGTATGTGTGCGAAGCGAAGCTATAAGCAGACGTGCGTAGCTTAGCCGTGGGCTGCTATGGGGTATCATCTTTATAGCTTTACACACATGTGCGACTTGTCGCACTTATGTCACTCCTTATGGAGTTGGTCGGCTTCCAAGCTTATCAGATGTCTCTGAATGGAAGTATTAATATGGACTGAATGCCATCTGACCTCTCTAACCTGGTGGTTAGGAGATACTGTTACGTAGATAATACAATGCCTAAATAAGACTAAACTTAATCTGAGATTTCAACACCAACGTGGGCGCGCCTAATACTCGTAACACAAAATAATAAAACAAAACACATTTTTATAGGCCATTATTTTATCCATGGCACTACACAGCTTTTCCAACATGCCTTATTCATTACGATATAAAATATCATCGTCTAACCCTTATGTTAAATCTTTATTATTTGGGGTCAGCCCAAAGGTCTGTCTTCTTCTGCCATGCTAATTCTGTTTGTGTCCCTATACAAGATAGGATAACACAAGTCGCATTCAGCAACGCATAGACACAGAAAAGTAATCTTAATTTTTTTTTCTACCTATATTGTCCAACTGCTGGGCAAAAAAGGTATTCTCCATAGCCTTCCATTTTTCCTGGTGTTTATTTTTTAACGTAATAAAGAATTTTGGTAAGCAGCATTATAAGCCCCTTGAAAAAAGAAAAGAATAAATAAAAAAAAGAGTTCATTTCCACCAGGTATGACGCATTATCATCACATCGTATCAGCCGAAAAACGACCACTGCTGGACATAGGCCCCCAAGCGTCGCCAAATTGACTGGGCCCGTGCGTCTCGCATCCAGCGGATCCCCGCAACCTTCACCAGGTCATCGGTCCACCTGGTGAGAGGCCTTCCAACGCAATATCTTCCGGTTCGCCGGTATGACGCATACCAATAGAAAAAAACACAAGAAAAACTAAAGAACTCCAAACTGGATCACTCCCCGATACCCGGCCGGACACATCCCGTCCTACAACTGTTCGCCAGTGTAAACGGTCTTTGCTCCGGTCATCGAACTCGCGATCGAGACGTTGCCGGGTTGGTAACACACAGACACACCAACAAGTACTCAGCGGAGTAAGTTCACGCAGTTGTAACGGTATAGGTAGTGGGCAGGTCGGATTGGTGTTAACACCTATCTTGCTTTTTTCTATAAACTGCTGGATTTCGGCTGTTTTCATTTTAAATAACTTCTTATCTATCTCACTGGCTGATTCCTTGACTGTTCAAAAGTGCCCTACAATGTAGTGCACAGTCATTTAGTTATAGTCATATGTGTATATCTTTCTACCAAGACTGGATTTGTCTAACTTTCCACATACAAATCTTAGTATGCTTATGCTAGGCATGTGTAAAGGTTCAATTTCTTGATAGTTGAGATATAAAGTTGTAATCGTGTTGTCTTTGGTACCTCTTATTTTTTTTGGCGTTTTGTGACTCCGACTTCCGAAACGAAATTTATTTTTGTTCTTTTTAGTGTTTTGCTTTTAAAGTCGGTTCTTTTTTTGTGAATATTTTTTTATTTTTCTCTTTTTAGTTTTGGTAAGAAGCTGAGTGAGCAAGTTATATAGTAAGGTACCAAAAGGATTGATAAAATAACCATAATAACTCAATTTACACATTCGTGCTGTTTGTCGTTAAGGAATTCGGTTATATGTTCCATATCTTGAAAACTGTTAAACCGATTTCAATAAAACTTGCACTATTACCTAAGTTGACAGATACCTAATCCAATAAAACAGAACATACACACACTTTCGAAATTTGACACACGTGAGTAATGTATGTGAATATTGTGCAATTCCAACAATATTGCTCCTTTTTTAGAAGTCGGTAATAACGGATCCATGCGAAAGACGTCACGGGGTATCCATTTATTGTATAAATCTTCTCCAGATTGTAACAAATACTTTTATGAAAACCACACCAAAATCGGTTCAGCCAAACGTGACAAAATCGCGGACATACATACAAACATACGGTTTTGGCAAACAGATTCATAGGGCATTTTAGTATTGATACCAATTTTAACAGAGCTAGCGATTTTTCTCAATATTGGTAGGGTGCCGTTTGAAAGAAGAAGAAATAGTGTTGCGCCGACCCCAAGTCACATAGCAGGAACATGATGATAGTGTCGTGTTTGACCACCATCTTACCTGATGGTAACTGATGATGTCATTGTGCTCGACGATGCAGCACGCTTGCGTAGAAGTAAACTATTCACACTTGACACGTATTTGTGTCTACTTCGAGGCATGTAGCTAACAGGTAACACAGACTCTGATAGGAAATTCTACTCCTTAGCATTGTTTGAAACAACATATATAAACACATCCCATCTCTAGTGAGATGTTGTAAAGGCGAAAGTTTGTGAGTATGTGTGTGTGTTTGTATGTTTGTTATTTCTTCACGCTCAAACGGCTCGAGGGATCTGGATTAAATTTGGCACAGATATAAATTATAGTGAGGAATAGCACAGAGGATGCTTTTTATTCCGGGAATATGTTCCCTTGGGATAATTTTAGAATTTCACGCGGACGAAGCCGCTGAAGAAGATAGTTTTATAGAAGACACGTTTTATACAAAAAAAAAAATAAACAACCTTTTATACTAAAAACTTCTTAGTCACGAGAAATAAACGTGTGCAAAATTTCAGCTCAATCGAACACCGGGAAGTGAGTCAAATATAATTTGCAAGATTTGGTTACAGACACCGGTAAAGATAAAATTAAAGTAAGTATAGTTTGTGAATAGTTAGGTTGAATCAATTTCAATATTGAATTCGATTCTACTGCCTACAATAATATAACAACAATTAGTATTGTACTAATTCAAACAATGTGCTAAATGAATCAAAAACACGAACATGTTAACTGTAGGTAACTATGGAGTGATCACGTGCGTGCGGCTCAAATGAGTACTTCCCACTGAGTTCATGAGTTGAATAATACTGTTACTGCTTCCAATATGATATAAAGTAGGAACTAAATATAATAATAACTAATAAAATGTTAATATTTTTGACGATTTCCCCATCACGCATAGACGGCTGAACCAATTTGCATGTAATTTTGACACTTAGGACTATGGCCTAGGTCGGGGGTCACCAATTACGTTCATTTAGGATCCGTTTTTTTTTAATATAACCGTCGCGGTACGTAACGCCTAGTTCCGCTAGAATTCTAGTAAAAACTCAAGCGGCAGCTTTTTTACCCCTTTTTTGCTAGTATAAGAAAATTGAAGAAGAAGAACTTATCGAAGTTTAATTTGCTCTTTGTTGTCCTTATTTTATTCGGATAAAATATTTACAACTTTTTTACAAATTAGGTATGCCATAATAATAAGCAATATTTGTAACTTTAATCGCTTTGTTATAGCTGTTTGTAACTTTAATCGCTTAACTACCGCGCTTACGGTGAGATAGTGGTCAAGCGCGAGCCCATAAATGATAAAAAAAAAATACTAGTAATAGTGTTTTGTATAATCTCAACCTGATTGATGACGTTAACTTTTTAGCTGAGAACTGTAACTTCGCACTTCGAAACAATACTTCAAAAGTATCGGAAATAAGTTAAACTCATAAAATCAGTGGGTGACACCCACTCGCTACGTCTCGCAAAAAACAAAATAAATAACATCTTTCTTTTCTTTGTATTCCAATAATATTTTTTGAGAAAAGCTTCTAGTAATAGAGTGGTGAAAAAGTTTTCTTATCCAGTAATTTATTGTTACTTCTGAATCTTAACTTACCTATAAATATTTTTAACCCAAGACGGAAAAATAGGGGTGTTATAAGTTTGACGTGTGCACATGTGTGTTTGTGTATGTGTGTATCTGTCTCTGGCATCATAGCTCCTAAACAGGTGAGCCGATTTTGATTTAATTTGATGGTGGGTGGTTGAAAGGTGACATTACCGGGAATGTTCTTAGCTATGTTTGATGAAAATCCGTTCAGCCGTTCAAAAGTTATGGGTGCCTTACTGTTTAAGTCAGGGTGATTGCTCAAGAAATCGTGTCGAGGGTTTTAAAATGTCAGAATTTTACTTGTAGAAAGGTACAGTTTGATGTTTTGTGTGTAGTAGATAGATCTGGCAGTTCTGATAGCTATAGCGAGGTAGAGGAAGGCCAAACGATGAATGGATTGGATAAAAGAAAATGTCAAACAGTCAGTGATACGTGACGATTGACAGGACGAAATGGAAGAAAACTTGTTGCGTTATTTTCAATTAGGTGTGACCAAAAAATATTGGTCGCTTTCATTAGTGAAGATACTCTTTTAGAATGAGTCCAAGAATTTTTGACAATACCGAACAAATTTAAAGGGAATTTGTCATACTCCTTCATGGAGTCATACCCTTGCCCTGCCGAATGCACTTTCGCTAGTAGGCTACTGGTCCTATATCACTTGGGGCGCAGCAGGTATTCTTCCATTGCGTCCTGTCAACCGTCACGTATCGCTGACTGTTTGACACTTTTCTTTTATATTACTTCTCACACAATCCATTCGCCTTCCTCTCACTATAGCGATGATAGCATGCGATAGTGAATTGCTGAGTGTGATTACTTTGTTATATAAAAAATGCACGGGATAGGCGGATAAAAACTTATTCCAAATATGACCGCAACGTTTTGCCATTTTCAAAGATACCAAAAGTAGTTCCTATGTAAATCTAGGGATTGCTCCTTTTCTAGATCAACATGATACCGTCCAATCACATATTCATAGGTTTTATCCTTTTTATCAGTAATATCAAGAATGAGCTGAGGTTTCTCAGATAATTGGAAGCTGTGAGATTTATTTATTTAATAATAGGAACACCAACTACACGTTTACTGAAAAACTTACACATAATTATAAATAAAACATCATTCCGTGCAAACCTGTCACTTATAGGTGAATGAACACATGATATACAAATTGGATTTTCGGTTAATTAAGACTGATAAATTAATAAGAAAAAACATACAACTTATTTAATCAAATATTATACATAAAATTAATAAAAACACTTGATAAAATTGATAATAGTTAATAATTGAAAACTTTTCATAAAAACTTGAAAAACAGTGCATAAAAAGATTTAATAATTGATTTAATTATAAATTAGGTCATTTAAGTACATTATTGACAAATTGCTGATTATTCTATTTTATGAAATTACTAGTGAGGAGAGATTGTGCGGTTTGTAATTGTATGCTTTTGTAATCGTTTCGTAATGTTACCAATGTCTGCATAATGTCACGCCTGTAGCTCCCGAAGAGCTAAGCAAAACTGGTGAAATTTCAAATTCACCCTCAGGGCTGCTTCTAAGAAATTCCAGCGACAGTATATAATTTTAACCCTCAAATTACCGACGATCCAATTAATATGAATCAGTCATGTATTATAATGATACCCAGTACTTAGGATATCGGATCCACGTTCGACCTATCAATTAAATGATGCCATTAGGTGTCTGTTAATTTAATGAGTAATAATTTAGTCTGTCTGCTGAGCTAAATAAAGTTTTATCCTCCAAATAATATGGGACAAGGACAGGAAGATGATGATGATCGTAGACTAATGATTCGACAGATAGGATAGCTGGAACCATGGTTATATATAGTAGGACTTGCTTTGTCCTTCGGGTTCGCTTCCGAGACTTATCCAGCGGCATTCGCATATTATCAGGGATAAAAAACTGAGCGATTGTGTAGCTTTTTATCAGATGAAGAATCTTGGTAATCGGATCAGTACTTTCAGAGATTAAATTTTACAAACATATAAAACAGCAGCCTAATTGCGTAAGTGAATTCGGCAAAGAGCACGCTTAGGTAAGAGTGACGACACCTTTAAAATAACGACTTTCGTATTGCGTAATACACGCGAAAGGGTCATGGAAAGGATATGTGAATTCAACACATAGAGTGGAGGACATGCCCTTTCTAAATTATTTACGTAATACCGAAAATATTTAAAGATAATGTGTCATTCTCTTTTACGGAGTTGTTCACTTTGCCCTGCCGAATTCACTTACGCAATTAGGTGACAGTTAAACGCGTCAAAAGTAATATCTACATTTTCACTTAACCCTCAAAAATCTGGCTACAAATGATAAATGATTTTATTTCTGTAAGTTGGTTTGTACAAACACTTTTACATGTCGATCATATTTTTTAAAACTAGATGAGGTCGGCTTTTCCTATCTGACTACTCTGAGAAGAAAGGCCGAAACAAACTCAGAAATCACAGCTATAATAATTAATATATACATACCTATAAACAATGTTATATAGAATCCGAAACGAACAAATCAATAACAAGATGTAGCTGAAAATTAATTAGTAATGCATTCTCACAATCTAATAATGCGTTTAATTATATTACTTATCACGAAGGTTGGTTTTTTTGCGTTGAAATTCTCAAAGAGTATCTAAGTAATTCGCTTACGTTTTCTTTCTCGACGTAAAAGCTAGCTGCCATATCAACATAATGTCATCCCTAAAATTATCTTAAGAACTTTCACAAAAATCTGTGACCTAATTTCCAGACCGCACTCAGTTGCAAACAGAAATATGTCATATTTTAGCTCGTCAAAAAAGTTTTACACTGCTCAATATATCGTGATCCGTGGTGGAAATGGAACTAAATTCAAATTTACTAGAATAATTGTCATTACTTGTCAAATTTGCAACAAGTAGTGGTTTGTGTTCATAAAATACATTGGTACTCTGTAACTCCATTCGTTCGCGGTTTGTTATGAATGGACATGCTAACCGTACTCTGTACATTGTTGTACAATCTTGTAGCCAGGTTTTTGAGGGTCAAGTGCAAATACAGACATTTCTTTTGTAGACGGATTCTCGATTGTGTAGTTTTTTTTTTGGTACAAGCTCGTGTATTTGGTTATTACGTTTTTATTTTTGAACGAAGACTTGATATTCTCCTTGTTGGAAGTCCTTCTTAACATGTGACTGTGGTATAACGGCAGTCCTGTGAACACAGTCCTTTAAGCTTACAAGATTACTGACGATGTATATCTAAATTGCCATATTTATCCTGCTTGCCAAAGGTATGTGTGTCACTGAGTTTCTATTCTTGTTGTCTTTATTGTGCCTTTTGTTGGTATCGAAACCTCCAATTATACTAAAAAAGACTAGTCCGAAGCTTGATCCAGTAAAAATTATACCATTTAATACACACCAGGTCTTCTCACGATGTTAACCTCGATGTCAATGATGTCTGGGATTGAAATTGGTAGGCACTTGCCCGAATAAGAACCCTCGATCTCGTGCATGAAAGACAAAGCCTTAAACCACTAGGCCATCAAGATATATCATCCGGTAAAAGTCCTACAAAAGCTCCCTAGAAGGAATCTATGAAGAAAGAAATTATTATCTAAAAGATTTAAACAATGAATGTCAAGCAGGAACTGAAACAAATAATTCAGCGAACTCCACATCAAATCCAGCCTCAATAAAATTAAGATTACTCAAAATCAATCCACATAATTGTAATGCATGAGGCTGACAAATTGAATTTAAGTGAGTAAATATTACATCACGTAAAGAGTAGAAACGTGCTATTGTAAATATAACCCATAGGCATTTCTTAACTATCTAGGCGTTTTAAATAATGTACGTATACGGTACTTCACTTCCACTTCTGACCACCTCTGACACCAGTTTGTTAGGATGGCACTCCGTGGGTGTGTTTTTTAAAGAAAAGACTAAGTCTACTGTTTACCGAATTTTATTCTGGCACACTAAATTAACATATACATCAAAAACGTAATCTATACAAAATTATGGGTACTGACTACAACGCTGTGCTTGGCTAGCAGTATTTTATAATGAGTTAAAACAATAATCAGCAATATTGCGAAATCGGAAGTAAATTTGCTGTTTATAATCTTAAATATGTTATGGAAGAGATATATTTTTTAAGATTATATATATTTAAGATTGTAAACATTACTGTAAGGCATTATCTAAAATACCCAGATAGTTAAGAAATGCAATGCTATATGTGTTAATAATTTTGGCAAGTTCAGCTTTATAAAATGATTTGTTGAATTTTTGTCCGTCAAAGTGGACTAAAAACAAGTGATTTTTTTGCAAAGTTAAAAGTTTGTCAGATACTTTTCGTCGCAGACTCAGTTGCATAAAAACTTGTCTGTACTGGGTTGCATGCTCATCATAAAGAATTTAAAAGATCATTAAAAGATCTCTACTTTTCAATTTTTGAACGTGTTCACAGTGTAAAAACTTTTTAGAGTTTACCTTTTATCGGAATGAAAAATGTTTCTTCCGTGCCTCGGAAAGCACGTTAAGTGGTCCCGGTGTTATTTGAAGATCAGAGGGGTGACCATAAGCTTATAGAGTAAGGTTATTTTGAGTGTGTCTATGGAACAGATGTATAAAAGTCATATACATCTGTCCCTTACACATACTAAAAATACTGTTTGACAATAGATACGGGTAGTCAGAAGCCAGAAATCTGACACCAGTCTAGCCAAGGAGTATCGTATTATCCAGTTAATAAGTGGTTGTGGAGGTCAGTTAGGCAGTCGCTCTGTGTAAAATACGGGTGCTCAGCTAAATAAGGTAAGAATGGAAGTCGACCCCGACATAGTTGGAAAAGGCTAGGCAGATCATATCGGAATTAAAAGAACACATCTCTTACAAGTCACTCTTTGTGTCTGTCCGTCCTATGTCATAGTCAATTGCTCCGAATCTACTGGACTGATTGAGTTTGCTTATTTTTCTTTCCAAAATAATTTTCACATAACGCCTTCATTGTTAATCGCTTCAACGCAACGTTGAGCGTAGTCATGCTCGATATAACCTGCTCGTTGCTTTTCACATGAAGCGCACATCATCTACATTTTACCAACGAAATGAAAATTAAATAGGATTGTAAATCATTTTTATGAGCAGTCAGATGTCTTTGCAGCTAAATACTGAAGACTGAAGAAATCAAATACGGAATGTTAGCATTTTTTTGTGTATTAAAATTATTACAAGGAATAAATAGTATGTCAATGTGAGTGGTACTAATATAAGTGCACCTCTCTAACCGATCGAGAAATATTGGCGTGGCGTGATGTTATGTTACGTGTACCAAAATCTCTACGTAAATAAAATTAATTCACTGTCAGACAACTCACAGGCTAAACCAAACAGGATCAAGCATGTAAATAGTTTTGCAAAAGAGAGTACACGATAACTTGTGTAATAGAGGGTTATGACAAGTTGTGGTCAATCAACAAGTAGGGTGAGCACTAAGGTGGGATATTTGAAGTTTCATCCCGAAGAGTTCGAACAGGGGATGGAAGTTCGTAATTTATCCGGATACGAAAGCCCCTCGAACACACGTGTTAGTTGCTAAATCGTAAAAAAATCCTTGAAAAGAATGCAGTCAATATAATGAAAATTTTAGATGCAAAGCAGACATAATCATCAACCCTATCATGAAGCTCCACAAACAGTTGTATAAATAGAATTAATAGCATGTTATGGTGTGTTGCTCGTGATGCTCATCTTCCGTGGAGTAGCTTCCTCGCACTTGACATTGTCACACTTGGCTGACCAAGTGCGGATGTGGGCTGTGGTCATACTGATAGCGAGGAGAAAGCCTCACTCATTTACCGAAAACTAGCGAACCGCTCTCGGCTTTTGCCTGGGACAAAATAAAAGAAACCGAACCGGATCCGAATCGAACCCTGAACCGATTTTGCTTTAGTTCTTTTTGTACCTATGTAAGATGACTTTGTCGAGAGTGTAGCTATATTTGATAAAAATCGGTACTGCTGTTTAAAAGTTAAGCGCGGGGTTTTATCGCAAGATCGTGTCATATTTCGAAGTTTTTTAGATCAAAACGTGACTACTCCTAGGTATATATATAGAAAAGAATGAAATTAAAATTTATTAATATATTTTGAAAAGAATGAAAAACATTTTTTTTAAAACGCCTTACTGTTCTGTTACCTATTTTTATCTTGTATGTTTGGACAATATTATAGTATTCATTGAGCGTATTATTTTAATTAGTGTTAGCTTATTAATAGGATTTGTGTAATTTGCAGCCAGCTAAACTGACCGATCATTAGTGTAAAAGCGATTTCAGTGCGTAGGCAGTTTTACTATAATTACTATCATTTTCGGGTTAATAAGGGAATGAATATAATAATATTCTCGGGTTAGGTACTCGTAGTAAAATGTGTTGGTGTGTAGTCAACTGTGCGATTGCAGAAATATTATTTGAAAATTAATTAGTGCCAGTGTGGAGCCCTCTTCTTACAGAAGATGTGTCATCTAACCTGCCAGCCATGCAAAACCACCTCATCTTTCATGATCGACAAAGCTTCGAAAAAGGTATACAGGTACTGCTCCGACAAAACTTGAGTCAAATGTACACGAAATGAAGAAGAAGTTAGTTTGATTCCGCTTTTCAAACGCTTCTTTGTCCGCGCCCCGCTCACAGTGGCACCCCACCCTCAAAGACGTGTGGGGTCTGTACAACTAGTACAACGTAACATTACTTCACATTGTAACCTATTATTGTCTGTTTCAGGTACGTCCCACTGTCTAACAATACAGTATTACAACAATGCAATAATGGTATGTATTCATTACATTACAGTCGTACGTTACAGCCTTCACTTGTTATCGGTAAGTTAGCTTGTATGACACTTATAAAGATAATAAACATTCTTTGAATATATGACTGTATACGTTTATTCCTATAAAAGTTGCTGAATGAAAAGTCCTAGATATATTTTATAAGTATTATTTTTTTCAAAGCATGTTTATCTACTTCGAAGAAAGTAGATACATACATAGGTACCTGAAAATAATTTTATATTGATTTTATACCATTAAAAACATGAGAAGCGAGGGACCCTTCTCTCTGTTTTGTTTGCGAAAAGACAAGAGACAACGTAGCTTTCTTTCGAATGTAAGTAGTTATGTCAACAATATATTAGAGGGTTCTTAAAAAATGTTTAAATTTAAGTCTCAATATTATCTCAGCTTCCTTATATCCTTGTCATAATGCAAGGATTTGAAGGATGCAAATTTCGATGCGAAAATACGGGAATTCCACTTCTCGTAGTTGCATAAGGCATATTAATCAATTCTTAGCTGGGGGACCTATAAACTGTACCAAACTAGGCGCTGCACCACTTCTGGTCATGATTTATGTTTCACCAGCGCTGCAGTGTTTTCAACACGGCTCGGTTTCAGCTACATTGCATGCTGAAACTCGTGAAATATTCGGTAACTGCCTGCAGTGAAACCTCGGTTGAGAATAACTTGGTGAAGCTTACGAATTATACTGCTAGTTAATTATGAAAGGTATAAGAAGTGATGTTACAGTATAGAAGTATTATTGGTGACTTCCGCCCTCAATTTTTATGAACATTTGTAGAGCAATCTTAGTGTGATGGCAAAAGAAAAATTAAAGAGTTGGTTACAATTTTGGTGTACAACAAAGTATTATTCTATCTATTCGATCATCTCCTGAAGAGACCCACAAAAATTACGATTGCCGTTAAAAATATAAGTTTTATCAGTCAGCAAGTTAGGCGGCCTGGCTGAATGCTAATGGTATGCCTAATGAATTTTCCTTATTTTCCTCTAAGTAAGAATGTTTCGTCATCATGTCTGAAACAAAAATATTTGACTTCTCCCGCTCTGAGTGAAGCGGCAGGGCGTGTCAGACTTTTACTGACTAAGCGGATCCCGTCAATTTTTGCTGACATCTCTTTGAGGCGCGCTTGGAATACTACACGCCGTCGACTCGCCCGACCTGGACCTTTTCGGACGGCGACCTACCCATTACTCGCCGTCCGCAAGCCCGCGCCTACTGAAGCCGGGAATCGGCTTGCGACACCCGACGCCCAAGGCGTCTCCTGCGGTGGCTTAAGTCACAGCTAAGGATAGACTTTGATAGTCAAAACAAGAGTACCACACAATTTGTTTGGGTCTAAGCGATTTTCCTGGTGGCTCGACGCAATTTGCTTTATATTACACCGATAAAGCAATTTCTACTTTGCAAAATTACTAAACAAAAAGTACGTTCACATGAATGCAATGCGACGCAATTTGTTTATAAGCAATATCGCCTTTCCATGCAATTTATATTGCCCCGCACCATCAGGAAGGTCCCTTACTCTTGAACTTGCTAAAACTATCAGAAGTCATCAAAGTAATACTAATAATCACGTTAATTCTTGTCACACCGCTAATAGATAATTCAAGACAGCCACTCAATGGCCTTTCATCCTCATCGCGTATATTAATAGTCTAAGAGCACTGTTCTCGAAGAACACCGAGTACACGGCAATTAGCGACGAGAGGAAGCAAACAGTTGTACATAAACACACGGCACATGGGAATTAAGAGGCGGTGGCAGACTGGCAACTGTGAGGATACTTTCGGGAGACGAAATGTTGATGTTTGTTCATGAATGCAGCTTTTTTGCAAAGGTAATTTTAGCTTGGTGGTTTTTGTATAATTAAAATAATTAATATAGAAAAAGAGTACATACTATGGTATATAGAGGTAGCATTTGTGTGCAGAAATGAACAAGCTTGCTTTCGGTCTCTTGCCGGTTTAAATTACAGAAACCTTTTTTCTGACAGTATTCCCGCAGTTACTAATGTCGTATGTCAAAATATATGTCCTCAATTCTACGTTGTCCAATGTTACGATGGGATATCTAAGCTTTACAATCACCTAAAAAATAAAGTCTGAAAGCATTTCTGTCGTAAAATGAGAGTGTGCATAAGAGCAAATAACTACAAATAGTTGCAAATATGTTGCTCGTCTGTAGAACCGCGAATCCATATAGAAGCTTAGTCTAAACTCCACGAACATTTTGCAAGAAGGAGAATATTGAGAGAAGAATAGGTCAAAGGTCGTATTATCTTGCTCTACTCGATATACTTAGAAGTCGAGAATTGTGCGAGAATGTGGAATTCCAATAATACCTTTTTAATGTTTCTATCAACAACACCTCAATATTGTTAAACCAATTTTTTTTTACCGAAAAATTATTTTTAACCGACTTCCCAAAAAGGAGGAGGTATTTTTTTTATGTATTTTCGGGCATAACTCCCTCCGTTTATAAACAGATTTGCAAAACTATTATTTGTTCGATAGAAGTTTATTCCGAAATGGTCCCATTTAAATTTGGTGAAGATTTGATGAAGAACTTCGGAGATATACAACAGAACTCTTCAATAAATGACGGCAAATCTCTCGGGATTGCTGCAATCGCATGTCTGTTTATTCTTTACACCATTTCGTAACATACGATCACGCCAGTATGCTCTAAAAGGGTACGCAAATGTATACAGATCACCCTGGTACACTCTCATTCCACCGGTTATGTTTAAGTTAAATGTGCCCACATAGATGCCAGAATAGATTACCCGAATAACATGTTTTAAATAAATTATAGAAATTAAAATAAATTATTTTAACAATAATTTATAGAATTTTTTCTATAAATTATTCGTACCTTACTATAGAACATGTCCATTATGTACCACTAAAAAGTGAAAAATAAAAACTTTATAATAAAAAAATAAAACCGACTTCTAAAGCAAAACAAGCAAACAACGAAGTCGGTGTCTTAAAACAAAATACAGTAGGTACCAAAGACACCGAGTTCGGAAAAAAAAATATATTTTTCGCTTTGTAGTGTTTTGCTTTAGAAGTCGGTTTAATTTTTTTGTTAAGAAGTTTTTTTTGTTTTTGTTTCCAACCTCTTTAGAATCAGTTATAACATATAACATCACGACTGTATTCCCTGAAGAGTTGGGCAGAGCCGCACTTATTATATTTGCTAAATATCGGTGTACTCACCAAAATTTCGCCAGCTATGTAGAAATCCTATTTATTAAGGGGTGAACCTATTGCCATCAACAGGGCTCAAATCTAGACTCCTCCTACTGAGAAATGCCAGATGGAAAAACACAAACAAACACTTTGCCCGACCTGGAAATCGAACCCAGGACTAGCGCTAATTTTGATTGTATTGTAAGTGAATCTATTATACGACTTAAGCATAAGAGAAGATGAACTGTTTATATTTGCAACGTTTTGAAGTAGTATTGGAAACTATGTATTTGGATAGTTTTTGCTCGACATTTGAGTGTCCGTACTAAAATTATCATCTTGATGATCGATAAAGTGATAGTTAACCCAAACTGTTTGTTTTATGCTTGTAAACGCAACGTATGGTGTTTACTCGCGGTTGACGTGGATAGCGCTGCTTGCACACGATGCAGTTACGTACGTACGAGCCCAAATATTAGAAACTCGTGATTCAATTATTGTACTATGTTCGGCTACATATATATAATACATAAACTCCCGCGTTATTCACATGGGGGTAGGCAGATATTATTGGACCCAACCTGCTACGATCCTTACAAACTCCTTGTGCTTTGTTAATATTCATGCATCTTCAGACCAATTTTTGCAACTGTAATGATAATTCTACTGGACTGATTTATTTATTTATCCTCGCACTGGAACGCCTTGCAGCAATTACACCAATGGAGCACAATCTTATAATAATCTTATAATAAATTCACTATAAGTCTAGGTTTCCTCACGATGTTTTCCTACACCGTTGTCAGCAATGTCCAAGATAAACTTGGAAAGTACATATGAATTTGAAAAAGTCACATTGGTATTTGCCCGGATTCGAACCCACGACCTCAAGCACGACAGGCGAGATCTTAGCCACTCGGCCATCACTACATGATGGCCTGATGACTACATTATGGTCTTTTGGTCATAATTGCACTCCGTATAGTACTACCCACATGGCCTTTCTGAAGAGGGGATTAGGTAAAATATTTGTAATGATAGCGTCTTTTTGAAAGTACATTTTAGCGCATTTACGTAGAGCTTACGATGGCCGACTAGAAAACATTCGGACGAATTGAGAAACTCCTATTTTTTTTGTAGTCGGTTAAAAATACAAATTTATTTTGTTTAGAACGCAGGAAAAACATGTACTGTCTATTCCCGACTGTAGCCTGTAGCAATTAGAATCATCAAAAATGCAGTGTTGTTTAGTCTACTCAGACACAAACCAAGAATAAACGGACACTGTTTAGAGATTCTGAAAACTGTATCGATTAGAATCTGTATTGAGATTTAAAGCAGCAAATAAAGCTGATGTAGCGCCATTTACAGCGACACATACGAACTACAGAAGTTCTTGACGTCACACCTAGCCTATAATATATCGCACTATCCAAAAGGCTATATAAAGGCCTCCAAACGATTTGAACATGTACAACGGTCCGACAAAAACCATTGGGTACTAACCTACCTGAAACAACACTCTTGTGGTTGGAGGATTCTCTCTTTTCAATGAAGATTGCGGTATTTTACCATATTTCGGCAGCTACAGCAAATGGTGAAAACATTGACCACCAGATGTCATTTCATTTTAAACCTATTCTATTCTCTATCTTTTGATGAAACCAGAATCTGTATGAATTGTTCAAAGTGCTTTAATCATACGTAGGTTACTTATGGAACGGAGGGAAATGGTCTTCTTTTGTGAAACTGTGATGGTCTAGAAGGAGACCGCCGACCGAGATCATGAGTGGGCTGATCCCACTCAGCGAAAAAGGCGTCGCGGAGACAACCGCCTCGACGCTTAAAACGCCGTAACCCAGCCTGTATCATAGTCAGGCGAGACTTCGTAGTTACGGGCGGCTAGATCGGGGACTCTGTCCACCGCATGTGACTCCAGGTAAGATGGTGGCACAGTGGACAGAGACGCCTCGTAGTCTCCCCTATAATGTGCCCTAACAGGCGTTGCACAGAGGGTATTTTAAGAGGTAGCGGGGTATCCCTTTCCATGTGCTGATGGTATTCATCAGGGTGGTTCTAGAAAGGTAAAGATCCTACACTGCCTGGTTTTTTCCTCCAAAAGTCCAGGCGCCTTTGGAAGTTTCTCCCCCCGACAACAAAAAAAAGGTTTTCGGAGAGATGTCTAATCTACAGAACTTTTCAGTCGATTAGATATCTCGTCGAATCCTCTTTTCAATCCACAGGCGTGAGGATTCTAAAATTCCCCTTCTATTAACGATCTTCGGCAGAAATATTCAGCAGATGGCATTTCAGACTAAAGTTACAAAAACACGAAATAAATAACAAAACACAATCGCCTTATTTATACTTAGTCAAAAACGTTCCCTTCCAAAGCGGTCACTACTGGTTACTGTAAAAACATATTACACCAACTCACAATATTTTTTGTGAAACCCAACCCTTATTTAACCCCGTCCGGGTTATTTTCTTACCCCGAAGGGAATGTTCTGCTAATTAAATGCTTAGCAGTAATGTTAGGAAAAAGATGTTTGGATATGCAGATGAGCGTAATTTCGGCACAAATTGGCTAAATATTGGTTAGATACAGATCTCTATTGTGGCGAGGGCCTATTTATTACCTTTAGTCGCTAGGGGGTTAATGCGACCTCGATTAGGAGAATAGTCGACGTTTGTTTGCGATTGAGAAGAGATACAGTGAGACCATGAATGAATAAAATATTGCGTTCTCATGAAAATTACCCAAGTTCTTAGAGGATTTTCATGCATCTTTATGCAAGAATGATTTTATAGAACTGTCAAGTGAACATATTTCATAGAGTTTATATTGTGTTTTATGTTGTTGCTTCTATAGCGCAGTAGAAATCGACAATAAAATCGCAAAGCATGATGTAGTTCTGCATTTTTGTAGGTATGTTGTCTGGGCCAGTTAGGGCAGTATTAATCCAAATTTTCAACTTCGAAAAACGTGTGCTCGCGGCGCACCACGCGTTAAACTACGAAATTTTGGGACATTTTTCTTGGGCTCTATAAGTCAATGTTATTTATTATTTATTTATTTGTTTATCGCCGCACTGGAACGCCTTGCAGCAATTACACCAATGGAGCACAATCTTATAATAAACTCACTATAAGTCTAGGTTCCCTCACGATGTTTTCCTTCACCGTTGTCAGCAATGTCCAAGATAGACTTGAAAAGTACATATGAATTTGAAAAAGCCACATTGGTACTTGCCCGGATTCGAACCTACGGCCTCAAGCACGAAAGGCGAGGTCTAAGCCACTGGGCCATCACGACATAAACATATCGATTAAACATCATCATAAACTATGCATTTTCAACAAACAAAATTCGGAACTTTTACTAAGTTCATTAAATTTCAAAAAATTTAACCCCAACCCCTAAAGGAATCAAGATATGGTCCTTCGAAGATTACCAAGATCTCCATGCGTTCCGGACTTACCTCCAAGTGAGAAAGTGGCTGGGGGTAGAGAATAAGGACCCGACCGATTTGAGGTGGGGTTACGAAATGAGCTCATGCAACCTTATCCCACTAGCAACTAACAACGAGACACCACACCTTCTTAAATGTAAGTAGTTATGCAGCACAGTTCTCAGTCAAGTACACGACCCCTACATCCATTCTTACATTTTTGCAGTTTATGATTTTGAGAAGGTCATAGCTTGGTCCTTAAAAGGTTTAAATAGCTGCGGTTGTGCTCCAAATATTGAAAATTATATGAACTTCAAAAAGTACGCAATTTGATTTCATGAAAAAACGCATAGTGTATGACTTTTAGAGCAAAAAGAGAAAAAAATCCCGAAATTTCGCAATATTTCGCGTGGTGCGCCGCGAGCACACGTTTTTCGATATAGTTAAAATGCAGAATTACATCAAGCTTTGCAATTTTAGCCTTTTTAGCGTCGATTTCTACTTGGCTACTATGAGCTTTTGTATGAGCTTAAGTAAGTAGGTATCGAGGTTAAACATACCTACAAAAAGTTATTGTCCGGTCGAGATTTTTTTTGGGAAAGTTGTCTGCCTTTAGAATAAATATTATTAGGAAAGTAAACACACATACCTATGTGTTCACTTTCCTAAGTGTTATTAGATAGAAACCGATCCAAATACAGTGGTTCAATAACATTATCCTCCTTTTCTTGTCAAATGGCATTGAGTTCTATATACCAAAGTAGTAATTAAACGATTTTAATACCGATTACACAAAGTATCTTCATAAAACGCACCATATTTATTTTTCAGCGTACATGCGAATGATTTTCTCGTCAGTACGGTATTTTAGCCCGAGGCACCGTCGACGAAATAAGAGCGCCTTAATTTCGCCCGTGTGCGATATTGCTGTCACAGTTCTGGCAGGCGCTTTTGAAATTAAATGAATTATGCTCTTTTATTTATTAATGCAGTAGACAACTTAATAAGACAGCTGTTCTTTAAATTAATAAAGTTATACTATAAATAATATACTTAGCCATTTATAGATTCAATGAAGTCAATCAATCTGATACCTGTATGTTTTTGGCCGCAAAGACGAAGGCTATGCTTGTGCAGAAGTTTTTCCCATAATGAGTGCGGTTCTGCTGGATAAGCTTGATAGGCCCCTCAATAACTGCATTCGGTTCATATTTAATTTGAGGAAATATGACTATGTGTAGCGCTACAAGTCTGAGCTCAAATGGATGCCCTTTCACCAGAGAAGATATTTGCGCGCACTGACTACGATTTTCTCCCGACTCAACTGTCCCACCCTACCTTCTTACCTAATGTCTCACTTTCAATATTTGAGTTCTTCTGCTAGAAATCTGCATTCTTCAAACAATCTGTTCTTTCTCTGTCATTCTCATACTATTGATTTTGTTCATTCTTCCTTTCATATTCAGTTTATTTTTCGTTGGAACGCGCTTCCTCTCGAAATCAGGGCGGCCACCAGTCGGTATGCTTTCAAGCGGAAATTGCAGTATTATTATCAGCGGTGGGAAGAGTCATCTCGATAACGTATTTTCATTACTTTATTAATATATAATATATACATTTAGGTAAATATCATATAAAATATGTATGTATTTCAAGCAAGTTAAAATTATTATTTTTTTGTTAAATTTGTTGTTGCCACGATTTAAACAATGCACTGGTCATGTTTTCTCTGCACCACCCTTGGTTGACTGGTAGAGAATGCCTAAGGCATTAACTCCACCACTGTACCTTTATGCAAGAAGCTTAAATAAATTAATCTGGCTAACCTGTTCCGGGCTATGTCGGTATCGGCCACCAGTCCAAACAAATGCATCAGAGTGTGAGAGAACACTCCATTTTATATGGAGTGACTGCCCATGTGACCTCCACAACCAGGCCGGTACGGCAAGAGTTGTTTAACTTTCAAGATCGACGTGTGCGTATTCTTTAGCCACAAGCTCCTCAAATAAAGTATAGTAAAAAAAAACAATTTCATCACCTTTTCCTCTTCAATTTACGTAACACACACCTAAGATAGATTCAATTATGTAGGCAAGTACCCACGTTACTTAATTCTGTCCTAAAAAATATAAAACCCACTTCGCCGCATAAAATATTCAACGTGCAAATTAATCCGGAACCACAACATGAAAAAATAAACCTCTCTGTTTCTTTGTGTGTAAAAAATATAAAGTTATGCTCTAAGTGTGCAAAAATCTACATATTTGGCCACATAAAGGAATTACCTACATAAGGAGCCCTAGTCGGTCAAACTTCCATAAAAACGTAGTATGGCGATTACTCCACTGATTGACAAATTGAGTTAATTTTTTATTTTGAACGTACACCACGTTCATAAAAAACTTTTTTACAAAAAAATACTACCGACTTCCAAATTAGAAAACTACAAAGTGAAAAATAACTTTATTTTTGAAAGTCGGTGACTTTCGTAGGTACCATTTTTTGCGTTACGGACTTTAGTAGGCAGGTTAGCGATTTCAAGGTATCCTCACGATGCTGTTTCATCACCAATGTCAGCGCTATCCAAAACAAATTCAGAAGATACATAAGAATAGGGATATTTCCTAGGTAGAAAAATGATAATTCTATTTAGTCCGTCAGTGAGATTGTCAAATAATATTAGACCGTATTTTTTACTTTATCAAATAAATAAAAATTTACAAAGATAAAGCGCATCAAAGTTCAGGAGTGGGGGCTTGTGAAGTCACTTTGTCAGTATTACCGTGATTTCACACGATATTCCAAAGCAATGTATAGTCTTTTAAAACTTTACTCATCTAAATTTTAATTATAACTAGCAAAATTCAACAAAACTCTTGCGAATTTCGCTTCATGAGGAGCCTAAATCACCGCACTGTGCTCCAAGTGACTCCTTACCAAAGCGTCATACAGCACCCTGAGCGTGGTAATATTTGCGAATCCTTGCGACTGCCTCAGCACGAAACCCAGGTTTCTGTACGCTTTCTTGCAAATATTGACTATATGATCCCGGAAAGCACCTGAGACACTCAGCATGGCGCTTCCTCCACTTTGTATTCGTAGTCTAAGGCAGTCTTCGCGCGCGTAAATGACATGACTGAGCATTTCGCTGTCTTGAAATAGAGTTTATTTTTATGGCTCCATTCTACCACTCTATCTATGTCTTCCTGCAATCGCTCACAGTCCGATAACTCTTGACCTCGAGCAACAATTTGAGGTCATCTGCAAACAATAAAACCCATGCCAGACTGCCTATAACATCTGGTATTAAGTTATCCACACCACCTCAATCCCATTAAGATTTCCGTATCTCTCTCAATCTACATTTCACCGACATTTGGGTCTTGTTCAGTATGTAGCCGGCGTTCTGCAGCTCTGTTTTAATATTTAACTTGCCTCCTTTCATCTCGGGCGGCGGGTTAGGTCAAAGGCGGCCCCGTACATTCAAACGACTGGTGTCGAATTGTTGTTTTAGAGACGGTTTGTAATTGAGTGTGTTTAATTAACTTTGAGGTGTAAGTAATTATCATGTGGTTAAGGAATATTTTTCAATGATTAAGATGAAATTTTGAAAGTACTATTGGTACAATACTATCCTTTTATTGAACTTTATGTTATACCATCACACCTGTATCCCTCGAAGGGTAGACAGAGCCCAAGCAACACATTAGCGGAAATTATATCCATGGGTGATTTCTACTCTGTTAAACAGCACAGCTGTCATAATGGCTGTTCAATGGCAAAAAAAAAACAACAAAACTCCAGAACTATTTGCCAGCCTTTGGCTATGTATATTGTTTTATACCTGGTTAAGAAGACCAAAGCTTGTAAACAGTTGCTTAGCAAGATAAAGACACCTCTTCTAAGCTGAGCGCTGTATTAGAGAATCAAATTTTGCCATTGGCTTTTTATGGTAGGTATACACTAATTCTATTATAATACTACCTCAATAATTGTAAACGCAAATGTATGTTTAAGTACCATGCAATAGAGGACGAACCTATTGCCATCAACCGGCTACAAGTCCAGACTCAATAACATTTGCTCGACGGCAACGCTTGCGACTACTACTGCGACGAGGCAGGAAGGAACTTTAACCATAGATTAATCTGCCATTGCAAATAATGGTTCACAGGCATCGTTGTGCTGGCATGACGGTTTTAAAGCGAGTTGATGATGGACGAAAACGAGTCGATGAATTAAGTTTTTGTAGACTTGAGCACGTTAATGACAAAAAAAAACAACGCCCCAATCTTCACCGAACTATTTTAACACAAAATCAGAGGAATTGAGTAGTGTTAGCATGTACAAGGAACGTACTCGTACTTGCTTACTTAGACTTTCATTTTCATTCAATATCTATCACAAATTTTGTGTAGAAAGAATTCAGTAACGTCTGGGGCATCTGGACTCTTGTAGAACAGTTGAGTACACATATCAAGCTGAAGAATCATATCGCCAAACTCGAGGTTGGCAGTTGATTGGTAGATGTAACCAAATTTGAGCTGAATATAAGCATCCGGTATACGGGCCAAACCGTAGAAACAACTCAAAAAGAGCTCTTTTATTGAAAACTACGTTCTGAGAATTTAAACAACATTAAAAAACTTACAGATTTAAGTAAAAACAAAAATACAATTATCTGCAGTTTGTGTCTGAGAGTCCGGAGGGACTCTCAGAGACTCCGGACTCCGGACTCTCAGACAAAGGATTAAAAAGCTGCAGAAGTTCCGTTTTATTTTGGTCTCTTCCTAATTATAGGACACAGCTGGTGCTACCCGAGAATAATCATGAAGAACTTTTGCTGTCAAAATCCGTAGATTTATTGTCATTTGTTAAGGACGCATCGAACCTTAAAATATTAACCTGGTTTACGATTGCTAAAGATCTTTAAATCCTTTATGAACAAAGCAACAAATTTTATTTTTTAGCTTTACAAGTTTACGAGTAATAGTCGACCAACTTATAAAATAAAAATTTTGTATATTGATGGACAACAGTTTTTGAACGACAAAGTTAATTTTGTCCCTTCGTTAGAGCAATATACGGTACTTTCATTGCTTTTGAACGTTACTAATGATACCTGTTTATTTTGGTGAATGTAGCTGTTTAAACGGAACCCTCTGTGGGCGAATCAGACTCGCACTTGGCCGGTTTTCTTTGTTGTTGGAGGGAAATCTTCAAAAGGCGCCTGGACTTTTACAGCTAATTATATTATGAGTGGTTAATCACTCTTTGTTCTCAATATGTAGGATGATCGTTAACTTTATATATTTTCCGCTCTTAACATGCTTGCTTTTGTTGTAAACGTTTAGCCAAATTATATGCGCGTAACACATTTTGTATATGGTCACAGATAATTAATACTAGCATACAGATGCCTCATCCCATTCAAAGGAACCGTGCCGACGCCGACGTAACTAGCGTTCTTTTTCTGATTAAACTGATTATTTTTCTAAGAACATCGATCGCGTTCGGTTCCATTGTACGGATATAGATGGTTTTAGCAGGTACTTGCAAGTAAAAGGGTTTACTCGGTTCGTGAATACTTTCTTTTTAATTACAGCTACGATTTGTTTCATAGTATTTCTTGCACGTTTTTACAGTTTCATTGTACCAAATTGTGTTACAAAACAAATTTAAAAAATCGAGTGGATGCCTCAGTAATTTAAAACCGCGCCATCTGTAGCAATCAATTTTCATTGATCCATTCAAATAATCTTTGAAATGTAAATTTAGAGCCTAATATTCCTTAATTTTGTGCTTGTGAGAGTTAATTAAACAAGAACATAAATTATGATCGTCTCTTGAAAATCTTAATATTTCAGAAGACTCAATAACAAATCAAAAAATTTCAATCCTCCTAGCAATCTAGTGCAATTAATTTGAACCCAATTTTCTTTCTTCGCGTTGGGTGCCCGTGGTATGGTTAGCAAAGATGTGAATGAATTTCTTAAAAACGCCTCACATACTTGTTTCTACCAAAACCACTAAGATACATTAAAAGATACATTATACCTAATTCTTAAACGAAATAGAAGAAAAAAAAAAGTTGGCAGTATTGATTGATAACTAACCCAAGAATGAGCAATTACACATTTTGCACATCTTCAGCCATCATGTAAAGACCTCTTAGACAATTCCTATTCTCACTACGCCTCTGGGATCAACAAAAAAGTGAGATATCGCACGCAGAGGATTTGCATGTAAAATAAAAAAACTATTCGCTGTCATGATTGATAGCACTAAACATTGTTAAATTTTGATTGATACGCGATAGACGTGTCTTGCTTATGATAGATTTATAGCCACACGATGTTTTTTTTAAATAAAAACAATTTGTAACTGTCGAACTTCAGGGATAAGGCTTTACAACGTCTGCCTGATGGTAAGCGATGGTTGAGGTGCTTCGTGTTGGTTCTCATTGATTATCATGCTTGCTCAATGCATGGCTCATCATAATGCCTAGCCTTTTGTCAACTTTGTTGGGGTAAGTCTCCAATCTAGCCGGATACAGCTGAGTACCAGCATTAGACATGGAGCGACAGCCTTTTGGAACTCCACAACCCTGAAATCAGTATCTGGGTAACACGATATCCCTTAGCAAAATTTATGGGTCCGTGCCCACTCGACCCGCTTAGACTCGCCCCGAAGAATAATACCAGATGTTGTACTACCAATTCAGTGCCATTTTTACAGTCAGGCAAAGTGATATTTTAAATTTAAATAATTTATTAAGTAAACATAGAATATTTAATATTTTCTACTGAAAACTTTGATCTTTTAATTGTGTTGTTCCAACGTAGTTCAGTATTCTTTAAGATACCTAATGTTTATTTTTAAAGATAATTTAGTCTAACATGTTTTGTTTTTAAATTTTGAAGCTAGTACCTCCTTGTTAAACTAATTACATATAAATACTGATTCAATAAATACCACCGTTCCACAATAATCTGTGATTTTTCCTACAATGTACAAAACGTATACTCTATTAAAAAAGGATCAGTACTAACTTGTTTAATTATTGATTTATTTATCCAAACATTATTTAAATTTTACACTCTCTGTGATGCAAGCGTTAAATCGACACTTTTCTGTCTGACTATACATCGACGTTTTTACGCCTATCAAAACAGAATTATTCTTCGGGTCGAGTCTAAGCGGAACGAGTGGACGCGGACCAAGTTTCCTGGCTTCTGATTACCCGTGATGACTATCAAAGATCTACAAATGTCCGCCGACACCAATAGCTTTTCTGTATGACCTTCACAACTAGGTAGGTAGCACAATACTCCTTGCCTACTACGCACCTTCTATTTCAGACAGCATTCCTTTAATCAACGTCTGTTATCAGATGGGTTATCGCTGTTGTCATACATATAAGACACTAAGGGATACATATAAGGTGCACATTTACAAATGCAGAGCATTGCGGGCAGGAAAAGCAGTGTCTTACAGCTATTCTGTCCCTTGCCGCAAAACGCTGAAAAAAAAATAAAAATATAAGCCCATTCATATCTTTTCAGTTATACCATTACCAAATTATGAGATGCGGTATCATATGGAAGCCATGTCATGAGGTCTCATTATAATTTGGAGGCGTATGATTAGAGATCAAAAGGGGCTGCTTGTATTACTGGGATGATAAGAATATCTGTGACAAGGGCGCGGGATTAACTCAATGCAATCAAAAATTATGCTCGTTTACCGAAATATTTATGTTTTTTTCTGTTGAACTCTACATACTGGTAGATATATGTTATTTTTTATCAATATATTTTTCTTACTGCTGGACAAAAGGCCCCCCTTAGCCTACCATGATGTGATACCTTCTTTGACCAAATACCAATTATATTAGACGACACGGTTGGCGCAGTGGTTGAGCGATCGGCTGCTGCGCTGCGGGCCGCGGGTTCGATTCCCGCACGGAACAAATATTTGTATGGCCTACAGATAGTTGTTTCGGATCTGGGTGTCTTGTGTATGTGAGTTTAAATGTTTGTAAACGCATCCACGATACAGGAGGAAATTCCTAGTGTGGGGAAAAATAAAAAAAAAATAAAAACCAATGAAATATTTCTAAAATATATTGGAATTATGATGGTTTTGAAAATCATGTAAATCGTTCATTTACATTCATTTTGTGTTGCCTATAGGTATCGTGTTGTATTCTATCATGTTACTAAATCGTGGCAATCAGACTGGAAACCGACTCTAACACATTTGAATGTATTATGGATACACCTAACTTTAAATGAATTTAGCAAATCCGTTCTAAAACGATTCACTTCAGACGAATTACATTCTCAAAAATAGGTACCTATATTGTTTCTATGTATTTGAAAAGCAATATCTCTCGCTCGTATAGGTCCAACGCCCAAACGAATTCAATTAATCATTATTTACATTTCAAATTCAAAGCCGCAGCGCCATCACATACGATTATCCGAACAACATATTGAAATATTATCCAAACGCACTCGCCAATTTATAACCAGAGGGTGAACGAACCAATTATTGACAAAAGGCTTTAAATTCTCTGAAATAATACTCGTATTTTACCTGAATTGTCTCGTTAGTCTCGTGGTCGTAAGCGCGTGAAGTCCTCGGTTCGATTCCCGGTTCGGGCAAAGTGTTATTGGGTTTTCCATGCAGACAATCTCAGTAACAGTCCGTTTGTCAGTCTGGATTTGTGCCCGGTTGATGGCAATTGCCTCGCCTCCTATAAAATAAAATAAAAATGCCCTCTATTCCACTAATTACAATTTTTACACTTTAACAGAAATTCTTCTTCTCAATCTCAATCTGTTCCTTCTTTTTGACTTTATTTTACGAGCGTTTACAATCGCTATTCGTAGAGGTCGCCTCTGCGGCGTAGGCTCCCTAAATCACTCCACACGATTTTATCGCGCGCATTCTGTATCCACTCTGGTCCACAACGTTGGGTAAATATATATCTCCATCTCACTCTTTGTCTTCCTTGCTCTCTTTTACCTTCCAGTGGAATCGATTCCCTCTCCGTCCACCTAGTACCTTCCAGTCTACACTGATCCGATGCCGAGTTCCACATCAGTAATCTTATTCTCTGCTTTACGTCGGTTACCATCCCCTGTTACCTACACTTAAATGTCACGGGTGAAATGTGGGTACACTAATGGTACATCTCTGCCTAACCTTCCGAGTAATGCAGTCGTGATGTTATGTAATATGTACTGTCAATCAAGCTTTTGTTTTCGCTTTGAGATCGTTAATCGAGAGCTGAATAAATGTGCTGATACCCTTGTATTGGTCGCGATGTGTATCGATGTAATTTTAAAATGAAGCTGTATTATATTGATTGGGATGTTTCTGTCCGGTTTGAATGTTGAATACAAGTGTAATGAAGCTTTTAAATATATCGAAAATGTAGCCTTTCAGCACAATCATTCTATAGTCCACTTTTGCCCAGTAGTTTATTTTATTTATATATTTATTCAATACTTCATGCACTCAAAAGTACAGAGGTGGACTTAATGCCTTTGGCATTTTCTACCCGTCGACCTTTGGGTGATGGAGAGATAAACAGTGATAGGTGCAACATTGAGTGTTAAACGTATCAGGATTATTTAAATATTATATAAACTATAAATACAATATAATTATACCATATATACTCAAAACTCACCTTTAAATTCTTAATTCAGAAATCTAGGGTCAATTTTGACAGAGAAAGCAACGATTTCTGAATTGAGAATTAGGAAAAAAAGGAAAAATAAGAAAGAAAAAGTGTTTAACTGTCACAAAACGACATACAATATAAATATATGCTTATGCTTAACCCTTAACAGTAGTATTAGTAGTACTTAAAGTAAGTTAGTAAAGACAATAAATGAATAAAACAATACTAAGGTTTACTACCTCCATTTTGTATAAAACAGAAAAGAAATAGGGTGAAAAAGATGCCCGGCGGATGCATGTCGTGATTGGGCAAGAAAACTTCCACTCAGCACAATGCTAAGATAAGCACAGGATTAAGAACGTGTTAAACTCTTTTAAGGTTGCACTAGTCGACAGCACGAACTATTAAAATGCATATTATCTCATCCAAAAACACGTGCGAAAGAGATAGATGATGTGAAGAGCAGTAAGAAGCTAGTTCGCGTACGAATTAATACTTTTGCAAATTTGAAGCGAAATGGATGATGATCATAAAAAAAAAACAACTAAATGTTCAAAATAAAAATATTTGCATTGTTGAACTTCTTATCTGTCCCTGTATAGTAACTAATTTGCAATTTTCCTAATTCTTATAGTATTTATTTGCGCCCAAAGATGCGTTAAAATTATTGTTTAAATAAGGAACTTTCGATGCTCAAAACTTTCAAATATATATTTTTTGTACTTTTTTGTTTCCATACAGGCCTAGATAATGATGATACAAATATGTCATTTTTTATTTTGAACTTACACCGTCAATCAGTGGTGTAATCGCCAGACTACCTTTGTATCAAAGAATGATCGACTAGGGCAACCTTAATGCCAGCGTTTGACAGGATTTCATCAGGATACAGTTCACAACAACTCACAACTTCAAATATTTAAGTCAGGAATCAGCCAAAAGAAAAGCTGAGTTCACTAATAAAAACAAAATGTCTCTGCTAACACATGCCTTGAATCCTAACCCGTCCAGAATCAAAAACATTACCATTCTACCCGCATTCGCCTCTAAGTAGACAATATGGCAGCGAAACAGGCAATATACAGTACATTAATATATCATGCCTCACCGCAGGACTCAGTAAATCATTCCGTGGGATAATATCTCGGGCTGTTTGTCACTTTGCTTGTACAAATTAAATTCAAAGCGCTTGTAACTCAACGGACAAGACTTTGGGGCAAGAAAACAATAGTTTATGTCTTTGCTTATTGTGTTTAAGGTTATTCTTACTTAGTCAAGCATAAGCGAGCAAGCATTGAAAAAAGATTTTATCCCGAAAAAGTCGTAAGTCGTTTAATTCGTAAAAAATACATTGTGTCAAAATTTGTGGTAAGTAAAAATACCACTTATATTTAAAAAAAATACCACTTACAGAAGATTGAAAAGAATTTTAAAATAATACATTAAATAACAAAAATAATACAATAAAAAAATTATAAAATCAATATCAATAAAAGTATCGTAGCCAAGATACACTGGTTCGAAGCCGTGGAAAAAAACTAGTCTGAAATATAAAAAACCGGCCAAGTGCGAGTCAGACTCGCGCACCGAGGGTTCCACACAACCTTTAACCTCAGCTTAAAGGTATTATAGACCTGAGTATTTGATATGAATTTCAATTTAATATCTCTACGCGTTCATGAAGAAATTTTATTATACAATGTAACAAAAAATTTACGGTTTTCGCATTTTTCCTTTATCTGTGCTATAAGACGTTGCTTCGTACCAAATTTCAAGATTCTGAGTTCACAAGAAGTACTCTGTAGGTTTTGATTCCCTTGCGAGTGTCGAAAATTTGTGGAAATTTGCGGCATAAACGGCTGTATATTTTGATTCACAGCTTTAAGGGACAGTAGACCTGAGTATTTGATATAATTTCAGCTTGATACCTCCACGTATTCATGAGAAAAAGGGACTTGACAGACAGACAGACGGACGAAAGGACAACAAAGTGATCCTATAAGGGTTCCGTTTTTTCCTTTCGAGGTAATTAAACATAACCCTTCTGGATCGGCGAGATATTATCTACATTATTCGAATTTTCTTGCTCATTAACTGGAGTAATAAACCTATTACTTATCTAAATCTTCTGACACAATATAGTATATTATGATGCAAGTGAGCTAAGTTGCTCATTACACACGAGGCTGTGGGTTGCAGCCCGAGCCGTAGGCGAGGGCGTGATTCAGCCGAGCGTGTAATGAGCAGAGATCATGAGTTGCATATGACGTTTTTCAAAACATTTGCGATAAAAAAACAAACATGTATTGCTTATATCGTTTAATTATTAAAACAATTGGTGAACGTACAATTTTCAAAGCGATATTTGATTGATTTGGTAGGCAATTTCACAGTTTGTGTTACATTGGTGCTTGCCACTTCTTTAGCATGCACTCACTTCACTCATTCACTTTCGTTTTCTTCTTATGTAAATGTCGGCGACAAAGGCATTTCTGATTTCTACATCCTTTGTTGTAATATTATAAAGCTCTTGTCGTCTTCACGCACCAATAACATCGAATATTAAGGCAACCTGCATAACTCAGGTTACGCAAATTATTTAGATACGGTTAGATTAATAATATTCAACGTACCCTAGTTGCTAAGCACTGACTATCCAGAGCCTCTTTCAAAAACTTTTCAATGTCGGCTGCTGACAAAACATTGCATTTCCAACCAATATATCCGTCCGACCCTTCATAAATGCCATCAGGTTACAGTACGTTTTGATATCAACACCATGTTTGTGCACCACCAGGAATAAATGCACTACAGGGCTTTTATGTATTGGCGAGTTCATCGAAATACGCCAAAAACACATTTTCACCTTGCTCTTCCACTGTAGGAAACTATCGTTGGCAGCTCATTTAGTATATCTGGCGGGGTTGACTGACGATAATGTTCATCTTCTGCACGAAAACTTAACTTTTCTAAAATATTTTACCACAGCGACAAATACGATAATAACAAAATATGAAAATTATGGGAAACGGCGCGCAAGCCTTTTTTTCGCGCGCCAAATGCAAGGTAAGTGAACATACAGCCTACTTCAAAGTTATAACTTTAAGTGATAAAATGCAAATATTTTAATATTTTATAACAAATTATTGTGAATTATGAATAATTTGATAATAATAAATGATTGTTTGGCTTAATTAAGGATGTACACATTTATTTATTCCAAAACTGTATATGGATTTTCAGCGGCATAAAACCTCTTTGTTGTTACTAAAAAAAAGACTGTACTATCCGGTTAAATTGAAAATGCTCTGCAGCAAGGTACTAATCTAAATTTGAATGGATAGTTATATTACGTACTAGTGTGTAATGTTATTACGCATGTGTGTGTTATAGCTCGGTTTAAGGCCCTAAAAGCGATGTAATAAGGCTCTCTCTTACAAAACTATGGACCTTTGAGTCTGCAATTTTTTTTTTCTACCAAGTGCGTTAAAATCATTTTTATCGATGGTAGTTTCATAGCACCTGACTAACTATATAGTTTTAACATAACCCCTGTGGTGTTCTGCTGACCCACATTTTTTAGTCTATTTACATTTTATAATACTATACAATTCACACCTTTTAATATTTTGAAATTGTTTCAATTCATGTGACTCACTTTTATGTATTCTTTGATACTGTTAGCACCTGAAAAGCATACTATTAGTTATCTCTGATTGTTTTAATATTCCATAACTTATTTATATCGCTAATTTGTAAAATCTTAGAATATTTTATACTCTGACATATTCATCTGAATTGACATCTGTCTGTCCAATTTATTTTTCTTAAGCCATAGCATACCATGTACTAGACCTTCCTTAAGCTAGTTGTACATTATAATTAGGGCAGCGGTAGACCGCCCCCTCTGTAAACCGTTTTTTAGTTTTATTTTCTTTCTGGTCATATAATTGATGTTTTGAATTTGAAATTCGGAAGAGATGACACAGAACGAGGGAAAAACGGGCGTCAGTTTTATAGTTTGGTTTTGATTAGAAATTAGAAGGACACATATTTTAGCCTTAAATTACAAAGTGTATCCACAAAGTACTAATAAAAATTGTAGTGAATTCAGTTTGTGAATGATTGTTATTCATCCCTGAAGACTATTAATAAATAACAATTATACTATGAAGTGAACTTTTACTATTATAACAACAAGTTGTACCAGACTGGCACGTGGAACTAGTATGAACTGCTGTAAACAGGTCCTCAGCGGCGCGGTGGTTTGCGCGCTAAGGCCGCGCTAGCCCTCCAGCAATACTCGCAGGGTGCGCACGCCGAACACAAGCGCCCTCATCGGTAGCGCTCCACCAGCCGTCCCACCGCACCGTATCAAGCCGCCCTGGTCTGCGGTTGCCCCGAAAGACGCGGTCGGCACTTCGTATGATGCCGGCCCTTATTTTAATCCTATTTTATTAACGTAGCTTACGTTTAGCTCTTCGGAGCTAATCGTAACGTTACACCCCTCAAGGAAAACTCGTATGTTTCTATCCTCTGCCTCGCATCGTGATCCTCATTATCGAGGGTCACGATTCTTACGACGGAGAATCAACTTTTCTGTGATGATGTTTCTGCAGCAGCGTGTGTACTCTGCGCCGTGGAGAGCAACGTGCAAGTTGGTATTCAGTTTTGCACGGCTTTGGCCAGACCGACTGATCGGACTGTGACCCATCACCTTCCTGCCGTCGACCTCACCAGTAATCATTAGCTGCTCGGAGACTTTGTTAAGAGCTATAATCATTTACAAGACAAGACACTAATACGACGTCTTATGACCCCTCAGCCTTACATACTCGTAGTTAATTACTTGTCAGATAACATTTCTGCCAGGCATTATCATCTACACACAATAGTGCAGTAATTTATCAACCGTTTGCACAATACACCGCTTACACACTCGGTCACCACTTAACATTAAACATATTGTTACAACAAACTACATACAAATGAAACAAGTTTGTGTAATAATATCTTATTTGAAGCGATATTCGAGGTATTCGAAAACATAACGGCTTACATATTTTTTTAAATTAAATCATTATCTAATGAATTGGTGTCGGGGGAAATGTGCCATTGAATCAAAACAAATATTTTTAGTGAATAAGTACAGTAGGTACCTTATAAAATATTTTTTGCTCAAAAAGCTACCCATTGGGCTAACACCCCAGCTTACACTTTTTCACATTAATTACGTGATTATATTTTTTTACGAACATACTTTTTAAACTCACATCAAAATTAAAAATTTACAGCGTCCGTTATATCATTATCATTCTGTTTAGATCATATAAAACGTTTAAGAATTAAAATAGTGCAGAACAAGAAAATTGTAAGAAAATCACTTTGATTAGAAAACGAACAAAAAATTGAAATTTGATTAAAGAAAACTGCTCTTCATCAAAAGTGAAATCCTCAAAAAAGTTACACATGAATTTTTGACCAGCAAGTTCAAAATTACGTTGCAACTTTTATTGCTATCTTAAGGCGTGAAGCAACTTCTTAAAAAAATAGCCAAGTACCTCTTTAAAGTTTAAAAACTCCTTTGAATGCAGACAACATAAACAGAATTTAACGCTTCCACATAAAAATGGACATAAAATGTTCTTATTTAATCTAAAAACATGAGAGACTGAAAATTCAGTATCTACTCCAGATTGTACACAACTGTAAATATTAAAACGGGGGTTTAAAGGGGAGCAAAAAGGGTGAAATGAGGGATTTTATGGACACTGACGGGCCATGTTAGATAAAACGTTAAATCGCCGCTTAAAGGCCAGCTATTTTAGGACAGTTCAATTCCGATGTTGACTTCTGAAAATATATGTCTGGTTTTTCATCTTAATATTTGAGGCAAACATGATAATTGGGCTAGGGAAAGCTGTTTCAATATTATATATGTAATAATATATAATAAGGTGGATTAATATATATATAGATATATATATATAGATATAATAGATAAAACTTTTGGTTTTTACTATACAATCATTATTTGCCTAACTTTTTCTAAACTATTTTAGTGTCGGCTGCAAGTCTTTTCGGATGAATACTAGTATTTGTCATTATTATTGTCCTTATGAGCCATACACCGCTTTCGTTCCGAAAAACGGTTACTTTCTAAAGCATACTCCTTAGTAACGGCTAGTTTAAAATGTTAGAAAAAATATATCTTTATTATTGATTCATTTAAATTATTTGTGAATCGTGGTTTATTCGTGTAATTTATAGATTTGCTTTAAAAAAAAATTAACAATACGATGTTTTTTTGTTCCTTTTGGATAGGTACTCCTGTTTAAAAATATTTTTACATAAAAAAAATTATGGATATAATTTCTTCATAACTGAAATAGCAAAAAAATGTAAAACAAAGAATATTTTGCAAACAAAACTGTCCAAAAGGATTTTCAATATTGGCATTCTGGCTCCGAGCAGGCGCACGGCCAGTACTGCGTTAACGTTGGGAGATATATACGCCTTAAGACAACTTCAACCCTCTTACTGGGTAATACTTTAGTTATGAGACTTACGGGTTTCTGACTACCCGTTACAACTGTGAAGGAAGCACAAGTGACAACCGGGACCAACAAACCTATCAAGCTTACAAAGGCAGTATTTCACAAATAGTCCGATCTTAGTAAGTGATGGCTTAGTCTGATTGAACGATATTTAGCACTAAGCACAAAAATCTAAAAATACCTAAGCTGAATTACCTGTAAGGCTAGTTAATACTTACCTATTCTATAAATATAAACAGGACCCTCAAAAAATATCTGCAAAAGAAAGAACGAGTCTGTTTTATTATAGACACAAATATTGGCGGTCCCTCGGGCCAACAAGACGAATCCAATCTATTTTTAGAATATTATTTAAGACAAACGAAATGATTTCGGTCAAAACGTATTCTGTTCTGAATGAAACAGTAATCATAAAATAGGTTTGTACCTACTGTAGTAATTGGCCAATCGGTCTCCTGAGGCTCTACAGAAAGTGTCATTCCATATGCGATGATTATGGTCAAATGTATGATATTGAATTTTTGGGTTCCGTTCCTCAAAATGACACTGAAGCTATTCTTGGGCAACAAAAGCGTACAAGACTGTGAGGAATGCAGAGGGATATCGATATGGTGGTGAAATGGAGTGAAGTCAATCACTTGGAATTTTATGTCTCCAAGTGCTAGAGATTTACTCGATTGCATGCAGCCATTCAATATGACTACCACATATCGGGTGTCCCTCTAGAGCGCGTCAACGAAATCAAGGACTTGGGACTGACATTGGACGTCAATATGACCTTTAATCGGCTCATCAATAACATCTGTGCCAAGGCCTTCCAATCACTTGGTTTTATCATGACGCAGGCAAATGGGTTTAAGGATAAGAATGCTGTTATAGTATTTTATTTATCCTTTGTGCGCAGCATACTAGAATATAATTCACTGGTGTGGGATCCATATGAGCAAATGTATAAGCTAATGACAGAAGGGTTTCAACGCAAATTTGCTCGATACTTATATAAAAAGTTGTATCCCTATTTGTATCCGTCTCTGTTTGACGCGGGAATGGTTGGCATCAACTCGCTGGAACTGCGACGTAGATCTTCGATAGAGCAATGTTCTGTGCGGTCATTGGTTATGATCGTCAGTAATGTTACCTAATTATTTTGTTGCATGTAGCTGTTTATACTCGCGCACCTTTTTCTCTAGAACGCCTGGCGGTATCTATTTGAAATTAATATGATATACTAACTCAGGTCTGCAATTTCTTGGAGCTGTGAAATAATTCAAACTTCTAAATCAACGCAAACATGAAAAAAAATATTTCAAAATAACAAAAAACCCGACTGCTTAATAAGCGAACCAAAAAGACGTAAACAAGAAGAAAATCATGCTGTGCAGTCGGAGGATACATATACGCGAGCTAGCTGATCAAAACCAGATGTATCCTTCGACTACACAGCATGATTTTCTTCTTGTTTACGTCTTTTTGGTTCGCTTATTAAGCAGTCGGGTTTTTTGTTATTTTGAAGTAATTTTTTATTCGAATTAGGTACATTTAAACATATAAGTGTTACATATTTTTGAAATCACCTTTTAAAACCCTTTATTTTGATACCCCACACGATGGTTTTGAAAGTGATAAAAAAATTGGGCCCCCGCAATATGGCGCCCAAATCCGCCATTTTACTTTTTTCTAATTTTAATGTAACCAGTGCTACTCGCAGGGTTCAGACGAATCGATTGACGTAAGAATCATCAAAATCGGCCAACGCGTTTGGTCTTTAGTACGCCACATAGGAACAAACATACATACATACACTGATAAACACATTACCTTCCTTCGGCAGTCGCAATATATTTGAGGCACCGCAAAGGAACCAAAACCTAAAGGGACCCATTGACCTAGAATCATAAAATTTGGCATGACGAATTCTCTTACAGCACAAGTAAATGAAAAAATCTGAAAATTGTAAATTTATAGCTACATCAAAAAAAAACTCTTTTGCTCTTGTTAAACTGACCGCTACCTATGTCGATGTATGAGGACAACAGTTTTATTTATTTATTGGAAACTCAACAGCTTATTACTAATTTACACGAACAGATGTTCACATCACTGTCAATGAACAGCCCATTTAGTTAGTTATTAGTTACTAGCATCTTAGTAAACACACGCACTGCACAGTGACAGCGAGATGATGACAATTATGTCTTAAGCCAATAACAGAGTTTCACGGCATATACGGATAAAGCTAGGCTAGGTTATGTTAATAGCTACACACAAGTGCAGCTATTAGTGATCATGTGGGATTGAAAACTCATTGATCACATTAAACCAGAGTTAGTATGTAAATATGTAGATATGCAAATATGGCTATATTAATTAGACAAAGGGAAAAACACGGCGAAATCTAACATCATGAATATCATGCTTAGTCGAAATATATCACACATTTAAAATTTACAAACGGCAAAGTTAAATATGTCCCTTCGTTAGAGCAATGTTCTGTGCTGTCATTGGCTACGATCGTCAGTAATGTTACATAATTATTTCGTTGTATGTACAATATATTATAGCTGTTTATACGGAACCCTCGGTGCGCAAGTCCGACTCGCACTTAGCCGTGTTTTTTTATAGATAGACATGTGAAATTTGTGAAAACGTAGTGAACAAGGAACTCTTATAGTTTCGCCATGTCCGTTTGTTTGTCCGCAGCTTAGCTCAGAGACTTTTAGTAATAGAAAGCTATAATTTGGCGTGAAATTTCGATAGCGTTCAGGTTTCCCATATGTTTTTCCAATCGCTAACGCGACGCTTACGTTGATAGAATGTCACTTTTCTAGAGCCACCAACTCGACTCGACTTCGAATCAATCAATCGAAAGTTTTTGAATCATCCATTGAAATTGTACTTGTTATTTATTTAAATAAATCGAGTGTGTTTTCCTTAATCATGATGACTTAATCGAGTGTAGGTTCTTCAAACTGAATTGAAATGTGGGCCTAAAATTAATTGGTGTATTATGAAAAACACTAATGTTTAGAAAAAAAAATAAGAAAAGTGGAGGCTACCAGTAACAAAAAAAACATACTGATTTCCAACATACCACACTTTACCTTAAGGTGGGACTTTTTTAAAACATCCGTAACTATAAAATTTTCATAAAAAAGCCCACAGATCTGTGAAATTCTTCCTGAGAGGTATATTTAAAATATTGTTTAAAGCGTCCCGGCCTCGGATATTACGCTCTTTAGCATAAACACATAATATTAACTTTTAAATGGCTGAGGAAGGAACGCATTTACTTTCAATTTTGTGGATAAGAGGCCACCAAATTGAATGAAAGGCGATTAACAAAATGAATTTATAAAGCGTCTGTTGATGGAAAAGCCGGGTGAGGATGCCAGGGATTGTAGGAGGACGAATACCGGGATTATTGGGCACTAGGTTTTGACAGCGGCTTCGCTCGTGAATGTATGAAATTATCCCAAGGGAGTGCCGGGATAGAAAGTTTGTGTGGGTACCTAATGTAATTCATCCGTTTAACCGTTGAAGTGTTTTTTTTAACCGACTTCAAAAATGAGGAGGTTCTCAATTCGACGGTTCTTTTTTATGTGTTTTACCTCAAGTCTTTTTACTAGATGAACCGATTTTGATGATTCTCTTTTTGATTAGAATGCTGGTGTTTCTTGTGTGGTTTGAGGGAAACTTGAGGGGAAAAAAAGCGCACTCATTTCACACCCACGCGACCCTAAATTCAGTATTTATTGTAATTTTCTTATTATTCTATGTCTTAAAAAAAGTCATCGATCTAAATGTAGATAATTAAATTGTCTATGAGATAGTGAAAAATAAAATAAAATGCGCCCTGCGGTTTTGGTGCGATTGTCTTTTTTTGTCCTGTTTAGACATAAATTTACAAATTAATAGTACACTATGTTATAAGAATAAAACTCAAAATGTTCATAGATCGAATTATTAAGAAAATGGTCTAATGTAACATATTTTTTTTCCAAAAAAAATACGAATAGCTGTTTAATCGTGATTCTCATTTTAAAATCAGCTACTGAGGGGTGTCTGTGCCTTAAGTGAGGTAAAAGCCCACTCCTTGGTATTTTCCCCAAAACACCAAGCGTCTCTTGAAGGTTTGACCCGAAAGCAAAAAAAAAATATTTGGCGTTCTGTACAGTATTATTTTCTAACCTCAGATAAATAGTCAAGAACATCAGGGCAGGCTTTTCTTGAGGAGCTGGCATAACCATTTATCAGACTTGTCCGCAATATACGTGCTTAGACGAGGAGTTGCGGCAACTAGCCCGAAATATAGTACACTCCTCATGGGGGCAAAGGTATGAGGTCACACGAATCAGTAGAAGGTATTAAACATCGGCTCGCCTTGAATTATGAACCATTAATTCTTCAACTATTACTATTACCTACTGTGGTTCTACGAGAATATTTGCTCTAAAGCCAACTTCGTTTTCCTTCGATTATGAACTGTTTTGCATTTCAACAGGTAGAGATGAAGTTCCGTAGTTATTAGTTTCGTACGGCAGCTCAGGATAAGCTCCCGGTGGTTCTGATGCAATTTCAAGTATTTGGCAGTAAGGGTATAGAATTCTACCTGAAAATTGAAGACGGAGCTTTAGTAATACTAGCTGCAGCCCGCGGCTTCGCCCGCGAGAAATTCGTACTTCTAAAATATAGCTTACTTCTGTTTATGCTTTATTACTGTAATGTTTTACCCGTTCCGTTCAGTGGTTTTTGTGTCAAAGATTAACAATCATCCATCCATCCTCATAAACTCTCGTTTATTAATATCATCATCAGCCTATTAATGTTCCCACTGCTTGGGCACAGGCTTCCTCTCTGTTAGCGGGGATGGGCCGTAATCCACCACGCGGAGCCAGTGCGGATTGATGGATGTCACATGTCTTCAAATTTTTGGTTCTAAGACATGCCGATTCCCTTACGATGTTTTCCTTCACTGTTTTGAGAGCAGTGATGATAGTAGACTAGTATCTAGTTTTTTTTAGGTGAAACCGGCTAGTCTGCCTTATTCTGTGGCAAAAACCAGCGTTACTTTCCTCATATTAAGTTAGATCCTCCAACTTGGTTCCACTTCGAATCATCAAATTATTTCTAAATTTACATAAGTATGCCAAGATTCTGCTTAATCGGATGCCAAGAAGTGCTTTAAAGTCTATTACTAGTTGCCGGACAAACATACGAATTTATTATTAATAACAGACTGTATAGTTTTAGGTAATCGATCCACGAAACCTCCCAAACCCATAGACCAATGTGTTTTGTCTCCGTATTCTGCAATAGTCCTGAACCAGCCAGGGATTGTCCTGGGGTGCTCTTGCGTAACTAATGCCGACGAGTACAGGGATGATAGCCGGTTGGTGTCACATTTCATCCTACAACAAACAAGGCCTCTGCAAGTTGGTTTTGGCCCCTGGTACGCTTTTCAAAGGCAACTAGGCTTACAACTTGTTATTTATTTATCCCCCATGGCAAAGAGGGGTGTTATAAGGTTGACGTACCTATGTGTTTGTGTATCTGTCCGTGGCATCATAAGCTAAACGGATGGACCATTTCTGATTTAGAATCGAGAGTTTACTTAGCTATGTTTGATGAAAATCTGTTCAGCCGTTCAAAAGTTATGCGCATTGAACTCTTTGAATTATGGGTATTTGCGCAAGATATCGTGTGGGTGGTTTTTTAACCGACTTACCAAAAAGGAGGAGGTTCTATGTTCGACTTCATGTTTGTTTTTTTTTTTTTTTTTTTTTGTGTATGTTCACCGATATCTCCGTCAGTTGTGGACCGATTTAAAAAAATCTTTTTTTGTTTGAAAGAGTATATTTCGAAATTGGTCCCATTTTATTTTGGTGAAGATCTGATTAAGAACTTCGAAGATATACGACAGAACTCTTCAATAAATAACGGCAAATCTCTCGGGATTGCTGCAATCGCATGTCTGTTTATTGTTTATACCATTTCATAACATAACATCACGCTAGTACGCTTTTAAGGGGTACGCAGATCTCTCATTTCACCGGTAATGTTCAAGTTTCATGATATTCGGGTTATCTATTCTTGCGTTAAGGTAACTTACTAGACAACTTGCCTATTAGGTAAGTACAACTAAAAAGTGAAAAATAAAAACCTTTTTACAAAAAAAATCCACCGACTTCCACAAAACTACAAAGAGAAAAATAACTTTATTTTTGGAAGTCGGTGTCCATAACGCAAAAAATATGGTACCTACGAAAGACACCGACTTCCAAAAATAAAGTTATTTTTCTCTTTGTAGTTTTGTGGAAGTCGGTGGATTTTTTTTGTAAAAAGGTTTTTTAATATTTTTAATTTTACTTGTATTAATCGAGGTTATTTCTGCTGTCATGGCGATTGACTTGTGTGGAGGTACTTTAACTGACTACGTCTAATTTACGTCTGAAACTACACAGAAATACCTCCAAAATTTAATTTCAGCTAACCTACCTATCTGCCAACCGCAGCACATTACCTTGCCTGAATACGTGCTCATCAATGAACCTCACAGAATGAGGGTTATAGTTTCATTACATATTTACTGAGGCATCGGTTTGCGGTCTCGCTTCCGATTCTATGATAAACGGTGGGTAGCTGAATATTTTATAAGTTAATTGGGGAGTATTTATTATTAAACTCTTTTGTAATTTCCTGAGGTCAGGAATATTCAGGATAAACAATAATGTACAAGAATTCTTACAAAAAATAGAAACCAAAAACCTATGTAGGTAAAAAATGACAGAGTTTACTGAGGGAAATACGAAATATATAAAAGTTATTCTTAGGAGTTTGTCAACAGAGCCCGAGGAGGCAATACCAGTTATTAAAATGTAATGGTGTAAAACATACTTAGAAACGTTGTTAAAAATGGTTATCTTTTGGTTTCTGTATTTTTAGGATTCCGTAACCAAAGGATAAAAAGGAGACCCTATTACTAAGACTCCACTGTCCGTCTGTTTGTCTGTCTCCAGGCTGTATAATCGAACCGTGATAGCTAGTCTAGTATTTCTGTTGCCGCTATAACAACAAATACTAAAAACAGAATGAAATAAATATTTTTGTGGGGCTCCCATACAACAAATGTGATGTTTTTTGCCGTTTTTAGCGATAATGGTAAGGAACCCTTCTTGCGCCAATTTATAGTTTACGAGAAATTGCAATTTCAAAAGCGAATACTAACTTTTTAAGGCCAGTGTATTTTATCCTGCCTTGAAGACCTTAGTAAGGACTGATGGACCCGTGATATTTTTTTTGAATGATCGGAAATCACAAAAGAAGAGTTTGAAATGTAAATAACTATGCAGGGCAACATCTAGTCTAGCCCTTTGAGGATAGTGTTATATATGAATTAAAACATATTATTTCTTGATAGCAGTATTATATTCAATGACATATCCAGTCAACAACAGTAACTAAGCAACATGCATTTAGTCTATGACACGCCTCCGCCGTGATTCCCAGGAATCAGAGGCGCCGGGAGCAGCTGGTCGAGGTGGCGCATCCATGTGCGTCCGCTGTCGATCTCTATCTCATAGTGGAGGTTTCCCAGTCGGCGGGTCACTGTACCAAACTCCCACTTCCTTCCTGATACAGAGTAATTGCGAGCTTGCACTCTGCTTCCGACTGCAAACTCTCTTACCCCTTCTCTTCTGCCCCTATGTAGTGCCTTTGGTGGAGCTCTAATCTTGGCTACCAATCTTGTTCTTACCTCTCTTCCAAACATTAGCATATAGGGCGAGTCGCCTGAGATGCCTGGCGTAGCCCGGAGGAGACTTCTAACTGTACGAACCTTGTGCAGTATCCCACCACTCTCCCCCTCTAATTTGTGCAGTGATTTCTTAACCGTCTGAACAAATCTTTCAGCTTGTCCATTAGTTGCGGGATGGTAAGGTGCGATCGTTTTGTGAACAATACCATTGCTAGTTAAGAACGTCTGGAAATGGCGCTGTTTGTTTTGCTTGTAGAATTTTCGTGCGAATTTCGCCATCTTTTAATCCTCGTATAAATTGTAACGATAAAAATGAATCGAGATTGGGTTTCAGACAATGTGAGCACTTAAAGTTACATTTTGATGACAGTCTTTTTAGTTCTGACGCGTAAAGAGTAATCGATTCATCCGCTTGTTGTAGCCTTGATATGAAGGTGTGCTGTGAGGCCCATATGCTAGGTTTTGGATCGATGAAATTGTCCAAGATATCAGTAAGTTCTTCATAGATCTTCTTGATTGGATCGTCGGGTGAACACAGGTCGTAAATTCTTTCATGAATGTCAGGTGGTAAAGTGCACAGCAGGGTGTAGACCTTCGTTGTGGGATCCGTAATATTGTTGAGAATCATGTAAACATACAGTCTTTTTATAAAGTTTTTAAACGATTCGTTTGCTTGAAACGGTTGGAAATTCAGTTTGGGATGTACGTCTCGATGAATGCTCGTGAAGTCGTGCGCATGTTGTGTAGAAGGTACGCTGGGTAACGGCTCAAGAGGTTTGAAAGTGTTCATTAGTCGAATCATTTTTGTACGTAAATTTGTATAAAGTTCGTCCACTTCGTACCTGTAATCGGTTTCGGATTCGAGGTATTCGTCTTCGGTCTCCTGTTCTATCTGTAATTGTATGTTTTGCAGTCCTTGGTAAGTATTTTGAAGTGTCAGTAATCGTGTTTCAATTTCTTCATGAGTATATACATTTTGTTCTGCTTGAAATGCGTTATTAGTTTCCGTTAGCAAACCGCGTAGGATGGCTCGCGAACGTTTTGCTTTCTTTATATCGAACGGCATCGTCGCCAGATGTTATATATGAATTAAAACATATTATTTCTTGATAGCAGTATTATATTCAATGACATATCCAGTCAACAACAGTAACTAAGCAACATGCATTTAGTCTATGACAGATAGTATCAGAAACGATTTCAGTATGCTATCACAACTGTACACAGAGGACATGCAAGTATTATCACCGGATAGCCGGATAGCCCGAATGCAATACAGCGTATTCTATAAATTGGCTGTGACAAATGCAACTGTTTTACACATTCGACAAGCGGGCGAGCGTGGACCGATGAACATCTCCTAAATTTATAGAGAGTTCAAGGCAACATTTTTCACATTAATATCTCAAAAGATGTTGGTATTTACTTTTGTTGTACACACAACAAAAGTCCCCCGTCGCCTTTACATACACATGTAAAGGCGACGGGGGACTTTAAACCTTACGGATCGCGACGGATACATTATTTTTAATAAACGGACCCCAGATTAAAATAATTGGTGACTCCTAGTCTAGTGGTTGTACCTATAGTCAATCCTAGAGTCTATATGCCCGGTTGATGTCTATAGGTCGCACCCCATTACATGGTACTTAAACATAACTGGCGAAATATGCGTGCACCTCTGCCTAACCCTTCGGGGAATACTGGCGTGATGTTATCATATAATACGCCTCACAAATCTGTATGCTAATTTTTATGAGCGTCTGTCAGCAGAGAGCTATGATTACAGGACATAATGTAATGTGGTACATATTCATGCAAATTGTTGTGTGTCGCTAGTGTGCGACACTCACCAGTATAGTTGCTGAGTGGGGTAGCAACCACTGTTGAGTGCTGGCAAATATTACTGTTCATTTATTAATGTTCTATGTTTTAGTATTAATGTTTTCAATGGTCATTTTATTTATTTACTATTGTTTGCCGTCCAGTAGCGAGATGAACAGCCGACAATGTTACCATCACGACTAGAACCTAGATATAATAGAAATATATTTATTCGACACATTCAACAAACATTGAAACATGGGTAAAAGACAAAAAGAAGTGCAAAGACAAATAGCGCTGAACGTGTCCATAACGAAAGGGTTACCAACTCATCATTTGCTGGGCATCAGACCCCCAGCGCTGGCACTCAGTTAGCACCCCGCAGCGACACACGGACTTGAGCAACACAATAAAATATAATCTATACATAATTTGATATGAGTGATACGATATAAGGATGTGTAAATAAATAATATACGATAAAATAATAGAAGAATAAGTGCATAGTGAGCTACATTTTGTGTGTGTGGATGTAGCGAAAAGGAAAATTAAATAATAAAAGGCCGCGCCGTCGAAACGCACACCACACAATGTTATCTTCATATTGTTTTCTCACTTTTTTATTGTTATTTAGACTAAAGTTTTTGTCGTGTACTCTAGTTGCTTGTGACAAATAAACGTGTTTCTTTCTTTCTTTCAACATAACAAATAATAATATGTAAAAAATGATACTAACCAATGAAGCCAGAAACGTTTAAAAACTTATACCATACTTCGTTTTCCCACCACAAGTATCAACAAAACAAGTAATTTGTCTCAGTGGGAAGTAATCCATCTAATGCGTCTGTAATAGTGCCGCAATTAGAAGACCGCTGCGCATTATTAATGATACAGCAATCTAGCAGGCTAAGTGTTTGTACTTAATTCAATATACACCGTTGTTTCGTTCTATTATCATTTATTATTTAATTCCTGGGTAAACAACTCGATTGATGACTGAAGTTAGGGCGAAAGGTGTTTTACACATAACTGTAACTTGCAGAAAAGTTAAAAAAAGAAAACTAATCAGAAGTTATTATGGCAAGCAAGAGACTTGTAGACTTTTATGCAAGATATTGGTATGTGTACATTCGCCATGACTAACATCAATGCCGTATTTTCAGCCTTATGCTGCCTAGGTCAGTTTGTAGATGGATCATCGAAGATGATAGAGCGTTCATTAGTTAAGTTAGAATACTAATACATGCACCTAAAAAATCTGCCTTCGTTCTATTATCGTTTCCCTCGGATTCCGTTCGGCATTTTACGTGAAAAATAACGACCAAAAAAATCGTTGCTAAAATAATATTCCTAAAAGTGACACTCCCCAAAAATTTGCTAAGCGCAAAAATCGAATCCAAAACTTAATTTTATCACTACACTAATGAACAAAAATAAATGACCCGAAATAATTTAACAAACCAAACATTTTCCGGAGCCCGAATATAGTCCAGGAAAGTAACTGTTATTAGAAAAAAAATAAAAAAAACCTGGTTAAGTACTCTTATCGGAATTAATGTTGTTTTAGTAGTAGTTGCCTAAGAATACCATCACAGCAAAAAAATTATTTGCCTGTTTTAATCCTCAAAATTCAGTTCTTTTCTTAAAAATCTCTTTAAGAATTGATTTTACAACAATTTGTCCGCAGTGCAAGTTTATACCTTATCAAATTGAGCACAAAATATTCCTACATAAGATTCAGTAATGGCCATTAGATTTTTACGTTATTTTCCGGTTTTTATGTATTATAAGTAATTTAATTTTAAATATGAAGATATATTTTGTGGATGAGTAGTCACCTTAGTTGAAAATACATACACAACATAAAAAATATACAAGAAAACATAAATATGAATGTGAAACTGCTTTCTTGAGCATAAAAACATAATTTGTCTAGCCTAAACTGCCATATGCACAGATTTAGTAGACACTAGCTTCCGCCAGCGACTTCGCCCGCGTGTGTGTCGGGAATTATCCCACGGGAACATACTACCAGGATAAAAAGTAGCCTATGTGCTATTCCAGACTATAGTCTATCTCTGTGCCAAAATTCATCCAGATCCGTTTAGCCGTTTTTGCGTAAAAAGTAACTAACATCCATTTCACCCATCCTAATAAAATTTCGCTTTTATAAGTAGTAGGATTTCATGCAACATTTAATTATTTTTTTATGAAAAAATTTAAATAATTCCGGTCAAAGTACTTAACTAGATTTTTTTTCGCATCAAATGTCTTTTTTTCCTGTGCTAAATAATGTCGACAACAGGCACTGTCACCCTGTAGATATATTATACGGTTACATGTGAAATGTTACATAGTTTATAATCTGGGACATGGTAATGAGATGTGGGTACTTATGTACTTATGATTACACCGGGACCCTTCGCTGGTGAGCAGAGATAACACGGTGTTTAGAAACGACGTACTTTAGCTATAAGATCAGTATTTGTAGTTAGGTACTTTGTTTGAAGGATTTATTACTGATGCATATAATTTCTTCTTATTATTATTTACTGCCTTTTAAAGTGTACATTATATGTTAATAATCATAAAATTCGGTTCTACAACTATTTTCATAAAGCCCTCTAGAACCTTTGTTTCACTACCATCTTTTTACACATTCACTACTAATTTCCGTTGCCAAACGAATTCGTTTCATAATTCAGCACTGTTTTACTTTGTACTACAATCCTGAACTAATAAAATATGTATAATATATTTTAGAGAAAGGTAGTCTGTTAAGATTTCCCGCGGCTTTGCACCCATTAGTTTTATATAATGTATGAATTTAGAAACGTATACCTAAATATGCAGAAAAAGAATCCTTTGTCAAATTTTCGTTACTATCTTTTTCCTGTGACCCGCTCCCGTACACTTACTCATAGGAACCGAGTGTGTAGTTTTCTAACAGTGAAAATTGGATCAGAATTACCAGAGATTACCAATTATAAACATATTTATATGCTACCTCTTTATAATATAGTCATTGCAAATACACAGACTGTACAGAAACGTAGTCTGTATAAATTTCGTAGAAAATTAAACTTTGCAAGCGTTCCTCGTAGTTTATCCTCGCTATATTGTGCCTCACGCTGCAACGTCGTTCCCGGTACTCGTAATCTTGTTTTTGTTGTAAAAGATGGGTAAGCTCTGTATTTTCAAGTATTTGCAACAGTTTCTGCGTTTGCAAAGGGGAAATGATGAAATATTTAATGACGCTGGCAATCTGACGTACAACACTTTGACAATAGTTAAATTATATACTTAGTAAATATATAATTGTAAGTGCAATTACATATATATATAATAAATAGTGACCTAAAACATTGTAAAAATCTGCCTAGATCACATGTTCTAGTCAGCTTATACGGCCATAGCTTACACCGTTTACACAAGGCGCCGCTATATAATAATTATAATAAATTAGTTTTTTTTATCGTCTCTAGGCTTACACTTGACCACTGTCTCACCTGACGGTAAGCGATGATGTGGTCGACGGTGTAACACGCTTGCCTAGAAGTAACACGACAAAGCCATTATCCTACGGCGTAGTCTGATACGACAAAGCACGTATCCTACGACGTAGTCTGCTACGAAAAGCCAGTATCCTACGGCGTAGTCTGCTACGGTGTAATCCATCAGCGAAGGCAATTGTCGAAATAGCAAAATATAAGTGACTGATCACGTGACATCCCGATAGCGCCTTGGCATTACCATACATTTTTGACATTTCTCCAATCGCTGTCGCGTCGCTATCGTTGAAAAAATCAGACTTGTCTAGGACCTAAGTTTTGTCACAGAATATATTATAATACTATCAAACAGATGTCTCATCCCATGCAAAGAAACCGTGCCGACGTACTAACGTCGGCACGGTTTCTTTGCAGAAAACTACATTATCCATATTTTAAGACAAAGATCAAATACGAATGTGAGCTTTTAAAATCCTTTGGTCTATAAAACCGGGTTGTCTCTCAAATATCTTTACGACGTCGTCTTCGGGGTGTGAGCACATAGAGAGATCGTAAAACAGCAGTAAACTCGAACAAATCGCGTCGGTTAAGTTTTAACTGGCTGGTTAAATGGATTGAACGCGTGGTCTTAACTCTATTAGCTTGTCTTGTGACAAATAAAAAGGCCTTAAAAAACTGAGTCTAAGAAATAACATTAAAAAAGCTATCAAAAGTGTCTGTGACTGTCTATGTATAAATCGGTCTAATGATATTAAAAGAATGACAGCTAGGTGTGGGATTCTAGATTTGATCTCCGGATCATCATCATCATATCAGCCGAAAGAGGTCCACTGCTGGACATAGGCCTCTCCCAAGCGTCGCCACATTGATCGGTCCCGTGCGTCCCACATCCAGCGGATCCCCGCAACCTTCACTACCATACGACCAGGGTTACCGACATAGCTCGAAGAATTTCCAAACTTAAGTGGCAGTGGGCAGGGCACATTGCTTGCAGAACGGATGGTCGATGGCGCCTGGAGTGGTGACCGCGAACCGGAAAACGTTGCGTTGGAAGGCCTCCCAGCAGGTGACCTAGTGAATATCACCGGATTGGGCAGTACACACGGTAACATTAGGTAAAAGGAACACTAGGTAAAAGCCCGGCGTCTGGATTCGAAGCAAATGTCAATAGACTCACTACTAACTTATAAACAGGGATCGGAATAGGTAGAATTTATATACTCAAAATCGAGCAGAACTTGAGTAGCTTTTTAGTAACATAGTGAGGATAATTCCTCTTCCGAAGACTCCTCTGAAACCCGGGCATTATGATTCTGACGTTGTAATGCTGAATTTTTATTGAACTTCGAATACATTACATACAAGAAGAGGTCTCTTTTAAAGTCCAGACATTACATTGGCCACGTCAAATGAAGCATAACTTGCAAGATTCGACTGACTTTGGGTATATTACCATAAATGTATTTACTATTCCAAACTGTCTGTTTCCATGGCCACAAATACTGCACAGCATACTGTATTCTGTACGTGGGCAAAATACCTCTGTGTATATTGGGAGCGCCCCATTTAGCGTGTACCCCGCACGCAGACCGATTGTTGACTGAGTTGGTCCAGAGCAATTACTGACAGTGATGTAATATAGACTGTACGACTCCTCTAACCAACCATTTGTTTGTTTAGAACTATCAAACAGTCAATATACTGCGGAACCAAACTTAGTATTATTTATTCCCAGTATAAGACTCCAGGTAGACGACTAAGGGTGAGGCCAAACGAACGTAGTTTTGTGAGTGCGTAAAATGAGTCGCGGAATATACGTTTAACGGAAATTTGGTTAGACTGCCAGATAGACGGACGTAATTTCAGTTGTTATTCTGCGACTGTACGGGGCGCTGACGCTTGCCTCGCTCCCCTCTCTCACCTCGAGCGCAATTCGGTTGAAATAATGTGCGTGAGTCAGCAGACCACTCATTTTGCATAACCGTGTGGCACAAACAGGACTTTAGTATGAACCCGAATGCAGCATAAATCCTGCGACGCATTTTACGCGACTCACAGCTCACAAAATTACGTTCGTTTGGCTTCAGCCTGGGTGTCATGCTATCAGCGATGGTTATTGTCGAAATACCAAAATGTAAAAAATCGATCACGTGACACGTATTCCCATACATTTTTGACATTTTACCAATCGCAAGCGCGACGCTTTCGTTGATAGAATGTCACTTGTCTAGAGTTGTCCCAGTGCAAGGCTAAGAACTCCCTTTGTTACTTCCAAACCTCTTTATTTGGCGCTTCTATAGACGAATCTTGTAATACTGAGATCCACATTGTGGTTAATTTAGCAATGGACTATTCGACGCCATTAACAAACCAAATAAAAATCAAGATTTTGCAAAATCATCATCAGCCTTTTAATATGTCTCCTCCCTCTGTGAGGGAGGGAATGGGCCTTAATACACTACGTGGGCTCAGTGCGGGTTGATGGATGTCATCGATTTTTTGTTGTGACGATGATGATGTTTCCCTACACAATTTTTAGAACAGTGGTGATGAAATAATTTTCATCGTACAGTCTAAACCGCAGACTAAAACCCGCACTAGAGTTCGTTAGATAACGGAGATTAATTTTCCCTAATGCGGTTAAATAGGGGATCAAAGTTTGTATGAAAGTTTGTCATTATTAGCGATGGTTAATTCGGTCAATTGGACGGATTACATTATAATAACAATACCTATTTTCTACCTACACCAAGACTCTGATCATGGAGCAAAATACAGCACAATACTTATTCAATTTAGCCCACGTCATATCAAAATATGTGTTAGTCTATCAGTCACCTACACCCCTTCCTACTCGTGTACCTACTGCAAAAGCGACATGTAACTATAAACCCTCGCCTACGTGTATCAACTGGCTGAAAGTGGGAGGCTAAGAATAAGTGCTGGTATTATGTCTGTGGCATCTTAAAACGTCAGGTTTCTGAAATAAAAGCTTTGTTTTAAATTTGATCAGTTATAAATTTAAAAGCACATTGTTGTTGATTTTATTGACAATATAATGTTGTGTGTAATTGATCGAACAAAGATGAGATCTAAGGATTTTTTATAAAGGTTTATAGAAATTCTGATCAGTCTCGATTTTAACGTCCGTCATTCTAAGCCAAATTGTTATGTATAGTGAAAACAATTCTTCTTGAATGAATGCTATGTTGGCTGACTACAAAAAAATAGGCAGTCATGAGGACTGCCCACAGAAGTGTAAACTCAAGACTATAGATTGTGTTTTTGTTGACAAAAACACAGATAATCCGTCACACGTCACATTTGGCACATCGCTGACGCGAACCTATAAGTCTGTCCCTACCATAAATAGCTCAACACGACTAAATCTTTTTCAGTTCAAAAATATTCTATTTATGTAAATCGGTTTGAACAAACACTTTTACAAGGTAACTACATAGTAGAAAAAAATATAATTAAGTCACGTTATTACATGTTTGTTCTAACCACTAGGCCAGTTAAACCGTCGTCTACCTGCTAGACCCAAAAGGTACATACAATTACAACTAAAATATAAAACCACCCGCAAATTATGAAACATCATACACATATTCTAGCCTGTCCAAAATGTACACCTTATCTCGTAAGTATGTCACGTAGCCACAATATTCTGCTTACCCCCTTTGTACAAGTAACATGTGAACGAATCTAATTCAGTCGGGTGTGATGCTCGGGTTAATAATATCTCTATGTATGTTGTGAGGGTGACACCAGCACCACAAGTTGGAGGAAAATGTCGCGAGAAATTGTTTTTTTGGGGGTAGTAATAGATTTGGAATAGTGGTGTTGGAACTGATGTCGCACGGGTGTGACGTTCATTTAATAAGATATGTAGCGATTATTTGAAATCGCTAGCTTGTGGAACTACAAATAGTTTACAATAGAAAGACGTACAGGTAGATACGTCAGAAAATCTTTTGGAAAGAAATTCTAAACTGAAGGTCCTAAAACGCAATTTCAATGCCTTTGTAATACAGAACATGGAAGAGCACGGAATCTCTCCGCGCTAGCAGGACTCTATCTCTCTCTTTCTCCCTGAGATTTACTCTACATCCAACAGAACTCACTCCAAACTGTAGATTACAAAGCTTAACCCGGTTGCAAGTTGAGGTTTTTTTTTATACGTGTTACTTACTCGTAACTTGCAGTCTGCGCACTAGTATGAAAAAGTACCTTAGCTTTGCGAGTTAAGCTTAAACAAACATAGTTTAACTCTGCAAAAAGCTGTTCTTTCAACTACATAGTAATGTTATCATTAATCACTACAAAACCGATCACAAAGGACGAATTTTTTGCTTAGAACCAAAACAGCGCAGAAATGTTATATGAAATATCATTGATGCACAGTTTTTCATTAATGCACTGATTTTTATTTTTTATTTTGATATAAATTTACCACAGAGATTTAATATCTCGCATTAAGTTTAATATAAAATGTTTGCTTTCGACCAAAAAGATACTGGCTGAAAAAAAAAAACGGCTGAATAAAATTGATTTGATGAAAAAAAAACAAATGGCGCGCATTTTGTACCATTGTAAAACTTTTGGTACTTCATGTTAAGCAGTTTTATTTTGAGCACGGTAGATAGATTGGCAATTGTAAGAAAAGTAGAATACGCACTTCGCTAAAGTGATTAATTAATGCACTAGTGTTAATTTATTGACTTGAAACATAACACTCATGCATGAATAACTCACTTTGCGCTCGATGCAACAATCCATCAAAGCTTATTCCTGACTAGAGAAGTTGTAACCTATTTTTTGTCTTATGATATCTAAACACTCTATCATTTTGTTGCAGACACTCAGCAGTGGACGTGTCGAACGGTGGCAACAGAGAACATGAGAGGAGCCGGTGGCAAGCCCCAGATGGAGACAGGTAACCACTACTTTTTTATAATCTATAGGCTCGCGTTATTTGAATTTTATTTGTTTTTTATTCTATTTCTATTTCGCTCGTTTCGCTATTCTTGATAATTGTGAAGAAAAAATATCGTAATCCTGAGCCTCTAGACAAAATCTCATTCTATCAGCGATGGCGATGGTTGAAATGTCAACATGTTTGTGATTTGTCACGTGACATTTCAATAGCGTTTGGTATCCCATACATTTATGACATTTTTCAACCGCTATTGAGTCGCTTTCGTTGATGTAATGTCACTTGGCTAGAGCGTATGTTACTGAATACCTGAAAAGGGGTCATCATGATAAACAAGTTTTACAACTTGAATACTGATAAGTTCTGCATATTACCCATATTTGCAAAATAAAATTCTATTCTATTCTATTCGGTAAGGAGATCAACCAAATTGGTACCGCGTTGTACATTCTTCTGTACATTCTAAGATTTAATTAAGTAACTAAAATATAAATTCATTTATTTACACAAACCACTTTACAGAGAAAATAAAGAATACAGATAAAAGAGCACAAAGGTACTGCTATTGCCCTAAAATATAGCTGACTTTAAATTATGTTAATTTGTTCCCAATTAGTAACGGAATGCATTTTGTCTTGATATTAATTAAAGAAAAGTGCCATTTTATATCAATATTTTAATCAAGTTATCTGAACTATCCTACTAGTTATCAAAAGCTAGTTAATTCTGTGAGTATTCTTGTACATTTAAATTTATATTGACATAAGTATTATTGCTGTACAAAGAACTTAAAATCGGTACCAAAGCTCCAAAGAAAGTGGCTGTTCTCGATGAAAAGTTTGACATCGAGAAAGTTAACTCATCACGACTTGATTTTAAAATAATTTATACATTTTTTAGACAAAGGATATACATTTATTTGTTAAACACTAATAACCTTTGAAGGAGAAAAATTACTCAGGGTTATAGACAAACATGAAAAATAAAAAATAATATATTTTTGTTTGCGTTTAACAAATAACCCTGTACAGGTAGGTATACGATTTGACCACCTGCACAATTCCTAAATAACAAGGTTAGTTATTTCCGGACTGACACAGTAAATAAGGAAAAAAAAGGTAAGTCCAGTTAACCCTGCTAAGCCAGTAACATACGGAGCGAGGTTATTATCCACAATAATCCGGGGCAAACTTATCAACGGTCATATCTGCCCGGAGCCCTGTATGGGCACAAATCTCTCTATTAACAAGGATCCGGTCGTTGTAACCTATATTTATGAAGATTGTAGATTTTACGTTATTTTTGAGGGTACTGAATAAGCAAACAATGCTTTTGAACACACTGTTACAGATTCTATTTGAATTTTTTATTTTTTTATTTGGAATTCCCTGCCGGCGTCTTTGTTTCCTGATAGCTACAACCTAGGGGTCTTCAAGTCAAGAGTGAATAGGTAACTTCTAGGCAAGCGTGCTTCACCTTCGACCACATCATCACTTAACATCAGGCGAGATAGTGGTCAAACGCAAGCACATAAAAAAAAAACATTTTATTCTAGTTTTTGCCGCGGATTTATCGTGCAATTTGCCGGGATCGATCGTATCGTGCATTTCGGCCGAAAGACGTTCACTGCTGAACAAAGGCGTCCCCCAGGTGTCGCCTCATCGGCCGATCCTCTGCGTGGGTTCCTATTAATAATAAAAACGTTATTGAATTAGTACCCCAATTACCGCTGTATAATATTAATTAAGATTAGCCAACTGATCGAAACTTTGCGTGATCACCAGAGAGTAGGATTGTTACAGGCCTCAAGAGCCAGCATTGCCATTCACAGTGGCAATGCTGCCAGTCTTTTGGGCACTTTTTCGGGTGACAGCAATGTGGAGGAGTACTTCGATGCCTAAGTGTATTTTGTTTCTAACCGACTTCAAAAAAGGACGAAATTCTCAAATCGTCTGAATGTTTTTTTTTTATATTTATGTAGATTTAATAAAAATAGTATGTAAAATATTTATGTTATTTATTTAAAGATTTATTTACACAGATTAAATTGTCCACCTTACAATGTTTCGAAGTACATTCTTTATTGAAAGCTATTTTCGACAGTAACGTTTCCGTTCTGCGCATTATCGCGCAGCCTCGCTACATAGCGCATCTTTAGTTGAAAAGCATTACACAAGTATAAAGTTTAACTAAAAGTATTTATTTTAAAGAATGTTTTTACAAGTCTGTCGAGAATGTTACGGAGATTAATGACTGAGAGAATAAAAAATACCAGACATTTAATATTATATTCATTATAGGTCAGTTCGAGTGTCAAGACTTTTTGTTCGCGCTATAAAAAATAATTACGTCTTGTATTGTTTGTTGGATGACATAATGACTTGGCGTTTTGTTTATTAGTTATTATAAATGGTGGTTTTAAGTATTGGTTACAAGATGATTATTTTTTATTCTCCTTATTTTGATAGTCTGGTGTTTGTGCGGCAAAAAAGTCAGACAAGAAGATTTTATCTACCATACTGGCAGCAATAGTCAAGATTATTAATTATCTCAAGATAATTTACTATTGTCGCCAAGTACTACCGCTGAACATGATGTCCTTGGTTTGGTGCCCGGGTCGGACGGCTTTTCCATCTGGATTGCCTCAGTAGCAGCCCGGAGTTTGAATCTGTGCCCAGTTGATAGCAATACACTCGTCCTCTATTAATACCTAAAGTAGCATAGAGTGAGGGTAATCCCTTTTTAGGATCCCGTAACCTAAGGGTAAAAACGGGATTTATTACTAAGACTCCACGGTCCGTCTGTCTGTCTGTCACCAGGCTGTATCTCATAAACCGTGATAGCTAGACAGTTGAATTTTTCACAGATTTTGTATTTCTGTTGCCGCTTTAACAATAAAATAAATATTTAAGTGGGGCTCCCATACAACAAACGTGATTTTTTTGCGGTTTTTGCGATAATGGTACGGAACCCTTCGTGCGGGAGTTCAACTCGCACTTGGCGGGTTTTTTAATTAGGCCGTGTCCTTAAGACTTAGTTTTACTGTTTAGTTCCTACGACAATTTAATAACAATTTGCAATAGTGATTTAATATAACGTCCATTAATCGTAAGGTTACGTTACCTAGCCATACAATTTACCTTCATAAATATGCAGTTTAATTACAAATTATATCCAATTAATTTTAATAACAAAATTACTTTGCATGCAATAAGTAGTGCAAGTGTCAAGACGATTACGTCGGCGTGCGCGTCGTCGCGTGCTCTGCGCGACCACAGACTGTGTAACGATCAGTTTGTGGTCTACCCACAGACTCATACTCTGTCGGTAACCTAGACGGTTGTAGTATATATGTGTTTGAGAAACAAACTAGGTGCCCTATGGGTATTTGTTGCTTAGATCAGAAATACAATAACGCTGTTGCAAAAAACTTTGATGACACTGAAAATCTGAAGTAAGTATTAGTCGTAATTGTAACGACCGAGCGTGGGCTTGGGTTCGATCACAAGGTTCGGTAAAATGTATGGTCTCCTTTGTCACTTCCTAGTATATAGGTCTTAAACATTAGTAGCGAATGGTGGATGTAGAGCAAACTATTTCGCCTGACCCTTCGGAGAATGCAGCAATATTACTTATATTGCAAATTCGACAGGTCTAGTCGAATTTACTTCGTGAATAACACATTATCTTTGAGTCGTTCTGTAAGGACAGATAATATGGTAGTTTAACTGTATACCCCAAATTGTGATAGTCATTCCAGTGATAGACGTTCCACTAATGAAATCAACAATAACATTTCTCTCCTTCCCTTAGGTTGTCCACATACCCAGCAACAGGCGACCGCTCCACCCTCCTGCGGTCGCACGCGGCCAAGTCGGCGGAGTGCAGCGGCCAGGGTTCCCCGCGGCCTAGGAGGGCCCCTCGAGAGTCCCGCCGGGTGTCACTGGCGCAGGCCTCGGGATATGTGCAGCTCAATCAGTATAGGTTGCTGGAGCCTATTGGACAGGTTTGTGGAAGACTTTATTTAAGGAAAACCTCTTTACGAGGTTTGCAGAACTGGGTTGAAAGTCCCGCAATATCCATTGAAGACGGATTATCCTCTGATCAGACGGATATCGTGAGTAGTGGGCATCTGCTCGATGGTTGCTGTCGAACCATCGTTTGTGTTCAAACTTTGATGGCGCGATGTAGGATTTGAGTGGTCTGAGGTATTTTTATAGCTCGTTTGTGGCGGTAACTGGACAACAACTGCAAAGCTGCAGTCTTTTTCCAGTTATTTATTTATAAATACAGGTGTTATCCTTAAGCATAAAAACAAGGCACACTATGAGACCTCTGGGGTCTGTCTCAGCATGCCATGGTCTGAGATTAATCAACGCGATATCTTACAAATTAGGTCAACTGCGAAAAAACTGCATCCAATCTGCAGCTTGGCAGCTGGCGTGCAGTTCGTGTTCAGCCTGTTTAGACCCTAAAAGTAGAGCTCTTTATGAAGGAGTTCATATGGGGCAGAATAACTACCAGAATCCTACTTCTGCTGGCAAATGACACATAACACAATGACACATTGGACATGAAACATGGTCGGGTGATTATCAGGCATATTAGAAATTTTAGCCTTTTGTCTCTATGGAATGTCAATGCATCTGCTATGTTAATAGTATTCCAAATGTCCATGTCCATGTCCGATGGTAACCACTTTGGCCAGATCATCGATAGAAAATCCCGAAGAATTAAATTACAATAATTTCAAGGTTACCGTTTTTCCAATTCTTGTGCAACTACTATAGAGGAATAAAGCTAATGTCACATAGTATGAAAGCTTGGGATAAAGTTATTGAAAGGCGGCTGAGAGAAGAGAGTGAAATATCGCAGAACCAATTCGGTTTTATGCCTGGTCGGGGTACAACGAATGCCATTTTCGCAATCCGCCAGTTGTGTGAGAAATACAGAAGTGCACATAAAAACTTGCACATGGTGTTCATTGACATCGAAAAAGCATACGACCGGGTGCCCCGTGAGATTTTGTGGTGGGCCCTTAAGAAGAAAGGTGTGCCTGGGAAGTATTTACAGTTGGTCCGAGCGATGTACAGTCGATGCAGTACCCAAGTCCGATCTACGGTAGGCACTACTAGCAGCTTCAGTGTGGCAGTCAGGTAAGGACTGAGAGCCGACCCTTGGTGCAAGCCACCAAGGGTCGGCTCTCAGTCCTTACCTCTTCCTGATGATAATGGACGCGCTGACATCGGACATACAGAAAGAGGCACCCTGGTGTATGCTGTTTGCCGATGAAATTGAGCTGGTTGCCGAAAGTGGCCTAGAGGTCCAGAGCAGATTGGAGATGTGGTGGCATAGACTGGAAAGTGTTAGCTTGAAATTGAGGAGAACTAAACCTGAATGAAAAGAAAAAAATAAATGAAAATAATGAAAAGAGATTGCATGTAGCAGAGATGAGAATGTTGAGATGGATGTGTGGAATGACGAGAATGGATAAAGTGGAAATGAGTATATTAGAGGAAGTTTGAAAGTGGCGCCAGTGACAGAAAAGTTGAAATTAAATCATTTGTACCCTCCTCATGAGGTATTATTTATTTATTTATAACAGCTTAAACTATAATTACAGGTTTTACCCTAATGCGACAGCTAAGAACTTAAAACTAGTAACCTAAATTATATATGTACTTACAACTAATGTATGGTCATCTGATGAGGAGAGATGAAACGCATGTTACTAAAAGAGTTATGAATATAAATGTGGATGGATGGAGAAGGAGGGGACGGCCAAAGCAAAGATGGATGAACTGTGTGAGGAGGGATATGAAAGAAAAGGGAGTCTGTGATAGCGTGACGGGGGACAGAACGGTATGGAAGAAGAAAACGTGTTGCGCCGACACCAACTAACATGGGACAAGGGCAGGAAGATAAGGATCAGGAAACGTTAACCGATAGCCAAACTCTGTCCCAAAACTCCTAAACCTAGCAGATCCCACTAAACATACCTGAAACATTTAAAATATGAAAGCCAACATACATTAAAAAGATAATCCATTTATGTTCCACTGTATTAACTTATATAAACAGGTCAACGTCCTCAGCAAAGTAACGCGAGCCCCAGTTCAACTAATTATGCTAAAAGTGTAAATCCGCTAAGTCGGCTAACAAGCGGGCAGTTATGTGTTAACAGTGTGTACGTTGTTGCAGGGTTCGTACGGGATCGTCAAGTTAGCCTACAATGAAGAGGATGACACGCATTATGTATGTAAACTAGCTTAGCATTAAATTATACTTAATTTATAATGTAATGATGATGCTTCATGATAACAACCGATAACAGGTCGATCTACAAGGTTAAGCAACGCTTGCCGAGGTCAAACCGTGGACGGCTGACCATCTTAACATACCAAGATTCGTCCGTGCCTCAGTAAGCACACTAAGCAGTTGGTATCGAAGCATTTGTAACATTTGGCAGCTGTTACGGATAGTTTGTAGCCAGTTAATTGTAATAAGTAAATTATCTATCGAACATATAATCAGCTCTTGTAAACAACGAGAAACGTAACAACACATACTAGAATGATAAATCATGGAACACCTATTTTGTCCATTAATAAAGATTTTGACCATATCACGAACAAAACTCACGAACTTATATATAGCCACATAAGTCTAGCAAACCGCTTGCGACACTCGTTTTGTGCGACCGAGTCTGCATCGCACAAAAAGTTTCGTCTGCGTTGCCAATCACAAATCCACAGTATCGGCAAATTGGCGACACGGTAGCGATTTCTAAACGCTCGCACAGGAAATTGGACCTTAATGACTACCTAATTGTCCAAACGGGACAGTGAGTAATCACTTAGTTATCACACTTCCTATTGTACTTGTTATTAATATTATAAATGAGGTAATCTACATTTTTGAGCATTGAGTTTCTTTAAGTTCTGAGTTGATTTACACACAATTGCTTTTTATCTTGGCTAACTTCGATCAAGTTGGTTTTAGAATTTTGCTTTACGCGGTTGAACATACCCTAACATTAGGGCTGTATTCCCCGATAGGTAAGCAGAGCTGCATCCTGGACTCATCATATCAGCCGAAAGACGTCCACTGCTGGACATAGGCCTCCCCCATGCGTCGCCATATTGACCGGTCCCGTGCGTCCCGTATCCAGCGGAGCCCCGGAACCTTCACCAGGTCATCGGTCCACCTGCAACTCCGGACTGCTACTGAGAAATTCCAGATAGAAAAACCCAATAACACTTTACCCGATCCGGGAATCAAACCGAGGAGCCCATCCTCAGCACTAGCGCTTGCGACCACTTCATTAACGCGGGTGAAGTCGCAGTCAGAAACTAGTTTTCGCTAATTATTTTCTACAAGCTCTTATTGCTCTTCTGTTATTATGAAGTGTCTGTTTCTAATGATAATTGCACTAAAGCTCCTAATGAAGGTCGCCTGTTGGCCCTAATGTTCAGAAGTTACATTAAAACAAAAATAAAGAAGTAATGATCAAGTAATCAGAAAATTAAGAGTCTACAGATATAATCAAACTTCATGGCGGCTCGGATACCTCGTGAGTCGCTAGGCAGAAGCAAAGCAAGGATATGGTGGAGTCCTGCTCAGTGAAAAGCGAACATCACAGATTCCATTAGCTTTAAATCGACCTATACTCGTAGCAATACATCAAAATGTCAGTTCTCGGAATAATTTAGGAATGTCGATGCTCACGAGAAGATTAGAAAACCTACTCAGTATAATCATATATTTATTATTATTTTTGGGCCGATCATTGGCCACGGCCCCGGCTTACGCGTTGTAAATCCTAGGTTCGAACCCGAGCAGGCACTTTACTTTGTGTAATTTATTTCATCACCACTACTCTCAATACGGTGAAGGAAAACATCGTGAGGAAACCGGCATGTCCTAGAACCAAAAATTCGAAGACATGTGCCATCTGCCAATCCGCACTGTGCCCGCGTGGTGGATCATAGCTCACTCCCTCTCAAGGAGGACTGTGTTCCAGCAGTGGGAACATTATAAGGCCGATAATGATGATATTATTCAAAAGAAAGTTTCCTATATCAAATATGGTCGAAATTAAAATAAAAAAATCGGCCTGATTCCCTACTATGTTCAGGCTTATTACGTAAGAAACAGCAATCAGCAAACATCGTGCGATCAAACGCTTTACGTCATAAAAGTCGGTATTACCTACAGTGTAGGTATGTAGGTCCTACACAATCGTTTGCTAATCGCTCGCTGTTTGTCAAATGCACTTATATCTAAGAAAACAAGGGTATGTGTAAGTCGGACTCGTGCACGAAGGGTTCCGTACCATTATCGCAAAAAACGGCTAAAAAAATCAGGTTGGTTGTATGGGAGCCCCACTTAAATATTTATTTTATTCTGTTTTGAGTATTTGTTGTTATAGCAGCAACAGAAATGCATCATCAGTGAAAATTGTCAACTGTCTAGCTATCACGGTTCATGAGATACAGCCTGGTGACAGACAGACAGACAGACGGACAGTGAAGTCTTAGTAATGGTCCCGTTTTTACCCTTTGGGTACGGAACCCCAAAAAAACCGCCTGGAGCTCTAAAACTTCTTTATTGAAGAGTAAATATAGCACAAAAACCGCTATCGTTTCGCTCTTGCACGATACATAATCAGTCTGCAGGTCGGTGTCCAGTCTAACTGGATGCCCTTGACCATTACAGCCCAGTAACTGGGTATCAAGATACCTCTGGGCAAGACTACTTGACTACGATTTTTATCTAAACAAATAATATAAAAAAGCGAGTCGGACTCGTGCACCCAGGGGTCCGTATGAAAAGCTACATTCAAAATTGCTCTAACGAAGGGACAAAATTAACTTTGCCATTTGAAAACTGTCCCCATACAGCTACGAGTATATACAAAATTATTACTTTTCCAAGTACATATTTTAAGTTGGTCGATTATTACTCGCAAACTTGTAACCCTGTCTACTTAGCAGTGATATTTTTCCTTTTAATTTTGTTATATACGCTCCTGCCGTGATTTTTTTTCACTTATCCAAAAGCGACCATTTAAAGCTTAATTTCCAGGAGAAACACATTTTTTTTTCTTCATATTTTTACTAATATGTATCTCTGAGCAACGCTGCGGACGTACAGACGGACATGGCGAAACTATAAGGGTTCCTTGTTGTCTCGGAACCCTAAAAAGATATCATTTTTTTCCTGTCGAAGGTAATATCTGGAAGTACCAATCCTACCTCGAAAAAATTTCAGTGACAGAAAGCCCTATCGCTATCGCTCAGTGACAGGCTACTTTTTATCCCGGGAAAATGCGCGGTTACTGTGACATAAGCCACGGGAGCGAAACTGTGGGAAAGTAATAACTTTAATTCCTCGCCGGAGTCTGCGTTGTTTGATAGCTACAACCTAGGTTTAAGTCAAGAGTGATTAGGTTACTGCTAGAAAAGCGTGCTTCATCGTCAACCACATCAGCGCTTACCGTCAGGTGAGATTGTGGTCAAACGCGATCCTATCTATAATAAAAACCTAATAGAAACCGTGGCATTTCCGCCGAGCTATTTTCGGCAAGATGTGTTACTACGTTACGTTGTGAGGTAAAGAGATTATCGGTTGGTAACAACATCCGTTGAGCGGAAACCATGAAAAAAGACGAAATATTCCGTTGAATGTCAAAGGGCAAGCCTCTACCTTGAACAACGACGGTGTAGCGAAGGAGAGGAAATCTAATGACGCGTGCGGAATTTGTTGTGTTTCGAGAGGCCTGTTGCTGGATTTGTCTTTATAAGTGGTTCTTCTATAATAGTAAATTGTTGTATCGAGCGCAAAGTGGGTATTAATGCACGAGTGCATTAATTACTCATTTTAGCGAGGTGCGTAATCTACTTTTCTTTCAACTACCAATCTACCTACCGTGATAAAATATACCTACTCAAAATAAAAACTCAAGTTAATGAATAATATTTATCCCGCGACTTTTGCGACAAAGGGTTATTATTATTGCAGCTGTATTTATACTTTCTGGAGTTGAATTCATATCGCTATCACCGTCTATTTCCAGTTTTTATACTTTTCTTGCTAAATATGAAGTACCTATCAAAGTTTTACAATGGTACAAAATGCGCGGCATTTTTTTTTCACCCAATTTGTTTTATTCAGCCGATTTTTATTTTCAGCCAGTATCTTTTTGATCTAATGCATACATTTTATATTAATCTTAATGGGAGACATTAAACCTCTTTGGTAAATTTATATCTAAATTAAAAATAAAAAACAGTGCAATAATGAAAAACTGTGCAACATGTGCACATATCTGCACTGTTTAGTTCTAAGCAAAAAATACGTCCTTTGTGATCGGTTTTGTAGTGATTAATGATAACATTACTATGTAGTTGAAAGAACAGCTTTTTGCAGAGTTAAACTATGTTTGTTTAAGCTTAACTCGCAAAGCTAAGGTACTTTTTAACATTACTGCGTAGTTGAAAGAAAACAAAATTAAAAAGGTGCATATAGCTCAGCAGTAGTGCAGAAATCAACTTTTTTAAGCCGTCATAACCTTTCTAATTTTGTTTATAGCAGACCAGTACTATTAAATAACTAGATTTTATATCTGTACATTCTGGGGTGCAAGCCTATACAATTTTCGGCCATGTCCTTTTCTCTGATTAACTTCCAAGAGTAAATCATTACGGTTTCTGTGTATGTTAGGATACTTACTTCTTATGCCCGATTCCTAAGTCTACAAATCGTATCCAAAAGTCGTTAAGTTATTTTAACTAAACTTCAAGGTTAACTTTCATCAAAACTAGGGCTTTACTACCAGTATAGGTAATACCTGACAAAAGTTATCTAAGAGAATTAATCCTTAATATATTTTCCCCAGGCGATGAAGATCCTCTCAAAACGCAAGCTGATGCGACGAGCAGGGCTGTTCGGGCGCGCCCCCCCACGGAGACCAGGCCCTGGCCCGCCCCCTGACCCGCTGCAGAGGGTCTACCGCGAGATTGCCGTGCTCAAGAAACTGGACCATCCTAATGTTGTCAAGCTGGTTGAGGTAAATAAACAACATCATCGTGTTATCAATTAAATAAGCCAAACGTAAGGCATTAATCACGTGAAATTTCGATAGCGCTTGACATTTCCATACATTTTTGTCATTTTGACAATCGCTATCGCGACGCTTTCGTTGATGGAATGCCCCTACTTGTCTAAGCTTCTGAACTATTTAGAAATAATCAGATTTTTGTTATTAATTTTTCTTTTCTTATGATGTAACTTCTCCTGATTATTACTTAATTACCGTGTCAGTCTGACAAAATATACTTTGAAGCTTATTTAGTGAATTCCTAAAGATTTCCTTACCAAAAACAACTTTAAGGGAACAATCGAAAATCTAAAACAATGATAATAACTACATAATAATACACTGTCCCCGTCTAATAATAACAAATGAACACAAACACAATAAGACGTCAGTTCTCTTAATTGTTTACACACAGCACTGACCTTTCGTCATATTGACTTCTCTATTAGTAAGGTAAATAAATACGACTATTTTCTTATTTTCTGGTAATGTTTACTATTTTTGATCCCCGACGGAAAAAAAGAGATGTTATAAGTTTGATGTGTGTATCTGTGTATTTGTGAATCTGTCTGTGGCATCATAGCTCCTAAACGGATGAAATTTGATTTTTTTTTTGTTTGAAAGTTGACTTTATCGAGAGTGTTCTTAGCTATGTTTGATGAAAATTGCTTCAGTTGTTCAAAAGTTATGGGCAAATTCATTCTTACTGTTTGAATCGGGGTGTTTTCGCAAGACATCGTGTCATATTTACGTGTTCAATAGATTGTCAATTGAAGCGTGTCTAGTACTAGATAAATTATGTAGCATGAAATGTGTCGAGAGCTTTTTAAATTTTACTTGACAACATATTTCGACTACCCCGTTGGTGTAGTGGTTGCAAACGCTACTGCTGGGTCTATAAGGTCCTGAATTCGATTCCCAGGTCGGTAATTGCTCAGTAGCCGCCCTTAGTTTGAATTTGTACCGGATTTGTGGCAATATGTCGGCTTGCCCTATAATAGTCGTACGTAGGACTTAAACATAACTCAGGCTAATTTTCTGGCATGTTATATTTTTGTAGAAAACTAAAGTTCCTAATTCTTCTTCATCAACATATTTCGTGGCTGTTCCCTGTATTTGCCATCTCTATAATACCAAGAGGCTAAAAAATTTAACAAAAGCGTCATCATAGCGATTGAAAAATTGCAAAAATGCGTGGGAAAGCTAAGCGCTACCGAAGTGTGACGTAATCAATTCCTTAGGCTGGTTTTACAGTCACGGTGACCGTCGAGCGCTGACGGTCAGCGGTCAGCGTGATTCTAAAACCAGCCTTACATTTTGGCATTTTGACCATCGTCACCTTCCTGATTTTTTGTCTACTCGAGAGATTTCATACAGATATGCCAATTATACCCTAATTCTTGCAATCTAGAATTTACAAAAGCTACTATTCAACAAACCTATAAATATGAATAATAATAAAAATTATTGCAGAATTTTCACACAATTCCATTTTAAACTGTGAATTCTTCTACTAGTTAATTTGCTATTCAATTTTTATAGGAGCTAGAAACATCAGTTGAGAATGAGCCTTGTCTCGTTCATATCTAAAGTCACTGTCTGTCTGTTTCACGGCTTACTTCTTTTGGCTGGGGTTAAATGTATGCTATCTTTTCCGACAACACTTGCGAAAGGGATAGACGCTGTGATGAGCAATAAGAAGCTAGTGCGCGATAGAAAACACACTCGTGGTATAAAAATAATAAATAAATGATGATTAAGAACGAAAACGTGCGCGCGAAATATTATAAACAAACCTTTGAAAATATGGATATCAAGAAAAAACTACTGAATGTATCTGTTCAAAATAAAATTATTTGCATTTTTGAACTACTAATCTATCCTGTATGGTAACTGTTTTGCAATTTTCTTCATTCTTATGGTATTTGTTTCCGCCCAAAGATGCATTAAAATTGGTGTTGAAATATGGAACTTTCGACGCGCATAACTTTCACATTTTTGTATTTTTTGTTTCCATGCAAGGCTAGACATAATGATGAGACAAATTTTTTATTTTTTTTTTATTTTGAACGTTTTCCGTCAAATAGTAGATTAATCGCCATACTACGTTTGTATGGAAAAATTACCGACTCGTTCACCCTTAATTCAAGTAGAAAGACACCCTTAATGTAATTGAAATGTTTTGGGTTCATAATTTGCCCCGTGCGAAGCCGGGGCGGGTCGCTAGTTTACAATTACGACTATCCAGAGAATCTAGTCATTCTCAAAGAAGTGATTAATCTATCACAGAATTTGTACCACAATTTAATATAATGGTCATTTTGCTATTTAATTCTAACAGGAATTAACACAAATCCCAGACAGTTGACGGAGAGCCCACTTTTCCTCTTTCTTGTTCCTCTAAAAATACTTTTTTACAAAAAAATATAACCGACATCCAAATTAAAACATTACAATGTGAAAAATAGCTTCGTTTCTGTCTTTCTCTTTTCTGTTTTCATTTCTTCGTTTTTTGACACCGACTTCCTAAATTGAAGGTATTGTTCATCTTGTAGTGTTTATTTTTGGAAGTCGGTTGTATTTCTATTTTTTTAAAGTTCTTTTATTTTTCACTTTTTGGCTGTGGAACATAATGGAGTTCTATAGTAAGGCACCTGTAATGCCCACAGTGATGCCAGAATAGATTACCCGAATAAAATGTAACTTGAACATAACCGGTGGAATGAGAGTGTACCAGGGTGATCTGTACACATCTGCATACCCGTTTAGAGCATACTGGCGGGAGGGTTTATTATGAAATGGTTTAAACAATGAACAGACACGCGATAACAGCAATCCCGAGAGATTTGCCGTCATTTATTGAAGAGTTCTGTTGTATATCTCCCAAGTTCTTCATAAGATCTTTACCAAATTTAAATGGGACCATTTCGAGATAAACTTCTTTCGACAAAAAAATATTTTGCAAATCCGTTTATACAGGGTGGCCAAAAAGTCGTGGATCAAACGAAACAGGGAGACAAAGGAGGTAATTTCCAACAAAAAATCTTTCTACAGCATGGCCATAACTTCATTGCACGAAAAGATATGAATTATTTTTGTTTTTTCCATGAAACTACCGAGAATTTTTACAATTTAATCAGTAGAAAGTTAAATTGATTAAAAACAATAAAACAAAAGGTGTTGTATTATGACTCGATTATGTATCAATACTACAAAAATTGTCTTGCAGCTCTTGGTATCAAACTTAACGAGCAATGAATTTTTTTCCGTAAATTTTGAAGCGTTACAAAAAATTACTTCTCACTTTAAGACCACCATTTGATAAAAAAATGTATTACGGAAAAGTGACCCTGTATTAAAAAAGCTTGCTGGTTTAATGCTGATTCGAATGAGGTACAACACGTTACTCTTTGATCTTTAGTTTTGGTTTTACGGTCGTTTTTTCATATCAAGGTGCAAATTTAATAAAATAGTAAATTTAAAGGAAAGTTTAGATTTTTTATAAAAACAACGATTATGCCTTAGTAACTTCGAGGACATTTGAACGAGCGCTTCCCTAACCGGTGGATTGGTCGAGGCGGACCTATTGCGTGGCCACCCCGGTCGCCCGACCTTAATCCCATAGACTTTTTTGTTTGGGGCTATTTTAAAGAAATAGTGTATCAAGGAGAGAATAACACCGAACAAGAACTACGACTAAAGCTCGAGTTTGCTAAGTTACAAATTCTAAATAACAGAGGTGCATTCCGCCGATTACGTGCGAATTTTATTAGGCGGTGCAGATTGTGTATTATGGTTAGAGGTAGGAACTTTGAGCATTTAATGTAAAAATTTGTATTTAAATAAAATTACTAAGCCATAATCGTTGTTTTTATAAAAAATCTAAACTTTCCTTTATATTTACTATTTTATTAAATTTGCACCTTGATATGAAAAAACGACCGTAAAACCAAAACTAGAGATCAAAGAGTAAAGTGTTGAAACTCATTCGAATCAGCATTAAACCAGCAAGCTTTTTTAATACAGGGTCACTTTTCCGTAATACATTTTTTTATCAAATGGTGGTCTTAAAGTGAGAAGTAATTTTTTGTAACGCTTCAAAATTTACGGAAAAAAATTCATTGCTCGTTAAGTTTGATACCAAGAGCTGCAATACAATTTTTGTAGTATTGATACATAATCGAGTCATAATACAACACCTTTTGTTTTATTGTTTTTAATCAATTTAATTTTCTACTGATTAAATTGTAAAAATTCTCGGTAGTTTCATGAAAAAAACAAAAATAATTCATATCTTTTCGTGCAATGAAGTTATGGCCATGCTGTAGAAAGATTTTTTGTTGGAAATTACCTCCTTTGTCTCCCTGTTTCGTTTGATCCACGACTTTTTGGCCACCCTGTATATGACGGAGTAATTAGTATGAATTAACATTAAAAAAATATATATAAACATCCGAAATGAGAACCTCCTTATTTTTGGGAAGTCAGTCAAAAATAACCGCTATACTTCGGTCACCAGGTTTTAGACGACCCTGCAGAAGACCACTTGTACCTAGTCTTCCAGCTGCTAGAAGGTGGCCCCGTCATCGACATTCCCACGGAGAATCCTCTGAGCGAACACTTGGCGAGGAAGTACATCAGGGATGCCTTGCTCGGCGTGGAGTACCGTGAGTAAACCACATTACATTCTACTTTTTATTAATTACAAGCTTTTATTCAACTTTCCTTGTCAGTTAGTATGTGTGGGTTGCAACCGATTTTTAAAACACTTATCCCCAACCGATCGAGCTGAAATTTTGAATACCCGTTTGGTTTGGATGGTAATGCATCAAGTGACAATCTTAATGCAATCTGCTGGACTCCCAAAGATGGCGGAACAATTACTTTGTGTGCCCCATGATGTCGGTATCAAATGAAATTGCTTACTGAGACCATTAAGTGAAAAATAACTTATGCATTGAATACGCAAAAAGCGAGCCCAGAAAAAGCCATTTCGATGTTGCTTTAAAGATGCTGTTAGGGACTTTCACTCGATTACTACGAATTATGTAATAATAATTACGAATTTTTGAAAACCGCACCTTGTAAGAGTGAAAATACAACATTATTTTCAACGCAGAACTGCCTGTGAAAATATGGGTTGTTGGCACGCTTTTACGTGGCAAAACCTAACATAAAATTTTGCATGGAAGTAATCTGTTAACTACCTTAAAATGGCGTGTGTGATGTTGGAAAATTTAGCACTAGAATGTGGGGCGAGAGATAGTTCTGAAAATAAACGGGTTTCATTACTTTTTGGATTTTGTTGCCTTGTATTTAGAGTTTTTTTTTAATAATTTGCCGACCAGGAAGCAAACTTCCTTCCTTCCTGCTCTTAAAAAAGGTTACCTGTTCACTTCAGAGTCGTTAAACTAAGAACAATGATACAACTTCAGTAAAGTGACCGTGGACGTGGACGTCTTCTTTCCTGTGGATCTTTACGACACTTCAGGGGAGTTTAAAGTCTATTTTTAGTGCGTGACCTTTCTCAACTGCCGCAAGGTATTAAGTAAAATGTAATTTTAATTATTTCTGGTGTTAATTATTATTTGAATATTATAATAAGTTTAATCTTATTTTCTGGCAAACTCTGGAGACTGAGATGTTGGTTGTTCCTTTCGGAAAACATAAAACGAAAACAGCTGTCTTTATAACTCGATAATGGAATATCAGCAGGTTTTATAATCTTTCGAGGTTTTACAGAAAAGGCTTCTGCAGACACGTACGCACGACAATGTGACAACGCTTTTTCATAAAAAAACTACGAAGAATTGCCGCATGTCGCCTGTCAGCATTCGAAGTCAAAATACACTTTGGAATACTGTCGCTGACACTTACACATAACATATAAGGTAGAGCTCAAAAACATGGCACAAGAAAATTAATAAAATCTCTAACTTCGTTTCAGTAACATTCTTACTTCCAAAGTACATCTCGGTCAATATTATCTATTCGAGTCTCGTGTCGGCTAATGAAGGGGGCTGATTTGGTCACCCTACCTCCGTCACCCTTCTCGCTATCTAGTCGTAAAAATGTCGTAATATTTTAATATCACCCCGACGAGATTTGTAAGGAGACCAAGCATTATGTGACATCTCACTTTATCTCTGAAAGTTGGTTCAGAAAATATGTAAAAAATCATTGGAGGTCGTTAAAACATCCTAGAATTAACTTCTTGCAATGAGCTAAGTAATGAAATTTCAAATTTTTAGTTGTAGTACATAATGGACCAGTTCTATAGGCTAGGTACCTACGCGTATAGTGCCCAAAGTGAAGCTAGAATAGTTTAACCCAATAACATGAAACTTACACGAAACCAGTGCAATGAGAGTATACCAGGGTGAACTATTCACACCTGCGTACCCCTTAAGAACTTACCAGTGTGATGTTATGTTATGAAATGGTGTAAACAATAAACAGACATGCGACTGGATCTATGCAGAGTGATTTGCCGATTAAAGAGAATTATTGAAGAGTTCTGATGTATTTCTCCAAAGTTCTTCATCAGATCTTGATGAAAATTAAATGGGACCACATGACAAGCACCCGCTTTCAAAACCGATTTTGATGATTCTTTTAAAAAATAATCATCAAAATTGGTTCACCCAATAAAAAGTTCTGAGGTAACAAACATAAAAAAAAAATTACAGTCGAATTGATAACCTCCTTCTTTTTGCGAAGTCGGTCAAAAACAGAAATTCTAAGTCAAGACATACCTACATAGATACATCTTTTTAACAATTGCTGTTTTCATAAATTACTTAGAAATACAAACAAATAATTAGGTTTGCGGGTCGGTTATAATTTACTGCGTAAAATGTACCAATACTGTGAAAATTGACAGTTGAAACCAATTTTCATGAGCATATTAATTTCCAATTGTTTTACGTGAATACTAATTGATGCCCAATACAATTGTAATGATATCTATGTAATTTTAACGGACTGTGAACACAATATAATATATGAATACAGATTTTGAAATAATGAACAAATTATAGAACAACAAACTATATGTTACATGTGACAAAGTTCGAATTCTAATGTAACACATACTTTTTAGGGCCTTTTTAAAAATAAGTAGTGTTTTATAAATCAATTCAAAGTTCACAACGCTAAAGGCGATACAAGAAGCCTCATTGGAAACAATGCACAGGTCGAGTCAAAGATCGAGAACCTTAAACATCGGCGCCAAGTTGCGAACCCGTCGGTTTTTTATCGGTTACATTTCGGGGAGTGTGCGTTGGAACTGCACAACCTAGCCCTTTCCAACACCGTACTACAAGATGAACGGCAATGCACCATCGTTACATCATGGACATCCCAACGATCTGGGAATACTTTCATTGTGCGTACAGCTAAGGAGTGAAATTCCCTGCCGAAGTCAGTATTTCCTGATGCTACAACCTCGGGGTCTTTAAGTCAAGAGTGATTAGGTTACTTCGGTGCGTGGTTAATATCGTGCTTCTCCTTCGACCACATGATTGCTTACCATCAGTTGAGTTTACCAAAGGCAAGCTTATCGGAAAAAAGAGCCAAAGCTCGTGTCAGTGCACAGTTAGGCTAGCAAACTGACTGAAGAAGAAAAATATCCTATTTTATTGGCAGACAAGAGGATGCTTCTGTCCATCAACAAACCTAATATCCGATTCACACAAAAATACAATTATTCCTCAAACTCATGAAATCATGACATCCTTACAGTCAACAAAAAATGTAAGTTTATTGAATAGTAAAATCTTCTGATTTCAATCAATCTCGTCATCATCAACAGCCATTTAATGTTCCTACTGTTGGGAAACAGGCCTTCTCTCTGTGAATAGGCCGTAACCCAATACGAAGGCCCAGTGAGACACCTGGCTGCCATGATTCTCCTTACGATGCGACGCTATTTCTCTTAGTGGGCTGTGACTTGTGTCAACTCGTGTGTACTCAGTCTGTGGACCACGTGCTAGAGACTTGATCTGGTTGGTCCAACGCATGGGTGCCGCGCACTCGCGTTCCTTTTACTTTTGCTTTTATACCAAACTGTTTTGTGGATAGTACTAGATACATATTCCTGATCGTTGATACATATTCAACAACACATAAGATTGGTTCGACCAAAGCAAACATTTGTATGGAAAACATGTTAAAATTTCCTTCCCGGGATCACGGCCTGTATTACATGCATACAGATCACTGCTTTCTCTAGACAATATTTATTTTCGCTTAACATAATAAGGAAATCTAAGTTTATCTGGGATATCGCTGGCAACGTTGAAAGAAAACATAGTGAGAAAACCTGGACCTATAGCGAATACAGGATGGTCAACTTAAAGGTTTACAACTTTTATTTGCCACCATATTGTTTTGGCGCCAAATAAGTAAGAATTATTTCGTGTAGACGCGGTAAATTTTTATGGAGCGTTGTTGGCTTGATCAACGTGTTTTAATAATCAAAACTTTCTTTGCTCTGGAAGATAAAATCCAGATTTTCTTAAAAAAATCATTATGAGTGACAAAGCGGGTACGTATTACAATACCGAAATTTAAAAGACCGTATTTTAAAATACCTATGGAAGAAATCCCGAAAAATTTATTGCCGAATGATTGTTATAAAAGTTTTAAATCCCGAAAGTTCATTTGGCCGAAATCTTAAAATCCCGTAGATCCATATTCCGAAGTTCAAAATCCCGAAATTACATCCCAAAGCCTAAAATCTCTAAAACAATGACTAAAATGGAGTTTTCAAGCGTTCGCTTGTTGATGTTTCCAGATCAATTCATTTCAAGAAATGGTGACATTGATTGGCCCAGGATCACTGGATTTCACAGCCCCTGCTTTTTTATGTGTGGATATCTAAAGGAACGTGTCTATGCTATCAGACCGACGAATCTTGAAAAAATAAAACAAAATATCCAAGATGCGGTCCGTGAGATAACGACCGAAGTATGCGAAAATGTGATGAGAATTGCAATGAAACGAGCTTACATTTGCCATGCTGTATGAGGTGGATATTTGCCAGATGTAATATTCCACACGTAATTGTCATGCCTAAATTAAGTATTTTAGAAAATATATCTGATATTTTTATTCGTGATAAAATAATTTTTAGATGATAAGTTATATAGTTATTTGGCCATTATAAGTCTGACATCGCCAACCCGCCTTTAGCAAGCCTATGATTAATTCTCGCGTCTTCTCTATTTGAGAAGAGACGTTTGCCCTGCAGTGGGACAAAAATAGGATTATTATAAGGATGGAAAAGCTACAATTTTTTTCCGGGCAGTTCTATCCTAGACCAAAAGAAAGTATTTTTGCTAAAAATGAAGTTTTATGGTTTCGTTCTTGAAAATTACGACCTCTACATAAAACGTTAATTGAAAAAGTTGCAACCGTCTATCTTAACTGTATTCTTCTGTGGAATATTTAACTATTTTCATTCGGCAACGCTTTTTGCATAAATTTTAGCACTATACCTTGCATTGCTCTTACACTTGACAAAATGATTTCTTTCACAATTTAATACATTGAAATTGTATATGAGGGCAGATTGGAAGTAGACTTACCTACACAAAATACTGGTATTCAGCTACATCCGCTTAGACTGGAAATCGAGCCCTACATACCTAGTCGGAAAAAGTCAAAGCAGATTGGAAATGCAGTTAACAAATTAACGGAAGTTTGATTTTCTACATTTTTTATCCATCAAAGACTTGCTACCCCTGTAGGAGTAGCAAGTTAAATCTCTAGAAAATTCCGTTCGCTTAATTTGGCGACTTGGTTACAAACCTATGTGGTATTTCGCTATTCTAAACCACATATTTTAGTTATTTCACTGAGTGAGCTGGAGTGTTCTCACCTAATTCACACTTAGGTCTCATAATACTTACTTACTCACACTGTATTCATATTATTCCATGCCAAAACATTCATTCATTCACACATAGGAGATATGGTTCACATTCAATGACGCATACTCCAACAAAGAAATATTTATATTGTAATTACGAAGGCTTTTTTTTTGCCCGACCTGTTCCCCAGTTGGCTGCCCACGTCGTGCGAAGCCGGACCTTCATTTCATACATAATTTTTAGTTTATAATTGTTTTTTTATTTGTATTAACGTGGCTTATGTGTGGCTCAGCCCATCTGAGCGACACGTAACGCTACAGTCTGGCGCCCAACGTGGGGCCCGGCTAGCTCAGTCGGTAGAGCATGAGACTCTTAATCTCAGGGTCGTGGGTTCGGGCCCCACGTTGGGCGCCAGACTGTAGCGTTACGTGTCGCTCAGATGGGCTGAGCCACACATAAGCCACGTTAATACAAATAAAAAAACAATTATAAACTAAAAATTATGTATGAAATCAAGGTCCGGCTTCGCACGACGTGGGCAGCCAACCGGGGAACAGGTCGGGCAGACCACGAAGAGTTCCTGACAGTTGTGCTGCCTGCCTATACTACACTACTGCCTACACTACGACCTGCCTGCCCGACCTGTTCCCCGGTTGGCTGCCCACGTCGTGCGAAGCCGGACCTTGATTTCATACATAATTTTTAGTTTATAATTGTTTTTTTATTTGTATTAACGTGGCTTATTTGTGGCTCAGCCCATCTGAGCGACACGTAACGCTTCACCTACCAAAAACCCATTGGACACTTCCTAAGCGAAATACAGGTAAAAATCTTTCTCCGAATCAAATAATCTGAATTGAGAACCTCCTCCTTTTTGGGAAGTCGGATAAACAGAACTTAATTTGCCAACAATGTTCCTAACCATTCTCTTTTTCCACAGTACACTACCAGCGCATCGCCCATCGCGACATTAAGCCCGCCAACCTGCTTCTGGGCGAAGGTCGCGTGCAAGTGGCGGATCTGGGCGCGTGCGGGGAGCTGGCGGCAGCGGGCCGGGTGTCAGGCACCGTGGGGACCCCGGCCTTCCGCGCGCCGGAGGCCGCCGCGCCTGCTGACAAGTATAGTGGAGAGGTAAGGAACTGAACACTGATAATAGTACTCCAGGCCGAATTTCGGCCTCGGCGGCCAATCTTCGTTGAGACTGGCCATCACCGCGGGCAATATTATAGTTCACAAGTGTGTGCGCCAACACAGGTACAATCTCTGAACACTGATACATTGCAAAGAAAACAGCATCGTTGGTCTAGAGATAGCAAGCGCTACTGCTGACCATGAGGTCCAGAGTTCGATGCCCGGCAGTGCAGTACCGATCGCTCAGTCATGCGCCAACCGTGCCGTCAAAAACCAAACGAACACCACATTGTTTCAGCATTGTTAACTACAAAACACTGAAATAGACTCCAAACATCTATTCAACTACTTACATTCCATATCTCCCCCAGGCAGCAGACATCTGGTCTCTAGGAGTGACTCTATACTCGATGGTGACGGGCAAGGTCCCCTGGGCAGGCAGTTCGGCAGTGGAGCTACAGCGTAAAGTCCTGGCTGAGCCGCTGATTTACTCCGGCAGGGTGCAGCCCAGCAAGCAGCTGCGACACCTGCTCAGTAGAATGCTCGACAAGGATCCCGTCACCAGGATTACTCTGCAGGAGGTTAAGGTAGGATTCTAAAGATAGGTTGGTTTTGTTTTTTGATTGGTTCTTTGATTTTGGGATGAAATTGGTTTGACTCCCGTCGGTATGCTGATGCATGATCGTTCATGTATTTCCTAACAGCTTGACCTCTATAATACCCTCATTTCTCTTTGTTAGTTTTAAGTCCCATGTAAATTGACTTCACAACAAATTGACAATTGACCTACATTGTGTTTGCCACTAGCTTTTGTCCGCCGCTTCGCCCGCACGAAAACTGTTTTATTGTCCCAAGGAAACATTATACCGGGATGAAAAGTTTCCTATGTTGTAATCCATTAATTAATCCATATGCCAAGATTGATCCAAATCTGTTCAGCCGTTAAGGCAAGAAACGGTCAGACACCTACACACACACTGATACTGAGTTACATTCGCTTTTATAATATTCAGAAGAGTCCCATCCCATGCAATAGGAAGTGAGCTTGCAGTCTAATTTCGCAAGTGAATTTGGCAAGGCAAAAAGGTCGATTGATGGCGGTCAAACCCTTTGCCTTGCCGAATTCATTTGCGCAATGAGGCTGCTGTTATACTCAGTTCTGAAGCATTAGGTTACAAATCTTTATCTTGATATCGAATCTATCTAATTGATCCCTATCCTACACACAACAACTTGACCCATAGAAGCTAGACGTCGAGTTCAGTCACACATTTGTTCTATCCTACACACAACAACTTGACCCATAGAAGCTAGACGTCGAGTTCAGTCACACATTTGTTCTATCCTACACACAACAACTTGACCCATAGAAGCTAGACGTCGAGTTCAGTCACACATTTGTTCTATCCTACACACAACAACTTGACCCATAGAAGCTAGACGTCGAGTTCAGTCACACATTTGTTCTATCCTACACACAACAACTTGACCCATAGAAGCTAGACGTCGAGTTCAGTCACACATTTGTTCTATCCTACACACAACAACTTGACCCATAGAAGCTAGACGTCGAGTTCAGTCACACATTTGTTCTATCCTAAACACAACAACTTGACCCATAGAAGCTAGACGTCGAGTTCAGTCACACATTTGTTCTATCCTACACACAACAACTTGACCCATAGAAGCTAGACGTCGAGTTCAGTCACACATTTGTTCTATCCTACACACAACAACTTGACCCATAGAAGCTAGACGTCGAGTTCAGTCACACATTTGTTCTATCCTACACACAACAACTTGACCCATAGAAGCTAGACGTCGAGTTCAGTCACACATTTGTTCTATCCTACACACAACAACTTGACCCATAGAAGCTAGACGTCGAGTTCAGTCACACATTTGTTCTATCCTACACACAACAACTTGACCCATAGAAGCTAGACGTCGAGTTCAGTCACACATTTGTTCTATCCTACACACAACAACTTGACCCATAGAAGCTAGACGTCGAGTTCAGTCACACATTTATTATATCCTACACACAACAACTTGACCCATAGAAGCTAGACGTCGAGTTCAGTCACACATTTCTTCTATCCTACACACAACAACTTGACCCATAGAAGCTAGACGTCGAGTTCAGTCACACATTTGTTCTATCCTACACACAACAACTTGACCCATAGAAGCTAGACGTCGAGTTCAGTCACACATTTGTTCTATCCTACACACAACAACTTGACCCATAGAAGCTAGACGTCGAGTTCAGTCACACATTTGTTCTATCCTACACACAACAACTTGACCCATAGAAGCTAGACGTCGAGTTCAGTCACACATTTGTTCTATCCTACACACAACAACTTGACCCATAGAAGCTAGACGTCGAGTTCAGTCACACATTTGTTCTATCCTACACACAACAACTTGACCCATAGAAGCTAGACGTCGAGTTCAGTCACACATTTGTTCTATCCTACACACAACAACTTGACCCATAGAAGCTAGACGTCGAGTTCAGTCACACATTTGTTCTATCCTACACACAACAACTTGACCCATAGAAGCTAGACGTCGAGTTCAGTCACACATTTATTATATCCTACACACAACAACTTGACCCATAGAAGCTAGACGTCGAGTTCAGTCACACATTTCTTCTATCCTACACACAACAACTTGACCCATAGAAGCTAGACGTCGAGTTCAGTCACACATTTGTTCTATCCTACACACAACAACTTGACCCATAGAAGCTAGACGTCGAGTTCAGTCACACATTTGTTCTATCCTACACACAACAACTTGACCCATAGAAGCTAGACGTCGAGTTCAGTCACACATTTATTATATCCTACACACAACAACTTGACCCATAGAAGCTAGACGTCGACTTCAGTCACACATTTGTTCTATCCTACACACAACAACTTGACCCATAGAAGCTAGACGTCGATTTCAGTCACACATTTGTTCTATCCTACACACAACAACTTGACCCATAGAAGCTAGACGTCGAGTTCAGTCACACATTTATTATATCCTACACACAACAACTTGACCCATAGAAGCTAGACGTCGAGTTCAGTCACACATTTGTTCTATCCTACACACAACAACTTGACCCATAGAAGCTAGACGTCGATTTCAGTCACACATTTGTTCTATCCTACACACAACAACTTGACCCATAGAAGCTAGACGTCGAGTTCAGTCACACATTTGTTCGGTTCAGGCAGATACTGCCCTATCCCACCAAACACGTGGCCAGTCTTACGCAACTAATTCCCAGAAAATAATATCAGATCCATCGAGATCCGGTATCCGACCAAGATATAGAGATAAGTGTGTGGTTGGGTATCAGAAGGCTAAGCAATTGAAAGGCGTGTTCTCAGTTGAAGATTTGCTGAACGACTGAAGTTGTAACAGTGGTTTAGAGGGCTTAGAATTAACTTACGAGTTACGTCATAGGCCTAAGATAAAAGATATTAAATATGCCTTCGCGCTACAAGGACATTACGCCAATAAAACGAAAATTCTCTAAAATGTCATGTTCCAAATTATTCGAATCCTCCCCGGATTAATAAAGCGAATTCAAGAATAATGAAATTGTCTAAGTCAACGCAATTAGTGGAGCAATTTGACCAATCTGTATTGTTACGGGTGACCTTTACAAACGAAAGGATTGATTAGATACGATAGCAAATCGTTTTCGATGAGAAATTATTATTTGCTTTGTTTTAGCTTTGGATAATGTATGTTAATCCTAGAATCGAATAGTCTGAAGGATATTTTCCAATCACCTCCTGCTAAAATCAGAAATTCTTCAAATATTTTTCAATGTAGGTGATCAATCAATCAATTTACCAAGCTCTTGTCCAATTATGTTGGGGACGGCTTCCAGTATAGCTGGTATGTCATGTAGTATGTCAATGTCAAAATTCTTTATTTCGATTAGGCCCATAAGCGGCACTTTTGAACGTCAAAAATTTAATTTTATTAGTAATAGCTGTCCCACGTGGCTTCGCTCCCGTCAACTGGCTACCTACCTACCCTTCCCTACCTACCCTACATACATGAATTTTGCGTAACTTTAACCACTTTCGCAGCGCACGCACGAAAGCTCTCAAAAAGGAATATTTTTTCCCGTTTTTGCAACATTTTTCATTTATGCTCTGCTCCTATTGGTCGTAGCGTGATGTTATATAGCCTATAACCTTCCTCGATAAATGGACTATCCAACACAAAAAGAATTTTTCAATGCCAACCAGTAGTTCCTAAGATTAGCGCGTTCAAACAAACAAGCAAACAAACTCTTCAGCTTTATAATATTAGTAAAGATAATAATTGATTCTACCGTCCATTCGAAAAAGTAGCAGAAGAACTGACAACACTTACTCTTTAAAAAAAAACGTGTTTTACAATATTTACATACATACATTAATTCATATAAGTGAGTACGACGTACCCAGAATAACACTACATACTATACTACGTATAGATGCACCGATCGTGCACCGAGGGTACCGTATAAATAGCTACAACCGTGGAGTTTCTTGCCGGTTCTTCCCCATAGGAAACGACCAACCCGAACCGTGCACCTTTTGTCGACGTTTTTTAAGTGCCCATGTAGACCTGTGTGAAAAAAATAATATTTTGATTTTTATTTTGATTCACCAAAATAATTAGGTAACATTACTGACGTTCAAAAACAATGAAAGCAACGAACATTGCTCTAACGAAAGTACAAAATTAACTTTGCCGTTCGAAAACTGTTGTCCTTATATATCAATATAGGTCAGTTTACCAACTGCAAATCAGTTAATAATCTTTTTTTTATGTAGGTACAAAATTACAGTTTTCAGATTTTTCCTTTACTTATGCTGTGAGACATTGCTTCTTGCCAAATTGCATGATTCTACGTCAACGGAAAAATACGCTTCAGGTTTTGATTGCCTTACGATGCCTCAATTATGTGACAAACGGCCATATCTTTTGATCGCGTTGATTTAAAACTTTGATTTTTTACAGCTGCAAGAGATTTCAGACTTGAGTATTTCATATTAATTTCAACTTGATATCTCCAGGCGTTCCAAAGAAAAAGGTATTGATACACGGTCAGACAGACAGATAGACAGACAAACCACGAAGGGATCCTGTAAGGATTCCTTTTTTTTCTTTTGAGGAACGTAACCATAAAATTCATACATAAATCTACAAGACAGATGTGGCCATGTGAGGAAATTGTAATACAAATACAAATTATTTGTGTTTTATCACCTGATGAAACCACCGCTGGATAAGATCCTCTGCTGATCTTATCTAACGGCTGAGCCAATTTTTTTGTAATGATCTGTTCTTCAATAATCTACATAGCTGTATTGTTTTCTTTCCCCCAGGACCACGAGTGGTTAACAGATGGAGGCAAGGATCCTCTGCCGTCAGAGCAGGAGAACTGCCGGCTGGTGGAGGTTACTGATGAAGACATGGCGCAGGTCGTCACCTCCATCCCCAACCTATCCACGCTTATACTCATCAAGACTATGCTGAAGAAGCACAGCTTCCAGGTAAGAACTGTTTGTTTTTTTTTTGAGATGGTTTTGCTCTTGACTCTAGTCTAGGTCAGATATGTCAGATCAGGTGACGTGGTCGGCGGTGAAGCACGCTTACCTAGAAATAACCTATTCACTCATGATTGAAAGATCCCTAGGTTTTGACTATGAGGAACCATTCACTCCGGCAGGGAATTCCACTCCTTAGCGAACGAACAATGAAAGTATTCGCAAAACGCTTTGATTTGATTCTTCTTGATTAAAAACCCTTTAATAACGATTTGCCAAATTTTCTTACAAAGGTTACGTCTGAATATGTGGACTATCGTTTGTTGGTGTGTATAGTAATCATTTGCTTCAAAGGAACACGAAAATCCATTAGTGGTGTGTAAGACCATAGGATCCTCTTGTAACGAGATATTCCTAACTTCCTAAGAAGCTTTTATGCCAATGAAAAAAGATTAACTAACCAGCCGTGTGATTGACAATATTGTCTCATACCATTGCTGAACAAATGGGATACAGAAGAAACATGCATAGCAAATAGTACCTTCAATTTATGTACCTAATGTTGTTATCCTTTCTCGACATCAATAACTAACGTGTCGCAGGTTCGATTCCCGCACGGAACAAATATTTGTATGACCTACTCGTATAGCCTACAGATAGTTCTGGGGGTCTTGTGTATGCGAGTTTAAATGTTTGAGAACGCAACCAAGATACAGGAAGAAATTCCTAGTGTGAGGCAAAGTCTTTTAAACAATCAGCTCGTGACTGAGGAGGCTTTTCCCGCCTTCTGGCTAAGTATATAAACTTATCGAAACGGTAGCTAAACTTTTGGTTTTATATCGCTGTTACTGTGACACAAAGAATTTAACAAGCAACAACATAGAAGTAATATAACAATAATGCTAGTCTGTTAAAGTGCCAGTGCCACTGCTAGTCAAAGACCTCTTCTCATATAAAAAAGGCACGAGCACTAATATTACACCACACAAGACAGATTAGCGATTACAATCTTACCATTACAAAGCTTCTAGCCTTAACATTTGTCCTCAGAACCCGTTCCTGCGGAGCCGAGAAGGCAGTACCTCTCGCAGAGAGTCCACCAGTGCTCGTGGCGAGCCAGAGAAGCCCACAGCAGCCGCCAAGAGAGGAGGACTGGCAAGAGCTGGCCGCTCCCTGTCAGCTCCTGGCAACTATCTGACTGAAAGGTTGGTTAGTTGACTCACACCGAAGTAGAAAAAAGAGTTCAATTTGACCAGTATAATTATATGAACTTCCAGAAATCTATTTTTGGGATCCAGGTTTGTCCCGGATAGTTTTTCGTGTTTTTAGGTTTCAGTTCCTAAAAAGGAATAAAAAAGGAACCCTTATATTATCACTTCGTTGTCTGTCTGTCTGTACGTCCGTGTTTGAAGACCTTTTTCTCCGGAGCGCCAGAAGGTATCTACTGAGGTCTGCAATCCCTTGGAGCTAAAAATCAAAGTTCTAAACGCGAAGCAATGTCTCACAGCATAAGTAAAGGACAAATCTGAAAACTGTAAATTTGTACCTACATCAAAAACCAAGATTATTAACGGATTTGCAGTTGGTAAACTGACAGCGACCTATATTGATATATGAGGACAACAGTTTACGAGCGGCTAAGTTAATTTTGTCCCTTCGCTCAAGCAATGTTCGGTTCTTTCATTGTTTATGAACGTCAGTAATGTTAACTAATTATTTTGATGAATATAACTGTTTATACGGAACTCACGGTGCGTGAGTCAGACTCCTTACATATACTTTCAAAATATAGGGCTTGACCAGCAGAAGACAGTACCTACACTATGAAAAAAATTAATCCAAATCCAATACGGCCGCGACAAAAATCCCCATTGAATACTTTTAAAAACCCCCTCAATTCGGATATCAAATGAAAGGTCTTGACTAATAGAATACAGTACACTATGAAAACAATTCAAATCCAATATGCTCGCCAAAAAATGATATTTTATCACAACTCCCTCACTATGGGTATCAAATAGGATGGGCTTGGCTGTAGAATACAGTACACCATGAACAATTCCAAATCAAAGATGGCCGCCGGTGCAAAATAGTGGATTTCGTATATTAAGTCATCATCATGTATATATAAATAAATTAATAATGTAGGTACTAAAAGTCAAAAAAATAATTTTGTCGATAAAAATTTCACGCGCCCCACGATTTTATTTTCGTGTCTGGTCAATGCGCTAGATTGAAGAGGAGAGTGGTGTGATGAATGGTAAAAAATATTTTTTAGGTTTTAGTACATAATTATCTTTCGTTTCAATAAAACCGTTTAACTAAAATTTTATTTTACCTATTTTATTTTAACTTCCTTTCAAGATAGAGTGTCAAGTTTGCAAAGCTTCTTACTTTGGTTCAAAGACCCAATCTTGATTTTAGAATCATCATAAATGAAGATATTGACGTATACATAAATTAAGCCACAATTCAATTTATTTGAAATCGACGCAACATATCTTCTTTACTTAATAAAGTCATCATTTCAGCAGGCAGTCCTCATTCGACATTGGGCTAGAATCAGTCCAAGAATCCCGAGACCAGAGTCTGGACGCCTCCAAGGACTTGAAGAGTCCCCAGAGCCCGCCAGAGAAGGACGAGTCAACCGCACGGTGATACGCCCCCCGCGCGGCGCCTTCCCCCGCCGCCTCCGACCAATGGCTGCTCCGCATTCAAATCGTCTTCGAATTCGAATAGTCGTTGGACATCGGTAAAGCAATGTTGCAGCTTTAATAGAAATGTTGCCAGCATTGAAAATTTTTATTCGGTTGAAAAATACATTAAATTGATATTGTTTTAATAATTTTAAATAAGTATCTCGTTGACGTCAAAATTTGAGATTTTAGGCTGATATGTGATTTATGTTCTAAATCTAATCGAACTGGAGTAATATAAAGTTAAGAAAGTCCCAGTTATTGACTCTGATTTTGACGACAGCTTTTCAAGGAAAACTTAAGCTTTTCACTTAAAATTACTAATTCATTCATCCGCTAGTCCTATTCACTTAATATTGTAAATATTTTAAAATAACATTTGTCCTCTTTGACTTAAAAAGCACTTAAATATTTTAAATAAGATAATTAGGTCTATTTAACGAGGCTGTCTTGCTGAGGCACAAAATGTTCAACTGGCTTCAGCCATACCAATATGCTGTTAAGAATATAAATTTCTAGTCTTGTCTTCTATACAAATAGCCACAAGAATCAATATGAAAGTTATCGTCCGCATACGTGACTTATAGAATCGAATATTTTGCAATCACATGAGAAAAATAACTGTTCTAACAAGATACAATGCTGCTATGTGTGAAATGCCGCGCCTCGCGAGTCAGCCTCGCGCAGAACAAACTTTTACAAAGGCCGTTTATATTGTAAATATTTTAGCATATTTCTAAATATTAATTCATAAAAAATTGCTCAATGCTTGTTTGATATATCATTGTATATAATTATATAAGCTTTTAGGTTAAATAAATAACAGTTTTATGAAAATACAAAATATGACGGACTCATCCCAGTTGATTTTTAGCTTGCTGTTTGATTTTGTCAAACGAATTTTGCTAAAATTCAGTTTGTGGAAAGTGAAACGTGGAAAACAGTTTACTAACAAAATCAAGCGAAGTGTATTATGAAAAAGGTTTTCAACAAAAATTAAATCCTAACCAGTGACCTGCTATATGAAAATAGCTTGTCTCTTATTATTTTTATCTAGAGTATTCCCGAAAACTATTTTGTATTTTTGTGAAATTTTAATTTTTAATAAGTAACATTATAAGTAATTCTAGGGGTCAGTGGGCAAAAACAAAAAGGAGATTTAATTTCATGGAACAGTAATCAATTTAATGTCATTTCACTTGCAAAATATTGTGGCTCGTTAGGGTTTTACGTTTTCATTTCTGAATTTATTTTTCGCCTCGATGAAAGCGATATACATTGTATTTATTCATCGCTTCCCTGCATCGTTAATAGACATTTTATCCGGAAACATTCGATATTCCAGAGCAAGATCTCCGGTTGCGGCTTTGGTGTAGTCTGTGGTTTGCGGTGAGCACCTTATAAATCACTGAATTAGAGCTTGCGAAAACCGGTGGCGAAACTAGACTGGAATAACTGATCAGACTTAACGAAGTTCGTAAAATAGCAGTTTTTTCGTCACCATTTTTGCAAATAGCAACCCCAACTTTATATTGAACAGAGTTAGGCTCAGAAAAGTATACAAATCTGCCTAGACCCCTAGATAATTCGCGCCCTATCTACAGGTTAAAAGCGCATGTAAAAAGCGAGCAGCTATGTTAAGAGATTGACCAATTTTCACTGTCAAATTAATTTCAATTATAATGACCATCTATTGAGTCGAGAACGCGTTCATATCCTGTGCATTGTGTTGACAACTCTGACGTTTATGTCAAGCGGAAATTATGGCGCGAAAATCGAGCAAAATGGCGGAAGTTATTGGCAAATTCAGGTGTTCGATTGTGGCAATAGCTCCGAGGAAAATTGTATGAGAATTTTGTACTTACAATATTTTATGTTGGCATTTAATAATTACTCGAATGTATTTTATTATTTTGATAATTGCAATTATTTGCAAATAATTTTATTAAAGATAAAACGTACAAATATGTACAAGCCCACCCAGTCAAATGTGTTTTTTTTTCTTTTTAACGTTGTTGCCCGCCATTAGAAACCACTTACATTGTTTTTTTTTTTCACTGAAAAAGCAATGCACAGGTTATAACCAAAACATAGATAAGGTGCATGTTAGTGTACAGGGTCCCGTTCACCGAAGTACTTACGATTTTTATGTAAAATAAGTCAAAAGATTTTTATTATATATTTTAATTAATAATGTCCAAGCTTAGATATTAGGTGAAAGGAAGTTTATTGTCCTCGTTCTGCTAAGATGTTCTCTGACGGACACTTTAACAATGCAAAATACAAAGTTATAATAATGAAAAAAAAATTTTTCTTAATTCAGTTTGATTTCATGATTATAACTATCTATGTATTTTGATACACAGATATTTATTATTACTTAAAATAACAGCTTGCTTGAAATTCAACGCTTTGTCCTTCTCTCTCTTGGCTTAAACAAGTCACTCGTGTTCACCATAAGGTGAGTAAACACTAGAGCATTTTCGCGAGCATTACAATGTTATGTAACGATCTTACGAATGGTACAATACAGACAAATGTTCAGTTTCCTAAATCATTTCCATGTAATTTAACGTTCTTGCGAATGTTCGACGTTGCATTCGACGTAATGCTCACGCCGAATGAGCATTTACCTATAACATTTATTAGTGCCTTGCGTTCATTATTGACCTCGCTCCACGTCACCCGCGCTCGTGCCTTTGCTCGATAAAATGCTACACCAAAACGCTCGTTGGATTTTAAAATCAGATTGTAACAAAACATCGAGCGTCATGTTCGAAGTGTGGTTCGAGTAAATTTAAAAACAGCGAATGCTCGATGTTTTACATGTAAATGCTCTAGTCTATACTCGTCTTTAGGCATACACAAGTGACATTTAATCAACGAAAGCGTCGCCATAGCGATAGGTAAACTGTTAAAACTGTATGGGATTGTCAAGCGCTTTCAAAAAGTCAAGTGATCAATCCCTTACATTTTGGCATTAATAATCCCTTAAATTTTGGCATTTCAATAATCGCTTTCGCTGATAGAATGACTTTTTCTAGAGCCTCATAATTTTATTCGTATTCAATACTTTTATTTTTAGGATGTTTGGGGCTCTTTCAGAACTATTTTTGGCACGTAATATTTTCGAAATTTTCGTTGTTTAATCATTATAAATTGTAAGGTAAACACTGAGGGTTTTACTTACAATTTATAATGGTTGAATGAATTTTCAACAGCCAATCACAGCAGATAACGCGTGCTTGACAATTTGTTACATTAATATTGCGATAATTTTGAGCTGGGAAACTGAGGGAAAGTGTCCCCAAAATAACTCGCTATTAAAACAATGTTAACATTATTCCTCTTCCAATAGACTTTTTCTTTGTGTACCTAAAATAAGCAATTATCTATGGCAACTCGCCCGTGACCTTTTCTTGAGATAAATTGATTAATCGCTAACCATTTAACAATACTAAAACATTCTTAAGATATTAATCAATTTTGTTCAAAAAATTTAATCGTGAAACATAATTTATAAACAAGAAAATACACGGTACGAAGTTGAAAAGAATTTGTTTGAAAAATATTTTACGTCGATGAAATTCTCGTAAAAATAAGGCATCTTGCACACTTTGCTACTCGAGCTCGCTAGTACCACCCGGTACCTACTTACGAACGGGACTGTGTTGTCGCGGTTTTTGCAACGTCTTGAACTCTAGCTTTAGTCTTTTGAAAATGTTGCATTTGAGACAAAATCAACAGAGGTTGACTTTTACCTTTTCTTTTGCATTTCACACACTATTTTCTTAATTCTTTCAATCTTGCAAACCTTTCACAACCATTAAAATTGTGTAGCTATACGTAAAAATAAAAATGAGTAATGGTTTCTATCAATTTGTGACGCTAATACCACAATTGACGCGCCTCTGTCCCTAATACTTGTGACATCAAAGCTTTACGCCCAAAACTATTCTCGCGTAATTAAACCGGACGGTCCGATTTCAACTTGTGTCCGAAAGTGGTCAAGTATGCAAAGTGCCTACCCAAGGTCGGCCAGGGTCAGAGAACACCCCTTTATCCTTTGCAAGCCAAGGTCCAAACTTATGCCTTTGAATGTTGTGATAGTCTAGAACGAAGGTATGCTTATATTAATTCTAAATAGTACTAAAACAACAAGTTTTAAAACATTTTAAAAATATTATCTCTCAGATTATAAAAAAAAATATTATTATTATCTATGATATAAACGAAGAAATTTTTAAAATAATCTCGCGAAGATTTTAATGTAAGATTTTTAAATGGTACGTTTTCTGTTTTATTCTTTTGTAATGTTTGTTGTTTTTGCTTAATTTTCTGGAGAAAGTTTTCGGTTTGTTATCAGTTGATATGAATATAAATTTATGCAATGTTTGAACTGAAATAACATTCTGGATTGATGTTGAACGTTGTCGGTATTAGCATAGTGGCCCAGAGGAGAAAAAAAACATAGTGTCTATGCGTAGTCAGCCATCAGTAATACATCTGTACTTGAATATATTGTTGTAAAGCTCTCTCCGACGCGAGTGAAGAATCACGTGTAAACTTTTAGAAGGAGTACTGAAGCTCTCGAAGACAGTTTCAAAGTTAAAGTTTGTAGTGGGTCCAACTTGGTCCTGAATAACTGTGTAGGAAAGCCCAAGTGAATTTGATCTATAATATTTGATTGTTGTTAGTTCGATCAACCAATCCCTGTTTGTATCCCTGTGATTTGACAGCGTTTAATTGGTTTTTATTTTTATTAAGACAAATAAAAGAAAGAAAAAGTTTATTTTCGTCAGATATGGCGCATAACATAAAAAAACTGTCAAAAAAGAACTTAAATACAAATAAGAAAACTATGCGAGTCAAACTCAAATACTTTATTTCAATTAAACCATTTAAAGGTTCTTTTGAATTGTCAAGCAATAGATGAATCTTGTTGCAATTTCGCAAGCGTCAGTAGGTCTCTATGGAGAAGAACGTGCAAGAAACTACACGGACACTCTTTTCCAAGTGTTAGTTAAACCACCTATCTCATATTGACACCGTTCAACATCTCTGCTAGCTCCTTTTGAAATAGAAGTCGTAAACGTAAGTCGCACAACAAACCACACAAACACAACTGTTTGAACGTTTTTATTTTATAACCAGAACAATTATTGTAATGAGTTGGTGATTTTATTGAGATTTCATATTTAACAATTTAATAAAAACACTCTCAAACGCTATTGGTTTTTATTTTATTCCCTGTACCTAAATCAAAATCAAGCAGAAAATGGTAAGTGGTCACGCCATCATATCAACATATACAATATGCTATGCATGTGATAGATTCATGAAGGAACTCCATGTAAAAGTATCGATACAATATGTCAAGATGGTCACTGGTTATTTACTATGTATCAGAGTTCCTGTGTATGTGGTGTATAAGGGAAAGGTTTTATGAATAAAAGCACAGAAAGACAAGACTAGGTATTTATTTCAATTAGGCTTGTCAATTAATTCATATTGAGGCTCAAGAGAGCTTACCGCCCGTTCGCTAAACCTAGTTCTCGTGGAGAAGAAGGGCAAGAAACTCCACGGAAGCTCTTCTGTAGTATTTATAGATATCTTTTATAATCATATAAATATTGTTTATCACAATAAAGATCCAATCCCACCATTACTATTATATGATAAATCTTATAACATTTCACATGACGTATCATATTATGGTCATTAGGAATAAATACCATAATATGAAACGGATAGAGATTCAATACAACCATTAGCAATAATCAAGTTATAATATGAAATAACTTACGTGTAGCTTGTGTAGTCCATCTTTCACAAAATATAACAATTCAGGAAAACAATATCACAATATAATAACTGGTCTATACTGGCTTGTAGTTCACAACCAAGTGTCCCGTCAACTTACAAATTACCCACTATTTATAGTAACGAGTCGACTTGTCTCAATACGTCAAATGCTAGAAAATGGTGCGGTATCCCCACCATTTTCCACACTGCTATAAATAATCTCACAATTAGGTCAATAATCAATTCTCAAGGAATGAAACCTTTTTAAAACGTATCAAGTCAATTAAGGAATTTAATATTGCCCATTTAGTCATTCTTAATCAATATTCGAAAGAATATTGATACTAACTGACAGTCTTGAACCAATTGTCTCAAATGACTTATAATACTAAAATAGCAATATAAAATCCAGGATATATCATAATGATCACTACAAATTACTTAATACTTTATAAGAATATCATGACTGTGGCTTTAATGTAAATTTAGAGTTATTTCCTGTCCACACAACAATATTTACTTAAGTGGGTACTCTAACAATTGTAGGTATTTGACAATACAATAATAATTTAGATAGGTACTTCGACATTTGTCGGTAGATGCTTAATAAATATGACGGTTTGTATTTTTTAAGGAAAGAAAGAGAACGAAATAAAGTTGTACCAAACCATTGTTCTTAATAAGTGAAAATTAATGATTTAATAACGTCACACGTACTTCATATTCTAACACATGCATCATGCATATGGTAACTTTAGTGGTTTATGGTGGCTTTACACAAGTGATATTCTATCAACGGAAGCGTGGTGATAGCGGTTGGAAAAAAATACAACCAACTTCGAAATAAAAACACAAAAAAGTGAAAAATAACTTCAATTTCGGCAGTCAGTTTTCCACTTTTCGTTTCTTCGTTTTTTGACACCTAATTCCAAAATTGAAGTTATTTTTCATTTTGTAGTGTTTTTTTAATATAACCGGTGGAATGAGAGTATACCAGGATGAACTGTACACATCTGCTACCCTTTTAAGGCATATTGGCGTGGTGTTATGTCATGAAATGGTGTAAACAATAAACAGATATGCGATTGCAGCTATCCCAAGTGATTTGCCGTCATTTATTGAAGAGTTCTGTTGTATATCTCCGAAGTTCTTCAACAGATCTTGATCAAATTTAAATGGACCACATAAGAAGCTTTCCAATGAAAAAAACAAATTCACTTTAAATAATTACGTATTGCAAAAAAGTATTGGACTCTTTCGAAAAAAGTTTCTTCACCAGTGAAAGCGTCCAATAATTTTTGGCAATACCTAATTTTTTAAAGACAATTTGTCATACTATTTCACGGTGTCAAATCCTTTGCCTTGCAGAATTCACTTAAGCAATTAGGCAGCTGATCTGAATGATAGCCACACAATCACACAAATACTCCTGGCTTTGATTAGGACAGGATTTAGCTCGGTCCCAAGGGAGAATTTTGCATATTGAATTTTTTTGAAGCCGATGGGCACAGGCTTGGTATTTCTAAATGTAATCTTAAGTACGTCTTGTCCTTATTACGGTTGCAATATCCCCTACCGTATAGATCACGTTATCTCATGACGTGCAATACGCTCGGCGTGCCATTGCATTGCTTTTGTCTCCAAGAGTTAATTGAAACGTCTCATGTTTCTTATTACTTTCTTCTTCGCTGCGAACAAAAATGTCGTTAGGAAATCCGGACATAACATAATCTTACATTACGCCTGCATTCGTCGAAGGGTCAGGCAGAGGTTTAGCGATAGTCATTTTTGCCAGTTTGGTTTAACTTCCATGTATAAAACCTGTTGCCAACAGGCCAAGCCGATCTTCTTTTTCGTCTGATCTTCATGGTCAATAATCTATACTAATATTATAAAGAGGTCAAGTTTGTGAGGTTAGGGTAATCTCTGGATCTACTGAACCTATTTAGATGACATTTGGCATGGAGATAGTTTGAGACCGTGGGTAGGACGTAGAATATTTCGTATTACCTTGGGATGATAAAACACTTTTTACGCGGGCGAAGCCGCGGGCAGAAACTAGGCTTTAATATAGGTACAAGTCAAGCAAGCATGGTCAATCAATTTTGAGGATTAAGACCTTAGTCGTCGGCACGAACTATTTTGTGCGCGAGGTTAAAATGCATGCTACGTCATCCGACAACACGTGCGAAAGAGAAGGATGCTGTGATGAGCAGTAAGAAGCTAGTTCGCGTACAAATTAGCACTTTTGCAAATTTTTATCGAAATGGATGATGATTTGGGACGAAAACGAGCGCGCGAAATTTTATAAACAGACCTTTGGGAGTCTAATTTTCATGAAAAAACAACTAAATATACATTTTCAAAATAAAATTATTTGCATTGTTGAATTACTCAACTATCCCTGTACGGTTTTGCAATTTCCCTTTTTCTGATGGTGTTTATTTCCGCCAAAGATGCGTTAAAATTAGTGTTGAAATATGGAAATTTCGACGCTCATAACTTTCAAATATTTTATATTTTTAATTTTTTGTTTCCATACAGGAACAAATTGATATCATTTTTTATTTTGAATGTATATCGTCAAACAGTGGAACAATCGCTAGACTACGTTTGTATGGAAAAATTATCGACTAGTGTAACCTTAAGAGAGGTCTTTGCCTTGCAGTGGGACAATCACAGACTGGTATCGTTCTAAATTGGATTGGATACCAGAGAAATTTCGATATTGCTTGGCAATCACATACATTTCCGACATTTTACACATTTGGCACTTTTGTGCTTGGTAAAAACTTAACTTGGTAATTGTCTAAAGCTTCAGTTTCGAGCTCTGTAGCAACAGGGAAGCAAAACTAAATCAATTCTAACTAACTTACACTTAACAAGTTACTCTCAAACGAAATCAAACAGAACAGTATCGTCAATACGAAAGTTACATAGAATTAACTTGAAACAATGTTTGTATAACAAGGACAAACGAAAAGCAATCACAACCAATTGCAGAACAGATTACCTACTTAGATGATCTCAAGTAATGTTAGAGGAAATGCAAACCATTACACTAGTCGGAGGCTTACGTACAAACAAACATACACTGCCTCGTTGATGTAGTGGTCGTTAGCGCTACTGCTGAGTATGAGCTGCTAGGTTCAATATCCGGGTGTCAAAATGTTATTGGGTTTTTCCATCTGGAATTTCTTGGAAGTAGCCTAGAGGCTTTGTGCCCGGTTGATGGCAATAGGCTCGCTCTATATTACACGCTACTTAAACATAACCGGTCTATTGTAGGAAAACCTCTGCTTAACCTCTCGGTGAATACAGACGTGATGATATGGTATTATCTCAAGTAATGCAAAGAGGAAATACAAATCATCACACTACTCGAAAGCTTGTGTACAAACAAACATGTATGTAACATAAGTACAGAGCAGAGAACTCAGTTCGTCTGTAGTTTTGTGTCCATAGAGCACAGAATCGCCTTTGAAGCCACTGCTAGAGACGATTTCGATTGGCATTGTCTTGTCAACATATAAACCAAGCGTGTCAGTGAGTTTCACCGTTTACTCATAGAAATTGAGACCGCCTTGTCCTCTCTGACTATGGCCACAGTCGAAACTTGTGAACATACATTGCGCGGTCATAAAATATTATAAGCAATATAGTACTAGTCTGAGGAGAATATAGTACTAGTCATAGTATAATAATAGCCGCACGGGTTCATCTTCAAGGTTAGGCAACGCTTGCCAGATCGATCCGTGGACAGTTTTCGTGCCTCGGAAAGCACGTTAAGTAGTTGGTCCCGAGTGTGTTTTTCAGATCTTTGAAAGTCGTTACAGGAACCCAGAAACCAGAACTATGACACATGTTTCACCAAGAGGTGTTGCATTACCTAATCACTAGGTTATGGAGTCCAGATAGGCACTCGCTCCAAGTAAATTCTGGTACTTAGCTGCATCTGCTTATACTGCAAATCGACCCCAACATAATCAGGAAACGCTAGGCAGATTGACTTGTGTCTAGTCGCACGGTTCCATGATCTATGACCGTGCCCATTTACACAAAATTGAACCCGAGGCGGGCAGCGATCGATTCTCAGTTGTTTTTGATCGCTCGACTGAAAACGGTCAATGGGAGGCGGAACAAGTTTCAGAGCAATTTGTTCAGACCCAGAGGACTTTGAAAGAACAGATTGTCTTAAGTTTAGGACAGTCGTGGTCATAGGGTAGTGGAGATGGATAACAGCTGATTCAATAAGATAAGATAACAGTCTGATAGGATTGTCTTTATTAATGAGGATTTAGCTTTTGAGATTAATCATCAAGGGAATAAGAGTAGTAGTAATATTAAAAAAAATAGTGAGTAATATTATATTTACTGCGAAGGTAACGGACAAATCCGAACTACTGGCCTTATATATGAACCAGTCGCGGTTTTTACTTTAACTGTTCTTATAACTTTGTCCTTTCCAGGATAAACCACATCTACTATCCCTAGAGGCCAATTAAGAGGATGAGAGTGATTGATTGTCTTTAATTACGACAATAGTACCTAACTCGATAGGTTTTGAGGGAGAGTTCCATTTTTCTCTTTCTTGCAAAGACGTAAGATATTCTTTATTCCAGCGTTGCCAAAATGAATGCGTTATTTTATTGAGTAATTGATAGCGTGATAAGCGATTATCAGCGATGTCGGTAACATCTTCAGCGGGTAAGAATTTGATTGGAGTTATGTTTAAAAAATGATTAGGCGTTAATGCGGTAATATCGGAAGGATCCGAATTCAAGACACATAGAGGTCGGCTATTTAGCAAATTTTCGATTTGAACAAGCACAGTACTAAATTCTTCGTAAGTGAGTATTTGAGATCCTATGACTTTGTAAAGATGAGTTTTGACACAACGAACACTTATTTCGCTGAGTCCGTTAAAATGCGGGCCATAAGGCGGACTATGCTTAAATTGTACGCGATGCTCAGACAATAACTGTTGACTAATATAATTAATATGCGATTTGGACTGTATGAGAGAGTAAATTTCATTGAGTTTACGTTTTGCTCCAATAAAATTGGTATCTCCATCGCTATATATTAGCGAAACAGGACCTTTGTGAGATATAAAGCGCTTAAAAGCGGCGAGAAATAAATCAGAACTAAGATCAGAAACAAGTTCCAAGTGTAATGCTTTAGTCGTTAAACATACAAATAAACAAATATAAGCCTTTTGGCTTTTGATTCCACGTTTGCGAATATGAGTTATGAAAAAAGGATCAGCGTAGTCAACAGCGGTATTAAAAAATGGTTTCACGTCTGAAACTCGAAAAGCGGGCAGATCACCTATTGGCGGGTAAGTATTTTTTGGATTGAGTCTAAAACACTCATTACATTTGTGAACTATTTGTCTTACTAAATTTCTAGCGGAAATTATCCAAAATTTTTGTCTTATCATAGATAATAAAAGAGCGGGACAATGAGGAGCGTTAAACCAAAATTCTAGTTTTGAAAGTAATTTCGGCGTTATAGGACGAGAAACAATATCGGGGTTCTCTTGTCCATTAATATGAAACCAATGTTTAGCGGGTAATTTAGAATTTATTTCCGTAATCCGATTTGCGACAAATGTGTGAAATTTATATGCGGGTGAGTGTATCCACGTCAGTGTTACGGTTGAGTCAGAGAATGCGTAAATTTTGTCAATTTGACAGCGTTTGCTTAGAGTATCTTTTACAGCGGTGAGAAGATTAGCTAATAAGAGTGCAGCGCATAGTTCCAAGCGAGCCAGCGGCATTTTATTGAGTGAAGCGACGCGTGATTTCGAGGTGAGTAGAGTAACAGATCCGTGATCTATATCATTAGCGCTAACCCTTAAATATACGGCTGCACCATAGCAGCGCTCACTAGCGTCTGCGAAACCGAGGAGTGTCACGTGAGTATCCGAAGTTATACCTACATGACGCGGGATTTTAATTTGTTCGAGATAAGTGAGTTCGTTGTGGAATTGATTCCACTTATTTTCAATATGCGTAGGTACTGGACTATCCCAGTCAAGTTCATGTTTCCAACATTCTTGAACGAGTAACTTCATAAATGCTGTCAGGGGAGCGATAAGACCTAACGGGTCGAAAAGACGAGCGGTTGCGGAGAGAATTGTGTGTTTCGTGCATATGAGAGAAATAGCTTTAATTTTAAATTGAAAGGTGTCTTCTAGAGGATTCCACTGCATACCTACAATTTTCACGTTTGAATTAGCGTCTGTGTCTAAATTAATATTTTGTGGATTTTTATGCGAAGCGGGGATTTTATCCATTAGTTGAGAACTATTTGGGACCCATTTTATAAGATTGAAACCTCCGGACTTAAACATAGCGACCATTTCGCGGTGAGTTTTTTCGGCTTTATCAACTCCATCTAATGAACATATATAATCGTCCATATACATATGATTTTCAGCCTCGTATGCGGCTAGTGGGTACTGATCTCTACTTTCAGCAGCAAGTTGGCGAATCACCCTCATAGCCAAGTATGGCGAACTTGAAACACCAAAAGAAACCCTATTGAATTCGTAAGTTTCTAGTTTACTAGCGTTATCGAACTATTATAAAATGCGTTGAAAGGCGTGATGTTTAGAGTCGAGTTTTAATTGAAAATACATCTTCTCGATGTCAGCTGCAACAGCGACGGAGAACATGCGTAAATTTATGAGTATGTCAAATATGTTACTTTGTAAATTAGGAACAATATATAAAATGTCATTAAGAGATTTACCTGATGAAGTTTTACAACTAGCATCAAGTACTATGCGTATTTTAGACGACTGTTTATCGGGGCGATAAACAGCGCGATGCGGAATATAATAATGCGGAATTTCATAGGAGGGATTATCAACTTTGGACAGATATCCTTGATCTATGTAGTCTTGAATAGTGGCGTTATAATTTTTACGAATATCGGGATGCAAATCTAATTTCTTTTCTAAATTAATGAGACGTCGGTGAGCAATAGCGTAAGAATTTCCTAATTCAGAATATGGAGTTTTAAACGGTAACTGTGCCAGTACCATCACGTGATTGCGTAGCGTTAAAGATAAGGTCACAGGCCTCATCATCAGGGCTCCTGTGAACTTTATCAGGGACGTTTTCTAATTCCCAAAAGCGTTGAGTGAGAGTTTCAAGTGAGTTAGAAGCGGTAGCGCAGAAAAAAGATTTATTTATTTAATAATTAATGTACACATACAGTATAATACATAAAGACAATACATCAAGACAATAGAGTACAAGGGAACTGCTTATTTCTTAAGAAATTTCTGCCAGCAGACCCGCGAAAAGGAAAAATGAAAAAGAAATGTAGACAAAAGTGTGTGAGAACAGGAAAATAAAAAAATAAAAATTAGCGCACCTACACAAATAGTGTAATGTTGGATATATACAAATATAAATACATAATTGTTTATTATTATTTGTATTATTATTTTGGAAGATAGGAGTGCGAGTATCTAAGCGGTTATCACAATCTGCCCTACCCATGGCAGTGTAACCTAGTGTAGTCTGTACAGCGACGACCGATGAACCGGGTATTGTAACCTTTCCACTTCCTAATAGGAACGGGAATAACTCGTTGCCACTTAGACAATCGATCTCGGCCGGTAAATGGAATGCATCATCAGCCATAGGTAAGTTGCGTAAGTGAATTAGTTTTGACGTATCTATAGGTAGACTAGGTAAGCCGTCGGTAATATTTTCTATTACGCGAGCATGGACAATATACGGGCAGCGTGAATCAAAGCGGGAAAATATTTTAAATTTCGTAAATCCAATAGCAGATATTTTAGATTGGCCTATACCAAGAATGGTTGAGTTATCGGGAGTAATGACTAAATTAAGGCGTTCACAACACGACTTTGTGATAAAATTACTCATTGAACCTGTATCTAGAAACACGCGAACCTTATTTGGATTCTTATTTTTATAAACGTATACAGAAGCAGTAGGTAATAAAACTGTAGTACTATTACTATCGATATTACAAGTAGAAGCGGTCATTGATAACGCAAGATCATTTAAATTTTGGCGCGCAAACTTATCAGCGGCGGCGGCGACCGAAGAAACATTCGACACGATCGCGGCAGGCTGAGCGGTAGTGAGGGGAGCGGCGCGGGGCGCGGGCTGCGTGTTGACACACTGATAGATCAGCGGCGGTGCGTTAGGTTCGACTTCCAAGTTTTCTACATGTAAGAGCATATGATGTTTGCGTTGACATGTGGAACAAGTATTTATTGATTTACAGAATTTAGTATAATGAAATCCTAGGCAATTACGACAGAAACGATGTTTATTTACTAGTTCAAATCTAGTACGCGGGTCTTGATTAACAAAAAATGAACATTTGTATAGAGGATGCGAGTTAGGATCATTACATATTTTACATGAGCGTTTTTGTATTGCGGGTGAATGAGTATTTGCGACGAAAGCTCGGTTAGTTTTAGAATTTGATGTATTATTATTATAATTATTTGAGGAGCGTTGAGTCAAAAAAGGTTTTGTATTTGAGCTAGGATTACGTAGCGTTTGTTCAAATTTTACTTTGTTCAAATATTTAAGATGATCGAATGTGGGTATTTGAATATGTCTATGCGATTGCTCGAACAAGTTCACTACCTCCTTATCGAGTTTAGTAAGTGCGACGTGAGTAATAATAAAATCTGAGAGAACGTCAATATTTAAACGGCGTAAGATAATTATTGGCGGTAGGTGTAATACCTGAACAAACGGTTAATGCTTTGCCGGACAAAGAACCTATTAAATATTGAACTTTTTCGGCGTCTGAGAGATGCAGATTATCGTGGATAAGACTTTAAAAATTCTCGTAAAATGGCGACCAATTATATGGCGATCCATCAAACGAAACTAACTTAAGGGGCGGTAACTTGCGGTTCAACAAATCATATTTATGAGAATTATCTGTAGTGTTTTTAATAGAATTATTTTGTGTGAGTTTGGATGCTGTATGTTTTACGTAACAATACAGTTCGTCAAAGGATTGTAAGGCGGCGTAGTTCGGTTTTGCGAATGGATCATTTTCTAATCGAGCCATAACACACGAGTCCAGAGTATCCATGAAATTTGATCGTATAATATCTACCGATTGAATGCGTGCTAGAAATTGCGATTGAAATGTTGGATCGGAGACCTTTAGGCTAAGATCGTATATATTCTGCATAATCTGGTAAAGATTCTCCATCTTAGCTTCGAGAAGAGATAGTTTTGAGTAAACCTCGTGTTCATCATCACTGCGGCTGTCTTCCCTTTTGGTTGTCTTGTTGACGCCATTTTGAGAATAGGTATCTAGTAATAATATAACGTGCGTGGATGCGTTAAATGTTTTTAAATGCGTGAAATAAGCGTTAAATATATATGCGGATATCAAAATATGAATAAACAAATAATTAAATATTGAAAAGAGTGTGCATTGGATGCGATTTAGCGAGTTTGCGGATGCGTTGCGAAATGCGACAATGGCTGCCGTAATTTCGAAATAATAATTGTGTGAGGAAAGCGTTTGCGTATTGTGTGTGGTTAGATGAGTGATTGAGAGAGTATATTATGTTTTTTATTCGGCGAGAGGGACCAGAACTTGTGGGCGCAGCGGAAAAAGGGCAGTAGGTAGGTACTTACGGGTGCAGGATTGGAGCTTTGAATAATAATGTCCTTCGATAGTTTTAGCAGTGGACTTTTCACTATAGTTGAATGCTGGTAAGCCACCCACAGAGTCTGTTTCTCACACACAACACTTATATTTGAGTTTTCTTTGAGAGCGAGAGGAACGGGAGCGCACACGCGTTACCGGAGTTGCGATTTTTTGACAACTGAACTGCGGAACGACCGGATGACCGAAAAATAGGAGGTAGGAAGGTGTGTGCGCGGGAGTTAAGGATTGGTCCTCGTGTATTTGATTGAATGATGTGAAATGAATGTAAGTGTTGCTATTTTAATAATTTGAGTGCGTGAGTAAATATTTATAATATTTAATTTATATTTTAATATGGCGCAGACAAGTATTTATAACATTTAATAAGGAAATTGTTCAACGAAGTGGAAATCTTTAAATACTTTCCCCAACAAGCAGTTTTCAAGATTCACTCGATACCTTGCCTATAAAAGCTATACGAGAAATTGTCATTCCTTGGTAAAAAATATTAACCAATCAGCAAGAATTGCAGAGCTATATCTAATATTGTTAAAAGGTTTGAAATAGAGATTTTATTACAAAACTAAGAGAGAATCATCAATTTAAATCACAGTTTATTAATACGTTTTTTAATCAATTCCATCCCAACACTTCCATTTATATTTTAATTCTGATCAGAATATCAGCTGACTTTATTTTTCTTGCAACGAATGAATCCAATCAACAAAAAAACCGTCACCGTCAGTATCAACATAATTAACTTTCGATGTCTGACTTTAAAATATGCATATTTTCACCCTTATCCGACATTGCGTTTGATAAAAAATCATACTTTGACTTAGTTAAAACTCAGTGACCCGATTAACAAAGGGTATGGCTTCAAAAAAGTAAAAATAAACTTCTATATTATTCATAAAAAAGACTCATTAATTAAGCAACATTACAATAATCTTATAACAATCACACTTTGGAGTATTCAATTCAAGTATTGTAAAAAATAACTGACATTATATTATCTAGATGATGGTTAGATATTTTCATTCGTAAATGGCTCCGAAACTTTAGGTTTGTCATCATCTATAGGTTTCTTGTCCTTCTCCTTTCCTTTGCTTTTCTTGTCCTTCTTTTCCTTCTTATCCTTACTTTTCTTTTGATCTTTTTTGTCATCTTTTGACTTGTCTTTGAAGTCGGAAATCATGATTGCTGGTTGAGCACCTAAAGAAGACAAATTGTTAGTATCTAAAACTATAGAAGAAGTTGCTAGCGGTTGTGTAACATCAGATTCTTGGTTGATACCTTCAGTATTTCTTGGGATATTTACAATGGCGTTAGACCCTTCTTGATTTGGTACATTGGAGTCACCGTTTACTAGAACCGCTGGTTGTGCAGCATTCTGGTTGCTGGATGTTTCAGCTCGGGTTGCTACATTCACTATTGGGTTTGTTATCAATGGATGGCCGTATCCGCTTGGGATTGATATTACAACTCCGGGCTGTGTATTTTGGTTGTCAATTGTGGATCCTTGAGTTGGTGCATTCTGTCCTTGTGCTTGATTCAATACCATAGGCTGATTGTAGCTGTTCGTGCTGGCTGGAATTTGGCTTGCAGGTTGGTATTGTATGTTTTGATTGTTCTTCATAGGTGCCTGGTAAGAGACCTGTTGTTTTTCTCCTTGGTTTGGTATAGTTTGTCCTTGTTGATTCGATATCATTGGTTGATGGTATCCATTGTTGCTACTGTCAATAGGCACTTGACCTGTTGTCTGTATTGGTATGTTTTGGTTGTTGGTCATAACTCCTGGATATGGTTGGTTCTGCCCTTGTCCGAGATTCGATACGATTTGTGGATTGTAGCCACTGTTGACTGGCACTTGAACAACTTGCTGGTATTGACCATTTAGACCACTCTGGTTTGGAATGGCTATTGTTATCGCGCCCTGAACTTGGTTTCCTACCATGTTCGGCTGAACATAGCCATTTGAAACAGGCTGAGCGGCTGGGTTCGGATTGGCTTGATAATAAATCACATTGCTCGGTAAACCATTATTTGGTATACCATTGTTAACTCCTTGAACTGGATTTTGTACAACTGCTCCTGAACCACAACTGTTTGACATGGTATTCATACAATTTGGTACTTGGACGTAAATTGGACCATTTGATGCTTGATTTGGACTAGTAGCATAAATTACGTTTGTCCCAGGATTTTGATAGGCTGGTACAGTCTGCACATTATTGGGGAATGTGTTGGCAATTATATACTTTGTTCCCTGTACCTGGTTTTCATTCTGTATAGGTGCATTGTTAGGTGCTGAGCTTACTACAACACCGGGAATTTGTATCAACTGTCCATTCGAATAGATAGTAACGTAGCCCGGATTTTGTGTACCTGTATTCAAATTTGTAGTGGGTTGTGCAGCGTTTGCATTATTATAACCATTTGACACTTCTGACTTATCTTGTGTAATTTGAACATTTGTCGGTTTCTGAGAAGCAGGTTGTCCATTTATAACTTGATAAACTGGATTGCTTGTTTGTCCCGGATTGTAAGGGACATAAATGACATTGTTGGCAGGCTGATTAACATTTGGTGTTACAACTGTGCTCGGGTTAGGATTATTTTCATGTAAAAGGTAAACGTTATTCCCATTATTACCTTGTCCAACAAGTAAGAAGTCTTTCTTTTTGTCTATATCTACTTGTTTATCACCTTCATCTCCTTTCTCATCTTTTTTCTTGATCTCATTTGTTTTTGGTGGCAATAACTCATCATCATTTTTTACGTCTGTAATATTAGCTTCGTTTAATTTATTTTTCACATCTGGCATTTTATCTTCGTTAAACTTATTATTTACGTCTGAAATGCTAGCTTCGTTTAATTTATTTTTATCGTTGGGAATATTTGCTTCATTTAATTTAGGACCATTGTCCTGTTCTGCTGGCTTTATGTCAATTGGTGGAATCTGTTTAGATTTCTCTTCGGGCTTCTGGACATTTAAATCTTCATAATGAACTTCTTTTGGTTTTTCTTGTGGGTTATTTTCTATATGTGGTACTTGATGTCCATGACTGTTATAGCCTGGCCTTGGAATGTTAAATACTGTATCTAAACCTGGCATATGATCCCAGTTTCCTTGATGAAAATACGGATCTCCTTGGTAGAACGGGTCATAATCCGGATATAACTTATCGCTTTCTTGGCTTTCAGAAGAAAATTGGTGTGCTTCTGGATTACCAAAATGTTGGAACCATGTGTTGTAGCCACCGTTGTAACCTGCGTTCTGATGGGTTATCCGGTTGTCCATGGGACCGCCTGGGATTGGTCCGGCTTGGTTATGGAACCCTGGGACATTGTGTAAAAACGGCATAATCAGCTGTGCCTCTGCTAAGACCACCGCTACCAACGGCAGCAGAACCTGAAACAAGACGTAAAGGTCTTAAGCACTAGCTTTGGAAAACTGCTCCACCTGCGTAGAAATCAGAAATAAATATTATCAAAGGGCATATTCCCTTGATAAAAGGTATTCATCAAGGGAATATGGGATCCAAACTTTTAATTCATACAATTTGGTTCAGCTGGTTAGGCGTAAAAACGTTACAAACAGAAATATCTACAGAGTTACTTTCACATTTTAAATATTATTATTATAGTAGGAATGTACAAGACTTGTACACGTGCCATCCCATCTACTCCCAGAGGGACGACGTAAATGCAATTTTATCTGTAAAAATAAATTTGTTTTTTACAACTTCTGGGAAACCAATTGCGTGGAGTCATTAATACGTAATAATGATAATGACGATATTAATAACGATGTAAAAATACTGTTAGTAAAATTGTAAGGCCTGATGGCGCGATGCAATTCGATTTATATCACTCTGATAATTGTTTTTTTAGTAAGCGAAATTGCATGTGTGTTCGGATTGCCGTAATTCGATGCAATTCGACCGATAGGCACTTGATTTTTTCTTATAAAATACGTGCGCGATATCGCTGACTCAATTTAAATTGCGTCGCGTCATCAGAAAAGAGCCTTACAGTTTTAATAACAGTATTTTTAACTGTAGTAGTTAGTATTATTTGATGTTATACACCCTTGTTGTGAAAACACTGTATAAAGGGCCAGTTGCCGAATATTGATAATTTAGTGATAGGAACGTCTCAAACCCTACTATAACGCCAAACTTTGACAGGGTTTCAGGCATAAATAGAGTCAGACAAATTTTCCACTTCAAATTCTTAATTCAGAAATCATGGATTACTGTATGAAAATCAATTATACCTACGGCTGACTTTAAACTCATAAGTAATCAAGTCTTACCCGTAGTAAAAGTCATTCACGTTCAAGTAGGAACTTTCGTCTCCTTAAAGATTGCTATTGCATTCAAACTCAGTCTGTTTATTTGTATTGGCATGACCTATCTTTGCATAGAGAGGTACATTAAACAATTGAGTTGTTCGTACTTGTTTGACTTACTCTATGTCGATTGTCAGTCGCTTAGTACGCAAGCTCCGTGCTCCTGAGAAAACTTTGTTTAGCCTAGTATGGAAGTGCATTTTCGGTTTAGTAATTTCAAAATGGAATTGCAAATATTTGGGTATGATTTACAAAAAAAGATCCACAATCCAAGTGCAAATAAATCATATAATGCTAACTGATGTGCCACTATACACTTCATATGGCAAGGATAAACGAACGGTTGATTTGAAAGAAGGTGACTACTGAGATGAAGGCAAAAATATGTATCATCATTATTTCAACCGAAATACGTCCACTGCTGGACATAGGCCTGAAAATATGTATGGAAGAAGATAATTATGCCGTGCCGACGCCAATCCTTACCAATATTATATATGCGAATGTTTGGATGGATGTATGTTTGTTAATCAATCACGCCAGAATGGCTTAACGAATCTGGATGAAATTTGGCACAGAGATAGATTTTATATATTGAATAGCATAAAGGCTACTTTTTATCCCGGTGCAAGATCTCCGTGGGGTAATAAAACACTTTTCAAGCGGGGGAAGCCGCGGGCAGAAGCTAGTATTTATCTATTTATTTCATCTATGTCACATCTATCGTTACAGCATGCCCCAATGCGATTAATTCGCTTATCTTAATATATGTTACTTATTTATGAAATTTTAGTTTTTAATTGCAAGCGCCAGTCGTATTTATTTTGTAAAATGTTTTTATATTATGTGGCAAATGTCGCTGGGTGCACATTTGTTTTTCTTCCTGCTTAAATTTTATGTATTGTTTTAGTGTGTAGTCGTTTGTTTTCCCAAATAAATTAATAAAATTCCGTTAGTGGGTTCAGGGCAGCACGATGATGATGAATTAATGACACTTCATATGAAAATAAACAAGAAGAAATACATATTTCTAGATTATCATTGCACCACAATTTCAACAACACTGTCTGCATGTTCCCGTCCCTATGGATTCCTAAATCAGTTCCTGCTATCAAAAAAATATTGTTTGCACGCACAAAGCATTGCCAATTTTCTACATTTTTATTAACACTCGAAAATAAATGGAAATAATTACGAACCTGTATGAACCACGCCATGTCGAACTACCAACTGATTGTTTAATCACAGAGTGGATAATTTAAACAACACAATGGAAAAACCGATGCGATGAACAAACCGATATAATGTGCCTTTAATTACAAATTGATGAACCGCATGATAGTTATGCGTCAGGTACTAAGTAGCTGTATATTAGGTTAGGTAGGAACAATTACCAAATTACGGTAGGGATGTAGATTGGTATAGGAGACCATACAAGTTATTAGATACTCCAGATAGTGCCGTGCCGAGTTGCCGATCAACAGAACAGCACTCGTAGGTGGTTTGTATCTACATATTTTAAATTGTTATGAATGATGTAGGTAAATATATACCAGTAAACTTACAGTCGAAGATGGTGAGCATATATGCATACACCTTGGCTAGAAGAAACCTACTCATTGAATCTTGAAAGACTCCAATGCGATAAGTCTTCATAGCTACCGGAATCATAGATTCTGATAAAAAACCAGCCAAGTGCGAGTCGGACTCGCGCACGAAGGGTTCCGTACCATTATCGCAAAAAACGGCGAAAAAATCACGTTTTTTTTAATGGGAGCCCACTTAAATATTTATTTTATTCTGTTTTTAGTATTTTCTCTTACGGCAGCAACAGAAATACATCATCTTAGAAATTTTCAACTTCTAGCTGTCACGGTTCATGAGATACAGCCTGGTGTCAGAAGACAGGTGGACAGTGGAGTCTTAGTAATAGGGTCCCGTTTTTACTATTTGGGTACGGAACCCTAAAAAATCCTCTCATTTATTCACAAAAGGCTAGTCATCTTTGCGAGGCTTACCAAGTCCAGCCCAAACCGGATATATCATCCGCCATAAGTGAAAATCGATCTAAGTTACTAAAAAGTAACATAACAAAAGAGAAAATAAATTGCTGTCATCAACGACAACTCAGTGACGACAACACACAGACAGTTAATTATTTAAACGTAAACAAAGACCAATATCATCACAGTTAAAGTAACATCTGCAAACAATCCCCACCTTAAACAAAGCTCACAAAAACCAGTATTTACAGGTACAAACAGAAATAAACTGGTCCAGCAGTGAGCAGACAAACACACCTTTGCAAACAGGGCTTGATTCCAAATTCTGTTTCTACAATGAAAATAGAGATTAATTATTCATATGCACGTAGTTACAAGCTCATGTAGCCGACACGTCAGGGTTGCCCGAAAGTCCACTGTGCCCAGAGGCCTACCCAGCCGTTTGCCCGCTGATTTCCCGAGGGTGACACTCGCATGACATATAAGCAACGCGATGCAAATTTACGCCGATAGGAAGGCTTTGGTACTGTGAGATAAATTGATTGCTACGCAGGCTGTACTTCTAGGTATACGTACTTTGTTGTACTGTCTGTATGTAAAACCCTTAACCGTTCCTTTTACCAACATAACACGCTTAGGTACATATATTAATTAACGGAACTGAGTTACTACTCAGTCCCCCCTCACGCCTCCTTTCTGCTAGTAAAATCTTGTATCTATAACACCTTGTTGTAACTCTAGAAATTTCTCCTAACAGCCGTAAGAAAAAAGAAACGCTATCATTGTTTTTTGAGATGACACTATGAAGCAATATTATACATAATTTCCTTGTTACTAAACTGTGGCCCAAGGCAACTGTGTATTTGCCGGGATAAAAAGGAGCCTGTGACACTCATGGGTGGCTCAGTCCATTCACTGAGTTTAGCTTTATATCAGACAAAGAATTGTTGTTATCAACTCTACACTTCTAAACACACTACCTTTCAATCACAGCTATAAACAAACAAACAATGTTTTCTCTCTTTATACTACTTAAGACTTGATACCTTGTTTAAGAAGCATATTGATTTGCCTTTTGCTAGCCTGCACACTTAACTATTTTGCCATTTGTACCAGTAAGTTATGTTTTATGTATCGGCTTCGGTTTCAGAAGGATTTACTTCTCAACTTTAACTTTTTTTTATCTAAAGTATTTGAGGATTTATTGGATTTGTATTTGAGAGTCAAATCGCCGTGAAACTGTTTCTTGTTTTTTTTCTAGGATTGATAAAATGACCAAAATATTATTTTCTCACCGGGCATTCAAATCATTTTTTTATGTAAGTACTGCTGGGCACAAACGTTGTTTGATTTTTTATACGAACTACATGGATTGCGTCTACCTAGAAGTAACTCCTTTGTCACTTTAAACATCGCCAATGTTTTTGCCTTTGGATACGCATGAAACTATCATTTATTATTTATTTATTAAAACTTCATGCAACATATAAGTACTAGTAACATGCAAATAGTTTAATATTTTTTAACTTTTTTTGTTCCGATCTTATATCTTAATGCCTAATTATCTTCTATGAAAAATATGCATTACAGTTTGAAAAATCAGGCAATATTCGGTGATAACTCTAAAAATATTGCCGATCCGCGTATTTTCGTAAACCGGATACATTTGCTATTCAGCCGTATATCGGCACGCGAGTGGCGCTCCAGAGAGCTTTAAGCAACGCTCGATGCTGCACTACGTACGTAAGCTACACTATGTATGCTGGTTCTGCTCTAAAGATTTGGTAGGATTTTGATCGACAAAACTTCGGCTTTAGCTTTACTTCTTTAACTACCACGTTGCTTGTGAAAATCGTTATGATCATGATTCCGCATTCGGTATATGTGATTAAAACGCGAACAAATGCCGCCATTTTTGTTCTCAATACAATTGCCACAGATAATTTCACAAATATGTGCCAACCGCACCTTAATAATTTAAGTGCCAAAAAATCCTTGTGCATACCATTGTTACTAAAATGTATTTTTTAGTCAAACAGCACTATAGCCTTGGAGCGTCAACTCGCGCGATCGGTATTTACCCACGAAAATTGTCTCCAAAGTATACAGAGTTTATCGGATACACAGACTAAAACAGGGAATATACATGAATATACAAAAATGGAATACTAACAGTGAAAACAAACGAGATATAACAATTATAAACAAATATTTCTGTCTCTCTCGCTAAATTTTGTTTTTTAGAGTTTATTTCAGAATCCATGAAGGACTTCTCTTTCTAATGATCAAGTTTGAAACTTTATAACTTCGTCTTTCATAAAGAATATTTTGAAAACCTCTTTCACATTTGTTTATTAGAGTTTAATAGTATATTATGCAACTAGTGAATAAAGGACGGATTTAAAGCGAGGGCCATAGATGAATCACGAACAAGTGAAGGATTCTAAAAACTGAATCACCGTCTGTGAATCATCGACCGTAGGGAGTGATTCATGATGATTGAATCACGAGCATAGCGAGTGATTCAAGTGTTAGAATCCTGAGCGACGCGAGTGATTCATGGTCCTCGATATAAATCCGTTTTATTCAAGAGTTGCATACTATATTTTATACGAGAAAAAGAAAGATTTAAGCAAAAAGCACAAGGGTTAATAATAAATAAATAAATGGTTAATTACCTTACAATTTTAGAAAAAATGAGAAACCTCAGGGTTCCACATTTTTTGTAAATTTAAGCTGTACTAAGTAGTGTGTTTCAGACGCCAGTGACCACCTCCGTTACGTTACATAATTATAATTAATTAAGCACCAATGCAATTAATACTAGAATTACCTATAATCTAAATAAGTATTCACTAAATATCCTAGACCAAAATCAACATCATAATTAAAATCCTAAATATAAACAAACTCAAAATTAAATCGACAAAGGAGTTTGAAAATCGAATATTCTTTGCACAAGAAGTTTGCATCGAGTATTTTATGCGCAAGGAGGTTGTATTGCATTGAGTTGGAGGTAGAATATGTATTGGTGTGTTCTAAATTCAAACACCAAAACAGTGATTAAAAGTGCTTTTTATTCACTGTTTTCAGTGAATAAAATAAGCTTTTTAGAGGGGGAATGGTATAAAAGTGTTTTATTTAGCAAATAAAAAATCTTGCCTTTTTACTATTTTAGTGTGTATCCGTTTAACTCTGCAAAACAGGAGACACATTCCACTATACTTCATCTATAGATAGCTTGATCTCTGCGACATATGTCAAACTGACGTTTAAGTTATTGTTAGCCTGTCAAGCGCTATTGTTACTATATTGATAGTTGCCAAAGAAGAAAAAAAAATACTACATTGATACTGACAGCTGTCGCAGAGATCAATCTTTTATGAAGTATAAAAAAATATATATTGTTTAAAAAAACCAGGTAAGAACTTAATAATTAATTGCAATCTAGCTCACAAGACTAGTAAGCAATTTTAAACCAGCATTTATTTTTATCACGTGAAAAATACATTAAAAATAGTTTTTATATGGCAATAGTTTTCGTTGCTCGATGATGATTCATGATTACCTTGAATCATTTTCGCTTCAACCTGAATCTCTAAGTAGTCTGTGAACATAACATACCTACTACTACCTAGATAAGGTTTATTTTTATTATGAATTCTTTCCTCTATACTTGACATTGTGTTGAATATTATTTCCTAACTATTTGTTATTTTCACGACGATAATGTTATTTTGAACTAAGGCGTCATAAGATACTTCAATTATTAAGTACATCTTCAAATAGTTCAGGTAAGTTTATTTTATGTGTGTGTGTGTGTTTTTAATAGATGCATGGATGGCACACCAAGGTTATTTGTAGCTTGTCAGAATCGTTCTGCAGTCTGTCTTAAACTTGCGGATCCTATAAAGACTCTTCTGGATATTTTGAAGTTTACTATATAAATAATTAAGGAAAACTTTTGTCTAATAAGACAGTGTGTGAGTGGAGTGCTCCGTTCACCTGCACCCTGTATGACCAGAACACAATAGTCCTCGTCGCTGCAATAGGCCACAGTATAATTAACAAGCTTTTATATATAAAAAAAAAAAATATTAATAAACTCTTATATTAAAAATAGATAACGTATATCACGAGAACCAACATGTGTGCTAAATTTTAGCTCAATCGATATTAAGGAAATGGTTAATTTTACTTGCAAGATTTAATTACAGACACCGGCAGCCTAATTGCGTAAGTGAATTCAGCAAGGCAAAGGGCAAAGAGTATAAACAATCGACCAATCACATGCGAGACGAAAGACGCGGTGTGGATTTCCTTCTATGTGATTGGTCGATTTTTCATATTCTTTTCCTTGCCTTGCCGAATTAATTCCGCAATAATTAATAACCCTTATTGCGGAGTTAATTCGGCAAGGCAAAGGAAAAGACATACAATACATTTAATCGCGACACGAAAACAAGAAGAATAAGTACAACAAGTTTTTAAGGTCCAGTGGCCACATGCGGGCAAACAAAATCTGTAGCGGCGTAAGCATAAGGATATTTTCGAACCGTTTGGGATGGGAATCCTCACCGCGGGGTCCTAGTACTCATATTTTGTTTAAAGACATATCTATAAGGTTGGTCAGCACTTCCCATATCCACGGGCTGCCTTTTAACATGGCGACAGGATAAGCGTTCCCATACAACATAACAATGCCACCTGTCTTTTGGGCACATTACTTGGCGACAGCGATGCGGAGGAATTTTCCGACGCCATCTTATTGTAGTTTATTTTTAAGGTTTAGTTACATATGGTATATACCTAGTTTTACACACTGTAGGTATATATATTTTAATCTTTATCGAAACAGTATCAGTTTACTATCTTTATTTTAATGGCTATTACTTCTCGAGCCAACTCGACTCAAGCATGCGTTGCTATTGTTTGGCACATAAAATACATACAGTGTTTGGTATATACAGTACATAAGTAGATTACTGATATAGAGAATGCCCGGAAAGCAAGCAAACGGTGAGTTAGAAGAAACATCTATGACAATGCAACTGGCTATGCAATGACAAATACAAATATCTCGATTCTTCAGAGTAGCTAGCTAGCTAGAGAAAGCTCAACCACTGTCTTCAACCTGCCTGCAACATGTTTACAGGTCCAGGTCTTCAGCTGGACCTTCGACTGTTGCTACTCTGCGTGCTGTGGTATTTCGCTATTCTAAACCACATATTTTAGTTATTTCACTGAGTGAGCTGAAGTGTTCTCACCTAATTCACACTTAGGTCTCATAATACTTACTTACTCACACTGTATTCATATTATTCCAAGTGTGAATTAGGTGAGAACACTTCAGCTCACTCAGTGAAATAACTAAAATATGTGGTTTAGAATAGCGAAATACCACAGTGCATGAGTATGTCAAGTACAACGGCCCAAGACTGATAGTCATCCTGTATTTCGGCAACATAGCGGCGACTAGCCATCGAATCGAGAAACATTCTCGGGCACCAGTGTATGCGCAATCAGAGGTACATTCTCTCTTCTTTCCACTATTATAAACCAACGGGACGGCGAAGCCAATACAACCGGAGACAGACGCGCGACCAACAACTTAACATACTACCTGAGGCACGGGCTGTACAGTACACTGTCTACTTCGAAACCACAAGCTGTCATGGAGAAATTCGTAATGGTAGAACCCAATAACACGTTGTCCGACATGAAAATGGAATCGAAACGCAAGGTTACAACCCTCCGCTCAGCAGTCTGCAGGCCCCCAGGACTAACGAGGAGCTGCAGCATCTTCAAGAGGCGTGAAGGAACGTCTGGGATTAGCGGACACTTGTTCTAAACCAAGTTACTCAGCTTGTTATATTTTAGAGCGTTTCATGACGATAGGATTATAGAATTCCAATTAGCTTCAAATGTCAACAATATGGGCGCTTTCGACGATATATGTTTAAAAGCAGAAGTTGAAGAGTTTGATAGACCAGTCCTGGTCTTCATACAAGCTAAGCAAAGGGAAAACAAGAAACAGACACTCACAATCGATTTAGCTACTTACTTTATTAGCTACTTGAAAGTCAGAGAACATTTCGATCCCAGTAATAAGGAACTGTTCTTTAAAGGTACATTTGATGAAGCAGAATGTTTGTTCGTTTTATACACGACTGCGAGAGATGAATTTAGTGATGACTCGAAAGTAGAAAGTAGATTTTACTCCATTCTGAATAATTTAATCGGTACAGGCGGTACGGTCAAGCAACCGTACAAGCTAGACGAAGATGTAGAGTTTCTATGCAAAGTAGCTATGAAAGAGCAAATGATCTCGCTGGCTGAACAATTAGCAAAGTTTATAAACGATGACGGTAATTTTCAAGTGATGCTGACTGACGAGCTTATACGACGCTATCACGTAATTCTCGTTCAAAAAGCAGTCAACGTTTCAGAAATTCAACCTGATGGACACCGAATCGAACCGAACCTTTCGTCAAGACTTCTTTGACACCAAAGATCAATACCTCACTAAATTCAAAGACACACTGATCAAGCAGATTCTAAAGATAAGAAAAATTGAACCCAGTAATGTAAAAAAGTTACTGTCTGAATTCTTAGCTCAGCCCACTGATGCTTCAATATTGAGTAAGCTGATAGGGATCGTTATACCATACAACAATGGTCAGTTAGCATTTGATAAAAAAATTACAAACGGTTTTAGGCCCGACATTATGAAACCAATAGACGTTTCTCGATTGACTGTTAATAAAGCAGTAGAACTAGCTGCAAAAGAAATATTGTTGTCTCCTGAGTTTAAATTGAGAGTCCCATCTGCTTTCGGGAATAAAGATATAACACTTAGTGGCAGTGATGAGAAAAAAAAGAAAAGAATAAAGTATCTATCGTCAAAAATCATCGAATTATTGGACAAGTGTACCTAACTCCAGTAAAATAGTAACTATAGATGAAACTTTGGCAGAAGGATTCCTGCAGCTCAATGGAGGTATTGCTGGTGCCATCGGAAATATATTCGTTTTGACGATGATATCAAACTGATGAAGATTACAAATGATTGGGATTCTCTAGGATATCTTGCTAAAATACTGTATGAAAAACTGAATGAAGAAATTGGATTGATCAATAAAAAAAGATCAAATAATGATTTCCTCAATTTGTGCGAATATAAATTTTGTTTTAAAATTAACAAGTTTCTTAAACTTACATTGGAATTTAATGAAAATGAAGAAAAAGCTAAAGATTTCTTAAACGAACTTGTAATTTACTCTAACCAAGCTGATGAGGAAGGCTTAGAGGACATTTTTAAAAAGCGAAATAGAAGAGAACCAGCTCAGTCAACCAAACATCCTTCAAGTTCAAACTGACGCAATATTTTCGAAATATCATGACGAAATGCTGAAATGGTGGAAGCAACCGAACCAAGCACCGATTCTGACACTAGATAGTGACTTATTTCAAAGGGCGAAAAGACACATTATTAAGAACCCATTGCTAGGTATCGTAACGGAGATGTATCAGAACACAATAAAACCTGTTGATTACGTATTCACTGAAGACGCGGTGACCTCTTTGAACTTGCAGAACCAACACTTAAATACTGTTATCATTACAGAGAACAGCAGACTGACTGTTGTCAAAGTAATGCAACATTTCAAGAATATCGACCATGTTGTGTTAGATCTTGAATATATCGTTAAGCTACCCCCGAAAGACCGTAATGCATTATGTAAAGAGTTGAGAGATGTAAATGAAGGCAAAGTTCTAATATTAGTAAGCTTTGAGATACAAAAAGACAAAAATAAAATACTAGAAAACATTGTAAAAGCAGTTCTTGACAAAAAAAACTATTGTTGTTACAAATCAAGCGTCTGTTAAAATATTACAGAAATATTTTCTAAATCCGCCAGTACATGACGAAAAGAACAGTCTCCTTAACATGAGTGAAGAATCACAGAAGAGTACCCTTGCGAACGCCAGAGTTATATTTCAAGGCACAGAGGTAAGATTAGACTTGATAGTCGATGCAGAATCAAAGGCATATGTGAATGGAGAATAAAATAATCAGTGAAGAAACAGTTGCGGTTGGTAAATTAATTATCAATAGGAATTATGATGAAATTAAACACTTGCATGTTGATAGACGCGTTAGGAAGTCGGGAGTTAATGTCGACATAGTTGTCAAAACTTTTAACAGTATACCAAACGACATTGTTCTTCTAACAGCAGAGCCCGGAATGGGAAAGTCGACTCTACTGACTCATTTATCGATAAAAACAAAGGAGCTCAGAACAGAAATTTGGATCGTAAGGATCAACTTATTGGAATACTCGAGAAAATTCAGCAAGTGGAAGGAAGAGAATACAGTCATCGATACATTAGAGACTTTAAAGTTTATGTGTGAAGTTATACTTCGCGATAAACTTGGCAAAGAAAATAATGTAGAAATTTCGCTGGAAGAAAAAGACAATTTTGTATATCTAAAACATTATACAGCAGATCCTCTGACACAGTTTGAGTTGAATTTGTTTCTACATTTTTATTGTAAGAGAGACAATTTTTCTATTCGATGGTTTCGATGAAATTTGTCCGAATTACACGGACGTGGTCATGAAATGTCTGAAATGTGTCAGAAATGATCATCGTGAGCAAAGAATGTGGATCACAAGTAGATCATATAACGAAGTAAAAACTAGTCTGCAGGAAGAGTTTAAGCTATCTTTCGAAATACTTTATTTCACCAACAACGAAATGATTAAATATTTGACAACATTTTGGAAAATTAATTTAAGTTTACAAGAACTTAATGACGCACAGCTCGAAAATGTTAAGAAGTTCCTTGAGTACATGTCGGCAATGAGATATAAACGAATCCCAATCTCGAAGCCATTATACGATGTTATTAAAATCGCAGCCTGTTATTTGAGTTATGAAATTAAAAACATGCACATTCCAACTAGGACATACGACTGTAATACAAAATATGAAAATCCTTTTGTCGACGAACTTATTTGTGACACGAATCCTTTATTGCTGTACCTAGCAGCGTTTTATGTCGTTGGCAAAATTGAGGCCAATAATTCAATGGTATGGTATCTAGATATCGACACTTTTAATGTTTATGAAAGATTTTTAGAAAATAAAATCAAAAGACGGTACCAAGAGAAAAACGAAATAAATATCCATAATCCTGATATTATTATGGCTTATGACAAAGAACTTGCAGATTCTATTTTAAAGCACAAAAAGTTGGGGGCTTATGCCATTTTTAATGAATTCAGTGCGACGTTGTTTCGTGTGAAAGACTTAGAAGAAATTAAAGAGATGATAAAAAACTTAGAAAAAGGAGAAGAGAAGACGGGCCTCATAGATAGTGTAGCAAACGGAATCCCGATATTTACACACATGACATTCACTGAATACTTTTCAGTTGAATATGTGTGTGATCGTTTGAAGATCGAAAGTGTTAGAGAAAAGCTGGATTATTTCAACATGATGTTTACAGGGTACTGTAGTTTCAGGAATATACGCAGAATTTTTGATCATAAAATAAAGATTGACAAAACATTGATGAGTGATTTGGAAAATAATAAAGAAGTGATATTCGATTGGATAAAGAGACATTCGCATCTTTACGATGTCAATTCACCACAATTTGATTCGTGGGCATTAATATACTCAGTAGTTGAAGATTTAAATAATTTAGATTCATTTTTTGATAAGACTATCAATTATGGTAAAAGCAATACTAAAACTACTGATTCTGAGAAAGCTGAGCTGTCCAAATTAATTGAGTGTACGACTAAACGTCGACAGACATTACGCCGACAGACTAAACACCGACAAGCATAGTCGGAGCCCTCCGCTTCGCGGGGCTTAGTGGTCATAAAAAAAATAACCACGACGGGGATGGCGGGGTCTGTTCGCTCGCTTTGCTCGCTCACTGGACCCCGCCATCCCCTTCTAACCTAACCTGTCCAAGTCGGAGTGCCCCAAGTCTGTCGGTGTTCAGTCTGTCGGCGTAATGTGTGTCGGCGTTTAGTCATGGTCTGAAATTAATTAGTTTACGAGAATTTGTAAAACGACACAAAAATAATTTTTTTGAAAATTAAATTTTGTGAAATATAATGCAAGTCTATTAACAGCATGAATTAGTTTAGGTATCTGACATAGAACAAGAGATAGATTTCAGATTAATATTGAAGATATTTTTTGTGCGTATATTATCTTGGTAATATTAAGGACCACGACCACGAATGGTTAAAGGCTCTGGCTAGGTGGAGCGACGGTCTTCGCAGGATGACTGGTAGCAGTTGGATGAGACCTGGCGAAAATGGAGACCAATGGAGAGGCTTATATCAAGCAGTGGACTGCTATAGGCTGATGATTAAGATGATGAATATTAAAGTAAACCGGGGCCTTATCCTGAAGCAACTTTGTACTTACAAGTTAAATAATAGAATGAGGCACGCGAACTTTGACAGTTTGTAGCGGCCATTTCATTTTATTTATAGATGGCTGGAAAATAGTAAGCTATAAGTTTTAAATTAAATGTATGAAATAACAAAAATTAAAGGATTTGTTTTATTTTTACTGATAAGTAATAACATAAGCGATGTACACTTGATAAAACTAATAGGACATTTTGGACTTACATCCGCTTAAAAGTGAATATTAGAATTTATAATTAATAGAAAGAATTGAAGAAATATGGAGTAAAATAATAAAAAGAAAAGAGTTTTGTTAATTAAATCATTATTAATGTAATTATTAATATATTATTTAAATTTTATAATAATAATCGAGTATCGGGTATCTTACATTTTTGCTCACACGTTTGTTTTTCGTGCAAATGCGGTTTTTAATATACACAAGCATATGGTGAAAAATTCCATGTGAAATTCCATGCGTATGACCATGGGCGTAAGGTGAAAAATGTATTCACTGCTCATTACTTTTCTATTATACAATAGTATACAACAGTTCTTCTAGTAACGAGACATGTCACGATAGCGAAACCTCCAAGCCACATATTTTGACTAAGGTGTAGAGTTTGTGAAATTAAGGCTTGTAGAGTTAGGACGTGGAGAGTTAGAAGCTTGGCTCTAGATCTGCCACTGTACCCTGACGTGTCAAAACCATCATTAGTCGACTGTAAAAAAAGGACAGATGTATACAAGTCATATACATCTGTCCCCTACACACACTCAAAATAACCTTACCCTAAGAGCTTATGGTCACCCCCCTTATAATTTTTTGACAGTGCAAGTCATATGGTCTCGTTTGGCAACATTTTACATGAAAATGTTTTTGGTGGTATTTTTATACGAAAGCTTGTTTATTGTTGAAATCTCATGTATTTACAACATAACTATTTGCTCTGGACTGCTACTTAGTAAAACTTTATCCCAGCAAAAACAACACACTTCATGGGAATTGATTGGCTGGGGGCTTAGGCAAAATACTATATGCAAACGCTACGGCGCGCCGTCGCTACACTTTCGCGTTCGAGTCAAAACAGTTAGATTCTAGAGGCGCGGGCGCGTGCGATTACCTGTCCTTTCCGCAGGTAATGTCATTGCCAAACATTTTGACGTTAGCATCTGGCGTTAAAGCTACAGAAAGATTTTTGTCTAGGTTTGTAGGACTCACAAGCTCAAAATGCTTTGACTCTTAAAAAAGTTATCAGATCTCAAATGGAGCTAAACCCCAGAACTTAAGAAGGGCCTACAAGCTAGAGTACTATATCTTAATAAAAAAGTATGGCTGGGCCTTTAAATCTTAATGTTCCTGGAACTATTGTAGATCAAGCAAGTTATTTATTCATTACGGTACCTATACCTTTTCATAAATTATTGAGTAGAAAAGGAATGTCAAGAATATGAATGTTTAGGTACTAATTCATTGCGGTCTGAGCCAATAATAGTTTTATTTCAACATCCAAAGACTCCATTATGCCTAACGTAACATTTTAAAATTGTTAACTTGATTGCGGTTTTTCATTGACTAATGGAATTTAAATGAAATTATTACATCACTTATCAACATCATTTATTTTATACTTAAAAATTAATCAAATCGAATTGTAGTTACAATTATTGAAAATTATTCAAACACATACCGTTCTACGAATAGTTTCTAAAAATAATTCAGAGGCTGGAGACATTGTATCAACGAAAACGTAGCGATAGCGATTGTAAAAATGACAAAAATTAATAGGATTATCTAACGCTATCGAAATGTCACGTAGTCTATACTTACATTTTGGCATTTATACAATCGCCATCGCTGGTAGAATAACAATTGTATAGAGCCTCTGCTCATTCTAAATGTTATTAACATACCTTGCTACCATTCTATTTAACTAATTCATGATTGATTAATTTCAATTAAATATTTCATGAAAATAATACAATTTATTTACAAAATATTTAATCTTTCGTTATACTGTCAAGCACTCGATCTTATTCATCTAATTCATTAAATTTATTTTTCTTAAAATTTTGGCGATTTTTTTTCGCCATTGCATAATATATAGAAAACATGCAGGCGTTGTCTTAACCAAAACACATTGCAGTGCAAACTCTAATTTGTCCCTACTAACTCATGTTTTTACAAATAAACTCTCTTTGTCTTTTAAAATTATTATTTCTCTTTTGTCACAATCTTCTCTACACCCTCAGTTGGTTTCTCATCCTCATCGGCATCTTCCGCTGATCTCTCAAGCCTGAACTCCTGGCCGTGGTTATGACCATACATGTTGGCCAACATATCCCATACATTGGAGTTAGACGAGCTAGATTGCATTCCAGATGTCGCTGGGATATTCGGATGATCACAAGGGAAGTGACCCAAGAAGTATAGCAATGGGTTCTCAGGTTGATAGTATCCCGTCGGGTAGGAACTACCTCCTAGATTGTTAGCCAAACGTTGCAGGAGTAGGATCAAGTTGGCTCGTGTGCCTTCGTCCATGCCAGGTTCGACCAGTACATTTAGGTTTGGTTCTTCTTTACGTCCATCCAAAAGATGCAGCAGAAGATGGCCGACACTTCCAAAATCTGGTTGAGCATTGTTGTCGCTATCCAGACTTGGAATTAAAGGTAGGTTCTTGTCTCCAGGTTTCAGGATCGCGAGCAGTAACTTGATGAGGGGTTCGATGTTCTTATGCTGATAGGAGTTCCGTTCAGGGAACTTGAGAAGAACGTTGAGGATGTCGATGAGGCCGCTGTCAAGACCTGAATGGCCAGGCTTCGGCTTGCCAATGCGGGTGGGCTTCGGAAGCGAGATGTGGATGCCGGGTAGGTTTATTACTGGCCTGTCGTGATGATGGTGCTCTCGGTACTCTGGGTGTTGTTTAAGCTGGGGTTCATGTTCTAAGGGAATATCTAGGTGCGTTTGGCGGTGAACATCCGGCTGGGGCTCAAGAGACTCATCCGGACGTGGATCCTGATGGGGTTCATAAGGCACATCGGGATGAGGGTCCTGGTGCGGTCTATAAGGCATATCGGAACGTGGTCCCGGGGGAACATCTTGCTGGGGCTCTGCCGGGTGTGGTTCAAGTTCCGTACCGGGAATAATAGAAATATTCGGACTTGATTCGGGTTCCGGACCAGGAACGACGACAACATCTGTGTTTAGTTCGGGTTTCGTAGCTGGTATGACGGAAACATCTGGAAGTGATTCGGCTTTCGGACCGGGAATGCCTATAACATTAGGTAGTTTTTCGGGTTGCGGACCGGGAAGGACGACAATCTGCGGGCGTGGTACGGGTTTTGTACCGGGAACGATGGAAACTTCTGGACGTGGTTCGAGTTCTGGAGCGGGAATGACAACAACATCAGAATGTAGTTCGGATTCCGGACCGGGAATTTCGACAAGATCTGGGTGTGGTACGGGTTTTGTAACGGGACCTACAGAAACTTCTGGACGTACATCTGGTTCCGAACCGGGTATGATGACAACATCTTTACTTGCTTCCGGTTCCGGACCGAGAATGGCAAACACATCTGGGTGTTCGGGTTTAGGACCGGGAACGATAGAAGCATCGGGACGTGTCACAGGTTCCAAACCGGGAACGATAGAAACTTCTGGACGTGGTTCGGGTTCTGGGCCGGGAATTTCGACAACATCTGGATGTGGTACGGCTTTCGTACCGGGAACGTTAGAAACTTCAGGATGTACATCTGCTTCCGAACCGGGAATGGCATAAAAATCTGGGTGTTCAGGGTTAGGACTAGGAACGATAGAAACATCTGGGCGATCTTCGGGTTCCGGACCGGGAGTGACGACTACATCTGGGTTTTGTTCGGGGTTATGACCGGAGATGATAGAAAAATTTGAATGTTTTTCAGGTTCTGATGTTTGATGAATGATGACAACATCTGGGCTTGGTTCGGTATCCGGACCAGGAATGATGGGAACATCTGGGCGAGGTCCGGTTTCCGAACCAGGAATGATGGGAAGTTCTGGGCGTGGTTCAGGCCTGGGCTCTATAGGAATGTCTGGACGTGCCGGGTGAGGATCATGGTTGCTTGTTAAGTCATCGTTACCATAGGGAATTTCGTTTACAGGGCCAGTAGGCCTATTGTTAGGGTATGGATAGCTGGGAGGGTAAGGGTACGGTGGGTAAGGGTATGATGGTGGATAAGGGTACGGATACTGCGGATACGGGTATGAAGGGAAGCTTGGCTGTGGTGGAGGTTCTATGGGCTGGATAGGCTGCGGTGGTTGTGGCTCAGGAAGACGAGAATCAATGTTTGCCAACAGATGAAGCAGATCCTTCAAGTCTATATTGGATTCTTGATCTCGTGTCAATGGCACGTGTGTGACATTAACATTCACATTCGGGTTACTCGGGTTCCGGTTCGATGGCCAAGGGTATCTTGGATAAGTATTAATGTTAAAATCTGGATCTATCTGTCCAGGTATCGGGATAGGCTGAGGAGTCGGATAAAGTGGTCGTGGAGATGGCATTGGCCTTGGAATAGAAATTGGAATTGGGACAGCTTCAACGGGTTCGTTGTTTGGAATAATCAAGGAGCCACCAGTAGCACCACCGCCTCCGAAATTGGGCAGTTGAGAACCAATCCAAATAGGTTGCATGTTGGGCAAAATGCCAATGCTGCCGCCGCCAATGCCAATGTTGCCGCCGCCAATGCTCGCACCTCCATATCCACCAAGTCCACCTAAGCTACCAAGCCAGCTGGGCAGCACTGTTCCTCCGTTGATACCGCCGATTGAGAGGCCGTTGTTTCCAAGAATGAGTTTACTGAGATCAAAAGAGCCTGCGTTTCCACTGCCGATGCCAAGACCAGAGGCAGGATTCTGTATGACCGTTGGCTGGCCGTTGATCATCACGATAATGTAGGAAGGTATGTTACCGAGAGCATTAGCTTGTACCAAGATGTGGCCGCCTCCTGGCAGCAGAACCGGTACCATATTTGAGTTATTCTTCATACCATCTTCGTTGTCTACTTGACCAAGTATATCAATTGATGGATTATAATGATCAGGTCTTTGATGGACATCCGGTTTATGGTCTTCAGGGTTAGGTAAAATATCGTCCCCAGGAAATAAAGGATTATAATCATCAGGTCTTTGATGGACATCCGAGGTGTGGTCATCAGGGTTTGGCAAAATATCGTCCCCAGGAAATAAAGGATTATAATCATCAGGTCTTTGATGGACATCCGAGGTGTGGTCATCAGGGTTTGGCAAAATATCGTTACCAGGAAAAGCTGGATGTATTTGTGGCTGATCAACGTCAAAATTTCCTCCAATATCTTCGTCCGGTTTTGGCTGGGGATCTACTAGACCACCCTGATCAATAATATGCCCTTTCATTTGCTCGGGGTGTAGTCCACCGAGGTCAATATGGCCTGATAGGCCCGGTTTTGCCACGGGCTCTATACCGCCATGATTAATGATATGCCCTGAAACCTCGGGCAGCAGTCCCCCGAGGCCAAAATGGCTGGATAAGTTCGGTAAGTCGACGTGCGCTCCAATGAAACCGCGACCTGAGGAGAACCTATCATTATTATCGCTAGTATCGAGGTTATTAATATCGTGATGGTTATTTTTATCGAGGTCTTGCCCATGTGCATCTATGTTATTATGATTTAGCTTACCTAAGTTATCACTTGGCAGCCCTCCATCGTCAATGTTGCCGTGGCCGTCGGCTTCGTCCCCACCTGATGACAATCCATTAATATTAATTTTGTTTTCATCAGTTTTGCTGTTATCACCACCCGAGGGCCACCCCTTATCGTTTTTAGAACCAGAGTTATCATCATCATCATCATCAGGAAAAAACCTGCCGTCATTTAAATCATCACCACCATCATCATCATCATTATCATTATTATCCGGTGAAAGACCATTATCATTTATATTGCCATCATTTCCACTTGGTTGTAAATCACCGTTATAATTTTTTTTATCATCGTGGCCCGAATCATCCTCGTCTTCGGATAGTATTCCATCATTATGATCGCCATCTGATGAATCATTTGCTGAGGTACCTTCATTTTCACTAGGTTCAAAACCACTATCATTTACACTGCTAGTTGTTTTATCTAAATTAATGTTTGGCAGGTTCCCATATCCACCTTCTAAGTTATCATCTTCGTTTCCTTCTAAGTTTGCATCTAAGTTGTCAGTCAAGTTGTCTGCCAAGTTTCCATTTAAGTTGCTACCTAAATTGTTACCTAAGTCGCCACCTAAGTTACCAGCTAAGTCGCCACCTAAGTTGACACCGAAATTGGCACCTAAGTTGCCAGCTAAGTTGCCACCTAAGTCACCACCTAACTTGCTACCTAAGTTGGCGCCTAAGTAACCACCTAAGTCGCCACCTAAATCAGCACCTAAGTTGCCACCTAAGTTACCACCTAAGTCACCAGCTAAGTTGGCACCTAAGTTGACACCGAAATTGGCACCTAAGTTGCCACCTAAGTTACCACCTAACTTGATACCTAAGTTGGCGCCTAAGTTACCACCTAAGTCGCCACCTAAATCGGCACCTAAGTTGCCACCTAAGTTACCACTTAAGTCACCAGCTAAGTTGGCACCTAAGTTGCCACCTAAGTTAGCATCTAAGTTGCCACCTAAGACGCCACCTAAGTCACCACCTAAATTGCCACCTAAGTTGGCACTTAAGTCACCACCTAAGTTGCCAGCTAAGTTGCCACCTAAGTCGCCACCTACGTCACCACCTAAATAGCCACCTAAGTTGGGACTTAAGTCACCACCTAAGTTGGCACCTAACTCACCACCTAAGTTGCCAGCTAAGTCGGGACCTAAGTCACCACCCAAATTGCCACCCAAATTGCCACCCAAATTGCCACCTAAGTTGCCACCTAAATCGCCACCTAAGTTGACACCTAAGTTACCTCCTAATTTGGCACCTAAGTTTCTACCTAAGTTAGCACCTAAGTTGGCGCCTAAGTTTTCAGCCAAGTTACCATCTAAGTTGATATTTACGTTGCCATCGATATTATTATCTTGGTCAACTGAATTAGGGTTCTCTTCATATTCTCCTTTTGACACCCCATCGTTCAGCAGCGCATTTGAACCAGACTTTTTTGGGTTTTCATCCGATGACAGATCTTTCACGTTGATATTATCACCCATATGATCGGGCTCTTCAAGATTCGGCGTTTTGCGTTTTTCTATTACAATAGCTAAATAATCTGGCTTGTCATTGTTCACAGCTCCTGTCAAATCTAAACCCGGATTGAGTACTGAGCTGTTGCGATCAGGGTTCACGTTATCTAAAACCGATGGTTTATCCGGTTTATTGTTGACAGCTCTCGTCAAATCCACACCAGTTTTTGGAACTGAATAATCACCATTAGAGCTTGTGACATCAACAGACGATAGTTTATCCGGTATCGGTACAGCTGTTGTTGTAGATTGGAAATCTTCAACGGGGTGTGGTCTATCATCAAGCACTTCTTGTTGACTTGCAATGTATGAGGTATTTGCTAATTGGTCACTGGGTTCTGGGTTCTTTTGGTGATGTTTGTTTGAAGAGTGTTTGTCGCCATGTCTGTGGTGGTGATGAGCGTAAGGGTTTCGGTGACGTCCGTGAGACCTACCACGAAAGGTGCGACGTCCGCCGTATGACTGCACCGCTGCTGCTACTACCAGCAGCAGAAGCAGGATCTGAAAAACCATGACCAAGTTAAGAAAGAAAGACAAATAGTTTGTATCACAGAAACTGGCACGCCAATAAATAAAGTCAAACTGAATCTAAAATTCTTAACGACAGTATAAGTAAATGTTATTTTCTGACGCTCTTGAAAAATATTTTACATAAGCGTCGAAATGTTAACATGTAAGAGATTGATTGCGTGACATTTCAATAGCGCTTTCCAATGGGGGTTACCATTTAAATTTACCACTAAGGGCGCTGGTGTAGAGTGAGGTCATCAAAATGTCAAATTTCATAGATTTTTGACTTTTAGCGCGCGTTTATTTTCCAAATACGGCAAATTAAGGTATGTATGGGTTTTACGAACCACTACTTTAATAGACCTTTATGTTTCGGAAAGTTTATTATAAAAACTATAGCATACTCGATTTTATATTTAATCGCACTTCTACGGCGTTAGAAATTATTTTAATTCAAACTTTCCTTCCGTGCGCGTTATAACAACGTTTAACAGCTATATTTATGGACCTTACTCGCCAGTGGTGCCAACTGGCGGGCACGAAAACGGAAGCTCCCATGCTACTCATTTTTGAGTTTCTTCCAATCACTTTCGCTGCTATAATGTCACTTGTTTAAAGCCTCTGAGGGGTGACCATAAGTTCTTAAAGTAAGGTTATTTTGAGTGTGTGTAAGGGACAGATGTAAACAAATCATATACAGCTGTCCCTTTCACTCACTCAAAATAAAAATATTCTAAGAGCTTAGGTCACCTCTCTGGTCAATTACCGAAGGTCATTATCAAATTAAGGTATTAGTATCTATCTATATTTAAGTAAGTCAGTTAACGAGTAACGCAAATTTTAAAGACATTTTCCTAATAAGTAGTAGGATCCAGGATCCATTAAAAAATAGAGTATTTATTTAGCACGACACACAATAAAAATTTAACTATTGTTTATGAATTGGTTTACAACCGCGTGTTGAAAAGTTAAATGCCTTAGGAAAGACACAAGATTCCTTTAAAGAATCTAAATAAAAGACTATGTAACATCCAAAAGTATAAAATTGATAAAACTTTGACGATTGGCTTAGAAGAGAGAAAAGGAATTTAAAATGACGACTGTAGAAGTCACAAAGTCTAAGTATACACTTAACAAGATCATAAAAGTTATCTCCACTAAATAGTTGGAAAAAGATTTATATCTAGAACAGAATATCGTGAATTTCAGCGCAAAAGCCACGAGCAAATCTCCTCATACATTTTATATGAACCGCTGTGTTCTGGAGGTCGGCGCCATGAAATATATATGCTCTGATCTGGCGCTGCGTTGAAACGAGCTTTGTAAACTATAACCAATTAATCCTTTAGTTCAGTATTTTTCAATCCATTTAATAAGCGTAGCGACTATTTAATAACTTTTTAAATAAAAATGTGGTGATCCTCAATACGTCTATGTAGAATATGTTCCGACTCACTCACTATTTTTTCATCAAACATGAACATACACACCTCCTTACTGAAATTATTACAGTAGACACTTTTTACTTTGTGCCCGCGACTCCCTAACCAAAACTTCGGTTAACCCCTGGGGAGCGCAACACACAGGTTTAAAAATACTGCTTTAGTTAGTTATAAAGGCATGAAATGCCAAGGGATACATGAGAATTGGATTAATTGGAGCATGGTTAAAGAATAGCAAGTGGCATTGCTATTAATAGGACCCTCTTTGAGGTCTCGTGGATGGCTAAGAAATTATTTAATCGTTCGTGCAGTTGCATTCACCTATACATTGATTACGGCTGACAAAACAGTTATTAACAGATTATATCTTAACAAGTTTTATATTAAAAATTGTCTGATCCATAGGATAACTAATCATTAGGAATTCCAAAGGTTGTTTTATGAAATGCCACTATTAGCACAAAGATACCGATGTAGATGTTGATGTTGCTCGCCCACAAAGATGCCTCCATAAAGCACCATGAACCGTACGATCACCAATGTCCTTTTAGTTCCTCACTTGAAAGGGCGACTAGCTCTTAGACTATTATCGATCGATCCAAAACAGCAGGTATGCCTAAGTTCAAAGTATATACTTACACTACTCATTCCAACACATTTTGTGCAAGATGAGGTAAATAACGCCCCCTCCCTCCCCCCGAGCGCTGGAATCTTGGAGCAGACAACCCATTCAACAAAATAAAACAAAGACTATTTAAAAAGTGCTTTCCGTGGACATATCTTTCCGGTATCTTTGTGCTAATAGTGGAGTTTCATTAAACAACCTGTGGAATTCGTCATTAGGTATCCAACGGATCAGACCATAACTTTTAACCCTGGGACCGACAATATTTAAATATTTTTTTTGCGTATTATTTGATGCCAAGAATCATTTGAAAGTACTCCCATGTTTGGGCAGCATTTCGTCCAACTCCCACATGTTTGATCAATGTCCTTTAACTTGCAAGTTTTGATTACAGATACACAGATAAAACCAAAATAAATTAAAATTTGTAATTAAATAAGAGTAGATCAACGCTTTAACAAGCGGCCCTAGACAAGTGACATTCTATCATCGAAAGCGTGGCGATAGCGATTGTCAAAAAGGCAAAATTGTATGAGATTGACAAGCGATATCGAACAATCATGTGATCAATCCCTTACATTTTGATATTTCGACTATCGCCTTCGCTGACATCGAATGCCACTTGTCTAGAGCCTTAGGACGACAACTTTTCAAAGTCGTCATAAGCTAGAACATCTCTCGATACTTCATCAAGCCATCTTTCTCAAGATTATCTTCCTATTCCATCCTGTTCTGTGTAACCGTTTTTAAAATAAAGAACGAACTTAACTGTTCGTATTCTCAAATAGTTCACAGACAGTTTTTCCCTATGAAACCTTTTGCCACAACACACTACCACTGCTTCTATTTAAAACGCACTATCCTTAACATCACTTCACAATTAATATATCTAACTAATTATCTTACCTGCACCGTATTCGCCATGCTTCCCCGAACTGTGCTCCACCGGTGGACAGCCCAACAATTTAAAGAAAGTATCTAATTAGGAACCATCACATTGTTATCACAATTAACTGTCCAAAACCGAACAGAATGGATATTTAATATGAAATTAATTGATAAGAGCATTGCTGAGATATTTTTTACAGGTTTTGATTTGGATGACCTTGGCATACGAGTTAAAAAAAAAAATATATTTTAGAAGACACATTTTTCAATCTTACGCAACATTTAAAATAGTCAAGTATGACGAAAGACTCATATTATTATAAATTTCATGAAAATTTCATTGCAATGCTTCACATCAGACATATATCCAATGGATTACCCGGGTCTCTCCGCGATCTCGCAACCCAATGTCCTGATTCCGAAACATTCACGTCTCACATCAAGACTTCCTGAAACTTTAAGACCGTAGTCACATTCTACTTATATTTTTATGTAATCTGCATGTCGTCAAGTTCAAAATGAATGAAAAACAGCTTCAGAACTTCTTGTTCAAGAAGAAAAAGATGTAATCTCAACGTAAAGCATTAAGTACCTCTAAGGGTGGTAAAGTTTGATGAAACTCCCAAGGGAGTAAAGTGATTTGAATTCGGAACGTCAAATTCGTGTGGAAACTCGTAGAAAACTCTAAGTAAAAAAAACTTCATCGGTGAACATACACAAATAAACATACAGCCGAATATAGGAGGTTCTATGTTCGGCTCCTTTTTGGAAAGTCGGTTAAAAATGCCTATATGGCTTAGTAAAGAGGTTTATTCGAAAATCCAACAGAGGTCCTTGACAAATGACATTCTATCATCGAAAGCGTGGCGATAGCGATAGTCATGAAGGCAAAATTGTATCAGATTTACACGCGATATCGAAAAATCACGTGATCAATCCCTCGACATCGAATGCCGCTTGTTTAGAGCCTTCTGCCTGGTAGCAATTTTGCCTAGTTGATAATCGCTATCGCCACGCTTTCGATAATAGAATGTCATTTGTCTAGGTGCTCTAGCCACCATAAACAGAACTAAAAAAACTAGAAACAAGGCGCGACTTCAAAGAATGTGAACCGGAAAAGACGGTGTTAGTTGCTTAGTTTTTTTTTTGTAAATTTTATTGCAATGTTCGTGCAAAATGACAACCAAACACAATTTTTTACACCTTTGAGTACTGAAATAAACTCCACTACAACTGCCATAAAAGTACATGTACTAAAAAAAAAGAACTCTAACCTTGCACCCCACAAAAAGTACTTTAACCTTTAACTGCAGCCTAATTGCGTAAGTAAATTCGGCAAGGCAAAGAGTTTTCACGCCATCAATCGCCCAATGATATGCGAGATGAAAGACGCGATGTGGATTTCCGTCTATGTGATTAGTCGATTGGTAAATTTAAATGGCTAATCCATTGGATAATTAAGTTGACTAGAGATTGATGAAGTGCTGATTAACAGCCTTCAGAAACTGATGATTTACTAATGAGGTACCTAAGCACTGTAAAAAAGATTTCACTTTCAAGATTAATCCAAAAAATAGTACTTGTGCTGGGATAGGTCAGTGACAACTGTAAATCCATAAGCTGCTAATAAGGGTGCCCTAGTCGGTCACTCTGCCATATAAACGTAGTATGACGATCACCATAGGACAAGCCATGTAGAACCGCATCACCTGTAAAGGAGAAGGATTTTGAATTAAAGAAATTACAACCAGACTTATCAAACACTAGCTGTCCCACGCGGCTTTGCTCCCGTCAACTGGCTACCTGTCTACCTACCCATTTACCCTAGGTACCCAACCCTACCTACACTACATACATAACTGTTACGTAACTTTAACCGCTTACGCAGCGCACGCAACGGAAGCTCTCAAAAAGGAATATATTTGCCCGTTTTTGCAACATTTTCCATTTATGCTCCGCTCCTATATGTCGTAGCGTGATGTTATATAGCCTATAACCTTCCTCGATAAATGGACTATCCAACACAAAAATAATTTTTCAATTGCAACCAGTAGTTCCTAAGATTAGCGCGTTCAAACAAACAAACTCTTCAGCTTTATAATATTATATATATTATAAAGTATAGATCAAACATTACAGTAAACCCCTTTTTCTACCGCTGTCTTCACAGATAGAGTTTTTTTTTGCAAGTTAGGTACATACATCACATCGTTTATTGTGTTGACGTTGTTTTCAGTATTCATAGATATTTTACCGATGCATTCTGTGTCAATGTTAGTCCCGTTTGCAACTGTTACCTTGTAATTATCTGCAGGCTTTAACTCTACAATCAAATCTCGTCTTGAAGTCATATGTTTGGTAGAACCTGAATCAATGTACCATTTGTCCATGTCATAATTCGTTGCTCCCAAAGCACAGAGGTCGAGTCCTTGTTAGTGGGATTATGTTTTTTAAATACATATATTTTCATGACCTTCTTTTTCTTTAGAGGACAGTTTGGTCTCTTGTGACCTGGACAACCATAACACAATCGTTTTCGCCTTTGACTCAACAGAAGAGTCATCCTTTGACTTCATACCTGTCCCCAGTTTTGTCAAGCTTTCCTTGGCCATTTCGTTCAGTAATCTGGACTTTACCAGTTCCGTGGTAAAGTTAACATTACTATTTTCGAGAGGCATAATCAATGGGTCATATCTCGACGTTAGACCTACCAATAGAGTAGCAGCAGTGGACGCTTCATCTATTACTTTGTCTATATCTGCCAAATCTTGGGCAATAGAAATAACAGCATTGATAGACGACTCAATATTATTATCAAAGTCTTCAAGTCTCAATCTGTATAATTTCCGTTCTAAATGTAAACGCCGACCCATACCTTTGCTGCCATGGTTGCACTTCGCACAGGCGTAATTACAGATGATTCAAGGATAATATAAATTTTTGTTAGTGCCTTCTGATTGCTCCTAGGCTTTGTGACATTGGATACGTTCATCCCTGTTGGATAACCACTGATCGCTTCCCACAACTCCTCAGGAATAAGGTTATGACGCATTTTACTTCCACGTACTATATATCCTTCTCTATTATGTAGGGTGAAAGTTGTAATTAAGGAACTACGCATACCTCTCTCATTTGTGTCTCCATTTGGGTTCGCCATCTTTTGTGAGTACACGAAAAACTATTTTGTTCCGTACCCAAACAAAAAAAATGCACAAATATTACTTCAACAAATTATTACGAAAACACGCACACATTACTTTTCTCGAATAAACTAATACTTGGGCTATATTCGTGCTGATAACGATTTGTTGTAATTGTGTATTATGAAAAGAGAAGACGTGTTTGGTTTCATCAAATTTGTTATTTATTGAAGTAAGGGTAGGTACCTAGTTACATGGAAGTAGAAGAATTTTGAATTAATCAATTTATGAACAATATGAAGCCAGTTTTATCACAACAGGTGGCCCACTGCCTAAGTTTTTAAAATTTGTTTTATTTCTGACACAATGCAAAAAATGTTGATTTTTTAAAATAATTGTTCTCTATAAAACAAATTACGATTTTGTGGAAGGTTTTTCTTTATTTACCTCAATGATAAATAAAGAAATGATGTTTAATGAAACTCCACTATTAGCACACCGATGTCCACGGAAAGCACTTTTTAAATAGTCTTTGTTTTATTTTGTTGAATGGGTTGTCTGCTCCAAGATTCCAGCGCTCGGGGGGAGGGAGGGGGCGTTATTTACCTGATCTTGCACAAAATGTGTTGGAATGAGTAGTGTAAGTATATACTTTGAACTTAGGCATACCTGCTGTCTTGGATCGATCGATAATAGTCTAAGAGCTAGTCGCCATTTCAAGTGAGGAACTAAAAGGACATTGGTGATTGTACGGTTCATGGTGCTTTATGGAGGCATCTTTGTGGGCGAGCAACATCAACAATGAACGATTTTATAAGCCTTTGAAATTAAGTGGGCCTTCAAGGGTGCCTGTACCTTATTCATTATTTATTTGAGATACTGTTAAGTCAAAATGGCTGGATGGATTTGGATGAATTTTGGTACACAGGATTTATGAGTCATTAAATATACTGCCCGTGGCTGTAGCTTGATATTTAGTTTTATTTGTTACCGGTTGCTATAATAATAAGGAAAGTCCTCACTGAGAGCATTCACGTGTTATGAGCATTCGACGTCGAATATTCGATTGGTTTGGACGTTGAGCCGAGCGTTACAAAGTACACGCAAGCACGATCTTCGGCCGGTATGGACGTCGCAACGATTTTCGCGGAAACGGCTCGCAATCGAATGTTCACGCAAATAAAACGCTCGAAAGCGAGTACTCAGATAATGAAATGAATGAGTATGTATGTAGGAATATTACTGCCCACTTGTAAAGCAAGGAAAAGTTCCTTGATCTTAAAGGAGCGTCCTCATTGGGAGCATTCTTTCGTAAGCATTTGTAAACAAGCAGTAGTAGGCGATCAACAAATGCTCCCCAGCGAGCCCAGCATTCACTCTCGAGCAAAACTAGTAACGTTCGAGTTGCGTGCGTGGAGCATTCGAATACGATCTCGTTAAATGTCATTAATTCGATAATACGATTGACCAAGAAGGTCACAAACAGTGCCGTAAATAGGGCGCACACTGACAAAGTTGGCAAAAAATCAAATTTACAAATTACCCGTAATCTGGTTTCTATTGTTTAGACGACATTCTCAAAACAATGGTCTAGCTACCTGCGCAAGCGCCGCGCTCCCCCAAATACCCACTTATGTAGTATCTCAGTCCAAAGTTTTACTTGTTAAGCAGCGGATGTGTTTTGTTTTATTAAAACCTAAACTTCAAACGATAATATTATTACGTTGTGCGGTGGAATTAAGTGTTTTGGTGATGGATTCTACTCAAGGCGGTAAGGAACTATTAGTATTAAATATAACAATGTTACTTTTGACTTGTAATTATATGCTAATTCGTATTTTTTCTGAATGTTGTCGCTGTTTAAAGAGTAATCAAACTTCTCATAGAGTAAAATTGCTAACTCAAGTGGACTCAAGCCTTCAAATGTACCTTAAAATGAGCATTAGACCTTCTTCTTTTAGGAGCACCTAGAAAGAGATGCTCGTTTTTGCGCATCTAGAACAAACTTTGTCAATTTTAGTCCTAAGGTAGAATTTCATTAATTCATAATTTACTTTTCTTTTTTTCAGGATCAAACTCTGAAGAGATTTACCTATATTAGTAAAAGAACTCTTATTGAGTATTATAGAGAGTCTACTTCTAGAAAAGACTGTGAAAAAATGCAATTTCTTTACAAAAAAGTGGAAAATGCTCTAAAACAGACTAAAATTTCAAGTGATACCAAAAGTATTTTGCAAAAGTTGATAGGTCAATATAAATCTAAACTTGAAAAATATCAAAGACATTTTGAACGATGTGTCAATGCGCATAAAGAATGGTTTGACCAATATGTTAGCTTTAGCGTCTCGCAATCTCAGAAGAGAAAAGTATCGGCTGGTCGAACTTCTAAGGATTTCGAAGAATTAAGTGAACGGGCTAAACGGCATAAAACTGAATATATGCGACGGCAAATGTCATCTGCAGAATTGGCTTACGCCACGCAAATGAAATATAGAGAGTGTGAAGAGACAGAAAAATCGAAATTAGTAAAAGATATTTCTCAAGACATTATTCCAAGAATGGATAAAAACCATGCTACTCTCTGTCCTGATAAAGCTTTATCAATTGTTATAGAAGGGTAGCTTACGAAGCACCAGTATAACATAATTATAAAAAGTGCAATGGAATTGAATTGTAATTTGTACCCAAATTATGAAGCAATTACCAAAGCTAAGAAAAAGTTTTACCCTTTGGGTGTTAGCACTTCAGAAACACAAGCAGAAGTAACGCTTCAAAATCTTATGGATCATACGGCTCAAAGGCTATTACTGTCATTAAGTGAAGTCATTCAAAGTCTCAATGAAAGCGAACGTCAAAATTTGTGCTTGATCTCAAAGTGGGGATGTGATGGTTCTGGCAGTCATTCGCAATATAAACAAAAATTCGAAAATATCGAATCCACAGACGAATATATGCTTATAACATCAGTATTACCATTACGCCTTGTGAGTTTGAATCAAGAGGAGAATATCGTCTGGCAAAATCCTCGCCCGTCATCGCCAAGATACTGCCGACCCTTGAGACTTCAGATGGCTCATGAGACAATAGAAGTATCCAAATTGGAAGCTGCTAATGTAAAAAAAAACAAATTTCAGATATGGTACCTACTAGGAAAGCTGAATGGTGTGTCAAACACGATTAAAATATATATTAAAATTAACCATGGTGGATGGTAAAATGGTTAATGCGCTCACTGATACAAGCTCAGCCATGCGGTGTTACCTGTGCGGGCTTACATCCAAAGATTTTAATCTGATCAAAAAGTGCATCAACAGAATTTGAATTTTGAATATGGACTTTTGTCATTACATGCTTGGATACGATTTGCTGAGTGTATCTTGCATTTGGGTTACAAATTGAAACTCGGAAAGTGGCAAGCAAGAGGTAGTAATAAAGAAATTATAGCCAGTGAAAAAAAAGAATACAAAAAGAATTTTGGGAAAGGCTAGGTCTGCATGTAGATAAGCCGCGCCATGGAGGGGGGACCTCAAAAGATGGAAACACTGCTCGTATACTATTTCAGCATGCAGACGAAACTGCACAGATAACAGGAGTTTCTGTAAGTCTAATTAACAGATTCCACACTATCCTCAAAGTTATTTCAAGTGGATACAAAATTAATTTTATAAAGTTTCATTTGTTTTGCCTACGGACTGCGTCAGCTTTTGTTTTTATTTACTCATGGTTCAATATGCCAACTACATTACATAAAATTTTAGTGCATGGGCCCCACATAGTAGAAAATATTGGCATTGCTATAGGTCTTTTGAGTGAAGATGCTCAAGAAAGCAGAAACAAAGACATCAGAAAATACAGACAAAACTATTCTAGAAAATTCTCGAGAAAAGTCGCCATGGAAGATACTTTTCTGAGATTAATGGTGTCTTCAGACCCATACATTACTGGACTAAGGAAATAAGCACCAAAGAAGCTTGTAACTTTAAGTCCTACTGAAATAATCCATGATGATGAATAAATTATTTGATTTTATTTTTTACTGATTTTCATTTTATTTCAATTAATAACCCTAATAGTATTAGTTTCAGTAATAAAGAACAACATATCAGTTCGAATCGCTGCAAAAAAGATTTTTGCCAACTTTTTGCGATATTTCGCCAGTGTGGGGCGGTGCCACCGGTGCCTAGGCACAGGGCGTAGACTCTGGGGGGCGCAAGAATGGCCAGACCAGGCAGGACTATTATTTTTTCGGTTTGCTCCTGATAAATACCCGCTGCGCCTCTAGTGCTCGATTCCAACACATACGTACCTACATATCAGTATCATTAAAAACGACTATTAAATTATTGCTACTGAATTTTGCGCTGAATTAGACACTTTAAAGACTTAAGTTGAAACGACTATATTATTTGTTATATGTGACCGTAATTAATTTCTGGGTCTTCTTAAAGCTATAGGCGAACTAGATTTAAAAGAGATGTTTCCCAATGTAGTAGTCGCTATAAAGATTTTTTTACAATTCCAGTCACTGTAGCTTCCTGCGAAAGATCATTCAGTAAACTCAAATTAATAAAAACTTACTTGCGCTCAACGATTGGTCAAGAAAGGTTGACCGGCCTAGCGATTTTGTCGATTGAACGCGACATAGGACGGTTCCTGTCGTATGAAAAGGTTATCAACGATTTCGCAATGAAGAAAGTGCGAAAAGTAAATCTTTAAAACAGTTTATGGCTTGCTTTAATAAATCTTTACTATCTGAACTCATTAATTTGTGGTCTCATTCATTTGTGTATTGTGTAGTTGTGAATAATCTTGCATATCTTTTCGTTTTTTTTTCTCCATTTCATACAATTATATTATGCTACCTTCCATATTCAAAACTCTACCATACCAAGTACTTAAAATTATAAAAGAAACAAGGGCGCAGTTATAGAAGCTCGCACAGGGCGCAGAAATAGTACATTACGATATTAGTGCGTTATGGTTACGATATTAGGCGAGGGCGTAATTGAGCCGAGCATGTTATAACCAATACGCACGTATATCGTACGACGTTTTTTAACACATTTGCGAGGAAACAGAAAAAAAAAATCCTTTTATATTTTGTTCATTTCTAATTATTGAAACAGTTAGTGGAATTACAATTATTAAAATGATACGTAGTTGTAGTTGGTTTTTTAATTATGTTTTTATTATTATTATTGCTATTCATAATGTCATTGTTTTGTGTTAGGGTAAATGTTGGAGACGACGAAACTTCTTGAAAGGCGGCAGAAGAGCATTGTAATTCGTCATTAGTTGTAAATAAAAAATATCCTCAGTAGAAGTAGAGGGGCGCGGCTCAGGGCAAAACTTCTTCGTTTGTGGCTCCAAATTTATTGCCTGAGTTATTTTGGCACTTATATTTGCTTTGTTTTGGATGGAATCTTCTACATAAGATTCTGCTACTGCGTTAGGACGCCACCCGCCATGCCGCTTTAAAGTCAATATATCAGCTCCCGAATCAGCAAGTAATGTAGCTGACGTTCTTCTGAAACTGTGCCCTGTATAACAATCAGCGTCCGGAAATCCTAAAAACTTGGCGACTTCCTTTGGCATGGCACCGAATTTATTTATGCCAATAGGTTGCGCAGTACATTTACATTTTTGGTAATTCTGAAAGAAATGATTATTTTTTGCCTTAGTCGTACGCAGAGCTTCATATTTTTTGACCACGTCATAAAATGGGCCGTTGATAATAAAAGATCGGGGTATTTTGTTTTTAGTGTTTGGGATTTTAATTAAAAGCATTTTGCCTTGAGTTTCAATGTCATTTGTGGTAATATTGTGAAGCTCTTGGTACAGGTACTTAGCTTACAGACGGTCGTTAAAAAATATGTAAAAGAGTATGTACAGTAGGTAGATCAATACATAAAATAAGGAGGCAAACTGACCTTAGTTGCAGGTACTGGCCATAGAAAAAAATTTACTCTAGCGAGGTACTGGCTATCTGGAGCATCTCTTAGAAACTTTTCGACGTCATTTGATGACAGTACCTTAGATTTTTTCTTTATAAAACTATCAGAGCGTCTCTTTAAAAATGCAATGAGATTTGAATATAAATTAATATCGACACCATTTTTCATCTTGAGGGTACTTTTCAGCATCGAATATGTTGTCCACAACGAGCTAGGCTTATATTTACTAGCTAGTTCATTAAAATACGCCAAAACTACATTTTCGGAAAATGACTTGGCATTTTTCATGATTTTCCACTTCAAAAAATTTTCATACGTGGTTATGTATCTGTCTTTGGATATTGACGGCAGCAAGCTGTCGCATGCGGTTCGCGCTTCTGTTAGTATATCCGGTGGAGTTGAAGTAATATATGGCTCTTCTTCATTATTGAAAGTTGTCATATTTAAATTTTCACAATACAAGTACAAAGAAAAGAAAATTTGAGAAAAATGGCGCGAGGATTATTTTCTGCCGTAGCTGCGTGAAAATGTTGGCAAAGACGTTAGAGCATGCAGCCAAGTTTTTAAATTACCGAATAAACTGATTTTTTTTATTTTAAATAAACTGAATCTGTAAATGCACACTGTTGCTTTCCCGCCATTTTAACAGCGCGCTAGCGCTGCCTACTGACTGGCGCCGCGCGGCGATTAGTTCGAAATTTGAATAGCAACAGCGCGCGAAATGGCAAATAATATTGTTATGGAATTTGTATGGACTATAACTTAACTATTTGCTTTGGTAACACACGCGTTTTTTATGACCCGCTTTACATATTTAAATCGGTGGAATTACATCAGCTTTACGAGCAACGGTGTTAAAAAGGCTATTTACGGCACTGGTCACAAACACTTAAGACCAAGGAACTGTTCCTTGCTTTACAAGTGGCCAGTAGTATTCCTACATACATAGTCTTTGATTTCATTATCTGTGTACTCGCTTTCGAGCGTTTTATTTGTGTGTACATTCGAATTCGAGCCGTTTCCGAGAAAATCGTTGCGACGTCCACACCGACCGAAGATCGTGCTTGCGTGTAAACTTTGTAACGCTCGGCTCAACATCCACACCACTCGAATATTCGACGTCGAATGCTCATTACACGTGAATGCTCTCAGTGAGGACATCCCTTAAGTGCTTGTGACCTACTTGGTCAATCGTATTATCGTATGAATGACATTAAACGAGATCGTATTCGTATGCTCCAAGCTCGCAAGGGAATGTTCGATTCGAACGTTCATAGTTTTGCTCGAAAGTGAATGCTGGGCTCGCTGGGAAGCATTTGTTGCTCGTCGACGATTGCTTGTTTACAAATGCTCACGAAAGAATCCTCCCAGTGAGGACGCTCCTTTAGGCGTTAACGGAGCATGTCGGAGTATCGAACTCTATAATATTACCACAAAAGACATAATTTCTTGATGACAAAGCAATGATCAAATTGCGCGACACTAAAACAAAGATTGACTGGATATTTGTAATCCAAGGAGAGTTCCATATATAAAAAAAATATTATAATCTTTGTCCAACGAACACCACATCAGATAGGTTTTTCTTAACTTTCAGAAAGGGAAGAGCACGAAGCAGGTCATTGGAAGACACAAAATAGCAAAAATGTCTAAAGAAATAACAACTTATTTAAACTGACAAATCCTGAATATTACACTGGACATTGTTTCCGTAGGTCTTCAGCCACTCTTCTGGCTGATTCTGGAGGGAGTCCAATAAAGTGGCTGAAGGCTACATTGAGGACTCAATTGAAAACAAAACTGATATAAATAATAAAATAAATCATATTGTGAAGGATGGCACGGTTGACATCTGTCAGGCATGTTACCTCCCGGGTGAATCGATCCGCCACATTATTTCTGGTTGTTCTCGTCTGGCTATCGAAGAGTACTTGCATAGGCACAACCTTGTAGCCAGGATTATCCATCAGCAACTAGCCCTGAAATAAACTCTCGTGGCATCGGAGGTACCGTACTACAGATATGTGCCCGACCTTTTTTTTTTTTGGGTGTGAAATCATCCAATGACTTCTCCCGCTCTGGGTGAAGCGGGAGGGCGTGTCAGACCTTTACTGACTAAAACCCATCCGTGTTCCTTCGGTTCCTTGTGCCAGGGCCGCGGTAACTCTCTTTCAAATTTATCCGCGACCCAGTTCCCGAAAATGGCAATATCAAATTGTACTGGTATCGGTCCATCATCACTGATTATGGTGGTGGACCGAATCGAGAGACGTACAATGATTGTTGACATTACCGTCCCGCATAACGGGATTCTCGTGAAAGCCGAGAAAGATAAGCAAAACAAGTTAACGAACAAAAAGGATTCAGAGAAAACCGAACCATAAATATGGATGTTTATGATTTCCTACATAAGGTTATGGTAAATGTAGATAGAACCAATCCCGTATGTACCGTATTCTGTGATATGACCCAGGCGTTTGATTACGTCAGGCATGATATTTTAATGAATAAGTTGGAAGCATACGGTATAAGAGGCAATATTCTAAAATTAATAAAAACGTATCTTGATAACAGAAAACAGGTCACGGAGATATCTAGGATAAATATTAAAACGAAATGTGAAGAAATATTTCATTCGCACGAACAAATAGTCAAGTATGGAGTCCCCCAGGGTAGTGTGATGGGTCCCCCACTATTTATAGTATATATAAATGACTTACCTAAACATGTAGACCAACCAGTTACGCTCTTTGCTGATGATAGCACTATCACTATTCAATGTAATTCTAAAGAAAGCTACAATGACGACATTAATAATTCTCTGACATCAATAATAAATTGGATGAATAATAATAATCTAAAAATTAATCTTAATAAAACTAATTTAATGCACTTCAGTCAACGTTTATCAACTACGACTGATCTTAACGTCCAATATAGTAATATAATTATTAGAGAAGTTGACAACACCAAATTCCTTGGAGTCACAATTGATAAAAAGCTAAACTGGAAAGCACACATAGAAGAACTGAGTAAAAAAATTAGTAATTCTTGTTATGCGCTGTTCAAACTGGTCCCAGTGCTTAACATTGAGTCATTGCTCTCGGCTTATCACGGTTTGGTTTCTTCACATTTGAGATATGGGATAATTTTCTGGGGAAACTCAACCGACAAGGACATACCCTTTAAAGCCCAAAAAAGATGCATCAGGACTATGTTTAAGTTACAGTCAACCGAAAGTTGTAAGCCCTATTTTAAAAAATATAAAATATTAACTCTGCCTTGCCTTTACATTTCAGAAATTGTCGTGTTTGTAAAATCAAATCGACACTTATTTCCACGTCAATCAGAAGTGGTCGATCGCAACCATAGTAGACGCGATGACAGTATTATTTGTCTACACAGCTCGAAAACAGCATTAATGCACAAGAGTGTTTTCTGTATGGCCCCTAAAGTTTTTAATAAACTTCCAAATAGTTGGAAGGAGCTTAATGTCCGTCAATTAAAAAATAAATTAAAGATACTGCTAGAAGGGAAAGCATACTACAGTATTCTAGAATTTCTGAATGACAACATCTAATGCCGTGTGGTAACCAATGTTATCAATACATCTTTGACGTAATCTGTACTTAAAGCAACTAACAACAACTAATTAAAATAAATACATTTGATTTGACATTTGACACTGGATAATTTTAATTATAATTGACATTTGACATTGGATAACTTTAATTGACATTTTACATTGGATGATTCTAATTGACATTTAATAATTGTTACTTATCTATGACCATTTGTTTGATTTATTTGTTTTAGAAATTGTTATTTACTATTTTGTTCTTATTTAATCCATAATTTATTCAATGACTTTTATTACTCAAATTTAAATATTTGTACGCCACTAAGGCCAAACATGACTGATCTTAATCTATAATGTAATATAATAACTTGCATGCTCTGTATGTGTACTCATGTTTCCACAAATAAAGAATCTTGAATCTTGAAGTATCTTGACTTGGCTCACGAGGTTGTCGACGTGTGGAATGTGGACACAGCGATCATTGTACCGGTAGTCGTGTCAGCCAATGGCTTAATAGCCACGAGCCTCGACCAACATCTTAGGAGGCTCTCGATAGGCAGCTGGGTCAAGGGCCTGATCCAGAAAGCAGTACTGCTGGACACGGCTTGTATTTTTAGGAGGTTCCTCTCTCTGGAGCCCTGACCGCCGGTAGCTTGGACCCTGATCCCGATATTTCCTCTATTTTTTATATTTTTAAAATGTTTTTGATTTGTAATTTATTTTATAAAAATATTTCAAAATGTAAATTATAAGAAACGAAAGAATAAAGGACAAAATAAATTAAAACATCACATTGCAATCTAATTCGGAAACATAATCTCACTCGCTGGCCCCTTGCCGTCTAAATCCACAGCCATCCATCTCAAAACAGCATATTCAGCCATCTAACACTACATCCAATGCCCACCTGCAAACCTCATCAGAATTTCAACAAACATACATAAATGTACCGGGGAAATCAATAACATTTTCTTTTAGTAATTGCCCCAATATGACTAATGTAACTTTTAATATTAATTAAATGTACAATATAAAGTTTATTTTATTTCTCTGCATTCTTTTGAGAAAAACACTATATATGCCTCGGCGGAAATGGTAATTGCCTGTCTCGTATCAAACTCATACTCGAGCTGCAATTACCTATTTCACGGAATTTGCAATAACTTAACATATTGACCCTTATCTCCCAACGTAAAGTCGAGTCGAACCGAAGCATCAATTTCTATAGGGTGTCCGCAAATTCGCGCGTCTTTGGTTTATCTTGATAGGAATATTTGTATTATGTTGTAGGGATAGGAACCCATATCGTATGTACATTTTTAGACTGACTCGTCACTTCGGTTCGACACTATCTGAGTGTGCTTTAATCCTTACTGCCACATGACCAATAGGTCTATTGAAAGTTTGTATGTAATTCGATTTGTTAATCATTTTAGACAAATTATATTTATCAACACAGCGTACGAGTATGTGTGAAACAAAATGGAAATGAGGAAATTTACCGTCGTGCATACTTTGGCAAAATGGTTTGAAAAAATTTGCTAAAGTGGTTAGGTAGTTAACCCAGCTCAAATTTCTGCTGACGCTCAAAGTTCCGGACGGACAGTCCGTGTGTGTTAATAATTAAGTGTAAACAATTTAACGTAAACCAAACTAAGTGAGGAATTATCATTATTAATAGAATTTAATTTTAAGTTACATCTGTTTCAGTAATTAAGATTATCTATAAATCAGTATATCTTTGTCACTAGTCAAATGTTAAGAAAATATTGTAAAAAAATCCTTGTCCTTCCGATTAGATTGTTTGAGCCCCTGCCGCCTGTGATACAGGATTACCTAGTACAGGAACCTTACATTGTTGTACCTACTTTATATGTAAGACCTATTAGTATAGTTTACCAATTTTAAGCTTGAATAAATATTTGTTTACTATTTAAAACAATTATTTGTTTCAAAAGGTAGCTTTCCTTTTCAAATCTGAAGTGGCTCCGTAATCGATCCGGACATCATCTCGTTTGTTGATCGAGAATTGTTGGCAAAAGGATTAAAAATATAGACCCGCGAGGTCTACAGCTCACAGAGCCACTAGTTCTAGTGTGTTTGTTTAGTGACACCAGTGCATATTAACGCAGAACCGAAAATCTCAATTATGATGTAGAGGGGTCAATATTATACATCAATCTTCCAACTTAACATACGTTGCAGTGTTGCTGGGGAATTTAGATAGCATAACCTATTTCTTCTTCACAGCTGAAACACTAAGTGAGATAGTGGTCAAGCGCGAACCTATTTTTATAATAAAAAATGATAAGTGGTGACAGGCGGGCGTTTTGGGGGACTGCCTTTATGCCTTATTTATATAAATCTCTGAACGGTTATGAAAATTATTAAATTGTTATTCAATGTGGCGACGCTTGGGGGAGGCCTCTGTCCAGCAATGCACGTATTTCGACTGATATGATTATGATAATGAATCAATCGCTAAAAAGCGTCCAGATTAGGGTGTTTTGTTTAGGAATGAATATGACGTTTAAAAGTTACTGGCTTTCAGCCTAGTTTGAATAAAATTCTTTTGATTTTGGATTATTAGATTTTCGTTTCAACTCTGCGCTCCTTGACCATTAGAACTTTGTCAAAGACATTTAAAAATAATTAAAAATAAAGAACATAATGAACAACACAATTTTGGTAAAAGGCTAATTTATTCAGTCTTAAGAATCACAAGTATTTACAATATGTACATAAAACTAGGAACTAATCAAACTATTTACAGACCCGTTTACTTAAAACTAAACTTACAGAAAAATAAAAACTTTATAAAATCAGAATCCGTTAAGAAATAGCCGAGGTCGTTCCAGTAACAACAAAACTGTATTTTTTTATCTTCTTCATACTAATCTGCCTGTGAATTTAATATTGAAGGGCATAAGCTTCTTCTTATACAGAGAAGGCACGAGCATTGATCATCAAACTTGTTCAGAGTATTAAGTCCAAATTTCCTTACTAAATATGTTTTATTTTACTAGGTTAAGTTAAATATTTGATGTTTCAGAAGTTGATCCATTATCTGTGCCAAGTTGAATCCACTATTATATGTGGTGTTCAAGAAGTGGTTCCGTTCACTTTCGAGGTACCATTAGATTTCTCGTTTAACAAATAAAGAGTGTGAGATTCACAGGCAAACAGGTTCAGAACTACACACATTCTAATTGTATTTTTTTTTAATATATTAATAATTTGTTAATGATACAAATATTTCAATTTTTAACGATCGTTACTCAAATCGTTTATTGATTTGTATTTAATTAGGTAACTATTGGGTATGTACGTGTGTATATTTTTTCCTTTGTGATTATGTAAAAGTGTATTTTTTACGTTTGATGTTATAAGAACCAAATTGCGTTAACAAGACAAAAATTGTAAATGATGCAATAGTTGCTTTCAATCGCGTTGTTTCTTTGATGTTAATCGAATCGTTTCTTTGCTTTTAATCGACTTTTTAATTAATCTTTCAAAGTAGGTAATCCACCCATCCAACTCATGCTTAGGCTGTTTATAATAAATAGGTTTTTGTACATAAACGTGTGCCTAGCAGTAAGATACTAAAAGATATGGTGTTTGCCATGGTGATCACACTTGGTGTAATAGTAGGGCTTCTTAATACTAGCGGCAATCTCATCGGGGGTATACTCTCGACAGCCACAGGGCTTGTATTGGGCCTCCGCTCTCGGACCAGAAGCGACAGAAGATTCGGAAGCAACAGAAGTTTTTGTAATTTCAGAAGAGGCGGTAGTCAGGTCAGAAGACAGGGCAGACCTACACACCCAATAGTTTCGGTTAACTTTACATAGATGGCACTACTAACTTATAACTACATAAATTATAAAATAGGAAGAGTAAATTAAACTTATATTTAAGAGGATAAATGTGAGGTAAATAGGTATTTATATGAAGTAATAATAGTAAATGCTAATGCTACGTAGCCTAAGGTTAGGTATGTGGCGCCATCTATGTTGGTAACCATCTAAATGCTGATCGTCCAATATTTTCTAATACAATGGTATTTGTTGTGTACTTAATAATAAACTGTAATATTCATGTTGTTACTGGCTTAAAACAATTGGGCGAGGGAGTATTGCTAATTATTTTCTGTTGTGAACACTTTTCAAACTCAATTAAAGATCTTATCAAAGCTAACTACATTTTAATTAGGTCAAAAACTGCAAGCTCTTAGTATTGTAACAATTTATGAATAATAATAATAATTATATTATAGGTGAGTTTTTGAGTCTATAATTTCTGCAGTGCTTTAACTGATTCACAGCTTATAGCGGTATTTCAGAATAAGCCATAGCCTCTACTCTCTTTAATGGTTATAGCACTAAACTTTTTCATTACATTTTTGTTTCAATTATTATTAAATTAGATCTACATTACATTCAAGTGCCGTTTAATAGCTTAAAGTGTAGACTTTGAGTCTATTTCTCCCCCTGCCATAATCTGTTAGTTCCCACGCCAACCTACCGTCTCTGGTCCCTCGGCCTGGTGGTGTCAGTGAAGCGGATGCTGCAGTTCTGCACGGCCATGTTGGGCCTCAGGAAGTCGCTGAGCGTGGAGGCGTGCGGCGCCGGCCTGTCGAAGGGGAAGCCCATGGGGCGCCGGTCGGGGTACTTGCGGTCGCGGATGCCGCAGTACGACGCCGCGTCGTTGCACGACCCCACCAGGTCTTGTTCCACCTGCACAATCGTGTGACGATTACTATTTCAAAATAAATAAGATTTTGGAAGCCAGAACCTACTTATAAGTTAATTGCGACAGTGAATACGTCAAAAACTTTTTTTACTAACAAATAAAAATATTTATAAAAATTACACATTCATTTTTAGACCAAGAAACCAAACCTGGAATAAGTCAATCGTTACAATTAAATGTTAAGGCTTGGCATGGCCCAAAATTTGGCTCGATAAAGAATGGCCAAAAGTTCGGTTTAAATGAGCCAACAAACTTTGAAATCTCTAGAAACTAAATCACGTGAGAATAACCAGAGATCAAGCGAAGACCAAGTGAATTTCTTGGATGCAATCAGCGCACTGATCGTTTCAGTGATACGTACAGAAGTAGAGATAGCACGTGTCGAGCACTAAACATTTCTTGTTTTCGTGTGGAACATCACAATGTTTGACCTTATTATTGCACATTGGAGCCGTTGATCATGTAAGATGCAGGTAAACGAACATTTGGGGCACTTCAGCAAATGGGATATCTTTTGTTTGGTATCATGATCCTGGTAGATCCTTCATCATCAGACTTTTAATGTTCTCACTGCCGGAGCCTCCAATAGGCCGTAGACCAGCACGCGGGCCCAGTGCGGGTTGTCACATGTCTTCGAATTTTTGGTTCTTAGACATGTCGGTTTCCTCAAGATGTTTTCTTTCACTGCTTTGAGAGTAGTGGTGATGAAATAATTTACACAAATAAAGCAGCTGCCTCGGTTCAAATCCACGATCTACAACTTATAAGTCGCAACAGTTACCACTGAGCCACCACTGCTCTAGAGTAGTAGGTAGGTCCTTACATATTATATTTATAACACTTTTTTGTTGTAGTACATACCCTATCCTCCTGCCAGTTGGAGACCATCGCGAACAGCACCACAGGGTAGCCCTGCTCCGTGCCCTTGGCGACCAGCATGTGGTGCGGCCAGCCGCAGCCGCAGAAGTCGAAGTCGGCGGCTTCCTGTGAGCCTGGGTCGCCGGGCCGAGCGGACTGGGACGAAAAAGTGTTCATTTTAGTCATTGAAAAGTACAAATTATCAAAAAAGGTCTTTAATCTAGAGATTTATCTACTTTAAACTTTTATAGACCGATCGATGCCGATGTGCCAACACTTGGGGGTGCCTGTGTTCAGCAGGGATGTCTTTCAGCAAAAATGATTATATATTTTTGAAGGCTCTGTGCAATAATACAGAATTTCTGGGTGGGGTTACCAGTTACTTATTGCTAAAAACAAATGCTTGGAAAAATGTTTTATGCATTTTCTCTTTGGTTTAATGTTTGTCATGTAGTTATAGTTTTTGAAACTCATTCTGTTAAATTCTGTGATCAAAGATTCTGATCTTTACATAAACTCACACGTTTTTCTCATGGGGGTAGGCAGAAACAATAGAACGGCACCTGCTACGATCCTAACATACTGGATTTGCTTCAGTCACATTCATACATGTAGTCATAGACACATGCAGGTATAGTGTTAGAGCGCATACACATACCTGGTCGCGGAAGGTTCTCTCGTAGGGGATGGTGACGGATGGTGTTGTTGTGTCAGAGCGCATACACATACCTGGTCGCGGAAGGTTCTCTCGTAGGGGATGGTGACGGATGGTGTTGTTGTGTCAGAGCGCATACACATACCTGGTCGCGGAAGGTTCTCTCGTAGGGGATGGTGACGGATGGTGTTGTTGTGTCAGAGCGCATACACATACCTGGTCGCGGAAGGTTCTCTCGTAGGGGATGGTGACGGATGGTGTTGTTGTGTCAGAGCGCATACACATACCTGGTCGCGGAAGGTTCTCTCGTAGGGGATGGTGACGGACGAGTCCACACTGCGGTGACGGATGGTGTTGTTGCCCGGACGTACTGCCACAATACACAAACATTTATATTTAACTATCAGTCAATTATTTGGTAGCTTGTGAAAACTTTGGTTCAATTTGGTTCGTCTATGTTGAAATTTAGCGTTTAAATGGGCGTTCCTTTTCGGATGAATTAATCAAAAAATATTTTTTAATATAAGTTGTTTCTCACGAACGATGGGCGCCCTCTATTGGCGCTGTGCACACACACACTGCTCAGTATACTCACGGCCAGCAGTGAACTTGTCGAGCTCGACCATGGCCCGGCGCTGTTCGTCGAAGGCCAGCGGGTCTCCCTTGTCGTCGTGTGTGGGCGCCATGAAGATACGCACTGTGCCCATCGCACTCTGGCCTGATGTGTTGTTTACTTCGATACTGTAAACGAACATAATTACATACATTTAAAATACCAAAGGTATCAAAAAAGTATTGAAACACAGTATTATGATTTGAAAACAAAGCTAAAATGTCTAATTTGTTTTTAATGACATATTTTCGAACCCTTCCCCAGCTAGAACAGCATCTTATAGTCATACTTATAACAAACAAGTTTTTCACGAAAAAAATGAAAAGAAGTAATAAGATCTCTCATGAAATATGATGATAGTATGACAGTATGAGTAAGTGGTCACCACCACATAAGAAAAATTGATAAAAGTCAGGTATTGTTTGAAAATATGTGCGATTGGAAAATCTATTGTCTATGTAGCAGTTAAACTAAAGACTCATCAGTCTCTGTTCCTAATTTCTGACTTACCATACAAATATCAGTGTGTTGATAGAGCTCAATTCCATCAGTGGACTCCTATATCTTGATGTTGATGAATCTATACAGTTCCACTCACACATAGTTGAAGTCCTGGTGCTGCAGATGCGTGAACCTGGCCAGCACAGAGCCCCTGGGCGTGAAGTCCAGTCCCCTGCCTAGATCCACAGTGCTCAGCTCCCAGAAGGTACCGATGGTGTTGGTGCCGGCGGCGCCCTCCAGGCTGATGCTGGATACGCGGATGCCGGCGAAGTCCAGCTGGAATTATGTAAAAGAATCATCAAAATCGGTTAATAATTGTCGAAGATATCGATAAAACCAACCGAATTAAGGACCGCCCTCCAGTCTTGTTTAAAGTCGGTTAAAAAGAGAGCGTAAAACTCTCGCTGAAACTTAAGAACTTTTGAAGAGTAAAGAAAAAATCTAAGGAAGTCTCTGGTTTTTATGATTTTAAATTTCTGACAAGTCTCGTACGCTAATAAAAATGTATGTGGAACAGGATGTTAAGTCCAGCAAACCTCCATTGAATAGGATCCTCCGACCAGACGGGTGTACTCTTAGTGTTCTGTTTTATATGTTCAAATCGTGCCGAAAACTTTGCTTGCGTGATGCTGGCTTTCTATGACGTCAGGCATTTTTGCAGTTCATATGAGGCAATATAGATGTCGCTACAGGTTCTGCGGGTGAATATTCCTTACCTTATCGTCAGTGTACGGGTTGAGTTTGTACTTGTAAAGGTGGAAGAGGTCGTCGACGTAGGAGTGCCAGCGGTAGAACACGGGGTCGCGCATGGCTGTGGCTGAGTCGCCCATCACGCCGAATTGTTCCTGAACGACAAAATAATAACGGCTTAGTTTGGCTACATTGTCATCAGAATACCGTTAAACATAGCACTTTAGTTGGCTATAGTTAATTTTCTCGTAAAGCTATATTTTAAATAGTCTTAAAATATTATATTGAATGTGCGTAAGGGACAGATGTATACAAGTTAAATATATAATAATAAAAAAATAATAATAATAAAGTCATATACATCTATCCCTTATACGAGGTTGGCTCAATAGCGGTGGCTTGGTCACCAACGGTGAAGCGAACAGAAACCGCTCGTCACGACTTTTGCTAATTAAGCCAACGTAGCGGCCAACTAGCAGGCTAGCGTTGCTGCGCGGTAACTGGCGACATCGCTACTGAGGTGCGCCGCGATGTGTGGAGCGTGTCTGCAGTGTGTCTGCAACGTGTCTGCAGCGTGTCTGCAGCGTGTCTGCAGCGTGTCTGCAGCGTGTCTGCAACGTGTCTGCAGCGTGTCTGCAGCGTGTCTGCAGCGTGTCTGCAGGGGCGGGCCGCGGCGGGGGAGGAGTGCCGGTATAGCGTTGGCCGCTCTCTCTATCCCCTGCGCCCGAAAAATGGTAGGTGGCGAGGCCATTGACCTTGACCTGTCACAGGGGGACCTAGGATGCCATACACGGGGTCGTCTGGCACCCATGTGCTGTGTGTTCTGGTGCGCCGGTGATGGAGGTTACACCCCAGGGACGCCCACGGTGACGGACAGCCGCGGCGGGTTCGCGGTGAGTGCTATCGCGTGCCGTGTTCCCGCTACAAGCGGCACAAGAGGACACCATGGAGTTTTAGTGGGTTAGAGTCCCACATAACTGCACTATCTCCCCATGGTAACGGAGTATACATGTATTTATCGACGAAATAAAAAAGGAAGGAAAACCTTCACTTCCCCCTCGCAATTGGGGCTGATAATGGATGACTCCATAATGTTGTACTTACCAAGTGGCGATGGTCAGGGTCGTGAGAGTAGGAGATGAAGACGTGTCCCATGTTGTGCATGTCACCGTAGTACGTGCGGTTGGGGCTGATGATGGAAGACTCCATCATGTTACCCAGGATATCGATGCCTCTCTCCTCATCAAGGGCTAGCTGGCGACCATTGGGCTAGAAAGAAAAAAAAAATATTTAAAACAAAAACACTATTTGAAATAAACTTTCGGTATACCCTTCAAAAACCCCTTTCATTTGATACCCATTTAATAGGTGCATAAAAATAGTTGGTCCGCCATTTTTAGGTGTCGGCCATATTGTATTTAGAATGATTTCACCTGGTAAACCGTGCTTTGTCATCCAAACGTATATGCACATTTTCAGCTCAATCGATTGGCGAAAAACTGTTTTAAAATCGAAGAAACACGTCAATGTTCAAAAATAAAAGACTTCTTACGTTACTTTTAAGTATAAAGTCAACCAAGGTGTGACGTCACACGAAATTTCAACGCACTGCACCATTGTCATTTTAGTTTACGAAAGAAAAAAAAATCGGGCCAAATATTTTCTGATAATTTAACTGACAGATCAAATTTAATATTTCAGGAATCACCCTATTCGCAAAGTTTCCACATTACGTAAAATGTTGAGTGTGAACTGACCAGGGTGACAGACATGCTCTCGATAGCCTGCACAAAGCGGTCCCTCCAGGTCTCCAGCTGAGAGACGTCAGCCCTGATCTGGTCCACCGGACGGTCCAGGTCTTTGAGTGTAGTGCCAGCGAACCTGGAACACATAACAACATAGACTTGTAGACGAAGGAAGTGCAGCACTTGGGAATGGACTATTTCCAAATGATAAAGGGCGGAAGAGTAGCTTAAGAGGAAAGAAACAGAAAGGAAATAATTTGGTTTTCAAGCAGAGATGGTTACTGTATTAGCTCAGACCATCTTCTGAATTCACAGAACCAAGGTTTTACTAGACTAGATGCTTCATTATCTGTAGCGTCTATTTTCAGGGAAAATGTTTGTGCATTAACCCACATTTAGCATGCAATCTTTGTACATATTGAAACTTTTTTGTATTTTATTATATAAAAAAGCAAGACTTTATGACTGGCAGAGACAACGCTGGTAGCTAGCAAAACTAGTTCTACATAATAGTAAATAGTGAGAGTGTGTCACCTCGGAGGCCAGGCCCTGCTGGCGACCTGGGAGTCCAGCTTGGGGAAGTATCCCTCTTCGATAGGCTCGCGGAAGTTCATGAAGCGAGCCACGCGCTGCAGCCCGTTGCACATGCGCTCCATGTTGTATCTGACCACAAAATTGTTATGTACTTTCATTTAGATACTTAATGAATAATTTAAAAACATATAACTTTTTCGGATTCCTATCGGCAAACCCTTTCATTTGATATCATGGGCGTGCAAAAAAAATAACTGGTCCGCTATCCTTTGGGTGCATAAAAATAATTGGCCCGCCATCCTTTGGGTGCATAAAAATAATTGGTCCGCCATCTTTGGAAATCCGCCATATTGGATTTTTACAGAATGCATGCTGTCACCGCATCAGTGTCACCGGAGCCATTCTGCAGGAAAGTTAGCCTTTACCTGGTGTTGATCTGCTGGTGCATTTAGTAGAACAGTTCTCCTCACCTATCCTTGTTGACGATGGAAGGCTTGCAGTCGAAGGTACACCAGACACCAGGGGGGTGACCATAAGCTCTAAGAGTAAGGTTATTTTGAGATCGCGCAAGTGACAGATGTATACAAGTCAAATACATCTGTCCCTTACACACACTCAAAATAACCTTACTGTAAGAGTTTATGGTCACCCCCCAGGTGACTCACCTGGCGATAATCTGCTGGTGCATATAGTAGAACAGCTCTCCTCTCCTATCCTTGTTGACGATGGAGCGGTCAGCGGAGTCGAAGGGGTACACCAGGTGCCAGTGCCAGTGGTGGAGGTTGATGCCGATGTCCTCGCGGAAGTAGGCCACGCGCTGTTCTGGTTCCGTGGCGTTCGCGGTGTAGTTTACTGGGATTAGGACTGGCATCTGTTGAGAGAAAACAGGTGTGATTTTTGGACCGGGCTGACTTTTGTTATAAACGACATTTAGTTATGGAGCAAAATGAAGCGTCAAGCTCCTTGGACTGTATTTTGACTCTTTGGGGACTATATTTTCGTTTACTAATATGAAATTTGCATTCAAGATTCATTTTAAAAACTCTTTTGGATAACAGTACAGTTGTTCAATCAAGGATGAATCTTGATGGGTCCAAGCCTCACTTATAATATTGAATAAGGGTTTTTTTACGACCTTTTTCATGGATCTATGTACTTTCCTGGTGTCTTAAACTTCAGTATGTGTGTGACTTATTGTTTCCTTACCCTGTCTCCAGAAGTGACGACGTTGCTGACCTCCCTGGCCTTGCGGAACACTTTGGGGTCCATGAACTTGTCGGGGAAGGTTTCTGCGAACGTCGGGATGTTGATGCCTTTGGTGTCTGGCCTGGAAAGTTCACATTAAGGTTACTGCTAGACCTAAACTATAAAAATTTAAAAGAGATAGTGCTACCGTTTTAAAATATGAACCCAGAGCAAGCAGGAAACAAAACAAAGGCAGAACTATCATTCATTCCGTTTTCTCACCATGTTATTATATCTTCTGCTACTTTTGTTTATTTAATTTTCGGTTACTAAAACATACTTTGCATTGAATACTCATAAGAAACTGGTACTTAATTATTTTCCGTTAATTTTGTGACAATATAACTTGGAACTTCATAGGTAGGTAAGGCTAGGCTTATATCTTTATATATTGTAGCATTAATCACGAGCAGTGTGGTGTAAGGCCCCAATATAAAGTCATGTGCTTGTCGCAATAAATGACAGCCTTACCTGTGCAGTATAGCGACGGAGAGGCAGTAGTTGAACATGTAGGGGTTGATCCTCAGCTGGCAGAACGAGCACACGGACTGCAGGTCTTCTATGTCACGCATGCCTGGAATATAAAGACAGTTTGTCAATAAGTGTGTGTCACTCCCTGCCATGGGCTGTCTTTAACGTCTTCCGGGTGTGAAGCATCTTCTGTCTATAATAGAACTCATCCATTTGGAGAAACCGAGGGCATGTTATAAAGGGCACTTTCATAAGTAAATCAGATCAATCAAATCAGAAAAATAGAAAATTATTCCTTTACTTTTCTTCCTTTTGTGATGTAGATCAAGTCATTCGCAGACTTTCTCCAGAGAATTCTTCCATCTATCTGTTCTGTTAAAAAAACACACAAAGAAATGTTCTTGTACGGGTTACCCTGTTTCCTTTTGTGGCAGAAGGTAGGAGTTATCTAATTGTTGAGTACGGCCTTTTACCTGGACTTTTTGCAAAATAAGAAGTTTTACAAAAGGTGTTGGTAAAAGGCCTGATAAAAGGATTTTTTTTTGAGTAAGTTATCTCAATCTTTCTTACCGAGCTGACAGAGGCTTGTTGAGCTATATTTAGACGAGGAAACTATATTCTTATCTGTCCTTAACTTACCCAAGAAGATGTCGATGAGCTTTGCAGCCATGGTGCGATGCTTGGGGATGAACAGCGAGAACTGCTCGTTGTAGGGCAGTTCCATGGGGTGGTCGAGGTTGGGTAGCGCGATGTTGCGGACTGGGATGGTGCGGCCGGCTTCGTTGCCGAAGCGGTTGGAGATGGTGGTCGTTAGCGCCTTGTATTTGTCGGGCTGGGAAAATGAATTTAATATAGTTGGGATACCCAGGGACAAAAGTATATGGACTGTAAAGAATATGCAGCCTTCAATGATCTTTAAGGAATGTATTTAAAGGTAGATTCTTTGCCAAATTCCAGCCAGATGTTCAAATTATAACACACTTGCAGATAACCATCACAAATAGAAAAATAGAGAGCTCAAATAATTATTGAGCGAGGCCTGGAGCTATAGACTTTGGCATGTTTAATTTAATGTAATTTATTGATGTATTATTAATAATTATTATTATTTTATTGTGTGTAATTTTGTTGCTAGATTATTTTAGTATTATGTAATTTTGTGTGTTTGTGACTTGTAGCATCATATTGGATTTATCTGTAAAGATGTTATAATTGGTGATAATAAATAAATAAAATATTGCAGAATTTTGATTCTTCATCTAAGAACATGTGTTGGCAAATTAAATCTAACATCTCAATATGAATTACCTAGCTACAGATTTTAAGTGCCGAAATGTAGACGATGAAAAATTCGTATTAGCTAACAGCTAAACTTTATTAGGTCATGATAATACTACGTAGGTAAATAACGTTACCTACATAGTAATATCGTGACAATTTCGTTAATTTATAAAAAGAGCATTTTTTTTACTTTTGAAATCAATCATCTCTTAAGGATAATTATGTAACTTTATCAACAGTCAAAACTGTTAGCCGATGAAGATGATTATTTAATGAGGAATCTTCAAAAGTAAAACTTACATAGTAATGCTGAGGGATATCAAAGACAGCCTTGTCCTCTCCCTTCTGCATGAAGCACGGCTCTGACGGCCGGTCGAAAAATAGCAGCAAATTCTTCTTAGCTTCAGACATCTTGTCAGCTAGAAGAAGAAATACCAAGATTAATGTAAATGTAGCTACAGTAGACCGCACGTCTCTCTATATAAATAGTTTGTAGTTAGGTAAGGTAATGGTCACAGCGCCAAATTGGAATAATGGTCATACTCGTAGTTCAAGTTTACCTACATAAGGCTGCAGCAGCCTTATTGCGTAAGTGAATTCAGCAAGGCAAAGGACAAAGAGTATGAATAATCGACCAATCACATGCGAGATGAAAGACGCGATGTGGATTTCCGTCTATGTGATTGGTCGATTTTTCATAACTCTTTGTCCTTTGCCTTGCCGAATTCACTTACGCAATAAGGCTGCGCGAGCGGTTGACCGTAAAGTTATCGCCAAACTTCTTGTAAGAAGATATCGTTATGATAGTGTTACAATACAAATGGTACCTACAATATTAAGTGTCACCACGTCTCGCGGGTACGGTTTCAATAGAGTCACGCCTGATTGGAATATTAATTAGATATACCATGAGTCAGTATGATTTAATATAACGTTTACTGCGGAATATGATTACTTACGATATAACTAAAGTTTATAATGCATTTTCTATTGTGATCACTATGGCATCTATCCAGGTAATATAAACAAGCTAATATTAAAAAAAACATGCTTTTACCTATATAAAATAATTGCATTGTCACTAGAAAAAAACGTGTCTGCAAAATTGTGAAATTTAACTTAGGTACAAGCTTGATTGCCGAACTATCTAGCAGAAAACACGGAACATATACTATTTATAGTAATAGTTGCATAATGCCTGCTTACCGCCACCAAAAAGGCGTGATGATAAACACTCACAGTAAAGACAAAACAACAAATCGAATTTACTACACAGATAAAATAATAAAAATTGCACTTACCACAAGAATTTCCAGTAAATTAAATAAAACTTTTATTTTTTTGTTCAAGCCGTGTTGTCCACGGCTCGAGTATGGTCTTCCAACCCTGGAGCGCACTATTTATACCATAAAATATTGCACACGGCAAGGAATCCGTGTGCAAACACATAACATCACTCTGATAAGTCGGGTAGGAATAGGAGGAAATCGCGGTCATTATTATCGGGCGTCGTAACCACAAAACTTACTAGACTGAAATAAAATTATTATGTAATGTTGCTACTTATGTAGGTAATTTTGATACTTGAACTTCAGAAAGTTTTCAATATCTCTGTAACCAGACGGTTCCCAAGTATGGTCCAGCAGTACCTAGTACACAAAAACAGGTCAAATGACGGCAAGAACAAGTGATGAGAGTAGCCGACGATCTAGTTACATAATTTTGGAGTGCGACTGGAGACTGTGCGTAAGGATCAAGGACCACAATCGTGAACTAAAAGGCGTTCGATTCCCAGGCCAGGCAATTGTTACGGGTTTCTCCATCTGAAAAATCTTAATAACAGCCAAACGCCTAGATTTTTGACCAGTTAATAGCAATAGGGTCGGCAACTAATGAGTAGTTACCCACCACCTAGATATTAAAAGAAAAAACGAACGTCCACTGCTGGACATAGGCCTCCCCCAGGCGTCGCCCCATTGACCGATCCCGTGCGTCCCGCATCCAGCGAATCCCGGCAACCTGAACCAGGTAATCGGTCCACCTAGTGGGAGGCCTTCCGACGCAACGTCTTCAGGTTCGCCACTCCAGAACTTTTCGGCCATCCGTTCTGCGAGCAATGTGCCCTGCCCACTGTCACTTAAGTTTGGCAATTCTTCGGGCTATGTCGGTAACTTTGGTTCTCCTGCGGATATCCTCATTTCTGACGCGATCACGCAAGGTAGATACGATTACGATTTTTAAATACAACTGCACGCCAATTATGGATGAAGTTGGTAGATACTTTGCCTACTCCTTCGCGAAAAAGGCGTCATGTTACGCTATGTAAATAATTAAAATAATTTTAAGTACCTACCTACCTTTACACATAACATCATAACAATGATAGGTAGGTAGTAGTTATAAGTGAGTCAAATTTTTTGAGGAATTGTTTATTTGTGCAGCCGTGAGTAAGACACACTTTCCTGCAACATTTCGTACATCAGACTTTATACTTTTTATTTATATTTGTTTGTTTTTTATCTGGTGTAAGTACATCATCATCATCATAATTTCAGCCGAAAGACGTCCACTGCTGGACATAGGCCTCCCCAAAGCGTCGCCACATTGACCGGTCCCGTGCGTCTCACATCCAACGGATCCCTGTAACCTTCACCAGGTCATCAGCCACCTGGTGGGAGGCCTTCAAAGGCAACGTCTTCCGGTTAGCGGTTACCACTTCAGAACTTTTCAGCCCCATCGGTCATGTTCTGCGAGCAATGTGTCCTGCCCACTGCCACTTAAGTTTCACAATTCTTCGGGCTATGTCGGTAACACTGGTTCTCTTACGGATCTCTACATTTCTGATTCGATCACGCAAGGAAACGCCCTTTGGGTGAAAGTAAGCTCTCTGATGAGGCCCATTGTGAGCGACCACGTCTCAGGGCCATATGACCTATGGCTCTAAGACGTGGCTGGCAACACACACTGGTCATAGACTTTCGTCTTTAGTAGGGTTGCCATCCGTCCGGATTTGCCCGGATTTGCCCTAGTTTAGAAGGCGTCCGGGGAGCGTCCGGGCGGAGTTTTATTTGTAATCCGGGTTTTAAATTCTTTAAATCACCAACGGCAATTTTTGTACCGATTTGAAATATTATTTTTTGTTTGGAAGGGTTTGATCCAGAATTGGTACGTTTATCCGTTAAGCCGTTCTGGCGCGATTGAGTAACAAATATACATCCAGACTTACGTATTTATAATATTAGTAAGAAGTAGAAATTGCCCACTAATTAGGAGCCACGACAAAAAAGTGAACAATAAAACTTTTTTAGAAATTAATACAACCGACTTCCAATTAAAAACACTACAAAATGAAAAATAACTTCAATTTTGGAAATCGGTGTCAAAAAACGACGAAACGTAACCATAAAAACCAATTTTTTACCAAGTTTATTTTTCGAAGTCGGTTTCTTTGGTAGGTACCAATTTTTTTCGATAGGGACACCGACTTCGAAAAAGAAACTTATTTTTCACTTTGTAGTGTTTTTAGTTGGAAGTCGGTAGTATTTTTTAGGGAAAAAGTTTTTATCTTATTTTTCTTTTAATTTCCATTCCGTAATATGGGGTTTTATTATCTCTTCCTATATTATTACATGGCCCTCTGCCCAGCCCTTCGGCGAATTACAGGCGTGATGTTACATATTTTATTTAAGATCTAGCTTCCGCCTGAGGCTTCGCCCACGTAAAAAGTGTTTATCATCCCAAGGGAATACAAACTATCTCCATGCATGCTAAATTTCATCTAAATCGGTTCAGTAGGTCCAGCGATTACCCCCTACAAACTCACGAACTTTACCTCTTTATAATATTAGTAGTATAGATGAACAGAACACCCACCCAACTATTTCTTTATTCAGAAAGGCTACAAGCATAGCATTGCGGTACTACTTACCATAAAAATATGTAAAAATCGATACCCATCTACATAACTATGCTGGCTAGGTATTCTACATAGCTATAAAGTTCTAACCCCGCATGCCATGACGGAATTTTTATACATATAAAATTTCTTTGACCTAGCCCTCGAGCTTGAAGTCCCGTGAAGGCTAGGTTGGTTGTGAGACCAATGAAGGGCAATGTCCTCATAGCTAGAGGTATAAAGTAATGTACCTACCTATGCACTTTATGTGTGAGAATGTCAGTAAACTTGGTATAGGTACCTATTGGTATCTTGAACTATTTAAATAGTCGAAAGTCGTCGAAGATACATACTTACACATTACATATATACATAAACTCACGCCTTTATCCCAAGGGCGTAGGCAGAAAATACAGAAGACACACTTACTTTTGTGTGTGGTACATACCTACTCTTTTAATTACTTTACGTTCCTACATCTAGATATATACGCACGCCGGTAATGAGTACTATGCACCTATGGCCTTTCTGAAGAACTTCACAAATGAGATCTGTGTATGTTTTTCAGGCATCAACGAATTGTCGAAAATGTTTCGCTGACCAACGTATCAAGTGGGTACGCTAACGATCATTTCAAGTACGTTAACCACAGACATTCAATTTGGTAATAGGTGCTTAGGTGTGCTAATAACTAGATTTCTCATAAGAACTAATAGCAACGTTAATTGAATACTCACGCGATTACGTATTCTAGGTAAATACGTAAATATATTCCAAAGTAGCTAGGTACGGAGAAAGATTATCAGAGAGAGGTCGCAGGGAGACCCATATTGTAGGCGACAATAGGCTTCCGCTGACAGGCACAAAAGACAATCGACAACGATGAGGCGATGTTTTTTCATAGGAAATTGTGCGCGCAGAGCACTTTTGGATAGGTACATAAAGTCACCCTTTTTAGAACAGGTTCCACGAAAAAATTCTCATCACAGAGATAGATTCTCGCTTCGCACCCACGCTAAAGAGAGCCTAACAGTATCTACTAGCCTGGTAGGCAAGTACACGATAACACTTTCTCCAGTCCAGTCTAGAGTGCAATTTCTACCCTCAGGGTAGAAATTACCTTTTTTAAGTGTAGACTTATGGCTACACTTAAAATTGTTGAATGAAAATCAACCGAGTCTTTATTCTCCAAAGATAAGTAAGAGTAGTTTATCATCAAGTCCACAAACTCATGTAAGACTCTTCGAAGTCGATTTATCTGCCAAACTTATTTGTTCTGCAGTTGGTTTACCCGATAAGTGGCAGTATGCAAACATTTTTCAACTGAATAGACATTAACATTCTTTTGTGAACCTACCTACAGATTTTTTTTTTATTGTCATTACAATCGAGGTGATTAACTGATTAGTAACGAGATTATCCAGCAGATAACCTAGGCACCAGATAAAATCATCGGTTCTGTTTAGATATATTGAGGTATTTACCGTGTATTGCTTTCCCAGGCAAACAAAACTATTTGAACAATAATAACATCATTATCTTTATTTAAGCAAAGTTGAATTAAAGCGCAGATTTAATCTCATTTTAATGTCAGCAAATCGGGGGTAGATTAGCTGACTTTAAAATGAGAAACACTTCTAAACGGCTAGTCGTCATTTTTTGGAAAAAATATATTATGTTACATTAGACCATAGTCTTAAGAATTAGATCTAAGAAAATTTTGAGTTTTATTCGTATACACTATACTTATATATTTTATTCGTATATACTTTATTCGTTATGTCTAAAACGGACAAAAACACGACAATTGTACCAAAACCGCTGGGCGTATTTAAATGAAATCGACACCATCTCAAAGAAAATTGAATTAATGAAATTGAATTGATTTTGATATGAGGCCTTTTTTAAGTCATAGAATAATAAGGAAAGTACAATTGGCCGCGCGGCTGTGAAACGAGTGCGCGGCTGTGAAACGAGTGCGCGGGTGTGAAACGAGTGCGCGGGTGTGAAACGAGTGCGCGGGTGTGAAACGAGTGCGCGGGTGTGAAACGAGTGCGCGGGTGTGAAACGAGTGCGCGGGTGTGAAACTAGTGCGCGGGTGTGAAACTAGTGCGCGGGTGTGAAACGAGTGCGCGGGTGTGAAACGAGTGCGCGGGTGTGAAACGAGTGCGCGGGTGTGAAACGAGTGCGCGGGTGTGAAACTAGTGCGCGGGTGTGAAACGAGTGCGCGGGTGTGAAACGAGTGCGCGGGTGTGAAACGAGTGCGCGGGTGTGAAACTAGTGCGCGGGTGTGAAACGAGTGCGCGGGTGTGAAACTAGTGCGCGGGTGTGAAACGAGTGCGCGGGTGTGAAACGAGTGCGCGGGTGTGAAACGAGTGCGCGGGTGTGAAACTAGTGCGCGGGTGTGAAACGAGTGCGCGTTTTGTTCCCTCAAGGTCGTTGGCGACAGTCGTCGTCTTAAGAAGCGATGATTTGTTGGTCTGGTGGTCGCGAGCGCTACTGCTGAGCGTGAGGGGTTCGATTCCCAGGTCGGGCAGTGTTATTTTTTATTTTTTACGATAATTTACAGTAGCAGCAGTTATTGCGTTATTCCATATGGAATATCTCAGTAGCAACTCTAGCAGCCGAGTCTGGACTTGTGCCCGGTTGATGGCAAAAGGCTCGTCCCCTATTACATTATGGGACTTTATCATTACTGGTGAAATGTGAGTGTACTATAGGCACACCTCTGCCCAACCCTTCGGAATTACAGGCGTGATGTTATGTGAATATTGACTAAAGAAAACACTAGCATAGATGAACACTTTTCTGCCGTAGCCTTTCAATAATGTCATTCAGCAGCTCCCCCCTCTCCACCCTCCGCCGCCGCCGCCGCCGCCGCCGCTAACCTTTGCTATCCGCCTTATCTTACTAATTTGAAGAGCTACCTGACTTGGTGAGCTTTGCATTTGTATCTCTACCACTTAACCGATTTCTGTTTGATTTTCTAAAATTTTCTTTCATACAAACCTTATCCTCACAATATCAAACACAAAAAAGAATCAGCCAAATAGGTGCAACCGTACTGAAGTGATACCATTACAGCTTACGTTGATACATTCGGCAATTGATATTATTTATACAGAGTGCAACGTAAAGATTTAATGATGTTTAAACAGATGTGAAACTTTGTTATGGATGTTAGTTTTACTCTCACGCAAAAAATACTGAACGGATTTTGATGAAACTTTATAGTATTAGAGCTTATCAGAAAAAACACTTATTATTAACTATATTTTTAACTTAGACTGAATTAAATATATTAGAGGAAGTACAAATACCACGGAGGTGGAACCCGCGGACGCCAGCAAGTATCTATTTATAAAATATGAAAGGTTTCATTTCCTTCAAGTACCTACTCGTAGTTAGGTTGAAGGTGAACTTAGGTACCTGGACTGTGTCGTTATCTATAACGAATTTAGAAAAGAAAGTCATGCATTTACAGAACAATAAAGTAGGTAATCTAACACCTTTAAACGAGCAATTCTTGTCTCGGACACGGCTCCAATGATTTTCATGAAATTTTGTATGCAGGGGGTTTCGGGGGCGATAAATCGATCTAGCTAGGTTAATTTATTAGAAAACGTCGTTTTCTCTATTTCCACCCGAGGAGAGATCGGTCGACCAGGTACTGATGGTAATGAGCAGATGTCGAGGATATGGCGAGATAGAAATTTCTCCAATAGCACCAAGAACAGACTTGTGAGAACTCTGTTTAGAGAAGAGCCGAAGACAGCTACTTGGAAGCAGCTCGTCGTTGACTCCGTCAAAGCTTTTTAAGACGGGCACGAGTCACGACCTTCAGAAATGGAGACATCGAAGAAGAAGAAATAGGTAAACGCAGGTAGCTCGGATTTGTCGATTTCAGGAGAGCGTTAAAACGTAGCATGGTTTACAAAAAATCTAATCAAAAATCATTTATTCAAATGAGATAACGATAAAGTTCTACATAAAGACAGTCCCCCAAAACGACCGCCCGTCAGCGTATCATGTTGATATTTGCAATAAAAAAAACTTTACTTATACAATAAAAAAAACTTTTTTTTTTTTGCAATAATAAAAATTACAACCGACTTCCAAACAAAATCACTACAAAGTGAAAAATAACTTCAATTTTGGAAGTCGGTGTTAAAAAACGAAGAAACGTAAACAGGAACACCGACTTCCGAAATTGAAGTTATTTTTCACTTTGTAGTGTTTTTGTTTGGAAGTCGGTTGTAATTTTTGCAAAAAAGTTTTTTTATTTTTCACTTTTTAATTGTGATACATAATGTACCAGTTCTAAAGGCTAGGTATAGTGCCCAAAGTGAAGCCAGAATAGATGAAACCAATAACATGAAACATAAACAAAACCGGTGCAATGAGAGTAGGTATACCAGGGTGAACTGTTCACACCTGCGTAACCCATTAGAGTGTACCAGTGTGAAGTTATGTTATGAAATGGTGTAAACAATAAACAGACATGCGATTGCATCTATCCCGAGTGTTTTACCGTCATTTATTCATAAGAGTTCTGATGTATTTCTCCGAAGTTCTTCATCAGATCTTTATGAAAATATATGTATGTAATATAATAAATGGGGCCACATGACAAGCACCAGCTTTCAAATAAAAAAAGAATCATCAAAATCGGTTCACCCAATAAAAAGTTCTGAGGTAACAAACATAAAAAAAATACAGTCGTATTGATAACCTCCTTCTTTTTGCGAAGTCGGGTAAAATGATACTTACTGTTATTATGGAATTGTTATTTATTTAACACAATTTCGAAGTAGAATTGACATGAAGTGAAAGCGGCGACTCTTAGGCGCTCAAAGATAACCTCGCTCTACCCTGATCAAGGACTAGGGTCAGCGCTGCCATGGCTATCGTCACTACATCATATCCAATGCGATTGCAGAGCTACCCAAACAATGGCTCACCTCTTGTCGGGCTCTCTCATCGCTGTGCAACAACACCCGCATCCTGAAAAACCTTGCTTAACCTGAACCTTGCTTGCTAAACCTGCTTTTTTGTTTGAGCAACTTTACGTGGCTAAATTCTGGTCAAAATATATTTTTTGTTGCAAAAAAATTTATAGGTATCATCGGCACGACAGTATATACGGTCGAATTGAGAAACCTCCTCCTTTTTTCAAGTCGGTTAAAAAGGAGAAGACCACTTCCTAGTGTTGTAGCTGGGCAGAATACCTGGCGCAACAAACTCCCCTACAAAGCTCATCTGCCCTCGTACCCTGACGTGTCAAAACTATCATAGTTCGACTGTAAAAAGTGACAGATTTACACAAGTCATGTACATCTGTCACTTACGCACACTCAAAATAACCTTGCTCTAAGAGCTTATGGTCACCCCCTGTCTGTTATCTTGCCCCTCTTGCTAAGCGATCGTTTGAGGCGCCATAGTAGCTTCTGACCGACTTAGCCAGCGATGAGCAAAGGTAAAAGGAACTCTTTTGCTTTTATTTTTTAATCTTAAGATGGAAATGTCATTCATTTTGTTTAGATTTGCAGTTGCGGAGGAATTTGTTTACAATTAATTAGTTTTACTTAAGACGCAGTCACGCAGATACTCCTCAATAGATTATTTTAAAACAAGAATCACGCCCAAGCGGCCAGTTGTAATTTTTTGAGAAAAAAAATATGTTACATTGGACCATTTTCTTAGTAATTTGATCTACGAAAATTGTGAGTTTTATTCGTATAGCATAGTGTAATTAATTTGTAAAGTTGTCTGACACGGTCAAAAAAACGGCAATCACACCTAAACCGATTATTTTAATGAAATTTTGACCATCTCAAAGACAATTTAATTATCTACATTTTTCTAAATGTTTTCGCAAGGCTTTTTTTAAAGTCATAGAATAGAAAGGAAAGTAGGTACAAAAAACAAACTACAGAAATATGGGTCGCGCGGGTGTGAAACGAGAACGCGTTTTGTATCCTCACTCAAGGTCGTAGGCGACTGTAATTTTGGCAAATTTGTTGATCCGTTCCCTCGCTATCAGTGGGTTCTTCTTCTTTTCAAGTTGATGGTGATTTAACCCTTAGAAAAATGGGTCCAACAGGTTGCTACGTTTATAGTAGGTAATAAAAATAACGAAATAAAACTTGGCAAAATGGAATTTTACGGACCTGTCTGATACCAGCAGCGTAATTTAATTCGGCAAGGCCCCATGGAATACCTAATTTTTTAAAGAGAATTTGTTAGACTCTTTCATGGGGTCAAACCTTTTGCCTTGCCGATTTCATTTCTCTGTCTAAACCATGACCCATTTGTTAGTGCTCCAGGTGCCCATACACCTGCACTTTGGAGGACTTGATGAACGCCACTTATTACCAGTGGTAGAGTATTATCAGTAGGTAACATATCTTGAACGACTTTCTTGTAACAGTTTCACACTATACGAATTTAGCTATTTTTTCGTGGCTTAACTCGTGACTTACTTCTGCGCAAAGGCCGGGCCTAATTTAACCATCAGGTAGACATAAAAATTTAATTATAAATTTAAAAACCCCCGACACAAAAACCTCTAAAAAACAAAAAATAACTTCTCGCGTCGGGGAACCGCGACCGTTTAGAGCCAGTTTATTTTATTTACTTAGAGGTTCCCCGACGCGAGTAGGAGACTTATTTTTTTATTTTTAGAGGTTTTCGTGTCGGGGGTTTTTAAATTTTTAATTTAATTTTTATTTCATACTTTTAAAACTCCATAAAATATATAGGTATAATAGTAGACACGCTTCATTCGACAATCTATCAAAAGACGTAATTATGACATCGTTTAGCGAAATAACCAAGATTCAAAGAGTAAAATGCGGGTAGCTTTTGATCGGCTGAACCGATTTTAATCAAACATAGCTAAGAACACTCTCGACAAAGTCATCTTTCTAACAAAAAAAAACTAAATCAAAATCGGTTCATCCGTTTAGGAGCTATAATGCCACAGACAGACACACTCACACAGATACACAGCAACACACGTCAAACTTATAACGTCCCATTTTTCCGTCGGAGGTAAATACTATACGCAGGTAGGTAGGTAGGTAGGTACATACTATACGTACCTATGTTATGAAATCTTGAAAATTATACCTAAACGCATTGGCTATGCCTGAAACGACAGCCAATTATTTGAATGACATAGGTATTAGGTACCTACTACCAGCAAGCATAAGCAGGTTTTTTAGAATTTGAAACTAGCTATTTAGTCCAAACAAAACCTTATGGAATTTATTTACATAGGTTAATCAAACCTACTCCTGCCGCCCTCATTCACTATGACCTTGTAAACAGCATTAAAATATTAGCATATAGAACATGCTATTGCTATTTTTATTATTCTACGTACGAAACTGTTATGTTAATTAAGTTTTTATTAATAACCAGCCTACCTGTTTTTTCTGAGTCTTGAAAAACAAAGCATAGCCTTTTTTTTATAAAACACAAAAACGTAATAATCCTAACACTTCCTTGGAAATGCAGGCAATGTTTGTCTACATTAGATACCGAATTCCAGGAAAACCCTGAGCAAATGCCATACACACATAAATAACACACAAAAAACTGGCAGTGTCTTCTAAGGCCCCAGTCGCATGAACCGCGATCTCTTGGGACTCTCTCACATGATGGTCAGTCATATACCGCAGTAAGCAAGGGAGCTAAAAAAATTATTGGATAGTAAGACACCTTAGGGATCGTGGTCCAACTAGTTGGACTACGGGTCTTCGATAGGGGCAGTTGTCCAACTAAAAAATAAACTAAAAATAATGATTGGACAAATGACCGGGCATTTGTCCAATCATTATACCGAAGAAACGTGGTCCAACTGACTCGTTTTATTAATTTATTTAAATAACTAAAAATGACGTGGCGCTCGAAAAGAGCACTTGGAAAGATATGGAGTAGGCCTTTGCCCAGCAGTGGGACATGAACAGCTAAATAAAAGAAATATAGTTAAAAATTTAAGAAAAAATATTATCAATCAAATCAAAAACGTAATAAAAAAAAACATCGTGGCGAAACCGGCATGTCCTAGAACCAAAACTTAGAAGGCATTGTGACATGATCCACCAACCCGCACTGGGCTCGCGTGGTAGATTACGGCCTTTTCTCTCTCAGAGAGGAGGCCTGTGTCCCAGCAGTGGGAACATTAAAAGGCTGATGATGATTATTAATATAAATAATTAAAATAAATCAGTTGGTTATATATATAATAATTGTTGGACAATCCAGACATATTATAGTAGCTATTTGAAACGTGTGACCGCTTCATGCAAACTACTGTCATGTACTGGTCAGCTCTGCTAATCAAGAGAAATTATAATTCTTGGACAGTAACTTCTGCCCAAAAAGTAACAATACTTGTCAGCATCATGCGACCGGTACGAGTTGATGTTATCACGCGCAAGTCTCCGCATGGTATTGCCCCGAAGGCACTAATAATTCATAGAGTCTTCCCAGAGCCGGTTTGCGTGTCCTAAGAAGGACCACCCCACCGGGGAGGTTTTTGTATAGGTAGGTACCTACCTAATCACCTTACCCTGACCGGAAGTATTCCTTAAGGATCCCTCGCCACAAAAGAAGCCCTATCGCCATTTAACAAGTAACTACTCTTCTCAAACCCCTCAGCCATAAAGCTATAGGTACCTACCTACCTATTCTGGCGGGAAAACTTATGTGAAAGTTGGGTATTTAATATATTGCTATGTATGGCCCAGTAATTAATACTGTGAACTCGAGAATCGAACTTCGATAGCGCATCTATAGCTAACAGTGTGCAGGCCCTTTATGCTTCGAAGCGTCCCTTCAATAGATGTTTACCACATAAGTCCAAAGCCATGACGTCATCATTTTTATCTATTCACATAGTGAGGCAGCAAATACCATGTAAAGTGGACCGAATGAACAATATTATTATTACGTATTAGGCAATCAATTAGCAATTTGCTGAGTAGCGCGCAAGGTTATCGTTTCACTTGTTCCAATTTGATACTTCACATGCAGTAACTATGGGTGGATGTAATAAAAAGATTTCATGAGATACAGTCAAAGTAAATGCTTTATTATTTTGATTAGGTAGGTACATATTATAAAACATTAGATCCTAGATTAGTATTCCGATTTAGGTATATAATCACAAGAGCATAAAATTGGAAATGACGGTAGTATGTGTTTTGAGTGTGCAGATCAACTTGTGAAGTTGTAACAAAAGTAGAGGGTTATAATATGTACGAGTTAATTGACATTAGTCCGTCCACTGTTTATGGCTACTAAAGCGTACGCCAAGTTGGTAGTAGTGATGAGAAAGAACAATACCATTGGTATGGTAAATAAGTCTGATCTTGAGAGACAATAATCGAAAGCCGGATCAATGTAAATGAGAGGCTGAACATAAGTAACTTGTATTAGTAAAACACTCATTTCAGAACTTATGAACCAAAGATTCTCATGTGAAAGATCTCGAGCCTCTCATTTGAAGAACTAGTCTCATTTGAGTGAACTAAAGGCTCTCACTTGAGAGCTCAAGTAAGCCTCCCCATTTGAATGAACTCGAGTAAGCCTCTCATTTGGAAGTACTCAAGTAAGCCTCTCATTTGAGAGAACTCAAGTAAGCCTCACTTAAGAGCACTCAAGTAAGCCTCTCACTTGAGAGCACTCAAGTAAGCCTCTCACTTGAGAACACTCAAGTAAGCCTCTCACTTGAGAACACTCAAGTAAGCCTCACTTAAAAGCACTCAAGCCTCTCACTTGAGAGCACTCAAGTAAGCCTCTCACTTGAGAGCACTCAAGTAAGCCTCTCACTTGAGAACACTCAAGTAAGCCTCACTTAAAAGCACTCAAGCCTCTCACTTGAGAGAAAAGATTCTCATCTCAAAAAAGCCTCACTTAAGAGAACTCAAGCCTCTCATTTTAGAGAACTCAAGTTACTCACTTGAGAGGTTTACTAGTGTTTAAAGTCCTTATTTGAGAGCACTCATGAAGCAGTCTCAAATGAGAGCAGTTTGATAATACAGGCCTATGCTTTCATTGAGTATGGTGTGGTGTAGCTATCTAATGATGCTAACACTGCTATTGAAAATATTTACAAACATTTGTAAACATTTTTTAAACAAACGTTTTATGTTAGTAAACACAAAATTGTTAGTTAATAAATAACTAAATAGCTCTTAGCGTTTGGCGCATCCAGTTAGAGCGCTTTTTCTTTTGTTTTAACGAAATATAAAAGCTAACCTCTTCCATTTTCGTGAGACGTCTCTGAACGTAAATCCAAACTACGAGCCAATGTTTTCAAAAGTGTGTAAACATTTTCCAGCAATCAAAACATTAACAATTCCGAACAGAATGTAACAATTTCTAACATTTGTTAGTAGATATATTAGTGTTAGAATACGTTTGTAAACATTTTGAACAGCAGTGTGGGAGCACCATAAAGTCCACTTGCACCAAAAACTAACTCGGTTGCTAACACGAGGTTAAATTGACAATATTGTACAACAAACTGTCAATTTAACCTCGTGTTTGCTAATACTAGAGTAAGTTATTCGTGCTAGTGGGCCTAGACCCTAAATTTGTATGTCTTAATTTGCCTCCCTAGAAGTTAGGGGACACTTAAAATTGTAATTTGCGTGTTCGTATTGAATAGTGTCTGTAATATAAATGTAAATTCCTACAAAAAAAATATAAAGATAGGACTATATAAGGTACACGAATATAAACAATCATACATGTTGTTTGGTTTGTAAGAAAGTTTAATAAGAAGTATTGAAAAATATTTTCACAGGGTGTATTAACAAAGAAATTAAACAATAAATTTAGTTATATACTAACATATGACTTTTACGCTATGCTAGGTAATAAGTCTAGGAATAATTAACTAAAATTTTTAATATAAATACACTAGAAGTGAATGTTTTACCCAAGTCAATATCGATTCTTAAGTATAGCTAACACAGTACAAACATACATCGAGTGCGCCGGGGACTAAGAAGTGAAGAGATTCGACGCAGCTAATGTCCAGCATCGTAAATAATAAACAGTGGGCTTGAGGCTAGTCCTAGTCGCGTGGCGAGCCGCACACACACTCAGTCACCAGTCCACTCACTCTCACATTCGCACTCACTCACACTCTGCACACTCACATGCCTCCGGCCGGGTCACTCGTCGCCCGGTAGGTAATACTGCGCCTGTGCTAACAACATAAAATTTTGAAGGGCCGCTGCCCAGCCTAGCCGCTCTTGAACAGCAGGATGGCCACCTGGCCCAGGTAGAAGTAGATGAAGTGGCGCGTCTCATGCGTTACGTACGACCCGAAGTTGCGGCCCACGATGCAATGCCACGTCGGGTTGTACTTCTTGTCAAACTCTTTCTTGATGAACGCCGCGATGTCCTGCAATCATGCAATACACACCCTCAAAATATGTCCTATATGCCACGTGCAAAGAGTCCATTGCAAGATTTCCAATTATGATGAAATTATTTAATTCCATTCATATACAAAGTGATAAATATTATGGGAATATTATTATAGAAATTAAACTAACCACAACAGGAAAACCTCAAGTTATCATTCGTGGGAACTTTGCACACCGTAGCTTATTGTGAATTTATGTCTATAGTTAGAATGGCGAGGTTAACATTATTAGTTTTATTACTCATATGGATTTAATTGAATAGTTTCTCATTTTCCGAAAGTTAAAGTTACGTGGATATAATTTGAAAAAAATATTTTAAAGAACCAAAATATTTTCTACTGATCCACATCACATTATACAACAATCACCAAACCACCTCGTATATGATTATGGTGGCAGTAACCCATTATGGCACGAGGTTCCAAAAATAGTTAAAAAGAAGTAGCCCCACAGACTACTTACCTTTTCAATGTTGAACTTCTCTAGTGCCTGCGTTGCGCAGTCGACAGCGTCTTGCTGCATCTCTTCGCTCATGTCAGCATTCTTGATCACCGCCTTGCGGTCGCACATCTTGTCGGCTATGTGTCTGGACAAAGCATACCTTGGTGAGTGTTTGTTTATATCTTCCTATGTGTGACCCCCCTCCCTTTCCCCCTATAGTTAACATTATAATTAGAAGACCATGAAAAATCTTCAATTGAATTGAGCATTAAGTTAAAATGCATACCAAATTGTTTTTTTTTTGGTTTGATATAATTACGATTGCCATTATGTTACCTAATTTCATTTTGCTTATGATTGACCTTTTACATTGGTGGCAAAAATAAAGAAAAAATGTAGTTATCAGTGTGTTTCAGTTTAATTTCCATAGAAACAACTTTAATGTCTGATTCTAATCTGGTCTTTAGGATGACTACTAACGCTAGCAGTGCTTTGCAATGAAATTGAACTCATTCCAAATGATGAATTTCTGAATGATTACACTGTGGTTAAATAATTTTGATATCCTTATAGGTATCGTTTATTTTATTGTTGTTCCTAAACTTATGCAATGCGGAGCTCACTCATGCAAGTAAATATTGCTGCAAAACAAGGAAATGACAGAAATTTTTAGTTCTACTTTCTTTAATGTATAAAGTTACCACCAATACCCCTATTAATGCGGCATTTTAGATAGTGGGTAGTTTCCACTATCTTATCTGCCTCTTAGGACAGTCTGGTAACAGCGTACCTCTGCTTAATGTTGGGAAAGAAAATTAATGATTGTGTGGCTTTGTTGCTTTATAACCATCTAAAGACCATTTTTACATCAATCACTTTAAAAATAGTAATTGAAAATAAAAGGATTGAGGTCTGTCAAATGAGGTTTTCTGACAGGATAGAACAAGATTTTGCATTTTGATCATCACAAGCTGCGACTTGTTGCAATAAATGACTGATAGCGTCAATGCGAAAGGTTAAAGTTCCTGAACCTCGTCGATAACATTATGTTATGATTGAATTTCCAAGTGTCTGACGAGGGGACATTGATTGTTTATAATGGACAACAAAACGCTATAAATAACCTCCAGAAAAGGTCAAGCGCGAAACCCGGGACTCAATGCGCGCCCTTTACAAATGTGTTTCTCACCCGCATAGAAATATCGCAATGTGAAAAATGAAAGCGCTGGATATTACAATGTTCTAGTGGCGCAGTTTACTTTACCTGACCTCTTCAACAACCTGCGACGGCCTTTTCGTTGTAATTCTAACGGAAGCAGTAGCACTAATGCCCGTCATCAAAACCGATAGGAGAAATTAGGAACGAAGCACATACATGTACTTCAGCTTAGCGCTTCAGAAGATAACAATAATTCATCATAACGCAGATTATCACTATAGAAACATCGTGGTTAAATCAATAAAACCATTTTGTTGCACATATTCGCGAATATTTGCAGAATATAAATTGTTCCGCCTTCGGACTTTCGCACACCATTTTGTGAATATTGGAATAATCGAAAACTGCCACGAAAAAATATTAAATCCACGTTGCAATAAATAAATAATCACCAAAAGAAAGAAATACTCACTTTTGCTTCGGGATAAGAACAAATTCTCACGTAAAGATTTTGATAACCGGAGATTCAATGCCTACTTTCCAGAGGATTCTTTCACAGGCTTCTTTCAGCAAAGATTTCTTCTATTTGCGACAGAGGGCGTTCCAATTTCAAACACATTCGAAAAATAAACTTTATGGCGAATTTTCAAACAATTTATTTTTGGCCATTAAATGTTCAGATGAATAAAAAACAACATAGTTTACATAGATTTTTAGCAAGAAGTTAGTATTTACTTCGAAAACATCCATTTTCATGGCATGACCAAATAGTTTCAGAACGTTTTCCAGTTTGCGCTGTGTTACTGAAATCTTACGAGCCAAAATTCAAAATAATTAAAATATGTTACTGGGCATGGCCAAGAGAAAATAAAAATAATAAATAGAAAAACCGACAAGGTTCAACAATTCTTGAACGATTGAATAAAAAACAAATAGGGCTACCATAAACCAACTGGGCCACAGTTGTCAATATTTTTATTTCCGTTTCCTTGTGCCGTTCTGTCAGTCCGGTCGCCATATTTGATTGGTTCCTAAAGAGAAACGCCGAAGCGTTACCCAAGAATTAAAGGAAATTATCGTTAAATATCTCTTAGTTTATTCACTTAATAAACAAAATGTCTGGTGGAAGCAGCAGCAACAGAAATGAGTGCAGGATATACGTTGGCAACCTTCCCCCTGACATAAGGACAAAGGACATTCAAGATCTATTTTACAAATTCGGCAAAGTTACGTTCGTTGATCTGAAAAACAGAAAAGGACCACCCTTCGCGTTCGTCGAATTTGAGGACCCAAGGTAAACTATTGATAATTGAATGATACTGTTATGTTGTTGGGCATTTACGATACATGAAACTAATATTCTACGCTTCTTTGTTGTGTACACATAGGTTATAGTTAGTTTTGGCCTATTTTGCTGATACATTTCCTTACCAGTACTATTACGCCTTGATCATTGATGTTTTTAACGATGGAAAACCAAACAATGACCATGCACATTGTAGCCATCGTGAATTTATAATTAGTCTATATACCTACTAATGAGGGGGAAATAAATTGAACATTTATGTAGGGAATCTGCTGTAATTCGTAACATTTAAGTTAGTAAAATAAACCTTGTTTTATAACTTATCTACTAAGCATCTGAAGAAAACTAAAAAAAGATAACATGAGTAAAGTTCTCGCCATACTTCTGGGCCACCCTGAAGTTGGCTTTCCAAAGCGCAAGGCACGGATCTGTGCTGTTTTGTATGAGATATATGGCCAAGAAGTGTGGCGAAAACTATACCTCCAACATTCAATTTGGTTTGCCTACTGGTGATAAATACAAATAAAAACTTTTTAATGACTTGTTGCATGGTATAATTATTCATATTCTGCACACAATAATCATCATGTGTTGTTCTAGGCACCTCCATCTGTGATCAATATTATTTTTTTTGTTCCAGCATGGTGTTTTTAAAGCTTTTATTAAATAAACACTGTTGAATTCTCATTTTATGGGTAGTTGACCTGTTGTAATTATCTGTGCTTGTATTTTGATACAAGCTGTATCTAAATGGCAGGCAGTGCATTGTGGGCTTTGAAATACTGTGTTTTTTTCAAAGGTCTCTTGTAATATTAATGTTTCCAAGCGAGTGCACAGCATCTCCCTTTTAGCTTGGACAAAAATACCGGCTCTATAGATCTAATTTTTCAACCGATTCTTGTGCAATTTTGTGAGCAGGTTTGATAAATATATGGATTTTTGTGTCAATTGAATTTGTGGAAAGAACCAAAAACAGAATTGTTAAAAAAACTAAATATGGACACGCAAGGTCTACAGCTCACTGAGCCATTAGTAAGTTAAAGTTGTGTGAAGATGGCATGATTATTGTTCAATCTGCCTCATTCTTTCCCAACTATATTGGAGTTGACTTCTTCTAATCTATAGGAATGTAGCTAAATATCAGTATTTTACATGGATGGACTGCCAATCTGACCTCAAAAACCCAGTCTCTGGGTAACATGGCATAATTAACATGAAATTATAATGTGGGCATGAAGAACTTCAAAACTTCACATAGATTTCTAATAACTGGTATAGTTATTTTCACCAATAATATGGCCCTTTTAAAGCTATTTTCTGATAAGCGAGGCATGTAATGATAACAAGTTGTGGCATTGTTATCACTGCGTGTACAATACTAACATTATCAATAGCATTGTCAATATTTAAAAATTGTGGATTTTGATCCTACATATGCAATTTCAGTCTCTTTGATAACAACAATTCATGAAGATCTATTCACTTGTCCAAAAAACTCTTAGGATCTGCTGGGAACACATTATCGGACGCAACTGATATGTGTGAACAGACTAAAAAAACATCCAGTTGGCCAGATGTCTATAAGCTTACGTTACGTCCGATAGTTACAATTTATTGTATATTCTTTACCCCGATATTCTATAAGTCGAGAGCTGTGGCTATCATTCACGTCCGTTAGCCGCATCCTAGTTTGTTCCGTTTTTTACCATGTATGCTGGTGGAAGGTGATAGTGGCAAAATTGACTCTCACTATAGAAAAGAACTATATTTTAAACTAGCCAACATTTGATTTTATTTTCAACAATCTCCTTGGTAGTGTGTAATTAGTATTGTTCATGTATTAATTAATTCCATTATCATACTGACAATTATGTAAATTGCAAACACCCACCGTTACGAGTATTGTTAAAAATATTCAAAGTTAACTAGTCTGGTACATAATTGTATTTAAAACTAGCTTCTGCCATTGGGTTCACTCTTGTTAAAAGTGTTTCATTATCCTTAGGGAATATTATATGTGAATGAAAATTACCCTAATTCTATGTCCTAATCCAAGTTCGGGTCTCTCCATATGCCAAGTTTCATCCAAATCAGTTCAGCTGTTAAGGCGTGAAAACATAGCAAAAAGACAATCTCACATTCTCATTTACAATATTAGTTAAGATTACAGTGTTATTCACACACTAATTATGCCAAACAAAGCTCAATTTGAACAAGTGATAGTGAGCAAAATTTTAATAAGTATCCTGTAGTTTCGTGGAAAACTTAATTATTTAATTATATGGCATGACTAGCAAGTTTTGTATGAACAGCACACAACAGGCAATGGTATTTCATTGTCTGTTGTCTTTCCAGTCAGAACATTTTGTGATGGTTCTTGAGCGTATTTCAGGGGAGGTGCTCTATTAATCTCTCCAGGGACGTGCCCTAACAGAAGGGGTTCTGGGGTGGTTTTTTGACGGGGTTGACGTGATCTTGAGGTGTGTGGTATACGAGCTGATGATCAACGGGGTGGTTTTTTTAGGTTAAAAAATATTATGATTTATTTATGGTGTTGAAGACCTAATATTTTTTTCCTACAATGCTTTTAATTTAAGCATAAAAAAATAAGGAAACTGACAATTTTGCTAATATTTCGCCAAAAATTATTACCCGTGTGGCTTGTGCCCAGTTCATGCTAATAGGGTCTATTAACATGGGGCTTAAAAATGTGGGTGTACTACAGGGTACATCTCTACCTAACGCGCAAATTGAGGCAATTTGTTTTTATAGCTTTGCAAGCATGTTTTATATTTTTTTTGTCCAGCCATTGCTGTCGCACTGTAAGGCAAAATTCTGCCCCAAGTCCTTTTAGACAATCTTAACCACCGCCGTCTCGAACCAATCATATCACCACCTCATAGTACGCGTCCTAATCATCTAGCCACCTCTTTCTGGGCCGGTCTCGACGGGGCCTGGTGTTATATTATGTATCAAATTTACCAACAGCATCAATTCTTCACAGAGATGCAGATGACGCTGTCCGCGCCCGCGACGGCTACGATTACGACGGCTACCGTCTCCGTGTGGAGTTCCCGCGCGGCGGCGGCGGGGGCGGAGGCCGAGGAGGCCGCGGTGGCCCCGAGCGCTTCGGAGCCCGCACCGCCACCAGAGGCCCACCTGCTCGCCGCTCCGAGTACCGCGTGCTTGTCACTGGCCTACCCCCGTCCGGATCCTGGCAAGACCTGAAGGATCACATGCGGGAGGCCGGAGATGTCTGCTTCGCTGATACTTTCAAGGACGGTACCGGTGTGGTGGAGTTCTTACGCCATGAGGATATGAAGTATGCTGTCAAGAAGCTTGATGATTCGAGATTCAGGAGTCATGAAGTGAGTTGATAATGTAGTTTTGGTATCATGATTTTAGGAACATAATAATAAATTGCAGCAAATGTTATATTATTTTCCTTAAACCATGACCAAGTTTAGGAACATTCTAATCTGTTTACAGCAACACTATGAAAATCCTCATTAAGAAAACTTCGGGATAGTGAAAATAGAGCTTTTTACAAGCAGTCTGACTAATTCAAGGCATCAAAATCTTTGAAAATAATGCTTCTATAAACGTTTCTATGGATGTAAATTCGAGCTACTTAATACCATGTAAAAACTACAGTGTATACCCTTCTATATCTCCTAATTCACCCCTGATAGCATCCACATAAAATTCAAACTTTCCAACCCCATTTGTGTCCTAAACCGCGCTAGTTTCAATGATGTTGTCGAAAACTTTTCGAAAACCATTTGGAAATTCAAAAGTTTGTTGGTAGTTAAATGATACCACTTTCCATATTGTAGACAGACATGCAATTAATATTGATTTACATTCAACCTCTATGCTAGGGAGGCATCAAGGTGATACACCTGTACCTTGTATTGATTTTGTTATCTATGGCGTCGACTTACAATATAGTGGATAGGGGACGAAGCTATAGTATTTATGTAGGTATGCTGAGTCATTTACCGGTTCAATGAACTTGAATGAATGATGGATGAACATGATACGAAATTATAAATAATATTTTTGAATGTACCTATGATGGTTTGTTGACATTGATTTTCATCCTAAAAATAAAATGATTAATGACGAGAGTTTTTACTCATCAATAATGTTTTTTGTATATTTTCTGTTTATTTAGTTTTAGGCATTCAAGTGCATTATGAAACTAAATTACCCTACCATTTAGTGTCAAATGATATTTTTACTATCATTACAAAGCCTTTGGCAAAAAAATAACCCTTTATTACCACAAATCGAAAGTCCCAATGACAAACTTACTCTATATTAAAAAAATATATATTAATTTAAAACTTCATACACAAGTACAATGGTTGACTTAATTCTGTAGGCATTCTCTACCAGTCAAGTGAAAAGATAACAAGCCAGATGCATTGTTTGAAGCATAGAAAGCAAAAAATAATTATTGTTAAGCTATAAAAATATAAGTATAAGCACAATGAAAAAAAAATATAAATATAAGCACAATACATTATAAAGAAAACTGGTCATAATAAAGAAACAAATAAATTGCGTAAACACTGATAAGATAAATGATATTTATTTCTGGTAGTACACACACATTAATTCACTTAGGACAAGGGAGGGTACCAACAACGAAATAGTTAAGAGTACATCCACCGTCAAGAAGGTACCTTCTTGCTCACACTTAGTTAATTTAAAAAAAGGGGCTAAGCAGAATTCCTTGAAATTATTCCATCAAAATATTCAAGGTTTTTCTGCGAAGCAATTGGAAATAGAACTGTTTTTAGAAAAAACAATGTTTGAAATTGTTTGTTTTACTGAGCATTGGCTGAAAGATCATGCAATGCTAATTAACTATGAAAATTATACCGTTGGCAGTTGTTTTAACCGAAATATTATGTTGCGTGGAGGTTCACTCATATTAATTAAAAATGGTATCAAATCAAAACCTCGTAAAGATATTGTAGATCTATCAGTCGAACATAATGTTGAACTGTCCTGCGTTGAGCTGGATAAGCATGTTATAGTGTGCGTTTACAGACCCCCCAATTATGGAAATTACTCAATATTTGAATCAGTGATGGAAGATGTTTTGGCAAAACTTGCAACTGGTAATAAACTAGTCATAATCTGTGGTGACTTTAATATAAATATTTTAGAAAATAATTCAGAGAGCAGTAGATTATTAAATCTCTTCAAATCATTTAATTTGTCACATGTGTTTATGGAACCAACCCGAACAACTGTGACTACTGCTACATGTATTGATAATGTTTTTTGTTGTTGCGACTACTTAGACAAAGCCATTATAAATTGTCTGCCTTCGGATCATAGTGGGCTACTGGTAACCTTTGAGGCCAACATATCAATACAACAAGTGCAGATTCAATCCAGACCAATAACATCTGGTAAATTAAATAAATTTAACAGCATTTTAATTAGTAAGTTAAGTGATCAAGACCTCACAGTGAATGATGGTAATATTTTACATAAAAAAGTTTTCTCAGTAGTTCAAACAGAGTTCAATAATACTTTTAAGAAGAAAACTAAAACTATAAGTCCTAAGTTTTTATTCAGTGACTGGGCGACTAAAGGACTCAGGAAAAGTAGGGAAAGACTTTACGAGCTGTATGGCCTTAAGCCTTATATTAACACTGAAACTTTTAATAAGTATGTTGCTACATATTCAAGAATTTTTAGAAATACGTGTAAAGTAGCTAAGGCTTTATACATTGGCAATAAGGTTAAAACCGCAGAAAATAAAATCAAGACAGTTTGGAAAATTATAAACAATGAAACGAATAGGAACAAAAGAAATAATACTGATTACACGCTTGAAACTACACATGGACTTATAAGAGATAACAAAAAAGTTGCTCAAGAATTTGTAAATTTCTTTACCAGTATCCCAATTAAAACTACTGAAACCTTAAATTCTTCGCCCTCGCTTGCTTCTGGTTTATTAAACGCTAACGTTTCAGCCTGCCCGACTGAATTTTACTTTTCACATATAAACCCAATATCAGTAATAAAAGCTTTTAAGCAAATCAAGATCAAACTGACCGAAGATCTATGGGGGATGTCCATCAAAGTTTGTACCTCCATTATTCAGACTATAGCGCCGTACCTAGCTTTAATTTTTAATTTGTGTGTAGACCAAGGAGTCTTCCCGGATCTAATGAAACATAGTAAGGTTATACCACTTTTTAAATCCGGGGACAGTAAAGACACGAATAATTATAGACCAGTATCGGTGCTGCCGGTTTTCAGCAAGATATTTGAAAAGATAATGCTAAATCAAATGCTCATTCATTTTAATACGAATAACATCCTACACGATAAACAGTATGGTTTTACCAAAGGACGTTGTACGACCGACGCTGGTGTCACCTTATTAAAACACATCTTTGATGCGTGGGAAGAGGCACAAGATGCTATAGGTGTTTTCTGCGACCTGTCGAAAGCGTTTGATTGCGTTAATCATGTAACATTACTTATGAAACTTGAGCATTACGGGCTAGGCCAATCAGCGTTGAGTTTAGTAAAATCTTATTTAAATGATAGACAGCAATTAGTTCAAATAAACGGTGTCAATTCGTCCGGGTTAACCGTGAAAATGGGGGTACCCCAGGGTTCAATTTTGGGTCCTTTCTTATTCCTAGTCTACATTAACGATTTACCCCATCTATTGAATAACAATTTAAACATGGTGTTATTTGCTGATGACACTTCGTTGATTTTTAAGATAAATAGACGTACGAGTAACGTTGACGACGTAAATGACGTCTTGCGACAGGTTCAAAATTGGTTCACGGCTAATAATTTAGTTTTAAATGCTAAAAAGACTAAGTGCGTAAAATTTGCCTTGCCGAATGTCAAAAGTACTGATTGTGACATTATCTTGGGTAGGGAGAAGCTAGAATTTGTCGATAAAACGGTATTCCTGGGGATCACGCTAGACTCAGGGTTGCAATGGGGTCCTCATTTAATATCACTTGCAGGGCGGCTAAGTTCGGCAGCTTATGCTGTTAGAAAAATTCGTCAGTTTACTGATGTAGATACCGCGAGGCTAGTCTATTTTAGCTACTTTCATAGTATAATGTCTTACGGTATCTTACTATGGGGAAGGGCTGCAGACATTGAGTCAATTTTTATTCTGCAAAAACGAGCCATCAGAGCGATATACAATCTTCGCCGGCGCGATTCTCTAAGGGAACTGTTTAAGGACATTAACATCATGACGGTACCTTGTCAATATATTTATGAAAACATCATGTACGTTAGAAAAAATTTACATCTTTTCAGTAAAAACGGCGACAGACATAATTATGTTACTAGAAATAGGAACCAATTAATCCAGCCAGGTTTCAGGCTGGCTAAAGTAGCATCATCTTTTATGGGGTACTGTATAAAATGTTACAATAAAATACCTCCCCACATTCTAGAACTGAATGAGACAAAATTTAAAACTTGTATAAAACGCACACTATGCAGGCAAGCATATTATAAGTTGGGGGATTACATCGCTGATAAAAATGCTTGGCTAAATGCTGGTCCCGCTCCGCAGCCATTAGGGCGCAAAAACAATTAGTGATGGGCAGAAAAGTGTTGCAGTATTGTTGGAGCTGCTGAAGACTGTATGAATATATTTGTATTGTATAAACTCAATTTCTTTTAGTATTATATAACTGCACAGCACATGTGTGAGTACTATGTTCCGACTGTAAATCTACCTATGTGTCGTTGGTTGACTTCTGTGTGCCCTGGCATTTGAGTGTGTCATGCTCTCTCTAATTTCTCTCTGATGGTGGCACATGTGTTGGATCATTCGGTTCCCTACATAATGGTTGAGCTGAGTGGTGCCGATCCATGCGTCATGTTCGTGAACGGGCGCCATCAGTTGGGATTGGTCATAACTTAGCTGCCTCGGCCTGTCATTGCATTTTTATGTTGAAATTGTTTGTTACTCTAGACGCTTTTACGTGCACGTCTTTTTGCATCGTTCTCACATATATGTATTTTTTTTTTTAACAAGAATGATGTAACCAAAAACTTGTAATTGAAACTGATGGAAAAGAGTGTCCGTGGAGTTTCTTGCAAATTCTTCTCCATTGAGATCTACTGACGTTTGCGAATTTGCAACTAGAGTCATATTTTTTGTTGTTTGACAATTCAAAAGTACCTTTAAGGTTTATTTGAAATAAACTATTTTGATTTTGATTGATTTTGATTTTGACTTACAAAGCGAGTAAATTGTAGATTTTTACACAAGATGGATACCGTACGTAATAAGTAATAATATCACTAACAACGGTAACTTAGTTTCCTTGTATTATTCCCTGATATTAGCAATATTTCCTTGTTTATCCATTTGCCGGTCGAAACTTGTAAATAGTGTAGTGTCCATATTTTTATGGAATAGTTTTATTGCCGGATTCCCAAAAAAGAGGGCGTTTCAATAATTATTTTTTTCATTTATGTTCGAGCCTCCGTCATATATAGACGGATTTGCAAAATTCTTTTTTGTTTGAAAGGGTATATTCTCGAGGTTGGTCCCGTTATGGCCAAATCAGAATCTGATGATGGGATCCCATGGCAATCGAGGGAACTCCTCAAGTATAGACGATTTTGCTGTTTTCAATAGCATGGCAAGCATTTGCACTCAGAAAGTATTATTTGGTGAAGTGGAACTGATGAAGAAGATCACAGACGGCCACTGGAAGTCTTTAAGTATGTCATGGGTATAAGGATATCTCGAATAGTTTACTTTGTTGAAGCAAATACATTATGTATAAACGGTACTGATGAGAATGGTACCATCGAACTGATCTAATGATGAAGACAGGAGGTAAACTGGAACTCCGTAATAAAACAATGTATTCTTTAGTCGTGTTTGTTCTTATTGGAATTGAAATAAGGTTTACTCTGGTTATAACTGATTTCTTGGTAATACGAGGTACCACCACTAAAAAGGGTAAAATAAATAACTTAAAAAAATATTTAAACCTACTTCAAAAGCAAAACACCAAAAAGCGAAAACTAACTTTATTTTCCGAAATCGATGTCGAAAAACAATAGGTACCAAAGACACCGACTTAGTTTTGTAGTGTTTTTATTAGTTAAATGCTAGTTTTGCGCCACGTCCACCCAGCTAAAACACGCGTTAGTATTTTATTGAAGAAGGGTGGGCTGTCTTTCTGTAACTTAGAGGTTCAAAAAGTAATCAGCACATAGCCTAATTATCAAAAGAAACCTCGTGGTCGTCGTCGTTGTGTTGATAATCTTCTTTTTTTTTTTCTTCTCCGTTATTCATTTCTGATTAATTTCGTTGCGGGATCCAAGAAAGTTAGTTCGCCGGAACTTCGTCGAGCTTCATTGCCTCGGCGCTTTTCTGGTGGTCGCCACTGTTGATTCTGGCATTAAGGAGTTTGGTTTGGGAATAGTGCTGTGGTTTTGTCTCAAAGATAATAAAAGCCTCTACTTTATGGATCGATTCGATTCAAATGTTGTCCGAGCTGAATGTGGCCACCTGGATAGCTGTGTCGTTGGCCTCGAGTTTATAATGATGTGATGTGGTTTGTTACAGGGCGAGGTGTCGTACATCCGCGTGAAGGAGGACTACGGCGGCGGCGGCGGCGGTGGCGGCGGCGCCGACCGCTACAGCGGAGACCGCGACAGGTCAGTACACTACCTCTTACATGACTTTGTAATATAAGTACGACTTTAACATTTTGTTTTGTATTTTTAAAGTGTCATATTCGCATTAGCGAAAAAGCAATATAAAAAAACAGCTTAGCAAATTGTACAATGTAAAGCAAACAACACTGCTTAACACTTGAAGGATTATGAGCAGTATTATTCAGAGAAAACCAATTTCATAGATTCTATGCATCTGACAAGAAGAGAAGATGAAAAAATGTCTCCCGTGATGACCATCGACATAACACGTGCTCTTCCAACTGCGCGCGTTAAAACCATAAATAAAAGTTATTTAGCATTGACTTGGACTCATCTTCCTGCCCTTATCCCACGTTACTTGTGGTCGGCGCAACACGTTTTCTACTTCCTGGCTCCCGGTGGAGATAGCGGGACACCCTGTCACGCTATCACCGACTCCCTTTTCTTTCATAACAATACTCACACAGTTCAATCATCTTTGGCCTTCTCCCTCTCCATCCATCCAAATTTATATTCATAACTCTTTTAGTAACATGCGTTTCATCCCTCCTCATCACATGACCATACCAGGACAGTTTCCTTTCAACTTTTCAGCATTTACTTGGACTATAGATTTTTTTCTATTGAAGTGAAGAAATACTGATTAGTCGTAGCATGTGGTGCTATGTGTGCGTATGTTTACAATAGTGTACGTTGGCGCAGGTCCCGCTCGTACTCGCCGCGGCGGCGCGGCTCGCCCACGTACTCGCCGGTGCGGCGCAGCTACTCGCGCTCGCGCAGCCGCTCCCGCTCGCACAACTACTGAGCCACAGGTCGGTACCACTCCTATATACACCAAGCCACGCTTACTCTACCCATTCTACAGCATTTCTTACTCTTCAAATGGACTTTCAAGAGCACTTTATTGAGCAATTATTGGCAAATGTGATTAAATATGAAGTCCCAGCAACATACAGCTTTGTGTCGCCATACAAACATTGTATAGATTTTGCCTATAATTTCCCAATTTTAGTTCTCCGTGTAAGCACACCATTACTTAGTTTTTACCCAGGATTTCTTGTATTCAGAGGGACGATTCTTGTAGTTCTGTAAAAAAATCTAGATTTTTAGAGTCACAGGTCGGTACCAAGCCTATGTGATCATATCAACGGAAGACGAGGCCAAGCTTACCTATTCGTATAGCATTTAGAACTGTTACTCAAGTTTTCATGTAGGGTTTCTTGAAGTCGGAAAGTGATTCCCGTGTTTTATAAACCGATCGCATCGTAATCTTAGACTCACCATTATCTTCATGCTTTTGTCCCCTGTTATTTGGGGTCGGCGCAACGCATTTTCTTCTTCCGTCCTATCTCTGATTCTTATCTCAGAATTAATCTATCAAATGTACCAATTTGACTGACTTATTACTTTTTGCATAATTTTTCCATTAATTGTCGCTGAGATGAGATTGCGACTAGATTTTATACTTTTAAAATACGGGAATCGATTTGATAAGCTAGATGTATCAAGTAACTGCAAAAACATTTGTAAGCTGCTAAAGAAAACAGAAATAAAAGGCATTATCTTGAATCAGAATCCATACCTCTCAGAAGTAACTGGCTGTACACATGCAAATATTCCTAATTTGAACTTCCAGAGTTGAGAAATATGAATTCATACTGAAATGTAGCTAGTCAAATCCTGTAAATTGTGAAAAAGAAAAATGATTGTTTGATTATAAATAACTTGAAGTTATAAATGGAAAATCAAATATATTAAAAACAAATTAAATTTAAAAAATACTTGAAAAAGTAACTTGACTGATTTTAAAAGTAACTATGTTCCTGGGTTATTTGGTATCATATTGTTTTATCTCTTGGTCTATGAACTACAATGTCCCAAAACGTACACATTCATTTATACATATATGCTTTACCTACATGTTTAGGGCTCTAGCTTAGGTAATTATTTTAAAAATCATATCTTGTCTAAATTGTATGTATTTGTAATAATTATAAATCGACTAAAATCCGTATTATCTATATTGTTACTGTCTTGGAAATATTTTTACATGAGCGACAGCTATATTTACAGTAAAGGAAGGATACACTGGATATAGCAGTTGACCGCTTATTGAACATTACACTGGACTTCTCAGGACTTTTTCGAAATAATTGAAAATATCTCTGGACTTAAGGATATGGATTTCATATGGATTTATCAGGTTTGCGGGAGACACACTTTGGCAATATCCTTGACAGCTTTTACCAGTAATTATAATTTTTTCGTTTGTTTGTTTTGCCTTGCATAATATGTTTGATTTTACCGCTTCAAAATTAATTCAAAAATGCGTGCTCAATTTAGTTTTATAAAACAAAAGGCCTTATCTAAATGATGATAGATAAGGTAGATTAATATATTATTTTAATTGAATGTTTTATTATCAATTCGTAATCGTATAAGTACTCTTTAAAAACAAATACATGTACTAAATACATATTTGATTTAAATTTTGTAATACTCAAATCTTCCTCAAAGTCAGTCCGGATTCGGTAAGATCACTGTCTGGATTCGGTAAGATAACGTTGCGTGAACTCGCAGCCCCACTAGTAGCGAGCACAGAGTAGTAAGCACATGGAGTGCTCACTTGAAACCACTCGCTACAATAATGCTAATGTGAGTGTCGGGTGTGCGATGCTGTCTCCATGTGGTTAGTGCGCTGTGCTAGCGAGCTGATAGCTGATAGCTGATACGGTATGACAACTGAAGCTCTGTATTTCGACAGCTGACGGAGCGGCGGCGGCGGCGCGGCGGGGAGCCACACACTGCTAGACTTAAGAGAGCATATTAATGTAATTAGTTCGTCAAGCTGGACGACACTCTGTTACCGACCACACCCATGCACTGAGGACCGCTGGAACCTCTAACACAGTTACATATAAACATATCTTTATTGACACGGGGTCTCGAGTGCATGGGTGTGGTCGCATTTTAGTGTTAAGAGTCGGTTATTTAGTATGATTCGGTAACGGTAGATGCTGTAGCGATGTGACGCACTCGTGTGTCGTGTATGTCGTAGCGCGTGCCGCAGCACGAGCACGAGCACGAGCTCGAGCGGCCGACACCGAGTCGTATCGATCTGCGCCACGCGCCACTACCTACGTTATAACCTGACACGATGACTGTTTATAATTAAAAGCATTTTCTTTTGTTTCATCCACTGTGGATTGGGCTCGTTGGATGTGCTTGGCTGGAGGTGTGAGTCAGGATGCCGTAGAGGCCTCGCGGTTAGGATCGGATCGGACCGCCCCGGCGGATCTTCGGACATTTGCATATTTCTCGCGTGGATGTAATGTTCCTTTCGGATTGGATTGTATCGGATGTTATCGGAGCCGCGGTCTACGCACCCTCGCGCTGGATCAGGATCAGGACCTTTGGGTATGAACATTCAAATTAATAGCAAAATAACTTATGTTGAGTGCACGCTCGGTACACAGTATTAATGTTTGTTTGGATATCCTTAACTCACACTTTATTTGCTTCTCGATGTCTGCCGTTTATTTCCTAGACGTAGGATGTCGGTTCAGTGACGATAATTATGAGAGAAATTTTCTATTAGCTTTGCTCATTAGTGTGTTAGACCTAACAATTCAGTGTCATATATAAATAATTAGCATGCTTACTGAGCTTTCATACAACCTACCTGCGTGACAGCGATGTGAGGTGTGTGCGATGTGCGATGTGCGAGGGTGGCCGAGATTGGATGTTGTTTTAAATTTGACATTAATGTAAGTGATCAGATTGTAATTATGGACCGTGTAGGAACACAAAGTGAAATCACAAATGTATTGTAACGTGCGCGTCGCCGACGCTCGATATCATAGATGTAATGTGTGGACATTGTAATTTAGGTACTGGATCTGCATTCCAAAGACCAACACAGTTTGATGGACTTAATAAATTCCTTTCAAAAGATTTTTATGTTTTTCATTTTCTATTAAGTTATCCTATATTCTTTCCTACCAGCAGCAATAAAAATGAGTGATTAGCCGACTATACAAAATTTTAATTACCCGCAGCCTTATTGCTCAATGAATTCGGCAAGGCAAAGGACAAAGAAAATGAAAAACCGACCGATTACATGCGAGATAAAAGTCGCGATGTGGATTTCCGTCTATGTGATTGGTCGATGTTTCGTACTCTTTACTCCTCTCACAATAAGGCTGCTGGTTGAACGGTGTAATTACCGAAAAAAAAATATGCCAATGTGTCTCGCGTGGATCCACGTTTCAGGCACTCAAGGGGTTAAACATCTGCTTAACAGTCGAAACAGCATTGAGATTTTTTTTAAAACAACCGGCCAAGTGCGAGTCGGACTCGCGCACGAACGGTTCCGTACCTACGTGGTAAATTGCTGTTTACGATTTATGACGTATTAAAAAAAACTACTTACTATATAGATCATACAAATTTTCTGTGGAAGTTTACATGGTAAAGTAAATCATATATTTTTTTTAGTTTTATCTTTCTCTTATTTTAGAAGTTACAGGGGGGGGGGGAAATTTTTCCACTTTGGAAGTGTCTCTCGCGCAAACTATTCAGTTTAGAAAAAAATATATTAGAAACTCCAATATCAAATTTGAAGACCTATCCATAAATACCCCACACCACAGATAATATAATACTACAGTACAGATACCCAATCTCATACAAAGAAATGTCACCTCCTTAAGTCTGGCTATTTTTTCTTTCTCCTTATTTTTAACAGGCGGCAGCACCAGTGACTCATTAATAGCCCGAGACTGTAGTTTTCTAACGCCATCTAGTAGTTTGTCTTGTCTACGCATCGTCATCAACTGAGCATGTACCTGCGACTCCTGCGAGCCCACTACTACTACTACTACTACTACTAGACGACGTCACGGGTGTAGTTCCGAATTTCACCGCGCACCGCGCCTCGTTCAATCTGCAAATCGCTTGACAATCGCGCACACGATATCAAATTTAATTATTGTAAGAAAACCCTGATTATACGCCTTACTGCTATCGAAGAAGATTTTCATTCATCTCCAACAGCCTAGATACCAAATGACATCGATAAATATGGCAATTTGACTGAGCGAGGAATCGCATCATGTAGGTACCCAGAGACGTTACTTGCCAGTTGTCCTTGAACGCTTTCTTCGTAGGTATTCGTAGTGATAACAATAGGTATGATCGGGACAGACTCCGCTCAGACCGCGGTAACTTTTTAAATCTAAGTGGTCGCATTGTTTAGCGAATTTGACGATATTCACGAATATTCCAAATCAATCAAAACTAGAATTCCTTGTAGAATTAAATGTGGGTAGGTAGCTTGCTTCCGCGGCAACGGAATGTCATGAAGTAGGTACCTACTTCATGTCATTTTATGATTCATTATAAGGGTTACCCTTTTTTATTTTAGGTCAGTACTTAGATACATTAAGAACAGGATGATTTTATTACAAAAATATTTACTTTTAATACTTTAGTTTGGTACGTAGCATGTTATCAAACTTAATGGCGACTCGCAACACAGACTATACTAAAAAATAATTGTGCCAGCGGCGGTTTGGGGTGCGCAGCGACTCTTACGAATGTTCCAAGCCGCCATTAAGTTTGAATCGGACTGTACGAGTAGTGGAGCCGTGTAATCACAAGGACAAAAATTACTTTATGATGCACGATACCTATTTACTTACGGGACGTCGATTCAAACTTAATAGCGGCTGAAAAATTCACTACTCACTGGGCAGTATCTCATTCCTAATCCCCGCTGTCACTGAAATTGCTTCTGCATAACTGGGCAGCGCCTCGCGGAGTTTTCCGAGCCACCATTAAGTTTGAATCGAACTTTATTAATAAAGCCGTTAATCAGCCTACAATGAAAAAAATGTATCATGCACGACTCCTATTAACTTATGGATCGTTGGTTCAAACTTAATGATGTTTTAAAGAACGCTGCTTGTTGCGCAGTACCCCACCCCTCACCCCCGCTGTCACATGAAATTACTAGTGCGTAGCGACTGACGAAGTGTTTCGAGCCGCCGTTAAGTTTGAATCAAACTGTAACTACTATTGGTCGCGTAAACTCGGACGGCAAGCGGCACACGCGTCGCGCTATCTCTTATTTAATACCCGTGCGCGTTGAGTAGGCTGGCTGTGTGGTCGCTGAGTAGGCTCTAGCTCGATACAAGTCCTGTTCCAGCGAGGTATCTAGTTAATTCGTTCGGGGCCTGTGTAATCTCAGGTAGTTTGTAAACAAGCTTCATAAATAATTGATTTTAATTATTATACTAAAACGTAAATACATATTTAAAATTATGCCGATAGTAAATAATATCTTTTACATTACGCCTATAATAACAATATCTTTTAAATTACGCCTATAATAAATAATATCTTTTAAATTACGCCTATAATAAATAATTGTCTTACAAAATGGTTCTTATGATGGATACATACGTAGAACAAATTGGGAAAAACGCCATATATTGCAAAAAGCTCAAAACAAAACGCCAGTCGATGGTTAGTTTTAACTTTTTTAACAAACAAAGTCTTCACTTATCTTTTTTGTTAAAAAAACATGATTAGTGAGTGTAAATGGATAAATTAACATTAAAAATGGAAATTTTGTTTTTTACCAAACTTATTTCAGCCTAAATCTGCTGTTTAACATTTTTAAGTGATTGTTACTTTCACAGTTGTTACTTATGCTGACATCTATGATCTTTTTTTAAGACTAATTATAATTTGTTTGAATTGAGACCCCATGCCCACACGTATGGGTTAGATGAATTTTTTTTTTCGAGTTTCAGTTCTAAGTATGGGGAACCCCCAGAATTTATTGTTTTTTTTTCTATTTTTGTGTGAAAATCTTAATGCGGTGCACAGAATACATCTACTTACCAAGTTTCAACAGAATAGTTCTTAGTTTCGGAAAAAAGTGGCTGTGACATACGGACGGACAGACAGACAGACATGGCCATTTGGTTACGGAATCCTAAAAAGGGTGTCTGATTAATACTTTACTAAAGCAAACGAAGCTTCTGCTAATCATACGATTACCACAGGGTCACCTATTTCCTGAAAGACGAATAACTTTGTTACTGCATTAATTTTTGGTGATGGAGTAAATAACACCAGCTCTACTTATCTGTTGTGCGCTCAAAACACTTTCCAAATGAGGACTCCATTTTTATATCTACTCTGTTATTCATCTTCATCGCATTCTTTTGCTTGATAATATGTTTCTATTGAAAAAAATATGTAAAAGAAAAGGTGACAAAAACAACGTTATATAAATAGAATCCCTATATTTATGTACACAACAAAGCCTAGTAGTAAATCACAAACAACGATTTATTCGAGTCTCTCACACAACACCACTATATCTTGAAACCTGAGTGTATGGCGCAAGTGCCGAACGTGAGGTTCTCGTACGTCACCTGTCTGAAGCCCGCATCCTCGATCATTGACTTGAATTTCTCCTGGGGAAGATAAGATGAAGTATCATGGTAAAAATATGAAGATATTACACAAGGTTAAAAATTGTAGAGTAGATATTCTAAACTGCGCAAGTTGAAAGCTATGGGCCCCAATGTTAATTACAGGCACAAGAAACGATAATTTCAGCTTGGACTCGGCGGGTTTGGCTACTATACCTAATAAATAGATCGTGTTTTTACACAATGGCACGGGGTCCCAGCGCTAAAACAGAAAATTTGGTTCAAATAAATATCACTAGATGGCGCAATATGCATCGATTTGTTACTGAATAATGTATGAAATTAACATTTACTAGAAATGATCATAAAATGGTATTTTCATTAAAGTTGATTCCAATAGATTAAATTAAATTACCATTTAATTATTTAAGATTTCTGAGCCATGCCACTCAATTTTTTTTGGTACAATGAAATTAAAACTTGCAAAAAAAAGTACTATAAAACAAATCGTCACTGTATTTAAAGATAAAAATAATCAAAAACCGAGTAACCCCTTTCACTTGCAAGTGGCTGCAAACACTACTATACTATAGCCATGGAACGGAACCGAACAAGATCGATGTACTTTTAATAAATAGTCCTTCGGAAAACGCTAGTTACGTCGGCACGGTTTCTTTGTATGGGATGGGGCATCTGTATGCTAATATTGTATTATCTGTGGCAATGGTGGTCACCATAGAAATATAAAATACAGGAGAAGTGGCAAGGGGGCGTGTCGGTGTCCGCGCGACGTGGTCTGACTGAGCATGTCACAGGCAAATGGCCGGTCTCCGCTAAACAGAGCGCTTTCGACCGTCATCGTGACAAATTACAAGAATGCCGTGTTGTTCAGTGGTTTCTTGTATAAAGCGAAGCCTAAACCAAAACTTTGTAAATCATAGAATCACTTACAATAAGTGAGTACAAGTATTTCACTATATTTGTCTTTAAAATCATGAAAAACAACAAATCGTAAAATATTTCTTGCTTCTACTATGTTATTTTTGTATTGAAATATCACAGCGACTGTACTATTTTTGCATTAAATACATTGCTTCCTAACCATTACCTAAGTTTGTCGCTAAGTGACTGGACAAGCAATGTAAAAATCACAAAACGATACATCACTGAGCGGATGCATCGCGTAGTACGGCCGCTGCTCCTTGCGACGAGTTAGTGATGTGCTTGTGCAGATCCACTAACGTAGGCTATCGATAACAATGTCGATGACGAATGACATATTGTAATTATATTTTATTTTCAATTTGTCAACCGTTTTCACCCGGTTGGAAAATCGATGCGAAATAATGTGTATTACTTATTTTGATTATTTTACAGCGTAGTAGAGAAATGCGTAACCAACTTTTTGACAAAAAATGCAACCCCAATAATATCAAAGTGTCAAGTGCTATACAAATACCTCCACTTTACAGGTCAGTGATTAAACACCATAGCACTAGCAGGGTTCAACAATACCTCCTGTTTCAATTCAATTCAATTTATTTATTTCAAGTAAAACAGACTCATAACATAATAAAAATAATAGCAGCACAAAACAATTAAAATTTGCTACATTAAAAATAAATTAAACATTACGCTATGAAAGCCTACACCAAAGTAACCGGATTTTTGATTGTTTGAATTTTATGATTTACTTAATAATTTATATTTTTAGCTGCATATTTGTTTTAACTATAAAATTTTGCTGGACAAACCGGTTTTTTTATTTATTTTCAAGTAAACAAAAAAAAATTGTACAATAATAAATGGGTGAATCGATAAGTTTCCGATTTAGTCAATCACTAGCGTGTAGGTATGTAAAATAAATTGCTTTTGCATAGCACAACGATAGCGACCGATGTTTTTGTGTGCGTAATTTGTACGGTGATTGGTATATACACGCTGTGCTTGAAGGGATAAGAAATGCGGGTGTGTGCGCGACTGCGTATCTATTGCCTTTACTGAACTGCATGTGTAGTAGTTGCCGTGGGGTAGGGGCAAACTGGAGACACAGGTTTCCGATATATTTTCGTCTACCGGGCATATCTCCTTGTTTATTATATCTATGGTGGTCACCATTGAAATCAGTCTTTGTGCCTGTAACTTCCACAAAAGTGTGTAAAAATAGTGGTGTTTTATTCTAATAATATTAGTGAACGTGCACGAGTGTGGGCAAGTAGAACATGAGGTTCTTGTTGTCGACAAAACTCCGTGGAAGATCCCAATAAAATTACCGCCCTTTTACTGGGGCCTAACTGGGACATTGAACTAAAAATTAAAGAAACTAGAACTTCTAAACGTGACACTGGCTAAATGCACAAACAGTGCGAAGCTACACAATAAAAAAGTTGCTGGTAACTCTCAACTTAGGGAACAGTGCAAGTTTCATCCAAATCGGTGCAACAGTTTTCAAGATATGGAACATACAACCGAACTCCTATGCAACAAACAGCACGAACTTGAGTCATTATGGATATTTTTAACCGACTTCGCAAAAGGGAGGAGGTTCTCAATTCGACTGTATTTTTTTTTTTTTTTTTGTTACCTCAGAACTTTTCATTGGGTGAACCGATTTTGATGATTCTTTTTTTAATTGAAAGCTGGTGCTTGTCGTGTGGTCCCATTTAATTTTCATCAAGATCTGATGAAGAACTTCGGAAAATACATCAGAACTCTTCAATAAATGACGGCAAATCACTCGGGATAGATCTAATCGCATGTCTGTTTATTGTTTACACCATTTCATAACATAACATCACACTGGTACGCTCTAAAGGGGTACGCAGGTGTGAACAGTTCACCCTGGTATACTTTCATTGCACCGATTTTGTATAAGTTTCATGTCTTGGGTTAATCTATTCTATCTTCACTTTGGGCACTATACGCGTAGAGTACCTAGCCTATAGAACTGGTCTATTATGTACCATAACTAAAAAGTGGAAAATAAAAAACTTTTCTACAAAAATTACAACCGACTTCCAAACAAAAACACTACAAAGTAAAAAATAACTTCAAGTCGGTGTCAAAAAACGAAGAAACGAAAACAGAAACACCGACTTCCGAAATTGAAGTTATTTTTTACTTTGTAGTGTTTTTGTTTGGAAGTCGGTTGTAATTTTTGTAGAAAAGTTTTTTATGTCAATCCTTTAGGTACCTTACTATAGAACTTGCTCAGTTTTTAGTGATAGTGACCAATAAGAGAGAAATAATAACGTTTTCACAAAAAATATACCGATTTCAAAAGACTTCTTGTTTTATTGATTTTCAACACCGACTGCCGAAACTAAAGTTATTTTGCACTTTTTGCTTTTGAAGTCGGTAATTTTTTTGTGAAAAAGTTTTTATTCTAAAATAACTTCTAATTGGTGAATGTCAAATGGCATGCAAGCTACTTGCACACTTATGCAAGTTGCAGATATGTGTATTGTCGCCCTTACATCTTAACCAATATTATAAAGAGGTAAAGTTTGTGATGTTGTAGGGCAGTGTTAAGTCCGGATGGTAGGGCGGCAATCGCAGAACACTATGGTTGCGTTCTGCAAGTATCTGGTCAATACTGTATTTTTTGTATTGTAATTTGTTCAATTTAATTAACTTTTATAATTGAGGTTTGAGCATACTGTCCTCGTATGCTATGCCCTTTTTTGTCAACCACCTCTGAATGTCCGCTTTCTTGGCATTCGAGGTAGGTGCAGGATCGTACTGCTTGTTATGGTACGATGCGTTATCTATTACTAAAACCGCGTTTGGCGGCATGTTCGGTATAAGTTGGCTGCGAAGCCACTTGGTATAATTTTCATAATTCATATTATCATGCGCGCAGGTTTGATGATTTCCAGCCTCCCGAACAAGTCGGATTCCGAAAAGGCTTTAGCACCGTAGACCACATACATACGCTGCGGCAGGTTATACAGAAGACCGAAGAGTATAACCTGCCTCTCTGTTTAGCGTTTGTGGACTACAAGAAAGCCTTCGATTCGATCGAGACTTGGGCTGTACTGCAGTCTCTCCAACGGTGCCAGATCGACTACCGGTACATTGAGGTGTTGAAGTGTTTGTACAAAAACGCCACCATGTCAGTCCGTCTTCAGGATCAGACCTCGAAACCAATCCTTCTCCAGCGTGGCGTGAGACAGGGAGACGTCATTTCACCGAAACTGTTCACTGCTGCGCTGGAGGATGTATTCAAGGTTCTGGACTGGAGGGGCCTAGGCATCAACGTTAATGGCGAGTACATCACTCACCTTCGGTTTGCCGACGACATAGTGGTCATGGCTGAGACCATGGAAAGCCTCAGTAAAATGCTCGATGACCTCAGTAAAGCTTCCGAAAGAGTGGGTCTTAAAATGAACATGGACAAAACCAAGATCATGGTGAACGCCCATGTAGCACCCACTCCTATCAAGATCGGAGACTCTACACTCGAAGTTGTAGACGATTATGTCTACCTGGGACAAACGATCCAGTTGGGTAGGTCCAACTTCGAGAAAGAGGTCAACCGTCGAATCCGACTCGGCTGGGCGGCGTTCGGGAAGTTGCGTGGTATCTTCTCGTCCAATTTACCGCAGTGTCTCAAGACAAAAGTCTTTGACCAGTGTGTGTTGCCAGTGATCACCTATGGGACCAAGACATGGTCGCTCACAATGGGCCTTATCAGAAAGCTTAAAGTCACCCAAAGGGCAATGGAGAGGGCTATGCTCGGAATTTCCTTGCGTGATCACGTCAGTAATGATGATATCCGCAGGAGAACTAAAGTTACCGACATAGCCCGGAGAATTGCTAAACTTAAGTGGCAGTGGGCAGGGCATATTGCTCGCAGAACGGATGGCCGATGGGGCCGAAAAGTTCTGGAATGGCGACCGCGAACCGGAAGACGATACGTTGGAAGGCCTCCCACTAGGTGGACCGATGACCTGGTTAAGGTTGCGGGAAGGCGCTGGATGCGAGACGCACGGGATCGGTCAATGTGGCGACGCCTGGGGGAGGCCTATGTCCAGCAGTGAACGTCTTTCGGCTGAAATGATGATGATGTTATCATGAAAGTCCCCAGACTTTGTTCCAGCTTTAAATAAAACGCAGCGCATTAGGTACAAATCCATCTTGGGATCCAGCATGCACTATAACAATTCGTTGCCCTTTCGAAATGGTTTTTTTAGCTCCTTTAATGATCCATCTGACCACGCTTTAGAACCTAGATAATAGATATAATGATTGATTTTCGTAAGTATATCTCTCTTAACGTCCAGACAATTTTTAACCGACTTCAAAAAAAGGAGGAGGTTATCAATTCGTCGGAATCTTTTCTTTTTTTTATGTATGTTCCCCGATTACTCAAAGACGCCTGGACAGATTTGGAGTATTTTTCTTTTGTTTGAAAGGGTATAACTACCCAGTTGGTTCCATAATCATAAGGTCAGGATCTGTTGATGGGATCTTGGAGAAATCGAGGGAACTCCTCAAATATCAAGGCATACATATAGCCATTTTGGTATTTTAATCAACAATGCAATCATTTGCACTCAGAAAGACCATAGATGGCGAATGGAACTCATAAATGCTAAATATGTCATGGGTATAAGATATCTCGAATTGTTAAACGACTATGATGAAGCAAATACTTATAAATACATAGTACTGATGAAAATGGTACCATCGAACTGATCTGATGATGAAGCCGGCAGGTAGTCACTGGAACTCCGAAATAAAACAATGTGTCCCATTCGTGTTTGGGCTTGTTGGAATTGACATGAGATGTACTTTGGCTATATATGATTTTTATGGCAAATGGAGGTACCTAACAAAACTAAAAAGAGATAAATAAAAACTTTTTAGCAAAAAAACAAACCGACTTCCAAAAAAAAACAGTGCAAAGCGAAAAATAACTTTCTTTTCCGAAGTCGGTGTCTTTGGTACCTATTGTTTTCCGTGTTTCGACAGAAAGTTATTTTTCGCTTTGCAGTGTTTATTTTCCAAAATACAAATAAACGAGAATTGAGAATGATAAGTGTTACATACCCGAATGAAATGAATCAACATATGACTCATCTGTGTAAATAATAGGTCTCTCTTCTTTCCTATATTTAATAATACTTTTAAGGAACTCTGTCCTTAGCAATCTAATGTTGGTTTTTTTCTATTAAAATTTTCTATTGTATTCAGCTTTTTTCCGCCAGAACCCTAACTTATTTAAAATCCTGCGCAGACGGCGCTCCGAACCATTAAAATTGATATCGTTTTTTTTTAGTTTTTTTTTTCCATAAATGTTCTACTGTGGATAACTCTTTATTTGTTTTGTGGAAATTATACACACAGGTCACACCACCGACTGGACAAAATTGTCGATGTCTGTGATCGGCTTTGTTTTGTTCCTCTTTTTTTCCCGGCGATCTTAAGACAGTGGAAAATTCAGGCAACTGAGCGAACGGAACGAAGACGCGGTGCGGGAGGCAAGTGTCAACTGAGCGAACGGAACGAAGTCGCGGTGCGGGAGGCAAGGGCCAACTGAGCAAACGGAACGAAGACGCGGTTCGGGAGGCAAGGGTCAACTGAGCGAACGGAACGAAGACGCGGTGCGAGAGGCAAGGGTCAACTGAGCGAACGGAACGAAGACGCGTTGCGGGAGGCAGGGGTCAACTGAGCGAACGGAACGAAGACGCGGAGCGGGAGGCAAGGGTCAACTGAGCGAACGGAACGAAGACGCGGTGCGGGAGGCAAGGGTCAACTGAGCGAACGGAATGAAGCCGCTGTGCGGGAGGCAAGGGTCAACTGAGCGAACGAAACGAAGACGCGGTCAGGAGGCAAGGGTCAACTGAGCGAACGGAACGAAGACGCGGTGCGGGAGGCAAGGGTCAACTGAGCGAACGGAACGAAGACGCGGTGCGGGAGGCAAGGGTCAACTGAGCGAACGGAATGAAGCCGCTGTGCGGGAGGCAAGGGTCAACTGAGTGAACGAAACGAAGACGCGGTCAGGAGGCAAGGGTCAACTGAGCGAACGGAACGAAGACGCGGTGCAGGAAGCAAGGGTTAACTGAGCGAACAGAACGAAGACGCGGTGCGGGAGGCAAGGGTCAACTGAGCGAACGGAACGAAGACGCGGTCGGGAGGCAAGGGTCAACTGGGCGAACGGAATGAAGCCGCTGTGCGGGAGGCAAGGGTCAACTAAGCGAACAGAACGAAGACGCGGTGCGGGAGGCAAGGGTCAACTGAGCGAACGGAACGAAGACGCGGTCGGGAGGCAAGGGTCAACTGGGCGAACGGAATGAAGCCGCTGTGCGGGAGGCAAGGGTCAACTGAGCGAACGAAACGAAGACGCGGTCGGGAGGCAAGGGTCAACTGAGCGAACGGAACGAAGACGCGGTGCGGGAGGCAAGGGTCAACTGAGCGAACGGAACGAAGACGCGGTGCAGGAGGCAAGGGTTAACTGAGCAAACGGAATGAAGCCGCCGCTGTGCGGGAGGAGAGGGTCAACTGAGCGAACGAAACGAAGACGCGGTCGGGAGGCAAGGGTCAACTGAGCGAACGGAACGAAGACGCGGTGCGGGAGGCAAGGGTCAACTGAGCGAACGGAATGAAGCCGCTGTGCGGGAGGCAAGGGTCAACTGAGCGAACGGAACGAAGACGCGGTGCAGGAAGCTAGGGTTAACTGAGCGAACAGAACGAAGACGCGGTGCGGGAGGCAAGGGTCAACTGAGCGAACGGAACGAAGACGCGGTCGGGAGGCAAGGGTCAACTGGGCGAACGGAATGAAGCCGCTGTGCGGGAGGCAAGGGTCAACTGAGCGAACGAAACGAAGACGCGGTCGGGAGGCAAGGGTCAACTGAGCGAACGGAACGAAGACGCGGTGCAGGAAGCAAGGGTTAACTGAGCGAACAGAACGAAGACGCGGTGCGGGAGGCAAGGGTCAACTGAGCGAACGGAACGAAGACGCGGTCGGGAGGCAAGGGTCAACTGGGCGAACGGAATGAAGCCGCTGTGCGGGAGGCAAGGGTCAACTGAGCGAACGAAACGAAGACGCGGTCGGGAGGCAAGGGTCAACTGAGCGAACGGAACGAAGACGCGGTGCGGGAGGCAAGGGTCAACTGAGCGAACGGAACGAAGACGCGGTGCAGGAGGCAAGGGTTAACTGAGCAAACGGAATGAAGCCGCTGTGCGGGAGGCAAGGGTCAACTGAGCGAACGAAACGAAGACGCGGTCGGGAGGCAAGGGTCAACTGAGCGAACGGAACAAAGACGCGGTGCGGGAGGCAAGGGTCAACTGAGCGAACGGAACGAAGACGCGGTGCAGGAGGCAAGGGTTAACTGAGCAAACGGAATGAAGCCGCTGTGCGGGAGGCAAGGGTCAACTGAGCGAACGGAATGAAGCCGCTGTGCGGGAGGCAAGGGTCAACTGAGCGAACGAAACGAAGACGCGGTCGGGAGGCAAGGGTCACCTGAGCGGACGGAACGAAGACGCGGTGCGGGAGGCAAGGGTCAACTGAGCGAACGGAATGAAGTCGCTGTGCGGGAGGCAAGGGTCAACTGAGCGAACGAAACGAAGACGCGGTCGGGAGGCAAGGGTCAACTGAGCGAACGGAACGAAGACGCGGTGCGGGAGGCAAGGGTCAACTGAGCGAACGGAATGAAGCCGCTGTGCGGGAGGCAAAGATCAACTGAGCGAACGAAACGAAGACGCGGTCAGGAGGCAAGGGTCAACTGAGCGAACGGAACGAAGACGCGGTGCGGGAGGCAAGGGTCAACTGAGCGAACGAAACGAAGACGCGGTCGGGAGGCTAGGGTCAATTGAGCGAACGGAACGAAGACGCGGTGCGGGAGGCAAGGGTCAACTGAGCGAACGGAATGAAGCCGCTGTGCGGGAGGCAAGGGTCAACTGAGCGAACGAAACGAAGACGCGGTCGGGAGGCAAGGGTCAACTGAGCGAACGGAACGAAGACGCGGTGCGGGAGGCAAGGGTCAACTGAGCGAACGGAACGAAGACGCGGTGCGGCAGGCAAGGGTCAACTGAGCGAACGGAATGAAGCCGCTGTGCGGGAGGCAAGGGTCAACTGAGCGAACAAAACGAAGACGCGGTCGGGAGGCAAGGGTCAACTGAGCGAACGGAACGAAGACGCGGTGCGGGAGGCACGGGTCAACTGAGCGAACGGAATGAAGCCGCTGTGCGGGACTCAAGGGTCAACTGAGCGAACGAAACGAAGACGCGGTCAGGAGGCAAGGGTCAACTGAGCGAACGGAACGAAGACGCGGTGCGGGAAGCAAGGGTCAACTGAGCGAACGGAATGAAGTCGCTGTGCGGGAGGCAAGGGTCAACTGAGCGAACGAAACGAAGACGCGGTCGGGAGGCAAGGGTCAATTGAGCGAACGGAACGAAGACGCGGTGCGGGAGGCAAGGGTCAACTGAGCGAACGGAATGAAGCCGCTGTGCGGGAGGCAAGGGTCAACTGAGCGAACGAAACGAAGACGCGGTCGGGAGGCAAGGGTCAACTGAGCGAACGGAACGAAGACGCGGTGCGGGAGGCAAGGGTCAACTGAGCGAACGGAATGAAGCCGCTGTGCGGGAGGCAAAGGTCAACTGAGCGAACGAAACGAAGACGCGGTCAGGAGGCAAGGGTCAACTGAGCGAACGGAACGAAGACGCGGTGCGGGAGGCAAGGGTCAATTGAGCGAACGGAACGAAGACGCGGTGCGGGAGGCAAGGGTCAACTGAGCGAACGGAATGAAGCCGCTGTGCGGGAGGCAAGGGTCAACTGAGCGAACGAAACGAAGACGCGGTCGGGAGGCAAGGGTCAACTGAGCGAACGGAACGAAGACGCGGTGCGGGGGGCACGGGTCAACTGAGCGAACGGAATGAAGCCGCTGTGCGGGAGGCAAGGGTCAACTGAGCGAACGAAACGAAGACGCGGTCAGGAGGCAAGGATCAACTGAGCGAACGGAACGAAGACGCGGTGCGAGAGGCAAGGGTCAACTGAGCGAACGGAACGAAGACGCGGTGCGGGAGGCAAGGGTCAACTGAGCGAACGGAACGAAGACGCGGTCGGGAGGCAAGGGTCAACTGAGCGAACGGAATGAAGCCGCTGTGCGGGAGGCAAGGGTCAACTGAGCGAACGAAACGAAGACGCGGTCGGGAGGCAAGGGTCAACTGAGCGAACGAAACGAAGACGCGGTCGGGAGGCAAGGGTCAACTGAGCGAACGGAACGAAGACGCGGTGCAGGAGGCAAGGGTCAACTGAGCGAACGGAATGAAGCCGCTGTGCGGGAGGCAAGGGTCAACTGAGCGAACGAAACGGTGCAGGAGGCAAGGGTCAACTGAGCGAACGGAATGAAGCCGCTGTGCGGGAGGCAAGGGTCAACTGAGCGAACGAAACGAAGACGCGGTCGGGAGGCAAGGGTCAACTGAGCAAACGGAACGAAGACGCGGTGCGGGAGGCAAGGGTCAACTGAGCGAACGGAACGAAGACGCGGTGCAGGAGGCAAGGGTCAACTGAGCGAACGGAATGAAGCCGCTGTGCGGGAGGCAAGGGTCAACTGAGCGAACGAAACGAAGACGCGGTCGGGAGGCAAGGGTCAACTGAGCAAACGGAACGAAGACGCGGTGCGGGAGGCAAGGGTCAACTGAGCAACCAATCACGCGCTCGCATCGGCGCCACAATGTACCCCGCGCCGCGCTTCACTACCGAAGAGACCTAATAAACGACTTCTGCGCATCTAACGACTCTTGTCAACTTACGTGCCGGGGATTAGAAAATATTATATTATAATCTCTAGATCTACTGAACCGATTTTGAAAATTCTTTCACCAGTAGAAAACTACATTATTCCTGAGTGTCATAGGCTATAATTTATTTTCAAAAATATTAGGGATCCTTATGAAAATTGGAATAATGTTGCCTATAAAATTCATTCTTTGGCGTGCGCTGAGAAAACTATTGATGATACGTAAATATTATGTACTACATGATTAAAGTATTCATTATTACCTATAAAAAAGTCTGCGAGAGAATATATCTAACTATCATAGTTCAGTCACAATAGCAGCTTTTATGTTCTAAACTTTAATTAGATCGCCGGTAGAAACAAAAGTTGTTACATTCGTATTTTAGTATAATTCTTATTCAAATAAATGGTTTAACAAATCGGTAGCTAGGAAGGGAAGGGTAGGTAGGTAGCCAGTTGACGGGAGCGAAGCCACTAGGGTGACCTTAATAATTTATAATCGTAGTTATTGGCTCAGCATTGACAGCTTCATAACATAATCAGAAACATTACACATACCTGGTTGGGGAACTGCCGAATGCTTTCAACGAGGTACTGGTACGGCTTCCACTGGCCCGCAAACAGCTGGCCCAACACCGGGATCACTTGAAATGAATACTGGTCGTACACCCTGCAAGACAGGTCAATCATTCAATTCATCAACACAGCATCAGTAGTCAGTGAGTGCAGTTACACCAGAGTACAAGTTCGGTGGTGAAATGTAGGTGTTATAGAAAGATAGCTAACTAGCATACCTACTGTAAACACCATCTACGTTATTTATACAAAGAGTCACCAGAATTAGGACAGAGGAGCAAGTACCCACCACTGTAACGTGTTGTTGGGCAGTTGACTAAACTCAAGACACATGAAACGGCCGCCAGGTGTCAGCACTCTGTAAGCTTCCTCAAGGACCTGCACAACAGATAAACTTTACTAAATTAGAATGTCATCTTCCTGCCCTTAGCCCATGTTACTTGGGGTCGGCGCAACACGTTTTCTTCTTCCATACCGACCTGTCCCCCATCACGCTATCACTAATTTACTTTTCTTTCATATCACTATTCACTTAAATTAGAATAAAATAGATAGATGGTTTTATAACAAAAATAATACAGAAAATACAATCATAATTTTAAGATTAAGGTAGGTCGCTTACGGCGACTCAGTAGCGCGTCTGTATCGCTCATTTAGGCCGCAATAAAAGCGATTCAGCTCAGAGTGATACCGCATATTATCGAATCGGCATCGCGAACAAGGAGCGTTTCAGGCGACATGGGGCAAAGGAGGTTCATACTCTACACAGTCTATCTAAGAGATCCAACTTAATCTTAAGAATTATCTTTGTAAGTTTTGAGTACAGACAGAACACGTACGTGGTCGATGTGAGTACAGTTCCGGATGCCGAAGGCGATGGTGTAGGCGTCGAAGCTGTCGTCGGACAAGGATAAGTTCTCCGCGTCGCCGCACACCCAGTCTATCGCCACGCCGCAGCCCTCGGGGGTGTAGCCTAGTCTGGAATAGTACGAGGATTAATTAAACAAGGGTTAAAGAGCCAGCATATCGTAAAGTGCACCGTAAACTCGCTACTTTTTCTTCTTTTCGTGTCGATAGATTCAAATTAATATTTATCGGGCTAGAATTTAGCAACCTGTACAGCCCTATCATTGGCCTCGTTCAAATCCTGGAGGATGCAAATAGTGGGCACTTGCCGCGCCACGAATATTAGTACTCATGTTTCTCTGATCTATGTCCTACATGCTGTGCGAAGCATTGACAGCATGTTTTAAGGTCAATAGAAACGATTTAGACGACACGGTTGGCGCAGTGTTTGAACGATCGGCTGCTGCGCTGCGTGTCGCGGTTACGATTCCCGCACGGATCAAATATTTGTATGGCCTACAGATAGTTGTTCCGAAACTGGATATGTGAGTTTCAATGTTTGTAAAAGCACCCACGATACAGGAAGAAATGACTAGCTATTATCTATTTTGCACTAGTTTTTCCTGTTTGAACTATAGCTATGTAACTTTATATTTTTGTCATTAATGAAAAAGACTGCACTAAAATGCACTTATCTAGCGAAGATAGGAACACCACTCCGAGGGCTAAAATTAGTAAGCAACATTATTTGTGAGACAGAAACTTCAAACTTCGGAGCAAAGCATAACTTTCAAGCAAAGAAGCTCTGGCGTGGCTGACGCACATAGGCGGACCTAATGCCTGAGGCATTCTCCACCAGTCAACCATGATTGGTGGAGAGATAATATGGCAGGTGCAGAAAAATTTAAATAATTATTTAAATAAAATTGAATAACAACATATATATATATATATTGTAGTTAAAATAAACGAACATATATATTTACTATAATAAATACCTTTAAATAAAAAAATAAATATAAATAAATAGATATATATAAATTATATAAATATAATTATACACCGTGAAATTTAAATGGTTGTTTTCCCGCAGCGAAATGGTTTTGTCTATGTAATACAATCGTTTCGTAGTTATATAAAATATTAGAAACAAAAACTGGCATATTTAACATTGTGAAAAACTAAACTCGAAAGCGATCACGAACCAATAGTATACCTCCCGATATCTACGGCCGAACGACAGCAGGCCGTTGACCCGGGTGCTAGGTCACCGTCGAAAGGATTAGGTTCGAAGGCGGCTCCGTTTGATCAAGTTACGCGCAGGCTAGTTTATGCCGTATCACTACACGCGAGAGCTAATTTTACTTTGAACATTTCTAAATCGGTCTTTTCTTTGTCGGTATCGCGGTGATTTTTTGTATTGTTCCGTGCAAACATTTTATCCCTTATCACTACGTGCGAGAGTTTATTTTGGTTTGACATTATTTTGTGCATCGTTTTCTTTGTAGGTGGTGACACGAGTAGTACCTAGTACCTACAAGTTACGTCTAGAGTTACTATTGTTACTCACTTTTTCGAGTTGATGAATATTTTTTTAATTATTCTAAAACAGAAACATCGTTATTTATTTACTTTAACTCTATACTTCGAAAGTACTCCTTAAGGCAAGTCGTTCTGCCGCGGGAAAACAACCAATTAAATTTCAGGGTGTATAGATATATATAAATTAATAGAAAGGTGATTGGCGACTCTGCTAATGGTGTAGAAAATAATATCGCAACTTCTGCTTAAATGCATATTGACTGGTTGCCGTCCTAATATCGAGAGGAAACGCATTACAGAGAAGAATGGACTGTATTCAAAAAGAAGAATGAATAAAATCAGAAATATGAGAAGGACACAGCATGAGAAGATTAGATGCATGCAGATTCCTAGCGTGTGAAGTACACAGATATTGAAAGTGAGGGATGAGTTAAGGAGGGGTGGGAGAGTTGAGTAGACAGAAAAGCGTGGTCAACGCGCGTACATTTCGTCTGTGCCGAATGGGCATCCATTCGAGCTGAGATGTACATAGCACACGTCACCATAGCCGATTATAGGGAAGATTAAAGTCTGCACAAGCATTGTCTTCGTTTTTGCAAGCAGAAAGTATATCAGACGATACAGGCAACGCAAGGTCCCGTTGACTCTTTGACTGACACTTGAAACCTGACTTTGCCAGCCAAGCGTCGAGTCAAGATGTAGATCGATGTATTTTACACTAGGGCTGATGGGGATAACGCTACCATTAAAATAATAGGAGAAAGAGAGCTAATCCCCAACCGACAAATCATGCGCGAGCTCCTTATCACAATGGCCTGCCATTTTGAGGGATTTACAGACACCCTAAATCTATCAGACTAGTTCTTGACAGCGACTAAGTCCTGGTTCACTTCGCCTATAGCGTCCGACAAACCCTCTACCCGTGCAGCTACATACAGTTGAAGGTCATCGGCATAAAGATGATACGAAGACGGAAGACAGTGAGTTATAAAATTTATGAAGATGGAGAATAACAATGGAGAAAATATAGCGCCTTGCGGAACAACAGCATCTAGGTCACACTAACACGACGAATTCTCGTCAACGCGAACCGACTGCTGACGTACCCGAAGTTAGGAAGAGAACCATTCCAGGGCCTCGGAAGAAACCATAACATGTTAAAGGATAGAATTAAAACCAAAACAGTAACTTTGCTATCCTTCATCGTTTCTCCAATGTCTACGTCACTATGAGGCGAGCAGAAGTACTACACTGCGCTTAGGACTTTTAAGCGACATTTTTGCGGGCGCTAAAAGCCTGCTCGGAAATCAACCTTTTGACATTTTTTTAATGCAATATTTTCAGAACACCTACTTCAGTGCTCTCTGCTTGCCAACATCCAGCATGGCTTGATTGATGTCGCAGACGGTGACGCTGCTGTTGGCTGCGTGCGACGGGCCCAGGCTCTGGAGGTACTTTATGTATCTGAATGCTATGTCACCTGAAATATTATTAAAATATCTAATTAGTAAAGTTACATAATCTAGCTAGACTCATTTCAATAATTATATTTGAATAAGTTACAGTTTAGTAGTTTTGGCTGAAATTTCTTGAACATACAGCTTGATAATGCTTTTTGCAGTAGAACCCTTGTAGAAGGAGTGATCAATGTGAGCATATAGCCATCAACAGAACACAAAACCAAGAAATAAAATATTATGTATACCACTTTTCTGCAGCCTTATTTCTAGTGGGTTATTTCACAGTAGTTCGGTATTATTTTCATTGGGATATTTCACAGAAGTCAGGAATTATTTTCATTGAATTATTTCACAGGAGCCAGGTATTATTTCCAGTGGTTTATTTCATACGAGCCAGGTTTTTATTTCCAGTGGGTTATTTCACAGGAGCCAGGTATTATTTCCTGTGGGTTAGTTCACTGGAGCCAGGTATTATTTCCTGTGGGTTATTTCACAGGAGCCAGGTTTTTATTTTCAGCGGGTTATTTCAAAGGAGCCAGATATTATTTCCCGTGGGTTATTTCTTGGAGCCAGGTATTTTTCTGGTATAAAACTTTATTATATATATTACTAGCTGTGCCCGTGGCTTCGCTCCCGTCAACTGCCTACCTACCCTACCCTACCCTAATTAATAATGGTAAAAGTAATAAAGAGATCTGGCCGACCGTAATGACGGACATATGAAAAAAGTAAAAAAAAAGAAAAAGAAGGATAAAAAGTATCCTATGTCCGTCTCCTGGTTCCAAGCTACCTCCCCACCAATTTTCAGCCAAATCGGTTCAGCCGTTCTTGAATTATAAATAGTGTAACTAACACGACTTTCTTTTATATATATAGATTTAGTGGTGGATTAAGGTGCATACCCTCCCACAGAGAATGTGTCTCAACAGGTGGGAACAATAAAAGGCTAATCTGATGATGATTTTACTAGATTACATACTACGGAATCCACACTCACCAGTGCCTCCTGCCATGTCCAACAGTTTGGTCTCCTGCCTGGGCGCCAGCCTTTGCATGAAGATGTCCTTCCAGACTCTATGGATGCCCATAGACATCACATCGTTCATCAGGTCATATTTCTCTGCTACGGTCTCAAATACTTCGTGAACTGGAAGATTTATAATAAGTTATTTATTATTTATAATAAATAAGAAAGTTGAAGGTTTAATCTATTATAAAAAATGGTACAAAAGACAGCTTTTGAGTTTCTTGGAGTACTGCTCTCATCTCTTGGACGGATCTGCCAAGTACCAGCTGGATGCAATTGAGTCGATCGAAAGACAGACCAAGAGGCTCATCGGCTATGAAGTACTGGTCGAATCTAGGCTCCAGAACCTCGAACATCGGCGCCGAGTTGCCAGCCTGTCGGTTTTTTATCGGTTACATTTCGAGAAGTGTGCTTTGGAATTGCATGAACTAATTCCTCCTAGCCCGTTCCATCATCGGACTACAAGACGTATGGCGATGCGTCATCGGTACATGGTGGACATCCCACCCATATGCACCAAATGTTTGTTGTGCTTCATCGTCGACCACATCATCGCTTACACATCAGGTGAGATAGTGGTCAAGTGCAAGCCTTACATCAATAAAAAAAAAAGCCTTTTGCTAAGACAACACTGATTCTTCATAACAAAAATGATAGAATGTTTTGTAAGTAAAATTATAAGGTTTTTTACTAAACAGAACAGCAAAGCAAAGACAAAAAAACAAAGACTCAAAGACTCATGAATCGGTACTTGGCTACTATGGGGCTCAGAAGTAAGGAAAAATATGAAAACTGAAGAATTTTTGGGTTATGTTTTTCATTCTGACAGAAACATGAATGAAATCCAACCTTGATACCTTGACCTTGGTTTTTTATTCATAAAATAATCCTAATGAACCGCAGTTTGCTTATATTTCCCTTAGAAACATTACCTTTTTTGTGTTTTTCGCCTTCATCAACAACTTGAAATCCAAAGTGTGTCTGACCGGGTTTCATTGCTTCGGTTTCGGCCTCTTTGGAAGCTGTTTGCGTACTTAAGGCGCGGAGCCGTAATCCTTGTAGGACTGCACATCTTATGTTGGATAATACTAGTAACCCTGTCCTAAGAGACATCGCTTATTTCTGAAATGGAAAGACCAGACGGCTGAACATGTACAAAAATTTAGTCAAAATTACAGCTGACTGTCAGTGTCAAAATTTTTGAAAGTTAATTTTTTTGCTGACTACGAGTCTTTTGGTGGTATTTCATTTATAAACTCTTGGAGGAAAAAACCATTAAATTAACAAAATGGTAAAAATAATATCATGAGCAAAATTATGAGTTCTTTGGATAAAATAATCGTAATAATATTGGTTAATAATTTGATGTTACATATAATTGAAGGATGGAACGTGCGAATATTTTCAGAATAATAGCAATTGATTTGTGAAAAAAGGCGGGCAGCGGTTGAAGTGGAAAGGCGCGCTTTTTTAATATTTAAATTCAACTTCTTGGGTTTATTGTAATAAAATTCTGTAAATATTCGTACTATTAGGTCTTATTTGATGTATTTATATATTTTTTTTTATTATTATATGTGTACTTGAAGACATTCAAAAAAAGAAGCGGAGAAAGAGGCGGAGAAAGAATGAGCTGGAAATTCCTCCGGATCTGATGCAGCACTCGCAGGAATCTTCGGACTCTGACGCGGCAGAGTCCACGGTGTCGGCATACTCAAATATCAAATTTAAAGATGTCGCTGATTAGGAGCCTACGGACAGTATATATGCCATATACACAGACGTATAAAGAGTAGCAGACCAAACATTAGCTAAAATTTGTGAAGTCAATACACACACATATGAAAATTTGTCTAAACAGGGCCGGACTAAGGCCGGTATTATTAGTACACAAAATTGTAGACGTATAGGTACCCACATGTTTTCAAACTTGTGCCATTTGCAATTGTAATATACGTAAGGTAGGTAGTTTGCATTATACGTACCTAAGCTTTCTCTGTGACCTGTAAGAGCTAACGCGCACTGGTGACTTTTATCACGGTGACAATAATTTTTTTGTCACTCTCGTGCACTAGGTATCTACATGTTGGGTTCGTATGCACAGTGACATTTTGTCAAAGGTCACCACTGCGCAGTGGCACTGTTACGCCGTGAAACTTGAATACGCCGTACCTTCGATGAAATCAAAAGTTGAATCAATTAATTAATCGCATTGCTGTACACGAAGGTTCTAGAATGGACACGCCACTTGTGACAAAAAACGGAACCCTTATAGGATCACTTTGTTGTCCGTCCGTCCATCTGTCTGTCTGTCAAGACCTTTTATCTCGAGAACACGTGAAGGTATTGAGTTGAAATTTAAAACATATATACTCAGGTCTGCAGACCCTTGAAGCTGTGAAAAAATCAAATGTCTGGGTTAACGAGCAAAAAAAGATTGGCCATTTTTGTTGCAAAAAACATATATTTCGACTCTCTCAAAGAAATCAAAATTCATAGGGTACTTCCCGTAGATCTAGAATCTTGAAATTTGGCTTGAAGCAAGGTCACATAGCACAAAAATAGGAATAAATCTGAAAACTGTAAATTTGTTCTTACATCACAACAAAGAAAAATTGCATTTTGGAAACTTCAAGATTTTTCTTTTTCTCCATTCGGGAATTGAACTATTTACATAGGTACTATAGTTTGTACGGAACCCTCAGGCAAGGTTTTTTGGAGGTTAATAATATTTTCCTTATCCTGTAAACAAAAAACCAACAAAATTATTATGAAGACCACTAAAATCTACACTAATATAATAAAGGTAGTTTGTTTTTTTTTGTAGTAGGTAATCTCTGAAAGTACTGGTCTGTTACAATTTTTTCATCAATAAAAAGCTGTTTTATTTCTGAGTGCATAGGCTATATTTTATGTACGCAGGCGAAGCTGGGGGCAAAAGCTAGTATAAAATAATAAGTTGCTATTGTAGCATACTATTACATACATGAATAACCAGAGGTAATTCGTCAAACAGCGTGGGAATTGATCCAGGACGTAATCTTGTTCGAAAGACGCTGGCATCTATCAAGTGTTCCTCAAAATGCTTCGAACAGAGTACGCCAGTGGGTTTGGGTTGGACCTGCATTTTATCAATCCAGGCTTTCTTTAATTTTTTATCTTTTGGAAACCTGGAACAAAAATATTAGTATTATTTACAGCACGAAACAAAACATCAACGAAATATGAGTAGCTAATAATATGTGTATGACCTGTGCCTATTTTATATCAATTATATCACAATTCAATGTGATTAAATTGATACATTGTAGGCGTTACTTAATATGCCAAGTTACTTTTGTCTGTTGGATTACTCAACTTTGTAGTAATGTATTTTCCCAATATGAAAACAATGATAATTAATATTTATTTATATTTAACATTTCGCAATCCTAAGTCCGTCCTCAGTTAGTCTCACAAGTACTTGAGCTATCATTATTTGAAAATATAAGAAAATTTTGTCTGTTTATTATTTTTGTTCGATTTATTTTAAGTAAGTGTATGGCCAAATTGCACGATAGTTAATTAGGCTACGATAAAAACGATTAAACATCATCGAAACAGTTGTTTCATTTCGAAAAATCGACAAATTGTTTCAGTATAGAACAACGTAAATAAAAACTTACCGATGAAAGGTTAATCCAGGTATTTTGTTAGAGCTATCACTGTCACACCGATACGCACTGCACTTCACCATTTTATTTTACTTTTTTCAAGTCTTTAGCGGTACAAACAATTAATATTTTTTCACACACCGTAGAGTGTTGTTGTAGGTTAAAAGCTTATCAATATGGCGGCGCAGAATAACAAGCTTCATGTCAAAATTTGTCTATGTGTGGGGCAGTGTGGCTATAGGTGAAAGAACGAGACGTCATTATTAAGTTGTTGCTTGATAGAACAAGGATAAAGAATGATAGATATCTATTTAAGTATAACTAGGAATTAATGTTTGGTCTGCTACTCTTTATACGTCTGTGGCCATATATAAGGTAGAGGGGTATACGCGTAAGTACACTGAAGATACGAAGCTGGCAGAGTTGATAGTTTTTCTTAGTCATATGGACGAGAATAAGGTTTTCAATAACAAAGATCGTATGGCCTGGCCCTCTCCAAAGGCATACGAGAACATGTAGTGTCTGGTGTGATGCATTTGCGCACAATCAATAAATAAAAGGGCAGTGTCACATTCGACTTACCAAATAACGCCAATATGCTTGTTAAAAAAAAACTATTTGATCAGCTTTCTTTAAAAGTATCTGGTGCTGGTGACACAGAGGTTACTGGAGTCCTTACTTCAGTTCCAGTAGATATTTATATTAATATTAAAAATGTGAATGTAAGTTTGTTTGTTACGCTTTCACGCAAAAACTACTGAACCGATCATCATGAAACTTTGTACATATATTCTTGGAGGTATAAGAAGTAACCTAGGAAAATAAAAGCCATTTTTTTTTTTTAATGTCTTCACTGCGAGCGAAGCCGCGGGTAAAAGCTAGTGTCTAATAAAGAGATAGCAATGTTATGCAGGTTAGACGTTTCATGCACAGACTCAGAGGTGATGAAGGTAGAATATCTTTTGCCCCTGCCTGTTGCTGTGACATTTGCATCCACTATTTTGCCAACTTATATTTATTTGGACTCATGGCGTCATAAGGTGACCAAATAAATTGTGTTCCCTCTATCTGGCAGAATTTTGATGCTCCGAAATTTATATGGCATAACATACTTGGCATAATCTTCTTTGGACGAATATTTCAAGACAAAAATTATTTAATATAATTATCGTTTTGCCGAATGTTTATATGTCCGAATTTACAATGGCATACTTTTAAGATGGCAGAATTTATTTGGCATAATTTCACTTGGCCTATTATGAAGATGGCAGAAATTAATGTGGAATATTTTTATGGTTCAATATTATTTGATCTTCTAGAATCTAACTGATCTATTGTAAATGAGCACTTTTAAAAATAAACGATGTAGTTGTAATAATAATGTTTAATCTTTATATTAATCATTGTGTCTATATTAGTTGACGAATAAATTATAAATGAACTGCATTCAAAGTAACATCTTTAAACGTACTTAATTAATATTTGGTATGCAAAAATAATATTTGATCCTCTTTTTTATTTATTACGTAACGGGCAATTTGATAGTTATGGTCAATGAATTAGTCCAAGAGCGAGCGAAGCGAGCTCGGGAGCTTAAGGCACCCCGACACGGTTAGGTTAGGGTCGAACTCAGGTCCCGTCATCTCCTTCATGTTAGGTTACTTTAGACCCTGCAGACAGAAATAGGAGCCCCGCGCAACTGGGCTCCGTCGACTTTGTTGTTTAAATACTAATCGTACTTATGTATTCTTTAAAACCAATGTGAACGTTAAAATAATTAAAAAAAAACATCTTTTTATTACCCGGCCCAATAAGTGATTAGCATTATTCAGAAAGCCCGGTCAATTTAATTATTTAAATAGTTTTTATCATATTGCCTACTAATTTTAGTAGGCATTTCTATAAAATAGATTTTTTTGAATAAGCTATGTTTTTTGTAATAAATTTTTTGTAGGTAATGTGATAGATGGGTATTTCAATTATTATGGATATGAAATGTATGTCACAAGACGATTCTGGCTGAGAACGTTCTGCGATATGATGGTTCTGCCTTTTAATGATTATCGATATGATATTTATTTCAAAAGATGATTCGGACTTATAAAATTATGAGTTTTAATGTATGATAAATGAGTGTATGCCAAATGATTTTCTGCGAAATAAAGTTTATGCTATCCGTTGTTATATAAAGTAATATTATGACTTAAAAAGTTGTGCTATAAAAGGTAGACACAATGCCTTAAATGCCTGCGTTATGGGCATAAAGCAAAATTTTGTCGTAATACTGAAGTTTGTTCAATATGTACTGAACATCACAATTTCAAAATGTGTGTCGTTGCCCCGAAGGATGCTAACTGCCGTTTCCTAGCTCTCAATTATCGGGCTGTTAACGTAATCGACGAATAATCGCCTGTTTATTCTACTCTCAGTTTCTCAACACCCAAATGTGACAAGCGTTTAACAATTTGTCACATTTGAGAAAAATCTCGAATTAACCACATGTTACAGCAGTTTTGGGTTTCTGAGAACCTTTTTCAAAGTTAATCTCTTGTCAACGAGCCTAATTTATAATTGTTGGATATTGGTCAATTATTCGCAGATTAAAATTAATATTATGATTTTAAATGCTTATACTTATAACGATAAAAAATAATAGTGGTCGGCGAAATCTTTGTTAACGATTCAGTTATAAAAAATATGTTGATTAGATCAATGATAGTTGATAACCAAGATTTAAAATAAAGGAAGGTTATTACAAACTTTAAAATTAATTAAATTACAAATACTTGTCACAATTATTATCAAAAATAGTTTTTTTTTGTATATAGGTAGGTAAATAAAAAACAAAACTGTTACTGATCTGGGTATCGCAAATTCCTCACACGCATTCATGTTGACTTTACCTTAGTACTTGCGGCCGGGATGGCTGATCCCGCCAGAGTAAGCAACACATACCAAAGTCAGTCTTTGCATGGGTCACCACTTCTTTTTGGGTTAGATTGTTTTTGGATGGGTGACCCCGCCAGGGTAAGCAACACTAACCAAGGTCAGCGTTTGGACGGGTGACCACTTTTTTTTGGTTCGCTTGTTTTTAGATAGGTGACCCCGCCAGGGTAAGCAACACATACCAAGGTCAGTATTTGGATGGGTGACCAGTTTTTTTTTGGATCAATTTTTTTGGATGGGTGGTAGATTTTGTTTAACCTAGCGGGGTGACTTTAGGATGGGTCACAAAAATTAAATTATTAATTAATTTATTTATTTGTTTTTTGATTTATTCATTTATTTATTTATTACTTTATCCTCGCACTGGAACGCCTTGCAGCAATTACACCAACGGAGCACAATCTTATAAACTCACTATAAATCTAGGTTTCCTCACGATGTTTTCCTGCACCGTTGTCAGCAATGTCCAAGATAAACTTGGAAAGTACATATGAATTTGAAAAAGTCACATTGGTACTTGCCCGGATTCGAACCCACGACCTCAAGCACGAGAGGCGAGGTCTTAGCCACTGGGCCATTACGACGATGTGTGATTTATGTGTGCGATGGTCATCCATCCCATGACTGACCTTGGTAAAATTGCTTACCCTGATGGGGTTACCTATCCAAAAACAAGTGGACCAAAAAAAAGTGATTTCCCATCCAAACACTGACCTTGGTAAGTGTTGCTTACCCTGGCAGGGTCACCCGTCCAAAAACAAGCAATTAAAAAAAGTGGTCACCCATCCAAAGACTAACCTTAGTAAATGTTGCTTAACCTGTGCTGGGGCACCTATCCAAAAACAAGTTAACCAAAAAAACGTGTATACCCAAAAACCGCCCTTGGTGAGGTTTGCTTAACTTGGCGGCTACACCAACCCAGCCGCTAAAGATCAAATACTATTTAAAGTTACTGATTACCTTAGGCTTGTGTTTAAACACCGCCCAAAAAAGTACCTATTTTACTACCAAAAAAATTCTAAACGGTTACCAAAATGGATAAATGGTCACCAAATAACGTTTCCTAAAATATTATGAAATAAATCCATTTTTTCGTATTATTGACTGCCAAAAAAATATATGGACGCCTTTAAAGTCGACGGAGCCCCGCTGCGCGGGGCTCCTATTTCCGTCCGCAGGGTCTAAAGTAACCTAACACGAACGAGATGACGGGAGCCGAGTTCGCTCGCTTTGCTCGCTCACTTCGGCTCCCGTCATCTCGTTCGAACCTAACCTGTCCGTGTCGGGGTGCCCTAAGCTCCTGAGCTCGCTTCGCTCGCTCTTGGACTAATTCGTTAAAAACACGAATACACCCGGTATATTAATCTTTGAGTTGGATAGAATTTGGTGACCGTTGATCCATTTTGGGAACCAATTATTTTATTTGGTGCCTAAGCTTAGAGTCTTAAAAATATTTTTGATGACCGTCTAAATTATACCCATTACCTTATAGTAGTGAATGATATGAATGAATACCAGCTAGGGTAGCCAACCGAAATAAATTGATGCCTCATTCAATGTAACAAGCGATTTCGATGATTCAGTGTTGGGAAACCCACTGACAACTGACGGTCGGATAATTTGTGACAAATTGTCAGCTAATTCGAAATGTAACAAGCGGCTAGGAAACTGGGCTTAGTTCAAATATATAAGCCCAACAAATTTCCATCTTTTCTCCTGCTTAGGGGTAGAATTTCTAAAAACCAATAAATAGGTGATGACAAAACCTTCATTCATTTTAGTGATCTGTAGTTTTTGACGTCTAATAGAAATCTCGTCAATTACTAAAGAATAAATTAATTCCTTTCCCGTTTTAATTCTTTTTAATTTCAAAGCACACAACGACTCGTTATTAAAAACAGGCTGTGCATCTATACTAACATACCATCTGCGAAATGTTCTTACATGTTTAAAAACTTTATTGAAACATTTTCTGGCATAATTGTACGCGGCAGAAAAGTGACAATGAAACGTTAAAGCAAATTAAAGAAGAGCCGGATAATATTTACGACGGGGATAATTCTGCCTTCGTGGAATTTCTATTGAGTCTATCATAGAGGGTTTTTATTTCGGCTGTAATTTTAAGACAGTTGGCCACGTTTTTTTGGATGTCAAACTTTTTACTAAATAGTTAACGAAATCTTTGAAGACAAACTTTTAAACCGCGACATAAGTAGACGCGTTTCTGAATCGGGTTTTTTACAATGAACCTACCCGCATTTAATTATTAGCTTTGTCTTTACTATTACTATTGTAATATTTTAGTCAGACTACTTTTTTTAAATCAGTCAAAAATATTTGACACCATAGAAAACGAAATAAAGTAACCCCGAAATTGCCTACATAGTGTTTTTAACCTTATTGCTGAAATTTTAATTTTAATTTTATACTAAATATTTCTGTACCTACGTAACTGACTTTTAATTTTCAAGTTTTCAAGCAAGCCTACCCTACTTAACTTCCTACCCTAGCTACCCGCCCATGTATATGTCGGGTTTAGTCAATAGTACGGACGTCAAAACAAATCACGAGCACGCCACCTGTCGGCAAATCAAGAACTACGCTGTGGCGCGCTTTCTCTAACGACCTGCGTGGTGGGGACACGGAATATAAGGGTTGAGTACTGACCGCCCTGGAGCGAGGACGTTGTAGAATAATCAGTATCGATCAGTAATATTAGTGAGCAAGATTGTAACTGAACTATTTAAATAAACCTAGTGTATCGAATAATTTATGTTATTTCATTTGCACGATTGTACCCACCGACACTTGCCCATACACGATGTCTTAACCTAAGGGAATACATCCTGACTTCCCGATGGTTTACATCTATCGGCCAGCCATGATGCGACATATATATATTTATATTTTAAATTGTTTCTTTATTCGAGTGAACAAAACAAAAAAAAAATATCTATATTATACCAACGAACAGCAATTGATTTTTATAATATACAAAGACTAGCTTCTGCCCGCGGCTTCGCCCGCGTAAAAACTGTTTTATCATCCTTAGGAAATGCAAACTATTCTGTGTACTTCCCAGGGTCTCACACTATCTCCATGCCAAATTTCATCTAAATCGGTTCAGTTGTTCCAGAGATTACCCCCTACAACGTCACAAAGATATAAATGCGAAAGTTTGGATGGATGGATGTTTCAGAATGGCTGAACGGATCTGGATAAAATTTGGCACAGAGATAGATTATAGTTTGGAATAGCACAAAGACTTTTATCTCAGTAGTATGTTCATGTGGGACAAATATAAAGTAAAATCATTCCAGTTTGGAGGTACGCGGAACAGGTTGTAAGATTCCTTAAACCTCCATAGAAAAGGGAGGATCCTCTAACCAGACGGGTATTGTGTCTGGTCCGGGCAACTGCCCAACGATTATTGTCGAACTGTTGTATGTGTTCAAATCGCGCCGAAAACTTTGCTTTCACGATGCAGGATTTGTGTGACGTCATGTCATGTTCGTAAGTGGCGGCGGTGGTGCCGCTACATCACCCCCTCCGGAGACTGGAGGTCGATAGCTGGTTGAGTCGTCCGTACATCTCGTGGTACGTGCCAGGTCAGTGGAAGGTTGGTTCCCGTGAGTCGGAACTGGAACCCGCAGAGTTCGCGGTGAGTCGGAACTGTATGCGGTTGTGCGCCAGTGAGTCGGGGTGATGATATCCCAGTGAGTCGGGAACTGGCTGGCTGTGTGACTCGCTGCTCCAAAGCTTGAGGAAGTGATGATAACGTCACGATTAAGTAGCTCTGCACGAAGGCTACACTGATGCTCATGTTCGAGGGACTTCCGAACGAACCTCTTCCGCGTCTGACTTTTCCTGCTTCTCTTTCGATTGCTCTTCCGTCAGTATAACTGTCTCTTTGATGTCGTTATTTGCGCTCATCTCAGAGGCGCTCCCAGATTCGCTTATCGTTTCTTCGATGGGAGATTATTATGTCGCTATAGTGATATTATGATTCAATAAGGCAACACAAGTTTCAACACGCGTTTCTTTCTGCAGATCAGTCAAATCATGTGGCACCCATTTTTCATTTTTTTTTATTTTGTTGATTTGACGCAAATGAGTCAATATTGTTGGTAAGGTAACCACTAATTCCTGGGTAGTTTGTCTCGGATCGGCTTCCACTATCTCTTTCAATTCATCGTTATTCACCCGCGTAGGCGGTCTTCCACGTGGTTGGTTCTTTAAATCAAAGTTTCCATCACGAAAGCATTTAAACCAAAATCGCATGGTGCGTTCATTAGCAGTCCCCTCTCCAAATGCAACATTGATATTGCGAGCTGTTTCTGCCGCGTTAGGTCCGCGTCGGCCCTCGTATTCAAAAATCACTCGAATTTTCGAAGTAACCATCTTTCTCGACTAAGCTGAATAAAAACAACAACTGAAAGTCGATAATCGAATGTTGCACATTTTTTAAAAGAAGAACTGCATAGGTACCTTTTGAAAATAGTTTCACTCAAAAATCTCAAACCATGAAGGTTCTGTGTCTATTCGAAGTAGGTACCTATTACAATAAAACGGCAATTTCATAGTTTAACCCCTATTATTTAAAACTGTAGTGTAGGGATGGGTGATAAAAAAAGAACATTTATTCTAAATGATGACATAAAATGAAAATGATGTATACCCTGGCATTGACATACATTGAAATAAAAAACGGAATTGTGTAAAAACATGATTTTAACTACGAATCAAAGACTAACATAAAATGACTACAGCATGATTTAAAAAAAAACTAAAGACATAATTTCTAAACCGTTACGTAATACGTAAGAAAAAATAAACCTACGGAAGACTAGGCAGTACGGTTGAAAGACAATTGATGGCCTGCCCAATAAGCGAAAAAAAAAGCCGTTGATTTGTCATTGTCAAATTGATGTCATGTCACTTCAAAAGTCACAACAAACTTTTAGAAATGAATGAGTCAATTTCTTCGAAAAGAAGTGAAAAATACTGATAAACAAATATGAGAATATAATAATACCAGTTAGATATAAATTTTATCAGTGGTTAGGAACACTAGATCTAGACTTTAGCCAATATGTTAGCACCAAACGAAAGTAAGTAGTCTAAACTAGCAGATTATTAATTCAAATGTTTTTCTTATAGGAATTGTTTTGGTTCTGTGCCACAAGCAAAAAACGGCGAGCCCTTTCCAACTCTTAAGAATTTTAGTGAAACTAACATAGAACTTTAAACTGTCAAAATGGTAAACTTAAAAGGGGTAGTCTACCCACGTATAATTTTTTTAGAGAACTAGGTTGGGACTTATTTTGTTACCGGTTTCACTCACGGCTTGTATAGGGCTCCAGTATATAACCTATAAATGAGAGATGCTGTCTCTGTGAAGTAAAACACTTCAAGTTTTAATACTAAAAATCAATTTCAGTTAAAATTAAACAAACTTAGGCCTACTGGGCCAAACAGTCTGATAAAATGTACCGTCGATAGAAAAAGAAGAAGAAGAGGGTTTAAAATTACATTCATCTCTCCAGGATACATAGAACATAATTTAGATCACTATCGGCAGCGCTACAACTGGGACTGCGGGGTGTCCTGTGTGCTCATGCTGCTACCACCAGAGCACCGGGAAGAGATGCTCGAAAACTTCGAGCAAATCTGTCAAGACGAGGGGTTCAGACAGTCTACGTGGACTATCGATTTATGCTATTTGTTGAAAAGGTAACTAACTAAACTGTATACCATTATACGTTTTTTATGCTTACGCTCCGACTGGTGGGGATGGTACAGGGGGGGTAGCCAAACCACCCCCCTCCCGCCTGACCCTCCCCACGTGAAAAATCAACGGACTATATTGGAAATTTTATCCCAAGTTATACAACAGAGCCCTCTAACCTATATTGTATCAAAGTTAGCTGAATAAATGCTGCCATAAGTTGATGTCATATACTGCTGACTCCCAGGATGTTCTTTTGTGCAGGTATGGCATCAGACACTGTATGTACACCACATTACTGGGTGTGAATGAAGACTACAGGCGACATGGATACTACGACAGGATTATAAATATGGTAATAACACTCGTCTCAAAAAAAATAAGGTAGTGAATTTTAATCAGAATTAGATAAAAATTTGATGGCATTTTGCATTGCACAAGAAATGGCATTTTTTAATGCAAATAAGGAATCTACTAAAAATCTAACCTAGTCCATCCCAATATCAAATGACTGCAGTATAGAAACTGTAGATTGTAAAAGACGAAATCAGGTTCCCATTTCACAAATGACTTACACTTACTTCCCAGGATCGAGAACGCGTTAAGCGTCGCTTCGACGAAGCCAGCGCCTGCAGCATAGAGGTTCAGAAGCATTCGTTGACTCACGCAGAGCTGTTGAGGCACCTCTCCACGTCAGGCCCGGTCATAGTGCTGGTGGACGCCTCTATGCTCGTCTGTGATCTCTGCAAACATAATAAATTGAAGGCTGAGTTCAGGTAGGTTCACAATTTTATTACATTGAGAATTTGAGAGAAACATAGTCAGATAGAAAAAGCTGGCCTCATCTAGTTTTAAAAATATGATTGACATGTAAAACTGTTTGCACAAACCAATTTACAAAATAAAACCATTTTTCGATAAAATCAATACAGTGAATAACTAACACTGTAGCGAATATCTTATACTCCTCTTTGTGTTAAATTGTTGGTGCATAACTTAGTGATAGTGTTTAGGTACCTTTTTCTTTTCATTTTTCTCATAATTTTCAAAACAACAAATGATTCAATTTCAAAACCTGTATTTTTAGCATTATTCAACTAAGTAGTTATTTGCTTAAGCACCTAGTTCCAGTTCATTTCTGCTTTCCTGGTAGTTTTAATAAATAAATAATTAGGACAGTTGAATTTTATAATGTCTATCATTTATTACGAATCCTTCATGCTCGTCTCTATGTTTCATTGTGGGTGTGCTTCGAGGAATACCCAAACAAATTATGTAAATTGTATTGCTTCTATCTCTACTAAGGAGATTGGGATAAAATTTCTACTGATTAAGTTACACACAAGTTGTTGTGTGACAAAAGCTAACTAAGCAAAAAGCTAAAATATTAAATTTGTAACAATATATTGATTTAAAAGAGTGCCTGTGGAGATTCTTGCATATTCTTCTCCATAAAAATCTAACTATGGCATTGATTTGGCATGTGAAACAAGCTTTATCTGTTTGACGGACCGAAGACAGACTGGTTTAATTGAAATTTAATGCACTCTTTTGGTGGTCAGCATCTTAACCTCCTTGCCATGTTTACGCCCTTATTTTCCATCCTTTGTATAATTCTTACAATCGAAGATATTTTATACCAAAGTCTAACTCCAGCCTGTATCCCCAGACGTTGTTTCGGCGGCACCTACACAGGCCACTACATCGTCCTGGTGGGCTACAGCCGCGACAAGCTACTGTACCGTGACCCGGCGCTGCCCGCGCGACTATGTGCCGCCTCCCCGGCGCGCCTGCACCGAGCGCGCCGGGCTAACGGCACGGACGAGGATGTCATACTTGTGTATAGGGACTATAGGTGATGACAGGTAGGGAATCAATTATACGACTGTTCCGTAACTAATATTATTGTTGTGTAACTAAACGTAGGATAAAAGTTGTAAAGTAATATTTCACTAGGTTCAAATTAAACTATACCGAATCAAATTAAATTATTATTTATAAGAGAGGTCTTATGACGATAAAGTAAGAATAGATAGTAGAAATTTTCCAGTTTTTTTTAAGCATATTATTTTGACCTTGTACAGGGTGGCTAACTTAGAGGTATACAACATGTTTGCCGCATTTGACAGTTATTTTGTTTTGACGCCATATTTGACAGTTATTTGATAGCATTGAGATAGGAAAAACATGGAGGCGCCGCGATGTTCTATGCATACATTAGCTTATACACGTATGAGTGAGAAATACGATACAGAATGTGAAACATCGTGTTGTTTCATTCTTTCCAATGTAGTTATTGTATTTGATAAAAGAGATAACAATGTTTCAGTTGTTTGTCATAATGGCAACATTTTGTTGTGACGTAGTGACAGTTGTAGGTAAGTGCCATATCCGCCATATTAGGCGACGACTTCATCGTTTTAAGTAGGGAAAGGGGAGATAGGGGGGCTACCCCACTGTACCACTACTCCTATTTCTGCCTGCAGGGTCGGAAGTAACCTAACATGAAGGAGATGATGGAAGCTCAGTTCGCAGTTCTCATCATCTCCTTCGAACCTAACCTATCCGTGTCGGGGTGCCCTAAGCTCCCGAGCTCTCTTCGCTCGCTCTTGGACTAACTTACATTTCATTTTGACGCTGTCAGTTGGATAGCGCCGGAAATGTGCGAAAATGTGATGAGAAATGCGATAAAAAGAGCTCACATTTGTCGCGCTTTTGAAACAATACCTAGTAATTTCCACTTTATGTAAAAGAAATTTATAAAATAAGTTGTATGCCTCTTAACTGGCCACCCTGTATAACACCTTAGTTTTAAAGCAAATCAAGTCTGGGCCAGCGCGGACTGTGAATCGATTTTCGACCTTTTTATCAATGATTTTAGCGCTCAAATTCTTTTATTTTAACACGAATAGGTCGAATTGTCTCGCGTGATAACGCGACGTGCCGCGGCTAAATAATTTCAGCGCTAAATGTATGAAAATAAGGTTGAAAAACATTTGGCCACATAAAATATCCTTTGCCGGCCCTAAAGGTGCAAAAACCAAACATTTACGCTTACCGTGGTAGAAATTAGAGCTCCTTTTCATGTTAACAAAGGTTAAGCAACATTGTTCAATCAATGATGTGAAACATTAGTTTGGCAATACATACCTTTACCTCTGCATTCCCCAAAGGGTTAGCTAGATGTGCAATTTGGCAATGTTTTTACTAAACAAAATCTTGTTACTGCTACAATGTTATTAAGTTTTTTGTTACTATAAGTACAAGGAAGTGTTCATGTTACTTTAAAAACAAGTTTAATTTTGTTACTACATAGTTGTACAGTCAGCAACAAAAGATGGGTAACAGTTTCAAAAGACAGCTAAGAATGAAAACGTGTTTATTATCAGTTATTGGTAGTTATAAGTCACAATTTAGAGTAGAAAACGATTTGAAGACGATTTGAATTATATTTCAATTTATTTTTAAAAACAATCATAACGTTCTATGGATTTTTAATTGCTGACTGTACAACAAGGCCAAGAGATAATGAGCTCTAACAACTTCACAATGAGGCAGATATTTCATTGTCAGTGCATTGTGGCATAACTACTAATGTCCTATTAATATGATTATAAAATTTATAATTTATTTTAAAACAGTTTTTTTAATATAAAAAGACACTGCATGTGCCTTATTAATGCATAATAATTGTATAAAATACTAATAACTTTGTTTAGCATCGCTAGCTATGTTAGCTATAGGTAGTACATTTTAGGTCCTTATTTTAAAAAAAATCTCTTACCTGTTTAAATACTGGACTCTAAATTCTCTTTTTTTTATTTAAATAGTCAAAAATCAGTTGCGGTTGCAACAGTTCAGAGAATTTTATAAATAAGATTAAAAATGATTAGTTTGTAATTTAATTTATAAGTAAAGTTTTACATATCATCACGACTCTATCTTTCGGTAAGTTGGACATAAATGTGATATGACATGCACAGTATGACAAGTTAGGCTGAAATGTAGACTTAATTTCATTCTTCGAAAAAAGACATTTATCTGGAACTATTCCAAATTCTAAGATGGCTACTGAAGGTTTCCTGACAGAAAAACTCAGCAAATCTATTCACTGTTTACTAAAGCCCAGTTTTTTGATCCATAGATCAACTAATGGTTAAATATGCTTACCAAAGGTATAAAATTTGATGAGGTGATTTAATGAGGTCCTGGGTTCAATTTCTGAATCGGGCAAAGTGTTATGGGGTTTTACCATCAGGAATTTATCAGTAGCCAGCCCGGCTCAGCCATCTCACCCCGGGGTATGGATTTTTGCCGGGTTGATGGCAATAGACTCGTCCCCTATTACAAGGGACTTAAACATAACTTCTGAAATCTGGGTGCGCCCCTGCCTTACCCTGCCGGGAATACAGGCGTGATGTTATGTTATATTAATAAACAGTCTGTTGTGCAAATATTATCGGTTTTACCAGGAAGATGCTTGACAAATCCAAAATTGTATGAACTCAATGATTTGCCACGTGGTAAGCAGAACAGGGAACTAACATCAGGCCTTAAACACAAAAACAGGACATGACTCACAATTATTGTGATTCAATAATAAACGGACTTCACTAAGTACGCACGCAACTAACAGACGAAATAATAATGTAAGGATTGTAATTCTTCCTTAATATGTCGTATAGGATATGTGCTAGGGGAAGAACAGTGATTTTACAGTTTACTTTACATAGTAAGGAAATCCGCACTTACAGTCGGGAATTGTTAGAATTCTGATTCTGCTTTATTTGTAAACAAACATAGAGTAAAGTTACAATAGTTTGTGCGATTTTTTACTATCTGTGACTATATCTATTTTTTACAAAATAAATGATTGATTGATTTTTCTTTTAGACCATTTTCTGGGATTAGGATATGATACTTTTTATCATGGGATTAGATACCTTTTGGATGATTTCTGACTTTCACGCCGCCGAAGCCGCTGGCAGTAGCTAGAATTACAGAAAGTCTCCTATGTTTTGGCATAAATTGCCATAAAGTCATAATATTTTTTTAGCCGAAAGACGTTCACTGCTGATCATAGGCCTCCCCCAAGTGGCCATCGACTGGTCTTGAGCCTCCCATCATCATCATCAACAGCTCACTGCTAAGCATATACCTCTCTTCTTGTGGCAAAAATGTGGATATTATCTATATTGGCAATTGATACATTAATCTGTTGTCTTTGGATATTTTCTTGCACAAATTATTCCACTTGACACCCTTATTTCACCCGTTTTCACTGACAATATGAGCTTGAAGCAGTTTTACTGCAAAACAAACACGTAGATAGAAAATAGGTGTCGTTGCATTGATGACCACGCTTGACTGCATTTTGTTATATCGGACCATGGAATTGGTCTGAGACATGGTTTCACGGTGTTTACTTGCAGTTGCCACAAGTCAGTGGTCCAAGATGAGTGGTCGAAATGTCATAATGTAAGGGATCGATCACGTGACAGTTCGATAGCACTTGTCAAACTCATACATTTTTGTCATTTTTCCAACCGCTATGGCGCGTGGCGACGCTTTCGTTCGTCTTGAGCCTCAGGAATCAGGATCAAGTGCAGATTCAGATCTAAAGGGCCCAAAGACACACATAGATGATCTTATCTTTATGTACCAAAAATGTATGCTAATGCACTCACCCTTGAATATCATCCACGGTTCACACTTTGAAAACATTAGTTTTCTTTCGATTATTGTCCGATTTCATTAATTTTTTTAACATGAACACTCTTGCACTCACTTTGAATAGTTTATTAATACTATTATCAACGCACAGGATAATAAAAACATAGGTATAAATATACATTAGTATGACATAGACACATCTTCTGGCTTATTGCCCAAACGGTATCAAACATGCTCTACATTTTAGGCTTAGCACGCACTGCAGTTTTTATTCGCGCGTTTATTTTTCCAGCCCATGCTGCGTCCCATGGAATTGTATGAAGCAGCAAGCATTGCGGTAAAAAATCCGCGGCAATAATACCGCACGAAATCCGTGTTTTGCGCAGAATCCACCGCACCACGGCGCGGATTAAATTCTCGTGCATATTTTGAGCTCTATGAACAGGTAGGCAGAGACAAGAGTCGCGCGGAATTTTATCCGCAGTGCGTGTTAGTTAGATTCAGTACGCGGAAAAGAATTCACGCGAATAAAATCCGCGTGGCTAAAAATCGCAATGCGTGTTATAAGCCTTATAGAAGTTCAGCCATGTGTAAACACTGGAACCAACCTCCACCATTACTCAATGATCGATATCGTTATCAAAAAAGTAGTAAGGAATGTATATGTTGGCACCGGCCTACCAGAGTGATGACTGTATTATATGCCAAGGGCATCAGCCCTACTAACGCTTTGTTCACAAACACAATTGCGCTGTTTCTTTGGCCTAGAAAATCTTGCAAACAGATACTTTATTATAATTTTGTGTTTTGCGTGTCAGCCATTAACTAAGATTCTATCTGAGTATCTGGTATTTTTTTGATCAACACTAACAAGGCTCTTTCTGTATTTTTATGACATTGGTGAAAAGTCCATTTTATAAAATTTATTGCAAAATGCCATGCATTTTCCAGTTACGTATATGTAAATATTGACCTTGAATTATCATTACACGTGCCAGCAAGTATAATCTCCCCTTAAGCGGGGTATTCTCCAACCATAGAGCTGAACTCGACTCACAAATCTATGAAATCTCTATATTTTTGTCTACTGTTGGGGAATTACAAACAATTTAGCAGTACTGCGACACTGGCTTTTAAGTCTGGTGCAGTAAGGTTCACTATTGCGTATGTAATTGGTTATGTTAATGTTATTTTCTGATGTTGAACACGGTTATTGCGTACGAAATTTAGCCACGTGGACTGACGTGGAGTTGTTAGAGGGCGACAGAACCATGACCTTATTGATTGAAGAATTACTTTTCTAATTGCTTGTTTACTATTTAGAATAGAAACGTGACGCAATGTTTTCCATATGAGAGAAGCTCGTACAATAAAATACAATCTACTTTATTGTAAGCCAATGTTTTTGCAAAACTCTTTCGAATCTCTTTTTTTTTAACACGCTTTTATTAGCTTCGTATGTGTGTATCTATGTAACGGAGTCTTTGAACGTGATTTTCACCCCCTTCAAAACGTCGGATTAATTTGGTACTGTGCATACTTATCAAGGACCGATGACAATGCAATAATTTAAATAGTTTATCCCATTATAATTACCAGGATCTTCAGGATTAGCGATTTTTTTATACCCGATACCCGGTAGTCAGCGTCAGTCCAAGTACCAAGGCACGTGCTAAGACATGTTTTAGTTATATTCGAAGACTAAGGTAAGACTTTGAGGGCCCGAAACGTGGATCCACGCGAGACTCAATTGATTTTTAACTCAAATTCATTGCTCAACCCAGTACATAAAAAGATGTCAGGTGAATGCGCAGTCAACCGTGTACCACCGATTTCGGTATGCAAAATTATAATTGCAATAATAATTAAAATAAAATTAAAATGATTAAAATAATAAAATGTTATGAATTAAAATTATAATTGGCACTTATATGTCATAAATCAAAAATTATAAAGTATGCAATGTCATAAATTTAAACGTATGAAATATCATAAATAAAAAAAAGTAAACCTATCCAATGTCATAAACTTAAAATTAAAACGCACACAATCTCACCTTAAAACTTATACAATGACAAAAATTAAAACATGTGCAATGTCATAAATTAAATGTATACTATGTCAAAGAAAAAAAAAACAGAAAAGATAAAAATTAAAACGATGTCATAAATTAAAATTTATAAATAATTAGTAAATAAAACGGACTCGAATATCCACCCCAATCATTATAATTGTTTTGGCAATCACGGCAGATTGACTGTCTAATATTCTTCTTTACACGTCGGTTGGACGCATATTTTGTCCTACCAGACTCTCTGTTTGCGTAATATTGGTTTCTTGGGATTCTGTTTACGATCTCTGTTGCAATCTGTTTATCTATTCTGGATAGCTTCTGAAATAAATACATGCTGCAATAATCCTTGCTTACCATTTTGTGTTCCAAGTAGAATTCCCCGCGACTCGTGAGACGTGAGGGAAGTTCGTATTTGTACAACTGTTACTTTCTTACATCATTAATTTCATGTTTTGTATGTTACCGTCGAATGTAGGACTCAACATTGCATTAACTTGTACAAAATAGTTATCATTTAAAAGTAGAAACTAACAGTTTCATTCATCTTTTCGAGTCGATGGTTAATTTTGTACCCCTGGGTAAATTAATCAGAGCCCTGTGAGTGGCCAAGTTATAGCGGCATTGGTGACGTTCATTAGGTCTTCAAAACTGTAAGTGTATGGGCACTTGGGACACTCCAGCAAGTGGACAGGAGCACGGCACTCTCTTAAGGTAGCATAAGGGTCTAAAAAACCCCATTTTGCCAAGTAGTGTTTGCAGCGGCCTGTCTGGTTGCGCAACTGATTGTGTGTTTTCCTAATAGGCCACTGCAGTAAACTTCTAGGTGGCAGGTGTTCAAGAAAGTCCGGTGATGGTGGGTGGATTCTGGCCATAATTTGTTTACAGCTTGCATTATACTGACTACATTAAAGAATTTCTCGGTGACGTAGGCACGAAGTAGTACGGGTATTGAACCCACGACCCATGGCGCATAGCTAATCGGTCAGTAACTATGAAAGTAACCACTAAAGTCAAGGTGTTGTTTTTTACTAGTTTCCGCCAGCGGCTTCGCCCATGTTAAAGTAGGAACATACTTCCGTGTTAAAAAATATCCTATCATTATTCTCCATGGTTGTATTTTATCAAAATTCATCAAAATCAGTTTAATGATTTAGACGTGAAAGCGTTACAAACAAACACACTTTCGCATTTATAGTATTAGTTAAGATGTGTGTAGATATAGAAGGTATTGAAGAGAAAGATTTTTAATTGAATAATATTTTATTTCTTACCGAATTTGTGTATATAACTTTGAATAATTATCATAATGATTTTATTTAATAGTACTGTAAGAGAGAGAAGTAATTGTTCCTTTTCTATGTGACATAAAAATTATTAGCATCTAACTTAGCACTAAGATATTTTTTTTTAATATGAAGTAAATTAAGTAATAAATCGAATCATTTCACCACCTTTGCTGATGCGCCTGATGTCAGAAGTAAAATTCTCAGAAATACAGGGAATTTTATTAGTACCAGGTAAGCTAGTAAACTTTCCAATTTCACCATTATTCACGTAGTTAGTGTTATACAGGAAAACTACCCTTATGTTCCTGATATTCATAGTCATCACTGTTTACGGGAAAATTGCCAATATTGCCAGGTAATTGTAGGTACACCTGTGGTAAACTGGTAACGCTATAACTTTTATGTATAAAAATCTCATGGCCGATGGGGGCAGAAAGGTTCTGAAGTGGCGACCGCGAACCGGCAGACGTTGCGTTGGAAGGTCTCCCACCAGGTGGACCGATGACCTGGTGAAGATTGCGGGGATCCGCTGGTTGCGAGACGCACGGGACCGGTCAATGTGGCGATGCTTGGGGGAGGCCTATGTCCAGCTGTAGACCTATTTGGCTGATATGATGATGATAAAAATCTAGACGCTTTCCAGCGCGAGCAACTTAAAAATACAATTATTATATAGAGAATTACAACCTTAAAAAAAAACATCTAACCGTATAGGTAATCTAGTTTAAATACTGTTTAGAAAATTTTAAATTTGAATTTAGAATCTGTTAATCAGTTGCTTAACAGTCCAGAGACTACTATATAAATCATCTTAATATGGAGTTTCAATAGAATACGAGACCAGTTTCCACTAGTTTTGTTACCCCCTGACATGCGACATGGACCTGCTTTGGTTTAATGATCAGAATGCACTGTTCGAAACCAATAAAGGTATAGTCCTTTTTTTTTGTTATCTTGATGCAATACCATGTCAACTCGCTGTCATCGATTTTGACAGTTTTTTGGTTGGGTTGAAGTTGGCACCACTGGAATTGTCATTGATATCGCGAGACGTTAAACGTTGGTCTTGATTTAATTTTGTAGAAATTGGTTTATAACCAACCAATCGTTATCCGAAATTACGTTCGCGATCCGCGAGTGGTACTGTGATTCGCCCGTGCTTATATTTGTGTTTATATTTCGCGCGCAGCGAAGTAGTTTTGTCGGGAACGTGTCTAGCTGGACCACGTCGGTTATTCCAAACTGTTATATATATATTTCCCCCTATAACCCTCGACCGCACACGAGGTTGAACGAGACCAGGAGACACCCACGGGGACAAATATGAGTTGTAGCTGTAAGTTGTGTATGCTTGTACCATTTTCCACCTATATGGGAATCGGTCCCAAAAAACAAACCCCTAGTTACCGCTGCCGCGTATCGCGGTTTCGCGGGTATAGACCTTGTAGGATCCAAGAGTCGCAGCATTGTTCATGGGCCCCAGTGTTGCCTCTTGGATTGTGATCTGCAGGCCTGTATTCAACACGCACAACGCTGCGGCTTGCGGTGCCAGACATATAATCGTATGAAAATCGTCTACAATGGCCTTTTCTGTCACTATGATTGTGTGTCAACATCAAACCTTTGACACTTGAGCCTTTAGTAAAAATAGGTATTTAACATACCGATGCGATAACAAAATTGTACAAACTTTATTTTATGTTAAATAATTTTAATTATTTAGGTAATATATCTAATGTTAAGAAATTAAAATGACAAATATCTTGATTTGTTTGAAATTTTGAAGTCAATAACTTAATAAGATTTTCTATTACATATATATATGTATATATATATTATATTTGATATGACTTCGTTTGTTATTTGAACCATAACATTTAATATAGAGTTGTAAAATTAAGTATTTATATTTTTATTGAAGAGGTACCTAAAATAGTAATAAGTTATGTGCCATGTTGTTTACCTATTAAATACAGTGGATATATAATAGGTGCCTACTAACAAAATTAATTTTCAACAATATGATTGCCTAACGTTTGCCAATGTTATATATAAAACCTACTGAAATTATTGGAACTTGGGGACAAAACCGACCATAGACATTTTTGAAAACTTACTTGGTTTTACACTGTACTGAAAAAAATATTTTACTTTTAAATTGGTAGATACTGTAAACAATACGAGTTCCTTATCTTCCATTTGAAAATGTCGATGTTGGAAAGAGAGGAATATACTCGTACAAATAGAGGACGATTTAAGGCCGGGAGCGACACGGTATTCAGGCCCCATAGTGTAATAAGCGCTTTAACATTATTAAGATTGGTGTTCTGCAAAAGTCATGTTGTCTCTTTCAACACAGATGATGTAAGAAGGAGAAAAATATACAGAAATCGTTGAATCCACCCACTTTGATAAAAATACCACGGGAAATACCCACCCGGTTGTTTGCTCAATACAGTCAGCATCAAAAATTTAATACAATTCCTTAATAAACATATGGCATATTTTTATCCACAGAGGATTACCTGAGGAACTCGTGGCTAAATAACAACTGTCGCACGGGTTGATCTTCATGGTTAAGTTACACTTGCCGAGGTCGGTCCGTGGATGGGTTCCGAGACTCCTCCCTGCCTCGCAACGCATGTTATGGTGTAGGTCCCGGCTGTCATTTGAAGATCTTTGACGGTCGTCTGACACGTCCTACCAAGGGGCTATCTATCAAAGTTAAAATTCTTTATTTAAATTATGCCAAGGCTTCATCCGGCGTAATTATAGACACAATAGAAAAAACAATTAATCCGACGCCTTATAAGGTCTCGCACCGGCTGAGGATAGCAGCACCTTTGAACGTCAAAAGATTTATATTTAAACGTAATAATAATAATTGACTACCGTCCACTCGGAAAAGTAGTTATATCGTGTTGTAAAATACCTAGGCACTGTAGAGGCTAGGCAGATTGAAAGTAATATGAGTACCTACAATACAATGCTATTTAGTGACAAAGGGCATAGGCACTATGACCAGATGAGGTCATTCAAGTTATTTCCCTAGATCATTTCAAACCAGAGTGGTTTTAGGCTTAGCACGCATTGCGATTTTTAACTGCGCGGATTTTATTTGCACGAATTTTATCCGCGTATTGAATCATACGTAACTAACACGCACTGCGGTTAAAATACCGCGCGAGTTTTGTGTGTTTCCTGATCGAATATAATCCGCGTAGCGGTGCGGTAGATTCTGTGGCAAAACACAGATTTGTTGCGGTTTTTTTAACGGGGCTGTTTTTTACCCCAAGGTCGTGAAGCTTCATATAATTCCATAATATTATGTCATCCGCACGGATAAAAACCGCAAAGCGTGCTAAACCTTAAAAATTTTTACCATAAGTGTGAATTAATTGGGATGTTGTCAAAAAATATTTTTTAAACCGTCAGGTGGATTAATAAAAAATATGGGACACTTATTTTTTATTTTGCCACGTAAACGAACATAAACCATAAGGACGATACAGTGCGTTGAAATATCGTGTGATGTCACGGTTTGCTACACTTTATACTGACGAAGTGACGTCACAAGCCTCCACTCCAACTTTGATGCGCTATAACTTTGTCTATTTTTTTTGTATTTGATAAAGCAAAAAATACCTACGGATTCAATATTATTTTATAATCTTACTGACGGACTAAATAGAATTATCATTTTTCTACCCAGGAATCATCCCTGTTGTAATTGTCTTCATACTCATTGATGCTGCTCATCTCTCGACGCAGGTATCTCATATTGGTAACTAAAGTAAATAAATAAATAAACCGACTTCTAAAGCAAAACACTATAAAGGCAAGTGTGCGGTGCTTCGTCTTTGTTTGTACCTCTTGTTTTTTGTTTTGGTACTCCTTCACGTCATTATGCAGGGCGCAAACGTGAACAATTTTGTCTTGTGTCAGATACAAGCTACCGATGAATAGTTGATTTCTTGAAATCATCCACTCCGTGCGCATTTTTGTAACTGGACACAAAAAGACGATCAAAAAGTGTTCGGTGTCGGTGACTGGAAACCAAAAGTAATATCAAAAAGATTGATTACAATCCAATTTTGGGTTTCTGAGGAAGAAAATTACGTGCAGAAACATACATACACTTATGAAATGTGGCACACATGGATATACTTATATATATATTTCTATGGCACACCTGTTTAGAAGCCCACATGCAGAAGCAATTGGAATTCCAACAAAATTACATAAATTCGGATCCAATTGAAAACTTCTTTTTTTTTTATCGGTTAAAAAAAACACAAATGTTTATAAAACATCAAACTTTTCACTTTAAGATCTGAGTCGAATTTGTTTTGTATGAATGCATTGCCCTTGCTAACGGTCCAAACCGTTGCATTTTGAGTAGGAGGATGGATACCTCTCACAAAGGCAATTCCAATCTCTTGCAGTTCAGTTGTTCGTTGTTCAGTTGCTTCATCAAATCGGACGAGGACGGACGACACACCGTCGTGATTTTATTTTAACCCGAAACATTATCTTGTTTGTTTACACTCGTTTCTAAACAGGTAGCATTTTTCTTGGAATCATAAAAAGTGTTTATGTAAGATTTCACAAGTACAAAAGTGGTCATTGATGACGGTTTGGCACTAACTGGTGTGACTGACTGTACTTAACATTTATGACCAACAAGCGCAGAGTCATTGTAGCTCTTATTCCGACTCCATAAGGTCTACATTCCAAACATTTAATTTAATTTAAAAAAAACTAGTAAAACGGAGTACATAGCGCAGAGTTATAATAGTCCTTTTTCCAACGCAATAAGAACTACTTTGTTAACATTTAATTTCATAAAAAAAAACTAGTATAAAAGGAAGGGCGCTTTGAAATCTGTGCTTGTTTTGTGCTGATAACCTTAGTGTGAGGATGAAAAATGTGGCAGAGTTGCTGCCAGTGACATGACGATGAGCATCGGCAGTGCCTGCGAGATTTAATCGTAAGTACATACTTTCGTGCTTTGTTTCGATCGGTGGTGACTTTTCTTAGGTGGTACTAAAAGGGCGACTATAAATAATATGTCGGATGGACCCTTTGTAATCAACCGTGAAGCCTCTTTGTTTGTCTGGTTATTCACTCAAGTCCTAGGAAATGCGGTCCCAGACATCCGACTGAATATCCAAAGTCATAGTTCAATTTAAAAGATATTCCATAAACTGAAAAAGAAAAGATATATACTGTGCCCTTGTGTTTTCCTTTTTGATGATACATTATCTTTAGAAGAACTAGAACCTTAAAAATATGCACAAAATTGCGCTGTCAACGGAGGCCTAGTGTACAAATTTGAAACTATCAAGTGCATGTCGGGCCACGCGCAATAATAGGGCTCCGTAGTTTCATAATAGTGCTGACTAAGAAGAGGGTTTATGTTGTTAAATGAACATTAAAACGGTTTCAGCTGCTCACAACGTCTAAAAACATCATTTTTTCAATATTTTTACTGATCCAAGTACATTTTATAAGTTGGTAGTGGACCAACTTGTAAACCTTACTTAGATGTGATAGTTTTCCTTTTAATTTCGTTATAATTATATACTATTGTCGTGACTTTTTGTCACATAGCCAAAAGCAAACATTTCGCTGGCAGGGGGGGAGAGTCCCTTGAGTGTAACGAAAATTTGCAATTTAAAGCTTAATTTTACGCAAACGGATCATTGAATCGAAAAATGTTATTAACAGACCCGTAATATTTTTGAATGGCCTATCCAACGATACGCCACCATGGGACAGACGAGAAAAAAACATACATTAATACTTTACGTCTATAGGACGTAACCTATACTACGGTATTTTTATTTTAACACTTTGTCGGAGTTATTAATACGTATATCCATGCCAAATTATAGCTTTCTAGTATTAAGAGCCTCTGAGTTAAGCTGCAGACGGACATAGCGAAACTACAGGGGTTCCTTGTTGACTTCGGAACCCTAGAAAGAAAACATGAAGCACAATCATTTTTATTCAATTTATAGAATACTTATCTTTTAAATTTCTCCAATACTGGAAGAGGAAATAGGCGAGAGCCAAACCTCGATTCCTCGAATTATGACTTTTACTTAGGAAATTCAGTCGGAGCTCCGTGAAATGATCGCTAACTGCAATAATCAAAATTGCCCAACAAACGAAAACGAGAAATGGTTTCGTTAGGTTTATTAACAGATAGAGGGTTATGTACAATCAAGCCATAAAAAATAATAAATAAACTGATACCTAGTAATATGGTAAACTTTGACTCTTAAATTAGAAATCACATTAATATTATGAAGGTGAAAAATTGTGAGTGTGTGTGTGTGTTTGTATGTTTGCTAATTCTTAACGCTCAAACGGCTGCACCAATTTTGATGGAATTTGGTATGGAGGTATAATAGCTAACATCTTTGATTCACCATAAGATACCTTTTATCGCGGGCATATGCTCCCTCGGGATAATTTACGACCTTCACGCGAGCGAAGCCGCTATCAGAGTATCTTATAAATAAGCACTAGTTTATGTCAGCGGCTTCGCCCGCGATAAAAATTGAAAATAGCCCAAAAGTACCTACTAACTACCCGTATAAAATTAAAAGGAGGTATTCTATTTTTAATCCAGGTTAGAAACTATCTGTATCAAACAAAATTTTGTCTAAATGTGTCCAGTAGTTTTTGCGTATAGAGTACCTACCAACCAAATATCCATCCATTTTCACAAATTTTGGTCAGTTGGTCGTCTTAGGACTTTTACGTATTTAGTATGATACGTTTCACGTGTTTTTTACGTAGTGAGTAGAATTATTAATTTACTAGCTTATGCCGGCGGCTTCGCCCGCGTGTAAAGTGTTTTATCATCCGGAATGTTCGGTAAAGGTTCTATTCAACCGAATAATATTCGGTTCTTCGGTGAAACCACTATTCGGCGCATCTCTATAACAAACACACATTCCATCCATCTATTGATCCAAACTTTCGCATAATTATAAAATTAGTAAGCTGTAAGATTATCTGCTGCACAACGCCTACTGAATTTCGATGAGCAAATATTAGTTAACTCATTACCCAATTATAATGTAGGTATCTGGATTCGCAATGTTAGAACATCATCATTTCAGTCGAAAGACGTCCACTGCTGGACATAGGCTTCCCCCAAGAGTCGCCACGCCACATTGATCGGTTCCGTGCGTCTCGCATCCAACGGATTCCCGCAACCTTCAACAGGTCATCGGTCCACTATGTTAGTACATGCTATGACTCAACTGTCAACGTCAAGGCAGCATGGAGTATTTTGTTGTAGGTACTTACCGGCACTGGTCAAGTCAAAGCTCCTAGAGCCTTGAACATCGTCGCCGAGTTGCCCAGCTTGTCGGTTTTATCGGTTACATTTCAGGGAGTGTGCGATGGCATTGCATGATCTAATTTCGCCCAGCCCGTTCCATCAATGGACTACCACATGTACGGCGATGCGTCATCGGTACATGGTGGACATACCATTGCACCCATACATACAAAACGTTTTGGGTACACTTTTATTATGCGTAGGTAGGTACAGCTAAGGAGTGGAGGCACCCGGCGTGTTTGGCGGTACAAGTCAGCGGATTTGGATGGTATGCAATCTTTCTTCGCATGCTATCGACCGCCAATATGGCTTTCGCCGAAATCGGTCTACTGGGGATCTTCTAGCGTATGCCATTCACATCTGGAGTGAGGCCATCGAGAGGCACGGGGAAGCGCTTGCCGTCTCCCGCGACATCTCGAAGGCTTTTGATAGGATCTGTCATGAAAGCCTTATTGGTAAGCTTCCTTCATTCGGTTTGCCCGGTGGTCTGTGTAATTGGATTGCAGACTTCCTGAGAGATCCGTCAATTCGAGTGGTTATCGATGGCGGCTCGTCGGACCATTGGATATCAATGCCGGGGTCCCTCAGGGGTCGGTACTCTCAGCAACTTTATTCTTGCTGCACATTAACGATCAGCTAAAACCTGGGAATGCTGACGACAGCACTGTTGCTGAGAGATACTTGTCCAACGCTCGTGCTACCGGGCCTCAGATCCGGTCTCTCCGGGAGGCCATGGTGGAACGCTTGAACCTGTCCTTGCAGGCAGTCTTCGAATGGGGCGATGCCAATCTGGTCAGGTTTAATGCTGCTAAAACCCAGGCGTGTCTCTTTTCCGCTTAAAAGAGCCAATTTCACCCGGCGCCAATTAGCCGAGATGCGACCGTGCCAATAACTGACCATCTTGAGCTTCTTGGCGTTACGTTGACATCGGCTCTCAATTCTGGCCCATACATTGAGGCAAAGGCTCAGCTGGTTGCCAAAAAGCTGAGGATCCTTGCAAAGGTTAGAAAGTACTTCACGCCAGAACAGCTGCTCAGATTGTCTCATCTCTGGGACGGATCTGCCAAATACCAGCTTGATGTACTAGAATCGATCGAAAAGCGGGCCAAGAGGCTCATCGGCGATGAGGCACTGATTAAGTCAAAGCTCCAGAGCCTCGAACACCGTCGCCGAGTTGCCAGCTTGTCGGTTTTTTTCGGTTACATTTCGGGGAGTGTGCGATGGAATTGCATGATCTAATTCCGCCCAGCCTGTTTCATCTTTGGACAACCAGATGTACTGCGATGCGCCATCGGTAAATGGTGGACATCCCACCCATACCTACGCACTAAACGTTTTGAGAATACTTTTATTGTGCGTACAGCTAAGGAGTGGAATTCTCTGCCGGAGTTGTGTTTACCGATATTTACAATCTAGGGAGTCTTGAAGTCAACAGTGAATAGGTTTTTTTCTAGGCAAGCGTGCTTTAACGTCGACCACATCATCGCTTACTATCAGGTGAGATCACTATCTGGTTGAGCTGTTTTACGTTGCTAGAAACTTATTTACCTATTTGAACTAATATTAAAGAGAGACAAAAAAACATTTGTTTGGAAGGAGGAGTGCTATAATAAGATTATGGCATGGCTCTTGTTTATTATTTGCGGATGACCTTAAGTTACTGCTCGAGGTTAATAGTAAACCCGCAGCCGAATTATTTGTTAACTACAGCAGCCGAATTCGCAAGTGAATTCGGCAAGGCGAAGGATTTGATCGCTATCAAATCGACCAATCACATGCGAGATGAATGACGCGATGTGGAATTCCGTCTGTGCGATTGGTCGATTGGATAGCGGTCAAACTCTTTGCGTTGCCGTATTCACTTACGCAATACGGTTGATTGCGAACGATTTTCAAAGTCAAAGTCAAATATATTTATTCAACTAGGCCAAAAAGCGGCACTTTTGAACGCAGCAACAAGCTTTTCTTTAATGTGTCGATGTGCTCAGTGATCGTGCGCGCGTGCTCCTCTAGTACACGAGTACGTAGTGGTAGTGGGTGCAACGCCTATGCAACGAGCCTCTGAGGTGCGCGATTTGAAGGTTGCTGTCACCCCTGAACTGTCGTTTCGCGATCATATTTCCAGGATCTGTAAAAGGTCTTTTAGAAACTTGGTATTTGTTCATAGGTAGACAAGGTACTTCACTAACACCGCAACAATCAGGGTCCTGTATGACGCACTTGTCAGGAGTCATCTGGAACATAAAGCTATCATACGGGCTCCGCATGAGGCCAAGTACTCGGGAATGCTGGAACGCGTACAGAACAAGTTTATGCGCCACTTGTACGATACGGGGTAGGCAAAGAGAATATAACCACGGGGTAGGTATATCCGTTTTACCCGTTGCTGTGCCCCAGTCTGTTCGTGCTCGGTATCAAAGATTACTATTATACTCGGTACGAAACCAACTGAGGGTGCGACGGGATTGCACGCTTGTTTTGTACCTGGTTAGGTTACTTCGTGGCATTGAGCATAAAGGCGGAACCACATTTACGTGGCGTGGCGTGTCGTGGCGCGCTCTGACGCTATTTCTGAACAGTATACTACTTACATCGAACCTTCGCAACGTGTAGACGTACATAATGTTTACTTCGGATTCGGATGATGATTTCGATGAAGACCTACAATTGATTTGTATGCACCTGCCTTATAATGTCATTTATATCTCCACCACTCTTCGTTGACTGATAGAAAATACATCAGGCTTTAAGTCCGCCTATGTAAGTACCTACCTTTATGTTGCAGGAAGTTTTAATAAAAAAATATCTCCTGGCAATGAAACTTCTTGAGAGCAAAAACAAAAAAAGAAGGCAAGCAAGAAGGCAGCATTTCAGCACCCTAATTGCGTATCTGTTTTACATCACAAAGCAGACTACTTCCCCTTCATTTTGACAACTCAGCAGTATTCATTTCATGGTTTTACGCTGTCGAGTAAACAGATTTTTGAATATATTAATGAAGCAAAGAAAGCAAGGAAAGCATATCTTGCGCTATTATTTAAACTTACACAATTAGACTTTGTGTCATACAAAACTGTACGTTGACGTAAAAGTTCATCTCGTCCGTCATTTACAATACGCAGCACACAAGCGTCCGCTAGGAGTTCGCGTCGTTGAATGGCGCGCCATAGACCACCGCTGTGGCGCAATCGGTCGCGGGCAGTTCAAAGTTCACATCACGCCAGAACGCGCCACGCTGCGCCACGACACTCAAATGTGTCTCTAACGTATGAAACCGATAGGCTTCTGGCGCGACACGCCACGACACTCCAAGGAAGTGTGTTTCTGGCTAGGTGTAGCACTGAGTTTGCACACTAAGCTGGCGGATCGTGGGGCGCTTTGGCGCTTTTCTGAACAGTATACATCGAACCTTTGCAACGTGTAGACGTACAGTAAGGCCGCAAAAGTCCATAAGAACGCTAAAGATTACATTGCTACGAACCGAGCGAGCACGATACTTCCGTGCGTATGTGTGCGCGTGTATGAGTATCCACATTCCACAGATAACACACACTAAGGAACTGTCGTCGCACTGAGCTTAAAAACATCATTATTATATTTCTGTGCCATTGAATACGCATCACACAGTCACAGAGGCGACTTGTTCTTACCATTGCATTGATAAAATTCGCGCAAATATGTCATGTGCTGATAGCCGTATGGACTAAGTGTTGGATTCGCAAATAACGTAGCCCGAGTTCAAATCATGGTCGGTCCGTTGCGGTTATATCTTACTTTGAAAATGCCCAATCTATATTAATATAGTTGTTTTTTATAATTCTATGAAAAATACTATTGCATTTTTTGCACTAAATAGTTGCAAATTACGAATATGATCTATTAACCACAAGAAGAATCACATTCGTAATTTGCAATAATTTAGTTGTTACATCTTTTCGATGTTGTAAGGTGGAACTAAAAAGACGTGTTTAATAAAAATGTTTATTCTTTATATTTACATACTAAACATTTATTAGAATTGTGACGTCGAATTGTTACCTAGACAAAAAAGTTATCTTGTAACCGTTATCTGTGTTACGTGTAAGATTGTTTGTTGGAAGTATACCCACTTAGACCATTCATAATATAAATAACGTAACAATGAAAGGATATTAAAATTTTAAAACAATAAAATATAATTGTTTATATCCAGTTATTTATTGAAAAGTGATAAAAGATTTAGTCTTTTTAAACATTTTATTTTTATGTAACGTCATAATGAATGTATTGAGGTCATAGCTTAATTGTTCATTTTCTTGACGAAAAGAAGATTGAAACTTAACCTCAATTTCTGTTAAAAGAACTTTAGTTCTCACAAGATAATCGTCAATTAGATGAGAAAAATAAATTGAACTATTATGTTAGAACAGTGCGGGTAGAAGAATAAAAAACAAAATAGAATCATGATTATTGTCAACAAAATTGATAGCGAGTTCACTGCATTCTTAAGATAAGGCGATGGCACAAGTTTAAAGATATAGCTGTTTTAAACGAAAGTAAACACAATATAATACAGTGTTTGTTAACGAATAATCACGGATGTTACGGCTTTTTAGCAGGTTTTCTGTGATGCACGCCTTCAGCGTGAAGTGCACGGCGAACAGTATCCATCGAGGTGTCATATAATTCCGCAAAATGTCTCGTTGGTGCGAAACCATTCGTTTCGTATACGTCCACCATATGTCGACGCTGCGCCTCGCTAATAAGCTTCGATCTCCCACTTCTCTTTCGACTAGCAAGGCTACCTTCTTCCTCATATCTTTATATCCAAAGACTTACAGTATTTTTCTAAAACAAAAAAAAATATATATTAGGCAGCTATACCTACTTGACTTAATTTTCATTATATAAGATGTTAAAAATCATGATTATTGAATATGGTTTTAAAATAAAACTGCATTTATAAATCCAATAACCAATTAATAAAGTTACAATTCATTAATAGCTATTATACTCACATTCAGTCCAGTTTCTTCAGATATTTGTGTTTTATTAAGACCACTTTTATGCAGCCCAATGATAGTCGCCCTCACTTCAATACTAATATTAGCCTACATTTTGCGAATATTACAATCTTGTTAACCACACGTCACTAACCAACAACTACAACCAAACGACATTTCATTTCGGTCAAGTTAAACTCATGTCTACCTCGCAGAAATCAAATTCTTTATTTAGTTTTTTTGTGATCTACCTTTCTAACTCTAAGAAATGTGTGAACAAGTTAAAGAATAATTTAATATATGTAATACTAATCCATAACTTCCAATCGGGTAAGAACTTACAAAATGTCAACAATTGCGTGGGATTTGAACTTGCGGCACACTGATTTGCGCTTCAATCTGTGTGCTCTATACCACTAGGCCATCTTGACTTATACTAAGTTGATGAAATTGTGAATTTCAATCATTTCTTGGCGAAAACTTGAAAATAGAAGGTCGTAAGTCAAACTAAACGTCAAACTAATACGTTTTGAGAATTCTTATCGACTTTTGCAAGTACATGATATTTTCTTCGGATTTGGATGATGACTTGGATGAAGATCTTCAATTAATTTTATGCTCCTGCCATATTATATCTCACGAGAATGCCTCAGACTTTAAGTATGCAACTTTATGTTGCATGAAGTTTTAATAAATAAATAAATTTCTCCTAGTAACGAAACTCCTTGAGAACAAAAAGAAAGAAAGCAAGGCAATTTCTTCCCAAACAGCATATCAGCACCCTATTTGCGTATCTGTTTTGAATTTTGACATTACGAAGCACACTCCCTCCCGTCCATTTTTCCAGATTAACAGTATTGCATGTTTTACGCTGTCGAGTAGACGGATTTTTGAATATATGAATAATAATAATTTAGTATATTTATTGATACACTAGCACTTCGCCCGCGACTTCGTTCGCGTGATCCATGTTTTATCCTATAGATGACTTTTTAATTTCACCCCCTTAAAGGTTGAATTTCCAAAAATCCCTTCTTAGTGCTCCCCTACATTGTAAAAAGAAGCCCTGTACAGTAAAATTCATCAAAAATCTTTAACACCCCCTAGGTGTCAATCATCTTTCAGGAGTAGTTTTGAAAAACTAATAATGAAAACCTTTACTATTTACTTAGGTTAGTATTTATGCCAAGTTTCAAATATATAAGCCCAACAAATTTTCACCTTTTTACCTCCTTAGTGGTAGTATTGCCAAAAATCAATAAATAAATGAATTCTTTTTATCAACTAAAAGCGTAATTCTTTAATTTCACGTGTCACACTTTAAAGCGTAGAAGTTTCACACAAACTTTTAACCGACTTTTTACTCCCTTAGGGGTAGAAAATCCGAAATGAAAAATCATTGTTGTTAATGTTGTTATACTAACCAAGAGCGTAAAACAACAATTTCTGCTGTTTAACCTTCCAAATCGAAGAAATATCACATAAAGTTTCAACCCCTATTTTATCCCCTTACCGTCTTATTAATAAAAATGGCGTATTCCCAGCTTACTCCGAAGTTACTTTTGGACTAGCTAATCCCGGAGTAACTAAGGATTAACATAGATCTAGCAATGTTATTAATAAACATGGAATAACCTCGGACTAACTATTCATTTCTTAGTCTTGGACTTACGCGTAAACTCTGGCAACCCAGTTGAATTTAAAAGTTAAAAGAATGAACTAGTGAATGGAAATAAGCAAGTTGAAGACATTATGTAGAAAAATAAAACTAAAAATGACATCTGCCTTAGAGATTTGACAGTAAAGGCGAAGGAGGGAATTTTAAATTATTGTAATAGCTTTAAACTTAAAAATTACTTATAATAATGAACACTTAAAATATGATAACATTTCTTATCAAGGGCTACCTTAACAAATATCTATTTATTAAGGTGGTTGTCATTTCAGGACCATAACTATGTGATCGCCATAATAAGTCTATCGAAAGATAAAATTTGAAGAACATAAGAGGCGTATGGAGATGGCATAAGAATTACACAAAGAAAAATTAAAATGTGCCTTAATAGAAAGAGAAATCTTGAAAATACGAATATATTTCTACATTTATTTTGCATTTTATATTCGTGTTCATTCGAACCTTTAACTTCAGATTTCAATAATCTTAAAACCTTAATCAAATCAGTTAAAAACAGTTTAACTACACTCTTTTACTGTATTCAATTCAAACAACAACAATGTCACTGGATGTATATAAATATTTAATATCTGGTATAAAAAATCAGAGTCTATGTAATAATTGTGGTTGCGAGAGTTTTTGGCGGGATTTTTTCGAGCGTAGTTCAGCGTTTGTTAATATTATTTGCAAATTGATTCCTAGTGGATATTGTGATATAAAATTGGTGTAGTTTTGTGTCTCAACTGTCTACGCAACTGGACAATATGTGAAATCATTGACAGAAGCAATCTCGGGATAGTGGAGCGGAGAATTTTATTGTAGTATTGACTACCTCTGCAAAGTTTACCGGGAAGGCTGACTTGATACAATTTGCTGCCAAATACTCCAAAAAAACATTGGAATCTGTTACATCCGCAATCCAATGCATACTAAAGAATTCAAGAAGGATATTATGCACTGAAGACGAGGCGGTATGGTCCAAGACCTTAGCCTGCCCGAGTAGGGCGAAGGAAAAAAATTGTGGTTGCCATAGTTACACTACTCTTATTCCTACCTTAAACTAGCTGGCACCATGGTTTAAATTTTAGTCCGAGACTAGTGTCAGATTAGTATAATCCCTCCTTATTCCGTGTTTATTAATACGGAAATTTGTTAGTACCAACCTAATCCTTGGAATAAAGTTAATCTTACCTTAGTCCACGTTTATTAATAAGACGGTTAGGGTTAGAATTTCCAAAACCCAATAAATACATGAATTCTTTTTATCAACCAAGAGCGTAAATCAAAAATTTCATGTGTCCTATTTACAAACTATAAAAATTTCTTACAAACTTTGAACCCTTTTATTACCCCTTTAGAGTTAAAATTTCCAAAAACCAATAAATGCATAAATTATAAAGGCATTGAAGCAGTCTTGAATATGAAGTAATTTTTTGATAAAGATTAATACCAAGATACAAATAAAGTACCTTTTCTAGCGACGACATTTCAATTAAAAGTTTTAAAATATAAGGACACTTATTGTGGCATAACTATATTAGTTAGACATTTATGCTGTCGCGACATTTTTTGTAGATAACATTGAGATAGGAAAAACATGGAGGCGCCGCGATGTTCTATACATACATTAGCTTATACAAATATGAGTGAAATACGATACAGAATGTGAAACATCGTGTTGTTTCATTCTTTCCAATATAGTAATCGTATTTGATAAAAGAGACAACAATATTACCGTTATTGCTCATAATGGCAACATTTTGTTGTGACGCAGTGACAGTTGTAGGTAAGTGCCATATCCGCCATATTATGTGACAATTTTTGTGCTTGTGTTCGTGTTAGGCCTGCTGTCAAATGGTAGTTTACTTATTGTATTATTGAGATTTGTGAGTGTGTGTGTGTGTTCCTTGATTCACACAACCATAGGATCGGCAGACATTTTATGTGACATTTTAAGGTTTAGGTAGGCACCTTTTTTTCGTAGGTATTTCCAGTCCATACTATTTAATATGTCTATGGTAGATAATGATGTGTTCTGCAAAGTCATAGTACATTATTTTATTCTATCATCAATAGTTTTCGCAGCACACGCGATTTTAAGAATATTTTATGTAAATGTTTTACACCTTGGGTTACATTATTGGAGTTTTAGCAAGGATCCCTAATTTTTTTGAAAATGTAATATAGCCTATGTCACTCGGAGATAGTTTAGCTTCTCAACAGTGAGAGAATTTTTCAAATCGGTTGAGTAGTTTCGGAGCCTATTCAATGCAAACAAACAAACAAACAAACAACCAAACAATCAAATCTTTCCTCTTTATAATATTATAAGTAATAAGTATATAAGTATAGATGTCCAGTCCACTGTGTCATGTTAATTGTATGTGAATTATTTAATTATCTTATATGACACAGTTGTCAATATTGTTTTGCTTCACAATTTCTATGTTAATTAATGTAATTGGTATCTGTATCGTTTTAATTAACTATAAATAAATGAACCAATGCATGTAAGGAAGGAAGCGTACCTTGCGCTATTCTTTGAACTTACACAATTATGGTACTTATCAAATGATCTTTATACTCCCTAGACTTTGTGTCATACAAAACTGTACATTGACGTACAAGTTCAATAAGCTCATCGGTCATTTTCAACACGTAGCATAAGCGTCCGCTACGAGATCGCGTTGTTGAATAACGCGCCACGAGCCACGCAGTGCTGCCAACTTGTCTAAGCAAAAACGCGCTATTAGCTATTTAAAAAACGCTAGAAAGTGCTAAATGGACACTGTCAAAAAACCGCAGTATTCGGCGCCAAATTCAAACAAAACGATTAGTCCCAATAATTTGAGACTAGGGATGTATAAACGTTTTTAGTTGTTTTTATTTATAAGGGCTCATCCATTTTTATCATCGTCTCACTGCACAACTCCTAAAACTAACTCAGAATAACTGTTGGAAAGTTATAAATTAGTAACTAGCTACAAATTACAAAATAGTTAGCGATGAATCAGTGCTGCCAACTCGAGGATTCTCGAACTCATAGACTAAGATACTATCATAAGAAACATAGCAGCATTTATGTGAATTAGTTCTAAAAAAAATTATGATTCGTTCCGTGTTATGCATATCACATAACAAATAATGGTAGATGTGCATATCATCATATGATTTCAAAAAGCGCTAGGCGCTAGAATGCGCTATTGAACAAAAAAAGCGCTAAATCTGGCGCTGAAAGCGCTAAGTTGGCAGCACTCAGCCACGCGGTGTAGAAACACATTTGCCTGGCGTGTCAAAGTTAAAGTTATTTTTCACTTTGTAGTGTTTTTGTTAGAAGTCGGTTGTATTTTTTTTTATGTTATAGTGAAGATTAGAGTAGGTTTTATATTTTTATTTTGTACTTTAAATATTTTGTTTTTTTTTTATTTTATTTATGGTACTTAGTTTATAAGTTATTATTATAACAAGTACTACTAGTTCTTTAAGTTTTTCATAGTTTTATATTGTACTTATATAAGTTAATTTTAAGACAGCGCTATCGCATTAGGTATATCTGTATTGATAGTTGTAAGCTCGTAAGGGAGATTTTAATAAAAAATAAATAAATAATAGTTATGTGTCTTCAATGCAGGCGAAGCAGCGGGCAGAAGCTAGTTATAAATAATTATAATTGCTACCGCAGTTGTACGTGTCTAAAAATATATACCATTATAGACGCGACATTCGGAAAAACCCACCAAATGTTTTAGCTCATTAGCATACCAGTGCGGGTAAAAACATCACCGAAATACTAGGGGACTCCCCCGAAAATATTTATTCTACAGACCATTGACTTGTTTTGATTCAAGATGGTTAAGATCAGGGATGTTGCGAATATTCGCATCCGCATCCGCAAATGCGGAGCTTCCGCATAGATTTGGACTTCCGCATCCGCATCCGCATCCGCAATTATCAATGCGGATTTTCATGCGGATGCAAAAGTAATATAAGTTGCGACAAGAAAGAAATGGGCGGGGCCGCCGAGTGGCGCGTGCCGTTCACACGTGGCAATGACCAATGGAAGAGAAAAAGTTGGTGGACAAGATCCGACGCGTTTGTTGTGGTGCAACATTTGTTTGTTTATTGTAAATAAAATTTGTTTGCGCTGTGGATTACTTGTCGTATAGATAGATTTTGAATGTTATTGTGATACAGTGATCATTGTTTGTACTTGTTTATTGGGAAATGTTCAGGTAAATGCCATTATGTTACACCGGTAATACGTTTTATTGTAAGTAAAGTTTATCGTTTTAAATCAATATTCTTTATTTTTCAGCGAGGTTCCCGTTATTATTAAATTATCTAACAAGTTAATTAACAATGTCACCACCGACACAAAGTAATATATGGAATTATTTTGAACCAAATAAAGAGGCCCATGATAAGGCTGATTGTAAAATTTGCAATAAAAGCTACTCTCGCAAAGGCCGAACCACCTCGTCCTTAAAAAATCATCTAAAGTCGATGCGTCCAGAAGAATTTTCCACATTTGAGATTAAGATCTTAAACATCCGCATCCGCATCCGCATCCGCGGATGTGAGCCTTCAAAAAACCGCATCCGCATTCACATCCGCGGATGTGAAAATATCGGCATCCGCAACATCCCTGGTTAAGATAAGGATACACACCATATACATCAATCATGTAACCGTAAATTAATCGATCAGTCACGTCAGAGTGTTATTGAAAAAACGGCCTTATTTTAAAATTTTGCTATAATGATTAGTTAAAGGTTCTGATTAGCAGATTCTAAAATCGAAAATTTAAATTATGAATTTCTAATCCGTGCATTAAATTAAAGGATATATGAGATCCTATTAGTAGACGTCATAACATGAGCATATTGGCCCCATGCGACACTCATAACACGGCGCCCGCGTCTCAATCAAGGACGCGTCACTGGCACGTGGCTCGTTCAATAATGAAAAAATAATTGAGGCTGCCAGAGACAGTCACATGTTTATAAAAATCTCGACACTAGTATTATATTATTTATGACACTACATAGCGATTGCTTAGCGCGTTCTTTATTCAGATCACTTCTAATTACTACCTACTACTTATAGTATACTTCTCGCCAAACTTCTTGGCCGCCCTGCAGCCGTGTTGCGTAAGTGAATACGGCAACGCAAAGAGTTTGACCGCTATCCAATCGACCTAATCGACCAACCACATAGACGGAAATCCACATCAAGTCATTCATCTCGCATGTGGTTGTTCGATTGGATAGCAGTCAAACTCTTTGCGTTTCCGTATTCACTTACGCAATACGGCTGCTGAAGTTGGCTACAATGGCTTCACAGTAGTAAGGCTTAGCACGGACTGCGATTTTTATTCGCGCGAATTTTCCGCCCATTCTGCGATCATTTATTTTAACGTTTCCCCACTCTAGGAATTTCTTCCTGTATCGTGGGTGCGTTTACAAACATATAAACTCACATACACAAACACTCAGAACCGAAACAACTATCGTAGGTCATACAAATATTTGTTCCGTGCGGGAATCGAACCCGCGACACGCAGCGCAGCAGTCAAATGCTCAACCACTGCGCCGTGCGCCGCCTAAAATCTCGCGCGGAAATAATACTACAAAAGTAAAAATCGCAATGCGTGTTAAGCTTTAATCTCATACAAAAACAGCAACGTTTCGTGCCTCGCGTATGCGGTAAGCCAACTTCCGGGCGGCCCAGAAGTTGGGCGAGAACTATACTACTAATCAGTTGCTAAACAGCTCGGCGACTTTTAAAAGGTCATAACAACTTTTGTATGCTTTGTCTCATCCAAAGCACCTACAGTAATCCTAATTCTTTTTGCGCTGAAGTTGGCTACAAATGGCAGCGCAGTAGTAAATCTCATACTAAAACAGCAGCGAGCTATGCCATGCGCATGCGCATCGGAAAGCCCACGTTCAATTCAGCCAAAAATATTGGGTATAACTGCAGCTTTATTGCGTAAGTGAATACGGCAACTGCACTCAGTGCTTCATTAGCGTGGCGTGGCGCGGGATCCACCAATCAAACGACTCTGTTCCAGCCTACGTAATAACGCAAAGAGTTTTGTAGCCAATCAACTACGTCAGAAGGTGCCACGCCACGCCACGACACGTAGTGTGTTTCCGTCTTATAATATTTGTCTACAGATAGGGAAGGGTGCCATTAGTTATTATTATAATTTCATCATAATGGCTGTTGCGTCCAGTTGCATCGTATTTGTGACTGTTTTTGATTCCACTTTATTCTCAGAGGGGGTGAGTACCTTTCTTATAGTTTGCCTGCCCCGTCGGTCTTGTGGTCTCGGGTTCCATTCTCAATAGTAATTGTAGGCTCGGAAAGGTCGGGATATTGAATTCTTCCATAAGGAATATCTCAGTAACAGTATAACATCTAAATTACTTTGAGTTAAACGTAAATACTCGTACATAGGTGGACTTCTGGTAGACGACAAAATATAAAATAGAAAAGGCTAATAAAAGTTTTATTAATATTTTTCCTTCTGCATTCAATTGCGATTATGATATTGTCTAGTAAAACAATACCTACAAAAAGGACTTGCACATTGGATCGACCGCGAAGAAGCTTATTCACGCAGCCGCGAGGGCCGAATCCATAGCATAGAAGTTATTGAAATTATTAAACTAATAAAAAAACATAGTTTATTAAGTATCCTGGGTAAACCCGTGCTTACCCTTTTGGGGTATACAGGGACGTCATTGTTCGCAAGCACTCCAGCACACCGGCCAAAACTAACTGAAGATCACCGAGTGGTTTGAATCACCGTCCCGGGGCCGAGGATATTCATGATGATTTCCACTTATTGCTATGGCGGTAAGAACCTGGGATGGATCTTCTTGGGTCCATGACATTAGCACAGGAGAGCTTTTGCTAAGCAAAATACTAGCATTGAGTTGGTGAAGTCAGATTGGCTGTATAGCATTACTTGTATTATGCACGGAACCCTGACTAATGTATAAGAGTTATTGCAAGTGCGTAGATCGCTTTACTACGTTTTACTTATTATTGTTCAGTATTAAGTCGAGATTTGTGCATCTAACGCGCGTGTATGTGTGACCATGTCCTAAAATTTATGTCCTAAAGTGTGATAAATAGAAGGTGGTGGTGATGGACGGGTTAAATGATTTTGTAAATCTCTACTGATCCTTTTCTACAATATTTTTACATGCTTTATATAACCTTGCTTTCGTGTGTGTGTCCGGCAACTAATGATACATTTTTCAAACACTGCTTGGCATCCGATTAAGCTGAAATTTAGCGCACATTTAACCTTATGTAACTTTGAAAACATTGCAATAATATGGTACTTACCGGAAGGTGGCCTACTCCAATCATACGAATCTGTTCAAGCCTTCGTCATATCACAACGAGTCTTGTAACCAATCAAATGCGTCATCGTAAGGCGTCACGCCACGATACGTAAGTATGTTTCCGCCTTTAAAAGATTCTGGTTTTTTTTTTGGCTTCGCACGTTATGTGCATTTAGGCGGTTATCACACTGCTACGCATCACGCTGCATGTTGCGTGAAAACGCACCTTAACGCACCTACGCGCGTACTTGCGTGAGTTTCTTCTATACAAAGGGAGACACAAGTACGCGCGTTGGTGCGTTTTAGGTGCGTTTTCACGCAATACGCAGCGTGATGCGTGGCAGTATGATAACCGCCTTAGCCAGGTGTCACGTTTAGTTTTATGCAATAAAACAGTCCCTTTGCACAAAAAACTTATAGAGAGCGGATGTAACACATTCAATGTTTTTTTGGAATATTCGGCAGCAAATATAACGAGTCGGTCTTATAGCCAGGCTTTGCTGAGGTATCATTACTAAAATAACACTGTCAGCTCCACTCTACCAAGATAGCACCTGGGGGGTGGCCATAAGCTCTTAGACTAAGGTTATTTTGAGTGTGTGTAAGGGACAGATGTATATGACTTGTCTACATCTGTCACTTACGCGATCTCAAAATAACCTTACTCTAAGAGCTTATGGTCACCCCCTGTTCAATGATTCCGAATAAAGTTAAATGATTTTCTCCAGTTGCATAAACACTTGAGACACAAAATTACACCAATCTTACACCACAATGTTCACTAGGAATCAATTTGCGAATAAATAAATCCTATCAAAAACATAAATGTGAAAATGGCTGCCAAGTTCTGTATCCTGAAGTTTATTAACAAGAACATAAAACACTGTATTAGTTTTATTAGAAAGGTTCTGGAGTGGCGACCGCGAACCGGTAGACGTTGCGTTGCAAAGCCCCCCACCAGGTGGACCGATGACCTGGTGAAGGTCGCGGAGATCCGCTGGATGCGGGACGCACGGGACCGGTCAATGGGGCGACGCGTGGGAGAGGCCTATGTCCAGCAGTGGACGTCTTTCGGCTGATATGATGATGATGAAACATTCTTAAATAATTTTCAAAACATAATTTCTTGCTTTTTCTACTACAACAATATTTGCTTTTAAAATATAACTTCTTAAATTTGAAAAGCGAATTATTTACAGCAGATACCTAATTCAGGATAAAATGTAGCTCAAGATTTGACTGGACTGGTTTTCACATATACTTTATCGGTTTTAATATTCATTCATTCGAACATTTTAATAAATACCTTTATCATTATAATTGCCACATTTTATGATCAACATACTATTATTAGTTCGTTTAGAGCCATCTGCCGGTGAACTGAACATTCACAACTTCTCCCAAATAAGCCTTTCTTAATGGGAAATAATTAACCGGGTGAAAAATATACTGAATGGGCGACTATTATACTAAGTAAGCAACTATTTATCCGGTTTGAGGAATACCTTTTAGGAGGTTTTTGTGAGCTGCAGTGATAATATTGTGACATACTATAATTGTATTTGGGGTTCTATTTTTTCTATATTAGCATATTATTCTTCATCGTAAATGAAGGCGACATCGCTGTGCAGCGCGGGAATCGGGTATAATTGTGTTTTCAACGAATTGGTACAAGAGCAAGCGGAGCGAGTTCGGGAGCTTAGGGCACCCCGACACGGACAGGTTAGGTTCGAACGAGATGACGGGAGCTGAAGTGAGCGAGCAAAGCGAGCGAACTCAGCTCCCGTCATCTCGTTCGTGTTAGGTTACTTTAGACCCTGCGGACGGAAATAGGAGCCCCGCGCAGTGGGGCTCCGTCGACTATGTTGCCAAAGTACTAATCAAGTCGCTGTTTTAAACATTTGTATTCGCCCACTGTTTGTCGCCCACTTAGTATTTCAGTAAGCCATATTCAGTATTTTTTACATCTTTAACTTGAATTTATTGTCGCTCGTTTAAATACTACCCTTTCTTAATGGTTGGTCATATTGTTTTTACCATAAAACGTAAATTGCGTGTAACATAAAGAAGATCAGTTTATGAGCCAACAAGATATCTTGTGTGTGAAAACTAGCCAAGTCTAGTTTTGAGCTAAAATTTATCCTAAGTTATCTGCTTTATGTAAATAATTCGACTTTTCAAATTTAAGATGTTAAATTTTAAAATAGCAAATATTGTTATAATTTAATTAATAATTTCTTTATTTGTATAGAATGCAGGTATTACAATAATGGTGTTAGTTACGGATATATTCCCAGTACATTCTGCCTGTTGGCATACAAAAATATTGTGGTTAACATACAGATAATTAAAAAACTAGGTTATTAAATTCAAAATGAGATCATGAATCAGATAATTCTAAAATTATTTACATAATAATTAATTCACATAATAAAAGATATAAAGTGAAGCTTTTAGTACAATTCATCATTTATAAAATCGGTAACAGAGTAATAACATTTCTCCGTCAGCAACGAGGATAGGAGTTTCTTGAATTTTGTTAAGGGCTGATCCTTAATACAGTTTGGCAATTTGTTAAATATAACAGGTGCCATACCAATAATGTTTTTTTTAAGCAAAGCAGTGTTATATCTACCAGTACACAATAGACTCTGATATTTCGATCTCAGAGCAGTAGTTCGCAACCTCGTATCATTCAAAGCGGGAAATAGATGCTTGTTAGTTTTAACGAATATAGCTACTTCGAGAATGTATATACTAGGAAAAGTAAGTATTTTGTGTTTCTTGAAAAAGGGGATGCAACTATCTGTAACCTTGAGATCAAAAATGGATCTTATGAACCGTTTTTGGGCTTTAAATATAGACTCCCTCTCGGAACAATTACCCCAGAATATGACACCAAACCTTAGAATAGAGACCACCAAACCGTTGTTGTAGCAGAAAAAGCAAGAAATTGTGTTTATAAATTTATTTATTTATTAACAAGGCACACGAACGCTTGACACGCTACCGCGAGTCTAGAACAACTGACTGAACTTTACCTTCGAAAAAACCCGCCAACAATCCATCAAGATTCTATCCTCAATACCTCCATCCTAATTCTCCTCAATATCTTCGTGAACGCTTTGAGTACTTTGTCCCGAGGGATAAACCCTGTCGCACTTCCACTTCTCTTTTCCTTCGTACCCCACGTCACACTTTCAGCCGCTATGATGGCTCCTTCTCTGTTACTGCAGTGCGTCTCTGGAACTCTCTACCACATTCCCTACGCGACAGCCCTTGTCTGAATGTCTTCAAGAGGAAAATCAAGGATTATTTTCTTTCGGAATGATATAATATTAGTATATGTATATATATATTTTGTACTTATTTATGTAGGTATGTATATTTATGATTTATTTTACATTATTCTAAATTGTAGGTAGGTACACTGGACGACTTCTCTTCTTCCTTTTGCAAACTCTCTCTATCACTCTAAGGTTTGCTGGTAAAAAACTCTTCTTAGAGTTAAGATCGCCTTTAGTTTGTACATCAACTTTATAATCACTCAATAGTTTTTTTTTTTTTGTGTCCAATATAGAATTCAGATTCGGGGTTTCCCGCGATAATCGTTGGCGCCTTTGACACGGTAATGATATCTTTGACCTTGTTGTTGTATACTTTTTTCTTATTAGCAATAAAACTATTTTTTTAATTTATTTTATTAAAGTTTATTTTAAAAACATTAAAGTTTGTGAAAAAAAATTTAAAGTCACTTGTTCGATTATATATAATTATAACCGAATATAATTTTAATTTAATTCCTAATTATTAGAAAATAGTCGGATGATAAAACAAAATTAATTAGCAAATAGCAAAATTATATTTTGAAGCTACTGAGAAAAAAAATACAGTCGAATTGAAAACTTCCTCCTTTTTGAAGTCGGTTAAAAAATATTTTTTGTCAGTTTAGTATTCTTAATATTGTGTTTCGCTGTCTTGTCTTGATATAAGGTCAAAAGAAAATTAAAAAAAAAAGAACAATGTTTGGTATTCCCCTCGGGATACGGTAAAAACCCCGTTCCCGGGCCAAAATGCGTGGTCGCTTAAACCTACGTCATTAATTGTGGCCTAAAAATATAATTTAACAAGTTGTTTGTAAAAAAAAATGTAAAAATGTCATAAATTACCGAAAATTTATGACATTTTTGTATTCCGGGAATTATGTATGATGCCAACCTGTCTATTCTTTCTACATGTATGTACTCTTACTAGGTACTTACTGCCTACCAAAAAGGCTAGGCAGATAATGATGAATACATACCTGATGAATATACACTGACAGGTTCTTTCAGAAAAACCCCACTGCTGTGATTCCCGTACCGGACATAAGGAATCGGACCTCGGACTTCCGCAGTTCAACAGTTGGGTTATTACTAGACTACTGTACCTATCGATCATTCATACTCTATGGTCTATGATATAGTAGCAATTATACCCATCTCTATTTTTTAAACTTTAAAGTAATCTAATTTACCTATATGATAACGAAAAAAAAGGAGGATGTTCTCAAGACGTGTTGACCTATATTTATTTTTAACAGATATAATTAATATTTTCACTAGTAGGTACTCTAAAAGATTACAATTTTCTCCTTCTGGGACTGTCCGGTAAAAAATATTGATGAATGAAAAACCCAAGATAGATAATTTATTACAAGCATAAACAAGATTACCTTTCGACCTCAATTAATAAAAAAAATATTTTGAAATTAATGTTTGGTAAATGATTTTATTATAAGTAAATACTTGATAACAGTTCTAAGTACTTATACTACTTAACAAATCCGAAAACCCCAGTTTATTTTTGCGAAAATAAATATGACTCAAAAACCAATCAAATTAAATACGAGTATTTTCTGCAACCTGTGTAATTACAAAGAGTAGGGTACGGAGTGTTTCCCTTGCATTGAATTTATTGCTTCATATTACGTTCAAAAAGCCTTCTAGTCGACAGCGTGAAACACGCAATGGATATTGTTGAGTTACCAAAATGAAAGGGAAGGAGTGTGCTCCGTGATGTTAAAAAAGATACGCAAGTAGGGTGCAGCCCCCGTACCATAATGTGTCATAACTATCACAGTTCGACTGTAAAAAGGGACAGATGTACCTATACAAGTCATAACATCTATCCCTTACGCACCCTAAAAATAACCTTGCTCTAGCAACACAACAGTGATAATATCTAACAGTATTCTATCCTCATACTAACTTCATACTAGTACGTAATTCATAACTTTTTTATTAGGTAGGTATTTCGCTTTTTTCACCGAGTAGAATCCCTGAATTAATAAATAAATTTGTGGATAGGGTGATAAAGTCACACACGAGTGACCTAACTACGCGCTCGGGTTTAAAAAAAATAGTAGGTAGCTTTTTAGTCTTTAGGCTATCTAATTTACTTATGTACTTAGCTACTTAATATATTATTGAATTAGTAATATACTGGTAATATATTGTTTAAGAATAAATCAAAACATAAAGAATGTTAATTTGCATTAGCAACATTTATAATTTTAGAACTAGTTTTTATGTACTGGTAACATGACGGTGTGGAAGAATCTTCTCTCTGTGACACGTACTTTTTGCTCTTGTATTAAATTATAAAAACTATTTGGAAATACAGTTACTCTGCTAAAAATATAACCAGCATTTTATTATACATGCTGTGTGTGGTCCTTCGAGATCTGTGAAATATTGTGCGGTGCGTAAATCGCGTATTTGAGTAAAGCGTCTATCGCGTGTTCGGACGCCGGAGCCATCGTTCGTGTTCGCCGTGCAAGTTTTTTGCGAGGAATCTATTATTTCTCTGCGAAAAAACGAAGAATCGCGAGGATTTCTGCATATTTCACAGGAATAATTACTTTTTGTTCTGGATTGCAAATCTATAATTTTGCAACTAATTGAGATCTGGAGCCATTGTACGTGGTCGTCGGGCAAGTTTGCGAGAAATCTATAATTTCTCTGCAAATTACAAGAAGATTCGAGAAGTTTTGTGCCTAATTCACAGGAATACGTTCAATTTAAGAATATTTCCGTTGTGAAAAATTGCAAATCTATAATTTTGCATTTACTTTACTTCTACCTTCCATTAAAAATATCATTCATATCGTGGAGCGGGAAACGGTCGTCGAGTCATTACGTCACGTCTCTATAACCTGTGGTCGTCTTCATCGTGCTATAACGTTGGCAGCATTGCAGAGCTGTCAGCTGTCATCGAGATTACCTTTGGTTGTAAACAACAACATAACCTGCTTGCAAAGAAGTTCGTCTGGAATTTACGATTTGAAAAGTGTGCGGTTACTTAAAGTAAAGTGTTCTTGTGAGTGTTAAAGTGCGTAATCTAACGTATTTATCATGTCTACGGTGGAGGAAGTGCTTAAAAAGTTGCGTCTCGCCCGAGCACAACAAAAAGGTACCGTTACGCGCATCGAGAACTTTATTAGTGATCCAATCAATCTTGCGTCCGCGTCCATTGAAATGATACAAGCTCGTATTGAAAAGCTGAATACAACCTTCAAAGACTATGAGAGAACCCAATTAGATATTTTATCTTGTGATGAAAAAGACAAGGAAAATGTTGCTATCTTAGAAGATAAATATTTTGATATTATCTCGAAGTTAAATTCAGCTTTAAAAAACTTAAGTACATCTGAGGTAAAACAATGTTCGAACGTTTCAACGTCAAAATTACCTAACATTGATATCCCGATATTTGATGGCAAGGATTTTACAAAATATACTCCTTTTATTGATCTATTTATGGCTGTTATCGATGGAAACAGGGCCCTCTCAGATGTACAAAAGTTATTTTATTTGCGCAAGTTTGTATCTGATGAAGCATTGGCTGTAATTGTTAACCTACCACTTGTGAATGAGTCTTATAATGAGGCCATTATGCTTTTGAAAAAGCGATATGATAATAAGTCGAGATTAATATTTAATCACATAAATATTTTATTGCAATTGCCTGTGATGCAGAAAGGTACAGCGGCCTCTATAAGGTCTTTTATATCACAAGTGCAACAACAATTGTATGCACTTAAAAACTTGCAGCAGCCTGTTAATCAATGGGATATGCTTTTAATTTCGATATTATCTAAAAAATTAGATTTATATACCAACCGTGCCTATCAGCTAGATAGAGATATAGATACACTTCCAACTATGGAAGAGTTTATTACTTTCTTAGAGAAGCGCGCTATAGCCTTCGAAGATAGCTGTAATTCTGACTATAAGAAGAATTCAGTACAAAAAGTGAGCAATGTTGTCACAAAAAATTCTAGTACTTGTACTTTTTGTGAAGGGATGGCACATTTATTGTATGCATGCCCTAAATTTAAACTGGCTTCAATAGAAGACCGTATAAAGTTCATAGATACCAAAAAGTTGTGTACTATGTGTTTAAAGACTCACACTGGTAAGTGTAAGTTCTCATTTTCTTGCAAAATTTGCAAGCAGGGGCACAATACGCTCCTGCATAGAGACAGTGGCTCTGGCCCGCAGGCTTCTATAGCAATGCACTCTATTAATTCAACTAGGGATACTTTATTACCCACTATAAAGGTAAAGTTAATTGACTATAAAGGTTCTGAAATTTATGTTAGAGCATTACTTGATTCAGGAAGTCAAGTCTCACTCATTACTTCACATCTTGTGGAAAAATTACAATTAAAACTTAAGAGCCAAAATACTAATATTATTGGCATAGGAAATAATTGTAACCAAATCAATAAATATGTTGATATTACGATTAATTCTCCAGTGAAAAATGTACAATTAAACATAAAATGCCATGTTGTAAACTACATTACAGCAAATTTGCCTCAACATCATTTTGATATCACAGGATTAAGTATGCCCAAGCACATCCAGTTATCAGATGATGCATTTAATGTACCAACAGAAATATCCATGCTTTTAGGTGCTGATGTTTATTTTAATATTTTAATTAATGGTCAAGTTAAACTTCATAATAGTTTATTATTACAGAATACTTTGTTTGGTTATACTATTGGTGGGAGGCAAATTGTTGATAATCATAAAAATAGTTTAGTTACTAATTTGGCTATATGTGATAGTGACAAATTGGAACTTGTAATGGAACAGTTTTGGCTCACGGAGATGATTCCCCAGTCTACAACAAAAAGCTCAAATGAATTTAAAAAATCAGAAAAATGTTTCCAACAATCGGTTAAACTTGAAAATAATAAGTTTTGTGTTGATATGCCCTTAGCTTTCAAAATGGAAGATTTGCAGCTTGGGGATTCATTTTCAGTGGCCCTTCAAAGATTCCTATCACTGGAGAAACGATTTAAAAACAACCCTGTATATTTAGAAAAATATAAGCTCTTTATTGAGGAGTACATAGCATTGGGGCATGCTAAAACGGTGGATGTCGGCAGCTATGATGTCCAAAATGGTACTGTTTATTTTTTAGCTCACCATGCTGTTCTAAATGAAGCGAGTCTGACCACCAAGCTGCGTGTGGTCTTTGATGGTAGCATGAAGTCTAGGGCTGGTGTTTCACTGAACGATGTTATGTTGAATGGACCAGTTGTTCAGAGTGAACTCTTTGACATTCTCCTCCTTTGGCGAACATACTTATACACGCTCACTTGTGACATTCAAAAGATGTTTCGTGGAATTCTTGTTAGCCCGACTCAAACGTGTCTGCAAAATATTTTATGGCGTGATGATCCATGTAAACCCATCAGCTGTTTGCAGCTCCAGACTATCACATATGGTTTGAAGTCTTCTACCTTCTTGGCTACTCGTTGCCTGATAGAGCTGGCTCGTAGATATCAAACTGAATACCCGCTTGCTGCTCGAGCCATGTTGTTGAACACTTATTGTGATGATGTCATTTGTGGTTCTATGAGTACTCAAGATCTTCAGCAACTAAAATATGAGCTTATTGCTCTGTTGAGAAAGGGCAGCTTCACGCTTCATAAGTGGTGTTCAAACTTCCCCGAGGCTATTAATGATCTCCCCAATGAACACAAATGTTTTGAAAAATTAGACATAAATAAAAACAATATTGTCAAGACATTAGGTTTAAAATGTGACGTTTTAAATGATACATTTACTTTTAACTGTCCAATGATTGACAATGATGATACCAAGACCAAACGGTCTATTCTGAGTTTCATTGGCAAAATGTTTGACCCGCTAGGCCTCATAGGTCCTATTATAGTTTTAGCAAAAATTTTCATGCAAACTTTATGGTCTATGAATTTAGACTGGGACAATATATTGCCCCAAGAGCAACTTAATGTTTGGGATAAATTTATAAAAAACTTAACTTTAATGAATACAATTACTGTGCCAAGATATGTAAGTTCATGTGATGTGGATATCATAGAGTTGGTGGGATATGCTGATGCATCTATGAAAGCATTTGGAAGCTGTCTTTACCTGAGAACTGTTAAGTCTGATGGTTCAGTTTTTGTTCATTTATTGTGCTCTAAGTCCCGTGTTGCCCCATTAAAGAAAAATTTAACAATTCCAAGACTGGAATTAAATAGTGCTTTGCTTCTCTCACAACTAGTGAATAGAGTGTACAATATTTTTAAATGTAGATTCCCTAATCTTACAGTTCACTTATACAGTGATTCTCAGATAACACTAGCATGGATCAAATCTAAAAATATAAAATCAAATCCATATGTGGCTAATAGAGTAAATCAAATAAAAATATTAACTTCAATTTTTCAGTGGTATTATGTCAGCACGGCTAATAATCCTGCTGATCTACTGTCAAGAGGTTGTGACCCAAATAAATTAAAATCAAATGTGCTTTGGTGGCATGGTCCTAAGGAATTATTAAGTAAGGACTTTGAACACTCTGTAACTAATGTTGAGTTCCCCATTCCTTATGTAACAGACATAGTAAATAATATTGTTGAAGTCAATGAACCTTCTTCTAAAAACGATGAGCCAGTTTTGAGCAATTTAATAGGAAAAATATCAAATTTAAATCGACTTCAGCGAATTGTTGCCTATTTAATGCGATTTAGTAAAAATTGTTCCAAAAACATTAATAAAATGTATGGTTCTTTGACACTAGAGGAGCTTCGTTCTGCCTTGTTGGTGATTATTCGTAGTGTTCAAAGAAAACACTTCCCCAAAGAAATAGAGTGTCTTAAAAATAATTTACCAATCAAATCAGGATTATCAAGTTTACATCCTTTTCTGGATCAGGCTGGTGTGCTTAGAGTTGGTGGCCGCCTTCAGTGTGCGATCGACATGGCGTATGATAAAAAACACCCTGCTATAATTCCTAAATCTTCTAATTTCACAGATGTCCTAATTCGTAATGAACATCTGCGTTTGTTACATGCAGGAGCTAAATTGGTGTTGAGCTCACTTTCACAACAATATTGGCTTGTCAGTGGTATACGTGAAGTCAAGAAGGTGGTAAACAAGTGTGTCAAGTGTTTCCGTTTAAAGGCTGCAGCTGCAAAGCAGCTTATGGGTTCCCTCCCACAAGAAAGGATTAAAGCTGTTAGGCCATTCAATGCAGTTGGGGTAGACTTCTGTGGACCTTTTAATGTTAAATCTTCTAGAATCAGATACCCATTAATCACGAAAGGCTATGTGGCACTTTTTGTGTGTTTTACTACAAAGGCAATCCATATGGAGCTGGTCAGTGATCTCACCTCTGAAGCTTTTTTAGCATGCCTCAAGCGTTTCATTGCTCGAAGAGGAATGCCAGAGAAAATTTTCTGTGACAATGCAAAAACATTCAAAGGTACTGCTAATGAGTTAAATAAATTATATAAATTGTTCATATCAAAAACTCATATAGATTCTGTGAATAATTATTGTACTTCCAATTTTATTAAGTTTAAGTTTATACCTAGCTACTCTCCGGAGTTTGGAGGTTTATGGGAGGCAGGGGTAAAAAGCTTTAAATACCATTTTAAGAGAATTGTTGGAACTATTGTCTTAACTTTTGAAGGTTTGTATACTGCTATCACGGAAATTGAAGCAGTACTAAATTCAAGACCTCTCCTTCCCATGAGTTCAGATATTTCCAATTTTGAGTATTTAACGCCTGGCCACTTCCTCATAGGAACCTCTATGATGAGTTATCCTGAAACTGACATATCTAATCATTCTATTAATAATCTAAAGTTTTGGAATGTTTTATGTAAAATTAAACAAGACTTTTGGAAAGTCTGGTCTGGGGATTATCTTACACAGATTCAAAGCAGGCCAAAATGGCACCATGTCAAACCTAATTTAAAAGAAGGAGACTTAGTTATTCTTCGTAGTGATAATACTGCTCCAATGAAATGGCCTATGGCAAGAATTGTGAAGACAATACCTGGACCAGATGGTATGGTTAGAGTGGCAGAAATTAAACTGCCAAATAATAAAACATATGTTAGATCTTTAAGAAAATTATGTCCATTACCGATAAATTAAATTAAACACAATTGAAATGTAACTTTCTTGCTTTTATCCAATTAAATGTAAACCGTAGTTAGTTACAGGATTTTGTTATTTGCATGGGCCCGGCCCAACTATGTTTAAGAATAAATCAAAACATAAAGAATGTTAATTTGCATTAGCAACATTTATAATTTTAGAACTAGTTTTTATGTACTGGTAACATGACGGTGTGGAAGAATCTTCTCTCTGTGACACGTACTTTTTGCTCTTGTATTAAATTATAAAAACTATTTGGAAATACAGTTACTCTGCTAAAAATATAACCAGCATTTTATTATACAATATTATTAGTACGTAATATCATTATGAAATGAGAGTAATAATTGGTAGGTACCTCCTAATAAGATTTAAAATAAATTTAATAAAAAATATAATATTTACCTGAGATTGCAGAAAAGAATCTAAGATATTTACAATCACAAAACTAGAGAGAAACTCAAGTAGTTAGAGACGGGCGGCCCTAACGGATGTATACGCGACGCGCGCTTGTAGGCACTTATTTCAAGGACAGGGCCGAGTCACAATACTGTTAGGTATCTTTACCGTGACAGTGACGTGCACTTCGCGCCACGCGCGACGTATAGTTACGGAACGTTATTCGCGGACTAATTCTTCCGAGTTCCGCGTATATATAGTCAGGAGCTTGAAGATATACCCGCAGTGTTGAAGCGACTACAGTGTCATGCGGATTTTTGAGAACGAAAGAGTACCCAAATTAATTTCACCCGATATCACTATGGGTTATGTGAGTATTTTTATTTATTTTTTAAAAATAGATTTATGTAGGATAACTTTAAAAAAAACATTAACAAGCTTTTTAAGCTTACCTTGCTTTTTTTTCAAGTTTACCGTTCATTGCCATCCAAACACACCGTGTACCTGATGCGTTTTCAGCTAAATCGTTTGGGGTTACCACTATTTTTACCCAATTCAAAAAGAAGAAGGTTCTCAATTCGACTGTATTTTTTTATGTGTGTAACCTCAAAACTTTTTCTAGGTGAACCGATTTTGATGATTTTTTTTTTATTTGATATGGTCCCATTTAAATTTGGTAAAGATCTGATGAAGAATTTCGGATATATATACAACAGAACTCTTCAATAAACAATGGCACTGCAACAATCGCATTTCTGTTTATTGTTTACGCCAGTTCAAAGCATAACATCACGCCGGTACGCTCTAAGGGGTCTCGCAGATGTGTACAGTTCACCCTGGTACACTCTCGTTTAACCGGTTATGTTCAGGTTTTATGTTATTCGGGTAATCTATTCTGGCATAATTTGTTAATTATTTACCACACACACAATTATTTATATACTTATTTTTACAAAAAATTCAACCGACTTCCACAAAAAATTACAAAATTTTCGGTAGTCGGTGTCAGAAAACGAAGAAACAAAAACAGGAACACCGACTTCCGAAATTGAAATTATTTTTCACTTTATAGTGTTTTTTTTGGCGGTCGGTCGTATTTTTTTGTCAAAAAGTTTTTAAAAATCAGTTCCAAGATAAATAAAAACTTTTAAAAAGGAAAGTTTGCTGGCTGAAAGAAACCTTACTCAATAACAAAAGTTTTGCTAGACATCTAGTTCCTGGGTTCGCTTCCCGGGTTGGACTAATTGAGAATAGGTTTCTACATTTAGAATAGCCAAGTAGCAGTTCGGTGCGCGGTTCTGGATTCGTTCCCGTTTTTGGCTCCTCTACCATTGTTGGCAATAATTTGCTTGCTTCCTGTTGGCGAAAATATGGCTGTATCTACTAAAGGGAAACTTCTGTCTGACCTTCGGAAAATACAAGCCTTATGTTATGCCATTTCTATTTCTATTATTATTATTTCATACAGAGTCTTACCGTAAGGTGTACTCAGTCATATTTTAAAAATGGCTTCTACCCATGATAATAGACAACTTTCTTAAAAAAAGAAGACATTACTTATAATAATAGCATAGACATATCAGACATAAATCTAACTAGATGACGCGACTGTACGTACTTCGCGTGCCAAAAAACGGAGTAAAGTTACGATCAATGATCGTAATCTGAGCTTTTCATTTAGCATTATCGGCACCGGAAATCCACCGAAATCTAGAAAAATGTCGTTTCGAGCTGTAAAGAATGTATAGAAAAAGTTGGCCGAGGCATTGGAAATGTTTTGATTGGTAAGAAAATTTGTTTTTGAAAAACTGGCACACTTAGTTTTCGTACAGATGGAGGGACTTGCGTTATCTAGTTAGATTTATGTATGTGCTAGACATTCATAACAAAAAAACATACCTACTAATTTTGGTCAGCTGATGATAACTTTTTTGTATGGAAAGCCCGATATTTGTTTGGGGAATTGACTATGCCTTCCTGGTCCAGGAAGATTTCTACCTCACACAGATATTATCATACCGTGTTCACACTGCACACTTTGACAATTAACGGTTTCAATTACTTACAATTACCTATTCCATATACTGTCTAGTTTCGGACTGAACTCTATATTGCCTAGCAAACTTGGTCATGCGGCACGGAAGCCAAATGAAGCTACTGTAGTATTATATTATCTGTGACGAAGCTAAGACCTTTCACTGGATTGTTTGCGTTTGTTTATCTCATCGCAACACAATACATCCACCATTGTGCACTGTGATAGTTATCTCTAACGATTTATTGAAACTATAAATTCAAATTGTTATGTTTACTTACCGACCGTCACGTAGCCTGTAGTTGTTGTTCATACATGATTCGAGTTATCCTAGAAACACAGGCCAGGAAAACCTTAGTTTTTCCTTACGTTACTTTGTAAGGGACAGCGCTGACTCGGCGCAGCAGAGCGTTGTTTTCACTGCCAAACTAATATCAACCATTTATTCATTGAAATCAAGTTAGAAATTACTGACCGATAACGCATCAACGTGGATAGAGGTGCGAGGCTCAGATTATTTATTTAGGGCTTCATTACAAGTAACGCAGTGAAAACAGAGCTTCCTTCGATGTCCCGTACATATTCTGTTACTGGAATATTCATCCCATCCCAGCGAATCTAACGTATTATTAATTTAGTGGATATCACCGGTTTATTTGAATGAATGAAGTCATCACCTAATTTGACTTTAGGAACCATAGACTGTTGCGAACTTACGAGTGGAATTGCGAACTTGCGAGTATAATTTTATTATATTCTGCGAATTTCTTACCATAGATATTATATCCCCATAAATAATATGTTAATTTGAATAAAATAATAAATCTGCAGTGTTCCCACTGCACTGCCACAAGCCTCTTCACTGTCTCTCAGTGGGCTGAAATCGAACACGTAGGTGCCTGCCTGGATCTAAGTACTCCGTTAGGTTTGAACTGTGGCCCATACAGAGCAGACGCCATAATGTTATTGTGGATGCCAGACTGTTAATATCTCCGTAACAATAGAGAGTGACGTTCCCACAACCTAAATATATATATCTACCTGTTATCAGTGATAGCGTTATCAACGCCGGCCGCTATAAACAGGCATTCTCTCAGTTGTTTGACAACCGGAGAGCATTAGGTATGTTGTTTTGTTGTTAATAGGTGTTCTTTATTATAGTGATATTTTGTCTGCAGTGTAGAATATTGTGCTAGTTAACTTGAACAGTCTGGGTACCTATGAACAAAGACTGGGTAGTGAGTAGCTAACTGAGACTCGATTGTTGGTGATGTCCTACTTAGCTAAAGATATCTGATTGATTGATTGACCAAAATGGAAGATGAAAGAGAAATATCGTGAAAACAGTTTTTCGTGAACGAAAATTTTCGAGGAAACTTTAAATATACACACACACAGCCGTTATTTACGTGAACTACCGTTCAATTTAATTTACAAAAACTCTATCCTTTTCAAATTTATATCTTATGCTGTTATGTAAGTAAGTACCAAGCTATTATCTGTTCAGTTTTTTTTGAGAAGAGGAATCGCATTTTCATTTAAGTATTCATTCCTTTTTTGACCTGAATGACCATAAATATCTACATACTTAATTAAATCTTCATTAATTACTAGTCAGTCACTGAATGAAGTAAAAACAAGTTGGCAAAGATGAGGGAATATTTTAATCCAATTGGGCTAAATACTAATGAATTACGGTTGAGTCTTATTACGTGACAATTTGCTACCCGCAAATTGCGCATGATTTTTCGTTATTTTGTTTTAAAATTCATTCTTTTTCATTTAAGTAGTCGTACATAATAATTTACCAGTTTTTCATAGGTACTCAATGCCCTTTTAAGTTTCGTGGTAATTTGACGCAAGCAATTCAGTTTTGATGAGACCATCTTAATTTGATGCCCTCACGTTAGGTATGGACTAGACACCACAAGCCATGGTCATCATCGCCAGTTATGGAAGGCATGGGTTTCTTTTATTTTTTTATCCTTAATACTAATCCCGCTAACGGCGTTAGCGCCTATTTTGTGCTCAACTTCACTCATACAAGTTCTCGCTTTTATTCCTCTCGCACTTTTATTCAGCATACATTATCTTTCTCTCATTCTTCATCTTGCATTCTGGTGGGTGGGACTCCCACTTTAGTTAATACTATGCTAAGGGCAGACTTTATTTAAATAGTTAGGGGAAATAACACAATTATTAGGTACATTTTATTTTGACATTTTTCTTAACTACTTATTTCTAGGTACAACTTGTTTTAATACATATTACATCTACACTTATTTGGTACTTTCTTAGTATACTACTTACTTACTATTTCTCAATTTATGTGCTATTTTGCCTATGTTTCTAATCTTACATACTAACAATATAAATGAAACATAGCTTACTCTAACTTTTATTTCTATTTACTACTGTTACGGCCACATTCTCGCAGTATGCTAAGAACTTTTTCCTATATTTCTTACCCATAAACTCGTATAGGTTATCACACGACAGTCTCATGTCCAGCTCACATTGAAGTTGATAGCGTTAGGAAGGCATGGGTTACTTAGTCATTTAAGTAGATAGTGGTTCATATTCTACCTACTTGTTCCATAAGTTGGTATCATTAGAGAGGAACCCAATGGCTTGCCTAAGGGCAAAAATACACGTGTCTGTAACTTGCATAAAAGTGTGCAAGTAGCTTGCATGCCATGGTGTCATAATTCTGATTCCCAATACCCTGCAAGTTACTTGCTCACTTTTATGCGACTTACAGGCATGCCGTGTATTTTTTTTGGCTCTATCAAAAGGAATAAAGGGTATTTTACTGAAATGGCGGAATTTAATTGCTGTGATTATTACATCAAAGCTTACTCCATGTCTCAACATTGCCTGTATAATTATCTTTTATAGGTTTACCTATCAATACGGTCCCGTGACTGATAACTAGACCTGATGGCAAACCTATGCGAACCCGCATGTTACAAAATACCTCATTATCATATAAAAAAGGAGTAGCAGGTACTTATTATATAAGGATCGTAGCAGGCGGCGTTATGTAGTTTCTGGCCAGCCCCATGGGAAAAAAGGTTTATGTACCTATGTATAGTCAAACATGTTGTAATTCTGGTAGATTTCTAAGAGTTATCTACCTAGTCATAATAAGCAAGATATCGCGGGTAAATAACCGATTTACAAAGGTCTAACGCCATAAAAGAATATTCTCGAACAAACGATATGAATTAAGCACAACCCAATCAATTAAAACAGATTTAATTAATGAATCGTTATCGCAAGGAGTGGCACCTGATTGTGACAAACAAACACACAGCAAAGCTGATAACAATCCGTAATCAAGACTCCCTTCGCTTTACATAATACAATCAAATCATTTGTTGATAACGTCACATGTTTAGGTACATAAATTAATATGAAAATTCTCAATCTTACCGCGAAATTAATCAAGGAACGTTTAGGTGTGTACGTGTGGACGTGTGGTAGGTAGTTAAAGAAAGATTCTCCAGCGATGCTAATATAATGTCGAAAATAGTTGCAGGGTATCACCATAGAAAGACGCATTTTGAATAGGCTGTCATTCAGCATAGGTACACCGAGACGAGACGCGATTGCTAAACAATATGGAACTTTGTTTACTACAGAAAAAGGTACACATTTCAATAAGCGAATTAAAAGAAAAGAAACCCCGCGGCATTGTCGCGTCTCGTCTTGGTGTGAGCTTGCACTTAGGGTCAAAACGACATTCAGGCAGAGTTAAAGCGAAGCGCGGCGACACATATTCACATGGATCTCCACCACGTAGTGCACACCTTCCTATCAAGATAAACAAAAGTCCCAAGAATCCACGCACATCCTACAGAATTGACGCTTCGCTTCGACTCGACTGTACGTACTATGTTCTTTACTGGCGGAGAAGTCGTATTCCAGCCGGTCAGTAAGTCTTAGGATAAATTTTTCCAAAGTCAGATAATATCATTCAAAGAATAATTTTCAGATTTTCCCCTTCGTCTCCGATCCACCTGTTAGTGGAACCAATCAATCAATCTTTCTTTCTTTGTACACAGTGTCCATCTTCAATCCCTTTCCCCAAGATGTCGAAGCGCACCGGTTTCCCGACCACGACCACGGGCCTGACCTACCGCGGCCTGGTGGAGAACATGGCCATCCCCGCTGAACTGCACGAGAGGCCTGATGGCAAGCCCTACGCCAGCTTCGGGTCTACTGTCCCTATCCATTGCTGTACTCCTGAGCAGGTGAGAAAGAGAGAGATGTCTAGGCAACGCTCCATAACAGTCCACGGCTAAGCTGTGAGCGTGAACGCAGAATCTTCACTTTGTATGAAAATAGCGTGCAGAGGCGAGCAGTGGACGTCACGCCTACATAATATGTAGGCGCTCGCCACAGCTTGCTGCGCGTGGATGCGTGGCTGTAAACATATGAACCGCGCAGCTAACCTGCCAAACCTTGCCTTGGATATTCAACATAAAAGAAGACGGTCATTTACAGACGATTTTGAACTATGTTCAGTGCAATTTTTAACTGTAACTTTTACAACGACCACCCTGAAAATGAGACTGGGTTTCTGGCTGTTAAAACCGGATTAAAAACTTATTCAAATACATTATGTTATGTTTACAGGTCGAGAAATTAGCTCAGACGACTCATCATTACAGCGACATTTTCACGGAGCAGCTGCTGGCGCCACTGGGAGAGCTGGTGTTCGTCAGGATCGATGAGAACACCGCTGAGAAGGTCAGTACATACCTACATAATCAGCTTACAACGTAAATCATATAACTCGTACAATCCACTATTGGGTTCCAAATTAATTAGTTAACACTATCAGCACAAAGTAATCAATCTCCCCTCGAATGCAACTGTCGTCCCAAATATGCGAGGGGTCAATCCTAACCATCCTATTAGTTATATAGCACAGGATTAAGCTTAACTCTGGCTTCAGTTCCAGAAAAGTTTTTTGTCATGTCTTGAATTTAATGCTATCGCTTTTTCTACCCCATTTCGCGTGTATCGTGGGTGCGTTGACAAACATTTTAACTCCCACACACAAACAGCCAGACCCAACAACGACAAGTTTCTGTAGGCCAAGCAAATATTTGTTCCGTGCGGGAATCGAACCGCGGTGCGCAGCGAGCAGCCAGTCGCCGAGTCACTGCGCTAATCTTGCATTTAAGACTTTCCGGTCGATTTGAGCACTATGCTACCACTACGTTAAAATCCACTGCTAATTTTCTGTTTCCTTTCCACCGACCATAAACTAAAGACCCCTATGTCCGTCCGCCAGGTGTTCATCAACCGCAGCAAGCGCATCCTGGTGCGCTCGAGCGACGGCACGCTGGCGCAGTGGCGGTTCGCGCCCACCTTCGAGTCAGCCAACGTGTACATCGCCGGCACGCCCATCGTCAACCAGGCTGGTGAGCTCGTGTCCGTGGTCACTGCCAAGAGGGGGAATCACTATGCTGTGTCTACTTTCGAGGTAAATATTTAATGTGATATATAAGAGCAGTAAGGATAGATGGGCGGCAACGCGAAAAAGCCGCGTACCAGAAGACGCAGCGTTGGAAGATCTCTCACTAGGTAGATCGAGGACTATGTTCAGCAGTCTAGCAGCAACGTCTTTAGGCAGAAATGATGATGGTTATAAGGTTATAAGCAAGATCCCGCCGCATTAGATGTTCCACATCAAAAATAAGGGATTGAAAAAGTGACTGGTTGGTACATACACGTATATACACAGACATAAATCTATCTAGATAACGCAAGTGCCTCCATCTAAAAACCGACCTCATCTAGAAACCAAACAATTTAAAAACAAATTTACTTGCCAATCAAAGAAAACATTTCCAATGCCTCGGCCAACTCTTTCCAAACATTCTTAAAGCTCAATATGGCATTAAAACCGGCCAAGTGCGAGTTGGACTCGCGAACGAATGGTTCCGTACCATTATCGGACAAAACGGCAAAAGAGACACGTTTGTTGTATGAGAGCCCCACTTAAATATTTATTTTATTCTGTTTTTAGTATTTGTTGTTATAGCGGCAACAGAAATATGTCATCTGTGATAATTTCACCTGTCTAGCTATCACGGTTCATGAGATATAGCTTGGTGACAGACGGACAGAGAGACAGACGGACCGTGGAGTCTAAGTAATAGGGTCCCGTTTTTACCCTTTGTACGTACGGAACCCTAAAAAGGCATTTTTCTAGATTTCGGAGGATTTCCGGTGCCGATAAAGCTAAATGAAAAGCTCAGATTACGATCATTGATCGTAACTTTACTCCGTTTTTTGGCACGCGAAGTACATACAGTCGCGTCATCTAGTTAGATGTATGTCTGTGCGTATATTAGTTACTATTCAAATTTATATCTGCAATAGTTTTCTAGAACAGCGGGGATCCTTTAAAGTTCCGAAACGGCCACGAAGCCACGCGAACTGTGTCTTATAAATATTGTGGCATGTTTGCAAGATAAAAACAAAATGAAAGTGAGGAATCTGTATAGAACACAAAAGAGGTTTGTGTTAATAAATTGTAACAAAGTGCTTCCATTATTCCAGGGCGAAGGCGGCTACTTCGACACGACCGAGTCCTGGGAGGTCCAAGACATCCCCGAGGGCGCCGGTGTGTACGGCAACAAGACGTTCTCGTCCCGCGCCGAGCTGCGCGCGCACGTGCGCGGCCTGCCCGCCCTGGGCGCCGCCCCCCACGGCGCGCCCACTCCGCTCCTGTACGTGGGCCACACGCCTAGGATCGTGCTCGTGGCCAAGAACGGCAGACAGATCTCGCATCAGTACTTACACGGCGTTCTAACGTCGCAAATTGAATATGTTTGAAAGTTATGTGTTAGTGTTTATACAGTAGAGCATTCGTTTTGCGAGCACAACATTTATTTGCATATTAAATTTCAACAAGGTTTAATTTGGGTATCTACTACGACGTCTTACAGAAATAATGTTTCTAGTGTGTGAGAGAGACGGAGCTATATCAGAGGATTAGCACTATCCCTTTTTCACAACGAAATCAGACTTCATAGTAAGATCCGTGACCGCAGATTCAATCCAATTGCTCGCGAGCGAATGCTTACATAGGAACACACCCTTAGCAAAATGGCGGCAACTTTGCCACGACTGTTTATTGCGACAAAGTTATCACTAATGTTATATTTTGTTGGTAGCTTAGATTTTAGTTTGTAGTTTTAGTATTGATATTGTAATTTAATTTAGAAAACATTAGTAAAGATACTACGTAGATAGTAAGTTTGCCAACCATTTTGTACAAATCATTATTTTATTTCTTAGGTATACTTGTAATTTCAAAAGTTCGTTTGAGGTAGCTACACTTACTTACTGATAGATTAAATAACGAAAGAACAAATATTTTTAAAAGTTTCTACTTAATTATTTTAATAGTCCAACCAAATGTGTAAATATAACTCAGACGAAGGAGGCATAAGACATTATTTAACTTTTATACTCATCAAAACAGTAGGTATTAATTTCTACCATTTTAACAACGGCTGGTGGTTGATGATTTCTACTTTACTGTATTAGATTTTCACAAAAATGCGAGATTCCGCTTTAAAAGATTATTAGAAAAACAATCGTTTTTTTTAACAAGCTTTTCCCTATATTCAATTTTCAATTGCATTATCACGAGAGAGTGTGCAAATTTTCAGCTTCATCGAACACCGGCAGCCTAATTACGTAATTGCGAAGGATTCGGCATTGCGAAGGATTTGATCCCATCAATCGACAAAGCACGTGCGAGATGAAAGTCGCGAGTTTCGAAGTCGCGTTGTGGATTTCCGTCTATATGATTGATCGATTGATGGGGTTAAATTCTTCGCCTTGCCGAATTCACTAACGCAATTAGGCTGCGGGAAACGGGTCAAATTTAACTTGTAATTACGTATCTTTGATTACTTAAACAAACAGACACCGGAACATACAGTAGATGCCTCGATCCTAATATCAAACTGGCACTATAAATTTTTCAAATTGACCTGATAATCGGAAAGTTTCGAAGGCTGACCTGAGAATATTCTATTCTATTCGCCTATGATGAGACGGTTATCTCGTTTCTGCAAGTTGTGCGCAATGAGAATCATCTAGTGCACTGTAAGTTTTTCTTTCGTTCCCAGAGGTGTGCGGGAGTGTTGTGCCAACACCTGCCGCGCACGTCCGGGGAAGACAGAACAACATACAATGAAATAGGTGATTCCCAATGTACATGACTTGTATTTCGTCGTTCGAGATTTTTACCAGATTAATGTAAAAACGTACACTATTGCAACTTTACTTCAAGAACAAATCTTCGAGCCGGACGGGCTCAGCCACTTATCTTGTTTTGTAGTATACTCAGAAAACTGTTAAGTTCAACCAGTTGCAGCAAGAACATTACCGGAGTTTGATTGAGGGTCGAAATGTAAAAATCAACTGGCTTGAACGTTTGAGCTTGGACTAAAGTTATAAAATGTTTTGTTGATCATAACCCAAAATGATAACTTATCAACAAAATATATCAATTACAACGTAATTGTCATCTTCTTCATCTTCCTGCCCTTATCCCATGTTACTTGGTGTCGGCGCAACACGTTTACTTCTTCCACACCATCCTGTCCCCCGTCACGCTATCACAGACTCCCTTTTCTTTCATATCACTCCTCACACAGACCATCCATCTTTTCATTGTCCGTCCCCTCCCTCTCCATCCATCCACATTTATATTCATAACTCTTTTAGTAACATGCGTTTCATCCCTCCTCATCAGATGATTGATATAACAATAATTTTGAGTCTGGGAGATCACTTATCGATCATCCATTGAAATTTAGGAAAGTTGCTACATATTTGTATTTATGGCAATTTAGCTTTTATTGCCCATGCATAAATTACCGTACAAAAGTTGTTACATATTTTTAACGAAAAAATAAATGAAAAACCGAATTATTTTTTGTCTTTTATTAAAAAAAAAAACAATAACAAATTGAAAAATTAACACGATATAATACCTTAATCCCTTACACAGTAAGGCACTACAATAATAATTAAATATTATAATGATTAATGGAACTAACTATTATTAAGAACTAAAATTTATCATAAGTGTTCCGCTAGATACATGGAATATTGAGTCTTATTTCTACGTAGATAAATTTAAAAACCGATAACCGATACAACATCTATATACTGAAGTTTGAATATTCAGCCATAAGTCTCCCATAACCAAAATATTAAAATAAATAATACAGTAGTATGTAATACTACTCCTTTCCCTTTGAAACATGATAGGACACTTAATCTTTAATATAAGCTAAAATTTCATAAGGCATTATATAAGACAAGCTTCGCCTGACATGTCTTTTGTAAGCCGCATGTCAACTTTATAAACTATCAGTTCATTCAAAATTTAAGCCTAAGTCCCACTGCTGGGACACAGGTCCCCTCTCTGTGAGTACATTAATAGTTGTATTTGTACACAAGTGTAGGTACTTTATTTCAGTCAAAAATTAAATAATAAATTAAACAAATAACAGCCTTATGTCATTGAACATACAGATCACTGTGATGCAAAACGGAGTGTAACCGTACTTCTTGTTTCGTATAGACGGCACGTGTTGTCAACTTACTTGGGCACTATCCCCAGCAGCGGCAGTGCGGCCCGCTGTCGCTAGTCGATGTACAGACGAACAAGTGACTGTTCTGAGGCCGGACAGCGGGTGACGGGACACGTGGCGTTAGCGCGCACGTGGCGGGAGATGCAGATGTAGCAGAATATGTAGCTGGAAACAAACAATGATAATATTGAGCTTCAGTAGCTATTAAAGTTTAAAGTGTCCTATGTTACTTTGACGGCATTACTATTCCTAATCACCTTCCTGATAACCAGAATCTACAGTAGCGACCACTAGAAAAGCGCCAACGCAATGAAGCTCGACGGGTCTTCGAAAATGAAGAGAAATTATCTACCCGGTATTTTTAAAAAGCTCTTCAGACTTTAAAGGACAATGGCAGAAACCCATATATTGTTTTAGCTGAGATTAAATTCCTACTACTCTAAATGAAAAATATCTGGTTTAATTCAGGATCATGTCCTGAATTAGTTTGTGCAAGAATATGTGTTCAATAATGCCGAGAACAATAGATATTCAGTGATGAACTCTTGTAGGTTATGTTTAGGTAACTTTTAATAATGTGTTTAACAGGTAATATTATTCAATTTCGTGAATGTAAAAGGATAATATCGCATTAGTATTTCCCTTTCCTAGTTATTTCAGCATGAAATGTAAAATGAAACTCTTTGGAAAGAGTATATTTATTTAAGCGACTTTGAACTTGACGTGTATTAAAAGTTCGTCGTCAATATTCAATAACCAAGCTATATTTTTATTTAGACTTCGATATTAGTCTTTTTGTCTATCATTAATTGAAAGTAAGTAATTCATTCATTTTTACTACACTACTGTATTCTTACCTACCTGCAAGGACACCTACACTTAGACATAAATTGTATTGTTAATTTATTTATTCCGTTTTATTACAATAACAAATACCAAAATGATATATTTACTACATTCACTACTTGTCACTTGGTAGAATAAGTGTAAAATGGCAACATTAAGCTAATGAGAGTTAACAAAAAATCAAATAACTTTCATTTATAATGCTTTTTATATCCGTGATGAACCAGTACAATAACAAATACCAAAATGATATATTTACTACATTCACTACTTGTCACTTGGTAGAATAAGTGTAAAATGGCAACATTAAGCTAATGAGAGTTAACAAAAAATCAAATAACTTTCATTTATAATGCTTTTTTTATCCGTGATGAACCAGTTAATGTATTACTTTGAAAAAAACGTAGTCGATTAATTGAATTTCTTTCGTATATAACTCATATACAGACGCTCACAAAAACCGGCTAAAATTTAAGGCAGCTAAAATTTCGCCATTGTTCTTTCGAAAGTTTTTGTGCTACTAATATTATTACTACTAACTTGACGTATAAAACACCCAGTCCTGGATTAGGATTTGATATTAATTCCGTTAATGCGCTATCTTGGGGTAATATCGGACACGCCCGTGTGACTGACACTAGCATGGCCACCATCAGGGATTTTAATTGTGATAACATAAAAAAATGGATATTATTTAAACGAGCGAAAATAAATTCAAATGAAAGGTGTAAAAAATACTGAATATGGCTTATTGAAATACTAAGTGGGCGACAAACAGTGGCCGAATACAAATGTTTAAAACAGCGACTTGAAAACAAATGTTTGTCAACGAAGTCCTTTTTATGTCTGCAGGATCTTAAGTAACCTAAAATGAAGAAGATGATGGCGCTGAGTTCGCTCGCTTTGCGCGCTAACGTCATCCCCTTCGAACCTGACATATCCGTGTCGGGGTGCCCTAACTTCCCGTTACACTAATTCGTTGAAAACACGAATACATCCGAACTCACGCGCTGCACAACGGTGTAGGTTTTTATGCTATTTTCAAAAGAATAATATGCTAACATAGAAAATAGGACCCCAAATACAATTAAGGTATGTTACAATATTATTGCCGCATCGGAAAGAAAACCTGCTTCAAGGTATTACTCAAACCGGATAAATAGTCACTTAGTATAATAGTTGCCCATTCAGTATATTTTTCGTTCGATTGATAAATTCTCTAAAAAAATTTTCGCTAATTATTTGAAATTAGCCGCCAAATTTCAGAATTAGTCAGTCACTCGTCCAAAAGTTATAAGGGTTTATAGGTGGCCGATCTGAGGAGCATCTCGCCAGCTTGGCCACATTTATATCTCAAAAACTAGGGCACCTAGCGAAGATCTGTTTTCTCCCAAATTTAGAAGCTAATTAGTCGCATTTTTCGCCAAGTCACAAATTTAGTCGGGTCTTAGTTTAGAAAATATAAAATGTTCAATTTTTAAGGTATAGTCCAAGCGCTAGATCGAAAAATTTACGAAAAATTGCCAAGAATAAAATAGTGACTAATTTTTTAAGTTATAATATCCCTGATGGGTGGCCGTGCCAGTGTCAGTCAAACGATACACCTGGTCGAAATGCGAGAGGCCCCTGGCAGAAGCTAATTTACAAATAAAATAAGCTTACCCTGACACAGGCAGCACGGTAGGTATCTTCCACGTGTGCAGACATAGAGGACACTTGTTCTTCCAGCGAAGGGCTCGCTCGTCTCTCTGGAACATCGAGTGTAAAGGACTGTACTATTATTTGTTCTGTGGTAAAGGTAAGTTAAGTTAGATGAAACAAACACAGAGCCTAACATTGTAGTATGAACCTGCCTAATATTGTAACATCTCTCTCACACGCTAAGTAACTCTACCAGTGTTTACAAAAACAATGCGCGTGCAGCACCGTACACGTGATATAAATAAAACTTGCTTTCACATGGTATTGTAAAAGCAGGAAGGAGTAATATCTCTTTTCTCACTCATTTAACGAAATGTGCCTAAACGTGACATTCAATTTATGAATTTTTCATAGAAAGTTTCACTTTAAAGAAAAAAAACTGACTGCAGGCGGTGGCGGCGCAGGTAGTGTCTGCGCAGGCGCAGCTCGTGCGTCCCACCAGCGCAGGAACTGCACGCCGAAGGCGCCGTACTCCACCGCGCGCAGCGCTGCGCTGCCCAGCATCGGGAACGTCACGACCGCAGCCCTGCACCAGATACTATGTGCTACACTCAACTAAGAATATAACTTACATCCTCCTCCTTGCATCATTTCTCCGATGCCCCCAGTAAGCAGTGTGACCACGAAACGGTCTCCAAACTTTCTCTATTTTATGCGACTTGCACGGCTTGAGAAGCTTCAATATTAAGAGTTTATGGTTTTAGCTTTAGCACAGAAAATAAAACTACTACTACTACTTAAACTAGCATACAGATGCCTCATCCTATACAATGCAGCCGTGCCGACTTAACTAGCGTTTTTCGCCGGTCTAAACCGATTGTTTTACTAAAAATATGTCTACGCGGTCGGTTCTCTCCCAAGCGATAGATAGTGTTAGCAGTGACTTGCAAGTAAAAGGGTTTACCGCCCAATATTCCATAATTTTGTCCTTAAGATCCCAATATTCCATAATTTTGTCCTTAAGATTGTTGATTAAAAAAATACCATCAATTATGATCAATTCTACAAAATGTTAATTTTACACAAAGTTCAATAACAAATCGATGCATATGGCGCCATCTAGTGAAACATAATAACCATTTTTTTTTATTAGCTTTGGTTCTGCGGCTTTAGATTGTTTGTCTTTGCCTGTATTTTATTTAATTTTAATCAGAGTAGTATAATTAATTACATTAACAAATGGCAGCAATTCAATTTAAAATCTATGAAAAGTAATAACACAATCTCTTTTTAGATCTATTTGTACCGCCGCGCATACAGCGAATGTCAGTGTAATATGGTTTCGTATATGTCAATCTTTACGCTAAATACTAAATGTTGCATTTGCATTTTTATTTAGCAGACATATATACGCGTTTTGGTTTATTTTTTTCCGACTGTGTTGTTGTTTACAGTTTAAAACTACTTGCATACAGGACTTGCTAGTTGCGTGCAGGAGTAGCATATGACCCTATTTAACTCACCCGATCTGTCCTGTAGCCACGCTCCGCAGCAGATCCCCCCAAGTGTGTTCCCCCTGGGCCCTGGGCGGCGCATCCTTCAGCGCCAGGCCCAGCGCGGCCAGTGCGGGCGCGTGTGACGCTGCGCTGCCGGCCGCGTAGCGCGCCAGCTGCACGAGGCGCGTGCACGACCACACTGTGTGGACGGTGGAGTACACGTGGATGGCTGCGCGACGGCCTTTGTCTGAATGGGACTGTGCACATAATACTACATTACTGCAGCGCCCAGCAAAAGAGACATTGATGGACGAACATGTAAATGTGGGCCGAGGCGAAGCCGAGGCACACATACGTAAGTCCATCAATGTACTGTATCATGTGGTACTTCATATTTAACAAGAAAAGTAAAAAAAAATGGAAATAGACAGCGTTAGCGATATGAATTCAACACCAGAAAGTGTAAATACAGCTGCAAATAAAATTGTTAATAACCTTTTGGCGCAAAAGTTGCGGGGTAAATATTTTTCATTAATTTGAGTAGGTATATTTTATTAAGGTAGGTAGATTGGTAGTTGAAAGAATAGTAGATTGTTTACCTAGGCAGCAAACAACTACTTTAAAGGCGAGAGCTTTTCTTTGAATCCAGAGCGGAGCGACGGGTTCTAAAGTAGAATCCTGAGTGCAGCGAGGGATTCACAGTGCGTCACTCGAGCTTAAAACAGTGTTGCTACCGAGATGGACACTACTTTTTATCACCCTCTATGAGAAAATAAGTAAGTGCAACTTATGAACAAGAACATCATGTTTATTTATTTACATAAAATTAAGAACTATAAGACACAAAACAAAATAATAAGAGGCTAATGTATGTGAGTAAGGTCTTTTACTCCTTTCAGTCCCTTAAACGTCTCCAAAAATTCTTAACATTTCACACTAAGGTTACTTTTGCGCATTCCCTTCTTTAACCGCTCATAGACTATACGGATGTCTGTTTTTTAGATGCTGCGGTGGTACTCCTCAATGAACTCGAGCGACTGCAGAACTTGTGCATCCGCTTTATATTTGTCCTCCGCAAATACGATCATGTGTCGGAGTTTAGGAACCGATCGAAGTGGCTGCCAATTCGGCGTCGTCGAGATACCCATATCCTATGCCTTCTCTATAGTATCCTGCACAATCCTAATTCGCCTCAATACTTTCGTGAACGCTTTGAATACCTCGTGCGAGAGGTAAAACCTGTCGCACTGGCACTTCTCTTCTCCTCGTTTCGTCCTCCGCGACACAATTCCAGCCGCTACGAGTATGACGGCTCTATCTCTGCTACAGCAGTGCGTCTCTGGAACTCTCTCCCACACTCCCTATGCGACAGCCCTTCTCTGTAGGTCTTCAAGAGGAATATTAAGGATCATTTCCTTGCACAATGACATAATATTAGTATGCATAAATATTTATATATATATGTATTTATGTAAGTATATTTATGTTTTAATTTTTTTAGTCATAGATTATTTGATTGTACACTGGATGCCTGCCCTCACTCCTGTCACTCTAGGGTTTGCTGTAAAAGAACTCAGCATTGTGCTCGCCTTTGTACATGTACTTTATTATCACATGTATGTATTTTTTGTTTTTTTGGTGTACAATAAAAAATTAAGAAAAAAGACAAAGAAGAAAAATCAGCAAAGTGCTAATCCCTAAATTGCCTGCGACGATACAGATGCCTGTAACTTGCATAAAAGTGTGTCAGTAGCTTGCATGACATTGTAACATTCATCAATAAGATGTTACTATGGCAACATGGCTTAACTTTAAATTATAACTATTTGACGTGTACTGAATTTAATAAACAAAATAAGCTACATAAAATCTAATTTTACCTTCCCCAACCGTCCATCCTCATCATCCTCCCGCCAACGCTCCACGATCCTCTCCAGCCTGTCCTTCAGGTAGGGCACCAACACAAGCAGTGCCAGCGAGGCTTTCTCCAGGTACACCGGCAACTGCTGCCCGTTGTTGAACTCATTGGATGAGGAGGTGGGCACACGGAGCAGATCATAGAAGCTCTCCGAGAATGATGCCGCTGTAAAGGTGAGAGTGTGTATTTTAGTTGATGATGAATGAATGACTTACGCTTTTGATAAATATCATGCACTATGGAATTTAACAATGTTGAACAATAGTAGAAAGTTTTGCTCAGTTATTTTATAATATTATCAGCCTTATAGTATACGATGATACATATTAAATTCGTCACAATCTAAGAAGTCCGTTGACGTTTCTCATTTTACATGCCGCGATCACTTTATACGTAAGAAATTGAAAAATCAAATTCATAATCCCAATTAATTACTGTGTTACCCATACACTATAACGAGTATCATTCGCAAGGATCAAGTTTAATTATTATTAAGTATTTTTATAGCTGTCAAAACGGGCCTTTTATTTTTTGAAAACTTTAATACCTTCTCCAGTGTTTGGCTAGGATCATTCACAGATTTCATGAATATTTTTAACCAACTAGGTACAGCAAAAAGAGGAGGTTCTCAATTTTATTCAAATATTTTGTTTTTTTATTTGAGAACATCTAAATTCTAAGGCTTGGGAACAAACTGCATCTGTTACATTAAACTCACCATAATGTTTGAGGTAGTAGTATTGCAGACAGCAGTCAAACAGCAGGTATACCTCATCGTACCAGTCGAGACACCAGCCACACTTGTTTGGGTAGGTTGCTGCCAGGTACTGGAAACAGAATTTATTGCAAAAGTTATGGTTTGTCTTCAATGAATATTTTCCTTAATGCTGCCCTTCATGCCTGATGTCAGATTACCACCCTATCTAGAAATTTAGAAAGGTGTTCAGAGATGTAAGAAATTCCTTACTAATGGTTCAGTATCACATACACCTAACTCTCATTGTAAAAGATGTATAGAAGAAGACATGGTGTGAACAGCTAAAATAAATTGGGATAAGGACACGAGGGTGATGATGGTTTGATTTTAAATTCGTAATTCTTTGAGTATTTTTGAAGTAGATATTAATTTTTGCAGGAGTTATCGAAATCTAAATAATAAAGATAAAGTGGACAATAAATGAGTTATCTATCCTCCAATGCTAAATAACCTAATAGCCATAAATAGCGATAAATTCTCTTGCGGGTCGGCTAAGCTCAGCTCAGCTCATTACAAATTAGACGATTATATTCAAGATAAGAATGCTTGGAAACATGCTGGTCCTGCTCCATAGGGCAATCTTTAGTGTAGACAAAATAAACTGGTTAATTTATATTATTTTCACAATTATAGTAATGCTTTACTTTATATGTTCTTCTCTTTTTATTAAATTTATTCGCACACTGTTCCATTGTTGTTGAATTGGGTTATTTACCTATGTTTGCAATATTTGTAAGTATGTGAGAAGACATTTTCCTATTCATCAAATGAATTAATTTGCCTGTTAGTGTTTGCAATACTTTATATCTATACATACTATAGTAGTGTTATTCCATCCTCACGTATATGGATTAATGCCTGTATGTTATAGGGGAGGGTCATGCGTTCACAAACTCGTGTTTTGTATCCAGCAACACGCCTCACTTTGCTCGCTCATTCGCTTGCTTGCTTGGTTTGGCTTTGTAGACGCAGGCCTATCTTGCCTTACTCCTTCTGAGATGGCAAGGTGGCGTGGTCTTGAGGGAGAGAGCTACGGTCGTGTAGATCCTCAAGGCAAGTGCGGTGATGTTCCTCCTCGAGGTTGCCGTCCCATTATTGGTCTAATTCCATATGAAATACACGCAACAGAAATCACCGGGCTACTCAACTCAGGGGTGGCGAGGTCATGCCCCTAGGTGTCCACCATCGAACAAGATCAGGTGATGGATAGTAATGAGCTCCCGCGTGTTCGTGCCGCGCGCGGGCACCCGTACGGGAGGATGATGGGATCCTGGTGGCTGAGCCGATGAGCGTAGGCGGTTTAACGTCTCGGAGGCACACTTTGGCCCGGATTTCTCCTCACACGGTAGGTCGTAGCTTAGCCAGCTGCGGTCAATCGTCTGCGGGGTCCAGTCAGACGGCCCCCAGGCGAGTTCACGCCCATTGGGGGCTTGCAGACGGCGGTGCTCGCTCGCATCGCTAGTGGTAGCGGTGTGAGTTAGTGCTGTGTAGTCTCGTGAGCAACTAATGGGGCTATATCCCTCGACTAATCCCTGGTGCTACCGTAGCATCGCCACTTGAGCACTCCATGGCGGGTGGGGATAGTCGAGGGACGAATAATTTCTCGGTATTTTTTATGGATGATTTTATCATTAAAAAAAAACCACGAGGCGGAAGGACCGGCGAAAGCTGGGACTGCGCTCCATAAGGCGGGACCAGTGAAAGCTGGGACTGCACACCAGACGGTGGGACCGGTGCAAGCCGACACTGCATCTCCCCTAACAGGACCTCCCAGAGGCGGGACTGCAGCGGGATCGTCTCGAGTTGGGGCTGCGGCGGGACCGTCAAAAGAAGATACTGCTGCGGCACTGTCGATGATCGTCACTGCTGAGGGCCACCGTTGGGCGGTACTGCAGCCAAGTCCACCGGGCATAAGGTTACTGCCAAAACTGACACGACACGGGAACCTTGCGTTAGAGGTCGAACGACCTCGGTCCTTGCGGCCCCGGACGCGACCAGCAAAGGCAGCACCTCAGGCTGGCGCCCGGCTGTACGATCTAGGGCGCAAAGAAAAACGCGCCAAAAGCTGAGACAGCAGGCGGCTCTAGAAGGGATTCGACAGGAGGATCATCAAAGAGTCCGCGGTTGTTCTTAGCGGCGACAGCGGGGACATTGCGACCAAGAGGATGAAGACCCAAGGTCAATCGCGGAAATTGAGGATGACATCCTCGAGGGCCTCGATCCCCTGGGGATTGAGTCGCCCAAAACTGAGGCCCTCCTATAACAGCACAAACCCAATCAATACATCCAAGATGGAGAGACCAAGGTATGCACAAATCAATTTGCCTCATTGCTCAACTGCCCTTCTGGCTCGGCAACTGAAGCTTAACACATACGACGTTGCACAAACCATTACAAATAAGGTTCTTGATACAGGAAACTTATTTGTATAAAGGGACTATAAAAGGCTTAGGTGGGAAAGATGGCATGGTACTCTAGGACTGTCCAACTAATAACGCGATCGACTTGCATCTATATCAGGGGCGATATAGAGGAAATGCCCTTACGTACTTTCTGTTACAGGGATCTCACAACAACTATGATCCAAGTGGGGACGGGAACAGAGAAAAGGAGAATTATCCTTAGCTCTTCCTATCTCCCATATGAACAAAAGGAACCAGTAACACCAGTAATCCGAAGACTGGTTGACTACGGCAACCAAGAAAACCTCGATATTATACTTGGCTGCGATGCGAATGCACACCACGTCGTTTGTGGCAGTTCAGATGTCAACAAACGAGGATTTGTTGGACTTTGTGGTAAAGTCTTCTTTACAAATCCTTAACGCAGGCAATAAAACTACTTTCAGGAGCTCTGCGAGGACTGAAGTTATTGACATGACACTGGCTTCAAACAGGGCCAGCGCACATATTGATTATTGGCATGTATCGGACGAAATCTCTCTGTCTGACCATAATTATATATGCTTCTGGTTTAGGACGGCGGGTGAAGTCGAAACTAGACGAAGGAGAAACCCAAGGCACACAAATTGGGACTCGTACAGGAAGGACCTTAAAGTAAATCTTGGGAGCCCTAAAGGTAAGCTTAATTTCATACTGGATATAGAAATTGAAGTGGATAGAAACAAGGCGGGCCGCATCGGTACAGGGGAAGATAGTTGCCCAGGGAAAAAGGCCTTTTGCAAAAAGGTACCATGGTGGACTCCTGAACTAGCTAAAATACGTCAGAAAACACGACAGAATTTTAATGATGCAAAAGCCAGGAAAGATTTTTCTGGCTATCATAGCATGCTGACGGGGTATAACACGGCGGTACGCAAGGTCAGAAGAACTAATTGGCGGCAGCATTGCACCTCCTTCGAAGATCTGCTAAATGGAAACAGGTTGTGCAAAACAATGTCCATGACTAAGTCAAACCCACTATCATCGGTAAAGGATGAGAATAGGTATCTCACGGAAACTGGACAGGACACTCTGGGCGTGATGTTTAGGACTTCCCAGAATGTATACTGCGCGACAGCGATGAAGAGGAACAGTCACAAGGGACGAGCTCACAAGGCACACGTCCAAAAATAACTGGCTCACGGCAAAGAAAGTGGTAGATGAAAATAAGCTGAAGCTTGCCATAGAGGGCTTCCAGCCTCTTAAATTCCCTGGTCCGGATGGCATCTACCCAATATTATTTCAAGAATCTGTTTTGATACCCAATTTGAGTAAGCTCTAAAGAACCTGCATAGCCTTCGGGTACGTACCCAAGGCATGGAGGGAGGTCAAAGTCACCTTTATACCGAAGGTGGATAGACCGACTTACGAAGAAGCTAAAGCTTACAGGCCCATCAGTCTATCATCCTTTCTCTTAAAAGCTCTGGAGAAACTGGTAGACAGGTACCTAAGAGAGGGACGACTCAAAGTATTCCTTCTACATAAACTACAGTGCGCCTACAGCCCTGGCAAATCTACGGAAACGGCATTGCACTATGTTGCGAGTCGAGTCAAGGCTGCGTTAGAGGGACAAGAGATCTGTGTCGGGGTTTTCCTCGACATAGATGGAGCCCTCAACAAGACAACATTTGAGTCCATACGCATTGCTGCAAAAGAACATGGCATCAATGATACCACGTGCAACTGGATTTATTATATGCTGAGAAGCAGAATAGTCAGATCGGAACTGATGGGTGACAGAATTAGCGAAAAAAAATAACAAAAGGGAGGAGAGGCGGAGTGCTGTCACCATTATTATGGTGCTTGGTAGTAGACGCTACGCTACGCTGGTCGCTACTTACCCAACTCAATACCGGACCATTCTACACAGTAGGCTATGAAGATGATATAGCTATAATGGTTAATGGTAAATGCCCGAACACAGTTTCTGGATTATTACAACAGGCATTGAGGATGACAGAGGAATGAGCACAAAGAACCACCTCTCGATCAATCCAAGCAATTTAGTAATTATTCCATTCACGAGGAAGAGACAACTAGGAGACCTAGGAGAGCCCTTCCTCAATGGAATAAAGCTGCCCTGGTGATGATGACCGATGTTAAATATCTGGGTGTAACGCTTGATAAGGAACTCAGGTGGAAAACTCATGTGGAAAATATTACGACAAAGGCCCTACGAGTGTTCGGCATGTGTCGTTCCACCTACGGTTAAACTTGGGGGCTAAAGCCCAAAGTTATACGATGGCTGCACAGGACAATGATAATATGATAAGTTTGTGATAATAATACGGCAGCATAGTGTGGTGGCCAAGAACTAAACTTGCCTTGTGCAAAGCGCCACGCCACCAGGATACAAAGAACAGGGTGTCTCGGAATTACAGGTGCTTTCAGGACAACACCTACGGCAGCAAATGAGAGATACCTCAATATCCCTCCTCTGCATATGATGGTTGAAATTAAGGATGACATTACATCGTCTTGCTGTTGCTGGACTATGGGATGCCTCTAAGCCAAAGACTAACCATACAAAATTCGATGGAAATGAAGACCTGGATCAGGTAACAAGCATGATATCTGATAAAATGCAAACTATATTTGAGTTTGAAAGGTCTTTCAAGGTCCAATTCCCAACAATAGAGGACTGGACAAAGGGACTCGATCCACCAGAACAAGATAGTATGGTGTGGTACACTGATGGATCCAAAATGGAATACAGATACAGGAGCGGTAATATATACAAAAGGTTACAAATACAGCAAAAGCTTAGGGAAGATGGCAACTGTCTTCCAAGCAGAAATATATGCCATAATAACCTGAGCTCAAGAGAATATAGAAAGAGGATCCAGGGGTAAATCCATATATATTCTTTGTGACAGTCAGGGGCTGCAATCAAAGCCATCCTACAATGTGGACTCCAGACTGATGTGGGTCCAGGGCAGGGTTTGTTAAGCATAACAGGGTAAGACTGATTTGGGTCCCTGGACACAAAGGAATCCATGGTAACAAAGTGGCAGATGAAATGGCAAGAGAGGGCTCAGCAAATGATTTTGAGGGTCCAGAACCATGTGTAGGCATTTCGACGTGTCTCGTAAAAGCCACATTTAGTTTGCAGATCACACATAACGAACACATTGGCTGTCTAATACCGGTCTTCATCACTCCAGGAAATTCCTGGGCTCTACGTTCAAAGCACGGGAATGCATTTGGAATATGAGCAGGGGGCAAATCCACTACCTGCTTGGGACCTTTACAGGGCACTTTGGAACCAATGACATGCTCATTAAGATGGGTCTAACAGCGACATCCATGTACAGGTTGTGTGGGGAACATACGGAACGCAAGAAACACCTTCTGTGCACTGGCTGATAAGCGAATGAGTCTCCTAGGGGTTGGATATCGAAAACCAGAAGACAGCTCATGTAAAACTCATGAAAAGTGTTTTCAACGAGATTGGAGAGGAGTAGGTTATCTAGGGGATCACAATAGATCCCAATGGGTCAAAGTGGCCGAAATATTTCTCGGCCCATCCACAAGATAAGATACTATGTATGTATGTAAATGTTGTAAAACACTTTTTTTAAAGAGTAATTGTGATGTTTCTTGTCCGATCTTCTCCACAACAAGCTTCTTTTCCGAATGGATGGTAGAATCAATTATTATTAGTTTTAAATTTAAACTTTTGACAGTCAAAAGTGCTGCTTAATAGCCTAGTTGAAGTAAAGAATTTTTGAGTTTTGGCCATCATAATAATATTTAAGTGACATAAACAAAGCATAAGTTATTTTTTTTTTTTCACACATTTCGTATCTGCTATCGGCTATTCAGCCATAATCAGATTTTCTGTCTTCTTTTCGTGTTTCAGGAGGTATTTTAGCAAATACTCTCCTCCCATCCTCAGAATAGTCCACCCTCAATTTAGTGTCTCTGGTCCAGTTGCAATATTTGCCATTGTTTCAACCTTGTGATATGGTTATTATTATTAACAAGGTCCCTGAAGAGTTGGTTTGTATGCCGTTGAAGCCTATCCTTGTATTTTGTGGCATATTTATTTACCTCCACCTTAATGGTGGGCACATTTAGGTATTCATGTATTTCCACATTTCTTACAAACCATGGTGCATTTGATATTGCTCTTAGTACATTATTCTGGAATCTTTGTAGGATTTCAAGATTTGAGTTACTGGCAGATCCCCAGAGCTGTATTCCATATGACCATATGGGTTTTATGATGCATTTATAAACCAATAGTTTACTGGACAGATTTAGCGGTGACTGTCGGTCAATTAACCAGTACAACCGTTGGAAATTGAGATCTGCTTCTTTCCTTTTAGCTTTTATATGATTGGCCCATGTTAACCTTTGATCTAGATGAAGCCCAAGATACCTCACACAGTTTTCTTTAGGTAGTCGTTCACCTCGTAGTGTTTCAGGTGGACATTCTCCTCTACGAAGTGTGAATGTGATTTGTATAGATTTGGATACACTTGGTTTAATTTTCCATTTTTCCAGCCACTCGTCTATTTTATACAAATGAGTTTGCAGCATTTCTGCTGTGACAACAGGGTCATTGTGACAAAGCATAAGTTAGCATAAGTTTTATTATGTTACTAACACCCATGGATATTTGCATCCGAAATAAAGATATTCTATTCTATTGTATTCTATAAACAATATAATGTCAAATTCTGTCTCAAATGCTTGTTAAATATGCAGTTTCTCTAAGTAGTGCTAAACCAAATAAGTGGTTCGTAAATGGCACAACCTTGGTATGTTTGTTTATTTATTTAAACTAAAGTAGCAACAAACAGGAGGACAGTCTGTTGGCAGCACTTATAAAATGTCTTTACAGGTCAAACACACAGAACATGACGCCTATAATATCCTGTAGGGTTAGGCACAGGTATAGGTAGTTATAGTACACCCAGTAACAATAGTATAACCAGTAATATACATTAAAAGGCCTGTACTGTACAGTATAATGTATGTTCAACTTTGAGCATCAAGAAAAGGCTGCTATCATGTTATTTAAGGTTAAAAATTATCAAGACCATATAAAAAACATTCACAAAGTTTACCTCTACAACTTTCCGTAGTGCGGGTTTCACAGTAGTCCCGAGAGCTTCTTGCGCCGTCACTTGGAACACGGTCGGCGTGCCCTGCAGCGTCCTCGTCAAGTGGGCCGCGTACACCGCCATGCTTTTGTTATTCACTAAACTATTTGTTGCTAACCAAACTAATCAGTAATCAATCACAGATTCACAGTCCAAAAGTTTGTTTATCATTTCTCATTCTCTCAGGTGTTCTCAGGATTCAGTTCAGACGAGACAGTCAAATTGCCAATGTCAAAATCCAGTGTCAAAATCACGTTGTCAGTTTGTCAGCGACAGTCATCCATCTGTCAAGTGACTTGAGATGGTCCATTTAGAAACACTGTAGAAACTTTGAAAAACAACATGCAATATCTCGTCATAGTCTAGATAACATTACTCAGCATTGGGCTTTCTCGTTAAATATAATAGTAAAGATGATCTATCCGAGTACCTACTTCGTATTATTTAATTATGAGTTCCACACGATACAATATCCGAGTTTAAGATGAAGCCTGGCTTTGTGGCTTCCATAGACTACTAATATACATTTAGTATTCTATGGAAGCTTCCGCTTTGAGCGTATGTAGGTCTCTGGCATTCAGAATCGATGACTTTTGAATTACAAGAACCATCACATTAATCATTGTTAGTCGAATAAACGTTATCTATTTCTTGCCCTTATCCCAAAATATTTGAGGTCGGCAATCCATGACTTCTTCGTTCATAGTTTCTATAACAGTCGTCATCGCAGTAGTGAATTACAATTGAGTGATCAATGTACGATAATGTTTGTCTACTCGAGGGACGGCATGGGAAAATAAAAACCAAGTCCTAATAAAATATTTCATTTACTAATAAAATTTACATTTAAAATACACAAAATAGAACCTATCTACAAAAGCATTCATATAGCACCTATAATACAATAATTATGAAGCGCATATTACTGACTGTGCATGTGTTACGTAAAGCTGATGCCTGTGATGTCTTGGAGAAAATATCCTAACAATATTCATTGCAATACAGCTCTGTTTAAATTAACACAACATAATGTTTTCACGATCTCAAATAATATCAATAGTTACAGGGCAAACAAATGTGGCGCCACCTTTAAAAATAAACTAAGCTGTATTGCTCTTTTTCGTCGCAATTTTTGAGCCTATAATGAAAAGATCTTCAGGAAAAAATGCAGTCCTGCTTTCTTACCTAGACTTGACCATCGACAAAAAAACACTTATCGCAGCCATAATGAAAAAAAAACCCGCCAAAACGTTGAGATCGCAAAAATATTTTCACATTACTTAATAATAACAACATATACTTACTTCCAGCTTATTCTAGTACAGTATTATTAAACATTTTGGTCCATTTATAAAATAACAAACACCATTTATGAGCGTTACATAGTTTCCTAAGTGACTCGCGATTATGGCTTGTACAATAGGAACGTTTACATACATTATAAAGCTCAATTAAAATGCTTCTTACGTAATTAACTACTTTGGTGAAACTGAAATGTCCACTTCTGACGGCAAAAAGATTATTTGGTACAGTCAACCGCACCTCACTAGAACAATATGACAATCGCATTTACAGGTAAGAGATAAAGACGAAGTCGAAAGCCATAGATTGATTGTGTGAAAGATTACTAGAAATGGGTAACTTCTAGAGAAATATGGAAAGGCATGTTGCGCCGACCCACAATAAATTGGGATTTAAAAATGTTGAGGTATGGTTGTCTGAACATTTTTATTCTTTATTTAATTTTTTTTGTGAGCTTCAATACAATTTTTTTAGATCTAAGCTCAGTTCTTATACAAACTTATTTCTATAATTAACATGAATATTATAAGTAAAATATAATATCTTGTTTATATAGACATTCCATGTGCCATTAGTCAGTTTTTTTTTTATTTCATAGGCACTGGTTTACAATTTAAGGCATAATACAAAATATTTGGATTGCTTAGATATCTTGCTATCGGTCTTAATAAAATACATCAGAACTGTATTATTGAATAAATAATTCAATTTGTATTTGGGTTACTTTTTCAATACTTTATAAAATTCTTCTATTCAATTAATATTTTAATTTCGAGCTATCAAAATTATGATAACGGAAACATTAAGATAAAATATATAAATCGGTATTCTATTCTATTAGATCAAAAAATAGACAAGAACGAGAATTAAGTACGAGGACATGTAGAATAAATAAGAAATTTATTTTTATAAATTAAATAAAGCCATTGAAGCTAGACCTTGAAACAATAAGTAGCAAAAAATAGCAGTTAGTAGCTATGATTTTGGTATCTGTCACTTTCTACATGTTTGCAAGTTGTTGTATAATATCTTACCACAATTTCAGACCTGATAATATCACTAAATAATTTAATTGTAATAATTAGTCACAATTTCTTCAGTTAGTTTTGAACAATGTCGATCGTCAATTGTTTTAGAGTTACCCCCGCATTCTTAACTCTCGATTATAGGGCTGTTAACGTAATCGACGAATAAACGCCGGTTTTTGCTGTGATTGGCTGTTGAAAATTCATCCAACCCAATCACAGCAGATAACGCGTGTTTGACAATTAAGCACATTAATTCTGCGATAATTTGGCGGTGAGAAACCCGGCCTTAACCAAGGACTTTTTAACTTTATTCGTACGCCTAGAAAACATAATATTACACCTTCATTCCGCGGAGGAATAGGCAGAGGTCCACGTACAGCACATTATTTTATTAGTCAGCTGTAAGTATTAGTTAAGTTTGTTTGATGTAAGGTTTCAATGAATCAGCAAGTGATTTTTCGAATTTTAGAGTTTTACTATCGTAATTGTTGTGTTATTTACATTCTAAAACATTAATTTACCATCGGTAAAACACTGTATACTTATTGTAACATAGTTTGTAAAGATATCTTTTTAACAATCCTTCGTTCGTATGTCCTGAAATGCTTTTATCTAAGTAGAAATTTAAAGTCCTAAGTCCTGTGTTCAAATCGCGTCGAAAACTGCTTGCGCGATGCAGGGTTTTGTGTGACGTCACGCCATTAGTTCGTATGTATAGATGTCGCTAGTCCTATTCACCATATTAATGTAAGTAGTACCTACATATTTAATAGTAAGTTATGTTTTTTAACTACTAAAAACGTCTTTGCTTTCCATTACATGTCCCATTCATGTAGTAAGGGCCTTAATTATTTAAGTTATTGGCATAATGCTGTGGCGAAACCACATAAAAATATTGTTGACTAATTTAGTTACAGAAGAAAAAAAAACGGTTCGGTTTCTCACATACAATTCATTGCCTGTCATTGTTTTTCTTCTGTGAAAAACAAACAAAACGTTATAATGACCGTGGTACCATAATTGTAATAGAATGTTACACTAGGGCAAAAACATGTTGCATGCAAATAAACTCAATTAACAACTTCCTTGTCCAATGAGTCATATATGACTCACGTGATTGTATAACAATTGTGTCTGATATATGGAAAGTGAACCTGTTAAGAAAACCAAACATACAAAACTATTATATTCAGGGTCAAATTAAATTAGATAGTGCAAATTAGATGTTATGAGAATGAATGGCGATTAAGCAATATATTAATGTGCTTAGTGCGAGTTTTTTGACGCACTCGATTATAGATATAAGCGAAAGTTTACGCGTCGAGTGAGTATAAAAACTTGCACTAAGCTCTCTGAACTCAAAATCAAGTAAGCGGTTTCTGCGGCCGAGAACGTGTAGTTAACTGTAGCACAGATAATATAACACTAGCATACAGATGCCTCACCCCAAACAAAGAAACCGTGCCGACGCACTGTAGTTTGAAATCAAAAGTTTTCTTTTTCTCGTACAGTAGCCGGCACGTAAGTTGGCAAGAGTCGTTAGATGCGCACAAGTCGTTAGATGTGCACAAGTCGTTAGATACGCACAAGTCGTTAGATGCGCACAAGTCGTTAGATACGCACAAGTCGTTAGATGCGCACAAGTCGTTAGATGCGCACAAGTCGTTAGATGCGCACAAGTCGTTAGATGTGCACAAGTCGTTAGATGCGCACAATTCGTTAGATACGCACAAGTCGTTAGATGCGCACAAGTCGTTAGATGCGCATAAGTCGTTAGATGCGCACAAGTCGTTAGATACGCACAAGTCGTTAGATGCGCACAAGTCGTTAGATACGCACAAGTCGTTAGATGCGCACAAGTCGTTAGATACGCACAAGTCGTTAGATGCGCACAAGTCGTTAGATACGCACAAGTCGTTAGATGCGCACAAGTCGTTAGATACGCACAAGTCGTTAGATGCGCACAAGTCGTTAGATACGCACAAGTCGTTAGATGCGCACAAGTCGTTAGATGCGCACAAGTCGTTAGATGCGCACAAGTCGTTAGATACGCACAAGTCGTTAGATGCGCACAAGTCGTTAGATACGCACAAGTCGTTAGATGCGCACAAGTCGTTAGATACGCACAAGTCGTTAGATGCGCACAAGTCGTTAGATACGCACAAGTCGTTAGATGCGCACAAGTCGTTAGATACGCAGAAGTCGTTAGATGCGCACAAGTCGTTAGATACGCACAAGTCGTTAGATGCGCACAAGTCGTTAGATGCGCACAAGTCGTTAGATGCGCACAAGTCGTTAGATACGCACAAGTCGTTAGATGCGCACAAGTCGTTAGATGCGCACAAGTCGTTAGATGCGCACAAGTCGTTAGATACGCACAAGTCGTTAGATGCGCACAAGTCGTTAGATACGCACAAGTCGATAGATGCGCACAAGTCGTTAGATACGCACAAGTCGATAGATGCGCACAAGTCGTTAGATGCGCACAAGTCGTTAGATACGCACAAGTCGTTAGATGCGCACAAGTCGTTAGATGCGCACAAGTCGTTAGATGCGCACAAGTCGTTAGATGCGCACAAGTCGTTAGATGCGCACAAGTCGTTAGATACGCACAAGTCGTTAGATGCGCACAAGTCGTTAGATACGCACAAGTCGTTAGATGCGCACAAGTCGTTAGATACGCACAAGTCGTTAGATGCGCACAAGTCGTTAGATGCGCACAAGTCGTTAGATGCGCACAAGTCGTTAGATGCGCACAAGTCGTTAGATGCGCACAAGTCGTTAGATGCGCACAAGTCGTTAGATGCGCACAAGTCGTTAGATGCGCACAAGTCGTTAGATGCGCACAAGTCGTTAGATACGCACAAGTCGTTAGATGCGCACAAGTCGTTAGATGCGCACAAGTCGTTAGATGCGCACAAGTCGTTAGATGCGCACAAGTCGTTAGATGCGCACAAGTCGTTAGATGCGCACAAGTCGTTAGATACGCACAAGTCGTTAGATGCGCACAAGTCGTTAGATGCGCACAAGTCGTTTTGATGTCTGTTTGAATACACTTGCGAGCATTTAAAATTCTACCCTTTGTTTTTGTTGAGTTTTGAATTTAATTGTAATGCCACGAACAAATACTGGGAAAATATTAATTTCATGCCAGTGGTAATACTTTTACAAAACGATAGTGGCGACGACGGCATATTAAGAAAATTAACGCCAACTACAATTTTATTTTATATAAAAATAATAAATTTCTTAACCTTTAACTGTATATATTTTATTAATTCACCAAATAAACTTCACGAATTCCACTCCTTTCTTAAACCTTCTTCTAAACGAACATGTTTAAAAATAAATTAGGGCAATAAAGATCTTGCCAAGTTACGTGCAGGGGACTGTAACTAATTTAATTTGACCTTTATATTTTGGAACAGAGACTGACTTAACAACCACACATGCAACAACGTTGTCGCCCGTGGAACCACATCACAAGTCCCTCACAATCACTAGACAATCCATTGTACACTGCACTTCACTCCAGCTATCACATGGAGCCCGCGATGTATCCCAGCAGTGGGCACTGTGGGCAGTGTTCACTAGCTGGCCGAGTTGTTGTACTGCGGCCGGCCGGCTAGCTCTAGGAGGTATCTGTCTGGGTGCTCGATCCAGTCCGCTGCTGATAGTTTTACCTGGAAAGGGAGATTTATTTTATGATTACAGTACAGAGATATTACCAACAGAGTAATCCTAAAATAGTCAGTTTTTTTATCAGTGTGGCTGGAGACATTACAATAACGTTATAATAAGACTTCGTCGATCGATCCAGTGTGAAACTTGCTTAAATGGCTTTGTTTTAGGGCCGGAAGGTCCTGGTTGAAACCAGATATTTTATGATTTTTTGAAATCAAAATATTCTTCTTCTTCTTCGTTTCGCTCTTGACAGTTCTTCTTGACACTTCTCTTGAGCGGTCGTGGTCACGATGAATTTAGTCCAATTGCTGGTGTGGTCACTCGCCGCACGACCTCTGTCCATTTATCTCGGTTGCGCGACAGTTTGGCGCACTCATTGTCGGGAGCACCAATGGCGGACTTAATTAGATCAGTGTACCTCACCGGTGATGTCCCGCGTGGCCTGTTACCGTTACCGTTACCGTCCACTCTGGCCTGCACCACTAGGTGCTCAATGGACTCGTTATTCCGCCTCGAGTCATGGCCAAAGAATTTCAGTATTCGAGACTGTACTACTGCTGATAGACGTTCTTTGATGCCAAGACAAAGGACGAGCCTGGACTTAGTAGCTTTCAAAATATTACCACTATGTTAAAAAGAACCTTTTTTTGGGCATCGTTATTAAAGTTGTTTTCCATCAAAATTGTTGCTCAATTTTTTTTGATTAATTTTTTATATTTTAGTGACTCCAGATAAAAAAGCTTTTCTGCTACATTTAATTAGTTCGTATCGAATAAAAAAGGAAGTAAAGTATCGAATAAGACTCACATTCCGCTGCCGCTCGGCCTCCTTGACCTGCCACTTCTTGATCTCCAGCTGCACCTCACGCGACGCCTGGTCGCCGCAGCCCCACACCTGCAAAGTGTACAACATACATCTGAGAAATACTTCCCTTCGAGAACAGAAACAAAAGTCTGGTTTTTTAGACATTTGCTGCTGCTTTTGATCAGGATATGAAGATAGAGGAACAAGATGTAAGTTCCCCAATGCTGGTGTTCAGGTAAAGCATCTTACCTCAATAGTCTCCAGGGGATAAGGCACCCCATTGAACTGAAGCGAGTCGAAGTCCTCGGGGATGCACAGCAGCGGCTTGCGAGGGTCGGAGCCGGCGCGCAGGCCCTTCGGGTAGCCGCGGATGCTGGTGTTCAGGTACAGCATCTTGGGGCCCTTCTCGATTATTGAGAACCTGCAAATGAGAAGAGGCAGTTACGTAAGAAGTTTTTTGACCGGGGCAGAAGTAACTGATGTATAGTTGACCTCGTAATTGTACCCTAAAATGGAATTGGGCAGGCCACATCTGCCGTATGTCGCAACAGAATTGGGCAAAAGGAAGAAGTGATTGGACTCCGAACAGCAGGAACCGATAACGCAGCAGGCTCCGAAGGTGATAGTGGACTCCTATCAAAAAGGATTGGTCAAATGTACCAAAAAAGGCGAAAAAGGAAAGACTGAAAGGAGGTGTTTGCCTTGAAGAAGCACAAAACCGGCTCATAAAAATATTTTTTAAGTCCTATCCTAAGCAGAATGACACTTGCAAATCGTAAAACGTAACGATCTAATTTTGATGTTATACAAGTGATCAGCCTTATTTTAGAAACAGAAGACCACAAGAGGCCACCTGAATCAAGGTCTCTTTAAAAACCATTTTTTTTATGTTGCATATTTTGTTCAAAGGTTTGATGTCGTCTTAGTACTCACGTGGGATGTATCTGCAGCAGCGCACATTCAGGGCCGCCCCAGTACTGGTGCGTCTCCTTCCACTCCTGGGACGCACACACCACTACAAGCAAGTCCTCCGCCTGGATCAGCACCAACGTAGGACCTCTGGAAATATATTATAAATTATACATATATACATAAACTCACGCCTTTTTCCCATGAGGGTAGGCAGAAACTACAGAACGCCACCTGCTACGATCCTTACACAATTCTTTTGCTTCACTCACATGAAAAAAACTAAAGTGCAAACAAAAAGTATAATTCAACAAAAAGTACCAAGTAAGTAAAATAGTAGATTGTTGCATCGAGCGCAAAGTGAGTTATTAATGCATGAGTGTATTGTTGGTGCCCGAGCACACGCGAGGGCACTAAATTAACACGAGTGCTTTAATTACAAACTTTAGCTAGGTGCATAATCTACTTTTATACCATTCCCCCTCTAAAAAGCTTATTTTATTCACTGAAAACTGTGCACAAAAAGAACTTTTAATCACTGTTTTGGTGTTTGAATTTAGAACACACCAATATATATTCTACCTCCATCTCAATGCTATACAATCTCCTTGCGCATAAAATACTCGTTGCAAACTTATTGTGCAAAGAATATTCGACATTCAAACTCCTTAGTCGATTTAATTTTGAGTTTGTTTATATTTAGGATTTTAATAATGATTTTAGTTTAAGATTTTGATTTTAGTTTAAGATATTTAGTGAATACTTATTTGGGTTGTAATTCTAATATTAATTGCATTGGTGTTTAACTAATTATAATTATGTAACGTAACGGAGGTGGTCGATGGCGTCTGAAACACACCTAGCTCAGCTTAAATTTACAAAATCTGTGAAACCCTGAGGTTTCTCATTTTTTTTAAATTTTGAAGGTAATTAACCATTTATTTATTTATTATTATCCCTTGTGCTTTTTACTTAAATCTTTCTTTTTCTCGTAGTCATGGTATAAAATATAGTATGCAACTCTTGAATAAAACGGATTTATATCGAGGACCATGAATCACTCACGTCGCTCAGGATTCTAACACTTGAATCACTCGCTATGCTCGTGATTCAATCATCAGGTTTTAGAACCCTTCACTTGTTTGTGATTCATCTATAACCCTCGCTTTAAATCCGTCCTTTATTCACTAGTTGCATAATACACTATTCTTTCAACTACCAATCTACCTGCCGTGATAAAATATACCTACTCAAAATAAAAACTCAAGTTATTGAAAAATATTTATCCCGAGACTTTTGCGGCAAAAGGTTATTAACAATTAAATTTGCAGCTGTATTTATACTTTCTGGAGTTGAATTCATATCGCTATCGCTGTCAATTTTCCATTTTTTTTAACTTTTCTTGCTAAATATGAAGTAACATAGTTTTACAATGGCACAAAATGCGCGCCATTTGTTTTTTGTCGTCATCAAATCGATTTTATTGAGCCGATTAGTATAGATATAGTATCTTTTTGATCTAATGCATACATTTTATATTAAACTTAATGGGAGACATTAAACCTCTGTGGTTAATTTATATCTAAATAAAAAATAAAAAACAGTGCATTAATGAAAAACTGTGCAGTAATGAGATTTCATACAGCATTTCTGCACTGTTTTGGTTCTAAGCAAAAAATACGTCCTTTGTGATCGGTTTTGTAGTGATTAATGATAAAATTACTGCGTAGTTAAAAGAAAAAATAATAGTGTTACCATAGCTTAAATCTGGGCCAAACATAATATTTTATATTTGCCACCGACACGCTAAGAAAAAAGAACTAAATGTACCACATAGAAAAGGATCTTATCTTGTGGATAAGAAAGTACCGTTTGAACTGAAAATCGTATGAGTTCTACTAGCAGTAGAACTCATACGATTTTCAGTTATTGGTACATTAATTTGTGATTCCTTCCACTTGTGATTTCTACATTATCATTGCAGATGGTGTATTTATATTAGGAAGTAATTAAATATTTGGACAGCTTGATAAAGTTTAACTTAACTAAGCTATTATTCTATCTCTAAAGGTCTGCATTTTAAAATTGTGGTCAGCTTATAATTTGAAATATGTGTGACGTCGTTAAATCATGAATTTTCATTTTTCAAGTCACAATGATTTGCTACACAATACATACCTGTCATATTTATGAGGCCTACCGAGAATTGTCGAAGTACCTACCTAAATTATTATTGTGTTGTCAACTACCTACAAATGACTTAGAGAAAATTAAAAGAGTACCCACCTAAGTAAATATTGTTGTGTGTACAGGAAATAACTCTACACTTATATTTAAGCCACATTGATGACATACCTATAAATTATTACGTAATTTTTAATGATCATTGTGATGTATCCTGGATTTTATATTGCTATATTAGTACTATAAGTCCTTTGAAACAGTTAGTAAAATACTGTCTGTTAGTATCAATATACTTTCGAATAATGATTAAGAATGACTAAAGAAAGATGCGATATTAAATTCCTTGATTGTCTTGTTACGTTTTAAAACCTTTTCATTACATGAGAATTGATTATTGTTCACCTAACTGTGAGATTATTTAAAGCAATACAGAAAATGGCGGGATACCGCGCCATTTTCTCATATTGGACATATTGAGACACAGATAGACCCGTTATTATAAAATATTGTGTAATTGATAAGCTGACTTACTTTTTTGTGAACTACAAGCCAGTACAGGACAGATATATTATTGTCAATACTTGGTGTATGTTCGACTACACAAGGCTAACGTAAGTTATTTAATATTGTTACAAGATAAGGCAACGCCATCTAGTGACGAGAGGAAGAATTAAATAGTTACTAGTGGCGCCATCTAGTATCGAATAGCGGAATTAATTTTATCGAAGTTTCTAATCGCTTCGGGAACAGTGACTTCGAATGTCGATTGTTCTGGAAGATTCTCGAATTACTAGACTAGAACCGTATGGAACGTTCCAGAAACATCTTCCGTGCTATATAAACAGCGGTCGGATTCGTCTTAAGTCAGTTTCGATTGAGAAGCGATACAGTGCGATTGGAAAAGGAAAATAGTGCGAAGTAATAGAATTTTTGAAGAAGTGTTTTTGTAATAAAGTGTGATTAATTTAAGTCTGCTGTTTAAATAATTTATCCCTAAACCCGAGCTTCTAACAATATTATAACTTTATAATTGCTAATGGTTGTATTGAAACTGTATCTATATCATGTTATGGCCTTTATTCTTAATATGTTATATTGATTTAAAAGAAAAAAGAAAGAAAGAAAATACATTTATTTGACTCCAGCCAGAGCACACAACATAAACATAAAAAAAGAAAATAAAAACTTAAACTAAACAACAATAATATAAAAAAAAGAAAACAATATAAAAGTAACATTGTTGATTTAAGGGCGAGTTTATGTTCTTTGCCTTATCCTTGTTATTTTGATTCTATAATATTATAAATACTTTATGTGGTTGTAAAAGGTATCGATAAATACTATGAAAGAGCTTCCGTGGGGTTTGATGTCCTTCTTCCCCACGAGAACTAGTCTAGCGATCGGGTGGTAAGCTCACTGAGTCTTCCCAATATGAATTAATTGAGAAGTCTTATTTAAATAAATACCTAGTCTTGTCTTTCTGTGCTTTTATTCATAAAACCCTTTCCTTACACACCACATACATCGAAACTCTAATACACAGTAAATAACCAACAACCACCTTGACATTCAAAGCTTGCTATCTTGGTAGATATCAATACTTTTATACAGAGTTCCATTCATGATTCTAACAAGCGCGTATTAAATGGTTATGGTTTTCGGGGTTGCATTGGTTAATAACAAATATGGGGCCAAATCAAAATCCAACATGGCAATGACGAAATTTTCCAACTACTCGTCATGTTAAAATCCAAGATGACTGCTTTGATTTTTTTTTTGCTGTGACCGTGCGCAGGATATTAACACTAATAGCTCCTTTGTGGAGAGAAATATATTTTAAATTCAAGCTTTTACGAGTATCACCTGTCCCGGTTATGGTGTATACCCAAAATTAGCAAATTATATTTGATTGATGATTTTAACCACATACGTTTGTTTCTAGTGAAACTGCATTTTTTTAACATTAAATATATTATTTTAATATAAGGGCTTGTGTTATGGTATACAAACCTGTAGGCGAGCGTGTGGTGCAGGAAGCGGTTGGCGCCCATGCCGTGGTCGCGCGACGCGTACAGCGGCACCCAGTGCGACGGCACCGCGCACACCAGGCGCGCCAGCCACAACGTGGATGCTAGCCCTCCGCCCCCTGGTAACAAGTTCAGTTCAATCCATTAGTTACACACCTACATAGGGACGTCACACAAATTCTACATCGCGCATTCAAAGTTCTACGCGCGGTTTGAACATATACAATAACCCGGACAGCTCCTGTCGGAGGATCTTCTCTTTTCAGTGGAGGTTGCGGAACTTTACACCCTGTTCCACATTCTTCTATAGGGTAAATTAAGACAAGTTTCCGAGAAATTGTGATTTTAAAAGAACAGGAGACAAGGGTACCCCAGTATTTTTTTAAAATGAGAGCTTGTCTCAAGGAATTACGGCAGGTGACAGGGGCAGGTATGTATGTTAGTTTAGTGGCAGGTGGCATTCTGTAGTTGCTTTTAACCATGGGAAAAAGACGCGAGTTTATGTATGTGTATGTGACAGGGCGGCCTGCGTCACCCTTTGGATTCTGCCCTCTTGGCCTAAGGCAAAATACGCTGTTGCATGTTAGTTACCTTGTGGCTGCGGCGGCGGCTGTACAGGTCTCGAGTACAGCGGCGGCGCGGTGCCCGCTAGCAACCACGCCACGGACACCGGCAGCAGATGCGAGGCGGCCTGCCAAGGACTTCGCTCCAGCACCGGCGTGGCCAGCTCCAGGCCGGCGCCGGAACCGTTGGACTCCACGGACGCCTCCATGTCGCGGTGACGCGTCGCTAGCAAGTGCACGCAGTATCTGCGAAAAGACGAATATGTATATTGAAACTAGCTTTTAGCCGCGACTTCGTCTGCGTAGCATTACTACTTCGAATGGCAATTTTTTCCATCGCACAATAATTTGTAGGTATGTGACCGTCTCACTTGAGAAATTATTGGTTCACCATTGTAAAAGACAGACGAGCTTCGCGATGTATTTTTTGCATGAGGACATTTCCCACGGTAAATCTGTAACTGCGTTATAGGGCGTACATGTGTTTGGGACTTTTAACGGGTCTATAAAAGATGGCAATATGGATCTGTTGTCGGCATTTTACAGTATTATAAAATGTAAGTTAAAATCAATGCTTATTGTCTTCGAAACTGTAAACTGTACCGTCATTTAACCCTCGAAAACCAGGAATGAATGAATGAATGGCCTGTATTGTAACCCAAACACGTGACGCGGAATCGGCGTGAGAAAATTTGCCGTTAGTTTTGTCTCGTTAGCTTTCTCTCCTTAGTGTTACATTAAAATCCCACGTGGATATTTAAAATAGGATTGACGTATGTGCCATATGAGTAAGACTACCTACACTTATAATATATATAAGAACTAGAGAAAGGGTAGATAATTAGATAAGATTGTGCATGTTTTGATAACTCATAAGTAGGGAGCTATCTAGCTTAGATAAGACTTTCGTGGTGATCTTTTTACACCTCTTATATTTTTCCTAGGTAGAATTAAGTATGTAGATTAAGGAAATGTCAAGTCAATGGAAGTCTCTTTTAAAAGAAGAGTTCGTGACCTCTATTTGAGTCAGACTAAATGGCTCTCATCTAGAGTCAGAAGTTTAGTCATAATAATTAATAACAGGTTTATCGTTTTTTATTTTTTATTTTTATTGGTATTTATTAGTTTATTTTATTTGTATATGTGTATTATTAATATTTATGTATTAATTTATTTGTATATGTGTATTACTAATATTTTTGTACCCATTCCACAAAGTTGTCCTTTTTAACCCAATGGTTGACTGGTAGAGAATGCCTTGTGGCATTAAGTCCGCCTATGTACCACTATTGTACATGAAGTTTAAATAAATAAATGTATAATTTAAGCAAGATAAATTTTATTAAATCGGCATTTCTGCGGTGCCAGGCCGGAATACCGTTGAGAGAGAGGGGCGCCATTGTTCTCGCCTAGCGGTTTTTGTGTAAAGGCCGGACCGCTTGGAGGCAGAGACACCGTCAGTCTTCAGCTCTACAAGGGGTAACAAGTAAGGAATAAAATTGAAGCTACGAATCAAGACAGTATTTTCATTTCCTCAAAAAGACCCCAACGAACAACCAAATACAGTCCACTTCAACCATACTACTTCCCCTTGCCGCCCCCTTAAGGAAAATTTCCGGGACAAAAACTATCCTATGTCCTTTTCAGGGTCTCAAACTATCTCCATACCAAATTTCAACTAAATCGGTTCAGCGGTTTAAGCATGAAAAGGTAAGAAACATACAGAGTTACTTTCGGATTTATAATATTACTAGCTTCTGCCAGCGGCTTCGCCCGCGTGAACGTCGGCAGTTGTCCCAAGGGAACATATTTCCGGAATTGAAAGTATCCTATGTGCTATCCCTGGCTATAATCTATCCCTGTGCCCAATTTCATCAATATCCGTCCAGTCGTTTGAACGTGAAGAAGTAGCAAACATACAAACAAACACACTCACATACTTTCACCTTGCAAAGTCAATTTTTTTATTTCTCATAGGCTTACATAGGCACTTATAAAACGTCGACAAAAGGTGCACGGTTCGGGTTGGTCGTTTCCTATGGAGAAGAATCGGCAAGAAACTCCACGGTAACTCTTTTATAAAATGGTTTGGTTTTACAATATTTACATGTTACAGCATTAGTACCTAGATATAGGGGGACAACGTAGGCCCGACAATAAGTCATAAGATCTTAAAAAAATGATTATATATTATATAAACAAAAGAAAAAAAGTAAAACGAGATAAAAAATTAACAATCGTTAACAAGCATCTCAATTCTAGTATATATATATAATCTGAATCTCGGAAACAGCTCCAACGATTTTCATGAAATTTAGTATGCAGGGGGTTTCGGTGGCGATAAATTGATCTAGCTAGGTTTCATTTAGGTTTTAGCTCGGTCGTCCAGGTACTAATATTAGTGTGATTAAGTATATGAATAGGATTCATCGAAAAATCTGAGTTTAATAAGGTTAGACAGAACGAGGTCAATAATAAACTTACGAAAGATAGAAGCAGAAGGTATGATGTTGAAACAAGTTTCGAGATTTTGGGACAAGCTTTTGTAAGATTAGAAAGATCACCGTCCAAAGAAAAACTGCAAAAAATAACTGATTAATTTTGAAAATCACAAAAATGAAATTTGCTAGCGGAAGTCACGAATGCAATGGTCCAAAAAATTTAACTGTATAAATGGGAGAAAACTGAACCCTTACATCCAAAAATTTTAAAGTTGGTTATATAATGAATAAAAAAATAAATTTAATTCGATTTCTCACCTATGCACAGGAAATATAAGCCTGTGACAATGCTCTTCTAGCCAACGTACAACAAAGCCGACGCTGTGCATGTCCTTTTTGTTGAAGCAGCCATTCACCACCGTCGCCAGCGTCTTGTTGATCTGAAGATATAAAATCAAGGCTCACAATAGCAAGTACCTATGGTAGAGAGCACACAAAGGACTACCTTTAAATATCCCTCGACTTGTTAATCTACTTAAAAAATATGTGGTTTTTTGGATTTGCCCAAAATCATAGAACCATTTCCATTTTTAATTCGCCAGTAGCAGTTGAAGCGGCAAAAATTAAATGGAAAATACATATCATATAAAAGGATTACCAACAATTCTTTCTGCCAATAATGTCATAGAAATTTGAATCAATTATACTAGGAGATTGGCTCATCGTGTCAACACGGATCGCTATGATACAGAAGAGCAAAGAAAAAACAAGAATTCACTCTAAATCTTGCATATAGGTTAGATGGACTTTCCCGCACTTAAAACTCGCATTTGGTCCGTTGTTCGTGCAGGCCTGTGCTCTGTGAGGGAATGTGCGGTAATCCACCACGCCCAGTACATATTGGTGGATGTCATATGTCTTCTAATTTTTGGTTCTAAGACGTGCCGGTTTCCTCACAATGTTTTCCTTCACCTTTTTGAGAGCAGTGGTGATGAAATAATTTACACAAAGTAAAGCGCCTGCCTGGGTTCGAAACCAAGCCCTACAAATTGTAAGTCGCGGCCGTTATCAATGGGGCCACCACTGCTTTCTAAAGTGGTATTTATTTAAGACAAGTTTCATTCCAGAGTCGTGAGACTGTGTCATAGTACCGCGGAACATCTACAAGGTCAACGCAGCGTCTTCAGTACAATAACGTAAATATATATCGTTTCCTATGGTGAAGAACCGGCAAGAAACTCCACGGTAACTCTTTTAAAAAATGGTAATAAAGAAAAGAAAGTAAAACGAGATAAAAAATCAACAATTGCTAACAAACATCTAGAAATCTAGAAGGCCTACAATGTTCACACATTCACAAAAGAATTGGTAAAAGTAAAAAAAAATCTATACAAAGATAAAAAAATATATTAACAAAACTAAATTTAAGATGTGGCACAATTGTTGTTATCAGTGCTGTAAAAGAAGAAAAAGAAATGATATTGAGAACAGTTAGAGACTTCCACATATTTGTGCTGTTTATGAGTTCCAGGGAAGCCGCATGCGCAGAAGGAGCTAAAGCCAACATTTTTATCTTCAACGTAATCGGTAATTTTATTATTATGCTTTTTTAATAAGGACACGTTTGATGTAGTTTTTGAACTTTCCATCGGTCAGTTCTATAATGGTAATGGGACAGCTTGTAGCTGGTGTACCGCAGACCGTCGTCACAATCACCTCGCAGTACTCACCATGAGACAGGTCTGCGGGCCCTCAGGGTAGTGGTCCATGGACAGCTTGTAGCTGGTGTACAGCAGGCTGCGAAGACCCTCGGGCGTCACCATATTCTCGTCCGTCTCCGCGCCGAACATCCTGGTGAAGAGGAGGAATATTAAGCCGACTTTCTTCATCAACTGCTTAGTCTGTTCCCAACTATGTAAGGAGTATAGACGTATGCGGAACAGGGTGGAAAGTCCCGCATCCTGCGAGCTCCACGGAAATGGGAGAATCCTCCTACAAAACGGATGTTGTCTGGTGGGCAACTGCCCGATGGTAGCTGTCGGCTGTTGCATATCTATGCAATTTTCAAATAGCGCGGAGAACTTTGATTGCGCTTTGATGTAGGATTTTTGTGACGTCAAATCATTTTGTTGTTCGAGCCCGCGTATTCCCTGCATTTCTTTTTGCGGCCCACCTTGCCCACTGGCACGATGGTTCCCTGACGCAACACGGCTCAAGTCACTTACGGTTCATTGGCAGACTAGCGTCAGGAAGCCTCTGTCTGGAAACATTGCTGAAATGACCATTTTCGGCGCAGCAGTGACCCGTGAGGCACACAGATGTGGTTTTTAAAGATTGATGCTTTGTTTACTTAATATTTTTTTATGTTTTGTTTCAACTTAAATAATATGACGCACTGTATGAAGCCAGTTTTAGACGCAGTTCTTTTTGTATCGAGACCATTTCTTTTCTGACAACTCTTTACGTGCCAAATGTAAAAAAAAAACGAGAGGGTCATGCATTTTCTTATGTAACATAGATCACGCAAGGTAAATAACTTTGTCCCAAAAAGTAAGGAATACAAAACATTACATTGGCTCCTTGCCATTTAGTTCATCTATCTTACTACAGGTGAAAGTTTGCTAATATGGATGATAGTTTGTTGAACACTTTCACACAAAGACAACTAAACAGATTTTGATGAAACTTTACAGTAATATAGGTTATCCATCAGAATTACACATAGGCTATAATTTAAAAAGTTAGAAGCACTTATAAAACACGAGTGGAGGCGCGGGCAGCAGCAAGTCGGTCATAATAATGTTGCATTGTACCATTTTTGTATAGTAAACATGTTAGATGAAGCCGAATCTGAACTAACGATCTTCTAGATATGTAGGTGTATCGTATTGTCTTCATAATAATGGCCGACGGCGACGAGAGACAAAGGACTGATCTACTTAGCTCTCGTAACAGCTGAAGGCAATTGTAGTAACTTGATGAATATGACGGACAGTGATTGACAATAACTGTGTGGTCGCGGAAAATTATAGTAATACCTAATATTAGAAGCCAGAGAAATGGTGGACATTAGCCTGAAGTAATCGGACTCTTGCTCGAATTTTTATTTTTATTTGTTTTCTTGTTGTTAACGTTCAAAAGTGCCACTTAATGGCCTAATTGAAATAAATACATTTGACTTTGTTAATTTCGTCACGTGGGTACGTGATCTTTAACCAATTTTGAGGCAAAGCATAAGTTGAACAATTGGTTATTAACTTTGACTTATGATCAAACAGAATTACCTACTTTTTATAGTTAAAAGGTTAATAGGTATAAGTATAATAGGTGTCTTGTACTGTTTGTATATATATGTAGTAAATATGTATTGATATCATTTTGTATAACTTTACAGTGTGTTTATGTAGTTTTTTTAAGCAATAAATTTGTTTATGTTTTATAGTTACATAAGTTCAAGCTTGACTTAGTTTAGGAGTTAGAGAATTCCATAACTCTATGTGATAGCGTACAGCCTCTAAACTAAGATTTCAATTGTTTGTAGATTAAGAAATTGTTGTACCTACCTACCTTGATGGAAATGAATATTATTAATTATTTATTACTTTGCAAGGTTTTGGCATAGTAGGGGTAAGTTCGCGCAAAGTGCACTGTGTCACTTTTATTGCTTGTCATTATTCTATGGTAATTGCCATAATTTATTGTAAAGATTAAAATAATTAGGATAAAAACAAATATAAATGTCGTTAATAATCATTATAATTTTAAATGATAACCCTGGCATGAAACTAATGTTTGCCTGGTATTTGTTCGTGGTATTACAATTAAATTTAAAAACTCTCAAAAATCAAAGGGTAGAATTTTAATGCACGCAAGTGTATTCAAGAGCGAACGGAACGTGGAAGCGACGCGATTGGTTGGTTGGTCAGTCGTCCTAATTTAAGGATCGACTGACCAACCAATCGCGTGCTCGGTAAGGTGTTACCTCGTTTCCCGCCAAGTGCGAGTCGGACTCACGCACGAAGGGTTCAGTACCATTATTGCAAAAAACGGCAAAAATAAACTACCTTTGTTGTATGGGAGCCCCACTTAAATATTTATTTGATTCTGTTTTCAGTATTTGTTGTTATAGCAGCAATAGAAATACATCATCTGTGAAAGTTTCAACTGTCTAGCTATCACGGTGCATGAGATACATCCTGGTGACAGACGGACAGAAAGACTGACAGACGGATCGTGGAGTTACGTGCCGGCGACTGTACGACCGCAAGCATAAACATCTCGGGCGTTACAGGAGCAATCGTAATAAATAAATAGGTACAAAGCTGAACATTCTATGCTGCACTGGTACCTTGGTTTTGTATTAAGGGTTCGGTAGTTACCCAAGTTACTATCAGCACAAGGGGTTCAAGCTAGACAAGAGACATTCTATCAAAGAAAGCGTCGTGGTAGCGATTGGGAATAATTTCCTGCCTTTATCCCAATACGATTTGTGGTCATCGCAGGATCCTTTCATTTTCTGTCGTACCTGACATAGGTCTCGATGATCATAGCGTCGTCCAGCATGGCGAGGATCTTCTCGCACTGCTGCCTGAAGGTAGACAGCGGGATGTGCTTGTTCTTGCACTTGCCTACACGCAGGATGTACTTGAAGAACTGCCGCGCTAGCTCCGGGTACATTGGGAACAGGTATTTCTGGAGACAAACAACTACTTTTAAAGGCCTGATCCATCATCATCATCATCATTTCAGCCGGCTGATGTCCACTGCTGAACGTAGACCTTCCCCAATGATTCCATATAGACACCAGTCTTAGGACCACCTATGCGTCTTGAATACACGCAACTCCCGCAGCCTCAACCAGGTCATCAGTTCATCAAGTGGGAGGCTTTCAACTCTGCGTCTTCCGACACCAGCAGTTTTACAGCAATTGAAATAGCCGAAAAGCTAGCTTGACGCTTGTCCTCATAACATGATTAAACTGTTTTTATTACTTACTGTGAATGATTTCTCTGTGACACCGTTGACTCCATCTTCTTTTTGTGATCGCTGGACCAGCAACTGTAACAAAAATCATGAACAGGATTGAAGGGTCGTAAGTACAAGGACGCAGGGCGTTTCTCAAAGTTCAAAGTGTTTAAAGACATACTGACCATGGTTGGCCATCAATAATGGATTAATAGTTTCTTCTCTGGACGAGAAGAGGCTTTTGCTTTAAAAAATACCTGATACTGTTATGTATAAAATCCGTTATGTAATGGTTGCACTGGTTCCGGCATCGAGTAAACACGATCCCGTGACTCAAATTCGGACAATCTAACAAGTTAAACAAACACATCATGTGCTAAAATTGTTAGACGGTTTGCACATATCTAATCTAATACCTTTAAACGAGCAATTCTTGTATATATTTACATATATAATCTGAATCTCGGAAACGACTCCAACGATTTTCATGACATTTAGTATGCAGAGGCTTTCGGGGGCGATAAATTGATCTAGCTAGGTTTAGTTTTTAGAAAACGTTTTCTCTATTTTCACCCGAGCAGAGGTCGGTCACCCAGGTACTAATTTGATCATAAGTGAAAAAACAACTTGAATAGTAAACGTAAATAATACGAGCAACATTTGCAAATCTGAGAAAACGTAACACATGTGAGGCTGCTACTTTCAGATTTAGCGAGTCATAACTACTGAGCATCATAGACCAGCTCAAGGAGTCAAGGCTCTATCATGGGCATTCAGATTACGTAAGGGTTGCCAACCGATCGGTTATGAAGGTAACTATGTTTTGCGGCAAGGAAAAGACGAGGATGCGCAAAAGAATGTCAGATGAGATATGAGATGCGCATCCGAAACATGTCTACTTCTTTGTAATAGATGGATTGCCTAAACCATTGTTCTAGTGAACGACTCACGAGGGAACCATAAATAAGCTTTTTAAACCACTCCATGTTACAGATAATACTATAATTCCTAAATCTGTTTATAATCTCTGCGTATTAATAGCTTTCCGCTGGTCAACGTCAAGTGTACGTTCGCGTAAAATTGGTTTACACTCGCTTTACTCTAGATAACACGTGACGTCATGGCTAACAATGGAAACTGATTAATCAGCTGATTGCTCCGGCACAGACTCTGGAAATATTCACCGGTCTAGAGGAAAAATGTGATCTAATTGAGTGAACACCAATGTTCTTTTGAGTCTATCCATGTTTGCTGTAACTTAAGTGGCATTGGACAGGCACATTGCTCGCAGAACGGATGGCCGATGGGGCAGAAAAGTTTTGGAGTGGCGACCGCGAACCGGAAGACGTTGCGTTGGAAGTCCTCCCACGGACCGGACCGATGACCTGGTGAGGTTGCGGGGATCCGCTTTATATGGGACGCACCGGACCGGTCAATGTGGAGACGCTTGGGGGAGACCTATGTCCAGCAATGGACGTCTTTCAACCGATATGATGATATTGATGATGATGTTTGCTGTAGACACAAGGTGACTACCGATTTAAAAGGGTCTCCATGTAGTTTCTTGAACGTTCTTCTCCGTAGGGAGCTAATTACGCTTTATTTTTTGAATTGACCGACTCCTCGACATTTTAAAAGTGCCATGGTTAAATTGAAAACGTTATGAAGATGGGCATCTAATTTGTGGGACAGAATATAAGTCCTTGTTTGTCTATGTCTTTGTCTATGGCATCGAGATAGTGGTCAAACGCGAGCCTATAACAAATAAAAAAAAAAAAAAGACTGATCTTTTAGTTTGTTTTTGATTGGATTTTTTTGTTATCATGGAAATATTACTTTCTTATTATATCTGTGGATTTTAGCGATTGGTCCAACTAAGATGGAAGGAGATTCAGTTAAAGTTCTTCCTTTTTTAATGTGTGGAATAGTGTGGGAATCTCCTCACGAATGTCTTCCGCCTCCGCGACGGGCGAAGGGGTCGGTCAGACCCTTCGCCCGCCCCGATATAGGTAGCCCTAGGGCACTTTGTTTAGGTCATACAAGTTACTAAATAGTGTGGTGTTTATGACTCCTACAAAAACTTCCTTTACAGAATTAGCTATTGCACATGAAAAAACCATTCGTTATCAGTCATTAACAGTGATTACAAGCCATCAATCATAAAGGTTTGTTGATAAATACAATAATTAGGTAGGTACACTATCTTTGTGCAAGAATAAGCACAAAAATTACTCAGTGCCAGTTCATTTTTAACGCAAGGTCGAAATACATAATCATAAAGATGCGACCAGAAGCTGCAAGGACAATTGGCCTGAAGCGCACAGGAGCTGGTATTCGAGGCAATAGGGCTTTAGTACAATGCTGGTGATCTATACATCACAACATAGGCCTTGATGAGATTTCTCCTGTTGAATATGGGCCTCTTTCCCTCCCTAAGAACACCTGTATATCGTCTAAAAAACGTAGGCGCACTTCGAATGTTTGTTTACTGATTATTAAGCCCTGATTTAAATCTATGATTTATATATGTGTTATTAAGTTGTCCTTAACTTGTGTCTGTTATTAACTTACTGATAAAACTAGTTAGTTTACTATAAACCCCAAAGCCTAACTAGTGATACTAGTGAACACCACAACACCTCACAGGTCAAATATATAGAATACTTCTGTAATTACGGCGCTTAGCAGCAGAATTGGTAGTTATCAACAAGCGGACAAGATTGAAGTAATACTACGAATTATTAATAATTTAAATGATATGAATTAGATGTTATAACAACTAACAGGGAATTCGTTGAATGCGGGAAGGACATGAGCAAGTGTAGCTGCGCAAAGAGCTATCTCCAGCAATAGTTTCTCTTCGGCTAAATGCCGATGATGATGAATATCAAAACTTACGCACTTTGCAAGTAGGCGAAGCAGTCTTCTTCTTTTTAAGCCTGCTCACTTGTATACCCACGACAGAGAACCGCATGTTTTTCACTTTACCCTTAAAACCATCCATATCTGCGCAATGTTTTAACAATTTACGTCACTGACCGTAAACAATGGTTATTTAGTTGCAAAGGGTTTAATGCATAGTTTTTATCACTCTTTGTTTTTTTATTTAATTTTTCGCTTATTTTAACTTGAATACCCTGCAGAATTTCAATAAAAACTGACGCTATTGCAATAATATGTTATTCTATGATTTCCTCTTTATCTCACTGTTATATTTTGCGTAATTTATTTATTTAAACACGTAAACATTACTCGGTTGACACTGGCACTCCGGAGGGCATGGAATCACAGCGATCAATCAGAGGCCCAGATAAGATTGTCGACGAACGAATTACTAGATATTAACAAACATTAAGGTAGTGTTTCATAGTGATGACTGATGATAACAGCACCAATCCGATTATATCGAATAACTATCGAGTTTGTTTATTGGTAGGATTATATTTGTCTCTTCAGAAAGGGAAGACCCATTTGGAATCACATACAATTAAAAGTCAGTCAGGTACAGGAGGTTGATTAGGTATTTTGACCTTAGAATATTGTGTGGATAAAGTCTTAGTAAAGATAGCCTCCATAAGGAGTGGGATTTCGGCTTTTCTCTGGACACTGGGCAGTCAGAGGCTCTTAGACAAAGTGTCGTCCTATCAGCGAAGGCGATGGTCGAAATGCCAAAATGTAAGGCACTGGTCACGAGAAATTTCGATTGCGCTTGACATTGCCACTAAATTTTGGCTTTTTCCAATCGGTGTTCAGGATAAGGCGGGTGTAAACGCCCGAGTGTTACCATTGTGTGGACCGCCCGGAGGACACGGTGGAGGTCTGCCCCGCTTGTGCGGAGCACCGCCGTGTCCAAAAAAAAAGTTGTTCGCTTGGGCACTCAAACACACCAGTCGTTAACATCTTGCCATCTGACAAATCTTTTGGATTTATACTTAGCGGATCAGTAATAAAAGCATCTATAGAGGATTATTCTCGTTCGGTCCCCGTAAAAAAATATTCCCGACAACTTCGATCTGGAATCGATTGAAGAATTCGTCGGGCAAACGGGAAACGCATTTTTTTTATAAATGTTCCATCATCAGACTTCGACACACTTAACCTTTATACTGACTAATCTTTAAATTACTACTTTATACTTTCATTGTGCGTACAGCTAAGGAGTGGCATTTACTGCCGGAGCCTAAGGTTCCTGATAGCTACAAGTGCATAGGTTTCTCCTTGGCAAGCGTGTTTCACCGTCGACCACATCATAGCTTACGATCAGGTGAGATAATAGTGAAACGCGAGCCTATCAATAAAAATAAAAACATAAGCGGTAAAATTAAACCTAACACTTCAAGCATGAACAAGCGTTAGAGTTTCAAGCTTCAATCACCTTGAAATCGAGTCAGATTTGTACAGCAAACAAATTCATTAATCGATTCGACAAAACAATATATCGCATCGTATCAGCCCAGCTCCAGGCTATCAATTAGTGCATCTCTACACTCAGCGTCAATCAGCCGCGTCCTCGTCCTCGCTTCATTAGGCACGATGTATCGGCGTCATGTGATACCGTCACATGATGGACTAACATGTGATAATGCGTGCTAACACGGGACAGGTGAAGTTTAAAAATATTTGAGGGATTGTAAAGTGGCGGTAAGTATCCGTCTAGGTCTGATGACCTGGTGAAGGTCGAAGGAGTTTTTTGGTAGAGGCGGTGTGATAACGGTCGTTCTTCCATCCTCACTCTGCCTAACCTGATTTGGCCGATTTTGAGTTATTAATACCTCCGTAATTAGCAAAAAGTTCTCTATAGATCTGTATCGAGCGGTATTTTCTACTACTACTCAATAGATTCCGAATAAAAGCGCCCAAATAGCTATGTCTGCACACCGATTTCAGATAAGATTAAGTAATTGATTTAAACTTTCAATGTGCAGATTCGACAGTGCGCAATTAGATCAATTTTTTGACACCGGAAACTCTCGCATAGATTTGGTTTATAGGACGTATTCCACATAAGGCACCCACTTTAACGGCACCTAAGGTATTCCACATACAGCACATACTCATCCATATTTTTCGCAGGTGCTAAAACTGGCATAATTTATTATTTAAAATTCTATTCCATAATTTGGCACTTACTGATCAGTAGGTACTAGTATTGGGACGTTTATTTTTTTAGGACGACAAAATCAAAAGTAGGTGCCAAATGTGGAATAAAATTTTATTTTTATTTTCGCCAGTTACTGAGAGTTTAAATCATAGGTGCCGCGGTAAAATTCCTTAGGTTTCCGTATTGTTTTAAACTTAATAAATTTAGTTAAATACTTTTTAAAATTGTGCATATTATATTTAACTATAACAGATACATAATAGAAAAAATAAAAAGCTTGTTAGTTCCTATTAACAGTCAGAAACATTAAGTTAATGCCAATCGATATACAGACCTACAAAGCCATCAGGGAACAGTTCATAGCAAACAATATTGCACACTATACTTACAAACTTAAATGTGAGAGAGCATATAGGGTGGTACTACGAGGATTGCACGCTACAGCAAATACTACCCTCATTAAACAACAGTTGAAAGAAAAAGGACTGAGACAGGAATGAGGTCAGGCAGATAGTAAACGTCCTATACAGGACTACTAGAGAAGCACTACTAGTGTTCTTTGTTGACCTGGACTCAACAAAAATAAAAGGACATATTTAAATTAAGATTTTTAAGCCAAATGAAAGTGACCTTTGAAGCCCCTTATAAAAACTGGAAATCATGCAATGCAAGAGATGCCAAAGATTTGGTCACACTAAAAATCAGTGCTTTAGACCATCCAGATGTGTAAAATGTGGTAACAATCATCCTACTTCAAACATGCACCAAAACACCAGAAACAGACGCATCATGCGCGAACTGTCAGGCAATACACCCGGCGAGCTATAAAGGCTGCATGAAATATGAACAAGGAAATAATTCTTAAAACCAAACCAACAAATAAAGATTCCGCTCCCACACGGAGCACAAAAGACATTAAGACTGCAGTACAAACGGAAAAACAGAACATAGGACCCACTACATTCGCGGAAGCAAAAAGGAGCTATGCGGATGTAACAAAAGATAGACCGCTTAACGAAGGGTTAATTGACTCGGAAAACTTTACAGACCGACTAGAACTCATGTTTGCCAAATTTCACCAAATCATGATTAACATGATGGACAAAATGATGTATCGTATGATCCAGCTGGTTTCAAGCCTTGTTACAAAATGAACCACACACTCCGAATTGTCACTTGGAATGCCAATGGCGTGACGGAACGTCGTCAAGAGTTTCAAGCATTTCTGCAAACAGAAAAAGTTGACATAGCGTTGATCTTCGAGACGAGATTCACTGCTAAATCTCACTTTACTATAAATAATTAACTGTGTACACGACAAATCACCAATCAGGCAATAGTCACCGAGGAACAGCAGTAGTTATAAAAAATAACTTAAAACGTTATTAACTGTATAAATATCAGACAGATAAAATACTCGTACAAGCAACATCAATAAAAGTGTGCAACGATAACGTAGCTATAACTCTTACTTCTATTCTCTTGGCTCCAGGTATATATGTGGTGGGGATTGGAATGCTAAACACACAAACTGGGGTGCGCGTTTAATTACGCACCGAGGAAGGCAACTATAAGGCACAGTACAAAATCTACATCTTAAGTGTTTGACCTAACAAGAACCAATACACTGGCCAACGGATCGAAGTAAAATTCCTAACTTACTGGATTTCTTTATCACCAAAAATATAAGCCGAAACTATATGACCACTGAAACATGCACGGATCTATCATCTGATCACAACCAGACATAACAAATGTCAACTCAAGGGTAGTGCTGGTTCAACACGTTGAAAGGCTGTACAACAAATTTACAAACTAGGAAAAGTACCTGGAAATCGTCTCAATGGAAATTAATCTCCTAAACCCATTAAAAACCACCTATCACCGCTCCACTACAACTGTGCCTACCACTAAAATATGTGAGTCCTACCTAAGTAGCCGGCTAAATAAAACAACTTTAGGAAGGCAAATCACCAGGATACAATCTGATAGACAGCACTCTCCTGAAAAATTTACCAACAAAAAGAAATTATTGCAATAGTCAGGATATTCAATGTCGGCTTTGCCACTTTCCAGGTCAGTGGAAAATAGCATAGGGGATATTGTTACCTAAACCCGGCAAGCTACCTAATGAAGTAGACTCATATCGACCTATTAGTCATCTGTCCACAATGGGAAAACTATTAGACAGAATATTGCTGAAGAGAATGAAGGCTCATCTGAATGAAGTAATTCCAAACCATCAATTTGGCTTCTGGGAGAACCACGGAACAATCGAGGAGGTTCACTGTATCGTCGACGTCATAAGCAGGTCGCTTGAGGAAGAGAATTATTGTTCCGCAGTCTTTTTGGACATTCGCCAGGCATTTGATAAAGTTTGGCACGAGGGGCCTGTTATATAAGGTTAAAAAGATGCGTCCACACTCATTCTACCACATGTTGAAATCCTATCTCAGTGGGCGATGCTTTGAAGACAAGTATCACACCGATCTTTTGGAGTTGTGCGAGATTAAGTCAGGTGTACCTCAGGGAAGTATACTGGGACCAGTCCTTTACACCATATTTACTGCTGATCTGCCAACAACAGACGAGACCATTGTTGCAACATATGCAGACGACACGGCTTTACGTTCCACATATACGAATCCATCTACGGCATCTGAGCACCAGCCTACAACATCACATAGACAAAATTGAGGAATGGCTTAAAATCTGGAGAATGCACGCAAACCAAAGCAAGTTAACTCACGTTACTTTTACATTCAGGAGAGACACTTGTCCGCCGGTGAAAATAAACAATGACGACATTCCGCAAGATGATCATGTAAAATATTTAGGTATGCACTTGGACTGAAGGCTTACATGGCAAAAACACATATGGACCAAGCGGAAGCCACTTGATCTAAAATTGCGCAGCATGTACTGGCTAATAGGACGCCACTCGCAACTTGACAGCAAGCACTCATAGCAAGTTGACAGTGTATAAAGCTATCTTGAAACCAATCTGGACCTATGGCATCAAGCTACGGGGCACAGCCAGCTATTGAGATACTAGAATGTTTCCAAACTAAAACACTGAGATCCATCAGTAATAAAAACATATACCTCAACCTGAAATTTCCAACTGAGCAGCAGGAGATCATAACATATAGTACAAACTACTAGAAATTACTTGAAAATCACAAAAATGAGCTCGCCCTTGGATTGTCGGGAGACAAAAGTTTACATTATTTATTTATTGTCACCAATTATAACATCTTTACAGTTTGATCCAATATGATGCTACAAGTCTCAAACCCACAAAAAATTGAAATGATGCAGTGTTCTTAACTTACTGGAAAGATTCATCAGGATGGGCCGTTTAAAACTAAGGATCTTTGTTCCTTAATATGTTTGGAATTTTATAAGGCAGTTTACTGACATTTCTGGTTTGTTTTACTCTAATATAGCATTTTTGTATACAGCATAATGATTATCATACAGCAGTAGTGGAAGCCAAATGTAGCACATATTAGGTACATATTTATATTAGGTACATAGTAGGTACATACTTGATAAAAAGGATTTGTAAATGAAAAATATAGTCTCCTAGATTTTTTTTGCCAGAAACAGTTTGATTCACTTGCTTCACTGGCTATTAACTTGTCTCCATCTTTGTTTTCTACATACATAAAACAAAGTGTCTTCAAAAGTAAAGTTATATGTGTATATCATAGGAATTTCAAATAGATATCTAATTCTTTGGTAATTTTTAAAAAACTTGTAATATAGGAAGAGGTTTTTTATAAAATAAAAGTTTTAAACAATACAAACACAGGCTACTAGTTAGCCAGAAAAAGTATCAAACATTAAATTAATTTATGATTTTGCACACATTAAATTATTTGAACAAGTGTATTGTAGACAACCTTGAGTGCTAAGGTCATTGCAAAGACCTCTAGGAGGCCAATGATCAAGGTCAAGTTCACCAGTCTTTGATTTGCTCTGTTTTTAGCTATTGTTAGTCTGTCATAGAAAATTTCATCCCATTTTATAGCCTTGCCTTGTCAAGTATGCCACTTTTTATAGCTCTACTAAGATCATAATTCTTAATTGTTTGGTGTGAAAAGCACTAGCTTTAGATACCAAAGATAATGAACATACAACAGATTCTTTGTGAATCACCTTTATTAACCACTCATAAATATCACTCGAGTGCTAAGATACGAAACGTTTTTAAACACGCTCATATTACAATCATGTATCAATTTACAAATCTTTACCAACTCAGATATTAGTCACGCTTTTTCTAAAAACGTTCCATGATTCAATCATTTGCGACCCAATCCCGATCTGTCAAACATCGAAGATTTACCGATACGATCGTTATCAACGAGAACCAAAACAAACATCGAACAGGAAACGTCAATCTAACCCTGACGATGACCCTCGCTAATTAAATGGACATACAGGTATATCTCACCTTGCCGAGCTTCTCCACGGGCACCATAGAAAGCGGAGCCTTCTCCTTAGACTCCGCCAAGCCTTGCAAGTCACCTCCAGACCCGGAACGAGAGCCAGCGCCTCGCTGGGACCCTCGCGGCGTGCTAGTGCCACTGCCCGATTGCTCTCCCCCGCCCTTACTATCGTGGCTGTGGTGGTTCCCCATCACTTCACCGCACTTTTAATACCTTAATTACGTAATTTTAGCAGGAGTGGATCTTGCAATCACAACAATTTGCGAGATATTGGCGAAGTAGCTGGTCTGGTGATCACACGAACAAACGTCACCCGTATGACAGACAACTGACGTCAGTTGTCAATGTCAAGTAGGCGCGTTCGGATACACACACAGTAAACATTTGAACCGAGAAGAGGTATGAGCAATAAATGCACGAAAATAGACTTTTTAGTAAAAAGCTTCACGTGCTCGATAAAAATATCTGCAGAGTAGACAGTGTTTATAATAAAATATTTCGTAAGTAATAAAATTATTTTCTTCTCATAACATCAAAGCGTTTATGAGATAAGTGGACATGAAATATAAATATTTATGGTGATTCATTTAAGTTGTGTTAAATCCATACTTCCAAAATAGTATTCATCCATACTTAATATTATAAATTTCGAAAGTAATTCTCTATGTCTGTGTGTCTCACCTATTGCCTTTTCACGTTTAAACCGCTCAGCCGCTTTAGATGAAATTCGGTATGGAGATAGTTTGAGATCCTGGATTGTTTACATCCCGGAAATCATCCTTAGAGAGATGGAAGATTCATACTCATATGCATCTAATACCTTTAAACGAGCAATTCTTGTATAAATGTATATATATGTGTAATCTGAATCAGAAATATCTGAAGAATCATGAATAAAACAGCTCCAACGATTTTCATGAAATTTAGTATGCAGGGGGTTTCGGGGCGATAAATCGATCTAGCTAGGTTACATTTTTAGAAAACGTCGTTTTCCCTATTTTCACCCGAACAGAGCACGGTCGCCCAGGTACTAATTATTTATTGTACATAAAACAGACATATACAAATACAGAAGGATAGCTTACGAACACAGGCGAGCTTAACCCATAATGGGGTTCTATTACAGCAAACCTGTGTTATAGAGATTGAAGGAAGAAGAACGAAGATTGTTTGGTAAACCCATAATTTCACAAGTAGAGCGCCACTTAACTTCAACATTATTTCGCAATATTGAGGATTCTAATGCTACACAGAAGAAGTCGCGGTCAAAAGCTAATGCTAATATAAGAGTAAAAACGCACAGTTTTATAATAAATGTTTAATTCACGTTCATCATTTTCTTAAAATTATTTATAGTACTAAATATCACAGACGAGATTAAACAATTCTAATCTTAATAATAAACAACTAAGTACCCATGTTCTATACATTCCAGATATATCCATTAAACACACATCCACACCCATTAACAACAAAATACCTATTACTATATTGTATTGCGTAGAAAATTACATTAAAAACTTGATTTAAATAAAATAACTTAATAGATCTCAATGATTCTACGATGTCAACGATTGCAGGAATCTCATCGCTGGTAGTTCTATGAGTAAATGAAGGGGAAGCGCTGCCCAGTAGGTCAGGAATATTGTAGCTAACCAGTGTGCACCCTGCAAGAGAGAAAAAAAATCTTACTAATATTATAAAATATGCGAAAGTTTGGATGTTTGTTATTCAATCACGCCAGAACGGATGAACGTATCTGGATGAAATTTGGCACAGAGATAGATTATAGTCTGTAATAGCACATAGGCACTATACACGCGGGCGAAGCCGCTGGCAGAAGCTAGTATTACAGAAATAGACATATCGGCTTAGGTCGATTTTCGAGGTTAAGCAACGCTTGCTGAGGTCGTCGTCCATGAATAATCATCCATTAGGTAGGTATACACCTACCGAGACTCCTCCGGCCCCGTGCGGCCCGTGTCACGAAAAGCACATTAAACAGTTGGTCCAGACTGTCAACACCACCCGCACTGGGCCTGCGTGGTGGATTAAGGTCCATTGGTCCATTCCCTTTGATCACATGCACATTTTTCATCGAGTAGAGGCCGGTTGCCCAGCAGTGGGAACATTAGGCTGATGATGATGATGACACTTTAACTCAAGGTAATATACAAATCTTACTATATCGAAGACAGCAGCCCTGTTGGTGTTGGTGCGCTGGGCCAGCAGCATCAGGGAGAACAGCCAGTGGATGAGGTAGATGGACAGCGACATGCGGCCCAGCACCTCCCAGCCGCGCCACGACAGGAACTTCCACCACACACCTGGAGATAGCCGAGGTTTAGTGAATTTTGGAGCTCGGAATCTACGACAGTTAGATTCTTTAGACAAAGTGTTTTTCTGTCAGCGATGGGGACGGTCGGAATGCCGAAATATAAGGATCTCGTCACATATGTATGGGATTGGCAAGCGCAACATTTTTGACTTTTTCTAAACGCTATCGTGACACTTTTGTTGATAAAATTTCTGTTGTCTACAGCCTCTGGTATCGACTTCATTGTGACTTGATCTGACTTATAAAATTACAACAACCTAGGATACCAAAGTATCAAAATTATAAAAAGAAAATGAATTATTGCCGGACCTAAGATCACCCTGTGGAACTCTTTTTCAAAAAGCTCAGAACTTGAATTATTTTCTATTTTACGAAAGAAGATATTATTATTCAGCCTAAATACAGTTTTATTGCCAGAGCTAGTGCAAAACAAACATCTGGTTAAGTATATACTCGTACTTACTATCAATCTTATTGAAGAATCCGTACATTGCGAAGGCGGTGAGTGTCATGAACACTGGCCTGTCTAGAGTAGCGTAGAGCGTGACCAGCACAGGGTAGGTGACATCTTTCATCCAGTAGCCGCCCACCACCCACAGGAACATGCACGGGACTGAGAACCGGTATAAGATTCGCATGCACTGCGAAACGAGTAAGGTCAAGGTATAAATAAAAACAGCATTGGCAATAAAGTATTCTGAAAAATGAAGCCTGTAATAATGAAAGAATATTATTTATTATGAATCAAGCTTAAAAGAAGACTTTGAAATATTGCCAAAATCAAACTGCCAAGAAGAATTTTAATCTTTCTACTTATTCCATTGCCGTTGCCTCAATTTGCCTTAAGCTAAGTGTTATTTTATCAGCGATGGCGACTGCTGAAATGCCAAAATACCAGGGATTGATCACGTGACGTTTCGATAGCTCTCGACAATCCATTTTTGACCTTACCAATCGCTATCGCGAAGCTTTCGTTGATTGAATGTCACTATTCTAGAGCATCTGGAAAAGGTCTAAAATACCTTCATGTCTAAACCTAGATATTGAGCATAAACAAATCGTGCACTCGGCCACGGTGCTAGTTATTCCGATATTCTACCTTACAACAATGAACAAAAAATTTAACGCACCAGGCTCTGAGCAGGTCGATAGCCATCCACCTGATGCAAGCGGTACAAGAAGGCAACCAGAAGACCTATGAGTGCTGAAGGTAGACTATCCCAGGGTGCAGCATACAGCCACGTGAAGGAACGCTCTCCCGGGAACTGGGTCCTCATCAATCTGGAGAAGAAGAGGTCGTTATTAACAATAGTAGGTAGGTAGGCAGAGGTGAAACTGACAATAGTAGGTAGGTAGGCAGAGCTGAAACTGACTAATGTGGCATTTGTGCTCACACATTTCACGCAGTAATATTTTAGTCCCATACGATAAAGGGTGACACTGGTACCAACGACAACAAAAAACAACAAAAAACAGTCTGTCAAACCTGGCGATCGAATCATAGAACGAACCAAAGAACTATTATTAAGAATATTATGGTGAACCTTCTTTTTGTTAGGCCACGTCTCTTCTACCTGCAACCAGCTCGCAAGCATGAAAACCCGCCTTAGAAACAACTAATAAGAACCGAATGACAGAAACAAAATACTAGATTGCTTTAAATATATCATATGAACTTTGGGCCAAAGCAGTAGAAATGCAGCATGCCCCCTGTCACCTGTACGTGCGTGGACCATATGACTGCGTCACCGAATGGTGTTAACGTAGCGGAATTCTGGGTCAAAAATAATATTTGTTTTTTTTTAATATTTTTTGTCATTGACACGCTAAGAAGAAGTAGAAATAAGGAACTGAACGATGGGTGGAATTTACATAAAATATTTTGAGCAAAGATTGAGCTCGCGATCACAATAGAAGCATATTTTACTTTATCGTAATCTTACTTATATTATAAATGTGAAACTTTGGATGGATGTGTGTGTGCAAGTGTGGATGTATGTTTGTTACTCAGTCACGCCAGAACGGCTGAAGGGATCTGGATGAAATTTGGCACAGACATAGTTTATAGTCTGGAATAGCAAATGGCTACTTTTCATCCCGGTATAATGTTCCTTTAGGATAAGAAAACACTTTTCAAGCGGGCGAAGCCGCTGGCAGAAGCTAGTACTTAAATATATTATGCCTTTGCCTTTACTAATATGGTCGTTGGATCCATAAGTGTACTAACTGTGGCACGTGACCTCATAAATAACAGTTATTCTATTAAAAAGGTAACTAAAGGCTGAGTTAAAGGATACAAAGTAGGTTTTGTATTGATATCACCTTCAATCCAATGTAGGTTGCAATAGAAAATCCTAATTTGTTATTTTTACGCTTCTTTTTAGGATTTTAAGGTGTTTCATTGCCTTACTGTCTATCTAAACAGAATGCCAAATGAATAGCTTTGCAATTTAAATACATATATAAGTAGGTACCAAGTGACTATATTTTCTCTCAACAGCATTACACAGAGTAACTACCTACACATCTGCTTACCCCGATAAGAAAATAAATGTTGATGTCAAACTTACGTGTAATAGAAGTGGTTAGTTATGTCATTTTCATCCTCCTTATCCCAATGTATGTAAAGTCACCACAGTTTGTTTTTGTCATCCATACACCTCTGTTTACCATATCAACATTCTATACATCCTTTGTGCTAGCCTAGTGTCTCTAGTGTTATGGGCACTAAGGAAATTTTGGTGTTATACTTACTCAGGAATCATAAGCAGCACCATAGGCCTCAGTTGCCAGTTGTTTATGATCAAGAAGTTGATCAGCATTGACCCCAGAATCATGCCTCCTAAGACCTTGACTGCGATCTTTGGCCATCTGCCCAGCAGTAGAGTCAGGATCGTGCAGACTATGTACAGCTGCATGTCTACGGCCAGAAACCTGGGGAAGAAGAGAAAATGCTTATAAGGGTAGATATGAGAAGAGCTCGTGGCTAAATTACATCTGCATGGGTCGATCTTCAAGGATAATCAACACTTGTCGATTTTGGTCCGTGGATGTGTGACCATTCATTACATACCTAACGATACTCCTTCGTGTCTCGGAAAGCAAGGTTAGACAGATTGATAGGTAAAAATGGGTGGGTACTGTAGAGGCTTTCCACATAGGACAAGCAACCTGTTCGGCCGCTGACACCTAATACTGGCGACTTATAAGTTTGGAAGGAAATCGAATACAGAATATTTGAAATATATCGAACGCGTGTAGTTTTTGTTTAGCTGGGACTTCTGTAAAAACCGCCCGAGGGCAGGCACGTTGTTGTGTCAATATAAGTTAAAAGTAATTTCTGCTTATTATTAGTTTCCCTGAGTTACCCCTTCACATAAAGAATGGTGTCATCCGGGTGGATGTGAGTTATCACATCATTTCTGTTAGGTATAAGAGGCCGCCTTGTTACTTTTTCGGAGGTTTTGTGCAAGGAGGTTCAAGCATGACGGCGTTGACTTGTTAATGCATGTGCACTTATTAGCTGAAGTTAGAGTAAATATCGGAGAATCCGGTAATTCGTTTGCCATGACTTGAGCCTTCCCCTTGTAAGGGAAGGACCTTAGATTAATTCCTCCGTTAGGTAAAGGTGTTAGGTAAGAGTGATTTTCCTTCCAAAGTTGAGAATAGCTGCGCTTCACATGATTCTGCGCATCTATTCGTAGGGGCGTAGCTCATGTAGAGGCTTTCCACATAGGACAAGCAACCTGTTCGGCCGCTGACACCTAATACTGGCGACTTATAAGTTTGGAAGGAAATCGAATACAGAATATTTGAAATATATCGAACGCGTGTAGTTTTTGTTTAGCTGGGACTTCTGTAAAAACCGCCCGAGGGCAGGCACGTTGTTGTGACAATATAAGTTAAAAGTAATTTCTGCTTATTATTAGTTTCCCTGAGTTACCCCTTCACAGTACCACAGGGGCCTATCTTAGACCCTAACTTCTTCTTTCAAAGAAAATAAATATTGATTATAACTTTATAATTGTTCTCGTATACAAAGCAATACAAGTACTTATGCGTCTTGCCGCCTTAAAAGGCATGAAAGTAAGAGGTTAAAGACCTGTATCAAAAGGTTTTTCAAGCTACCGTATATAGAAATGGCTATCAATTAAAATATTGTGATTACAAAGTCATGAAATCAATACGACTTACGTAAGTAAACAGAATAAATGATCGTAATCAGGGAAGTGCACAATGACGCGATGCGATATGAAAGTTACGATAACATGAATAAACTTGAAGGGCTTTGCCTTCACAATGTGATGATAAACATATATTACAGAAAATCTTCCGTAAATGACGCTGAATCTATGAACAGAAGTAGTAGTAGGGACTCCCGTTTCCGCACTTAGAATGCCATTTGGTTCGTTGTGCGTCCCCGACGCTTAAGGACATTAATTTTAAACTCTTTGATGCGGTTGAAATCATAGAAGATTAACATCGAATAACATAATATCACGCCTGTTTAACCTAGAGGCACCGTAGACAGAGGTGCACTTATAATAGTACCCTCGCATGTTATCATTTATGTTTTTAGTCCTATGTAAAAGGGAGCGAACCTATATAGCCATTACCTAAAAAAAAAATAGGCAGGCGCTTTACTTTGTGTAAATTAATTCATCACCACTGCTCTCAAAACGGTGAAGGCAAACATCGTGAGGAAAATGTCCTAGAAGCAAAAATTCGAAGACATGTGACATCCACCAACCAGCACTGAACTCACGTGGTGGATTACGGCCCATATATCTCACAGAGAGGAGGTCTGTGTCCCAGCAGTGGGAACATTAATAGACTGATGATGGTGATGGTGGAACACAAATAAATATATATATATATGTGAATTTTATACAATTTATTAGTATTTCGTTTGACTTTTTTGCTCGTCACGGTTTAATTACTGCAGCTGCCATGTTATCTCTTCACCACCTGTGGTTGACTGGTAGATAATGCCTTTGCGCATGAAGTTTTAAATAAATAAATCCAAACTCTGGACTGGTAATGAGAAATTCCAGATGAGATAACCCAATAACCCTTAAAACCCAATAACCCTTGCCGAACCCGGGAATCGAACCCTGGACCTCGTCCTCTATAGTAGAGCTTGCTACTTCTTGCGACCAACGAGGCAGTTTTACTAAATTTATTCCAATCAGTTTAGAATCTATAAAAAGATTCTAAACTTTTTCTGTAGCTTCAATAACAAACCTTGACATTCGCCTTACGCGAAATTTGCCGAAAACGCTATAAATAACATAGTTGTTATTGTGGCATTGAACTCATAATATTATGTATAGATATATTTGTCAAGGAATGGGTGAACCACAAACGGCCTCATAACGCTATTATCATATTTTCGCTCGCTATGTTTTATGGTTCTGCGAATCGTTGCTAGGTATTTTCCGTAATCGAATCTGTTGTTTGGAAATTTGATTAACCTCGCTATATTAGCAAGGTCAGTAATAGTTCTGCTTTTTTAGTTTGTTTATTGCAAATTAAGATACGGGTGATTGTAGGCTGAGCTTGGCTTTGAATGACATTTCGAAAGACAGAAAACCCTAGAAAAGACTGGTGGAGTGTGCTTCATCAGCCATAAGATATCAACTGTTGTGACTCAGGGCTTCCCTCAGAGAGAGGGATAGCATACTCCCTCTGTCCATTCTACCAAGTAGCCACAGTGCGGATTGGTGCAGAGTCTTCCTGTATCCCATAACAAGACAATGGAAATATGGTAAATACCCACCCTAAAATCTTTAAAGTCAAGCATAAAAACTAGTACATAAGACACTTACCATGTATGAATGAGGCACTTGTCGTCGGGCTGCACGAAATTGTTAACATACAGCGCCTGGGCCCACCACTTGCCTCTGCAGCGGTCTGCCTCGTCCTCCACCATGGGGCCCCACAGGGGACCCTCGCCGGCGTGCGTCCACCAGGTTGTCGCCAGGCCCAAGACGAACAGGTACAGAGGAGATATCCTGGGAACATTATGAAATGCACAATAATGTAATGATACGGTGTATCGAGAGACTATAAACATCCTTATATCACGAATTGTAAATTATAGGGAAATAAAGGCTATTTATTTTATTTTTTTATCATTTGTTAGTTAATCCTAAAAGTGATCAGCTTAAAGCAACGTAAATCAGAATAATACCTAGCTATCCTATGCATCAAGCACTGAGGCATCATCCTGACGCTGAGCTTCCTCTTGGGATTGTCGGCCACGTGGATGAGCAGGTTGTAGGCCAGCAGGAAGCTGGACGCCATAATGAAGGTCTGCACGATGGAGGTGCCGTTTTGCATGTATGCTGAGAGGACGTGGTGAGCGCTCTGCAGAATAGAATGGCAAGTTAAGACAGACATGAAAAACATAGACAGCCCCATTAGAAAGTTTATAATTGTCACCGATTTTATTTCAATAACTAAAAACCCAAAACATATTTTGTTCAAGACTAACTAATCTTTATAAGATTATATTCAAGATCAATCAATTAACGGCGGTGATTCGATGATTTCGCTGATTCATTTATTTTCAAGTTATGCCGTTACCCATTAGTTGCCATCTCGGTCACATACCTAACGCTATTGAAGGTTCTGCGATCAACATTTTCGGCCAGGCACAGTGTTAAAATCAATTTTGTCTCTAGATGACTTTGTAATGGAGGACTATAGTAGACAGTACGGTAGCAAGTATAAAAGTGAATTAAAAGTTACTTACTTTCTCGAAGAACTGAGGGTTGTAGATGTAAGTGAGGTGGTATGCTAGCACCGAGTGAGCCATCATCACTAACAGCAACGTTATAGCTCTGAAAAATACAGTTTTTAAATATAACACACTGCTTAGAAATATGAATGAGACTAACTGCCTCCTATGGCTCCGTCCGCGTGGGATTTGTTCTTCGTTATAAATCTTTATTTATAGCCTACGACATTTAATTAGAGTATTCAGATTTATAATTATAGTATTCTGAAGTATAAGCTACTTATATTGTCATAAAATCCGATCAATAGTTTTTGCGTCACAGAGGAGAGTAACAAACGTTCGCATTTATAATTATTTTTGGGATAGCGGGATGTACAGTTTATAGTGGTGTTTCTTACTTAATTCCTTGCACTGGTTTGAGGGCAGAAAGCCTCGGGTCTCCATCACTGTGGTCTGCCGTCAACCGCTTCCAATTCGCCACCAAAGACCAGGCCATCAACTGTTTGATTGCTGCAAAGGACCAAAAAATCCGTATGAAATACGAACTGTCGTTCGTCGTTTCAACTCTCGAAGTTACGGGCAACAGCCCGTCGAAACTAAACGAAACTACGGTAGGTGGCATACGACCACGGGTATCCCATGAACACCATTTTTTTTTCGGTTGGTAAATCATCCTCCAATGACTTCTTCCGTATGTACGAAATACAATAAAATATTTATTACATGTAAATTGTTTATTTATTTAATACCTGATACATATCGACGAATAGTTTGTACATAACAATTTCAGATGAGAATATTTTCTTGATTCATACTTTTTAGAGCATGATTTTTCAGTAGTTGAGTATTAGTTTTTGAACTTATTTTTTAACCGACTTACCAAAAACGAGGAGGTTCTATGTTCGACTTCATGTTTGTTTTGTTTTTTTTTTGTGTATGTTCACCGATATCTCCGTAAATTGTGGACCGATTTTGAAAATTCTTTTTTTGTTTGAAAACGTGTGTTTCGAAATTGGTCCCATTTTAATTTGGTGATGGTCTGATGAAGATCTTCGAAGATATACGACAGAACTCTTCAATAAATAACAGCAATTATCTAGAGATTGCTGCAATCGCATGTCTGTTTATTGATTATACCATTTCATAATGTAACATCACGTCAGTACGCTCTTAAGAGGTACGCAGATCTCTCTTTTCACCGGTTATATTCATGTTTCATGTTATTTGGGTTTTCTATTCTGGCGTTAAGGCAACTTACTAAACAACTTGCCTATTAGGTACAACTAAACAGAGAAAAATAAAAACCTTTTTACAAAAAAATACTACCGACTTCCAAATAAGAAAACTACAAAGTGAAAAATAAGTTTGTTTATGGATGTCGGAGTCCATAACGAAAAAAAATGGTACCTACGCAAGACACCGACTTCCATAAACAAAGTTATTTTTCACTTTGTAGTTTTCTTATTTGGAAGCCGGTAGTAATTTTTGGTGAAAAAGATTTTTTTTTATAAATGTTATGTCTATTGGTAAGCAGAGTCCAAGTTTTTTTATGGAAATTATCTTTTCTCAATACTACCGGGCTTATTTTTTCCAATATAAATTTATAATTGGCTAAAGTTTTTACTATAAAACATAGTGATCGTGACGCTACAGATTGTGCGTCATTTGTAATATTTTCGATCTCATCCGGTTGCTAACCGGTACTATTGATAGTAAGTTCCAGATCAATGACATTTGTTTATTAGGTATTTTTAGAACTGCCCAAGGTTAACTCTGCGTTATCTAATTATAGAACTTCTTAATTCCATAGCGGTTTTTTACGACGATGGAATTTAAACACTGTCGCGATTCCCTAATTTATTGTTTTAGGAGCTTCCTAATTATATCATGATAACTCTTAATAATTTGGTATTTATAGTTTCTTTCAGCAGATAGACATTGCCTAAACCAATGCGGAAGGCGTCTCAAATGATTATTAAAATCAGACTAACGTTACTTGACCGTTGCAATTACCGGATTATAAAGTTACTTTGCAAGTAGTATTGATATAAAAAATATTGTAAGTAATTGAATAGGTAAGGTAGGTTTTTACTGCTAACTCATTTTACAGATTAGGCGTTATTAAAAAAATCTTAACGGCGAAATAATAAGTTGGATGGTAAATAAAACATTAAATTAATAAATACCATTCCCACGCATTTCAGCCGAAAGATGTCCACAGCTGAACATAAGCATTGCCACATTGACACTTAATCATGTCGTTGGTCCATTCAGTGGGAGGCCTTCCAACGCAGATAATAAGGGTGAAATAAACAAAACACCAACTACTCACGTTTGCCGTCCTTATTCCTCATTACATCATACGCCGTCCCCACCACATTGAGCACCACTATTAGAGCGGCCACCCACGCAAAGGCCAGATCCCACTCATCCACCACTCTCCTGCTACCCGTCTGGCAATACTTCAGCTGCGTTAGGTTGGCTTCGAGCCCGTACTGCGACCTGGTGAGATTGTTCACGCAATTGTGGAACCGAGCCCGTGGGCAGGACCCACGGATGTGACTGCACGAGGTGGGTAGACAGAGACCTCGGTGGATCAGGGTGTGGTTGAAGCGGTAACGGTCGGTAGAGAAGTGCTGCAAGAAAATTGTGATGTTAGACTTGAAATAAAATCACATAAAAGTTTAAAATCAGTAAATAGTATTAACCTGGTGCATCAAAATATTCAAGGATTTATGAACAAAGATTTAGAAGTAGAATTATTTATGAACTTTAACAGTATTGATATTCTTTGTATAACAGAACATTGGCTTAAAAGCCACCAGTTATTGTTCAATTTTAAAAATCACCAGGTTGGTAGTACATTCAGCAGAGTTAATGCTATACATGGTGGCTCATTGATTTTAGTAAGTAACCAGCTTAAATTTAAAGACCGTAAGGATATTGTGAGCCTATCTGTTGAGCGGACAGTCGAAATAGCTTGTATAGAATTGGAGCAGTTTATTGTATTAAGTGTATACAGACCCCCTTCAGGATTGTATGACTGCTTTGAAAAGTTAATGGATGAAGTGTTACACAAGATTTGTAACTCGAATAAATCCATTATCACTTGTGGTGATTTTAATGTCAATTTATTAGAGGACTCAGGTTCTTGTACTAAAATATTAAGTCTGTTTCAGTCCTACAATCTTGTAAACCTATTTTTGGAGCCCACAAGAATAACCCCTACTAGTGCCACATGTTTAGATAATATTTATACTAATGTTATACCAGTCCACAAAGAAATTATAAATTTACTAGATTCTGATCACTGTGGGCAGAGGATTACTATACCTAACCAAAACAACAATGTGGCCAAAAAGGATATCACTGTTAACCCCAAAACTGCAAGTCGCTTGGCAGCGTTTAAAGTTAAACTCATTAAAAAATTACCAATTTTGTCAACTCATGCTGATCCAAATCATCTATATGATGATTCTTTTAATATGTACTGTAAACAATTTAATTCTACCTTTATTCCCAAGACTATCTCAGTTAAAGATAATGCATCATTCAGTGATTGGGCCACCATTGGTATTCATAAAAGTAGGAAACGGCTTTATGAGTTGTACAATGAAAGGACTTATGTCAACACTGCTGAATTTAATTTATATGTTAGAAATTATTCAAAATTATTTAAAAAAAGTTTGTTGTTTGGCCAAGTCGCGTTATTTGAGTTCAAAGATTAAAAACAGTAGTAACGTTATTAAAACGACTTGGAATATTATTAATAGTGAAACGGGAAGATCTGGTAACCGAAATATTGACTACAGCCTGTCTATTAATGGTAAAATCATAAAATCAGACTCACAAGTCGCAGTGGCCTTTGAAAATTTTTTTTCAGATATTCCCATTTCAACTACTAAATCCCTAAACTCATCATCTTCTGTTGCTGAGTCTTTGCTAAAAGAAAATGTTAATGTTTGCGATTCGGAATTTCTTTTTGAACATATTACTTGTAGAGACATACTTAAAACCTTTCACACTTTAAATGTTAAAAAGACTGCAGATCTGTGGGGTCATTCTGTAGAAGTTGCTAAATCTATTATAGATATTGTCGCACCTAGTTTAGCTATTATCTTTAATAATTGTATCGACTGTGGGGAGTTTCCTGACCTTATGAAAAATAGTAAAATAATACCATTGTATAAATCAGGTAGTACATCAGACCCTACAAATTATAGACCTATTTCAGTACTACCTACGTTTAGTAAAATATTTGAGAAATTAATTTTAGAGCAATTGCAAAGATTTTTTAATAAACATAAATTATTACATAGCAAACAGTTCGGTTTTACAAGGGGTCGTTCAACTACTGATGCCGGTGTTGAGCTTTTAGGACATATTTATAATGCATGGGAAGATAAGTGCGATGCCTTGGGAATCTTTTGTGATTTGTCCAAGGCATTTGATTGTGTTCTTCATGAAACGCTAATCAGGAAACTCCGCCACTACGGAATCCGGAACAGCGCTCTGGATCTTCTTACTTCATACTTAAGTAATAGGATTCAGAGCGTTGACGTTAATGGAAAAAGATCTCCCGGATCTATAGTAACGATGGGCGTCCCGCAGGGCTCGATTCTTGGTCCTTTCTTGTTTCTTATTTATATTAATGACTTGCCATACCTCATAAAGGATAACCATAATATCGTGTTGTTTGCGGATGATACTTCACTTTTGTTTAAACTTAAACGTCAGCAGCTGGTTACTGACGATGTAAATAGCGCGATCTCAAAAGTAGTTCACTGGTTCAATGTTAATAATTTACTAGTTAATGAAAAAAAAACCAAATGCATTAAGTTTACCCTACCTCACGTTAGGCAGGTGAAAACTGATGTGTTGGTAAAGGGCGAAGAATTGAATCCTGAAAATAGCACAGTATTCTTAGGCTTAGCTTTGGATGCTAAGCTTCATTGGGGCCCACATATAGATAAATTGTCAAAAAAGCTAAGCTCCGCAGCATATGCTGTTAGGAAAATTCGTAATTTAACTGACATAGAGACAGCCCGTTTAGTATATTTTAGCTATTTTCATAGTGTAATGTCGTACGGTATTCTGTTGTGGGGAAATGCCGCCGACATCCAGACTATCTTTGTTTTGCAGAAAAGAGCTGTTCGATCAATTTATAAATTAAGCCCGAGACACTCTCTCAGAGAGAAATTTAAGGAGATTAATGTAATGACTGTGCCTTCTCAGTATATTTATGAAAATCTTTTATATGCCCATAAAAATATAAAATTGTTTAAAAAATACAGTGATATCCATAACATAAATACTAGGAACAAACACAAATTTATAGTACCTGCAACAAGGCTCACGAAAATAGGTGGCTCGTTTAGATGTCAATGTGTGCGCTTTTATAATAAGCTTCCAAGCCACGTACAAGATCTAAGTCTTAATAAATTCAAAACATTCATTAAACGTAAGTTGTGCCAGAAAGCGTTTTATACAATTAAAGATTACGTTGAGGACAAACAGGCTTGGGATTGAGCTGCTCCAATTAATTTTGTTTTTTTTTTATATTTTGCACCATGAATTTTCTTTTTTTTTTCTTTTTTTGTTTTCTTGCAATGACAAGAATATTTACTTTTTAAAGTATTATATTATTTTATTTTAAGTTCTTTTTTTTTTTTTCTTAATTGTTGTGAATGTGAAGACTATGTGGATCATACTTTTTGTTTGTTTTTAATTTTAATTTATCTAAGTTAGTTTTAATCATGGTCTGGCAGTTTGAGTAGTTTGTGCGGCCTACCCGAATGTCCTTTCTTTAGTATTGTTCGTCGAAACGTTGAGCTCCTTAATTTCTGAGTTGAGCTGCACGGTTATTGACAAATGCGTGCACTGACTGGACAGGTCCACTCAATCTGGCTGGTTCTTTCCTCAAAAGACCATTTCAGACTTCAGTCTACATGGTCTTCACATGATCTAACCAAGATTTTGTCTGGACTTTAAAAGAGACTGTGACCTCTGAGTTTGTTTCGGCCTTTCTTCTCAGAGTAGTCAGATAGGAAACGCCGACTTCATCTAGTTTTAAAAATATGATCGACATGTAAAAGTGTTTGTACAAACCTACTTACAGAAATAAATCATTTATCATTTATCATTTGACTAGTACTGTCTCACTGAGGGCAGAGGCCTATCATTTATTTAATCACTATCGACCCGCCCCGGCTTCGCACGGGTACTAGAGCATATTATGTATACATTTTTTATTTTTATTAAGTATCTTTTTATCATTATAGATAGGTACCTATAGTAAAAAATATGGTTCCTATCTACCATATACGAAACAAAAATGCGACAGACAGACAGACGCGGCGGGGAACTTTGTTTTTAATATTATCTATTATGTAGTGACAACCAATTTACACAAAACCTTAACAAATTATACACCTACACCTTCCTCATGAATCACTCTTTCTATTAGTGAAAACCGCATGCACATCCGTTCAGTAGTTCTTGAGTTTTTCGCGAACAGACAGACATACGCGACATAAACTTAAAAAAAGTACCTAATTTGAAAAAGTCACATTTTTGACATTACCCGGATTTGAACCCACGACCTCAAGCACGAGAGGCGAGGTCTTAGCCACTGGGCCACCATGACATTTATGTTCACACGAGTGTTAAAGAGTATTATTTTGGTTTTGTTATTATTTTTCTCGTACTCAGTTAAATCCGGTTAGACTGGAGCCGACCCCAACATAGCTTTTAGTTTCGGCGGCATCCAGTTAGTGCCGGATATCGCTGAAAGCAGCGCAGTGACGACACACAAACACGACACACGAGGCCGCATGTGATGCATATTTATCGTGTTTTCATTTTGTTTTTTTTTCGATTTAATCGTATACGTCATACTAAAAGAGTAATGAATATATATTTGGAGCAGAGGCACTGCCCTTCATCGACGGCCGTTTCACAAAAAAGTCTCTACGACTAACTAAGCTACAGTTGCATGCAGTCACGGTCATAATAACTGGACACGGGACCTTTAATAAGCACCTTTTTGTCATGAGAATCACGGATAGTCCACTCTGCACGGCATGCATGGTGGAAGATGAGACAGCAGCACACCTGCTTCTTAGTAACTCGCGGTTACAGGGCCAAATACTTCGGTGAACCAGGAATACCCTCCTATAGGAGATAGTAGGCAACACCAAAGCGCTGCTGGCCTTTCTCGAGGAGCTGGGGTGAATCGAATGAAGATATCGAATCCCACCTGTGCGCAAATTACGCGCGTCTTGGAGTTACGGGCAACATGCCGTCGAAACTAAACGAAACTACGGTAGGTGGCATACGACCACGGTTATCCCATTAACACCATTTTTTTTTTTCTGCTGGTAAATCATCCTCCAATGACTTCTTCCGCTCTGGATGAAGCGGGATAGCGTGTTAGACTTTTGTGACTAAACCCCACCCGTGTTCCTTCAGTTGTGTCAGGGCCGCGGTAACTCTTTTTCAAATATATCCGCGACCCAGACAGAATTCTCTGAACACCACTATGAATATGTATGAAATACAATAAAACTAATAAATAATGGAAGTTGTTTATTTATTTAATACCCGATACATATCGACGAATAGTTTGTACATAACAATTTCAGATAAAAATATTTTTTTGTTTCATACTTTTTAGAGCGGGCTTTTTCAGTAGTCGAGATTTAGTTTTTGAACTTTTTTTATATAATAGGTATGTCTACTGATAAGCAGAGTCCAATTTTTTCTATGGAAATTATCTTTTCTCATTACTAAGAATTATTTTTTTCAATCTAAATTTATAATTGGCTGAAGTTTTTACTATAAAACATAATGATCGTGACGCTACAGATTGTGCGTCATTTGTAATATTTTCGATCTCAACTGGTTACTAACCGGTACTTTTGATAGTAAGTTCCAGATCAATTAATATTACCTACTCATTCATCATAAATATGACAGTTGTTTATTAGGTATTTTTAGAACTGCCCAAGGTTAACTCTGCGTTATCTAATTATGGAACTACGACAATAACAACAATAGCGGTTTTTTACGACGATGGAGTTTAATCACTGTCGCGATTTCCTAATTTATTGTTTTAGGAGATTCCTAATTATATCATGATAACTCTTAATAATTTGGTATTTATAGTTTCTTTCAGCAGATAGACATTGCCTAAACCAATGCGAAGGCGTATCAAATGATTATTAAAATCAGACTACCGTTACTTGACTGTTTCAATTACCGGATTATAAAGTTACTTTGCAAGTAGCATTGATATAAAAAATATCTTCAAAAATATTGTAAGTAATTGAATAGGTAAGGTAGGTTTTTACTGCTAACTCATTATTGCTACTCTGCGATTTAATCGTATACGTCATACTAAAAGATTAATGAATATATATTTGGATGGATGGAGAGGGAGAGGAAGGCCGACGAAAAGATGAATGGAACGTGTGAGGAGTGATATGATAGAAAAGGTAGTCAGTGATAGTGTGACGGTACGGGGGACAGGACGGTATGAAAGAAGAAAACGTGTTGCGCCGACCCCAAATTATATGAGATAAGGGCAGGGAGATGATGATGATGGTATACGTCATACCTAGCACAAGTAAACTCTTTTTAACCCCCGACGGAAAAACAGGGGTGTTATAATTTTGTATACCTGTGTGATTGTATATCTGTCTGTGGCATCATAGCTCCTAAACGGATGAACCGATTTTGATTTCCTTTCGTTTTATTTGAAAGGTGAGTTTATCGAGAGTGTTAGCTAAGCCGTACTAAAGTTATGGGCTGTTTGAATCGAAGTGTTTTCGCAATACATCGTGTCATAATTACTTGTTCAATAGGTTCTAGATCGAACCGTGTCTACTACTAGATAAATTATGTAGTATGAAATAAAAATGTGTCGGGATTTTTTTAAATTTTACTTTTGTTTTTCTTTTTTAATCACCAAGCTTGCTCAAGGTGGGTTGGCGTTTCAGACTCATATTCCTCTCGATATTTTCCATCCACAATGTCAGTGATGTCTTAGATAAGATTAGACACGAGAAGATAACATGAATTGAAAAAGTCACATTAGTACATGCTCAGGTTTTAACACACAACCTCATGTTGAGAGGTCAGGCCATAACCACTCTACATATAGGCACAACTCGGTTCAGAAAGTGTGGCCAACAGTTTTACAAAAATATATATATATATGTAGATTTATAAATATTAGTCCCATCACTTATAGCGATATCTGCCATACAACCTTTGGATAGACTGAGAGAACTCGAAATAAACAATAACACGTTTCGCTTATACGTCAATCGTTTTTGTCAATTTAAACTAGAGTTTTTATATGAGGTTAATGTATAAACATCGACGTCATATAAAAACTAGCTCAGCAAGGAAAAATAGCCAAAGGAGCAAGGTCATATCCACTGTATGTAAGGGACAGATGTATATGACTTGTGTAAAAATCGTGAGGAAACCAGCACTTATTTATGTTTATTATAAGATTCTGCTCCATTCTATCAGCGATGGTGATGATCGAAATACCAAAAAGCGATTGATCACGGGACATTTCGTTTCAAAATCATCATCATTCATCTTTGACTTTTCCAATCCTTATCGCGTCGCTTTCGTTGGAACAATGTCTCTTGTCTAGAGCCTCAGAGGTTGCCTAACAGAGGTCCCGAGGATCCAGGATCAAAGGATCCTTTTTGTGTTTAAGTTTTTCCTTTTGTTTCTTTTCTTTCGTTTCGTCATACCTACTTCTCTTTCAAAGGAATGTGTTACCTCTATAACGCTGAGAAGGCGGTCGTTCCTGTGAGGCATCAGATCGAAGGTGCCCATACAGAATATTCCTTGCCTCGCCCGGCACTCCTCCCAGTCGTCCAGATGGAACAGCTTCGGCATTTCATAGTAGTCCTCATCTGTGAATCAAGCTAACTGGTTAATAAAAACCTGATTGCATAAAGCCCTACGTACGGCAATGCGCCCTAAACGGAATACTTTCATTGTGCGTACAGCTATGGAGAGGACTTCCCTGCCGGTGTCTGTGTTTTCTGACAGCTACAACCTGGGGGTCTTTAAGTCAAGAGTGAATAGGTTACTTCTAGGCAAGCGTGCTTTACCGTCGACGACATCCTCGCTTACCACCAGGTGAGATATACCAGCTTCATTTATATTAGCGTGCTTCACCGTCGACAACATCCTCGCTTACCACCAGGTGAGATATACCAGCTTCACCAACGTGAAAATCGAAAATGATCCCAAGGGATAGGGAACACTCCTACTCCCGGGATGAAAAGTATCCTATATATCCTAATCCAGAACGCGGTATACTGGTGTGCCAAATAACCAGGTTTGAACCAAATCCATTAAGCTGTTAAGAAGTGAAAAGGCAACAAATTGGCCGACTTTCCAAAGAGGAGGAGGTTCTATGTTCGACTTCATGAATTGTTTTTTGTTGTGTGTTTTTCATCGATTACTACGTCAATTATGAACTAATTTTGAAAAATCTCTATTTGTTTGAAAGGTTCTCTCTAGTTGGTCCTATTAAAACCAAGTCAGCATCTGATGAGAGGATCCTCAAATTGTATAGGCAAATTTTATATACTTATATCGATTTTGGTATTTTCATCAACATGGCAAGCTTTTGCATTCAGAAAGTATGATACTTTCTGAATGCAAACTTGGTGAAGTGAAACCGATGACGAAGACCATAGCAAGCCACTGAAACTTTTCAATTTAAAGTATGTTTTGCATATAAGATATCCCGAATAGTTAAATGACTGTGATGAAGCAAATTTAAATAAATGGTTCTAATGACAATGGTAGCATCGAACTGTTCTGGTGAGGAATCCGGAAAGTCGGCACCGGAACCCCGTAATAATTTTTTTATCCCAGTCGTGTTGTTGTGCTTTGGTGTTGCTAGGATAAGCCCTCTAAATGATTTTCATTGTAATTTAAGGTAAAAATAAATCTTTTTATTTCCAGAAAGGTATATTTAAGATTGACACCATCTTGAGCACCCTAATAAGAGATTGTAGCAAAAAAACGCTTTCTTTTATTTGTTTACTAGCTGTTGCCCCGACTTCGTCCGCGTCAAACTCGCATATATATTTTTCCCTCAGGATCTGTGATATTTCCGGGTCATCTATGTTATTCCTTATAACATCAGTTATCTATCAGTCAGTCCCGTCAAAATAGGTCCAACCGTTTCGGAGATTACTCGGCACAAACAGACAGACAAAAATCTTAAAAATTGCGTATTTGTTATTAGTAACATAAATATTTCACATGTTTTCAATAAAACGTTGGTATTTTGATATTACATAAAGACAATTCAATTTTATTTATTTGTATAGATTGTTTTAAGTTGACTTCCGTAAGTCGTAAATCTTGCCGCATGTTGATTTCCTGTATATATCACAGGATGCAATTCAATTCATCTGCTCGGCTTTTCCCAACAATGTTGGGGTCAGCTGCCATTCTAACCGGAAGCAGTTGAGTACCAGTACCTACTTCACATGGAGCGAATGCCTATCTGACCTCCACAACCCGGTAATTGGGTAAAACTGGTAAGACTGGTGGCAGATTTTGTGGCTTCTGAGTACCGTGACGACTGTCAAAGATCTTCTGATCACAGCCGGGATCAGCAGCTTATAAGTTGACAATTGATATACGCAAAACATACAAAACTTTAACAGAGAAAAAAAGGATACAGATAGAAGAGCACAAAGATACTGCTTATTTCAGTAGAAATTACTTCCAGCAGACCTGAGACAGTAAAGTTGGATGATACACGAAGTTCGTCGTGCGTTTATTATCCACTTGCATGTCTCCGTTCGCAAACTGTCATGTGGGGCTAAAGTCGCAGTGCAAACCGATTGACAGCGCGGATAAAATTCGCGAATCTTCCCCGATAAAATGTTTGCCAAAAAATAAGTATTAAAGCAATTTCAAAACAAAAAAAAAACACCATTCATTACGTGAATAAACTTAAATGAAAATATATGCCTCAAACCTATTGACATTTAAAAAATATAATGTTATTATGATCCAGTATCTACGTACTTGTTGAATCTACGAGTATACTAATGTTATGAAGAGGTAATGTTTGGGAGTTTCTGAGGCTGTAGGGGGTAATCTCTGAATCTACTGAACTGATTTAGATGAAATTTGGCATGAAGATATTTTGAGACCTTGGGAATATAGGAGTTTGTATTGGACGATAAAACGCTTTTTACGCGGGCAGAAGCTTGAATAAAATAAAATATGTGCATAACTCCAGCTTCCTCATAAGTGGTAGAATAATTCTATCTATGCCAATATTTAAGGCATAATAGCTGCAATCAATATTCCCAGTCTAAATTTAACTGCAACAAAAACTTCGTTAACATGAGTCGTTTAGTATGTGACGAAACCCCAGCTTCCTCATTCAATACAGAAGACTTTAATAAAAAAATAAGACATAATAGGCGCACGAAATCTTTCGAACGAAAGAAGATATGATTATGTATTATAGATAGCTCAAAAATTAAGGTATAATAGCTGTCACACAGCAAAAAGATGCCGCGCCTAAAATATCCAATTATTGCTTCGGATGAGGTAAGGAGTGGCGCTGCCATTCCGTGCGCTATTTTATTAGTTTGAAGTAATTTGAGCTAGATTATAGACTGGGACTGGGAGCACGCTTTAACCATAGCTACTTTGTAAGTATTGAGGTTTTATACTCATATTGTGTTTAAACATAGGATGAAATAATATTTATAAATCTAATTGAAACAATTTCGTATTTTTTTAAATATAAATCACATTTTTGGCATAACTTACAGACTTTGAAATCAGAAATAACATGATCAGTATAAATCACAATTATTCTTTACAATCAGATGAAATATATGTTAAGTAGGTAAAGTACGTTTTACGAAAGAATTTCCTTCGCCGTATTGTTGGTACCATTGCTTTTCATTAAAGGAATGTACAGAGAACAAGTCATAAAAAAAAAAACAATTATAATGGTTCCCTTGTCGTCTTAAGTTGATAAGAATATACTTTTTAATATTACATTCATAGATCCATTAAAGTTCAGTCGGCTTTCAGTATATACCTATATATCTTCTAAATATATAAAATAAGAAACTGACTGATTGACTGACTGATCGATAAACGCACAGCCAAATCCGCTAGGTCTAGAAGCATGATATTTGGCCGGGAGACGACGAATACTATTTAGTGGTGTTAAAGTTTTTTGAAGAATCTTATTACTTCAGTTAATAAAAATGAAACTTGATATAAATACCAACCTAGAAAAACAATAAAGATTTTCGTTATTAGTTTGCCGAAACAACCCCCAAAAGATTATTTAGGACCCATATTTTTTTTTTTTAAGTTTTATTTCTTGGGTTCATGAACATGAAACTTGACATAAATACCAACCTCAATAGTCAATAAAGGTTATCATTATAAGTCTTTTAAAACAACCTCCAAAAGACTGACACAGATTTAGGGGTGTTAAAGTGGTTTTGAATAATCTTATTTCTTGGGTTAACAAATTTGAAAGTTGACATAAATGCCAACAAAAGTAAACAATAAAGGTTGTCGTTATTCGTTTTTCGAATCTATTCCCAAAAGACGATTTAGGTGGTGCTAAAGTTTGTTTGAAGAATCTTATTACTTCAGAAAATAAACTTGACATAAATACCAACCTAAATAAACAAAGGTTGAAATTATTAATCTGTCGAAACAAGCCCCAAAAGATTATTTAGTAGATGTTATTTTTTTGGAAAAATCTTATTTCTTGGATGAACAAACATGAAACCTGACATAAATACCAACCTCAATAAACAATAAAGGTTGTCATTACAAGTCTTTTGAAACAACCCCCAAAAGACAATTTAGGGGTTGTTAAAGTATTTTTGAAGAATCTTATTTCTTGAGTTAGTAAATTTGAAAGTTGACATAAATACCAACAAAAGTAAACAATGAAGGTTTTCAGTATAGTTTTTTTTTTAACTACCCCCAAAGACGATTTAGGGGGTGTTAAAGTGGTTTTGAAGAATCTTATTCCTTGGGTTAATAAACTTGAAAATTGATATAAGTACCAACGTATGTAATCAATGAAGGTTTTTATTATAAGTTTTTCGAAACTAATCCCAAGCTAAGAATCTAGGAACTAGGGTTATTGGGGAGCACATAGCAGGAATTTTCAAAAAATCAAGTTTTAAAGGGGTGAAAAGAGGCAAAATTTGTTTGTCTGAAAAATCTAATTCCTTGGGATAAAGTAAATAATCGAAATTTACATAACATATAACGTTTTTTAAAAATACCCCCAGATAGGATGTTAAAGTTTTTTGATAGAATCTTACTAACATAAACGAAAAATAAAAAAGAGTGAATAACATATTTGGGTTGTTCAAAACTCTACCCTCAACGGGGCAAAATGGGGTTATTAAGTTTTTCGGGCAGTATTTTACTTTGTGTCGGTAAGCTAAAATTTTTTATGCTATAAATCAAAAAACGAATCGTCCCAAACCAATAAACCCTGTATATCGAAGAAACTCCATTTTATTAATTTAATAATTGCTTATTTTTGGTCGCCTTCACCAACTGCACATAAGAGAGTCATTTATAGTATTAACGAAATCAAGTCGAACGAAGTCGCGGGCGAAGTGCTAGTAACTTTTAAAGTATTTTGAGCAGAGATTTGAAAATTTTGGTGCCAATGGCAGCTATTATACCTTAAATATTGACACAGGTAGAATTATTTTGCCACTTATGAGGAAGCTGGAGTTATGCACATAAATAAAATCTAACTGTTCCCTATTCCGTTGCCGCGGTTGCTTGCGCAAGTCGTGGGTTTGATTCCCGTAAAGAAGTACTTGATTTTTTCAATTTATTTACACTTAAATAATTCTTGTTATATAAAAAGTTTTGTCAAATTTACTTAGATTGCGCCGGCGAAAAAAAATTGCAATATATAAAATTGTAATATTTAATCTTGACTATATGCCTTAAATTAAGTTGATTTTGGAAAGATAAAAAATATGACCTTTTAAAAAAATCCGTAGGTACTTGTGGCAATGCGCATTAAACGTGGCCTCGTACTAGGCCCAAACGACGCAAAGCGAAAGATGAAGTTTTTTTTTCTAATAAATCGTTGCAATAGTGCAACGATTTATTAGAAAAAATACTTCATCTTTCTTCACTTACGTTAGTGCGATTACAAACACATAAACTCATGAGCCAGACCCAAACGGAACAACTATTTAAACGGGCCAAGAGGCTCATCGGCAATGAGTTACTGGTCAAGTCTCGGCTGCAGAACCTTGAACATCGGCGCTGAGTTGCCAGTCTGTCGTTTTTTTATCGGTTACATTTCGGGTAGTGTGCGTTGAAATTGCATGAACTAATTCCTCCTAGCCCTTTCCATCATCGGACTACAAGACGTACGCCGATGCATCATCGGTACATGGTGGACATCCCACCCATACGCACCAAACGTTTTGGGAATATTTTCATTATGCGTACAGCTAAGGAGTGGAATGCCCTGCTGGAGTCTGTATTTCCTGATAGCTACAACCTGGAAGTCTTTAAGATAGGTTACTGCTAGACAAGCGTGCTACATCGTCGAGCACATCATCGCTTACCATCAGGTGAGATAGTGGTCAAGCGCGAGCCTATCAATAATAATTAAAAAAAACTATGCCATACAAACATTTGTTCCGTGTGTGAATCGAACCTAAACCATTGCGCCAACCGTGTCAATGTCGTCAAAATGTAAGATGTAGATCTATGTAAGACTAGCTGCCGCTCGCGGCTACGCCTGCGTTGTATTAGTAATTGTTCCAATATCTTTATAAATGATAGCCTATGTGTTATTTTGATATAAGCTATATTTCTGTAAAGTTCTATCAAAATCCGTTCAGAAGTTTTAAGTGTTACAAACATTCATCCATCCATCCCCACAAACTTTCACGTATAACAGTAGTAGGATTGTATAGCTTTATCTCAGTAAAACATTTTTTTTTGTAATTTGGTAAGTACCTACGTCTAGAGATTTACAAGCATCCATCCAGACTGGGTCCCTGTGAGCTGTTGACCACGCGACTCCGTCTTTTTGATTTTTATGTCGATTAAGAAAAATTTGGCATGAAGCTAGTTTGAGACCGTAGAAAATATTTTTTTATCCCGGAAATCATCTTTAAGAGGAAGTGAAAGTTATGTATGTGTATGCTCAACCAATCATTTCTCAAACAAGGCGGCACACACACCTACAATATTATTGAGCAATATTGAGGAAAAATTAGGCTATTTGAATTTCAAAGTAATAATGCAAGGCAGACGAAGTCGCGGGCGAAAGCTAGTTAGCTATAAACATACAATTTTACCTATTTAAGATGTCCAGCCTATAAATTCGGGGTCACCGTGACAATCGTTCCTCCATTCAATGCGTCGAAGTCATAACTTGAATAGTTCCACCGATAATATAAGGCGTTCGCCGGCAGTTAGCGAGTGGTTCCGTACTGGCTCATCGCGGTGGCCAGTGAGTCAGCCGCCTTAGTGGGTGGGTTATGTGGTGATAGGGTTTAAAAAGATTAGTTAGTTTTAGTTATTAAAAAGATTATTATAGGAGATTTATATATCGGGTGCCAAAAAATAATAGACATATTTTTTTTGTTGTAAATATTTAAATAAAAATGTGCACTTATTTGACCCAAGGGTCGGAAACATGTAATTATTACTCAGAGAGTAGTGTGAGAGATACTGAATCTTGACAAGTTATTAAATTATATATATATACATGCATTACAAAAGTTTGTATTGCATAGCGCAGTTCTTTACATTCACACGACCGAGGTAACAAACGGGAATTTCGTTAAGTATTGCCTTACGCTAAAATATATAATTTTGTAGTAGGATTCTATATTATTACGTAGTATATTTGGCAAGCCTGCCGCCTAATTGCGTAAGTGAATTCGGCAAGGCAAAGGGTTTGACCATGGTTTAACCCCATCAATCAACCAATCGCATGCGAGATAAAAGACGCGATATGGATTTCCATCTATGTTAAGCTCTTGCTTACGATGGTGATGCCATCATCTAAAAAATATATGTAAAAATACTTTAATATATTATGTAGTATATTTGGCAACACTATTTACGATGGTGATGAACTGATGACATAATAATCTTTGCGGTAATTGGTCAGTAATTATTTTATGTGTGAGTAGGTATTTGCATAAGTAGATAATTATGTATCAATCCATTTAAAGAAAACTGGTCTCACGATACAGGATTTGCTTAGTTTGAAGGACAGAGGGGTCTTAATCATGTATTGTGTAATATTATAACCAACCATGACCATTTTCGTATTAACAACACTGATGACACTGACCTAGGCTAATCTTTTTGCAAATAAGGAAAAAAGGAATTCTGGTATTTATTTTATACAGCCTCGTTGGCCTATATTGATAGCGAGCGCTTCTACTGCGTATAAAGTCAAAGGTTCGATTTTCGGTTCGGGCAAAGAGTTCTTGGGAGATTAACACGTTTCCTGTGTAGCTACGATTATGTACATCCCTTACGTGTAATCGTTTTATTTTTTTTTATTTATTTAGTTCAATGCTCTCGCGTGTATGTCAATAAAAATAAATAAGCTCTCGCGCGCATAAATTTAAAAGACTATATAACTTGTATGGACTCATGCCCCATGACGATAACATATACAAAATGCACCATCGATGGGTCGTGCACTGTGATCTTGTATTAGGGATTTCTTAATATCACTCCGGAGAGTGGATTTGTGGCTGGTATTAGGCTTATTTAGGAAATTTGTGAAATGATAATTCCAAAATTAATTAATATACACCTTTCCTAAGAGATGCATACATATCCTAGGATTTGTATACAATTCCTGAATGGTTCAAGGAAAAGTGTTCAATAATTAATGCATAAATATGCAATAATATATTTTTAAGCTTCTCAGTATTATCGGAGGCAGCTGACTACCAGTATTTTTGTATGGAATGACCGCCTAACAGACTCCTCAACCTAATAACTGGCTAACACGATACCTCTTGGAAAGACTGGTGTCAGATTTCCTGGCTACTGACTATCTGTAACGAGCAACAGCTTAGCATACTTTTCAAGGCACGGACGAATCTCGCTATGTAAAGATGGTCAACCATCCACGGACCAACCTCGGCAAGCGTTGCTTATCCTTGAAGATTGACCCGTGCGCCTATTATAATCTAGCTACGAGCTGCACAATCATAACATAATCAACGATCACGCGAGCGATTGAATACCTAATACTCCGCGCGCCCTCGTTTACACCATAACGGGTCGATATCCTGTTTTTACCCGACTGTTAACAGATTTCCTATTGCCGTTTAGGAATTTTATAGAACTCCTAGGAAATGTGTGAAATACATTTTTTTTCATAGTTTTCCGCTTGGTTTTCGGCATTCTATAGATTTCCTAGGCATTGTATAGGTAGAGGTTAAAATATAATCTAACGGACGTCACTATAATCCGCAAAGTCCTTTTTTTGCATGTCCGAATAAGCGAGCCCCTATTGTACTATACCTAAGTAGATATAATACGGTACGGTATACCCCTGCCCAACCCTCCGGGACCTACAGGCGTGAATATGTTATGTTAGATTATGAACCTAGAAGAGTTCTGTCTAGACAATAACAATGGGTACATCCTCCTCGTTATGTCAGTATTATATTATCTGTGACCTCGTCTTACCCACTCGGATCCTACAGTCGTGATGGTTGTTGATTCTTCACGAAAAACAAATGGTGTTTCATACGCACTATGATTTATCTTTTAATGTTTTCACGCCTGTAAAATATTATGGGGAAAATGTCGTCAGGGAAGTTTTTTGTATGAAAATGGATGGCTATAAGAGTAACTAAATATACTAGTAAACTGTGTAAAAGTCTAAAAGACAATAATCACATCACCTCAGATAGGCTACACCTCTATTTTAATAATTGTTTTTTTTTTGTTGGCCCGGCCAAAAAGGTGGTTTAAACAAAATTAAAATAGGAAAAACTCAAAAAATATATTTGTACGTGGTATGAATTTCACCGGGTTAGTATCGTATGTGATAAATGTTGGAGAGAGAACCCAAATAAATTACCCTTCATCTGTTGTTAGGAAAACAGTAGTAAAACAATAGACCGACGTCAAAATTTGATACCGCCATTGAAGAACGCATTAGGCTAGGAGAAAGCTAATGATGGAAAAAAAATATCTCAAAAGCACCTTACCATTAATTTCAAAGCCAGCGACAGCCACCACCACGGCCATCAAAACCACCCACATGGTGACCATCACTGACACTCTATGTATGTCAGACACTTTTAAATTCAATGCACTTTTTAACAAAATATTTTTTTAATGAAAGCTTTCAAGACCAAGCTTGATGATTATTACCCCAATTATATAGTCAAAGAGAGATAGAATATGACGGCCTCTGGCGGATTTAACCACCGGTGGCTCTCTGGCTGATAGTTTCTGAGTCAATGAGCGTCAGTGACTTGCGGACAGTTTTATATAGAGAACTATCGAACGACGCTCGGAGAACACGCCTTTACGTTCAGAGCAAGGACTCCGATGCTAACTGTGCACTAACTTGTACTGGGATATCCCCGCTTGTCATTTTAGAGCAGTTCAGTTTAACTTGCCAATTATTGAAGCGATTTGAGTTGAGTACTTATCTATTTACAAGCTTTTTATCAACGTGCAATGGTATGTATGTTCGCGTCAAATCTTGCAACTAATTTTTAAAGCATTTATCCTCAACCGATTACGATGAAATTTTGCGTACACGTTTGGTTTGGATGACAATGCACGGTAAGCTAAAAAGCTTGTTTAATTTGACTTTTTGTTTTCCAACAATTCCTTGACTTTTACTTAAATAATATTACCCTATACCTAAGGTTTTCATTCTGACTGTACAAAAAGTTGAAATTTTTATGATCTGTCATTTGATTTCAGCAATTGGGATTGTTCCATACATTTTTGATATTTTTCCAATCGCTTTCGCGACCTGAGGCCCTGGGATATCCCCACTTGTTGTTTTAGTTATTTTAGAGTAGTTCAATTTAACTTGCCAGTTATTGGAGCGATTTGTATACTAAGTTAAGTTGGTTTTACCACAGTTAAACTGCGGTTTTACCCTCTACTTGATCGAATAGGGCTTTTTGAAAGTTTTATTACTAGAGGCTCTAGATAATGTGTCATTATATCAACGATAATTATGAAAAAAAAATACACCGGTGGTCTGTGTATCCGCCCAACGCCATTATATTTACTGTCGAAGTTATCCCTGTCGATTTGGCAGGGTGAGCGGTTAAAGGTGTCTGGTTTGTTTTTGGCTTTGAAATGTGTCAGTAAGTCGGATAGCTTATTTCATAGAGATTCTAACAACATAAGTTTCATACATGGTTCCCATACAAAACTTCCGAGAAATCGGCGTTTTACTGACACCGCGCCTATAGCGAAAATGGCGCCGTCCGGCGCCATTTTTTTTGGACATTAAGCGATGTTCGGCGCGCGGGTCGGACATCTGAGGGACGTTCATACTGTACTATACTATATATTATTGGTTTACTATACGCTATAAAATTGGTGCGATGCGCCGAGTTTATGCTATGCTATATCAGGCGCCGCCCTCTTCCTCCTCCCGCAAGCACTGTGCACACTCTTCAAACATCGCAATTCGCTGAACTTGCTATATATACTATAAATGCTTGCGATATTATCGCGTAATGTGAACGCCATGCTATATAGTATAGCATTAGGTCCTTCTTTACTATACTGTATAGCACAATAGTATAGCGTAGTCTGTTGTCCGCTTTACTTAGTTAAATCTAAGTACTGTTGTAGAGATACAACATTCTGTATCGAATTCGCTTTATTTTTGTTGTTGAGTAGTGGCTAGTCCTAAACAATGCTGTTTTACTTCGTTAGGAAACATTTAACTTCTGCTCTGAACTCTTTTTTTGTTCTACAATAAAGATATTCTATTCTATTTTACGAGTATTGTTTCTACAAAATGGCTGGCGTGTAGATGAGCCTCTGATAAGATAGCGAAACATCACTTCACAGATAAAAACTACACAACCTCTGAATGTCATAGGCTACTTTATCCTGGAAAGTGAACAGTATCAGTGGGATTGGGCCGCAGGAAAAAGCTAGGCACTAGGAACTAGATTTAGGATTTACACACGTTAAAAAGAAGGTAGGTACTAGATGACTGATACCCAAAGTGGGCTATATCGAATCGACCCCAGAGGTCAAAATGTTTATCACAAATATCGAGGCATGTGACTTATACTATAATGAATAATTTTTATGGTTTATCGAGCGGACACCTTATTTTATTTCGGTTTTAATAAGATTGTTAATGATTACAAACCGTGAACTATTACCATAATTATTGGGTTCCCATTTTTTTTATTCGTGCTTTAAAACATAACTAAGTATTAAAAAAAGATTATGCAAAAAAATAAAAAAGTCCCGACTGCATAAGAAGCGAACTATAAAGTACGTTTTTATAGCTCGCTTCTCTTACAAGAAAAAGAAAAAAAAGGTGCAGTGCAATCGTTATAGTTTTCTTTTTTCAATTTTAATGCGTCCCGTGACACGCGCAAGGTTAAGACTAAGCGATTGACGTAAGAATAATCAAAATTTAGTCATTGGCTAGTGTATCTGCAATCGGCAAAGTACGCGGGCCCAGAGCACAAAATAGAAATTATACAGAAGGGCCACTCCCGCCGCCGCGCCGTTTCGAAAATTGACACCTACCCTCGAACCATGACTTGTCAAAACTCAAAACTACCATCAAACGACTGTAAAAAAGGGACAGATGTATACAAGTCATATACATCTGTCCCTTACGCACACTCAAAATAACCTTGCTCTAAGAGCTTATGGTCACCCCTCTAAACTTAACAGGGTTGCTATTATATTGATTCTGAATTTTAAAAAGGTGTATCATTTTTAAGGTTCCGTACCAAAAGGGTAAAACGGATCCATCTGCCTGTCTGTATAACAACAAACACTGTCTGCGCCATATTAAAAATATAAATTAAATATTATAAATATTTACTCACGCACTAAAATTATTAAAATAGCAACACTTACATTCATTTCAATACACGAGGACCAATCCTTAACTCCCGCACACACTCCTTCCTTCCGCTCTTCAGTTGTCAAAAAGTCGCAACTCCGGTAACGCGTGTGCGCTCCCGTTCCTCTCGCTCTCAAAGAAAACTCAAATATAAGTGTTGTGTGTGACAAACAGACTCTGTGGGTGGCTTACCAGCATTCAACTATAGTGAAAACTCCACTGCTAAAACTATCGAAGGACATTATTATTCAAAACTCCAATTCCAAACCCGTAAGTACCTACCTACTGCCTTTTTCCGCTGCGCCCACAAATACCAAAAACAGAATAGAATAAATATTTAAGTAGGGCTCCCATACAACAAACGTGATTTTTTTGCCGTTTTTTGCGATAATGGTACGGAACCCTTCGTGCCTGAGTCCGAGTCGCACTTGGCCGGTTTTTTTTTTATGTAATGCTACTCTGAAGTTTATGACTAAATGCTTCATCTCTGATGTTTAATCATAATATGAGTATCTAATCTTTAAAGAAAAAGGCATTTAATGGCGTGTATTATATAAAATTACAAGAAATATGCAAAATGACGCTTTGTTCGTAGTGGCCTCTCTGTCTGCGGAGCGTTGCCGCTTACTTATTTTGTGCCCAGAGGCTCTACACAAGTGACATTCGATGTAAGCGATGGCGACAGTAGAAAAGCCAAAATATAAAGGGTTTGATTACGTGACATTTCGATATCTTCATACATTTTCCAATCGCTATCGCCACGCTTTCCATGATAGAATGTCACCTGTCTAAGGCCTCTGGTCTGTATGACAGACTAGTTAGTTATATTATTAATGTGTTTACCCTTAAGTCCGACGCGGACGTAACATTTTATAAATCAATTATCACATTCTCCTCCTTAAGGGCAACATACTACCGACACACAAAAGAACTTTCTAAATACTCGTATGTACCACAATGTGATGACGCACGTCGGTTCTGATAACTATATCGTTTTATTGGCTCGTTGATCTGGCGCTCGCAAGTGCTCGCAAGGTGATGGTGTGTGTGATGACAGTATGCATAGTTAGTCCATTGCATTTTGTTGAATATCTATACATCTATACATATAAATAAAATTGGAGTGTCTGTTTGTTATATTGAAATGGGTATAATTTAGACGGTCATCAAAAATATTTTTAAGACTCTAAGCTTAGGCACCAAATAAAATAATTGGTTCCCAAAATGGATCAACGGTCACCAAATTCTATCCAACTCAAAGATTAATATACCGGGTGTATTCGTGTTTTTAACGAATTAGTCCAAGAGCGAGCGAAGCGAGCTCAGGAGCTTAGGGCACCCCGACACGGACAGGTTAGGTTCGAACGAGATGACGGGAGCCGAAGTGAGCGAGCAAAGCGAGCGAACTCGGCTCCCGTCATCTCGTTCGTGTTAGGTTACTTTAGACCCTGCGGACGGAAATAGGAGCCCCGCGCAGCGGGGCTCCGTCGACTTTAAAGGCGTCCATATATTTTTTTGGCAGTCAATAATACGAAAAAATGGATTTATTTCATAATATTTTAGGAAACGTTATTTGGTGACCATTTATCCATTTTGGTAACCGTTTAGAATTTTTTTGGTAGTAAAATAGGTACTTTTTTGGGCGGTGTTTAAACACAAGCCTATTGAAATAACCGTTTTTTACTACATGTATATGAATATGTATATACGGTACATACACCAAAATAACATTTTTTAGAATTTTTGTCTGTCTGTCTGTCTGTTTATTCCTTTGTCAATTGTTTAACGGGACTTTTATTGGCAGGTAGCTGATGTAATAAGGAGTAACTTAGGCTACGTTTATTTTAGAAAAAAACTTTTATTTTAGAAATTTGTTAGGCGGAACGAAGTTCGACGGGTCAGCTAGTCCTAAATAAATTAGGAATTAGTTAGTCATAGCCCGGAGTTTGTAAGTTGGTGGTGTCACTGATAATAATAATACTAGCATAGCGGTGTAAAGCACGCCCCAAGCGAGATCAGGCGCACTGATCTCGCTCGGCTTATCACGTATTTTGCAAGAGCGAAACGATAGCGATTTTTGCGCAATAACTGCTCTTCAACACAGAAGTTTTAGAGTTGTTGGCGGTTTTTATATAAATAAGTGCATTTGACAAACAGCGAGCGATTAGCAAACGATTTTGTAGGACCTTCTATACCTACACTGTAGGTAATTCCGACTTTTATAACATAAAGCGTTTGATCGCGCGATGATTGTCGATTGCTGTTTCTTACGTAATAAGCAAAGAGAATGTGGTTATATCGTCGTTGGTAATAAGCCTGCCGGTCGTGTTGGGTTGCCATCCCTATGAGAGTGAGGGAACATCGAGTGTGATCGTGTGTTCCTGTGCTTGCGCATGCGCACACACTTGTGCAATATTTATATTATCTGTGACTATAATACTCGTATCTCCCGCGCCGACGCGGACGGCTAGTCCCCGTTGAGATTGGTCTGAACTCTGAAGGACTATTGTTATAATTTACTTCTATGTCATTTAATGTAATTGGACTTCAAGTACCGTTTTTAGTTAACTATAAACAAACAATTAAATAAAATCCTTGGTAACTAATTTTGAACTAGCACATTGAACGCGGAAAAGTTGCTTTCTACACATTCGTGTGATCTTTTTCTTTATTATATTTTAAGTTCGATGCCATTATTATAAAACAAAAGAAGAAAGGCTAAGATTTTTTCGATTTTACACAAAAGTAAAAAAAAAATAGTTATTACTTCTTTGGCATAATTTATTCAAGAATTCTATGAAACCATTTCTTAAAGAACCTTGGAGTTTCTGCGACTATATGGAGTTGCTTCATTCTCTAGACCTACATAAATTATGTTGTATTTATTTTGTCAGTAACGTTGGCCCGCGGATTCATATTCATATATTGCATTCCGTAGGGATTTTCAGTTATATATACGTATTAAGTTACTAGCGTAGTATTAAAATCTGTACTTATTTTGATTTCCCGAAGAGCGTAGGCATTTGTTCGGTAGTAATTTGACAGTTTAGCCTTTAATTATTGGATATACAATATCCAATTTATGTTTTTGTCTATGTATAGGCCTAAAGTGGCTAAGTCACCGCCAGAAAACCAAATAATAAAAGTCGTTAACACCTGTCTACCAATGTATTGCAATATTTTAGTCGATTCCTAACACGATCAAAACAAACATATTGCAGTAAGGGGCGTCCTTGACCGTTTCACTTGGCATTCAGTAAAGAGGTTAATATCTCATAATCGCTTGGACCGGTTTACATGATTTAAACGGATAAAATGGTTCTACGCCGATACCTTTCATTTGAGACCAGAATAATCAAAATAGGTTTATCCATAAACAAAACATCATGTTTTCAAGATACGTAATACGTATCCGAGGTGAACCAAAAAGTATTATCTTTTTGGTACATGTCGAATCAATGACTTTTATTTTTACCTGCAAGGAAAGGGTTATATTTTTCACGCGTATCTTGTATGTGTGTATGTATTTTTTTGCGCAATCCCACCGCTCTATTCCCAAACCACTGCAACTCTCGAAAGCCAGAATCAACAGCGGCGACCACCAAAAAAGCGCCGAAGCAATGAAACTCGACGAAGTCCCCGAGAAAAGATTTAGCTGTCTTGGATCGCGCAACGAAATTAATCAGAAAAGAATAATATAAAAAAAAAAAAAAATACAATTTCCATTTCCCTCCATATCAAGCAGGAGACAGAACAAACAAGACCAATAGGCACAAAGGGTCGTTTACAACTGGGATAAACCTAGTTGCCTAGCACCACGGATAAAAATTAGCATTGTGAGCTGTTATATTTGATTTCAATTATACGAGTAGGTATGGCAAAAACGGTTGAACGCACGGAAATTTGTTCTAGTTTCCACAAGGTCCGTATAGTAAACAGCTCCTGGGGTGACGTTTTGACGTTTGTATGTGACGGAACGTTGTCCGTTATTTGAGCGAATAAAAATAAAAATACGACGATACAGTGTCTAAAAAGTGCATAGTTGCATAATACATAACATACAGTGTGGTGATAGCTCGTGATTGCTCCTACGGTGCATAATTAAGGTGTATATGTCGTAGGATAATTTGATACTTCGAATCTTCGCGAAAATCCTAGGGGTTTTGCAAAAACGCGGATAATTAGACATAGGCGAAAAATTATCCAAGTACGATTAGTACTTTGGCAACATAGTCGACGGAGCCCCGCTGCGCGGGGCTCCTATTTCCGTCCGCAGGGTCTAAAGTAACCTAACACGAACGAGATGACGGGAGCTGAGTTCGCTCGCTTTGCTCGCTCACTTCAGCTCCCGTCATCTCGTTCGAACCTAACCTGTCCGTGTCGGGGTGCCCTAAGCTCCCGAGCTCGCTTCGCTCGCTCTTGGACTTTTTCCAGTAAGATTGAGAAACAGTTTCGCCATTGTCTAAATATCCGTGTTTTCGCAATATCCCTAGGGTTTTCACGAAAATTCGAATTATCAAATCATTTTCATCTACCCACAATTTATTTTTCATTCTTCAAAAGATTGTAACGATAAGTTGTCAAAAACTACCTAACCTACCTAACTAAAATGCCAGCAAAGTGCGGCGGATGCGGCAAGTTTGTGTCGTCAAGTGCCACGATTAGGTGTACTAAGTGTAGCAGCGTATGTCACCGATTATGCGCTGGACTCCCTGCAAAAAGTACCACAGTCACAATAGGGCAGTGTTCTGGGTGCCTGTACTGCCAGCGTCCAAATTGTCAACGCCGCCAACTATGATGACACCAAAGGGTGTGACAGGGCTGGTGGAACTGACAACGCCGTTGTCAGCTGCTGCACTACCGTCACCTGTTTTGGTGGCCTTGAAGAACGCTGATTTAGCGTTTCCTCAGGACGTGGCCTCCGCATTGAAGCTGGTAGTATGTATATGGATGTAGTACGCACATTACGGTTCGAGGTGCAGCTTCGAAAAGACGTAGCTGAGCTGAAGAGGTCCAATGACTCATGTCATGCCCGAATGGACGGGATAGAATCTAGGTTGGAGACGCTTGAAAAGAGTCATGGGGAAGGTACCGGTTCAACGCCGTGGCTAAAGCTAAAGGTGTGGTGGAGAGCGTCGTGCAGCAGCTCCAGAGGGACCTCAATGATAGGGATCCGGAATTGATGGCTAACGACCTGGTTATTGCAAAAATACCCGAGACACAAGCGGAGAATCCTACGCACGTCTTCCAGCTTACTGCCACTAAGCTGGGAATAACACTGGACGAGCGCGACTTCGTGAGTGCGGAGCGAGTTGGTGGCAGACGCATAAAAGCGACAAGCCCTACTGTGTCAACGGAGCCCCGGCCTCGAGCTATCGTGGTGCGCCTCGCCCAACGGGACCAGCGGGACGCCGTATTAAACGGTGTCCGCGACGTGGAGTTACGACGGAAAATCTTGGGATCGCTGGAAAACCTGTACGGTTCTTTGTCAACGAGCATCTGACCAGGAGGAATCAACAGTTGCTTCGCCAAACGAGAGCTGCAGCGGAGGTTCACGGGTGGTGTTTGGAAGCGCGGCCGGGTCTTGGTCCCAAATAAGCCTGGAGAGGCCACGCACAGGATTACATCTGAAGAAGACATTCAGCGGCTTATTGGACCATACACGGACACTATTAATTAAATCTTTGTTTGGTGTAGCTCATTATACTCATGGTGTTTTATTCGACTGGTTTTTTGTTCAACAAGTCTGTGTGTCTTATCTGTCGTCATCTGGGGAGAGGGGTGAGTGAAAGTGGGTACTATGGGAACAAGAGCGACATAGTTTTGTATATATTTATAATTTTATATTACTTATCGAATATTACTTTATTTACAAACACTGGATATATATTATACAACAACAACAACAATTTAAGTATATTACAATTATTTTATTTATTACTAGAACGAAAACATATATACAAAACATATTTACATAATTTAATAATAATATACTACAATTTTTATAAACATGATTCTACTTTACACATGTACAGATGTTACAATTTACACAAGATGACCAAGTTGAAATTATTGAAGTTTGTTTCTAACAATGCGGTGTCACTATACCTGTATACTGTAAAACTACTACCTATTTCATATTACTGTTTATATTATTTACACAATACTATTCACAATCGGACTAAGATTGGAACTCATTTTAAAATACAGTCATGATGCCTAAAAGTGGCAAATATCTTAAGGTTGGCTTCCTCAACGCAGGCTCTCTGGGTACAGGCTATGATGATTTGATTTGTGCAATTGTCAAGTATAGTATTGATGTCATGGCTATAAATGAGACGTGGCTTAAGCCGGGCGAAGAGGGGCGCGCGCCGGTCATAGCGGGCTATCGGCTACGTCACACACCGCGGTCGACAGCAGTTCGCGCGACCCGTGGTGGGGGCGTTGGTTTTTATCTACGCCGTGGCCTGAGCGCGCGTATCTGTACTGGCACGGTTGATCCCATGTTCGATTCTGTCGAACAAATGTGGCTTACTACCTCAAGGTACCCATTGGTACCGCGTATCGGCCACCGTGGTTGGACGTTGATCTATTCCTGGATGACATCACTAACACTCTTGCGTCATTGGGTAACTGTGATCATCACATATTACTCGGTGATTTCTGTAGTGTAGTAATGTAAGTAATGTTAGAATATCTATGTATGTGTAAGCAAGCCAATGTAATCGTATGTTATCCCAAAGATAAGGAGTGTTAGCATCGGTTGGTATCATTTCTCTCCCGAATACCTTCGTCACTACATGGCGACCCTGCCTTGGGGCACCGTCACGCGCGCGCTCGGGTTACTGACGCCTCTGTGCCATATATAGTATGGACTTATTCAAACAATCAGACAAAGTGAACACTAATTAAGATGTATTATTATAATAGTTATTTAACGCTCACTGCGCTCGCGAACGCGATAAGTGGCTTTCGGTACTTTGTGCAAGTAAATTATCTAAATAAAAACTCACGAAATGGGTGGCTCGCAAACTAAGGAGGAGACCTTGGTGGTGCAGAACGCGGCTGGCGGAAACAATGATGCGGAGGTAGTAACATTTCATGTGTCTACGATCACTATACTGCTGACTGTTATTGTTCTGGTGCTGAGTCTTGGCGTAACCTATTTTCTACTGCGAATGTATCGACGCTGTCATGTACGGTGGATAAATCAAGAAATTTATCGGAGAACCATTATCCGGAGATCTGATCGAAGAAATGCTGAAAATTCACCAGAGAAAGAGCGAGCGAAAGGTGACATCGATTGAAAACAAAGATAGCGGGTTCGACACACTGTTTCAGACCTCCGGAAAAACCAAACGAGTTAAAGACATAAAGTGAAAAGTGATTAGTGGTGAAAATAAACGTTGGAGTTTCGGTAAACTGCGTTAAAAAAAAAAGTGTGCGGCTATTATACTAAATTCATATTCAGCGAAAACTGGCGCGATTAATGGACTTTGAACATTATGAATTAAGTGTATAATCTATTTTAAATAATGTGTAGTGAATAGGTAATAATACGTTATGTTATAGCGGTAACAAGGTAGTGTTTAATTAATGTGTCAAGGATGGTGAGTTATGGAAAATACGTTAGATTTATTGTTTAAAGAATTAAAAGGAATTAGAACATGTGTGATAAAGGTTTGTCCTCTTCGTAGACAAGGAAAAATATCAGATAAAAAGTTGTGTTGTTGTGTTAAAGTTGTTGTTTTTGAAAGATATTCAAATTTAATACAGACGGTATCGAATGATATAGTCAAAGGAAGAGTGGGCCAAAACGAAGCAATATTGTTTGATAAAATTTGTATTGATTTTGAGTCGTATAATGAAATTTTAAGTCTGTGTTCAAAGGCAGATACTAACAGTGGTAAAAATAACGGTATAAAGATGGAATCATTTAATTTAAAGGTAGCTCTTAGTTTATTAGCTGATAACAACAGATAACGAATGTTCATATAAACAATTAAATGACAATATAGAATATTATAGCTCGTTATTAGCTAGTGATGACTGTCAAAAGAAATTAATGCAGTTTGTTTTAAAGAGCAGGTTGTCCCAGCATGCTAAATTGCAACTACAATCAGATTATTCTACTATTGACGAGTTGATAACAGATATGCGTAGGGTACTATTGCCTCTTTATTGATCTTACGGTGTCGCAAGCCGGAGAGAATTCAGAGACTTTTAAAACGATTAAGCCCTTGAACGAAAAATTCATAATTAAATAAAAGATTCGCTGATGGTTTGCGAAACCAACGACTTTCAACTATCATAGCAGCTAGGAACTACGAGTCAATGAAGGATGCGATACAGGCCGCGAAGTACCAAGAGACGTCCACAGCTGGGATATCTTCGGGCTCCAGTGAAATCCTAGGTATGTATTCTTATAGAGGACATCAGCAAAATTATCGCGTAGGTTCACAGAATAATAGAACATATTTTAATAGGGGACATAAACATGATTTCAGTGCTTATGGAGGATACCCTAAGGCGCGTGGGGGCGCGCCGTTGCAGCAGCAGAGCCGCGGAGCAGTGCAGCGTGGCCGAGGTTGGTCATCGCGGGGTAGAGGTCAGTCATATTATAGGAATCGCGGTAACCAAGGGTTAAGCCACACAAATAATCGTGAGGTACATGTCATGACAAGTGCGGAAAATAACACAACGGAAAATCATGAAACGCAAAATAGCGTAATGGAAACGCCTGATGAGGAAAATCAGTTTTTTAGTGAATAAGGTTATTTTAGCTACAGATTCATATTCATATTCATATTTTAGCCACAGATTTATATTAATTTAGCTTATAATAATAAGATATATTCATGGTTAATAGATACCGGAGCTACAATTTCGGCTTTGAAATACAAATACATTCTAGAACATACCATTCCTATCCAAAAAGAGGACATTGTCATAAATGGAATTGGTGGCAAAGTCCATGCAATAGGATATGTTTATTTAACGTTGACTTCGGGTGAACACCACCTTAAATGTAACAAGTTCTATGTTTTCAATTACTTGCCATGTATGGCGAATGGCATCATCGGTCAAGATTTTATTGATAAATATAATTCCGTATTAGATTTTAGTAATCATACTTTTAAATTAAAAACTCATAATAATTTTTCGTTAGTTTTACCTATACTAAGATATAATAAATCGTATGAAATTTCACCGAGATGCGAAAGTATTCGGTACATTCAGACTGATTTTAAGGACGAGTGTGTAGTGCATTCAAAGGAAATTAGTGAGGGAATATTTTTGGCCAGTTCCATAGCGACGCCAGTAAATGGGCTTATACCTATTAAGATATTAAATACAACCGAAAAGTCGTGCACGATAATGGACATCAAACCACATAGAGAACAATTAAGCAACTACAATATTTGTAGCTTTGACAAATCTAAGAATGATGCAAATCGAGTAAAACAATTATTTTCGGTATTAATTCTTAAACATCTTAATAAAGAAGAGCAAATAGGCATAGAGAATTTGTGTGCGAAATATTCGGATACTTTTTATTTGCCAGGGGATAGATTAACTACATCTAACATTTATAAACATTCAATTTCGGTAAAGCCTAATGTCACACCTGTTTTTACTAAACCATATCGGTTGCCACATTCACAGAAGGGAGAAATTAAGCAACAAGTTGATAAAATGTTACATGAGGGGATTATAGAATCCTGTCGTAATGAGTGGTCCAGTCCGGTATTATTGGTATTTATTATATTATTATAATAAAAATTTGCAAGGTGTATTCGAACGCTTACGAAGAGTCAATTTGAAAATTAATCCTCAAAAGTGTAATTTTTTAAAGAAGGAGTTGCTATACTTAGGTCATGTAGTATCTGGTAATGGGGTATTACGTGACCCAGATAAAATAAAAGTTGTACAAAACTACCCGTGTCCAACGAACTAGAGATTTGTAGCATTTGTTAACTATTATAGAAAATTTATTCCGAATTTTGCAGAGCTAGCATATCCACTAAATAGATTATGTGGTAAAAACGCAACTTTTATATGGAATGAAAAGTGTCAGTCATCATTTGAAAAGTTAAAAGAGAAAATATTGTCCCCACCAGTTTTACAATATCCGGATTTTTCAATATATAATGAGTTTGTTATACAGACGGACGCATCTAAGTATGCAATCGGTGCAAAATTTGTCAAATAAAAATGGTAGACCAATATCTTTTGCTAGTAGAACACTCAATAAGTCAGAAATTAACTATCCAACAATCGATAAAGAACTGTTAGCTATAGTATGGGCTATCAAACATATTCGGCCATATTTTAAATTATCAGATTTAATTTTTTTTCAGATCTTTTTTAAGAAGATGTCGTGCTTGCATTGCAGTCGAAGGAAGGCAGTTTGAACATATATTGTAATAAAAAAAAATTAAATCTGATAATTTGTTTTTTTTTTCTAAGATGAGAAAACTGGTCCTGACTTAAAGTAAAAAGGTTGAGTCACTATCATAACTTTGCTCTTAAATTACGTAACGTCTCTATCGAACTAGAAACGGAGTTTAGCAAAGCTTTAGGTAAGCTAAAGTCATTTTAAGGAAGTACGGACATTTTGTGTAAAAACCGAGGCTATTTACAAAAAAAAATTTGACCAATTATTGAAAACGTAATCTAGCAAGTGTTACACCATTTTTGAATCCTTATTAAATGCGCCAATTTTTCATGTTACTTGCCAAACTAGCGTAGTACATTTTGTTTTCAGTACAGTCAGTTAAAGTTGGGCGAAATAGTAAATTTGAATAATTTGGTTTTGAAAAAGTTTAATTTTCTTCCAAGTAGGAGGAGTTGGCTTTGAATTTTAGGCAAAAATCTACACAAGCATTATTCAAGATTACATAATAATAAAAAAAATAGATAAATTATGGGATTTGTAGCAATTGGAGTTAAAGAACCATTACAGGGATTGATTTTTTTAGTAAATTTTTAAAGTGAACATATTTTTTTAAAAACATGAGATAGATTTTTTTTGGCTTGTGTTTAAACACCGCCCAAAAAAGTACCTATTTTACTACCAAAAAAATTCTAAACGGTTACCAAAATGGATAAATGGTCACCAAATAACGTTTCCTAAAATATTATGAAATAAATCCATTTTTTCGTATTATTGACTGCCAAAAAAATATATGGACGCCTTTAAAGTCGACGGAGCCCCGCTGCGCGGGGCTCCTATTTCCGTCCGCAGGGTCTAAAGTAACCTAACACGAACGAGATGACGGGAGCCGAGTTCGCTCGCTTTGCTCGCTCACTTCGGCTCCCGTCATCTCGTTCGAACCTAACCTGTCCGTGTCGGGGTGCCCTAAGCTCCTGAGCTCGCTTCGCTCGCTCTTGGACTAATTCGTTAAAAACACGAATACACCCGGTATATTAATCTTTGAGTTGGATTGAATTTGGTGACCGTTGATCCATTTTGGGAACCAATTATTTTATTTGGTGCCTAAGCTTAGAGTCTTAAAAATATTTTTGATGACCGTCTAAATTATACCCATTTTTTTTCGTATTTTTCTGAGAACTGTTATAACTTGGTCTATCACCCATTTACGGCTTGACGTCGATTTCTGGGACACCCTGTATATTAAATTTGTAGCTTCTTCATCGCAAATCTCGCGAGACGAATTTGTGAAAGAGTTACAAGATTTTTGTAGACACACAAAAGTAAATGAAATATATTTGATAAAAAGTAATAATAATAATATTTTTGTAGATAAATTATTAAATGAAATAGATAAAATAAAGAAGTGATCCGGTCCACACTTGCATATCATACAAGATGTGCAGCGAGTAGAGAATAAAGACGATAAGCGCGTTATACTGAACGATTTTCACCTCTTACCTACGAGTGGGCACGCAGGAGTGAGACGAATGTACAATAACATAAAAAAATATTACTATTGGCCAGGATTAGAGAATGATATAAAACAATTTGTAAAACGGTGTGATAAAAGTCAAAAACATTCGGTACGGGAATGGAATAAATAAATAAACAGCCAATGGAAATTACAACTACAGCATGCGCCGCGTTTGAAAAAAATTATATTGGCCTAGTGGGACCTCTAGACAGAGATAATTATAATTATAGTTATATTCTCACGCTACAATGTGAACTCACTAAGTACGTTGAGGCTGACCCCTTAGTTACAAAAAGAACGAATGAAGTAGCGAAAGCATTAGTACATAACTTTACACTAAGGTATGGAGTACCACAGATAATAGCAACGGACCGTGGGACGGAGTTCCTCTCATCCACATTTAAAGAGGTATGTAGTCTTTTAAATATTAAACAACTAAACTCGACAGCTTACCATCACCAAAGCATAGGGGCTCTGGAAAATACCCATAAGCATCTAAACGCATATCTTCGTATCCAAATAGACAGCCATCCTGAGTCATGGAGCACATGGCTCCCGTTTTGGTCATTTTCCTATAATACTTCAGTTCATTCAGCTACCAAATATACTCCTTATGAGTGAGTCTTCGGTAAAAAGTGCTTTTTACCGAGTAACTTAACAAATATGGTAGTTGATCCACTTTATAATTATGATTCTTATCCATGTGTGTTAGAGTTTAGATTACAAAAATCTCTGAAAGATGCACGAGACAACCTGCTCAAAAGCAAATCAGGGGGGTGACCATAAGCTCTTAGAGTAAGGTTATTTTGATATCGAGTAAGTGACAGATGTATACAAGTCATATAAATCTGTCCCTTACACACACTCAAAATAACCTTACTCTAAGAGCTTATGGTCACCCCCCTGTACAAAAAGAACGATATGATAATAATGTCAGTATCCTACGGCTCGGGTTAGCAATATCGCCTCGGCTGTAATTTTCAACTTACCGCACTTATATCATAATGTACTATTGTTAGTTCTATACATTCTATCACGAAATATATGGTATACAAATATTTAATTGTCGTTCTTAACTAAGTAAAAAATTAATTTTAAGATTTGCGATTTATGGTAAGTCCAATATGAATAAGTATTATTAAAATTAGATAATTGTTACTTTAAAAAGTCAAAATTATGTTCATGTCATCATGGATTTTTACAATATTCCATATATTCGCCAATGTCGTAATAGTACATTGTGTATTAAGGGCGGTAAGTAAGGAATTACGATCAATTGTCGAGGTTCGTAATTCCCGTACCGCCCGTGAAACATACAATGTTTTTCATCACATTTGCGAGTAAATAAATAAAATTATAGGGCAGAAAAAAGATTTTCATTAATTGTTTTTGCTGCATGGATAATATCTGGCGGTGTTGCATTTAAATCACACTCATTGGACGACGACGACATTTTTTATAACTTTTTTACTTGTTTTCAAATACAAAATGTAAGTAATTATGAATTATAGCTTTAATACACCAATCAGCACAACTATTATTACGAAATACGTGAATTTTTTTTTGAAGCAGTATGCGGGCTTTTTGTCCACACCACAGACTATACAAATGTTTCGTTCAGAAACGTAAAGCGCAAATACAGCCATGACGGAGTGTAAAAAAATAAAATAATTTCGAAATTTTGACACAAAAAACTATTAAAATCGATTATTAAGAACATTAGATGAGTATTTAAGTAACATGTAGCGAGATTGCAATGAAATTCCTGTTTAGATAACATTTTTAGACAATTTTTCTATTGCGTGTAAACTCCTTGCTAGAACTTGCATGACCTGTGTGCTGTGCTATAAATTAAAAAAAAATTACTTACCGACCTTGGGTTTCATGAAAAAAAGAAAGCTCGAGGGTTTTATATGGGGCAATACGGCCAAGTTAACCTGTATGTTTAGATACTGTTTCCGTGCAAATGTGATGAAAAAGCAATTATCTAATAGCCAAGTTGTCAGCTTTTTCTTGAACATGGGGATGGCAAGTTCCTTAAATGAATTTATACACCTGAATAGCATTAACATATATATTCCTCCTAAATATTTGCAATCCACATTGAGGTACCTTTAATTCGTATTTGTACCTATTTCTAGCAGTAACCTTCTTGCGACTGACTTCTGATTGCGTGCGAAAATTGTTGTCATATATCGTTCTTTGATGTACATGAAGGGTAAAGGTAATATCTGTAGTTTTCTAAATAAAGGTTTACAGCTGTCCAAAAACCAGTCGCCAGATATTGCCCTAACACACTTCTTTTGTACCCGAAATGCCATTAAAATTTCAACTGAATTGGCCCATAGTATCAGACCATATGATAGCATAGACGATACGTATCCGTGATAAGGAGTCACTGCTGCGTCTTTGGACACCGTTGATCGTAGACGTTTTATTGCGTATACGAATTTGTCTAGCTTATCGCAAACGTAATTGATGTGCGACTTCCAGTTACAGTTCTGATCCACTATTATGGCCAAGAATTTCGTGCTTACAACTTGTCCTAGGATACTATCTTCATATTTTATACTAAGAGTCTGAAAGTTTGATTTATAGGTTTGAAATTTAATTACTTTTGTTTTATTTATATTGATTATTAAATTGTTGTTATTAAGCCAAATTATTGTCTTTGATTGCTTCATTAATTTCCTTTTCCAATTTATTTCTGTCATAACATTTTATTATTAGAGCTGTATCGTCAGCAAATAAGAATGTATTGTGGCGAGTTGCATTGGGGAGATCATCAATATATAGCAGAAATAAAAAATATCCCATTACACTGCCTCGGGGTACTCCTAATGCATTAGTCTTAAAGTTACATTTATATTCTACTTTGTTTCCATTAACGATTTTTGATATTTGCACACATTGACGCCTATCACTTAGGTAGAATTTAACCAGTCATTCGTTTGGCCCCTTATGCCATATTTATCGTATTTATTTAGTTACAGCTTTTAATCAACGAAATCAAAGGCTTTACTCATGTCCAGAAAAAAAAAACTGCAAATATGTTGTCATTCATTGCCTCAGTTATTACCTTTATTAAATTAAAACAAGTTAAAAAGGTGGTACTTTTTTTCCTGAATCCAAATTGCTCTCGCCTTAGTAAATTATACTTTTCCACAGAGTCATATAGCCTTATTAATATCGTTTTCTCAAATATTTTTGATATTATAGGAATTAAGGTTTTCGGTCTATAGTTCATCATGTCAGATTTATCACCATTCTTTAATAGTGGCTTGACTATTGAGTTCTTTAATACGCTCGGGCACATGCCTTTTGAAAATGACATGTTAATTAAGTAGCTCATCGGTTTGCATAAGTGATTAGCGCAAGCTTTTATAATTTTGGTACTTATTTCGTCAAACCCGACAGACGCAGTATTTTGTAAGTTTTGGATTACCCATATAGTATTATAATGATCAATGTCCATAGTTTTATTTATAGCGTCAATTTTATACGTAAATACATTATTAATTGTCAATTGTATATAGTATTCGTTAAACATGTCACAAATTTTTTGAGGGTCAGTGATATTGTTTGTTTTTCATACTATTTAACATTATTTTTTTGTGTGTCACCAATCGTTTTATTGATAATATCCCAAGTAGCTTGCATTGTTTTTCATATTCTGAATATATCTTTTACTGTTTATTTGTTGAGATTTATTGATACAACGTTTCAGTACGTCACTATATTTTCATACTTTTTTGTTAATCTAATTTTGTTTGTTTTGTTATGAATAGTTTTTAAATGTAACTAACGTTTCCTTATACATAACCTTTTTAAACCTTTCGTCAACCAAAGCGTATTTATTTATCCATTCGATCTTTTTAATTTTTGTAAGGGAACATAGCTTATAGAACAGTTGTATGAAATGCATCTTCCAAATTATCCATATGATACATGTCAGAGAATGAAAGCGCAGAAATGCAGTCACAAAACTTTTTTATGTTTTCTTCATGATAGTCCATTTTGTACTCAAACCAACTTAGCATAGAGTTAGGTTTATTAGTCGTCACTGTCATGGTCTGCCCTGTCTCATGATAAGATAGAGCCAGGTGATGAACTTCACCTTTAGCTTGTTTGATATTGCTTGCAAATATATCTAAACACGACTGTTTTCTTGTTGATGTTGTTATATGCAATTCAATATTGAAATTTTTCAACAACCCTAATCATTCTTGGCAACTTTTATTCGGTTTTATGGTGTCTAAATTCCAATCACCACAAATAATTACCTTCTTCGATATCTTTGTGACTCTAATTAGTAATTTTTCCAATTTTACTACGAAAACTTTTGGATTGCTATCCGGTGTCCTATAAATACAAATAATGATGATTTCATTAGCTGTTAATTTTATTCCGGTACATTCAAAATTAAAATTATATGTAATGTCATTTATTAACTTATCTAATTTAACGCAAGTCATCTGATTCTTAATGAGAATGCTTGTCCCACCTCGTTAAGTATCTCGACAGTATGAAGCGACGAGTTTATAACCAGGAATTATAAGAAGTGATTGTGATCTGCTTTTAATGAATGACTTACTTAAACAAATGATGTCGATTTCCTTAAAATCCAGAGAGAATTCATTAAGTGCCACCTTCTAATGCACATAGGCCTGCCCCAAGTGTCGCCACATTGACCGGTCCCACGCGTCTCGAATCCAGCGGATCGCCGCAACCTTCACCAAGTCATTGGTCCATCTAGTGGGAGGCCATCTAACGCAACGTCTTTACAGTTTCCGGTTCGCGGTCGCTACTCCAGTAATTTTCAGCCCCATCGGCCAAGTTCTGCGAGCAATATGTATGTGCCCTGCCCACTGCCACTTAAGTTCTGGCAATTTTTCGGTCTACGTCGGTAACCTTGGTTCTCTTGTGGATGTCTTCATTACTGATTCGATCACGCAAGGAAACGCCGAGTATAGCTCACTCTGTTTCCCTTTAAGCCCTGATGATGTTCATTTTGAGCGATCACGTTTCAGTCCCGTATGTAATCACTGGCCACACAAATTGTTCATACTTTGTGTGGCCAGTGATTACAAACCTAACATTCCAACTTACTGCAGTGTCTCAAGACGAAAGGTCTTGAGACACTGCAATAAGTTGGACGAGAAGATATCGCGCAACTACCCAACGCTGCCCAGCCGAGTCGGATTCGACGATTGATCTCTTTCTCGAAGTTAGACCAACATAACTGGACCGTTTGTCCCAGGTACACATAATCGTTTACAACCTCGAGTGTAGAGTCTCCGACCTTATTCAGTCAACATGACCATGAGTGGGTGTTACATGGGCATTCAACATGACCATTGGTTTTGTCCATGTTCATTTTAAGACCCACTCTTTCGGAAGCTCTATGTACTAAAGTCCTCCATGGTCTCAGGTATGACCACTATATCGTCGGCGAACCAAAGGTGAGTGATGTACACGCCATTGACGTTGATGCCTAGCCCTGTCTAGTCCAGAACCTTGAAGGTATCCAGTGCAGCGGGGAACAGTTTCGGAGATATGACGTCTCCCTGTCTCACATCTCGCTGCAGAAGAATACGTTCCGAGCTCTGATCCTGAAGTCGGACTGACATGGTGGCGTTTTGTACAAACACTTTAACACCTCGATGTACCGGTAGTCGATTTGGCGGGGTTCCCTCTATCTGGCAGAATTCTTCTCTATCTTCTTACGTTTGAAATTTATGCCTAAACATGATTCTGAACTTACAAAATTATTAGTTTTGAATGTATGATAAATGAGTATCTGCCAAATGATTTTTTGCGAAATGAATTGTATTCTATTTGTTATGCAATATTATGACATAAAAAGTTATGCTATAAAAGCTAGAACTGATTTGGCACCGTTGGAGAGACTGCAGCAGTACAGCCCAAGTCTCGATCGAATCGAAGGCTTTCTTGTAGTCCACAAACGCTAAACAGAGAGGGAAAAAAAAGTTTGTACTCTTTTCGGAATCCGGCTGTTTCGGGAGGCTGGAAATCGACAACACCCTGGGACTGCCAGTCACCTTCCCAGGAAATAGATCAAGTTACCGGATCTGAAGATAATCGTGTACTTCCCCTCTCTTCGGACTTCAGATAATCCCACAATATTCCATCTCAACCTTCTCAATTTCTCTTCGAGTTCGGTAATCTTCTCGTCGGTCCAGAGTGTACGCGTATTGTATGTTGCCAGGTCTAGTCGTCGGTCGGTCGTCGAGGAGATCCGGCAATTGGGACTCGAAGTGGCCCTGCACAAGTCCGAGGCCATGTGTTTTCATGATCCTCAGAGCGGTGGCGGTTCCCAAATAATGGTAGTAGGGGATCACATCGGCAAAGGGTCGACAATGAAGTACCTGTGACTCATCCTCGAAAACCGGTGGAATTTCGTGGAGCATTTCTGACGTTTGGCTCCCAGACTGCAGCGGGCTGGGGCTGCCCTCAAGCGGCTCCTGCCCGATTTAGGAGGTCTAAATGCATACTGCTACGGGGGTCGTGCGGTCCATGGCCCTTTACGAGGCAGCGGTGTGGGTGCGTTCCTTGAGGCGGCGTCCAGCCCGCCGGTTGAACGCGCCCCAAAGGGTCATGGCCATCCGGCTGGTCCCGGGATACCGCACGGTGTCCGGTGAGGCATCGAGCCTCCTTGCCGGATTGCTGCCATTGAGATCTAGAGGCAAAAGTCCTCGCGAAAATATTGAAGTGGTGCGTGAAGGCGAAACTCCGTTGCCGCGACAAATCGGGCAGGATCTCATTGCGACATGGAGAGAGCGACTGTTACAAACCAGCGCTGGGCACGCCACAATTGCAGCGATAGGACCCCTATTTGAGGAGTGGCATGAGAGGCGCCATGACGTCCTCACTTTCCGCCTGACGCAGGACTTCACCGGACACGGCTGTTTTGTGAGGATTGGCGGGAGGAAGCGCGGGCGCGGGGCGAAGAGCCGATGCAGCGACATAAGGAGTTGCGTCGTTCTCAGCTCCTTGGCCTGGTCCTGGTGACGGAATCGTGGGACAGGTTTTTAGGCCCTACTGTCGGCCTCGTCACCATCGAGGCGGTCCGGCCAGTTCTCGAGCGCTGGATCGGGAGGATGCACGGCTCCCTGTCGTTTCGGGGCATGGTTGCTTCGGGAAGTACCTGTGTCGCAAAAACAGGGAGCCGGACGCTCGGTGTTACCACTGCGTCGACTATCGGGATGACTAGGTGTGGCATACGCTGGCAGAGTGTGCCGCTTGGGAGGAGCCGCGCCGTGCAATCATCTCTGAAGTAGGCAGTGACCTGTCGCTGCCGGCCGTAGTCGAGTCTATGCTCGGCAGCAAGGAGTCGTGGGACGCGGTGGTATCCTTCTGCGAGACGATTGTTTCGGAGGCTGCGGAGAGGGAGACGGAGATGACGGCCGGGCGTCGGCGGTAGGCGGACAACGCCCTCTTCCAGCCCCCCTAAATGGGTCCAGGGGCGACGGACTCGGGGACGTCCGTTGCCCCCCACACATCAGGACCCGAGGTGGTGGCGAGAATTGTTCCACGCGCGCCCTTCTTAGACGTTGCGGGGGGTGTCTAAAACCTCACTCCTCCCCTACCCGATATCGAGGCCCGCAGATGCGGGCCGGTCATAGCCGGGGGTTGCGGAAGTGTCGTTGTTCCCGCGATCCCCAGCGTAGGTGTGAGATGGAACATCGGGGTGGTTTTTAGGCAGTACGAGTCTGAGAGAGCCCTCCGCCTTCCTCAGGGTGGAGGACATCCACTAAGAATTTTCCAACACGGAAAAAAAAATGATGAAACGCCCGGATTTCACCTTCGTGTAGATCGCTCAGAGGATACGGTGGAGCATCCGGTGGAGGTCTGCCTTGATTGTGGGGAGAACCGCCGTGTCCTTGTGGAGGCGAACGGTGGTGGTGACCTCTCGCATCCGGCTCTGGTTCAGGCCATGGTACGGAGCGAGAGGGCATGGGAAGCTGTCACCTCCTTCTGCGAAGCAGTAATGCTCGCGAAGGACGAGGCAGAACGCGCGAGGGAGACGCAAAAGAGGCGCCCTCACGCCCCTAGCCCCCGCAGGAGACACCCCGGGCGTCGGGAGTCGCAAGCTGATTTTCGGCCACCGTAGGCGCGGCCTAGCGGACGGCGAGTAATGGGTAGCTCGCCGCCCGATAAGGACCAAGTCCGAGTCGTCGGTGCGTTGTGTACCACGCGGGCCTCAAAGAGATGTCTGTGAAAACTCGGTGTCCGCTAGGGCCGATGCCTGTCTAGGTCGCGGATATTTTTTTTAAGAAAGTTACCGCATCCCTGGCTCAAGCAACTAAAGGAACACTGGTGGGTTTTATTCAGTAAAATTCTGACAGCCCTCCCGCTTCACCCAGAGTGGCAGAAGTCATTGGATGACTATAGGCTTGGCAGGCGGGTTGGCGATCGCTGTACGGTTGTTAAAAAAGCACAGAGAAAGTTGTTGCCCATTCTCTGGTAAGTCCCTTAGTCGCCTCTTACGACAGCCACTGGAAGATGGTGCTAGTCTTAACATCCGACACCATACATTACAATATTGGGGCGCCATATTGAGGTGGCCCAATATTTTTTGTTCCAAACTCATCGTGTAGGGTATCAAATTGAAGTGTTTTAAGAGGTGATTACATAAATATATAAAACGTATATGTTTAAAAATAATTCGAAAAACAAGAAAGGTAACTAAAAAAAGCTATAAATAAAAAAAGTAAATTCAAAGAATCAAAATTCCGTAAACAAAAAAAAGACGTAAACATGAAGAAAAGCATGCTACCTATGCAGTCGGAGGATACATCATCGCGAGCTGACTGACTAAAACCATGACGTGTATCCTCCGACTGCACGGCATGCTTTTCTTCTTGTTTACGACTTCTTAATTCGCTTCATAAGCAGTCAGGTATTTTGATTTTTAGAATTAAGTAACTTTATTATTTTGTTGGGACAGAAATTCACCCACTTGGAAGTAATAAAAACCGGCCACGTGCGTTTCGGACTCGCGCACGAAGGTGTTCCGTAACATTATCGCAAAACAACGGCAAAAAAATCATGTTTGTTGTATAAGAACCCGACTTAAATATTTATTTTATTCTGTTTTTAATATTTTTTGTTATAGCGGCAACAGAAATACATCATCTGTGACAATTTCAACTGCCTAGCTATAACGTTCATGAGATACAGCCTGGTGACAGACAGATAGAGGGACAGTGGAGTCTTAGAAAACTTTTCGGGTTCCGTACCCAAAGGGTAAAAACAGGACCCCTGTTTTTACCCTTTGGGTACGGAACCCGAAAAGTAACTTACCGGTACCTAAGTTAATTTTTACTTAAAATTGGGTGAAAGATGGTACTATACTATGGGGATAAATAGTAGATTATTGCATCGAGCACAAAGTAATTTATTATTGCACCGAGTGCCTGATTTAGAGCCCTCGCTGACGCTCGGGCTCTAATCTAACAGGCACGAGGGCAATATAAATTACTTAAGGCGAGGTGCATAATCTGCTTTTCTTTCAATTATTACCTTTAGGAATAGTAGATAAAAGAAACTCATATCAAACAGTTAAAATAAAAGTTTAATTATTGAAATTAAAAGTTATACTTGAGCAATTATTAAACGTAAGGTTAAGAGTTTTGTTGGGCAAATTTATATTTCTATAACACTGTCGGCTTCATTTAAAATGTTTTTCGGAGTTAATGTGTCGCTAGATGATTTCATTTTAATTCGAAGTCGAAGCACTCAAAATCAGATAGTATCACACTTTATCGTTTCCAAAAATATTGTCAAGCAAAATTAACAAAGTTCCCGCCAAATCACTTTTTTAAATTTCTTTCATTTTTAAATCAGAGTTAGCAAAGCCATCATTTTTTAAATTTGGAACAAGTAGGATAGAAACGAATAATACGTACGTAAAAAAAAAGTATTGATATTGGCTGGCTGAATAGAGCTAATCCATTGAGATTGGCACCTTTTGGTGCGATTAAAAAATAAACTGTGCGATAATGAAATTTCATACATTTTTATTGCTCTAGAGCATTAAAGACTCGCTTTGTACTGAGTTTTTAGTGTGATTGTGATGAAATTAAATTATAGTTGGAAGAAAAGGTATTTTTCGTCCTGTTACTCGTATAGTAATTGTTATGGTGTACATTATGGAGTAGTTAAATTCACCTATCCAATCTTAATATATACTCGTACGAGTACCTCCTATACTAATATTAAAAATGCGAAAGTTTGGATGGATGGATGTATGTTTTTTACTCAATCACTTCAGAACGGCTGAACGGATCTGGATGAAATTTAGCACATAGATAGATTCAAGTATGAAATGGCACATAGTAAAACATATACGGGCGAAGCCGCGGGCAGAAGCTAGACTTTCATACTTACAAATATAAAGATTTTGACATTTATAATATTAGTAGAATTGAGGAAAAATATGACAGACTTGGGTAGTTCGCACCTGAACAGGCCCGCGTCAATACGAACATACGGCGACACCCGCTACTACGCCCGAGGTTGAACCTTCTGTCAGCCTTGTTTGCCCGCGACTTCATAATCAACCTCGTACATTGCCATATGTTTGCGTTTGTACGGTGATGACGTGTGCCGCTGCACAGCATACGACGCGCAGCACCCCTTGTCTCCTCCGTGAACGAGACGTACAACGCAAGAGTTGCCATAGCGATGATGGGATAGCCAAGCACTATCCCTTACATTTTGTCATTTCGAGCATCGCCATAGCTGACAGAAGCACACTGCCTACAGCTAGAGCGGATTTGGATGACAAGTCCGCCAAGCAAAGGTGAGTTTAAAATAATTACCTTCTGATTTCTTACTGACGTAAACAAGATTATTAAAACGACTTCCGAGTAGTTCCGAGAAGCCCATAAATAGACATGGCAGCTAACAAGTGTCCCACTTATATCACACTAATAAATAGACATGGCAGCTAACAAGTGTCCCACTTATATCACACTAATAAATAGACATGGCAGCTAACAAGTGTCCCACTTATATCACACTAATTTAATACTATAGATGCGAAAGTTTGTGTTTGTATGTTTGTTACTTCTTCACGCTCAAACTGCTGGATGGATCTGGATAAAATTTGGCACGCAGATAGAGTATAGTCTAGAATAACACTTAATGTACTTTCTATCCCGGGAATATGTTCCCTTGGGATAAATATCGTCATTCGCGCGGGCGAAGCCGCTGACAGAAGCTAGTAGTGTGATAGACTAAAGTATTAAAACCTTATAAGTCGATTCAATCTTAATGACAGCTGTTAAGTGCGCTTTTGTGCGCTATACAGTATCCCACCTATCAACCACGCTGTGCACTTTGCTACTGCACAGCAACTCGCTTTGTGTTCCGAGACGCCATTAGGTTTGAACATTACTGTACCTTCCACTATAACAATCGATTCGTCTACTAACACCCGGATTTTAGAAAATTAACGCTTCACAAGTTAAAAACAAGTCAAGTGAAGCCATTGGTTGTTGAAAATATATTCAAACAATCACAGTAGTGCAACACGCGTTTTAAAATCTGTCACATTAACTATGTGATTTTCGTTCCAGCAACTGGGGCTAGGATTGTAATGATTACAATCTCCTCGGTCTTCAGAAAGTTAATGACTGCCAGAATGTTCCATACTTTACCGCGTCAAGCGTACACTTGTATAATCTATGCAGTTATACATAGGTACTTGTATATGCACTTCTTTAAGATCTTAGTAGATGTAGCAAAAAATTAAGAATACCTAGGTAGGTATTCTTAATTTTTAGGAAGATGACTAGAACTTTGCGATAGATCTTTAGTATTAAAAAGCGGGGCTTTTCCTACGAGTTTAAAAACACATCTAAGAAGCTTTAAAATCACGCAATCACATTAGGTATACTTGTAATGATAGTTGCAAGGACGATTTTAATAAATCAATAAAAAGAGCTGCATACATTTTTCTCTCAAAACTAAATTGATTTGAATTAAAATGAATGAAATAAGTCATCTACATAACGTAACGCCTGTTTCCGCCGAAGGATTAGACAGAGACATGGTTCAGTGCCATGTAAGATAAAATTAAATGAAATCTCTCACAGAAACCTCTGTAATCTTAACTCTTACTAAACGCCTCCACTTAGAGTTTTGTAATAAATAGGTGACTATCTGTGATTATCTGTGCCCACAGATAATATAATAATACATTACAGATACCCAATCCCAAACAAATAAATGTAACCTCCTTAAGTCGGGTTATTGGTCGGGCTATTTATTTTTTCTCCATATTTTAACAGACGGCAACACCAGTGACTCATTAATAGCCCGATGCTGTAGTTTTATAACGCCATCTAGTGGTCTGCCTAGATACTAAATGGCATCGATAAATATGGCAGTTTTACATAGCGAGCAATCGCATAATGTGTTCAGAGACGTTATTTGCCAGTTGTCCTCGAACGCTATTACTTCGTATTCGTAATAATAACAATAGCTTTGATCGGGAAAGAATCCGATCAGGCCGCGGTATCTTCTTAAATCTAAGTGATCGCATTGTGTAGCGAATTTTACGATATTCACGAATCTTCCAAATCAATCAAAACTATGGCATTCCTTGTAGAATTAAATGTAGGTAGGTACCTTGCTCCCGCGGTAAAGGAATTATATGAAGTAGGTGCTTCATATCATTTTATTATTCATTAAAAGAGTAATCCTCCTTTTAGGTATGTACTTAGATAAACAAAGAACAGGATGTTTAAAAAAAATACTTTTAATACCTACTTTAGAGTGCAGCGACTCATACGAGTGTTCCGAGCCGCCATTAAGTTTGAATCGGACTGTACGAGTAGTGGAGCCGTGTAGTCACAGGGACAAAATTACTTTATGATGCACGATTCCTATTTACCAACAGGACGTCGATTCAAACTTAACTAAGGCTGTTAAATTCGCTACTCACTGGGCAGTACCTTACTCCTAACCCCCGCTATCACTGAAATGGCTTCTGCACAACTGCACAGCGCGGAGTGTTCCGAGTCAACATTAAGTTTGAATCGAACTGTATTAAAGCTTTCAGTCAGTCTACAAGGAAAAAAAATTTGTCTCATGCGCGATTCCTATTTACTTACAGATTGTTGGTTCAAACTCAATGATGCGTTTTTTTGTTTTTTTAAAACCCCCTCACACCCGTTGTCACATGAAATTGCTAGTGCGTAGCGACTGGCGAAGTGTTTCGACGCAGTTCAGGACGTCTGAGCCTAAAGCACATCAGTCCAGGACGTCGCAACCCAAGGCATAGCAGTCCAGGACATCACAACAAGAAGCTGCTACAGCAGCAGCCAGGATGTTCATAGCTAAATGATCGTTAATCTTTTTCCGACTCTACTACTCTAATTTTCTATAGAAGTGTTCAATATTTCTGGCTTTGCTGAGGGAGAGAGCTAAAAATAATGACATTTCCTTCTCTATATGCATTTGAAATAGCAATGTTCGTTAAAAAACACTTCAATTTATTTGAAACCCTGACTAGTAAACGTCACCGGGACAAAATTCACGTTTTGCCTTATAAAACAGCATTATAAACAAAAAGCTTTCTGGGAATGGCTCCAATAATATATAACAAGACATCTACGACTATAAGAGCGGAGAATGTTACTAACAAATTCAAAAGAATGCTAACAGATTTTATGGTTAAAAAAGCATACTATTCCATTGGTGAACTCTTAGCAGACAATTCAAATAAATAATAATTATGTATATCGTTGTGTGAGTCAAATGTCCGATTTATTTATGTTCAATTCGATCAAATGAGTCTAATTATTAGTACCTAATTTAATCTTAATAATAATGTAATTAATACAATGCATAAAATATATATTTTTACGCCACGATATTTAAATACGCCTGTCCTTCGCCCCATTAGCGCCAGGATATATGTCGGATGAATCTTTTCAGTGTGAATATTTCTTATTAAAACAATTTCTCTAGATAGTTGACAAGTGAGGAGCTACAGAGCTCCAAATATGATCCATTAAGTAGATATCATTTTAATTCTGGTATGTCGTCAATTGACTTACTTGGAATTTTGCTTGTTTGGGTTTGGACGTACTCGCTAACAAGCATTTTTATTACCTTTTGGTTAGTATTACATTTAACCTGGAGGTGGTTTATCTCCAATATAGCGTCGTCGTATTTATTAGATAAAAATTGTATGGTTTCTTGAATTTTATCGTTTTGGGTGCAGATATCTGCGTTTTGCCAGCTGATCACGCTGTCTGCGCCCTGATGTCCTCGAGAGCCGAATGTAGCGAGTTCATTTTAGTATTTTGTTGAGCTTGCTTTGATTCAAAATCCGATAGCATTGTCTTTATATCAAGCACCATATTTTCGAGACGTTGCAACTCAGCATCATCACCTCGTTTCCTTTTTCTCTGAGTGTTATTTTCCGTTTCTTTGCTATCATTCTTAGAACTCGAAGCTAAATTCGGTTCTGAGCCGTACAAAGAGTAGTATATATATTGACAAAATACCAGAATTCAAATGACTCGCATTTAAAGCTCTCTAGCTCCTCAAGTACCAATAATACAAGAAATATTCGCCCTGAATAGATCCATCCAACGACACATATTATATCGCTACTGGGATGGGACAAAATTGCCTATTGCCCTTTGCAAGGACTATACTATACTGAGTTTTTGGAGGCGAGTGAGGCATTTTTATGTTCTTTACGCAATTTAATTATTATAATTATAGCCTTAGTGATAAATCAGAAATGATACGATGGCAATTACCAGAACAGATCAACAGAGAATGCGTTGGGCTCTGTTTGTTATAATAATGTAAACAAGACGCTTTACTCACTCAGCTGTTGCTTATCTTGTTAAGTTGCGCGCGATCGAGTATCGTGCTATCCTGTGTAGAATCGCCTTCGGAAGTCTTCGGGACCGGGACTCGAACAATCGCCGAGCGAGCGCCGCGTATGTTTGTCCTTACAGCGACAAGCAGCAATGTGTGCGTGCTGTTATATCTTCCCAATGTACCCTAATATACTTACCCAGCACCTAACCAGCATCGTCAGCTCCTCAACATCATTTCCTCATGCTTCCCGTGTCCAGACCTCAGTCCCTTAGCCAGTCGTCATCCATCCGTCAGACCATGCACATGTATCTGTGCCGCGCATCCTCGATTATTGTAAATTACTAGTTAAATAAATCCCTTAATTCCAGCAGTAATAATTTCCTTTTTTTAAAAAGTGGTTTTAAATCCCCATTGTAACATTGGTGGCAGCGTAAAAGGGATATTTAAAAATCTGGGAAAACGTCTCGCGAAATACCAAACCAAGAGGGTTGCAGTGTTGTGCAGTGCATATAACCTTGGGTGACACTCATCATAATCATCCGGGCCAAAAGCAGCCCAACAAACCAGGAAACCGTCTCATCACCAGTCCACTGTGCAGTGGTACAGGCAGCAGCACTATTTGTGCAGCCTACGGGTCTGCCTACACCCAGCACCGACGAAGATCCAGGCGCGTTCCAGTGTTCCAGATTTCCAGTACTCCAGTGTTCCAGTCCAGTTCCAGCATCCAGAAAAATGCATTGTTTGTGGACCCTGTGAGTGACAACATAAAGTGCAATTTATCTAACCGCATTCCAATTAGTCTGCAACAAAATAACAGTCCCCAAACGACGCGACGACTCTAGACTAAACATCCTGTGCAATTGAATACTGATAACCCGTTGCAGACTAGTTAACAAACTAATTCATTTGGGTTTGCTTGTATAATTTTAATATTAATTTATCCTATTAAGCGACCTATTTTAACAAGTAAAATGGCGAAAACCGATTCAAAAAAGGACCTTACAGAAGTTAAAGACGACGAAATTCCTCTTAATGTAATTCTAAAGTTTATTAAACCTTTTAACGGAAGCAGAGAAAAATTAAATGCTTTTATACAAAATTGCGACAATGCAATTTCTCTAGCGTCCTCCTCACAAGAGCACATTGTCTTCAAATTCATCATTAGTCAACTTGAAGATAAGGCTCAAAGTGCATGTTCGATAAAAGAGTTCGATACCTGGTGCTCACTTAAAGAATTCCTAAAAGCACAGTTCGGTGAACGCAAACATTACGCTCATCTATTAACCGAACTCCAAGAATGTAGGCAAGGTAGCCAAGAGACTGTAAGCCAATTCCACCTACGGATTGAAACATGTTTGTCCCAACTTTTAACTGAAGTCACAATATCCAATTCCAAAAAGAGCGAACTTTCCGGTAGGGTGGCTGCAATGGAAGACCTTGCTTTGCACACATTTAACATAGGCTTACAACCTCGCTTAGCAAACATTGTTAGATGTAGAGATCCTAAGAACTTTAACGAAGCCGTTAACTATGCAATTTCGGAAGAGAAAATCCAACAGTTTACCTATAAGCAAAACGCACTTAATAAATTCAATCAAAATAGTGAACGCCGTAATAACTCGAACATTCCCAACAATAAAATCCAAAAGCCTCAATTCCCTTCGTCCTCGACCGTCTGCCGGTATTGCAAAAAACCAGGGCACAATCTAGAAAATTGCAAACTTAGGGAATATAACAACAACAAAAACAAGTACTTCAACCAAAACGCCCAACCTAACTCATCACATAATTTTAAGCCCAAAACAGAATTTAAACCCCAAATAAATTATGTAAATGAGGAAGAAGGCTATGACACAGTGGATAACACTGATTTAAACTAGAAAACGTCCCGCATAGGTGTCGCACGGGACAGCCTAGTAAAAGACGAAACCAATATTCCAGTAAAGACCCATGGACACGGTAACCAGCCCGAAACTCGTGGTCTTCCTATGAAAGTCAAGCAACAGGGTAACCAGCCCCAAATCGTAGACTCTTCATTATCTAATATCCAAAAGACCCATGGACGCGGTAACCAGCCCGAAACTCGTTAACTTCCGATGAAAGTCAAGCAACAGGGTAACCAGCCCCAAACCGTAGACTCATCATTATCTAATATCCAAAAACCTGAAAAAGAAAAAAATATTAACCATAAAATATACGAATTTACATCCAATACAAAAAGTAGGTACTTACCTTATGTAAAAGTAAAATCTCCTATTGCAACCAGTTATTTATCCCTACTTATTGACACTGGTGCATCTATAAGTCTAATAAAAAAATCAGTGATCGATGATATGACACAAATCGACGAATCAATCAAATATAAAATAAAAGGAATTGATTCTATTGACAACAGCACCTTATCTACTTTAGGACAAATCCCTGTATCCATTACGACATATGATGATAATAATATCTGCAATCACTCAACCCACACTTTCAACGTAATAGCCAAAATCAGTCTTCCTTACGATGGTGTTATCGGTAACGATATATTCAATGATTGCTTATGTCAAATCGATTATGTAAAAAGTACACTTAACCTGAAAAGCCTAAAACTTAAGATGTACTTTAATGAACCAGTCTACACTATTACACCACGTAGTGAAACAGTAATAGTACAGTTGCGAATGTACAGTTGCGAATCCAGAAATCAAAGAAGGTTTAATTTTAAACCAACACTTATCCGATAACCTATTAGTAGCAAATTGCATTGTCCAAGTAAAAAATAATAATCGTGTAAACATATCTGTTGTTGTTTTGGTTTGTGGGTTCTTCAGGGTGAAAATAAGGCGATTCTCCCTGGTGTACAATATTATATTCTTTAAAACAATGCTTCTAATTACATTGGAAAACCGTTATGAATTCAATATATTTTACATTAATTAAGAGTTTATGCTAACGAGAGATTCTGTTGAAGAGTCGCCGTTTGGCTGTGTGACTTCGTTTTATACAGGCGGAGCAGCGCCATCTCGCCCGTTGGTCTGGAACTAGCGAGGATTGATGCTAGCAGATCGATGCATCTCTCGCCGCGCGTTACTGTTGCGTCGGTTTGTCACCAGGTGCCGGTAGATGTCATAAACATGCCGGCGGGCCTTGAGAGCTCCACAGCTGCTCTCAATGTCCTGGTTCAGGCTGCGTGGCTGCTGCGTCCTCATCATTGGTGGAGGGCAAAGGGCAGATCCTTGAGAATGCCCTCTCGATGACCCCATTTGCTGTCCGGATACTGGCCACTCGGGGTACGCCGTCTTTCCCTGGGAACACAGACAATATTCGTCCCAAACGCCATTTCAGCGGTGGGAGGTTATCATCTTTTATGAGCACCAAAGTGTTGGGTGCTAAAACTCCTTTTGACTGCTTCCATTTTGTGCGGGTCTGTAGTTCTCCGATGTACTCTGATGACCATCGCCTCCAGAAGTGTTGCCTCAGTTGTTCGATGCGCTGGTAGCGGGATAGTGCGTGTAGTGGAGTACTGGCAACGTCTTCGCTCGCATGTGAGGTTAGCGGTCGGCCAATCAGGAAGTGTGCAGGTGTGAGGGGGGTATAATCTGATGGATCTGGGGACAGACAGTACATAGGACGGGAATTCAGGACAGCTTCTATTTGTGCTAGAACCGTACTGAACTCCTCGTAGGTTAAGTGACTATTGCCTAACACCCGTGCAATGTGATGCTTACAGGATTTTACCCCTGCCTCCCATAAACCGCCAAAATGAGGTGCATAAGGTGGTATAAATTTAAATTCTATACCATTAGATGAAGCATAATCAATAATAGGTTGAGACTCCCTAGATAAGAAAGTTGTAAGTTCCCTTTTAGCTCCTACAAAATTCCTACCGTGGTCAGAAAATATGCAATGTGGTTTTCCTCTCCGGGAAATAAACCGCTTTAAAGCTAAAATGTAATATTCTGAGGTTAGATTAGTGACAAGCTCCAAGTGCAAGGCCTTAGTAGCAAAGCAAACAAATAAACATAGATAGCACTTTTCAAGTTTAGAGCCTCTGCCTTTCCGGTTTAAAATATAAAGTGGTCCTGCATAATCAACACCGCTGTTTATGAAAGGGAAGTCAATAGTGATCCTTTCCTGCGGTAGATTTCCCATGATTGGTTGCACTGTTTCACCTTTCATGCGCGTGCACATTTTGCATTGTTGTATAATTTTCCTAGCTAAGTTCCTACCACACAAGGGCCACCAGGTCTCTCTTAAATGGGCTAACAGCTGTTGTGGACCAGCATGTAATAACCTCAAATGCTCTAGCTTGAAAATAAGTTGAGTGACGTAATGCTTACCACACAATAACATGGGATGCTTTTTGTTAAATGAGAAGTCAGGCGAATTAGACAATCTACCTCCCACTCGGATAATGCCTTTGTCATCTAAAAATAAAGTTAAACTTAATAAGTTACGAGTTGATTTAATTGGTAATTTATTTACTAAAGCGTGATGTTCATCTGGAAATGATTCTAATTGAATTCTTTTTATTATGAGATTCAATGAGTTAGTTAACTCTTCCACTGATAAGGGACCTGTCAAACGATCAAGCTTGTTTACTGGTTTAATATTGTGAATAAATCTTAAAACAAATGCATAGGCGCGTTGTAGTTTGCAAAATGAAGAGAACCTTTTAAAATCTCCACCAGAACCATCACAAACCATGGTGACTGTTGTTTGTTTTGTTCTTAGTTCTGGCAAACTATCTTGAAAGGTATGTGGTGTGTCGAATGTTTGAAACTCCGTTACCTTTTCCCATAAAAAGGAGGGTCCATTCCACCACTTTTTATTTTGTATTAAGTCGTTCAGACTGGTACCTCGAGAAACTAAATCGGCTGGGTTATGTTTCCCATCGACATGCAGCCATTTTGCATTGCTGCTATATTCACTAATTTGCACTGCACGATTTTGAACAAAGGGCTTTAACTGTTGAGGCGACATTCTTAACCAGCCCAACACAATAGTCGAGTCCGTCCAACAAAATATCTTATCAAAGTTTAGCTTGAGAGCTTTTGTTATTCGTTCTAATATTATTGCGCCGACGAGCGCGCCACACAACTCTAAACGCGGTATGCTAACTGGTTTGCAGTGTTGCCGTTTTATATTTTAGAAAAATGCTAACTTTTCGCCCGAATAATGCTAGAAAATGCTAAATACAATTTAAAAAGTGCTAAATAAAATGCCAATTTGATTTAAAGTATTTATTCATCAAAAAACAATATATGACTCTTCTATGAGTCAAATATCTAAATCTTAGTCATCTAATTCGAAAAATATCTGAAGGTCATCGTTCATCAACTTGTTCGTCTTTTTCTTGTTGTGACGTTGACGGGCCACTATCATCAGTCACTGCATGTTCTTTAATACCCTTGATGTGTTTCAGTACGTCATCAGGAATATTATAAGAATTGCAACATTTTCCTGATCTTCGGAGTCCATATCTGACATACAGTATTGAGTTTAGTGTCGTCAACGACATCCGATTCCTCAGTTTAGTTTTCACCACATTCATTTGACTAAACACTCTCTCCACTTCTGCATTGGAGTGTGAAAGACAAAGGATAGACATCACTAAAGATGCCAACTCGTGAAATGGATTGTTATTGGCACAGTCTTTGTACTCACATACCTCTGACCAGAACTCTATCGTCGAATTTTTGTTTTTCCAGTCTATGTGACTAATGTTTCTCCATTGTACCACAATACGCTCTATATCGACTGCGTTACAACCAAACTCTTGAGCAATGTCAACAATTTCTGGTTTAATTGCTTTCAAAGTTTCCCGCACAGAAAACATATTCATTTTTCTCAATGTTTGAATATTTACTGGCAACCTTGATCGCATTTCCTGGACGAGCTTCAATGTAAATTGTTTACAGCGATGTCGTAGATTCTGAACTGATTCTGATGAAAGTTGGTATTCCGTAATTCGACGTTCTACACTGAAACCCATGTATGGAGATGGCTCCAGGTAACTGGTGATGTTATCTGTCAAAATATTTACTCTAGCTGATGCTGTTGGCATCAAAATTCGCCTTGCCACCGACTCAACCAATCCAACCAAGTCATTTAGAAGTTTGGTCGGGTCTCTGTCATTGCTTTCGAAATTCTTATTCACTTTTTGTACTTCATCTAAAATTGGTAACAAATATAATAGATGCAGATGATTGATGGGATCATTATACATAGAGTAAAGCATTTCTGCCATGTAACAGTTTTCTTTTTGTTTCATAATTTCAAAATGGGTTTTTAGTTCTAACCATTGATCTACTATTCTACGGACAGCAGGTTCAATGGACAACCACCTGGTATTACATTACACATTTGAGTAATTTTTAGAGGTTCTTTGCCACAGTTTATAGTTTTATAAAGTTCCTTGTAGAACAATTGTCTATTAGAAGAATGGCTAAACCAGTTGTGGGTTTCTCGGATCAGGAACTCGATGTTTCGTGGTAGAGTTTCTTCAGATGCATGAGTAATAGCCAACTGTAAAGAATGACATAGGCACCGCACTAATACTAGATTATTATTGCCAGTTTCAGATTTCAGAAGGCTGTGCACGCCGTTGTTGACACCAGTCATAGAAGAAGCATTGTCGGTTCCAATCCCTATTAAATTGTTTATATTTAAATTTAATAGTGTAAATAGGGTCTTTATGCCATTGACTATGGCAATGGCTGTCCCGTTCTCAATTTCAACCAATCCTAAGAATGTTTTTATAATCTGTTTTTTGGTCTGGCTATAGTGTCGGATTGACACACCGAGAACTTTTGTGACTGATATGTCTGTAGATTCATCTATTAATATGCTGAACTTTGCATCTCCCACATCTTTTATCAATTCAGATACAAAGTGCGGTGCCAAGACTTTATTTATAATATTGCTACATTTTGTTCTATGTAACTTCATGTTCTCTGTACTTCTACTGTCAGAAAATGTCTTTTTGCACAAATCCGATAGGTGATCCACCGTTAAAATTGCAGTATGCTCGCAAATAAAAAGTGCAAGATTGCCTTCCGCTTTCTGGGTATCAAGGCGGGTTTGAATTTTCGAAAAGTTAATTTTTGTTTGACTTTTCATGGGCTCAGCACACTTCACATGTTTACTTGTAGAAATATGTTGTTTTAAACAATACAGTTTTGCAATAATATTACACTTACAACATTTGCAGTAGGCTTAGGTGGCATCATCTTTGACCAGTGATAGCCAATCCTTAAACTCCCTCATCTGTTCCCATTCTTCACGATAATGTTGTGAATATTTGGGGGGCATTGTTCTCACCAAACTTGTATTTTAAAATGTTTTTGCGCGCAATCACTTTAGTTTTCCGCAAGCGTAATGTATTACCTATGTAACTTGTGATGTGTCTGTCACTGACCGAACGAATGTTTGAACAAAACATAAACAATCGACTGATCGGGAAAACCCGAACCATAACAGAACCATCACCGAACCTCGAACGTACGAAATGATATCTCTTAACGATGGATGGGATTTCCCCTTAAGTATTTCTGAACGATGGTTAAAGTGTTGCCCTAGACAATGTTGAAAAAATGCTAAAATAATGCAATATGCTAAGTTCCAAATTAACATGCTAAATTAAGTGAAAATATGCCAAATTTAGCATTAAAAATGCCAAAACGGCAACACTGCTGGTTTGACAGGAGCGACGCGGCTCTTCGAACAAATCAGTGTCACTGTGACCGTGTGACGTCACCGGTCTCGCTAAAGCTACGGGCGTATGCACACGCGCCGTATGCGGTTTCACTGGCATCAGTGAATATGTGTAACTCTGTTCGGACAGAATTTGTACATATTATGTGACGAGGGACTCGAATATCATGTAATGCGGATAATGAAGTAACAAACCTTTCCCACTTATCTTTAATGTCAAGCGGTACTTCGTCGTCCCAATCTAGTTTGCACAACCACAGTTTTTGTAGTAGTATCTTTGCTTTGATTATAACAGGGCTAAGTAATCCTAAAGGATCGTATACTTGTGACACAACCGATAAAATTAAGCGTTTAGTTGTCGGAGTTGAGATTTCTTTTATTTTTGAAGTGAAATGGAAATTATCATCATTGTTCAACCAACCTAGGCCCAGAGTTTTATTAGAACTTGTACAGTGTTCACCTTACACCTTAGTTAGTTAATGTTATGAGTACCGCGCCGCGACCCAGGTTAGGGAATTGATTAAGTAAAACGATGTTTACTATTACACGGATTTATTGGCACTGAAGTAATTAGTTTATAAATGAACGCGATGCACCGCATCGTGAGTGCAAGCGTCAGCATTATTACTTAACAATACAAAATGTACGGGTTTGCTCGTACATACTCCCTACAGGAGAAATTAACAAGTTGCAAATTTAATGTTAACAGATCAAAGATCAACATATTTGAAAACAATGTTTCTAGAAAATTTAATGTCGAGACAATATAAAGCAAAAATAATTAACGATTAAGTGGTAAAGTTAATTATTGTCACTAGCCGCATCATTTAACTCAACGAACGCAAATAGGTGACGTAGCTTTATTCACTCGCGCACTATTGAGATTAGAAACACTGCTCTGATTGTTGTCATTTAACTCACTAACACTGTGGTAAGACACTCGGTCACCTATAATCACGCACGGATTGTCGTTGTTGCGAGGAGGAGGCGCAGGCGCACCCTGGGCCTGCGCTGGTGTCGGCGCCGGCGTGGACGGCACTCTCCAGGCGCGCACGCGACGCCACGCGTACACCAGTCCCGCTACTCCCGTGATGCCGACGATGGTGTATATCAGCGTGTAGTGGTGTATATCATGGACAGACATGCTTTCAGCCATAGCAGCATTTTCTTTCATGATCTTAATTTTCTGGCCAAGCTCTGTTAAATCTATTTGATTCTGGTCAGTTTCAGAATCATTTAAAGTTATCATATGCGGGATCGTAATGTTGATAATGTGATTTATCGGCGGTATCAGTGGCGTATAAACATCAGGTTTAATGTTCAGTTCGCTAGACTGTTGTCTGTGTGCAATTAAAGTAAATGCTTGCGTTTTAATAATACACCCATTGTCTATCGCGACGAGACCCGCACCGGTCAGCTGATGACTGGCAACTTGATCCTCGCACATTATACGTAAAGAGCATTGATCGCAACAAAAATAGATGTAGTTGTTAATTGTGTTACTTTCAAACCAGCTGTTTTTGCAAGGAGAGATCTTTGTCTCGCACTCAAGCTCTTCGGTCTGACAGAAATCTTTATCTCCGTTTAGATGATAAATAGGTCTCTGAATATGACACAGATATGCCTCTGATATGAGACATGATGTTAATGTTTTCTCTGTCATAGTTAAGTAGGTATCCTTCTTTAAGTTTATAGCCACATAATCTGATATTGGTTGGATGTTAACCATGTCTGTTCCTTTGACTTGAGGAATGGAAAATATTTTGAATATCTCAAAGGAGTCTCTACTGATAAGAGGAAGCCTAATTTCAAAGATAAGGTATTCTGCCAGCATTCTGGCCTTTACTTTAAGAAGCTTATATATTTTCCTTAAATCCATCTGCACATTGTCTACCGGCAATGTCACGTCCTTAGGGAGCTGACTAGCGATGGTACTCAGCTGATCTTGCAATTGAACGGGAGTTAAAAGATGTGGATTAAACTGACCGTGATAGATGTCAGTGATAGTGTCCAGTAAGGTGCTTTGTAATGACTTCAAGTTATGTAGCATGTTGCTCCCGATAATAGCTCCGACAGTCAGCTCATTTACGATAGACATGTTTCGTGTTTCGGATTGAAGTTGGTTTAGCGCCTTTTCAATGGAAAATATATGTTGGGAAACCATTTTATGTTGTTTGTTCATGGTTTGCTCTGTTCGTTTGAGGAGGTTGTATTCAACTTCTATAATCGATGTTTGGTTTTTCCAGTAGGAGGCAATATGACGTTGGTTGTCGCGTAATAACGTGATGTCCTTGCGATACTGATCGGCGAATCTCGTATCTAATACCCCGAAGAGGCTATTCGCGAGATATCCGACACCGTCGATAAGACCGCGCCGCTGTCTAGCGCGCTGCACGTTTGAGTGCTGACCGAGCAACATCTGGTTGTAGTACTCAAGTTCACCGAAGCCTTGAATTAACTGTAATAATATGATATCACAGTTCATAATGTTACGTATTGTTTTGCATGATTGTTCTAGAGACTTCGTGTATTTGTTGAGAGCTGTTATGCCCTCCCAATAAGGTTGCATATCGTAGTAGATAATGAGCTTCCACTCGTCCCGTATAATCTGCATGTTAGTTAATTTATCGAAATAAAGGCCTTGGTTAGGTCTAAAATTTGTTGTTTGGAAATCGCAGTGTCCTCCTGTTACGATTGTCATAAAAAATAATAAAGATATAAATAATGTTGTTACGCTAACTCTCTTCGATTTCCTTTGAGGTTGTGTTTTTTCGCTGTTTGGCTTCAGCTCTTCCTGGACGTTTTCAGACGAGTCTGATTGATTTTGTTTTACAGGTAACTTTGATATTTTGGTAATTGGTCTTTTAAGAGTTCCGTTCTTCGTTTTTAAGCTGACAACGCGAACGAATCCATCTGCTCCGGGATGTAGATCGACGATCCTACCCATAGACCATTTTCCTGGTGGTAAGTTGTCATCGTGCAAGAGGACTACGTCGTTTAGGTTTATGTTTTCACGAGACTGTCGCCACTTGCTTCTTGTTGTTAGTTGTGTTAGATACTCAGATCGCCATCTTTTCCAGATGTCAGCGAAAATTTTCTGTGTTAACTGCCACCTAGTCCTCAAGTCCCTTTCTGTTTCAACTAGGGTAAGTGCTGAACCGCCAGTCAAAAAGTGAGATGGAGTTAAGTAGTCTAAGTCCTCCGGATCTTCAGTGAGGGGACATAGAGGCCTAGAATTGAGGCATGCTTCGATTTGCGTGAGGACTGTTGACAACTCTTCGTAAGTTAACTTTTGCTCTCCGACAACTCTTCTAAAGTGATGTTTGAAACTTTTGACTGCGGACTCCCAAAGACCGCCTGCGGAAGGCCAGATTGGTGCATTAAAATGCCAGTTGATTTCCATGTCTGTTACTTCAGCCAAAAATTCGTTGTTAAATATGTGTTGCATTTCTTGGTATTCTTGTTGAATTTGCTTGTTAGCTCCGACAAAGTTTCGTCCATTGTCACTATAAATGTGACTCGGCGTACCTCTACGTGCTGCCATTCTTCGTAAAGCTGCGATGAACGATGAGGTGCTAAGATCGGAGACTAGCTCTAGATGTACTGCTTTTGTAGACATGCAGACGAAAACAGACACATATCCTTTAGTGGTTTTTATGCCACGGCCTTTGTTGGCTTTAAGGAGTAGGTGCCCGGTAAAATCTATTCCAGTGTGGTCAAACGGACGAGATGGATTGCTTCTCGCTGCAGGTAAGTCACCCATAATTTGGTTATGTTTGTTAGGACTTAGCTTTTTACATTTAACGCATAAGCGTATTTGCCTTTTCGTTGCTTCATTTCCGCCTATAATCCAATACTTTTGTCGGATAAATCCCGATGTCAAGCGGGCTCCGCCATGGAAAGTTAGCTTGTGTGCATGTTCTATTAGAAGCTCTGTTAAACGTCCTCGCTGTGGAATAATTAAAGGATGTTGCATGTCTGCATGAATATGAGCATGTCTTAGCCTTCCCCCGACACGGAGAAGCCCAATGTTATCCAGAAATGGATTTAGATTTAGTATTCTGCTTTTGTTGCTAAGCTTTCCTTTCTCTTTTAAGCTTTTGATTTCTTCTACAAATTCCTGCTGCTGTACTTGCTTTATGATCTTCATTTTTGCTTCTCTTATCTCTTCTAACGTAAGATAGGAAGTTTCCTTATTGATTTGCTTGTTTGTTAAAAATCTATACACCCAAGCTAAAATGTGTACAACTTTGGTAAAAGAACTGTGACTTTTTAATAAGCTCATGATTATACTTTCGTCATCTGTTTGTTTCGTGACAGTGTTTGCTTGCTTCTGTAATTTTGTTTCCAATGTTGTTGTATAGATTATTTCTTCAATTCTTTCATCAGCTTTAAATGTTTGTAGCCAAGATGGTCCCTGCCACCATAAAGGATGTTGAATCAATTGCGACATCGATAAGCCTCTACTTGCGCAGTCTGCAGGATTTTCGGCAGATTTGACATACCGCCAGCAGGTAGAAGGCATGTTTTCTGTTATAAATCGTGTTCTGTTGGCAACAAAGGTTTGCCAACGACCTGGATCTCCTTGCAGCCACCCCAGTACTGCTGTGGAGTCAATCCAGCCATAAATAACAATGTTGTAGTCAGTTAAAGAAGTCTTGACCTTAGCCATGAGTTTTGCTAATAAATGAGCGCCGCAAAGCTCCAATCGTGGCAACGATATGTTTTTGTTAGCCGGGATTATTTTTGATTTTCCGGCCACCAAGATGATGCTTGTTTGTTCGTTATAAACTTTACAGTAAATAACGCATGCGTATGCTTTTGTTGACGAGTCACAGAAACCATGTAACTCGACTCTTCGCTCGGGTTTTGTGCCCAACCATCTTGGTATTTGAGCTTGACTTATTTGATCGATATCCGCCTTAAGTTTATTCCATTCTTCAAAAATTTCCTCAGGTATCTGCTCATCCCACTGAATTTGTGAAGTCCAAATTCGTTGAAATAAAATTTTGAGTTTTGTTGTTGTAGGTGTGAGCCACCCCAAAGGGTCAAAGAACTTGGAGATATCGGATAGCACAGATCTTTTTGTAGCCTTGTTGACTGTTGAATCAATTTTTGGCTCAAATGTAAAGTTATCCTTGATAGGATTCCAGCGTAGTCCTAATGTTTTAGTAGACTCCGGCTGTCGAAAGCTTTTGCTTTGTTGTTGGCATGGGACTTCATCGTGCAGTAAATGCGGATCATTAGAAGCCCATTTTCTTAAATTGAATCCCCCGCGTTTCAGCAGTTCAATTAAATCTTGTTGAAGTTGGCGTGCTGCTGATACGCTGTGAGTACCATGGAGAAGGTCATCCATGTAGAACGACTCTTCGAGGACTTTAGATGCTTCTTGATATTCGGAGCGTTCATCGTTCGCCAGCTGTTTTAACGTCATCATTGCGAGGAAAGGAGCCGCTTTAGTCCCATACGTGACCGTGGTCAGCTGATATTCTTGTAGTTTATCTCGGGGACTATCTCTCCAAACTATTTTTTGCAGGCTCTGATCTTTCTTATGGACCAAAATTTGGCGGAACATCTTTTCGATGTCCGCGGTGAAGGCAAATTGATACTGCCTCCATTTAAGTATTAATGACTGAAGGTCCCGTTGCAGATTTGGGCCCCTTTGCATCAAATCATTTAAACTTTGGCCACTTGATGTTTTTGATGAGGCGTTAAAAACGACTCGAAGTGACGTAGTTGTAGAGTCATCACGTAGCACACAATGATGCGGCAGGAAACATTCGAGTTTCGAGTTACAAATAGCTGGTTTCATATGTCCTAACGCTAGGTACTCGTGTATGAATGTTTTATACTCTTTTGCGATGTTTTCTTTTTTAATTAATTTACGTTCCAAATGACCAAATTGTGCTATGGCCTTTGATTTTGAGTTACCCAATTGTTCTTCTAAATTTGTTTTCAGCGGGAGCCTCACTACATATCTTCCATCTAGCAATCGGTTTGTTGTTGAGCTGTAAAATTGCATACACTCTTGATCATCTGATGAAAGCGAAGTAGACTCTGCAATTTCCTCCGTTTCCCAAAATTTTTGCAACTGGTCAATATCAAACTGTACGACATTGCATTGCAGTATGTTTACGTTACCGCACAGAATCCACCCAAGCCGAGTCTGTTGAGCAATGGGTGTTGTTTGTTCAACTCTGCAGATACCCTCCATAATGATGTTTGAATATATGTCAGCGCCAAATAAAATATCTATCGGACGACTGACGTAAAAGTCAGGATCTGCAAGTTCTATGTTTTCTAAATAAGACCACGTGGGCTTAGCAAAGGTATAAGTTGGCAGATTTTTTGTTAAAGTTTTCATGATGAAAACATCTGTGTTAAAAGAGTAAGATTCTCTTCTTGATGAGCAGTTAATGTTTATAACTCCCTTACAGGCATTATCCCTGACTCCTATACCGGTTATTACGCCCTTGCATCTTTGACGGGACAGTCCCAATTGTTGTGCGGCATTTTCGGTAATGAGTGAAGTTTGGGAACCCTGATCAATCAGAGCTCGCATGTTAAGATAAGATCCATCACGTTTTTGGACCTTAATCATGGCTGTGGACAATAATGTTTCCGGTAAATCACGTTGTTGAGCCATGTGAGTGCTAAGTTGCTGAGTTTGCTCAGGCAAAGTACGTGCATTTCCAGCTTTAGGTATTGCTTGGTTAGGCAATGCGTTTGCGGATTGCGCAAACGCATCGTGAAGTATCGTGTTATGACTTCCGTCGCACTCATGGCACCGTTTTGTTGAAATGCATGCCTTGCCATTATGACTAAAAAGACAATTTTCGCATAGCTTGTTGTCAACGACGAATTGTTTTTTGTCGATTGGGGACAATCCAATATATTGTTCACAATGGAATAATCCATGACCATTTTCGCATAATGGGCAAGTTCGTGTTTTGTGAAATTGTCCGTTCGATTTCGACACGTTTTTGTTGCTCGAATAGGATTGTTTCGAATAACGATTGATATTTTTGTTGTTAAAATTGTTATCTTTAGCTAATTTTGCGTTGGAATTTGGAGGTTTCTGATCTTGTTTACGCCGCGATGACTCCATACTCGTGAACTTGGCTTCCAGGAAGTCCAAAAAGTCTGATAAAATGGGCAGTTCACGAGGTTGCTTAAGAGATGCGATGTATTCGGAATGCGTGTTAGCATCTAATTTATTCGACATTAAATAGCAAATTATGGGGTCCCATGTGCTTACGTCTGCTCCCATGTTCTTTATAGCGTTGACACATTCGATAGTTATATCGTGGATGCGTTTTACATGAAAGACTGAAGGTTGTTGCATGACCGGAAGGTTGGTTAGAGTATTCATATGTGAGGTGAATATAAGCAGTTTGTTGTTATACCTATGATTAAGGATTTCCCAACACGTTGAATAGTTTTCAGAGCTGATCTGAAGATGGTGTATTAAACCTTCGGCTTCCCCTTTCAGTTTAGCTTTAAGGTACTGCATCTTTTGAGCTTGAGAGAGCGACGGATTGTTGTGGATAGCCTCCGTGAATAAGTCTTTAAAGGATACCCAGTGTTGATAATGGCCATTAAACGTAGGCACTTCCATCTTTGGTGTAGAATGTTCTCGGTGTGATACAGACCACAATTTACTGTTCAGAGACTTCTTCATGTTGTTGTACGTCATTTCATACGAGGTAAACTTGTCCTCATACGAATCATCTTGCCCGTCGAGTTCACCTTCCAACTCCCAGTGAAGCGTGTCAATGGCCGACCACCTCGCTTCCAATGTTTTCAACGTATCTTGAAACTCCCATTTCTCAGTTATGGCATCGATGTTGATGTTCGCCACAGTTCGATAGAAAGCCTTAAAATTGATGTTCTGCTTCTTCAGTAATTCGTCCAACTTGCTGTTGGTGCCCTGAGACTTGAATTTGGGCGTTTCAAGAAAGGTCGTAGCCTCGCTGTCATCGGGATTCCTGTTCTTAAGGGTCTCGTCCACGCCGGCCCTGATCGTGCCGGCTAATGATGTTGTGGGTTTTAAAATAGACGGAGTTCCTACACTTTTGATAAATTCACGCGTTGAAAGATAGATATCCTGAGTTTGTTGATAGTGATTCAATGCAAAATACTCAATTGATTTGTTGCCAAATGGGTTTAACTGATCGTGATTAGATTGAAACTCCTGCCAGTAGGAGTCTAAAGTTTCCAATTTACGTTTGATGTAGTCAGGAGTTTTGCGTTCCTGACCATCTTTCTTAAAGTTTGATAAAAGTTGGTTCATGGCCACCATGATTCGTTTCTGGTTGGCCAGAAGATCCTCCATTGTTTGGCTCATATTGTTAGGTCAAGCAATAAAAAGGAAAGATCTTACTTTGATTCTGCTGTATGGTGGGTATGTTGATTGCGCTCAAGGCTGCTGTTTACTCCCTGAACTGCAACTCCACAGCTGCTGCTGATATGGAACCACTCACACGAATTGACTCAATGTCCACTGATTATTCGCGGTAATGATCCCGCTCGTTGGCTCGAAGGACCATAAAGATGTACAGTGTTCACCTTACACCTTAGTTAGTTAATGTTATGAGTACCGCGCCGCGACCCAGGTTAGGGAATTGATTAAGTAAAACGATGTTTACTATTACACGGATTTATTGGCACTGAAGTAATTAGTTTATAAATGAACGCGATGCACCGCATCGTGAGTGCAAGCGTCAGCATTATTACTTAACAATACAAAATGTACGGGTTTGCTCGTACAGAACTATTCTCATTTAGTGTGAAATGTTTCGACTGACTGTAATCATTTTTAATTATTTCTTTTGCGATTTCGTCTGAATTAAATACCCACTTTCTTAACGGTAAACAACCTGACTTACATACTTCAATAACACCTTTACAAATTCGTATTAATTCAGTTTTATCATCATTCCCGAAAATACAGTCATCAACGTACATGTCATTTAAGAGTGTACGCGAAATATCTGCGTCAGTGCATTCATGCCCTAACTGTCTAACGCATCGCATGCTAAGATAGGGTGCAGACGCAGTACCATATGTCACGGTGTTGAGTTTATATACAGAAAGTGGTTCAGAAGGGCACTCACGCCAGATTATCATCTGTAAATGTCTTTGATCCTCCTGTATTAACACTTGCCTGAACATCTTTTCTATGTCACCACACGCAACGTAGTTATATTGACGGAAACGTAAAAGAATCGCAAACAAATCATTTTGTAAAGGAGGGCCTGTCATCTGGATATCGTTAAGCGACTTTCCCGATGATGTCGGTTGACTAGCATTAAACACCACACGTAGCTTTGTTGTGACACTGTCTTCACGAAATACACCATGGTGGGGTAGAAAATAATTATTTGGTGGGTAATGTTCAATGCGAGTCATGTGTCCCAGACTTAGGTATTCCTTCACAAAATCATTATACATTTTTTTGTACTGACTATTACGTTCGAGTTTTCGCTCTAGTGACAGAAACCGTCCTTTAGCGGTTTCATAACTGTCACCAAGCTTATTTATCGAATCTTTAAACGGTATGCGCACAGAGAACCGACCATCGGCTAAACGTTTAGTTGTATCTATAAATAGTTTCTCACAGGCTTGTTCTTCCTGTGAATAAAAGTTATTATTTTGGCATGACACTTCCTCTATCTCCCAAAATTTTCTTAACTGTTCCCCAATTTCTAAAGTTTGAGTAAAGTTACATTGAACAGGAATAATGCGCCTAGGTTCAAAGTGAATGGGGCCAGCGACTATCCATCCTAACTTGGTATTTTGAAGATAAGGTCCGTTACTTAAGCGAATTCTGCCTTCGATTATTAAATCCCAAAACTGGTCAACTCCTAACAATAAATCTATATTTGACGGTATGCAGTAAGTAGGGTCTGCTAGATTTAATCCGTTAGGTATTTTTAATTTGTTAGAATTTATTTTAAAAGTAGGTATCATATTTGTTATAGTGGGTAGGACCAAACATTTAATATTTGTATGATAGTTATTGTCGTTTAGAGATCTAAGTTTGATTTCACATAACTGAGCGGAATGTGAGACCGACTGTCCCACTCCTACGATTTGATAAGCGGACTGTATCGACTTTAAATTTAATTTTTTACGTAGTGACTCAGAAATTATACTATGCTGACTGCCACTGTCAATTAAAGCGCGTGCCTTATGATACTTGTCGTCATTGCCCGCGACTTCAATGATGGCAGTTGACAATAAAGCGTTATCTAATAACTCAGACTTTACCCTATGATACCCGTTATTACGTTCGGAACATAAATAAGCTTGCGTATGTAGAACTGCGGATGAGTCAGAAGGTTCAGATCTTAATGCGCTGTCCTTACTACCCTCATCATGCAATAAATTGTTATGTTTGAGATTGCACCGCTTACACGGGCCGAAGTAACAATCATTCGGGGTGTGTCCCTTACGTAAACAATTTGCACACAAACTATTCTTGCTCACAATATCTAACCTATCCTTCACCGATAATTTCAAGAACTGGGTGCACGCATAAAGTGAATGATTACCAGTACACACAATACAATCACGAGTGCGCTTATTCTTCTGATTATTCTGAGTGGAGTTATGCGTGGTTGCAAAACTATTAATTTTTTGTGATTTAAACTTGTTATCAGAAACTGGCCTATTCCCTGAAGGGAAAGGAGAATGGTTAACTTGCACCATCTCCAACATATTAGCTTTATCCGTTAAAAAATCCAATAAATGGGACAACTTTGATGATTTCTCAGTACCTAATATGCTTTTATGTTGTTCCCATTCTCTTTCCGTAGCCAAATCTAATTTAGAAACAATTGTAAAAATAATGAGGGTATCCCACCACTCTGTGGGTTCCCCGAGCGTCTTTAACGCACGTAAATTCTTAAGCACTGTATCGATTAATTTTCTAATAAGATGAGGTGATTCTTTTGACATCGATTGCGAAGAAAATAACGCTTTTACATGATTATGCACCAATAAGTTACTGTTGTTAAATCTATGGTTAAGCAAATCCCATGCTATTATGTAGTTTCCAGATGAAAACTCTAATGATTTTATCACCTGACTGGCATTCCCTGTTAGAGCAGATCTTAAATAATGGAACTTTTGAATTTCATCAAGTTGTGTAGATTTATGGATCAATGAAAGGTAGGTATCTCTAAACTCAAGCCACGCATTGTATGACCCATCAAATGAAGGCAAAGTTATAGTGGGCAATTTAACTAACGGGTTTGAGTTGCACTTAGATTTATCACTAACAGCAGAACTAGGATTACTAACGCTTTGCAATAAACAGTCAACTTCTGTAAATACCGTATAGTAGGCATTTTCAAAGGATTCACGAATATCTATTTGCTGAGATAATTCTTTTTCTGAAACTAATTCCTCTATAGAACTTTGAATATAGTTAAAGTCTTGCATTAATGATTTAGCACCATCAGTTCTTAACCTTAATTCCGTAATTTTTTTATCGTTTAACGGTACACTGACAAGGGAAGTTACAAACTTCGTAAAAAGTGTCAATCTACCCTTTATTGTACCCCTTTTTTTATTTAAATCTTGAATCTGATCGTTAGCACTTTGTAACACTGGTATAGGAGATTTATTACGTATTGAAGCTTTACCTATATCTTCCGAACCTAGACTCATTTTGGCAATTTATGAAGATAAGGGTACTCACTGTTTTCCTGCAAACACCTTGGTGTGATTACGCGAACCTAAGGCGAATTACCTGTAATTAGTCACAGTTTTAGCACAAATAAAAGGAGGAGAAGGAAAGGAACGATAAGGATTGCCAAACCTCTGCTGATTCTTCTTCTATTCGGCGACGAAGGTCCAATGTTTTGGTTTGTGGGTTCTTCAGGGTGAAAATAAGGCGATTCTCCCTGGTGTACAATATTATATTCTTTAAAACAATGCTTCTAATTACATTGGAAAACCGTTATGAATTCAATATATTTTACATTAATTAAGAGTTTATGCTAACGAGAGATTCTGTTGAAGAGTCGCCGTTTGGCTGTGTGACTTCGTTTTATACAGGCGGAGCAGCGCCATCTCGCCCGTTGGTCTGGAACTAGCGAGGATTGATGCTAGCAGATCGATGCATCTCTCGCCGCGCGTTACTGTTGCGTCGGTTTGTCACCAGGTGCCGGTAGATGTCATAAACAGTTGTCAATACTTCCAATGAACCAATAACAATTGATTCTGACCTTCAATTAAACCTAGAACCCTTCGAAATAAACTTATCAACTCTAGCAGCTACAATGTCTGAATTCCATACTCTTGAACGCACAGAGAAAGTCTTAGAGCTACTCCGTGTATCCCATCTTAATTCAGAAGAGTCTGAAGCATTGTACTCAGTCTGTTCTCAATTTTCCGACGTATTCCATTTACCCGATGATCAGCTAACATCTACTGATGCTATTCAACATAAAATAAAAACCACTTCCGATAACCCTATACATGTCAAGACATACAGATTTCCTGAATGTCATAAGAAGGAAGTCGAATCCCAAGTTAACAAAATGTTACAACAAAATATCATAAAACCTTCTATGTCCCCATGGTCATCACCAATATGGGTGGTACCCAAGAAGCTTGACGCTTCTGGCCAAAGAAAATGGCGTGTGGTAATCGACTATCGAAAGCTCAATGACATAACCATTGGTGATTCCTACCCTATTCCCAATATATCCGAAATCCTAGACCAATTAGGCAAGTGCAAGTACTTCAGTACCCTAGATTTAGCTTCCGGTTTTCACCAAATTAATATGGATCCTAATGATTCCACTAAAACCGCATTTTCTGTACCTACAGGACATTACGAATTTACGCGTATGCCCTTTGGACTTAAAAACGCCCCATCTACTTTTCAGAGACTTATGAATACAGCATTATCCGGCCTACAAGGTATCCAATGCTTCGTATATTTAGATGACATTGTAATATATTCCTATGATATCCCGTCTCACATTAATAACCTATCTAATGTATTCTATAGACTCCGTCAATTTCAGTTAAAATTACAACCAGATAAATGCGAATTCTTGAGAAAAGAAGTCTCGTATCTGGGCCATGTTATTACAGACAAAGGCGTTAAACCAAATCCTGACAAACTAAAAGCAGTTCATGAATTCCCTGTACCTACATCTCCTAAAGACATAAAATCATTTCTTGGTTTTGTTTCTTATTATCGCAGGTTTATCCCCGAGTTTTCGAATATTGCCAAACCCTTAACAAACCTATTAAAAAAGAACGTTGAATTCATATGGTCAAATGAACACCAATTAGCTTTCGAAACCTTAAAAAATAAATTAACTGCAGCCCCATTATTAATATATCCAGATTTTTCAAAACCATTTATCCTAACTTGCGACGCATCCAATTACGCGATTAGCGCTATCCTGTCTCAAGGTGATATAGGCAAAGATAAGCCTATCGCTTATGCTTCCCGTACTCTAAATAAGAGCGAATGTAATTATAGCACAACAGAGAAAGAATTGCTTGCAATACTCTTCGGCTGTAAAACATTCCGCCCTTATTTATATGGCAGAAAATTCCTGATCATTATTGATCACCGTCCTTTACGCTGGCTTTTCAACCATTCCGATCCTAGCAGTAAACTCCAAAGGTGGAGACTTAAGTTAGAAGAATACGAGTATGAGATAATCTACGGCAAAGGAAAATTAAATAACGCCGCAGATGCATTATCTCGTTATCCTCCTACTAAACTCGTAAATCCTATAAATCCTATACCTGAACCCTCTAATCAGGATATGAACCTACCTGATCCCAATGAGTTGTCCAACCCAAATAACTCTCTAATGCTCCCTTCTGATGATCTCGTCCAACTTGAAGATCTAATAGACCCTCTCGTTCAAACTGAAAGTTTACCAGAATTAGGTAATCTAGATGACCTAGAAATAACAAATCGAAATAATAACTTACCTTTATCTTCCACTGATACTTCAGACCTTCCAACACCCCCAGATGTCCCAAGTCCTAGTAGCTTCGGTACCTTAGATGGTAATTACTCAGATTTCCTTAAAATCGCTTCTAAAGATTTTAACCCAAATGTAACTATCATAGAACACAACCAAAGCTTACTTAAAACTGATAAGAAAATAATTATTATCCCTACATCCATAGACATGGATGAATCTGTCCCCTATATACAAGAAGTAACATGTAATTTTCCTAACCAAGACGAATTTGCATTATTAGAAATGTCACTACATTCCTTCTTGAAATATGATTTTGATAATAAAACATATTATTTCCTTTTAACTAAAGTTAATCACTTTGATACCTGTACTTATGAAGACATCTATCAAAGTCATAAAACCATAAGAAATGAATTAATAATTACACTATTAGGTAAAGAAAATTCCGAAATAACCACTTCGATAATCATCAGTACCTCAAATTATATAATATGCTCCTATATCTATTTCACAATTCGGAAATAACAATACATATTTATAAAAATACCATCATATACCCATCGTTAAACGAAATACCTAAAATCATGAAAGAAAACCACGATTTACCTATAGCCGGTCATTTAGGCCTTTCCAGAATGTTAAAACGCATACAAGAAAAATATTATTGGAAAAATATGCGAACAGACATTGAAAATTATGATAAAAGGTGTTAGAAAAGTAAATCGTGCTCCTATGCAGATAACTTCCCTCTCTACGCAACCCTTTCAGCGTGTAGCCTTTGATATAGTAGGACCATTACCCGAAGCCGGTAATGACAAATATAAATATATCCTTATAAATATAATTATATCCTATCCTACACTTCAGGACGACCTTACTAAGTTTTCAGCTGCTTATCCAATAATCAACATTACGGCCGAAGAAACCTGTGAATGTTTAGTTCATTTTATCACATTGTTCGGTATACCTAGAACTATACTCACCGACCAAGGTAGCAATTTCACAGCTGAACTTTTTAAACAAACCTGTAATCTCCTGAAGATAAAACAACTATGGTCCACCCCTTATCATCCTCAAACTCAGGGTGCTCTAGAAAGAAGCCACTCCACACTAAAAGAATACTTGAAATCTTATACACCGTGAAATTTAAATGGTTGTTTTCCCGCAACGAAATGGTTTTGTCTATGTAATACAATCGTTTCGTAGTTATATAAAATATTAGAAACAAAAACTGGCTTATTTAACATTGTGAAAAACTAAACTCGAAAGCGATCACGAACCAATAGTATACCTCCCGATATCTACGGCCGAACGACAGCAGGCCGTTGACCCGGGTGCTAGGTCACCCTCGAAAGGATTAGGTTCGAAGGCGGCTCCGTTTGATCATGTTACGCGCGGGCTAGATTATGCCGTATAATTACACGCGAGAGCTTATTTTACTTTAAACATTTAATAAATCGGTCTTTGCTTTGTCGGCTTGTGGCTCGCTCGTTTGTTTTGCGTGCAAACTTTTATGCCGTATCACCACGTGCGAGAGCTTATTTGGGTTTGACATTATTTTGTGCATCGGTTTTCTTTGTAGGTGGTGACACGAGTAGTACCTAGTACCTACAAGTTACGTCTAGAGTTACTATTGTTACTCACTTTTTCGAGTTGATGAATATTTTTTTAATTATTTTAAAACAGAAACATCGTTATTTATTTACTTTAACTCTATACTTCGAAAGTACTCCTTAAGGCAAGTCGTTCTGCCGCGGGAAAACAACCAATTAAATTTCAGGGTGTATAAATAATGAACAAAATAATTGGCCTCGTTTCGTTTACACAGCTATGTTGGCCTATAACACGGCAGTCCATTCTACTACTCATTATTCCCCCTATGAACTCCTATTCGGTAATAAACCCTATATACCAGATTCTATATATGAAGAAACTTCGAATGCTACTTACCCCGAATATGTCCGCATTCTTCAAAATAGATTAAAATATTCGCGAATCAAAGCAATAGAACATATACAAAGATCTAAAACAAATTCAAAAAATTATTATGACACGCGTACACGTCCAATCCAATATAAAGTTGGCGATTATGCATATTTAAAAAATCATGTGCGTCTCAGAAAGGCTCTTTCCCCAATATGGATAGGTCCTTACAAAATTGTAAAAATACACGGCCATAACACCGCATCATTATTAATAAACCGACGTCATGTCAAACACCACTTTGACGAAATGAAACCAGCTACCTTAATAACAAATAGTTAATCTACATTATATCTTATTCCAGAATCGTATACATTTATCCCATCTTGGCGTCAACTGATCAAGAATATATACAACCAGCATCAAACGACGCAGGTATATATTTCGACCCAATTGGCTCCTTAAAAATAACTGACGACACTTTAGACATTATCATACCGATAGACATTTCCTTCATTCAGCCACACCTCGAAAATATTAAAGACATTTTAGGAACTTCCAAACATCTATGTAAACAAAGTAATGCTTTTTATGAAGACGAATGTCATTACATGTTTCAACCGCTATCATCCCGTTACTCTGATATTGTTAGAGATTATAACTCCATATCTTACCTTATGTCAAAGAAATATAAAAGGTCAGCCTGGTTTGGTGGAATTGGTACAGTAATTAAACATCTATTTGGAAATATGGACGAAGATGATGCTATTAAATACAGCAAAGCTATTCAAGCTGTAGAAAATGATCAAACCAAACTGGCATCTCTAATGAAAGAAAATATAATGATTACAACATCAACATTGTCTTCACTTAAAGAAATTATTGATAAAATTGATGCAAATGAAGCAAATTTAAGTTATGCTATTGAAACATTAAATCAAGATGTTAAAAACTTAACATTAGTATCTGATAAGTTATTATTACGATCTAGAATATCTGAATTATTGAATATCCTAGAAAGTAGTTTTTTAACATTATCATTTAAGTTAGAAGATATTATTAGTGCTATAATGTTTAGTAAGTCTAATATTTTATACCCATCTATTATTACTCCAGAACAATTGTTTACTGACCTTGTAAACAACTATAGATTCCTCCCTAGCTCTAAACAATTACCAACCCCTTTAATTTTAGAAAACATCCACATTTTAGAAAACATATCCGATGTATTCAGTTATTATACAAATAACAAAATTATTTTTTTATTACAAATACCGTTAGTATATACTGAAGAATTTGACTTGTATCATACCATACCTTATCCTGTTGCTCTTAAACATGTTAACAATACATTATATACCACTATTGTTCCATCTACCAAATATCTTGGAATAACTAGAGATAAGTCAACTTATTGTAAAACAAACAGTCTTAGCCACTGCAAGGTCATTAACACACAATACTATGTATGTGAAATTCCTAATGTGTATTCTACATCAGCCGTACCTATATGTGAAACTGAGGTTATTTCTAAAGCATTGAGTTCTGTCCCACATCTATGTAATACTAAATTTGTAAATGGCAACTTTGAAGCTTTCCATAAATTACATAATAACCAATGGATTTACCTTATAAGCCAAAATTCTAAACTCACCATAGAATGTCTTAAACAAGATCTATTTGAAACTTCTATTTTCGGTACTGGTATACTAACCTTACCAGTTAATTGTGTTGCTTATTGCAAAAATAATAAACTAATACCCAAACATAGCATCGAGATTAAAATAAAACCAATAGTATTGCATTTTGAACTTATTAACGACACCTGTTGTAATTCTGATACTTACTTAAAAGATACTTATAAAACTCCCTTTGTAGAACTAAAAAACATAGAAAATTTAGACACTCTTATCAGATTATAATAAAGTAACAGATCACATTAAAACATACCTCAATCATATTATAACGAAACCTTACATAATACTTTATGGCGATTATTATTCTTACGCCACTATCGTAATAATTTTAATCATTCTATTATTAGTTATGTATAAGATATATAAACACTGTAAATTAGTTATGGAATCTAAAAATGTTCCCAATCCTGAAGTATCCATAGAAATGACATCTCCAGATCCTGACTCTGACGAAATCTCTGCTCCTAGACTCCGCATGACTTAACCCAGAAAACTCAACCTTTCCGTCAACTTACCCCTAACCTGTAAGTTTCCTCCTAATCGGGGGGCTGTTATCTCTTCCCAATGTACCCTAATATACTTACCCAGCACCTAACCAGCATCGTCAGCTCCTCATCATCATTTCCTCATGCTTCCCGTGTCCAGACCTCAGTCCCTTAGCCAGTCGTCATCCATCCGTCAGACCATGCACATGTATCTGTGCCGCGCATCCTCGATTATTGTAAATTACTAGTTAAATAAATCCCTTAATTCCAGCAGTAATAATTTCCTTTTTTTTAAAAGTGGTTTTAAATCCCCATTGTAACAGTGCGGAGGACGGTAGTTGACCCCAGCGCGACGCTCGTTAAGTTCGTTGGCGCGATGATTCATGCGCTTGCGATGACAGTTGAGATTTTTGCAAGCCGTAAACAAGAAAACTATGTTTACTCAGAGGTCACTATGTAAAATTCACAACGGATGCGCATGCAGCTTCACAACGATATATAATTTATAGTTAATAACTATTCTGCTGGTATTTTTTTTTTATTAATAGCACAGTACGTTTACGTGCACACGCGTTTAGGCCCGCGGGGGGAAGATAACAACATGTACGATAAGTATGAGAAATATTCAACAATCTGAAAAGGGCTATTAACAGGAAAATGTGGTCAGTCGCAGACAGTGAAAAATCAACAACTCAATTGGAGATACCGAACTTTAACGGGAACTACAACCAATGGGTGACCTTAAGAGACCTATTTACGGAGGTATTTCATAACAATCCTTCGTTATCTAGCGGTCAAAATATGCAGTATCTAAAGGCTAAGGTTCGAGGAGAAGCCGAGAAACTAATCCAACATCTGTCGATAAGTACTGATAACTATTTGGCGTAGTGGGATATTCTCACCCATTGGTATGACAACAAAAAAAAAAAATATTTTCGTCTCATATGAACATTCTACTAGGCCTGCTCAACATACAACAACAATCTTTACAACAGATTAAGCGGATGCATGACACCACGCTGGAATGTGTTATTGCCATCAAAAACTTAGAAGTTGACACTACATCGTGGGACCTTATGATCGTACACGTTCTAGGTCAAAAGCTCGACACATAAACATACATCGACTACATAGAGTCGCTGAAGAATTCGAAAGAACTGCCTGTACTCCCAGAGTTCCTTGAAAACCTGGAAACAAAATTTACATCCCTGGAAACGGTTCGACGAAAAGACAGCGTGCCCCCGAAAATTTCTCATCAAAACAATTATCAATCATCTAACAATAGAAAATATAACTACAACATCTCGAGCATCCAAACCAAAAACAGCCAAAGCTACGGAAATAGAGCAGTTGCGAAATCGATGCATGCGCGTGCCCAACATAAAATGCGCACTCTGTAATAACTAACACGGTATTTATAATTGCAAAATATATTTAACATTGAGTGACGACGAAAGGCTAAAAACTGCAACCAAATTAAAACTTTGCACAAATTTTCTATTTAGCCATTTCGGAAATCAATGCACCTCCAACTTAACATGTCGAATATGCCAAGATCAACATAGCACAATTCTACATGACGCATTTGCGAAATTAGCGAACGCACAAAATGGAAAGCGCAATGAACCCGTGACGGGAATCGTGAATACTTCTCAAGATTAAAAAGAGGAGATACTGCTAGCTACAGCTCTGGTAATGGTCAAAGGTGTGGATGGAACTTACCAAACCATGCGTGCCTTGATCGACCAAGGGTCCCAGATATCCTTAATAACTGAGGGAGCTGCTCAGATGTTGGGGATCCAGAGACGTTGGTGCAAAGGAGTCATCTTTGGAGTGGGGCTACAGGAAAACAGATGTAAGGGGATGATGAGTTTAGAGTGTGCCTCTACGTACAACAATTTTGAATTTGAATCAGATGTCCTCATCATGAACGAACTTATCAAAAGTTTGCCCAACCAAACATTCACTAAGCCAAACTGGACTTACATACAAAACATTAATTTAGCCGACCCGGAATTTTACAAAAGTCGACCAGTTGACTTGCTTTTCGGGGCGGATATTTATGCTAAAATTATGCTAGGTGGAATTATAAAAGGAGATCAGGCACAACAGCCGATGGTACAGCAAACACAGCTCGGATGGTTACTATGTGGTAACGTAAAAACATACTGTAATGTGGTTCTTAAGGTATACCGCCGTTTGCCCGAATTTTATTTACCCTAATATCATTTGCCACAATAGTCAACAGCCATAATATTATACGACGTAATGTTCATTTGCCCTACTCTTATTTGCTATATTAGTCACGTGCTAGAAGCTTTGTTTCCCATAAAGTCACTTACCATAACATCATTTGTCATAATCATCGTAAGCCCTAATTATCACATGCCCTAATTATCACATGTCCTAATTATCACATGCCCTAATTATCACATGCCATAATTATCATATGCCATAACATCATTTGCCATCGCCATTGGGTATGTAACGGTTGTTATATCAGGGGAAACTGGATGCAATCAAGACTTTAGGGCACTCCGACTCGGATAGGTTAGGTTAGAAGGGGACGCCATCCCCTTCGTGGTTATTTTTTTATAAACCACACAGAAGTAGTTTGGTTAGGTGCCATTTGAGTTAGGTTAGAACTGTGACCATTAAACTTAATAAAGAAGAATAAATAAATTTATTCTAATTATACCAAACATTACACACCTATCGACATCGACAGCCAGAAAGCTAATAAAAGGTAGGTATTAGAATTAAAAACAAGTTTAATAATCAAACTATATAATTATAATTAGTGCAATTACCGCCCATTGTACACTGATCTTTATAATGTTTTGTCCTGTAATTATTTAAGTGGTGTACAATAAAGTATATAATAATAATAATTTCTTTTTTAGTGCAAATACAAATTTGATGCTAAAGCACGCAAAAATTCTTCTTTTGTATATTCTTTTTTCTTAGATATTATCTCATTGATTTTAATTGTACGACAGATTGTTTGTTTCTTTTTCTTTTTTCTGGTTCACTATTTAAAATCATTTCAATGTCCATCGTTACTTTAAGAGACTCTTTCATTATTTCTTTACTGAAAAAGTAAAAACCAGAATGGGATTTCCCCATTAATCTATTTATTCGATTGTGCCAAGCTTCAGCAAAGTTTTGTGTTCGTGGAAGACCAGCATTATGGATTTCATAAATACTCCAGAAAAAGGATGGAAACGCGGAGGTTTATTATTAGTACCAGTAATGTAATTTTCATCAAACCATCTTGCAATTTGCACACTTTCTGGCAATATAGTTTCCACCCACCCTTTAAAATATTCAGGAATTTCTCTTGGACTTAAAAATGACAATGCCAGCAAGGACTTCATTTCCAAAGAAAAACGATATTTTTTTCCATACATTACTGTTTGCCCATTGGTTTGAATTTGCCTGTAAATAATTTGAGCTAAATGAAAGTGACAGCCGTTCAGGTTTATTTCATGAAAATTCAGTTTCATACACTGTGGGCGCAGCGGAAAAAGGCAGTAGGTAGGTACTTACGGGTGCAGGATTGGAGCTTTGAATAATAATGTCCTTCGATAGTTTTAGCAGTGGAGTTTTCACTATAGTTGAATGCTGGTAAGCCACCCACAGAGTCTGTTTGTCACACACAACACTTATATTTGAGTTTTCTTTGAGAACGAGAGGAACGGGAGCGCACACGCGTTACCGGAGTTGCGCTTTTTTGACAACTGAACTGCGGAATGAGATGAACAGCGGATGATGGAAGTAGGAGGTAGGAAGGTGTGTGCGCAGGAGTTAAGGATTGGTCCTCGTGTATTTGATTGAATGATGTGAAATGAATGTAAGTGTTGCTATTTTAATAATTTGAGTGCGTGAGTAAATATTTATAATATTTAATTTATATTTTTAATATGGCGCAGACAACTCCCCCGGACTAGAGGTGTCCTCTAAACAATTTAAGAATTAAGATATTAAAAGAGAATAAGAGTAGTAATATTAAAAAAAAGTGAGTAATATTAAATTTACTGCGAAGGTAACGGACAAATCCGAACTACTGGCCTTATTATTGAACCAGTCGCGGTTTTTACTTTAACTGTTCTTATAATTTTGTCCTTTCCAGGATAAACTACATCTACTATCCCTAGAGGCCAACTAAGAGGATGAGAGTGATTGTCTTTAATTACGACAATAGTACCTAACTCGATAGGTTTTGAGGGAGAGTTCCATTTTTCTCTTTCTTGCAAAGAAGTAAGATATTCTTTATTCCAGCGTTGCCAAAATGAATGCGTTATTTTATTGAGTAATTGATAGCGTGATAAGCGATTATCAGCGATGTTGGTAACATCTTCAGCGGGTAAGAATTTGAGTGGAGTTATGTTTAAAAAATGATTAGGCGTTAATGCGGTAATATCGGAAGGATCCGAATTCAAGACACATAGAGGTCGGCTATTTAGCAAGTTTTCGATTTGAACAAGCACAGTACTAAATTCTTCGTAAGTGAGTATTTGAGATTCTATGACTTTGTAAAGATGAGTTTTGACACAACAAACACTTATTTCGCTGAGTCCGTTAAAATGCGAATAAGGCGGACTATGCTTAAATTGTACGCGATGCTCAGAAAATAACTGTTGACTAATATAATTAATATGCGATTTGGACTGTATGAGAGAGTAAATTTCATTGAGTTTACGTTTTGCTCCAATAAAATTGGTACCTCCATCGCTATATATTAGCGAAACAGGACCTCTGCGAGATATAAAGCGCTTAAAAGCGGCGAGAAATAAATCAGAACTAAGATCAGAAACAAGTTCCAAGTGTAATGCTTTAGTCGTTAAACATACAAATAAACAAATATAAGCCTTTTGGCTTCTGATTCCACGTTTGCGAATATGAGTTATGAAAAAAGGACCAGCGTAGTCAACAGCGGTGTGAACAAATGGTTTCACATCTGAAACTCGAAAAGCGGGCAGATCACCCATTGGCGGGTAAGTATTTTTTGGATTGAGTCTAAAACACTTATTACATTTGTGAACTATTTGTCTTACTAAATTTCTAGCGGAAATTATCCAAAATTTTTGTCTTATCATAGATAATAAAAGAGCGGGACCTGTATGAAGATTAACGATATGATAATAACCAATTATGAGGTTAGTTACGCGATCTTCCTGCGGTAGTAATATCGGATGCTTTTGGCCGTAATCAAGTTGAGAGTGAGTTAATCTTCCACCTACTCATAAGATATTAGAAGAGTCGACAAATGGATTAAGCTTTAAGACTTTTTTATTTATTGGTTTATTTAATTTTAAGTTGACCATATTTTCCGAAAAGTGTAAATTTTGGACATATTTTATGAGATATATTTCAGCGGTATCTAAATCTGAGACTGTTATAGATCCATGAGATTTAAGACGTTTAGAAAAGCGTAGAATAAATACTACGATGCGAAGTAATTTTGAGTAACTAGAGACGCAATCAATTAATTCTTGAATAGGACGAGTAGTTTCAGGTTGAATGACCTTAGCGGATAGAGTAGTAGTTTTCATTTCCATGAATTCCGAATTATTAGAATTAATTTCAAATGTTTTAATAGGCCATTGCCATATGGGAGATGAGAACCAATGAGGAGCGTTAAACCAAAATTCTAGTTTTGAAAGTAATTTCGGCGTTATAAGACGAGAAACAATATCAGCGGGGTTCTCTTGTCCATTAATATGAAACCAATGTTTAGCAGGTAATTTAGAATTTATTTCCGTTATCCGATTTGCGACAAATGTGTGAAATTTATATGCGGGTGAGTGTATCCACGTTAGTGTTACGGTTGAGTCAGAGAATGTGTAAATTTTGTTAATTTGATAGCGTTTGCTTAGAGTATCTTTTACAGCGGTGAGAAGATTAGCTAATAAGAGTGCAGCGCATAGTTCCAAGCGAGCCAGCGGCATTTTAATGAGTGAAGCGACGCGTGATTTCGAGGTGAGTAGAGTAACAGATCCGTGATCTATATCATTAGCGCTAACCCTTAAATATACGGCTGCACCATAGCAGCGCTCACTAGCGTCTGCGAAACCGAGGAGTGTCACGTGAGTATCCGAAGTTATACCTACATGACGCGGGATTTTAATTTGTTCGAGATAAGTGAGTTTGTTGTGGAATTGATTCCACTTATTTTCAATATGCGTAGGTACTGGACTATCCCAGTCAAGTTTATGTTTCCAACATTCTTGAACGAGTAACTTCATAAATGCTGTCACGGGAGCGATAAGACCTAACGGGTCGAAAAGACGAGCGGTTGCGGAGAGAATTGTGCGTTTCGTGCATATGAGAGAAATAGCGTTAATTTTAAATTGAAAGGTGTCTTCTAGAGGATTCCACTGCATACCTACAACTTTCACGTTTGAATTAGCGTCTGTGTCGAAATTAATATTTTGTGGATTTTTATGCGAAGCGGGGATTTTATCCATTAATTGAGAACTATTTGAGACCCATTTTATAAGATTGAAACCTCCGGACTTAAACATAGCGACCATTTCGCGGTGAGTTTTTTCGGCTTTATCAACTCCATCTAATGAACATATATAATCGTCCATATACATATGATTTTCAGCCTCGTATGCGGCTAGTGGGTACTGATCTTTACTTTCAGCAGCAAGTTGGCGAATCACCCTCATAGCCAAGTATGGCGAACTTGAAACACCAAAAGAAACCCTATTGAATTCGTAAGTTTCTAGTTTACTAGCGTTATCGAACCTATATAAAATGCGTTGAAAGGCGTGATGTTTAGAGTCGAGTTTTAATTGAAAATACATCTTCTCGATTTCAGCTGCAACAGCGACGGAGAACATGCGTAAATTTATGAGTAAGTCAAATATGTTACTTTGTAAATTAGGACCAATATATAAAATGTCATTAAGAGATTTACCTGATGAAGTTTTACAACTAGCATCAAGTACTATGCGTATTTTAGACGACTGTTTATCGGGGCGATAAACAGCGTGATGCGGAATATAATAATGCGGCATTTCAAAGGAGGGATTATCAACTTTGGACAGATATCCTTGATCTATGTAGTCTTGAATAGTGGCGTTATAATTTTTACGAATATCGGGATGCGAATCTAATTTCTTTTCTAAATTAATTTAAGTATTTATCTAGCCGAGTGTTAAGCAAACCGTCAAGCACTTTCGAAATAACAGTGGCCAATGAAATAGGTCTATAGTTGTTCTTATCGCTAACATCACCGGTCCTATTCTTTATAATTGGCACCACCACAGTCTTCATCATCCGCTCAGGCATATACGAATGCCCTATACACAAGGAGTAGAACATCGCTAAGACTCTGGGCAGATGACGACCAGCATGCTTAAGATGCTCAATACTTAAATCATCGTGACCTGGAGACTTGCCCTTCGACATAGACATAATGGCATGTCTTACCTCTTTTGCCGTAAACCGTGCACCGATCTCCTGACCACTACAACCAGCAATGCCTGTAAACTGTGATGGTCCCAGCGGCGACGAAACAGCGAAGTGCTGCTTAAATAGCTCGGCAATCCCCGCTACATCAGCAGCGCCGCTGACACTCACCGGCAGGCCCGGCCTGCTATTGAGTTTATCAGTGGACTTCCAAAAACTGCGGAAGTCACCCTTAGAATGATGCGACGCCAACATGTCCATTTTAATTTGGTCACTATTGTCCTGGCACCATCGTAAGCGCGACTTAAATATTTTTCGACTTGTTTGCATATCAATCCAAACACGACCCTCGCGCGGTCTGCCATATGACACCCACTGCTCAAACTTTAGCCTGGCCTGCCTGTGAGCATCACCCACGTGCTTATTCCACCCCATCACTGGTCTCCTACTTCGCACATGATGCAATTCGTAACCCTTAGAAGCTGCTTGGCATAAAATATTAACAATGTCATCATACTTTTTATCAATAATAATTCTGTGGTCCAAATTAGTACAAAAATAGTCACAACATGAACTCAATTCAATTGGAAAGTCAATATATTTTAAATTATCATTACAAAATTTAGCATAAATGTCAATTTGCTTAGGTTTTCTATCACCCCATTTTATTTTATTAATTAACAGATTTTTATTATCATTTGAATTGCACAATTTAGGTTTGATTTCATTTAAGTTACATTGGATTATAAGAGGAAAGTGGTCGGATCAATGTACATCATATTTAACATTTACATTAATAATAGTGCGCATGGCTGCTTTCGTAACAACACAGTGATCAAGCCAACGTCTCGAGCCGCTCGCATCGCTTATAAAAGTATAAGTGTCAGAGTTTACTCCTAACAGTTCAACATCGGCACACAGTAACTCAGATTCACTACAAAAAGAAACCAATTCCAAATAAAATTTTTCATTGGGATGCGAATTAAAATCCCCGAGCAGAAAAACAGTCTCAACATTGTTATTATTGACTATAGCACTCACCAGGCTGAGGCAATGCGTAAATTCCGTTAAGTTCGCACTATTATCCGTCGGCATGTATACACTGAACACTAGAAATGACCTTGATTCTATGCATACTTTAATGGCACACACTCGCGGGTTATCGCACTGCACTACCGAAATGTTATCAAAAACACTTCTCCGCCACAGCAGTGCAACTCCGCCGTAGGGCCGTCCTCGCAGCATGCCGGCCGTGGTGTCCACCGCCGACGTCCCGGTGTACCCGAAATCAGCGTTGATTTCGCTCAGAAACGAGATATCGTGGGGCAGCAACCATGTTTCTTGCAAGGCAATTATGTCTGAAGTGCTACATAGTTGCCTGACACACTCCACTGAGCGTTTTATACTCTTACAATTGTAGCTTATTATGTTATACATTAACATTTATTTTGCGCCGTTCACGGAACCACTGTTTGTACCGTTCATGTAATTTCGCATTTTAAAATTTACGAATTTTCTGAAAATTATTCCCTCGGGCCATAGTTTGCTATCAAGAAACATCTCCATTTTAGTTTCCGAAACAAAGAATTTGTATGCGTTATGTTCCTTAGGATGTTTAAACGATATACTTTCAAGCGTGATCACCTCGCCCGTTTTATGACGCACATAGTCAACAATATCTTTCGCCGTCGTGTCTTTATGCACTTTAGTAATGAAGATTGGCACTGTTTTTATTGCAGCTTTGAATTCCTTCATTCTCCCTGGCGGTACCAGCGGTGCCCAAGTATCGGTAGCTCATATTACGCTTTCTGCGGTATGAAACTCTTTCCCATCCGTCATTATTATTGTTATGCACCGGCTCATGTACAATAGGCGCGGTCGATTCCACATTCGCATGAACGACCGTCCGTCGCTGTAATGACGTCACGGCCTTCTGCCTCGAAGCAGCTGAGCTAGCGTCAGCGCAGGCGCCTGCAGCAGCGGTTGCGACGCGAGACGGGGAGGGGCCGCACTCAACCGCTCGCCGCGGCAAGACAGCTGACTGACTACCGCGGTCGGAAGTTTCTGCGTCTACCTCCTTTATTTTCCTATATGATCGTTCGTTATTTTCTAGGATTTGTAACGAGGATTCATCGATACTATTATTGCAGTCATCTATAACTGATGAATTATTGATGTGGGATAATCCAATGGGACCGCTTTCCATAAGCCATCCGCCTCGCTTCATGTTCACTTTACACACAGATGGTACAGCATCAGAGCGACACAGAGGTATTAATGAATCATTTTGTAATTTCAAAATATCCGTTTTAAAATCTCTCATTTGTGTCTGCGTCACACATACTTCTTTAATTTCCTTGATTTCATTCTGAATTCGAAGCAAATCCTTTAGAAGTTTAGTGCAATCAAGGTGGTCAAACAGTATGGGAGGTAGCTTTTCCAAGTCCCTTGCTACGAAAATTGGGAATTGATCCGGCTCCACTGATTTGAATACATTAATTATGTCCACCAGATCTCGTTGTTCCTTGCCTTTGTTCTTCCTCCTTATTTTCGCCTTCCCCACAGGAACCGATTCGTATAGCAGTTTTTTTGACTCTTCGATACCTTCACTAGTAAACGTAGACGTACATATACGCACTAACGTGTCTTCATCGACCACTGATATTTTGTTTTGAATATACGACAGCAGTTCATCTATTACAACGTTACAGGAAACGCATTTAACTATTGTCGACATAGTTTCGTTCGTCAAAAATATGTCCTCACGGTAGGGACGCGCGCGCGCGAATGACATAATAAGAACTTGATTAGTGACTTGATTAATGAGACGTCGGTGAGCAATAGCGTAAGAATTTCCTAATTCAGAATATGGAGTTTTAAACGGTAACTGTACAGTATATCTGCCAGTACCATCACGTGATTGCGTAGCGTTAAAGATAAGGTCACAGGCCTCATCATCAGGGCTCCTGTGAACTTTATCAGGGACGTTTTCTAATTCCCAAAAGCGTTGAGTGAGAGTTTCAAGTGAGTTAGAAGCGGTAGCGCAGAAAAAAGATTTATTATTATATGTATTATTATTTTGGAAGATAGGAGTGCGAGTGTCTAAGCGGTTATCACAATCTGCCCTACCCATGGCAATGTAACCTAGTGTAGTCTGTACAGCGACGACCGATGAACCGGGTATTGTAACCTTTCCACTTCCTAATAGGAATGGGAATAACTCGTTGACAATTAGACAATCGATCTCGGCCGGTAAATGGAATGCATCATCAGCCATAGGTAAGTTGCGTAAGTGAATTAGTTTTGACGTATCTATAGGTAGACTAGGTAAGCCGTCGGTAATATTTTCTATTACGCGAGCATGGATAATATACGAGCAGCGTGAATCAAAGCGGGAAAATATTTTAAACTTCGTAAATCCAATAGCAGATATTTTAGATTGGCCTATACCAAGAATGGTTGAGTTATCGGGAGTAATAACGTTCACAACACGACTTTGTGATAAAATTACTCATTGAACCTGTTTCTAGAAACACGCGAACCTTATTTGGATTCTTATTTTTATAAACGTATACAGAAGCAGTAGGTAATAAAACTGTAGTACTATTACTATCGATATTACAAGTAGAAGCGGTCATTGATAACGCAAGACGCTTCGTAACTTTTTAATTGATAAAGCATACTACACGATCCAAGATTTCTTGAATTATTGATTGTATTTTTGACCATGTATTAATTTGACTGTATATTGATATTTTGACATTTATAATAACTAAATTTGACATGTAAAACAATTTCAAATGTAATTCCACTAGGTACATAATTATTGTATGCCTATTAGGCAGGACATATTGGAACTCTAATTTATTCTTAAGACCTGTAATTACTAACATATGCCCACAATAAAATATTTTGAATTTGAATTTGAATTTGAAAGATCATTTAAATTTTGGCGCGCAAACTTATCAGCGGCGGCGGCGACCGAAGAAACATTCGACACGATCGCGGCAGGCAGAGCGGTAGTGAGGGGAGTGGCGCGGGGCGCGGGCTGCGTGTTGACACACTGCGGCGGTGCGTTAGGTTCGACTTCCAAGTTTTCTACATGTAAGAGTGTATGATGTTTGCGTTGACATGTGGAACAAGTATTTATTGATTTACAGAATTTAGTATCATGAAATCCTAGGCAATTACGACAGAAATGATGTTTAGTTACTAGTTCAAATCTAGTACGCGGGTCTTGATTAACAAAAAATGAACATTTATATAGAGGATGCGAGTTAGGATCATTACATATTTTACATGAGCGTTTTTGTATTGCGGGTGAATGAGTATTTGCGACGAAAGCTCGAGTAGTTTTAGAATTTGATGTATTATTACTATAATTATTTGAGGAGCGTTGAGTCAAAAAAGGTTTTGTATTTGAGCTAGGATTACGTAGCGTTTGTATTTTACTTTGTTCTTTAATAAATTTAGAAAGATGATTGAATGTAGGTATTTGAATATGTCTATGCGATTGCTCGAACAAGTTCACTACCTCCTTATCGAGTTTAGTAAGTGCGACGTGAGTAATAATAAAGTCTGAGAGATCGTCAATATTTAAACGGCGTAAAGCGGCTTCTGCAGAGTAAAATTGTTCGAGAAATGTATCGATAGATTGATTTGGTATATAGTTAATTATTTGTTGTACGTAAATGGAAGCTTGTAATCGAGTATCTTGGTATTTTTCTAATAGAGCATTCCAAATTATAAGATAATTATTGGCGGTAGGTGTAATACCTGAACAAACGGTTAATGCTTTGCCGGACAAAGAACCTATTAAATATTGAACTTTTTCGGCGTCTGAGTTATCGTGGATAAGACTTTTAAAATTCTCGTAAAATGGCGACCAATTATATGGCGATCCATCAAACGAAACTAACTTAAGGGGCGGTAACTTGCGGTTCAACAAATCATATTTAGGAGAATTATCTGTAGTGTTTTTAATAGAATTATTTTGTGTGAGTGTGGATGCTGTATGTTTTACGTAACAATACAGTTCGTCAAAGGATTGTAAGGCGGCGTAGTTCGGTTTTGCGGATGGATCATTTTCTAATCGAGCCATAACACACGAGTCCAGAGTATCCATGAAATTTGATAATTGTATCACGTACTCGTATAATATCTACCGATTGAATGCGTGCTAGAAATTGCGATTGAAATGTTGGATCGGATACCTTTAGGCTAAGATCGTATATATTCTGCGTAATCTGGTAAAGATTCTCCATCTTAGCTTCGAGAAGAGATAGTTTTGAGTAAACCTCGTGTTCATCATCACTGGCTGTCTTCCCTTTTGCTTGTCTTGTTGACGCCATTTTGAGAATAGGTATCTAGTAATAATATAACGTGCGTGGATGCGTTAAATGTTTTTAAATGCGTGAAATAAGCGTTAAATATATATGCGGATATCAAAATATGAATAAACAAATAATTAAATATCTAAAAGAGTGTGCGTTGGATGTGATTTAGCGAGGTTGCTAATGCGGTGCGAAATGCGACTGGCTGCCGTAATTTCGAAATAATAATTGTGTGAGGTAAGCGTTTGCGTATTGTGTGTGGTAAGATGAGTGATTGAGAGAGTATATTATGTTTTTTATTCGGCGAGAGGGACCAGAACTTGTGGGCGCAGCGGAAAAAGGCAGTAGGTAGGTACTTACGGGTGCAGGATTGGAGCTTTCAATAATAATGTCCTTCGATAGTTTTAGCAGTGGAGTTTTCACTATAGTTGAATGCTGGTAAGCCACCCACAGAGTCTGTTTGTCACACACAACACTTATATTTGAGTTTTCTTTGTGAACGAGAGGGACGGGAGTGCACACGCGTTACCGGAGTTGCGCTTTTTTGACAACTGAACTGCGGAATGAGATGAACAGCGGATGATGGAAGTAGGAGGTAGGAAGGTGTGTGCGCGGGAGTTAAGTATTGGTCCTCGTGTATTTGATTGAATGATGTGAAATGAATGTAAGTGTTGCTATTTTAATAATTTGAGTGCGTGAGTTAATATTTATAATATTTAATTTATATTTTAATATGGCGCAGACATACACTGTATTGCCGCTAGCTCAAAATCCATGACACAATTAACTAACTATTAATTAATTTAACATCATATTAATCATAATCATAATCATTTATTGCATTCATGTAGTTTACAAAGTTGTTACAAATATAAAGGTTTCATACATGAACCCTGCTAGGGCACAGCAATATAAATAGTTTTAAAATACTACAGTGTCACAATAACAAACAAACTACTGTGCTTAAACAACTAATTTTTACATGTGTACCAAGTGTCCAACGTTTGCTATTTAAGTAATTAACGGTCATGTTAAAATATAGGACAGGTGAGAACAATTTGGTCATCATTTCCATTCATAAATTAATAAAAGATAGAAATTAAATTAAAACAAACAATTTGGTCACCATTTCCATTCATAAACTAAAATAAGATAAAAATTAAATTAAAACAAACTATTTGGTCATCGTTTCCATTCATAGACTAAGTTAAAATAAAAATTAAATTAAGACAAACACCGATAACAATAATAATCATACAACAACATAGTGTGTATTGTATATTAGAATTTCAATGTCATAATTTGTTTATCGTCAAAAAAATCCTTTAGAGTGTAATACGATTTTAATACAAGGTATTTTTGGAGACTGTTTTTAAATTTATATTCGTATTCTATGTCCTTAATTGAATTTGGAAGCTTATTATATATTTTAACGCACATGGCTAAAGGTCCTGAATGGAATATATTTAATTTTGAGCTTGGTAAGGCTAATTCGTTCTTGTTTTGGCGTCTAATACTGCGATGTTGCGGGCGAAGGTCACTAGTGAGTGGGAACAGTGCCTGGTGTTTCCTTATAAATTTGTTAACTTCCAAAATATAGACACCAGTTAGTGTAAGGACTTTGTAACTTACAAAAAATGGCCTGCAGCTTTCTGCGTTATCTATATTGGCAAGAATTCGTATGCATCTCTTTTGTAGAATAAAAAGTCTATCCTTGTCTACACCATTCCCCCACACCACGATTCCATAATTTAGCCAGGAGTATGCGTAGGCATAGTATGCTGTTAGAGCAGTTTTGAAATCGGTAGCTCTTTTAAGCTCACCCAAGGCATAAATAAAGCTGGCTAGTTTGTTTGCCAGTGTATCTTTATGGGCTTTCCAGTTTATATTGGTATCAATAGTCAAACCTAAGAGTTTAAACTCGTTTATGCATTGCAGCTTTATGTTGTTGTATGAGTAATCTATATCTAATTTGCGTTTCTGGTATGGTCGATATTGCAGTAGCTTTGTTTTGTCAAAATTTAATTCTAAGTTATGATCTTTTAACCATTCTATTATTTTGGATAGCTTGTCATCCAGACTTAAGTTTAGGTTTTCTCCATCGGTATAAGGAAAAATGATAGAAATATCGTCAGCAAATAAAATACTTTGAGCGTCAATTACTTTAGGGAGGTCATTAATATAAACTAGAAATAATAAGCATCCCAAAACGCTGCCTTGTGGTATTGACATTGTTGTTTTTACTTTATTCGATCTTGCGCGTATTATTTGATCAGTGTGTGAGTCGCTATGTTCTACCTCTACGAATTGCTTCCTATTTTCTAGGTACGAACAGAACCACTTGTGTGCTGTACCTCTAACACCTATTGCATATAATTTATTAAGTAGAATTTCCTATGAAACTCTGTCGTAGGCTTTGCTCATATCCAGTAAAATCCCTACTGCGTATTTTTTATTATTGATTATATTTAAAGCTTCCTGGATATACTTAAATATTGCTAATGTCGTGGATCTGTTTTTCCTGAACCCATTCTGGCTATCGTTGAATATTTTATATTTATCGCAATAAGAATAAAGTCGTTTTGACATCGCAGTCTCCAATATTTTTGAGAAGGTCGGTAGCAATGCTATCGGCCGATAATTACTAGTATCAGTCTGGTCTCCCTTTTTGTATATTGGTTTCACTATCGATACTTTCAGTAGGTCAGGGACTGATCCTTCATCTAAAGACTGATTAATTAAATAGGTTAGCGGTAATGTTAATTCTTCAGTGCATGCTTTAATAAGTATAGGCGGTAGCTCGTCATCCCCATAACTTCGCTTGTTTTTCAACCTTTTTATAATAAACTTAATTTCGTTAGGGTCAACAGGTCTTAAGTAAATGGAGTTTTGACTTTGGGAGGAGGTAGGACGGCCAGTTGGACAAACGTTCCCGTTTGTGGTATCCAACTTTCCCACTGACACAAAATATTCATTGAAAGCGTTGGCAATGGCAGTCGCGTTTTCTGTGACAGTATTTTGTACCCGCAATTTTATGTTATTTATTGGTTTTTTGTTATTCTTATTTGTGCGCTCTTTTATTATTTGCCACATTGTTTTAGTTTTATTTTCAGATTTAGTCATAATCCTTATGTAGTTCAGTTTTTTAGAGTGGGCTGTTCTCTTAAGTAATTTTTCGTAACGCTTATAGTACTTGTCCAATATATTGTTATTAGTTGTAGTCATTAATGCTTTTAGTTGTCTTTTATGCTTGCATGCTATTCTTAATCCAGTCGTTAGCCATGATTTAGACGATCTCTTTTTAATTTTTACGGTTTTCTTTGGTATACACTGATTTAATATATTTTGTAAGGTGTTATGAAATGACAGATAATTAGTATTAACATTTTGATTTTCGTTTATTATTTTACTCCAGTCTAGCTTTTTCAGTTTTTGTTTAAACGAGTCTATGTTTTGTTTGTTATAGATCCTTTTTAGAGTTAATATTTGTTTTTTATTAATTATTGGATCGTGGGTAGGTATAGTGATTGCTATTCCTCTGTGGTCTGAAAGTCCAAGCTCCACTACTTCTAGATGGCTTTTGTCGTATGTGTTTGTAAATATTAGGTCAATACATGTGGCGCTTGAGGCTGTTACTCTGGTAGGTTCCGTCACTAATTGTCGAAAGTTGTACTTGGTCATAGTATTTAGAAGATTAAATGAATTGCGATTTTTATCAAGGATATTTACGTTGAAATCCCCGCCTATAATTATGTGTTTATGTTTGTCTTTTATGTTGATTTTAAGCAGCAGTTTTTCCAAGGATCTATAAAATATTTCGGTTTCCCTATTTTTTTGTGGCCAATACATAACTATTAGTAAAAGATTCATTTTAGGAATTTCTACTGCACACGTTTCGAATATAAATTCAATTGTCATTTCCGTTAAATCGTGTCTTTCCTTAAATTTAATATCGTCTTTTAAGAATATGCACACACCACCCCCTGCATAGTTTGGGCGGCAGTATTTGGCGGCTACAGTATAGCCTTCCAAACTCAGTAGGTCTCATTCGTTGTCTTCATTTCTGAAGGTCGTGCCCGTCCTGAAAAGCTTTGATGGAGTCAACGACGAGCTGCTTCCAAGCCACCCTATCTTCAGCTCTTCTCATAGCAGTAATAAAAATAAATAAATAAAATAATAAATAATAAATTTATTGCTTCAAGAATTACAGATATATAACCATTACGTAGAGGTATTACAGAGTAATCTTATAAACAATTGGTGAATTGGTAGGGCTTGCGTAGGTTGGAAAAATCTGTATACAAAACTGATAAACCCTGCCTCTTAAACTAGGGTATCCTGTATTTTAAGAGACAGTGTTCGGCTAAAGATTATTACATTTTAATTTTACAACAAGCAGAGTGTGTCGATCTACCTTTAAGTTTATAGATGCTTACAGGGTAAAACTGGTTTAATGAATTAGTATGTAAAAGAAAAAATTGTAGCCATGCAGTAAGCGTTTGTGTGTGTATGTGTGTGTGTATGTGTATGTGTGTGTGTGGGTGTGTGTATGTGTGTGTGTGTGTGTGTGTTTGTTAGTAGTATATTTGGACGTGTGTATGCGAGTGCGTGTGTTTGTGCATTTAGGTATTTTGGGAGATTTAAGGTGAAATTTATGCGATGAATGTAAGCAAAGATTCTGTTTTTGAATAATCCTGTTGAAGAAGCCAGTTTGTTAATTTCGATTTAAGTTCATGGCACATGCAGTGGTCACATTGAGTCCCGTAATGGCCTTGATCTGGTCAGACCAGCGAGTAGGTGAACGTCCGCGTGGTCTTTTTCCATCCACCTTTCCCACTACAACCAGTTTTTCCTGGTTGTCTGGCTGTCTCCGGGCGATGTGACCAAAGTAACTCAGGACTCGTTGGTAGCAGATCGTGGAGAGTCTGGTTTTGATGTTCAACTGGTCGAGAATGGACTTATTCGTGCGCTTGGCTGTCCATGGTATACGCAACATTCTTCTCCAGCACCACATCTCAAAAGCCTCAATCTTTTTCCGATCCACCGTGCGAATCGCCCAAGATTCCGAGCCGTAAAGAAATATCGAGAATACCAGAGTTCTCACGAGTCTCTTCTTTGTGTTATTGGAGACATTTCTGTTCTGCCATATCCTCGACATCTTGCTCATAGCAGCCTTGGCCATCTGCGTACGCCTCCGAATCTCCCCGTCGCAGCCTCCCTGATCACTGATTATGGATCCCAGGTACACAAATTAGCTTCTAATAGGTAACGTTTATTTTTTAGGCTTTGTATGTTTTGATACAGTATGTATATATTTCTGCATGAATGTGTTTGTGTACTGCTTTTTGATGTGTTGTTGTTAAAGAAAAAACTTAGTGCTGGTTTGTGGTTGTGAGTCCGTAGATATTTCTGTTTCATCCGACTGTGAATACTCCACCTCAAAATCTTCATTGTTTAGGTTGCTTATTGACATAACAAGATCCTGTAGGTCTGATACCACAACTTTCGTGCCAGTACTATTCACTGCGCCCGTGCGCTGATTATACATATCGTAGTTATATGACAGATTTAGATTAGAGTCCAGTATCATTATGTTCCCGTCACCTCAGGAGAGGTAACGGTTGAAATGCCATTGCGCTGTCCGTCATACTTTCGAGAGGAGCCGGCATTGTGGTTTGTCCAATTAGCGACTCAACAAAATTTTATCACGCAGCAACTCAACTAGAGGCCAAATACGCCTTGCAAGTCAGGGATATCATCACCAACCCACCCGAGGCGAAAAATTAAAAACAGAACTCATAAGTTAGTTGTCTGCGTCACAAGAAAAACAAATTCAACAGCTTCTACTCCACGAGAAGTTAAGTGATCGCAAACCATTGCAATTCTTGAGGCACTTGCAAAGTTTAGCTGGGTTTTCAGGTGCTGCCGAATTCGTCAAAAGCATATGGACTAACCGGTTACCAGCGAGCAATGTGCTCTGCCCTCTGCCACTTAAGTTTGGCAATTCTTCGGGATACATCGGTAACCTTGGTTCTCTTGCGGATGTCTTCATTTCCGATTCGATCACGAAAGGAAACGCCGAGCATAACCCTCTCCATTGCTCTTTGGGTGACTTTAAGCTTTCTGATGAGGCCCAATGTGAGCGACCACGTCTCTGTCCCGTAAGTGATCACTGGCAACACACGCGCGACTCCCCGAACGCTGCCCAGCTGAGTCGGATTCGACGGTTGACCTCTTTCGAAGTTGGACCTACCTAACTGGACCGTTTGTCCCAGGTAGACATAATCTTCCACAACTTCGAGTGTAGAGTCTCCGACGTTGATAGAAGTGGGTGCAACATAGTCATTCAACATCACCTCGGTTTAGTCCATATTCATTTTTAGAACCACTCTTTCGAAAGCTCTCCTGAGGTCATCGAGCATTGTACTGAGATCCTCCATAATCTCAGCCATGACCACTATATCGTCAGCAAACCGAGGGTGAGTGATGTACTCGCCATTGACGTTGATGCTTAACCCTCTCCAGTGCAGAACCTTGAAGACATTCTCCAGCGTAGCAGAGAACATTTTAAGAGATATGACGTCTCCCTGTCTTACACCAGAAGCATAGGTACCGAAGTCCGATCCTGAAGTCGGACTGACATTGTGGCGTTTCCGTACAAAAACTTCAGCACCTCGATGTACCAGTAGTCGATTTGGCACCGTTGGAGAGACTGCAGTACAGCCCAAGTCCCGATCGAATCGAAGGCTTTCTCCTAGTCCACAAACGCTTAAGAAAGAGATAGATGATAATCTTCGGTCTTCTGTATAACCTGCCGTAGCGTATGTGTGTGGTCTACGGTGCTAAAGCCTCCCGAACAAGCCGTTTCGGAAACCGGCTTGTTCGGGAGGCTGGAATTCGTCAAATCTCTGCGCGAGACGATTCTTGATGACTCTTGAAAACAACTTGTAGACATGGCTAAGAAGTGAGATGGGTCTATAATTCTTCAATCGGGCATTGTCGCCCTTCTTGAAGAAGAGTACCAACACACCCCCGCAGTAGTCCCACCTGTCACGCAGTCGAACAAGTTCGCCTACGCTCCGTAGTGACAGAATGCCCAATACTATATGGATTTGGTTAAATTAGGTATTCTTAATTTCACCCATCCTTCGACCCTTGCCTTCGATCGCATTGTGACTGAATAGCCAATAGTATACGAATTCAGTAAACTTTAGCATTCCGAATTCCACCTATATCGCGGTGATAAATTCACAGTCCGCAAAATAAACCTTTAACATAAAATTATTTTCAACGAATATTTAGGTACATAAACCTTTGCACCTATTGAATAAAAAAGTGTCGTTTGTTGTGTGTGTGTGTGTGTGTGTATTTTGTTAACATTTACGGATTAACTGATTCCTAAGCCAGATTTTTAACGCTCACCTCATTTGATTTAATAAAACAAGACAAAAATCTTTTAATAATTTTATTTTATTTATCAAAAAAAAAATCTTGGATGTTCTTAAAACAATTTGTCGACCGAACAGATGAAATCATGTAATTTACGCAACTGCGATGTATCCGTATCGGTTTGGAACTTGAAACGAACAAGTGCCTTCATCCATAACGCCATGGAATCGGTGTCACACCATCGTCATCGCCTGTTTTGTAAGTCGAGATAGTATTCGCCGTCGGTGTCTGCATTTCGTCGCTCGCTGTTATTAGCTTCACGGTTTACAAAGAACGATGACAAAACCGGTTGGTTGCTCGATGACCAAAACTTGAGCTTTGTGTCAGTTTCATAATGCCGACTGATACCGAATACATCCATAGGACTGGTCTTTGTTTTCTTACTGAAACAACATAGAAAACAAAATAGTTCATCACATTCTTTCGTACTCAAATCAAATGTCTCTGAAAATTATACATTAAGGGTCAAAGCAGACTTGCTAGTTTTAACATCAGAGTCCAACAGTAGCTTTATGGAAGCCCGAACGCTTCAATCAACACACATACAAAATCCAGTCGCGGCAGTCATGTCGCCATTTAAACGCTTGAAGTAGCGACTGAACGCAATAATAGAACGCAGTTATTCGACAAACGCGCTACAGTATCGAAGCAATCGAACGCAGCAAGTCACTAAAACAAGATATACCTACCTAGCAAAAATGCCAGTCGCAATCGCCGATGCTAAAGAAGAGAAGAGAAGTGGCAGTGCGACAGGGTTAACATCTCGGCATGAGGTATTCAAAGCATTCACGAAGGTTGTTTTGGAGGTGAATGAGAACTTCTTCGATAGCAAAAAGGAGTATAATCAAAATTATAGGTTTTAACAAAAATAATGCGTTTGTCGTTTGCTTGCTTGTCGATCGATTTGTAGACTGCGACCGAGGCGCCGCGCTTGCAGGAATTGGGAACTGCACCCGTGACGACCAGTAGCAGTAGACTTGTACTGATGACGATGCGTAGACATGCCGCCCGCCTTGGAGCAACAGCATGCAATGAACAAAAAATGTACAAGTTGAGAGTAGTTAGGGTTCTTCCTCCTTAAGCAGCGGACACAGTCTGGGGTACATTCTTCGTATCACTCCGTTAGCTGTTTTAATATCAGCTACACGTGCTAGACCATCTTTCCCAGGTGAAGAGTTTATGACGCCATTTTAAGGGTGGCTGATTGTCTTCTTTAATGAGCACCAAGGTATTGGGTGCTATTGTGACGGTGTTGGATTGCCATTTACTCCTTGTCTGCAGCTCCGAAACGAACTCCTGCGACCAGTGTTTCCAGAAATTCTGTCTCATCTGTTCGATGCGCTCGTAGCGGACCAAGCGTGACGTGGTTGTAGCTCTGAGGTCTTCGCAGGAAGGTGCAACGAGCGGTCGGCCAATCAGGAAATGGGCTGGTGTAAAAGGGAGTAGGTTGTTTGGGTCTGAAGATTTCGGTAATAGGCATTATTTCTACAGAGTCTACATACTTCATGAATAGTCGAAATTGACCGCGAACAACACCTCTTCTTTTATTCAAATCTCGTAATATATCCTTACCACTGCTACGAGTTTTAGTCAATTTTAGTTGTGTGTAGACAGTGGAAAATAGTTATTTGAAAGATAAGCAAAAGATTTTATTTATTTTTTAACTTGAGGGTAGCAACAAAACAAAAATCTTTACGCGTTTTTAACTATTTCACGGGAATAAAAAACTAGGATTTTACACAAGATCAACACAAATGAAGCACTGAACATAGAAAAAGGGATAAGGATAAAGAATGATGATTGACCTGACCGTTTTATGCTGGTACCGTGGATGTCTTCGCTGATGGTTTCGTGTGTCCGATTTATGCTGGTCGCAACGATTTCTTCTGCTGCTTCCGGCTTGAAGGACCAAATTAAGTTTTGGAGTTGAATGAGAACTTCTTCGATAGCAATAAGGTATATAATATATGATCAAACGAACTTCTTAAGTGAAGTTCGATCGATATAATATGAGTGGTTTCATTTGAAGATATAAATAAACAGGTAGTCCACCTACAAGGCAACACTCGCACGCTTTTAAAAGTTATTTATAATCAGATTTAGGAATCGATTTCTTTAAATAATAATCGAATATCATCTACTACACTATACTTGACAGTTGACAGTGACCTCATTCTTTTTAGAGTTACGACTTGAGTTCAAGTCCTCTCGTGTTAAAGTGAAAATAAACTGGGTTTTGGGTGGGTTGGGTATTTATATCTTCAAATGAAACCACTCATATTATATCGATCGAACTTCACTTAAGAAGTTCGTTTGATCATATACAATATTTCGTGGTTTCATTTTCGATATAAATAAACAGGTAGATGTTCAGAGACTGTGTTATTTTTACATTTGTTTTATGTCTCTTGGATAGGTATAAAACAATCAAAACACGAGATAACATAAAGCATAAACTTCTTATAATAAATGATTCAACAAACTTTAATGTAATTACATTACAATCACTTGATTCGTAACTATTCCAACATCATTCATAGTCATGTGTATAGTTATTTAAACAAACAGATTTTGCAAAATTAGATTTTTCTACAATAGGTCGATTATAAAACCTAGCAAAGGCTTGGGACGACGAGGTCCAGCCGGCGGTTTTTCGGATGAGATCAAGACTTAGTCCAGCCGCGCGCGCCGTTGATGTGGCAGCATGGCGGGCGCTGTGTGCGCCGTAAACCGACACGTCAATGCCGCTCGCAAACAACGTCTGTTTGATCCACCTGCTTATAGTCTATGCTGTCGCGTTCTTATAAGGACGCTTCACAGTAATTAAGAGGTGATCTGTGTCTGAAGGCCTTAATGCCTTCGTTGCCGACATATATAGTCGACTAGGGACCATATTTTCTTGAAAATCCTTCTATTTGTCCAAATAAATACAAAAAAATATGGGTAAATACAAAACCGGCTGTTCCCGTCCTATCCCTGAGGTTTTAATAATATCCGTTATAACAATCTCGATACCGTTTGAATTGATTTTAATATTACTTATTTGAATTAATGAAAAAGTTTGTAGTCTGAGTGCAGTGCACAAACCCAGTAAAACAACAAGTTTCTTAGTTATTTTTTCTAAATTAAGCTGAATATGTGGAACCCATTCCGAAATGTGGTCCAATACTATTTGAGGATCCCAAGTAGTTGAGTATTTAGGTAAAGATGGTCTTAGTTTAAATACACCTTTAAGGAGGCGTTTGACGCACTCTTCTGACGATAAGTTGTTTCCTATGAGCAAGGATAAAGCTGAACGGTGACTGTTAATCGTGCCGTAAGACGCACCTTTATCATATTGTTCAGTTAAAAAATTGACTATGTGAGGGATAGAACTCTCGAATACATTACACTGATTATCCTTGCAGTACTGCCACCACAACTTGTAACAAACGCTATATTGCTTCAGTGTACTTTTTAATAGTGAGGCGAGCATCAAACGCAGGGCCGCTGGCGGCGTACCGCGGCGGGAGAACGCGAGCCTGAGAGCAGCGCTGCTCCCAGGGAAAGCGTCTGGTGGAGCGGGTGTTGTTGTCTGATACGCGACAATAGTAATTTTGGGTGCGGTTCTAAGACAACAATATCTCCTATTAATAGATCTCTTAACATCGGATACCAAGACTGTGCAGGCCACATTGGGAAAACCAAGATACCGGTAGCTTTATCCTGTATAATTTTTTGGATGCAATTTAGCAACAGGGTTTTCTATCGGTTACATTTCGGGGAGTGTGCGATGGAACTGCACAGTTTGATTCCGCCTAGCCCTTTCCATCATCGGACTACAAGACGTACGGCAATGCGCCATCGTTACATGGTTGATATCCCACCCATACGCACAAAGCGTTTCGAAAATACTTTCATTGTGCGTACAGCTAAGGAGTGGAATTCCCTGCCGGCGTCTTTGTTTCCCGATAGCTACAACCTAGGGGTCTTCAAGTCAAGAGTGAATAGGTTACTTCTAGGCAAGTGTGCTTCACCTTCGGCCACATCATCACTTAACATCAGGCGAGATAGTGGTCAAACGCGAGCCTATAACAAATAAATAAAAAAACAGGGAAAATAGTGGGAAGGCATAAAATAGTTTTGGGTACCAACTTATCGTAAATGCGTCGACAGCTATTGCATCTGGGTCCTGTTTCCAGGACACGTAATCGTGACACTTGGCATTGATGCGAGAAGCGAATAAGTCAACCTCCGGTTGACCAAATCGTTCTACAATATATTTAAATGCAGATTGTGATAATTCCCATTCGACGTCAGGGTTCACCCTGCGAGACTCTTCGTCAGCCTCGACATTGTCAAAAAAATCAAAATCAAAATCAAAAACGTTTATTTCAAATAGACCAATTACAGGCACTTTTGAATTGTCAAATGTCGGTCAGTCAAACTAACAAGTGAAGCTAAGTTGCACGTTCCAAGGAGTAGATCTCTATGGAGAAGAACGTGCAAGAAACTCCATGGACACTCTTTTAAATAATATGTGTTACATATAATGTTTGGTTACATACTTCTTGTTGCTTCCATTATGTGAGCACAATGTAGATAATAATAAAAAAAATATTATAAGATAGGAACTGAATTAAGCCACTGGCAGCTAAGAGATGACCAGTCTCATCTGACGGCACCCGTTCACGAGCATGACGCGTGCATCAACCCCACTCAGCTCAACCATTTTGAAGGGAACCGAATGACCCAATAACACGCGCCACCAACAGCGAGACATTTGAGTAAGCATGACAAACTCTCAACTGCCATGCTCGCAATGTCAAAATAAAAAAAAACAAAAAGTTGTAACCTAATAAAAATGCTCCATGGTACCTCACATTCACAAATTTGAAAAATAAAAGTGCTTCTACATTATACAATGCTATTATTTCTAAATATAACATGTAAAGAATCCTAAGTCCTATTGAAATAAACAAATGAAATAAAAATAAAACACTGAAAACAACAATACGAAAAGGGCAGCAGCATCTCTTCCAATATAAACTAATTTGTAGCTACAAATGTATGTGGCTGTGGAGCAGGACCGGCATTTAGCCAAGCATTTTTATCAAGGAGATAATCTTCCAATTTATAATATGCTTGTCTACATAGTGTGCGTTTAATGCATGTTTTAAATTTTGACTCGTTTAATTGGAGAATTTCTAGTGGAATTTCATTATAAAATTTTACACAGTACCCCATAAAAGAGCTAGCTACTTTAGCTACCCTGAATCGAGGTTGATCTAACTTGTCCTTATTTCTAGTATTAAAATTGTGCCTATCACTTATTTTAGTAAAAAGATGAATATTTTTCCGGACATACATTATATTTTCATAAATGTATTGACAAGGTACCGTCATGATGTTGATATCTTTAAATAATTCCCTAAGAGAATCGCGCCTGCGAAGATTGTATATGGCTCTGATAGCTCTTTTCTGCAGAATAAAAATAGACTCTATGTCTGCAGCCCGTCCCCATAGCAAAATACCGTAAGACATGATACTATGAAAGTAACTAAAATAGACCAGCCTCGCGGTATGTACATCAGTAAATTGACGGATTTTTCTGACAGCATATGCTGCTGAACTAAGCCGTCCTGCCAGAGATGTTAAATGAGGACCCCATTGTAGCCTCGAGTCGAGCGTGATTCCCAGGAAAACCGCGTTTTCGACGATTTCTAGTTTCTCCTTGTTCAATATTATTTCCAAGTTATTACTTTTAACATTCGGTAACGCAAATCTTATGCACTTCGTTTTTTTTCCATTTAGTACTAAAATTATTAACAGTAAACCAGTTTTGGACCTGCTGTAGAGCGTTGTTTACGTCATCAATACGTGTGGAACCTCTATTGATCTTAAATATTAAGGACGTATCGTGTGTAGGATAAGGACGTATTGTCCTTTGTGTTTATATAAGAAGCGAATAACCACAGCTTTCGCATCTCGCACCATTGCCAAATATAACGAGAAAGTGCGCTTAAATGTGGCAATTGAATACCCCCCATGCGGTTTATATAGCTTATCGCGGTAGTGTTATCCACCCGAAGCAGGATAGCACGGTCAGTTTGGTCCCGAGCAAAACATTTAAGGCCGAAAAATACGGCTAATAGTTCCAAATAGATAATATAAAAACCAATTTCAGTTTCTTTCCAAGCACCATTGACTCGTACTCCGTTACTAAATGCACCCCAACCTGTGCGAGACGCATCATTGTATATTTCCAGTGCATAACATTGGGCCTTTATTGGATTGTTTACTTTGTAAACGTTCTGAGACCACCAGTTCAAATCACTTAAAACGCTATGAGGAAGTTTAACTTTTACGTCAAATGTACCCTGTTGTTTTAGAATCAAATATTTATTTATTTCTAATATCTTCGTATTAACAAACCGTAACGCGTCGCTGGGCACGCTGCTACGATTACTCCTATCAGTTGGGCGAAATTTCTAATCGAAACTGTGGGTAGTTTGGAATATTTTTGTATAAGTTAAGAATAAGCTAAGAATTTGCATGAAGTTTGAGGTTGCAGATTGCTTTTTTCGTAATTTATTACGAACCCCAAACATTATAGTAATGCTACCGTTTCTTTTACATTACGAAGACATTCTTCGTAACTGCTCCCTAAACAAAGCAGATCGTCTAAAAAAGATACAGAAAGAAAACCGCGATTACGTAAAAACCCTAAAACCTCTCTGACAATCTTAGTAAAACACCTAGGGGCTATGGCAAGTCCATAGGGTAATGCGTTAAACTCGTAAGTTATTTTTTCGTTCGAGTTTTGCTCGATATAGTGGAATCGAAGGTATTTACGAAATTGCTTAGCAACAGGGATAAGTAGATATGCTTCTTTCATATCTACGGTCGCCATATACCAGTTTGATTGTACTAACTTACAGGCAGTCCTATTATCCTCCATTTTGAAATGTGTTTTAGGGATAAATTAATTTAGAGATTTTAAATTCAGAATGAACCTTTTACCTCCGTTGGGCTTTGGGGCTAAAAAGGTACTAGAGATAAACTGATCTGAACTGGGCTCAACCTGTGAAATAGCACCAAGTTCAGTTAAATTCTCAATAGCCAATGACATGTCGCGCTGTTCACTCAATGACCACGTTATTCGAGGGATACACGTTTGAAACGGCTCGCATAGAAACGGAATAGGTATTCCGTTCATGATCCAATTAAGAATATTTTTATTATTAGTAATGTGGGTCCAACAATTATAAAAATGTTGTACCCTACCTGCACCTGCGTTACTGGCGTGCAGGGGCACGAGACCGGTTCTGGTTCGCTTTGGTTAGCGACGTCGCTGTCGCCGTCCCCGCAGCTGATCGCCGTGCTGACCTGGGGTATCTCCTCTGACCCTCTCGCCCCCCCCCTGTTCGTTGGGTAACGAGAAGGTCCGGCCCAGTTTCCCTGTACCTGATGGCGCGCAGATATTATATTTTGGGCATTTGTTGATTTTACTGGTAGTAGCATAGGTAGTCTTCTTTATCAGTAGTCCCTGTTTTTCGATGGTTTTAGACGCTTTTATTTTAGCCGGTAAAGTGGTACCGAACAACGTGTAATCTCGCTCGCTGTCCTGTATGACATTGAGAAAGGGCTTCGCTAGCCCGGGTGTAATCATTTTTATTCGAGCCTGGGTTTCGGAGTGATGTAAGTCACATTAAATGCGACAGCCATCACTCGGAGTTTTGATCGCTTCAATCTTGTTATCACTAGTTAGCAATGACGTCATCGCCTTGCTAATCGCGGTAATACCAGCACCCAAATGCTGTTGAGATGTCTCAACTTTTTTATCGCGTAACCTTACTATTTCTGGAACAGCGGCTGCGATCTCAATATTTAATTTTGGTGATTGAAGCAGTGGCGTAGCGTGCCTTGGCGGGGCCCCGTATAAAAATTGTTTGGGGGCCCTTAAGAAGGGTAAAGATTTCTCACAAAAGATTTTTATTAATTTTTGCTTACGCACGTTGGGGGCCCCCGTGGCCCGGGGGCCTCGTATAATTGATACGGCAGATACGGCGGTAGCTACGTCCCTGGATTGAAGTAGCGTACAGTTACTGGGTATGAGATACTTTTTTAAAGTTTTGTCTCTCATTTCTTTAACCATGCCCTTTTTGAGCAATGGTAACCATAATTGGGTTAGGTTATTATGTATTTCCTGTCCCCATATAGGTCCTTCATCAGTTGCCTCACCAAGGGCCGACAGGATTTCTGGATCCAACTGAGGTTCAGGCGGCGGCGGTAGCGGTGGTAATGACTTCAAACCATCCTGCTGAATCAAAATAGGCTCTAGCAGAATATCAGGCCCAGGTCCGTCGGGATCAGGTATAACGACTGAGTCTTCAGCCCCAGGACCAGGTTGCGGCTCAGTTTCCATCGGAGGTTCTAATGCATCCCACATCACCGTTTCGTCTCCTTAAAAAGAAAATAATAAACGTAACGCAACTAATGTGGGTAGGAGGTACGTTAAAAAGTAACAGTTCTAAATTTGAATCTATTACTAGTGACGCCTCGTTCGCTATGGAATCTATGGCGGGTAGAATATTTGCCGCGTTCAAATTTGAATCTATGGCCAATTACCAATACCAAGACTGCCACTTAGACCAGTACTTGTACGGTAATGATGACAGTGATAAATATTAACTAACCTTGTTGATTTTCGTCATCCCAACATGAGGAAGAATCATCTCGACGGCGTTGTTTGTGACGGTGTTTTTCTTGTAATTTCTCCATCTTCTTCATGTAATAATTGATACGTTCTTCATACGACCTTTTAGGCATCGTGAATACGAAGAATCACCAATTTTAAATTCGATAAAAGAACAAAACAATCGAAAGTAGGAGCGCGTGCACTCGTTGCCTCGCACGGAAAAAGAATGAGGTCACTGTCAACTGTCAAGTATAGTGTAGTAGATGATATTCGATTCTTATTTAAAGAAATCGATTCCTAAATCTGATTTTAAATAACTTTTAAAAGCGTGCGAGTGTTGCCTTGTAGGTGAAAGGACTACCTGTTTATTTATATCGAAAATGAAACCACGAAATATTATCAAAATTATAGATTCTAACAAAAATAATGCGCTGTCGTGTGCTTGCTTGTTGAACGATCTGAGATTGCGACCAAGGCGCCGCGCGTGCAGGAATTCGGAACTGCACCCGTGGCGACCACTAGTAGTAGGCTCGTAATGATGACGATGCGTAGACAAAGGTATTGAGGAGAATTAGGATTTTGCAGGACAGTGTAGAGAAGGGATAGGATATGGGTATCTCGACGACGCCGAATCAGCAGCCACTGTAGTCGGTTCCGAAACGCCGACGCATGGTCGTATTTGCGGAGGCCGAAAATAAAGCGGATGCACAAGTTCTGCAGTCACTCGAGTTTATTGAGGAGTATCTCCGTTTCATCTAGAAAACAAACATCCGCATAGTCTATGAGCGGTAGAAGAAGGGATTGCGCAAGAGTAACCGTAGAGTGAAATGGTTAGAATTTTTGGAGACGTTTAAGGGACTGAAAGTAGTAAAAGGCCCCTTACTCACTTTGCAATATGGACCTCCCAAGAGAGGTTGCTGTCCATGTGAACGCATAGATTTTTTACTGTTTTCAAGTAAACCAAGGGCACTGAATCATACACTGTCGGCGGGTGAGACTGGCGATCCAATAGGTTGAGCATGTATGTACCACCAACAATGAGCGCTTGCGATTTGTTTGGTTTCAGTAAGAGTCCGTAGGAATTAGCCCAATTGTTAATATTTTCAAGGTCACTGTTCATGGCAGCCACAACCTCAATGAGTTCACCTACTTTAAAATGACGGTGCAACTGCAAGTCGTCTGCATAGAGATGACAGTGAGAAGAAAGGACCCTAGTGATAGTATTTATAAAAATTGAGAAGAGAAGAGAAGAGAGGTCGCCACCCTGAAGAACGCCCGCCGTAAATTCACATCATTTAGAGGAACACTCTTCGGATTAATCTGACTGCGAGCGGCCCCGACGATAAGATTTGAACCACTCAATTACTGGAGCAGAGACATTAAGGGTGGAGAGAATTCCTAAGTGAATGTCAAAGTCAACTGAGTTGAAGGCACTGCTGAAGTCCAGTAAAACCAATACAGTTAGATATTTATTCTCCATAGCCAGTCTTATATCGTCAGTTATTTTAACAAGAGTTGTTACAATACTATGGCCAGGTGTGAAACCAGATTGGTAAGGACTCAGCAGGCCATTAGAGGACAAATAACAAGACACTCTCGAGGTCTTTTGAGAGGATTGGGAGGATCGAAATTGGACGGAAGTGAAATGGTAAGGAGGGATTTGAAACTTTAGGAAGCGGAAGGATGTGAGCCTTCTTCCATGTTGTAGGAAAAGGTTTTGTGAAAAGTGAATAATTTACAATGTGAGTTGCGACAGGAACTATTTCAGTCAAAATAGGCAAGAATATTTTTATGTTTGTGGTCGTTTCCATGTTCATTTATCTTTTTTACTGAGTTCGGATAATTTTTTTGGGCGGTAATTTCATAAAGTTCCAGCATAGTCCTGTTGAAGGTTGGCACCATAGAGTCTATATCCTCGCAGGTGAACACAGGAGACCAGTCTATCACACCCGCATCAGCCCTCAAACGCTCCAGACCAACTTTTTAAAACTACGAAGAAAAAGAATTTTTGGCATTGCGTTTAGGAATTCGAAATTTGTAGGATAGATAGGAAAAAGGAACAGGAAGCTGTTCATGTGTGGCTACTTTATTAGGGTCAGAAACTAGAATGAGATCTAAGAGAGAAGAAGTACAGTGAGGAGCCCTGTGATTAGCATTTAACGGAAGTAAGTGCATATTTTCAGAAGACACAAGTGATTGGAGTTTACTGCTCCGCATATCTCCCTTGATCAGACAGGTGTTGCAGTCTCCGAAGATAACGTATGCTCATAGAGTGAGGAAGGGTTTTCTAATTTAGTTTCGAAGGATGAAAAGTAGTCGATTTGACAGGAGGGACTATAATAGACACCTAAAAGCAGTTTTGGGTATTGAAAGTCTATTTCAATGAATAGGCGTTCATTTTGGGACAATCCCACCGCACTATTCCCAAACCACTGCAACTCCTGAAAGCAACACGGATAAAAATTTGCATAAATATTAATAGGTCCTAACATTGTGAGTTGTTATATTTGATTCCAATAATAGGTATGGCGAAAACGCTTGAACGCACGGAAATTTGTTCTAGTTTTCACAAGGTCCGTATAGTAAACAGCTCCTGATACAGCCTGTACATTATTCAACATAGTATTGCGTTCATTCTGCCAAAGAATACACTCCCATAAGATATGATGTGCAGATTGTTCATATTCGCAGTCAGATGTAGAACACCGACATAAAGGCGAGGCAACAAGCTTGAAGGAAAATAATTTACTTTTAAAAATACCAAGCCCTGTGAGAAATTGGGCAACACAGTGATCCACTTCCAGCCACGTCCTGGCCAGCCGCACGCGAACGGATGGAAAGAATTGGTGGAGGTGTGGGCCCTTGATGGAATTATCCCACCTATATTGCCATTCGAAAAAAAATCCTCCCAGACGTCAATATGTGGTTTAAACAATTTAGAGATTTTTTCACGGTCACTCCGCGTTAAAAGTCCGCGTCTATGGTCTCTTGTGCGGAATAGTACATTGCAGCACGTCGCTGCACTTCAAGATCGACCGGAAGAACGCCAGCAAGTACCGGTAAGGCCTCAGTACTTACCGTCCTGTATGCTTTGCATAAGAATATCAAAGCCAAACGCTGACTCTGAAGTAATTTACGTCGTACCGCCCCTATTGTAGCCCTATCAGCCCAAAAAGGCGCTCCATAGCAGATACAACCCAAGTAAGTAGCCCCATAAATAGTTTTTAAAGTCGAAAAAGACAGACCCCACGTAGATTTAGATATTCTAGTTAAGGCATAGAAGTTCTTTTTTGCTTTTTCACCGACTATTTTAATATGATCTATAAATGCAAAATTCCTCTCTAACACTAGACCAAGATAGCACACGGACTGCTTCCTTTTTACTGGAACGTTATTAAATTTAATAGTAGGACACGATTTAAGATTAACTTTCAAAATGAGTTGATAAGTTTTGTGCGGGGCAAAGGTCAGGCGGTTTCGATCGCTGCACTGAGATATTAATCGTAGGCCAGCCAAGTTCTCGAGTCCAGCACGAGTACTTGATTGAATGAGCAGAAGACCGTCGTCCGCGTAACCGGTTAATGAACAGCCGCTTGGAAGTGGAATCGCGAGGAAATCATCAAAGCCTAAGTTCCATAAAGGAGGACCAATAACGGAACCCTGAGGACATCCCATGGTGAGAGACTTCGACATGGAATGATGGCCAAGTTTGAGTTTCGCGGAACCATTTAAAAAGTAAGAGTAAACTAAATTGTATATATTTTTATAGCAGCCTCGAGTTTTCAATTTAAGTAATAGCATTGGCCACCATGCGTTATCAAAAGCCCCAGAAATATCTAGAAAAATTCCAATTACGTACTTATGTTCAGATGTATTAACTATTTTCCTAACAGTATTGGCCGCGTCTACGGTAGATTTTCCAATAGTGAAACCGAATCGATTATTATGAAATTTTGGTCCGTCCGGTAGCAAACTTGGAACGATAAGGCGCTCCAGGAGTTTTCTCGAAGATGGAAGTAATGTTATGGCCCGGTACGACTTTGGGTCGTCCGGGGGTATGTCCCCACTTTTCGGGATGATTCGTATAAACCCGCGTCGCCATATATGAGGAAATACGCCCTCCGCATTACAACGGTTGAAAATCTTTTTTTTTTTTCTTTTTTTTTTTGTGGGTAGCTTAAGTGAACACAACTTATTTTATAGCTCTCATTTAATAATTAAATTAATAATAATATATTTATGCAAATGCACTAAAAGTATTCAATACCCTCGGCTGCACTCACTGCATTTATAAACTCTCCTCTCGCCCCCACCTGACCTGCACAAAATCGAAAACTCCAAATGGACCTATACGCCAAGCTAGCAGGCAGTATGGAGGATCTTGCTGCCTCTTTTACCTCGCGTATGGACACCCATGAAAAGGATTTAATAAACGTCAGCAGTAATGAGGCCACTCACAAGATAATAGCTAGCCTATCTCGAGACTTCATGGAGTTCAAGTGCCTTATTTGGAAGACGATGACCGTACTGAAGACACAGATGAAGTTGCTGACTACAGGACTGGATCGTCATGAGATGGCATCTCGCAGGCAAGTCTTGCTCCTACATGGCCTTCCTGAGCAGAGGGATGAAGTCCACAGATCTCGGGCTATCTCAACACTGGCGGACAAGATGTAGACAGTAAACATTTCCCCTTCGGACATCACATCTTGCCATCACCTGGGAGTAGACTCAGGCAAGCCACGACTTCTGCTTATTAGATTTGCTAATTTGAATCTGCGTAGTGACTTAGTGAGGTATGGCGCAGCAAAACTTTATTGTCCACATTCGACTCCGATCTTATCCATGCTTTTCTCGTCTCAGAGACTTTTCCCAAACCTACACTTCCCTCAACGCAATATTCGTTGCCCGGCTACAAGCTGGTGCGTAACGACATAACGGGCAGGGGATGCGGAGGGGTCGCCATCTATCTCCGTGGAGATATTTCAAACAAAATTATTGATCAGTCTCCGAGTAATTACTCTAAATTTGCTGAACACCTATTTATTGAGGTTACTTTTAACAACACAAATTTACTATTAGGTGTAAATTTACTATGTTGAATAATGTACAGGCTGTATCAGGAGCTGTTTACTATACCGACCTTGTGAAAACTAGAACAAATTTCCGTGCGTCCAAGCGTTTTCGCCATAACTATTATTGGAATCAAATATAACAACTCACAATGTTAGGACCTATTAATATTTATGCAAATTTTTATCCGTGTTGCTAGGCAACTGGGCTTATCCCAGTTGTAAACGAACCTTTGTACCTATTGGTCTTGTTTGTTCTGTCTCCTGCTTGATATGGAGGGAAGTGGAAATTTGATTTTTTTCTACTCCTCCATTACTCTTTTCTGATTAATTTCGTTGCGGGATCCAAGACAGTTAAATTCATTCTCAGAGACTATGTCGAGCTTCATTGGCCCGGCGCGCCTGGTGGTCGCCACTGTTGATTCTGGCTTTCAGGAGTTGCAGTGGTTTGGGAATAGTGCGGTGGGATTGTCCCAAAATGAACGCCTATTCATTGAAATAGACTTTCAATACCCAAAACTGCTTTTAGGTGTCTATTATAGTCCCTCCTGTCAAATCGACTACTTTTCATCCTTCGAAACTAAATTAGAAAACCTTTCCTCACTCTATGAGCATACGTTATCTTCGGAGACTTCAACACCTGTCTGATCAAGGGAGATATGCGGAGCAGTAAACTCCAATCACTTGTGTCTTCTGAAAATATGCACTTACTTCCGTTAAATGCTAATCACAGGGCTCCTCACTGTACTTCTTCTCTCTTAGATCTCATTCTAGTTTCTGACCCTAATAAAGTAGCCACACATGAACAGCTTCCTGTTCCTTTTTCCTATCTATCCTACAAATTTCGACTTCCTAAACGCAATGCCAAAAATTCTTTTTCTTCGTAGTTTTAAAAAGTTGGTCTGGAGCGTTTGAGGGCTGATGCGGGTGTGATAGACTGGTCTCCTGTGTTCACCTGCGAGGATATAGACTCTATGGTGCCAACCTTCAACAGGACTATGCTGGAACTTTATGAAATTACCGCCCAAAAAAATTATCCGAACTCAGGAAAAAAGATAAATGAACATATTAGAAACGACCACAAACATAAAAATATTCTTGCCTATTTTGACTGAAATAGTTCCTGTCGCAACTCACATTGTAAATTATTCACTTTTCACAAAACCTTTTCCTACAACATGGAAGAAGGCTCACATCCTTCCGCTTCCTAAAGTTTCAAATCCCTCCTTACCATTTCACTTCCGTCCAATTTCGATCCTCCCAATCGTCTCAAAAGACCTCGAGAGTGTCTTGTTATTTGTCCTCTAATGGCCTGCTGAGTCCTTACCAATCTGGTTTCACACCTGGCCATAGTATTGTAACAACTCTTGTTAAAAAAACTGACGATTTAAGACTGGCTATGGAGAATAAATATCTAATTCTCCATAGCCAGTCTTATATCGTCAGTTATTTTACATTAAATTCAAGGATGGTGATGATCATCTTACGGCTGACACAGTCATTACCAACAGCCTTGGATGTAATCGATACAATACTCTTTATAACATCACAGGCAGTGAATTGACTTAAGACAAAAGGGGAATAATCAGGTATCGGATAATTTGAAAGATAATTAAGCGTAGTAGCTTTAGTGGCCCTATCCAATACGGGCGAAGTAGAAAAATTACTGTTAAGTAAGTTGAAGTCCAAGTCTTTAGGACCCGTGTCATGAGACTTTATGTTTTTTTGTATTGTGATAATACCAAAGAAATCGCACAGTTCTTGTCACAAGCTTGGGTATTATGGAGACGTATTGATGCTCGGTGCAGCCACTAGAGGAGTTGGATCGAGATAGTTGTTCCACAGCAGGCAGGCCGGCTTGACTCGAGCTGTTATGGACGTATTGGAAGACTGGTCGCCGAGGGACGCGGGATCCGAGGTACGGTGCGCCGCTAGCCGACCACAGGTAGTTGGGGGCCCAAGTAGTGTGCCAGCCCCACATGAAAGTCTGCCCCGCCAGCTGTCGAAAAATCCCGGAATACGCCATCGTGCTGGTTGGCGACAAGACGAGAGTGCCCGATGGACATTCCTGGGGGGGCTCGGGCGTCCCTGCAGTCTCCAGACCAGTCCTCCAATGATGGCGTCCTATCGGCGCGTGTCTATAGGTTGCAAGCGTGGAACCTCATCTCACTTCCTTCTCCTCTCCCTCCTCTTCACTCACAGGAATAATGCCAAGTAACAAGAGAAAAAAAAGCTGAACAGCGGCAGCACTCACTCTCATATAAGGTGCACCTCAGCAACATCCGAGGTCTGCACTCTAACCTTGTCGCAGTCCATGACCACCTTGAGACTGAGATACCAGCACTTTTGTTCCTTATGGAGACGCAGATCGGATGCCCGTCAGACGTGGCGTACCTATCATACCCGGGGTTTACCTTGGAGCACATGTTCAAGCCACGCGCTGGTGTATGCATATACGCCCGGGACGACATCTGCTATAGGCGTCTCCGTGACCTTGAAGACTCAAATTACTCAGTGCTATGGGCCCTGGTGGACACAGGTCTGGCTAAGATCTTCCATGCCTGTGTCTACCGATCGCATAGCGGTGATCTGGAGACAACCAGGTTCGCACAGTACCTGAATGAGGCGGCAGATGAGGCTCAGCTACGGTACCCCTCCGCTCAACTAGTGTTACTGGGGGACTTTAATGCCCACCACCAGGAGTAGCTCTTCCCATACCAGTGCAGTGACCATGCTGGACGAGAGATGCGAAATCTTTCGATTGCGCTAAATCTCACCCAGATCTCTCATCTGGAGTGAGGCCATCGAGAACCACGGGGAGGCGCTTGCGGTCTCCCTTGACATATCGAAGGCCTTTGACAGGGTCTGGCACGAGAGCCTTATTGGTAAGCTTCCTTCGTTCGGTCTGCCTAGTGATCTGTGTGACCGGATTGCAGACTTCCTGAGGGATCGGTCCATCCGAGTGGTTATCGATGGCTGCTCGTCCGGTCAGTTAAGTATTAACGCCGGAGTCCCTCAGCTGTCAGTGCTCTCGGCAACATTGTTCTTGCTGCACATTAATGACCTGCTAAAACGCGGAACCTTTGTGTATGCAGACGTCAGCACTGTTGCTGAGAGATACGTATCTGGCGCACGGGCTACTGGGCCTCGAGTCCGGTCTCTTCGGGAGGCCATGGTTGAGCGCTTGAACCTGTCTTTGGAGGCAGTCTCCGAATGGGGCAATGCCAATCCAGTCATATACAATGCTGCTAAGACCCAGGCGTGTCTTTTTTTTCCGCAAAAACGAGCCAATTTCACCCGGCTCCATCCCTCCGTGGTGTAATCGTGCCGATAACGGACCATCTCGACCTTCTTGGTGTTACGTTGACATCGACCCTCAATTTTGGTCCTAAATCGAGGCAAAGGCTCAATTGGCTGCAAAAAAGTTGGGGATCCTTGCGAAGGTGAGACGGTACTTCGCGCCTGAACAGCTGCTCAACTTGTATAAAGCGCAAGTTCGGTCATGCATGGAGTACTGCTCTCACCTCTGGGACGGATCTGCCAGGTACCAACTTGATGCACTTGAGTCGATTGACATACGGGCCAAGAGACTTATCGGCAATGATGCGCTGGTCGACTCAAAGCTCCAGAGCCTTGAACACCGACGACGAGTTGCCAGCCTGTCGGTTTTCTATCGGTTACATTTCGCAGAGTGTGCGATGGAACTGCACAATTTGATTCCACCTAGCCCTTTCCATCGTCGGACTACAAGACGTACGGCAATTAGACATCGGTACATGGTTGATATCCCACCCATACGCACAAAGCGTTTTGAAAATACTTTCATTGAGCGTACAGCTAAGGAGTGGAATTCCTTTTGTTTCCTGATAGCTACAACCTAGGGGTCTTCAAGTCAAGAGTGAATTGGTTACTTCTAGGCAAGCGTGCTTCACCTTCGACCACATCATCACTTAATATCAGGCAAGATAGTGGTCAATCGCGAGCATATAAAAAAAAAAAAAAATTGCTTGTAAATATGCAAGTTTCGAAGTATATTAATTTTTTTACCAATATTTTTTTCAAGCCTATTGTGTTTGTCCCTGTATTTTTTCATTTTTGTTGGTATTGGTGATGTTCTGACACCAAGTTTTTCTATTTCAATAGTTTGGGGCTTTATTTGTGGAACATTTTTTTTGCCATAAAATAAAATCCAAGATGTATCTCCACAAAATGTGCAATGTGCCACGCTTCTGCATGATTTTGTGTTCTAGGTATATATTCTTTTGTTAGATGATATGTTCTCCAGACTTTGGGTGGAAATTGTGGTGATGAACTTGATGTGCCCCAGACATAATTGTCATTAGACCATTTTGCTATGGTTTCTGTAACAGTTAAATAATATTATTGATTAAAAATTGAATTGCTACAAAAGTTAGTGACAGAAACGAATCGCTTCAAAACTGACTCCATCTAGTATTGTCTGCCCTACCCCTAGACTGTTATTTAAAATCGCGTAGGCGCGGAGGGGTGAGGCGGCCCACGAGCTGAGGAGCAGGTGGATCCATCGCCGGCCAGCAAGCCAATGCCATGGTGGTGAGCGTTAAACACATCTTAAACGAGCAGCTCGCGTGGGATCGCCGGAGCCCCGCAGCGCTGGAGCAGTGACAGAAACCATGCCTGCTGCATGCTTGCTTGCATGCTGCATGCCTGCTGCATGCATGGTGTATGCTTGTTTACATGTCTGCATGCTGCATGCTTGCTCCATGCATGGTGTATGCTTGTTTACATGTTTGCATGCTGCATGCATGGTATATTTCTGCATGCTTGTTTGCATGCTTCTTACAGGATAAAATACCCTCAATTTTTCTCAATTAACTATTTTCAAAACAAATAAGTTACCTATGTATTACCTGCTTCAGTAAATATGGTTTTTCTCCAATCGTCGAAATAAATTGATATATCCTCTTCGGGCAAACAGGCTAAGCGTATTTGTTATGCTTGGAAAAAATATGTTTTAATATCATTATGCTTTAAAAGAATTATACTTTAGAATGTAACGCTTAAACATTATTAAGATTAGAATAATTATGCTAAAAATATCATGCGTATGCTGTTATGCGAAAATAATGTTATGCGTAAATATGATTAGGATAAACAAAAGTATGCCATGTTATATTATGTCTAAAGTTTTGATGCAAATGGATAGGGAACCTTACAGTATTTTTGCCGCTAGAGGGCCTTCAGCAGCCGCAGCGGCAGCGCCGGCATAGCCCGTACTGAGAACATAAAACGGCGTTGCGTTGCGGTTTAAATAATTCGTACTTACGTTCGATAATGAACGGAAATACTTATCGGATTTCTTGTCTTTATTTAGTAACATAATTTAAGTACAACTAATATTATGGCTATATTTTATAGTTAAATCATAATTAAGCATTCTGTGTAATGCGATTGTGTGCGATTTCTGCATTCACTTACGTGTCCGTCTGTCCATCATCTGTCACAAGTGTTTAACGACCAAACGGTTGGAACTACAATCTTCAAATTGTTAACAGTATAACCATCTTGTTGAACCAAAGCCATGAAATTGCAAAAAAAATAAAATAAGGGTGTAACGTTGTACGTTATTTTTTATAAATAATATTAGGTTGGCGATATCTGAGCCGCGCGCCGCGCGCCGTTGTTGTGTGACGGAAACCGGTTTTGGTGAACTATCCCTGCTACGAGGCGCCACTGCCGCGGACCGGGCACAATCGTCATACGCTCACTACCACGAAGCCGCGAGCCGATGTAGTACCTACCTCTATACGTCTTAACTCCTAATTAAATTAGCAATATTTCTATTGTGCTTTTACAAATATATAATAAAGTCAGTGTCAACCCCAGATCGGGTGAGTGTTGCAAAATATTGCTTATTATGTGTACCTAGAAATAGTTATACGTAACGTGCTGTATAATGTAATGACTTGCTAATTTATAGTGCGCTCATACATTTATTTTATTACATGCTACGATCATGCTGTTTTGCTGTCTTTGTGGTGTACTAGAGTTTGTTAATCACCTTAACGCTTTTAAAAATTTATTATTTGGTATTTGACCTCAAATGACCTGTTCACCTTGACCGTGTCATGTAGGTCATACCCTACAAATATTTTCCTATATTCTTCTTTTCTTAGTAATACTTATTGTGTCTACCTATTTATTAATTGTCTTAACTTCATCAAAACTAGTAACTACTTTTCAACTCATTTAATTACATTTGTTGGCTGAATTATTGTTTATCACGCTGCCTAGACTGCCTCATCTCGATAGCTACTTAGTGCTAGATCACTGCTTTCCATTTAGTTAGGTAGTTAGTAAGTGGAAATCGGGATGTTGCGGACGTGGCTGGAACAGAACCGGACCGTAACTAAAACGGAACATAACGGACATTCCAGGGTTCGAGTACCGGGATAGTGCACCTACCTAAAGTGCGCCTACCTACGTGCCTGTGCCTACCTACGTACCTGCGCCTACCTACGTGCCTGTGCCTACCTACGTCCCAGTGTCTATCTGCGTGTTCTGCACCTACCTGCGCGTTTGGCGACTACTTGCGCGCTGCGCACCTACCCCGCCTGACCGCTGCCGAGCTGTCTGACTACACAGGATAGTGGTGTTTCTATAGGCGGGCAAGAACCTAACGCGCGCTCGATATTTTAAATTCACACCCAGCTCTATCGATCCTTTTTTTGTAAATATATTATAATAAATTTTAACTTATAATTCTTTTTTTTCTACACCTACCTACCATACGCAAAACGTTACAAGGGTTCTCCCATACAGCTAAAAGGGGTAGAAATGGATCCTGAAAATTTGTATGGGGAACCAATATTTTTTCAAGAAAGGCGGCCCACATACCTACAATATTAATGCGCGATATAAAAAATAGACTATTTGAAGTACTAATCCTACGCAGACAAAGTCGCGGGCAACAGCTAGTAGCTTTATAAATTGCTAGCTTCTGCCTGCGGCTTCGCCCGCGTGAATGTTAAAAATTACCCCGTGGGAACACATTCCCGGGATAAAAAGTATCCTTTGTGTATAATCTATCTTTGTGCCAAGGATCAATGGCGAAAACTTAGCTGACTTAAATTTGAACGTCTGAAAGCGCGTTATATACGAAAGATATCCCATTTAATGTCTACCATTTTTCAAAGTATGACATTGAGCAGTTTTGGTTCACCATCACCAAAAATGAAAAAAAAAAAAATTCGGTGTTATTGTATTTGTTATATAATTAAACGGAGAAAGTGAATAAAGCAATTCAGTTTATGTGTAATTATAGACCTTCCTTGCGACTGGAAAAGTGCCGAAGGCTTGGAAGCAAGCTAACGTTCAGCCCGTGCCCAAGAAGGGTAATCGAGCTGACCCAGCCAACTACAGACTCATATCAGTAACATCCATTCTCTGTAAAAGTATGGAACGTGTATTGAATAATACGCTCCTGGCATACCTAGAAGACAAAGACATCCTTAGTGACCGCCAAAACGGTTTTCGCCGAAATCGATCAACTAGGGATCTTCTAGCCTCTGCCATTCAGATCTGGAGTGAGGCCATCGAGAGGCACGGGGAGGTGCTTGCTGTCTCCCTTGACATATCGAAGGCAGTGTCTGGTACGAGAGCCTTATTGGTAAGCTTCCTTCTTTAGGTCAGCCTAGTGGTTTGTGTGACTGGATTGCAGACTTCCAGATTTGATGGCTGCCTGTCCGGTCAGTTAGGTATTAATGCCGGAGTCACTCAGGGGTCAGTGCTCTCGGCAACATTGTTCTTGGTGCACATTAATGACCTGCTAAAACCCGGAATCTTTGGGTATGCAGACGACAGCACTGTTGCTGAGAGATACTTATCCGGCACACGGGTTACTGGGCCTCAGGGCTTCGGGAGGCCATTGTTGAGCGCTTGAAACTGTCTTTGGAGGCAGTAAGTATTTCATTTATTTCTATTAAACTACAGTATTTTTACCCACCTCTTCTTATTTTTTTTATTCATTATAGGCTAGCGTTAATCACTATCTCGCCTGATGTTGAGTGATGAAGTGGCCGAAGGTGAAGCACGCTTGCCAGGTTGTAGCTATCAGGAAACAAAGACGCCGGCGGGAATTCCACTCCTTAGCTTAGCGTACGCACAATGAAAGTAAGTAGGATATTATTGATCGTGTCGCTTCCTACGGCTCACTTCGTTCGCTTTCGTCGCTTTCGGTGGGTTAGAATGCCCAATAATATAAATGAAATCTTACATAGTGCAGTAAAATACTGGTTTGGTGTCTATTCCACAACGTTTGTGGTTTGGGCGCTACTCCACTTTTTGAATCTCGTTTGGTTGTGAATGGAACGAAAAGTTTGTCGATGGCTTACCTCAAATTCAATTCTCGGATTCTTTTAACTCACCAGCTTAAAACAACTATAAAGCTTTATAAGTTAACATAATCAGATCTATATCGGAACGAACCAGTAACCTAAAATTCAGGACAGATTGTCTCTTTTCTCTCCACATACTTAGGGATGGTGCAATGCCGATTAGTCACACATACCCGTTTCGTGACCAAATTGGCTCAAGCAAATCAGAACTTAAGGATACCGCGTACATCAAACTAAAATTTAGGACAGATTGTGTCATATCTCTCCACAAAAGTAAAATAGAGCACACCCTTAGGCCCACACTCATTTTTCTCTGTGACCAGCTTGGTTCGAGGACTTTCATGTTCTCAGTACGGGCTATGCCGGCGCTGCCGCTGCGGCTGCTGAGTCCCTCTAGCGGCACAAATACCTTATAGGTAGTTTAATTACAGTTTTGAACCATGTGCTTGGATTCTGGGACCCGAGTGCGCGTCTCCCTTGCAAGGATACCTTTCGCAGTCCGATCGATACCGAGTAATCTGGCTGGCCCGTTCCTTGGCTGAAAAATTACTGACTTATATTTTGTGACGTTATGAAATTCCTATTCATATTAATTGGTTAAGCTACTTCTTCTTATTTCTTTAGAATTAACTAAATTTTTTGGCAGCTGTATCATTCACCACGTTCAGGTGTCGAAGGTGGCTTGGCACGAAAAGCAGACAAGGAGGTGAGGCATATCTTGCGAAGGAGCCCCACATTGGCACCATGTTCAAGATGGGTCTATAAAATGCCATTTGGCCAGTTTTTGCACTGTCTAAGTGTGAAGGGGCAGGGTTTGCATTAAGCTACTATGTATAACATTACTGTGCCCGACAACATTTGAACTGGTTCAACTATTGATCTTGTAAACACGCAGAGGTGACAGCAGTCACATTATCATGCCATAACAACATTAATAATATGCAGCCACTCACTCATTTAGTTGCACAGCTGTGCGAAGCCAGGGATCCGTATCGACTTAGGTAGAAGAGAAACCCTTGCATTTTTAACCGACTGCTGAAGGAGGGTAATGTGTTGAAACGGTTAATTCTCCTACCCTCTTCCAACTTCCCTAGGGATAAGGCGTAAATAAGAAGAAGGCGGAAACCATTTACAAATATATTTATTTGCCGAAGCAATAGTCGAGCCGGAGGGGCAAGAATGGTGGTGTTCGGGCCGTTCTACATTTAGGTGCTGTGTTCTATTTATCCCTCAGTGGTCCAGTACTGTCCTGAGTCAAGCCGCAGGTGGAAGCAGGCGCTCGGCGAGTAGTCTGGAGTAGGGCGTAGGTGGAGGTCGCTGATGAGTCCAGCTGGCAGCGCCGCTGCGTGGGGGTATTTTTAACCCGGACCTTGAACCCTGGAACGCGTCAACAAATAAGGGTGTTACGGGCCGTTCCAGAAACTCCTGTGAGCATCCACGACTACGGCGTGATGGAAGCACTAGGCCCGTAGTAGTGATGCCGTGGATGTTCACAATCAGACACGGAGATTACGATAAACATATAAATTATTTTGAAATGATGTGGGTAGAAATGAAAAATAAAGTTGAAAATATTTCACAGTAAGCTAATAGATCAAGGCTAGATAACAATGATGTGCGAAGATGTTTAAATGTAGCTACTATGAAAATGAAACTAAATTACATGTTTTATGAATGAAAACACCCAAACTCCAAAAGTCAGTAAGTGACGATGATACCGTATAATATGTGCACCACTTACCCAAGCTGGGGTTGGAAAACCACTTAATAACTACTTCACAATATATTGCGAGGCGAACAACTTTAAGGGACGGTTACGCGCCAAAAAGAAATACTGTTACTTGCGTAGCAAAGACCGTCAAATAAGTACGAGCGTTCGTCTCGGCAGCCGAGTGGCGTATGTCTGTCGCTCAGGTAGGGAAATGCGGGTGCGGCGCGGTGCGCCTGCGACCGTTATTTAAGTGACGTGATCAGTCGAGCGCAGACAAAAGAACATTGGAGTTTGTGAGGGTACTTATCGAACACAAATAGTATGGCGCTTCGTATTGATGATTTATGTTTTAATTTTAATGTTTATATTTTAATTTTTGATTTTAAATAGGATTAGGATGTAATATATTTACTTGCAAAGTGGTAAAATATGGGTAATTATCAAATAATGTACGTATAACGCTACATTACCCCCCTCGTCACGGAAAGGGTTTTATTCTTTAAGAAAACCCGACCGCTTACCTCAATTTGCAATTAACACTACTCATTCATACTTTCTCTTTCTCTCAACCTAACATTCCATCATCTAGATAATAAATAAACGGCAACAACATAATAAGAGTGTTGTTGACGTGACCTTTCATGCAAAAAAAGTTCATCTGTGATAATTGCACAGGTGACTAAAATGTTATTTACAATTTGAAGAAGAAAAGGTAATATTTTATGATTCCACGTACATATTTAATTTATTTTTACTAGTTCTTATTATTAACTAACTTTAAATCCTTGATATGCCAGACGCCTATATTTTTACCGGACATATCTTCTAAAACATACACGAGAGGTGATCGCTTTTCGATAACTCGGCATTTTAAAAATTTCGGTGCAAGTTTTTTACTAAAGTATTTGTCTTTGTCGCTTAGAATGAAGGTACGTTTAAAAACAAAATCACCAACATTAAATTCTGCGGGTTTCCTACGTAGATTATAATGTGCAGTATTCTTTACATGTGCTTGCCACAATGAAGCCTGCACATCATTAAATACTGATGAAAGGCAACCAAGGTTTTCGGCATACAAATCGCGCGGTAAGAAAAATACTTCATCGCCTAGATCGCTATCCGTGTAATGTGATCCACACAGGACGAGTTCTCTACCGTACACAAGGAAAGAAGGTGTGTAACCAGTGGCTTCATTGACAGAGTTGTTGATTGCGAACTGTACTTTGGGAATAAAAGTGTCCCAAGTTCTATGGTCGTTTTCAACAAATGTTGCCAAACTAGTTACGATTGTCTTATTGTATCGTTCAACGGTGTTTATTTGCGGTGTATATTTAGGTGTGAAGAACACGTTAGGGATTTTATATTTTTTGAATAAGGTATCAGTCGCAGAACTGATGAACTGACTACCGTTGTCCAAAAAAATGGTTTGCGGAATACCATGAACCAGAAATATCGAATCCTCTAGTATTTTAATCACCGCGTCCGAAGTTGCGCGACGTAGAGGAAAGATATGGCAAAATTTCGAGAAACAGCAAGTGATCACGAGCATATAACTGTTCCGCCTGCGAGTAACCGGAAGGGGACCAACAAAATCAATTGAGATCATCTGGAAAGGTCTCGAACATTGCTTAGGGCGACCCATTTCACCCAATGTAGTGTGATTTTGTGCCTTGTAGGTTAAACAAACAGAACAGGAGCCAACAAACTTAATGACGGATTGGTGCATTCCAGGCCAATAGTAGTTAAGGGATAAACGCCTATAAGTTTTAAAAATGCCAAGATGTCCAGCGGTTGGCTCTGAGTGACTCTCAGCAATTACTTGTTCTCGAAATTCATTAGGGACAACCTCCTTCCACGTGAATTCTGCCGTAAGCGGCGATTTATTTTTAGAAATCCGAAACAAAGAATTATTTTTGATCATAAAATTTGGGAAATGGCTAGGATCATTACGGCAACCATTATAGATATTTTTATACCATGTATCGTCTGTGTTTACAACCGCGTTGGCAAGACAGATGGCGGCATTAGGAAAAGCACGAGAAAGTGCGTCTGGAATGACATTGTCAACTCCGCGGCGATGTTTGATTTCAAAATTGAATGACGACAACCGCACACCCCAACGAGCCAGTCGGCCTGTCGGGTTATCGAGCGAAAGGAACCATTTCAACGCGGAATGGTCGGTATAGACCTTAAACGTCTGTCCGTTATCGAGATAGCAACGCCAGTGCTCGAGTGCAGTCAACACAGCGAGAGTCTCCCTTTCGGTGATGCTGTAGTTTTTTTCGGCACTGGTTAGAGATCTGCTCATGTAGGCTATGGGGTGTTCCCTTCCATTTAGAATCTGCGTTAACATGGCACCAACTCCATAATTGCTAGCGTCGGTGTGTACTTCAAAGGGCATGTCGTAAACTGGACATGCAAGTACCGGTGCGGTAACAAGACATTCTTTCAAAGCATTGAAGGCCGCGTCAGCTTCTGGAGACCACAGAAAAGGTGGAGCTTTTTTACCATTAGCCGTTAGCTTATTTAATGGTCCAGCGACGGTGCTGAAATTAGGAACAAAACGTCGGTACCAGGTAGCTGTACCGAGAAAACGTTTTAGTTCCTTTCTACTGGTAGGGGTAGGGAAGTTAATGATAGCTTCCACCTTTTCGGGGTCTGTCCGCAAACCACGTGCATCAACGACGTATCCCAGATATTTAAGTTCACTTCGAAAGAATTTGCACTTTTCGAAATTAACTGTAAGATTTGCCTGTCTTAATTTATCCAAAACACGCAAAAGACGAGAAACGTGTTCTTCAAATGTGGAACTGATGATAATAATGTCATCTAAGTACGCAAAGGTTTTAAACTCCATATCATTGAGGAGCAAATCTACTAAACGCTGTTGTGTAGCAGGCGCGTTTGTCAGTCCAAAAGCGGTGGTCTTAAAACGCAGAGTTCCTCTACCGGGTACGTAAAATGCGGTTTTGTCACGATCCTCTTGTGCAATAGGAATTTGCCAGAAAGCCTTAGAGAGGTCTACGCTTGAGAGGTACTTAGAGTCGCGAAGGCTGTCTAGAATTTCAGCAACATATGGCAAACTGTAAGCGTCACGCTTCGTGACTGCATTGAGCTTTCTACTATCAAGGCAGAACCTAGGTTGACCGTTCTTTTTATTTACAATAAGGACAGGGGAGGACCAGGCACTTTCGCAAGGCTCAACCACATCAAGAGACAGCATTTCGTCTACCTGTTCCACTAGAATGCGCTGTTTCTCGGGGGACATTCTGTAATATCTCTGTCTTATCGGTTGGGCATCGCCAGTATCAATTCGGTGAGTAATCATATTTGTTCTACCTAAACCCTTGTCTTCAGTTGATATTGATTTGAACTGTGTTATTATGTTATCCGCTATTGCTTTTTGTGATTCTAATAAATTGTCATAAGAATGTATGAAAGTTTCACTATTATTCGTTTTAATCTCTGCCAAAGAGATATTGGACAATCGAATACTGCCTAAATATTTAGGGCAAATCTGAAATACTCGCCAAAAATCTACACCTAAAATAATCGAGGTGTCTACTTCTGGAACAACATAAGCCTTAATAATATGAAACTGGCCTTCAAATGTAATTGGCAAATTTAAATAACCAATGCTTTTCAATAATTGGCCGCCAGCAGCTATCATTTCGATGTGGTGATCCTGGTGCAAAGTGCAATTCCGTAAGTTTAAATGGGAGTTATTGCCCAAAATTGTAACTGCAGCTCCTGAATCTAACAAGCCACATGCGTTTATGTCGTTAATTTTTATGTTGACGTAAGGTCTAGGATCATTTATAGGTTTAGTTTGCAGAATTGTAGATACTTTGTAAGTAGAAGAAAAATTTCTTACAAAATCAAGCCATTTCTTCCAATCTTGTTTGTCAGTATGAATATTTCTACAATTCTGCTCATTTAGTTTTTTGTATTTTTGGCCCTATTGCAGTTAGGGCAATCAGGTGTTTTCACATCTTTCTTACCGCACTTGAAACAAAGAATATCACGTTTAGCTTGACACTGACGGATGTGATGCGAGTTACTACGGCATCTAGGACAATAAGGCTGATTTTTATTTACTTCCACGGCATGTACATAGTTTTGATTTTTATTGCTATTATTATTATATTGGTTGTTATTTTGATTCCTCGAGTTGTATCCTTTATTATAGTTATTATTGTTGTTATTATTATAATTATTAGTTGCTCTGTTACTTGTCTTACTTAGATCTTTAGAATAAGCAAATTCAGGAGCTAGAGTGTCTGAAGTAACCTTAGGAGGTTCTTGGAATTGAGACAGGCGAGCCTGAATGGTCTCGTAATTACGGCACAGAGAACGCAAGGTATCCATCGTCGTGATTTGAGCCGCAGAGGCTAGCGTGCTGGCATAGCATGGCCTAATATTGTGGAGAAGGATTTCTAGCTGATCCGTTTCGGGAAGAGACTTGGATAAACGCGAGAACATCCCATTCATAATCGAGAGATAAATGGTAATGTTTTCGCGTTCTCCCTGAGTACGAGAGCGAATTTCGGAAATGAGGCGGTAGTCGTAGTCATACTGATCAAAATCCTCCTTCAATAAGACAACTAATTCTGACCAAGAAGAAACTCTGTCTTTCACTGCACGGAACCAATGAAGAGCATCGCCTTGAAAAATTTCGGTAGCGAAGCTTATTATTTTATTTGACGTTATATGTCGAGCTTCGATAAATTCATCAACACGCTGTATAAAAGAGCGCACACAGGTTGTACCGTAAAATTTTAGTTTACTTAAATCAGATAAGCTCCGATCACATGTCACCGAAATTGCGTTTTGTACATCCGGTGCTGGAGGTACGGATTCATTACAAGAACTGGTACTCGTGCTGGAAGATGCACCAGGTACTGGTCTTTTAGCTTGAAGAGCAGAAAATCTTTGAGAAAGCAACTTGTAACCTTTGACTATATCGTCATATTCCTTTCTGCATTCGTCACCAATTGTTATCCTCGCAATACGGTTGTGCAAATGGTTCAGCATATTCTGAGTCCGCATAATAGTAGGTATACTAGGGTCAGGTGCATCAAGATTACCTTGTATCTTAGTGAGGACCTCTAAACAGCCCTTAAGGTCCTGTTTTACATCAAGTGGAGACTCTAATATGTGATCGGATGGAAAATCCGGAGCTAATTTTACTATCTGTTTCCGTAGCTCCTCAACAGTAGACGCAGCAGTAACTCCCCTAATCCGAACCTCATAATCTAGCTCGGATTTTTGCAAAGACAGAAACCTAACCGGTAACATGATGAAAGTTTATTGTACAATAGACCAGATGGATAAGTGGTGCCACGCAATGAAAATCTAAAGGTTAAAAAAAACAATATCGTTCTCCGTGCTGTAACAAAAAAATTAAAGAACGTCTGGTTTTCTTTTTAATGAAATGAGTAAAAATGAAAATAAAATTCAAATGAGGGTAAACCAAAAAGGTGCTACTAGTGTGTACAATCTGTAGCAAAAACAATGACTTTGAAGCAAAAAAAAAACTATTTTTAACACAAAAATAATATAATATTGTTCAATTTTACAAAAGCGCCAGAATAGGCACCCCGAAGCAATATTTTCTTTATGACCAGAAACGCTTCAAAGTATTAACAAATTAAGTTTTAACAATAAAATATTGTATAATAAGACCAAAATGTACTAGGAATTTATATTTACCCACAATATAGTTACTGTACACCTTAGTAGCATTAAAAACCATATGAAAACAACTACGTTTTACAGAAAAACAAACCACAACATACACTAACTACAACCAAGAAGAAAAATAGAACCAACAATGTATTTTTACCACGTTAATGGGCGCCAGTGAAACGGTTAATTCTCCTACCCTCTTCCAACTTCCCTAGGGATAAGGCGTAAATAAGAAGAAGGCGGAAACCATTTACAAATATATTTATTTGCCGAAGCAATAGTCGAGCCGGAGGGGCAAGAATGGTGGTGTTCGGGCCGTTCTACATTTAGGTACTGTGTTCTATTTATCCCTCAGTGGTCCAGTACTGTCCTGAGTCAAGCCGCAGGTGGAAGCAGGCGCTCGGCGAGTAGTCTGGAGTAGGGCGTAGGTGGAGGTCGCTGATGAGTCCAGCTGGCAGCGCCGCTGCGTGGGGGTATTTTTAACCCGGACCTTGAACCCTGGAACGCGTCAACAAATAAGGGTGTTACGGGCCGTTCCAGAAACTCCTGTGAGCATCCACGACTACGGCGTGATGGAAGCACTAGGCCCGTAGTAGTGATGCCGTGGATGTTCACAATCAGACACGGAGATTACGATAAACATATAAATTATTTTGAAATGATGTGGGTAGAAATGAAAAATAAAGTTGAAAATATTTCACAGTAAGCTAATAGATCAAGGCTAGATAACAATGATGTGCGAAGATGTTTAAATGTAGCTACTATGAAAATGAAACTAAATTACATGTTTTATGAATGAAAACACCCAAACTCCAAAAGTCAGTAAGTGACGATGATACCGTATAATATGTGCACCACTTACCCAAGCTGGGGTTGGAAAACCACTTAATAACTACTTCACAATATATTGCGAGGCGAACAACTTTAAGGGACGGTTACGCGCCAAAAAGAAATACTGTTACTTGCGTAGCAAAGACCGTCAAATAAGTACGAGCGTTCGTCTCGGCAGCCGAGTGGCGTATGTCTGTCGCTCAGGTAGGGAAATGCGGGTGCGGCGCGGTGCGCCTGCGACCGTTATTTAAGTGACGTGATCAGTCGAGCGCAGACAAAAGAACATTGGAGTTTGTGAGGGTACTTATCGAACACAAATAGTATGGCGCTTCGTATTGATGATTTATGTTTTAATTTTAATGTTTATATTTTAATTTTTGATTTTAAATAGGATTAGGATGTAATATATTTACTTGCAAAGTGGTAAAATATGGGTAATTATCAAATAATGTACGTATAACGCTACAGTGTTTATCAATATATGTAGGTATGTATGTTTGTTCATGTGGCGTTCTAGAGACCAAACGCGTGGGCCGATTTTAATGATTCTTACGTCAATCGATTCGTCTTAACCTTGCGAGTGTCACTAAAGACTTGACAGAAATCAAAGTCCACCACAGCGACCACCAGAAGCCATATTGCCATACGATAAAAAAGCGGCCAACAATGTCAAGTGGGGTATCTTTGCATAGGTATTTCAAAATAGGTGCCTTTCACCATTTTTCATTTTAAATAACGGTTTAGGATATAAAATGATTTAAAGTTGGTGAATCACCATTCTCGCTAATTACCTCATATCTTTCAAATCTTTAGATTCATTTATAAAATTAAGACATCGTTAGACACATCTTGACCGCCACTTGACCGGTGTTCAAAGAACAGTAACGTAAAAAAAAAATAAACTTAGCGAATTTTAGGCCCCCTTTTGTCGGTGTCCCATTTTTTTTCCTTTCAAACCCTTCGTTGGGAGTATCAACATAAAGGATTTTTAAAAGTAAATAATTACAATAGTTGATTATGCACCCAGGGGATAAAGCAGTGTCTAACTTCTTGTCAAACCAGCTTACCAGTTCGGTATATGTTTAGATGTAAGTTCTACCTAAAGGCAGTCCCTAAAAAGCCCGTCCGTCACTACTTGCTAGTGTTTTAGCTGGGATAAAGAAGTGGCGCAATAAACTGCCCAGCAACACGTTTGACGTTTTTCCAATCGCTATCACGACGCATTCGTTGATAGGGTGTCACTTGTCGTTCCGTCGTGTTTTTCGTGTGTAAAGCTCTAGCTTTTCACACGAAAAACACGACGGAACCCGAGCGATACAGCTCGTGCTTGATAAAACTTTACAGTTTTGTTTATATTTTCCAAGTGCTGTGATAAAAACATGGTGTTTTCTTTCTTTCTTAACTAATGTAAGTAAATAGGGTAATATGTAACAAATAATATTGATATTATTTCGTACTACAATAGATATTGTAATAATTAATGCCCTGACGCAACGGCTGCTATTGTTTGCCTGACTGCTGGACGGGTATTTAAGCCCAGCGGTCCTAGCTCTGCCACATTGCACTGTCTGCAGCCACAAGGAAAACAGCAAGAACAGCAGCAAGAACAACAGTAAGAACAATAGCAACCAACATGAAGTATACGCTCTCATTCGTTATGCTGGTAAACTATTTATTATTTTCAAGTTTGTGAGTCTCATATTCTTCTTCTTCGCTGATTTAAGTTTACCCTTTTTGTATTTATGTTGCTACTTAAATATATTTTGAGCAGAATTCAGCCATGTTGACATCAGCCTTTCAGGGTGCATTTGTACATTTAAATAGTTTGTTTGTAAAACACTCATAGATACTATATCACAACTGCTGGGTATGAGGTCCTGGGTTCGATGCCCGGGTCGGGCAGTATCTTCCATCTGGAACTTCTCAGTAGGAGTTTAAATTTGTGCGCGGTCGATGCAATGGTCTCGCCCCCTATTACATGACTTAAATATAATTGTATAAATGTGCCTGTGTACCTCTGTCCAAACCTTCGTTATATAGGACTAATCATATGTTACTTATAATACTTTCTTTCGGGTAATAAAATAACAGTTCAATATAAAATAATTTATTTTTGTCATAATAGGTAGGGGAAAAAGTTTCTTCGCATTTTTTAAGAAAATTAAAAAAAGAAAAAATGGTATAGTTTACTTACATTTAACTAAAGTATGTAGGTACCGTTTTGTTCGATAACTTTTTGCCATCTTGTAGGTAGGGACATGATCCCATTGCTATAGAAATTTTGGGACTTCTGATCAAAATACCGCGACAAGTGGTTTTGGCAGTCCTCTCGTGATGATAACCTGACACTGCCTAAAGAATTCTGAAGAGACCGAAACAGGTGGAAATCTGAAGGTGCAAGGTCAGGACTATACGGCGATGCATTAAAACCTCCCAGCCAAACTCTCCTAATTTTTGCTGAGTGGCTAAAGATGTGTGAAGTCTAGCGATATCATGATGAACAACCACATCCCTTCTGTTGATTAATTCCGGCGAAAATAAATAAAAGAAAAGCGTTCTCTCAACTTCTTGCTTTAATCTCATCAGTTGTTCGCAGTAGAGTTCAGAATCGATGGTCCAGCCTGGTGGTAACAGCTTATAACGAATAATGCCCTTCCAATCCCACCTCACACACAGCATCACCTTGTTGCGAGTTAACCCGGGTTTCGCCACAGTCTTTGAAGCCTGAACGGCCTTTGACCACGATCTTTTTCGCACGTTCTTATCGTACGTGATCCACTTTTCATCACCAGTTATCAGCTTCTTCAAAAATGGTTCGTTTCATTACGTCGTAATAAAGAATCACAAATGAGTACACGGTTCATTAGGTTTCTTTCAGTGAGCTCGTGAGGTACCAAAATATTGAGCTTTTTTGTGTACCCAGTTTTTTTCAAATGCACCAAAACTGTTTTGTGGTCAATTCCCAATTCTTCAGCTACGTCGTAACTTTTTCCCCAACCTAAGATAAAGCGTTTGGAATGTTGTGGTCACAATGTTACGAGTATTGCTGTAAGATGACGCTTAGACTCTAAGCCTTCTCATCTAGTAACATGTCAGAAGTAACTGTGAAGTGAAGGCTGCGGGAATCCGCCGGATGCGTGCCTATGTCCAGATGCTGATGATGTTAGACATTGGATTACATGTACAATCAAAATAATATCAATGATTATAATTTACGTTTATTTCACAGTCAATAATATTAATATAAGCAGTTATTATTCTTGTGACAAAATATGTGTGAATGAGCAAACTGATGCCTTTCACTTCATCATCATCCGGCCTGTCTTTTATCGTGTCAATTCATACGCTCTGTAAATACCGTCACTACATCAACTGACGTTGCTGGACAGAAATTGAACTTTGGCGCCATTTCTGTTAGGCACTCTTCGGGCAGAGTTCGGCCGGTGCCGTGTAGTCAATAAATGCGTTAATTTTGTTTGTTTCAAGGAACTGGTTTTATACAGAGTGTAACGAAAACGTGTGATCATATCTTAAAAACTTCTTCTGCTCATGTATATGAACAATTTTCTCCCGGAATGTCATTAACAACTACCGACAAAAAATTGGATTGTCCATACAAAGTTATCGTCAGCGGACCAAAATTTGTATGGGAGATATAACTTTTTCCCGAAAATCATCCTTGAGGGGTGGAAGTTTGTATGGTGAAGTAATAATTTCTCAAGTAAGGCGGCCCGCACACCTACAATATTATCGCGCGATATAAATAATTGGCTATTCGAAGTACTAATGCTACGCCCACAATCCCTAGTACTCCTTTCCATCTGTATCACACAAAATATTTACTATTGTTGCCATCCGAGTCCCAGTCCGGTGGTGCTTTTGTGTTATAATATTTTTCTTATTTACCTACCATTAACTCCGTTATAATCATACCTTCCTTTGCTTGAATATAATATTTACTATAGCGACTACTATACTACCTATACTAACCAAAAAGTATAACTACACTAAACAACAATTTTAACTGAACTTGCAAACGCTCATTTACCTATTACTGTTTACTCATTTATTTGTTTTTTATTCATAAATAAAACTGTTCGCTCCGTTACTTGCCACTAAGGTTTTATTGGTTCGGAGTCACCCAGTCGACATCGGCTATCGCTGAAAACCAGCGCTGTGGCTCTGTCTCGCACACGAGTCCCAGCATTATGCTGAGCGATTTATATTATATTCCAGATTGTTTGTTTTTTTATGGTATGCGTCGTGCCTGGCGCAAACAAACAATTTTTCTTTCTTTCTTTCTTTACGCAGACGAAGTCGCGGGCAACAGTTAGTATCGCTATACAATCGCGTTTTACATGCAAATGTATTTAATCCGATGTGTAATGATGATGAATGTGACGGTTATGTTCGCAGGTGGTGACGTACGCTCTTGTGGTGCCTGGCGTGTCAACCACATATCAGTCCACCACAACAACCTACACCACACCAAAGTCAACAACAAAGTCCACCACAACAACCTGCACCACACCAACGTCAACAACAAAGTCCACCACACCAAAGTCAACAACAAAGTCCACCACAACTGAGTCCACCACAACAACCTGCACCACACCAAAGTCAACAACAAAGTCCACCACACCTGAGTCCACCACAACACGAAAGTCCACCACACAAACATCCACAAAACGAACGCCAACCACACGAACGTCCAAAACACGAAAGTCCAACACACGAACGTCCAGAACACGAACGTCCAGAACACGAACGTCCAGAACACGAACGTCCAGAACACGAACGTCCAGAACACGAACGTCCAGAACACGAACGTCCAGAACACGAACGTCCAGAACACGAACGTCCAGAACACGAACGTCCAGAACACGAACGTCCAGAACACGAAGGTCCAGAACACCCAAGTCAACCAAAAGCGAGTCCACCACAACAACCTGCACCACACCAAAGTCAACAACAAAGTCCACCACACTCGAGTCCACCACAAAAAAGTCCACCACACCTGAGTCAACAACAAAGTCCAGCACACCCGAGTCCACCACAACAAAGTCCACCTCACCTGAGTCCACCACAACAAAGTCCACCACACCCGAGACCACCACAAGCAAGTCCACCACACCTGAGTCCACCACAACAAAGTCCACCACACCTGAGTCCACCACAAAGTCCACCACACCCGAGTCCACCACAACAACCTGCACCACACCAAAGTCAACAACAAAGTCCACCACACCCGAGTCCACCACAACAACCTGCACCACACCAAAGTCAACAACAAAGTCCACCACACCCGAGTCCACCACAACAATGACCACCACACCTGAGTCCACCACAAAGTCCACCACACCCGAGTCCACCACAACAACCTGCACCACACCAAAGTCAACAACAAAGTCCACCACACCCGAGTCCACCACAACAACCTGCACCACACCAAAGTCAACAACAAAGTCCACCACACCCGAGTCCACCACAACAATGACCACCACACCTGAGTCCACCACAAAGTCCACCACATCCGAGTCCACCACAACAACCTGCACCACACCAAAGTCAACAACAAAGTCCACCACAAGCAAGTCCACCACACCTGAGTCCACCACAACAAAGTCCACCACACCTGAGTCCACCACAAAGTCCACCACACCCGAGTCCACCACAACAACCTGCACCACACCAAAGTCAACAACAAAGTCCACCACACCCGAGTCCACCACAACAACCTGCACCACACCAAAGTCAACAACAAAGTCCACCACACCCGAGTCCACCACAACAATGACCACCACACCTGAGTCCACCACAAAGTCCACCACACCCGAGTCCACCACAACAACCTGCACCACACCAAAGTCAACAACAAAGTCCACCACACCCGAGTCCACCACAACAACCTGCACCACACCAAAGTCAACAACAAAGTCCACCACACCCGAGTCCACCACAACAATGACCACCACACCTGAGTCCACCACAACAAAGTCCACCACACCTGAGTCCACCACAACAAAGTCCACCACAACTGAGTCCACCACAACAAAGTCCACCACACCTGAGTCCACCACAACAAAGTCCACCACACCCGAGTCCACCACAACAAAGTCCACCACACCCGAGACCACCACAACAAAGTCCACCACATCTGAGTCCACCACAACAAAGTCCACCACAACAACCTGCACCACACCAAGGTCAACAACAAAGACCACCACACCCGAGTCCACCACAACAAAGTCCACCACACCTGAGTCCACCACAACAAAGTCCACCACACCTGAGTCCACCACAACAAAGTCCACCACACCTGAGTCCACCACAACAAAGTCCACCATACCTGAGTCCACCACAACAAAGTCCACCACACTCGAGTCCACCACAAAAAAGTCCACCACACCTGAGTCAACAACAAAGTCCAGCACACCCGAGTCCACCACAACAAAGTCCACCTCACCTGAGTCCACCACAACAAAGTCCACCACACCCGAGACCACCACAAGCAAGTCCACCACACCTGAGTCCACCACAACAAAGTCCACCACAAAGTCCACCACACCCGAGTCCACCACAACAACCTGCACCACACCAAAGTCAACAACAAAGTCCACCACACCCGAGTCCACCACAACAATGACCACCACACCTGAGTCCACCACAACAAAGTCCACCATACCTGAGTCCACCACAACAACCTGCACCACACCAAAGTCAACAACAAAGTCCACCACACCTGAGTCCACCACAACAAAGTCCACCACACCTGAGTCCACCACAACAAAGTCCACCACACCAAGGTCAACAACAAAGACCACCACACCCGAGTCCACCACAACAAAGTCCACCACACCTGAGTCCACCACAACAAAGACCACCACACCTGAGTCCACCACAACAAAGTCCACCACACCTGAGTCCACCACAACAAAGTCCACCACACCAAAGTCCACCACACCTGAGACCACCACAACAAAGTCCACCACACCTGAGTCCACCACAACAACCTGCACCACACCAAAGTCAACAACAAAGTCCACCACACCTGAGTACACCACAACAAAGTCCACCACACCAAAGTCAACAACAAAGTCCACCACACCCGAGACCACCACTTTAAAGTTCACCACACCTGAGTCCACCACAACAAAGTCCACCACACCTGAGTCCACCACAACAAAGTCCACCACACCTGAGTCCACCACAACAAAGTCCACCACACCTGAGTCCACCACAACAACCTGCACCACACCTGAGTCCACCACAACAAAGTCCACCACGCCAAAGTCTACAACCAAGTCCACCACACCCAAGACCACCACAACAACCTGCACCACACCAAGGTCAACAACAAAGTCTACCACACCCGAGACCACCACTTTAAAGTCCACCACACCTGAATCCACCACAACAAAGTCCACCACACCTGAGTCCACCACAACAAAGTCCACCACACCTGAGTCCACCACAACAAAGTCCACCACACCTGAGTCCACCACAACAAAGACCACCACACCTGAGTCCACCACAACAAAGTCCACCACACCTGAGTCCACCACAACAAAGTCCACCACACCAAAGTCCACCACACCTGAGACCACCACAACAAAGTCCACCACACCTGAGTCCACCACAACAACCTGCACCACACCAAAGTCAACAACAAAGTCCACCACACCTGAGTACACCACAACAAAGTCCACCACACCAAAGTCAACAACAAAGTCCACCACACCCGAGACCACCACTTTAAAGTTCACCACACCTGAGTCCACCACAACAAAGTCCACCACACCTGAGTCCACCACAACAAAGTCCACCACACCTGAGTCCACCACAACAAAGTCCACCACACCTGAGTCCACCACAACAACCTGCACCACACCTGAGTCCACCACAACAAAGTCCACCACGCCAAAGTCTACAACCAAGTCCACCACACCCAAGACCACCACAACAACCTGCACCACACCAAGGTCAACAACAAAGTCTACCACACCCGAGACCACCACTTTAAAGTCCACCACACCTGAATCCACCACAACAAAGTCCACCACACCTGAGTCCACCACAACAAAGTCCACCACACCTGAGTCCACCACAACAAAGTCCACCACACCTGAGTCCACCACAACAACCTGCACCACACCTGAGTCCACCACAACAAAGTCTACCACGCCAAAGTCAACAACCAAGTCCACCACACCCGAGACCACCACAACAACCTGCACCACACCAAAGTCAACAACAAAGTCCACCACACCCGAGTCCACCACAACAAAGTCCACCACACCTGAGTCCACCACAACAAAGTCCACCACACCAAAGTCAACAACAAAGTCCACCACACCCGAGTCCACCACAACAACCTGCACCACACCAAAGTCAACAACAAAGTCCACCACAACTGAGTCCACCACAACAACCTGCACCACACCAAAGTCAACAACAAAGTCCACAACACCTGAGTCCACCACAACAACCTGCACCACACCAAAGTCAACAACAAAGTCCACCACACCTGAGACCACCATAACAGCTTGCCAAAAGTCAACCACACCAAAGTCCACCACAACTGAGTCCACCACACCAACCTGCACCACCCTAGAGTCCATCAAATTAACACACCACCGTCCACACCACCGTCCACACCACCGTCCACACCATCGACCACAACACCGTCCACACCATCGACCACAACACCGTCCACCACAAAACCATCCACCACACAAATCTTAACCTAATTTCAGCAAATATAGCTGGCTTCCACCGAGATGTATGGTGGAAGTTTAAATAATAAGCTTGTGTGAAATATTATTTCGATATTATTCATTTCCTTCAGCCTTTTGACAATCTCCATCGCAACATCTATTGCATAAACTAACTTTTACCCGCGGCGGCGGCGTCGCCTGCGTGATAAGTTTTATTTATTATACCGATGTAACACTATACCGGTGTGGCGGCAATTACTTGGACCACCACCTTAAAATTTGGAGAAAAACGCTGTCGCTTATGATTCTGCGCCAGAGCCTAACATCAGGTGATCCATCGTTCGACGTTACGTCAGCGGCGTGCGGACACCGGGCTGTGGGCAGAGTCTGAGCGATGCGCCTCAGCCTTCTTCTGGCTAGCCACCTACCCTACCGATCGCGCCGTGCTTATAATAATTGTTGCTTTTCTGTTATCTTTGTTAATTTGCTAGTACCAGTCACTGTAATAACTTACTTCGCTTTTAATAATATACTGTTTTCATCTATTTCTAGTAACGTCCTTCATTTCTTCTTCTTTCGTACTCATAATTCCCGCTAAACTTCGCTTGCTATTATAGTGCATAATTAAAAATCAAACGAACTTACCAAGTGAAGTTCGATGATAATTATGTGAACAGCTTCATTCGAAGCGATTTATTATTTACGTATTGTAGCAGCGCTCCCATGTACCAGCCTTGCACGGATTTTTAGAGGTAAGTAATTTTTTTTTTTTTTTTGTTGGTCACATTCATTTCACTGGCAACACTATCCGTTTACCCCCAATAAACTGTAATATCATTTTGTTGAAAGCTACCTATATTTCACATTTTTATTTATCTCGGGTAGGGTAGATAACTTATCTAGGGAGGGTATAAATCGCTTCGAATGAAGCTGTTCACATAAATTATCATCGAACTTCACTTGGTAAGTTCGTTTGATTTTTAATTATGTGTCACAGCTTCATTCGAAGCGATTTATTGTTTACGTATTGTAGATGTTCAGAGACAGAAATGTGAAATTAACCAAAACAGATGAGTAATCACAAGTGCCTTTTATTATAACTAGATAACATTAATTAAAGATATTCTTAATCTAATATTAAATATTTGTTACAGATTATGACCACCAGTAAGTACTGTAGTGGCAAAGAGATGTGGATCAGGTACAACCTGCCTATTGTAATGTTTTGCGAAGACAGAAGATGATACACTCCATCCGGCCGTTTTTCTTATAAGGTCAATATTGACTCCAAGTCTATTGGCTGAGGATGTGGCTGCATGACGAGTGCTATGAGCACTAAATATAGACGTATCTATACCGCTACTGCAAAGGGTATCTTTTATCCAGTGACTTAGTGTTTGTGATGAAACTTTTGAGTGTGGTTTTTTATAGCTTATTAATAAAAAATATTTTTACGAAGCGGTTGAGTCTTATTTATATAATCCTCTAAGCATTTAGCGGGACAGATCTGAGGACGAGCATCGAAAAAAGGTAATCTTAAAACTGGTTGGGAAGAATTAGGTTTGGAAGTTTTTATCAAATCAGGTATTGTTATAGTTATGTCAATAGCAGAATTTACTTTAACGTTGCATAATTGTATTAATGAAAACGTTTGAACTCGATGCGCGGTCACCAAAGCCAATAGAGTTATAGTCTTTTTGGAAAGAGTTTCCAAATCAAGGTCTGTGTGAGGCCATTTTTGTTAATGCCTTTTGCTTTGTCATTAATATTTTTTTGCATTGTTTTTGTGATTAGTGAAAACGGTGGGAATGCGTAGAATAGTTTATTTTTCCATGGAATGGTGAAAGCATCGATTGCATAAGCGTCAGGTTCGTTTTTCCAAGTTATGTACCTGGAACACTTAGCATTACACCTACTCGCGAAAAGGTCTATTTCAGGGTCCCCAAAATAATGTGTTATTTGATTGAATGCTTCGTCATTGAGTTCCCATTCAGTGTCCTTAAATTTCATGCGCGATAATTGATCTGCTTCATGATTATCTTTAGTGTTTATGTAAGACGCAAAAATAGTTAACCTACGCCTTTCACACCACTGCCATATTTCTTTAGTGATATTATGCAAGTGTTCAAACTGTATGCTGCCCATGCGATTAATACAGGATATAGCAGTGACATTATCAATTCGTTATAATATTTTCAAATTATACGATTCGTGGGCAAAACATTTAAGTCTGAGAAAAGCTGCTTTTAACTCTAACACGTTAAAATGTACGGTTCTTTCACTATCTTTCCAATGGCCAAAACATTCACCTGTGCTGCAATAAGCTCCCCAACCCGTACATGACGCGTCGGAAAAGATTTCTAAATCATATCGATCACAAGTTAAAGAATGCGAACCATGATCAATATGATCTAACCACCACAACATATCACTATGTAAGCTGTTGGGGAGCCGAACTACCTGTTCGAAACTAGGATTGGTAAGTAAACAGGAATATTTAAATTGTCCAATAGCTTTAGTGTAAAGCCATGCATATTGAATTGCAGGGCAAGCAGAAATTAATAAACCTATGAACCGAGCAAATTCACGAAGTTTACCTTTACGCTTTTTCAAGAAGCTAGAAATGTATTCTTTTATTTTTACTTTTTGGTACCAGGTAAATTTAATAACATGTTTTTCGAGTCGAATTCGAAACCTAAAAACTTGCATACTGTTTTCGGTTTGAAGCAGCTTTTTTCTGTATTTATTATGAAACCCAAGTTTTTGAGTAATGTTATTGTTAAATCAACGTTATTTTTACATTCAAGAAAAGTTGTTCCAATACAAAAAATGTCGTCGATATATATAACTGATAATCATGCCATGGGTTCTTAGATATTCCATAACTGGCTTTAATAATTTTGTAAACACATATGGAGCAGTGCATAAACCAAACGGTAGACAGTTAAATTCATAAAGCGTATTATTGTACTTAAAACGGAGGTCATTTCGGTGAGATTTATGTAGGGAAATTAAGAAGTAAGCATCTTTTAGATCAATTGATGCCATGTAACAGTTTTTTGTTATAAGCTTTGAGGCTGTACGATAATCCTCCATCTTGAAATTTTATTTATTTTATTTTATTTTATGCTATTAGGGAAACTTACAGCTAGTAAGAACAACATTCCGAAACGATACGGATTTGAAGGCCATTTATAAGTTTCCACAGATAAAAGCAGTAACAAAAAAAACAACAAACGATAAAGGTACAAAATACCTATAAACAAAAGTTACGAAACCTAAAAACTACAAACTAAAACTACAGAAAAAAAAAATACTAAAATACATTCAGACACAAACAAATCACTTACTCGTAAAAAAGTTTCTTACTAGCAAGTGCTTGAGCCGAGAAACACTGGTGTTGAAAATGTCCAAATCATGTTCACCAGCCAGTTTATTAAAACTTCTGCTCGCACGGATCAGAAATGAATTCTGCCTGTACGCGGATTTGGAGTGAGGGACATGCAACAAACTGGGTTTGCGAAACGTTTTGCAGTGTGTGACCAATCCTAAACTACCTAACAGCTCAGGGCAATCAACAGTTCCATTTGCTATTTTAAATAAGTATGCCACATCAGCAATGCGTCTGCGCTCATACAATGGCAATATATGAAATCTCCTGCACCGCGCTCCATAATTGGGAGTATATTTCCTAGTTTTATACTGCAAGAAACGTAGGAACCGTTTTTGAATTCCTTCAATTCTGTCTATATAAATATTATAAATGGGGTTCCACACTTGTGAGGCGTACTCCAAATGGCTGCGGACAAAAGCATAAAATTTTCATATCGTCAGCGTATAGGATTATTTTAGAACGGGTAAAGCACGAACCAATGTCATTTATAAAAATAATAAATAGTAAAGGGCCCAGAAGGGATCCTTGTGGTATTCCCGAGGGTATTTTAACAGTTACAGAACTGTATCCATTCAGCACAACTATTTGACAGCGATTCTCAATATATGACTTAAACCATCTAAATAAATCACCTCTAATACCCACTGCAAGCAGCGTGATAATACCCACTTGAAGACACCGTGGTCTATACGGTCAAATGCCTTGCTATAATCAGTATAGACAACATCCACCAGAGAGGGTTCAGACATGATGGAGGACAAATAGTCGGAACAGATAAGTAAGTACAACACAATAGACCTGTTTTTTAGGAAGCCATGTTGATAGTCGTTAAGAGATTGTTTAATGGCACTGTGAACTGAAGCGTAAACAACTTTTTCTAAAACCTTTGCAAATAGACAAAGCTTAGATATTGGCCTATAATTTTCAACGATGTCCTTTGGGCCTTTTTTATGGACTGGCGTAATAAAAGCAGTTTTCCAAACTTGCGGCACCACTCCCTCACTAAGAGAACGACGGAAAATTAGGGTGAAATGATTAGTCTCTACGAATTTGTTTAAACATTTAAGGTTCAATATGAATCTCTTGTCGCCGTTTGGTTTTGGAACTAAAAACACACTCGATATAAATTCTCCTTTAACAGAATTACAATGAGCATGATGTATAGCCCCGCAAGTCTATAACAAGATTCCAAAATCAATAAAAGACTTACATTTAAATGGATTTAAAAAGCAACTAAACGACCTGCTATGTAATAAATCTATACTAATATTATAAAGCTGAAGAGTTTGTTTGTTTGTTTGTTTGAACCTTCTCAGGAACTACTGGTTCGAATTGAAAAATTCTTTTTGTGTTGGATAGCCCATTTATTGAGGAAGGTTATAGGCTATATAACATCACGCTACGGCCAATAGGAGCGGAGCATAAATGAAAAATGTAGCAAAAACGGAAAAAAGTATTCCTTTTTGAGAGTTTCCGTTGCGTGCGCTGCGTAAACGGTTTAGATGGGTAGTTAGGTAGCCAGTTGACGGGAGCGAAGCCGCGTGGGAAAGCTAGTGTTATTATAATTTATATGACTATTTTAATGATACTTTGACATGTTAATTGAATTTTAATCTTTCATATTTTGACATCCTAATTTAATTTTAATATTTTATACTTGGACATCCTATTTGAATTGTAATATTCTATTGAATGACTATTTGAATGATACTTTTTCATCATAATTGAATTTTAATATTTTATACTTTGACATGTTACTCTTTGATACTCTGGCGTTGAATGATACCTTGACATACTAAATAAATTGTGTGTATTTATGATGTTATTTTTGTTTGATATACCTCAAAGTCTGGTCTGTTGGATTGTGTGTGTATTTCTTATTCGTAATAATGCAATTAACAATGCTAATACTGGCCTAATAATATGTGTCCTATAATGTATGTACCTATATTTGCACGCCACACTTGGCAGAATGTGATGATACCTTTTATTAATCTTAAGACCATAATGTACCACATTCAGACAAATAAATGATTGAAAAAAAAAAGAGATATTGCATTAATATCTAGTAGGTTTTTGATTGATTTATCAAAGTCTTGGGCTTCTTGAATATTCTTAGGAAAAACATTGGAATAATCAGTACGATATGGTGAACATCTGAAAGGTATATGATACCCTTTGATCCAAGATAGAATCGTTTTGTCAGTAGTGATGCTTGACCAATTTTGAAAAAATACTGGAGCCTGCCAGCGGTTAGTACCTGATCAGTTACTTTCGATGCTGTGGCCTCGTCGGGGACGAGTAGCGGCGCGAACTGCCACTGGTTAGCGGCGGTGGCGGCGGCGGCCGATACGCAGGGCGAGCGGCACGCCTCGTATTGTTCGGCTTGTTGTCCGTCTTGCGGTGCTGAGGGTTGTAGTTTAAATGCCCCTTATTTGGACCTTTTGGGACACCTTTTGGCTTATTGAATTTTGGTCTTAGGGCGTGTTTCAAGGCATCTCCTGATTGCTGTATTGTCTTGGCGGCTTTAACCTTGTCGGTAACATTTTCTCCAAATAAGAAACTACCCCTTTTTGTCTCAAGCAAAGTATCTTTTAAATTAATATTAATCGATGAAATGACAAAATTACGTCTTGTTTTTGTCTCCCAAAAATGACTGTCGCATAATATACGACAAGCGTCACTGATGGGTTTCAAAAGTTTTTGTTTGGACGTTTCATTTGAAATTATCATGTCAGTAGCGGATGCTAAGGCTGACAATGCAATCCCAAGCTGATTTTGCTTATACATGAGGGCCGAATCTCTTTTTACAAGAGGATCCTGCAGAGCTGCCTTTACTTCCGGGTTGAGAGCTGGCGCCAGCAAGAGATCGCAATTTTTAGGAACGAAATAACTTTTTAAAAGTTTTTCTTTTACATCCTTAGCCAAGCCTTTAGTAAGGACGTCTTGCCAACGATTGGCAATGTCCTTATGGACAGACGAACCCATTGTTATGTCCGTCTTTGGAGCATCGCCGAGTAACTGCAGGGTGTCTTCATCTAAGTCTTGGTCTTCCATCACTTCTGGCTGTGCTTCTGCTGAGGTGCCTGGTGTAGGCGACAAAGACGCGGTGCATAGCGGTGGTGGAGCTGGTGGTGGCGAAGCAGGCCACGGAGAACAAGCACGTGGCGATGAACATGGCGAGGCACGTGGGGACCCACAAAGCGGCGAGGTAGAAACCGGCGAAGCTTGAAACAAGCAGGCTTCCTCATTCTGTGACATACCACAGTCCACATCTAGTTGATCGTGCGACAAATCTGTGAAAAACGTTTCTTTTTAGAATACGTTCGATAATAGATGCAATACTTAACACTTTTTAACGTGACAGAGGAAATCCATGCTTGGTAGCCTCGCATCACTTGCAAGTAAGTATAAGTATGATCTTAATGATTATGTGACAGTATCAGCCCAGGTATGGCAGTACGCATCACTTTTGATAATGACAGAGGAGACCCAAACTTGGTAACCTCGCATCACTGACAATAACACAATAGTTCTATACTAATTGTGTAACTTACTGTGTAAGTCTTGTACGGATGAAGAATTAATACGCCGATTAGTCGTTGCCTGCAATTTATTTTGCAATTTTTGTATTTTTCGCCGTATTTCTTCTTCAGTTTTTTCTATCTTCTTTTTCTTTCCCATTTTAAGGAGCTGGATCTATTTGTAGGAGCGGAAACGTGCGAAGGTTTGAGCACGGAAACGCGGAATGATATTACAGTTTATTGGGGGTAAACGGATAGTGTTGCCAGTGAAATGAATGTGACCAAGAAAAAAAAAAAATTTTACTTACCTCTAAAAATCCGTGCAAGGCTGGTACATGGGAGCGCTGCTACAATACGTAAACAATAAATCGCTTCGAATGAAGCTGTGACACATAATAGCCTTACTGTACGGGTTACATTCCCGTGTAGCGTAGGAATAAGTATTACACTTATACCCCCACATTGAGAATGAAGAATAGAAGTGTGCCTAGTGTTTACAAGAAAGTAGCGTTGAGTGATTTTAATTTCATTTTACAATGACTGAGTCGGATGCCTACGTCGACCGTCGGTGGGAAGATCATTATGTTCCCGCCACCTCAGGAGAGGTAACGGCGGTTGAAATGTCATTGCGCTGTCCGTCATACTTTCGAGAGGAGCCGGCATTGTGGTTTGTCCAATTAGCGACTCAACAAAATTTTATCACGCAGCAACTCAACTAGAGACCAAATACGCCTTGCAAGTCAGGGATATCATCACCAACCCTCCCGAGGCGAAAAATTAAAAACACCTCATAAGTTAACAACTCATAAGTTAGTTGTCTGCATCATAAGAAAAACAAATTCAACAGCTTCTACTCCACGAGAAGTTAGGTGATCGCAAACCATTGCAATTCTTGAGGCACTTGCAAAGTTAAGCTGGGTTTTCAGGTGCTGCCGAATTCGTCAAAAGCATATGGACTAACCGGTTACCAGCGAGCAATGTGTTCTGCCCTCTGCCACTTAAGTTTGGCAATTCTTCGGGCTATATCGGTAACCTTGATTCTCTTGCGGATGTCTTCATTTCCGATTCGATCACGCAAGGAAACGCCGAGCATAACCCTCTCCATTGCTCTTTGGGTGACTTTAAGCTTTCTGATGAGGCCCAATGTGAGCAACCACGTCTCTGTCCCGTAAGTGATCACTGGCAACACACGCGCGACTCCCCGAACGCTGCCCAGCTGAGTCGGATTCGACGGTTGACCTCTTTCGAAGTTGGACCTACCTAACTGGACCGTTTGTCCCAGGTAGACATAATCTTCCACAACTTCGAGTGTAGAGTCTCCGACGTTGATAGAAGTGGGTGCAACATAGTCATTCAACATCACCTTGGTTTAGTCCATATTCATTTTTAGACCCACTCTTTCGAAAGCTCTCCTGAGGTCATCGAGCATTGTACTGAGATCCTCCATAATCTCAGCCATGACCACTATATCGTCGGCAAACCGAGGGTGAGTGATGTACTCGCCATTGACGTTGATGCTTAACCCTCTTCAGTGCAGAACCTGGAAGACATCCTCCAGCGCATCAGAGAACATTTTCGGCGATATAACGTCTCCCTGTCTTACACCAGAAGCATAGGTACCGAAGTCCGATCCTGAAGTCGGACTGACATTGTGGCGTTTCTGTACAAAAACTTCAGCACCTCGATGTACCAGTAGTCGATTTGGCACCGTTGGAGAGACTGCAGTACAGCCCAAGTCCCGATCGAATCGAAGGCTTTCTCCTAGTCCACAAACGCTTAAGAAAGAGATAGGTGATACTCTTCGGTCTTCTGTATAACCTGCCGTAGCGTATGTGTGTGGTCTACGGTGCTAAAGCCTCCCGAACAAGCCGTTTCGGAAACCGGCTTGTTCGGGAGGCTGGAATTCGTCAAATCTCTGCGCGAGACGATTCTTGATGACTCTTGAAAACAACTTGTAGACATGGCTAAGAAGTGAGATGGGTCTATAATTCTTCAATCGGGCATTGTCGCCCTTCTTGAAGAAGAGTACCAACACACCCCCGCAGTAGTCCCACCTGTCACGCAGTCGAACAAGTTCGCCTACGCTCCGTAGTGACAGAATGCCCAATACTATATGGATTTGGTTAAATTAGGTATTCTTAATTTCACCCATCGCTCGGCGATAAATTCGCTGTCGCTCCAAAAACCTATCTGTCGCGCAATCGCACTAGTGCGCCTTGCCTTCGATCGCATTGTGACTGAATAGCCAATAGTATACGAATTCAGTAAACTTTAGCATTCCGAATTCCACCTATATCGCGGTGATAAATTCACAGTCCGCAAAATAAACCTTTAACATAAAATTATTTTCAACGAATATTTAGGTACATAAACCTTTGCACCTATTGAATAAAAAAGTGTCGTTTGTTGTGTGTGTGTGTGGGTATTTTGTTAACGTTTACGGATTAACTGATTCCTAAGCCAGATTTTTAACGCTCACCTCATTTGATTTAATAAAACAAGACAAAGATCTTTTAATTATTTTATTTATAAAAAAAAAAACTTGGATGTTCTTCAAACGATTTGTCGACCGAACAGATGAAATCATGTAATTTACGCAACTGCGATGTATCCGTATCGGTTTGGAACTTGATACGAACAAATGCCTTCATCCATAACGCCATGGAATTGGTGTCACACCATCGTCATCGCCTGTTTTGTAAGTCGAGATAGTATTCGCCGTCGTCGGTGTCTGCATTTCGTCGCTCGCTGTTATTAGCTTCACGGTTTACAAAGAACGATGACAAAACCGGTTGGTTGCTCGATGACCCAAACTTGAGCTTTGTGTCAGTTTCATAATGCCGACTGATACCGAATACATCCATAGGACTGGTCTTTGTTTTCTTACTGAAACAACATAGAAAAAAAATAGTTCATCACATTCTTTCGTACTCAAATCAAATGTCTCTGAAAATTATACATTAAGGGTCAAAGCAGACTTGCTAGTTTTAACATCAGAGTCCAACAGTAGCTTTATGGAAGCCCGAACGCTTCAATTAACACACATACAAAATCCAGTCGCGGCAGTCATGTCGCCATTTAAACGCTTGAAGTAGCGACTGAACGCAATAATAGAACGCAGTTATTCGACAAACGCGCTACAGTATCGAAGCAATCGAACGCAGCAAGTCACTAAAACAAGATATATATACCTAGCAAAAATGCCAGTCGCAATCGCCGATGCTAAATGTATATTGTGTGCTTGTAGCTAAATTCTCAAATTAATTTAACACTCGCACTTCGTTATCTGAATATCAAGGCGAAGTCTTTTACTAATCAGGGTTTTACAAAAAAAAATTGATTACCTTGATCGTTAAATTGATTACCAGTACGGTCGTAGGCCCTGTTGTTTACGGTCGTGTTTAAGTTGAACCTACTAACGTTTTATAAAAATCGAACAGTGTTTCTCGAAGTTTGAGGTTGTTACTGTTTATTGTTTTGAACAAATTATTAATATATCGGTACGAAATGGAGAAAACACGAATGTGTGGAGCCTGTGACGAATCCATGTCGGATGGCGTGCCTTGCACGGTATGTGGTCGTGAGATGCATTTTCAATGTGCAGGCATTACAGAGGCCGGTTACCGAAAGCTTGGCGATAGAAAACTCACTTGGCGGTGCATGAAATGCAAGCAGACTGGAGTTGTTCGTCCACCTGAAGCGATTGCAGTTACTATAAATCCGACTAGCGCACCTGGATCACCTATGATATTTGAATCGGCATTGCCAGGATTGGACACGGGATCTGCAGTCTTGCAAGAGATACGAGCGTTGGCTGCGAAACTAGCTCCTTTGGATGGTTTAAAAGAGGAGATTTTAGCACTGAGAACTGAGTTCGCTGAACTAAAATCGTCCTTACACCAGCAGTTTGAGGAGACGGTTAACGAGTTCAGACACAAAATCAGCACAATGGGACAGCGTATGGTTGTGATGGAGGCCGTTAAGGAGCAAGTGAATCATCTTCAGGATCGACTGGACAAGTTGGAGGAAGAAAATGACATTAAGGATCAATGGTTGCGTTTGAACAACGTGGAAATAAAAGGGTTGCCACAGGTGAATAATGAAAACCTATTTGAAATTATTACCAAGATTGGAGCCAAAATAAATTATCCCGTTACCAAGACACAGGTCAACTTTGTTACCAGGGTGCCAGCGAGAGAAAAAGATCGTATAAAACCAATAGTAATTTGTTTCTGTAGTCGCTACGTGAAGGAGGATTTTGTTGCTGCTGCAAGATATGCTCAAAAGACTTCACCGATAACGGCAAGCCAATTTGGTCTAGTAGGGAATCAGAGAGTATTTATTAATGACCACCTTACAACAAAAAATAAGTTCCTGTTGTCAAAAACCAAAAAAATTGCGGCGGAAAAGAATTTTCAATACGTATGGGTCAAGCATGCAAAAATCCACACGAGGAAAATGGACACTTCTCAGGTAATATTTGTCAAATCGGAAAAGGATCTCGCGAAAATTGTGTAACTAAGATAGGAAACTTTATAAAATACTTAAAATCTATTTACTTACATGTTAAGTTTGAGAACCACATAATGCAGTGTGCTATTGATGTTTTCCTATTGGCATTATGTCATTGCACAGTGCTAAAAAGTAAGTCTCTGAAATATTATTTTTGCTCATATAATTTGTCCCAATATAATTATGATCTTTTGTATACTCTGTTATGGCTCAATTTTGAATGCAGCATCGTGTTCGTTAATGTCATCTGTCCCGAGCGTTTCTTATCTTGTTTTTGCTCGTCACCTTTTGTTTCTATTCAAAGTCGATGGTCGTATATTTCTTAAAAATGTTATTTGTCGGACACTGTGCATACAGTGCCTATTAATTTATCGCGAGGTATTAGCTTCTACCCTCGTAGTTTACTTATCTACAGAAAGACAGTCTTGTGCGCTTTTACTATACAACTTATCTGTTTTTTGTTATATATTTTATTATAGTTAGATTTAAAAATGTTCACGTGCGTGGCCTGCGTACGAAAACGAACAATATCTTCCGTAAAATACTACTTAGTTCATATGATGTTATTGTTTTTACCGAGACGTGGCTGGTAGATGATACATTCAGCAGTGAGATGTTTGATGGTCGGTACATGGTGATAAGACGAGATCGTGATTACTCCCGTACTGCTCAAACGCGGGGTGGGGGTGTTTTAATAGCGGTGAGAAGCGAGCTTGCTGTAGTCGAAAGACGTGATTGGTGTAGTTCTGCTGAGGACATTTGGGTGTCCCTCACTCTCAGGAGGTCTCGGCCGGCTACTACCTATAGATTGCACATTTGCGCCACATTTTCTTGGCAATCCATATAACATTCAATTAAATAACTTCACTGATAACATGACACACTTAATTTTAACACACCCGTTAGACAAATTTATAATATTAGGTGATTTTAACTTCGGCAATAGTGTAGACTGGATATTGAGTGCCGACGATGGTAGCAATGAATTGATTCAGCAAAATGTTAGGTGTCAACACTTAAGTGATTTCTTTGATGCCATTCTTACTTCTAATTTGTCTCAGTTTAACGGTGAAAGGAATATCAACGGAAGGATATTGGACTTAGTTTTTTCTAATGACTCTTTGAGTGTTAGTGCATGCCATGATCCATTAGCTCTGCCAGTGGATTTGCATCACAAACCGATATCAATTCGAGCTGATTTTGTTGAGATTCATAAATTGGCGGACAATGCAACACGTCGATACATGTTTTCTAAGGGTGACTATGTAGCCATTAGATCTGAATTGGACAGTGTAAACTGGACTGGCTTTTTAAATTCGGAGTCATTGGAAAGTGCTGTTGAAATCTTTTATAGTAAATTATACGAACTTAGGGACAAATACGAGTACATACCTCTTAAATGTGTTAAAAAATCATCGTATCCATTATGGTATAGTTCTGCTCTAATAAAGGTATTGAGAGAAAAATATAAGTATCATCGTAAGTATAAAACGTATGGTAATATCTCTGACTTTCACTCTTTTTCCCTATTACGGAGCGGCCATTGACTTGGAAAAGACATGCTATGATACATACATGGATAAAATAGAGTCATCGAAAGTCAAAAATGCAAAATCATTCTGGTCATATATGAAAAACATGTTACACCTTATTAGAACCAATATAACAATTAAACAACGATAACAGTTTCAAATGTGTATTTAATTACGTTCTTTAAGCATGTAGGTACATAAGTAAAAGTAAATAAAATAAAGTTATTGGAACCTTATAAAACAATGGAATCTAATCACCAACGATTCAAATGAAACTCCCGTAAGCTACGACAAAGATATCCCATAGAAATAAAACACAAATTGCCCAATAGCGAATATTACATTTAAGCGGGTAAAATGAGAACATAAAAAGGTATGAATATTAAGGGATTTACTTAGCTTCTTGTTCAAATCACAATATTATAAACTAGCCCAAACTGGCCCAAAATTCTGCCGGCAAAAAAAACAACACTTCTTTATTCATTTTTTAAATCAGAAATCAACCCTGATTGGTTCGCGGTGGCGGCGGGCTGATGACGTCCCCTTATTGGTCCGACGCCCGACGCTAGTACCGCAAAAATCCATCGATGGCAGCACCTTTGCTTGGCGACAGCTGTTGTGCTGACGACGACCGCAGCTTGTGTTTCGCGCCATCTAGCGCCTTTTGTGTGGAGTATTCACACTCGTCCATCCTGACGCCTTTGCGACTCTGCAAAGGAAGAGAAAAAAAAGGACTATATGTAATTGTTCAAAAATAGTATAGGACCCAGACCTAAAAAAACGAGGAAAAAAAGTAACAACTCGATTCTATTAATTGAAAACCTTATTTGACCCATACAAAATACAAAATAACATTGTATGTCCTTATTGTAATCATCAAGTAAAGTCATTCAAAAAGTAAAAAGGTACTTGTTTACCAAAACAAGTTTCCAAAAGTCCATAATTTGCTATACCAATACATTTCCAACCATATCATTTCTCAATCGTTACCAAAACATTTTAGTCAGTAATTCCAATTGTAAACCATACTTGTTTACCAAAACAAGTTTCCAAAGTACCATAATTTTCCAATTAACCATAATATTTCACAATCGTTACCAAAACATTTCAGTCAGTAATTCCAATTGTAAACCACTCAATTTCAATTCCAATTGCAAACATTCCAATTTATTTGTGAGGTAGCTACATACTTATCTGAAAATGGTGAAATCCCAAGACCATTACATTCTTTCACTCATCAAAATTAAATAAAAATACCTGATTTTTCCTGGAATTCATTGAAGCTCAGCCTTCAAGTAAGTCAATTAATTCCTCCGTGCTCTCCACTTCCGTATCATTTGAGCTAGCGCCCGAGTCCTCCTCTCCCTGAAAAGGTTTTAACGAGTCCGACGACACAAGAGCTCTGAATCGCTTATACCCTTTAACACCTTTCAGCGAAGTAATCATGTACCTATCATTACCTACTACTTTCGTTACCTTATAAGGTCCGCTGTACTTTTTCTTCAGTTTTCGCCGAACGTTCACATTTCGGTCAGCAGCTCCTTTCCATAATACTAAATCGTTTACCTTGTATTTTGTTGGAGGTTTACGCTTTGCATTAAAATATTTGCGCATTTTCGCCGCCGTCCGGTTTAAGTTCGCTGTAGCTTCGGTCCTAGTTCGTGCAGCTGTCTCCTCATTATCCATTATGTTATCGCCCATACCTTGATACCTGCTGCGAGTCGCGGAAAACATGAGCCTGTATGGTGTAAATCCAGTCGAACCGTTTTGTAAATTATTCATTCCCCAGGTGATGTTTGCGATCCGAGTATTCCAATCCTTTTATCTTCCACGCTGGTGTTGAGTGAATCTAGTAATGTACGATTATACCTCTCCACTTGGCCATTTGCGCGTGGACATGCTACAGCATCGATTATGTGTTTTATTTGATTATCCATACAAAACTGTTTGAAATGATTACTTTTGAAACTCGTTCCGCTATCGGATATCATTCTCTTTGGATAACCAAATAAACAAAAAAATTCATTTAAGGATTTTATTACCTCTCGAGTCTTTGTAGTTTTAACTGGTACCGCCCATGTGAATTTCGTGAAGGAATCGACCACCAATAACACAAAACTGTTACCTGCTCGACTTTTGCAGAAAGGACCGAGATGGTCAATGTGCAGAGTATGCATTGGCTCCGGAACTTTTTCAATGGGGTGTAATTCGCCTTCAGGTCTTCCGTACTGTCCCCTCTTGTAAAGACAGTCTAAACATGAGTTGACATATTTTCGTATGAAACGTGTCATTCCTGGAAACCAAAAGCTACCTTTGATGATTTCCTCACAACGCTTCAGGCCTGGATGTCCGATGCAGTCATGATACTTCCTCATGACATTCCACCTTCCATATTTAGGGACTACTAACCTCTGTTCTCCATCCTTAATAAGCTTGTATACTCGACCATCTTTTTGCTTGTAATTTTGCCCTATATCCGGATCGTTATCCCCAGATTCTAAATTTTGTTCGAATTATGCGAATCTTCTCATCTTGATTTTGAAGACATAAACCAATCGAATACGTCAATCACGTTGATATCCGCTACTAAGGGAGGGTCTACCGGAAATCGGCTCAGCGCATCGACGTGTCCATGAGACTTACCTGGCTTATGAACGACTTCCATGTCGTACTCCTGAATGGATAACCACCATCTTGCTATTCGAGGTAGTAGATCCTTTTTCAAGAAAGTGTCTCGAACGGCTGCACAGTCTGTCACCACCTTAAAATAAATACCTGCTAAGTAAATTCTAAATCTCCTCAACGATTCCACTACAGCTAATGTTTCCAATTCGTAGGAATGATACATAGCTTCTTCTTTGCTTGTTTTTCGGCTGAAATACGCAATGGGTTTCATACCACCATCCTGATCCTGAAATAAAATGCCAGCTACACCTTTACTGCTTGCGTCAGTATGAACTTCTATGTCACCTTTCCTACAAAATAATGAGAGTATTGGTCGAGTCGTTAAAATGTTCTTCAGTTGATCAAAAGCCCTCTGCTGTGCTGAGCCCCAAATCCATGTTGCATTCTTTTTTAGCAACCCGTACAGATCATAGGTGACAGACGCATAATCTTTAACAAATTTCCTGAAATAACTAGTCAGACCTAGAAACATCCTAAGCTCGTGTACATTCTTAGGTTCTTTATAGTTGGTCACAGCATCAATTTTCTTACTACCCGGCCTAATACCTTTTTCGCTGATCTCGTAACCGAGGTAATCTATTTTGTCTTGCAAGAAAAAACATTTATCAAGGTTTAACGTCAGTTTTGCGTCCCTTATTATTTCCAAAACTATACGAAGCAGATCGAGGCCTTCCTGTTCAGTTTTGGTGGGTAGCAACAGATCATTTGTAAAAGGAAGTACCTTATCATGACGTAACGAAGAAAATATCTTGTCCATAAGACGCTGGAAAATTGCTGGGGAATTGGCTTAACCGAAGGGCATACGCAAAAATTCATAATGGCCCTCAGGCGTGACAAAACCAGTTCTGTGAATTGAAGCCTCCGCTACTGGAATCTGAAAGAAACTTTGTGACAGATCAAGACTCGTAAAATGTTTCTTCCCACCTAGTTTCTAGATTTGTTCTTCTATGATGGGCAGAGGATATTTATCTTTCGCTGTAATACTATTTAACTTTCTAAAATCCACACAAAACCGATAATCTCCGTTCTTTTTCCTAACTAATACAATCGGGCTGGCATAATTAGAAGACGATTCCCTAATAATACCATTGGATAACATATCTTCAATCTTTTCTCGTACTATTGCCTTTTCTGAAAAAGAAAGCCTGTAAGGACGATAGCAAACCGGCTTATCAGAGTTAAGTTCGATATTCAATTCTATTTTGTCAGTCCTGCCTAATTCTCCTGTGTTTATCGAAAAACAATCTGAATATTCCTCTAAAATCTCTACCAACTCTTTAACCACCTGTGTATCTCCCGATCCACATTTAATTTTTGTTGTATCAATGCTCATGATCGAAACAAGATTATCTGGAGAATTTCCAAGAGAACAATCAATTTCCCGAGTAACCAATCCACGAGCAATAATCTGGTATTTCCGGAAAAAAACTGGCTTTTGACCGTGATTAACTATGAAAATGGCCTGTACTGGAAAACAATTCATAGAAGCAGGAATGCTATAGTTGTAACCATTATAAACAATTGTACGAGTATCTACAAATAGTTGAGTTGACTTGTCAAATTCAACATCATTGTAGGTGTCAACAAACAAGGATGAATAACCTGGAACGACAGTGTCTGCAGAGCACAAAATGTTAACCTTCTCTACACATGTACCCACTTGCAAAGAATTTATTTCAACTTCATTTTCGTCTCTTACCTACTGCATATTCTAAAAAGACGGTAGTACCACTAATTGTAAGCTTGAATTTTTCATTGTTCAAAATAGGCTGTCCAATAAAAACGTCAGCGCGGTTCACGGCAGCATCGACGACAACTGCTTCTGAACAAACCTTAACTTCATCTATAACGAACTCTAATGATACCTGCCCGTGAGCTTTAATTGGTGGTCCACCAAACCCGTTGACAAAAACGACACAAGGTTGCATTACAACACCAAGCTTTAGAACAAAATCATGAGTGATGAGATTTACTTGAGCCCCAGTGTCTAAATAAGCGGTACCTTTTAAACCGTTAATCAAAACATGTTTAAAATAACATTCATTTACCTGTATTTGTACAATACTGACAGCCTTTTGATAAGACTGCTCCTTTTTGTGGTTGGCTTTCCCACAGATTTCGCATTTTATAGCGTTAGGATTGTTAGGGCACGATCGGACAACGTGCCCCGACTCGTGACACAGAAAACAAGTTACACCCGGCTTTCTTTCTTTCGGATCTCTAACTGCTTCTTTTGAAGACAATGCGGAATCTCTACCTCGAGGAACGTTTCTCTGACTTTGATTCATTCTTTTGTCGTCGTTCATGCACAGAAAATGAGAATAAAGCTCGCCTGGGGTTCTATAGTTACCAGCCCTTGCAGAAGTTCTCATGTGGAACGGCAATCCTTCTATGATACACGACACCGCTTTCTCATCAATGATGTCACACTTAGTTAGCATGGTACATTTGGAATAAAAATAATGAGTCATCGTTTCATTAAATAACTTTTTCCTATTTAACATTTCCCTCAATGCGTCTGCGTAATCTATGCTTTGAGGGAATGCTTCCAGAATTTTTTGTTTCCATTCCGGCCACGTAAACTCACAGCTTCGTAATGCACCATGCCACAACTTCGCTAACCCAACAAGACGTGCCTGCATATAATAACTTTTAACGTTGTCGTTCCATCCATGTATGGCACCTAGTTGCTCTACTTTGTTAAGCCACTGAGATGCAGGTAGCTCCGGTTTTTCTGCATCGAATTCCGGTATTATATCCGGCTTAACCATCACACCCGAATAATATGGAAACGACCTACCGGGTTCATTTGGAAAGCCAGGTGGAGAACGGCCTCGGAAGTCCCGGACTGGCGAACGTCCCGGCCGCCACGTGTCGCGGGTACAGCTGCGGTGCTCTTGCTGCGATCGCTCTATCCGCCGGTGACTCCATCTGACAGGACTGCGGGACCGGCTGCGAGACCGGCTGCGACCATTGGAACTCATGGCTTGCTTAAGAACGGCTCCAGATCGGATGCCCGCTTCTGAAAAATGTTACACCTTATTAGAACCAATATAACAATTAAACAACGATAGCAGTTTCAAATGTGTATTTAATTACGTTCTTTAAGCATGTAGGTACATAAGTATAAGTAAATAAAATAAAGTTATTGGAACCTTATAAAACAATGGAATCTAATCACCAACGATTCAAATGAAACTCCCGTAAGCTACGACAAAGATATCCCATAGAAATAAAACACAAATTGCCCAATAGCGAATATTACATTTAAGCGGGTAAAATGAGAACATAAAAAGGTATGAATTAAGGGATTTACTTAGCTTCTTGTTCAAATCACAATATTATAAACTAGCCCAAACTGGCCCAAAATTCTGCCGGCAAAAAAAACAACACTTCTTTATTCATTTTTTAAATCAGAAATCAACCCTGATTGGTTCGCGGTGGCGGCGGGCTGATGACGTCCCCTTATTGGTCCGACGCCCGACGCTAGTACCGCAAAAATCCATCGATGGCAGCACCTTTGCTTGGCGACAGCTGTTGTGCTGACGACGACCGCAGCTTGTGTTTCGCGCCATCTAGCGCCTTTTGTGTGGAGTATTCACAAACAAGAAAATTTCTAATGCGATTCCTAAGTTCATGCAGTACGGTGACGTCACGGCGAGTAGTGGTGAAGATATCAGCAAATTATTTGCGGCGTACTTCCACTCCACTTTCCAAGAACCTGTGCCAGTCCCTGGTACATCTTCGCGGACTTATAGTGGTGTTAGTAGTGTTGATAGTGTTGCATTTATCAGTACGTTAGAAATATCTCATTCTAGAGTACTGAAATTGCTCAAGTCCTTGGACCTTTCTAAATCAGGTGGCCCGGATCTCATACCCCCGGAGTTTATAGTACAATGTGCTGCTAGTTTGGTAGTCCCATTGTGTATCCTATTCAATCGATCTATTTCTGAGGGTATAATGCCTAAAATCTGGAAATCAGCATTCATCACCCCCGTTCACAAGAAAGGAAACAAATCTGATGTTACGAACTATCGCCCGATATCTAAGTTATGTCTATTTTCAAAGATCCTTGAGCGTATAGTGTATAACGATGTTTATGCGGCTATGGAAAGTAACTTCGGGGGGGAACAACATGGCTTCCTCAAAAAGCGATCCACTACGACAAACTTGGTGTTATCGCACGAGTTTATATCGGGTGGTATGGATCAACGTGCGCAGGTGGATGTCATTTATACCGACTACAGCAAGTGCTTCGACCGTATCGACCATCGTCTGCTGCTGGAGAAGTTGCTCAAAGCCGGTATACACGGGGATCTTTATAGATGATTTTCGTCTTATATTGAGAATCGGAGTCAGGCTGTGGTTCTCCAAGGTTACACTTCGGGTTGGACATCGGTCCCCTCAGGTGTGCCACAAGGTTCAGTTTTGGGGACCTTGCTTTTCACTCTATTTATTTCTGATGTTGTTAACTGCTTCAAGCACTCTTACGTGTTGCTATATGCTGATGACATGAAGGTTCACAAGATTATACGTGATATCTCGGATACTCACCAGTTACAAGCTGATCTGAACAGATTTGAAGAATATTGCAAACATAATTTACTCCAATTGAATGTCTCTAAATGTTTTCAAATGACCTTCACGCGTCAGAAATCTATAGTAAATTCAAAATATAGTCTCAACCGACTTACCTTAGGCAAAGTTAACAATATAAGGGATTTATACAAGATAGCAAATTACTGTTTGACCAACACATTGACGGTATTGTGGGCATGGCCTCGAGGGCACTAGGATTTGTAATCAGAGCCTCAGCCTGTTTTCGTTCTCTGAAGCCTATCAAAGTTTTATACTGTTCGTTCGTGCGCAGCCACTTGGAGTATGCATCGCAGGTCTAGAGCCCTCAATATGGGATCCATAAGTCACGCATTGAGGGCATCCAGAAGAAGTTTCTGAGATATCTCGATTATAGGGCGCACCAAGTATCTATAGATTACAGTCACCGTTGTAAGAGGTACCATTTTCTGCCATTAGATCGTAGGCGGCTCATTAATGATGTATGTTTTTTGATTAACATAGCGAGTGGCTCGATTGACTGCCCTGAGCTACTAACAAAGTTAGCATTTCGCACTAACACTATAGGATTACGTAAATGGCCGCTTACTAATATAGGCGTAATGCTTTTCTATTATGAAGCGCTCGAAGCTTCAATGATGTGTCTTCTGAGCACGATGTTGACTTATTTTGTACTAAGATAAGCACAGTAAGGACGCTCCTAGCCAAATCATTTTTTTTGTGAATAATGCACCGGCAAGTGGTTCTTTAACTAATATGTAGCAACATAAATAAATGAAATGAATAGGGATAACCTAAATGTTTTAACTGTTCGACTTAAATATATGTGAATAACGATATGTTATACATCTGTGGAGGCTTGTTATTAGCAACTTGATAATGTGTTTTAGTTACCTATTATTATTTGTAATTAGACTGTAAGCCTTCTTAAAAGTAATAAAACAAAAATAAAATAAAGTAATAAATATATTGATGATCCTGACTTGCGCTTTCCGTTGTTGTTGGTTGTTGGCGACGGGCTGCTTGCATGTGAGTTTAGTTTTCTTTTCGATGACCGCAGTTGGGTGGTAGACCTCGCACTCAGATTCGGACCTGAAATAAAGACGTTGACTTTTGGGGCTGGCAACACTGTCCAAGTGACATGTCAAATTTGTGCTTCGTATTTTAAAAATAGATTTAATTATTATTTAAGTGAAATAAGGGTGTGAATATAAGTAAAAACACAATAAAACGGCATAAACACTTAGGATTATTGTTTTCCTGGCGAAGTATCAAGTGAAATAAGAGTTTTTGCCCCGGTTGTCGACCGGTAACCTATCGAACAGCTGACGACCGAACTACGGGGAGTATTGTTTACTTACGTTTTATAATTATAGCACACAACATTAACAACATTAATTAACTTTGTAATACGCTCTCCTTTGGTTTTAACGTAACAATTTTGCTAATTTGGCACTCTGTAGTGTTTGTAAATCGTTTCGTTGACAGCGTAGAAAACGAAATAAAATCAACATAAGGCCCACTTAATTAGTTCTATTAACTGATTCTAATCCTTCACTTATACCAAACGCTTATGATTTTTGCATATTTAAACTATTAAACTGCAATAAATCATACATTCATATTTTGGGCACCCTACCCACATTAAATAAAAGTAATGCTGAAAAGCAATCAAAAGCAAAAAATTCAATAATAGTAAGCTTTTCAAGCCAATTCAGCAGCCTACCTCATTTCGCTTCAGAAAAAAAACTAACTTTTTTTTTTCATTTAATTATTACCTCATATTTTATTTTGTTACTTCCCTCCAGCTTTTCTGTTTTTTGTCTTTTCTTTCTTTTGGTTCTCACCGTTTCTTTAATTCTACTTTCAGTAAACTATCCCGAAACCATGCCTGTGATGACACGTAAGGCTACTGCTCAGGAGTTGGAATTTAAATTAAGAACAGCACTCCAAGAGCTTAAAGAATCACAACATCAATGTCAGGCAATGTTGCAGGAGAGAGATGAATGTGAAGTAGAAGTGCAAAATGTCATCTCTAAAAACACAAGCCTTAAGCGGGAGCTAGTGGTGCTGAGTCAGCAATATCAGAATGTTGTTGATGAACGCGACCAACTGCGGGTAGTTACGGATGGTTTTCATAATTGTAGTAATTTGTATGAGGAGGCTTAGGTAAAGTTAGGGACTTGGAAGATGAATTGGCTCATGCTAATTCTCAAATTCTAAATCTGCAAAAAGAACAGTCATTTACTCAGGTACGGGAAACATGCCATTTATATAGTGAGTTAATAAACTCAAGTTTTAAACCTCATTCCATAACCACTATTGACCTGACTGAAGATTCCTTATTAAATGAGACAAATAGGTATAAAGTTAGTCATAAAAAACTGAAAAAGTATGCAAAATTTAATAAAATAATTAAAAGTTATACCCAGTACAGGAAACAACACAAAGTTTTCTTTAAAAATATTCCACTCAGAAAAGAACATGTTGACCTTCTTAATAAATTAAACAATTACCAGATCAAATTAGAAGACAGCATAAAAATCTATGAAATTGACACACAGCAATTACAAAATGATATTCAGGTTCTTGAGGACAAACTGGGCTCCCCTTACAATAAATATGTTAGCTCCCAGTTACAAATTAAGGAACACATTCTGGCCGCAAATGAGTTGGTGATGTGTCAATGTAATTGTCAGAAAATCTCAAACCTGAAGGCTGTCCAGCCTGAGGCAACGGAGGGCCCGGCCCAGGCTGAGAGGGTGTCTCAGCACAATGTCTTTGACCAAGACCAAGACATAACTGATATTACACAGGAAGTGTCTCAAGTAGACCAGCCTGCGACTGCTACCTTTCCAACTAATAATAGTCATCATGGTTTTCATTCGGTTATGTTTGCAGATGGTATTGGAAGAGGTTTAGGTAAATTATTAAATAGCAATCAGAGTTATTCAACTTTGAATTATTGTATGCCTGGGTCATCTTACAAGCATATCATGGAATCTGTAAAAAATAATGTATATAAATCAGATACCAATGTAACTGTCTTTGTAGGTAACAGTTTGGATGTAAAAAAAGATGACATCACTGAGTGTGTAACAGAATTGATTAAGTTAAATTGTAATAAAATCATATTGTGTGCTTTTCCATATTTGGAAAAATTGTCTAGTAGACAAAATAATTATATTCACATGTTGAATAAGCATGTTCATTTCCTTGTCAGCCATTACAGCGACAAATTAGTTTTTTTTGACATCAACATTTTTGTTGATAAATTAAAAACGACAGGCAATACAGTGTATCTGCCTATTAGGGTAAGACGTCAAATAGCGAGGCTATTATCTTTTACTATAGAGTCAGACATAAATAGTATGTCGAAGGCATGTACTGTAGTTGATATTAGTAGTAATACTAAATTACAGGTGGTCAATAAGTTTAATAACGTTAGCACTTCTGCTATTAATATTTATAGTTTAAACTAGTTTGTAGGACAAGGGAGGGTACCAACAACGAAATAGTTAAGAGTACATCCACCGTCAAGAAGGTACCTTCTTGCTCACACTTAGTTAATTTAAAAAAAGGGGCTAAGCAGAATTCCTTGAAATTATTCCATCAAAATATTCAAGGTTTTTCTGCGAAGCAATTGGAAATAGAACTGTTTTTAGAAAAAACAATGTTTGAAATTGTTTGTTTTACTGAGCATTGGCTGAAAGATCATGCAATGCTAATTAACTATGAAAATTATACCATTGGCAGTTGTTTTAACCGAAATATTATGTTGCGTGGAGGTTCACTCATATTAATTAAAAATGGTATTAAATCAAAACCTCGTAAAGATATTGTAGATCTATCAGTCGAACATAATGTTGAACTGTCCTGCGTTGAGCTGGATAAGCATGTTATAGTGTGCGTTTACAGACCCCCCAATTAGGGAAACTACTCAATATTTGAATCAGTGATGGAAGATGTTTTGGCAAAACTTGCAACTGGTAATAAACTAGTCATAATCTGTGGTGACTTTAATATAAATATTTTAGAAAATAATTCAGAGAGCAGTAGATTATTAAATCTCTTCAAATCATTTAATTTGTCACATGTGTTTATGGAACCAACCCGAACAACTGTGACTACTGCTACATGTATTGATAATGTTTTTTGTTGTTGCGACTACTTAGACAAAGCCATTATAAATTGTCTGCCTTCGGATCATAGTGGGCTACTGGTAACCTTTGAGGCCAACATATCAATACAACAAGTGCAGATTCAATCCAGACCAATAACATCTGGTAAATTAAATAAATTTAACAGCACTTTAATTAGTAAGTTAAGTGATCAAGACCTCACAGTGAATGATGGTAATATTTTATATAAAAAAGTTTTCTCAGTAGTTCAAACAGAGTTCAATAATACTTTTAAGAAGAAAACTAAAACTATAAGCCCTAAGTTTTTATTCAGTGACTGGGCGACTAAAGGACTCAGGAAAAGTAGGGAAAAACTTTACGAGCTGTATGGCCTTAAGCCTTATATTAACACTGAAACTTTTAATAAGTATGTTGCTACATATTCAAGAATTTTTAGAAATACGTGTAAAGTAGCTAAGGCTTTATACATTGGCAATAAGGTTAAAACCGCAGAAAATAAAATCAAGACAGTTTGGAAAATTATAAACAATGAAACGAATAGGAACAAAAGAAATAATACTGATTACACGCTTGAAACTACACATGGACTTATTAGAGATAACAAAAAAGTTGCTCAGGAATTTGTAAATTTCTTTACCAGTATCCCAATTAAAACTACTGAAACCTTAAATTCTTCGCCCTCGCTTGCTTCTGGTTTATTAAACGCTAACGTTTCAGCCTGCCCGACTGAATTTAACTTTTCACATATAAACCCAATATCAGTAATAAAAGCTTTTAAGCAAATCAAGATCAAACTGACCGAAGACCTATGGGGGATGTCCATCAAAGTTTGTACCTCCATTATTCAGACTATAGCGCCGTACTTAGCTTTAATTTTTAATTTGTGTGTAGATCAAGGAGTCTTCCCGGATCTAATGAAACATAGTAAGGTTATACCACTTTTTAAATCCGGGGACAGTAAAGACACGAATAATTATAGACCAGTATCGGTGCTGCCGGTTTTCAGCAAGATATTTGAAAAGATAATGCTAAATCAAATGCTCATTCATTTTAATACGAATAACATCCTACACGATAAACAGTATGATTTTACCAAAGGACGTTGTACGACCGACGCTGGTGTCACCTTATTAAAACACATCTTTGATGCGTGGGAAGAGGCACAAGATGCTATAGGTGTTTTCTGCGACCTGTCGAAAGCGTTTGATTGCGTTAATCATGAAACATTACTTTTGAAACTTGAGCATTACGGGCTAGGCCAATCAGCGTTGAGTTTAGTAAAATCTTATTTAAATGATAGACAGCAATTAGTTCAAATAAACGGTGTCAATTCGTCCGGGTTAACCGTGAAAATGGGGGTACCCCAGGGTTCAATTTTGGGTCCTTTCTTATTCCTAGTCTACATTAACGATTTACCCCATCTATTGAATAACAATTTAAACATGGTGTTATTTGCTGATGACACTTCTTTGATTTTTAAGATAAATAGACGTACGAGTAACGTTGACGACGTAAATGACGTCTTGCGACAGGTTCAAAATTGGTTCACGGCTAATAATTTAGTTTTAAATGCTAAAAAGACTAAGTGCGTAAAATTTGCCTTGCCGAATGTCAAAAGTACTGATTGTGACATTATCTTGGGTAGGGAGAAGCTAGAATTTGTCGATAAAACGGTATTCCTGGGGATCACGCTAGACTCAAGGTTGCAATGGGGTCCTCATTTAATATCACTTGCAGGGCGGCTAAGTTCGGCAGCTTATGCTGTTAGAAAAATTCGTCAGTTTACTGATGTAGATACCGCGAGGCTAGTCTATTTTAGTTACTTTCATAGTATAATGTCTTACGGTATCTTACTATGGGGAAGGGATGCAGACATTGATTAAATTTTTATTCTGCAAAAACGAGCCATCAGAGCGATATACAATCTTCGCCGGCGCGATTCTCTAAGGGAACTGTTTAAGGACATTAACATCATGACGGTACCTTGTCAATATATTTATGAAAACATCATGTACGTTAGAAAAAATTTACATCTTTTCAGTACAAACGGTGACAGACATAATTATGTTACTAGAAATAGGGACCAATTAATCCAACCAGGTTTCAGGCTGGCTAAAGTAGCATCATCTTTTATGGGGTACTGTATAAAATGTTACAATAAAATACCTCCCCACATTCTAGAACTGAATGAGACGAAATTTAAAACTTGTATAAAACGCACACTATGCAGGCAAGCATATTATAAGTTGGGGGATTACATCGCTGATAAAAATGCTTGGCTAAATGGTGGTCCCGCTCCGCAGCCATTAGGGCGCAAGAACAATAATAGTGATGGGCAAAAAAGTTTTGAACTATTGTTGGAGCTGCTGAAGACTGTATGAATATATTTGTATTGTATAAACTCAATTTCTTTTAGTATTATATAACTGCCCAGCATATGTGTGAGTACTATGTTCCGACTGTAAATCTACCTATGTGTCGTTGACTTCTGTGTGCCCTGGCATTTGAGTGTGTCATGCTCTCTCTAATTTCTCTCTGATGGTGGCACATGTGTTGGATCATTCGGTTCCCTCCATAATGGTTGAGCTGAGTGGTGCCGATCCATGCGTCATGTTCGTGAACGGGCGCCATCAGTTGGGATTGGTCATAACTTAGCTGCCTCGGCCTGCATTTTTATGTTGAAATTGTTTGTTACTCTAGACGCTTTTACGTGCACGTCTTTTTGCATCGTTCTCACATATATGTATTTATTTCATAACAAGAATGATGTAACCAAAAACTTGTAATTGAAACTGATGGAAAAGAGTGTCCGTGGAGTTTCTTGCAAATTCTTCTCCATTGAGATCTACTGACGTTTGCGAATTTGCAACTAGAGTCATATTTTTTTTTTGTTTGACAATTCAAAAGTACCTTTAAGGTTTATTTGAAATAAACTATTTTGATTTTGATTGAATAACATTTCGACGTTTATATAGGCTTGGCCTGTGTCCCGCGGACTCATTGCGTGCACGTAGCTACGGGCACGTACTCAAATTGAGCGGCCTTATAGGCCTAAGTGGGCAGGCGAGTTTACACTGCCTGCCAGAATGTGGGTGCGATGTGTTCAGGGGGAGCGCCGCAACGCTGTCTTGCAGCGCCGGTTTTTCACGGCACCTAGGCAACACATTCCCGCCCAGTGGAACTGGAGGCGAACCCCCAGAAGCCGAGCGAGAAATAGTCAGCGACTAGGTGCCGATTATGATGGCGCGCCCAGCTGAGGATGTATGGTCCCTGCCTGACACGCTTCCAGAGCTAGCCGGTCCCAGGCTAAGGGACCGATTATGTATGTTTGAACGGTATTGTACTGTGTAACACCGTTCATGTATGTAACGAAGCACGCACCGCGCGCGGCTTATACTTGTTACGTGAGTTTATATGAATGTGGAGTCATGTTTGTGTGACTTACAGTGTACATATTGCTTATGTTAACTTAGAACACTATATACACCGCATGTATGTCAACAGTAGAGTATTTTTGTATGAACGAGGCGCGTGTAGTGATGTGCGGCTCGTTCAAGCGTCAGTCTGGTAATGAGGCTGAGGGGGGGGGGGGGGGGTTGGAGGAGCATGGGCGGGGCCTATGTATCACACAGGTCGCGCGGAAGGCGACGGGCGTCCGGCGGGCGCGCGTGCCATGGCGCTATTTGCTTAATATGCGGGTGAGCAGAGGCGTCGGCACGCGCGAACATATTTGTTGAGAGCCGGGCGCAAAAGCTGTCCAGGCTCTCAATCCCCAGATCTCGTGTGATAACGTCGTTCCTCACGTAGCGAGGGGCATCCGTTATCCGTCACAGCGTCAGGTTTTGCTTTTGCGAACGGATACGTTTCTTATTGGACTCGCTCGTGAGGACGTACCACGCAGGAGCGGCGTATGTTATTACTGGGCGTATATACGTTTTATTTTTTGTCAGTTTTCTTTAGAGTACCGAAAGGGTTGCAACATGCAGCATGCTGACTTTCTCAGCAGACAACCTGCTCACGTGTTCCAAATCCAAAATCCATGAAACTGGGTGAAAATTGCTCAAACTGCCGACATGGAGACTCAGGATCTAATGCAGAAGGTTCGAGAAGGCCAGTTAGATAGCAGTCGATTTTTTATTAAAAATGACTTGCTGTACTATAAGTACACGCCTACTGGTGAAGACTCGCGCCTTCTGTGTTTCATACCGAAAGGGCATAGGCTTAGTCTTTTAAGAGTCTTTCATGACGATCACGATCACATAGGCGTCGATAAGACTATCGATTTGATACTGCGTCACTTTTGGTTTCCTGGCATTAGACATTTTGTTAAAAAGTAAGTTGGCCATTGTATCGTTTGCTTAGCACATAAGAAAGTGCCCCGAGCACCTCACCAACCAATCGAGTCTTGGACAAAACCGGACATTCCCTTTTCCGTGTTACATGCCGATGTTCTTGGGCCGTAAACAGAGTCCAACGGTTATAAATACATCCTCATAGTTGTAGACTCATTTTCAAAATTTTGCTTCTTGTACGCGTTATACAGGCAAGACGCGGATGAATTGAAAAGGGTGTTTTCCAATGCCGTCTCACTGTTTGGCACTCCGTCAACTATAGTGTGTGACAGAGCTAGGATGTTTGAAAGTGCTGCTTTTCAAGAGTGGGTAACTGAGCTTGGGTCCTCTATACACTTTATCACACCTGAGATGCATCGCGAGAACGGCCAAGTCGAACGGTACCTACTGCCGCACAGTCCTCAACATGCTACGTATAGAGGTTAACAACAAGGGTGCTTTTTCGTCCACCGTCTTATGGAAAGTGCAGCTAACCCTTAACATCACGAAGCAGGCAACAACTCGCACCTCTGCCGTGCAGCTGCTGATCGGTGTTGAAGGAACCACTCCGGTTCTCCGATCGCTGGTCCGAGACATTGCGCTGAGCGACTCTCATCCGAACCGAGAAGCCCTGCAGACTCTGAGGAGACAGAGGGTCTCGGAACTGCTTGCTGCCAACCAGCAACGACAGGACGCCTACGTTAATGAGGGTCGTCGACAGCCCCGTACTTTTTCTGTTGGCAATTTCGTGTTCGTCAGCAAGGGTTCACAAAGTACCGGCAAACTAGATGCCGGGATGCGTGGTCCGTACAAAGTTGTCCGGGCATTGCCTCATCACCGTTACGAGCTTGAGTTGTTGGCAGGCTCATATGGAAAGAAGACTCAGAGCGCCGCAGAACATATGGTTCAGTGGCGGGGTGAGTGGACCCCGGATACATGCGAGGCATTCTTCGGGACTGGTGAGTGAGCTGTGTTGTCCTGGTGTCCGTGAGTGGCAGCCAGAGTGTCAGGCAGGTGACTTTTGTGTTGTTTACCTGGTACCCTTGAGGGGTAGCCAGAACGTCACGTAGGTGACCATGTGTGTGTTTACCTGGTACCCTTGTGGGGTAGCCAGAACGTCACGGAGGTGACCTTGTGTGTGTTGTCCTGATACTCCTCGATGCGGAGGTTTATCAGAGGGCCCCGGAAGTGGCTTCTTGATTTGTTGTTATTTATGTGTTGTCCTGGCGGTTGCCAGAGGGCCACTTTCGAGAGCTTCTTGTTTTACTGTTGCTCATATATGTTTGCTGACATTGTTCATGAGTAGAGCTCCTCATTGATGATGCCTTCTTGCCAGTGGCGTAGCATGCCTTGGCGGGGCCCTGTATAAAAATTTGGATGGGGGCCCTTATGAACGGTAAAGATTTCTCACAAAAGAAAAAAATATTGAATAAAATTAAAAAAAAAAATTCCTCGTAATTATCTATCTGTCACTTTTTCCAGAATTTTTACAAACAATTCAAATTAAATATAGACTCTGCTTGCCTTTTTTTCGCCAAACTGATACCTATATTAAATCATTTAGGTATAGTTGATGACGACTATAGTTTTTTTAAAGTTTCTGCCTCTATGGACAACAGTGAAAGGTCTGATAGGCGAAAAAAAAATTTGGGAAGTTTTTATTAATTTTTGCTTACGCACGTCGGGGGCCCCCGTGGCCCGGGGGCCCTGTATAATTGATACGGCGGTAGCTACGCCCCTGCTTCTTGCTTTGGTTACCCTTTGTAAGGGGATTGCTTGAGTGCACGATTGCTGTCCGTTTGCAATGAGTATCCAAAGCCAAAATAATACATCACTACAATGTTGTTTTAACATTTCAGAAGAGAATGATGTTGATGAAGAACCATCAAATGAGGATGGAATACAAAGGGACCCTGCTGCATAAATCCAAGCTGACGAGGCCGTTCAGCTGTCAGGAACGGCCGTCTTAGAGGAAAATCCCTCTCAACCTAGTACATCTGCGCGATGACGTCAGGTGGAAGGGATAGCGACACGAGAACGGAGCAGTGCCGTGCGGTACTTCACTTTTGCGTCGGCGCTCGGACGAGACGGTTGTGTGGTTGTGCTCTCAAGTGCTATTTGTGATATTGGTGACCGCTAATTTTGATTTCAGTTATTTGTGCTAATTTTGTTACTTTTAGTTCTGATTTAGGTTATTTTGTGATTTTGCTCATGATAATATTATTTGAATAATTAAAGAGTGGTTAGGATTGTTAGTGTGTTTCTTTTTAAAAACGTAATTTGATAAGACGTTTGTAAGAATCTATCCACTTAGGTCAACTCTAGACCAAACACTTAGGGACACTTCGAAAACATGGTTGTTGCAAGCCCGTCCAGACTGGACTGCCCCACTTAAACTGATTCAACCTGCCTCGTGTCCGAACAATCCCCCTCCAATCGACAACTGTCATTGGAAGCGACGTCATTTGACATTCGAATATTTTCTAGGATAATCAATTTAACAACTTTAAAGTACTATTTGATGTTAAAAATAAATCATTTAATTCTTTACAAATAAAAGATGTATTTATGAAAGAAAACCTAACATGATGATGAAGTAAAAACCATCACTTAATTATTTATTGTACACTAAAAAAATACAACATTACATAGATGTGATAATAAAGTTCATGTACAAAGGTGAGCGTAACTCAATGCCAAGTTCTCTTACAGCAAACCCTAGGGTGACAGAGAAAGTTGATAATTATGGTGGGCAGGCATCCAGAGTACAATATTAAAATAGCATATGACGAATTAAATTAAAACTTAAATATACTTACATGAAAACATATATAAATATTTATTTTATACTTACTAATATTATGTCACTGTGCAAGGAAATGATCCTTAATATTCCTCTTGATGACTTCCAGAGAAGGGCTGTCGCATAGGGAGTGTGGGAGAGAGTTCCAGAGACGCACTGCTGTAGCAGAGAAAGAGCCGTCATAGCGCCTGGAAGTGTGTCGCGGAGGACGAAGGAGAAGAGAAGTGGCAGTACGACAGGGTTATCATCTCGGCATAAGGTATTCAAAGCATTCACGAAGGTTGTTTTGGAGGTGAATGAGAACTTATTCGATAGCAATAAGGCGTATAATTCGTAAAATTATAATTCGTTTTGGGTCTGAAGATTTCAGTAATAGGCATTATTTCTACAGAGTCTACATACTTCATGAATAGTCGAAATTGACCGCGAACAACACCTCTTCTTTTATTCAAATCTCGTAATATATCCTTACCACTGCTACGAGTTTTAGTCAATTTTAGTTGTGTGTAGACAGTGGAAAATAGTTATTTGAAAGATTAGCAAAAGATTTTATTTATTTTTTAACTTGAGGGTAGCAACAAAACAAAAATCTTTACGCGTTTTTAACTATTTCACGAGAATAAAAACTAGGATTTTACACAAGATCAACACAAATGAAGCACTGAACATAGAAAAAGGGATAAGGATAAAGAATGATGATTGACCTGACCGTTTTATGCTGGTACCGTGGATGTCTTCGCTGATGGTTTCGTGTGTCCGATTTATGCTGGTCGCAACGATTTCTTCTGCTGCTTCCGGCTTGAAGGACCAAATTAAGTTTTGGAGTGGAAAGAGAACTTCTTTGATAGCAATAAGGTATATAATCAAAATTATAGGTTTTAACAAAAATAATGCGCTGTCGTGTGCTTGCTTGTTGATCGATCTGTAGATTGCGACCAAGGCGCCGCGCGTGCAGGAATTCGGAACTGCACCCGTGACAACCACTAGTAGTAGGCTCGTACTGATGACGATGCGTAGACAAAGGTATTGAGGAGAATTAGGATTTTGCAGGAAAGTGTAGAGAAGGGATAGGATATGGGTATCTCGACGACGCCGAATCAGCACCCACTGTAGTCGGTTCCGAAACGCCGACACAAGGTCGTATTTGCGGAGGCCGAAAATAAAGCGGATGCACAAGTTCTGCAGTCACTCGAGTTTATTGAGGAGTATCTCCGTTTCATCTAGAAAACAAACATTCGCATTGTCTATGAGCGGTAGAAGAAGGGATTGCGCAAGAGTAACCGTAGAGTGAAATGGTTAGACTTTTGGAGACGTTTAAGGGACTGAAAGGAGTAAAAGGCCCCTTACTCACTTTGCAATATGGACCTCCCAAGAGAGGTTGCTGTCCATGTGAACGCATAGATTTTTTACTGTTTTCAAGTAATCCATGGGCACTGAATCATACACTGTCGGCGGGTGAGACTGGCGATCCAATAGGTTGAGCATGTATGTACCACCAACAATGAGCGCTTGCGATTTGTTTGGGTTCAGTAAGAGTCCGTAGGAATTAGCCCACTTGTTAATATTTTCAAGGTCACTGTTGATGGCAGCCACAACCTCAATGAGTTCACCTACTTTAAAATGACGATGCAACTGCAAGTCGTCTGCATAGAGATGACAGTTAGAAGAAAGGACCCTAGTGAGAGTATTTATAAAAATTGAGAAGAGAAGAGGAGAGAGGTCGCCACCCTGAAGAACTCCCGCCGTCAACTCACATCATTTAGAGGAACACTCATCGGATTAAACAGACTGCGAGCGGCCCCGACGATAAGATTTGAACCACTCAATTACTGGAGCAGAGACATTAAGGGTGGAGAGGATTCCTAAGTGAATGTCAAAGTCAACTGAGTTGAAGGCACTGCTGAAGTCCAGTAAAACCAATACAGTTAGATATTTATTCTCCATAGCCAGTCTTATATCGTCAGTTATTTTAACAAGAGTTGTTACAATACTATGGCCAGGTGTGAAACCAGATTGGTAAGGACTCAGCAGGCCATTATAGGACAAATAACAAGACACTCTCGAGGTCTTTTGAGAGGATTGGGAGGATCGAAATTGGACGGAAGTGAAATGGTAAGGAGGGATTTGAAACTTTAGGAAGCGGAAGGACGTGAGCCTTCTTCCATGTTGTAGGAAAAGGTTTTGTGAAAAGTGAATAATTTACAATGTGAGTTGCGACAGGAACTACGAGTATTTCAGTCAAAATAGGCAAGAATATTTGGAGCCATCATCTCCCACCGCCTTAGTGGAGATGGATAGGATACATTTCTTAATGTCTAGTTCAGCAATTGGGTGGAAAGAGAAATAAGTATTTCTGGCAAAGGAAGATTAGAGATTATACTTCATATTATCTCTTTCACGAGTATTTCCGGGATCGACTCAGAGTCCGTTACGTTCCTCGTTCTTAAATTAGGATTCTCGCTTTGGGAGAGGTTTCGATAATAATCTGTTGCTACTTTCAATATTTCTTCTCTTTTGTTTGTGTGGTTATTTTTTTTAGTTTTTAGTCTTAGATTTTTTTAAAAGCCTTTTTGATTCCACCACTTTTTTTTTCTATACACTTCTTTAATGTTCTTCGTCTTTTATGTTTGTGGTCGTTTCTAATATGTTCATTTATCTTTTTTACTGAGTTTGGATAATTTTTTTGGGCGGTAATTTCATAAAGTTCCAGCATAGTCCTGTTGAAGGTTGGCACCATAGAGTCTATATCCTCGCAGGTGAACACAGGAGACCAGTCTATCACACCCGCATCAGCCCTCAAACGCTCCAGACCAACTTTTTTAAAACTACGAAGAAAAAGAATTTTTGGTCTTGCGTTTAGGAAGTCGAAATTTGTAGGATAGATAGGAAAAAGGAACAGGAAGCTGTTCATGTGTGGCTACTTTATTAGGGTCAGAAACTAGAATGAGATCTAAGAGAGAAGAAGTACAGTGAGGAGCCCTGTGATTAGCATTTAACGGAAGTAAGTGCATATTTTCAGAAGACACAAGTGATTGGAGTTTAGTGCTGCGCATATCTCCCTTGATCAGACAGGTGTTGAAGTCTCCGAAGATAACGTATGCTCATAGAGTGAGGAAGGGTTTTGTAATTTAGTTTCGAAGGATGAAAAGTAGTCTATTTGACAGGAGGGACTATAATAGACACCTAAAAAGAAGTTTTGGGTATAGAAAGTTTATTTCAATGAATAAGCGTTCATTTTGGGACAATCCCGCCGCACTATTCCCAAACCACTGCAACTCCTGAAAGCCAGAATCAACAGTGGCGACCACCAGGCGCGCCGAGGCAATGAAGCTCGACGTAGTCTCTGAGAATGAATTTAACTGTCTTGGATCCCGCAACGAAATTAATCAGAAAAGAGTAATGGAGTAGTAGAAAAATTCAAATTTCCACTTCCCTCTATATCAAGCAGGAGACAGAACAAACAAGACCAATAGGTACAAAGGTTCGTTTACAACTGGGATAAGCCCAGTTGCCTAGCAACACGGATACATTTTTTCATAAATATTAATAGGTCCTAACATTGTGAGTTGTTATATTTGATTCCAATAATAGGTTTGGCGAAAACGCTTGAACGCACGGAAATTTGTTCTAGTTTTCACAAGGTCCGTATAGTAAACAGCTCCTGATACAGCCTGTACATTATTCAACATAGTATTACGTTCATTCTGCCAAAGAATACACTCTTATAAGATATGATGTGCAGGTTGTTCATATTCGCAGTCAGATGTAGAACACTGACATAAAGGCGGGGCAACAAGCTTGAAGGAAAATAATTTACTTTTAAAGTTACCATGCCCTGTGAGAAATTGGGCAACACAGCCACGTCCTGGCCAGCCGCACGCGAACGGATGGAAAGAATTGGTGGAGGTGTGGGCCTTTGATGGAATTATCCCACCTATATTCCCATTCGAAAAAAAAATCCTCCCAGACGTCAATATGTGGTTTAAACAATCTAGAGATTTTCTCACGGTCACTCCGCGTTAAAAAGTCCGCGTCCATGGTCTCTTGTGCGGAATAGTACATTGCAGCACGTCGCTGCACTTCAAGATCGACCGAAAGAACGCCAGCAAGTACCGGTAAGACCTCAGTACTAACCGTCCTGTATGCTTTGCATAAGAATATCAAAGCCAAACGCTAACTCTGAAGTAATTTACGTCGTACCGCCCCTAATGTGGTCCTATCAGCCCAAAAAGGCGCTCCATAGCAGATACAACCCAAGTAAGTAGCCCCATAAATAGTTTTTAAAGTCGAAAAAGACAGACCCACGTAGATTTAGATATTCAAGTTAAGTCATAGAAGTTCTTTTTAGCTTTTTCACCGACTATTTTAATATGATCTATAAATGCAAAATTCCTCTCTAACACTAGACAAAGATAGCACACGGACTGCTTCCTTTTTACTGGAACGTTATTAAAGGCGAACGGCAGGCTTGTATGGGAACTTCGTACCGCAAATAAAATTTCGTGTTTTGGGATATTTTTAGTTTTAATTGGTAGTTAATACGATAAATAATCCTTTTTTTAATTCTTAGATTTTTAGAACTTGGAACGTAAAAGTAATAGTCAGTTTTGTTTTTTATTTATTTATTTTTAAGTTTTCGGGAAACTTACAGCTAGGCAGACACAATGTAAAAGATACTAACATGATGATGGCCAATTACAAAAAAATTTTAAGGTTATATACTAGTGTACCAATGTAAATTGTTACATATAGGTAAATGTTGCAGATTGTTACATAGGTAATGTGTAAAGTAAATTGTTTGTTGCTATCGTTGTAGTATTTTCCTTACGAATAAGTAGGTAGATTGAGTTGAGGATCGTACCTACTCAGGGTATTTCTAAATACCTATATCCACAAGCAGACTGCGACAGTTTGATAATGATGAGTTTGGTTATATTTAATATTATTTCTATTTCTAAATAATTAATTATCATTTCAATTTTGTGTTATTTTATGTAAGGCAACATCTAAAAACATAACTGCGTTGAATGCACGATTTTATTACGTTTTTAGATTAAAATCTTTTTATTGATATTATTAATTAATCCGAAGTTCTAAAAATAGTAAACTAACATGAAAATAAATGCCTTAGTTGCCTTTATTTATATACCAAATTCTATAACCGAACAACAAAAAAAAATATGCGGTACCAAATCTGCCGTTCACCTTTAATAGTAGGACACGATTTAAGATTACCTTTCAAAATGAGTTGACAAGTTTTGTGCGGGGCAAAGGTCAGGCGGTTTCGATCGCCGCACTGAGATATTAATCGTAGGCAAGTGTCAGCCAAGTTCTCGAGTCCAGCACGAGTACTTGATTGAATGAGCAGAAGACCGTCGTCCGCGTAACCGGTTGAGCAGCCGCTTGGAAGTGGAATCGCGAGGAAATCATCAAAGCCTAAGTTCCATAAAGGAGGACCAATAACGGAACCCTGAGGACATCCCATGGTGAGAGACTTCGACATGGAATGATGGCCAAGTTTGGGTTTCGCGGAACCATTTAAAAAGTAAGAGTAAACTAAATTGTATATATTTTTATAGCAGCCTCGAGTTTTCAATTTAAGTAATAGCATTGGCCAGCATGCGTTATCAAAAGCCCCAGAAATATCTAGAAAAATTCCGATTACGTACTTATGTTCAGATGTATTAACTATTTTCCTAACAGTAATGGCCGCGTCTACGGTAGATTTTCCAATAGTGAAACCGAATTGATTATTATGAAATTTTGGTCCGTCCGGTAGCAAACGCGGCACGATAAGGCGCTCCAGGAGTTTTCTCAAAGATGGAAGTAATGTTATGGCCCGGTACGACATTGGGTCGTCCGGGGGTATGTCCCCACTTTTCGGGATGATTCGTATAAACCCGCGTCGCCATATACGAGGAAATACGCCCTCCGCAATACAACGGTTGAAAAAGTTTTTTTTTTTTCCTTTTTTTTTTGAGGGTAGCTTAAGTGAACACAACTTATTTTATAGCTCTCATTTAATAATTAAATTAATAATAATATATTTATCTTTATTATCGTGAAAATGCACTAAAAGTATTCAATACCCTCGGCTGCACTCACTGCATTTATAAACTCTCCTCTCGCCCTCACCTGACCTGCACAAAATCGAAAACTCCAAATGAAAGAATACGCCAAGCTAGCAGGCAGTATGGAGGATCTTGCTGCCTCTTTTACCTCGCGTATGGACACCTATGAAAAGGATTTTAAAAACGTCAGCAGTAATAAGGCCACTCACAAGATAATAGCTAGCCTATCTCGAGACTTCATGGAGTTCAAGTGCCTTATTTGGAAGACGATGACCGCACTGAAGACACAGATGAAGTTGCTGACTACAGGACTGGATCATCATGAGATGGCATCTCGCAGGCAAGTCTTGCTCCTACATGGCCTTCCTGAGCAGAGGGATGAAGACCACAGATCTCAGGCTATCTCAACACTGGCGGACAAGATGTAGACAGTAAACATTTCCCCTTCGGAACCCACATCACATCTTGCCATCGCCTGGGAGTAGACTCAGGCAAGCCACAACCTCTGCTTATTAGATTTGCTAATTTGAATCTGCGTAGTGAGGTATGGCGCAGCGAAACTTTATTGTCCACATTCGACTCCGATCGTATCCATGCTGTTCTCGTTTCAGAGACTTTTCTCAAACCTACACTTCCCTCAACGCAATATTCGTTGCCCGGCTACAAGCTGGTGCGTAACGACAGAACGGGCAGGGGATGTGGAGGGGTCGCCATCTATCTCCGTGGAGATATTTCATACAAAGTTATTGATCAGTCTCCGAGTAATTACTCTAAATTTGCTGAACACCTATTTATTGAGGTTACTTTTAACAACACAAATTTACTATTAGGTGCTTGCTATAGTCCTTCATGTCATATAGATTTTTTCTACTCATTTGAATCAAAACTAGAAAAATTCTCTTCGTTATATGACTACACGATAATACTCGGAGACTTCAACACTTGTCTGATCAAGGATGATGTGCGCAGCCGTAAGCCGTCTCTTCTGTCAACATGCATATCCTTCAGCTTGACGCCACTCATCATGCTCCTCACTGTAACCCCTCACTTCTAGACCTTATTCTAGTTTCCGATTCAAACAGAGTAGCGACTCATGGTCAACTTGCTGCCTTCTTCTCTTATCATGATCTTATTTTTCTTTCTTATAAAATTCGCCCTCCTAAACGTAAATCGAAATTTCTCTTCCTTCGCAGTTTCAAGAACATTGACCTGGATTGCTTAAGAGAAGACGCGGGCAATATTGACTGGTCTCAAGTTTAGCAATGACCTAGACAGTAAGGTTGCCGTGTTTACTTAGACAGTGCTGGAACTCTTTGATGAGCATGCTCCGCTAGAAAAGGTCAGAGTGAGGCATCTTCCAGCTCCCTGGTTGTCTGACATCATTAAACGTAAAATGTCAAAAAGGGATAAGGCTAAAAGGCGGTACAAAAGGAATCCCACTGATGAGAACTGGACTCTTTACAAGAAGCTGCGCAATCGGTGTGGTCGTATGTGTAGAGATGCTAAAAGGCGCCACATCCACAACCTTGTTCAAAATTTCAATACAGCACAAGTATGGCAATTTCTCAAAACCCTTGGTATCGGTAAAGCTGTTGATGACAGCTCGCCTGATATTGACCTTGACACTATCAACCTACACTTCTCGAAATCACCTGTAACTCTTGATGACAACGTGAAAGCCTCCACTTTGAACAATCTCTCTAAACTTCCTCTGCCATTGTGTACTTCATTCTCCTTTCACCCAGTTACAAAAGAGGATATAAAGCGGGCCGTCACATCTATATCCACGAAGGCGGAGGGTGTTGACGGTCTGCAACTCTAGATGCTTCTTCCTATCCTGAATGAACTTGCTCCTGTCATCCTTCACACTATAAACTACTCCCTCTTGTCAGGCCGCTTTCCTTCCGCATGAAAGAAAGCGCATGTTATTCCTTTACCCAAAGTCTCAAAACCCTCATCAGTTTCCCAGTTCCGTCCAATTTCCATACTTCCAATCCTATCTAAAGTCCTTGAGAGTGTAGTTAATAAACAGCTGTCTCATTACCTTTCCTCTAATGGCCTGCTAAGTCCTTATCAATCTGGTTTCCGTCCTGGCCACAGCACTGTATCGGCCTTAGTTAAAATTACTGACGACATCCGACTGTCTATGGACAACAGGCTCCTTACAATATTGATTTTACTGGACTTTAGCAGTGCTTTTAATTCAGTTGATTTTGACATCCTCTTAGGTATCCTAACCTCTCTTAATGTATCTCCTTCTGTGATTACGTGGTTTAACTCCTATCTTTGGGGTCGCTCACAGTCGGTTCGCTCAGAGGAGGTTTCCTCTGACTGGTGCGACCTCGCTGCGGCCGTTCCTCAGGGTGGCGTCCTTTCTCCTCTTCTTTTCTCGTTCTTTTATAAACGCTATCACTAAGGTCTTATCTTCACACTATCATCTCTATGCAGATGACCTGCAACTTTATCGCCACTTTAAATCTGGAGAGGCGACTGGAACTATCGGTGCCATCAATAGTGATCTTGAAAATATCTGTCAATGGGCTAAAAGTTTTGGAGTTTTGGTCAACCCAGCAAAATCACAAGCTCTCATTATTAGTGGCAGATATTTCGTCAATTTGTTGAATAACCAGTCTCTCCCACCTGCTTTGTATGATGCCGATTCTAAAAAAGTTAAAAACTTAGTGGTTTTCTTGGATAACAACCTATCTTGGAATATTCACATTGCAGAAGTAAGCAGGAGGGTGTTTTGCTCGTTTCGGTCTCTGAAACGTCTCCAGAAGTTCCCGTCTTTTCCAACCAAAGTTACTCTTGCTCAGTCTCTCCTTCTTCCTTTTCTTGACTATGCTGATGTCTGCTTTTTTGATGCGACTGAGGAACTCCTTTATAAGCTCGAACGTCTGCAGAATTTGTGCATCCGCTTCATTTTTGGCCTTCGAAAGTATGACCATGTGTCGGAATTTCGGAAGCGGTTGAAGTAGCTGCCTATTCGACAGCGCCGAGATATCCACACTCTATCTTCACTCTTTTCTGTTCTTCACAATCCTATCTCTCCTTCGTATCTTCGAGAGCGCTTTGAGTATCTTGTCCCGAGAGGAAAACATTGCCGTTCCTCATCATCTCTTCTCCTTCGTTTTCCTCCCCACTCCTCAAGTCGTTACGGTGGATCATTTACTGTTCGTGCTGTTCGCCTCTAGAATACTCTTCCACATTCTATACGGGATAACGTTTCGTTGGTGGTTTTCAAGAGAAGAATAAAGGAACATTTCCTATCAACATGACGCATAAATATTTATTTATAAATGTAAGATTTTAGTTATGTTTTTTTTTTAACATAGTATGTATTATGTTTACACGTAGGTATCTGTTTAGTTTATTTAGTATGTAAGAATTTTAAATATTCAATGTTTTTTTTTTTATAACTTGGAATTTTGTTGTGCACTTGGATCACTGTCCTCATACGCAAATTTCCTATAACAACTGGGTTTGCTGTTAGAGAACCCAATTATGGGTTAAGCTCGCCTATGTACATAAGCTGTCCATTGTGTTTGTATCTCTCCATTTTATGTTTTTGTGTGCAATAAAGAATAAGAATAAACGGTTGCAAACGGTTAAAATCGCATCACCGGCTGATTTACACGCTTCTATAATCATACGATTAAATATTTTATCTTCACCTGATGACTTGTTGAGTGGTAACGTCTTGACAACGTTAATAAATTCGTCAGTTGATGGAAGGTTTGACGCTGGTGATTCAGGTGGTACAGCTTCCCACGCTCTGATCTGTTGATGGTAGTCGTTGTCATTAGCAAGTAAGTCATCAGGTATAAGAGTATTAAGCAAAACTTCAGTTGTTTCCTCAATACCGGTGGTGTGTTTATTATTTACTTTAATGTTCTGAACAAACGCGAGGTCGACTGATCGATTGCCTTTAAACTCATGATACAAAGGAGACCACGGACCTTCTTTATCTAATTTTCTACTATTTTACGCAGTAAATTACCCTTTGATTTTTCTACCGATGCTCTGTAGCGGGACCTAGCAACTCTTAACGTATTTAACGCAATGGAAAGAGATTCACCGGTGACCTTACGTTTTTTAAGCTTGTTAAGATGTTTACGCGCTCAGCGATAACTTTTACGCTGTTCAGTTAGGTAGTCACACCACCAATTACATCTACGTGTATTGATCATAGATCCACGACCAATGGCAATGTCAGCACGGTAAGTGAAGGTGCCTGACATAATTTCAGCACTTTGTTCAGCTGAAAGCCCATCACGAGTGAAGTCTTTGGCGTGAGACGCAACAAGCGAGTTAATTTCCAATTCGCACCGTTACATTTATACCTAAAGTTACCAATGGCATGTGACGTACCCTGAGTAAAAACCGGAACAAATTCGTACACGATCAAGCAATGATCACTACAAGACGCGTCCGGTAGGACACGCCAACTATCCAAGCGTACGTCTACACTAGAATGTGTGACGTAAAAGATAAAGATATTTATTTGCTCAAACACGTGTATACATGCAAGAATAAATAATACATGCATGCAGGATAACATTAAAAAAGACAAAAGGTTCAGACATGTTTAATCGCCCATTTGGCTGCAAAAAGTTGGTGGTGCATCAGGAGTATTATGAATAGTCAGATTCATTTCAGCAATGAAATCTTCAACAGCGCAGCATCGTTTATAATCCGTAGATCGAACTTTGCCATACCAGAGTAACGATGACGCATTAACATCAGCGCCAACGATAACTTTGCAGCCCGCGAGCAACAGGGTCTGAATATTGAAAGTAGCAGCTCACAACGTAAACTTTAAAAAAAAACGATGAGACCTCCGCAACGGCACAATGGGGTGTCATAAGGTTACGCAAAGACGTTACTGTAAAGTTAGAAGAATGTGCCACGTAAATTCCGGCTCGTGCTTTGCCATCCAACTGTACTACATTGTGACATAAACGCGCGTTTTGATATTGTTCTTGAACAAGCACTATATCTAAGTTATAATCGATAATCAGTTTGTCCAGCACAGAAGTCGCCACCCTATTGTTGTGGAGATTTAATTGTCCTAAGGTTAATCTATCCATTATCATAGTAGTTAGTATTGAGGATAAATTGTTCGAGCTTAAGTTTATAAGTGGCACACTCATGTGATCCACACCGGTGGTCATACGGTTTATTAGAACGTTTACAAGCCACGCAAGACGGTGTATAATTTTTGTCCTTATGCGGGCAGTCTGAAAAACCAATTTCATGTGCCTTAGAGCAATTAGCGCAAGTAGGTGTTTTAATAGTGCAGTGTTTCTTAACATGACCGAACTGTTGACAATGTGCACAACGTACTGATTTGATTTGATTTTGAAAGGTCTTTATTTATAAATAGGTTATACAGTGTTGTTTACAAATGATCTTATTCTATTAAAATTTGTAGACAAATCGTAATTTATTTTGTTACACAGGCTACCGCCTTTCTAAACATTAAAACGTGTTTTTATGACAATATTTTGCGTTGGAGTAACTAACTTATAAAAGGAATCATTATAAACTACTGTGTGTGTGGAGGTCTTTGAATGGACCCACATAATATTTACAATATTTGGGTTACGAGATGTACACTTAATTATAGTTTTATATAATAACAGGAAAATAGTGGGTAGTTGGTGCAAAAATTATGAGTAAACGGCCGGTCAAGCGGCGTCAGCTGGTAAGCGAGCTATCGTCATGATGCGTCACGGAGGAAATAGTGATGTGGGAATCTGTATCGATCGTACGTGCGAGCGTACGGCAATGTACTAAGTCTACTTTTGCCAATTTCGGATATTAAATTATTACGGTGTGTCGGATTTTTATGCAAATTTTTAATATGAAATCTTTTAAAAAGGGGTATTTGATACGGTAGTGCAATCTATTAAGGTTTGTTTATTTGTTTATTTATTGATCACCAACGAATGTTACAAAACAATAAATTTACATAAAACACAAAAATTGGTACACATCAACATTACCTGTAATGCCCACTCAATTACAGGCATCTTTTACATAGTCGAGCTTAATATAATTGATTAAAATATGAAAGTATATAATAAAAATGTCAAATAATAATATTAACAGTAATGTCAATGATTAAAATTAAAATGTATATATATATATATATATGTTACGGCTAATACCCGAAGTGCGGCTACACTTAGTTTTAGCCGGTTAGAACTAGGTTTGCTAATACCCGAAGTGCGGCTACACCTAGTTTTAGCCGGTTAGAACTAGGTGTAGCCACGCAACATAGCCGACGGAGCCCCGCTGCGCGGGGCTCCTATTTCCGTCCGCAGGGTCTAAAGTAACCTAACACGAACGAGATGACGGGAGCTGAGTTTGCTCGCTTTGCTCGCTCACTTCAGCTCCCGTCATCTCGTTCGAACCTAACCTGTCCGTGTCGGGGTGCCCTAAGCTCCAACCGGCTAATACTAGGTGTAGCCGCACTTCGGGTATTAGCCGTAACATATATACTCATTAAATTATATTAAAGTAACGTATATTATAGTAATTTTTGTGATATAAACGTCATGAAAGTTATAAATTTATTAATTAATATCATTGTTTATTATTGTTGGAGTGATAAATCAAAAGTCCTCCGCCTGAAAGTACTTATACAATTTCCTTTTAAAGGAGCTAAGAGTGTCGTGATTTATGTCGATGTCAGCTTTGCGGCATATAGCGTTGTACAATTTGGTAGCCCTTGTAAGAGGAGTGTTGTCGCCGAGGTTCGTTCTGCGCGAAGATTGTCCGAACAATTTGTAGGTATGGGACCGTGGTAATCTACTAGGGACATTAAGAGAGATTCTCGATAGAAGGTCAGTATTTAGTTTGGATGTCACCAATTTATGAAGAAAACACAGATCCAGTACTTTTCTACGATTCGCGAGGCTTTGAAATTTATAGTGCCGAATTCGGTCTTTGTAAGATCTTAATTGATTCGTGGTTTTATTTGCAAAGGATAAATGGTATAAAAACCTTTTTTGTAATCTCTCAATTCGTTGCTTATGAACGTTGTAATGTGGTGACCATATCTGTGAGCAGTATTCTAAATTGCTTCGAACCAGCGGCAGCGTCTCATAAAGAATATTTTCGACTTTGGGTTCTTAAATGGCTTGGAGGTTCGTACGAAAAGGTGTGTTATACGACAGTTTCAAAGCTTTGTTTTGGATAGATTGGAGTTTATTATATTAAGTTACAGTTAGACTAGACCAGACAGGTGCTGCGTAAGTTAGGCAAGGTCTAACTAAAGTGGAATAAATTAGTAATTTAGTTAGAGGACTGATAACTGATTTGCGATTTAAAATAGGTTTCAAAGAATTAAGGGGTTTTACACTTTTGCTTATAATTAATTCAGTTTTTTGGTTCCAGTTAAGTTTATTGTCTAAAATTATGTCTAAATACTTAACCGATGCCCGCCACTTAATCTGGAAATCATCAATTTTTACAAGCCTAGTGGGTAGTGAACGTTTTCTGGTAAACAGAATGCCTTCGGTTTTTGTTTAATTTAGTTTCAGTTTTCAGGTTTTAAAGTATTGGCTGAGTAGATCCAGTGAGTATTGTAGTCGTCCAGTTACTACTTCAACGTCTTTGTCTGTCGTGAATGTTGCCGTGTCGTCAGCGTAGATGGCAAGTTGTGTGTGAGCCTGTTTAGGTATATTATTCAGGTAAAGTATGAAGCAGTATGGACCCACGAGCGAGCCTTGAGGCACACCAGCGATCTCGTAGATAATTTTGTATGAGTTTTACTAGACAGAGAGGAACTTCATATTGAATTAATTTATGTAACAGGCCATCGTGCCAGACTGAATCAAAAGCTTTTTCAATGTCCAGCAAAACCATGCCTGTGGAAAGGCCACGGTTTAAGCCATGAGTTATATGTTCAGCCACTCTGGCTAGCTGTTGCGTGGTCGAGTGTGAGCTTCGGAATCCAAACTGTTCAGTGATTAAAATATGCGCTGTTATTTTAGTTAGGTGGGTTAGGATAATAGGCTCTAAGAGTTTCTCTATGCTTGGTAATAAGCTAATTGGCCGATAGCTAGATGGGATGGACTGATCTTTTCCAAGTTTCTTGATAGCTATGATTTTAGCGTGTTTTAATGTATTCGGGAAATAAGAAATTCGTACAACCATTGAACATTTTAGTTAAATATACATACAATAGCTTTTTGAGGGAGCTTTTTCAGTAAGCCATTTCCCAAGCCGTCAAAACCAGGCGCTTTATTTGATTTTAGTTTTCCCAACAACTTTTGGATTTCTTTTGGCCCAGCAAGTGATGGGTAGTCACACATCTGGTGACTGTCCCACAAACTAATAGAATCCTTGACAGCTTCTTCTGTAATAGGATCACTGACTCAATGTTTAGTTAGGTTCATGTTCGCGAGAAAGGTATTAGCTAGTGTCTCATATTGCTCAAGTGGTGTGGATGTGGTGGTATTATTTGACATTTTTAGAGGGGGTATTGAGATAGGCTGATGGTTTAAGGACTTAACCACTCTTCACATGTCTGAAGTAGGGTTGGTTATTTTAGCTAGTTTATTGTTGACGTTGTTTGTTGTTTGATGTTGTCGTTAATGGTTTGGATCTTAGACTTAATAATTTTCTGCAGGTTATTGACTTGGGAGAATAGTTCTCGTCGTTTATGTTGAATTAATTCACTTAAAGCTAATTTTCGAAGACGATTTAGGAACGGCTTTGTCTCTTGCGTTTATAATTGACTGCGTTAGGTGTTCAATGGCAAGGTCAATTTCTGGAGGTGTGTTGAAAATGCCTTGGCTTAAAGTTATGGACTGATTCCAGTGAGATCTATAGCTTCTCCAGTCCGCTTTGGTGTAATTATATATGATGCGCGCTTGTCTATTGACTTTACCACTCGCGGTGAAGTAAACAGTCAAGTGGTTGGAAGAAAGGCCGGTGATTACCTGAGGCTCTGAAAGATGGTGGACAGAGTTAGCTAGGATAATATCGGGCGTAGACGGCAAGTGCGTACTATGATAGTAGACTAGAGTGGGACAAGAAGGTGCAAGGATGTCATATTCATTGTCTATCATGTGGTCAAAAAGTACCTCGCCATGGTTGTTGGAGCGAGAGCAGTGCCAGTAGGGGTGTTTGGTGTTAAGGTCACCCATTATTAGGGTTTTTGAGTGAATATTGATAATTTTGTCCAAGTCTTTAGGCAATAAGGCTAGGTTAGGCGATTGATAAGCTGAGATAAAGGCAATTATCTGGTTTGATAGGGCAATGTGTATTCCAACACATTCTAGGTTTTGAGTTATAGGTATATTTAGAGGGGTATGATATATGTCGTTCCGTATGGTGCCGGACGTTAAGAATTTCACCATCCCATGTCTTCCCGTGGGTGTCGTAAGAGGCGACTAAGGGACAAACCAGAGAATGGGCAGCAGCGTTCTCTGTGCTTCTGTAACAACCATACTGCGATCGCCAACCCGCCTGCCAAGCGTGGCGATTATGGCAAAACCCCCCCAATGAAAAGCACAAATAAAAAATGGCCCCTAGTACCCGGCAGCCTGCCTACCCTCGACTACGGTAGCGGTCGAGGTTACGGCATGGCAAGGGGTGCAAAGAATCTCCGGACGAGATCCGGCTACCCCAACAATCACCGACGACTGGACCTGGCAACGTACAACACGCGCACACTTCGGACCGACGAGAAGATCACCGAACTCGAAGAGGAATTGAGCAGGTTGCGATGGAGTATTATAGGGTTATCTGAAGTCCGAAGAGAGGGGGAGGACTCGATAATCCTCAAATCCGGTAACCTGCTCTATTTCCGAGAGGGTGACCGGCAGTCCCAGGGTGGTGTCGGGTTTATCGTCCACAAGTCCCTTGTGAACAACGTGGTGAAGATCGAGAGTGTGTCGACCAGGGTGGCGTACCTTATACTCAGAATATCCTCAAGATATTCGCTGAAGGTCATACAGGTCTACGCCCTAGCCTCAGCACACCCCGACGACGAGGTAGAGACCATGTATGAGGATATCTCCAGAGCCATGCATGGTTTCAAAACTCACTTCACCGTTGTCATGGGGGACTTCAACGCGAAACTGGGCAAACGAGACGAGGATGAGCTGCAAGTGGGGCAATTTGGAGTTGGACGTCGGAACCACCGGGGTCACCTACTGGCCAGTTTTATGGAGAGGGAGGGCCTCTATATGATGAACTCCTTCTTCAAAAAGCGTGAACACAGGAAGTGGACCTGGCAGAGCCCCGATGGTGCAACAAAAAATGAGATTGACTTCATCATGTCAACCAAGAAGCAAATGTTCAATGATGTCTCTGTGATCAATTCGGTAAAAACCGGGAGCGATCACCGCATGGTAAGAGGCACATTGAACATTAATATCAAGCTTGAAAGGTCTCGACTGATGAAGTCCACGCTCCGTCCAGCACAGATCCAGGTCCAAAACCCCGAGAGCTTTCAGCTCGAACTCCAGAATCGTTTCGAGTGCCTAGGTAGCTCAGTGGATGAATATAACGATGGGTTCGTGGAAGCTGTCCATACGGTCGGGTCTAAGTTTTTCAAGACCCGTCGTACAGATAGAAACAAAAAGATCTCTGATTCTACCCTCAAGCTTATGAAGTAGAGGCGTGCGATGATCCTGCAGTCTTCAGATGAGGCGTGCAAATACCGGCAGCTCAATAGACAGATCTCTAAATCCTTGAAAAGAGACCTCCGCCGCTTTAATACCGAGCGTATTAAAACCGCGATTGAGCGAAATAAAGGCTCCAAGGTTTTTTCAAGGGATCTGGCTATTGGGCAGAGCCAGCTCACAAAACTGAAGACCGACGATGGCAGGACCGTATCCGCCAAACCGGAGCTTCTGAGGGAGATCGAGACATTCTATGGGCAGTTGTACACATCAGTCAGCAAGCCCGTTGCGAGTCTAGCAAACGACCCAAGAGCTAGATTGACCCGTCACTATACCGAAGATATCCCGGATGTCAGCCTGTACGAGATTGGGATGGCTCTGAAACAGCTTAAAAACAACAAGGCGCCGGGTGATGACGGAATCACGGCTGAACTCCTGAAGGCGGGTGGAAAACCGGTCCTTAAGGCCCTTCAGAAGCTGTTAGATTCCGTCATACTCGAGGGCAAAACGCCACAGGCATGGTGCGGGGGTGTGGTGGTACTTTTCTTCAAGAAGGGCGACAATGCCCGGCTGAAGAACTATAGGCCCATCTCACTTCTTAGCCATGTCTACAAGTTGTTTTCAAGAGTCATCACGAATCGTCTCGCGCGCAGGTTTGATGATTTCCAGCCTCCCGAACAAGCCGGATGCCGAAAAGGCTTTAGCACCGTAGACCACATACATACGCTGCGGCAGGTTATACAGAAGACCGAAGAGTATAACCTGCCTCTCTGTTTAGCGTTTGTGGACTACGAGAAAGCCTTCGATTCGATCGAGACTTGGGCTGTACTGCAGTCTCTCCAACGGTGCCAGATCGACTACCGGTACATTGAGGTGTTGAAGTGTTTGTACAAAAACGCCACCATGTCAGTCCGTCTTCAGGATCAGACCTCGAAACCAATCCTTCTCCAGCGTGGCGTGCGACAGGGAGACGTCATTTCTCCGAAACTGTTCACTGCTGCGCTGGAGGATGTATTCAAGGTTCTGGACTGGAGGGGCCTAGGCGTCAACGTTAATGGCGAGTACATCACTCACCTTCGGTTTGCCGACGACATAGTGGTCATGGCTGAGACCATGGAAAGCCTCAGTAAAATGCTCGATGACCTCAGTAAAGCTTCCGAAAGAGTGGGTCTTAAAATGAACATGGACAAAACCAAGATCATGGTGAACGCCCATGTAGCACCCACTCCTATCAAGATCGGAGACTCTACACTCGAAGTTGTAGACGATTATGTCTACCTGGGACAAACGATCCAGTTGGGTAGGTCCAACTTCGAGAAAGAGGTCAACCGTCGAATCCGACTCGGCTGGGCGGCGTTCGGGAAGTTGCGTGGTATCTTCTCGTCCAATTTACCGCAGTGTATCAAGACAAAAGTCTTTGACCAGTGTGTGTTGCCAGTGATCACCTATGGGACCGAGACATGGTCGCTCACAATGGGCCTTATCAGAAAGCTTAAAGTCACCCAAAGGGCAATGGAGAGGGCTATGCTCGGAATTTCCTTGCGTGATCACGTCAGAAATGATGATATCCGCAGGAGAACTAAAATTACCGACATAGCCCGGAGAATTGCTAAACTTAAGTGGCAGTGGGCAGGGCACATTGCTCGCAGAAGGGATGGCCGATGGGGCCGAAAAGTTCTGGAATGGCGACCGCGAACCGGAAGACGATACGTTGGAAGGCCTCCCACTAGGTGGACCGATGACCTGGTTAAGGTTGCGGGAAGGCGCTGGATGCGAGACGCTGGATCGGTCAATGTGGCGACGCCTGGGGGAGGCCTATGTCCAGCAGTGGACGTCTTTCGGCTGAAATGATGATGATGATGATGATGATATATGTCCGACTTGACTAAAATGGCAACTCCCTGACCGACTCCGTCCGGTTTCTTATCGCATCGATAACAGGCGAAGCCAGGGGTGTGTAATTTGATGTGGGGAGATATTCTAGTCTCTGATAAAGCTACGATATCAATAGAGAGCTCGCTTACCAGTTCCAACAATTCCGATATTTTTGAGCGAATGCCGTAAGCATTCTAGTAGAGAATACGTACATTTTGTGTTCTACACATATTGACCAAGATGAGTTAGAATAAGAATTACTTTATCCATCATACTAGTACATCCTAGAAATTGGCTTTTGATGGTTTTATCGTCATTAATATGGCTAGCATGTCAGCTGTCGTCGGATCTTGAGCCTTTTCTAGAACGGTGACTTTTTGTGTGTTGGCAGCAGCAACGAGATTCCAGGGTCGCTCGTCGACAATGTTTGTTTTCGGGGGCAGCTTTACAGTCCTGGCGGCTTTCAGTTGTTCTTGACGTTCTCGCAGAACCTTCAAATAATTTTCGCGCTCTTTGCATTGACGAAAGTTTGCAGGGTGATTCCCACCACAATTACAGCATTGGGCTGGCTGGTCCCAGGTCTTCTTGGGCATTCTTCAGTCTGGTGGGCATCAGTACATTTCACACAGCGTGGTGGTAAGTTGCAATTGGTAGATGAATGCTCGAACCCCTGGCATCTGTAACACTGCGTTCCATATCGATTGTTACTTCGGTATTTTCGTATTTGTACTGTTGTGTTACAAAGGAATTTGGCAAAATCAGCACCAGGTGGCAATTGTACCAGAAAGGGAGGACAGTAAAAAGATTTTTCAGCAGGTACTTTAATTTTACGAACAATCACATTTTCGAATCCAAGCAAGGCAATTTCTGCTGGAAGTACATCCTCGACGTAGTCCGGAAGACCAAAGATGACTGCTTTGTACATCTTCTCGTCTTTTCTCGAGTAGGTGTGAAAGGCGATGCCCTTGGTACGTAGACCGTCTTTGATGGATTGATGGCTTTCAGACGTGTGGCAGATGACAGCTACCCGATTGTTACGTCTGTACTGCAGATGGAAGGTTTTCGAGGACGACATCACAGTGGTTTTGATGAACTCATGCGTCCAGCTGGGTTCTATTTCCAACACGATGGGAGGTATGCGGGTGGCCTTTTTAGTGACAGCATCACGAAGTCTGGTTCTGATGTCAGCAGCGGATGTTTGGTTGCCAGGCAGACTGCTAAAACTCTTCGTGGTCGCGATTGGCTCCGGTAGGGTTTGTTCGGCTTGGCGCGCAGTTCTTTTTGGTATCTTCCATTCACTGGTCTTAATGGGGCCTTCGAGAGGGCGTTTGCCAACAGAATTGGACCGTGTCAGAAACCGATCCATATCGACCACTTTTTGTTGGGTGTATTCCCATCACTAGTACCTGATGCGAATAATTAGGTGGGGGCTCTAGGTAAGACGTGCGAATGACAAGAGTGCGCGCGCCGTACTAAGTGCGCGCGCCGTACAATGTGCACAACGTACTACGTCGACATCATCAATGAAACAGCAAGACGCCCAATCAATAAATAATTTAATCCAAATCTTTAGTCGAGACAAAATGTTTCCGGACCGCAGACTCGAGTTCAATGCCTATCCATTTCCGACCGTTGTCTAGCGAACGCCTACGTATAATTTTTGTTTTTTTAATAAAGTCGTCTTCTTTTAATGGCAATTCGTCTTTAATGTTTTGACAGAACAACGCATGCAAAAAGGCACTGTTCTCCATTGAGGATGGGACGTCTTTAACTAAAATACGTGGCTTACGGACGGCTTACCCGGCTCCATCCCTCCGTGGTGTAACCGTGCCGATAACGGACCATCTCGACCTTCTTGATGTTTCGTTGACATCGACCCTCAATTTTAGTCCATTCATCGAGGCAAAGGCTCAATTGGCTGCAAAAAAGTTGGGGATCCTTGCTAAGGTGAGACGGTACTTCGCGCCTGAACAGCTGCTCAACTTGTATAAAGTTCGGTCATGCATGGAGTACTGCTCTCACCTCCGGGACGGATCTGCCAGGTACCAACTTGATGCACTTGAGTCGATTGACATACGGGCCAAGAGACTTATCCGCAATGATGCGCTGGTCGACTCAAAGCTCCAGAGCCTTGAACACCGACGACGAGTTGCCAGACTGTCGGTTTTCTATCGGTTACATTTCGCAGAGTGTGCGATGGAACTGCACAATTTGATTGCACCTAGCCCTTTCCATCGTCGGACTACAAGACGTACGGCAATTAGACATCGGTACATGGTTGATATCCCACCCATACGCACAAAGCGTTTTGAAAATACTTTCATTGTGCGTACAGCTAAGGAGTGGAATTCCCTTTGTTTCCTGATAGCTACAACCTAGGGGTCTTCAAGTCAAGAGTGAATAGGTTACTTCTAGGCAAGCGTGCTTCACCTTCGACCACATCATCACTTAATATCAGGCAAGATAGTGGTCAATCGCGAGCATATAAAAAAAAAAAAAAAATTTGCTTGTTAATATGCAAGTTTCGAAGTATATTAATTTTTTTACCAATATTTTTTTCAAGCCTATTGTGTTTGTCCCTGTATTTTTTCAATTTGTTCGTATTGGTGATGTTCTGACACCAAGTTTTTCTATTTCAATAGTTTGGGGCTTTATTTGTGGAACAATTTTTTTTGCCATAAAATAAAATCCAAGATGTATCTCCACAAAATGTGCAATGTGCCACGCTTCTGCATGATTTTGTTCTAGGTATATTTTCTTTTAGATGATATGTTCTCCAGACTTTGGGTGGAAATTGTGGTGATGAACTTGATGTGCCCCAGACATAATTGTCATTAGACCATTTTGCTATGGTTTCTGTAACAGTTAAATAATATTATTGATTAAAAATTGAATTGCTACAAAAGTTAGTGACAGAAACGAATCGCTTCAAAACCGACTCCATCTAGTCTTGTCTGCCCTACCCCTAGACTGTTATTTAAAATCGCGTAGGCGCGGAGGGGTGAGGCGGCCCACGAGCTGAGGAGCAGGTGGATGCATCGGTCGCCGCCGTAGGCGGGGTGGCGTAGGCGTAGGCGTAGTGCAGGGATCGCCGGAGCCCCGCAGCGCCGGAGCAGTGACAGAAACCATGCCTGCTGCGTGTTTGCTTGCATGCTGCATGCCTGCTGCATGCATGGTGTATGCTTGTTTACATGTTTGCATGCTGCATGCTTGCTCCATGCATGGTGTATGCTTGTTTACATTTTTGCATGCTGCATGAATGGTATATTGCTGCATGCTTGTTTGCATGCTTCTTACAGGATAAAAACTCACATTTTTTTCAATTAACTATTTTCAAAACAAATAAGTTACCTATGTATTACTTGCTTCAGTAAACATGGTTTTTCTACAATAGTCGAAATAAATTGGTATATCCTCTTCGGGCAAAAAGGCTAAGCGTATTTGTTATGCTTGGAAAAAATATGTTTTAATATCATTATGCGTAAAAAGAATTATGCTTTAGAATGTAACGCTTAAACATTATTATGATTAGAGTAATTATGCTAAAAATATCATGCGTATGCTGTTATGCGAAAATAATGTTATGCGTAAATATGATTAGGATAAACAAAAGTATGTCATGTTATATTATGTCTAAAGTTTTGATGCAAATAGATAGGGAACCTCACAGTATTTGTGCCGCTAGAGGGCCTTCAGCAGCCGCAGCGGCAGCGCCGGCATAGCCCGTACTGAGAACATAAAACGGCGTTGCGTTGCGGTTTAAATAATTCGTACTTACGTTCGATAATGAACGTAAATACTTATCGGATTTCTTGTCTTTATTTAGTAACATAATTTAAGTACAACTAATATTATGGCTATATTTTATAGTTAAATCATAATTAAATTGAGACAGACATTGAGCAGTTTTGGTTCAGCATCACCAAAAATGAAAAAAATAAAAATCTGTGTTACCTATTGTATTTGTTAATATAATTAAACGGAGTAAGTGAATAAAGCAATACAGTTTACGTGTAATTATAGGCCTTCCTTGCGACTGGAAAAGTGCCGAAGGCTTCTGCTTCCAACAAGCTAACGTTCAGCCCGTGCCCAAGAAGGGTAGTCGAGCTGACCCGGCCAACTACAGATTAATATCAGTAACATTCATTCTCTGTAAAAGTATGGAACGTGTATTGAATAATACGCTCCTGGCATACCTAGAAGACAAAGACATCCTTAGTGACCGCCAAAACGGTTTTCGCCGAAATCGATCAACTAGGGATCTTCTAGCCTCTGCCATTCAGATCTGGAGTGAGGCCATCGAGAGGCACGGGGAGGTGCTTGCTGTCTCCCTTGACATATCGAAGGCAGTGTCTGGTACGAGAGCCTTATTGGTAAGCTTCCTTCTTTAGGTCAGCCTAGTGGTTTGTGTGACTGGATTGCAGACTTCCTGATTTGATGGCTGCCTGTCCAGTCAGTTAGGTATTAATGCCGGAGTCACTCAGGGGTCAGTGCTCTCGGCAACATTGTTCTTGGTGCACATTAATTACCTGCTAAAACCCGGAATCTTTTGGTATGCAGACGACAGCACTGTTGCTGAGAGATACTTATCCGGCACACGGGTTACTGGGCCTCAGGGCTTCGGGAGGCCATGGTTGAGCGCTTGAAACTGTCTTTGGAGGCAGTCTCCGAATGAAGCAATGCCAATCTAGTCAGTTTCAATGCTGCTAAGAATAGAATAGAATATACTTATCTGTACACCAAAAAATGAAGTTACACATCTCTTTTACAATAATACTTATTTCTACGGGTACAAAGGCGGCCTTATCGCTGACAGCGATATCTTACAAACAACCTTTGGATGGACCTATAGAACTTAGAATAAAACAGGGGGTAGTCTGTGGTGTAATGCTACATTAAAATATAAATACAAATATTAAAAAATACATTACTACATGAAATACTTTAGCTTATATTTATATACACAAAGCGACTTTGACGTGGATCAAAAGTTCTTCGTTAACAGCCAAGCTACGAGTATATTTAGTGTTTTTGCCTATCAATATTTTAAGTATTTCATTTATTTCTATTAAACTACAGTATTTTTACCCACCTCTTCTTATTTTTTTTATTCATTATAGGCTAGCGTTAATCACTATCTCGCCTGATGTTGAGTGATGAAGTGGCCGAAGGTGAAGCACGCTTGCCAGGTTGTAGCTATCAGGAAACAAAGACGCCGGCGGGAATTCCTCTCCTTAGCTTAGCGTACGCACAATGAAAGTAAGTAGGATATTATTGATCGTGTCGCTTCCTACGGCTCATTTCGTTCGCTTTCGTCGCTTTCGGTGGGTTAGAATGCCCAATAATATAAAAGAAATCTTACATAGTGCAGTAAAATACTGGTTCGGTGTCTATTCCACAACGTTTGTGGTTTGGGCGCTACTCCACTTTATGAATCTCGTTTGGTTGTGAATGGAACGAAAAGTTTATCGATGGCTTACCTCAAATTCAATTCTCGGATTCTTTTAATTATACTCATCAGCTTAAAACAACTATAAAGCTACGTTAACATAATCAGGTCTATACCGGAACGAACCAGTAACCTAAAATTCAGGACAGATTGTCTCTTTCTCTCACACATACCCGATTCGTGACCAAATTGGCTCAAGCAAATCTGAACTTAAGGATACCGCGTACATCAAACTAAAATTTAGGACAGATTGTCTCATGTCTCTCCACAAAAGTAAAATAGAGCACACCCTTAGGCTCACACACATATTTTTCTGTGACCAGCTTGGTTCGAGGACTTTCATGTTCTCAGTACGGGCTATGCCGGCGCTGCCGCTGCGGCTGCTGAGTCCCTCTAGCGGCACAAATACCTTATAGGTAGTTTAATTACAGTTTTGAACCATGTGCTTGGATTCTGGGACCCGAGTGCGCGTCTCCCTTGCAAGGATACCTTTCGCAGTCCGATCGATACCGAGTAATCTGGCTGGCCCGTTCCTTGGCTGAAAAATTACTGACTTATATTTTGTGACGTTATGAAATTCCTATTCATATTAATTGGTTAAGCTACTTCTTCTTCTTTCTTTAGAATTAACTAAATTTTTTGGCAGCTGTATCATTCACCACGTTCAGGTGTCGAAGGTGGCTTGGCACGAAAAGCAGACAAGGAGGTGAGGCATATCTTGCGAAGGAGCCCCACATTGGCACCATGTTCAAGATGGGTCTATAAAATGCCATTTGGCCAGTTTTTGCACTGAACTGCAGTCTAAGTGTGAAGGGGCAGGGTTTGCATTAAGCTACTATGTATAACATTACTGTGCCCGACAACATTTGAACTGGTTCAACTATTGATCTTGTAAACACGCAGAGGTGACAGCAGTCACATTATTATGCCATAACAACATTAATAATATGCAGCCACTCACTCATTTAGTTGCACAGCTGTGCGAAGCCAGGGATCCGTATCGACTTAGGTAGAAGAGAAACCCTTGCATTTTTAACCGACTGCTGAAAGAGGGTAATGTGTTTATCAATATATGTAGGTATGTATGTTTGTTCATGTGGCGTTCTAGAGACCAAACGCGTGGGCCGATTTTAATGATTCTTACGTCAATCGATTCGTCTTAACCTTGCGAGTGTCACTAAAGACTTGACAGAAATCAAAGTCCACCACAGCGACCACCAGAAGCCATATTGCCAAACGATAAAAAAGCGGCCAACAATGTCAAGTGGGGTATCTTTGCATAGGTATTTCAAAATAGGTGCCTTTCACCATTTTTCATTTTAAATAACGGTTTAGGATATAAAATGATTTAAAGTTGGTGAATCACCATTCTCGCTAATTACCTCATATCTTTCAAATCTTTAGATTGATTTATAAAATTAAGACATCGTTAGACACATCTTGACCGCCACTTGACCGGTGTTCAAAGAACAGTAACGTAAAAAAAAAATAAACTTAGCGAATTTTAGGCCCCCTTTTGTCGGTGTCCCATTTTTTTTTCCTTTCAAACCCTTCGTTGGGAGTATCAACATAAAGGATTTTTAAAAGTAAATAATTACAATAGTTGATTATGCACCCAGGGGATAAAGCAGTGTCTAACTTCTTGTCAAACCAGCTTACCAGTTCGGTATATGTTTAGATGTAAGTTCTACCTAAAGGCAGTCCCTAAAAAGCCCGTCCGTCACTACTTGCTAGTGTTTTAGCTGGGATAAAGAAGTGGCGCAATAAACTGCCCAGCAACACGTTTGACGTTTTTCCAATCGCTATCACGACGCATTCGTTGATAGGGTGTCACTTGTCGTTCCGTCGTGTTTTTCGTGTGTAAAGCTCTAGCTTTTCACACGAAAAACACGACGGAACCCGAGCGATACAGCTCGTGCTTGATGAAACTTTACAGTTTTGTTTATATTTTCCAAGTGCTGTGATAAATACATGGTGTTTTCTTTCTTTCTTAACTAATGTAAGTAAATAGGGTAATATGTAACAAATAATATTGATATTATTTCGTACTACAATAGATATTGTAATAATTAATGACCTGACGCAACGGCTGCTATTGTCTGCCTGTCTGCTGGACGGGTATTTAAGCCCAGCGGTCCTAGCTCTGCCACATTGCACTGTCTGCAGCCACAAGGAAAACAACAAGAACAGCAACAAGAACAACAGTAATAACAACAGCAAGAACAATAGCAACCAACATGAAGTATACGCTCTCATTCGTTATGCTGGTAAACTATTTATTATTTTCAAGTTTGTGAGTCTCATATTCTTCTTCTTCGCTGATTTAAGTTCACCCTTTTTGTATTTATGTTGCTACTTAAATATATTTTGAGCAGAATTCAGCCATGTTGACATCAGCCTTTCAGGGTGCATTTGTACATTTAAATAGTTTATTTGTAAAACACTCATAGATACTATAGCACAACTGCTGGGTATGAGGTCCTGGGTTCGATGCCCGGGTCGGGCAGTATCTGCCATCTGGAACTTCTCAGTAGGAGTTTAAATTTGTGCGCGGTCGATGCAATGGTCTCGCCCCCTATTACATGACTTAAATATAATTGTATAAATGTGCCTGTGTACCTCTGTCCAAACCTTCGTTAAATAGGACTAATCATATGTTAGTTGTAATACTTTCTTTCGGGTAGTAAAATAACAGTTCAATATAAAATAATTTATTTTTGTCATATTAAGTAGGGGGAAAAGTTTCTTCGCATTTTTTAAGAAAATAAAAAAAAAGAAATAGTATAGTTTACTTACATTTAACTAAAGTATGTAGGTACCATTTTGTTCGATAACTTTTTGCCATCTTGTAGGTAGGGACATGATCCCATTGCTATAGAAATTTTGAGACTTCTGATCAAAATACCGCGACAAGTGGTTTTGGCAGTCCTCTCGTGATGTTAACCTGACACTGCCTAAAGAATTCTGAAGAGACCGAAACAGGTGGAAATCCGAAGGTGCAAGGTCAGGACTATACGGCGGATGCATTAACACCCCCCAGCCAAACTCTCTTAATTTTTGCTGAGTGGCTAAAGATATGTAAGGTCTAGCGTTATCATGATGAAAAACCACATCCCTTCTGTTGATTAATTCCGGCGAGAAAAATAAAAGAAAAGCGTTCTCTCAACTTCTTGCTTTAATCTCATCAGTTGTTCGCAGTAGAGTTCAGAATCGATATTCCTGCCTGGTGGTAACAGCTTATAACGAATAATGCCCTTCCAATCCCACCTCACACACAGCATCACCTTGTTGCGAGTTAACCCGGGTTTCGCCACAGTCTGTGAAGCCTGATCGGCCTTTGACCACGATCTTTTTCGCACGTTCTTGTCGTACGTGATCCACTTTTCATCACCAGTTATCAGCTTCTTCAAAAATGGTTCTTTTCATTACGTCGTAATAAAGAATCACAAATGACTACACGGTTCATTAGGTTTCTTTCAGTGAGCTCGTGAGGTACCCAAATATCGAGCTTTTTTGTGTAACAGTTTTTTTCAAATGCACCAAAACTGGTTTGTGGTCAATTCCCAATTCTTCAGCTACGTCGTAACTTTTTCCCCAACCTAATATATAGCGTTTGGAATGTTGTGGTCACAATGTTAAGAGTATTGGTCTAAGATGACGCTTAGACTCTAAGCCTTCTCATCTAGTAACATGTCAGAAGTAACTGTGAAGTAAAGGCTGCGGGAATCCGCCGGATGCGTGCCTATGTCCAGATGCTGATGATGTTAGACATTGGATTACATGTACAATCAAAATAATATTAATGATTATAATTTACGTTTATTTCACAGTCAATAATATTAATATAAGCAGTTATTATTCTTGTGACAAAATATGTGTGAATGAGCAAACTGATGCCTTTCACTTCATCATCATCCGGCCTGTCTTTTATCGTGTCAATTCATACGCTCTGTAAATACCGTCACTACATCAACTGACGTTGCTGGACAGAAATTGAACTTTGGCGCCATTTCTGTTAGGCACTCTTCGGGCAGAGTTCGGCCGGTGCCGTGTAGTCAATAAATGCATTAATTTTGTTTGTTTCAAGGAACTGGTTTTATACAGAGTGTAACGAAAACGTGTGATCATATCTTAAAAATTTCTTCTGCTCATGTATATGAACAATTTTGTCCTGGAATGTCATTAACAACTACCGAAAAAAAATTGGATTGTCCATAAAAAGTTATCGTCAGCGGACCAAAATTTGTATGGGAGATATAACTTTTTCCCGAAAATCATCCTTGAGGGGTGGAAGTTTGTATGGTGAAGTAATAATTTCTCAAGTAAGGCGGCCCGCACACCTACAATATTATCGCGCGATATAAATAATTGGCTATTCGAAGTACTAATGCTACGCCCACAATCCCTAGTACTCCTTTCCATCTGTATCACACAAAATATTTACTATTGTTGCCATCCGTGTCGTGTCCCAGTCCGGTGGTGCTTTTGTGTTATAATATTTTTCTTATTTACTTACCATTAACTCCGTTATAATCATACCTTCCTTTGCTTGAATATAATATTTACTATAGCGACTACTATACTACCTATACTAACCAAAAAGTATAACTACACTTGATTCACATGAAAACGACATAAACAGTAGCTTAAGTCTAATAATTCAATGGCTAAATAATAACAACTTGCAGATTAATCTTAATAAAACTCAAATAATGACATTTAAACAAAGAACTAGTTCTAAAATTCTTGACATTAATTATGACCAAAATAAGATTATTAAAACGGAACGAACCAAATTTCTAGGTATTTGGCTAGACGAAAGCATGACATGGAAAACACACATGGAGACTATGATAAAAAAAATTCATCAATTTTGCTATGCCCTACACAATTTGAATAAGGTTGTAAATCGTAATACTGTCCTTACTGCATATCATGCATATGTCTCCTCAACTCTTCGTTACGGCATAATATTTTGGGGCAACTCTACCAACAGAGAAATGGCATTTAAAGCCCAAAAACAATGTCTTCGAGCGATATGTTTGTTAAAAACCACCGAAAGTTGCAAACCATTTTTCGTTAGTTTAAAACTACTTACGCTTCCATCCCTCTATATTTATGAAACATCAATATTTATTAAGGAGAATCTGTCTAAATTTGAGAAACTTAATACTAGACGTCACCAAAGCATACTAAAGTCAAAAAAACACAGTACTGCACTTTTCTCGAAGAGTTGTCTTGGCATGGGTCCAAAGATTTATAATAAACTACCAAAAACCTTAAAAAGCATGACCAATATAAACCATTTTAAATCGCAATTAAAGAAATTATTGATTGAAAAGGCTTACTACTCTATCAATGAGTTTTTAGATGATAGAACCATAAAATAAAAAATGTCCGATCCACTTGTTATTCTATCTTGTTTGTTTGGTTTGTCGTTTTATTTTTATTTTTCTTTTACACCTACTTTGTACGCCTTGCAAGGCAAAACATAGTGATACAACACAAATTTTATACCATGTACCATATTACCTATGTTAAACAAATAAAATACTTTGACTTTGACTTTGACTATACAACAATTTTAACTGAACTTGCAAACGCTCATTTACCTATTACTGTTTACTCATTTATTTGTTTTTTATTCATAAATAAAACTGTTCGCTCCGTTACTTGCCACTAAGGTTTCATTGGTTCGGCGTCACCCAGTCGACATCGGCTATCGCTGAAAACCAGCGCTGTGGCTCTGTCTCGCACACGAGTCCCAGCATTATGCTGAGCGATTTATATTATATTAAAGATTGTTTGTTTTTTTTATGGTATGCGTCGTGCCTGGCGCAAATAAACAAATTTTCTTTCTTTTTTTCTTTCTTTCTTTCTTTACGCAGACGAAGTCGCGGGCAACAGTTAGTATCGCTATACAATCGCGTTTTACATGCAAATGTATTTAATCCGATGTGTAATGATGGACGGTTATGTTCGCAGGTGGTGACTTACGCTCTTGTGGTGCCTGGCGTGTCAACCACATATCAGTCCACAACAACAACCTGCACCACACCAAAGTCAACAACAAAGTCCACCACAACTAAATCCACCACAACAACCTGCACCACACCAAAGTCAACAACAAAGTCCACCACACCTGAGTCCACCACAACAACCTGCACCACACCAAAGTCAACAACAAAGTCCACCACACCTGTGTCCACCACAACAACCTGCACCACACCAAAGTCAACAACAAAGTCCACCACATCTGAGTCCACCACAACACGAAAGTCCACCACACGAACATCCACAAAACGAACGCCAACCACACGAACGTCCAAAACACGAAAGTCCAACACACGAACGTCCAGAACACGAACGCCCAGAACACGAACGTCCAGAACACGAACGTCCAGAACACGAACGTCCAGAACACGAACGTCAAGAACACGAACGCCCAGAACACGAAGGTCCAGAACACCCAAGTCAACCAAAAGCGAGTCCACCACAACAACCTGCACCACACCAAAATCAACAACAAAGTCCACCACACCCGAGTCCACCACAACAAAGTCCACCACACCTGAGTCCACCACAACAAAGTCCACCACACCTGAGTCCACCACAACAACCTGCACCACACCAAAGTCAACAACAAAGTCCACCACAACACGAAAGTCCACCACACGAACATCCACAAAACGAACGCCAACCACACGAACGTCCAAAACACGAAAGTCCACCACATCTGAGTCCACCACAATACGAAAGTCCACCACACGAACATCCACAAAACGAACGCCAACCACACGAACGTCCAGAACACGAACGTCCAGAACACGAACGTCCAGAACACGAAGGTCCAGAACACCCAAGTCAACCAAAAGCAAGTCCACCACAACAACCTGCACCACACCAAAGTCAACAACAAAGTCCACCACACCCGAGTCCACCACAACAAAGTCCACCACACCTGAGTCCACCACAACAAAGTCCACCACACCTGAGTCCACCACAACAACCTGCACCACACCAAAGTCAACAACAAAGTCCACCACACCTGAGTCCACCACAACAACCTGCACCACACCAAAGTCAACAGCAAAGTCCACCACAACAACCTGCACCACACCAAAGTCAACAACAAAGTCCACCACATCTGAGTCCACCACAATACGAAAGTCCACCACACGAACATCCACAAAACGAACGCCAACCACACGAACGTCCAGAACACGAACGTCCAGAACACGAACGTCCAGAACACGAACGTCCAGAACACGAACGTCCAGAACACGAACGCCCAGAACACGAACGTCCAGAACACGAAGGTCCAGAACACCCAAGTCAACCAAAAGCGAGTCCACCACAACAACCTGCACCACACCAAAGTCAACAACAAAGTCCACCACACCCGAGTCCACCACAACAAAGTCCACCACACCTGAGTCCACCACAACCAAGTCCACCACACCTGAGTCCACCACAACAAAGTCCACCACACCTGAGTCCACCACAACAAAGTCCACCACACCTGAGTCCACCACTACAAAGTCCACCACACCTGAGACCACCACAACAAAGACCACCACACCTGAGTCCACCACAACAAAGTCCACCACACCTGAGTCCACCACAACAAAGTCCACCACACCTGAGTCCACCACAACAAAGTCCACCACAACAAAGTCCACCACACCTGAGTCCACCACAACAAGGTTCACCACACCTGAGTCCACCACAACAAAGTCCACCACACCCGAGACCACCACAACAAAGTCCACCACACCCGAGACCACCACACCTGAGTCCACCACAACAATGTCCACCACAACAATGTCCACCACACCTGAGTCCACCACAACAAAGTCCACCACACCTGAGTCCACCACAACAAAGTCCACCACACCTGAGTCCAGCACAACAAAGTCCACCACACCAAAGTCAACAACAAAGTCCACCACACCTGTTTCCACCACAACAAAGTCCACCACACCAAAGTCAACAACAAAGTCCACCACACCCGAGTCCACCACAACAAAGTCCACCACACCTGAGTCCACCACAACAAAGTCCACCACACCTGAGTCCACCACAACAAAGTCCACCACACCTGAGTCCACCACTACAAAGTCCACCACACCTGAGTCCACCACAACAAGGTTCACCACAACAAGGTCCACCACACCTGAGTCCACCACAACAAAGTCCACCACACCCGAGTCCACCACAACAAAGTCCACCACACCCGAGACCACCACAACAAAGTCCACCACACCTGTTTCCACCACAACAAAGTCCACCACACCTGAGTCCACCACAACAAAGTCCACCACACCAAAGTCAACAACAAAGTCCACCACACCTGAGTCCACTACAACAAAGTCAACCACACCTGAGTCCACCACAACAAAGTCCACCACACCTGAGTCCACCACAACAAAGTCCACCACACCCGAGTCCACCACAACAAAGTCCACCACACCCGAGACCACCACAACAAAGTCCACCACACCTGAGTCCACCACAACAAAGTCCACCACACCTGAGTCCACCACAACAAAGTCCACCACACCCGAGTCCACCACAACAAAGTCCACCACACCCGAGACCACCACAACAAAGTCCACCACACCTGAGTCCACCACAACAAAGTTCACCACACCTGAGTCCACCACAACAAAGTCCACCACACCTGAGTCCACCACAACAAAGTCCACCACACCAAAGTCAACAACAAAGTCCACCACACCTGAGTCCACCACAACAAAGTCCACCACACCTGAGTCCACCACAACAAAGTCCACCACACCTGAGTCCACCACAACAAAGTCCACCACACCTGAGTCCACCACAACAAAGTCCACCACACCTGAGTCCACCACAACAAAGTCCACCACACCCGAGTCCACCACAACAAAGTCCACCACACCCGAGACCACCACAACAAAGTCCACCACACCTGAGTCCACCACAACAAAGTCCACCACACCAAAGTCAACAACAAAAACCACCACACCTGAGTCCACCACAACAAAGTCCACCACACCTGAGTCCACCACAACAAAGTCCACCACACCCGAGTCCACCACAACAAAGTCCAGCACACCCGAGTCCACCACAACAAAGTCCACCACACCCGAGACCACCACAACAAAGTCCACCACACCCGAGTCCACCACAACAAAGTCCACCACACCCGAGACCACCACAACAAAGTCCACCACACCCGAGACCACCACAACAAAGTCCACCACACCTGAGTCCACCACAACAAAGTCCACCACACCCGAGTCCACCACAACAAAGTCCACCACACCTGTTTCCACCACAACAAAGTCCACCACACCCGAGACCACCACACCTGAGTCCACCACAACAAGGTCCACCACACCTGAGTCCACCACAACAAAGTCCACCACACCAAAGTCAACAACAAAGTCCACCACACCTGAGACAACCACAACAAAGTCCACCACACCTGAGTCCACCACACCTGTTTCCACCACAACAAAGTCCACCACACCTGTTTCCACCACAACAAAGTCCACCACACCTGAGTCCACCACAACAAAGTCCACCACACCTGTTTCCACCACAACAAAGTCCACCACACCTGAGTCCACCACAACAAAGTCCACCACACCCGAGTCCACCACAACAAAGTCCACCACACCTGTTTCCACCACAACAAAGTCCACCACACCTGAGTCTACCACAACAAAGTCCACCACACCTGTTTCCACCACAACAAAGTCCACCACAGCTGAGTCCACCACAACAAAGTCCACCACACCCGAGTCCACCACAACAAAGTCCACCACACCTGTTTCCACCACACCCGAGTCCACCACAACAAAGTCCACCACACCTGAGTCCACCACAACAAAGTCCACCACACCTGAGTCCACCACAACAAAGCCCACCACACCAGAGTCCACCACACCCGAAACCACCACAACAAAGTCCACCACACCAGAGTCCACCACAACAAAGTTCACCACACCCGAGACCAGCACAACAAAGTCCACCACACCTGAGTCCACCACAACAAAGTCCACCACACCTGAGTCCACCACAACAAAGTCCACCACACCCGAGTCCACCACAACAAAGTCCACCACACCAAAGTCAACAACAAAGTCCACCACACCTGAGACCACCACAACAAAGTCCACCACACCTGAGTCCACCACACCTGTTTCCACCACAACAAAGTCCACCACACCCGAGTCCACCACAACAAAGTCCACCACACCTGTTTCCACCACAACAAAGTCCACCACACCTGAGTCCACCACAACAAAGTCCACCACACCTGTTTCCACCACAACAAAGTCCACCACACCTGAGTCCACCACAACAAAGTCCACCACACCCGAGACCACCACAACAAAGTCCACCACACCTGTTTCCACCACAACAAAGTCCACCACACCTGAGTCCACCACACCTGAGTCCACCACAACAAAGTCCACCATACCCGAGTCCACCACAACAAAGTCCACCACACCCGAGACCACCACAACAAAGTCCACCACACCCGAGACCACCACAACAAAGTCCACCACACCTGAGTCCACCACAACAAAGTCCACCACACCTGAGTCCACCACAACAAAGTCCACCACACCTGAGTCCACCACAACAAAGTCCACCACACCTGAGTCCACCACAACAAAGTCCACCACACCAGAGTCCACCACAACAAAGTCCACCACACCTGAGTCCACCACAACAAAGTCCACCACACCAAAGTCAACAACAAAGTCCACCACAACAACCTGCACCACACCAAGGTCAACAACAAAGTCCACCACACCCGAGTCCACCACAACAAAGTCCACCACACCTGAGTCCACCACAACAAAGTCCACCACACCTGAGTCCACCACAACAAAGTCCACCACACCTGAGTCCACCACAACAAAGTCCACCACACCAGAGTCCACCACAACAAAGTCCACCACACCTGAGTCCACCACAACAAAGTCCACCACACCAGAGTCCACCACAACAAAGTCCACCACACCTGAGTCCACCACAACAAAGTCCACACCTGAGTCCACCACAACAAAGTCCACCACACCAAAGTCAACAACAAAGTCCACCACAACAAAGTCCACCACACCTGAGTCCACCACAACAAAGTCCACCACACCTGAGTCCACCACAACAAAGTCCACACCTGAGTCCACCACAACAAAGTCCACCACACCAAAGTCAACAACAAAGTCCACCACAACAACCTGCACCACACCAAGGTCAACTACAAAGTCCACCACACCCGAGTCCACCACAACAAAGTCCACCACATCTGAGTCCACCACAACAAAGTCCACCACAACAACCTGCACCACACCAAGGTCAACAACAAAGACCACCACACCCGAGTCCACCACAACAAAGTCCACCACACCTGAGTCCACCACAACAAAGTCCACCACACCTGAGTCCACCACAACAAAGTCCACCACACCTGAGTCCACCACAACAAAGTCCACCATACCTGAGTCCACCACAACAAAGTCCACCACACTCGAGTCCACCACAAAAAAGTCCACCACACCTGAGTCAACAACAAAGTCCAGCACACCCGAGTCCACCACAACAAAGTCCACCTCACCTGAGTCCACCACAACAAAGTCCACCACACCCGAGACCACCACAAGCAAGTCCACCACACCTGAGTCCACCACAACAAAGTCCACCACAAAGTCCACCACACCCGAGTCCACCACAACAACCTGCACCACACCAAAGTCAACAACAAAGTCCACCACACCCGAGTCCACCACAACAATGACCACCACACCTGAGTCCACCACAACAAAGTCCACCATACCTGAGTCCACCACAACAACCTGCACCACACCAAAGTCAACAACAAAGTCCACCACACCTGAGTCCACCACAACAAAGTCCACCACACCTGAGTCCACCACAACAAAGTCCACCACACCAAGGTCAACAACAAAGACCACCACACCCGAGTCCACCACAACAAAGTCCACCACACCTGAGTCCACCACAACAAAGACCACCACACCTGAGTCCACCACAACAAAGTCCACCACACCTGAGTCCACCACAACAAAGTCCACCACACCAAAGTCCACCACACCTGAGACCACCACAACAAAGTCCACCACACCTGAGTCCACCACAACAACCTGCACCACACCAAAGTCAACAACAAAGTCCACCACACCTGAGTACACCACAACAAAGTCCACCACACCAAAGTCAACAACAAAGTCCACCACACCCGAGACCACCACTTTAAAGTTCACCACACCTGAGTCCACCACAACAAAGTCCACCACACCTGAGTCCACCACAACAAAGTCCACCACACCTGAGTCCACCACAACAAAGTCCACCACACCTGAGTCCACCACAACAACCTGCACCACACCTGAGTCCACCACGCCAAAGTCTACAACCAAGTCCACCACACCCAAGACCACCACAACAACCTGCACCACACCAAGGTCAACAACAAAGTCTACCACACCCGAGACCACCACTTTAAAGTCCACCACACCTGAATCCACCACAACAAAGTCCACCACACCTGAGTCCACCACAACAAAGTCCACCACACCTGAGTCCACCACAACAAAGTCCACCACACCTGAGTCCACCACAACAAAGACCACCACACCTGAGTCCACCACAACAAAGTCCACCACACCTGAGTCCACCACAACAAAGTCCACCACACCAAAGTCCACCACACCTGAGACCACCACAACAAAGTCCACCACACCTGAGTCCACCACAACAACCTGCACCACACCAAAGTCAACAACAAAGTCCACCACACCTGAGTACACCACAACAAAGTCCACCACACCAAAGTCAACAACAAAGTCCACCACACCCGAGACCACCACTTTAAAGTTCACCACACCTGAGTCCACCACAACAAAGTCCACCACACCTGAGTCCACCACAACAAAGTCCACCACACCTGAGTCCACCACAACAAAGTCCACCACACCTGAGTCCACCACAACAACCTGCACCACACCTGAGTCCACCACAACAAAGTCCACCACGCCAAAGTCTACAACCAAGTCCACCACACCCAAGACCACCACAACAACCTGCACCACACCAAGGTCAACAACAAAGTCTACCACACCCGAGACCACCACTTTAAAGTCCACCACACCTGAATCCACCACAACAAAGTCCACCACACCTGAGTCCACCACAACAAAGTCCACCACACCTGAGTCCACCACAACAAAGTCCACCACACCTGAGTCCACCACAACAACCTGCACCACACCTGAGTCCACCACAACAAAGTCTACCACGCCAAAGTCAACAACCAAGTCCACCACACCCGAGACCACCACAACAACCTGCACCACACCAAAGTCAACAACAAAGTCCACCACACCCGAGTCCACCACAACAAAGTCCACCACACCTGAGTCCACCACAACAAAGTCCACCACACCAAAGTCAACAACAAAGTCCACCACACCCGAGTCCACCACAACAACCTGCACCACACCAAAGTCAACAACAAAGTCCACCACAACTGAGTCCACCACAACAACCTGCACCACACCAAAGTCAACAACAAAGTCCACAACACCTTTTTTTTTTTTTTTTTTTTGATCTCGCTGGGAAAAAATGCATTACGCATACCCACCCATTGGGGGAATGGGGGGGGTATGTGGGACTCCCCGGAATGAATCCGGTATACCCACTAAAATAACCCAGCGGCACTCCCGCATCGTCTTTAATTGGAGGAGGACTGGGAAACTGGCAGAGCCTTTACGTCCAGTCCCCCGCCGACGACCGCCCGCCTTTACAGCGGGGCCTTCACGCCCCTCCCTCAGTGGAGGGGCCCGGGAACGACCGCGAGTGCTCGGCCGTTCCCGACCGACGAGGGTGGTGACTCGTGCAATGCGAGCGAAGGCGCCCCCGCGCCTGTCGCCCGCTAGTCACCACCAGGAGGTGGGAGGAGACGATCGTACAACCGCCTTCTCCCACCCCTTCTTCGCCTGCGGTGCGGCGGCGCGAGAGGATCGTCCTCCCGCGCCCGCTCCGCCGCCTCCTTTTGCGACATCACGACCTCGCAAAAGGAGGCAACCGCCGCCCAGGCCTCCTCACTCCCCAGCATGGAGTAGACCACGCTGGGAAGTGAGAGGTCCTGCCCGATCACATCTGTCAGGGCACGGCGCAGCTCAGCCCAAGCTGGGCACACCTCCAAGGTGTGCTGCGCCGTGTCCTCCGCCGCGCCGCAGTCATGGCACGCCGGGGTTTCCTCCCTCCGGATCCGGTGCAGGTGCGTTCCGAAACAACCATGTCCGGACAACACCTGCACCAAACGGAACGAGAGGAAACCATGTGGCCGCTCGAGCCAGCCCTGCAGGACTGGCCCGAGCGCGTCCAGCGTCCGGCGTCCAAACGCGGCGTTGGCGAGGTCCTCCGCCCAATGGAGGACGATAGCGTCCCTCGCCTCCCGCCGCACGGCCTCCCGCTCTTCCATAGCGGGGCGCTCGCCCAGCGCCCTACGCCGCGCCGTCCACTCGTACACTCTGGCGAGCACCCATGCCTCCAACTCCCAGGGAGGTGTGCCGGCCAGAGCGCACGCCGCCGAGAAACCCACTGAGCGGTAGGCCCTCGCCACCCGCTGTGCAATGGCCCTTTGCGGCCTGCGGATGGCGGTTGCATTCTCCCTCCTCTGGAGGGAGTCCGCCCAGATGGGTGCCCCATACAGGGCCATGCTCTTAAGAATGCCGGCATACAATCGCCGGCATCGCTCCTTGGGCCCCCCGAGGTTGGGGAGGAGCCATGAGAGGGCGTCCGCGGCTTTCAGCAGGCGCGTCGACAGCCCGCTAAAGTGCGGGCCGAAGCGCCACCTGCTGTCCAGCACTAGGCCCAGATATTTCATCTGGGCCTTCACCTCAATTCGGACGCCCTCCACGACGATGTGGGCATCTGGAGGGCAGCGCTGCCGAGGCCCGTGGAAGAACACGGCCTCGGTCTTGTTCAGCGCCACCCTCAATCCCAGGCGGCGGATCCTCTCTGCGACCAAGGATCCGCCCGCCGAGGCCAAACAGGCCGCCTCCCCAAAGTTCCTCCCCCGGGCAGTGAGGAGAGTGTCATCCGCGTAGCAGATGACACTCGTGCCCTGGAGGAGGGCTCCCCGCAGGAGCCAATCAAACCCGATGTTCCACAGGGGAGGGCCTAGAACCGACCCCTGTGGAACACCGGACTCCGCACCGTAACGTCTGATCCTGGCCGTCTTGTCCACGAGGAGGACCTCTCGGTCCTCCAGGTAGCTGGCCAGGATCGCCCGCAGATATTGGGGCACTCCGTGGTACCGGAGTGCCTCCAATATGGTCGAGTGGGGCACGGAGTTGAAGGCGTTGGCGATGTCAAACGACACCGCCAACACTCCGTCCCCCGCCTCGAACGCCTCCTGCACCTGGCCCCTGAGTAGGGCCAACGCGTCGATCGTCGAACGCCCCCGTCGGAAACCGAATTGGGCGTCCGACAGGTCCGGCCCTACCTCCCGCAACTGGCTATTTAGCCGGGTGGCGATGATCCCCTCGAACAATTTACCGACCTCATCGAGCAGAACGATGGGCCGGTATGCCGAGGGGGAGTCCACCGGGCGTCCCTCCTTCCGGAGGAGGCATAACTGCCCCTCCTTCCACTGTTTCGGGAACCTCCCAGCCGTAAGACACGCGCTGAAGAGGTCCCGAAACCTATCCTCCATGAGGGACGCCGCGATGGCCACCACCCGTGCGGGGACGCCATCTGGCCCAGGGGCCGTCTTCTTCACGCGGAGGGACAGAACCCCCGCGCGAAGTTCCTCCGCCGATACTGGAGGGACCTCCTCCTCCGGCGAAGCTACCACCCCCCGTGGGGGGTTCATCGCTGGTGGGGTGAAGTCGGCCCTGCGCGGAAACAGGGACCGGACCACCCCATCCAGCAACGCCGGCTCCAGGGTCTCCGTTAGTGGGGGGCCAAAGGGGCGCAGTTGGTTACGCGCCGCCTTATACGGCCTCCCAAACGGATCCCTATTGAGGCCCTCCAGCATCTCGGCCCTCGCCGAGTCCTTGGCGGCGCACATCGCCGACTTGAGGACCGCCTTTGCCTCTAGGTAAGAGGCGTAGAGGCGGTCCTCCCCGGCCTGAGATCGGGTAGTGCGCCGCCGGCTCCGCATATAGGCCCTTCTGGCCGCCACGCAGGCGGCCCGGAGCCCCGCCAGCTCCTCCGTCCACCAGAAGACGGCGCGACGGGGAGGCGGACGGCGTGACCGGGGCATGCTGGCGTTGCACACCTCGGTCAGAGAGCCGCGGAGCTGGACCGCTGCGGCGTCAACGTCCAGGGCCTCCACAGGGGGCGAGAGCCAGTCCTGGAGGAACGCCGCCTCCTGAGCTGCCTCCCGGTCCAGGCGGGTGAGAGCCCACCGCGGGAAAGGAGATTGGCCAGAGCGGGCCATTCCTCCCCGCGGGCCCTGGGTGGAGATGTCGAACCGCACGTAGCGGTGGTCCGACAGAGTCTCCACCATCTCCACCCGCCAGTTCACAACGCGAGCGGCTAGCACGGGGGTGGCAAACGAGACGTCAACCACAGACCCTCCCCGCTGCCGCACACACGTGTGAACATTCCCCCTGTTTAGGAGGGAGACGCCGCACGAAGCCGCCCAAAATTCGGCGGCGCGTCCCCGGACGTTGCAACAGGCGGCTGGGTTGCCCCAGGCCACCGACTTTGCGTTCAGGTCGCCCAACACGGCGACCTGACGTGGTGCCGCCCTCCCGACGACTGCCGTAAGGACCTCGAGAAAACTCTCGAAGTCCCTTAGAGGGCGGTTTGGGGAGAAATAGACTCCCACCAGGGCTATGTCTCCCCACGCGGCGGCCACGTATCCCGGTCCCCTCTCTAGAAGCGAGAGGGGAGGGGAGTCCGTGGCGGGCCGCGACACCAACGCCACCAAGCCGTCCCGATCACCCAGCCAATGGCCAGGTATCGAGTACGGCTCGGCGACCACCGCCACGTCCACCAACCACTCAGCCACGGTCTGCATCAGCAGATCCTGAGCCGCTCTGCAGTGGTTGGTGTTCGCCTGGAGGATGCGATGTTCGACTCTATGCATTAATCGGACATCGCACCCCCCTCCTCAACAGCCGCCGTGGTCCCAGCGTCTGGGACGGCGGTGGCAGCGACAGGCCGGGTCGGCGCCTGCGCTTTGCCCCTCTTGAGGGGAGGACTGCAGTTCCTCCCCTTCATGATGTGACCCGCAGGGCGGCCACTGGCGGCACATACCGCGCAGTGCGGCGTGGCGGCCTTGCAGGAGGCGGCTTTGTGCCCCTCCTTGCCGCAGCGGTAACAGCTGTCCGTCCTGTCTACGTTGGACGGACAGAGGGCCCGGGTGTGTCCTATGCCGAAGCACCTGAAGCAGCGCAGAGGCTGCACTTCAAGTGCCCGGACTGCACCCGAGCTGAAACCGACAGCTAGCCGTCCTTTATCGAGGACGGCTTTGGCAGCGGCGACCGGGCACTCCAGGCGAATGGTGCCCATGCCGCCGCGGCCGGGCCTGATGCCCCGGCCTTGGACCGCTGCGACATCGCAGCCCCCTATGGCTGCGACCGCCGCCACCACCTCCTCCTTGGTGACCGAATCGTCTAGATCGGTCACCTCTATGGCCGCGGACTTCACTGGCCTGGCCACCTTGGCCGCGTCCGCGATGACCTCCTGCAGCTTAGCTGCAAAGAGGTCCGCGTTCTTGCAGCCCTCTGCACCCGGGAACTCGAAAAGCCGAGCCCCAGCCTGCGTCCGGCGGCATGAGACCTTGCCGATCCCCAATTTGGTGGGATCGGCATTGGTACGCGCCCGCATCATGACGGACGCGTAGGTCTCACCGCGCTCCGCAGCCTCCGCGGTGAGCGTCACCACGACGGCTGCGGTCTTGGGAGGAACGAGTTTCCTCTTGGCGCCGGCTGGGGGGGAACTTTTCCCCTTCCCCTTTCCCTTTCCAGTCGACTGCGACTGGCTGGGAGGGGTGGTGGCAGGGTCGGGTGGGGGGGAACTTTTCCCCTTTCCCTTCCCCTTGCCCTTGGCATTCGACTGCGACTGGCTCGGAGGGGCGGTGGCGGGGACGGCAGGGACGACAGCTGCCGTCTTTTTGCCCTTGCCCTTGCTGATCACCTTCGTCCAGCCCTGCTGGTTGGTCGGGGTGGTGGAAGGCAGAAGAGGGTCCTCCTCCCTCTGTGAGGTCGGCCCCGGCTCACCCCTCCTCTTGTCCGCCGCAAGAGGCAGCCGGTAGCTTTTCTCCGGCAGGAGACGGTCCTCTATGCCCGCTATGCAGGCCCTCGTGAAGGCCCTCTCCTCCATTATAACCTTGCGGATGATATCCTCAAGGTTGGAGGAGGCGGGCCCCTCTGCCACAGGTCTTGACTCAGCCACGGTTGGCTGGGCCGTGGCTTCAGCCAGCTTCTGATGCAGCTGGCTGACCTCCGTCTGCAGGCGATCGACCCTCGCCTGCAGTTGCCGCGTTTCTTCGCTCGCCGTGCGCTGCACCAGCTCCCCGACGATACACCGCATGCTGGCGGCCCTGCATTTAAGGGACTTCTGAAAAGTCCCTTTCAGGTTGGAGGACTTTGAGGCGACCAACACTATCTCCTCTTCATCCTCCACCGCCATCCGCTCAAGCTCTGCAAGAGAGTGGTCCGCGTAAAGCACGCGGGACGCACCGTACCCGGACTTAGCCCGGGCGACTCGTGCCTGTTGCTCCTTGGCAGCAACCCGCTCCTCCAGGTCTTGCTGGAGCTGTGTTTTGCGAGCCAGGTCCAACTTCCGTTGGGCATCTGCCAGACCCACATCGTGGGTATCCGCCACCGTCGGCGTCTTCTTGGCCTTTGCCTTCTTTTTAGGCTCCCTCGCCGAACCCGACGCCGACGAGCCATCGGACCCTTCCTTGAGGAAGGCCCGCTTCCGCGATTGAGATCGGCAACCCAGCTCGACCTCCATCGAACTGGCTACCGACACAACGGACTCGCTGTCAGACAACTCGTCCGCCCCTTCTCCATAGAAGGTCCGCCCTTCCTCCGACGCTGAAGCGTCGCGTTGGCCCTGAGAAGGGCCTTTTGGGTGGCCCTGAGAAGGGCCTTTTGGTTGGCCCTGAGAAGGGCCTTTGGGTTGGCCCTGAGAAGGGCCTTTTTTAAACCGCCCGCAGGCGTCCCGCGAGGGTTTAGGCATAGCCTCCGCAATGATCGCTGAATCCGCAATGAAATAAAATGAAAAGCAACGATCGCACAGTGCACTTTGGCCGTACCCAGTCTGCCACTCCGTTACGGTGGTCAGAACTGGGACGTTTCCAGGGGATACGACGTGGACGTAAGCACTGTGAGGGGATCCCCCAAAAGTCCACAACACCTGAGTCCACCACAACAACCTGCACCACACCAAAGTCAACAACAAAGTCCACCACACCTGAGACCACCATAACAGCTTGCCAAAAGTCAACCACACCAAAGTCCACCACAACTGAGTCCACCACACCAACCTGCACCACCCTAGAGTCCATCAAATTAACACACCACCGTCCACACCACCGTCCACACCACCGTCCACACCATCGACCACAACACCGTCCACACCATCGACCACAACACCGTCCACCACAAAACCATCCACCACACAAATCTTAACCTAATTTCAGCAAATATAGCTGGCTTCCACCGAGATGTATGGTGGAAGTTTAAATAATAAGCTTGTGTGAAATATTATTTCGATATTATTCATTTCCTTCAGCCTTTTGACAATCTCCATCGCAACATCTATTGCATAAACTAACTTTTACCCGCGGCGGCGGCGTCGCCTGCGTGATAAGTTTTATTTATTATACCGATGTAACACTATACCGGTGTGGCGGCAATTACTTGGACCACCACCTTAAAATTTGGAGAAAAACGCTGTCGCTTATGATTCTGCGCCAGAGCCTAACATCAGGTGATCCATCGTTCGACGTTACGTCAGCGGCGTGCGGACACCGGGCTGTGGGCAGAGTCTGAGCGATGCGCCTCAGCCTTCTTCTGGCTAGCCACCTACCCTACCGATCGCGCCGTGCTTATAATAATTGTTGCTTTTCTGTTATCTTTGTTAATTTGCTAGTACCAGTCACTGTAATAACTTACTTCGCTTTTAATAATATACTGTTTTCATCTATTTCTAGTAACGTCCTTCATTTCTTCTTCTTTCGTACTCATAATTCCCGCTAAACTTCGCTTGCTATTATAGTGCATAATTAAAAATCAAACGAACTTACCAAGTGAAGTTCGATGATAATTATGTGAACAGCTTCATTCGAAGCGATTTATTATTTACGTATTGTAGCAGCGCTCCCATGTACCAGCCTTGCACGGATTTTTAGAGGTAAGTAATTTTTTTTTTTTTTTTGTTGGTCACATTCATTTCACTGGCAACACTATCCGTTTACCCCCAATAAACTGTAATATCATTTTGTTGAAAGCTACCTATATTTCACATTTTTATTTATCTCGGGTAGGGTAGATAACTTATCTAGGGAGGGTATAAATCGCTTCGAATGAAGCTGTTCACATAAATTATCATCGAACTTCACTTGGTAAGTTCGTTTGATTTTTAATTATGTGTCACAGCTTCATTCGAAGCGATTTATTGTTTACGTATTGTAGATGTTCAGAGACAGAAATGTGAAATTAACCAAAACAGATGAGTAATCACAAGTGCCTTTTATTATAACTAGATAACATTAATTAAAGATATTCTTAATCTAATATTAAATATTTGTTACAGATTATGACCACCAGTAAGTACTGTAGTGGCAAAGAGATGTGGATCAGGTACAACCTGCCTATTGTAATGTTTTGCGAAGACAGAAGATGATACACTCCATCCGGCCGTTTTTCTTATAAGGTCAATATTGACTCCAAGTCTATTGGCTGAGGATGTGGCTGCATGACGAGTGCTATGAGCACTAAATATAGACGTATCTATACCGCTACTGCAAAGGGTATCTTTTATCCAGTGACTTAGTGTTTGTGATGAAACTTTTGAGTGTGGTTTTTTATAGCTTATTAATAAAAAATATTTTTACGAAGCGGTTGAGTCTTATTTATATAATCCTCTAAGCATTTAGCGGGACAGATCTGAGGACGAGCATCGAAAAAAGGTAATCTTAAAACTGGTTGGGAAGAATTAGGTTTGGAAGTTTTTATCAAATCAGGTATTGTTATAGTTATGTCAATAGCAGAATTTACTTTAACGTTGCATAATTGTATTAATGAAAACGTTTGAACTCGATGCGCGGTCACCAAAGCCAATAGAGTTATAGTCTTTTTGGAAAGAGTTTCCAAATCAAGGTCTGTGTGAGGCCATTTTTGTTAATGCCTTTTGCTTTGTCATTAATATTTTTTTGCATTGTTTTTGTGATTAGTGAAAACGGTGGGAATGCGTAGAATAGTTTATTTTTCCATGGAATGGTGAAAGCATCGATTGCATAAGCGTCAGGTTCGTTTTTCCAAGTTATGTACCTGGAACACTTAGCATTACACCTACTCGCGAAAAGGTCTATTTCAGGGTCCCCAAAATAATGTGTTATTTGATTGAATGCTTCGTCATTGAGTTCCCATTCAGTGTCCTTAAATTTCATGCGCGATAATTGATCTGCTTCATGATTATCTTTAGTGTTTATGTAAGACGCAAAAATAGTTAACCTACGCCTTTCACACCACTGCCATATTTCTTTAGTGATATTATGCAAGTGTTCAAACTGTATGCTGCCCATGCGATTAATACAGGATATAGCAGTGACATTATCAATTCGTTATAATATTTTCAAATTATACGATTCGTGGGCAAAACATTTAAGTCTGAGAAAAGCTGCTTTTAACTCTAACACGTTAAAATGTACGGTTCTTTCACTATCTTTCCAATGGCCAAAACATTCACCTGTGCTGCAATAAGCTCCCCAACCCGTACATGACGCGTCGGAAAAGATTTCTAAATCATATCGATCACAAGTTAAAGAATGCGAACCATGATCAATATGATCTAACCACCACAACATATCACTATGTAAGCTGTTGGGGAGCCGAACTACCTGTTCGAAACTAGGATTGGTAAGTAAACAGGAATATTTAAATTGTCCAATAGCTTTAGTGTAAAGCCATGCATATTGAATTGCAGGGCAAGCAGAAATTAATAAACCTATGAACCGAGCAAATTCACGAAGTTTACCTTTACGCTTTTTCAAGAAGCTAGAAATGTATTCTTTTATTTTTACTTTTTGGTACCAGGTAAATTTAATAACATGTTTTTCGAGTCGAATTCGAAACCTAAAAACTTGCATACTGTTTTCGGTTTGAAGCAGCTTTTTTCTGTATTTATTATGAAACCCAAGTTTTTGAGTAATGTTATTGTTAAATCAACGTTATTTTTACATTCAAGAAAAGTTGTTCCAATACAAAAAATGTCGTCGATATATATAACTGATAATCATGCCATGGGTTCTTAGATATTCCATAACTGGCTTTAATAATTTTGTAAACACATATGGAGCAGTGCATAAACCAAACGGTAGACAGTTAAATTCATAAAGCGTATTATTGTACTTAAAACGGAGGTCATTTCGGTGAGATTTATGTAGGGAAATTAAGAAGTAAGCATCTTTTAGATCAATTGATGCCATGTAACAGTTTTTTGTTATAAGCTTTGAGGCTGTACGATAATCCTCCATCTTGAAATTTTATTTATTTTATTTTATTTTATGCTATTAGGGAAACTTACAGCTAGTAAGAACAACATTCCGAAACGATACGGATTTGAAGGCCATTTATAAGTTTCCACAGATAAAAGCAGTAACAAAAAAAACAACAAACGATAAAGGTACAAAATACCTATAAACAAAAGTTACGAAACCTAAAAACTACAAACTAAAACTACAGAAAAAAAAAATACTAAAATACATTCAGACACAAACAAATCACTTACTCGTAAAAAAGTTTCTTACTAGCAAGTGCTTGAGCCGAGAAACACTGGTGTTGAAAATGTCCAAATCATGTTCACCAGCCAGTTTATTAAAACTTCTGCTCGCACGGATCAGAAATGAATTCTGCCTGTACGCGGATTTGGAGTGAGGGACATGCAACAAACTGGGTTTGCGAAACGTTTTGCAGTGTGTGACCAATCCTAAACTACCTAACAGCTCAGGGCAATCAACAGTTCCATTTGCTATTTTAAATAAGTATGCCACATCAGCAATGCGTCTGCGCTCATACAATGGCAATATATGAAATCTCCTGCACCGCGCTCCATAATTGGGAGTATATTTCCTAGTTTTATACTGCAAGAAACGTAGGAACCGTTTTTGAATTCCTTCAATTCTGTCTATATAAATATTATAAATGGGGTTCCACACTTGTGAGGCGTACTCCAAATGGCTGCGGACAAAAGCATAAAATTTTCATATCGTCAGCGTATAGGATTATTTTAGAACGGGTAAAGCACGAACCAATGTCATTTATAAAAATAATAAATAGTAAAGGGCCCAGAAGGGATCCTTGTGGTATTCCCGAGGGTATTTTAACAGTTACAGAACTGTATCCATTCAGCACAACTATTTGACAGCGATTCTCAATATATGACTTAAACCATCTAAATAAATCACCTCTAATACCCACTGCAAGCAGCGTGATAATACCCACTTGAAGACACCGTGGTCTATACGGTCAAATGCCTTGCTATAATCAGTATAGACAACATCCACCAGAGAGGGTTCAGACATGATGGAGGACAAATAGTCGGAACAGATAAGTAAGTACAACACAATAGACCTGTTTTTTAGGAAGCCATGTTGATAGTCGTTAAGAGATTGTTTAATGGCACTGTGAACTGAAGCGTAAACAACTTTTTCTAAAACCTTTGCAAATAGACAAAGCTTAGATATTGGCCTATAATTTTCAACGATGTCCTTTGGGCCTTTTTTATGGACTGGCGTAATAAAAGCAGTTTTCCAAACTTGCGGCACCACTCCCTCACTAAGAGAACGACGGAAAATTAGGGTGAAATGATTAGTCTCTACGAATTTGTTTAAACATTTAAGGTTCAATATGAATCTCTTGTCGCCGTTTGGTTTTGGAACTAAAAACACACTCGATATAAATTCTCCTTTAACAGAATTACAATGAGCATGATGTATAGCCCCGCAAGTCTATAACAAGATTCCAAAATCAATAAAAGACTTACATTTAAATGGATTTAAAAAGCAACTAAACGACCTGCTATGTAATAAATCTATACTAATATTATAAAGCTGAAGAGTTTGTTTGTTTGTTTGTTTGAACCTTCTCAGGAACTACTGGTTCGAATTGAAAAATTCTTTTTGTGTTGGATAGCCCATTTATTGAGGAAGGTTATAGGCTATATAACATCACGCTACGGCCAATAGGAGCGGAGCATAAATGAAAAATGTAGCAAAAACGGAAAAAAGTATTCCTTTTTGAGAGTTTCCGTTGCGTGCGCTGCGTAAACGGTTTAGATGGGTAGTTAGGTAGCCAGTTGACGGGAGCGAAGCCGCGTGGGAAAGCTAGTGTTATTATAATTTATATGACTATTTTAATGATACTTTGACATGTTAATTGAATTTTAATCTTTCATATTTTGACATCCTAATTTAATTTTAATATTTTATACTTGGACATCCTATTTGAATTGTAATATTCTATTGAATGACTATTTGAATGATACTTTTTCATCATAATTGAATTTTAATATTTTATACTTTGACATGTTACTCTTTGATACTCTGGCGTTGAATGATACCTTGACATACTAAATAAATTGTGTGTATTTATGATGTTATTTTTGTTTGATATACCTCAAAGTCTGGTCTGTTGGATTGTGTGTGTATTTCTTATTCGTAATAATGCAATTAACAATGCTAATACTGGCCTAATAATATGTGTCCTATAATGTATGTACCTATATTTGCACGCCACACTTGGCAGAATGTGATGATACCTTTTATTAATCTTAAGACCATAATGTACCACATTCAGACAAATAAATGATTGAAAAAAAAAAGAGATATTGCATTAATATCTAGTAGGTTTTTGATTGATTTATCAAAGTCTTGGGCTTCTTGAATATTCTTAGGAAAAACATTGGAATAATCAGTACGATATGGTGAACATCTGAAAGGTATATGATACCCTTTGATCCAAGATAGAATCGTTTTGTCAGTAGTGATGCTTGACCAATTTTGAAAAAATACTGGAGCCTGCCAGCGGTTAGTACCTGATCAGTTACTTTCGATGCTGTGGCCTCGTCGGGGACGAGTAGCGGCGCGAACTGCCACTGGTTAGCGGCGGTGGCGGCGGCGGCCGATACGCAGGGCGAGCGGCACGCCTCGTATTGTTCGGCTTGTTGTCCGTCTTGCGGTGCTGAGGGTTGTAGTTTAAATGCCCCTTATTTGGACCTTTTGGGACACCTTTTGGCTTATTGAATTTTGGTCTTAGGGCGTGTTTCAAGGCATCTCCTGATTGCTGTATTGTCTTGGCGGCTTTAACCTTGTCGGTAACATTTTCTCCAAATAAGAAACTACCCCTTTTTGTCTCAAGCAAAGTATCTTTTAAATTAATATTAATCGATGAAATGACAAAATTACGTCTTGTTTTTGTCTCCCAAAAATGACTGTCGCATAATATACGACAAGCGTCACTGATGGGTTTCAAAAGTTTTTGTTTGGACGTTTCATTTGAAATTATCATGTCAGTAGCGGATGCTAAGGCTGACAATGCAATCCCAAGCTGATTTTGCTTATACATGAGGGCCGAATCTCTTTTTACAAGAGGATCCTGCAGAGCTGCCTTTACTTCCGGGTTGAGAGCTGGCGCCAGCAAGAGATCGCAATTTTTAGGAACGAAATAACTTTTTAAAAGTTTTTCTTTTACATCCTTAGCCAAGCCTTTAGTAAGGACGTCTTGCCAACGATTGGCAATGTCCTTATGGACAGACGAACCCATTGTTATGTCCGTCTTTGGAGCATCGCCGAGTAACTGCAGGGTGTCTTCATCTAAGTCTTGGTCTTCCATCACTTCTGGCTGTGCTTCTGCTGAGGTGCCTGGTGTAGGCGACAAAGACGCGGTGCATAGCGGTGGTGGAGCTGGTGGTGGCGAAGCAGGCCACGGAGAACAAGCACGTGGCGATGAACATGGCGAGGCACGTGGGGACCCACAAAGCGGCGAGGTAGAAACCGGCGAAGCTTGAAACAAGCAGGCTTCCTCATTCTGTGACATACCACAGTCCACATCTAGTTGATCGTGCGACAAATCTGTGAAAAACGTTTCTTTTTAGAATACGTTCGATAATAGATGCAATACTTAACACTTTTTAACGTGACAGAGGAAATCCATGCTTGGTAGCCTCGCATCACTTGCAAGTAAGTATAAGTATGATCTTAATGATTATGTGACAGTATCAGCCCAGGTATGGCAGTACGCATCACTTTTGATAATGACAGAGGAGACCCAAACTTGGTAACCTCGCATCACTGACAATAACACAATAGTTCTATACTAATTGTGTAACTTACTGTGTAAGTCTTGTACGGATGAAGAATTAATACGCCGATTAGTCGTTGCCTGCAATTTATTTTGCAATTTTTGTATTTTTCGCCGTATTTCTTCTTCAGTTTTTTCTATCTTCTTTTTCTTTCCCATTTTAAGGAGCTGGATCTATTTGTAGGAGCGGAAACGTGCGAAGGTTTGAGCACGGAAACGCGGAATGATATTACAGTTTATTGGGGGTAAACGGATAGTGTTGCCAGTGAAATGAATGTGACCAAGAAAAAAAAAAAATTTTACTTACCTCTAAAAATCCGTGCAAGGCTGGTACATGGGAGCGCTGCTACAATACGTAAACAATAAATCGCTTCGAATGAAGCTGTGACACATAATAGCCTTACTGTACGGGTTACATTCCCGTGTAGCGTAGGAATAAGTATTACACTTATACCCCCACATTGAGAATGAAGAATAGAAGTGTGCCTAGTGTTTACAAGAAAGTAGCGTTGAGTGATTTTAATTTCATTTTACAATGACTGAGTCGGATGCCTACGTCGACCGTCGGTGGGAAGATCATTATGTTCCCGCCACCTCAGGAGAGGTAACGGCGGTTGAAATGTCATTGCGCTGTCCGTCATACTTTCGAGAGGAGCCGGCATTGTGGTTTGTCCAATTAGCGACTCAACAAAATTTTATCACGCAGCAACTCAACTAGAGACCAAATACGCCTTGCAAGTCAGGGATATCATCACCAACCCTCCCGAGGCGAAAAATTAAAAACACCTCATAAGTTAACAACTCATAAGTTAGTTGTCTGCATCATAAGAAAAACAAATTCAACAGCTTCTACTCCACGAGAAGTTAGGTGATCGCAAACCATTGCAATTCTTGAGGCACTTGCAAAGTTAAGCTGGGTTTTCAGGTGCTGCCGAATTCGTCAAAAGCATATGGACTAACCGGTTACCAGCGAGCAATGTGTTCTGCCCTCTGCCACTTAAGTTTGGCAATTCTTCGGGCTATATCGGTAACCTTGATTCTCTTGCGGATGTCTTCATTTCCGATTCGATCACGCAAGGAAACGCCGAGCATAACCCTCTCCATTGCTCTTTGGGTGACTTTAAGCTTTCTGATGAGGCCCAATGTGAGCAACCACGTCTCTGTCCCGTAAGTGATCACTGGCAACACACGCGCGACTCCCCGAACGCTGCCCAGCTGAGTCGGATTCGACGGTTGACCTCTTTCGAAGTTGGACCTACCTAACTGGACCGTTTGTCCCAGGTAGACATAATCTTCCACAACTTCGAGTGTAGAGTCTCCGACGTTGATAGAAGTGGGTGCAACATAGTCATTCAACATCACCTTGGTTTAGTCCATATTCATTTTTAGACCCACTCTTTCGAAAGCTCTCCTGAGGTCATCGAGCATTGTACTGAGATCCTCCATAATCTCAGCCATGACCACTATATCGTCGGCAAACCGAGGGTGAGTGATGTACTCGCCATTGACGTTGATGCTTAACCCTCTTCAGTGCAGAACCTGGAAGACATCCTCCAGCGCATCAGAGAACATTTTCGGCGATATAACGTCTCCCTGTCTTACACCAGAAGCATAGGTACCGAAGTCCGATCCTGAAGTCGGACTGACATTGTGGCGTTTCTGTACAAAAACTTCAGCACCTCGATGTACCAGTAGTCGATTTGGCACCGTTGGAGAGACTGCAGTACAGCCCAAGTCCCGATCGAATCGAAGGCTTTCTCCTAGTCCACAAACGCTTAAGAAAGAGATAGGTGATACTCTTCGGTCTTCTGTATAACCTGCCGTAGCGTATGTGTGTGGTCTACGGTGCTAAAGCCTCCCGAACAAGCCGTTTCGGAAACCGGCTTGTTCGGGAGGCTGGAATTCGTCAAATCTCTGCGCGAGACGATTCTTGATGACTCTTGAAAACAACTTGTAGACATGGCTAAGAAGTGAGATGGGTCTATAATTCTTCAATCGGGCATTGTCGCCCTTCTTGAAGAAGAGTACCAACACACCCCCGCAGTAGTCCCACCTGTCACGCAGTCGAACAAGTTCGCCTACGCTCCGTAGTGACAGAATGCCCAATACTATATGGATTTGGTTAAATTAGGTATTCTTAATTTCACCCATCGCTCGGCGATAAATTCGCTGTCGCTCCAAAAACCTATCTGTCGCGCAATCGCACTAGTGCGCCTTGCCTTCGATCGCATTGTGACTGAATAGCCAATAGTATACGAATTCAGTAAACTTTAGCATTCCGAATTCCACCTATATCGCGGTGATAAATTCACAGTCCGCAAAATAAACCTTTAACATAAAATTATTTTCAACGAATATTTAGGTACATAAACCTTTGCACCTATTGAATAAAAAAGTGTCGTTTGTTGTGTGTGTGTGTGGGTATTTTGTTAACGTTTACGGATTAACTGATTCCTAAGCCAGATTTTTAACGCTCACCTCATTTGATTTAATAAAACAAGACAAAGATCTTTTAATTATTTTATTTATAAAAAAAAAAACTTGGATGTTCTTCAAACGATTTGTCGACCGAACAGATGAAATCATGTAATTTACGCAACTGCGATGTATCCGTATCGGTTTGGAACTTGATACGAACAAATGCCTTCATCCATAACGCCATGGAATTGGTGTCACACCATCGTCATCGCCTGTTTTGTAAGTCGAGATAGTATTCGCCGTCGTCGGTGTCTGCATTTCGTCGCTCGCTGTTATTAGCTTCACGGTTTACAAAGAACGATGACAAAACCGGTTGGTTGCTCGATGACCCAAACTTGAGCTTTGTGTCAGTTTCATAATGCCGACTGATACCGAATACATCCATAGGACTGGTCTTTGTTTTCTTACTGAAACAACATAGAAAAAAAATAGTTCATCACATTCTTTCGTACTCAAATCAAATGTCTCTGAAAATTATACATTAAGGGTCAAAGCAGACTTGCTAGTTTTAACATCAGAGTCCAACAGTAGCTTTATGGAAGCCCGAACGCTTCAATTAACACACATACAAAATCCAGTCGCGGCAGTCATGTCGCCATTTAAACGCTTGAAGTAGCGACTGAACGCAATAATAGAACGCAGTTATTCGACAAACGCGCTACAGTATCGAAGCAATCGAACGCAGCAAGTCACTAAAACAAGATATATATACCTAGCAAAAATGCCAGTCGCAATCGCCGATGCTAAATGTATATTGTGTGCTTGTAGCTAAATTCTCAAATTAATTTAACACTCGCACTTCGTTATCTGAATATCAAGGCGAAGTCTTTTACTAATCAGGGTTTTACAAAAAAAAATTGATTACCTTGATCGTTAAATTGATTACCAGTACGGTCGTAGGCCCTGTTGTTTACGGTCGTGTTTAAGTTGAACCTACTAACGTTTTATAAAAATCGAACAGTGTTTCTCGAAGTTTGAGGTTGTTACTGTTTATTGTTTTGAACAAATTATTAATATATCGGTACGAAATGGAGAAAACACGAATGTGTGGAGCCTGTGACGAATCCATGTCGGATGGCGTGCCTTGCACGGTATGTGGTCGTGAGATGCATTTTCAATGTGCAGGCATTACAGAGGCCGGTTACCGAAAGCTTGGCGATAGAAAACTCACTTGGCGGTGCATGAAATGCAAGCAGACTGGAGTTGTTCGTCCACCTGAAGCGATTGCAGTTACTATAAATCCGACTAGCGCACCTGGATCACCTATGATATTTGAATCGGCATTGCCAGGATTGGACACGGGATCTGCAGTCTTGCAAGAGATACGAGCGTTGGCTGCGAAACTAGCTCCTTTGGATGGTTTAAAAGAGGAGATTTTAGCACTGAGAACTGAGTTCGCTGAACTAAAATCGTCCTTACACCAGCAGTTTGAGGAGACGGTTAACGAGTTCAGACACAAAATCAGCACAATGGGACAGCGTATGGTTGTGATGGAGGCCGTTAAGGAGCAAGTGAATCATCTTCAGGATCGACTGGACAAGTTGGAGGAAGAAAATGACATTAAGGATCAATGGTTGCGTTTGAACAACGTGGAAATAAAAGGGTTGCCACAGGTGAATAATGAAAACCTATTTGAAATTATTACCAAGATTGGAGCCAAAATAAATTATCCCGTTACCAAGACACAGGTCAACTTTGTTACCAGGGTGCCAGCGAGAGAAAAAGATCGTATAAAACCAATAGTAATTTGTTTCTGTAGTCGCTACGTGAAGGAGGATTTTGTTGCTGCTGCAAGATATGCTCAAAAGACTTCACCGATAACGGCAAGCCAATTTGGTCTAGTAGGGAATCAGAGAGTATTTATTAATGACCACCTTACAACAAAAAATAAGTTCCTGTTGTCAAAAACCAAAAAAATTGCGGCGGAAAAGAATTTTCAATACGTATGGGTCAAGCATGCAAAAATCCACACGAGGAAAATGGACACTTCTCAGGTAATATTTGTCAAATCGGAAAAGGATCTCGCGAAAATTGTGTAACTAAGATAGGAAACTTTATAAAATACTTAAAATCTATTTACTTACATGTTAAGTTTGAGAACCACATAATGCAGTGTGCTATTGATGTTTTCCTATTGGCATTATGTCATTGCACAGTGCTAAAAAGTAAGTCTCTGAAATATTATTTTTGCTCATATAATTTGTCCCAATATAATTATGATCTTTTGTATACTCTGTTATGGCTCAATTTTGAATGCAGCATCGTGTTCGTTAATGTCATCTGTCCCGAGCGTTTCTTATCTTGTTTTTGCTCGTCACCTTTTGTTTCTATTCAAAGTCGATGGTCGTATATTTCTTAAAAATGTTATTTGTCGGACACTGTGCATACAGTGCCTATTAATTTATCGCGAGGTATTAGCTTCTACCCTCGTAGTTTACTTATTCTAACAGAAAGACAGTCTTGTGCGCTTTTACTATACAACTTATCTGTTTTTTGTTATATATTTTATTATAGTTAGATTTAAAAATGTTCACGTGCGTGGCCTGCGTACGAAAACGAACAATATCTTCCGTAAAATACTACTTAGTTCATATGATGTTATTGTTTTTACCGAGACGTGGCTGGTAGATGATACATTCAGCAGTGAGATGTTTGATGGTCGGTACATGGTGATAAGACGAGATCGTGATTACTCCCGTACTGCTCAAACGCGGGGTGGGGGTGTTTTAATAGCGGTGAGAAGCGAGCTTGCTGTAGTCGAAAGACGTGATTGGTGTAGTTCTGCTGAGGACATTTGGGTGTCCCTCACTCTCAGGAGGTCTCGGCCGGCTACTACCTATAGATTGCACATTTGCGCCACATTTTCTTGGCAATCCATATAACATTCAATTAAATAACTTCACTGATAACATGACACACTTAATTTTAACACACCCGTTAGACAAATTTATAATATTAGGTGATTTTAACTTCGGCAATAGTGTAGACTGGATATTGAGTGCCGACGATGGTAGCAATGAATTGATTCAGCAAAATGTTAGGTGTCAACACTTAAGTGATTTCTTTGATGCCATTCTTACTTCTAATTTGTCTCAGTTTAACGGTGAAAGGAATATCAACGGAAGGATATTGGACTTAGTTTTTTCTAATGACTCTTTGAGTGTTAGTGCATGCCATGATCCATTAGCTCTGCCAGTGGATTTGCATCACAAACCGATATCAATTCGAGCTGATTTTGTTGAGATTCATAAATTGGCGGACAATGCAACACGTCGATACATGTTTTCTAAGGGTGACTATGTAGCCATTAGATCTGAATTGGACAGTGTAAACTGGACTGGCTTTTTAAATTCGGAGTCATTGGAAAGTGCTGTTGAAATCTTTTATAGTAAATTATACGAACTTAGGGACAAATACGAGTACATACCTCTTAAATGTGTTAAAAAATCATCGTATCCATTATGGTATAGTTCTGCTCTAATAAAGGTATTGAGAGAAAAATATAAGTATCATCGTAAGTATAAAACGTATGGTAATATCTCTGACTTTCACTCTTTTTCCCTATTACGGAGCGGCCATTGACTTGGAAAAGACATGCTATGATACATACATGGATAAAATAGAGTCATCGAAAGTCAAAAATGCAAAATCATTCTGGTCATATATGAAAAACATGTTACACCTTATTAGAACCAATATAACAATTAAACAACGATAACAGTTTCAAATGTGTATTTAATTACGTTCTTTAAGCATGTAGGTACATAAGTAAAAGTAAATAAAATAAAGTTATTGGAACCTTATAAAACAATGGAATCTAATCACCAACGATTCAAATGAAACTCCCGTAAGCTACGACAAAGATATCCCATAGAAATAAAACACAAATTGCCCAATAGCGAATATTACATTTAAGCGGGTAAAATGAGAACATAAAAAGGTATGAATATTAAGGGATTTACTTAGCTTCTTGTTCAAATCACAATATTATAAACTAGCCCAAACTGGCCCAAAATTCTGCCGGCAAAAAAAACAACACTTCTTTATTCATTTTTTAAATCAGAAATCAACCCTGATTGGTTCGCGGTGGCGGCGGGCTGATGACGTCCCCTTATTGGTCCGACGCCCGACGCTAGTACCGCAAAAATCCATCGATGGCAGCACCTTTGCTTGGCGACAGCTGTTGTGCTGACGACGACCGCAGCTTGTGTTTCGCGCCATCTAGCGCCTTTTGTGTGGAGTATTCACACTCGTCCATCCTGACGCCTTTGCGACTCTGCAAAGGAAGAGAAAAAAAAGGACTATATGTAATTGTTCAAAAATAGTATAGGACCCAGACCTAAAAAAACGAGGAAAAAAAGTAACAACTCGATTCTATTAATTGAAAACCTTATTTGACCCATACAAAATACAAAATAACATTGTATGTCCTTATTGTAATCATCAAGTAAAGTCATTCAAAAAGTAAAAAGGTACTTGTTTACCAAAACAAGTTTCCAAAAGTCCATAATTTGCTATACCAATACATTTCCAACCATATCATTTCTCAATCGTTACCAAAACATTTTAGTCAGTAATTCCAATTGTAAACCATACTTGTTTACCAAAACAAGTTTCCAAAGTACCATAATTTTCCAATTAACCATAATATTTCACAATCGTTACCAAAACATTTCAGTCAGTAATTCCAATTGTAAACCACTCAATTTCAATTCCAATTGCAAACATTCCAATTTATTTGTGAGGTAGCTACATACTTATCTGAAAATGGTGAAATCCCAAGACCATTACATTCTTTCACTCATCAAAATTAAATAAAAATACCTGATTTTTCCTGGAATTCATTGAAGCTCAGCCTTCAAGTAAGTCAATTAATTCCTCCGTGCTCTCCACTTCCGTATCATTTGAGCTAGCGCCCGAGTCCTCCTCTCCCTGAAAAGGTTTTAACGAGTCCGACGACACAAGAGCTCTGAATCGCTTATACCCTTTAACACCTTTCAGCGAAGTAATCATGTACCTATCATTACCTACTACTTTCGTTACCTTATAAGGTCCGCTGTACTTTTTCTTCAGTTTTCGCCGAACGTTCACATTTCGGTCAGCAGCTCCTTTCCATAATACTAAATCGTTTACCTTGTATTTTGTTGGAGGTTTACGCTTTGCATTAAAATATTTGCGCATTTTCGCCGCCGTCCGGTTTAAGTTCGCTGTAGCTTCGGTCCTAGTTCGTGCAGCTGTCTCCTCATTATCCATTATGTTATCGCCCATACCTTGATACCTGCTGCGAGTCGCGGAAAACATGAGCCTGTATGGTGTAAATCCAGTCGAACCGTTTTGTAAATTATTCATTCCCCAGGTGATGTTTGCGATCCGAGTATTCCAATCCTTTTATCTTCCACGCTGGTGTTGAGTGAATCTAGTAATGTACGATTATACCTCTCCACTTGGCCATTTGCGCGTGGACATGCTACAGCATCGATTATGTGTTTTATTTGATTATCCATACAAAACTGTTTGAAATGATTACTTTTGAAACTCGTTCCGCTATCGGATATCATTCTCTTTGGATAACCAAATAAACAAAAAAATTCATTTAAGGATTTTATTACCTCTCGAGTCTTTGTAGTTTTAACTGGTACCGCCCATGTGAATTTCGTGAAGGAATCGACCACCAATAACACAAAACTGTTACCTGCTCGACTTTTGCAGAAAGGACCGAGATGGTCAATGTGCAGAGTATGCATTGGCTCCGGAACTTTTTCAATGGGGTGTAATTCGCCTTCAGGTCTTCCGTACTGTCCCCTCTTGTAAAGACAGTCTAAACATGAGTTGACATATTTTCGTATGAAACGTGTCATTCCTGGAAACCAAAAGCTACCTTTGATGATTTCCTCACAACGCTTCAGGCCTGGATGTCCGATGCAGTCATGATACTTCCTCATGACATTCCACCTTCCATATTTAGGGACTACTAACCTCTGTTCTCCATCCTTAATAAGCTTGTATACTCGACCATCTTTTTGCTTGTAATTTTGCCCTATATCCGGATCGTTATCCCCAGATTCTAAATTTTGTTCGAATTATGCGAATCTTCTCATCTTGATTTTGAAGACATAAACCAATCGAATACGTCAATCACGTTGATATCCGCTACTAAGGGAGGGTCTACCGGAAATCGGCTCAGCGCATCGACGTGTCCATGAGACTTACCTGGCTTATGAACGACTTCCATGTCGTACTCCTGAATGGATAACCACCATCTTGCTATTCGAGGTAGTAGATCCTTTTTCAAGAAAGTGTCTCGAACGGCTGCACAGTCTGTCACCACCTTAAAATAAATACCTGCTAAGTAAATTCTAAATCTCCTCAACGATTCCACTACAGCTAATGTTTCCAATTCGTAGGAATGATACATAGCTTCTTCTTTGCTTGTTTTTCGGCTGAAATACGCAATGGGTTTCATACCACCATCCTGATCCTGAAATAAAATGCCAGCTACACCTTTACTGCTTGCGTCAGTATGAACTTCTATGTCACCTTTCCTACAAAATAATGAGAGTATTGGTCGAGTCGTTAAAATGTTCTTCAGTTGATCAAAAGCCCTCTGCTGTGCTGAGCCCCAAATCCATGTTGCATTCTTTTTTAGCAACCCGTACAGATCATAGGTGACAGACGCATAATCTTTAACAAATTTCCTGAAATAACTAGTCAGACCTAGAAACATCCTAAGCTCGTGTACATTCTTAGGTTCTTTATAGTTGGTCACAGCATCAATTTTCTTACTACCCGGCCTAATACCTTTTTCGCTGATCTCGTAACCGAGGTAATCTATTTTGTCTTGCAAGAAAAAACATTTATCAAGGTTTAACGTCAGTTTTGCGTCCCTTATTATTTCCAAAACTATACGAAGCAGATCGAGGCCTTCCTGTTCAGTTTTGGTGGGTAGCAACAGATCATTTGTAAAAGGAAGTACCTTATCATGACGTAACGAAGAAAATATCTTGTCCATAAGACGCTGGAAAATTGCTGGGGAATTGGCTTAACCGAAGGGCATACGCAAAAATTCATAATGGCCCTCAGGCGTGACAAAACCAGTTCTGTGAATTGAAGCCTCCGCTACTGGAATCTGAAAGAAACTTTGTGACAGATCAAGACTCGTAAAATGTTTCTTCCCACCTAGTTTCTAGATTTGTTCTTCTATGATGGGCAGAGGATATTTATCTTTCGCTGTAATACTATTTAACTTTCTAAAATCCACACAAAACCGATAATCTCCGTTCTTTTTCCTAACTAATACAATCGGGCTGGCATAATTAGAAGACGATTCCCTAATAATACCATTGGATAACATATCTTCAATCTTTTCTCGTACTATTGCCTTTTCTGAAAAAGAAAGCCTGTAAGGACGATAGCAAACCGGCTTATCAGAGTTAAGTTCGATATTCAATTCTATTTTGTCAGTCCTGCCTAATTCTCCTGTGTTTATCGAAAAACAATCTGAATATTCCTCTAAAATCTCTACCAACTCTTTAACCACCTGTGTATCTCCCGATCCACATTTAATTTTTGTTGTATCAATGCTCATGATCGAAACAAGATTATCTGGAGAATTTCCAAGAGAACAATCAATTTCCCGAGTAACCAATCCACGAGCAATAATCTGGTATTTCCGGAAAAAAACTGGCTTTTGACCGTGATTAACTATGAAAATGGCCTGTACTGGAAAACAATTCATAGAAGCAGGAATGCTATAGTTGTAACCATTATAAACAATTGTACGAGTATCTACAAATAGTTGAGTTGACTTGTCAAATTCAACATCATTGTAGGTGTCAACAAACAAGGATGAATAACCTGGAACGACAGTGTCTGCAGAGCACAAAATGTTAACCTTCTCTACACATGTACCCACTTGCAAAGAATTTATTTCAACTTCATTTTCGTCTCTTACCTACTGCATATTCTAAAAAGACGGTAGTACCACTAATTGTAAGCTTGAATTTTTCATTGTTCAAAATAGGCTGTCCAATAAAAACGTCAGCGCGGTTCACGGCAGCATCGACGACAACTGCTTCTGAACAAACCTTAACTTCATCTATAACGAACTCTAATGATACCTGCCCGTGAGCTTTAATTGGTGGTCCACCAAACCCGTTGACAAAAACGACACAAGGTTGCATTACAACACCAAGCTTTAGAACAAAATCATGAGTGATGAGATTTACTTGAGCCCCAGTGTCTAAATAAGCGGTACCTTTTAAACCGTTAATCAAAACATGTTTAAAATAACATTCATTTACCTGTATTTGTACAATACTGACAGCCTTTTGATAAGACTGCTCCTTTTTGTGGTTGGCTTTCCCACAGATTTCGCATTTTATAGCGTTAGGATTGTTAGGGCACGATCGGACAACGTGCCCCGACTCGTGACACAGAAAACAAGTTACACCCGGCTTTCTTTCTTTCGGATCTCTAACTGCTTCTTTTGAAGACAATGCGGAATCTCTACCTCGAGGAACGTTTCTCTGACTTTGATTCATTCTTTTGTCGTCGTTCATGCACAGAAAATGAGAATAAAGCTCGCCTGGGGTTCTATAGTTACCAGCCCTTGCAGAAGTTCTCATGTGGAACGGCAATCCTTCTATGATACACGACACCGCTTTCTCATCAATGATGTCACACTTAGTTAGCATGGTACATTTGGAATAAAAATAATGAGTCATCGTTTCATTAAATAACTTTTTCCTATTTAACATTTCCCTCAATGCGTCTGCGTAATCTATGCTTTGAGGGAATGCTTCCAGAATTTTTTGTTTCCATTCCGGCCACGTAAACTCACAGCTTCGTAATGCACCATGCCACAACTTCGCTAACCCAACAAGACGTGCCTGCATATAATAACTTTTAACGTTGTCGTTCCATCCATGTATGGCACCTAGTTGCTCTACTTTGTTAAGCCACTGAGATGCAGGTAGCTCCGGTTTTTCTGCATCGAATTCCGGTATTATATCCGGCTTAACCATCACACCCGAATAATATGGAAACGACCTACCGGGTTCATTTGGAAAGCCAGGTGGAGAACGGCCTCGGAAGTCCCGGACTGGCGAACGTCCCGGCCGCCACGTGTCGCGGGTACAGCTGCGGTGCTCTTGCTGCGATCGCTCTATCCGCCGGTGACTCCATCTGACAGGACTGCGGGACCGGCTGCGAGACCGGCTGCGACCATTGGAACTCATGGCTTGCTTAAGAACGGCTCCAGATCGGATGCCCGCTTCTGAAAAATGTTACACCTTATTAGAACCAATATAACAATTAAACAACGATAGCAGTTTCAAATGTGTATTTAATTACGTTCTTTAAGCATGTAGGTACATAAGTATAAGTAAATAAAATAAAGTTATTGGAACCTTATAAAACAATGGAATCTAATCACCAACGATTCAAATGAAACTCCCGTAAGCTACGACAAAGATATCCCATAGAAATAAAACACAAATTGCCCAATAGCGAATATTACATTTAAGCGGGTAAAATGAGAACATAAAAAGGTATGAATTAAGGGATTTACTTAGCTTCTTGTTCAAATCACAATATTATAAACTAGCCCAAACTGGCCCAAAATTCTGCCGGCAAAAAAAACAACACTTCTTTATTCATTTTTTAAATCAGAAATCAACCCTGATTGGTTCGCGGTGGCGGCGGGCTGATGACGTCCCCTTATTGGTCCGACGCCCGACGCTAGTACCGCAAAAATCCATCGATGGCAGCACCTTTGCTTGGCGACAGCTGTTGTGCTGACGACGACCGCAGCTTGTGTTTCGCGCCATCTAGCGCCTTTTGTGTGGAGTATTCACAAACAAGAAAATTTCTAATGCGATTCCTAAGTTCATGCAGTACGGTGACGTCACGGCGAGTAGTGGTGAAGATATCAGCAAATTATTTGCGGCGTACTTCCACTCCACTTTCCAAGAACCTGTGCCAGTCCCTGGTACATCTTCGCGGACTTATAGTGGTGTTAGTAGTGTTGATAGTGTTGCATTTATCAGTACGTTAGAAATATCTCATTCTAGAGTACTGAAATTGCTCAAGTCCTTGGACCTTTCTAAATCAGGTGGCCCGGATCTCATACCCCCGGAGTTTATAGTACAATGTGCTGCTAGTTTGGTAGTCCCATTGTGTATCCTATTCAATCGATCTATTTCTGAGGGTATAATGCCTAAAATCTGGAAATCAGCATTCATCACCCCCGTTCACAAGAAAGGAAACAAATCTGATGTTACGAACTATCGCCCGATATCTAAGTTATGTCTATTTTCAAAGATCCTTGAGCGTATAGTGTATAACGATGTTTATGCGGCTATGGAAAGTAACTTCGGGGGGGAACAACATGGCTTCCTCAAAAAGCGATCCACTACGACAAACTTGGTGTTATCGCACGAGTTTATATCGGGTGGTATGGATCAACGTGCGCAGGTGGATGTCATTTATACCGACTACAGCAAGTGCTTCGACCGTATCGACCATCGTCTGCTGCTGGAGAAGTTGCTCAAAGCCGGTATACACGGGGATCTTTATAGATGATTTTCGTCTTATATTGAGAATCGGAGTCAGGCTGTGGTTCTCCAAGGTTACACTTCGGGTTGGACATCGGTCCCCTCAGGTGTGCCACAAGGTTCAGTTTTGGGGACCTTGCTTTTCACTCTATTTATTTCTGATGTTGTTAACTGCTTCAAGCACTCTTACGTGTTGCTATATGCTGATGACATGAAGGTTCACAAGATTATACGTGATATCTCGGATACTCACCAGTTACAAGCTGATCTGAACAGATTTGAAGAATATTGCAAACATAATTTACTCCAATTGAATGTCTCTAAATGTTTTCAAATGACCTTCACGCGTCAGAAATCTATAGTAAATTCAAAATATAGTCTCAACCGACTTACCTTAGGCAAAGTTAACAATATAAGGGATTTATACAAGATAGCAAATTACTGTTTGACCAACACATTGACGGTATTGTGGGCATGGCCTCGAGGGCACTAGGATTTGTAATCAGAGCCTCAGCCTGTTTTCGTTCTCTGAAGCCTATCAAAGTTTTATACTGTTCGTTCGTGCGCAGCCACTTGGAGTATGCATCGCAGGTCTAGAGCCCTCAATATGGGATCCATAAGTCACGCATTGAGGGCATCCAGAAGAAGTTTCTGAGATATCTCGATTATAGGGCGCACCAAGTATCTATAGATTACAGTCACCGTTGTAAGAGGTACCATTTTCTGCCATTAGATCGTAGGCGGCTCATTAATGATGTATGTTTTTTGATTAACATAGCGAGTGGCTCGATTGACTGCCCTGAGCTACTAACAAAGTTAGCATTTCGCACTAACACTATAGGATTACGTAAATGGCCGCTTACTAATATAGGCGTAATGCTTTTCTATTATGAAGCGCTCGAAGCTTCAATGATGTGTCTTCTGAGCACGATGTTGACTTATTTTGTACTAAGATAAGCACAGTAAGGACGCTCCTAGCCAAATCATTTTTTTTGTGAATAATGCACCGGCAAGTGGTTCTTTAACTAATATGTAGCAACATAAATAAATGAAATGAATAGGGGTAACCTAAATGTTTTAACTGTTCGACTTAAATATATGTGAATAACGATATGTTATACATCTGTGGAGGCTTGTTATTAGCAACTTGATAATGTGTTTTAGTTACCTATTATTATTTGTAATTAGACTGTAAGCCTTCTTAAAAGTAATAAAACAAAAATAAAATAAAGTAATAAATATATTGATGATCCTGACTTGCGCTTTCCGTTGTTGTTGGTTGTTGGCGACGGGCTGCTTGCATGTGAGTTTAGTTTTCTTTTCGATGACCGCAGTTGGGTGGTAGACCTCGCACTCAGATTCGGACCTGAAATAAAGACGTTGACTTTTGGGGCTGGCAACACTGTCCAAGTGACATGTCAAATTTGTGCTTCGTATTTTAAAAATAGATTTAATTATTATTTAAGTGAAATAAGGGTGTGAATATAAGTAAAAACACAATAAAACGGCATAAACACTTAGGATTATTGTTTTCCTGGCGAAGTATCAAGTGAAATAAGAGTTTTTGCCCCGGTTGTCGACCGGTAACCTATCGAACAGCTGACGACCGAACTACGGGGAGTATTGTTTACTTACGTTTTATAATTATAGCACACAACATTAACAACATTAATTAACTTTGTAATACGCTCTCCTTTGGTTTTAACGTAACAATTTTGCTAATTTGGCACTCTGTAGTGTTTGTAAATCGTTTCGTTGACAGCGTAGAAAACGAAATAAAATCAACATAAGGCCCACTTAATTAGTTCTATTAACTGATTCTAATCCTTCACTTATACCAAACGCTTATGATTTTTGCATATTTAAACTATTAAACTGCAATAAATCATACATTCATATTTTGGGCACCCTACCCACATTAAATAAAAGTAATGCTGAAAAGCAATCAAAAGCAAAAAATTCAATAATAGTAAGCTTTTCAAGCCAATTCAGCAGCCTACCTCATTTCGCTTCAGAAAAAAAACTAACTTTTTTTTTTCATTTAATTATTACCTCATATTTTATTTTGTTACTTCCCTCCAGCTTTTCTGTTTTTTGTCTTTTCTTTCTTTTGGTTCTCACCGTTTCTTTAATTCTACTTTCAGTAAACTATCCCGAAACCATGCCTGTGATGACACGTAAGGCTACTGCTCAGGAGTTGGAATTTAAATTAAGAACAGCACTCCAAGAGCTTAAAGAATCACAACATCAATGTCAGGCAATGTTGCAGGAGAGAGATGAATGTGAAGTAGAAGTGCAAAATGTCATCTCTAAAAACACAAGCCTTAAGCGGGAGCTAGTGGTGCTGAGTCAGCAATATCAGAATGTTGTTGATGAACGCGACCAACTGCGGGTAGTTACGGATGGTTTTCATAATTGTAGTAATTTGTATGAGGAGGCTTAGGTAAAGTTAGGGACTTGGAAGATGAATTGGCTCATGCTAATTCTCAAATTCTAAATCTGCAAAAAGAACAGTCATTTACTCAGGTACGGGAAACATGCCATTTATATAGTGAGTTAATAAACTCAAGTTTTAAACCTCATTCCATAACCACTATTGACCTGACTGAAGATTCCTTATTAAATGAGACAAATAGGTATAAAGTTAGTCATAAAAAACTGAAAAAGTATGCAAAATTTAATAAAATAATTAAAAGTTATACCCAGTACAGGAAACAACACAAAGTTTTCTTTAAAAATATTCCACTCAGAAAAGAACATGTTGACCTTCTTAATAAATTAAACAATTACCAGATCAAATTAGAAGACAGCATAAAAATCTATGAAATTGACACACAGCAATTACAAAATGATATTCAGGTTCTTGAGGACAAACTGGGCTCCCCTTACAATAAATATGTTAGCTCCCAGTTACAAATTAAGGAACACATTCTGGCCGCAAATGAGTTGGTGATGTGTCAATGTAATTGTCAGAAAATCTCAAACCTGAAGGCTGTCCAGCCTGAGGCAACGGAGGGCCCGGCCCAGGCTGAGAGGGTGTCTCAGCACAATGTCTTTGACCAAGACCAAGACATAACTGATATTACACAGGAAGTGTCTCAAGTAGACCAGCCTGCGACTGCTACCTTTCCAACTAATAATAGTCATCATGGTTTTCATTCGGTTATGTTTGCAGATGGTATTGGAAGAGGTTTAGGTAAATTATTAAATAGCAATCAGAGTTATTCAACTTTGAATTATTGTATGCCTGGGTCATCTTACAAGCATATCATGGAATCTGTAAAAAATAATGTATATAAATCAGATACCAATGTAACTGTCTTTGTAGGTAACAGTTTGGATGTAAAAAAAGATGACATCACTGAGTGTGTAACAGAATTGATTAAGTTAAATTGTAATAAAATCATATTGTGTGCTTTTCCATATTTGGAAAAATTGTCTAGTAGACAAAATAATTATATTCACATGTTGAATAAGCATGTTCATTTCCTTGTCAGCCATTACAGCGACAAATTAGTTTTTTTTGACATCAACATTTTTGTTGATAAATTAAAAACGACAGGCAATACAGTGTATCTGCCTATTAGGGTAAGACGTCAAATAGCGAGGCTATTATCTTTTACTATAGAGTCAGACATAAATAGTATGTCGAAGGCATGTACTGTAGTTGATATTAGTAGTAATACTAAATTACAGGTGGTCAATAAGTTTAATAACGTTAGCACTTCTGCTATTAATATTTATAGTTTAAACTAGTTTGTAGGACAAGGGAGGGTACCAACAACGAAATAGTTAAGAGTACATCCACCGTCAAGAAGGTACCTTCTTGCTCACACTTAGTTAATTTAAAAAAAGGGGCTAAGCAGAATTCCTTGAAATTATTCCATCAAAATATTCAAGGTTTTTCTGCGAAGCAATTGGAAATAGAACTGTTTTTAGAAAAAACAATGTTTGAAATTGTTTGTTTTACTGAGCATTGGCTGAAAGATCATGCAATGCTAATTAACTATGAAAATTATACCATTGGCAGTTGTTTTAACCGAAATATTATGTTGCGTGGAGGTTCACTCATATTAATTAAAAATGGTATTAAATCAAAACCTCGTAAAGATATTGTAGATCTATCAGTCGAACATAATGTTGAACTGTCCTGCGTTGAGCTGGATAAGCATGTTATAGTGTGCGTTTACAGACCCCCCAATTAGGGAAACTACTCAATATTTGAATCAGTGATGGAAGATGTTTTGGCAAAACTTGCAACTGGTAATAAACTAGTCATAATCTGTGGTGACTTTAATATAAATATTTTAGAAAATAATTCAGAGAGCAGTAGATTATTAAATCTCTTCAAATCATTTAATTTGTCACATGTGTTTATGGAACCAACCCGAACAACTGTGACTACTGCTACATGTATTGATAATGTTTTTTGTTGTTGCGACTACTTAGACAAAGCCATTATAAATTGTCTGCCTTCGGATCATAGTGGGCTACTGGTAACCTTTGAGGCCAACATATCAATACAACAAGTGCAGATTCAATCCAGACCAATAACATCTGGTAAATTAAATAAATTTAACAGCACTTTAATTAGTAAGTTAAGTGATCAAGACCTCACAGTGAATGATGGTAATATTTTATATAAAAAAGTTTTCTCAGTAGTTCAAACAGAGTTCAATAATACTTTTAAGAAGAAAACTAAAACTATAAGCCCTAAGTTTTTATTCAGTGACTGGGCGACTAAAGGACTCAGGAAAAGTAGGGAAAAACTTTACGAGCTGTATGGCCTTAAGCCTTATATTAACACTGAAACTTTTAATAAGTATGTTGCTACATATTCAAGAATTTTTAGAAATACGTGTAAAGTAGCTAAGGCTTTATACATTGGCAATAAGGTTAAAACCGCAGAAAATAAAATCAAGACAGTTTGGAAAATTATAAACAATGAAACGAATAGGAACAAAAGAAATAATACTGATTACACGCTTGAAACTACACATGGACTTATTAGAGATAACAAAAAAGTTGCTCAGGAATTTGTAAATTTCTTTACCAGTATCCCAATTAAAACTACTGAAACCTTAAATTCTTCGCCCTCGCTTGCTTCTGGTTTATTAAACGCTAACGTTTCAGCCTGCCCGACTGAATTTAACTTTTCACATATAAACCCAATATCAGTAATAAAAGCTTTTAAGCAAATCAAGATCAAACTGACCGAAGACCTATGGGGGATGTCCATCAAAGTTTGTACCTCCATTATTCAGACTATAGCGCCGTACTTAGCTTTAATTTTTAATTTGTGTGTAGATCAAGGAGTCTTCCCGGATCTAATGAAACATAGTAAGGTTATACCACTTTTTAAATCCGGGGACAGTAAAGACACGAATAATTATAGACCAGTATCGGTGCTGCCGGTTTTCAGCAAGATATTTGAAAAGATAATGCTAAATCAAATGCTCATTCATTTTAATACGAATAACATCCTACACGATAAACAGTATGATTTTACCAAAGGACGTTGTACGACCGACGCTGGTGTCACCTTATTAAAACACATCTTTGATGCGTGGGAAGAGGCACAAGATGCTATAGGTGTTTTCTGCGACCTGTCGAAAGCGTTTGATTGCGTTAATCATGAAACATTACTTTTGAAACTTGAGCATTACGGGCTAGGCCAATCAGCGTTGAGTTTAGTAAAATCTTATTTAAATGATAGACAGCAATTAGTTCAAATAAACGGTGTCAATTCGTCCGGGTTAACCGTGAAAATGGGGGTACCCCAGGGTTCAATTTTGGGTCCTTTCTTATTCCTAGTCTACATTAACGATTTACCCCATCTATTGAATAACAATTTAAACATGGTGTTATTTGCTGATGACACTTCTTAGATTTTTAAGATAAATAGACGTACGAGTAACGTTGACGACGTAAATGACGTCTTGCGACAGGTTCAAAATTGGTTCACGGCTAATAATTTAGTTTTAAATGCTAAAAAGACTAAGTGCGTAAAATTTGCCTTGCCGAATGTCAAAAGTACTGATTGTGACATTATCTTGGGTAGGGAGAAGCTAGAATTTGTCGATAAAACGGTATTCCTGGGGATCACGCTAGACTCAAGGTTGCAATGGGGTCCTCATTTAATATCACTTGCAGGGCGGCTAAGTTCGGCAGCTTATGCTGTTAGAAAAATTCGTCAGTTTACTGATGTAGATACCGCGAGGCTAGTCTATTTTAGTTACTTTCATAGTATAATGTCTTACGGTATCTTACTATGGGGAAGGGATGCAGACATTGATTAAATTTTTATTCTGCAAAAACGAGCCATCAGAGCGATATACAATCTTCGCCGGCGCGATTCTCTAAGGGAACTGTTTAAGGACATTAACATCATGACGGTACCTTGTCAATATATTTATGAAAACATCATGTACGTTAGAAAAAATTTACATCTTTTCAGTACAAACGGTGACAGACATAATTATGTTACTAGAAATAGGGACCAATTAATCCAACCAGGTTTCAGGCTGGCTAAAGTAGCATCATCTTTTATGGGGTACTGTATAAAATGTTACAATAAAATACCTCCCCACATTCTAGAACTGAATGAGACGAAATTTAAAACTTGTATAAAACGCACACTATGCAGGCAAGCATATTATAAGTTGGGGGATTACATCGCTGATAAAAATGCTTGGCTAAATGGTGGTCCCGCTCCGCAGCCATTAGGGCGCAAGAACAATAATAGTGATGGGCAAAAAAGTTTTGAACTATTGTTGGAGCTGCTGAAGACTGTATGAATATATTTGTATTGTATAAACTCAATTTCTTTTAGTATTATATAACTGCCCAGCATATGTGTGAGTACTATGTTCCGACTGTAAATCTACCTATGTGTCGTTGACTTCTGTGTGCCCTGGCATTTGAGTGTGTCATGCTCTCTCTAATTTCTCTCTGATGGTGGCACATGTGTTGGATCATTCGGTTCCCTCCATAATGGTTGAGCTGAGTGGTGCCGATCCATGCGTCATGTTCGTGAACGGGCGCCATCAGTTGGGATTGGTCATAACTTAGCTGCCTCGGCCTGCATTTTTATGTTGAAATTGTTTGTTACTCTAGACGCTTTTACGTGCACGTCTTTTTGCATCGTTCTCACATATATGTATTTATTTCATAACAAGAATGATGTAACCAAAAACTTGTAATTGAAACTGATGGAAAAGAGTGTCCGTGGAGTTTCTTGCAAATTCTTCTCCATTGAGATCTACTGACGTTTGCGAATTTGCAACTAGAGTCATATTTTTTTTTTGTTTGACAATTCAAAAGTACCTTTAAGGTTTATTTGAAATAAACTATTTTGATTTTGATTGAATAACATTTCGACGTTTATATAGGCTTGGCCTGTGTCCCGCGGACTCATTGCGTGCACGTAGCTACGGGCACGTACTCAAATTGAGCGGCCTTATAGGCCTAAGTGGGCAGGCGAGTTTACACTGCCTGCCAGAATGTGGGTGCGATGTGTTCAGGGGGAGCGCCGCAACGCTGTCTTGCAGCGCCGGTTTTTCACGGCACCTAGGCAACACATTCCCGCCCAGTGGAACTGGAGGCGAACCCCCAGAAGCCGAGCGAGAAATAGTCAGCGACTAGGTGCCGATTATGATGGCGCGCCCAGCTGAGGATGTATGGTCCCTGCCTGACACGCTTCCAGAGCTAGCCGGTCCCAGGCTAAGGGACCGATTATGTATGTTTGAACGGTATTGTACTGTGTAACACCGTTCATGTATGTAACGAAGCACGCACCGCGCGCGGCTTATACTTGTTACGTGAGTTTATATGAATGTGGAGTCATGTTTGTGTGACTTACAGTGTACATATTGCTTATGTTAACTTAGAACACTATATACACCGCATGTATGTCAACAGTAGAGTATTTTTGTATGAACGAGGCGCGTGTAGTGATGTGCGGCTCGTTCAAGCGTCAGTCTGGTAATGAGGCTGAGGGGGGGGGGGGGGGGTTGGAGGAGCATGGGCGGGGCCTATGTATCACACAGGTCGCGCGGAAGGCGACGGGCGTCCGGCGGGCGCGCGTGCCATGGCGCTATTTGCTTAATATGCGGGTGAGCAGAGGCGTCGGCACGCGCGAACATATTTGTTGAGAGCCGGGCGCAAAAGCTGTCCAGGCTCTCAATCCCCAGATCTCGTGTGATAACGTCGTTCCTCACGTAGCGAGGGGCATCCGTTATCCGTCACAGCGTCAGGTTTTGCTTTTGCGAACGGATACGTTTCTTATTGGACTCGCTCGTGAGGACGTACCACGCAGGAGCGGCGTATGTTATTACTGGGCGTATATACGTTTTATTTTTTGTCAGTTTTCTTTAGAGTACCGAAAGGGTTGCAACATGCAGCATGCTGACTTTCTCAGCAGACAACCTGCTCACGTGTTCCAAATCCAAAATCCATGAAACTGGGTGAAAATTGCTCAAACTGCCGACATGGAGACTCAGGATCTAATGCAGAAGGTTCGAGAAGGCCAGTTAGATAGCAGTCGATTTTTTATTAAAAATGACTTGCTGTACTATAAGTACACGCCTACTGGTGAAGACTCGCGCCTTCTGTGTTTCATACCGAAAGGGCATAGGCTTAGTCTTTTAAGAGTCTTTCATGACGATCACGATCACATAGGCGTCGATAAGACTATCGATTTGATACTGCGTCACTTTTGGTTTCCTGGCATTAGACATTTTGTTAAAAAGTAAGTTGGCCATTGTATCGTTTGCTTAGCACATAAGAAAGTGCCCCGAGCACCTCACCAACCAATCGAGTCTTGGACAAAACCGGACATTCCCTTTTCCGTGTTACATGCCGATGTTCTTGGGCCGTAAACAGAGTCCAACGGTTATAAATACATCCTCATAGTTGTAGACTCATTTTCAAAATTTTGCTTCTTGTACGCGTTATACAGGCAAGACGCGGATGAATTGAAAAGGGTGTTTTCCAATGCCGTCTCACTGTTTGGCACTCCGTCAACTATAGTGTGTGACAGAGCTAGGATGTTTGAAAGTGCTGCTTTTCAAGAGTGGGTAACTGAGCTTGGGTCCTCTATACACTTTATCACACCTGAGATGCATCGCGAGAACGGCCAAGTCGAACGGTACCTACTGCCGCACAGTCCTCAACATGCTACGTATAGAGGTTAACAACAAGGGTGCTTTTTCGTCCACCGTCTTATGGAAAGTGCAGCTAACCCTTAACATCACGAAGCAGGCAACAACTCGCACCTCTGCCGTGCAGCTGCTGATCGGTGTTGAAGGAACCACTCCGGTTCTCCGATCGCTGGTCCGAGACATTGCGCTGAGCGACTCTCATCCGAACCGAGAAGCCCTGCAGACTCTGAGGAGACAGAGGGTCTCGGAACTGCTTGCTGCCAACCAGCAACGACAGGACGCCTACGTTAATGAGGGTCGTCGACAGCCCCGTACTTTTTCTGTTGGCAATTTCGTGTTCGTCAGCAAGGGTTCACAAAGTACCGGCAAACTAGATGCCGGGATGCGTGGTCCGTACAAAGTTGTCCGGGCATTGCCTCATCACCGTTACGAGCTTGAGTTGTTGGCAGGCTCATATGGAAAGAAGACTCAGAGCGCCGCAGAACATATGGTTCAGTGGCGGGGTGAGTGGACCCCGGATACATGCGAGGCATTCTTCGGGACTGGTGAGTGAGCTGTGTTGTCCTGGTGTCCGTGAGTGGCAGCCAGAGTGTCAGGCAGGTGACTTTTGTGTTGTTTACCTGGTACCCTTGAGGGGTAGCCAGAACGTCACGTAGGTGACCATGTGTGTGTTTACCTGGTACCCTTGTGGGGTAGCCAGAACGTCACGGAGGTGACCTTGTGTGTGTTGTCCTGATACTCCTCGATGCGGAGGTTTATCAGAGGGCCCCGGAAGTGGCTTCTTGATTTGTTGTTATTTATGTGTTGTCCTGGCGGTTGCCAGAGGGCCACTTTCGAGAGCTTCTTGTTTTACTGTTGCTCATATATGTTTGCTGACATTGTTCATGAGTAGAGCTCCTCATTGATGATGCCTTCTTGCCAGTGGCGTAGCATGCCTTGGCGGGGCCCTGTATAAAAATTTGGATGGGGGCCCTTATGAACGGTAAAGATTTCTCACAAAAGAAAAAAATATTGAATAAAATTAAAAAAAAAAATTCCTCGTAATTATCTATCTGTCACTTTTTCCAGAATTTTTACAAACAATTCAAATTAAATATAGACTCTGCTTGCCTTTTTTTCGCCAAACTGATACCTATATTAAATCATTTAGGTATAGTTGATGACGACTATAGTTTTTTTAAAGTTTCTGCCTCTATGGACAACAGTGAAAGGTCTGATAGGCGAAAAAAAAATTTGGGAAGTTTTTATTAATTTTTGCTTACGCACGTCGGGGGCCCCCGTGGCCCGGGGGCCCTGTATAATTGATACGGCGGTAGCTACGCCCCTGCTTCTTGCTTTGGTTACCCTTTGTAAGGGGATTGCTTGAGTGCACGATTGCTGTCCGTTTGCAATGAGTATCCAAAGCCAAAATAATACATCACTACAATGTTGTTTTAACATTTCAGAAGAGAATGATGTTGATGAAGAACCATCAAATGAGGATGGAATACAAAGGGACCCTGCTGCATAAATCCAAGCTGACGAGGCCGTTCAGCTGTCAGGAACGGCCGTCTTAGAGGAAAATCCCTCTCAACCTAGTACATCTGCGCGATGACGTCAGGTGGAAGGGATAGCGACACGAGAACGGAGCAGTGCCGTGCGGTACTTCACTTTTGCGTCGGCGCTCGGACGAGACGGTTGTGTGGTTGTGCTCTCAAGTGCTATTTGTGATATTGGTGACCGCTAATTTTGATTTCAGTTATTTGTGCTAATTTTGTTACTTTTAGTTCTGATTTAGGTTATTTTGTGATTTTGCTCATGATAATATTATTTGAATAATTAAAGAGTGGTTAGGATTGTTAGTGTGTTTCTTTTTAAAAACGTAATTTGATAAGACGTTTGTAAGAATCTATCCACTTAGGTCAACTCTAGACCAAACACTTAGGGACACTTCGAAAACATGGTTGTTGCAAGCCCGTCCAGACTGGACTGCCCCACTTAAACTGATTCAACCTGCCTCGTGTCCGAACAATCCCCCTCCAATCGACAACTGTCATTGGAAGCGACGTCATTTGACATTCGAATATTTTCTAGGATAATCAATTTAACAACTTTAAAGTACTATTTGATGTTAAAAATAAATCATTTAATTCTTTACAAATAAAAGATGTATTTATGAAAGAAAACCTAACATGATGATGAAGTAAAAACCATCACTTAATTATTTATTGTACACTAAAAAAATACAACATTACATAGATGTGATAATAAAGTTCATGTACAAAGGTGAGCGTAACTCAATGCCAAGTTCTCTTACAGCAAACCCTAGGGTGACAGAGAAAGTTGATAATTATGGTGGGCAGGCATCCAGAGTACAATATTAAAATAGCATATGACGAATTAAATTAAAACTTAAATATACTTACATGAAAACATATATAAATATTTATTTTATACTTACTAATATTATGTCACTGTGCAAGGAAATGATCCTTAATATTCCTCTTGATGACTTCCAGAGAAGGGCTGTCGCATAGGGAGTGTGGGAGAGAGTTCCAGAGACGCACTGCTGTAGCAGAGAAAGAGCCGTCATAGCGCCTGGAAGTGTGTCGCGGAGGACGAAGGAGAAGAGAAGTGGCAGTACGACAGGGTTATCATCTCGGCATAAGGTATTCAAAGCATTCACGAAGGTTGTTTTGGAGGTGAATGAGAACTTATTCGATAGCAATAAGGCGTATAATTCGTAAAATTATAATTCGTTTTGGGTCTGAAGATTTCAGTAATAGGCATTATTTCTACAGAGTCTACATACTTCATGAATAGTCGAAATTGACCGCGAACAACACCTCTTCTTTTATTCAAATCTCGTAATATATCCTTACCACTGCTACGAGTTTTAGTCAATTTTAGTTGTGTGTAGACAGTGGAAAATAGTTATTTGAAAGATTAGCAAAAGATTTTATTTATTTTTTAACTTGAGGGTAGCAACAAAACAAAAATCTTTACGCGTTTTTAACTATTTCACGAGAATAAAAACTAGGATTTTACACAAGATCAACACAAATGAAGCACTGAACATAGAAAAAGGGATAAGGATAAAGAATGATGATTGACCTGACCGTTTTATGCTGGTACCGTGGATGTCTTCGCTGATGGTTTCGTGTGTCCGATTTATGCTGGTCGCAACGATTTCTTCTGCTGCTTCCGGCTTGAAGGACCAAATTAAGTTTTGGAGTGGAAAGAGAACTTCTTCGATAGCAATAAGGTATATAATCAAAATTATAGGTTTTAACAAAAATAATGCGCTGTCGTGTGCTTGCTTGTTGATCGATCTGTAGATTGCGACCAAGGCGCCGCGCGTGCAGGAATTCGGAACTGCACCCGTGACAACCACTAGTAGTAGGCTCGTACTGATGACGATGCGTAGACAAAGGTATTGAGGAGAATTAGGATTTTGCAGGAAAGTGTAGAGAAGGGATAGGATATGGGTATCTCGACGACGCCGAATCAGCACCCACTGTAGTCGGTTCCGAAACGCCGACACAAGGTCGTATTTGCGGAGGCCGAAAATAAAGCGGATGCACAAGTTCTGCAGTCACTCGAGTTTATTGAGGAGTATCTCCGTTTCATCTAGAAAACAAACATTCGCATTGTCTATGAGCGGTAGAAGAAGGGATTGCGCAAGAGTAACCGTAGAGTGAAATGGTTAGACTTTTGGAGACGTTTAAGGGACTGAAAGGAGTAAAAGGCCCCTTACTCACTTTGCAATATGGACCTCCCAAGAGAGGTTGCTGTCCATGTGAACGCATAGATTTTTTACTGTTTTCAAGTAATCCATGGGCACTGAATCATACACTGTCGGCGGGTGAGACTGGCGATCCAATAGGTTGAGCATGTATGTACCACCAACAATGAGCGCTTGCGATTTGTTTGGGTTCAGTAAGAGTCCGTAGGAATTAGCCCACTTGTTAATATTTTCAAGGTCACTGTTGATGGCAGCCACAACCTCAATGAGTTCACCTACTTTAAAATGACGATGCAACTGCAAGTCGTCTGCATAGAGATGACAGTTAGAAGAAAGGACCCTAGTGAGAGTATTTATAAAAATTGAGAAGAGAAGAGGAGAGAGGTCGCCACCCTGAAGAACTCCCGCCGTCAACTCACATCATTTAGAGGAACACTCATCGGATTAAACAGACTGCGAGCGGCCCCGACGATAAGATTTGAACCACTCAATTACTGGAGCAGAGACATTAAGGGTGGAGAGGATTCCTAAGTGAATGTCAAAGTCAACTGAGTTGAAGGCACTGCTGAAGTCCAGTAAAACCAATACAGTTAGATATTTATTCTCCATAGCCAGTCTTATATCGTCAGTTATTTTAACAAGAGTTGTTACAATACTATGGCCAGGTGTGAAACCAGATTGGTAAGGACTCAGCAGGCCATTATAGGACAAATAACAAGACACTCTCGAGGTCTTTTGAGAGGATTGGGAGGATCGAAATTGGACGGAAGTGAAATGGTAAGGAGGGATTTGAAACTTTAGGAAGCGGAAGGACGTGAGCCTTCTTCCATGTTGTAGGAAAAGGTTTTGTGAAAAGTGAATAATTTACAATGTGAGTTGCGACAGGAACTACGAGTATTTCAGTCAAAATAGGCAAGAATATTTGGAGCCATCATCTCCCACCGCCTTAGTGGAGATGGATAGGATACATTTCTTAATGTCTAGTTCAGCAATTGGGTGGAAAGAGAAATAAGTATTTCTGGCAAAGGAAGATTAGAGATTATACTTCATATTATCTCTTTCACGAGTATTTCCGGGATCGACTCAGAGTCCGTTACGTTCCTCGTTCTTAAATTAGGATTCTCGCTTTGGGAGAGGTTTCGATAATAATCTGTTGCTACTTTCAATATTTCTTCTCTTTTGTTTGTGTGGTTATTTTTTTTAGTTTTTAGTCTTAGATTTTTTTAAAAGCCTTTTTGATTCCACCACTTTTTTTTTCTATACACTTCTTTAATGTTCTTCGTCTTTTATGTTTGTGGTCGTTTCTAATATGTTCATTTATCTTTTTTACTGAGTTTGGATAATTTTTTTGGGCGGTAATTTCATAAAGTTCCAGCATAGTCCTGTTGAAGGTTGGCACCATAGAGTCTATATCCTCGCAGGTGAACACAGGAGACCAGTCTATCACACCCGCATCAGCCCTCAAACGCTCCAGACCAACTTTTTTAAAACTACGAAGAAAAAGAATTTTTGGTCTTGCGTTTAGGAAGTCGAAATTTGTAGGATAGATAGGAAAAAGGAACAGGAAGCTGTTCATGTGTGGCTACTTTATTAGGGTCAGAAACTAGAATGAGATCTAAGAGAGAAGAAGTACAGTGAGGAGCCCTGTGATTAGCATTTAACGGAAGTAAGTGCATATTTTCAGAAGACACAAGTGATTGGAGTTTAGTGCTGCGCATATCTCCCTTGATCAGACAGGTGTTGAAGTCTCCGAAGATAACGTATGCTCATAGAGTGAGGAAGGGTTTTGTAATTTAGTTTCGAAGGATGAAAAGTAGTCTATTTGACAGGAGGGACTATAATAGACACCTAAAAAGAAGTTTTGGGTATAGAAAGTTTATTTCAATGAATAAGCGTTCATTTTGGGACAATCCCGCCGCACTATTCCCAAACCACTGCAACTCCTGAAAGCCAGAATCAACAGTGGCGACCACCAGGCGCGCCGAGGCAATGAAGCTCGACGTAGTCTCTGAGAATGAATTTAACTGTCTTGGATCCCGCAACGAAATTAATCAGAAAAGAGTAATGGAGTAGTAGAAAAATTCAAATTTCCACTTCCCTCTATATCAAGCAGGAGACAGAACAAACAAGACCAATAGGTACAAAGGTTCGTTTACAACTGGGATAAGCCCAGTTGCCTAGCAACACGGATACATTTTTCCATAAATATTAATAGGTCCTAACATTGTGAGTTGTTATATTTGATTCCAATAATAGGTTTGGCGAAAACGCTTGAACGCACGGAAATTTGTTCTAGTTTTCACAAGGTCCGTATAGTAAACAGCTCCTGATACAGCCTGTACATTATTCAACATAGTATTACGTTCATTCTGCCAAAGAATACACTCTTATAAGATATGATGTGCAGGTTGTTCATATTCGCAGTCAGATGTAGAACACTGACATAAAGGCGGGGCAACAAGCTTGAAGGAAAATAATTTACTTTTAAAGTTACCATGCCCTGTGAGAAATTGGGCAACACAGCCACGTCCTGGCCAGCCGCACGCGAACGGATGGAAAGAATTGGTGGAGGTGTGGGCCTTTGATGGAATTATCCCACCTATATTCCCATTCGAAAAAAAAATCCTCCCAGACGTCAATATGTGGTTTAAACAATCTAGAGATTTTCTCACGGTCACTCCGCGTTAAAAAGTCCGCGTCCATGGTCTCTTGTGCGGAATAGTACATTGCAGCACGTCGCTGCACTTCAAGATCGACCGAAAGAACGCCAGCAAGTACCGGTAAGACCTCAGTACTAACCGTCCTGTATGCTTTGCATAAGAATATCAAAGCCAAACGCTAACTCTGAAGTAATTTACGTCGTACCGCCCCTAATGTGGTCCTATCAGCCCAAAAAGGCGCTCCATAGCAGATACAACCCAAGTAAGTAGCCCCATAAATAGTTTTTAAAGTCGAAAAAGACAGACCCACGTAGATTTAGATATTCAAGTTAAGTCATAGAAGTTCTTTTTAGCTTTTTCACCGACTATTTTAATATGATCTATAAATGCAAAATTCCTCTCTAACACTAGACAAAGATAGCACACGGACTGCTTCCTTTTTACTGGAACGTTATTAAAGGCGAACGGCAGGCTTGTATGGGAACTTCGTACCGCAAATAAAATTTCGTGTTTTGGGATATTTTTAGTTTTAATTGGTAGTTAATACGATAAATAATCCTTTTTTTAATTCTTAGATTTTTAGAACTTGGAACGTAAAAGTAATAGTCAGTTTTGTTTTTTATTTATTTATTTTTAAGTTTTCGGGAAACTTACAGCTAGGCAGACACAATGTAAAAGATACTAACATGATGATGGCCAATTACAAAAAAATTTTAAGGTTATATACTAGTGTACCAATGTAAATTGTTACATATAGGTAAATGTTGCAGATTGTTACATAGGTAATGTGTAAAGTAAATTGTTTGTTGCTATCGTTGTAGTATTTTCCTTACGAATAAGTAGGTAGATTGAGTTGAGGATCGTACCTACTCAGGGTATTTCTAAATACCTATATCCACAAGCAGACTGCGACAGTTTGATAATGATGAGTTTGGTTATATTTAATATTATTTCTATTTCTAAATAATTAATTATCATTTCAATTTTGTGTTATTTTATGTAAGGCAACATCTAAAAACATAACTGCGTTGAATGCACGATTTTATTACGTTTTTAGATTAAAATCTTTTTATTGATATTATTAATTAATCCGAAGTTCTAAAAATAGTAAACTAACATGAAAATAAATGCCTTAGTTGCCTTTATTTATATACCAAATTCTATAACCGAACAACAAAAAAAAATATGCGGTACCAAATCTGCCGTTCACCTTTAATAGTAGGACACGATTTAAGATTACCTTTCAAAATGAGTTGACAAGTTTTGTGCGGGGCAAAGGTCAGGCGGTTTCGATCGCCGCACTGAGATATTAATCGTAGGCAAGTGTCAGCCAAGTTCTCGAGTCCAGCACGAGTACTTGATTGAATGAGCAGAAGACCGTCGTCCGCGTAACCGGTTGAGCAGCCGCTTGGAAGTGGAATCGCGAGGAAATCATCAAAGCCTAAGTTCCATAAAGGAGGACCAATAACGGAACCCTGAGGACATCCCATGGTGAGAGACTTCGACATGGAATGATGGCCAAGTTTGGGTTTCGCGGAACCATTTAAAAAGTAAGAGTAAACTAAATTGTATATATTTTTATAGCAGCCTCGAGTTTTCAATTTAAGTAATAGCATTGGCCAGCATGCGTTATCAAAAGCCCCAGAAATATCTAGAAAAATTCCGATTACGTACTTATGTTCAGATGTATTAACTATTTTCCTAACAGTAATGGCCGCGTCTACGGTAGATTTTCCAATAGTGAAACCGAATTGATTATTATGAAATTTTGGTCCGTCCGGTAGCAAACGCGGCACGATAAGGCGCTCCAGGAGTTTTCTCAAAGATGGAAGTAATGTTATGGCCCGGTACGACATTGGGTCGTCCGGGGGTATGTCCCCACTTTTCGGGATGATTCGTATAAACCCGCGTCGCCATATACGAGGAAATACGCCCTCCGCAATACAACGGTTGAAAAAGTTTTTTTTTTTTCCTTTTTTTTTTGAGGGTAGCTTAAGTGAACACAACTTATTTTATAGCTCTCATTTAATAATTAAATTAATAATAATATATTTATCTTTATTATCGTGAAAATGCACTAAAAGTATTCAATACCCTCGGCTGCACTCACTGCATTTATAAACTCTCCTCTCGCCCTCACCTGACCTGCACAAAATCGAAAACTCCAAATGAAAGAATACGCCAAGCTAGCAGGCAGTATGGAGGATCTTGCTGCCTCTTTTACCTCGCGTATGGACACCTATGAAAAGGATTTTAAAAACGTCAGCAGTAATAAGGCCACTCACAAGATAATAGCTAGCCTATCTCGAGACTTCATGGAGTTCAAGTGCCTTATTTGGAAGACGATGACCGCACTGAAGACACAGATGAAGTTGCTGACTACAGGACTGGATCATCATGAGATGGCATCTCGCAGGCAAGTCTTGCTCCTACATGGCCTTCCTGAGCAGAGGGATGAAGACCACAGATCTCAGGCTATCTCAACACTGGCGGACAAGATGTAGACAGTAAACATTTCCCCTTCGGAACCCACATCACATCTTGCCATCGCCTGGGAGTAGACTCAGGCAAGCCACAACCTCTGCTTATTAGATTTGCTAATTTGAATCTGCGTAGTGAGGTATGGCGCAGCGAAACTTTATTGTCCACATTCGACTCCGATCGTATCCATGCTGTTCTCGTTTCAGAGACTTTTCTCAAACCTACACTTCCCTCAACGCAATATTCGTTGCCCGGCTACAAGCTGGTGCGTAACGACAGAACGGGCAGGGGATGTGGAGGGGTCGCCATCTATCTCCGTGGAGATATTTCATACAAAGTTATTGATCAGTCTCCGAGTAATTACTCTAAATTTGCTGAACACCTATTTATTGAGGTTACTTTTAACAACACAAATTTACTATTAGGTGCTTGCTATAGTCCTTCATGTCATATAGATTTTTTCTACTCATTTGAATCAAAACTAGAAAAATTCTCTTCGTTATATGACTACACGATAATACTCGGAGACTTCAACACTTGTCTGATCAAGGATGATGTGCGCAGCCGTAAGCCGTCTCTTCTGTCAACATGCATATCCTTCAGCTTGACGCCACTCATCATGCTCCTCACTGTAACCCCTCACTTCTAGACCTTATTCTAGTTTCCGATTCAAACAGAGTAGCGACTCATGGTCAACTTGCTGCCTTCTTCTCTTATCATGATCTTATTTTTCTTTCTTATAAAATTCGCCCTCCTAAACGTAAATCGAAATTTCTCTTCCTTCGCAGTTTCAAGAACATTGACCTGGATTGCTTAAGAGAAGACGCGGGCAATATTGACTGGTCTCAAGTTTAGCAATGACCTAGACAGTAAGGTTGCCGTGTTTACTTAGACAGTGCTGGAACTCTTTGATGAGCATGCTCCGCTAGAAAAGGTCAGAGTGAGGCATCTTCCAGCTCCCTGGTTGTCTGACATCATTAAACGTAAAATGTCAAAAAGGGATAAGGCTAAAAGGCGGTACAAAAGGAATCCCACTGATGAGAACTGGACTCTTTACAAGAAGCTGCGCAATCGGTGTGGTCGTATGTGTAGAGATGCTAAAAGGCGCCACATCCACAACCTTGTTCAAAATTTCAATACAGCACAAGTATGGCAATTTCTCAAAACCCTTGGTATCGGTAAAGCTGTTGATGACAGCTCGCCTGATATTGACCTTGACACTATCAACCTACACTTCTCGAAATCACCTGTAACTCTTGATGACAACGTGAAAGCCTCCACTTTGAACAATCTCTCTAAACTTCCTCTGCCATTGTGTACTTCATTCTCCTTTCACCCAGTTACAAAAGAGGATATAAAGCGGGCCGTCACATCTATATCCACGAAGGCGGAGGGTGTTGACGGTCTGCAACTCTAGATGCTTCTTCCTATCCTGAATGAACTTGCTCCTGTCATCCTTCACACTATAAACTACTCCCTCTTGTCAGGCCGCTTTCCTTCCGCATGAAAGAAAGCGCATGTTATTCCTTTACCCAAAGTCTCAAAACCCTCATCAGTTTCCCAGTTCCGTCCAATTTCCATACTTCCAATCCTATCTAAAGTCCTTGAGAGTGTAGTTAATAAACAGCTGTCTCATTACCTTTCCTCTAATGGCCTGCTAAGTCCTTATCAATCTGGTTTCCGTCCTGGCCACAGCACTGTATCGGCCTTAGTTAAAATTACTGACGACATCCGACTGTCTATGGACAACAGGCTCCTTACAATATTGATTTTACTGGACTTTAGCAGTGCTTTTAATTCAGTTGATTTTGACATCCTCTTAGGTATCCTAACCTCTCTTAATGTATCTCCTTCTGTGATTACGTGGTTTAACTCCTATCTTTGGGGTCGCTCACAGTCGGTTCGCTCAGAGGAGGTTTCCTCTGACTGGTGCGACCTCGCTGCGGCCGTTCCTCAGGGTGGCGTCCTTTCTCCTCTTCTTTTCTCGTTCTTTTATAAACGCTATCACTAAGGTCTTATCTTCACACTATCATCTCTATGCAGATGACCTGCAACTTTATCGCCACTTTAAATCTGGAGAGGCGACTGGAACTATCGGTGCCATCAATAGTGATCTTGAAAATATCTGTCAATGGGCTAAAAGTTTTGGAGTTTTGGTCAACCCAGCAAAATCACAAGCTCTCATTATTAGTGGCAGATATTTCGTCAATTTGTTGAATAACCAGTCTCTCCCACCTGCTTTGTATGATGCCGATTCTAAAAAAGTTAAAAACTTAGTGGTTTTCTTGGATAACAACCTATCTTGGAATATTCACATTGCAGAAGTAAGCAGGAGGGTGTTTTGCTCGTTTCGGTCTCTGAAACGTCTCCAGAAGTTCCCGTCTTTTCCAACCAAAGTTACTCTTGCTCAGTCTCTCCTTCTTCCTTTTCTTGACTATGCTGATGTCTGCTTTTTTGATGCGACTGAGGAACTCCTTTATAAGCTCGAACGTCTGCAGAATTTGTGCATCCGCTTCATTTTTGGCCTTCGAAAGTATGACCATGTGTCGGAATTTCGGAAGCGGTTGAAGTAGCTGCCTATTCGACAGCGCCGAGATATCCACACTCTATCTTCACTCTTTTCTGTTCTTCACAATCCTATCTCTCCTTCGTATCTTCGAGAGCGCTTTGAGTATCTTGTCCCGAGAGGAAAACATTGCCGTTCCTCATCATCTCTTCTCCTTCGTTTTCCTCCCCACTCCTCAAGTCGTTACGGTGGATCATTTACTGTTCGTGCTGTTCGCCTCTAGAATACTCTTCCACATTCTATACGGGATAACGTTTCGTTGGTGGTTTTCAAGAGAAGAATAAAGGAACATTTCCTATCAACATGACGCATAAATATTTATTTATAAATGTAAGATTTTAGTTATGTTTTTTTTTTAACATAGTATGTATTATGTTTACACGTAGGTATCTGTTTAGTTTATTTAGTATGTAAGAATTTTAAATATTCAATGTTTTTTTTTTTATAACTTGGAATTTTGTTGTGCACTTGGATCACTGTCCTCATACGCAAATTTCCTATAACAACTGGGTTTGCTGTTAGAGAACCCAATTATGGGTTAAGCTCGCCTATGTACATAAGCTGTCCATTGTGTTTGTATCTCTCCATTTTATGTTTTTGTGTGCAATAAAGAATAAGAATAAACGGTTGCAAACGGTTAAAATCGCATCACCGGCTGATTTACACGCTTCTATAATCATACGATTAAATATTTTATCTTCACCTGATGACTTGTTGAGTGGTAACGTCTTGACAACGTTAATAAATTCGTCAGTTGATGGAAGGTTTGACGCTGGTGATTCAGGTGGTACAGCTTCCCACGCTCTGATCTGTTGATGGTAGTCGTTGTCATTAGCAAGTAAGTCATCAGGTATAAGAGTATTAAGCAAAACTTCAGTTGTTTCCTCAATACCGGTGGTGTGTTTATTATTTACTTTAATGTTCTGAACAAACGCGAGGTCGACTGATCGATTGCCTTTAAACTCATGATACAAAGGAGACCACGGACCTTCTTTATCTAATTTTCTACTATTTTACGCAGTAAATTACCCTTTGATTTTTCTACCGATGCTCTGTAGCGGGACCTAGCAACTCTTAACGTATTTAACGCAATGGAAAGAGATTCACCGGTGACCTTACGTTTTTTAAGCTTGTTAAGATGTTTACGCGCTCAGCGATAACTTTTACGCTGTTCAGTTAGGTAGTCACACCACCAATTACATCTACGTGTATTGATCATAGATCCACGACCAATGGCAATGTCAGCACGGTAAGTGAAGGTGCCTGACATAATTTCAGCACTTTGTTCAGCTGAAAGCCCATCACGAGTGAAGTCTTTGGCGTGAGACGCAACAAGCGAGTTAATTTCCAATTCGCACCGTTACATTTATACCTAAAGTTACCAATGGCATGTGACGTACCCTGAGTAAAAACCGGAACAAATTCGTACACGATCAAGCAATGATCACTACAAGACGCGTCCGGTAGGACACGCCAACTATCCAAGCGTACGTCTACACTAGAATGTGTGACGTAAAAGATAAAGATATTTATTTGCTCAAACACGTGTATACATGCAAGAATAAATAATACATGCATGCAGGATAACATTAAAAAAGACAAAAGGTTCAGACATGTTTATTCGCCCATTTGGCTGCAAAAAGTTGGTGGTGCATCAGGAGTATTATGAATAGTCAGATTCATTTCAGCAATGAAATCTTCAACAGCGCAGCATCGTTTATAATCCGTAGATCGAACTTTGCCATACCAGAGTAACGATGACGCATTAACATCAGCGCCAACGATAACTTTGCAGCCCGCGAGCAACAGGGTCTGAATATTGAAAGTAGCAGCTCACAACGTAAACTTTAAAAAAAAACGATGAGACCTCCGCAACGGCACAATGGGGTGTCATAAGGTTACGCAAAGACGTTACTGTAAAGTTAGAAGAATGTGCCACGTAAATTCCGGCTCGTGCTTTGCCATCCAACTGTACTACATTGTGACATAAACGCGCGTTTTGATATTGTTCTTGAACAAGCACTATATCTAAGTTATAATCGATAATCAGTTTGTCCAGCACAGAAGTCGCCACCCTATTGTTGTGGAGATTTAATTGTCCTAAGGTTAATCTATCCATTATCATAGTAGTTAGTATTGAGGATAAATTGTTCGAGCTTAAGTTTATAAGTGGCACACTCATGTGATCCACACCGGTGGTCATACGGTTTATTAGAACGTTTACAAGCCACGCAAGACGGTGTATAATTTTTGTCCTTATGCGGGCAGTCTGAAAAACCAATTTCATGTGCCTTAGAGCAATTAGCGCAAGTAGGTGTTTTAATAGTGCAGTGTTTCTTAACATGACCGAACTGTTGACAATGTGCACAACGTACTGATTTGATTTGATTTTGAAAGGTCTTTATTTATAAATAGGTTATACAGTGTTGTTTACAAATGATCTTATTCTATTAAAATTTGTAGACAAATCGTAATTTATTTTGTTACACAGGCTACCGCCTTTCTAAACATTAAAACGTGTTTTTATGACAATATTTTGCGTTGGAGTAACTAACTTATAAAAGGAATCATTATAAACTACTGTGTGTGTGGAGGTCTTTGAATGGACCCACATAATATTTACAATATTTGGGTTACGAGATGTACACTTAATTATAGTTTTATATAATAACAGGAAAATAGTGGGTAGTTGGTGCAAAAATTATGAGTAAACGGCCGGTCAAGCGGCGTCAGCTGGTAAGCGAGCTATCGTCATGATGCGTCACGGAGGAAATAGTGATGTGGGAATCTGTATCGATCGTACGTGCGAGCGTACGGCAATGTACTAAGTCTACTTTTGCCAATTTCGGATATTAAATTATTACGGTGTGTCGGATTTTTATGCAAATTTTTAATATGAAATCTTTTAAAAAGGGGTATTTGATACGGTAGTGCAATCTATTAAGGTTTGTTTATTTGTTTATTTATTGATCACCAACGAATGTTACAAAACAATAAATTTACATAAAACACAAAAATTGGTACACATCAACATTACCTGTAATGCCCACTCAATTACAGGCATCTTTTACATAGTCGAGCTTAATATAATTGATTAAAATATGAAAGTATATAATAAAAATGTCAAATAATAATATTAACAGTAATGTCAATGATTAAAATTAAAATGTATATATATATATATATATGTTACGGCTAATACCCGAAGTGCGGCTACACTTAGTTTTAGCCGGTTAGAACTAGGTTTGCTAATACCCGAAGTGCGGCTACACCTAGTTTTAGCCGGTTAGAACTAGGTGTAGCCACGCAACATAGCCGACGGAGCCCCGCTGCGCGGGGCTCCTATTTCCGTCCGCAGGGTCTAAAGTAACCTAACACGAACGAGATGACGGGAGCTGAGTTTGCTCGCTTTGCTCGCTCACTTCAGCTCCCGTCATCTCGTTCGAACCTAACCTGTCCGTGTCGGGGTGCCCTAAGCTCCAACCGGCTAATACTAGGTGTAGCCGCACTTCGGGTATTAGCCGTAACATATATACTCATTAAATTATATTAAAGTAACGTATATTATAGTAATTTTTGTGATATAAACGTCATGAAAGTTATAAATTTATTAATTAATATCATTGTTTATTATTGTTGGAGTGATAAATCAAAAGTCCTCCGCCTGAAAGTACTTATACAATTTCCTTTTAAAGGAGCTAAGAGTGTCGTGATTTATGTCGATGTCAGCTTTGCGGCATATAGCGTTGTACAATTTGGTAGCCCTTGTAAGAGGAGTGTTGTCGCCGAGGTTCGTTCTGCGCGAAGATTGTCCGAACAATTTGTAGGTATGGGACCGTGGTAATCTACTAGGGACATTAAGAGAGATTCTCGATAGAAGGTCAGTATTTAGTTTGGATGTCACCAATTTATGAAGAAAACACAGATCCAGTACTTTTCTACGATTCGCGAGGCTTTGAAATTTATAGTGCCGAATTCGGTCTTTGTAAGATCTTAATTGATTCGTGGTTTTATTTGCAAAGGATAAATGGTATAAAAACCTTTTTTGTAATCTCTCAATTCGTTGCTTATGAACGTTGTAATGTGGTGACCATATCTGTGAGCAGTATTCTAAATTGCTTCGAACCAGCGGCAGCGTCTCATAAAGAATATTTTCGACTTTGGGTTCTTAAATGGCTTGGAGGTTCGTACGAAAAGGTGTGTTATACGACAGTTTCAAAGCTTTGTTTTGGATAGATTGGAGTTTATTATATTAAGTTACAGTTAGACTAGACCAGACAGGTGCTGCGTAAGTTAGGCAAGGTCTAACTAAAGTGGAATAAATTAGTAATTTAGTTAGAGGACTGATAACTGATTTGCGATTTAAAATAGGTTTCAAAGAATTAAGGGGTTTTACACTTTTGCTTATAATTAATTCAGTTTTTTGGTTCCAGTTAAGTTTATTGTCTAAAATTATGTCTAAATACTTAACCGATGCCCGCCACTTAATCTGGAAATCATCAATTTTTACAAGCCTAGTGGGTAGTGAACGTTTTCTGGTAAACAGAATGCCTTCGGTTTTTGTTTAATTTAGTTTCAGTTTTCAGGTTTTAAAGTATTGGCTGAGTAGATCCAGTGAGTATTGTAGTCGTCCAGTTACTACTTCAACGTCTTTGTCTGTCGTGAATGTTGCCGTGTCGTCAGCGTAGATGGCAAGTTGTGTGTGAGCCTGTTTAGGTATATTATTCAGGTAAAGTATGAAGCAGTATGGACCCACGAGCGAGCCTTGAGGCACACCAGCGATCTCGTAGATAATTTTGTATGAGTTTTACTAGACAGAGAGGAACTTCATATTGAATTAATTTATGTAACAGGCCATCGTGCCAGACTGAATCAAAAGCTTTTTCAATGTCCAGCAAAACCATGCCTGTGGAAAGGCCACGGTTTAAGCCATGAGTTATATGTTCAGCCACTCTGGCTAGCTGTTGCGTGGTCGAGTGTGAGCTTCGGAATCCAAACTGTTCAGTGATTAAAATATGCGCTGTTATTTTAGTTAGGTGGGTTAGGATAATAGGCTCTAAGAGTTTCTCTATGCTTGGTAATAAGCTAATTGGCCGATAGCTAGATGGGATGGACTGATCTTTTCCAAGTTTCTTGATAGCTATGATTTTAGCGTGTTTTAATGTATTCGGGAAATAAGAAATTCGTACAACCATTGAACATTTTAGTTAAATATACATACAATAGCTTTTTGAGGGAGCTTTTTCAGTAAGCCATTTCCCAAGCCGTCAAAACCAGGCGCTTTATTTGATTTTAGTTTTCCCAACAACTTTTGGATTTCTTTTGGCCCAGCAAGTGATGGGTAGTCACACATCTGGTGACTGTCCCACAAACTAATAGAATCCTTGACAGCTTCTTCTGTAATAGGATCACTGACTCAATGTTTAGTTAGGTTCATGTTCGCGAGAAAGGTATTAGCTAGTGTCTCATATTGCTCAAGTGGTGTGGATGTGGTGGTATTATTTGACATTTTTAGAGGGGGTATTGAGATAGGCTGATGGTTTAAGGACTTAACCACTCTTCACATGTCTGAAGTAGGGTTGGTTATTTTAGCTAGTTTATTGTTGACGTTGTTTGTTGTTTGATGTTGTCGTTAATGGTTTGGATCTTAGACTTAATAATTTTCTGCAGGTTATTGACTTGGGAGAATAGTTCTCGTCGTTTATGTTGAATTAATTCACTTAAAGCTAATTTTCGAAGACGATTTAGGAACGGCTTTGTCTCTTGCGTTTATAATTGACTGCGTTAGGTGTTCAATGGCAAGGTCAATTTCTGGAGGTGTGTTGAAAATGCCTTGGCTTAAAGTTATGGACTGATTCCAGTGAGATCTATAGCTTCTCCAGTCCGCTTTGGTGTAATTATATATGATGCGCGCTTGTCTATTGACTTTACCACTCGCGGTGAAGTAAACAGTCAAGTGGTTGGAAGAAAGGCCGGTGATTACCTGAGGCTCTGAAAGATGGTGGACAGAGTTAGCTAGGATAATATCGGGCGTAGACGGCAAGTGCGTACTATGATAGTAGACTAGAGTGGGACAAGAAGGTGCAAGGATGTCATATTCATTGTCTATCATGTGGTCAAAAAGTACCTCGCCATGGTTGTTGGAGCGAGAGCAGTGCCAGTAGGGGTGTTTGGTGTTAAGGTCACCCATTATTAGGGTTTTTGAGTGAATATTGATAATTTTGTCCAAGTCTTTAGGCAATAAGGCTAGGTTAGGCGATTGATAAGCTGAGATAAAGGCAATTATCTGGTTTGATAGGGCAATGTGTATTCCAACACATTCTAGGTTTTGAGTTATAGGTATATTTAGAGGGGTATGATATATGTCGTTCCGTATGGTGCCGGACGTTAAGAATTTCACCATCCCATGTCTTCCCGTGGGTGTCGTAAGAGGCGACTAAGGGACAAACCAGAGAATGGGCAGCAGCGTTCTCTGTGCTTCTGTAACAACCATACTGCGATCGCCAACCCGCCTGCCAAGCGTGGCGATTATGGCAAAACCCCCCCAATGAAAAGCACAAATAAAAAATGGCCCCTAGTACCCGGCAGCCTGCCTACCCTCGACTACGGTAGCGGTCGAGGTTACGGCATGGCAAGGGGTGCAAAGAATCTCCGGACGAGATCCGGCTACCCCAACAATCACCGACGACTGGACCTGGCAACGTACAACACGCGCACACTTCGGACCGACGAGAAGATCACCGAACTCGAAGAGGAATTGAGCAGGTTGCGATGGAGTATTATAGGGTTATCTGAAGTCCGAAGAGAGGGGGAGGACTCGATAATCCTCAAATCCGGTAACCTGCTCTATTTCCGAGAGGGTGACCGGCAGTCCCAGGGTGGTGTCGGGTTTATCGTCCACAAGTCCCTTGTGAACAACGTGGTGAAGATCGAGAGTGTGTCGACCAGGGTGGCGTACCTTATACTCAGAATATCCTCAAGATATTCGCTGAAGGTCATACAGGTCTACGCCCTAGCCTCAGCACACCCCGACGACGAGGTAGAGACCATGTATGAGGATATCTCCAGAGCCATGCATGGTTTCAAAACTCACTTCACCGTTGTCATGGGGGACTTCAACGCGAAACTGGGCAAACGAGACGAGGATGAGCTGCAAGTGGGGCAATTTGGAGTTGGACGTCGGAACCACCGGGGTCACCTACTGGCCAGTTTTATGGAGAGGGAGGGCCTCTATATGATGAACTCCTTCTTCAAAAAGCGTGAACACATGAAGTGGACCTGGCAGAGCCCCGATGGTGCAACAAAAAATGAGATTGACTTCATCATGTCAACCAAGAAGCAAATGTTCAATGATGTCTCTGTGATCAATTCGGTAAAAACCGGGAGCGATCACCGCATGGTAAGAGGCACATTGAACATTAATATCAAGCTTGAAAGGTCTCGACTGATGAAGTCCACGCTCCGTCCAGCACAGATCCAGGTCCAAAACCCCGAGAGCTTTCAGCTCGAACTCCAGAATCGTTTCGAGTGCCTAGGTAGCTCAGTGGATGAATATAACGATGGGTTCGTGGAAGCTGTCCATACGGTCGGGTCTAAGTTTTTCAAGACCCGTCGTACAGATAGAAACAAAAAGATCTCTGATTCTACCCTCAAGCTTATGAAGTAGAGGCGTGCGATGATCCTGCAGTCTTCAGATGAGGCGTGCAAATACCGGCAGCTCAATAGACAGATCTCTAAATCCTTGAAAAGAGACCTCCGCCGCTTTAATACCGAGCGTATTAAAACCGCGATTGAGCGAAATAAAGGCTCCAAGGTTTTTTCAAGGGATCTGGCTATTGGGCAGAGCCAGCTCACAAAACTGAAGACCGACGATGGCAGGACCGTATCCGCCAAACCGGAGCTTCTGAGGGAGATCGAGACATTCTATGGGCAGTTGTACACATCAGTCAGCAAGCCCGTTGCGAGTCTAGCAAACGACCCAAGAGCTAGATTGACCCGTCACTATACCGAAGATATCCCGGATGTCAGCCTGTACGAGATTGGGATGGCTCTGAAACAGCTTAAAAACAACAAGGCGCCGGGTGATGACGGAATCACGGCTGAACTCCTGAAGGCGGGTGGAAAACCGGTCCTTAAGGCCCTTCAGAAGCTGTTAGATTCCGTCATACTCGAGGGCAAAACGCCACAGGCATGGTGCGGGGGTGTGGTGGTACTTTTCTTCAAGAAGGGCGACAATGCCCGGCTGAAGAACTATAGGCCCATCTCACTTCTTAGCCATGTCTACAAGTTGTTTTCAAGAGTCATCACGAATCGTCTCGCGCGCAGGTTTGATGATTTCCAGCCTCCCGAACAAGCCGGATGCCGAAAAGGCTTTAGCACCGTAGACCACATACATACGCTGCGGCAGGTTATACAGAAGACCGAAGAGTATAACCTGCCTCTCTGTTTAGCGTTTGTGGACTACGAGAAAGCCTTCGATTCGATCGAGACTTGGGCTGTACTGCAGTCTCTCCAACGGTGCCAGATCGACTACCGGTACATTGAGGTGTTGAAGTGTTTGTACAAAAACGCCACCATGTCAGTCCGTCTTCAGGATCAGACCTCGAAACCAATCCTTCTCCAGCGTGGCGTGCGACAGGGAGACGTCATTTCTCCGAAACTGTTCACTGCTGCGCTGGAGGATGTATTCAAGGTTCTGGACTGGAGGGGCCTAGGCGTCAACGTTAATGGCGAGTACATCACTCACCTTCGGTTTGCCGACGACATAGTGGTCATGGCTGAGACCATGGAAAGCCTCAGTAAAATGCTCGATGACCTCAGTAAAGCTTCCGAAAGAGTGGGTCTTAAAATGAACATGGACAAAACCAAGATCATGGTGAACGCCCATGTAGCACCCACTCCTATCAAGATCGGAGACTCTACACTCGAAGTTGTAGACGATTATGTCTACCTGGGACAAACGATCCAGTTGGGTAGGTCCAACTTCGAGAAAGAGGTCAACCGTCGAATCCGACTCGGCTGGGCGGCGTTCGGGAAGTTGCGTGGTATCTTCTCGTCCAATTTACCGCAGTGTATCAAGACAAAAGTCTTTGACCAGTGTGTGTTGCCAGTGATCACCTATGGGACCGAGACATGGTCGCTCACAATGGGCCTTATCAGAAAGCTTAAAGTCACCCAAAGGGCAATGGAGAGGGCTATGCTCGGAATTTCCTTGCGTGATCACGTCAGAAATGATGATATCCGCAGGAGAACTAAAATTACCGACATAGCCCGGAGAATTGCTAAACTTAAGTGGCAGTGGGCAGGGCACATTGCTCGCAGAAGGGATGGCCGATGGGGCCGAAAAGTTCTGGAATGGCGACCGCGAACCGGAAGACGATACGTTGGAAGGCCTCCCACTAGGTGGACCGATGACCTGGTTAAGGTTGCGGGAAGGCGCTGGATGCGAGACGCTGGATCGGTCAATGTGGCGACGCCTGGGGGAGGCCTATGTCCAGCAGTGGACGTCTTTCGGCTGAAATGATGATGATGATGATGATGATATATGTCCGACTTGACTAAAATGGCAACTCCCTGACCGACTCCGTCCGGTTTCTTATCGCATCGATAACAGGCGAAGCCAGGGGTGTGTAATTTGATGTGGGGAGATATTCTAGTCTCTGATAAAGCTACGATATCAATAGAGAGCTCGCTTACCAGTTCCAACAATTCCGATATTTTTGAGCGAATGCCGTAAGCATTCTAGTAGAGAATACGTACATTTTGTGTTCTACACATATTGACCAAGATGAGTTAGAATAAGAATTACTTTATCCATCATACTAGTACATCCTAGAAATTGGCTTTTGATGGTTTTATCGTCATTAATATGGCTAGCATGTCAGCTGTCGTCGGATCTTGAGCCTTTTCTAGAACGGTGACTTTTTGTGTGTTGGCAGCAGCAACGAGATTCCAGGGTCGCTCGTCGACAATGTTTGTTTTCGGGGGCAGCTTTACAGTCCTGGCGGCTTTCAGTTGTTCTTGACGTTCTCGCAGAACCTTCAAATAATTTTCGCGCTCTTTGCATTGACGAAAGTTTGCAGGGTGATTCCCACCACAATTACAGCATTGGGCTGGCTGGTCCCAGGTCTTCTTGGGCATTCTTCAGTCTGGTGGGCATCAGTACATTTCACACAGCGTGGTGGTAAGTTGCAATTGGTAGATGAATGCTCGAACCCCTGGCATCTGTAACACTGCGTTCCATATCGATTGTTACTTCGGTATTTTCGTATTTGTACTGTTGTGTTACAAAGGAATTTGGCAAAATCAGCACCAGGTGGCAATTGTACCAGAAAGGGAGGACAGTAAAAAGATTTTTCAGCAGGTACTTTAATTTTACGAACAATCACATTTTCGAATCCAAGCAAGGCAATTTCTGCTGGAAGTACATCCTCGACGTAGTCCGGAAGACCAAAGATGACTGCTTTGTACATCTTCTCGTCTTTTCTCGAGTAGGTGTGAAAGGCGATGCCCTTGGTACGTAGACCGTCTTTGATGGATTGATGGCTTTCAGACGTGTGGCAGATGACAGCTACCCGATTGTTACGTCTGTACTGCAGATGGAAGGTTTTCGAGGACGACATCACAGTGGTTTTGATGAACTCATGCGTCCAGCTGGGTTCTATTTCCAACACGATGGGAGGTATGCGGGTGGCCTTTTTAGTGACAGCATCACGAAGTCTGGTTCTGATGTCAGCAGCGGATGTTTGGTTGCCAGGCAGACTGCTAAAACTCTTCGTGGTCGCGATTGGCTCCGGTAGGGTTTGTTCGGCTTGGCGCGCAGTTCTTTTTGGTATCTTCCATTCACTGGTCTTAATGGGGCCTTCGAGAGGGCGTTTGCCAACAGAATTGGACCGTGTCAGAAACCGATCCATATCGACCACTTTTTGTTGGGTGTATTCCCATCACTAGTACCTGATGCGAATAATTAGGTGGGGGCTCTAGGTAAGACGTGCGAATGACAAGAGTGCGCGCGCCGTACTAAGTGCGCGCGCCGTACAATGTGCACAACGTACTACGTCGACATCATCAATGAAACAGCAAGACGCCCAATCAATAAATAATTTAATCCAAATCTTTAGTCGAGACAAAATGTTTCCGGACCGCAGACTCGAGTTCAATGCCTATCCATTTCCGACCGTTGTCTAGCGAACGCCTACGTATAATTTTTGTTTTTTTAATAAAGTCGTCTTCTTTTAATGGCAATTCGTCTTTAATGTTTTGACAGAACAACGCATGCAAAAAGGCACTGTTCTCCATTGAGGATGGGACGTCTTTAACTAAAATACGTGGCTTACGGACGGCTTACCCGGCTCCATCCCTCCGTGGTGTAACCGTGCCGATAACGGACCATCTCGACCTTCTTGATGTTTCGTTGACATCGACCCTCAATTTTAGTCCATTCATCGAGGCAAAGGCTCAATTGGCTGCAAAAAAGTTGGGGATCCTTGCTAAGGTGAGACGGTACTTCGCGCCTGAACAGCTGCTCAACTTGTATAAAGTTCGGTCATGCATGGAGTACTGCTCTCACCTCCGGGACGGATCTGCCAGGTACCAACTTGATGCACTTGAGTCGATTGACATACGGGCCAAGAGACTTATCCGCAATGATGCGCTGGTCGACTCAAAGCTCCAGAGCCTTGAACACCGACGACGAGTTGCCAGACTGTCGGTTTTCTATCGGTTACATTTCGCAGAGTGTGCGATGGAACTGCACAATTTGATTGCACCTAGCCCTTTCCATCGTCGGACTACAAGACGTACGGCAATTAGACATCGGTACATGGTTGATATCCCACCCATACGCACAAAGCGTTTTGAAAATACTTTCATTGTGCGTACAGCTAAGGAGTGGAATTCCCTTTGTTTCCTGATAGCTACAACCTAGGGGTCTTCAAGTCAAGAGTGAATAGGTTACTTCTAGGCAAGCGTGCTTCACCTTCGACCACATCATCACTTAATATCAGGCAAGATAGTGGTCAATCGCGAGCATATAAAAAAAAAAAAAAAATTTGCTTGTTAATATGCAAGTTTCGAAGTATATTAATTTTTTTACCAATATTTTTTTCAAGCCTATTGTGTTTGTCCGGCTCTGTGAACCTAGCACCCGAGTTTGGAAAAAATGATCTTTTCTTGGTATGATTGAAAGATATCGGTAAGTAGTGGATAGTAGTGAAAATTATTTCGTAAGTAGTGGTACCAAAAAAAAAATATGGACAGCAAAAAAAATGTTCGCTCCCGACATTGCAAAACCTGAATTTTTCCGAATGCATCTGATAGGTAAGCGTTAGTAGTGGATTGTAGTGTATTTTTTTTCGTTTGTAGTAAGCTAAAAAAAATATAAAAAAATATTTTAAAATTCGAATATTTTTTCATAAAGCTAAATTAAGTTTGAAAGCCTATGAGGTTACTACAAACGCTGAAAACGACTGAGAGACGTTTGAAGAGGTATGAAGAGGTTTGTAGTGTCATTATTTTAGTTTGTAGTAAGCTAAAAAAATTATAAAAAAATATTTTAAGTCTCGAATAATTTTTCATAAAGCTGAATTAAGTTTGAAAGCCTATGAGGTTACTACAAACGCTGAAAATTACTGAGAAACGTTTGTAGAGGTATGAAGAGGTTTGTAGTGTCAGTATTTTTGTTTTGTAGTAAGCTAAAAAAATTATAAAAAAATATTTTAAGTCTCGAATATTTTTTCATAAAGCTAAATTAAGTTTGAAAGCCTATGAGGTTACTACAAACGCTGAAAACGACTGAGAAACGTTTGAAGAGGTATGAAGAGGTTTGTAGTGTCATTATTTTAGTTTGTAGTAAGCTAAAAAAATTATAAAAAAATATTTTAAGTCTCGAATAATTTTTCATAAAGCTGAATTAACTTTGAAAGCCTATGAGGTTACTACAAACGCTGAAAATGACTGAGAAACGTTTGAAGAGGTATAAAGAGGTTTGTAGTGTCATTATTTTTGTTTGTAGTAAGCTAAAAAAATTATAAAAAAATATTTTAAGTCTCGAATATTTTTTCATAAAGCTGAATTAAGTTTGAAAGCCTATGAGGTTACTACAAACGCTGAAAACGACTGAGAAACGTTTGAAGAGGTATGAAGAGGTTTGTAGTGTCATTATTTTAGTTTGTAGTAAGCTAAAAAAATTATAAAAAAATATTTTAAGTCTCGAATATTTTTTCATAAAGCTAAATTAAGTTTGAAAGCCTATGAGGTTACTACAAACGCTGAAAATGACTGAGAAACGTTTGAAGAGGTATAAAGAGGTTTGCAGTGTCATTATTTTTGTTTGTAGTAAGCTAAAAAAATTATAAAAAAATATTTTAAGTCTCGAATATTTTTTCATAAAGCTGAATTAAGTTTGAAAGCCTATGAGGTTACTACAAACGCTGAAAACGACTGAGAAACGTTTGTAGAGGTATGAAGAGGTTTGTAGTGTCATTATTTTTGTTTGTAGTAAGCTAAAAAAATTATAAAAAAATATTTTAAAAGTCGAATATTTTTTCATAAAGCTAAATTAAGTTTGAAAGCCTATGAGGTTACTACAAACGCTGAAAATGACTGAGAAACGTTTGAAGAGGTATAAAGAGGTTTGTAGTGTCATTATTTTTGTTTTAAGGAAGCTAAAAAAATTATAAAAAAATATTTTAAGTCTCGAATATTTTTTCATAAAGCTGAATTAAGTTTGAAAGCCTATGAGGTTACTACAAACGCTGAAAACGACTGAGAAACGTTTGTAGAGGTATGAAGAGGTTTGTAGTGTCATTATTTTTGTTTGTAGTAAGCTAAAAAAATTATAAAAAAATATTTTAAGTCTCGAATATTTTTTCATAAAGCTAAATTAAGTTTGAAAGCCTATGAGGTTACTACAAACGCTGAAAATGACTGAGAAACGTTTGAAGAGGTATAAAGAGGTTTGTAGTGTCATTATTTTTGTTTGTAGTAAGCTAAAAAAATTAAAAAAAAATATTTTAAAACTCGAATATTTTTTCATAAAGCTGAATTAAGTTTGAAAGCCTATGAGGTTACTACAAACGCTGAAAACGACTGAGAAACGTTTGTAGAGGTATGAAGAGGTTTGTAGTGTCATTATTTTTGTTTGTAGTAAGCTAAAAAAATTATAAAAAAATATTTTAAGTCTCGAATATTTTTTCATAAAGCTGAATTAAGTTTGAAAGCCTATGAGGTTACTACAAACGCTGAAAATTACTGAGAAACGTTTGAAGAGGTATGAAGAGGTTTGTAGTGTCATTATTTTTGTTTGTAGTAAGCTAAAAAAATTATAAAAAAATATTTTAAAACTCGAATATTTTTTCATAAAGCTGAATTAAGTTTGAAAGCCTATGAGGTTACTACAAACGCTGAAAATGACTGAGGAACGTTTGTAGAGGTATGAAGAGGTTTGTAGTGTCATTATTTTTGTTTGTAGTAAGCTAAAAAAATTATAAAAAAATATTTTAAAACTCGAATATTTTTTCATAAATCTGAATCAAGTTTGAAAGCCTATGAGGTTACTACAAACGCTGAAAATGATTATGTCACGATTCTAGAGGTTAGAAATGGATTATAGTGTAGTTTTTTCATTGGTAGCTTAATAACAAAATGTTGAAAAAAGAATTAGAAGATTAAAATACTAATTTTTAGTATTCATTTTTTTTTTTCTAAATTTGGACGTAGAATACTAAGTGGGTTCGACGTTGTTTTAGCAGTTCCCGTTTGGTAATTGCCATCACTCTTTGTGACGAACACAGATCATTATGTTCTTCCCAAGTACCAGAGGCTCGTTTAATACAAGCGTAGTAATGACCTGCAACAAAAATTATCGCTGAAACCATTCTATACTGACGATCGCAATAATTTAGATATTCAGGGATTTCTTTTAGACTGAATTGTTTCCTGCAATTCGCTAGACCACGCCGTTCAGCAAGCAACCCAATTTCAGCAGCCTCAAGATTAAGGAAAATGTGGCTACCTCCAGCAAACGTCTTAGCAACGTTGGTTCCTTTACAGAACCCACACTCGCTTTGATTTTTTGACAGGTAAAATTCTGCGGACTGACTGACAGCTTCCTGTAGGCCTTCCATGGCTTTTTCGAAAATTGGATCAGGATTGAGATCGAGAACTGGGATGCTGCTTGTTTTTTCATGTTTACAATCTCTGCAATGAATTTTTACTTCGAGCGACGGTGTGTTTGGTAGAATATGTGACTGAATCAAAGTTGCGACGTTGATCTCGCAATCCAACACTCCATTCTTTATATCAGCTGTGTGTTTCAAAATTTCACAACGATCATTATATAATTTTACACACACGCCAGACTTCGACAACGACTCTACAAACTCATAAACAGCAATGTTTGACCCTGTGATGTTTTCGCAGTACTGAGCAAAATCGTGGTATGCAGCTAGCATTTTCAGCGTTTGTAGTAACCTCATAGGCTTTCAAACTTGATTCAGCTTTATGAAAAAATATTCGAGACTTAAAATATTTTTTTATAATTTTTTTAGCTTACTACAAACAAAAATAATGACACTACAAACCTCTTTATACCTCTTCAAACGTTTCTCAGTCATTTTCAGCGTTTGTAGTAACCTCATAGGCTTTGAAACTTGATTCAGCTTTATGAAAAAATATTCGAGACTTAAAATATTTTTTTATAATTTTTTTAGCTTACTACAAACAAAAATAATGACACTACAAACCTCTTTATACCTCTACAAACGTTTCTCAGTCATTTTCAGCGTTTGTAGTAACCTCATAGGCTTTCAAACTTAATTTAGCTTTATGAAAAAATATTCGAGACTTAAAATATTTTTTTATAATTTTGTTAGCTTACTACAAAAAAAAATAATGACACTACAAACCTCTGTATACCTCTACAAACGTTTCTTAGTCATTTTCAGCGTTTGTAGTAACCTCATAGGCTTTCAAACTTAATTTAGCTTTATGAAAAAATATTCGAGTTTTAAAATATTTTTTTATAATTTTTTTAGCTTACAACAAACAAAAATAATGACACTACAAACCTCTTCATACCTCTTCAAACGTTGTAACGTTACGTTTAGCTCAGATGAGCTAAGCGTAAGTTACGTTAAAATAAAAATAAAAAAAGTAAGAAAAGGTAAAATAAGAAAAAGGTTGACATGATGCGATGGGACGGCTGATGGAGTGCGATGTGGACGCTGGAAGAGCGCTACCGCGACTCGTGGGCGTTCCTCTTCAGCGTGCGCAACCTGCGCGCACCGCTGGCGGGCGCGCTATAGCTGCGGCTCTTGCACCACGTCGGGTAGGTAGGTAGTAAGGCAGGCAACCAGGAGAGATGAGGGCGCTCGCGCAAAACGACGCGCCGTTAAGGATCTGTCTGCAGCAGCTCATGCCGGTTCCACATGCCAGTCTGGCACGTCCCATTGTAAAAACAGTAAAAGTTCACTTCAGAGTATAGATTGTTATTTAATAGAAGTCTCCAGGGATGTATAACACTCATTCACGAACTGAATTCAATACATTTTAAATGTACATAGTGGATAAGTATAAACTTTGTAATTTAAGGCTTAAATATGTTTCCAATTTCGCAGTCAAAACCCAACTGAAATCCGACGCCCGTTTTTCTTTCGTTCTGTGTCATCTGTTCCGAATTTCAAATTCAAAATATCAATTATATGACCAGAACGAATAAAAACGGTTTACAGAGGTGGCAGTCTACGCTGCCCTTATTATAATGTACAACTAGCTTAAGGAAGGTCTAGTCCATGGTATATTATGTCTATGGCTTAAGAAAAATAAATTGGAGAGACAGATGTCAATTAAGATAAACATGTCAGAGTATAAAAAATTACAAGATTTTAGAAATTAGCGATATAAATAAGTTATGGAATATTAAAACAATCAGAGATAACTAAAAGTATGCTTTTCAGGTGTTAACAGTAACAACGAATACATAAAAATGAGACATGAGTTGATACAAAATCAAAAGATATAAAGGTATGTTTTGTAAAGTATTTATTAAAATGTAAATAGACTTAAAAACGTGTAGGTCTGCACAGCAGAACACCACAACGTTTCTCAGTCGTTTTCAGCGTTTGTAGTAACATCATAGACTTTCAAACTTAATTTAGCTTTATGAAAAAATATTCGAGTTTTAAAATATTTTTTTATAATTTTTTTAGCTTACTACAAACAAAAATAATGACACTACGAACCTCTTCATACCTCTTCAAACGTTCCTCAGTCATTTTCAGCGTTTGTAGTAACCTCATAGGCTTTCAAACTTAATTTAGCTTTATGAAAAAATATTCGAGTTTTAAAATATTTTTTTATAATTTTTTTAGCTTACTACAAACAAAAATAATGACACTACAAACCTCTTTATACCTCTTCAAACGTTTCTCAGTAATTTTCAGCCTTTGTAGTAACCTCATAGGCTTTCGAACTTAATTCAGCTTTATGAAAAAATATTCGAGACTTAAAATATTTTTTTATAATTTTTTTAGCTTACTACAAACAAAAATAATGACACTACAAACCTCTTTATACCTCTTCAAACGTTTCTCAGTCATTTTCAGCGTTTGTAGTAACCTCATAGGCTTTCAAACTTAATTTAGCTTTATGAAAAAATATTCGAGACTTAAAATATTTTTTTTATAATTTTGTTAGCTTACTACAAACAAAAATAATGACACTACAAACCTCTTCATACCTCTACAAACGTTTCTCAGTCATTTTCAGCGTTTGTAGTAACCTCATAGGCTTTCAATCTTAATTCAGCTTTATGAAAAAATATTCGAGACTTAAAATATTTTTTTATAATTTATTTAGCTTACTTCAAACAAAAATAATGACACTACAAACCTCTTCATACCTCTACAAACGTTTCTCAGTCGTTTTCAGCGTTTGTAGTAACCTCATAGGCTTTCAAACTTGATTCAGCTTTATGAAAAAATATTCGAGACTTAAAATATTTTTTTATAACTTTTTTAGCTTACTACAAACAAAAATAATGACACTACAAACCTCTTTATACCTCTTCAAACGTTTCTCAGTCATTTTCAGCGTTTGTAGTAACCTTTTAGGCTTTCAAAGTTAATTCAGCTTTATGAAAAATTATTCGAGACTTAAAATATTTTTTTATAATTTTTTTAGCTTACTACAAACAAAAATAATGACACTACAAACCTCTTCATACCTCTTCGAACGTTTCTCAGTCGTTTTCAGCGTTTGTAGTAACCTCATAGGCTTTCAAACTTAATTTAGCTTTATGAAAAAATATTCGAGACTTAAAATATTTTTTTATATTTTTTTTAGCTTACTACAAACAAAAATAATGACACTACAAACCTCTTTATACCTCTTCAAACGTTTCTCAGTCATTTTCAGCGTTTGTAGTAACCTCATAGGCTTTCAAAGTTAATTCAGCTTTATGAAAAATTATTCGAGACTTAAAATATTTTTTTATAATTTTTTTAGCTTACTACAAACTAAAATAATGACACTACAAACCTCTTCATACCTCTTCAAACGTTTCTCAGTCGTTTTCAGCGTTTGTAGTAACCTCATAGGCTTTCGAACTTAATTCAGCTTTATGAAAAAATATTCGAGACTTAAAATATTTTTTTATAATTTTTTTAGCTTACTACAAACAAAAATAATGACACTACAAACTTCTTCATACCTCTTCAAATGTTTCTCAGTCATTTTCAGCGTTTGTAGTAACATCATAGGCTTTCAAACTTAATTTAGCTTTATGAAAAAATATTCGAGTTTTAAAATATTTTTTTATAATTTTTTTAGCTTACTACAAACAAAAATAATGACACTACAAACCTCTTCATACCTCTACAAACGTTTCTCAGTCATTTTCAGCGTTTGTAGTAACCTCATAGGCTTTCAAACTTAATTCAGCTTTATGAAAAAATATTCGAGACTTAAAATATTTTTTTATAATTTTTTTAGCTTACTTCAAACAAAAATAATGACACTACAAACCTCTTCATACCTCTACAAACGTTTCTCAGTCGTTTTCAGCGTTTGTAGTAACCTCATAGGCTTTCAAACTTGATTCAGCTTTATGAAAAAATATTCGAGACTTAAAATATTTTTTTATAATTTTTTTAGCTTACTACAAACAAAAATAATGACAATACAAACCTCTTTATACCTCTTCAAACGTTTCTCAGTCATTTTCAGCGTTTGTAGTAACCTCATAGGCTTTCAAACTTAATTTAGCTTTATGAAAAAATATTCGAGTTTTAAAATATTTTTTTATAATTTTTTTAGCTTACTACAAACAAAAATAATGACACTACAAACCTCTTCATACCTCTTCAAACGTTTCTCAGTCGTTTTCAGCGTTTGTAGTAACATCATAGACTTTCAAACTTAATTTAGCTTTATGAAAAAATATTCGAGTTTTAAAATATTTTTTTATAATTTTTTTAGCTTACTACAAACAAAAATAATGACACTACGAACCTCTTCATACCTCTTCAAACGTTCCTCAGTCATTTTCAGCGTTTGTAGTAACCTCATAGGCTTTCAAACTTAATTTAGCTTTATGAAAAAATATTCGAGTTTTAAAATATTTTTTTATAATTTTTTTAGCTTACTACAAACAAAAATAATGACACTACAAACCTCTTTATACCTCTTCAAACGTTTCTCAGTAATTTTCAGCCTTTGTAGTAACCTCATAGGCTTTCGAACTTAATTCAGCTTTATGAAAAAATATTCGAGACTTAAAATATTTTTTTATAATTTTTTTAGCTTACTACAAACAAAAATAATGACACTACAAACCTCTTCATACCTCTTCAAATGTTTCTCAGTCATTTTCAGCGTTTGTAGTAACATCATAGGCTTTCAAACTTAATTTAGCTTTATGAAAAAATATTCGAGTTTTAAAATATGTTTTTTATAATTTTTTTAGCTTACTACAAACAAAAATAATGACACTACAAACCTCTTCATACCTCTACAAACGTTTCTTAGTCATTTTCAGCGTTTGTAGTAACCTCATAGGCTTTCAAACTTAATTCAGCTTTATGAAAAAATATTCGAGACTTAAAATATTTTTTTATAATTTTTTTAGCTTACTTCAAACAAAAATAATGACACTACAAACCTCTTTATACCTCTTCAAACGTTTCTCAGTCATTTTCAGCGTTTGTAGTAACCTCATAGGCTTTCAAACTTAATTTAGCTTTATGAAAAAATATTCGAGACTTAAAATATTTTTTTATAATTTTTTTAGCTTACTACAAACAAAAATAATGACACTACAAACCTCTTCATACCTCTACAAACGTTTCTCAGTCGTTTTCAGCGTTTGTAGTAACCTCATAGGCTTTCAAACTTGATTCAGCTTTATGAAAAAATATTCGAGACTTAAAATATTTTTTTATAATTTTTTTAGCTTACTACAAACAAAAATAATGACACTACAAACCTCTTTATACCTCTTCAAACGTTTCTCAGTCATTTTCAGCGTTTGTAGTAACCTCATAGGCTTTCAAAGTTAATTCAGCTTTATGAAAAATTATTCGAGACTTAAAATATTTTTTTATAATTTTTTTAGCTTACTACAAACTAAAATAATGACACTACAAACCTCTTCATACCTCTTCAAACGTTTCTCAGTCGTTTTCAGCGTTTGTAGTAACCTCATAGGCTTTCAAACTTAATTTAGCTTTATGAAAAAATATTCGAGTTTTAAAATATTTTTTTATAATTTTTTTAGCTTACAACAAACAAAAATAATGACACTACAAACCTCTTCATACCTCTTCAAACGTTTCTCAGTCGTTTTCAGCGTTTGTAGTAACATCATAGACTTTCAAACTTAATTTAGCTTTATGAAAAAATATTCGAGTTTTAAAATATTTTTTTATAATTTTTTTAGCTTACTACAAACAAAAATAATGACACTACGAACCTCTTCATACCTCTTCAAACGTTCCTCAGTCATTTTCAGCGTTTGTAGTAACCTCATAGGCTTTCAAACTTAATTTAGCTTTATGAAAAAATATTCGAGTTTTAAAATATTTTTTTATAATTTTTTTAGCTTACTACAAACAAAAATAATGACACTACAAACCTCTTTATACCTCTTCAAACGTTTCTCAGTAATTTTCAGCCTTTGTAGTAACCTCATAGGTTTTCGAACTTAATTCAGCTTCATGAAAAAATATTCGAGACTTAAAATATTTTTTTATAATTTTTTTAGCTTACTACAAACAAAAATAATGACACTACAAACCTCTTTATACCTCTTCAAACGTTTCTCAGTCATTTTCAGCGTTTGTAGTAACCTCATAGGCTTTCAAACTTAATTTAGCTTTATGAAAAAATATTCGAGACTTAAAATATTTTTTTATAATTTTTTTAGCTTACTACAAACAAAAATAATGACACTACAAACCTCTTCATACCTCTACAAACGTTTCTCAGTCGTTTTCAGCGTTTGTAGTAACCTCATAGGCTTTCAAACTTGATTCAGCTTTATGAAAAAATATTCGAGACTTAAAATATTTTTTTATAATTTTTTTAGCTTACTACAAACAAAAATAATGACACTACAAACCTCTTTATACCTCTTCAAACGTTTCTCAGTCGTTTTCAGCGTTTGTAGTAACCTCATAGGCTTTCAAACTTAATTTAGCTTTATGAAAAAATATTCGAGTTTTAAAATATTTTTTTATAATTTTTTTAGCTTACAACAAACAAAAATAATGACACTACAAACCTCTTCATACCTCTTCAAACGTTTCTCAGTCGTTTTCAGCGTTTGTAGTAACATCATAGACTTTCAAACTTAATTTAGCTTTATGAAAAAATATTCGAGTTTTAAAATATTTTTTTATAATTTTTTTAGCTTACTACAAACAAAAATAATGACACTACGAACCTCTTCACACCTCTTCAAACGTTCCTCAGTCATTTTCAGCGTTTGTAGTAACCTCATAGGCTTTCAAACTTAATTTAGCTTTATGAAAAAATATTCGAGTTTTAAAATATTTTTTTATAATTTTTTTAGCTTACTACAAACAAAAATAATGACACTACAAACCTCTTTATACCTCTTCAAACGTTTCTCAGTAATTTTCAGCCTTTGTAGTAACCTCATAGGTTTTCGAACTTAATTCAGCTTCATGAAAAAATATTCGAGACTTAAAATATTTTTTTATAATTTTTTTAGCTTACTACAAACAAAAATAATGACACTACAAACCTCTTTATACCTCTTCAAACGTTTCTCAGTCATTTTCAGCGTTTGTAGTAACCTCATAGGCTTTCAAACTTAATTTAGCTTTATGAAAAAATATTCGAGACTTAAAATATTTTTTTATAATTTTTTTAGCTTACTACAAACAAAAATAATGACACTACAAACCTCTTCATACCTCTACAAACGTTTCTCAGTCGTTTTCAGCGTTTGTAGTAACCTCATAGGCTTTCAAACTTGATTCAGCTTTATGAAAAAATATTCGAGACTTAAAATATTTTTTTATAATTTTTTTAGCTTACTACAAACAAAAATAATGACACTACAAACCTCTTTATACCTCTTCAAACGTTTCTCAGTCATTTTCAGCGTTTGTAGTAACCTCATAGGCTTTCAAAGTTAATTCAGCTTTATGAAAAATTATTCGAGACTTAAAATATTTTTTTATAATTTTTTTAGCTTACTACAAACTAAAATAATGACACTACAAACCTCTTCATACCTCTTCAAACGTTTCTCAGTCGTTTTCAGCGTTTGTAGTAACCTCATAGGCTTTCAAACTTGATTCAGCTTTATGAAAAAATATTCGAGACTTAAAATATTTTTTTATAATTTTTTTAGCTTACTACAAACAAAAATAATGACAATACAAACCTCTTTATACCTCTTCAAACGTTTCTCAGTCATTTTCAGCGTTTGTAGTAACCTCATAGGCTTTCAAAGTTAATTCAGCTTTATGAAAAATTATTCGAGACTTAAAATATTTTTTTATAATTTTTTTAGCTTACTACAAACTAAAATAATGACACTACAAACCTCTTCATACCTCTTCAAACGTTTCTCAGTCGTTTTCAGCGTTTGTAGTAACCTCATAGGCTTTCAAACTTAATTTAGCTTTATGAAAAAATATTCGAGACTTAAAATATTTTTTTATAATTTTTTTAGCTTACTACAAACAAAAATAATGACACTACAAACCTCTTCATACCTCTACAAACGTTTCTCAGTCATTTTCAGCGTTTGTAGTAACCTCATAAGCTTTCAAACTTAATTTAGCTTTATGAAAAAATATTCGAATTTTAAAATATTTTTTTATATTTTTTTTAGCTTACTACAAACGAAAAAAAATACACTACAATCCACTACTAACGCTTACCTATCAGATGCATTCGAAAAAATTCAGGTTTTGCAATGTCGGGAGCGAACATTTTTTTTGCTGTCCATATTTTTTTTTGGTACCACTACTTACGAAATAATTTTCACTACTATCCACTACTTACCGATATCTTTCAATCATACCAAGAAAAGATCATTTTTTCCAAACTCGGGTGCTAGGTTCACAGAGCCTGTTTGTCCCTGTATTTTTTCAATTTGTTCGTATTGGTGATGTTCTGACACCAAGTTTTTCTATTTCAATAGTTTGGGGCTTTATTTGTGGAACAATTTTTTTTGCCATAAAATAAAATCCAAGATGTATCTCCACAAAATGTGCAATGTGCCACGCTTCTGCATGATTTTGTTCTAGGTATATTTTCTTTTAGATGATATGTTCTCCAGACTTTGGGTGGAAATTGTGGTGATGAACTTGATGTGCCCCAGACATAATTGTCATTAGACCATTTTGCTATGGTTTCTGTAACAGTTAAATAATATTATTGATTAAAAATTGAATTGCTACAAAAGTTAGTGACAGAAACGAATCGCTTCAAAACCGACTCCATCTAGTCTTGTCTGCCCTACCCCTAGACTGTTATTTAAAATCGCGTAGGCGCGGAGGGGTGAGGCGGCCCACGAGCTGAGGAGCAGGTGGATGCATCGGTCGCCGCCGTAGGCGGGGTGGCGTAGGCGTAGGCGTAGTGCAGGGATCGCCGGAGCCCCGCAGCGCCGGAGCAGTGACAGAAACCATGCCTGCTGCGTGTTTGCTTGCATGCTGCATGCCTGCTGCATGCATGGTGTATGCTTGTTTACATGTTTGCATGCTGCATGCTTGCTCCATGCATGGTGTATGCTTGTTTACATTTTTGCATGCTGCATGAATGGTATATTGCTGCATGCTTGTTTGCATGCTTCTTACAGGATAAAAACTCACATTTTTTTCAATTAACTATTTTCAAAACAAATAAGTTACCTATGTATTACTTGCTTCAGTAAACATGGTTTTTCTACAATAGTCGAAATAAATTGGTATATCCTCTTCGGGCAAAAAGGCTAAGCGTATTTGTTATGCTTGGAAAAAATATGTTTTAATATCATTATGCGTAAAAAGAATTATGCTTTAGAATGTAACGCTTAAACATTATTATGATTAGAGTAATTATGCTAAAAATATCATGCGTATGCTGTTATGCGAAAATAATGTTATGCGTAAATATGATTAGGATAAACAAAAGTATGTCATGTTATATTATGTCTAAAGTTTTGATGCAAATAGATAGGGAACCTCACAGTATTTGTGCCGCTAGAGGGCCTTCAGCAGCCGCAGCGGCAGCGCCGGCATAGCCCGTACTGAGAACATAAAACGGCGTTGCGTTGCGGTTTAAATAATTCGTACTTACGTTCGATAATGAACGTAAATACTTATCGGATTTCTTGTCTTTATTTAGTAACATAATTTAAGTACAACTAATATTATGGCTATATTTTATAGTTAAATCATAATTAAATTGAGACAGACATTGAGCAGTTTTGGTTCAGCATCACCAAAAATGAAAAAAATAAAAATCTGTGTTACCTATTGTATTTGTTAATATAATTAAACGGAGTAAGTGAATAAAGCAATACAGTTTACGTGTAATTATAGGCCTTCCTTGCGACTGGAAAAGTGCCGAAGGCTTCTGCTTCCAACAAGCTAACGTTCAGCCCGTGCCCAAGAAGGGTAGTCGAGCTGACCCGGCCAACTACAGATTAATATCAGTAACATTCATTCTCTGTAAAAGTATGGAACGTGTATTGAATAATACGCTCCTGGCATACCTAGAAGACAAAGACATCCTTAGTGACCGCCAAAACGGTTTTCGCCGAAATCGATCAACTAGGGATCTTCTAGCCTCTGCCATTCAGATCTGGAGTGAGGCCATCGAGAGGCACGGGGAGGTGCTTGCTGTCTCCCTTGACATATCGAAGGCAGTGTCTGGTACGAGAGCCTTATTGGTAAGCTTCCTTCTTTAGGTCAGCCTAGTGGTTTGTGTGACTGGATTGCAGACTTCCTGATTTGATGGCTGCCTGTCCAGTCAGTTAGGTATTAATGCCGGAGTCACTCAGGGGTCAGTGCTCTCGGCAACATTGTTCTTGGTGCACATTAATTACCTGCTAAAACCCGGAATCTTTTGGTATGCAGACGACAGCACTGTTGCTGAGAGATACTTATCCGGCACACGGGTTACTGGGCCTCAGGGCTTCGGGAGGCCATGGTTGAGCGCTTGAAACTGTCTTTGGAGGCAGTCTCCGAATGAAGCAATGCCAATCTAGTCAGTTTCAATGCTGCTAAGAATAGAATAGAATATACTTATCTGTACACCAAAAAATGAAGTTACACATCTCTTTTACAATAATACTTATTTCTACGGGTACAAAGGCGGCCTTATCGCTGACAGCGATATCTTACAAACAACCTTTGGATGGACCTATAGAACTTAGAATAAAACAGGGGGTAGTCTGTGGTGTAATGCTACATTAAAATATAAATACAAATATTAAAAAATACATTACTACATGAAATACTTTAGCTTATATTTATATACACAAAGCGACTTTGACGTGGATCAAAAGTTCTTCGTTAACAGCCAAGCTACGAGTATATTTAGTGTTTTTGCCTATCAATATTTTAAGTATTTCATTTATTTCTATTAAACTACAGTATTTTTACCCACCTCTTCTTATTTTTTTTATTCATTATAGGCTAGCGTTAATCACTATCTCGCCTGATGTTGAGTGATGAAGTGGCCGAAGGTGAAGCACGCTTGCCAGGTTGTAGCTATCAGGAAACAAAGACGCCGGCGGGAATTCCTCTCCTTAGCTTAGCGTACGCACAATGAAAGTAAGTAGGATATTATTGATCGTGTCGCTTCCTACGGCTCATTTCGTTCGCTTTCGTCGCTTTCGGTGGGTTAGAATGCCCAATAATATAAAAGAAATCTTACATAGTGCAGTAAAATACTGGTTCGGTGTCTATTCCACAACGTTTGTGGTTTGGGCGCTACTCCACTTTATGAATCTCGTTTGGTTGTGAATGGAACGAAAAGTTTATCGATGGCTTACCTCAAATTCAATTCTCGGATTCTTTTAATTATACTCATCAGCTTAAAACAACTATAAAGCTACGTTAACATAATCAGGTCTATACCGGAACGAACCAGTAACCTAAAATTCAGGACAGATTGTCTCTTTCTCTCACACATACCCGATTCGTGACCAAATTGGCTCAAGCAAATCTGAACTTAAGGATACCGCGTACATCAAACTAAAATTTAGGACAGATTGTCTCATGTCTCTCCACAAAAGTAAAATAGAGCACACCCTTAGGCTCACACACATATTTTTCTGTGACCAGCTTGGTTCGAGGACTTTCATGTTCTCAGTACGGGCTATGCCGGCGCTGCCGCTGCGGCTGCTGAGTCCCTCTAGCGGCACAAATACCTTATAGGTAGTTTAATTACAGTTTTGAACCATGTGCTTGGATTCTGGGACCCGAGTGCGCGTCTCCCTTGCAAGGATACCTTTCGCAGTCCGATCGATACCGAGTAATCTGGCTGGCCCGTTCCTTGGCTGAAAAATTACTGACTTATATTTTGTGACGTTATGAAATTCCTATTCATATTAATTGGTTAAGCTACTTCTTCTTCTTTCTTTAGAATTAACTAAATTTTTTGGCAGCTGTATCATTCACCACGTTCAGGTGTCGAAGGTGGCTTGGCACGAAAAGCAGACAAGGAGGTGAGGCATATCTTGCGAAGGAGCCCCACATTGGCACCATGTTCAAGATGGGTCTATAAAATGCCATTTGGCCAGTTTTTGCACTGAACTGCAGTCTAAGTGTGAAGGGGCAGGGTTTGCATTAAGCTACTATGTATAACATTACTGTGCCCGACAACATTTGAACTGGTTCAACTATTGATCTTGTAAACACGCAGAGGTGACAGCAGTCACATTATTATGCCATAACAACATTAATAATATGCAGCCACTCACTCATTTAGTTGCACAGCTGTGCGAAGCCAGGGATCCGTATCGACTTAGGTAGAAGAGAAACCCTTGCATTTTTAACCGACTGCTGAAAGAGGGTAATGTGTTTATCAATATATGTAGGTATGTATGTTTGTTCATGTGGCGTTCTAGAGACCAAACGCGTGGGCCGATTTTAATGATTCTTACGTCAATCGATTCGTCTTAACCTTGCGAGTGTCACTAAAGACTTGACAGAAATCAAAGTCCACCACAGCGACCACCAGAAGCCATATTGCCAAACGATAAAAAAGCGGCCAACAATGTCAAGTGGGGTATCTTTGCATAGGTATTTCAAAATAGGTGCCTTTCACCATTTTTCATTTTAAATAACGGTTTAGGATATAAAATGATTTAAAGTTGGTGAATCACCATTCTCGCTAATTACCTCATATCTTTCAAATCTTTAGATTGATTTATAAAATTAAGACATCGTTAGACACATCTTGACCGCCACTTGACCGGTGTTCAAAGAACAGTAACGTAAAAAAAAAATAAACTTAGCGAATTTTAGGCCCCCTTTTGTCGGTGTCCCATTTTTTTTTCCTTTCAAACCCTTCGTTGGGAGTATCAACATAAAGGATTTTTAAAAGTAAATAATTACAATAGTTGATTATGCACCCAGGGGATAAAGCAGTGTCTAACTTCTTGTCAAACCAGCTTACCAGTTCGGTATATGTTTAGATGTAAGTTCTACCTAAAGGCAGTCCCTAAAAAGCCCGTCCGTCACTACTTGCTAGTGTTTTAGCTGGGATAAAGAAGTGGCGCAATAAACTGCCCAGCAACACGTTTGACGTTTTTCCAATCGCTATCACGACGCATTCGTTGATAGGGTGTCACTTGTCGTTCCGTCGTGTTTTTCGTGTGTAAAGCTCTAGCTCTCTCTTTTCACACGAAAAACACGACGGAACCCGAGCGATACAGCTCGTGCTTGATGAAACTTTACAGTTTTGTTTATATTTTCCAAGTGCTGTGATAAATACATGGTGTTTTCTTTCTTTCTTAACTAATGTAAGTAAATAGGGTAATATGTAACAAATAATATTGATATTATTTCGTACTACAATAGATATTGTAATAATTAATGACCTGACGCAACGGCTGCTATTGTCTGCCTGTCTGCTGGACGGGTATTTAAGCCCAGCGGTCCTAGCTCTGCCACATTGCACTGTCTGCAGCCACAAGGAAAACAACAAGAACAGCAACAAGAACAACAGTAATAACAACAGCAAGAACAATAGCAACCAACATGAAGTATACGCTCTCATTCGTTATGCTGGTAAACTATTTATTATTTTCAAGTTTGTGAGTCTCATATTCTTCTTCTTCGCTGATTTAAGTTCACCCTTTTTGTATTTATGTTGCTACTTAAATATATTTTGAGCAGAATTCAGCCATGTTGACATCAGCCTTTCAGGGTGCATTTGTACATTTAAATAGTTTATTTGTAAAACACTCATAGATACTATAGCACAACTGCTGGGTATGAGGTCCTGGGTTCGATGCCCGGGTCGGGCAGTATCTGCCATCTGGAACTTCTCAGTAGGAGTTTAAATTTGTGCGCGGTCGATGCAATGGTCTCGCCCCCTATTACATGACTTAAATATAATTGTATAAATGTGCCTGTGTACCTCTGTCCAAACCTTCGTTAAATAGGACTAATCATATGTTAGTTGTAATACTTTCTTTCGGGTAGTAAAATAACAGTTCAATATAAAATAATTTATTTTTGTCATATTAAGTAGGGGGAAAAGTTTCTTCGCATTTTTTAAGAAAATAAAAAAAAAGAAATAGTATAGTTTACTTACATTTAACTAAAGTATGTAGGTACCATTTTGTTCGATAACTTTTTGCCATCTTGTAGGTAGGGACATGATCCCATTGCTATAGAAATTTTGAGACTTCTGATCAAAATACCGCGACAAGTGGTTTTGGCAGTCCTCTCGTGATGTTAACCTGACACTGCCTAAAGAATTCTGAAGAGACCGAAACAGGTGGAAATCCGAAGGTGCAAGGTCAGGACTATACGGCGGATGCATTAACACCCCCCAGCCAAACTCTCTTAATTTTTGCTGAGTGGCTAAAGATATGTAAGGTCTAGCGTTATCATGATGAAAAACCACATCCCTTCTGTTGATTAATTCCGGCGAGAAAAATAAAAGAAAAGCGTTCTCTCAACTTCTTGCTTTAATCTCATCAGTTGTTCGCAGTAGAGTTCAGAATCGATATTCCTGCCTGGTGGTAACAGCTTATAACGAATAATGCCCTTCCAATCCCACCTCACACACAGCATCACCTTGTTGCGAGTTAACCCGGGTTTCGCCACAGTCTGTGAAGCCTGATCGGCCTTTGACCACGATCTTTTTCGCACGTTCTTGTCGTACGTGATCCACTTTTCATCACCAGTTATCAGCTTCTTCAAAAATGGTTCTTTTCATTACGTCGTAATAAAGAATCACAAATGACTACACGGTTCATTAGGTTTCTTTCAGTGAGCTCGTGAGGTACCCAAATATCGAGCTTTTTTGTGTAACAGTTTTTTTCAAATGCACCAAAACTGGTTTGTGGTCAATTCCCAATTCTTCAGCTACGTCGTAACTTTTTCCCCAACCTAATATATAGCGTTTGGAATGTTGTGGTCACAATGTTAAGAGTATTGGTCTAAGATGACGCTTAGACTCTAAGCCTTCTCATCTAGTAACATGTCAGAAGTAACTGTGAAGTAAAGGCTGCGGGAATCCGCCGGATGCGTGCCTATGTCCAGATGCTGATGATGTTAGACATTGGATTACATGTACAATCAAAATAATATTAATGATTATAATTTACGTTTATTTCACAGTCAATAATATTAATATAAGCAGTTATTATTCTTGTGACAAAATATGTGTGAATGAGCAAACTGATGCCTTTCACTTCATCATCATCCGGCCTGTCTTTTATCGTGTCAATTCATACGCTCTGTAAATACCGTCACTACATCAACTGACGTTGCTGGACAGAAATTGAACTTTGGCGCCATTTCTGTTAGGCACTCTTCGGGCAGAGTTCGGCCGGTGCCGTGTAGTCAATAAATGCGTTAATTTTGTTTGTTTCAAGGAACTGGTTTTATACAGAGTGTAACGAAAACGTGTGATCATATCTTAAAAATTTCTTCTGCTCATGTATATGAACAATTTTGTCCTGGAATGTCATTAACAACTACCGAAAAAAAATTGGATTGTCCATAAAAAGTTATCGTCAGCGGACCAAAATTTGTATGGGAGATATAACTTTTTCCCGAAAATCATCCTTGAGGGGTGGAAGTTTGTATGGTGAAGTAATAATTTCTCAAGTAAGGCGGCCCGCACACCTACAATATTATCGCGCGATATAAATAATTGGCTATTCGAAGTACTAATGCTACGCCCACAATCCCTAGTACTCCTTTCCATCTGTATCACACAAAATATTTACTATTGTTGCCATCCGTGTCGTGTCCCAGTCCGGTGGTGCTTTTGTGTTATAATATTTTTCTTATTTACTTACCATTAACTCCGTTATAATCATACCTTCCTTTGCTTGAATATAATATTTACTATAGCGACTACTATACTACCTATACTAACCAAAAAGTATAACTACACTTGATTCACATGAAAACGACATAAACAGTAGCTTAAGTCTAATAATTCAATGGCTAAATAATAACAACTTGCAGATTAATCTTAATAAAACTCAAATAATGACATTTAAACAAAGAACTAGTTCTAAAATTCTTGACATTAATTATGACCAAAATAAGATTATTAAAACGGAACGAACCAAATTTCTAGGTATTTGGCTAGACGAAAGCATGACATGGAAAACACACATGGAGACTATGATAAAAAAAATTCATCAATTTTGCTATGCCCTACACAATTTGAATAAGGTTGTAAATCGTAATACTGTCCTTACTGCATATCATGCATATGTCTCCTCAACTCTTCGTTACGGCATAATATTTTGGGGCAACTCTACCAACAGAGAAATGGCATTTAAAGCCCAAAAACAATGTCTTCGAGCGATATGTTTGTTAAAAACCACCGAAAGTTGCAAACCATTTTTCGTTAGTTTAAAACTACTTACGCTTCCATCCCTCTATATTTATGAAACATCAATATTTATTAAGGAGAATCTGTCTAAATTTGAGAAACTTAATACTAGACGTCACCAAAGCATACTAAAGTCAAAAAAACACAGTACTGCACTTTTCTCGAAGAGTTGTCTTGGCATGGGTCCAAAGATTTATAATAAACTACCAAAAACCTTAAAAAGCATGACCAATATAAACCATTTTAAATCGCAATTAAAGAAATTATTGATTGAAAAGGCTTACTACTCTATCAATGAGTTTTTAGATGATAGAACCATAAAATAAAAAATGTCCGATCCACTTGTTATTCTATCTTGTTTGTTTGGTTTGTCGTTTTATTTTTATTTTTCTTTTACACCTACTTTGTACGCCTTGCAAGGCAAAACATAGTGATACAACACAAATTTTATACCATGTACCATATTACCTATGTTAAACAAATAAAATACTTTGACTTTGACTTTGACTATACAACAATTTTAACTGAACTTGCAAACGCTCATTTACCTATTACTGTTTACTCATTTATTTGTTTTTTATTCATAAATAAAACTGTTCGCTCCGTTACTTGCCACTAAGGTTTCATTGGTTCGGCGTCACCCAGTCGACATCGGCTATCGCTGAAAACCAGCGCTGTGGCTCTGTCTCGCACACGAGTCCCAGCATTATGCTGAGCGATTTATATTATATTAAAGATTGTTTGTTTTTTTTATGGTATGCGTCGTGCCTGGCGCAAATAAACAAATTTTCTTTCTTTTTTTCTTTCTTTCTTTCTTTACGCAGACGAAGTCGCGGGCAACAGTTAGTATCGCTATACAATCGCGTTTTACATGCAAATGTATTTAATCCGATGTGTAATGATGGACGGTTATGTTCGCAGGTGGTGACTTACGCTCTTGTGGTGCCTGGCGTGTCAACCACATATCAGTCCACAACAACAACCTGCACCACACCAAAGTCAACAACAAAGTCCACCACAACTAAATCCACCACAACAACCTGCACCACACCAAAGTCAACAACAAAGTCCACCACACCTGAGTCCACCACAACAACCTGCACCACACCAAAGTCAACAACAAAGTCCACCACACCTGTGTCCACCACAACAACCTGCACCACACCAAAGTCAACAACAAAGTCCACCACATCTGAGTCCACCACAACACGAAAGTCCACCACACGAACATCCACAAAACGAACGCCAACCACACGAACGTCCAAAACACGAAAGTCCAACACACGAACGTCCAGAACACGAACGCCCAGAACACGAACGTCCAGAACACGAACGTCCAGAACACGAACGTCCAGAACACGAACGTCAAGAACACGAACGCCCAGAACACGAAGGTCCAGAACACCCAAGTCAACCAAAAGCGAGTCCACCACAACAACCTGCACCACACCAAAATCAACAACAAAGTCCACCACACCCGAGTCCACCACAACAAAGTCCACCACACCTGAGTCCACCACAACAAAGTCCACCACACCTGAGTCCACCACAACAACCTGCACCACACCAAAGTCAACAACAAAGTCCACCACAACACGAAAGTCCACCACACGAACATCCACAAAACGAACGCCAACCACACGAACGTCCAAAACACGAAAGTCCACCACATCTGAGTCCACCACAATACGAAAGTCCACCACACGAACATCCACAAAACGAACGCCAACCACACGAACGTCCAGAACACGAACGTCCAGAACACGAACGTCCAGAACACGAAGGTCCAGAACACCCAAGTCAACCAAAAGCAAGTCCACCACAACAACCTGCACCACACCAAAGTCAACAACAAAGTCCACCACACCCGAGTCCACCACAACAAAGTCCACCACACCTGAGTCCACCACAACAAAGTCCACCACACCTGAGTCCACCACAACAACCTGCACCACACCAAAGTCAACAACAAAGTCCACCACACCTGAGTCCACCACAACAACCTGCACCACACCAAAGTCAACAGCAAAGTCCACCACAACAACCTGCACCACACCAAAGTCAACAACAAAGTCCACCACATCTGAGTCCACCACAATACGAAAGTCCACCACACGAACATCCACAAAACGAACGCCAACCACACGAACGTCCAGAACACGAACGTCCAGAACACGAACGTCCAGAACACGAACGTCCAGAACACGAACGTCCAGAACACGAACGCCCAGAACACGAACGTCCAGAACACGAAGGTCCAGAACACCCAAGTCAACCAAAAGCGAGTCCACCACAACAACCTGCACCACACCAAAGTCAACAACAAAGTCCACCACACCCGAGTCCACCACAACAAAGTCCACCACACCTGAGTCCACCACAACCAAGTCCACCACACCTGAGTCCACCACAACAAAGTCCACCACACCTGAGTTCACCACAACAAAGTCCACCACACCTGAGTCCACCACTACAAAGTCCACCACACCTGAGACCACCACAACAAAGACCACCACACCTGAGTCCACCACAACAAAGTCCACCACACCTGAGTCCACCACAACAAAGTCCACCACACCTGAGTCCACCACAACAAAGTCCACCACAACAAAGTCCACCACACCTGGGTCCACCACAACAAGGTTCACCACACCTGAGTCCACCACAACAAAGTCCACCACACCCGAGACCACCACAACAAAGTCCACCACACCCGAGACCACCACACCTGAGTCCACCACAACAATGTCCACCACAACAATGTCCACCACACCTGAGTCCACCACAACAAAGTCCACCACACCTGAGTCCACCACAACAAAGTCCACCACACCTGAGTCCAGCACAACAAAGTCCACCACACCAAAGTCAACAACAAAGTCCACCACACCTGTTTCCACCACAACAAAGTCCACCACACCAAAGTCAACAACAAAGTCCACCACACCCGAGTCCACCACAACAAAGTCCACCACACCTGAGTCCACCACAACAAAGTCCACCACACCTGAGTCCACCACAACAAAGTCCACCACACCTGAGTCCACCACTACAAAGTCCACCACACCTGAGTCCACCACAACAAGGTTCACCACAACAAGGTCCACCACACCTGAGTCCACCACAACAAAGTCCACCACACCCGAGTCCACCACAACAAAGTCCACCACACCCGAGACCACCACAACAAAGTCCACCACACCTGTTTCCACCACAACAAAGTCCACCACACCTGAGTCCACCACAACAAAGTCCACCACACCAAAGTCAACAACAAAGTCCACCACACCTGAGTCCACCACAACAAAGTCCACCACACCTGAGTCCACCACAACAAAGTCCACCACACCTGAGTCCACCACAACAAAGTCCACCACACCTGAGTCCACCACAACAAAGTCCACCACACCTGAGTCCACCACAACAAAGTCCACCACACCCGAGTCCACCACAACAAAGTCCACCACACCCGAGACCACCACAACAAAGTCCACCACACCTGAGTCCACCACAACAAAGTCCACCACACCTGAGTCCACCACAACAAAGTCCACCACACCCGAGTCCACCACAACAAAGTCCACCACACCTGAGTCCACCACAACAAAGTTCACCACACCTGAGTCCACCACAACAAAGTCCACCACACCTGAGTCCACCACAACAAAGTCCACCACACCAAAGTCAACAACAAAGTCCACCACACCCGAGTCCACCACAACAAAGTCCACCACACCTGAGTCCACCACAACCAAGTCCACCACACCTGAGTCCACCACAACAAAGTCCACCACACCTGAGTCCACCACAACAAAGTTCACCACACCTGAGTCCACCACAACAAAGTCCACCACACCTGAGTCCACCACAACAAAGTCCACCACACCAAAGTCAACAACAAAGTCCACCACACCTGAGTCCACCACAACAAAGTCCACCACACCTGAGTCCACCACAACAAAGTCCACCACACCTGAGTCCACCACAACAAAGTCCACCACACCTGAGTCCACCACAACAAAGTCCACCACACCTGAGTCCACCACAACAAAGTCCACCACACCTGAGTCCACCACAACAAAGTCCACCACACCCGAGTCCACCACAACAAAGTCCACCACACCCGAGACCACCACAACAAAGTCCACCACACCTGAGTCCACCACAACAAAGTCCACCACACCAAAGTCAACAACAAAAACCACCACACCTGAGTCCACCACAACAAAGTCCACCACACCTGAGTCCACCACAACAAAGTCCACCACACCCGAGTCCACCACAACAAAGTCCAGCACACCCGAGTCCACCACAACAAAGTCCACCACACCCGAGACCACCACAACAAAGTCCACCACACCCGAGTCCACCACAACAAAGTCCACCACACCCGAGACCACCACAACAAAGTCCACCACACCCGAGACCACCACAACAAAGTCCACCACACCTGAGTCCACCACAACAAAGTCCACCACACCCGAGTCCACCACAACAAAGTCCACCACACCTGTTTCCACCACAACAAAGTCCACCACACCCGAGACCACCACACCTGAGTCCACCACAACAAGGTCCACCACACCTGAGTCCACCACAACAAAGTCCACCACACCAAAGTCAACAACAAAGTCCACCACACCTGAGACAACCACAACAAAGTCCACCACACCTGAGTCCACCACACCTGTTTCCACCACAACAAAGTCCACCACACCCGAGTCCACCACAACAAAGTCCACCACACCTGTTTCCACCACAACAAAGTCCACCACACCTGAGTCCACCACAACAAAGTCCACCACACCTGTTTCCACCACAACAAAGTCCACCACACCTGAGTCCACCACAACAAAGTCCACCACACCCGAGTCCACCACAACAAAGTCCACCACACCTGTTTCCACCACACCTGTTTCCACCACAACAAAGTCCACCACACCTGAGTCCACCACAACAAAGTCCACCACACCTGTTTCCACCACAACAAAGTCCACCACAGCTGAGTCCACCACAACAAAGTCCACCACACCCGAGTCCACCACAACAAAGTCCACCACACCTGTTTCCACCACAACAAAGTCCACCACACCTGAGTCCACCACAACAAAGTCCACCACACCCGAGTCCACCACAACAAAGTCCACCACACCCGAGACCACCACAACAAAGTCCACCACACCTGAGTCCACCACACCTGAGTCCACCACAACAAAGTCCACCACACCTGAGTCCACCACAACAAAGTCCACCACACCTGAGTCCACCACAACAAAGTCCACCACACCTGAGTCCACCACAACAAAGTCCACCACACCTGAGTCCACCACAACAAAGTCCACCACACCCGAGACCACCACAACAAAGTCCACCACACCCGAGACCACCACAACAAAGTCCACCACACCCGAGACCACCACAACAAAGTCCACCACACCTGAGTCCACCACAACAAAGTCCACCACACCAAAGTCAACAACAAAGTCCACCACACCTGAGTCCACCACAACAAAGTCCACCACACCTGAGTCCACCACAACAAAGTCCACCACACCCGAGTCCACCACAACAAAGTCCAGCACACCCGAGTCCACCACAACAAAGTCCACCACACCCGAGACCACCACAACAAAGTCCACCACACCCGAGACCACCACAACAAAGTTCACCACACCTGAGTCCACCACAACAAAGTCCACCACACCCGAGTCCACCACAACAAAGTCCACCACACCTGTTTCCACCACAACAAAGTCCACCACACCTGAGTCCACCACAACAAAGTCCACCACACCCGAGACCACCACACCTGAGTCCACCACAACAAGGTCCACCACACCTGAGTCCACCACAACAAAGTCCACCACACCAAAGTCAACAACAAAGTCCACCACACCTGAGACCACCACAACAAAGTCCACCACACCTGAGTCCACCACACCTGTTTCCACCACAACAAAGTCCACCACACCCGAGTCCACCACAACAAAGTCCACCACACCTGTTTCCACCACAACAAAGTCCACCACACCTGAGTCCACCACAACAAAGTCCACCACACCTGTTTCCACCACAACAAAGTCCACCACACCTGAGTCCACCACAACAAAGTCCACCACACCCGAGTCCACCACAACAAAGTCCACCACACCTGTTTCCACCACAACAAAGTCCACCACACCTGAGTCTACCACAACAAAGTCCACCACACCTGTTTCCACCACAACAAAGTCCACCACAGCTGAGTCCACCACAACAAAGTCCACCACACCCGAGTCCACCACAACAAAGTCCACCACACCTGTTTCCACCACAACAAAGTCCACCACACCTGAGTCCACCACAACAAAGTCCACCACACCCGAGTCCACCACAACAAAGTCCACCACACCCGAGACCACCACAACAAAGTCCACCACACCTGAGACCACCACAACAAAGTCCACCACACCAAAGTCCACCACACCCGAAACCACCACAACAAAGTCCACCACACCCGAGACCACCACAACAAAGTCCACCACACCCGAGACCACCACACCTGAGTCCACCACAACAAGGTCCACCACACATGAGTCCACCACAACAAAGTCCACCACACCAAAGTCAACAACAAAGTCCACCACACCTGAGACCACCACAACAAAGTCCACCACACCTGAGTCCACCACACCTGTTTCCACCACAACAAAGTCCACCACACCCGAGTCCACCACAACAAAGTCCACCACACCTGTTTCCACCACAACAAAGTCCACCACACCTGAGTCCACCACAACAAAGTCCACCACACCTGTTTCCACCACAACAAAGTCCACCACACCTGAGTCCACCACAACAAAGTCCACCACACCCGAGACCACCACAACAAAGTCCACCACACCTGTTTCCACCACAACAAAGTCCACCACACCTGAGTCCACCACACCTGAGTCCACCACAACAAAGTCCACCATACCCGAGTCCACCACAACAAAGTCCACCACACCCGAGACCACCACAACAAAGTCCACCACACCCGATACCACCACAACAAAGTCCACCACACCTGAGTCCACCACAACAAAGTCCACCACACCAAAGTCCACCACACCCGAAACCACCACAACAAAGTCCACCACACCAGAGTCCACCACAACAAAGTCCACCACACCAGAGTCCACCACACCCGAAACCACCACAACAAAGTCCACCACACCAGAGTCCACCACAACAAAGTCCACCACACCCGAGACCACCACAACAAAGTCCACCACACCTGAGTCCACCACAACAAAGTCCACCACACCCGAGACCACCACACCTGAGTCCACCACAACAAAGTCCTCCACACCTGAGTCCACCACAACAAAGTCCACCACACCTGAGTCCACCACAACAAAGTCTACCACACCTGAGTCCACCACAACAAAGTCCACCACACCTGAGTCCACCACAACAAAGTCCACCACACCAGAGTCCACCACAACAAAGTCCACCACACCTGAGTCCACCACAACAAAGTCCACACCTGAGTCCACCACAACAAAGTCCACCACACCTGAGTCCACCACAACAAAGTCCACCACACCTGAGTCCACCACAACAAAGTCCACCACAACAAAGTCCACCACACCAAAGTCAACAACAAAGTCCACCACACCTGAGTCCACCACAACAAAGTCCACCACACATGAGTCCACCACAACAAAGTCCACCACACCAAAGTCAACAACAAAGTCCACCACAACAACCTGCACCACACCCGAGTCCACCACAACAAAGTCCACCACACCCGAGTCCACCACAACAAAGTCCACCACACCTGAGTCCACCACAACAAAGTCCACCACACCTGAGTCCACCACAACAAAGCCCACCACACCAGAGTCCACCACACCCGAAACCACCACAACAAAGTCCACCACACCAGAGTCCACCACAACAAAGTTCACCACACCCGAGACCAGCACAACAAAGTCCACCACACCTGAGTCCACCACAACAAAGTCCACCACACCTGAGTCCACCACAACAAAGTCCACCACACCCGAGTCCACCACAACAAAGTCCACCACACCCGAGTCCACCACAACAAAGTCCACCACACCCGAGACCACCACAACAAGGTCCACCACACCAGAGTCCACCACAACAAAGTCCACCACACCCGAGTCCACCACAACAAAGTCCACCACACCCGAGTCCACCACAACAAAGTCCACCACACCCGAGACCACCACAACAAAGTCCACCACAACAAAGTCTACCACACCTGAGTCCACCACAACAAAGTCCTCCACACCTGAGTCCACCACAACAAAGTCCACCACACATGAGTCCACCACAACAAAGTCCACCACACCAAAGTCAACAACAAAGTCCACCACAACAACCTGCACCACACCAAGGTCAACAACAAAGTCCACCACACCCGAGTCCACCACAACAAAGTCCACCACACCTGAGTCCACCACAACAAAGTCCACCACACCTGAGTCCACCACAACAAAGTCCACCACACCTGAGTCCACCACAACAAAGTCCACCACACCTGAGTCCACCACAACAAAGTCCACCACACCTGAGTCCACCACAACAAAGTCCACCACACCAGAGTCCACCACAACAAAGTCCACCACACCTGAGTCCACCACAACAAAGTCCACACCTGAGTCCACCACAACAAAGTCCACCACACCAAAGTCAACAACAAAGTCCACCACAACAACCTGCACCACACCAAGGTCAACTACAAAGTCCACCACACCTGAGTCCACCACAACAAAGTCCACCACACCAGAGTCCACCACAACAAAGTCCACCACACCTGAGTCCACCACAACAAAGTCCACACCTGAGTCCACCACAACAAAGTCCACCACACCAAAGTCAACAACAAAGTCCACCACAACAACCTGCACCACACCAAGGTCAACTACAAAGTCCACCACACCCGAGTCCACCACAACAAAGTCCACCACACCTGAGTCCACCACAACAAAGTCCACCACACCTGAGTCCACCACAACAAAGTCCACCACACCCGAGACCACCACAACAAAGTCCACCACACCCGAGACCACCACACCTGAGTCCACCACAACAAGGTCCACCACACATGAGTCCACCACAACAAAGTCCACCACACCAAAGTCAACAACAAAGTCCACCACACCTGAGACCACCACAACAAAGTCCACCACACCTGAGTCCACCACACCTGTTTCCACCACAACAAAGTCCACCACACCCGAGTCCACCACAACAAAGTCCACCACACCTGTTTCCACCACAACAAAGTCCACCACACCTGAGTCCACCACAACAAAGTCCACCACACCTGTTTCCACCACAACAAAGTCCACCACACCTGAGTCCACCACAACAAAGTCCACCACACCCGAGACCACCACAACAAAGTCCACCACACCTGTTTCCACCACAACAAAGTCCACCACACCTGAGTCCACCACACCTGAGTCCACCACAACAAAGTCCACCATACCCGAGTCCACCACAACAAAGTCCACCACACCCGAGACCACCACAACAAAGTCCACCACACCCGATACCACCACAACAAAGTCCACCACACCTGAGTCCACCACAACAAAGTCCACCACACCAAAGTCCACCACACCCGAAACCACCACAACAAAGTCCACCACACCAGAGTCCACCACAACAAAGTCCACCACACCAGAGTCCACCACACCCGAAACCACCACAACAAAGTCCACCACACCAGAGTCCACCACAACAAAGTCCACCACACCCGAGACCACCACAACAAAGTCCACCACACCTGAGTCCACCACAACAAAGTCCACCACACCCGAGACCACCACACCTGAGTCCACCACAACAAAGTCCTCCACACCTGAGTCCACCACAACAAAGTCCACCACACCTGAGTCCACCACAACAAAGTCTACCACACCTGAGTCCACCACAACAAAGTCCACCACACCTGAGTCCACCACAACAAAGTCCACCACACCAGAGTCCACCACAACAAAGTCCACCACACCTGAGTCCACCACAACAAAGTCCACACCTGAGTCCACCACAACAAAGTCCACCACACCTGAGTCCACCACAACAAAGTCCACCACACCTGAGTCCACCACAACAAAGTCCACCACAACAAAGTCCACCACACCAAAGTCAACAACAAAGTCCACCACACCTGAGTCCACCACAACAAAGTCCACCACACATGAGTCCACCACAACAAAGTCCACCACACCAAAGTCAACAACAAAGTCCACCACAACAACCTGCACCACACCCGAGTCCACCACAACAAAGTCCACCACACCCGAGTCCACCACAACAAAGTCCACCACACCTGAGTCCACCACAACAAAGTCCACCACACCTGAGTCCACCACAACAAAGCCCACCACACCAGAGTCCACCACACCCGAAACCACCACAACAAAGTCCACCACACCAGAGTCCACCACAACAAAGTTCACCACACCCGAGACCAGCACAACAAAGTCCACCACACCTGAGTCCACCACAACAAAGTCCACCACACCTGAGTCCACCACAACAAAGTCCACCACACCCGAGTCCACCACAACAAAGTCCACCACACCCGAGTCCACCACAACAAAGTCCACCACACCCGAGACCACCACAACAAGGTCCACCACACCAGAGTCCACCACAACAAAGTCCACCACACCCGAGTCCACCACAACAAAGTCCACCACACCCGAGTCCACCACAACAAAGTCCACCACACCCGAGACCACCACAACAAAGTCCACCACAACAAAGTCTACCACACCTGAGTCCACCACAACAAAGTCCTCCACACCTGAGTCCACCACAACAAAGTCCACCACACATGAGTCCACCACAACAAAGTCCACCACACCAAAGTCAACAACAAAGTCCACCACAACAACCTGCACCACACCAAGGTCAACAACAAAGTCCACCACACCCGAGTCCACCACAACAAAGTCCACCACACCTGAGTCCACCACAACAAAGTCCACCACACCTGAGTCCACCACAACAAAGTCCACCACACCTGAGTCCACCACAACAAAGTCCACCACACCTGAGTCCACCACAACAAAGTCCACCACACCTGAGTCCACCACAACAAAGTCCACCACACCAGAGTCCACCACAACAAAGTCCACCACACCTGAGTCCACCACAACAAAGTCCACACCTGAGTCCACCACAACAAAGTCCACCACACCAAAGTCAACAACAAAGTCCACCACAACAACCTGCACCACACCAAGGTCAACTACAAAGTCCACCACACCTGAGTCCACCACAACAAAGTCCACCACACCAGAGTCCACCACAACAAAGTCCACCACACCTGAGTCCACCACAACAAAGTCCACACCTGAGTCCACCACAACAAAGTCCACCACACCAAAGTCAACAACAAAGTCCACCACAACAACCTGCACCACACCAAGGTCAACTACAAAGTCCACCACACCCGAGTCCACCACAACAAAGTCCACCACACCTGAGTCCACCACAACAAAGTCCACCACACCTGAGTCCACCACAACAAAGTCCACCACACCAAAGTCAACAACAAAGTCCACCACACCTGAGTCCACCACAACAAAGTCCACCACACCCGAGACCACTACAACAAAGTCCACCACACCTGAGTCCACCACAACAAAGTACACCACACCTGAGTCCACCACAACAAAGTCCACCACACCTGAGTCCACCACACCAAGGTCAACAACAAAGTCCACCACACCCGAGTCCACCACAACAAAGTCCACCACACTTGAGTACACCACAACAAAGTCCACCACACCTGAGTCCACCACAACAAAGTCCACCACACCAAAGTCAACAACAAAGTCCACCACACCAAAGTCAACAACAAAGTCCACCACACCCGAGTCCACCACACCCGAGTCCACCACAACAAAGTCAACCACAACAACCTGCACCACACCAAGGTCAACAACAAAGTCCACCACACCCGAATCCACCACAACAAAGTCCACCACACCTGAGTCCACCACAACAAAGTCCACCACAACAAAGTCCACCACAACAAAGTCCACCACACCAAAGTCAACAACAAAGTCCACCACACCCTTGTCCACCACAACAAAGTCCACCACAACAAAGTCAACAGCAAAGTCCACCACACCCGAGTCCACCACAACAACCTGCACCACACCAAAGTCAACAACAAAGTCCACCACACCTGAGTCCACCACAACAAAGTCCACCACACCAAAGTCAACAACAAAGTCCACCACAACAAAGTCCACCACACCTGAGTCCACCCTAACAACCTGCATCTGATTCCTCCACACCAAAGTCACCACCCCAGTGTCCACCACAACAACCTGCACCTGAGTTCATCACACCAAAGTCCAACACACCTGAGTTCACCACACCAAAGTCTACCACCCCAGTTTCCACCATAACAACCTGCACCACACCAAAGTCATTCACCCCAGTGAAAGAAAGAAAGAGAGTTTTTTGGCATTAAAAAAAAAAACACCTTAAAATTAAACAAATTGTTTTTTATACTATTAATGCCAAAAGGGCCTCAGCTCAGCATAATGCCAAACGGAAATACAGGGTATTCCACTTGACGTTGATTTTCAGCTGCAGTCCACGAGTGCCATACGCTCGAATACACAAACAAACATTTATAATATACAATTTTTTTGTAAAATACCACCTGAGATAAAATTTTGTTACTCTTAATTATAACAAAACAAAAATAAAAGTTCTATTTGCCGATTAACAAAAGGGCACAAGTAAATAAAATAAAAAAATATTGTATTACGTCATTAAGACGGGGGTAGGTCGCTGGACTAAATAAATTGAAAGACAATAATAAAAGCAAAAATGATAAAATCGATCAATGTATAAAATCGTTTAATATTATAGATCAAATTGTTTAATATTACTAGATTAAAATATAAACAATAGTAAAAAGTAATAATGATAAAAAGTATAAAATTAATATCATTGATAAAATTGAAAGACGTATAAAATTTTAAAATGTATTAAGTTGATTGATAACAATGCCAGAATTGAGAAAAGCATAGGATACAAAGATATATTCAATAAACCTAGTGATTAAAAGAATAAAGAATAATAAGAACAAAGATATTGTGCTTTAAATGGCTGACGTGTCAGCATGAACATCTTTAAATGCATTTCAAAGATCATTTTGATGATTTAATTAAAACAACTTTAATTTTAATTTGAATGTCGAGCAGTGTCCATCACACTAAAGTCCACCAAACCAAAGTCCACCACACCAAAGTCCACACAAACCAAAGTCCACCACCCCAGTGTCCACCACAACAACCTACACCACACCAAAGTCCACCACGACAACCTACACCGCACCAAAGTCAACCACACCAGAGTCCACCACAACAACCTGCACCACACCAAAGTCAACCACACCAGAGTCCGCCACAACAACCTGCACCACACCAAAGTCCACCACACCATTTTTTTTTTTTTGTTCTCGCTGGGAAGAAATGCATTACGCATACCCACCCATTGGGGGAATGGGGGGCTATGTGGGACTCCCCGGAATGAATCCGGTATACCCACTAAAATAACCCAGCGGCACTCCCGCATCGTCTTGAAGTGGAGGAGGACTGGGAAACTGGCAGAGCCTTTACGTCCAGTCCTCCGCCGACGACCGCCCGCCTTTACAGCGGGGCCTTCACGCCCCTCCCTCAGTGGAGGGGCCCGGGAACGACCGCGAGTGCTCGGCCGTTCCCGCCCGACGAGGGTGGTGACTCGTGCAATGCGAGCTAGGGCGCCCCCGCGCCCTTCGCCCGCTAGTCACCACCAGGAGGTGGGAGGAGACGATCGTACAACCGCCTTCTCCCATCTCTTCTTCGCCTGCGGTGCGGCGGCGCGAGAGGATCGTCCTCCCGCGCCCGCTCCGCCGCCTCCTTTTGCGACATCACGTCCTCGCAAAAGGAGGCAACCACCGCCCAGGCCTCCTCACTCCCCAGCATGGAGTTGACCACACTGGGAAGTGAGAGGTCCTGCCCGATCACTTGATTCAGGGCACGGCGCAGCTCAGCCCAGGCTGTGCACACCTCAAGTGTGTGCTGCGCCGTGTCCTCCCCCGCTCCGCAGTGGTGGCACGCTGGGGTTTCCTCCCTCCGGATCCGGTGCAGGTGCGTTCCGAAACAACCATGTCCGGACAACACCTGCACCAAACGGAATGAGAGGAAACCGTGAGGCCGCTCGAGCCAGCCCCGCAGGACTGGACCGAGCGCGTCCAGCGTCCGGCGGCCAAAGGCGGCGGTGGCGAGGTCCTCCGTCCAATGGAGGACGATTGCGTCCCTCGCCTCCCGCCGCACGGCCTCCCGCTCCTCCGTGGCGGGGCGCTCACCGAGCGCCTTCCGCCGCGCCGTCCACTCGTACACTCTGGCGAGCACCCAAGCCTCTAACTCCCAAGGAGGGGTGCTCGCCAGAGCGCAAGCAGCCGCAAAGCCTACCGACCGGTAGGCCCTCGCCACCTGCAGTGCAATGAAAAAAGAAAAAGTAAAAGTAAAGATAAAAGTAGTTCAAACTATTAAGTGATAATATTTTAGTGACTTTGGATTATTGTATCCAGCATTCTATCATGACATTCTATCTTAATTAATTTTATTGACATACATTTCTTGAAATTAGGTTATATTGATTTTGAATTGATGTTGGGTTGGATTGTTGGGTATAATTATTACTATATTAAGAATGATAATGTTGGGACCAATGTGGAATGTGGTGTTTGTTTTTTCCTGGCTTTGTGATGATTGTTAAATTGTTGTGTTATATCTATTGTTAAAACCACTGTTCGACACAAATGTAAATTTGTTGAAGAATAAATAAATAATAATAATAATAATAATAATAATGGCCCTTTGGGGCCTGCGGATGGCGGTCGCGTTCTCCCTCCTGTGGAGGGAGTCCGCCCAGATGGGGGCCCCATAAAGGGCCATACTCTTGAGTATGCCGGCATATAAGCGTCGGCATTGCGCCTTGGGCCCCCCACACCACACCTGAGTTAACCACACCACAGTCAACCACCCCAGTGTCCACCACACCAAAGTCCACCACACCAAAGTCAACCACACCAAAGTCAACCACACCAGAGTCCACCACATCAATTAAATGTCTCTAAATATTTTCAAATGACCTTCGCGCGCAAGAAATCTATAGTAAATTAAATCGATAGTCTCAACCGACTTACTTTGGGCAAAGTTTAAGCAAATTATTTAAGCAATTTAATTTAGCAAATTACTGTTTGACCAACACATTGACGGTATTGTGGGCATGGCCTCGAGAGCACTAGGATTTGTAATCAGAGCCTCAGCCTGTTTCCGTTCTGTGAAGCCTATCAAAGTTTTATACTGTTCGTTCGTCCGCAGCCACTTGGAGTAAGCATCGCAAGTCTGGAACCCTCAATATGAAAACCATAAGTCACGCATTGAGGGCATCCAGAAAAAAGTTTCTAAGTTATCTCGATTATAGGGCGCAACAAATATCCATAGATTACGATCACCGTTGTAAGAGGTACCATTTTCTGCCATTGGATCGTAGGCTGCTCATTAATTATGTATGTTTTTTGATTACCATAGCAAATGCATTAACTCTATTCGGTAATCGAATAGAGTTCTACCACAACTTATTATAGACGTAATGCTTTTCTTATAGGAAGCGTTCGAAGTTTCAATAATGTGTCTTCTGAGCATGATTTTGACCTATTTTGCACTAGGATAAGCACAGCAAGGACGCTCTTAGCCAAATATTTTTATGTGAATAATGCACCGGATTGTAATTTTCAACTGGTATGTAGCAACATAAAATAATAAAATAAATAGGAATAATCTACCTAGTTACATATGTACACATTGAACTTTAACTGTTCGGCTTGAATTAATCGATATTTTATACGTCTGAGGAGGCTTGTTATTAGCAACTTGATAATGTAAACTAAACTTATACTAAATTTAAACTTGTAGTTACCTATTATTATTACTTGTAATTAGACTGTAAGCCTTATTAAAAGTAATACATTAAAAAAAAATACATAAAAAAAACTTACTTCGCTTTTAATAATATACTGCTTTCATCAATTTCTAATAACGTCTTTCATTTCTTCGTCTTTCGTACTCATTATTACCGCTAACCTTAATAGCCTAACTATACGGGTTAGATTCCCGTGTATCTTAGGAATAAGTATTACACTTGTGCCCTACACCGGGATAAAAAGTCTATGTGCTATTCCAGACTATAATATATCATTGTGCCAAACTTCATCCAGGTCCGTTCAGCCGTTGTGGTCTGATTGAGTAACAAACATACATCCATCCATCCAAACAAACTTTCGAATTTATAATATTAACAATATAATTTATATATACAGTTGAAACCGTTTACGACTACATTGCACCTAGGGGTTTTTGATCCAAAAACGCGGATAAAAGTCAATGTATACAAAGCAAACAATTCCCGGCAATGGTAGATACATATAGGTACACAATTCATAGAGAACAAAAATCTACCGTCATTTTATTTTAGTAGGCATGCATTAAGTTGTAGGTAGCCGTTGTCTTAGTGCCTTGCAGCGAATACGTAAATAAATAATATTATGTGAACGATTTTGAAGTCCTGAATTTAGAAGTAAGTGGTGAAGTTAAGAGAGATAAAAAAACGGAGTTCCCGTCCATCGGTTTTCCTAGAATATTCCAACTGGGCTATAATGTAGAACGTTAAAATAAGAACTTACTAAGATCTAGTAAGTGCAGTGTTTAATTACAAAATAATAATGACAAACATGGTGTCAGGTGCTACCGAGCCATTGCTGCCTCTGCGGGGCATGGTATTCGTAGGCAATTTGTCGGAAAATTTCAAGGAATTTCGTCAGAAACTCGTGATCTATATAACAGCCGCAGGGCTTGATGAAGCAAAGGAAAAAAGAAAAGTGAGTATTTTGCTCAATTACATAGGAGACGAAGGTTTAAAAATCTATAATACCTTCAACTGCAAGGGGAGCGAAACATTAGAACAGGTGTTGTCACTGATCGACGAATATTTTTAACCTAAAAAGAACCTTACAAGTGAATTCTTTGGAATTACGCAAAACAATGCACGATTAGAGGAATTCTTTCAGAGGGTAATAAACCTTGGCAACATGTGCGAATTCCAGGACTTAAGGGAAAGCTTGACAGTGTCAAAAATTATAGCAGCACTTGACCCGAAATGTAATACGCTAAAAACAAAACTTGTGGCGGAAGATGAAAGTAAACTCACCATTACATATGTTATGAAGTTTTTACTGAGCGCGGAGGCTTGTAGCAGATATTTGGAAAACCAGAGATATGAGTTTCCAAGTACTGGCCAGAATGTTTTGCTTGTTAATAGGCAAAGTAATTTAATTAGGAATTGTCGAAATTGTGGGTTATCCCACAACTTGAATCAGTGCCCAGCCTATGGGAAAACCTGTTATAAATATAATAACCAAAATTACTTCTTAAAGAGTTGCAGAGGGAAAAATACCTTTTATTATTATTAACTCTTATCCCCGCCAACAAAATTGGTGCCTTGTGTGCTCAAACTCAGTCGTTCCGGTCAATATTTTATGCCTCTCGTACATTCATTCTTCATACTAAATCTTTCTTTCATTCATAATCTTTCATTCTGTGGGTGGGAGTCCCATTTTACTTAATCTAGCCTAAGGCATAATTTATTTCTTATAAAAATAGGTAAAAATACAATAAAAGTGTGCTATAATTACAAACTGAGCGCAGTGCGATGCGCGGTCGAGTACGGACGCGTTTGCGCTGCACTGTATGAATTTTACATTCGCGAATTGCGCGGCTATAGCCGCTGCCCGGTTTCCGCTATGAGTGCTCAACCGCTCATAGCCAATGAAGTGTTGGCATTTATCAAACATGCCATCGACTACATGGACGAGGTCAGCATCTTGCAGATCTGCAAGTCATCTTTCAAGGAGGATGAGATTAGCAGTGCCAAGTTGCTGCTATTCACGACGCTTGGCAAAGTCAGCCAGATGCCGTTTCGTCGAAGGGACGGCACAGAAAAGAGTTTCCAGGACATCGTAACGTGGTTGAAGGAGACCGACCCGGACGACGTGCCTGAATTCGTGGTGAAGGATCTGCACAAACTTCCTCCCGTCACGTTCGACCACGTAGACGTCACCAGGCTGCTGAAGGACATTACACTCCTGAAGCAAAGCCAGACCGAGATGCAGCATTAGCTGGAGGTGTCCAACAACACTATGGGCAGAAGTAGTATTATTGCGCAATGCAATTTCTGCAAGTAGGTCACCTACCGACGGCGACACAGCAAACGTGAACACGCGTCGCGGGGCGCAAAACGCCTCCATCTGCAGTTTCGAGTCGGCGGGCTCGAATGCGTCACCAACGGCCGAGAATGCATGCGTTGCAACGTGTGCCGCCGCCGTCCCTGCCTCGACACAGGTGGAAGCGATGACTTGTGTAGGTTCGGCGACACCCAAACGAGCCTACGCAGCAATCGTAGCCGCTAAAAAGCCTGTTGAGCCACAAAACTCGCAGGTAGCTCGAGCGGAGACAACAAAAGGGGGTAAACGCAGCCGGTCGAAACCAAACCAGGTTTTGAAAAGGCAGGGTCCTGAGAAGGACATGTGCGACAAGGATGGTTTCATCAAGCTGGAGAAGAGGAAGAAGAAGAAGCCTCCTTGTCGAAACCAGTGCGGTACTGCGCTGGCAGGACCTAACATGCTGCTGCGTCCAGCAATCCCGACGACGCTGCTGTATGTGTCCAGACTGCACCACTCCACGAAAGTTGAGGACGTTGTGGAGTATCTGCGCGTCAAGATCAATTGGACTCTGACGGTCGAGAGGTTGGAGCCGCGTCACAACACGAACTTCAAGTCGTTCGTGGTGCGTGTTCCGACGCATGCACTCGAAAAGTTCCTCCTGTAACGGTTTCGTTACAATCTTCCCGTACTTAACTTCATCTAATTTAAATTAATAACTTAAAATATTTTAATTACAAATAAAATCAACCTTAAATTCACTAATAAATACTTATAAAATAAATCTAATCCTATTTATACACAGAATTAATAATACCCTAATTCTAGTAAAATCCATACAGTTAATTACCTATCAACGCAAACGAACTTTGCGAACGAAACGAGTTGAAGTTGGTGCGAGCTGCGAGGAACTAAAGTTCTTGAACGAGGATGTCATTGCATTTTTAACGGTGAGCGAGCAGACAACTTGCACTGCACCGTCATTCTACTCACAGTTCTATCCAAACAAAACAATTGTTGTAAAATATAAGTAATCCAACAATAATTGGCATTCTTCCTTCTTATAATAAATACGAAGTTCACCCCATAGTGTTGGGGTTCCTATTCCGGCGTCAGTTCAGCTTCACGCTACTACCTAGCGCGTGTGTTGGCCTACCCCAACGCACGGTTAGCTGCCTACTCCGTGTCGCCGAGCTACGGGTCTACCTACCACCTACTCTGCACCACCGCTTCCCGGGACCTACCCCCGAGTGGAAATTTTACTGCACATCGCCGGACGCCTCTAACGCTAAGGCCAGTGGTACACTATCTTGTGGCTACGCAACGTACTTCGGACCGCGAGTGACAACCCCGACCCTGAGGTCTAATAAAATTTGTTAACCTTCTGTTGGTTTTTTTCCTTCTACCCTCGAGCTACCTGGTGGGGAGGTAATCCAGTAAGAAGCGTTACACTGGCGCCCACTTAAGGTTCATTCGTGTCCGAATTGCGTTGCCTAACCTTTCGCATTTAAATAGTTTTCATTGGTGCTGGTTGGTCGTGAATCATAGTTTACCTTTGAAAAAGTTGATTTGAAGTGTATGTTCTATCGCAATTGATTCTATTGTAAAATTCTGTTATTTGTAACTAGCTGCATTCTGTTAGTTATTAAAACATAGGGCAAATTCTAAGTTGTTTGGTGTACTAAACTGATCGAATTTGTAATTGTTATTTATATTTATTCTGAACACTCACCCAATTCTTAAACTACAATGGCTTACGTGATTAAGTTCCTATCACTTCAAAAGTCTGAACTGGAGTATGAAGTAGAACTCCGTGGTGGTGTAGGGGAATCCGTTCAAGACCTGCGCAAACAAATTGATAAATTGTCTCAAGCATTACCATCGGAAGACATCCTTGAATCACACATTGAGCCAAGTGACGACCTTAAAGGTGTGAAGGAATCACTTCTCAAATCTCAAGGCAATTTGACTATTCTGAAATCAAAAACTGATAAAAATTTATTTAGTCGTACGGAAACCTTATTACACCACGTCTATCACAGACTTAATAGAATTAATAAAATTCCGGAAGTTGCTGAAGTCTATAAAATCTGTTGTTCGAATTTTAATTCTCAATACAAGGAGTTATGTGGTCTACAACCACAAACATCTAATACCGGAAATAAGTCATCGACTTCAAATACTGATACTGCTGCAGAGCTAAGTACTGTCACTGTTACATGTGAGCGAAATCTACATGCGGATATAGGCAAATTAAAATTTTCTGGCAAGACATGTGTTCGCTCTTTTATACAGAAAGTCGAGGAGTTCGTGCAATCTCGCGGAATTTCATATGGTAAAATTCTAACGTTAGCGTACGAAATTTTTTATGATGATGCCTTGCACTGGTATCGTTGTAACGCTAGTAGGATAAATACGTGGGATGAGTTGCGTCAATTGCTTAAGGAGGATTTTAGTAGCAGTGATTACGATTACAAGCTTGCTGCGGAAATTCGCTCACGCACTCAAGGTGATAAGGAGAATATAACAATATACCTGTCAATAATGCACGGTATGTTTTCACGTCTCGATAAACCTCTATCTGAAAATGAAAAGTTTGACATTGTACTACATAATATTCGTCCATGCTATGCTAGCGTATTGTCTGCCTCTCCAGACATCAAAACTATTGATACGTTAAAGACAGCGTGCCGTCATTTTGAGAACATTCAGGCACGATTTTCCGAATTTAGGGAGCCCCCTAAAGCGTCCAGTAGCACAATCGCCCCTGAATTTGCATATAGATCCGATAACTTCGTCAATGCTAAGCCTAGTATGTACAATAACACTAACTTTAATAAACAAGCGGTTAAGCCAGCTACTTATGTTGCGGCACTGGTTCCTACTGCTCATAAGCCTTTATTCTGTCCGCGATGCCGAACAAATGATCACACGTTGAGGAACTGCAGAGAGGAAAAGTTCCTTATCTGTTTCAAATGTGGTAGAAAAGACGTCCGTTTTTCAGAATGTCCCGTTTGCAATCCAACACGTTCCGATAGTTCAAAAAACTAAGTAAACAGGATTGGAGAGACAGTGCTACAGTTCTGCCGGCAGTTCATGATAATTTTGATCCTATTGATTGGAACGACTGGTTAAAATTCATATCGCTTTTTTCCAACTTTAACGCTGTATCTTCAATCCGTAATAATAATACTATCGTAGACAGGTCCAACCCTTATGTTCGTGTCGAGATTAAGGGAGAATCGTTAATAGGTTTGCTCGACACTGGCTCTTCTACTAATATACTGGGTAACGGTAGCCATGAGTACCTATTAAGGGCTGGTTTTGAATTAGAACTGTGTGATAAGGTCCAGTTTGTTGCTGCAGGTGGCGAGAAACTCAGCTCTATTGGGTTTCTGCAATTACCTATCGAATTTCAAAACCAATCTCATAACCTTAAAGTGTACGTTGTGCCGAGTATAAAACACTCGCTTATATTAGGTATGGATTTTTGGCGGGTTTTTGGTCTATTTCCCAAACACCTTGACCGCATTGCCTTCTATAAGGATTCAGATACGGTTGTCACTACAAACACTGTATCTAAAAATGTTGTGTGCTTACGAGCATCTATCAGATGAACAAAAATGTGCAGCCGATGACGTAATATCTAAATTTAGTGACATATCTTACGAGGTACGTGGACTGGGTCGTACCAGTTTAATAACCCATCCAATTGATACCGGAGATGCCGCCCCCATTCGCCAACGTTATTACAGAATGTCACCAGAAAAACAGCGTATCCTTGTTGAGCAATTGGATGGGATGCTCAAAGATGACGTTGTGGAACCGTGTGAGAGTCCATGGTCCTCCCCAGTACTTCTCACCCCGAAAAAGAACGGCGAACTTCGTTTTTGCTTAGATAGTCGGAAACTCAATGCAGTAACTAAGAAGGATGCATATAATCTACCCTATATCTCGGAAATCTTAGACAATTTACGAGACGCTAAATATTTGTCCAGTTTAGATTTAAGTAAGAGTTTTTGGCAAATTTAATTAGAGAACAAGACAGACAGAAGACAGCTTTCTATATTCCGTCACGGGGAACGTATCAGTTCAAAACCATGCCTTTTGGGCTTACGGGTGCTCCTGCTACACAACAAAGGCTGGTTGACGCGCTTTTCTATGGCCCTGAATTCGAGCACCGAGTATTTGTATTTATCGACGATATCATCGTAGTGTCAAATTGCTTCTCTCAACATATAGAGCTACTAAATCGGGTGCTTGACAAGTTAAAAACGGCAAACCTAACTATCAATTTTAAAAAATGCAATTTCTTTAGGCAGGAATTGAAATATCTGGGATATATAGTAGACGCAAATGGCCTACATGCAGATCCCGAAAAGGTGAATGCCATCGTAAACTACCCCACTCCTACAAACCGCAAGGAAGTAAGGCGTTTTTTAGGAACGGCATCTTGGTACCGTAGATGTATTCCAGACTTTAGTTCCTTGGCCAGCCCCTTGAACAAGCTCACTTCTCAGGGTAAGAACGCCGCTCCTTTTGCCTGGTCTTCCGAAGCTGACGACGCTTTCCAAAAGCTTAAGACTCACCTTATGTCTGCGCCTATTCTCTCCTGCCCTGATTACTCAAAGCCTTTTGAAGTCCACACTGACGCTAGTGACTACGGAATCGCTGGAGTCCTCACTCAAATAATTGACGGACAGGAGAGAGTGATCGCGTACATGAGTAAGTCCCTGTCGCATCAGGAACGCAACTACAGCGCAACTGAGCGCGAGGCTTTTAGCTGTACTAACCGCCGTTGAACACTGGCGGTGTTACCTTGAAAATGGCCTTACTTTCACCGTTTACACCGATCATTCTTCCCTTATATGGTTTTTAAACTTAAATAATCCAACCGGCCGACTAGCCCGATGGGGTGTACGTCTCTCAACCTTTAACTTTAAAATAAAGCACAGTGTAGGGTCTTTACACCTTTTAATGATGGTATTTTGATTAATACGCAAGAGTACGTAATAATAGAATTTAATTGAATGATAATGAGTGCACGCGATTTGAGTGATAATTGTGTACTAAAGTATAGACCGCGCGTAGCGAGTAAAGTGCTGACACAATGATGTCAAATTTGTGCGTGCTTTGCACTGTACATGCTCCGGGGCCCGAGAAGATGTGAATGAGATGAAGGATAATGATTTACAAGATGATAATTAACAATTTTGCTTACAAACTTAAATAAACTAAGCTTAAGGTATTTCATTGAATTGAGTCCGAGCGGATGGCGAAGACCCTCTGCTCGTTGTGGCGATGGTAGGGCGACCCGCAGAGGTGGCAACGGGAGCTACATAGCTCACGCTAGCCTCTGCCTGCTCCGTTGTGGGAGGTGCGGGCGCTGGATGCGGCTGGCGCGCTCGTACGCGTTGCCATGTGTACAAAATGATGCAAACCACGACGACTCCACCCAAGATGTAGATGGCGACGTAATGATGAATGTCATGGAATGTCACTTGATCTGCCAGTTCCTGATTGGATTTCATTTCTTTGAGTGCTTTTTCAATCGCCTTTATGTCTTCCCGTTGTTCGGTGATATCGTCTGTCTCATTCAGTGGAGCGATGAGAGGTATAGACAGATTAATTATGTGGTTTATTGGTGGAATTTCTATGTTCATGACATCGATCTTCGTTTTAATTGTGTTTGATAATGCTCTGTGTGCATAAATCGTAAACATTCTGTCTTTGATGACGCAGCTGTCTCCCAGTGTAATGACACCTGTTTTGCTGAGTTGCTCGATCGTAATATTGTCATCGCATATGACTCGCACACTGCATTGTCCGCAACAAAAGTAAAGATATGAATTAATTAAATTCAAGTCAATCCAGGTATCGCGACATTCTCTTGTTTCAGTTTGACATTGATTAGATGCTTGATGTTTCAGACATAGGTTGTTGTCTGACGTCATTTGATAGACTGGCCTTTTCAGTGGGCAAATGTACTCGTCGGTGTCGTAAGGAATACATCTTTGTAAGTCGCTTGTAGACACTGGTATGTAAGAGTCTTTATGTGTATTGATAGCCAGGTATTTTGCTACAGGCACTATATTGACCATGCTTGCGTTGACTTGTTGTGGAATCGGTATGAGGTTGTAAAGCTCATAATCTTCCCTGCTCACAAGAGGAATTCTTACTTCGAAAATCAGGAACTTTCTGGTAGCTCTTGCTTTCACTTTCAATAGGTGATAGATCTTCGCCAAGTCATAATCGTAAGGCGTCGTATTAATCGGTAAGGCTAAGTCCTTTGAGATTTGTCCGGTTATAACATTCAGTTCGTTTTTCAACTGTGCCGGCGTCAGCAAGTGAAAGTTGAACTTTTCATAGAAAATGTTAGCCACTGTGTCAACTAGTGTCTCCTGGATTTCTTTAAGATTGGTCATGATGTTATTGGCTATGAACGTTGATAATGTGAATTCCGCATTGTTGTCAGTGTGTTGGAATTCTTCTTTCAGTTTGCTTATGGCCGCGTTGCAATTGGTAATGTGTTGGTTGATTATTTTGTGCTGCTTGTCCAGGGTATTTTCAATCCTTTTGATGACATTTAGTTCAGCCTCCACCACTGAAGTTTGGTTTTTCCACAGATTACTGAGATGTTTTTGATTGCTTCTGATTAAGGCAATATCCTTCTGATATTGTTCGGCGAAAGTTTCATCCAAAATTCCAAACAAACTATGTGCGACGTAGCCGATGCCGTTGATAAGCCCACGACGTCGGCGAACTTGACCTTGCTGACCAAGTAAAACATTGTTGTAGTGTTCAAGTTCTTTGTACCCGTGAAGCAGTTGTAATCGGACTACGTTGCATTGTGGTATTTGATCCCTTGAACATATGTTGTCCAGATGAGTGATAAACTTGTCCAGAAGGTTAATTCCTTGCCAATACGGAGCCATGTCGCAATAAACGACGAGTTTCCATTCTTCACGTTCCAATTTCATATTTGCGAGTTTATCAAAAAATATGTTTTTATTTTCTGCAACTTTGGAAATTTTGTGTTCGCACGTTCCTGAGCAAATAAACATCAGAAGTACGAGTGATGTAATTATGAAGTTGCACAATTTTGATGAGGTTGGCTTGGAATATTTATTGTTTGTTGCTTGACCTTCTTTGTTTTCCTTTTCTGTATCGTGGCTTTGATTATTGTCGCTGATCGGCAAGACGGATAATTTCGTAATTGGTCTCTTGAGTGAACCATTTTTCGTCCGTAGGGTCACTACTCTGACGTATCCGTCTTTTCCTGGATGAAGTTCAATAACTCTGCCCATGGGCCATTTTCCCGGGGGAAGATTAATGTCGTGAATGATGACGATGTCATTGATCTTCAAATTCTGATGAGGTTTGCGCCACTTACTGCGAGCTGATAGTTGGCACAGGTACTCAGCTCGCCATCTCTTCCACAGATCATCAAATATTTTTTGTGTGAGCTGCCATCTTGTTCGCAAGTCTCTCTCTGTCTCGATGATAGTTAGTGTCGGACCACTTGCCAAAAAGTGAGACGGTGTGAGACAGTCTAAATCCTCGGGATCTTCGCTGAGTGCGCACAATGGTCGGCTATTCAAACATGCTTCTATTTGAGCGAGTAACGTCGAATATTCTTCAAACGTCAACTTCTGATCTCCTATGACCCGCTTGAGATGGTACTTCAAACTCTTGACGGCGGCTTCCCAGAGGCCTCCGGCACTAGGCCAGGAAGGGGCATTAAAATGCCAGTTAATCTCCATACTGGTAATAGCCTCGAAAAAACTGTCATCCAAAGTGTTTTTGATATTCACGAACTCTTCGTTGAGTATTCTACTCGCTCCAACAAAGTTCGTGCCATTGTCACTATAGACATGGCCTGGGGTGCCTCTCCGAGCTGCCATCCTCCGCAAAGCTGCTAAGAACGATGATGAGGTCAGGTCCGATACTAGCTCGATGTGTACAGCCTTGGTGGCCATACAAACGAACACGGCGATGTACCCTTTTGTGGTTTTGGTACCTCGGCCCTTGCTTGCTTTGACGTCGACAAACCCAGTAAAATCAACCCCTGTATGATAAAATGGTCGTGTTGGATTGCTGCGTGCAAAAGGAAGGTTGCCCATGAGTTGTTCGTGTTTGATTGGGTCGTGCTTTCGGCACTTGACGCAGTTTCGTAAGCGCTTCTTGACAGCTCGGTTTCCGCCCAGAATCCAATATTGTTGACGCAGCCATGCTTGAGTAACTCTCGCTCCCCCATGGAGTGTCATCTGATGTCCTTGTTCGATCAATAAGTCACTGAGATGTGTGTTGTTGGGAACGATGAGAGGATGCTTAATGTTCTGACTCATTTTCGCGTTGTTCAATCTGCCACCGACTCTCAGTAGGCCGTCTTGATCCAAAAACGGGTTCAGCTTTAGCAATTTGCTCTTCGCGTCTATTTGCTTCTGATCTCGGAGACTAAATACCTCTTCCTTAAATACCGTCAGCTGTACTTGTTTGATAAATAGATGTTTAGCGATTTTTATTTCGCTGACAGTCAGATACTTCGGTTTGTGTTGATTGCGAGATATGGCACGCAAAGTCCAAGCAAGAACGCGCGCTGCTCGGTCGATGTTGCTGAATCTGCTCAATAATTTTAAAATAATATCTTCATTTTGTTGAACTACATTACTTTTTATTGACTTCCTGATTTCTTCATATGTAATGTAAGTTGGTATGTCTTGATTGTGGTTTACTTTGAATGTTGATAGCCAGGTTGGTCCGTGCCACCAAAGAGGATGATGATGCAGTTGATTTGCTGATAATCCTCGGCTCGCGCAATCAGCTGGATTTTCGGCCGATTTCACATATCGCCAGCTTTTTGTTGGTATTATCTCCGTTATTTGTGTTACTCTGTTAGCCACGAATGGTTTCCAGCGATTCGGTTCACCATTGAGCCAACCTAGTACTGCTGTCGAATCGGACCAACCGTATATTCGTAGGTTATGGGTTGATAAACAGTTCTGGACAACTTTCATCAGTTTTGACAACAAGTGCGCAGCGCAAAGCTCCAATCTAGGCAGAGATACTGATTTGTTGACAGGCACGAGCTTTGATTTCCCTGCTACTATGACCACAGGGGATTGACACTCCGCCTTTTCCTGATTGATAATTCTGCCATAAATTACGCATGCATATGCCTTTTCTGATGAGTCACAAAACCCATGCAACTCTATATTTGCATTTTTTGTTGTTTGAAGCCATCTTGGCACATTAATATGTTCGATTTGTGGTAACTCCCTTTTTATTTTAAGCCATTCTTCATTGATGTTTGTAGGTACTGCGTCATCCCATTGAAGATTCAACGACCAAATTTTTTGGAACAAAAGTTTCAGTTTAGTGGATACTGGAGACAGCCAGCCGAGCGGATCAAATATCTTTGAAATGTCAGATAATAATGATCTTTTGGTGGATGGTGTCAATGATGATGTGTCTATCTTCATCTGGAACTTGAATTGATCGTCCCGGGGGTGCCAGGGCAGTACCAAAGTTTTGGTTGATTCTTGATGCCTGAACTCGAATGCTTGTTCCTTGTCTGATATTGATTCTTGTATGTTAATGTTATTTGATGACCATTTTCGCAAATTAAATCCACCAGACTTCAGCAAATTAATTAGGTCAGCCTTGAGTTGTTTGGCTTCCTCTATACTGTGGTGTCCTGCCAGAAGATCATCCATGTAGAAGCATTGTTCAAGTACCGCTGATGCTGTAGGGTATCTTGAACGTTCGTCTTCTGCTATCCGTTTCAACGTCATCATGGCCAGGAATGGAGCTTCTTTGGTGCCATAGGTGACTGTAGTCAACTCATATTCTCTAAGCAATTGGGTAGGTGAATCACGCCAGACGATTTTCTGATACTGAAGGTCCTTTTCATTACATAAGATCTGTCGGAACATTTTCTCGATGTCGGCTGTGATTGCATATTCATACTGTCTCCATCTCTGAATCAATGTAAGCAAATCCTGTTGTAAATTAGGACCGCTGTACATTAAATCATTGAGACTGTAGCCCGTCGAAGTTTTCGCTGATGCGTTAAATACAACTCGCAGCGATGTTGTTGCCGAGTCCGGGCGTAAAACGCATAGGTGAGGTAAAATGCAATCCGGCAGAATTTTCTGTGCGCACTTGCGCATGTGACCCAGTTTGATATATTCGTTGATGAATGTTTTGTAATCTTCGGAAATATTTTTATTACTTGAAAACTTTCTTTCCAGTTGATAAAATTGTGTTACGGCTCTTTGTTTTGATTCTCCCAATTTTTCTTTGATATCTGGCTTCAGTGGCAGTCTAACCACGTATCTACCATCATCTCGTCTTGCTGTTTCCGATTGATATTGTTGAAGGCATTGATGATCCTCAGAGGACATATTAGTATCGGGTTCGGTGACATCTTCAATGCTCCAAAACCTTTGTATGTCTTGTATATTGTTCATGATAACGTTGCATTGATAGGACTTGACATTGCCGCTCAAAATCCAGCCAAGTTGAGTCTGTTGTGCTATTGGCAGAGATGAGTTTTCCTTGATTATGCCAGACATGATGATTTCCGAGTAAACTTCTGCTCCCAACAATAAATCGATAGGACGACAAACGTTGAAATCTGGATCTGCTAGTTGAATGTTTTGAAGATATTCCCAAGATGGTTTTGCGAAACTGTGGTTTGGCAAGTTGTTAATTAATTTCTTCATAATAACAACTTCTGTTTGGAATATATAATTCGAGTGTAATGATGACGCTACAAGACTGATAACTCCCTTACAGTTGGTTTGATTGGCACTGACTCCAACTATGACGCCTTTGCATGCTCGGCGCGGCAGTTTCAGTATTTGAGCTGCGTTCTCAGTGATGAGGGAGGCTTGAGAGCCTTGATCTATGAGAGCCCTCATTGTGTGATATTCCCCATTAGCTCCTTGTATAAGGACAAGTGCTGTGGCTAGCAGAATTTCAACAACAGATTCCTTGGAAACATGTGTCACATTGCTTTGTGTGTAGTCTTCACATGACGTAGACGGTGACATATCCATGCTGCTGGACACTGCGTTTGTCTGTAGGGCATCGTGTAGTACGGTGTTATGAGTTCCATTACACACCCTGCATCTTGATTCAGAACGGCATGATTTATTTTTGTGATCAACCAGGCAATTTTTACACAAGTTGAACCTTTGCAATGTGTTTCTCTTTTCTGCTGACGCCGATTCTAAAAATGGCTTGCAGTAGAAAAGTCCGTGGCTGTCGTCTTTGCATAGTGGGCAATATTGTGTTTTCGTTGCACAACTTTTTACAGCTGAACTACGCAAAAACGGTTTGTTATAATCGTTTTTTTTGTTTAAATTATTCGATTTTGATTGATTCTTTTTGCTGAATTGATGTCCAGAATCCTTGCTTCTACTCGGAGATGACGACGAGGTTGATTTGGATGAATAATGTTTTCGTCGTGTTGACTCGAGAGCAGTATATTTGTTCTCTAAAAATTTCAGAAAGTCTGCTAGAACAGGCAAGGCTCTTGGATTTTCTAATGATTGAGTGTGTTCACTAAGCGTCTGAGTATCCAGCTTCAGTGTAAGTAAATGCACAACCATTGGTCCCATGGCGGCTACATCTATACCAAGATTTTTCAAGGCGTTCATGCATTCATTGATGGTGTCGAACATGTTCTTGATCTGTGTGTCGACTTGGTTTTGCATTGTAGGTAATGACAGGAGTATGTTCATGTGTGAGGTGAAAATTAGCCTGTCATTGTTATACCTGTGATTCAATATGTCCCAGCAGATTTGGTAATTTTCGGAACTGATGTTGAGATGTTGAATGATCCTTTCTGCTTCGCCTTTCAGCTTACTTTTTAATAACTGCATCTTCTGGGCGCTTGGGATGCTTTTGTTGTTATGGACAGCCTCTTGGAATAAGTCCTTGAATGATATCCATTTGTGATAGTTCCCTGAGAAGGTAGGAATATCTATTTTCGGTGTAAAATTTTCCCGATATGAAACGGAATACATCTTGCTATTGACCAACTTTTTGATGTCAACGTACTGTTTTTCGTAGTTGCTATATTCCTGTTCATACTCCTCATCTTCTGAGTACATCTCACTATCAATTTCCCAGTGTAGGGAATCGATGGTTGACCATTTTGCTTGAATGGTTCTGAGCACATCTTCGAATTCCCATTTTTCGGTGAGGCTCTCTATATCCACGCTTCTGATTGCTCGTGATAAAGCCTTGAAGTTACTCTTCTGCTTGTGGAGCATTTCTTCTAATTTACTGGCATTACCTCGAGAGACAATCTTCTTGAACAATGATGTGGATGGGGTGCCAGTTGGCTTGATATTTGGTTGATCTGGATCAACTGACAACATGTCCGTTTGCTGTTGCTCATCCGCAGCTTCTTGATTGCGAGTATCTGGTATACGCATTGATGAAGCGCTAGGCAACTTATCCCCTTGACCCGTACTAGTAGGCGGTTTGTAATTTTGAATGATTTCCTGAGCTTCATTGTAGAAAATTCTTGCTTTATCGTACATGTTCTCCGAAAAGTAGGTATAACCACGATCTTCAAACTCACACAATTGAGCATGATTTTCTTGAAACTCCCTCCAGTATGAATCCAGGATTTGCAAACGTTTTTTGATGTTAGCCGGAGTTTTACGATCCGCAGAATCCTTCTTGAAATGCCGCAGTTGCTGCTCCATGGCTTGAATAATTCGATCTTGATTGGCCAAAATGTTTTCCATGCTGGCGCTCATGATTGTTGTTGTATGATAGATTTTCAGTCGTTGAGTTGCAGCAGACGGATGTTACTCTATCCACCGGTCGTAGTCGCAGGAGCTGTATTTCCGTGCTCACAGTTTAATCACACTGTTATGAACGCGAAATAGTCCCGCATATACGGATGCTCGAAGGACCAAAAAGATGTAGGGTCTTTACACCTTTTAATGATGGTATTTTGATTAATACGCAAGAGTACGTAATAATAGAATTTAATTGAATGATAATGAGTGCACGCGATTTGAGTGATAATTGTGTACTAAAGTATAGACCGCGCGTAGCGAGTAAAGTGCTGACACAATGATGTCAAATTTGTGCGTGCTTTGCACTGTACACACAGGAAGGGCTCTGAGAACGTAGTTCCAGACAGTTTATCCCGCACAGTTCCTATCACGGCAATTGATTCAGTACCAAGCACACCGAGACTTAATACAAGTGATCAGTGGTACTTAAATGTGTTTAATGGTTGTCAAAATTCACCAACGTCATTCCTGAACTACAGGATCGACAATGGCAAGTTATACCGCTATATGAAGTCCATCAACCCGCTTACTCGGGAATTCGAATGGAAAGAGGTCATACCAGTGGAGGGTCGCAACGCAATCATTGCCCAAAATCATTCAGAACCTACTTCCGGCCACTTTGGCATTTTTAAAACACATAAACGCTTAAGTTTAAAATACTTTTGGCCTAATATGCACAAAGATGTATCCAATTTTGTTTCTAGTTGTGATGCTTGTCTCTCACATAAACACTCCACTCATGCTACTCTTGGCACTATGGGTCGACCAAAGGACTGTTGCCGCCCTTTTCAAATGCTAAGCGTTGATTTGGTTGGTCCCTTGCCTGTATCCAGGAAGCAAAATACATTTCTGTTAGTCGTTACATGCTGTTTCTCTAAATATTGCATGTTGTTTCCTATCCGTAGAGCTACAGCTGAGATTATTTCTCGGATACTTGAGGAAAATGTCTTTTTAGTTCACGGAATTCCATGCACTATAATAATGGATAATGGAAAAAAGTTTACTAGCAATATTATAAAGAACTTATTTGCTAACTATAACGTGCCTAATGTGTTCTATACTCCTCTCTATACTCCTCAGGTGAATACCGTAGAACGCTATAACAAAACCATCATGACAGCTGTATCCACTTTCATTCAAAATGACCATAGGGCTTGGGATACCAACATATACAAAATACAATTTGCTTTAAACAGTGCTGTGAACGAGGTTACTGGTTTCACACCTTCCTTTTTGGTATTCGGTCGTGAGTTGATTAGCTGCGGTACTCATTACATCGACCCAGATCTGCAAGCCGATATCATTTTCACACCCCGGGATAGCTACGCTGAAAATTTAGGCGCCCTTCAAAAGATCTTTGATAAAGTGCAACTTTCCCTTATAAAGGCTCACTCACGAAATAGCACAAATTACAACCTTCGTCGTAAAAACATTGAGTTTAATGTGGGCGATATTGTGTGGAAGCGCACATTCTATCAGAGTGACAAAGATAGTAAATTTTCTAAAAAATTAGCTCCTAAATTTATTAAATGTAAAATTATTGCTAAAAAGTCCAAGCTTGTCTATGAGCTAGCAGACATGTCAGGTCGCAATCTAGGGACATGGCATGTTAAAGATTTTAAGTTAACCTAGTTTTAACTATGGATTTTTCTTAGATAAAATCCTGAACTAAAAAGGGGGGTATGTAACTTCTGCTCAGGTTCCACCACAAATGTTGGGTTGATCAACTTGCAATTAAAGTCTTCTATAGGTTGCTTCCACGTTTATATTTAGTTTTGACATGTTGTTACAGAATATTCATTATGTATGAGTTAAAATTAATAAATCATGCGCGGACTCGCGCGCGTAGCTTGCGTTGTCAGCTTCTTAGAAAAAAGGGCAAGAAAAAGATGGCCGCCGCCGGCGCACCCCACCCGTCGCGTTCCATCCGTCTTGAGACCGAGGTTTTTGGCGTCAGCGCGTTCCAACTACGTTGCGAACATCCTCCCCCCCCTTGGGGACATGTTCCCCAAGGAGCTCTTGGGAATCTAGCAGAGATAGTTTTGAGACGGGCCTATGAATGACGCCGTTCTCAGTCTTCACGTCAACTACTCTGCATACGCCGTCAGCTCCCGGGTACAGCTTGGTGATGCGGCCCATGAGCCACTTCATGGGTGGCAGCTGGTCGTCTAGGATGAAGACCAGGTCGCCAACACGAACATGGTCTTGTGCACGCTGCCACTTGACGCGTTGCTGGAGAGTAGATAAGTAGTCCTTTGTCCAACGGGACCAGAAGTGTTGTCTCAAGCGCTCAATCAGCTGGTATCGATTGATGCTGGCTTTTTGGATAACGGGTGAAGGTAGTGAGGTCAATGGTCGGCCCACAAGGAAGTGTCCCGGTGTAAGTGCTGACAGATCAGAAGGATCAGCAGACATAGAAGTAATGGGCCGTGAATTCATAATGGCTTCAATCTGCGCAAACAGAGTATACAATTCTTCAAACGTTAAACTAGAGTTACCCGCTATCCGTTTTAGGTGATATTTAGCTGTCTTGACTCCCGCTTCCCAGATACCGCCGAAATGCGGTGCATACACGGGAGAAAAATTAAACGAAATACCCTCTTTGCTCGCGAAGTCGCTAACTGAACGTTCATTCTCCTTGAGCAGTCTGTTCAGTTCGTTATTAGCTCCTACAAAGTTTTTACCATTATCACAGTATATAGTGTGAGGTTTACCTCTTCGTGAAATGAATCTACGCAAGCACAAGATGAAGGCATCGCTACTTAAGTCGCTCACGACTTCCAAGTGCACAGCTTTCGTGCTGAAACAAACAAATATGCATAGATAGCACTTGGAGGTCTTGGCACCGCGACCCTTTCTATTTAAGATTAAAAAAGGTCCTGCAAAATCAGTGCCACAAGTCGCAAATGGTGGAGCAGGAGTTACACGAGATTCCGGTAGATTACCCATTATGGGTTCTAAAGGCTTTGCTCTAAATCTCTGACAACGAACACACTTTCTGACAGTAGTCGCAGCTAATACTTTCCCACCTGTAGGCCAAAATTGCTCACGAATAGTATTTAAAAGTTGCTGAGGGCCACAGTGTAGGAGACGAAGATGTTCTTGTTCAAATAAAAGTTTAGAGAAAGTGTGTTTGGGGTCTAGCAATATGGGATGCCTTTTTTCGTAAGGACAGTGAGATGCATTGTCGATCGAATCTGAAGTAAGCCGTCCTAGCTTTGGATATTACATTCCTCACCATGCAGTAATTCGCGAAAGCAGTGAAACCACTCGCTTAAGAGTAGTCTTTGATGCCTCTTGTAAAACCTCTACTAATAAGTCACTAAATGATATCCAATTTGTTGGACCAGTAGTTCAGGACGATTTAATGGCAATTCTGCTCAGGTTCCGTCAATATACCTATGTGGTGACCGGTGACATTGAAAAAATGTATAGGCAGGTTATGGTGAATGAATCACAGCGTTATTTACAGCTTATTCTTTGGAGGGAGAACGAAAGTCAACCACTTAAAACCTTGCAACTCAATACTGTCACATATGGAACAGCTTCAGCTCCCTATCTGAGCACCAGGTGTCTTGTCCAACTCGCAGAGGAGTGTAGTGATGAAGCTGTTGCCAATACTATAAGACATGATTTCTATGTCGATGACCTGAATACCGGTTCAGACTCAAAATCTCTATTAAAGGCTAAAATTTCAGGAGTGATAGCCAAACTTGCTGAAGCCTGTTTCCCTTTGCGTAAATTTAGAACAAATGCACCTGATATTTTTGATAGCATACTTACAACTGACCAATCTCAAGACTTTAGTAAACAATCTTCTGTCTTGGGATTAAAATGGTCACCGATCTCTGATACTTTGCACTACTCAGTCGAAAATAAACCTATTCCTAAGGTTACGAAACGCTTTATACTGTCGAACTCGTGTCGAATATTTGATCCCTTGGGTCTCTTATCTGCCTGCACTATCTTTCATAAAATCTTACTACAAAGGCTCTGGTTACTTAAAATAGATTGGGATGATGAAATTCCAAAAGAAATTCAAAACTCGTGGATAGAATTCTATAATGAAACGCAACATTTTGCTCACGTTCAGATACCTAGATACATTTTTTGTAATTCTCCTATTTACATAGAGGCTCACTGCTTTACTGATGCTTCGCAAAATGCCTATGCTGCATGTATATATATAAAATCGACTAATAGTTTAGGTGAAGTTAACTGTAACTTATTATGTGCTAAAGCTAAAGTTTCTCCTTTGAAATCGGAAACAATTCCCCGTCTGGAATTGTTAGGCGCTTTACTTGGTGCAAAATTATACTCTAAAGTATTTCACTCTTTAAAAATAACTTAAAATATTTTAATTACAAATAAAATCAACCTTAAATTCACTAATAAATACTTATAAAATAAATCTAATCCTATTTATACACAGAATTAATAATACCCTAATTCTAGTAAAATCCATACAGTTAATTACCTATCAACGCAAACGAACTTTGCGAACGAAACGAGTTAAAGTTGGTGCGAGCTGCGAGGAACTAAAGTTCTTGATTGAGGATGTCATTGCATTTTTAACGGTGAGCGAGCAGACAACTTGCACTGCACCGTCATTCTACTCACAGTTCTATCCAAACAAAATAATTGTTGTAAAATATAAGTAATCCAACAATAATTGGCATTCTTCCTTCTTATAATAAATACGAAGTTCACCCCATAAAGTTGGGGTTCCTATTCCGGCGTCAGTTCAGCTTCACGCTACTACCTAGCGCGTGCGTTGGCCTACCCCAACGCACGGTTAGCTGCCTACTCCGTGTCGCCGAGCTACGGGTCTACCTACCACCTACTCTGCACCACCGCTTCCCGGGACCTACCCCCGAGTGGAAATTTTACTGCACATCGCCGGACGCCTCTAACGCTAAGGCCAGTGGTACACTATCTTGTGGCTACGCAACGTACTTCGGACCGCGAGTGACAACCCCGACCCTGAGGTCTAATAAAATTTGTTAACCTTCTGTTGGTTTTTTTCCTACTACCCTCGAGCTACCTGGTGGAGAGGTAATCCAGCAAGAAGCGTTACACTCCAGGCAGATTTTTGGCCGAAGGGTGTTATGTACCGCCGGTTTCGTGGCCAGCTACGTGACACCAGTCAGCGAAACACGACGCCGACACTTCGTGTACCTTAGCATTAGTTTGTAGATATTTATGTTATATATTTATAGTATTTTTAAGTTGTTTATATGAATATAGTCTTGTATATGTTGATATGGGCCTTGATGCCTGAAATAAATGGATAAATAAAAAGTGCAATTTATCACAGATTGAGTAAAAAGTGCCATAATCACAAGTTGAGCCAAAATGCTGTTTATCACAGATGTACAAGGCGATTGCGATTTATCACAGCAAAACAGTTTGACTATCATATTAAAATTCGGGATTAAACCCACAGGCACAGTTGTTAAAATATCTCAGATATCTTACACATTCTAAAAACTTAAGTACTAACATGAAGTACTGCCAGCTATAAGTGTCCTTGCTGCATTCCGTGCTTACATTTAAATATCATACAAAATACTAATGAAGCACGGTGCGCCTCAGGTTTTATTTCGATGTATAACCGCAGTGGCTACTCTAATGCAATACCTCAAAAACTTTTCCCTAAGTTTTTTGTCCATGAGCCCTTGCAGGCTCGCCCTCGTTATTTTCCTGTCCAGCTCACATTGAAGTTGGTAGCGTTCCCTGATAAATAACGGGCACTCTACTAATATGTGCTGGACAGTCTCTGCCACGCCTGTGTCGCAGACGCACGATGGGCTCTCCTTACACTTGAAGCGATTAAAGTATTCAGAGAACGCACCATGCCTCGTCAAAACCTGCGTAAGGACGCCTGTGGGCTGCACCTGTTGTACGAGAAAGCCGCTATTGCATCCGGAAGAAACATTTTCGTCACCGAGGCAGTCTCGATCGACACATATCTTCGATTACATTCATCAAGCGATTCCAAACGGATCAGTCGCTTGATAAATGCAACCGGACACCGGTCGTAGTCCGGCTTCCTCCGTAACGACAATGCAGGCTGTATTGTCGTTACGGAGGAAGCCGGACTCGCCCGCCCTTAGCCAACTCGCCCACTCGCTTATTCCCCGGCAGGCCCGCGTGGGCCTTGATCCAGAACAAAGTCACAGCTTTGCTCTGGCCCAGGGCGTGAGCCAGGTAGGCGCGCACGCGAACCACCAGGGGATGGAGAGAGCCATAATTTGCAAGCGTCTGCAATGCGGACATTGAGTCGCTGTACAAACCATAGCTCGCCTCTTGCCGCTTGAGGATCACTTCAGTGGCTTTGCAAATGGCCAGGAGTTCCGCCTGGTAGACTGTGCAGTACGCGGCAAGGCTAAGCTTGAGGTTCCGGACTTCGCCTACATTATCCTAAAAGGATAAAGCGGCTCCGACCTTCCCCTCAATATTGCTGTCGTCGGTGAATATTCGCACCGTCTGCACATTGTTACTGTCTAATAACTCTTGGTCTGCCATATGAACTCCAGGGGCATTTGCGTAGCCGGATGAGGAGCTTCCGCAAACCTCACCGCACTCTCGATCTCCCTTTCTCCTGGCACAAACCGGGCATGACCCTCTCCTCGCTTCATACAGGGCGGCTGCCTCCTGTATGCGCAGGTCTAAAGGTAGTATCCCAGACAGTGCCAATGCCGAGTTCAATGAGACAGTGCGGTAAGATTTGCAGAGCTTCTGAGCAAATCCTCGTTGAACCGAGCCTAACCTCTTCCGTATACCCAACTTTTTTGCAGCGGGTGCCCAGGCGGCGGCTGCGTATGTGACTATGGGCTCAATCGTTGCTGTGTAAATTGTGTGAATGACTTGTGTGTTCAATCCCCAGCTCAGCTTTGCGGCTCGGGACAGCTGCTTGTATATGTCAGCTGCCCTCTTGCAGATGTTCACTGCATGCTCATTAAAAGTGAGCTTTTCGTCTATGGTTAGACCCAGCAACTTCATTTTCTTGACCATACCGATGTCGACCCCGACCATGCTCAGTATTAGAGTGTCGTACTTAAGCAAAAAAAATACCTTTAAAAAGGTAAACTTGGCTGAGGAGATGGAAGGCACTGAGAAAGTTGACGATCAAGCTGATTTTTTCATTGGATTTGTGGGTAATGAGATACTACAACAATTTACAGTCAATGATACTAAATTACTTGTAAATAAATGGACACTGGAGCAGCCCGTAATATGATAGGAAGTGAGGTATGTAAACAACTGTGCTTAAAAAAATCTGAAATATTACCATGTGACAAAAAAGTTATTCAGCTGGATGGGAAATGTGTCCCTGTTAGAGGAACCTGCTGGTTACAAATTGTATACTGTTATCAAAAAAAAAGGTTACAAATTGTATACTGTTATCAAAAAAAAATATAAGGTTAAATTTATAATAATTAATGGAATTATTCCCACGCTTCTTGGTTGTAGAACATGTTTGACCTATAATTTCATTTGAGCAAACACTAACTTGGTCAATGTGCACAACGTTACATGTCAGTCTAATAGAACTGCAAAATTAATAAAACATTTAAAAACTAATTACAGTGAGCTGTTCAATGGTGGTCTTGGTTGCATTCCCGGGTCAGTGAACATACAGCTAAGCAGTAATGCGGTCCCAACTATACAAGCAGCGTGTTCCATTTTCACTACTGCCTGAAATGCGCATAGAGCTCAAAAGAATGGAGAGGTTAGGGGTCATAGAAAAGGTAACCAAGCCCACTAGATGGGTTATTAATTTAGTTTCTGTCCGTAAACCAAATGGAAAACTGAGAATGTGTATTGATCCAAGAGCTTTGAATAAATACATAGTACAACCAAAATATCAATTACCCACACTAGATGAGATTTAAAGTAAAATGCAGGATGCTAAAGTTTTCGCACTATTAGATGCGTCTAATGGGTTTTGGATGTTGAATTTAAATAAGGAGAGTTCGGATCTGTGCTCATTCATAACACCATTCGGTAGATATCGCTATAAAAGGTTACTTTTTGGAATAAGTTCCGCTCCAGAAGAATTTAGTAGGATAATTAATCAAATGTTTGAAAATATGGAAGGAGTAATACCATACATCGATGATCTGTGTATTTTTGCCCGATAAGTAGACGATTTAAATGAACGACTTAAAAAAGTGATGGAAATTGCAATGAGAAATGGTATTAAATTTAATGAGTCTAAATGCAAATTTTTTGAGAATGAACTTTTGTTCCTAGGGCACAAATTCACAGAAAATGGTGTATATCCAGACCCTAATAAAGTACAGGCAGTAATGAACATGAAACATCCTGAAAACAAGAAGGATTTAGAAAGATTCTTGGGAATGTGTAATTATCTATCTCGATTCATTCCAAATTACTCAAAAATTACTGAACCCCTTTGCGAATGTTAATGAAAAAAGATGCTGTGTTCATCTGGGATAGCAACCAAGAAGAAGCTGTTGGCAAATTGAAAAAAGCTTTGTGCAGCAGTCCATGTTTAGCCTTTTTCAATACAAACCAAGACATTGTGTTAACAGTTGATAGTTCATCAACCGCTATGGGAGCTGTAGTCTTACAAAATGTTAAGGCAATTGCATTTAGTTCTCGATCCCTTAATTCTACTGAGCATAATTACTGTCAGTTAAAAAAAGAAATTTATTTATTTATTTCAATCACTTACAACTATTATTACAGGTAGAAACCCAATGCAACAGTGAAGCCTACTATTAACAACTTATATTCTAAAACTAATTTTATATAATGTTATCCTTGTGAATTCACTCAGTGTACAAGTAAAAATGTCTATTTCCTCTGCTACAAGGTTAAGAGTGCGAGTGTAAAGTGTTAGCAATAGTTTTTGGGTGCTATAAAATGCATCAATACACTTACGGGCGCAAAGTACATGTTGAAACAGAAACATTCCACACACAAACCATTGGAAACATTGTTCAAAAAACCTTTGTATAAAGTACCTGCATGACTAAAAAGAATGATGTTAGCTGTACAAGGTTATAACTTAGAAGTAAAATATAAACCAGGACGCTTACTTTTCACTGCTGACACATTATCTAGAAGCTGCACTGACAAAGTAGAACCTAAAATGAAGCAACTTATCGAGAATATAATATGTCATGTTAAGCTGCAAAGAAAATCTTTACCTGTGTCTAATATTCAATTAAAGGAAATTCAATCAGCAACTGAATCTGATTTTATACTAAAACAAGTAATGGGAAAATTACGGAACTATTGGACTAATAAATAAATAAATAAATAGATAAATAAATAGACTTTTCGAGATGACCTAAGCACATTAGATGGCATTTTACTAAAGCGTAACTTAATTGTTATACCTGAATCAAAGAAAATTGAGATGTTAAAAAATATTCATCAGGGACATGTAGGTCCCAGACATAAATAGAGACCTCGAATTGTTTGTGAATCAATGTGAGCCTTGTGGTAAATTTAGTCCAAATTTGCAGAAAGAACCCTTGATTAATCATGATATGGAGAAACTGCCTTGGCACAAGGTTGGCATTGACATCTGTACCCTAGATAGCAAAGAATTTCTTGTATTCATGGATTATTACTCAAAGTATGTTGAAGTTAGTAAACTGGATAATTTGTTAAGTGACTGTGTAATATTGAACTGTAAATCTATCTTTGCAAGACATGGTATTCCAGCAATAATAATTACTGATGGCCGCCCACAATTAACATCTGAAAAGTTCTAGAATTTTGCCAACAATTACAAATTTGAGCAAATCAAATCAAGCCCACTGTATCCACAATCAAACGGGCAAAGCGAAAGTGGTGTAAAAATATTTAAAAGCATGTTCAAAAAATGCAAAGAGGATGGTTCAGATCCATATCTAGGTTTGCTAAATTATAGAAATACTCCTAAGTCGTCTATGCCATTTCCTGCACAATTGTTATTTTCAAGAACTTTTAATTCATTACTACCCATTTCAAAAAGTAAATTGAAGCCAAAATTTGCTATTTACGGAAAGGAATATAACAATCATCTAGAGTCTGTAAAGAAAATTATGACAAAAATTCAAAATCTCTCATGAATTTGAGTGTCAATCATAAGGTGTATTTTAAGAAGTCACTAGATGCTAACTGGACTAAAGGTAAAATTATCAAAATATGTGATGAACCCCGTTCTTATTTGTTGGGGTATCAAGTATAGGTATAGGACAAATAGAAAATTCATTAAACCACACTACAATGTTTGTAATTCTAATAATTTAATCCACTGATAGTAATAATATGCAGAATAGTTCACTTGTATGTAATGAGAACATGGTTTCTGAAAGTGAACCTGATGCTAGACTAAATGAAAGCAGAAAATATGAAAATGTTTGTAATGATAATAATCTCAATAACTCTGAAGAACCACCCAATAATGAACCATTAAATACTTCAATACCAAGTGACACTTAAATTGTAACACGCAGTGGTCGTCCAGTTAGGAGGCCAATTAAATTTAAAGATTATATTGATAGCTTTGATTTAGAAAATTTGATTTAACGAATTATTTGTTTGTATGTGTTAAGTTTAGAACAGTTGTAAACGTATAATAGTTTAATCTTTGATTGTAATGTAAAGCTTTGGAAAAGGGGGGATGTTTATGGTTATCTGTGTTTTGTCTATGACAGGGGGTAACTGTCATGGAGTTCCCGCCCACCGGTTTTCCTAGAATATTCCAACTGGGCTATAATGTAGAACGTTAAAATAAGAACTTATTAAGATCTAATAAGTGCAGTGTTTAATTACAAAATAATAATGACAACCATCACAACCAGGGACTTCTGCTCTGAATACGTCAGAGAAACTCCCTGATCAGGTTTGATAACGGAGTTTTCTCTCTGGCCTGTTGGTCCGCGCGTGCTATTTTATTTCACTCCTATCCTCCATATCTGACGAGTATTCCCCGATCCGCTACCTGGGGACGGAAATTGCCTTTAGTAGGTGAGGCTCTCTCGAGGAGGTGAGGCTTCCCCAAGGACGGCAATTTCTTTGTACGAAACAAAATTAATTACGTACTTCATATTCTAATATCAACTTTTTTCGGTTGTAGGTGGTTCTGGGGACAGAATTAAGAGACGAGAATGTTTTTTTTAATAAGTCGAAAACTAGCACAGAAAGGGAATTTTCAAAGTGGGATTTTGTGAAGAATACTATAATTAACATACCATCATTTCCCGTTTAACAATAGTATATTATGCAACTAGTGAATAAAGGACGGATTTAAAGCGAGGGCCATAGATGAATCACGAACAAGTGAAGGATTCTAAAAAGTGAATCACGACCGTAGGGAGTGATTCATGATTATTGAATCACGAGCATAGCGAGTGATTCAAGTGTTAGAATCCTGAACGTCGCGAGTGATCCATGGCCCTCGATATAAATCCGTTTTATTCATGAGTTGCATACTATATTTTATACCATGACTACGAGAAAAAGAAGGATTTAAACAAACAGCACAAGGAATAATAATAAATAAATAAATGGTTTATTACCTTCAAAATTTACAAAAAATGAGAAACCTCAGGGTTTCACATTTTTTGTATATTGAAGCTGAGCTAGGTAACAGCACCTGTGTTTCAGGGGCCAATGACCACCTCCGTTACGTTACATAATTTTAATTAATTAAACACCAATGCAATTGATATTAGAATTACAATCCAAATAAGTATTCACTAAACATCCTCGACCAAAATCAAAACCATTATTAAAATCCTAAACATAAACTCAAAATTAAATCGACGAAGGAGTTTGAAAATCGAATATTCTTTGCACAAGAAGTTTGTATCGAGTATTTTATGCGCAAGGAGGTTGTATAGCATTGAGATGGAGTTTGAATGTTTTGGTGTGTTCTAAATTCAAACACCAAAACAGTGAATAAAAGTGCTTTTTATTCACTGTTTTCAGTGAATAAAATAAGCTTTTTAGAGGGGGAATGGTATAAATAAAAATTTTCGCCGCAAATTTATGATGTTAATGTTTTATTACACTTTTTGTTGTTTTAGCTAAGTACTGGAAGTAGGCCAAAAACACAGATTCTGAAAAATTCTTGGCGCCTCTTGCATTTCTCCATTCATTAAAATTACCATAGGCTTCCATATATTTCACCCGGGATTTTGCAGGTAATAGATTATCCATCACATTTCTTGAGTCAGTTCTAATCTTATCTTGTGGAGAGGCCGAGAAATAACTCGGACACTTTGACCCGTTGGGATCTATTGTGGTCCCCTAGATAACTTACTCCTCCCCAATCTCGTTGAAAACTCTTTTCATGAGTTTTACAACAAGACTAGGAGATATGAGCCTATAGTCTTCTGGTTTTGGATATCCAACCCCTAGGAGACACATTCGCTTACCAGACAGTGCATCGCAATTGCACAGAAGGTACCCCATGCGTTCCGTATGTTCCGCACACGACCTGCACATGGGTGTCGCGGCCATACACATCTTCATGAGCATGTCGTTGGTTCCAAAGTGCCCAGTAAAGACCCCAAGCAAGTAGCGGATTTGCCCCCTGTACATATTCCAAATGCATTACCGGGCTTTGAATGTAGAGCTTTGCATTGAAGTGTCGGGCTTTGATTGCGGCATGACTGTCACTCAGAATATATATGGATTTACCTCTGGTTCCTCTATCAATATTCTCTTGAGCACAAGTTACTATGGCATATGTTTCTGCTACAGTTGCCATCATCCCTAAGCTTTTGCTACATTTGTAACCTTTTGCGTATATGCCCGCTCCTGTACCCGATTCTATTTTGCATCCATCAGTGTACCACACCAGACTATCGTGTTCTGGTGGATCAAGTCCCTTTGTCCAGTCCTCTATTGCAGGGATTTGGACCTTGAAAGACCTTTCAAACACAAACATAGTTTGCATTTTATCGGATATCATGCTTGTTACCCGATCCAGGCCGTCATTTCCATCGAATTTTGTATGGTTAGTCTTTGGCATAGAGGCATCCCATAGCCCAACAACAGCAAGACGATGTAATGTCTTTCTTGCCTCGAATTCAACCATCACATGCAGAGGAGGGATATTGAGGTATCTCTCAATCGCTTCCGTAGGTGTTTCCTGAAAGCACCCGTGATGCCGGGACACACTGTTCTTTGTAACCTGGTGAGTGATACTTTGCACGAGACTAGCTTTGTTCTTGGCCACCACACTATACTGCCGTATGTGGTAATAGGTATTATCACTGTCCGGTACAGCCATAGTATCACTTTGGGCTTTAATCCCCAAGTTTTACCGTAGGTGGAACGACACATGCCGAACACTCGTAAGGCCTTTGTCGTAATATTTTCCTCATGAGTTTTCCACCTGAGTTCCTTATCAAGCGTTACACCAAGATATTTAACTTCGGTAGACCAGGGCAGCTTAATTCCATTGAGGGACGGCTCTCCTAGGTTTCCTAGTTTTCTTTTCCTCTCTCTCTTGCCTAGCCTTTTCCCAACCTATATTGTGGTCGGCTTCCAGTCTTACCGGATTCAGCTGAGCACTAGTGTTTTACGTGGAGCGACTGCCTATCTGACCTCCACAACCCAGTAACTGGGTAACACGGTACCCTTTGGCATGACTGGTGTCAGATCTCAAGCTTCTGACTACCCGTAACGACTGTCAAAGATCTTCAAATGACAGCCGGGACCAACGGCTTAACGTGCTTTCCGAGGCACGGAGGAAACTCGGTATGATGAAAATGGTCACCCATTCACAGACCGACCTCGTCAAGCGTTGCTTAACCATGAAGATCAGTCCGTGCGGCTGATATTACTAAGCCACAAGCTCCTCTAGTTGTCTCTTCCTCGTGAATGGAATAATGACAGCTTTGGGTTGATAATGAGGTGGTTCTTTGTACACCATTCCTCTGTCATCCTCAATTCCTGTTGTAATAATCCAGAGACTATGTTCGGGAATTTACCATTAACCGTTATAGCTACGTCATCTGCATAGGCTACTATGTAGAATGGTCCGGTATTGAGTTTGGTGAGTAGCGAGTCTACTACCAAGCACCACAATAATAATGACAGCACTCCGCCTTGCGGACAACCTCTTGTTGTTTTAGCGCTAAATCTGTCTCCCATTAGTTCCGATCTGATTATTCTGCTTCTCAGCATATAGTCAATCCAGTTGCACGTGGTATCATTGATACCATGTTCCTTTGCAGCAATGCGTATGGACTCAAATGTAATCTTGTCTCTTAGGTACCTGTCTACCAGTTTCTCCAGAGATTTTAAGAGAAAGGATGATAGACTGATGGGCCTGTAAGCTTTAGCTTCTTCATAAGTTGGTCTGTCCACCTTCGGTATAAAGGTGACTTTGACCTCTCTCCATGCCTTGGGTACGTAACCAAAGGCTATGCAGGCTCTGTAGAGCTTACTTAAATGGGGTATCAAAACAGATGCCCATTCTTGCAATAGTATTGGGTAGATGCCATCCGGACCAGGGGATTTTAGAGGCTGAAAACCCGCTTTTGCAAGGTTCAGCTTATTTTCATCTACCACTTTCTTTGCTGTGAGCCAGTTATTTTTGGCCGTGTGCGTTGTGAGCTCATCCCTTGTGACTGGTTCCTCCTCATCGCTGTCCCACAGTATACAATCTGGGAAGTGAGTCCTAAAAATCACGCCCAGAATGTCCTGTCCAGTTTCCGTGAGATATCCATTCTCATCCTTTACAGATGATAGTGGGTTTGTCTTAGTCATGGACATTGCTTTGCACAATCTCATTCCATTTGGCAGATCTTCAATGGATGTGATGATCAGATCAGATGTTCTTCTGGCCTTGCGTACCACCGTGTTATACCTCGTCAGCAAAAATCGTTCCTGGCTTTTGCATCATTAAAGGCCTGTCGTGTTTCCTGACGTATTTTAGCAAGTGCATGAGTCCACCATGGTACCTTTTTGCGAAAGGTTTTTTTCTGGCCCTGTTTGAAGCCAGTGTCAGGTCAATAACTTCAGTTCTCGCTGAGGTCCTGAAAGTTGGTTTATTGCCAGCGTTAAGGATTTGTAAAGAAGAGCTTACCACAAAGTCCAACAAATCCTTCCCTCGTTTGTTGATATCTGAACTGTCCCAAACGACGTGGTGTGCATATGCATCGCAGCCGAGTATCAGGTCGAGGTTTTCTTGGTTGCCGTAATCAACCAGTCTTCTGATTAGTGGCGTTACTGTTTCCTTTTGTTCATATGGGAGATAGGCAGAGGCAAAGATAATTTTCCTTTTCTCTGTTCCCGTCCCCACTTGGATCAGACTTGTTGTGTGATCCCTGTAACAGAAAGTACGTAAGGGCATTGACTCTATACCGCCACTGATACAGATGCAAGTCCTCACGTCATTAGTTGGACAGTCATAGAACACCATGCCCGCTGTCCACCTAAGCCTTTTATAGTCCCTTTGTACAAATAAGGTTCCTGTATCAAGGAAACGTCGTATGTTTTAAGCTTCAGTTGCCGAGCCAGAAGGGCAATAACGATTCTGCAATGATGAAAATTGATTTGTACACACCTTAGTCCTTCCATTGATGCGTTTGTGCTGTTGTAGGAGGGCCTCAGTTTCGAGGCTGCCCCGTCATCGCCTGGCTCTCCTCGAGGGCAGTTGGCGACTCAATCCCCGGGGTATCGACGCCTTCGAGGATGTCATCCTCGAATCCGCCTCTGACGCACTGATCTGTGTCTCTGGTTCCTGCGCTACGTCGTGAGCAGAGACTTCTTCGATGGCCTCCTCGCAATGCGGTGGTCCATCTTCGTAGGGCCCCACTCCTGCTTCCGCAGTGGGTACCTCTCCCTTGTCTTCTTCCAGGAGCTTGAACGAGTAGCCCAAGGCCTTGATGACCCCAGCAGACACCCCATCCATGAGGACGATACGACGGATGCCGGTCTGCTCAGTGAGAGTATTCACGACCTTCCAGTCGTCCATCCTCAAGGCAGGGTTAAGCCGCTGGCGCAATCGAATGGCCCGGGCAGAGTCTTGCAACGCCAAGTTGCGATTCTTCCATACCATTTTGACTGGCTTTGGAAGGTCCTTGGCGTCGTCGACCTTGAGTTTCAGGGAGCCAAGTTTCACATTGTGGATGACACCCCGAAACCAGCAAGCTGCATCAGAATTGTCGCAGGATACATGAACTGTACTGAACTCCGGGAGCAACCGTAAAAACAGGTAGAGGATCCGGTGCCTCTTCCAGTTTCTCAATAATGAGCTCCTGGATTGGCACCAAGTCCTCCGCCTTCAAGTACTCTTCTAGGTACTTGACTGTGACGACAGCGAGTTTCACAGCCGCCACCGCATCCCTAAAGGATCCGGTCGAGGATGATTGCCCTTGGGTCTTCATCCTCTTAGCCGCCATGTCCCCGCTGTCGCCGCTGAAAACAGCCCTCGGTCTCTTTGATGGGCCTCCCCATAGGAGTCCCCTGTAGAGCCACCTGCTGTCTTAGCTTTTGGCGCTTTATCATCTGCGTCCCAGATCGTCCAACCGGCAGGTAGCGTGATTCATGCCGGCCGCCGGGAGACGAAGAGGTGCTGCCTTTGCCAGTCGTGTCCGGGGTCGCAAGGTCCGAGGTCATTTGACCTCTAACGCAAGGGCCCCGTGTCACACCAGCTTTGGCAGTACCCTTATACCTGGTGGGCTGGTTTGCAGTTCCGCCCTTTGGTGGTCCCACAGCAGTGCCGACCCTCGACAGTGCCGCAGCAGTACCGTCTTTTGACAGTTCCGCCACAGTCCCACCTCGAGACGATCCCGCTCCAGTCCCGCCTCTGGACGTTCCTGCTAGGGGAGATGCAGTCCCGGCTTGCGCCGGTATCGCCGTCTAGTGTGCAGTCCCACCTTTCGCCGGTCCCGCCTTTTGGAGCGCAGTCCCAGCTTGTAGCGGTCCTTTCGCTTTAATAAAAATAAAAGCTTTAATGTTATAATAGTTACAAACTAAATCATATAAATCGAAACGCACACAAAGCCTGCCAAAAATATGTGCCAAAAAAAACTGTCAGTACAAAAAAGCTAACGGTTTAATATATACAAAAAAGGTTGCACCAGCCAGTCGCCAACATTCCGGACCCCTAGTGGAGCACTAAACTCTGGTGGCAACTGGCTGGGTATGTGCAACAAGCGGCAGAAGCTTACGGACTGGTCGGCGCAAGATACCTCCTTTGGTAGCAACGTCTGCGACACGAACCAGTCCGTCAGGTCCTGGAAAAGTTTTGTTTATCCTACCAAGAAGCCAAAGTCCCCTTGGTAGTGTATTGTCCGCTATAAGAACCACGTCACCCTCGCATAATCCAGACTCGCTTCTGTTTCGGCCTCGTGGAATTAGTGTAGGCAGGTACTCAGCCAGCCATCTTGCCCAGAAATGTTCAGCCAGCCTAAGAGCGAGCCGCCAATCAGTCGCTCGTAATGAGTCTGCATCCGGAAGTTTGCAGGGCCATGATGTCACTGATGAAGATCCGAGGATGAAATGAAAAGGCGTTATAGCCTCGGGGGCGTCTGGTGAGTTTGGTACATAAGTCAATGGCCTGCTGTTGACAATCGATTCCGCTTCGATAAGCAACGTGGTAAGAACTTCTTCTCGAGGTGCTCTGTCCTTTAATGTGACTCGTAGAGCTGTCTTCACCGAGCGTACCAGCCTTTCCCACGCTCCACCCATAAATGGCGAGGCAGGTGGAATGAAACGCCAGGAGATCTTGCGGCTGGTCGCAAAGTTTTCTACTGCCTCATCGTAGAGTGATGCAAGCTCACGCTTGGCTCCAACAAAGCAGGTTGCGTTGTCGCAGAAGATTGTAGTTGGAGTCCCTCGCCGGGAAATTAGGCGTCTAAGGCTCATTATTGCAGAGCTAGATGATAATGAAGCGACTACTTCCAGATGTAGAGCTCTTGTAACAAGGCATGTGTAAAGAGCCACCCACCTCTTTTCGCGTCGTCGGCCAATTGCAACTTCTATGGGGCCGAAATAATCTAAACCAACATGCGTAAACGGCCGTGTGTGGTGGTCTAGACGCTCTGGTGGCAAATCGCCTGTTGCTGGAGTTACTAAACGACCATTCTGTTTTCTGCATTGTAGACACCCTTTGGCTATGCTTCGGATGGTAGCCCTAGCCCGTAGAATCCAAAATGTCTGCCTTATTTCATTGAGCACAAGCTCATGGTTCCCATGTCCGGCTTCAGCGTGTTTATGCAAAATGATTAAGTGTACAATACGATGACGACCGTCAAGAATGATCGGTGACTTAACACTCTCACTCACCCCAGGAGCGGATTTTATTCGTGAGTATAATCTAATCAGACCATCTTTGTCAAGAACCGGGGCGAGTGCGGCTATGCGACTGGTCTTGGGTACAGGTTGCGAGGCTTTCAAAATCTTCAGTTCTTCGGAAAAGCTGTCTATCTGAATCCTTAAGAAAAGCATCTTCTCTGCTTGAAGAATGTCATCAGCTGAAAGATGCGAGGAGGACGTAGTATCATGAACAGATTTCGATAGTAAGTTTGGTGAACTGGATTTTGACCAAAACTTTCGTACGGCTTGGAAAACGCGGGCCGTAGATCTTAGTAACCGTAGCCAGCTGCTAAAACGAGCTGCGTCTGGAACCGGCGGAACTAACAATGGATTGTCTACAAGAAGCCCTACGTACTCCGGTTTTAACTCAGAAGTACGTAAAACTTCGTCAATGATGTGTTCTGGTTCATGTGGCCATTCTGAGGGTGAATTCATGAGAAAATATGGGCCAGCGAACCATCTATGCGATGATGTAAATTCAAAATGTTTTGGCTTAGTAGCATCGTCTGCGATGTTGAGTTCGCTAGGAAGCCATTTCCAATTGGATGGATTCGTAAATTCTAAAATTTCGCCTAACCTGTGGGCTACAAACGGCTTAAAACACCGCGCATCGCTGCGAATCCACTTTAAAACCGTTGTGGAGTCAGTCCAGTAGAAAACAGCGGAAGGTTGTGTCCGATGAGCATTCAAAATAGTTTGTGCAAAACGCGTCGCGATCAGAGCAGCCTGCAGTTCAAGGCGCGGAATAGAAAGTGGCTTTAAAGGTGCAACACGCGCTTTGCTGCCTATCAACGCTAAACTAACTGAACCATCAACGAACGCATAACGCCAATATGCAACGCAGGCATAAGCCTGTTTCCCCCCATCGGCAATAACGTGAAGTTGAGTGCTGCACTGCTCTGATTTGCCTACGTACCACCGCGGAATACGGAGATTAGCTGCAGAATCAATCTATTAAAGAGCATTTCCTTTTAACGCAATGTTAATATATATATATTATGTACTTATGTATATATTTATGATTTATTTTTATGATTATAATTATGTTATTTTAAAATTGTACACTGGATCCTACCCTCTTTTGTCATCATTCTCTGTCACTCTCTAGGGTTTGCTGTAAGAGAACTCAACACTGAGTTAAGCTCGCCTTTGTACATGTACTTTATTATCACATTGTATTGAATATTGTTTTTTTTGGTGTACAATAAAGAATTAATAATAATAATAATAATCTGATCAAACCACGACTTGCAGTCCACTTCATACTTGGGTGGGATTGGCGAATCCCAGTCAGTCCCTTCCCTCCATAATTTTTGTATCAAAATTCTACCTTGGATAACTATAGGCATGATCAGTCCTAAAGGATCGTAGACGCTCATAACACTGGAGAGTAAACTTCTTTTAGTTATCGTGCATACGCCACTGCGATTGCGACACGTGCGAAACCCTAAAGTATCGTTCAGAGGATTCCACTTTACGCCTAAAGCACCTACGTCATTATTTAAAGGCAGGTTGACATCAGAATTCGAGTCGCTACAAAGCTCTTTAGGTACTAAAGCAAGTGCCTCGGGCACGTTCGATACCCATGAACGCATTTCAAAACCACAAAAGTTATGAACCGTGACTATATCGGAGGCTAAACGTTTCGCGTCGGGAAGGTTAAACTCACTCCCAATATAATCGTCCATGTAGTGGTTGTGAATGATCGCATGAGTAGCAGCTGGATATTTGTGCTCAAATTCCTTAGCATTTTTGTTTTTAATTAACATAGCTATAAAGGGGCTAGATACAGCGCCAAAAATTAAAGACGTCATCCTATATTCTTTGACGGTATCCTGAGAGTTGCCGTTGCGCCATAAAAACCGTAGCGCATCACGATCGTTTTCTTTCATTTTGATTTGAAGAAACATCTCCCTTATATCGGCATTAAACGCGATCGGTCCTTCTCTAAAACGGAACAAAATGTTTAAAAGAGACTGCAATAGATCCGGACCTTGCAGTAGCATTTCGTTCAAACTTACACCTCTAGTGACAGCTGCTGCGTCGTACACCACTCTCAACTTACGCTTCTGTGGATGGTACACACCAAAATGTGGTAAGTACCATCTCAAAGAAACGCCAGCCGAAGACTTTTGATGCATACCATCCACAGAAACGCCAGCCGAGGACTTGTCCCTGAGAAAGTTGTCGTGGAAGGTAGAGGGCGCGCATTCTTCTGCATAACCTTTTTTAACTATGCTTTCAATATATTTTTTGTAAGCTAACGCAAGTGTGCTATCTTTGGCCATCTGTTTTTCGAGAGACTTGAGTCGTGATAAGGCCTGAGGGTAACTATCTGGAACGTCGTTTGTTAACCTTTCCTTCCAAGGCAAGCCTACCTCAAAACGTCCTGAAGCCAGTCGCTGAGCGGAAGACTCTACCAAACTTACCGCACGTGCATCGTCGTTGTTTTGTCGGGTGGCAAGCTTCTGGATGCCTAGAGAATCTACTTCATATTGTTTTTTAATTAGTGCCTCAAGAGAGTTGATTGTCCTTGACACGTAACCTACCTCACAAACATTGTTGACAAAATCTACCGGTTTAGTCGACGAGGACATAGCGCCGTGTAGAACCCAGCCCAAAAGCGTTCTTGAGGCGACAGGTTCGTTTTTCTTACCTACTCGCATCTCACGGCTTAAAGACAAATGCCAATCGGCTGCTCCAACGAGCACAGTTGGCGTAGCGTCTTGATATTCCAACATAGCCGACAGATCCAACAAATGGTTGTATTTTGATAAATCAAGCATGTCGGTGCTTTGCGGAGTAAGACAAAGAGGGGTGAAACTGCGTGCGCCTTGGACTAAATGGCGTTCAGGCATGTCACGTCCTCGAATGTAGAAATTGACAAAGCATACCTCAGTGTCGAGGTACATTCCTCCTACCCCTGTAACACGTAGTTTCTGACGGTCCGTGGTGTCAGCTCCGATGCGCGCAGCTACGTCACCGTCGATAAGTGTAGCGGTGCTGCCCTCATCAAGAAGCGCAAACGTATCAAACGTGCCGCAAAGACCTTCTAAAGTGACAGGTAGAATCTTGAGCAGTCCTCGCCTACCAGCTGCAGGTACCCCGATCGTGTTAGCCACCACGTTGCCGCCGTCAGCTAGAGGAGGCACGATATTGTCATTCTTTGGCGAGCTCTGCAGAGAAACAGTATTATTAGCGGAGAGGTTACTATTAGATACCGATTTGTCACCGTGAAGGAGGGCGTGGTGGCGCCTGTCGCAGCTACTAACACCGCATCGCTTAGTCTGGCATGTGTTCCATGTATGTGGACTAGACTTCAGGCATCTATAGCACGTTTTGGTCTCTTTTATCCAGCGCCATCTATCGTCAACCGAAAGCGATGAAAACGCTTTACATGTTTTAACAGAGTGAGGCCCTTGTTTACAGTATGCACACTGTGTCGTTTTGTCATTTGAGGTTACTACCTCAAATGACAAAACGACACAGTGTGCGTGAACATTCAAATCTTTCGTTAAGTTTGGCTTATAAAATGGTGCCTTACTTTGCGACGAGCTCGGCGTTACGTCAACCAAAAAGTTGTAATTGAGTTGTCGTTCAGCTTCGATCACTAAGAACCTAGAAAGCAACTCTAGTTTTGTAACCGTTGGCTCAAAAGGTTTGTGAGTGGCTGCGTAATCCGTAAAACGGTCTCGTGTGTGTTCATTAAGTTTTAAAAGGACCGTACGAAGAAGCTCGAGTGATGATAGGTACTCGTGCTGCTGAAACAATTTTATAATGGCAACGCAGTTCCTCAGCTTGTTGGCCAGAATGTTTAAATGTTCTGCGTTACCTATTTTAATACTGCGTAGACCGGCAATCTCATGTGCGACCAGCTGTTCTGGACGCGCGTAGTTTTTCTCCAAAGCAGTCACCACCTCCTCGGGATCTTGTGCCTGCCATAAAATTGAAGAAACGGCTGCCCGGGCGGCACCACGAACGGCGGATGTAAAGCGAGCTAAATTTTCTGCGGGCGTGAAAAAGGTTTTAGTTCGCTCATACGTACACTTGAAAGCTAACCATTCATCTATATTTCCTGTAAAAGGAATCAGCTCCGGCTTTCTCGGGCGATCGGGTAAAGATGAAAAAGCCTTCGCAAGCTGAACAATCGGATCGCCTTCCGCTCCACAAGTAGCAGTGTTACCTACGGGTGCTTGGACGCGTAATACGCGTGGTTGTGGGTCAAGTGCCATGTTGGGTGCGTTTTGGTTGCCCACCCACGTTGTTACACGTTCTTTGTGCGAACTACGGGAAGAGACGCTACCAGACCTGTCAGAATGTGCTTCCAGGGAAGCAAACTTTGCGCACAGCTCCAACTCGTCAGCTTTTTGCTGTTGAAGCGCAATTTCGCGCTCTCGCTCCCGCTCGCGCTGTTCACGTTCACGCTCGCGCTGTTCACGTTCGCGCTCGCGCTGTTCACATTCGCGCTCTCGCTCTGCTAGCTTGCATTCACGCTCTACGCGACGTTGCTGAATTTCGGCCTCTATGGCCAGTTTTTTAGCTAGTATAGAAGAGCTTGAAGAGCGTCTTGTGTATGTTGACTGACCTCTGTTTCCGTGCGGCTGATGTTGAAGACCGGAACTAGCCGGGAGTACAGTCGTTTCTTGCTGTGCAATGTTTGTAGTAGCTCCCGCCGCCAGTTTAGAACCTTCAGAGATGTGTGCCGCTTGATGCGATCCGCTCGGCTGCGGCTCGGCGCGCTCGCGGAGACGGGGTGGAGAATTGTCCTCGCGTTGTGCTTCGCCTGGGCCTTGTGTCGTTGGATTCGCATATTGCGATTTAGTTTGACTACGAGTAACTACCATTGTGAAAATGACGTTTGTGAAAAAATGAAAACTAGGATGAAAAGGTATAAATTTAGGCTTCGTAAGGACCAAATATTACGGACGATTGGTGGACTGTATAAAGATGTTAAATGAAACACTTTAGATAGTTACTCGTTAATGTTATAATAGTTACAAACTAAATCATATAAATCGAAACGCACACAAAGCCTGCCAAAAATATGTGCCAAAAAAACTGTCAGTACAAAAAAGCTAACGGTTTAATATATACAAAAAAGGTTGCACCAGCCAGTCGCCAACACCCCCAATGGAAGTGAACTCGTCTAAATGATTTTATTTCTGTATAAGTTGATTTGTACAAACACTTTTACATATCGATCATATTTTTTAAAACTAGATGAGGTCGGCGTTTCCTATCTGACTACTCTGAGAAGAAAGGCCGAAACAAAATCAGAGGTCACAGTCTCTTTTAAAGTCCAGACAAAATCTTGGTTAGATCATGTGAAGACCATGTAGACTGAAGTCTAAAATGGTCTTTTCAGGAAAGAACCAGCCAGATTGAGTGGACCTGTCCAGTCAGTGCACGCATTTGTCAATAACCGTGCAGCTCAACTCAGAATTTAAGGAGCTCAACGATTCGACGACCAAATACCAAAGAAAGGACATTCGGATAGGCCGCATAAACTACTCAAACTGCCAGACCATGATTAAAACTAACTTGGAAAAATTAAAAACAAAAAAAGTATGATTCACACAGTCTTCACATTCACAACAATTAAAATAAACTTAAAATAAAATGATGTAATACATTAAAAAGTAAATATTCTTGTCATTGCAAGAAAACCAAAAAAAAAACACGGTGCAAAATGTATAAAATAAAAAACATTTTTACAAAAATTACAACCGACTTCCAAACAAAAACACTACAAAGTGAAAAATAACTTCAATTTCGGAAGTCGGTGTTCCTTTTTGCGTTTCTTTGTTTTTTATTTTTCACTTTTAGTTGTGATACATAATGTACCAGTTCTATAGGCTAGGTACCTACGCGTATAGTGCCCAAAGTGAAGCCAGAATAGATGAACCCAATAACATGAAACTTAAACAAAACCAGGTGCAGTGAGAGTATACCAGGGTGAACTGTTTACACCTGCGTACCCCTTTAGAGCGTACCAGTGTGATGTTATGTTATGAAATGGTGTAAACAATAAACAGACATGCGATTGCATCTATCCCGAGTGTTTTACCTTCATTTATTGAAGAGTTCTGATGTATTTCTCCGAAGTTCTTCATCAGATCTTGATGAAAATTAAATGGGACCACATGACAAGCACCAGCTTTCAAATAAAAAAAAATCATCAAAATCGGTTTACCCAATAAATAGTTCTGAGGTAAAAACATAAAAAAAAAACAGCCAAATTGATAACCTCCTCCTTTTTGCGAAGTCGGTAAAAAAAAAAACAAATACAGCCGAATTGATAACCTCCTCCTTTTTGCGAAGTCGGTTAAAAAATCAAAATTAATTGGAGCAGCTCAATCCCAAGCCTGTTTGTCCTGAACTTAATCTTTAATTCTATAAAACGCTTTCTGGCACAACTTACGTTTAATGAATGATTTGAATTTACTAAGACTTAGATCTTGTACGTGGCTTGAAAGTTCATTATAAAAGCGTACACACTGACATCTAAACGAGCCACCTATTTTCTTGAGCCTTGTTGTAGGTACTACAAATTTTGTATTTGTTCCTAGTATTTATGTTATGGATATCACTGTATTTTTAAACAATTTTATATTTTTATGGGCATATAAAAGACTTTCTTAAATATACTGAGAAGGCACAGTCATTACATTAATCTTCTTAAATTTCTCTCTGAGAGAGTGTCGCGGGCTTAATTTATAAATTGATCGAACAGCTCTTTTCTGCAAAACAAAGATAGTCTGGATGTCGGCGGCATTTCCCCACAACAGAATACCGTACGACATTACACTATGAAAATAGCTAAAATATACTAAACGGGCTGTCTCTAAGTCAGTTAAATTACGAATTTTCCTAACAGCATATGCTGCCGAGGTTAGCTTTTTTGAGAATTTATCTATATGTGGGCCCCACTGAAGTTTAGCATCCAAAGTTAAGCCTAAGAATACAGTGCTATTTTAAGGATTCAATTCTTCGCCCTTAACCAACACATTAGTTTTCACCTGCCTAACGTGAGGTAGGGTAAACTTAACGCATTTGTTTTTTTTTCATTAATTAGGAAATTGTTAACATTGAACCAGTGAACTACTTTTTAGATCGCGCTATTTACATCATCAGTAACCAGCTGCTGACGTTTAAGTTTAAACAAAAGTGAAGTATCATCCGCAAACAACACTGTACCATGGTTATCCTTTATGAGGTAAGGCAAGTCATTAATATAAATAAGAAACGAGAAAGGACCAAGAATCGAGCCCTGCGGGACGCCCATTGTTACTGTAGATCCGGGAGATCTTCTTCCATTAACGTCAACGCTCTGAATCAAGTATGAAGTGAGAAGATCCAGAGCGCTGTTCCGGATCCCGTAGTGGCGGAGTTTTCTGATAAATCAAATGCCTTATAATCAAATCAAATGCCTTGGACAAATCACAAAAGATTCCCAAGACATCTTCCCAAGACACTTATCTTCCCATGCATTATAAATATGTCCTAAAAGCTCAACAGCTTTTTCAAAAGATTTTGACTCTCACCTGATGCTACCTGATTTAAACAATGGTATTATTTTAGTATTTTTCATAAGGTCAGGAAACTCCCCACAGTCGATACAATTATTAAAGATAATAGCTAAACTAGGTGCGACAATGTCAATAATAGACTTAGCAACTTCTACAGAATTACCCCACAGATCTGCAGTCTTTTTCACATTTAAAGTGTGAAAGGTTTTAATTATGTCTCTACAAGTAGTATGTTCAAAAATAAATTCCGAATCGCTAACATTAACATTTTCTTTTAGCAAAGACTCATCAACAGAAGGTGATGAGTTTAGGGATTAAGTAGTTGAAATGGGAATATCTGAAAAGAAATTTTCAAAGGCCACTGCGACTTGTGAGTCTGATTTTATGATTTTGTCATTAATAGACAGGCTGTAGTCAATATTTCGGTTACCAGATCTTCCCGTTTCACTATTAATATTCCAAGCCGTTTTAATAACGTTACTACTGTTTTTAATCTTCGAACTCAAATAACGCGACTTGGCCAAACAACAAACTTTTTTAAATAGTTTTGAATAATTTCTAACATATAAATTAAATTCAGCAGTGTTTACATAAGTCCTTTCATTGTACAATTCATAAAGCCGTTTCCTACTTTTGTGAATACCAATGGTAGCCCAATCACTGAATGATGCATTACTATTAACCGAGATAGTCTTGGGAATGAAATTGTTTACAGTACATATTAAAAAAAAAACATCATATAGATGATTTGGATCAGCATGAATTGATAAAGTTGGTAATTTTTATTAATGAGTTTAACTTTAAACGCTGCCAAGCGACTTGCAGTTTTGGGGTTAACAGTGATATCCTTTTTAGCCACTTTGTTGTTTTGGTTTGGTATAGTAATCCTCTGCCCTCAATGATCAGAATCTAGTAACTTTATAATTTCTTTGTGGACTTGTATAACATTAGTATAAATATTATCTAAACATACGGCATTAGTAGGGGTTATTCTTGTGGGCTCCAAAAATAGGTTTACAAGATTGTAGGACTGAAACAGACTTATTATTTTACTACGAGAACCTGAGTTTTCTAATAAATTGACATTAAAATCACCACAAGTGACAACGGATTTATTCGAGTTACAAATCTTGTCTATCACTTCATCCATTACCTTTTCAAAGCAATCATACAATCCTGAAAGGGGTCTGTATACACTTAATACAATAAACTGCTCCAATTCTATACAAGCTATTTCGACTGTCCGCTCAACAGATAGGCTCACAATATCCTTACGGTCTTTAAATTTAAGCTGGTTACTTATAAAAATCAATGAGCCACCATGTATAGCATTAACTCTGCTGAATGAACTACCAACCTGGTGGTTATTAAAGTGGAACAATAACTGGTGGCTTTTAAGCCAATGTTCTGTAACGAATAAAGAATATCAGTATTGTTAAAATTCATAAATATTTCTACTTCTAAATCTTTGTTCATAAATCCTTGAATATTTTGATGCACCAGGTTAATACTATTTACTGATTTTAGACTTGTATATGATTTTATTTTGCAATTTTCATTCTGTAAACTTTTGCAAGAGGTTGTCTCTATTGTCTTAATTTCTAATTTAAATTATTATCAATATCAATTTCTGATACCAAATTATTAGCTGAATTAAATAACATGTCTTGGCATTGCTCAATAGAAGCAAGTTGTTTAGCCAAATTCTTGGCTGTAATAGAAAAATAATATGATAGCGACACAGCTATCTGTCGTTTACAATACTTTGAAAGAAAGTACCTATCCATGAAAAATCTATCTTTTGTCAAACAAAAGTGGTTACCAACATAATTGTTAGTGTCAATTAAATGTAATAAATTATTACTACATGTTAAATTATGTAATGTCCTATTCAAATTATATCTAAGATTGTTTTCTTCCTGTGACAAACTTTGGCTGTAAGGGAATGTGAACAACACATTTTTTTTTAAACTAAGGTCACACAATGATCTATAATGTTGGAGTAATTCTCCTTTGTTCACGTTACCCCTATTACCATTAGTTTCCTGGTTAAAATTGTATTTTATAACTTTTTCATTATATCAAATAAAGAACAATCGAGCATACAATAGTTTATTATTGAGCGTCCTGGATATTTATTTGTCAACAAGTGGCCTAGATCCTTTCCAGTTTCATCACAAAATAATATTATTTCTGTATTTACACTCTTTTTAGGCAAACAGTTAGTAATTTGTAATGGCAAACTGGCACTAGACTGCGGTATGGTGACATCACATATTGTCAATGAATGATCCGGTGTGGGTTCAACAGATCGGCGGATTAATTCAAAAACCAACTAACTGCCAAAATTATGATTTTGTGCTAGGGCGTTTTGATAGTTTGTATCATAAAATTTCATGTACTATCTTAGATAATGTTATTATAAGAAACAGCATCTGATTTATAATTCAATCACGTATGCGTTGATTTATTTTTCGTTCTAAAAAAAGTAACAGATTTGCACAGAATATTGCATTTTGTGCTCTAAACCCCCTTATTTAATTGCTTTTACCTCCCTACAAAATAAAGGCTTTATTTTCGAAATTAAGCGCTACTGTCGAGTCTCAGAAAGTGACTAGTCATTAATTCAAATATATACATCGAACAATAATGTATTGTTCCTAATAATCCTGTAAGTTTCGACAAAAATGCATTAAAATAAAATTTTAGTCGCTTTTACTATCCGATATTTGTTGAAATTTTGTACTAACCTATGCTGTTTCCCTTAACAATAAAGCGTTTTCATCATGAATAATATCTACGGGTTAAAGATGATTTAATAAATTGAAAATAGATTGATTAAGAACACACCTGAGTTGAAAAAAAATAGATATTTAAGAAAAACGAACACAAAGGCATGGAAACCCTATAAAAGATTATTCTTCATCAGAAGACAATCAGACACAGTAGCATCCGGTTCACGGTCTAGTTTAGTCCCTAATTTTTCATTCCACGCATGCTATTCTTCGGGGATTTCTCCTTTTTTGCACAATTTCAGCAAGACGGATTTTTTTGCATTTGAAATAGGCAATGGTACATGGTCCAAGAAACCATTATACACTCAACGGTAGGGAAACTTGGCCACATGCGAATTTATCGATAAGTCGTATTTAAATTTAGTTTTGACACTAAATTATGGGTAAGTGCACTAAATAAGTGTTATTTTATACTTTTAGAACTTAATTTATTAAAAAATCACATCACCAATGAGATTTTTTTTAATATTAGGTACTTTTGCGGAAAAAAAATAATTTAACAATATAAATTTAAAACACTACTACACTACAAAACCAAAACCAATCTAAATTTCGTAATTGTCTCTACGTTTTAATATCGGATGTTTGCTCTTCTAGTCCTAATAACCGCTTGCATTCGAAGTGATATGCTTTGAATGATGTTTCTGACAACAACTTGCGGTATGGCTTCCCATGCGGCCAGTGCTGCATTACGAAGTTGGTTGAGTTTCTGGCGGGTTGGAGGTGGACTTGGTTTTTCTTTCGAGCAAGTCCCAGACATGATCTGTTGAGTTTAGGTCCGGACTACGAGCTGTTCACTGCAATTTTGAAATATCGACGTCTTGAAGATAAGTACTCATCAACGCAATGTGCAACGTATGGGCGTGGATTATCGTGCATTAGGAGGAACTCGTCGTGCCCAAAGGCAGTATCGCGAATATGGCAAAACACGTTCTTGAAGGACCTCTTCGATGTATCGGGTTACATTTAAACGGTTATCAACAATAACCAGCTCCGTACGAGCACCAAAAATTACTCATCCCCAAACCACTTAAATACCCTCCAGAAAACTCATTGTTTGTGTGGTAGTAATGAATAGAAACCTCTCTTCTCTTCTTCTCCACACTCGCTCCCGACCACCTGGTGCGCGTAAAGCGATTTGACACTCATCTGTGAATAGAACTCGAGCCCATTGCTCGTGGGTCCAGCTGACGTGTTCATGTGCGAACTGAAGTCGAGCTACTCGGTGATGTCTCAGAAGACCACGACCTGGTCTAACTGGCTTATAAATTTACGTCGTCCATTCGTTTTCTCAAGGATCAGCTTCACAAGAATCAATTGTAGGTCAAAAACACCTTTCTATCACTTGGAACTGAATTTTTCGCCGCTACAAAATGAATCAAGATGTCGTCGGGCCGAGAGCAACAACGACTTTGACACATGTGCGGTCAGAAATTGCAGAATTTTAACCAACTACCCGTGGTTAATCGGTTTTACTTCTCGATATTTTGTTGGGATCATTATCAAAATTCTCAAAATTATAGAAGTAAAGCCTATTAAACCTATTCATTAACAATGACTTCTTCTTTTTGTGTCAAGAATAAATAAATAATCAAAAAAATCTTTTTTACAAAAAAAATACTACCGACTTCCAACTAAAAACACTACAAAGTGAAAAATAACTTTCTTTTTCGAAGTCGGTGTCTTTGGTAGGTACCAATTTTTTTCGTTATGGACACCGACTTCGAAAAAGAAAGTTATTTTTCACTTTGTAGTGTTTTTAGTTGGAAGTCGGTAGTATTTTTTTTGTAAAAAAGATTTTTTATTTTTCACTTTTTAGTTGTACCTATTAAGCAACTTGCTTTAGTGAGGTAGTAATGCCAGAATAGATTAACTGAATGCCATGAAACTTGATCATAACCTGTGAAATGAAAGTGTTTCAAGGTGAACTGTACACATCTGTGTACCCCTTTAGAGCGTACTGGCGTGATGTTATGTTATGAAATGGTATAAACAATAAAAAGACATGCGGTTGCAGCAATCCCGAGAGATTTGCCTTCATTTATTGAAGAGTTCTGCTGTATATCTCCGAAGTTCTTCATCAGATCTTCACCAAATTAAAATGGGACCAATTTCGAAACATACTCTAAAAATCAAAAAAACAATTTTCAAAATCGGTCTACAATTGACGGAGATATCGGTGAACATACACAAAAAAAAAAAAAAAAACAAACATGAAGTCGAACATAGAACCTCCTCCTTTTTGGGAAGTCGGTTAACAAGTAATAGCTATTATAACTGCTACTGCTGCTTTAATAACTGCTATTATCATTGAACATTAACGCTATTTCCTGTTGTTTCTAAGTACTAAAACCATATATTTGGATGTAATCGTTTTTCTTTCCCAAAATTCCGTATATTTTGCAGGTTTTTTATTACTAGGAATACATATCTAATTGTTTAAGTAAATGCAACCTTTCTCTATTGAGTTTCACATTTTTGATGAAGAACGTTTTTTTTTTGAACATTTTCTTAGTTTTGACTATGTATTTGTTAATTTTATGTATTTTTTTATTTTATTTTTACTAGTAACTACCCTCAATGATTTAATTGATTTTGAATCATCATGACCTGTTAAATCTATTGTGTAAGAGGGGTTTATTGCTGTAACCATTGATGGGGCAACAGGCACCAATTCACTGAATAGACTTTGATTCAACGAGGCAGTGATGTTAAGATTTGTAGTTTCAAGTTGTTCAATCTGACTTTGAGCCTCATGTAGCTGCTGTTGTAATAAGTATTTGTAACTAAGAGCTTGTTCATACTCATTGCTACACTGGCTGAACCCGTCCACAATAACTTGGAGCCTGTTCCGCGCTGCTATAGCATCAGTGTGTTGAATATATAACTGAGCCATTTCTGTTTTTTAATTTGCTATTCCTGTCAAGGACACCAAGGAACTCTATTTCATTTTCATCTTTGTCCCTAATCAGTTGGTCACAGAGCTTCTGAGATGCCTTTAATTCGCTCAAAGCCTGAGTTTGGCCTCTTCTAGGCGAGCCCGCGCAGTAGGAGTCATAATCATGATTAAAGAAAAGAGAGAAGAGGTTTGAATAGAGTATAGGATTGAGTAACAGTTGATTAAGTCATTCTGAACTAAGTGACAAAGGGCACAAAGAAAGTGACTGTTTTGCTTAGGCTCGGACAGAATCTCAAAGCAACAATAATAATCCACGTAAAGTTAACTTGTGTAGCGAACTTTCAACCGCGAAGGATAACAACGATATAAATACTGCCGTGATACAGGGTATACCAGTTGATATTCTTATAGATAGTGGTAAATTACTTTTCCGGTTCACGTAAACAAATCAAGTGTTCCTTGAAAGGATTAAGTGATAAAGCGGTTGTTGCTCGCGAATACATCACTTTGACTGTCGAGTTAAGTAATATCGCGCTTGAAGTAGATTTTGTCATAGTACCCGCGTCGTGTATGAATACACCCATTATCATAGGGACTGACGTACTAAATCGCGATGGTGTCACATTTATTTGCACAAAACATGGACAGTACTTGACTCACACGGATAAGGTACTAAAAGTAAACGCTGTAAGTGTTAATGAACCTGACAAAATAAATACCTCTCATAGGTGCGGAACTTGTTAAGTTGATGGCTGTGATAGACAAATTCTCTCTGTTTTTAATATCCGGTACCGCCACCACTACGGTAAAAACTGGCAAAATGCACATCAAACTGACTAGTGATGTACCTGTGGCATACCATCCGTACCGCTTGTCATACCAAGAGAAACTTAAAGTTCGCGAAATATGTCGAGATCTATTAGACAAAAAGATCATTAGGGAGTCAGACTCGTAGTATGCAAGCCCGGTCATTTTGGTCAAGAAAAAGGATGGTTCAGACAAAATGTGCGTAGATTTTCGTGCTCTGAACGATATTACTGTCAAGGATAGGTACCCCCTACCCATGATTGATGATCACATTTATCGGCTTGGGGGCTCGAGATTCTTCACGTCTTTGGACATGGCTTCAGGTTTCCACCAAATTCCTATTGATGAGGACTCGATCCATATGACAGGCTTTGTAATTACGGAAGCTCACTATGAGTATTTAAAAATGCCGTATGGCTGACGTAATTCTCCCACTGTGCATCGGCGTATCATCAACAATACCTTGCGTAAATTTATAGAAGCAGGGAGTGTCCTGGTATATATTGGTGATGTGTTGATCCTGAGTTTAACAGTCGATAGTGGCATCACCTTGTTACGCGATGTCTTGAAGACTTTGACGGAGGCCGGGTTCTCAATTAACGTGCGCAAATGCTTTTTTCTTACCACCAAAGTAGAGTACCTGGGCCGCGTTATTAGTCACGGTCAGGTTAGGCCGAGTCCACACAAAATCGAGGCACTAGTTAACGCACCTATCCATAGTAATGTCAGGCAAGTACGCCAGTTTCTAGGCCTTGCCGGTTACTTTCGGCGTTATATCGAAGGTTACTCGATAAAAACCGCATGTATCTCGCGTCTCTCAAGGACGTAAAATTTGAATGGGAACCTGATCAGGATCAAGTCCGGCGAAACCTTATAAAACGATTATCTAGCGAGCCCATACTTGCGATTTTTGACCCGAGCCTTCCTACCGAGCTGCACACTGACGCCAGTAGTGCAGGATATGGTGCTGTACTTATGCAAGTACATGCGGATGGTGGTAAACGGGTGGTAGCCTATTTTAGCAAAGTCACTCAGGGGGCGGAGGCGAAATACCATTCGTATGAACTAGAAACGTTGGCTGTCGTCAAGGCACTGCAACACTTCCTTCATTATTTGATCGGGATAACTTTTAAAATCGTGACCGATTGCAATGCTTTGAAGGCTACCGAGCGATTGAATATCGAAAGGGCGTGATGATGAGTCACGCGGATTATCTAAGCAGGAACCCGCCAGCGTTGCAAGTCAATAACATTGATAGACCATCGAATTAAACACAAATAGCCCAGTCGGCTGATTCCGAGACTGCCGATCTCATCATAAAACTGAGCGATGGTCTCTTGGACTCCAGTCAGTACGTGTGTCAGAACGATGTGTTCTATTATCGCTATTCACCTGTGGGGAAAGAGTCGCGCTTACTATGCTATATCCCTAAAGGGCACCGGCTCAGTTTATTACGTGTGTTTCACGACGAGCACGAGCACATCGGGGCTGATAAAACTTATGACCTTATTTTAAAACATTTCTGGTTCCCTGGCTTGAAACAATTTGTTAGGAAGTATACTTACCATTGTCTAATTTGCATTTCCCAGAAACGTGTTCCAAGAGCTCCTCGTCAGCCTATTACGTCTTGGGTAAAATCAGACATTCCCTTCAACACGATTCATGTTGATGCATAAGGTCCTTTACCCGAGTCCAATGGATTTAAGTTTGTACTTGTTTTGGTAGATTCTTTCACTAAGTTTTGTTTACTCTATCCTATATCGTCGTTGTAGTGCGAGAAATCATTAAGTGCAAAAAACTAGTTTCGAGATAATCGCGTTTTAAAGATTTTTGATTCTTTTAATCGGTTTACCACTTAAACGTGTATAGGTACAAAAATGCTTTTTATGAACAAAATATTGATATTTTTACCCTGCACTCTAATATTCAGTAAATTATTTAAATATTTTTACCGTTACTGAGAAATATAATAAAAAGAAAGTTAGGTAATTCTAGCATACTCAAAAAATTTAATTTGGGTTAGTTGATTAACTTTTTGTGTTACTTAATTAATTCTTGGTGCAGCTTTTTTCAGATAGTAAGCAATTAGTGACTATTGCTCATAGGTGGATAAGAAAGAAAAATCATAATATCAAAGTAAAAATCTGTTATTTAATACAAGAAAACACAGCACATTAAAATAAAAATAAAAAACTCAGTATACAAGACAAACTATATTTAATAGTTCCTAATGATAAGTAATTGTAACTGGTCTAAATCGCAAACTATTTATAAGGTTTAATAAATTCCTTGAATTGTTCAACGTTTCTGTCGAATTACACCGACCGTGTCAGTCAACCTGTGACCACGATATTTATTAAAATTTATAATCAGAACGTGATTTAGACCCGTTTCAATTATAATTATTAACTATGAGTACAAATCGTAAGTTTAAAAGTTTATCGATTCATTAAACCTGTAAAACTAACTATTGTGGAATCTGAATCCAGAATCCTACAAGACCCTTTGCGTGAAATCTTTCTAGGGGTACAGTCTTCGTAAGAGTCTGGTACCCATGATGTTTCAGATGATACATGGGTGCGATCGTCAGTGCTGGAAGGTTCTTCTAAAATCGAACTTGGTGGTCGTGGGTGGTAAAAATGAAAATCATCCGATGTAATAGATGGGTTGGCAAAGTCTAATCCTGGTGAGTTTCTCAATGGCAAGCATGCAGATCTTGGTCCTTGCGTATCCAAATCGTAATACTCTGGCAAGACTGAAGGTGGCTCTGAACATCCTGCCAAATTCCTCGAAAATGGTGAATTCGCATTGAACTGCACGCAACCCAAATCTACGTATTGCTTCGGTGTTTGATCAGGTGGTGATAATAACTGCTGAGCATCTTTGGTAACGCATGGAGTTATCGCTGAAGGCATCAATCGCTGTTCTTCTCGGAAATTAGGCGAAAAATCATCATTATTGGGAGCGACCTTTATAGATTTTAATGAAGAGATTTTACCTTGAGAATCGACGAGGTCAGATGGATGCATTGGAGGTTGCAGATTCATTACTTCTCTTTCTGTAATATTCAGTTCAATCTGACTCAGGCATAGGCTCGGTGTTGGCTGTAAATGAACCAATTCTGTATGAACTGATTCATCTTCAGATACTTGTTGATGACCATTTTTTCTTTTTTTTCTGGCAGTAAGGACAGAATGTAGTGGGACCTGGATGTACTTTTCTTCATTATTAAGCAATACTTGTTCCACACTTTGATGACCAACCGTGCTTCTAGCGGCAGTAACCACGAGCGAATGATCGAACCACGCGATAGAACAACTAAGCGCGGGTACTTGCGAGCGTAGTTACATGCGTGTACCTGTTAGTGACTTCTAACGGACATGTAATTTCATTTCATCTAAAGCTTTCGTCTGGAAGAAATACCTAAGTGACGTTACCATGGTTCTCGTCGAATATATTGAATGCGAAAAGTAACTAAGTAACATTAATGAGCAGAGAAGCCCCAGTAATTGAGAAATAGTTTGTAAAAAAAAATAACATAAATTACTCAATTACCGTTAGTTAATTTTCGTAAGCTGGTTTTTTGTCTTAACAAGTAGTTATGTACTTCTGACATTCTCATATTATCTAAAATACTAAAAAATAACGGTATTTTACCTTTTCATAAGGTAGATAATGGGTTTAAAAACACTTTGACATCATTAACTCATTTTGGCTAAAAATGTCACTTAGTGACTTCTCGCACTACAACGACGATATACAGACAGGATGCAAGTGAATTGAAACGAGTTTTCAATAGCGCCGTATCTTTGTTTGGAACACCCAAACAGATAGTATGTGACCGTGGTCGCATGTTTGAAGCGTCAGCTTTTACCAGTTGGGTATCTGAAATGGGTTGTGAAATCCATCACATAACGCCTGAAATGCATCACTCCAATGGGCAAGTCGAGCGTTATGTAAGAACGGTCCTTAATATGATTCGTGTCGAGAGTAGTAACAAAAATTGCACTTGGTCTGATAGCTTATGTAAAATTCAGTTAGTTTTAAATATTACAAAGCAGAAAACCACTCGGTACTCGGCTTTGTACCTGTTGATCAGTACTAACGCGACCACTCCTGTGATTCGTGCACTGATCCGTGACATTGCCGCCGAAAACTCGAGTCCAAACCGAGAAGCCATGAGGGAACTCGGCAGGAGCCCCGCTAAAGGATCTCTTGACAAAAATCAAGAGAGCCAAGACGTTCGGGTAAATCGTCAAAGACACCCGCCAAGAGTTTTCCAGGTTAACGATCAGGTGTTCGTAATAAAGTGTTCTCAGTCTGCTGGGGAGCTTGACGCTGGCATGAGGGGTCCATACCGCGTCACTAAAGTGTTACCAAGTGATCGTTATGAGCTGAAGTTGTTAAGTGGAGCTAGAGGCAAGACAACTCAGGCCGCAGCTCAGTACATGGTGCCCTGGAAAGGCGAGTGGTCTGAGAGTGGTGCTGCATATTTTGAAAGTAAGTTTTAACCGAACCGTTATAATTTATTTTATGTTCCAGTAGCTCGTGTATTGTGTATGCGTGCGTGTGAATGTGAGGCAGGTGCTTGCCTTACTGGTCGGAACTGGTGGCTGATGCAGCCCAGACTCGGTGCGCTCCCAGGGCTAGCGCCCTGGAGTGCCTGGTTTTGGAAGACGCGTACTGTGTATGCGCAGCGGGTGCTGTCCCGGAAGTCGTGTTCTCTGAACATGCATCGGGCGCTGTCTCGGAAGTCGCGTACTATGTATGCGTATCGGGCGCTGTCCCGGAAGTCACGTACTATGTATGCGCATTGGGTGTTGTCCCGGAAGTCGTGTTCCCTGAACACGCATCAGGCGCTGTCCTTGCAGGCGCAGTCCTGTTGAACTTGTTCAAGTATGAGTAGGACTGAGATTTGATGTATGATGATGTATGCATACTTCTGAAAGTGAAGTGCTTTAGTTTTGGTCGTGAAAGCGTATCTTTGTATGAGGGCCTTGTATGCGTGATGAATGACAGAATAGGCAAAGGTGTAAAAGTTGTCACGTATAATTAACCACTTGTTTCTCATACAGATTGCAATGACGATGACATCTGACGATGTGGGTGAGCCTTCAGGTGCATCTGCTGGTCCTACGGGTGCTTCAACCACGGACGGGACCAAGCCGGACGAAAGTGGCGATCAAACTTTCGCTGTACCAGCCAGTGCTTCCGAAGTAGAAGTCCAAAGTGCAGCCGAGGGCGGTGCAAGATCAGGAGAGGCCGTATAAACGATATTATTGTTGGTACCTACGATTAATATAAAAGCGTGCGCTCGCGGTTCGAGCGAGTATCGGTCTTTTGCTCCTGACTCGTCGCACGGTAAGGTTGTCTGTACCTACGCTACTTGCAGTAAGTTTGTTCCACATTTTGCTGTTTTGGCTTTTGTTTTATTGTTTCGTGTTTTGAATATTAACGGATGTTTGTGATTGCTCGAATTTTAATGATTACTAGATTTATTGTTAAAATTAAGTCTATTCTGAAATAAATTAGTTTTAGGTTGTTTGAATTGTTTTTTTATTTGTTTTTCCATTCTGGTCGCTAAAAATATAGTATTGTACCTGATACCGAGTCGAAAAAGAACATTCGCTTGAGCCGATAACTGTGAACGAAACACAATGAATATTTTCACTTTAATTTAGTGCCTAAATTTAAAACAAAACACTAAATACGCTTTAAACTTGTTATTAAATTGGAAATAGGCCTTATTAAAAAAGAAATCTAATATTTAAAATTAAAATTATTAGGATATGTAACGGATGTGACGTCAGCCTACGTGCAACCGACCAATGCCCATCGAGCCCGCAGAAGCTAAACCGCCATATCGAAGCCTCCTCTCCAGTCAAGCCATGTCAAGCAGCGGGGATGTGTTAATATAAGCGATTGCCAGTCATTTATGTCTCTTTTTGATTGTGAATACATGATCTGAACAAAGTTCTGCCCGGTTTTTATTTATCCGTTTCACTCAGAAGAGGGATAAACAAAAATTTATTTTCGTTTTAATAACACATCCACGCCGCAACCTTGCGGTTCACCTTGAATTTGAAGAAATATCGATGAAGTTTGTGTTATCTACGGACGGAACGACACTACGAGCTTCACGGCGTGTGCTACACTCTGCCATCGACCCAACTGCACGCCGAGCAAGACTACATCAAACTCTTCAGCATGTGCTGGGTGTGACTGCAAGGAGAGGTCCTAACAAGGGCCGAGAGCTGTCAGGAGCCACAGCCAGACGGCCAGGAGCCTCGGCCAGTTTGCCAGGTGCGTTGTCTTTCTCATTTCCATATTCGCAATATCGATAACTCTAATTCTAGTCAGGCCATAGCCACTTGTTTTACTCGTCGCCATATTCTCAATAATAAGGATAAAACTAATTCGCATTACCAGCATCCGTTTATGTAGCTTGTATGGCGTTCTGTAGTTTGTCTCCCCTCGTGGACAAAAGGCGTGCCTTCATATGCGCTTTTAATTAGCACTTATTCTAGCCGGGCCATAGCCATTAAGTAAGCAGTGGGAATAAATAGATTAACCAAATACAAACATTGTTTTACCTCGGGTACATACTAATGATATTGTACTAATTACGCAGATCAAAATTAAGCTTACCACTGATCAACCCATATATGGACTTTAGACATCCTTAGAATACAATCTGAATCCAGTTACGCTTATCCTGTGATCTAAGTCAACCAACGAACGTCGATATGCTCTGCCAAAAAATAGAACGCCGCCGCTTACATACTTTGTGGCTCTATGTTGATTACCGATCTTTATATGTCACTGTAAAATGAAAGATTTCGGTTATCTTATATAGATGATCAAGTTTCCGAGTTAGCTGGCAAAGATTACTTTAACTGTTACGTATCAGTGCAGTCCAAAGTCAGCAATGAATACAGATGACAATCATAAAACAGATTTTAGAACTAGCAAAGGTAGTAGCATAAGTATACCGGGGTTCCATTTAGTTTAGAAAAGAGACCTTCAGTGTGAGAGTTATTAATATAGTAGCATAATCTGTCGGTAGATCTGTCGATTCCCAAAACGAAGTAGGTATTGGCATTTTTAGAAGATTTACTTCTACCCCCAACTAATTTAAATTCTGGAGTTATAATTTTATAAAATGTCTAACAAAAAAAAAGGACTTAATACCGAAAGTTCAAAATGAATACTCGTAAATACACTAGTTTTGAAAAATCAAATCGCTTAAATGGTCAGGTCAAATTGCCACGAGTGGCATACAGCCGTGTTGGCAGTTTCAAGTTTCATTTGCCTAGTAATGTGTGTCATGTGGGTACGTCCATTTATCGGATTTTGCAGTTATTTTAAGAAGAAGTTTATTTCAATTTTCGCGTTGATTGTGTACCCGTTAATGGATTAGTTTTGAACAATTGCAAAATATTTCTTGTTTCGCTTCCTACAGAAGTACATACGGATGCATGTAAGTTAGGTGTCGCCGGTATATTGATGAAAAACAAACTGCAAATAAAATTCATTGCGATCAGTCGTGTTACACGTGAGGATAGCATGGATCATTAATATAAGCTTCAAACCCTCGCTGTTGGACTCGTTACGTAGATTTCGCGTGTATGTTATAAGTAAATATGTCGTGTAATAGTAGATTATTAACCAAGGGCTGTATGACATCAATTGCATACGAGGTTTTTGGCGCCTGAGCGAAGCGAAGGCGCTAATTAACCCGAGTATGCAATTGATGCTTACGCCCGAGATCAATACTCTGCTTTACATATCGATTGTGAGGTAAGTAATGTAGAGGCTTTCTACATAGGACAAGCAACCTGTTCGGCCGCTGACACCTAATACTGGCGACTTATAAGTTTGGAAGGAAATCGAATACAGAATATTTGAAATATATCGAACGCGTGTAGTTTTTGTTTAGCTGGAACTTCTAAAAAAGCCGCCCGAAGGCTGGCACGTTGTTGATTCAATGCAAGTTAAAAGTAATTTCTGCTTATTATTAGAGCTCCCTGAGTTACCCTTTACATATTGGAGAAGATTGGGATAGATGTTCTAGGTCCATTCAGAAAGTCGCTGAGAGGTAATAGGTATATTATTGTGAGTTTAGAGTATGCATCGAAGTATGCAGTGTGCAGAGCAGTGCCTAAGGTGACCGCGCAGAGGATCAGTGAGTTCTTGATAGAGGAGATTTTCTGTCGTTTTGGAGGCGTTAAGGAAATAGTATCGGATAGGGGGTCAGTTTTCACGTCTCACTTGGTAAAGGAAATGGTAAGGTATTTCGGAGCCAAGTCACGCTTTACCACTGCGTTCCACCCAGCAACAAATGGGTTAGTTGAACGATTTAATCGAACAATGTGTCAGATGTTGTCCATGTACGTCTCCACCGATCAGCGAAATTGGTGTAGTTATGTCCCACTGGTATGTTTCGCTTATAATTCAAGCAAACAGACCAGCACTAGAATTTCACCCCATATGTTGCTGTACGCTAGGGAACCATTATTTCAGACAGACATGATAGTAAATAACGGAAATAATAACATGATTGATTATGTGGGACGTCATGAACTAGGAAATAATCTGACACGATGTGCCATAGCCAATATAAAAAGGGCACAGGTTAAACAGAAAATGCGATATGATAAAAAAGCTAAGTTCAGAAGGTTTACGCCGAATCAGTTGGTGATGCTCTACACGCCCAGACGGACCATAAATAGGAGTTTAAAACTATGTAGGTTATATAAAGGTCCCTACCAAATAGTTAGGCGATTATCTGATGTTAATTATGTAATTAGAAAGTTAAATAATAGGAGATTTAGGGATATTGTACATATAAATAGGCTAAAACCGTTTAATGTTAGAGTAGGCTAGTTAAAGGTAATGTAGATACTGGTAGGCAAGGTTATGTAACGTCAATGTCTAAGTACGTTAAAAAAAATATATATATGATAGACAGTTGTCAGATTTGACATGTCATAGTTAGTAGGGATGGGCAAGCAGAAAATATATTTATCGATGATTTTTGCTGCAATTAGTATCGATGTGATTAAAACAAATTATTTTCCAATTCCATGAGCTGATGTAAGCTGCCGGGGGAAGAAAAGGCTGGCAATGCTGACTACGCATCGAAGCAATATTTGTTTTTTTTATTCAGCTAGGCTGAGCTTAATCCAGTGCATTGATGATATAAGCATTTCAAGAGTGGGAGAGGTATTGGTCATAACTGAAACCGACTTTGCATACGGGGCATAGCCTTCGCAAAGGATGTTGATTTGGCATCATTGGTCCAGTTGATGACTGTTTATGGCATTGGTCCAGTTAATAACTTATTGATAATATTAAATACGATAAGTGTGATAAGCTCTGGATAAAGTTCAATGATAGGTTTAGAAGATTCGATGCGATCCAGCCTTTCCTTCTCTGGCCTGATAAATGCTTGAGGATGAAATATTGTATCACGTTTGAATTTCACATAATTAAACCCCATCCGGGTGGATGTGAGTTATCACATCATTTCTGTTAGGTATGAGGCCGCCTTGTTACTTTTTCGGAGGTTTTGTGCAAGGAGGTTCAAGCATGACGGCGTTGACTTGTTAATGCATGTGCACTTATTAGCTGAAGTTAGAGTAAATATCGGCGAATCCGGTAATTCGTTTGCCATGACTTGAGCCTTCCCCTTGTAAGGGAAGGACCTCAGATTAATTCCTCCGTTAGGTAAAGGTGTTAGGTAAGAGTGATTTTCCTTCCAAAGTTGAGAATAGCTGCGCTTCACATGATTCTGCGCATCTATTCGTAGGGGCGTAGCTCATGTAGAGGCTGTCCACATAGGACAAGCAACCTGTTCGGCCGCTGACACCTAATACTGGCGACTTATAAGTTTGGAAGGAAATCGAATACAGAATATTTGAAATATATCGAACGCGTGTAGTTTTTGTTTAGCTGGAACTTCTAAAAAAGCCGCCCGAAGGCTGGCACGTTGTTGATTCAATACAAGTTAAAAGTAATTTCTGCTTATTATTAGAGCTCCCTGAGTTACCCCTTTACAGTAAACAACAAGACAGCAGGTTTCAATGAACATTTATTAAGAAGAAAAAAATGTGTATTTAATTAAAATTAATAGTAAAATTATTACAATTTGTAAGAGATATGGTCACGTTCTTTTTAGGAATATTTATAGTTTGAATATGAGTTTGTGATGATAAGACTTGAGTTTGAGTGACTTGAGGTTCTTGCATCGTAAATGGCGGCAGTTGACTGGTACTATTTTCTTCATTAAAAAATGGCTCAGATGATGTGCTTTGACGTGGTGATTTTAAGTTTATATTTTCTGTTATTTTAGAAGTAATTTTGCTTTTGTTTGCCATCGAATCTTCGATATAACCTTCGGCCACTTTGCTGGACTTCCAGCCGCCGTGCCTTTTTAACAGAGTGAGGTTGGCTCCCGAATCAGCCAATAGAGTCGCTGATGTTCTGCGAAAGCAATGCCCGGTGTATAACTCTACGTTACTCAGTTTTAAATATGTGGCTATTTGCTTTGGCATGCCTGTAAATTTGTTTTTTCCTATTACTTGTCTGTGGCATTTTCCTTTACTGTAATTAAGAAAAAAACGATTAGTATCCACGTTTTCAGGCCGAAGAGCTTGATATTTTTCAACATAATTTGCAAATTCTTCATGCACAACAAATGACCGGTCAATTTTAGTTTTCGTGTTAGGCAGTTTTATGAGTAGTAATTTGTTATGTTTTTCTACATTTTCTATTGTCAAGTTTGTCAATTCCACGGTTCTGCAGGCTCCCGATATCTCAAAAATTAGAACAACCTGTAAAAAAGACATAAGTTGTATTAAAGGCACCAACTTCGCATAGTATTTTTGTGAAATATTTGGTAACTTATTAAAAAGGGCAAGTAAATACGTAGGTACCTTTATTGCTAAATAAATTTCATCCGGAGCTTCATTTAAGAATTTCTGTACTTCTTCTGCAGTAAATACCTTCGATTTCTTGCTTTTAAAGCCGTCAGACTGCCTTTTCAAGAAAGCAGTAAGTTTAGAAAAATCTTTCAAATTCACGTCATGTTTTGTCATCATTGTAGATTTTAGCATGGAATAAAAGCACCATAAACTAGAAGGTTGTAGCCTCTTAGATAATTCATCAAAATATGATATAAAAACACTTTCAGATAGAGATTTCACTTTTTTTTCTGACCGCCATTTCATAAATTCGTTGTATGCCTTTACATATCTTTCTTTCGAGTTCGGCGGTAATATATTTTCGACAACTGTTTTTGCCCTTTCTTTAATAAAATCGGGCGTTAGATCTATGTCTTCGTCACTAGACATGTTTAAAACTTTTGAAAAAGAACTCAAACAAGAAAATTAATTATTTTCGCGATGCTTTCGCGCCTACTAGTAGACTGCCTTTTTTTTTTCACGCACGCAAGCGCGTCAAATCTTGCTGGCCAGTTTGATTTTTAAATCGATTCCATCTAACATACGATGTGGAAACAAATAGTTCCATATTTAAAATAAAATCTTTATAAAATAAATTGTCTAGATTCCGATTCGAGTAATTAATCGATACCGAGAAAAAAAATATTAACTTTTTAAAAATATTCTTCGTGCAGTATGAGTATGACAGTTCTTTTTTCAAATTCCAAAACCTATGCTGTAACGATAGTCATACACCCCGGCATTCAGGGGTGTAAGGGTGTACTTACAGAGCAAGAGATATGTAAAGGTTGTTACCGATTGTGCAGCGGTCCAAGGTACGGTCACGCATCGCAGGATAGTGGGTTTTGATAAAATATTATAACATTAGTGTTGAGTATAGGCCGAGCCATCGTATGAAACTTGTAGGTGCGCTTGGCAGAAATCCCGTCAATACAATTATTAAAAAAAAAGTCGTCTCGACGTCGCTGATTTAGCTGGTTCTATACGTTACAATGCCAGGACGACAAGCTTAGTTCACTAATTAACCTGCTAAAAACCAACACCGCCAATCCGGACATAATAAGCAATTACTTGATTGTTGACAAGATGCTTTATAGAAAAACCCTAAACGGGAGTAGACTGGTAGGAGCTTCGGAGCTTGGGTAGACAGATAAGATAGTGCAAATGCATCATGATGACCACCACCATGATTTTAATAAAATAGTATATTGGTTTCCAAAAATTACGCAATTCATTAGAAAATATATGACCGCACGTCTTTATTGTGCATATGGCAAGGTCAGTTAGTGTATAAAAGAATGAACATTACCTACATCTTAATTCCTAAACCGTCTGAACAAATGATTCATGTAAACCATTTAGGTCCGTTTTTTTGGGCAAAAAAGGGGTATGTGTACAGTTGGCTCGTGGCTAAATAATAACAGCCGCACGGGTCGACCTTCAAGGTTAAGCAACGCTTGACGAGGTCGGTCCATGGATGGGTTTCCATTTCAACGTATCGAGATTCCTCCGTGCCTCGGCAAGCGCATTAAGCCGTTGGTCCCGGCCGTCATTTGAAGATCTTTGCGGTACAGTCGTTACGGGTAGTCCGAAGCTTGAGATCTGGCACAAGTCTTGGTAAGGGGTATCGTGTTTCCCAGTTACTGGGATGAGGAGGTCAGATAGGCAGTCGCTCCATATAAAGCACTGGTACTCGGCTGAATCTGGTAGGACTGGAAGCCGACCTCAACATAATTGGGAAAAGGCTAGGCAGATTGATTGTATACAGTTGGTAATGATTGTAGTGACGAATGAGCTCCAAATTTGTTATTGCCGAGTCGACACGTCCGTACTATCAATTCTATCGTGACGATTCGGACACTGAAAGAGATGTTTTACCTTTTTGGTTCTCCCAATCATGGTGAGGTACCATATTAAGGCCTTCACGAGCAAACATTTTAAAAGGTTTGGTAAACAGTTTAGGTAAACATTAAATGATATTGCTTGTCCACATGCTACTGGATAGTTTAAACGTAAAAATCAATCCATTCATAATGCTTTGCGGGCTAAAATTACTATAGTAAAGCCTTAACAAATAACTAAATATCTGGGGCGATTACCTGTCTCATGTAATTTGGGGAATCAATAGCACTACTAATGACACCAACTTCCTTGAAGCGTTAAGATTTAATATTCCCTCGTACTGGTAGGCCATGTGACTTTGATTTTCAGTAAAGTCTAGTGACGCCTAGTGACGCCTTGCAAAGTCAAGTAACGCCATGCAACGTCATGCAATGCTATGCAACGCCATGCAATGCCACGCCATGCAATGCCAAGTAACGTCTTCCAACGCCAAATAACGCCAACGATCAGCGAAATTGGTGTAGTTATGTCCCACTGGTATGTTTCGCTTATAATTCAAGCAAACAGACCAGCACTAGAATTTCACCCCATATGTTGCTGTACGCTAGGGAACCATTATTTCAGACAGACATGATAGTAAATAACGGAAATAATAACATGATTGATTATGTGGGACGTCATGAACTAGGAAATAATCTGACACGATGTGCCATAGCCAATATAAAAAGGGCACAGGTTAAACCGAAAATGCGATATGATAAAAAAGCTAAGTTCAGAAGGTTTACGCCGAATCAGTTGGTGATGCTCTACACGCCCAGACGGACCATAAATAGGAGTTTGAAACTATGTAGGTTATATAAAGGTCCCTACCAAATAGTTAGGCGATTATCTGATGTTAATTATGTAATTAGAAAGTTAAATAATAGGAGATTTAGGGATATTGTACATATAAATAGGCTAAAACCGTTTAATGTTAGAGTAGGCTAGTTAAAGGTAATGTAGATACTGGTAGGCAAGGTTATGTAACGTCAATGTCTAAGTACGTTAAAAAAAATATATATATGATAGACAGTTGTCAGATTTGACATGTCATAGTTAGTAGGGATGGGCAAGCAGAAAATATATTTATCGATGATTTTTGCTGCAATTAGTATCGATGTGATTAAAACAAATTATTTTCCAATTCCATGAGCTGATGTAAGCTGCCGGGGGAAGAAAAGGCTGGCAATGCTGACTACGCATCGAAGCAATATTTGTTTTTTTTATTCAGCTAGGCTGAGCTTAATCCAGTGCATTGATGATATAAGCATTTCAAGAGTGGGAGAGGTATTGGTCATAACTGAAACCGACTTTGCATACGGGGCATAGCCTTCGCAAAGGATGTTGATTTGGCATCATTGGTCCAGTTGATGACTGTTTATGGCATTGGTCCAGTTAATAACTTATTGATAATATTAAATACGATAAGTGTGATAAGCTCTGGATAAAGTTCAATGATAGGTTTAGAAGATTCGATGCGATCCAGCCTTTCCTTCTCTGGCCTGATAAATGCTTGAGGATGAAATATTGTATCACGTTTGAATTTCACATAATTAAACCCCATCCGGGTGGATGTGAGTTATCACATCATTTCTGTTAGGTATGAGGCCGCCTTGTTACTTTTTCGGAGGTTTTGTGCAAGGAGGTTCAAGCATGACGGCGTTGACTTGTTAATGCATGTGCACTTATTAGCTGAAGTTAGAGTAAATATCGGCGAATCCGGTAATTCGTTTGCCATGACTTGAGCCTTCCCCTTGTAAGGGAAGGACCTCAGATTAATTCCTCCGTTAGGTAAAGGTGTTAGGTAAGAGTGATTTTCCTTCCAAAGTTGAGAATAGCTGCGCTTCACGTGATTCTGCGCATCTATTCGTAGGGGCGTAGCTCATGTAGAGGCTTTCCACATAGGACAAGCAACCTGTTCGGCCGCTGACACCTAATACTGGCGACTTATAAGTTTGGAAGGAAATCGAATACAGAATATTTGAAATATATCGAACGCGTGTAGTTTTTGTTTAGCTGGAACTTCTAAAAAAGCCGCCCGAAGGCTGGCACGTTGTTGATTCAATACAAGTTAAAAGTAATTTCTGCTTATTATTAGAGCTCCCTGAGTTACCCCTTTACAGTAAACAACAAGACAGCAGGTTTCAATGAACATTTATTAAGAAGAAAAAAATGTGTATTTAATTAAAATTAATAGTAAAATTATTACAATTTGTAAGAGATATGGTCACGTTCTTTTTAGGAATATTTATAGTTTGAATATGAGTTTGTGATGATAAGACTTGAGTTTGAGTGACTTGAGGTTCTTGCATCGTAAATGGCGGCAGTTGACTGGTACTATTTTCTTCATTAAAAAATGGCTCAGATGATGTGCTTTGACGTGGTGATTTTAAGTTTATATTTTCTGTTATTTTAGAAGTAATTTTGCTTTTGTTTGCCATCGAATCTTCGATATAACCTTCGGCCACTTTGCTGGACTTCCAGCCGCCGTGCCTTTTTAACAGAGTGAGGTTGGCTCCCGAATCAGCCAATAGAGTCGCTGATGTTCTGCGAAAGCAATGCCCGGTGTATAACTCTACGTTACTCAGTTTTAAATATGTGGCTATTTGCTTTGGCATGCCTGTAAATTTGTTTTTTCCTATTACTTGTCTGTGGCATTTTCCTTTACTGTAATTAAGAAAAAAACGATTAGTATCCACGTTTTCAGGCCGAAGAGCTTGATATTTTTCAACATAATTTGCAAATTCTTCATGCACAACAAATGACCGGTCAATTTTAGTTTTCGTGTTAGGCAGTTTTATGAGTAGTAATTTGTTATGTTTTTCTACATTTTCTATTGTCAAGTTTGTCAATTCCACGGTTCTGCAGGCTCCCGATATCCCAAAAATTAGAACAACCTGTAAAAAAGACATAAGTTGTATTAAAGGCACCAACTTCGCATAGTATTTTTGTGAAATATTTGGTAACTTATTAAAAAGGGCAAGTAAATACGTAGGTACCTTTATTGCTAAATAAATTTCATCCGGAGCTTCATTTAAGAATTTCTGTACTTCTTCTGCAGTAAATACCTTCGATTTCTTGCTTTTAAAGCCGTCAGACTGCCTTTTCAAGAAAGCAGTAAGTTTAGAAAAATCTTTCAAATTCACGTCATGTTTTGTCATCATTGTAGATTTTAGCATGGAATAAAAGCACCATAAACTAGAAGGTTGTAGCCTCTTAGATAATTCATCAAAATATGATATAAAAACACTTTCAGATAGAGATTTCACTTTTTTTTCTGACCGCCATTTCATAAATTCGTTGTATGCCTTTACATATCTTTCTTTCGAGTTCGGCGGTAATATATTTTCGACAACTGTTTTTGCCCTTTCTTTAATAAAATCGGGCGTTAGATCTATGTCTTCGTCACTAGACATGTTTAAAACTTTTGAAAAAGAACTCAAACAAGAAAATTAATTATTTTCGCGATGCTTTCGCGCCTACTAGTAGACTGCCTTTTTTTTTTCACGCACGCAAGCGCGTCAAATCTTGCTGGCCAGTTTGATTTTTAAATCGATTCCATCTAACATACGATGTGGAAACAAATAGTTCCATATTTAAAATAAAATCTTTATAAAATAAATTGTCTAGATTCCGATTCGAGTAATTAATCGATACCGAGAAAAAAAATATTAACTTTTTAAAAATATTCTTCGTGCAGTATGAGTATGACAGTTCTTTTTTCAAATTCCAAAACCTATGCTGTAACGATAGTCATACACCCCGGCATTCAGGGGTGTAAGGGTGTACTTACAGAGCAAGAGATATGTAAAGGTTGTTACCGATTGTGCAGCGGTCCAAGGTACGGTCACGCATCGCAGGATAGTGGGTTTTGATAAAATATTATAACATTAGTGTTGAGTATAGGCCGAGCCATCGTATGAAACTTGTAGGTGCGCTTGGCAGAAATCCCGTCAATACAATTATTAAAAAAAAAGTCGTCTCGACGTCGCTGATTTAGCTGGTTCTATACGTTACAATGCCAGGACGACAAGCTTAGTTCACTAATTAACCTGCTAAAAACCAACACCGCCAATCCGGACATAATAAGCAATTACTTGATTGTTGACAAGATGCTTTATAGAAAAACCCTAAACGGGAGTAGACTGGTAGGAGCTTCGGAGCTTGGGTAGACAGATAAGATAGTGCAAATGCATCATGATGACCACCACCATGATTTTAATAAAATAGTATATTGGTTTCCAAAAATTACGCAATTCATTAGAAAATATATGACCGCACGTCTTTATTGTGCATATGGCAAGGTCAGTTAGTGTATAAAAGAATGAACATTACCTACATCTTAATTCCTAAACCGTCTGAACAAATGATTCATGTAAACCATTTAGGTCCGTTTTTTTGGGCAAAAAAGGGGTATGTGTACAGTTGGCTCGTGGCTAAATAATAACAGCCGCACGGGTCGACCTTCAAGGTTAAGCAACGCTTGACGAGGTCGGTCCATGGATGGGTTTCCATTTCAACGTATCGAGATTCCTCCGTGCCTCGGCAAGCGCATTAAGCCGTTGGTCCCGGCCGTCATTTGAAGATCTTTGCGGTACAGTCGTTACGGGTAGTCCGAAGCTTGAGATCTGGCACAAGTCTTGGTAAGGGGTATCGTGTTTCCCAGTTACTGGGATGAGGAGGTCAGATAGGCAGTCGCTCCATATAAAGCACTGGTACTCGGCTGAATCTGGTAGGACTGGAAGCCGACCTCAACATAATTGGGAAAAGGCTAGGCAGATTGATTGTATACAGTTGGTAATGATTGTAGTGACGAATGAGCTCCAAATTTGTTATTGCCGAGTCGACACGTCCGTACTATCAATTCTATCGTGACGATTCGGACACTGAAAGAGATGTTTTACCTTTTTGGTTCTCCCAATCATGGTGAGGTACCATATTAAGGCCTTCACGAGCAAACATTTTAAAAGGTTTGGTAAACAGTTTAGGTAAACATTAAATGATATTGCTTGTCCACATGCTACTGGATAGTTTAAACGTAAAAATCAATCCATTCATAATGCTTTGCGGGCTAAAATTACTATAGTAAAGCCTTAACAAATAACTAAATATCTGGGGCGATTACCTGTCTCATGTAATTTGGGGAATCAATAGCACTACTAATGACACCAACTTCCTTGAAGCGTTAAGATTTAATATTCCCTCGTACTGGTAGGCCATGTGACTTTGATTTTCAGTAAAGTCTAGTGACGCCTAGTGACGCCTTGCAAAGTCAAGTAACGCCATGCAACGTCATGCAATGCTATGCAACGCCATGCAATGCCACGCCATGCAATGCCAAGTAACGTCTTCCAACGCCAAATAATGCCAACTAATGCCAAGCATAGAAGTTTCAATTAGGCCACTAGGCGGCACTTTGAATGTCAAATATTGAATGTAAAAAGAAAGCTTCAGATAACGCAAGAGTGATCATATGTACAAAAGGGTTGTTTTTATGACTACAATTAGTGCAACTAGTGTCAGTCAATACAAATTGGATGACTTTTATTCAGGTCATAATATAGTAACTAGAATCAACGTCAAAGCCATAGCCATAACGTATTTATCATAGCCATAACTTATTTATACTGAATGCGGTACAATGGTTTGCTAGAATCTGTCAAGTCCGTATTAAAAATGCATTATGTAAAGTAGTGGCAAATTATAGATACTGGATTATAGACATAAAAGGTTTACGTGGTAACAAATGCTCACGGGTGCTTAGTCGTTAAATGCGCTCAGGCCATATAGAAGTAAAGCACCTATATCTGACAGTAACAATAGTACTGACACTTAATACCTAATTGATTTATTTGAAAGCTAATGAATGTGTTTTGCTTCCATTGCGGGAGCAATGTTTCCAGGATGGCCGAATGTAACGGATGTGACGTCAGCCTAAGTGCAACCGACCAATGCCCATCGAGCCCGCCGAAGCTAAACCGCCATATCGAAGCCTTCCCTCCAGTCAAGCCATGTCAAGCAGCGAGGATGTGTTAATATAAGCGATTGCCAGTCATTTATTTGTCTCTTTTTGATTGTGAATACATGATCTGAACAAAGTTCTGCCCGGTTTTTATTTATCCGTTTCAGATAAATTCAAATCAGCTGTTAGCTGTAGTGTTGCCACAGGAGGAAAAACCGTGGCGTTCGTCTGGGGGCCGTCTGACCGAACCCCACAGCCAGTTGACCGTAGCTGGCTAAGCTACGGTCTCCCGTGTGAGAAGAAATCCGGGCCAAAGTGGAATGTTGCCTCAGAGACGTTAAACCGCATACGCTCATCGGCTCAGCCACCAGGATCCCATCATCCTCCCGTATGGGTTCCCACGCACGGCACAAACACGCGGGAGGTCATTGCTATCCATCATCTGATCTTGTTCGATGGTGGACACCCAGGGGCATGACCTCGCCACCCCTGTGTTTAGTCGCCCAGTGATTTCTGTTGTGTCTATTTCATAAGGAATTGGACCAATAACGGGGCGGCAACCTCGAGAAGGAACATCACCGCACTTGCCTTGAGGATCTACACGACCGTAGCGCTCAAGACCACGCCACCCTGTCACCTCAGAAGGAGTAAGGCAAGGTAGGTCTGCATCTATACTACCTAGCCAAGCAGAGTGAGGCTAAGCGAAGCAGGTTGAAAATTTTTAAAGCATAGATCCAGTCCCTCCCCAAATAGTTCTAATACTTTCAGGAGTTAATTCTTTACTTTACTGTCACTTGAAGAACTCATTCTTCAAAACAAAACCATGAATTTCTAACAGTCCGCGAAAATTGATGAAAACGCGGGCTGTAGTTCGCGCGTTCTATTTATTGAGCTGGCGGCGCGACTATGGGCCGTCGTAACAGTTTTTATTCAAACAATATTTGCGTTCGATTTCTTTGGCGCTGAACACTAAGATGTTCCAAATTCAAAAAAAAGGGCGCGGCAAAGATAATCGCGGCGCACTTATAAAGAAGATTAAAAACTGTTCGGGCGCTTTCTACTATCTGCGGCCGGCGGCGCAGGCGACGGCTGGAGGCAGAGGAAGGCGCGGGCGCGCGGGGCGCGGGGCCTAGGAGCCGGCACTTCACTACCGAGCTCCGACGAAGACACACGCGCGTTTCATTTATTTACCTACATTATATCAGTTTATACAGTCCACTGGTCTTTAATTTAGGGTGTCCTGGAAAGGTCCCTAACATTTTGGTCCTACGAGCCTCTTCAAAGTCGCGTTTTGGGATATCCTTCCCAGTACGTCGGCTACTGGCAGTACGACAACTTAAAATTGAAATCGCCAAGTCATCGGAGTAACGGTTTTTTTTTTGAAGTCACCAAGAACTACGACAACTTCACCGAAGTCTTGAAATACGACGCCGTGCATAGCAGATCTGCTGGATTAGTGGATTGATGCCGAGTCATCGCTTCGAGTGATAAAAATCAGTTCACCCTAAGGATAAGGATCAGGATATTTTGTGAGTTTGTTCCAATTATTGCCCTTCTAGATCCTTTTCCAACATTTCTTTCGTGTTATTTTCCGTAAAATATATATAAACATCCTATGTTTCGCCTTATATTTGAGCAAACACATGTTTAATCGCAGTAGCTATTCTTTTCACACTTGTATTGCGCTTACGCACTGCTTATCTTGCCAATGCCGTTAGTAACGGTCGCATCAGCTGAGCGCACAAGTACTCACAACAGCTGGCCGTCGCAACTTCAAGGTCACGCGTATTCATCGCCGTTATCTTTTTCCTTTGTTCAAAAATAACGACTTATAACGTCTTTGTACTTTGCTAGCTCTTTAACAGTATATATTTATCTTGCGACTAGCTTTCAATATGGCCACAGAAGAACTTCTTATTAGAAAACGTAGTACTCTGAAAGCCAAGCTAACAAATTTTGCCAACTATCTGAATGTGCTTCAAAGTTGTAAATCGGTTTCAGACTTACAACGCATCGAGTTGGAGAGCCGTTTTAGTAAATTTGAGGCTATATACGATCAATTTGATGACTTACAGATGGAAATCGAGGTGCTTTTGGACAAGCCGGATGAGGCGTATGTGGAGCGGGCCAAGTTTGAGGAGCGTTTCCACTCCCTCGTAGCGCAGGCGCGCAGCTTGCTAGCCGTTGGCGCCAGTGATTGCGGATCTGTAGCGGGTTCGGTGAACAAGCAAACAGGTGAATCGTACCAACAACGTAATTTTATACGCTTACCCAAGATTAATTTGCCTAATTTCGATGGTGGTTATCAGTACTAGCTTGAGTTTAGAGATACGTATTTATCACTAATACATAATAGTAGTTGCATAGACGAAATTAGTAAGTTCCACTACCTTCGTGCATCACTTAAAGGTGATGCACTAGAAGTAATTAAAAATATTATTTATTAAATATTAAAGACTTTAGAGGTGATAACTATGAGATGGCGTGGCAGTTACTATGTGATCGCTTTGATAACAGTAGGATTTTAATAGATAATCACTTGAAGGCATTGTTCGATGTTGAACACATTTTGAGGGAATCGTGCAATGCTCTGCTTCGATTAGTTGACCTTATTAATAAAAATTTGAGAGCCCTTAAAACATTGAACGAGCCTACAGAGAACTGGGATACGCTGATTGTTTATATGATGTCCATTAAATTAGATCCAATCACCAGTAGAGATTGGGAAGCCCATCGTAACACCTTATCACAGAAACCCACAGTATCACAATTTTGTTCATACGTGAGTAAAAAGGCAGATCTATTAGAAACTTTAGAATAATAATAAAAATACATGCAATCCAGATAATAAAAATAACAAGGTAGAAAATAAACATAAAGCGTTAATAGTAGAAACAAATCATAGCAATAATCAAAATCAGGATAAGTATAATAAATTAAAGTGTCCATTATGCAACGAAAATCATCTTTTATATACGTGCGAAGAATTTCGTAATCTGACTGTAGACAATCGTACCTATATCTAAAGCAAAACAGTTTAAGGTTTGCTTTAATTGTTTGCGTACTGGTCATTTAACAAAGCAGTATAGATTAGCGCGTTGTAAATATTGTAAAGGCAGACATAACACTCTTTTACATGTCGAAGACTCTAAGCCTACCCAATTTCAAGATCCTATGCCCAGTAGTGTTGCCTTACCCACTGACGTTTCAGGAAATGCCTCTGCCGAAAAAGACACTTCAGAAAATGTTGCCTTAACACAGTATACTACTTCCAATGTTTTACTGTCCACAGCACTAGTGCGAGTGGTGAACAACCGCGGTGTGAAGGTCGCCGCCAGGATCCTCCTCGATAATGGTAGCACAGCCAACTTTATTACGCAAACACTATGCAATAAGCTAGGATTGCCTCGACGTAGCACGAGTTCCACGGTTACAGGTATCAATAGTCAGATTACATCTAGTACACAGTCTTGCATTTTAACTATCGAATCCTACAGCGGTAGGTATAAAACAAATGTAAATTGTTTTATACTACCGACAATCACAAACATGCTGCCGTCTGTTTTGATTGACATACATAAAATTCCGATACCTTCGAATTTGCATCTGGCCGATCCTTCGTTCAATGTTCCGTCAGAAATAGACATACTTGTCGGTGCCGAAGTATTTTGGAATGTCCTATGTACTGCATCTATCAATCTGGGAAAGAATCAGCCCAAGTTGCATGAGACTAAATTCGGGCGGATTGTATCAGGCTCTGTGGCTCTGCCATTACATCCACCAACGAAGGCACAGTCACATTTTTGTAATGTCTCAATTGACGAATTAAATAATACTCTGCATAAATTTTGGGAATTTGATTCCGTGTCTTCTAAGCACTCTTTGTCACAAGAAGAACGAGCTTGTGAAGAGAGCTTTCGTCGTAACACGACGCGTGATAAACGTGGCCGTTTTGTTGTCACAATACCTCTTAAGAATGACCCTAGTGTGTTAGGTGAATCTTATGAAATGGCCAAACATCGGTTCCTATCCTTGGAGCGTCGTTTCCAACGTGACCCTGCCTTCAAGAAGAGGTATGTCGCCTTTATGCAGGAATATGAGAGTTTGGGCCATATGACAATGAATAAATCGCAAAAGAAACCTCATTCAGGTGACCACAATGAGTACTTTTTGCCACATCATGGTGTCATCAGGGAATCCAGTACAACAACAAAGCTCCGGGCAGTCTTTGATGCATCAGCTGCAACCACATCTGGAATATCGTTAAACGATATCCAAATGGTAGGTCCCGCTGTCCAGGATGATGTTTTTTCAATATTGCTACGTTTCCGTCAGCATAAATATATCATTTCTGGTGACGTAGAAAAAATGTATAGGGCTATTTCTGTGACGCCTTCGCAACGCCATTTGCAACAAATAATCTTTCGCGCAGATTCTAAATTACCTCTTCAGACATACAGTCTCAATACCGTCACCTATGGTATGGCCTCCGCTCCTTATTTAGCTACGAAGTGCCTGGTTAGTCTGGCGGCAGTCGCTACTAAAGATATTGTCAAGTCTACCATTAAACGCGATTTTTACGTCGACGACTATATTAGTGGGGGTGACTCCATTCCAGAAGTAGTAAAGATGGGTAAGGAAGTTGTTTCCATTTTAGCTTCTGCTAGTTTTCACTTGCGTAAATGGCAGTCTAACAGTGAAATCATTTTAACTGAAATCGCAGGTATTTCAGGGCATTCTAATAATTTGGACTTATCAGAGAATAGAAACGTGTCTTCTAAAACGTTAGGCCTATATTGGCAATGTGAATCTGATTCTCTGGCATTTTCAATATGCATCGACACTAATAAACGAATCACAAAACGTCAGATTCTATCGGTGATTAGTCAGATATTTGACCCGTTGGGTCTAGTTGGTCCTTGTGTTGTCGAGGCTAAAATATTCATGCAGAAACTATGGTTAGCAAAATGTGACTGGGATGAAATGGTGCCTGATGACATTCATAGTTTTTGGGTTTCCTTTGTAAATAGTATTTCATGTTTAAACACCCTTAAAATACCTCGATGGGTTTTATGCAACAACCTTACAATTAATGAAATTCACGTATTTACAGATGCGTATGGTGCTTGTGTGTACATTAGGTCTATGGACGAGGAAGGGTTAGTAAGAGTACAACTGCTAACCTCTAAAAATCGTGTGGCACCTATCAGGCCAACAACTATCCCAAGGCTAGAGCTATGTGGAGCTCTATTGGGAGCAAGACTGTGTACTAATGTACTGAAATCCTTCACCAAGCCTGTTAGTAGATGCCGGTTTTGGTGCGATTCGACAATAGTGTTAAGTTGGCTTGCCATGGCACCAAATACATTAAAACCGTTTGTTCGTAATCGAATCGATGAAATTCAGGCAAGCACTACAGAGCATACCTGGAGCTACGTGCCGTCTAAGGAAAATCCGGCAGATCTTGTTTCTCGCGGGCTGAAGGCTGACCTTATCAGCGAGTGCTCGTTATGGTGGTCAGGTCCTAAATTTTTGTTGAAAGATGAAAGTTACTGGCCAAAAATGCCTAATGAGAACGTGAAACAGGATCTACCTGAAGTAGTATCATCACATTTCAATGATCATAAGTCTCACAATCACTCATATAATAATATAATTTCGTACAATCAATCATTCATTAAATCATTAATTCACAAATATTCTAATTTTAATCATTTACAGAGAGTAGTTGCTTATTTACACAGATTTATCTACAATTTAAAACATAAATATAATCGTTCCTGTGATCCCCTTTCCAGTCAAGAACTTAGCAGCTCCTTCAACTTTATTTTACGTCATGCCCAAATGGATATGTTTCCTGAAGAGTACGCCTTATTGCAATCAGGAAAACCGTTGCGTAGTAAAAATAGGCTAATTTTCCTGAGTCCCTTTATAGATACGGACGGTCTCGTTCGCGTAGGCGGGAGGCTTGATAATTCGCCATATGACTACAACGTCAAGCATCCCATCTTGTTATGTGGTAAGCATCACATCACTAAAATAATATTTTGTAAGTATCATTAAGATTTCTTACACGCTGGCCCTCAGTTATTGTTGGCTAACATTCGGCAAACGTATTGGCCTCTTGGCGGCAGAAACCTTTTGACAAACCCGGCACAAAACGTTTTGGGGACACTTATTATGCGTACAGCTAAGGAGTGGAATTCCCTGCCGGAGTCTGCGTTTCCCGATAGCTACAATCTAGGGGTCTTTAAGTCAAGAGTGAATAGGTTACTTCTACGATCATTTTCAAGGCAGCGTAGTCTGCTGTACCTTGCTTTTGACGTTTTTAATGAGTACGTAAGGTTCCTGGCAGGTAAACAACCTTTGTGATTCACAAGTTTACCAGGGAATTGATTGTGCTATCAATAAGGCTACTCCACCCATACGATTGACAGAGACGATGTAGCGATCCTAGCTGATAGCGCAGCCTAACCTTCTACATCTATTATAAACGCGAAAGTTTGTGAGGTTAACGTTTTTAATTGTTTTACGCAACAAACCAAGGTTCAAGGGTGGCCCGTGCTCATGGAGAACCTAGTAAGCTATAAATTATAAAGATATTTTGTAGAAGTACTAAGCAGTTCCGCAGGCGGCAGCGTGTTCCACAGGGAGTAAAGGAAAGGTTAGTATATTTTTTTTAACGGTTTCTCCCATACAAATTTTGGTCAGCTGACAACAAAATTGTATAGAAAATCGTTTCTTTTTGGGAAGTGACTTTGACTTCCTTGGAAAAAGTTGTGTATATAAATGGGCAGAAGCAGTTTTTAAAATATGATCGCACGTTTCCATTGCACCTTGTATATAAACTCGTTGTGCCCCGTTCAATTCGTGTTGGAATTTTGATAAAACAACAGCCCAGCAGCCCTTTTTTATAGAAACAGTTAGCGGTTTTTTTTTGTTTCAAGTAAATTAGCGAATGGCAAAAGTGTAAAATATCTAATTATTATTTTTTTAACTTTGCTCCACACTAGGAATTTCTTCCTGTATTGTGGTTGCGTTTACAAACTTATATACTTACATACAAAACACCCAGAGCCGGAACAACTAACTGTAGGTCATACCAATATTTGTTCCGTGCGGGAATCGAACCCGCGACACGCATCGCAGCAGTCAATCGCTCAACCACTGCGCCAACCGTGCGCCCAAATTCAAGTCTTTTCTATTTTCGTCCAATTTCATACGAGTACATCCGGTCATAGAAGAGAATAAAATAATGTGCAATGGATACGGGCGGTATAAATAAAACATTATTCACAGTTTACATTTTTATTTTAGCTTTTGTAGAAATATAACATAACTAAGTATTCTTAAATAATCTAAATATCACTTAACGCTTCCGTTCTATTTGTAAAGCACAATTTTCAAAATTTTCTAAAAGGCAAAATACTTATTGTCCAACAGGAAGCATTGTTGTTTGTAGCCACGCACGCTTGCGGAGCGTGAGCACTGAGCAGTGCACATCACGCGTACACACAACACAATGACAAAGCGATGTGTTCTACAGTACAGGCTCAAAAGTGTAATGGAAATCACCCAACCCAAAGCTAAAGATGCAAACAGTCGTTTCTAAAGAAGTTCAATGATTTTATCAATAGTAAAGAATCTAAAGTTTATATTAATCTAGTCGTTCGCTGAACATCCCTAAAAGCGATGATGATGGTATAAATGACAAATGTATCACGTGACATTTCGTACCACACGTTTTTTCCAATCGCTATCGCGACGCCTTCATTGATAGTATGTCATTTGCCTGGAGCCTCAGAAGGTCAAAAACTAATTAATTGTTGACCTTTTAGCTTTTGGAGATTGCAAATGCACTTTCGACCCTTGACTATACACGCTTGCGTAACTTAGCGTTCGCTGCAAGCGATGCCCTTTATTTATTGAAGAGAGCATTTTTCCAAAGAGTTTGTCCTTACATATTGTAATGGCATTTGGCTTATTTGCTAAAAATAATTTACAAAAACTTAAACGAATAAAGAAGGTTGCTTCAAGATACATTCTCGTCTCAAAATATTGCATAAGTTTCGTAAAATCATTTGGATTCTTTATCCTATCACAAAAAATGATCGTTACCATCCCTACACCTACAGCGATTAAATAATCTCATTATTAAACAAAAAGGTTTTACAAAATAACATAACATAACATCACCCCTGTATTCACCGAAGGGATAGGCAGAGATGCACCATTATACGTAGTATCGTAGTGTAGTAGCATAGTAATATTTTTTTTAATAATTTAATCATAATCAACAGTTATTTTAGAAATAATATTAGTCGGTGGTCAATCTGTTACGTTCAGATTTACTTACAAATCTGAGAAACACTATTCACCATATAGGGGTTAGAACCATCCAAAGACCTTCATCGTCGAAAACTTGTTCCTGTCGAAAACCAACACGAACATGTGGCATCGCACCAGCGCAGGTTTTACTTATAAAGCTAGTTCAGAGCATGAGAATCATACTCGTAGCTTCAGTCAACACTATACGATAGAACCATCATCATTGCATTAGCTATAGAGATGGGCTGACTATGATATGGACTTGGCCGAGCAGCCGATGCTCAAATGACTCAACGTGCAACAGACTCGACCCAATCTAGAAATGGCTCGTTGTACTCTTCATTATGAACAATTTTTTATATGAAAAATCATCTTTCCAGTACGAATAGATTTTAGATTTGCTCCCATAGTGCAAGATTATAAATGCAAAATTTTGGATGGATATTAGTTTGTTACTTAGTCACGCCAAACGGCTGAATGAATCTGGATGAAATTTGGCACTGAGATAGATTATAGTCTGGAATAGCACAAAGGATATTCCCGTGGAATAATTTCCTACCATCACGCTGGCAGAACCTAGTTGTTTATAATGATGAGTACAATATTTTAAGTTTTGCGATAATTCTGTTATCGTTGTATCGTGACCGGAAAGGCGGCTTTCCTGACCAGTTGGTCCATAATTAATAAGGATGTGACCTTGTGTCGCTCTTCAATGTGCTGAAGCTTGCTAGAAGCCTGCGACTGCACTACAACGGAGACTACACCGGAGACTACTCCGGCGACTGCAACGGAGACTACGGCGGAGACTTCACCGGAGACTACGCCTGCTTGGTCTCCTTCTGTACCAGCGAAGTGACGAACCTCATGGCAGGCATCTCCAGCATCAGCGTCAGCGGCACCGCCAGCACGTACGAGCTGCAGCTTGTGGCCACGCAGTCCACCAGCTAGAGACACGAGAATATTGCTAAAGCTGGGAAACATTTCTTGAAAAAAAAAAAACACTCCGTTTCCTGTGACAAATTAGGCCTGTAGCTAACGGCCAAAAACCCAGTCACACTGTAAACTGTATTATGTGCAGTTAGCGAAGGCGACAAAAAATAAGCTATTATTAAATCAATAATAAATGGTCTTACGTAGATATCTACGGTTTAAGTTAGGATTTACGAAACTTAATGACGTGTCCGATAAGTTTTAGCTAAATAAAGGGCTCGTGGGTAAATAACAGTCGCACTGGTTATTCGATCAAAACCTCAGTTATGAGGCTTTACAATAAGATCCATAGCGAGTACACCACTCACCATCTAATACTATGATGAAGCCAGTTCAGTAGATCTTCCGCACGAGTCTTACGATAAATATGCATAAAACTAAGATCATTTTAAATAATGGGTAGCACCCATTCTCAATAAAATCGGTGACTTACGGTCGAAGGTATTCATCGAATCCGACTCGGAAACACGGACAAGGAAACTGAGGTAACCGACATAGCCCCAAGAATGTCCAAACTTTGGTTATGGCCTATGGGACTGAAAGGTTCTGGAGACGCAAGGTCGTTGCTGGAAGATGCAACATTGCAAGGCCTCGCACAAGTTGGACTGATGTCCTGGCGAGGGCCACAAGTCTGCTCTATCCGTGACGTCTATTTTGAGTCGCATAATTTCGGGTGGAGCAAAAATTACTTTAGTATGAAAACGAATGCTGCGAATATTACGTGACACTAAAACGTCACTCACAACTTTATAAAATTACCTACGTTTGTTTGGCCTTACACTTTTTGTTGTGTTTTGTTTTTGTTTGTTTGGCCTGAGAACGGTCCAGTTCGATAGTTCCAAATCGATGTAGAGGTCGTCTTGGTGCCGTAAGATTCTTCAAAAAACCATTGACACCCCTAAATCATCTTCTGGGGCTGAAATCTGAATTCTGAATTCTGAAAACTAATGAAGGCAATTTATTATTTGCCCAAGGAATAAGATTTTTTTAACAAGGAATTACCAAAAATCCGTCCTCAGTGTCCCCCTGTTGCAGTACAATCTTGATTACCCCCTTAATAGTATTTTGGGGAAAGTGCCGAAAAAGTAATAACTAATAACAACCTACATTATTTATTAAGGTTGGTATTTGTGCCAAATTTCAAGTTTATTAAACCAAGATCTTCAACACTCCCCAAATCATCTTTTGGAGGTAGTTGCGAAAAATTAAAGTTACCTTTATTAATTTGCTCAAGGAATTAGACTTTTCATAATAACAAATATTTCTCGTTTGCTCCCCTACATCATTAAAAGAAGCAAATATATAAGCCCAACAAAATGCCACCTTTAACCCCTTAGGGGTAGAATTTCCGAAAATCAATAAAGTCATTGTTTTTTTTATTAATCAAGAGCGTAAACCTACAATTTCAGATGTTTTACCTTCCACACCGAAGAAATTTCATATAAAGTTTCAACTTCTATTTTATCCCCTTGGGGATAGAATTTCCAAAAACTAATAAATACATGAATTATTTTTATCATCCAAAAGCTTAAACCTAAAATTTCACGTGTTCAACTTACAAGTTGTAGAAATTAAATACAAATTTATTTTGGATCCTCTTTTTCCTTTAGGGATGGAATTACCAAAAACCCAATAAATTAATTATTTTTATCAACGAAGAGCTTAAATCTAAAATTTCACGTGTGTCAACTTACAAACAGTGGAAATTACATACACACTTTCAAACCCCTTTTTATCCTCTTAGGGGTGGATTTTCCAAAAACTAATAAATGCATGAATTCTTTTTAACAACCAAGAGCGTAAAAATAAATTTTCACGTGTCCAATTTACAATCTTTCAACCCCCTTTTTATCTCCTTAGGTGTGGTATTTCCGGAAATAATAAACTCATTGTTTTTTTTTCATTAATCAAGAGCGTAAACCTATATTTTCAGATGTTTTACCTTCAAATCCGAAAAAAACATATAAACTTTTACTTATACTATTTGATCACTTTAGGGGTAGAATTTCCAAAAACGAATAAATATATGTTTTTTTTTTTATCAACCAAGAGCGTAAATCTAAAATTTCACGTGTCCAACTTACAGACTGTAAAAATTGCATTCAAACTTTCAATCCCCCTTTTACCCTCTTTGGGATGGAATTTCAAAAAATCCTTGACGTAAGTGAACACTAAGCTCACTTACGTCACTTGAAGAACCTGTCTGCCAAATTTCATGTTTCTAGGCGTAGCGGTTTTGGCTGTGCGTTGATCGTTCAGTCAGTCAATTAGTCAGTCAGTTTCTTCTTTTATATATATAGATATTTTAATTTTTATCCTATTGTACACAGTAATTTTAGACACTTGGTAGAGTGTGACTACATTTTTGACCACTGACTGTACAAACAGGTGAGAGTGGTTGAGAGATTGCCAATTTATTGTAACTTTACCGGTTTGCTGCGGGTATGGAAGTGACCCAAAGAGAAATGAATGCTTACCACACTAAGCAGAGAGGTGGTGATGGGCTGCGGTCGGCTGGCTGCAATGCTGAGGTTGAGGCTCCAGTGCAGCATCAGCACCGCCAGCGACATGCGGCCCATGGCGTGCCAGCCACGCCACGCCATCACGTGCTTCAGCCAGCCTGCGGCACACACGGTCAAGTCACTACTAGGAACATCACGTCACAATTTCCCAAAGGGTTAAGCCAAGGTGAACTTATGTACACCTACATTTCGCTAGAGTCTTATGCCCAAGACTCCCAGGTATTAGAGAGCGAGCCTATTTCCATTAACCAAACACAAGTCTACACTGTTCTTGAGAAATATCAGTTGGGAAAACCCAATAACACTTAGCCCAACCCGGGAATCGAGCCCAGAGACTAATCGAGCCCAAACTAGAACTCCGAGCAAACACTAGACCAACGAGGCGGTCAAACTCACCACAAGTCTCTCAGTAACGCAGCTCCTCCTTTTTGTGAATGGGACTCAGTTGTCATCCCCAAGGGGCCTAAGTGCAATCATTTTTGGCTCTGGGACATACCGGTTTCTTCTGACGTATATTGTTCACTCTTGTTTGACAAAAGTCTCTATCTCTATCTAAATCTTCATTAACATGTCTTCCAACAATGACTCCCCCTCCATGCTCCGCCTGCCCTGTGTGCCCCAAAACATGCAGCCAAAGGGACTAATGCGCTACCACATACGATGCCGTATCCCGATTTATTGTGGTGCCAGTGAAACAGACAAGATGAATGGCTCACCGTCCAGGCCATTGACCATGCCGAGCAGTATCCCGCCCGCCAGCAGACTGAGCACAGGCCTCTCCAGCGCCACGTACAGAGCGGTGAACCAAGGAGTGTCGTACTCCCGCACGTAGTTCCCCGCCAGGATCCACGACACTATCAGTAGTGGGGCCAGCTTGTAGGGGCCGCGGAGCCACTGCAAACAAGTGGAAGGGTTTTACAATAATTCAAAAATGCGATAGAAATGAAAACATGATCAGTCATATGCCTCTCACGTACTTTTCTATCTGTGATGCCAGAGTATGGTATATGTAGGACTCACTTGATATGAAGACACCTTGACCCCTGCCTCCTGCAGCTCGAAATGCAGGAAGGCAAGCAGCAGGCCGATGAGGCAGGCAGGCAGGCTGCCCCACGGCGCCTGGTACAGCCGCGAAAATGATGGGATGCCAGCGTACATTGTCTTCAATGTGCTGTATATTGAAGATGAAAAGTTAATAAAATATTACTTCTATGAAGCGTTTGATCCCGTATCTGGGAACCAATAGACTGACATGTCTTTGGACACTTTTCTCGTATTTACTCGTACACGAAAATGCATCTCGTACCTCGGATACGCAAAGTACATGATAGACTTCCAGTGGAAGACGTACGCCAGCACTCCGTTGAGTACACACGACAGCAGCACCAGCGCCGCCAGCGCTCGCAGCGCCCACTGGCGGCGCCGTGCCAGGTACACGGTCAGCACTGACGCCAGCACGTACAGCTGCATATCCACGGCCAGGAACCTGGGAAGATATTAAATTATATAATCCATATTCAAATATTATTAAAAAGTCGTACATATGTTTTGTCAGTCGTTACGGTTGATCAGAACTTCAGAAGCCCATAAACACACAAGAAAACCAGCATTCTCGTGATTTGGTTTTTTGTGACGGTGTCATTAGTTTGACTCACCAGGTCTGCACGAGACAGATGTCCTCAGGGTCCACCAAGTTGTTGACGTAGAACACGTGGCTCCAGAACTTCCTCCTGCAGGCGCCACTCTCCGCCCCCACAGTGGGCGCCCACAGCGGCCCGGCGCCCGCCCACTGCCACCACGTGGCCGAGTAGCCTATCACCAGCAGGTACACCGGGGAGATCCTGCAACAGGGTGCATCAGTCATTGCCGGAACATATTTTGTATGTGCGAGAAAATGGGTGTTGTATTCTTTAGGAAAGTGTGCAGAGAGAATTAAAACGTGTGAAGTCTTCTTCTTCAAACCGCCACTTCTCGTTACACGTTATTCAGGGTCAGCTGTCCTCGTCATGAGGCGCCACTTGTTGCACTTGGCGGCGCTGATAAGCAAGTCAGAAGATAGACCGCACTGCTTCATGTCCTTCGGGCAACTCATTCATCCTCAATCCGCACTCATGCTCTTTTAAACCTATCAGACAATTACCCATGTACAAGTTGATCAGCCACGGTGACGCTACACAGCCCAGTCTAATACCCATTGAGATGAAAAACAAGTCCGTAAACGCCCCATTAATCCTAACACAAGCACTGGAATCCCTATAAAGATATTTCATTGCCCATCCCAAGCGCCAGACCACACCGTACCCGGATAGCGTCCACCACAGTTCATCTTTCCACACACTGTCCTATGACAACGAAAGCACAGTAGACTTTTTTGTGTTTTGCCAGGCGTTTTGCGGCTATGCAATCAGGATTTAGAGAGGGAATGGGCTGTATGGCACAGCCCATTCCCTCTCTAAATCCTGACTGCACGTCCCGTAATTGTTCATTCATACGTCACTTTTACCACTCTATTTATTAAAACTTTCGCATATAATTTGCCGACAACGCTCTATAAACTAACGCTACGGTAAAACTACCTCTGCAACTACACTCCTGCTGTGACCTTTTTTCCTTATACAGTGGTACCATTACAGCGTTGCACCCACACAAATAAATTTAACTAGATAACGCAAGTCCTCTCCTCTCCTATCTGTATGAAAACCAAGCGTGCTACTTTTTCACAAACAATTTAAAATAGCTATTTATGCAACTGTTACGTTATGGACGGGTCTTTTAATATGAGTGCCATTTTTTGGTACAAGCGTAACGCGTACCGAAATAGTTGGGCACGAGTTATTAAAAGACCAATAACGTACAGTTGCATACAAGATTTTATCTACGAAGGAAGGAATAAAACACAGATATACATACATAAGTATTTTTAATAGAAACTTAACTACACACTGACTATTGTTTATTTATTTGTAGATTTTGAATTGTACAATTATTAAAATAAACGGGAATTGCAGAGTTACAGGCTGAAATTGTAGATGGGCCTGGAGACATGCATTGCGGTACATTAATGTTAACATCGTTTAATGTATTTTCTATAGAATTAAATATTGCTTTTATTTAGTGTTTATAAGGCAAAGATCTTGTAGCCGCAACAGCCACTATTTGGCTGTTGCGGCGGTTGTATATGATACTTTTATTTTAAAGTTGTTCCATTTTTAAAAACATCATTTACATTGTCTCGATTTCGAAGTAATATTATAGGTACCTAGCTGTATATTCAGAATGTCTTTGCTTATGTTTTAGAATTTATGACGATTCGCATAATGCAACCCGATGTCATTATGGGTGTCATAATGCAACCCGATGTCATTATGGGTGTCATAATGAAACCGCCGTCAATTTTGTAATTCGAATATAACGAAACCGGAGTAGATAAGCAAATGTACTGACCATTCAAAGAAAACATTTCCAAAGCCTCGGCCAACTTTTTCTATACATTCTTTGCAGCTCAATATGGCATAAAAAGGCATTTTTCTAGATTTCGGTGGATTGCCGGTGCAAATAATGCTAAATGCTTTTCCTTAATCGTTTTTTAGCACGCGAGGTACATACAATCGCGTCATGTAGTTAGATTTATATCTGTGCTTGCACCAGTGTTCCGACACGCGGCCATATCTCGAACACTTATTAAAGGTCCGGCACAACAGGCTTGCTACCACCCTGACACCACCCTTCAGCATTTTAGCAGATACTCGATCAAATCCTGCAGCTTTAACAATCTTCATCCCACTCAGTGCTTTTATAATCTCATCAATTTCTACTTAATTCGCATTTTTTTGCTCTTCGTCTAAGTTTGGGTCTTGACAATTGGCTTCTGCCCCTACCCTAACACTATCCTAACAGCAAAATCATCTTCATCATTTCAGTTGAAAGACGTCCACTGCTGGACTTAAGCCTCCCCCAAGCGTCGACACACTGATTGGTCCTGTGCGTTTCGCATCCACCGGACTCCCGCAGCCTTGACCAGGTAAATAAACAGCTAAATTTTCAAAATATGACATTTTGAATATGATATTTTTGGCTCGTGGTGTAGAGCAGCAGTAGGTAGAAGATATAACTGTCAGTATACCTGGCTATCCTCTTGATAGTGATGTAGGGCAGCAGCTTGTAGGAGATGCTGTGGCTCTTGGTGTAGAGCAGAAGATTGTAGCCCAGCAGGAAGTTAGACACCAGCACGAAGATCTGCACCACCGACGTGCCGTTCAGGAAAATCATCAGTACCGGGTGGCGCGAGATCTGGAACCAGTATATAGCTTATGAAAATCAGGGATATGAACAGACAGAGTGTGTTTTACAAGAAGCTCAATATTTCACGACAGATTTAAATTATAGCAGGAAATCTTAAAATATTTTAAACTTGTCGTCGACCGTTGACTTTCTTCTTTTAAACAAAAATGAGACACCTGTTTATTTATTAATTTATTTGCGTAAAACATGGTATAAAAAGATAACCGAGAACACAGATAACCAAGATTAGTCGCATTGTAATGATTAAACATGAAGAGATATCACGATCACGAGAACGTAAAATTAAATTCGATGTTCCACAGGGAAACGTTGTGGGCCCACAACGTTTCCCTGTGGAACATCGAATTTTTTTCTTAATTTATCGTTTGAATTTTTATTATATGTTTATGATATGCCCACGTCCATTCAACATCCTTTAACTATGTTTGCTGATGATAGCACCATTACGATCCCTTGTAAGAACGTAAATACATATGAAACGGACATAAATAATTCTCTTGATAATTTAATTAAATGGCTAGATAAAAATAATTTGAATATAAATTTAAGTAAGACTAAGATAATTCACTTTAGACAACGTATGCCTGGTGTAACTAACCTTCACATTCATTACAAAACTGTCGATATTGATGAAGTAACTGATACCAAATTTTTGGGATTGCAAATAGACTGCAGTTTAAATTGGAAAACACTTAAAGGCGTATTGTGTAAAAAATTGACCTCATCAGCATATACTTTATATAGGTTATCCTCCGTAGTAGATACCAAAGCACTTCTTGCGGCTTACTACGGTATAGCTGAATCTCACTTGCGCTACGGTGTCATTTTCTGGGCAAACTCCACCGATAAAGGGACAGCATTTAAGGCTCAAAAAAGATGTCTCCGGTCAATGTTCAAACTAAAAACCACCGACAGTTGCAAGCCATATTTTAAGCAGTACAACATTCTGACACTTCCCTGTACTTATATTCTCGGAATAGCTAAGTTTTTAAAGAACAATTCAAATAGTTTTGAACGTTTGGCCGATGTATTTCCAAGAAATAGGCGAGACAATACAAAATTAAATCAGGTATCGTGTCAAACAACTATGATGCGCAAAAGTATTTATTGCATGGCTCAAATTGTCTATACTAATATTATAAAGAGGAAAGATTTGATTGTTTGTCTGTTTGTTTGCATTGAATAGGCTCCGAAACTACTGAACCGATTTGAAAAATTCTTTCACTGTTGGGAAGCTACACTATCCCCGGGTGATATAGGCTATATAATGTTTTGAAAAAAAGTAGGGATCCTTACTAAAACTCCAATAATGTAACCCAAGGTGTAAAAAAATTACCTAAAATATTCTTTACATCGCGTGCGCTGCGAAAACTATTGATGATAATATAAAATAATGTGCTACGATTTTTCAGAACACATCATTATTTACAAAAAGTGTCGGGGCAGCATATATCTATCTATTATAGTAATGCCACAATAAGTGTTCTTTTTATTTTAACATTTTAATTGAATAGCCGCCGCTAGAAAAAGCCATTTATTTGTATCTTGGTATTAATCCTTATCAAAATAAATTACTTCATATTCAAGACTGCTTCAATACTTTTATAATTTATGCATTTATTGGTTTTTAGAAATTCTACTTTTAGAGGGGTGAAAAAAGGGTTAAAAGTATGTATGAAATTTTAATAGTTTGTAAATAGGACACATGCAATTTTTGATTTACACTCTTGGTTGATAAAAAGAATTCATGTATTTATTGGTTTTTGGAAATTCTACCACAAAGGAGGTGAAAAGGTGGAAATTTGTTGGACTTACTATTAAGTAAATAGTGAAGGTTTTCATTATTACTTTTTCAAAACTACTCCCAAAAAACGATATAAGGAGCGTTAAAGATTTTTGATGAATTTAACTCTACAGGGCTTCTTTTTATAATGTAGGTTACCACTAAGAAGGGATTTTTGGCAATTCAACCTTTAAGGGGGTGAAACTAAAAAGTCATCTTCTGTAGGATAAAACATGGATCACGCGAACGAAGTCGCGGGCGAAGTGCTAGTTTATAATAAATTGCCAAGTGCTTGGAAAGATTTGAAAACGGTGCAATTCAAAAGTAGACTTCGAAAATTATTAATAGATAAAACGTACTACAGTGTAACTAAGTTTTTAACGGAATTTTGTCCTTTATCTAAATTAAGTTAATTTCTTTAAATGACAATTTGAATTTTAACAATTTTTATATTGAATGAAATAATTAAGTTAATGTTTTAATGCCAATTTGAATTTTAATAATTTTATTTATTGAATGTAACAATTAATGTAATGTTTTACTGATAATTTTAATTTTAACAATTTTGTAAAATGAAAATGTTTGCATGCCGAATGGTGAAATATGGCAGAACTCTGATGTATGCCTACTACTACCTGCTTATGTGTTACCCATATTTGCAAATAATTATATTCTATTCTATTGTATTCTAAAGGTTTTTCAGTACAAAAATACAGCAGCCATATTTTGCCATGATTAAACACAGCATGCAAATATATGTAATAACAATTTCCTTAACTAAATTATTATTATATTAAAACAACGCTATTTTAGTTCTAGGAATTGTTTTATACTACAGAATTTGTTATCCATTAACCATTCATACAATTCATAGTAAAAAGCATATCTCGAGTTTAACATGTTCAGATTATCAGATAATTTGTTATAAATTTGTACAAACATAGTCAAACAGCTTTTATTGTACCTGGCAAGCCTGGGAGTACTGTTAAGTAGGAGTCTGTGAGGACCTCATCGGCTCGAGGATTTACATCGTTTGCTAATTTAAATAATTTCTTGTTTCCAAACAAACATGCATATTTCATTAATAAACAGACAAGGTAGCGGTTACAAGCCAAATTTCTTAAATACTGGCTGACATGATTCCTCAGGATGAAGTCCGTATAGAGACATAATGCATTTTTTTTTAGCAGCAAATGTTCTATTCTGGTTGGTACTGTTACCACATATTGTAAGTCCATAACGTTATATGGATTCCACATACGCATGGTAAGCTAATATAGCTGCTTTCCAATGTAGGTCTTCATCAATAGGAACTTCTAGGAACTTGGTATGTGTTGCTGGTTTAATTTTGGGTATATTTAATTTGGAGTTGAATTTATTTACTTATTTTAGTACATGGAGGACTTACAGTTAATAAATACAGACAAAAAAAGGAAACCATAGTCAACAGAAAGCCAATTACAAATTCTCACGTATAGACTTATAATAATAATTTACGGTGTGAGCACAAAAACAAAAAACTCACCGCTTTAATTAAAGTAACAAGCAAATACTTAATTTGCAATTATATGACTGATGACAAAGAAAATAATAAAAGAATAAAAACAGAAACAAACAATATAACTTACTGCTACTTGAAAAAAATGAGGCTTAAGCACCTTCTGGCCGAATTCACACTGATTGTGAATGGATCCAAATCATATTCCTTACATAATTATATCATTGAAATGTCTGCTTGCGCGCACAATATAACTGTTCCGCCTATAATTCGAAGAAGAATGAGGTACACGTATGGGTGGATTAAACCGAAACGTTTTACATGGCACATTGAAATAAAATTTTGACAATAACTCGGGGTTATCAATGTTGTTATTGAGAATTTTCAGCAAGAATAAACAGTCGGCAATCTTACGTAGATCTACCAGTGGTAGCAGATGATACTTCTTACAGAGTCCAAGATAATTAGTTGATTGATATGGCATCTTTTGATGAAAACAAAGATATTTTATGAAACGTCTTTGGATGTTTTCAATGCGGTCTATGTATTTATGATAACGTGGATTCCATACCTGAGACGCATAGTCTAGCCGACTTCTTACAAAAGTGCAATACAATATTTTAAACGTTTTAGCATCTGTAAAACACTTAGAGAGACGCATTATAAACCCAAGAAGTTTATAAGCTTTTTTGACAATTGCATCAATGTGTGTATCAACTTACTGCCCAAGTCACGAATAGTATTGCACCTTGGTAAGATCTGGCCCGCCAAAGTATAAGTAGCTAGGACTGCACGCTTTCTAGTGTATGTGATCACCGAACAATTGGATGGGTTGAGATCAAGAAATTATTATTATTTATGATTATTTGATTTATTAAATTGTATTTAAACAGATTTGTCAAGGTTTATTTTCAAGTTATGTACACAAAGCAAATCAGATAGGTTTGCAGGGCACACCTACATGGATATTGGTGTGCGTAAAATCAACGAATGTATTATTTCGCCTATTTATTATTAATTGCTTCACACTATATGAAGCATAAATTTCACTAGTTAATTAACTGGTCCCGTGGTATAAGCATTCGTCTGGTAAATCAAATGTCTAAGGATCGAGTCTCGCCGCCACCAACTTTTTGCATTACTATAAACTTTTTTAATTTTGGTGAACTTTAATTTTTTACTTGATAATAAGAATGTTACTCGAAAAGAAATATTAGGAAGTAAAAATTAAACAATTTTTAATAAGAAATCAACAATATTTATTGACTAAGTTTTTTAAAATTATAATTACAAACTATAAAGTTTTGTGCATGACAAATATTCTCAGTCGGGTAAGAACTATAGTTAATTTTCATAATCAAATGGGTAATTTATTTATCAATACTAATGTTATAAAGCTGAAGAGTTTGTTTGTTTGAACGCGCTTATCTTAGGGTTCTACCCAGGGTTGGACTGGAAAAAATCTTTTTCAAGTGTTGGATTTTCCATTGATTGGAGAAGGTAATAGGCAATATAACATCACGCTACGATGAATAGGAGCAGAGCATAAACGAAAAATGTTGCAAAAACATTTTTCATTTTTTTTTTCAATTTAGCTTAAGTGAACACAACTTGTTTTATAGCTCTCAGTTAATAATGAAATTAATAATAGTATTATTATTTGGAAGACGGTGACTTCTCTGAAGACACAGATGGAGTTGCTGACTACAGGACTGGATCGTCATGAGATGGCATCTCGCAGGCAAATCTTGCGCCTACATGGCCTTCCTGAGCAGAGGGATGAAGACCACAGATCTCGGGCTATCTCATCACTGGCGGACAAGATGAAGACAGTAAACATTTCCCTGGGAGTAGACTCAGGCAAGCCACGACCTCTGCTTATTAGATTTGCTAATTTTAATCTGCGTAGTGAGGTATGGCGCAACAAGACGTTGTTGAAGGGGTCCGGTTTGGTTTTCTCGGAGTTCCTAACCAAGCCTAGACATGATGTATTCATGAGTGCTCGAAAACACTTCAGTGTGAAGCAGTGTTGGACCTCCGAGGGCAAGATTATCATCCTGCTCCCAGACAAGTCACGCAGAAAAATCGAGTCCGCGGTAGAACTTCAACAACTGATCGCGCGGTACCCGGTGGCTGTGATCTGCCAATGCATCGACGGATAAGACATCGCGCAGGCAAGCTAAATAATCGCAAACCTATTAGTCATAATCTTTCTTTTTTTAATAACTTTTCCGGTCACTGAAATTTTTTGTTCTTTGTATACTTTTGTAACTAGGTGAAGTCTGTAACTCTGTTTTGTTTTTACTTTTGCGACTTTGACAGACAGCATTGATGTGCCATAGATAATGTAAAGTGTTCATTCGGAAACTTTTCCCAATAATTGTTTTAAGTTTACTGTTTTGGATAGTAGTCCTTTAACATTTGTTTAAATGACGAGTGCATCGAGGACTGTTATTTTAGCATAATAATTTTATTATTATTATACTATTTTTAGTGGTATTATATTTTATATATATTTTTGTGTCATGTTGAGTCATATTTATTTTCTTCTTGTTCGTCTGATGAGAGCTAGCTATACTAGTGCGTTCAGTGATGATTTGGTACACCTACGCGATCAATTGTCTTTTGTATTTTCTTGCTACAGTAAATTTCTCAATATAGTTCATATTAATGCTCAAAGCGTTCCTGCTCATCACTCCGATTTATTGTCTACATTCGACTCCGAACTTATTCATGCTGTTCTCGTCTCAGAGACTTTTCTCAAACCTACACTTCCCTCAACGCAATATTCGTTGCCCGGCTACAAGCTGGTGCGTAACGACAGTACGGGCAGGGGATGTGGAGGGGTCGCCATCTATCTCCGTGGAGATATTTCATACAAAGTTATTGATCAGTCTCCGAGTAATTACTCTAAATTTGCTGAACACCTATTTATTGAGGTTACTTTTAACAACACAAATTTACTATTAGGTGTTTACTATAGTCCTTCATGTCATATAGATTTTTTCTACTCATTTGAATCAAAACTAGAAAACTTCTCTTCGTCAAATGACCACACGATAATACTCGGAGACTTCAACACTTGTCTGATCAAGGATGATGTGCGCAGCCGTAAACTCCAGTCTCTGGTCTCTTCTGTCAACATGCATATTCTGCAGCTTGACGCCACTCATCATACTCCTCACTGTAACCCCTCACTTCTAGACCTTATTCTAGTTTCCGATCCAAGCAGAGTAGCGACTCATGGTCAACTTGCTGCCTCCTTCTCTTATCATGATTTTTTTTTCTTTCTTATAAAATTCGCCCTCCTAAACGTAAATCGAAATTTCTCTTCCTTCGCAGTTTCAAGAACATTGACCTGGATTGCTTAAGAGAAGACGCGGGCAATATTGACTGGTCTCCTGTTTACGATAGCAATGACCTGGACAGTAAGGTTGCCGTGTTTACTAAGATAATGCTGGAACTCTTTGATGAGCATGATCCGCTTAAAAAGGTTAGAGTGAAGAATCTTCCAGCTCCCTGGTTGTCTGACATCATTAAACGTAAAATGTCAAAAAGGGATAAGGCTAAAAGGCGGTACAAAAGGCATCCCACTGATGAGAACTGGACTCTTTACAAGAAGCTGCACAATCGGTGTGGTCGTATGTGTAGAGATGCTAAAAGGCGTCACATCCACAACTCTGTTCAAAGTTTCAATACAGCACAAGTATGGGAATTTCTCAAAACCCTTGGTATCGGTAAAGCTGTTGATGACAGCACGCCTGATATTGACCTTGACACTATCAACCTACACTTCTCGAAATCATCTGTAACTCTTGACGACAACGTGAAAGCCTCCACTTTAATCAATCTCTCTAAAATTCCCCTGTCATTGTGTACATCATTCTCCTTTCACCCAGTTTCAGAAGAGGATATAAAGCGGGCCGTCACAATTATATCCACGAAGGCGGTGGGTGATGACGGTCTGCAACTCCAGATGCTTCTTCCTATCCTGAATTAACTTACTCCTGTCATCCTTCACACTATAAACTACTCCCTCTTTTCAGGCAGCTTTCCTTCCGCATGGAAGAAAGAGCATATTCTACCTTTACCCAAAGTTCCAAAACCCTCATCAGTTTCCCAGTTCCGTCCAATTTCCATACTTCCAATCCTATCTAAAGTCCTTGAGAGTGTAGTTAATAAACAGCTGTCTCATTTCCTTTCTCTAATGGCCTGCTAAGTCCTTATCAATCTGGTTTCCGTCCTGGCCACAGCACTGTATCGGCCTTAGTTAAAATTACTGACGACATCCGACTGGCCATGGCCAACAGGCTCCTTACAAAATTGATTCTACTGGACTTTAGCAGTGCTTTTAATTCAGTTGATTTTGACATCCTCTTAGGTATCCTAACCTCTCTTAATGTATCTCCTTCTGTGATTACGTGGTTTAAATCCTATCTTCGGGGTCGCTCACAGTCGGTTCGCTCAGAGGAGGTTTCCTCTGACTGGTGCGACCTCGCTGCGGGCGTTCCTCAGGGTGGCGTCCTTTCTCCTCTTCTTTTCTCGGTTTTTATAAACGCTGTCACTAAGGTCTTATCTTCACACTATCATCTCTATGCAGAAGACCTGCAGCTTTATCGCCACTTTAAATTTGAAGAGGTGACTGGAACTATCGGTGCCTATAGTATATAATATATATGCCATAGTGATCTTGAAAATATCTGTCAATGGTCTAAAAGTTTTGGACTTTTGGTGAACCCAGCAAAATCACAAGCTATCAGTCTCTCCCACCTGTTTTGTATAGCCTATTCTAAAAAAGTTAAAAACTTAGGGGTATCTTGGATTATTCACATTGCAGAAGTAAGCCGGAGGGTGTTATGCTCGTTTCGGTTTCTGGAACGTCTCCAGAAGTTCCTGCCTTTTCCAACCAAAGTTGCTCTTGCTCAGTCTCTCCTTCTTCCTCTTCTTGACTATGCTGATGTCTGCTTTCTTGATGCGACTGAGGAACTCCATGATAAGCTCGAACATCTGCAGAATTTGTGCATCCGCTTCATTTTTGGCCTTCGAAAGTATGACCTTGTGTCGAAATTTCGGAAGAGGTTGAAGTGGCTGCCTATTCGACAGCACCGAGATATCCACAAAATCAAAATCAAAATCAAAATCAAAATCAAAATAGTTTATTTCAAATAAACCTTAAAGGTACTTTTGAATTGTCAAACAACAAAAAAAATATGACTAGTTGCAAATTCGCAAACGTCAGTAGATCTCAATGGAGAAGAATTTGCAAGAAACTCCACGGACACTCTTTTCCATCAGTTTCAATTACAAGTTTTTGGTTACATGACTCTTGTTAAAAAAAAAAAAATACATATATGTGAGAACGATGCAAAAAGACGTGCACGTAAAAGCGTCTAGAGTAACAAACAATTTCAACATAAAAATGTAATGACAGGCCGAGGCAGCTAAGTTTTGAGCAATCCCAACTGATGGCGCCCGTTCACGAACATGACGCATGGATCGGCACCACTCAGCTCAACCATTATGGAGGGAACCGAATGATCCAACACATGTGCCACCATCAGAGAGAAATTAGAGAGAGCATGACACACTCAAATGCCAGGGCACACAGAAGTCAACCAACGACACATAGGTAGATTTACAGTCGGAACATAGTACTCACACATGTGCTGTGCAGTTATATAATACTAAAAGAAATTGAGTTTATACAATACAAATATATTCATACAGTCTTCAGCAGCTCCAACAATACTGCAAAACTTTTCTGCCCATCACTAATTGTTTTTGCGCCCTAATGGCTGCGGAGCGGGACCAGCATTTAGCCAAGCATTTTTATCGGCGATGTAATCCCCCAACTTATAATATGCTTGCCTGCATAGTGTGCGTTTTATACAAGTTTTAAATTTCGTCTCATTCAGTTCTAGAATGTGGGGAGGTATTTTATTGTAACATTTTATACAGTACCCCATAAAAGATGATGCTACTTTAGCCAGCCTGAAACCTGGCTGGATTAATTGGTCCCTATTTCTAGTAACATAATTATGTCTGTCGCCGTTTTTACTGAAAAGATGTAAATTTTTTCTAACGTACATGATGTTTTCATAAATATATTGACAAGGTACCGTCATGATGTTAATGTCCTTAAACAGTTCCCTTAGAGAATCGCGCCGGCGAAGATTGTATATCGCTCTGATGGCTCGTTTTTGCAGAATAAAAATTGACTCAATGTCTGCAGCCCTTCCCCATAGTAAGATACCGTAAGACATTATACTATGAAAGTAGCTAAAATAGACTAGCCTCGCGGTATCTACATCAGTAAACTGACGAATTTTTCTAACAGCATAAGCTGCCGAACTTAGCCGCCCTGCAAGTGATATTAAATGAGGACTCCATTGCAACCCTGAGTCTAGCGTGATCCCCAGGAATACCGTTTTATCGACAAATTCTAGCTTCTCCCTACCCAAGATAATGTCACAATCAGTACTTTTGCCATTCGGCAAGGCAAATTTTACGCACTTAGTCTTTTTAGCATTTAAAACTAAATTATTAGCCGTGAACCAATTTTGAACCTGTCGCAAGACGTCATTTACGTCGTCAACGTTACTCGTACGTCTATTTATCTTAAAAATCAAAGAAGTGTCATCAGCAAATAACACCATGTTTAAATTGTTATTCAATAGATGGGGTAAATCGTTAATGTAGACTAGGAATAAGAAAGGACCCAAAATTGAACCCTGGGGTACCCCCATTTTCACGGTTAACCCGGACGAATTGACACCGTTTATTTGAACTAATTGCTGTCTATCATTTAAATAAGATTTTACTAAACTCAACGCTGATTGGCCTAGCCCGTAATGCTCAAGTTTCATAAGTAATGTTACATGATTAACGCAATCAAACGCTTTCGACAGGTCGCAGAAAACACCTATAGCATCTTGTGCCTCTTCCCACGCATCAAAGATGTGTTTTAATAAGGTGACACCAGCGTCGGTCGTACAACGTCCTTTGGTAAAACCATACTGTTTATCGTGTAGGATGTTATTCGTATTAAAATGAATGAGCATTTGATTTAGCATTATCTTTTCAAATATCTTGCTGAAAACCGGCAGCACCGATACTGGTCTATAATTATTCGTGTCTTTACTGTCCCCGGATTTAAAAAGTGGTATAACCTTACTATGTTTCATTAGATCCGGGCAGACTCCTTGGTCTACACACAAATTAAAAATAAAAGCTAAGTACGGCGCTATAGTCTGAATAATGGAGGTACAAACTTTGATGGACATCCCCCATAGATCTTCGGTCAGTTTGATCTTGATTTGCTTAAAAGCTTTTATTACTGATATTGGGTTTATATGTGAAAAGTTAAATTCAGTCGGGCAGGCTGAAACGTTAGCGTTTAATAAACCAGAAGCAAGCGAGGGCGAAGAATTTAAGGTTTCAGTAGTTTTAATTGGGATACTGGTAAAGAAATTTACAAATTCTTGAGCAACTTTTTTGTTATCTCTAATAAGTCCATGTGTAGTTTCAAGCGTGTAATCAGTATTATTTCTTTTGTTCCTATTCGTTTCATTGTTTATAATTTTCCAAACTGTCTTGATTTTATTTTCTGCGGTTTTAACCTTATTGCCAATGTATAAAGCCTTAGCTACTTTACACGTATTTCTAAAAATTCTTGAATATGTAGCAACATACTTATTAAAAGTTTCAGTGTTAATATATGGCTTAAGGCCATACAGCTCGTAAAGTCTTTCCCTACTTTTCCTGAGTCCTTTAGTCGCCCAGTCACTGAATAAAAACTTAGGACTTATAGTTTTAGTTTTCTTCTTAAAAGTATTATTGAACTCTGTTTGAACTACTGAGAAAACTTTTTTATATAAAATATTACCATCATTCACTGTGAGGTCTTGATCACTTAACTTACTAATTAAAATGCTGTTAAATTTATTTAATTTACCAGATGTTATTGGTCTGGATTGAATCTGCACTTGTTGTATTGATATGTTGGCCTCAAAGGTTACCAGTAGCCCACTATGATCCGAAGGCAGACAATTTATAATAGCTTTGTCTAAGTAGTCGCAACAACAAAAAACATTATCAATACATGTAGCAGTAGTCACAGTTGTTCGGGTTGGTTCCATAAACACATGTGACAAATTAAATGATTTGAAGAGATTTAATAATCTACTGCTCTCTGAATTATTTTCTAAAATATTTATATTAAAGTCACCACAGATTATGACTAGTTTATTACCAGTTGCAAGTTTTGCCAAAACATCTTCCATCACTGATTCAAATATTGAGTAGTTTCCATAATTGGGGGGTCTGTAAACGCAAACTATAACATGCTTATCCAGCTCAACGCAGGACAGTTCAACATTATGTTCGACTGATATATCTACAATATCTTTACGAGGTTTTGATTTGATACCATTTTTAATTAATATGAGTGAACCTCCAAGCAACATAATATTATGGTTAAAACAACTGCCAACGGTATAATTTTCATAGTTAATTAGCATTGCATGATCTTTCAGCCAATGCTCAGTAAAACAAACAATTTCAAACATTGTTTTTTCTAAAAACAGTTCTATTTCCAATTGCTTCGCAGAAAAACCTTGAATATTTTGATGGAATAATTTCAAGGAATTCTGCGTAGCCCCTTTTTTAAATTAACTAAGTGTGAGCAAGAAGGTACCTTCTTGACGGTGGATGTACTCTTAACTATTTCGTTGTTGGTACCCTCCCTTGTCCTACAAACTAGTTTAAACTATAAATATTAATAGCAGAAGTGCTAACGTTATTAAACTTATTGACCACCTGTAATTTAGTATTACTACTAATATCAACTACAGTACATGCCTTCGACATACTATTTATATCTGACTCTATAGTAAAAGATAATAGCCTCGCTATTTGACGTCTTACCCTAATAGGCAGATACACTGTATTGCCTGTCGTTTTTAATTTATCAACAAAAATGTTGATGTCAAAAAAAACTAATTTGTCGCTGTAATGGCTGACAAGGAAATGAACATGCTTATTCAACATGTGAATATAATTATTTTGTCTACTAGACAATTTTTCTAAATATGGAAAAGCACACAATATAATTTTATTACAATTTAACTTAATCACATTTCACAATCCTAACTCTCCTTCGGATCTTCGAGAGCGCTTTGAGTATCTTGTTCCGAGAGGAAAACCTTGCCGTTCCTCATCATCTCTTCTCTTTCATTTTCCTCCCCACTCCTCAAGGCGTTACGGTGGATCATTTACTGTTCGTGCTGTTCGCCTCTGGAATATTCTTCCACATTCTATACGGGATAGCGTTTCGTTGGAGGTTTTCAAGAGAAGAATAAAGGAACATTTCCTATCAACATGACGCATAAATATGTATTTATGTATATTATTGTAATATAGTATGTATATTGTTTATACGTAGGTATCTGTTTAGTTTATTTAGTCTGTGAATTTTAAATATTCAATCTTTTTTTTATATACCTTGTTATTTTGTTTTGCACATGGATCACTGTCCTCATACGCAAATTTCCTATAACAACTGGGTTTGCTGTTAGAAAACCCAATTATGGGTTAAGCTCGCCTTTGTACATAAGCTGTCCATTGTATTTGTATCTTCTTTTTAATGTTTTGTGTGCAATAAAGAATAAGAATAAGAGAAACGGGAAAAGAAATATTCCTTTTTGAGAGCTTACGTTGCGTGCGCTGCGTAGTGTAGGTAGGATATGGTAGGTAGGGTAGATGGGTAGATAGCATAGCCAGTTGACGGGAGCGAAGCCGCGTGGGACAGCTAGTTAGTGATATGAATAAACATGTTAGTAAGATATATATTAAGGTACAGGTATCTTAAATTGTAATCTGACTAACAATAACATCGCTTAGATAAAACAAATTTAACTACCCTCTGATAATTTTATAACGGTCTTTTGGTACGCCTTCACTACAATTTTGTTGCAATCGCGTCCTCATGCTAGCAACCATATTCCAACATAAGACAGTTCCACGAAGCGATTCCCATGTCGAGGTAACGACATCATCTAAATTCGATTTAGACCTGACGTCAGATGAATCCCAGTTTAGAACCATATGACCCCATAGGTTTTCAATGGGGTTCAGGTCAAAACTTTATGATGGCCATTCAATCAAAGTAAAATTTTCTTGGACGTTTAACCAACTTTGCACAAGTCGCATGCGATGTGCAGTGCAGTTATCATGCACAAGTAAATGTTTTCTTGCGGGTATGCAACGCGCACAGTTGGTATAATCATGTTTTGTAAAACGTCCAAGTAACCTTGACTGGTATTGCGACCTACCTGCACTAATTCACCGGGACCCATTGACGACATCTATCCCCAATATCCCAAAGTAATGCGGCCAGCAGTCAGTAAGTAGACCTGCATGGAAGAATATTTTTTTTATTATGGCGCTCAACATCTTTTCGCCACAAAATTTTGCGCAGTCCCTGTCTGACTGAAAACATTTTTCATCGCTAAATATAACTATATTATGGCACCAATCGAAAGCCAAATATTCTGTTGCAAAGCGTACTCGGTTTTGCATGTGAATATCTGTCAGTAAAATTTTATCGGGTGACCTACGACATAGGACATGTCCACTCAATCTGCCTGTTTCTTTCCTCAAAAGACCATTTCAGACATCAGTCTACATGGTCTTCACATGATCTAACCAAGATTGTGTCTGGACTTTAAAAGAGACTGTGACCTCTGAGTTTGTTTCGGCCTTTCTTCTCAGAGTAGTCAGATAGGAAACGCCGACCTAATCTAGTTTTAAAAATATGATTGACATGTAAAAGTGTTTGTACAAACCAACTTACGCAATAAACTTATAAACTTAACAACGCAATAAAATTTTGACTTTGACTTTGACTTACAGAAATAAAATCATTTATCATTTCACACCAATAGCACGCAAGTGGTTCCGTACAGTTTGTAATGTCATGCCATGTTTAGTCACCGTGGAACGATTAGTGAGGAAGGGCTCAGCTATATATCACGGACAAAAATAATAAAATATTATTACAAAAACCAACAATCAATAACACGTGTATTATTTAAACATATTAAACTTCTAAACATAATAATACCATTTTGTTACTCACCGACTTTATTAAACGCATCGCAATTTCACTAATTGAAATGTTTTGCTCATGCAAAATAATTAAGTATAGTAAAGTGATTCACAAATAAAAGCACTTCTCAAAACTTGCAGGGTATAATGTCTTAAAACGAACGAAAGCCCGATACTCAATAGCATTATGACGATGATCAACTACTAACTTATATATGATTTGTCAGGGCGTAAGATATTATATACCGCACGCTCGACTACTCGTAATGCTCTACGGAGACGGTTTTTACATTAGCTAAATTTATGCTTCATATTCCCCGCAACATTAAAGTGACAAGAAATTGCAAATGTGTGCGTGAACAACGGATTATTGTGAAGCAAACACTAATAAATAGGCGAAGTAATACACCCGTTGATTCTACGCATACGAAATATTTATGTTGGTGTGCCCTGCAAATCTATCTGATTTGCTTTGTGTACATAAAGCCAGTTTCGTCGTCGCAATTGTTGCATTGCATGATTGCGTTTTTGATCCCTGATTGTACATATGGTTTAGCAGGCTGTCACTGACCCTTATCGAGCACTTTATTAATTGTTATTATCCCAGGGTAATCATTTCGTAGTTTTTTATTTATCTTTTTAAAAAGCGTTGACCCTTAGAATTTCTCCTGTATCGTGGGCGCGTTTACGAACATATAAAATCACATACACAAACACCCAGAGTCGGAACAATTATCTACAGGTCATTAAAATATTTGTTCCATGCGGGCATCGAACCCGCGACACGCAGCACAGCAATCAATCGGTTAACCACTTCGTCAACCGTGCGCCGTGTTATTCCAGCAATGAAAGAATTTAGTCATTAAGTTAGTAGCTGACCTGTTCGATCCACCTCGGGTTGTACAGATACAGCATATCGTGGATGCAGCCGCTGTGCGTCGCCATGATCAGCACCATCAGTAGCACCCTGGAAAGAGACCAGATTGTTATTTGTTTGGTTGACAAAATATGAACACGGGATTCAAATAGAACATACAGGATGTATTCGCGTGAGAGTGGCTAAACAATAACAGGCGCACGGTCAATCTTCAAGGTTTTACATCGCATACCAAGGTCGGTCCGTGATGGGTCATCATTCATTACCAACCGAGATCACGTACAGAGGCGTTGGAAAGCACGTTAAGCCGCTGGCCCCGCCTGCCATTTGAAGATCTTCGGCAGTGGTTACGGGTAGACAGAAGCCATACAGTCTGACACCAGTCTTGCCAAGGGGTATCATGTTACATAGTTATTGGGTTATGAAGGAAAAGTCGGTAGTCACACTATGTAAAATACTGGTACTCAGCTGAATCCAGTTAGACTGGAACCTACATCAACAAAGCTGAGAAAAGGCTAGGCAGATTGATAGCAATCAATCTGCCTAGCCTTTTCTCAGATAAGATGTCGAAGCAAGTACTTCTGTTTGAAATGAAGTAATGATTGCGACCGACCTGACGCCTTATAGGGGTGTGAGCGCTGCGAGCCGTGGGTCTCCATCCTCGTAGATGTCGAAGCAAGCACTTCTGTATGAAACGAAGTTATGATTGTAACTGACCTGACGCCCTGCACGGGTGTGAGCGCTGCGAGCCGTGGGTCTCCATCCTCGTAGATGTCGAAGCAAGCACTTCTGTATGAAACGAAGTTATGATTGTAACTGACCTGACGCCCTGCACGGGTGTGAGCGCTGCGAGCCGTGGGTCTCCATCCTCGTAGATGTCGAAGCAAGCACTTCTGTATGAAACGAAGTTATGATTGTAACTGACCTGACGCCCTGCACGGGTGTGAGCGCTGCGAGCCGTGGGTCTCCATCCTCGTAGATGTCGAAGCAAGCACTTCTGTATGAAACGAAGTTATGATTGTAACTGACCTGACGCCCTGCACGGGTGTGAGCGCTGCGAGCCGTGGGTCTCCATCCTCGTAGATGTCGAAGCAAGTACTTCTGTATGAAACGAAGTAATGATTGTAACTGACCTGACGCCCTGCACGGGTGTGAGCGCTGCGAGCCGTGGGTCTCCATCCTCGTAGGAGGCGGTCAGGCGACGCCAGTTGCTGCGGATCGACCACGAGCTCAGCAGGGAGTTCTCTGTAGTCAACGACATTTGTGAGATTACTACAGTTAACACAGTAGACAGTAGACCTGAGTATTTGACATAAATTTCAAATTTCAATTTCCTGAGAAAAAGGGTCTTGACAGACAGACAGACGGACGGACGGACAACAAAGTGATCCTATAAGGGTTGTGTTTTTCCTTTCGAGGTACGGAACCCTAAAAAGAACCCAAAAGCAACGCCCCAAAAATCACTGCACCGAGGCGTCGCTTTTTGCAGTGATTTTTGAGGCCTTGCCCGATCACCTAGAAAACTAAATCTTTTTTCAATCGATTCAGCTTGCCGTCAATTTTGAAAAAAAAGCATTTTCTTTTTTTTTACTGATGACTGGCTTGCGCTTGACCGCTATCTAACCTGATGGTAAGCGATGATGTGGTCGACGAAGAAGCACGCCTGCCTAGAAGAAACCTATTCACTCTTGATTTGAAGACTCCCAGGTTGTAGCTATCAGGAAATACAGATTCCGGCAGGGAATTCCACTCCTTTGCTGTACGCATAATAAAAGTATTCCCAAAACGTTTGGTGCGCATGGGTGGGATGTTCACCATGTACCGATGACGCATCGCCGTACGTCTTGTAGTCCGATGATGGAACGGGCTAGGAGGAATTAGTTCATGCAATTCCAACGCACACTCCCCGAAATGTAACCGATAAAATACCGACAGGCTGGCAACTCGGCGCCCATGTTCGAGGTTCTGGAGCCTAGATTCGACCAGTACTTCATTGCCGATGAGCCTCTTGGCCTGTCCTTCGATCGACTCAAGTGCATCCAGCTGGTACTTGGCAGATCCGACCCAGAGATGAGAGCAGTACTCCAAGCATGATCGAACTTGCGCTTGATACAAGTTTAGCAACTGTTCTGGCGTGAAGTACCGTCTCACCTTCGCGAGGATACCTACCCAATTTTTTGGCAGCCAGCTGAGCTTTTGCCTCAATGAACGGACCAAAATTGAGCGTCGATGTCAACGTAATGCCAAGAACCTCAAGATGGTCAGTTATCGGCACGGTCACACCTCGGAAAGAAGGAGCCGGGTGGAATTGGCTACTTTTAGCGGAAAAAATAAACACGCCTGGGTCTTAGCAGCATTGAACCTGACCAGATTGGCATCGCCCCATTCGTAGACTGCCTTCAAGGACAGATTCAAGCACCCAACCGGCCATGGTTGGGCGCTTGAATCTGTCTCCCGAAGAGACCGGATCTGAGGTCCAGTAGCGCGCGCGTCGGACACGTATCTCTCAGCAACAGTGCTATCGTCTGCATACCCAAAGGTGCCGGCCGGGTTTTAGCAGGTCATTTATGTGCAGCAAGAACAATGTTGCTGAGAGTACCGACCCCTGGGGTTAATACCCAGTAGGCCAGAAGAGCGGCCATCAATAACCGCTTCAATGAACCGGTCCGTCAGGAAGTCTGCAATCCAATCGCACAGACCACTGGGCAGACCGAATGATGGAAGCTTACCAATAAGGCTTTCATGCCAGACCCTGTCAAAAGCCTTCGAGAAGTCGAGGGAGACGGCAATCGCTTCATCGCTCAACGCTAGAAGATCCCCAGTTGACCGATTTTGGTGGAAGCCATATTGGCGGTCACTGAGGATGTCGTTACCTTTGAGGTATGCCAGGAGCTTGAAGTTGAGCACTCGTTCCATACTCTTAGGATACGCAGAGGATGGACGTTATTGATATGGGTCTGCAGTTGGCCGGGTCAGCCCGACTGCCCTTCTTGGGCACAGGCTGAACGTTAGCTTGCTCCCATGCATTCGGCATTTTTCCCGTCTCATACGAAAGGTGAAACAGGCGTGTCAGGATCGGAGACAGTTCAGGCGCACAGGTTTTGAGAACAATTACGGGAATCCCGTCGGGGCCACTAGCTTTGTTCTCGTCAAGGTTGCGCAGCACCCTACGAACGTCCTTTTGATGCATGCGAATGTCTGACATACTCGTCTCGCATCCATCAGGAGAAGGAGGGGGCCGTGCGTCACCAGAATCCAGACGTGAAGATTCCGCAAAAAGAGAGGCAAACAAGTTAGCTTCCTCCTCATCGGAGTGGGTCAGTGACCCGTCGGGCCTCAGCAGTGATGGTAGTGAGAGACGGCAGAAGTTCGATTCAACCGAATTAGCCAGGGACCAAAACGCTTTACTACCCGCTGGGTAAGAAGCAAGTTTGGTCCCAATTCGGCTTATGTGGTCAAACCGAGATCGTCGCATCACCTTCTTGCAGGACTTGGCAGCCCTATTTTAGGCTCTCTTCCGCTGACCCACGTCGCTTGCTTTGCGCGCCCGACTGTCGACCCATTCCAGGTACGCCTCATGTTTAAGCGCGTTGGTGCGCTTACACCCGGCGCCAAACTATGGCCGGTCAACGGGGACATTACGGTCGGACGGTCTACATTACTACGTCAGAGAACGGAATGTAGTATTCCGTTCCCTGACGCAACACATTCGACACGGCGTCCGCGCACGACGAAGGATCAGCCGAAAAGAAGCAAGTAGGCTGCCAAGGATAAGATGCGAAAAAAGAACGCATCCCATCCCAATCCGCTGACTTGTACCGCCAAACCCGCCGAGCGCCTCTTGGGCTGGGATCGGGTGGAGAGTGGACGGATACAGACTTCACCAGACAATGGTCGGAAACACTCAAAGGTGAAGATACCGACACCGAGTAACGGTCTGGATCTGTTGTCAGCAGAAGGTCCAAGCAATTGGCTGTGTGCGAATCAACATCCGGCACCCTCGTTGCCCCTGGACCAGCTGGGCGAGATTTAACGCAAGCGAAAGCTCTCTTTCTAGCTTGACTCTAGCTGTACCACCAGTGTAGATGTTTTTTATTATCCTAATATATTTTTCTTCCACCCCTTGCTTCTTCAAGGCATCCCAAATTATATTGTGGTCCAAGGAATCAAAGGCCTTGCAATAGTCGACAAAACAGCAGTAGACTGGTAGGCCATATTCTTTATATTTTTCAAATATTTGTTTCACTACGTGGACATGGTCAACGACTGAGTATTTGCTGCGGAATCCTGCCTGTTCTCGTGGTTGGTTTTCGTCCAGTACTTTAGTTATGCGGCTTAGGATAACTTTTGCAAAAACCTTATAAATACTTGACGTTAAACTTATTGGCCGATAGTTTACAACATCATTTCTGTCCCCTTTTTTATGTAGTAAAATTATGGTGGACTTGGTCCATTGGAGCGGTATGATTTCAGATTCCAATACCTGATTAAAAATTGAAGTTCGGGCTAGTGTTATGGTATGCTGTAATGTGAACAGAATTTCATTTGTTATTTTATCAGAACCAGGGGCTTTGTCTCTTTTTTGCGTTTTTATAGCCTTTTCAACTTCCCTTTCTAATATTGGTGGGACATCAGTTCAGTCATTGAGCGGTACATTGTCTGTTGACAATGACTTGGAGTACAAATTCTGGAAAAACCTGTTGCTGTTTATATAATATCTGGTCTCTTGGTTTTAACTGTACCCGTTACTTTTAATGCTTGGTATCCAGTCCCTCTTCATAGTTTAGCATTTATTGGCCTTCGTTACTCCTCCTGATTTGACAATATGTTCTTCAAATGTTTTAAGTCTATATCTCTGTCAATCTTCCCTCATCCTAGTCCTCAATTGCTCCGAAATATACTGTATTTCTTTCCTGGTTTCTCTGCTTTTATTTTTGATACTGATGAGTTTACCTCTTTCCTCTTATAACTTTAGCGTTTCCCCAGATAGTATTTTGTTTTTATTTCTGTTTGTTTTTGTATTGTTGTTTTTGGGTGCTTTCCGGTTTATTAGATTTTGGAATTATTTATATTTCTTTTGAAGGTCAAGTTGGTCTGTGAACACGTTAAAAGTTTTCATTTGATTCTGTAGAGTTGGTATAAGTAGTTGAGGTTCCTCTTTTGCAAAATCCACACATGCTTTTATGTTACTTCTCGATTTTTTTTGATCTGTCCAGTTTAAGTTTTGCTCTCACCATTCGATGGTTGGTGTGGAAGTTCAAGTTGCAGATCGCTCCACAGTCCTCAAAATATTTACGTTTATTGCAGAGAATATAGTCTATTTGATTTTTATGTCTTTCGTCTGGAGATACCCAGGTCCATAGTTGTTTTTTTGCTTCTCTTGTATATACTATTCATTACTGTGAGGTTATGTTCAAAACAAAGGTTTACTAACTTGCTACCATTTATGTTGCGAGCAGCTATAGTATACGGGCCAATAAAGTCAATTTCACTTCCAAGTCTACTTCCTACTTGGGCATTAAAGTCGCCCATGATGAGTAAGTTCTTATATGCATATTTATTAACGGTCATATTTAAGTCTTCATAGAATTTATTTATTTCCTGCTCAATTGCTATTTCTGTAGGCGAGTACACTTGAATAATGGTCTAATTTTCTTTAAGGTCAGGCAGGCTTAGATTCAACACTGTTAATCTTTCAGAGACTGCAATGATCTCTTCTATAACAATTTTTTATGTGTTTCCTTATTAAGAAACCAACTCCATGTCTGCCTTTTATTTCTTCTTTGTAATGTAGAATGAAGTCATTATATTCTTCTATCCTTTCTCCCATTCTACTTACTTCACTTATGCCAATTATGTCCCATTTCACTTGCGCTAATGCCATTAATAGTTCTTGGAGGCTGTCTTCTGATTTCAATGTTTGCGTGTTTAGTGTGGCAATATGCAAGTATTTTATTGTATCCCTAGATTTATTTGGCTTATCTGGAAGGTTTGCTTGTTCTGGTGCCAGGTGTTTGAGGGAGTTATAAGTTTTTTGGATGCTCTGATACGGATTCTGATCTTTTCCTTTCAACGTAATTGAGTATATTTGGTCTTAAAATCTCTTTTGCTCCATTTTTGGGTTTTGGATTATCAATTGTGTTAATTTTCTTTTGCGCTGACGTGATTGAAGAATTTGGTGAATCGAAGCCTTCGCGCTTTCTTTTTGCCTGTTATTATCGGTAGGCTTTTTCACGACTAGCTTGTCGCCTATTAGGAATGCTCTATTTCCTTTTTTCTTTTCTTCTTCAAGTTGTGGTTGTAGATGCTTCCTCGCATCCAATACGTCTTTTGAGTAGTCTTCCATGACGTGGATACCTGGTGGAAGTTTTGATTTTTTTCTGAGTATAATATGTTTTTTTCCAAATCCGACTGGGTGATTTTTGTTGGTAGTCCAGTGCCCAATTCTGAATACGTTGCTGATTTTGTGACTATCTAAGTAAACTCCCATGTCTATTACAATCTCTTTTACGCAGTCAACGAGCTCATTTTCAGTTTTCTTAGTATCCTCAATTCCAAAGAAAACTAAGTTATTTTATCGTTTCACTTTTTCCATGTTATTGAGTTTTTGTTTCAGTTCAGATAGTATATAGTCTTTGAGGTTATTATTTTCTTCTATAATTGTTTTCATTTTTTCGTCGAATGCTTCCATGAAATTTTTTGTTACTGACGTTGAAATAAGTACAGCTTGTTGGTTAAGCTTCTTGTCCAATGCCTCTTCAAGTTTTTTTATTAATAAATCCATACTCATATCCATTTTTTATATAAACGTTAGTTTCTGTAATGGCATTTCTTTCTGTCATTAATCGCGAATGCAACGCTGTCCCTAGCTTCATAAGTTATTTGTCTTTATGTTAACTGTGAAAACTTGTAATTGGCCATCATCATGTTAGTATCTTTTACATTGTGTCTGCCTAGCTGTAAGTTTTCCGAAAACTTAAAAATAAAAATAAAATAAAAAATAAATAAAATGGCAACACTGGTTTGAGGTAGAATTATAAATTGTCTGTTGGCAACCCAGTGGCTGTAATGTCATCTAGCTGTAATTGTCTAGATGTCATCAGTTATTGTTAGGTTGGTACCGCTGCTGCTTACTCTATAGTCTATGGTTATGATGTGCACTTTTTAGGTTATGTGTTCGCAATCTTTGACTTGAAATTCTTCTGATTTTATGCAAAATTATTCACTGTTCACATTAGATGCTGTTTCTTCTTGCATTCATTTACGGAATCACTACGATACACACTTAATTAGAACTGTTTATCGCTTACAATAATTATTTTTGTGAGAGCCGACTGACGTATGTGTTTACGCTTCGAACACCGGAAACGGGTGTCCCAAATAAAGGACATAATGCTTTCTAAATTAATAATGTTTAAGCTCGAACAACGCATTGGAGTGGGCGGAGTTGTTGACAGTACCGGTCCGTACGGCGCACGCTCGCGGGGGAATCTATTTTGTGTTAGTGCAGAAGTATTTTCGACGTTTTGTAATCTAAAGCCAGACTAGATACTAGATTAATAAGGTTGACATTCGTTTCATAGGTCACATCATTGCAGTATAATTAGACAATTCATATTGTCACTAGATATGGTGTTGCCTTATCTTGTAACATTTCCAATTTTATCTTAGTCTGCTGTTTAAATCATTTATCCCTGAACCCCAGCTCGTAACAAATTGGTGTCAGAAGTGCGGGATAAATTATGCCGGTTCTACCGAAGGAAGAAACGGAGGTAGAAGAAAAAGAGGTAGACCGTCATCAAGTGGACAGCGAGACTCTGCGGCTGCAGCGGAACCAGCTCAATCGCCGGTGACCCCTGACTCGCCACCATTATGGCTTTGATGCAGGAGCAGGCCCGCCGCTTCGAAGACCAGCTGCAGCGCGACAAGGAGGAGCAGGCTCTCCGTCAGGAGGAGCAGGCCCGCCGCATAGAAAAGCAGTTGCAGCGCGACAAGGAGGAGCAGGCTCGCCACCAGGAGGAGCAGCTCTTCGTGGTTAAGGATCTCCGCGCAGCCATCGGTAAGGAGATTAAAGAGGTAAAGGACCAGGTCCAGCAGCAGGAGATCCACATCGCCGAGTTGGAGAACATTGTTCGCGGGCTCAAATCTGGAGGAGGGACAGTGGCAGTTGCAGTAATTGCGCCCTCGCCGGGTGGATTTAAAGTGCCACCATTCGACGGCTCTTCGTCATGGTTTGCCTACAAGATATAGTTTGAGGCCGTCATAAAATCGAATAAGTGGACCAAAGAACAGGCCTTGACTGCTCTAACCTTGGGTCTTCGCGACCAGGCCTTAACTGTGTTAGAGGCCCTTGGACAGAACGTTACTTTCGAGAAGCTTCTGGAAGCATTGGAAGATAGATACGGCGACGCGCACCTGGAACATGCACCAGCTGTCGGCGCACGTCGTTCACCGGTCGGCATGGGCTGCCGTAAGGCTAGGCCATTTAAAGAACTTTAAGAACGCCCTAGCCTACGCTTTGCAGATGGAAGCTGTACGACGGGATGATCGAGCTCACCGCATAAGGGAGGTTGTGACTTCACCCCGGTGCTATAGCTGTGGAGATATTGGCCACATCCGGTTGAGCTGCCCGAAGCGAAGGAGTTCCCATCGTGGAAGTCAGCTACCAGCAGCGGGGAAACAGCAGTGGACACCAGGACTAAGTGGCGCTTGGTGGCTGGTGATGAAAGAGCTCCAAAGAGCTCAATCTCACAATCATGCGAAGGGAACAGTCTGATCATCAAAGACAAAATTAATAAAACACCACACGGCAATGCAGATGCTGTCTCGCGTAGGTCATGTTCCAATCAATGTAAGCCCTGTGCCAGGCAAGAGGCTGACCAGGCAAAATTTTTTTTTTTTTTTTTTGTTGAGGACGGATCTTAGCGCAGATTGAATAGGAAACTTACAGAGTCCTCAGCAAAATGACAGAGACATAAAACCGATCCTCGAATGGAAGAAATCAGGAGCTCCAAGGCCTCAGTGGAGTGATGTTGCAGAAATGAGTTCTATCACCAAGAGTTATTGGGGACAGTGGGAAAGCTTGGTTATCCAGGACGGAGTTCTGTACCGGAAATGGGAGAATACTCGTGGTGACCAGTGTCTTTTACAAATGGTCGTACCTAAAGTTAAGGGCCGGAGGTCCTACAGCCCGTATCACAATGGAAGCTCAGGAAGTCACATGGGAGTTAAGAGGACTCTAATCAAGATCCGAGAACGTTTTTACTGGGTCCATTGTCGAGAGGACGTTAAGGAATGCTGCTGCAAATGCACAAGTTGTGCGGGTGCGCCTATGAAAAGACCACACACTCGTAGTATAAGGTGCATTAAAGGTTTATGAGCACATCAGAGAGACCGGTCAACAGATGTCTGCGAGGATGAAGACGAACAGATGTCGCTACGATCGGAAGGCGAACAATAAGGATTTCGATGAAGGATATCTGGTATGGTTACATAACCGCAGCAAAGGAAAATCGCCTAAATTGCATGCAAAATGGGATGGACCATATCGCGTAGTTACCAAGATTAATGACGTCATCTACCGAATTAAAAAGAGACCCCGAGGTGCATCAAAGGTTGTTCATGTGGATCGGTTGGCCCGTTGTCATGGGTCTAACAATGCTCGAGACGAGCATGTCTAAGAGGGAGGCAATGTAACAAGATAAAGCAACGCCATCTAGTGACAAGAGGAAGAACTAAGTAGTTACTAGTGGCGCCATCTATTATCGAATAGCGGAACTAATCTTCTCGAAGTTTCTAGTTGGTTCGGGAAAAGTGACGCCGAATGTTGATTGTTCTGGAAGATTCTCGAATTATCTACAACCATATGGAACGTTCCAGAAACATCTTCCGTGCTATATAAAGAGCGGTCGGATTCGTCGTGAATTATTTTCGATTGAGAAGCGATACAGAGCGATTGGAAAAGGAAAATAGTGCCAAGTAATACATTTTTTTAAGAAGTGTTTTTGTAATGAAGTTTGTTTAATTGAAGTATGCTGTTTAAATAATTTATCCCTGAACCTCAAGCTCGTAACAATATCATCAATAACGATAATAGACCAGTTTAAACACAAAATATAACAAGAAAACGTGATGTAAACAAAGCAAAAACTATTTGACAGCAGCCATTGCGCCGCCAGCGACATCTGCGCTAAGCTTTGCGTTCACATCCCCATTGACGTCCTTCAGATCATACATTGTTGCTTATTAACTTTGGTTGTTTGTTCCTATCATTGAATAATTAGATTTTACTTTTTGTTAGTTGAGTAGGTTGTTTGAAAAAACTTATACAAAAATATTTGTTTCCGATTTGTAAATATTTGCAGATTTTAACGAAGTCTATCGCCATAACGGCAAAACTGCAGTATTCAAATTATTAACTGGACAGTCTACGCTCAAGCGGCCTTGGTGGCGCACGCGTCCTTGGATTGCAGTGTATTAATCATGGCTACGATTAGAAAAAGTGTAAAGTGTGACAGTTGCAATGTAATAATCAGTGAGATTCTAGCGTATATACAAAATAGGCTGGAAGTAATGGATGAGCAAACCATGATTAATGTGTGTGCGAGCTCTTTCAACGTGGATGAAATAGTTGAGGCCAAAAACTTGCTATTTCAGTGTGTTACAACTTCTAAGCGCAAAATACAGCGAAAAAAGGATGGAAAATCGCAGAAAGACTTACAAGATATTATAGGATTATTCAAGGAACTAGATCCTGATGAACTGCCAGTCTTTGTTGCGAAAAATTTGAACGCCCTACCCCCAATTCATTTTGATCACCTTGATGCTACTAGACTTTTAAAAGACTTGTTAATTCTTAAAAATGATGTAGCCCAAATTAAGAGTTCATTTGTGACATCGGAGCAACTGGAGGATATAAAAACTGAATTGACAAATCTCAAAACAGCATCCATTGTCAATAATTTTGATTTACCAAATATGAGTACATTAAGGGGTAGTTCGAGAATGAATGTTGAAAACCACGATAGTGGACCGATTGGCCTGTTGAACCTACCTAAAAATGACTTCATCCAAAAGCCAGCTGAAGGAGATCCGTGCTCGACCCCTAGATATGTCAGAAATCCAAAAACAGCTGTTTTACGCAACCCTTCTTCTGGACAGTCAGGTAACCAGGCGCCGAAGAAATCTAGTGATTCAGTAACTTCTAAAACGCCTGTTGTGTATAATTTGACTGACATAACCACGACAACGTCAGAGAAATCACCTGCATACAGGGATGTAAACAATGGTGGCCCTAGGATGACTACAAAGTCTTTTGCACAAGTGGCGAAAGAAAAAGGGCAGTTTGTCAATTCGAGGGATGAAAAGTGGACATTAGTTCAGAGAAGTAGACTTCGAAATAAGTTCATAAGCTCCAGAGGTCAGGCGTCCATAGATACCGAGGGAAAATTTAAAGCGGCGGATTCTAATGTTCCACTATTTGTAAACAATGTTGACAAACATACTTCGGCAGAAGACATATCGGAATATATACTAAGAAAAACGCGAGTCGAAGTAGCGTTGGAGAAAATTAAGACGCGGACACAACGAGATTACGATGCTTATAAAGTACTAGTGCCAAGGTCAAAGTTATCTACTTTTATGGATACGGGCCTGTGGCCGGATGGTATAACCTTTAGGCGATTCGTCAACTTTAGGCGTAACGAAAGTGCGGAGAAACAAACTCCCTGAATGAATAAGCATAGCAAATTTTTTGTAAGTTTATAACATGAATAATACGCAAATGTGCAGTATAATAACTTTTAATTGTAAGTCTATAAAGAGATCCGCTGGAAACGTAAGACAATTATGTAAAACTGCGGATATTATAGCCCTACAGGAAACGTGGTTGTTGCCCAACGACATCCCGTTTCTGGGAACGATACACGATGATTTTGATTACTTTGGAAAATCAGCAGTTGATACAACACAGCAATTGATGCGCGGCAGGCCGTATGGAGGCGTCGCATTGTTATGGCGGAGAAACCGGTTTCGTAGCGTAACAGTACTTACGTGTGCGAGTGCGCGCTTATCAGCTGTCAAGTTTGAGGTGGACAATAAATCGTTCGTTGTGTTTAGTGTTTACATGCCCACACAGTGTTCAGACAATTTACCGGCATTTTCGGACTGCTTAAGTGAAATTAGTGCTGTTATTGATAGTGCGGGAGTGGAAACAGTATTTATTCTGGGGGACTATAACTCGCACCCGAGCGAGATGTTTTATAACGAGTTAACGTGTTTTTGTGACGATCAGCAATGGGTTTGCGCTGACGTTAAAAAGTTAGGTATAGACTCGGGGGCGTACACTTTTATCAGTGACGCACACGGATCCCGGCGATGGCTGGATCATTGTGTTGTGACGCAATCTGCCTGGGATACCGTTATGGACATTAAGGTATGTTATGATGTTGTTTGGTCGGACCATTTTCCAGTGTTAATGGAATGCAATTTGAAAATGAAATCTATTTCTGAGGGTAGGAAGTGTATAATTGATAAAGTTAAGTGGGGTGAACGGACAAAACCACAAATAGATTTGTACTATGAGTTGTGTAATAAAGAACTTAAAGACATTGATTTTCCAACGCAGGTATCTTTATGTGCGGATAAGCGTTGCTGTGACATAACTCATAGGGATGATAACTCATAACTCATTATATGTAAAATGTATGATAAAATTGTGAACATTTTAAAAGAATCGGCTATTCTAAGTTACGAGAAAGGAAAGAATAATCAGAGTAAACAGAAACGCAATTCACGTAGCATCACAGGGTGGAATAAACATGTGAGCGCTGCGCACAGGGAGGCCAGGTACAAATTACAGGTGTGGTTTTGGTATGGTAGGCCAACTAGTGGTATTGTTTACGATGAAATGTGTGAAAGTAGAAAAATATTCAAGGCAAAATTAAAATGGTGTATGAAACACCAAGATCAGATAAAGATGGATATAATAGCCAGCTACAGATCTTCCAAAAATTTCGCTCAGTTTTGGAAAAGTACGAACAAGCTTAATTTGAAGCCTGGTCTCCCTGTGAGCATTGCAGGAAAGACGGAGGCGAGGGACATAGCAAACTTATTCAAAGATAATTTTCAGGTTGAATCACCGTTAGATACCTGCACTGGGCGGGTGTTGGGTGCTGAGACGGTGCAGAATGGCACAACATGTAGTGTTAGGGTCACTGCAAGGGAAGTGAAAGACATTCTTCACAGTATGAGTAGAGGTAAATCACCAGGCCACGACGGTCTTAGCATTGAACACTTGCAGTATGCGGGAGCACATTTGCCGCGGGTTCTCGCTATGTTCTTATCTCTGTGTATTTCACATTCGTATTTGCCATATAACCTGATGAAGACTGTTGTCGTGCCGATAATTAAGAACAGAACAGGAGATATTGCTGATAAAAATAATTATAGGCCAATATCACTGGCTACAATTGTTGCGAAGGTTCTGGATCGTTTAATGGACAAACATCTTGACAAGCATATAAATCTTCATGACGGAAAATTTGGTTTCCGAAAGGGTCTTTCTACAGAAAGTGCTATTTTAGCGCTCAAGCACACCGTGAGGTACTATGTCGATAGAAGGACACCAGTCTACGCTTGTTTTCTGGATCTCTCCAGGGCTTTCGATATGGTGGCTTACGATGTGCTCTGGCAGAAGCTTAGAAATACTACCTTACCTAAAGAGCTAGGTTCTGTTTTTGAGTATTGGTATGACAATCAGGTTAATTATGTGAAATGGGCGGGCGAATTGTCGGATGCTTATGGTTTAAAGTGTGGTGTAAGGCAAGGGGGAATAACCTCTCCCAAACTTTTCAATTTGTATGATTGTGAATGAGCTGATAGGTGGCCTCAGCAGCATGCAGGTCGGCTGTTCCATTGACGGTACATTTGTCAACAATTTGAGTTACGCAGACGACATGGTGTTGCTGGCGCCATCTGTCAGCGCACTTAGGAAGTTATTAAGTTTCTGTGAAAGCTACGCTTTGACTCATGGTTTACGATATAACGTAAACAAAAGTGAATACATGTTGTTTACGAGGGGTAGTCTGGGGCCCGTCACTGTACCCCCTGTGATGTTGAATGGTGTTACTCTTAAAAGAATCAGTCAATTTAAGTATCTGGGTCATTTGGTCAGCGCCGATCTTAAGGATGACGCTGACATCGATAGGGAACGCAGGGCGTTGACGGTGAGGGTGAATATGTTGGTCCGAAGATTTGCATCCTGCTCAAAGCAGGTTAAAATAACGTTGTTCAAGGCATACTGCCAAAACTTTTATTGTAGCAGCTTATGGACGGCATATTCGCAAAAAGCCCTCGGCGCCTTGCGCGTCCAATACAAAAACGCGTTTAGGATGCTATTGCAGCTTCCACGTTTCTGCAGCGCATCTGGTATATTCGTTGAGGCTCGTACGGATGGGTTTGCGGCTATTCTGCGGAAAAGGGTTGCCTCCTTTTTGCGCGGAGTGCGTGCTAGCGGCAATGGCATTCTGGCGGTTATTGCCGATAAGCTTGACTGTCCTATTCTTAAGCATCAGATTAGGGTGCTGACGAAGTAGGGTTAGCAATTTAGAATTAATTTGATTGAATTTTGTTATGATTTTATTGTTTTTATTGTGACATTTTTTATTTTGAATTGATTGATTGATTAATTATTTAAACTATTTATTCTGGCGCATAATTTTAAGTTTACTAAACTAATGTTAAGCTGTTACTAACCATTGGACCAATGTAGTTGTCTTTTAAATAAATCATATTATTATTATATTATTATTATTATTAAGTGACGCTGGTTATAAATCTTTATTACAAACGCTTGCCTCTACCCGCGGTGGAACTCAAACAGATAATATGACTTCTGAAGTTGGGTTTTATAACTCCTTCTTCAGCTACCATCGTCCTATGTGAGCCCATTTTTAGACGTTGTGAGCCTGGAGTCACTTGGTGTGTGGACAGAGTACAATCTGAGTGCCCACGAGCCCGGCGTCCCGCCTGTTTAAGATGCAGACATTTTGGGCATCGAGGCGGTTGCCTCCCCGACGCCTTCTTCTCCGAGCGGGATCAGTCCTCTCACGATCCCGCTCGGTGACTTCCTAATGGAACATCACGGTCTCACAGAATGAGGCCATTTCCCTCAAATTTTCTGCCTCTGCAAGCATGGCCCTACACTTTCTTCGGCTATAATTCGCCAAGTACTGACACGTAACACAATTACTGACAATAAGAAATTTCGTTAAATAGTACATTTTTAAGGCTACTAGTATTACTTATAGAGGCTATGGATCAAGGGAGCACTTATTTTACGTTAAAATATTATAAACTTGAAGACACATTTCATATGCCCAATGAATATATACTTAGGATATATAAATATATACTTAGGATCTAATATTGTGTTGCATTGTAACATCACTGTTGTTTGGGTAGGTAACCATGTTGATTTTTCCGCCTCGTTTGCATAAAGTAATAAGTTTAAGTCTTTAGTTAGTTAATCTTTAAGATAAAGCACTTGATAGAAATACAAAGTTTAATAATAAACTGAATTGTTAATAAGAATAAAGGAAATAGAATACCGCGTATTTTTACTTCTTCTGCCCTGGTTATTTGTGAAACTGTATCAGCAAAAATACTATCTCTTTCTTTCTGATTATTAAAAATGCTGAATGATAACGTACCGAACGTTATCATTCAGCATTTTTAACCGACTTTTCAAAAAGTGGCAGGTTCTATGTTAGACTTAATGTTTTTTTTTGTATGTTCATGTTTTCCGATTTCGCCGACAATTGTGGATCGATTTTGAAAATTCTTTTTTGTTTGCAAAAGCATATTCCTAAATTAGTCCCATTTTAATTAGGTGAACTTCTGATGAAGAACTTCGGAGATATACAGCAGAACTCGTCGATAAATGACGGAAAATCTCTCGGGATTGCTGCAATCGCAAGTATTTTTATTGTTTATACCATTTCATAATATAACATCACGCTAGTACACAGATTTGTACAGTTCACCTTAGTGGACTCTCTCTTTTCCAGTTATGTTCAAGTTTCATGATATTTGGGTAATCTATTTTGGCATTATAGGTATCTTTCTAAAGAACTTGCCTATAATATTTACAATAAAATACTACCGACTTCCTAATAAACACACTATAAAATGAAAAATTATTTTCTTTTTGGAAGTTGGTGTCCATAACGAAAAAACTTGGTACCAACCAAAGACAGCGACTACCAAAAAGAAAGTTATTTTTCACTTTGTAGTGTTTTTATTTGGAAGTCGGTAGTATAGTATAGTGTAATTTTTATTTATTTATTTTTTACCTTTATTTATTATTTATTTTATTTTTATTTTTTTGCCTCTATATATATATATATTTTTTTTTTATTTTTTTTTTTTTTTTTTTTTTTTATTTATTTATACCTTTATAATTTGGAATTTGAATAATTTTATTATTATCTTGTTATTGTATATGCGACATTTACTATTCTTAATTTTTTATTTATATTGTCAATGAATTATATTTTTGTAATTGTTTTTTTTTTATTTTATTTTGACTGGAGGGATTTAGAAATATTTTGGATTATTATCATTATTATTATTTTTGTCGTATGTGAGACATTAATAATCTATTTTTTTTGTTTCAATTTGATTTTTGACTGGTGTATTCGACTGGATGAATTTAAAATGGAAAGTAAATGGAATGTAAGTTATGTTTAAATGGCATTATTGATCTTTTTTATAATAATTACTGAATTTTACGTTTGACTCTATTTTTGAAATCAAATTATTTATAAATTATTGTTAATTATTGAGATAGTGTTATTTTTATGTTTTCACTCAATTTAATAGATCTTTTTTAATGGTATTTTTCTATTTTGCTTATTTTTTTTACACAATGTATGTTGTTAAGAAATAAATCACTTAACACCCACCTTCCCTCTAATATTCGTCTTTAGTCAAATAAAACAACTTACTCTTAGCATGATCCCCAGTAACAACATCATACGTGGTCCCCACCACATTCATCACCACGATGGCTCCGACAACATACAGGAACACCTTTTGCGCCAGATCCATGGGTTCAGGGTTATGTGCCTGGGCATACTCCTGGGCGTGAGTGCGACAGTAGCCCAGCTGTACCAGGGAGGTACGAAGCGCCAGGCGGCGCGACCAGTGCGCCGCGCAGCGCTCGAAGCGCAGGGAGGCGTTGCGCTCGCTGATGGTGGGGCACCGGGAGCTAACGCAGTAGCCCCGGTGGAGTTGCGAGCGGTTGAAGTGGTGGCGGTCTGACGAGTACTCCTGGAATACATTGTTATGGGATTAAGGAAACTTACGTAACAAACAAATTTGTTTATCTCTTGGTCCCTCACAAGTCATTCGTAGACTTTAGTCTTCACGAGGTGGTCGTGTGTGTTAATCTGTAACTGGGTTGTGAAGGTCAGATTGGCTGTCGTTTTATGTAATTTACTAGTATTTAGCTGAATCTGGATTCGTTTCCAGATGGTCGGCTTCCAGTACAACAGAGTTGTGAAAATAGTAGGCAGATAATAATCATATAAGAAATAAACCCAAAACGAACTCTTAATATCGGTAGGAAATAAAAACCTGGCTGTTATTGTTCATGGCGAGAACCTACTTCCTACTTCCTTCCTACCTGCTAATTACAAGAAACTGTAACTATCAATCTATCTAGCAAGTGATGTAGTTCTAGTAAATATCTCTCGATCCGTACCATGGCCTGGACCAGGGCCGGACGTGAGAGGTCGCCACCGCCGTATGGGGCAGACCTCCACCGTATGCTCCACCGTGTCCTCCGAGCGGCCCACACAATGGTGACACCCGGGCGTTTTCTCCCGCCTTACAGTGAACAGGAACCTCCCGATACAGCCGTGTCCGGTGAGGACCTGCGTCAGGCGGAAGGTGAGGACGCCGTAACGCCTCTCAAGCCACTACTCAAAGAGGGGCCTTAACGCCGCAATTGTGGCGTGCCCAATGGTTTCCCTCTGGCCGGTAATAAAAAAGTTCGCCTGCCAACGCGGCAATGGTTTACTAAATAAAAAAAAAATACGCGGGCACTTCTTATTCGTTTTTAGAGTTCCGTACCCAAAGGGTAAAAACGGGACCCTATTACTAAGACTCCGCGGTCAGTCTGTCTGTCCGTCTGTCACCAGTCGTCTGTCCCAGGAACCTTAATACCTAGATAGTTGAAATTTTCACAGATGATGTGTTTCTGTTGCCGCTATAACAACAAATATTAAAAACAGAATAAAATTAATATTTAAGTGGGGCTCCCATACAAGAAACGTGATTTTTTTGCGATAATGGCACGGAACCCTTCGTGCGCGAGTCCGACTCGCTCTTGGCTGGTTTTTTTTATTATTTTTTGTCAAGATAGTACAGACAATTTTAATTTGATTTTCACAAATTCAATAAAAGATTAATTCTAGCAGTGAATGTGAAATGTTAACAACAGAAAGTGTAGAATTAAATGCAGAAATTGTCGTAATTAATTTACTACCAAACAGATCGAGAGTGTAGTATTAAATTACGGCCTTTCTCAGTTGATCCACCGAATCAACATTTGTCACCGCGCCCATCCATTTCAAAACAGCGTCTGAAGTTATTACGAATACCCAAATGACAAATAAGTCAACGACATTCCCGATACACTAAACAATAAACTTCAAAAATTGCGAAAAGATTAATATAAATCTGTAATTTGGTTGTCTTATTTATTTTTCTCATAGAAGGGGACAGAAAGCAGAGTGTGCCACACGGCACCAAACTGTTCTTTGAATCCCTTGCTACGCTTAGGATTCTACTATAGAATCCTTCGCTTCTCTCTGGATTCAAACAATCGCTTTCGCCCTCAGTACATTATTTTGGACCCTTGTAACACAATCTACTATATTATTTCAGTTACTTACAATTGAAGGACGGTTAAAGCCAAATAGACCTTTAAAACAAGTCAGTAAAATAAGAATTTTTCCCTCGAATACTTTCAATCTCTCAAATTTACCAGTCAAACAGGGTGGTGGATGGTATCTACAAAAAAACAATGTCAATTGATATAATCAGTGTACTGGCAGAGCATAAGGAAATCTAAAGCTTTTCAGTAATTACAGAAATGCCTTTAAATGTGACGTAATAATAGTAAACAATATTATTAACCTTCATATTATGTAGTTTTACTTTCGAATCAGAATTTCATGGCTTATGATATGTGGCTTGTAAGTGCCCGTAATGGTCATAAGGGTTTAACGCGCTGTCACATCACCGTCACTGTCAACACGTCGTCAATTCCTTTCGTAAATATTATTTATTTATTATTATTATTTTGACTTTTGGACTACCTATCATTATCGCTGATAGAATGTTATCTTGCCTTTTGTTGTTTGCCTTAATAACGACAATAGACCATCGCTCCCACATTCCTTTTTTCCCGATGTGTTTTACGGGTTACTCACTATGCTGACGTATTCCACATTCCCGCAACAGATTACGAGTATTTCGAATCTGAGCCGAAATCATAACCCGGTTGCGGGTTAGGTTAGGAACTTGAAAAAAGAATATAATATTTGTTCCGAACGCAACCCTCTCCCTAATCTGACCCGATATATCGTTCATATCATAACCCGAATTGCGATATGGTAGGTTTCTCTCTCCTCTTTCTTAGAATAAAAGGTACCTATGTGTCAAATCAGAGTTTAATATTTACAATAGGTACGTTATCCATATATCACACTTACAATTAACGAAATTAACGAACAGCAATTATATTATCATGAAAAATAAACAATATAATTTACTTGAATGTAAAAATCACTTAATCATTTCTAAGCCGTGCTCTACAGTAATCACTTCTTTCTTAACTTGACCAACAACATACAAAATCCATAAATCTCTGTTAATAACAAATTTTAAATAATAAATTATTCCACTTATGGCACCGGCGAAAAATATCGATAGGTGCCGTGTGTTGAATACCTCAGATGTTATTCACTCAGGTGCCGTAAAAGCGGATTATTCCGAACCTGACCCGAAATCCTAACCCGGTTGCGGGTTAGATTAGGAACTTGAAAAAATATAATATTTGTGCCGAACGTAACCTTCTTCCTAACCTATCATAACTCCACCTATCATAAAAATAAACGTCCCAACACTAGTAAGTACCTAATGTAGGTGCCATTTAATTTTGTGGAATAAAATTGCTAAAAATATCGATGGGTGCCGTATGTGGCACACCAAATGGCATTCAATCAGTTTCCGTTTAAGTGGGTGCCCAATGACGAATACGTCCTTAAATCATATAGTAGTTATTTTAATAAAGACATTTTTGATTAATTTGTGTCTCATTTCATATCAATAACAATATTTAACCCTTAACGCGTCGGTCGTTGGTCACAGGTCCAGTTGAAAACCAGCGTCGGGCACTATAGTTGCCCGAAATTTTGCTGAACTTGGTCCTATTTGGCGCAGCCGTGGGAAACACAATGTTACTTATATATTGTTCTTCTCTCTTTTATATTATTGTTAGTTAGTCTAAGTTTTCTTTTTTATGTTTATGTTATGTCTTGGTCAAATAATTGTGTCTTCTTTATTTTCTTTCTGTATTACTTCTGACCTTAAGTGTACTTTATCTTAACGGTATTGCATAAAACAGAATGTATGTGCCAATTGCCTACTACATAATAAACTTTTGGAGGGTTCGATTTGCACACCAAAAAAATAATTTTGTCGTCATCTTTATCATTATTTCATCCGAAAGAATTCCACTGCTGAACAGAGGCCTCCGGACCAAGTGTCGACACCCTGACCGATCCTGTTCGTCTCGCGTCCGACGAATATACGAAGCTTTAACCAGGTCATCGGCTTACCAACCCAAGCCTTACCTTCAGCATATTGTAGATGGGGTGAGGTTCCTTGAGCGGCGCCACGTGAAAGGAGCCGAGGCAGTACAGCCCGCCCGGCCGCGAGAGGCACGCGCTGTAATCGTCCAGGTGGAACAGGCGAGGGAAGCGTGCGTACTCTTCATCTGAAACGTGAGGAACAGCTGCTGAGCGTACGTGACCAAATTCTTTTTGTAACACTTAATTGTTATTAATTCTTCTACACTATACATATATACAAATGCTACCGACCGAATTTCGATCGCAGTAGCCAATCTCAACGGAGATTAGCCAAGTACGCAGGCGATATTCTAGTGCAGAAGTGTAGCGGAAACACAGGTGGACTCTTTGTTCCATTAGTCTTATAGTCCGATTGCCGGCAATCCGACACGACAAGGAGAGAACAGGCGCTGGACTTTATGTGTTTTCCGAGGCACAGGCGTTTCACATAACCTATTCTTCCACACTCCAGGCTGCTACTGAGAGATTCCTACAGGAAAAACCCAATAACTCCTTTTGCCCAACCTGGAAATCGAACCCAGGACCCCACGTTCGGCGAACGGGGCACTATCGTTGGGAAACTGTAATGATGACTGTATGTACTAATTAAAGAATCCATAACCCGATCGTACTTTATAGAGCTTAACCTTGAACCAACAACGTCATTATATTAAAAGTTCACATAATAAACTAATTCATAAAACGTACAACACACAACATCCTGAATAGTCTGTCGTTAACTTGCACCGATCGATAGACGTCACAGTTTCTTTGTTTTTAAGTAAATTAATGTAAATATCGCAGCGTCAAACTAATCAATAGTCGCATATAAGTGCACACAATGTCTAGAGTGCAGCAATGCAGGCCCCTTTCCGCAAATATAAAACATTCTTATGTCTCATTTAAATGATAGGTAGGTTTGTGTTATTTGTACGGTGACATTAAGTTTGTTTACAAAATAAACATGAGTATAAATTAAGCTGGTTACAGACGGACAGAATATTATCTACCTACTGTAATATTGTGAGGAAATTGTCAACTTTTGTAATTTCTTTATCGTGTACAGTGTACAATGAATAGGTATGCACATTTAAGTTAATGTTAAACCTATTTTATGAGTAGGTATTCTCGGCAGTTAAAAAAAAGATAATACAAAACTATGTTATTTGTAAGTCTAAAACAGGTGTAAAATGAAGGTTATAAAAACGTTTTCACAAAAAATAAACCGACTTCTAAAGCAAAACGCTAAAAAATACAAAAAATAACATTCGTTGTTGAAAAGCGATTAAAACAAGAGGTACCAAAGACACCGACTGCCGAAACGAAAGTTAAGTTTGCACTTTTTTAGTTCTAGTCAATTCAAATCGGGCTATTTAATTAGTTCTAGCTAAGTCCAATCGGGCAATGTAATGAATATTGATGATTTAAACTTCTTTATTTATCACATTGTCTAGTCATTATGAATATTGCTACGTAACTATAGTTATGGTTAATGAATTAGTCCAAGAGCGAGCGAAGCGAGCTCGGGAGCTTAGGGCGCCCCGACACGGATAGGTTAGATTCGAAGGAGATGACCTGTTTTGCTTGCTTCACTCGCTCACTTCAGCTCCCGTCATCTCATGTTAGGTCTGGCTCCGTCATTTTTTTTTTGCTTAAATTGTAATCGTACCTATTCAATATTAAAACCAATGCCTACATTTAAATAATGAAAAACCGGCCCAGTGCGAGTCGGATTCGCGCACGAAGGTTCCCGTACCAGTATCGCAAAAAACGGCAAAAAAATCACGTTTTTTGTATTCCCATACTTAAATATTTATTTTATTCCGTTTTCAGTAATTGCTGCTACAGCGGCAACAGAAATACATCATCTGTGAAAATTTCATTTGTCTAGCTATCAAGGTTCATGAGATACAGCCTGGTGACAGGCAGACAGACGGACAGTGGAGTCTTAGTAATAGGGTTCCGTTTTTCCCCTTGGGTACGGAACGGAATCTTAAAAAGACACATATTTTTATTACCCGGCCCAATAAGTGATGGGCATTCAGAAAGCCCGGTCAATTTAATTATTTCAATAGTTTTTATCATATACTTATATTTGGTATTTTTCAAATTACCCGGGCATTATGAGTAATGCCCTACGCGACAGCCCTTCTCTGGAGGTCTTCAAGAGAAGGATCAAAGAGCATTTCCTTGCGCAGTGACATAATATTTTATGTATCTGTATACATAAAATATTATGTCACTATTGAATTGAATATTTTGAAAAAAACCAAAAAATAACCAAAAAAATTTTTCATGTAAAAAACCAAAAAAATAATCATAAGAGTCAAAAAAATTCAAAATATTCAATTCAATAGTCGAAAAATTGGGCATTTTCATAAAAAAAAATTAAAACTCGAAAATCTCGAAAACGGTTAAGTTTAGGATGGGGGGTTCCATAGTGAAATCATTCAGAAATGATGTGTACTACACGCCCTTAACGGATCTAGGTCGACTTTTCCTGTAACCCTGTATAAAAATATGTATTTATGTAAGTATATTTAATTTGTCTTAAGTTATTTTAAAATTGTACACTGGATCCTGCCCTCTATAATGTCATCTTTCTCTGTCACCCCAAGGTTTGCTGTAAGAGAACTCAACATTGAGTTAAGCTCGCCTTTGTACATGTACTTTATTATCACACTGTATGTAATGTTGTTTTTGGTGTACAATAAAGAATAATAAGAAATTAAGAATTGATTACCTCCTTTTTTTCGAAGTCGGTAATAAACATAGATATTATTTCTATGGTAATAAATGAATGTCAACAGTACCCGCTTCTCATTTTGGACTAACTTGCTAAATAAAGCAAAGAACTTTTATATCGCCGGGTACACGACGGGTCACAGCTAGTGCCAACGGAACGCGAGGCTCTAGCTAGACAAGTGAAATTAAATCAACGAAAGCGACGCCATAGCGACTGGAATGTTATAAATGCATGGGAATGCCAAACGCTATCGAAGTGACACGTGATCAATCCCTTACATTTTGGCATTTCAACCATCGCCATCGCTGATAGAATGAAACTTTTTATATTCTATAAATGTCCAGTTTTTTTTTTATTATAGACTAGCTGTCCCACGTGGCTTCGCTCCCGTCAACTGGCTACCTACCTACCCATCTATCTTACCTACCCTACCATACCTGCACTACATACATGATGGTTGTGCAACTTTAACCGCTTACGCAGCGCACGCAACGGAAGCTCTCATAACGGTATAATTTTGCCCGTTTTTCAGAATCAGAATCAGAATATTTATTTGTGAAACATAGCTATACATAAAGATCTTAGGTTAGATATAATGGGCGCTATGTTTTGCCTTGAAGGCGTACAAATATTATTAAAAACACAAGCAAAAAATAAAAGCAAATAAAAAAAATAACAGAATAAAACAAAATTAAATACTAGAGTTTCATCATCATCATTTCAGCCGAAAGACGTCCACTGCTGGACATAGGCCTCCCCCAGGCGTCGCCACATTGACCGATCCCGTGCGTCTCGCATCCAGCGCCTTCCCGCAACCTTAACCAGGTCATCGGTCCACCTAGTGGGAGGCCTTCCAACGTATCGTCTTCCGGTTCGCGGTCGCCATTCCAGAACCTTTCGGCCCCATCGGCCATCCGTTCTGCGAGCAATGTACCCTGCCCACTGCCACTTAAGTTTAGCAATTCTCCGGGCTATGTCGGTAACTTTAGTTCGCCTGCGGATATCATCATTTCTGACGTGATCACGCAAGGAAATGCCGAGCATAGCCCTCTCCATTGCCCTTTGGGTGACTTTAAGCTTTCTGATAAGGCCCATTGTGAGCGACCATGTCTCGGTCCCATAGGTGATCACTGGCAACACACACTGGTCAAAGACTTTTGTCTTGAGACACTGCGGTAAATTGGACGAGAAGATACCACGCAACTTCCCGAACGCCGCCCAGCCGAGTCGGATTCGACGGTTGACCTCTTTCTCGAAGTTGGACCCCTGGATCGTTTGTCCCAGGAAGACATAATCGTCTACAACTTCGAGTGTAGAGTCTCCGATCTTGATAGGAGTGGGTGCTACATGGGCGTTCACCATGATCTTGGTTTTGTCCATGTTCATTTTAAGACCCACTCTTTCGGAAGCTTTACTGAGGTCATCCAGCATTTTACTGAGGCTTTCCATGGTCTCAGCCATGACCACTATGTCGTCGGAAAACCGAAGGTGAGTGATGTACTCGCCATTAACGTTGATGCCTAGGCCCCTCCAGTCCAGAACCTTGAATACATCCTCCAGCGCAGCAGTGAACAGTTTCGGAGAAATGACGTCTCCCTGTCTCACGCCACGCTGGAGAAGGATTGGTTTCGAGGTCTGATCCTGAAGACGGACTGACATGGTGGCGTTTTTGTACAAACACTTCAACACCTCAATGTACCGGTAGTCGATCTGGCACCGTTGGAGAGACTGCAGTACAGCCCAAGTCTCGATCGAATCGAAGGCTTTCTCGTAGTCCACAAACGCTAAACAGAGAGGCAGGTTATACTCTTCGGTCTTCTGTATAACCTGCCGCAGCGTATGTATGTGGTCTACGGTGCTAAAGCCTTTTCGGAATCCGGCTTGTTCGGGAGGCTGGAAATCATCAAACCTGCGCGCGAGACGATTCGTGATGACTCTTGAAAACAACTTGTAGACATGGCTAAGAAGTGAGATGGGCCTATAGTTCTTCAGCCGGGCATTGTCGCCCTTCTTGAAGAAAAGTACCACCACACCCCTGCACCATGCCTGTGGCGTTTTGCCCTCAAGTATGACGGAATCAAACAGCTTCTGAAGGGCCTTAAGGACCGGTTTTCCACCCGCCTTCAGGAGTTCAGCCGTGATTCCGTCATCACCCGGCGCCTTGTTGTTTTTAAGCTGTTTCAGAGCCATCCTAATCTCGTACAGGCTGACATCCGGGATATCTTCGGTATAGTGACGGGTCAATCTAGCTCTTGGGTCGTTTGCTAGACTCGCAACGGGCTTGCTGACTGATGTGTATAACTGCCCATAGAATGTCTCGATCTCCCTCAGAAGCTCCGGTTTGGCGGATACGGTCCTGCCATCGTCGGTCTTCAGTTTCGTTAGCTGGCTCTGCCCAATAGCCAGATCCCTTGAAAAAACCTTGGAGCCTTTATTTCGCTCAATCGCGTCTTTAATACGCTCGGTATTAAAGCGGCGGAGGTCTCTTTTCAAGGATTTAGAGATCTGTCTATTGAGCTGCCGGTATTTGCACGCCTCATCTGAAGACTGCAGGATCATCTCACGCCTCTCCTTCATAAGCTTGAGGGTAGGATCAGAGATCTTTTTGTTTCTATCTGTACGACGGGTCTTGAAAAACTTAGACCCGACCGTATGGACAGCTTCCACGAACCCGTCGCTATATTCGTCCACTGAGCTACCTAGGCACTCGAAACGATTCTGGAGTTCGAGCTGAAAGCTCTCGGGGTTTTGGACCTGGATCTGTGCTGGACGGAGCGTGGACTTCATCAGTCGAGACCTTTCAAGCTTAATATTAATGTTCAATGTGCCTCTTACCATGCGGTGATCGCTCCCGGTTTTTACCGAATTGATCACAGAGACATCATTGAACATTTGCTTCCTGGTTGACATGATGAAGTCAATCTCATTTTTTGTTGCACCATCGGGGCTCTGCCAGGTCCACCTCCTGTGTTCACGCTTTTTGAAGAAGGAGTTCATCATATAGAGGCCCTCCTTCTCCATAAAACTGGCCAGTAGGTGACCCCGGTGGTTCCGACGTCCAACTCCAAATTGCCCCACTTGCAGCTCATCCTCGTCTCGTTTGCCCAGTTTCGCGTTGAAGTCCCCCATGACAACGGTGAAGTGAGTTTTGAAACCATGCATGGCTCTGGAGATATCCTCATACATGGTCTCTACCTCGTCGTCGGGGTGTGCCGAGGTTGGAGCGTAGACCTGTATGACCTTCAGCGAATATCTTGAGGATATTCTGAGTATAAGGTACGCCACCCTGGTCGACACACTCTCGATCTTCACCACGTTGTTCACAAGGGACTTGTGGACGATAAACCCGACACCACCCTGGGACTGCCGGTCACCCTCTCGGAAATAGAGCAGGTTACCGGATTTGAGGATTATCGAGTCCTCCCCCTCTCTTCGGACTTCAGATAACCCTATAATACTCCATCGCAACCTGCTCAATTCCTCTTCGAGTTCGGTGATCTTCTCGTCGGTCCGAAGTGTGCGCGTGTTGTACGTTGCCAGGTCCAGTCGTCGGTGATTGTTGGGGTAGCCGGATCTCGTCCGGAGATTCTTTGCACCCCTTGCCATGCCGTAACCTCGACCGCTACCGTAGTCGAGGGTAGGCAGGCTGCCGGGTACTAGGGGCCATTTTTTATTTGTGCTTTTCATTGGGGGGGTTTTGCCATAATCGCCACGCTTGGCAGGCGGGTTGGCGATCGCAGTATGGTTGTTACAGAAGCACAGAGAACGCTGCTGCCCATTCTCTGGTTTGTCCCTTAGTCGCCTCTTACGACACCCACGGGAAGACATGGGATGGTGAAATTCTTAACGTCCGGCACCATACGGAACGGCAAAATACTAGAGTTTAAGGGAAATAAAGAAAAACTATTTTAAATGTATTTAAATATCGTAATAAAATCTATAATTAAATCGCACGAAAAAAGATAAACAGATTTCTTAAAAATATTGAAGAATAACAACAAATGCACACGAAATATTAAAAATTATCATTTATAAATCTTCCACAGAATAATAACAATTTTCAATTAATAGCGAGTAGAGACTTTTCTTAAACTTTAAAAGGGGCAAATTTTTTATGCCATCGGGTATATTATTATAAATTTTCGGAGCAATGCCGAAAAAACTCTTTGTCATTAAAGCGGTTCTACATTTTCTGTCGCAAAGTTTGTTCATATATTGAGAACGCATTGGAGTCTTTTTTACTTCGGATAGTTTTTGAAACAGGTGCAAATTGATTTTAACAAACAAAGCAGTCTCGTAAATGTACATAGCTGGCATAGTCAGTAATTTTAATGATTTAAAATGAGGTTTACAAGTATCGGTAGTTTTTAAGCCACACATGGACCGAATACATCGTTTTTGCGCTTTAAATACATTTTCTCTTTCAGTAGATTGCCCCCAAAAAAATATACCAAACCTGAGAACTGATGCAACCAATCCGTGATACGCTATTAAAAGTGTTTGTGAATTAACTTTTTTTGATAGCTGAAACAGTGCATATGCAGATTTATTTAATTTCAGACAGATTTCTTCGATATGGGGTTTCCATGTTAGTTTACTATCAAGCATTATACCTAAAAATTTAGCCTTGTTTGTATCTTCTATTTGGCACTTGTCATAAGTAACATGAACTGGAGGTTTTTCACACCTTTGATGAAAGTGCATTACTTTTGTTTTGTTTAAATTAATCCCTAGGTTATTGCTATTAAGCCAGTTAATTATTTTATTTAGACAATCATTTATGTCATTCTCGTAAGAGACAGGGTTAGTACACTTTACAACAGCTGTACTGTCATCGGCAAAAAGTACCATATTTTGAGAAATGAGTATTGGGTGATCATTTATGTATATTAAAAAAAGTAACGGCCCAAGCACGGTACCTTGAGGGATCCCAAATTTTATAGCTCTTGGTTGAGATGTGTAATTGGTTACTAAATTGCTTTTTTGGCATAGTTGAGATATTTCTGTGCACTGGGATCTGTTATCCAGATATGACTCCAGAAGTTTTAAAATATTACCTCTGATTCCATAGCCATACATTTTTTTAGCAAAATTTCATGGTTTACATAGTCAAACGCTTTCGTCATATCGGTATATATAGCACATACCGGAGCTCTTTCATCAACAGACGTCATAATATAAGAAAGGAGGTCGAACAATGCCATATTGATTATTAAAGTATTTTTTCGAAATCCTTTTTGTTCATTGCAAAACAAATTTTTTTTTTCAAAATAATTATAAATGGAATTGAAAATTACTTTTTCGATAACTTTTGAAAATATAGGAACTTTGGCAATGGGTCTATAATTTTTCACTTCTGATTTATCATCTCTTTTGAATAACGGCTTAATAATTATTTTTTTAAGACTATTACGAAAAACACCATTTGATATGCATAAGTAAATAATGTGCGTTAATGGTGGTGCTATAACTTCTTTCAGATATTTCACAACTTGAGTGCATACTCCATCATAGCCAACAGTATCTGTATTTTTAAGGTTATTAATTATTTTTATTAGGTCAATAGGTAAAACTGGTTGCATATATAATGATTGTGAAGTTAAGTAGTTAAAAGTATTTTTACTAGTCGAAGTAACATTACTATTTTTATTTTTTTCAATTACATCTACAAAAAAGTTATTAAATTCGTTTGCGATATCCATGGGATGCGTGATAGTGCAATTACCTCTCTTAATGGACGGTATTAGATATTGTGGAAGGCGAAATTTGGATTTGTTAATTACTTGCCATGCAGCTTTTCATTTATTTTGAGAATTGTTTATGAAGTGGTTATTTTGAGTTTTCTGTGTAAGTCGTATAACTTTTTTGTAAATCTTAGTATAATTCTTAAATTCAAGTTTTTTTTTTACAGTCAGGTTTTAATCTATACGACCAGAGTAATTTTCTCTGCTTTTGACTGCAGATTTTTATATCCCGAGAAATCCATTTAGTTTTAGTATTCGTTTTTATGGTTACATATTTTGTTTAGCATCAAAAAATCATCTGCAAAAAAGTCATAAGAGTCCTTCACATCATTAGTGCTATAAACTCGTGTGAATGTTAAATTGCTCAGATAGTTTTTAAACTTCTTTAAATTTTCTGGGCATATGTCTTGCTTTTGAGTTTTCCAATATTTAAGTTTACATGATTTTTTAATAGGTACACTGTATTTGAGATGTATGATCTGATAGAATTAGGTCTATTATTTGTGCTTTAGTCTTTTCTGTAGGAGTGTGCAAAGTTATCTATGCAGGAGTTGCTGCTTAATCTAGTAGGCTTGTGAAGGGCTTAGTTAAGACCAAATTGGGCAAGAAAATTTTCAAATTCTAGTGTAGTTTTATTCCTTTTTAGGATGTCAATATTAAAGTTGCCAGTTAGGATTAATTTCTTTTTGGAAAGTGAACAATTTTTCCTTATTACGTTTTCTAATTTTTCATAGAATATATTGTAATTGTGTTTAGGTATGCGATATATGCAAATAATAATAATGTTATGATGTATAAGTTCTATCGCACAGGATTCAAAGACACCTGACACTGACTGTTTTGCTACGTCAGATATTTCTCTAAATTGAAGTCCGGCCCTAACAAGAATGCATGTACCCCCGCGCTTAGCCTTTCTAGAAAAGAAAGCTGCTGGTAAAAAATTTGCTATACGCAACAAATATTCATAACCAATCTCAATAAAATGTTCTGTTATACAAATTACATCAATATAAGTACCTGCATTGTGAAGCTCTTCTATTTTGATTGTTAGTGTATCTGATTTGCTCATCAGTCCCGCTATATTTTGGTGAAGTATGTTTATGTATTTACAGAAAAAACTGAGAATTATTTTGTAAGTCTGCACCTATTATTTCTTTTTGTGTTCTTTGAGAACAATCAACTTCTGAGCTATTCGTAGTAGTGTCTGTTATAGTGCTACAGTATGAGATCATTTCTATTAAATCCAATATAATAATTTGTAAACCTCTGTTATTTAGTGTCCCGTAATGTGGGCTGTATGTATCATAAGTGTATGGTAAATTAAGGTTAGAATCTAAAACGTACGCATAATTACATGTTTCTACATCCATATAGAGAAGATTATTAAAAGTCTCAACTCGGCTATTGTACATAATATTAAATATTTTTTATATATTTAAAAACTAGGCATATTATAAAATTAGTGTGATTCAGAGGTAATAATTTTTTACGAATAAGTACAACAAATTCTATATAATTTTGAGTTCTTTTGAAATCTTCTTCACCTACATATATAATACAGAAATCTGTTTTAGTAAAATTCTTAACTTTACTATCTATATTGTCAAGTATTAGTTCTAAATTACAATTCGGCTTACGATAGTTGCAACATTTTTATATAGCCTTCCTCGATAAATGGACTATCCAACACAAAAATATTTTTTTCAATTCCAACCAGTAGTTCCTGAGATTAGCGCGTTCAAAAAACAAGCAAACGAACAAACTCTTCAGCTTTATAATATTATATTAGTATAGATAGGCTCGCGCTTGACCTCAATATCGCCTGACGGTAAGCGATGATGTGTCCGACGGTGAAGCATACTTGCCTAGAAGTAAGCTATTCACTATAGACTTAAGTATTTTAATAGACGAAAATTAAATAGACCTATAAGTTAATTGTGTTGATTTTATTATTTTAATTTTGGAGGTGTACCTAACTTAAGGGCCTACATCCGCTTTAATGCCGTAAAACGGTAACTTTCTAAAGCATACTCCTTAGTAACGCCTAGGATAAAAGGTTTGAAATAAAATATATTTATTATTGTTTCATGCACATTATTTTTTAAACATGGTTTTTTCGTATAACAAATAGTTTTGCTTTAAAAAAATTAGCAACACGATATATTTCGCAACTTTTGGATACTTCTCCAAAACGACTTGGATGTTTAAAAATATTTTTACACAGAAAAATTGATGGCTGGAATTTCTTCATAACTGACATAGCATATGTAAATCAAATAATATTTTGCAAACAAAACTGAGTTCAATATTGATATTTTGGCTCCGAGTGGACGCACGGCCAGTACTGCGTTTACATTGGGGCGTATATATCGCCTTAAGTAATTAAAGAGTTAACAGTCGTATATGCAGTAATTTCAAGCAGTGTATGCACAAAAAAATAAGAATTGTGTTTATTGGGTATTTTTTAGTTTTGTTGTTCCTACAAATAATAAAAATACAAACACATTCAGGATTTCATTCATTAGTAATAAACGGACGATATTTAAAAAAAATACCGGGTACATCCTGGCTAAGGTCTAAAAACCTGACATGTATGTAGGTATATGCCAGTGCTATTTTGTATTCCTTCCTTTCAAAAACAGGACGACATGCGTACAACACACATAGGTCTTATATAATGTAGGTACGATACCGGAGAAAAAGGCATTACATGCCAATAAACATAAGTAAACTACGGACTTGCAGAAAATTAAAAGAATAATTATGACTATTTACCACTCACAATTTTATAGTACCTGGGCGACCCAGCCTGCTCGGGTGAAAATCATTTTCGTTTTCTAAAAGTGAAACCTAGCCAGATCGATTAATCGCCCCCAAAACGCTCTGCATACTAAATTTCATGAAAATCGTTGGAGCCGTTTCCGAGATTCAGTTTATATATATATATTTACAAGAATTGCTCGTTTAAAGGTATTAGATAGATTAGATAATCGACCATTCATATGTTCTGTTTACGTTCGTCATAATAGTCTTGTTATTTTTGATTAAGAGCCATTTATATAACGCCTGCTGTCTTTATTTAAGCTAGTAGCATACATCATAAACTCAAAAATAAATAATGAAACGCCCACTGCTGGACATAGGCCTCCCCCAGTGTTGTGTCCCCCCCAGTAACCACATTGACCGGTCCTTTGCGTCTCGTATCCAGCGGATTCCCACAGCCTTAATCAGGTCGTCGGTCCACCTAGTGGGAGGCCTTCTAACGCTGTGTCTTCCAGTTCGCGATCGCCACTCCAGAATCTTTCGGCCCCATCGACCATCTTTCGTTCGGCGAGCAATGTGTGCCGCTTAAACCTACCAGGCATACATATAAATTCTTGGAATCGATCGCACACTCTTTAATGTTGACAATTCCACTGTATTCATTGCGTGTATTATGCTGTCGAGTAGACGGTTTTCAAACGGCTTATGAAGCTAAATATTAGGCACTCTATTTGGGTGTGATGGAAACTGTGATTTCATGTTTTACGCAGTTACCTGGTGAGGTCACCCGAATACCCTAAAGAATGTTTTATCGCCAACAATTTTGCTGACTGTAGGAGAGATTTCGAAATTGCCTTGGACTTACAAGTTCATTGATGGACTGATGGATAACATTCTCTCTCGTTTAACGTTGCCTAACGTAGTTTTAATTGGTATTTAACAAAGGCCTTCTGTAAAAAAAAAACGGCCAAGTGCGACTCGGACTCGCGAACGAAGGGTTCCGTACCAAAATCGCAAAAACTGGCAGAAAAATCACGCTTTTTGTATAAGAGCCCCACTTAATTTTTTTTTCTGTTTTTAGTAGTTGTTGTTATAGCGGCAACAGAAATACATCATCTGTGAAAATTTCAACGGTCTAGCTATCACGGTTTATGCTACGACGGACAGACAGTCAGACGGACCGCGAAGTTTTAGGAATAGGGTCCCGTTTTTACCCTCTGGGTACGGAACCCTAAAAACTACTGACAATCTAAAACTGTCGCACAGTGGTCTGAAAATCGAGCTCCATACTCATAGAAACTTACTGTAAGGAATTAGTATTTAAGTCAAGAATTAATAGGCTACTACTTAACGAATAGGTTCCACATCATCACTTACCATCAGGCAAGGTAGCTGTCAAATGCAAGCCTACCGTTAAATAAATAAAAACATACGCAAGGACATGTATAAGGAAAATATGTAAAATTTACGGATATCTTTTTAAAGTCCGGCTTTTTGTCAGGACTTTTGAATTTTCGAAATAGTTTCCGCGCGCGTTTAGGGTAAACGCAAGTCTATAAAACAATGTAAGAGTGACTTCCACACATCGAATATCTCACGCAAATTAATAATTTCACCTAAAGATAATCTATCGCTCGATAGAAAACCAATTGCGCAAACCGGGTCGAACCGGGTCAAGGCCGAGCCGCAGATCAAATTATTATACTCTAAAGCAGAGCACAGACACGATCATCATATTTTTAAATGAAGTTCTTCACAGTTTAACTCTGTTTGCCATTAAGAACTCTGTTTACCACTTATCCTGATTAAACTCTTCTCGATCCAAAAAACCGCATATGCGAAGTCAAGTAAGTGCATTGTATAGCAGCTTACATGTGTGAGACACAAAATTCCATCGAAAGACATTTGCCACCTGAGTGTCAAGTGTCATTCGGTGTCAGCGGTATCGGTAGTGGTGCTAGAAATGCTGAATAGTAAGGGATGGATCACGAGACGCTTGACAATTACACCCATCAAAAATATAACATGCGAAAAACACAAGTATTTCAAAACAGACTTGGTTTAACATATGGGGTCGACATTATTGTGTCCTTCCACCTGTATAAAACCAAGTCGATTATTTTGTTCTCTAAATCACTGAAAGGCTTCTAGCTTTTTCCACAACGAAGTTACCAGGGGGTCGAAAATTCGCTGAATGGTTTTAATAAAAGGATGGCTGCACGGCTAGACTGTGCATTTGTTTGTGTTTCGACTTGTTGACATTTTACCAATCGCTCAAGCGACGATTTCGTTGATTGAATATAACTTGTCTAGAGCCTATGAAATTACTAACAAAGTTGAAAGTCAATTTGCTTATCAATCTATTTCCCTGTCTGCTTAAGCGAAAAATGTAATTTTAAACGAATGGATACTAAAATATAATAATTTATACAGTGTGCACGCAGCTTTACCGGCGCGCACGCATTGCGAGTGCTATCGCAACATGTTGCTTAGTTCGCCAATTACACACATCTCGGACAGATTGCAGGCCAACGAATATAATGAATACAAAGTACTGTTAAAGAAAAATAACAGGTCGGACAGAGTTTATTAGGTATCCAGAGTTTTTCCAAACCCGTGAATAAAATGTAGGTTAAACATTATAATCACTGTTTACTACAGCTTTTTTACATAGCCTGAAGTATTGCCTAACTTAAGTGGCAGTGGGCACATTGCTCGCAGAACGGATGGCCGATGGGGCAGAAAATTTTTGGAGTGGCGTCCGCGAACCGGAAGGCGTTGAAAGGCCTTCCACTAGGTCACGGTAATGATATCTAACAGTATTAGTATTCTATCTTCATACAAACGGCCGGAACGCGAGTCATACCTACGCGCGTCGAGTTCAGCCAACACTCGATACACTACAGTCGCAAATAGTCACGAATGGCGTGATTGTTTTGTAAGGAGTAATCGTGCGATTTGTGAATATTTGATTGAAATATGTACAAGTACTTACGTACCTAATATGGCAGAGAGCAATTATAGACTATATTGTGCTGTTTATGGTTGCTTGAATTCTTCTATAACGCAACCAGAGGAAATATTTTTTAAATTACATGGAACGGAATTACGGAGGCGTAAGGTAAGACTATAAAAAAATATATACCTAACCTACTGGTACGTAATTTGTTTATATCTTTTTTAATAGGTATTTCGCTTTTTCTCCCGAGTAAAATACCTGGCTTCATAAATAAATATGTGGATAGGGTGATAAAGTCACACACGAGTGAGCTACCGACGCTCGCGTTAGTAAAAACTAGTAGGTAGTTTCCTGGGCAAGGCTATCTACTTACTTACTAATGTCCTTAGCTACTTACATATATTATTGAATTAGACAAAATATCATTATGCAATGATTATCTATGAGATTTATAAGTGGTAGGTACCTACCTAGTAAGTGTAATCAACACAAAAAAAAACCTCTGATTAGAGAAAAGAATCAGAGATATTTACAATCACAAAACTAGAAAGAAACTCAAGTAGATAGAGGCGGGCAGCCCTAACGCGTGTTTACGTGATTTGTGCTTGTAGGTACTTATTTCAAGGAAAGGGCCGAGTCACAATACTGTTAGATATCATTACCGTGACTAGGTGGACCGATGACCTGGTGAAGGCCTATGTCCAGCAGTGGACGTCTTTCAGCTGATATGATGATGATGATGACTGCTTTTCTACTATTGCTAGGTTTTCTTTAGAGATCTGCCACCAATTGATCATAACAAGTTTTAGAGGTACGAGTAAATATTATAGCCATCAGTCTTATTTTCTTTAAACTGTAAACTAATTTAGTCTAAATACGAGCAACGTTTTAAATGTGAGTATAAGATCATTGTAAAGTATTGTATGCACTTTAATTAATTTGGAAAAACATAGATGTGCTATAGATACGCCTCTGGTCGGTTAAATAATAAATTCGTCTAATGAGTTAAAACAAACAAATATCCCTAACACCACACCAGTATGCCCCAGTGTATGTGTATTGTTTGAATCCGGCTATGGTATGGAATAAATCGCCATCATTTTAAATGATTTATCAGTTCTGTTAAGGATCTAAAAGGTATGTTAAAATTAATAAGAAACATAATATTATATTAAAAATGATAAATAAAAGTGATTTTTTCAGTATTTTTTTGGGTCTTTGGCTAGGAGTGTAGATTTTTCAAAACTCGAATGTAAAGTTTTAGTTTTCATAATAGTCGGGCCCGAGACTGTTTAGTGTTTTGCTATTCCTCATAGTTTCGGATTTGGCCTGTAATATTCACCCTGTAGGTATAGTAGGAACCTGCCGACGCAGACGTGTATAGAAAAGATTCCGAAGGACTTTCATAATTCATAAATTGACATAAAAGGTAGCAGCCTATTCCATAACACCCATAATAAGTCAATGAAGTTCAAGACCTTGTCTCCCAAAAAGGTTATACCATTGACGTAGGTAATACTTATAAAATCGTATCGAACTTGGACATACTGACCGAGAATGTTAAGGCCGAGGATTGGCCAAAAACAAAGCGAATATGATTCAAACTTAATCTTAATGAATTCCGTATAAATCCGCGACGCAGAGCTTTCGTTCTTAGAATGTCCCTTGTCTAGAGCGTCTGGAACCACCGCAGTATAGATCACAATGTGACTATGCTTGGTTAAGGCGACTGTCGGATGAAATATGATTTTGATAAAATTATATACACCTACGATTATACCGAACACTGTTTTGTACTTTTCTGTTCTGATAATATAAAAATGACAGTCTAACCGATCGTAAAAAACCCTATACACAGTGCTAAAAATTTACGAACGACAGGAGTAGAAAAGAGATATATTTATAATGAGACTGTTAACGCAATGACATCAAATTCTGTAAAAGTTTTCTTAATTTCGGTACGGAATACTAAACCGAACTGTTTATAAATACATTAACGTTTTACGCGTAATTCAATTTGAGATAACAATTCAGTTCCGTTTTATCTCGTCAACTTCAGCTTTTATTTATAGGTACCAAAAATTTAAAAGCTTTATCCGTTATTTAATTGTGTACGAATGTCACCTAGAGCAGATTTTTTAACTTTTCAGGAAGACCTTACGGCGAAAGAAGATTACAGAACACTTTTTTGGGTCCGAGTAGAACTAACGTTTGACAAAAGTCTTGAAACCGCCGATTCACGAGATGTTTGTTACTGACATGCACAGACATGGCTTATCAAATTGAAGCCAACTGGCATTAGTCTAACTGGATTCTCATCATGTTAATAGTAGGGTCGCGAGGATCCACTTGTCAATGATAAGACTGGAATGGTGATTACCAGTAGAACGAAGTTTACTCGAGTAACGAGCTTCTTTAAAAAATACGATAAAGACGAAAATATACATTTCTGTAATTTGCATTAAAGTATGGAAGTAGCTTGCGTGCCGCTGTGGCATTCACCAAACAGAATTTATTATGGCATAATGACAAACAAGGTACTTGCGCAGCTTCGGCAAATTAGAGTCATATGTACTTGCTCTCTTATTTGGGCAAATACCGGGGATCTAGACAAATGGACATTCTATCAAATACTAAAAAAAAACAATTTGTCATGAACGACCGAAATGTCACGTTGTCAATTGTTTTCACTGATAAAACTTCAATTCGTCAGAATCACTGGCATAACTTGGAAAATGAACTACTTAGCAGTAGAGACAGCCAGACACTCATATTTAAAAAAAATATTGACGCTCTTTAGCAACTGTTTATAAGGTTCTAGATTAATGAGACTTGCATTTTGACACTTCTAATCATTTGCTAAACGGCTCAGAGATTTTTATAAACAAATATTCAAAACATTAATGATTAGTTTTAACTGAAATCTCGACATAATACCTGTAAATATTGAATTAGGTTACTGAAACAATCGTCGTAAAACATACCTGTAACATCTCTCGCCAGCGCCGGCACTACCAGCAGCAGCAAGCACCACAAAATTTCCATCACTCACACTCTGTGTCAAGTCTGTCCCAGTTACACTGGTACTCACTGCTTGAAGACTCAGTCTCTACTAAAGGGACAACACCAACTCGTTCCAAGTTCAAATCTCTCTCGGTATTGCACACTGACTTTGTTTTCAATTTAGATCCAAAGAATATGACATTGAGTGACAGCGTTTTGGCGCGAAATTATGCGTGATTATTGTTTATGGTAAAGATTCGATTTGGAATAAAATTATTCTATCATAGCTGTTCTATTCTATGTTTTTCTAAACGTTTAGGAACATAACATTTGTCATGTTTTCAGTCACTTGCACTAATACGTTTTCACTGCAAATAGCAGTAATCAATTTTTTTCCGAGATCTCTTAATTTTTAGGACTTGAAATGAAGCACGCACACGACACTCTGCGGCCACTTCGCAACATGTTGTGGTGGCGAACGAAGCGGGGTCGTGAAATGCAACAGTCGAGCGATCAATGTCATTGCCATGGTCAATCTTTTTGATTTTGGAAGTACACTATATCAACGATTCTGCAATATACTCAAAGGTGCCTATCCATCTTATGGCGATTGAGTATTAGCTTCTTATAAACTAGTATTTTCTCGCGGCTTCGCTCTTGTAGCCGTTCTGAAAGGAACTGTGGATTTTACCGGAATAAAAATAACACTCGGCTATGGTTAAGCTTCTTTAAGTGATAGATTTTTTTTAATCGAATATAATAAGTAGTTTCGGTGATTACACTTTACAAAGAAACGTTACTTATTTTGTTTCTTTTTTTATATTAACATGTCCCAATGCTGGGCGAAGGCCTCCCCCAAATTCTTCCAGGTAAACTTTTCCTGAACCACCTCAAATGGTCGTTGGCGTCTAAGTCGTCTCATAACCTCTTACCGGGCCGGCCTTAGGCACCCATTTTGTGAAGACTCGCCTAGCGGTCATCTTACATGCGGCTGACTTGACCCGTCCAATCCAATCCCGTCCATTTTAGTTCGATAGCCTTTTTTCCCACGTCTCCAATCCCTATTGTCGAGCGCAGCGTGGCGTTCCTTATTCTGTCAGCCCAGAATGCTGCACTCCATCAAATGTAATAATTACAGTGCAGCATTTCAGTCAGTAAAACTGTAGCTGGGCTGAATGCTCAGGATATGCTGCTCAAATACAGGAGTAGATAGCACCCGAGCACAGAGCAACAAGAACCCTCGGGCCGTCAGAGACGGCGTTGTCAAAACTTTGTTTGTGGTGTGGTTTTTTTTAGAGAGCTAAGCTATTTCTTATTTAGTAGTTCACACCAAACATGTGAAGTCCTTATTTATAAAAATCACGACGCTGTTTAGTAACTGATCATCAGACCCTTCCGATTGTATTGGCTCTTATAAGGGCCTTTGGGGAAACATCGTGGTAAGGAAATTGGTCAGAGGCCAGCGCCCGTTACAAAGTGCCAGCTGTTACCAGGGTGCACCGGCTGAATTAAGCATTGAATATGGAATTATCGACACGAAGAAGAAGAGCAGATTCTTAATTTAAATGTTCTATAGAGAATTTGAATTAAGAATCTACAGTACCGCGATTTTAAAAAATAACCATGTGAATTCCAACGTTTACAGACGTGCCGTTTGCTCATAGAAATTACCGGCCCGTGACAATTCTGACTAATTTATCAGTAGTGTTATCTTAAGATGCTGTCTGACGTCGTGCGGCGCGGTATTTCCGTGCTATGTGGCAGCATCACTCGAGTGCAGGGTGCACTTCTCTTGACTTACTTGACTTACGACCCTACGTCCCCTAACTGGGGCAGAGGGCGCCCACAGCTGTAGTTCTCCGTTGAGCCGGTCTTGAGCTTCACGCTTCACCTTGCTTCACGACATTTTGATGCTTGTCGCTTCTACCAACACGGTGTGTCACCAGGGTCGACTGGGCCGGTCACGCTTTCTTTTCGTTTGAGGATTCCAATCCATGACATGTTTGCGAATGTGATCGGGGTCGCTCCGGGATCAAATCACTACCGCGAGAGGTTGCAATTCTCCTCTCCCAATTCCTAGTTCAGCCTATCTTCAGTAACGTAAGTCTGCGAGGAAAATAATTTAATCTTGCATTCAAATAACAATAAGCATCACACAGAAATGAATAAACACGACAAACGTCAGCTGGTATTAATTTGTGCAACATTGCAAATTGTTATTAACGCACTATCATCAGAAATGAGGAAACCTACCAGTCTTGTTTTAATGTGTTTACGTTAGGAACGTTGCACTCATGTTTGAATGTTCACAGTTGTGTCGGGCAACTTTACTAGTTGTAAGTGGTCACTGTGATTCCATCTTGGCCATTTGGTTAGGTAGGCAGTTAAAAGCGGGATCGGAGTCAAAATAAACATAAGTAATTTAAAAAGGTTCACTTAACAGACAAACAAAATATAATTTTTCCTTTATTATTGATTTGAGGACGTATTTCCCGTAGACGAACGAAGATTCTCGGCAACGGAAAACTAATGACGGAACTCAAATTGAGCTGGTCAGGACCCCTGGCAAGGCGCAGTGTTGATGGGTGGAGTAAGGAAGTGACCCAGTGGCGTCCAAGCGGGAGAAGAAGTGATGGTTGTCGGGCGGCGAGATGGGCGGACGTCATTGTTGCCATCGTGGGCACCTGCCAGGCGAGCACGCCATACTATGACAGGCTTAAGTCACACATTTTTATCACAGTTTGGGAGCAGAAACCGTGATAAAATGCGTGACTCAAACCTACCACAGAGGCCGTGCTCGCCCGGCAGGTTGAGGCTGGCTGTCACAAAAACGTGTGGGCACAAGATAAAGGAGTTCTATGCTCTTTGCTCAGCTGTGCACCAAGTCGGAGGGTGTTTATGTAAGGACCCTTGTTGAAAGTTTGGAACTAAAGTTCGGTTTATAAATCGTAATGTGGATTTGCTGTAGCGTACAAACTACGTATGTATCACACTAATATTATAAAAGCGAAAGTTTTTGAGTATGTATGTTTGTTACTTCTTCACGATTTGGCACAAAGATAGATTATAATCTCGAATAGCACATAGGATATTATTATTATTATACCTTAAAACTGGGGCAACGTTTCACATTAAAAAAAAAATTAGCTTGGCTTATTAATAATGTAGCGAACTGAAACGAGTGTCGGAGAATCCTATAAACCTTTTTATTTATGGCACATCAACATTCATATTAATTGCAAAAACAAAACTTATATGAAGTGCTGTACTTTTATGAGCCATGTAGTGATAAACACAAAGGCGCAGTTGGCCCACCATATAGCTTCCATCAACACATGTGGACATCTGCAACTCCAGGGGTGCCACGCCCACGGTCACGGATACGCTACCTGCCCTTTTGAATCTGTCCCTGCCGTAGCGAGGCGTTAAAACCTCAGAAAGAAGCCCACTCACCAATCGCAGCTTACAACAAACAAGTACCTACCAACTTACCGATTAAGTTTACTAATAACAGGAATCAAGATATATCCTTGTCAATGATTTCATACTGAACGACCCTCGCTCTGTTCATAGAACTCGTATGAAATAAACTGGAACACTCCAAAAAACAAGTTTAATTGATGATAAAATAATAGCCTAAGATCCCACTGCTAAAATCTGCAGTAAATCTGTTTTTGATAAAACTTATTTTTTATGAAAGATACTTAACAGAAGAACACAGTACACTATATATTACCAGGCAACCCTGAAGCAATCTATTCTACTATCAAGTATTATTCATAAAAAAATTGTATTATCCAAAAAATTATATGTACCTACAGGTTTTAGAAATGGGATCTTAGCTATAAGTAAGCAAGTAAAAATCGGTCAAAATCTTGTCATTGGCCGTGCACAATGCCACCGGCTTGCAAGTGCAGAGCACTTCCTACTTCCTAACTAAAGCGCGACCTTGGACGCGTTCCATTGCGAGCTGGCCACTGTAGCTGATGACCTTGTCTGAGGTGAAGCAGTAATGTATTCGGAGTGTACGTAAACGTCGATTTTTACGATGCTTTTGTGTAATTCTGATACATTATTGTAATTTCGGGCAGTTTTATAGAGTTACTAGCTTCTGCAAGCGGCTTCACCCGCGCGAAAACTGTTTTCTGATCCCAAGGGAACATTATACCGGGATGAAAAGTAGCCTATATGCTACTCCAGACTATAATCTCAGTGCCAAATTTCATCCAGATCCGTTCAGCCGTTCTAGCGTGAATGAGTAACAAACATCCATCCATCCATCTATCCTCACAAACTTTCACTTTTGTAATATTACTAGGATTCCCTCTTTTCTGCATTTGTACCCGGTAAAAACATAACTAGCGGCATGTGGCTTAACTATAAATACCTCTGCCTAACCCTTCAGGGAATACCAGCTAACCTGCGTGATATTATGTATGCACTAGCTTCTGCCAGCGGCTTCGCCCGCGTCAATGTCGAAAATTATCCCAAGAGAACTTATTCCCGGGATATAAAGTACCTACGTGCTATTCCAGATTATAATCTATCCCTGTGCCAAATTTTATACAGATCCGTCCAGCCGTTTGAGCGTGAAGAAGTAACAAACATACAAATACACACACACACATTAGTGTGATGTAGTCATTTCTGTTTTGGTATACCTTAATGCTTTCAAAGGATGTCTTTATAGTTCGCGGTTTTTAAATGAGTCTTAACGTAGGCAGATTTTATAAGAGCAAGGTAGTTTACGAGTCACAGAACCAACGATTTTGGCTAACACCAAATGTGATTAAGGTCGAAGGCACGGCGCCCACAGTTGGGCAAATGTATGCGGTATTGATTGAGACCTCGACCATGAGGATTTGTACAAAGCAAAAACCCTATGAAAAAACGATATGATCTGCGTATTATGTTGAATGACGCGGAAGGATTTAATTAAAATGTCTGTTGGCAGTATTGCAAATGTATTTCAGTACCCAACCAACGTATTTTAACCCTACATAACCTACCTGAACTAAATTATAGCATGGTAAGAACACTACATATGAATAACTTTATTGTTATTACATTTTTTCATGTCACGGATTTCCGCAAAGTAACGCCTGATTCCATAATTTCTTAATTTATTGTTGATAGGCCTTGTTCGTGGCATTTGCAATAATTTTGGGCCTATTGTGGACAGCAAAAGTTCCGGCTACTTCGAGATATATTCAGAAGGTACGAGTATATTAGATAAATTAATAACATAACATAACATGACGACTGTATTCCCCGACGATTAGGTTTCACCCGTTATGTTTTGCAATGCGCCATCGGTACATGGTGGACATTCCACCCATACGCACAAAGCGAAGTGGAATTCCCTGCCGGAGTCGTTGTTTCCTGATAGCTACAATCTAGAAATATTTAAGTCACGAGTGAATAGATTACTTGTAGGCAAGCGCGCTTCACCGTCGACCTCATCATCGCCATCAGGTGAGAAAGTGGTCAAATGCGAAGCAGTTGGACGTGTATTAGAATTGAGACAGACCAAATTTGGCAAACAAAAAAAAATTTGGTCTGTCTCAAGTAGTGGCGAGCTATAATCGGACAAAATTGTAGTTGATCTAACTTAGTTTCATTAGTCAGTAAATGCAAACGCCAAGCATTAGCTACTGACAAGTCCAGCTTAAAGGTGAACAAAACCAACAATCATTTTTTCGCTCGGTTTGCGGTTCGATGTAAAGAAATTGACTGGTCAGATTGGTCTACTCCACACATTCCCTTGTTGTAACTTTGAAATGCAAAAAGAAAGAAGAACTTACAACAGCCCCCTTCCACATTCGATCTCGGCTTCTCAGCCGCAGCAGCAGTCAATGGCTCCTCATCACTACTATCCCGGTGGTCATCGTTATGCCTGTTTACAAATACTTCAACTCTGCCTGGTATATCAGCACAAGCACGGTGGTATATCAAACAATGAAATCACTTTTAGTTATTGTTGATAATAGTTTTGGCTTCTTTACAAAGACTAAGTACTGCACTTCACATAAGTTCTTATCATAATAACACAAATCGATAATAATGATGAAATTGAAGGTATTTGGAAGGCGTCCTCGTTTGGGCACGGCGGGCGTAAATGGATTAATCTCACAAAGAGTACAGTACATAAATAAGCCCACGCCTTTTTCCATAGGGGTAGGCAGAAACGGCCGGCTACGATGCTTCCATACGCCATTTGCTTCACTGGCCTGGATCTCACCTCTGTTTTATTTGTCTCCTTTAAACTCGAGTTTTCTCGCAGTAGGTACTAAAGCTGATAGAATCATTAAAAAAAAATAATTTAAGAATAAATTACGTAAAGCATATAGGTAATGTTGAGATAGGTCGGGTATGCCTTTGTTCTAGTGTTACCAGCTTCCTTATTTGGTCAGTTGGAACTGTTCGTTAAGACGATGACAGTCGCCAACGACCTTGAGGGAACAAAACGCGCACACGTTGCACATCCGCGCGACCCAACTGTCAGTAGTTGTTTGTACTTTCCTTATTGTTCTATGACTTAAAAAAGGCCAAAATTTGATAGTTAAATTGTCTTTGAGATGCTTACAATTTCATTAAAATACTTCCAGCGGTTTTGGTGCGATTGTCGTTTTTTTGTTCGTGTAAGACGTAACTTTACAAATAAATGACACCATGTTATACGAATAAAACTTAAATTTTTCTTAGATCAAATTATTAAGAAAATGGTCTAATATAACATAATTTTTTTCCAAAAAATTCCGACCAGCCGTTTAGACCTGTGCCTTAAATTATTATGTTCTGATTAACTTATGTAGATAAGTTAATATGTGAGGGCTGTAAAAACAAGTATATTTTGTCTTCCTACCCATACTTTTTCTTTTAATATTATAAATGCGAAATATTCTGTCTGGCTGTCTGTCTGTTACCTTTTCACGTCTGAACGTATTTGGATGCAACTTGGCACACGAGTAGACCAAGTCCTGGGCTTAGGATACTTTTTATCCCGGTAGTACCTTGTAAGGCCTCCCACTAGGCGGACCAATGACCTGGTCAGGCTGCGGAAATCCGCCGGATGCGAGACACACAGGAGCCATCGATACGGCGACGCTTAGGGGAGGCCTATGTCCAGCTGTGGACGTCTTGCGGCTGAAATCATGATAATGACTCAAAATAATAGGGAAATTTACTTGAGATGTTTCTTTAAGAACGTTATTTATTCTTACGACAGAGCCTATATAAGTTGTCAATTTTGACATTCAATTTAAACTAAAAGATCAAAAACACGTTACTTGATCAGATAATCTAGTTCAAGGGTGGTATTCGTTTAGCATGGACCACAAAAGGCATATTGTTTACTTTGTAGTGATTCCCCATCGAATATGGCGATGTATCCTTGTCAATGATATCAGTGTTTCGATGTGTTTGGAATAGAGGAAATTTTAATTGGTGTTACATAAGTTATTATAATGTGTGCCAAATGGGGATCAACCAATCTAAGTCACGATATTTTTTTAAAGGCAAGGTTCTCCACTGCCATCGACATAGATTTTAGTAGGTAAACATTTAATTCTTCGTTTTACCTCATGTTTTTAAATAAGCTTAAACTCAAATGCCACGACATCGTCAAACCCCTTGATTAATAACAATACATAAAAATGACAATAAATACCAAGCTATAACTGTCAATTTGATTGAGTCGAGAATTGTTTTTTTTTATTTTCACTTTGCTGTGTGTAGGTAACTAGAGTGTCAACGTAAATAGTAAACAAAAAATAAAAACATCCTTAACTCAGAATTCAACGTTTCACCTTAAATAATAATGACCACTAAGTTCTTAATAATTCAGTTGGATATTTCATAAAGATGTAATTATTCTAGCATATAAACTGCTTCTGACACACAAACTAAATTATCGGAAATATTAAAAAAAAAAAATGAATCTGTCGGAAATTTACCTTCACCGTTTAGATAAATTATTTATTGAATTCATTGATTCCGTGCTACGACTGCTCGTCCTAAGGCTACCGCAGATACTACAACTGCCTCGTGGGCTCCTAGTCACATGTGCTACTGCCGAGAATGAGGTCCTGGCTTCGAAGTGTTTATGGGTATTTTACTCAGGAATGTCTATAAGCTTGGCCCCTATTACAGGGGACTTAAACGTAACTAGCGAAATGTGGGTGTACCTACTATCGGTATCGGTGCACCTCTGCCTAAGCCTTCGGGTTATACCGGCGTGATGTTATGTAGGATTCCGTCCTACACGTCCTCCTACACCTCGTTATTTCTTAGACACCTAATAGAAACTCTTCCTGAGCCTGCTACGCGCTCGCTACGGCGTAGCCGCAACTCTTGTGCTACGATTAACTTAGGGATGACGTGTCTCTGTATTTTGCGTTCAACGTCCTAGGGGTCACCAAATGGCGGACCGCGGTCGGGATCCGCACTGCCGACCTGTTTTGTGTGGACCTTAAGTAAACAGTTCAATATAATTTACTCGTGTTACTTGAATGCGTAATTTCATAATTTAACCCATCCCATTATTTTTGTAACATTAAGGACCGCGACGGCCTTATTCGTAATGACACGGACCCCAAGTGAAAGTAATTGTTGACCCCTGGTCTAAACCGATAGACGGTTACCGGGCACATTTTCTGTCAACATGACGCATACATATTGATGTATTTTGGTTACATATTAAATGGTATGTATTATGTTTATGCATTGTGTGCTGTGCACATATTTGTTTAGTTTATTTACAGAGTAAGAATTGAAATATTCAAGTGTTTTTAAATTTTTGTTGTGAACTTTTGTTTACTGTCCTAATTTGATAATACTGAGGTTTGCTGTCAGAGAACCCAATAATGGGTTAAGATCGCCTTTATACATAAGTTGTCCTTCTGTATTTATATATGTTTTGTGTACAATAAAGAATATGAGAATAGACTATGAAATGGATATAGCACAAAATATTTTCATCTCGGTTGTAAGTTCCGTTGGCATAATAAAACACTTTTCAGGCAGGCGAAGGCGCGGGCAGATGCTACAGTGTCATGAAAACTTCCTTCATAAATATTATTTTAAAATTCCGTGGAATTACGGTTTGTATTTTAATCACCTTGATTGTGCTTTGTGTCATGCACACGCAGTTCAATGCACTTTTGATTTACTTTTTAATCTTTCGAATATTATAAATGCGAAAGTTTGGATGTATGTTTGGTACCCAATCACCCAAGAACGGCTAAATGGATGTGGATAATTTTTTTATCCCGTTATAATGTTTCCTTGGGATAAGTAAACACTTTTCACGCGGGAGAAGCCGCTGGCAGAAGCCAGTAATAAAATAAAACCAATTATAATGGTCGAGTCTTCAATTCAAAGTTGTTTTATTAACTATGGAAACATAAACGGTAAGATCATAATCACTTTCAAAGGGTTAGGTCCCGAATGGTTAGTTGCTCATGTTGCCCATGTACACTTAAAAGCAAGCCATTTTTCCTTTGCGGGCTCATAGATCAATAATAACAGCCGCACGGATCGATCTTTAAGATGGACCCGTACGGCTGTTATTGCCGAGTTTGGTCCGTGGATGGGTGACTATGCATTTTATACATAAATGTCAAGCAAGTTAAGCGTTGGATGTTTGTCAGTCGTAACGGGTAGTCAGACAATATCGTGTTATCCATTTACTGGGTTGTGGACGTCGGCTTCGTGTAAAAGGGTCCGTGCCCACTAGACCCGATTACACTCGACCCGAAGAATAATACCAGATGTTATACCCGACTGCATAAGAAGCGAACTAAAAATACGTAAACAAGAAGAAAATCATGCTGTGCAGTCGGTGGATACATAATATTTGTCCTTCGCAATGTCAGGTGAAGGGCCTTCTCAAGGCAGAGTGCGTTAAAAGTATGAATTAATTTCAAATCAACAGTGGTACTCTGCAGCATCCGGTAAGAAAGGAAGACGCCTCCAAGGTCGTTGCGAATAAGCTCGGCAACAATATTTAAGAACCCAAATTAAAGCCTTGCAAAAAAACATCTCCTGTGCCTCTAGACAAGTGACATTCTATCAACGAAGCGACGCCATAGCGACTGGAAAAGTGTCAAAATATCTAGGAATGCCAAGCGCTATCAAAATGTCACGCGATCAATTAGACAAGTAACCTTCTTCAATCAACGAAAGGTTCGCGATAGCGATTGGAAACAAGTAAAAATGTATGGGATTGTCAGGCGCTATCGAAATGACACGTGCTCAATCCCTACATTTTGGCATTTTGACCATCTCCATCGCAGTCATAATGAATGTCACTTGTCTAAAGCCTTGCAGAGTGATTTAAACACTATTTCGCGGCGACGTGGTACACCCTCCCCGGTAGTGTGACGTCACCGCACTCCTTCAACTTGGCATTATGACTGCTGGCAAGGTGACCGAATTGTGAACCACCTTGTTTGTCGTCCAAATGTTACTGGGTTTTACGTTATTACTAGCTTTTAGCAGCGGCTTTTGCGTGAAATTGTTAAATTATCCCATGAAAAAGAACTACCATATACAAACTACTATTTTAATTACAATTAAACCATTTTAAGCATTTTTTATTTGTCAAGGAGCCGGTGAGTTTAAAAGATGAAGCCAGCTGCTCATTGCAAAGCATAGATCTTTATGTAGAGAACCGTGCAAGGAATTCCACGGACACTCTTCTCTTTAAAGTACTGGTGTCATCATTCTTGTTGAAATTTTCCATAATGTGAAATTGATGAACAGTTTAAAAGCGTCCAGAGTAAAACAAACAATTTGAAAATACGATTTTAATTAAAATTGGCGGCTATGTGTGACTAGACCCAACTGACAAAGCATCTTAAGTACTAATCCATGACATAGTCTGCCAGTGTGCCAAGCTTCATCTTAATCAGTTAAGGCGAAAAAAATTCAAACATAATACTCACAAAGGATCTTCGTGTCTCTGAAGTTGGATGAAAGACCCTGCGTCTTCGATCAAGAATAAACTAGATGTTCGGTCAGCGCTTCAAAAACGGGCCGAAAAATATGGCCACAAATGCGGTTGTGGTCTTATTTCAAATTAGTATGGCCCAATCATAGCCTACATTAAGACGTTAAAAATGCCGCAATGTGCGTTCAAAAATTGTTCCAATAACCACTGTACTAGTAACAACTTGATTTTAAAAGGAATATCTTTTTTCGGAAAAACCGAATTAAATAGTAAATATGAATCAATTATCAAGTATTGTGATTGTTTAATCCACGTTTTCGTCGACAACGTGCCAACTATTGTAACAAACATCGACTATTCTGGTACTTTGTAATTTTGACTTTAAAACATGCGTGTAAGGCTAAATTTGTTTTGATGTATGTTGAGCAGCGGGCAAGCTCATAAAATTTGTATTGCTTTTTGTACATAGTTTTGTGAATGCAACTTTAAACATTGCAGTTAAGGTTGGATTTATTATTTATTTCAACTAAAATTCTTAGAATTACCTAAACTCAATTGTCGTCAGTTTTAAAGAGAAGTTTTGTATGGGATTGTTTATCTTGTATATTTTTGATCGAAGCCCTGCGCAGTAGCTATTTTTGTGTCAATATTGGAGATGAAGATAGCATTGTATAACTGCCTCTTTCACTCGCTTACGGCTGTCGCATTGTCCTATCTCACTTACTCATGCATACACGATGCAGTATACTCGATGACAAACTGTATCTTGCGCAATGGTTCGTAGAACCAACTTCAGAGTCACAAAGATCCGCTGCGACTACTATACAGACTCATAATATCGGCAAGATTGGTTCATTTCACGCCCAGTAGCATTGTCACCCCACCCTGCCCCCGCGCTTCCTCTGCGCCTGCGCAACTTTTATCAAATTCATTATAATGGACCTCGGTTATGTCATGAATGGATGACTTGGTTGGCGCAGTGACAGAGTTATGAATTCTGTGCAGCGAGACGCAGGTTCATGGTACAAAAGTAATAAGTAATTTGTTGTTGTGTCTTTTTGTGATCAATTGTCTCTCGATAAAGGCCATAAAGTCTTGGAAGAAACATAAGAACCCATTCAGAAATCGGTTCTGAATTAAAAAGAAACTTGAAGTTGAATATTTGTCAAACTCTAGCCTTTTTAAGGCTTAAGTAGTCTACTAATCTAACTTTGACATTAAAGTGGACAGACACGTTATTAACTCTAATTACTCAAGTCATGAGCCGGCCCTAACTCTTTCATCAATATCATAATATTATGATAAGAAATGTATAAACAGCTTCAACTTGAATAACTAAATAAATATTGAAAACATATGTCCATTAAAAATATGCTTGTAGTAATTAATTAATTTTACATAAGTAATAGTAATCCGTATTCTGAATGTTGTTACTGCTATCATTAGGGTTGTCATGTTCAAATAAACTTTTTGGTCAATAGTGCTACTTCTACTCTCGTAAATAGTTCACAGAAGACAAACTATCCACATACCTACTACATTACAACCTGGAGGTCCTTAAGTCAAGAATGAATAGGTTACTTCTAGGCATACGTACCATCAGGTTGAGATAGTGGTCAAGCGTGAGCCTATCTATAATAAAACAAAAACAGTGCTTGTCAATGACATAAGATGAATGACGATGATGTCTAAATTTCGAACCAAGCTCAAATGGCTTCCTATTCGCCTTCGCCGGAATGCCCACATACTTTCTTTGCTTTACAATGTGCTGTTTAATCCTTCTAGTTCTTTTTATACTAAAGAACGCTTTCAGTTCCTCTGTGACACGCATTCTCGGTTCTTGAGATCACCGGAAAGCCTAAAATTAAGCATTGGTATGCATTGCACATCCTTCTTCGACAAATCTTTTTTGGTTCAAGCGGCTCGTTTGTGGAATGCAACCTACTGAAGTAAGGCGTGCGCAAACATTGCCTACATTTAAAAAAATGGTGAAGTAGTATTTCCTTTCTCTGTAACTATTTTTCTCCTTTCTCTGTTCTATATTTGATAATTATTAGTATATTATTTTATTTGTATTAATGTATTTTTAACCGACTTCCCAAAAAGGAGGAGGTTCTATGTTCGACTTCGAGTTTTTTTTTACTTATGTGTATGTTCACCGATATCTCCGTCAATTGTGGACCGATTTTGAAAATTCTTTTTTTGTTTTTGACGTGATAACGTCTTTAAAATCGTTTTAGTTGGGTGACATGTTCAGAAACTTGTGTCACACCAAAACTTCACGAGCGCGATCGCAGGTACAACGAGAGAGAGACGGACCGATCTCCCGTCTCATCTCGAGCTCTGCCAGTCATTCCGTGAAACTTGTCACGCGGAATCCTCACGAGCGGAGGCTGGCATAGCGTTCGAGTGTTTAGAGTATGTTTCGAATTTGGTCCTTTTAATTTGGTGAAGATCTGAACTTCGGAGATATACAGCAGAACTCTTCAATAAATGACGGCAAATCTATCGGGATTGCTGCAACCGCATGTCTGTTTATTGTTTATACCATTACATAACATAACATCACGCCAGTACGCTCTAAAGGGGTACGCAGATGTGTACAGTTCACCTTGAAACACTCTCATTTCACAGGTTATGATCAAGTTTCATGGCATTCAGTTAATCTATTCTGGCATTACTACCTCACTAAAGGCAAGTTGCTTAATATGTACAACTAAAAAGTAAAAATAAAAAATCTTTTTTACAAAAAAAATACTACCGACTTCCAACTAAAAACACTACAAAGTGAAAAATAACTTTCTTTTTCGAAGTCGGTGTCCATAACGAAAAAAATTGGTGCCCACCAAAGACACCGACTTCGAAAAAGAAAGTTATTTTTCGCTTTGTAGTGTTTTTAGTTGGAAGTCGGTAGTATATTTTTTGTAAAAAAGACTTTTTTATGAAATATCTAAGTCATATTATTTAAGATTTTTTTACAGTTTTCGTACACTGACAGCCCTATGTCTATCTCCTTTCGTTCAGTCCATCCAAAGGTTGTCTGTAAGAGATTGCCTTGTGCGATAAGACCGCCCATTGTCCACTTATCTTTATAAATGTTTTGTCCAGTAATAATTTAAGTAGTTTACAATAAAGTATATAATAAATAAATACATAATTAATAAATGAATAAAAGATAAATAAATAAGAAATAAATAAATAATAAATAAGTTGCGTGGTATCTTCTCGTTCAATTTACCGCAGTGTCTCAAGACAAAAGTCTATGACCAGTGTGTGTTGCCAGTGATCACCTATGGGACCGAGACGTGGTCGCTCACAATGGGCCTTATCAGAAAGCTTAAAGTCACCCAAAGGGCAATGGAGAGGGCTATGCTCGGAATTCCCTTGCGTGATCACGTCAGAAATGATGATATCCGCAGGAGAACCAGTTACCGACATAGCCCAGAGAGTTGCCAAACTTAAGTGGCAATGGGCAAGGCACATTGCTCGCAGAACGGATGGCTGATGGGGCTGAAAAGTTCTGGAATGGCGACCGCGAACCGGAAGACGATACGTTGGAAGGCCTCCCACTAGGTGAAACGATGACCTGGTTAAGGTTGCGGGAAGGCGCTGGATGCGAGACGCACGGGATTGATCAATGTGGCGACGCCTGGGGGGGAGGCGTGTTTCCAGCAGTGGACGTCTTTCGGCTGAAATGATAATGAATGACGAAATAAATAAGATGCTTACTTAGGAGTTAGTTGCACCACTACTTTCAGCTGAAAAACTTAGAAGTTGTGAAGGGCGAGCGTTTTGGGGCCTTGGGGGACTGTCTATTTGTCGTCCAAAAAATGCTGATTGACACCCTAAGCTAAGATTATTTTCTAATTCTGATAAAATCCCGTTTTTACTGCGAAACATTGACATAAAGCCAGAGTGCAAACTCAAATTAAAACTATATTATCTGTCAACCTGTGCAAACCCAGTAATTACTTAATTGAAGCAACTGCAGAGCATTATTATTTACTTAAATAAACTTCTCAAAACATATTTATTCATATGTTTTTGTTTGTCAAACCATAGTAATATAACATATGTTTTTGTTAAAGCAGTTGAAACACGTGTACCTTTCACCTAACAACACCCTACATAACACAAACATACATTCCATCACGGGTTAGGCTGAGGCAGAGGTAGTTAAAACTCCCCTATTATTTTAAAAAGTTGTACTTCTAGGGAAGTTATGCCTTAGCATACATAGGTAAACAAATATAATAAATTAAAATGTACTCACTGCTGGAATCTAGGCCTCAGCATCAGCGGCCTAGCTATCAGTGAGAAGATGTGAGCCGTTATCCAGCACGTAGGCCCAGTGCGGGCTGGTGGATGTCACATGTCTTCTATTCTTGGTTCTGTTATATACGAGTACCTGTTTCCTCACGATGTTTCCATCATCATTTTGGGAGCAGTGGTGATTAAATAATTTAAAAACTTATGTCTTATAAACATTTTAACAAAAAGAAACGAATTCCAAAGCTAAACACTACAAAGCTAAAAATCACTATCTTTTCCGAAGTCGGTGTCTTTGTTACGTATTGTTTTTCATTTTTCGGCACCGACTTGCTTTGTAGTGTTTTGCTTTGGAAGTTGGTTTAATTTTTTGTTAAAAAGTTTTTTATTTTTCTCTTTTTATTTTTGGTAGATATCTCAAATTACCATAAAAATCATTTATTGAGAAAGTAAATCGCACGACGATTCCAATAAGCCTAAACACAATTAACCAGTAGTAGACCAGTAACTTATTTAGATAAAATCTTATGCATCGAAAGGCTAAGGCCGGTCCTCTTGTATGCAGTTTTTGTTCCTGTACACCTTACAAGTCCTTACTGGTAAGATGGAAAGGAACCCATTCCTGAGCTTGAAGATTTACTGCTACACGAATTATAAAACCATATTAAAAATCATGCTCTGCGAGGCCTTGGTCCAGCAACTCTTTTTAAGGTAGTTATTATTCAAAACTTGCTTCGCCAGCGGCTTCAGCGGCGTGAAAAATTATCGCAGGGGTCAGCGAACATAATAACATGCCCGGGATAAATAGTATCCCATGTCCATTAGAACATAAGGGGATTAACAAGACGTAGTTTAGTCCAAATGCGTTCAGTAGAACCAATTGCTCGTCCGCGCGGCGAACCCACGGGGTAGTCAGGCGCTCCAATCATTTTTGTGGCAAGGTAACAAACAGTCAGAGATACTTTCGCATGTATAATATCAGAACAGATTTTGTAAAAAAAAACATACCGGGCAATCACAACACAAAGACGGCATTCCCACCCAAAAATGCTCAACTAATGCAGAATATCAAATCTTTTTTGAAGCCTGACCAATGTCCATCTGTTAACCTCCAATAAACAGTGCGAATCACCATCGCCATCACACTGTCGGGTGCACAGATGCGACTTTGCTATTAGGAGCTTAATAGTGAACGGAGGTGTGCAGTGTTGTAGCCAACAGCTCGAGGATACCTACCATAGCCCAGCTTGATCATCGTCCCTCAAGGACGGGTGCCTGGGCCCTGGAGCTGTGATGTGATGGTGATGCGCAAGTTAGGAACAAGGCAAACGCCTTTATGTGATGTGAAAGGCGCCTCCGTGTATTGAATAGCAACTGCGTATGATGGGATTATTAACTCCCATATTTACTTTAGGTGATAAGGGGTAACTTTTAAAATATTTATCTAAAAATATGAGAATTCCGTCGATTAATAAACCTGTATTTTAAACTAGTTTTCCTAAGCACAACTAGACTGCCTAGAGAATCTGCTAACATGTTCGTCGTTCCCTCATTACTAAGGATCGAGACCACATACGACGCGTTTCCAAGATTTACGATCCTTCGCAGTGTGGATCTTTCGTTAGGTATATGCTAGGAATGTGTCAAAATGAAAAATTCTAGGTCACTAAACATATTATATAGCACTACTTGAATGTTAGGCTTCTACATAATACTGAGTTAACAAGCCATTATAAGTGCGGGTCATGTTACATAATTTTTTGAATAAATATTATAAGCCTCATTATTATTTTAGTATATGTAATTAGTAGGTCTAGAATTCTTTTGACGGCCTAGTTTTACTTTAAATCCCTTGTTTTTTTCTTTCAAATTGTCGCCTGATTCGTCGTTTCCCCTGGAAGTGTTTTTGGTATTTTTTTACTTAGAACTTCTAGATTAGCCATTCATCAGCAGCCTATTTTATCATCTTGAGCAATCTGCGCCCTATCTTGGCTTTCAAACTTAGATGGCTCTTTCTGTTTTTCTTTACAAATAATAATTATAGTAACAATGGACTAGAAACTAGCACAGGATACTGTAACATCAAGAATGCTGCTAAGAAATAATACATGGTTAGTGGTTAGTTAAATTATTTTGACTCAATTAACGCATGATTTGTTGCAAATAAAATACTGGCACATAATAAATCAACGAAACTTTTGTTTATCTATAAATAAGATAAGTGTCATAATCTGCTCACGTTATACAAGAGGGAGTCTAGCGGCAAGTGGCGAGTGGCTCGTGGCCAGTCGGGGGCAGTGTGTCAGTAAGCGGTGACGTAACGCGAGCGCGACGGACTAGCCGTTGAAAGGCGAAGTTATACTGACAGCGGGGGATAGCGCTCATAGATAGCGTAGCGGAATGGTTAAGAGAAAATTGTAGCCAGTTTTTTTTGTGTCCTGCTGGGATATGATAAAGGATACTATAAATATAATTATCAATGTTTGGCCACCACGCCGTTTTCTGACCCGACAATCACATTAAGAGCAATTGAGCATAATATACGAGCCCTTTAGCATGAGAATTGGAAGGCTCTGAATGGCCTGCCCTACTGCAAGTAACACGGAATTATACACAAATCAAAAATACCAATTGATTATTTGTACCTTTATGATTACATATAATACAGTAATTTTACTATAAAATAGGGTAAAAGGATAACTATTGCGTTTAAGAATGGCATTGCATTTTCTTCCATGATAAGCACACATTGGACTTATTGACACAAGTGACGGCGTAACGGCCTTCAAAAAAATAATGTTTTTTTTTTAACCCAACTTATCGACTTTAAATTTAGCTTTGCATCAACTGCCCGCTAATCGCTGTCAGTCCGACTAGGCTTCTAGGAGAGTGAAGCGGTGTGCGAATGTGTGCTAATATTATGCGATAAGTCAATATTACCACAACCGGTCTTCGCTCCACGCGCCACTGTTGATATACTTTTACTGATTTGTCGGTGCTTAGTTCCGAGTATATTTTCTTGCTCGCAGATTAGGAAGAAAGATAACAATAGAAGGCAAAGATGCTTGGGGCGCATTGGAAAGACTCTCAAGGTGTCCCTGGACAGTCAGCCCTACTGTGGCTCGGCGTGGACTTTTCAGATATTATGGCTCATACTGACCTGATGGAAGTAAGAGGTCGAGACGTCCCGCGTCCGTGTGCCACTCTGGGGTGGGGTATAATCAGTAGTGTCAGTGTGTCTGACGCCCCAGATGCTGCGTTGGCAACCCTTTCGGTATGAGCACTGTCAGAGTAATTTTTGTACTTCTTTTACTATTCTTCTTTGATTGTGTTGTGTCAGTTGCGAATAAATGTTTCCTTTTCAATTCTAAAACCATGGCATCGTTTTTAACCTACTGCCCAAAAAGGAGGATGTTCTCAATTCGGATGTCTCTATATATATTTTTTTATGTAGGTATCTTCGGGCATAACTCCGTCATATATAAACGGATTTGCAAAATTATTTTTTGTTCGAAAGAAGTTTGTTTCGAAATCTGCCCATTTAAATTTGATAAAGATCTGATGAACTTCGGAGATATACTCGTACAACAGAACTCTTCAATAAATCAATCTTTTGTGATTGCTGCAATGGCATGTCTGTTTATTGTTAACACCATTTCATAACATACCATCACGCCAGTTTGCTCTAAACGGGTACGCAAGTGTGTACAGTTGTACACCCTGGTATTGGAAGGTTATTTTCAAGTGACATGTTATTCGGGTAATCTATTCTGGCATCACTGTAGGCATTAAAAGCACATTACTTAGAACCTGTCCATTATGTACCACTATAAAGTGAAAAATAGTTTTTTTGTTTACAAAAAAATACAACCGACTTCCCAATAAAAAACACTACAAAGTGAAAAATAACTTCAATATCGGAAGGCGGTGTCAAAAAACGAAGAAACGAAAACAGGAATACCGACTTCCGAAATTGAAGTTATTTTTATATGTAGTTTATATAAAGGTAGCTTGGTAGAGAAGGGTAGAATAACGTTATTCATTTCACACAATTTTGGCCACTAATATTATTTACTTTAATTAACAAGAACCAATCACAGACATAAATCTAACTAGATAACGCAAGTTCATCCATCTGTATGAAAACCAAGCGTGCCAATTTTTCACGAACAATTTAAAAACAAATTTACTTACCAATGAAAGAAAACATTTCTAATGCCTCGGCCAACTTTTCTATAGATTCCTTACTGCTAAATATGGCATAGAAAGTCATTTTTCTAGATTTCGGTAGATTTCCGGTGCCAATAATGCTAAATGAAAAGCTCAGATTACGATCATTGATCGTAACTTTACTCCGTTTTTTGGCACGCGAAGTACATACAGTCGCGTCATCTAGTTAGATTTATGTCTGTGGTACCAATAGTCAGTAATAGCGTGACGGGGACAGGACAGTATGGAACAAGTAAACGTGTTGCGCCGACACCAACTAACATGGGACAAGGGCAGGAACATAACAAGCACCAATAGTACAGCAGTGATTAATTAATATGCTCATAGAAGTATGACGCCACTTTAGAATGTCTCGTAGATAAGTACTAACTAGTCTCTGAAGGACCTTATAGGTAAGTGGTGTTATGTAAGGGAGCTTTCTCTTTGCCTTTACTTTGCTCTCAATTAACGAGTTAGGGAGCTTACCCCGCTTCCCTCCGGCTTCTGAATCTCAAAATGATTAAGAGCGGATCTAAAATGTGATTAACACCTGACTGAGCTTGAGGAGAGTGCCTGCGTTTATGGTGGCGAAAGAGAACTGCTCAGACTGCCTACCATATATATATATATATTTTTTACCAAGTAGTCAGTGAACATACCTGGGTACATAGAAAGTTCGCGGATATTTTATGTATATTTATTTTAAGAGAAATATTCCGCAAACTTTTGGGCCACATTTCACCAGCTATGTCGAAGTCTTATGTACCGGGCACAAGTTCGGGCTCCGGGCTGCTACTAGTCAGTGATCACCGTCACTAATACACTTCTGAGGTACCAGAGATGTCCCGGATGCTACTAGTCAGTGATCACCGTCACTAATACACTTCTGAGGTACCAGAGATGTCCCGGATGCTACTAGTCAGTGATCACCGTCACTAATACACTTCTGAGGTACCAGAGATGTCCCGGATGCTACTAGTCAGTGATCACCGTCACTAATACACTTCTGAGGTACCAGAGATGTCCCGGATGCTACTAGTCAGTGATCACCGTCACTAATACACTTCTGAGGTACCAGAGATGTCCCGGATGCTACTAGTCAGTGATCACCGTCACTAATACACTTCTGAGGTACCAGAGATGTCCCGGATGCTACTAGTCAGTGATCACCGTCACTAATACACTTCTGAGGTACCAGAGATGTCCCGGATGCTACTAGTCAGTGATCACCGTCACTAATACACTTCTGAGGTACCAGAGATGTCCCGGATGCTACTAGTCAGTGATCACCGTCATTAATACACTTCTGAGGTACCAGAGATGTCCCGGATGCTACTAGTCAGTGATCACCGTCACTAATACACTTCTGAGGTACCAGAGATGTCCCGGATGCTACTAGTCAGTGATCACCGTCACTAATACACTTCTGAGGTACCAGAGATGTCCCGGATGCTACTAGTCAGTGATCACCGTCACTAATACACTTCTGAGGTACCAGAGATGTCCCGGATGCTACTAGTCAGTGATCACCGTCACTAATACACTTCTGAGGTACCAGAGATGTCCCGGATGCTACTAGTCAGTGATCACCGTCACTAATACACTTCTGAGGTACCAGAGATGTCCCGGATGCTACTAGTCAGTGATCACCGTCACTAATACACTTCTGAGGTACCAGAGATGTCCCGGATGCTACTAGTCAGTGATCACCGTCACTAATACACTTCTGAGGTACCAGAGATGTCCCGGATGCTACTAGTCAGTGATCACCGTCACTAATACACTTCTGAGGTACCAGAGATGTCCCGGATGCTACTAGTCAGTGATCACCGTCACTAATACACTTCTGAGGTACCAGAGATGTCCCGGATGCTACTAGTCAGTGATCACCGTCACTAATACACTTCTGAGGTACCAGAGATGTCCCGGAGCGTTCTCCTTCCTAAATGTCAAATTGATGTACCGCTATTCAAACTGGAATACTGACATCCCTAAATCAATTTCTTTGTTCAGTCCATCCAAAGATTGTCTATCAGAGATCGCCCGTTGCGATAAAACCGGCCATTGTATATTGAACTGACGCGAGCTCTTGTAAATGTTTGAAATGTATTTATTTTAATGGTGTAAAGTAAAGGGTTCCCCATCCATTTTCTAAAATTATATACACTAATACACATTTTTATACAATACACTTTTATACAAAATGCACTTAGAGAAAAGGTAAGTTTAGTAAATTATTATTATGTGTCTTCATAAATTGTTAAATATATAAAAATAAATGAATAACTTGAGTAAATTTGTTATAAGTGTGTAAAACATATTGGTGGCTTAAAGGCTAAGGCCCACCCCCGCCGCACCCTAACCTATTGATACTCTATATTACACAAATAATATTGATTATAGTTACTTCTACATTTTCAATACATAATTAACTGATAGTAAAAGTCAATAGAAAATTTTTAGGTCTGGAGATTGACATAGGTTACTTATTAACTCGGCAAAATCTCTTTCTTTTTTGTCACATGCATGACTATGAATTGGTTCACTAATATTTCACCAAAACACCATTGACACATTTTTTGTTTACATCCAACGTTTCGTATACTATGTATTTCGCAAACAACTTATTCCGCAAATGTTATATTTTCTAAACACTCGATTTTAAAAACATGTTTTGGCAAATGCTACTGATTACAAATGTTTTGAATGATATTTAATCATTTATACCTTTTTCCAATTTAAGATTTAAGTAGATTATTTTGGAAAAAATCACGTTAATACTAAATACCATTTTATAATAATAAGATTTTCTAAACCAGTCACAAAGTGATCATAACGGTATTGTTTTGCATAATTTTATTGAACTTTTAAGTTGCTTCTGCATCGTCTCCGGCACTGCAGGAAATGCAACCTCTTCGCCCTTACGTAAAAAACCGGCCAAGTGCGAGTCGGACTCGCGCACGAAGGGTTCCGTACTTGGTAAATTGCGATTTACGATTTATGACGTATTAAAAATAAAACTACTTACTAGATCTCGTTCAAACCAATTTTCGGTGGAAGTTTACATGGTAATGTACATCATATTTTTTTTAGTTTATCATTCTCTTATTTTAGAAGTTACAGGAGGCGGGGGGGGGGGGGCATTTTACCACTTTGAAGTGTCTCTCGTGCAAAGTATTCAATTTAGAAAAGAATGATTTAGAAACCTCAATATCATTTTTGAAGAACTATCAATAGATACCCCACACGTATGGGTTTGATGAAAAAAAATCAATGTTTCAGTTCTAAGTATGGGGAACCCCCAAAATTTATTGTTTATTTTTTTATTTTTGTGTGAAAATCTTAATGCGTTTCACAGAATCCATCTACTTAACAAGTTTCAACAGCATAGTTCTTATAGTTTCGGAAAAAAGAGGCTGTGACATACGGACGGACTGACAGACAGATAGACATGGCGAATCCATAAGGGTTCCGTTGTCGTCTATTTGGCTACGGAACCCTAAAAAGGATAGGCAACCATGCTCACCTTCGCAGCTTTGGCTACGTCAGCCGACACGGCTCGCACGGGTGCCTATGCTTTGTTACAGCGGGCGGGGGCTGCTCTCCTTTCGCGCTTCCGATTTTAATATACACTCTAGGGGCAGCAGCCAAGAGACTACGTGAAGTCGGGGTGCCCTGATTCGATATTGGAACATATTTTAACCATGAAGAATCATGAACTACAAGAGGAACGGAATGAATGACACATCATAAAAATACGTAAAAGTAACTCAAATTTGTTTTCGTTAAACCAATTGATTTTATCCCTAAATAATATAAGGCTAATAGCCATTATGCCTAGTAACATCATGCGAATCAAAATTATGCTAAAACAAATTAGCCTAAATTATAATTATATCAACATAAACTGTAGGTATGCCAAAAAACAATTATGGCAAATTATATTTATACCAAAAAAAACATGCCAAAGTATTTATGCCAAAGTATATAAGGAAAAAAAAAACATTATGCGAAAAGAAGTGTTCCCAAAATAAAATACACAATACCAACAACTGAGTTGCTTAGCGGCCGACACTTAATCTTGGTTGTATTGCCAGGGTCCACCTCTTGAGTTTGTCACCACAGAAGGGACATATTCAGAAATTATGGAAAAAGTGGCTCTAGCTTTATTATAATTATAGACCGTTAAATTTCGGTCGTTAAAATCTCGTATTTTAATGTTACCACTGCTGAGACTCAGGCCTCCTTCTGTGTGAGAGAGAATGGGCCGTAATTCATCACGCGGGCCCAGAGATATCGATTTGTATGATATTTCGTGGTGGCCCAAGATGGCAGACTAAGACCTCGCCTCTCGTGCTTCAGGTCGTGAGATCGAATTCGGGCAAGTACCAATATGACTTTTTCAATTCATATGTACTTTCTAAGTTTGTCTTGTACGTCGCTGACAACAGTGAAGGAAAACATCGTCGGGAAACCTGGACTTATAGTTAGAATTTGTAAGTATATGCTCCAATGGTGTAATATTGCTGTAAGGCATTCCAGTGCGAGGGTAAACAAATTAATAAATAAATAAATTGTAAAGATGAAATAAAAAAATTATAAAAATCAAACATAAAAATATAAACCGACTATCAAAGCATAACACTAAAAACTGCAAAATTAACTTTCGTTTCGGAAGTCGGTGTTGCAAAATGATAAAACAAGAAGTACCAAAGACATTGTTATAAAGCTAGAGTTATAGTCAGTCTTTTCAAAACCAACCGAGTAATTCAGTACTCAAACATACAGACAGACACACGGACATAGCCAGTGCTTTCTAAACACCTAGTGATAAGGAAATGCAGCAGCTGACGTAACCCCAGTTACATGAGCGTAACCGGCTGGACCCTATAGTTTAGCAAAGTATTACAATCTGTAAGCTATAAAATACTACTTAGTGGCTGTTTTCCGCAATTGCACACAGAAACACTTCAATTTGTTTTTCTACATAGCTCAGTAGCGATTGGAAAATAAAATTATTCAATAAAAAATATATTTTTTAAACAAGATTTTTCGTATTATACTCAGCAAACTCTTTCATTTGATACCCATATCATGGCAGTGCACAAAAAATAACTAGTCCACCATCTTGGGCCGTCCGCCATATTGGATTTAGAATAACGTAACCTAGCTAACCATGCATTGTCATCCAAACTAAAAGTGTATGCAAAATTTAATCTTAATCGGTTGAGGATAACTGCTTTAAAATTCAGTTGCATGATCTGACCCGAACATACATACATTGCAGGTTAAATAAAAGCTTGTAAAATACATAGAGGCTCCAGACAAGTGACATTCATTGTCAGCGCTGGCGATGCTCGAAATGCCAAAATCTTAGATAAAGTACAACTTTACCTAACGTCAAAATGTTAGAAATATTGCATTTAAATCCTTTTTAACAATTGCTGTGGCCACGCTACCGTTGATCCTCTCTCAGCCGTATCATCATCATCATATCAGCTGAAAGACGTCCACTGCTGGACATAGGCCTCCCTCAAGTTTCGCCACATTGACCGGTCCCGTGCTTCCCGCATCCAGCAGATTCTCACAACTTTCACCAGGTCATCCGTCCACCTGGTAAGAGATCTTCCAACGCAACATCCATGAGCAGAACGGATGGCCCATCGGCCATCCGTTCTGCGAACAATGTGCCCTACCCACTGCCACTTAAGTTTGGCAATTCTTCGGGCTATGTCGGCTGTATAACGAGATATAAAATGAAATAGAATAGAATGTAACTTATTGTACACCAAATAGTTTCACATCTCTTTTAATAAAAACTGTCTCTTAATTTTCATGGGTACAATGACGGAAAACAAATATTACACTATGACGTTTCGTATAAATAAAAATAGTTAAAGTGAAGCGATTGCAACAGAGCATTATGATAAGTTGACATTGATGCTACTTTACGGCTTATTAATGTCTACTTCAAAATACAAGATTGATCGTTTTTAATAAAATTCCAATTTAATGGCGGCTGGGGTCGTATAAAACGATATGAGTTCAAACCGCGATAAATCAGTTTTTTCTTCATCAACACTGTATATGATTGATCTTCAAAGTCAAAGTCAAATGTTTTTATTTCGACTAGGCCATTAAGCGCCACTTTCGAACGTTAACAATTAAATTAACAAGTAATAAAAATTGATTCTACCGTGCATTCGGAAAATTAGATTGTTATGGAGAAGAACGCTCAAGAAACTCCATACCTACTCTTTTTTTAAAAATAAGCTAAGCTACAGCGTTATACTACTGAAATCTCAGATTAGAGAAAAGAAACAGATAGCACCCGCGGAACATGAGAGCGGTGCCGCTATTTACAATGAGCTTTTACTAATAGAGACGTCATACTCATTATAAAGAAATAAAAACATGGCGAAATTTTACTATAGCTACCTACATAGGACCTATGGAATTTGGAACTTTATTTCTATCACTGAGTATTTTAAAAGATTACAGAGATATAAATAGGACCCCATTGTCTGAAAGGGATTAACATACTGTTCAAACGTACGTCCGTGTCGCGGCCAGACGCAAGACGGACTGAGTTCACTCAAGCTGATTAGCTTGTGTTTGTATTGCCGCGCAGACGTCGGTAAAACGTATCTACCTCAGTTTATATATAACATCATTGGCTATTTAGTTATGTGTGCATGACAGCGTGGAGCGGCACTGTAGGGACACGTACGTCTGTGTGCGTGTAAGGATGCCAGATGTTGGGTAAAACTCCAACATTTTTTTCGATTGTTTTTCAAGATTATTAATGTTATAAATTGTAAATGGTTTTTTATGCAATATTGGTACTCAAGTAGTATTTGGACAGAATAATGGTTACTAAATAAAATAAAAACGTAAAATAGAATTCACTTAATGATTATTAATTTATATCCAACACAGGAAAAACTACTTAATAATGCTATTTGGTAATTTCTATACTAGACACCTACATAATTCAAACTATTCAAAAAATTGTGACAAGTTAAAGTAATCGCTCACGATGTTAACTTTAAAATGTATTTTATGGAAACCGTGGGCGCGCGAAGGTACAGTACGATTATCACGCCACCCGGGTACCCACGCTCCAGTCACAAATCCCGCCGCATGTCACCGGCTCATTGAATTATATCCGAATAGATTATGTTCGTATCGCCAACTGTAGCAAATAATAAACAAGAATATAAACAAAATAGAAGAATACTAGCAAAAATTACAATTACTGTTGATACTGCTCACAACATATAATAATAATGAGAGATTTTAATGGACAAATTAGGGAATGTCAAAGTTGCGAAGAGTACACTGTAGGAAGACACGGTAACAGAAGCAAAAACGGAGAAGTTCAATCAGTATACAGAAAATTGAAATGGCGTTGGACAGGACATATGTTGAGAGAGAAGAAAGAAAATCGGACCAGAATAATAACGGAATAGTACCCTGGAGAAAGCAGAAAAAGGAAACAGCCTAAGCGATGGGATGCGATTTGAAGCAAGTAGCCGGGCCAGAATGGTTACGTACAGCAAAGGACAGAAACAAGTGGAAATCTTTAGAGGAAGCCTTTGTCTAGAGACAAGCTGTTAAGAGGAGAGATAAGCGGAATGCCGAGAATATGTTTTAGTTTAAGTTAATTTATAGTTTCCTACCTCTACTGTTATATTTTTTTAAGCAATGTTTGGTCAAATGAGTTAAAATCTAACAGCAATAAAGGCTTATCTTATTTTTATTTAAATCATATTAGATTATGTTCATATTTTACTGATTTCAAATCGGATAAAAAAAGATGTTCCACAGTTAATGGAAATGTGTTCTTTTATTGATACTGAACCACTAAAAACAATGGCATACTAGTAACAAAAGTTGCCTGTTTAAATGTGTAAATTAATCGATCTGCCCCCGCCCCCTAAAATATCTTATTATTATTTACACTTTATTATTACGTACTAAATTAAATAAATATTTTGTGAAAACAATGACATCACGATAACATAATGCTTGCTTGTTTTAAAATAAGTTTAATCATAAATAACCCTGGGACTTTTTCTTACTTGTTGTCTGTTTACGCATAACATGACTTTGAGAGTGATTAGGGAGCGCCTACGTGCACAGTTGTGTAATAATAATAATCTGTGGCCTGTCTTGTCAAGAGTGACATATAAAAAAAAATCTCAAAATTTTCCAATGTTAACTAATATAATAATACAATAGAACAATTTTTAAACACTCCAATAAAAGGAAAAAGCAAGAAAATAAAAGAAAATTACAATAGTGAAGATGTGATCTACAAAAAATATTAGACAAGCAAAGATGACTAAAATATGATCACGAGAATCCAGGCCCGAGCACTAACCACACGCCCAACATCTTCGGGTTCGTCGCTCAGCTCCTCCTCGCAGGCGCCGGGACCACCTATAATCGTGAGTCAAACGATCACGGACGCTGCAGTTGCGTCGAGGTCGAGTGACGAATACTTCTCTCCGCCGACGACACCACCACCTGCGCGTCGACGGGGAGGACGCCGGCCGCCGGATAGCCTGGGACCTCAAGGCCCACCGGCCTCTGACAGGGTCCCCGCTCTCGGTGGAAGTGTGCAGCGCATGCGATGGACGCAATCGATTAACGAAAACGTCATGCGCGCATACTTTGGGGCTACAGAGGGGGAAGGTAACCTGACTGCGTACCGTGGTCGAATGCTCTCTCTGTTTCAGGTGCTTAAGCCAGCTGTCAACGTGTCGGCCCAACGTCTATCGGATCAGGTGCGGGTCATCCAACGTAACCATTTGTTGGATGACGCCGTACTTGATAGACTGCATGAGGAATCACGGAGTAGCTGTGTCTCGCCTACCTTGCCACCGGCCGCGGTGCAAGTGCAACCCAGTGTGTCACCGCGACCCGACCATGTTGGAGAGGATGACGATGACGGGGCTATATCCGTGAGAACCCAATGCAATGCTCGATTGAGGAGCGCTTTGGAGTGTGCATTCCGAGAGTATCTTTCCACACCGCCTGAGCTTAGACCTCGATTACCTCGTCTGCCTATGCATAAAAAAATAGGGCGCTGGTGTGTGCTCTAGATTCGCAGCTATCAAATGTTTTTGATAGCAGCAAAGACCTTACCGATACCCATTCGATCTTGTACTGTGCGGCTGCAGCGGCATGTTGTGTAGCTAACGTCAAGTTTCCCAAAACTGACAGAGCTACACGATCAGCTATACCAGCTTGGCAGTGCAGGATTGAGTGTCGTATCGGTGAGGCTAGAGCACTCATCGGCAAGCTTATCTGCTTCAGGGAGGGCAACACTCGCCCTAGAGTGATGCGCTTTGTGAAGCGGGCGTTCTTGGGGACTGATATCAGTTCCCGAAATTATATGTCCCGCGTCGCAGAGCGTATCGACTTCCTGAAGCAGAAGATCTATGCATGGGCAAACCGTATTCGTCGGTACAAGCGGCGAGTGGAGCGATACACTCAGAATCGCACATTCCAGAGCAACGAAAGGTGGGTTTATAGGAATTGGGAGCGACCCGACCAAGGTGTGACTGATACGCGCCTACCGGATAATGACGCCATGTGTTCGTTCTGGCGCTATATCTGGTCGGTGCCTGTCAGTCACACCGAGGGTGACTGGACTCGGGAGGTCAAGCAAGCGTGCGATCCGATACCACAAATGGGAGGAATAACCATCAGCCCCCAAGATGTAGCTCGTGCATTGCGTCCGTTGCCCAACTGGAAATCTCCAGGGCCGGACGGACTGCAAAACTTTTGGATAAAATGGTTCCAAAGGTCGTACGCTCGTTTGGCATCTCAGTTCCAGTCCGCCTTAGAGTCAGGGTTGCTGCCCCAGTTCCTAACGACAGGAATAACCCACCTGCTCTATAAATCGGGTAGTACTGCGGATCCTAAAAATTATAGACCGATAACGTGTTTACTGACGGTCTATAAAGTTCTTACATCCATTCTGAGAGCGAAAATTAATCAACATATTGACAATACAGCCATCGTGTCTGCTTCTCAGAATGGATGCAGGAATGGGTCCCGCGGTACTAAGGAGCTGCTCCTTATCGACATTGCCATTAGCCAACAGGTTCGCCGTTCTCACGAGGATCTGGCGACATGTTGGATAGATTACAAGAAGGCCTATGACTCAGTGCCACATAAATGGCTCATGAGGGTGCTGGAGTTGTATAAAATTGATGCAACTCTGCGCGCCTTCTTGACGTCATGTATGGGGCAGTGGAGGACGGTCCTTCACTATCCAGGATGTCGACAGATTCAGGAAAATAGCGAACCTATAAGGATCGAGCGCGGAATATTTTAGGGCGACAATCTGAGTCCTCTGTGGTTTTGTTTAGCCCTGAACCCTCTCAGTACACTGCTGGAGGGTTCAGGCCTGGCCTATCGGTTGGGGAGAGGTAGTCAGGTCATATCACACCTCCTTTACATGGATGATCTGAAGCTCTTTGCCCCCAACAACTTGCAACTGATGAAGCTACTGAAGGTAACAGAAACCTTCAGTGGCGCTATCAGGATGGAATTTGGTGTGGACAAATGTGCAGTTATGCATGTAAAGCGAGGGGTGATTATGGAATCCGTGGGAATACAACTCTCGGATTCCATACAACTTCGATCCCTTTCCTCAACCGAAACTTACAAGTATTTGGGTATGTCGGAAACACTAGGCATCAATGCTACTGACGTGATACAGTCGTTGAAGGAGTGCTTCTTTGGCCGCCTGAAAAAAGTACCAAATAGTCTTTTATCAGGCGGGAACAAGGTGCGCGCCTTCAACGGCTGGGTCATGCCGGTCTTTATGTATTCTTTCGGCATACTCAAATGGACTCAGACAGAACTTGACGCCCTGGATAGGAAAGTCCGCACATTGCTTACTGCAAATCGCATGCATCACCCATGGTCATCGGTTATGAGACTGTATATCCCGCGGAAGTGCGGCGGTCGTGGCTTTTTAAATGCTAAGACCCTGCACAACCGCGAGGTATGCAGTCTCAGGGAATACTTCCAGGCCGCCGACGTGGGTATGCATCGAGATGTGGTAGCGGTGGACAAGGGCCTTACCGCACTCTCCTTGGCTAACGAGAACTGGCGCAAACCTATAGTATTAGATACTAATGACCGCAGGGAGGTATAACAGAGCAAGAAGCTTTACGGACGCTTCTACCGGGTCCTACATGGCCCGATGTAGATCTTTTAGCGTCCGTAGCCTGGCTGCGATTTGGTGACCTTTTCGGGGAAACCAATGGAATCCAATGGGAATCTTTGAGATTATGGACGAAATTATGATGACGAACAACTACCGGAAATACATTGTGAAGGACGGCACGGTTGACATCTGTCGGGCATGTCACCGGCCGGGGGAATCAATCCGTCACATTATCTCCGGTTGTTCTAGTCTAGCTAACGGAGACTATTTGCATAGACACAACCTTGTAGCCAGGATTATCCATCAGCAACTCGCTCTTAAATACAGTCTTGTGGAATCGGAAGTGCCTTACTATAAGTATGTGGCCGACCCAGTTCTCGAAAATGGCAATGTCACATTGTATTGGGATCGGTCTATCAACACTGACAGTACTATTGTTGCCAATAAGCCTGACATAGTGGTAATAGACCGACTAGAGCGTCGCGCAATGAGTGTTGATATAGCGGTCCCCCATGACGAGAACCTCGTGAAGGCTGAGAGAGATAAGAAATGCAAGTATCTTGATCTGGCTCGCGAGGTTGTCGACAAGTGGGATGTGAATACAGCAGTCATTGTGCTGATAGTCGTGACGGTCAATGGCATAATAGCCAAGAGCCTCGACGAATATCTGAGGAGGCTCTCGTTGGGCAGCTGGATCAAGAGCTTGATCCAGAAAGCGATACTCCTGGACACGGCGCGTATCGTTAGGAGGTTCCTCTCTCAGGAGCCCTGACCACCGGTAGCTTGGACCCTGTTCCCGATACCGGTGGGCTACTATTTTTGTATTTTTAAATGATTTTTAATTTTAATTTTTATAGAATAATATTTAAAAATGTAAAAAGATGTATATAAAATGAATAAATGGAATAACATTTTTTTTTTCCAAATAACTTAATACTACTTTACAATGGCAATGTGACAGCAATTTCAATTTGGGCAAAGAGATTAGCGTTTGTAGCCGAACTAGGCATAGCCTGTATTTCGGCTATCAGCACCATTCCCCTCGAGTTTTTACAATACAAGAATAAGTGTAAAGCAATGGTAGCATAATACAATGGATACTATAAAAATAGTTGATAAGTATCACACACACACTCTTTGGATAAGCAATTTGTAAGTACATCATTTAAATTTATTATTAAATGGATTTATGGTGTGGGGTGAGTGTGTGTGTTCATATGTGAGTGTGTGTATTGTATATGTTTCTGAGAATATGTAGGTGTGTGAGAGGTGTATGTATATGAGTATATGTAGGTGCAAGCGGATGTGAGTGTAATTATGTGGTGAGTGTGTGGGTGTAAGTATACGTGAGTGTATGTGAGTGGGGTGTGTAGGTGAGCAATGTAGAGTGTATCTTCGTTATGTGTGCTCTTAGTGTTAATCTTAGTGTGGTATGTATAGTAGTTGTTCCGTCTCCTCATAGCTTAATTTCTGCAAATATAGGCATACTTTTACTTTGCATTGTTTTCTAGTCAAGGGGTATATGTCTAATTTTTGTTAAGTTTATTATAAAGGTATGGGCCCAGAAAACTTACAAATCTCTTACCAAAATTAGTTTTAAATGTGGATAAGTTGTCACATACATGATGTTTACGACGTCTCTGTAATAACATTGGGTTGTAATGCTGTTTGTTGTGTTCTTGCAAGATGATTTTAAGTATATATAACTGTCTTACTGTCAAAACCTCGCACAACCGCATTGGTTTAAACGTACTAACCTTTAGTATAGGTCTCTGGACGACCTCAACTGCCTTTATAGTGATTTTGCAGATACCTCCCCATGATGAAATGCAGTAGTTAAGAAGCGACCTACACATGGCCTGATATATTCTCTTCAGCAGTGTGGGGTTCGCGATCTGACGTAGGTTTTAAAAACATAAATCAATTTACGTATTCTACTACAGAGAATTTTGACATGTTCTTTAAAATTGAGGTTCTTGTCTTAAGTAATACCAAGGTATTTAAGAATATCAACGCATTCCTGATGTGAACATGCGCAGCAATCCACAGAAATGCATTCGTGTGAAACAATCCGTAGGTTGCCGCTGATATCCAACGCCTGCCTAATGCTGTAACAAACATACTTTGTACTATAATAATATATTCAGCGCGGTTTGCTTGTCTCCGATCTCCGTTGATATTGGCCGTGGTGACCAGCATCGGTCAGGAGGACATTATTTTTTATTTGCTGGACCCGAACCTGGCTTAGGTTTAATATAATACACCTGATAAGATCAAATATGGCGAGTTGTAACTAGGAAATGTATTGGCTGGGTGAAGGAATGATTTTTCTGAACCTAATGTGAAATTCCTTTTTGGCAGCTCAGTGGATACTTCCGTGCCACCTCGACATTATGAAGGAATACTCACTGAATCAATCGAGAATACTACGAATGATCAGGTAGGTATACCTCAATGCCTAGTAGGTAGGGTATATAACATAATTATATTTTACATTTGATTTTGTAGGACTATATAAATAAATAAATACATTTTAAATAAATAAATATATTTATTTTCAATTAACTTTACGAACTCTCTTTTTTATATCAACAACTTATACTCTATTCTTAGCAAAATAGTACCAAACAGATTTAAAAAAGAGAACAATGACCCAAAAGCGGTTTATTTTTAACAACTAAATTTCACACTTTAAGAAAAGTAAATAAGTAAACAGTACACAAATTAGCCAGAAATGGCTATCCAAACAGGCAGAGATTCTTCTTAGCATGTTGACTCCACGGAAAAAGGAAGACACGCTTCTTGGAAGTCGAGCGGTCACGGAACTCTGTTCCCTGAGCGCGAGTCCGCGCTCGCTATGTTTAACTAGTAAGTAGTACGTGGCTATAGATAGATTGATAGATTTCTGAACGACTCGCTAGTGGTCTACCCCCACCAGGTGGGGCCTATGGCTTACCATAAGAGGCCCAGCGAGAGCGACCAGCGTCAGAATTGCCGACTTTACGAACCTACAGATAGAAATGAGTGGCACCCGTCTGCCCAACTCCCAGAGCTAGCTGGTCATTGCGCAGACAGTGGCGACGTAAATGTACGTGGGAGCGGCTTTGTACCGAGTTACGCCGCTCATGTGTTGCACCAATAGTATGCGAGGTACACGCTACGTTATTCAGAGCGTGTGTACTCGTGAATGTAGAGTAGTGATTGGCTGTTTCCGACGTGAAGTGTGCCTATATAAACTTACAACAAACATCACACCGGGATGTAGAGTGGGGTGAGCAGTATTATTGTTTGAGTAAGACGCGTGTAGACTGTTGCTGCTGTACACAGGCGTCAAATCAGGTGAGGTAGTCGTCAAGCGCGAGCCTACCCATAGTTTAAAAAAAACCAGTATGTGGATGAGGTTGCAGTGTCAACTATTAGATCCCTGGGGAAGAAATTTCTGCCAAGCGAGCGCGCGTGCCATGTTGTAGATGCCTGGATATGGGGCCAGGCAGAAGCGTCGGCCCGCATGAACATAGTTGTGGCGAGTAGCCCTACAAACTCGTCCAGGCTCTCTATCCCTGTATCCCGCAGGATGACACCGTTCGTCACGTAGCGAGGGGCGTCCATGATGCGCCGCAGCGCCAGGCTCTGCTGGGCGCGTGGTTCCTTCTTTTTCATCTCGCTAGTGCGGGCGAACCAAGCTAAGGCTGATAGATGAGTATGGACCGCCGGTAGGTCTTGAAGATGCCAAGCTTGGCGTGCAGGGGAGGCGGGATGAGAGCGCAGGTTCCGGGCGACCCTGCACTGCACCACTACCCTAGTGACGTGCAACCCCATCGTTAGCCGACGGACGATGGTCACACCCAGGTACTTGGCCTGGGGCGTCCACTCGATATCGGCTCCTTGTAGTGTCAGACGTGGTGAGCGGGGCGCGAGTCCTGTAACTAAAGTTGGCACAGGCTGTGTATGGAGGGCCAGTCGCCTTCCGCGGAGTTTATTCGTTTCTCCCAGCTCGCGGCTCTCAGGCACTTGTTAGAATCATGAATGGAACTCTATATAAAAGTATTGGTATCTACAAAGATAGCAAGCTTTGAATGTCAAGATGGTTGTTGGTTATTTACTGTGTATCAGAGTTCCAATATATGTGGTGTGTAAGGAAAAGGTTTTATGAATAAAAGCGCAGAAAGACAAGACTAGGTATTTATTTAAGTAAGGCTTGTCAATTAGTTCATATTTAGAAGGCTCATTGAGCTTACCGCCCGGTCGCTAATCTAGTTCTCGTGGGGAAGGAGGGCAACAAATCATAATCATAATCATAATCATAATCATAATCATTCTTTATTTGTGTAACATAGGTAGTATCATAATACAGTTCTTAAATTAAAGTTCGTAGGTCGCTATGTTATGCCAAGAAGCGTACAAATATTATGGTTACATGCGAAATACGAAGAAAAATAAAATATTAATCATGCGAGAGGTAAACACAAATTATTTGGTAGGTATGTCAAAATTCATAGAATATGATAAATTAATAACAACAAAATTATAAATGTCACAATATGGAGTAATTTCTACAGTCAAAAAAATTGAAACCCCACGGAAGCTTTTTCATAGTATTTATCGATATCTTTTACAACCACATAAAAGTATTTACAATATTATAGAGTCAAAATAACAAGAATAAGGCAAAGGACATAGACTAGCCCTTAAATCAATAGTTCCGTAACGTTACTTCGAGGGTCATAAATGTTCGGTTAATGGAAAGTCGACTGAACGATTGTTCGAATGGAATTTATTGCGAAACAACCTTTTATCGCCAAACGCTACTTCGACTGAACAATTCATCGAATATTTATTAATCGACGGACTGCTCTTTCGAATGAGTTTTAGTTATAATTTTAACAATTAAAATAAAATTATAAAAAAAAGATTTGGTGAAGAGGAAGATAATAAAGCACAAATGAAGGGAAAAATGTTTATTATAAAAAAAAAACAATTTACGTTACAATTTTCGCACTAAATTAAGGTGATCAAAAACCTTCGGTAGTTTAGGGTTCTTTAACGCCCTAAGAACTCTAATAAAATAATAATAAAAAATCAAATAAAAAAATCAAAAGTTCACGTAATTTAATCGTTGTTTTATTTTTTAAAGTGGCAAATGTAAGCCATCGAGCTCATGAAGTCAAGCATGTCCATGTGTTCCTTTTGATTTAAAAGTTTTTTCTTCTTTCCCAACCTGTTTTTTCTTTTTGGTAGGAGAAACTGACTCATCTTGGGCTCTAATTTTTTCTATAATCAACTCGTTATTTTTTTGTTCTTTTTCCATTTTTTTATGGTTTTAAATAGGTTCCATTTCTTTCTTCCTAGGAGTCCATGCGGTCCAGCGGTGATGCCATGATTCGACTGAATTTTGGGAATTAGGCGTGTTTAATTCCAAACGATCATGGATAGACCATGTTTCAGGTGGAATTCTTTGAATTGACACATTTAAGGGAATCGTAGCATTAGTGTCAGTTTTATTAGTTGTGGCAGTATCAGTAATATTCTTAAAAGTGCCATCGACATAATATGTAGAACACTAAGAAACAATTGAACTGACTTCGTTCGGTAGCACTTCTTTTTTTTGAAGCAAAAGGAATGTGTCGCGAATTTCCTCTGGCTTTAAGTACGCCAAAGCAGGTATATATCTCATTTTATGTGCGAAACTTATGTCTTTACCATACCTCTTTGCCAACCCGCTTTGTTGGATATGTTTCCAAATCGATTTATTACTATCAGGAAATACTCTTTTAAGCGCTTTTGTAGCAGCAATCTCGAAATCTGTCAACACATATTGTGGTCATAGGTCCAGACTATATTCATTAAACGCGTGTCGCGTTATTATCTCAAACAAAATATAATAACAATTTTGAGTTTTGTTACTCAACAGCCCATACACTAACATACATAGGTATACATTTAAAAGCGCCTTCCTTATTACCCACAAATCCATGTATAGTATACATTTGGGTATATGGATTTGGGCAACACATAAATGTGCCATCTGAAAGCCAATATGAGGAATCGTTAAGCAAGCGCAGATTATTTTCGGTGCTGAAAACGAAGACACTTTCATTTTCATAAATATAATGACCAATCAAAAAATTCTTGTTGTTGATCACGTTGTATCATTTAATAGAGTTATTTACTTCACTTAATTCCTTTGGTATTGATGGGGTGTTTCTTAATCGCGCTCTATTTATTATCATTCGCATAGCGTCATTATTAGGAATGTAAGGAGCTGCATTATGCGGTACTTTCTGTTTACATGCCTGGATAATTTCCATAGATTGTTCCGCTTTTCTCTTCAAATTAGTCCTTACCTCTCATGCGAAGTTTTCTTCAGGGCGCGGTGGATGAAGGTGGTCTACTAATCCAATTTCAGTCTTCAAGATATGTTTAGAATGTTCTATTACCGTTCTAACCGTAGCATTACATTTTAATGATGTTTTTTCTGTACAGGACAACACTTATCAGCCACTGTTTTATTTAAAAGCAATATGTATTCCCCTCTAATGCCAATAAATTCTTACCTTTTTTCGAATTCACAAACTTTAGTTTCTCCATTTTAATAGAGTATTAAGATTGAGACAAAAACACGTAATAACCAAGAAAGATGGTAATGCGCCATACTAATGCAAAATAAAAAACAATGAGGTTTATAAAATCACATAGGCATTTTCCCATTAAAATAAGAAGTACTTTATTCAATAACTATAGAAACAATAAATGGTAATATGAACTGATAATTTATATCGTATAAATTACATGTATACCGTAGTCTTTGATAATGATGCGGTATTACTTAATCTCGTATAAGCAAAGTGCCTACTGAAATCTAAAACCAAACATAGTATTTCTTGCGGGAACAAACAAATGAATGAATGAATAATGTTTAGTTTAATATTATTTATTTATTATTTACTTCATTGTACCCCATAATCTCACCATATTCTATCCGTTCGCAATAACTAGTAAGAAAGTAACTTAAAACAATTATTACCAAATTGCATGTTTCTAAATCTATCAGTCGATCGATTAATAAATATTCGATGAATCGTTCAGTCGAAGTAGCGTTTGGCGATAAAGGTTCCATTCGAACAATCGTTCAGTCGACTTTCCATTAATCGAACATATGACCCTCGAAGTAACGTTACGGACCCTAAATCAATATAACATATTAGGAACAAAGACCATAATATGGTATAGATAGTTTCAATTGCAAGTTGCTAATGGTTGTGATTAGCAATAATAAAGTTATAATAACAAATAACTTACGTTAGGTTTGTGAAGTCGATCTTACACCAAGTATTGACAATATATCTGGCCTGTACTGGCTTGTAGTTCACAAAAAAGTAAGTCGGCTTATCCATTACACAATATTTTATAATCTCGGCTCCATCTGTGTCTCAATACGTCCAATATGAGAAAATGGCGCGGTATCCCGCCATTTTCTATATTGTTTAAAATAATCTCATAATTAGGTCAATAATCCATTATCAATTGTAATGAAACCATTTTAAAACGTGACAAGACAATTAAGGAATTTAATGTCGCCTATTTAGTCATTCTTAATCAATATTCGAAAGAATATTGATACTAACAGACAATATTTTACTAATTGTTTCAAGGACTTGTAATACTAATATAGCAATATAAAACCCAGGATACATCACAATGATCATTACAAATTACGTAATTATTTATAGGAATGTCATCAATATGGCTTAAATATAAGTTTAGAATTATTTCCTGTACAATGTATTAGCAAATATACACAACAATATTTGCTTAGATGGGTACTCTTTTACATTTGTAGGTAGTTGACAACAATAATAATTTAGGTAGGTACTTAAGACATTTGTTGATAGGTGCTTAATAAATATGATAGGTATGTATTATGTAGCAAACCATTGCGACTTAAAAATGAAAATTCATGATTTAACGACGACACACATACTTCAAATTCTAACACACTCAACTCGGCTTTCACCTTTTCAGCGAGTTTGTTAAGTGCCGTTTTCATGGTGGGGCACCTCGTTTATTGCCACTGCTTGCGTAGTCGCTTTTTTTCAGTAAAAAGTCGTCGGATACGCGCGGCTGAAGCACGCTCCCCTGCGGCTGCGTCATCGTTGCTGTTTACAGTGCTTGTTGTACGCAAGCAGTGATATCCTCGGCTAGTGCGTCGACGTCGGCGGAGTAGAGTCAATACTTTCTGTGAAAGTGTCCCAATCGATTAATCGACGTGGTGCGATCGATTGGACGACGAAAACAGCATTGTGATCCGACTGTAGCTCGTCGTCCAGGACTTGCTGAGTGACCTGACAGGGTAGCCCCCGGTGTACAACGATGTCTATCACGTCGGGCATGTTTATTTTATTTTATTTATTTATAGTTAATTAAAACGATACAGATACCAATTACATTAATTAACTTAAAAATCGTGAAACATAACAATGTTGACAACTATGTCACATAAGATAATTAAATAATTCACATATACAATTAACATAGCACAGTGGAGTGTATGTATCAATAATTATATTAAGATATAATGCAATCAATAATTCATAATTCAAAAATAACAATACAATTATCATGGAACAGTGGACACCCTCGCATACTTTCTATCACAGAACACCAGACATGCACGCATTAATTTATGCCATTCGTCCGCAAACACATCACATTCAGGATTGGCAGTCAAGAGGGCATTAAGCATCTTCAAAGTACGACACACTGGGGATTCAGCTCTAGCGACCGTTCTGGCTGACGGTGGTGCGAACAGGTCGTGACGGCGACTCTGACGGTGCCCAACGTATTTGCTGGGCACAAAAATTCGGCGGAAAAGGTCATGAAGCTCAGGGCAGTCAATACGACCGCTTAGAATTTTACATGCTACCGCGAGCTGATCATAGCCTCTCCTCACCTCCAACGAGTTAAAACCCAAAACTCCTAAAAGATAATTCGTTGGGTACATATAAGGGAAGAAATGGTATACCTTTTGGAATAGAAATCTAAGGAAGGTTTTCTGTACCTTTTCCAGCATTAACGTCTGCATCGCGGTATATGGGTGCCAGACACAAGCACTGGATTCGAGTTTACTTCGAGCCAGAATGGTGAACAAAAGCCTAATAACTCTGGGATTGCCGAAGTCACGAGCGTTTCTCAAAACAAATCCCAGGCGCCTGAAAGATTCTCTCGCAAGGTTAGCAACGTGATCTTTAAAGGTCAGACAGCGGTCAAAGGTCACTCCCAAGTCCTTTACGGTGGTGACACGAGTGATAACTGCACCACCCAAACTGTAATCGTAACGGATAGGTTGCAACCCCCGACCGAACGTCATGACATAGCACTTGCTCGTGTTAAAATGCAATCTATTTGTAATGCTCCATTCGTAGATGGCGTTAACATCCCTTTGTAGGAGTTCGCAATCCTTGAGTGTTCTAATTTGCGCAACTAGTTTTAGGTTGTCGGCATATAGCAAGCACTTTGCAAACCTAATCTTAGATATAAGATCATTAATCATAATCAGGAACAGAGGCGGCCCCAATATAGATCCCTGACTCCCGCCCGAGCGAGTATAATAAGGCTTAGACTCAAAGCAGCCATGTCGGACAAACTGCTTGCGATCCCTTAGGTAGTCGGCAAAGAAGTTAAGAAAGCCAGACGAGAAACCGATGGCCCCCAGTTTTGAGAGGAGCACATCATTGTCAACTTTGTCGAACGCTTTCCGGAAATCGAAATACAGGGCGTCAACCTGCCCACCGGCGTCCAAGCTACTAGATATAAAGTCGACATGAATAAGTAAATTCGAGTTTACGGAGCGACCTGACCAAAATCCGTGTTGGGCATCAGAGAGCGACATATTTATGCGTTTGTGAATAGTAGCATGGAGAATATGCTCAAAGACCTTTGCAGCGGTTGGCAGAATAGCGATGGGTCTATGTTCATCAACAGATATTCTGTCGCTGGTTTTAGGAATAGGAGTGACTCTCGAAGTCTTCCACGGCTCAGGGTACACGCCGGATTGAAGAGCTAGGTTGAAAATATGGCATAGACGTGATGCCAATACATCATTACATCCCTTGAGGATAAAGGCTGGCATGTTATCAGGACCAATCGAGCTACAGGGTTTGAGTTTCGCGATTCCCTTGACCACATCGGACGGTGTTAAGAAGGGGAGAGGAATATTATCTCCCTCGCTATTCACCTTTATGGATTTTGGGTCCAATTTAGGTGTGTCGAGCAGAAACACGCTGGCAAAATAATGAGCAAATGCCTCGGTAATGTTGTAGCTCTTCCTGGGTAGTGAATAGGTGTCTCAGGTTCAGACACCGTGTACCCGTGTGCCTCCCCGTCCGCGAAGAGCCGTTTCCACCCTCATTGGAGAGGTAACTTTTCTACGCTGGGTGTGCATGACGAGCGTTCTTAGCTCGCCCATGTCGAGCTTATTATTGGGCGGTTTGTATAACGCGTAAATTTCTATGCCCTCGCCGCCTACGTACATCCAACGCGTGCGCTATCTGTAGTATCGGGAGGGTTAGTTCTTGATGGACGACTCTTCTCTTTACAAGTTTGGCCGTACTTGTAAAGGTCGTGTTTGGTTAATATAATAAGTCCCGTGCTCTCTAATCCTGTAGCCATGTCAAGAGTCAAGACTAATGAAATACCTATGTTTGCCCAATCGATCAACATGGTCATCAATTAGCGGTAAAGGAAATCGATCCTTAACCGTGATCTCATTTAGTTTACGAAAATCTACGCACATGCGATCGGATCCATCTTTCTTTTTACATAATTGAATGGGACTCGCATACTCCGATTCAGACTCCCGGATAATAACTCTTTTCGAGACAATCTCGAATAATTTTACGATCTTTCAAATTTCAGGATACGAGAGCCGGTACGGCTCAATCGTTTAGCAGTTAATTTCTTTTACCTTTTTTTTATAAAAGATAGAGAGAAAAAAAATTAACAATTAATTCAATATTATGCTATGTTAATTATTTGATATAGGCCATGCATTTATTCTCGTCTTTTGTCTCTTATAGGAATTTATCTCCAATAAGCACTACAACTGCTGGGTCTCTCATTGTTGAAGATGCAAATGACAACGAAATCGAAGTTCCAGAGTTTTTAGATTTAAAGCGCATTGCATCAAAAAACAAAAGGAAAGCTGACTCAAATAGAAGCGCAAAAGGAATGAAAAGACATGTTGCACCTGCAGAAGAGCATTAAGGGAATACGGCAAAGAAAGCTGACCTCGACAGTGAAGATTTTAATCAGAAGAAAAGGAATTATTGTTAGAACTACACCAAAGCGCGTGTCAACGGCACGAAATTCAATATAAAACCATAGGTCAAGGAGCCAATCACGGTTGGCGCAGTGGTTGAGCGATTGACTGCTGCGCTGCGTGTCGCGGGTTCGATTCCCGCACGGAACAAATATTTGTATGATCTACAGATAGTCGTTCCGGCTCTACACTACTACGCTATAGTAGGTAGTTTACATATGTTGTACAGTTGAAGTACAGTTGGCAACTTGTTTGAAACCGTGAAGCCGCTTGTTTTCAACCACGCCTATGACAGTTGCGCTTCTGCAGGCGGCGAGCGCAGATACACGCGTCGCTGCGCACAAAATGATTCAACAGGGCCAACGTAAAGTATTATCGATATGTACAGAGACTTGTCCTGTCTTTGGGATTTGTCATCAGAGTCATATAAAGACTCAAATGGAAAAAATGCATGGGATATTTTTTTTTAAGTATATTCTTGTACTTTAGAGGTGAAAAGTGTTTTCTTATCCCAAGGGAACATTATACCGGGATGAAAAGATGCATTTGTGCTATTCCAGATTATAATCTATCTCTGTGGCAAATATCAGCCTGATCCGCTCAGCAATTTTAGCTTGATTGAGCAACAAACATACACACATCACCCAAACTATCGCATTTATAATATCAGAAAGAAGATAGTAAGATGTAGTAAGATCAGAGATAAGATTTTAAAGTTTATTAGTATATTATTTTTGAAGTTTTGATAGGCAAGGCGCCATGACGTCGTTGTTATGAACGTAAGCTACGAACGAAAAAACGTACTTTCTGCGTTGCTTTCTCAACGTACTGAAGTTTGGAGCTTGTTTTAATCCTTGTAGCCGGCATCGCCCCATCCGCTTCAAACCAAGGTGACCTTAGTTTTTGGCTTGGTTGGCAACCGTGTATGCTTCATCAATTTAGTGAAAGCCAGGCGGCAAAATTACACATTATAAAAGTTCGTTCTATTAGAGAACCCTAAAAATCTGAGTAATGTAAACAACGTTTTAATTGTTATTCTGAAGTTAGTGTAATGAGACTACTCTTTTTCAAGTTATAGCTTAGTAACAAGACATGTGTTTTTAACCGACTTCGCAAAAAAAGGAGGAGGTTATCAATTCGACTGTATTTTTTTTTGTTTGTTACCTCAGAACTTTTTATTGAGAGAGCCGATTTGGATGATTCTTTTTTATTTGAACGCTTTACGCTGGTGCTTGTCACGTGGTCCCATTTAATTTTCATCAAGATCTGTTGAAGAACTTCGGAGATATACATCAGAACTCTTCAATAAATGACGGTAAATCACTCGGGATAGCTGCAATCGCACGTCTGTTTATTGTTTACACCATTTCATAACATAACATCACACGCTCGGTACGCTCTAAAGGGGTACGTAGGTGTGAACAGTTCACCCTGGTATACTCCTATTCCACAGGTTTGTTTAAGTTTCATGTTATTGGGTTAATCTACTCTGGCTTCACTTTGGGCTTTATAGGTAGCTAGCCTATAGAACTGGTCCATCATGTACCACATCTAAAAAGTGAAAAATAAAAAACATTTTTACAAAAATTACAACCGACTTCCGAACAAAAACACTACAAAGTGAAAAATAACTTTAATTTCGGCAGTCGGTGTCAAAAAACGAAGAAATGAATACAGGAACGCCGACTTTCGAAATAGAAGTTATTTTTCACTTTCTAGTGTTTTTGTTTGGAACTCGGTTGTAATTTTTGTTGGATTAAAATAGTTAGTATTAGCTGTTTTATCACAAGTACTTTTGTCAGACCTAGTATTTTTATGTGAAAATACTTACTATTTATCTGTTATCTTGATTATTCACGCGGCGCGTCATTAGTAATGAAAAAAACATACTATTCACGACAAAATTACTTGGGCAATAACAATTAACATATAGCAAAGCTCTAACTTCTAAATTAAAATTTACTTACCGATTTTATAAGTTCACCATATCAAATCAACATTGACAATTAAACATTTAATCCAATTTAATATTTTACAATTTCTATAAATATTATTAAAACGACAAAAAAAGAAATGACGATATCCGCAGGAAAACCAAAGTTACCGACATAACCCGAAGAATTGCCAAACTTAAGTGGCAGTGGACAGGGCTTTCGGCTGAAATGATGATGATGATCCCAATCTCATTCATTTTGGACTTTTTGACTTGAATCGTTTACGCTGACAAAATATCACTGAGTTTCTGCGGAGCTGGTAAGCAAACTCGGCGGCATCAATTAACCACAGCAGCCTATCGAACATTAGAGGCTCTAGACAAGTGAAATTCTAACAATGAAAGCGTCGCCATGGCGATTGATAAAGTGCCAAAAATGTATGAGATTGAGAAGGCTATCGAAATGTCACGTGATCAGTCCTTTACGTTTTGGCATTTCGACTATCGCCATCGGTGACAGAATGATACTGTCTAGCGTTTGGCAGGCAGACCCGGCGGGGTAACATAGCATAGCCACATACTACGCCAAAGAGACTAAGTCAACTCGTACCTACTAGTTATCGTCATCTGAAAAGTGATGCAATCATACATTTTAGTTAGGGAGTCGTAACGTTAGATAAACAATGTGCGGCGCAAGCTTGAGGCGCGTTGTTATCAGTGCAATGATCTGTCACCGCATAGGTCATGAACCTATGATCGATACTATGTAAAACTTTCGACTGCACTTTAAAGATAGCGGATAAAAAGATACTAACTAACCAAAGAGGATATAGAATTGATTGTTAAAAAAAAGTAAAGTTATGCTGACTCACACGGGCAATTAATTATGGTATTATATCGGGAACTATGCGCAAAGCTGAGCTCAGATGGCGTCACAAAAAACAAAGTAAACAAACCAAATTGTCAAAGTCGAGCGGCAAAATTTCGCAGTTTATGCATATAAAATATAATACTAATAGTGAATGAAAAATGGAGCTAACTAAGAAATGCGGTAACCAGACCATACTTAAGCCCGGCTTTGAGCCCGGTGCATCAGTAAAAGGAAAAAAAATATATATAAAAATAACAAAAAACCCGACTGCTTAAAAAGCCAACTAAAAAGACGTAAACAAGAAGAAAATCATGCTGTGCAGTCGGAGGATACATATGCGCGAGCTGCCTGATCAAAACCAGATTTCTTTATTTACTACTTTTTAGTTATTTTTTTTAGTATTGTTAACTAATTTACTGCAATAAACACAATTATGATATTTTTACTTAATATAGTTACTATTTGTCACTTAGCAAATGAAATATATAATGGCAACACTAAGCTAAGGAAATTAACTAAAAAGATCAAATAACTTTTTATTTATTATGATTTTTTTATCCGTTTTGAACAAGCCCAATTATACTTTAAGCGTGGCTCTACAGAAATTATACAGAAATTGCCAAAAAATGCCCAATTTCGGTGGTTTACTTATTTTGTGAGTGATCTAAGTTTGACAAATACCTCCGTGATAAAACCCTGACATATTTTATATTCTACTACAGATCTACCCACACCTATTGCGGAACAGGCATGATGTGCTGCTGTCCACAGAAAGTTGGGTGAGAATATGTCGTACTATAGCAGCACTGCACTACTGGATGAGGTCCTGGTTTCCTGGGCTGGGCAAAGCGTTATTGTTTTTTTTTCAATCTGACATTTGTCAGTAACAGGCCGCTGTCTGGACGTGTGCCCGGTTCATGGCAATAAGCTCGTCCCCTATTACATGGGACTGGCGACATGTGGCTGTACTACAGGTGCAACTCTGCCTAACTCTTCGGAGAATAGAGGCGTCATGTTATGTTATTGAAGACAAAACAATAAGTTTATTGTTAAATGTTATGCGTCACATGGGTTTTGTTTAATTCAATGGACATCTTTACAGTTCGGAATAATAATATTGTTGAAGAGCGTGGGACAGCGATGATTGAATCATCTATCTGGAGACCATGTTTTACGTAATGAGATATTTTTTTATAAATTCGCTGAACTAAACTATGATAATTAGGTAACGCGTTTATGAAAATTATATAGATGTGCATATCATAATATGATTTCAAGAAGCTCTAGATTTAGCGCTAGGCGCTACATCGCGCTATTGATCAAAAAAGCGCTAGAGCTGGCGCTGAAAGCGGAAAGTTGGCAGCACTGGATAGAAATCCGATGACTGACGAAACACGAAGTTTCACGAGGGATATAACCGACATAATAACTCAACACTAACAATTACAAGTTCAGGGTCGATTCAAGCTTAATGTAAGCTGTAAAATGAGCGGATCGCTTTATAATACACACATAAAGTACATTTCATCAGCAAATTACATTTGGTAGTCTTCTGAAGCTAGTCATAATTTGCGAAACGCTCATCCACCATCAATCTTAATCACTTCACAATTAGGTACCATCACTTTTATTCTGACCTCCCTCAGTGTCATCATTAATCAGTACTTACAACTGTCCTAACAACTCTACTGTCTACAAAATAACAATACTAGACCATAAAAAGCAACCCATTGATACTTCAGCAACCATTTATATTTTTTACAAATAGAGCAACCTTCTGGAGATGTCAGATAAACAAAAGACAATCGTTTAGAAATGCTCTAGAAATTAATGATCTCAGTTTCATCTATAGTTATTTTACCGCTTCTATATATAAAAGGCAATGTCCCGACTGACATATGAACGCCCAGCAAAACCCACGAATGATAGAAGACTGAAATTTTGAGAGGATGATAAAGATGAAGATAAAATTATTTGTTTAAACATTAACATGATACATGAAAATGCACACACAGATGGTTGATTTTATACTGTAGGTTAAGGAAAGATTTTCAAAACTCCGCCCCTAAAAGAGTGAAATAGGGAATGGGAGTTTGTATGAAACTGTCATTTTTAATTTGAAATGTGATGAAATGATGAAGGGGTAAAATTTGTATACAAAATAAATGTTGTTTGTTTTTTACGAAAATTACTTGAATTTTTAGTTTTACTGCTTTTCAATACAATTAAAGAAAAACGTGTTTCAGGTTCCCCTAGTCGACGGCACGAACTATTTTGTTCGCGAGGTTAAAATGCATGCTATCCCATCCGACAACACGTGCGAAATAGATAGATGATGTGATGAGCAGCAAAAAGCTAGTTCGCGTACGAATTAGCACTTTTACAATATTTTATCGAAATGGATGTTGATTTGGGATGAAATCGACCGCGCGAAATTTTATAAACAGACCTTTGGACTTGTATGGAGGCCGTTTCGCAATTTTCCTTCTTCTTATGGTATTTATTTCCGCCCAAAGATGCGTTAAAATTAGTGTTTAAATATGGAACTTTCGACGCTCATAAGTTTCCAATATATATTTTATACCATTCCCCCTCTAAAAAGCTTATTTTATTCACTGAAAACAGTGAATAAAAATAACTTTTAATCACCGTTTTGGTGTTTGAATTTAGAACACACCAATATATATTTGACCTCCATCTCACTGCAATACAACCTACTTGCGCCTAAAATACTCGATACAAACTTCTTGTGCAAAGAATATTCGAATTTCAAACTCCTTCGTCGATTTAATTTTGAGTTTGTTTATATTTAAGATTTTGATAATAATTTTGATTTTGGTCTAGGATGTTTAGTGAATACTTATTTGGATTGTAATTCTAATATTAATTGCATTGGTGTTTAATCTATACATACCTATAAATAAAATTGGAGTGTCTGTTTGTAATATGAAAATAACCGTTTGTTACTACATGTATATGAATATTATATACGGTACATACACCAAAATATTTTTTTTACAATTTTTGTCTGTCTGTCTGTCTGTTCCGGATAATCTCTGAAATGGCTGGACCGATTTTGACGGGACTTTTACTGGCAGGTAGCTGATGTAATAAGGAGTAACTTAGGCTACGTTTATTTTAGAAAAATTCTTTTATTTTAGAAATTTGTTAGGCGGAACGAAGTTCGCCGGGTCAGCTAGTTAATTATAATTATGTAACGTAACGGAGGTGGTCACTGGCCCCTGAAACTCAGGTGCTGTTACCTAGCTCAGCTTCAATGTACACCTTAAGGTTACACTAGTCGATCAGGGAAGGAGTGTTAAAATTTGTATAAAAAATAAATTGTTTATTATCAAAATTACTTTAAATTTAGTATCTTCTATGCAATTAAAGCAACAAGTTTTAAAGGATTTTATTTATTATCACCCCTTAAAGGGGTAAAAATGGATGTTAAAGTTTTAATTTTTTTGGTCTACGCGAACAAAGACGCGGGTGGATAGCTATGTTTGGATAATAATTAAAATATCGCGCCAGAACTGGAATAAACGAAAAAGGCACAATCGTGTAGTCCACGAAGGCGAAGCCGCGGGCGGAAACTAGTAAACAATACAACGACAAAAAAAAAACATAAAATAAAATAGCTATAGCACACAATAAACAAATATAAACATAAAAATAAAATACGAGGGATAACATAGAAAAACAATATATTAAGTTTGACTGAGGAGGATCTCTCCACTACTCACAGGTCACAGGGCAGTGTGCAAGCGCATCTAGTGGATCCATGACAGTTGAATCGTTTCTCCAGCACTCATCGAGCACTATTGACGGCGCCGACACCTTTCTGGTGATCGCCTCTGTTGATTCTAGCTATCAGGAGTTGCAGTGGTTACAACACCTAACCCGTTATCTATCATTTAATCAGCCAGTAACGGTTCTTTTATTTCACGTTTATTATTTACCAACTCAAACATTCCTACTCACTATTTCGGTCGTATGATCGAAAACATTATCGATGCACCGGACGGCTACAAACACCAGAACGTGTGACCCACTGCCGTCTTGGGCCAACGATCGACCTTACTAACAAGACCGGTTGTCTGGCGACTGTAAACACGGGTGCCGAACGGTCTTACTTAGAAACATGTATTTTTGGTCAATATACGGAAACATTTTTATGAACGTAAACAAAACAAAAGGAGTTTGTAAGAATCCTAGCAGGAAGAGTTCACAGAGGTTCACAGTTCAAGAGGGGAACAGGCTGCCTGTTATTAGTACGGCATCTTAAAAATTGTATCTAGTTATATGATCGGTAAGAATGGGATCGTAGTAGGTGGTTGTCTGTAGTTTCTGTGTGATGAAATGGCGTGAGTTTATTTTGCGTAGGTATGTCAAATGTTTTATAATTAGTGCTGCACACATATAAGAGGCAAAAGACGATAAGCTGCTGCTAAGGTTTTGACCCTTAGCAGTCACTCAAACTCGAAACTCGAAAGGCAGCCTTTATAAAAAAATATACATAGCATATATAATCTCTATCTCCACAACGTAAAGTCTAGTCGAAGCGACGCATCAAATTCTGTAGATATGTGCGAAAACCCGCGAATGTTGCATCGCAATGCATTGATTTTTGTTTATGTTGATAAGTATGTGTTCATTACGTGGTAACGGTTGAGGGCTATATACATTTTTAACCGACTTCAAAACAGGAGGAAGTTCTCAATTCGACTGTATTTTTTATGTGTGTTACCTCAAAACTTTTTAGTAGGTGAACCGATTTTGATGATTCATTTTTTTATTTGAAAACTGGTGCTTAACATGTGGTCCCATTTAAATTTGATCGAGTTAACCTTAATAATGCGTATGTTCATGGTAATAAATAAGATACAGAAACTAAAAGACAAAAATAAAAAATAAAAGTATTTTACTAACGAACGAAAATAAAACGATTTGAAAAAAAAAATTAAACCGACTTTCAAAATAAAACACTACAAAGCAAAAAATAATTTTCTTTTCAGAAGTCGGTGACGAAAATGAAAAAAAATTGGTACCAAACACACCGACTTCCGATATGAAATTTATTCCTCGCTTTGTAGTGTTTTGTTTTGGACGTCGGTTTTTAGCCTGGCGAAAAATAACTTTTTTTCCGAAGTCGGTGTCTTTGGTACCTACTGATTTTTTTTTTAGACTCTGACTTCGCCTTGTATTGTTTGTGTGTGCTTAAGAAGTCGGTTTTATTTTTTTGTTAAAATTCATTATTTTGTTTTTAATTAATTTTCAGTTTTTTGTGGTAGGTACTTAATGGACAAGTTCTATGGTAAGGTGACTATAATGCACACAGCGATGCCAGAACAGATTACCCGAATAACATGTAACTTGAACATAACCGGCGGAATGAGAGTGTACCAGGGTGACCTGTACACATCTGCGTACCCTTAGATCATACTGGCGTGATGGTATGTTATGAAATGGTATAAGCAATAATACCATATTATAATACAATACCATATAATTTACGCAAATAAATGAATCTATCTATCTATCTATAAACAGACATGCGATTGCAGCAATCCTAAGAGATTTGCCGTCATTTATTGAAGAGTTCTGTTGTATATCTCCGAAGTTCTTCATCACATCTTAACTAAATTTAAATGGGACCATTTCGCAATTAAATTCTTTGGAACAAAAAAATAATTTTGATAATTCGTTTATATATGACAGAGTTATGCCCGAATATACATAAAAAAAAATATATATAAACTTCCGAATTGAGAACCTCCACCTTTTTGGTAAGTCGGTTAAAAATACATCTATTTTGCGAATCATCACTCTCCATCAGTCATGTCATCACCTGCTAGCTAAGCTAAGTCCCCACGACACTACACACTGGCCAGTCGTCGGTAACACCCCTGCTACAGAATCGAAAGGCCGTGGTTACGCAAGGCGCGCCGGCGACCGGCCCAGTCAGTGTCCACCATGGCTCCGAAGCACGCACTGGTCCTCTGTGCGCTCGCGCTGGTCTGCGCCGCCTGCGCAAGCGCAACCCCCGATATTATCTTCGATTTAAGCGGTACGGTACCAATAAAAAAGATTAAAGTTTATGTGGTGTGTAGTGATTTTGAGGAATATTTTCATGCTGTTTGGTGTGAAAGGGATGGTTGTCAAAAGCTGTGGTTTGAAGCTTTTGAAGGGTCCAAAGTAATAGAGATTACGGTGACTCGGTTCGGGTGTTCGGAAATATTATTATTAAGTTGTGCGATGTCTGTTGCGAAATAAAATGCACCAAATTAGTCATGGAACAGCCCTTTTTAAAAAGGTTTTGTCTAAAGACATCCCAAGCCAGTGTTTGAATCGTAGAATTTCTTTATGAATTGGCATCGCTCAACAGATTCTTACTGTTTATAAATACGCTTTTATTAGTTTGGTATGTATGTATCAATGTAACGGAAGCTTTGAAGGTGATTTTCATCCCCTTCAAAACGTCGGCATAATTTGAAACTTTGCACACTTATCAAGGACCGATGACAATGCAATAATTTAAATAGTTTGCCAATTATCCTTACCAGGATCTTCAAGATTAGAGATTGAACTAAAAAATAAATAATAAATGATAGTTTTAAAAAACACGCTTTAATGGAAAACCAAACTAAAAAGTTGAAAATAATTTTCAATAAATTTTAATTAAGACAGTGTGATAAACAAAAACAAAATATTGTAAAAAAGCTTAAGGTCTTGATGTCAATTGTTATAATATTTTTTTGGAAAAAGTAGAGTCAATTTGAAAATATCTTAAAAAGCACCCCATGCTTAATACAATATTTATTTTTTTGTTTATCACACTGTTCTTAATTAAAATTTATTGAAAACTATTTGCTTCTTTTTAGTTTGGTTTTCTATTAAAGCGTATTTTTTTTTAAACTATTATTTATTTTTTGGATAATAATTGTGTTTAGTTCCCAGTTACTGTGGCTAAATTTTGAGCCAAACTTAATATTTAGAAACCAATTCTGCCATCTCGACGCTAAGAAAAAGATTTCATAGTACTCGTACTTTTTGTACTGCCTCGTTAGTCCAGAGGTCGTAAACGCTACTACTGACCGTGAGGTCCTGGGTTCGATCTGTTGGTGGATCAACTGGGAACACAATAGCACCTCAGAGTCTGGATTTATGCCCAATTTCTATAACGCATAATGATATTAAGACATAATTTTTAAAAGTATATCAAATACGCATAATAATTAACTCCTAAAATGCTTAACACTGGATATGCCTTACTGAAATACTAAGTGAGAGAGAAACAGAGGGCGAATACAAATGTATAAACAGAGAAATGAAAAACAAACTGTCGACGTAGCCCCGCTGCGCGGATCTAACTATCCAAACCTAACCAATCCGTGTCGGGGGGCCCTAAATGCCCGTGCTCGCTTCGCTAGCTCTTGGACATATTAGTTAAAAAAATTAATTAATAAAAATAGAATAAGCTTCCAAGTAACCGACTATACAGGGTGGCCAAAAAGTCGTGGATCAAACGAAACAGGGAGACAAAGGAGGTAATTTCCAACAAAAAATCTTTCTCCAGCATGGCCATAATTTCATTGCACGAAAAGATATGAATTATTTTTGTTTTTTCCATGAAACTACCGATATTTTTTACAATTTAATCAGCAGAAAATTAAATTGATTAAAAACAATAAAACAAAAGGTGTTGTATTATGACTCGATTATGTATCAATACTACAAAAATTGTATTGCAGCTCTTGGTATCAAACTTAACGAGCAATGAATTATTTTCCGTAAATTTTGAAGCGTTACAAAAAATTACTTCTCACTTTAAGACCACCATTTGAAAAAAAAAAATATTACGGAAAAGTGACCCTGTATTAAAAAAGCTTGCTGGTTTAATGCTGATTCGAATGAGGTACAACACATTACTCTTTGATCTTTAGTTTTGGTTTTACGGTCGTTTTTTCATATCAAGGTGCAAATTTAATAAAATAGTAAATTTAACGGAAAGTTTAGATTTTTTATAAAAACAACGATTATGCCTTAGTAATTTTATTTAAATACAAATTTCTACATTAAATGCTCAAAGTTCCTACGTCTGACCATAATACACAATCTCGTGAATGAAAATTTCGTGCAATGAAGTTATGGCCATGCTGGAGAAAGATTTTTTGTTGGAAATTACCTCCTTTGTCTCCCTGTTTCGTTTGATCCACGACTTTTTGGCCACCCTGTATATTTGTGACGAAATTATATTCCGTAAAATGTTGTTTTGGTGTAGTGAAAATATGTCAAATGAAAAAAGTTCAAAAAAGCCAAACACCCATCTCGGAAAGAGTATTTTTGCTCTTCAACATCTGAGTGCAAAAGCCGTTTTTATCCGCTAGAGAATAAAGAAAATTGAATTTAGAACACCGTGAGCACTAAGTTTATAAATTCAAAACATCATTAAACCTATTTACTTCTACCTCCATGGTGCCGAATTTATCATACAACCTTTTTTATTTGTTAAAAACCCAAATTCGGAACCTTCTTGGTGTACTTTTTATAATATGCTTTGCGCGTGCCATTTTCTTTCACGTCATATTGTTAAAACCATAGGTTAAAAACCAGAAACTTGAAAACAAGTGAAAATTCTCTAAGATTCTAGCGACAAGGAAGTTTATTTGTCGCCAACAGAATTGACTGAAACTGTTAATAATGCGCAAATGAGCTTACTCCCTCAACAATCATGCGAGAAGTATTTGGAACAGTACGATATGTTTAACACGTGGCGACTAGCTAAAGGAGCCAAAACTTTCTCAGAAAACGTTTTGCTGGCATATTTTATTGAATTATCTGAGACCAAGAAATCAATCACACTATGGAGTACGTATTCAATGCTAAAAGCAACAATAAAGATGAAAAAAGACATACATATCGATTCCTATCCTAAATTAGTGGAATTTTTAAAAAGAGCTTCACCTGGTATCCACCAAAAAAATCGAAGGCTTTCACAGCTTCTGAAATTGAAAAGTTTCTAACGAAGCACCTGATGCCGTATATTTGGCGGCAAAAGTAAGTCAGTTGCACATTCAGTATTTACTTAAGTATATTAATCAAATACTTAACATAATCTAATACGTACTTAGTAGATGTTGATAGGCATAATTATGCATGCATATCAATTTTATTAATTTATCTACTACAAATACTCTTTACGTTACAGGTTGTTCTTATTATTAGTATAAACGGAGCATGTCGAACTAATGAACTAACTCAACTTAATGTCAAAAACATTTCGAAACATTTAGATGACTTACTATTAATTAATTTACCTAATACAAAGGCAAAAAGAGACCGCAACTTCGTCATTCGCAAGGAATACGAAGATAACAATTTGTTGAGAAATATCAAGCCTTACGCCTGCCTAACACTCCTATCAGTCGATTTTTTCTACAATATCGCAACGTAAAGTGTGTTAGACAGCCTATGGGTGCTAATAAAATTGCAGTATCCCACGAGAAATTGCAACATTTCGTGAACTGCCAGAACCCCTGTGTATACGGGTCATTTTTTTCGACGAACTTCTGCCATAATTTTGGCCGATTCAAGAGCTGATCTCCTGTCCCTTAAGCGCCATGGAGGGTGGAAGTTCAATGCGGTTGTAAAGGGATACATAGAGGATTCCATCCAAAATATGTCTAAAATATGTAAAGGCATCGTAGAAGCCTTTACACTGAAATAGCCTCAGTTGGATCCTTTGACTGGCCCTTCTACATGAAAAATGAGCCGTCACGAAACACCTAACCATCACCCTCTCTCGCCAATATTTACGCCGTGGGAATCCGATAAATCGGTGCAACTATTAAGTATGACAGATAGTTTACAGAAAAACAGTACACAAATCACTAACACCAACATTACGGTACCAAACAAAAATATTACACTCAACTTAAGTAACTGTAGCAACGTTACTTTCAGTTTCGGTTAAGTGATCGGTTCCCCACTTACGAGTACACACTCACAAACTTTCGCCTTAATATTATTAATAGGATATATTAAGGAGTATGTGTAGAGAAATGATTCGCAATTTTTAACTTAAGGTTATGGATTTAAGAGCTGGAACATTGTTTTTTCGAATTTTTTGTTTTTTAGTTAAAAACCCAAAATTCCATAAATTAAATTATTAGATGAGCTCATAGACGGGAAGCTGGCGGAGCTTTTGAGCAAGCATAATCATGGTAAAAAGTTGGTAGTTGAATAGCTTCGACTTGTTCAGAAAACACCGAGTTTCAGATACGCGCCCAGAGGCTCTAGTCTAGCGGCATTCGATGTCAGCGAAGGCGATAGTCGAAATGTAAGGGATTGACCAAGTTATTATTCGATATCGTATGTCAATCCCATACAATTTTGCGTTTTGCCCCGACGGAAAAAAGGTTTTATAAGTTTGACGTGTGTTGCTATGTATCTGCGTGTATATCGATGTGTCTGTCTGTGGCGTCATAGCATGTAAACGGATCAATCAAAATCGGTTAGATAATTGATTGATTGATTTTTTGATTTTTTTTTTTTTCGTTTGAAAGGTAGAGAGTGTTATTAGCTATGTTTGATTAATATCGGCTCAGCTGTTCAAAAGTTATCCGCATTTTATTTTATCTCTGAATCTGGGTTTTTTCGCAAGATATCGTGTCGTAAATACGTGTTTCGATAGATTGTCGATTGTAGCGTGTCTACTATTAAGTATATATATGTAGTTTAAAAAGCATGAAATAAAAAACAAATTTTAAATATAAATAACCCTCGACACAAAACCTCCAAAAAGCAAAAAATAAGCCTCGTACTCGCGTCGGGGAACCGATAAGTTAATAAAATATTGTACACGTTGGCGGTTCCCCAACGCGAGCGCTAGGTTATATTTTGCTTTTTAGAGGTTTTGTTTCGGGGTTTTTTTGATAATTTCATTTCAATTTCCACGCTTTCGATAATAGAATGTCACGTCAGTAGCACATTTTTATATTTCCAAAAAGGGCACTGAACCTCCAGGCTTCATTTTAATTTGAACGGGCGGCTTGACGGATAATGGGCAAATCTGACGAAGTTTGATGAGTTTGAAAATCGTCAAAATCTAAATTTTCAAAAGTCTCAGGTTACCCAAAATCTGAAAACTAGCAACAATTTCTTTATCAGATTTGCCTTTTATTTATGTCATCTCCCGGCGGCGGCGCCCAGGTCGGCAATCTTTATTTATTTCATCTCCCGGCGCCCAGGTCGGCAATCTTTATTTATTTCATCTCGCGGCGCCCAGGTCGGCAATTTTTATTTATTTCATCTCCCGGCGCCCAGGTTGGCAATCTTTATTTATTTCATCTCGCGGCGCCCAGGTCGGCAATCTTTATTTATTTCATCTCCCGGCGCCCAGGTCGGCAATCTTTATTTATTTCATCTCGCGGCGCCCAGGTCGGCAATCTTTATTTATTTCATCTCCCGGCGCCCAGGTCGGCAATCTTTATTTCCACTTACCACTACCTCTGCGTAACCCTTCGATATTTCGTATCATTTTCCAGCGGCAAAATCGCACTACGCGTTAGTTTTCTTTGCGAGTTAGGCAGAATTTCTTACGTTTTCCGCCCAGATTTGTTGCTAGCCCAAGTCATTAGTCGCTTATACCTTTTGGATCCAATTAGCACAATCCAGCTTGAATGGAAAATATTGAAATATAATACCGATTGGCACATTAACATTAAGCTAAATATATATAATCTAGAATCACAACTATCTGTATCATAAAAATATATTTGTTAATAGATACATCGTGATCGGACTTGTTCAGTGTGTAAGGTGCTAATTCTAGTGCAACTGAAAAACTTAACAATTAGGTACGTAATTTTTTAATTGACAAAACTTACTACACGATCCAAGATTTTCTTAATAATTAGTACCTACTACAATCTGTCACCATGCACCTAATTCTTATTTTGTAAGATTTGCTTCATATGTGATACCTATGATTTTTGCATGTTGACATAACTATTGTATATTTTTTGCATGTTGACCTACTAGGCAGGACATATGGAACTGTAATTTAACTAACATCTGTCTGTAAAACCTATGCCCACAATAAAAAGTTTTGATTTGAACATTTTCATCGAACTTTCCTTGTCACTTTGATATTGACGATGGTCATTGATTGTCATTGTTATGTCATAGCTCTTTCATTGTTCACAGACGGTAGATCTTTTAATAAACGCATATTAGTACATTGTGACTGTATAGTTTATACTGACAGTCCTTATCGGCAGCATAAGCTGTATATCTACGCGGATGTCACGCGTATAATAGCCGTCTTTACAAAAGATTAAGATTTACCTAATGAACACCGCCACCTAAACCGGGTCCAAAATATTTAAATGTTTGCCATCGACTCGAAAACAAGATTTAAGACTATATGGATGACCTACCCTAAAATTACAACATGTTTTAATATCTAGACAAACAGACACTGAATGTAGCCAATTTAGGTGAAGACAGCACTAAACTTCATGATGTACTCATGTGGTCTTGTGGTGCGGCTCAGTAGAAAGTCGTCAGCTACCACTTACTGTTCAGCTTCGAACATTTTCTAACGGTTCGGGAAAGCGTCGCTTAAGCATTTTATCTAAGTATCATAATGACACTTTCCCGATGGCATTCAATGGATTGAAATCTAACTTTTCTGCATTTCGAACGCCAATACCGTCTTTCTAACCCTATATTCGAACCACAGATTTCTGAAATAAGAATTTGAAATTGTGCATTTGTCAAACTCCACCTTAGCCTGAAATCATGTCAAATGAATTATAGATGTTTGGGCGGCCCCATGTGTACAATTCTAAGTTATACCAAATGAAAGTCTGTTATAAGCTTAGTTATTTTTAATCAGGGACCAGTAGTGAGATAATTATAAAATACTTATGTTGCCCTAATTTCATATATCATCTCTCTCGTTATTTTTCTTGCCAGCCCTATAAAATTCATGTGAAAGTAAAAATAAAAAATCTTTTTTACAAAAAAAAATCTACCGACTTCCAACTAAAAACACTACAAAGTGAAAATGTTTTTTTTTTTTCACTTTTTAGTTGTACCTATTAGGCAACTTGCCTTTAGTGAGGTACTTATAATGCCAGAATAGATTATCCGAATGCCATGATACTTGATCATAACCGGTGAAATGAGAGTGTATCAAGGTGAACTGTACACATCCGCGTACCCCTTTAGAGCGTACTGGCGTGATGTTATGTTATGAAATGGTATAAACAATAAAAAGACATGCGGTTGCAGCAATCCCGAGAGATTTGCCGTCATTTATTGAAGAGTTCTGCTGTATATCTCCGAAGTTCTTCATCAGATCTTCACTAAATTAAAATGGGACCAATTTCGAAACATACTCTAACAAACAAAAAAGAATTTTCAAAATCGGTCCACAATTGACGGAGATATCGGTGAACATACACAAAAAAAAAAAACATACAAGAAGTCGAACATTGAACCTCCTCCTTTTTGGTAAGTCGGTTAAAAAACTACTTTTAGTCTTATTTTTGTCCCAAAGTGACATCCCTCTTAATTCCTGGAGAATGGAGATATGACCTTAACGTAACCTAATCTTAATGAACTTAAGTATAAACTAGCTATTGCCCGCGACTTCGTCCGCGTGTAATTCAGTATATCACGCACTGGTTAGTGGTTAATAATACAAATATTCTTTCCTCCCATCACAGACAGATACGTTTACGTTAGTAATAATATAGTTTGAAAAAGCAGTTAGATACTTAGTAGAGTAAGATACATTAATAACGTATTTATATACTGGAATGACGTTACTACTTTTTCCTTAAAGGGCTAATATAAATAGATGATCGCATTACTAACCCGCGAGCAAGCCACATACAGTTGGCCGTGGGCCAAACAATTAGACCTTAGGTCGACAGAGGGCTTTAGGGTCTGCCCTTGACTCTTGTTTATGGTCATCTCGAATTGAGCGGCTACCGGCAGTTCTGTGCGCTTAAACAGGAAGTTGCTGAGGATGAGAGGTATGCGCGGAATAGAAACAGTTTCACCTGAGCCACACCCAGTGAGCATCTCGGCTTCGATAATGTTTATCTGAAGAGCAGTTTCCTTAAGTCGGGATCCATTGCACAGCTTGGGTGGAGTAACATTGTTCAGAAGCATTATCGGAACGCGGACTTTATTAATTTTGTGTGAAGGAAGCCCATCTGCTCTAAGTGAGTTTTAAAACTCAACTGGGTATTCAGTAGCGTCGTCCTGATTAAACACACCACACACTGTAAAAAGATGTATATACCACTCCATCCCCGATAACTTTTGCAATTTTTGTTTCATTAACTGCTGCGGCTTGTTTTTTTTCTGGAGCCAGTACAGCGTGAATACGCAACAAAGTTCGTCACCGAAGGAAACGATTATGCAAAGTGTATCGGGAAGATCCGCCTGACCGTGTTCCTCAAGGAGGGTACTGTGTATACTCGGCCTAAAGTAGAATCTGAACCAAATCACGAAGCAAAACCTGTAAAACCGTTTATCTAGCCATCAATTTACAATTAAGTCAGCGAACAAGTCAGGTTACTAATCTGGTCTCTAAGGGGAAATAATTAACCGGGTGAAAAAATACTGAATGGGCGCCTATTATACTAAGTAAGCAACTATTTATCCGGTTTGAGGAATACCTTTTAGGAGGTTTTTGTGAGCTGCAGTAATAATATTGTGACATACTATAATTGTATTTGGGGTTCTATTTTTTCTATATTAGCATATTATTCTTTTAAAAATAGTTAAACAACTCCAAGCGACTTCATCGTAAATGAAGGCGACATCGCTGTGCAGCGCGGGAATTCGGGTGTATTTGTGTTTTCAACGAATTGGTCCAAGAGCAAGCGGAGCGAGTTCGGGAGCTTAGGGCACCCCGACACGGACAGGTTAGCGAACGAGATGACGGGAGCTGAAGTGAGCGAGCAAAGCGAGCGAACTGAGCTCCCGTCATCTCGTTCGTGTTAGGTTACTTTAGACCCTGCGGACGGAAATAGGAGCCCCGCGCAGCGACTATGTTGCCAAAGTTATTTTCAATTCGCTGTTTTAAACATTTGTATTCGCCCACTGTTTGTCGCCCACTTAGTATTTCAGTAAGCCATATTCAGTATTTTGTACACCTTTAATTTGAATTTATTTTCGCTCGTGCAACAGTTGTTAAATAGATGCTCGTTATGACATATTTTAATGAACATATTTTGGTGCACATTCAGTATATTTGGTGGAACACAGGCAAAATTAGGTAAATGAAATGGGAATAAATTGAAGTACTTTTAAATACCATCCGTCTCTAAGTGATCTGAAATAATCTGATAATATTTTTTCTACTTCTTCTTCTTCTCGATTCGATGGCACATTTAGTTAGATTGTCCGGGCCCAGTAGGCGGCCACGCTTAGTGCAGCGTCAGAAACACTGTACAGGATTAATGAAAAAAAACAGAAAGAAATTCAAATGTTGGGTTTCGGACTAACGACGAATGCCTTGGGAACCTTGTATCTAAACCACCAAGCTATGTACTCCGTTGACAATGGGCTCAAATAGCAGTTCTAATGCATGTCGCGATCGACATAGCTGTACTGCTCACGCTCCATAGTAAATAGCGTTATAATACTATACGGTGGCCAGACCATAAGGGAATATTTTGCAATGTTGTTTAAATACTAAATAAATAAATATATAATTTTATTGTGTTATTTTATTCATAATGCAACATTGCTGAACCCTCAAGGCAAATAGCGTTATAATTTATAGCATATATGTTGCCCTGCAGCCTTATTGCGTAAGTGAATTCGGCAAGGCAAAGGGCAAAGAGTATGGACAATCGACCAACCACATGCGAGATGAAAGACGCGACCTGGATTTCCTTCTATGTGATTGGTCGATTCTTCATACTCTTTGCCGTTTGCCATGCCGAATTCATTTACGCAATAAGGCTAATGATCTCTAAAGTAAATTAGTGCAAAAGTTAAACAGAATCTGTTCAGTAGTTTTGGCGCTAATTGCATACATTGCATAGACAAACAGACAAGAATCCCAAAATAAGTAGCTTTTACATGTACTGTTTTGACTTCTCACGATTTTATTATATGTATAGATATGTAAATATAATACGTCATCATGAACAAAATTATGTAAATATACAAGTAAAAGTTGTGCGACGCAATAGGTCTAGTTATAGGTAAGCTTATCTGTGTCCCAAGGTGACATCCCTCTTAATTCCTGGAGAATGGAAATAGGTACCTATATAATCTTAATGTACCGTAATGTTCATGAATATAAATATGTGAATATAAATACGTCATAGCGAATAACAATACGCAGATTACTGTAAAAGTTGTACCACTCAATAGGTCTAATTATAGGTAAGCTTATTTTTGTGTATACCTAACCTTAAGTACCAGAAATGCATTTAATTTAAATATAAAATTTGTAAATATTTACGTCATACTGAATATTAGTATGCAGATTACTAGTAAAAGTTGTACTACGTAATAGGTCTATTTATAGGTTTATGTTTATACCAAACTTACCAAAGTGACATCCCTCTTAATTTCTAGAGGATGAATATGACCTTAACTTTTACGAAACCTCGTGCCTCGCTATTTCTTTCACTTGGATAAAAAGTATTTGTGTAATAAAAAACTTATTTACAAAAAAATACATCCGACTTCCAAATAAAAAAACTACAATGTGAAAAATAACTTTATTTTTGGAAGTCGGTGTCTTTCATAGGTACCAATTTATTTGCGCTATGGTCACCGACTTCCAAAAATAAAATTATTTTCACTTTGTAGTTTTCTTATTTGGTAGTCGGTAGTATTTTTTTAGTAACACGCGAGCAGGGGGGTGAAAAGGGTTTTTTGTTTGTATGAAAGATCTAAATCCTTGGGGATAAAGTAAATAATCGAAATTTACATAAAACATTTTTTACAACTATCCACCAGATAGAGTTAAGGTGTGTTAAAGTTTTTTTGAGGTATCTTACTGCGGAATCTTACTAAGAACGAACTACGAAAAATAAAAAAGAGAAGAAAGGAGTGAATTACATATTTGGGTTGTTCAAAACTCGACCGTTAACGGGGCAAAATGAGGTTATTTAGTTTTTAGGGAAGGATTTTACTTTGTGGCGACGATCTACGATACCCTATTTTTTTACCGACTTCTTGAATCTTTTTTTTTTTCTCCGATATCTCCGTCAATTGTGGACCGATTCTGAAAATTCTTTTTTTGTATAAAAGAGTATGTTTCGAAATTGGTTCCATTTTAATTTGGTGAAGATTTGATGAAGAACTTCGAAGATATACAACAAAACTCTTTAATAAATAACGGGAAATCTCTCAGGATTGCTGCAATCGCATGTCTGTTTATTGTTTATACCATTTCATAACATAACATCACGCCAGTACGCTCTTGAAGGGTACGCAGATTTCTCATTTCACCCTTTATGTACAAGTTTCATGATATTCGGCTAATCTAAAAACAACTTGCCTATTAGGTAGAACTCGCCCCATCACCCACACTGTACCTACTTTTTACTCTATTTATTTATTTTTAACGTGGGCTCGATTGTTCATTCTCTCAAAATTCTAAAAGCATACTTGCACAAGTACATAGGCTAACTTTTGGATTCCCTTTCAGGCCTTCATTTCATCATTTTTACTTATGCTAGTATTTTTTTTATTCTTCATAATTCACTTAACCTATCAGGCAATTTTTTTTATCCCTCTATTATGTTTTATTTCCTCTTTAGAGCGGTTTGGCAACTCGTTGAATAAGCCCCTAATGCCTTGTAAATATGTTCTTCCCACTTGTAAATACGTTTTTCCCTCCTAGACTTAGATCCCTCTTAGACTGAGGTCCTTCTTAGACTGAGGTCGCTCTTAGACTGAGTTCCCTCTTAGACTGAGGTCCCTCTTAGACTGAGGTCCCTCTTAGACTGAGGTCCCTCTTAGACTGAGGTCCCTCTTAGACTGAGGTCCCTCTTAGACAGAGGTCCCTCTTAGACAGAGGTCCCTCTTAGACTGAGGTCCCTCTTAGACTGAGGTCCCTCTTAGACTGAGGTCCCTCTTAGACAGAGGTCCCTCTTAGACAGAGGTCCCTCTTAGACTGAGGTCCCTCTTAGACTGAGGTCCCTCTTAGACTGAGGTCCCTCTTAGACTGAGGTCCCTCTTAGACTGAGGTCCCTCTTAGACTGAGGTCCCTCTTAGACAGAGGTCCCTCTTAGACAGAGGTCCCTCTTAGACTGAGGTCCCTCTTAGACTGAGGTCCCTCTTAGACTGAGGTCCCTCTTAGACAGAGGTCCCTCTTAGACAGAGGTCCCTCTTAGACTGAGGTCCCTCTTAGACTGAGGTCCCTCTTAGACTGAGGTCCCTCTTAGACTGAGGTCCCTCTTAGACTGAGGTCCCTCTTAGACTGAGGTCCCTCTTAGACAGAGGTCCCTCTTAGACTGAGGTCCCTCTTAGACTGAGGTCCCTCTTAGACTGAGGTCCCTCTTAGACTGAGGTCCCTCTTAGACAGAGGTCCCTCTTAGACTGAGGTCCCTCTTAGACTGAGGTCCCTCTTAGACTGAGGTCCCTCTTAGACTGAGGTCCCTCTTAGACAGAGGTCCCTCTTAGACTGAGGTCCCTCTTAGACTGAGGTCCCTCTTAGACTGAGGTCGCTCTTAGACTGAGTTCCCTCTTAGACTGAGTTCCCTCTTAGACTGAGGTCCCTCTTAGACTGAGGTCCCTCTTAGACTGAGGTCCCTCTTAGACTGAGGTCCCTCTTAGACTGAGGTCCCTCTTAGACAGAGGTCCCTCTTAGACTGAGGTCCCTCTTAGACTGAGGTCCCTCTTAGACAGAGGTCCCTCTTAGACTGAGGTCCCTCTTAGACAGAGGTCCCTCTTAGACTGAGGTCCCTCTTAGACTGAGGTCCCTCTTAGACTGAGGTCCCTCTTAGACTGAGGTCCCTCTTAGACTGAGGTCCCTCTTAGACAGAGGTCCCTCTTAGACTGAGGTCCCTCTTAGACTGAGGTCCCTCTTAGACTGAGGTCGCTCTTAGACTGAGTTCCCTCTTAGACTGAGTTCCCTCTTAGACTGAGGTCCCTCTTAGACTGAGGTCCCTCTTAGACTGAGGTCCCTCTTAGACTGAGGTCCCTCTTAGACTGAGGTCCCTCTTAGACAGAGGTCCCTCTTAGACTGAGGTCCCTCTTAGACTGAGGTCCCTCTTAGACTGAGGTCCCTCTTAGACTGAGGTCCCTCTTAGACAGAGGTCGCTCTTAGACTGAGGTTCCTCTTAGACTGAGGTTCCTCTTAGACTTGGGGTCCCTCTTAACTTTAAGTCCTTCTTAGACTTAGGTTTCCTCTTATTTTTGGGTTCCTCTTGTACTCCCAACTCTTAGAGCGGTTTGCACAACTCAGAAAGCCTTATGTGCAAAGAGCGGTCCCGTAACTCTTAAAAATAGGTCAGTACCTATGAATGAATAATTTTGCATCATACTCGTAGGGCTGCTAGAAACGTGGCATAATAAATGTCTCACGAGTCTTGGGTCGATCTATAAGATTAAGCAACGTTTGCCGAGGTCGGTTCGCGGATGTGTGACCAACTCAACATACCGAGATTCCTACTTTTTCCGGAAGACAAATTAAACTGTTGGTCCTGGATGTCATTTGTAGATCTTTGAAAGACGTTTCGCATAGTTACTGCCAAGGATATCTTGTTAAACAATTATCGGATTGTGTACTGGTGCTCAGCTACTTCCGGTTGGACTGGAAGCCGACCTCAACCCAGTTGGGAATAGGCTCGGCAGATTGTTGGAGTAATTTATGTAATAGACCATGTTGATCTGATAATCTCGGTTTAAACCTGGGTTTTTAGTTAACCGCTTTTTTAAATCATCATCATCAGCCTATTAATGTTCCCACTGCTGGGACACAGGCCTCTCTCTGTGAGAGGGAAAGGGCCATAATCCACCACACGGGCCCAGAGCGGGTTTGTAGCTTTTTTAATAAAAACATTTATTAGTTAAATTCTTCGTGTTATATGCCGTGTCAATACGTTTAAAAGTGACGTAGCGGTTAATTTCGTCAGATCGGTGGAACCTTTTTTTTCTTGCCGGTCTACTTTTGGTTTCAGTTGCATAATATAACAAATTTAAAACAGATATTGTGGCAGTGGGGCAAAAAAAAACAGCGTCTTACAAGTTGTAGGTCGTGGGTTAGAATCCAGGCAGGCACTTTTCTTTTTGTAAGTTATTTCATCACTACCGCTCTCAAACCGTTGATGGAAAACATCGTGAGGAAATCGGTATGTCCCAGTATCAAAACTTTGACATAGACACATTCCACTCCCTCGCATAGAGAGGAAGCCTGAGCCCTAAAAACAATTTTCTTATGCTTTTTTATAGTTGTTATATTAGCCAGAAATGGCTGCTTTCCTAATAAGAGGACATAGTTTCTCGTGCTTGTTAAGGGGGTAATGGAAATTATGTTATACTTACTCCTCCGCTGTTCATTTCTAATGAATTTCGTTGCGGGATCAAAGAGAGTGGGATTGATTCGCCGGAAATCGTCGAACTTCACTGATTTTGCGCTTTTCTAATGGTCGCCACTGTTAGTTATGGCTTTCAGGAGTTGCAGTGGTTGTCAAAATCAAAAAAATCAAAATCAAAAACGTTTATTTCAAATAGACCAATTACAGGCACTTTTGAATTGTCAAATGTCGGTCAGTCAAACTAACAAGTGAAGCTAAGTTGCACATTCCAAGGAGTAGATCTCTATGGAGAAGAACGTGCAAGAAACTCCATGGACACTCTTTTAAATAATATGTGTTACATATAATGTTTGGTTACATAAGTACTTCTTGTTGCTTCTATTATGTGAGCACAATGTAGATAATAATAAAAAAAAATATTAAAAGATAGGAACTGAATTAAGTCACTGGCAGCTAAGAGATGACCAGTCTCATCTGACGGCACCCGTTCACGAGCATGACGCGTGCATCAACCCCACTCAGCTCAACCATTTTGAAGGGAACCGAATGACCCAATAACACGCGCCACCAACAGCGAGACATTTGAGTGAGCATGACAAACTCTCAACTGCCATGCTCGCAATGTCAAAATAAAAAAAATAAAAAGTTGTAACCTAATAAAAATGCTCCATGGTACTTCACATTCACAAATTTGAAAAATAAAAGTGCTTCTACATTTGTGGTTGAGAAACTTATGTGGCGAGATTGACGAAAAAAGGACTAACTGACTGTCAACACGTACTTACATAAAATCTCGTCATTTTCCCATGGGGTTACGCAGAACCTCCAGAACGCTACCTACTAACATCCTCACATACTCATTTTTTACGTACTTAACTTCATACAACCTCATAGTCACCACTTTCTTAAAAAACCTGAAAACAAATCCCCAAACAAAATTTCTAATTAAATTATGTAGATATAACATGACCTATGTAATGAATATGATAATAAAGACTGTTCACATTGACCTCTAATATCCGGCGCGTACACACGAACACTGACGGTACACAGGATGCGCATGCGCAGTGCACACTCACGCGCCAAGTTCGAGTTCACTTCCTCGGCGTAACATTGCGTACACGTACATTTATATTTACGCAATTCATGAAGTATTGTGTGCTAACGTATATTGTAATCAGCCCAAATGATGTTAACACGGTTCATTCAGGACTACCCTCTGAGAGAGAAATATTTCACACGCCACTACAGTTGGGCGTGATACATCGATCCATTGATTTACTAAAAGGTGAAATATTAATGATCACCTACATTGTTAGTTAGATATGACTTTAAAGTCTTAATTTGATGAAACCTCTCAAAAAAACTTCTACGGCAGATTTTTAGTACCTAACAGGACATAACATCACGCCTGTATTTACAGAAGGGTTAGGCAGAGTTGCACCATATATCTATTAACTGGAACCTCGCCTTTCTCGACAGGCAGCACGCGACGATGCGTCATTGACTGATGCGATATTTTTATCCGAGGTAATTAAATCGTAGTGTAAAATAAAACTGTGTTCAACCGACTTACGACCACCGACTGCACACAGCAGCAGCAGGCGACGTGTCACTGCGACATTACTGGTTTCTACGTATTTCTATGAAATACCTTCCGGAGCTAGAGACACGTCGCAGACGACGTGTCGCCCGACCGCATATCAGTAGTTACCAGTAGGGAGTGAGTGAATCTGACATCTTGTCTAACGGAACACTCAGAACCAATAGGAACACAGCACTGCCGTCTGCTGCTGCCGTCTGCAGTCGGGTTCGGAATCATGACTGCAGCGACATGAAGCTGCGACGTGTAACTGCGACATGTCGCAACGTCACGTCGTCTGCTGCTGCTGTATGCGGTCGGCTACGAACTCGTACCTTTACACTCGATTTGTACAATAAAGTTTCTTCTTTTCTAAAAGAATAGGTTGCAAATCGTTTTACAACTTAATATACCTAGGTAAAATCATTGAATATCAGGCGAGATAGCGGTCTAACGCGAGCCTATAACGAATAAAAAAGAAAACAAAGTTTCACCGTATGTACGACAAACATTTCCATCAAAACAAACCAAACAATTAAGGGCCATTAGGGATTATAAAAAGTGAGCTAAAAATCACGGTGTTTAGCACTCTCTGAATTGAAATTCTGTATAGAAAATTTGAATATAGAATCTATTTTCTAAGTAATTATTGCTATAAGGGCACTTACTAAGTATATTTCAAGTGTGTATCATCATCATCTGGCATTTGGGCTCCATTTCCTAACCTGGGCGAACTAGGGCTGCGTGCAACACCGGTGACTACCGTTACATTGTGTAAGGCGTCCCCGATAGCCGGCCATCGCACCTCGCACCCGTTGTTATTAAAGCAGTGAAATGTGAGGTATTTGACTTGTTGCCGCATTCGGAGGTATTGCTGCTTGTGTACCTATAAGCCAACCATCACGCCGGTTTCCCCACATACTTATATTTCACCGCTTGTTTAAATCAAATGTAATGGAAAGCTAGCTTAAAGTCATTTATTAACTTATATTATATACTTTATTGTACAACAAAGAAAGAGAAAAAGAGTATAACAAATAAAAGTAGACTAAAATACATACAACGGGCGGCCTCATCGCATGCCGCGACCAGGCAGCCAACCTGGATGCCGGGATTCTTCCAGGCAACCTGGAATGCACAGTAATTGTCTGGACATAAGGGGTTGTCTTTGGTGATACAAATAACATTACCAATATTGAACACGCAGCGCAGCAGCCCATCGGCCTGGTTGAGCGACGCCAACCGTGTCGTCAAATCGATATTATAATATCCATTAACGGGGTGCAAATCCTGAAAGCATAACATCACGCTTGCATATCCCAAAGGGTTAGCCAGAGATGCAGCTATAGCACCGCCATGATTCGCCTTATGTTTAGTATATGCAAGACTATGCCATCAAGCAGCCAAAACATTCTGCAGAATTCCAGATGGAAAAACCCAACAACACTTTTCCCGCCCGGGAATCAAATACAGGACCTCATGCTTACAGACAAAATACTGAAAAATAAACATGCGCGACCTAAGCATCGACCTGAAAGCCAGGCGCCGATATCTGAAGTTCAAGTATTAACATTTATGTTTAAAAAGTCTTGGTATTATTCTCCAATACTTCATTGCAAAGCCTCCATATTCAGTAGCGGTCGCACACAAAGGGCGATTACCATGACAATGCGCTGATCGAAACGTTGCAGGATACATTGCCAATGTCAGTCACTGCACCGACACCCGGCTGGCTACAGTCGCATGTTAATCACCTAGAGTTCTATGCTAGCCTGGTACTTTGTCCGTTTTATACCAGTTTTGTAACAGTTTAGTTATCACTTACAAGTGTTTGCAGGATGCAAAAACAAACTTTCACTTCACTCAAACTGGTGTTCAGTTCATCACTTGAAAGATTTAGGTGCACTAATAAGCTTTCACTGCACTCCAACTGGTGTAATCTTTGATCTCCTGAAATGTATGCTGTCCTAGTACTTTGATAGCGGGTAATAAGTCTAAGCAACCTTGTTTCAGCCTTTCATGGTATTGTCTCCTTATGTTTGTGAAAATAAAAAGATAGACGAACTGACTGAAGAAGGAAGCGAATGTTATGATGTTGGCTTAAAAGAAGATATGCTGTGCCAACCTTAAGTTGGTCTAAGAAAAGTCTGCAGATGATTTTGCAGATTGAATTGACGTTGGACATTACTTGCAGATGAGCAGTACTACTCTATGCCCCAGCTGTTCTCGCTGGACGAGTGGCCGGGATGCTTGGCGGCGCGCGCGCCCTACTGCGTCGGCAGCTTCGAGCTCACGCCCGCGCAACGCCCGCACCCGCTCTATGACGTCATGCAGGTAACATGCATCATTAAACCCGGCTTCCAGCCTGACTGTGAAACTGAATACCAGTCATTCATATGGAGTGACTGCCTATCTTGACCTGCACGACCCAGTTGCTTTGTAATATGGACGCTCATGGTTAAGATTGAGATAGATCTGTTAATGATAGACGAACGGCTTAACGTGCTTTCCGAGGCAAGAACATTGAGACAATATGTACTACGTACGTACATTAGAATAGAATGGAATATTCTTTATTATGTACACCATATAAGTTACAGAAAGTACAGAAGAAGTAAACATTACACTGGGTGACACAATGGGCGGCCTTATCGCTAATGGGTCTTAGTATGTGATGAACAGTGACCTATTCATGACATACCAAGACCCATTCTTCCACGGATAAGCCTAGCTGAACCTCGAGCGCCAGGAGCGTCGAAGCAGGTAACAACAGCCTGTACTGTTCCTATTGCTGTGACTCGCGTTTCCTCTCTATGAGTAAGCCGAAACGGACCATGATAGCTACAACCTTCTTAGGAGATCTTTAAGTTAAGAGTGAATTAATTACTTGTTCAGGTGAGAGGTGGCCCAGTGTAAAATATTGGATGTCGCTCATTGCCATATGTGTCAATTTGAACAAGCATAGAGCAAACAGAATACCGCGGGGCATTTAGCAAGCGAGAAGTTCGAATCACAGTTGCATCTTTGTATGTATATCTATGTAGGTAATGGTAATAATAATAATTCATGCAAGTTTATAGTAAAGAAGCCGTCGTGTCATTAGCTAAATATTGGGCAAGGGCACGCAACTACAAGTATGAAGCAACTAGTGATATGCTCATGTTTCCGAGCACGCTCGACGCTCGGCGCTCGACGCGGCCTGACCAGTTGCCCAGTTGGCCTACTAACCATCACTTTCAATTTCGCATGACCACATTATTATTCAAATTCTCTTTTATGTGCTCATATTATAGCCTCTTACTAATCTAGATTCATAACTATTGTATAACAATTATAACAATTATTACTATTATTAATTAAACTCAATTTAATACAAAAAGAGTAATCCTTTTAACCGACTTCAAAAGAAGGAGTAATGTTCTAAATTCGGCTGAATGTTTTTTTGTTCTAATCCTTTTACATTTAGACTACTTTAAAAAACACAGTTTACATTTTTTTACGTTATAAAAGTAGTACGTACCAATTACATTATTAACATGGTGATCCATTTAAATTCACGATCAAAAACGAGCTTTTTACTCACAAATTAACCTCTGACCTTTCTGAAAAGCTTTTGTAACACAACTATTTGTTATGTATGTGGACAGGTCGACAGACAAAATGATTTTCACTCAGACTTTTATTTATCTAATACCTTTAAACGAGCAATTATTGTCTATATATATAATCTGAATCTCGGCAACGGCGTCAACGATTTTCATGAAATTTTGGGTTAAATCGATCTAGCTAGGTATATTTTTTTAGAAAACGTCGTTGTGTCTATTTTCACCCGAGCAGAGCTCGGTTGCCCAGGTACTTCAATGTTAACAACAACAATTTATTTAACAGATGAGATAACCTCAAGCACAAAAGCTGTCAACTTGACAATGATGTTACATAGTAAAAACATCTTTAGCCTCAGATCGCGCCACAAAAGTATACATGTCACTTTTATTTTGACAGTTTTGACAATTATTTATGAACATTTCGTTGATACTAGGAGATCGACCTAGTCCCTCGATTGCTAAACAAAGCATTTGAAATTGAGTATGTCAAACTCAACTTTAGTCTGAAAACCTGTCAAATTTTGGTATTTAAATAGGGTTTGGGACGTTCTTAACGCAAAACAGTCAATTCAGAAATCGGCTAGTGTCTCAGAGTTCCCAGCTTTCTTGGGGTCGGCTTCCAGTCTTACCGGATTCAGCTGAATATCAGTGTTTTACATGGAGCGACTGCCTATCTGACCTGCACAACATAACGACTGCCAAAGGTCTACAAAAAACAGACGGAGCCAACTGCCGTGCTTGCCGAGGCACGGTGGAATCTCGGTATTTCAAAAATACTCACCCATCCACGGAACGACTTAGGCAAGCGGTGCTTAACCTTGAAGATAGAACCGTGTGGCTGCCATTTATCCACGAGCTTCTTCTAGACAAGAGTAACCTAGTACCTCTTAACATATTAATATTCTGGGTCGTTTTGCAAGCTCTTGTAAGAGTGGACCGACAGGTATTCATGATTGCTCTCTATTATAAGTTCGTAAGTGTCCTGTCAACACTCCATTGACTACACAGTACTTAAACATTGGTGGAGGCAGTGTAACACAAGAGTTTGTGTAATTGGCCGATGTGGGCCAGTTTCGACAAACTCGTTTAACATCTTCTTTAGAAAAGGTTTTGACAGCAAAAAGGTGTTGGCGAAAGGTCAAATAGTATCTAGTTTTGAGGGCTTTTACTGCATCGATGAATAAACATTTGTGTTTGAGGCACTGCTGAATTTCTTTGCTGGCTACGAATAATTAGTGCTCTATTTTGTAGCGTACCGTCTAAGCGTACTTTAGCGTTCCATTATACATTAAAATGTATCTCTTCACACCTGTTATAAGTTTAGATTTAGCTTAACTGGTACCTATTGGTACTATATTAGTTACACTAACACTATGAAGGGACCGGCGCGCAGTGAAAGGCCCTTCGAGGGGGTACCTGCTAGAGGGGGAGGTCAATGAACCTCGCTCACGTGCAGTGCTGACCGGCTGCGGGGAGTTTACCTTGGGATATCCGATGTAGAACCATGCATCACGAAATACTACGGGATTGAGGTTCTTCTGCAAAGCATGAGCTGTAAGCTCCTTCCTATACAATTGCGATTAGGAATGAGAGTTTTTAGTAATAGTGCAGAGAATGAAGTCCTGGATTCGATTCCCGGGACGTGTCCCTCTGTTGGCCGAAGTCTAATTTTGATTTTGGTTGGTGTCTCTAGGCTCGGTCTGTATCACATGGACTTAAATATAAACTACGCCTTACTCTTCGCCGAATGTTCGGTTGCATTATTCAAAAGCGTGATTTTAAGCTTTGTTGTGAAACAAAAATACTAAGACTGAATGTGAATCTAGAAGACGGTTCATTTTTATTCATCGACCGTCGATCAATCAATGCTTTGGTTTCAGAAGGACGTCAAAGTCGATCGATTACGTTTTTTGATTTTTTTTCTCATGGTTTCATAAAATAAGTATTCAGAAGCTCGAAACAGTTATAAATATAAGATTTTAAAACCAGTAAAAATTGGTTATCATCGTGAAAGTACCTAACAAAATGAAGTCGGCAATGCTTTCTGTTATCACAACACTCACAGCTAGGCTAGTTGACGTTATATCACAAACAAATCATCGATGTTAATGACCTTATGCGATGATTGCTCAACCAGTCCATTACTCAATCATGCTGAGTATCAGAGCCTGGGCGTGAGGAGTCGGGTTCGACTCGCGGTTGAGCAACTATCGCAATAGTCAACTAGTGGTTAATTGAGTATACAGATTAGCTCCCGTCACCCAACTGATGCTAATGCCGGATATTTATAGTAACTTAAACTATTTTACCTTGCTTTTAGAATTCTAAAAGTGTTTGTAATTAAATAAATTGGTCGAGTTAGGTACTTGCATAACAAGGTACCGCAGTTGAGGAACAAGTCTACCACTACATTTCAAGAAATACCTTCAAAGGAGAGTTGTTTAAAAGACTCGCGTCAGTTCTGTAACAGTTTAGTGGGGTTACGAATTTAGTGTTAATGAATAAATAGCATTGTGTAATCGAGTATATTTCCTTATACTTGTCAAGAAGTTTTAAGGAGTTTATGTGATTGCTCCTGTATTTGACTCTCCTTGTCACTTTCATCTAAAACCTTTAAACGAGCAATTCTTGTTTATATATATTCTGAATCTCGGAAAGGGTTCCAAAGATTTTCATGAATTTAAGGGTACAGGAAGTTTCGGGGGCGATAAGTCGATCTAGCTAAGTTTCATTGTTAGAAAACGTCTTTATCTCTATTTTCACCCGAGCAGAGCTCGGTCGCCAGGTACTAGCATTAAAAAGTACAAACCAAATAATAATATTTTTGTTTTGTCCATCAGCGCTATTCGGCGAACACAGTGGACAACTTCAACCACACGCGGTTGCACCGCGGGCTGTGCCTGCCACGTAGCTGCGCACAGCACGCGCCTGCGCGCCCCCATGACCTGCAGGACAACCAGCTGCGCGACTGGTACGTACTAACCAACTAGTTGAACACAGTGACAACCTCAAGCACACGCGGCTGCACCGCGGGCATTGCCTGCCACGTAGCTGCGCACAGCACGCGCCTGCGCGCTCCCACGACCTGCAGAACAACCAGCTGCGTCACTGGTACGTACTGACCAACTAGCCGAACACAGTAGACAAATTCAACCAAAATTAAATCGACGACGATTTATCACATCACTGTTGATAGAGAACTCGATTGAAATATCACCACGTACCGTAAAATGGAGTGAATAGAAAGAAATCTGGGAGTTTATTATTGCTGTCTCTAATTTATTTAAAGTATTGTTATAGTATATTTATTGCCACGATTTATTAAACGGCAATATCATTCCATTATTCTGGCTATCCCAAAATGTACGTCAAGTTAGTCACACGTACAGCAAAAAGCGGTTAAGGTGACATCTGCGTGTGCTAGTGATTTTAGTCTATGTAAAACTTTTATCAAACGTAGCATTCTTCAGTTTTATCTCGTTCAAAATTTAAATAATTGGATAGTAAAGTTTCTCATTTCTTACGGACACAAAGATTAGTATAAATATTTAATGACTTTGTTCATATTTCTAGTAAAATTAGAACATTTTAAGCATTAATATTTGGTAAAATTTACGTGACTCGCAATTTCACAATGCTTTAATAACAGCTTGCATACAAAATATCTGAGAAAATCAATGTGGAAGTTGAAATTTGTGTCTATTCATCCCATGTGGTTAAAATAAGGTCAAAGTAAATAAAACCCTCGAAAAGTAACAAGATGCTTTTCTTTGCTGGGAACAGTGAGTTTTAATCGAAACTAAATAAAGTTATAATTCGATCCAGTAGAAGTAAGCTCTTGATGATGAGCGCGCGTTGAAGTCTTTCCAATATAAATGTTCTAAATCAGCGAAATCAAAAATAAAATATTTTTCACAAAAAAATAAACCGACTTCAAAAGTAAAGTACAATACATTTTTTTTGTTTACCTAAAAGTACTACCAAATAAGCCAAATAAGTACTATAAAAAGTACTTCAAATAAAAAACTACAAAGTAAAAAATAACTTTATTTTTGGAAGTCGGTTTCCTTACCGCTAAATATTGGTCCTACCAAAGACACCGAGTTCCAAAAATAAAGTTGTTTTCCACTTTGTAGTTTTCTTATTTGGAAGTCGGTAGATTTTTTTTGTAAAAAAGTATTTATTTTGTAAAAAAATTTTAGTTGTACATACAGCTGCAGAGAAACCTCACTTCAAAATCGGTCCACAATTGACGGAGAAATCGGTGAAAATACATAAAAAAACAGACATAAAGTCAAACGTAGAACCTCCTCCTTTTGGTAAGTCGGTTAAAAAGTGGAAAATAACTTATGTTTCGGCAGCCGGTATCCTTGGTACTTCTTTTTTATCGTTTTTCAACACCGACATCCGAAACGAAAGTTATTTGGCACTTTTTAGTGTTTTGCTTTTGAATTCGTTTATTTTTATTTTTAACGTTTTTATTTATACATATATATAGCGTCAATTTCGATCAAAATGTGTAATGCCAATCATAAACTATTGTTTTACCAAACTTATTGGATTTTACCAATAAATTAATTATGACATACGTTAGGTTAATGATCTTACAATCTTCCATATTAAAATAAATAGCCATATATGTATTATATATAATATTGCTGGTTAAGATATTGTTTTAGCCTATTTAAAATGTGTTTGCTTGGTATTAAAGTGTTACAACCTTTTTACGCTGCACTTAATATTATTTGTTTTGCCTAATAGTTTTGCTTTACGTAATTGTAATGACCTCTTAAGTGCTAAGAGGCGGTTCTATTGGTTTTCATTATTAAGTTTATTATGTATTGGGCACATGCATATAGTGTTACAGCTACCTGTAATGTCGTTACTTATCTCATAAGTGCTAGTTTCGTATTACAATTAAACAATATAAACCTACAAACATTAAAGTGACTCGCGGCGCACAACACCTGCTCTGAAAATGATTATGCATCCTAGAGTATCAAATCAAAAGTCATTTGTTCAAATTAAGCTGAGAATCAGGAAGGAAGAAGTCAAAAGGAGGATGCGACAAATTGGTCCAAGCGACTTATAGCAATATTGTTCATATTTTTTGAAATAACTTTCTAAGAACTCCATTTTATGGTATGGATGCCAACCTCAATTCTGTCCAAGCTTTGAAATATAGAGGTAAACGTACCCATACAGTTTACGATGAATTAGGACAAACTTTATCTGAAAGGGTTTCAAAAGAGCTTTATTTTATATTAAGAAAGCTAAGATCGATTGTGCCAGTTCCTATATATTGAAGCAAACGTGTATTGGTGAACAAGAAAATATGACATAAAAAAGATTTTTAAGCAGGCTATAGCCAATTGTGTCCAGGGGGGTGACCATAACCACTTAGAGTAAGATTATTTTGAGTGTGTGTAAGGGACAGATTTGTTTGACTTGTATACATCTGTCACTTACGCGATATCAAAATAATCTTAATCTAAGAGGTTATGGTCACCCCCCCTGGACACAATTGGCTATAGCCTGCTTAAAAGTCCTTTTCGTAAATACTAATGTCATTACAGTTGGTTATTCGACCACTTAAAAAATACCGAGTAACCAACAGTAACGAGACTCATATTATCTGAACAGGGATTTTATGCAATTCTTTTTATGCTAAGGAAGCTACGACCAATTATGTCCCAGTTCTGAAATATTAGGGTAAACGTACACGCTCATTATTCGATGACGTAAGACAGATCGCGTAAAATACCAACAAGGCTTATATTTTCTGAAGCTGGGTTCTTAAGTTTTTCATTTTATGTTATTGAATCTAATATTAATTTTGGCTCAGTTCTGAAATATAAGGGTAAACGTACACTAATATTTTCAATCAGTTAAAACTGATGGAGTAACTAACAGCAGTGAGACCCATGTTATCTGAAAGGGCTTTATACAAAGAAAGCTAAAACCAATTGTGTCTCAGTTATAAAATATTCGGGTAATCGTACAATAATAATACATCGAATACGTATTACGTACGCAATACGTATTCGATTAGTTAAGACAGACCGCGTAACCAACACTGACAATATTTTGTGAAAGACCTACTTAAGAGCTGCATTTTTATTGTTATGAAAACTGTCGTTAATTATGCCACAGTAAGAAATAATGACGAAAATGTACACAAACATTATTTGGTGAGTACGGTTATGATAGTCTTTTACGGTTTTCTTCGTATTTCTTTTTCGGATTACGGTTCCGTCGTTCGCTTTGTACTTTTTGATTAATAAATTATTTGTTTTATTTATTTAATACTAATTACACCTCTGTTGGTAGGTTAGAGCAGAGTCCATAGAAAATTGACTATCCTCCTTTAACAAAACACGGTCTTCCAAAACGTGCACCTGCCAAGTATTTTATCTGGTTGTTGTTTTTATCTGGCTGGAAAGAAAAATGGCGCGACAGACTTGCCAAAAGATCCTATTCGATTAATATTCCTTAAATGGATAATATTCGGAACCATTGCTATTATGAATGATTTGGAATGATTTCACAAACGCCCTGATCAAAATAATGTATTTTCTGTTTTTTTTTTTTATCATTGTCATCATCCTTCAGGTTTACAAGGTGCGTGAACGCGCACACGTCTGCCACATACAACCTGTCCGCCTCCCTGCACCGGCTTGATTACTGCAGCCGCAGCGACCCCTCGCCAGCGCTGTCCGCCAGCGAGCAGGCCTTCGCCGGGCTGCTGGCGGCGCTGCTGGCTCTGGCCATCATCAGCACCGTGCTGGAGCTCACCCTGTCCGATCACGCCAGGAAAGGTATGTTGTTTCCTTGGCATCGCAATCAAAGAGACTATCAATCTATCAGGTTAGAAAGTGTTGAAACGCGAGCCTATCAATAATTAATAAAATTATGCACTAAAAAGTATTTTTTTTAAACAAGCTTTTTCGTATTCTACTCAGCAAACTCTTTCATTTGATACTCATATCATGGCAGTGCACAAAAAATTACTAGTCCGCCATCTTGGGCCGCCTGCCATATTGGATTAAGAATGACGTCACTTAGCTAACCATGTATTGCCAAAAAGCGTTAAACCAATTTACAAAAATACATATAATTTCCTAATCATAGTCGTCTACTACACGTTACGGTAGTAACGATTAATTTACCTAATAATAACTTAATAAGTAAATCTTCAAGAATGTATCAGGCACCTCTCTCGCTACAGTTGAACAACCGTCTTAAAAACTAGCATTTAAACCGTAATATCCGAGGCTTACACTGAATTCGTCATTTTAAATTGCATTATATTGGAAATATCATTAGTAAGGGTAGAATAACTATTAGTTAAAATATTAATCTCTTTTTTTAAATCGGTTAGTAATAAATACCAATTGCCAAGTCTTATAAATCATAGTATTTCTTTTTTCAAATAAACAAAATTTGCGTAAACATGGCATAACGCTACGTAACGTAATTCGCAAGGGTCACCGACTTACCGGCGCGGCAGTGGCGATGACACACCAAACAAAGTATTGACACTCAGAAGACTCACTTGGGACTGACATTGCAAGACAGCTTGAAGAACTTTCACTCGACTCAGGTTCAAATTTAATGATTCGAGGTGGGGTCGAGTTGGAGAAATAATTTTGAATATAACGGGTGATTTTTTAAGAGGTATAGGATTTGACTTTCAAAAAAAACACAAAAAAATTGAAAAATTTGATGAAATCTTTATTGGAATCGATAGAACGATCAATATAATTTAATGTTTGAAGATGATTTCATGCAAATGCTGGCCGCGGCTCCGGTTTAGATGGCCCATTCGCAAGGCCCAATTTCGGCATACTCTCTCCAACATATCAGCCGGTATATCACGAATAAATGCTTCAATATTGGCTCCCAGTGCGTCAATCGTTGCTGGTTTATCCCTGTAGACATGAGCCTTAACATGGCCCCACAAGAAATAATCCAAAGGCGTTAGATCACACGATCTAGGCGGCCAATTGACGGGCCCAAAACGTGAGATAAACTGTTCACCGAAGGCGGCTCTCAATTGGGCCATTGTTTCGCGTGCCGTGTGGCATGTGGCACCGTCTTGTTGAAACCACATGTCAGGCATGTCCAATTCTTCCATAGCTGCCTCAGTAGGCCGACCAAACTGCCCATAAATTGGAAGAAGTGCGCGATGCACTCTCTTAACCGAGCATGCATTTTAATAGTAAAATTCAATAATTTGCAAGCGTTGTTGGTTCGTTAGTCGATTCATGGTTAAATTATAGACCATACTGAACAAGTTTGACAATGACACAAGACACGATTCACGCGTGATCTGTCAAAAACAGTGTTGCCAAAAAGATACCAGCAAAAAAATCACCCTTTACTTACCCTTGGTTGACTGATAAATCAAATCAGTTTATTCGATTTTATAAAGAATGCCTCAAGCATTAAACCCGCCTGTATATTGCATGATGTTTTAATAAATAAATAAATAGGCGTCACACAAGTCAACGAATGCTTTTAGTCATTCACTTTGTTAGCTCTATGTTGTTTCTGTCTAAAGATTGCGATGCTAAACATGATTCTAGCTTGGATACCAGGTCGGGCAAAGAGTTTTTCAGTAGCAGCCCTGCGCCTGTATTTATGTGCAGGAAACTGGCGTATGGCCTATTTGGATGCTACAACTATCTTCACCTTCGGCGAATAATACATACTCGTTATTTCTCTTGAATAAGCATTCAGTATATGGCAGACAAACATAGTTTCCCTTTGAGTTTGTTTTGTGTTTGCTTCTCAGAAGATTCGACCAGGAAACATCTACAACATCTATTTTTAACCAATTTAAAAAAAAAAAAATATCATAACGTTCTTAGTTTTGAAACTAGTCCTTTGTCTAGAACTTCTGCACCTATCTGCCTCGTGTGACACGGGCGCGGGCGCCGCCAGCGGCGTGTGATTGCCGCAACCGATTTTTTATTCGGCCACCAATCGTAACGTTAGCCACCGCAAAAATACAAGATTGAGCCGTAGCTCATAGCGTTAAGGTTCTTTAGGTTTTCTCCTTGATATTTTACTATACATTGTTATTACTTCATCTCTCGTCTCCGCATGATATTTCGACATTGTTTTAATTTATTCTTGGTGGTAAATAAATCCAACCCTACGTTTTGTACGGCGCGGGGGCCGTATGCAGAGTCGCGATATGGATTTAAAACCCAGCGTAGTGTTTCAATAACGAACACAAACCAATCAATCATCAGTTTGACTTTATTTCTTTAACTAATATTTCGTTTAAAGTCTTCATGTCAGAAGATAACTTTATTAGCATTATTGAATGATTCAAATACCGTAACTCGACACTTTATGCTGAAAGAGTAAAGGAGCTCTACTAGTCATCAGCACATCAGCAGCCTTATTGCGTAATGAACTCTACAAGGCAAAGAGCAAAGAGTATGCAAAGTACGAGATGTGGATTTCCGCCTATGTGATTCTTCGATTTTTTATACTCTTTGCCCTTTGCGTAGCCGAATTCATTACGATAAGGCTGCAGTACTATCAATTCACTCTTCAACACGTGTCATACAGTCCAAGACGATATCAAATTCGCACGTGCACAATATTCGGAACTGCGGATCTCCATATTGTTAGCTGTTTATCTGGAACGCGGTTCACTTTCGTTCAGCTAGGGGCGTGAGGTGGGGGGGACGTGCCGAATCAATGACAGTGAGCCAATCTGTTAGTAGTCCACTGTAGCGTGCGATACAGAATCGATGATGAATGGGTGGGCTTACAGGCAATGGACCAGTGGTCATAACTGATTGGTTGGCTATGGTTGGTACTCGTTGGACTAATGATTGCTTGGTGAGGCAGTGATGATTGTTAAAGTTCCATACCCGTAAGGTAATAACAGGATCCCTGTTACTTAGTTTCCGCTGACGGTTCGTCCATCATTACACATACTCATACTCGACTCAAACACAAAATTGGTCACACTTACCAATCAACTGCCAACCTATCACAACTCTCGAGTTTGGCATATGATTCTTCAGCTTGACATAATTATGTGTAATCAATAAAGCAAGCTCCCAGAAGCCCCAAACGTTACTGAATCTTTCTACATAAAATGTGTGGTAGGTATTGAGTAGTTTTAGTATGCACTTTGAACGGCCGACGACTAATTACATAGTATTCAACGCGTAATTATTAAAAACAATAGTCTCAGAGCTGGTCGCCACCTTGAGTGAGGTCCAACTCACAAGACTGAAATTTGATCATGGTTTAATTAATAGGTGTAAATAACGAAAATCAAAGTCCAAGTTAGCAAGTATGTGTACGGTCAAAGTACATACTAACCCTACTCCATTCCAGTAATTTTGTGTTAAAAAATTCGGTAAAATTTGTGGCGTCTGGGATCTTGGACATGACCATGAGCACGAATATAAATCCAGCAATGACAACTGTCTATTTTGAGTTTAGCTTGGGTCAATGCTGCCGGAATACCGACCTTAATTCCCATACTCACAAAGTCGTAACTCCTCAGGAGCCGAATGGGCGCTGGCGTGGTCGATCCCGTCGTGCTGGCGCGCGCTGCACGCGCCGCCACCCCGCTCCGCACGCACCGACCTGGCTTCGTTCGACGGGCTGCGCGTGCTCACCATGCTGGTCGTCATCATCGAGCACGTCTGCTGGATCACCACGCAGACATATCTTACCGACACCAAGATATATGAGCAGGTTGGTTCCTAGGTTCCCACTACGTACAACACATTTAACTGAGATAACCTTCGCCATAATAGCCGCCGATCCCATCTAAAATGAAAAAGTCCTCACTGTCCTAGAATACGCGTGTCCCATATGGTCCCCTCAATATATTATATATAAAGATCAAATGGAATGGGTTCAAAAAAGGTTCATAAACCACCTTAACTATCGCCTCCGCAAACCTCCTATGTCCTACGAAGCTAGCTGTCGGACACATGGTTTGTTAACACTCGATGAACGACGTAGACGTACGACGTACGTTTGTTAGACATGCCCGCTCCTTTTGTGAATTTCATAAAAGTAATTTTTTAAGAGCCACACTGGTCGATCTTCAACGTTAAGCAACGCTTGCCGAAGTTGATCCATGATTGGGTGACCATCCAATACATACCCGAGTCGCTTCCGTGAGTCGGCAAGCACGATAAACTGTTGTTCCCAGCTGTCATTGATAGATCTTTGACAGTTCTTAGGGGTCTGAGTCAGAAGACAGAAAATCTTGCCACTGATACCTACCAGTCTGACCAAGAGATTATATAGGTCAGATAGGCAGTGACTCTACGTAAAACACTGGTACTCAGTTGCAACTAGTTATACTAAAACAGACGCCAACATAATTGGGTAAAGGCAGGCATATTGAATGATGTTCTTCTCCCCAGATCCGCGGCTCAGTGGACGTGGTGCTGATGACGAACAGCACGCTGGTGGTGCAGATCTTCTTCATCATGTCCTCGTTCCTGCTGGCGCATAAGCTGCTGCAGCAGCGGCGACGCGGCGAGAACGTGCCGCCCTTCTCCACCTTTGTGGAGACAATGGTCAACAGGATTATCAGGTCAGGCAGGCAAATCGAGATCTGTAGAGTGTCGCGACCTCTTAGGGCGTAAACAAAGCGAATTTTATCGATTAAGGGATAACTATTGTGATTGTGTGATTGTGAATTTGATGTTGAGTATTTTTCAAAGTCTAGCCTGAAAATATGTCAATCTTTGATACTAAAATAGGGTTTAATTTGTTCCTATCTCCTCCTAGTTCTCAGTATAGAAATTTGATTTCAGACCCTTGACTCTCTGGCAAACCAAAGATTAAAATACTAAAGATTGTATGGTAAAGGCTACTGTGGGACGGGTTATAGAAGATATATGCTGTACGTATGAGGTATGGAAGAAGAGACGTGCTGTATCAATAATGTGTAGAATAAATTGTCATAAGTGCAAAAATATAATCATGCAGATTACGTAATAATAAACCTTCGTTCCCCTCAGAGTGAGCCCGTCGTACTGGGTGGTGGTGTGGTTCGCGGCGTCGTGGTGGGAGCGGATGGGCCGCGGGCCGCTCTGGGCCCCACTGGTGGGCAGCGAGGCCGCCGTGTGTCGCCGTAAGTGGTGGACCCATCTGCTATACCTCAACAACATCCTGGAGGCTGACGACAAGTGCCTCATACAGACCTGGTGAGACCCCCTTAACAAACATCTATTTAACATAGGCACCACTGATAGCCTTGGCTGCTTAAACGCCGAAGAATCAACCGCCCACGTCATCCTGGAATGCGAGGTGAGTTCTCAACTTGCAGAAATCCTCAGAACAGTGAGGTCGCTCCGTGAAGCCTGTGAAGCTCCCAGGAAGCTTCTTTGCTTGGGCGGAGCTATTCTGGCTACGTAAGCCAGAACACTCTAGGGTCCAAATGTAAATATATAGACCATATACTACTTCCAGTGCCTATTACTACTTCAGACATGGTGGGGCTTCTAAAGTTCTACTAGTTCCTTGTCCATTCCACTAGGCCTACTCGAAATACGGTGTCAACCACTGAACAGTTAAAAAAAGTGTTTAAGTGTTCTGTGATCTCGACATATAAGGAAGTTTTAAGAAAGCAATATATCCCGCTAAAGTCTCTTCAACCGCTAAGGTCTGTAAAGTGGAATCATCAATCGATCATCGGCCAACATAGATGAGAAGCTATCACAATGAAGTGAACGTGCCGAGGAACGGTGCACTTCATAAGTTAAATGCAAGTTAGCATTTAACTCGTCATGTCACCGTCTGAAGAACTATCGATAATTGACCTTATGTATGTACGCAGGTACCTCGCCGCTGACATGCAACTGTACGCGGTGTGCTTAGCGCTGACGCTGGCGCTGTGGCGCTGGCGGCGCGCGGCGCTGGTGGTGCTGAGCGCGCTGCTGCTCGGCTCGATGGCACTGCTCTTCGGCCTCGCCTACTCCTGGCAGCTCGTACCCACCTACGTCATGCATCGGCCTGAGTGAGTCCATGAAAACTACATATTTTTAACTAGCTTCTTCGGTCTATGAGAGTAAGGAAACAGGGATTGCACCTGCGCACATACTTATGCACTGCAACATCGCCCGCGCTGATGAATAGTCTCCGCTGAGATTGGCCGCCATAGCCGAAGGTTTGGAGGACTATTATCCTCTAGTTCTTCCACAGTGTTCGCTCCCGGGGCAAATCCTACAGGAAACATACTTTCTTTTCTTATAGATAATGTAACTTTCTATTTGTGAAAGAATTTTTTTAATCAGTTTAGTCTATGCTATGGATCTCCTCTTTTAAACATATGTACCTCTCTAAAGTATTGGTTTTAAATAATTGAGGCTTTAAACAGACAAGCTGCATTGTAACAGCACGCTTGCTGCAAAATTAGAGTTAAGAAGCAGTTTCTTTGCAACTGACATATCTAAATCAAAATGGTCAATCTTCTGCGTAGTCCGCTTGCAGTCACGCGCTGTAGGCATGCAGTTCTAGTATCGAGCAGTTTAATGCAACCCATCTGCTGAGACTTTTTAGAGCAAAAGTCCAAATGCTATAGATGCTATAGAAGCTGAAGACCCAAGCCATAAGTCTTAACATTATCCTCTCCATTGCAGGTCGGTGCGGATGGCGTACCACGAGGAGACGTCGTTCAACGTGCTGTACCAGTCACCGCTGGGCAACGTGCCGGGCGCGCTGGCGGGGCTGCTGCTCGCCCACCTGCAGCATGCTCTGTTGGACATGGACGTGCAGCTGCCGCGCTACAAGGTACGTTTCGAGGAGTGCTTATCACAACGTGCTGGGTGCGCTGGCGAAGCTGGTGCTCGCCCATCAGCAGCATGCGCTGTGGAGATGGATGTGCAGCTGAGGAAGGAGTCTTACTTCGCCCTGGTGATCAACTCGGATTACAGATTATCAAGGTTCACTGCTAGACATAGAACTCTTCTAACGCCAAATTATACCACTGTGCTATACAGACTGTGCTATTTTGACTGCAATGTGAGTTGTGTGTGTGCGTGTTTTCAAGATCCTTTGTGGGTCTAGATGGAGTGTAACACATATGGCTACTGATACACGATCTCCGGTCAAGGTCTCGCCTGCTGCAAGGGTCTTTTGACAAACAAAAGCGGTACACTGCTTCTTCAGCTTGCTAACTCTACAAACTATGTAGATTTAGTATATCTAGTATGTCTGTAGGGATTCAATTATTAAAAGATACACATAGCTGGCTAGTGTTAGTACATCAGTAGCACTTGGGTGATTATGACATCGTTATTAATGGATTAAGAACTTTTGTAACGGCGCCGCAGCACGCATTACGTTATGGCTTATTAAAGTTTCTCTGGTAGGTATCATTGGCGCATAATATAAAGATCATTTCACTGCGATTCTCTGCGTGCAATGCAATGTAAACCACATCTTCAATATAAACCAGCCGCAACCGTAACACACGCCAGTCCTGAGTCATTTAATTATTATTACATAGGTAGGTACAATAAATCTCGGCTGCGACGAATAAGACAAACAATGCCTATTAACTTTCACAGCCAATAAAATTTAGGTATAATGATATTTGTTTTCATGAATGGAAGCGCAACATTGAACGGTTTAACAAATAAAAAACGAAAAAGTTAAACCGACTTTCTTTTCGGAAGTAGGTGTCTTTAATACCTATTTTATTTCGTTATGACACCGACTTCCGAAAAAAAGTTATTTCCTCTGTGTAATGTTTTGTTTTGGAAGTCTTTGGAATTTTTGTGTTAAAAAGTTGTTCTCTTTTTAGTTTTGGTACCTTATATTAACATAAAAGCATTTATAACCAAAGGGTTTCCTAACAAGCCTACACACGGCTGGGATCCTTTGTTTTATTACGGCGTTCCGGTGCCTATACATTCCGTCTTCATCACCAGATCAGTTCGATGGTACCACTTTCATTATTTATTTAAATTTGCTTCATTAAATCATTTACCTATTCGAGATATCTTATAACCAAAACATACTTCCTCATCAGTGATAAATACAAATTCTTGCAACGTAGATGAAAATACCAAAATCGCTACATGACTGCCTAAAAAATTTGAGGAGTACCCTCGATTTTTTTGACTTTGTCACAATAAGACCACCTTGAGAGTATATCCTTTCAAACAAAAAAGAATTTTCAAAATCGGTCCGCAATTGACGGAAAAATCGGTGAACAGCATAGAAATATACTTGTTTATTATGTCTATGGTGAACAGGAACATAAAAAAAAACATAATGTCGAACATAGAACCTCCTCCTTCTTGGAAAGTCGGTTAAACACCGAACACGATCGTTAAATCATACCTCGATGTAGGAAACTCTAAATACCTAGGACTAAACAGCGGGCCACTTTCACCGCTGCGACTGGTTGGTCGCGGTTGTGCAAGATAACTATGGAGTAAGAACTTCCACGTTACAGGGCAACGATGAGGACTCATTATTATAATAATAGATAGACATCACGATATCGAGAACAGAGCCAAAGTGTGGGCACCTAATGCTGTCAGCAATGGTAACTTTCAAAATGACAAATGTAAAGGATTTGTTTAGTAGGTACTTAGGTGACATTTCGATAGCACTTAGTAGTCATGTTTTTTATATTTAACCAATAGCTATCGCGACGTTTTCGTTGAAGGAATGTAACTTATCTAGGTAGAGCTTGTTGTCCTAAACGAAAATACCGGCATCGGATACCCATATAGCAGCTGGATAAGAGCAGTCGATGAACGAGAAATAAAGAACCTATTGTTTCACTAAGGGCCGATTTTTCAATAATCTGTTAACTTTTAACTGAGGAATAAAAATGGCCGTTTGACAGCTTATATCAAACGGTCATTTTTATTCTTAAAAGTTATCAGGCTATTGAAAAATGTGCCCTTAGTAGGTATTGACTATCGAGCAGTGATCCGCTGAAACATTTAGAACACCTTATGTTTATGCAAGCAAGAGGAAGCGGCCTAATAGCATGCATCTGAAACAATACCTAACGTTTAATACTATGAACCAAGGTGCAGTCTGTCAAGATTGCAGGGTAACTGCTGATTGCATATCGACAAAGTGTTAAGTACGTTAAAGTGTGTCATTGCAGTTGTAAACAATGTAAATATCACCCATCTGCATGTAAGATTAGTGATTGACAAATGCGTTAAGATAAATAGTAGAGATGGGTCGGCGAAGATATGTGTTTTTCTTAATGCCTTAGATTTAGTGGGTGGAGTTAGGCAGACAGGCACTTATCTAGATGACAGTGGCATGATATAGAGGAGGTACCTATGATAAAACATAATTCTCTAGTCATCCCTCAAAGGGAGGTGCAATTGTAGGTAGTTAGGACCCACGGTTCGCCAATGAAGTAACTATGTGTTTAAATCCCATGTACCTGATTGAATAAAACTTATGTCCAGTGCTTTGACTGGCTGTAGCAATGTCAGTGAGTCAATCACGGCAATCAACCTGCCTTGCCTTTGCCCAACCATGGTGAGCTTGACTTCCAGTCTAACAACTATGGAGGAACAACTATGAACTATATATGAACAACTATGGAACTATGGAGGAATTTCGGTATCTTAACATGATCACCGATGCAAGAACCGACCTCGGCAAGCGTTGCTTAACCTTGAAGATCGGCCCGTGCGGCACCTCTCTCATGACGTCATGAGCCAATCACGAGTCCTAATCTCTATAATGGACAATCAATATACTACTTGTTACTAATGAACGGTGTTGTGTTGCAGATATTCGGGTGGATCAGTGTGGCGTCGGTGCCGGTGGCGGCGTGGTGGGTAGCGGGCTCCCCGCTGGTCCTGGGCCGCGGCCCGCCGTCCCGCCTGGCCGCCGCCGCGTTGGCCGCTCTCGAGCGGCCTGTCTTCTCATTCTTCGTAGCTATGGCGCTGCTCGGGGCCATGAATAATGTGCCTTGTTAGTTACGCATTTCCATAACAGTCCTGGAGTCTTAATTAAGCAGCATCCCACGAATAATACCTATACGCACGCGTACTTAGCTTTCCTTTGTACATTTATATACAACGTGATTATTAATTTTCCACGATCCGCGCAGTGGTTGAGCGATTGGCTGCGGCGCTGATGCCCAAAACTTCAAATATTTGTATTATTTGTATGGCCTACAGATAGGTGTTCCGACCTGGTTCTTATTGTGTAAATGAGATTAAATGTTTGTAAACGTACCCACGCGCACGTTCACGAGAAATTCCTAGTGTGGGTTAAGGTTTTATAAAAATAAATAAAATGCTTAGGTAACTATGTCCACTCTAAAAGAATTATATAAAGCGTATAATCATGTAGTGCTAAGTTCTCTAACCGCGTATCGTGGTCGAGTGGTCGTCGCTTCCTGAGATAGTACAAGTTTCCTGCTGCAACTTGCGCAAGAGTCGACAGACGCCGTCTTTCAGTCAAGTGGCGCAGCGCAGGCCATTGCGTCACTACACATTCATTATAAGTTCCTATACTTTATAGTTATGATAATATAATAAAAATGACACATATATAACATCACGCCTGTATGCCCTGAAGGGTTAGGAAGAGGTGCACCCCACACATACTAAGAACACTCACATTTCGTTTAAATCCCATGTAATAGGGAGTGGTGAGGCTATTGCTATCAATTCAAACGCCGGACTACCGGTAGGTACTGAGACATGCCCGTTGGCAATCCCAACAACACTTAGCTCAACCCGAGCTAGTGTTGACCTCATGCTCAGCAGTGGCGCTTGCGACCACTACACCAAGGAAGACTTTACTATTCAAATTCAAATTCAAATTCATTTATTTGTCCGAACATGGTACAATACAAGGTCTCAAATAACATAAAGGTCTCATCACATTCTGCCACATGGGGCGTGCAAATTTCAGGTACACAAAATAAATTATTACAATGCAAAAATAGAAATATCAGGCTAGAGTTGATACAATTACATGAAAATATTAATGTTACAATAAAAGGCATGTCAGAGTCAGTAAATATTATTATGTCAAAAATAAATAATAATTAAAAAAATGTCAATTTCAAAATGGAATGTCAAGCAATCTGTTACAAAAAAGAGATTACAATTAGATTATAATGTCAAAGTATCATTTAAAAAGTCGTTTAAATTGTAATAACACTTTTTACATAGTAACTCTTTAAGCTCCTTTTTAAACCCATTTAAATTTAACTGTTTAATTTGCTTTGGGATTTTGTTAAAAACTTGCGGAGCTAAACAAAACATGCTTTTCCACATTAACGCTGTTTTTGCTCTACGTCCGCGCAGCATATCATTTCGCCTGTTACGTTTTACTGTATCTGATAGGTTGGGAAAAAGGTGTGAATTCAGCTTGACAAATAAGGCAGTTTCATAAATATACATAGACGGCAGTGTCAAAATTTTGTATTTCTTAAAAAACGGTTCACAACTGTCCGTTACTTGTAGCCTGAACATGGCTCTTATGGATCGCTTTTGCGCTTTAAAAGCGGTTTCCCTATTTGTGGAGTTACCCCAAAATATAAGACCATATCTTAGCACAGACGCTACAGTACCATGGTACGCTGTAAGTAGTGTATCAATGTTAACTGTGGGGGCAAGTTTATATAATGCATAAGATGAGCTACTAATTTTCTTACAAAGCGCTTCAATATGATCCTTCCAATTGAGGTGCCTGTCAATTACCAAACCTAGAAATTTTGCACTATTGACATCTTGAATTTTGATATTCTGGTATTGAACCTCCATCTTTGAACTAGGTTTTTTTTGAGCAAAGTGCATTATTTGTGTTTTTTCAAGGTTTATTTTTAGGTTATTATTATCCAGCCAAGAGATGATTGAAGTTACCGCATTGTTAACATCAGCTTCATACGAATCAGGTTTATCACATGCTATTGTAATCGTGCTATCGTCAGCAAAGAGTGTCATTGGGAAGTCTATAGCTTTGGGCAGGTCGTTAATATAAATTAGAAATAATGGCGGTCCCAAAACACTACCCTGTGGCACACCAAAGTATACAGTGCGTTCTTTAGACAGGTATGTCACTTCTTCTTTAGTCTTTAAGTTTAAGTTTGTTATAGCGGTATACTGTTTTCTTTTTGATAGGTACGTGCTTAATAAGCTAAGAACGTTACCTCTTATACCATAGGAGTCAAGTTTGTTTAATAGAATTGAATGGTCAACATAATCAAAAGCTTGCGTCATATCACAGTACACAGAACAGACCGGTGTTTTATTATCAATATTAGTCATGATTTTATTTAAAAAGTCATAAATTGCCATGTTTATAGTCATGTTCTTTCGGAAACCTTTTTGTTCGTTACAGAGGATCTTTTGTTTTTCTAAGTAACTATAAAGCTCATTATAAATATATTTCTCGAATATTTTGGAAAAAATTGGCAGAAGCGCAATAGGTCTATAATTCTGCATTAGTTGCTTATTACCTTTTTTATATATAGGTTTCACAATGGATACCTTAAGGCGGTCTGGAAAAACACCGTGGCTTATACAAAGGTTAAAAATATGACACAAATGTTGTGCGATTAAGTCGGCAACCTGTTTTATAATTTTTGTAGAAATTTCGTCATACCCTACACTATTGGTGCTTTTAATACATCTTATAATGTTGAAAATTTGTATCGGCTGACATGGAGGCATGAACATTGATTTTTGTTTATTTGTGATGTACGCGTTCGATCTTTTACCTGCTCCAGGAATTGGCACAATTTTTTCTATGAAATAATCGTTGAACTTTTCAGCAATTAATTGTGGTTTGTCAATCGTTTTATTGTCAATTTTTATAGCATTTATTGAGTCATTAGGTAGATTTAATTTAGAGTTCTTTATAATTTTCCATGTCATTTTGCTTTTATTGTCAGAAGTTTTAATATTGTGATTATTTTGAGATCGTTTAGTCAGGTTAATAATTTTTTTAAATATCTTTGTATACTTCGAATATTTTGCTTTATTTATTTGAGTAGGTTTATGTCTAGACGTCCACAATAATTGCCTTTTTTTTAGGCTACATAGTTTAAGTCCTCGCGATATCCATTTTGGTTTTTGGGTTGTTGGTATTTTAATACGTCTACGGGGGAAGCACAGGTCATAAAATAATTTAAATTGTTCAAAAAATAAGTTGAATGCATTATTTGGATCATCATTATTATAGATTTCAGAGAAAGTTAGTTTTTCCAGGCAGGTTCTAAATCTAATAATATTTTCTGGGCAATAATCCCGTTGTGATGTATACCAATATTTCAGAACACAGTTCAAACGTACGGGACATTTCAGAAGTTGCGCAGTGTGATCCGAAAGGCCAAATTCTATCACCTCCGTCCTGCATTTTTTCTCAAAATTGTGAGCAAAATTATCAATGCAGGTCTGGCTTTGCATCCTAGTTGGTTTTTCTATTGCTAATGTCATATTAAAACTTGTTAAGAGATATTTTAGTTCGGAAGTCACATTATTATTTTTTAAAACGTCAATATTTATATCGCCTGCTATGACAATATTCCTACAATTTCTTCTTGTCAGTCGCCTTAAAAGTTGCTCTAATTTACTAAAAAATACATTTAAATGCCCTGTTTTTGGTACTCTATAAATACATACTATAACTACCCTATAACTTGTCAATTCAATTGCACAGCATTCTACAACATTCGATATTGAAAGTTCTGAAACCTCTAGCAACTCCTTCCACAAATGACCAGATCGGACCAGAATACAAGCTCCACCTCTTTTGCTATTTTGTCTACTGAAACATGCAGCCAATGTATAATTCGGTACCACAAGGCGGTCTTCATGACCAGACATCATAAAGTGCTCTGTTATGCATAGTACAGCAACAGACTGGTCTTTTTCTGACAGTTCGTTTATACATATAGATAGGGTGTCTGCTTTGTTAAGTAGACCCGCTATATTTTGGTGCAGAACGTATAAATGTTTATTCACGAAAAAAATCACTACAAACAGTATTATTTTCGAGCTGCTGATTATTAACACTAGATGACATCATATCACATATTTGGACATTTTGGGTATCTAATTTATTTTGATAATTGTATGTTATTTCAGTTTGTACAGCTTTATCTACATATATTCTTTTACTTTTTAAAATTAATAAGTTTTGATATTCTTTCGATTTGAGTCTATAGTCCAATTGCAAGAGTTCCCTAAGTAAAGACCTTGATAAATTAATCATGAAAGTTGTTTTACGAGGCCGATATCTAGAGTAGTCCATATCCATAAAAGTTACATTGTCATACTTTCCACAAATAAACCTTAGCATGTAATTGAGTTTTGATTCATTAAGATATCTATTGAACGGGACTTCGCTTATAATTATATTTGTGTTCTTAACAGATGACAGCCATGTATGTAAGTACATCTCCGTATCATATGGGTTGCGTTCATAGCGGCCTCCAACAACAATAACATAGTCATACATATCTAATTTAGCTATTTCGTTCTTCGAGGAATTGATGAGGTGTCTCAATGTAGCGCCAGATTTTATAAACGAGAATACTGAATATTTTGATCCCAGTAGCTCGGTGAGTGACTGACGTAGACCAATCCCATGTTCATTACATAGTATTATTACACGATTTTTGGTTTTGTTTACTTTGCAATCGTGTGAATAAGTGTGTCTATTGCATGGAGCGACGTCAGTTAGTTGTTCAATAGGTGTGTGCAATATGTTAACACTTTCATCATTTTCACAACTGTGTCCAATGGAAGCATCTAGGAAGCTTTTATTTAAAATACTATCCTGCAGGTTTTCAGCTATACGTGTTGTTGTTTGACGCACATCAGCCCCCTGAAACATATTTTTGTCAGCCACTGGATTGTTCAATACACCTGCTTTAGGGCTTATCAAGTTTAATGCCTGTATTGAGTATTCTCTTGAAGAAGTCCTAGGTAAACCAGTTTTCATGAATAGAGTTCGTACTCTCCGTTGATATTGGGGTGAGTAGAACTGCCGGGGTTGGTTTTTATTGTTTGAGCAGTCTTGGATTCCTATTGATTTTAAAACTTTTATCTTTTTATCACAGTTCAATAAATCATTTTTGAGTGTGTGATTTTCATAGTTTAAGTTGTCAATTTCTGTGTTGGCAGTTTGCAACTGCAATTTTAGTTGTTCGATCTCCTCCTTCATTATTGCAAGATCATTACTATTTCCGTGGTTAGGTAGACTTTGGTACGACACATCCATATCAAATTCACTGTCGCTAGATGTTATGTTTTTATTCTGCGCATTTTGCCTTCTTTGGGTAATGTTCTTGTAGTCATCCATTATAAATGATGAAAACAAATTTAGATTCCTCACAAAAAGTGAAATATTTTCTGTGGCGGAATCGAACTCGCAGCTACCGTATCGTCAGTCACGTACACTCCGACTTCGGCTATTCGGTTCTCACATGACACGAGTGTAATACTTGAGCTCTTGTCTAGAACAGTACTGTTTTATCGACCGATGTTCTGGGTGATGTTAGTGTATAGTATTTTAACTAGATGTCGCCACAGAGGCATTGATTACATAGCAGAGTTTTAAAATTTTGATGAGTAACCGTTCACAATATGGTAAAATCGTTTTCAAAGCACTTTTACGAAGGGTTTCAAAGTAATGTTGTTACCCGATCACTTGTTCTGTTCATATTTCAGCTTTATTAAACGATTAAAATTGTTTCCTTTTCTAAAGCTCAGTTTATTGTCAAAGTTGGAGCACTGGGTTCACATCACAATTTCGTCACTATTTGCCAAATGTTCTTGAAGATAACATTATCACTGGGTCTTAAGCACTTAACTGTTCGATTAGTGGTGATTTTAGGTTTAAACGAGCGTAATTACTATTTTTACGAAATAAATATACTCAGAGGTGACATGTATCGTGGCAGTGGCGCCATCCCTCCACTACTACTACTACTATAGACTATTCAATCATAATATTTGTAAACTTTCTGTTGTCTAATGTTTGCGTTATCCATGTATTTCGTAACAGACCATTGCGGGCTGCGCAAGCAATCACATGATATTTACCTACCTACCTCTGTTATACTTATTTTTACCAACTAGCTTAATTAGGACTGCTTAGGTATATAATATTGCAGGTAAGTTATTATTATGAAATGCTGCTGAATGAATGACTGCCTCTTTGGTCTACCTAATGTAGGCGCGAATGCTAAACACCGCTTTAATCTGCGATCCGAACGGAGCTCGGCGGATAGGTTGCATTGTTGGTCATTTATTCCAATTAATAGTCTATAATCAGAAAAAGATTTCAGGCGAATGGGTGCTCTTACCCTTTCCGTTCGGGAAATCCAGATATGATGTTTTTATTAGGTTACTAGCACATCGCCCGCGACTTCGTTCGCGTGATGTCGTTTAACCTATAAATGACTCTTATGTGCAGTTAGTGAAGGCGACTAAAAATATGCTTTTATTATATCAATAAAAAATGGGGTATCGTAGATATACGGGGTTTATTGGTTTGGGACGATTCGTTATTTGACATAAATAAGAATAAATTTTATTTTACCGCCACAGAGTAAAATCCTACCCCTAAAAAATTTATAACACCATTTTGCGCCGTTGAAGCTAAAGTTTTGAACAACCCAAATATGTTATTCACTCTTTTCTTCTCTTTCTATTTTTCGTAGTTCGTTCTTAGTAAGATTCTGCAGTAAGATTCCGCAAAAATACTTTAACATCCCTTAACTCTATCTGGGGGTAGTTTTTAAACCGTTTTATGTAAATTTCAATTATTTACTTTGTGGGGACAAAGTAAATAATAATAAAGGAATTAGATTTTTCATACAAACAAATTCTGCTCCTTTTCACCCTCTTTCCAGGTCTTTCAGGTTGATTTTCCGAAAATTCCTGCTTAGTGCTCCCCTAGAACCCTACGTCAAAAACGAAAACATGTCCAGTAAAATTCTTAGCTTAACCACAAGCTTTTCGAAAAACTTATAATGACAACCTTTATTAATCACATAGGTTGGTATTTATGTCAATCTTTTCAAGTTTTTCATCCCAACAAATATGATTCTTCAAAATTTGACACCGCCTTTATTGCTTTTTGGGGGCAGATTCGAAAAACTAATAATGACAACCTTTATTGTTTGCTTATGTTGGTATTTATGTCAACTTACAGATGTATTACCCCAAGTAATAAAATTCTTCGAAAACACTTTTATAACCCTTAATCGTCTTTTGTGAGCTGTTTCAAAAGACTAATAATGATAACCTTCATTGTTTGTTGAAGTTGGTATTTATGTCAAGTTTCAAGTTTACTGACCCAATAAATCAGATTCTTACATACAAACTTCAACACCCCCTAAATCAACATTAGGGGGTGGTTTCGAAAATGTATTAATGACGACATTTATCATTTACCTAGATTATTATTTGTAAAAAGTATCAAAAATGTTGGCCGAAGGAATTAGATTTTTCATACAAACTTCCAACCCCTTTTTTACTTTTAGGGGTGGAATTTCCAAAAATCCTTTCTTATCGGATGCCTACTTCATAGAAAGAACACACCCTCTAAGTTTCAGGTCTCTAGGATAAGCGGTTTAGGCTGTGCGTTGATCTGTCAGTCATTCAGGACAAAGCATTTTATGTGTACAGATTACTAGCTTTTTCTTGTCCTACAGAAACTAAAACTGTTACTAAAATTGTTACTACCAGAGATCATTTACCTTTTAGAAACAATTTAGCGACTTGATTTTATTAGGTTAGACAACCAGCCAATGAAAGCTGTCTTGTACGTTTCCAGCAGCAGTGCGGCGGTTCCTGTCGTGGCGCGGCTGGGCGTCATGGGCGCGGCTGTCGTTCGGCGCCCTGCTACTGCACATGCCTATCAACAAGTCGCTGGTGGCGGCCCGCCTCATGCCCTCCATGCTCGACAGACAGTCCGCGGTAACGTACCACTATAATATGGCAGGCCTCTGGCCGGCATCCTATTACTGGCATCGTCTAATCAGACCACTGAGCCAATATATAAAGAGACAGTACTATTTTTATTCCTGCTTTAACATAAGTATTGCATTTAGGTTTACCCTCTGACTTTGGTTATCAAGCTGGACGCTAGGCGGTATCATGGATTATTTTGCATTGTTGACTTAATTATTGTATGCCTACCAGGCAGGACATAATGGAACTAACAATAATATAACTAACATCAGTCTATATAAAAAGATAAAAAAAAAAGACCACAATAAAAAGATTTGATTTGATTTGCGACAGGAAGGATTTTAGAGTATCGACTAAATATAAACTCTTATTACAAGATAATAGTTAAACATATAAAAATAGTATACTAGTTACTTGTTCAAGAATTGTGTGCCCACCTGTACCAACCCAATAATGGTACAACACTGGAAATTTCCTACAATCGGATGTCATACGATATAGATAGGTCCAGTCGTAGTAAATTATGCTATTGCTCATAAATTACTAAGACCACATAAATTAAACTTGGCAAGGCTTTGTAGACCCCTACAAGATACAAATAAACGTAATAAGTTAAGCTCTAGAGTTCCTATTTTAAGTACCTAATTGGACCTAACAATCTTATTTTACTTTTACGTGTATCTTCTATCTTCTGAACGGTATGTTTTTTTCAAATTATATTTTCACAAACATTACACAAATTCAAAGCAACGTGCGTAAAAATTATAACTCTGCACTAAACCCCTTTATATGATTTTCATCAAATAGCCAAACGTCAGCGCAGCGGAAACTGATTATTTCCACAGTTTTATGACACACAAATTTCATTTAAACATACACATTTATCTCTCGTTACACAACTATTAAATGCATTTTTTTTGTTGTACGTCCATAAGAAAAAAAAAGTGCCGCTGGGATGACATAGTTCCAGCGGAAACAGTTTTTATTGAATAGCTCTCCAGTTTTTATTGAATAGTCAGGATAAACAAAGTTGTACTTACCATACACAATTACACGACGTCATACACTAAATATCTGCTACACTGAAATTAAGAAATTCGTAATTTTTCCGTTGCGACTACGAACACGTGAATTGTGTCAAAGGTACTGTTTCTGGCTTAACACACTTAAAGCATGTGTAATGTCTGGCCTAGTTCCTACAGAAAGATACATTAGAGCTCCAACTAGTCTTTGATAAGGTAAATCTTGAGCACCCTCTTTCTCTTTATTCTAGGGATTCACTAATTGCAGATTAGGATCAGCGGGAGTACTACTAGCATGTTTTTCATCAGTCATTGCAAAATTATCTAGTACTTTTTTAATATAATTTATTCTTCTTGTTTAATGGTTATTCCATTTTCCTCTTGAATGATACTCATTCCTAAGAAATGTTTTAAGTGTCCCAAATCCTTGACCTTAAAGATTTTTTTAATATTATTTGTAAAGTTTTCTTTCATGTCAGCATTATTGCTGAGAGTGCAAAAATCGTCAACAAAGATTGCGACACTTAAAATGCAAGTTCCTTTAACTTTATATTATAGACAATGATCATGTTCAGACCTTTTCATTCAAAGTTGCATCATTGCTTCGTTAAGTTTGAGGTTCCACTGTCTAGGCACTTATTTCAGGCCGTAAAGTTTTTTTTTGTTACCTTTTGCTATCGTACTATAATCTCTTTACAACTATTTTTGTTTGTAATTATATTGTTCGCTTGTTCTCTAATGCTTCACATAAGAAACCGGCACTCACTTACACATAACACACTCACTTACATTTCACTATACTCACACAACAAGTACTCGCACACATTCAAGCATATTACCCATTCATTCATTCTGACATATTCCGTAAATTCTCCTTCATCTCACATCTGTATTATAGATCTAACTTTTAAAATTAAAAGTCGCTTCCACCAAAACCTCTACCAGATATCACGTCATTTCTATTATATGCAAAATATATTTAATGAATAACCAACTACAAACCCTTAAAGATATTGATGATCTAAAACAGCGCGTAGTATTGAATGTGATTGCACGGAGTTGACTAGACTAGCAAATATAAAAAAACTGACTTTACTGTCATTTCTCAAAACATAAGAAGCATTTCGTGCAATTTTGATAACTTTGTAGTTACTCTCTCGACTTTTAATTTTGAAACTGATGTCATTATTTTAACTAAGTGCAGATTGAGTTCTGAAAAACCTATACCACATCTTTTTAATTAATCCTCCTACACTACCACGCACCACCTAAATCAGAATGACGGCGTTGTTGTATACATAAAAAATAATCTAAAATCTAAAGTTTCGGAAATTAAACTATCGCATGCGTCTTTTCTTCAACTTGAAATTTTTAGTAACATTATTTTATGCATCTATAGATCTCCAGCTAACGCAAACTCGGAGAGTTTTATAAACTCTCTAAGTTCCCATCTTGATACTATAAATCCCCAGAAAAATATAATTATAGCGGGTGATATCAATATATATTTTAAATTACAGGATACTGAGTCGACTCACGACCAAAAAAACTGACTTAATTACCTCAATACACTATCCCAGTATGGTATATTGCCTGGTCATACATTGCCTACAAGAAATGAAAACTGTTTGGACCATTTTATGACAAAGTTAAACAAGTACAAGATATCCGCTTTCATTGCCATTTTGCATACAAGCATAACAGATCATTTTACCACCTTTCTATCCCTTTCAAATATTAAAGACTCCCCAATGATTATTATTTAAAGAAGAATCTTTCGTGGCAGCACAAGCCAATTTTTGAGCGGGCTCTGTCGTCGCAGCGTCATATTTCATGGGAGCTATTCTCCAAAGGTGGGTGCTTCACGCAATCCCATAGTCCACAATCAATCAGCATCATTTCCATTGAAAATACTTATGTCGTGTAATTCGAACGTCCTTCTAACTTGTTAAAAGATGGAGTTCTTACTGTATGTATAGTTGAAACATAGGGTACTACACTTGTATTACTTGCATTCGTTTGATGAAGAGGTTTTGCACAAGAATCTCTCTCCATTTTTATTTTCGAATCTCTGTAACACACTTTTGTAAGGAATTTAGACTTTTAGAGCTCTGGGCCCATTAACCTGAAGATTGTAAATACTTTTATAGTTGAATTTTCTGTCCTCCAAATAAGATAATGTATTACATAATAGTAGTATTATGCATTGGCCATATAATAGGGGTTGTTAAAACACGAGCGTGGGTTTATATCACGCGAGTGTTTTAATACCTAATTATATGCCGTTGCACACATTACTTTATTTTCACTCATTCAGTTGAAATAAAACAAAAGTGGAAACAGAAAAAATATTTGGTATGACGGGCAATTTACATTCTCATTTTTTTTGTTTCGTTTGTTTTTGGATGGCTGACCCCGCCAGGGTAAGCAACACTAACCAAGGTCAGTGTTTGGATGGGTGACCACTTTTTTTTGGTCCCCATGTTTTTGGATAGGTGACCCCACCAAGGTAAGCAACTTTTACTTGGGCGCACGGTTAGCGCAGTGGTTGAGCGATTGACTGCTGCGCTGCGTGTCGCGGGTTCGATTCCCGCACGGAACAAATATTTGTATGACCTACAATTAGTTGTTCCGGTTCTGGGTGTTGTGTATGTGAGTTTATATGTTTGTAAACGCACCCACGATACAGGAAGAAATTCCTAGTGTGGGGCACCGTTTTTTTTTAAACAAAAAAAAAAGAAAAACAAGCGAACCAAAAAAGTGGTCACCCATCCAAACATTGACCTTGGTTAGTGTTGCTTACCCTGGCGGGGTCACCCATCTAAATAAAATCGAACCCAAAAAAAAAGTGGTGACCCATCCAAAGACTGACTTTATTAAGTGTTGCTTACCCTGGCGGGATCAGCCATCCCGGCCGCAAGTACTAAGTACAAGGTACAGTCAACATGAATGCGTGTGAGGACTTTTCGATTCCCAGATCAGTAACAGTTTTGTTTTTTATTTTTATTTACCTACATACAAAAAAAAAACTATTTTTGATAATAATTGTGTCAAGTTTTTATAATTTAATTAATTTCTAAAGTTTGTAATAACCTTCCTTTTTTTAAATCTTGGTTATCAACTATAATTGATCTAATTAACATATTGTTTATAACTGAACCGATATTAAAGATTTTGCCGACCCCTATTATTTTTTTATCGTAATATCAATCTGCCTAGCCTTTTCCCAACTATATTGGGGTCGGCTTCCAGTCTTACCGATTCAGCTGAGTACCTACCAGTGTTTTACATGGAGCGACTGCCTATCTGACCTCCACAACCCAGTAACTGAGTAACACGGTACCCCTTGGCAAGACTGGTGTCAGATCCCAAGCTTCTGACTACGCGTAACGGCTGTCAAAGATCTTTAAATGACAGCCGGGACCAACGGCTTAACCTGCAAGGCAAGGCCAAGGCACGGAGGAAACTCGGTATGTTGAAAATGGTCACCCATCCACGGACCGACCTCGCCAAGCGTTGCTTAACCTTGAAGATCGATCCGTGCGGCTGTTTTTATTTAGCCACGAGCTCCTCTTTTTTTTATCGTAATTTAAGCATTTAAAGTCATAATATTAATTTTAATCTGCGAATAATTGACCAATATCCAACAATTATAAATTAGGCTCGTTGACAAGAGATTAACATTGAAAAAAGTTCTCAGAAACCCAAAACTGCTGTAACATGTGGTTAATTCGAGATTTTTCTCAAATGTGACAAATTGTTAAACGCTTGTCACATTTGGGTGTTGAGAAACTGAAAGTAGAATAAACAGGCGATTATTCGTCGATTACGTTAACTGCCCGATAATTGAGAGCTAGGAAACCGGCAGTAAGTCAATGAACCCATATGCGCCAGTAAATTAAAAAGTAACTAAGTGTGCTATAAAAATTAAAAAGTTATTTTAAGATGCAGTAGTTTAAAAATCGAAGGAAAATGTTGCATTGAGATGGACGTACCGTAGGTACTAGAAATAGATTTTGCAAGTGAGCCAAACCTTATGGTCCTTTGTTGCATGGCTTCAGCTCTGTGGCTGTTGGCCATTTACATCACCGTTAGACCTATTCTTCATTTAACTGTGTGTACTATTATGCTCAGTCGGAGGGCTCAACTGATCACTACTCTACTCTGCAGGCTTCTGCATGTACAGGTTAATGAAATAAGTCACTCAACATTTAAGATCTTTCTCACACAAAAAAACCATGAAGTTTTAATATTTTTTTGATTATTTCAAAGTTTATTTAACTTTTTAAATTAGGTACTCTTACAAAAATGACATTTTTAAGCAAGATTCAATTCAAAGGCAATTGGAAATCTTAATTATGATAGACATCCTCGTGCGAGGGTAGCCACATATTGAGCTCAACGACTGCATTCGATGACAAAGCATAAAAGTGTTTCAGGTAGCTAACAGCAAGAAAATACAAGTACCATGTGATGATACAATAAAAGTAATATTCAATCTCCAGGAGCCATGTAAATTAATGTTATGCTATTGGTACAACTTGCCTTGACCTACTTTCGAGAGTTGCAAGTGTTATAAAATTCAAAAAAATTAAGCAAATTAAGAAGATATTTGAAAATGCACTACAAGTTCACCACTATTCAGAGTAGTCAATTAATGTTCGTTTCTTATGTAGGTACATGCCATAATATTGAACACCCTCCCTTCAGCAGCTGAAAAATTACTACCACAGGACCATCCTTTCCTATTGAAAGAGGCGTCAAGCAAGGAGACCCGCTGTCCCCCAAGCTGTTTACTGCCACTCTTGAAGAGGCTTTTAGAAAACTATCAGATCCCTGGGCAGATAAAGGCGTTGTCGTTGGCGAGAAAAGGTTGACTAACCTCCGTTTCGCCGAAGATATCGTCCTGTTCAGATCTTCGGCAGCTGAACTTGGCGTAATGCTGAGTGACCATAACAGGACGAGCCTCGAGATTGGACTTCGGATGAATATGTCGAAGACCAAACTCATGACCAATAGCGTCCAGCAGAAACTGTGTTTAGGTGTGGAGATTGCATATGTTCCAGAATATATCTACCTCGGCCAAATACCTAGTTTCTTTCCAGGCAAGACAAGAAAAAGAAATTGCTCGCCGCACCGAAAACGCCTGGAAGAGCTATTGGTCGATGAAGGCGCTCATGAAGGGAGACCTCCCAATTTGCTATAAACGCAAATTGATGGACATGTGCATTCTCCCTATCCTTACACATGGAGCTCAAACCTGGTCTTTGACAGCGCAGTAGAGGTTCAGGCTTGAGGTTAGCCAGCGAGCAATGGAGCGCAGCATTTTGGGTGTCAGATTAACGGACCGCATCAGAAACACAATGCTGCGCTCCAAAACACAAGTCGCCGACGTCACCCAGAAAGCAGCCAAGTTAAAATGGGACTGGGCCGGACACGTCTGCCCACTGTCAAACGGTGCATGGGCTAAATCAACCGCAGTGTGGTCCCGGAAAATGTTAGGCGACACCGCGGCAGACCCAGGCGAAGATGGCGGGATGAACTTGATGCCTATCGACGGTATTGGACCACCATTGCCCTAAACCGAGAGGATCGGAAGGAAGAAGGGGAGGCCGTTGCCCTGCAGTGGGACAGGATAGGCTGAAATAATAATAATAATTTGTATACCCCGCGACAAGACAAAACAAGCGTTATTGCCATTGTCACAACTTAAATTGACCACCCCGCGAGGTTTGGTTGTGACAGCCATGTGCTATGTGCTTGAAGCAACTTACAGCATGTAAAAATAAAAAATCTTTTTTACAAAAAAAATACTACCGACTTCCAACTAAAAACACTACAAAGTGAAAAATAACTTTCTTTTTCGAAGTCGGTGTCTTTGGTAGGTACCAATTTTTTTCGTTTTGGACACCGACTTCGAAAAAGAAAGTTATTTTTCACTTTGTAGTGTTTTTAGTTGGAAGTCGGTAGTATTTTTTTTGTAAAAAAGATTTTTTATTTTTCACTTTGTAGTGTTTTTAGTTGGCAGTCGGTAGTATTTTTTTTGTAAAAAAGATTTTTTATTTTTCACTTTTTAGTTGTACCTATTAAGCAACTTGCTTTAGTGAGGTAGTAATGCCAGAATAGATTAACTGAATGCCATGAAACTTAATCATAACCTGTGAAATGAAAGTGTTTCAAGGTGAACTGTACACATCTGTGTACCCCTTTAGAGCGTACTGGCGTGATGTTATGTTATGAAATGGTATAAACAATAAAAAGACATGCGGTTGCAGCAATCCCGAGAGATTTGCCTTCATTTATTGAAGAGTTCTGCTGTATATCTCCGAAGTTCTTCATCAGATCTTCACCAAATTAAAATGGGAGCAATTTCGAAACATACTCTAAAAATCAAAAAAAGAATTTTCAAAATCGGTCCACAATTGACGGAGATATCGGTGAACATACACAAAAAAAAAAAAAAAAAACAAACAAACATGAAGTCGAACATAGAACCTCCTCCTTTTTGGGAAGTCGGTTAAAAATAGGTAACACGTGCTGGTACATTATGACAGGCATCACCGACAAAAGGAACCACGCATTAATTGTGGTTTAACAAGTGTAGCATCCTGCAAGGATGGTCTTGTTAGTAAATTAATAAAAATAAAAATCGAACGGCAAAACCGTTAAAAATATTTTGTGCAACTTAAGTGATATAATGCCTGATAACTGGTGTCACCATTTTGAATTGAATTTATCTTAATAATATTACTAAGAGCAGTAAGAGCACATGTTAACAAGACGGGAAATTTCAAGCCAATGACTACCAAAGCGCGCGTCGCGACAAGCTCGACAGCCCCCCACTGCCAAGTGAAAGGCGGGGATGTCCGAAAGAGATACAACGCATTTAGGTAGAGAGAGATAAAATTCAACAGGAAACGGATGCGCCTCTCTCAATAGTAAAGCTATTTATAACGGTCAAGGTCAAGTGGTTTATTAAGATTATAACGACCACTACATTTATTTTTTTATATAAAGAGATTCTAAATTTCTTAACCTTTAACTGTATAATATTTTATTTTAGAAACAACTAATAAACTTCAATTAGGTACTCTCCTTTCTTCTAAACAGGATAGGTACAAAATAAATTAGGGCAATAACTAGTTATAGAATGATGACAACAGGGGCGTAGCTACCGCCGTATCTGCCGTATCAATTATACAGGGCCCCCGGGCCACGGGGGCCCCCGACGTGCGTAAGCAAAAATTAATAAAAACTTCCCAAATTTTTTTTTCGCCTTTCAGACCTTTCACTGTTGTCCATAGAGGCAGAAACTTTAAAAAAACTATAGTCATCATCAGCTATACCTAAATGATTTAATATAGGTATTAGTTTGGCGAAAAAAAGGCAAGCAGAGTCTATATTTAATTTGAATTGTTTGTAAAAATTTTGGAAAAAGTGACAGATAGATAATTACGAGGAATTTTTTTTTTTTTAATTTTATGCAATTTTTTTTTTCTTTTGTGAGTAATCTTTACCGTTCATAAGGGCCCCCATCCAAATTTTTATACAGGGCCCCGCCAAGGCATGCTGCGCCACTGGATGACAAGCCTACCTATATCAAGCAGTGGACGTCTTTCGGCTGATATGATGAAAACGAATGAAACAAGCAATAAAAATGTCATTTTTTTGTTGCATTTGCACTATGTGCGAACTTACTCCCTCTACACCAAAACCTTGCCAAGTTACGTGTCGGGCACTATACCTGCTTGTGGATTCCGATCGCGACAAGCTCAACTCAACCTCTTAGATCTGAATACTTTATCATGATGTAACTTCCCAGATTCTGGAGTGGTTCGGCGTGGCAGCAGTGTCATACATGGCGGCGCTGCTACTCGCCCTACTGGTGGAGCTCCCGGCGCAGCGCCTGCACCGCGCGCTATCGCGGCCGCACCGGACCGAAGCCCGAGCACCGGCGCCTCCGCCTCCCGGCGACGACAAGCCCACCGACAAGGCCGACTTGTGAACACCGCGCAAACCGAGTAGTACGACACGAATGCAAAAAATTCTCCAGCAATATAAGTAATTCCATAGTTCTGTCTCATCGACGAGCAGACTCCAAACGCATGTTAGTGTACATAGCTGAGCACTCCATTCGTTACTACTCTGTGTTGTGATTGTCATTTTTCAGGGATCTTGGGCCGCTTATTTTAAATTATTCTAGGCTGGGCCTAGTCCAATTGGGAGGAAGAAAGGGTGTAGGTTCCAAATGGTGGGTTCTCCCATAGCACTGAATTGTAACTAACAATCTCAATAGGTAAGAAATAAATAACTGACTCCATCGACGATCCTATTTCATTAGAAATTTGAACAGGAAACAATTTTTATTATGTCAAATAGATAACTTATCATACATAAGTTAAAGTGAATGAAAGTGCGTAAACGCTCGAGTATATCAATTTAGATATAGTCGAGCGTGTTCACCGTAGACCAGCTTTTATTAACTATTTATATCTTCCTACTAGACAATTAGACAGAACGCCGAGACGGAAATATATAAATTAATGAAAAAATCTGTAATATTTAGTGTGAACTAAGTATCGACAGAGTTTTCGTGAAATTGTAACATCACATAACTTGCTCATGCCAAGCTATTGAACGCGACATACGGTATTGTAGTAAGCCATATTGTGACAACCATAAGGTCGATAGTGCCTACCGGGTTACTTGTAATACAGTGCTTGATGAACTGATTAAACATAGATGATTAAGTTAGAAATGTTTACTATCCAGAAATAGCCTTGTTAACACCTTGCTTTATTTACTTTTGACTTATAGCCGATGTAGGCAGGTTACAGGCAATATAATGTGATAGTAGATCTTAGCGTAAGGGCGCTGCCCGTGGTGAAAGACTTAAATAGCTGTGTGTAAAAAATACATCATGTAGGAGGTCGTCTGTACAGAGACTTAAGTGCACAAAAAGGTCATTTTGAAAACTATTTTATTGGAATAAGAGTTGCAGACATCGTGATTCAAAACTGAAGAAAATATTAGTAAGTACAGAGGTTTCTTTAAGGTAATATCTCAATTCACTACAGCACTATGATGTTCTAAGACGAAAGCATATTCCCTTTTGTGCACTTAGGTGTCAGAGAAGTTTAATAAATTTGTACATATCATTTGTGTTGTTTTATTTCCTTACTCATTTCCAGTTGTAGATATTTATGAGTGACCACTGGCAGTTTAACTTATAACTTTGTTGATTGCTCAGGTCTATCCCGTGGGGGCCTTAAAATTTAAAGCCTCCAGCCTGGCAAAAAAAACTTAACTAGTAAGCCACCACATTCTGTGGGGTACAGAGCTTGACTTAGGGCAGCAGGGAACAGGCTGAATCGGATTAAACTAACTCGTAGACGCTGACACTTTCAAATACTTACTTTTCATGATCTAACCAGGATTTTGTCTGGACTAAAGAGACTGGCCTCCAAGTTTGTTTCGGCCTTTCTTCTCAGAATATATATAAGTACCTAAATATCTTATAATAGGAAACGCCGACCTCATCTAGTTTTAAAAATATGATCGACATGTAAAAGTGTTTGTACAAACCAACTCACAGAAATAAAATCATTTGTCGATATCACTTATAGTGTTTGATGCCATTATAAACATTATTTCTTTAAGGTTTAGTGGTGCTATACATACAGTATACACCATTAAAAGAAGTGATGTAATTTAAAGACTTTATTTTGTCTTTTCACACACACCAGTCTGATCACAAAAGTCTCCACACATTTACAGCATACATTTATCAAGATGAGGACAAACCGCCACAATATCTTATTGCAAGTCCAATATATTATTATACTGGCACAATATACAGTACTGCCAATATAGTTGGCTGGTGTTAGACCACGTGTGACTATAGTCACTTTGTTAGGGAGCCACTTTCAGGCAGGGCCACTAACAAATAGGTACACTATATGTATATGCTTCAAGCAATATAAAATTAAGTCAGGGTTTAAAACTTACCGTGGGGATGGTTGGCCCTGCCTAAAAGGACTTCGAGATAGAGCATCGACACATCGGACTTAAAACTAAAATAAAACTAAGTAGCCTACTTATGATATATTATACTTATACTCTTGCCAAGATGACGGTACAATATTTCCTAAAAAAGCACTGACAGCTCAATCAACTGACAGCAGCGGTGACAGTTTTAGGTTCGCTCTAATCTACTCTTGCAGTTCTATGACCTTGGACATTTAATGTTCTTAAACTATCTTTCATCTGTACTAACTCAGTTAAATCCACATACAATATTCTATATCGAATTCGTTATTTTTTTGTGTACAATAGCCTTAAAAAAAAATGCTGCTTTACTTTGTTAGTAAACATTATATCTTCAAAATGGCTGGAGTATAGATGGATATTTATCACTGTTGTCACATAGAGAAGGTGGTGTGACAGAAATCTAACGTCGTGAAGGTCCGGAGCCGCCCTGCCAGCCGCCCCGGTGCCCTCCGCCTCTCCCACCCGCCCGGCCCCGACCAGCAGCTGGAAATCACAAGTTGTACATGAATATAGTAAACTAGCTTCTGCCAGCAGCTTAGCTGTTGTGATGGTAGAAATTTTTCACAAGGGAACACCGTTAAAAAGTATCCTATGTCGTAAAACTGGACATGCTGCACCAGTATACCAAGTTTTATTAACAATAGACTAAAGAGGTAACATACATAGCTAGGCATTTGTCCCACGATAAGTAAGCGATTAGCTATCGACTATTTTCTCGCTGAAGAAACGTACAAAACATATAAGATCGCGTGTCAATAAAATAGACGTATATAGTAATAGCTGATCGCTGGCTGTTCACACAACCGGCGAGTACTCTCTCACAACAATTTTGTCTCAGCGACAAGAGCTATTAAAGTTATACTCGCTAGCTCGCTTGACGGTCAGAACTCACACCTAGAGATCAACCAGCGGTTATTTCTACCTACAATGCGGCCCTCCAGAGCGAGTAGGGCGAGTAATCGCCCGTCGCACTGTTACACGGCCGACCCCGTAGATCTTTTAAAAAAAAAACTAACTTCTACCGAACCACTTGTTTATTCACAAAAATCCACAATTACAACTTTTATTAATGTTTTACTGAATAATACACAATATTACACCAACTAAAATAAAGACTTTCTATAATCTCTTGTATCTCTTGAGATAAGTCTAACGAATTTGGGTTTACGCGACGGCTTCCAGAATCTAACTAACTAAATGAATATTAAAATTCCGCTAATGAGCGATAACTGCAATTCAGCATTGGCTTTGCAATGAAAACTGATGCTTTAACTAGAGAATGCAAATGTCGGCTTTATTGCCTTGTAATAAGGGTTGTAACAGCTCCCCCTTTTTGACGAAGCTTTATCTTATAAGATAAGCGAAGTAAAATAGAAAAGATAGGAGATACAGTGAGATTAAGATGGTCATAAAAACTAACACTAGATATAAATGTACATGGGTACATGTAGCTTATAAAACTATAATTAAACATAGTAAGACATAGTAGATTACAATGGAAATCATAACACCATAATTAAAAGTATATTAAGTTAAGTGTATTTTAAAAGTTTAAATTCCTGTTTGATGGGAATTTGGTCTTATAGGTATTAGCTGTAGATTTATAATTAGTGTTTCGAATTGGTAAAGATTGTATTGACTTATTGTCTTCATCAGATGTTGATGACATTTCAGTCATCTCGATAGAATTAGAGATTTTGGATTTGCGTTTAGAAGTTTTCTGATTATAACACTGGTTAAATATCTGCACGCAGCATCCAGAATTAGTAGCATTTTTATTTTTAAAATATCTAAAGATCTTATAAATTACACATAAGAATAAACACACAATTAAAATATAAGTAAAAGTAGAGTAGTATGGACCATATTTAATAAAATGTGATTCTTTTTCTAAGTTATTTAACTCTTGTTCTAAATTATCCATTTGATGATTTGCCATTTGAGAGAATCTAAGTTGATTTTGCTTAAAGATATTGGCGACAAATGTGGCAGGCTTTTATTAAATATGTCCTTCTTACAACAGTCATCAGTTGTTATATCAAACTTAATATCTAAAGGAGACTTAGTAATAAAAGAATAAGAGCTAGTTGTTATTAACTGAATAGTTTTAGAATAACCAATACAATTTGCTGTTAGTTTTACAATTCCAGTACCTATGATTGAATAGTCGCTAATGTTATCTTCGCATTTGATTGTCAATTTATTTGTATTTGATTGAACATAAATCCATTTATTGTTATTTAACTTTTGCCAAATATCAATTTGTCCATATAAAAGTTTGGCGTTGCATTCTGTGGGTAACGACAGTGTTACTTCAGTTAATATTTTAGATTCACAGTTTGGATTGCTTATACATGAATATATAGTAGTTAGTTCACAGATAGAAAAGTTATTATTTACTAACTTACATCTAGCAAGTGTGTCCATCATAGCATAATGCATCCTGTCATCACTTAAAGCTATATAGGAGTTAGAAGGTTGAATCAATGCAAATGTGCTATGTGAGTCATCATGCGGAGTAGGTAAAGGTATGATTTTATAGGTCATGAACTTATCAGGTGTTATTAAAGGTATTTGTAATATAAAAACGATCTTATTATTATAGTAATAAGAGCTAAATTCAGAGACATCTATTATGGAGTGAATATTTTGAATGCTTAAAGGAACTGGGAAATCTAACCTTTTGTTTACTTGACTACTATGTTTAGATAATTCTAGATAAAGATTAGAGGGGCTTATAACACTAGGATGTAATATATTAGCCTTAGAAAATAAAATAGAGTTTACTGTAGTATCCAGTAAATTGGAAATACTAAGTAAAGAACCTTCAATTATATTAAGAAGATTGTTTAACCTTGAGGTATGTAGCAGTAAGTTGTCAGTTTTCGTGATTTGGGAAAATATTTCGTTCATCACGTTAATTTGGGTATTTAATTTATTTTCATTTTGATTAAGTTTGTAAATAGTAGTGTTAAAGTTATTTATGGTAGATTTAATTATGTGAATGTTATCTCTCATTAGGTGGTATAGTTCTGTGTCGCTCTTTTTACACGACTCAATTGCAGCATCATATTTTCTAGCGTCGTCTGCATCTAATGTACCAAAAAAGAACTTTAAGATTTCTCCTCCAATTTCTAAAGAGCGTTTTATTTTATTTGTTGATTTATTAGAGATGATATGTGATAGTGACTGTAATTTAATGAAATTTGATTGGATTAAAACTTCAATCGGATTAGACATGTCCTTGCACAAGTTAAAATCTTGTGAATCTTCTGTTTGAATTTTGTTACAGAGATTCAGAGTTTCATGTAATAGAGTTTCTATTTTGTTAAGATAAGGTTCTAAAGAGATTAAATCGACGTGAGTGATAACTTTCCAATGATCACTATAAAAGTTAATATTATTAATAGGTTCAAAATAAATTCCGGGACTATGGTAGATGGGAATGATGCTCGATTCGGTGAGGCTGTGGCTTGAAATGCCGTGCCAGCATAGCGTTCTGAAAGGAAACATAGTATGTGTTAGGATGTTGAAGGTTTTATTTCATTGGTGTGGTATTTTATATTTTTACGACCTACTTGAAGGGTCACATTATGTTTATTATTAACTTTTGTAATTTTGTATGGGCCTTTCCATATAGGCGATAACGCTTTTCGAAGTCTGTGATGGTGTTTTAGGTACACCATATCTCCTGGTTTGTATGTGATTTCACGGGAGTTAGTATCATAATATTGTTTTGATCTCTCTTTGCTATTTAGAATATTTTGGATAGCTTTTTCGCGACTAAATCGCATCCTATATTGTAAAGCTCTTATATATTCATTGTATGTGGTATTACCGGAGGTTTCATATAAGGAATTAGGAATGCATGGTTTATAGCCGTATAATAATTCATGAGGAGTGAAATTAGTTGTACAGTGGGGAGTAGTATTATATGCTAATATTGCGGTGAATAGATAACAGTGCCAGTCATTTTGATTTTCATTAACAAAGGATTTAAGGTATTCTTTTAGAGTAGCATGTGAGCGTTCAAGAGCTCCATTAGTTTGTGGGTGATACGGAGTAGTGAAAAGGGCTTTGACTTTCAATATATCTGTTAATTGTTTAAATAATTCTGACGTAAAACAAGTGCCTAAGTCTGTTAAAATAGTTTTAGGAAAACCGAAAAGAGACATAAAATGTACGAGGTTTCGAGCTATTTCTTCACTGGTAGCTGTAATCATCGGATAAGCGCTGGTAAATTTGGTTAGATCATCTTGTAGTGTTAAAATGAATTTAAAATTTTGGAAACCCGCTTCGGGTAAGGGACCTACGACGTCAAGGGCTAGTCGTTCAAATGGCCTAGTCGATGTAGAAGTTATCTCCATAGGAGCTTTATTTGATTTCCTTAAAGGTTTATTGATCTGACAAAGCTTACATTTTTTTACGTATTGTTCAATGTCAGAGCGCATGCCTTTCCAATAGTAGGCAGCTTTGATACGCGAATACATTCGTTGTGATCCTGGGTGACCAGCGATAACAGAATCATGATTTTCCTTTAATATTTTAGGAACTTCTATAGGAGTAGGGTAAATTAATAGATTTTTATACATATGGATTTTGATGTTGGTATTGTGAAAAATATACGATATCATATTATAAACTTTAGTATAGGCTAGTTTAGAAAATGGGTCACTAAAATCAGGTAAAGCAAGATCAGTTATATTTGGGCAATCGATTAGTAGATTTCTGAGTTTAATTAATAAACTATAGACATCTCTAAAATTAGTTTGTTCATAATGATGAACTTTTGTAAATAGAAAGTAGTAAGATTTATTTTTATCCTGGACGTGTCGTATTGTAAGAGGTTCGCGTTCTGAGTTTAGTAAGTCAGCAGAGTTATCGAGCTGTGATAGTATTTCCTCGCAATAAGGCATAGAATAGTCAAAGTCTAAAGAGACAGGGCAGGCTATTGTATTTAACTTGGATAAGTGGAGGCCTTGAGTACATTCTTCTATAATAGTGTTTGAAGCAGGGAGCTGATTAGTAAATTGGTTTTTAAAATATTGTTCATAAGTAGAGTTATTTAAATTGTTAACATCAATAGAGTTAATAGGGCAACGGGATAGTGCATCGGCATTGGAATTGAGGCGACCTTGCTTATAGGTAATTTCGTAGTCATATTCCTCAAGTTTGAGGCGCCAGCGAATGAGTCTACTGCCGGGATCTTTAACGTTAAACAACCAAACGAGGGGTCTGTGATCTGTTATTATTTTGAATTTATTTCCATATAAATATGGTCGGAAAGTTTTAACGGCAAATAAAATAGCTAAAAGCTCCTTTTCGGTAGTCGAATAGTTGCCTTCAGGTTTATTTAGAGTGCGTGATGCGTATGCGATCGGCTTATCTTTGCCGACGGGACCCTGAGATAGTATGGCGCCAACGGCGTAATTACTAGCATCAGTAGTAACGTTAAAAGGTTGTGAGAAGTCAGGGTACTGTAGAAGAGGGGCAGTAATTAATTTTTCTTTAAGAAAATCGAATGCATGTTGCTGTTCTGTACCCCAGTGAAAAACAGCATCCTTTTTTAGTAAAGAGGTAAGTGGTTTAGTTAACTTCGAAAAGTTTTCGATGAATCGGCGATAATAGCCTATTAGGCCTAGAAATGATTTGATATCTTTAGGATTTTTTGGGATTGGAAATTGCGATACGGCGTTAACTTTTTCAGGGTTTGGAGATACACCTTTATCAGTGATAATATGGCCAAGGTAAGTCACTTCATGTCTAAGAAACTCACACTTGTCTGGTTGGAGTTTCAAATTATATTCACGAAATTTATTAAATACCAGTTGTAATTTAAGCATGTGATCTTGTAAATTTTGACTGTAAACGATGCAATCGTCTAAGTAAATATAGCAATGGAGGCCTTGTAAGCCTGATAAAACAGTATTCATAAGACGTTGAAATGTGGCAGGGGCATTTTTCAACCCAAAAGGCATCCTGGTAAATTCATAGTGTCCAGACATGCTTGAATTTGTGCTAACTGTGAAACCAGTTTTAGCCGCATCTTTGGGGTTGGTCTTTATTTGATGAAAACCGCTGGTAAGGTCCAACGTGCTAAAATATTTAGAATGACCTAACTGGTCCAAGATATCCGTGATAAGAGGCAGCGGATAAATTTCAGAGACAGTGACGTCATTGAGACGGCGGTAGTCAATGACTATTCTCCATTTTTGTTTGCCTGAAGCGTCCATCTTTTTCGGTACTACCCAAACTGGGGCGCTCCAAGGCGAAATAGAAGGTCTGATGATATCCTGATCTAGCATTTTACGAATTTGGGAATCTACTTCCTCTTTGTGGCATTCGGGGAAGCGATATGATTTGACATGTATAGGTGGTGCATCACCTGTGTTAATAGTGTGTTCTATAGCGTCCGTGAAGGTTAAGGGTTCACCTTCGATATGGAAGATATCTGTGTATTGGGAGCAACATTCTAAGAGAGATTTTTTCTCTTCCTGATTTAAATGGGAACAGCGAATGAGGCTTGAAACTTTATCTATGCGATTAGATTTATTACAGGCAATAGAATTAGTATTGTAACAAGATATAGAATCTGAACTTTTACTTTCAAACGGTGTCACGTTTACGTGATAATCTTTAACTTCAATGTCAGTCTCTGTAGTATTTAGGATAGTAATGTTTGTTTTCTTATTTGATTTGATTGAGATAATGCAATTTGCAACATAGACACCTTCACTTAGAGTATGGTCTAGTACGAGAGCTTCATTGTTATGATAAAGTTCAGGCGAGTAATTAGATACAGTGCATTCGATAACTACTTCAGAACGAGCTGGAATGTTATACGACGGTTGATTATAAGTGATAGGAATATAATGGTTAAATATAGACATTGACTTAGAAGAATAATCGATATTTGATTTAAAGTAATCGCAAAAGTCGCTACCGATAATTCCATCGTAATTATTAAGATTAATGTCATCTTTTGTGACATGAAATTTGTATTTATAAGTATTATCTGATAGTTTAAACTCCATTTGAAAGGTACCTAGAGTTTCAACAGGGTTTTCTGAACTATTAATGCCCTTTAACTTTACAATTTCGGTGGATAGATTTGGAGTTTCGAGTAAACAGGAACCTTTGACAATACTGATGGTTGATCCTGTATCGATAAGAAAACATAACCGTTCTAAAGCGTGAGTAGTAGTTAGATAAGTATGAGGTAAGGCTACCTTTTTACAAAAATCATTAATTTCGTATATAGGTTTAGATTTAGAATTCATATTTAAGTTAGGTGTGATTGAGTTATGTTTAGAATTAGTACGAGAACCCTTTGGCACATTATTACATAAGTGACATTTTATTTTCTTATTAGAGATAGCAGAACTCAGCTCGTTGGCTTGAGATGTAGATTTAGTAGGATTGTTAGAGATAGCAGGACTCAGCATCTTTGACTGAGATGTAAAATTTGTAGGACTCAACCTTTTTGACTGAGATGTGGATTTAGTATGATTATTAGAGGTAGCAAGACTCAGCATCTTCGACTGAGATGTAGAATTAGTAGGACTCAGCATCTTCGACTGAGATGTAGGATTAGTAGGACTCAGCATCTTTGACTGAGATGTAGAATTAGTAGGACTCAGCATCTTTGACTGAGATGTAGAATTAGTAGGACTCAGCATCTTTGACTGAGATGTAGATTTAGTATGATTATAAGAGTTAGAAGGACTCAGCATCTTCGACTGAGATGTAGAATTAGTAGGAATCGTGCCATTATAAATTTGCATAGATTTTGACGGACACGGCATCAAAATCCGATTTAGTTTAAATTATCGTGAGATTCGACGTGGTTATTATGACCATTGGTCAAACATTCACATGTATGCGTAAATGCATTTGTAGAGCTATCAGGTGAATTATGATGGCGCTGTGCAAAGTCCGTATTTTCGCGGCGTTGCATATTGAATTGCCTTTTACGACATTGCTCTATAGTGTGCCCGATATTTTTGCAATATCTGCAAGTTTGCGCACTAGGATTGGCATTGGAGTTAGCATTGCTATTGGTATTTGAATTAGTATTAGAATTATTGTTTTTATTAGAATCCCATTGGGAAATGAAAACCTTATGATATGGTTTTTGGGAATTATAGTTAGGCTTTTTGTTTCTGAAACATTCTGATGAGCTATGGCCTACTTTATTACATGTTGAACATTGTTTGACTGATTTAGGTTTAGATAAGTTAAATAACTTTTCTTCATCTATAGCGTATTGAATCGCTTCGTTGAGAGTTGAAGGGTTTTTGCACCGAACAATGTTGGATATAGAAGAGCTTAGGCCTAGCATGAATGTATTGAGGGCCAGGTCTTCCATGGCTGCTATACGGCCAGGTAGTTCGTTTTCGTCTTTACAGCTGTGATGAGTGTCCGACTGAATTCGGGTCAGTATTGACTCGATTCGTAGAGAGTATTGCGTTACTTCTTCATTTGGTAGTTGTTTGCAATGTTGTAAGTCCGATAAGAGATGTGTGGCGTGTTTTTTTTCTCCAAAGGTGGACTTGAGAAAAGTTTTAAGTTCTGACCATTTTTCAAATGATTTTAGACTACATGCTACTTGTGCCTTCCCTTCCATCTGGGAAATTATATACTTACAGAGCACATTTTGTTGATCTTGTGTGGCTAGAGACATTGCATTCTCGCAATTTGTGAGAAATGCAGGTAACGTCTCTCTATCCCCATTAAATGGTTTTACGAATTTGGTTAAGACGGACAAGGTAATTTTGTCGGACATTTTTCCGCTTTCTGATTTAACGGACATAAGTATTATGATATGTTGGACACCCTTTATAATTTACGAACAGTAAAATACGTGTAGACACAAATAGGTATAAAAATATAGCAGTAACTTAGAAATACGATTCAGAGGCGCGATTCACTTTGAAATTATAGACGCAAGAAACACTCACAGTAACACGAAGCTTGGCGTTTGCATTATGTTGCAATGACGCGTTGGAGCTGGAATTTTCACACGGTTCGCTGTGGAATTTCTTGGCCAACTGGATGTGGTGAGTTAGACCCTGGAGCTGATGATGGTGCTAGTGATGATGTCTGGGCGGGCTCACGCTGAAAAGCGGAGACTGACCGTCGTCCAATGTTGTGGCTGGAGCGGGCTCACGCAGAATAGCGGAGGCTGACCGTCGTCCAATGTTGTGGCTGGAGCGGGCTCACGCAGAGTAGCGGAGGCTGACCGTCGTCCAATACGTTGTGGCTGGAGCGGGCTCACGCAGAATAGCGGAGGCTGACCGTCGTCCAAGGTAGTGACGCAGGCTTAGCTTTAGATTAAGTCTTACTGTCGGTCAATGAACGGGAGGCTCGGGCTTCGGAATACCAGTGTCTGTCTGACTCAACGTCGTAAGACTTCGTCTCTGGTATCCCACTTCTGACACCAATTTGTTACACGGCCGACCCCGTAGATCTTTTAAAAAAAAAACTAACTTCTACCGAACCACTTGTTTATTCACAAAAATCCACAATTACAACTTTTATTAATGTTTTACTGAATAATACACAATATTACACCAACTAAAATAAAGACTTTCTATAATCTCTTGTATCTCTTGAGATAAGTCTAACGAATTTGGGTTTACGCGACGGCTTCCAGAATCTAACTAACTAAATGAATATTAAAATTCCGCTAATGAGCGATAACTGCAATTCAGCATTGGCTTTGCAATGAAAACTGATGCTTTAACTAGAGAATGCAAATGTCGGCTTTATTGCCTTGTAATAAGGGTTGTAACAGCACGTAAACACTCGTTGATAGCCGAGCGGTAAAACTGTCGGATCTACACACTCGCTTCTTGCTGCTCGCAAACTCGTTTTTAGTTTCTAGCTTTACTTGCTACTCGCTGATCTTCGGTAGTGGGACAAGTGCCTAACTTTCACATATACAATATTAGTATGAATGGATTGCTAGTTACTTACATATGAAATGCTCAACACATCCAAAATACAGATAATTATCATGTATTTATTAATTTAATAATTTAGGATGTAGGTACCTCATACATAAACATTAAGTACTTTTCGAGAATTGACCCCCAACCACTAGCCTCGGCCTACCCCACCGCTGCCTCACTCTTTAAGGCATACAGGAGTGATATTATTTATTTGTACAAATTGTATGCACTAGTACAAAGGCCAATTTAATGCCTTTCTTCCAGTCTACAACTTCTATGCTAGACTATTTTACTTTTAGCTGTGTGCATTTGCCGAGTTTTGTAAAGTACTCACTGTTGAAAACGTAAAAGATTTCTTATGTCAAAATGTATACAAAAAAGAAGGTTTCTAGGGAGAAACCTCTTTTCTTTGTTTACATTTTGATGTTGACGGTAGGGAACATGTCAGACGGTTATCCAGTTTCAATACAAATTGATGTTAACGTTAAAACGATTGACTGTCAATAAAAACTTGCACTAAGTACTCTGTGATACCTGCATACTTTGGCAATAGTGCAGCCGTCTACTAGTACTGAACAAGTTAGAATGGTTGAATGCCTTTTTTTACACAGGAATCATCCCTATTGTAAGTTTGTGTTTTCAGCCATTTGATAATTAGTTATGACGGGCTGTTTCCGCAACTCCATGACTGAGCGCATATTTTGGCATACAAGGGGTTAATCATGCATCATGGGCTGAACAGATTTCAATATACCTGATTTGAATATAAAGTAGACCATGGCCAGGATTAGGAAGAGAAAAGAATACAAATATGAGCAGGTGAAAACCGTCAGTAAGTATGCAGAAACATAGTAAAATTCTTATATGCTGAAAAGGCTTAAATAAATGAAAATTAACTAATTTGTTATGACAACTTGGCCCATCAGAGTAAGGTTGCTCCAATTATATAGAGCTCTAGCTAACTTTGTTAAGTCAGCTAGAGTTCTATATTATTGGTTTATTAGTAAAATCGCAATGAAAAATTATCCTATCCCAGTTCAGACTCATTTTTCAAACTCACAAGACTTCACATCTATCTCAGTGAGGATGCCTTAATTTACTAGCTTCATTAACTTGCAATGAATACTTACCCTAAGACAACCCACTGACCCAACTTTCTGATAGCTAAAAGCTTTCATTACCTACAGTATGACATTAATTTAAAAAATTCTAAAACAGTACCCTCATTCGTGTAAAAAGGGCCTCAGTAAACTTGGATACAGGGCTTAAACCTTTTTAGGAGAAGCTACGCCACTGATTGTGGTACATGATAGGTTCAACTTGAGGGCAATGACTTGACACACAGCAACACAAAACAGTTTTCAAACATTAAGTATTTGTTTATAGTGAAACGAATGTTTGCTCAAAAATTATCTGCTGGAGACCTTAATACTGACCTTGTGCTCGTAATATCGCACTTTTGCCGCGACCGGCCGTCGGTTTATTCCCTTGTCGTTTGAACATAGGAGCATTTTTCAACATGTCTGGTAATATCAGGAACCTGATTTTGGAACCCCTGATGTATACATTCTCCAGCTGGGCGACTCTGCCGTCCCTATATGTCACGGTAACTTGCGTCATTTGGCAATTCATGTTATCCTCAGCCTCAATCAGCTTCCCGCGATAAACTTCACCGGTATTTGTTTCACAAGTCACTACATGACCCTCCGCTTCGTGAAGTACTTTAATAGGGACTCCAATCGACATGTTTATAGCTTAAATAGCACTAACACTTGAAATAAAAAGCGTTTTATCAGTTCTATTCCAGATGAAAATGGATTAAAATTCACCTTTTATTTTTCGTAAAAGCTAACCAAACATAACAACAAACAATAGACAACTATTTGTTTTTTTTTCCATTAAAATCATAGACAGTGTTTACTGATAGTCTATTATTATGTATTTATTTCCTTAATTATTTTTTAAGGTGTACGAAAGACACCAACAGAAATAAAGTTGTATATGTGGTACGAAATTCAGTGGGCCAGCTGGCTTATAATGTAGATAGAATTAAGAATTCGGTTTATACCTACATTTGACTTAAACCCAACAATCCAAGTTCTGCATTATGGACGAAAAAAAAAGCCGACTAAAGATTGTCTGTGACAAATAAAAAAAAACTTGTCTGACAATCAACTCAAAACTAAAGTTGTGCGTGGTGCAAGATTAAGATACTGGGTGGGTAGTGTGCAGTAGTGTGTGTGTTGTTTGTTGGAACAATATTGGAACTTTGGAAGCCGTGACCACAGAGGCCGTGGCGTTGTGTCAATAGTTTCTAAATTAAACTAGACTAGCAAACCCAGAGTAAAATTGTTAATTGGTGAACCATGACAGCAGAAGTGATGAAAATTGAGGTAGAAATGGAGATGTGTTGCATCTGCGGCAGCACCGGCGGCGAGCTACTTTCGCCGGAGGAACACGACGCGGGCGCTCCGCCCCTGCAGGTGCCGCTGCGTACCATGCTTGTGCACCTTAACTCCAGCAAGGTAAAAAACAAACCTTTTTGTCGCTACATAATCAAAACAATTTCATATTTTCTATTAAGCGGCAACCATCGAAGTAAGACGCTGGCTATAGGTTTTCAATTAAAGCAATCTGATCGACTGTTTTGCCAACTTACGAGCATTAATAACCACGCTTGCTCAATGCGAGTTGGTGATTTTAAACTTAGGTATACTAAATAGTCCAGTCTCCTAACACTGTTTTCCTTCACTGTTGCCAGTGATGTCAAAGATAATCTTAGAAAGAACATAATTATGAATTTAAAAAATCACATTGGTACTTGCCCAGATTTGTTTGTTCAACATTGTAAAATAGTATTGTTGTGGATCAACTGAGTAGGCAGTTCAATATAATATTAAAGACAGGCAGGACTGGACTTCAAACATTTATTGTTGGTCAAAGCATTCCGCTACTCATGTACTTGTTGATAGGTGGTGCCTGAAGGAAGGCTATGTGGCCAATGCATCCGGCGCACTCTGGAGTCTTACGAGTTCAGTACAACACTGTCCTCACGTGGGGCGCCGCCACTCAGCGAGAAGATCCGAGCGCTGCGTCGGAGGTGAGCTAAATCATACATAATACTTCACATTTTTACAAAGTGTTCAGAACAGTGATAGCTATTTCTCACACATTGTTTTGATTTAGTTAACCAATAAGAGAGAATAAGAATACAAACAGTTGAAAATTTTACAAAAACTTATCAAAAAGTATGAAGTATAAGAATCAATAGAAATTAACTTGAGCATTAGATCTTAGTATGTAAACTGTTGTATATATTGGTTGTGTGGGTTACTGTAAAATTAATATGCATGTGGGTACTTCCAAATATGTAACTCATAATACTGATTGTGATTATGTTTTGGGAAATAAAACAGTTTGCTTCAAATCTCGAAACTGCATGTCTCTTTTATAAACTATTATTGTTTCTTCAGTTTTTTATCATTCAAGCTTAGCAGGTCAATTGTACATCTTGCATATGTTATGGTGCTTATAACTAACTTGAATAACTTGACTTTTTACCCGACTGCCGAAGGAGGGTAATGTGTTTATCAGTCTATGTATGTATGTTGTATGTTGTTCCTATGTGACGTTCTAGAGACTAAACGCGTTGGTCTTTTTTGATGATTATTACGTCAATCGATTCGTCTTAACCCTGCGAGTGTCACTGGCTACATTAAAATTGGAAAATAGAAAAATGGCAGATTTTGGGCGCCATATTGTGGGAGCCCAAATCTTTTTTTCTTCCAAACCCATTGTGTGGAGTATCAAAATAAAAGGTATTAAAAGGTGATTTCAAAAATATGTATCACTTATATGTTTAAATGTACCTAATTCTAAAAAAAACAAAAAAGTTGTAAATAAATAAAGTAATTAAAAATAACAAAAAACCCGACTGCTCAAAAGTGATCTAAAAGACGTAAACAAAAAGAAAATCATGCTGTGCAATCAGAGGATACATATGCGCGAGCTGGCTGACCAAAACCAGATGTATCCTCCGACTGCAGTCGGGTTTTTTGTCATTTTTTTTTTTTTTTTCCAACTTACAATAATACTGTATATAGTTTTTACTTTAATATATCTTTCATCCATGAAATAAAATTGACAAGTTTTTGATTGGGAAAACTGTGTATGTCAGACTTCATGAGCTGACACAGAAGATTGACGTGTTCATCGTGGTGGGGGGTGCGGGCGCGGGTGGCGCCTACTCTGAGGAGGACATTATCATGGTGGAGCGCGACACGCTGGCCGCTGCGGCTGCTGCTGATGACGACGACCTGGAGCGAGCCCGCAACGCTCGCGGTGACTCCGTGTACCAGTGCTCCGTGTGCCCGCTGTCCTTCCAGGTAAGTCAGCTGTTACATCATAATGTTGGAGTGCGACACGCTGGCTGCTGCGGCTGATGCTAATGAGGTCGACCTGGAGCGAGCCTGCAACGCCTGTTGTGTTTTGATTCTCCAGTGCTGAGAACACACCTGTTGTGTTTTTATTCTCCAGTGATCAAAATACACCTGTTGTGTTTTGGTTCTCCAGTGCTGAAAACACACCTGTTGTGTTTTGATTCTCCAGTGCTGAAAACACACCTGTTGTGTTTTGATTCTCCAGTGCTGAAATCATACCTGTTGTGTTTTAATTCTCCAGTGCTGAAAACACACGTGTTATGTTTGATTCTCCAGTGCTGAAAAGACGCCTGTTGCGTTTTGATTCTCCAGTTCTGAAAACACACCTGTTTTGTTTTGATTCGCCAGTGCTGAAAACACACCTGTTTTATTTTGATTCTCCAGTGCTGAAAACACACCTGTTTTGTTTTGATTCTCCAGTGCTGAAAACACACCTGTTGTGTTTTGATTCTCCAGTGCTGAAACACACCTGTTGTGTTTTGATTCTCCAGTGCTGAAAACACACCTGTTGTGTTTTGATTCTCCAGTGCTGAAAACACACCTTTTTTGTTTAATTTTTCCAGTGCTGGAAACACACATGTTGTGTTTTTATTATTATTTTCTTTTCTTTTTGGTTTTACATCTGATAAGAGTTATTTAGGTTGATATGAACATGCGAGTATTAATATTATACAAGTTTAGATAAACTTGTACAAGTACTACTTACTTGTACAACTTGTGCAACCACCATCTGTTGAACCCACACCGGACCATTCATTGACAATATATGATGTCACCGTACCACGGTCTAGTGCCAGTTTACCATTAGAAATTACTAACTGTTTGCCTAAAAAGAGTGTAAATACAGAAATAGTATTATTTTGTGATGAAATTGGAAAGGATCTAGGCCACTTGTTAACAAATAAATATCCAGGACACTCAGTAATGAACTATTGTATGCCTGGTTGTTCTTTATTTGACATAATGAAAAAAGTCATAAAATGCAATTTTAACCAGGAAACTACATTGTTAATGTTTATTGGTAATAGGGGTAACGTGAACAAAGGAGAATTACTCCAACATTATAGATCATTGTGCAACCTTAGTTTAAAAAAAATTGTGATGTTCACATTCCCTTACAGCCAAAGTTTGCCACAGGAAGAAAACAATCTTAGATATGAATTGAATAGGACATTACATAATTTAACATATAGTAATAATTTATTCCATTTAATTGACACTAACAATTATGTTGGTAACCACTTTTGTTTGACAAAAGATAGATTTTTCATTGATAGGTACTTTCTTTCAAAGTACTGTAAACGACAGATAGCTGTGTCGCTATCATATTATTTTTCTATTACAGCCAAGAATTTGGCTAAACAACTTGCTTCTATTGAGCAATGCCAAGACATGTTATTTAATTCAGCCAATGATTTGGTATCAGAAATTGATATTGATAATAATTTAAATTAGAAATTAAGACAATAGAGACAACCTCTTGCAAAAGTTTACAAATTGAAAATTGCAAAATAAAATCACATAAAAGTTTAAAATCAGTAAATAGTATTAACCTGGTGCATCAAAATATTCAAGGATTTATGAACAAAGATTTAGAAGTAGAATTATTTATGAACTTTAACAGTATTGATATTCTTTGTATAACAGAACATTGGCTTAAAAGCCACCAGTTATTGTTCAATTTTAAAAATCACCAGGTTGGTAGTACATTCAGCAGAGTTAATGCTATACATGGTGGCTCGTTGATTTTAGTAAGTAACCAGCTTAAATTTAAATACCGTAAGGATATTGTGAGCCTATCTGTTGAGCGGACAGTCGAAATAGCTTGTATAGAATTGGAGCAGTTTATTGTATTAAGTGTATACAGACCCCCTTCAGGATTGTATGACTGCTTTGAAAAGGTAATGGATGAAGTGTTACACAAGATTTGTAACTCGAATAAATCCATTATCAATTGTGGTGATTTTAATGTCAATTTATTAGAGGACTCAGGTTCTTGTAGTAAAATATTAAGTCTGTTTCAGTCCTACAATCTTGTAAATCTATTTTTGGAGCCCACAAGAATAACCCCTACTAGTGCCACATGTTTAGATAATATTTATACTAATGTTATACCAGTTCACAAAGAAATTATAAATTTACTAGATTCTGATCACTGCGGGCAGAGGATTACTATACCTAACCAAAACAACAACGTGGCCAAAAAGGATATCACTGTTAACCCCAAAACTGCAAGTCGCTTGGCAGCGTTTAAAGTTAAACTCATTAAAAAATTACCAATTTTGTCAACTCATGCTGATCCAAATCATCTATATGATGATTTTTTTAATATGTACTGTAAACAATTTAATTCTACCTTTATTCCCAAGACTATCTCGGTTAAAGATAATGCATCATTCAGTGATTGGGCCACCATTGGTATTCATAAAAGTAGGAAACGGCTTTATGAGTTGTACAATGAAAGGACTTATGTCAACACTGCTGAATTTAATTTATATGTTAGAAATTATTCAAAATTATTTAAAAAAGTTTGTTGTTTGGCCAAGTCGCGTTATTTGAGTTCAAAGATTAAAAACAGTAGTAACGTTATTAAAACGACTTGGAATATTATTAATAGTGAAACGGGAAGATCTGGTAACCGAAATATTGACTACAGCCTGTCTATTAATGATAAAATCATAAAATCAGACTCACAAGTCGCAGTGGCCTTTGAAAATTTCTTTTCAGATATTCCCATTTCAACTACTAAATCCCTAAACTCATCACCTTCTGTTGCTGAGTCTTTGCTAAAAGAAAATGTTAATGTTTGCGATTCGGAATTTCTTTTTGAACATATTACTTGTAGAGACATAATTAAAACCTTTCACACTTTAAATGTTAAAAAGACTGCAGATCTGTGGGGTAATTCTGTAGAAGTTGCTAAGTCTATTATTGACATTGTCGCACCTAGTTTAGCTATTATCTTTAATAATTGTATCGACTGTGGGGAGTTTCCTGACCTTATGAAAAATAGTAAAATAATACCATTGTTTAAATCAGGTAGTACATCAGACCCTACAAATTATAGACCTATTTCAGTACTACCTACGTTTAGTAAAATATTTGAGAAATTAATTTTAGAGCAATTGCAAAGATTTTTTAATAAACATAAATTATTACATAGCAAACAGTTCGGTTTTACAAGGGGTCGTTCAACTACTGATGCCGGTGTTGAGCTTTTAGGACATATTTATAATGCATGGGAAGATAAGTGCGATGCCTTGGGAATCTTTTGTGATTTGTCCAAGGCATTTGATTGTGTTCTTCATGAAACGCTAATCAGGAAACTCCGCCACTACGGAATCCGGAACAGCGCTCTGGATCTTCTTACTTCATACTTAAGTAATAGGATTCAGAGCGTTGACGTTAATGGAAAAAGATCTCCCGGATCTATAGTAACGATGGGCGTCCCACAGGGCTCGATTCTTGGTCCTTTCTTGTTTCTTATTTATATTAATGACTTGCCATACCTCATAAAGGATAACCATGATATAGTGTTGTTTGCGGATGATACTTCACTTTTGTTTAAACTTAAACGTCAGCAGCTGGTTACTGACGATGTAAATAGCGCGATCTCAAAAGTAGTTCACTGGTTCAATGTTAATAATTTACTACTTAATGAAAAAAAAACCAAATGCATTAAGTTTACCCTACCTCACGTTAGGCAGGTGAAAACTGATGTGTTTGTAAAGGGCGAAGAATTGAATCCTGAAAATAGCACAGTATTCTTAGGCTTAACTTTGGATGCTAAGCTTCAGTGGGGCCCACATATAGATAAATTGTCAAAAAAGCTAAGCTCCGCAGCATATGCTGTTAGGAAAATTCGTAATTTAACTGACATAGAGACAGCCCGTTTAGTATATTTTAGCTATTTTCATAGTGTAATGTCGTACGGTATTCTGTTGTGGGGAAATGCCGCCGACATCCAGACTATCTTTGTTTTGCAGAAAAGAGCTGTTCGATCAATTTATAAATTAAGCCCGAGACACTCTCTCAGAGAGAAATTTAAGGAGATTAATGTAATGACTGTGCCTTCTCAGTATATTTATGAAAATCTTTTATTTGCCCATAAAAATATAAAATTGTTTAAAAAATACAGTGATATCCATAACATAAATACTAGGAACAAACACAAATTTGTAGTACCTGCAACAAGGCTCACGAAAATAGGTGGCTCGTTTAGATGTCAATACGTGCGCTTTTATAATAAGCTTCCAAGCCACGTACAAGATCTAAGTCTTAATAAATTCAAAACATTCATTAAACGTAAGTTGTGCCAGAAAGCGTTTTATACAATTAAAGATTACGTTGAGGACAAACAGGCTTGGGATTGAGCTGCTCCAATTAATTTAGATTTTTTTTAATATTTTGCACCTTGAATTTTCTTTTTTTGTTTTCTTGCAATGACAAGAATATTTACTTTTTAAAGTATTATATTATTTTATTTTAAGTTCTTCTTTTTTTTTTTAATTGTTGTGAATGTGAAGACTATGTGGATCATACTTTTTGTTTGTTTTTAATTTTAATTTATCTAAGTTAGTTTTAATCATGGTCTGGCAGTTTGAGTAGTTTGTGCGGCATACCCGAATGTCCTTTCTTTGGTATTGTTCGTCGAATCGTTGAGCTCCTTAATTTCTGAGTTGAGCTGCACGGTTATTGACAAATGCGTGCACTGACTGGACAGGTCCACTCAATCTGGCTGGTTCTTTCCTCAAAAGACCACTTCAGTCTACATGGTCTTCACATGATCTAACCAAGATTTTGTCAGGACTTTAAAAGAGACTGTGACCTCTGAGTTTGTTTCGGCCTTTCTTCTCAGAGTAGTCAGATAGAAAACGCCGACTTCATCTAGTTTTAAAAATATGATCGACATGTAAAAGTGTTTGTACAAACCTACTTACAGAAATAAATCATTTATCATTTATCATTATTAAGTGGTAAAATGGTTTGCTTCAAATGTTTATAAAAGGAAACTACTTAAATATATTGATACGATTACAAAAATATTTTCTCAAATAGAAGACGCGAGTATAAACGTGAAAGTTACCTTATCACAACTAAACGGTTGATCCAATTTAAATGAACTTGGTTTGGGTATAGTTTGAAACCCTGGGCAAGACATAAGATAGGTTTTATCCCGGTAGTGTGTTCCCTTCGAATGATAAAATGCTTTTTACGTGGACGAAGCCGCGTGTAGGCTATAATTATGTTAAAAATGCACAGTATTTTTGCCATAAAATCACCATATACCTGAGTAAATCAGTACAGAAAACAATACTGATGGGCTGCTTTATCATTGATTATTACATTTACTCATTAGACATCAATTATTTTGTAAAACATACATAAAATCAGCGCTCAGACTTCATTAAAACTACTGATACTACTAATGTTGTTGCGTATCCTTAGCACCTGTAATTGGCCCTCGGCCCAAGCCAGCAAATATGCATACGTTCAAAGTACACACTAACACTACTCAATCCCACACGTTTAGTGTAGAAAGATTTCAGAAATGTCTGGGCTCTTGGACCAGTAGCAAAACACGCGAGTTGCGGAATCAGAAGTCGTGGTTCGTCGTGGAGTAACACAACTGGTGTTTTCCAGGACTGCCTGTGCGATCGCATGTGTGTTCGCCAGCACTTGTGGTCTAACGTAGCAAAAGCATAGGCAAAGTGTAAAGGAGGGGTCATAATTTTGTTGTTGTTGAGGTCTGTAACACTGTTGTGCAGCGCGTGGCGGAGTACCGCGCGCACTGCGCGACGCACGCGGAGGACGCGCTGCACTCGTGCTGGACGTGCGGCGCGCAGTTCTCCAGCCGCGCCGCGCTGCGCGAGCACGCGGCCGCGCTGTGCGGCGCCGCGCTGTGCTGCGCGCTGTGCGGCCGCGCGCACGTGGCCGCCGCCGAGCTGCGGCGCCACGAGGCCGCGTGCCCGCCGCGCTGCCCCGCGTGCGGCGCGCTGCTGGCCGACCGCGCGGCGCTGGCGGCGCACTGCGCGGCGCTGCACGGCCGCGGCGCGCGCGCGCCGCACGTGTGCCCGCAGTGCTTCCGCACGTGCGACACGCCCGAGCTGCTCTCCGCGCATCTGCTGCGCCACCGCCAGGCCAAGCAGTTCGTCTGTGGCTACGACGGCTGCATACTGCGTTTCGGGACCAGGTATGTTGCGACGACTTTTATACCCATACCTTATTGTCATGGGGGTGCATAAAAAATAGTCTGTCATCTTTGGAAGTTCGCTATATTGGGTTTAGAATGATACCAACCGAAAAGCTGAACCACACGTTCTGCGTGTTTTTACCTACCGAACAGCTAAACTACATATTCTGTATATTTTTACTAACCGAAAAGCCGAACCGTCGTGTTTTTTAAAGTTCTATAACGGTTGGAGTTGGAACACGCTTGGGTTTTTAACTGCGAATGCACCGCGAGTAAAAGTTATTTTAACTTTGATTTATGCCAAATCTGAAATTAGAGGAATAGCGAAAAACAGTCGAGTCATAAGAGATTCGGGCCCGATTTTAATAAATACAAAAAAAAAACGATTAGAAACTTAATTTAAATTGAAAAAACTATATTGTTATACCGGATAGTGTCGATAATAAGGATCAAATTCTGGGAAACAATGAGATATGGTAAGCTCTGTTTTTCGCTATTCTGCATAGTATAGAATTTGACCATCCATGTCCATTTGAAAAACTTCCTCTGAATAATATTTAGTTGTTGGTGAACAATAAACAAAGAGTCCGCTGCACATTCCAGGAGCAACCTGATGGCGCACATCCGCAAGTGTCACACACACGACGCGCCCGCGGATGAGCCCGACGAGCCCGCAGCGCCGGCGCCGGAGGACCCGCCCCCGGCCTCCGCCACCTGCGGGGACTGCGGCCGCACGTCAGTATACTGTCACACATTACATAATGATCTCCACACAAGTGCCACAATCACGACCCGCCCGCCGCAGTATACTCAGTCATCCAGTTGATATTACATAATGATATCCGCTTAAACAAATATCAACTTTATAATAATGTACAGTCAGTAATAGCTGTTATCTGACTCGCCCTACTGCTAACCAACTAATTGTTACACGAATTTGAACCTTCTGCAATTAGCCTACTGCTAATTGCTGATGGTTCAAATTCGCTTATCTATTATAAGCGTTATTCGATACGTATGAGCTTGTTGAACTAGTACGACTTGTCTAGGGTAGGCAAATATTATAGAATACAGTTATGCCAATTTGATATTTAACACGTAAAGTTAGGGTACTAAGCGGTTCTCGGCATTTAGTTTCCGAGATACGCAGTTTTTGTAAAGTTCCCCTAATACAAACACAATTATAGTTTCAAATTCAAATGTCTCATAAAAAAGTGCCATATTTTTAATCCTTGGGCCGAGTTTCTCTCACCTTTAAATTATCGCAGAATTAATATGACAAATTGTCAAGCACACGTTATGTGCTGTGTTTGGCTGTTGAAAATTAATTCAACCAATCACAGCAGATAACGCGTGCTTGACAATTTGTCATATTAATCCTGCGATAACTTAGAGATGAGAATCTCGGCCTTAGTATCCATTGACTATTCTAGATACCGAATCCAGTCTTAATTCAATACCCCGCTCCTGTACGCCCACATATTTATGAATTGTCTTTGATTTGCTTTTAGTCTTACAATTAGTTTCTTTTTCTCATTTACTAAGTGGCCGAGTACTCGCTGTAACCTATTTATGTAACTATGTAATGTATGTACCTATGTAAAATACGTTCAATTTTTTGGTTACTCCCTCATCGATATTTTCATATTGCTTTTATAGTGTTGATTGTATATATAGAAGAGATTTTAACACGAGCGATATAGCCAATTTGTAGAAAGCTACATGCGAGTGTTAAAATAAAGCCTTTTTATGCTAGACACGAACGATTCTTTTTCTATCTGATGAGCTTACTTAATTAAATGCAAATAAGTTCCAACAACATTTTCTAAGAAACGTTCTGATTAAAAAACCACAGACTATATACACACAATCAAAGCGCGCTTTTCAAGTCATTTCGTAACTGTTATTATGTTTTTTTTTTTTTAATTTTTGTTTTATAATCTTATGTCCAAACGTTCATATTTCGAAACGAATATCTTAGGCAATGTGTTACATAATAGACTAGTTAGAGGAAAAAGCATATTTTTGTGTGTTGCAGGTTCGGCTCGGTGGCCGCCATGAAACGACACGCGCGCGTGCACCGCCAGCCGCGACACTTCCAGCGCCCCATACAGGTACACCTGTTATTTGTAGGTTCGGCTCGGTGGCCGCCAGCCGCGACACTTCCAGCGCCCCATACAGGTACACCTGTTATTTGTAGGTTCGGCTCGTTGGCCGCCAGCCGCGACACTTCCAGCGCCCCATACAGGTACACCTGTTATTTGTAGGTTCGGCTCGGTGGCCGCCAGCCGCGACACTTCCAGCGCCCCATACAGGTACACCTGTTATTTGTAGGTTCGGCTCGGTGGCCGCCAGCCGCGACACTTCCAGCGCCCCATACAGGTACACCTGTTATTTGTAGGTTCGGCTCGTTGGCCGCCAGCCGCGACACTTCCAGCGCCCCATACAGGTACACCTGTTATTTGTAGGTTCGGCTCGGTGGCCGCCAGCCGCGACACTTCCAGCGCCCCATACAGGTACACCTGTTATTTGTAGGTTCGGCTCGGTGGCCGCCAGCCGCGACACTTCCAGCGCCCCATACAGGTACACCTGTTATTTGTAGGTTCGGCTCGGTGGCCGCCAGCCGCGACACTTCCAGCGCCCCATACAGGTACACCTGTTATTTGTAGGTTCGGCTCGTTGGCCGCCAGCCGCGACACTTCCAGCGCCCCATACAGGTACACCTGTTATTTGTAGGTTCGGCTCGGTGGCCGCCAGCCGCGACACTTCCAGCGCCCCATACAGGTACACCTGTTATTTGTAGGTTCGGCTCGGTGGCCGCCAGCCGCGACACTTCCAGCGCCCCATACAGGTACACCTGTTATTTGTAGGTTCGGCTCGTTGGCCGCCAGCCGCGACACTTCCAGCGCCCCATACAGGTACACCTGTTATTTCATTACAAGTTCACACTCCAAACATTTTTCCATGCTAGAGATGGAGCTCGGTATTTCCTCGCCGATATTTTTTTTAATATATTTTCATAGAGCGCTAATGGTCTAATGCTTAGGTAATGTATGAGAACCTATCAGTTGTCTTGGCAGTAAGGTCAGGAATCAACATACTTATATTTTTAGCTCACCATTGAATTTATGTTAGCGTAATATTTGTATAGGAACCTGCTTCAGCAAATTTTAGTTATCTGCCAGACTATTTCAGAGAATTGGAATATTATGCCTCTCTAGACTCTACAACTACCTCCAAACGCTGGTTCATATTAGATCCTAAGTAATGTCGTCTCTAACACAGTCATGTCATCATTCACTGATTGATTTGATGTCTTTCTGTGTTTATTATTTACTAACTGTGTAAATCATTAGTAATTGTAATATGTAAGTAAGAGTTTGCTCTGTGATGTCCCAGGAACAAGACAACTCTTCTCAGGAGGGAGAGGACATGGAGGGCGAGGTGGAGTACCTGGAGGTGGACGAGCTGGACGACGCGCACTACCGCGACCACGACCACGACCACGACCACGACCACGACGACCCACAGCTCCACGACCACAAGCCTGACGCCCACATGCACTGAGCTGCCTCACCCTCAAGCTGTGTGCATAGCGATGCTGGAAGCACGCGGAAATAAGGTCCTAAGTGACATGTCAAACGCGACGTTTATGCCTTTGAGTCCAATCATTTCGATGAAGTAACAATGGTTTGATTAGAACCCGTAAGCGATGCGTTTGACGCAACGTTTAGGACCTTCTTACCGTGAATCACTTGCGTCGTGGAGCCGCTGTGCTCGGTAATGTCTCTTGATCATAAACGTATTGCCAATTGAAAAAACCGTGGTAAATCTGATGCCTAAGTTATAAGTTTGCGTATTGTATGCGAGGATGACGTTTAACATTGTTGCAGCAACGTAACAAAATATCACGACTGTGATCCCTAAAAGGTTGAATAGAGACAAGTACACCATAAATATGGAGTAGCATGGATGCACAGACACAGGGCTTTTGGCTAGCGGGCGTAGGCGGCCTCAGGGGGGTGGGGGGCAGCTGGCACTTGGAACACTTGTTCCTTGCTTTGCTCGCTCTTGCATCTGGACTTAAAACCACCAAGTTTTACCAAGAAACCAAATTTAGAATTAGCTTGGTTTAAACTGGCACTCTCATTGATATAAATTAAACACACGCCTTCTTTGGCACAAATAAAGGCTAGATCCGCCCATGCTAATAGGTTTTTATTTTAACTACCCACGATTGATAAAAAGTATGTGTTTTTATTATATATATATATGTATGAATATATCCTATCTATCCTACTAAGGTATGATCACTTGGGACAGACGTATTGTAGGTATAAGATTAGATGTTAATACATTTACTTTAAAAAAATGTAAGTACATACTTAATATTTTTATGGCTAACTTCTTTTTTTTCATTTGGTTATTATAAAATTAAAATATATTAATGTTTATTTCCACGATTGTGTTTAATTTACTGATGCTTCAAGAAATCTGCTTTTGTATGTTGGGGTCGACTTTCAGTCTAAACGGATGCAGCAATACCAATGTTTTTACTTGAAACAGCACATTTGCCTATCGAAGTTTCACAACCCAGTAAGAGTGGTTACGCACTACATCTGATACGAATCTGAGAAATTTCAGTGCCGAATTAGCCTTCGTACACCTTTTACTCTTTTTTTACGCACTACATCCGAATTTAGTACGAACATTTTCGTTCGAATTCAAAATATTTTCAATTCGGATAGAACTCGACACTCAAATCAGGGACTCGGATCGGACGGAGTGCGTAACCGTTCAATTGGCTGGGTAACACGATGTAGTTCTCACGAAACTTCTTGGTCGCTCTGATGTTGGCTACATTGGCTGCGCATCATATAAATCTCATACGAAAACAGCACCGTTTCATGTCTCGCGCATTCGGTAAATCAACTTCAGGCGGTCCAGAAGTTTGGCGAGGACTATACTTCTTAACAAGGCTGCTGTCAGATTTTTCAGGCTTCTGACTATTGTAACGTCAGTCAACGATTAAGATGAACGCGCATCCCCGGCTCGTGCGGTGCGTTTAAGATGTACAGAGTGATACGATGCGTGCGGCGCTGCCGTGATATAACTAAAATGTTTAAGATGTACAGAGTGATACGATGCGTGCGGCGCTGCCGTGATATAACTAAAATGTTTAAGATGTACAGAGTGATACGATGCGTGCGGCGCTGCCGTGATATAACTAAAATGTTTAAGATGTACAGAGTGATACGATGCGTGCGGCGCTGCCGTGATATAACTAAAATGTTTAAGATGTACAGAGTGATACGATGCGTGCGGCGCTGCCGTGATATAACTAAAATGTTTAAGATGTACAGAGTGATACGATGCGTGCGGCGCTGCCGTGATATAACTAAAATGTTTAAGATGTACAGAGTGATACGATGCGTGCGGCGCTGCCGTGATATAACTAAAATGTTTAAGATGTACAGAGTGATACGATGCGTGCGGCGCTGCCGTGATATAACTAAAATGTTTAAGATGTACAGAGTGATACGATGCGTGCGGCGCTGCCGTGATATAACTAAAATGTTTAAGATGTACAGAGTGATACGATGCGTGCGGCGCTGCCGTGATATAACTAAAATGTTTAAGATGTACAGAGTGATACGATGCGTGCGGCGCTGCCGTGATATAACTAAAATGTTTAAGATGTACAGAGTGATACGATGCGTGCGGCGCTGCCGTGATATAACTAAAATGTTTAAGATGTACAGAGTGATACGATGCGTGCGGCGCTGCCGTGATATAACTAAAATGTTTAAGATGTACAGAGTGATACGATGCGTGCGGCGCTGCCGTGATATAACTAAAATGTTTAAGATGTACAGAGTGATACGATGCGTGCGGCGCTGCCGTGATATAACTAAAATGTTTAAGATGTACAGAGTGATACGATGCGTGCGGCGCTGCCGTGATATAACTAAAATGTTTAAGATGTACAGAGTGATACGATGCGTGCGGCGCTGCCGTGATATAACTAAAATGTTTAAGATGTACAGAGTGATACGATGCGTGCGGCGCTGCCGTGATATAACTAAAATGTTTAAGATGTACAGAGTGATACGATGCGTGCGGCGCTGCCGTGATATAACTAAAATGTTTAAGATGTACAGAGTGATACGATGCGTGCGGCGCTGCCGTGATATAACTAAAATGTTTAAGATGTACAGAGTGATACGATGCGTGCGGCGCTGCCGTGATATAACTAAAATGTTTAAGATGTACAGAGTGATACGATGCGTGCGGCGCTGCCGTGATATAACTAAAATGTTTAAGATGTACAGAGTGATACGATGCGTGCGGCGCTGCCGTGATATAACTAAAATGTTTAAGATGTACAGAGTGATACGATGCGTGCGGCGCTGCCGTGATATAACTAAAATGCCGTTATCCGACATCTGGTTGATTTTTAATGTTTTAATGAGAAAAAAATATTTATCGATCTACTTTTGCGAATTTGCAATACCTTGAAAAAAACTATACAGGGTATTGATAATTCGCAAACACAGATCGAAAGATTTTTTTTTTTCTAATTAATATAGCATCAAAACCAGATGTCGGATAATAGCATTTTGGTTATACCACGGCGGGACGCGTATTGCGCGGGGCCAACGTATAGCGGCCTTCACACCTTGACTACAGAGCGAAGTAGCCAACGTATAGCGGCCTTCACACCTTGACTACAGAGCGAAGTAGCCAACGTATAGCGGCCTTCACACCTTGACTACAGAGCGAAGTAGCCAACGTATAGCGGCCTTCACACCTTGACTACAGAGCGAAGTAGCCAACGTATAGCGGCCTTCACACCTTGACTACAGAGCGAAGTAGCCAACGTATAGCGGCCTTCACACCTTGAGTAGCCAACGAAATCGCACGCGCCCAGAAGTGTACACGCTCAGGCATTCGGCGCGACCGCGACCGCGGCCTTCCGAAGCGGCGCTCAGGCTTCTGGAGTTAGAAATGGCAGTTTGGAGTCTGGAAGCCGTAAACGGGCTTATAGAAATGCAATAAAACTTTTTGTCGTGTCTGTGTCCTTTTTATTTTTGAATATATCATAGCTAACAAGCAATTGAAATGTTCATTGTTCATCCGCAAGAATTTTTTATAATCCTCTGGTTGGTTTTCGTGTAATTCTTTCAAAATAAGGCAATTATTATGACACCTTCTCTACTTCTTTTCCCACAATAAGGCCAGCTAGGACGATTACGACTACCGTTGAAGCGTTCATCACGAAGTAGTATGCAGAACTTTTAGTCACCTAGGGACAATCCGCGCACCATTCCGAAGTGTGGCCAAAACTGTCGAAATGCCTTTAGACGTGTGATTTGATGTGATCTGACAACGTGTGGTTTGATGTGATCTGACAACGTGTGGTTTGATGTGATCTGACAACGTGTGGTTTGATGTGATCTGACAACGTGTGGTTTGATGTGATCTGACAACGTGTGGTTTGATGTGATCTGACAACGTGTGGTTTGATGTGATCTGACAACGTGTGGTTTGATGTGATCTGACAACGTGTGGTTTGATGTGATCTGACAACGTGTGGTTTGATGTGATCTGACAACGTGTGGTTTGATGTGATCTGACAACGTGTGGTTTGATGTGATCTGACAACGCATATGAGCGCGCTCCGAAGTGCGACGATGCGATCACTAAAATTATATTTTTAAACGAAAAGTTCGGAGCGCGTTACAAACCACCGCGCGCCGCGCCGCGTGTCAGTCACTGTCAGTGTGAGTGTAAGTGTGAGTGTGGTGCGTGCGCACACTGCGGCGCGGGTACGTGCGTGTTTGTGCGCTCACTTTCACAAATGACAGCCGGGCAACGGGCAATATAAAAGGCTTGATTCAAACCAGCAGGCTTCAACAATAATACTTTATTATAACAACATTACAACACTAAATAATCGTGGACAAATACTTTACGTCAACTAGTAATATCACAATACAATAGGAAAGGCCGCACGTAACTAATACTACGTGTACTAGTCACATGCTCATTCAATTAATATTTATCTTTTTCAAAGTTCTAATAATACATCCTGCGTTATACTGTTACTCTCAGAACTCGATGAAAACGAACGTAAACTTCAATTTGTACTAAAACTGCGAAAGTTTATTCGCGTTTGACAATAATTTAAACTCGCATTATGATCACAATAGTCTATAGTTTATGAAGGATCGAAAACAAAAAACAAAACTGAAAAACGTGTGCTAGCAAAACATTGTTGTCAAATGTAAGGATGTGTTAGTTAGACTCTATAAGAGTCGCAGCACGCCTCGCTAAGGTACAGTCGTGAGAACATAATGCTAATTGTCTAGGGCCTCTTGGACAGCGATGACGTTACATCGCGACCGCGATACGGCGTGTATAAATTCCTATTACCACTATCTATTTTACCGCGAAATCATTCGACGCATTTTTGTGACACCGCTGTCCAAATAAACCATATCTTGACTGTACTCGCACTCCAGGGAATTTTGCTATTACATTACAATGCCATTGACCATCGTCATCGTTACTGAGCCTCAGGTTAGGATAGGTCGCACTATGGGCTGGGGCTGCGGTCCCCGGGCGGCGCGGCCTGCTGCGTGTAGCCGGTGTCGTGGTCGTGGTCGTGGTCGTGCGGCGCGGGCCGCGTGCGGCAGATGAGCGCCACCCGCCGGTGGCGCGGCACGAGCTGTCCGCGCCACACGTTCTGCTCGCCGCCCAGCACGGCGTGCGTGAACTCGTAGCGGGCCACGTCTCTGGCAACATGACGATTTGGATTTAAACCAGAACAAACAATAATAAGCCTAGCCTTTTGCCCATTGATCATAAAAGGCGGCTAAAAAAGCTGTAAAGGACCTCGCAAGAAAAACATAACGTCATGAATATAAAAACCTCTGCACCACCAGCTTATCCTACAGCAACCCTGCTCATACGCCTAAGACTGGATGCAGAAGACAAGAGCAAAAAAAGCTTTTTCCCAGCTATATATATTGCGGTCTCGTATCAAGCCTAACCGGATGCGGCTGAGTCCCAAATTTTACATAAAGTTACAACTAACCACAACTGAGTAACACAATACCTCTTGGCAAGATTAGTTCAAAATTTAATGCATTCTGACTATTTAAACGACTGTTGATGATCTTCAAACGACAGCTGGGACCAATGGCCTAACTTGTCAACATTGCCGAGGCACGGAGGAATGCCAGCCAAACTGGAATATTGTCTCTTACTTCATGATGTAGAGGCCGCGGCGAGCCAGCAGAGCGTTGACTTCCATGTGCTTGTGCGTGACGTGCACCAGCTGCATCACCGCAGAAGACACCAGGCACAGCCCCGCGATCACACTGCCGCAGAACTGACAACAAACACCAAATTACAACCAGGTGTCGAGTATTACAGGGGAGCTGGCTTTTTGAGCAAGCATATCTAGGAAGAAAAGTTGTTAGATGAGTAGGCGCTTGCTGAGAAAATACGGAGAATATATCTAAAAAGTTCACTCCCTGTTCTCCCACCTTCATAGTCTTCGCCACTTCGGAACTCCGAGCTGCCACTCACAATTCCTAATAAAAAAACCTAATAAAATTTAGCCCGACCCGGGAATCAAACCTGGGACGTCATGCTCAGCAGCCACGCAAGGCCAGCAAAGCAGTAGACATAAAACCATAATTAACCAGCATCATCTACCCATCTAACTTATCTAGCAACTTAGTCTGACACGTCTGATAGCCAGCGTGAATGACGCCCCTTTGCAGACTATGGCACACGCTAGACAATAAACCTGGATTTTGGAAAATCTTATGCTCACTAATGACGCCGTAATTAGCGTGGCCACCTTCTGGGCCCAAAATAATTAAAGCGTATTCCATCGACTCGAGAAGAAAAAGAGCAACATACCCTGACAGCGTCGACATGCGGCCGGATGTGGCCGGCGGCGGCCAGGTCCAGCACGTGCACGTGCGGCAGGAAGTCGGCGCCGGCGCCGGCCGCCAGCGCGCGCACGCGGGCGAGCACGGCGCCGCTGTCCGCGCCCCACGCCTTGCTTGCACGCTCCGTCTCGCGGAACCCTTGGATTGCCTGCAAGTCCACACTGGGTTTGAAAGACATGTAGAGAGAAAATTGAGTATGAATATAATAATATTTACTTAGCATGCTGGTTAAACATACAACACTTTTACATGGCAATCTTTTTACAAGCTTTTATTAACTACCAATTTTCTTAATTACCAATTTATTGCGTTATGGTCACCGACTTCCAAAAATAAAGTTATTTTTCACTTTGTAGTTTTTTTTATTTGGAACTCGGTAGTATTTTTTTGTAAAAAGTTTTCTTTTATTTTTCACTTTTTAGTTGTACCTGCCTAATAGGCAAGTTGTTTAGTAAGGTATATAACGCCAGAATAGATTACCCTTATATCATAAAACATAAACAAAACCGGTGAAATGAGAGACCTGCGTACCCCTTAAGAGCGTACTAGCGTGATGGTATGTTATGAAATGATATAAACAATAAACAGACATGCGATTGCAGCAATTCTGTTGTATATCTTCGAAGTTCTTCATCAGATCTCCATCAAATTAAAATGGGACCAATTTCGGAACATACTCTTTCAAACAAAAAAATAATTTTCAGAATCGGTCCACAATTGACGGAGATATCGGTGAAAATACATAAAAAAAGAAAAAACTTACATAATGTCGAACTTAAAACCTCCTCCTTTTTGGGAAGTCGGTTAAAAACTATTTTGCACTCATTTCCGACTGCCGCCAAAATATTCTCTACTTTAGGTCTTTCCAGTCTTATGTGCTCTGATACAAAAGAGATCGACTTCCAAGTGTGTTGGTAAGGTATTGAAAGCTGCAACACTACGTATACAGAAGGCGTTATGCCTGTTATTTGTCGATGCGCATGGTGTCTGCAGTAAAGGCCGTATTCGTAGGCTGCCTTGGTTAGTGCGAAGAAGTATTTTGCTAACTAGACCGGGACAATCTCCCGAGCCGTTTGCTATTTTTGCCAAAACACATATGTCATTAATGTCACGTCTTACGTGCAACGGTAAAAAATGGTATCACTTACAACGGTATTCGTAGTCTACTGAGAATTGCTTCGCCTTGAAATCAAAGTATCGTACGTACCGTCTAGCGTATATCCCTAACCAATAGTAGTTTTCAGAAGAGTAAATACTACATGAAAACATTTAGACACGTTTAGTTGCAATTTATTAGTTTTGCAGTATGATACGAATCTGTCAAGGTCTAACTGAAGTAACTCGGTATCAGAGACTGTATGTACAGACTTAAGGATCTTCATGTCATCTACGTATAACAAAATATTTGAATCTATAAAGCAGTTTTTTATGTCCGAGATAAATATGGTAAAAAATATCGGTCCTGAGATCGAGCCTTGGGGCAATCCTAATGGGACGGTTTTCCATCTGGACGTGTATCCACGTAATACCACAGCCTGCGTTTGATTATCTATATATGACTTAAACCATCGGATTAAATCTCCGTGTATTCCTGCAGATGATATCTTCCGAAGAAGCACACGGTGATCTATTCGGTCGAAACACTTAGGGCTATAAGGTTTGGTTAAAACGTTCACAATTTCCTTAAATGAGATATCACTAGCTTTTTTAAGGTGTAATTACCGCAAGAAGCGTATCAAAAAAATATGAAAAATCGATCAATCACGTGCGAGATTAAAGACGCGATGTGGATTTCCGTCTATGTGATTGGTCGATGTTTCATACTCTTTGCTCTGCGCCTTGCCGAATTCATTACGCAATAAGGCTGCCGGTGTTTGCAATCAAATCTTGCAAGTTAAATTGAGCCACTGGAGCCACTTCCCAGTGTCCGATTGAACTGAAATTTTGCACAAGTTTGTTTCTCGTTACAATACAATTTTTAAACCTTAAAAGCTTGTTTAAACAAATCTTTTTTATCACATCTATTCAAAAAGAGCTAGTTTATTCTTCGTAAACAGAAACTAAAATAGCTTATTAACCCCTAGAGACTAAAAATGATTTGAATTTGGAATGTGGATATTGTTAGTAAATGTTCCAATCAGCAAAGAGATTACAAACCATGCATTCCAATATAGGATTACATCGCTAAAATCGATTACGACGAATGTATGAGGTGAATGGCTAATGAGCGATTGCAATTCTATTTCGGACCACACGAAACATTGTATTGAACAAGTGGCTGGCTGAAAAACCACGCATGAGCCAAATTAAAAAATAAATCTATAACTGTAACGGATCGTAGGTACTAATAAAATTGTTAAAGTCTTAGATAAAAAGGTTAGTACCTTAAATATAGGTACCTGGAAATCTTTTTGACAAATAAGATTTGAACAAGTACCCCACATGCGAAATTTATCACTTCAGTGTAAGGCTACCTATTCACGAAAAGTGCCTGTACTATCCTCGAAATAAAACAGTGAATTACCTAATTAATGTTTTACTGAACATAATAGTGGCGACGAGGAATAAACTTTTAAGAATGGAGTGTAGGGCAGTGAAGTTTTCGGAATTTGATTCTCAAACAGAAAATTGTAACAATTACACAGACTGGCTAACATTTTGCTTTGAAGCAAATGGCGTTGTGTTAGACACAAGGAAAAGAGCAAAAAAAAATGCTTGGCTAAATGCCGGTCCTGCTCCACTGCCACATACATTTTGTAGCTACAAATTAGTTTATATTGGAAGAGATGCTGCTGCCCTTTTCGTATTGTTGTTTTCAGTGTTTTATTTTTATTTCATATGTTTATTTCAATATGACTTAGGATTCTTTACATGTTATATTTAGAAATAATAGCATTGTATAATGCAGAAGCACTTTTTTTTTTCAAATTTGTGAACGTGAAGTACCATGGAGCAATTTTTATTAGGTTACAACTTTTTATTTTTTTATTTTTGATATTGCGAGCATGGCAGTTGAGAGTTTGTCATGCTCACTCAAATGTCTCGCTGTTGGTGGCGCGTGTTATTGGGTCATTCGGTTCCCTTCAAAATGGTTGAGCTGAGTGGGGTTGATGCACGCGTCATTCTCGTGAACGGGTGCCGTCAGATGAGACTGGTCATCTCTTAGCTGCCAGAGGCTTAATTCAGTTTCTAATTTTAATATTTTTTTTTATTATTATCTACATTGTGCTCACATAGTAGAAGCAACAAGAAATATGTAACCAAACATTATATGTAACACATAATTATGATTTAAAAGAGTGTCCATGGAGTTTCTTGCACGTTCTTCTCCATAGAGATCTACTCTTTGGAACGTGCAATTTAGCTTCACTTGTTTGTTTGACTGACCGACATTTTGACAATTTAAAAGTGCCTGTAATTGGTCTATTTGAAATAAACGTTTTTGACTTTGACTTTGAAACTTTTACAAAGTGTGGATCGACAGTGTTTGATACGCTTCTTGTGTTAATTACACCTAAAAAAGCTAGTGATATCTCATTTAAGGAAATTGTGAACGTTTTAACGAAACCTTATAGCCCTAAGTGTTTCGACCGAATAGATCACCGTGTGCTTGTTCAGAAGATATCATCTGCAGGAATACACGGAAATTTATTCCGATGGTTGAAGTCACATATAGATAATCAAACGCAGGCTGTGGTATTATGTGGATACACGTCCGGATGGAAAACCGTCCCATCAGGAGTGCCCCAAGGCTCGATCTTAGGACCGTTGTTTTTTAACATATTTATCTCGGACATAAAAAAAAACTGCTTTATAAATTCAGGACATGAAGGTCCTTAAGTCTGTACGTATAGTATCTGATACCGAGTTACTTCAGTTAGACCTTGACAGATTCGTATCATACTGCAAAACCAATAAATTGCAACTAAACGTGTCTAAATGTTTTCATGTAGTATTTACTCGTCTGAAAACTACTATTGGTTAGATTCATTCTAGACGACGGTACGTACATAAATAAGGCAAATAAAATCAGGGATCTTGGTGTCGTCCATAAATAATAGCAAATTACTTTTTGATGATCACATAGAAACCATTGTCAAGAAAGCCCTCTAAGCTTTGGGTTTTATTATTAGAGCTTGTTCTAGCTTTCGGACCCTGAAACCAATAAAAGTGCTATAATGTTCCCTCGTGCGCAGTCACCTCGAATATGTTTCTTAAGTCTGGAACCCTTAATACGAGATCTATAAATCTCGTGTCGAATCCGTCCAGAGAAAGTTTTTGCGATACTTTGATTTTAAGGCGAAGCAATTCTCAGTAGACTACTAACACCGTTGTAAGCGATACCATTTTGTGACCGTTGCACGTAAGACGTGACATTAATGACATATGTTTTTTGGCAAACAAAGCAAACGGCTCGGGAGATTATTCCGGACTAGATAGCAAAATACTTCTTCGCACTAACCAAGGCAGCCTACGAACACGGCCTTTTCTGCAGACACCATGCCCATCGACAAATTACAGGCGTAACGCCTTCTGTATACGTAGTGTTGCAGCTTTCAATACCATACCAACACACTTGGAAGTACTTTTTGTGTCAGCGCACATAAGATTAGAAAGACCTTAAGTAGAGAATATTTTGGCGGCAGTCGGAAATGAGTGCAAAATAGTTTTTGTTTGTTTGATGTAAATGTTATGCTTCATATTAATTGTATTTGTTTGATGTTGCACGACTCGACATATTTCATTACTTTTATTTTAATATTTTCTACCTATTATTATTCTTTTATTCTATGTATCGCTGTATTATACGACAAGTCAACGCAAATGATTTGTAGCGCTATGTGATGGGCACACACTTGCACATGGGGGAGTCCGGGAGAGTTTAGCAGGGTGGAGACAATAGCCACTGATCATAGAATCTCTGTATAACTAGATATTGCGACGTTGCCACACTTCTCACAGCTCATAGGTGCCTCCCACCTTGCTCACGCGGCGATGTTGCGATCAGCAGTTTCGTTTTGACGGTACAAGTGAAAACACGTTTTTATGCCCGGTAAGTTAATTTTTTCAATTTTCGGTATTTGATTACTGTTGTTTACTGTTTATAGATTCCAGCATGTCATGCATACATATCCTTAGTGTAATTATCCTTGTTACCTTTACGATAGACAGTTTTTGCTTAAAGATTATAGTTTTTTTTGTAAATTAAATAACGGACAGCTTGGCGTGGGGTGGGAGACATTACCATGGCGACGGGAGGAGACTTTACCCAGGGTAATCTCTCCCTCTGTTTCTCTTGCAATAATATTTTCTGTTTTATTTTAGATAAGTATCCACAATGCCCTTCAAATATAAAAAAAAAGAAACAACAAGAAACAGAAGCAATTTAGGCCTGTCAGTAATAAGAAATGCTGTAGGTAAGTGACATTGAAGGAAGACCCTATTATGATTATTTTTTTATAAGGTTTTGTTTTGAATTTTACTTTTGTTCTTAATTTTGAAAGTATTTTTATTTTACTGATCACTTATATATATATATATATATATATACTGTTTAACTATTTGTAAGTTTGTTATCTAGTTATGACGTAGATAGAATAGGCTCAGACTATTATGTTTGCTATGAAGATACCTAAGTTACCTTTGATTTTTCTCCATTTTGATAAGATATTGTTAAATTTCTAAGATATTTTGCTGTAGAAAGACTGAAATTATTATGCAGTAACAGTTGGTTGTGAAAGTTCTTATTAATAAGGTTATAAGTTATGTTAGAAAGAGTTTCTAATGGTAAAAGTTTATAAACACTCACTGTTTTAAACGCAACTACTTATCTTAAGAAATATAATATGTGATAGGTACTTAATTCCTCACTACCTGTATGTCAAAGATACTCAAATTATATAGTTCGTGTTATCATTTACTACGTATTATTATGTGCCATGTTTTTTTTATTAAATTTCTTTATTTAATTATAATTTATTATTTTTATTTTGCCTAGTTTTAAACCCGGGTAAAGTCTCCCTTCTTGGAGGTCAAGTCTCCCACCTAGGCGGGAGATATTAGCCAAATCTCACTTCAGTAGAAATCGTTAATTACTCATAAAGTATTAATGATTTATAAAACTTTCTTAAGAAAAAATTAAGCTTAATAATGCAGCTTAGGGTACAATTTGTAGAAAATAGTTTTTTGTAAATATAAAGCGATTTATGAGCATTTTAGTCGAAGGCGGGTAAACTCTCCCGGACTCCCCTACATGTGAAAGCTTGTAATTAGCCATTTTTGTTACCTACGTTTTTTATGTTTGATAATAGTCTAAGCTTTCCTTAAAATATATAAATAAATAAACCTAACGAAATATTAGTGCCATATAAGTTCTAAAAACGTGACCAACAACAAAGCGAATCAGCATCGGAATATATTAGGTACACAGCTGAGGAAGATTAGTTCTGATTGTAATTTTTCGGATTTAGAACGTATAATAAAGTAACGTGACAGACTCGTGTGTGGAGTGAAAGATCACAGACTGCAATTTGATTTATTTGAAAGAGATAAACTTGGTTATGAAAATGTTGTTGAGGCTATGTTGTCTTCCGAGAGTGCGGTAAGAGATGTTCGCATGATACAAAATGTGAATGGAAGCACCAGCAACGTCGCAAGCGGATTCGATTTGATAGCGAGTACATCGACGACCATGCCAGCAGCTCCTGAGCCCATGGACATCAATGCAGTGCAAACAAACATGAAACGTTGCTACCGTTGTGGTGATCGCCATGCTGGAGTATGTCGTTTTGCCAAGGTTAATTCTCGATACTGCAAGAAGGACATAGAAAAGGTTTCATATAGAAAGGAACAGTAAAGTCACTTCCACCGAAGAGGAGTCAATGTTCAGTTGAATGGTATGTACAACTTCGATAGGAGTCAACTGCGGGTGCCAGTTTATGATGTTAAGATTCATCTGAATGGGATGTCAGTGACTGTGCAGGTGGACTCCAGTACACAACAATCTACGTACCTGGACCGCTGGATGGGCTGAGATGCTGGGGATACCAAGTTTCTTCTTATGCAAAGTCACCATATGCCAGGCCTAGCCACAGGAACTATTTGTTGTAATGTTGTGTTTAAGATTGTTTTTGTAATTAAAAAAAAACACTTTCGTTTAAAAATAGTAGCTTGCACCCTAGATAAACAATCTGCTATTTTATATGAAAGCTTGTTTATCCTGAGAAGAAACTGCCAAACAAACTCAGAGGAAGGTCCTATGCCTAGAAGTGCTGCAAGTTAAGACCAACCCATAGACATATAAAATACGGTGGAAGGAATTCAACTAAGAAAAGACAGACACCATATGGTGAGAACATAAATATGTGTCGGAGAGCAAACTAATATTGTAGATAACACTAGCTATTATATAGAATTACATTAGAAAATATTGTAGATAACCTAAATAGTTTGTCAAAACAGAAATGTAAGGGTTTTGTGGCATTAATTTGTTCCTCTTCTCTCACATTGCCACAAATTAAGAAAGAAAAGCTCTGCTAAAATGTTAGTCAACGAGAATAACAACCCAGTGTGCCCAGAGTGTACATTGAACTGAATTTAGAGAGTATGGTAAGGTTTCTTAATACTGTAAGTGACTAATCTGGAAATGTTTCCACCAATTATTGCAGACCCAGGCTGGCCGCTGTACAAATAATCTAGCCAAATGGGACATCCACAACCCATACCAAACACAGTACAAGTGTGGAGGCCCTACACAGGATATCATCACGTCCTTTGCTACCTGTGCACAACCACCTGCACCTTAAAGGACTCAAACAAGGCCAATGATAGAACTGTACAGTTTGCTAAAAACTAACCGAAAAGAAGTACTAACATTATCCCAGTGATCAAACTCGTAGCGCATGCGGCGCAGCACGGGCTCCAGCTCCAGCAGAATGGCGCTCTCCTCGCGCTCAGTGATGAAGTCCGGGTACACCTGCATGTCGCGCACCACGGCAGCGCGCAGCGCGGGCGCCTCGTCCTCCGCCCACGACGGACTGATCTCCACTAGGCTGGGGTCCCCTGCGTGATACCAAATATTTGTTTTGAAGTGAAACAAATAGGTGACTGCCAAGTAAAACGTACGGATTCACGCAAGCCACATATCCAAAACTTAAAATATTGACTGTACCATCACTTTATTTCTATGAAGCCTGTATCTTTGTGCGTCAGCGGTGCTCAAAAAAGTTGCACCCATTAAGCACTAAAACCAAATTTATGTACAAAAGCATTTATGCAATGGCTCCAAAACTTTATAATAAATTATCTGATCAAATAGTGTCAAGCAGTAACATGAATGAGTTTAAATGTAAGCTTTTTAAATTATTAAATGACAGACGTATTATTCTGTTAATGAATATCTTAATGATAAATTAAAATCATATTTTAGTGTTTTTTATCTGTCTGTTTAATTAAAATGTTACACCCATATGACATGATATTCTGACTTCACATTTTTATTTCAATTATTATTGTATTTTGAAATTGTGACTAGTTACTATCTATTTGTTTATGTGCCGTCTTAATTTATTGACACATTATTATTTTTTGACATGAAATTGTAACATCTATTGATGTTACAATTTCATTATTTGTATAGATTATTTTACCATAAGTTCACAAAATTAATAAATGAATTTAAATTTGAATTTGAAGTGTAAGATTAAGTGCCGGTCCCAAGTTAGACAGTATTGTATGTTTCTCAGTCAATTTTCATCAATCGTTCGTAAGAAATATAATATCGTAACTTCTATTTCAAGGCAATGCCCCGATAGACTCATGCCAAGACCGTTTAAATTTTCCTTTGTTTTAGCCAGAAAGTCGGTATCATGCCTCATACACAAACTGGTTGACTTTGCAAAATCAACCTGTATAACTTAGCATTTTCAGCAGAAAAAAATCTGCTGAGAAAAGAACTCACGGAGCGCAATCCTATCCTTCGACTCCGTGATGGTACACATCTTGCGAGGAAGACCAATGCATAACTTCTTATATTTACAGGTTTTCAGAAAACTAAATGTTAACAAACGCATTTTCTTGCGTAAATATAATTAAAACTTGCTTCCAAAATAATTCAGAAAAAATATTGTGATTTGAAGTTGACAAGATTATCGAAGAGAGCCACAGAGAAGAGAGTTCAGCTCTAGGGTTGCCAACCGTAAAATAAATTCCCTCGTACATATGCAGCTAAAATTCTCGTATTTTGACTTTCAAACCTCGTACATTTATTAAGCATCGAATACGTGCTAAAACCAAAATTAAGGCATATTGTACTACTGGATTTAGAACTTTTTCTCAATGAAATTAACTACTGCAAGTTTCCTACAAAATAAAACATCAGTTTGTGTTGTATTTAAAAAAATCTTTATTATTACCTACCTACTCAAGTAAAATCACAAAAACTAAATGTGTCATAAAAAAAAATGATCATATTGCCATATTATAAAAATCTCGTACATAATTTTATTGTACGAGGTTTATAGTATCCTCGTACCTCGTACGGAAGACCACAAATCTCGTATTTGTACGAGGAACCTCGTACGGTTGGCAACCCTGCTCAGCTCTTAACATTGACAGTAGTGATAGTGACTGCTGAGTCTGACAGTTGTGAGATCTGTAACGTCTGTCACCAGTGCTGCCAACCCGCAAAAACGCTCTAAATGGTTGCTGTCAAAAAATCGGTCAAATTCAGCGCCAAATTCAAACAAAACGCCCAATAATTTGAGACTAGGGATGTATAAACGCATTTTTTATTATATCGAAATATTAGGACATTACATATGAAATTGGCGTTTAGTAAGGGAGGAACATAAAGTCTTTTTTTTAATATAATGTTTTTATTTAATCAAGGTATGTACCATTGCTTGATGGCACTTTTGCCATCACATAGGTAGTTCATTGATCCCTTTACTAAAAAAACAATTCGGACGGAAATCAATCAAATCTTTGAAGGCGCTTTGGACTGCCCCATCGGAGTTGAATTTTTTCCCTTGCAAGAAGTTATCCAAATTACAAAAAAAATGGTAATCTGTTGGAGCAAGTTCCGGGGAGTACAGTGGATGTCTTAGACATTCCAATTGAAGCTCCTCAAATTTTGTAGCCGTCTGATGTGCAGTGTGTGGTCTAGCGTTGTTCTGAATCAGCAGTGGCCTAGAGCGATTGACCAGCCTCGGCTGTTTAGCAGCTAGCTTTTCCATCATGGTTTGCAGTTGCTGACAATAGACATCCATCGTAATCGTCTGGCCAGATTTAAGAAAGCTGTAGTGAACGACACTGGCATTAATCCACCAAACGCTTACAAGTAATATTTTTAAATTCAATTTTCGCTTGGGGCAGGATTTGGCTGGTTCGCCAGGGTTCAGCCCTTGCGATGAGCGTTTCCGATTATTGTACAGGATACTTTTCATCACAGGTAACGATTCGATTATATTTATTCGGTACTTTTTTGAGTTTTTGTTACATTATTATTTTATTTATTACTTTATAGTATTTACATAGGTAAAGTTATCAAAAAGATCCAGCAAAGAGCGAGTCAGACGCGCGCACGAAGGTTTCCGTACCATAATGGCAAAAAACGGCAACGAAATCACGTTTGTTTTATGGGAGCCCCTCTTAAATATTTATTTTATTATGTTTTTAGTTATTTAATTTGTTGTTGCAGCGTCATCTGTGAAAATATCAACTATCCAGCTATCACGGTTCATGAGATACAGCCGGACAGACAAAATTCAAAAATTCAAAATGCTAATTTATTTATTGCTCAACACAGTAGGTAGGTACATAAAAATACACTTCCAGATGTCAGGTGAATGCGCAGTCATCCGTGTTTCACCAATTTAGGCATGCAAAATTATAATTACAAATACTTAACAATAATAATTAAAATAATACAATGTTATAAATTAAATTAAAATTACAATTTGAACTTATATGTCATAAATAAAAAACAAATATATCGTATGTAATGTCATAAATTAAAAAGTATACAATTTCATAAATAAAAAAGAAATGTAAAACAATATGTCATAAAAAAAATGTATAAAAAATCATAAATAAAAAAATGGCATAACATGTCATAAATTTAAAATTAAAACGCATCCAATGTTACAACTTAAAACGCTTACAATGTGAAAAATTAAAACATATCCATTAACATAAATTAAAATTAAAAAAAAAAACTATACAATGTCATAAATTAAGTAAATCAGATAGACAGACAGACCGCGGAGTCTTAGTAATAGGGTCCCGTTTTTACCATTTTGGTACGGAACCCTAATAAAAGGCCCATTTTGACAGCTATAAAAATACTTAGGTAATAGTTAAACTTGATGTATGCGAATGATACTGGTTGTTATAGTGAATGGGTACCGTAGTAATTACCTTATTAGGATTATGAATTTGATTTCTCAATTTCTTACGTAGAAAGTTATCGTGGCATGTAAAATGAGAAACTTCAACGGACTTCTTAGATTGTGACGACTTTTGTGAGGGTTTTTTTTATTACAAAACACATACGTACAAAACATCACGCCTTTCCCCAAGAGTTAGGTAGAATTGCACCTATAGTATACTCACGTTTCACCATTTATCTACCTAATATTTGAATAGTTATTATATGTCATTGATCAGGGTCAAATAAACAACGTAGCAGCTCTAGCAAAACTGCAACAGGACACGCGCTCTGGGGGCCCCTATCTTATCTTGTGCATATTTCACTATGCTGCGAGTCGAGCCGAGGCTGCGCTAGAGGGACAAGAGATCTGTGTCGGGGCTTTCCTCGGCATAGAGGCCTTCGACAAGACAACATTTTAGTCCATACGCATTGCTGCAAAGGAAAATGGCATCAATGATACCACGTGCAACTGGATTGACTATATGCTGAGAAGCAGAATGGTCAGATCGGATCTGATGGGAGATAGACTTAGCGCAAAAACAACAAGAGGTTGTCCGCAAGACGGAGTGCTGTCACCATTATTGTGGTGCTTGGTAGTAGACGCGCTACTTACCATACTCAATACCGGACTATTCTACATAGTAAGCTATGCAGACGACATAGCTATAATGGTTAATGGTAAATTCCCGAACATAGTCTCTGGATTATTACAACAGGCATTGAGGATGACAGAGGAATGGTGTACAAAGAACCACCTCTCTTTCAATGCAAGCAAATCAGTAATTATTCCATTCACGAGGAAGAGACAACTAGGAAACCTAGGAGAGATCTCCCTGAATGGAATAAAGCTGACCTGGTCCATCGAAGTTAAATAAATGGGTGTAACGGCCCGTTCACGACCTTGCCGCTGTGAGCGGCAGCTAAGCGCGGGGCGGCGAGCGGTAAGATCAAAAGTATAAAAATGTTTGAAGCACGCCACGAGATGCCGCTCATAGCGAAAACGCGCGCGGTATTATCAGAGCGAATCGCTACAGCGGCGCGCGGTGCGGGGAGCGGCAGGACCAAATGTAAAAGTGGACGAGTGCGACGCCACGAAACAGAGCGGCGCGGACAGCGGTTTAGGAGCGGCGTAGCTGAAAACTAAAAAAAATAGACGATTTTGTGGCGTTAATGGATACCGAGGCATTTATCAACGAAATTTTAAATCGACCGCCTTTGTGGATGTCAAAATATCCCCAACATAAATATAAAAACATTATAAAAAGGTTGTGGGAAGAAATTAAACAATGTTTTCCGGAATAGGATGGTAAGTTTAATTTAAATTGATAACACAAAAACAGTATCTATGGTACCTACCAAACGAAGCTACTAAACAGAGAAGGGATAAATTTGATAACGCCATAATTTTGAGCACGTTTGGCTACCTAAATACGTCCACCGCGGCCGCTGCAACTAACCGCTACTGAGGGTACGTGGCGTGCAAAACGCACCGCTTACCGACGCCGCCCCGCTTGCCGCGCCGCGCCCTTTAAGACCGAAGTCGTGACCAGGCCGTAACGCTTGATAAAGAACTCAGGTGGAAAACTCATGTGGAAAATATTACGACAAAGGCCCTACGAGTGTTCGGCATGTGTCGTTCCACCTACGGTAAAACTTGGGGGCTAAAGCCCAAAGTGATACGATGACTGTACCGGACAATGATAATACCTATTATCACATACGGCAAAATAGTGTGGTGGCCAAGAACAAAACTTGCCTCGTGCAAAGCGCCACTCACCAGGTTACAAAGAACAGTGTGTCGCGGAATCACGGGTGCTTTCAGGACAACACTTATGGCAGCCATTGAGAGATACCTCAATATCCCGCCTCTGCATTGATGGTTGAACTCGAGGCAAGGAAGACATTACATCGTCTTGCTATTGCTGGACTATGAGATGCGTCTAAGCCAAAGACTAACCATACAAAAGTCGATGGAAATGAAGTTCTGGACCGGGTAACAAGCATGATATCGGATAAAATGCAACCTATGTTCGTGTTGGAAAAGTCTTTCAAGGTCCAAATCCCAACAGTAGAGGAATGGACAAAGGGACTCGATCCACCAGAACAAAATAGTCTGGTGTGGTACATTGATGAATCCAAAATGGAATCAGGTACTCGTACAGGAGCGTGAACGTACGCGAAAGGTTACAAATGTAGCAAAAGCTTAGGGAAGATGGCAACTGTATTCCAAGCAGAAACATATGCCATAATGACCTGTGCTCAAGAGAATATACGTAGAGGAACTAGCGGTAACTAGATCCATATATATTCTTAGTGACAGTGACATCCTACAAAGTGGACTCCGGACTTGTTGTGGATGCTACCCAAACCCTAAACTGGCTTGGGAAGCATAACAGAGTAAGACTGATGCGGGTCCCTGGGCACAAAGGAATCCATAGTAACGAAGTGGCAGATGAACTGGCAAGAGAGGGCCCAAGAAATTCCTGGGCTCTACGTTCAAAGCACGCATGCATTTGGAACATGAGCATGGGGCAAATCCGCTACCTGCTTGGGGCCTTTACTGGGCACTTTGGAACAAACGACATGCTCTTGAAGATGGGTCTAATTGCTACACCCATGTGCAGGTTGTGTGGGGAACATACAGAACGCATGGAACACCTTCTAAGCACATGCGATGCACTGGCTGGTAAGCGAATGAGTCTCCTAGCGGTTGGATATCCAAAACCAGAAGACCAAATGCTCAAATCTCCTAGTCCCGCTGTAAAACTCATGAAAAGAGTTTTCAACGAAATTGGGGAGGAGTAGGTTATCTAGGGGACCACATTAGATCCCAATGGGTCGAAGTGTCCCAGTTATTTCACGCCCCCCTCAACAAAATAAGATAAGATGGGGGCCCCTAGCTAGGACGAATAAAAACACTAGCTATGGAACGTATTACAATATTATACACGCATAGCATAGGTGGACTATTATGTAATTAAGAGGGGCCTCAATATTTGCCGAGCTCTCTTCGCTCATTCATGCACCCAGTTTCTTTCAATTTAATTTCTTTATGAATTACTGTCAAAATAAAGCTAACATGTCCGAAGGTGAGTTCTTATCGAGCTCGCTTCGCTTGCTCTTACATCTTAGTCTATCTTGGTTATTCCACTTTTCTGTAAGAAACTCATAATTTGTCCAAAGTTATGTATAGGAAGCCCATCCGAAGTACTCAAATTTTCGACTAGTACACACCAAAGCCAGCACAATCTACCGCGTTAGTCTTAGTGGGTTAGCCCGCTTCAGAAAAAGTGTGCTGCTAGTATAGTTCTCGCCAAACTTCTGGGCCCCAAACTTGGTTTTCAGATGCACAAGGCACGAAACAGTGCTGTTTTTGTATGCGATTTACTACTGCGCAGCCATTGTAGCCAAACTCAGGGCGGCCAAGAAGTTTGGCGAAAACTGTAAGCGGTAACACGCGCGGGTGCTTGCTGCCGGCATGATTTTTCGAAATGAGTCCGGTGGCTTAGACCGGCGCGGGGATTGCGGCTTTAGTGTGTGGTCTTATGGTACCTCTGGAAAAATCACTTCCGTGCCGATACCAGCCATTCGATCAATCATTTACATTTTACAAAATCATTTTTTTGTTACTTGCTACAGTTTGCCCACATCGCTGGCTTTGAATCAACAAGTTAACTTTTGTTATCTCTTGAATCTATTTCTGGATCCGCTCCTGTTAATATCTTAGAACGCGAGTAGTTACTTACTGGAATTTCTATATGCAAATAGGTCGATAAAATGAGAGAAAGACAGTAACATAATTTCAGAAAGGAATAGTATACTAACATGTTACTCAATCAACACTCGCCAATGAAGACAAACCTACTACATCAGGTATTGCATTTGCAATGCGTTTAATGCGAAGGTTCTTAACAAGATCTCGTTAGTTTGGCAACCGGGGCCGAGCCATTGTGAATATTTAGCAAGTGATGCAACACATTCTGTGAGCCGCATCGCTTTTACTTACATACTTTATTATTTAGCAAGTGATGCAACACATTCTGTGAGCCGCATCGCATTTACTTACATACTTTATTATTTAGCAAGTGATGCAACACATTCTGTGAGCCGCATCGCATTTACTTACATCTTTATTATTTAGCAAGTGATGCAACACATTCTGTGAGCCGCATCGCATTTACTTACATACTTTATTATTTAGCAAGTGATGCAACACATTCTGTGAGCCGCATCGCATTTACTTACATCTTTATTATTTAGCAAGTGATGCAACACATTCTGTGAGCCGCATCGCATTTACTTATATACTTTATTATTTAGCAAGTGATGCAACACATTCTGTGAGCCGCATCGCATTTACTTACATCTTTATTATTTAGCAAGTGATGCAACACATTCTGAGAGCCGCATCGCATTTACTTACATACTTTATTATTTAGCAAGTGATGCAACACATTCTGTGAGCCGCTACGCATTTACTTACATACTTTATTATTTAGCAAGTGATGCAACACATTCTGTGAGCCGCATCGCATTTACTTACATCTTTATTATTTAGCAAGTGATGCAACACATTCTGTGAGCCGCATCGCATTTACTTATATACTTTATTATTTAGCAAGTGATGCAACACATTCTGTGAGCCGCATCGCATTTACTTACATCTTTATTATTTAGCAAGTGATGCAACACATTCTGAGAGCCGCATCGCATTTACTTACATACTTTATTATTTAGCAAGTGATGCAACACATTCTGTGAGCCGCTACGCATTTACTTACATACTTTATTATTTAGCAAGTGATGCAACACATTCTGTGAGCCGCTACGCATTTACTTACATACTTTATTATTTAGCAAGTGATGCAACACATTCTGTGAGCCGCTACGCATTTACTTACATACTTTATTATTTAGCAAGTGATGCAACACATTCTGTGAGCCGCTACACATTTACTTACATACTTTATTATTAAGCAAGTGATGCAACACATTCTGTGAGCCGCTACGCATTTACTTACATACTTTATTATTTAGCAAGTGATGCAACACATTCTGTGAGCCGCTACGCATTTACTTACATACTTTATTATTTAGCAAGTGATGCAACACATTCTGTGAGCCGCTACGCATTTACTTACATACTTTATTATTTAGCAAGTGATGCAACACATTCTGTGAGCCGCTACGCATTTACTTACATACTTTATTATTTAGCAAGTGATGCAACACATTCTGTGAGCCGCTACGCATTTACTTACATACTTTATTATTTAGCAAGTGATGCAACACATTCTGTGAGCCGCTACGCATTTACTTACATACTTTATTATTTAGCAAGTGATGCAACACATTCTGTGAGCCGCTACGCATTTACTTACATACTTTATTATTTAGCAAGTGATGCAACACATTCTGTGAGCCGCTACGCATTTACTTACATACTTTATTACTTAGCAAGTGATGCAACACATTCTGTGAGCCGCTACGCATTTACTTACATACTTTATTATTTAGCAAGTGATGCAACACATTCTGTGAGCCGCTACGCATTTACTTCCATACTTTATTATTTAGCAAGTGATGCAACACATTCTGTGAGCCGCTACGCATTTACTTACATACTTTATTATTTAGCAAGTGATTCAACTCATTCTGTGAGCCGCATCGCATTTACTTCCATACTTTATTATTTTATGGCCGACCGTTTATTAGCTATTATCGAAATATACAAAAAAAACGACTTATGACTTCACTCAATTGTTTTGTAAACTGTACCTATATAAAATAATAATAAATATTCCGTAAGATAGTGGATATAATACCTATGTACCTATGTATTACCATTTAAATAACTAGTCACCAGTTGATACGAATTAGTGTGTAAAATTACGGAGTAGGTTAGGTACCTATAGGAAAGTCGGTGTCTTGTCTTTTTTAACCCCCGACGGAAAAAGAGGGCTCTATCTGTGCGTCTGTGTATCTGTGTGTCTGTCTATGGCATCATAGCTCCTAAACGGATGAACCGATTTTGATTGGGTTACTTTGTTTGAAAGTTGATTTTGTCGAAGGTGTTCCTAGCTATGTTTGATTAAAATCGGTTCAGCCGTTCAAAAGTTATCCGCATTTTTTTACTCTTCGAATGTGGGTTTTTTCGCAAGGTATCGTGTCGTAATAACGTGTTTCGATAGGTTGTCGATTGAAGCGTGTCTACTATTAAGTATATTATATGTAGTTTAAAAAGCATGAAATAAACATTAAATATAAAATTTAAAAACCCCCGACACAAAAACTCTAAAAAGCAAAAAAAATGCCTCGTACTCGCGTCGGCGAACCGCTAAATAAATATTATACACTACTGTACACGTTGGTGTTTCTCCGACGCGAGTAGGTACGGGGCTTATTTTATATATAATTTTTTAAATTTATATTTGACTGGCGGACACAACGACGATATAACCACTGTGGTTATATTCTCTTTGGGCGGACACCTAGCGGTTTCACCCGCATAGTTCCCGTTCCCGTAGTAATACAAGGATATTTTTTTTTTCTTAAATTCCTGTACATAATTTTTTAAACAAGGGTTTTTCGTGTAACTTGTTAGTTTTGCTTTAAAAAAATAATTAACAACACGATATTTTTTCGCAACTTTTGTATACTCCTCCAAAACGACTTGGATGTTTAAAAATATTTTAATGCAGAAAAATTTTTGGCTGGAATTTCTTCATAACTGAAATAGCATATGTAAATCATATAATATTTTGCAAACAAAACTGTTCAAAAGGAGGTTCAATATTGATATTTTGGCATCGAGCGCAAAATGGTCAGTACTGCGTTTACATTTGGGCGTATATATCGCCCTAAGAGAGCCGAGGACGGTAATCACACAATACACACGTGCATCATACGACGTTTTTCTACACACTTGTGAAGGTAATAATACTAAAAAATCATTTGATTAGTAGATGAAAAGTTTATTTAGAGAAACAATTAGTAAATGTGCAGGTAGTGAAATTATAATCAACTGTTTTTGGTAGCATAGCGGTCTTATCAGATAGATTATTTACTGAAATACTTTCATGTTCTATTGTTATTTGAGATGGTTCATTATTCGTGTAGGCAGGTGAAATCCAATCATTGGATGTACTTGGTGTTTCGCCAGTAGGACGCGCCTCAGAATCAAGTCTAATTCTTTTTGTGATTTTTGCACAAACTTCCTTCAAGTGTAGAATGGAATCTTCTACGTTCGAGTATGATTCTGCTACCCACCATGACGCTTCAAAGTCATTATATCAGCTCCTGATAATAAGCCCTTATAGAACCAAATTTGTTTATACCTATAGGCTGTTTATACCATTCTGGTAATTTTGAAAGAAACAGTATTTTTTTGTTTTTGGTGAACGCAAACTTTCATACTTTTTAAGAATTTCACAGATGTCCTCAAATAACGAATGACCTCGGTATTTTATTTTTCGTGACAGGTATCTTCACTTAAAGCATCCGGCTATGGTTATCTACGTCTTTACAGTTATATTTGTTAATTCTTGTATCCTGCAAGCACCAGTTACATCAAATATTAAACCAACCTGGAAAAAAGAAAAAAATATGTTCAACACACAACACAGGATGAAGTCGCGTAGATATTTTATTTTAACTAACCTTAGTAGCAAGATATTGGTTATCTGGAGCATCTTTTATAATTTTCAAATATCGTCAGACGATAAAACCTTTGATTTCTTGCTTCTAAATCCATTGGATAGTCTCAAAATCAAAATTTCTTTATTCAATTATGCCATTAAGCGGCACTTTTGAACATCAAAAAAAATATATATATAGGTAATAATTACTAATTGTACCGTCCATTCGGAAATGTAGCTTGTTATGGAGAAGAACGAACAAGAGACTCCACACTTACTCTTTTAAAAAAACTGTTTTACAAGTATTTGGTTACATTATTCTTGTTTGAAAAATACATATAGGTGTGTGAGAACGATGTAAAAGAAAACGTGCACGTAAAAGCGTCGGGAGATAGTCGGGAGTAAACCTAACAATCAAAAATACAATAAATAGGTAATTAAAACACGGCCGAGGCAGCTAAGTGACCAACTGATGTTGCCCGTTCACGTTTTCTTTAGATAAGCTGACAAATTAGAGTGTTTTTGAGTCCACTCCATTCTTACATTCGTACTTTTTTATCATTGAGTATATACACCACACAGAGCTAGGTTTGCACTTAGAAGATAATTCTTTAAAGTACGCCATGAACACATTCTGAAAAAGACTGCGTATTCTTTTTTTTTTTTTTTCAATAGGCTCGCGTTTGACCACTATCTCACCTGATTGTAAGCGATGATGTGGTCGACGGTGGAGCACGCTTGCCTAGAAGTAACCTATTTACTCTCGACTTAAAGACCCCTAGATTGTAGCTATCGGGAAACACAGACTCCGGCAGGGAATTCCATTCCTTAGCTGTACGCATAATGAAAGTGTCCCCAAAACGTTTTGTGCGTATGGGTGGGATGTCCACCATGTACCGATGACGCATCGCCGTGCGTCTGGTTGTTCGATGATGGAACGGGCTGGGCGGAATTAAATCATGCAATTCCATCGCACACTCCCCGAAATGTAACCGATAAAAACCGACAAGCTGGCAACTCGGCGACGATGTTCAATAATAATAATAATAATTTATTCATTCAAAGCCTAATACACATTGAGAGAATTGACAACAGAAATACAATAAGTAGGCTAAATTAGTACATACAAAAAATAGAAACTTATGACACCCAAACTAGGACATGTCCTGTATCTCAGGTGTCAGGGTTCCTTCCTGGCTGGTCACAATATATATATATAAATTATATATTCGTAATTTAATTTATCAGTAAATTATTTTGATAATTAATAAAATTTAATTTAATATTTTCAATTTCAAATTTAATTGAGATTAATATTCTAATAACAAATTATATTATTATATTATTGACGCTAATAGTAAAGTTTAATAAATAAATAGAATTATTTTTGAGTTCTCTGCATTATTGCATATGTGTGTGTGAAATGTAGTAGTGTGTGAATATGTAATGTGTAGGGTATTGCAGAATGATGAGACGGGATTTACCGAGCGATGTCTGCCAACAAGTCCTCTGTTTCCTGGTAGGTAAGATGAAAAAGCCAATCCCTCACCTTCATTTTACAATTTATTCTGCCAAGGTGAAATAAATTCAAATGTCTATTTGCCCGGTTGTACAGTTTTACACTAAGAATAAAGTAGTGTTTACCTGCAAAAAATGTTCTGGTCCGATCTGATTTGAATATTCTGTAACTAATTCTACCACGGGGCTCCTGCAGTGGACGCGACTTGTGTTTACGGGTTATGGTCTTAAGAATGTAAAGCTGCCTTACCGTGAGGACCTCACAGTCAGCGTAAAGCTGAGCTGTAGGGTACCTGAACGGTCTCTTCGTCATCACCTTCAGAACAGCTCGCTGGGCGATCTCAAGCCGCAGGAGTGTAGACTTCGGGCTACTGTGCTTCGGGGCTCCACCCCATACTGTCAAGCAGTAGGTAAGCAGAGACTGGCATAGAGCCAGATACAAAAATCAGAGCCAGATTCAAGGCTCTGGAGTGTGGTGAGAGTGCTTCATTGTCGATGAGTCTCTTGGCCCGCTTTTCGATCGACTCTAGGGCATCAAGCTGGTATTTAGCAGATCCATCCCAGAGATGAGAACAGTACTCCATGCACGATCGAACTTGCGCTTGATACAAGTTGAGCAGCTGTACCGGCGTGAAGTATCTTCTCACCTTCGCAAGGATCCCCAACTTTTTGGAAGCCAGCTGAGCCTTTGCCTCAATGTATGGCCCAAAATTGAGAGTCGATGTCAACGTAACGCCTAGAAGCTCAAGATGATCCGTTATTGGCACGGTTACATCACGGAAAGTCGGAGCCGGGTGAAATTGGCTCTTTTTGGCGGAGCAAAGACACGCCTGGGTTTTAGCAGCATTAAACTTGACAGATTGGCATCACCCCATTCGGAGACCGCCTGCAAGGACAAGTTCAAACGCTCCACCATGGCCTCATGGAGAGACCGGATCTGTGGCCCGTGCGTTGGACAAGTATCTCTCAGCAACAGTGCTGTCGTCTGCATACCCAAAGGTACTGTTGTGTACCTTTTTTAGCAGATCGTTAATGTGCAACAAGAACAATGTTGCTGAGAGTACCGACCCCTGAGGGACCCCGGCAATAATAACCAATTGGTCTGACGAGCAGCCATCAATAACAACTCGAATGGACCGATCACACAGGAAGTCTGCGATCCAATCACACAGACCACCGGGCAGACCGAATGAAGGAAGCTTACCAATAAGGCTATCCTGCCAGACCCTATCGAAAGCCTTAGAGATGTCGAGGGAGACGGCAAGCGCTTCCCTGTGCCTCTCGATGTCCTCACTCCATATGTGAATAGCATATACTTATATTTATTTTCCTTGGAGTTTTCGGGTAGTAAACTTTCCATAACGTTAAGGGTTTCACATCTTATATCGGGCGGTGCACAACATAAATCATTTTCTTCATAATTAGTACTTGTAGACATTTTAATTAATAAATAACTGTAAACAGTGAAAACGAGTTGTGATCAACTTAATCAGTTTTCTTACGCGCGCGCATCTAACAATGGCGATCGGCCATAGTCTAAAAGAAAGAGGTTTTTTTTTGGCTTTTCGCGGATAGCGTTTTAGCCACGTACAAAATGGGGAATTTCAAGTTTTCTTTATTACAGAGAAAACAAAAGTTATATTTGAGTAAAAGTTTTATTTACGGTGGCATTAGAGCCACTTTATGAGTAAGTGTGTTGAAAAAAGTATTTCCATGTTTCTCTAGATTCAAATCTCAAAACAAGTAAAGCTTCTCTGATAATGCAATATCTGTGGGGCAGTGTAAATGTATTTCATGCTGTAGCGCCTGAAATAGTGTTTGTGTAGCAGATAGTTGCGGTGACAAAACAAGCAGGCGCACGACTAACTGTTGCTTTATTAATAGATCATAATAAAATAATGATAACAGGTATTATTGGATTTTGCTTTCCATTTATGTGGCATTTCTACTTCTTTAAACCCGACACATACCTATTGGTACGCCTGTTATTTTCCAAAGGCGCACCTATAGTACCTACGCTTACAAATCGGCATTTATTTTTAAGTTGCATTATAATAACCTATTGCCACAAATCCTTTAGTTTAGCGATCGTTATGTTTGTCAGATACTAGTGGTTTAAACTTAGAGAGTCTGCAAAGAGAGAATCTAACAAGTCGAGCAAAAAATACAGCCGTACCATCCTATTCTCTTTACCATTCCATTGTAACTTCGTTGTGAATAAAGGTAGAAGCCTTAATTTTCAGTGACTAACAGAACATAATATAACTAAGTATAATCCCGAATTACTTGCAATTTGAACTTGTAGTTTAGGCACTATTGCAAGTTCAATTGAATTAATTTCGTCGCTGACTCATTGACTGATTCATTCACCGATCATCGAAATTCTAAGGTACCTACTTCTATTAGACTCACAAGCTTCAAATTTTGAACACAATTAGTTTTTAGCCTTTCATCATCAGCCTTATAATGTGCCCACGTTGGGACACAGGCATTCTATCTGTGAGAGAGGTAATGGGCATTAATCCAGCACGCGGGCCCAGTGCGGGTTGGTGATCACATGTCTTCGAATTTTTGGTTCTAGGACATGCCGGTTTCCTCACGATGTTTTCCTTCAACGTTTTAAGAGCAGTGGTGACACAAAGTAAAGCGCCACATAAGTCGGGACCACCACTGCTTTAGCCTTTAAATTAAGCAAAAAATAAGCCTCGTACTCGCGTCGGGGAACCACTAAATAAATTAAATAAACTACTGTACACTTTGGCGGAGATTTTGTGTTAGAGAGTTTTTTAATTTTATATTTAATTTAAAAAAACATCCTGCAATTTCCATCCTGTTTTCTGGATATACGAACTGCATAAGTAACTTTGTAATACCTATATAAATAGTCTTTGGTCGACATTATTGTGTTCTTCTAATGTAAAACCAAGTCGGTTAATTTGTTTGTTTTTAACCTAATTGTTAACCCCGAGTTATCGCAGAATTAATGTGACAAATTGTCAAGCACGCGTTATCTGCTGTGAATGGTTGAATGAATTTTCAACAGCAGGGAAACTCGGGGTAAGCCAGTGACTTACCTGTGACGTAACTGAATAACACTTAACACTAATTCTTTTTTCATTAGAATAACTGCGCCGCGAGACTTGTATATTTTACATGTTGTGTTTTTTGGAATCATACTTATTTGCACGTAAAAGTTCACGCTGCCGTTGCCGTCCGTCTACCCGATTTAATAATCACATCATATGAATTTCCACTGAGTGACCTTTAGTAAACAGCAGTACGTGAGGTGGATTACAATACAATAAAGTAGAATGACGCGGTTGTTACACTGTCACCAAATTTAGAGTCCATGTTTTGGCGGCAGGCAGCTACGGCTACTCGCTATTAGTGAGTCACTTACAAATAGAACTACAGGTAGAAGTAAAAAGGTTGAATTTGAGTTTTTACAGTAAGTTTACTTTAGTTCGCGTTCGTTGTTAGTTTGCTCATCTAAATATCATTTTACCGTTTACAAACTGTACTACCTACTGATATCAATATCTGAAAACTGTTTTCGATATGCAAACTGTATATCGGTTACTTAACCGTTTGCGGAGGAAAAAAACCGGAAACGCCCATCTCAACACCAAACCCATTGAACCGCGAGACGCGAGAAGCGATTGACTGATTATGATTACTGATGCAGCATCGATGAGTAGCAAATGGTGCGTTCAAAGTAAAATTGTTATTTTTGCGTCACTCGCAACTCCAGAGGCAATTAGGACTTGAGTTAATTTATTTGCATTCAATGCGGTACGAAAGATATTAGTATATAAATTGTTAGCGCAATGACACATTTAACCATAAATTGTATGCAAATATTAAAAATAATACGAATCTTACACAAATAAATACAATAACGTAGCAATATCTATTGACAGATCAGTCCCAACAGTTTCTCAAACTATCTTTTGCTAAACATTGAAGCTTAAAGATGGCCAGTCTTTGTTATAATACTGACCTTACAAACATGGGCGCCGGGCAGTGCAAGGGAAGCCATGTGACCTCACGATGTCTTTCTCCACCTATTAACCTTTGTCAAGTGGTCGGTGCGATCCTTCACTGTGAAGGTGAACATACTCCGTGGCTGGCGATGTGTCAAGCACGGCTGAGCCCCGCCTCATCCGATATCGCAAGGCATTGGTCGTCAATGCCGCGACCCGCTTCGTCTCGAGCTAATTAACAATCAATGAAATATTTGGCCGATTGTTATCTGATTGTCGTCTGACATTGAGAGCGACCACAGGGGAACCCTTACAATATCTAGTGACACGACGTGGTCTATCTGGTAGAATCTTGATGCTCCTTAGTTTATTTGGCATAACACACCTGGCATAATCTTCTTTAACCGAACATTTTTAAGGCATAAATATTATTTGTTATAATTATTGTTTGGCCGAATGTTTACATATTATACTTTTAAGATGGCAGAATTTTATTTGGCATAATTTCACTTGGCATAAGAAGATGGCAGAAATTTATTTGGAATATTTTTTATGGGTCAATATTATTTGACCTTCTAAAATCTAATTGATCTATTGCAAATGAGCAATTTTAAAAATATATTATGTATTTTTTATGTTTAATCTTTATTTGTCGATCTACAAATAAAATATAAATGAACTGCATTCAAGGTAACATGATAATTATGTTTAAACATACTCAATTAACATTTGGTATACTAAAATAATATTTGGTCCTCTTTTTTATTTATGACGTACCTAACGGTTGGGCAATTTGATAATTATGATCAATGAATCAATCCAAGAGCGAGCGAAACGAGCTCGGGAGTTAGGGCCCCCGACACGGATAGGTTAGATACAAAAGAGATGACGGGAGCTGAAGTGAGCGAACAAAGCGAGCGAACTCTGCTCCCGTCATCTCCATGTTAGGTTATTTAGTTAGACCCTGCAGACTCAGATTGAAACCAGTTTTTTTTTTAATTTAACATATTTATTTAATCAAAATAATTACCATTATTATCTATACATTGCTGCCATCTAATAGGAAGTTCATTTATGCCTTTGCGATAGAACTCTGGTGATCTAGATTCGACAATCTGTATGAAAGCATTTTGTACTGCCTTCCGAGAAGAAAAGATTTTATCACGTAGAAAATTGTCCAAATCACGAAAAAAATGGTAGTCCGTTGCGAGCTGTTTCAACACGCTGTTTTAATACGAATAACATCCTACACGATAAACAGTATGGTTTTACCAAAGGACGTTGTACGACCGACGCTGGTGTCACCTTATAAAACACATCTTTGATGCGTGGGAAGAGGCACAAGATGCTATAGGTGTTTTCTGCGACCTGTCGAAAGCGTTTGATTGCGTTAATCATGAAACATTACTTTTGAAACTTGAGCATTACGGGATAGGCCAATCAGCGTTGAGTTTAGTAAAATCTTATTTAAATGATAGACAGCAATTAGTTCGGAAATCGCATGCAAAAATCACTCGAATTTTCGAAGTATCCATCTTTCTTGTCTAAACTGAATAAAATACAACTGAAAGTCGATAATCGAATGTTGTACATTTTTATAAGAAGAACTTCATAGGTACTATTTGAAAAAAGTTTCACTCAAAAATCTCAAACCATGACGGTTCTTTGTCAATTCGAAGTACCTATTTCAATAAAACGGCAATTTCATACTTTACTATCATTGTATTACCCGGCCCAATAAGTAATGGGCATTATGCAGAAAGTCCGGTCAATTTAATTGCATGTTTGCATGCTTCATACAGCGAAATAAAGAGCATTTTTTTGTGTTTTATCAATTTTTTACATGACTCTGACAATCTCGGGACCCTGGGGTCCCGGTCCTTTGAAAGGCGTGTGAGGGGCCGAAGCCCAAGGGAAATTCCCGGTTGGAACAGGACTATTGCAAAATATGGTGAAAAATGTATTGGGCTTGTATTGGGTTTGAAATGTTAAAAAATAAATAAAAATAAAATAAAATAAAATTCATTTATTTCAGATAACTTGATCCATAGTACAATAAAATTAACATTGAAATCACACCAAAAATTAAAGTAAGTTAACATTAAAATCAGAATTAAAATCAAAAATTAAAATCAAAATACGAATTAAAATAGGATAACAATTAAAATAAGATATAATAACACATTAAAAAACAATTAAAATGACCATGAAATCAAAATAGGATAAAAATTAAAAAAAGATAACATAACATAATACAAGCAATTCAAATTACCCTCTTAATAAAGGACCTATTGGAGAAGAGATCCTATCTGCAACAGTCTTCAGAATTCCGTTGCAGCTGCCACGCAATCTGCAGATCAAGGATACAGTTTTCTTTCGAATGACGGCATGAAAGCCATCAGTTCGATACTGCGCAAACATCCCCGATGCACTACAGAAGCGTGGCAGCCCCAACATCATCCTGAAGATGTTGTTGTACTGGACGCGCAGGACATCCAACGATCTTTTGGTGTGACTGACCCACAGATTTCCCGTATAAAAGCTTTGACAATATGCTTTGAATAAGGTTATTTTCACTTGTTCAGAGCAGCGGGAGAATCTGCGGACCAGCATGTTACCTCTGACCGCTAAAGCCCTACGCTCCCTCTCTATATCCATATCGTCTTCAAGACCGTCGGTAATTAAATGACCCAGGTATTTAAATTTATAGACACGATTTACGCACAAGCCATTAAGGGTAATATTATGAGAAAAGTGAATAAATTAAAAGTGGATCCAAATTTATTAAGGTAAAAAATACAAAATATTCTAACTATGAATTTTCTGCAATGTGATAGATGAGTATTACAATTAATATGGATATGATATGTATGCCAAAAGACGATGCTGACTGTGAACTTTCTGTGATATGATGGTTCTGCCTTTTAATGATTATCGATATGAAATGTATGCCTAAAAATGAGTCTGACTTACAAAATTATGAGTTTTTAATGTTTGATAAAATAAGTGTATTTGTAGGGGTTCTTGATCACGCCTACACTTGGATGATAAATTATATGTGACTGCTGATAAGGATGTCGGCAGAAGGATCGTGTAATAAATGATAACTACACAACTCCCGGTGCGAACTATTTAATTGATACTTATTGATACAAATGATTAAGTGCAGTGAACAAATAATGCTAAAGTTACAATATAAATACCGTAAAAAGTGCTGACGCGCGCCGCGACGCTAGTTATGTATATAAAACTAAATTAAACCTGTACAGTTGTCTGTACAGTATTCCAAACGATTTTCTGCGAAATGAAGTTTATGCTATCCGTTGTTATGCATAGTAATATGATAACATAAAAAGTTCTGCTATAAAAGGTAGACCCATACTGTAACAAAGACAATGACGTGACTTCGTGCTTCGTGCCATGATACACTGCGGAACTTGGAATCCCGTCACTCATACTTTTTTTTTCGGTTTTTAGGGTTCCAGACCCGTGAGGTGAACATTGAAAACCTATTTCTATACTGTCCGTCCGTCTGTCAGTTCGTATAGACCATCAATCTTTTTCTATAATAATACGAAGGGAAGCATATGTCGGGTTTAGTCAATAGTACGGACGTCAAAACAAATCACGAGCACGCCACCTGTCGGCAAATCAAGAACAACTACGCTGTGGCGCGCTTCCTCTAACGACCTGTGTGGTGGGCACACAGAATATAAGAGTTGAGTACTGACCGCCCTAGAGCTAAGACGTTGTAGAATCAGTATCGATCAGTAATATTAGTGAGCAAGATTGTAACTGTGAACTATTTAAATAAACCCAGTGTATCGAATAATTTATGTTATTTCATTTGCACGACTGTACCCACCGACCTGCCCATACACGATGTCTTAACCTAAGGGAATACATCCTGAGTTCCCGATGGTTTGCATCTATCGGCCAGCCATGATGCGACACATACATTAGATAGTTGTTTGTATGTTTGCTTTAATTCCAGTAAACCAAACCATAGTTTGAAGATCTTGATCCGTGTTACAAAAAATGAAACCCAAAAAATGAAACCAGCTGGACCTGCAAGCGGTTAAACTGGGCCCAAACAATGTGCATTAGTTTCACCGCAGACTTCGATCATTCAATAGCCCAGCACTCTAATTCTTATGGCTAGTCTGTCAAGTGCTGATTGCCTGTCGGAATGCCGACGGTGTTCGTATCAGTCGTGACTGTGGGAGGATGTCGTGACGCGCCGACTGCCTCGTCTTCGCCGGAAGCCAGGCGAGGCGGGTAAAGATCACTATTATCGTTAACTCGTTATTATAACTACTGATGATTTTGTGTACCTTCTTTAAAGTACACTTTACCGAATGTTCATAGAAACAGTTTGACTATAAAGAATAGCGTAGCGTTGGTTTGAGGTCGCAAGCGCTAATGCTGCTCACCAGGTCCTTCCAGGTGTAGTTTTATTTGGGTTTTCCGTCTAGAATTACTGAGTAGCAGGAGTCTGGATTTGTGTCCGTTTGATGGAAATAGGTTCGCCTCCTATTACAACGGACTTAAACATAACTGGCGAAATGTGTGTGTACCTCTGGCTAAACCCTAGGGGAATACAGGCGTGATGTTTATGTGTTGTTAAAGGCTGTTAGTGTAGTTCAAACGTTAGCTACTTCTCACATGCGATTGACCGTACTTTGAGCTGCCAGAGATTCAAAATCAAAATCATTTATTTGCATAAATAAGGTACAGAAGGTTGGTAAAATGTACAAGATTGTTCTTTTATTCTGCCTTTAATATCGGCGTGTAAATATAAAATAAAGTTACAAATTTTATTTAAAATTATTATTGATCATAATCATGCAGTCACTAAACAGATAAGCCCCTTAAAATTGTATTATTGAATTAAATAAATATCAATATAATAATAATATGAAAATTAATAAAGATAATTATCATAAGTGTCAATAATAATCGTGTCAACAAGGAGATTGACGATAAGAATCGCTGGTAATGGTGGCACGCTTAGGTTACTACTTCAGTCTTACGATCAGGTAACTTGCTATATCTGTAGGCAAAAGTTGTTTTGTTTTGCTACATCGGTTTTTGTTCTTAGCTGAAGACTTTCTTAGGAACCTCTTTGGTTATTATCGGTATTTAATTCAAAATCTAGGAAGAAGTCCTTTACGCTGGCCAGACCAAATCAGCGCCTCCTTGCCTCAGCCTCAGAAGCCGTAGGAGGAGTAAGTGGAGAATTGTAATCAAGTAGAAGATTCTGTAACCATGAGGTGGTCACGACCTCCAGCATTGGGGAATCGACGCAAGGCGGGAGAAATTCAAAATCTTGAAGTAGTTTCCTTCAAATGTTCTTGTCTTGTGTATATTAACTAGTCTGTGAAAAGATAGGTATACCTAAAAGCGTACAGACCCCGATCCCTTGATCGTGGATGTACTCGTATATCTCGGTGATTCAAAGATGTGCCAAGAATTTAAAAAAAAAACTGGCGTCGTGGTAGCCATGTAGTCTGACGCGTTATATCGGGCGCACTGTAACTAAGCTGTACTTAACTACCTACACACAAGAGTTTCTAGATCTGTCTCTCTTCAATGAGCGGTGCTCGTTTCGCTACCTCGCACACACAATTATAATATTATTATAACTAACAATGACGTTTTTCAGTACGTTCGCAAGGACACTCGCTTTATTAAATTGATTTCAATTGTCAGACTAAATTGTTTCCTGACTTAATTGCCTTTTTTATTTGAAGCTGTTCAAAAGTTAGTTCTGTGCTGTCCAAATATAGGCAGGTAGGTAAATATTTTTTTTTAGGTTCTAGTGTACTCCATGAAAAGAAGTCACATTTTAATAGATATTGAAACCGAGCCTACGTGCTCACGCTTGAGACAAGAGTCGTTTTTGGCAAGTTAGAGGGGTGAACTGCCATTCCTGTTAAACAATTATTTCCTCATATCATAGCCGGCTGATAAAATAACACTTTATTCACGTTTTACTATCACCTCTTGAAAATTAATTAATGATAATTGTTTAATGTCGCACTACAAATCAAACCTTATCTAAACAATGTATTTCCCCTGTTCCGCGAAACCCGAGCCCGTTCTAGCAATATAGACAATATTTGCCGCCCTTGGCGCCCTTTAAAATGACGCATTTTTGGAGGTAAATGTTTCAGGCTATATAAACTTTTGAAAAAAAAAATGCGGTTTTTAACCTTCGGATAGGATGAAGCCGCTTTTTTGACCTCCTCGAGCGTAGTGATAACGAAGTGAGCTCGAAAATTTCACCTAAGATTTTTCGCAACATTATGTATGTTAATTTATTTTAACGTTGGGTTTACAACAAGAACCAATAAAATTCGACAGCGAAGCGAGTTTGAAAATTTGAGAACCACACCACGAATAAGTAAGTTTTTCTGATGAAATGAAAAGGGCTGTTAACAGTTTGGCCGCCCCTCATTTACGCCGCTCAGGGCATTTGCCCGGCTCGCCCCCTTCCAAGAGCCGGCCCTGCGCGAAAACATTAAAATTTTATTTAAATGAAAATAAACACTTAACTATAAGAGTGCCCTTAGATCGTATATTCGATATCATATCAGGCGGATTCCAAGGAGGAATCGTGGTAACTTGAGTCTTGTACTCGTGGAAAGTTTGCCACGAATCAGCGTAGGTACGTAAGAAGAGTTACGTGTTTTCATACTATCTAGGGGAATGATGGTTCAGAGCTCCCTGGACCGTCAGCCCTATTAGTTAACCAACTGATTGTTGGCTTTACAACAGCTTTAACTATTACTGCAGCTTATACTGGCTGACACGGTGAGGGAAACAGGAGATCCTGAAGCCTATCATCACCGGAGGCTAGGCAAGTGACGTTCTGTCAACGCAAGCATCGCGATAGCGATTGGGTAAATGTCAAAAATGTCAAGCACTATCGAAATATCACTTGATCAATCCCTTATATTATGATATTTCAAGCATCGCTTTCGCCGATATAACGACTCTTTATCTAGGGCCTCTGGTGCTGACTGTACCTACTTATCCGTTTTGAACTTAGTTCTGTTTCTGACCAAATTCGCAATTTTAAAGAGGCTAATATAAGAAAGATTTGAAGCTGACTGGCTGACTAATGGTAATGACACACAGTTCTAATCGATTATTACTTCTTAAAGATTCATCTAATTAGTTATGCAGACAAGGACGTCGCAGCGGCCGTCGTTGGTATTCTGACGCTCATCATTGCGAGGAGGACGGTGCGCGGTGCTCGGTGCGCGGCAGTTGGATGTTATGTTGGACATATTCAAACAATCTGCCTCGTTTTATCCCAACAATATTGGGGTCTTCTTCCAGTATAACTGGATGCAGCTGAGTACAGTATTTTACATGAAGTGTATGCCTATCTGACCTCTACAACCCAGTAATTGGATAACAGTACTGGAAAAGGCACACCTTGACAAGACTAGTGTCAGATTTTTGACTTCTGATTACAGTAACTAATGTCAAAGATCTTCAAATCACAGCCGTCTTCATCGCTGCTGAGAAGCTGGCCTCTTACTGTGCTAAGCGTGCTAGTAATAAGTTAATAACACGGTGGCGAAGAGGTGCGCGGGCGCAGGGGGCGGGGGGGCGGGGGGCGGTGCGTGCCGCGCTCCGCACATCCGGTGCACACATACAAATATAAAATACAGGGTGCGTACGACCAGCGCTGACGACACCACGCACTGAGAAGGTGCGAAACTCCACTCAGTAGATCGTATTGTAACAAGCTTGAGGATTATTTGCAAGAGTTGACACGGTGTTCTCCTGTGACTGGATACACCAATGGTAGTTCTTGTATAGATTATCGTAGTATAGTATCACGATATGACGACTGACGATGATAATATGACGACGAGTCAGTCTCTGGCTATTCAAATAAGGGTCAGTGGTCAGACTCGCAGCAAGCTTACCGCCTGCTGGCGGGTGCTACAACTTATTTATTTATCTTAGGAGAGATTATCTGGCACTTAACTGATTGAAGTTAACTCTTCAATCAGTTAAGTGCCAGATAATCTTACTTCTTGGTTACTGTGAAAAGAGGCCTTAGTTCGAGTTTTACTCACGCTCAATCGCGTTATCGTAAACGTTACTTTGAATTGAAATTTGAAAAGTGCCGTCTGGGGACGGTGAGGAGAAATCTCTTTTTTGTATACATTTTGACATAAGAGATCGTTTACGTTATCACGAGTGAGTACGTTAATAAACTCGAAATAAGCACACTGTAGTGTAATCCAATGAAAGTTCTCTGTTAACGATAACGTGTGTTTGTAAGAATTTAACCTTCTTTGATTCGTAACAGTGCGGCCGAAGTGCGAGTGTTTAAACACTGCTATCAGCACGCCTGGTGTTGCGACTCGCCAAGCGCAAGCGGTTAACTATCGTGTTACGGGAGAGAAGCCTCGTTCGTTACGCCTCGCTAATATTTGACACACATAATAAAAACAAGACATGGTTTCATGGATAACCTTCACGCTTGTTACCCAGGGACTAGGGTAAGCAGTGTCTTTTGTTTTAGGAAAGCATAAAGCAAATAATAATAATTATTATCAGTTTAAGCGGTGGTTTATAGACCGTAAATAGATGGCGCTATATGTCTGTGTACATTGATGAAGACTGATGCATATTGATATTTCTGTTAGTGACTTTGTTTCTTCGTACTGCTTAAGATGTTATAGGCAACCCTTCTGCGGAATGTGCTAAATAAGAATAGGTAGACTTACTTGAAGCAAAAGGAGTATGTAAGGATTGTAGCAGGTGGCGTTCTGTAGTTTCTGCCTACCCCCTTGGGAAAAGGGTTTGAGTTTATGATTTACAACGACAGTGACGGGACTGTTTATGTTGTCGTTGTAGCCGATAGTCGTTATTAACATCAACAACATTACACGTCCTCAGGTATTTGTAACAGAAGCTTTATATGCCGTCGTAACACCCAGTAGTTATGTTGTTTGACTGTATGCATCTACTTTCTTTCAGTAAGTAACCGCTAACCACATAGGTATATATACGGTAGCTCGACAAAATGCAGCACACATTTTATGAGTTGGCTTATAGTTCTGAAAACGTTTTGCATCATAAACGGTCTGAGTTATGGGGCCTCTTCTCTGTGTAACTTTGTGCATCATAACTGCTAATAGTTTCCCAGTAATATTCACATGCTATAATGTTTCTCAGAAGATATCACTCAGAAGACGTTTCGCAACTGTCGTAAAATATACGAAATTATTACCTTCAACGATGTGCATGTCTTTTGTGAAGAGCATCGTCTGTGCTGACCTTTCTATATGACTGTATGACATTCTGACTTGAGTCGCATATTCATATTGTATGCGTGTTTAAGTCCGTCGTGTCTCGACGGATTGTTGTATTCAGTACATCATGACATCAGTGGATAATTATCCTCCTTTTAAAGACAAACTATGGATAAAATGTTAATTGATTGCCAGTAGCAGTATAATTATGCACGCTAATAAGTACGTTAAATATAATGCGTTTCCAATAAGAATAGGACCGACTCTGTCATATTGTGACGAATCATAGCAAAATGATTTATTTTTAACCGACTTACCAAAAAAGAGGAGGTTCTATGTTCGACTTCGCGATTGTTGTATGTTCACCGATATCTTAGCAATTGTGGACCGATTTTGAAAATTCTTTTTTTGTTTGAGTAGGTATGTTACGAAATTGGTCCCATTTTAATTTGGTGAAGATCTGATGAAAAACTCCGAAGATAAACGACAGAACTCTTCAATAAATAACGCCAAATCTCTCGGGATTGCTGCAATCGCATGTCTGATTATTGATTATACCATTTCATAACATAACATCACGCCAGTATGCTCTTAAGGGGTACGCAGATCTCTCATTTCACCGATTATGTTCAAGTTCCTTGATATTCGGGTTATCTATTCTGGTGTTAGTGTAAATTAATTAACTACTGGCCTATTAGGTAGATACAACTAAAAAGTGAAAAATAACAAAACCTTTTTACAAAAAAATACCACCGACTTCCATATGAGAAAACTACAAAGTGAAAAATAATTTTATTTTTGGAAGTCGGTGTCTACATATAACGGAAAGAAAATAGTACCTACGAAAGACACTGACTTCCAGATTGGGATGGCATGCGATCTTTCTTCGCATGCTATCCTTGGCAGCCTACTTGTTTTTCTTCGGATGATCCTTCGGCGTTCGCGAATGCCGTGACGGATGTGTTGCGTCAGGGAATGGAGTACCACATTCCGTTCTCTGACATAATAAAAACCTTTTTACAAAAAAAAATACTACCGACTTCCAATTAAAAACACTACAAAGTAAAAAATAACTTTCTTTTTCGAAGTCGGTGTCTTTGGGAGATACCTATTTTTTTCGTTATGGACACCACGTTTTTTGTAAAAAACACTATAACAGTTTCATGTCATTGACGTTCCTATTATTATTTGTAATACATAATACTGTGTTTGTATCAATAACGTCATCATCGTTGTTATTTATAGCGGAGGCAACAGAGCAGAGACTCCATTTGAGGCTGATACACATGTTATGTTACCTGCCATTTGTTGCATCTCATATCCTTTGAATCTGGTTGACTGTCGTCCATTGTTTGTTTTCTGACTTCTGTCGCTTGGTTCTTGTCGTCTTTTCATTGGTTGCACAACACGGCACATGCAATAATGTGTTGATTCGTGAGTATAATGTCGCAACCTTTCTCATTCACCTTCATTACATACTATTCGAATGCTTCAGGGTTCACAGGTTAGCCTCTTTGGTTACAACACTGAGTGTCACTATTGAATGGGCCCATATAAACAGGCACTCAAGAATCTGAAAAAAAAACCCACGGTCCTGATCTTTAGGTAGATATTTTTCACGTCCGTAGCTGCTTATCATAGAAAAGTATTATATTAATTAGCATTAAGGAGTTCCACTTCACCAAGTGATACTTTCTGAATGCAAATGATTGCATTGTTGATGAAAATACTAAAATCGCTATATGTATGCCTTTAATATTTGAGGAGTTCCATCGATTTCTCCAAGATCCCATCATCAGATCCTCACCTGATGACTATGGAACGAACTAGGATGTAAACCCATATAAAAAAAAAAGAAATTACCGAATCAGTCCAGGCGTCATTGAGTAATCGGAGAACATACACAAAAAGAAAAGACCGACGAATTGAGAACCTCCTCCTTTTTTGAAGTCGGTTAAAAATAACGTTCACAGCTGTACCACTCATTAGAATCAGGCGCAACTTGAAGCGTGCCGTGACGAACAGATAATCATCAACGCTCAAAGTCAAACACTGTTGATTATTTGTTTAGCCGATTAGCCTCGTATGAAGGCCGCGGCAGCCCTGCGTGTTGTGCGGTGAGCGGGGGGAGGTCAGCCAGCAACGAGGAAATCACGAGCAACCGCCGCGCACTCTGACACCCCTCAGTGGAGCTGCCGTGACCTGTGGCTCATATGTAACGTAAAGTCAGTAATTGTACATAAACTTTAAATTGAGGCTCAAAAACTTCTAAGGAATTAAATGTGTATGTTAAACAAGAACTGAAGGTCAGAGTAACATAACAGTATTCCAAAAGGCATGATGTGTGTGCCCTGTGATTAGAAATACTGTTTTGGTGTTCCCCAAGGAAGTGTACTGGGGTCAACTTTATTCCTAATCTACATGAATTTTATTTTTGCGGAATATGTATGTCCAATTGCAAACAAAAACTAAACGCAACCAACCACGATTAATAGCTTTATATATAAACGACGACGATTACCTACGAGTCTTTCTTCATTTGTTTTGTAGGCATTTCTATTACATCAATCCACGATTTTGTAGTTTTTAGAGATGTCTTAAAATAACACCACGTGATGAATAAATACGTAAAAAAACATTATTATAACATTAATTTAAAAACATGGTGTTCATTCATCCCGGTATCTACCTAATTGGTTCTAAGAAATGCGTGTGATGTGTTCGTGTACAATACCACAATACGTTGTTTCGCATGTATCAGCTTACAGGCAAAATGGTTATTACGCTTTACTAGAGAATGGGTAGAAACCGTAGACAGCTGGCTACGGTAGAAACCCAGGCGGTAATGATACGAGCGATGACACACACTTCTAAGAATACTCAGGTATTTACGATGTTGTCGAATCATTGCGATTAATACTCGCTTAAGTATCAGCTGATGCGAGTACAATGTTGCCTGTCTATAATGTCAGCACGTTAATGTTCTCAGGAGTTCGACACAGAATAGCTGTAATCAAACGCTTGACAATGACATAATAACAACTTGTAGCACCAGTCTGTGCACTAAGTTGTAATAAAAAATTTGATAAGACGAACAAGACCTCGCTTCTTCATTATTCCTAATTATATTCCAATGGTCCCTTAAATTATCATGCGAGGAAGTGATCGCTGCTCACGAAGGCAGGTCAATGAGTTTGTGACCCACAAACATTAAGGCAGTGATGACGACAATCCTTTCAACGTAAATATTTGGTTACCGCTACGGCATGGTATGGTAACACTTGAGTTATGTTATGGCGCACAATGCTTCGCACTTCGAAGACAGTGGAGTTGACTGCTGGGAGAGGCGCTGTTGACGTGGCGATGAGATGGGGTGATACCATTCTGCGCAGTCAGTGCCCTCAGGCGATGGTGCAGATTAAAAACGACATGATCAATTTACTTCTCGCAGAACAAGGCAGTCGATCACACACATGCGAAACAATAGCCATGAGAAGCTTAGACGTGAAATAGCGGGGCTGATTCGCGAATACTGAATAATTTTATATGATCGACATTTGAAGTTGTCTATGTGTGTGGCGTATACCTCTGTAGAGGAGAGTGACATGTCTGTATGTTTGTGATGATGTCGCGATAGCTGGCCGGACATGCTTGCGCGCCGCTTCCGCGCCACATTCTCTGTTACGTGTCAGAGATGTACTGAACATCCGATGGGCGATAGCTCGTGAATAACAACACGGTCTCAGGCCTCCACGGTCAAGTTCGATGCTCATTAACATTCCTGTGTTTTTAATTCAATGTGTTGGCCGTTTTTCGCCGAACTTTTGAATAGGCTGGCTAAATAACCAGTTTGGACTAGATGGTATCAACTATCGCGAAATTTACTGTTGTATAGTTAGAAAAACGTTATGTTATGAATAATCGGTAATTGATCGATAACTAACTCGATGTGTGTCAATCGCATTTGATAGGCTATCGGCGTGAACGTGAATACATAACGACAATCATCATAAAATGGATTTAGAGCTGTTTACCATAACGGTGGTGGTTGTTAAAAGTTGAGAGCTGTGGTTGACTGCTTGCTGATACTATCAGTACTGTTACTGTTACTGTTACTGTTTTATTAACCTATTCATTGAGATAATCGCCTCTTCCGTCATCACGTCTCTTACAATAAGAAAATGGTCGTTCTGTTCTTCGACACTTTCTTTGATCTTCTACAGCACATTCTACAGGACATTTAAAGCTTCTCCTCCTTATCCGCCAGCGCTCCTTGCATCAAAGTAAATTGAAGTCCCTGCATCTTATCTTCAGTGGTTTCTCTCTCTCGGTGAGGAAGCCTTAGTAATAATATGCTAGTATTATATATTACTAGCTCCACGGCTTCGCCCGCGTTTAAATAAAAAAAAAGAATGCTCCGATCGCCATCAAAGTTAACAGGATTATCCGTTGGGTCAATCTAAAGATTGTCTGAAAATTTAATTGAAATCGGTCCAGCCGTTTCGGAGTCTATAAGGATCATACATACATACATACTTTCTCTTTTATATATATATAGATTATCTGTGGTTATAGCACATATCATGCAACGATTTTTAAACTATGATTATAGTCTGACTGCTTTATGTCCAAATGCTATATTTAGTTAAACACGTCTCACATAAAATAATAAGATAGCTCGCTGCCGCAGATCAAATATTAGTATATTGAGCTATAGATAACTTGTCAGTCGGCTTCAATGCCTAGCAAGAGGTGACTGGCTCCGAGTGACCTACATTGTTCTATAAATACACTAGACGTTTAGCGCTGATGGTGGTAAACACCGCGTCATCAGAAAAGTAAACATGTGAAGAAGAAAGCGCGTCGTGTAACCTGCCAAATACTACCATGTACATACAGGTTATCAGGTGTTAGTTTAGTGTTAGACTGCCTCGTTGGTGTAGTGGCCGAAGCGCTACTACTGAGCAGGAGCTCCTGGCTTCGATGCCCAGGCAAAGTTTATCGAGTTTTTTTTTCTGAAATTTCTCAGTAGCAGCCCGCCGTCTGGATTTGTGGCCACTTGATGGCAATAGGCACGACCCTACTACATTAGACTTAAACATAAGTGGTTACCTGTGGCTGTAAGTACTACAGCTGCATCTCTGGCCATCCCTTCGGGGAATACAGGCGTCATGTAATGTTTAGTTTAGTGTTAGGTTGGCAAACAACCCAGTCGCCTACTCAACGAAAGTTGTTACCGCCTGCAAGGCCTTGCCAAATGCCACGTAACGATAAACTCTAATATGACTAACGTGTCTGTTGCTGTATTGAGTCCTTTGTTCTCAGCAAACGTTACTGCTTTGCAAGAAATCGACTACTGAAATTGTTATATCCAACCACCCACACACCCAGGGCCTTATTTATGAACATTTCTGTGCTTTAGCAACTGATTAACAGGTTCGCTACAGAAAATTTGAACATAGAATTTGCTAAGCATTCACTAAAAGAGTGCCAAAATTTTTATTATCCTACCTATCTACCTATACTCCTGCGCACTCACAATACTTGCTCCTAACTGTTTAGTAACTGTGCTTACTGTGCCTATTCACAGACAAACCCACGCATCCAATTGCGGTCTCAAGTTTGCCGAGATTTGCTATTTAGATTACGCCATTCTTTCTTATTACCTCTCTCAATCATATACATAGTTCCTTGCCGTAGACTTTGTTGCCGAAAGGTCAAAGTTATATATGTAGTTTTGGCGACACAAATACGTAAGAGGTTAGATCTGCCACAAATGAATCGCTAGAAACTGGTTGACTTTCTAACTCAAAGCTTCACCTCGATGTAGCACGACTCGATTGCTCGCGACTTAGATAGGCGACTTACATAACATCTACTTCCTGGCAGTCTCAGGAAGCTTTCTAAGTTCTTTTCAAACATTAACATCGGGCATTCGCGTTTTGTTCTTATCGTTATCTGGGAGTGTTTCTCTTCTTAGCGCGACTGGAAATTTCTGCATTTGCATAGAGTCGCTTTCTATTTAGAAAACTAGCTGCCGAGTACATGAATGATGAAACGACCGAACATGACTTGGATGACCTTATTATAGTTAGTAACGTACGCGGTAACGAATGTTATACCTTAGTAGCATGTACTTGCCTCATAGTCCAAACATCGTGTCATTATAACGGCTGGATATCATTGACATTTTAGGTACCTTTGTTTTTCACTATCTACCATAACGAATCTTATAAGAGACCCTTATCACCACTCAATCAAACCCCTCGTCTCGCAGTCCCCCATCTCGTCGCGTCTGTCTGCTGCAGTTTAGTGACGTCACCAGCTGGCTTGAGCTGATCGTGCGTGCGACCTTGTGGCCCCCCGAAGCCCCGCGATACGCGTCACGCCTCCGCACTGACCCGGATCGACCTCGGCGTTACGCGTCCGTGATCATCACTGGATGACACAGCAGAAGCAGTACAGAAGGTTTCTTTGTCCATCAGCTTGTGGTCGACGCATCATTTCTTATTTAACATACTTCAGTATTTGCAGTCATCCCAGTAGTCGCCAGATTTCTTGCCATAACATCATCTTCCACACTATGTAACCTAGCATCGTTCCTTTGATCTTCCTCTACTTTTAGCCCTTATATTTATGGTCCCAAGATAAGTCCCGCATAATCCTATCCTTCGGCGAAGTAACTCTCACCGCATCTGTTTCTGGATGTTTATGTCCTATTTGACCCTTGCATGTAAAACTTTATTTATTTGTTAGTACGTGTAATGCACCTTCTGCGCCTGTCTGGCATATGTCGCTTTATGATGCTCAGCGATGATCCACGGTGATATAACATCACGGTCTGATGCCATCATCCTCCGCTTTGTGCAGCATCAGATATGCCATCAAGTAACCTTTTCCCAGCGCACCGGGTGACGGGTCAGTTTCCGGGCTCATTCGCTGTGGCTGAACAATCGCGAAGATTATATTACAGATAATGAATCCTGCTATTGAAAGACCTTTTTAACCCTGTTTAAATGTGGCGAGAGTATTGAAATTAATAGAATTATCTCACTTGGCCAAATATGTAATTACAATCTGTGTGTTAGGTGAGTATAGTACTCTTGTCTTATTTCCTTCATCGCCTCATATCCCATAGGAAGACATGAGCTTCTAATTAAAGTGTCGTACTGTCAGCGATGGCGATGGTCGGATTGATCGCGTGACATTTCGATAGCGCTTGGCATTCTCATGCATTCTCATACATTCTCATACATTCTCATACATTCTCATACATTCTCATACATTCTCATACATTGCTGACTTGTTTCCAATCACCATCGCGACGCTTCCTTTGACAGAATGTTACTTGTCTAAAGCCTCACGATGTTCTTTATCGGTAGGTTACGTGAGATATCTGTCATTCAGATGTTTTTCTATAAATAAGTTACGAAAAGCAGTTTATGATGATGAGTCAGCTGTTGTGAATGTTCCTTATCATTAGATCGTTCCATCGAGGTACTGGAGGCAGCGGCCACGTTACGTGATGTCTCTCAATTGTAGTGAGGACTGAGCGGAACACGAAAGATTACTGCAAGATTAATGGCTGGCACGAGGATCGTTCAGGGACTTCAGGGCATGGTTATAGTAAACATAACATAACATCACGCCTGTATTCCCGGATCGTTTAGGCAGACGCGCACCTGTAGTAAGTAGCTATACCCACATATCGCCAGCTATGTTAAAGTCCCATGTAAAACGGGGCGAGAAAATCGTCAACAACCGCGTCTGCAGGACCTCATGCTGCACATCAGCGCTTGCGACCACCAGACCAACGATATTCGGCCACCAGGGTTGCAGGAGGATCGAACAGCGTCCAATTATTTAGCAATGGAATTCAGAATGTTACTTAACCTCCAATGTCTAAGTGCGCGGGCGCCATTCACATCGTGTGAACACGACTCACCTTTCATTTCTGATATAAGAACGATAAGCACCGATAAAAGAGACTGCCTAACTATAAATAAATCTGAGGAGTCTGCGTCGATTTACTTCATGATTTCCTCGTTCTGGAGCGACGAATGGTAAATAAGTAGTGAACAGCGCGGTCACGGTGTGCGGCCATTACTGCGGGCTGTAGGAAGCTAACACGAATGAGTGACGTCACAGTCGCAGGGGCTGGGGAACAGCCGAGCTGACGCGACGAGGCACTCTTGACTGTAGAGCTTTGCCCTGACTTAATGTCCTATGTCCTCCGTCGCGGCCGGTCTTGAGCTTCACGCTTCTCCTCACTTAACGTCATTCCGATGCCTACCGCGTCTAGCGTCTGCATGTTCGGTGCGTTCGCGTCGCCAGGTTTGACTACCCGGTCCGAGGCTCGCTTAGGTATGTGATACCCCTTCGAAGGGTGTAGCCATTTCATCTCCACTTGCCTTACATTTGGATGATAAATAGAGTGACTTATTTTTTGGTCTAATAGGTAGATTGTAAAGATGTTCGGGAGCTACAATTCGAGACCAGTATCGTAACAAAAAATGAGTGCGTAACAATGCGTAAAATTACCTTTCAATAGGTTTTTTGTAACCAACTGTTGTAAAATAACAACGTAATGTTGCTACATTTGGAGGCACTGTGGCGGAATGTACAGATCTTTACCTATAACAGTAAATATGGCGAAACATTTTGCAAATACCTTTGTGGTAAACAACTGAATAATATTAGCTTAATTGTTAAATGACGTTTGGTTAAATACTTGTAAAACGTAACTTGCGAAGTGATTGCATGTTTACTGCGTGTTCGCTAAACTTGTAGTCTAGATATCCTTAGTATGATGTGGTGTTTTTCTTTAATTTATCTTCAAGAGCTTTTAGTAAAATCATGTGGTTATGAAAGTCATGTTGATATGCCCGTTGGTTGGTCGAGAATGTGTATGTTGTAATGAGTCCTTCCGTTGTCTCACATTTACTTCCATTACCTAGCAGCCTAATTTATAAAAATCTCTGCACTGTTTACCAAGTGCTAAGCAGATTCTGAAATCAAATTCCCTATAGGAAATTCCAGTTTAGAGTCTGCTAATTAATTGAGTGGTTCACACTTCAGAGTGGTTTTATAAATAAGGCTCTTCCAAAGGAAACTTATAATTATGATAACAATAGTAATCAATCTTCCAGCATCCACGTAGCATCACTTCTGGCCTCGCAGGCGCAGCACAAACAATATGAATCAATAGTGGCCCTGCAACGAAGCTTTCTATCGATGTAGGTGTTCCTCTCTCTGTCACCCATATCGGTATATCCGCACGAAGTAAGTCTAAATGTACAGAGAACGATCATTTCATCAACTGCTGTCATTTTGTTAATGGATACTAGCTTATAACTTAATTCTAGGTACATGATGCGATGCATTTCTTTTGTTTTACACTTTAATTGCAGACTCACGGCAACTTTGCCTTTGTCTTTGATACCTATTGTTTTCCGTTTTTCGACACCGACTTCGACGAAGAAAGTATTTTTTTATGCTTTGTAGTGTTTTGTTGTGGAAGTTGATTTGATTTTTTTGTTAAAAGTTTTTTTGTGACCTTAGCTTTATCTTCCTACTTGAAATCATAATATTTGCCGTGAGTCTGCCAAAACTAAAAAGAGGTATTTTTAGTTTTGGGAAGTACCAAATACCATAAAGATCATTTATAGCCAAAGTAAATCTCATGACGATTCCAATAAGCCCAAACAAGTCTAGGATCCTTTGTTTTATTTCGGAGTTCCAGTCCAACCTTCCGGCTTCATCATCAGATCAGCACCAAGTTACTATTTTCATCAGTACTATTTATATATAAATATTTGCTTCATCATAGTCGGTTAGCTATTCGATATATCTTACACCCGTGACATACTTAGCATTAAGGAGTTGCAATGGCCATCTGTGACCTCCTTCATCAGTTCCATTTCACGAAATGACACTTTCTGAGTGTAAATGATTGCATTGTTGATAAAAATACCAAAATCGCTATATGTATGCCTATAATATTTGAGAAGTTCGCTCGATTTCTCTGGGAGGCCATCATCAGATCCTGATATCCTTGGAAATCTCCTTTCCAACAAAAAAGAACCATCAAAATCGGTTCATAAAGACGAACTTATCCGCGAACACACATAAAAAAAAAACATATATGTACGGTCGAATTGAGAAACCTCCTCCTTTTTGGAAAGTCGGTTAAAAACAGACAAGTTTAATGAAAAAACATTTAAACAGCTGGTTCCCGACTGGTGAAATTTCGTAGTATTGTGTGCGCATCGCTGACGTCACTGCGTCAATATTTAATACTTTGTACAATAACACACGCACTCCACAACGTGTCCACTCCGGCGCATAACTCGTTTGCGCGCAGTTTCGGTGAACGCACATTCGTACTCACTTTCCTCTCAAGTACGCAGTGTAACATCGTGCTCGTACCATCTCATACGGAGATCATCACGCTTGCTCGAGGCGAGGCGGGTTGGCGATTTCAAACAGTTCCTATGAATTGAAAAAGTCACATTGGTACTTACTTAAACGCAAGAGGTGCCAATGTTATTAGGAACCATATACTCAGTGCTTGCCAGGTAAAACTTGGTGCTTAGTACTGGGTCTACAGTTTGAATGTTCATAAATATGTAATGTTCCAGTAGGAAGAGTGTTGGACTGTTTTCCTCGTCTGCCCAATGCCAAAGCTTTGTATAATTTATGGCATGCACGAATCTTTCCTTATTTGCTGATTTTCCTTCGAGCTTGAGGCCAACAGTTTCCCCAAAACCTAGGTCAATAAAGAATGTTAAGGTTTCTCCCCGCACTTATCCTCATTTATTTAGGTCTGTATAGCAAGGCCATACATATTTAGGGTCTGTATAGCAAGGCCATACATCTTTAGGGTCTGTATAGCAAGGCCATACATCTTTAGGGTCTGTATAGCAAGGCCATACATATTTAGGGTCTGTATAGCAAGGCCATACATATTTAGGGTCTGTATAGCAATACATCTTTAGGGTCTGTATAGCATGGCCATACATCTTTAGGGTCTGTATAGCAAGGCCATACATCTTTAGGGTCTGTATAGCAAGGCCATACATCTTTAAATCCGTCTTCTCTAAGACTCACTTCTTTCTTTGTCAGGTTTCATGTATCTTTTGCTTGGTTTGTCTATTATTATTATTTACATTTAATACTAACATGACCTTGGTGAGGAAGCTGCGGTTTTGAACGCTCTCATCAATATGTAACAGTATGTACAAAACAGAGGAAAATTTCTCTCTTTTACGATTTATGAAACATTTATTTCTGTTCAGTTAGTTGTTTTATTAAGGTATTTTTAATCCGTATTTGATTCGCCGCATATTATTATTATGTTTGTTACTGAAGAATAGGAAAGCAATAGGTCTTTTACGGACTTTATCGGAACTAAGCGTAATGGCCAATGGGTTAATTTTCCTTCTTCTGTGTTTTGTTGCTTGCCGTAGTTCACCGTAGCGTTGCGTTACAAGGCGTTGAGTTGCTTATATCACTGCGTAGGGCATCGTAGCGTTGGCTAGCATGTCATAGCGTGTCCTAACGTTACGTAGCGTGACGTACTGCGGCTAGTTTTTTCATAGTAGTTTGACATAGCATGGCGATATGGTGACTCTTCAAATTGATTCTACCATAGGAGTTTGGCTTTCTGCGCTGCAAGCTGCGAGCACAGCGCGAAGGTACCTAAGTGACTATAATTACGCGCCCACAGTAAGTTCTCCACGTGTTGTAAATAGCCGAGCATATGGCTGTATTAACCACGCCCCCCCTGCTTCCCCCGCCGCGTGCGTGATCCGCCGCTCATAATAATTACTGTCCAAATCAAACGTCAGTTCACCTTCGACCAACGATTATTGAATCACTCAAGCACAGGAAGGTATAGAAGATAACCAATTAAAGCGCGCCTTCGACCCTCGCTGGACCCGCTTCAACTATTGCTGACCACGTAAGTATAGGTTCTATGTAAATATTTGCATCTTCACGTTCATACTTTATTTAAGTATTTACAATTAATTACACTTATGGACATCGTGGAGGATTGTTTTCATATTTCCAATCTCTTCATGAGTTTCTTGTAATACACTTGAAGCTTGCTTTGCCTACGTAAAACTCAGCACTTTAAAAGAGATTCTATGGGCCCATTTAACTCGTAATAGTGCGCGTACTGCCGAGTGCTAGAGTTATACATAATCGGCTATGTTGCATAAGTGTAGCCTCTCATTAAGAGACTCCAATTTTTTTGGCTTTTAGTTCCTCTGTGTGATCGCTGATCGAGTCCGAAATTAATACTATGTATATCGCGTAAAGCTTGCCGGGGTTGGCCGTGGGTGGGTGATAATCCATTACACACCAAGACGCCTGCGTACCTCGGTACCGAAATAGTCGAGTGATTCTAAAATATCACAATTAGTCAGTTCCAAAAGACAAGTATCACAACACTATAAACGCGGAACAACACTGATTTTTGCCGGGACGCTATTGCTCGAGCATTTCGTTTCCGCTGGCTTAGCTGATGAAAGCTAACTGGACTCTGACTCTCAGGACTCTGTGTGCCCCGACTTAGGGGCTCTTTGTACGGGCTGAGGGCTGGACTCCTTGCCTACTGCTGCACGCTGCCTACCCTGCGCAACCCTAGCCGCTACAGTTCCGGCGGTCTATCGCTGAGCCTGTGCTGATAGGCTCCTACGTCTGCACGTGCTGCCAAGGGACGGTACCTTTCTTATGTATTTATCGTGTGATGGTGATCGGAACAGAACAGAACAGTGACCTTACGTACCCGCGACCTAGCTGTAGTACATAATTTACAAAATATATGTATTAACTTGTCCTGCTGTTTCACTCAACATCTACCTAACGATCTATCTATCAGTTGGCGGCCTGCGCTGGCTACCTTGCGCAGACCTAGCCGTTACAACTGGCTGTCTTTTGCCAGAAAATCTGCCACCAGTCTTGCCAAGGGGAAGGCAAGTACATGTACATTACACACCAAGTACTGGCTTGTGGAGGTCAGACAGGCAGTCGCTCTGTGTACAATAGGCATCCAGTTAGGCTGAAAGCCGACCCCGACACACATACTTACTTGGGAAAAGACTAGGCCGATTGATTGATCTGTTGGGTTCAATAATAGATGGATTATGATGAATGGATGCTGCGAGAGTGTAGCTATGTCGAGAGTGTTTCTCTCGCTCCAGTCACCCAGTGACAATGATATTGCGCGCGCATCCAACGTTTTTGTGCATTGTGTAGTGTGTGAACGAATCTATGACTTTCTCACATTGTGCGCGTCGTGCCATCGTCACCGTCACCGGCGGAGTTACGTGCTGGGGTTCGTTATGTCACGCGTGTCGCCGTAATGAGCGGTTATCTTGAGTTACGACTTCTTGATGCCAACTACTGCTTCGTCACGGTTATAGTTTAGAGTTGCGCGAAATAGCTATTGTACGTACTATTACTAAAACTATACGTACAATTCGGCAGAAAATGTTTATGTATGCAAATACTGCTGATGTGTTAGTCAGTGGTTTTCAGCCTTTTTGAATATGCAAACATATTGAAGAATTAAGGGAGTCGGTAGAGGTGCACCTGTAGCAGGTACTCCCACAGTTTGCCAGTTATGTTTAAGTGCTAAGTTAGGAGGAACCTATTGCCTTCAAGCATGCATATTGCACAAGTCCGGACTCCGATGTTCATGTTCTTCTTCTTAGCGTGTCGATCATAAATACAACTTTTAAATGATATATTTGGTTCAAGATGTTTATGTTGAAGCCTTTCTACTGAAAATGTTATGTCTTTACTGTACCTAACTTTGGCCACACAATGGAAGACAAACGACCAATCTGTAGCAAATATTTTAAATACTCGATGCATCGGTGTCGTTTGTAACATTTATAAAATGAACGTGTTGCCATAGCAACGTATAATGTCTTTAAAGCTGACGTGATTTCGGAACTGGTTCCCTGGTGCAATTGACTGCAGATGGCAAGGACCTTGGGGAACAGGTCGCGTTTCCAAAACACAGAAGAACCAATCTGCGAAATGCAAGAGTAAAGGACTCGCTGTATCCCCGGGTGATCAAAATGCAGAGATCGGCCAGAGAACCAAAGTACAGCCGACTTAGCCCGACGAATTACCAAACTTAAATGACACGGTACATTGTTTGCAGAACGGATAGTAGATGATTTGAGTAGATTGAACCGAAAGGCATAAGCTGGTGAAGGTTGCGGGAATCCGCTAGAAACAAGAAGGATCCAAGAATAATAATGAGTTAGGTTCCAAGAAAAAAGTTAACCCGCTTACTATCCGCTGCTTGTGAAACTACTGCGTCGATACGTCCTGCCTGTGTCATCGCTTGAACATTATACATAATGCGACCTCTCCCGACAGGCTAACTCAGCGACTCCCAGAAGAGGAGGACACTGATATATATGAAATATTTTCTTCTTCATTCACAATTTCGTAAAACATTTCACTGTATTGCAATTACACAGAATTTTGCCAACATAATGGAAAACAACATAATACATATACACATAATGGTGTTTTCGTTGATTCGAAAACACAAACCCAAAGTTACATTCTACAGTTTTATGTCAAGCTGTTTCTATGATTTTAATGGTTGTCCAATAAGGGTACATCAGGCCAGTGATCAGTTATTCGTCGGTGGCTGCAGCTAAGGAGGTAAAGGGGTCGCTAACTGTACCAAGGTTCTCACGCGAGCCACATGCACAGTGCATCCTACTGATCTTTTAGTTTGATCCTATGGCTCTAGCTCTATGCACTATCACTGGCCCATCGGTTTGGGGCTAGAATTGGTTTATTAGCACGAAAACAGAAGCTGACTGGAAAACAGAAGTATGTATTTACATTGGCAGTGGGTTGAAAAAAGCTATATATATAGCGTGCAACGATTTCGAGCTACAGTCAAAATCGCAACGGCTCTGATTATACAATGGTTTCTGGGCTATAAGCTACCCGGCAGGCGATGAAGCCTCCGATAAGAATCAAAATAGATTAAAGCGATTGTTAATAATCATGTTGTGATATAGTTTTACATGCATATGGTACAGCTGCTCGAAGGCGTCGCTGGCAATGTGGAGCAACGTGATCCGTCTGAAACCTGATGCATGCGCGTTGATTCCGCCGAGTAATGCTACATACATTGACACCAACAAATAATATAAAATCATAATGATTACGCTAGATTCGAGTATTAACTATGAAGTAATCGTTGAAAGCATTGGTCTCAATTCGCAATCGTGGACGAATGTTACTTTCATATTTTAGATCGTATCGAAATAACTAGACTATAATGTAGCACTGAAAACTAAAGCCTTTTACATTTATTACAGTCATAATTATATTATGAAACATATTACGAATAATAGAACCGACATAGATAGGGCCTATGTAGACTAGCTTCAAAAGGTTTGAGGGACTAAATGAACAAGTTATCAAATGGTTACAAAAACGCAAAACGTGATTCTATTATAGCAAGGCAAGCCTTATAGTCAGCAGTGGCTGCCCTGCGGCTACGGATGACGATGAAGCAATGTTTTGGTGAATGTCATTAACATGGACTGGTTTAATTCATATTCGGTTCAACTAACTTTTACATTTCCTGTCGTGGCGACCTTTACTTGGTTTGTTGGTCGAGACTCGCGTCCCAAATCACCTTCAATTAATTGCGATAAATACTCGTATAATCAGGCGCGGATACGGAGTGGTGCCCCCCCTCCTCTAGCGAAAGCCTGGATCCGCGCCTGATTATTATGCATGTTCCCCCTTAGTCATCTAACTACATTTTAATTTGTTTTTTTTTTTAACTGTATTCGCTGTAGTTTCCCACGTCAGCGACACCATCAGTCTACCTGATTGTTATCTTCTCACATATCTGTACGCTTCCATCGCCTCCCCTGGTCGTCGCTCCTAAAGTGGCGCTTGCATCCGTCTGAGCCTGCAGGACCGGCGGGGCCAGTGGTCGGGACCGGTCCGGTCGGTGCATCACCGCAGGACCATTATAGCGTGCCTGCCATTTTGTACCCGCTCGACCAAGTTGTGGATAGGGGCAGAAGATCCATCTCTGGCGAGCTTCGATGAAGAATACACTAAATATAGGATTCCATACAAAACTTATCCTTAAGACTGACGCCAATAGTTTTCAAAAAAAGAATGTAATTCAAAAAATTCTACTTCAAATAAATATACATTAATGCAAATTCAACCTTAAACGCAATGTTTAAAGTTGCATTCACAAAACTATGTACAAAAAGCAATAAAAAAATTATGAGCTCAATACAAATTTAGTCTTACAGGCAAGTTTTAAAGTCTAAATTACAATGTGCCAAAAAAGAAATAAAAATTTCATGACCGAGTTCGCTGCTTGGACAAGGATTGAGTGGAGTCGAAACGTTCAATTATTTTTTTATATCATCGATCTATAAAAATACTAGATTAAGGATCAGGAACGAAAATAAGTCGCTCAAATGCCACATTCTATTATATCCACACTTATCTATCTATCTTTGTATATTATAAAAATCAATTGTTGTTCGTAGGTCTAACTAAAATTCAAAAACGGCTGGATCGATTTGAATAATTTTTTATTTTGTTTTGTTGACTCGAATAAAGAGACAGTTTATAAATTACATATATACGTGGGCGGGTAGCTAGGGTAAACCGTAATAAATAGGGTAGGAAGGTAGGTAGGGTAGGGTTTGAATACTTCAAAATTAAAAGTTAGTTATATAAGTAGGTACAAACATATTTATTATAAAATGAAACGTAAAGTTTCAGCATTAAGGTTAAAAACACTATGTAGGAAATTTCGGGGTTACTTTATTTTGTTTTCTTTGGTGCAATTTGGGCACCGCTGTTTTTAGTAATCTACGCCTTTGCGTGTTTCCAGTTATGTCCAGACTATCAAAATGAATCGAACAAATTTTCGAATATTTAAAAGGGTCGTATGTTCCTTCTCCGCTTTCTTTTGCGACAATAGATACCCATTTTGCACAGCGAAATGGATCACTAGGGCAGCTAAAAAAAAAAAGTTAACAAACTACTCCATGCATTCTCTGTTCCAGAACAGTCGGTGTTTGTTACAATAGTTGGCGCGTTTGCTTTTTCGACGCAAACGTTGGTCAAACAATCATAATATTTGGTAATTGATTCTTATTTACTATTTAATTCGGTTTTTACTTTATGAAAAACACTTAATGATATAAACTTACAGAAAAAAGATATTCCTTCCAAAATCAAGGTGTTACGGTGGTTGCACAGTTTTTGAACGCACATTGCGGCATTTTTAACGTATTAATGTTGGCTATGATTGGACCATACTAATTTGAAATAAGGCCACAACCGTATTTGTGGCCCTATTGTTCGGCGCGTTTTTGAAACGCTGATCGGGAATCTATTGTATTCTTCATCGAAGCTGGCGAGTATTAGAGGCACAGATTTGCTATACCGATAGTAGACCATATTGCTGAGAGTTTTGTTTATTCTGGAATAGTCTTAAAAACACTTCAGTTGGATATTTTTATTTGTTTTATTTACTGTATTTTTTTAAGGAGCTCGTGGCTGAATAATAACAGACGCACGGGTTGATCTTCAGGGTTAAGCAACGCTTGGCGAAGTCGGTGTGTGGATGGCCATCTTAATATAGCAAGAGTCCTCTTTGTCCCGGTTGTCCTTGTACATTTTTGACATTCGTTAGAGATTGTCAGAAACGGACATCTGACAGCAGGGTTGCCTAGGGAATAGACTGGCGGCCGAAACTAACATTTATGTAGTTTGTTTCTTCTGCCTTTCCAACGTGCATCGTGCAGTACGCGTGTAGTACTGTGAACGCACTGTGTACCCACTTTGTACACTCGTTATTCAACCTCAATATTCATACATTCCGTACAAAGAGGTAATTACTCGTGTCGTGTTGTCGGCGACTATCGCTCACTCACTGTTCATAATACGAGTAGTACCTACTCAAGTTGTTGTGGCATTTATCGGAATTTTAATGACATTTCGTTTTCCTCGTCATTCTTATGGTACTTAGCGATGGAACACTTATTGTTTCAGCTGTTTTGACTTTTGAATATAAAATGAATGTACTCAACATTCATTTTATATTCAAAAGTCAAAATAGCTGTATAAACATTGACGCAAATCCGTCGAGGTAGGTACCTACAGTTTTAGTGCACCTGTTCCTACTTATCACTAATTACTATTGCAGTTGCATTCTGTTATCTGTAACCTTGTCTAGCTGACTATAAGTATGCACATTAGTATGTCGTTGTAGCGTAAAAACCCAAACTTCAATGTGTGTCTCTTGGTGGGAGTAATCAAATGAATATTTATTTAATCTGATTTGATATCTGGTAAATAGAAGGTAATTACTCTTAATTAATATACGACACGAAGATATGATGTTCAAATTACTACATAGGTACCGTGTACACAACACGGTATGTGGTCATTTGAACATCATATCTTAATAATAAGTATTTTTATCTTCAATTTATATGTATTAGTAGCTGCTGTTTTAACTTGCGACGAAAGAGTGTTGATGTGTTGTTAAGATTTACCTTCTACTTGCAGTTTAATACTTAAAGTAGTAAGAAATTATTTGACTCGAGGGCGAGAGACTAACACATAGGTACATCATAGAACACAAGACAAGCAAACATACTTACTTCCTTAATAAATGAATGGGTAATGATTATCAAGATGGTTTCGTTCGAAATGAACCTCGACTGTGTCCTGCTGAGAATAATGCAAGTGTTTGTGTGCTGTGCACGCGGAGCATGAGAACAGGCCGGCTGGTGGCTGGCGGCTGGCTCGCTTCGTGGAACTCTCGACTGGCCCCGCATGTGCATGTGCGAGCGATTCGCGCCGTGACACGCACACAGTCATGTATGCATCTGAAGCATGCCTAATGTCGCAAGCACAACTTGCACCCTAATAAACCGAGTTTATTAGCCAGTAATTGGCAACTACAGGGCAAATGCCAAGAATCGCACAGGGACATACAATCACAGGAAGGAACCACAAGGATCGCACAGCGATTCATGAGAATCACACAAGGAACCACAAGGATCGCACAGGGATCCACTATGCTCCACAGTCCCTGCACTCTCAGTTTGAGGCTATTCTCATCCCGCCTCATAACCATCAACCAGGTTGCCTGGAAGAGTTCGCGGTATGCGATAAGGCCGCCCATTGTATGTGTATTAGACTTAAGTTTCTTTTTATTAATGTTTTTTATGGTGTACAATAAAGCGTATAATAAATAAACCACGATCAGGATAGCTACTTGTCAACTGTAAAACGTACACCCTGCAAATAGTTAGGGTACTGCCTAATTTAAATATAATCGTGTGGCAATCAACTTTGTTTATAATAAGATATTGAAGATAAAAAATACGGATATTTAATGTTCGGCGATAATAGATTATGTAATTAAATTAGTAAACTAATAAGTGGGCTGATGTACAGGGTGATGCTCAATGCATCACCCTGTACATCAGTCAGTAAACAAAGGTCTGAAAATTACGGAAACAATAGATCTAAAGGAAGTCTGTCTTCAAGTTTAGGGCTAAGACAACTGCACTTAATGGTAATGTGGATATTAAACTGGTGAAATGTAGTTGTTCTATAGTGCAGCTCTGGCTAACACCTCGGGAACTATGTGATGTGATGTGATGTAATCGTCACATCAACGTACGATTGATATTTGTATGAACGAGAAGAGCTACTGGCGTTGGCGGTACTGCCCAGCGAATGACTGACCTACCGCACTGAATCATCCGGTATAGTATATTAACAGATTATCGCGACATTCTGCGGCTTATCAATTAATTGATCCGTGTTGTGATCATCAGCATAATACATCGGTGCGATTGTGATAAGCCGATGTTAACATGCACACTTAAGATTAGATGCTCGATACCGCGTGGATTACAATTAAAAAACTTAATAAAACCGGAATTATAGATGTAGGAGTGCAGAAAATTCGTCAAAATGATAAATTTTCAAGTATTTATTTTCGGCGCTTTTTGGTTTAACGTAACATTAAAGATATCTGTAGAAGGCTCTCTTCATTCGATGCTCGGGAGAAGGTGAATGGAATCATCAAACGGGACACATAACACTACGTTTATTGTTTCCAATTATGTACATAAACATATCTATGTACATGATTGTCATGATTGTTAAGTACCTACTTAATGGAAAAAAAACCAAATGTATTAAGTTTACCCTACCTCACGTTAGGCAGGTGAAAACTGATGTGTTGGTAAAGGGCGAAGAATTGAATCCTGAAAATAGCACAGTATTCTTAGGCTTAACTTTGGATGCTAAGCTTCAGTGGGGCCCACATATAGATAAATTGTCGAAAAAACTAAGCTCCGCAGCATATACTGTTAGGAAAATTCGTAATTTAACTGACATAGAGACAGCCCGTTTAGTATATTTTAGCTATTTTCATAGTGTAATGTCGTACGGTATTCTGTTGTGGGGAAATGCCGCCGACATCCAGACTATCTTTGTTTTGCAGAAAAGAGCTGTTCGATCGATTTATAAATTAAGCCCGAGACACTCTCTCAGAGAGAAATTTAAGGAGATTAATGTAATGACAGTGCCTTCTCAGTATATTTATGAAAATCTTTTATATGCCCATAAAAATATAAAATTGTTTAAAAAATACAGTGATATCCATAACATAAATACTAGAAACAAACACAAATTTGTAGTACCTGCAACAAGGCTCAAGAAAATAGGTGGCTCGTTTAGATGTCAATGTGTACACTTTTATAATAAGCTTCCAAGCCACGTACAAGATCTAAGTGTTAATAAATTTAAAACATTCATTAAACATAAGTTGTGCCAGAAAGCGTTTTATACAATAAAAGATTACGTTGAGGACAAACAGGCTTGGGATTGAGCTGCTCCAATTAATTTGTTTTTTTTTTTTTATATATTTTTCAACGTGAATTTTGTTTTTTTTTTTTTTTGTTTTCTTGCAATGACAAGAATATTTACTTTTTAAAGTATTATATTTTTTTTTTAGTTTATTTTAATTGTTGTGAATGTGAAGACAATGTGGATTCAATTTTTGTTTGTTTTGAATTTTAATTTATCCAAATTAGTTTTAATCATGGTCTGGCAGTTTGAGTAGTTTGTGCGGCCTACCCGAATGTCCTTTCTTTGGTATTGTTCGTCGAATCGTTGAGCTCCTTAATTTCTGAGTTGAGCTGCACGGTTATTGACAAATGCGTGCACTGACTGGACAGGTCCACTCAATCTGGCTGGTTCTTTCCTAAAAAGACCATTTCAGACTTCAGTCTACATGGTCTTCACATGATCTAACAAAGATTTTGTCTGGACCTTAAAAGAGACTGTGACCTCTGAGTTTGTTTCGGCCTTTCTTCTCAGAGTAGTCAGATAGGAAACGCCGACTTCATCTAGTTTTAAAAATATGATCGACATGTAAAAGTGTTTGTACAAACCTACTTACAGAAATAAAATCATTTATCATTTATCATTTACCTAATGTATAAATACGAGTAATGTGTATGAATGATACAATGTACCATGTTCAACATTAAGTCCGGCAGACCAGTTTAGGATCGATACTTTTGTTTTAGCTAGCACGTACCGGCTCACACCGCCGTCTGTACACTTCATATCACAACATGATGGATAGCATCGAAATATCAGGTAATTAAGCTCTGGTAAAATATACTCTTTCCAAAGAGTTTCATTTTACATATTATGCTGAAATAACAAGGTAAGGGAAATACTAATGCGATATTGTCCTTAAACTTCCACGAAATTGAATAATATTACCTATTAAACACTTTATTAAAAGTTACCCAAACATGTCCTACAAAAGTTCATCACTGAATATCTATTATTCTCGGCATTATTGAACAAAAATTCTTGCACAAACTAATTCAGGACATGACCCTGAATTAAACCAGATAGTTTTCATTTAGAGTCGTAGGAATTTAATATCAGCTAAAACAATGTATGGGTTTCTGCCATTGTCCGTTCGGATCTGGAAACGGATACTTTCGGTATTAGATTTTTAACAAATTGTATAAGTCAAACGCAAACACAAACATGCAAGTGTCGCGCACTGCTAGTGTGTCATGTCATAATGTGTAACGTGTAACTCATTTAGACTCCGCCCCAATCCGAAATTATCCGTCACTTTTATATCGGATGCGGTTTTATTTCGGATACCCGATAGTTTTGGTTACGGAGCTCCTTAACATCCCTGCTTGTTACTTAGTGAGTGAGTGTAGTTACTGCGACTGCTTAGGTCCCGGGTTCGAATCCCAGATCTGGCAAAGTGATAGTGTTTTTTTTTTTTCCATTAAAAATGTCTCAGTAGCAGCCCGGCGTTTGATTCGTTCTGGAAGACTATTATTACAGATCAGACTCCGGAAGCCTTGGAGTGTCGACGTGCGTATGTCGACCCTGCCTGCGTCGTCGTAAAGTGACGTATTATCACAATAGTTAGCGCGCGTTTCGCTTCACTTGCGCTAAGTAATGGAACACGTTCCGCGCACGCACTCCGCTCATTTGTCACGCTTCCTTACACGCCTGGAAATTAATTTCTTGATACCTAACTCATTTCGACAGACCAAGAGTTGTAGTAGATGGTGCAGCATTCGCATCTACCTCTGGTTCTTTCACATACCGAAAACCTCTGTGACTCTTAGAGCACGTCCTTTGTAGATCTGTGACAGTCGTCACGAATAACCAGCAGCCAAAACATCTGATAGCAGTCTTGGCAAGGGGTATCGAGTGCCCAGTTACTAGGTCGTGGAAGTCAGATAAGCAGTCGAAAACACTGCTACTCACCTGCTAATGGTTAGACTGGAAGCCGACCCCGACATAGTTGATTGTGTTCATTGTTCATTGTTCATCGTACTTCGGAACCACTCAACAGAAACTTGCCTAAAACTAGTTATTATTGAGTCCATCATTATGTTCTACAAGTTTCAGAAGCTACGGCTTGCGGCCAGGCTGTAATTATCAAATTATTTACAACCTCTAAACAACATGCGATTATGTTGAGACGTCGACAGTGCCTGCAGCCTGCAGCCTCTCTTACGGAGCTAATTGTGTTGAGACGTCGACAGTGCCTGCAGCCTGCAGCCTGCAGCCTCTCTTACGGAGCTAATTGTGTTGAGACGTCGACAGTGCCTGCAGCCTGCAGCCTGTAGCCTGCAGCCTGCAGCCTGCAGCCTCTCTTACGGAGCTAATTGCCGATTGTTGATAATGATAAGTCACTCGCTAGCAGAAATTACAAATCTATACTAATATTATAAAGCTGAAGATTTTGTTTGTTTGAACGCGCTAATCTCAGGAACTACGGGTTGGAATTGAAAAATCTTTTTTTGTTGGATAGTTCATTTATCGAGGAAGGTTATAGGCTATATAACATCACGCTACGACCAAAAGGAGCGGCGCATAAATGAAAAACGTTGCAAACACGGGTAAAATTATTCTTTTTTGAGACTTTCCGTTGCGTGCGCTGCGTAAGCGGTTAAAGTTATGCAACAATCATGTATGTAGTGTAGGTACGGTAGGATAGGTAGGGTAAATGGGTAGGTAGGTAGGTAGCCAGTTGACGGGAGCGAAGCCGCGTGGGACAGCTAGTCAATGATAAAACCTTTGTGAGGAGATAAGCCTTTTTTATAATTTAGCAAAACAAGATTTATAGTATTTTAAAACCTGCCCTATTAAATACAATGTTTGGTAGTACAACCGATAATGAAAGGCGTTTGAGGCTACTAGCGATGTATGGAAGAAGAAGACTGTCCCCGAGGGCGGGCAGACGATGACTCACTGCTAGAGTAGGTACTAGTCATAAGCTCATTGTTGCTTCTTATGCTGCGTGACCCTTTTTTCCTCCAAACATTGCAATTTAATCGCCCGAGTGACAGTAATGCTCAAATTCAAATAATGTATTTATTTGACCATTGTATGTATTATTTGCGTCTTCAGAATGAAAGTAATGGCGGAAGTGCTCCACAAACAGAGCCCACTTGAGCACACGCACGCGTCGCACTCGCGCGTCGTGCCACCAACTATCATCGGTTTGTTGCCGCTCCGAGCGCAGCATCTTCGTTCTAATCTCAAAGAGGCGGCTTAATAGTAGTCTCACCCACTGCTATTAACATATGAACGACTTGCTCCACATTCTCGACTATTATACTTAATTCATAAAGCAATTTAGCCGCTACGAACTCTTTTTATAATCAACCGGAATTACTGCGGAAAAGAAAACAATAGTTGTTCCTCGTGAAAAATATTCACTTCATGAATAAGCGAGTTTATTTCAATGGCAAATGTTTGTGCACTAATTAGAATGGAAAGAATTAATGCGGTTTCATTAATTAGTTCGGATTGTTCACGCGTTGTGAGTTTGTGGGCACCTAATGTGTGTCGCGTCCTCGAACTGCGTCTATACAGCTGTGTGTACAAAAACACTACACTATGGCTTATGGGCCTTATTTATAAAAATCCTCTGAACTGTTTAGCAACAACTGACTATCCAATTCTTTTCCTAATAAAATTCATAGAAAATTAAAAAATAGAGTGTGCGAAGCAAATGTCGAGGTTTATGTAAGCGGCGGTGCCTATTTTGCGCCTATAGCACAAAATAGTTCAAAAGCACTGATGTGAGTAGATTCTTAATCTTAAGATTTTGGATCGGTACTCTCAGCAACATTATTATTGCTGCATAATAACGATCTGCTAAAACCCGGCACCTTTGGGTATGCAGACGACAGCACTGTTTCTGAGAGATACCTGTCCAACGCACGGGCTACCTGGCCGCAGATCCAGTCTCTCCGTGAGACCATGGTAGAGCGTTTGAACCTGTCCTTGCAGGCAGTCGCCGAATGGGACGATGCCAATCTGGTCAGGTTAATGCTACTAAAACCCATGCGTGTCTTTTTCTGCTAAAATGAGCCATCAATTTCACCCGGCTCCAGTTTTCCAGAATAAACTTTATTGTACACCATAAAAGTTATACATATCTTTCTTATGAAAAACTTAATTATACGGGAGGGTACAAAGGCAGTCTTATCGCTGACAGCGATATCTACCAGACAACCTTTAGACTGACATGTGACCGTGCTAATAACGGACCATCTTGAGCTTCTTGGCGTTACGTTGACATCGACTCACAATTTTGGCCCATACATTGAAGCAAAGGCTCAACTGGCTGCCAAAAAGCTGGGGATCCTTGCAAAGGTGAGAAAGTACTTCACGCTGGAACAGCTGCTCATCTTGTATCAAGCGCAAGTTCGATTATGTATGGAGTACTGTTCTCATCTATGGGACGGATCTGCCAAGTACCAGCTTGATGCACTAGAGCCGATCGAAAAGCGGGCCAAGAGGCTCATCGGCGATGAAGCACTGGTCACAAAGCTCCAGAGGCTTGAACATCGGCGCCGAATTACCAGCTTGTCTGTTTTTTATCGGTTACATTTCGGGGAGTGTGCGATGGAATTGCATGATCTAATTCCACCTAGCCCGTTTCAACATCGGACTACCAGACTTACGGCGATGCGCCATCGATACATGATGGATTCAGCCCATACGCACAAAACGTTTTGGGAACACTTTTATTGTACATACAGCTAAGGAGTGGAATTCCCTGCCGGAGTCTGTGTTTTCCGACAGCTACAATCTAGGGGTCTTTAAGTCAAGAGTGAATAAGTTTTTTCTAGGAAAGCGGGATTTACCGTCGACCACATCATCGCTTACCATCAGGTGAGATAGTGGTCAAGCGCGAGTCTATAGGATATAAAAAAAAATGAATTTTCAATGGTTGAATTTGAATATAATATCGGCTAATCAGTATTTAAACGAACCATAAAGTTAGTTTTTTTTTATAAATATGGCTGTTTGTGCTATGTCATGTAGGCTATGTTCAGTAGCGACTGGAGGCTACTCTGTCAGATCTAGTTCGGCATCACGTACCGATATTACGTCAAGTGTGTCGGGTCGCGCGTAGCATTATAAGTGCTCAAAGTTTGCTAACAGCTTACTGTAAGTGAGACCTAATCCCGTTCAGTTCAGTTGTTGTGCAAGGAAGATGCGCGCGGCGGGGAGCGCGGCGGCGGGGGCGGGTAGGTAGGAATGTTTGCGAGACTTGCGACTCGAGCGGCCGGGTGACGAGGGGGGGGGGGCCAGAACTACGTGTGCTGCAGCCTAAGTGCGTGAGCAGGCTTCCTCGGAGGCTTGGAGGTCGTGTACCTATAGGTCATAGTTTGTCACATAACCACAGATTACTGAATCGAGCTTCGCGAAAATGAATTGAATTGAACATACGAAACGATCTCGAATAGTACTTGTTATTATCGTAACAAAAGCTGTGCAACAAACTATCTAGTCAATACATAATTTAAATGTACATAAGTTACATTATGATACAACATTTTTTCACAGGTACGACGCTTGTAACATCTTCGTGACATAACTTTACTAAGCGCCTCCTTGAGGTTATCATCGGAGTTAATCACCGGCGCGCGCCAGCTTTAAGACGCTTTAACAGCCTATTGAACTACTGACAATCGACGCAAGTAGTACGTGATACATGACGATATACGCAAGTGGGACACGAAAGACACTGTGCAGACACACAGAGACACTGTGCACGTTTGTGTGCAAGGATGGAGGATTACGAAGAATTGTCAGAAAGGAAAACTACGGATTTAAAGGAACGCGTTAGTCATGTTATGAGGCTCACTGTCAGCGAAGTGTCAGGCCAGCGCGACGCTGACGTGCCAAGCTAACAGCAGTCGTGACGGCTCCTCTGAATGAACATTTAATAATAATCGTGAAACACGCATCGTTTTTTTTGTTATTTAACGGAATTCAACCTTCACATCATTATGTATAGGAAGATGTTGTAATTTGAGTAAAAAGCTTCAAGTCGTGATGGGCTGCCGTGAGCTTGGTTTGGGCGCACACAGCGTGGATAGGAAAGTGATTACCGCCAGTGATTAGCTGAAGGCTGCGTGTGCGCAGGTCGCGGCTGTCTAGTTGCAATCTCTCGCTATTAGCGCGCGACCGACGAGCTGCCACACACCAGACATAGACGAAGGACCACCAACTATAGCGATATGCGATTCTAATTAATTGGATTAATATTCATCACACCTGTATTCATCACGCCGGTAACCCCCGAAGGGTTAAGCAGAAGTGCACCTGTAGTACAGCCAGGTTTCACCAGTTACGTTTAAGTCCAATGTCAAAGTGGGCGAGCCTATTGCCACTAATCGGGGCACAAGTCCAGACTGCAGGCTGTTACTGAAAAATTCCACATGGAAAAAACACAATAAAATTTTGCACGACCCTGGAATCGAACCCGGGAACTCATGCACAGCAGTGGTGCTTGTGACCACTTGAGGCAATAGGATTAGCATACTAGTAATGCAGAATAGATCGATATATACGTAGAACATAACCAGACTAATGATTAAGGTTTCAGAAATAATGTACCATCAGTAGATGATGATGTTAGACATAATAATTCTGATTTAAAGGCAGTTTTTGGGAGTATGACGTGCTCTATTTCAACCAAAATCATATTCGTGAGATAACTGACATTTTATGGACCATACCTTCTTAGTTTACTGATAGCGTGGTCAAGGTGAACGTGACAACGCCTAAGTAGGTCGATAGGTAGTCGATAGCAGAAACACAACCTCCGCCGAACATTTGATTATAATTACGTTTTAGATTAGCGAGCTGAGCGCTGCACGCTGGTAGGCAGCTCTAAAGTCCAACCAGTCGGCGTCAAGACTAACTGGTTTTTATCTCAAGCAAAAACCTCGCTTATATTAGCGCTAACTTCGCCGGGTACAAATAAATGTACGTATTAGTAAAATGTTATTCCTAAATGAAGCTCAAAAATATATTCGTCTCCTTTGTGTGTTCCCCAGTTCCTAGTGTGTTAGTTGGCAATTTTTTTTGTTTTTAGATATAGCTGGCAAAATGTGGGTATAGGTATTTCAGGTGCAGCTCTGCTCTGCCTAACCCTTCGGGGAGAACAGGCGTTAGTATGTTATGTATGTTTTTCCAAATTAAAGTAAAGTGTATTTTTCTAGTAAATTGGTCGAGTGTGACTGATAGCGTTAGCGTTGCTCGCGCGCGCTCAGTTGGTGGCGTCGGCGTCGCGGCAATCAGACCATGTGATATGAGGAACCGGATCCTCTCTGATACGTGTTACATGTGGCAGCTGTGCGCCTGTGTCAGTATTTGTCTTGCTCTTCATACCTCTTTACCTTCTTCTTCGTCTTTGGCTTTGTCTCACGGAGTCGGCTTTCCCAATCATGCGACACCATATTTCTGCTTCATGCGCCGTCTTCCGTACGTAAGTCCCATCCCTCTCATGTCCTCTTGGATTTTCGTCATCCATGTGGTTTGAGGTCCTCTTTTCTTTCTCCTTGTAGCCACGGAATGACGCTTTTTCACGACATGGCATATCTCTTTACTTTCTCTTCTTTATTTTGTGGTCTACTAGGATGCCTTCTATGTATGTACATCTGTCTATATTAGCTGGCGTCTTAGGAGTCATCCCCTTTTTAGCCATATTTTGTTATCTTTTACGCATTTCGTCAACTGTTTTATTAGTTTCTGTAATATTTCTCGCACTCCATCCATTGTTTTATTCGTGTTTACCTATTCTTATTAAAATTCTCTCAAGATTTTCACCAGAGCCACTTGTAGATGCCTCTCCTGCATCATGTACCATCCCATGTGTGACTGCGCCTGCGTCGCGCCAACAATGGCCAGTTCGAGTTAGTGCTAAAACTGTGCGTTTATTAGTGCGCTCTAAAATGCACTCATTATTTTAGTTGAGTCTTAACTTCTCAGCTATGTTGCGATATTAAAACAGAAAGTCAATTCTGTTGGACATGCGCGAATTAATGTCTCTCAGTGGGACGGTAATGATATGCGCATTATTAAAGTAACGAGCAGTTAAGCCCAATCTAGGAGAAGCAGCATCGTAGTTTTTTACCTAGTGACACTATCTCCATAAGCACATCCGTAACACTATAAGTTTCAGCGCAATCTGTTTTCTTTAAAAAGAAGTTGATATCATATTGTGTCTAGACCACTAACCTTTTTTTTAACGTGTGTAAATCATCATGGATGTCGTCTTTCGCCCTGGAGTGGGCGGAGGAGTTTGGCAGACTCTAACTGACTAAAACCACACGGTGTTCTGCAGCTACCTTTAGCCGGGGTGCTGGAGTGAAACCACTAACCTGACACCTCCAGCGATGACCGTTTACAAAAACAGCTAGTAGGGTTTTTGAGCAAGCATTTTGAGGGCGCGAAAATTTAATAGCAGAGTGGGAGCGGCTTGCAGAGATAGCACCGAGAGTAAGGTTTATCTAGATTGTGCCAGATATAGAAGTAAACTTTAGAAAATTATGTCATTTAGCAGACCTTTTGACTTGAATGCAGCGTGAAGCAGCCCCTCACATAAACAGTGTTCTTAGAAGCCGTTCGTCTCAAGTCTCGGCGGAAGTGTGCACAATAACATTATGTATAGGCGACTCTTTATGTGGCTCCGAGTGGCTGCAACCACAACTATATTAATATAATAACGAACAAGCAGCTGACAGACTTGGTTAGCAGGGGTCGACGACCGCCGCTCGGTTTTATTTTGAGTAATGAATGGTCTCAATACAGCTGCAGGCGTCGCACTTCTTACTGAACTAAAATTTACTTAAGGACTAGGTTTACGGACCGTACTCAGTATTGTACCCTATTTCGCTTTTACGCTAAAATCTATTTATTATACGGATGGTCGATGGAGCGAAAAGTTGTGGAGTGGCGACCGCGTACTGGGAGACGCAGCGTTGGAAGGCCTCCCTCTAGGTGGAGCGAAGACCTTGTCAGGGCTGCGGGCATCTGTTGGATGCGAGACGCACTGGACCGATCGAGTTGGCGATACTTGGCCGAGGTATGTGCCCAGCAGTGGAAGTCCTTCGGCTGGAATGATGACTATGTCTCAATTTATTTGACTCTAATTATGTATTAAATTGAATGATTGCCTGGCATTTCACTGTGAACTTGTAAATTATCGGTTAATTGCAAGCAACGGTAAGCGAAAACAGGGCTTCGTTGGAATAGATGTCTAGCAATCGTACAATTATTATCAAAAATCAAAACATTTTATTTCAACTAAACCATTAAGGTGTTTTAAACTGTCAGCAGCGTGCGAGAAACTCCACGGACACTCTTTCCCACCAATAAGTGTTCATTACAAGTATTTGGTTACATTATTCTTATTGGAAAATTACAGCACAAACAACGACAAATGCTTATGTAGCGGAAAACGTTTAGTTTAAATGAACTATTTTTATATAAGTCTTCATTTACCTCAAAAATCAGATGTGTATCCGCTATTTCCTTTAAAAAAATCAGTTATACTGTACGTGTCGACACGTTTGAGGGATCTCGTGCAAACTGCTCACCATGTTGTTGTGACACGTTCGCAACTATCTGCTTAGTGGACAGACCGTGTACTATGTGTGTCAAGTGGGCCTGCTTGTATACTTGACTCGTAAGTATTGCAGCTATTGACGAAACGGCTGTGCTCGTCAGAATTCTTACACGCCCTCACTGATTGATGGTCGAGGTCACGACAGACTCCTGGCACCGATCACTGCGCCTCTATAAACTGAACATGCTCAAGTAATCTTCAAGAGTGATTTGTAGTGCTGTCGCCAGGGCCACAGTACACTCGACAGTCGTCCGAGGTATGTAGCAGTTTGACTTTGTCAGCTCTTTTGTCTAGTAGCTTTAAGGGTGATTCTCGCAGTTGAAATGTTTCAAAGGCGTGCGGCTGACTGTCCAGAGGTCAGAAGTACTGTTAGCTGGTCGCAGGGCGTCGCTCCCCTCCTCCCCCCGCTCCTCGCCCCGTCTGCCATTCTACTCGGACAGAGCTCATTACATGGAGCGACTACCTATCATAACCGGAAATCCGCCCGCAACATCATAATAGCACAACACTCCTTTTTTGGGCAGTCGCGTAAAAACATAACTTTTAGGACTCATATATGTTGAAACATGATAATCATTTCTTTAGCAAAATGTTAGGTAAGTTTGAAAAAAAATGCTGAAGAGGTACCTCCTTTTGAAAGTCTAAAGTTACAAAAGTCAGTCTTAAAATTGCCAACATTGCCTACTTGTTAGTGCGCAATTGCACATGCACAAGGTCTGTGCTCATCGCTCGAGTGTCCCCCGAACTAATTACTGTAGGTAATAGCTGAGTGCTCTGCATTGCATCGCGTTGGTGCACAATCACCGGCGATGTCACGCCACGCAAACGCAACCCGCGTGCCTCATGCCGCGGGCTCTTCGTTTACGATGGCCAGCTAGCCACCTTTCTCTTCACATCCGGAGCGGTCTGGAGATCTTACTTAACGTTATTGGCTTCCAAACTATTGCACTATAGCTTTATTCAGCAAAACTGGCATTTCAGTAACACTTAGGTCCTCTAGCCGAGTCGATCGTTAAACTCTTCAGATAGTTTGAGACCAGTAGGTGACCAAGTTAACTGCATCAGCATCAGAAACAGAATATTTGTTTGTGAAACATAGGTATTTACATCTTAAGTTAATAGTAATGGCCGCTATGCTTTGCCGTGAAAGCGTACAAATATTGTTGAAAATAAAAGCAAACAATAAAAGAAAAGAAAAATCTAACAGAATAAAACAAAATTAAATACTTAAGTAGGTACAAGAAAAGAAAAAAAAAACTATATTAAATTTATATAAATTATTAAATTTATATTAATAATCTTAATAAATTCTACAATTAAATCTAAATTTAGGAATTTTTTTATGCTATCAAAGGTATATTATAAATTTTCGGCGCCATGCCAAAAACACTCTTTTTCCTTAAAGCGGTTCTACATTTTCTGTCGCACAGTTTATTTATATGTTGAGAACGCATTGGAGTATTTTTAAATTCGGGTAGTTTTTGAAACAGGTGCAAATTGATTTTAACAAACAAAGCAGTCTCGTAAATGTACATAGCTGGCACAGTTGGTAATTTTAATGATGTAAAATGAGCCACGCGGCCACACATGGACCGAATACATAATGTATGCGCTATAAACACAGTTTCTCTTTCAGTAGATTGTCCCCAAAAATAAAACCAACCCTCAGAACTGATGCAACCAATGCGTGATACGCGATTAAAAGTGTTTGTTTATTAACTTTTTTTGACCGCTGAAACAGTGCATATGCAGAACTTTTTTTGTCAGCACAAATCCACCTTGAGTTAAAGACAGAAGGGAATCTTCAACTAAATTGGTTTCCGCATTGTTCTTATCATAACACACATTTGCACTTGTATTTCATTGCTTATCAAAACACATTAGTACTTAAGTTATTTATTTTCGCGTTTGTTCATGATTATTGTTATCAATTACTATAATTATGTACAAAACTACTTCAATTTATTCTTCTATATTTTTTTGGTTACAATCTGATGTTAATTATAAAAACCTCAATTGTATGACTGTATAACCAAAGACTCAATACTTCGCAAATATCTAAAACGCTAATCATGCTGAGCACTCAAAGACTTTACGACCTCACGTGAATGTGTAGAACATCGCTCATTAGCGCACAAATATTAAAACAAATGAAATGTTGGGGTTAATAAGGTGGACACCAAAGAAAATAACGGTTTAAGGGTTTAAATAATAACAGTTTAATTACCCTTTGTTTTATGTATCGGAAAGGTGTCTGTAAGCACATGTGGCTCCTACCAAGGTTGACGGAATACAGTACCGTGACCAGCTAGCATTTCAGTTTCAAGTGTTGACAAGGGCTCAAGTAATAAACTGTATAATTAATGGTTAGAGAGAGAAGGCTATAGTGTTGAATAGTATTGAATTATTTTTGATAAACTCCAACACGCCCCCTCAAAAATAAATCTCTTTCTCTTTAATAACATCATCGTAATAATTCATATTACAAACTATTTTTATACAATAATAAAACACACACCTTTCTTTCTGGGAAAACAATATCATCATGGTCCAACATTAATTGCGCAGGATTAGGGAAACCCAGGAAAACCTAATCAGACCAATCAATCATTTCATCTCTTGTAATTAATGAAATATTAAAGTTATTCATCTACTTATTACCAAGCTCTTATAATTAAATATCCGTATGATTAAAACCAAGCTTTTATGATTAACACATTATGTAATCATCTTTGTAGTTATAACCAAGCCTTTTATAATTAAATTATCCTTTTATTATAACCAAGCCTTTTAATTAACATATCCTTATTACCACGTTGCATATACATATTTGCAACACCACCCCGAACTTCATACTCATTCAGAGACACACCGCGGGGAATTTGTCAGGATAACAAACAGCTGGTTAATAGAAACATAAAACACATTCACACACTTTTTCTCAACTTGGTTTTTATAGTTTCAATGTGTTTAGATCGTCTGTGACTGGTTGGAATGCTGGTGTTTTTGCATCCATTATTAATCTTCCTATCAATTTAATTATAATCTAGTAGCACAATGCCAAAACTCGACATAAATTACTTCAACCACAGAGTTTCCCTTACAACTTCATATTGAGCTATGTAAGAACATGCACGGCTTACACTTTTTACTGCATATTTGTGGCATACAAATCACATTGTACCATGATCAAAAACTACAATTAACCCGTAGTAATTTTTCTATCAATTACGTCATAGCTTTTTGTCACAATGAACGAAGCCACTTCCAATAATTTAATTTGTTTATTAACTTGAGATTTATGGTTCGTTTTAAATTTCTCAAGAGTCAAGACCTTTTGAAGTGTGACCATAATGAATTATTGTTTTTGCTTGCATACTGACTCAGAATGTTAATAGAAAAACTTAGGTCACGTCAAGTGGCCAGTATGATATGCTTCAAACACACAACGAAATTTCTACAAGGGGCACTTGTAATTTCACACGACTCTAATACTTGGTACTTCATAATTTGGTTTATTTTCCAATTTGTGTACAAGTATTGACTTATTTACATTACTCATATTTAAACTTCTCAGGTACTGTTTGCATACCCTGAACAAAAATGACTTTGTTTTCTGATCTGGTTATTCTGCTTAACAGAAAACCTTTTCTCGCATTTTAGTCTATCACATTAAAAGTGTTTAATCAGTACGTTTTAGAACTATTCATAGTACATATTTCAATCATCGATCGTCACAACATCATCCACATGTAAAAACTTACAACAATTTGAAATATAACTTAATATTACCCAAACGTTTAGATAGAGGCTTTTTACTCTATACTATAATACACACACATTGTTTTCATTTACATAAATTCTTTCCAAAACATAACTTAACATAATATCACGCCTGTGTTCCTCGAAGGGTTAGGCAGAGGAAAATAGTACATTATAGTACATCAATATGTCACCAGTTATGTTTAGATCCTATGTTATAGGCGCGAGTCTATTGCCGTCAACCGGGCACAAGTCCAGACTCTGGGCTTTACTTGATCTGCATTAAAAATGTTAATGCACTGATTTACTGATGAGTAATAAAAACCCTTTTTTATAAAATGTTATTCCAACATTTGGAACTAACAGTTTGCAAACTGGTTCAATCAATGTATTGACTTAAACGAATATAATATGAATATGAGTTCTTTCCTTTGCAAGCCGTATACACATATTCAGTCGGGATATTTCGTCGGGCAATTTTCATAAAATTATGTACTTAGATTTCTTGATAAATTGCCCATTCAAAATGATTTAACACCCACAAGGTGTACTAGTAAATTAAATTGACTCGCTAAAGATATTAATCTTAAACTTGCGATTCTTTTAACTAATGCAAAAGTTTCTGACTCAAACCACTAGCCATTTATTCATAGGTTTTCAAAACTCATCATCTTTAATCGTAAATGCCCACTTACAATCGATCAAAATAGATTTATACATGATTTTAGTGTTATAGGTACATCAGGTATCATTTACAATAAGTGAATTATATTCTTCATTGATTTTTCCCATAGGTACATGTTTATTATACATAGATTCAATTTCTGAATTTATTAGATAAATAAAGATTCAGCACACAACAAATCAGTAGATAATATTTACCAAAAATACAGTCTTCATAATATTTATTATTTGAAACAGATAACATACTTTGCATTCTAACGCTTAATCTTAATTTTCTATGTTTCATTATTTTATGGTTAACTTAACTCATTACCATTGTCATAATATGAAGATCGGTTCAAACACTCCACTGTTTCTTTCACAGATTTATTTATTAGATCCACACCACTTCACCAGGGTGTACCAACTCATGCCAGTTGCATGCAGTTAAGCCAGGAATTTAATCCTATTTATTCACATGTACAATATGATTAATTCTTATCAGATCCACACCACTTTACCAGGGTGTACCAACTCATGCCAATTGCATGTAGTTATGCCAGGATTAAATCCTATTAATTCACATGTACAAACTGATATATTCCTATCAGTCTCACACCACTTTACCAGGGTGTACCAACTCATGCCAATTGCATGTAGTTATGCCAGGATTGAAATCCTATTAATTCACATGTACAATCTGATATATTCCTATCAGACTCACACCACTTTACCAGGGTGTACCAACTCATGCCAATTGCATGTAGTTATGCCAGGATTGAAATCCTATTAATTCACATGTACAATCTGATATATTCCAATCAGATCCACACCACTTTACGAGGGTGTACCAAGTCAGAATTATCAACAGAGTTATTGCTACTTTTAGCCATAATCCGTTCGGGCTCAGGTTTCACTGGCCTATTTGATAAGATCCATTATCACATCACTGACTCTCACAAACTAATTGTCTACCACAACCTACACCTTAGGTATACCATTTCGTTTATAGCCAACGAATTATTTCCCAATTGACAACACATTGTCAAATTTCGTTTTCTATTACTTTTTACAAAGTAAACAGTAAAACCAAAAACATTTAAATACTTTAGTTGTAGCGTCTTATTATGTCATAACTCATAAGGTATGTTATATAACATCAGTGCTTCCCAGAACAATCTTTTCCATAAATGAATTGACACATTTCGACCCTAATATTAGGTACAACCTATTACATACGACTCCGTTCTATATTATACATTGTTCTTACCATTATTCGGCAATTCCATACAAAGCACTGTAATGGTAACTAATACCATTTCGAGTTCAGAACTCTTTCATTTAATTGGATATAATTTCCTCTCCATTAACACAACTTAAGTTAAGAATAATTCTCAGATCAAAATGAACTTTACAACTTTATACAACATTTCTAATCCCGAAACATAACAAAAACATCTGGTCTATCACAAAAACACAACTCAGTTTTTGTTTTCAATAGACTCAAGTGTCGTTACTCATCTGTGAGAACTTTAAATATCTACTTTTAACAAAACTTTTGTTTTCAATTTTATCAACAGCTTGTTTGGCAAGCTTGTTTTCCATAAATACAAGCTTCACACAATTTTTCGTAATGCACAATGTTATTATTTGCGTCACTATTATAAAATAGTTCAATAAATATAAAATCCAAAAATATAATTTGCCTTTAGCCTCGGATTTCGTTACACATTAAATCGTAATTATTATTTACGAATTTATTTACAAGCATTTGCTAATTAAAGAGTTAATAAAATGCAGACAGTTAATGTCTATTAGATTATTCAAAGACTTACCCTTTATTACCGGTTTAACATCTTTGAACACAATGACACCGCCGTTTTATCAAAACGACAGTCATTCTTGCTTGCTTTTGAAATTATGGAATCTCGCAGAAAAATACATTCTGGAGCACACCTGGAACGCCCATCTTACAGGTAACCGGCAGATCTCCTTCCTACGTCGCTTGTATAAACGCAGCATCATGACTGCCCGTCACAAAGGTAAAACCAGACGTATTTTCATCATGTGGTTCTGGTTTTGAACTAACCATCTGCACCGTTGTATTGTCCCTTCTTTTGTTTCAATGGCTTAAACTTCTCTCGGGTTCTTGAACGGTTTTATTGACTTTTGCTGATCTCTGGAATTGTTTCAGAGTGTGACTTATGGCCTCTAGATTGCAGCCTGAAGTACTTTTATACTTAGATCATGACCTTCAACTTATAAGTTTGATTTCATGATCAAACACACTTTATACTTTTTCACAATCGCTAATATTATATTGTCTTTAGTCAATTGTATCTTCAGTCACTTGTCATTCAGTCTCGATTTCGGTGACAATATAGCTGTTTCTGTTCACTAAAGTCATCAAAAGTTTCATAACTTTTTCGAATTCCTTTGACTTTACATCTGCAGCTTCCTGTTCAGCAATCTTTTTCAAGAGATACCTACATCGCATTTAAGCAGATATTGTAGTTGGATCTTCACTGTCGATAACGTTCCATAGGCTGTGCCGTAGGTACTTCAAGTTCACTTAATAATTTTGGATATTCGTAATGTCTACACACTTTACTTATTGACATCAAAATGTTAAATGTTCATATTACTCATATTGATTTTAAACAGTCTTATTCCTTTTTATTTGTTTCACTAGATGCACAACTCGTGTTTATTATTTAGTGTCCAATCATTATTTTCACTTTGGCTTAGCGCTCTGGGCCCATAACCTGTTGGGGTTAATAAGGTGGACACCAAAGAAAATAACGGTTTAAGGGTTTAAATAATAACAGTTTAATTACCCTTTGTTTTATGTATCGGAAAGGTGTGTGTAAGCACATGTGGCTCCTACCAAGGTTGACGGAATACAGTACCGTGACCAGCTAACATTTCAGTTTCAAGTGTTGACAAGGGCTCAAGTAATAAACTGTATAATTAATGGTTAGAGAGAGAAGGCTATAGTGTTGAATAGTATTGAATTATTTTTGATAAACTCCAACATGAAATAGACACAGACCTTCACTAGTTATCTTCCATCAAATTGTGAGTTCCAAGTGTTAGCTACAGTAAGCTTCAGAGCCTTGAACATCGACGCCGAGTTGCCAGTCTGTCGGTTTTTATCGGTTACATTTCGGCAAGTGTGCGATAGAACTGCACGATTTAATTCCGCCTAGCCCATTTAATCATCGGAATACAAGACGTAAGGCGATGCCGCATCGACGAATCGTGGACATCCCACCCGCGCTAAACGTTTTGGGAATACTTTCATTGTGCGTACAGCTTAGGAGAGGAATTCCAGGCCGAAGTCTATGTTTCCTGTTAAATACAACCTGGTCTTTAAGTCAAGAGTAAATAGATTAATTCAAATCGGTCGGTTCTACACTGAGCGAACGTGAGTCTATCAATAAATGAAAACAAAATCATTAAGTTTAAGGATCCCTGGTCAGTTCTGCCTCCAAACCGTGTGATCTGCTCAAAGCCATAGCTAACCGTGCGTTTGTTCTTGTTACAGCCTCAACAATCGATTGGCTACGACGAGCGTTTGGTTCCATGCGATTACTACAAGAAGCAAATCGTTGAAAACAACAATCTGATCGTTTCGATAATGATATTGTGTATTACACTCGTTCATTTTTCTCTACTTATTTCATTATGTTTTTGTATTGCACACTTTGTTTCTTTGCTTTGCTTGATTTATCGAGGTCGGTTCGGGGATGCCTGACCATCCATTACCTACTTATCGAAACTCCTCCGAGCCTCGGGAAGCACGCTGTTGTTTCCGACTGTCATTTGAATATGTTTAACAGAGTCCTTCCTTGTGGCTCGTCAAAGGCAACAAATCTGACACCTTCTTGCCAAGGGCAATCGAGGGGTATCGTGTTACTTAGTTAGGTAAGTACTGGCTTGTGGAGCTCAGAGGGCAGTCACTTCAGGTAAAACACTGGTAGTGAGCTGCTTCCGCTTAGACTGTTAGCAGACCCTATCGTAGTTGAGAAAAGGCAGACAGATCGGTTTGTTTATTCTACAAAGCTGTACAGTCTACACTACTATAGTATGTAAGTATACGTATAATACTCGTAGTCGTAAAATTACCGCTTGCAATTGCCATGTGTACAACCTCACACCAATTAAAATATATGTATACTAGCTTTTACCCGCGGCTTCGCTCGCAGTGAAGCCATTATTTTTTTTTATTTTTTTTAATAATTTGTTTCCTATGTTACTTCTAATACCTCCAAGAATATATGTACAAAGTTTCATGATGATCGGTTCAGTAGTTTTTGCGTGAAAGTTTAACAAACAAACTTACATTCACTTTTATAATATTAGTATGATAGTAAGGGTAGTTATAAGGTGCGGTGGGATGCAGGCTGTTTAACATTCAATGTGTAATGTTCTTACTGCTGCTATACGCATCGCATGCAATACTGCGCTGTGCTCGCTCCCGACTTCGAAACTTTTATCATTGTACGGTATACCTGCTGCGCGTCAGTTTACACGTGAACTATGATACCCACCCTTACTGCCACTAACTAAAGACGCTGTCCAAGTTGGGCAGTTAGCAAGCACGTGCGTCTGAGTGTACATACGTAGTGCATGTGTTGCGTACCTTCATTGTTTCGCTTCCTGTTACGTGCAAGGCTTGATCACTATCTAATAATCCTCCGCATTTCTACGACATGCAATATAACATACTGATTTACTTATATAAACATCCGCACTCATTATTAGACTGTACGAAGTCGACCTTCGCATACCTACAGCGGCGGCAGTTTGGAAATATTGAAAAAACATCAAGATCATGAGAGTTTCGTACGAATGAAATGGAGCATTCTTGCATTTCTCAAGAACTAGAGACCAAGTGAATACGGTTCACTTTAGCACTAAGTATAAAGATACACACTGAGTGATTACCGTGTAATCTCGTAGAACATTAACGGTTGATAAATATTTGGACGTAGTTAGAAATATGGGTAAGTGAGGGAACGGGTGCTATGGTATGCAGGTAGCCGATAGCGAGTCATGGCGATACGCTGACACAGATCACAGTAGGTCAATACGGAAGGTCTTTTCGACTGTATTCAAACCATGCGCGAGAAGTGCGGGTTTTGAGTTATTCAGACAAAAGTACCTTTAATAAAAATAAAAAGCTTTTTAACACAAAAAAATACCGACTTCGAAAGCAAAATACTACATACAGAAAAATAATTTTCTTGTCTAAAGTCGGTGTCAGAAACGAAAAACAATTAGTCCAAAGACAATTTTTTTTTTGTCTTTGTAGTATTTTTCTTTGGAAGTCGGTTTATTATTTTGTAAAAAGTTTTTTATTTTAATCTTTTTAGTTTTGGTAGGTAAGTAAGCAATATTACTTTGAAAATCATTTATAGCCAAAGTATATCTCATGCATAAATTGTTTTATTAGGGAGTTACAGGGCTTGCCTTCCGGCTTCATTATCAGATCAGTAAGTTCGATGGTACTATTTTCATCAGTACCATTTTTTTCATGGTACCCACTATTTTTATTTATGTATATTTGCTACAACATGGTAATGTAACTATTCGATCTTATACCCGTGACATTTTTATCATTAAGGAGTTCCAGTGACTATCTATTATCTTCTCCATCAGCTCCACTTCACCAAACGATACTTTCCGAGTGCAAATACTTGCAATGTTGATAAATATACAAAAATTGCTATATGTTTGCCTATAATATTTGAGGAGTTCCCTCGATTTCCATGGGATTCCTTCGTCAGGTTCTGACTTGGTGATAATGGGAATAACTTGAGAGTATGCCTTTTGAAACACAAAAAGAATTTTCAAAATCGGTCCACAATTGACGGAGAAATCAGTGAACATATATCTCTATATATAAAAGGCCAAAGTGATTGACTGATGTATCAACGCACAGGCCAAACCCTTAGGGCTAGAAACTTAAAATTTCGCACACTTATTCCTCTTATGACGTAGGCATCCACTAAAGAAGGATTTTTCAAAATTCAAACCCCAAGGGGGTGAAATAGGGGATAAAAATAAATAATATTATAAGGAGATAAAGGTTGTAGAGGGTAATCTCTGTATCTACGGAACCGATTTCAATTAAATTTGGCATGGAGATAGTTTGAGACTTTGCAAAGGATATAGGGTATTTGTATTTCCTTGGGATAATAAAACACTTTTTACGCGGGCGAAGCCGCGGGCAGAAGCTAGTTAAAATAATAGTAAAAAAAGCGTGCGGTGCTTCATGTCAGTTGCAATACAATTTTATTGGCAGATATTGGTTAAAGTAGTCATTTTGAAAATGTCGTAAACAGCACTCCAAGCTTTTTTACAATTTTTTTTCGTTTATCTCACTATTTTTAATTTAAATTTATTGAAAATTATTTTCTACTTTTTAGTTTGGTTTTCTATTAAAGCGTGTTTTTTGTTTTTTTATAGTACTATTTGTTTTTTACTTTTTAGTTCAATCGCTAATACTGTAGATCCCGGTAAGGATAATGGAGCAAACTATTTTAAATTATTGCATTGTCATCGGTCCTTGATAAGTGTGCAAAGTTTCAAATAAATCCGACGTTTTGAAGGGGGTGAAAATCACGTTCAAAGATTCTGTTAAAAGCGTGTTAAAACAATACATACAGTCGATCATAGAACCTCTTCCTTTTTTGTGAAATCTGTTAAAAAGGAATAGTGCTATTCGTCCTGTGCAGCTCTTTCCCTCACTAGAAACCTGATGTATTTAAGGCATCGTTGTTGGTACCTTGAGAGTTACCAGACATACACGCCTTTTGAAACCAAATACCTTTATCTATGAACCTTCTGGTTGTTGTCGACCGAGCATCTACGCGTGTGCGTGTGGCATGCTCGGTGATCAATCACGCCTCTCGAGTTGAGATGCGTGTCACTGGCTGATAGCAGACGTGAGCCACATGACCACGTGACACCGCCTCCGCAACTGCTCTGATTATGAACTCGGTCGTGGAACAAGTCTTAACGAAAGAATAATAGCTTATGAGTATTCAGAATGTGGATGACTTTCGAGTTCGAATAGATTCTGTGAAAGATGCTGAAGGTAATCAATTTACTAACATAACAGCGGCGCTGCGCTGTTACCACTACCGACAACAGTAATACCACATGACTGCGATCAGGAAAAGCTGAACCCACTCGACTACACGCAGAGCAAGACACATTTATAAATGTTCTAGTTAAACATGTGTTCGAGTTACCGGACGCAGCTCGCTGATTGGTGCAGCCGTGCTCTTCACATGAGTACATTTGCACACTCACACACGGGGACATGCGGATCGTACGAGTGGAAACTAGAGAACCCAGTGCCTAAACATAGGTTTCAATAGTTAGTACCTATTACAAGCAAGTGCAGAATCAAATACTACTTGGATAAGATCGGATGATGTTAATATCACGGACTACCTCGTAGGTGTCGAGGTCGCAGGCGCTACTGCTGAGCTGGAGCTCCTCGCTTCGCCGCCCTGCTCGAACAAAGTGCTGTTGAGTTTTTACATCTGGAATTTCTCAGTAGCAGTCCGGAGTCTGGATTATGCCCTTTTGATAGCTATAGGCTAGACTCCTATTACATGGCTCTGGTGACATGTAGTACTCGTATCATCAACAAACAGCCAATTGTAAATATTGTAAAACTTTGATTTTAGAACAACTGTAAAACGTGCTCATTTCAAAACGAATGACAATACAGATGAAGTAGTTCCTCACACGCGAGACGTGTGCCTCTCTGGCGCAATCACTCAATAGCTATTCATTCAATTATTTTGATTGATTGGGTCAATAGAGGCTGCTGCTCGAAGGTCCGTATCGTCAAACATTGTGCCATTAGCTGTAATGAATTAATCAGCGGCCTCCACAGAGGCCTATAGTGTCGTAAGCGATAATTGTTGTTAATTGGCGCCCGCAATCAGGGGCGCGTGATGATGCGGAAGGTCGCAGCTCGGTGACTGTGGACCAATCAGTGGCGCAACGCGTTGTGTTGTGCCTGCATGCCAGCGAATTATACTGTGATTTGCAATCAGGCCGGCGCACTGTGGAGCACAAAGTCCACCTTGTGTACACCAACTATAAGTATACAGAACATAATATGCTTTAGGGTGGAACAGCTATGAACACTAACATGCAAAACATACATCGCGATATCCAACTTTAAGTGCAGTACAAATTTTATTCTATAAATATTACTATATCACGCCTGTAGTCTCCGAAAGTTTGTATTGTCTTCGGTGGCCATATTTCATCTTCGGGCTTCGATATACGTTATCATAATTATTTGAGTTTCATGTAATGAGTGGCGAGTCCATTCAAATTCTACCGGCCATCGAGCGGGCACAAAATTCCGACTCCGCTCTGCTACAGAGAAATTCCAGATGGAAAAACCAAATAACACTTTGCCCGACTCGGAAATCGAACCCAGGACCTCCTGCTCAGCAGTTCCGCTTTCGTGCATTGACATGCGTCTCTGACGGAGCTTACAGCTGTCGGTAGGCGATTGATTCCCGCAGCAGTATATTATCAGTAGATGACGTCGCTGTGAGTCACGCCGGAGGTCGTTGCCCCCCTAATGAACACGTCGCGAATTAGCGCTAATGAAGCGACGATCCACGAACATTCCGCGCTAGCCCCCGAAAGCCGCGCCGTCCATCACGCCAGTACCAGTACTATTGTACTTACACTCATTTACGTGTGTGTCGTCAGCGAGCATTCCTATACTTTCATTTCATTTGTCAATTTGACGGTACTGTTGCATCGATATAAAAAAAATTCAACGTAATATTGTAAGCCAAGAAAATCCGCTGCTCGGTCCGCCGCGCACCGCACCGTGCCCGAATAGTGTAGCTGTCTTCATTTACAATGTTTTTCAGTATTTGACACCTTTAATTTAACATCTTAGATTTTGGTTCGATTAATTTATTAATATCTAAAAAACCGAAGCAATTATTGACTATAGTTGCTACCCTCTCTGACACTTCCCTAGTCGACAAAAGTTTATTTTCGTCTCGCCTACTCCAACCTTGTTGATATCCACAACAACACGACATTGTGTCTGCGGTCATTGGTGTTTCTTTACTCATGTCGTGTGGTGTGATGATCGTATGATCAAAATACGCTTTGTTTGCGATTGGCCTCACTGAATACACAATCAATGACATTGCAAAGAAATGACCGCAAAAAATTTACATAACTACCGCATATTTACTACAAATGGTAGGTAATGACTGCAGAATATTTATTAAATAAATCGCAGGTATTTGAGCGTCCTTCACGGAGGTATTAGTTTCGCAAGATGCTGAAACGCATCATTAGCCGCAGGTATCGCCGCAGACGCTACTCCGCCGCCCATTTACCTACTAGTTGACAATGTTGTTTCAGCCTAACGACAGTATTAATAGTTGTTATCTACGTTCACATAGGAGGCTTGAAATAGTCATTTCATATCCGTTTTACTATCCACTCGATTTTATTGTTTTACGAGTTTGTCGACACTAAACACTCGTATAAACTGAGCCAATATTTGAGCGTTACCTGAACATAGCACAGTTTACATTCACATATTTGCTCTACGCTCGAGTCGATATTTGAATGGGATGCTCCCCCAGACTTGTTGTGGCGGGAAGGGAATTATGACACTGCACCATACAGTGCATCTGTCTCAGGTAGGTGTGTTGTGCAAACAATTATGATGTTTATGACTTCGTGTTTACGATTCATAATCCCCCCACAGGATTGCGGTGCGTGTGAGCGACATTGTACACCTGTGCGTTCGTAATTAAGTATTATTAGTAATGTCTATTATTGTTCCTATTAGTGACAGCACGCAGGGCAATGACATCGTTTATTATAGTTTATAAAAAAGCGGCGCTTGGCGCGGCGCTACGTCGTAACTCGTACGTCGCGCCGAAGACGGCGACGTGGTGGAAAAGGAATACGGCGCCGGGCGCGGTGACGTAGGCTATGTTTTTTTTATCTAGTTCTTGCAATCGCTAAGACGCATTTTTTGCGTGTATCCTCTGTCACCTTGTACAAATACAAAAGGTTTGGTAGACACAGGTATCAACACACAATGGATTTCTTTATTTAAACAACAAAAAGAAGCAAGAACTAGCTAGCAGCAAAGCCTTTAGTTGCGTACACCATGACAGACTTTTACGCAAACCGTGTTGTGTTCAAATAGATCTACGCCTAAAAATTTATAACAAATCTATTTTACGAAATAGGATCTAATACGTTGATGTCAATCAGGTGAAATTTTCGGAGTTACCAGCTCCGTTAGGTGCACCTCAAGGCTCAATATTGGATCCATTTTATTATTATTCTTTCTTAGTACTGTCTTTAAAGAAGTCGTACTTTCTACTAATTATTTTTAAACTATCTTTTGCCAGTGGCTAAGTCCAAGTGAATGCCGTAAATTGCCCAATATAACGTACTATCGCGATACAAATTATCTAGGTAATGTTCTAACATAGCCCATACCATGGCCTCGGAATTCTGACAGATTTTTCATAAAGTCATAAATGGTTTAATGTGTACATTACAATCGATTTAAAAATAAATATTTTGTTTTTGGGATTTCCCACTGTAGGTAGTGGTACTGCCGATGGTCCTATATTAACATCCTTCGTCGATAAGCATACAGCGGTGAGAGGTGATAAGGACTATGATTCCGGATTTGTGCGTCACCATTGTATTTTGTACAAAATCGTGACTGTTGAAAAAACCTGCCAAGTGCGCTTCGTACCGCACACAAAGACGAGTTCCATAGTAAGGATGTGAGAAGCAAACATAATGATTAGATATTTACTTCAAAGTGTTTCTACAACAATCTGTAAAACTAAGTTATTTCCTATTGCCATATTGAACTAGCTTCTGCTAGAGGCTTCGCAAGCGTGAAAAGTGTTTTCATTTTTATGTTATTTTTATTTATAGTAGTAAATTACCTTTTATTTTTATTTTTATTTATTGTAGTAATTAGTATTTAGGAGGACTTACAGCTAATAAAAACAAACAAAAAATACAAAAATACGTATAGTACACGCCAAACTTCTTGACCGCCAAGAAGTTTGACAAGAACTATAAAAAAAGAAATGAGCCCTATCAACGCACAAACAGATGAGCGCTGCCGTTCAGACTTCGCCGCGCCGCAATGAGTAGGTACACCCCTCCCGCTTCATCTCGGGGCCTGCAGTCAGTCGAGCTATCGCGTGTACGTTGCGTCGACGCAGCGCACCGTGTGGACACTATGGTTATTAGTATGTAAAATGACGCAGCGACAACGCTACATCGACGCAAAGCTGAAGCAATACGCCGTTTGGACCAGGTATTTTTTTTCTAAAGATTTGCGCTTGACCACTATCTCACCTGATGGTAAGCGATGATGTGGTCGACGGTGAAACACGCTTGCCTAGAAATAACCTATTCACTCTTGCATTAAAGACCCCTAGATTGTAACTATCGGGAAATACAGACTCCGGCAGAGAATTCCACTTAGCTGTACGCATAATGAAAGTATTTCCAAAACGTTTAGTGCGTATGGGTGGTATGTCCACCATGTTCCGATGGTGCATCGCCGTACGTCTGGTAACGTGGTCTGATGATGAAACGGGCTAGGTGGAATTAGATCGTGCAATTTCATCGCACACTCCCCGAAATGTAACCGATAAAAAAACCGACAACCCGGCAAATCAGCTTTGACTTGACCAGTGTCTCATTGCCCATGAGCCTTTTGAACCACTTTCCGATCGACTCTAGTGCATCAAGCTGGTATTTGGCAGAACCGCATTTTGCATTTTCTTTACAGTATGATACCAACTTAGTTCGATTTCCGAGTTGGGTATTGCGCAAAGTATTATTGGGTTTTTTCATTAGAAATTTCTTAGTAGCAGCCCGGAGTCCGGACTTGTGCCCGGGTGATTGCAATAAGCTCGCCCCCTATTTCATGGCACTCAACATATTTGGCGAAATGTTGCTGTAATATTGGTGCAGCCCTGCCTAACCCCCCTCGGGGCATACAGGCGTGATATTATGCTTACAACAATGCTATGTAGCGGTAACATGACACGACATAGCACGTGTTATTTTGGGCAGCGTTCGTCAAAACAACGGCGACGGAGCAGCGAGTCGTGTTTACGTCGACTCCCGATGAGACACCGTCACGGAAGCATCCCCTGCCGGAACTTGTCAACCTCTCGCCGACATTGACGAATGACGGCTACCATCACACCGTCAGCACGAGGAAGGGATCAGAGGATATGCTGAAGGAAATATTGAGTTGGTGGCGATACAAGTTCAGACCATAAAAATAACACGTTACATAGAGTAATGGCCTGGACGAGGTGACATTCTACTAGCGATAGCGACTGCTTACCAATTCGTCGTTCGAAAAATCACATGATATTCGGTAGCAAAATCAAACTCTTTCATTTCAGACTGTTCGGAATCATTATAGCTCATAAAATGTCACTTTATTTCGACGATCTGTGTGAGCCCTTAGTGCTGACGCTGACAATGTGTCAGAAACTGTAGTTTATGTAGTCGGCACAGTTGACTGGGCGCGTCGTGTTTACAGCATTAGCAAGGCAGTAGCGGACAGCGGCACATCTCCGCTGACTAGCCGTTCATTTAGTGGAGTTTGTCCTGTACAATCATGTTATGTTAACAGTAGGGTGTCGGGTCACCGTCGATCATCGCACTGTTTCACAAATTAGCTGATTTTAGTTATTTTGATGCTGTACTCAGCAAGAAAATCTCTTTTAATCTTTCTATGTATTTATTTCATAAATTGACAATGAGCCTATTCGAAAGTACGCAATTTTTAACCGACTTCAAAAAGGGAGAAGGTTCTCAAATAATCGATAAAAAAAATAGTTTTTGCCCCGAGAAACCTGGATTAATTTGGAAAATCTTATTTTCGTTAGAAAGGGTATACATCCCAGGTAGTCATGGTCATCAGGTCAAGATCTGATGATGGGATCCTGAAGAAATCGAGGTAATTCCTCAAATATTATAGGCATATATATATCGATTTTGGTGTTTTCATCAACAATGCAATCATTTGCACTAAGAAAGTATCTTTTGGTGAAGTGCAAATGATGAAGAAGACCACAGATGGCCAGTGGAACTTCTTAAAGCTAAGTATGTCACGGGTATAAAATATATCGAATAGTTAATTTACTTGTATATGTGTATTATTAATATATATGTAAGTATATACATTTTCGTATACAAGTTGTTATTTTTAAATATTATTTTGTACCCGTTCAAAACGTTTTCTTTTTTAACCCAAAGATTGGCTGGTAGAGAATGCCTTGTGGCATTAAGTCCGCCTATGTACCAATATTGTACATGAAGTTTAAATAAATAAATAAATGGTTCTGATGAAAATAGTACAATCGAACTGATCTGATGATGAAGCCGGATCTTTCTTTTCCGAAGTCGGTGTCCAAAAACAATAGGTACTATGACAACGAAGTTGATAAATAGCACCGATTTTTAATATTTCGCGGTATTTTTCCTTTTTAGAGTTTCATAGCCGAAGGGTCCAAACGGAGCCCTATTGCTGTCACTCACGTGCCTGTCTGTCTGTCTGTTGACTGTCACACAGGTTTTATAGCCAAACGGTTGGAGCTAGTCTTCATTTTCACAGTATAAGATATATTAGATTGTTTAGATTTCGAGTCACCTAGACTGTTTTCGTGAGACGCTGTTGTGCCATCTCACATGGGTTGTCGCAACGGTGATCCAATGATATTTGTTGTTTTGTTTTTGTAGTGTCAGTTTGTTCATATCTGTGTTACTAACATTAAGTTTGTTGTAGTCAGTTTTACGAACCATTTGTTGAGTCATGAATACTGGAATAAAGAGAGATTCTATATTTTATCTTGTTGACCCAAAGCCATACAAATGTTTTTAAAGGCTTTTAAGGGGGAGCCCATACAGGAAAAAGGGGGCGCGAAGAAAAAATTGGCTATCCCATCGTGTGGGATATCGTTTTTTAAAGCTCGTTGCTGTATTTTTTTGTCTAAAGTCAGTTTTTTTAATTTTTTTGCTAACTTCTCTTTGACCTATGAACTTCAAATTTGGTGATAATATTTATTATTACTTATATTTCAGTCACACAACCAATATATTGAAAACCAGGTATTTGTTGAAATTTTCTGATTTTTTCTATTAAAATCAACTTGCTTTTGCAGTCTGTTATGGAACCCTAAATGTGCGAAGTCCGACACGCACTTGGCTGTTTTTTTTTCTGTAACTCAAAATCTGATTTCGTCAGACAGTGGCATGATACCTTGATACTGCAACGCAAATAGTCCTACCTCGGATCGCGAGCGCTCGTTAGCCTCTAATACAGCTGTTTGTGAGCGCATTACTTCACAGTGGACAATCATGCGCATGTCGCATTACGCTAATTTGCACCAATATACATATTCGTTTAGCTCTAATTGTATGATTACGCTGTGTCATGCTGCATGCATATCTGATTGTAGGATTGCATTAAAACATCTGCGTCGATCTGCAAGCTTTTTTAATCCAAACAAATAATGCAGTTTGGGTTGAGTCGCTTGACAATAGCACGGCTATGATTAGGTATATTATAGCCATTTGCCATAATAATAAATAAAATATACAAGAATGAATGAATGCGTAATTCTGTTCCTTGCAAAGATGACATACTGTTCTATGCCATGTCGAACAACAATCATAGGATAGCTGCAATCGATCGACTAATATTATAATCATATATCGAACATTAATTACTACGTGAATGCGTACCGCTGCGCGCTGCCGCGCTGCTGCAACGAAAAGGCTACGTCTCCCCTATATATATAAATTGGTAAGCTACGATGCTACTACGACGACGACGCTACGAAGTGCTACGTCAGAGCTACGACGCACGTCTTTAAGTCAATACTACGACACTGCTTAGTAAATGCTATAATGCTATGACGTTGCTACGAAACGATACGAAGCTGCTACAAGTAAGCTAAACATTAAAAAAAGCGCTGCCACAATCACTAGCTCGCCTCCGATAGGTGTGTTCCCAGTTCACAAGTCACCCTGCATAGGTCGCAGGTCACAGGTCGCGTCCTTCTCCAAATTTCCCACTCATCGGCATGCCGGTGACCACGGCTAAATGTCACGCGTCGCGGCGGCCTTCCGATCGATCGCGTGTCATTAAGAGTCAATAGATACGGCTCATCATTATTATGTTCACTGCTAGCTGTGATGGCGTCCGGCCGCTGATTGGTTGTTTGTTATGTCATGCTAATAAGGTAATGGCCGATACAGCGACTGGTGGCAGCCATCAAGTATTCGTCAGCGGTCGCAGCAACTCGTTTGGATGCATCGCGCGCCAGTTGAATGTCGCCACGAACGCGCGACCATCGCTAGCAGAGCTATAAATAGTACGTGCACGGCGTGCCTTTGTATTGTAATCATATCTATATTATTTAACTGCACTACTTGCAGATTCAATTCAATTGAAATAGCCTTTTTTTCTGATTGGTACATACTCACAGATATCGATTTAAAAATCAGAGGAGTATTAAAATAGCTCTGAATGTTGTGATGCTTCTGAAATCTTTGTTTAAGCGCCTTCTACAACACAAGCAGGCACCGGTAAGAGATTAGTATATGTCGACACAGATAAAGCTATGATCTTGTGTAGTTATGTGTCCATATAGACTAAAGTCTTCAGTCTGCGAGACATAAATACAACCTCTCGTATGCACAGCGCAGTTCCGTCGCGAATGATATTCATCCGTTAACAGTGTAAGAATAGCTCCTCGCCGACAGTAAGTGGCCGTGATTGCATGCGGCGCATACTGCCAGTCCCCTGCACGCACTGGTCGGTGGGCGCGACGTTCATTGTAGTCCAATCTAGTTGACGGCTAAATATAGCGCGGCTGGAGTGACCTTCGCGGGCTGTGTTCGCGGGGCTCCTGCGCGCTAGGCACTCGTAACGAGATGCGTCCTCCACACGACACGCTCACCTTTCTGTATTTTATGACAAATGCGCTCTGCAAATTAATGTGAGTCTATAAATGTCCTGATAAATATGTATAGTTCCCGGCATGTAACTTGGCAAGGTTTTGGCGTAGTGGGAGTAAGTTTGCGCATAGTGCGCGAACTGGCCAACCACTACATAGAGCGAACGGAACATGGACGCGACGGGATTGGTCAGTCGATCCTTGTGTCAACTGAGCAACCAATCGCAAGCTCGGATCGGTGCTAAACGGTCCCCGCGTCCTGCATATTAAACAAAGAGACCTTAAGACGACTGTGGGCCTGTCTAACGACTCTTGCCAAGTTACGTGCCGACAACTACACACTACACAAACATGTATACAGAACATTTTGCCAACAAGCGGATGTATATATGGAGAAGGTACTTATTGTTAAGACCAGAATGTTTTCTTTCTCAACGCTATTTTGATTCAAGTCTAACTGAGAAGTGAGCGGTCGTTCCAATAAATATTATTGTAGTAAGACTATGCCATAATATATTAAATTAACGAATGTGCGAAAAAAACTAATTAATTATACTTTGTTGCAGCGTCCTAGCAGATGTAGTCAACCATGTAGTCCGTTCTGTTGTATTTTCCCTCGTATTCGTATTCGGTCGTATGTTCATTAACTCTCCATTCCATAGATGCAGCAACTCAGTACGTAGGTATTACTTTTGGTGAAGTTCACTTAATGGTAAGATGGTGAGATCTGAGTAAAAATTATCACGCAGAAATCTCTACAATATGTTTGCGCAGACCTTTTTGTTGGTTCAGGTTTGGATTTTCACAAATCTTTAAATAGTAATCTTTTATAATTAACCAGCTTTTGCTCTCAGCTTCGCCCGCTTAATATGTGTTCCTCCCAAGTAGGGTTAGTATTTTTAAAATTGAAAAGTCCTGACAAAAAGCCGGCATTTTGAATAAAATTCTGGACATCGAAGTTACAAAAAAAATGTCTAAACACCAAAACCCGACAGCAAAAAAATCGCGATTTGAAAAGTGCAAAACAAGAAAATATTGTCCAAGCGAAAAAGCCGGACAAATAAGAAGGCCGAACAAAGTCCGGACAGAAGACCAAATGTACGGACATGTCAGGATAAATGTACGGACATGTCAGGATAAAGAAGACCAAATGTACGGACATGTCAGGATAAATGTACGGACATGTCAGGATAAAGTCGGACGAATGGTAAACGGAACGTTTTACCGGGATAAAAACTATCCTATGTCTTTCCCAGGGTCTCAAACTCTCCATACCAAATTTCATCTAAATCAGTTCTGTGGTTTCAGCGTAAAAGTAAATACACAGACAGAATTACTTTTGCATTTTATTATATTAAGTAAGGATTATTTGGCTCCGACAAACACGTAGACATACATGCAGACTTTCGACTTTTCTGATTCACCGACATTGGCTGTACTGCTGTGTTGCACTGACAAAATTCTCTCTTCTGTCTTTTTATTACCTTTACACGACTTAACGGCTGAATGGATTTGGATGAAATTTGGCATACGAGTAGACCATGACATGATGGATACGACGTGGATACTTATTATCCCGGGTGTATGAACCTTGGAATAATGTCCGATTACACGCGGGCGAAGCCGCTGCCAGAAGCTGGTTAGCCGTAATTAATTCATGCACGACTTTACTGTCGGAATTATTGGGTAATTTTAGTGCAGCAGCCGGGTGTGGTGAGAGAGTTCGTGTGGTTCCTGTTCAGGATAAAGCGGGAGGAAACGCCCGGGTGTCGCCATTGTGTGCAGGACATAGTGAAGCATACGGTGGAGACGCCCGGGTGTCGCCGTTGTGTGCAGGACATAGTGAAGCTTACGGTGGAGACGCCCGGGTGTCGCCATTGTGTGCAGGACATAGTGAAGCATACGGTGGAGACGCCCGGGTGTCGCCATTGTGTGCAGGACATAGTGAAGCATACGGTGGAGACGCCCGGGTGTCGCCATTGTGTGCAGGACATAGTGAAGCATACGGTGGAGACGCCCGGGTGTCGCCATTGTGTGCAGGACATAGTGAAGCATACGGTGGAGACGTCCAGGTGTCGCCATTGTGTGCAGGACATAGTGAAGCATACGGTGGAGACGCCCGGGTGTCGCCATTGTGTGTAGGACATAGTGAAGCATACGGTGGAGACGCCCGGGTGTCGCCATTGTGTGCAGGACATAGTGAAGCATACGGTGGAGACGCCCGGGTGTCGCCATTGTGTGCAGGACATAGTGAAGCAGACGGTGGAGACGCCCGGGTGTCGCCATTGTGTGCAGGACATAGTGAAGCATACGGTGGAGACGCCCGGGTGTCGCCATTGTGTGCAGGACATAGTGGAGCATACGGTGGAGACGCCCGGGTGTCGCCATTGTGTGCAGGACATAGTGAAGCATACGGTGGAGACGCCCGGGTGTCACCATTGTGTGCAGGACATAGTGAAGCAGACGGTGGAGACGCCCGGGTGTCGCCATTGTGTGCAGGACATAGTGAAGCATACGGTGGAGACACCCGGGTGTCGCCATTGTGTGCAGGACATAGTGGAGCATACGGTGGAGACGCCCGGGTGTCGCCATTGTGTGCAGGACATAGTGAAGCAGACGGTGGACTGCCCCGCTTGGGCGGGGCACCGCCGTGTCCTCGTGGAGGCGGGCGGTGGTGGCGACCTCTCGCATCCGGTCCTGGTTCAGGCCATGGTACGGAGCGAGTAGGAAAGGAGTAGGCGAACCCGAGAGGGAGACGCCCTCACGCCCCTACCCACTGCAGGAGACGCCTTGGGCGTCGGGAGTCGCAAGCCGATTCCCAGCCACCGTAGGCGCGGGCTTGCGGATGGCGTTTAAAGGGTAGCTCACCGTTCGATAAGGACCAGGCCCGAGTTGACGGCGCGTAATGTTCCCCCGCGCCTCAAAGAGATGTTAGCAAAACTGACGGGGTCCGCTAGAGCCGATGCCTATCTCGGATAAATTTAAAAGAGAGTTACCGCGGCCCTGACTCAAGCAACTGAAGGAACACGGGTGGTTTTTAGTCAGTAAAAGTCTGACACGCTTCACCCAGAGCGTCATTGGATGAATATTGTGTGCTGAGAGTAGTGCGACTGTGCGACTGCGACACGGCGCGGAGATGTAGGGGAGAGAGGGTATCAAAGCGCCGGAGGTAAGTTGAGGTAAGAGCCTCTCGTTGCAAGTTCATCTGAGGCATCATCACATTAACTGTCTTACCTACTTATAAAATGTAACTGAAAATAGCACTAAATACTTTGATGTTTTTTATATAGTTAATGTAAGTCTGAAATAGCCAAGTCAGAGGTCTGTCGGTAGGGTACCCAAAGGCGGCTTAATTAACTCTGACACCAGAAGTGGTCACATCCTCACACGAAAAGAAGAAGAAGATAGATTTTTAATAAGTATTTTTAGTTTTAAATATGGTTATGGTCGTATAAAAAGACCTGCTTATTCATTGTATGAAACACTTCCTTAAACATTACGATAGAAACAGTTTATTTTACACGCACACTGACACGTAAGTATTGTTGACTGTGGGAGGAGATGCTGTCTTACAAGCGAAGCGGAGCACCATCTCTTTCTGCATATTTTTTCAAAGGGAACGTAATATTTCCAAACTGACTGGTGACTATTAAATCGGCCACCAACTTCTATTTGTTCACCAGGTCCCATAGAAGATATCCATTATCCAGCCCCAATTGCTGTCTCTTCACGTCAGTAAACAATCTGACTGTATTACCCTGAAACAAAGAAATCAAACAGGTGTCACTTTATGTTTAATTATATAAAAATATGTTTGCTTATGTCACGGCATGAGGAATAGCTATGTATAAAAACGAAGTATAAAATCAGAAAAAATCACTGACTGCTATATTATTGTTAAGTCTCCTAGCAATCTCTCTTATGCCAACATTCTACTCTTTCAAATAAAAATTCACAGATTGCTATATTATTGTTAAGTCTCCTAGCAATCTCTCTTATGCCAACATTCTACTCTTTCAAATAAAAATTCACAGATTGCTATATTATTGTTAAGTCTCCTAGCAATCTCTCTTATGCCAACATTCTACTCTTTCAAATAAAAATTCACTGATTGCTATATTATTGTTAAGTCTCCTAGCAATCTCTCTTATGCCAACATTCTACTCTTTCAAATAAAAATTCACAGATTGCTATATTATTGTTAAGTCTCCTAGCAATCTCTCTTATGCCAACATTCTACTCTTTCAAATAAAAATTCACAGATTGCTATATTATTGTTAAGTCTCCTAGCAATCTCTCTTATGCCAACATTCTACTCTTTCAAATAAAAATTCACTGATTGCTATATTATTGTTAAGTCTCCTAGCAATCTCTCTTATGCCAACATTCTACTCTTTCAAATAAAAATTCACTGATTGCTATATTATTGTTAAGTCACCTAGCAATCTCTCTTATGCCAACATTCTACTCTTACAAATAAATTACTTTCAATAGAAACGTGATACTAAAATTATAAAAAATAGAAATTAAAAAATTGGAAAAAGACGTTTTTCGCAATTTAGCAACGCAAGATAAAAATAGTGCGTAGACTGGACTGGACTGCGTGGACTGTGTGGACTGTGTGCGTCTGTTGTGCTTCATTTTCACGGATCATTTTTATGTTCCTTATTGTTTTTTTTACTTTTTGACATTTGAGTACCAGTTTTACAATGAGTTCGCATATTTGTCTTTCAACTACCCACTTATTACAAGTTAGGCGAAAATATTACCAATTTAGTTTTTTTTATTTGTATAATGTGTCTGTCTATAGTTATTTACAATAATGCAAAGAATACTTATTGAATCGATAAATTGAAAGCAAAACGATATATCCTCGATTCACGATTTGCACTCGCATCTTGTTCGTCTCAGCCTTATACATAAACCACGAGACCAGATCTATTTGAAAATAATAATTAAAATAAGCTATTAATAGCAGTGACACAAATTATTTTACAATACTCTGATTAATTTTAAGTCTTACAGCATAAAAATCAAAATTGCATAACAAATAGTTATGAGTATTCTAACGCTAACGTTTTTAATATCAAATTTGAGTATCTGTATTAATATTGTATTTGTTCATCGAGTACCATTAGTCTGATAAACTCCTATAAATTAAATAATCCGTAATGTTACAGGCAGAGGATTCAAATTTGTTCGATTTGAGGGTGTATCAGGTAACAGCTATTACCGACTGTAACAAAAAATAATCACATATTTTGATGAACTATAAAACACTATTTTAGCGTGTGTGATCTGAGATTTTATTTTTAAAGGATAAGTTTGTATTTGAAACGACGGAACAACCAATTCCATAGCGGGGTTATTTGTTCCAATCCGATCGATCTCATAAAAAATGTTTTGGTAACAAACTGTTTGATGCACTAAACAATATCACAATTCCGAAACGCCAATAATCATTCTTTGAATATGTGCGTAAGCTACACAATATAATACAGTATTTTCAGCTCAATTTTGTATTTTAAGAAAATCGGCACGTTTAGCTGCGCTCTCTTACGCAGAGAGTCATACACGGGGTGAGAATTACGTGAGCATGTTCCATCGCAGCAATTCCTACGGACCAATGGGTTCCAGCCGTTGCTGGCCGGAGGATCGTGACGAAATGCGCAAGCGTTCCGGCGCTCTAGTCGATGGTACCATTACACGGGGGGAATAGGAATGCAGGGGTGAATGGGAACAAAACTTTGATGAGAAATTTAACTGTGATACCACTTAATTGGTTTCAAACTATTGGAGTTTATGGGGAGAGGTGGACACCAATGAAAGACCGATTTATAAGGGTTTCAATAATACAGTTTAATTACCCTTTACTTTTCAAATTGGAAGGTGTGTTTCAGTTATTCTTTGTGATACGTGTATTCCCTAGCAAGACTGACACGATTATGTATTGTGACCAGATAGGATTTCGGTCTCGACTACCTGACGAAGGGTTCGGAGTCAAACCACATAATATAAGGATAGACAGAGACAGACATAGAGTATTGAAGATTTGTTTTTGTTAAACTCCAACACAAACGATGCATCGTTTTTTTACCCTAAACAATGAATAATTTAAAAAAAAAAATGGTTTGTACAATGTTACTAAATATATAATAGTATATTATGCAACTAGTGAATAAAGGACGGTTTTAAAGCGAGGGCCATAGATGAATCACGAACAAGTGAAGGTTTCTAACAACTGAATCACGACCGTAGGGAGTGATTCATGATGATTGAATCACGAGCATAGCGAGTGATTCAAGTGTTAGAATCCTGAGCGACGCGAGTGATTCATGGCCCTCGATATAAATCCGTTTTATTCAAAAGTTGCATACTATATTTTATACCATGACTTCGAGAAAAAGAAGGATTTAAGCCAATAGCACAAGGAATAATAATAAATAAATAGAAGGTTTATTACCTTAAAAATTTACAAAAAATGAGAAACTTCAGGGATTCACATTTTTTTGTAAATTGAAGCTGAGCTAGGTAACAGCACCTGTGTTTCAGGGGCCAGTGACCACCTCTGTACATACGTTACATAATTATACTTAATGAAACACCAATGCAATTAATATTAATATCTTAATATCAATAAACGCAATTAATAGAATTACAATCCAAATAAGTATTCACTAAACATTTTAGACCAAAATCAAAATCATTATCTAAATCCTAAATATAAACAAACTCAAAATTAAATCGACGAAGGAGTTTGAAATTCGAATATTCTTTGCACAAGAAGTTTGTATCGAGTAATTTATGCGCAAATAGGTTGTATTGTATTGAGATGGAGGTCGAATATGTATTGGTGTGTTCTAAATTCAAACACCAAAACAGTGATTAAAAGTGCTTTTTATTCACTGTTTTCAGTGAATAAAATAACCTTTTTAGAGGAGGAATGGTATAAATAATACTTAGTTTGTAATTGTAAAACAATAATCATAATTCTTAAATTAGATTTTGTATTAATAAAACTAGGAGTCTTTAAGTCAAGTGTGAATAGGTTACTTCTAGGCAAGCTTGCTTCACCGTCGACCACATCGTCGCTTTCCATCAGGTGAGATAGTGGTCAAGCGCGAGCCTATGGAGAAAAAAATATAATAAAAAATAATAACATTATAACTTACTAATACTTAACCAATAATAAAATGTATCACATTAAACACTCGGTTTTCTTCCTCCTCTCTCCTACTTGATCTATGCTGTGCCCGAAAGGGTCCATAATCGTGACTAATATAATTATATCCCTAACAACTATATACATTAAGGGTTTTAAGGTGATTTAAAAAATATATAAAACTTCTATGTTTAAATGTAATTCGAAAAAAAATGTTAATTAAAAAGCTACTTATAAATAAAAAAAATAAAAAATCCCAACTACTTTAAAAAGCGAATTAAAAAAAAGTAAACAAGGAGAAAATCATGCTGTGCAGTCGGAGGTGGTCTGGTTTTGGTCAGCTAGCTCGCGAATATGTATCCTCCGACTGCACAACATGATTTTCATCTTAATTACGTCTTTTTAACAGATTCCCCAAAAAGCAGGAGGTTATCGATTCCATTTTTTTTTTATGTTTGTTATCTCAGAACTTTTTACTAGGTGAACCGATTTTTATGTTTCCTTTTTTATTTGAAAGCTGGTGCTCGAGAGATCCCATTTAAATTTCATCAAGATCTGATGAAGAACTTCGTAGATATACATCAGAACTCTTCAAAAAATGACGGCAAATCACTCGGTAAAGCTGTAATCGCATATCTGTTTATTGTTTACACCATTTCATAACATAACATCACACTAGTACATTATGTACCACAACTAAAAAGTGAAAAATATCTTAAATTTACTTTAATTAACGGCAGTCGATGTCAAAAAACGAAGAAACGGAACGAACGAACAAAAACATGAACACCGAAATTGAAGTTATTTTTCACTTTGTAGTTTTTATTTTGAAGTCTATTGTATAAAAAAAAAAAAAACACGGGTTGCACTCCGGGAGTGCCGGCAGAAGTGAAAACTTGATTATTAACGTTGTGCATTTTTGATTTATTTGAATAGTTAGGGAATAATTTTGAACAAATTGTTTTTAATATCAATATAAAAGTACAATCATTTATGTGGTAGAATACAATATTTATTTATTGCGTTATATTACATTAAAATACATTATATTACATTAAAAAGTTTATCTCTCAGAAAAATCAACTTACATCCATAATTTCGATTACTTTTTCACCATCATTATTACCAGAACCATCATCGCCAATCTCTAAAACTGATACGGTAAGTTTATGATAGCTGAAGTAAGAAACGAACAGTTTTGATTCGAACCTATTTAAATGTCTTATAAAGACAGCATCAATAGTAGTTTTGTACTTCGTTGTGCTAAGATTGCGATCATTTGACATAGTTAAACCAAATTCACTATTTAAAAATTCAATTAATAGTTGATTTTTATCGTCTGCAAAGTTTATGTTGAAATCTCCACTCAAAATCATTGGCAATTGATCAAAGCGTTTTCCAATTTTTTTTTTCATACTTTAAAAAAAATGTTTTTCTTTCCCTTTTTTATGAAAATAGATTTTTAAAAAATCGATTTTTTTAATTAATCGAAACCCTTACAATCGATTAAAAAATATCGATAATCGAAAAAAACTAATCGATTGTTCGATTAATCGATTTCGATGGTACAACACTATTCTCCAACCGTCTTACGGTTTTTCGATCAGCACACGTGACCTGACGCGAGTTTCACAGTTTTTACCCATCCCACAAAAGTGCTCAACGCCGCTAAAGAAGTTTTCACTTCAAAAAAGATTTTTATTGGTTCGCTTTTTATGCAGTCGGGATTTTTGATCTTTTTAGTTAACTTTTTTTAATAATTATTTAATAAGGAGTACCTAAAATGCTGTATTTTTTTTTTAATAATTTGAAAATTACCTGCAAGGTTTGGCTTCTATTCACCCCTATATAAAAATGTTCCTTCAGTTGCTTGTGCCAGGGCCGCGGTAACGCTCTTTCAAATTGCGGTCCTATTCACGCCGTTAGCTATCAAGCTGCAGAACATTAAACAAGTAAGACCCGTACGCCCGCCTCGGGGCGGAGGACACCCAAGAGGATAAAAAAGGGTGAGTACATAGGTAATTACTAATTAATTACCATTTGATCGCATCGATGTTAAAACACGGAGTAAACTTATACATACGTGGGGCAACAACTTGGCTACTTAAGTAATAAGTTGATATGACTAAATGTGGCACGAAATTGAGCGCGGCCGCTGTTTGTTGTGTGCTGTGGTGGAGACGCGAGTTCACGCGAGTGATGAGTCACTGTCACTGCTAAAACTAGCTATCTCCTACACGCTGGTCGTTGCAGTACACAGAGTGAGTCACTGGCTCGGCTTAGTGGGGGATACATCTGAGACTGTTAAAAATCGTCGGTCGTTTTAGAGTTATTTTTAAAAACTATTACAACGTTATTCAGCTGCCCGCTGTGCTGCAAGCAGCAGAGGCTCTGATGTGCCGTTCTATTCACGATGGCGATTGACACATATTAAAATGTAACTGTAAGATTGATCACGGGACATTTCGATAGCGTTGCGTTTGTTATTCCTAATTTCTGGCATTTTACCAATTTTATTATTTTTTATTAATTACTTATTATTATTTTACTCTTTCTCAATAGCTGTTGCGATGCTTTCGTACATACAATGTCACTTGTGTAGAGCCTCTGACGGTGAGACGCGCGGAGACGCGACTTTGCAAGCAACGCGTCAAAATATAAATATTTGTTATTTGGGTCGTCGGCCCGCGCCCCCGCGCCGTCTCTAATAATACTTACAACCAACTATGTGGGTCGCAACTCGCAGGCAAGCCGCCCATTCACAAGATACAGATCATTTCTTTATTAAAACTCATCGTCCTCCTTGCAGCCAAACGACGTCCACTGCTGAACTAAGGCCTCACCCAAGTGTCCCCAAATCGACCGGTCCCGTGCGTCTCGCATCCGGTGGATTCCTGCAGCCCTAACCAGGTGCACGGCCCACCTAGTGAGAGGCTTTCCAACGCAACGCGGTCGCCGGTTATATTTCCGAATTCTTAGGCTTCTTATTTGTTTATTGTCCTAACACCATAATTGCCGAATGAGTACAATTCGATACAAAAAGGAAAATAAACGGATTGTCATATTTTTTTCATCAGGTAATCAATTAAACTTAAAATCAAAACCTGTATAAAAAGATGGGAAAAGAATTCATTCGCTTTAAAACATTATCTGAAATAAAAAGGAACCAGATTCTTTTATTATGAAATGTTGTGGTTCACGTATCAATAGAAAGAAAGTATGTTGGTTCAAGGTGATAGTAGATGGTCAAAGGGGATATTGCGCTTTTTAATAAATCATCAATGGTTTTTAAATTTAACATTTGGATCGCCTTTCCCTTTGCTCCGGATGTATTTGGCAATTTTTAATTTCCTTTTCATAATATAAAGGTCTTTGAATGAGGCAAGATGAATTGTGTGTGGAACAAAATCTGTTACATAGTTTTATTGTGATTGTACTTAAATGTGGAAAATACAGAAGTTGGAATAAAATGGAACATGTAATAAAGAGAAAGTGTAAATAAATGACTATGAAAAATTCAGCATATGTAAGAATAAGAATTCGGAAAAATAAGAATATGAAAGATTAAGAAATTGGACAATTTAGACTTCAGAAAGCATCGCCGACATCATTTACGAAAACGTAACTGGTTTATTTTGATAGCTCAGCTAGGCTCAGCGGAACTGTTCTCATTGATTAGCAAATTGAAAGTAGCGCGACAGGCCTACAGTACGCGGCACCTATGTGTGGAACGAACAGTCAGTGCGATAGTTAAGACGCAGGGTTGTCGACCGCCTGATACTGTTGGCAGCCAATAACTGAGTATTCCGTTCCTCATAAAATCAATGTTTGTTTGTAATGTTTTATTGTATTATTTTAAGCTATTGTTAAATCAATAATAAATGGGTTATCGTAGATATCTACGGTTTAAGTTAGGATTTACGAAACTTTAATGACGTGTCCGATAAGTTTTAGCTTAATAATGGGCTCGTGGGTAAATAACAGTCACACCAGTCATTCGATCAAAACCTCAGTCATGAGGCTTTACAATAAGATCCATAGCGAGTACACCACTCACCATCTAATACTATGGGGAAGTCAGTGCAGAGGAGCTTCCGCACGAGTCTTACGATACATAAGTATAAAACTAAGGTCATTTTAATTACCCATGTAGCACCCATTCTCATGAAAATCGGTGACTCTATAGAAGGTATTCATCGAATCCGGCTCGAAAACACGGAAAGGAAAACTGAGGTAACTGACATAGCCCCAAGAATGACCAAACTTTGGTTGCATTAAGCAGACCAGATTGGGGACTAAAAGGTTCTGGAGTAGCGAGATCGTTACTGGAAGATGCAACAAGGCCTCGCACAAGTTGGACTGACTTCCTGGCGAGGGCTGCAAGTTTGCTGAATCCGAAGAGCAAAAGATTGGTCGCGATTTTTGAGTCGCATAATTTCGGGTGGAGCGAAAAATACTTTAGTATGAAAACGAATGCTGCGTAAATTAAGCGAAACTAAAACGTCATTGACAACTCTTAAAATTACATACGTTTATTTGGCCTTACACTTTTTGTTCACTTTCGTTGTGTTTTGTTTTTGTTAGTTTGGCCTGAGACAAACGGTCCAGTTCGGTAGTTCCAAATCGAGGTAGAGGTCGTCTTAGTGCCGTAAGATTCTTCAAAAAACCATTGACACCCCTAAATCATCTTCTGCAGTAATTCTGAAAAACTAATGATGGCAATTTATTATTTGCCTAAGGAATAAGATTTCATACAAACTTGTTGTTACCTTGTACAATGCAATGTTACCTTTATTGTTTTGCCCAAGAAATTAGACTTTTCATTCAAACAAATATCTCTCGTTTGCGGGGAGCAAATATACATCCATACATCATTAAAATAGGCCTTGTATAGTAAAATTCTTCAAAAATCTTTAACACCCCCTAAATCGTATTTTAGGAGTAGTTTTGAAAAACTTGTAATGACAACCTTTACTAAGTATTTGCTGTTAGTATTTATGCCAAGTTTCAAATATATAAGCGAAACGAATTGCCACCTTTAAACCCCTTTGGGGTATAATTCCCGGAAATCAATTAACTCATAGTTTTTTTATTAATCAAGAGCGTAAACCTTTTTTTATCGTGGCAAAATGCTCATGCATACTACGCTACCACGGAAAGTGCAGTTATGTGGTACTCTAACCAACTAAAACTCTAGTGTGTCCTCCTGTGCCGCTTATGGCGGGAACACGGACACGCGTTAGCACTCACCGCGATCCCGCCGCGGCTGTCCGTCACCGGACCTTACTCTAGGGCGCTACCTACATCAACGGCGCACCAGAACACACTACACGCCGTGTCCACCCCAATGGACCAAACTAGCATATGAGCGCCAGACGACCCCGTGTATGGCACCCTTGGTCCCCCTGTGACGGGTCAAGGGCAATGGCCCCGCCACCCACCATTCGGCCGCAAGGAACAGACAGAGCGGCCAATGCTATACCACCACTCCTCCTCCCCTGCGGCCCCACCGCGTCCGCAATCAGATGGTGGCGACCCCGTCCAAGCCGCGGAAGGTAGCAAGAGCAGCGCACCGCAATACCGGCACTCCTCTCCCGCTGGGCGCTGCGGCCTCCAACCCTCAGCCGCGATATCGTATGGGACCTGGGATGCTCCTTAAGACATCGCGGCCCGCCTCAGTTGCAATGTCGCCTGTTACCACGTGGCACCGCAACCTACTTGTTGGCCGCTACTTCATCGGCTTAATCGGCAAAAGACATGACGAGCGGCCCCCCCTCGGGTTCCTCTTCGCTTCACCGTGGATCATCAAGCCATGGCTACTGAGCCCCCCCACCTCGACAATGCGGGAACCCATCGGGGGGAAGAGCGTAAACTTACGATTTCAGATGTTTAACCTTCCAAACCGAAGAAATTTCATACAAAGTTTCCCTACCCTACCCCTATTTTATCCCCTTAGGGGTGGAATTTACAAAAACCAATAAATGCATAAACTCTTTTCATCAACCAAGAGCGTAAACCTAAAATTTCATGTCCAATTTACAAACTGTAAAAACATTCATACAAAATTTCAACCCCCTTTTTACCCCCTTAGGGGTGGCATTTCCAAAAACAAATAACTACATTAATTTCTTTTTCAACGAAAATCGTGAATCAAAAATTTCACGGGTCCAACATCAAAACTATAGAAATTAGATACAAACTTTCAAACCCTTTTTTATCCCCTTAGGGGTGGCATTTCCGCAAATAATTAAGCTCATTGTTTTTTTATTAATCAAGACCGTAAACCTACAATTTCAGATGTTTTAACTAAAGTTTTGAAATTTCAACCCCCTATTTTATCTCCTTAAGGGTAAAAAAACAACAAAGAATCTTTCATTCCCCTTCTTAAAGTTACACTAGTCGATCATTCTTCCATACATACGTAGTCTGGCGATTACTCCACTGTTTGACGATGTACGTTCAAAATTAAAAATGATATCAATTTGTCTCATCATTAGATCTAGCCCTGCATGGAAACAAAAAAGTAAAAAATAAATATTTGAAAGTTATGAGCGTCGAAAGTTCCATATTTCAACACTAATTTTAACGCATCTTTGTGCGGAAATAAATACCGTAAGAAGAAGAAAAATTGCAAAACGGCCTCCATAAAGATTAGTAATTCAACAATGCAAATAATTTTATTTTTAAAATATAAATTTAATCGTTTTTTCATGATATCTAGACTCCCAAAAGTCTGTTTATAAAGATTTCGAGCGCTCGTTTTGGTCCTAAATCATCATCCATTTTGACAGAAATTTGCAAAAGTGCTAATTCGTACGCGAACTAGCTTCTTACTGCTTATCACAGCACACACACTAGTTGTTGCCGTCGACTAGGGGAACCTTAAACCCTCAGGAGTGACATTTCCTAAATCTAATAAATACATGAATTCTTTTTATCAACCAAGAGCTTGAATCTAAAATTTCACGTGTCCAACTTACAAACTGTAGAAATTAGACATAAACTTACAAACCCCTTTTTACTCCCTTTGAGTGGAGTTTCCAAAAATCCTTTATTAGTGCTCACTCACTTGAGGAACCTTTTTGCCAAATTTCATGCTTCTAGGCCTAGCGGTTTTGGCTGCGCGTTGATCGATCAGTCAGTCAGTCAGTTTCTCATTTTATTAATATAGCCATCTCCTGGTCTTCCAGATAGAGTTGCAGATGCTTAGAATCTGCTTTACACCCTTGGCATCCAGGTTTTTGAGTAACTCGGTGGACATCCATCTTTACCTGGAGATTTTCTAACCTTGAGATATTCAATGGCATGTTTGACCTCTGACTGTACAATTTCGGGTGCTTGTGGTGATGGGTTCCCTCTATCTGGTAGAATTTTGATGCTCCGAAATTTGTATGGCATAACACACTTGGCATAATCTTCTTTAGACGAATATTTTTAAGGCATAAAAAACTATTTAATATAATTATCGATTGGCCGAATGTTTATATGTCCGAATTTACAATGGCATACTTTAAGATGGCAGAATTTTAGTTGGCATAATTTCACTTGGCATATTAAGAAGACGGCAGAAATTCATTTGGAATAATTTTATGGGACAATATTATTTGATATTTTAGAATCTAATCACTTTTAAAAATTAATGATGTAGTTTTTATGTTTAATCTTTATATTAATTATTGCGTCTATATTAGTTGATCTACAAATAAATTATAAATGCATTCAAGGTAACATGATAATTATGTTTAAACGTACTCAATTGATATTTGGTATGCAAAAATAATTTTTTATCCTCTTTTTTATTTATTATGTCACGGTTGGGCAATTTGATAGTCATGGTCAATAAATTAGTCCAAGAGCGAACGAAGCGAGCTCGGGAGCTGAGGACATAGGACATGGATAGGTTAGGTTCGTATCAAATTGCACTGTCATTCTGCCATTCTGTCTGCAGGGTCTAAAGTAACCTAAAATGAAGGAGATGACGGGAGCTGAAGTGAGCGAGCAAAGCGAGCGAACTCGTTTGTTGTTTAAATACTAATCGTACTTATGTATTCTATATTAAAACCAATGACAATATTAAAATAATTAATAAAACACATCATTTTATTACCCAGCCAAATAAGTGACGGGCATTATTTAAAAAGCCCGGTCAATTTAATTACTTAAATAGTTTTTATCATAATGCCTACTAATTTTAGTAGGCATTTCTATAAAATAGATTTTTTTGAATGAACTATGAATTTTTTTGCAATGTGATAGATAAGTATTTCAATTATTATGGATATGAAATATATGCCAAAAGACGATTCTGACTGTGAACTTTCTGCGATATGATGGTTCTGCCTTTTAATGATTATCGATATGAAATTTATACCAACAGACGATTCTGACTTGCGAAATTCTGAGTTTTAATGTATGATAAATGAGTGTATGCCAAATGATTTTCTACGATATGAAGTTTATGCTATCCGTTGTTATGCAAAGTAATATTATGACTTAAAAAGTTCTGCTATAAAAGGTAGACCCGTACTGGTCATAATCTTTACGGTAACTTGTCTGCACCTCTGTGCTGAGTTGGTCATATTTTTCTTGTTAGGCAAGGCCCTTTCAGTTTAATTCATGTCTCCTAATAATTAGGTCAGCTGTTCCTGGAGATATAAAAGGCTTCACGGTAGGTTTAGACAGCATATTTTCTTTGGCAGTTGGCACAATTTTTATTTGCAATATCTTCCACGTGATGTCTGGGTCAGTAGCGTCACTTGAAGAAAGAACGTTCACGCACTTTATTTTCAATCGCTTTTTTGAAGGCTTGTAGGTCAACATGGTGCATGTTCAGTGTGCTTTCTTGCTTGAGGAGTTTTCTCAGCTGAAGTCGGATTGTGGTGCCTAAAACCTGGTGATTAGAGCCACAATCCACCCCCGGATATGTCTTGGTTTTCATAACAGACTTGATTTCCATCGGCTCTGGGTGAGGATGTAGTCTATCTGGTTTCTAAAACAGTCGCCAGGTGAAATCCAGGTATACAATCGTCGAATATATGTCATATAATCGTCCTCTATAATTGTCAACTTTCTCCCGCACTCTAGGTTTGCTGTAAGAGAACTCAGCAATGGGTTAAGCTCGCCTTTGTACATGTACTTTATTGTCACATGTGTATAATATTCTTTTTTGGTGTAAAATAAAGAATATGTTGTTTAAGAAAGGTCTCCACCACGGTAAAATTTCCCTTATTATAGAACTGAAGCATACGTTCGCTTCTCTCGTTTCAGTTCCCGATTCCATACTGCCCGTGTGCCCGACTACCCGACGAAAATATTCTTCGCTATCTGTTTTACCGATTTTGTCATTAACATCACCTAAAACTACCGTTATCTCCCTTTTAGGTATTTCTTGGAGAGATTTTGCCATTTGGCCAAGTCGCTATAAAACTTCTCAATTTCGTCCTCGAATACGATTCTTGTATGATGTACTGACAGGAAGTCTTGCTTACTTTGATGGCAATTATTCGGTCGTTAACCGGCTTGTAAACGCTGACATACTTATCTATGCTAAGTGGTACCACAAAAGCAACACATTTCGAGCTCTCATTGTTAGGTCCTGAAAAGTAGACTTTATTCGACTGGTTAGTCGAAAAATAACCAGAATTTCTTCAGTGTGTTCCGCTGAGTCCGAGGATAGTGACTCCCTTCCTTTTCACTTCACTCTCTACTATTTGGAGTTTGCCCGGCTGGTTTAGGCCACGTACATTCCAGGTGCCTAGGTGGTGAGGCTGTCTAGCTGATTTCGAAATCACAGTAACATAGTTTCCATGTGTTGCCTGATCTGACACAATCACATGACAGGTAGCTCATTTCTAACAGTTATCCGCGAACACACATAATATATATATATATATATGGTCGAATTGAGAGAACTACTCCTTTTTACCCGACTGTCGAAGGAGGGTAATGTGTTTATCAGTCTATGTATATATGTATGTTTGTTCCTATATGTGGCGTTCTAGAGACCAAACGCGTTGGCCGATTTTGATAATTCTTACGTCAATTGATTCGTCTTAACCCTGCGAGTGTCACTGAATTGGATCACACATTGAAATTGGATAATAGAAAAATGGCGGATTTTTTGTGCCATATTGTGAGCAAAGACCTTATACTTCAGTAAGAAATACGTATAAGGTCTTTGATTGTGAGGGACCAATTTTTTTTTCTGCCAAACCTTTCATGTAAAATAAAGGGTTTTAAGAGGGGATTTCATAAATATGTTACACTTATATGTTTTAATTCTAAAAAATCTATATGTTTTAATTCTAAAAGATTTTTTAAATTAACTTTTTATTTAGGGAGTCGGTTACAGAATGAATTAACATTTCCGAACTACTAATTCCATAGCTCTAAACATCTAGAATGGCGTCGCAAACCTGACTCAGGACTCTCGTGTCAGTCACACCGTGGTGACTAATGTCTTAGTTAGATTAGATACAAGAACTGCTTTGGGTTATGTTCCATACTTACTTTTCACATGCATATTTTCAATATCTGGATTAGCTAGAAACTAAAAACAAAACAAATCCGCACTACTCGGTACGGTACTGCTATAAGTGATGGACTTTCTAGGAAGCGCGATTGTTTTTTGTTAGTGTTGAGCGCATCTGCTACGCACTCGGCGAACACATCCGTGTGCAGAGTATTATCGTGTGTGTATTAACGAGTTAGCTTCGGTTCGCGCATCGACTGACTTGACGTCTGCGGGGCGAGCATTGGCGTACCCAAGCCGTTTGTGGCAAAACATTATAAATTACGTCGTGTCTTACAATTTTTTATAAATGCTAGCACGGGTCAAACATGTGACATATTTTGTAGGCGCGCACGGCCGACTGTGACATAGCTTGAGTCACACATTTCACCGCAGTTTGGGGGATAGAGCCATTTTGTCTTAAATACTAGCACGGCGGCGTAAGAAAATTTCTTGACGTTTATTTGGGACTCATTGAGTCTTAGTTGCTAATAAGGGCGCACCCATTTTGTTAAAAATGTCACATTTTGACAGATGATTAAGAAAAATGTATCACTTTCGTTCGGAGGTGGTGATAAAATTAGATCGCTGAAAAAAAAAATCTTGCTAATTACTGCACCAAATGGCAATAAATTTATTTTTTGTGTGTAGTGATCAATGCTCGTCGGCCTTAGCCCTGCAGTGGGACGGTTATAGGCTTTTTTTTTGTTTTTTTATTATAATTTTTTAGTTATTATTTTTTAATGTTTTCATTTTAATTATTAGTTTTCTATAATTATTTTCTTTTTCCACCTTCTTCTAACTTTCTAAATTTTTAAATATTTCTCAAATAAAACCCAAAAAAAGCCATTCAAAATATACAAAATAGGGGTCCACCTGTATCGGGGACAGGGTCCAAGCTATTGTATTTTTCAAGTAATTATTAAAATTTTATAATATATTTGTAACAAACTTACTATGTTATCAAACAAACAAAGAAAAAGAAACTGTGCATAAGTCTCTGGCCTTGGATCAAAAATTAATTAGTTGCCAACAAAATAAAAATTTTGTCTATCTGTATGAACGGCACATTTTTATACGTATTATTTTATTTGGTCGCCTATTCAGATTATGTCGCACTATGAAGTCAGCAACAAGAAAGGCATGTCGCACCTTAAAACTATGTCACATGGTTGTCCCGTGCTAGCATTTATGACAAATTGTAAGACATGACTTGTCACAAACATCTTGTGCGTACGCTCATGCTAGCCCCGCTAGTTTATTTATTTAAAAACTTCATGTACAATAGTGGTACATAGGCGGACTTAATGCAGCAAGGCATTCTCTACCAGACAACCTTTGGGTTAAAAAGGACACAACAGTGGTAGAGTTATAAAATAAATAAAAAATACGAACAATAATTAAAGTCGGATATTAATAAACTACCTAACTAATAAAATACATAAAATAATTTATACAACAATAGACTAATAAATATTATAATATATACCAAATTCTAAATGAAACTGAAATTTAAATATATTAACTATGACGAAGACGGAGCTATTTTAATAAATTTTAACTAAAATATAACTAATTTGTAAGTTTGTGCTCCATTGGTGTAATTGTTGCTAGGCGTTCCAGTGCGAGGGTAAAAGAAATAAATAAATGGCTCGTGTGGGTACAGGTCCTCACGTTTGTGTCACCTACAGTGTATCCATCGAGTTGTGCTGGGCATCAGCCTGCCGCCACTGTTCTTTTAGGCTCGGCTCATCGCGCGGCGGACGGCATCACATGCGCGTCTTGTAGCGAAGCGAATGGGGATCAGCTAATTGAACCTCGTCGGAGTAATTGTGCGTATCGGTGTCAGCGTTACACCATACCAATAACGACGACCGGCACAGAGTGAATACACGCCATGTATGTACCTTCCTTCTAATACTTACTACAACAAAAAGGAAGGTGGCAGGTTTCTCGTGGCGGTGCTAAAAGACGTACGATCCATCCTCATACCGCTAGATCCGCCAGCGACATCTCACAGTGAACAGGATATACAAGTACAACTGCCGGCTAGTAACAGTGACAGTAAATGTGTCATATGCGCTGTATATATTCCCCCGAAATCCTCCGACGAAAAAATACCTGTCTTATTATAACCATTTGCATGATATATTGGATAGATTTTTTTTTTTATAATCTTTAGGCTCGCGTTTGATCACTATCTCACCTGAACATAGATTAAACATACATTTATTTTATTTGTTTGGCGATTACAATTTGCCTTAAATAAGTTGGCTTCCAAGTAATGACGGCGACACTACAGCCCTGAAATGCAATGGTAATAACTCACTGAGCAGACATATGAGTAACTTCATGTCATTACTCAATGCCGCTCAGTTAAGCCATATCCTAAACCACAAAGATCGCATCTTGGATCTGCTAATAAGCAACACACACGGCATCGTATCCATACCGACATGTACATTACTTCCAACAGATGATCATAACTCTCCATTTTATACGACAATTACCCATATATCTAAAAGTAATAAAAATCTCTTGCAAGCGAAAATATTAAAATATAATTATTATAAAGCAGACTATGAATAGATCAATTGCAACTTGCTTAAAATTGACTGGAATCAGACTTTTAATGCGCTCTCAGTGGAGCAGTGTGTCAGCACATTTTACAATAAAATTTTAGGTTCAATAAAAACCTATAACCCTACAAGTCATTTACCTGGCTACTGTCGCATGAAATATCGTACCTGGACACCATTAGTGACGATTTCAATTGTACGGGAACGTCAGCAGTAGACTCCACTGCTGGGATGCTACGAGGAAGACCACATGGTGGTGTGGCACTATTGTGGAGGAGGAGCGTCTACACAAACGTAACTGTGATTCCGAGTGATAACCCGCGTATAAGTGCAATTAAAATAGTGATGCAAGAAAGGTCAATGTTAGTGTTTAGCGTTTACATGCCGACTGACGTGGTGCGTAATTTAGCGGACTTCACGGACGTCCTCAGCGCGGTGAGTGCTATTGTTGATTCTTGCAATATTGAGTGCGTTTATATACTGGGGGATTTTAACGCTCACCCTACGGAAAGATTTTATGCTGAGCTAGTGGGGTTTTGTGGTGAACAAGACTGGTTGTGTATTGACATTGAACGTTTGGGTCTAGCATCAAATACGTATACATTTATAAGTCAGGCTCATGGGTCATCGAGATGGCTTGACCATTGTTTGGTTACCAAAGCGGCGGCTCAGACTGTTAGTAGGGTATATGTGAAGTATGATGTTGTGTGGTCTGACCACTTTCCTATGATTGTCGAATGTTATTTAGATGCCGTTGTACCTAAGAGATGTGCGTCTAGTGGACATGTTAGTAACGGGATTACATGGGGAGAGAGGGACTTGGCTCAGATTCGATTGTATAATACTGAGTGTCATAAGCGTCTGAGATTGATAGATTTCCCAATGCAGTTCCAATATTGTTGTGATCATATGTGTACTGATATAAATCATAGGCATCTAATTGATAAAATGTATGGCCAGATTATTGGCGCTTTATGTGAATCATCGGTGGTGGGCCGCCATAGTAATAAACGCAAAAGGAAGATTGTTATTGGGTGGAATAGACATGTTGCCGATGCACACAGGCATGCTAGGGATAAATTTGTTTTATGGTCCTGGTACGGTAGGCCTACTTCTGGTCGTTATTATGAGGAGATGTGTGAATCCAGGAGGAAATTTAAATCTCAGCTAAAATGGTGCCAGGGCAGAGAAGATAAGATTAAAATGGATATTCTGGCGTCTAATCATGTGAATAAGGATTTTCGTGGATTCTGGAAAAACACGAAAAATCTTAGTCATAAGCCGAGCGTGCCTGTGTGCGTCGACGGTGTGAGCGATCCACAGGGAATAGCCGAACTGTTCAAAGATAAGTTTGAAGTGAAATCGTCATTAGGTCCGTCGCGGGCGGTGATCGATGTTGAGCCCATGGAGGAGTTGGGAGTCAGGGTTACTTCTAAAGACATTGCTTCTGTCATACAGTCTATGTCAAGGGGCAAGTCTCCCGGTCACGATGGGCTCAGCATCGAGCATCTTCGTTATGCGGGCCCTCACTTGCCGCGTGTTTTAGCTTTGTTGTACAATCTTTGTTTGAGCCATGCGTATCTACCCCCGGAGATGTTAAGAACAATAGTTGTACCCGTAGTTAAGAATAAAACTGGGCTATTGACGGATAGGAATAACTATCGACCTATCTCGCTGGCTACGGTTGTGTCTAAGGTATTGGACAGCGTGCTTAATTCGCAATTGAGTAAATATGTTCAATTGCATGACAACCAGTTTGGATTTCGACCTGGGTTGTCCACTGAAAGTGCGATTTTGGGATTTAAGCACGCTGTGGAGTACTATACAAGCCGTAGCACGGCAGTGTACGCTTGTTTCCTCGACCTATCGAGTGCTTTTGATTTGGTTTCCTACGATACTCTTTGGAAGAAGCTAAATAATGCTAACTTACCACCTGAAGTTATTAATATTTTTAAATTTTGGTACGGGAACCAGGTCAACAGTGTTAGGTGGGATGGGGTGTACTCGAGTTCATATGGTTTGGAGTGTGGTGTGAGACAGGGGGGTCTAAGTTCTCCCACACTTTTTAACCTGTACATGGACCAGTTGATTGTGGAGCTGAGCAGCACCAGAGTCGGATGTTATGTTGATGGCATATGTGTCAACAACATTAGCTACGCAGATGACATGGTGCTGCTCAGTGCCTCAGTCTGTGGCCTTAGAAAATTGGTGAGTCTATGTGAAAGTTACGCCAGTGCCCACGGCCTATTGTATAATGTGCGGAAGAGTGTCGTTATGGTGTTTGGGGCTGCTGGTAGATATCCAGAATCGGTGCCTCATGTTAAAATGAATGGTGTACCTTTGTCGAGAGTACAAACCTTTAAGTACCTTGGGCACGTATTGACCTCTGGCCTCAGAGACGATGACGACATTGAGAGGGAGCGGAGGGCGCTGTCGGTCAGAGCGAATATGATTGCCCGCAGGTTTTCACGTGCTTCTGCGGGGGTTAAGAAGACTCTGTTTAGGGCCTTCTGTACCTCGTTTTACGCCTGTAGCCTGTGGGTTCATTTCACGCAAAAATCGTACAGCGCCCTTCGCGTTCAGTATAATAATGCCTTCAGGGTGCTGATGGGGCTGCCTCGCTTCTGTAGCGCATCAGGGATGTTTGCGGAAATGCGCGTCGATTGCTTTTATGCACTGATGCGTAAAAGATGTGCATCCTTGGTGCGCAGGGTGCGGGCCAGCTCCAACGGCATCCTGGCCATGATAGCTGACAGGCTGGACTGTGTTCATATGAATCGTTGCTCCAGTATTTCAGCTGGAATGCTGAAGCAATGATCATTGAATCTTTGTAAATTTTTAAATTTTGTTCAAATTTATTGTGCTACTAACATAGGTATAAGTTTGTATTGTTACTAACACCATTATTATTATGTATGTTTAGGTTTAAGTTATTTTATCTGGGCCCTGTCGCCTGAAATAAATGAATTAATAATAATAATAATAATAATAAGTCATCAAGATTCCCAGTCTGGTTTTCCAGATCACTAATACGAATATTTAATGGTAAAAATAAGGCCTGGATTAAATGGAAAACGTGTAATAACCTGTCAGATTACGAGCAGTTCTCTTTTCTTAGGCAGAGTTTCCAAATGGAGTGTAAAAAGTGTTATAGTCGATACATAAATGGTGTCGAGGATAATATAAGGAAGAATGTCAAGAATTTATGGAGTTGTGGCTAATCGCAAATCCAATGGTGGTATACCAGCCTCGGTATTTTACAAAAATGATAATTCTAGTGACCCGAATTCTATTTGTGATAATATATTGTCTGACTTTTTTCAGTCGGTTTATGAAGCTAACACTTTTAATGACAGTGATTGGTCGTCCCCCGAAATCTGTTCAGACAAATGCGTTATTATTAACCGTATCTCTTTCAGTCCAGATCAAGTACTGCAAGCTTTGAAGTCATTGGATGTTACTAAGGGCCCCAGCCCAGATGGGTTGCCACCTTACTTTATTAGAAGAGCAGCTGATAGTTTGTACATTCCTCTAAACCATATTTATAATAAATGCATTACTGAAGGTACGTTTCTTGAAGTTTGGAAACAGCCTGCATAAGCCCAGTACATAAAACAGGTTCTAAATACGATGTTTAAAACTACCTCCCCATATCTATCCTGTCTGCCTTGTCTAAGGTTTTCGAGAGATTTGTACACAAGGCAATTTACCCAACCATTCATAACATTATTCTCACACAACAACATGAATTTGTTCAAGATCTACTGCTACTACAAATCTATTAACTTTTACAGATTACTTGTTCAACAATATGGATGGAAAGGTTCAAGTGGATGCAGTGTACACAGACTTTCATAAAAGGCTTTTGATAAGCTGGATCATGAGCTGCTTCTCAGAAAGCTTGCGTATAATGGCATTCGTGGAGATCTGCTTCGCTGGTTAGCATCATATATCTCAAACAGGTCACAAACAGTTGTAATTAAAGGCTATCATTCCAACTCAATTGGCGTTACTTCTTGTGTGCCACAGATCTCTGTTTTGGGACCTCTTCTTTTTATTATTTTTATTAATGACATCGAGTCTTGTTTCATTCACTCAAAATTTTGCTATATGCAGATGACCTTAAAATCTACAGACCAATTCGTGACCATACTGATACTGTGCTACTACAAGAGGATTTTAACAGATTTCCTAGTTACTGTGTAGAAAACAAAATCCAGTTAAGCTCATCTAAGTGTGTGTGTATTACATTTACGAAGAAAAGAAACTTTGTAAAAAGTACTTACAAATCAGATAACACTATATTGCAAAGAGTTAGGTCAGTACAGGATCTGGGAATACTATTGGACTCTAAACTGCATCTTGATCAACATATTAAATTAGGCTTCGGCATGAGAGCTTCCAGTGACTTCAAGCGCATAGATACCTACATGCAAGTCGTTAATTAGGTCACAACTCGAATACGCTGTACAAGTTTAGAATCCGCTTTACAAGAAATTCATCGACAGCTTGGAAAGGGTGCGCGCACGTCCGCTATTCGCAGTCTCCTGCTGCCGCAACAACGCTGGAGTTCGCGCGCAACTTCGACGTATGGCAAAATATTTCATTGACTTTTTGTAGACTTGGACTTGTTTACATTGTCATCGAATAAGTTCAGGATCTATTAATCAATTTAGTTGGTGGCTCAGATAAGTACAACAAGAACTGAAGTTTTAGCTAGTTTGATTGAATTTCTTATATCTTGTTTTTGTACGAGTGTGGTTCAATTTAAGTGTTAATTATTCTTATATATTTTTTAATATTTTTTTACCTTTGAACTCCTTTTTTATTTTTTGCTTGATGATCCTTTAGATTTTAAATACTTTTGACATTTAAATTGTATTTGAATTTTAATTACTTTTTACATTTTAAAATGATTTTTGAATTTTAATTACTTTTGACATTTTAATTTAGAACTTACTTTATGAATTTTAATTACTTTTGACATTTTAATTTAGTACTTACTTTATGAATTTTAATTATCTGCTAAATTATAATTTACTTTGATTTTTTATTAAGATTTTTTAAATGCCTATTTTTTTTGTCATTTAACTTTGTTTATTTATGTTCCTCTCAGCCTCAGTCGTGGGCATTGGTAATATTATTTAAGTAATTAAGATGTGGATAACCTCGTGGGCTACATATATGATACATTTGTTTTTTTTAATTCTTCTTTGTACTGTTTTTTGTAACTGTTTGTTTTTCCAAAATAAAAAAATAAGTAATAAATAAATACTTCATAGCATCCGCAAATTCTCGTTAGGTAATGATTCTTCTTTGTAAAGCGTTTTTTTTTAGATTGCTCTGTGGATCAGAAATTTTCGTATGAGTTGAGGCACCATCACCACAGTGAGATGTCTCGGCAAACAGTATCCCTAGCTCTAGTTTGCCGCTGCTAAACTTTGAAAGATTCTGCCGAAATCTACGGGTCACATAGGACGCAACGAGACACCGCGTTAGATCTGATGAAGATGGCGGGACAAGCTTGAGTCCTATCGAAAGAAGTGTATACCAAAAAGAAAGCAAAGCGGAGCCTTTTCGCTCCAATGAATGAGACAATACAAACTAACATAAAAATGTCACTGCTTGAAAACGAAACAAATATTCGAGACCAGAAATAACGTCCTGCGCCGCTTAACATTCACAAGCTGGGGAGCATCACCACAAGTGTTCCGTGCAGACGCAGACCAGGCCATAGGCCAGATGGCCTCTGTCTGTCTTTTTCTGCCGGGGAGTTCGCATGCCCCAGTGTGGCATCGATCCGCTCACGCTACAAAAATCGACATAAACATGACATTCTAAATGGCACATGCTGCTTCATAACTGGATGTTTGAAACCTACAACTCTTGTGTTTTTTTACCAATGGCGGGTATGCTCCACTAGATGATCGCCGTGAGGTAGGCAGCCGCGTAGAGAAGAGGAAACAAGAACGGGACAGCCGCCACCCCTATTTGAACAATAACTCCAGCCTGCACGTCTAAAAAGCCGTAAAAGCTTCCTGAGAAATACGACCTCCTCGGCATCCAACACTACTGACGAGAGAAAAACACACATCCTGCCCCTTCATACTTCATAACTCCGGCAAAACTTCTGCAGTGACACGAATTGCAGTGGCCAATCTAGAAAACCGATTGCGGGCCCAGTATGATCGGTGTAGAGAAAACCTGCCCAAATGGAATCTCAGACCATGTAGTCGAACCAGTCATATTGTACGCGGGAAGTGCATGGGCACCTGCATTTGTGTGTACAGAAGAGGTTAAATGTGGTCCAAAGAGGGTTCGCGCAAAAATTGAGCAAATCCTATCGCACTGTATCCCTAAACTCGGCGCTGTTGCTGGCTGGGATACTGCCCCTCGACCTCCGAATACAAGAGGCAGCTGCCCTGTATGAGGCAAGGAATACCTCAGTCAGTGCCAGGAGATGGGGACGTCGAGCGACGTACCACATTTGCCTCAACACCCCACCCTGCAGAACATATGAGCCTGCAGTTCATATGCCTGGCACACTAAGAACAACTGGCAAACCACTGCACACAAGCAGTGCAGATTTTCCCGGACGGCAGCAAAATTGAAGGCAAGGTAGAGGCGGCATTGTCTCTTTGGCAGCAATGGCGCCGAAACCAAATGCCATAAATTGAAGCTGTCGTCCTACTGCACCTTCTACCAGGCCGAACTACTGTCCATATGCTAAGCCACGTGGGAGATACTAAAGAGCACTGAAGATTCCTTCGGCATCTACAGTGACTCTAGGTCATCACTGCAGATGGTCACAAACCACCGCTCTTCTCATCCCCTCGCAGTCGAAACCAGAAAAAAATTGCGGATAAGCAAACCACAGAGCAAAGATATTTTTTTGTATTGGATTAAGTCTCACGCGGGACTGGAGGATAATGAGAGAGAAGACCAGCTGGCTAAAGACGCGGCTCTTAAGTTGAAGAAGCGGCCAGAATACGATCAGTATCCGGTTTCATTCATCAAGCGGCAAATCCGTAAGGATTCGCTTGGCGAATGGAACCGGAGCTACAGGATGGGTGACACAGCCGCGATCACCAAACTCTTCTTTCCCGACACTGTCAAAGCTTTCAGCACCGTAAGGAAGCTGAAACCAACGGGGGTAATAACGCAATAGTCACGGGTCATGGTGGGTTCTCTGAGTATCTGTACAGATTTAAATGCAAGGGAAGCCCATCATGCAAGGGGACCCTGACAAGGACGAGACAGTGACTCATTTATTGACTGACTGCCCGGCCTATGGCCTGGAGAGGTATGAACTGGCACAAAAGTTAGATATTGAAATTAAGACAGAAAACCTAAACAAACTAACAACGGGTAATAAATACAGTGAGGAAGTCTTGGATTATTGCATAAAAATGGATGAAAAAAACATAAACAGGAATAAATAGATAAATAATAGTGCTCAAAATTGTATAATGTCGTATATAATGGGAAATATTAAATAATTGTTGTAAAATACATAGATACTAGCACTCCGCCCGCGACTTCGTTCGCATGATTTCGTATTTTATTCAACTAAATACAGATGACTTTATTATGTGCAGTTAGGGAAGGCGACCAAAAATAAGCTATTGTTAAATCAATAATAAATAGGGTATCGTAGATATCTACGGTTTAAGTTAGGATTTACTAAACTTTAATGAGGTAAGTTGGTCGAATTTTCAAAAACCAATAAATACATTAATTCTTTTTATCAACCAATAGCGTAAAACTAAAATTTCACGTGTCCAACTTACAAGCTTTAGAAATTACGTACAAACTTTCAACCCCCTTTTTACCCTCTTAGGGGTGAAATTTCCAAAAATCCTTTCTAGTGCTCACTTACGTCACTTGTAAAACCTTCCTGCCAAATTTCATGTTTCTAGGCCTAGCGGTTTTGGCAGTGCGTTGATCGATCAGTCACTCAGTCAGTCAGACAGTTTCTTCTTTTATATATATAGAATAGCTTTTACCCGCGGCTTCGCTCGCAGTGAAGCCATTTTTTTTTAAAGTATCCTATGTTACTTCTAATACCTCCAAGAATATATTATGTACAAAGTTTCATGATGATCGGTTCAGTAGTTTTTGCGTGAAAGCATAACAAACAAACTTGCATTCACATTTTTAATATTACAATACTCTATATAGATAGCTTTTTATAATCATTATATTCAAGTAGATTTGGCCTCATGGTCCGCGTCGAAGGTTGTGACGAACCAGACGACGCACAATTGCAGTGACTACGCGTTATTTAATTTGAATTTTATTTGTAAATTAGCTGTTGGCCGCAACTTCGTCTGCGTAGCATTAGTAATTCGAATCGCTTATTTTTTATATCGCGGCATAATATTGTAGGTTTTCCATACAAACTTCTACCCCTCTTTCCACCCCCTTAAGTATGATTTCCGGGATAAAAACAATTTTATGACCTGCCCAGGGCCTCAAAATATCTCCGAACCAAATTGCATCTAAATCGGTTCAGTGGTTTTAGCGTGAAAAGATAGACAGAGAGTCAGACAGAGTTACTTTCACATTTATAATATATTCACATTTATATATTAACTTCGCCCGCGACTTTGTTCGCGTGATTTCGTATTTAAATCTCCTACAAATGACTTTCCTATATGAAGTTAGTGAAGGCAACCAAAAATAAGCTGTTATTAAACCAAATAAAAATGGGATTTCGTAGAGTTCTATGGTATATAGGTTTGAGACGATTCGTTATTTGACTTAAAGAATAATAAATTTTAGGTTACCGGCACAAAGTAAAATCCTCCCCTAAAAACTTAATAACCCCTTTTTGCCCCATTGAGGGTTGAGTTTTTAACAACCCAAATATGTTACTTATTCACTCTTTGCTTCTCTTTTTTATGTTTCATTTATGTTAGTTAGATTGCTCATTACTCTATCAGGGTAGTTTTAAAAAACGTATTATTTAAATTTTGAATATTTACTTTATCCCCAAGGAATGAGAATTTTCAAACAAACTAATACTTAAAGGTTGACAGTTCTGGAGTGGCGACTGCGTACCGGGAAACGCAAAGTAGAAAGTCCGACGACGACGCTTGGAAAATTCCCATGATGGTGAAGGGGTTGATTATCGGAAAATTCCTCCTTCGTGATCCCCTAGATCCCTACATCAAAAACGAAACCTTGTCCAATAAGATTCTTAGCAAACTCACTACAGGATAGTTTCGAAAAAAATATAATGACAACATTTTATTGTTTTTAACCGACTTCGCAAAAAGAAGGAGGTTTTCAATTCGACTGTATTTTTTTTTTTTTATGTTTGTTACTTCAGAACTTTTTATTGGGTGAACCGATTTTGATGATTCTTTTTTAATTTGAAAGCGGGTGCTTGTCATGTGGTCCCATTTAATTTTCATCTAGATCTGATGAAGATCTTCGCAGAAATACATCAGAACTCTTCAATAAATGACGGCAAATCACTCTGGATAGATCCAATCGCATGTCTGTTTATTGTTTACACCATTTCATAACATAACATCACACTGGTACGTTCTTAAGGGGTACGCAGGTGTGAACAGTTCACCCTGGTATACTCTCTTTGCACTGGTTTCGTTTAAGTTTCATGTTATTGGGTTAATCACTTTGGGCACTATACGCGTAGGTACCTAGCCTATAGAACTGGTCCATTATGTACCACAACTAAAAAGTGAAAAATAAAAAACTTTTTTACAAAAATTACAACCGACTTCCAATCAAAAACACTACAAAGTGAAAAATAACTTCAATTTCGGAAGTCGGTGTCAAAAAATGAAGAAACGTAAACAGGAACACCGACTTCCGAAATTGAAGTTATTTTTCACTTTGTAGTGTTTTTGTTTGGAAGTCGGTTGTAATTTTTGTAAAAAAGTTTTTAGAGCCTGTTTTTATCGCTTGGTTCTATGTATAGTACAGCATCAAATAAAAATAGCTAGCGAGAAACCGCACGACGCGATAAGTATCTAATAATGTACGAGCATCCCAAAGAAACAAAAATAGTTTCTCTAAGCGGGATCAAAGGGTAATCGAAATTGTGTTTTTTTCTGTTTTATTGGTAAACAAATAATTCAGTCAGAAACCCCCATCGATTCTACCGAATTCTGCTGGCTAATTAAGATTGACCCTGTACGCAGTGTATTTTCCTTAGTGGCTCCATAAGCCCCCAATTTGTCCTAATTAATTTTGTTTGTTTCAATCTCCGAAGATTTGATTAATTTTCTCTGCCTTGAAAATATAATTTGGTTCATTCAGTAGTGACGATTCTCCGAATCTATTGATTCAAGTTTCAATTCAACTTTTTGATTAAATCCTGGTAACTATAGAATTTCTGTAATATTCAGGCTTTACTTCAATCTTAATTAAATTTTGAGAACGCTTTTCGTTAAAGACGAACTTAATGAGAATTGATCTCCAAGTAAATTTTAGGTAAGCTTACGTATAATAATGGTCACATTGCTAAAATTTAACAAGAAGAAACACCATTCAAGCAGTGACAACAACTTAAGGTTTTTTTTTTTTAACCGACTTACCAAAAAGGAGGAGGTTTTATGTTCGACTTCGTGTAAGTTTTTTTTTTTTCTTTCACCGGTATCTCCGTCAATTGTGGACCGATTTTGAAAATTCTGTTTATTGTGTATTTTTGGAAGTCGGTGTCCGTAACCCAAAAAAACGGTACCTACGAAAGACATCGACTTACAAAAACAAAGTTATTTTTCACTTTGTAGTTTTCTTATTCGGAAGTCGGTATTAATTATTCGTCGGTTTGTTATTAATTATTTTATGGGCTTTCTTCTTTCATTTTTATGAGCAAATTTTGGCAAAACGAATGCCATCATCATTTTCCTGTTCTTATCCTAATTAATTCGGTGTCAGTGCGACGTGTCTTGTCCACTAGCGGGGTGTCGACTGAATATTAGCGCTGGGTGACTGACGCCCAGCATAATATGCTGTATTGGTAACCTTTTCGGTGTGGGCACGCCCAGCGCAGCTCTTCAAAAATCTTGTTTATATTTTTTTTTACTGTTCTTCCATGTTACTTTGTAATTGTTGCTGTTATTTTGTGTGTATGGCTAAAAAATGTTTTATATTCTTATTCTTTGTCTATACCTCTCTATTATTCATCATCTCAACAGTCATCTTTCTAGATATAACTCATCCTTCACACAATCCATCCATCGTTTCTTGGTCTTCTTCTACTCTTCTAACTAGACATCAGATTATAGGCATTTTTTTTTATATGTTCGCCCTTGACAACTATCTCACCTGGTGGTAAGCGATGATGTGTTCGACGATGTAGCACCCTTACCTAGAAGAAACCTATTCACTCTTGACTTAAAGACTCCCAGGTTGTTTTTACATTTGCATGTTTGCATATGCAAATACAAAAAAATACCTTAATTTTATAGCGTTATTGCATGTTTTAGTACTTTTTCATTGACAGTGCTTATTTCAGTAGTTAAATTTTTTAGTGGTGTTGTATTATATATATATATATTATTATTTAATCTATAGGCTCGCGTTTGACCATTATCTCACCTGATGGTAAGCGATGATGTGGTCGACGGTGAAGCACGCTTACCTAGAAGTAACCTATTCACTCTTGAATTAAATACCCCTAGATTGTAGCTGTTCTAGAAACCCTGGACTGAAAAGGTTTCTGCAGAAATGAAGCCAAATTTCAAGTTCTTTCTAACAACGTCAGTAGACGTAGAGTTCATTTTCAGCCTCTAAATTAATATAAAGTAACAAACGTTACAGGTTTGATCTAGAAAACTAGAAAAATATTAGTTTGTATGTTTTCACAGAAATAACAAAAATAAATGTCAATTCTAATGACAAAGGTGTTTTGATAGTGCATTATGTAGTAATTTTTAGTGCTTCTTTGCATGCATATTTCGCCATTTTGATAGTGCATATAATCTGATGTCTACTTATTCGTACTCAAAACAAATAGATACGTCAAATTAAAATAGGTGAGCTAGTTTTCATAAACGGACGCTTTCGATACTGGCCTGAATAGTATTACTAAGGAAAAAAATTATGTGTATTTTGTTGAACTCTATTTCTGGCCGTTTGTCTTGATAGTAAGTGTGAGCTAACACTATCCATCTTGCGTAAGAAATAGTGCCTACTGTTAGAAATTGTGTGTATGTGTAACAAAACATTTATTGGAATTGGGGCAAATCCGTTTACTTGAATCATGTTTTACCTATGTCAAGGAAATCTATCCCATATTTCTCGTACGTTGAGAATTCGAAAAATCTTCTAAAATGCAGCAGCTGGGTTGGTTTATCTTATGAAATTCTGCTAATATAATAAATCTACAAGTCTGTATGTTTGGACGTTTATAATTCAATCAGAATAGATGAACCAGATTTGGATGCAAGGAACACACTAAAGGTAGACAATAACTTGGATAAGAACATAGGGCTTTCTATTGGGTAGTACGTTACCATCTTACTGCAGGATAATTTAAGGCTGGTAAATGTTAGACAGCTATTATTGTTGCCAATCAGACACAAACAAACAAATACTACAAGTAGTTATTTATCTAGCCAATCAAAGTCCTCTAGAGGGTATATCGTGCTCAAAACATAATGCACATCAATCCTATCAATAATTGGAAAGCTTATGTCAATAAAATCTGTATAGCCCACATAAACAGACGTTTACTCGAGGGAATGAAGCCTAGTTGGGTCTAATTGATTAAAACCAAAGTAATTTACGACGGCTATGCCCGCTGGTCCGTGGGGGAGGACCATGTGTCTGCAATTAAATTCAGCTACAGTGGCAAGGTCAGCGGTAATCGCTTGTTCACTCTGATTTCCAGTTACATTTGGAGAGTGTTAATTCGAACCTAAAAAAAATATTCGCGGATTTGTAATTTCGTAGATTAAACTGAATTTTTTGTGGGTTGCCACTATATCGTTACATAAAAATTGTGTCGTATTCTGAGTGATCGAAAGTTTGTCGAAAATCTAAGTAAATTGAAAATAGAACTATTTCAAGGCTTTTTGTTTCTTTTTTTTCGTAATCCGTAAATCCTTTTTCGTAAGTTATTTTTACACAAAAGACACACGCAATATCATTTTCATACTGTCTTTGCGTGTGTTATGCGCGTATTGTTCATTGTTTGCTTGTGTTCTTAACTATTCCAACATGTGTGTGCTCGGATGTTTGGTTTAATTACGGAGCAGTACCTACATATAATCCGCTGTTAGCCGCTATTTGCTAATCTAGTTGACCTTCAGTCGAATGCAACGTTATATTCATGAGAGATATGGGCCGTTCAGTTTCATGGTTTTATACTAAGTATCTTCATGAGAGGCGTTATAAAAAAGTGTATTCGTATCCTGGACTGTTACCCTTACCCCTTCCCTCCTAGTTCCCATGCTAACAAGGGCATGGACTCCTAGTTTTTGTTAATCTATCTTATAAAAATCTAAAATTCATTCATTTATAGACGAACAAAGCAGAACTTTGCTTTGCTATAGATTACTTCATTTTCTGATCGCTGGGTCTAGAAACATGAATTTTCTCAAAAAACAGCTATGGTGAGCAACTGAGCACTAACGAAAGATTTTAGAAAATGCATCACCTGAATTTCTATACAACATTTATACCCTAACTAACCCCTACGATGAAATAAGGATTTATGAATATAAATGTGGACGAAAGTTTGTGAGAAAATTCATCATTTTTAACCGGTCACGTGACTTACCTTATGAGAGAAAAGTCTAAATTTACTTAAAATGCACGATAGCACATACCTTGTTCTTCAAAAAGTGACATTTTATCTCTAATATTACGATTAACAAAAGTCCTGAGAAAGTTAAGGATTAACCACGTAACATTTCGATAGCGCAGAACGTCAATCCCAAACAAAACTTGTTGACAATCGTTTGCTGTCTAAATGTCACTTTATAGGCATTCCATTCTGATTACCCAGGGGCTCATTTGGCAGACTACACGTATCATTTTTTTTTGTAATAGAATCGCGATTCTCACAATCTACCTTTAAACGAGCAATTATTATATATATCTATATATATAAATATATAATCTGAATCTCGGAATCGGCTCCAACGATTTTCATGAAATTAAGTATGCTGGGGGTTTCGGGAGCGATAAATCGATCTAGTTAGGTTTCATTTTTAGAAACTTTGTTTTCTTTATTTTCACCCGAGTAGAGCTCGGTCGCCCAGGTAATATAAATAAGGAGTGGTCAGCCACACCAGTTTAATTTTATCAAAGTGCAACACACAGCCCTGCGGCTGTGCAACTACCGTGCTGGACTGAACCCGCGTACAAATCCATATCCGAACGCAGGTTCGTCCAGCACGGCTGACCGTTCTTTATAGTTCCAGTGTACGGACAGTTTAACCCAGTATCCCTCTAGACCTCGGATACTGGGTTGAACTGTCCGTACTGTTTGTTTTACTACCTTCCAGTTCATTTAATAGCAGGCAATCACAAAACGTTGATTCAGAAAAATGGCTCGTAAAGCCTAAAAGACACTTAAAATCTGAAGGACAGTTAAGTACCTGAACGCTACAAAAAGTCTATCTGAAATTATAAACTTAAAATAAATCTATACTACTAATCTATCCTTCTTCCTACTAATATTATAAACGTGAAGGTGTTTGTGTATGTTTGTTAATCAATCACACCACAATGACTGAACGGGTAGACCTGAATTAGAGCATAGAATACTTTTATCCCGGCAGGTACAAGTATGTTCCGTTGCAAAACTTAGTGAAGAATAAATCGAAAACAATCAAAACCACGTTTGATTGAGAAAGATTTTAATTGAATAGTGGTTACTTAAAGCGATATATACGCCCCAATGAAAACGCAGTACTGGCCGTGCGCCCGCGCGATGCCAAAATATCAATATTGAACCTCCTTTTGAACAGTTTTGTTTGCAAAATATTATTTAATTTACGTATGCTATGTCAGTTATGAAGAAATTCCAGCCATCGTTTTTTTTGTGTAAAAATATTTTTAAACATCCAAGTCGTTTTGCCTCCAAATAAAAATATTTTATCTAAAAGTTGTGAAAAATGTCGTGTTGCTTATTATTTTTTTAAAGCAAAACTATTTTTTATACAAAAAAAACATGTATAAAAAATAATGTACATGAAACAATAATAAATATATATTTTTTAACAAACCTTTTAACCTAGCCGTTACTAAAGATTATGCTTTAAAAAGTAACCGTTTTACGGCACTAAAGCGCATGTAGGCCCTTAAACAAAAGTAGTATTGTTAAATATTTGGAGTATTTTTTTAAACCTAAACGTAGCATTTTATTATGAAGGTGCAGCAAAGCCGCACCTGTCGTTAGTGGGATCGTCGGACAATAATTTCTAGAGAGTTGTTTTATTGGAAAGTCGTTAAGGACTATGCAAAATACAAGACTACAATGAAATGAAAGCAGAATGCTATTCTAGATACGATCAGAGATCTCTTGAGTGGTTTGGAAATATCACTTTGCAACATACCCAAATATGCATTATAAAATCAGATTTTATTTTCTGGAACTTCATTTTAAAACTTTTTGTAACACATAAAGCTATCTATTTTTATGTCTATAATTAAATCTGTTTTCTCTCCGAGGTGAAGGCACTGACGAAGCACCGTATAAATAATAGAGATTGAAGAAACACGGAAGAGCAGTGGTGGCCCAATTGTAATAGCCCCGACTAACGTGTCGTGGGTTCGAACCCAGGCAGGCGCATTACTTTGGGTAAATAATTTCATCACCACTGCTCTAAAAACGGTGAAGGAAAACATCATGAGGAAACCGGCATATCCTAGAAACAAAAATTCGTAGACATATTCTGTCATCTACCAACCCGCACTGGACCCGCGTGGCGGATTATGGCCCATTCCCTCTTCACAGAGAGGAGGCTTGTGTCCCAGCAGTGGGAACGTTAAAAGAGTGATGATGTTGATGATGAAGAAACACGGTCTAAACCATGAATGCAAGCAGAAGAACAAATGCCACATTATCCTAACATACTCCTTTTGATTCATCTACCTTCGTCCAAAAAATCTCTGACATTTTCAAATGACCATAACAGGCCAGTGTGTGTCCTTCTAAGGCATTTCCAATATCCGTCTTATTAATTTCTAGTAACGACAACTGATTGTTTCCTTTTTTGACTTTAATTAGATCCTTCGTATCAATAACTTTTTCAAGAAGTTTTTGTCGTTCTCTGTGCATTACAGTGCCGCACAGTTCGGCAAATTGGTGGAATCGCATCTTAGGATATTGTCTGGATTTGTGCTCGATTATTATTGGCAAGAGGGTCGCCTCCTATTAGATACTTTTCTTCATCCTGACCTTATCCCATGTTACTTGAGGACGGCGCAATATATTTTCTGCCTCCATACCGTCCTGTCCCCGTCACGCTATCAATGACTCCCTTTTCTTTCATGTCACTCCTCACACAGTCCATCCATCTTTTCTTTGGCCTCCCCCTCCTATTACATACATGGGACTTAAAACATGATGCATGTGTGTGTGTGTGTGTTACGTGTTCTCGTTAGTACAAGCCAGGTAAATTAATGTTTTAGTCACCTGCATGTAACGAAAAGACAAGTGGCTCTGGACAGTGAAATTGTGTCAGTGACAGCCGACAGTGTTTATCGAAATGCTACAATGTAAGGGATTGACCACGTAATACTTCGGTAGAACGTGTTAATTTCGATAAAGATCTTTATCGTTGATAGAATGTGCCCTGCCTAGGCCATAAACGATATATCTACAAAGAAGAAGGGAGAAACGTCTTGATTGGAAACAAAGACTCTTGAATGGCTTCGAGAAAAGGATGATACGGCTTTGCTTCTGTGTGCTCGACTTGTTGGTGGCACTGCCGTGTCCCCAGTTTTATCTATTTGATCAGAGTTAGACAGGTAGTCTGTGTGAAGTTACAATTGACTGGCAATTTTTGCAAAAGTAGTAATTATTTCAATAACAAATATCTCAACGTCAACCTCTTCTGGTAGCACAGACGTGATGTTTTCAGACATGCTGAGATTCTGTAGCCTTGATAGTCTTTTTCAACGTCTTTCAGAACTTGTAAAGCCTAAGTAGAGCCACTTATAGCGCGCTGTTGTGAGAGCTTTGTCAGCAAGTTTTGGAGTGCCAATTTAGGATAAGGGTTCTGAACTAAAAGAGCACCGATATTCTACACTTCACTATCGATATATGACACAAGTTTTTGTGCTTTATTAGAATTGTTATTGCCAATACGAAAGTTTATTTTACGCGGAAATGACCTTGAGAAAGAATGTAACATAACATTCAAAAATTTGAGTAGGATGTGAGGATAAAAACTAACTATTCTATTCTATATTTTTATATGGCTAGCAAAACCGATGTCTACTATTCTGCCAATGTCCAAAGTAAATTGGAAAACAAGTGTGTCTGAGATTGGTAATTTAATTATAAGAGGAGAAACTGTTGGCGAAAACTAAGTTCTTTTTGATAACGTTGAACACTTGATGAGTAAACTAACTATTAATTGATTGATTTGAATTAAGCACCCCTTGTACATTTATCCCGAGTACCTCAAAAGAAAGATAATGTTTATGTAAGTCATTCAACGTCCTTATATTCAAAGTACATAAGTTCAGATTTTGAAACAAACTTCATATCTTTTTAGCGGTAGGCACATAAATGTTATGTAAAACAGAATTTAAAAGACACTTAAAACATTACTTTCAATTATAATGTTTAACTATGCTTAGATATACACAAAATATGTAATAATCTGTTCAGCCAAGGACTTAAATGAGTTTGATAAATCAAACCTCATTCCGATAGGATGTACTGTGTGCAAGTTTGATATAGCCAGAAAGGCTATATCAAACTTGCGGAAGGAATTGTGGGAATGGCTAATAAAGTGAGGATAAGATCAAAGTAAAGATGAATAGACTGTATGACAGATGATATGGCTTAGAAGTAGAAAAGGGCGAGTACTGAGACGGCTACTAAGTAGAAATATGAAAGAATATATATTGCTCCGACCCTGAATAACTTGGTATAAGAACACGAAAGGCCTGTATTTTAAGTCCTTTTGAAGAAAGCTTCTTCCACTACTCACAATGTCAACAGAAATAAAACCCTCCAATAAAATCAAATTCAAATAAAAGTCAAAATATATTTATTTCAACTAAGTCACCGGTGGCATTTTTGGAAGTTAACAATTAAAATTTACAAGTAATGAAAATTGATTCTAAAAATATATAGTCAATAAAGAAGAAGCTATAATAAAAAACATTTTTACAAAAATTACAACCGACTTCCAAACAAAAACACTACAAAGTGAAAAACAACTTCAATTTCTGAAGTCGGTGTTCCTGTTTACGTTTCTTCGTTTTTTGACACCGAATTCCGAAATTGAAGTTATTTTTCACTTTGTATTGTTTTTGTTTGGAAGTCGGTTGTAATTTTTGTAAAAATGTTTTTTATTTTTCACTTTTTAGTTGTCGTACATAATGTACCAGTTCTATAGGCTAGGTATCTACGCGTATAGTGCCCAAAGTGAAGCCAGAATAGATGAACCCAATTACATGAAACTTAAACAAAACGGGTGCAATGAGAGTATACCAGGGTGAACCGTTCACACCTGCGTACCCCCTTTAGAGCGTACCAGTGTGATGTTATGTTATGAAATGGTGTAAACAATAAACCGACATGCAATTGCATCTATCCCGAGTGTTTTACCGTTATTTAATGAAGAGCTCTGATGTATTTCTCCGAAGTTCTTCATCAGATCTTGATGAAAATTAAATGGGACCACATGACAAGCACCAGCTTTCAAATAAAAAAAGAATCATCACGATCGGTTCACCCAATAAAAAGTTCTGAGGTAACAAACATAAAAAAAAAAAAAAAAATACAGTCGAATTGAAAACCTCCTTCTTTTTGCGAAGTCGGTTAATAATGAAAATTTGATGATGAGTGCAGAAAATACTCTAAGCAAAAATTTCAGAAGCATTAAAAAAGTTCTATGTTATTGATCTTTTAGAATGTGAAATAAACAACAAGTCTAGATATTTAGTAACTTCTATGAGAAATCTATGATTAGATCGATTGTAATATATAAGCTAAATATGGCATGCTCATATAATCAACATGTGAGAATTTTGTTAGTATGGTGTTGAGGTAAACAGTAGCAAAACTGAAATTACCTGGTGTAGCATAGAAACAGGTAAAATGTTGCTGGTTTACCATGTAAATGTACATGTTTAGGTATATTTTATTTGCAATAGGTATGTGTAAAAATACAAGGAAATTAGTAATTCGTCATATTTAGTATATTGCTAGCTGCTGCCCGCGTGATAAATGTAATATTATTAGACTTTTCTGACGTAATTATTGACTTGTTGGGAATTTTTTCGACATATCTGGGATAAATTGAGTCACTGGGTATTGGTAAGTAATAAAAGCAAAAAAAAACCCTGTACGGAGTCGAATTTAATTTGCCAGCAAACTCCAAGAACATAAAATGTATATTGATATTTTTTATATGATATTTTTTTGTAAAAAAGTTTTTTCTTAGGTTGATATTTATGTCAAGTTTCAAGTTTATTAACCCAAGAAATAAGATTCTTCAAAAAAAAAAACAAATCGTCTTTTGGGGGTAGTTTTGAAAATCTAATAGTAAGAACCTATTTAGATTAGTATTTGTGCAATGTTTCAAGTTTAGTAACCCACGCAGTAAGATTCTTCCATACAAACTTCAACACCCCCTACATTGACGTGAGGGGATAATTTCAAATAAATAGTAGTGTCAATCTTTATCATGTATTTAGATTACTATTTGTGCCAAGTTTCAAGAATATTAGCCGAAGGAATTAGATTTCTCAAACAAACTTTTCAGCCCTTTTTCACCCCCTTAGGGGCAGAATTTCGGAAAATCCTTTCTTATCGGATGCCTACGTCATACAAAGAACACACTCTCCAAGTTTCAGGTCACTACGATCAGCGGTTTAGGCTGTGCGGTGATTCGTCAGTCAGTCATTCAGGGCAAAGCATTTTATATGTATAGATAGATGATAAGTAAGCATACTGTTAATATTAATATTAAGGTATGTAAGAAGTATAGCTACATCATAGAAATACAATAGCAAAACATAATATATGGGATACTTACCAAATAACGTATTAGAAACAGTAAACATTGTAATAGAATATAAGAAAGTTTATTATAACTATCTAGAAATAAAGATAAGTCCCCAAGGTCTCGGACTATGTGACAGTGCCAATGTGGGGCCCTTCGCAGGATATGCCCCACCTCCTTGTCTGCTCTTTGTGCCCAGCCAACTGCACCTTTCGGGAACTAAACGTCGTGAATTACAGAACTGTCGAGGTAGCTACATACTGGTCGGACAAAATTTTAAATTTGAATAGTTAAATAAATAAATAAATAAATAGTTTATTGATCAAAAAGATGAGAAAAACAAAACTTATACCAAGTAGTTACAAGCAAAGTATACAAGGTTATGAGATTACAGTATAATACATTGTAGAAGTAAGTAGTAGTAAGTACATGGTACATCTGTTGACAATTTACGTTACCCTGTCTCTTAAACTAGGGTATATCTGGATCTTAAGAGACGGTGGACGGCCATAATGTTACGATTAAGTGTTACCTTCTATTTAGTAAGAACTCTGCAATGAAGATCAACCCACACTTAAACAATTTTCAGATAATGGTAATGGTAATAGATTGAGAAAAATAGTTATGAACTTAATTTGTGCGAGTGTCTACGTGTGTGTGTGTGCATGTATGTACCTGTGTGTGTGGTGCAATTTGAATAGGTGTGTGCATGGCTGGTTGCTGGCGCAGCCGCATGGTGTCGAGCGGCATTAGATAGCTGGGCGCTGGTTGCTGGCGCAGCCGCATTAGATAGCTGGGCGCTGGTTGCTGGCGCAGCCGAATTAGATAGCTGGACGCTGGTTGCTGGCGCAGCCGCATGGTGTCGAGCGGCATTAGATAGCTGGGCGCTGGTTGCTGGCGCAGCCGCATGGTGTCGAGCGGCATTAGATAGCTGGGCGCTGGTTGCTGGCGCAGCCGCATGGTGTCGAGCGGCATTAGATAGCTGGGCGCTGGTTGCTGGCGCAGCCGCATTAGATAGCTGGACGCTGGTTGCTGGCGCAGCCGCATGGTGTCGAGCGGCATTAGATAGCTGGGCGCTGGTTGCTGGCGCAGCCGCATGGTGTCGAGCGGCATTAGATAGCTGGGCGCTGGTTGCTGGCGCAGCCGCATTAGATAGCTGGACGCTGGTTGCTGGCGCAGCCGCATGGTGTCGAGCGGCATTAGATAGCTGGGCGCTGGTTGCTGGCGCAGCCGCATGGTATCGAGCGGCATTAGATAGCTGGGCGCTGGTTGCTGGCGCAGCCGCATGGTGTCGAGCGGCATTAGATAGCTGGGCGCTGGTTGCTGGCGCAGCCGCATGGTGTCGAGCGGCATTAGATAGCTGGGCGCTGGTTGCTGGCGCAGCCGCATTAGATAGCTGGACGCTGGTTGCTGGCGCAGCCGCATGGTGTCGAGCGGCATTAGATAGCTGGGCGCTGGTTGCTGGCGCAGCCGCATGGTGTCGAGCGGCATTAGATAGCTGGGCGCTGGTTGCTGGCGCAGCCGCATGGTGTCGAGCGGCAAAAGATAGCTGGGCGCTGGTTGCTGGCGCAGCCGCATTAGATAGCTGGACGCTGGTTGCTGGCGCAGCCGCATGGTGTCGAGCGGCATTAGATAGCTGGGCGCTGGTTGCTGGCGCAGCCGCATTAGATAGCTGGACGCTGGTTGCTGGCGCAGCCGCATGGTGTCGAGCGGCATTAGATAGCTGGGCGCTGGTTGCTGGCGCAGCCGCATTAGATAGCTGGGCGCTGGTTGCTGGCGCAGCCGCATGGTGTCGAGCGGCATTAGATAGCTGGGCGCTGGTTGCTGGCGCAGCCGCATGGTGTCGAGCGGCATTAGATAGCTGGGCGCTGGTTGCTGGCGCAGCCGCATGGTGTCGAGTGGCATTAGATAGCTGGGCGCTGGTTGCTGGCGCAGCCGCATGGTGTCGAGCGGCATTAGATAGCTGGGCGCTGGTTGCTGGCGCAGCCGCATGGTGTCGAGCGGCATTAGATAGCTGGGCGCTGGTTGCTGGCGCAGCCGCATGGTGTCGAGCGGCATTAGGTCGGCGGAGCATCGCTCCACCGCGCCCGCCTCGCCCGCGCTTACAGAGGCTACACAGAGTGGCTGGACCGACGGTTCTTATAATACATGTACAGCATAGCTGTGGTTATTATTTAGTTATTATTAGGTATTATACGCTTTGTATAATAATAAGAGGTATCGACACTAAAAAGAGTAAAAGGAAAAAAAAATGTCAAAAAAAAAATAACCGACTTCTAAAGCTACAAAGTGAAAAATAACTTCAATTTCGGCAGTCAGTGTCAAAAAACGAAGCAACATGAAACAGGAACACCGACTTCCGAATATGAAGTTAATTTTCACTTTTCAGTGTTTTTTGGAAGTCGGTTGAAAGTTTTTATAAAACTAAACTTTTGACACGACGGAAACCAAAAATTAAAGTAACGGATTAGGTACAGGTTCTTAATAAAAACACGTAATTCTACAATCTAATTAAATATGGAAATACACATACCTACGAGTGCCAGCTGAGTCGACAACATGACAGAACCAGATTGAAGTCGAATCTACGTAAAGCAGAGCGAGCGAGGGCCGGCGCGGCTGCCGGTCACCTGCCTGTCCTCTGCTTCACAAGTTCCTTCACTCACTAGACGTGACCGACTCTGTCAAATTGTACGTTACTGTTAGAGGCCATGACGTCATCTAGTTTGCCAATATGCATTAGAACAAAGAATTACGTAGAAATATTTGGCAGTCGTCAGATTTATGAAAATCTGAAATCTTTGTTTGAAAACTTCAATTTGGAAGTTTTTCAAAGTCGTCTAGTCGGTCCAGTTTTTTGATCCGTAGGGAACTCAACTAATGATTAAATATGGTAACCGATGGTTTCAAATTTCGGTAAAACGCGTTTTGTTTATCAATTGTCAGCCTCACAAATGGTTAAAAAAGTTGGCGAATTAATTATTTGATCGTTTTTTAGATTACAAATTGATGAATCTTATCGTTTTGCATCATATTCATAACGAACGATACCCATTCGAGGCTCGCAGTGGCAATCTCGGTTGGCATGCGTACATTTTACCTTCAACAGGTATCACGGATAGTCGGAAGTCCAAATGTCTGACGGGCTGACCACAATTCTTACCATGAAAGTGTAACCCAGTACTGGTTTGTGGAGGTTAGATTCTGGCAATCTCCTGCTTCTGGTAAGACAGAAAGCGGACTACAATGTACTCGTAATATAGCGGGTAGTGGTTCGTTAAATAATAAAAACTTTAGAAAAGATTAGTTGACATTGATCTGCTCTAGATCGTATTTTCTTTTATATCATCATCGTCGTCAACCACATTTAAACAGAAGTTTTGAAGTGTAGGATCTCCCCCAAATCCCGTATGAACGTTATTTGTCATTGGTAAGAATTAACGAATAAAATAAGCTCAGATATTAGACACACAGCAGTGGCACAGTGCACACAGCACAGCGGTTGCAGTGGACACTTTCAAATACGTTGACCGTGACATTTCTATAAAGATTAGACGGTCATTTCTGTTGCACTTTGAGTACCAACTGCCAACTACGGATCGACGAGGCGGATTCCAGAGGATCTTCCGCCCAAAATGTAGCTTTAAGTTCAAACTAATCAACATTATGCAATTTAGTCATCTATTCTATATACGGACTAAGCTAATTAGATTACGACATTCCTTCATAATAATTCTCGTGCACCTACCTCGTCGATAACTCCGCACAGTCCTGTCACTGTAAAGTTACCCTTGATCTGAAGATATGAGACAGTGCTCGCACCGTGACCGATGTCATGTTTCGACATTAGTATCGCTAATTGCTTCATGTTAGCATTGTTCATTTCGACAACCTGATGCATGCCAATGCCAATAACTTTAATGTTTATTGAACAAACTCGAACAAAGCTCAGTTACTCAATCAAGAGCTATCAGCGCATCTGTTGGCAAGCTCGGGCACCGGGCTCGGGGCAAGATTACCGCTATCAGATCAGCAACAAAAACAAATTGCAATCATCTCCTAACGGTAATGACTTTCGCCCGCGGAGTGTCGATAGTCGGCAGGCTGTGAAGTGCGGCTGCCGAGGAGGGCGAGGAGCTACGGTGCGGATGCGCCGCACTCCGGCAGGAGGGCGGGGGGCGCGCAGGGGGCGGTCAAGGCCGCCGGCACACGCGGCCGGTCCCTGCGCCTGCGCATACTTTGCTCAGTTCGCCCCGCGCTCCCGCAGCCTGAAGTCGCGTTGTGCCGCTCGTCAGTTCGCGAGTGAAGTGTGTGTGTTGTACAGTTACGTGCCGTGAAGCAGCCGGTCGTCGCCCCGCGAGTATGAGCTCGCGCCCGCTGCGGCCGCCGCTCTCGCCTCTCCTCTGATCAGCTCGGCTTCGCACGGCTCCCGGACCACAAGGTGAGCTCCTACTTACTCACCCCCCGAGCCCTGAACGAATAACGACGGCGCCGCGCGCGCTGAGCTAACCGGTTGTGCGCTCTCCGCAGTCGACGGAACAATCGGGGTGAAGACATTCCGCTGACTCGTTATTATAATAAATTGTCCTAATTTGCGGCCGGCCCGAAAGCGTCACTGCAGGGTCCGGCTTGCTCGGCTGTGAAGCTGATTTAATCGACCAGCTCCAATACTATTGATAAAACATTGTTATTAACTTCGCTCGCGATGCAAGTTGAGACGAGGCGTGACGCTGTCAATTCAGCTAATTGTGATGTGCTCATTTGGATAACGGTAACGGTTAATACACACAATATAAACTGCACTGAATCGGTCCAACAGCTTGAAAGCTTCTGTCAATAGTATCATTAAAGCAGAGTGTTAGTGGTGCTCATTGTATCCGCGAGACGATTATTTAGAAACTACGTCTGGTTTTAAACAAGTTACGGTAATGGTGTCAAGGTACGGCAGAGGTACGGTCTTTCAAACATAACTGACATATTGTAACAAGGAGGGCGGCCCAGAAGATTGGCGAAAGCTATACATACTTCACTGTATTTCGTTAGCGGTCAGGCTCGAGCCTGTTCGTAGTGCACACACGTACAGTGAGTGCTACGTCCCGAGTCCTATATTCATATAAAGTCAACTCCGGAGGGTTAACTCGTGCCTACCTGCAATAAGGGAACGTTCTCATGAGGCTCGTAAAAATGTGCCACAGAATGCTTATTAGGAAAGCACTCTTTACGACGTGTTTCGTCAAACAGATTATCCACGTTGATAAGAAAACTTGAGCTCAAACCTGCACAAATATTAATCACTTAATGTCTAATGTCGCTTGGTTTGTCTTGTTCTGGTTGCTTTAAAAATTGAGAATGTGTACACTGATTCATAGCAACCCTTTCAAAAGCTAGTCTGAGTAGCTCACACAGCTTTGCTGAACGCTCACAAAGTTACAAGTACAACTTTAAGGCAGGGCGACCAACGCCTACGTTCAAAATAACCCGTAAACCTTAAGTCAAAATCCCTAATTTGGGGGATATTTCCCCACAAATTATCATCTAAAATATATTTTGTTATTTAGGTAAATCAATCTCATTTTATAATTGGAATCTGAATAATAACTTGACACTCGCCTACCTTTAACCTCTAACAGAGGTACCTCTCGTAAGTATAGTGTTACTACGGTATCAGTGTGCCAATTATGACTATCTGTTTTTTTTTGTATTATTTACATCGCTGAATTTTCGTTCAACAGATGTTTTAGACCAAAGTACACGAGCCATAAGCTTATTGGCTTTGGTAAAATGTTTGGCTCTGCATTGTTTATCAGATCCAAAGCCCTCAACGGAAGGAATTCCCCTCAAATAGGTACTCCCGGCTGACAAACTATGTTGACGACAGCATGAACATTTACATTTTAACATGTTCTCAGAATGCATAGATACGCATAATTACGTTCAATCAGTTCATTGATGCGCATGCGTATGCCTGCTACTTCCTCGTGTACGTTACCCCAACAGGCAAGTGGCTCCTAGAGTGATACGAGTGGAACGTATAATTAGTGCGTAATCTGCTGTGAATGTGCGCCACATAAAAAAATAGTGCATGTCGTCGTTTATGAAAAAACGGAAAAAGCGATTCCTGCTGGAGTTGCTGTTCCAGCAGGAAAATTCTAAACGAATGATCGGGGTTAGGAATATTGTGCATGGGTAGAGAGCTTATAGTTGTGCAAGAATGTGCGCCGAAAATATAATTGGTGCGTCGTCAGGTTTTTAAGATATTGAATTTCCTGCTGGAGTAACGTTTTGCAGAATCGTGTATCTCTTAAACCATTGCTTGTGCTCCTGTAGAATAAACATAAACAAGAAGCTTTTGATATACAATGTGCGTATTTGTGCGTATTTGTGCGTATTTGTGTGTATTTGTGCGTATTTGTGCGTATTTGTGCCGGAAGTAGATTTAATAAAATATTTGTAAATTTGCAAGTAATCGTGCTTTTTTGAAAACCCGAAATAAATTCGCAGTGCCTTAATGAGAAAACGTATAAGCTCGCTGAAAACTGTATTTAGTCCACCTTGACGCTTGTTTTAACCATAAAAAGTTTCAAAAGTATACATGCTTGCGTTATCGAATAGTAAAATATTTCTCACTCCGATCGTTTAGAATTTTCCTGCTGGAACAGCGTTACTCCAGCAGGATTTTTTTTATGTGGCGCACATGCACAGCAGATTACGCACTAATTATACGTTCCACTCATATCACTCTAGGAGCCACTTTTCTGTTGGGGTAACGTACTCTATTTCCTCAGATATCACTGAAGACTGTAACGTTCTTGCATCCATCTTACTTATCCATAATAAAGCTCGGTTGACTTTAGCTTGCCCTAGATGTCCTAAATATTTAATGTAGTTTTTCAAATCCAGAAGTGTTCACAATGTTCAAAAACATGTTGTATAGAATCGAACCGAGCATAACTCCTTGAGGGTAATCCTTTTTCAGAAAATGTTATAGGTTTCAGAACTTTGTCTAAAGATTCTTTGTCTAAAGCTTGGGAAAAATTTTGTACATGAACGTTGTTGTTATGTTATGTCTTCTTGTTTAATAAAAACATAAATTAATTTGCTTTAAAACGTGTGACATACGGTGAAATAATGAAAACGTGTTAGGAAAACACTAATTTCTATTGTTCTTTTTTATCTATTGTTGCTTTAAAATAACCATTGCAGTAATTTGAATAACAAGAATGTAAAATAATGTGTGTTGCTGATATCTTCGCCAACTGACTATAACACTTCAAATAATGATAGCAAAACCACTACAAATTCCTCGATTGAAACAATCGCTAAGTACTTGTAAATTGTATATAATATGTCGTATACTAATCAGCGCACTATGTATAATGCCCGGGCATCATGAATCAAGTCAAGTCAAATCGAGCAATGTAATGAACACTGACTTAAACTTCTATGTTATCACAATGTCTGGTCATTATGAATATTACTACGTTACGGTTGGGCAATTCGATAATTATGGTCAATGAATTAGTCCAAGAGCGAGCGAAGCGAGCTTAGGGCACTCCGACACGGATAGGTTAGGCTTAGCTGCTATCATCTCCTTCATGTTAGGTTACTTTCTTAGGGCACTCCGACACGGATAGGTTAGGCTTAGCTGCTATCATCTCCTTCATGTTAGGTTACTTTCTTAGGGCACTCCGACACGGATAGGTTAGGCTTAGCTGCTATCATCTCCTTCATGTTAGGTTACTTTCTTAGGGCACTCCGACACGGATAGGTTAGGCTTAGCTGCTATCATCTCCTTCATGTTAGGTTACTTTCTTAGGGCACTCCGACACGGATAGGTTAGGCTTAGCTGCTATCATCTCCTTCATGTTAGGTTACTTTCTTAGGGCACTCCGACACGGATAGGTTAGGCTTAGCTGCTATCATCTCCTTCATGTTAGGTTACTTTCTTAGGGCACTCCGACACGGATAGGTTAGGCTTAGCTGCTATCATCTCCTTCATGTTAGGTTACTTTCTTAGGGCACTCCGACACGGATAGGTTAGGCTTAGCTGCTATCATCTCCTTCATGTAAGGTTACTTTCTTAGGGCACTCCGACACGGATAGGTTAGGCTTAGCTGCTATCATCTCCTTCATGTTAGGTTACTTTCTTAGGGCACTCCGACACGGATAGGTTAGGCTTAGCTGCTATCATCTCCTTCATGTTAGGTTACTTTCTTAGGGCACTCCGACACGGATAGGTTAGGCTTAGCTGCTATCATCTCCTTCATGTTAGGTTACTTTCTTAGGGCACTCCGACACGGATAGGTTAGGCTTAGCTGCTATCATCTCCTTCATGTTAGGTTACTTTCTTAGGGCACTCCGACACGGATAGGTTAGGCTTAGCTGCTATCATCTCCTTCATGTTAGGTTACTTTCTTAGGGCACTCCGACACGGATAGGTTAGGCTTAGCTGCTATCATCTCCTTCATGTTAGGTTACTTTCTTAGGGCACTCCGACACGGATAGGTTAGGCTTAGCTGCTATCATCTCCTTCATGTTAGGTTACTTTCTTAGGGCACTCCGACACGGATAGGTTAGGCTTAGCTGCTATCATCTCCTTCATGTTAGGTTACTTTCTTAGGGCACTCCGACACGGATAGGTTAGGCTTAGCTGCTATCATCTCCTTCATGTAAGGTTACTTTCTTAGGGCACTCCGACACGGATAGGTTAGGCTTAGCTGCTATCATCTCCTTCATGTTAGGTTACTTTCTTAGGGCACTCCGACACGGATAGGTTAGGCTTAGCTGCTATCATCTCCTTCATGTTAGGTTACTTTCTTAGGGCACTCCGACACGGATAGGTTAGGCTTAGCTGCTATCATCTCCTTCATGTTAGGTTACTTTCTTAGGGCACTCCGACACGGATAGGTTAGGCTTAGCTGCTATCATCTCCTTCATGTTAGGTTACTTTCTTAGGGCACTCCGACACGGATAGGTTAGGCTTAGCTGCTATCATCTCCTTCATGTTAGGTTACTTTCTTAGGGCACTCCGACACGGATAGGTTAGGCTTAGCTGCTATCATCTCCTTCATGTTAGGTTACTTTCTTAGGGCACTCCGACACGGATAGGTTAGGCTTAGCTGCTATCATCTCCTTCATGTTAGGTTACTTTCTTAGGGCACTCCGACACGGATAGGTTAGGCTTAGCTGCTATCATCTCCTTCATGTTAGGTTACTTTCTTAGGGCACTCCGACACGGATAGGTTAGGCTTAGCTGCTATCATCTCCTTCATGTTAGGTTACTTTCTTAGGGCACTCCGACACGGATAGGTTAGGCTTAGCTGCTATCATCTCCTTCATGTTAGGTTACTTTCTTAGGGCACTCCGACACGGATAGGTTAGGCTTAGCTGCTATCATCTCCTTCATGTTAGGTTACTTTCTTAGGGCACTCCGACACGGATAGGTTAGGCTTAGCTGCTATCATCTCCTTCATGTTAGGTTACTTTCTTAGGGCACTCCGACACGGATAGGTTAGGCTTAGCTGCTATCATCTCCTTCATGTTAGGTTACTTTCTTAGGGCACTCCGACACGGATAGGTTAGGCTTAGCTGCTATCATCTCCTTCATGTTAGGTTACTTTCTTAGGGCACTCCGACACGGATAGGTTAGGCTTAGCTGCTATCATCTCCTTCATGTTAGGTTACTTTCTTAGGGCACTCCGACACGGATAGGTTAGGCTTAGCTGCTATCATCTCCTTCATGTTAGGTTACTTTCTTAGGGCACTCCGACACGGATAGGTTAGGCTTAGCTGCTATCATCTCCTTCATGTTAGGTTACTTTCTTAGGGCACTCCGACACGGATAGGTTAGGCTTAGCTGCTATCATCTCCTTCATGTTAGGTTACTTTCTTAGGGCACTCCGACACGGATAGGTTAGGCTTAGCTGCTATCATCTCCTTCATGTTAGGTTACTTTCTTAGGGCACTCCGACACGGATAGGTTAGGCTTAGCTGCTATCATCTCCTTCATGTTAGGTTACTTTCTTAGGGCACTCCGACACGGATAGGTTAGGCTTAGCTGCTATCATCTCCTTCATGTTAGGTTACTTTCTTAGGGCACTCCGACACGGATAGGTTAGGCTTAGCTGCTATCATCTCCTTCATGTTAGGTTACTTTCTTAGGGCACTCCGACACGGATAGGTTAGGCTTAGCTGCTATCATCTCCTTCATGTTAGGTTACTTTCTTAGGGCACTCCGACACGGATAGGTTAGGCTTAGCTGCTATCATCTCCTTCATGTTAGGTTACTTTCTTAGGGCACTCCGACACGGATAGGTTAGGCTTAGCTGCTATCATCTCCTTCATGTTAGGTTACTTTCTTAGGGCACTCCGACACGGATAGGTTAGGCTTAGCTGCTATCATCTCCTTCATGTTAGGTTACTTTCTTAGGGCACTCCGACACGGATAGGTTAGGCTTAGCTGCTATCATCTCCTTCATGTAAGGTTACTTTCTTAGGGCACTCCGACACGGATAGGTTAGGCTTAGCTGCTATCATCTCCTTCATGTTAGGTTACTTTCTTAGGGCACTCCGACACGGATAGGTTAGGCTTAGCTGCTATCATCTCCTTCATGTTAGGTTACTTTCTTAGGGCACTCCGACACGGATAGGTTAGGCTTAGCTGCTATCATCTCCTTCATGTTAGGTTACTTTCTTAGGGCACTCCGACACGGATAGGTTAGGCTTAGCTGCTATCATCTCCTTCATGTTAGGTTACTTTGTTTAGTGCCTGTAGACAGAAATAGGAGCAGCGCGTCACCGTCGAATTTGTTGCTTAAATAGTAATCATACCCATTTTATATTAAAATCAATTTCAAAATTAAAATAATTAAAAAATCACATCTTTTTATTACCTGGCCAATTAAGTGATGGGTATTATTCAGCAAGCTGGATCAATTTAATTATTTCTTTTGTTTTTAGCATATTACCTTTTAGATTTTAGAAATTGTCTGGGCAGTATGAATAATGCCGTATTAATCACTTGGTCCATAACATGCACATACACTATAAAGGAGTATTAAAAATTAAAGGAAAAAAAAACATTTAATCGAACCGAAGTTAAAGTTAAAGATCTTGTAAAATTTAGAAATGATAGAGTAAAACTATGCAAAGCAACAGAATACAGAGTAGCTGCTTCATCAAACTTATTCATTTCAATTATGTAAACCAATAACATAGGTACATGACAGATAGTAGGTAAAAGATTGGAGCCATCAGAGTGGAAATGTAACTGGGCTGCAAAACGTACATAAATAAAATGAAATTAATGAAAGTACTTGGGCGAATAATATCAAAACAAAACAGCGCATGTCCGGTCTGGGATGCAGTGATACGCTGTGTCGGAGTGAGCGCGGCATAATTCTAAACAGTTACAGAGGGATACTTACCGTGTCCTTACTACCAATGCTTCCCACTAGTCAATTTACTGAATCAAGGAGAAAAGAAAACCGTTTTTGTGATCATCCTGTATTTGAAATACTCCTTCTCCTTCTTCTCCGGTCCCAATATTTTAGGTAGGGTGCCCTCACTTTCTTGCGCCAAGTTAGTATGTCTTGATTTGTATATTCGGGCTATTGGGCTTGCTTTTTCTATATTGGGCCACCAGGTCAGTTGAAGCGGCCTCTACCTTTCTTTTGTTCTGGAAAGCGCAGAGCAGTGTTTTAATACCGTATACGAAAATATTTAAAGAGTTTTACTCGAAAAGAAAAATAATAATCGAGTGCATGTTCTTCATCGTTTTCGTTAAACCAATTAAAAAATCTCCAGAAAACTTTATAACAAACCGACATTTTTATTATTCTCTTTTCTCTTTATTTATCAGCTTTGCGTAATGTTATTCCCTATTTTTACATTTACATTTTTAGGCACTCCGCAGTATCAATGTTTCCTCTTGTAACCATCGTTATAATAAACACTGGGAGCGAGAAGTGAGGAGCAGACCTTCTGCCCACGACGCGCGGTGCATCTTTTTAGTGCACTCTGCAGTAAGCAGTGATGCAACACTGTCACGATCATTTGCCACACATTCCGTAAATCTTCTCCGTTGAACATGAGTTTCGAGGCGGACATTTAAAACGAGTATGTTTGTATTTTCGTTGACCTCGTTTTACGTAAGGCTCCTGCATCGCATCTTATTTCTCTTTCACGTATAATACGAGATATTATACAATCTTTGTCAATAAACATTAGAATTAATTTTTGTTACCTATATGAAGAAGACGTTTAATATGATGCTGCGTACATGAGTACTTGGTACTTCAATCTTGCTGACACTGTGTTATTAATCCGCCATCTATATTATTGGCGCAATGAACATTACATGCATGCAACTAAGTAGCAATCAATTACAGAATCAATAATTTCACAAGTTATTTTAAGATGAGTTGTTCTGTATATATGAAGTTCTGTGAGATGAATGTGTGCGTGAAAGTCAGAAAATATCTGTCTTTTTTATTTTATGTTCTATTTTTGAGCGACTTGCCAAAAAGAAGGAGGTTCTATGTTCGACTTCAAGCTTTTTTCTTTTTCTTTTTTTGTATGTTCATCAATTTCTCCGTCAATAGGGAACATTACTGCCAATTGCTCCCGCCGGATGGTGCTTGACGGAGCGGAGTAAACATAACAACATGGCGTCTACTATTGTTTGTGGTTACCGAACTATATTTGACTGTTTTTAAGAATAACTTATGCTCAAAAACCAAATAATAATATTGCTAGCTGTTGGTCAAGAATGCATCAGTGTTGTGTTTTTGGATGCTGAAATAAAACCAGCCACATGCTCCCTAAAAACACCAACATTCGCAAGCAATGGGAAATTAATGTTCGTCTTTAAAAAAAACTTTTTTACAATAAAATACTACCGACTTCCTCAAAATGTGGAGGGTTCCATTCCTCAAAAGGAAAAAAAAATGATCCCATATAGGATCATATCGTTGACGGTCTGTCCGTGTGTTAAAACTTTTTCTCTGGAACGCCTGGAGGTATCAAGATGAAATGAATATACGTTCAAGTCTGCAATCCCTTGGTGCTGTGAAAAAATCAAAGTTCTAAGGCAACGCGATTAAAAGATATAACCGTTTATGTCAAATATTTGAGGAATCGTAAGGGAATCAAAACCTAAAGGGTAGTTTCCGTTGAATCATGAAATTTACCAAGGAGCAATGTCTTACAGTTACAGCACAACACAAAAACACAGAAAAAAACTAAAATCTGTAAATTTGTACCTACGTGAAAAAAAAAGATCGCTAACTTATTTGCAGTTCGTAAACTAACCGCGACCTTTATTGAAGTAATGGGAACAATAGTTTACGAACGGCAAAGTTAATGTTGTCGCTTCGTTAGAGCAATTTTTGGTGCTTGCATTGTTTATGAACGTTAGTAATATTACCTATTTATTTTGGCGAATATAGTGCTCGCCAAACTTCTGGGCCGCAGCCGCCCTGAAGTTTCTTTTCCGATGCGCGAGGCACGAAACGGTGCTGTTTTTGGATGAGATTTACTAGTGCGCAGCCATTGTAGCCAACTTCAGGGCGGCCAAGAAGTTTGGTCAGAACTATAAACTGAATCCTCTGTGCGCGTGTCAGACTGGCACTTTGCCGGTTTTTTTTAATATTATTTATTTAGGCAAAATACACACAAGGGCATTCAAAATACATCATTAACAAATATAAGCACTGAATGAATCTAAACTAAAGTGAAGCACAGCATTTTATTTCACACTACACAATAATAATTAACATAATGGTGGATAATAGTAGTATATGAAACTGTTGCGTAATAAGGAGTATTAAAATAAGGAGTATTAAAACGTGCGTGTGTTAGACGGATGTTTAGTACCTAGTTATGTGCACCACTTTATCTACGCTCATAAATTGGGATTGAATCTACTAATTAAAAGAAATAATAACCAGCCAAGTGCGTGTCGGGCCACGCGCAGTAATAGGGTTCCGTAGTTGCATAATAATGCGAACTAATAAGAGAGATTTTTGTTATTACATGAACATTAAAACGGTTTCAGTGGCTCATAACGTTTAAAAATGGGCTCACATAGGACGATGGTAACTGAAGAAGGAGTTATAAAATCCAACTTCATAAGTGAAGTTAGAAAAAATATCTATTCGAGTTCCACCGCGGGTAGAGGCAAGCGATTGTAATAAAGATTTATAACCAGCGTCACTTAATAATTTTAATACTGCAGTATTGCCGTTACAGAGATAGTCTTTGTTAAAATTTCAAAATATTTACAAACCGAAAACACATATATTAGAATGAGTGTTTTCAAACAACCTACTGAACCACCAAAAATTAAAATTATTCAATCATAGGAACAAACAACCAAATAAAATAAGCTACAATAAATAATATATATGAAGGACCGCACTTCCGCGGGATTTACAATCTCATGACCGATGATCGTGGGTGATGCATTCGATATGCAGTCAGCAGTGTCCGGACCCACCTATCCAGGGCGTCAAGTTCCGTTTGAGTCCATTTGAGTATGCCGAAAGAGTACATCAATACGGGCAGGACCCTACCGTTGAAGGCGCGCACCTTGTTTCCGCCCGAAAGAAGGCTATTGAATACCTTCTTCAGGCGGTCAAAGAAGCGTTCCTTCAACGATTGCTTTATGTCAGTAGTGCTGATACCTAACGCTTCCGACATACCCAAATACTTATAGGTTTCGTTTGGAGAAAGTGATCTCAGGCTTAAGGAATCCGTGAGTTGAACTCCTACGGACTCCACAATCTCACCTCGCTTTACATGCATGACCGCACATTTGTCCACACCAAACTCCATCCTGATGGCGCTACTAAAAGTTTCAGTTACCTTTAGTAGCTTCATCAGTTGAAGATTGTTGGAGGCAAAGAGCTTCAGGTCATCCATGTAAAGGAGGTCAGATATAACCTGACCACCTCTCTTCAACCGATAGCCCAGCCCTGAATTCTCCAGCAGCATGCTTAGAGGATTCAGGGCTAGACAAAACAAAAGTGGACTCAAACTATCGCCCTGGAATATACCTCGCTCGATCCTTACAGGTTCGCTATTCCTCTGGATATTTCGACATCCTGGATAGCGAAGGACTGTGCTCCATTGCCCCATATACGACATCAAGAAGGTGCGTAGAGTTGTATCTATTTTATTCAATTCTAGCACCCTCATGAGCCATGTATGAGGCACCGAGTCATAGGCAACATACAACAACATCTCTTGCGACTCCTGAAAAAAAAAAAAAGGATATATTATTGTTAATTTTATTTTTCAATTTCATTTATTTAATATCTTTAATGTGTTTTTAATTTTTAAATTTAATTCTCTTAAACTTTTTTCAATATATTTCAATGGTATTATAAATTTGTTAGCTTAGATGTAAATTCAATTATGCATGTTGTGGTCTCCTGTAAGTGAAGGAGTTCACCTACGTGATACTTTTTAAGTGCAGTCTATTTCACATGATCTGTGTACATCCTTTGTTGGAGATCCTAAATAAATAAATAAAATAAAATAAAATCTTATCCAACATGTCGACAGATCCTTTCGGGAACGTCGAACCTGTTAGCTAATGGCCATATCTATGAGGAGTAGCTCCTTAGTACCGCGGGACCCGTTCCTACATCCATTCTGAGAGACCGACATGATGGAGTTTCACGTTGACAGCTGGCTCAAGCACCTGAAACAGAGAGAGAATCCGACCACGGTACGCTAGGTTACTTCCCCCCTCTGTAGCCCCAAAGTATGCGCGCATGACGTTTTCATTAATGGATTGCATCCATCGCATGCGCTGTACACATCCACCGATAGCGGGGACCCTGTCAGAGGCCGATGGGCCTCGAGGCCCCAAGCTGTCCGGCGGCCGGCGTCCTCCCCGTCGACGTGCAGGTGGTGGTGTCGTCGGCGGAGAGAAGTATTCGTCGCTCGAGCTCGACGCAACTGCAGCGTCCGGGATCGCTTGACTAACGGTTGACGGAGGTCCCGGCGGCTGCGAGGCGGAGCTGAGCGACGAACCCGAAGATGTTGGGTTTGTGGCTAGTGTTCGGGCCTGGCTTCTTGTGATCATATTGTTTTCACCTCAGCATGTCAAAGAAATCATTATTATTAAGGATGTAATGATTTTATTTTTGTATATTTTTACATGGTTCACAAGCATTTATTTAATATCTGTTTTACACAGCTGACAACATTATTTAAGTAATTTTATTGGTAAACGGTCGTCTACTTAACTTTTTATGCAAACATCAAATCATTGCGCGCAACCAATATGGCTTTAAAAAACTTTTCTACAAAAATTACAACCGACTTCCAAACAAAAACACTACAAAGTAAAAAATAACTTCAATTTCGGAAGTCGGTGTTTCTGTTTTCGTTTCTTCGTTTTTTGACACCGACTTCCGAAATTGAAGTTATTTTTTACTTTGTAGTGTTTTTGTTTGGAAGTCGGTTGTAATTTTTGTAGAAATGTTTTTTATTTTCCACTTTTTAGTTGTGGTACATAATAGACCAGTTCTATAGGCTAGGTACCTACGCGTATAGTGCCCAAAGTGAAGCTAGAATAGATTAACCCAAGACATGAAACTTATACAAAATCGGTGCAATGAAAGTATACCAGGGTGAACTGTTCACACCTGCGTACCCCTTTAGAGCGTACCAGTGTGATGTTATGTTATGAAATGGTGTAAACAATAAACAGACATGCGATTAGATCTATCCCGAGTGATTTGCCGTCATTTATTGAAGAGTTCTGATGTATTTCTCCGAAGTTCTTCATCAGATCTTGATGAAAATTAAATGACCACACGACAAGCACCAGCTTTCAATTAAAAAAGAATCATCAAAATCGGTTCACCCAATGAAAAGTTCTGAGGTAACAAACATAAAAAAAAAAATACAGTCGAATTGAGAACCTCCTCCTTTTTGCGAAGTCGGTTAAAAAGGTGTATCTAAGGAAGATGCAATTTCCGACCTAACGGAAACTGTTGCTAAGAATTCAGATGATCGTCGTAAATGCCTTTCAATATTCTTGGACCTACAGAAAGCCTTTGACGCGGTCTTTGTTCCTATTCTCCTATCAAAATTGGAAGCTGTGGGTATTCGGGGAGAAGCGCATGAGCTTTTCAAGAGCTATCTCCAAAACAGGAAACTCCGCGTTAAGATCGATTCATAGGATGAAGAAATTTTCACATACGGAGTGCCGCAAGGCAGTGTGTTGGGGCCTACGCTCTTCCTAATAATATATATAAATGACTTTTGCACACTCCTCAACACCAAGATATTCACATATGATAACGATACTGCGACGGTGGTACCTGGGGATACATGATGTGACGTGAAATATCATGCAGAATAATCGTTACATACGATTTTGAGGTGGCTGCAGAATAACCTTCTGCACTTCATTTGGCTAAAACCAACTACATTCCTTTTGCCATTAGTCACAGGACCACAGCCCCATCTGATTTAAATATTCTTGCTCATTCCTGTTTGAACTCCTCTTCATATTTATATATACTTTATTGTATACCAAGATAAAAACATTATATACGGAAAACTTAAAATAAAAACAAACATATAACATGCAACCTCATCGCGTTCTGCGATCTCTTCCAGGCAACCCAGATCCAGACATGTTCTGCACTATATCGTGTCAGTCATACCAAATATGTAGTGATTGATGACGGACTGAAGTGGTACTCTCAAATTGTAAGCCTAGCGTCAAGGGTCAGGAAACTAATTTCTATCTTTAAGTCTCTAAGGCATTGCGCAGACTTCAAAACATTAATAATGGTGTATCGTGCATTTTTCTAGTCTGTCATCAGTTATTGCATTCCGGTTTGGGGTGGCTCCGCTAAGACTAAACTGCTTGGACTGGAACGCGCCCAGAGGGCTGTGCTCAAGGTGATGCTCGGCAGACCGTATAGATTTCCCACAAGTGAATTGTACGCGGAATGCAGGATACTTACTGCGCGGGAGCTCTTCGTGATCAATGCCACACTCAGGAAGCATGGTCAGGTTCCTCCATTAGATCCAACTACTCGTAAAGCCAAATCTGCATGCCCATCTGCTTCTCACAAAACAGCTCTCGCTAGCTACCACTTTTATGTAATAAGTAGTAAATAATTTATCTCTTATTTACAGAAGGGTCAACAAACATATCCAAATAAGTAGTTTATACAAACACAAAGTCAAAACCAAATTACAAAACTGTCTGTATAATCAAGACTATTCCAGTACGCCAGAGATTATTTTTAATATAATGTAGGCACGTAATAATCACTGTCATTATTCAAAAACAAATGCAACATCACACGAATTTACCTTACACGACTACTCACACACACTCCCCCAAGACACCCACTCCCCTCTCATACAGTACACCACACTACTTCACACCCCATCCCACTCACACAACCATCTCCCCTTGTGCACACCTACTCACATATACATAATCATAATTCAATCAGGACATTATGGGTTATTAACACACATAAGTAAAGGTTTATTTTGTACATGAAGTTACAGTAGAACACTGACTCCTAGGTCACAGGGTTCCTCTAGTTTAGGAGGCAGGGTTTGTCACTATTTGTGCACCCTTTTCCAAAAATCCAATGTAACTATGTGAAATGTACTGGTATATACAAAGATATTTTGTGTCAATAAACTCATTTTATTTATTTATTTTATTTTATTCACGTCTCAACGCTCTTCCCATAGATTACCCAATCGGAATGGAATTCCCTACTTTTTGGTAGTGCCCCACAAATTGGCCACTCTGCTGCGTGCCGCTTGCCGTGCTCTATGCCTGCATGCCGATTGGGCGGGCGCCCGCGCCGGGCAGCACTCGACAGCGCGCATGCGAGTGCGAGTCTATATCGGTACTCAACTCGAGTGTGCACTTGAAACCGAGTGTTTGTACTAGGTAGTTCATGTACGGCAGATAATGAGTAATCTGTGCAGCTTTAGATAGCAGCCAGATTTTATTGATGAATATTTACTAAGTCGTCAAATTATTGCCGGACTATTTTAATAACTACACCATTGTGTTGGTGAAGTTATTCAAATCATTGCGAGAACCGCAACTGACCGAGTTTTCTACCAGAAGTTGCTCCCTAATACTAAAGCTACGCATGGCTTTCTGTACATCTGTCACAAGCCTGTATCTTTCCAACCGCAACAGGTAGCCGATTGCTGTATACTTAACTTAGGATGCGTGATGCAACTCATAAACGAGCTGGAGACTGGCGGCCATGAGACAATACTACAATTAGACATCCTGCCTCTCTACGAGACATTTCATCTACCTGCTTACTGAGTCAGTGTGTGCGGCGTGCCATGGAGATGACGACAATGTACTTCTGTAGATTGTGGACGAGCTCGTGGCTATATAATAACAGCCGCAGGACGATCTTCAAGGTTAAACAACGCTTGCCGAGGTCGATCCGTGGATGGATAGCAAGTTTAGACATAGCAAGATTCCTCCGTGGCTCTGAAAACTCGTTAAGCAGCGCTGTCATTTGAAGATATTTTATAGTCATTGCGGATAGTTAGAAGCCAGGCAATTGACACCAGACTTGCCAGGAGATATCGGTTTACCCAGTTACTGGGTTGTGGAGGTCAGATAGGCAGTCACTCCATGTAAAATACTAGTAATTGCTGCATTCGGTTAGATTGGAAGCCGACCCGAAAATAGTTCGGAAATGGTTAGGTGGGCAGATTGATTGATTGACTGTGGTCAGTCGCATATGTCCTGCCTGTGGGTGCGTGCTGAGCTCAGCCCGGCCAGCTCCGCTGAGTGTTACGTGTGGCGCGCCAGGAACAGGCAGTCTATCGCAGTTGCAGTGAAACGCGCCGGTTTCTCCGCGCGGAGAAACTAGCGCGCACAGCACCGCAAGCCGCCGCTCCACCGCGCCGAAGTGCCGTCACAATACATACCCGCGCTGGGAGCGTTCGCACGCTGATCATAACATCGCGATTAAATAATCAACACCACTGCACTATTATGTGCTGCTGCCCGACACCACAAGCCACTCATAAACATGTTGGCCGGGCGAGAGCGGAGTAATAGGGGGGCGGGGGCGCCATTGTCTGCGTTATCTGCCATCAGCTGAGCACCGCAGGCAGGCCGACGCTCTCAGGGCTCCGCGCTCTCGCTGAGCCAGCGCAAGGCGACGACACTCGCAACTCGCAAGCACGCAACTAGGTAGCTCCTCGCAAGTCAAAGCTTAATAAATGCTTATAGTTCGGCTTCAAGTGTCATTCTATCAGCGATGGCGATGCTCGAAATGCCAAAAAATAAGAGATTGATCACGTGACACTTCGATAGCGCTTGCCATACGCATTTATTCACTTTTTTATCTTCAGTAACTCCAATCGCTATGGAGATGCTTTCGTTGATAAAAAATCACTTGTCTGACGCCTCTGAGGAGCTTACTGGCTCGGTAACCTCGCACGGTTCAGTGCAGCTGCACAAAGCCACATTGCAAGCTAGCCACATTTTAATAAGCTTAAATTATTAACTTTACCGTCACTCTATATTTATGAAGCGTGTATTTTTGTGAAACACAACATGAATTTATATAGATTTGTAGAAAGTAAACGGCGCTCAAAAAAGTTGCAGGTGTTAGCAACAAAAACAAGATTTCATAGCAACAGCTTTTACGCAATGGCTCAAAAACTATATAATAAGTTACCAGGACAAGTTATTTCAAGTATTACATAAACGAATTAAAAAAAAATTGTTTAAATTGTTAATTTTTTTTTACCATATTAATAAGAACAAAATTCTTAATAATTAATTACGATCTAGCCTAAAAGACTTATAAGCCGTTTAACTTTAACTTAATATATTACGTTATAGATTATGTTAAAACTAAGAATAGTGTCCATTTGCACTTTTACACAAGTCCGTAGCACTTTCTTAGAGTCTGATATAATTTATAAAAACACTATGTTCATGTGCTATATGTATAGCACAGCGTTGTCACTATTATTCATTCACTTTGTACACTACACTAATTCAAAAGGTTTAGTTCTTTTTAGCCTACGCAAGTTTGTATTGTCTAGCAGCTGGATAGCCTCATCATTCACGTGTCGATAAATTCTGTGTTCGTGGGCTTCAGCAAATTTTTGGATGATGTTGGTGACGAATTCCGTTTTAAGGTCACGGTGAAGATCATCATTTGTTATGTACCAGGGTGCAGTTACAGCATCCCTGAGTACTTTATTTTGGAATTGTTGGATTAATTTGATGTTGCTTTGTTTAGTACAGCCCCAAAGTTGGATACCATACGCCCAAATTGGCATCAGTATATGCTTGTATATGGTTTTTTTATTATGTATTGATATATTTATATATAAATATATATTGATATATATATAAATTGTTAAATGACAAGGTGTATTACTCTGTTGACGAATACTTAAATGACAAATTTTAATTATAATACCTGTTAACTAAATCCAATCTATTCTTATGTTATGTATACTGGATAATAGTGTTAATTTTGATTATTGTTGTATTAATGAAATAGTGACATTAATTTATATTATTAGTAACATTCTTGTATTAGTGAAAAATCAAACTATTTTATTAGTGACATATTTTTTATTTAATTGTGAGATATTTTGTATGCCTTTTGGCGGGACACAGCTCGGATCTTATATATTATTACACCTTCTGTATGTACCCTGTGTTCACGAAATAAATGAATTTGTATTTGAATTTGAACAAAGATAGCAGCTCCCCGGCGCTCGGCCCGAGACGCCGCGCGCCGCTCTGACCTCTCCTAGTGGAGCGACTTGTGCGACATGTGCACTAAAGCCGGGTTTCCACTAGGCAACATTTGGCGCGCGACACGTGACGCTCAACATGTACGGCAACGCGGCCCAACAGCACGCGACGTTGCCAGCTGGCGCGCAACATGACGCGCGACTTGTTGTTTGTTTAATTGCCTTGATATTTTGAAGGTGTAGGACAGTGAAGTATAGGAATTTCCGGTTGCCAAATATCGAAGTGTAACATCCAATCTGAGACAAGCACTAGTTGCATTTCGAAATTTTGTATCTTGCTTCGATATTATGGGTTCAATTTTTTGTAACAGCATCTCGAAGTCTGTTTTGCTCATTCGGGTAAAATTCGTAAAAGATCCATCAACCACACGGAGATCACTGAATACATTTTCTTTGTTTTGTAGGTATTTTTAACCCACCAACGTGTTTTTTTTCTTTTTGATGCATTTTTCGATAAAATTATAACCACTGCCGCTGAAATCAACACAAGTTCCTCTGGCGACATGTTGGCGACGACTGACGAGATGCGTAGACAGACAACGTTGTTCAACAAAAGTTCCGCGCTGACTTTCAACATGTTGGGCAACTTGTTGTGCAACATGTTGCGCGTCAATTGTTGCCTAGTGGAAACCCGGCTTTAGTCATGACTCATGCACTAACACATGAGTCTCTAGCGAAGTCTAACTGTGCCGGACGAAAGCTGCACGAGACCCACCGCCAGACTATAACCTCGAGCACCAATGTGCACTGTCCCTGTGGTCACGATCAGACATGGCGGCTTTCGTCTCACGGACGAGACGTCCGCCTGTGACAAACGCTGACAGCCGGCTCGAACCGACGCTCGTGTCAAAACTGCCATTTGTTTGAATTAATTTCAGAAAGTCCGTGCTGTTAGAAAGTAAAAATTGCAGTAATTTACAGTTATTATAATTACGACTGTTGTTCGTTATGAGTTCGCTGATATGTTTCGTCGCCGCGTGCATAAGCTGCTGGCTCACCTTTACGAGAGTCTGGCTCTCAACGTTATCATACTTCTTTGCCAAAACGTGTCATCAATTCTGTTTGTGTGCATATTCTTAGATAAACTGCAATGGAAGTTATATAAAAATATAAATATAAAAAATATAAAAAATGCATATTAAAATTAGCTGTGCACAGAGGTTTCAGCCGCCCGCCGAGATAAAAGTATTTAATTATGTTATTCCAGACTATAACCAAATCCGTTCAGCCGTGTTTGCGTGAGGGACTAACGAACATACAAACATATAAAGTTATAAAAATATAAACATTTATAATATGATGGCATTATCAGGATCATCACCAACAGACTTACATGTTTTCGAGAATTAGTGCGTCTACTTGTGACTAGGCGCATTATAGTACGAGAGTACTAGTGCCAGTACACCAGCATTGTCTAGTGAGTGATCATGACGCATCCGCACTCATCATAGGAACGCATTCCTGCTTGGACTGCCACACTTAAGATAGGTACCGAATCCCAATTGAGTTGTTCCATTTGAGTTGATCCAGATCGAGTTATTTGTACATCGTCTGCATTACAGCATAGTGAGCGATATGCGAGATGTGGTGCGATTGTTATCTCCGCGGATCTCCCCGCGCGGGTGGCTAGCGCAGAGGCGGCGACACACTTTCTAACGAGCATCTATTCCGCGCCGTCCCACAGTTTTGTGGCCGCACTCGCTGAAATACAGACAATACGATATGTGAGACGCTGCAACGTGATTATGCATAACGAATGTCTTATGTAAGTGACTATAAAACTTTTGGAATGGTGTTAGAAGGCGGCCAAGCAGGCGGACTGTGTGAGCGGCGATGAGCGAGTCGTGTCCGCGTGGCTGTTGCATCACCGAAGAATCGTCTGAAGAATTCACTCTGGTCATCCTTGTATCTTCAATCTGTGGCCGCTGTGTGGCGCGGTGAGCCGGTAACGCAAGTCTTTGTGTTACGTGTTCACCGCGTGATGCAGGCTTACACTTGGGATTCTGGGATTACAGAAAAACTGTAGTTACGGGTAAATGGGTAACATTCGATGTACCCGCTGGTACAGGACCGGCCGGTGCAGCAGGGTTTGAATGTGCAGTTACTACGTGACTTGCAGCATGTGGTTACTATCCTCGAGCGTCGACAACTACAAACACGGCGAATGATTGTACTCTGTGATATGGGTATGGCGTTCATTCGATAGGCTCGTCGAGCGCCGCCCTCTTAGTAGAATGTACTAAAGTACCCTAGTAACTTAAAAGATAAAGATGAATACAATCAAGATAGTTTAGAAGCCATGTGCGAGATGATCGCGGTACATGCCGCGCACTAGAATATTCATCAGTTGGTCAATGGTCCGGCGGCGGCGGCGCATCTCCGCGCTTTCTCTCGCGTAGAGCGCCCATCTCACCTCTCTGGGCCTTGCGTCCCCTCAAGCCTGCCCTTTGGCATCAGCACGTGACGTCACAAGCCGGCCCCTCGTGTGGCGCTCACTGCCGACCAGTCGCCAGTCCGTGGCGTGACTGATGCTACAATATTGCTTGTAAAGCCTATTCAGTTCCCAGGGTGATCGACCCGACGCGTGCGACCTGTGCCGAGGATACCGCTTGTCGGCTGGTCTTTAATGTATGCTGTTAAGAATATTAGTTGCGTTAAGAATATTCTGATATTGAGAACCCTCACTCTGCACTCTGTGCGAGAGGCTATTTACTTAGCTTCAATATATGTAGAGACATTCTTAAGTTCTGGCAGCAAAGGTGCTTGCAATGCTAGATCAATTCGTTCGTGGTTAGTTCAGACAACATTATTGTGGCCTAGAAGTAAGTCGAGTGTTGACCAGCTGCGTTCCGAACTTGAGAACATTCTTTCTGAACCCGCAAAAAATGAATTCAACTATTATACTATACAACATAATTTAACTATTTATTTATTTGATTTAACAGAGAGAAACACATACATGTGTTTGAAGTATCCTTTTAGGCAAATGATTGTCTTCTGTTCTAACTAGTATCACTACTAGCAGTCCTAGCACTGCTGGTGTATGTTTTCATCTGAACTATACGATTTTGTCTGTCTACTCATTACGTACAAAGCCTCATTCACCTGTTGAGATAAATCCCTTAGGTCCTACTAAGAAGCTGCGTTGACCCTTGCTGATAACAATGCGTTGTGTGTTGACCCTTGCTGATAAGAAATGATTGCATTTGATTAGCGATGGTGCAGATAAGGCGCGGTAGATATGGCGGCGCGTTGCCTGTGCTCGGCAGTGCGCGTGCGTCGCTCTGACACATCTGATCGCGGCCGGTCACACAGTGACAGCAGTGACTAGTGATAAGTGTGACCAGTGACAGTGCTGTCTCATCCGATGTCTCGGTGCGAGGTAAGCGATGCCGACGCCCCATGATTGTGTGGTACCAGCAGTGAACGGAACAGGAATGTCGTCACAAATAAATGATCGTGCGGTTGAATCCTGCTGAGGTGATGTGCCGCGGTTGTTGTGCTGGCAGCATTACCAACAGCTGCAGGAATGACGAAGTGGAAGTGCGGTCGGTATGACGAGGAGCCGGGGTTGAACCGTTATATTAATTGTAGAACTGGTACCGTTCTCAAGTTCTATAAGTTTATTGTAATTTCTCAATTGGAGGTAATTCAGTGCTCGCGTGCGCATGAACATGCAGCTATTATAGTATTAACTTTCGATACCGCCAGCGCTGATAGAATGACGCTTTAGAGGGGATGCGGGATCCGAAGATGAAGTAGAGACGAGTGGAAGCAATCTTCCTATTCTGTACAGTCTGAATACCTGTCCGGGCGCACGAGTGTCAAGACTACTGCGGGTGGCAGAGTTAAGACTCCTACTCATTATTGCTGAGCGTTCCACTCTGCCACAATGTGTAGGGGCCTTAGCAATGCCAGCCGACGATACAAGTGCACGCCGTGATGGATGCTCGTCAACACCGTATTAATAACGCGCGTGTGAGACCGCGCATTCGCACTGTGCTTCTAGTGCACACGCTATTTATCTGCGGTGTCGCACTCAACCGCTAGTCTAAGTAGACAAGTGTCTCGAGTACGTAACTACTCAGACATACATTATGTGGGAGCTGTCGCTCGTGGAACCAGCCGCCAACTTCTGCGAACGACGCGAGGAAGGAATCCGTCCTGCGTCGACGTCAGAGGACGGACTCATGCCGTTTGAAATTGGCGTGCGGCGCTCCACACAAAACAGACTGGACACGTTGTTATATTAGTATGCATCGGGACACCGACGTGTGTCTCAGCGATCGTTTGACCACACATTCACATTTTAACTGGAGGAGGCAAATCAGGCTAAAGATTAAGATGTAAACGGAGGCAGACGGATTTCAGATTGATTAATCTGAAATAATGTGTTTGTCATTGACTTACATAGAATATTGTAACGTTGTCAAAGTGAAAGCGCGAGCCTATTAACAATAAAAAAATAAAAAAAAGAATGTCAAAGAATTAAAATTAAAATTTACAAGTAATAAAAATTGATTGTACCGTGCATTCGGAAATTAGCTTGTTATGGAGAAGAATGCACAAGAAACTCCATATTTAATCTTTAAAAAAAATAAACATAGCTTGTACTATAAGTATCAACGTAAATACTTTCTCATGGGCTTTCTGCTTAATCAGCATAAATGGGTAGCTAAATCTAAGTAAGAATAATACGTATAAATAAACTTATTGAAGGTGTCGTTGAGATTAATTTACTTCAAATATAACTCGCACGCTTCACTATGGTGGGTTACAAATACAAATAAGTTTTCTGAAACTGCGAAATGTTATTCGCGCACAATTCTTCGAAGATTGTTCCATTTCAAAAGTGTTGTTAGTTGTGTTGGGTAGGGACGATCGGTCAATACATATTCTGCCACGATTCGATGACGCCAGCACGGAGCGCCGTCTATCCTGCCTGTCTCCCGGTGTGAGTGGAGGCTCGCTGCCGCATGCCATGTGACGATGACGAGTCTTTAGCTTTGTCAGTCGGCGTGGTTCCGCGTGCCGGCGCTAATTCCGTCGCAGCCACAGTACAGTCCGCACCGGAGCCATGTGTGTTGTGCTTGCATTATCAACGCGCACCGCTGTAACGCATGCGCGAGCTGCCAGCCGTACTGCCAGCGCGACACCGCACTGCAAATGTATCTAACTAATTAATGAGCCCCTTGTTTATGTGCGAACTATTGTAAACGTCGTTTCAGATAGATCACTTAGCAGAACGTTAATTCGCGTACCTAAATGTTTATTTTACTACGTATGTTATAATTTTCTTCGTTACCGTTTTCGCTGAAATATCATTTTCCTGCCCTTGTCTGATGATACTTAGGGTCGGCACATCACTATTTCTTCTTCACTGTCCTGTCACTGACTCCCTTTTCGCCGAAATGAATGAAACTATAATTCCGACTCGATTCAGGTACCTCCATGGGTGTGTATTGTGGGGTAATATCATCATCATCAGGTTTTTAATATTCCCACTGCTGGGACACAGGCCTCCCCCTGTATGAAAAGGAATGGGCCGTAATTTACCGCGCGGGCCCAGTGCGGGCTGCTGGATTTCACATGACATCGAATTTTTGATTCTTGGGCATGTTGGTTGCCTTACGATGTTTTACTTCACCGTTTTCATAGCATTGGTGACGAAATAATTTCACAAAGTAAAGTGCCTGCTAGGATTCGAACCCACGGCCTACAACTTGTAAGTCGCGGCAGATACCACTGGATCACCAATGCTCTCTCACTGCGAGGTAATATGCCTAACACCATAGTTGAAGAGGCCGTCAGTACATCTATTATTATGTCGTGATTTATCATCTCTTTAAAAAAGACAACACGCCACGTCACGACACGTCATGGTGAACCATAATCATCTGATGTTATCTCAGCACGCGCGTTATGATTTCTTTAAGATTACTTCGTATTGGTTGGATTCTACTCGTTTTCAATTAAATATTTGTACTGTTGAACATCGAAGTGTTGAAATGTTTGTACAAAAACGCCATCATATCAGTTCGACTTCAAGATCAGACCTCAGAACCCGTCCTTCTGCAGCGAGGTGTAAGACAGGGAGACGTCATATCTCCGAAACTGTTCACCGCTGCACCGGAGGATGTCTTCAAGGTTCTGGACTGGAGAGGGCTAGGCATCAACGTCAAAGGCGAGTACATCACTCACCTTCGGTTTGTCGACGATATAGTGGTTATGGCTGAGACCATGGAGGACCTTAGTACAATGCTGATGGCCTCAGTAGAGTGGGTTTTATGTAATGTTGAATGCTTGTATGTCTATCATGGTCGGAGACTCTACACTCGAATTTGTGGGCGACTATATCTATCTGGGACAAACGATCCAGTAGGGTACGGCCAACCGTCGAATCCGACTCGGCTGGGCAGCGTTCGGGAAGTTGCACGGTATCTTCTCGGCCAACTTACTACAGTGTCTGAAGACGAAAGTCTAAAACCAGTATGTGTTGCCAGTGATGACATATGGCTCTGAGACGTGGTCGCTTACAATGGGCCCCACCAGAAAGCTTACAGTCACTCAAAGGGCAATGGAGATGGCTATGCTCGGCGTTTCCTTGCGTGATCGAATCAGAAATGTAGAGATCCGTAAGAGAACCAGGGTAACTGACATAGCCCGAAGAATTGCCAAACTTAAGTGGCAGTGGGCAGGTCACATTGGCCGCAGAACGGATGGCCGATGGGGCAGAAAGGTTCTGGAGTGGTGAACGCGAACCAGAAGTCGATGCGTTGGAGGCCTCCCACCAGGTGGACCGATGACCTGGTGAAGGTTGCGGGGATTCGCTGGTTGTGAGACACACGGGACCGGTCAATGTGGCGCCGCTTGGGGCCTCCCCCAAGCGTGTCCTATGTCCAGCAGTGGACGTCTTTCGGCTGATATGATGATGACATTATCGTGTAGGAACTTACGCGCACTACTTAGTGTAGGTCCGACATACATGAATGACACCTACGATCATAATCATAATCAATTATTAGCATTGATAAAAAAACCAGTTTCCTTCTTTGACTAGTGTCTTTTATATAAATGACAGCCGCTATTGTTATTTATATGATTCTTTGTAGCATAAGAGACGAAACCATCGATTGACGGTATGACGGTAGAGTCCGATAGCTAGCATTCCGTTAAAATTATAAGATCATAGACAATATCCAGCCGCTTAAGAAGAACCAAAAGTTCATCATAATGTTTATGCAAGCTTCTAGTATTCTGCGTCATGATGGTAAAACCTTAATGAGTCATAAGAAGAGCCAGTTTACACTATTCCGGGACTTCGGCTACCATTGAGCTGCCGACATTGATTTGATCATCAATGTCAGAGGAAATCACTTGAAAGTCAACCATAATCCTTATTACTCGTACGAATTGTTATTGTTAGGATTTTGACAACGAAATGGCTCGCCAATCCCATCAGACCACTCAATTTACTAAAGCTTTGGAAATACATGAGAACGTAAAATTTGTGTTTGTGTAATAAACTGATTTTGTGTTTGTGTGTACAAAACAGAAATATAGGTTTTGAGAACATGCATAGTCTTTGACAATTTAGGCAATCAAACAAATGTGTAAAGTTATAGGCGTTAGTCGTCTATGGCATACTACTATGCAAATTCTGGCATGTGCGCGAGAGTTACATGGTTTTTTATATGTCAGGACGTCTATCTTAATTTGGAAAAAACTCTCACTCAAACACCAGACAACCCAAAACATGAGACACATCCGGCATAGAAAACATATCAATGAAAACAAAAAAGCAACATTCACCTTTACAGCACATTGCACCAAATAAAGCATCAGGCGTTAGTCGCAAATGGGATATTATCATGTAAAATGTTGCGTGTTCGCGAGAGTTATAAGGATGTTTATATTTAGAGACTACTAACTTAATTTGGAAAAAACTCTCGCTCAAATACGAGACCAACCAAAACATAAGGCAAAGAGGACATAGAAAACAAAGCTATGAAAAAAAATAATATATCACTCTTACAAAGCATTACGATAAAGATAGTATCAGGCGTTAGTCAGATAGCTTGTTTCAATAATGTATCCAAATCAAGTTCACTCACGATCTTAGCAGTTTCTTCTTCCTTCCTCCTGACATAGACGTTTCCATGTGTGGCTCAGCAGTGGGCATACTTGTTCAGCTTTGAAAATTCTCGTGCTTGCTGAAAAACTTTCTTAGCTTTGGCAGTGAGGTATTCCGTGAAATAAATAGGCGGCTTCCCCGGCAGATGTTTGTGTAAACTGTTAAATTGGTTACCCGCATTTATTCTGTTGTAGGTTCTGATATAAGACATGAGCTTCTCCTTAGTTAACACACTGTTAAAATCAACAGTAACAGCCCCTCCGTTCGCCGGTATTTGCTTGAAAGTAGATAAATGTGTCTTATATCAGGCAAACCGATGGGTGTCGTCACAGCATCGTCGATTTTTTTCATAATCCCCACCAGGGCCTCCTTTGTCTCACCATGGTTTTTTTCATAATCCCCACCAGGGCCTCCTTTGTCTCACCATGGTTTTTTTCATAATCCCCACCAGGGCCTCCTTTGTCTTACCATGGTTTTTTTCATAATCCCCACCAGGGCCTCCTTTGTCTCACCATGGTTTTTCATAATCCCCACCAGGGCCTCCTTTGTCTCACCATGGTTTTTCATAATCCCCACCAGGGCCTCCTTTGTCTCACCATGGTTTTTCGGCAGGTTCCGAATTTCGATACTCGCAGATTTTGTGGATTTCTCCAAGTATTTAATTTTCTTAGCGATATAACATATTCTTGAGATTTTTTCTTCTACCTCCATGTAATTATTTTTTTCCAAAAGTTCATCATATTTGTCACTTTAGAATTTAACATCGCATCGGCGCGTAGTTCAGTGTTCAAGTTTTTAAGTTCTTCCAAATTGTCTTGTAATTTGTGAAACTTCTCATTTTGTCCCTGATTAAGATCCTCGAATATACAATCAATTGCCTCTCGAAATACTTTGAGTTCAGCAGAAAATTCAGCATCATGCTTTCGTTTATAACGAAAGATAACTCCTGCTGTCGATGTAGACTGACCAGGCACTTCCGGGGTCCCATCAAGATTAGGTTCAGATGGTTGAGTTAAGGCTGGCTCGCAGCTTTTAGCACTTCTGAAGTTTATTCCTTCGCGCAAAGTGGGGGTAGGTGAATGTGTGGATACATCTAGCGGAAGCGATAGCGTAGTATCTGAGCGTGGCTTGGTCCTGCCTGGTGGGTCTTAGTCCCTGAGGCAAAAATGTGCCCGCAGTCCAAGGCCGGTCGTTAACCCAGTACGTTACTCCGAAGGTGATACGGTGTATGACTGGCGACGACGTTGTTTAAAATCGCGTTTGCTCCTTGACCTCTTGATGGATTTCGAAAATTTATTTTGCACTAGAACCGGCTACTTAAGAGTATCTGATTTAACACTAGTGAACAGCTTTTAATACCAATCGTCGAATTTTATATTGAGAGCTAACGAAGTAACTGTTGTCACTCGCGAGGTAGCGGGTAGGATGATCGAACTATGGTATGTATAACTCTCTTATGTAATACTAATAGACTCAATGTAATAGCCGAGTTCTGGAGGAGAGCTTCCGTCGGCTGCAATCCCGCGCGAGCGCTGCGGTGTGCCCAACTGCAGGTATCTAAAAGTTGACAGTCTTGTGGAAAATCATGCAAGCGATGAAAGCGCAACAGATGTTAACATCGGACAAGTACCAACGCGTGTGGCGCCCGTCAGTCTGTCAGTAGAATGGCTCGGTCAGCAACGTCTGAGGAGCGGTCACACAGGCAGTATCCACAAAGAGTATGTATGCGCTACATTGGCTGCGTCCCCACACTCGCCGAGCGGGCGGCATGCATGGGAGGCGGCATTCAAATAAACCATTCATTGAACCGCTAACACAACACGCTTATTTCCGGTTAAAAGGTTGTGTGAGTCAGTGGAGTATGGGGGCACGCGGGAGGGGGGAGGCAAGAAAGACTTGTTCCTCGGAGTGTGCGCCTATAGCGCGCGCTATAAGTCGCAAAGGATCGAACAACACTGGTAGGACATGTTTGGTGCTAAGTATTTTATTTAGACCTTCCCCACGCGTGACGTCACGAGTGCACACTCACTCCTCAGCCTTCAGCGGTACAGTTAACAGTGCCCGTGACCGCGCGCTATTTGTGTCGCTAACTGTACAGCGCCGCGCAGCCTCCACGAAACGATCCTATAGTCCGCAGTGTCTGTGAGCCTCCAACAGCTTCAGACAAACACTGATGGGTGTCTTTTCACACTGTCTCCTGACAAAAACGACGTCCAGTTGTATCTGATGCTGCTGAATCACTCCCATTCTTAGCGAGCCATGCTCGTCTTCTCTGTATGAGATGACGAGCTGCTCGTCTTCTCATACAAAGAAGACGAGCTGGTACAGTAACGGGCTGGTATTTTAATACATTGCGACTTTTTCAACACAATCAAATTGGGTAACTGTAATGACAGCACTATGTATACCTGTATTATAATCGTTACCTTCGTGCAATCGTTCCGACATGGTTCCGGTCCTTCCGCATTTGTTAGTTCATTACAAATTGGATGTGGCGCAGTTTGTACAGCAGTGATCAGCAGTGTGATCTATATGAGTGACAGCTGGGCTTCTGTGAGCCAGACGCTATGGAAAATCGTCAAATATGTTGGACACATTTGGCGCCACGGTATAGAGCATGTGTATGGACACTCCAGCTTGTGTGTCATATTCTGCACCGGGGCACCGCACTCGCTTTGGATATCAGATGGGTCAATAAAAAATAAAAATTATTAATAAAAATCTTTGTTAAAACCTGCTTTTTTCGTATTCTTCTCAGCAAACACTTTCATTTGATACCCATATCATGGCAGCGCACAAAAAATAACTAGTCCGCCGTCTTGGGCCGTCCGCCATATTGGATTTAGGATAAAGTCACTTAGCGGACCATGCATTGTCATCCAAACTAAACGTGTATGCAAAATTTCATCTTAAACGCTGAAGGATAACTGCTTTAAAATTCAGTTGCAAGATTTGACCCGAACACACTTACGTACATTGCAAGTTAAATAATAGCTTGTAAAAAAACTTTTTAACAAAAAAATCAAACCGACTTCCAAAACAAAATATCTGCCGAAAAAGAAAGTTATATTTCGGTTAGTAGTGTTTTGTTTTGGAAGTCGGTTTGATTTTTTTGTTAAAAAGTTTTATATTTATCTCTTTTTAGTTTTGATAGGTACCTCCGATTACCATGAGAATCATTTATAGACAAAGTACATCTCATGACGTTTTATTGGAAGCCCAAATACGATTAGAATACACCCTTTTTATTTCGGAGTTCCAGTGCCTACCTGCCGGCTTCATCATCAGATGAGTTCGATGATACCATTTTCACCAGTACCATTTATTTATAAGAATTTGCTTCATCATAGTCGGTTAACTAAGTATTCGAGGTATCTTTTTCCCAGTGACATTCTTAGCATTAAGGAGTTCCAGTGGCCATCTGTAATCATCTTCATCGGTTCCAATTCACCAAGTGATACTTTCTTAGTGCAAATGATTGCATTTTTGATGAAAATACCAAAATCGCTATATGTGTCTTTTATATTTGAGGATTTCCCTCGATTTCTCCAGGATCCCACCATCAGATCCTGACCTGATGACTATGGGACCACCTGGGAAGTATACCCCTTGTGAAGTTTACATACATAAAAAAAGATTCCGACGAATTGAGAACCTCCTCCTTTTTTGGAAGTCAGTTAATAAAACCGCATTATGCAAAATTATGTTTGCAGCGGCCTCTCCGGGCGCGTAATCGATCGGTTGCTTTCTATATTTTATACATAGGCCACTGCAGATCACGTGAAGGTGGCAAAAAAAAAATAAAGGTGTTCCTAGGGTTTCAAGAAGTGGTGGTAGGTGATATCCTTAGACGCTCAGGGGTCAGGGCTCAGAGGTCAAGGCACGACACAATAATGCGTTCTGCTTCATTGGCTTGCCGCAGCACATTAATTTATGGTAATCTACCAAACACGTACGTAGCCGTAGGTAACCGGTGCGCGGTGGGCACTGGGCATGAGGAGACGCGGCGCGGGCGCTAGAGGAAACGGCGCGGGCGCGGACGCTGGGCAGAAATATTTTTATAACGCGGTGTGTATTACAGCGATTACATGCATGAGTGGTCGGCAACGTCAGCTTGGTTACGAGATTGAGAATAGTTAGAGACATCCACACATTTGTGCCGTTTATGAGTTACGGAAACCGCATGCGCAGAAGGAGCTAAAGCCAAAATTTTTATCTTCACGTATGTTAACGTAGTCCTTGATTTTATAATATGCTTTTTTTAATAAGGACACGTTTGATGCAGTTTTTGAACTTTCCATCGGCCAGTTCTATAACTGACTTTGGCAACTTGTTATAAAAGCGTATACCGTTTATAAGAAAAGACTTGCTATTTTTCGTTAATCTGACGTTGGATATTACAATTTCGTGCTTTCTGCGTGTATTTAAATTATGGAAGTCACTCCTAGTTTTGAAAAGCCCAAAAGCCCTCGATTTTTGCGGACATACAAAATACATTCCAAAAAATAAAGTGAAGGTAGAGTTAGTATATAGATCTCTTTGTATTTTTTTCTGAGGGACTCGCGAGGACCCATGTTATAGATCGCGTGGATTGCCCTCTTTTGTAAGATGAAAATTGAATCAACGTCTGCTGCTGAACCCCACAGCAGAATGCCATAAGACATAATAATACTGTATACTAAGCATAGTGTAGGTACTAACCTAGCTGTGACTTCATCGGTTAATTGCCTTATTTTCCTTACTGACACCAATTTTGTTAATTATTATTTGAGATTTTGCTTGAGCACAGACTCTTTTGAAATTTTGGAATAGTTTCTAACATAAGTGTGAAAAACTTGATCGGAAGTCAAAGATTTTTCGTAATATAAATTATATAAGATATCTCGGCTTTTTCTAATGCCCACATTATTTAGTGAATGGGCCGCCCATTCAATTTTCGATTTTGGATTGTTGATTTGTAACTATTTTTTCAGGACACGTTTTATTGAATTCTTGGCAAACTGTAGAAAACAACGTGCCGTAATTTATATTGGGGTCTTTTGAATCAAAACTGGCGTTACAAAGGTTGCTATAAAGATTATTATTAAAAGAATTTAATTTATTTTTAGTAAGAGGCCTTAATCGAATTGATTTAGCTAGGTTAATTTTTTTATCTGACTCAAATGATACCAGTTGACCAGTATGGTAAGACCCTTCGCCACTAATTAAAAATGAATCTTTAAATTTTTTATAATTTTAAATGATTTGAACAATGAAATGAGCTTACATTTTTCAGGTGAATTAACTAACAGATACTAGACTATACTAGAACTTAAATATAGATTTAAGTCACCACAAACAAAAACTAATTTATTATCTCTGAAAAGTTTACTTAATAATTCTTCCATTGTAATTAAAAACAACAATCCTACTTTTCTTTACATAATTTAAGTACTTACTCAGTAAGTTAAGGGAGCGGCGAACCAAGCTCGCAACTGCAATTCGAGGCGGGTGCAAAATTCGTTCGGAGTATTGCTATCTCGGTTTGCACGCACACGCGCTGCGCCGTGCGCAGCTGTGTGTGTGTGCTTGTGTCTGTCTTTCTGTCTGTCTGTCTGTCTATCCGTCTGTCACCAGGCTGTATCTCATGAAACGTGATAGCTAGACAATTGAAATTTTCACAGGTGATGTATTTCTGTTGCCGCTATAACAACAAATACTAAAAACAGAATAAAATAAATAATTAAGTGGGGCTCTCATATAAAAAACGTGATATTTTTGCCGAATACCCGTAACATTTGTATCCTTCGTGCGCGAGTCCAACTCGCACTTGGCCGGCATTTTTTAATCAGTTGTTTCAGTCGGTGTAAAGATTGCTGCGCTCGCAGGGCACTTTATTTTAATTATAGCGTCATCACCTATCATGGGCTTGCTCCGAGAAAAAGACGTTTTTCGTCAATAAACAACCTAGATGGTTCAATATGAAGCCCTAAAAGCTGCTCAGCGTCTTTTAGTGCTATGGGTTCGTTTTCGTTGTTTCCATTTTTTGTAGCATCATTGCCTTTAAATGTATGGTATAATAGTTGTTTCACTATGTTTTTGCGAGACATCGTTTCTCTGAGTTTGCAGACTTGGCCAAAGAATGAAACTGTCAACCTTGCTTTTCCTTGCTTTAGTGATTCTTGATTGCCTCTTTGACCTATGGTTTTACATTGAATTTCGTGACTTTGACTCGCACTTTGGTGTAGTTTGAATAATATTTTTTTTTCTTCTGATTAAAAACTTCACTGTAGAGGTCAGCTTCCTTTTCCATATTCCTATAATTCTCATCTACAGGTGCAACATAATATATTTTTAATCTGTTTGCGCTTCTATTTGAGTCTGCTTCCTTTGACATGCATTTTGGTGTAGTTCTAACAATAATTCCTTTTTCTTCTGATTAAAAACTTCACTGTCGAGGATAGCTTCCTTTGCCAAAAATTGTTATGGTGTGGCTAAGGCTAAGAGCAATTATTTCGCAAAAATAAGCGCCGAATTTTTGACGTAAAGCAATAATTGCGCGATGATTGTACAATATCTGCGCAATATTGCTAATTGCTGTTTCATACGTAATAAGCCTGCTGAAATGCCCCGAACAAACCCGTACGAGCGATACACAACCGCGAGCAGTACGACCTACGACCACGCACTCATTGACATTTGCTTGTCGCGACAGCAATAGCTATTGAAAATGTGTGATTAATTTGATGTGTTCCACTATACCAAAAATAATGAATGAAAACTTCATGTTTTTTTATTTTTTTTTCGTTGATTTTTAACTTGATAATATGAGCTATGTTATTGCTACGTCAATATTATAGATATTTTTTTTATAATACAGAACAACTATCATGAAACTGGAACATAACCGGTGTAATTAGAGATCTGCGTACTCCTTAAGAGCGTACTGGTGTGATGTTATTAAATGGTGTAATCAATAAACAGACATACGATTGCAGCACTCCCGAGAGATTTGCCGTTATTTATTGAAGAGTTCTGTCATATATCTTCGAATTTCTTCATCAGATCTTCACCAAATTAAAATGGGACCAATTTAAAAACATACTCATTCAAACAAAATAAAGAATTTTCAAAATTAGATCCAAAACTGACGGAGATATCGGGGAACACACACAAAAATAAAAAATAAAAAATCTTGAAGTCGAACATAGAACCTCCTCCTTTTTGGTAAGTCGGATAAAAAACAATAAACGGTCACTATAACGACAAGATAAAATTTGCATCAAGTTATTTCAAGTTCACATCAAGTTATTTTTTAAGTTTTTGCCTAATATTAACTGAAGTGGGGTGTCAATACTTTTAACTATGTCCCTTTTTGTTATACTAAGGCTATTTCCAAAAAGAAGTACTACAGTAGTTTGCTCATTCAATTGTGTCTGTTGAATTTTATGGATAAGCTCATTAAAATGCAGTTTATGATAACAACGGTTCACTATAGTATGTGTAGAACGTTTATTTAACAAAGACCTGTTCCTAATCACATTACTTTTGGTGGGGTTTAAAGTTGTTGCAGTATGATCGATGCGTAAAGCTGTAGGAGCAACATGTTGTGACATGAGAGGTGGCGGAGCGGCAGCACATCTACAGGTGAGGTTGTTAGTCATTGACTCACACCTATCTGCATTATGCTTCACCAGGTCCACCAACTTACAGGCCTCCTGCATGCGCTCACACTCAGTGACACGGCCGCTGCATCCTGACAGCATAGCTGTGCTGTGTCACAGTTCTGGTGTAGGTCCAATCAACAAATGTTTATTTACGAGACGAGAAAATACATTGTACACAAAGGAAGATCTTATAGCCTTAGCGCCACTGTTTTCTGCCGCAAGCAAGCGTGCACATTATTTTTGTTCATGTCATATTTATCGTGGAAGTATGGGTAATCGTTCCTATTGTCATAGATACAACTTTTTTGTACTAACCTATACAATTCATTTGGTGTGTTATTCTTATTATAAATCATAAAAAACATGTTGAGCACATTACAAAGCGTGTCGCTGCCGCTGCCGATGGTTCACGGGTGTCGTGTAACCTGAGCTGAGGCTCTCCACAATTGACATTCTATAAACGAAAGGGCCGCGATAGCAATTGGAAATGTTCAAATATGTCAAAGATGTAAAAAAGATTCAAGCGCTATCGAAATTTCACGTGATCAATCCTTTACATTTTGGCATTTTGAGCATCGCCATCGCTGGCATCGACTGACACTTGTCTATTCTAGAACCTCTGAATGGTTGAAGGACGCAATGACTTGACACGTTCGCAAAAACTGAAAGCGCCGGTGTGCAGGTGTGCGGGAATGGCGGACCGGTCCCTGCGCTCCCGGCCAGACGGCGGCGGCGCGGCGGCGCATGCGCACTCGGCCGTCGACCCCGCCCGCGCCGCCTGCGCACCTCAACCATGTCTCCATTAAGCGACTAACAAATCATTTCCAACAATGCTTTCAAATCTATAAACCTATATAGAAAGCCTCCAATTATATTATTATTATTATTATATACCTTATTGTACACCACAAAAAACATACAGGACAAACATTAAAAAAAAAACAAGTGTACAATGGGCGGTCTTATCGCACTAGGCAAGGCTAGGACTTTTGTTGCTGCGGAACGAAACGATGTTGAATAGTAACAGCCGCACGGGTCATCTTCAAGGTTACTCTTGTCGAGGTCCCGAGGCAGATGGGTGACCATCCGTAACACACCGAGACTCCTCCATGCCCCGGCAAGTGAGTTACGTGTCGTTAGGTCGTTGGTCCAACAGCTGACATGGTCGTTACTTATGGTAGTCAGAAGCCATTAAATCTAACAGCAGTCTTGCCTAGGGGTATCGCATCGCCCAGTTACTGGGCTGTGGAGCTCAGATAGGCAGTGTACTCCGCTGAATCATTATCATTTATCATTTATTTAGTCCGTCAGTGAGATTATCAAATAATATTGGACATGTATTTTTTTGCTTTACCAAATCAATCAAAATTGACAAAGTTAAAACGCACCAAAGTTCGCAGGAGTGGGGCCCCGCTTTTGATGTCACTAAGGCACTACAAAGTGTAATAACAACGTGACGTCACACGATATTTCAACGTATTATATCGTCGCCACTTTATGTTTACGTGTCAAACACACAACAAACTATTTGTCTATTCTATCACCTCTAGTATCCCCTCTCGCTCGCCTAGACATTTTCGAGTTTTTTTAACGACTTGTTTTAACCAAGGTAACCGTGCTAACGTGTAACGTGCTTCCTGCACGTATCTCCATGTCACCTATTTGCATAGTAAAGTAAAGTACAGTACACGTCACGTCTCAGAATGTTGAGTTACGAGTACACTAATTGACCTCAACAACATTTAATTCTTGCCGATTTCTTAAATGTTTTCGGTTCGCAAGAGTTCATAGTTTATCTACCATTTCCTGGATCATAAGATTTCTTGTGATACATACATACGTAGCAGCAGGTCGAGTTCTGACATTCAGGGACACTCACACTACCGGAGCCGCCTTCCTAGTCTGTCACCGTCACTCACTCGCCGGTCTCATCTGACGAACTCCTTTTTCGGATATACGAGCGAATTTATGAGTACCCCGATCCCCGACGCCCCCGTCCCGGTGAACCCCGAATATGATAAATATTATTAAATTTATTTTTCTATTGTTTTCAACTTGTACGATCGACATAAAAAGTGCTTAAATGTGTGTTTGAGAGTAAATTATTAGTAGTTAATTTGTAATTATATTTTACAATTTATTACAACAATAATTATTTCAATTTCGAAGCACAGCTGGGCGAGAAGGGTTGCAAAAGTTTTATCTGAGCGGGCACCAACCAATTTATATGATGTACAATATAGCTATACTCCATTTGTTTAGGTAGTTAACTAAAGGTAAACAATCTTGATATGTCTTTTTATATAAAATAAATCGTATAAAAGACCAACAAATATTATTTAAATTTAGTTACTTACCTAACATCGGTTTAAGTAAATACCTAATTGTAAACATTTTTAGATTCAATTTTTAGACATTTTTTTAGATAAAAGACATGTTAAGATTGTTTACATTTAGTTAACTACCTAAACAAATGGAGTATAGTGCGGCCGACTGGACAAATAATATCTTTCTTTTTTCACTTGTGACATAACTGTTATTTATAATTGAAAAGACTGGTATTTTCATATTTTAAAATATTGTTGATTTTGTATATTTTTTGAAAAATCTAATTGAAAATGTAAATATTTTTTATTTTTTGTAGTTGATTTTTGCATGTTTTTGATACTTTGAAGTTAAAAATCAACTTTTAAAAATATTTTTGATTTGCTCTAGTGTAAAAAAAAATAATGAGAGTGAAACTGATTTTGCATGCTAAAAGATTATTTTAGAGTTTACTATTAACAGCTATGCTACATTATAAAAAATAATTCCTGAAAGTGACACTGTTTTTGCGTATTTTTTTTAATTATGTCAATGTTCCATGTTGACTAGGTATTTTGAAAAAAAAAAAATACGAAATATACTACAGACTTCCAAATAAGAAAATTACAAAGTAAAAATAACTTTATTTTTGGAAGTCGGTGTTTTTGGTAGGTACCAATTTTTTACGTTATGGACACCAATTTCCAAAAATGAAGTTATTTTTCACTTTGTAGTTTTCTTATTTCGAAGTCGGTAGTATTTTTTAACCGACTTCGCAAAAAGGAGTGTACGATTCGTACACTTGCAGAGTTGTTGTTGTTGAGGTTGAAGCACGAAGAGAAAAGATCACTCAGTTTTCGTTAGATTTATTACGTATTTTTGTGTTTACAAGTAATACTGTTGACGATTCCTTTCTCTAATGTTAGTCACCGCGTAGCAGTTATCGTACTCATTGATTTAAAGTGTTTCATGTGTATTTATAATATTATTGGAATGACGCACGTGTGGTGCACGGCACCGCGTCAGCAAAATATGTACAGTTTTAGACTGTACATCTTGGCAACCCAAAAAGAAGAAACCAACGAGAAGAGAAAGGAAAAGTCATCACAAAGTTAGTTAAGTAATTAATCAATCAAATAGAAAGGCGATGTTCCTGTTCCCAGGTTGAGGCTCCCGCCGCAAGTCCTTTGTTGTTTGTGCTGCGACGGTTTCATGCTGCTGGCACTCTGTTTTGCGGAAAACTTGAAGTTCAATATCTTCAGGTTGACTCGAAGTTTTGTTCTTAGCGTTGTGTGTGCAATAGTGTGGACAACGATTTCTCCCAACCACGACAAGTACGACTATGATGGCGATCGCCAGCAAAGAGTAACTTATGGCATATTGATGAATGTCGTGACTTGTTAGTGTTGGTAGTGAAGCTTCATTTTGCCGTTGAGTTGCAATTTTCTGATCAATTGTTACAATTTCCTGATCCGTAGCCTTTGACTGAAGGATATTTGGAGCATAACGATATGTTAAGTTCACTATCTTGTTAATAGATGTATCAAATGTTGGAGCTGTAAACTCATAATCCATCTTCATATGACTGCTGTATCGGCGTTGAGCGTAGATGGTTAAGTCGTTGGATTGCAGTACGCATCCCTGAGATAATGTCACTATGCTCGATAATGCAATGGTTTGTGATGTGACGTCGTTGCTACATATGATTCGTAATGCACACGTTTCGCAGCAAATCGCCAGCCAGCTGTTTTGAGTTTGTAACTCTATCCAAGTGTCTTTGCATGACGCGCGTTCGACGTCACAAGGTTCATTGTTTTGATGCGATAGCAGTTTTGCCTCACAAGGAGCGTTTTTGCTGTGTAGGTCAAATGATGGCAGGTTTTTCTTGCATAAGAAATTCTGCGATTTTTGTTGCATGCAGTGTTTCAAGTCATCTTTGGACATAGACACGTAAATGTTCTTCTTGAAGTTGACAGCGATGTACTCGTTTGATAACTGCACATATGTAGTTTCCTTAGCATTGTTAACCGGTAAAGGTATCGCTTGGTATATTACGAAATCTTCGTTAGCTACAAGTGGAATATGTGCTTCGAAAAGAAAGTAATTTTCAGTAACTCGTGCTTTCACATTGATCAGCTTGTAGATATCTTTAATGTTTTCTTTGTAGTTCTCAACTGGTAGCGATAAAGATTTCGGAAGGCTTCCGGATATTTCCGTTAATTTTTGAATCAGACGCACCGGACTTATCAGATGGACATCTACATGACCTTGGTAGACGTTAGTTAGAGTATTAAACAGCATCTCCTGGAACGTCCTCAAGCTGTTGATCAATAGGTACGTCGTTAACGAAGCAGAGTTGAGGTAGGTAGTAGCCGAAAGTATTTCCATTTCCGTTTCGATGGATGCTATATTTTTATTGGTCTGATTGATAAAGTTATCAATGGAGTTGAATTGACGCTGAATATTGTCTTCAGTTTGTTTCAATACTTGATTCTCAAGCTCCACAATCGTTGTTTGATTTTTTAATAACTCAAGTAAGTAGTTCTCATTGGTTTGCAGAGATTGAATATCGTTTTGATATTTCTTAGCGAATTGTTGGTCCAATATCCCAAACAGACTGTTAGCTATGTAGCCGACTCCGTCGACTAGACCCCGTTTCTTCCTGTTGCTCAGGTGTTTGTGGGGATTTATAAGTATAGAGTTGTAGTAGTTTAGAAGTTCTAGTTCATGATTTAATTGTTCCATGGTTGATCTGCAGTGTTGTAGATTCGTTTTTTGGCATAAGTTGTGAATATTCTCGAAGTAAGTTTGAGTACGACGAGTCCCATCCCAATAGTTTGTTAGGTTGTAGTACATCATTAGTATCCATTCATCGTGCACTACTTGCATTTTGCCGACGGTGTCATAGTATATGGGCCGCTCGCGTTCCAGACTTGTAATCTGAGCGGTCGCCGCCGGCGCTCCGCGCGTGCCATCGGTGGCGGTATAAGATCCCGTTACAAATGTAAACAATGATAACATTGTTATTAGTAACGTTGAGATAAGATTCTTTGACTTCTTCCGCCGTTCGTTTTTCGATTTCTGTGGAGGCTTATTTTTCATTTCGTTTTCTTTGGTTTCCTCAGTTTCAGAGTTCAATGGTAATGGCGACAGTTTTGTTATTGGGCGCTTTATGATTCCTGCTTGAGTTTTAACAGTAGTTACTCGAACATATCCATCAGATCCTGGATGTGTTTCCAGAATCCGACCTAGGGCCCATTTTCCCGGCGGTAGATTGTTTTCTTTCACCAGTACTACATCGCCTTCTTTAACGTTTCTAGAAGGCTTGTTCCACTTACTACGTGTTTGTAGAGTGGTAAGGTAATCGTTTGACCAGCTTTTCCAATATTGTTGGAACATATGCTCGGTAAGCTGCCATCTACGGCGTAAATCAATGTTTTTTACGTCACTGTAATCCGAGAGTGGCATGGACAATATTGGGCTTCCTGTAAGGAAATGTCCAGGCGTTAGGCAGTTGTAGAACTCTTCTGGATCTTCAGTTAGCGGGCACAGAGGTCTTGAATTCATGCAGGCTTCTATTTTTGCTAAAATCGTTATGAACTCCTCGTACGTTAGTTTTTGGTCCCCCAGTACTCGTCGCAGATGGTGCTTCATAGACTTGACGGCAGCTTCCCACAGACCGCCAGCAGTTGGCCAGGCGGGGGCGTTGAAATGCCACTCCACCTCCAATTTGGCCAGTTCGTTGAAAACATCTGGTTTCAGTAGTTGTTTGAACTCTTCGAATTCCTGACGAAGCACCTTTGCAGCGCCGATAAAGTTTGTACCACAGTCAGAGTACATGTGTTTCGGGGTGCCGCGTCTCGCACATAGTCTTTGGAAGGCCGCCATAAACGTTTCTGTGCTAAGGTCTGATACGAGTTCAATATGAACAGCTTTCGTCGCCATACATATAAATATGGCTATGTATCCCTTTGAAGTTTTTACGCCTCTACCCTTGTTGTGTTTAACATCCACATGACCGGTAAAGTCTACTCCTGTGTGCGTGAAAGGGCGGCACGGAGTGATCCTTTGCGGTGGTAGGTCACCCATCAGTTGATAGCTATCTGTCTTGTTGAAGCGATGGCAGCGGACACATCTTCGAAGTTGGTTCTTGACAGCCCGGTTGCCGCCAACGATCCAGTAACGCTGTCTAATATAAGTCAGCGTTAGCCGAGCTCCTCCATGTAATGTGGCTGAATGTGCTTGTTCTATAAGAAGTTGTGTAAATCTTCCTTTATGTGGTACGATTATTGGATTCTTCATATCCCCAGTTAATCTTGAGTGTTTAAGACGACCTCCGACACAGATGATGCCCGCTTTGTTTACATAAGGATTCAATTTGCAAATTGCGCTTTTCTTTGATACTGTTTCGTTGTTAACGATTTGTTTGTATTCAGAATTGAACTGCAATCGCTGCGCTTGAATAATGATACTAATGCGCGCTGCGCTTAGTTCACTTGTTGTTAGGTACGTAGTTTCCGATTTCGTCCTATTGCGCACATTTGTAATGAAGCGTAATATCCATGCGATGACCCTGTTTGCTTGTGTCAATGAGCTGCATTTGCTCAATAAATTGATAATTATATTATGATCGATATTTTCTTGCGTGATTTTAGCGTGGTTTAAGCCGCCAAAATTCGTTTGGAAAGTGCAAGGCATATCTGCCGGCGGATCTTGTTTTGTTAAGAACTCTGGGCCTTGCCACCACAGGTTGAAGTTTACTAGTTTGCTTGGCAAAAGACCTCTTGAGGCGCAGTCTGCTGGATTTTGCTCTGATTTGACATAATGCCACTGAGCTGCAGGAATGACGTTTTTGATCTTTGTAACTCTGTTGGCTACGTAAGTTTCCCATCTTGATGTTTCGCCTTGAATCCACGCGAGGACCACTTGAGAATCCGACCAAGCCCGTGTTGATATGTTATATCCACAGAATGTTTCCTTGGTTTTCTCCATCAAGTCAGCTAGTAGCTGAGCACCACACAGTTCCAGTCTTGGTAGTGTTGTTTTCTGAGTCAGTGGAGCCACCCTTGTTCGAGCAGCAAGTAGAGTTACGATGGGTTGGCCATGTTCGTTGAACACCTTGCTGTAAATAACGCAAGCGTACGCCTTTACACTTGCGTCGCAGAAGCCTAGCAATTCGACACATTGTTGTGTGTCGCCAATCCATCTATTTATCGTTATTTTATTAATGAACGGCAGTTCTGTTTTTAGGTTCAGCCACTCAGATTCAATGTTGCTGGGCACTATGTCATCCCAGCTAAGTTTACTCATCCAGACTTTCTGGAATAGTAGTTTGGCCTTGACCGTTACTGGGGAGAGCCAACCCAATGGGTCGTAAAATCTTGATATGGCTGAGAGTAAAGATCTCTTTGTTAGTTGTTTGGAGTTTTCCACAGGCCAGTTAAAGTGGAAGTTGTCGCTGTTTGGATTCCAACCGAGGCCTAACGTTTTGCTTGATTCTTCCCCTTTAAAATCAAACATGGTTTGAGTTGAAATTTGATCCTTGCGTAAGTCTTCCAGTATAGCGCGGTCATTGGCTGTCCACTTCCGTAAATTCATGCCTCCTCCTTTTAACAGTTGGATCAAGGAGTTTTGCAGTTTTTTCGCTTCTGTGAGGTTGTTATGGCCGCTAATGACGTCATCTACGTAGCATTCTTCTATGAGTGTCTTGGCAGCTGCCGGATGTTTGTGACCGTCGTCAATGGCTAGTTGCTTCAATGTTCGCATAGCTAGCCATGGTGCGCATTTGGTCCCGTAGGTTACTGTGCAGAGCTGGTAATCGCGAAGATGTTGATCTCGTGAGTCCCGCCATACAATTCTCTGTAGATGTTGTTGTTCTTTTGAAATCCAAATGCAGCGGTACATCTTTTCAATGTCAGCCGTAAATGCGTATTTATACGTTCGCCATTTCAGTATAAGGGCCTGAATGTCCTTTTGTAAGTTGGCGCCTTTTTCCATGACGTTGTTCAGGCTGACGCCAGTCGTAGTTTTTTGAGAGGCGTTAAATACGACCCTCAACTTTGTTGTTGTCGAGTTTTCTCTCAAGACCCCGTGGTGCGGTAAGAAGTAGACGTCAGTAGGTATCTGAGGTGCTAATTTCATGTGACCCAGATCCGCGTACTCTTCCATGAATTTTTTGTACATGGAGGAAAGCTTTTCGTTCTTCTCTAGCCGTTTTTCCAACTGTAGAAACTGCGAAACCGCAATTGTTCTAGACTTGCCTAGTTTCTCTTTGTAGTCTGGAACTAGAGGCATTTTGACGATGTACTTTCCGTCAAATGATCTTCTTACAGTTTCGTTATAAAATTGTTCACACTGGTCATCTTTGGGGATATCTTTAGTTTTTTGAATTTCTTCATTCTCCCAAAATTTTGTTAAATCCTCTAAGTTGACTACAGTAACGTGGCAGTTAAACGTTTGTTTCATCTTTCCGCATAAAATCCACCCAATTTGCGTTTGTTGTGCAACTGGGGAGCTGTTATTGCCTTTCAATACACCTCCTAGGATAATTTCGGAGTATACGTCGGCTCCTAGTAATAGGTCGATTTGCCGAGATACGTTGAAGTCAGGATCTGCAAGTTTCAAGTTTTTCAAGTGACTCCATGCACCTTTCTCGAACGTTTTCATAGGCAGGTTGTTTGTTAGCTTCGTCATAATAAGTGCTTGAGTTTCAAAGTTATAATCGGAGTGAATCGATTGACAGGTAAGTTTCAGTTTTCCCCTGCATTCTCTGGAAACAGAGCCGATTCCCGATACTGATGCGTTGATCCCGCGCCGAGGAAGACGTAATATTTGTGCAGCGTTTTCTGTTATCAAGTTCACCTGTGAGCCTTGATCGAGCAACGCACGTAGTGTTACATAAATCCCATCTGCAGATTTTATTCTCAGCTGGACCGTAGTCAGTAGAACCTCCATGTTGTCTTTAGACAAATGGTTAGATGTTGGTTGTTGAGATGAAGGGCGTTGTTCAACATTGTTTTTTCTAGTCGCTGACGTTATGGTTTGGTTGTCCGGATTGTGCAATAGTGTGTTGTGTTTCAAGTTACATTCTTTGCACATTTTCGTGGATTTGCACTCGTCATTTCCGTGGCTGAATAAACAGTTTTTGCACAGCTGCAGTTTCGACACGGTGTCATTTCGCTTGCCAAAGTCCATTTGTAGGAATTTGTCACATTGGCGCAGAACGTGACTTCCGTTGCAGAATGGGCATTTTCCGTAAATAGCATGATAGTTGTTTGTTTTATTTTGATTGAAGTTATAGTTATGTTTCTTCATCTGGGTTTGCTTGTTGAATGTTTTCCAGTTGGATGATTTTTCTGTGGCTGTAGGGTTCGCCCTTTTAGCTGATTTCATCGTTTCGTATGCCATGAACTGTGTTTCGAGGAAATACAGGAAGTCGTGGAGGTTCTGTAGTTCTCTGTGATCTTGAAGTTCTTTCATGTAGTCACTCAAAGTACTGGAGTCCAGTTTTTGTGACATGATGTGCACAATGATCGGGTCCCAAGTTGAAGTATCAATACCGATGTTAGAGATGCCGTTCAGGCATTCGGTAATGACGTCATGCATCTTCTTCAAATTGTATGAGTCTGCATGTTGTATGATCGGCAGATTTAGCATGTTGTTCATAAATGAAGTAAACTGGAGGCGACGATTGTCGTAGCGCTGAATTAATATATCCCAGCATGAGTTATAGTTTTCAGTGCTAATGGTCAGATGCTGCACTAAGCGTTCAGCTTCTCCTCGCAGCTTGGTCTTTAAGTGTTGCATTTTCTGCGCGTTGTTGATCATAGGGTTTTTGTGAATAGCTTCCAGAAATAGGTCTTTGAAGGAGATCCACTGACTGTAGTTGCCGGAGAACTCAGGGATTTCGATCTTAGGTGTCGATTTCTGGTAGTGGACGGTGGACCAGATTTTGGCATGGATTTTCCTCTTTAGCTCATCATATTGTTGTTCAATGTCCGTGAACATTTTGTAGTAATGTTCGTTGGATCCTTTCAGTTGAAAGTCTATTTCCCAATGAAGTTTATCGATGGGTTCCCATTTCGATTTCAAGGTTGCGAAGTGGTCTTCCAGTTCCCATCTTTCCGATATAGTGATTAAGTCAATCTTGGAGATGACACGGTGAATCGCGTTGAAATTGCATTCTTGCTTGTTAAGCAAGAGTTGTATGTTGCTGTCGTCATCTTCTGAAGTCCCACCTAGGTCGAACTTCACGTTTTGTTTGCTCAAAGTCGTCAGTTTGCTAGTTATGTCTGTTTTAGTTGATAAGAACATTTCTTTAGTTTTTTCGTAGATGTCGTCCTTGAAATATGCTATGTTCTTATCTTCTAGTTCGAGCAACAGTTGGGCATGCCTGCCTTCGAAGTCTTGCCATTGGTTTTCTAGCGACGACAAGCGTTTCTTCAGGTATTCCACAGATTTTCGTGATGATGAATCCTTGCGATAGTTGACACATAATGCTTTGATGTTATCGAAGCACGTTGACTGCAATTCTAGCATATCCATGTTGATGCTTGCTGACACGTCGTTGACTGTGGCAGGAGAGCGTTGCGTTGTATTGCGAAGGCTACTGCGTTGCTTGTAGTCTTCTCCGTTTCAAATCTTGAAATCGTTGACTTACTTGATTTGAAATGGTCAGTGGAACTCAGCACCCTTGCACCTCTGTCACGATATTATGCGACTTCTCAATCTAGCTGGGGCGACCCGCTTCTGGGAGACCAGCTAAACCGATTCGCTACCGTAAAGAGACACAGTGGCACCAAACATCCGGCTCGAAGGACCATAAAATGTACGATTCGTACACTTGCAGAGTTGTTGTTGTTGAGGTTGAAGCACGAAGAGAAAAGATCACTCAGTTTTCGTTAGATTTATTACGTATTTTTGTGTTTACAAGTAATACTGTTGACGATTCCTTTCTCTAATGTTAGTCACCGCGTAGCAGTTATCGTACTCATTGATTTAAAGTGTTTCATGTGTATTTATAATATTATTGGAATGACGCACGTGTGGTGCACGGCACCGCGTCAGCAAAATATGTACAGTTTTAGACTGTACAAGGAGGAGGTACTCAATTCGACTGTATTTTTTTTTTGTTACCTCAGAACTTTTCATTGGGTGAACCGATTTTGATGATTCTTTTTTTAATTGAAAGTTTAATTTACCATTTAATTTTCATCAAGATCTGATGAAGAACTTCGGAGAAATACATCAGAACTCTTCAATAAATGACTGCAAATCACTCGGGATAGATCTAATCGCATGTCTGTTTATTGTTTACACAATTTCATAACATAACATCACACTGGTACGCTCTAAAGGGGTACGCAGGTGTGAACAGTTCACCCTGGTATACTTTCATTGCACCGGTTTTGTTTAAGTTTCATGTTATTGGGTTCATCTATTCTGGCTTCACTTTGGGCACTATACGCGTAGGTACCTAGCCTATGGAACTGGTACATTATGTACAACAACTAAAAAGTGAAAAATAAAAACTTTTTTACAAAAATTACAACCGACTTCCAAACAAAAACACTACAAAGTATAAAATAACTTCAATTTCGGAAGTCGGTGTCAAAAAACGCAGAAACGAAAACAGAAACACCGACTTCCGAAATTGAAGTTATTTTTTACTTTGTAGTGTTTGTTTGGAAGTCGGTTGTAATTTTTGTAGAAAAGTTTTTATTTGTAAAAAAGTTTTGATATTTTTCACTTTTAAGTTTTACCTATCTATAATGAGATTTTTAATTTCGTAGACTAAACTGAAAGCTGCCAATGACCTTATTTTTTTTAAATGTTGCAAGCATGAAGCATAGTGTTGTAGGTAAGGCTCAATCATAAGTGATCCATCGAATCGATGAGACATGATTCCTCAATTTAATTTTAATAATTGGTGTAAATAAATCTTTTATGTATAATAATCGTAACATATTTAAATATAACAGTATTCATAAACATAGTACATACACTTTTATTGTGTTAAATATGAAATCAACAATATAATAAATGCGACCGATAAAATTAATTCTAACATAAATTAGAAGAAACTAAATAAGGGCTGGTAGTTTCTTAACAAATGTAATTCTTTTGCCGTGAAATAGTTTCATTTTCGATCTACTTCGATTTTCGATCACACGGGATAGTCAGGATACGACACTATTTTTATGTAACCATAAAGTGACAACCCCCCAAATGTCAGTTTAGTCTAGGAAATTTAAAATCACATTATAATAGGCAAGTAATTTCGGATCGGGCTACTCAGAGAATAACCCGAATTTATAATCTCGTCTGCATATATGTTTTTAATTATTATTTAAAAATAATTCAATTCCATTTCCCACCTACTGGGCCCAAAAAGTTTGATAAAATGTACCATCGAAACGAAAAAGATATTAATATTTAACAGTCCACTTTAAATCTTATGATTTTTCGGTCTGATAGTGCTGGGTCTATGTTAGAACTAACTCTACGCGGTGTTCCTCCACTCAGGCTTTTTTGTCTGGGAGGTGGTTTCACAGGCGTATTCAGCGGCACCAACCTCTAGAGGAACTGGTCGCCTTGCCTAACATTATCCCATTATCCTACGGCCGCATCAGTTCCTTCCGAGATGCACACTGCCATCTATCTGTTCAGACGGCAGATCCTCTGTCTGGTTGGAAGTCGAAGCCGCCCATATCTACACAATTATATAATTATTTCTACTAAACCTATACAGAGAAGTACTCTTCGGTCTATGCTTCTGTGTACTGTCTAGCCCATAGATTTAGATTTGTTTTTGCTACGCAAAAAGATACATACTATATCATTCTAAGGTGTAGCTGCTCTAGCGTGACCACAGAATGCTACGTTTTTTTTTTTGTCACAAATGTTTTAATCGAAGCATCAACTGAATGATGTGAGAGCATTGCAGGGGAGCATCCGATTAATGGGGGTCTGTCTGCTCATGATGTCTTATAATGATAAGCTCAATGTGAGGGCAGTGCCGCGGCCGGCGAGTGTCGATGTCGTCACTGTGTCTATGTGTAATCTACTGTATTATGTCTAACTGTGTGTCCTTGGTGGTTGCAGGTGATGCGCGGGTGGTGCCTGCGCTGGAGTTGGTGCGGGTCACAGCGCTCGCGCCTGCGCTGGTTGGCGGCGCTGCTATGCTGGGGCGCGCTGGCGGGGCTGGCACTGCCGCGGCTGGCGCCGCCGCCGCACCGGGCACCCCCAGCGCCCCCCGCGCGCTTGTTGCTGCAGTCGGAGCCGGCCGCCAGCACGCCCGCGCCGCCCGCCACCGCGCCCCCGCACGCGCTGCCGCACACAGACACGCGCGTGCTCACCGAGGATGAGCTGCGTGTGGACGCCGAGCGGCGTCTGCCCTCGCTGCCGCTTTCCTATTGGCACAAGCACCGCAACGACCAGAACAAGTTCCTCAAGAAGAAGGACTGTGCGCCCTTCCCGTCCATCTACGACCTGGAGTTCCACAACACGTACTGGCAGACGATGCGCTCGTCCGAGGGCGTGTTCCACATGTTCGGCGCGTACCTGGACGCGCGCAACACGTCGCTCATCGGGCCCGCCGTGCGCATCCTGGCCGTGCACGACCGCATTCAGCCGCGCCTGACCACGCACTGTCAACTGTGGTTCGAGGAGCGCCCGGCGCCCGTGGTGGTGCGCGTGCTGGAGTACAAGTACGTGTGGAACAACAAGTGGGGCAACTACCGCAACCACGTGCTGCAGCCGTACTTGTTGGCGTGCGTGCTGCCCGCAGAGGTGCGCACGCTCGTACCCGCCAGCGTGTCGCTGGTGGAGGGCGCCTGTGACCGCGCTACCAACAACCTGCGCGTGCACTATGCGCGCCCGCAACCGCCCGCACAGCGCAAGGACTTCGCCGTGTGCGTCAAGGGGCTGGACTTCCTGTACCAGGACCTGTCCGTGCGCCTTGTGGAGTGGATCGAGCTGGTGCGCCTGCTGGGCGCCGACAAGATCTTCTTCTACGAGTTGCAAGTGCACCCCAACATAACCAAGGTGCTGGATTACTACGTGGCGCAGGGCACGGTCACCGTGACGCCCGTCACGCTGCCGGGCGGCCAGCCCAACCTGCCGGGTCTACAGCACATGTACCTGAAGAAGAAGGTCAACCACAAGCGGCAGATGGAGCTGATCCCGTACAACGACTGCCTGTACCGGCACATGTACGAGTATCGCTGGCTGGCGCTGTTGGACATCGACGAGGTGATCGTGCCATTGCAGGACGCCGACTGGGCCGGGCTCATGGCGCGCGTGCAGCCACTCGCGGTCCCAGCGGTGGGCAAGCCGCCGCGCTCGTCTTACCACGCCTCCAATCTGTACTTCCTGGACACGCTGGGGCATGCGCACGGCTGGGAGGACGGCGTGCCGCACTACATGCACATGCTGCAGCATGTCACACGCACCAAGAACTTCACCAAGCCGGGCCAGTACGTCAAGGTGAGCACACAGCGACAATATATTGAGTAGATGCGGGCTAGCCACCGCCTTAAATACATGAGTAAGAAGTATTTAAGGCCGAAAAGCAAGTAATACCGAAAACGCTCATGGAACTAAAAACTAGCTCAGTGGGCTTAGTACGAGTTTTTACTCACGCTGGATCGGATTAACGTAAACGTCGATTTGTATTGAAACTGAATAAGCGCCGCCGTTTGGTGACGATAAGGAGAAACTTCCTTTTTTGTATTGAATGTAAACAGACATAAGAGATCGTTTATGTTATCAACATCGAGTACATTTAGGCCCGGCGCCCACTATCGGTGGGCATCGGTGCGGCTCGGTAGAGCTCGAGCGCTTTACGCCGGCTTCGAGCGGCTTAGGGCGCCTTAGAGCTCCGTCGGGCGACTTCGGGCGGCCTCGGCACCCGTAAGCATGGCTAAGGATGCCGAGGCGGTCTTCGGGTAGCTCGGGTGGCATTTTCGGATCAGACACGTCGCAGAACAGTCATTTCGATCACCGCACGCGCCTTCATTATCGTATCGTAAAAATAGACGCAAAATAACTTGGCAGTCCTGAACATAGGCTCTGCGAACTTCTGCGCATGTACATTCGTAAAGAAAACTGTTATTGGCATTTTTAAATGAAAAAAAAATACATTATTATTTACCTTAAGCACACAGATAATCTTTCTTCAACAGATATACATGAACGGAAAGTAGATGGTTTTTTCATTATGTAAGGACGGAGCAGAGCAACCAAGGCTTTAAAGTTTTCATAATCCATCCTATAGTAGTCATAAAATTTGCGAACGTCATATCGTAAGTCATTAAACAAGTTATTGCTTGCAGCTTATTCACCCAAAATCTTCTTCTTTGTCTTAAGGCTCCAAGTTTCTCTTCTTCTTCAGCAAGATGAACAATGAGAACTAAGTCCCAATCCACCATTATAAATACACACACATAACTGTTTTCACGGAACGTTACGAGTGACTGCTCTGCGATGTTTCTGCAGCCAGAACTATTCTTAGGCTACCCAAAATCAGCTACGGCGTCCTTAGGCGTGTTTACGACTGCCGAGGCAGCTCTCAGGCGCCCAAAGCCGCCCAAAGTCGCCCGACGCAGCTCTAAGGCGCCCAAAGCCGCCCGAAGCCGGCGTAAAGCGCTCGAGCTCTACCGAGCCGCACCGATGCCCACCGATAGTGGGCGCCGGGCCTTAGAAATAGGCCACAACACGTTGTTGCAATGAAGAAATGACAGAACGCGTTCTGAGCATTAACTGATGCAACCACGAGACAGAAGATAGGTTGCCGTCGAAAATTGACATTATTTCTCGTTACGAGTGTCGGTTCCGTGATTTTTGGGGTTCGTAATAATGAATATAGGTTCAAATAACGCGGATGGGTGCGATAGGTTATAGTGACCCCAAACCATAAAAATGACAGCCATGACGAAATATTGGTAAAATTTCGTCGGCGACATTTTGGGTTTTGGTTTTGACTATTATTGAGTATTATTAATATCGACACTGAAAACCATAAAAACGACATCTATGACGAAAAATATGCAAAATTTTCGTCGGCGCCCCTGTCTTCTGTCGCCTATTCGCGTTGTGTTGCTTCATACAATGCTCAGAACACGTTCTGGCTTATCTTATTTACTTATTTATACTTCATGCACAAAAGGTACAAAGGTGGACCCAATGCCTTTTTTTCTTCACTGCCACGACGTCTTGTCGTCATTTGAAAGAAGCCACAATAAAAAGAAACAAATTTTATTGGTGCAAAAAGGTTACATTACAGTTTCCGTATAGCTATTATTGTAAGAATCCATTTTGAGTAATGAACCCAGCCTCTCAAACTAGGGCAACGTGTATCTTGTGTTCTCAGTATTTTTTTCGCTCAATGAGCGTTTTCGGTCTTTGAGCCACATGTTCATATTGTGCTTGATATTGTGCTTGATATTGCTTCATATTGTGCCTGAAAGCGGTGGGCCGTGGAGTAGGACTTCGAAGCCAGGTGTTGAGTGTGGCAAACAATTAATCAATCAATCATTACTAAACATCAATTTTACTACTTCAGCACTCCTTTATTCTTTTCTGATTAATTTCGTTGCGGGATCCAAGACCGTTAAATTCATTCTCCTGAACTTCGACGAGCTTCATTGCCTTGGCGCTTTTCTGGTGTTGGCCACTGTTGATTCTGGCTTTTAGGAGTTGCAGTGGTTTGGGAATAGTGCGGTGGGATTGTCCCAAAAAAAATACTGCAGCACTAGCACTATGTAGTACTACTAACGCTATCTATCGGCAGTTTTGAATACAGATTTTAGTGACTTCATGATATTTCTTGTTGATTGATAGTAATGATGATGCATAGATATTAAATAATACTCGATGCACGTATTGAGTTGTATGGTTTAGTAACGTCAAGTTCACGTCGCTCATTGTCTACGTGTGTTGCAGGCGTTCCACGAGACGGACCGCGTGCTGGCGCTGCACAACCACTTCCCGCTGGCGTGCCTGGGCGGCGCGTGCAGCACCTTTCCGCTGGACACGAAGCTCGCGCGCCTGCAGCACTACCGCGCAGACTGCGTGAGTGCACTCCAGTCCTGCAAGGAGCTCAAGGCCGAGGCCGTGCGCGATGAGGCACTGTGGCGCTGGCGCGAGCCGCTCGTGTCCCGCGTGGACGCCACGCTGCGCGCGCTCTCCTTCCTGCCGCCACAGCCGCCGCAGCCGCACCGGTGACCCCGACACCAGTCCCCACTCTCTACGCTTAGTCTTATGTATTAAATGCTAGTATTAAACGTATTTTTATAGTAACTCTATCCAGTTGTTTCATTCAACTTGTCTTCTGGTATCCTTGCCCACAAGCAGTGGTTGGTTGGCCAAAGAGAATAGGACATCTTTCATCATCATCTTCCTGCCCTTGTCCCATGTTACTTGGCAATTCGTTTTCTTCTTTCATACCGTCATGTCCCTCGTCAAGCATTCACTGACTCCCTTTTCTTTCATATCCCTCCTCACACAGTCCATCCATCTTTTCATTGGCCTTCCTCTCCCTCTTCATCCATCCACATTTGTGTTCATAATTGAAGGACTAAGTGGACAAAGGTGTTATCTGACAAAATCGAAAAATCCGACTTATTTGGTTGAACATAGGTTTTAACTGATGATAAATCGGTTCACGAACTTAAAACACGCGATTTCTTAATCGTTACATAGCTACAGGCGCTAGCAAAGGTGTTAACTGCCAATCAAGTATGTATTTCAGTTTTGCAAATGTGTTATGAGCAGACATATTTTGAAAGAACCAATAACATTGTTACTTTTGGAATAATAAAAGGTGATTATCAATCAATAAATCTTCTGCATCTCCGCAAAAATAAAATAATCTAACGTTAAAAAAATAAACAAAGGTGTTATAAGCCTTATGCTACTTTTGCAAATGTATAATAGGCTTCATTTTTTTCAAATCCTATTTTACAACCGTTGTAATATCTTTTATCACCAGTGTAATAACGTGTTTTAATCGAAGTATTGGTTTTGAATTTTAAATTAAATAATTTTAAACACATTTTCTTATTTTCGAACGCAAAATTTTTGACAATGACATCCCGATCCCGCCAATGTTACGTACGTCACTAGTCAGTTTTGAAGTTTATAAACGGTTACGAAACTAATAGTTCAGTTCAATTCAAACGTAATAATTTGTTTTTACTGGTTTTTACGGTTTGCGGTCTAAGGTTTCATCATCTGATTATTGAAACAAAATGGCATCAAGTTCACGAGCAAGGCAAATATTGAGCTTAGTGACGAATGATAACTGTGAGAAAGGTTAGTATCTAGTTATTACCAAAACTATTTCATTACTACGCCGCCGTGAAGATGTTGATGTAGTGTTTTAATATGTGGCGTTTTATGTCGCAACACCGTTTTTATATTTTGGGTGGCAACACTAATGTTTCCGGCGCAAGACGAGAGTCTGCCGCCATATTAAAAGAGACTGCTCCTACCAGTAGAGCCCACACGATCTCTGTGTATCATTTCCGTTAACTGCTGTTCATTGTGAATATTAACCATTTATCGCATATCCACGAGTTTCATTTACGTGTGTACCTCCAAATTGGTGACCCCGACGTGATCGTGACGTACTTAAATAAGTATAGCGAGGTAACTACATTAGTGAACGTGGAACCAGATTTCAGCAGTGAGCCTCGCTGAGATTTTCAGCCTACCTAATCCGACGACGCCGCAACCGCAACGTTCCCAGGCTGGTTTTACTACTAACCGCCGGGAAATTCACCAAACGAGAAGTTGCCGAGTAGATACCTACCGACCTAACGAGCAGCACATGGCACGTTATGCGCGCCTTTCCGTAAATCAGAAGGCATACCAACGGATTGCAGCGAGTTTGTGTTTATTTGTGCATCATTTACAAGCAGTTTCCATCATCCCACGCATCATTTTTGTGTTTCGTGAGTTTTTTTTAATGCTCCGAGGCCATCAACCCGGAAACGGAACTCAATCAAGACTTGCGAAGTAGCGACGAGTTTTGCGACGCCATACGCTACCTATCGGGGAGTAGCGGTACTTCCCTGTTAGTGATCGAATGAATGATTGAACGATTGAACTGACATCGAACCGATACGTCACTGTCATCGCAACGCGGGATCTTGAAGACTTGAAATCCGATTAACTTTCCGAAACAATCAGTGCTTGCATGTGCATCTTACTAAAGAACTAACTTTTGGTGTACTTGGTGGCTTCGATTGTAAATAACATAATCTTAATCAAATCTAGGTCATCATTATCTTTATTTGTTAAACTTGTTCATGTTTGTTTACATATTTTTGGTGCTGGTTTTTCGTTTGTGGTTTAAAAGTTAGCACTGGCTTAGGCTTGTATTGAGTTGCTAAGGGTATGTACTAGGTATTGTACTTTATTTCAACAAACTGTTGCTGGAACTCCTTATTTGTTTGTGAATTATATTTATGCTTGTAATAGTTTTAAGCAACCTGACTGAGTGGTAACTGTTACTTAAACATATACTTCGTTTTAAAATATATACACATATACATTTTTATACACACTTTTGCCATGGAGAGCCAACAAATCGAAGAGAGACTCAATCAAATTCTGGCTAATAATGAAAGATTGATGCAACAAAATGCCGACTTGCAGACACAATTAAATGCTCATAGTGTACAAAATCCAGCAGCATATGCAGTCCGTCCTAAACTGCCTCCTTTTTGGCACGAGCATCCTGCTGGATGGTTTGCTCACTTAGAATCACAGTTTGTTTTATGCAATATTTCGGTGGATGAAACAAAATACAATTATGTAATCTCACAATTTGATTCCAGGATCTCTCATGAAGTTGAGGATCTTGTCACTAACCCTCCTCCAAAAGGTGGCCGGTATGAATGGATTAAGGAAGAAGTTATTAAGCGTTTTTCCACTTCTGAGTCACAAAAGGTCAGACAACTATTGTCAGGTGAGGAGCTTGGTGACCGAAAACCTACCCAGTTTCTCCGTCATCTGAAGTCTCTAGCTGGTAAGTCTTTCAAAGATAATACTATAATCAGAGAACTATGGCTACAACGTCTGCCTAAACACATACAGGCAATTTTGACCGCCCAAGGTGATCTCACCTTGGACAAGGTTGCCGAACTTGCTGACAAAATTTTAGAGGTCAACTCTGTCTCTGTCCACGCCATTTCTCCCATTCCAGCTAGTGCCCCTGACCTTGTTGCCCTTACTGTACAACTTCAAGAACTTACATGTCAGGTGGCCAGTTTAACCACAAGGCAGTCTAACTCTAGACAACAGTCTAGTTCTAGGTCTCAACAACCTAGATCCAGATCTGCATCCCAGGTGGCCCGACAGCCTTTCTGCTGGTACCACCATAAATTTGGTGCCAAGGCAAGTAAATGTACCAAACCGTGCTCTTGGTCGGGAAACCAACAGAACAATCCGTAGCAGCGGCGACCGATTGTTTCAATAGTAGCCGCTTATTTGTTGTAGACAAAGACACCAAGTTCCGATTTTTGATGGACACTGGATCTGACATTTGTTGTTTTCCTAAAAAAATGTTAGGAAGCAAAATAGCAGATTCAAATTACAATTTATGTGCAGCAAATGGCAGTTCCATAAAAACTTATGGCTGTCATACCTTCACACTCAATCTTGGTCTCCGTCGCTCCTTCAAATGGAACTTTGTCATAGCTGATGTTGATACTGCTATCATTGGTGCTGATTTCATGGCTTTCTACAACCTACTTCCCGACTGCAGAAACAAATTAATACGCTGCGGAGTTACTGGTCTCACCGCTCCAGCCTCCGTAGCCAAATTTAACCAGCTCAGCATAAAAACTGTAAAAATTGAAGAATCAGAATTTCACAAAATTTTATCTGAATTTCCAGCGATCACGAGGCCCCCTGGCATCCATCGCGAGATGAAACACAACACGGTGCATTACATCAAGACGACGGACGGCCCAACTGTGGTGTCTCGGCCGCGCCGCCTCGCTCCGGATAAACTCCGCGCAGCACAGAAGGAGTTTGCGGATATGGTGCAAACTGGCACCGCTCGCCCTTCCAAGAGTCCGTGGTCCTCGCCACTGCATCTAGCCCCGAAGAAAGACTCTTCATGGCGCCCTTGCGGTGACTACAGAGCACTGAATGCTCGGACTATACCGGATAGGTATCCCGTACGCCATATAGGGGATTTTGGTCATGCACTCGCTGGCTCCACCATCTTTAGCACTATTGATTTAGTTAAGGCATATCAACAAATCCCAGTGGAGCCAGCTGATGTTTGCAAAACTGCCATTACAACACCATTTGGTTTGTATGAATTTCCCTATATGACGTTTGGTCTTAGAAATGCTGGGCAAACATTCCAGCGTTTCATTGATGAAATTGTTCGGGGTTTGGATTTTTGTTTCCCATATGTCGATGACATTTTAATATTCAGCAGGGACCCCACGGAGCATTGTAACCACTTACGCACGCTCTTTGAACGATTGGCTAACTACGGTGTAGTAGTTAATCCAACAAAGTGTGTGCTAGGTACATCTGAGGTTATTTTCCTTGGATATAAAGTCTCCAGCGAAGGCATTAGCCCACCGGAAGCAAAAGTTCAAGCTTTGAAAGATTTCCCCCTTCCTAAAACTGCCCAAGGTCTCCGCAGGTTTTTGGGCATGATAAATTACTACAGACAATTTCTGCCCAATGCCGCTGAGAATCAAGCCCCGCTCATTGACTTCCTTACAGCTACGAAGCTTAAGGGAGCCAAACCTATGCCCTGGACTCTTGAACTGGAGCACGCCTTCACCGCTTGCAAGGACAGCCTCTCTCAGGTCACCAGGTTAGCACATCCTGTACCTAACGCCCCATTGGCGTTGTACACAGATGCTTCTGGCACACAGGTGGGCGCGTGCTTACAGCAGCAAAATGAACAAGGCTGGCAACCACTTGCTTTCTTCAGCAAGAAGCTTACGGCGAGTCAGTCAGTGTGGCCAGCATATTATAGGGAACTGTTGGCAGTATATTCGGCGGTGCAACATTTCCGGCATATATTAGAGGCGCAACACGCCACAATATATACGGATCATAAACCTCTGTTGTATGCATTCAAGCAACGCAGAGAAAAGCTGCCACCCAGCCAACTTAACCAACTCACCTTTATCTCCCAATTTACTACCGACATTCGGCATGTAAAGGGAGACGACAACGTCGTCGCCGACACGATGTCGCGCATCGAAGCCGTCTCGCTCGAGTGCGATTATGCCGCGTTGGCTCGAGCACAAGACGCCGACAATGAGTTAAAAACCTTAACTGACTCGTCTCTCAATATGCAACTCACCTTAATTCCAGGCACGGACATCACTGTCCAGTGTGACGTCTCAACAGGCAAACCGCGCCCCTACTTGCCAGCAGAGCTGCGTCGCGCCGTGTTCTCGCGTCTGCACGCACTCAGCCACCCCGGTGCTCGCGCCAGCGCGCGCCTCGTGGCACAGCGTTACGTGTGGCCCGGAGTGGCGCGCGACTGTCGCGCTTGGGCAAAGGAATGCGTCCACTGTCAGCGCGCCAAGGTGACGCGCCATGTGTCCGCGCCACTCGGAAATTTTGCCACTCCATCATCTAGGTTTCGCCATGTCCACTTGGATATAATCGGCCCTCTGCCAACATCGAGAGGCTACTCATATTGCCTGACAGCGATCGACCGTTTCTCTCGTTGGCCTGAGGCTTGGCCGATGGTTTCGATAACCGCCGAGGAGGTAGCTGATCGGTTCGTTGAGGGTTGGATTGCACGCTTCGGCGTTCCTACCACAGTCACGACTGACCAAGGCCGTCAATTCGAGTCGGACCTTTTCAAACGGCTCATGAACGTTGGTGCGACCGAGCGAAGGCGAACCACTAGCTACCATCCTCAAGCTAACGGCATGATCGAGCGTTTTCATCGACAACTGAAAGCTGCTCTCATGTGCCACAACGACACCTGGCACCGAGCCTTACCGATCGTGCTCCTCGGCATTCGATCCGCTTTGAAAGAGGATCTCGAGTGTTCGGCTGCCGATCTTGTTTACGGGGAGCCGCTTCGCCTACCAGGAGAGTTCCTGATAGCCGAAACCCCCCATCACACTGACAATGTCAACGATTTCGTGACTGTTCTACGCACGAAAATGGCTAATTTGCGTCCAATTCAAGCGTCGAGACACATGCGACCGACGTCGTTCATTTTCAAGGACCTTCAGGATGCCACCCATGTTTTCCTGCGAGACGATACTGTTCGCCGTGCGCTGCAGCCGCCCTACACTGGACCCTATAAGGTAATGTCACGGACCGACAAGTTAATCGACATTGACATTGCAGGTAAACGCGTGACTGTCAGTATCGACCGCGTGAAGCCTGCATACATCGCAGCTGACTTAGCGAGCGACCTCTCCCGGGTAACCGCTCCTCAACAGATCGCAGCGCCTGCGCCTGCCGTGCAAGTGCCTTCCGCGCCCTCTGCGTCAGCACAGCCGACTGCGCCCCCTATTATACAACAACCACTTACCACCCGGTCAGGTCGCACTGTTAGATTTAAGGATAGGTTAGATCTTTAGCATAAGTTTTTTTTTTTTTATGTACCTTTTTTGCTGCCTACTTTGTGTTATCTAACTCGTGTGTATTTGTATATTTTTTCTTTTTGAATTGTAAATAACTTGTTATTTTCTCCGTAGGGGGGTGGTTGTGGCGTTTTATGTCGCAACACCGTTTTTATATTTTGGGTGGCAACACTAATGTTTCCGGCGCAAGACGAGAGTCTGCCGCCATATTAAAAGAGACTGCTCCTACCAGTAGAGCCCACACGATCTCTGTGTATCATTTCCGTTAACTGCTGTTCATTGTGAATATTAACCATTTATCGCATATCCACGAGTTTCATTTACGTGTGTACCTCCAAAAATACTTGTATCTTATATTTTTTTATAAGTTTCAGCTCAATCTGATGTTATCCTAGCTGTGTCCATTAGATGTAATATGAATCACAAAGGTAAAATTTCAAAGGAAAAAATTGGTGATATAAAAACACAACTTGAGTATCAGTAGCAGGAGTCTCAGTGGTTTTACATAAATATTTTAAATTCTCAATAAGTAAATAATAAGTGATATGTATGGCATACTTATTTTTTAATAATAAAACTATTTCATACACATAATGCTGTTTTATTATGTTTATCACATAGAGCCTTTGTAAGTTCTTTTTAACTAAACTTATTATGGTTTATAGTAAACAAAGGTATTATGTTCATGTTTTCATTGTTTTTTTAATAAATTTGCATAGAGTAACCTATTTTCTAATGTAATATACAAAATGATCAATCTATCTAAGTGTTGCAACATATATTGTATTTTAAAACTATAAGCTTTAATTGCTAAGTTAATTTAATTATTTATTATTTTTAAACGCTCATTACTCGATTAGAACTATTTGCTAGTTAACACCTTTGTCCACTTGACCCTTCAATTCTTAACATGCTTTTCATCCCTCATCATTACATACCAGGACAAACGATTCCCTCATCTTTTCTATCACTAGCGCCACTTTCAAACTTCCTCTCAAACTCATTTCTCACTTCATCAATTTTCGTCTCTCCGCACATCCATATCAACATTCTCATCTCTGCTATATACAATCTCTTTTCATTACAATATCTTTATTTGCATACACCAAGCAAATCAGATAGGTTTGCAGGGCACACCAACATAGATATTAGTGTTTGCTTCACAATAATCCGTTGTCCACGCACACACTTGCAATTTCTTGTCACTTTAATGTTGCAGGGAATATGAAGCATAAATTTAGCTAATAATATAATAATCGTCTCCGTGGCGCATTAGTCGAGCGTGCGGTATATAATATCTTATGCTAATGCGCCGTAAGATCGAATTTATGATTGTATGTTTTAATAAAATATTTTACATTTTGATTCTTCAATTCATTGCTATTCTATTCTATATTTTATATGGCAAGCAAAGCCGATGACGACTATTCTGCCAATGTCTAAAGTTAAATGGAAGAGCAAGTATGTTTATTAGTAAAGAAAAAACCAGGAACTGTAGACAAAAACTAAATTCTTCGCTTACAGTTGACACTTTGTTGGGTTAGTACGGGACTGGACCAAACAAAAAATAAAAATTCATAAATAATATAATTGTTAACATAGAGTCTGTCAAGCGAGTCTAGTCCCATGAAAAAGGCGGAAAATTCAAAAATCTTTCAGGTGTCAACACTGATATAGCACACTGAAAATTAATTGATACTTGAATTTTTGATTAAAAAAAAACATATTTGAAATAATTAAAAAAAAACCTTTCAATGTAAGTATTTATTTGTCACAATCAGAACTAAAATCAGAATCAAGAAATTCAATGCCTTCATATCGCACACCTAGATCTAAAGAGAGCTAACTCAAAAATCTCAATTTTTGAGGTATGCATACCATCGAATTCCTTAACTCACTACCTAGCGGCCAACAAAACAGATTCAAAAATAGTTCCACTACTCAACGCTAGATAGCGCCGAAAGCCCTTTTTGTTGAACGAGCGAGCCGCGCTCCTCCCCCACCAAAACAGGGACATCGCTAGTTGCAGCCAGAATGTCATGCAGAATGCACGTATCTGTCGTAAACAAATTAGAGTCATTTTGAGTTGATTCCGTGTTGTTGAGTTAACCACGACATTGTAATAACTTTATTTCGAGTTGTCGCCGTTTTGTGTAGTTAGTGCTGAGTAAATTAAAGTAACATTTTGAGTTGAACCAGTGTTGATGGTGAGGTGAGTAAAGTTTCTGTTTTTATTTAGACTTGTTACCGTGTTGAAGAAAAAATTTTGAATTTTTAGTTGAGTCTGTTTTGTTGACTCATTGTTTAAACTCTTATAATTCTTTAAAAAACAAATGAAATTGAACTTTTTTGCTAGTGGCGATTGCAGTTTTTCCATCTTAATTCTAGTTTATTTTCGTCCTAGAACTACACAGCTTATTGTGTTTTTACAGAACAGTTTTTAAGTTAGAGCTGTTTAGATGGACTCCGGTACGCCACATCAAGTTTCATTACATTGAAGCTCATGAAATCGAACACGTTTCACCGATAGCTTATTATCTTTCAGTTAGTGATATTTACATTTTGTATTTCAGAAAAAGAATGAATCGTGGACGATTTTTAGTAAATATGGTTGAAGAAAGGGACAAAGAAAACATCAGCCCTAGCATACTGACTCAATATGAAAATACGCAACCAGATACTACTCCAATAGAACAGGAGTTTGAACAAATACCACAGAAGGAGATGGTACTTATAAACAGACCACAAATAGGAAATAACCACAAAATGTCATTAAGCGATGAAGACTCATCTACAGAACCTCATGCCCCCATATCCGTGGTTGATAAATCTATTCCGAGCACGTCTAAACAACAACAGCCTGGTACATCAAATTATTACATTTCACCAATCCGAAGTGACGAAAGTGACTTTGACAACTCAGATGAGGATCCCAATTTCCGATTAACTCATAAAAGTAAGACTCCAGCTAAGGTTGTGCCTTCTAGTTCATCGTCTTCGTCGAGCACCAGCAGTAGCAGCACTGAGAGTTCATCAACTTCTAGTAGCTCGTCGGACTCCGAAGATAATAGTGCAAATGTTCAACATCAACCTCAAGATGCTGTGGTTGCTGAAATTAATGCGCAAGAGCGCGATATAGAAGAAAAAAAGGGTAAAAAGAGAGTACGTAAACCAACGATGTGGAAATCGAAAGTTGCAAAAGTGCTGAGAAATTCTGGTAAAGCGTACCAGTCTTTGTCCAAATCGAAGATGCAAATGCCAGAGAGAAAAGTTGGACCCCCCTGTGGAGAAAAATGTCGACTGAAATGTAAAGACAAGATCGATGCAATAACAAGGCTGCAGATTTTTGATGCATTTTGGGGACTTGGCAATCTTGAAAGGCAGAGAGAATTTGTAGTGCGACACTCCCAAAAAATAAAGCCCAAATATCGATACTCAAGCACACAAGATTTTAGAGCTCTTAATACCGCCTTTTATTTTGAGGTTGATGGATCCAAAATTAGGGTATGCAAACCGTTTTTCAAATCCACTCTTGACTTGAGTAATAAAGCGATACAAACAGCACTTTCGAAGAAGTCGGAATCAGGAGTCATACAAGCTGATTTGAGAGGAAAACACGGCAATCAACCAACTATTGATCCACAAATTAAACAGAGCGTTATAGATTTTATAAATTCTATTCCAAGGATTGAATCTCACTATTTGAGAGCTCAAACGACTAGGGAGTTTATTCCAAGTGACAAATCATTGGCCGATATATACAGAGATTATAAACAACTGCGTGAAAAAGATGGTTTAACTTTTGCTACGTCTTCCACATTCAACAGAATATTCAACACCGAATTCAACATTTCTTTTTTCGTACCGAAAAAAGATCAGTGTGATCTGTGCGAAAGGTACAAGAACTCAGACGTAGAAGAAAAACGCAAGTTAAGCCAAGAATATGAACAGCATCAGAAAGAAAAATCTTTGGCAAGATCTGAAAAAGAAAATGACAAAAATAAGACCGATGGTACTATCGTAGCAGTTTACGACTTGCAGGCAGTATTGCAGATTCCAAAGGGACAAATATCCCTATTTTTTTATAAATCCAGAATCAACTGCCTCAATTTTACCATCAGCGATTTAAAGGTAAAAGAAGTGGTGTGCTTCTTTTGGGATGAAACCCAAGGAAAGAGAGGACCTGTAGAAATTGGCAGCTGTATACTCGACTACGTTAAAGCTCAGGTTGACCAATATCCTAATAAAGAAATTGACATAATTTTCTACTCGGACAATTGTGGCGGTCAACAAAAAAATAAGTTTTTGCTGTCTGTCTACGCCTACGCTGTAAACAAGTTAAGAGTCAAGACAATTACTCACAAGTTTTTAATACGTGGACACTCTCAAAATGAAGGTGACAATGTTCATAGTGTCATAGAAAAGCAAATTAAAAGATACTTGCAGTCGGGCCCCATCTATATACCAGAGCAATATAAAACTTTGATTGGTACAGCAAAAAAGACGGGCAAACCTTACACAGTCGTGGAAATGACGCATGACAAGTTTTACGACGTCAAGGCTTTACAAGAATCGTGGGGCACAAATTTCAATATAGACGAGGAGAGAAAAAGAACACCCTGAAACTTTTTTCTACAAAACATCATTTACCGAGGAAATGTATAGAAAAGTTTGTGTGCGAAAGAGAAATCTCCGCCTAAGAGGATCCGGAACTGCCATAGATCAATCTTTATTTTCAGTCGGTTTAACACGTGCATACACTGAAAAGATTGCATTGTCTGGTTCAAAAAAAAGAGACATACAAGAATTGATTGATAAGAACGTCATTCCAAAATCCTATTATGATGTTTATTATAAAGATGTTTTGGGCGATAATGACAATTGACATTTGAGTTTCAAGATTATAAAAAAACCAAAATTGTTTAGTTATTATCTAATACATAGTTTTACGATTAAGTGATTGTGATTTTCAATGTGATCTCAAATTGCCATTATTAGTTTTTAAGATTATGCTAAATATAAAGTTGTTTATATTTTGTAGTTAAGTCAGTATGCACTTACCGACACTTTGTTATGTTCAGCATACTCATGTAAGTTTTTTTTGTTTATACATTGCAATAAAAAAATTAAAAGTAAGAAATTAAGAATATCTTTATGTATACCTAATTATCATGCTCAATTACTCATAGTACACAAGGATAGAGAAGTCGTACTTAAATATAAGCCAAATGTGATTTTAGATGTGCATTTTGAAATGTTTTCCATGAAAGGTTTCAATAAGTATTTTGTTTATGTCGTGTTACTGTTTTATAAGATAATTTTATTCGAACTATTTACATAATTACGAGACTGTTATTCGTTAAAATTATCTTAGTAATGATGAATAAATAAAAATGTTTCATTTGAGTACTTAATTCAGTGTTTTCTTGACAGTTTATCAACCAATATACTCCTACTGTTGGTCACAAACCCGTCTATGAGTTGAATTGTTATAAAATAATTCAAAATGATGTTAAATTTAAATTAATATCGAATCTTCAAAAGAGAGCCAACTAAAAACTAAATTCAGCAACACAGGTTCAACTCAAAATATCAAAAAATATATACAAACATTGTTATGCAATACGGCAATAACTACAAAATTTCAATTTTCAGCCCTTATATACGATTAAACCACAAGACTCTTATAATATCATTGTTCTATCTGCATTTAAAAGTATTGCTGAAAACAGCAAACTCCTGCAGTGCACAGGGAGACCGTAATCAGTTTTTCATCTTTTCTGAAAAAAGTGTTTTTTTGAGTTAATCGCTGTTTAGATCTAGGTGTGCGATATGAGAAATCACTGTCAGTATCATCATTACGCACAGAAATGATGAAAGGTTCCAACTCAGTTTCGGATATCCTGTCTCTTGCTTTATATTTGTTTTCGACACTAATACTGTGATCTGTGCATTTTTTCCAATCATTGGCTGTGACACTATTAAAACATTCTTTTATAAGGTTCTCCATTTCATTACCTGGAATCCCTAAATTTTTGCTGGCTATTTTTCTTTTAGCCAAACTCCATATGAGTTCAATAGCGTTCAGGTCACAATGATATGGTGGAAGTTTTAAAACTTCATGGCCATGTTGTTTCAAACATTCTTCAGCTTCATATATTGGAGTTGTTTTATTTTCATTCACAAGGCACATAAGCTCAGCCTTTGTGAAAAATTCTTCATAATGGATTCCATTTTCAGTTAGCCATTTCTGAATGTCAGCCTTTAAATCATTCATAGATGGTGGCTTATTTATTTGTGTTACATGGTAGCTAGCGTTGTCCATAACAATGACACTGGGCTGACTTAAATTAGGTATTAATTTTTCATGTAACCATTTCATAAAATTATTTCTGTTCATATCATCATGATAATCTGCCATTTTTGATTTAGTACTGAATACTAATAAAGCATTGGGGACAAAACCTTTTTCGGATCCAGCATGAACAACAATATGTCTTTTGCCTGATGATATTTTATCAATTACACCGCTTGTTGATGGCCCTTGCCATGATTTTTTAACTTTATAATTTTGGTGGACATAGGTTTCATCGAGGTAAACTATTAATTTTCCTTGTTTCCGCTTTTCATCAATAGCTCTGAGATACCTATGTCGCCATGCAGCTAGTTCATACTTTTCAAGAAGAAGAGATCTCTCATTTTTATTTTTTTTGAATTCAAATCCATTTTTGAGTAATAATTGTCTCAATGTTTCATGACATCCAGTAAATCCAATAGACTCTCTTAAATCTGCAAGCAAACTTCGTAGAGTTGGTACTTGCCTTTTCACACAGTAAAATTCATTAATTTTATTGCGTATGGCTGATAAATCAAAACTATCCAGGTTGGCTACAGTTGGCTGTCGAGGAAGCTTTTTCCCTGGTGTGTTCCACTCACCTTGGTTAATAGCACCTTCTTTTTTAATTCTCCGCAGTGTTTTCACACTTACATCTGAAAATTCAATGTCAGTTCAGTATCAAACGCACAAATTTCATGATAACATAATAATGTGTAGAAAATGCAGGGTAAACCAATAAATGTGTACTAACCTGTCATAGCAGCAATTTTTGTCAGATAGTCTGTTTCAGATTTCCTTTTTTTATTGTCTTCTATGGCTATGACTTGCTTAACTAAATTATGAATTGTGCTTTTTATTAATTCATCATCAAAGGTGGCTGAAAAAAAAATGACAACAATCTTTATAGTAGTTTTCACATACAGATGCCTCAGTAAGTTTCACGGTCATGAACACGACGTCTGGATCTAAACCAAAATGGAAATCGTGATCACATCACAGTAAAATAAAAAAAGTCAGATAAGTTTATTGTGCTGAAAGTATCAATATGTTGTTGCCAACCTACCTGATGTTGAAACGATTTCATCCAAAAGTCGTCGTTTTTGCGATAACACGTCGTCAGATTCACTCTGTACATGATTATATTTATTAATCATTGTAAACAACAAGCTCCTGACACTACTTTTAATAGGTTTCGGCATTATAACATTAAAAAACTCAACAAAAACCGGATTATTACGAGGTTATAACAGAATTTGTGACAATCTGTTTGACAGATCATAGTATTGCCATTATAAGAAATCAGTAAAAGGGTTGTGGACACGACTCGCTTGACAGACTCTACTAAAGATATGTTGTATACCACATACAAATAGAAGGTAGGTTGGCATTTAGCAAGGCTCATCATTTCATATTATTGTGGCGGATGAAAATCATCAGCGCCGCAAGGAGTTCAGGGGAGGGAAAAGTCAGAAGAGAGGGGAAATTTATTAGGAAAGGAATCTTAAATTTAGGGAGACGGCGGTATAAATCAAGTGAGGGGTGGTTTGTCGAACATTAAAAAAAAATGTGTTCCAAGGTACCCTCGCCTTATCCGCACTCGCTAAGAGAGGAGTCGTATACGGATTTTATGGAGAAAGAAGGGGGTGCAGCAAAAACTTAACCGGATTCTACAGAGGATGGATATGGCAGTTTTAGAAACCATTCTTAATCTAAAGAACCATGGTTTTGGATTTATGACCGGTAGGACAGCATGGAAATATTTGCCTTTCTTCCTGCTAGACATATTCCAATGTGCCTGCCATGAAACCTGGAGACTCAATTTGGGAAGAGATAACAAGTCGTAACTCAGGTGAGTGTTATGTCAGACATCGGCCGTTACAGATGAACAGGCACCTTTAGCCAATACATCAACAGATTCATTACCCTTGATGCCACAATGACTAGGTATCCAAACTAGCTGAACATCTCTTTGACTTCTAGTACAAGCTAGTAAAGATTATTTGATTTTTAAGATAAGAGAGCTATGTAATTTACTTTTAAAAGAACTTTGTTCCAGGGCCTGCAAACAACAAAGAGAATCTGTAAAGATAACGGCTTTCTCAATGTTAGTGTGTGACTCTATAAAAAGACAAGCTTCGAATATAGCCACACACTCGCCCGTGAATACAGAAGACTCTTTAGGATACTTGAAATGCAATACAATTCTAGAGTTTTGGTAATATACCGCAGCTCCAGTGTTGTTAAGACTATTTAATTTAGAAGCATCAGTGAAAAACAGTTGAAAACCACTCCATCTCTCGCCCACCACCGCATTGAAGTTCGAATTAGCTGATGGGGATCTTTTGGATATACCAATATTGTAGATAATTTTGGGGATAAAGAATACTACTTCGTAAGCAAAGTCAAAAAGGGGTAATCTAGGATGCTGGAGAATCGGACAATCTAAATTTTGAACACTCCGAAATGCTTTTATAATTAATGAGATTTCTTTATTTCTCCAATAGTTTGAGCTTCTGCATAAGGCGTCTAGCTTATGCAATCTTACTATAAGAGGATGGGACGACCTAGATGATTAACCTGGATAAAAAACGGGAGGCAAGGGGAGTTTCGGCACATTCAACCTGCAATGCGTTAACGGGGGAGGACTTCATGCAACCAGAGATGATCCGAAGGCACTTGGACTAAACTCTATCTAGAGTGTTACAAGGAGTCAAGTGATACGTTCCATAGTCCAGAACGCTACGAATTAAGACGTTATAAAGGCGAATTTCATGTTGTTGGGGTGAACACCCCACCAAATACCCGCTAAAACTTTTAAAATTGAAATAACTCTTTCAAATTTTTTGATGATTGAGTTTATGTGAGGCTTGCCAGTTAATTTAGAATCTAACAAAACACCTAAAAACTTAACTTTGTCAACTATCGGGATATTATGACCTAAAATGCTGACTGATATCTGAGGGAGCTGTCTTTTGCGAGAGAAGATTACTGCCGAGCTTTTTGGTGCGGAGAGGGAAAGGCCATGGCTTAAAAGCCACTGGCTCAGAGAGTCCAAAGAGAGGCATAGAGAAGGAGCCGCGTCAATGATGGAGGAATCTGTCAAGTATAGAGCAATGTCATCGGCGTATTGCAGGATCTGACAATTATTGTTTAGGCAAGACCCAATTTTTTTTTTATTATTTGTTATAGGCTCGCACTTGACCACTATCACACCTGATGGTAAGCGATGATGTGGTCGACGGTGGAGCACGCTTGCCTAGAAGTAACCTATTCACTCTTGACTTAAAGACCCCTAGATTGTAGCTATCGGGAAACACAGACGCTGGCAGGGAATTCCACTCCTTAGCTGTACGAATAATAAAAGTATTCTCAAAACGTTTAGTGCGTATGGGTGGGATGTCCACCATGTATCGATGGCGCATCGCCGTACGTCTGGTAGTTCGATGATGAAACGGGCTGGGCCGAATTAAATCATGCAATTCCATCGCACACTCCCCAAAATTTAACCGATAAAAAACCGACAAGCTGGCAACTCGGCAACGGTGTTTAAGGCTCTGGAGCTTTGACTTAACCAGTGCCTCATCGCCGATGAGCCTCTTGGCCCGCTTTTCGATCGACTCTAGTGCATCAAGCTGGTATTTGGCAGATCCGTCCCAGAGATGAGAACAGTACTCCATGCATGATCGAACTTGCGCTTGATACAAGCTGAGCAGCTGTTCTGGCGTGAAGTACCTTCTCACCTTTGCAAGGATCCCCAGCTTTTTGGCAGCCAGCTGAGCCTTTGCCTCAATGTATGGGCCAAAATTGAGAGTCGATGTCAACGTAACGCCAAGAAGCTCAAGATGGTCAGTGATTGGCACAGTCGCATCTCGGAAAGTTGGAGCCGGGTGAAATTGGCTCTTTTTAGCGGAAAAAAGACACGCCTGGGTTTTAGCAGCATTAAACCTGACCAGATTGGCATCGCCCCATTCGGAGACTGCCTGCAAGGACAGGTTCAAGCGCTCCACCATGGCCTCCCGGAGAGACTGAATCTGAGGCCCGGTAGCACGAGCGTTGGACAAGTATCTCTCAGCAACAGTGCTGTCGTCAGCATACCCAAAGGTACCGGGTTTTAGCAGATCTCAGATATCGGCCGAATACAAATTGTACAGCAGGGGACTGAGGACAAAGCCTTGAGGGAGTCCACTCCACGCCTGCCTCTTATTGAACTCCTCTCCCTGAACTCTCAGAACCAATGACCGGGACAAAGAAGAAGACAAGAAGTTCACTTATACACTGGATCATCCTTTCTTTCATCAAGACTTGGCGTGAGCCAAGTCTCAGCTATGGAACAAGCCAATGGCTTGTATTTATTCAGGAGGAATATGAGGTCGTGCTTTTTATGCCACACGCTCCTCACATTCCACTGGAGAAATATTTGGCGGGACGCCATTTTTAAAAGATAATAGGAGAGATATAAGTTGATCGGCAACGTTGGACTGTGTTTGAGAATTACTAGAAGAGATAAGTGAAGGTAAAAGTTTAATTAAAAGTTCAATGACTGAAACAGTATTATTGATAGGGACATTGGGTTCTCTATCCATTTGCATAAAATTTTAAGACCTAATATATCTTAGCATAATTTTGTTTGGCATAGTTATATTTTCGCATAATTTAATTACGCATAACAGCTTACGCATAATTTTTGAAAGCATAATTACTCTAACCATAATAATGATTAAGCAGAATATCTGAAAATATCTAAAAATTGGGTAAGGCCTTCAATATAAAAAACCAAAATAAATTATGCCAGATGCCTACAGGCATCTGGGATATAAAACTTCAGAAGATACCCCTATCTTCATATCAGAACATTTAACTCCGAAAGGATCGCGCTTACACTTCCTCGCTCGCGACTTAACCAAGTCAGGGGCTTATAAGTTTTGCTGGACTGCTTATGGCAAAATATATATAAAGAAATATGAAGCCTTACCCACTATTACTGTTAATTGTGAAGAGCAAATACACCAACTTCTGGTGAAAACATGACTACTTACCAGTACCTACAGGTGTACACGTTACCTACCTATAATACTTATAATGTTACTGCTACACAATATTTCAAAATTGTTTTTCACTTACCTTATTGTTACTTACTTGCAGTGTGCTGATACCACTTTAACTTTAAACTCCAATTGTTTTGTTTACTCTTATCTTTACATATATCGTACACACAATTATATACTCGCCACACACCTACACTTGAAACTAATATACTTTAAATTATGTATTTGTATATTTTTTACACAAAGAAAGTCTTCCAGTGCGTGTTTAACTCATAGCGCACACCTGTCACACGAATATTATGGACACATTAATTCTAAACATTTTCAATTTAAATGCAACATAAACACTTTATTAACTGTAAATGATAAAGATAACATCGAGATCGCCCGTACTGTCGGATGTGATATTCAGAGTTCAATAAACATGTTCACATAAACAAAAACGACCTAACTATAATTTCCCAAAACATAAGGAGCATTTACTGCAACTTTGACGACTTTCTGCTTTCCCTCTCAACATTTAACTTCGAAACTGATATTATAATTCTGACGGAATGGAGACTTAATGCTCTTAACCCTATTCCCCAATTAGAAAAATACCAGTCCTACTTTACGTCGCGTCAGTTAAACCAAAACGATGGGGTACTTGTATATATTAAAAAAGGCTTAAAACCAAAAGTAAAAGAGGGCGAGCTATCTCAAGCATCTTGTCTTCAGTTAGACATACTTAACAATATTGTACTGTGTATTTACCGCTCCCCTTCTAATACTAATAAAGCTCGCTTAGCGCTCACCTAGATACACTAATAACAGACAATAATATCATCGTAGCGGGGGACATAAATATCAATATTAAACCTAAAAAGTCAGAGACGAGTAGTGAGTACAATACTAGAAATAATTATCTCAATATGTTGTCACTGCATGGTATTCTACCTGGACATGTACTACCTACAAGAGAAAGGAAATGCCTCGACCATTTCATGCTGAAAATACACAGGAAAAAGGTATCACCATTTATTGCTATATTACATGCCACAATTACTGACCATTACACTACCTTTCTGTCTTTAACTATATTAAAAAACATTCACATTCCTAACAAAACTTATACTATTGTAGATTATGAACAGGGGGGTGACCACAAGCTCTTAGAGCGGTATCTTTTTGCCCTTATTTCGCGTTTTCGTACCACGACGTCGTTTAAGAAAGCTCATTTTGATAACGCTACGAAGTCTTTGTTTAGGCTTTGATAGTATTTTGATGACGTATCGTCTTATAGTTCATTCAAATTCAAACCACAGCGTGCTTTTTGACAACTAGCGATATCGTTTTTACTACAATTTTTGGTTTTATTTGACAGTTAAAAAAAGTTGCTTTGGCGGGCTCGATTTAATATTTTTATTCAGACTAAGTTACAAAACATTATTTCCGTGACATAAACGGTAAGTAAATTGTATTTATTTACATAAGTCAGTGTATACAATAACTTTTCTCAAACCTTTAGGCCACCTACGGGCGTTATTTTGTTGTTGTAAAATTATTGATTGAATTGCATTTCAAGCGATTTCAATGCATAATCATCATCATAATTTCAGCGGTTCAGCTGAAAGACGTACACTGCCGGATATAGGTTTCCCCCAAACGTTGCTACATCGTCCAGTCCATCCAGTGGATTGCAACAAGACCCCAACGTTCACGTTCGATTTTCATAGGTAATTATTTCTTGTTTGATTCTAGATACTCAATGCAACGAATAATTTAGTACATACCTAGGTAAGTTTTAAGTTATTTACTTGTTTGTTTCTAGTCTATCAGATTTCAATTCCTTGCGAAAATGGCGAGTGTATACCAAATATTTGAATTCTTGGAAGCCGACAATTCGGCAAATAATACTTCAAGAAAGCGGCGTCGTATGCAGTTGCGTGAAGACTAACCTAACTAACCCTTTCGATCTAAACGAAGCGGAATTTATAAAAAGGTACCGATTGTCGAAGGAGTTAGCACGTAACCTGTGTGATGAGCTGAGGCCACATATGAAGAGCCCGAAAAGATCGACTGACTTGTCTGTGGGGACGAAGATAGGCTTCCTTATAAATTATAGGTAAATAATGCAAATAATACACTAAAACAGACCTACTTTATGTATGTGCTGTTAAACCACTTAGTCACAATATATACTAACTTATATTTCTTCATTCTAGGTGTTGATTGCATTGTCGTTTTACGCAACTGGGTCCTACCAACGTCCCCAGTAGTGCATGAGGAGCGCTATTACTGCCGAAAGCACTACCACTCCTTAAATGTACAGTTAGTAAGGAAAGTTAAACTGTTTTAAACAATAGTTTCTAAACCTTGCTCCTAATAGTAAAAACCTCATCAAATCAATAGAGCAAAAGGTGACCACAAAACCCAAAAAGCGACATGTTTGCACTCTATACTAGGAAAGGAATACTACTTAACTTCCTTTAACATATATGTAGGTACTAATTAAAAACATTTCTTTCAGATTTGTGATGCAGATATGCAGATCATGAATGTAGACGCAAGTCATGGTGGTGCAAATCATGATTCCTACATATGGGCTAGTCATCCGCTAAGATCTCATTTAGAAAATCTTAGCAACACCAATGATACTTGGTTTCTTGGTAGGTACCTACGAGTTAAAATCTTAGTAAACAAACTTGATTGAATTTACATTTACGTTAACTTTTTATCAATAGGGGATTCTGGATATCCACTGAGAAAGTTTATGATGACGCCGATACTGGATGCAGCAGCTGACTCGCCAGAAGCACACTACACCACTTTACATATTGTCCGTGCTAGGAATATTGTGGAGCGCACTATTGGGCTTCTAAAATCGCGTTTTCGTTGCTTATTGATTCACAGAGTATTGCATTACTCTCCAGAAGTAGCTGGCCTGATTGTAAATGCTTGTGTTATATTACACAACATTTGTAATCGGGCTAAAATACCTGTAGAACCATTAAGCAATGAAGATATGATTTTAGAAGCCCAACTGCAGTCGCAAGCTATTGCTGGTAAACAGCCACGCAGTAATAACATCGCTCTTCAGCAGGGTGTCGCGACACGGAATGCTCTTGTTCAGCGACTGTGGGAAAGGCGGCATTTACGATTTTAATGTGCTGCTTCTACTCACGTACCTAAATGCACAATTGTCTCCAAGGAAGTCATAGGCAATTCCCAAAAAAAGTTGTCAGCTGACTAAAACTAGTATGAGAGATACAATTTAATTTTGCACTGAAATAACTTTTTGCACAGAAGCAGTTTATTTTTAGTAATTATAATTATTAATTTGTACGAACGTTATTTTATTAGTCCATATTGTAGTTTCATTGTGATGTTACTTTGTAGTAATTTTTCAATGTAGTAGTTTTTCAATTCTCCTAAGTAGTTCTGAATTGAGCTTCACAATTACCTACTGACTAATGGTTAAGTAATAATTGTATTGTATCTAGGAAGCTTAGGCCCACACCTAGCCCTAGAACTACTTATCATATATGTTGTGTAGAAGTTTGAATGCAAGCACGTAATAAAAAAGCGCAATGTGCTAGGATAATATTTTATTTATATAAATAATAAACTGGCTGGCTCTGAATGTAGCAGTGTGTTATTTTTGCCCTAAAAAAGTGACATCTTTGTTGTTCATTATTATTGAAATAATCAATAAAAAGCAAGTGTCACTTTTTGGGCTAAAAAAAACACAGTTGTGCAGCTACTGTCGGTAAGCGGCTCTGAAGATGCTGAAACAAAAATACAAGGGATATTTTTCTGTTACATTAGTTGTAGTATTTCTAAATATAGAGGTACTAAAACTTTTTTTTTTTATAAAATGCTTAAATATAGAGGTACTAAATATTTTTTTTTTTTAATAAAATGTTTGTAAACAGTAGCTACAGTTGAAATGGTAAGAAATAAAATTGCTTTTCTACTACTATCTAAACAATGTTTTTTAATTCTATATAATCATGATTTATTGTTTTATCCGAGCACTGAATCTCCTTGCAGCAATTACACCAATGGAGCATTCACAAACGTATACTAAAGATAAGACCAGCAGCCTAATTGCATAAGTGAATTCGGCAAGGCAAAGAGTATGAACAATCGACCAATCACATACGAGATGAAATACGCGATGTGGATTTCTGTCTATGTGATTGGTCGATTGTACATAGTTGTTGCCCTTTTCCTTGCCGAATTCACTTACGCAATAAGGCTACAGATTCCTCACGATGTTTTCCTTCACAAAATTGGTCAAGGAAAATATCGTGGCAAAAGAGCATGCGTGGCGATTAATGCTCGTGCATTCTCTGTATGAAAAGAGGTCTTTCCTGCAGTGGGACAGTAACAGGCAGGCATTTAATTTGAATATTTTAATTTACTTTTTTACCTTTCAATGCGCATCAGTACGTCTACTGATTTTTCGACTGCAGCGCTCATTCTTGTAGCAGCCTCGGTCAACCCCACAGCAGCCTCCGCATGCATTTGTGCGGCATGTACTAGGGCACGTCTTGATGCCTCTTGAGTCATAGGCGGCTCTCGCCTACGACGTCAACGGCGTGGGGAGATTATTGCAGGGCGTGGGGATATTGTTGCAGGACGTGGGGAGATTCTTGCAGGATGTGGAGAGCTTGTTGTAGGATGCGGGGAGGGTGATGCAGGAGGTGCTGGGTGTATCTCAACATATACGCTTGTTGGAAGTGGGGAGTGTGATGCAGGTGGTTGGGATAATGGGGATGGAGTTCCGGATAGGGTATTGGTCACTGGCTGTTGAATGAATGGTATAAATTCTTGGATAGAATTTACACCATTCGTCTCAACAACCAGATTCTACAATATTGAGGGTGACGGGTCAAATGAACCCACCGCACAGACAATTACGGTGTCATTAATATCTGGAGGCTGCAAAAGAGATAACATAAGAACTCGGTTAAAATTATAAACAATAATAAATAATGTGTAACAAGTAAGCACTATATTTTCTTACCAGTTCCACCCGAACGCCTGGCAGGCCCATGCCAAAATCGTCCCCAAGTATCTCTAGAAACTTTAGTTCTATATCGGTTAGGGGCTTCTCAGTGGAAGGTCCTCCTCCCGTCCGCACATGAGAAGCCCGCACTGCAGCAACCCTCTTCTTAATTTTTGACTTCAAGTCCACTCAATACTGAAAAAATTATAGTATTTAATATGGATCAATCAATCTGTCTAGCCTTTTCTCAACTATGTTGGGGTCAGATTACAATCTAACGTTATAGTGAGTGAAATTGATGGCCGGCGCGACGCCGGAACAATCACCCTGCTGCGTTCCACGGAGATCTGCTTCGTAATATTCCTGAGCGTCAGATTGTTCCAGCTCACCTGCATCTTAAACATCCTTCTCCCTTGGGAACATTTTGTGAATCTAGTAGGGCTAGTATAGAGACGGGCTTATGAATGACGCCTTTCTCTGTTCTAACGTCGATCTATGAAGAGTTGACGGTGTATGCAGGAGCGTACGCCGCGCCTGGGTACAGCCACTTCATAGGTGGCAGCTAGTCATACAGGATGAAGACCGGAGTCGCCGACACGAACTTGGGTGTTGTGTGGCCGCCATTTGAAGCGTTGCTGAAGACAGAGATATGCCTAGTCGCGGTGGTCACCGCCCGCCGGAACAATCGCCGCGCAGCACTGCGTTCCATAGGTTCACTCGGTTCTTGAGCATCAGAATGTTCCGGCTCAGTTGCAAACGTAGCTAGATAAATTATTTATTGCCGTTTGTCAATAGTCTGTTTGAGTTTCAAAAATGGCTCGCCCGATTTGGTAATTTATATTACCTTTATTTCTTTATGCTTAATAAAGAAATAAAGGTCGTACTTTACACCAGCCCGCCCAATCCTTATGGGCGCCGTCACCCTGAGCGTTCAAAATTTGGGAAATTTCCCGCCACTTTTCCTTGGCGTATGCCTTCGCCTGCGTTGTAAGATTGTATGCTGTTGCGACATCCCGGTTGGACTTCAGGAACTCCCACAGTAGGTCGAGCTGGTGGCATATAACACGCTGATGGCTTCGTCTGCAAATTTTTTTCTTGAAAGATTTACTATGTACTGACTTTGTGTATGTAATAGTTATTTAATCTACTGATACTCATGTATTCAATTGGAATAAGTAATATGGTAATAGGGTTCTTTACTTACGCATTATTGTTCATTTTTATAAAGTTATATAAAGTTTCAAAACTAAATGAATCTTAAAAACGCGCGCGCTTCGTTGACCTATTTTGTTCAAGCCTTGTGCTGCGCTTCACAGATAAAACACAAACTTTTTGTTCCGATTCATATTATGAATATTAAACTGTATAGACTCAGCTTATTTTATTACTTTGAAAACTGCTTTCAAAAAGCTGCTTGCAAAAAAATCTTTAAAGAATTTTCGTTTTTAGGGAAATTTCTCAAATAAATGATATTTTGATGAGAACTAACATTTTTAATGTTAACTAAAGTTTTATTTTTCTTTAAGACATCTTGTAAATACGCTTCGGACCTTGCGCGAATTTAACAGTCAAAGTTGATGGAAAACGATCTTATATTGGGTCCATAGACATAAATTTCAAATCATTCGTTCATTTCCAACACTACTCGGCATTAAATTGGCATCGCTTAACTAAGGTGAGGGTACGATAATGAGAATTCTCAATAAGAGCTTGAAAGAAAATGGACTCAAATTGAGGTCGTTTTGTTAAAGATGGGGGTAGGCCCCCAGGCCTTGAAAGATTTACAACAACAAAACTTATCTGAATTACTCTTCTGTAATGACCCCAATTTATTGACTAATCTTCTGATTAATAAACTCATCAACACCTTAAAAAATAACACTACTGTCAGAATAGTACCAAACAGTAAGCGAATAATAATTAAGCCGTGGATTACCACTGGTATTCTACGCTGCATAAGAAATCGTAATAATCTACAAAAACAATTTAGACTTGACCCACACAATGAAATCTTAAAAGTAACTTATACTAGATACCGGAATCATTGTAATTCTTTAATAAAAAAATTAAAGCGAAAATACGAAAGAGATTTACTTACAAATTCAGTTACAAACAATAAATTGCTCTGGAAAAATATTAAACATCCAACTTATTCTAATAAATGTAAAAATCATAGCTCTGAAATACTAAATATAAGAATATCGCCTCATGAGTCAGTAAACTTTATTAACAATCATTTTGCAAATATAGGTAAACAGTTAGCTCAAGAAATCCAGCTTAATATTATCTAACCCTAATGATCAACGAAATAACTTGCCGTCCCAAAAAAACACCTTCGTTCTTCTAGACACCAACCTCGATGAAGTGGAAAGAACATTAATGAGCCTTAAGTCTGATAGTGCCCCTGGATGGGACAATATCCCCACAAAATTTATAAAATATGCTAGAATCGTAATTGTTCCCATAATAACTCACCTAACAAATCCTTGCTTCCAAAAAGGTATCTTCCCTGATCTGTTAAAACAATCCATTATCACCCCAGTACACAAGGGGGAGATAGAGATGATGTCAATAACTACAGACCTATTTCTGTTTTACCTTGCATTTCAAAAATTATTGAAAAATTATTAAATCATAGATAAATGCAATATTTAACTAAATTCAATATATTATCCTGTTCGCAGTTCGGTTTTAGGCAAAAATTATCCACTGAGGACGCAGTTACTGCTTTAAGTTCTTTAGTAACAGAGCAACTTGACTCTGGGAAAAAATGCTTAACTGTGTTCTTAGACCTCAAGAAGGCATTTGACACCGTCTCTGTCCCTGTCCTGGTAAAAAAACTGGAAAAGGCTGGAATACGGGAAACGGCACTCGACTTATTAAAAGATTACCTCTCGCAGAGAATACAGAAAGTTAGGGTGGGAGAGGTTACTAGTGATCAAGCGGAAGTATCATTTGGCGTTCCACAGGGAAGCGTACTAGGCCCAACACTCTTCCTGGTATATTACTCTTTTTTCGTCGTTCACTCGTCGTTCGAGCAACACCGTTTTTTATTTGCTCCGTAGTTTTTTAATCATAAAATAGTTTAAAGTGATTGGTTTTACAAGTGAGTTATACCTGTGAAAAACTGAAGAAAAGGACTTTTAAATACAAGTTTTACCAATTTAACACTCCACGTAGATCGTCAGTAATTAGACAATAATTTTCAAAATATTTGCATAACGTCTACAATCCCTGACCTACGACAAACCGCGATTGCCTCGCTGCTACGCACACAGACGCATCGCTTGCTCACACGTACGTGCGGGAGGTGCCGGAGGAGAGGGACGCACGCAGGTGCACGCACAGGTGTTCCGAGTGACCGGCCGAAGCTTCGCTTGGAAGACGCGCTTTTTTTATCAATACCTAATAATATTATTTTAATATTTCTATTTGACTTGCTGGCTAATTCGTCGTAATAAGCGTCATTATGATTTGCTCTGCATGCAATTTTGAATTGGTGTCGGGTGATGCTTTTCTTGAATGCGCGGTGGCAGACTGTACTAAAGTTTACCATTACTTATGTAATAATCGGCAGCTTACGCTTGAGGAAAGAGCCACTTGGGTTTGTCCAGAATGTTGCTGTGTTGCTAGGAAAGGTGCTCGGAACTATGAGCTGCCGATCTCAGTAAGCACGCCGATCATACTAAAAAACGTTTCGGCCCGGAATAAAAGTCACCCCCCTCCGCCGTTATCTCCGGGAGACTCGCCCTTTGCTACGGGATTAGAAATGCAGCAACTCCGCGAACAAATAAATGTTCTAACAGAACAGCTTACTGACGCTGTCTCTACTATTGCACAGTATCATATCGCACTCACTGATTGCGCTAAAAAGATTGAAACTTGCAACGAAAAACTACAGAAATTAGAGCAAACACGAGAATGCACCCGCTGCCTCATCATTTCTCCAGGCTTACCTACCCAACAGGAGTCTGTAAATGTAAACGATAAACAGTTGTATAGTCACATTACTAAACCTAAGATACCTAACCTTCCTAAGATTAAGCACCATAGCTCGCCGAAAAACAATCAAAAGTTAGTACTGCCGACCAGTACCATCTCTGTGCAAATAGAAAACGATTTCTCAGAGACCCCCTCGCAACCCATTATCTCTACACAGCCTATCGGACCTGTTACGGAAACTGTACACCTGGATGACCATGAAAAAATACTACCACCAACAGCTGATGATAATGTTGCGAATGAGAAGTGGGTAGAGGTACGTAATCGTAAGTCTAAGCGGTATACCTCTGTTCGTGGTACCGCGGGACCCGAGATTACCCCACTTAAAGCCGTGAAATTTCGCAAATACGTACATCTATGGAACATGATGTCAGGAGCCGCTGATATTCAATCTTACCTGCAAAAGCTGTGTTCAACAGGTACTGCACGGTGGAAGAGCTTAAACCAAAAGGTGACTACAAGTCATTTAAGATTGGGGTTCCAGCAGAGTTCTTCGAAAAAGCAACAGCGGCGGATACTTGGCCTACTAACGCTAGAGTTAAGGAATGGTTTTTTCGAAGACTACCAAACAAACTCCAAGCCCGTTCATCCAGTGGTCAACAAGAAACAAAGCCGACTAATTAATTTGACCTATCAAAACGTTAGAGGCTTGAATACTAAGCTGAATTTCTTTAGACATAATCTCTTGTCTCACGCCAGTGACGTCATAGCTGTGACGGAATCGTTCCTCTCGGGTTCTGTACTCGACACGGAAGTTACGAGCCATGGGTGGAGTGTGTTACGTCGGGACCGCACCACCGGTGTAGGTGGTGGCGTACTGCTCGCCGCGCGGCCCGGTATCACGATGACGCGCTGTTGTGAACTGGAGACTCCAGCCGGAGAGGATTTGTGGGCACGTTTTACGACAAGTGACTCTACCTTCTACGTTTGTGTAGTGTATATTCATCCAAGAGCGTCCGACGAAATATATATGTGTTGGTTGCAGAAAGTTGAAACTATAATTGACTCATTAAAAAGTGCAGTGATTATTGTTGGTGATTTAAATTTAAACGCTAACCGTATATCGAATAATATTTTAAGTTACTATTGTTACTTTTTAAGTGTGTGTGGCTTGACTGAGAGGAATGAGGTGAAGAATGCGCATGGAAGTAAGTTGGATGTAGTGCTGGTGTCTGATTGCATTAGCTGTGTCGACGTGGCAGAAATTGAGGGTGGAGGTCTTGTACCACAACGAGACGCATATCATCCGCCATTAGATATTTGCCTTACACCTAATAATACGACGCATTCGCTGGGTTCTGAAAAAATTGATCCAAGTAACCTTGACGCGCAGAGAGACTGGAATTTCTCTAAGGGAAACTTTGAATTGATGTACAAGCTAATATCTGAGGAATCGTGGCAAGACGTGATTCTCGGTAGTGACGTTGACGCTGCTGTAGACTTTTTTTATAACATCTTGTACGGTATTTTTGACGAATGTGTACCAAAAAAACACAGGCCTAAGAAGCCATGTAGACGCTACCCGGTTTGGTTCACAGCAGAACTAATAAGTGACATTAAACATAAATCAGATCTGCACCGTAAGTGGAAATCAACTAAAAACCATGCTGATTATCTCAATTTCTCCGTGCTTAGGGCAAGTGTTAAAAAAAGAATGTCGGTCACATATGATGAATACATCAAGCACATTCAAACCAAACTTAAGCGTGATCCTCGTGCCTTCTGGCAACATATACACAGCTTCAAAGCCAGAGGTGGCTTTGAGCCCAGGGTGAATTATAATGGAAAAGAATATGCTGGCAGTAATGCTGCACATGCTTTTTCCGAATTTTTTCCAGTGTTTTCTTACCCGACGCCCCTATTTTAGATTATAAAACAGATAGTAACAATGAGAAAAATCATGCTAACTTTGTAAATATAGATGCAATTAAATCGAGTGATCTAGAAACAGCTATAGATAAACTCAAACCAAACTCAGCCGTAGGACCAGATAACATTCCCGCTTACATTATTAAAGGATGTAAAGATCATCTAATATCACCTCTACTTCATATATTTAATCTGGCATTATTTACCGGAAAGTATCCGCAGCGTTGGAAGGTATCGCGAGTCCAACCTATACCTAAGTCTAATGTTACTTCTGACGTAGAAAATTATCGGCCCATAGCTATACTCTCCGCATTCTCAAAACTATTCGAATCAATATTACACAGGCTTATTAAATTCCAGGTACAACCATTTCTTTGCGATTCCCAACATGGCTTTCGATGTAACCGCTCCGTTAATACGAACCTTCTAACGCTGGTGGATGTTATATCGCAGCACTTAGATAAAGGCATACAGGTTGACGTCCTATATTTTGATTTTAAAAAAGCATTTGACCGGGTAGATAACGACGTATTGCTCACCAAGCTCGATAACTTAGGCTTTTCCCCGAAGTTACTTAAGTTCTTCGCAAGTTACTTACGAGATCGTCAGCAGTATGTTCGACACGGTTGCTTTGTGTCCGCACCATATCATACTCGATCTGGAGTTAGTCAGGGTTCTATATTGGGACCCTTGCTATTTATCATTATGGTCAATGACCTTGAGAAGGTCCTCAAACATGCCAAATGTTTACTTTACGCTGATGATCTTAAGCTGATATTTGGCTTGGAAAAAGTAGCAGACTCAACTACTCTGCAGGATGACATTGACGCGGTCTATCAGTGGAGCATGGATAATAAGTTACTCTTCAATATTGCTAAGTGCAGCGTTATGACCTTCAGTCGCACACGTAATCCCTGGCATGAAGAGTACTTTTTAGGCGGCGATCTGATAGCCCGCGTTAATTCTGTAAAGGATCTCGAAGTTCTGTTTGACACGAAGCTCACCTTTCATGAGCATATGAGGACACTTGCTGCTGACTCATATCGAAGACTAGGGTTTGTACTTCGAAATATGCACGAGTTTACCAGTCCACATGCCATTAAACTTGTATACATGACTTTAGTCAGGAGTAAACTCGAATCAGCAGCAGTGATCTGGAACCCGTATGAGAGTACTTACGCCTTACTTCTTGAAAAAATCCAAAAAGCCTTTCTTCGTTTTCTTTATAAAAAAACTCTTCGGATATTACCCCTTCCTGTACCCTACCAAATTTCTACTTGGTGTTTTAAATTTTAATTCTCTCGAAGTAAGGCGTAACTACTTCTTGATTATCACTGCCTGCCGTATTATGCGGGGTGACTCCGATTGCCAGGAGCTCGTGGCGCAGTTGTTGAGGCTGTTTGTTCCTGTAGTGCCCAAACAACAGCTTAGACCACGAAGCCACCGGCTTTTGGCCGTACCATCGGCACGTACGGTGTCCCGAGCTAACTCGCCTCTAGTTCGGGCACTCACAATGCTAAATGCCCTTCTGACATCAGCACCGGAGTGTGACTTGTTTGCTGGGAGATGGATCGATGTGTGTCGTGAATGTTTAAGTTTTTGTGAGAAGATGGATGAAAGTTAGATTAGTGAATAATTTTGATTTGTATTTTTTTTCTTCTGTATGTTTTTTCTGTTATTCTTTCCTGTTTTGTATTTTTTTTTTTCTTCAATGTTTTTTGTTAGATCGTGTTGTTGTTTTTTTTTTTTAATTAGTTTTTATTTGTATATAGATATGTTTAATTTTGCCTAATTCCAGTATGTTTCGTTTTTGTTTTTTATTTTTATTTTCTTTGTATAACGCCTTAGGTCTGACCTGTAAAGTTATACATGTATTCTTAAATAAATAAATAAATGTCAATGACCTCTGCAACATGAATATTAATAACGCAAAAGTCTTCTCATACGCTGATGATACCGCGATAGTTTTCTCAGAGATCTCCTGGCATGATGTGAAACAAAAGCAGAGTTGGGCATGGCCCAAGTTGCTAACTGGCTAAACATCAACTTACTCACACTTAATACGGCTAAAACGATCTATATATATTTTGGGTTCCGTATTTTAAAATTAATTTTATTTAGTATTTAAGTAAAAATAAGGTGTTATTGTTAATTTAAACATAAGATAACTGCAATAATATACAGGATTATTGTATTCTTGCCAATTGACCAAGTAAAATACGATATTAGTACCGGCGGCTGTCAGCGGTAACCTAGAATCGTCTGACGTCTAAATTACGGAATAAACCGGGGAAGTATTGTTTACTTTATTTAGTATTTGTGATAATAGCACACATTATTAACTTGACCTTAGTTACACGTCATACTCACTAATTTAACATACTATTTTCGGCAATTTAGGATTTTGCATTTGTTCTAAAACACTTCGTTTACATTGTGGAAATGGTCATTATTTCTTATTTTTGTTAGTGTAGATCTGGTTTTCTTGGATAATATACGTTAATAATATAGCTTTCAATAGTTATTTTGCACTGTATTCGTTATAAATCATCAAACAAAGTTTATTTTGTGATCTGGAATCCTACCCACTTTGCACAATTATAACCTTTAGGCCAGCAAAAGTTACCAAATACATTATTGAATAACTTTACAAATCGATCAAGCCGCCTACCTCAATTCTCCATTTAATTGCACTTATCTTATTCTTTATTTAATTCTCTTTCTTTCCTTCTTTGTTTACTTTGTCTAAACTTTGATTCTTACCGTTTCTTCGTTTCAATTTTTCAGTCACTAATCCTGAAACCATGCCAACGATGACCCGTAAGGCTACTGCACAGGATATGGAGCTGAAATTGCGAACGGCCCTCCAAGAACTTAAGGAATCAAAACAACAGTGTGAACAATTGTTGGTGGAGAGGGAGGAAAGTGAGACAGAAATCAAGAACATTATTTTAAAAAACACAAGCCTTAAACGGGAGCTTGTAGGCCAAGCCCAGCAATTTCAAGATGTTGTGGATGAGCGTGACAAACTGCGGGTGATCACGGATGGTTTTGGGGACTGTAGTAATTTATATGAGGAGGCTTTATGCAAAGTTAGGGATCTCCAGGATGAGTTAAATTATGCTAACAGTAAAATTCTTAAATTGCAAAAAGAAAAAGAGAGTACTCAGGCTAGGGAAACTAACCATTTATATAATGATTTATTAGGCTCTAATGGTAACCTCCATCCCATGCTTACTATCGACTTAACTGAGGATTCCTTATTGAATCAAAATGTTGGTTTAAAAGTTAGTCATAATAAATTAAAAAAATATGCAAAGATTAATAGAATAATTAAAAAATGCCACCAATTTAAAAAACAACATAAACACTTTTCCAAATATATTCCACTCAGGAAATAACGTGTTGATTTAATTAATAAATTAAACAATTATCAGATTAAATTAGAGGACAGCAAGAAGATTTATGAAATAGATACACAGCAATTACAGTCAGAAATGAAAGTCCTTGAAAATTCACTCAGTTCTCTTTACAGTAAGTATGTACAATCGCAAAACCAAATTAAAGAACACATACTAGCTGCAAATGAGTTGGTTAAGAGTCAGTGCACGTGTCAGACAGTCTCAGATCTTGATGCTGGCCAGCCTGGGGCAACGGTGGACTCGTCCCAGGCTGAGAGCTCTTTTCAGGACTGTGTTACTGGACAAGCTTTAACTAACTTTGGGCAGGATTTAAGTCACATTGTCCAGTCTGAGTCTGGTAATTTTCCATCCTGTACTAGTCAGGATTGTAATTCTTCAGTTATGTTTTCAGATAGTATGGGAAGAGGTCTAGGAAAATTAATACATAACAAACTGAGTCATTCTACTCAAAATTATTGTTTACCCGGGTCAACCTATATGCAAATTATGGAATTAGTTACTAGAAAAACGTATAATCGTAATACTGATGTAACAGTGTTTATAGGTAATAGTTCGAAAGTAAGAAAGGAAGACATCACTGACTTTGTAACTGAGATGTTAAAATTAAAGTGCAAGAAAATAATATTGTGTGCATTCCCATATTATGAACAATTATCTAGTAGGAAAAATAAGTATATTCATATGCTTAATCAACATATGCATTTCTTAACAAGTCACTATAGTGACAAGTTTATGTTTTTTGACACCAACATTTTTGTTGGTCATTTAAGGTCGACTAGAGGTACAGCGTATCTGCCAACTAGTATAAGACACACAATAGCTAAGCTCTTAGTTTATTTTATTAACACAGACATAAGTAGTATGTCAAAGTCATGTTTAGTTAAAACCACAATGTTTAGTATTAATACTAATAACCCTGTGGACAGCCAAATTGACCATAGCTTAATTGCTATTAATTCTTTTGTGAACTGTACGAAGGAGGTTCCATGTATTACTATGGAAAATTCTTTTGTAACTCCAGATAGTAGTTTAAACTAATTCATAGGACAACAGAGAGTACCAGTAACACCATAGTTATACCAAGTAATAACGAGGTACCTTCTTGCTTTCAAAAAGTTAAAAGCCAAAAAGGGGCTCAGCAGCATGTCTTGAAGTTATTTCATCAAAATATTCAGGGTATCTCTTCCAAATTATTAGAAATTGAAATGTTTTAAAGAAATTTAAGTTTATTTGAAGCAACAATGGAGGATATTCTAACAAAACTTGCAGGCAGTAACAAATCCATAATTATTTGTGGGGATTTTAATATCAATATTTTAGAAAATAATTCAAATAGCTGCAGATTTTTAAGCCTTTTTAAATCATTTAATCTGTCTAATGTTTTTACAGAACCAACTAGAGTAACTCCAACCTCTGCAACTTGTATTGATAATATTTTCTGTTATTGTGATTATTTAGATAAAGCCATAGTAAATTATCTTAAGTCTGATCATAGTGGACAAACGGTGTCTTTTAAGTCTAAAGCAACTTTGGAAAAAGCTCAAATTCAATTTAGGCCAATTACACTTAGCAAATTAACAAAATTTAATAGTAACATACAAAATAAATTAAATCTTCTGGGCCATAGTATTGATGATGCCAATAAATTTTATAATAATTTCTTTTCAGTAATACTCAATGAATTTAATAAAAGTTTTGAAAAGAAGTCAAAAAATGTTTTCCCTAAGTTTGTATTTAGTGACTGGGGGACAAAAGGTATAAGGATAAGTAGGGAAAAACTATATGAACTATATGGCCTTAAACCATTTTTTAACTCTGAAAGCTTTAACAAGTATGTAAATAAATATTCTAAACTCTTTAGAAAAATTTGCAAAGTAGCGAAGGCCCTTTTCATTAGCACAAAAATCAAATCGGCAGACAATAAAATAAAGACCGTTTGGAAAGTTATTAATAGTGAAACGGGTAGAAATAAGGTACGAAACACGGATTTTTTATTGGAGACTTCACATGGTCCCATAAATTCTAGCATAGAAGTAGCCCAAGAGTTTGTGAATTTTTTCACCAACATACCTCTTAAGACAACGGAAGCTTTAAATTCCTCGCCGAAGGCCTCAATTGCTTTATTGAAAGAAAACGTGCCAGGCTGTTCGGCTGAATTTCAATTCAAACATATAAACCCTATGACAGTCCTAAAGGCTTTCCAGCAAATAAAAATAAAATTAACCGAGGACCTATGGGGAATGTCTGTTAAAGTTTGTACATCTATAATCGAGACCGTGGCACCATACTTGGCTTTAATTTTTAATTTGTGTGTGGACCAAGGAGTATTTCCAGATGTAATGAAATTCAGTAAAGTTATACCTCTTTTTAAATCCGGCGACCATAATGACACCAGTAATTATAGACCTGTTTCCGTGTTGCCGGTTTTCAGTAAGGTCTTTGAAAAAGTTATGCTTAATCAAATGCTTATTCATTTTAACACTAATAAAATCTTACACGAACAGCAGTATGGTTTCACCAAAGGACGTTGTACAACTGATGCGGGTGTCTCCTTATTAAAACACATATTTGCAGCGTGGGAGGAAGCCCAAGATGCTATTGGAATCTTTTGTGACCTATCAAGGGCTTTTGATTGTGTTAATCATGAAACCTTACTTTTAAAACTGGAACATTACGGATTAGGTAAGCTTGCACTAAGCCTAATGAAATCTTATTTAAATGACAGGCAACAGCAAGTTCAGATAAATGGTGTAAATTCACGGGGCTTAAAAATAAAAATGGGGGTACCACAGGGCTCTATATTGGGTCCTTTCCTCTTTCTGGTGTATATAAATGATCTACCGCATTTATTGAAAAAACAACCACATATAGTATTGTTTGCTGACGATACGTCCTTAATATTTAAGATCAATAGACGTTCCACACGTATTGATGACGTAAACAACGCTCTACAGCAGGTCCAAAACTGGTTTACTGTTAATAATTTAGTACTAAATGGAAAAAAAACGAAGTGCATAAAATTTGCGTTACCGAATGTTAAAAGTAATGACTTGGAAATAATATTGAACAAGGAGAAACTAGAAATCGTCGAAAACGCGGTTTTCCTGGGAATCACGCTCGACTCGAGGCTACAATGGGGTCCTCATTTAACATCTCTGGCAGGACGGCTTAGTTCAGCAGCATATGCTGTCAGAAAAATCCGTCAATTTACTGATATACATACCGCGAGGCTGGTCTATTTTAGTTACTTTCATAGTATCATGTCTTACGGTATTTTGCTATGGGGACGGGCTGCAGACATAGAGTCTATTTTTATTCTGCAGAAAAGAGCTATCAGAGCCATATACAATCTTCGCAGGCGCGATTCTCTTAGGGAATTATTTAAAGATATAAACATCATGACGGTACCTTGTCAATACATTTATGAAAATATAATGTATGTCCGGAAAAATATTCATCTTTTTACTAAAATAAGTGATAGGCACAATTTTAATACTAGAAATAAGGACAAGTTAGATCAACCTCGATTCAGGGTAGCTAAAGTAGCTAGCTCTTTTATGGGGTACTGTGTAAAATTTTATAATGAAATTCCACTAGAAATTCTCCAATTAAACGAGTCAAAATTTAAAACATGCATTAAACGCACACTATGTAGACAAGCATATTATAAATTGGAAGATTATCTCCTTGATAAAAATGCTTGGCTAAATGCCGGTCCTGCTCCACAGCCACATACATTTGTAGCTACAAATTAGTTTATATTGGAAGAGATGCTGCTGCCCTTTTCGTATTGTTGTTTTCAGTGTTTTATTTTTATTTCATTTGTTTATTTCAAAGGATTCTTTACATGTTATATTTAGAAATAATAGCATTGTATAATGTAGAAGCACTTTTTTTTTTTTCTCTCAAATTTGTGAATGTGAAGTACCATGGAGCATTTTTATTAGGTTACAACTTTTTATTTTTTTATTTTGACATTGCAAGCATGGCAGTTGAGAGTTTGTCATGCTCACTCAAATGTCTCGCTGTTGGTGGCGCGTGTTATTGGGTCATTCGGTTCCCTTCAAAATGGTTGAGCTGAGTGGGGTTGATGCACGCGTCATGCTCGTGAACGGGTGCCGTCAGATGAGACTGGTCATCTCTTAGCTGCCAGTGGTTTAATTCAGTTCCTATCTTTTTTTTTATTTTTTTATTATTATCTACATTGTGCTCACATAATAGAAGCAACAAGAAATATGTAACCAAACATTATATGTAACACATATGATTTAAAAGAGTGTCCATGGAGTTTCTTGCACGTTCTTCTCCATAGAGATCTACTTCTTGGAACGTGCAATTTAGCTTCACTTCTTTGTTTGACTGACCGACATTTTGACAATTCAAAAGTGCCTGTAATTGGTCTATTTGAAATAAACGTTTTTGATTTTGATTTTTTGATTTTAGTATTAACAAAAGTATACAACCTAGTGAAGACTTTAGCATAAAAGTTCATGTATGCGGGGACACTAATAATAGACACTGTAACTGTTCGCTCATTAAACAGGTCGCGCAGACAAAGTACCTAGGAGTGATACTCGATCAACGGTTATTCTGGTATCCCCACATTGATCAAGTCACGAACAGAATTAGGAGATTAAGCTGGATATTCAAGACTCTCAGACACATCACACCAAAGAAAATAAACACGAACAGCGCCCAAAACCCGTCTAGAAATATTTTAAATGATCTACATAGCTCTGGTCCAGTCGGTCCTAACATATTGCATCCCCATATGGGGTGGGGCAGCAAAAACTAATTTTATCAACGTTGAACGTGCCCAACGGGCTCTCATGAAAATTATGTACTTTAAAAAGTTAACAAACCCTACTGAAGACCTCTATCAGATTAGTGAATTACTCTCAGTTCGTAAATTATACGTAATCCAAATAACTGTAAAGAAACCTAAGTCCCTAAAATATGACTCAAGCATAACAACCCAAAGAAGAAAAGACCTAATTGCACTAATTCCCCATACAATAACTATATTCGCAGGGAGACAATACAATAAGCGATCAGCTATACTGTATAACAAAATCAACAGGAAAATATACATACAGAGTTGATATGACAGATAGGCATTAAATTACACTACGTATACTATACGTGTTTAGTATTAATTCGATAAGGTATAAAAATCAAAAGCACCATAAATGAGATTTTTTTTTCAAACAGACTAAATAGCTTACAAATCCGAATAAAACGCAACCACCCTATGTAAACAAATTTAACTGACTTTAGATACCTAGGCGGTAACAAAGCGGCAAGCTGGCAACGTCGCACGCGCGCCGGTAGGCGGCGGCGGCACGGGCGGCGGTCAAAGCGGTCGGCCGGGCGGGTGGTTCGGTGCGCGGGCGGTGGCATAGGCCTCCGCTGGCGCTGAATCAGAATCAGAATCAGAATCAGAATATCATTTATTTGCAAATATGGGTAATAAAGTGGGTAGTAGTGAGTTTACATAGAGTTCTGCCATATTTCACCATTCGGCATGCAAACATTTTCATTATCTATATAACACAATTAAAATTTTTAAATATATTACAAAATTAAATAAATTATCATATCATTCTCATTCAATAGATTATTAAACTTCAAAATTTCATTTAAACATCAGCCTAATCAATACATTATTCCTAAATTTAATATAATAAATAAAAAATGTCAATGAAGTAGGTACTTAAATATATCAGAAACAAAAAACCGTCAAACAAACATTAAAATTCCAGCCATGCTATTCTCTAAGAGACAATTTCTTGGCTGTGCTCGTCGACGAGCTCGTCAGTGAGACAGCTTAGAGATCGACCGATCGTGCAGCGCTGATTTAAACGGTATTCTCTAACGCGGTTATGGTCGTCGACGAACTGTAGGCTGACATCTCCCGTCACATTTTCGTAAAAGAATTAGAGCTTGAAACAAAATCTTTAAATTATAATCGATAAATCTCGACTGAGAGTTTTATGTTCCCAAAATGTATAATACAGGTCTACTTTTATGTATTTTAAGTAATAGAGTGAAAGTACAAACGATTCCATAGTTATAAGAGTTTAAATAATGCATTTTTATTCATGAAATAAAAATGCATTTATGCATTTTACATCTTAAGGCTGAATGACAACTCCATTGCCTATTTCGTAAGTAAAAGCAACGCTCTGTGATGCTGTCACCATACTCAAAATCGCAACCGACGATATTTTTTTTTGATAATTTTTGTTTATATTTAAAACTATTATCAAGTTTGTAATTTTTAATGTTTTCACAACGATTTATTTTAACATAGTTCTGTGGATGTGTCAAATGTGAGTATTATTATATTATAGTATATGTACAGTGACAATGTGACAATATTATTGTTGTCCAAGAAATGTATAATATGTTTATCTTTAGATAAAATATAACAGTACTGCGCTGAAATACATTTGCTGGATGTAAAATCAGGGCCATCTTGATGTATGGACAAAATAGAATGGAAAACCAGCCAAACACAAAACAATTAGGGAAGTTTTTAGAAACATCTTACTAGGTATGTTATTTTTTTTTTATATTTCACTAACTTGTTTATATTTCGTATTACTATTTGACGACCTGTAGTTCCTCGTAGGAGAGTTGCCTCAATTGCCTCTACATGTAAGTTTAGCTTAATTGTTGGTTCAGTGTAAGAAGCTTTAGATAATTAAATACTGTTCTCACTGTTCATTCCCAGGCTGGAACAAGTTGTTGGGGTTTTTAACAGTAGCCAAAATCATAACAATTAACCTGCGATACTAAAATGTGTAACCTATAATATCTATTCCTTCAGAAAGAGTGAGCTGAATTGATGTTGTTATACATTAATATCCTGCATATCTTTTTACCTCTAAATAGTAATTTGTTGCATGTTTATGTTCACAGCTCCTTGTAGGCGTCGTTTGCTAACGGTACGAGGCTATCTAATCTAACGCTCATTTCACAAACACCATTCACAAATGGAGATTAACTAAATGTTTTGTCGCTATTGAAGAGAGGCACTTGAAAAACCAGCAACTCCTTATTGCCAACCAGTGGACGATGTTGGATATGTATCAGGAAATAAGAGAGTCTTGGTCAAGAGAGACCTAAGCACTGCACTAAGTTGAATACATGGAACATGATTTTAATATTTATTTTTTATATGTTACGGCTAATACCCGAAGTGCGGCTACACCTAGTATTAGCCGGAGCTTAGGGCACCCCGACACGGACAGGTTAGGTTACTTTAGACCCTGCGGACGGAAATAGGAGCCCCGCGCAGCGGGGCTCCGTCGAGTGGCTACACCTAGTTCTAACCGGCTAAAACTAGGTGTAGCCGCACTAATACTAGGTGTAGCCGCACTTCGGGTATTAGCTGTAACATATACACAAAGATATTATGTTTAGTTTATGAGAGATGTTAAGAAATTGTAATACAAATTTAGTGAAAGTACGGGCAAATTATCACTACTATTGGCATAAGTTACTTAAATTATACTAACTTAGTGATGAAAGATTCTAAAAAAAATACTTGAGATTAGAAACTAAAAGGGTATATACATATTATAGAATAAAATTCTATTACTGAAAAATATTTCAATAAATAAATCTTGAGTTTTGTCATTTTAAGTTTTTTTTATTGCTCAAAATATATATTATGTATAATTATTTGCCATACTAAATATATTATTCCGTTTTGCAGTCTTAATGCACATGTTTGCTTGTACAAATAAGAATTAGGCCAATTAAGATTCAGCATGTAGCTGGAAGGCTGGTTATGAAGGTTGCGGGGTTCCGCTGGATGCGAGACGCACGGAACAGGTCAATTTGGAGGCCTATGTCCAGCAGAGGACGTCTTTGGGCTAATATGATGATGTAGCCGGACCAATAAAAATGATTCACATCGCAATAAATATTACTTACTATTGAATGTCCTCAAATATATTTATGACTTTTAATTTTAATAATAAAAGCTACTAATTAACTTGTGCAAATCAAACTAATATAATAAATGCGTGAGTGTCTGTTACCTTTTTATGCTTAAACCGGTGAATCGATTTAAATCAAATTTGATGTGGAAACAGTTTGAGACCGTAGGTAACTATCCTATTTCCTGCATAGGATAATTTTTATCATGGAAATCTTTCGGTGGGGTGGAAGTTTGTATGGTGAAATAATAATTTCTCTAATAAGGCGGCCCACACACCTTCAATATTATTGCCTGATATAAAAAATAGGTAGTCGAAGTACTAATGCTACACTGACGTAGTTGTGGGCAACAGCTAGTTACATAATATAGAAGTTTACATTCATATGAAATGTAAAACGCCTGTACGCTAAGAGCTAAATTGTTTTCCAATATTTTATTTAATCCTGAGATAGCCTGAAACTATGGATAAAGTCAATATACCGGGGGATATTGTTTTCAACGTTGCTAATCCTCTCGTCTGTTAAAATCATTAATTTTCTTAGCTTCTTCTAATAAAAGTAAATTTAAATAACCGAGCTGCCATTTTTTTAATTAATCGGAATAATTTATTTTGTAACGAGCCCCTGCCAGCGGCTTCGTCTTATCCCAAGGGTGCATTATATCGCGATGAAAAGTAGGCTATATGCTATTCCAGACTATAATCTCTATGCAAAATTGCATCCAGATCCGCCCGGGGGTGATTGAGTAACAAACATACATCCATACACACATCTATTAAATCGAAACTTTCACATAAACTTTTACAATATGAGTAAGATTCAAATCCAAGAAGAATTACGCGCAAAAATAGTGGCTTTTGGATTTGACACATAAAAACGAGGCTGTAAGCCAGGCTGCGAGCGTCTTCAACGCTGTTTTTTCTTACGGAATACCAAAATGTATGAAGAACTGTCAACTTGCTCGACATTGAGTAGTTCAAACTCACGGCCGTCACAGCTTAGAGCGCTAGTGTCGCTATTCGCGGCTTAGCGAATACCAAACTGTAGATTCGTCGCTGGCACAGCACTGCGCTCAAGGCTGTTTCCTTAGAGAATAGCACTGCAGGTCATAGATAAAACATCATTCAGTAAAACAGTAATACATTAATTAAAATGTCGAGGTAATACGAGTATTTATTTATTAAAATTGTCCGTTAAAAACTCAGTTACACTATAGTATGCCTTATCTATTAGTAATTTACGTAGTCTACTTTTTAAATGCACCGTATTCAAGTCTTTCCAAGAACTTGGCAGTTTATTATAAATAACAGGGGCCATGCAGTAAATACTTTTGCGCATCATAGTAGTTTGACACGGTACATTGCATAGTTTTGAATTATCACGTCTATTTCTTGGGTATAAGTCAGCGACACGTTCAAAACGATTTGGATTATTCTTAACAAACATAGCTACTTCTAGAATATAAATACAAGGCAGTGTTAATATGTTGTACTGCTTGAAATACGGCTTGCAACTGTCGGTGGTTTTTAGTTTAAACATTGACCGGAGACAGCGTTTTTGTGCCTTAAATGCTGTCTCTTTATCGGTGGAGTTCGCCCAGAAGATGACACCGTAGCGTAAGTAGGATTCAGCTATACCGTAGTAAGCCACAAGAAGTGTTTTTGTATCTACTATGGAGGATAATCTATGTAAAGCATATGCAGATGAACTCAATTTTTTGCACAATATGTCAATATGTGCTTTCCAGTTTAATCTGCAGTCTATTTGTATTCCTAAAAATTTGGTATCCGTTACTTCCTCAATGTCGTCATTTTTGTAATGTATGTGAAGGTTAGGTACACGAGGCATACGTTGTCTAAAGTGCATAATCTTAGTCTTACTTAAATTTATATTCAAATTATTTTTATCTAGCCATTTAATTAAATTGTCAAGAGAATTGTTTATGTCCTTTTCATATGTATTTACGTTTTTACAGGGGATCGTAATGGTACTATCATCAGCAAACATAGTTAAGGGGTGTTCAATGGACGTGGGCATATCATTAACGTATAATATAAAACCAAACGGGCCTACAACGCTTCCCTGTGGAACACCGAATGTAATTTTACGTTCTCGTGATCGTACTATCTCTTCATGTTTATTAATTAAATTGATCCGACTAATTTCGGTTATCTGTGTTCTATTTTCTAAATACGATTTCATAAGTTCATGCACGTTGCCTCTTATACCGTAGGCTTCTAACTTATTTAACAATGTATTATGATGGACATAATCGAAAGCCTGCGTTATATCACAAAATATTGCACATATTGACAATCGTTTATCCACATTTCTAATAATCGGAAACAAAAAGTCATAAATTGCCATATCGACGGTTCTATGCTGTCTAAATCCTTTTTGTTCTTCACATAATATTTTATTCTTTTCAATGAAGTTGGATACCTGTTTGCAGATGTACTTTTCGAATACCTTTGAGATGACTGGTATGAGTGAAATAGGCCTATAATATTCCATCAATTCCTTATCTACTTTCTTAAATAGAGGTTTAATTATGGATATTTTTAATGCTACTATACCCATACATATACTTAGGTTGATTAAGTGACTCAGATGACTGCATATCTCGACTGACACTGTCTTTAGTATCTTAGTCGCGATCCCATCGAAACCTACACTACCAGTGTTTTTCAATGACATTATTATTTTATGTATGTCGTGTGGTGTGCTGGGTGCCATAAACATTGATTTAGGACTTTTTGATGAAATGGATGTTTTTGGTTTATATTCAGCATCCAATTTTGGATGAATTTTGTCCACAAAAAAGTCATTAAAAGCATTCGCAATTTCCAAAGGTTTGTAAATAGTACGATTACCAATTCTTAATTTTTCTATTTGCTGTTTAGGGATATTGTTATTTTTCTGATTAATTATTTGCCATGTAGTCTTTGATTTATTTCCTGATTGTTGTATTTTGTGATTATTCTGTGCTTTTTGTGTTAGTTTAATAATTTTATTATATAATTTAGTATAAGTAGCAAATTTATTTTTATTTTCGTGGTTAGGATTCAATCTAAATTGCCATAAGAGTTTTGTTTTTTTCTTACTGCACAATTTAACACCATTTGATAGCCATTTAGGTTTACCAAATGTGTTGATTTTGATTTCCTTGAACGGGAAGCATAGATCGTAGAACAATTTAAACGTGTTGATGAATTCATTATAAGCCAAATTAGGATCATCAGTAAGATATATCTCCGAAAATTTGAGACTGCTCATACATTTTTTAAATTTCACTATATTTTCGTTGCAGTAATCCCTTCTAGTTATATGCCAGTATTTGATTCTAAATACAGTGGGTACTGGACATTGAAGCAGCTGTGCTGTATGATCTGACAATGCAAACTCCAAGACGTCTGTGTTCAAAGTATTTTTTAAATTATGCGCAAAATTATCTATACAAGACTTACTAGCCATTCGAGTCGGTTGTTTAAGAGCAAGTTTTAAGTTGTAATTTAGTAACATACACTCCAGTGCAACTGAATTTCTAGTCGGTTTTAAAATATCGATATTAAAATCGCCTGCAATAACAATATTCTTATTAAGCCGGTTGGATACATCTTTGAGTAACAATTCAAGTTTATTAAAAAATTCAGTTATATTCTTAGTATTTGGTACTCTATATAGACATATGACTATCAATTTATAATTAATTATAAATTGATAGTCATATCGCTGGCTTTTATGTTAGTTTTTAAAAAACCGCACAACAATCAAAATATCTAAATCTTTAAATTCTCGATGTTTCCTCCACTCACACTCACGCACAAATTATAGCGACGGATAATATTGTTATTTATTTTTCTAATTAAATCACTGTCCGTCGCTAAGCACTTTAATATGTGAAATGCTAAAATTATTCTATTTTTAAGTTCATCAATTGTATTGACCTCTGAGGCATACACTTCGGCCTTAATGTACCCTCACAAAAAGAAATCCTTGGGGGTGAGGTCTGGAGATCGTGCTGGCCACCGAACAGGTCCGAATCGACCCATCCATTGCTGTCCAAACATCTCTGTGAGCCGCTCCCTGGAAGCCAGCACAGAATGTGGAGGCGCTCCGTCCAGCTTCCACAACTTCTGATGAACAGATAAAGGCAGTTGCTCTGTATACTCGGCCACGGGACCCCTTAACAAATCTAAAAATTTCGCCGCTGTAAGGGTGCCGTCAATAAAAACTGGGCTGAAGATATTATTATTATGAATACCAGCCCACACATTGAGAGAAAATCTGTACTGGTGTTCAGATTCTCGAAACACGTGTGGATTTTAAATGCCAAAAACCTCCACAACTGCGAGATATGCAATCTCAGAGAATATTTTCTACACGCCGACGTGGGTATGCATCGAGATGTAGTAGCAGTGGACAAGGGACTCGCCCCGCTCTCCTTGGCGAATGAGAACTGGCGCAAGCCTGTAGTGCTTGACACTAACGACCGCAGGGAGGTATGGCAGAGTAAGGAGCTTCACGGACGCTTTTTCCGGGCCCTACATGGGTCCGATGTAGATCAGTCAGCGTCCGTAGCCTGGCTGCGTTTCGGTGACCTCTTTGGGGAGACCGAAGGTTTTACCTGTGCAATTATGGACGAAGTTATCATGACGAATAACTACCGGAGATTTATTGTGAAGGATGGCACGGTTGACATCTGTCGGGCATGTCACCGCCCGGGTGAATCGATCCGCCACATTATCTCTGGTTGTTCTTGTCTAGCTAACGAAGAATACTTGCATAGGCACAACCTTGTAGCCAGGATTATCCACCAGCAACTTGCTCTGAAATACACTCTCGTGGCATCGGAGGTACCGTACTACAGGTATGTGCCCGACCCAGTTCTCGAAAATGGCAATATCACATTGTACTGGGATCGGTCCATCATCACAGACAGGACTATTGAAGCCAATAAGCCTGATATTGTGGTGGTGGACCGAATCGAGAGGCGTGCAGTGATTGTTGACATTACCGTCCCGCATGACGGGAACCTCGTGAAAGCCGAGAAAGATAAGCAAATCAAGTATCTTGACTTGGCTCGCGAGGTTGTCGACATGTGGGATGTGGACACAGCAATTATTGTACCGATTGTCGTTTCGGCCAATGGTTTAATAGCTACGAGCCTCGACCAACACCTTAGGAGGCTCTCGTTAGGCGGCTGGGTCAAGGGCCTGATCCAGAAAGCAGTACTGCTGGACACGGCTCTTATTGTTAGGAGGTTCCTCTCTCTGGAGCCCTGACCGCCGGTAGCTTGGACCCTGTTCCCGATACCGGTGGGCCTCTATTTTTTATATTTTTAAATGTTTTTTTTTTGTTTTTGTATCTTTTATAAAAATATTTAAAAATGTATTAAATAAGAAATAAGTTAAATAAAGGACATAATAATAATCTGTGGCTCGCTTTGACAGACGTCTGACAAAAATTTTCTCTTCACAATTTCTTACAAGATTCTTCTCGATGTCAAGCTAACAACAGACGTGACATGTTGATATTTTCAGAATCTGGAATTTGAGTTCAGTTTCGAAGATAGTATTTGTGGGTCCACGGGTCTGGAAACCGGTTAGGGGAGCTGTCAGTCGTGCTGGAGAGATATTTTTTTTCCAAATTTGCGTTTTTTAGGAAGTTATCAGTTAGAATTTTTTTTATTTCTTCGCAGATTTCAGTGTTTTTTCTTTGGCCTTTCATTTAAAGTGATGGACCATCCTCTTCCCCCTCCTGTTCCTCCTGACCCTCCTGACGCTGTTTCATCTTTAAACTCAGCGGTTGGTAAGCGACGCCATATAATCGACTCGGAAACAATTGAGGTTGTTTCCAAAAAAACTATTATTAATAAAGAGATGGCTGTTGCCGCCATCCAAACCTTGTTCATTCACCCTTCTCTGGAAGTGGGCATAAAATCATATAGTAATTTAGAAAAAGGTCCCTTTTTAGTCCATGTTTCCCGATCCGAACCAGACCCTTCTGCTGGGACATCGATTCGTCCAATTAAGTTTGGGCAACTTTTAATTTAAAATAAAATAAAAAATATTTGTAGGGACGGAATTAAAAAAGTGGGCAGAAATAAAATCTCTGTGGAATTCACCTCTGGTGAGGCGGCCAACAAGTTCCTTTCCAATCCGGTCTTGGAATCTAAATATTTAGTTACTATCCCATCTTATATTATCACCAAAATGGGTATCGTCCGTCAAGTGCCAGTCGATATGTCTATGGACGAATTTGTAGAATCTGTTATTCTTCCTGATGGGTGTGGAGTCATTTTGAAAGCACGTAGGTTAAACCGTAAAAGTATACAGGAGGGAAAGACCTCCTGGATTCCTTCACAAACAATAGTTGTCACATTCAAGGGACAGATACTCCCTCAAAGGGTATTTTTATATCATACATCCCTGCCAGTGGAGGTATATCAGTACCCCACTATTCAATGTAAAAATTGCTGCCGTTTTGGGCACGTTAAAGCACAGTGTCGGTCCAAAGCAAGGTGCTTTAAATGCTCACAACCTCACCCTGGTGACAGTTGTGACGTATTAGAAGCCAAGTCCACTTGCATCCATTGTTTGGGCCGTCACTTTGCTTTTTACAGTAGCTGTCCTGAGCAAGGGAGACAAAAATCCATTAAGTTGTTAATGTCTCAGGAAAATTTTTCATACGAAGAGGCTTCTCGATCAATTCCAAATGTTAAAAAATTATATTCTGAAGTCACCCAAAATTTTCCAACCCAATCTTCTTTCTCCTCTTCCCAATCTATTAGCCTTACTCCTCCTACCTCTTATAAAAAAACTGTATTTTCCTCCCCTAAGCCTAGAGCTCCTCTAGGCAAATCTTATGATAAAGCTGCCCATAGATCCATCGTTGCTGAGGTCCCTTCATCCTTTCCCAATGGCTTCTCTCTTTCTCAAAATTCTTCATCCCCAAAGTACCCTCAAGAGGATAACCTCTTAGATATTCTTTTGTCTTTAATTATTAGTTTAGTTTCCCGTGAAAATTCCTCTTTACCGCCCCACGTTGCCCATAAACTTTCCCAGCTTCTATCTAATAATTATGGATCTAGTCTTCTCACTTCAGTGGAACATTCAGAGCATTCGGCCGAAGAAGCCTGAACTTTTATTTTTAATAAATAAATTTCACCCCTCAGTCATCGCTATTTCGGAGACTTGGTTAGTGCCTGGTTCTCACTTTCGGGTCTCAGGTTACTCCTGTCTTCGGAATGATAGGGCTGATGGGTATGCAGGTAGTGCCCTTCTTGTTAGGCGCTCGCTTCCTTTCTCTCTTTTATCTCTTCCCCCTACTTCTCCTGACATTAACATCGTTGCTGTTAGGGCTTTTAACATTACTTTCCTCTCGGCATACATTCCTCATCCTCATTCTAGGTTAATTCCAGACCTTCTATGTATATTTGCCTCAGTTCCCTCTCCAATCATTTTTATGGGTGATTTAAATGCGCATCATCGCTTATGGGGTTCGAGCCATGATGATAACTTTGGTCGTGCCCTCCTCGAAATTTTTGATGAAGTTGATCTATGTGTTGTTAACATTGTGGGTACTAGGTTGCGGGTAGGTTAATTTAAATCTAAGTGTTTTATAAGTGTTTTTTTTGTTCTGTATTCAATAATCGGGGTGTCGTTTTCTTTATAGAAAAAACCCTGTAAATAAATAAAGATTTAAAAAAAAAAAAAAAAAAAACGGTTCTCCTACTAGGAGAGTTCGCCCTTCTCAAAAAATAACATCCTTAAAACAGCCTTATTAAAAAATAACATCCTTTCCATGGGACCGCTTATATATAATAAATTACCTGAAAATTTAAAAGACCTACCCATAATTTTCTTTAAAAAACAAATAAAAAAACTATTGCTGGAGAAATGTTATTACACAATTAAAGACTTTTTAAATGACAAAACTTTGTAGTAAAAGATTGTTTTTTTTTTTTTTTTTTTTTAAATAAAATACCTTGTCTTTACAATTTTGAAAGTTTATATCCATTAAGATAACATTTTTATGCCTATTATTATTTTTCTATGTTTTTTTGTTTTTTTTTTTACGTTGCGTAACTATGTCGACATCAAACATAATTTGACTTTACAGTAATTGACATTCCCTTCACATCATGACATTATCTTTATTCTATAATTGTGATTGTTGTTGTTTTAGAATATTTTGACATTAACATTTTGACATTAAGCTTTTTGACTATACACAATATGACATTTATTTTATGTTATTTATTGCATGATAAGCGACATGTGCATGACATTTCATTAATTCATTTTTTTTAAACTCATCTGTACCTATCTATATAAATTCTGACTGGTGTTAATAATAATCATGATGTTTATAACTATATTATTAAATTCAAATGTGATATTTTGCATGCCGTAAGGCAAAATGTATTGGGACAATTTACTATATTCCAACTTATTTGTATACCTACATTATCAGCAAATAAATGATTTCTTTCTTTCTTTCTCAAAATCCTAACTCGGCTGTAGATATAACAGCATGCTCTGCCTCTCTTGCTTCCATTCTTTCCTGGAATATCTTGCCTCATTCTTATGGTAGTGATCACTTTCCCATTATTGTCTCTATCTCTGATAGAGTAGTACCTTCGCGTAATTTTAATCCCTCTCTTAAATATAGTTTAAACGATGCAAGCTGGTCTTCTTACTCAGATTCTCTTGAAAATAAGTTACTATCTCTTCCCCCTCCCGACAGAAACAATCTTGTTGACTGCTATTCTAAATTTGTAGACTCCATTATTTCCAGTGCTGATGACAATTTTCCCCTTAAAAAACCATACAGATTCAAAGTCTCAACTCCTTGGTGGAATTCGGAATGCACTTTAGCTGTCAAAGAAAGAAAAATAGCAGAGGTTCTCTATTCGAATTCTATGACTCTTCAAAATTTCTTAGTGTATCAAAGAAAAGCAGCCATTGCTAAGAGACTTCTTTCTAAAAAGAAAAAAGAGGGTTGGCTCCGCTATTGTCAAAACTTATCTCCCTGTGCCCCTTCTTCCCTAGTATGGAAGCAAATCAAAAGATACAGAGGTTCATGCAATTCTGTTGATATTTCAGCGAATGATCCTTCTTCCTGGATTGAACCCTTCTCGGATAAACTGGCTCCTCCTTCAGTTCCAAGTTTGGACTCTTTTCCTTCTACTCCAGGTTTTCTTTCTTCCGAAAATAATTTCGACGCCCCATTCTCTTTTTCTGAACTTTGTCTGGCTCTTGACGGTCTTGTTGATTCCTCTCCTGGTGCAGATGGGATCCCTTACTCATTCTTAAAAAACGCCTCAAGTAGTACAAAGCAATACTACCTTGATCTTGTTAATAACTTTTTTGAGTACGGTTTGGTTCCACAGCCGTGGAAACATCAAACAATCATTCCGGTCATTAAACCTGGCAAAAACCCGTCAGACCCAAATAGCTACAGGCCTATTGCTTTGTCGTCTGTTTTGTGCAAGGTTGCCGAGCATATGATGAAGCATCGACTTGAGTGGTTTGTGGAAAATAAGAACTTGTTGCCCGTATCCCAGTTTGGGTTCAGAAAAGGTATGAGCACAATGGATAGTCTTAGTATATTAATTTCTGATATTCGTATTTCTTTATTAAAGAAGCAGTTTTTAGTAGGAGCTTTTTTGGATATTGCCTCAGCGTATGATAATGTTCTTCTCCCGGTGCTCAAGGATAAACTTGTGCATCAGTTAAATATTCCTATAAAACTGGTTCGTTTCATTTGTAACTTACTGATGGAGAGAAGCATCTCCATTAAAACTCAAGACTCCTCTTTGCCTCCTAAGACTATCTGGAAAGGCTTACCACAAGGTTCAGTTTTAAGCCCTCTCTTATTCAGCCTTTATACTTATGATTTACATTTTTCTACTGATTCATTTTGTCAAATATTGCAGTATGCTGATGATTTAGCTTTATACTTTTCTGGGAAATCTCTAGATGAGGCTAGTAACCGTCTAAATTCCGCCCTTGGATATCTATCTGACTGGCTTCTACCACACGGTTTGTCCTTATCAGCCTCTAAGAGCTCTGTAGTTGTGTTTACAAGAAAAAATATTGTTCCTCCTGTTGATATTAAAGTTAACGGTGAAAATATCTGTCAAGTGAACAAGGTTAAATTTTTAGGACTTTGGTTAGATACAAAATTATCAGGTATTGCACACACAGACTTTGTTTCTCAAAAATGCGAAAGAAACGTTAATGTTCTTCGCTCTCTTTCTGGTGTTTGGTGGGGTGCTCACCCATATACTCAAAAACTGATCTACAATGCAATAGTACGTAGTCACTTTGATTATGGTATGTTCCTATTAGATCCTTGTAAGAAATCTGGCCTTCAAAAACTCGATAAAATCCAATCAAAGTGTTTACGGATTATTCTTGGGGCGATGAAGTCGTCCCCAATTAATGCCATGCAAGTTGAGTGTGTTGAACCTCCCTTAACGATTCGAAGACAATTTCTGGCAAATAGATTTATTTTTAAACTTGTACAGAATTCTGAACATCCCCTTCTTGGTAAGCTGGACCAATTATCATCCATCTTTGACTCTTGCAGTTGTCGTTCTAATATTGAACTTCCTTGTCTTCTACGTGCCTACCTTCAATTCACTCGTCTTTCTTGCCCACTTTTTCAAAACCCTATTTTATATTTATACTCGGTGCCTTATAATGCCCTGGTATTCCAACCGGAGATCATTTTGGACTTTGGAATTCACAAAAATACCTTAGAACCGCACAAGATTTTTGTCCAAAAAATTTCCTCTGAATATAATAATTGGACTACTATATTCACTGATGCTTCCAAAGTTTCCGATGATAGCCCTGTAGGAGTTGCTGTTTGGATTCCTCATACAAAAATTATTTTAAATTATAAGTGCCCTTCTGTTACATCCGTTTTTACAGGTGAATCAGTTGCCATTTTTGAAGCTATTTCATTTGTTTTGTCTCATAAGTTAAATAACTCCATAATTTTCTCTGACTCAAAAAGTTGCCTTCAAGCCATTCTATCTAATCCTTTCAGATCTAAGTCAAGGTTCCCTATAATCTTAAAAATTAGAGATTTACTATTTCAATGTCATGAACTTGGTATTAATGTTGTCATAGTTTGGATTCCTGGCCATGTCGGTATTCTTGGTAATGAGTCAGCTGATTCATGCGCCAAAAATGCTGTTCTCACCGGCTCTCTTGCCCACTCTGAAATTTATTCCCATGATATTTGTGCCACTCTACCTCTAAATTTGTTTAAATCTTGGGCCAAGGAATGGCAAATCTCTAAGTCCATAAAGGGTAAATATTATGGAGATATTCAACCCGAGATTCCCCACAAGCCTTGGTTTTTCAAATACCAATTAGGAAAAAAAAACACTACCTCTACTATTTGTCGCTTACGATTAAATCATTGTTGCACCCCTCATTTCTTGGCCAAACTTAGGATTAAGGATAATTCTCTTTGTGAATGTGGTTTGGATGAAGGAAACGTGGACCATTTATTTTTCTCCTGTCCTAGATTGCGCTTCTCCTTTCATGATATCATTCCTCCTCATATCCCTCGTCCAACTTCGGTTAAATGCCTTCTTTCTTTAGTATTTACTCGATTTATATTTAAACTATGCAAATTCATTGAAATTAATAATATTAAGTTGTAACTATTGTAATTATTCTTTTTTTTTTTTTTTTTTCTTTTTTCTCTTTCGGTTTACGTTTGTCATCATCTGTCCTGTTCATATAACATACTCTGTGGTGGTCCTACTGTCGGATTACGTCTGCGAAGAAATGCTAAACTTTTATTTTGATAAATATTTTTATTTTACTGTTAAATCTCGCTAAATACTCTCCAGCGTTTGATGGTCTATTAACAGTTCGCACGTGTTATTGGCAAAATTGTGGTGTCCCTTCCACAAATGCCATTTAATAAGAGTTGAAGTTGAATTTCTTACAAAATATTTATTTACCGAATATTCTGAACAAATACAAGTAAAAATGAAACAAAGAAATAAATAAATATATATATAAAATCGAAATAATGACCAACAAAATACAATTTTAACAATATGAAATGAGAAAAACGAGAATGACATGTTGTCATGAGCCGCCGCAGCCAAGCATGCACGCCTACCACCTCCGGCCTCGTCGCTCAGCTCCGCCTCGCCGCCGCCGGAATCCAGCCCCACCGTGAGTGCTGTGACACCGGCCGTGGCAGTTCCGTCGAGCTCGAGCGACGAGTACATCAGAGATCAGTAGCAGATGACCGTGCTACACGACCAAAAGTAGCCGTACCGGCTTGGCAGTGCAGGATCGAACGTCGTATTGGTGGGGCCAGAGCACTCATTGGCAAACTAATTTGTTTCAGGGAGGGAAATACTCGCCCAAGAGTGTTGCGCTTTGTGAGACGGGCGTTTTCTGGGACTGATGTCAGCCCCCGAGACTACATATCCCGTGTCACAGAGCGCATCGACTTCCTGAAGCAAAAAGTGTGTGCATGGGCAAACCGTATCCGTAGGTATAGGCGGCGAGTTGAGCGATACACCCAGAATCGCACATTCCAAAGAAATGAAAGGTGGGTTTACCGGGCTTGGGAGCGACCCGACCAAGGTGTGACTGATACGCGCCTGCCGGATGATGATGCCATGTTCACATTTTGGCGCAGCATCTGGTCGGTGCCTGTCAGTCACACCGAAGGTGATTGGACTCGGGATGTCGAGCGAGCGTGTGATCCAATACAAGAAATGGGGGCTATCACGATCAGCCCCCAAGATGTAGCCCGTGCAGTCCCTCCGTTGCCGAATTGGAAATCTCCAGGGCCGGACGGGCTGCACAACTTCTGGATAAAATGGCTACAAAGGTCGCACGCTCGTTTGGCATATCAGTACCAGGCAGCCTTAGAGTCTGATTCGCTACCCAAGTTCCTTACAACAGGAATTACCCACCTGCTCCACAAGTCTGGTAGCACCGCGGAACCCAAATATTATAGACCTATTACATGTTTACCGACGGTCTATAAGGTTCTTACATCCATTTTGAGAGATAAAATTAATAAACACGTCGATAATAACGGCCTCTCAGAATGGATGTAGGAACGGGTCCCGCGGTACTAAGGAGCTACTCCTCATAGATATGGCCATTAGCCAACAGGTTCGGCGTTCCCGAAAGGATCTGTCGACATGTTGGATAGATTATAAGAAGGCCTATGACTCGGTGCCTCATACATGGCTCATTAGGGTGCTACAGTTGTATAAAATAGATACAACTCTACGCACCTTCTTGATGTCGTGTATGGGGCAATGGATCACAGTCCTTCGCTATCCAGGATGTCGAAATATCCAGAGGAATAGCGAACCTGTAAGGATCGAGCGAGGTATATTCCAGGGCGATAGTTTGAGTCCACTTTGGTTTTGTCTAGCCCTGAATCCTCTAAGCATGCTGTTGGAGAATTCAGGGCTGGGCTATCGGTTGAAGAGAGGTAGTCAGGTTATATCTCACCTCCTTTACATGGATAACCTGAAGCTCTTTGCCCCCAACAATCTTCAACTGATGGAGCTACTAAAAGTAACTGAAACTTTTAGTAGCGCCATCAGGATGGAGTTTGGTGTGGACAAATGTGCGGTCATGCATGTAAAGCGAGGGGAGATTGTGGAATCCGTAGGAGTTCAACTCACGGGTTCCATAAACCTGAGATCCCTCTCTCCAAACGAAACCTATAAGTATTTGGGTATGTCGGAAGCGTTAGGTATCAGCACTACTGACATGAAGCAATCGTTGAGGGAGCGTTTCTTTGGCCGCCTGAAGAAGGTATTCAATAGCCTTTTTTCGGGCAGAAACAAGGTGCGCGCCTTCAACGGTTGGGTCATGCCGGTATTGATGTACTCTTTCGGCATACTCAAATGGACTCAAACGGAACTTGACGCCCTGGATAGGCGGGTCCGCACACTGCTGACTGCATATCGAATGCATCACCCACGAACATCGGTCATGAGATTGTATATCCCGCGGAAGTGTGGAGGCCGTGGCTTTTTAAATGCCAAAAACCTCCACAACCGCGAGATATGCAATCTCAGGGAATACTTTCTAAACACCGACGTGGGTATGCATCGAGATGTAGTAGCAGTGGATAAGGGACTCACCCCGCTCTCCTTGGCGAATGAGAACTGGCGCAAGCCTGTAGTGCTTGATACTAAAGACCGCAGGGAAGTATGGCAGAGTAAGGAGCTTCACGGACGGTTTTTCCGAGCCCTACATGGGCCCGATGTAGATCAATCAGCGTCCGTAGCCTGGCTGCGTTTCGGTGACCTCTTTCGGGAAACCGAAGGTTTTGTCTGTGCAATTATGGACGAAGTTATCATGACGAATAACTACAGGAGATTTATTGTGAAGGATGGCACGGTTGACATCTGTCGGGCATGTCACCACCCGGGTGAATCGATCCGCCACATTATCTCTGGTTGTTCTCGTCTAGCTAACGAAGAGTACTTGCATAGGCACAACCTTGTAGACAGGATGATCCATCAGCAACTTGCTCTGAAATACACTCTTGTGGCATCGGAGGTACCGTACTACAGGTATGTGCCCGACACAGTTCTCGATAATGGCAGTATCACATTGTACTGGGATCGGTCCATCATCACTGACAGGACTATTGTAGCCAATAAGCCTGATATTGTGGTGGTGGACCGAATCGAGAGGCGTGCAATGATTGTAGATATTACCGTCCCGCATGACGGGAACCTCGTGAAAGCCGAGAATGATAAGCAAATCAAGTATCTTGACTTGGCTCGCGAGGTTGTCGACATGTGGGATGTGGACACAGCGATCATTGTACCGATAGTCGTGTCGGCCAATGGCTTAATAGCCACGAGCCTCGACCAACACCTTAGGAAGCTCTCGTTAGGCGGCTGGGTCAAGGGGCTGATCCAAAAAGCAGTACTGCTGGACACGTGAAAACGCAGTTTTTTCCACATTTAGGGTAAGCAAATTCTGTGCAAGCCACTTCATAGTTGACTGTAGCGCTGATTCGGCGACAGAAAGTGCCTCAGCCCAATCCCTGCCCCGTACCAGTATGTCATCAGCGTATGAAATTAATTTGGAGTTAGGTAGGGAGACTTTACAGAGATCAGATCAGAGACAGTATGTAGTATAATTGATTAGTATGTAGTCTCTTCTACTTTTGTGGAAGATGAACATTTTTGTAAATGGGATGTCAAGATCACCCCTGCTGTTGTGGGTGTTGATCTGTGATGCGCTGTAGGAGTCTCACCTGCTTTAGTGGGTGACGATTCAGACCAGCATATTTGAACTTTAGTGATCTGTGATGTGCTGTAGGAATCTCACCTGCTTTAGTGGGTGACGATTTAGTCCAGCTTGATTGTAACTGAGCTGCAGGGATCTCACCTGCTTTAGTGGGTGACGATTCAGACCAGCTTGATTGTAACTGTAGGGATTTTCTGTTGTAAAGAAATACCTAGACCAGTGATCCTTTCGAGGTGCTGCAGGAATCTCACCTGCATTAGTGGGTGACGATTCAGACCAGCTTGATTGTAACTCTAGGGGTTTTCTGTTGAAAAGAGATACCTAGACCAGTTATCCTTTCGATATGTAACTATGCAAAATATTTCCTCACTCACCTAGAGTATGAGTCAGGATTGGACGAGCGTATACTGTGTGGAGATTTTGTGTGTTTCAGAAAACTTCCCTTGTATGATGGGAGACTGGTAGAACGGAGTGGACTAAGAACGTGTAATGCAACACGACATGAGATGGCATGGAGCAAGGACAAGAAGATGATGCCTGCGGGTGCTAGATTTGGGGAGTCTGTCACCTGAGAGAGGCCCGAGAAGGCGACGTGCTGTGTTCCACGCTCGCCTCTCAATAGGAATTACGGCCTAGAGAACACCATGTGATTTTAGTCAGTAGGAGTCTGACAGACCCTTCAGCTTTCCCCAAGGGCTGAGGACATCCGTTGAGGATTTCCACATGATTCGATACCCTGTTAAAACCTGACAATGAGGAACAGACGAGGACGCCTGTATCGCAGGATGGCCGTGTCGGGTTTAGTCAATAGTACGGACGTCAAAACAAATCACGAGCACGCCACCTTTCGGCAAATCAAGAACAACTACGCTGTGGCGCGCTTTCTCTAACGACCTGCGTGGTGGGGACACAGAATGTAGGGGTTGAGTACTGACCGCCCTAGAGCTAAGACGTTGTAGAATCAGTATCGATCCGTAATATTAGTGAGCAAGATTGTAACTGTGAACTATTTAAGTAAAACCCAGTGTATCGAATAATTTGTGTTATTTCATTTGCACGACTGTACCCACCGACCTGCCCATACACGATGTCTTAACCTAAGGGAATACATCCTGACTTTCCGATGGTTTGCATCTATCGGCCAGCCCTGATGCGACATATACAAAAACTTTTTTACAAAAATTACAACCGACTTCCAAACAAAAACACTACAATGTGAAAAATAATTTCAATTTCGAAAGTCGGTGTTCCTGTTAACGTTTCTTCGTTTTTTGACACCGACTTCCGAAATTGAAGTTATTTTTCACTTTGTAGTTTTTTTGTTTGGAAGTCGGTTGTAATTTTTGTAAAAATGTTTTTTATTTTTGACTTTTTAGTTGTGGTACATAATGTACCAGTTCTATAGGCTGCGTATAGTGCCCAAAGTGAAGCCAGAATAGATGAACCCAATAACATGAAACTTAAACAAAACCAGGTGCAGTGAGAGTATACCAGGGTGAACTGTTCATACCTGCGTACCCCTTTAGAGCGTACCAGTGTGATGTTATGTTATGAAATGGTGTAAACAATATACAGACATGCGATTGCATCTATCCCGAGTGTTTTACCGTCATTTATTGAAGAGTTCTAATGTATTTCTCCGAAGTTCTTCATCAGATCTTGATGAAAAAAATGAAAAAAATGGGACCACATCACAAGCACCAGCTTTCAAATAAAAAAAGAATCATCAAAATCGGTTCACCCAATAAAAAGTTCTGAGGTAACAAACATAAAAAAAAATATACAGTCGAATTGATAACCGAGACTTTTTGCGAAGTCGGTTTATAAATACTAAAACAAATAAACTAAATACAGGTACCTACCACTTAACAATTATTTGAAATAGAAAAGGGTGAAAAAAAAAATTTAGCGCTGTGACGATACTACTGCCAACTTCTTACGAATGTGTTCGTGAATTTTGGCTTTGAAGGTCAATCGGTTGGTGGCCATCCTGATTTCCTGGCAGAGAGTATTCCACAGAAAAATAGACTGAATGAAGAAAGAACAGTGAATGAAGTCAGTGCGGTGAGTAGGACATTGAAGAAGGCGATTATTTGATGATCGTAGATTTTTATTGCGGTTGTCGCAGATGTATTGAAAGCAAGGGGCCAGACTAGGAGAATTTGGAGAGTCAAGAAATGAGTACAATGTAGTTAATGCCCTTTGCTCTCTACGCTGGTGTATGGGAAACCACTTTAGAAGCGAACGATGCGCAGAGACATGATCTTATTTACGTAAATTGAAAACAAATCGAATGCAGTAATTTAGAAGACGGTCAAGTTTGTTGAGGAGATCTGCATTCAGATCATAGTAGCACACGTCACCATAATCGATGATAGGAAATATTAGGGTCTGCACAAGCATTGTCTTTGTGTTCGATGGTAAAAAGTTTTTCAGACGATCGATTCGAATTTAGTGAAGTAATCGATAGATGGGGGACAATAGACAACACCGATAACGGTTTTGGCTCCTTTGACATAAACTTCAAGGAAGATAAACTCCGCAGAGGCAGAATAGTTTGAAGAGGAAATAGCAAGTAATTTATAAGGAAAATCACTGCGGAGATACATCGCCACACCACCTCCTCCCTTACCAATCCGATCGTTCCGTATAAGTACGAAACCGGTGAGAGGGCGGACAGAAGATGCGGTTTGAGCCAAGTTTCGGAAATCAGGATAGCATGAATGTTTTTGTTGGTAAACGCATCGTACAGCTCGCTGTAGTGATTGGGTATGCTTTGTGCGTTAATGTTACAATCATTCAGCAACCGCCTAGACTCATCATCATCACCAAAGCTATGTTGCAAAAAGTCACCAAGGGTACCACCGAGAGAACAAAAGCTCTCGTCTTTAGAAGAGGCAGCAGAATCGTTAGCTGAAAAATAAGACTCATTATCTGACATAAATAGAAGTAGTTAGTGTTTAAAATATATCAAATATATATATATTTATAAATAAAATATGCAATTGCTTAAATCAGTAAAACTGAGGTGCATCACTGCGCCACCCGCCAGCTAACCACCAACACTAAAAGCAGTTATTTAAACAACATTTGTACCCAAAATTTGAATAATAGTTCCCAAACAAACATAATACATTAAAACAATCTAAATAAAACAAAATATTCGCATACCCCGACAAATTGAAGAGAGAAAAAAAAAATTGAAGCGCAGAACATAAAAACATTATTTGTTATTTAGTCGATTCCGAATACATACTAATTGCATGACCGGCACAATTTCAAAACGTATTGCAAATGTCAAAGCAAAATTACTATTCCGACGATTTGACAGACAAATATAACAATGAAATTAATGAAGGAAGAAAGAAACAATCACAACACAACTATGTATGTGTAATGTTTTTTAGGCCCCCGGCTGCGCCCCTTTTTTGCTTCGCTCGTGGATGGAATTACAGCCGGCGACTTGGGGTACCTGGCTATAAGAGGTTTCAGCTCGTCTATTGAAGTTATCTTATGTCGACTCCCGTCAGAAGCCTTTATGACGATGACACCAAAGTGCTCGTGCGCCTTCCCGAAGACAGCCTGTCTGGCCCTCGTCAAGAACTCCTTGACTGATACTTTGGAGCCCTTTAATCCTGTCTTCGCCTTCCAGACTCAGGCCCTGATGTCTGCACTGGTGAACCAGACGAGAATAGGCCTGTGATGCTCCTTGCGGGGGGTCCCAAGTCTGTGACACTCCTTTAGTGGTATTTACACACCCAGGATTACTGCCTTGCTATCCTCCCTCTCCACCGCAGGATGTCCCTGGAATACCAGTGCCTTCCGCCGGCGGCCTGGTCTCCACGCCATCAATTTGCTTGGCACACTCGCTGATCTGGGTCCGGACCAAACCAAGCATGGAGAAAACTAGCTCCCGGAAAGTGCGAAACTCATTCGCTATCTTCGCCACTATATTAGTCTTAGCAGGCCCGGCACACTGAATTTGCGCCTCAAGTTAACCCATTCTTCAAAAAATTCTGAGCAGCAAGAATTTCGGTATATTGGGACATTATGTTTGTGAAGTGTTGACCAATGTTGTTGTAACAGTTCAGTGATCAGCTGGCAGGTGGTGTATTAAATTATTATAATTATGTCACATAAATGTGCCACAAACACAAGTACTTGTAATTTAGCTCTTGTAGACTAAGTACTGATCTAAAGTGATTCAGTATTATCAGTAATTACTACTTATTATATTTAAATAAAATTTCCAAAAAAAACGAACTTCTTTACTTTTTGACACCTTCCCGCGAAAAAAAATACTCTTCGCTCTATGCTTCTGTGTTCTGTCTAGCCCATAGGTTTAGATTATTTTTTGCTACGCAAAAAGATACATACTATATCTATGGTCTAGCTGCTCTAGCGTAACAGACACATGTCAGGGCCATAGTCGTTTTCTGGTCACAAATGTTTTTAATTGAAGCAACAAACAAATGATGTGAGAGCATTGCAAGGGAGCATCCGATTAATGGGGGTTCTGTTTGCTCATGATTTCTTATAATGATAAGCTCAACTAGTAAATTATAGTGTGATCTGTCGGAGTAGCCACCATGTGAGGGCGGTGCCGCGGCCAGGCGAGTGTCGCTGTCGTCACTGTGTCTTTGTGTAATCTAATGTACTATGTTTAACTGTGTGTCCCTGGTGGTTGCAGGTGATGCTCGGGTGGTGCGTGCGCTGGGGTTGGGGTGGGTCACTGCGCGCGCAACTGCGCTGGCTGGCCGCACTGATGTGCTGGGGCGTGCTGGTGGGGCTGGCCCTGCCGCGCCTGGCGCAAACGCCAAGCCGCGCGCCTCCCACGACCCCCGCGTGCCTACTGCCTCAGTCAGAGCAGGACGCCAGCACGCCCGCGCTGCCGCACACAGACCCGCGCGTGCTCACCGAGGATGAGCTGCGCGCGGACGTCGAGCGGCGTCTGCCCTCGCTGCCGTTTTCCTATTGGCACAACCATCGCAACGACCAGAACAAGTTCCTCAAGAAGAAGGACTGTGCGCCTTTCCCGTCCATCTACGACCTGGAGTTCCACAACACGTACTGGCAGACGATGCGCTCGTCCGAGGGCGTGTTCCACATGTTCGGCGCGTACCTGGACGCGCGCAACACGTCGCTCATCGGGCCCGCGGTACGCATCCTGGCCGTGCATGACCGCATCCAGCCGCGCCTCACCACGCAATGCCAGCTGTGGTTCGAGGAGCGTCCGGCGCCCGTGGTGTCACGCGTGCTAGAGTACAAGTATGTGTGGCACAACAAGTGGGGCAACTACCGCAACCACGTGCTGCAGCCGTACCTGCTGGCGTGCGTGCTGCCCGCAGAGGTGCGCACGCTCGTGCCCGCCAGCGTGTCGCTGGTGGAGGGCGCCTGTGACCGCGCCACCAATAACCTGCGCGTGCACTATGCGCACCCGCAGCCGCCCGCACAGCGCAAGGACTTCGCTGTGTGCGTCAAGGGGCTGGACTTCCTGTACCAGGACTTTTCCGTGCGCCTGGTGGAGTGGATCGAGCTGGTGCGCCTGCTGGGCGCTGACAAGATCTTCTTCTACGAGTTACAGGTCCACCCCAACATCACGAAGGTGCTGGACTACTACGCGGCGCAGAGCGCGGTCACCGTGACGCCCATCACGTTGCCGGGCGGACAGCCAAACCTGCCGGGCCTACAGCACATGTACCTAAAGAAGAAGCTCTACCACAAGCGGCAGATGGAGTTGATCCCATACAACGACTGCCTATACCGGCACATGTACGAGTACCGCTGGCTGGCGCTGTTGGACATCGACGAGGTGATCGTGCCACTGCAGGACGCTGACTGGGCCGGGCTCATGGCGCGTGTGCAGCCGCTCGCGGTCCCAGCGGTGGGTAAGCCGCCGCGCTCGTCGTACGGCGCCTCCAACTTGTACTTCCTGGACACGCTAGGGCACGCGCACGGCTGGGAGGACGGCGTGCCGCACTACATGCACATGCTGCAGCATGTTACGCGCACCAAGAACTTCACCAAGCCGCGCCAGCACGTCAAGGTGAGCACACCACGACAATATATTGAGTAGATGCGGGCTAGCCACCGCCTTAACTGCGTGAGTAAGAAGTATGTAAGGCCTAAAAGCAAGTAATACCGAAAACGCTCATTGAGCTCAAAAATAGCTCAGTGGGCTTAGTGCGAGTTTTTGCTCACGCTGAATCGGATTTTATTTTATTTTTTATTTTATTTTAATATTCGGCATAAGCCCACAGAACGCGTTGCGGCTTCTTTCAGAACGCGAATTCCACGTTGTAGCAATTAAGAAATAGACCACACTACGTTCTGGCAATGAATAAATGCCAAAACGCGTTCTGAGCATTAACTAAGGCAACCACGAGACAGAAGAAAGGGTTCCGTCGAAAACTGTCATTATTTTTCGTCATGGGTGACGTTTTCGTGTTTTTTTGGGTCCCTAATAATGAATATGGGTTCGAATAACGAGGATGGGTGGGATGGGTCATTAGCGACCCCAAAAACCACGAAAATGACACCCATGACGAAATATTGAAAAATTTCGTTGGCGACATTTTGGGATTTGGTTTTGACTCCATGTATAAGTTATTAATATCGACACTGAAAACTATAAAAACGACATCTATGACGAAAAATATGCAAATTTTCGATGACGCCCTTTCTTCTGTCGTCTATTCGCGTTTTGTTGCATCAATTAATGCTCAGAACACGTTCTGGCTTTTCTTATTTACTTACTTATTAGACTTCATGCACAAAAGGTACAAAGGCGGACCTAATGACTTTTTTTTCTTCACTGCCACGGTGCGTTGTGGTCATTTGAAAGAAACAACAAAATTAAAATAAGTAAATAAATATAATGTTTATTGGTGCAAAAAAGATTACTCTACCGTTTAATACGTAAACTATAGTGTAACCTTTAGCTATATCGTAAGAATTATTCCATTGTAACCATTTTGAGTAACGAAGCCTGCCTCTCAAACTAGGCCAAACTGTATCTTGAGAGACAGTAACGCATACTGAGTATTTTTTTCGCTTAATGAGCGTTTTCGGTCTTTGAGCCACATGTAAAACTTCATATTGTCCCTGAAAGCGGTGGGCCGTGGGTTAGGTCAGTCTCGTGTTGCGCAACTTACCGATCGGACGTGGCAGACGTGACAAATTGAGTGCAGGATGAATTACTCTAAAACAGTAAAATGTGCGAACTGTAATGTAGTTATTAATGAAGTGTTGGCTTTCGTTTGCAATAAATTGGACATAATGGATAAGGAAGGCCTAATTCGGATATGCATTAGTGCTTTCTCAAATAGTGATATTGTAGAAGCAAAAAATCTTCTGTTTGATGCGATTCCAACAGCATCAAAGCGGAACATTGCAAGGAAGAGAGATCGGAAAAAGCTTCGTGAGATCGAGGATATCATCTGCTTATTAAAAGTTACCCATCCTAATGACCGGCCAGTTTTTGTTGCAAAAGATTTGCCAAGCTACCGGCAATACTATCTGATCATGTAGGCGTGACCAATTTTCTTAAAGACTTAACAAGGATGAGAAGTGAAATTGATGAAATGAAATCAAAATTTTCTTCTGCTAGTCAGCTAGTAACGATCAAGCGTGACATAGCAGATTTGAAAAAGTGGACGACCCTGAAAAGTCCATGTTATTCATATGTAAACTCAAAGCGAGCAGATACAGCTCCTTATGATGGACAGTTGTCATTATGATAGTGGGCCGTTGGGATTGCAACATATGTCTATAAACAACAAAATACGTCGGATCAAAGTTTAGTAAGTCAAAGTGAAACTATATCACCGCCTACCCACGACTCTTCAATATCATCTGATCAGAACATAGATGGTACAAAGACAATGATTGAATGTAATCGGAAAGAGTATGAAACCGGTTTAGGCTCACAGTCGTGCGTAAACAACAACACCGAGCCGGGGCAGGTCGCAGATAAGTGATAACATTGCGAGTTTTCCGGGACACGGCCGCAGCGGTTCTCCAATTGACTTCGGAATCGAAATTTATAAAAACTTTTTTACAAAAGTTTACACAGTACATTTATGGAAGTCGGTGCCCATAACGAAAAAAAAAAATAAAAAAATTGTACCTACGAAAGACACCGACTTCCAAAAGTAAAGTTATCTTTCACTTTGTAGTTTTTTTATTTGGAAGTCGGTTGTATTTTTTAGTTGTACCTACCTAATAGGCAAGTTGTTTCAGTGCTGCCAACTTAGCGCTTTTAGCGCCAGATCTAGCGCTTTTTTGTTATATAGCGCGTTCTAGCGCCTAGCGCTAAATCTAACGCTTTTTGAAATCATGTTATGATATGCACATTTACTATTATTTACTCTATGATGTACGGAACTAAAAAATATGGAACGAAACACATTTTTTTTTAAATTAATACACCTAAATGCTGCTTTGTTTCTTATGTTGGTGTCTTATTCTATGTATTGGGGATTCCTAGAGTTGGCAGTGATTCTTCGCTAACTATGTTGTGCTTTTGTTCTATTGTTCGACGGTAATTTATAACTTTCCGACAGTTATTCAGAGTCAATTTTAGGAGTTGTGCAATGAGACGATAAAAAAATTAATGTGCCCTTATAAAATAAAATTACTACAAACGTATAAACATCCATATTCTCCAATTATTGGGCTTTTTGTTTGAATTTGGCGCCGAATACATATATTTTTTTTGCAAAGATGGTCATTTAGCGCTTTCTAGTGCTTTTTAGCTTAGGCGAGTTGGCAGAACTCAGTTGTTTAGTAAGTTACCTTAACGCCAGAAAAGATAGCCCAAATATCATGAAACTTTAACATAACCGGTGAAATGAGAGACCCCTTATGAGTGTACTGGCGTGATGTTATGTTATGAAATGGTATAATCAATAAACAGACATGCGATTGCAGCAATCTCGAGAGATTTGCAGTTATTTATTGAAGAGTTCTGTCGTATATCTTCGAACTCCTTCATCAGATATTCACCAAATTCAAATGGAACCAATTTTAAAACATATTCTTTCAAACAAAAAAAGATTTTCAAAATCAGTCCACAATTGACGGAAATATCGGTGAACATACAGGAAAAAAAATACAAACATACTACTATTTTTCCCGTCTACGCCTCTTTACCTCAAAAGCCGATTCCAGTTTTTATGTGACTCCCACACGAAAGTTCTTAGGTCATCGGATAACATGAAACGTAAAATGCCAATGCATTTCACTATCTTCCTAGACAAATCTTTCTCTGCCCTGGCCGCTCGTCTATGGAATGCATTGCCTGTGACAATTAAGCGCGCGCAATCACTACCGACCTTTAAAAGACTGGTAAAGGAAGACTGTCACTGTGATCTTATTCTTGTTGGAGCTGTATTGTTTTCTTGCCTGTATATTTATATGTATGTATGTATTTATGTATATATTTTAGTATTTTATATTTTGTGCTTCCTATGTTTTAAATTATTATTTAATTTTAAAATTGCACCAAGTGCAACCCCATGTCATGTCCAGGCTATCTCTTTCCATTCTGGGTTGCCTGGAAGAGATCGCAGAACGCGATAAGGCCGCCTGTTGTATGTTTGTGTCTATTTTAAGGTTTCTGTATGTATTGTTTTTTATCTTGGTGTACAATAAAGTATATATAAATAAATAAACATGAAGTCGAACACAGAACCTCCTCCTTTTTGTTAAGTCGGTTAAAAACGATGTCTCAGATTGTTTAGCACGGTGAGTGACGGTGGTTGGTACAGAAGCAGAAGATGAGTCGATTTGTGGCTAACATGGGAAAAGCCGTGGCATAGAAGCCGGCAAGGGCAAATTTAAGGCTGTAAATGAATAAATCGTCTTGTACTCGTAGATTTACCATGTGGATAAACAGGTGACACAGAGTGATATCACAGATTATGTTGAGAAACAAGCCCAAATACGTGTTGACATTCGAGAAAATGATAATGAAGGTACCCAAAAGTTATGACGCATATGAGATCTCGGTTCTAAAGCACAAGTATGGCATACTCATGCAGAATGATTTCTGGCCTGAAGGTATAGCATATCCTAAATTTATAGATTTTTCTAAGAAGAACACAGACGGGGAGGTAATACTCTTAACTTGAATACAAGCAAAATTTAAATGGATAATACGACCCTTATAAGTTTCAATTGTAAATCAATAAAAAGATTTGTTGACTGTGTTAGGCGCCCGTGCGGCCGACGTCATCGCGTTGCAAGAAACTTGGCTTTTGCCGCATGATGTCGCCTTTATTGGACAAATCGATGATGACTTCGCTTTTGCTAGTAACTCAGCAGTTGACACCTCAGCGGGACTACTTCGGGGAAAACCTTATGAAGGAGTGGCCTTGTTGTGGAGGAAGAGCCTATTGCCGTCAGTCACAATAGTTAGCTGTAACAACGTGCGCCTTATAGCTATCAAGATATTGTCACCGGATAGATCCGTACTAATTATCTCAGTGTACATGCCTACAGACTCAATCGATAACTTAACTGAGTTTACAGACTGTCTTACTGAAATCAATGCGATAATAGAAAGTCATAATGTGCAACCAGTGATCATATTCGGTGATTTCAATGCCCAGCTGGGCCAGCTATTCAGTAGTGAACTGGTGAGTTTCTGTGCGGAGCAGTCCTGGAGCTACGCGGACCTGGACCTACTGGCGCGAGGTACGTACACTTTCGTGCTGAGGCGCACGGCTGCCGCCGCTGGCTCAACCACTGCGTAGTGACCGAAGCCGCGAGGCGTCTGCTCGTTGGTGCTACTGTGATGTACGATACGTATTGGTCGGATCAGGCATGTGATCCGACCAATATGTATACAGCAAAAGTGATACAACCAACAATTGAATCGCCCGAACTAAGCAAAAATTTCGTGATTTGAGGAGATCGGGATACCAGTCAAACATAGATATTAGTTTTCCGTAAAAATTTATGGACTGTGCAAACGGGTCTTGTGCGGATGTCAGTCACAAGCTCGAATTGGACAATATGCATAGCAACATTGTATGTACACTTTCGGAGGCTGCCTAATGTTCCAGTAAGGTGGAAGCGGGAGGGATTAGGAGGGGTAAGCGGGTTGTTGGTTGGAATAGGCATTTTAGGCAGGCTCACGCGGACACCCGGCTTGCTTTTCAAGACTGGAGTATGGCGGGAAAGCCAATTGCGACGGACGACAAAAAAGGACGTAACCTTACAAAGTCGACCACACATTCGAACACACACTACCACAATAACAACCACAACCACACAAACAACTACCACAACCACACAAACAACAACCACAAATACACAAACAACAACAAGCACACCATTGACACAAGTTACACACACACACACACTCTAACCAACGGCCATTACCAACGGTAGCAGCAGCGGATGCAGCAACAGCCAGCCTACCTCACAATTCCTGGCATACGGAGAAGACGGAGTTACTGGCATCCGGCTGCGAGGCATCGCTCTGTTCATGAACAGGGATCAGGAGAAGTTAGGTATAGGTATCTGCATAGGCTCAAGTCGAGCTGCGGCTCGAATACACCTTTCACCGGACATTGCCGCCCTGATTAACGGAAGCACTACCAAAACGAGGATAAAAGGCAGCAAGTATGCAGCACTACCTCAAGTGGAAGTGGCCACTCACCGATGCCGTGTAATACGATTTAAAGGGAAAACAATCGCATTGCTAGAATGGGGAGAGGCTACTCCATTTAGTCAGGCAAGCTCATTGCTTCAGAAGATCAGGGAGGCAGGAGACTACATGTCAGCCGCGGCCCGAACCATAAGCGTGGACGCAATGGTGGAGGGAGGAGAGAGAGGAGACGTCGCAGTCCGATTTGGCTATCTAAAGGCCTCAGAACATCATGAGGTCGTTGTCTACGGGGACAGAGGCGAAACACTGAGTTTCCTCAAAGCCCCCCAACAGCCAGCGCCACGAGCCCCACAACAACTCCCACCACTCAAAGTGGATCGAAAAAGGCCCAGCAGAAGGCAGCAGCCGAAAAAGCTGCAAAGGACAACATAAACCCGGAGGACTAGGCCCGGGCGAGGAGTCGCCTGAAAGCTTTCGGCACTTTCTTCAGTGCACTGCTCCCAAGCACCAGCCACGCATCACCATCTCTCAAGCAGGAGACAGCACTGGAGAGTTTCCTCAGAAAAACACCAAAGGAACCAACCCAGCAAAAGCCTAAGCCAACACGAGCCGACAAAAAGCAAGTTAGCCCGCCGACCCCCGCAGTAAAATCGGGTACTACTGACTACGTAAAGATCGCGTTCCTCGAGTACGTAGCAATCGTAAGAGCGATCAGAGAGGTCAACCTTACGACATGCAGGAAGATCCTGCAGACCTTCCAGAGAGACATAGAGCGACTTTTAAGGGTACTGCTCGAGGAAGCAGGTGCAGCGGTGTACGACAACGTCACATCCCAAGTCATCAAAGGGGAAATGACGGGGTCGTATATGGCAGCCTACAGCGCGAGGAGTGGTTTTGTGGCCCTGGACAAGGAGGAGACGGAGCTCTCAGGCAAACTCAAGTTCAGCGTGCCAAATGACGACCCGATAGTGGTTACCACCAAATGTACCATAATCATGCCGGATAATTTGGTCCTGGAAATGGCACAGTTCATTTCAGGAACCTCAGGTATTCCGGCATCGCAGGCAAGCTGGGCGGTACCCAATATCAGATGGATTAACGGAGTTCCAGGTTGCGGTAAGACAACCTGGCTAGTAAAGCACTTCGACGATGACAGGGACGTGATAGCCACCACGACAATAGAAGCTGCCAAAGATCTTAGGGAAAAGCTTGCGCGCCGCTTAGGAGACCGAGCAAACACCAAGGTGCGCACTATGGCCTCAATCCTAGCAAACGGTTTCATGAGTCAAGACATATACTACCGTCTTACGGTAGACCAGGCTCTTATGAACCACTTTGGGGCCATAGTCATGGCAGTAAAGTTGTCTGGAGCAAGCGAGCTTATCCTCGTCGGAGACGTTAACCAGCTTCCATTTTTGGACAGAGAGAACCTTTTCGAGCTTAGGTATACCCGTCCAGGCCTGGTGGCTGGCATCACCCAGGAGTTTCTCTGCACACAGCAATCCACCAAGTCCAGAAGACTTCAAGTCCACGACAGCATCTCCCACGCGGTATTGGCGGTGTCCAGACATACAGTTATTTGCGTCTATTACACCGACGACGCCAATGACGCCACAGGCCGCTTTGCTAAGAGGGCGATGGATGCACCAACTAAAACGGTCGTCAACTACAATCTTAAGACGGCCATGCAGCATCGAGACGTAGTCGTCATAGAGGCCTTGCTCACGCTAGCGAAGTCCCTGGTCAGCAGACATCACCAAAACACCACCTAATAAGGATGGGATCCAACAACTCCAACCCAAACACCTCCCCAAACCCAAACCATCACCCTGTATAGATCCTGTAATGAAAAAATATACATGTAAAGCTGCATGGTGGAACGAGTCAGTCATACTCACCTTAACGTCCTAACGACGGGGTTCTAGAACGGGAACCATCGGCCGGTACTGGTCTGCTCGCACTGCTATGCATCTCGCCCGAAAGTGTACAAATAGAAATAATTAGACAAAATAGTAAATTAACATAAGGATAAGTAGTAAATAGAAATATAAAATTGTAATGCAAGTGTGTAATATATAAATAAAATAAAACGTATAATATATAGTATTTAGTGAAAGATGAACTCACGTAGACTTAAGTTAGTTAAGTAAGCCTAGAAATAATGTCCGAAGTAGGAGTCAAATAATTGTAATTTTATGAAATATAACCAAACAAATGAACACAGTAAAAAAGGGCGTGGACGACTTTGTCCGCGGTACAATATTAACATATAGAAATAAAGCCAGTTACAGGGTCTGTGCATAAGCAGATATGTGAGACGACAAATGTCTTTAAATCAAAGCTTAAATGCTGTAAAAAAAATGAGAATAAAATTAAAATAAATATATTAGCTGATAATCCCATTCTATCTCACCTGATGTTAAGCGATGATGTGGTCGACGGTGAATCACGCTTGCCTAGAAAAAACCTATTCACCCTTGACTTAAAGACCCCTAGATTGTAGCTGTCGGGAAACACAGACTCTGGCAGGGAATTCCACTCCTTAGCTGTACGCACAATAAAAGTGTTTCCCATACGATCAAGGGCTTTTCAAGGTTTTGGAAAAATAAAAACAGATTGAATCCGAGGCCGTGCGTCCCCCTGAGCGTGGCGGGGCAATATGAGCCTGCTGCTATAGCAAACTTGTTTGTGAAATATTTTAAAGTTGAATCTCCTCTAGGTTCATCTTCGCAGGCGGTCGGTGCTGAGGATTGTCTGACTGATTTGAATGGCAGGTTATCAGCAAAAGATGTCGCTACTATTAAAAAAAGGGTGGTAAGGGGCAAGTTGCCAGGACATGACTACCTCAGCATCGAGCACCTGCGGCATGCGGGAGTTCACCTGCCAAGGGTACTGGCGATGTTCTTCTCGTTATGTCTAAGGCACGCTCATTTGCCTGGCGATCTAATGAAAACTGTAGTAGTGCAGATTGTGAAAGATAAGACTGGGGATACATCGGATCTGTCGAACTACAGGCCCAAATCGCTTGCTACTGTGATTGCCAAGGTGTTGGACGGCTTGCTTGATAGGCATATGGCAACCTGCATTAATTTACATGATGCGCAGTTTGGGTTCCGATCTGGTCTCTTCACGGAAAGTGCCATACTGTCTCTCAAGCATACTGTTCAGTTGTACACGTCCAGGAAAACGCCTGTTAATGCGTGTTTCTTAGACCTTTCATAGGCGTTTGATCAGGTAGCCAATGTACAACCAATTGTACCACAGTTGAAGCTTTGCGGAAGTTCCTTACAGCAAGTAACAAGTTTCAAACATCTGGGCCACTGGGTGTCCGAAGAACTCAAAGACAACTTGGATATTGAGCATGAGCGCAGAGCGTTGGCTGTTTGCTGCAATATGTTGGCTCGCAGATTTGCTGAATGCTCGACTGACGTAAAAGCTACGCTGTTTAGAGCGTATTGTCAGTTATTCTATACATGTAGTCTGTGGGTCAACTACACGCAGAGGGCGATGCAATGCTCTGCGCGTTCAATATGGGGGTTGCCACGCTACTGCTGTGCATCAGGTATGTTTGCAGAGGCAGAAATTCATGGCTTCTACGCCATCATGCGCAAGCGATTTATTAGTTTATCCTCGCACTGGAACGCCTTGCAGCAATTACACCAATGGGGCACAATCTTATAAACTCACTATTAGTGTAGGTTTCCTCACGATGTTTTCTTTCACCGTTGTCAGCAATGTCCAAGATAAACTTGGAAAGTGCACATGAATTTGAAAAAGTCACATTGGTACTTGCCCGGATTCGAACCCACACCTCAAGCACGAGAAGCGAGGTCCCAGCCACTGTGCCATCACGACGATGCACCTCTTTGATGAACAGACAATGAAAATTCTAGCAGATAGGTGGGACTGCCCCATACTGGGAAATTGTCAAAATCAAATAAGTTTATTTCAAATAAACCTTAGAGGTACTTTTGAATTGTCTAAAACAAAAATAATTAAAATATGACTAGTTGCAAATTCAATTCAAGATTTTGCAAGAAACTCCACGGACACTCTTTTTCCATCAGTTTCAATTACAAGATTTTGTTGAAATTTTTCATTCTTGTTGAAAAAAATACATATATAAATGCAATAACAGCCCGAGGCAGCAAGTTATTAGGCGGGTCCACACAGAGCGAGCAGCCTCGCGAGGAATTTGCCGCGCGAAGCAGCTCGGTTAGTGTAGACGTGCCTCGGCCGAGGCAAGCGCGCGCGCTGCCGCGGGCGAACATCCGAGCGCCCGAGCCATTCAGTGTCGGCTTTTTGTTTTGCTCAAAGGCGCCTCAGTCGTTTGCCGCGCGCACTCTGGACGCTCGCGTATATTCTTTCGTGCCTCGCTCGAGTTTATTAAGAGTAAAACATGAATAAAGATCAGTGTTTAAAATTAATATCTCTATATGGTGTAAACACCTGGCTATGGAATGCAAGTGATCCTAATTATACAAATAGAGGACTTCTCAACTGAACGAACGAACATAATGGCTCGGGTTTGCCGCGCGTGGCAGCCTCGCGATGATACCGAGGCTGCCGCGCTCGTTTGGGGATAGTTTCGATAGCGAGCAGCCTCGCGAGGCATTTGCCGCGCGAGGCTGCTCGCTCTGTGTGGACGCGCCTATTACCAATCCCAACTGATGGCGCCCATTCACGAACATGACACATGGATCGGCACCACTCAACTCAACCATCATGAAGGGAACTGAATGATCCAACACATGTGCCACCATCAGAGAGAAATTAAAGAGAGCATAACACACTCAACTGCCAGGGCACACAGAAGTCAACGAACGATACATAGGTACAGTGAATGGTAGATTTACGGTCGGAACATAGTACTCACACATGTGCTGTGCAGTTATATAATACTAAAAGAAATTCAGTTTATACAACACAAGTATATTCATACAGTCTTCAGCTGGTCCAACAATACTTCAAAACTTTACTGCCCATCACTAATTGTTCTTGCGGCCTAGTGGCTGCGGAGCAGGACTTGCATTTCTATCAGCGAATCCCCCAACTTATAATATGCTTGCCTGCATAATGTGCGTTTTATACAAGTTTTAAATTTCGTCTCATTCAGTTCTAGAATGCGGGACGGTATTTTATTGTAACATTTTATACAGTACCCCATAAAAGATGATGCTACTTTAGCCAGCCTGAAACCTGGTTGGATTAATTGGTCCCTATTGCTAGTAACATAATTATGTCTGTCACCGTTTTTACTAAAAAGATGTAAATTCTTTCTAACGTACATGATGTTTTCATAAATATATTGACAAGATACCGTCATGATGTTAATGTCCTTAAATAATTCCCTTAGAGAATCGCGCCGGCGAAGATTGTATATCGCTCTGATGGCTCGTTTTTGCAGAACAAAAATTGACTCAATGTCTGCAGCCCTTCCCCATATTAGGATACCGTTAGATATTATACTACGAAAGTAACTATAAAAACTTTTTTACAAAAAATACTACCGACTTCCAACTAAAAACACTACAAAGTGAAAAATAACTTTCTTTTTCGAAGTCGGTGTCTTTGATAGGTACCTATGTTTTCGTTATGGATACCGACTTCGAAAAAGAAAGTTATTTTTCACTTTGTAGTGTTTTTAGTTGGCAGTCGGTAGTATTTTTTGTAAAAATGTTTTTTATTTTTCACTTTTTAGTTGTACCTATTAAGCAACTTGCCTTTTGTGAGGTACTTTTATAGCCAGAATAGATTACCCGAATGCCATGAAATTTGATCATAACCGGTGAAATGAGAGTGTACTAAGGTGAACTGTACACATCTGTGTACCCCTTTAGAGCGTACTGGCGTAATGTTATGTTATGAAATGGTATAAACAATAAACAGACATGCGATTGCTGCAATCCCGAGAGATTTGCCTTTATTTATTGAGGAGTTCTGCTGTATATCTTCGAAGTTCTTCATCAAATCTTCACCAAATTAAAATGGGACCAATTTCGAAACTAACTCTCAAACAAAAAAAGATTTTTTTAAATCGGTCCACAATTGACGGAGATATCGGTGAACAAAAAAAAAAAAAGAATAACTTTCTCGAAGTTGAACATAGAACCTCCTCCTTTTTGGAAAGTCGGTTAAAAATAGACTAGCCTCGCGGTATCTACATCAGTAAACTAACGAATTTTTCTAACAGCATAAGCTGCCGAACTTAGCCGCCCTGCAAGTGATATTAAATGAGGACCCCATTGCAACCTTGAGTCTAGCGTGATCCCCAGGAAAACCGTTTTATCGACGAATTCTAGCTATTTAATATAATGTCACAAACAGTACTTTTGACATTCGGCAGGGCAAATTTTACGTACTTAGTCTTTTTAGCATTTAAAACTGAATTATTAGCCGTGAACCAATTTTGAAACTGCCGCAAGATGTTATTTACGTCGGCAACGAACCTCTTACGTCTATTTATCTTAAAAATCAAAGAAGTGTCGTCAGCAAGTTTAAATTATAAAATTACTAACACCATGTTTAAATTGTTATTCAATAGATGGGGTAAATCGTTAATGTAGACTAGAAATAAGAAAGGACCCAAAATTGAACCCTGGGATACTCCCATTTTCACGTTTAACCCGGAAGAATTGACACCGTTTATTTGAACTAATTGCTGTCTATCATTTAAATAAGATTTTACTAAACTCAACGCTGATTGGCCTAGCCCGTAATGCTCAAGTTTCAAAAGTAATGTTTCATGATTAACGCAATCAAACACTTTCGACAGATCGCAGAAGACACCTATGGCATCTTGTGCCTCGTCCCACGAATCAAAGATGTGTTTTAATGAGGTGACACCAGCGTCGTTCGTACAACGTCCTTTGGTAAAACCATACTGTTTATCGTGTAGGATGTTATTCGGGATCCCTTCTTTTCGCATAATGTTCTTTATCCTAATATACTTCGGCATAACTTGTTTTAGCATAATAATACTTCGGCATAATTTTTTTAGGCATATATTTTATGTTGGCATAATCATCTTAAAGACTAATTTGTTTTGGCATAAATTTAATTCGCATAACGTTATTAGGCCTAATGACTATTAGCATAATAATATTTAGGCATACAATTAATATAAATAACAAAAACAATTTTCATGCAAATGATTTATTATACATAACATTATGTAACTTAAACGATTTTTCAATCGTAAGATAACTTTTATCTGAAGAATATATTAGATGTTTTGACAGTTTTTGTATAAAAAGATATGTCAATCAGTTAACCTCTATTATGAGAAATAAATATGGCGGTTATTCCTCAGACAGAAGTTAACTGATTGAAACAGTGCTCCTTAATTATCTATAATTATTTATTTTAGGTGTATATTTTTTGCAATTGCTTGTAAATATGCTAGTTTAGAAGTATACTCATCTTTTTTACTAATAATTTTTTCAATTCTTTTGGTTTTGTCCGTGTATTTTTTCTTTTTTTTTGGTATAAGTGATGTTCCGACATACAGTTTATCTATTTCAATGGTTTGATGTTTTATTTCTTGAACGATCTTTTTTGCCAAAAAGTAAAATCCAGGATGGTGTTTTCCCACAAAACGTGCAAATCTATTGTGCCATGCCTCTGCATGATTTTGTGTCCTAGGTCTATTTTCCTTTTCTAGTAGATAATATGTACTCCAGACTTTGGGTGGAAATGGTGGTGGTGAATTTGTAGTGCCCCATAAATAATTCTGATGAAACCAATTTGCTATAGTTTCTGTAACAATTAAATAATATTGTTGGTTAAAAGTTTAATATGATGTGCAACAAAAGTAAGTGACAGAACCGAATTGCTGCAAAACCGACTCTACGTAGTCTTGTTTGTCCTACCCCTAGAGTGTAATTTAAAATCGCGTAGGCGCGTAGGAGCGAGGCGGCCCAGGGGCTGAGGAGCAGGCGGCTGCGAGCGAGGCGGTGGTGAGCGAAAGCCGTCTGCGACGATTAGCACGCGTGGGGCCGCCGGAAGCCTGCAGCGCCGGAGCCGAGACAGAAACCCTGCCTGCTGCATGTTGCCTGCTCGCTTGAATGCTGCATGCTTGCTTGCATGCTGCATGCTTGCTTGTTTGCTGCATGCTTGCTTGTTTGCTGCATGCTTGCTTGCATGCTGTATGCTTGCTTGCATGCTGTATGTGTAAATAAATTTATGCTTTAGGATATTATGCTTAAAAATGTTATGCTTTAGAACTTTATGCTTAATAAATTTATGCTTTAGAATATTCTGCTTAATCATTATTATGGCAAGAGGAATTATGCTTAAAAAAATTATGCGTAAGCTGTTATGCGTAATTATATTATGCGAAAATATAATTATGCCAAACAAAATTATGCTAAGATATATTAGGTCTTAAAATTTTATGCAAATGGATAGGGAACCATGTTATTCGTATTAAAATGAATGAGCATTTGATTCAGCATTATTTTTTCAAATAGCTTGCTGAACCAGCAGCACCGATACTGGTCTATAATTATTCGTGTCTTTACTGTCCCCGGATTTAAAAAGTGGTATAACCTTACTATGTTTCATTAGATCCGGGAAGACTCCTTGGTCTACACACAAATTAATAATTAAAGCTAAGTACGGTGCCATATTCTGAATAATGGAGGTACAAACTTTGATGGGCCTTCCCCATAGATCTTCGGTCAGTTTGATCTTGATTTGCTTAAAAGCTTTTATTACTGATATTGGGTTTATATGTGAAAAGTTGAATTCAGTCGGCAGGCTGAAACGTTAGCTTTTAATAAACCAGAAGCAAGCGAGGGCGAAGAATTTAAGTTTTCAGTAGTTTTAATTGGGATACTGGTAAAGAAATTTACAAATTCTTGAGCAACTCTTTTATTATCTATACTATATTATTATATAATATTATAACGCTGAAGAATTTGTTTGTTTGTTTGATCGCGCTAATCTCAGGAAGTACTGGTTGGAATTGAAAAATACTTAGTGTTGGATAGTCCATTTATCGAGGAAGGTTATAGGCTATATGCGGTTATAGGTCGTAGCGTGATGTTCACGCTACGACCAATAAGAGCAGAGCATAAATGAAAAATGTTGCAAAAACGGGAAAGATTATTGCTTTTTGAGAGCTTTCGTTGCGTGCGCTGCGTAAGTGGTTAAAGTTACGCCAAATTCATGTATGTAGTGTAGGTAGGGAAGGGTAAGTAGGTAACCAGTTGACGGGAGCGAAATTGCGTGGGACAGCTAGTCTCTAATAAGTCCATGTGTTGTTTCAAGCGTGTAATCAGTACTATTTCTTTTGTTCCTGTTCGTTTCATTGTTTATAATTTTCCAAACTGTCTTGATTTTATTTTCTGCGGTTTTAACCTTATTGCCAATGTATAAAACCTTAGCTACTTGACACGTATTTCTAAAAAATCTTGAATATGTAGCAACATACTTATTAATAGTTTCAGTGTTAATATAAGGCTTAAGGCCATACAGCTCGTAAAGTTTTTCCCCACGTTTCCTGAGTCCTTTAGTCGCCCAGTCACTGAATAAAAACTTAGGGCATATAGTTTTAGTTTTCTTCTTAAAAGTATTACGAGTATTGAACTCTGTTTGAACTACTGAGAAAACTTTTCTATATAAAATATTACCATCATTCACTGTGAGGTCTTGATCACTTAACTTAATAATTAAAGTGCTGTTAAATTTATTTAATTTACCAGATGTTATTGGTCTGGTTTGAATCTGCACTTGTTGTTTTGATATGTTGGACTCAAAGGTTACCAGTAGCCCACTATGATCCGAAGGCAGACAATTTATAATGGCTTTGTCTAAGTAGTTGCAACTACAAAAAACATTATCAATACATGTAGCAGTAGTCACAGTTGTTCGGGTTGGTTCCATAAACACATGTGACAAATCAAATGATTTGAATAGATATAATAATCTACTACTATCTGAATTATTTTCTTAAATATTTATACTAAACTCACCACAGATTATGACTAGTTTATTACCAGTTGCAAGTTTTGCCAGAACATCTTCCATCACTGATTCAAATATGTGCGTTTACAGACCCCCCAATTATGGAAACTACTCGAGTATCCATAATTGGAGGGTCTGTAATCGCACACTGTAACATGCTTATCCAGCTCGACGCAGGACAGTTCAACATTATGTTCGACTGATAGATCTACAATATCTTTACGAGGTTTTGATTTAATACCATTTTAAATTAATATGAGTGAACCTCCACGCGACATAATGTTATTTCATAATTAATTAGCATTGCATGATCTTTTAGCCAATGCTCAGTAAAACAAACAATTTTAAACATTGTTTTTTTCTAAAAACAGTTCTATTTCCAACTGCTTTGCAGAAAACCCTTGAATATTTTAATGGAATAATTTCAAGGAATTCTGCTTAGCCTGTTTTTTAAGTTTATTAAGTGTGAGCAAGAAGGTACCTTTCTGACGGTGGATGTACTCTTAACTATTTCGTTGTTGGTATCCTCCCTTGTCCTACAAACTGGTATAAACTACTAGCACGTCGCCCGCGACTTCGTTCGCATGATTTTGTATTTTATTCAACTGTACTGATGACTTTATTATGTGCAGTTAGTGAAGGCGAACAAAAATAAGCTTTTGTTACATGAATAATAAATGGGGTATCGTAGATATCTACGGTTTTAGTTAAGATTTACGAAACTTTAATGACGTGTCCGATAAGGATTAGCTAAATAAAGGGATCGTAGTTAAAAAGCTGTCACACCGGTCATTCGATCAAAACCTCAGTCACGAGCCTTTATATAAAGATCCATAGCGAGTACACCACTCACCATCTAATACTATGAAGGGGACAATGCTGAATCCGAAGATCAGAACTAATAATTACATCCTTTATTGTTTATTTAGGTTATTAAGTTGTAAGTTTCAAGTTTATTAAACCAAGTAATAATATGTTCCACACAAACTTTAACTTCCCTTAAATCGTCTTTTGGGGGTAATACCTTAAAACTAATGATACCTTTATTATTTTGCCCTAAGAATTAGACTCTTCATCCCAACAAATATCTCTCTTTTATTCCCCTACATCATAAAAAGAAGCCTTGTACAGTAAAAATCTTCAAAAAGTCTTTGACATCCCTTAAATCGTATTTTACCTTTAATATTTGCTGTTAGTATTTATGCCAAGTTTTATAAGCCCAACAAATTGCCACCCCCTTAGGGGTAGAATAGCCGGCAATCCCTAAACTCATTGTTTTTTTTATTAAGAGCGTAAACCTACGATTTCAGATGCTTTACTTTCCAAACCGAAGAAATTTCATATAAAGTTTCAACCCCTATTTTATCCCCTTAGGGATAGAATTACCAAAAACCAATAAATACATGAATTATTTTTATCAAGCACGAGCGTAAATCTAAAATTTCACGTGTCCAACTTACAAACTGTAGAAATTACATTAAAAATTTCAACCCCCTTAGGAGTCGAATTTCCAAAAACCAATAAATATATAAATTCTTTTTATCAACCAAGAGAGTAAATATAAAATTTCATGTGTCCAATTTACAAACTGTAAAAATTTAATGCAAACTTTCAACTCCCCTTTTAACCCCTTAGGGGTCGAATTTCCAAAAACCAATAAAAACGTTATTTCTTTTTATCAATCAAGAGCGTTAATCTAAAATTTCAAGTGTCCAACTTGAACTTAAATACAAACTTTCATCCCCCTTTTTACCCCCTTAGGCATAGAATTTCCAAAAACCAATAAATACATTAACTCTTTTTATCAACGAAGAGAGTAAACCTAAAATTTCACGTATCCAACTTAAAAACTGATGAACTGAAATTTTATAATTGGACATTTTAATTTTCAGTTTTCTGACATTTTTATTTTGTTTCATTCTAGTTTTATAAATTTTATTTTATTTTTTGACATTTTAATGCTATGACATTTTTACTTTTTGAACATTTTAATCGAAATTTAAAATCCCTGTGATTATTATAAATTGTTTTCGTGTACTGATGAATATAGTGCCCCGCACGTAAGTTGGCATCAAGATTTTGACGTAGTAGGGGTAAGTTCGCGCACATTCCTCGAACTGACCAACCATGATAGAGTGAAAGGAACGTGGACGCGACACGATTAGTCAGTCGATCCTTGTGTCAACTGACCAACCACTCGCGCGCTCGGAACGGTCCCCGCGCCCCGCTTCACTACCAAAGATACCTAAAAAACTACTTCTGCGCATCTAACGACTCTTGCCAACTGACGTGCCGGGGATTATAACATTATTATAAGGTTCTAACAAAAAATGGACTCAATAATTGTCTGAATTTGAAATAAATTTAATTTAATTTAATTTAGGACTTAGGAGTCAGTTGTCGAGTATGGTGAAAATTTCATCAGTCAACCATCACTAAACATCAATTTTACTATACTTAAGCACTAGCACTATGTAGTACTACTAGCGCTATCTATCGGCAGTTTTGAATACAGATTTTAGTAACTTCATGATATTTCTTTTTGATTGATAGTAATGATGATGCATAGATATTAAATAATACTCGATGCATGTATTGAGTTGTATGGTTTAGTAACGTCAAGTTCACGTCGCTCATTGTCTACGTGTGTTGCAGGCGTTCCACGAGACGGACCGCGTGCTGGCGCTGCACAACCACTTCCCGCTGGCGTGCCTGGGCGGCGCGTGCAGCACCTTCCCGCTGGACACGAAGCTCGCGCGCCTGCAGCACTACCGCGCAGACTGCGTGAGTGCACTCCAGTCCTGCAAGGAGCTCAAGGCCGAGGCCGTGCGCGATGAGGCACTGTGGCGCTGGCGCGAGCCGCTCGTGTCCCGCGTGGACGCCACGCTGCGCGCGCTCTCCTTCCTGCCGCCACAGCCGCCGCAGCCGCTCCGGTGACCTCGACACCAGTCGACCCTCTCTCTACGCTTAGTCTTATGAATAAAATTCTAGTATTAAACGTATTTTTGTAGTACCTCTATCCAGTTGTTACATTCAACATGCCTCTGGTATCTTTGCCCACAAGCAGTGGTTGGTTGGCCACGGAGAATAGAACAAAATCAAAATTTCTTTATTCAATTAGGCCATTAAGCGGCACTTTCGAACGTCAAAAAAAATAAATTTAAAAGTAATAATAATTGATTCTACCGTCCATTCGGAAATGTAGCTTGGTATGGAGAAGAACGGACAAGAAACTCCACACTTTCATCATCATTTTTCTGACCTTGTCCCATCTTACATACCGTCCTGTCCCAAGTCACGCTATCACTGATTCCCATTTCTTTCATATCACTCCACAAACAGCCCATCCATCTTTTCATTGGCCTTCCTTTCCCTCTTCAACCATCCACATTTGTATTCATAATTCTTAACATGCTTTTCATCCCTCCCCATATATATATATATATATATCTTTATATAATCTGAATCTTGGAACCGGCTCCAACGATTTTCAGTTAGGGAGTTTGGTTTCCGCACTTAGTTCTTCAGGTGGACCATTGTGCGTGGGCCATGGCGGCTGTTTGGTGGTTATTCCAACCAGCCCACCTCCCTCCAGAAGTTAATTAGAGCTCCTGATTTAAAAAAATCTATGTAAGATCTGGGTGATCCCTGTGCATTCAAAGAGAACGTGCGCAGCGGTTTCCTCAGCCTCCAGGCATGCCCTGTACAGAGGACTGTCCATTATGCCTATTGTGGAGTGTTTATTGAGTGAGCAGTGTCCCGTAATGGTCCCCATCATCAGGCGCAGGCCATTCCTGTCCAGGCGCAGTAGACGCCTGGTAAGCCCACTGTCTAATGGTGATGGCAAAACTTCTTTGAACTGCCTACAGGCTTGTGTCGAGGCCCACCAGTTCTCCACCTGTGTCTGGGTGAATTCCTGTAGCCACCTGCGTATTTGGTTGAAAGGGATGGGTACAACAGGTTCGGGTCAATAAACCGCCGTACTGGATCCACGTCTCGCAAGCTCGTCAGCCGCGTCGTTGCTCAGCGATCCGCTGTGACCTTTTATCCATTGCAGTGTCACCGTGTTACGAATAGATACAGTTATTTGTTCTAGTGCGTTGTGACATTCTAGTATTAATTTCGATGTAATATATTTTTTCGGCAAGGATTGGAGGACTGAGGCGCTGTCGGAGAGTATACGTATGTGGGTGTCCGTTACCCGCCTGGCTTCTAGAGCGTGGACCGCTAGTATTATTCCCAAACACTGTAACTTTACGTTTAGCTCAGACGAGCTTAAACGTAAGTCACGTTTGTAAAAAAGATAAAAATAAGAAAAGGTAAAATAAAGGCCGGCTATATACGACGGGGCCAGCTTGACACGACGCGGACGTGCCGCCCGCGTCTTCATTTTTTGGCGAAGGGGCAACCGCAGACCAGGGCGGCTTGATACGGTGCGATGGGGCGGCTGGAAGAGCGCTACCGCGAGTTGTCGGCGCTCGTGTTCAGCGTGCGCAACCTGCGTGTACTGCTGGCGGGCGCGCTGTAGCTGCGACTCATGCACCACGTCCGGTAGGTAGGTAGTAAGGCAGGCAGCAAGGAGAGATATGGGCGCTCGCGCAAAACGACGCGCCGCTGAGTTCCACATGCCAGTCTGGCACGTCCCATTGTTAAAACAGTAAAAGTTCACTTCAGAGTATTAATTGTTATTTAATAGAAGTCTTCAGGGATGTATAACATTCATTCACGAACTGAATTCATTACATTTTTATGCACTTAGTGGATAAGAATAAAATTTGTAATTTAAGGCTTAAATATGTGTTTCCCATTTCGCAACCAAAACCAAATTAAAAAACTGACGCCCGTTTTTCCCTCGTTCTGTGTCATCTCTTCCGAATTTCAAATTCAAAATATCAATTATATGACCAGAACGAATAAAAAACGGTTTACAGAGGGGGCAGTCTCCCGCTGCCCTTATTTTGAAGATAATGTACAACAAGCTTATATAATGCCTAGTCCATGGTATGGTTCCCTATCCATTTGCATACAATTTTAAGACCTAGTATATCTAAGCATAATTTTGTTTGGCATAATTACATTTTCGCATAATATAATTACGCATAACAGCTTACGCATAATTTTTTTAAGCATGATTTCTCTAACCATAATAATGATTAAGCATAATATTCCAAAGCATAAATTTATTAAGTATAAAGTTCTAAAGCATAACTTTTTTAAGCATAATATCCTAAAGCATAAATTTATTTACACATATAGCATGCAAGCAAGCATACAGCATGCAAGCAAGCATGCAAACAAGCATGCAACAAACAAGCAAGCATGCAGCATGCAAGCAAGCATGCAGCAGGCAAGGTTTCTGTCTCGACACCGGCGCTGCGGGCCTCCGGCGGCCCCACGCGTGCTAATCGTCGCAGACGGCTTTCGCTCACCACCGCAGCTTCGTGGCGCCTCGCTCGCAGCCGCCTGCTCCTTAGCCCGTGGGCCGCCTCGCCCCTACGCGCCTACGCGATTTTAAATTACACTCTAGGGGTAGGACAACCAAGACTACGTAGAGTCGGTTTTGCAGCAATTCGGTTCTGTTACTAACTTTTGTTGCACATCATATTGAATTTTTACCCAACAATATTATTTAATTGTTACAGAAACTATAGCAAATTGGTTTGATCAGAATTATGTATGGGGCACTACAAGTTCACCACCACCATTTCCACCCAAAGTCTGGAGTACGTATCTACTAGAAAAGGAAAGTAGACCTAGGACACAAAATCATGCAGAGGCATGGCACAATAGATTTGCACATTTTGTGGGAAAACACCATCATGGATTTTATTTTTTGGCAAAAAAGATCGTTCAAGAAATAAAACATCAAACCATTGAAATAGATAAACTGGATGTCGGAACATCACTTATACCAAAAAAAAAGAAAAACTACACGGACAAAACCAAAAGAATTGAAAAAATTATTAGTAAAAAAGATGAGTATACTTCTAAACTAGCATATTTACAAGCAATTGCTAAAAATATACACCTAAAATAAATAATTATACATAATTAAGGACCACTGTTTCAATCAGTTAACTTCTATCTGAGGAATAACCGCCATATTTATTTCTCATAATAGAAGTTAACTGATTGACATATTTTTTTATACAAAAACTGTCAAAACGTCTAATATATTCTTCAGATAAAAGTTATCTCGCGATTGAAAAATCGTTTAAGTTACATAATGTTATGTACAATAAATCATTTGCATGAAAATTGTATTTGTTATTTATATTAATTGTATGCCTAAATATTATTATGCTAATAGTCATTAGGCCTACTAACGTTATGCTAATAGTCATTAGGCCTACTAACGTTACGCGAATCAAATTTATGCCAAAACAAATTAGTCTTTAAGATGATTATGCCAACATAAAATGTATGCCTAAAAAAATTATGCCGAAGTATTATTATGCCAAAACAAAGCACTCTTTCTTAAAATATGGTATATAAATTCTTGAAATATAAATAGTGCCCAATGTTTCGCTTACTTACTTTTAGAACGCAAATTCTTAAATCTAAAAGATACATTAGGTTTTTTTTTTTTATTATTGATTATAGGCTTGCGCTTGACCACTATCTCACCTGATGGTAAGCGATGATGTGGTCGTCGGTGAAACACGCTTGCCTAGAAGTAACCCATTCACTCTTGGCTTAAACTGACTAGATTGTAGCTGTTGGGAAACACAGACTCCGGCAGAGAATTGCACTCCTTAACTGTACGCATAATAAAAGTGTCCCCAAAACATTTTGTGCGTATGGATGGGATGTCCACCATGTACCGATGACGCATCGCCGTGCGTCTGGTTATCCGATGATGGAACGGGCAGGGCGGAATTAAATCCTGCAATTCCATCGCACACTCCCCGAAATGTAACCGATAAAACCAACAAGCTGGCAACTCGGCGACGATGTTCAATGCCCTGGAGCTTTGTTTTGACCAGTGCCTCATTGCCGATAAGTCTCTTGTCCCGCTTTTCGATCGACTCAATTGCATCAAGCTGGTATTTGGCAGAACCGTCCCAGAGGTGAGAACAATACTCCATGCACGATCGAACTTGCGCTTGGTACAAGTTGAGCAGCTGTTCCGTGAAGTACTTTCTCACCTTCGCAAGGATCCCCAACTTTTTGGAAGCCAGCTGAGCCTTTGCCTCAATGTAAGGCCCAAAATTGAGAGTCGATATCAACGTAACGCCAAGAAGCTCAAGATGGTCCGTTATTGGCACGGTTACATCACGGAAAGTTGGAGCCGGGTGAAATTGGCTCTTTTTAGCGGAAAAGAGACACGCCTGGGATTTAGCAGCATTAAACTTGACCAGATTGGCATCACCCCATTCGGGAACTGCCTGTAAGGACAAGTTCAAGCGCTCCACCATGGCCACACGGAGAGACCGGATCGGTGGCCCAGTAGCCCGTGCGTTGGACAAGTATCTCTCAGCAACAGTGCTGTCGTCTGCATACCCAAAGGGTTTTAGCAGATCGTTAATGTGCAACAAAAACAATGTTGCTGAGAGTACCGACCCCTGAGGGACCCCGGCATTAATAACCAATTGGTCCGACGAGCAGCTATCAATAACCACTCGAATGGACCGATTTCTCAGGAAGTTTGCGATCCAATATCACAGACCACCGGGCAAACCGATTGAAGGAAGCTTACCAATAAGGCTTTCGTGCCAGACCCTATCGAAAGCCTTCTAGATGTCGAGGGAGACGGCAAGCGCTTCCCCGTGCCTCTCGATGGCCTCACTCCATATATGAATGGCATACGCTAGAAGATCCCCAGTAGACCGATATCGGCGGATGCCATATTGTCAGTCGCTAAGGATATCGTTAGCCAGTATAGGTATGCCAGGAGCTTAGTACACGCTCACAGAGATGGGTCGGTAGTTAGCCAGGTCAGCTCGACTGCCCTTCTTGGGCACGGGCTATACGTTGGCTTACTTCCAAGCATTCGGCACTTTTCCAGTATCATATGAAAGGCAGAATAGGCATGTCAAGATCGGAGACAGTTCAGACGCACAGGTTCTAAGAAATATAGCTGGTATTCCGTCAGGGCCGCTAGCCTTGTTCACGTCGAGGTTGCGCAGCACCCTACGGACGTCCTTTTGATGGATGCGAATGTTCAACATATTCGTCTCGCATCCATCAAGAGGAGGAGGGGGCCGCGAACCACCAGGATTCAGACGCGAAGATTCCGCAAAAAGAGAGGCAAATAAATTTGCCTTCTTCTCAGCAAGAGTGTTCGAAACGAAACCCGAACTGCTCTTGAGGGATAAGGCTCTTTCATTCAACAAAGTCTTTGAGCCGCTCATAAATAAATAAGTCGTTCATAGACTTTTCCGAGTGAATTTACCAGACTAATGGGACGATAACTGGTAGGCTCCGATTTGGGTTTACCCGGTTTAAGGATGCCTATCACAGTGGCCTATTTCCAAGCTTGAGGCAAGATATTTTTTGCTTAATGCAGCATTCCATAGCATCCGTCATTAGCAATATTATTTGGGTAGGGAGGAAGGGAGGTCCTACGTTCGACTTCAGCGTCCACCATGTCTAGGTGAGCTTGGTCCACTGGTTGAGAGCTGGGTGTGCATTGAAGTTCTAGACTGTCAGTCAAGCATTCGGCTTTTTCAGTGTTTTCAAATGCAACACTCTTATCAGAGCGAATAAGCGGGGGTAAGGCTGAGTCTTTAGTGGAGCGTAATAATCTCTGAAGGTGCCAGAAAGGGTGGTGGGTGGGCTCAAGCTCGCTCAGCATCTTATTCCATGTCGCAGAACGGTGCTCAGCAATACGTTCCTTTACAGCACGCTGTAAGTTACGCACATGTTTGCGACACAGCAAAAGTTACTGTAGGCACGGATATCTGCGTTCTTCTCGGTTATTAGCTTCCGTACATCGTCCGGGAGTTTTCCTTGCTGGATGTCCAGCACTGGAAACTCCCTTGAACACTCGTTCAGGACGGACTCTTCGTGAGTTGTAATCGAGTCAATCGCCGCTGTCGTGTCAGCGACCGAGTTTATGAGGTTGGGGATTGAGTCTAACTCGGGTGACTTGGTGGATTTCAGTTTTGCACTTACTTTCCTCCAGTCGGTGACAATTTTAGTAGGGGGGGCTGTCCTAGATCTGGGAGGCCTGACCGACTACCTAGGTGCACGACCACAGGGCGGTGATCGGAGTCTAGTTCGTGTAGCGTTTCTATGGAGCGTAAATGAAGGTTAACGATAACATCACGCCAGTACGCTCTTGAGGGGTACGCAGATCTCTCATTTCACCCTTTATGTTGTTTATTTACCTACGGTTGCCACACACAGCCGCGAGCACTTTTGATATCTGCGACTCTTGCAAATATATCGGCTCCAGGAAATATCCGCAGGACTCGCTTAAAGCGCCAGTTTAATGGAGACGTGTTGTCTACAGTTAGCAGCACCATATCTCCCATACTAAGCTGAACATTGCCCATACGCCATTTTGTTATGTGCTGCAGCTTCGACAAGTATGCCTTCTGCCGTCTTTGCCAGAAGTGATGCCTTATTGTTTCCAGGCGTTCATAGCGGTTTCACTGGTTGGTATAATTTCTGTCTTCATCGGCTGGCGAGGGTGGCGCCATTAACGGCCGACCGATGATGAAGGATAGGCAAGAGTTCATTAGGACAGGATGAAAAGCATTACAAGGGACGACTAATAAGAATCGCCTCCACTTGTGCAGGCAAAGTTGATTTTTATTAACCGACGTCAAAAGAAGGAGATTCTTAAAAGGAGAAATACTGCAAGTTTCATCAAAATCGGTCCATCAGGTTTCAAGATCTTAGCGACAAACGGCACGAATGTGTAAATTGAGTTATTATGGGTATTTTGTCAATCTTTTGGGTACCTTACTAGAGAACTTGCTCATTTTAAGTGATGGCGTACTAAAACTAAAAAGAGAGAAAAATAACTTTTTCACAAAAAAACTCTATCTTTTTAGTTTTGGTAGGTACCTTCAATTAACATGAAAATTATTTATAGCCAAAGTACATCTCATGACAATTCCAATAAGCCCAAACACGACTAGGACACATTATTTTATTTTAGGAGTTCCAGTGGCCATCTGAGGCCTTCTTCATCAGTTCCACTTCACCAAATGTAACTTTCTGATCTGCTATATGTATGCTTATAATATTTGAGAAGTTCCATCGATTTCTCTTAGATCCCATCATCAGATCCTGACTTGATGACCATGGGACTATCTGTAAAGTATAACTTTTCAAACAAAAGAAGATTTTTTCAAATCGATCCAGGCATCTTTGAGTAATCGGGGAATATACATTAAAAAAAAAGATTCCAACAAATTTAAAACTTTCTCCTTTTTTTGAAGTCGGTTAAAAATAAAACGACTTTAAAAGCAAAACACTAAAAAAGTGCAACATAACTTTCGGCAGTCGGTTTTGTAAAAATGTTTTTTTTTTAAGTCCATTTAAAACATTAAACGTTCCACATTTTATTTCTCTTGGCTGGTATCTTTTTGTTACATTTTCGATAATTATTTGTGATGCTGGTGCAGAAAACTTCAAACGGCGCATATATAACGATCTTATGAAAGACTTTCTATAAAGTTATTTGTTGGAGCCGTTTGGGGTTGAAACTTTAGATCATTGGTGTTTTTTTGTGAAATTTTATTAACTATCCAATTTATTTGACCATTTGTAAGGCCTACAACATTCAATTGACGGAGGAATCCACTCCCTTATTTATCTATTCCGTGGAGGAATCTGTACAAGTGCGAGTCAGCCTCGCGCACCGAGCGATCGAACTTATAGCTATATTTACCAAAATAATATGATATATTGAGAAATTTTCTGGATTTTTTACACGTTTTCTGTCATTTACAGGGTATAACGGAAGGGTGCGATCATATTTTAAATACTGCTTCTGCCCTTGTGTTCGCCCTTATCTATAATATAAATAACTTCAAAACTGTCTTCTTACTATAACGCCACAACGGTTGAACGGATCTGGATTAACAGAGATATATTATAGTCTGGATTAGGTATTTATAATGTTCCCTTGGGATGATAAAACACTTTTCACGCGAGCGCAGCGTTGGCAGAAGCTAGTCAAAATTATTAAAAAAAAATCATGGTCATGGGCTTATCTAAGCCCCAGCTCCTTAACTTGATGCTATACAATACAACACCCAATACTTGTGGTATAGTGCTTGGTGACAGTAGATCAACTACAGCGTGTGGGTCAATAAGTCATGAACTCATGACGCGCAGATGATTGTGACTGTAACGTCCGCGACCGCGACACTTACTACATGTAGGCACCGCGGTGTGAACACTAGGTATTGTGATAATAAGCGGCAGATAAACGTATCAATCTGGTATTATTACGAGCTCTGTATCTAAGCGGCGGCGGCGAGCCGAAGGTCATGTGTCAGGCGCACACGCGCGGGGCACATGGCAGTGTGCCTGAGTGGTCCGCTAGGTTAGCGAGGGGTGAGCAGCAATGAAAGTCATCAGTTAGGGAGATTACGTGTTTATTGTGCAAGGCGGTAGTGTGGGCGACGTTTACTGCTTGGTGGCGGCCTCGTGCACCTTCTTCTGCACGACCTCGGCCTGCTTCACGAAGTCGTCGTAGGCGGCCTTGATCTTGGGAGCCAGCTTCTGGTTGGTGGCTTCCACGTTGCTGGCGACTTCCTTAGCGAGCTTCTGGGTCTCCTGCAACACCGGGTAGTGACGAGTTAGTATGAGCTGACACTGATGGAGTGCTATCACTGATGACGATCACCAAAATGACAAAATGTGAGGGATTGATCTCATCACATCTCGATAAAGCTTGGTAACCCTACACATTTTTGTTTTATCACGACCTTTTCGTTTCTAATATGTGACTTGGCTAGAGTTCCAGTTCTACTAAAACGAATGAACACACAATCTCAATAACACAGTTAATGCGTGATCCACATGATGCGTGGGTAGACTACTGGGTACTGACCTGCACGGTGGTCTGCACGGCGGCCTGCAGCTTGTCACGCAGCGCGCCGGCCTGCTGCTCCACGTCGGGGTGCGCCTTGCGCAGCTCTTCGGCCGTCTTCTCCAAGTTGGCGCGGGTCTGCTCCAGCGCGGTCTTGGCCTTGCCGTTGGCGTCGCCCAGCTGTAACCACAAGCTCACTTACTACCAACATAACATCACGCATGTATGCCGCGAAGCGTTAAGCATAGCCGCATTTATATATAGTACAAAAGCACATTTCACAAGTTATCCGATCCCGGGTCGATCGAATCCAGAACCTCATGGCCAGCAGTAAAGCTTACGACCGCTAGAGCAACGAAGTCTAATAAAGATAAACGCTAGGTTTCTAAGATACCCCGTTTTTTAATATATAAAACAATAACTTATTTTTGGTCGCCTTCACTAACCTTTCATAAGAAAGTCATCTGTAGGATAAAATATGAGATCACGCGGACGAAATCGCGGGCGGACTGCTAGTTTTACATAAACCATTATAGGCTCAAGCACAAGTTCGACCTTCAGGAAATTAAGTAACTGCGCTCTGATTGAATTCCTTTTTTATAAAAAAACAATTCATACTTAGAGGCACTTTGCAACCGACTTTCCAAAAAGAAGGTCGAAAAATGAATAACTATTAGAACTAAAGAAACCGACTGCCGAAAATATTTGAATTTTTCTCTTTTTAGTGTTTTGCTTTGGAAGTCGGTTTATTTTTTTGTAAAAATGAATTTTGTATTAGATTTTGATCTCAGAGATCAAAGCCCGCAATAAACTGGTTCTGTTAAATCAAGTCATGTTCATGTGACAAACATCACACAACACCGCTCAACATGTAGAATGGTTCACAGAGGGCGCAGTAGGTACTCACCGCGGCCTGCAGGCTGTTGGACAGCGCGGACAGCTGCTGCAACACGGAGTCGGAGCCCTCCTTGAGCGCCTTGTTCACCTCCTGTGTGTTCTTGGAGTTGACGATCGAGTTGAACTGCTCGGTGAACGTCTTCTGGAACTCCTGCGCGTGCTTCTCCAGATCCTGCAGTGGCGAGGCGGCGGGCGCGTCGCGGCGCACCATGGCGGCCTGGCTCTGTGGAGGAACACACGGTGAGACACATATATGACACGACATCACACGACACCAGCGTCACCAGACCCCAGCAGTACTCACCAGCGCGATGCAAGCGACCAACACGAACAACTTGGCGGCCATTGTGATGAGAGAGATTCAGTTGTAGGAGGAGAAGTCGGGAACAAGTGGTGCTGCCTGTAACACAAGTGTGAATGTGCCGAGGGAGGATCGGCCGGCCGTTATATAGCGCGGCGCCGACAGCGCGGCGATAACGAGGGGCAGACGGCGTCGGGCGGCGAGCCTAGTCAGGGGAAACTTTCCTGGCAGGCCCGCCCCTCCCCCTCGCCCTGCCGCCCTGCCCTCTGCCCCTCGTATTTACAAACACTCGCCATCCGGGTGCGCGGGTGCCCGGTGACCGTGGCAGATAGCTACAGTGCACTATCAGCACAGTGTGCACATCCTCATTCCTCCACGACCACGACGCACGCTCATGTGACACACTTGCAGGAACCACCATACAGTACAAACATCCGTCACCCTATACTTTTTAACCGACTTACCAAAAAGGAGAAGGTTCTATGTTCGACTTCTTGTATGTTTTTAATTTATTTTTATGTATGTTCACCGATATCTCCGTCAATTATGGACCGATTTTTAAAGTTCTTTTTTTGTATGAAAGAGTATGTTTCGAAATTGGTCCCATTTTAATTTGGTGACGATTTGATGAAGAACTTCGAAAATATACAACAAAACTCTTAAACAAATAACGGGGAATCTCTCGAGATTGCTGCAATCGCATGTCTGTTTATTGTTTATACGATTTCATAACATAACATCACGCCAGTACGCTCTTGAGGGGTACGCAAATCTCTCATTTCACCCTTTATGTTCAAGTTTCATGATATTCGGCTAATCTATTCTGGCGTTAAGGTAACTTACTAAACAACTTGCCTATTAGGTAGGTACAACTAAAAACTGAAAAATAAAAAACTTTTTACAAAAAAAAATACTACCGACTTCCAAATATGAAAACTACAAAGTGAAAAATAACTTTATTTTTGGAATTCGGTGTCCATAACGCAAAAAATGGTACCTACGAAAGACTTGAAATTTTATCTGTTATTATTATTTCATAGTGTAATACAAAGTTGGTTTTTTCTGAGTGACTCATTTATTCTTCTAAAAAAATACGTACGCAATGAGTATTCATATTGTTTTAACCAAATAAAAAAAAGGAGTTTATCATTTCATTTCATTTCATTTCATTTATTTATTCTCAAACAATTTACAATGTAAAAACATTACATAATTATAATAACAAAAAAAAAAGAATTATTATGATACAATTGAAAGTATATTAAATCATTAGAAAATTGAGTCACATTCATTAATATTCACATATTGCAGTAGAAAATTATATAGTTTCAAATTTATCCCATACATGCCTGAAGATAAGATTGTAGTCAAGTTTATACTGTATAAGTCACAAAAAATCAATTCCAAATCAATCCAATGTATGTCACAAGAACTAATAATGATAATGTCAAGTTAAACAACAGGTATTATTTAATTATAATTTAAATAAATTATATAATTATAATTTCAATTACATGTTACATGAAGATTATAATTTCAAATTAATACGAAAATGTCACAAGTAATAATCGAGGTAAACTAATATATGTCACAAAAAATTATAATGTCAAGTTAATACAATATATATTACAAGAGGATATAATTCCAAATTAATACGATATATGTAATAAACATCAAGGTAAACCAATATATTATGTCAAAAAATAAAAAAAATATAATGTCAAGTTAATACAATTTAAGTCACAAAAACATTGTGAGTTCAAATTAATTATTATATTAATTAATATATGTCAAAAAGAAATAATGTCAAGTTTTATTTAAAAAAAACTGTTACTGCTTTTTCTAACAGCAAGTATCTATTTATCATAAACTGACATAAATTCTGCCACCAAGTACAAACATTTTTCTAACAAGAAGGCTTTTAATTTACTTTTAAAGCCGCTTGGTATCGGTGGCAATGTTTAGCTATATTGAAATTTGGTGACATTTTGTGTTTGAATTCCTTCCTTCTGGTGCTTCCGATCTTTAAGTGTGTAATATTGTTCGAATTGCAAAATACTAACATAATGATGTTATTTTATGTTACGGACTTCTAAACGTATGTCTCATAAGTATATGTATGTTTATTTGTCCACGTATTTCCCAGAAACTAGTGATCGTTCATCATTTTTTTATTTGGATTAATTAAGTACACGAACTTAGTATGTAGTGCAAACCGGTATAGGTAGTTTTGAATATGATATATGAAACAAACAGCGGAACTCCTTAACGACAAACAGGCCGAATGTGTACTTTCTGTCAAAAAAAGGATCAATGGTTTGCCAAGCACCGGCTGGCCGGAGGAAGGTAGTAAACATTAGCGTACGGGTGCGTTGCGGACTACCGGTGACTGTCGGACGTGCGGCGTGCCGAGGGGCCGAAATCTGAGTACGTCACACAAAGTGACTACAGACAAATAAAATCATTCTATCCGCGGAACTGCTTGACATTGCCATACATTTTTTTATTTGTTTCTTGTCGCTGTGACGACGCTTTTGTTATACTATATTATACTGCTTTCGTTGACAGAATGTCATTTGTGTAGATCCTCAGGTAGCATACGAGGACAACCTAGCGCGGTACTCGTGGTACATTGTTCGGTCTGTGCGCCCTGCCTCCGCAGCGCTATTGTTATTCCGCGCAGCAGGCCGAGGAACCTTGGACACAATTACTAATGTGTGCGCTATCAATAGGTGATTATCTTCGCTTGTAACGAGCTCAGAGACAAAGTTCAGCGTTATCAGTAGCAGTCTTACTGATCATCACCTCTAATGTGCTCATTATTTAATTCATTGTATGCAAATAATTATATCTGACGAATATTTGATTCGTTTTAATATTCATAGTAGTATCTCTCTGTTCCTTCTTGTTTAATAAGCTTCGAATGTCTCATACGTCGACTCGCGTTCACGTGGTTATTTTTCGTGGTTACGCTTCATTAGATGTGTACACAAAACTCGGATCTGCGAGTTAGATAAAAGCACGAGGATACTAACGAGTAATGATTAATACAGCACAGTACCACATCAGTCATCCACGAAAGGTGACAATGTGAAGGTCTGGGCCCGAAACAACAACAATGGCACGGGAGTCCACCGCACCAAGCATGCCAACTGAGAATACGATGAGTCAACGCATGCCTGCGGTCGTTAGCTCTTACGTGACAACAATGCGACATTAGTGTACAGCGGTGGCGTCATCCAGGAAGCGGCGCAGACGAGGTGGGCTCCGGCCATTGTAGCCGGTGTGGGCGGTGATGGTGTCTCCGAAGAGGAGCCGCATAGGTTTGCCAAACGTACTCTAATATACAACATTAATATTAACCGTACTCTCGTATTATTATTATCATGAAAATCATGTATAGCCAGAGTACCTACTACTCATGATGATATCAATAAGCCCAAACACGACTAGGATAAAACATTATTTATGAACGAGTGAGCGCGAAGCGTGAGCGAAGCGTCTCCGTTTCAGCTTGGGCAATTCTTTCGTATGTCGGGTATCCGGTGGATGTCCGGCTGTTCACCTCTACAGGTCTCATTTGTCCACCAATTCTCTTAAAGTTTTTAGAGCAGGTCGATAATTATGTAGTTTTTTTTTGACGATACAGTTATTTGCTGACACAGTTATAAACATAGCGGTGTCATTTTAAAAAAATGGACACTCGAAGAACTACTGCATGATGTCCTAACCAAAAAAATTCTAAATCTATGGTCCTAACCATAGATATAGTATGTACAAGATAAACAGATTCAGATGAAAAGCGAAACCAAAAAAATAAAATCTATGTGTGAGGGAAATTGTCAATGTGTTAGTTAAAAAAGGGTTGTTAAAAAGTCCATGTTCAGTATCGATACTTGGTGAACACAATAAGAAACACGATTAAAGGGTTGTTGCCGTTGTTGGTTATATTGAACTGTTATAAAAACTGGGCAAAATGGGCTTTGCTTTTATTAAAATACAAATTACAAAATACTATCTAGGTTGGCCACTAACTAACCATACGATAGGAAGTGTCATTCTTACAGGCACAAATAAATTAGGTATAGATTCTTTCATTAGGAGTCGTCGATGTTTTCTTTGTATGCAGTAGGTATTTCAATTCGAAATATTTACTACATATTGTAGAGTTTTTATTTGGAGACCATCCATCTCTGGTTAAAATTCGAATCCATTTTTCTCTATATACAGAATTATTTGGGAATCTGTAGGTACATAACTATTACAAATTATTATTTACACAAGAGAAAAAATTGCTGGTGATCAGAGGACTGATGTATTCAAGACACTGTAAAACTATATAAATGCAAATAATATAATGACATTCCTAAACCTACTCAAAGTAACAAAACATCAAAACTCTCCGAAACATTTTGAAAAACAAAGGCTAATATAATAAACATGCAACTTAAAGTACAGTTAAGATGAACACATCTTCTCAATCCTAACTTAAATCTATTTTAACAAAACTTGACTAAATAAGTTTGTATTCATGCCATGATGTCACTATAAAGTTTTTATCGATATTCTTGACGTCATCGTCACCGCTTTGTCAAGCCCTGGCATAAACAAACAATTTTGTCTGTTAACATTATATATTTTAGCAAATTCTGTTTAAATATACGAAATACAATTTTATAAAACAATGGAAATCAATACACTATTGTAAGAATATTTTTCTGAGCCGATTACTAGCAGAAATTTGTCAAAATATGGTTCGAAATAATCCAAGGACAAAATTGTATTTACCTATGAAACGTGTATTTATTGGGGTTATTTCGTCTTGTAACGTCACATTCACTCACAGAACAAGCCACCATAGTTTCATAATTATATTGTAAATTTAAATCTAAAGATTATTATTTAAATGCAAGAAATTCACCGCGGTGTAAAACAGATGGGACGCTATGGACTCTTTCTCGCGAAAAAAATGACATATTGGTACTTCATTCACTCTCTCTTTTTCTCTTGGGCGCTTAGTACTTGATTAGGATTTCTCGCTAGCACGCTTCGTGTATCTTTTTGCGTAGAAAAAATTCTAAATCTATGGTCCTAACGCTGTGTGAAATGCGCACAAGCCCACAAAACTTCCCAAAAAAAGATCGGAACACGCGTATATACACGCGATATAGTGCGTTTTATGTGAAGGGTCACATCCTGCGAATTACAAAGAATGGACTGTGTACAGGGAGATTCTAAATAGAAGAACAGGCCATTAACCTTCAGCCGTAACCATACCTCTTGCAGAACCCAACATTTTACCTGCAATCGAACAAAATAGACCACAAGTCGAGAATAAACAGCCAAAAGATTATGTTAAGGTTACACTAGTCGATTATTCTTCCATAAAAACGTAGTCTGGCGATTACTCCACTGTTTGACGATGTAGGTTCAACATAAAAAATGATATCAATTTGTCTCATCATTATCTAGCCCTGTATGGAAACAAAAAATTAAAAAAATTAAATATTTGAAAGTTATGAGCGTCGAAAGTTCCATATTGAACACTAATTTTAACTCATCTTTAGGCAGAAATAAATACCATAAGAAGAAGGAACATTGCAAAACGGCCTCCATACAGGGATAGTTTAGTAATTCAACAATGCAAATAATTTGATTTTGAAAATATACAAAAATATATTTAGTCGTTTTTTCATGATATCTAGACTCCCAAAGGTCTGTTTATAAAATTTCGCGCGCTCGTTTTCTTCCTAAATCATCATCCATTTCGATACAAATTTGCAAAAGTGCTAATTTGTACAAATTAGCATTTTTGCAAATTTGTAGCGAATAACCTTCTTACTGCTCACAGCATTTATCTCTTTCGCACGTGTTGTTGGATGAGATAGCATGCATTTTAACCTCGCGCACAAAATATTTCGTGCCTTCGACTAGGGAGAACCTTAATGACAAAAATGGTCTAACATGTGCAGAGGTCACTAAAAACGAAAACTAAAAACACTGCTCACGCAACAGTATGAAAATCTGGAAAAACGATTAGACTAGATGTCGACAAAGATGAACTTACAACAATCATCAGTAAACTTGTCCGATATATGGCTACGCTCAGAGTAGGAACATAAATGTATTGGTCAAACATAAACAACACTTAGGACATTGATGTACTTCTAGTTTTTGAAGCACACGTGACATCCAATCAGTTATGTACCTTCAAGAACTACAGTACATACTCCATATTTCATCCCGATGGAACTGCACACGCAGGGACAGCACTAATTATAAAATAGCACATCAAACATGACGTTTTAGAGGAGTATCTCTATGTATTGATTATGTTTGTATATAAACTGAAACCAAATACAAGCTACTGGTTCAGCATAAGCAGAGCTCACTAACGCTATCCGCTGTATACCGTCCCTCTAAGCACATCCTAAAGGAATATAGCTTCACAGATTTCTTCAGTACTCTTGACCAGAGGTTCATATAGACTGGAACGCCAAAAATGTTTACTGGGGTTCTCGATTAAAATTACCCAGAGGAAGGGAACTGAAAAAAAATCTTGACGAAATTAAATTACACTTCCTGAGTACGGGTGAACCCTCATACTGGTCAATAGACAGTTCCATGACCTATTCGACTTCTTTGTGTATAAGAGACTTTCTAACATGTGCTGAGAGTTGCTTGGATAGCAGTTGAGATCACACGGGCCCTCTGATAGCCACCATAAGCCCAAAAATTATGGAATCACAGTTCAAAGAAAAGCTCTACAACACAAGACTGACTGGGTTGGATTTTATTTTTATTGAATTTATTTAAGGAAAAACAAACAGAAGCACAATAAGAAATAGTCATACTATCTTAAATATTACATTTATAAAACTATGCTACCCAATACGTTCTCCACAGATTGTTATTGAAAGTATTTAAAACTAGCTCTCTGCCACTAGTACAGTATGGTGTCATGCAGGTGCAGGTCTACGACCCGACCTCGGCACACCCCGACGACGAGGTAGATACCATAGTATGAGGATATCTCTATAGCCATGCATGATTTCAAAACTCACTTCACCGTTGTCATGGGGGACTTCAACGCAAAACTGGGCAAACGACACGAGGATGAGCTGCAAGTGGGACATTTTGGAGTCGGAAGTCGGAATCGGATGCGAGACGCACGGAACCGGTCAATGTGGCGCCGCTTGGGGGAGGACTACGAGTATATCCAGCAGTGGACGTCTGTCGGCTGATATGATGATGGAAACTAGTTGGTCACACAGATACAATACTACAAAGGTAACTTTCCTAGAACTCATATCCGTAGTTTTAAATAATATAAAAAAGAAAAAGTAAATTTGTGTGGGTACGTTATTAAACATTACGGTACTTCGTATTAATTTGCTGATCCTTTAGAATTGCTTAGCTTTGTAATGCATTTGTACTACGAAAAATAATGTCGATTGAATTAATAACCCGAGTCAGCGTTGGATTTTCAGAGGCTAGTAGCAAATATACGTCGCGGGCGTACGTCACGTACATGAACTGTTCGAGTAACTAGGTAACTGAGACCCCTAACTACGTCCGGACAATCAAAATTATTGCGGCACACATTGAACAGAGCCATAACTGTCAGGAGTTTCCGTCTAGACTTTAAGATCAGAAGATCATTTTTTTTAAGTAATTGGTATGTTATGTTATTCCGATAACATCTAAAATTCATAGCACGAAGGTTATTTACGTTGTACTCATTCTAATCTTTCACTATATTTTACGTAAAAAGGGTTCCAAATAGGCACTACAGACTCTAATTGTGGCCTAATGATTGCTAAGTATAAGTGCAAAAAAGTAGAAGGTCTACGGAAAGCCCTTGAAGATCTCATGACAAAACCAAACATTTGGTAGGCATTTAGACTACATCGAGATACAAGTTTTTTTTTATTTCGCCTGGGTTTGTTCTTGACTCTAGTCTAGGCCAGAGGAAACAGATACAAAGTTGACGATGGAATGAGCTTACCCAGAAGGAGCCTGTTCAAACTTTGTTCCAGCTTTGAGGAGATTCGGGTTGAATGCGTTCGGAAACACTAACGCAGGCAAAGACAAAGACAACAATTCTTTATTTCAACTATCTAGGCTATTAAGTGGCATTTCAGAACATCAAAAATATAAATTTTTTAATTAATAATAATCGATTCTACCGTCCATTCGGAAAAGTAGCTTATTAAGAACAGACCAGAAACTCCACACTTACTCTTAGAAAAAAGAGTGTTTTACAATATTACCATACATACATAATTTTATATACGTGAGGACGATACACCCAACACTACTATACTATGTATAGGTATAAAGTATTACAAGCACTAACAGGTAAATTCCTTCATTTTATAAATAGGAACATGGTTCCCACATTCTTACAAATATTGCAAACATAGGTAAATTACCTAATTCAACAACAACGGAATAGTGTGCGAGTAAATTTCTTAAATAAAAGAGAAAAAAAACTATATCATTACTATGATGAATGAATAATAGAAATGAATATAATATAAATTAACCAGTTTGATTTTATCGACACTAAAGATTGCTCTATGGAGCAGGATTAGCATGTTTTTAAGCACTCTTATCTTGAATATAGTCATCTAATTTGTGATATGCTTGATTACAAAGTGTGTTTTTAACAAAAGTTAAAAAAATTCTTTCATGCAGTTTTAATACATCACAAGGTATTTTGTTATAGAATTTAACACAGCACCCCATGAAAGATGTGTGTACTTTAGCTAATCTATAAGATGGTTGATCTAACTTATCTTTATTTCTAGTATTGCAATTGTGTCTATCACTAACTTTATTAAAGAGATGTATATTTCTCCTTACATACAAAATATTTTCATAAAAAAATTTGCAAGAAGCTGTCATAATATTAATCGTTTTGAAAAAAGCCTCTCTGTGACTTAAATAATACTAACATATGGCTCTGACAGTTCTCTTTTGCTATATAAATATAGATTCAATGTCAGCTGCCCAACTCCACAACAAAACACCGTATTACATAATGCTGTGAAAATAAATAAAATAGACCAAACGCGTGGTTTCTACATCCGTTAACTGTTAACATTGTAATTTGTCTTCTAGAGTGGTTCCTAGGAAAACTGTTTGACTTATAAAGTCTATCTTTTATCTATTCCATATGATGTCGCATTCGCTACTTCTAACATTCGGCAATGTGAATCTAATACATTTGATTTTTTAAATTAAGTAGCAAATTGTTTGCAGTGAACCAATTTTGGACCTGATGAATAGAGTTATGCACATCAAGATTTTGTTGATTTTGTAATAATTGGGGCAAATCGTTCATGTAAATTAAAAAGAGGAACGGACCCAATATCGAGAATTAAGGAACGCCCATTATCATTTCAGACCCTAGTGAGTTTACGCCGTTTACCTGAACTTTAACTTGTCTGGCTTTCAAATATGATCGCTGTGCGCATTATGAAGGATATTTGCATCCTGGTGAAGGATGAACCAGGTAAGGATGGTAACTTGCAGTGCGTCTAGATGTCTGATGTTAGAAGGGGGCGGTGGGATGAGATCATAGAGCTCTTGAACACACTAACCAATGTACAGTCTTTACAATACCGACAAGCAGGCAACCTTGCGGCAATAAGCCAAGCTGTGAAGGTTGGCATCCACCAGTTCAACGTCGCCAATGAGCCTCTTAGTCTTTTCGGAATGGCATCTAAAATTTACAATAGAATACCTGTGGACATTTTAAACACCACGGAACTGCCACTATTCAAATATAAATTACGTAAATTTTTAATTGACAAAGCTTACTAAGATCCAAGATTTTCTTAATAATTAGTACCTACTACAATCTGTCACCATGCATCTAATTCTGATTTTGTAAGATTTGCTTTATATGTGATACCTATGATTATTTTGCATGTTGACTTAATTATTGTACTGCCTACAAGGCAGGACAAAATGGAACTGTAATTTACCTAACATCAGTCTGTATAACCTATGGCCACAATAAAAAGATTTGATTTGATTTAGCTCTGCGTTCCACCGAATCAAGCGCGGCAAGCTGATATTAGTTGAGCCATCCCATAGATGGCTGCAATATCGCATGCATGATTGGACTTGCGCATTGTAAAGAGTTGAAAGCTGTCCAGGTGTAAAGTATCGTTTCACTCTATTTAGGATGCCTAGTTTATTGGCCGCAATTTGTACTCAATGGAGGCGCTGAAGTTGAGACAGAATGTCAAACTACGAGCTCGGGTCGACCAGTTACAGAACCGAACAGATGAACGACCGACCCCGAAAAGTAGGAGTTTGATGGAAACGATTCCTTAATCTCTAGACAAGTGACGTTCTAAGCGTGGCGATAGCGATTGTCAAAAACCTTTGTTTTTTTACATTCTTCGTTTTAAGCAATGCACCTGCCATGATGTCTCTTCACCACCCTTGGTTGACTGGTAGAGAAAGCCTAAGGCATTAAGTCCGCCTTTGTACCTTTGTGCACGAAGTTTTAAATAAGTAAATAAAAAGGCAAGATTGTATGGGATTGACAAGTGACATTGAAAAATCATGTGATCAATCCCTTACATTTTGACTTTTCGACTATCGCCTTCGCTGACATCGAATTCCACTTGCCTAGAAGAGACTGTAAAAACCACGTGAACCTTAAAGTACCGTTAAAGAGAAGCAACGACGTTGATGAGGCTGCTACAAATATAACTAACTTCAAAATGCGTCACAAACTGCTCAGCATCCGTTAAAGCTAGGAAATAATACATAAGACGACGAACGTGCCGAGGCTTTTGGATCTTTCTTGGCCTATGTATTCAATCCCAATGCGTCACGTCACGTGATGTGGAGATGCAAAGGTATTTGGACACAGATATAGTACTTAGTTCTCCATTAAACTCATTAAAGTACTGCTGACCTCGCGAAGTCAGGCGAATTATAATTATTTATTAATTAAAACTTCATGCAACATAACAGTACATAGACGGATTTAATGCTTGAGGCATTGTCTACCAGTCAACAAAGGGCGTTGGAGAGATAGCATGGCAGGTGCATAAAAATGATATAATAATATTATAATCGTAAAATGAGTACAACAGTATAAAGTTAAAATAAGCATACTTAAATATTTACTATAATAAATACTATATATAAAATAATTTATAAATATAATAGAAAAGTGCATATTGAGACGACGATTATAAAAGGTTTCGATCTGGGTGAAGCTCCTGGATACTTCCTTATTACTGCTGAAATCCTACATCAACTGCCAAGAAAAGCCATCGTTTTCTTATCACAGTTCTTTAATGGAACTATGAGAACTGGATATTTTCCGAGAATATGGAAAGTGTCGGAAATCATCAAGCCTACTGCCTGTTATATCTAAACAATTTGAGAAGGTCGCTGCACGAAGGCTCAACGACATACTGAAAGACGGCAACATTATCTTCAACAATAAGTTTGGATTCAGAAGAGCAATTACCGGACAGCCCTTAGTTACAACCATGATGGGGTGGCCCCAGAGCAATTACCGGACAGCCCTTAGTTACAACCATGATGGGGCGGCCACAGAGCAATTATCGGACAGCCCTTAAGTACAAACATGATAGGGTGGCCACAGAGCAATCACCGGACAGCCCTTAGTTACAAACAAGATAGGGTGGCCACAGAGCAATCACCGGACAGCCCATAGTTACAAACATGATAGGGTGGCCACAGAGCAATTACCGGACAGCCCTTAGTTACAAACATGATAGGGTGGCCACAGAGCAATTACCGGACAGCCCTTAGTTACAAACATGATAGGGTGGCCACAGAGCAATTACCGGACAGCCCTTAGTTACAAACATGATAGGGTGGCCACAGAGCAATTACCGGACAGCCCTTAGTTACAAACATGATAGGGTGGCCACAGAGCAATTACCGGACAGCGCTTAGTTACAACCGTGATGGGGTGGCCACAGAGAAATTACCGGACAGCCCTTAGATACAAACATGATAGGGTGGCCACAGAGCAATCACCGGACAGCCCTTAGTTACAAACATGATAGGGTGGCCACAGAGCAATTACCGGACAGCCCTTAGTTACAAACATGATAGGGTGGCCACAGAGCAATTACCGGACAGCCCTTAGTTACAAACATGATAGGGTGGCCACAGAGCAATTACCGGACAGCGCTTAGTTACAACCGTGATGGGGTGGCCACAGAGAAATTACCGGACAGCCCTTAGATACAAACATGATAGGGTGGCCACAGAGCAATCACCGGACAGCCCTTAGTTACAAACATGATAGGGTGGCCACAGAGCAATTACCGGACAGCCCTTAGTTACAAACATGATAGGGTGGCCACAGAGCAATTACCGGACAGCCCTTAGTTACAACCATGATAGGGTGGCCACAGAGCAATTACCGGACAGCCCTTAGTTACAAACATGATAGGGTGGCCACAGAGCAATTACCGGACAGCCCTTAGTTACAACCATGATAGGGTGGCCACAGAGCAATTACCGGACAGCCCTTAGTTACAAACATGATAGGGTGGCCACAGAGCAATCACCGGACAGCCCTTAGTTACAAACATGATAGGGTGGCCACAGAGCAATTACCGGACAGCCCTTAGTTACAAACATGATGGGGTGGCCACAGAGCAATTAGCGGGCAGCCCTTTGTTAGTTACACTGATTATGGACTTTCAGGATGCTGAAGTTCAAGATAGGGTGGCCACAGAGCAATTAGCGGACAGCCCTTTGTTAGTTACACTGGTTGTGGACTTTCAGGATGCTGAAGTTCTGTCTGCTCGTTACGAACGACGTTACTTTTGTGATATTATCGTATCAAGTGAATGAGCGACCTTCCTCTCGTCCGCGCAGATATTGGGTTGGCGGCCGAACGTTGACCCTCCGCCTGAGTAGGTACTTCGGGATGATAAGCATGCCGCGACCTTCAGGGCTGTGTCTCATGTTCCCATTGGCCTCAGAAAAAAACTTCATAATAGGCAATAATTAGCTTTGAACGATTTTTTTATTCAGCAGTGCATATCAATGTGAGATACATTCCATCATCATAAGGGCAAAGAAACCAACAAGTGTTGCTTTGCTTCATTGATAGAACTGCTTCAGAAATAGAAAGCTATTAAGGATTGTATGGGGATGTTATTAAAGGTTTGTTATTATTTTCAGTAAACGTTGTAAAAATGTATTATAATGTAGAAACCAAGCAGAAAGTTGATGCGGTCAAAGTGTCGCCAAACGTTGACCCAGTTGATTTGAACTGATCAGTTGATTTGTTCTGCAGAAACGCACAATACGGACTAAAGTCTGTATCCTCCAAACAGAAAGTTGCCGGCAACATTTTATAAAGTTAGGCACTCTCACAGTTCCAAGCATTTATGTCCATGTACTTTTGGTTAACTTGGCTAAATACCTTCATGAATTTGAAACTACAGAAGAACAAGAAATGCAGGAAGGCACCCGTAGAATAGTATATTATGCAACTTGTGAATAAAGGACGGTTTTAAAGCGAGGGCCATAGATGAATCACGAACAAGTGAAGGATTCTAACAACTGAATCACGACCGCAGGGAGTGATTCATGATGATTGAATCACGAGCATAGCGAGTTATTCAAGTGTTAGAATCCTGAACGACGCGAGTGATTCATGGCCCTCGATATAAATCCGTTTTATTCAAGAGTTGCATACTATATTTTATACCATGACTTCGAGAAAAAGAAGGATTTAAGCCAAAAGCACAAGGAATAATCATAAATAAATAAATGGTTTATTACCTTCAAAATTTACAGAAAATGAGAAACCTTAGGGTTTCACATTTTTTGTAAATTGAAGCTGAGCCTTTGAGTTTGAGTTACCTAAACAGCACCTGTGTTTCAGGGGCCAGTGACCATCTCCGTTAAGTTACATAATTATAATTAATTAAACACCAATGCAATTAATATTAGAATAACAATGCAAATAAGTATTCACTAAACATCCTAGACCAAAATAAAATCATTATCAAAATCCTAAATATAAACAAACTCAAAATTAAATCGACGAAGGAGTTTGAAATTCGAATATTCTTTGTTTGCACAAGAAGTTTGTATCGAGTATTTTATGCGCAAGTAGGTTGTATTGCATTGAGATGGAGGTCAAATATATATTGGTGTGTTCTAAATTCAAACACCAAAACAGTGATTAAAAGTGCTTTTTATTCACTGTTTTCAGTGAATAAAATAAGCTTTTTAGAGGGGGAATGGTATAAAAGACCTTAAATGTATGATTAATCCAAATTTCGATGTTCAAATTATTTAACAGGTTGTCTTTGGATCTGAAAAGTACGGAACACACTAGTTCTTTTAAAACATAATTAAAGGAATTCCTATTGGACAAATGTTTGTTTGCCATTGAAGAATTGTAGTGCTTAATATTATTATTGTTTTTTTTGTGTATATGATATCTATGGAACGTATGTATTGAATATGAAATGTAAAATTATTGTTTGTGGATTTAATTTAAATTGACACAGAATTGTAGTAATTAAATAATTATTGTTTTTTCATTTTTATTATGGTGTAATATAAGGAATGTATGTAATTGAATTGAATTATAAAATTAATGTTTTTTGTTTTTGTGAATAATTTGATTTTTAACCGACTATCCAAAAAGGAGGAGGTCTTGTATGTTTTTTTTTGTGTTTGTTCACCGATATCTCCGTCAATTGTGGACCGATTTTGAAAATTATGCACTTTGTAGTGTTTATAGTTGGAAGTCGGTAGTATTTTTTTGTAAAAAAGTTTTTTTTATTATTTTTATTTATTTTGTGTAAATGTTCAGATACAAATTTATTGTTCATGAATAAATGACTATTGACTGACCAAGAAGTTTCAAGAGTTAGGAAGACTACAATACTTCATTCTTACAGTGCATCGGAACTTACTGTACTTGAGCACAGAACGTAAGTTTATAAAGAGTACGCCCCAACCCGGGATGGCGCGGGAGGCAAACGTTCCAGTTGTAGTTTAGTTCTAGAGGATCACGGGCAGGGCAGGCTGGCAGAGTGGCAGGGTCGCAGGGCTGCCTGGCGACGAGAAGAGAAAAAGGGCGCGCGTGACCGCGGCGCGTGCTCTTTGCACCCATCTCTAATGAGGTCGTCGTCTAACGATGCACACACTAATTAACGATCAGCTACGAATGTAAACACATACGAGGCCGGGGGCACGCGGGCGCGGCGTGCTGTGCGGGACATACGAGCGCGCTCACCTGGACGTGTACCGGGACTGCCGGCCCCTCGCGCACCGTTTTCTCACTCAGCCACTCACCTGTCCGCCGCTCTAGTCGCACATCAACACAATATTACACCAAATAGCCATTGTCCTCTTTATATGCTGCTTAATAATATATTCAAACGATGCAAAGTGCCACTAGTTAATTAACCGACTTCCCAAAAAGGAGGACGTTCTATGTTCGACTGTATGTGTTTTTTATGTATATGTTCATCAATTTCTCCGTCAATTGTTGACCGGATTTTGAAAATTTATTTTTGTGTTTGAAAGCGTTTACGTTCGAGGTGGTCCCATTGTCACCAAGTCAGAATCTGGTGATGAGATCCAATGGGATCCTCAAATATATAGGAGTTTGGAGAAGTGGAATTGATAAAGAAGACCACAGGTGGCCACTTGAACTCTTTCAAGTTAAGTATTTCTCGAATATGCTGAGAAGCTAGGGTATGTTTTGGTGGGAATCGCTGTTGGTGAGAACAGCATTACCTATAAAGTGGCAAAAATTATTATTTAATTATTGGCGGAGTACCGTATAAAGCAGAGCCCTAGCCAGTTCGAGTCATCCACGTCCCCGTCGTTCTCCCAGAGACCTGCTGCAACAGCGCCGCCGCGCGTCCGCCTCCCCAAGTTACGGCTCGGCTGTCCCAAAGCAAAGCCTAGCAAGTGCATGTGACTTAATTTTACAGGAGAAGACATGAAAACATTTTCTACAACCTTATAGAACACAACAACATTGTTATATTTATCTGGTCCTTATATGGATAATTATGACTTGCTTTATTACATAAGATACTTAAATTGAGCCTAAGTGTATTTGTACAAGTTTTATGTCGCTTGCTAAAGATTGGTGTAGATACTTCAAGTTATCAAATTAAAATAGTCTTTATTTCTGATACATAAATTCAATTATAAAATCGTTATTATATTATTATCACATTTTATATTATTACGTAATGCATGCGTTTATTTAATGTCAGCTTAGTAATCAAATTCATGAATTATTTTGTATGTAGTTCAGACAAATAGTAATTGCATTTATTGAATGTCAATTAAGTTATTAAATATAAGTTTAAGTATACAAATCAATTGTCACAGTTAAACTATAAAAAATAAAATTAATTGCAATTATATCATTTTAATTTAGTAATCAAATTCATGAATTTTTACGATTCAAATTCTAAATTTAAATATATTTCAGTTATTGTACTTCTAATTGTGACATCAGTAACATTTGTATCATCAACGGTTGTATCAGATTGCCCTTTGGCAAAGGCTCCCCCAGACTTTGCCGTACTTTTCTGTTTATGGCTATTCTTCTCCATAATGGTAATGTCTTCTTCCCATCTTTTCTTCTGTCGCCCTTTTTTTCTTTTCCCTTCGCGAGGATACCACATGGTGATACTCCTGAACCATTTTTCTGTCTTATTTCTGTTCATATGGCCTGTCCATTTCCATTTAAGTTTGTTTTTTGGGTATGTGACATCAGTAAATTTAGTTTTTTGTCTTATAACGGTAAGATTAACCTTTTCTTGTAATCTGATATTCAAAATACTTCTCTCCTTTTTATTCTGGCAAATCTTGAGGGCTCTTCTGCACTTATCAGTGAGGTTCCAGGTTTGTGATCCGTACGTCATACATGGTAACATGCATGAGTTGAATATTTTTGTCTTCTCTTTCATTTTTATTTGTGGGTTTTTCATGATCTCTTTGAGGGACCAATATCTTTTCCATGAATTGCTGAATGCTTATTCTTATAATTATTTCTTTTTGCATTTGGTCCTCTGGTGATATAATTTGACCCAAGTATGAGTTCTGATCAACATATGCTATACTACTATTGTTTAGTGAGATCGGTGCTTTTGTGTGATTGCACATAAGTTTTGTTTAATCTGTGTTCATAGTCAAGCCCACGATTTTGCTTTCTCTATCTTGTTGGAGCAACATTTTTTGTAGTTCACTTATCAAAGTTAAGTCGTCTGCGAATCTTAGATTATTCAGTTTTTCTCCGTTTATACTGATCCTAAGAAGCTCAAATCCATTTACCTGAATATATGTTCCAAAACCGCCGTCAATAGCTTACGAGATAGAGGATCTCCTTGCCTCACTCCATTCTTAATTCGAAATGTTTCTCCTATTCTCTCGGTTTGTATCTTTGCTGTTGAATCTTCATATAGTTTTTGATTTATTCGGATGTATTTATTATGCATGCCTTGAGCTTCTAGAGCTTCCCATATGTGTATATGTCTAAGAGAGTCAAATGCTTTGTTATAATCGACAAAAGCTAGGTAATACTTCCTTCCAAATTCATTGCTTTTTTCTATGACTTGTTTTATGGTATGGATATGGTCCATTGTTGAGAAATCCTTTCGGAATTCAGCTTGTGTTTTCGGCTGATTTTCATCTAATTATTTGCTAATTCGGTTCAATATAATTTTGGAGAATATCTTGTACAAGTTTGATGCCCAAACTAATCGATCTGTAATTGTTGATTTCACCGATGTCACCTTTCTTATGTAGTAATATAACAGTGGATGTTGTCCATTGTTTTGGTATAATTTCTTTGCAGAGTATTTAATTGAATAGAATTGTACTGGCTCTAAGTAAAGTTTCTAGACATCTTTTGAGAATTTCATTTGTTATTTTGTCATCTCCGGGAGCTTAGTTCTTTTGGGAAAGAATTGCATGTCTTACTTTGGGTTCTAATATTGGAGGCGTAGAGTCTTCATTTGCCTTAAAAAAAGGGCTGTGTATCTCTATAATAGGGGTAATCATAAAGGTTACTGTAGAACTTTGTGGCTATTTCTGTAATTTGAGGTTATCTCGTTATGTATAATACCAAATCGCAAATAAAAACCTATCAAGGACCTCTTAATAGGTATTGGAATTTGTTTCATTAAAGGAGTTGTTTTGGTATAATATTGAAAACCTAGTTCACCTAATAATTTAGGCTTGAAATAAAAGGGTGTCATTATTCACATTTAACACACATAGGAGTCTAATCATCTATTAATTATCTGCACGATACCTACACTAAATTATCCTATTTTTGTTATAAATTTATTTTAACAAAAATATAATAGTCCTCTTAAACTACCGAATTCCGAAAGGAAAGTTATTCATTATTTTGAAGTCGGTTTATTTTTTGGTTATTTTTTTTTTATATGTCTGCCTATATGTCTTTTTTATATGTCTTTTTTATGTGTCATGCTCTCTCTAATTTTTCTCTGATGGTGGCACATGTGTTGGATCATTCGGTTCCCTTCATGATGGTTGAGTTGAGTGGTGCCGATCCATGCGTCATGTTCGTGAATGGGCGCCATCGGTTGGGATTGGTAATAACTTGCAGCTAAGTTATTACCAATCCCAACCGATGGCGCCCATGCCGTCTGATGGCACTCAGACGGTTCATTGCAAGAAAGGGATGCCCAACAAGGATTTACTCTGATAATGGAACCTCATTCGTCGGCGCGGTAAAGATGCTGCCGGAGCTCTTCAATTTCTGCGCAAATAGGAGAATAGATTGGAGATTCATCCCTCCATCCGCACCATTTCTGGGATCCGCACCTGTTGGGAACGGTTAGTCCGCTCGGTGAAGAGTGCCATCTCCGTGACCCTTAAGGAAAGGACGCCTAAAGAGGAGGTATTAAACATCCTGCTCCTGGAAGCGGCATCGATCATTAATTCAAGACCCCTGACACACGTCTCAGTGGAAGCTGACGCGGAGTACGCCCTGACTCCTTTCACCTTCTTAATTGGAAACCCAAGCGGCGAGCCTGAAATTAATGTCTTTGATGACGCGGACTTTATCCGACGTGCTGAATGGCGGAAGGCGCAGAGGCTGGCAGACCACTTATGGCAGCGCTTCGTACGAGAGTACCTGCCAACGCTCACACCTAGAAGGCGGTTGCAGGAAGCTCGTCCATTAGCCGTGAGCGATCTAGTTTTCATTGCAGACGGCACGCTGCCCAGGAACCAGTGGCCTCGAAGACGAATCGCGGCAGTGCACCCGGGGAAGGACGGGGTAGTAAGAGTGGTGGACGTTGCAACGAAAGGGGGCGTGCTGCGTAGACCCACTCGCAAAGTGGTGTTGCTGGTCGCCGGTCAGTAAATTGGTACTTACACCGTCGGGGGCCATGTTGGCGACAAGCAACAAACCTTTTTTGAAAACGTAATTGTTTCCTTTTTATTATACTCTTTTTTGTTTTTTATCAAAAGAAAATGTTTGTCAGTTGTGCAAAAAACAGTCGTCATTAAAACTTGCTATGATCAAAACGTATTTCCATCTACAAGCCCTTCCTCATCTTGAACACCTGGATTACACAGTGTCATAATGGTGCGTCCACACTACACAGACTTTTGCACAGACTTTCATCAACTTCTATAGAATTTTGTCTGTGTAACACAGTAATACCGACAAATGTCGGTGTCAATGTATGCCAAGTCTGTGTAGTGTAGGCGCACCATAACTGAAGGGGTACACAGATGTGAACAGTGCACTATAACACGACTGCGTTGCCAAAACCGTACTCTAATATAGAATATCGTATAATCTACAAAAGCAATAGAATACGTACCTATGCTAAAGTATACTGTAGTGAACTGAATGAAATCTTTTCATTTCAGCATTTCTCTGTAGGAGTTTTCGGTTATAAATTTCAAAGTGGTTGTAAAAGACAACCATGGCTTGAATTGAAAAACGTATTCGTAAAATTATTTTAAAAGTTCTTAGGTAAACATTTCTAAGCAAGTTTTGATATAAAAAATTGAATAGTCATGCAAAACAAATATCTGTGCAGAATTACAGCTCAATCGAACATCGGGCAGCGAAGGGGCGAATTAAACTTTCAAGATTTGATTACACTGGATCAGGTGAAAGTAAATAAAAGCTTGTTACGACATGTTTGTCACACAAAAAGTAAAATTATTGAGGGTACTATTTTTACCCGTCTGCGCGCGGCAAAGGAGAGTAATGTGTTTTTTATGTGATGTTTTAGAGATAAAAAGCGTAGGCCAATTTTGATGATTCTTACGTCAATCGCTTCGTCTTATCCTTGCGAGTGCTACATTAAAATTGAAAAAGAATAATGGCGGTTTTTGGGCGCCATATTGTGAGGGCCCAATTTCTTTCCCCTCGTGTGGGGTATCAAAATTAAGGGTGATTACAAAAATATATAACACGTAATAAGATTAAATTGAATTCTAAAAAAAATGGTTACTGAAAAGTTCATATTCTTTATTGTACACAAAACATATATAGACAAATACAGTAGGACAGCTTATGTTCAAAGGCAAGCTTAACCCTTAAATGGGTTCTCTTACAGCAAACCTCAATGTCATGGAGATATTTTATTAAGTGAGGACAGTATACAGGTGTTCAGGTATTTAAGTCATTGTTTAAACATTATTTGTAATGTATTGTGACTCGAGAGCAACTGCTGAGAAATTGTTTTGCAGTTTGCCAGATTTTTTGAATGTTATAATGTATTGTAAACTCAAGTTCATGAGTTTAAAAATAACATTTAAATTCTTACTAAGCACTACAGCACACAATGCATTAACATAATACATGTTATATAATATAACTAAAATCCTAAATTAATAAATACATACATAACCATCTATACGTCATGTTGACAGGAAATATGCCCATGTTCTTTTCTTGAAAATTCTCAACGAAGGGCTGTGTAAAGATTGAGGGACATTATTCCAGAGGCCAGCACGAACAGTAAATGATCCACCGCAACGACTTGATGAGTGGAGAGGAAAAAAAAGGAGAAGAGATGATGAGAAACGGCAAGGTTTTCCTCTCGCAACAAGATACTCAAAGCGTTATCGAAGATATGAAGGAGAGGTAGGGTTGTGAAAAACAGCAAAGAGTACAGAAAGAGTGTGTGTATCTCGGCGCTGCTGAATGGGCAGCCACTTCAACCGCCTCCGAAATTCCGACTCATTGTCATACTTTCGGAGGCAAAAAATGAAGCGGATGCTCAAATTCTGCAATCATTCGAGCTTATTGAGAAGTTCCTCGGTCGCATCAAGAACGCAGACATCCGCATAATCAAGAAGACAAAGAAGAGACTAAGCAAGAGTTACTTTAGTTGAGAAAGGCAGGAACTTCTGGATACGCTTCAGAGACCGAAATGAGCAAAATACCCTCCTGCTTACTTCTGCAATGCGAACGTCTCAAGATAGGTTGCAGTCTAAGAAAACACTTAAGTTTTTTACTTTTTTGAATAGGCTATAGCGACAGAATCCAATAATACTGGAGGGAGATGCTGGTTACTCAGTAAGTTTACGAAAAGTCTTCCACCAATAATGAGAGCTTGTGATTTCGTTGTGTTCATTAAAAGTCCAAAAGTTACTGTTAAATAAAAAATGTTAATGTAAAAATCTTTTTTTTGGAAGTCGGTTTTGTTTTTTTATAGAAAGATTTTATTTTTCTCTTTTTAGTTATGGTACATAATGAACAAGTCTAGTAGTAGGGTACAGTACCTTATAATGGCCAAAGTTACGGCTGAATAGATTACCCGAATAACATAAAACTAACATAACCGGTAATCAAACATTCCAAGACATGTGACATCAACCAACCCGCACTAAGCCCGCGTGGTGGATCACGGCCCATTCCCTCTCATAGAGAGGAGGCCTGTGCCCCAGCAGTGGGAACATTAATAGGCTGATGATGAACATAACCGGTGAAAAGAGATTACCAAGGTGAACTGTACATATCTGCGTACCCCTTTAGAGCGTACCGGCGTGATGTTATTTTTTGTTTATTTTATTAAAATAAGGAACATTAAACAACTACATTATAGGATAAAATATTCGAAATATAAAATAGTTTTGTATACTAATAAAAGTAATAATGCAATAATAAAAATCTGTGTAATAATTTATGATTAAACGAACTTACCCTAAGTTAAGTTCTATCATAATTATACGTATCTCGTCCGAAGAGATTATAAGTACCTGTAATTGATGATTATTTTTACACATGCAGTATCGACTACAGGCGGCCGGCAAATCACTAGTTTTTAGAGATTCTTTTTTTTTACCTTGCAGCTCTGTGTCGGCTGTCATTTAGTTTAGAGTTACTGGTGTATTATGTAGATATTTCTAGAACGCTTCTGTGTTATACCTTAGGTTTGGGAGGGTGTTACTAATCTCTTCGGACGTGGCACTTCGTATAATTATGATAGAACTTCACTTAGGGTAAGTTTGTTTAATTATAAATTATAATTTGTGCCTCGTCCTCGAGATTAGTACCTGTAATTAATGACTATTATTACACTTGTAGACTTTGAGAGTTAAGTTTTAGAATGATCAAATAAACTATGATGAAATTGTGTAGTTGAAGACATACTGTGAGAAAGATCTTTTTCTTTCTTTAAAAATCTTATATTTTTATAGACTAACCATCATGGTTGTCCATAGGTTACATACATAGGTTCTAATTTATCTGTTTTGACAAATTTATTGTTTACTTTCTTATTAACATTGTTGTAATGTTTAAAGATTAACAATCACAGTTATCATTAGGTAACAAAGATTCTTATTCAGCCATTTTCTTAATTACTATTCTTATCTTAATGATCTTTATTAACAAAATATTTTTTGCCTATTTATTATCATTAATTGTTAAAGTTTTATAAATACTAACAATCACAGTTGCTATTAAGTAACATAGGTTCTTAACCAAAATGTTTATATATATTCTTAATTATCTTATTAACCGAATATTTAATGCCTGCTTATTAAAGTTTTTTAAAGAATAACAATTCTTAAATCTTTATTGTACACCAAAAACAATATTCAATACAATGTGATAATAAGTACATGTACAAAGGCGAGCTTAACTCAGTGTTGAGTTCTCTTACAGCAAACCCTAGAGAGTGACAGAGAATGATGACAAAAGAGGGTAGGGTCCTGTGTACAATTTTTAAATAACATAATTATAATCATAAAAATAAATAATAAATATATACATAAGAACATAATATATATATAATTATATATATATTAATCTACTAACATTGCGTTATGCGTTAAAAAGAAATGCTCTTTAATTTTCCTCTTGAAGATGTCTTCAAGAGGAAAATTCAATCGCTCTAGTTCGTTTAGGAGTACCTCCGTTGCATCTAGAAAACAGACATCCGCGTAGTCTATGAGCGGTAGAAGAAGAGATTGAGAGTGACCTTAGTGTGAAATGGTAAGAATTTTTGGAGACGTTTAAGAGACTTAAAAGAGTAGAAGACTTTCTTACTCAGATCTGCAATATGAACCTCCCAAGAGAGGTTAGTGTCTATATGGACGCCTAAGTTTTTCGCGCTTTTGGAGTAATACATGAGCAGTGAGTTATACATTACTGGTGGAAGAGACTGGGCATATAAAATGGCGATATAACTGCAAGTCGTCTACATAGAAATGAAAGTTAGAAATTAGGACCTTTGTGATAGCATTTATAAAAATTGAGAAGAGAAGAGGAGAGAGGACACCACCTTGAGGAACGCCCGCAGTCAAGTCACACCATTCAGAGGAATCCTCATCGGATCGAACAGACTGCGAGCGACCTCGGAGATACGATTTGAACCACTCAATTACCGGAGCAGAGATATTAAGGGAGGAAAGGATTCCTAAGAGAATGTCAAAGTCTACCGAGTTAAAAGCACTGCTGAAGTCCAGTAGAACCAATATAGTTAGACATTTATTATCTATAACCAGTCGTATGTCATCGGATATTTTGACTAGAGTCGTTACGGTGCTATGACCAGATCTGAAACCAGATTGGTAAGGACTCAGAAGGCTATTAGAGGATAAATAACAAGATAATTGCTTCTGAACAATACTCTCGAGGACTTTGGAGAGGATTGGGAGGATGGATATTGGACGGAATTGGGATGGTGAGGAAGGATTTGGAACTTTGGGAAGCGGTAGGACGTGAGCCCTCTTCTAAGCTAGTAGTAGGAAAGGAGTTGTTGAAAAGAGAAAAATTAACAACAATATGAGTTACGACAGGAACTATTTCACTCAAAATAGGTAGGAACATTTGCAGTTGAAGGCCATCGTCACCTACCGCCTTAGTGGAGATGGTTTGGATACATTTCCTAATGTCTAGTTCAGTAATTGGGTGGAAAGAGAAAGAAGTATTTGCAGGCAATGGAAGATTAAAGAGATCCTTGAGAGTGGAAGATTTAACATAGTCATCTAGGGTAATTGGAGACTTAGAAAAGTGAGTATTAAGTGCATTTAGGTCCATCTTATCAGAAGAACTCTTGCTAGAGGCTTTGCCAATACTGAGAGTCTTTAAAAACTGCCATACTTTTGTTGGGTTGAAGTTGTCAATTGGCCTGTGAATGTGGCGCCTTTTCGTATTCCTACACAAACGACTGCAGTGATTTCGGATCCCTTTGTAAAGGTCCCAGTTTTCCTCAGTCGGCTGCTTCCTGTATAAGCGCTTGGCCTTTACTCGCTTAGCCATCTGGTTTTTTTATTGCTGGAGATAGCTATGGCGCAGGAAGGTGTTTGACTCTCACATTTCTTAGTGGGGCGTGTGCCTCATATAAAACCAACAATTTCCTGGTGAAGACTGACACCATGGTGTCCATATCCTCACAGGCCAACACAGGAGACCAGTCAATTCCACCCGCATCAGCTCTCAAACGCTTCAAATCAATGTTTTTAAAACTACGAAGATGAAAAAATTTGGGCTTGTGTTTGGGACGTCGAATCTTATATCTTGTTTCGCCACACCTCACTCCGCACAATACGACTTTCAAATCAAACTAAGAGGGGACGAGGCTTGCTGGTGTTGCTTCCGAGTCAATGACAGGCTGTTATGTCTTTTGGTGTGATGTGTCCCATTTCCATACGTTCCGACAACATGCTGAGTAAACTTTTGGTTTGATCGGACAAGCCGTGCAATAATAGGACTTGCACGGGATGCCATCTCATTTCTGTCCAGCCCCACCACGAGCAATTCCATTTGGGCATTAAGTTAACCGAGGGTTTTCCAGATTAGACTCTTAAACTCGGTAAAGTCCTTGGACAGACTGGCAATCGTCTTGTAGCTTCACCACTGGTATTCTTCAAGTCCTCCTCATATTTTGCCATTCTTGAAGAAAATGATGATGACAGTTCCTCCACACAGTCTGACAGCTTCGAATAAAGATCTAGGGTATTGATTGATGTCTGATACTGGTAGTTGAAAAAGTGTTGTAAAGGAGAGTTTAATAAATGAATGAGTGCACCGGAGGTTAATGAACAACCCTAATCAAGTTCCTGCATTTAAAAACTGTTTTTAATATTTTTTTTGTTGTTTTATTTTCAAATCATTAACACGGAGTATGTTGATAGGGCCGAATTCACAAGGAAGTGACCAGCTGTCTGGAGCGTCTTACAACATAAGGCCTGTCTCCCTAGGGACCACAGGGGGGTATTTCCCCTACAGGTTCTTCCGCAGCGGATATACCCGCTGACATAAAATGTGACAAAACGTAGGACGACCTAACGACGTAACGTACTGTTACATCATCGCTTACCATCAGGTGAGATAGTGGTCAAGCGCGAGCCTATTTACAATAAAAAAAAATGACAATCAAAGTTGTCATTTAAAAACGAAAGTTCTTATATAATCATTCAGATAATAATATAAATATATCTGTTTTATCAGAATACAGTTTTGCTTTCTCATTAATATTCTTATTTTCATTATCAATACTGTTAGGAGGGAAGGATTGACAGCTTAAAATAGTGTATAAAAGCGGCGTGCGCGCCATTACTGCTCTCTTTCGACAGACGTCGCTCGTGGCGGAAACATCATTCAAGGACCGTGAGACTTATATTTTCTATTTTGTGTACCTATTGGTTACATTTTTGATATTTACGTGCTAATTGTTTAAAGTTATTATTTGTGGTAACTAAGGTTAGTTTTCAGTGATTGTTATTTTGTTCCTAATTAAAAATAAAGAGTTGTATGATTTTAGTTGTGTCTCAAATTGTTTTTTTTTTTAAATGTCCCTGCTTCTGGTTCCTAAAATCATTAGTGGGATAAAGAACGCTCAAATTGCCCACTAAATCGCCTATAAAAAAAAAGAAGAAGGAACAGAATCTCAAAATATCTGTCTACCCTCATTTTTTTTTTTTAATTTTTGTTTTCTCTGTGTGATTGTTGATATTTTGCGGGTGTGTGATTAACTATCGAACTTTTGTGCTAAATATGCCTAAAAGTCATGAACGCCGTCGTTCACGAGATCGACATCAACGTGTTTTGCGAGACGAGTCCGCTAGGAGTGAAATCGCAAATAGATCGCGTGATAGATCACGACAGAGTCGCCGTCGGGAACGTAGTGGCTCCAAGGATAGTTCGTATTATCGTCGCCGTGATGCTCGTGGCCACCGCCGTTCTAGATCTCGATCAACATTTACACCTCCACGTGCAAGGTGCCCGTCGGTAACGCCTCACACTAATAACTCGTTACAAGATACCCTCAACAATATAATGACAAGGCTTAGTGCTATCGAGCATAACGGTACGAATGCGATATCCACACCTAAAAATTTAGAAAATTCACACACTACGGCAAACCTCCAGGACCCGGTTCGCGAGGTCACCCCGCGTTCTCGTAGTCCCACGGACTTGAGCGATGTTCCGCAGCGTGTTCGTACTAATAACTCCGAGGGCTTTTCAACGACCATTCGTACAAACGATCCAATCGCTGGCGGATCCGAGGCTATGTCCACTGTAACTATGCTCGCTGAAGCCTTAAGATCTTTACAGCCTGCTAGGTCGCACAGTTACTACGTATCTAATTTCGATCCAAACATACACGATATTGACCTATGGTGTGACGAAGTGGACCGTGCAGTAATCGCGAACGGTTGGAGCGACTACGAATGCCTGTCACGAGTAGCTTCTTGCCTTAAGGGTGACGCTAAAGTTTGGCTAAACGAATGGGTCACCAACGACCGAACTTGGTCAAACTTTAAGCTTGAATTCAAACCCCTTTGCCCTCGGAAACTAGACTATGCTAATATTTTATTCGAAACTATGAACATGACGTCAGACAAATTCACAACGTATGCCGAATATGCCCGGCGTACTCTGCTACGTTTAAGGATAGTTAAAGGCCTCACCGATGAATTGCGAACTCTTATAGTCATACGTGGTATTGATAACCCGCAAATAAGGGCAGCCGCGGCCAACGCAAACTTGGCGATCGAAGACATAGTCTCGTTCCTTTCGATTTACATCAAACCGAATCGCACAAAATCTGATACTCGCAGTAGCTCGACAAATAAACATGCATCCTCGAACTCATCCTCCAACCGTGGATCTAAGTGCTACGTATGCAATCAGCGCGGACATTTAGGCCGAGATTGTACCAAAAGGTCTCGTAGGGAACCCGTTGACAAACCTATCGTGAAATCCGGGACCCCGGGGTCGGTCAATGATGCCACTGCTGCTACCAAATCCGAATCGCAGTGCTCATTTTGTAAAAAAAAAGGACACACAGAAGAAAAGTGCTTCGCCAAGAACCGGTCAGCATCCAGAAATCAGCGAAACGTTAATTTGTGCACAGAGCACGCAAATAGTAAAACGGACATTGTAACGGCTGTTGTTCAGGGCATCCCCATGGACGCACTCATAGACAGTGTAGCCCAAAACGTGTCGCTGATTTCTTCTGATGTTTTGAAGCACCTTTCTTGCCAAATTAAACCAACATACTGCATTCTCAAGGGGATAAGCGAGCGGCAAATCATAGCTTCGTCGTTTATAACAGCAACTATCGAGCTTAGCGACATTTCTATAGAAACCGATCTAGTTGTAGTGCCAAAGTCATGCATGAACACCTCCATTATAATTGGGACGGATGTTCTAAATCGCGATGGCGTCACGTATGTACGCACTAAAGACAAACAGTACATCACTCAAACTAACGATACTCATGTTCACGTTAACGAAGTTCAACGTCTCGACCAAACCTTAGTAAACACCCCGCTACAGGGCACTCTGCGTGATTCTTTGATGTCTGTGATTAATAAATTTTCCGAATTCCTTATTTGTGGCACCGCAACAAGTACAGTCACAACTGGTGAAATGGAAATAAAGCTTACTAGCACCTCTCTTGTTGTATACCGGCCATACAAGCTATCATATGGCGAAAAACTTATAGTACGCATCTGGACAAAGGCATCATCAGAGAATCACGATCAGAGTACGCTAGCCCCATAATCCTGGTGAAGAAGAAGGACGGAACCGACCGAATGTGCGTCGATTACAGGGCACTTAACCGTATCACCGAAAAAGAAAGATATCCTCTGCCCTTGATAGACGACCATATTGATCGGTTGGGTCGTTACACCTTCTTACCAGTTTAGACATGGCTACTGGTTTCCACCAAATCAGAATCAAAGAGTTCTCCGTTCATGTGACGGGATTCGTCACACCAGAAGGGCACTACGAATATCTAAAAATGCCATATGGTTTGACGAACTCCCCGATCGTTTACCAACGGATTATCAACCAAACCCTTTGCGAATTCATTGACGCTGGAAACGTTCTCGTATATATTGATGACGTACTTTTGCTAAGTAACACCATAGAGGACGGTATTGTTTTGCTACAAAAGTCCTGCAAACGCTCACTAAATCAGGTTTTTCAATAAATCTGAAGAAATGTTCCTTCTTGACTACCGAAGTCGAATATTTAGGTAGGAGAATAAGCTTAGGTCAGGTACGACCGAGTTCACGTAAGATAGCAGCCTTAAAAAACTCTCCGGTTCCCAAAAATGTCAGGCAGGTTCGACAATTGTTAGGACTTGCGGGATATTTCCGCAAGTACATTAAAAACTATGCGACTAAGACCGCGTGCATTGCTCATTTAACTCGCAAAGGGGTCGAGTTTCGTTGGGGTCAGGAACAGGAACACGTTCGTCAAGATTTAATTCAATGCTTGACTAGCGAGCCTGTTCTTACCATATTCAACCCTGAACTTCACACCGATGTTCACACTGACGCAAGCTCCGTCGGTTTTGGTGCGGTACTTCTACAGACGGACACGGAGGGTGGAAAGCATGTGGTGGCATACTTCAATAAAGTTACCCAGGGAGCAGAGAGCAAATACCATAGCTACGAGTTGGAGACGTTAGCAGTCGTGAAGGCTTTGCAGCATTTCCGCCACTATTTGGTAGGCTTGCAATTCAAGGTCGTCACAGACTATAACGCTCTCAAATCTACAGAACGCAAAAAGGATCTGCTCCCTCGGGTCGCTCGATGGTGGATCTACCTACAGGATTTCCACTTTACTATTGAGTATAGAAAGGGAGTCATGTTGCCGCATGCTGACTATCTCAGTCGAAACCCAGTCGCCTCCGTTAATCAAATAACGAGACCTCGCAACTGGGCACAAATAGCACAAAATGCGGACCATGAAACGAGAGATCTAATACAGAAACTCTCAGAGGGAAAGCTCGATTCCAGTCGCTATGTCTTAAAAACGACCTTCTGTTTTATAAATACACGACGGTTGGTGAGGAAGCGCGTCTCCTTTGTTTTATACCCAAGGGCCATCGACTCAGTCTCTTACGCATCTTTCATGATGAACATGAGCTCATTGGTGCTGATAAAACCTTGCACCTTATCCTTAAACATTTTTGGTTCCCTAGTCTCCGCCAGTTTGTGTCTAAGTATGTTTCACATTGTCTAATATGTATTTCTAAAAAGCGTGTGCCTCGGGCCCCGCTGCAGAATATTTCATCTTGGCCAAAACCCAACACACCTTTTGATACCGTTCATGTCGATGCTCTGGGACCATTACCCGAGTCGGAAGGTTACAAATTTATCCTGGTACTGGTCGACGCTTTTACGAAGTTTTGTCTTTTGTACCCCATTTACCGCCAAGATACCAGTGAGTTAAAACGTGTAATGTCTCAGGCGGTTTCTCTATTTGGCGTTCCCAAACTGCTAGTTACTGATAGGGGTAGGATGTTTGAGGCCACAGATTTCGTCCAGTGGATGTCGGAACTAGGCTCCGACATGCACTACATCACTCCTGAAATGCACGGTTCGAATGGTCAAGTGGAGCGCTACATAAGAACTGTGCTCAACATGTTTCGTATCGAGGTAGGACACAAGAACGCCTCCTGGTCAACTACGCTTTGGAAGCTACAACTGGTATTGAATATCAGTAAGCAGAAAACCACTCGAACCTCAGCCATAAACTTAATGATTGGTACCGACACTTCTACTCCGTCTATACGATCGCTGGTGCGTGACCTAGCTGCAAGCACTCCAGATACCAACAGAGAGGCTCTGCGGGAGATCTGTCGAAGTCGCGCTAGTGAACTGTTGAAGAAAAATCAAGACCAACAGGACGCTTCAGTCAACCGGTCTAGACGCCCACCACGTGAATACAAGGTGGACGACTTTGTTTTTGTCATAAAGTACTCACAATCAACGGGCAAATTAGACCCCGGGATGCGAGGACCGTATAGGGTAACCAAAGTGTTACCAAACGGTCGATATGAACTTAAACTGCTTAGCGGAAGCTGTGGGAAAACTACCCAAGCAGCATCCCAACATGTGGTGCCATGGAAGGGAAAATGGTGCCCAGAAAGTTGTACCATTTTTTTTGAAAGTGAGTACTCTAACTATTTTTGGTTTCAGAAATAGATGGGGTATGTTCCCAAAGGCAAGCACTACCCAACAATGGGATGTGTTCCCCCTCAATGGCGTTTGTCGCTCAACCATGGGATGTGTTCCCCATCAATGGCGTTAGTCGCCCAACCATGGGATGTGTTCCCCCTCAATGGCGTTAGTCGCCCAACATGCGGGTGTGTTCCCCGAAAGCGTGTGTCGCTTGACCTTGGGACATGTTCCCTCGCAAGGGCGTTCGTCGCCCAACGTTGGTGTTTGTCACCCTTATAGCGTTAGTCGCTGTGGTAAAGTATAAGGCAATGATATAGGATGGTTGGGACGCTAACCCTCTTATATTATTTGTCGCAATGTTCTTTTGATTTTCTTAGGTGATCAGTATAAATGTGTTACTTTTATGAATAACCATCGTAAACTTTTCAGATGACGAAACTGATGAAAGTGAGAGTGACCCAGACCATTCTGAAGGCAACGAGCCAGTACCTGTGTCGTTAGGACTATCCATGCCGAGTCTTGACGCCGAAATAGGAGCAGTGCAGGCGCACCAGCGTCACCGCACTGCAGGCACATCCCAAGAAGTTCAAGTCGAGGACGACTTGGCATCAGGAGAGGCCGTGTTAGGAGGGAAGGATTGACAGCTTAAAATAGTGTATAAAAGCGGCGTGCGCGCCATTACTGCTCTCTTTCGACAGACGTCGCTCGTGGCGGAAACATCATTCAAGGACCGTGAGACTTATATTTTCTATTTTGTGTACCTATTGGTTACATTTTTGATATTTACGTGCTAATTGTTTAAAGTTATTATTTGTGGTAACTAAGGTTAGTTTTCAGTGATTGTTATTTTGTTCCTAATTAAAAATAAAGAGTTGTATGATTTTAGTTGTGTCTCAAATTGTTTTTTTTTAAATGTCCCTGCTTCTGGTTCCTAAAAATACATTTACACTTATACTCCTTCCTTATAAGTTAAAGTTGCTAGTTGTTGTATTAATTAGTACATGTAAGTTAAATAAGATATCTTTAATCACAGCTAAAGATTTATCTTGCTAAATTATTTTGATCCTTTACACTAAAGTTCTGTTATAAAATATACCAAATGTACTTGTTTAATCACAGCTAAAAATTTTACTTGCTGAATCATTTTTATCCTTTACACTAAAGGACTGTTATAAAATTTACCAAATGTACTTGAGTTGCAAATCCAGGCTGCTGGTTTTAGTATCTGATCAATTGTCACATCTGGCTTTAGAAGTAGCAGCGTGGCGAGTGATATGAGCCAAATATAAGTGTACATCAATTCTGCTAGTCTTTAAAGTACACTTAATCCAATAACTGATAGTCTGTTTTGACGCTAATAATAATAAATAAATAATAAATTTATTCAAATCAAATCGATATAAAGCATTTTTACATAAATCAATTAAATCATTTGAGGGTTACGGTTTCTTGGTGCCTTAAATAATTATTTTATGTGTAAGGTAGTTAGAGGTTTTATTAAGGTAGGGTACATATATATGGGTACAAGGGTTTCAGCTGGATGTGCTCCTGTTCTGTTCAGTTCATATATTAGAGATTTTATGAGGTCTGAAATTTTGATGGTTATATGCGTTGATTGTATTACTATACTCTGATTTTATTTTTGACAGTTGTTCTAGAGACAAGATCTCATTTGGGTATCAAATTCCTAATGCTTCCAGTATTTGGGATGTGTCCCAGGTGACATTGTATTTTTGGGCAGGTGGTCGCAGTCTGAACACGTCCTTAAACATTATTTTTTATCTGTCATCAGGGGAGTGACCATAAGCTCTTAGAGTTAGGTTATTTTGAGTGTGTGTAAGGGACAGGTGTATATAACTTGTATACATCTGTCACTCACGCAATCACAAAATAACCTTACTCTAAGAGCTTATGGTCACCAGACCATGACTAAACGCCGACAGACATTACGCCGACAGACTGAACACCGACAGACTTGGGGCACTCCGACTTGGACAGGTTAGGTTAGAAGGGGATGGCGGGGTCCAGTGAGCGAGCAAAGCGAGCGAACAGACCTCGCCATCCCCATCGTGGTTATTTTTTTATGACCATTAAGCCCCGCGAAGCGGGGCTCCGACTTTGCTTGTCGGTGTTCAGTCTGTCGGCGTAATGTCTGTCTGCGTTTAGTCGTCCACTCTATGGTCACCCCCCTGGTGATGTCTATAACGACATGTGTCTTACACGAAAGGTGTTTAAAAGCAAACTTGTGTGGTGTCAGAATCATCAAGAACAAATTAAGCTTGATATTATAGCTTCGCACCTTAAAGCCAACAACTTTCAAAAGTTTTGGAAGGCTACTAAAAAGTTCGATGTTGGGCCTGGCCTTCTTGTGAGCGTCAGGGGTGTTGACAAGCCGGACACCATCGCCAACATGTTTATGGACCACTTCAAAGTGGAGTCTCCGCTGGGCTCTTCGTTGCGAGTTCTCGATGACGGCTGCTGTCGTGATTCTAACCTGGTTCGTTTTTCAGCCAAGCAGGAGGACATTCTCATGTTTATTAAAGTATTATCAATTTGTGACAGTAAAGCACTTGTCATATTTTTTACTGGAATTAGAAAGTTCTGGTAAGAAATTATATCACTGTTGATGTATATGATTTCAAACTTTTAATATTATATTTTCTAAAAAAGTTATACCAGTGTATTAAACATGTGTCATATTTTTTTAAAGAGTTTTCTGATAGAGATGCTACCTTATCTATTGATGATGGTGGTATGCTTCGTCGCAATAGACTTCACTACACACTAGACTCCGACAGCCAGAGTAAGGTTGGTATGGCCTTTCACTTGCCGTGAGATACTATAATATTTTCATTAGGTTTGAGTATGATCATCTCTGAATTATGAGAAGTTTCCTAAGTAAAGGGAATCAGGGTTGAGTTGGGCATGGTGATCACCATGATGCCCTTGGCTTTATCCATTATGATTTTTTTGTAGATCTTTTAATATGATTGAGAATGGTGGAAACGCGTTTAAGAAAATTGGTTACCAGTATACTGTAAATGCGTCAATTGTGAAGGCATTCAAATCGTTATGCCATGCTATGTATTCGTCATATTTATTGTTAATGTGACTTGCCAATAGGTAAATTTCAGGTGTTCCAAATTTATCTTTCATTAATTGGTCACATGCATTTTCTTTTAGTTCCCATTCTACGTCGGGATGTGACTTTTGCAATACAGTATCAGCTACTTGATTTTCAGTCGACCTAATGTAAGAAGCGATAATGAAAATATGTAATACTAAAATAAAAATAATACATAATAATTTTCAACCAATGCTGCTGGCTAAGTTGAAGAGATGAAAGTATTGAGCTCCACCCATTCGATTAATGCAGCCTATGTTGCTGCTGAATTGTCTATAACAATTAATAATTCCAAATAAAAATCATGTGATATTCACGTTCCTTGTCTGACCATTGGCAGTCTCATCCCCATAGGCAGTCCCCTCCCTTTGGTTGAGGCGTCAGAAAAGATTTCGGTTACATTATTAAGTTTGATTTTATTTACAAAATTTCGAATGGCATATGGCCACCATTCAGGAAATTCTTTTAGGGATATTCATATATTTTTCATAATTTACTTTAGGATTTTGCAACATTCTAGTTTTTAGTTATATTTATAAAGCCATCCATATTCAATAGTAGGGCAGGCTGAGACCAGTACCTAGTCCTACAAAGCACGTTTATTGTCTGGTTTCATAATAATTGATAAGTTTTTTCTTATCTGTAGGTAACGTTACATGATAGTTAAAGTCTTGTGTCAATAATATATCCCAAAAATGTAATAATATTAGAGGGTGTAAGTTTGTTATTTAATAACTTGTGATTAACTTCTTCGTGTTTTGAATGTTTTCAGTTACCAACCAATAGCCACAGGATCTGAGTAATTTGTTGACAGTTTTTATAATTAGTGAAAATGTAAGGTGCAGTGTTTTACGCAAACGGCAGAAGAAACTCATACAATTTTTCATGAAGGAGATTCTAGATATTTGCTAGAATTTTTGTGATATTTTGTAAGAAATAATATATCTTTAAGGTATGTTATGTAAAGTATGGCCATGCTTCTATCATTTGATATCATCTTTAATTCTGTGCACAAGTTTTCAAGTTTGAAACGGCTTGGATCAATGAACTTATTAAGGCTTTAATTTTTAAATGCATACTGCCATTGGGTTTTGGTCTTAAACACTTGAAACAAATTACCCTTTTCAAGGCTAGCACATAGATATTGCACCAATGGAGATGAATTAGTTGATAGCCTTCTTATAGTAGTAGCTAGGCTATCTTGAAGTGTTGTGGGTACCTGTGAAACCCTCAATCCATGATAACATAGTCTTATGATCAGTGATAAGTTACTACTGTTTACAAAAAAAAATATAAGCGACCAGCGTACCTTGCTGAGTTTAGCGGTGTCGAGGTTGCTTGGTCGGGTGAGACGACCGCTTAAAGGTTTTGTACGGCTGACTCAGGCTATAGACAGGCTCCCAGTTCCCCTTGTGGCGCCGGTGGATCTTTCCAGTATTTTTGGTTTGCGTGCTGTTGCAGCCCTAATTTAGAAGCCGCTTTACCAGCTCGAACAGTTTCAGCAAGTTTTTACCCGATCAGATATTTATCTATATTTGTGCTTTGAACTTGGTCCTTAAGATCCTTTTTAAATGAGCTGCAGCTAAATTTGCATCTAGTCATTGAGTCACAATGTTGAACTTCACATAAGGTGCGAATGGCATCCATTATTTAACTTAGTAGTTCTGTATCATTTTCTTTTGTATCCAGTACTTTGGATAATGTTGCTCCTAAGCAGAAGATGGTGCTGAATAGTTAATAGCTGATTCGATTCTATGGCCTTGATTATAAATAATTTTGGATGTTTGGCATAAGAGCCCTACGTTTTGTCACATTTTATGTCAGCGGGTATATCCGCTGCGGAAGAACCTGTAGGGGAAATACCCCCCTGTGGTCCCTAGGGAGACAGGCCTTATGTTGTAAGACGCTCCAGACAGCTGGTCACTTCCTTGTGAATTCGGCCCTATCAACATACTCCGTGTTAAATGTTGGGTCAACCCCAAGAATTTCGAGTACGTCTGTGTGTTATCTGGGATGGAATTGTGAGGAAGATCGCTAGTGTTTATGGAATTTTGGTAGCATAGTCGTATTAGACTGTGACGGCGACGTCACAAATGAAATGGAAACAACCATTTCATTTGTGACGTCGCCGTCTAGGAATTCGCCTAGAATGATTAAAAACCATTGTTTTACTTCCGGCTGATAACCGAATTATGCAATCTGGTGGGTGTAGCAATTCCAAAGAATTGAACGAAACCAGTGAGTTATTGAATGTTGTGAGACAGTCCGATGATCTGATCGAATACATTCGTTAGATAAAAGAAATAAATTTCTTTTGATTGATAATCTCGTAAATATGCAGTGGTACGGCCCGATGGCTTGCCCGAAGTGCATTATTTGTTTGATATGCAAGTTTAAGGAGTAGGATTGGTAAAATAGTTGCAGTTATGTAATAATACATTTTAACAGAGTTAGGTACCTTGTGGATCGAGTCGAGCAAGTTTTAAATTGCTCCCAGGTTTTTTCATTTTTCTCCTGATTCTCATGTATTCCTCGGTTGAATTTATTAAAAAGTTTAATTACGTGTTGCGCAGCGACGCACTATAATATAAGCTCCTCCTTGTTGGTAAGTCGGTTAAAAAATCAAAACGGCTTCCAAAATAAAACCCTACAAAGTGAAAAATAACTTTCTTTTCCGAAGTCGGTGTCTTTTTTACCCATTGTTAACCGTTATTCGACACCGACTTCGGAAAAATAAAAGATTGTATCATAAGGGAGCAAAATAATATTTTTACGGCGAGAGCGCTTTTTTGAATCTCAAGCGTAGCGAGGGATTCTTTAGTAGAATCCTGAACGTAGCGAGGGATTCAAAGTACGTCACCCGAGCCAAAAATATATTTTGCACCCGAGTGAAACTCGTACACTCTACTTTTCATCACCCACTATGAGAAAATAAAAGGCGCCTGATATTTTATTGTTATACTAGGTATTATTTAATAAAACATAGAGTAACAACTGAATTAAAATAAATAGTATTTAATAATAAAACAATTAAAACTTATATTTACATTTGAGACATTTTCGGAATTATGAAAATTTATTGTTACAGTTTTATTAGGATTAAAGATTGTTGTAGATTTTATATTCTGCGTGTTTGAAATAATGTCCGCATCTGTCTTATTTTGAGGAAAATTTGACGGTGAACCTCGTTGTTTGAATTTTGAATGTAGATGGGCGCGCGACAGTGGTATGGATGTATTAACTGAAGGTTGCAATTTAATGTTTTCCACGATACATTCACATGTTTTCGCCTTGTTCTCAATTGAATCTTCTGTATACCTCTTTCCTGCTGCACTCGACTTCCATCCTCCATGTTACTTGAGAACAGTTAAGTCCGCTCCAGAATCTGCCAAAAGGGTAGCAGAGGTACGACGAAAACAATGTCCTGTATACAGCTTGAAATCTGGTAACGACAAATAAGTAGCGATTTCTTGTGGCATGTTAGAAATTTTGTCTTTTCCCATAACTTGTTTGAAGATTTTGATAACGGATGAAAAACCGATTGGTCTTCATATCAGCAGGACGCAGGTCTAGGTATTTCTGTACAATCGTTTTGTATTCTCCTCGGATTACGAAGGATCGGTTAATTTTTGTTTTTGTGTCTGTCAGCTTTACTAACAGTAAATCATCCGAGTGACATCATCAACATCATGTTTTCGACATCATCAACAGTTATTTTTAAAAGTTCATTGCCACGACAAGCTCCATGTACTCCGAAAATGAAAGCCACCTGTAACAAAACCGAATGTGAATAAGACAATTAGTATCTATCGAAGTAGGTTACAATAAAATGCGCATTTTAAAAACACTATGGTTATACTTTACTAATCCCCCATCTACATAGTTACTTACTTTTACGGCAAGAGAGAGTTTGTCGGGTGCCTCATTAAGGAAAGTCTCCACGTTTTTGACTGAGAACACTTTGGATTTTTTAGGTTCAGATACGCTATTAATTTCGAATATGTGTTCAGTTTTACGTCGTTATTAGAACTGACTGTTGATTTTAGCATTGAGTGGGTACTCCAAAGAGTGGAAGGTTGTGTAGTTTTAGCTAAGTACTGGAAGTAGGCCAAAAACACAGATTCTGAAAAATTCTTGGCGCCTCTTGCATTTCTCCATTCAATAAAATTACAGTAAATTTGTCAGTGAAATTGATTATAGTCTGGAAAAGCACATACGTTACTATTTATCGTGTATAATGTTCCCTTGGGTTGATAAAACACTTTTCACGCGGGCGAAGTCGCGGGCAGAAGCTAGTCTAAAATAAATATAAAAGCTCTAGTATTTTTTGCAGGTACATAAAATGACAAGTTACCAGGTAGTAGCTGTACTTGACCTGAACAGAATAGTTCCTCTGGACGAGGGTTGCGAACTGCCGGCCGGAGGCCGAACGGCACGGCGCGCGGCGGCGGCGGCGGCAGCACAGTATAGTGATGGCGGTGGGCGGCCGTGCCCTTGACATTGCGCCGCGTTATCTCCACGTTATCAACGATGTGTGTCGAACGCTACCGTCTCATACTTATATAAGTAGGTACAACAAAAACTAAGTTCGTCATAAAATATTTTTGATAACGAGTTCATTTATATTCTTGTTCATATGTTTTTTTTTGGTACCTACCTATTTATTTAGTATATTAATTGTTGTATGTGAAGCGACGAATTCTTGAGGTTGGGGTTCAAATCCAGGAAAATGACTTTTGTCAATTATAGGCCTAGCCCATACTCACAGCTTCAGCATCGACCAAACTGCTCAGTCGAGTTGTGTACTTCTTGTGAATTCCACACAACTAAACCGTTTAGTCAATGGAGGTGCGCATACAATCGATGCGATCGGTCATCGATCATTTTCACTCAGAAAGTATCATTTGGTGAAGTGGAAATGATGAAGAAGACCAGAGATGGCCACTGGAACTCCTTAATGCTAAGTATGTCACGGGTATAAGATATCTCGAACAGTTAACCGACTATGATAAAGCAAATACTTATAAATAAATGGTACTGATGAAAATGGTACCATCGAACTGATCTGATGATGAAGCCGGAAGGTGGAACACCGAAATAAATCAATATATCCTGATCGTGTTTGGGCTTATTGGAATCATCAAGAAGAAAATCATGGTGTGCAGTCGGAGGATACATATTATGGTTTTGGTCAGTCAGCTCGTAACCTCACATCACAACATTTTAGTTTCATTCAGTAACCGACGTCAAGAAAGGAGGAGGTTCTCAATTCGTCGGAATCTTCCTTTTTTTATGTATGTTCCCCGATTACTCAAACGCTTGGATCGATTTGAAAAATTCTTCTTTTGTTTGATAGTGGTGGTTCACAGGTGGTCCCATGGTCATCAGGTCAGGATTTGATGATGGGATCCTAGAGAAATCGAGGTAACTCTTGAAATATTATAGGCATACCTATAGCGATTTTGGTATTTTCATCAACAATGCAATCACTTGCACTCAAAAAGTATCATTTGGTTAAGTGGAACTGATGAAGAAGACCACAGATGGCCACTGGAACTCCAAAATAAAACAATGTATCCTAGTCGTAGTTGGGCTTATTGGAATCGTCACGAAGATGTACTTTGGCTACCAAAACTAAAAAAGAAAAACTTTTTAACAAAAAACAAACCGCTTTCCAAAAAAAACAATACACAGTGAAATATAACTTTCGTTTCCGAAGTCGGTGTCGAAAAACAGAAAATAATGGGAATGCAGAAAAGAAAGTTATTTTTCGCTTTGTAGTGTTTTGTTTTGGAAGTGGGTTTGATTTTTTAGTAACATGCGTTTCATCCCTTCTCATCACATGACCATACCGGGACAAACGGTTTCCTTTCAACTTTTCTGTTACTGGCGACACTTTCTTTTTGTTGATTGGTTTTAAAAAAAAATCTACATTATTCACCGTAATGTTGATAATTTATTGTCTTTGTGTAGCCATCGCTGGAACAGTGGGACTGGTGGGCAAAGAGTACACCCAAGTCTTTTCCCGCATCGTCTCGAACCAGCCCTCATGGTAAGCGTCCAAAACATCTTGACACCTATTTCTGGGTTGACCTCAACGGCGCGTTCCATTTTCAGGAACCATTTGGAGGCTTGTTATGTGAGCCGCAATGGCATTGGCCCATTTAAACCAAGCAGCCTTTTTACCCACGTCTATTATGCCCGTATGGGAACACAGCGTGGTATGCCGTATTCGGTTTGTTATTTTTACATCTAGAATGCTGCGTAACTTTCTGACAATCGCCAAGTGCAATTCTTTGAGTGACCATGTCTGAGAACCGTAGGTTCGGATGAGCAGAATACACAAATATCGATGAGTTTGCTCTTCAGGGTGATCGGCAGATTTATTGTTAATAAAAAAAAATGGTCAGTGCTGACTTGGCAAAATGATAAAATCAATTAATAATTAGCTTAACAATATTAATAGTTAACAAGCTATTATTGTAGCCCGTTATTGCTAATTGGGATTGATAATTGCGAGAAAAAGAGAACCGATCGATGTGGTGATTCTTGGTGAGCCTTATGTCCACATATCTTTGGATCGATGCGGTAATTCTTGGTGAGCCTTATGTCCACATGACTTTTGATCGATGCGTTAATTCTTGGTGAGCCTTATGTCCACATGTTTTTTGATCGATGTGGTGATTCTTGGTGAGCCTTATTTATGTCCACATCTCTTTTGATCGATGTAGTGATTCTTGGTGAGCCTTATGTCCACATGTCTTTTGATCGATGTAGTGATTCTTGGTGAGCCTTATGTTCACATGTCTTTTGATCGATGTAGTGATTCTTGGTGAGCCTTATGTCCACATGTCTTTTGGTTAAAGTGATGATGATAGTCTCTTTCTCACAAATTTGACAAATTTTGGTCTGTTCTAGGTGCAGTATGTTAGAAAGAAACAAATATTGAATCAAATGGATACGGAGAATTTAATTAGTTCTGTCATTTCGAGACACTGCCAGCGTGGTTGGTGTGATGTTCTGTGTTTTTTCCTTATATTGTTTTTGCATGAACGAAGAAGGTTAAATCGTATTCGACATCATACATATTACATATACCCACCATATTATGAAAATATTTTAATTCAAATTGAGATAACATTAGTTGTATTTCCAAAGAGGTTTAAATACTTTTTAGGGCTCCGTACCCAAAGGGTAAAAGTGGGAGCCTAGTATTAAGACTCAGCGGTCCGTCCGTCCGTTCATCTGTCCGTCTGTCTGTCTGTCTGTCAGCAGGTTGAAATTTTCACAGATGATGTATTTCTGTTACCGCTTTAACAACAAATACTATAAACAGAATGAAATAAATATTTAAGTGGGGCTCCCATACAAGAAACTTGATTTTTTTGACGTTTTTTGCGATAATGGTACGGAACTGTTCGTGCGCGAGTCCGATTTGCACTTGGCCGGTTTTTAGTTATGGACTTAGTAAGTAAACTAAACGACATGAGTCGTTTATAATACAACAAAAATATAGATTCTAGAGACAGCGGTAGTGCCAGAGAATAAAAAGAATACAGCCTGACAACATTCCCTCTGGTTTTGTTAGTTCCAATTGAAGCCACCAGGCTACATGATACTCTCTGCTGCCTTACTTAGAAAGAATGTAAATGTCGTGCCCTTCGGAGTTTAAGTTTCAACATACAAACCCCCAGCCTATTTTAAAAGCTTTTAAAGATCTTAAAATTAAATCAACAGAAGATCTTTGGGGACTATCTGTAAAAGTATGTAAATAAATGATTGAAACTATTGCGCCCGCTTTCATATTAAACACTGTTGTCGATCAAGGAGTTTTACCGGACCTCATGAAACATAGTAAAGTAAAAATGCCAATAATTATAGGGCAGTGTCAATTCCACCGGTTCTCAGTAAAGTCTTCGAAAAGTTAATGCTCAACCAATTGTTGCGTCATTTTAACAAACATTCCATCTTTCATGATAAACAGTACGGTTTCACCAAAGAGCGTTGAACAACTGATGCTGGTGACACCCTAATAAAGAACATCTTTAACGCCTGGGACGAAGCACAAGACGCCATTGGCATCTTTCCGACCTCTCGAAAGCGTTCGATTGCGTTAACCATGAGACACTATTGTTGAAACTCGAGCACTGTGGGATTAGACATATGGCCCTTGAGTTACTTAGATCATATCTGAAAGCCAGACAACTTGAAGTTCAGGTATACGGCGTAAGCTCGCTAAGGTCTGAAATGACAATGGGCGTTCCTCAAGGCTCTATATTGGATCCATTCCTCTTTCTAGTTACCATTAACGATTTGGCCTAATTATTACAAAATCAACCGAAGATCGTGTTATTTGCTGATGACACATCTTTGATATTAAAAATAGATCGGCGGTCACAAAATCTCGATGATGTGAATAAGTCTATGCATCAGGTCCAAACTTGGTTCACGGCAAACAATTTGGTACTAAATGAAAAAAAAACCAAATGTATTAGATTCAGATTGCCGAATGTCAGAAATAGCGAATGCTACATCATATTGAATGAAGAAAAGCTGGACTATGTTAATCAAACAGTTTTCCTAGGCATCACTCTAGACGACAAATTACAATGGGAGCCTCACATAACATCTCTTGCGAGCCGGCTGCCATCAGCCGCTTATGCTGTTAGAAATATAAGACAGTTAACGGATATAGAAACTACGCGTTTAGTCTATTTTAGTTACTTCCATCCACAGCATGATGTCATACGGTATTTTACTGTGGGTTCGGGCGGCTGACATTGAACCAATATTTATATTGCAAAAGAGAGCTGTCAGGGCCATATATAAGTTAAGTCACCGAGAATCTCTTAGGGAGCTATTTAAAAATATTAATATTATGACAGTTTCTTGCCAATTCATTTATGAAAATATTATATACTAGCTTTTACCCGCGGCTTCGCTCGCAGTGAAGCCATCAATTATTTATTTTTTTAATAAAAAGTGTCCTATGTTACTTCTAATACCCCCAAGAATATATGTACAAAGTTTCATGATGATCGGTTCTGTAGTTTTTGATTAATTTAATATTAGTATGACTAGATTTTATCCACGGCACGTCAATTACAGAAAACGGATGAAGAATCGCGTCATCTAGTTAGATTTGTAATTGTGGTGCAGAGTCAAGTTTGCCTCCACAGTGGTGGCAATTTACCGCCCAATCCTATTCAGGTACTTACCGTGACATAAGTATAAGTACATTTAACATTTACAAGGACCGATGTATTGTTTTTATTTGCGATATTGTTAGCTTAGGTCAACATTTGCGTGACGCGAGTTCGATTACCGCTCGGAACAAATATTCGTATGGTCTTCAGATAGTTGTCCCGGGTCTGGCTGTTTGTTTATGTTAGTTTACTTAAATGTTTGTAAGCGCACCCGCGATACAGGAGAAATTCTTAGTGTTTTTAAAAACCGGCCAAGTGCAAGTCGGACTCGCGCAGGAAGGATTCCGTATCATTATCGCAAAAAACGGCAAAAAAAACCAATAAGTAAACGTCGCTTCGCCTAGAGGTTTGAAAAACAATCAAGCAGTCAAGATTGAAAGAGCCCGTGGAGTCCGGGCACGGGCAGCATCCGAGTGCGTGAAGTCACTACACCGATTATGATGAAATTGGTGATGCTTATTGCGTCAATCGTATACTCTTGGAATGTTTTCTGTCGACTAGATAAGAGAATAGACGCGATACTGTCGGCACGGCCAGACTCACAGTTGCTAGGCAGCTCTGTCGCAGGCTCCACTGGCTGCTGCGTTCTACACTAACTGCTGTTATTTGTTCTGTCCTTGTACCAGGAACGCTTGATGCCCGGCTTGTCCCCTTGTGGCAGTAAAGTTGACACAATTCGACAAACATGTTTGTTTACTCAGTTTAGTAGAAATTACGAGCCGCCCCTCAGACTTGTTTGTGTGCTTTATAACGAGGTTCTCGGAAGGCGATTAGGATGCTTACGGTGAGCGTGACTCACGCACTATCAGTACTGGGAACTAGGCGGTCGGTATCAGTGCCACACTCACAACAATTAAATGCGGTGATCTCGCTCGAACAGAACGAGGAAAGTCAACTTACTTATTAGGTAGTTACTATAATTAGGTTAACGATGCAACAGTAGAAGGTCAGTACCTACTGCGTTAAAGAATAAAATAGAACTCTTTTAACGCAACGTTAACGCATAATTATGTATTAAAATAAAATAAACCGATAACAGAAAAAGGAAAAACATTATTAAACAAACTTGTAATTGTAAATATCATATTACTTATTTTAAATATTTAGCATATTTGGTAAGATAAAAATAACATAATATAGATAAGGTAAAATGGCTGAAGAGATCAGGATAAAATTTGCCACAGTGATAGATTATAGTCTGGAATGGCACATAGGCATCTTTTCATCCCGGCATAATTTCCCCTTGGGATAAGAAAACACTTTTCAGCCGCTGGCTAATATATTTCGCTGCCCTAGTTCAACAGTAAGATATGTTAAACAAAGTATGTTTTGAGTTATTCATACTTTTATGATTTTAGTGTCATTAATTCACTCGTTATTATACAAGCTTATGCACCAACAGAAGCGGCAAGCGAATGTGATATTGAAGATTTCTACACTCCAATCGAGAAAGCCTTGGACACAGCACACAAAACCACAATACTAATGGGAAACTTTAACGCCAAGGTTAGAACTCCCAAAGCTGATGAATATTTAGTTATTAAAAAACACGGATACGGCGAGAGAAATGAAAGAGGACAGAGACTGGTAGATTTTGCGCTCCAACATAAACTAATGATAATAAACACATGCTTTAAAAAAAAACAAAGTCGAAGATGGACCTGGCGATCCCCTAACGGACAATACAAAAACGAAATTGATTTTATTTTGTCAAACCAACCAGGAATATTCCAAAACATCGAGACGCTGAACCTGAACTACCATTCGGACCATAGAATAGTCAGATCAACAATAACACTAACCAAACGAAAAAAATCTAGAGCCAAATTTAGAAATAGCCAAATCATTCAACACAAGAGCGAAGACGAAATAAGCAAGTACAATAAAAGCCTAATATCAAAGTTATCTGCAGCTCCAAATAACTGCGAAAACATCTCGGTACAATACTGCTACGACAGGATAGAAAAGGCTATCACTTTTAGTTTAAAACAAGCCCGCCCAAAGAGAGAAGAAAATAAACAACACAAAATACTATCGGCAAGTACAGTAAGGCTATTAACGAGAAGAAAGGAATTACAGACAACTAAAAATAAATCACGAAGTGAGAAAAATGAACTGACCGCACTATTTAAAGTAGTCAATAAATATATAAAAGCTGATTACGCAAAATACAGACAAGACACAAACAACAAAAGATCACCTAAAAAGCACTGGAAGTACAAAGAAGGCCTATAAGAAACTCAGAACTAATAAAACATGGATAGAAGGACAGAAAAAAAGATATAGAACTGTACACTAGAGGCGATATCATTGCTACTGCAACAGAGACACAACTACCACAAATTTGGACACAGAAACAGATGACGCACAGGCAAGAAACATTAAACCAATAGATGCAGCAGAAATAATCGAAGCAATAAAGAAACTAAAGCTAGACAAAAGCCCTGGTTCAGATAAAATTACGAACGAAGCACTAAAAGAAGGACACACAACTCTGGCTGTACCATTGGCTGAGCTATATAACATGATTCTGCAAAATTCTGAAACACCATCCCCATGGTCCGATTCCAACATCATATTAATATATAAAAAAGGCGACCCGAAGGACATCGGAAACTACCGACCAATCAGGTTGCTACCGAGTCTATACAAACTATTCTCCACAATTATAAATACAAGGATTAGTGACACTTTGGAACAAAAGCAACCGGTGGAGCAAGCAGGCTTCAGAAAGGGTTTTTCAACGATTGACCACATCCATACTCTTGAATTGATAATGGAAAAGTATCAGGAAAACCAAAGAACACTTTATATATCATTCATCGACTACCAGAAAGCCTTTGATACGGTAAGGACATACAAGTATCTGGGAAAGCCTGAAAGAACAAGGAGTGGAGGAAATATATGTAAAAATCATCAGATCCATATATAAAAACAATAAGGGTAATATTAATCTTGAAACCTCAGGCCCTAGCTTCCCAATAGAAAGGGGAGTTAGACAAGGCGATCCGTTGTCTCCAATAATATTTATAGCTGTCCTCGAGGCTATCATAAACAAGCTAGACTGGAGCAAACGAGGACTATACATAAATGGCATCTTCTTAAGCCACCTGAGATTCGCGGATGACCTAGTACTGCTATCCGAGTTATCCTCCCAACTACAGAACATGGTAGAAACCCTACATCTAGCTAGTGTAAAGGTGGTACTAGAGATGAATATTACAAAGACCAAGACAATGACAAATAGCTTGAAAAGACCAATAATAGTCAATAGCAAACCATTAGAATAGGTTGAAAAATATGTCTACCTAGGAAAAACTATAAGCTTCGAAAAGAAAAATAAAAACATAGAAATAGAGAAAAGAATAAAATTAACATGGAACAAGTACTGGGGTCTCAAGGATATTTTTAAAAGTAATTTACCACAAGCCATTAAAACAAAAGTCATGAACTCGAGCCTCTTGCCATGTTTGACATATGGTTGCCAAACGAAAAGGAAATTCACTACTGAAATAAGAAAAAAGATAAGCGTCTGTTAGAGAGGACTCGAACGAAGTATGCTAAAGATAAGGAAGCTGGATAAAATACGATACACTATAATAAGAAATATAACTAAAGCAACAAACCCTCTGAGTTACGCTCAAAAATTGAAATGGAAGTGGGCGGGACATGTTGCACGACTAACTGATCAGAACAGATGGACCAAAAAAGTTACATTCTGGAACGGTCCCCTAAGCAAAAGAACAAGAGGTAGACCTATAACAAGATGGGAAGACGATATTAAAGCAATAGCTGGTCCAAACTGGAAAAAAAGGTAGCTGAAGACAGAATCAAATGGGCATCACTGGAGGAGGCCTTCACCCAATCTGGGGTTCCGGTACATTAAAATTTCACGCTGGCCCTCATGTAAATAGAATTCTAGCAATGTTTTACTCACTATGCGCAAGCCATTCATACCTACCACCTGATTTCATGAAAACCGTAGTAGTCCCGGTAGTGAAAAATAAAACGGGAGATGTTGCTGACAAAAGTAACTACAGGCCGATTTCTCTTGCAACGAGTATTGCAAAAGTTTTTGACGGTTTGCTTAATACACAGTTAAACAAGTATCTGGATCTGCACGATAATCAGTTTAGGTTTAGACCTCGACTGTCAACTTAGAGTGCAATACTGTGTCTTAAGCAAACCATCAGATATTACACGGATCGCAAGACGCCAGTGCACGCCTGCTTCCTCGACCTGTCCAAGGCTTTTGACCTGGTGTTATACGACATCCTGTGGGCTAAACTCGAGGAAATAAACGTTCCGCGTAGACTGTGAACGTTTCTAAATACTGGTACAGTCATCAGGTCAACAGCGATAAGTGGGCAGGTACAATGTCGGAACCGTATCGGCTGCAGTGCGGGGTGAGGCAGGGGGGGGTTAACTTATCCCCCTCCCTCTTCAACCTGTACATGAATGCCTTGATCGTCGCGCTCAGTAGCCAGCACGTTGGCTGCCATGTCGGTGGAGTCTGTCTCAACAATCTCAGTTACGCTGACGACATGGTGCTGCTGAGCGCGTCGGTCTGTGGCCTCAGAAAGCTGATACGGACCTGTGAGGAGTATGCCCTTGGTCATGGGTTAAAGTACAATGTGAAAGTCAATGCATGGTCTTTGAGCCCGGTACGAAACGCTCGCAAAATTATCCACCCGGTTTTCTAAACGGTGTTCCACTCTAAAGGGTGGATCAATTTAAGTACTTAGGGCATTTAGTTACGACCGACCTCAAGGATAATGCTGACATGGAGCGGGAACGGAGGGCGTTGTCGGTGCGGGCGAACATGCTCGCACGTAGGTTTGCGCGCTGTTCGAGGGAAGTGAAGATAACGCTCTTCAGGGCGTACTGCACGTCCCATTACACGTGCAGCCTGTGAGCGAGATACACGCGTGCATCATTCGGGGCCCTCCGCGTTCAGTTCAACAACGCGCTCAGGGCTGTGTAGGGACACAATGTAAACGTGGAAGGCAGAATGCTAGGTAAGCATAATTGCATGCGAGCGAGACGAATGAACGGCGGGGCAGTTACTGCGCGCTGCTCCGAGCGGAAGGTTGTCTAAACGGGACTCTGGGGAATAAACGTGATAATCCATAACCTACGAACACGTGTCTGATTTCGTGACCCGCAACCTTCCACAGCTCGACGAGGCAGTACTCAAATAGGGGCCCACGTCCTCGCATTACTAGGCTCAACTTACCCCGAAGGAGGACCCCCTAAATTGGTGACCCGCGTCAAATGTACACGTAGACAGTCAGTGAAAAGTGCCTACGCCGCGAGTGCCACGTCTACATCGCTAGTGTGAACATCGCAATAAAATGAGTTACGAACAACATCAGCAACGCCCGGCACAAGCATCACAGGCCAAGATGGAAGACGACGAGCTATCGCAAATCACCGTCAAGACACAAATACCAGACTTCTGGACAGACCAACCACGACTATGGTTCGGCCAATTTGAAGCCATAGTAGCAAGCCAGAAACAAGGGGAGCGCACAAAATTCAACGTCGTGGTGGCGAAACTGAAAAAGGACAGCGTACAACAAGTCGCAGACCTAATCCTGCAACCACCAGAAGAGAAACCATACACTACCCTTAAAGAAAGGCTCTTGACCGTCTACGAGGAATCCGAGATTCGAAAGGTACAGAAACTACTCAGCGAAATCGAACTGGGTGAACAAAAACCATCACAACTGCTCCGTAGAATGCAAGAACTGGCGCAAGACAAATTCCCAGACGACACGTTACGAATACTGTGGATCGGACACCTGCCAGCATCAGTGCGCGCCATACTGACGGTCAGCGAAATCGCAGACATCAACAAACTAGCTCAGATGGCAGACAAGGTTATGGAGACGGCAAAACCGGACATACCGGTAGCTGAGGTACTCACAACCACACCACCAAATGGCAATGAGCTACTCATCGCGGAGATATCAAGACTGCGCGAGTCAATCGACGAAATACACAGAGGCAGAACAACGTGGAGACACGGGCAAGGTCCCCGGCAGCGATCACAATCAGGAAATAGACGCTACAATCAGAGACGTAACCCGCAATCAGCCGACTGGGTATGTTATTATCATTACCGTTTCGGCGACCGGGCAAACCAATGCGAGCAATCCTGCAACTGGGACAAGCAGAAGACATCACGAACAGCTGGAAAGTCGGAAAACTAGGAGCGATGCAGTCAGCGGCGGAGGAATGCATCGGTACTTCAAATCACCGCCTTTGTGTAACGGACATCACTTCCGGCAAGCGCTTCCTCATCGACACGGGCGCGAACGTATCGGTATTACCAGCAACTAGGAAACAAAGGCTCCACACGGGGAACTCCGAAGGTAAATATAAATTGTACGCAGCAAACGGATCCGAAATTCATACTTACGGCACACAAACCCTAGAACTAAATCTTAACCTACGCAGGCCCTTAAGGTGGACATTTATAATTGCTAATGTAACACAACCAATCATTGGGGCAGATTTCTTAAAATATCACAACCTATTGGTAGACCTGAATGCTCATAAGTTAATCGATAAACGAACGGACCTAAATACAATAGGTAGTATAGTTAAATGCGCGGAAATATCAGTCAGCATTTTAGATAGTAAGCATACATATCACGATATATTATCAGAGTATGCTGACATCACCAAACCTATGCCATTCAAAGATGACGACACGCAAAATAACGCGAGCAATATATTATTTCACCACATTGAGACCACGGGACCCCCAGTACACGCGCGGGCTAGGCCTCTTCCTCCCAACAGGTACCACCAGGTAAAGGAAGAATTCAGGCGCATGCAAGAGATGGGCATCTGCAGGCCATCCAAGAGCGAGTGGGCGAGCCCATTGCATGTGGTAGCAAAGAAAAATGGGGACATCCGACCGTGTGGAGACTACAGGCGCCTGAACGCCATCACCAAGCCGGACCGGTATCCAGTCCCACGCCTACACAACTTCACCTACATACTCGCAGGTAAGAAAATTTCCACCAAACTCGACATTAACAAATCATACCATTGCATTAGAGTTGCTAAAGAGGATATAGAGAAAACAGCGATAATAACACCATTCGGTCTGTTCGAATTCCCTCGGATGACCTTTGGGTTACGAAACGCGAGTCAGACATTCCAGCGCTTTATGAATAACAATGTATTACACGGCTTAGATTTCCTGTTCAGTTTTGTCGATGACGTCATCATAGCGAGCAATAGCATAGAGGAAAACAAAAGGCAACTACGCACAGTATTCGAAAGATTTAGACAGTTTGGCATCACAATAAACCTAGCAAAGTGCGAATTCGGTAAATCTAAACTCGACTTTTTAGGATATGAGGTCTCCACGGAGGGCATAAAACCACTAGAGGACAAAGTTAAAGCCATCTCAGATTATACGCGACCGAAAACAGTAGAACAGCTTAGACAGTTTTTAGGCATGGTAAACTTTTACCGAGCAAGCATACCCCACGCCGCCGCGCACCAAGCAAGCTTAAACGAATTCCTAATAGGCGCTAAACGAAAAGACAAGACCATAATCAAGTGGAATGATAGGGCAATCAAAGATTTCGAACAATGTAAACTGGGACTAAAGAACGCCGTCATGTTATCGCATCCCGAGTCCAACGTACCCGTAGCTCTCATGACGGACGCATCAGACACGTGCGCAGGCGCGGTATTGCAACAAAAGGTAAATGGCTCCTGGCAACCATTAGGGTACTTTTCGAGGAGATTCTCTAAAGCTCAACAAAAGTACTCTACATACGATAGGGAGCTGCTGGCAATATACATGGCAGTAAAGCATTTTCGTCACATAATCGAGGGAAGACATCCAACCATTTTCACGGATCACAAACCGTTAATCTACGCATTCGAAAAACTACAAAGTAACTCGGAAACCTCCAGACGAACAAGGCAACTTCTATTCATTAGCGAATTCACCACAACGATAAGGTACATAGAAGGCGACAAAAATGCAGGCGCAGACTTTTTATCGCGTGTACAAACAATCGACTGCCCGACCGCTATCGATTTCTCAGAATTAGCGCTAGCTCAGCAAAGTGACAACGAACTCGCACAGTTACTAAGGGAATCGAAAGACAATCTAAAATTAAAAAAATGTTTCATTCCACACTGCGAAACAACCATATATTGCGAAAATTCAACAAACACGTGCAGACCATATTTAACGGAAAATTTCAGAAAACTAGCGTTCGACTCGATACATAATGTTAGCCATCCGGGAATCAGGGCAACGCGTAAACTAGTCGCACAAAGATACTTCTGGCCAGGTCTAAACAAAGATGTTGGTCGTTGGGCAAAATGTTGCATACCCTGCCTAAAATGCAAGGTCAACAGACACACGGTTTCGGACTTGCAGCAATACCCAGAAAGTAAACGCTTCGAACACGTAAATATCGATATAGTTGGGCCTCTCACAACGTCACAAGACGGTTACAGGTACCTAATAACTATGATCGACCGTTGCACGCGCTGGCCGGAGGCAATACCGGTCAAAGAAATAACCGCGGAAGTAGTAGCAAAGGTATTCTATAACACGTGGATCAGCAGATTTGGCTGCCCCGAAAGACTAACGAGCGATCAAGGACGTCAATTCGAGAGCGCGCTATTCAAACAATTAATGTCAATAATGGGCATCAAAAAGCTACGTACTACGCCATACCACCCGCAAAGTAATGGTATCGTAGAACGATGGCATAGGCTGCTGAAATCAGCACTAACGGCGCGACTTGAGAACAACTCGTATTGGTGCGACGAACTGCCCACGGTGTTGTTAGGGCTACGCGCAGTAGGTAGAAGCGACAACGGCAAAAGCCCCGCGGAATATGTTTACGGCCAGACGTTACGCTTACCGGGAGACTTCTACACCACATCCGATAAGCAAACATGCAACGATCATACACTTCTAGAGAACATTAGGAAAACCATCGACGAACTTAAGCCGGTACCTCATGGTTTACGTAACTCACGCACACTGTTTATACATAACGACTTGAAAAATTGTGAATATGTATTCGTCCGCAATGACGCGATACGCAAACCATTAACACCGACGTATGATGGTCCCTATCGCGTCACAGATAGAACACCTAAAATATACACAGTCCAGTTACCAAACAGAAAATGCAATATATCCATCGACAGGTTAAAACCCGCATACGTACTCAATGAGCAATATGAGCATTCAGACTCCAGTAGAAATCACAACAATGTATGCACCGACCCAGGAACCAGTGTTACATCAGCAAATAAGAACAATGACAGATCTATCCTATGTAAAACAACAAAGAGCGGACGTACTGTTAAACCACCAGTTAGATTTAACTTGTAACATTATTCCAGGACGTACAAACAAAGTAACACACATAATGTAACATACATAGCCATAGTCACCACAGTCGTCGCATTGCATAAACAATTTTTATTATTCAGCAGTTCATAGTACATATATGCAAGATATCATGTCAGCATTCACGTTGGTAGGTCAATTACGCAAACAAGATTACACTTAGCATGTAGTATGGTAGAACTTAAGGATTAGGACAGAACAAAGAAACAACTGTAATAACTATGTAAAAGATTTACTGTAGCAACAATTTAAGTTCCCAGCACATTATGTTTATTGTATAAGCTTAGATCTAAGTGGCAATTACCTTTAAGAAAATGTGTAAATTTTTTTCAAATTTTGGGGGGATGTAGTGTAGGGACACAATGTAAACGTGGAAGGCAGAATGCTAGGTAAGCATAATTGCATGCGAGCGAGACGAATGAACGGCGGGGCAGTTACTGCGCGCTGCTCCGAGCGGAAGGTTGTCTAAACGGGACTCTGGGGAATAAACGTGATAATCCATAACCTACGAACACGTGTCTGATTTCGTGACCCGCAACCTTCCACAGCTCGACGAGGCAGTACTCAAATAGGGGCCCACGTCCTGGCATTACTAGGCTCAACTTACCCCGAAGGAGGACCCCCTAAAGCTGTATTGGGGCTGCCTCGCTACTGCAGTGCCTCAGGTATGTTCGCTGAGGCGCGCACCGATTGCTTTTACCGAACCATTAAGCCCCGCGAAGCGGGGCTCCGACTTTGCCCTGTAAGCAACTTAGTCCAAGAGCGAGCGAAGTGAGCTCGAGACTTGGGGCTCTCCGACTTGGACAGTTTAGGTTAAAAGGGGTGTTTTTATGAATATGACCTTGAGGTCAAGGTCACTGACCACGAGCGTACCCCGTGTCTGCGTCTTTGTTTATTTGACCTTGGGGTCAAGGTCACTGACCTCGAGGGTACCCAGTGTCAGCGTCTTTTCTAAATATGACCTTGAACTTGGGGCAAGGTTGGTCCAAGTCGGAGAGTCCCAAGTCTCGAGCTCACTTCGCTCGCTCTTGGACTAAGTTGCTTACAGGGCAAAGTCGGAGCCCCGTTTCGCGGGGCTTAATGGTCATAAAAAAAATAACCACGAAGGGGATGGTGGGGCCTGTTCGCTCGCTTTGCTCGCTCACTGGACCCCGCCATCCCCTTCTAACCTAACCTGTCCAAGTCGGGGTGCCCCATGACCCTAGCTCAAAAAAAAATTCATGGGGAAAAGTTGTTTCTTTTGATGTCATATGATAGAACCATAAAAAAGTATTATGGAGTTTGAAAATCGCATGAATCTTTAGTCGATGGAGACCGCTGCGTCGGCTCTCGTAACGGTAAAGTTTCAATCAATATACCGATGGTAAAATTTGTTTGAGTTATTCGGAATTCTCGATATTTCTCGTGATTCTAAGAGTTTCGGATTGCTTTTAGCTGCTTTATATTGTTATTTGTTGTTTTATTAGTTAGTTAGTTTGTTTGTTCGTTAGTTTATTTTGTAGTTTTTTAATTAGTTATTACTTTTTTATTTTTCATTTTGTATATTAGTCGTTAGGTTTGTTTTAATTTGCTTTATAGAATGTTTTACTTTATAATATAGTTGTAGTTGTAGTCTAGTTTTAGTCATGAATCCTAGAAATTTAATTTTAGCACGTAATTTTAACATGTGGAATTACGCTGCTAGCATCAATAACGAAGAGCAAGCAATAGAAGCTGCTCGTGCTTGGCTTTTAATGCCAAGCAGGGTGGCGCGCTGCCCTTATTGTAGGCAGAATATGTCAGCAGAGCGGCGCCCTGATTATAAGTTTGGCTTCCGCTGGAGATGTCGGCGTCGTGGCTGTAACGAAATAATTTCGTCAGTCAAGGGCACTTTCTTTGAAAAGTCGAAGGTGTCAATTTTATCGACCCTTCGACTTCTTTATCATTTTTTAGAAATGATAAGGTTACACAAGCAGCAAGGGATGTGGGAGTGACAAAGAAAACGGCCATTCAAATACATATATCACTACCTGCGTGAGGTGTGTGAAGTGGCGGAGGCCCATGACCATCAAATGATAGGGGGTCCTGATGATATTGTGGAAGTCGATGAAACACATATGTACACAAATAAATACCACAGGGAACGACTTCTGCAACGTCAGACATGGTCATTTCGATGTATGAGTCGCCTATCAAAAAAGATAGTCGTCGAACTTATTCCTAACAACTCACGGCAGACACTTGACCCTATAATGGCGGCTAATGTACGACAAGGGTCATACATTATGTCCGATATGCACCGAGTAAGAGAACAATATTTTAAAGTAGTTGACAAAATACCAGAATTCAAATGACTCGCATTAAAAGCTCTAGCTCCTCAAGTACCCATAATCCAAGAAATATTCGTCCTGAAGAGATCCATCCAACAACACATATCATATCTGATTCCGATTTCGGTTTCGGTTTCGGTTTCCGTTTCGGTTTCGGTTTCGTTTTCGGTATTGGCTTCGGTTTCGGTTTCGGTTTCGGTTTCTGTTTCGGTATTGGCTTCGGTTTCGGTTTCTGTTTCGGTTTCGGTTTCGGTTTCGGTTTCGGTATTGGGTTTGGTTTCGGTTTCGGTTTCGGTTTCTGTTTCGGTATTGGCTTCGGTTTCGGTTTCGGTTTCGGTTTCGGTTTCTGTTTCGGTTTCGGTTTTGTTTTCGGTTTCGATTTCTGTTTCTGTTTCTGTTTCTGTTTTCGGCCGAGCACTCGTGGTCGTTCCCGGGTCCCTCCACTGAGGGAGGGGCGTGAAGGCCCCGCTGTAAAGGCGGGCGGTCGTTGGCGGGGGACTGGACGTAAAGGCTCTGCCAGTTTCCCAGTCCTCCTCCAATTCAAGACGATGCGGGAGTGCCGCTGGGTTATTTTAGTGGGTATTACCGGGCTAGCCCGGGCAGTCCCACATAGCCCCCCATTCCTCCAATGGGTGGGTATGCGTAATGCATTTTTTCCCAGCGAGATCAAAAAAAAAAGGTTTTTTTTTTTATACTTCTTCCTCCAACATGATCGGAGTCTATTCGAAGCTTTACTTTCATTCCAGTTCTCGCATTTATTCCTCTCGCACTTTCATTCCATCATACTTATCTTTCTATCATTCATCCGCATTTATGTACTCTATGGGTGGGATTCCCATCTATTTCCCTATATAGCACTTACTACTTTCTTTGTTTTATTCTCTTTATTGGGTATTTCAAAAAAACAGGGGCATTACTTTTTTATTTTTGTGACTTTTCTTACAATTTTGCTTACTGTTTACTTATGTCTATTTTACAATCTTAAATCTAATCTTATACTATTTTACATTTTCTACCTGTTTATTATTTCTATTTTACAGAATACCTATATCTATTTTAAATCTTATATCTAATCTTATGCTACTTTAAATTTTCTAACTCTTTATAATCTTTTTTTTTTTTTGTTACAAAATACTTATATCTATTTTACAAAGTGCGTCTACGTTTAAGTCATATTTCTAATGTAATACATTTTTGATTCTGTATTTACTTATTTTCTCTTTCTTACAGGATACGGTGACAGAGGAGCAATTTACATTCTAAGTTAATTTCTTACTTTCCTTAAACTTGTTTCTATTTCATGCATTATATTTTATCACTATTTTCTTTAAATATTGTTTACCTATCTACTTATTGCTCTAATATAACCTACTATATCATGATAGCATATTTACTTAATCGGTTCTGTTTCTTTTGATTACCATCGTTGCTATTTTAATGCAGTACTCTAAAAACATGTCTCTTTCTTTACCCTTCATCAGATGCGGAGCGTTTTGGGGAGACAACTCCACGGTAAAATGCTGCTCATAAGCATACCGCAATTTTGCGGTATGCTTATGAGCAGCACATCGGAAACGGTTTCGCACATCCTGTTCCAGTGCCCAATTGGGCACTGGAACAGGATGTGCGAAACCGTTTCCTCGACATCAGGCTCACAGGCGCACGATGGGTTCTCTTTAAACCTGAAGCGTTTCAGGTATGAAGAGAAACCACCGTGCCCCGTCAGGATTTGTGTGGTCACACCGGTGTGGGCCATCTTACGCACCACTCCATACGCCACCACCGCGTCCGGGAAAAAGAGCTTGGTACCCGAGGCTGTGTCTCCAGATCTATATCTCCCGTTCCATTCGTCAAGCGTTTCCGATCGGATTTGTCGCTTGACGAATGATACGGGACACTGATCGTCGTCCCGCCTCTTCCTCAACCCCAGGGCGGACTCCTTTGCAAGCTGGTCGGCTCTCTCATTTCCCTCCAACCCCGCGTGGGCCTTGAGCCAGAACAAGGAGACACTCTTGTTCCGAAGCCGGCAGCGTCGCAGAGTGTCCCTTGTTTCCACTGCCAAGGGGTGGGGGGAACATGTGTTGATCACCGACTGAAGAGCCGCCATGGAGTCGCTGAAGATGCCGAACGTGGTTTCACTAGACTTGAGCACCTCCTTTGCTGCTCTATTCAGAGCCAGAAGTTCCGCCTGGTAGACGGTACAGTAGGACGACAAAGCAAACTTGAGGGCTTTCATTTCGGCAGCGCCTTCCCACAAGGAGATCGCCGCTCCAACCCTGCCCCCAACCTTGCTGCCATCGGTGAAGATCCTCGCAGCAAAGTCGCTGTGGTTATTGTATTGTTCCTCGTCTACCAGGCTTCTGAATTCAAGGCTGATCTGCTCCGCGGGGTGCGGTGCTTTCAGCGCCGGGAACATACTCTCCACTTCCCTGTCCTTCAGAAAAGGCATAGGCACCCCCCCTTTCCGCTTCATAGAGCGCTGCCGCCTCCCGAACGCGAGGTCAAGCGGGAGCATTCTCGTCAGCACTAGCGCGGAATTAACCCACCATCGGATCGTTGGACCCACCCATAAGCAGAATCTTGGCAATCCATATAACATTCAATTAAATAACTTCACTGATAACATGACACACTTAATTTTAACACACCCGTTGGACAAATTTATAATATTAGGTGATTTTAACTTCGGCAATAGTGTAGACTGGATAGTGAGTGCCGACGATGGTAGCAATGAATTGATACAGCAAAATGTTAGGTGTCAACACTTAAGTGATTTTTTTGATGCCATTCTTACTTCTAATTTCTCTCAGTTTAACGGTGAAAGGAATATCAACGGAAGGATATTGGACTTAGTTTTTTCTAATGACTCTTTGAGTGTTAGTGCATGCCATGATCCATTAGCTCTGCCAGTGGATTTGCATCACATACCGATATCGATTCGAGCTGATTTTGTTGAGATTCATAAATTGGCGGACAATACAACACGTCGATACATGTTTTCTAAGGGTGACTATGTAGCCATTAGATCTGAATTGGACAGTATAAACTGGACTGGCTTTTTAAATTCGGAGTCATTGGAAAGTGCTGTTGAAATCTTTTATAGTAAATTATACGAACTTAGGGACAAGTACATCCCTCTTAAATGTGTTAAAAAATCATCGTATCCATTATGGTATAGTTCTGCTCTAATAAAGGTATTGAGAGAAAAATATAAGTATCATCGTAAGTATAAAACGTATGGTAATATCTCTGATTTTCACTCTTTTTCCCTATTACGGAGCGGGGCCATTAACTTGGAAAAGACATGCTATGATACATACATGGATAAAATAGAATCATCGTCAGTCAAAAATCCAAAATCATTCTGATCATATATGAAAAGCAAGAAAATTTCATGCAGTACGGTGACGTCACGGCGAGTAGTGGTGAAGATATTATCAGCAAATTATTTGCGGCGTACTTCCACTCCACTTTCCAAGAACCTGTGCCAGTCCCTGGTACATCTTCGCAGACTTATAGTGGTGTTAGTAGTGTTGATAGTGTTGCATTTATCAGTACGTTAGAAATATCTTATTCTAGAGTACTGAAATTGCTCAAGTCCTTGGACCTTTCTAAATCAAGTGGCCCGGATCTCATACCCCCGGAGTTTATAGTACAATGTGCTGCTAGTTTGGTAGTCCCATTGTGTATCTGTTCACAAACCAACGTTAACGCCTTCTAGAAACAACATTCATTTACACATTGTTTTTGTTTGTTTTTAAATTATATCAGGCGTCTATTGTGCGGGTAAATTGGCACACTATTACCTACATCTTAATTTTTAGCTTTGTAATTTTTTTCACTTATACGGAATACAGTCTCCTTTACTGATCCAGTCTAGATTTTTATTTTCCTGCCTAATCATTCATCGCATCATAAAATTGGTCCACACGAGCTGGATAGGAATCAGGAATCAAGGAAAATCCAGGAAATATAAATTGAATAATACTACCGTTTGGAAATACGTGAGTAGCTGGCTAAGGTCAAAGGGCAATCAGCATCGCCACGCAAGAAAAAGGATATTTAAGGATATTCGGCCAGTGCTGCGTCATTATTTGCCCTATTTATGAACCCATTACGATTACTCAGGTAGTATTTAGTGATTTTATGGAATTGTAAAGGTCAGTATCTATTGGTATCAAAGTTCTTTGTTCTTTTGCACATGTGTGATTTCATTCAAAGTACCAAGTAATTGTTTTAATCTCTGGTAAATCTATTGTGGTAAAGATAATTAAGCAGCAAACTAGGTTTCAATTATTGTTAACCATTATTTAAAGAGTTTCCTTTATTATCTTGCATTAGATATTATAAGAAATCGTACATAATAAGTGCCTACCAACTGAATAGTTCTTTGTATTCCTGTAATCATATTCATTTATTTGTTGTGAAAAGTAACAACGATAATCATTAGATATTGTTATTGTTGCAATTAAAATTAGTACTCACTTTAAACATTTATTTGTATAGTACAAGTATCCATAACTGGTTGTGATTGTGTTTAGCATACCCAATTGTTTTAATAATATTCATAGTACGATTCAACCTTGTAAGTAACTATAGAATTATATAGGCTTAATTTAAACCTGTAACGTTTCAGATTGGTTACCTGCTTCCCAGACAATGACTGATAAGGAAGAGAAGGAGCTCATTAAAAAACGTGCCAGTTACAAAGGCCGATTAACGGTATTTTCTAATTATTTAGAGGATTTAAAGGATTCTTTAACGCAAACCCAGATCAACGAACTGCAGTTACGCCTCGGTAAGATTGAACATGTTTATTCGCAATATGACGAGATTCAGTTAAGGTTAGAATGTATAGCTGAAGATATTAATTCACAAATGTCAGAACGCCATGATTTTGAATCGTGTTATTACAAGCTTGTCGCGAGAGCACAGAACTTGATTGCTAAACAAAACGATAGCACTGATGAAGATAAGTTGTCTCGGTTTAGCAATAATAGACTGGTTAAGCTACCTACCAGTCCTACTACCTACCTAAATTTAATGTAATGTTAAATTTGTGTCCTAGTACCTAAATTTAATGGAACGTATGACAAATGGTTAGAGTTTCGCGACACGTTTTCAAGCTTAATACATTCAAATGACCAAATAGACGAAATAAATAAGTTCCATTACCTCCGAGCTTCCTTGGAGGGGACTGCAGCCTTAGTCATACAGTCAATTGAATTCTCTGCTAATAATTATTCCATTGCGTGGGATTTACTGAATGAAAGGTTCGATAATAAGCGGCTTCTTATTCAGAACCATGTGTCAGCCCTATTTAACATTGAAACGGTTAGCAAAGAATCCTCAGATAGTATAAAGTGTATCATTGATACTTTAAATAAAAATCTGCGTGCGTTGGAGTCTTTAGGTGAGCCAATAAAATTTTGGGATACATTATTAATTTATATAGTCACTCATAAATTAGATTTGAAAACATACCGTCAGTGGGAAGAAGAAAAGGGTCATTTTGATAAAAATAAATCAATAACATTAGAAATGTTCCTTGAATTCTTAAGAAATCGTGCCGATTTGCTTGAAACATTGGATTTATCACGCAATCAGACCAAGAATAATAATAATGCTTCTCAGTCTAAGCACAAAACAATGTTATCTCTAAGCAGTGAAACATCGTCACAGAAAACTAAAAATAATAATAGTTCATCGCAGGTGTCATGCCCACATTGTAGTGATAAGCATAGTTTAATTACCTGTCCACAGTTTCTTGGTTTGACCAACGAGAAACGACTCGAACTACTGCCACAATACAAGGTATGCTTCAATTGCTTCAAGTCTGGTCACTACGCAAATCATTGCAAGTCTCATGGATGCAGGGTATGTCGGCGAAAGCACAATACGCTGATTCATGTGGTTGTCGCTTCACATAAACCCAATGCATCTACTTCACAGTCTGAAAACATTACTGTAGACAACAAGTCAGCAGAAATCACACAAAATACAAATGTTACGCTATCTGCACTAACTACTTATACTAGTAATAAAAGTAAAGGTCAAGTCCTATTAGCTACTGCATTAGTTAAAATATATGATAATAACAACCGTGAGCATCTCGCTCGTGCCATATTGGACACCGGCAGTACTTCTTGTTTGATGACTAATAAATTATGTGATTTGTTAAATTTACCCACGGTTCGAGTAAATGAGTCTGTACAAGGCATTAACAACTCAAAATCAAATATTAGTAAAATGTGCAGTGTTTTTATTAAATCGCTAAGCGAGAATTTTTCTACTAATCTTTATTGTTTCATATTACCTTATATTACGGACGAAGTACCGTCTCATAAATTGCTAATTAATAATTTAAATATACCGAGTGACATTTGTTTAGCCGATCCCCATTTTCACACGCCATCGACGGTGGATTTAATAATAGGAGCAGACGTTTTCTGGGACCTACTGGGAAGGCAAAAAATCTGCTTAGGTGAGAGTAAACCAGTGCTATTTGAATCTAGGCTAGGGTGGCTAGTTTCAGGTCCATTGAGTAATAGCGTCCAAGTACCGGTTTCACCATTAACTCATAAAGCGAACATAGCACAACTTCATGTCAGTTCTACACACAATTCCACACATGAAGATGACATTCAAAACCACTTAACGCGTTTTTGGGAATTAGAAGAAGTAACCCATCAGTCATCTTCATATTCAGAGGAAGAAGCTAAGTGTGAAGAACATTTTGTTAAAAACACAACTCGACTTGCGGATGGTCGGTTTTGTGTTCGGATACCACTCAAACAATCACCTCGTCTCTTAGGTGACTCATTGGCTAGGGCAAAACATTGTCTCTTATCTATTGAGCAACGGTTTAATAAACAGCCAACTTTAAGAACTCTTTACTGTGATTTCATGAGAGAATATAGTTCATTAGGACACATGTCAGAATGTTCAGTTGACCCAAATCAACTAGCACATTTTATTCCTCACCATGGTGTTCTACGTGAGTCTAGCATAACTACAAAGTTACGAGTAGTATTTAATGCAAGCAGTCTCACAACGTCAGGGATTTCATCTAACAATCTCCAAATGGTAGGTCCAGTTGTTCAGGACGACTTAATGTCTATCCTTCTAAGGTTTAGAAAACATCTACATAATTTCTGCTGACGTAGAAAAAATGTATCGTCAGGTGACCGTACATCCTGATGATAGATATTTGCAACGAATAATGTGGCGTCACAACCCTTCAGAGCCTATTAAAACTTACGAACTAAATACAGTGACGTATGGCACGGCAAGTGCACCTTTTTTAGCAACTCGTTGTTTGAAGCAAATCGGCTTAGATTGTAAGGATGAAAGGATTGCCAACATTATTATACACGATTTTTTTGTTGATGACCTACTGACTGGGGGTGATACAATATCTGACGTCATAAATATTCGCGAGTAAGTCACTGCTGAGCTGGCTTCAGCCAAAATGCCACTAAGGAAGTGGAAATCTAACCACAACTTTATTATTTCAGATCAAGACTCAAATTCATTAGTTAATTTAAATATTGGTACTAATGAGCCAAGTAAAACATTGGGTCTCAACTGGCTAACAAGCTCCGATACGCTTTGTTATTCAATAAGTACCATGTCAGTATCAGAAAATGTTACGAAGCGTGACGTCTTGTCGGTTATATCTCAAATATTCGACCCATTAGGTCTATTAGCACCTTGTGTCATATCTATGAAAGTAATGATGCAAAAACTGTGGCTTCACAAATTGTCATGGGATGACTGTTTGCCACCAGATGTCGCTAAAACATGGTATAATATCATTGAACGACTAGATATTTTAAATAATTTACGCATCCCACGTTTAGTTTTATGTAACTCGTGGAAAGTGTTAGATTTACATATATTTTGTGATGCGTCACAAATTGCCTATGGTGCTTGCATATATGTACGGAGTATTAATAATAATAATGAAATTTTAGTGCGGTTACTCACAGCTAAAAGTAGGATTGCTCCTATCAAGCCAATCACAATTCCTCGACTCGAGCTCTGCGCCGCCTTGGTTGGAGTGAGGCTATATGAAAAGGTGGTTGACTCACTCAATGCACCAATTGACAGCAGTGTATTTTGGAGTGATTCTACAATAGTGCTGGGGTGGTTAAAAATGATACCAGGTAAGTTGCAAACATTTGTACGTAACCGTGTATCAGAAATCGTAGAAAAAACGAATGCTAGCAATCGTATCTGGAGACATGTTCCTACACACCTTAATCCCGCTGATCTTATATCTCGGGGAACTGATGTTAGTCAAATTCAGAATCTTGACTTATGGTGGTCGGGACCTAACTTTTTAACCAAAGATTCGAGTGAATGGCCTTCATCTCCGACTAAAGTAGAACCGCTTCCTGAAATTAAATCTGAGGTTTCTTTGTTAACTGTTTCCGACACTTCACAGTCGTTCATTGACTTTAATCGTTTTTCAAATCTTTCACGGCTTAAGCGCACTGTAGCATACATGCTACGATTTATTAATCATTGTAAAAAGCAACCATCGAACACTTCACACCTTAATGAAGATGAATTACAAAACGCTCTAAATATACTTGTTAAGCTGTCACAAATAGAATCATTTCCAGAATATCAGTTATTAATTAAGGGTGAGAGCTTACCAAAAGGAAGTCCACTAAATAAATTAAATGTATTTTTGGATAAAAATAAATTAATTCGTGTAGGTGGTCGCTTACAAAATTCTACATTTTCATATGAGAAAAAGCACCCGTTAGTTATACAGTCCACTCATCGATTTTCTAAACTATTATTTGAATTTACTCATAAAAGTTGAATGCATGCAGGACCGCAATTATTATTAGCTAATATTAGAGATACTTACTGGCCAATCGGTGGGCGCAACTTAGCTAAATCATGTTATCATCGTTGTGTTGTTTGTAGTCGTATTACAGCTAAACCATTTACTCCTATTATGGGACACTTACCTGAAAAACGGCTGGAGTCTGGTGGTCATCCATTTGAATGCGTTGGGGTTGATTACGCTGGACCCCTACTATCTGCTTCGCGACAAGGTCGTGGATGTCGACTTGTAAAAGTTTACATTTTACTATTTGTTTGCTTCACGACAAAGGCAGTTCACATTGAGTTGGTTGTTGACTTAACCAGTCATAATTATTTGTCAGCACTTCGCCGTTTTATATCACGTAGAGGTAAGCCTACGCATATATATTCTGACAACGGAACCTCGTTTGTAGGCGCTTGTAATGAACTAGGAAAGTTTTTGAAAGATAATAACAGTTCGTTGTCTGGTGACATTGCCTCTGAAGGAATTACCTTTAAATTTATCCCTCCTTATGCTCCACATTTCGGTGGTCTTTGGGAGGCAGGTATCAAATCAGTAAAATATCATTTAAAAAGAGTAATGGGAAATTTTCATTTAACGTATGAAGAATTAAATACAGCACTGGTTCAAATTGAAGCCCTCCTTAACTCACGCCCACTCACACCGTTGTCATCGGACCCTAATGACCTTTTGCCGCTGACTCCAGGACATTTCCTGATAGGACGGACACTTACATCCTTGCCTGTGCCGTCTTATGATGCTACTTCCATCACTCACTTGAAGAGATATGAGAGAATTGAGGCTTTACGTCAGCACTTCTGGTCGAGGTGGAATAAAGAATATATCTCGGAACTACAGCAGCGAACCAAGTGGAGATCTTCAAAGGCCAATATCGAAATTGATCGCCTTGTTGTAATAAAGGAAGACAATCTACCACCATTGAAATGGCGACTTGGTCGAATCGCAGCAGTTTATCCAGGACGTGATGGCATTAGTCGTGTGGCAGACATAAGAACTGCCAGTGGAACTATTCGGCGCGCATGCAGCAAGATATGCCCACTGCCAGTAGATAAAGATTCGTGTTGAAAGATGGCCTTTCAACGCCCGCGGGCATGTTCACAAACCAACGTTAACGCCTTTTAGAAACAACATTCATTTACACATTGTTATTGATTGCTTTTAAATTATATCAGGCGTCTATTGTGCGGGTAAATTGGCACACTACTACCTACATCTTAATTTTTAGCTTTGTAATTTTTTTCACTTATACGGAATACAGTCTCCTTTACTGATCCAGTCTAGATTTTTATTTTCCTGCCTAATCATTCATCGCATCAGTATCCTATTCAATCGATCTGTTTCTGAGGGTATAGTGCCTAAAATCTGGAAATCAGCATTCATCACCCCCGTTCACAAGAAAGGAAACCAATCTAATGTTACGAACTATCGCCCGATATCTAAGTTATGTATATTTTCAAAGATCCTTGAGCGTATAGTGTATAACGATGTTTATGCGGCTATGGAAAGTAACTTCGTGGGGGAACAACATGGCTTCCTCAAAAAGCGATCCACTACGACTAACTTGGTGTTATCGCACGAGTTTATATCGGGTGGTATGGATCAACGTGCGCAGGTGGATGTCATTTATACCGACTACAGCAAGTGCTTCGACCGTATCGACCATCGTCTGCTGCTGGAGAAGTTGCTCAAAGCCGGTATACACGGGGATCTTTATAGATGGTTTTTGTCTTATATTGAGAATCGGAGTCAGGCTGTGGTTCTCCAAGGTTACACTTCGGGTTGGACATCGGTCCCCTCAGGTGTGCCACAAGGTTCAGTTTTGGGGACCTTGCTTTTCACTCTGTTTATTTCTGATGTTGTTAACTGCTTCATGCACTCTTACGTTTTGCTATATGCTGATGACATGAAGGTTCACAAGATTATACGTGATATCTCGGATACTCACCAGTTACAAGCTGATCTGAACAGATTTGAAGAATATTGCAAACATAATTTACTCCAATTGAATGTCTCTAAATGTTTTCAAATGACCTTCACGCGTCAGAAATCTATAGTAAATTCAAAATATAGTCTCAACCGACTTACCTTGGGCAAAGTTAACAATATAAGGGATTTAGGTATAATACAAGATAGCAAATTACTGTTTGACCAACACATTGACGGTATTGTGGGCATGGCCTCGAGGGCACTAGGATTTGTAATCAGAGCCTCAGCCTGTTTTCGTTCTCTGAAGCCTATCAAAGTTTTATACTGTTCGTTCGTCCGCAGCCACTTGGAGTATGCATCGCAGGTCTAGAGCCCTCAATATGGGATCCATAAGTCACGCATTGAGGGCATCCAGAAGAAGTTTCTGAGATATCTCGATTATAGGGCGCACCAAGTATCTATAGATTACAGTCACCGTTGTAAGAGGTACCATTTTCTGCCATTAGATCGTAGGCGGCTCATTAATGATGTAACTATGTTTTTTGATTAACATAGCGAGTGGCTCGATTGACTGCCCTGAGCTACTAACAAAGTTAGCATTTCGCACTAACATTATAGGATTACGTAAAAGGCCGCTTACTAATTATAGGCGTAATGCTTTTCTAATAAGAAGCGCTCGAAGCTTCAATGATGTGTCTTCAGAGCATGATGTTGACTTATTTTGCACTAAGATAAGCACAGTAAGGACGCTCCTAGCCAAATCATTTTTTTGTGAATAATGCACCGGCAAGTGGTTATTTAACTAATATGTAGCAACATAAATAAATGAAATGAATAGGGATAACCTAAATGTTTTAACTGTTCGACTTAAATATATGTGAATAACGATATGTTATACATCTGTGGAGGCTTGTTATTAGCAACTTGATAATGTGTTTTAGTTACCTATTATTATTTGTAATTAGACTGTAAGCCTTCTTAAAAGTAATAAAATAAAAATAAATAAAATAAATTAAGGGAAACTGTGCGGTAAGCCTTGCACATCTTCTGCAAAACGCCACGCTGGACAGTCCTGAGCTGTTTCATTATGCCCAACTTCTTGGCTGCCGGTGCCCAAACGCTAGCGGCATAGAGGATAATGGGCTCTATGGTCGCCACATACATAACCCGAATGACTTCTGGGTGTAGCCCCCAACTACCTAACTCTCGCGGCCCTACACAGCCGCTTGTATATTGAGATAGCCCTTTTACAGACGAGAGAGATGTGGGCGTTAAAGGTCAACTTCTCATCGAACGTGACGCCTAGAAGCTTCATCTCCTTAGACATGCCAATGCCGACCCCCCCATGCTCAGGCGCGGTGTGTCGTATTTTAACTTCCTGGTTATCACCATGGCGACCGTCTTATGTGGTGCAAATTTAAGCTTGTTATCGACACCCCACGCCTGAACACGACCGAGAGCGACATTGGCACGCTCCTCAACCTCCAGTGCGGTCTCTCCGTCAAATACTAAAAGAACATCGTCCGCAAAAGCCTGGATATAAATACCCCTGCTCTCCAATGTCTTTATAAGGGGGTCTAGGACCAGGTTCCATAAAATAGGGCCTCCAATAGAGCCTTGGACACAGCCCTTACTTGTGCTCTTGCTGCATACCTCCCCACAGTACCTTACCGAGACTTTCCGGTTCTCGAGGTAGCTGTCCATGACCCGCCTGAGGTTGATCGCGCGTCCAAGTTTCGCATGAAACTTGGACCAATTAGCTTTCCTGGTATTAAATTTTCGAGTTGTCCTTTCTATTTTGATACCCTTAGACTTCCGTAAGAGAATACTAAACGCAATGCCGTTGTGGTCCGAGCTCGTGAGTCCCTCGTCAACTCTCCAGTTGTCCACCAAATCCAGCATGTCATTGGAACAAGCAGTGACGTCGACATGGCTGCTGTACCGCTTGCCTCCTCGGATGGTGTCGAAGGTTGGAGTTTCCCCTCGGTTGAGTATGTTTAAGTTTTGCTCGCCGAGATCGACTCCAGAGGCGAGGAGATGGTGGGAACTCCATCTCCTCGCCTCTGGAGTCGACCTTGGGGCTACCCCACCATATGTTTAGGCTCACCTGCTGACGGTCTAATAGCACCCTGCTGTGCTACTAAACATTGCCTTCAGATTTTGACAAGGCGCAGTGATCGTGGCGGTGTGAGTGAAAATGATTTTTATTTTCTATGTACGACTTCGCATCCTGCCAGCCGCGCGAGCGGTCGAAATATTTTTGTGTCTATAATTTCTGAAAATAAACCAGTAACTTCCTAAATTTCATAGTAATTATTCAAGAAACCAAAACTCAAAATTTACCCTTTATGTCTTAATTGACATAAAATTGGCGACCGTGACAGGACCCGGAAAAAAACTAAATTTTCAAAATTGGTTCGTCGTCGACGTGGCGTGATCATCGTGACCACAAAAGGCCGAGTTCCCGTCGTGAAGCTGAACCCAACGAACATCCTGAAGCCTAAGCATCGTTGCAGCTAAAGCATCGACACAGGTGTACGGAAGAAAAGGCAGTTGCAGAAAAATCAGTTGCAGAAAAATCAGTTACAGAAAATTCATGTGAACTGGATCATCATAAGTTAAGTGCCCTTCCTCCCTCAATCTTGCCTAATTTCCTATTTTCTAAATCGTACCATCAGCTATCCTAAAACGTGCCTTCCACTTGTGCAATCATTTTAATTAGTTAATTATTTAGGTATTGCTGAAGGGTATCATTAAAGTGCAAAATTTTATGCGATCAAACTTAATTGTAACGCAAATAATTTACTGTAATACCAGAATATTTCATTAAAGACCATCCTTAATATTCCATTCCATTAATTTGGCATTAAACTTATCCAAATAATATCCTAAATTACTATTCAAAATAATTTTCATAATTTTTTTCATCTACCTACATCGTGTATTTCTCATGCCATTCTAGGAAAAAATAACGTTACGTTCCCAATCCGTTTTTGATTTCGTTCGCCGAACTTTCCAGATACCTTGAAACATCACGCGGGCACCACAGGGGTACGAGCAGAGCTTGCATTCCGTGCTTCGCAGCGTGGATCCGGTTTCCTGGTCGGCGGATGACGTCGAATTGAGGGGCGTGAGATTCTTTAAATAACTTACATAATTATAATTTTATGCTGAAATTTGGTTGAGTTACTCTGCTTGATAGTTAATATTATATAAAATATATTGCTTTGACTAAATTGTAGTTTAAAAAAAAATGTCGCAAGAAATCGATTTAAAGAAATTACTCGAATTGACTGTCAGGCGTAGCTCAATTAAAGGTCAAATTACCAAGTTTAAAAACTTTTTGGATAAATTGTCGTCTTCGAATTCATTAACTAATGAGGAAATAGCTGAATTAGGTTAGGTTAGGTTTTTTTTTTTTTTTTTTTGTGGCAGGAGGGGAAATCCGGTCGGACTAACACCCAAACTGCCTCACAGTACGAGCCAGCCTGGGTAGTGTCAGGCTCCAACTGACTAAAACCCCTCCTGCCTTACACAGATCTCCCTCGGACATAGTCTGAGACCTTGGTTACTGTTTTCATTACTCAATAATTTTATTTTCAACAAATGGCCTGTATGGCCTGCATTACATTTTCTGCTTTTTATATTTTGTCGATGACAGTATTTGTAGTCTTATATTTTATATACATCCTTATTTTATTTATCCTATTATCACATTTTAAATACAGTTTTAATATCACAGTTTTACCACAATATTTATACAATCACACCAATTTAACGGAAGTACCGCCATACGCAGTGTTCATTGGGTTCTTTTAGCTTTATTAGTTTCGGACATTTTCAACGGTTTGTGGAGTGCTACTGTTATATATTGTACGCAAATATGAATCCTAAGCTCTGTTCCGTTTACTTGTTCCTGCGTATAACCTTATTTGCTATTTTTGTACAGTACCCAATAAACTCTGCCCCAGCTCCTTTCGCTGTTATTAATTCATTAAAATTATCTATTTTTATTTCTATTCCAATCTTTTGTTCCGTTTGGAATCTCTCTAGGCTGTAGGCGAGGCAGTCCGTCAGTATATGTGAGACAGTCTCTTGTTTTTCAGGATCACATATACACGATGGGCTTTCCTTGCATTTAAACCTGTGCAAGTATTCGGCAAAACCACCGTGCCCTGTAAGTAATTGTGTCAGTGTCCCTGTCGGTCTTAACTGTCTCACATGTTTGTATGCTTGAATGGCGTCCGGGAAAAACATTTTCGTAACACCGGCTGTGTCCTCAGTCCTGTATCTCCGATTCCATTCGCCAAGCGTTTCCTCGCGGATCTGCCGCTTGACGAATGAGATCGGACATTGGTCGTAATCTGGCCGTGTTTTTGTTTTTAGGGCAGCTTCCTTAGCCAGCTGGTCTGCTCTCTCATTCCTCTCTAATCCTGTGTGAGCTTTTATCCAAAAAAGTTCAACGTTTTTGAACTTATCCACACACTGACGCAGGTTTTCTCGCGTTTCGACTGCGAGAGGATGGAGAGAGCGGTGGTTGGTGACCGTTTCTAATGACGATCTGGAGTCGCTATAGATGCCAAAACTATTTTTTGAGCTACGCAAGATTTCCCGTATTGCCTTGCATATAGTCAGCAATTCCGCCTGGTAGACGGTACAGTGGGGCGACAGTTTCAACTTTTGGCTTTTAGTTTCGGCATCGTTGCTCCAATGGGACAACGATGCTCCTACCCTGCCGTCGATTTTGCTGCCTTCCGTGTATATGCGCACTTCTTGAGTGCGATGGTTTCTCTCTTGTTCCTCGTCTGCCACGCATATGAATTGAAGGCTTATATGTTTGGCTGGGTGGGGCGTTTTGCTGAACGCGGTGCGTTGCTCGATCTCCTTGTCTCCTAGCGCTGGCAGAGGAACCCCCCTCCTTACCCTATATAGGGTCGCTGCCTCTTGTATACGGAGGTCGAAGGGTAGTATCCCCGCCAGCACCAGTGCCGAGTTTAAGGAGACTGTGCGATATGATTTGCACAATTTCTGTACAAATCCCCTTTGGACCGCGTTTAATTGCTTGCGTATCCCTAGTTTATTGGCTGCTGGTGCCCACGCGCTTGCTGCGTACATGATGGTCGGTTCGACTACTGCCGTGTAGATGGTACGTATTACCTCCGGATGAAGTCCCCAACTAACCCTGGCTGTCCTCGACAGCTGCTTGTAGAAGTTCAATGCCTTTTTGCATACGTTAGATGCATGGGCATTGAAGGTTAGCTTGCTGTCTATTGTCAGTCCCAGGATCTTGATTTCTTGCGACGTGCCAATGGCGACCCCGCCCATGCTCAACAGCGGGGTGTCATGTTTGAGCTACCGCGTAACGACCATTGCATTCGTCTTGTGTGGTGCGAATCTCAGCTTATTACTTAGCCCCCACTGGTGAACATAATCGAGGGCGGCATTGGCTCGTCGCTGTACCTCCAACGCGGAGTCTTCGTCGAATACTAGGACTACGTCGTCGGCGAAGGCTTGGCAGTAGTCTCCCCTTTGTACCAGGCCTTTAAGTAGGGGGTCAAGTAAAAGATTCCAGAGAATCGGTCCCCCTATCGATCCTTGGACACAGCCTTTATTGGTTTCCCTGATGACTTCCTCTCCCGCATACCTTACCTTGACCTTCCTGTGTTTCAAGTAGCTGTCCACCACTCTTCTCAGATTTACCGGGCATTTCGCTTCCGCCAGTTTTGTTTTTATGGCCGGCCACCATGCGCTGTCGAAGGCTCCCTCTATGTCCAGCGATATCATGACAATCAGCTTTTTGTCTTTTAGCTTTCCACGTATGTGTTCCAACAGGTCATAGAGAGAGTCTTCGGTGCTTTTCTGTGGCATAAAACCATACTGCCGTGTGCAGAGTCCGGGTATGATATGCCATTTGACTCTGCCTATCAGCATTTTCTCCAGAACTTTTCCCATCACTGGCAAGAGCCCTATTGGCCTATATGATTTAGGAGCTGTATAGCTCTCCTTTCCGGGTTTTCTTAGGATTACCACTGTGGCTTCATTCCACATCCTCGGAAAGTAGCTCAGCTCTAGGCATTTGTTTGCCAGTGATAAAAAGAGCTCCGGATCTTGGCTTACTGATTGCTGGCAGATATCGGCCGTGAGGCCATCTGCCCCGGGAGCTTTTTTAGGGTTGAAGCTTCGTATAGCGGAGTTCAGCTCTTCCTGAGTAAACGGTGGGTCATGTTCTTCACCATGGTCCACCTCGTTTACATTATCTGCTACCATCCTAATACGTTTGTGCTCCTCATTATCATCTTCCATCCTATCCTCGGGGTAGAAAGTTTCCGCCAGCAATGTGGCAGATTCTAAGTGGTTCAGCATTTTTCCATCCTTGGTCAGGGGTAGGTCCTCCTGTCTTTTCATAGTCCTGCCTATGACTCTGTAGATACCATCCCAGAGTCCCTCTTTGTCCTGTTTTTCACAGAAGCTTTTCCAGCTTTCTGTTTGGGCCGTTTTTGCTGCTTGCTCATATTCTTCTTTCAGTTTCAGGTACTCCTCGACTACTTTCGCCCTCCGGATCGGCGCTGCACAGCGGACTCTGCGCTTCCTGGTGGCGACCGCCTTCTTCAACATGGCTAACTCGTTGGAGCACCAAGGTAATTTAGTTTTGCTATTGGGCTTTAATTTTGGTATACAGTTATTGCATGCTTCTACTATTACGTTAATATATGATTCTATTTTTATTTCCAATACGGTTATATTATTGATTTTTTCAAATTCTACTTTACTTATGTTGTTTTCTTCTAGAAGCTGACCCAGTTTTACTCGAAATTGCTTCCATTTTGCTTTTTTGCTGTTAAAGATTCTTGTTGTTCTTTTGACATCTAAGCCCTTTGCTCTTTCTAATTTGATTTGAAATAAAATGGTGTTGTGGTCTGAGCTCGTCATGTTCTCATCCACTCTCTAGTCCTCCACCAGGTCGAGCAGATCCGCCGTACACGCCGTGACGTCCACAAAGCTGGTATATAGTGTGGTTCCTCTCACTGTGTGGAAGGTCGGGGTATCGCCTAAGTTGAGCACCTGCAATCCCATCTCTTCTAGGGCACCGGCCATTTCGGTCCCTCTTTGGTCAATTTTACGGCTACCCCACCAGGAGTTTTTAGCGTTTGCATCTCCACCCAGGATGATTCTCCGGCCAAAACTCCTCTCTATCTTTATTAGTTGTTCCAGGTATGGCCCTATCGGTGTTGGTTTCGGTTCTAGGTAGATGGAGACCACCACGATCTCCCAGGCGCTTGTCCTCATCTTCACCACTGTGATGTTGGGCGTGGTGAGGTTTGGACACTGGATGACGTCTATATCGTCATCGAAGACTGCAATTGCAGTCTTGATGACGCCGTCTCCATCGCCGGTATGCTGGTATATTCTAGCACCGTCGTAGTCCTTCATTCTACCCGAACGCCCGATGTACGGCTCCTGGAGCAATGCAAAGGCCATCCCCTTTTTTGTTGCCTCAAGCATGATCTCGTTTGTGGCCAATGCCTTCCTCTGCAGATTAGCTTGTGCCACGAGGTATGGCCCTCTTTGAGGGACAGAATTTTCACCGGGGACCACCTTAGCAATATGCTACCTTTGACCTTGCTATCGCATCCCATTTTACCCTGATAGGGCACTCCTGGCTGAAGGTGTTATGCTCGGTCTTGTCCATCTTTGAGCGCACACAGTTGCAGCAGGACGGGGTGGCACCGGCAAGCCAGTCGGGGCACTCTGCCTTCATGTGGGTTCCCCCGCAATGACTACACCTTGCCTGGGCTTCCTGGCAAAAAACGCCTACCATGTCCATAACCCAGGCAAAGCGAGCACTGTACCAACGGAGATTGGTCGGCCACTCTTATCCTTTGTAGGTCTATGTGGACCAATCCAGCGTCTGTCAATTCCCGCCATATTTTAGGGGACACCCTCATCACGATGTGACTTGCGTGTGGGTTCCTGGTGCGCTTTTTATATATTATTTCAGCCCTGTCTTCTTGTCTATCCAGGTTCATAAAGATTTCTTTATTTTGGTTCCTCAATGCCTTCAGGACGTCCTCGTCACTGTTGCAACTGAACACGTTCCTTAGGATAACGAGGGGGTCTCTGTTTTGGATGTTTTCGACACTAAGACTTTCTCCGGATTCCTTGATCCTGTTTTTGACTCGCTCTCTTTCCTCATCGGTTTTGCAGCCGACTATTATTTTTCGGTCTTTTGCTTTTCTTATTTTATCGACCGCGAATCCTCCTTCTTTTGCGTTAACTGCTTTTCTAATTTTGCTCAAGATCTCTTCACCTGTCTCTTGATCGTCGTTCGCGGTCACTATAAAGGAGTGTAAAGCGGTCTGTACCGGGAGCCGCTTCTCAACAGGAGTCGCGGCTACACCGGCGTAAGTCCGTTTTTCCATGCTTTCTATCTTCTCCTTTAGCTGCCCCATGCATTTTGTATTTTCTTTGATGAGGTCAGCGTGTTCTTTCAATTTCCCGATGAGATCAGTGGTCTCTTTATTTTCTTCTTCCTTTTCTCTTCTTTCTCCGTTCTGAATCGTCTTTTGTTCCATCTGTGTGTCTCCTGGCGGTTTTTTGGGCTTCCTTTTCTCTGTCTCGGCTTCTTTCACAAGCTGATAGTCTCTCCATTGCCCGGATGACCTCCGTCTTTATCTCCGTCTTGGTGTTTCGGGAACTCCCCAGATGCATTTTCGCCTTTATGAGACAGGCTCGTGCTTCCGAGACTCTGTTTGCGAATTTTGGTGTTTGTTCTACTGCTCCGGGGGCACCTCCATCTAACTCCGTCGATGGCACCTGTGCGGCCTTTTTTACCTCTGATGATTCTGTAGGTACTGCCTTGAGTTTATTAGTTCCCATCGGTGGGGAAGAAGACAAAGACGAGGCCCCCACGAGAGCGGTTTGAGGCTTCTTCTGGGCTTGAACTGCCTCCCACTCTCCAATGCTCCTTCTAACAGCTGAAGCCGCCTTTATTCCTTCTTCCGGTATTTTATTATTTTTTGTAAAAGTTTTATTGCCTGCCGTTTGAGTTTTTACAGGGTCTTTCTCGCCCGTTATTTGTTTTGGTGGTGTTTTGTACATGTTTTTGTTTTTATATAATATTGTCCGAGGAGTGTGTTATAAATCTCGAGATTAATTTTGTAAAGGTTGTATAGGTACTCGAGTCAAATAATTTCGTAAATAGATTAAATTAAGATTATCGTCAAAGTTGTAACTTGTAAAAAGTATAACAATTTGTGAAATGTTAAAAGTGTAAAGACTTTTAACAATGTAGACAATAGTCAAGATGTAAACATCAAATTTCTCTTACGAGAAGGTCACAGTTTGAGAGTAAATTATCTCTAAGTGCAGTTTTATGTGTCGGTGTTGATGGTTCCCCTTCTCAATTAGGGTACTGGTCAACAGAGAGATTAAGTTTATACTGTCTTAACCTACAGTATAGTAGTACAAAAGTACTACTATATGTCCTACTCTAAATAATAAAAACTTTCAAATTAGCAATAAAATGCTTTTATGTCGTATTTTAAAATATATCTATAGGTCAACAGTTAAAATTTTTACAATAACTATAAGCTGTAAATGCTTATCACAGTCTTAGCCTAATGTATATTAGCACAATAGTGCTAATATATGTCTTATTTAAAATGTTGGTTATACCAAAGGTCTAGGGGACCACAGAGCCGCCCACGTTTCCAGTCTCTATTCTTTAAAATTAAAAGTAAATACTGTGAGGGGGCTTTTTGATTATTCGGTTGGGGCCAAAAGAAAGGTCGCCTTGTCCCGAACCCGGAGACACTAAACTTGATAGGTCTGTGACCTCCGGTTCCGAAGTTAACTCCGGGGGGGTTAAAAATTTTTGAGAAAAAATTGGGGGGGGGAAAAGCTACTCTGCAATTCCAACGAAGTGGAGCAGAGTGTCGAGGAAACAACTCAAGAACACTGACTCGTTTCCGAATTCCGAGCTATCAACTCACAAATCCACTACTTTTAGTTCCGGCTAGTGACGACCGGTGGCGCTAGCTGGTATGGCTGTTTTGCTGTGGCTTCTTGATCTTGGTTGTCACTCGGTCACTCATCAGTACACCTCTAGTTCCCCGACCCTTACCTCAGTCGGAATTTGCTGAGCAGAAGTTCTTGGAAATAAGTGGCGAGGAAAATGGGGGGGGGCCCGGGATAGTAGTATGGGTTTTGTCAGGATAGGTTTTTCAGTCTCTAGCAATGTTCCGAATAATTAAATAAATTTTTTTTGAAAAAGTTACAAAAAATTTTTTTTCAAAAAATGGGGGATTTTTTGTACCTATCCTAATCTTAGTCCAGATAGACGGGGGTTAACAGGGGGGGCAAATTTCGGTCCCAGGTCCGTATCACCAGCCGTTCCTGAGATATCCAGGTTTTAATAAATTCTAAGGGGCGGTTTGAAGTTAATGACGGCTGAGATGTTTATAAATAAAATTTTGAAGAAATATGAAATGAAGAAAACTACCCGGGGGGATTTTGAGCTTAGTCGTTCCCGGGGTTTGTTGAAATCCTATATAGGATTTCAATCTGGTGTTATTTTTGCTCTAACTCCAGCCGTTCCCGAGTTACGAGGGTTTTCCTGGAATCAGAGAATCGACTCTTCTCGAATGTCGACTGACCCGAGGAGGGACGCCAGCTCCTCCGTCTACTGGTGGACGGAGGAGCTGGCGGGGCTTCGGGCCACTTGTGTGGCGGCCAGAAGGGCCTATATGCGGAGCCGGCGGCGCACTACCCGTTCTCAGGCCGGGGGGGACCGCCTCTACGCCTCTTACCTAGAGGCAAGGGCGGTCCTCAAGTCGGCGATGTGCGCCGCCAAGGACTCGGCGAGGGCCGAGATGCTGGAGGGCCTCGACGGGGATCCGTATGGGAGGCCATATAAGGCGGCGCGGAACCAACTGCGCCCCTTTGGTCCCCCAGTGACGGAGACCCTGGAGCCGGCGTTGCTGGATGGGGTGGTCCGGTCCCTGTTTCCGCGCAGGGCCGACTTCACACCACCAACGATGAACCCCCCAGGGGGGGTGGTGGCAGCGCCGGAGGTGGAGGTCCCTCCGGTATCGGTGGAGGAACTTCGCGCGGGGATCCTGAGCCTCCGCGCGAAGAAGACGGCTCCTGGACCGGATGGCGTCCCCGCACGGGTGGTGGCCATCGCAGCGTCCCTCATGGAGGAAAGGTTTCGGGACCTCTTCAGCGCGTGTCTTACGGCTGGGAGGTTCCCGAAACTGTGGAAGGAGGGGCAATTGTGCCTCCTCCGGAAAGAGGGACGCCCGGTGGACTCCCCCTCGGCATACCGGCCCATCGTTCTGCTCGATGAGGTCGGTAAATTGTTCGAGGGGATCATCGCCACCCGGCTAAATAGCCAGTTGCGGGAGGTAGGGCCGGACCTGTCGGACGCCCAGTTCGGATTTCGACGAGGGCGTTTCGAAAAGGGAAGGGGAAATGTTCCCCCCCAGCCGGCGCCAAGGCCAAAAAGCTGACAACTGCAGCTGACACCCATGACGTGGGTCTAGCGGACGCCCAACGCCAGTTGGACGTGGCTCGGCGGACGCAGCTCCAGCAGGAGTTGGAGGAGAGGGTAGCCGCCAAGGAGCAACGGGCGCGCGTCGCCCGGGCCAGCTCAGGGTATGGCGCTTCCCGAGTCATTTACTCGGACCACTCCCTGGCCGAACTGGAACGGATGGCGGCAGAGGACGAGGAGGAGATAGTGGTGGTCGCCTCTAAGTCCTCAAACTTAAAAGGGACTTTTCAAAAGTCCCTCAAATGCCGGGCCGCGAGCATGCGCAGCATTGTTGCGGAGCTGGTGCAGAGGCAGGCGACCGACGAGACTCGGCAGTTGCAGGCGAGGATCGATCGCCTGCAGCAGGAGGTCAGCCAGCTACACCAGAAGCTGGCTGAAGCCACGGCACCGCCAACCCAAGCCGAGCCGAGGCCTGCGGCAGAGGGCCCCTCCTCCTTCGATCTTGAGGACACCATCCGCAAGGTAATGATGGAGGAGAGGGCCTTCGTGAGAGCCTGCCTAGCAGGCATAGAGGACCGGCTCCTGCCGGAAAAAAGCTACCGGCTGCCTCTCGCGGCGGACAAGAGGAAGGGTGGGCCGGTGCCGAGCTCACAGAGGGAGGAAGACCCCCTTCTGCCTTCCACCACCCTGACCAACCAGCAGGGCTGGACGAAAGTGGTCAGCAAGGGCAAGGGCAAGGGCAAAAAGACGGCAGCGGTCGTCTCTGCCGTCCCCACCACCGCCACTCCGAGCCAGTCGCAGCCGAGTGCCAAGGGCAAGGGGAAGGGGAAGGGGAAAAGCTCCCCCCCAGCCGTCCCTGCCACCAGCCCTCCCAGCCAGTCGCAGTCGACTGGCAAGGGAAAAGGGAAGGGGAAATGTTCCCCCCCAGCCGGCGCCAAGAGGAAACTCATTCCTCCCAAGACCGCAGCCGTCGTGGTGACGCTCACCGCGGAGGCTGCGGAGCGCGGTGAGACCTACGCGTCCGTCATGATGCGGGCGCGTACCAATGCCGATCCCACCAAATTGGGGATCGGCAAGGTCTCATGCCGCCGGACGCAGGCTGGGGCTCGGCTTTTCGAGTTCCCGGGTGCAGAGGGCTGCAAGAACGCGGACCTCTTTGCAGCTAAGCTGCAGGAGGTCATCGCGGACGCGGCCAAGGTGGCCAGACCAGTGAAGTCCGCGGCCATAGAGGTGACCGATCTAGACGATTCGGTCACCAAAGAGGAGGTGGTGGCGGCGGTCGCAGCCATAGGGGGCTGCGATGTCGCAGCGGTTCAAGGCCGGGGCATCAGGCCCGGCCGCGGCGGCATGGGCACCATTCGCCTGGAGTGCCCGGTCGCCGCTGCCAAAGCCGTCCTCGATAAAGGACGGCTAGCCGTCGGTTTCAGCTCGGGTGCAGTCCGGGCACTTGAAGTGCAGCCTCTGCGCTGCTTCAGGTGCTTCGGCATAGGACACACCCGGGCCCTCTGTCCGTCCAACGTAGACAGGACGGACAGCTGTTACCGCTGCGGCAAGGAGGGGCATAAAGCCGCCTCCTGCAAGGCCGCCACGCCGCACTGCGCGGTATGTGCCGCCAGTGGCCGCCCTGCGGGCCACATCATGAAGGGGAGGAACTGCAGTCCTCCCCTCAAGAGGGGCAAAGCGCAGGCGCCGACCCGGCCTGTCGCTGCCACCGCCGTCCCAGACGCTGGGACCACGGCGGCTGTTGAGGAGGGGGGTGCGATGTCCGATTAATGCATAGAGTCGAACATCGCATCCTCCAGGCGAACACCAACCACTGCAGAGCGGCTCAGGATCTGCTGATGCAGACCGTGGCTGAGTGGTTGGTGGACGTGGCGGTGGTCGCCGAGCCGTACTCGATACCTGGCCATTGGCTGGGTGATCGGGACGGCTTGGTGGCGTTGGTGTCGCGGCCCGCCACGGACTCCCCTCCCCTGTCGCTTTTAGAGAGGGGACCGGGATACGTGGCCGCCGCGTGGGGAGACATAGCCCTGGTGGGGGTCTATTTCTCCCCAAACCGCCCTCTAAGGGACTTCGAGAGTTTTCTTGAGGTCCTTACGGCAGTCGTCGGGAGGGCGGCACCACGCCAGGTCGCCGTGTTAGGCGACCTGAACGCAAAGTCGGCGGCCTGGGGCTGTGGGGATGTAGTGTTATTGAAACAACTGTTCTCAAGCGATTACCTTTAATTACTGACTGCAAGAGTATAAGTGTGTTAATATATTAATAGAAGATACATTCATATGGATAGGGTCATAGACCTTATACTATAGGTAGTACTACTACACCTCACCTCAGGGGTGATAGAAAAAAAAAAAATAGTTTACAATTATTTTTTTTTTTTTTTTTTTTATACCTAAATATAACTTAATAACATTTCTTATGTTACCAAAGGTTTGGTTCTATTTTTATGGATTAAATAGGTTTTATTATTTTTTAATATTTCTACATTAACACCTAAATCATTTAAAACAACAAATGGTCCCTCCCATTGAGGATCTAACTTATTAGCTATTTCATTTCTAATTAAAATTAGTTGTCCTTTACTGTATGACACATTATTTAAAGACTTATCATAACAACTCTTACGGTTTTGTTTACTTATAAGTAAATTATTACGAGCATCTTGATGTGCTACTTGTAACCTATACTTAAGATCTAAAGGATAACTTTCTGGATTATACAATGGTTCTATGTACTGACTAACTCTAGATGGTACTATACTAGCTCTACCAAATACCAGTTCGAATGGTGTGTACTTTGTCTCTGTATGAACAATATTGTTGTAACTATAACACCAAAATGGCAGCCAGTGACTCCATGTGTCTTTTTGGCCATTACACTGTATTCGTAAAAACGATCCTAAATTTTTATGTGAATTTTCGAGCGCACCGATGGATTGATGGTGATACGCTGTAGACATTAATTTATTTATACTACATAAAATTAAATTAATACATAAAAGTTTACATACCTGTTCCATTACTGACGATACAAATTCTGTTCCACGATCAGTTGCGATGGTATTAGGTATTCCAAATCTTAAAATAAAATTATTAACTAATGCTTTAGCAATACTTACGGTTTCCTTCGTTTTCAAAGGATAGGCCTCTACGAACTTAGTAAGCTCGCACTGCAGTGTCAAAATATAACAATTTCCTTCAATGTCTTTTTCTAATGGACCTACGACGTCCAGATAAATTTTTTCAAAAGCATGTGAAGCCGTTGTAGTTATCTCCATGGGCGCCTTGATATACTTACAATGCTTCATTTTCTGACATTTAATGCATTTACTCACAAATTGTCTAATATCGTTGTCTAAGCCTGGCCAGTAAAAATGTCTCTTAATATTATTGGTCATCCTACGTACTCCTGCATGTCCTGCGGTAGGTAGTAGGTGAAAGTCATGTAAAATATACTTTCTTTCTTCTTCATTATAAATTCTCCTAACTCCTCTCAATACATAAATACGTGGACCGGTCCAATCCTTATTGTCTTTTATCTCTTTTAATACATCTTTAATAAAACTCTCATATTCCTTATTTTTTACTATGCATAGCTCATTTATACCTATTCGTTTACAAAAATGACCTAACTTAGTCACAAATTCGGCTCGCGTAAGTTGTGCTCTAAAGTTAAGATTAATATACAACATCTTCTTTCGATTGTTATAAATAAAACATTCCTTTTCTTCATCTATATTATTTTGTCTTTTTAATTTATTTAATTCATCACTTCCTATAAAACTCATTTCTACAGAATTATTCGGAATTTTTAGTACCTCAACTACTCGTGGTTGATCAGGCCACGTTTCGCCTCGTTTACTAAAACTAGGTGTATCCAATTGTTTTCCTACATCTAAACGTTTTTTCTGAGCTCTAGTCATAACTAAAGAAATTTCATTATGCATCCGTTTTAAAGTATCCGATGTTATATTAATTCTAGATAATGCATCTGCTACGCTATTATCTTTTCCTTTTAAATATAAAATTTTAAAATCGTATTCTTCTAGTGCTAGTCTAAATTTAAGTAGTCTGCTAGATGGGTCCTTCATTGAAAATAAATATATTAAAGGCTTATGGTCTGTCATAATTGTGAATGATTTACCGTATACATAGGGTCTAAAATACTTTACAGCCCAAACAATTGCAACTAACTCTTTCTGAATGGTTGGATAATTGAGTTCAGCTTTATTCAGAGGTCTGCTAGCATAAGCTACTGGTTTCATATTTTTATTGCACAAGACTGCTCCAATAGCCGTCCCTGATGCATCTGTTTGAATGACAAACTCATTATTTTCAGAAAAATCTGGAAAATCTAATACTGGTGGTGTACTTAAAGCATGTTTCATTGCTTCAAACGCACTTTGACACTCTTCAGTCCAAACAAATGGTACATGTTTTCTAGTTAATTTATTTAATGGACAAGTTATTCTTGCAAAGTTTTTAATGAATTTCCTATAATAGTTACAAAATGCTACAAATCTTTTTACTTCATCAGTATTACTTGGTACAGGGTAATTTTTCAATACTTCTACTTTAACTGGGTCGGGTAAGACTCCATTTTCTGATACTAAATGCCCTAAATAAAGAATTTCTTTCTTTAAAAAATTACATTTTTCTGGATTTAATTTTAAATTAATTTTCCTAAGTCTTTCCAAGACGTCTGTTAAGTTTTTATTATGGATATCTAAATTTCTCCCAAAGACTACTAAATCGTCTAAATATATAAAACATTTATCGTATGTTAACCCAGACATAGCAACTGACATTACTCTACTAAAAGCACTCGGACTTGTTTTTAATCCCATAGGTAGCCTCTTCATCTGGTATTGCCCAGTACTAGTTGTGAACGCTGTATACTCTCTACTGTTTTTATCTAAAGCTACTTGGTAATATCCTTGATTAAGATCTAAATGCGAAAAATAGACTGAGCCAGAGAGCGAATCCAAAATTTCCGTAATACTTGGCAAAGGAAATTTATCGTCTACAATACGGTCATTAAGCTTCCGATAATCGACCACTAGTCGCCATTTTTTATCGTTGCTGCTTTTTTTTGGTACCAGTAAAACAGGACTCGACCACTCACTCTTCGCCTCTTCTATAATGTCATTGTCAATCATTTTTTGAATTTGCCTATTTACTTCATTTTTCAAAGAATGCGGCAATCGGTACTGCTTCGTATAAACCGGACTTGTATTTGGTTTTATAGTTATGGATTGTTCATAAACATTTGTAGTCGTTAACTTATCACCTGGTAAAAAGAAAACATCCGAATATTTAGAACATAATTCTTCAATAGATTTCCGTTCGTCCATTTTTAAATGATTTAAATTTAAAATGTTTAATAAGTTCTTTGCTCGTTCTAAACTGTTAGTGTTTGATTTAAAATTGCATAAGTGAAACTCTCCAATTGAATATATCTGTGGTTGAAAAGTTGGTAGGTAAATATCCTGCTCGTTAGTGTTCAAAATTTTAACCGGTAATCTATTATTTTTTATTCGTCCAATACATCCCGCTAGAAAAACATTTTCCGCTAACTGTTCACTATGGATAATACAGTCATTCATATTCTCAATATTTAATAGTAAATAATGTATCGACTCACTTCGTGCTGGGATATGTAACACCTCAGCTGAGTAATCTATGACATCACTTAGTTCTAATGAATAATACTTTCCATAATTAGATAGGTTAATGACATTAGTTTCTAAGTTTATATTTGAAGCGTACTGACAAAGAAAGTCTAAACCTAATATTCCATCTGCCTTTAATGGTATGTTATCAAAAACATGAAGCTTGATATTAAAGTCAACAAAGTGTTGGTCATCACGATGAGTCAAACTAAGTTGAACAAACCCTGATGAACTAATTTTACCTCCAATACCATTTATGATGGTTTCATCTCTAATTACTGCACTATTGTATGGTAACGCATCTTTTTTAATTACGGACAAAGATGCTCCGGTATCTATTAACCAATAATATTTCCTATTACCTATGTATAATGCTAAAAATTTTGCCCTACCTTGCAAAGCTAAAATGTTATGTTTAAGATCGAAAAAACTGCATTTCGTTTGTTGTAGGCATACTATCGTTCTTATCTTGTTCATTGTTGGAATAAAATATTCTATTGGTACGACCTTTACTACGAGTTTCATTACTCGATCGATTCTCGTTCGAAGTTTGATAATCTCGTCCACGTCCGTTACCACGATAGTTATGGGATGATCGCCCACGTGAGTTATTGAAATCACGTCTGCCGAAGTTATTAGAATTGTGGCTAAAATTACCTCTCAAATTATTTGAATTATGCTGATAATGATGTCCTCGACTGCGTTGGTTTAACTGCTGATTATGAGAACCACGGCCATTCCTAAAGTTGTTGTTATTGTTATGAAACTTACCTCTTCCGCGGTGTGAAAACTGCATGACATTTTCGTTGGTCGAAGTCGATGCCGATGTCAACTCTTCATCTTTCGCTGCCTGGATCGCGTCCTTTAAACTGTCATAGTTACGTGCAGCAATAATCGTACTTAGTCTCGAATCCTTCAATCCATCTGCGAATCGCTTAATTGCCAATTTTTCGTTTATGGGCTTGAGTACGGAATAACTATCAGAATTACCATTTGCTTGCGATATGGTCAGATTAGTAAATAACTTTTCTAATTCTGTTCCAAACTGATCAATTGTACGCCAGCCTTGCGTTGCGTTTTGTAATCGTGATTGTATTGCAGTAAACGATTTTTTAGGTAAAAGTGCAACACGTAAATCTCTGACAAAATCGTTCACAGATGTGTAATTATTGGTTATACGTAATTTAGCATTTTCTAATAATCTACTTTTCAAAACGAATGTCATTAGTAATTTTTTCCCCGTTTCCGACAACATGTCTGCGTACATTTCTATAGAGTCAATGATACTTCTGATATTATTTTCGTTATTGGTCATTACAGGAATCAAACTACATGCCGTTTTTAAATCGAACTCCATGATTGATTCTGAATTTGGACTTGCTTCAGAAATATCACTGTCACTATTACAGTCTGATTTAATTACAGTGCACAAAACATTAATTTGCGAATAACACGATTCTATTTCGTTTTTCGTAACTGATAATGATTTTAACAATTCTGATTTTACTCCTGGTTTTGTAGATAATAGCTTTATTAATCCTTTACTTTTCTCATAAATTGTTTCAACCTCACATAATTTATTCTTAATAACATTACCCTTAAATCGTGTTTTTCCTTTTTTAATTAAATATTTCCTTATTGATATAAGATCATTTAAGCAATGTAACAATTCATCTTCCATTCCCCCATGCAAAAGTAATCTATATTAATTAAACCATTTAATACATACCCGATTCTCACAGTGAATTACTGTAGTAGGGGACACAGCGTGTAAGATGATACATGATGATATACGATCACTCAAAACAAACTTAAACTGCTAATTTATCTTAGAGTTCATTATTTTAATTCTTAATGTCTATTATCATTTTATTGTCTCTTGATTTATATGATGATTCGCGTTTTCATTTTACGCACTATAATACGCACAACGCACTTGAGACGCACTTAGTATGCACTTCACTAAAACAAATGATACCGCACAGCTGCCAGATGAGTATGATGAATACTCCGACTTCTACGTCATTGGAAGATTTACTTGCTCTTCTCCGCGAATTGCTCTGGAACGGTTGAACGATCGTCGCAGGCTGTTCTGCAAAATCTGGTCTCTGATCCAGGAATGGTGGCAATTCCTGTACTGCTTCCACGCAAAAAATATATAATGCCAAGACCCAGTAAAACGCAAATTACTATGAGGATAATACTGATCGTCGAAATATGTGCCTTCAATTCTTCAACGTGTGCATCATTGGACCCAGCAGAATTCTGGTTCACGAAGACCGTCTCCTTTTCTACGTTGGAACGACACATTTTCACTGATTTCCGGACGTTAAATTAACTTTTTAAATGTACTTGATTCATTTTAATTACGAAAGTTCCATTATCCACAAATATTTCCACGCCAATTTATTACAAAGAGTTTAATTTATTTACTTTGCTTTGGAGCCGTAACACTACGCCGAGATAGAAAACGCGTCACGCGCCCCAAAAATGGCAAGGGTCGCCATGTGGGGATGTAGTGTTATTGAAACAACTGTTCTCAAGCGATTACCTTTAATTACTGACTGCAAGAGTATAAGTGTGTTAATATATTAATAGAAGATACATTCATATGGATAGGGTCATAGACCTTATACTATAGGTAGTACTACTACACCTCAGGGCAACCCAGGCGCCTGTTGCAACGTCCGGGGACGCGCCGCCGAATTTTGGGCGGCTTCGTGCGGCGTCTCCCTCCTAAACAGGGGGAATGTTCACACGCAACGACGATATAACCACTTGACGGCGCATACAGTGCCCCGACGCTCGAAAACTATTAGTATTTTGTCGCCTATGTAAAGGCTTCGGTACTAGTAACCATTTTAGTTGTGTCCAGTTATTAGACCTGTATGCACGCTAAATAAATACAAATTGTTTTATCTTTTTACTGCAATTATAACGCATAAAAATGCCCTCATGCGCCGTAAAGGGGTATGGGAAACATGCCAAGACATCTAGTTACAAAAAGGATGGCATAACTTTTCATCGGTAAGTAAACAGTACGAAAATTATTTTTAATTTAATCAGATTATGAGACACCGCAGGGATCTAGTTAAAATGGTGGATGGGGTAAACGAGCACAATTTTGAGTCCCGCGTTGATGTCTTTTGGCAAAGTCTCGCTCTTTCACTAGACAATTCTAATGCTTCTATCCCTTTCTCTCCCTTTGTATTTTTATCGTAAATATCTGTGCTGTTACTTTTAATAGCTGAAGTCGATATCGATAATAATAAAATTAAACTTAATAAGAAATGTATGAAAAAATATCTATCTACTTTTAACCGACTTAAAAAAAGGAGGGTGTTCTCAGTTCGTCGAATTCTCTTATGTATTATGTTCCCGGATTACTCGTAGACGGCTTGACCGATTTGGAAAAATACTTTTTGTTTCTCTATGTCCCCGACACACATATTTATATTTGTAATTGATTGATTTTTATTAAATAATATTTATATGATTTTAATTGAGTATTTTTAATAATGTTAAAATCCATTTTATCGATATCGACAATTTTCCCTTAATCGAGTTGATCAACCCTAACGATAGCCATACCTACGCAACTTACTTTGAACTGACCAATTGCAGCCGCGCGTTCTTCCTCGTCTCCCGGCCCGCGGTAGTGAGTCGTGTGCTTCGAAGAAATCGGCCTATAAGCTCTCTAGTGGTTATATTCTCTTTGTTCACACGTGTGTGCGGCAGCGGGGAGGGTCAGTGGTTGACGTCTCGTTTGCCACCCCCGTGCTAGCCGCCCGCGTTGTGAACTGGCGGGTGGAGATGGTGGAGACCATGTCGGACCACCGCTACGTGCGGTTCGACATCTCCACCCAGGGCCCGCGGGGAGTTATGGCCCGTTCGGGCCAATCTCCCTTCCCGCGATGGGCTCTCACCCGCCTAGACCGAGAGGCAGCTCAGGAGGCGGCGTTCCTCCAGGACTGGCTCTCGCCCCCTGTGGAAGCCCTGGACGTTGACGCCGCAGCGGTCCAGCTCCGAGGGTCCCTGACCGAGGTATGCAACTCCAGCATGCCTCGGTCACGCCGTCCGCCTCCACGTCGCGCCGTATATTGGTGGACGGAGGAGCTGGCGGGGCTCCGGGCCGCCTGCGTGGCGGCCAGACGGGCCTACACGCGGAGTCGGCGGCGCACCAACCGATCACAGGCCGGGGAGGACCGCCTCTACGCCTCTTACCTGGAGGCAAAGACGGTCCTCAAGTCGGCGATGTGCGCCGCCAAGGACTCGGCGAGGGCGGAGATGCTGGAGGGCCTCGACAGGGATCCGTATGGGAGGCCATATAAGGCGGCGCGGAACCAACTGCGCCCCTTTGGTCCCCCAGTGACGGAGATCCTGGAGCCGGCGTTACTGGATGGGGTGGTCCGGTCCCTGTTTCCGCGCAGGGCCGACTTCACCCCACCAACGATGAACCCCCCAGGGGGGGTGGTGGCAGCGCCGGAGGAGGAGGTCCCTCCGGTATCGGTGGAGGAACTTCGCGCGGGGATCCTGAGCCTCCGCGCGAAGAAGACGGCTCCTGGACCGGATGGCGTCCCCGCACGGGTGGTGGCCATCGCAACGTCCCTCATGGAGGAAAGGTTTCGGGACCTCTTCAGCGCGTGTCTTACGGCTGGGAGGTTCCCGAAACTGTGGAAGGAGGGGCAATTGTGCCTCCTCCGGAAAGAGGGACGCCCGGTGGACTCCCCCTCGGCATGCACTCCGATACCACGGATTGCCCCAATATCTGCGGGTGATCCTGGCCAGCTACTTGGAGGACCGAGAGGTCCTCCTCGTGGACAAGACGGCCAGGATCAGGCGCTACGGCGCGGAGTCCGGTGTTCCGCAGGGGTCGGTTCTAGGCCCTCCCCTGTGGAACATCGGTTTTGACTGGCTCCTGCGAGGAGCCCTCCTCCAGGGCACGAGTGTCATCTGTTACGCAGATGACACTCTCCTCACTGCCCAGGGGAGGAGCTTTGGGGAGGCGGCCTGTTTGGCCTCGGCGGGCGGATCCTTGGTTGCAGAGAGGATCCGCCGCCTGGGATTGAGGGTGGCGCTGAACAAGACCGAGGCCGTGTTCTTTCACGGGCCTCGGCAGCGCTGCCCTCCAGATGCCCACATCGTCGTGGAGGGCGTCCGAATAGCGGTGAAGGCCCAGATGAAATATCTGGGCCTAGTGCTGGACAGCAGGTGGCGCTTCGGCCCGCACTTTAGCGGGCTCTCGACGCGCCTGCTGAAAGCCGCGGACGCCCTCTCATGGCTCCTCCCCAACCTCGGGGGGCCGAGTGCACGGTGCCGGCGCCTTTATGCCGGCATCCTCCGTAGCATGGCCCTGTATGGGGCACCCATCTGGGCGGACTCCCTCCAGAGGAGGGAGAATGCAAGCGCCATCCGCAGGCCGCAAAGGGCCATTGCACAGCGGGTGGCGAGGGCCTACCGCTCAGTGGGCTTTTCTGCGGCGTGCGCTCTGGCCGGCACCCCTCCCTGGGAGTTGGAGGCATGGGTGTTCGCCAGAGTGTACGATTGGACGGTGCGGCGTAGGGCGCTGGGTGAGCGCCCCGCCATGGAGGAGCGGGAGGCCGTGCGGTGGGAGGCGAGGGACGCCATCGTCCTCCATTGGGCGGAGGACCTCGCCACCGCCGCCTTTGGACGCCGGACGCTGGACGCGTTCGGGCCAGTCCTGCAGGGCTGGCTCGAGCGGCCACATGGTTTCCTCTCGTTCCGTCTGGTGCAGGTGTTGTCCGGACATGGTTGTTTCGGAACGCACCTGCACCGGATCCGGAGGGAGGAAACCCCAGCGTGCCACCACTGCGGTGCGGTGGAGGACACGGCGCAGCACACCTTGGAGGTGTGCCCGGCTTGGGCTGAGCTGCGCCGTGCCCTGACCGATGTGATCGGGCAGGACCTCTCACTTCCCAGCGTGGTCTACTCCATGCTGGGGAGTGAGGAGGCCTGGGCGGCGGTTGCCTCCTTTTGCGAGGTCGTGATGTCGCAAAAGGAGGCGGCGGAGCGGGCGCGGGAGGACGATCCTCTCGCGCCGCCGCACCGCAGGCGAAGAAGGGGTGGGAGAAGGCGGTTGTACGATCGTCTCCTCCCACCTCCTGATGGTGACTAGCGGGCGACAGGCGCGGGGGCGCCTTCGCTCGCATTGCACGAGTCACCACCCTCGTCGGGCGGGAACGGCCGAGCACTCGCGGTCGTTCCCGGGCCCCTCCACTGAGGGAGGGGCGTGAAGGCCCCGCTGTAAAGGCGGGCGGTCGTCGGCGGGGGACTGGACGTAAAGGCTCTGCCAGTTTCCCAGTCCTCCTCCAATTCAAGACGATGCGGGAGTGCCGCTGGGTTATTTTAGTGGGTATACCGGATTCATTCCGGGGAGTCCCACATACCCCCCCCATTCCCCCAATGGGTGGGTATGCGTAATGCATTTTTTCCCAGCGAGATCAAAAAAAAAAAAAAAAAAAGTTTAGGTTAGGTTGGGGAACCACCATTGGTGTGCGGGTCAGGTAACCTCCACGTTGGCCTAGTTGGTTGCTGGTCTCTTTCGGATACGTCCGGGGGGAAGAGCAACCCGCTGGGCTGGTGCACTCTGGGCACCGTCAATAACTTCATAAAGGGGACAAGCGTGAAGACGCTCAAGGATGCGGCCACCATCATCAAGGAGGCCGCGGTGGGCATAAGGGCCCGCACTACATCAGAGGAGGTGGCTCAGCTGGAGGCCGAAAATCGACGGCTTTCAGCTCAGCTGGCAGAGGCCAATAGCCGGCCGGCGGCGGTTGCACCAGATGCGATCCGGGGGATGATGGAGGAGATCTCTCGGGCCAGCGTCGTGCAGTTCAGCAATATGCTGAATGCACGGCTCGAGGGCATCGAGTGTCGCCTCCTACCTGAACCCGGGTTGCGGCCGCCGTTGGCGGCCGACAAGAAAATGGCGGACGATGGTGCCGCGGCAGTGGCGATGTCGCAGCCGCTACCATCGGGTTCGGGGGCCTCGGCTCCTGGGCCCGGGCGGGCCCCTGGGCCTCCGACTCGGTCGTTGTCCCCGGAGAATGCCCCAACACCCCTGGCGCCTTTGCCTGCGACCGCAGCCCAGCCCCAAAAGACTAAGGGCAAGGGCAAGGGCGCGGGCAAGGGCAGAGGCAAGGGCAAGACGAAGGCCCCGGCCCCTGTTAGGGACCCAACCCCTGAGCGGGACGCCCCCCCACCGCCCCCGTTGACGGAGCAGTGGAGCGTGGTCGCAGCTCGGGGTGCACGCAGCTCTGGGAAGCAGTCAAGCCCCCAGACCAAAAAGGCGGCGACGGTGGCGAAGCTGCGTGCACCGAAAACGGCTGCGATAACGCTCACGCTGCAGCCGGGCGCGACAGAGCGTGGCGCGACTTACACCACCGTCATGCGGGAGGCCTGGGCTCGCATAGATTTCGCGAGTCTGGGCATAGACGAGATGCGCTGCAGGACGACCGTCACCGGCGCCCGCATCCTCGAAATCTTCGGAGATGGGGGCGCTGAGAAGGCCGACGATCTGGCCACAAAACTCAAAGAGGTCCTCAGTGCAGACGTGGTGAAAGTTTCGCGCCCCACGAAAAGGGTAGACGTTCTAGTGACGGGGCTGGACGACTCCGTCACCGCCGCAGAGGTGGTGGCGGCTTTCGCTGCGCAGGGCGGGTGCCTTGCCGATGACGTTAAGCCCGGTGTCATCAGCGACCGGGGCGCGATGTGGCTCGGCTGCCCGGTGGCCGCTGCCAAGACCGTGGTCGGCGCCGACCGCCTAAAAGTGGGCTGGATCACGGCAAAAGTGTCCCTACTGGCGGCGAGGCCCTTGAGGTGCTTCAAGTGCCTCAACCTGGGCCACGTCGCCAGCAAGTGTGGATCGGAGGTGGACCGCAGCGGTCTCTGCTTCCGCTGCGGAAACCCGGGCCACCGGGCGCGTGAATGCCGGGCCGAGCCCAACTGTGCCACCTGCGCAGCCACGGGCAAACCGGCGGGGCACCCTCTCGGCGGATTAGGCTGCGTGAGGGACGGGAGGCAGACCGAAGCCAAGGGCAAGAAAAAGCCAAAGGGCGTAGGGCCTACCCATTGCCCAACAACAACAGCGGAGGGGACGATGGAGACCGCGCCATAAATGTCGGCACTACCCGTTTTGCAGGCGAACATTAACCACTCTGCCGGGGCCCAGGATCTATTGGCCCAGACCCTGGCAGAGTGGGGAATCAAAGTGGCCGTGGTCGCCGAGCCCTATTACATCCCCACCCGGGATGACTGGGTCGGGGACCGGGAGGGTTTGGTGGCCATCGCCGCCCCGGCTGCCGCTGGCGCCCCGCCCATTGATCGTGTGTCGAGGGGCAGGGGTTACGTGCTGGCCGCCGTGGGCGGCGTCACAATCATAGGGGTGTACTGTCCGCCTAGCCGGGTTCTCGCCGACTTCGAGCAGATGCTCGTGGAGGTGGGAGCTCTGGTTGGGCAGGTCGCCCCTAGCCCCGTGCTAGTCGCTGGGGATTTCAACGCCAAATCTACGGCGTGGGGATCCCCGGCGACGGACGCGCGGGGTGAATGCCTGGAGGAGTGGGCGGTCTCCATGGGACTAGCCGTCCTCAACACGGGGACAGAGGACACGTGCGTGCGGCGACAGGGTGGGTCGATAGTCGACATAACGTTGGCATCAACTGCTCTGGCGCGCCGTGTCCAGGGTTGGAGGGTGGTGGTAGGCGTGGAGACGCTATCGGACCACAGGTACATCCGATTCGATGTCTCCGCGCTCCCCACCGGCTCCCAAGGCTCGGCCCGGTCCCCCAGTGTTGGGGGCGGTCCGCGCTGGGTGCTGGGGCGGCTCGACAGGGAGGTCGCCAGAGAGGCCGCAATCATTGAGGACTGGGTGTCCGGGAACGACATCGGCCAGGACGTGGACGAGGAGGCAGGGCGCCTTGGGGCCTCGCTGGGCCGCATATGCGACGCGGCGATGCCTCGGGCGAGACCCCTCCCTCCTCGACATCGGGTGTATTGGTGGAGCGACGGGCTCCGTCGCATGCGCATCGCTTGCGGTAGGGCCAATACACGCGGTGTAGGCGGAGGCGTCTCCGGGACGCCCAGGAGGAGAGTGCCTCCTATGCCGCTTACAGGGCTTTGCGTGACGAGTTCCGGCTGGCGATCGCGCGGGCCAAGGAGGCGGCATGGGAGGAATAATAATAATAATATCGTTTTTAATAATATCGTTTATTTATAACATAAGGCACATTTTACAATAAAATATCTTAAAAATATAAAAGAAGACAATTGCTTATTTGCCTGAACTAGGTTGAACCTGTGTTTCAGGCTATAAAGTGCTTAAGAACTTATAATAATAATAAATTAACAATGGGTATAACTTGTATATGAATAATTAAATTTAAAGACACAGTGGAATTATTATTTTGTTACAATCAGGAGATCTTCTGTCTCTAGGTAAGAGATGCTAAGAAGATGTTCAAGAATAGTATTTTTACAGCTAAAATAATTTAATTTATAGATACTTAATTTTCTATTTAATCTATTGTACAGAAATGGACCTAAGAATGTGAAGAATCTATTTACAAAGACATATTTTGAGGATGCATTAGAATCGCAGACAATGTCATTTCGTCTCTTATTATTTATGTATTCGGCGTTATAGGAAAGCATGGTGTGTTGTTTTAATACTAAGTGCATAATGAAAAGCTGGCGAACAGTTAGCACGTTGCAGGATTTGTAAAGCAGATCAGTGGGGTAGAGAAAAGGGTGGAAATTGGCTACTTTTAAAATTGCTCTCTGAGCCCTTTCAAGAGGCAGTAGATGCGTTTTTGGTGCTCCACCCCATGAGGTGATACAGTATTGGATTACAGATTGACCTAGGGCCAAATAGACTTGTTTGATCAATTTTGAATCTGCAATCGTTCTCAACTTTTTAAAAACATAAATTAATTTGCGCACTCTATTAACTAGGCTATCAATATGAGGTCTAAAGGAGAGTGTTTCATCTATGATAACCCCGAGATATTTTATGTTGCCTGTTTTGAGGATAAAAGGACAGTTACACATGTTGACTGGTTGGAATCCACATTTATGGGCATACAGATGAGAGTTAGAAATGTTAAATTGAGGTTTGCGCATGGAGAAGTGAATGTATTTTGTCTTGTCAGCATTAAGTGTTAGTAAATTGCTTTGTAGCCAATTAGTCACAGTATTGAAACCTTGTTGAGCGTATTCGTACAAAGCATTACTGGTTTTTGCGGTAAAGATTAACGCCGTGTCGTCGGCATATGATATGAGTTTGCCTTGTTTAATATCTAAATTACACAGATCGTTAATGTAAATCAGGAATAGGGTTGGGCCCAGAATGCTTCCCTGTGGAACACCATAACCAGTATTTTTTTGCTCATCGCTTGTAATATCGTCTATTTTAACATATTGAAATCGATCGTCTAAATAGTCAGCAAAAAGTCTCAGCGGTGTTCCCCTAATTCCTAAAGCCTCTAATTTTTTTAGGAGCATAGGAACGGACACCGTATCAAAGGCTTTGGCTAGATCAAGGAATACCCCCAGGGTCTGGTTTCCTTTGCCAAGTTCTTCTGTGGCATAATCTGTCAAACTGTGCACCGCATCAGCTGTGGATAATTTGGGTCTAAACCCAAATTGTGCAGATGATAATAGATTGTTTTTTTCTAGATAATTAACTAGTCTACTATTTACAATTTTCTCTAGTATTTTAGATATTGAAGGGAGTAAAGATATTGGTCTATAATTATTTACTAAGTTTTTGTTGCCGGATTTAAAGATAGGGACTACAACTGCTTTTTTCAGACATCTAGGGAAAATACCTTCAGATAAACAAATACGAAATATATGCGTTAAGGGAGGTACTAGGATATGCTTAAAGGTTTTAAGGATTTTATTGCTTATATTATCCCATCCAACTGCACAGTCATCTTTTAGTCCTGATATGATTCGGGTTATTTCGTCTTCGTCAGTATCCAGCAAGCCAAAAGATTTTAAAGCACATCTATTATTTTGGGCATATGGTGGCACACAGTAATGTTTTGGAATCTGTTCGGCAAGAGTTTTCCCAACATTTACAAAAAAGTTATTAGCTTGGTTGGCTGACGAGAGAGGTGATGGATTAGAAAGCAGCAAGCTCGAATTTGATTCACGTTGTTTTGTCCTGTAGGTGACGTTCTTAATATGTTTCCAAAGTTGCTTACTATTGTTTCCTGCTCTATTTAATTCATTTTTATCGTATTTAATTTTTAAGTTCTTTAGGAGGTTGTTGCAAAAATTTCTGTATCTCTTATAGGTTATTTTAATGATTAAATTATCAGGTTTACACCTAGATCTCTGATGAAGTTTATCTCTGTGTCTTATACACCGAACCAGGCCAGGAGTCATCCAAGGCTTGATGTTACGAAGTTTTTTGTTTACTATAATAGAAGTCGTATTACGTAATATTGCTAATTGAACATGTTTTATTAAATACGATAAAGCAAAATTAGCGTCAGCAGTATTGTTAACTGGGTTAAAGTCAAGATTGCATAAATCACATTCGAGTTTGTTTGTGTTTGATTGCGTTTTCGTCTGGGGACGATTTAGCTTAGGCAGCGTTAAGTTTAGGGTTAGTAGAACAGCGTGATGGTCTGTAATAGTTGAGTTAGTAACAAGCGTAACATATGATAAGTTTGATTTGATCATCATATGATCCAGACAGGAACCGCTCTGATGAGTAGGCAATGTGTGTGCGGGGAGAAAACCATGGTATGAGCACATATTAAGGTAATCTTGGGTCCCAGGGTCGCAGTTTTCAGAGTTTATGTTTATATTAATATCACCTGTTAATATAACATTTTTAAATGACCTTAGTGCTTCAAAGATCTGGTTTAAGGATGCCTGAAAAGAGTCTAAGTTTCTAGCAGAAGGGGACCTATATATAGTGATTATTGCTGTACTTGTACCAATTTTGATAACCAAACAATTACTCACACAGTCTTGAAGTATTGGTTCTTCGATTGAGACCATTAATGATTCCCTCCAATAAACAACCACACCATCGTTTTGATTATTGTTTACTGTAGTATACCATAAGTTATATCCCGGAATTTCTGGGAGATGTTCCTGGCGATTAGATAGCCAGCACTCGGTTAGTACCATTATGTCACAATCATAGTTAAGTCTATGAAGAAAAACGTTGAAGCTATCTATGTTCTTATAAATACTGCGAATGTTTTGAGTCAGTATGGTTAGTGAGTTTTGATATTCAGAAAGATATTGCCTGCAGTCCTCAACCTCACATGACTTTGCATCGGTACGAAATGTATTATCTATATCGGTCAATAAGTTATTATCCATAGAATAAGAAAAATATAAACAATTAAATTTAGTCTTAAGTATATTCGAAATATGTGGCGCTCTTAGGCGCCTTCATAATCAATCGAGTTAATGTACCTGTTTTCGGCAGATTTTTTTGCAGGACACTCTTGTGCTCCCGTTTGATGGCTGGCTGGTTTTTTGAAGCGCAGACATGTTGCACATTTTGGTGCTTCGGTTTTCTTTGTGCAGTCGTGGATAGTGTGTCCTTCTTCACCGCAATGTCCACATGTGGGGGTAGCAACTTTGCATGTCTTGGCCGCATGACCGTACTGCTGACACTTGTAACACCTCGTTACCAGTGTGAAGTCTCGTACCTGATGATGCAGGTGTTTCCTGCCGCTTTGCACAGGATTCCTTAAAAGTCCGATGCATCTCAATTACAGACTCCTTTAGATCTGTTACGCAGTCTCTTTCTTCAGTCAATATTTTTAGGGAGTTATGGGTCCTAAGGGCATTTTGTTTAAGCGACTGGTATTGAACAGCCAGTTGCGAGACTCCAAATCCAACCTTTCGGCACAAATTGGTTATTTTTAGCTTCTGATCTGAGTTAAGCTTTCCTTCAGAAGCAATAGCACATACCTCACCCAAGTGTTGGTCAATAGAACCCATCCAGTTCTGTATCTCCGCAGTTGAGACTACTTCAATTTCTTCCTTGGCTTGAAGACGTCTCGGTTGTTGGGGCTGGGTCGGTGTAGATGTTGAAGGAGGGCTGCGCCGCATCACCTCACTCCGATTAAAGGGACTGCCTTCCATCTTTCAGATTATAATAATATACAATACAGTCAGTCCATTATTCCACTTATTAGCACTTCCAATGAGTGTCTGTATAACACGTCAATATACTAAAACTAGGTCACTATTTATGCTAAAACGTTAATTTATATTATTTTTAATGCATTGATGAGCACGTCTGTATGCGACGAGTGCGCGATCAAGATTCCAATGGCTGCGGACTCTCGAGGGCGACCCCTGGGGTAGGCCTTACAAAGTGGTCCGCAAAAAGCTGAGGCCCTGGGCTCCCCCTGTCACGTCCAGCGTGGACGAGGATTTTCTCGGCGTGGTGGTGGGCGCCCTCTTCCCGCAGCGAGACGAGTGGGTGCCTCCGGCGATGGCCCGACAAGACGCGCGATCCGCCGGGGACGACGATGTCCCCGCACCGCCTGTTTCGGAGGCCGAATTCGGGGCGGCCGTCCTGAGGCTTAAGATGAAGAGGACCGCCCCGGGCCCGGACGGCGTGCCGGGGACGGCACTGGCGATCGCGCTGGAGGAGATTGGCGAGAGGGTGAGGTCCCTGTTCACGGCTTGCGTGGTGCAGGGTCGTTTCCCGCAGCGGTGGAAGACGGGCAAGCTCGCGTCACAAGCCACAAGTCCGCGTCGTGCAAGGCCGCCACGCCGCACTGCGCTGTGTGTGCCGCCAGTGGCCGCCCGGCAGGCCACGTTATGAAGGGGAGGATGTGCAATCCTCCCCCTAAGAGGGGAAAAGCGCAGGCGCCGAGCACGCCTGCCGCTACCACCGCCGTGCCCGAGGTTGGGCATTCGCCTGCTGCGGCTGAGGAGGGGGGTGCGATGTCCGATTGATGGATAGGGTCGAACATCGCATCCTCCAGGCGAACACCAACCACTGCGGAGCGGCCCAGGATCTGCTGATGCAGATCATGGCCGAGTGGTTGGTGGACGTGGCGGTGGTCGCCGAGCCTTACTCGGTCCCCAGCCGTTGGCTGGGCGATCGAGACGGCTTGGTGGCGTTGGTGGCGCGGTCTTCTACGGACTCCCCTCCCCTCTCGCTCTTAGAGAGGGGACCAGGATACGTGGCCGCCGCGTGGGGGGACATAGCCCTCGTTGGGGTCTATTTCTCCCCAAACCGCCCTCTCTCGGACTTTGAGGACTTCCTCGAGGTCCTCACCGCAGTCGTAGGGAGGGCGGCGCCGCGCCAGGTCGCCATATTGGGCGACCTGAACGCCAAGTCGGAGGCTTGGGGCAACCCGGCTGCCTCCTGCAACGTCCGGGGACGCGCCGCAGAATTTTGGGCGGCCTCGTGCGGTGTGTCCCTCCTCAACAGGGGGGCGGTCCACACGTGTGTGCGGCAACGGGGAGGTTCGGTGGTAGACGTGTCGTTTGCCACCCCTGCCCTAGCCGCCCGCGTCGTGAACTGGCGGGTGGAGACGGTGGAGACTTTGTCGGACCACCGATATGTGCGGTTCGACATCTCCACCGGCCCCCGGGGGGGGACGGCCCGCTCTGGCCAATCTCCCTTCCCGCGGTGGGCTCTCACCCGTCTGGACCGGGAAGCAGCCAAGGAGGCGGCCTTTCTCCAGGACTGGCTGTCGCCCCCTGTCGAGCCTGTCCTGGACGTGGACGCCGCAGCGGTCCGGCTCCGCGGCTCTCTGACCGAGGTGTGCAACGCCAGCATGCCTCGGTCTCGCCGTCCGCCTCCCCGTCGCGCCGTTTATTGGTGGACGGAGGAGCTGGCGGGGCTCCGGGCCGCGTGCGTGGCGGCCAGAAGGGCCTTTATGCGGAGCCGGCGGCGCACTACCCGATCTCAGGCCGGGGAGGACCGCCTCTACGCCTCTTACGTAGAGGCAAAGGCGGTCTTCAAGTCGGCGATGTGCGCCGCCAAGGACTCGGCGAGGGCCGAGATGCTGGAGGGCCTCGATAGGGATCCGTTTGGGAGGCCATATAAGGCGGCGCGTAACCAACTGCGCCCCTTCGGCCCCCCACTAACGGAGACCCTGGAGCCGGCGTTGCTGGATGGGGTGGTCCGATCCCTGTTTCCGCGCAGGGCCGACTTCACCCCACCAACCATGAACCCCCCACGGGGGGTGGTAGCTTCGCCGGAGGAGGAGGTCCCTCCAGTATCGGCGGAGGAACTTCGCGCGGGGGTTCTGTCCCTTCGCGCGAAGAAGACGGCCCCTGGGCCAGATGGCGTCCCCGCACGGGTGGTGGCCATCGCGGCGTCCCTCATGGAGGACAGGTTTCGGGACCTCTTCAGCGCGTGCCTGACGGCTGGGAGGTTCCCGAAACAGTGGAAGGAGGGGCAGTTGTGCCTCCTCCGGAAGGAGGGACGCCCGGTGGACTCCCCCTCGGCATACCGACCCATCGTTCTGCTCGATGAGGTCGGTAAATTGTTCGAGGGGATCATCGCCACCCGGCTAAACAGCCTTTTGCGGGAGGTAGGGCCGGACACGGCGCAGCACACCCTCGAGGTGTGCCCAGCTTGGGCTGAGCTGCGCCGTGCCCTGATCGATGTGATCGGACAGGACCTCTCACTTCCCGGCGTGGTCTACTCCATGCTGGGGAGTGAGGAGGCCTGGGCGGCGGTTGCCTCCTTTTGCGAGGTCGTGATGTCGCAAAAGGAGGCGGCGGAGCGGGCGCGGGAGGACGATCCTCTCGCGCCGCCGCACCGCAGGCGAAGAAGGGGTGGGAGAAGGCGGTTGTACGATCGTCTCCTCCCACATCCTGGTGGTGACTAGCGGGCGACAGGCGCGGGGGCGCCTTCGCTCGCATTGCACGAGTCACCACCCTCGTCGGGCGGGAACGGCCGAGCACTCGCGGTCGTTCCCGGGCCCCTCCACTGAGGGAGGGGCGTGAAGGCCCCGCTGTAAAGGCGGGCGGTCGTCGGCGGGGGACTGGACGTAAAGGCTCTGCCAGTTTCCCAGTCCTCCTCCAATTAAAGACGATGCGGGAGTGCCGCTGGGTTATTTTAGTGGGTATACCGGATTCATTCCGGGGAGTCCCACATACCCCCCCCATTCCCCCAATGGGTGGGTATGCGTAATGCATTTTTTCCCAGCGAGACCAAAAAAAAAAAAAAAAAAAAGGTTAGGTTGTGTCACGTATATAGGACGTGAACAAGAAAAGAGAAGAAATGAAACTCAGTTTGAAATTATAAAAAAAAACGGTATATTAAAAAAAGAAAGTAAGGTTCGGCCTAGGTCGTTGCGCACTTGTATAGCCTTCCACACTTCCCTGGCGAAGTCCCGTCCTCCAGGCGTAGTCCCGGTCAGCTCGGCCACTCCACACAGGCGATGAAGGAGACAGAATGAGAATCCGGTTAGTCAGTAAAACCGTGACGTAATTCCTAGGAACAAAAGCCGAATCATTAAGCTGCCGGTATAAGGGGCGCACGGGAAACGCTAGGATGCATGGCAAGAACTAGATTGGCAATTTAGGGCTTATAACGGCGGGAAGAATTCTAGGTGTAAAGAATCTAAATTAATAGTAAATTTAAGCAAGCAGAGACGGTTACAACGTTAAGCTTTGAAAGTTTTAAGTAGAACATAATGGAAGAAAGGCAACTATAAGCATTACACACAGGATAGAATAAAGCTACAATATCTACTCGGACTCGTACCTCTAAAATATGAAAATACAACAGGTAGGTAACGGCCGTTAGAAATCTTTATAAATAAATGTGCACAACTCACCCAAGTTTGGGAATCACGGTCACTTAATTAATAATTACACTGTTTTAAGTATATGGACAAAGGCAATCCACTCTTAAGTTGATATTATAGTTTAAATATTCGTAACTAACTTTACGTGCAAAATTGGTATTTCGCAATGACGGTAGTACAGTGAAAAAATTAGTCAAGGCGACAGCGTCCGTGCCTCGAGAGGTTCGGCTACGGACTGCCTGTGTTAGCTACGTGCGCGCGCGACGCGCGGCCGCTGGCGGGCGGCGATGAGGAACCGGTTATTTCCGTATCTATAAAATAATGTGGTTGTCCGCATTACTTGTACACTTTGGTTTTTTATTTTTATTTTTAATAGTTACATTTCAATAATAGTTGAATATAATTGAATTGTTATTTTATAGCTTCAAGTAATAGCTTTATTTAGATTGTTTATTTTTAGGTTAAGTTGTTTTTTTTTTAATCAGTATTAATGAACACTATGTTACATTACCCCTCTCCCCAGAAAAAGGATTTCAACTTATTGAAATCCGCAAAAAAAAATGTTATTAACTTACTACGGGTATCTCTTAAGCTTGAGGTCCTTAATATGCCAAACGCCAAGGTCGCGACCATTCATGTCTTCTAGAACGTAAACTAATGGTGATCGTTTAACTTTTACCCGGCATTTTTGAAATTTAGGAGCTAATTTTTTACTAAAATGAGCATCTTTATCGCTCTGGAAGTAGCAACGCTTCCAAACGATATCGCCCACACTGAACTCTGCATGTTTGCGGCGCAAGTTATAATGCTGTGTATTTTTTACATGAGCTTCCCACAAAGCAACCTGAACTTTATCGAATATTGGCGATAATTGACCCAGGTTTGCAGCATAAGCATCGCGTGGTAGAAATATAAGGTCTGCTGGATCTGGATATTCGATGTAATGAGAACCACACACGACTAACTCTCTTCCGTGTACCAAGAAGGATGGAGTATAACCAGTGCTTTCGTTAACAGAATTATTAATAGCGAATTGGATTTGAGGAAGGTTGGAGTCCCAAGATCTATGATCCCCATCTACGAAACCAGAAACAGCAGTTATTATTGTTTTATTATATCTTTCCACTGTGTTGATTTGTGGAGTGTACTTTGGAGTAAAATGTATGCTAGGAATTTTGTACTTTTTGAAAAGCTTATCCAATTCTCGGCTAATAAACTGACTTCCATTATCAAGAATAATAGTTTGAGGTATTCCGTGGACGAGAAAGACGTCATCCTCAAGGTGTTTAACTATTAAATTTGAGGTAGCTCGACGAAGTGGAAAAAGAAGGCAATATTTAGAAAAGCAGCAAGTCACAACGAAAATAAACTGATTCTGTTTCCGAGAAGAAGGCAATGGACCAACCAAGTCAATTGATAGAACCTGGAAGGGACGAGAAACGTCTTTAGGCCTACCCATTTTTCCAGAGACACCTTGTGTAGAATGCTTATGAGCTAGACATGTTTCACAGTTAGAAACAAATTGAACTACGCTAGAATACATACCGGGCCAATAAAAACGAAGTGCTAAGCGCTTATATGTCTTAAACACGCCGAAATGACCAGAGATAGGTTCAGAGTGGCACTCAATTAAAATGTCTGCTTGTTGTTCTTTAGGAATAACCTTCTTCCAAGCAAATTCAACCGTAAGGTCAACCTTAGTTTTCATGTACCTATATAATTCATTATTCTCCACCTTGTAATTTGGAAAATTTATAGGATTAGCCTGGCAGCCCTGGAAGATCTTCAGATACCAAGAATCCTGAGTATCAGGGCCTGAAGCCGCGGGAACATCGCCGTTTGAAATAACCTCAACTGGAACACATCTAGAAAGGGCATCTGGGATAACATTATCCTTTCCACGGCGGTGTCTTATTTCAAAATTAAAAGAAGAAAGGCGAACTCCCCACCTTGCGAGCCGACCGGTTGGATTAGTGAGAGACATAAACCATTTAAGCGATGAATGGTCAGTGTAGACTAAAAAGGTTTTGTCAGTCTCAAGGTAACAGCGCCAGTATTCAAGGGCCGTAAGAACGGCAAGAGCCTCCCGTTCTGTTGTGCTGTAGTTCCTCTCCGGCTTACTTAAAGAACGGCTCATGTATGCGATTGGATGTTCCACACCATCAATAGTTTGGGCCAACATTGCACCGATACCAAAATTGCTAGCATCAGTGTGCACCTCAAAAGGAAGGTTAAAGTCAGGGCAAGCAAGGACAGGTGCTTGAACTAGTTTTGATTTTAATTCTAGAAAAGCCTTGTCAGCCTCAGGGTTCCATTGAAACGCAGGGGCGTTCTTTTTATTAGAAGTAAGCTTATTTAGAGGACCTGCTACGGTACTGAAATGTGGAATAAAACGCCTATACCAAGACGCTGTACCCAGAAAACGCTTAACCTCCTTCCTATTAGTAGGAGTGGGGAAGTCTAATATGGCTTTGACCTTATCTGGGTCAGTCCTTAAGCCATGAGCATCCACAATGTAGCCAAGATAACGTAATTGACTTCGGAAGAAGTGACACTTGTCCAGATTGACAGTGAGATTAGCCGAACGTAATTTTTGGAAAACCTTCTGAAGCAGTTCTACATGTTCCTCGAAAGTTCTGCTAATGATAATTACATCATCTAAATAAGCAAAGACTTTGAGCTCGAATTCAGGCCCGAATAAGAGATCAACAAGTCTCTGTTGCGTAGCAGGGGCATTGGTAAGTCCAAAAGCTGTGACTTTGAACATTAAAGTTCCTCGACCAGGAACATAAAACGCAGTCTTCTCTCTGTCCTTTTCATCGATTAATATCTGCCAAAAAGCTTTAGATAAATCAATGCTGGAAAGATAACGCGCATCCTTTAGATTATCCAATATTTCAGACACATATGGCAGCTTATATGCGTCCTTCTTTGTAACAGCATTAAGTTTACGACTGTCTAAGCAGAAGCGGGGCTTTCCATCCTTCTTGCCGACCACTAACACCGGAGAAGACCACGGGCTCTCACAAGGTTCAATAACGTCTAACGCTAACATCTCATCAACCTGTTCAGCAACAATACGTTGCTTTTCTGGTGACATGCGGTAATATCGCTGTCGAATAGGTTCAGCGTCACCGGTATCTATACGATGTTTAATGACGTGAGTACGACCTAAACCTCTCTCTGCGTACGAAATGTCCTTAAAATGACTTACGATATTGTCAGCTAACAGCTTTTCAGAAGAATTCAAAGCGTCATAGCCACACAGGTGATGAATAGATGATGAAGAAATTTCCGAGAGCCCGGGGTCAGTTAAGAATAAGTTTTCTTTCTCTGACAAATACTTAGGGCACAGGTTAAAAGCGTTCCAAAAATCGATTCCTAAGATTAAAACGGTTTCGATCGCTGGAATAACATGCGCCTTAATAATAGAAAATTTTCTTTCGAAGGTCAAGGGTAGAAGAATATAACCAAGGGATGTTATCCTTTGACCTCCTGCTGCAGTAACAGTTATTCTCTCATCGTTGCATAAAATCAGATCTAATTTTATTAAAAGTTCATGAGAGTTCTTACCTAGGATAGTGACGGCGGAACCAGAATCCAACAAACCATACAAAAACAAATCCTTATTGATTCCTACCTTCACATAAGGCCTAGGGTCATTACTCGGTTTGACATTGAAAATTGTAGAAATATGTTTTCTAGAAAAGAAGTTTTTTACAAACATGAGCCAATCATTCCAGTTCGAGCTATCTGTATGACTAACCGCATGTTTCCTACAATTTTCAGAAACTAGTTTTTTGGTTTGCAGTTTGGACACTCTGGTGTGCGAACTTCCTTCATGCCACACTTAAAGCAAAAAATTTTACGCTCAGCTGCGCAGTCTTTCATAGAGTGCGTATTAACACGGCAACGATGACAGTAGGGAACTTTGGTGATAGCCGAAGTTTCGACTTCAGGAGCCTGAATTTCAGAGACCTTGTGTGACCCTTGATGGTGCGCACCGTCATACCTACTACGAGCGTAAAAATTACCTTGGCTACTAGTCGTCGACTTACGTTTTGAAGACTGGTAGCCAAATTCTGGAGCCAAGGTATTAGCCGAAACCGAAGGTGGTTCCTTAAAGAATTCTGAACGAACCTTTATGCGTTCATAATTCTTGCAAATTAATTTTAAGTCTTCAAGTGATTTAATATTAGGACTAGCAGCTATAATAGTAGAGTAGCAAGGACGAATATTATGCAGAATGATTTCGAGTTTAACGTCTTCCTCTAAAGGTTTACTTAGCCTAGAGAACATGCCTTGCAATATAGATAGATAAATTGTTATGTTCTCTTCCTCGCCTTGTGTACGCTGACGAATTTCTGAGGCCATGCGATAATCGTAGTCGGGGACGTCGAAATCATTCCTTAACGCAATTAGTACCTCATTCCAACTACCGATACTGCCCCTGATGTTACGGTACCAGTGAAGTGCATCACCAATGAAAACATCAGTAGCAGAACTTAGCATTTTATTTTCAGTTATATTTTTAGACGTACGGAATTCTTCAACTTTCTGTATAAAAGATCTGACACAAGATTTTCCGTCATATTTTAACTTAATCAGTTCTCCCATTAACCCGCGATCACACGAAACTGCAATATTCATCCCGGATAAATTAGGTTTATCTAAAAAATCCTCTTCAGAAGTAACTGAAGACGTGGGCTGCTTCTGGTCTTTGACCCTTGGCTTATCAAGGCTCAAAAGCATCTCATAATACCCCTCGTAAATTTTCTTTATTTTATCTAATTTCGATAAATCATCAGCCGCCTGCGGTTTTTCAATACGTTGAAGCCTATAATATAAATGATGTAGAAGAGACTTAGTTCTACTAAAAAGAGATTCATCAAAGTTAAGTTTTAAGGCATCCAGATTAGCCCTAACCTTCTCTAGCGTCTCTTGAGAGCCTTTACTATCCTCTGAAAACTGGAAAACCGAATCGATTATGTCATCAGACGAATATAATTGAGTCAATTTAGTGACTTGACGTCTTAAACCCGCTACGTTGTCAGAGGGAAGTTCTCCACGGATAGCAACTTCATACATGAGCTCAGATTTCTGAAGCTGTAAATATTTTATTGGAATTGCCATATTGTTATTTAAATTAAAAAAAAAAAAACAAAAAAAATAAGTTAAAAAAAACTGGGTAGGTTATGCACAATTTACTAACATAAATCAAGTAAAATCCGCTCTGTTACAATTTATTTAAGAACAAAAACCAATCATAAAATAATAAGACAGGTGAAGTCAGGTGACATACACTAAGTTACTTTTAAACGACTAAGTTACTTTTAAGAGACTCAAAATTTTATAACTACCGTTCAACACAATAGAAATTACGGTAAACTACACAAAGTTTATGTAATTAAACCTATTATTTAAATGACAGAATTACTTAAAGTTCTAAGAAATTTAAGACAAGTAGGCAAACACTGCTAAAAAACCACCACCACATAGAACCACTAAAAAGACCAAAACCAAGTGCGAAAGACCTTAAACCACGTTTATGGGCGCCATTGTCACGTATATAGGACGTGAACAAGAAAAGAGAAGAAATGAAACTCAGTTTGAAATTATAAAAAAAAACGGTATATTAAAAAAAGAAAGTAAGGTTCGGCCTAGGTCGTTGCGCACTTGTATAGCCTTCCACACTTCCCTGGCGAAGTCCCGTCCTCCAGGCGTAGTCCCGGTCAGCTCGGCCACTCCACACAGGCGATGAAGGAGACAGAATGAGAATCCGGTTAGTCAGTAAAACCGTGACGTAATTCCTAGGAACAAAAGCCGAATCATTAAGCTGCCGGTATAAGGGGCGCACGGGAAACGCTAGGATGCATGGCAAGAACTAGATTGGCAATTTAGGGCTTATAACGGCGGGAAGAATTCTAGATGTAAAGAATCTAAATTAATAGTAAATTTAAGCAAGCAGAGACGGTTACAACGTTAAGCTTTGAAAGTTTTAAGTAGAACATAATGGAAGAAAGGCAACTATAAGCATTACACACAGGATAGAATAAAGCTACAATATCTACTCGGACTCGTACCTCTAAAATATGAAAATACAACAGGTAGGTAACGGCCGTTAGAAATCTTTATAAATAAATGTGCACAACTCACCCAAGTTTGGGAATCACGGTCACTTAATTAATAATTACACTGTTTTAAGTATATGGACAAAGGCAATCCACTCTTAAGTTGATATTATAGTTTAAATATTCGTAACTAACTTTACGTGCAAAATTGGTATTTCGCAATGACGGTAGTACAGTGAAAAAATTAGTCAAGGCGACAGCGTCCGTGCCTCGAGAGGTTCGGCTACGGACTGCCTGTGTTAGCTACGTGCGCGCGCGACGCGCGGCCGCTGGCGGGCGGCGATGAGGAACCGGTTATTTCCGTATCTATAAAATAATGTGGTTGTCCGCATTACTTGTACACTTTGGTTTTTTATTTTTATTTTTAATAGTTACATTTCAATAATAGTTGAATATAATTGAATTGTTATTTTATAGCTTCAAGTAATAGCTTTATTTAGATTGTTTATTTTTAGGTTAAGTTGTTTTTTTTTTAATCAGTATTAATGAACACTATGTTACAGTTGGGGAACCCCCCACAGTGCATACGTCCTCGTTCGTGTTCCCTGGAAACGTCCCAGTTCTGACCACCGTAACGGAGTGGCAGACTGGGTACGGCCAAAGTGCGCTGTGCGTCGTAGACTTTTTTAAATATTTCACTTGCGGTATCTGCGACACCTGCGGAGGCTACCATGCCTAAACCTGCGCGGGACGCCCTCGGGCATTTTATCAAAAAAGGCCCTTCTCAGGGCCAAACCAAAGGCCCTTCTCAGGGCCAACCAAAAGGCCCTTCTCAGGGCCAACCCAAAGGCCCTTCTCAGGGCCAACCAAAAGGCCCTTCTCAGGGCCAACCAAAAGGCCCTTCTAAGGGCCAACGCGACGCATCAGCGTCGGACGAAGGCCGGACCTTCTATGGAGAAGGGGCGGACGACTTGTCGGACTCCGACAACGAGTCTGTTGTGTCGGTGGCCAGCTCGATGGAGGTCGAGCAAGGTGGGCGATCGCAATCGCGGAAGCGGGCCTTCCTTAAGGAAGGGTCCGACGGCTCCTCGGCGTCGAGTTCGGCGAAGGAGCCGAAAAAGAAAGCTAAGGCCAAGAAGGCAACGATGGCGGCGGATACCCACGACGTAGGTCTGGCAGACGCCCAACGCCAGTTAGACCTGGCTCGGCGGACGCAGCTCCAGCAGGAGTTGGAGGAGCGCGTGGTTGCGAAGGAGCAACAGGCACGCGTTGCCCGGGCCAGGTCCGGGTACGGAGCGTCCCGCGTTGTGTACGCGGACCACTCCCTGGCCGAGCTAGAGCGGCTGGCGGTGGAGGACGAGGAGGAGATTGTGGTGGTCGCCTCTAAGTCCTCCAACCTGAAGGGGACATTCCAGAAGTCCCTAAAAAGCAGGGCCGCCAGCATGCGGTCGATCATTGCGGAGCTGGTGCAGAGACAGGCGACCGACGAGACGCGGCAACTGCAGGCGAGGGTCGATCGCCTGCAGGCGGAGGTGAGCCAGCTGCACCAGAAGCTGGCAGAAACCACGGCACGGCCAAGCCAAGCCGAGCCGAGACCAGCGGCAGAGGGCCCGTCCTCCAACCTTGAGGATATCATCCGCAGGGTTGTGATGGAAGAGAGAGCCTTTACGAGGGCCTGCTTCGCGGGGATCGAGGATCGTCTCATGCCCGAGAAGAACTTACGACCGCCGCTCGCCGCAGACAAGAGAAAGGGTGAGCCGGGGCCGGGCTCACAGAGGGAGGAGGACCCTCTCTTGCCTGCCACCACCCCGTCTAACCAGCAGGGGTGGACGAAGGTCGTTGGGAAGGGGAAGGGCAAGGGCAAAGGCCCCGTCACCACCACCCCTCCCAGCCAGTCGCAGTCGAGTGCCAAGGGAAAGCGGAAAGGGAAAAGCTCCCCCCCAGGCGTCCCCGCCACCACCCCTCCCAGCCAGTCGCAGTCGACTGGCAAGGGAAAGGGAAAAGGGAAGGGGAAAAGTTCCCCCCCAGCTGGCGCCAAGAGGAACCTGGTTCCTCCCAAGACCGCAGCCGTCGTGGTGACGCTCACCGCGGAGGCTGCGGAGCGGGGTGAGACCTATGCGTCAGTAATGACGCGGGCGCGTTCAAATGCCGATCCCACCAAATTGGGGATCGGCAAGGTTTCATGCCGCCGGACGCAGGCTGGGGCTCGAATTTTTGAGTTCCCGGGTGCGGACGGCAGTAAAAACGCGGACCTCTTCGCGGCGAAGCTGCAAGAGGTCATAGCAGACGCGGCTAAGGTGGCCAGGCCGGTGAAATCTGCGGCCATCGAGGTGTCCTACTTGGATGACACAGTCACCAAGGAGGAGGTGGTGGCGGCAGTCGCAGACATAGGGGGCTGTGGCGTCGCAGCGGTACAAGGCCGGGGCATCAGGCCCGGCCGCGGCGGCATGGGCACCATCCGCCTGGAGTGCCCAGTCGCCGCCGCCAAAGCCGTCCTTGCCAAGGGACGGCTTGTCGTTGGCTTCAGCTCGGGTGCAGTCCGGGCACTTGAAGTCCAGCCTCTGCGTTGTTTCAGGTGCTTCGGCATAGGACACACCCGGGCCCTCTGTCCGTCCAACGTAGACAGGACGGACAGCTGTTACCGCTGCGGCAAGGAGGGGCACAAAGCCGCCTCCTGCAAGGCCGCCACGCCGCACTGCGCGGTATGTGCCGCCAGTGGCCGCACTGCGGGCCACATCATGAAGGGGAGGAACTGCAGTCCTCCCCTCAAGAGGGGCAAAGCGCAGGCGCCGACCCGGCCTGTCGCTGCTACCGCCGTCCCAGATGCTGGGACCACGGCGGCTGTTGAGGAGGGGGGTGCGATGTCCGATTAATGCATAGAGTCGGACATCGCATCCTCCAGGCGAACACCAACCACTGCAGAGCGGCTCAGGATCTGCTGATGCAGACCGTGGCTGAGTGGTTGGTGGACGTGGCGGTGGTCGCCGAGCCGTACTCGATACCTGGCCGTTGGCTGGGTGATCGGGACGGCTTGGTGGCGTTGGTGTCGCGGCCCGCCACGGACTCCCCTCCCCTCTCGCTTTTAGAGAGGGGACCGGGATACGTGGCCGCCGCGTGGGGAGATATAGCCCTGGTCGGGGTCTATTTCTCCCCAAACCGCCCTCTACGGGACTTTGAGAACTTTCTCGAAGCCCTAACGGCAGTCGTCGGGAGGGCGGCACCACGCCAGGTCGCCGTGTTAGGCGACCTGAACGCCAAGTCGGCGGCATGGGGCAACCCGGCCGCCTCTTGCAACGTCCAGGGACGCGCCGCCGAATTTTGGGCGTCTTCGTGCGGTGTGTCCCTCCTAAACAGGGGGGATGTTCACACGTGTGTGCGGCAGCGGGGAGGGTCAGTGGTTGACGTCTCGTTTGCCACCCCCGTGCTAGCCGCCCGCGTTGTGAACTGGCGGGTGGAGATGGTGGAGACCATGTCGGACCACCGCTACGTGCGGTTCGACATCTCCACCCAGGGCCCGCGGGGAGGAATGGCCCGCTCTGGCCAATCTCCTTTCCCGCGGTGGGCTCTCACCCGCCTGGATCGGGAGGCAGCTCAGGAGGCGGCGTTCCTCCAGGACTGGCTCTCGCCCCCTGTGGAGACCCTGGACGTTGACGCCGCAGCGGTCCAGCTCCGCGGCTCTCTGACCGAGGTGTGCAACTCCAGCATGCCTCGGTCACGCCGTCCGCCTCCCCGTCGCGCCGTCTACTGGTGGACGGAGGAGTTGGCGGGGCTTCGGGCCACTTGTGTGGCGGCCAGAAGGGCCTATATGCGGAGCCGGCGGCGCACTACCCGATCTCAGGCCGGGGAGGACCGCCTCTACGCCTCTTACCTAGAGGCAAAGGCGGTCCTCAAGTCGGCGATGTGCGCCGCCAAGGACTCGGCGAGGGCCGAGATGCTGGAGGGCCTCGACAGGGATCCGTATGGGAGGCCATATAAGGCGGCGCGGAACCAACTGCGCCCCTTTGGTCCCCCAGTGACGGAGACCCTGGAGCCGGCGTTGCTGGATGGGGTGGTCCGGTCCCTGTTTCCGCGCAGGGCCGACTTCACCCCACCAACGATGAACCCCCCAGGGGGGGTGGTGGCAGCGCCGGAGGAGGAGGTCCCTCCAGTATCGGCGGAGGAACTTCGCGCGGGGGTTTTGTCCCTCCGCGCGAAGAAGACGGCCCCTGGGCCAGATGGCGTCCCCGCACGGGTGGTGGCCATCGCGGCGTCCCTCATGGAGGACAGGTTTCGGGACCTCTTCAGCGCGTGTGCCAAAGTGCACTGTGCGTCGTAGACTTTTATTTTTTATTCATTGCGGTATCTGCGACACCTGCGGAGGCTACCATGCCAAAGCCCGCGCGGGACGCCCTCGGGCATTTTATCAAAAAAGGCCCTTCTCAGGGCCAAACCAAAGGCCCTTCTCAGGGCCAACCAAAAGGCCCTTCTCAGGGCCACCCCAAAGGCCCTTCTCAGGGCCAACCAAAAGGCCCTTCTCAGGGCCACCCCAAAGGCCCTTCTCAGGGCCAACCAAAAGGCCCTTCTCAGGGCCACCGTGATGCTTCTGCGTCAGAAGAAGGACGAGCCTTCTACGGAGGAGGGGCAGATGATTTGTCGGACTCCGATGAGTCCGTTGCTAGCTCGATGGTGATTGAGGACCCTCGATCAAGATCGCGATCGCGGAAGCGGGCCTTCCTGAAGGAAGGGTCGGATGGCTCCTCAGCGTCGGGTTCGGCAAAGGAGCCGAAGAAAAAGGCTAAGGCCAAAAAGCCGACAGCGGACACCCACGACGTGGGACTCGCAGACGCCCAACGCCAGTTGGACCTGGCTCGGCGGACGCAGCTCCAGCAGGAGTTGGAGGAGCGCGTGGTTGCAAAGGAGCAACAGGCACGCGTCGCTCGGGCCAGGTCCGGGTACGGAGCGTCCCGCGTTGGGTACGCGGACCACTCATTGGCTGAGCTGGAGCGGATGGCGGTGGAGGACGAGGAGGAGATCGTGTTGGTCGCCTCAAAGTCCTCCAATTTAAAGGGGACTTTTCAGAAGTCCCTGAAATGCCGGGCCGCAAGCATGAGATGTATAGTCGAGGAGCTTGTTCAGCGCCAGGCGACCGACGAAACGCGGCAACTGCAGGCGAGGGTCGATCGCCTGCAGACCGAAGTCAGCCAACTCCACAAGAAGCTGGCTGAAGCCACGGCCCCGCCAACCCAAGCCGAGCCAAGGCCTGCGGCAGAAGGCCCCTCCTCCTTCGATCTTGAGGACACCATCCGGAAGGTAATGATGGAGGAGCGGGCCTTCGTGAGAGCCTGCCTAGCAGGCATAGAGGACCGGCTCCTGCCGGAGAAAAGCCTCCGACCGCCGCTTGCGGCAGACAAGAGGCGAGAGGAGCCGGGGCCGACATCACAGAGAGAGCAGGATCCCCTATTGCCTGCCACCACCCCGACCAACCAGCAAGGGTGGACGAGGGTCGTCGGCGGGAAGGGAAAGGGCAAGGGCAAAGGGGCGGCAGCTGTCGTCCCAGCCGTCCCCGCTACCACCACCCATCCCAGCAAGTCGCAGGCAGCTGGTAAGAGAAAGGGGAAGGGAAAAAGCTCCCCCCCTGTCGTCCCAGCCACCACCCCTCCCAGCCAGTCGCAGTCGACTGGCAAGGGAAAAGGGAAAGGGAAGGGAAAGGGGACAGGGCCGCCCCCTAAGGCCGCCAGCACTGCCCCCACAGCCAAAACCGCCGGTACCAGGAGGAACCTCGTTCCTCCTAAGTCCGCAGCCGTCGTAGTGACGCTCACCGCGGAGGCTGCGGAGCGCGGGGAGACGTACGCGTCCGTATTGCTTCGGGCGCGTGCTAATGCCGATCCCACCCAGCTTGGGATCGGTAAGGTCTCTTGCCGGCGGACCCAAGCCGGGGCTCGAATCTTCGAGTTCCCGGGGGCAGAGGGCAGTGCACACGCAGACCTCTTCGCAACAAAGTTGCAAGAGGTCATTGCGGACGCGGCCAAGGTGGCCAGGCCCGTGAAGACGGCGGCCCTAGAGGTGGCCGACCTGGACGACACCGTCACCAAGGAGGAGGTGGTGGCGGCGGTCGCAGAAATCGGGGGCTGCAACGTCGCAGCGGTGAAAAGCCGGGACATCAGGCCCGGCCGCGGCGGCATGGGCACCATTCGCCTGGAGTGCCCAGTCGCCGCTGCCAAAGCCGTCCTTGACAAAGGACGGCTTAACGTAGGCTTCAGCTCGGGTGCAGTCCGAGCACTTGTAGCACAGCCCTTGCGTTGCTACAGGTGACTCGGCGAGGGCCGAGATGCTGGAGGGCCTCGATAGGGATCCGTTTGGGAGGCCATATAAGGCGGCGCGTAACCAACTGCGCCCCTTCGGCCCCCCACTAACGGAGACCCTGGAGCCGGCGTTGCTGGATGGGGTGGTCCGGTCCCTGTTTCCGCGCAGGGCCGACTTCACCCCACCAACCATGAACCCCCCACGGGGGGTGGTAGCTTCGCCGGAGGAGGAGGTCCCTCCAGTATCGGCGGAGGAACTTCGCGCGGGGGTTCTGTCCCTCCGCGCGAAGAAGACGGCCCCTGGGCCAGATGGCGTCCCCGCACGGGTGGTGGCCATCGCGGCGTCCCTCATGGAGGACAGGTTTCGGGACCTCTTCAGCGCGTGCCTGACGGCTGGGAGGTTCCCGAAACAGTGGAAGGAGGGGCAGTTGTGCCTCCTCCGGAAGGAGGGACGCCCGGTGGACTCCCCCTCGGCATACCGACCCATCGTTCTGCTCGATGAGGTCGGTAAATTGTTCGAGGGGATCATCGCCACCCGGCTAAACAGCCTTTTGCGGGAGGTAGGGCCGGACCTGTCGGACGCCCAGTTCGGTTTTCGACGGGGGCGTTCGACGGTCGACGCGTTGGCCCTACTCAGGGGCCAGGTACAGGAGGCGGTGGAGTCGGGGGGCGGAGTGTTGGCGGTGTCATTCGACATAGCCAACGCCTTCAACTCCGTTCCCCACTCGACGATATTGGAGGCACTCCGATACCACGGAGTGCCCCAATATCTGCGGGCGATCCTGGCCAGCTACCTGGAGGACCGAGAGGTCCTCCTCGTGGACAAGACGGCCAGGATCAGGCGCTACGGCGCGGAGTGCGGAGTTCCACAGGGGTCGGTTCTAGGCCCTCCCCTGTGGAACATTGGGTTTGATTGGCTCCTGCGGGGAGCCCTTCTCCAGGGCACGAGTGTCATCTGCTACGCGGATGACACTCTCCTCACTGCCCGGGGGAGGAGCTTTGGGGAGGCGGCCTGTTTGGCCTCGGCGGGCGGATCCTTGGTCGCAGAGAGGATCCGCCGCCTAGGATTGAGGGTGGCGCTGAACAAGACCGAGGCCGTGTTCTTCCACGGGCCTCGGCAGCGCTGCCCTCCAGATGCCCACATAGTCGTGGAGGGCGTCCGAATAGCGGTGAAGGCCCAGATGAAATATCTGGGCCTAGTGCTGGACAGCAGGTGGCGCTTCGGCCCGCACTTTAGCGGGCTGTCGACGCGCCTGCTGAAAGCCGCGGACGCCCTCTCATGGCTCCTCCCCAACCTCGGGGGGCCGAGCGGACGGTGCCGGCGACTGTATGCCGGCATCCTACGCAGCATGGCCCTGTACGGGGCGCCCATCTGGGCGGACTCCCTCCAGAGGAGGGAGAATGCAACCGCCATCCGCAGGCCACAAAGGGCCATTGCACAGCGGGTGGCGAGGGCCTACCGCTCAGTGGGCTTCTCGGCGGCGTGCGCTCTGGCGGGCACCCCTCCCTGGGAGTTGGAGGCATGGGTGCTCGCCAGAGTGTACGAGTGGACGGCGCGGCGTAGGGCGCTGGGTGAGCGCCCCGCCATGGAAGAGCGGGAGGCCGTGCGGCGGGAGGCGAGGGACGCCATCGTCCTCCATTGGGCGGAGGATCTCGCCACCGCCGCGTTTGGACGCCGGACGCTGGACGCGCTCGGGCCAGTCCTGCAGGGCTGGCTCGAGCGGTCACATGGTTTCCTCTCGTTCCGTTTGGTGCAGGTGTTGTCCGGACATGGTTGTTTCGGAACGCACCTGCACCGGATCCGGAGGGAGGAAACCCCGGCGTGCCACCACTGCGGCGCGGCAGAGGACACGGCGCAGCACACCCTCGAGGTGTGCCCAGCTTGGGCTGGGCTGCGCCGTGCCCTGACCGATATGATCGGGCAGGACCTCTCACTTCCCGGCGTGGTCTACTCCATGCTGGGGAGTGAGGAGGCCTGGGCGGCGGTTGCCTCCTTTTGCGAGGTCGTGATGTCGCAAAAGGAGGCGGCGGAGCGGGCGCGGGAGGATGATCCTCTCGCGCCGCCGCACCGCAGGCGAAGAAGGGGTGGGAGAAGGCGGTTGTTTAATCGTCTCCTCCCACCTCCTGGTGGTGACTAGCGGGCGACAGGCGCGGGGGCGCCTTCGCTCGCATTGCACGAGTCACCACCCTCGTCGGGCGGGAACGGCCGAGCACTCGCGGTCGTTCCCGGGCCCCTCCACTGAGGGAGGGGCGTGAAGGCCCCGCTGTAAAGGCGGGCGGTCGTCGGCGGGGGACTGGACGTAAAGGCTCTGCCAGTTTCCCAGTCCTCCTCCAGTTAAAGACGATGCGGGAGTGCCGCTGGGTTATTTTAGTGGGTATACCGGATTCATTCCGGGGAGTCCCACATACCCCCCCCATTCCCCCAATGGGTGGGTATGCGTAATGCATTTTTTCCCAGCGAGATCAAAAAAAAAAAAAAAAAAAGGTTAGGTTGGGGTGCGGGTCAGGTAACCTCCACGTTGGCCTGGTTGGTTGCTGGTCTCTTTCGGATACGTCCTGGGGGAAGAGCAACCCGCTGGGCTGGTGCACTCCGGGTACCGTCAATAACTTCCCATTCGTGGGTTCTTGTTGGCGGTGGCGAATAACCTGACAGGGGAGGGTAGGTTTCGCTCTGGGTGTTCCTCGGGAATCTCCAGAGGGAAACCAGTAGGGAGAGGGTGAAGGAGGAGGAGGCGGGTGTGGGTGACTCCGCCCGGGGGCAGGAGGTTAGCTAGGTGTGGAAGGCGGCGTCTGGCCTTCGCGGGCCAAATGCCGCAACGTGGGGGACCGTGGACGGAGGATCGGGGGATCCGTCGTCCACAAAAAGGTCCAACGCACTGAGGCGCCCAGGTGTTCGAGGGCGCCTCAGTGCTAGGAGGAGGAGATAGAGGTGGATTATTGGGGCGGGGCAGAGAGTCTCAAGGGACTTAGCTCCGCCCCCAGAGGAGGGCTCCGTCGTGGAGCAACGCCAGCGGGGCACGCGGTTGTAAGCCTCGTGGGTCCCGCAGCCCCGTAGGCGAGAGGAGGAACACTCCAGGGTTTTAGTGGGTGCGAGCCCCACATAACGCAGCGGCCCCCCCGGACCGTTGCGTATTTGTAGGAATTTCCCTGGAAAAACAAAAAAAAAAAAAAAAAAAAAAAAAAAAAAAAAAAAAAAAAAAGGTTAGGTTAGGTTTTTTTTTTTTTTTTTTTTTTTTTTCTTAACTCTAATCCCCGCCAACATAATTGGCGCCTTATGTGCTCAAACTCAGTCGTTCCGGTCAATCTTTCATGCCTCTCGTACATTCATTCTTCATACTAAATCTTTCTTTTATTCATCATCTTTCATTCTGTGGGTAAGAGTCCCACTTACTCTAGTCTATGGGCATGATTTATTACTTATAAAAATAACAACAATGTGTAAAAACAATATTAAAATGTGCTATAAAAAGTGCTATCTATCGCAGTAGAGTGGAATGCTGGTTATCACAGATATACAGTGAGCGATTTATCACAGCAGAATAGTTGCAATTTTTTATACAGTTGGGATAAAACACACAAGCACGGTTATCAGAAAATATCACAGTGAATTTTTACACATACTAAACTTAGGTACTAACATGAAGTACTGCCGGCTATACGCGTCCTGGCTGCATTCCGTGCTTACATTTAAATATTATACAAAATACTAATGAAGCACGGTGCGCTTCAGGTTTTGTTCCGACGTATAACCGCAGTGGCTACTCTAATACAGTACTCCAGAAACTTTTCCCTGGTTTTCTTGTCCATGAGCCCATGCAGGCTCTCCCTCGTTATTTTCCTGTCCAGCTCACATTCAAGTCGGTAGCGTTCCCTGATAAATAACGGGCACTCTACAAGTATGTGCTGGACAGTCTCTGCCACGCCTGGATCGCAGACGCACGATGGACTCTCCTTACACTTGAAGCGATTCAAGTATTCGGAGAACCCACCGTGCCCCGTCAAAACTTGCGTGAGGACGCCTTCGGGCCGCACCTGTTGTACAATACGGAAGGCAGCTATTGCATCCGGAAGGAACATTTTCGTCACGGAAGCGGTCTCGCCCGACACATATCTTCGATTCCATTCATCAAGCGATTCCAAACGGATCTGTCGCTTGATAAATGAAACCGGACATTGGTCGTAGTCCGGCTTCCTCCGTGACGACAACGCTGCCTCCTTAGCCAACTCGTCCGCTCGCTCATTCCCCGGCAGGCCCGCGTGGGCCTTGATCCAGAACAAAGTCACAGCTTTGCTCTGGCCCAGGGCGTGAACCAGGTTGGCGCGCGCGCGAACTGCCAGGGGATGGAGAGAGCCATGGTTTGCAAGCGTCTGCAATGCGGACATTGAGTCGCTGTACAAGCCATAGCTCGCCTCTTGCCGCTTGAGGATCACTTCAGTGGCCTTGCAAATGGCCAGGAGTTCCGCCTGGTAGACTGTGCAGTACGCGGCAAGGCTAAGCTTGAGGTTCCGGACTTCGCCTACATTATCCCAAATGGACAATGCGGCTCCTACCTTCCCCTCAATCTTGCTGCCGTCGGTGAATATTCGCACCGTCTGCACATTGTTACTGTCTAGTAACTCTTGGTCTGCCAGGCATATGAAGTCCAGGGGCATTTGCGTAGCCGGATGAGGAGCTTCCGCAAACCTCACCGCACTCTCGATCTCCCTGTCTCCTGGCACAAACCGGGATGACCCTCTCCTCGCTTCATACAGGGCGGCTGCCTCCTGTATGCGCAGGTCTAGAGGAAGTATCCCAGACAAGGCCAGTGCCGAGTTCAATGAGACAGTGCGGTAAGATTTGCAGAGCTTCTGAGCGAATCCTCGTTGAACCGAGCCTAACCTCTTCCGTATACCCAACTTCTTTGCAGCGGGTGCCCAGGCGGCGGCTGCGTATGTAACTATGGGCTCAATCGTTGCTGTGTAAATTGTGTGTATCACTTGTGTGTTCAATCCCCAGCTCACCTTTGCGGCTCGGGACAGCTGCTTGTAAATGTCAGCTGCCCTCTTGCAGACGTTCGCGGCATGCTCATTAAAAGTGAGCTTTTCGTCTATGGTTAGACCCAGCAACTTCATTTTCTTGACCATACCGATGTCGACCCCGGCCATGCTCAGTATTGGAGTGTCGTACTTAAACTTGTTGGTTATGGTCATCGCACAGGTTTTGTGCGGTGCAAACCTCAGCTTATTTCGGACGCCCCAATCATGAACATGGGCGAGGGCTGCATTGGCAGATCTCGAGACTTCAGTCGCCGTGTCCCCATCCACGACCAAGACGATGTCATCCGCGAACGCCTGAACGAAAAGTCCACGCTGCTCTAGGTCCTGCAGTAGTGGGTCGAGAAGGAGGTTCCACAGGATTGGACCTCCGATCGACCCCTGAACGCAGCCCTTGCTAGTATCTCGAGTGCATTCCTCACCGGCATACCGAACCCCGACCTTCCTACCATCGAGGTAGCTGTCCATAAGCCTTCTGATGTTGACCGGGCACTTTTCCTCAGCCAGTCTGACTCTAATAGCTGGCCACCAGGCGCTATCGAAGGCGCCCTCTATATCCAACGACACCAGGACAATTAGCTTTTTCAGCCTCAACTTGTCCTGTACGTGTCCCATTAGCGTATAGAGGGCGTCCTCGGTGCTCCTCTGGGGCATGAAGCCAAACTGACGAGTACTAAGCCGCGGTACAAGCTGCCATTTCAGACGCGCTACGACCATCCTCTCCAGGACCTTCCCCAGAACCGGCAGTAGACCAATTGGTCTGTACGCCTTGGGGGTGGTATAGCTGTCCTTGCCCGGCTTCCTGAGGACTACGACAGTAGCCTCCTTCCAGATGGTAGGGAAGTGTGCCAGTTCAAGGCACTTGTTGTAAAGGGCAAGGAAAGCATCCAGGTCCTGGTGGATCGCTCGACTGCAGATGTCAGAAGTCAGTCCGTCCCCTCCTGGTGCCTTTTTGGGATTGAAACCAGCCACGGCGGACTTCAGCTCCAGCGTCGTAAATGGGGGATCATGATGTTCATCATGGACCCACTCATTTACTCGGCTGGCTGCTTCTCTTATTCGCCTGTGGTCAGCGTTGTCCTGGTCTACTCTGTCTTCGGGGTAGAACGTATCCGCTAGTAGGGCGGCCGATTCACTCGGATTGAGAAATGCACCATCGCTGCAGAGGGTCAGTTCTTCTTGTCTTTTGGAGGTCCTACCGATGATCCTGTATATACCCTCCCAAACTCCCTCACGATCCTGCTTCCGGCAAAACTCCTTCCAGCTGGCGATTTGGGCACTCTTAGCCTGCATCTCATACTCTTCTTTTGCTTTCAGGTACTCGCCAACGACCCTCGCTCGCCGGACCGGCGCGGCATTGCGGATGCGGTTCTTCTTGGTCATCACCTCCCTCTTCTTCACAGTGAGCTCCTCGGACCACCACGGACAGGTAAGTTTAGTTTTGTTATTAATCTTTGGGATAGCACTTTTACTGGCTTCTGTTATAATATTTGTATAATTTACTACTGTTTGATCTAATTTTATTTTGCTATTTATTTCTTCTATTGTCTCTAAGTTAATATTGTCTCTAATTTTGTATTCTTGTAGTTTGATCTTAAAGTCTTCCCAGTCTGCCTTTTTGGTGTTAAACATCCTAGTTGTTCTAGTGATGCTAACACCTTTTTCCCTTTTCATATGCACATTAAAGAAAATCGTGTTGTGGTCCGAGGATGTTGCTCCTGTGTCGACCCGCCAGCCGTCCACCAGGTCAAAAAGGTCGAGCGAGCATGCCGTGACGTCCACGTGGCTTTTGTACACTCTACCTCCTCTGACGGTGTCAAAGGTGGGAGCGTCACCAGTGTTTAGCACCTGAAGCTCGAGTTCGTCAAGGGTAGCGGACATTTCCTCTCCCCTGGAGTCTTCTTTGATGCTGCCCCACCAGGCACTTTTCGCATTTGCGTCGCCACCTATCAGCAATCTACCGTTGGCCGCTTCCGCTTGGATCCGGGTCACCTGGTCCAGGTATGGCCCTATGGGTTGGTCTGGCTCGAAGTAATAGGAGACTACTGCGATTTCCCAGGCTTTGGTTCGGATTCCCACCACAACGATGTTGTTTGTGGTGAGTTTCGGGTAGGGTATGACGTCCAAGTCATGATCAAAGACGGCTATCGCCGCCTTAACCCTCCCACTTCCAACGACTTCGCACTGGTAGATTCTCGCTCCACGGTAGCTCTTCATACTTCGTGCTCCTCCCACATACGGCTCCTGAATCAGTGCCCACGAGATCTTCCGTTCACTGGCCTCTAAAAAGAGTTCGGTGGTTGCCAGTTCCTTGCGTTGAAGGTTCGCTTGGGCCACTCGGTATGGTCTTGCTGATTGCTGGGCAGGAGTCCCCGGGGTGCCCTTAGCAGTACGCTATCGATGAGCGGGCTATGGCGTCCCATCTTCTTCTAACTGTACATTCAGAGCTGAAGGCGTGATGATGCGTGCTATCAATTTTGGCCCTGATGCAGTTGCAACAGGTCGGTGGCAGCCCGGCGCTCCAGTCCGTGCACTCCGTCCTCATGTGAGGTCCGCCACAGTGGCTGCACTTTGCCACGGTCTCCGTGCAAGTGCGTCGGCTATGCCCATACCCGAGGCAGAGCGAGCACTGGACGAGCGGGGACTGGTCTTCGACCCTTACCCGCTGGAGGTCCACGTGCACCGCTCCAACCTCGAGCATACGCCGCCAGACCTCTGTGGCGACCCTCAACACTACGTGACACTTAAGCTGGTTCCTGGCGCGCTTCCTATATAGGACTTCCACCTTGCTGTGCTCGTCCCGGAGGTTAAAAAAGATGTTGGGGTTCTGCTTTTGCAGGGCCTTTAGTACCTCTTCGTTGGTGAGGTACTGCATCACCTCTTTCATAATAACTTGAGGGTTCCTATTTTTTATGTCCTGAGCCTCCAGCTCAGGCGCCTTGCTAAGTCTCTCTCTTAGCTTACGCCGTTCTTCTTCTGTGCGACAGCCCATTATGACCTTTCTGTCTTTCGCCTTGCGTACTTTTTCAACCTGTATGCCCCCTTCCTTGGCGTTAACGACCTTCCGGATCCTGTCCAGGACTTGCTCACCGGATTCCTCCTCGTCCTTGGCCGTCACTACTATCGAGTGCAGTGCTGATAGTTTCGGCGTTTGGATGGCAGGCCGACTTGCCGCTACGCTGGCATAGGAGAGCTTCTCCATATGCTCTTGGCCAGTTTGTAGTGCCTCCTTCAGCCTGTCCATCTTTTCGCTGTGTGCGGCCAAGTTCCGACTATGCTCCTCCAGGGCTTTTCTGAGGGATTCTGCGTCTCCCTCTCTGATGGCCACTGGAGGAGGGGTGGAGGCCTCCTTGGTCTTCTGCGCCTCCTGGACTTGGGTCCTGGTCGTCGCCATTTTCTTTGTGGTCGGGGGTTGTTGAAGGCTTTCCAGCTCTTTGACGAGCTGGTAGAGCCGGTCTGCTTGCACTTTCACCTCGGCCTTTATTTCATTTTTTGTGTTTCTGGATGTGGTCATTAGGGCTTTAATTTTATTTGAGCACATCCTTGCCTCTTGAACTTTAGTTTTTGGGGCAGGCGGGCTGCCGACCTCAAAGGAGATCGACACTACTGGAGGTGTTTGGTCCAGTTTTTTGGGAGGAGGAGTCCTCTTGGTGACGGTTTTGCCCGCCTCCCATTCGCCCACACTCCTTCTGACACTTTGCGTCGAAGGTCCTGCTTGTTCAGGTACCTTCTGTGGGCTTTTGTTCAACGAGGTCGTTGTAAGAGACCGGCTCTTAACGGGCGTGCGCACACCAGGCATCCCGCTCATCGTGACTTGTGGAGGTTTGTGGGGATTTGAGTCGTGTCTGAGAGGGGTGGTGTAAAGAGCACCCCAATTTGTGTAAAATTTATTAAAACAAGAAGGTGGTTTTGCAACGACTGACGTTTATTCGGAATAAATTCCCTTTACCACATACTAGATGGCGCTAGTAGTTATCAAGATACATATTATTTTGTTATTACATATCTATAACTAACATCCTCCCTTAACAAAATAATCAAAACAAAGGAAAACTAATTAAACTTCAGAGATGCCCATTAATTTAAGAAATTTATAATGCTTATTGGTACAAAGACTTTTTGTTAATAAGTCTGCAGGCATGTCAGAAGTTGGTACATATTCAACTTTTATATAATTGCTTGCCACACATTCCCTGACAAAATGATGACGAACATCTATATGTTTTGTCCTTTTATGAAATAATGGGTTTGCAGCTAATTTCAAAGAACTTTGGTTATCAGTACATAAACTTATTGGAATGCTATTATTCAATACTCCCATTTCATTCATTAAATGTTTTAAATAAATAGCTTCTTTACTAGCTTCAGATAAGGCCATGTATTCGGCTTCAGTACTTGATAAAGCCACAGTTCTTTGCTTTCTAGACTCGTAACTTATCACACATCCTGATAGATTAAAGTTATAGCCAGTATAAGACCTTCTATCCAGAGTACATGACGCCCAGTCAGCATCAACATAACCATGCAAATTACAATTACTTTTCTTATATGCTAGACCATAATTTTTTGTTTTTTGTAGATACTTTAACAACCTTTTTAAGTGTTTCCAATGAGTTTCATTAAAACATGTATTATACTGACTTAAATAACTGACGCTATAAGCAATATCTGGTCTTGTCAACACAGATAAATACATCAAACTGCCTATTAATCTCTGATAAGGAATAGTTTCATTACACTGATCATTTACACACTTTTCTAATTTTAGATTTGTTTCCATAGGAGTATCTGAAGTTTTACAATGACTCATATTAAATCTAGCCAAAATATTGTTTACAAAATGTTTTTGGTCAATAGTAATACAATCTTTCTTAACCTTTACATTCATGCCAAGGCATTGGGATATTTGACCTAAATCCTTTATTTTAAACTCACATTCTAATACATTTTTTAAGCTTTTATAAGTAGTTTCACAGTTATAAAACACGAAAAAATCATCTACAAATAAAGCAATAAAAACTTTTACATTATCATAACATTTTATGAAAAGACATGGTTCATAACTTGATTTGGAATAACCTAACTTTAACAAACACTCTTCTACCCTAGTATACCAAGCTCGGGCAGATTGTTTTAAACCATAAATTGCTCTTTTCAATTTGAGTACTTTGTTTTCACAATTTACAAAATATGAATTTTCTGGTATTTCTATATAAACACATTCATTTATATGACCATTTAGGAATGCTGTAGGGACATCCAAGTGATTCATTTGTAGATCAAGTTGTACACTTAAGGCAAATAATAATCTCAATGTAGAATACCTTAACACAGGTGAAAATGTCTCATTGAAGTCAATACCTTTAATTTGGGTAAACCCTTTTGCAACAAGTCTTGCCCTGTAGCGCACCTCACCATCACTACTGTACTTCTTTTTGAAAACCCACCTGTTTTTCACTACTGTACCCACACTTGGTCTGTCCACTAACTCCCATGTATCATTATCACTGAAAGATTGTAGCTCCTCTTTCATTGCCCTCTTCCACTGCTTATTTTCAGAACCATTCATAGCTTCACTCAGTGTAATCTGCTCACCTGGTTCATCTTCTATGCACATGTTGGATATGCCATAGAAATCTGGCTTCTTACGAAGTCTTTTTAACTGACTTACTTGACTGTTAGTATTCTTTTGGGAAATATAATCCACTTCCGATGTAGTGAGAGATTCATGGAAGTCATCTTCTGAGCTTGATGTGTCACTTTGAACATATGTTTCATCATCATTTTTCTTTGTCTGCTCATTCTCACTTGTTTCTGCCACTTCATTATCTGGCTTTTCTTCTACTATTATGTTACAATTGTCACTCTTAATACCTTCCATTATTATAACATCTCTTGCTACAGTTACTGCCTGGCTCTCAGGATTGTACACACGGTATCCCTTGACATTTTCTGAGTATCCAACTAGGTACATCTTTTGAGCTTTTTTATCCCACTTTTTTCTTCGTTCTTTAGGAATGTGAACCATAACTTGGCTACCATATACTCGTAAATGACTGAGATTTGGTTTCCTGCCAGTCCACATCTCATAAGGGGTAGTACTGGGCTCAAGAGCGGCTACTGGTGATCTGTTCTTTAAATACACCGCTGTATTCACAGCCTCTGCCCATAACGTTTTATCAAACTGAGCATCAAACAGGAGACATCGCGCTTTCTCAACAATGGACCTATTATAACGTTCGCACAGCCCATTTTGCTCTGGCGTGTAAGCGTTCGTTTTCTGATGCACTATGCCACTTTTCTTTAAATAACTTTCCATTTCCATAGAAGTGAACTCTCCACCATTATCAGATCTTAGTACCTTAATTTTTTTTGACTGCTGGTTCTCTACTAACTCCTTAAATTCTCTAAAGTATTTGAAAGTTTGATTTTTGTTCTGAAGAAAGTACACAAAACACATTCGGCTATAGTCATCTACGAATAACAAATAGTATCTGGCCATATTAAGTGATTTATTCTCCATTGGCCCACATAAATCTGTATGAACCAATTCCAACACGTTTCGAGTTTTGCTTGTACTGAGAGGGAAAGATAATCTTGTTTGTTTGCCCTCACAACAAACAACACAACTTGACTTACTGGCATCACTCTTATCTTGGTATGTCACACCATCGACTGCTCCATGTTTCATTCTGTCAAGGTCATTGGCATTTATGTGACCGAGTCGTCTATGCCAAGTTGTACAAGAAGTCTGCATTGCAGCTGCCAAGACTTGCTCAGACTTCACAATGTTTAATCTGTATACATTATTTTCCAAACTAGCTTCACCAATACAGATATTCTGAGCATTGTAAATGTAACAACCACTTTTGTTGAAGTATACTCTGTTACCATTTGCAATAATTCTGCTCACTGACAACAAATTCGTGGTCAAGTTTGGAACATACAAAACATTGTTCACTTCTATCTCATATTCTGTATTCTTAACACATGTAGTTAATCGTAAATTACCAGAGCATAGAACTTGTACACTTGTTTGGTTAGCTACTATAATCTCTTTAGTTATCGGCTGATGTGAAATATTTGACAATAAGTTTGCATTTGATACTAAATGATTGCTGGCTCCGGAATCAACATACCAGTCGTCAGTGTTGAATTCCTTGGAAAGAAAAACTGCGCTAAAAGCATTTGTTTTTGTCATTTTCTCAACTGAAGGACACTGGTTTTTAAAATGACCAATCTTTTTGCACTTATAGCAACGAATCACTTTTTGCGTAGCGGCCGGCTTTTTTAGGTTACTATTATTGACATTGACATTACTGACAGAATGTGTATCGTTTCTGCTGTACATTTTCCCGCGCTTCTGAGCAATAAATGCACTTTCTGTTTCTGATTTACCCTCAAAATCTGAACTCATGTCGAGTAACTTGGTTTTAATAGCATCAGCACTGATTTTCATACCCGAATGCTCTATTGCCATTATCATAGGACTAAATTTTTCAGAAAGTCCTGCAAGTAACAGCGAGCCGATCCATTCGTCGTTAATTTCGAAACCGGTACCTTTTAATTTCTGTGCCGTTTCTACCAGCTGGGTTACGTAACTGGTCATGGAATCGCTGGTTTCCAAGCGAATAGATATCAAACTTCTCAATAGACTGATCTTGCGCGTGAAACCTGAATCGTCGAACAGCGATTTTAACTTGCTCCATAAACCTCGTACCGTAGCTTCATTCTTGATATGCGTATAGAGAGATGGATCTATCGTCATGATAACTTTTGCACGGGCTCGTTTATCTCCGTCTCCAGAAAGGTCGGTGGCTTTATCGCTCAAGTCGACGCCTTCCAAGATCATGTAATTTTCGACTGCAAACGCCCAATCGTCGTAGTTTTCACGACCTTTAAGTTTAGGCACATTCACAGAATAACTTGCTGACATTTTAAATACTGATTAATAATTCACTTTACCGATAAACTAATTTAATTGGGGACTGGGCCCATAACCTATTAAAACAAGAAGGTGGTTTTGCAACGACTGACGTTTATTCGGAATAAATTCCCTTTACCACATACTAGATGGCGCTAGTAGTTATCAAGATACATATTATTTTGTTATTACATATCTATAACTAACAAAATTAAGTAAAAAGGGGGGTATTGTAAAGGATACCCCGCTTTGTGTGTCAGTGTTGATGGTTCCCCTTCACAATCAGGGTACTGGTCAACACTGGTCAAAAATTAAAATGGTCAAATAAGTTATACCTAAACTAAAATATAGTAGTACAAAAGTACTACTATATGTCCTATGCTAAGAAAATACAAAAAATACAAATTATAATTAAATTAGCAAAAATGCTTATCACAGTCTTACTTCTATATTATATTAGCACAATAGTGATAATATATGTCTTAAAAATTATACAAGGGGTCTAGGGGACCACAGAGCCGCCCACGTTCCCAGTCTCTATTTTTTAAAACAAAAATAAAAAATGTAAAGTTAGGTTTTATTCTAACTTGGAGAGGGGGGGCTAATCGGTTTTTTGGTCGGGGCCAAGTTAAAGTTCGCTTTACCCCGATTCCGGAGACACCAAACTTGACCGGTCTATGACCTTAGGTTCAGAAGTTAGCTCCGGAGGGGCAAAATCCTGAGGGGCTTGGGAGGGGGGGAAATTTTCTGTTTTGCAACTCCAAGGAAGTGGAGCAGAGTGTCGAAGAAAGAACTGGGGAATACCGATCCGTTCCCGAGTTATCGACCCACCAGCCACTGCAGTAAGTTCCGGCTAGTGACAACAGGTGGCGCTAGCCAGTCTGACTATTTTGCAGTGGTTTCTTGGACTTGGTTGACGCTCGGTTATTGATCAGTAAACCTTTACCTCCCCGACACTTACCTCAATTGGAAATTGCAAAAAAGAAATTATTGGAATGTGGAAAGTAAAATTGGGGGGGGGGGAAACCGGGATAGTAGTTTGGGATAGTACTAAGATAGGTTTTCAGTCTAAGCCGATTTCCTGAAAATTTAATAATTTTTTGGGGGGGAGCAAAAAAGTCAAAAAAGGGGGAATTTTTTATGCCTATCTTAGTCTTAGTCCAGACGGGGGGGGGTAAACAGGGGGGGCAAATTTCGGTCCCAGGTCCGTATCTCCAGCCGTTCCTGAGATATTTAGAATTTACTATTTTTAAGGAGCGGTTCGAAACTAATGTCGGCTGAGATGTTCAGAAATACAAAATTTTGAAAAATTATAAAATGAAGAAAACTACCCGGGGGGATTTTGAGCTTGGTCGTTCCCGAGGTTTGTTGGAATCCTATACGTAGTATAGGATTTCAATCTGGTGTTATTTTTCCTCCAACTCCAACCGTTCCCGAGTTACGAGGGTTTTCCTGGAATTAGAGGATCGATCCTTCTCGAACGTCGACTTACAGGTCGACTCGACTCTAAAGTCGACTCGATATCGAATCGATTTCGACCTGAGCTGGGGTTCGAGTTTGGCTCAATAAATAAATATATACAGGGGTGTTAGGGATATGGTGGCAAGGGCTGCCGGGAGATACGGGAATTTTGAAAAAAATCTGTTTCAAAAAACTACAAAAAACACAAAAAATATTTTTTTTTTTTTTTTTTTTTTTTTTTTTTAAATTTCCAATAAGTTGAATGCTTCTCAAAAGTTTTTGGCTCTTTGATAAGGCTCCAATTGCCAGGTCCCAAAGACTTAATCAATTCCTAGATTATTTACAACAGTTCAAAACATTCATAACATAACCTAAAAATTTACAAATTTTCCACCCGACACGTGGATAATGGCGTGAGGTTTTATATTATTACGATGTTGATTTGAAATCCCACTTTTTTGTTTCGTCCCTATTCCAAAATCTAAAACTGTAGATAGGTTGTCCAAGTGACAAAACCTATTATTCCAGTCTCACTTTTCGGCTAGGTTAAGCCTAGACCGAGTTATAAGCTATTTTAATTTAGGATTTATAAAAATGTGGAAAACAAGTTTATAGTGGAGCTTGAGATAACTTTTTGATTTTATAAATTTTAATTTACGCGTGGAAGTTATGGTTTGAATTTAACTGGAATTTTTTGTGTAAAAGGGCTTTAATTTGTCTATATTTTGCTATCGAAAAATGGAATTATTTATGAGAATTTAATGAAAAATAAAATAAATTTAATGTGAGAAAAAAAAAAAAAAAAAAATTAACGGCAAATACCTTGTTTTGGTACTCCGGCTTGTGGGATTTCAACGATAAAGACCTCTAATGACTGCCGGCTGCTCCAGGTATCCCCTCAGGTCCTCAAAAATGCAGATCGCACCTCCCAGTACGATTTTCCAAGGCTTTTGGCCGCGCGGAAAATTTTTCCGGATGGCTTAGACTGCGTGATGAGGCCTGGGACCTCACGGAAAATTTTTCCGTAGTTCCAGGGATGTTGGGGGCACTTAGTCACACACTGTCACTGACTTAAATAATTGGATTTTCCTTGATTTCGGAGAGGATGGGGGTTTTCCACAGGAATTTCACCTTTTTTCTTCTCCGATTTCGTAAGAAGTCGGCCGAAATTGTCAAAACTTGTTTAAAAAATCCAATTTTTTGATATGATATAGCCACTGATATTGTCTATACGGAGAATCAATAAAAACCATATGTCGTCGCGACCGTTTTCGTGCCGCACTCGTTTTCACTCAGGAATCCGTTTGTCACAATTTTTCCTATGTATTTTAGCCGCCGCGCCCTGGAAAAGACTGTGGAAAACAGGCTTAGCGGGGGCCAAAAAATCTGGAATTCCTAGGTCGTGTACTCACTGAGGTGACGGTTTTTTATGTCAATTAAAAAGTAGGGCTCGCGCCGACTAATCGGGCGCCGCACGCAACTTTCCAAAACTTGGTTTATTTACCACACTTTTCAGGTTAGAATTTCACTGTTTATTGACACTATTTGGTTATTTGTTACCCGATTTTTCTTCTGAGTACACTATTATATAGCTCGCACTTGCCCGCAACTTTTGGTGTGTAGTTTGGGTTTTTTTGCGTTTAATGGGCTTCAACTTCGTATTTTTCACTGCGGAGCTCGCCAAAACGTGCCTGCTCGGGCTAGCGGACCGCGGGTCACTCGGTTAGGTTAGGTTAGGTTAGGTTAGGGCATGGGTGCTCGCCAGAGTGTACGATTGGACGGTGCGGCGTAGGGCGCTGGGTGAGCGCCCCGCCATGGAGGAGCGGGAGGCCGTGCGGCGGGAGGCGAGGGACGCCATCGTCCTCCATTGGGCGGAGGACCTCGCCACCGCCGCCTTTGGACGCCGGACGCTGGACGCGCTCGGGCCAGTCCTGCAGGGCTGGCTCGAGCGGCCACATGGTTTCCTCTCGTTCCGTCTGGTGCAGGTGTTGTCCGGACATGGTTGTTTCGGAACGCACCTGCACCGGATCCGGAGGGAGGAAACCCCAGCGTGCCACCACTGCGGTGCGGTGGAGGACACGGCGCAGCACACCTTGGAGGTGTGCCCGGCTTGGGCTGAGCTGCGCCGTGCCCTGACCGATGTGATCGGGCAGGACCTCTCACTTCCCAGCGTGGTCTACTCCATGCTGGGGAGTGAGGAGGCCTGGGCGGCGGTTGCCTCCTTTTGCGAGGTCGTGATGTCGCAAAAGGAGGCGGCGGAGCGGGCGCGGGAGGACGATCCTCTCGCGCCGCCGCACCGCAGGCGAAGAAGGGGTGGGAGAAGGCGGTTGTACGATCGTCTCCTCCCACCTCCTGTTGGTGACTAGCGGGCGACAGGCGCGGGGGCGCCTTCGCTCGCATTGCACGAGTCACCACCCTCGTCGGGCGGGAACGGCCGAGCACTCGCGGTCGTTCCCGGGCCCCTCCACTGAGGGAGGGGCGTGAAGGCCCCGCTGTAAAGGCGGGCGGTCGTCGGCGGGGGACTGGACGTAAAGGCTCTGCCAGTTTCCCAGTCCTCCTCCAATTCAAGACGATGCGGGAGTGCCGCTGGGTTATTTTAGTGGGTATACCGGATTCATTCCGGGGAGTCCCACATACCCCCCCCATTCCCCCAATGGGTGGGTATGCGTAATGCATTTTTTTCCCAGCGAGATCAAAAAACCCTCGCGGGACGCCTGCGGGCGGTTTAAAAAAGGCCCTTCTCAGGGCCAACCAAAAGGCCCTTCTCAGGGCCATCCAAAAGGCCCTTCTCAGGGCCAACCAAAAGGCCCTTCTAAGGGCCAACGCGACGCTTTAGCGTCGGAGGAAGGCCGGACCTTCTATGGAGAAGGGGCGGATGACTTGTCGGACTCCGACAACGAGTCCGTTGTGTCGGTGGCCAGCTCGATGGAGGTTGAGCAAAGTGGGCGATCTCAATCGCGGAAGCGGGCCTTCTTGAAGGAAGGGTCCGATGGCTCCTCGGGTTCGGCGAAGGAGCCTGCCAAGAAGGCTAAGGCCAAAAAGCCGACGAAGACGGCAGCGGACACCCACGACGTGGGTCTGGCAGACGCCCAACGCCAGTTGGACGTGGCTCGGCGGACGCAGCTCCAGCAGGAGTTGGAGGAGAGGGTGGTCGCCAAGGAGCAACGGGCGCGCGTTGCCCGGGCCAGCTCAGGCTACGGCGCGTCCCGAGTTCTCTACTCGGACCACTCCCTGGCCGAGCTGGAGCGAATGGCGGCGGAGGACGAGGAGGAGATAGTGGTGGTCGCCTCTAAGTCCTCAAATTTAAAAGGGACTTTTCAGAAGTCCCTCAAATGCCGGGCCGCGAGCATGCGCAGCATTGTGTCAGAGCTGGTGCAGAGGCAGGCGACCGACGAGACTCGGCAGTTGCAGGCGAGGATCGATCGCCTGCAGCAGGAGGTCAGCCAGTTACACCAGAAACTGGCTGAAGCCACGGCACCACCAACCCAAGCCGAGCCGAGGCCTGCGGTAGATTGCCCCTCCACCTCCAACCTCGAGGATATCATCCGCAAGGTTGTGATGGAGGAGAGGGCCTTCACAAGGGCCTGCATAGCAGGTATAGAGGACCGGCTCCTCCCGGAGAAAAGCTACCGGCTGCCGCTTGCCTCAGACAAGAGGAAGGGTGGGCCGGTGCCGAACTCACAGAGGGAGGAGGACCCACTTCTGCTCGCCACCACCCCGTCCAACCAGCAGGGGTGGACGAGGGTCGTCAGCGGGAAGGAGAAGGGCAAGGGCAAGGGGGCGGCAGCTGTCGTCCCAGCCGTCCCCGCCACCACCACCCCACCCAACCAGTCGAAGACGACAGGCAAGGGAAAAGGGAAGGGCAAGGGCAAAGGGGCGGCGGGGGCCGCCCCTGCCGTTCCCGCCACCTCCACCCTTCCCGGCCAGTTGCAGACGACCGGCAAAGGGAAGGGAAAGGCGAAAGGGCCACCCCCCAAAGCCGCCAGCGCTGCTCCCACAGCGAAAACCGCCGGCACGAGGAGGAAACTCGTTCCTCCAAAGACCGCAGCCGTCGTGGTGACACTCACCGCGGAGGCTGCGGAGCGCGGCGAGACATACGCGTCCGTATTGTTGCGGGCGCGTGCCAATGCCGATCCCAACCAACTGGGGATCGGCAAGGTCTCTTGCCGGCGGACCCAAGCCGGGGCTCGAATCTTCGAGTTCCCGGGGGCAGAGGGCAGTGCACACGCGGACCTCTTCGCAACGAAGTTGCAAGAGGTCATAGCGGACGCGGCCAAGGTGGCCAGGCCCGTAAAGACGGCGGCCTTAGAGGTGACCGACCTCGACGACACGGTCACCAAGGAGGAGGTGGTGGCGGCGGTCGCAGCAATTGGTGGCTGCGACGCCGCAGCGGTGCGAGGCCGGGACATCAGGCCCGGCCGCGGCGGCATGGGCACCATTCGTCTGGAGTGCCCAGTCGCCGCTGCCAAAGCCGTCCTTGACAAAGGACGGCTTAACGTCGGCTTCAGCTCGGGTGCAGTCCGGGCACTTGTGGCACAGCCCTTGCGGTGCTACAGGTGCTTCGGAGTCGGGCACACCCGAGCCCTCTGTCCGTCACCGGTGGACCGGACAGAGAGCTGCTACCGCTGCGGCAAGGAGGGCCACAAATCCGCGGCGTGCAAGGCCGCCGCGCCGCATTGCGCTGTGTGTGCCGCCAGTGGCCGCCCGGCAGGCCACATCATGAAGGGGAGGATGTGCAATCCTCCCCCTAAGAGGGGAAAAGCGCAGGCCCCGAGCAAGCCTGCCGCTACCACCGCCGTGCCCGAGGCTGGGCATTCGGCTGCTGCGGCTGAAGAGGGGGGTGCGATGTCCGATTGATGGATAGAGTCGAACATCGCATCCTCCAGGCGAACACCAACCACTGCGCGGCGGCCCAGGATCTGCTGATACAGATCATGGCCGAGTGGTTGGTGGACGTGGCGGTGGTCGCCGAGCCTTACTCGGTCCCCAGTACCTGGCTGGGCGATCGAGACGGCTTGGTGGCGTTGGTGGCGCGGTCTTCTACGGACTCCCCTCCCCTCTCGCTCTTAGAGAGGGGACCGGGATACGTGGCCGCCGCGTGGGGGGACATAGCCCTCGTTGGGGTCTATTTCTCCCCAAACCGCCCTCTCTCGGACTTTGAGGACTTCCTCGAGGTCCTCACCGCAGTCGTAGGGAGGGCGGCGCCGCGCCAGGTCGCCGTTATGGGCGACCTGAACGCCAAGTCGGAGGCTTGGGGCAACCCGGCTGCCTCGTGCAACGTCCGGGGACGCGCCGCCGAATTTTGGGCGGCCTCGTGCGGCGTGTCCCTCCTCAACAGGGGGGCGGTCCACACGTGTGTGCGGCAACGAGGTGGGTCGGTGGTAGACGTCTCATTTGCCACCCCTGCCCTAGCCGCCGGCGTCGTAAACTGGCGGGTGGAGACGGTGGAGACCTTGTCGGACCACCGATATGTGCGGTTCGACATCTCCACCGGCCCCCGGGGGGGAACGGCCCGCTCTGGCCAATCTCCCTTCCCGCGGTGGGCTCTCACCCGTCTGGACCGGGAGGCAGCCAAGGAGGCGGCCTTTCTCCAGGACTGGCTCTCGCCCCCTGTCGAGCCTGTCCTGGACGTGGACTCCGCAGCGGTCCAGCTCCGCGGCTCTCTGACCGAGGTGTGCAACGCCAGCATGCCTCGGTCTCGCCGTCCGCCTCCCCGTCGCGCCGTTTATTGGTGGACGGAGGAGCTGGCGGGGCTCCGGGCCGCGTGCGTGGCGGCCAGACGAGCCTACACGCGGAGTCGGCGGCGCACTACCCGATCTCAGGCCGGGGAGGACCGCCTCTACGCCTCTTACGTAGAGGCAAAGGCGGTCTTCAAGTCGGCGATGTGCGCCGCCAAGGACTCGGCGAGGGCCGAGATGCTGGAGGGCCTCGATAGGGATCCGTTTGGGAGGCCATATAAGGCGGCGCGCAACCAACTGCGCCCCTTTGGCCCCCCACTAACGGAGACCCTGGAGCCGGCATTGCTGGATGGGGTGGTCCGGTCCCTGTTTCCGCGCAAGGTCGACTTCACCCCACCAACCATGAACCCCCCACGGGGGGTGGTAGCTTCGCCGGAGGAGGAGGTTCCTCCAGTATCGGCGGAGGAATTTCGCGCGGGGGTTCTGTCCCTCCGTGCGAAGAAGACGGCCCCTGGGCCAGATGGCGTCCCCGCACGGGTGGTGGCCATCGCGGCGTCCCTCATGGAGGATAGGTTTCGGGACCTCTTCAGCGCGTGCCTCACGGCTGGGAGGTTTCCGAAACAGTGGAAGGAGGGGCAGTTGTGCCTCCTTCGGAAGGAGGGACGCCCGGTGGACTCCCCCTCGGCATACCGACCCATCGTTCTGCTCGATGAGGTCGGTAAATTGTTCGAGGGGATCATCGCCACCCGGCTAAACAGCCATTTGCGGGAAGTAGGGCCGGACCTGTCGGACGCCCAGTTCGGTTTTCGACAGGGGCGTTCGACGGTCGACGCATTGGCCCTACTCAGGGGCCAAGTGCAGGAGGGGTTCGAGGCGGGGGACGGAGTGTTGGCGGTGTCGTTTGACATTGCCAATGCCTTCAACTCCGTGCCCCACTCGACCATATTGGAGGCACTCCGGTACCACGGAGTGCCCCAATATCTGCGGGCGATCCTGGCCAGCTACCTGGAGGACCGAGAGGTCCTCCTCGTGGACAAGACGGCCAGGATCAGACGTTACGGTGCGGAGTCCGGTGTTCCGCAGGGGTCGGTTCTAGGCCCTCCCCTGTGGAACATCGGTTTTGACTGGCTCCTGCGAGGAGCCCTCCTCCAGGGCACGAGTGTCATCTGCTACGCGGATGACACTCTCCTCACTGCCCGGGGGAGGAGCTTTGGGGAGGCGGCCTGTTTGGCCTCGGCGGGCGGATCCTTGGTCGCAGAGAGGATCCGCCGCCTGGGATTGAGGGTGGCGCTGAACAAGACCGAGGCCGTGTTCTTCCACGGGCCTCGGCAGCGCTGCCCTCCAGATGCCCACATCGTCGTGGAGGGCGTCCGAATAGCGGTGAAGGCCCAGATGAAATATCTGGGCCTAGTGCTGGACAGCAGGTGGCGCTTCGGCCCGCACTTTAGCGGGCTGTCGACGCGCCTGCTGAAAGCCGCGGACGCCCTCTCATGGCTCCTCCCCAACCTCGGGGGGCCGAGTGCACGGTGCCGGCGCCTTTATGCCGGCATCCTTCGGAGCATGGCCCTGTACGGGGCACCCATCTGGGCGGACTCCCTCCAGAGGAGGGAGAATGCAACCGCCATCCGCAGGCCACAAAGGGCCATTGCACAGCGGGTGGCGAGGGCCTACCGCTCGGTGGGTTTCTCGGCGGCGTGCGCTCTGGCCGGCACCCCTCCCTGGGAGTTGGAGGCATGGGTGCTCGCCAGAGTGTACGAGTGGAAGGTGCGGCGTAGGGCGCTGGGCGAGCGCCCCGCTATGGAAGAGCGGGAGGCCGTGCGGCGGGAGGCGAGGGACGCCATCGTCCTCCATTGGGCGGAGGACCTCGCCACCGCCGCGTTTGGACGCCGGACGCTGGACGCGCTCGGGCCAGTCTTGCAGGGCTGGCTCGAGCGGCCACATGGTTTCCTCTCGTTCCGTTTGGTGCAGGTGTTGTCCGGACATGGTTGTTTCGGAACGCACCTGCACCGGATCCGGAGGGAGGAAACCCCGGCGTGCCACCACTGCGGCGCGGCAGAGGACACGGCGCAGCACACCCTCGAGGTGTGCCCAGCTCGGGCTGAGCTGCGCCGTGCCCTGATCGATGTGATCGGACAGGACCTCTCACTTCCCGGCGTGGTCTACTCCATGCTGGGGAGTGAGGAGGCCTGGGCGGCGGTTGCCTCCTTTTGCGAGGTCGTCATGTCGCAAAAGGAGGCGGCGGAGCGGGCGCGGGAGGACGATCCTCTCGCGCCACCGCACCGCAGGCGAAGAAGGGGTGGGAGAAGGCGGTTGTTTAATCGTCTCCTCCCACCTCCTGGTGGTGACTAGCGGGCGACAGGCGCGGGGGCGCCTTTGCTCGCATTGCACGAGTCACCACCCTGGTCGGGCGGGAACGGCCGAGCACTTGCGGTCGTTCCCGGGCCCCTCCACTGAGGGAGGGGCGTGAAGGCCCCGCTGTAAAGGCGGGCGGTCGTCGGCGGGGGACTGGACGTAAAGGCTCTGCCAGTTTCCCAGTCCTCCTCCAATTCAAGACGATGCGGGAGTGCCGCTGGGTTATTTTAGTGGGTATACCGGATTCATTCCGGGGAGTCCCACATACCCCCCCATTCCCCCAATGGGTGGGTATGCGTAATGCATTTTTTCCCAGCGAGATCAAAAAAAAAAAAAAAAAAAATGGGTGCTCGCCAGAGTGTACGATTGGACGGTGCGGCGTAGGGCGCTGGGTGAGCGCCCCGCCATGGAGGAGCGGGAGGCCGTGCGGCGGGAGGCGAGGGACGCCATCGTCCTCCATTGGGCGGAGGACCTCGCCACCGCCGCCTTTGGACGCCGGACGCTGGACGCGCTCGGGCCAGTCCTGCAGGGCTGGCTCGAGCGGCCACATGGTTTCCTCTCGTTCCGTCTGGTGCAGGTGTTGTCCGGACATGGTTGTTTCGGAACGCACCTGCACCGGATCCGGAGGGAGGAAACCCCAGCGTGCCACCACTGCGGTGCGGTGGAGGACACGGCGCAGCACACCTTGGAGGTGTGCCCGGCTTGGGCTGAGCTGCGCCGTGCCCTGACCGATGTGATCGGGCAGGACCTCTCACTTCCCAGCGTGGTCTACTCCATGCTGGGGAGTGAGGAGGCCTGGGCGGCGGTTGCCTCCTTTTGCGAGGTCGTGATGTCGCAAAAGGAGGCGGCGGAGCGGGCGCGGGAGGACGATCCTCTCGCGCCGCCGCACCGCAGGCGAAGAAGGGGTGGGAGAAGGCGGTTGTACGATCGTCTCCTCCCACCTCCTGTTGGTGACTAGCGGGCGACAGGCGCGGGGGCGCCTTCGCTCGCATTGCACGAGTCACCACCCTCGTCGGGCGGGAACGGCCGAGCACTCGCGGTCGTTCCCGGGCCCCTCCACTGAGGGAGGGGCGTGAAGGCCCCGCTGTAAAGGCGGGCGGTCGTCGGCGGGGGACTGGACGTAAAGGCTCTGCCAGTTTCCCAGTCCTCCTCCAATTCAAGACGATGCGGGAGTGCCGCTGGGTTATTTTAGTGGGTATACCGGATTCATTCCGGGGAGTCCCACATACCCCCCCCATTCCCCCAATGGGTGGGTATGCGTAATGCATTTTTTTCCCAGCGAGATCAAAAAAAAAAAAAAAAAAAAAAAAAAAAAAAAAAAGGTTAGGTTAGGTTAGGTTAGGTTATAGCACCAACCACTGCGGGGCGGCCCAGGATCTGCTGATGCAGATCATGGCCGAGTGGTTGGTGGACGTGGCGGTGGTCGCCGAGCCTTACTCGGTCCCCAGTACCTGGCTGGGCGATCGAGACGGCTTGGTGGCGTTGGTGGCGCGGTCTTCTACGGACTCCCCTCCCCTCTCGCTCTTAGAGAGGGGACCGGGATACGTGGCCGCCGCGTGGGGGGACATAGCCCTCGTTGGGGTGTATTTCTCCCCAAACCGCCCTCTCTCGGACTTTGAGGACTTCCTCGAGGTCCTCACCGCAGTCATAGGGAGGGCGGCGCCGCGCCAGGTCGCCGTATTGGGCGACCTGAACGCCAAGTCGGAGGCTTGGGGCAACCCGGCTGCCTCCTGCAACGTCCGGGGACGCGCCGCAGAATTCTGGGCGGCCTCATGCGGTGTGTCCCTCCTCAACAGGGGGGCGGTCCACACGTGTGTGCGGCGACGGGGAGGGTCGGTGGTAGACGTGTCGTTTGCCACCCCTGCCCTGGCCGCCCGCGTCGTGAACTGGCGGGTGGAGACGGTGGAGACTTTGTCGGACCACCGATATGTGCGGTTCGACATCTCCACCGGCCCCCGGGGGGGGACGGCCCGCTCTGGCCAATCTCCCTTCCCGCGGTGGGCTCTCACCCGTCTGGACCGGGAGGCAGCCAAGGAGGCGGCCTTTCTCCAGGACTGGCTGTCGCCCCCTGTCGAGCCTGTCCTGGACGTGGACGCCGCAGCGGTCCAGCTCCGCGGCTCTCTGACCGAGGTGTGCAACGCCAGCATGCCTCGGTCTCGCCGTCCGCCTCCCCGTCGCGCCGTTTATTGGTGGACGGAGGAGCTGGCGGGGCTCCGGGCCGCGTGCGTGGCGGCCAGAAGGGCCTTTATGCGGAGCCGGCGGCGCACTACCCGATCTCAGGCCGGGGGGGACCGCCTCTACGCCTCTTACGTAGAGGCAAAGGCGGTCTTCAAGTCGGCGATGTGCGCCGCCAAGGACTCGGCGAGGGCCGAGATGCTGGAGGGCCTCGATAGGGATCCGTTTGGGAGGCCATATAAGGCGGCGCGTAACCAACTGCGCCCCTTCGGCCCCCCACTAACGGAGACCCTGGAGCCGGCGTTGCTGGATGGGGTGGTCCGGTCCCTGTTTCCACGCAGGGCCGACTTCACCCCGCCAACCATGAACCCCCCACGGGGGGTGGTAGCTTCGCCGGAGGAGGAGGTCCCTCCAGTATCGGCGGAGGAACTTCGCGCGGGGGTTCTGTCCCTCCGCGCGAAGAAGACGGCCCCTGGGCCAGATGGCGTCCCCGCACGGGTGGTGGCCATCGCGGCGTCCCTCATGGAGGACAGGTTTCGGGACCTCTTCAGCGCGTGCCTGACGGCTGGGAGGTTCCCGAAACAGTGGAAGGAGGGGCAGCTGTGCCTCCTCCGGAAGGAGGGACGCCCGGTGGACTCCCCCTCGGCATACCGACCCATCGTTCTGCTCGATGAGGTCGGTAAATTGTTCGAGGGGATCATCGCCACCCGGCTAAACAGCCTTTTGCGGGAGGTAGGGCCGGACCTGTCGGACGCCCAGTTCGGTTTTCGACGGGGGCGTTCGACGGTCGACGCGTTGGCCCTACTCAGGGGCCAGGTGCAGGAGGCGGTGGAGTCGGGGGGCGGAGTGTTGGCGGTGTCATTCGACATAGCCAACGCCTTCAACTCCGTTCCCCACTCGACGATATTGGAGGCACTCCGATACCACGGAGTGCCCCAATATCTGCGGGCGATCCTGGCCAGCTACCTGGAGGACCGATAGGTCCTCCTCGTGGACAAGACGGCCAGGATCAGGCGCTACGGCGCGGAGTGCGGTGTTCCACAGGGGTCGGTTCTAGGCCCTCCCCTGTGGAACATTGGGTTCGATTGGCTCCTGCGGGGAGCCCTCCTCCAGGGCACGAGTGTCATCTGCTACGCGGATGACACTCTCCTCACTGCCCGGGGGAGGAGCTTTGGGGAGGCGGCCTGTTTGGCCTCGGCGGGCGGATCCTTGGTCGCGGAGAGGATCCGCCGCCTGGGATTGAGGGTGGCGCTGAACAAGACCGAGGCCGTGTTCTTCCACGGGCCTCGGCAGCGCTGCCCTCCAGATGCCCACATAGTCGTGGAGGGCGTCCGAATTGAGGTGAAGGCCCAGATGAAATATCTGGGCCTAGTGCTGGACAGCAGGTGGCGCTTCGGCCCGCACTTTAGCGGGCTGTCGACGCGCCTGCTGAAAGCCGCGGACGCCCTCTCATGGCTCCTCCCCAACCTCGGGGGGCCCAAGGAGCGATGCCGGCGATTGTATGCCGGCATTCTTAAGAGCATGGCCCTGTATGGGGCACCCATCTGGGCAGACTCCCTCCAGAGGAGGGAGAATGCAACCGCCATCCGCAGGCCGCAAAGGGCCATTGCACAGCGGGTGGCGAGGGCCTACCGCTCAGTGGGTTTCTCGGCGGCGTGCGCTCTGGCGGGCACCCCTCCCTGGGAGTTGGAGGCATGGGTGCTCGCCAGAGTGTACGAGTGGACGGCGCGGCGTAGGGCGCTGGGTGAGCGCCCCGCCATGGAGGAGCGGGAGGCCGTGCGGCGGGAGGCGAGGGACGCCATCGTCCTCCATTGGGCGGAGGACCTCGCCACCGCCGCCTTTGGACGCCGGACGCTGGACGCGCTCGGGCCAGTCCTGCAGGGCTGGCTCGAGCGGCCACATGGTTTCCTCTCGTTCCGTTTGGTGCAGGTGTTGTCCGGACATGGTTGTTTCGGAACGCACCTGCACCGGATCCGGAGGGAGGAAACCCCGGCGTGCCATGACTGCGGCGCGGCGGAGGACACGGCGCAGCACACCTTGGAGGTGTGCCCAGCTTGGGCTGAGCTGCGCCGTGCCCTGACAGATGTGATCGGGCGGGACCTCTCACTTCCCAGCGTGGTCTACTCCATGCTGGGGAGTGAGGAGGCCTGGGCGGCGGTTGCCTCCTTTTGCGAGGTCGTGATGTCGCAAAAGGAGGCGGTGGAGCGGGCGCGGGAGGACGATCCTCTCGCGCCGCCGCACCGCAGACGAAGAAGGGGTGGGAGAAGGCGGTTGTACGATCGTCTCCTCCCACCTCCTGGTGGTGACTAGCGGGCGACAGGCGCGGGGGCGCCTTCGCTCGCATTGCACATGTCACCACCCCCGTCGGGCGGGAACGGCCGAGCACTCGCGGTCGTTCCCGGGCCCCTCCACTGAGGGAGGGGCGTGAAGGCCCCGCTGTAAAGGCGGGCGGTCGTCGGCGGGGGACTGGACGTAAAGGCTCTGCCAGTTTCCCAGTCCTCCTCCAATTAAAGACGATGCGGGAGTGCCGCTGGGTTATTTTAGTGGGTATACCGGACTCATTCCGGGGAGTCCCACATACCCCCCCCATTCCCCCAATGGGTGGGTATGCGTAATGCATTTTTTCCCAGCGAGATCAAAAAAAAAAAAAAAAAAAAAAAAAAGGTTAGGTTATAGCGGTGAAGGCCCAGATAAAATATCTGGGCCTAGTGCTGGACAGCAGGTGGCGCTTCGGCCCGCACTTTAGCGGGCTGTCGACGCGCCTGCTGAAAGCCGCGGACGCCCTCTCATGGCTCCTCCCCAACCTCGGGGGGCCGAGTGCACGGTGCCGGCGCCTTTATGCCGGCATCCTTCGGAGCATGGCCCTGTACGGGGCACCCATCTGGGCGGACTCCCTCCAGAGGAGGGAGAATGCAACCGCCATCCGCAGGCCACAAAGGGCCATTGCACAGCGGGTGGCGAGGGCCTACCGCTCGGTGGGTTTCTCGGCGGCCTGCGCTCTGGCCGGCACTCCTCCCTGGGAGTTGGAGGCATGGGTGCTCGCCAGAGTGTACGAGTGGAAGGTGCGGCGTAGGGCGCTGGGCGAGCGCCCCGCTATGGAAGAGCGGGAGGCCGTGCGGCGGGAGGCGAGGGACGCCATCGTCCTCCATTGGGCGGAGGACCTCGCCACCGCCGCCTTTGGACGCCGGACGCTGGACGCGCTCGGGCCAGTCTTGCAGGGCTGGCTCGAGCGGCCACATGGTTTCCTCTCGTTCCGTTTGGTGCAGGTGTTGTCCGGACATGGTTGTTTCGGAACGCACCTGCACCGGATCCGGAGGGAGGAAACCCCGGCGTGCCACCACTGCGGCGCGGCAGAGGACACGGCGCAGCACACCCTCGAGGTGTGTCCAGCTTGGGCTGGGCTGCGCCGTGCCCTGATCGATGTGATCGGACGGGACCTCTCACTTCCCAGCGTGGTCTACTCCATGTTGGGGAGTGAGGAGGCCTGGGCGGCGGTTGCCTCCTTTTGCGAGGTCGTGATGTCGCAAAAGGAGGCGGCGGAGCGGGCGCGGGAGGACGATCCTCTCGCGCCGCCGCACCGCAGGCGAAGAAGGGGTGGGAGAAGGCGGTTGTACGATCGTCTCCTCCCACCTCCTGGTGGTGACTAGCGGGCGACAGGCGCGGGGGCGCCTTCGCTCGCATTGCACGAGTCACCACCCTCGTCGGGCGGGAACGGCCGAGCACTCGCGGTCGTTCCCGGGCTCCTCCACTGAGGGAGGGGCGTGAAGGCCCCGCTATAAAGGCGGGCGGTCGTCGGCGGGGGACTGGACGTAAAGGCTCTGCCAGTTTCCCAGTCCTCCTCCAATTCAAGACGATGCGGGAGTGCCGCTGGGTTATTTTAGTGGGTATACCGGATTCATTCCGGGGAGTCCCACATACCCCCCCCCATTCCCCCAATGGGTGGGTATGCGTAATGCATTTTTTCCCAGCGAGATCAAAAAAAAAAAAAAAAAGGTTAGGTTATAGCGGTGAAGGCCCAGATAAAATATCTGGGCCTAGTGCTGGACAGCAGGTGGCGCTTCGGCCCGCACTTTAGCGGGCTGTCGACGCGCCTGCTGAAAGCCGCGGACGCCCTCTCATGGCTCCTCCCCAACCTCGGGGGGCCGAGTGCACGGTGCCGGCGCCTTTATGCCGGCATCCTTCGGAGCATGGCCCTGTACGGGGCACCCATCTGGGCGGACTCCCTCCAGAGGAGGGAGAATGCAACCGCCATCCGCAGGCCACAAAGGGCCATTGCACAGCGGGTGGCGAGGGCCTACCGCTCGGTGGGTTTCTCGGCGGCCTGCGCTCTGGCCGGCACTCCTCCCTGGGAGTTGGAGGCATGGGTGCTCGCCAGAGTGTACGAGTGGAAGGTGCGGCGTAGGGCGCTGGGCGAGCGCCCCGCTATGGAAGAGCGGGAGGCCGTGCGGCGGGAGGCGAGGGACGCCATCGTCCTCCATTGGGCGGAGGACCTCGCCACCGCCGCCTTTGGACGCCGGACGCTGGACGCGCTCGGGCCAGTCTTGCAGGGCTGGCTCGAGCGGCCACATGGTTTCCTCTCGTTCCGTTTGGTGCAGGTGTTGTCCGGACATGGTTGTTTCGGAACGCACCTGCACCGGATCCGGAGGGAGGAAACCCCGGCGTGCCACCACTGCGGCGCGGCAGAGGACACGGCGCAGCACACCCTCGAGGTGTGTCCAGCTTGGGCTGAGCTGCGCCGTGCCCTGATCGATGTGATCGGACAGGACCTCTCGCTTCCCAGCGTGGTCTACTCCATGTTGGGGAGTGAGGAGGCCTGGGCGGCGGTTGCCTCCTTTTGCGAGGTCGTGATGTCGCAAAAGGAGGCGGCGGAGCGGGCGCGGGAGGACGATCCTCTCGCGCCGCCGCACCGCAGGCGAAGAAGGGGTGGGAGAAGGCGGTTGTACGATCGTCTCCTCCCACCTCCTGGTGGTGACTAGCGGGCGACAGGCGCGGGGGCGCCTTCGCTCGCATTGCACGAGTCACCACCCTCGTCGGGCGGGAACGGCCGAGCACTCGCGGTCGTTCCCGGGCCCCTCCACTGAGGGAGGGGCGTGAAGGCCCCGCTGTAAAGGCGGGCGGTCGTCGGCGGGGGACTGGACGTAAAGGCTCTGCCAGTTTCCCAGTCCTCCTCCAATTCAAGACGATGCGGGAGTGCCGCTGGGTTATTTTAGTGGGTATACCGGATTCATTCCGGGGAGTCCCACATACCCCCCCCATTCCCCCAATGGGTGGGTATGCGTAATGCATTTTTTCCCAGCGAGATCAAAAAAAAAAAAAAAAAAAGGTTAGGTTAGGCGCGGTCGGCGGTGGCTGCCTCTTGCGGCAGACAAGAGGCGAGAGGAGCCGGGCTCGACCTCGACCTCACAGAGGGAGGAGGACACCCTATTGCCTGCCACCACCCCGTCCAACCAGCAGGGGTGGACGAGGGTCGTCAGCGGGAAGGGGAAAGGCAAGGGCAAGAGGGCGGCAGCTGTCGTTCCAGCCGTCCCCGCCACCACCACCCCACTTAGCCAGTCGAAGACGACAGGCAAAGGAAAAGGGAAGGGCAAGGGCAAAGGGGCGGCAGCGGCCGCCCCTGCCGTTCCCGCCACCACCACCCTTCCCAGCCAGTCGCAGGCGACCGGCAAAGGGAAGGGGAAGGGAAAGGGGAAAGGGCCGCCCTCCAAGGCCGCCAGCGCTGCTCCCACAGCCAAAACCGCCGGCACAAGGAGGAACCTGGTTCCTCCTAAGACCGCAGCCGTCGTGGTGACGCTCACCACGGAGGCTGCGGAACGTGGAGAGACGTACGCGTCCGTACTGTTGCGGGCGCGTGCTAACGCCGATCCTACCCAACTGGGGATCGGCAAGGTCTCTTGCCGGCGGACCCAAGCCGGGGCTCGAATATTCGAGTTCCCGGGGGCAGAGGGCAGTGCACACGCGGACCTCTTCGCAACGAAGTTGCAAGAGGTCATAGCGGACGCGGCCAAGGTGGCCAGGCCCGTAAAGACGGCGGCCTTAGAGGTGACCGACCTCGACGACACGGTCACCAAGGAGGAGGTGGTGGCGGCGGTCGCAGCAATTGGTGGCTGCGACGCCGCAGCGGTGCGAGGCCGGGACATCAGGCCCGGCCGCGGCGGCATGGGCACCATTCGTCTGGAGTGCCCAGTCGCCGCTGCCAAAGCCGTCCTTGACAAAGGACGGCTTAACGTCGGCTTCAGCTCGGGTGCAGTCCGGGCACTTGTGGCACAGCCCTTGCGGTGCTACAGGTGCTTCGGAGTCGGGCACACCCGAGCCCTCTGTCCGTCACCGGTGGACCGGACAGAGAGCTGCTACCGCTGCGGCAAGGAGGGCCACAAATCCGCGGCGTGCAAGGCCGCCGCGCCGCATTGCGCTGTGTGTGCCGCCAGTGGCCGCCCGGCAGGCCACATCATGAAGGGGAGGATGTGCAATCCTCCCCCTAAGAGGGGAAAAGCGCAGGCCCCGAGCAAGCCTGCCGCTACCACCGCTGTGCCCGAGGCTGGGCATTCGGCTGCTGCGGCTGAAGAGGGGGGTGCGATGTCCGATTGATGGATAGAGTCGAACATCGCATCCTCCAGGCGAACACCAACCACTGCGCGGCGGCCCAGGATCTGCTGATGCAGATCATGGCCGAGTGGTTGGTGGACGTGGCGGTGGTCGCCGAGCCTTACTCGGTCCCCAGTACCTGGCTGGGCGATCGAGACGGCTTGGTGGCGTTGGTGGCGCGGTCTTCTACGGACTCCCCTCCCCTCTCGCTCTTAGAGAGGGGACCGGGATACGTGGCCGCCGCGTGGGGGGACATAGCCCTCGTTGGGGTCTATTTCTCCCCAAACCGCCCTCTCTCGGACTTTGAGGACTTCCTCGAGGTCCTCACCGCAGTCGTAGGGAGGGCGGCGCTGCGCCAGGTCGCCGTTATGGGCGACCTGAACGCCAAGTCGGAGGCTTGGGGCAACCCGGCTGCCTCGTGTAACGTCCGGGGACGCGCCGCCGAATTTTGGGCGGCCTCGTGCGGCGTGTCCCTCCTCAACAGGGGGGCGGTCCACACGTGTGTGCGGCAACGGGGTGGGTCGGTGGTAGACGTCTCATTCGCCACCCCTGCCCTAGCCGCCCGCGTCGTGAACTGGCGGGTGGAGACGGTGGAGACTTTGTCGGACCACCGATATGTGCGGTTCGACATCTCCACCGGCCCCCGGGGGGGGACGGCCCGCTCTGGCCAATCTCCCTTCCCGCGGTGGGCTCTCACCCGCCTGGACCGGGAGGCAGCCAAGGAGGCGGCCTTTCTCCAGGACTGGCTCTCGCCCCCTGTCGAGCCTGTCCTGGACGTGGACGCCGCAGCGGTCCAGCTCCGCGGCTCTCTGACCGAGGTGTGCAACGCCAGCATGCCTCGGTCTCGCCGTCCGCCTCCCCGTCGCGCCGTTTATTGGTGGACGGAGGAGCTGGCGGGGCTCCGAGCCGCGTGCGTGGCGGCCAGAAGGGCCTATATGCGGAGCCGGCGGCGCACTACCCGATCTCAGGCCGGGGAGGACCGCCTCTACGCCTCTTACGTGGAGGCAAAGGCGGTTCTCAAGTCGGCGATGTGCGCCGCCAAGGACTCGGCAAGGGCCGAGATGCTGGAGGGCCTCGATAGGGATCCGTTTGGGAGGCCATATAAGGCGGCGCGCAACCAACTGCGCCCCTTTGGCCCCCCACTAACGGAGACCCTGGAGCCGGCGTTGCTGGATGGGGTGGTCCGGTCCCTGTTTCCGCGCAGGGCCGACTTCACCCCACCAACCATGAACCCCCCACGGGGGGTGGTAGCTTCGCCGGAGGAGGAGGTCCCTCCAGTATCGGCGGAGGAACTTCGCGCGGGGGTTCTGTCCCTCCGCGCGAAGAAGACGGCCCCTGGGCCAGATGGCGTCCCCGCACGGGTGGTGGCCATCGCGGCGTCCCTCATGGAGGACAGGTTTCGGGACCTCTTCAGCGCGTGCCTGACGGCTGGGAGGTTCCCGAAACAGTGGAAGGAGGGGCAGTTGTGCCTCCTCCGGAAGGAGGGACGCCCGGTGGACTCCCCCTCGGCATACCGACCCATCGTTCTGCTCGATGAGGTCGGTAAATTGTTCGAGGGGATCATCGCCACCCGGCTAAACAGCCTTTTGCGGGAGGTAGGGCCGGACCTGTCGGACGCCCAGTTCGGTTTTCGACGGGGGCGTTCGACGGTCGACGCGTTGGCCCTACTCAGGGGCCAGGTGCAGGAGGCGTTCGAGGCGGGGGACGGAGTGTTGGCGGTGTCGTTTGACATTGCCAATGCCTTCAACTCCGTGCCCCACTCGACCATATTGGAGGCACTCCGGTACCACGGAGTGCCCCAATATCTGCGGGCGATCCTGGCCAGCTACCTGGAGGACCGAGAGGTCCTCCTCGTGGACAAGACGGCCAGGATCAGGCGCTACGGCGCGGAGTCCGGTGTTCCGCAGGGGTCGGTTCTAGGCCCTCCCCTGTGGAACATCGGTTTTGACTGGCTCCTGCGAGGAGCCCTCCTCCAGGGCACGAGTGTCATCTGTTACGCAGATGACACTCTCCTCACTGCCCGGGGGAGGAGCTTTGGGGAGGCGGCCTGTTTGGCCTCTGCGGGCGGATCCTTGGTCGCAGAGAGGATCCGCCGCCTGGGATTGAGGGTGGCGCTGAACAAGACCGAGGCCGTGTTCTTCCACGGGCCTCGGCAGCGCTGCCCTCCAGATGCCCACATCGTCGTGGAGGGCGTCCGAATAGCGGTGAAGGCCCAGATGAAATATCTGGGCCTAGTGCTGGACAGCAGGTGGCGCTTCGGCCCGCACTTTAGCGGGCTGTTGACGCGCCTGCTGAAAGCCGCGGACGCCCTCTCATGGCTCCTCCCCAACCTCGGGGGGCCGAGCGGACGGTGCCGGCGACTGTATGCCGGCATCCTACGCAGCATGGCCCTGTACGGGGCGCCCATCTGGGCGGACTCCCTCCAGAGGAGGGAGAATGCAACCGCCATCCGCAGGCCACAAAGGGCCATTGCACAGCGGGTGGCGAGGGCCTACCGCTCAGTGGGCTTCTCGGCGGCGTGCGCTCTGGCGGGCACCCCTCCCTGGGAGTTGGAGGCATGGGTGCTCGCCAGAGTGTACGAGTGGACGGCGCGGCGTAGGGCGCTGGATGAGCGCCCCGCCATGGAAGAGCGGGAGGCCGTGCGGCGGGAGGCGAGGGACGCCATCGTCCTCCATTGGGCGGAGGATCTCGCCACCGCCGCGTTTGGACGCCGGACGCTGGACGCGCTCGGGCCAGTCTTGCAGGGCTGGCTCGAGCGGCCACATGGTTTCCTCTCGTTCCGTTTGGTGCAGGTGTTGTCCGGACATGGTTGTTTCGGAACGCACCTGCACCGGATCCGGAGGGAGGAAACCCCGGCGTGCCACCACTGCGGCGCGGCAGAGGACACGGCGCAGCACACCCTCGAGGTGTGTCCGGCTTGGGCTGGGCTGCGCCGTGCCCTGATCGATGTGATCGGACAGGACCTCTCACTTCCCAGCGTGGTCTACTCCATGTTGGGGAGTGAGGAGGCCTGGGCGGCGGTTGCCTCCTTTTGCGAGGTCGTGATGTCGCAAAAGGAGGCGGCGGAGCGGGCGCGGGAGGACGATCCTCTCGCGCCGCCGCACCGCAGGCGAAGAAGGGGTGGGAGAAGGCGGTTGTACGATCGTCTCCTCCCACCTCCTGGTGGTGACTAGCGGGCGACAGGCGCGGGGGCGCCTTCGCTCGCATTGCACGAGTCACCACCCTCGTCGGGCGGGAACGGCCGAGCACTCGCGGTCGTTCCCGGGCCCCTCCACTGAGGGAGGGGCGTGAAGGCCCCGCTGTAAAGGCGGGCGGTCGTCGGCGGGGGACTGGACGTAAAGGCTCTGCCAGTTTCCCAGTCCTCCTCCAATTCAAGACGATGCGGGAGTGCCGCTGGGTTATTTTAGTGGGTATACCGGATTCATTCCGGGGAGTCCCACATACCCCCCCCATTCCCCCAATGGGTGGGTATGCGTAATGCATTTTTTCCCAGCGAGATCAAAAAAAAAAAAAAAAAAAAAAAAAAGGCGCGGTCGGCGGTCGTCGGCGGGGGACTGGACGTAAAGGCTCTGCCAGTTTCCCAGTCCTCCTCCAATTCAAGACGATGCGGGAGTGCCGCTGGGTTATTTTAGTGGGTATACCGGATTCATTCCGGGGAGTCCCACATACCCCCCCCATTCCCCCAATGGGTGGGTATGCGTAATGCATTTTTTCCCAGCGAGATCAAAAAAAAAAAAAAAAAAAAAAAGGTTAGGTTAGGCTGGGTCGTGTTCCCCGGAAACGTCCCAGTTCTGACCACCGTAACGGAGTGGCAGACTGGGTACGGCCAAAGTGCACTGTGCGATCGTAGCTATCATTTTTTGCGGAAACTGCGATCCCTGCGGAGGCTAGCATGCCGAAACCTGCGCGGGATGCCCTCGGGCATTTTATCAAAAAAGGCCCTTCTCAGGGCCAAAACAAAGGCCCTTCTCAGGGCCAAACAAAAGGCCCTTCTCAGGGCCAACCCAAAGGCCCTTCTCAGGGCCATCCAAAAGGCCCTTCTCAGGGCCACCGTGACGCTTCAGCGTCAGAAGAAGGGCGAGCCTTCTATGGAGGAAGGGCGGACGAGCTGTTGGACTCTGACAGCGAGTCCGTAGCGTCGGACACTAGCTCGATGGTGATCGAGGTTTCTCGATCACGACCGCGATCTAGGAAGCGGGCCTTCTTGAAGGAAGGGTCGGATGGCTCCTCAGCGTCGGGTTCGGCAAAGGAGCCGAAGAAGAAGGCTAAGGCCAAAAAGCCGGACACCCACGACGTGGGACTCGCGGATGCCCAACGCCAGCTAGACCTGGCTCGGCGGACGCAGCTCCAGCAGGAGTTGGAGGAGCGCGTGGTTGCGAAGGAGCAACAGGCACGCGTTGCCCGGGCCAGGTCCGGGTACGGAGCGTCCCGCGTTGTGTACGCGGACCACTCCCTGGCCGAACTGGAACGGATGGCGGTGGAGGACGAGGAGGAGATAGTGTTGGTCGCCTCAAAGTCCTCCAATTTGAAGGGGACATTTCAGAAGTCCCTGAAATGCCGGGCCGCCAGCATGCGAAGCATCATCGCGGAGCTGGTGCAGAGGCAGGCGACCGACGAGTCGCGGCAACTACAGGCGAGGATCGATCGCCTGCAGACAGAGGTCAGCCAGCTCCACCAGAAGCTGGCTGAAGCCACGGCCCTGCCAACCCAGGCCGAGCCGAGACCTGCGGCAGAGGGCCCCTCCTCCTTCGACCTTGAGGACACCATCCGCAAGGTAATGGTGGAGGAGCGGGCCTTCGTGAGAGCCTGCCTAGCAGGAATAGAGGACCGGCTACTGCCGGAAAAAAGCTACCGGCTGCCTCTTGCGGCAGACAAGAGGCGAGAGGAGCCGGGCTCGACCTCGACCTCACAGAGGGAGGAGGACACCCTATTGCCTGCCACCACCCCGTCCAACCAGCAGGGGTGGACGAGGGTCGTCAGCGGGAAGGGGAAAGGCAAGGGCAAGAGGGCGGCAGCTGTCGTTCCAGCCGTCCCCGCCACCACCACCCCACTTAGCCAGTCGAAGACGACAGGCAAAGGAAAAGGGAAGGGCAAGGGCAAAGGGGCGGCAGCGGCCGCCCCTGCCGTTCCCGCCACCACCACCCTTCCCAGCCAGTCGCAGGCGACCGGCAAAGGGAAGGGGAAGGGAAAGGGGAAAGGGCCGCCCTCCAAGGCCGCCAGCGCTGCTCCCACAGCCAAAACCGCCGGCACAAGGAGGAACCTGGTTCCTCCTAAGACCGCAGCCGTCGTGGTGACGCTCACCACGGAGGCTGCGGAACGTGGAGAGACGTACGCGTCCGTACTGTTGCGGGCGCGTGCTAACGCCGATCCTACCCAACTGGGGATCGGCAAGGTCTCTTGCCGGCGGACCCAAGCCGGGGCTCGAATATTCGAGTTCCCGGGGGCAGAGGGCAGTGCACACGCGGACCTCTTCGCAACGAAGTTGCAAGAGGTCATAGCGGACGCGGCCAAGGTGGCCAGGCCCGTAAAGACGGCGGCCTTAGAGGTGACCGACCTCGACGACACGGTCACCAAGGAGGAGGTGGTGGCGGCGGTCGCAGCAATTGGTGGCTGCGACGCCGCAGCGGTGCGAGGCCGGGACATCAGGCCCGGCCGCGGCGGCATGGGCACCATTCGTCTGGAGTGCCCAGTCGCCGCTGCCAAAGCCGTCCTTGACAGAGGACGGCTTAACGTCGGCTTCAGCTCGGGTGCAGTCCGGGCACTTGTGGCACAGCCCTTGCGGTGCTACAGGTGCTTCGGAGTCGGGCACACCCGAGCCCTCTGTCCGTCACCGGTGGACCGGACAGAGAGCTGCTACCGCTGCGGCAAGGAGGGCCACAAATCCGCGGCGTGCAAGGCCGCCGCGCCGCATTGCGCTGTGTGTGCCGCCAGTGGCCGCCCGGCAGGCCACATCATGAAGGGGAGGATGTGCAATCCTCCCCCTAAGAGGGGAAAAGCGCAGGCCCCGAGCAAGCCTGCCGCTACCACCGCCGTGCCCGAGGCTGGGCATTCGGCTGCTGCGGCTGAAGAGGGGGGTGCGATGTCCGATTGATGGATAGAGTCGAACATCGCATCCTCCAGGCGAACACCAACCACTGCGCGGCGGCCCAGGATCTGCTGATGCAGATCATGGCCGAGTGGTTGGTGGACGTGGCGGTGGTCGCCGAGCCTTACTCGGTCCCCAGTACCTGGCTGGGCGATCGAGACGGCTTGGTGGCGTTGGTGGCGCGGTCTTCTACGGACTCCCCTCCCCTCTCGCTCTTAGAGAGGGGACCGGGATACGTGGCCGCCGCGTGGGGGGACATAGCCCTCGTTGGGGTCTATTTCTCCCCAAACCGCCCTCTCTCGGACTTTGAGGACTTCCTCGAGGTCCTCACCGCAGTCGTAGGGAGGGCGGCGCCGCGCCAGGTCGCCGTTATGGGCGACCTGAACGCCAAGTCGGAGGCTTGGGGCAACCCGGCTGCCTCGTGTAACGTCCGGGGACGCGCCGCCGAATTTTGGGCGGCCTCGTGCGGCGTGTCCCTCCTCAACAGGGGGGCGGTCCACACGTGTGTGCGGCAACGGGGTGGGTCGGTGGTAGACGTCTCATTCGCCACCCCTGCCCTAGCCGCCCGCGTCGTGAACTGGCGGGTGGAGACGGTGGAGACTTTGTCGGACCACCGATATGTGCGGTTCGACATCTCCACCGGCCCCCGGGGGGGGACGGCCCGCTCTGGCCAATCTCCCTTCCCGCGGTGGGCTCTCACCCGCCTGGACCGGGAGGCAGCCAAGGAGGCGGCCTTTCTCCAGGACTGGCTCTCGCCCCCTGTCGAGCCTGTCCTGGACGTGGACGCCGCAGCGGTCCAGCTCCGCGGCTCTCTGACCGAGGTGTGCAACGCCAGCATGCCTCGGTCTCGCCGTCCGCCTCCCCGTCGCGCCGTTTATTGGTGGACGGAGGAGCTGGCGGGGCTCCGAGCCGCGTGCGTGGCGGCCAGAAGGGCCTATATGCGTAGCCGGCGGCGCACTACCCGATCTCAGGCCGGGGAGGACCGCCTCTACGCCTCTTACGTGGAGGCAAAGGCGGTTCTCAAGTCGGCGATGTGCGCCGCCAAGGACTCGGCAAGGGCCGAGATGCTGGAGGGCCTCGATAGGGATCCGTTTGGGAGGCCATATAAGGCGGCGCGCAACCAACTGCGCCCCTTTGGCCCCCCACTAACGGAGACCCTGGAGCCGGCGTTGCTGGGTGGGGTGGTCCGGTCCCTGTTTCCGCGCAGGGCCGACTTCACCCCACCAACCATGAACCCCCCACGGGGGGTGGTAGCTTCGCCGGAGGAGGAGGTCCCTCCAGTATCGGCGGAGGAACTTCGCGCGGGGGTTCTGTCCCTCCGCGCGAAGAAGACGGCCCCTGGGCCAGATGGCGTCCCCGCACGGGTGGTGGCCATCGCGGCGTCCCTCATGGAGGACAGGTTTCGGGACCTCTTCAGCGCGTGCCTGACGGCTGGGAGGTTCCCGAAACAGTGGAAGGAGGGGCAGTTGTGCCTCCTCCGGAAGGAGGGACGCCCGGTGGACTCCCCCTCGGCATACCGACCCATCGTTCTGCTCGATGAGGTCGGTAAATTGTTCGAGGGGATCATCGCCACCCGGCTAAACAGCCTTTTGCGGGAGGTAGGGCCGGACCTGTCGGACGCCCAGTTCGGTTTTCGACGGGGGCGTTCGACGGTCGACGCGTTGGCCCTACTCAGGGGCCAGGTGCAGGAGGCGTTCGAGGCGGGGGACGGAGTGTTGGCGGTGTCGTTTGACATTGCCAATGCCTTCAACTCCGTGCCCCACTCGACCATATTGGAGGCACTCCGGTACCACGGAGTGCCCCAATATCTGCGGGCGATCCTGGCCAGCTACCTGGAGGACCGAGAGGTCCTCCTCGTGGACAAGACGGCCAGGATCAGGCGCTACGGCGCGGAGTCCGGTGTTCCGCAGGGGTCGGTTCTAGGCCCTCCCCTGTGGAACATCGGTTTTGACTGGCTCCTGCGAGGAGCCCTCCTCCAGGGCACGAGTGTCATCTGTTACGCAGATGACACTCTCCTCACTGCCCGGGGGAGGAGCTTTGGGGAGGCGGCCTGTTTGGCCTCTGCGGGCGGATCCTTGGTCGCAGAGAGGATCCGCCGCCTGGGATTGAGGGTGGCGCTGAACAAGACCGAGGCCGTGTTCTTCCACGGGCCTCGGCAGCGCTGCCCTCCAGATGCCCACATCGTCGTGGAGGGCGTCCGAATAGCGGTGAAGGCCCAGATGAAATATCTGGGCCTAGTGCTGGACAGCAGGTGGCGCTTCGGCCCGCACTTTAGCGGGCTGTCGACGCGCCTGCTGAAAGCCGCGGACGCCCTCTCATGGCTCCTCCCCAACCTCGGGGGGCCCAAGGAGCGATGCCGGCGATTGTATGCCGGCATTCTTAAGAGCATGGCCCTGTATGGGGCACCCATCTGGGCGGACTCCCTCCAGAGGAGGGAGAATGCAACCGCCATCCGCAGGCCGCAAAGGGCCATTGCACAGCGGGTGGCGAGGGCCTACCGCTCAGTGGGTTTCTCGGCGGCGTGCGCTCTGGCGGGCACCCCTCCCTGGGAGTTGGAGGCATGGGTGCTCGCCAGAGTGTACGAGTGGACGGCGCGGCGTAGGGCGCTGGGTGAGCGCCCCGCCATGGAGGAGCGGGAGGCCGTGCGGCGGGAGGCGAGGGACGCCATCGTCCTCCATTGGGCGGAGGACCTCGCCACCGCCGCCTTTGGACGCCGGACGCTGGACGCGCTCGGGCCAGTCCTGCAGGGCTGGCTCGAGCGGCCACATGGTTTCCTCTCGTTCCGTTTGGTGCAGGTGTTGTCCGGACATGGTTGTTTCGGAACGCACCTGCACCGGATCCGGAGGGAGGAAACCCCGGCGTGCCATGACTGCGGCGTGGCGGAGGACACGGCGCAGCACACCTTGGAGGTGTGCCCAGCTTGGGCTGAGCTGCGCCGTGCCCTGACAGATGTGATCGGGCGGGACCTCTCACTTCCCAGCGTGGTCTACTCCATGCTGGGGAGTGAGGAGGCCTGGGCGGCGGTTGCCTCCTTTTGCGAGGTCGTGATGTCGCAAAAGGAGGCGGCGGAGCGGGCGCGGGAGGACGATCCTCTCGCGCCGCCGCACCGCAGGCGAAGAAGGGGTGGGAGAAGGCGGTTGTACGATCGTCTCCTCCCACCTCCTGGTGGTGACTAGCGGGCGACAGGCGCGGGGGCGCCTTCGCTCGCATTGCACGAGTCACCACCCTCGTCGGGCGGGAACGGCCGAGCACTCGCGGTCGTTCCCGGGCCCCTCCACTGAGGGAGGGGCGTGAAGGCCCCGCTGTAAAGGCGGGCGGTCGTCGGCGGGGGACTGGACGTAAAGGCTCTGCCAGTTTCCCAGTCCTCCTCCAATTCAAGACGATGCGGGAGTGCCGCTGGGTTATTTTAGTGGGTATACCGGATTCATTCCGGGGAGTCCCACATACCCCCCCCATTCCCCCAATGGGTGGGTATGCGTAATGCATTTTTTCCCAGCGAGATCAAAAAAAAAAAAAAAAAAAAAAAAAAAAAAAAAGGTTAGGTTGGGGTGCGGGTCAGGTAACCTCCACGTTGGCCTAGTTGGTTGCTGGTCTCTTTCGGATACGTCCGGGGAGAAGAGCAACCCGCCGGGCTGGTGCGCCCCGGGCACCGTCAATAACTTCCCATTCGTGGGTTCTTGTTGGCGGTGGCGAATACCTGACAGGGGGGGGTTGTCGCTCTGGGTGTTTTTCTGATTAGCAGAAGACACACCAGATGCGACATTGGGGTTTGGGTGGGGAGGGAAATTTTAGGTTGGGTAGGCTTGTTTGGGTAGGTAGTTAGTTTTAGTTAGGTTGGGTAGGTAGGTTAGGGCCGACGTAGAGAGGAGTAAAAGAAAACCAATGGAAAAGACACTTGCGAAAAAAACTCCCCAGGTGGGTCCCGACTGCTCAGCGGTCGGGGAATCCCACCCCGCTTCGGCGGGCTGCCCCTCGTATTCTGGGGGGGGCAACAACTGTCCTATTTCTAGGTCTTCGGACCAAAACGACGAACACATGCTAGCACAACGGAAACCGACAATGACTGATCTACATGACGACTTTACGCTTGCACAATGGAAAACGACGACGACTGATCGACACGAGGACCAAACGCACGAAGAAAGGAAAACGACGGAGAAACTTACGATTGACGACCAAGATCCGCTTGCCGCCACAGATGACGGCAACAAGGGCCGAGGAGGCTCGAAGGCTCGACGAGAGCTCCGCGTCCTTGTGACGCGTCTCTCGGAGTCCTCTGGGGACTCAGCCGGTGACTCGGAGGAGAGCCTGATGACGGTTGGGTCCGAAAGTGAAAGGGAGACTCGCCGTTGGCGGAAGAGGCCCATAGGGCAGGAGGAAGCCGCGTCGCCGCTCAAAGGGGTGGCCCATAGGTCAAAGCGCGGGCGAGGCCGGCCGCCCACCACGGGCGAATACGTGGGCCTTGCCGCGGCTCGGGAACGCCTGAACGCGGCAAAGGAAGAGGAGCTCCGGCTTGAGGTCGAGGACTGCGTGGAGGGCTTAGCCAAAACTTTGCGAGAGTCTAGGCATGCCTGCCGCAGCGGCCTCAATCCGCCAACGCCGGGCGAGGACACGGCGCAGTCGCTGGCGGCGCTGAATCTTTTGGTGTTGGAGGCCGCCAAGGTTGTGGAGACGGTGGCCTCCAAATCCAAAAATTTGAAGGGCACCAGCCAAAAGACCCTGAAGGACGCGGCCTCCATCATCAGGGAGGCCGCGGTGGGCATCAGGGCCCGCACGGTCCCAGAGGAGGTGGCGCTGCTGGAGGCAGAGAACCGGCGGCTTACGGCCCAGTTGGCGGAAGCCAACAGCCGGCCGGCGGCGGCGGTGGCGCCAGACGCGGTTCGAGAGATGGTGGAGGCGATGACTCGGGCCAGCGTCGCGCAGTTCGGCGAAATGCTGAATGCGCGACTCGAGGGGCTCGAGTGTCGTCTCCTACCGGACCCGAGACTGAGGCCGCCGCTGGCGGCTGATAGGAGGAAGGCGGCAGCGTCGCAGCCGCCAATGTCTCCCGAGTCGGGAGCAGGGGCCCCCGCTCTGGAGAGGGCCCCAACACCCCCCCCGGCGCCTCTGTCTGCGCCCGCAGCCCAGTCCCAAGTGAGTAAGGGCAAGGGCAAGGGCAAGGGCAAGGGCAGAGGCAAGGGCGGGCAGACGGCCCAGGCCCCAGTAAGGGACCCTAGCCCTGTGCGGGACGCTCCCCCACCACCACCACTGACGGAGCAGTGGAATGTGGTCGCTGCTCGGGGAGGTAAGAGCTCTGGGAAGCAGCAGATGCGCACCCAGAGCTCCCAAGATAAGAAGGCTGCGGCGGTGGCGAAGCTACGCGAGCCAAAAACGGCTGCGGTGACGTTGACACTGCAGCCGGGTGCGGCGGAGCGCGGTGCGAGCTACGCCACCATCCTGCGGGAGGCCCGGACTCGAATCGACAAAACCAGTCTGGGTATCGAAGAGATGCGCTGCAGGACCACGGTCACCGGCGCCCGCATCCTCGAAATCTTCGGGGATGGGGGCGCCGAGAAGGCCGACTCCCTGGCTCGTAAGCTCAGGGAGGTCCTCAGCGCAGAGGACGTCAGGGTCTCCCGCCCCACAAAAAGGGTGGACGTGATGGTGTCGGGGCTCGACGACTCCGTCACCGCCGCAGAGGTGGTGGAGGCTTTTGCTGCGCAGGGCGGATGCCACGCCAGCGACGTGAGGCCCGGAGTCATCGGCGACCGGGCCGCGATGTGGCTCGGCTGCCCGGTGGCCGCCGCCAAGACCGTGGTCGGCGCCGGCAGCCTAAGGGTAGGCTGGATCACGGCCAGAGTCGCCCTGCTGGCGGCGAGGCCCCTGAGGTGCTTCAGGTGCCTCAATCTGGGCCACGTCGCCAGCAGGTGCGGGTCGGAGGTGGACCGCAGCGGCCTTTGCTTCCGCTGCGGAGAGCCGGGCCACCGGGCGCGCGAGTGTAAGGCCGAGCCGCACTGCGTCACCTGCGCAGCGACAGGCAAACCCGCGGGGCACCCGCTCGGCGGAGCGGGCTGCCAGGGCGCCAGCAAACAAACGAAAGCGGCGCCAAACAGGAGGAAAAAGAAAAAGGCCAAGGGTAAGAGCAAAGAGCCTACCCTTGGCCAAACAGCGGAGGGGCCCATGGAGACCGCAGTGTAATGTCTCTACAACTCCCCGTACTGCAGGCAAACATCAACCACTCTGCCAGGGCCCAGGATCTTTTGTCCCAGACCCTGGTAGAGTGGGGGATCAAAGTGGCCGTGGTCGCCGAGCCCTACTTCGTTCCCGACAGGGACGACTGGGTCGGGGACCGCGAGGGTTTGGTGGCCATCGTCGCCCCGGCTGCCGTCGGCGCCCCGCCCATCGACAACGTGACGAGGGGTCGGGGCTACGTCCTGGCAGCCGTGGGCGGCGTTGCAGTCATAGGGGTGTACTGCCCGCCCAGCCGGAGTCTCGCCGACTTTGAGCAGATGCTCGGGGAGGTGGGGGCTCTGGTTGGGCGGGTCGCCCCTAGCCCCGTGCTAGTCGCTGGGGATTTCAACGCCAAATCCGTGGCGTGGGGATCCCCGGCGACGGATGCGCGGGGTGAGTGTCTGGAGGAGTGGGCGGTCTCCATGGGCCTGGCCGTCCTCAACACGGGGTCGGAGGACACGTGCGTGCGGCAACGGGGCGGTTCGATAGTCGACATAACGTTGGCGTCGACCGCCCTGGCGCGCCGTGTCCGGGACTGGAGGGTGGTGGTGGACGCGGAGACACTGTCCGACCATCGGTATATCCGGTTCGACGTCTCCGCGCTCGCCACCGGACCGCAGGGCCCGGTCCGACCCCCTGTTGTTGTTGGGGGGTCCGGTCCGCGCTGGGTGCTGGGGCGGCTCGATAAAGAGGTCGCCAGAGAGGCGGCCATAGTCGAAGACTGGGTGTCCGGGTCCGACATCATCGGCCAGGACGTGGACGAGGAGGCGGGGCGCCTAGGGGCCTCGCTGGGTCGCATCTGCGACGCGGCGATGCCCAGGGCGAGACCCCTCCCTCCTCGGCATCGGGTGTATTGGTGGAACGACGGGCTGCGCCGCATGCGAGTCGACTGCGGCAGGGCTCGCCGCCGATACACCCGGTGCAGGCGTAGGCGGATCCGGGACGCCCAGGAGGAGACCGTCTCCTACGCCGCCTACAGGGCACTGCGCGAGTCGCTTCAAGTGGCAATCGCGCGGGCCAAGGAGGCGGCGTGGGAGGAGTGGCTGCGGACCCTCGACGGCGACCCGTGGGGCAGGCCGTACAAAGTGGTCCGCAAAAAGCTGCGACCCTGGGCCCCCCCAGTCACGTCCAGCGTGGACGAGGATCTCCTAGGAGATGTGGTGGGCACCCTCTTCCCCCATCGAGAGGAGTGGGTACCTCCGGCGATGGCCCGACAAGGCGATGCGCGACCTGCAGAGGACGACGTCCCCGCACCGCCGGTATCGGAGGCGGAATTCGGGGCGGCCGTCCTGAGACTCAAAATGAAGAGGACCGCCCCCGGCCCGGACGGCGTTCCGGGGACGGCTCTGGCGGTCGCGCTAGAAGAGATAGGTGAGAGGGTGAGGTCCCTGTTCACCGCGTGCGTGGCGCAGGGTCGATTCCCTCGACCCTGGAAGACGGGCAAACTCGTGTTGCTGCCGAAGGTCGGGCGCCCGGCCGGACTGCCGTCGTCCTACCGTCCGATCGTGCTGCTCGGCGAGGTGAGCAAGCTCTTCGAGCGAGTGCTCGCGGCTCGCCTGGCCGAGTGCATGGATCCGGATCTGGACGACGCGCAGTTCGGTTTCCGCCGGGGTCGGTCGACCCTGGATGCCGTCGCGCGGGTGCGGGACCTCGCCGAGGGGGCGGTCTGCCAGGGCGGCGTGATGCTTGCGGTGTCATTGGACATCCGCAACGCTTTCAACACGCTGCCCTGGGAGACCGTCAGAGCGGCGCTGCGGTACCACGGGGTGCCGCAGTACCTGCAGCGGGTCATCGCTGATTACTTCGCCGGCAGGGCCGTCGTTTACCCGACGAGGGCCGGCGAGGGGAGGAGGGTGATGTCGTGCGGTGTTCCACAGGGGTCGGTACTGGGCCCGCCCCTGTGGAACATCGGCTACGACTGGGTGCTGCGCGGTGCCACCTTGCGGGGGGTCGGTGTTATATGTTACGCCGACGATACCCTCGTGCTGGCCCGCGGCAGCACCTACAGGGAGGCGTCGCGCCTCGCCACGGCGGGTGTGGCCCAGGTGGTGGGGAGGATCCGCGCCCTGGGGCTCGAGGTGGCCCTGGAGAAATCGGAGGCTCTCCTGTTCCACGGGCCCGGAAACGGGCCGCCGCCGGCGGCCTCAATCATAGTGGGAGGAACTTCCATCGCCGTCGGTACTAACATGAAGTACCTGGGGCTTGTGCTCGACGGCCGATGGAAGTTCGAAGAGCACTTCCGGCGGTTGGCCCCGAAGTTGTTGGGCACCGCTGGGGCGTTGGGGCGGATCCTCCCAAACGTTGGGGGGCCAGGTAGTGTTTGCCGACGCCTCTACACCGGTGTGGTGCGCTCCATGGCGCTCTACGGGGCGCCGATATGGGCGGGAGCCCTGAATAGCCGAAACTTTGGGTAGGTAGTTAGTTTTAGTTAGGTTGGGTAGGTAGGTTAGGGCCGACGTAGAGAGGAGTAAACGAAAAAACCATGAAAAAGACAATTGCGAAAAAAACTCCCCAGGTGGGTCCCGACTGCTCAGCGGTCGGGGAATCCCACCCCGCTTCGGCGGGCTGCCCCTCGTATTCTGGGGGGGGCAACAACTGTCCTATTTCTAGGTCTTCGGACCAAAACGACGAACACACGCTAGCACAACGGACACCGACGATGACTGATCTACATGACGACTTTACGCTTGCACACCGGAAAACGACGACGACTGATCGACACGAGGACCAAACGCACGAAGAAAGGAAAACGACGGAGAAACCTACGATTGACGACCAAGATCCGCTTGCCGCCACAGATGACGGCAACAAGGGCCGAGGAGGCTCGAAGGCTCGACGAGAGCTCCGCGTCCTTGTGACGCGTCTCTCGGAGTCCTCTGGGGACTCAGCCGGTGACTCGGAGGAGAGCCTGATGACGGTTGGGTCCGAAAGTGAAAAAGAGACTCGCCGTTGGCGGAAGAGGCCCATAGGGCAGGAGGAAGCCGCGTCGCCGCTCAAAGGGGTGGCCCATAGATCGAAGCGCGGGCGAGGCCGGCCGCCCACCACGGGCGAATACGTGGGCCTTGCCGCGGCCCGGGAACGCCTGAACGCGGCAAAAGAAGAGGAGCTCCGGCTTGAGGTCGAGGACTGCGTGGAAGGCTTAGCCAAAACACTGCGAGAGTCCAGGCACGCCTGCCGCAGCGGCCTCAATCCGCCATCGCCGGGCGAGGACACGGCGCAGTCGCTGGCGGCGCTGAATCTTTTGGTGTTGGAGGCCGCCAAGGTTGTGGAGACGGTGGCCTCCAAGTCCAAAAATTTGAAGGGCACCAGCCAAAAGACCCTGAAGGACGCGGCCTCCATCATCAGGGAGGCCGCGGTGGGCATCAGGGCCCGCACGGTCCCAGAGGAGGTGGCGCTGCTGGAGGCAGAGAACCGGCGGCTTACGGCCCAGTTGGCGGAAGCCAACAGCCGGCCGGCGGCGGCGGTGGCGCCAGACGCGGTTCGAGAGATGGTGGAGGCGATGACTCGGGCCAGCGTCGCGCAGTTCGGCGAAATGCTGAATGCGCGACTCGAGGGGCTCGAGTGTCGTCTCCTACCGGACCCGAGACTGAGGCCGCCGCTGGCGGCTGATAGGAGGAAGGCGGCAGCGTCGCAGCCGCCAATGTCTCCCGAGTCGGGAGCAGGGGCCCCCGCTCTGGAGAGGGCCCCAACACCCCCCCCGGCGCCTCTGTCTGCGCCCGCAGCCCAGTCCCAAGTGAGTAAGGGCAAGGGCAAGGGCAAGGGCAAGGGCAGAGGCAAGGGCGGGCAGACGGCCCAGGCCCCAGTAAGGGACCCTAGCCCTGTGCGGGACGCTCCCCCACCACCACCACTGACGGAGCAGTGGAATGTGGTCGCTGCTCGGGGAGGTAAGAGCTCTGGGAAGCAGCAGGTGCGCACCCAGAGCTCCCAAAATAAGAGCTCCCAAGATAAGAAGGCTGCGGCGGTGGCGAAGCTACGCGAGCCAAAAACGGCTGCGGTGACGTTGACACTGCAGCCGGGTGCGGCGGAGCGCGGTGCGAGCTACGCCACCATCCTGCGGGAGGCCCGGACTCGAATCGACAAAACCAGTCTGGGTATCGAAGAGATGCGCTGCAGGACCACGGTCACCGGCGCCCGCATCCTCGAAATCTTCGGGGATGGGGGCGCCGAGAAGGCCGACTCCCTGGCTCGTAAGCTCAGGGAGGTCCTCAGCGCAGAGGACGTCAGGGTCTCCCGCCCCACAAAAAGGGTGGACGTGATGGTGTCGGGGCTCGACGACTCCGTCACCGCCGCAGAGGTGGTGGAGGCTTTTGCTGCGCAGGGCGGATGCCACGCCAGCGACGTGAGGCCCGGAGTCATCGGCGACCGGGCCGCGATGTGGCTCGGCTGCCCGGTGGCCGCCGCCAAGACCGTGGTCGGCGCCGGCGGCCTAAGGGTAGGCTGGATCACGGCCAGAGTCGCCCTGCTGGCGGCGAGGCCCCTGAGGTGCTTCAGGTGCCTCAATCTGGGCCACGTCGCCAGCAGGTGCGGGTCGGAGGTGGACCGCAGCGGCCTTTGCTTCCGCTGCGGAGAGCCGGGCCACCGGGCGCGCGAGTGTAAGGCCGAGCCGCACTGCGTCACCTGCGCAGCGACAGGCAAACCCGCGGGGCACCCGCTCGGCGGAGCGGGCTGCCAGGGCGCCAGCAAGCAAAAGAAAGCGGCGCCAAACAGGGGGAAAAAGAAAAAGGCCAAGGGTAAGAGCAAAGAGCCTACCCTTGGCCAAACAGCGGAGGGGCCCATGGAGACCGCAGTGTAATGTCTCTACAACTCCCCGTACTGCAGGCAAACATCAACCACTCTGCCAGGGCCCAGGATCTTTTGTCCCAGACCCTGGTAGAGTGGGGGATCAAAGTGGCCGTGGTCGCCGAGCCCTACTTCGTTCCCGACAGGGACGACTGGGTCGGGGACCGCGAGGGTTTGGTGGCCATCGTCGCCCCGGCTGCCGTCGGCGCCCCGCCCATCGACAACGTGACGAGGGGTCGGGGCTACGTCCTGGCAGCCGTGGGCGGCGTTGCAGTCATAGGGGTGTACTACCCGCCCAGCCGGAGTCTCGCCGACTTTGAGCAGATGCTCGGGGAGGTGGGGGCTCTGGTTGGGCGGGTCGCCCCTAGCCCCGTGCTAGTCGCTGGGGATTTCAACGCCAAATCCGTGGCGTGGGGATCCCCGGCGACGGATGCGCGGGGTGAGTGTCTGGAGGAGTGGGCGGTCTCCATGGGCCTGGCCGTCCTCAACACGGGGTCGGAGGACACGTGCGTGCGGCAACGGGGCGGTTCGATAGTCGACATAACGTTGGCGTCGACCGCCCTGGCGCGCCGTGTCCGGGACTGGAGGGTGGTGGTGGACGCGGAGACACTGTCCGACCATCGGTATATCCGGTTCGACGTCTCCGCGCTCGCCACCGGACCGCAGGGCCCGGTCCGACCCCCTGTTGTTGTTGGGGGGTCCGGTCCGCGCTGGGTGCTGGGGCGGCTCGATAAAGAGGTCGCCAGAGAGGCGGCCATAGTCGAAGACTGGGTGTCCGGGTCCGACATCATCGGCCAGGACGTGGACGAGGAGGCGGGGCGCCTAGGGGCCTCGCTGGGTCGCATCTGCGACGCGGCGATGCCCAGGGCGAGACCCCTCCCTCCTCGGCATCGGGTGTATTGGTGGAACGACGGGCTGCGCCGCATGCGAGTCGACTGCGGCAGGGCTCGCCGCCGATACGCCCGGTGCAGGCGTAGGCGGATCCGGGACGCCCAGGAGGAGACCGTCTCCTACGCCGCCAACAGGGCACTGCGCGAGTCGCTTCAAGTGGCAATCGCGCGGGCCAAGGAGGCGGCGTGGGAGGAGTGGCTGCGGACCCTCGACGGCGACCCGTGGGGCAGGCCGTACAAAGTGGTCCGCAAAAAGCTGCGACCCTGGGCCCCCCCAGTCACGTCCAGCGTGGACGAGGATCTCCTAGGAGATGTGGTGGGCACCCTCTTCCCCCATCGAGAGGAGTGGGTACCTCCGGCGATGGCCCGACAAGGCGATGCGCGACCTGCAGAGGACGACGTCCCCGCACCGCCGGTATCGGAGGCGGAATTCGGGGCGGCCGTCCTGAGACTCAAAATGAAGAGGACCGCCCCCGGCCCGGACGGCGTTCCGGGGACGGCTCTGGCGGTCGCGCTAGAAGAGATAGGTGAGAGGGTGAGGTCCCTGTTCACCGCGTGCGTGGCGCAGGGTCGATTCCCTCGACCCTCTCACCTACCTCTCACCTCTCCTGCGGGTGTGGGTGGCTCCGCCCGGGGGCAGGAGGTTAGCTAGGTGTGGAAGGCGGCGTCTGGCCTTCGCGGGCCAAATGCCGCAACGTGGGGGACCGTGGACGGAGGATCGGGGGATCCGTCGTCCACAAAAAGGTCCAACGCACTGAGACGCCCAGGTGTTCGAGGGCGCCTCAGTGCTAGGAGGAGGAGATAGAGGTGGATTATTGGGGCGGGGCAGAGAGTCTCAAGGGACTTAGCTCCGCCCCCAGAGGAGGGCTCCGTCGTGGAGCAACGCCAGCGGGGCACGCGGTTGTAAGCCTCGTGGGTCCCGCAGCCCCGTAGGCGAGAGGAGGAACACTCCAGGGTTTTAGTGGGTGCGAGCCCCACATAACGCAGCGGCCCCCCCGGACCGTTGCGTATTCGTAGGAATTTCCCTGGAAAAACAAAAAAAAAAAAAAAAAAAAAAAAAAGGTTGGGGTGCGGGTCAGGTAACCTCCACGTTGGCCTAGATGGTTGCTGGTCTCTTTCGGATACGTCCGGGGAGAAGAGCAACCCGCTGGGCTGGTGCACTCTGGGCACCGTCAATAACTTCCCATTCGTGGGTTCTTGTTGGCGGTGGCGAATAATCTGACAGGGGTAGGGTTCGCTCTGGGTGTTCCTCTGATTAGCAGAGGACACTCCAGATGCGACATAGGGGTGGGGTAGGTAGGCTAGGTTAGGTTAGGTAGGATAGGTTAATTGGCCGGCCCGCGGGAAGGAAAACCCTATAAAACCCGACAGCAAAGTCGTAAAAACCTGTAGATACCAGGCGACCTCTACAGTATATAGCTACACTGTTTAACGGAATGGGCGTCACCCGGCAGTGTTTTTTATATCGTCCCATAATCGTGGGAACAAATATGCAAACTGAATTTATCAAACAAAAAGATGAAGAAAGGAAGGAGAAAAACGACAACGAGAGAGAGAAGGAACAGACGACGGAGAGTCAGAAGACAGAAGATGACTCCGTGTTGCATCTATCGGAGTCAGCAATGGCTAAAGCAAAAACTACAAAGACGGAACAAGCGACGGTGGCCCGAAGACAACTTCGCGTCTCCCTGCCGCAACTATCGGACACTGACTCGGACACTAGTCTTATGACGGTCGACTCTGGGAGTGGAAACGAGGAGGCTCGCCGCTGGCGAAAAAGACCAGTGGAAGAACAGGATGAACAGGAGATGGCGTCGCCACCCAAAGGGGCGGCACACAAAACAAAAAGAGGGAGAGGCCGACCGCCCACCACGGGCGAGTACGTGGGCCTAGCCGCGGCCAAGCAGCGCCTTAACAAGGCAAAGGAAGAAGAGCTCCAGTTAGAGGCCGAGGAGGAAATTGCCGGCATGGCCAAAATCCTAGAGGAATCTAGGCACGCCTGTCGCAGAGGCCTAAATCCGCCAACGCCCGAGGAGGACACGGAGCAGTCTCTGGCGGCATTAAACCTGCTGCTGCTAGAGGCTGCGAAGCTCGTGGAGAAGGTGGCCGCCACGTCCAAGAAGCTGAAGGGGACCAGTATCAAGACACTAAAGGATGCGGCCTCTATTATCAGGGAGGCCGCGGTGGGCATAAGGGCCCGCACAGTGTCCGAGGAGGTGGCGCACCTAACAAGCGAAAACCAGCGGCTGACGGCACAATTGGCAGAGGCAAAGAGCCGGCCGGCGGCGGTTGCACCCGACGCCACTAGGGAAATGATGGAGGAGATAGCTCGGGCCAGCGTCGTGCAATTCGGCAATATGCTGAATGCACGACTCGAAGGGCTCGAGTGTCGCCTCCTTCCGGATCCGAGGCTGCGGCCGCCGCTGGCGGCTGACAAGAGAAAGGCGAAGGAAGACGCTGCGTCAGAGGCAGCTCATGCCCCAGAGAAGGACCCAACACCCCCAGCGCCTCTGCCTGCGACCGCTGCCCAGCCCCAAAAGTCTAAGGGCAAGGGAAAGGGCAAAGGCAAGGGCAAAAAGACGGCCCAGGCTCCTGTTAGGGACTCCAGCCCAGTTAAGGATGCCCCCCCACCGCCCCCATTGACGGAGCAATGGAACTTGGTGGCAGCTAGGAGTGCAAAAAGCTCAGGGCGGCAGACGGGTGCGCAGGGTACCCAGAATAAAAAGGCGGCGGCGGTGGCGAAGTTGCGTGAACCAAAAACGGCTGCGGTGACACTAACACTGCAGCCGGGCGCGGCGGAGCGTGGCGCCAGCTACGGCACCGTTTTGCGGGAGGCTCGGACCCGTATAGACAAGTCGAGTCTCGGCATTGAGGAAATGCGCTGCAGGACTACGGTCACCGGCGCCCGCATCCTCGAAATCTTCGGGGATGGGGGCGCTGAGAAGGCCGACTCCCTCGCTTCAAAGCTGCGAGAGGTCCTCAGCGCAGACGTAGTCCGGGTCTCTCGTCCCACAAAAAGAGTGGATGTCCTGGTGTCGGGGCTGGACGACTCCGTCACCGCCGCCGAGGTAGTGGCCGCTTTCGCTGCCCAGGCTGGCTGCCATGAAGACGACCTGAAGCCCGGTGTCATAACTGAACGGGCTACGATGTGGCTCGGTTGCCCGGTGGCCGCCGCCAAGACAGTGGTCGGCGCCGGCCGACTCAACGTGGGCTGGATTACGGCAAGAGCCACTTTGCTGGAGGCGCGGCCCCTAAGGTGCTTCAAGTGCCTCAACCTGAGGAGGATGTGCAATCCTCCCCCTAAGAGGGGAAAAGCGCAGGCGCCGAGCACGCCTGCCGCTACCACCGCCGTGCCCGAGGTTGGGCATTCGGCTGCTGCGGCTGAGGAGGGGGGTGCGATGTCCGATTGATGGATAGGGTCGAACATCGCATCCTCCAGGCGAACACCAACCTGCGGGGCGGCCCAGGATCTGCTGATGCAGATCATGGCCGAGTGGTTGGTGGACGTGGCGGTGGTCGCCGAGCCTTACTCGGTCCCCAGCCGTTGGCTGGGCGATCGAGACGGCTTGGTGGCGTTGGTGGCGCGGTCTTCTACGGACTCCCCTCCCCTCTCGCTCTTAGAGAGGGGACCGGGATACGTGGCCGCCGCGTGGGGGGACATAGCCCTCGTTGGGGTCTATTTCTCCCCAAACCGCCCTCTCTCGGACTTTGAGGACTTCCTCGAGGTCCTCACCGCAGTCGTAGGGAGGGCGGCGCCGCGCCAGGTCGCCGTATTGGGCGACCTGAACGCCAAGTCGGAGGCTTGGGGCAACCCGGCTGCCTCCTGCAACGTCCGGGGACGCGCCGCAGAATTTTGGGCGGCCTCGTGCGGTGTGTCCCTCCTCAACAGGGGGGCGGTCCACACGTGTGTGCGGCAACGGGGAGGGTCGGTGGTAGACGTGTCGTTTGCCACCCCTGCCCTAGCCGCCCGCGTCGTGAACTGGCGGGTGGAGACGGTGGAGACTTTGTCGGACCACCGATATGTGCGGTTCGACATCTCCACCGGCCCCCGGGGGGGGACGGCCCGCTCTGGCCAATCTCCCTTCCCGCGGTGGGCTCTCACCCGTCTGGACCGGGAGGCAGCCAAGGAGGCGGCCTTTCTCCAGGACTGGCTCTCGCCCCCTGTCGAGCCTGTCCTGGACGTGGACGCCGCAGCGGTCCAGCTCCGCGGCTCTCTGACCGAGGTGTGCAACGCCAGCATGCCTCGGTCACGCCGTCCGCCTCCCCGTCGCGCCGTTTATTGGTGGACGGAGGAGCTGGCGGGGCTCCGGGCCGCGTGCGTGGCGGCCAGACGAGCCTACACGCGGAGTCGGCGGCGCACTACCCGATCTCAGGCCGGGGAGGACCTCCTCTACGCCTCTTACCGAGAGGCAAAGACGGTCCTCAAGTCGGCGATGTGCGCCGCCAAGGACTCGGCGAGGGCCGAGATGCTGGAGGGCCTCGACAGGGATCCGTTTGGGAGGCCATATAAGGCGGCGCGTAACCAATTGCGCCCCTTCGGCCCCCCACTAACGGAGACCCTGGAGCCGGCGTTGCTGGATGGGGTGGTCCGGTCCCTGTTTCCGCGCAGGGCCGACTTCACCCCACCAACCATGAGCCCCCCACGGGGGGTGGTAGCTTCGCCGGAGGAGGAGGTCCCTCCAGTATCGGCGGAGGAACTTCGCGCGGGGGTTCTGTCCCTCCGCGCGAAGAAGACGGCCCCTGGGCCAGATGGCGTCCCCGCACGGGTGGTGGCCATCGCGGCGTCCCTCATGGAGGACAGGTTTCGGGACCTCTTCAGCGCGTGCCTGACGGCTGGGAGGTTCCCGAAACAGTGGAAGGAGGGGCAGTTGTGCCTCCTCCGGAAGGAGGGACGCCCGGTGGACTCCCCCTCGGCATACCGACCCATCGTTCTGCTCGATGAGGTCGGTAAATTGTTCGAGGGGATCATCGCCACCCGGCTAAACAGCCTTTTGCGGGAGGTAGGGCCGGACCTGTCGGACGCCCAGTTCGGTTTTCGACGGGGGCGTTCGACGGTCGACGCGTTGGCCCTACTCAGGGGTCAGGTGCAGGAGGCGGTGGAGTCGGGGGGCGGAGTGTTGGCGGTGTCATTCGACATAGCCAACGCCTTCAACTCCGTTCCCCACTCGACGATATTGGAGGCACTCCGATACCACGGAGTGCCCCAATATCTGCGGGCGATCCTGGCCAGCTACCTGGAGGACCGAGAGGTCCTCCTCGTGGACAAGACGGCCAGGATCAGGCGCTACGGCGCGGAGTGCGGTGTTCCACAGGGGTCGGTTCTAGGCCCTCCCCTGTGGAACATTGGGTTCGATTGGCTCCTGCGGGGAGCCCTCCTCCAGGGCACGAGTGTCATCTGCTACGCGGATGACACTCTCCTCACTGCCCGGGGGAGGAGCTTTGGGGAGGCGGCCTGTTTGGCCTCGGCGGGCGGATCCTTGGTCGCAGAGAGGATCCGCCGCCTGGGATTGAGGGTGGCGCTGAACAAGACCGAGGCCGTGTTCTTCCACGGGCCTCGGCAGCGCTGCCCTCCAGATGCCCACATAGTCGTGGAGGGCGTCCGAATAGCGGTGAAGGCCCAGATGAAATATCTGGGCCTAGTGCTGGACAGCAGGTGGCGCTTCGGCCCGCACTTTAGCGGGCTGTCGACGCGCCTGCTGAAAGCCGCGGACGCCCTCTCATGGCTCCTCCCCAACCTCGGGGGGCCGAGTGCACGGTGCCGGCGCCTTTATGCCGGCATCCTTAGGAGCATGGCCCTGTACGGGGCACCCATCTGGGCGGACTCCCTCCAGAGGAGGGAGAATGCAACCGCCATCCGCAGGCCGCAAAGGGCCATTGCACAGCGGGTGGCGAGGGCCTACCGCTCAGTGGGTTTCTCGGCGGCGTGCGCTCTGGCCGGCACCCCTCCCTGGGAGTTGGAGGCATGGGTGCTCGCCAGAGTGTACGAGTGGACGGCGCGGCGTAGGGCGCTGGGCGAGCGCCCCGCTATGGAAGAGCGGGAGGCCGTGCGGCGGGAGGCGAGGGACGCTATCGTCCTCCATTGGGCGGAGGACCTCGCCACCGCCGCGTTTGGACGCCGGACGCTGGACGCGCTCGGGCCAGTCCTGCAGGGCTGGCTCGAGCGGCCACATGGTTTCCTCTCGTTCCGTTTGGTGCAGGTGTTGTCCGGACATGGTTGTTTCGGAACGCACCTGCACCGGATCCGGAGGGAGGAAACCCCGGCGTGCCACCACTGCGGCGCGGCAGAGGACACGGCGCAGCACACCCTCGAGGTGTGCCCAGCTTGGGCTGGGCTGCGCCGTGCCCTGATCGATGTGATCGGACAGGACCTCTCACTTCCCGGCGTGGTCTACTCCATGCTGGGGAGTGAGGAGGCCTGGGCGGCGGTTGCCTCCTTTTGCGAGGTCGTGATGTCGCAAAAGGAGGCGGCGGAGCGGGCGCGGGAGGATGATCCTCTCGCGCCACCGCACCGCAGGCGAAGAAGGGGTGGGAGAAGGCGGTTGTTTAATCGTCTCCTCCCACCTCCTGGTGGTGACTAGCGGGCGACAGGCGCGGGGGCGCCTTCGCTCGCATTGCACAAGTCACCACCCTAGTCGGGCGGGAACGGCCGAGCACTCGCGGTCGTTCCCGGGCCCCTCCACTGAGGGAGGGGCGTGAAGGCCCCGCTGTAAAGGCGGGCGGTCGTCGGCGGGGGACTGGACGTAAAGGCTCTGCCAGTTTCCCAGTCCTCCTCCAATTCAAGACGATGCGGGAGTGCCGCTGGGTTATTTTAGTGGGTATACCGGATTCATTCCGGGGAGTCCCACATACCCCCCCCATTCCCCCAATGGGTGGGTATGCGTAATGCATTTTTTCCCAGCGAGATCAAAAAAAAAAAAAAAAAAAAAAAAAAAGGTTAGGTTGGGGTGGGGTGCGGGTCAGGTAACCTCCACGTTGGCCTAGTTGGTTGCTGGTCTCTTTCGGATACGTCCGGGGAGAAGAGCAACCCGCCGGGCTGGTGCGCCCCGGGCACCGTCAATAACTTCCCATTCGTGGGTTCTTGTTGGCGGTGGCGAATACCTGACAGGGGGGGGTTGTCGCTCTGGGTGTTTTTCTGATTAGCAGAAGACACACCAGATGCGACATTGGGGTTTGGGTGGGGAGGGAAATTTTAGGTTGGGTAGGCTTGTTTGGGTAGGTAGTTAGTTTTAGTTAGGTTGGGTAGGTAGGTTAGGGCCGACGTAGAGAGGAGTAAAAACGGAAAAACCATGAAAAAGACAATTGCGAAAAAAACTCCCCAGGTGGGTCCCGACTGCTCAGCGGTCGGGGAATCCCACCCCGCTTCGGCGGGCTGCCCCTCGTATTCTGGGGGGGGCAACAACTGTCCTATTTCTAGGTCTTCGGACCAAAACGACGAACACACGCTAGCACAACGGACACCGACGATGACTGATCTACATGACGACTTTACGCTTGCACACCGGAAAACGACGACGACTGATCGACACGAGGACCAAACGCACGAAGAAAGGAAAACGACGGAGAAACCTACGATTGACGACCAAGATCCGCTTGCCGCCACAGATGACGGCAACAAGGGCCGAGGAGGCTCGAAGGCTCGACGAGAGCTCCGCGTCCTTGTGACGCGTCTCTCGGAGTCCTCTGGGGACTCAGCCGGTGACTCGGAGGAGAGCCTGATGACGGTTGGGTCCGAAAGTGAAAAAGAGACTCGCCGTTGGCGGAAGAGGCCCATAGGGCAGGAGGAAGCCGCGTCGCCGCTCAAAGGGGTGGCTCATAGATCGAAGCGCGGGCGAGGCCGGCCGCCCACCACGGGCGAATACGTGGGCCTTGCCGCGGCCCGGGAACGCCTGAACGCGGCAAAAGAAGAGGAGCTCCGGCTTGAGGTCGAGGACTGCGTGGAGGGCTTAGCCAAAACACTGCGAGAGTCCAGGCACGCCTGCCGCAGCGGCCTCAATCCGCCATCGCCGGGCGAGGACACGGCGCAGTCGCTGGCGGCGCTGAATCTTTTGGTGTTGGAGGCCGCCAAGGTTGTGGAGACGGTGGCCTCCAAGTCCAAAAATTTGAAGGGCACCAGCCAAAAGACCCTGAAGGACGCGGCCTCCATCATCAGGGAGGCCGCGGTGGGCATCAGGGCCCGCACGGTCCCAGAGGAGGTGGCGCTGCTGGAGGCAGAGAACCGGCGGCTTACGGCCCAGTTGGCGGAAGCCAACAGCCGGCCGGCGGCGGCGGTGGCGCCAGACGCGGTTCGAGAGATGGTGGAGGCGATGACTCGGGCCAGCGTCGCGCAGTTCGGCGAAATGCTGAATGCGCGACTCGAGGGGCTCGAGTGTCGTCTCCTACCGGACCCGAGACTGAGGCCGCCGCTGGCGGCTGATAGGAGGAAGGCGGCAGCGTCGCAGCCGCCAATGTCTCCCGAGTCGGGAGCAGGGGCCCCCGCTCCGGAGAGGGCACCAACACCCCCCCCGGCGCCTCTGTCTGCGCCCGCAGCCCAGTCCCAAGTGAGTAAGGGCAAGGGCAAGGGCAAGGGCAAGGGCAGAGGCAAGGGCGGGCAGACGGCCCAGGCCCCAGTAAGGGACCCTAGCCCTGTGCGGGACGCTCCCCCACCACCACCACTGACGGAGCAGTGGAATGTGGTGGTGTCGGGGCTCGACGACTCCGTCACCGCCGCAGAGGTGGTGGAGGCTTTTGCTGCGCAGGGCGGATGCCACGCCAGCGACGTGAGGCCCGGAGTCATCGGCGACCGGGCCGCGATGTGGCTCGGCTGCCCGGTGGCCGCCGCCAAGACCGTGGTCGGCGCCGGCAGCCTAAGGGTAGGCTGGATCACGGCCAGAGTCGCCCTGCTGGCGGCGAGGCCCCTGAGGTGCTTCAGGTGCCTCAATCTGGGCCACGTCGCCAGCAGGTGCGGGTCGGAGGTGGACCGCAGCGGCCTTTGCTTCCGCTGCGGAGAGCCGGGCCACCGGGCGCGCGAGTGTAAGGCCGAGCCGCACTGCGTCACCTGCGCAGCGACAGGCAAACCCGCGGGGCACCCGCTCGGCGGAGCGGGCTGCCAGGGCGCCAGCAAGCAAAAGAAAGCGGCGCCAAACAGGGGGAAAAAGAAAAAGGCCAAGGGTAAGAGCAAAGAGCCTACCCTTGGCCAAACAGCGGAGGGGCCCATGGAGACCGCAGTGTAATGTCTCTACAACTCCCCGTACTGCAGGCAAACATCAACCACTCTGCCAGGGCCCAGGATCTTTTGTCCCAGACCCTGGTAGAGTGGGGGATCAAAGTGGCCGTGGTCGCCGAGCCCTACTTCGTTCCCGACAGGGACGACTGGGTCGGGGACCGCGAGGGTTTGGTGGCCATCGTCGCCCCGGCTGCCGTCGGCGCCCCGCCCATCGACAACGTGACGAGGGGTCGGGGCTACGTCCTGGCAGCCGTGGGCGGCGTTGCAGTCATAGGGGTGTACTACCCGCCCAGCCGGAGTCTCGCCGACTTTGAGCAGATGCTCGGGGAGGTGGGGGCTCTGGTTGGGCGGGTCGCCCCTAGCCCCGTGCTAGTCGCTGGGGATTTCAACGCCAAATCCGTGGCGTGGGGATCCCCGGCGACGGATGCGCGGGGTGAGTGTCTGGAGGAGTGGGCGGTCTCCATGGGCCTGGCCGTCCTCAACACGGGGTCGGAGGACACGTGCGTGCGGCAACGGGGCGGTTCGATAGTCGACATAACGTTGGCGTCGACCGCCCTGGCGCGCCGTGTCCGGGACTGGAGGGTGGTGGTGGACGCGGAGACACTGTCCGACCATCGGTATATCCGGTTCGACGTCTCCGCGCTCGCCACCGGACCGCAGAGCCCGGTCCGACCCCCTGTTGTTGTTGGGGGGTCCGGTCCGCGCTGGGTGCTGGGGCGGCTCGATAAAGAGGTCGCCAGAGAGGCGGCCATAGTCGAAGACTGGGTGTCCGGGTCCGACATCATCGGCCAGGACGTGGACGAGGAGGCGGGGCGCCTAGGGGCCTCGCTGGGTCGCATCTGCGACGCGGCGATGCCCAGGGCGAGACCCCTCCCTCCTCGGCATCGGGTGTATTGGTGGAACGACGAGCTGCGCCGCATGCGAGTCGACTGCGGCAGGGCTCGCCGCCGATACACCCGGTGCAGGCGTAGGCGGATCCGGGACGCCCAGGAGGAGACCGTCTCCTACGCCGCCTACAGGGCACTGCGCGAGTCGCTTCAAGTGGCAATCGCGCGGGCCAGGGAGGCGGCGTGGGAGGAGTGGCTGCGGACCCTCGACGGCGACCCGTGGGGCAGGCCGTACAAAGTGGTCCGCAAAAAGCTGCGACCCTGGGCCCCCCCGGTCACGTCCAGCGTGGACGAGGATCTCCTAGGAGATGTGGTGGGCACCCTCTTCCCCCATCGAGAGGAGTGGGTACCTCCGGCGATGGCCCGACAAGGCGATGCGCGACCTGCAGAGGACGACGTCCCCGCGCCGCCGGTATCGGAGGCGGAATTCGGGGCGGCCGTCCTGAGACTCAAAATGAAGAGGACCGCCCCCGGCCCGGACGGCGTTCCGGGGACGGCTCTGGCGGTCGCGCTAGAAGAGATAGGTGAGAGGGTGAGGTCCTTGTTCACCGCGTGCGTGGCGCAGGGTCGATTCCCTCGACCCTGGAAGACGGGCAAACTCGTGTTGCTGCCGAAGGTCGGGCGCCCGGCCGGACTGCCGTCGTCCTACCGTCCGATCGTGCTGCTCGGCGAGGTGAGCAAGCTCTTCGAGCGAGTGCTCGCGGCTCGCCTGGCCGAGTGCATGGATCCGGATCTGGACGACGCGCAGTTCGGTTTCCGCCGGGGTCGGTCGACCCTGGATGCCGTCGCGCGGGTGCGGGACCTCGCCGAGGGGGCGGTCTGCCAGGGCGGCGTGATGCTTGCGGTGTCATTGGACATCCGCAACGCTTTCAACGCGCTGCCCTGGGAGACCGTCAGAGCGGCGCTGCGGTACCATGGGGTGCCGCAGTACCTGCAGCGGGTCATCGCTGATTACTTCGCCGGCAGGGCCGTCGTTTACCCGACGAGGGCCGGCGAGGGGAGGAGGGTGATGTCGTGCGGTGTTCCACAGGGGTCGGTACTGGGCCCGCCCCTGTGGAACATCGGCTACGACTGGGTGCTGCGCGGTGCCACCTTGCGGGGGGTCGGTGTTATATGTTACGCCGACGATACCCTCGTGCTGGCCCGCGGCAGCACCTACAGGGAGGCGTCGCGCCTCGCCACGGCGGGTGTGGCCCAGGTGGTGGGGAGGATCCGCGCCCTGGGGCTCGAGGTGGCCCTGGAGAAATCGGAGGCTCTCCTGTTCCACGGGCCCGGAAACGGGCCGCCGCCGGCGGCCTCAATCATAGTGGGAGGAACTTCCATCGCCGTCGGTACTAACATGAAGTACCTGGGGCTTGTGCTCGACGGCCGATGGAAGTTCGAAGAGCACTTCCGGCGGTTGGCCCCGAAGTTGTTGGGCACCGCTGGGGCGTTGGGGCGGATCCTCCCAAACGTTGGGGGGCCAGGTAGTGTTTGCCGACGCCTCTACACCGGTGTGGTGCGCTCCATGGCGCTCTACGGGGCGCCGATATGGGCGGGAGCCCTGAATAGCCGAAACTTGGCAGCGCTGCGCAGACCGCAGCGCGCCATGGCGCTCAGGGTGGCCCGGGCGTACCGCACCGTGTCTTGCGTCGGCGCGTGTGTGCTCGCCGGTACGCCGCCGTGGGACCTCGACGCCGAGGTACTCGCCGCGGCGTACTGGCGAACCAAAGAGGCGATTGCGGGTGGTGACCGCCCCCATCCGCGGGAGATTCGTCGCTGGAAGGAGGAGGCGCGCGACACTCTCCTGCGGAGGTGGGCGGTTCGTCTTGAGAGTGCGGACACGAGCCGAGAGTTGGTCGCCGCCGTTCGCCCCATTCTTTACGAGTGGCTCGAACGGCGTCATGGGGTTCTCTCCTTCCACCTGACGCAGATGATCACCGGTCATGGTTGTTTCGGCCGGTACCTGTGCCGGGTGGCGGGAAGGGAACCCTCGGTGGAGTGCCACCATTGTGCGGCGGGAGTCGCGGACACGGCGCAACACACGCGCGAGGAGTGCCCAGCTTGGGCGGTCCCTCGCGCCGCCTTGTCCGCGACAGTCGGGAATGACCTGTCGCTGCCGGCCGTCCTCAGGGAGATGGTCGACAGCGACGAGTCGTGGCAGGCGGTCGCGACCTTCAGCGACGACGTTATGTCGCGGAAGGAGGCGGCGGAGCGGGACCGGGAAGACGACGTCGACTCGGCCCCGATACGCCGCCGCAGACTCGGCAGGCGGCGTGCGGCCTTTGCGGGCCGGATGCCGCCGTGACGCCGGGGACCGTGGGCGGAGGATCGGGGGATCCGCCGTCCACACATAGGTCCCGTGCACTGAGACATCCGGTGGTCCGGTGCCTCAGTGCCAGGAGGAGACAGGAGGAGGAATGGGGCGGGGCAGGGTCTCTTGTAACACCAGGAGACTCTGCCCCGCCCCGGAGAGAAGGGCTCTATTGAGAGCAACGCTAGCGGGGCATGCGGTTGTAAGCCTCGTGGGTCCCGCAGCCCCGTAGGCGAGAGGAGGACCACTCCAGGTTTTTAGTGGGTGCGAACCCCACATAACACAGCGGTTCCCCCGGGCCGCTGCGTATTCGTCAGGAATTTTCCTGGGTGATCAAAAAAAAAAAAAAAAAAAAAAAAAAAAAAAAAAAAAAAAAAAAAAAAAAAGGTTAGGTTGGGGTGGGGTGCGGGTCAGGTAACCTCCACGTTGGCCTAGTTGGTTGCTGGTCTCTTTCGGATACGTCCGGGGAGAAGAGCAACCCGCCGGGCTGGTGCGCCCCGGGCACCGTCAATAACTTCCCATTCGTGGGTTCTTGTTGGCGGTGGCGAATACCTGACAGGGGGGGGTTGTCGCTCTGGGTGTTTTTCTGATTAGCAGAAGACACACCAGATGCGACATTGGGGTTTGGGTGGGGAGGGAAATTTTAGGTTGGGTAGGCTTGTTTGGGTAGGTAGTTAGCTTTAGTTAGGTTGGGTAGGTAGGTTAGGGCCGACGTAGAGAGGAGTAAAAGAAAAAACCAATATGAAAAAGACAATTGCGAAAAAAACTCCCCAGGTGGGTCCCGACTGCTCAGCGGTCGGGGAATCCCACCCCGCTTCGGCGGGCTGCCCCTCGTATTCTGGGGGGGGCAACAACTGTCCTATTTCTAGGTCTTCGGACCAAAACGACGAACACACGCTAGCACAACGGAAAAGAGCTGCGCCGTGCCCTGACAGATGTGATCGGACAAGACCTCTCGCTTCCCGGCGTGGTCTACTCCATGCTGGGGAGTGAGGAGGCCTGGGCGGCGGTTGCCTCCTTTTGCGAGGTCGTGATGTCGCAAAAGGAGGCGGCGGAGCGGGCGCGGGAGGACGATCCTCTCGCGCCGCCGCACCGCAGGCGAAGAAGGGGTGGGAGAAGGCGGTTGTACGATCGTCTCCTCCCACCTCCTGGTGGTGACTAGCGGGCGACAGGCGCGGGGGCGCCTTCGCTCGCATTGCACGAGTCACCACCCTCGTCGGGCGGGAACGGCCGAGCACTCGCGGTCGTTCCCGGGCCCCTCCACTGAGGGAGGGGCGTGAAGGCCCCGCTGTAAAGGCGGGCGGTCGTCGGCGGGGGACTGGACGTAAAGGCTCTGCCAGTTTCCCAGTCCTCCTCCAATTCAAGACGATGCGGGAGTGCCGCTGGGTTATTTTAGTGGGTATACCGGATTCATTCCGGGGAGTCCCACATACCCCCCCCATTCCCCCAATGGGTGGGTATGCGTAATGCATTTTTTCCCAGCGAGATCAAAAAAAAAAAAAAAAAAAAAAAAAAAAAGGTTAGGTTGGGGTGCGGGTCAGGTAACCTCCACGTTGGCCTGGTTGGTTGCTGGTCTCTTTCGGATACGTCCGGGGGGAAGAGCAACCCGCTGGGCTGGTGCACTCTGGGCACCGTCAATAACTTCCCATTCGTGGGTTCTTGTTGGCGGTGGCGAATAATCTGACAGGGGTAGGGTTCGCTCTGGGTGTTCCTCTGACTAGCAGAGGACACTCCAGATGCGACATAGGGGTGGGGTAGGTAGGCTAGGTTAGGTTAGGTAGGATAGGTTAGGTTAGGACGAGGAGGGGAGGGTGGTTCTCAGGACAGGGAACCACCAAACAGGGGAGTCTAGCCAGCTCTCCTTGAATCCCGGAGCCCACGGCATACTCCCAAAGACCCCCATCGTTGGCGGTATGGGGTACGGGACTTGCTGTGGACCGGAGGGCTTGCCTTAATTGGCCGGCCCGCGGGAAGGAAAACCCTATAAAACCCGACAGCAAAGTCGTAAAAACCTGTAGATACCAGGCGACCTCTACAGTATATAGCTACACTGTTTAACGGAATGGGCGTCACCCGGCAGTGTTTTTTTTTATATCGTCCCATAATCGTGGGAACAAATATGCAAACTGAATTTATCAAACAAAAAGATGAAGAAAGGAAGGAGAAAAACGAGAACGAGAGAGAGAAGGAACAGACGACGGAGAGTCAGAAGACAGAAGATGACTCCGTGTTGCATCTATCGGAGTCAGCAATGGCTAAATCAAAAACTACAAAGACGGAGCAAGCGACGGTGGCCCGAAGACAACTTCGCGTCTCCCTGCCGCAACTATCGGACACTGACTCGGACACTAGTCTTATGACGGTCGACTCTGGGAGTGGAAACGAGGAGGCTCGCCGCTGGCGAAAAAGACCAGTGGAAGAACAGGATGAACAGGAGATGGCGTCGCCACCCAAAGGGGCGGCACACAAAACAAAGAGAGGGAGAGGCCGACCGCCCACCACGGGCGAGTACGTGGGCCTAGCCGCGGCCAAGCAGCGCCTTAACAAGGCAAAGGAAGAAGAGCTCCAGTTAGAGGCCGAGGAGGAAATTGCCGGCATGGCCAAAATCCTAGAGAAATCTAGGCACGCCTGTCGCAGAGGCCTAAATCCGCCAACACCCGAGGAGGACAAGGAGCAGTCTCTGGCGGCATTAAACCTGCTGCTGCTAGAGGCTGCGAAGCTCGTGGAGAAGGTGGCCGCCACGTCCAAGAAGCTGAAGGGGACCAGTATCAAGACACTAAAGGATGCGGCCTCTATTATCAAGGAGGCCGCGGTGGGCATAAGGGCCCGCACAGTGTCCGAGGAGGTGGCGCACCTAACAAGCGAAAACCAGCGGCTTACGGCTCAATTGGCAGAGGCAAAGAGCCGGCCGGCGGCGGTTGCACCCGACGCCACTAGGGAAATGATGGAGGAGATAGCTCGGGCCAGCGTCGTGCAATTCGGCAATATGCTGAATGCACGACTCGAAGGGCTCGAGTGTCGCCTCCTTCCGGATCCGAGGCTGCGGCCGCCGCTGGCGGCTGACAAGAGAAAGGCGAAGGAAGACGCTGCGTCAGAGGCAGCTCATGCCCCAGAGAAGGACCCAACACCCCCAGCGCCTCTGCCTGCGACCGCCGCTGCCCAGCCCCAAAAGTCTAAGGGCAAGGGAAAGGGCAAAGGCAAGGGCAAAAAGACGGCCCAGGCTCCTGTTAGGGACTCTAGCCCAGTTAAGGATGCCCCCCCACCGCCCCCATTGACGGAGCAGTGGAGCTTGGTGGCAGCTAGGGGTGCAAAAAGCTCAGGGCGGCAGACGGGTGCGCAGGGTACCCAGAATAAAAAGGCGGCGGCGGTGGCGAAGTTGCGTGAACCAAAAACGGCTGCGGTGACACTAACACTGCAGCCGGGCGCGGCGGAGCGTGGCGCCAGCTACGGCACCGTTTTGCGGGAGGCTCGGACCCGTATAGACAAGTCGAGTCTCGGCATTGAGGAAATGCGCTGCAGGACTACGGTCACCGGCGCCCGCATCCTCGAAATCTTCGGGGATGGGGGCGCTGAGAAGGCCGACTCCCTCGCTTCAAAGCTGCGAGAGGTCCTCAGCGCAGACGTGGTCCGGGTCTCTCGTCCCACAAAAAGAGTGGATGTCCTGGTGTCGGGGCTGGACGACTCCGTCACCGCCGCCGAGGTAGTGGCCGCTTTCGCTGCCCAGGCTGGCTGCCATGAAGACGACCTGAAGCCCGGTGTCATAACTGAACGGGCTACGATGTGGCTCGGTTGCCCGGTGGCCGCCGCCAAGACAGTGGTCGGCGCCGGCCGACTCAACGTGGGCTGGATTACGGCAAGAGCCACTTTGCTGGAGGCGCGGCCCCTAAGGTGCTTCAAGTGCCTCAACCTGGGCCACGTCGCCAGCAAGTGTAGATCGGAGGTAGACCGCAGCGGATTCTGTTTCCGTTGCGGAAAGCCGGGCCACCGGGCACGCGAGTGCCGGGAAGAGCCAAACTGCGCCACCTGCGCAGCAGCAGGTAAACCGGCGGGGCACCCTCTCGGCGGAGTGGGCTGTGTGGGCAAAACGAAAGTGATTAAGGCTAAGGGCAGCGGTGAGCCTGCCAGTAGCCCTACAGCGGAGGAGCCGACGGAGACCGTCTCATAAATGCCCGGACTCCCCATCTTGCAGGCGAATATTAACCACTCTGCCAGGGCCCAGGATCTCTTGACCCAGTCCCTGGCAGAGTGGGGAATCAAAGTAGCCGTGGTCGCCGAGCCCTACTTCGTCCCCACCCGGGATGACTGGGTCGGGGATCGCGAGGGTTTGGTGGCCATCGCCGCCCCGGCTGCCGCCGGCGCCCCGCCCATTGGCAATGTGTCGAGGGGTAGGGGCTACGTACTGGCTGCCGTGGGCGGCCTCACAATTATAGGGGTGTATTTCTCGCCTAACCGGGCTCTCGCCGACTTTGAGCAAATGCTCGGGGAGGTGGGGGCTCTGGTTGGGCAGGTCGCCCCTAACCCCGTGCTAGTCGCTGGGGATTTCAACGCCAAATCTGTGGCGTGGGGATCCCCGGTGACGGATGCGCGGGGTGAGTGTCTGGAGGAGTGGGCGGTCTCCGTTGGCTTGGTCGTCCTCAACACGGGGTCGGAGGACACGTGCGTGCGGCAACAGGGTGGGTCGATAGTCGACATAACGTTGGCATCGCCTGCCCTGGCGCGCCGTGTCCGGGATTGGAGGGTGGTGGTGGGCGTGGAGACACTGTCGGACCATCGTTATATCCGATTCGATGTCTCCGCGCTCCCCGCCGGCCCGCAAGGCTCGGCCCAGACCCCCGTCGTTGGGGGCGGTCCGCGCTGGGTGCTGGGGCGGCTCGACAGGGAGGTCGCCAGAGAGGCCGCCATTATCGAGGACTGGATGTCCGGGCCCGACATTGGCCAGGACGTGGACGAGGAGGCGAGGCGCCTTGGGGCCTCGCTGGGCCGCATATGCGACGCGGCGATGCCCAGGGCGAGACCCCTCCCTCCTCGGTGCCGGGTGTATTGGTGGAGCGACGAGCTCCGCCGCATGCGCATCGATTGCGGCCGGGCTCGCCGCCGATACACTCGGTGCAGGAGGCGGCGGACCCGTGACGCCCAGGAGGAGAGTGCCTCCTATGCCGCTTACAGGGCTCTGCGCGAAACCTTTCAGGTGGCTATCGCGCGGGCCAAGGAGGCGGCATGGGAGGAATGGCTGCGGACCCTCGATGGCGACCCCTGGGGGAGGCCATACAAGGTAGTAAGGAAAAAGTTACGGCCCTGGGCACCCCCCGTCACTTCTAGTGTAGACGGGGATCTTCTCGAGGAGGTGGTGGGCACCCTCTTCCCGCAACGAGACGAGTGGTTGCCCCCGGCGATGGCCCGACAAACTGATGCGCGACCTGCAGAGGGCGATGTCCCCGCACCGCCGGTGTCGGAGGCCGAATTCGGGGCGGCCGTCCTCAGACTCAAGATGAGGAGGACCGCCCCGGGCCCGGACGGCGTTCCGGGGGCGGCCGTGGCGGTCGCGCTGGAGGAAATGAGTGAGAGGGTGAGGTCCCTCTTCACCGCATGTGTGGTGCAGGGTCGATTCCCGCGGCAGTGGAAGACGGGCAAACTCGTATTGCTGCCGAAGGCAGGGCGCCCGGCCGGACTGCCGTCGTCCTACCGTCCGATCGTGCTGCTCGACGAGGTGAGTAAGCTCTTCGAGCGTGTGCTCGCTGCTCGCCTGGCCGAGTGCATGGATCCGGATCTGGACGACGCGCAGTTCGGTTTCCGCCGCGGTCGGTCGACCCTGGATGCGGTTGCGCGGGTGAGGGACCTCGCCGAGGAGGCGGTCTCCCGGGGCGGCGTGATGCTTGCGGTGTCATTGGACATCCGCAACGCCTTCAACACGCTGCCCTGGGAAACGATCAAAGCGGCGATGCGGTACCACGGCGTGCCGCATTACCTCCAGAGGGTCATCGCCGACTACTTCGCCGGCAGAGCCGTCGTTTTCCCGACGAGGGCCGGCGAGGGGAGGAGGGAAATGTCGTGCGGTGTTCCACAGGGGTCGGTTCTGGGCCCGCCCTTGTGGAACATCGGCTACGACTGGGTGCTGCGCGGGGCCACCTTGCGGGGGGTCAGCGTGATTTGTTACGCCGACGACACCCTCGTGCTGGCCCGCGGGCGCACCTACAGAGAGGCATCCCTGCTCGCCACTGCGGGTGTGGCTCAGGTCGTGGGGAGGATCCGTGCCTTGGGGCTCGAGGTGGCCTTGGAAAAATCCGAGGCCCTCTTGTTTCATGGGCCCAAAAACAGGCCGCCGCCGGAGGCCTCTATTATTGTGGGAGGGACCTCCATCGCCGTCGGTACTACTATGAAGTACCTAGGGCTCGTGCTCGACGGCCGATGGAGGTTCGAGGAGCACTTCCGGCGGCTGGCCCCAAAGTTGTTGGCCACCGCTGGTGCCTTGGGACGGATCCTCCCAAACGTTGGGGGGCCTGGTGGAGCTTGCCGACGCCTGTACACGGGTGTGGTGCGCTCCATGGCGCTCTACGGGGCGCCAATATGGGCAGGTGCCATGAGCAACCACAACGTGGCAGCGCTGCGGAGACCGCAGCGCGCCATGGCGCTCAGGGTGGCTCGGGCGTACCGCACCGTGTCGTACGTCGGCGCGTGCGTGCTCGCCGGTACGCCGCCGTGGGACCTCGATGCCGAGGTACTCGCCGCGGTGTACTGGCGAATAAAAGAGGTGGTTGCGGGTGGTGGCCGTCCACATCCGCGAGAGATCCAACGCTGGCGAGAGGAGGGACGCGAGACTCTCCTGCGGAGGTGGGCGGCCCGTTTGGAGGGTTCGATCGTGAGTCGAGAGTTGGTGACCGCCGTTCGGCCCATTCTTCACGAGTGGCTCGAGCGGCGGCATGGAGCTCTCTCCTTCCACCTGACACAGATGATCACCGGGCATGGCTGCTTTGGAAGATACCTGTGCCGGGTGGCAGGAAGAGAACCGTCGGTGGAGTGCCACCATTGTGCGGCGGGAGTCGCGGACACGGCGCAGCATACGCGCGAGGAGTGCCCAGCTTGGGCGGTCCCTCGTGCCGCCTTGTCCGCGACAGTCGGGAACGACCTGTCGCTGCCGGCCGTCCTCAGGGAGATGGTCGACAGCGACGAATCATGGCAGGCGGCAGCGACCTTCTGCGACGTAGTGATGTCGCAGAAGGAGGCGGCGGAGCGGGACCGGGAAGACGACGTCGACTCGGCCCCGATGCGCCGCCGTAGACGCGGAAGGCGGCGTCTGGTCTTTGCGGGACAAATGCCGCCGTAACGCCGGGGATCGCGGGTGACGGATCGGGGTCCGTCGTCCGCACAAAGGTCCCGCACCGAGACGCCCTGTGTGTCCGGGGTGCCTCGGTGCTAGGAGGTCATAAATGGAGGTGGAACGGGGCGGGGCTGGATCTCAACTAAGGGATTCAGCCCCGCCCCGCAGAGAGAAGGGCTCCGGAGCGGAGCAACGCTAGCGGGGCACGCGGTTGTGTGCCAAGTGGGTCCCGCAGCCCCGTAGGCGAGAGGAAGGACACTCCAGGTTTTTAGTGGGTGCAAACCCCACATATCGCAGTGGTCACCCCGAGGCCACTGTGCATTCGTGAGGAATTTTCCTGGGAGATCAAAAAAAAAAAAAAAAAAAAGGTTGGGGTGCGGGTCAGGTAACCTCCACGTTGGCCTAGTTGGTTGCTGGTCTCTTTCGGATACGTCCGGGGGGAAGAGCAACCCGCTGGGCTGGTGCACTCCGGGTACCGTCAATAACTTCCCATTCGTGGGTTCTTGTTGGCGGTGGCGAATAACCTGACAGGGGAGGGTAGGTTTCGCTCTGGGTGTTCCTCCTAACCCTGTCGGGGGAATCTCCAGAGGGAAACCAGTAGGGAGAGGGTGAAGGAGGAGGAGGCGCTCTGGGTGTTCCTCTGATTAGCAGAGGACACTCCGGATGCGACAGAGAGGCTCGCTTCCGGGTCCTCTGGGTGGGACGCCCAGCTCTGCGGTGGGCTGTCGCGAGTCCCCCCGCAAAGCGACGGCTCTCCTGCGGGTGTGGGTGGCTCCGCCCGGGGGCAGGAGGTTAGCTAGGTGTGGAAGGCGGCGTCTGGCCTTCGCGGGCCAAATGCCGCAACGTGGGGGACCGTGGACGGAGGATCGGGGGATCCGTCGTCCACAAAAGGTCCAACGCACTGAGACGCCCAGGTGTTCGAGGGCGCCTCAGTGCTCGTTCCGTTTGGTGCAGGTGTTGTCCGGACATGGTTGTTTCGGAACGCACCTGCACCGGATCCGGAGGGAGGAAACCCCGGCGTGCCACCACTGCGGCGCGGCAGAGGACACGGCGCGGCACACCCTCGAGGTGTGTCCAGCTTGGGCTGAGCTGCGCCGTGCCCTGATCGATGTGATCGGACAGGACCTCTCACTTCCCAGCGTGGTCTACTCCATGTTGGGGAGTGAGGAGGCCTGGGCGGCGGTTGCCTCCTTTTGCGAGGTCGTGATGTCGCAAAAGGAGGCGGCGGAGCGGGCGCGGGAGGACGATCCTCTCGCGCCGCCGCACCGCAGGCGAAGAAGGGGTGGGAGAAGGCGGTTGTACGATCGTCTCCTCCCACCTCCTGGTGGTGACTAGCGGGCGACAGGCGCGGGGGCGCCTTCGCTCGCATTGCACGAGTCACCACCCTCGTCGGGCGGGAACGGCCGAGCACTCGCGGTCGTTCCCGGGCTCCTCCACTGAGGGAGGGGCGTGAAGGCCCCGCTATAAAGGCGGGCGGTCGTCGGCGGGGGACTGGACGTAAAGGCTCTGCCAGTTTCCCAGTCCTCCTCCAATTCAAGACGATGCGGGAGTGCCGCTGGGTTATTTTAGTGGGTATACCGGATTCATTCCGGGGAGTCCCACATACCCCCCCATTCCCCCAATGGGTGGGTATGCGTAATGCATTTTTTCCCAGCGAGATCAAAAAAAAAAAAAAAAAGGTTAGGTTGGGGTTATGCGGAGCCGGCGGCGCACTACCCGATCTCAGACCGGGGAGGACCGCCTCTACGCCTCTTACCTAGAGGCAAAGGCGGTCCTCAAGTCGGCGATGTGCGCCGCCAAGGACTCGGCGAGGGCCGAGATGCTGGAGGGCCTCGATAGGGATCCGTTTGGGAGGCCATATAAGGCGGCGCGTAACCAACTGCGCCCCTTTGGCCCCCCACTAACGGAGACCCTGGAGCCGGCGTTGCTGGATGGGGTGGTCCGGTCCCTGTTTCCGCGCAGGGCCGACTTCACCCCACCAACGATGAACCCCCCAGGGGGGGTGGTGGCAGCGCCGGAGGAGGAGGTCCCTCCGGTATCGGTGGAGGAACTTCGCGCGGGGATCCTGAGCCTCCGCGCGAAGAAGACGGCTCCTGGACCGGATGGCGTCCCCGCACGGGTGGTGGCCATCGCAGCGTCCCTCATGGAGGAAAGGTTTCGGGACCTCTTCAGCGCGTGTCTTACGGCTGGGAGGTTCCCGAAACTGTGGAAGGAGGGGCAATTGTGCCTCCTCCGGAAAGAGGGACGCCCGGTGGACTCCCCCTCGGCATACCGGCCCATCGTTCTGCTCGATGAGGTCGGTAAATTGTTCGAGGGGATCATCGCCACCCGGCTAAATAGCCAGTTGCGGGAGGTAGGGCCGGACCTGTCGGACGCCCAGTTCGGATTTCGACGAGGGCGTTCGACGGTCGACGCCTTGGCCCTGCTGAAGGTCCAGGTGCAGGAGGCGGTGGAGTCGGGGGGCGGAGTGTTGGCGGTGTCATTCGACATCGCCAACGCCTTCAACTCCGTGCCCCACTCTACCATATTGGAGGCACTCCGATACCACGGAGTGCCCCAATATCTGCGGGTGATCCTGGCCAGCTACTTGGAGGACCGAGAGGTCCTCCTCGTGGACAAGACGGCCAGGATCAGGCGCTACGGCGCGGAGTCCGGTGTTCCGCAGGGGTCGGTTCTAGGCCCTCCCCTGTGGAACATCGGTTTTGACTGGCTCCTGCGAGGAGCCCTCCTCCAGGGCACGAGTGTCATCTGTTACGCAGATGACACTCTCCTCACTGCCCGGGGGAGGAGCTTTGGGGAGGCGGCCTGTTTGGCCTCGGCGGGCGGATCCTTGGTTGCAGAGAGGATCCGCCGCCTGGGATTGAGGGTGGCGCTGAACAAGACCGAGGCCGTGTTCTTCCACGGGCCTCGGCAGCGCTGCCCTCCAGATGCCCATATCGTCGTGGAGGGCGTCCGAATAGCGGTGAAGGCCCAGATGAAATATCTGGGCCTAGTGCTGGACAGCAGGTGGCGCTTCGGCCCGCACTTTAGCGGGCTGTCGACGCGCCTGCTGAAAGCCGCGGACGCCCTCTCATGGCTCCTCCCCAACCTCGGGGGGCCGAGTGCACGGTGCCGGCGCCTTTATGCCGGCATCCTTCGGAGCATGGCCCTGTACGGGGCACCCATCTGGGCGGACTCCCTCCAGAGGAGGGAGAATGCAACCGCCATCCGCAGGCCACAAAGGGCCATTGCACAGCGGGTGGCGAGGGCCTACCGCTCGGTGGGTTTCTCGGCGGCGTGCGCTCTGGCCGGCACTCCTCCCTGGGAGTTGGAGGCATGGGTGCTCGCCAGAGTGTACGAGTGGAAGGTGCGGCGTAGGGCGCTGGGCGAGCGCCCCGCTATGGAAGAGCGGGAGGCCGTGCGGCGGGAGGCGAGGGACGCCATCGTCCTCCATTGGGCGGAGGACCTCGCCACCGCCGCCTTTGGACGCCGGACGCTGGACGCGCTCGGGCCAGTCTTGCAGGGCTGGCTCGAGCGGCCACATGGTTTCCTCTCGTTCCGTTTGGTGCAGGTGTTGTCCGGACATGGTTGTTTCGGAACGCACCTGCACCGGATCCGGAGGGAGGAAACCCCGGCGTGCCACCACTGCGGCGCGGCAGAGGACACGGCGCAGCACACCCTCGAGGTGTGTCCAGCTTGGGCTGAGCTGCGCCGTGCCCTGATCGATGTGATCGGACAGGACCTCTCACTTCCCAGCGTGGTCTACTCCATGTTGGGGAGTGAGGAGGCCTGGGCGGCGGTTGCCTCCTTTTGCGAGGTCGTGATGTCGCAAAAGGAGGCGGCGGAGCGGGCGCGGGAGGACGATCCTCTCGCGCCGCCGCACCGCAGGCGAAGAAGGGGTGGGAGAAGGCGGTTGTACGATCGTCTCCTCCCACCTCCTGGTGGTGACTAGCGGGCGACAGGCGCGGGGGCGCCTTCGCTCGCATTGCACGAGTCACCACCCTCGTCGGGCGGGAACGGCCGAGCACTCGCGGTCGTTCCCGGGCTCCTCCACTGAGGGAGGGGCGTGAAGGCCCCGCTATAAAGGCGGGCGGTCGTCGGCGGGGGACTGGACGTAAAGGCTCTGCCAGTTTCCCAGTCCTCCTCCAATTCAAGACGATGCGGGAGTGCCGCTGGGTTATTTTAGTGGGTATACCGGATTCATTCCGGGGAGTCCCACATACCCCCCCCCATTCCCCCAATGGGTGGGTATGCGTAATGCATTTTTTCCCAGCGAGATCAAAAAAAAAAAAAAAAAAGATTAGGTAGGTAGGTTAGGGCGGACGTAGAGAGGAGTAAAAGAAAAACCAATATGAAAAAGACAATTGCGAAAATAACTCCCCAGGTGGGTCCCGACTGCTCAGCGGTCGGGGAATCCCACCCCGCTTCGGCGGGCTGCCCCTCGTATTCTGGGGGGGGCAACAACTGTCCTATTTCTAGGTCTTCGGACCAAAACGACGAACACACGCTAGCACAACGGATACCGACGATGACTGATCTACATGACGACTTTACGCTTGCACAATGGAAAACGACGACGACTGATCGACACGAGGACCAAACGCTTGAAGAAAGGAAAACGACGGAGAAACCTACGATCGACGACCAAGATCCGCTTGCCGCCACAGATGACGGCAACAAGGGCCGAGGAGGCTCGAAGGCTCGACGGGAGCTCCGCGTCCTTGTGACGCGTCTCTCGGAGTCCTCTGGGGACTCAGCCGGTGACTCGGAGGAGAGCCTGATGACGGTTGGGTCCGAAAGTGAAAAAGAGACTCGCCGTTGGCGGAAGAGGCCCATAGGGCAGGAGGAAGCCGCGTCCCAGAGGAGGTGGCGCTGCTGGAGGCAGAGAACCGGCGGCTTACGGCCCAGTTGGCGGAGGCCAACAGCCGGCCGGCGGCGGCGGTGGCGCCAGACGCAGACGCGGTTCGCGAGATGGTGGAGGCGATGACTCGGGCCAGTGTCGCGCAGTTCGGCGAAATGCTGAATGCGCGACTCGAGGGGCTCGAGTGTCGTCTCCTACCGGACCCGAGACTGAGGCCGCCGCTGGCGGCTGATAAGAGGAAGGCGGCAGCGTCGCAGCCGCCAATGTCTCCCGAGTCGGGAGCAGGGGCCCCCGCTCTGGAGAGGGCCCCAACACCCCCCCCGGCGCCTCTGTCTGCGCCCGCAGCCCAGTCCCAAGTGAGTAAGGGCAAGGGCAAGGGCAAGGGCAAGGGCAAGGGCAGAGGCAAGGGCGGGCAGACGGCCCAGGCCCCAGTAAGGGACCCTAGCCCTGTGCGGGACGCTCCCCCACCACCTCCACTGACGGAGCAGTGGAATGTGGTCGCTGCTCGGGGAGGTAAGAGCTCTGGGAAGCAGCAGGTGCGCACCCAGAGCTCCCAAAATAAGAGCTCCCAAGACAAGAAGGCTGCGGCGGTGGCGAAGCTACGCGAGCCAAAAACGGCTGCGGTGACGTTGACACTGCAGCCGGGTGCGGCGGAGCGCGGTGCGAGCTACGCCACCGTCCTGCGGGAGGCCCGGACTCGAATCGACAAGACCAGTCTGGGTATCGAAGAGATGCGCTGCAGGACCACGGTCACCGGCGCCCGCATCCTCGAAATCTTCGGGGATGGGGGCGCCGAGAAGGCCGACTCCCTGGCTCGTAAGCTCAGGGAGGTCCTCAGCGCAGAGGACGTCAGGGTCTCCCGCCCCACAAAAAGGGTGGATGTGATGGTGTCGGGGCTCGACGACTCCGTCACCGCCGCAGAGGTGGTGGAGGCTTTTGCTGCGCAGGGCGGATGTCACGCCAGCGACGTGAGGCCCGGAGTCATCGGCGACCGGGCCGCGATGTGGCTCGGCTGCCCGGTGGCCGCCGCCAAGACCGTGGTCGGCGCCGGCAGCCTAAGGGTAGGCTGGATCACGGCCAGAGTCGCCCTGCTGGCGGCGAGGCCCCTGAGGTGCTTCAGGTGCCTCAATCTGGGCCACGTCGCCAGCAGGTGCGGGTCGGAGGTGGACCGCAGCGGCCTTTGCTTCCGCTGCGGAGAGCCGGGCCACCGGGCGCGCGGGTGTAAGGCCGAGCCGAACTGCGTCACCTGCGCAGCGACAGGCAAACCCGCGGGGCACCCGCTCGGCGGAGCGGGCTGCCAGGGCGCTAGCAAGCAAAAGAAAGCGGCGCCAAACAGGGGAAAAAATAAAAAGGCCAAGGGTAAGAGCAAAGAACCTACCCTTGGCCAAACAGCGGAGGGGCCCATGGAGACCGCAGTGTAAATGTCTCTTCAACTCCCCGTACTGCAGGCAAACATCAACCACTCTGCCAGGGCCCAGGATCTTTTGTCCCAGACCCTGGTAGAGTGGGGGATCAAAGTGGCCGTGGTCGCCGAGCCCTACTTCGTTCCCGACAGGGACGACTGGGTCGGGGACCGCGAGGGTTTGGTGGCCATCGTCGCCCCGGCTGCCGTTGGCGCCCCGCCCATCGACAACGTGACGAGGGGTCGGGGCTACGTCCTGGCAGCCGTGGGCGGCGTTGCAGTCATAGGGGTGTACTACCCGCCCAGCCGGGGTCTCGCCGACTTCGAGCAGATGCTCGGGGAGGTGGGGGCTCTGGTTGGGCGGGTCGCCCCTAGCCCCGTGCTAGTCGCTGGGGATTTCAACGCCAAATCCGTGGCGTGGGGATCCCCGGCGACGGATGCGCGGGGTGAGTGTCTGGAGGAGTGGGCGGTCTCCATGGGCCTGGCCGTCCTCAACACGGGGTCGGAGGACACGTGCGTGCGGCAACGGGGCGGTTCGATAGTCGACATAACGTTGGCGTCGACCGCCCTGGCGCGCCGTGTCCGGGACTGGAGGGTGGTGGTGGACGCGGAGACACTGTCCGACCATCGGTATATCCGGTTCGACGTCTCCGCGCTCGCCACTGGACCGCAGGGCCCGGTCCGACCCCCTGTTGTTGTTGGGGGGTCCGGTCCGCGCTGGGTGCTGGGGCGGCTCGATAAAGAGGTCGCCAGAGAGGCGGCCATAGTCGAAGACTGGGTGTCCGGGTCCGACATCATCGGCCAGGACGTGGACGAGGAGGCGGGGCGCCTAGGGGCCTCGCTGGGTCGCATCTGCGACGCGGCGATGCCCAGGGCGAGACCCCTCCCTCCTCGGCATCGGGTGTATTGGTGGAACGACGAGCTGCGCCGCATGCGAGTCGACTGCGGCAGGGCTCGCCGCCGATACACCCGGTGCAGGCGTAGGCGGATCCGGGACGCCCAGGAGGAGACCGTCTCCTACGCCGCCTACAGGGCACTGCGCGAGTCGCTTCAAGTGGCAATCGCGCGGGCCAAGGAGGCGGCGTGGGAGGAGTGGCTGCGGACCCTCGACGGCGACCCGTGGGGCAGGCCGTACAAAGTGGTCCGCAAAAAGCTGCGACCCTGGGCCCCCCCAGTCACGTCCAGCGTGGACGAGGATCTCCTAGGAGATGTGGTGGGCACCCTCTTCCCCCATCGAGAGGAGTGGGTACCTCCGGCGATGGCCCGACAAGGCGATGCGCGACCTGCAGAGGACGACGTCCCCGCACCGCCGGTATCGGAGGCGGAATTCGGGGCGGCCGTCCTGAGACTCAAAATGAAGAGGACCGCCCCCGGCCCGGACGGCGTTCCGGGGACGGCTCTGGCGGTCGCGCTAGAAGAGATAGGTGAGAGGGTGAGGTCCCTGTTCACCGCGTGCGTGGCGCAGGGTCGATTCCCTCGACCCTGGAAGACGGGCAAGCTCGTGTTGCTGCCGAAGGTCGGGCGCCCGGCCGGACTGCCGTCGTCCTACCGTCCGATCGTGCTGCTCGGCGAGTTGAGCAAGCTCTTCGAGCGAGTGCTCGCGGCTCGCCTGGCCGAGTGCATGGATCCGGATCTGAACGACGCGCAGTTCGGTTTCCGTCGGGGTCGGTCGACCCTGGATGCCGTCGCGCGGGTGCGGGACCTCGCCGAGGGGGCGGTCTGCCAGGGCGGCGTGATGCTTGCGGTGTCATTGGACATCCGCAACGCTTTCAACACGCTGCCCTGGGAGACCGTCAGAGCGGCGCTGCGGTACCATGGGGTGCCGCAGTACCTGCAGCGGGTCATCGCCGATTACTTCGCCGGCAGGGCCGTCGTCTACCCGACGAGGGCCGGCGAGGGGAGGAGGGTGATGTCGTGCGGTGTTCCACAGGGGTCGGTTCTAGGCCCGCCCCTGTGGAACATCGGCTACGACTGGGTGCTGCGCGGTGCCACCTTGCGGGGGGTCGGTGTTATATGTTACGCCGACGATACCCTCGTGCTGGCCCGCGGCAGCACCTACAGGGAGGCGTCGCGCCTCGCCACGGCGGGTGTGGCCCAGGTGGTGGGGAGGATCCGCGCCCTGGGGCTCGAGGTGGCCCTGGAGAAATCGGAGGCTCTCCTGTTCCACGGGCCCGGAAACGGGCCGCCGCCGGCGGCCTCAATCATAGTGGGAGGAACTTCCATCGCCGTCGGTACTAACATGAAGTACCTGGGGCTTGTGCTCGACGGCCGATGGAAGTTCGAAGAGCACTTCCGGCGGTTGGCCCCGAAGTTGTTGGGCACCGCTGGGGCGTTGGGGCGGATCCTCCCAAACGTTGGGGGGCCCGGTAGTGTTTGCCGACGCCTCTACACCGGTGTGGTGCGCTCCATGGCGCTCTACGGGGCGCCGATATGGGCGGGAGCCCTGAATAGCCGAAACTTGGCAGCGCTGCGCAGACCGCAGCGCGCCATGGCGCTCAGGGTGGCCCGGGCGTACCGCACCGTGTCTTGCGTCGGCGCGTGTGTGCTCGCCGGTACGCCGCCGTGGGACCTCGACGCCGAGGTACTCGCCGCGGCGTACTGGCGAACCAAAGAGGCGATTGCGGGTGGTGACCGCCCCCATCCGCGGGAGATTCGTCGCTGGAAGGAGGAGGCGCGCGACACTCTCCTGCGGAGGTGGGCGGCTCGTCTTGAGAGTGCGGACACGAGCCGAGAGTTGGTCGCCGCCGTTCGCCCCATTCTTTACGAGTGGCTCGAACGGCGTCATGGGGTTCTCTCCTTCCACCTGACGCAGATGATCACCGGTCATGGTTGTTTCGGCCGGTACCTGTGCCGGGTGGCGGGAAGGGAACCCTCGGTGGAGTGCCACCATTGTGCGGCGGGAGTCGCGGACACGGCGCAACACACGCGTGAGGAGTGCCCTGCTTGGGAGGACCCTCGCGCCGCCCTGTCCGCGACGGTAGGAAACGACCTGTCGCTGCCGGCCGTCCTCAGGGAGATGGTCGACAGCGACGAGTCGTGGCAGGCGGTCGCGACCTTCTGCGACGTAGTGATGTCGCAGAAGGAGGCGGCGGAGCGGGACCGGGAAGACGACGTCGACTCGGCCCCGATGCGCCGCCGCAGACGCGGCAGGCGGCGTGCGGCCTTTGCGGGCCGGATGCCGCCGTGACGCCGGGGACCGTGGGCGGAGGATCGGGGGATCCGCCGTCCACACATAGGTCCCGTGCACTGAGACATCCGGTGGTCCGGTGCCTCAGTGCCAGGAGGAGACAGGAGGAGGAATGGGGCGGGGCAGGGTCTCTTGTAACACCAGGGGACTCTGCCCCGCCCCGGAGAGAAGGGCTCTATTGAGAGCAACGCTAGCGGGGCATGCGGTTGTAAGCCTCGTGGGTCCCGCAGCCCCGTAGGCGAGAGGAGGACCACTCCAGGTTTTTAGTGGGTGCGAACCCCACATAACACAGCGGTTCCCCCGGGCCGCTGCGTATTCGTTAGGAATTTTCCTGGGTGATCAAAAAAAAAAAAAAAAAAAAAAAAAAAAAAAGGTTAGGTTAGGTTGGGGTACCCTGGTAGAGTGGGGGATCAAAGTGGCCGTGGTCGCCGAGCCCTACTTCGTTCCCGACAGGGACGACTGGGTCGGGGACCGCGAGGGTTTGGTGGCCATCGTCGCCCCGGCTGCCGTCGGCGCCCCGCCCATCGACAACGTGACGAGGGGTCGGGGCTACGTCCTGGCAGCCGTGGGCGGCGTTGCAGTCATAGGGGTGTACTACCCGCCCAGCCGGAGTCTCGCCGACTTTGAGCAGATGCTCGGGGAGGTGGGGGCTCTGGTTGGGCGGGTCGCCCCTAGCCCCGTGCTAGTCGCTGGGGATTTCAACGCCAAATCCGTGGCGTGGGGATCCCCGGCGACGGATGCGCGGGGTGAGTGTCTGGAGGAGTGGGCGGTCTCCATGGGCCTGGCCGTCCTCAACACGGGGTCGGAGGACACGTGCGTGCGGCGACGGGGCGGTTCGATAGTCGACATAACGTTGGCGTCGACCGCCCTGGCGCGCCGTGTCCGGGACTGGAGGGTGGTGGTGGACGCGGAGACACTGTCCGACCATCGGTATATCCGGTTCGACGTCTCCGCGCTCGCCACCGGACCGCAGGGCCCGGTCCGACCCCCTGTTGTTGTTGGGGGGTCCGGTCCGCGCTGGGTGCTGGGGCGGCTCGATAAAGAGGTCGCCAGAGAGGCGGCCATAGTCGAAGACTGGGTGTCCGGGTCCGACATCATCGGCCAGGACGTGGACGAGGAGGCGGGGCGCCTAGGGGCCTCGCTGGGTCGCATCTGCGACGCGGCGATGCCCAGGGCGAGACCCCTCCCTCCTCGGCATCGGGTGTATTGGTGGAACGACGAGCTGCGCCGCATGCGAGTCGACTGCGGCAGGGCTCGCCGCCGATACACCCGGTGCAGGCGTAGGCGGATCCGGGACGCCCAGGAGGAGACCGTCTCCTACGCCGCCTACAGGGCACTGCGCGAGTCGCTTCAAGTGGCAATCGCGCGGGCCAAGGAGGCGGCGTGGGAGGAGTGGCTGCGGACCCTCGACGGCGACCCGTGGGGCAGGCCGTACAAAGTGGTCCGCAAAAAGCTGCGACCCTGGGCCCCCCCAGTCACGTCCAGCGTGGACGAGGATCTCCTAGGAGATGTGGTGGGCACCCTCTTCCCCCATCGAGAGGAGTGGGTACCTCCGGCGATGGCCCGACAAGGCGATGCGCGACCTGCAGAGGACGACGTCCCCGCACCGCCGGTATCGGAGGCGGAATTCGGGGCGGCCGTCCTGAGACTCAAAATGAAGAGGACCGCCCCCGGCCCGGACGGCGTTCCGGGGACGGCTCTGGCGGTCGCGCTAGAAGAGATAGGTGAGAGGGTGAGGTCCCTGTTCACCGCGTGCGTGGCGCAGGGTCGATTCCCTCGACCCTGGAAGACGGGCAAGCTCGTGTTGCTGCCGAAGGTCGGGCGCCCGGCCGGACTGCCGTCGTCCTACCGTCCGATCGTGCTGCTCGGCGAGGTGAGCAAGCTCTTCGAGCGAGTGCTCGCTGCTCGCCTGGCCGAGTGCATGGATCCGGATCTGGACGACGCGCAGTTCGGTTTCCGCCGCGGTCGGTCGACCCTGGATGCCGTCGCGCGGGTGCGGGACCTCGCCGAGGGGGCGGTCTGCCAGGGCGGCGTGATGCTTGCGGTGTCATTGGACATCCGCAACGCTTTCAACACGCTGCCCTGGGAGACCGTCAGAGCGGCGCTGCGGTACCACGGGGTGCCGCAGTACCTGCAGCGGGTCATCGCTGATTACTTCGCCGGCAGGGCCGTCGTTTACCCGACGAGGGCCGGCGAGGGGAGGAGGGTGATGTCGTGCGGTGTTCCACAGGGGTCGGTACTGGGCCCGCCCCTGTGGAACATCGGCTACGACTGGGTGCTGCGCGGTGCCACCTTGCGGGGGGTCGGTGTTATATGTTACGCCGACGATACCCTCGTGCTGGCCCGCGGCAGCACCTACAGGGAGGCGTCGCGCCTCGCCACGGCGGGTGTGGCCCAGGTGGTGGGGAGGATCCGCGCCCTGGGGCTCGAGGTGGCCCTGGAGAAATCGGAGGCTCTCCTGTTCCACGGGCCCGGAAACGGGCCGCCGCCGGCGGCCTCAATCATAGTGGGAGGAACTTCCATCGCCGTCGGTACTAACATGAAGTACCTGGGGCTTGTGCTCGACGGCCGATGGAAGTTCGAAGAGCACTTCCGGCGGTTGGCCCCGAAGTTGTTGGGCACCGCTGGGGCGTTGGGGCGGATCCTCCCAAACGTTGGGGGGCCAGGTAGTGTTTGCCGACGCCTCTACACCGGTGTGGTGCGCTCCATGGCGCTCTACGGGGCGCCGATATGGGCGGGAGCCCTGAATAGCCGAAACTTGGCAGCGCTGCGCAGACCGCAGCGCGCCATGGCGCTCAGGGTGGCCCGGGCGTACCGCACCGTGTCTTGCGTCGGCGCGTGTGTGCTCGCCGGTACGCCGCCGTGGGACCTCGACGCCGAGGTACTCGCCGCGGCGTACTGGCGAACCAAAGAGGCGATTGCGGGTGGTGACCGCCCCCATCCGCGGGAGATTCGTCGCTGGAAGGAGGAGGCGCGCGACACTCTCCTGCGGAGGTGGGCGGTTCGTCTTGAGAGTGCGGACACGAGCCGAGAGTTGGTCGCCGCCGTTCGCCCCATTCTTTACGAGTGGCTCGAACGGCGTCATGGGGTTCTCTCCTTCCACCTGACGCAGATGATCACCGGTCATGGTTGTTTCGGCCGGTACCTGTGCCGGGTGGCGGGAAGGGAACCCTCGGTGGAGTGCCACCATTGTGCGGCGGGAGTCGCGGACACGGCGCAACACACGCGCGAGGAGTGCCCAGCTTGGGCGGTCCCTCGCGCCGCCTTGTCCGCGACAGTCGGGAATGACCTGTCGCTGCCGGCCGTCCTCAGGGAGATGGTCGACAGCGACGAGTCGTGGCAGGCGGTCGCGACCTTCAGCGACGACGTTATGTCGCGGAAGGAGGCGGCGGAGCGGGACCGGGAAGACGACGTCGACTCGGCCCCGATACGCCGCCGCAGACTCGGCAGGCGGCGTGCGGCCAAAACCAGCGGCTTACGGCACAATTGGCAGAGGCAAAGAGCCGGCCGGCGGCGGTTGCACCCGACGCCACTAGGGAAATGATGGAGGAGATAGCTCGGGCCAGCGTCGTGCAATTCGGCAATATGCTGAATGCACGACTCGAAGGGCTCGAGTGTCGCCTCCTTCCGGATCCGAGGCTGCGGCCGCCGCTGGCGGCTGACAAGAGAAAGGCGAAGGAAGACGCTGCGTCAGAGGCAGCTCATGCCCCAGAGAAGGACCCAACACCCCCAGCGCCTCTGCCTGCGACCGCCGCTGCCCAGCCCCAAAAGTCTAAGGGCAAGGGAAAGGGCAAAGGCAAGGGCAAAAAGACGGCCCAGGCTCCTGTTAGGGACTCCAGCCCAGTTAAGGATGCCCCCCCACCGCCCCCATTGACGGAGCAATGGAACTTGGTGGCAGCTAGGGGTGCAAAAAGCTCAGGGCGGCAGACGGGTGCGCAGGGTACCCAGAATAAAAAGGCGGCGGCGGTGGCGAAGTTGCGTGAACCAAAAACGGCTGCGGTGACACTAACACTGCAGCCGGGCGCGGCGGAGCGTGGCGCCAGCTACGGCACCGTTTTGCGGGAGGCTCGGACCCGTATAGACAAGTCGAGTCTCGGCATTGAGGAAATGCGCTGCAGGACTACGGTCACCGGCGCCCGCATCCTCGAAATCTTCGGGGATGGGGGCGCTGAGAAGGCCGACTCCCTCGCTTCAAAGCTGCGAGAGGTCCTCAGCGCAGACGTAGTCCGGGTCTCTCGTCCCACAAAAAGAGTGGATGTCCTGGTGTCGGGGCTGGACGACTCCGTCACCGCCGCCGAGGTAGTGGCCGCTTTCGCTGCGCAGGCTGGCTGCCATGAAGACGACCTGAAACCCGGTGTCATTACTGAACGGGCTACGATGTGGCTCGGTTGCCCGGTGGCCGCCGCCAAGAAAGTGGTCGGCGCCGGCCGACTCAACGTGGGCTGGATTTCGGCAAGAGCCACTTTGCTGGAGGCGCGGCCCCTAAGGTGCTTCAAGTGCCTCAACCTGGGCCACGTCGCCAGCAAGTGTAGATCGGAGGTAGACCGCAGCGGATTCTGTTTCCGTTGCGGAAAGCCGGGCCACCGGGCACGCGAGTGCCGGGCCGAGCCAAACTGCGCCACATGCGCAGCAGCAGGTAAACCGGCGGGGCACCCTCTCGGCGGAGTGGGCTGTGTGGGCAAAACGAAAGTGATCAAGGCTAAGGGCAGCGGTGAGCCTGCCAGTAGCCCTACAGCGGAGGAGCCAACGGAGACCGTCTCATAAATGCCCGGACTCCCCATCTTGCAGGCGAATATTAACCACTCTGCCAGGGCCCAGGATCTTTTGACCCAGTCCCTGGCAGAGTGGGGAATCAAAGTAGCCGTGGTCGCCGAGCCCTACTTCGTCCCCACCCGGGATGACTGGGTCGGGGATCGCGAGGGTTTGGTGGCCATCGCCGCCCCGGCTGCCGCCGGCGCCCCGCCCATTGGCAATGTGTCGAGGGGTAGGGGCTACGTACTGGCTGCCGTGGGCGGCCTCACAATTATAGGGGTGTATTTCTCGCCTAACCGGGCTCTCGCCGACTTTGAGCAAATGCTCGGGGAGGTGGGGGCTCTGGTTGGGCAGGTCGCCCCTAACCCCGTGCTAGTCGCTGGGGATTTCAACGCCAAATCTGTGGCGTGGGGATCCCCGGTGACGGATGCGCGGGGTGAGTGTCTGGAGGAGTGGGCGGTCTCCGTTGGCTTGGTCGTCCTCAACACGGGGTCGGAGGACACGTGCGTGCGGCAACAGGGTGGGTCGATAGTCGACATAACGTTGGCATCGCCTGCCCTGGCGCGCCGTGTCCGGGATTGGAGGGTGGTGGTGGGCGTGGAGACACTGTCGGACCATCGTTATATCCGATTCGATGTCTCCGCGCTCCCCGCCGGCCCGCAAGGCTCGGCCCAGACCCCCGTCGTTGGGGGCGGTCCGCGCTGGGTGCTGGGGCGGCTCGACAGGGAGGTCGCCAGAGAGGCCGCCATTATCGAGGACTGGATGTCCGGGCCCGACATTGGCCAGGACGTGGACGAGGAGGCGAGGCGCCTTGGGGCCTCGCTGGGCCGCATATGCGACGCGGCGATGCCCAGGGCGAGACCCCTCCCTCCTCGGTGCCGGGTGTATTGGTGGAGCGACGAGCTCCGCCGCATGCGCATCGATTGCGGCCGGGCTCGCCGCCGATACACTCGGTGCAGGAGGCGGCGGACCCGTGACGCCCAGGAGGAGAGTGCCTCCTATGCCGCTTACAGGGCTCTGCGCGAAACCTTTCAGGTGGCTATCGCGCGGGCCAAGGAGGCGGCATGGGAGGAATGGCTGCGGACCCTCGATGGCGACCCCTGGGGGAGGCCATACAAGGTAGTAAGGAAAAAGTTACGGCCCTGGGCACCCCCCGTCACTTCTAGTGTAGACGGGGATCTTCTCGAGGAGGTGGTGGGCACCCTCTTCCCGCAACGAGACGAGTGGTTGCCCCCGGCGATGGCCCGACAAACTGATGCGCGACCTGCAGAGGGCGATGTCCCCGCACCGCCGGTGTCGGAGGCCGAATTCGGGGCGGCCGTCCTCAGACTCAAGATGAGGAGGACCGCCCCGGGCCCGGACGGCGTTCCGGGGGCGGCCGTGGCGGTCGCGCTGGAGGAAATGAGTGAGAGGGTGAGGTCTCTCTTCACCGCATGTGTGGTGCAGGGTCGATTCCCGCGGCAGTGGAAGACGGGCAAACTCGTATTGCTGCCGAAGGCAGGGCGCCCGGCCGGACTGCCGTCGTCCTACCGTCCGATCGTGCTGCTCGACGAGGTGAGTAAGCTCTTCGAGCGTGTGCTCGCTGCTCGCCTGGCCGAGTGCATGGATCCGGATCTGGACGACGCGCAGTTCGGTTTCCGCCGCGGTCGGTCGACCCTGGATGCGGTTGCGCGGGTGAGGGACCTCGCCGAGGAGGCGGTCTCCCGGGGCGGCGTGATGCTTGCGGTGTCATTGGACATCCGCAACGCCTTCAACACGCTGCCCTGGGAAACGATCAAAGCGGCGATGCGGTACCACGGCGTGCCGCATTACCTCCAGAGGGTCATCGCCGACTACTTCGCCGGCAGAGCCGTCGTTTTCCCGACGAGGGCCGGCGAGGGGAGGAGGGAAATGTCGTGCGGTGTTCCACAGGGGTCGGTTCTGGGCCCGCCCTTGTGGAACATCGGCTACGACTGGGTGCTGCGCGGGGCCACCTTGCGGGGGGTCAGCGTGATTTGTTACGCCGACGACACCCTCGTGCTGGCCCGCGGGCGCACCTACAGAGAGGCATCCCTGCTCGCCACTGCGGGTGTGGCTCAGGTCGTGGGGAGGATCCGTGCCTTGGGGCTCGAGGTGGCCTTGGAAAAATCCGAGGCCCTCTTGTTTCATGGGCCCAAAAACAGGCCGCCGCCGGAGGCCTCTATTATTGTGGGAGGGACCTCCATCGCCGTCGGTACTACTATGAAGTACCTAGGGCTCGTGCTCGACGGCCGATGGAGGTTCGAGGAGCACTTCCGGCGGCTGGCCCCAAAGTTGTTGGCCACCGCTGGTGCCTTGGGGCGGATCCTCCCAAACGTTGGGGGGCCTGGTGGAGCTTGCCGACGCCTGTACACGGGTGTGGTGCGCTCCATGGCGCTCTACGGGGCGCCAATATGGGCAGGTGCCATGAGCAACCACAACGTGGCAGCGCTGCGGAGACCGCAGCGCGCCATGGCGCTCAGGGTGGCTCGGGCGTACCGCACCGTGTCGTACGTCGGCGCGTGCGTGCTCGCCGGTACGCCGCCGTGGGACCTCGATGCCGAGGTACTCGCCGCGGTGTACTGGCGAATAAAAGAGGTGGTTGCGGGTGGTGGCCGTCCGCATCCGCGAGAGATCCAACGCTGGCGAGAGGAGGGACGCGAGACTCTCCTGCGGAGGTGGGCGGCCCGTTTGGAGGGTTCGATCGTAAGTCGAGAGTTGGTGACCGCCGTTCGGCCCATTCTTCACGAGTGGCTCGAGCGGCGGCATGGAGCTCTCTCCTTCCACCTGACACAGATGATCACCGGGCATGGCTGCTTTGGAAGATACCTGTGCCGGGTGGCAGGAAGAGAACCCTCGGTGGAGTGCCACCATTGTGCGGCGGGAGTCGCGGACACGGCGCAGCATACGCGCGAGGAGTGCCCAGCTTGGGCGGTCCCTCGTGCCGCCTTGTCCGCGACAGTCGGGAATGACCTGTCGCTGCCGGCCGTCCTCAGGGAGATGGTCGACAGCGACGAATCATGGCAGGCGGCAGCGACCTTCTGCGACGTAGTGATGTCGCAGAAGGAGGCGGCGGAGCGGGACCGGGAAGACGACGTCGACTCGGCCCCGATGCGCCGCCGTAGACGCGGAAGGCGGCGTCTGGTCTTTGCGGGCCAAATGCCGCCGTAACGCCGGGGATCGCGGGTGACGGATCGGGGTCCGTCGTCCGCACAAAGGTCCCGCACCGAGACGCCCTGTGTGTCCGGGGTGCCTCGGTGCTAGGAGGTCATAAATGGAGGTGGAACGGGGCGGGGCTGGATCTCAACTAAGGGATTCAGCCCCGCCCCGCAAAGAGAAGGGCTCCGGAGCGGAGCAACGCTAGCGGGGCACGCGGTTGTGTGCCAAGTGGGTCCCGCAGCCCCGTAGGCGAGAGGAAGGACACTCCAGGTTTTTAGTGGGTGCAAACCCCACATATCGCAGTGGTCACCCCGAGGCCACTGTGCATTCGTGAGGAATTTTCCTGGGAGATCAAAAAAAAAAAAAAAAAAAAAAAAAAAAAAGGTTAGGTTAGGTTGGGGTGCGGGTCAGGTAACCTCCACGTTGGTCTGGTTGGTTGCTGGTCTCTTTCGGATACGTCCGGGGGGAAGAGCAACCCGCTGGGCTGGTGCACTCTGGGCACCGTCAATAACTTCCCATTCGTGGGTTCTTGTTGGCGGTGGCGAATAATCTGACAGGGGTAGGGTTCGCTCTGGGTGTTCCTCTGACTAGCAGAGGACACTCCAGATGCGACATAGGGGTGGGGTAGGTAGGCTAGGTTAGGTTAAGTTAGTTAGGAAGAGGATGAGAGGGAGGGTGGTTGCCTGAAAACAGGTAACCACCAAACAAGGGAGCCAACGCCAGCTTCCTTGAATTCCGGAGCCCACGGTTACCTACCAACGACCCCCATCGATGGCGCATGGGGTAGGCGGTCTCAGTGGAGCGGAGGGCTTGCCTTAATTGGCCGGCCCGCGGGAAGGAAAACCCTAGCATAATAAACCCGACAGCGAAGTCGTAAAAACCTGTGGATACCTGGCGACCTTCACAGTAGCACACGCGAGCCACACTTATGGAATGGGCGTCACCCAGAAGTGTAGTTTATATCGGCCCATACTCGTGGGAACAAAAATGAAATCTTTAAAAAAAACCAAACACACACAAAAGGAGGAGAAGGAGGAGAAGAAGGAGAAGAGGGAGAAGGAGCAGGCGACAGAGACGCAGGAAAAAGAGCCTCGCGTCTCCATAACGCGTCTCTCGGAGGAGTCCGACTCGGACGCCAGTCTGATGACGGTCGACTCCGGGAGCGGCAACGAAGAGGCTCGAAAGTGGCTCAAAAGGCCAATTGGAGAGCAGGAGGAGGAGACGGTGTCGCCGCCCAAGGGGGCGGCGCACAAGTCCAAGAGAGGGAGAGGCCGACCGCCCACCACGGGCGAGTACGTAGGCCTAGCCGCGGCCAAAGCCCGCTTAAACGCGGCAAGAGAAGAAACCCTCAGGCTGGAGGCCGAGGAGAACGTGGCGGAATTGGCCAAGACCCTCAAGGAGTCCAGGCATGCCTGCCGCCGCGGCCTCAACCCGCCAACACCTGAGGAGGACACGGAGCAGTCTCTAACGGCACTGAACCAGCTGCTGTTGGAGGCTGCTAAGATCGTGGAGACGGTGGCCACCACGTCCAAAAACCTAAAGGGGACAAGCGTGAAGACGCTCAAGGATGCGGCCACCGTCATCAAGGAGGCCGCGGTGGGCATAAGGGCCCGCACTACATCAGAGGAGGTGGCTCAGCTGGAGGCCGAAAATCGACGGCTTTCAGCTCAGCTGGCAGAGGCCAATAGCCGGCCGGCGGCGGTTGCACCAGATGCGATCCGGGGGATGATGGAGGAGATCTCTCGGGCCAGCGTCGTGCAATTCAGCAATATGCTGAATGCACGGCTCGAAGGCATCGAGTGTCGCCTCCTACCTGAACCCGGGTTGCGGCCGCCGTTGGCGGCCGACAGGAAAATGGCGGACGATGGTGCCGCGGCAGTGGCGATGTCGCAGCCGGTACCATCGGGTTCAGGGGCCTCGGCTCCTGGGCCCGGGCGGGCTTCTGGGCCTCCGACTCGATCGTTGTCCCCGGAGAATGCCCCAACACCCCTGGCGCCTCTGCCTGCACCCGCAGCCCAGCCCCAAAAGACTAAGGGCAAGGGTAAGGGCGCGGGCAAGGGCAAAGGCAAGGGCAAGACGACGGCCCCGGCCCCTGTTAGGGACCCAACCCCAGTGCGGGACGCCCCCCCACCGCCCCCGTTGACGGAGCAGTGGAGCGTGGTCGCAGCTCGGGGTGCACGCGGCTCTGGGAAGCAGACAAGCCCCCAGACCAAAAAGGCGGCGACGGTGGCGAAGCTGCGTGCACCGAAAACGGCTGCGATAACGCTCACGCTGCAGCCGGGCGCGACAGAGCGTGGCGCGACTTACACCACCGTCATGCGGGAGGCCCGGGCTCGCATAGATTTCGCGAGTCTGGGCATAGACGAGATGCGCTGCAGGACGACCGTCACCGGCGCCCGCATCCTCGAAATCTTCGGAGATGGGGGCGCTGAGAAGGCCGACGATCTGGCCAAAAAGCTCAAAGACGTCCTCAGTGCAGACGTGGTGAAAGTTTCGCGCCCCACGAAAAGGGTAGACGTTCTGGTGACGGGGCTGGACGACTCCGTCACCGCCGCAGAGGTGGTGGCGGCTTTCGCTGCGCAGGGAGGGTGCCATGCCGATGACATCAAGCCCGGGGTCATCAGCGACCGGGGCGCGATGTGGCTCGGCTGCCCGGTGGCCGCTGCCAAGACCGTGGTCGGCGCCGACCGCCTAAAAGTGGGCTGGATCACGGCAAAAGTGTCCCTGCTGGCGGCGAGGCCCTTGAGGTGCTTCAAGTGCCTCAACCTGGGCCACGTCGCCAGCAAGTGTGGGTCGGAGGTGGACCGCAGCGGTCTCTGCTTCCGCTGCGGAAACCCGGGCCACCGGGCGCGTGAATGCCGGGCCGAGCCCAACTGTGCCACCTGCGCAGCCACGGGCAAACCGGCGGGGCACCCTCTCGGCGGATTGGGCTGCGTGAGGGACGGGAGGCAGTCCGAAGCCAAGGGCAAGAAAAAGCCAAAGGGCGGTGGGCCTACCCATTGCCCAACAACAACAGCGGAGGGGACGATGGAGACCGCGCCATAAATGTCGGCACTACCCGTTCTGCAGGCGAACATTAACCACTCTGCCGGGGCCCAGGATCTATTGGCCCAGACCCTGGCAGAGTGGGGAATCAAAGTGGCCGTGGTCGCCGAGCCCTATTACGTCCCCACCCGGGATGACTGGGTCGGGGACCGGGAGGGTTTGGTGGCCATCGCCGCCCCGGCTGCCGCTGGCGCCCCGCCCATTGATCGTGTGTCGAGGGGCAGGGGTTACGTGCTGGCCGCCGTGGGCGGCGTCACAATCATAGGGGTGTACTGTCCGCCTAGCCGGGTTCTCGCCGACTTCGAGCAGATGCTCGTGGAGGTGGGAGCTCTGGTTGGGCAGGTCGCCCCTAGCCCCGTGCTAGTCGCTGGGGATTTCAACGCCAAATCTACGGCGTGGGGATCCCCGGCGACGGACGCGCGGGGTGAGTGCCTGGAGGAGTGGGCGGTCTCCATGGGGCTGGCCGTCCTCAACACGGGGACAGAGGACACGTGCGTGCGGCAACAGGGTGGGTCGATAGTCGACATAACGTTGGCATCGACTGCTCTGGCGCGCCGTGTCCAGGGTTGGAGGGTGGTGGTGGGCGTGGAGACGCTGTCGGACCACAGGTACATCCGATTCGATGTCTCCGCGCTCCCCGCCGGCTCCCAAGGCTCGGCCCGGTCCCCCAGTGTTGGGGGCGGTCCGCGCTGGGTGCTGGGGCGGCTCGACAGGGAGGTCGCCAGAGAGGCCGCAATCATTGAGGACTGGGTGTCCGGGAACGACATCGGCCAGGACGTGGACGAGGAGGCAGGGCGCCTTGGGGCCTCGCTGGGCCGCATATGCGACGCGGCGATGCCTCGGGCGAGACCCCTCCCTCCTCGACATCGGGTGTATTGGTGGAGCGACGGGCTCCGTCGCATGCGCATCGCTTGCGGTAGGGCTCGCCGCCGATACACGCGGTGTAGGCGGAGGCGTCTCCGGGACGCCCAGGAGGAGAGTGCCTCCTATGCCGCTTACAGGGCTTTGCGTGACGAGTTCCGGCTGGCGATCACGCGGGCCAAGGAGGCGGCATGGGAGGAATGGCTGCGGACTCTCGAGGGCGACCCCTGGGGTAGGCCTTACAAAGTGGTCCGCAGAAAGCTGAGGCCCTGGGCTCCCCCTGTCACGTCCAGCGTGGAAGAAGATTTTCTCGGCGTGGTGGTGGGCGCCCTCTTCCCGCAGCGGGACGAGTGGGTGCCTCCGGCGATGGCCCGACAAGACGCGCGATCCGCCGGGGACGACGATGTCCCCGCACCGCCTGTTTCGGAGGCCGAATTCGGGGCGGCCGTCCTGAGGCTTAAGATGAAGAGGACCGCCCCGGGCCCGGACGGCGTGCCTGGGACGGCACTGGCGATCGCGCTGGAGGAGATTGGCGAGAGGGTGAGGTCCCTGTTCACGGCTTGCGTGGTGCAGGGTCGTTTCCCGCAGCGGTGGAAGACGGGCAAGCTCGTTCTTCTCCCGAAGGTCGGGCGCCCGGCCGGATTGCCGTCGTCCTACCGTCCGATCGTGCTGCTCGACGAGGTGAGCAAGCTCTTCGAGCGAGTGCTCGCTGCTCGCCTGGCCGAGTGCATGGATCCGGATCTGGACGACGCGCAGTTCGGTTTCCGCCGGGGTCGGTCGACCCTGGATGCCGTTGCGCGGGTGAGGGACCTCGCCGAGGAGGCGGTCTCCCAGGGCGGCGTGATGCTTGCGGTGTCTCTGGACATCCGCAATGCATTCAACACGCTGCCCTGGGAAACGGTCAGGGCGGCGCTGCGGTACCACGGCGTGCCGCAGTACCTCCGGAGGGTCATCGCCGACTACTTCGCCGGCAGAGCCGTCGCCTTCCCGACGAGGGCCGGCGAAGGGAGGAGGGAAATGTCGTGCGGTGTTCCGCAGGGGTCGGTCCTGGGCCCATCCCTGTGGAACATCGGCTACGACTGGGTGCTGCGCGGGGCCACTCTGCCGGGGGTCGGTGTGATCTGTTACGCCGACGACACCCTCGTGCTGGCCCGCGGCGGCACCTACAGGGAGGCATCCCACTTGGCGACGGCGGGCGTGGCCCAGGTAGTGATGAGGATCCGTGCCCTGGGGCTCGAGGTGGCCCTGGAAAAGTCGGAGGCCCTGGTCTTTTATGGGCCCCGAAACAGGCCGCCGCCGGAGGCCTCGATTGTTGTGGGAGGGACTTCCATCGCCGTCGGTACTACAATGAAGTACTTGGGCCTCGTGCTCGACGGCCGATGGAAGTTCGAGGAGCACTTCCGGCGGTTGGCCCCAAAGTTGTTGGCCACCGCTGGGGCCTTGGGACGGATCCTCCCAAATGTTGGGGGGCCGGGCGGAGTCTGCCGACGCCTGTACACGGGTGTGGTGCGCTCCATGGCGCTCTACGGGGCGCCAATATGGGCAGGCGCCATGAGCAGCCGGAATCTGGCAGCGTTGCGAAGACCGCAGCGCGCCATGGCGCTCAGGGTGGCCCGGGCGTACCGCACCGTGTCGTGCGTCGGTGCGTGTGTGCTCGCCGGTGCACCGCCGTGGGACCTCGATGCCGAGGTACTCGCCGCGGTGTACTGGCGAATAAAGGAGGCGATTGCGGGTGGTGGCCGTCCCCATCCGCGGGAGATTCGTCGCTGGCGAGAGGAGGGACGTGACACTCTCCTGCGGAGGTGGGCGGCCCGCCTAGAGACACCGGACGCGAGCTTAGAGGTGGTGGCCGCCGTTCGGCCCATTCTCCGCGAGTGGCTCGAGCGGCGGCACGGGGCTCTCTCCTTCCACCTGGCACAGATAATCACCGGTCATGGTTGTTTCGGCCGGTACCTGTGCCGGGTGGCGGGAAGGGAGCCCACGGAGATGTGCCACCACTGTGTGGCGGGAGTCGCGGACACGGCGCAACATACGCGCGAGGAGTGCCCTGCTTGGGAGGTCCCTCGTGCCGCCCTGTCCGCCACCATCGGAGGCGACTTGTCGCTGCCGGCCCTCCTCAAAGCGATGGTCGACAGCGACGAATCTTGGCAAGCGGTCGCGACCTTTGCGAACGAGGTCATGTCGCAGAAGGAGGCGGCGGAGCGGGACCGGGAAGACGACGTCGACTCGGCCCCGATGCGCCGCCGCAGACTCGGAAGGCGGCGTCGGGCCTTCGCGGGCCAAATGCCGCCGTAACGCCGGGGACCGTGGACGGAGGATCGGGGGTCCTCCGCCCACACAAAGGTCCCGCGCACTGGGACGCCCAGGTGTTCCAGGGTGTCTCAGTGCTAGGAGGAGATGGATAGAGGTGAAACGGGGCGGGGCTGGGTCTCCAGTTTTAAGGGACTCAGCCCCGCCCCGGAGAGAAGGGCTCCGTTGCGGAGCGACGCTGGCGGGGCACGCGGTTGTTAGCCTAGCGGGTCCCGCAGCCTCGTAGGCGAGAGGTGGAACACTCCAGGTTTTTAGTGGGTGCGAACCCCACATAACGCAGCGGTTCCCCCGGGCCGCTGCGTATTCGTTAGGAATTTTCCTGGGTAAACAAAAAAAAAAAAAAAGGTTAGGTTAGGTTAGGTTGTCTCTACAACTCCCCGTACTGCAGGCAAACATCAACCACTCTGCCAGGGCCCAGGATCTTTTGTCCCAGACCCTGGTAGAGTGGGGGATCAAAGTGGCCGTGGTCGCCGAGCCCTACTTCGTTCCCGACAGGGACGACTGGGTCGGGGACCGCGAGGGTTTGGTGGCCATCGTCGCCCCGGCTGCCGTCGGCGCCCCGCCCATCGACAACGTGACGAGGGGTCGGGGCTACGTCCTGGCAGCCGTGGGCGGCGTTGCAGTCATAGGGGTGTACTACCCGCCCAGCCGGAGTCTCGCCGACTTTGAGCAGATGCTCGGGGAGGTGGGGGCTCTGGTTGGGCGGGTCGCCCCTAGCCCCGTGCTAGTCGCTGGGGATTTCAACGCCAAATCCGTGGCGTGGGGATCCCCGGCGACGGATGCGCGGGGTGAGTGTCTGGAGGAGTGGGCGGTCTCCATGGGCCTGGCCGTCCTCAACACGGGGTCGGAGGACACGTGCGTGCGGCGACGGGGCGGTTCGATAGTCGACATAACGTTGGCGTCGACCGCCCTGGCGCGCCGTGTCCGGGACTGGAGGGTGGTGGTGGACGCGGAGACACTGTCCGACCATCGGTATATCCGGTTCGACGTCTCCGCGCTCGCCACCGGACCGCAGGGCCCGGTCCGACCCCCTGTTGTTGTTGGGGGGTCCGGTCCGCGCTGGGTGCTGGGGCGGCTCGATAAAGAGGTCGCCAGAGAGGCGGCCATAGTCGAAGACTGGGTGTCCGGGTCCGACATCATCGGCCAGGACGTGGACGAGGAGGCGGGGCGCCTAGGGGCCTCGCTGGGTCGCATCTGCGACGCGGCGATGCCCAGGGCGAGACCCCTCCCTCCTCGGCATCGGGTGTATTGGTGGAACGACGAGCTGCGCCGCATGCGAGTCGACTGCGGCAGGGCTCGCCGCCGATACACCCGGTGCAGGCGTAGGCGGATCCGGGACGCCCAGGAGGAGACCGCCTCCTACGCCGCCTACAGGGCACTGCGCGAGTCGCTTCAAGTGGCAATCGCGCGGGCCAAGGAGGCGGCGTGGGAGGAGTGGCTGCGGACCCTCGACGGCGACCCGTGGGGCAGGCCGTACAAAGTGGTCCGCAAAAAGATGCGACCCTGGGCCCCCCCAGTCACGTCCAGCGTGGACGAGGATCTCCTAGGAGATGTGGTGGGCACCCTCTTCCCCCATCGAGAGGAGTGGGTACCTCCGGCGATGGCCCGACAAGGCGATGCGCGACCTGCAGAGGACGACGTCCCCGCACCGCCGGTATCGGAGGCGGAATTCGGGGCGGCCGTCCTGAGACTCAAAATGAAGAGGACCGCCCCCGGCCCGGACGGCGTTCCGGGGACGGCTCTGGCGGTCGCGCTAGAAGAGATAGGTGAGAGGGTGAGGTCCCTGTTCACCGCGTGCGTGGCGCAGGGTCGATTCCCTCGACCCTGGAAGACGGGCAAGCTCGTGTTGCTGCCGAAGGTCGGGCGCCCGGCCGGACTGCCGTCGTCCTACCGTCCGATCGTGCTGCTCGGCGAGGTGAGCAAGCTCTTCGAGCGAGTGCTCGCGGCTCGCCTGGCCGAGTGCATGGATCCGGATCTGGACGACGCGCAGTTCGGTTTCCGCCGGGGTCGGTCGACCCTGGATGCCGTCGCGCGGGTGCGGGACCTCGCCGAGGGGGCGGTCTGCCAGGGCGGCGTGATGCTTGCGGTGTCATTGGACATCCGCAACGCTTTCAACACGCTGCCCTGGGAGACCGTCAGAGCGGCGCTGCGGTACCACGGGGTGCCGCAGTACCTGCAGCGGGTCATCGCTGATTACTTCGCCGGCAGGGCCGTCGTTTACCCGACGAGGGCCGGCGAGGGGAGGAGGGTGATGTCGTGCGGTGTTCCACAGGGGTCGGTACTAGGCCCGCCCCTGTGGAACATCGGCTACGACTGGGTGCTGCGCGGTGCCACCTTGCGGGGGGTCGGTGTTATATGTTACGCCGACGATACCCTCGTGCTGGCCCGCGGCAGCACCTACAGGGAGGCGTCGCGCCTCGCCACGGCGGGTGTGGCCCAGGTGGTGGGGAGGATCCGCGCCCTGGGGCTCGAGGTGGCCCTGGAGAAATCGGAGGCTCTCCTGTTCCACGGGCCCGGAAACGGGCCGCCGCCGGCGGCCTCAATCATAGTGGGAGGAACTTCCATCGCCGTCGGTACTAACATGAAGTACCTGGGGCTTGTGCTCGACGGCCGATGGAAGTTCGAAGAGCACTTCCGGCGGTTGGCCCCGAAGTTGTTGGGCACCGCTGGGGCGTTGGGGCGGATCCTCCCAAACGTTGGGGGGCCAGGTAGTGTTTGCCGACGCCTCTACACCGGTGTGGTGCGCTCCATGGCGCTCTACGGGGCGCCGATATGGGCGGGAGCCCTGAATAGCCGAAACTTGGCAGCGCTGCGCAGACCGCAGCGCGCCATGGCGCTCAGGGTGGCCCGGGCGTACCGCACCGTGTCTTGCGTCGGCGCGTGTGTGCTCGCCGGTACGCCGCCGTGGGACCTCGACGCCGAGGTACTCGCCGCGGCGTACTGGCGAACCAAAGAGGCGATTGCGGGTGGTGACCGCCCCCATCCGCGGGAGATTCGTCGCTGGAAGGAGGAGGCGCGCGACACTCTCCTGCGGAGGTGGGCGGTTCGTCTTGAGAGTGCGGACACGAGCCGAGAGTTGGTTGCCGCCGTTCGCCCCATTCTTTACGAGTGGCTCGAACGGCGTCATGGGGTTCTCTCCTTCCACCTGACGCAGATGATCACCGGTCATGGTTGTTTCGGCCGGTACCTGTGCCGGGTGGCGGGAAGGGAACCCTCGGTGGAGTGCCACCATTGTGCGGCGGGAGTCGCGGACACGGCGCAACACACGCGCGAGGAGTGCCCAGCTTGGGCGGTCCCTCGCGCCGCCTTGTCCGCGACAGTCGGGAATGACCTGTCGCTGCCGGCCGTCCTCAGGGAGATGGTCGACAGCGACGAGTCGTGGCAGGCGGTCGCGACCTTCAGCGACGACGTTATGTCGCGGAAGGAGGCGGCGGAGCGGGACCGGGAAGACGACGTCGACTCGGCCCCGATACGCCGCCGCAGACTCGGCAGGCGGCGTGCGGCCTTTGCGGGCCGGATGCCGCCGTGACGCCGGGGACCGTGGGCGGAGGATCGGGGGATCCGCCGTCCACACATAGGTCCCGTGCACTGAGACATCCGGTGGTCCGGTGCCTCAGTGCCAGGAGGAGACAGGAGGAGGAATGGGGCGGGGCAGGGTCTCTTGTAACACCAGGGGACTCTGCCCCGCCCCGGAGAGAAGGGCTCTATTGAGAGCAACGCTAGCGGGGCATGCGGTTGTAAGCCTCGTGGGTCCCGCAGCCCCGTAGGCGAGAGGAGGACCACTCCAGGTTTTTAGTGGGTGCGAACCCCACATAACACAGCGGTTCCCCCGGGCCGCTGCGTATTCGTTAGGAATTTTCCTGGGTGATCAAAAAAAAAAAAAAAAAAAGGTTAGGTTAGGTTGGGGTGCGGGTCAGGTAACCTCCACGTTGGCCTGGTTGGTTGCTGGTCTCTTTCGGATACGTCCGGGGGGAAGAGCAACCCGCTGGGCTGGTGCACTCTGGGCACCGTCAATAACTTCCCATTCGTGGGTTCTTGTTGGCGGTGGCGAATAATCTGACAGGGGTAGGGTTCGCTCTGGGTGTTCCTCTGACTAGCAGAGGACACTCCAGATGCGACATAGGGGTGGGGTAGGTAGGCTAGGTTAGGTTAGGTAGGATAGGTTAGGTTAGGACGAGGAGGGGAGGGTGGTTCTCAGGACAGGGAACCACCAAACAGGGGAGTCTAGCCAGCTCTCCTTGAATCCCGGAGCCCACGGCATACTCCCAAAGACCCCCATCGTTGGCGGTATGGGGTACGGGACGTGCTGTGGACCGGAGGGCTTGCCTTAATTGGCCGGCCCGCGGGAAGGAAAACCCTATAAAACCCGACAGCAAAGTCGTAAAAACCTGTAGATACCAGGCGACCTCTACAGTATATAGCTACACTGTTTAACGGAATGGGCGTCACCCGGCAGTGTTTTTTAAATCGTCCCATAATCGTGGGAACAAATATGCAAACAGAATTTATCAAACAAAAAGATGAAGAAAGGAAGGAGAAAAACGAGAACGAGAGAGAGAAGGAACAGACGACGGAGAGTCAGAAGACAGAAGATGACTCCGTGTTGCATCTATCGGAGTCAGCAATGGCTAAATCGAAAACTAAAAAGACGGAGCAAGCGACGGTGGCCCGAAGACAACTTCGCGTCTCCCTGCCGCAACTATCGGACACTGACTCGGACACTAGTCTTATGACGGTCGACTCTGGGAGCGGAAACGAGGAGGCTCGCCGCTGGCGAAAAAGACCAGTGGAAGAACAGGATGAACAGGAGATGGCGTCGCCACCCAAAGGGGCGGCACACAAAACAAAGAGAGGGAGAGGCCGACCGCCCACCACGGGCGAGTACGTGGGCCTAGCCGCGGCCAAGCAGCGCCTTAACAAGGCAAAGGAAGAAGAGCTCCAGTTAGAGGCCGAGGAGGAAATTGCCGGCATGGCCAAAATCCTAGAGGAATCTAGGCACGCCTGTCGCAGAGGCCTAAATCCGCCAACGCCCGAGGAGGACACGGAGCAGTCTCTGGCGGCACTAAACCTGCTGCTGCTAGAGGCTGCGAAGCTCGTGGAGAAGGTGGCCGCCACGTCCAAGAAGCTGAAGGGGACCAGTATCAAGACACTAAAGGATGCGGCCTCTATTATCAGGGAGGCCGCGGTGGGCATAAGGGCCCGCACAGTGTCCGAGGAGGTGGCGCACCTAACAAGCGAAAACCAGCGGCTTACGGCACAATTGGCAGAGGCAAAGAGCCGGCCGGCGGCGGTTGCACCCGACGCCACTAGGGAAATGATGGAGGAGATAGCTCGGGCCAGCGTCGTGCAATTCGGCAATATGCTGAATGCACGACTCGAAGGGCTCGAGTGTCGCCTCCTTCCGGATCCGAGGCTGCGGCCGCCGCTGGCGGCTGACAAGAGAAAGGCGAAGGAAGACGCTGCGTCAGAGGCAGCTCATGCCCCAGAGAAGGACCCAACACCCCCAGCGCCTCTGCCTGCGACCGCCGCTGCCCAGCCCCAAAAGTCTAAGGGCAAGGGAAAGGGCAAAGGCAAGGGCAAAAAGACGGCCCAGGCTCCTGTTAGGGACTCCAGCCCAGTTAAGGATGCCCCCCCACCGCCCCCATTGACGGAGCAATGGAACTTGGTGGCAGCTAGGGGTGCAAAAAGCTCAGGGCGGCAGACGGGTGCGCAGGGTACCCAGAATAAAAAGGCGGCGGCGGTGGCGAAGTTGCGTGAACCAAAAACGGCTGCGGTGACACTAACACTGCAGCCGGGCGCGGCGGAGCGTGGCGCCAGCTACGGCACCGTTTTGCGGGAGGCTCGGACCCGTATAGACAAGTCGAGTCTCGGCATTGAGGAAATGCGCTGCAGGACTACGGTCACCGGCGCCCGCATCCTCGAAATCTTCGGGGATGGGGGCGCTGAGAAGGCCGACTCCCTCGCTTCAAAGCTGCGAGAGGTCCTCAGCGCAGACGTAGTCCGGGTCTCTCGTCCCACAAAAAGAGTGGATGTCCTGGTGTCGGGGCTGGACGACTCCGTCACCGCCGCCGAGGTAGTGGCCGCTTTCGCTGCGCAGGCTGGCTGCCATGAAGACGACCTGAAACCCGGTGTCATTACTGAACGGGCTACGATGTGGCTCGGTTGCCCGGTGGCCGCCGCCAAGAAAGTGGTCGGCGCCGGCCGACTCAACGTGGGCTGGATTTCGGCAAGAGCCACTTTGCTGGAGGCGCGGCCCCTAAGGTGCTTCAAGTGCCTCAACCTGGGCCACGTCGCCAGCAAGTGTAGATCGGAGGTAGACCGCAGCGGATTCTGTTTCCGTTGCGGAAAGCCGGGCCACCGGGCACGCGAGTGCCGGGCCGAGCCAAACTGCGCCACATGCGCAGCAGCAGGTAAACCGGCGGGGCACCCTCTCGGCGGAGTGGGCTGTGTGGGCAAAACGAAAGTGATCAAGGCTAAGGGCAGCGGTGAGCCTGCCAGTAGCCCTACAGCGGAGGAGCCAACGGAGACCGTCTCATAAATGCCCGGACTCCCCATCTTGCAGGCGAATATTAACCACTCTGCCAGGGCCCAGGATCTTTTGACCCAGTCCCTGGCAGAGTGGGGAATCAAAGTAGCCGTGGTCGCCGAGCCCTACTTCGTCCCCACCCGGGATGACTGGGTCGGGGATCGCGAGGGTTTGGTGGCCATCGCCGCCCCGGCTGCCGCCGGCGCCCCGCCCATTGGCAATGTGTCGAGGGGTAGGGGCTACGTACTGGCTGCCGTGGGCGGCCTCACAATTATAGGGGTGTATTTCTCGCCTAACCGGGCTCTCGCCGACTTTGAGCAAATGCTCGGGGAGGTGGGGGCTCTGGTTGGGCAGGTCGCCCCTAACCCCGTGCTAGTCGCTGGGGATTTCAACGCCAAATCTGTGGCGTGGGGATCCCCGGTGACGGATGCGCGGGGTGAGTGTCTGGAGGAGTGGGCGGTCTCCGTTGGCTTGGTCGTCCTCAACACGGGGTCGGAGGACACGTGCGTGCGGCAACAGGGTGGGTCGATAGTCGACATAACGTTGGCATCGCCTGCCCTGGCGCGCCGTGTCCGGGATTGGAGGGTGGTGGTGGGCGTGGAGACACTGTCGGACCATCGTTATATCCGATTCGATGTCTCCGCGCTCCCCGCCGGCCCGCAAGGCTCGGCCCAGACCCCCGTCGTTGGGGGCGGTCCGCGCTGGGTGCTGGGGCGGCTCGACAGGGAGGTCGCCAGAGAGGCCGCCATTAGGTTAGGTTAGGTTAGGTTAGGTTAGGTTAGGTTAGGTTAGGTTAGGTTAGGTTAGGTTAGGTTAGGTTAGGTTAGGTTAGGTTAGGTTAGGTTAGGTTAGGTTAGGTTAGGTTAGGTTAGGTTAGGTTAGGTTAGGTTAGGTTAGGTTAGGTTAGGTTAGGTTAGGTTAGGTTAGGTTAGGTTAGGTTAGGTTAGGTAGGTTAGGTTAGGTTAGGTTAGGTTAGGTTAGGTTAGGTTAGGTTAGGTTAGGTTAGGTTAGGTTAGGTTAGGTTAGGTTAGGTTAGGTTAGGTTAGGTTAGGTTAGGTTAGGTTAGGTTAGGTTAGGTTAAGGTTAGGTTAGGTTAGGTTAGGTTAGGTTAGGTTAGGTTAGGTTAGGTTAGGTTAGGTTAGGTTAGGTTAGGTTAGGTTAGGTTAGGTTAGGTTAGGTTAGGTTAGGTTAGGTTAGGTTAGGTTAGGTTAGGTTAGGTTAGGTTAGGTTAGGTAGGTTAGGTTAGGTTAGGTTAGGTTAGGTTAGGTTAGGTTAGGTTAGGTTAGGTTAGGTTAGGTTAGGTTAGGTTAGGTTAGGTTAGGTTAGGTTAGGTTAGGTTAGGTTAGGTTAGGTTAGGTTAGTTAGGTTAGGTTAGGTTAGGTTAGGTTAGGTTAGGTTAGGTTAGGTTAGGTTAGGTAGGTTAGGTTAGGTTTAGGTTAGGTTAGGTTAGGTTAGGTTAGGTTAGGTTAGG